>OY751332.1:685186-10685186 GCA_963564715.1 Catocala sponsa
ATTTTTGCATGCCACCCGTTGGTGCGAGATGGCCGATATTTCTGTGCGGGCGGGACTTTTTTTTGGCAATGTTAACTAAATGTTCACCCACACGCTGCATAAAACGAATTCTTTTGATTCTTTACTAAAATAGGTCTAATAAATAGTTGATATAGCGCGTAAACTGGCGAAAATTAGATCTGTGTACAAGTACGCGCGGGTATGAAGTATGGTGTGCTAATTGTGCCGGCGCAGGCGCGGCCACTCCGCCGGCATTGCTTATGTCATACATTAAACGATTTACGAACATCGATTCATGGCCTGTTCCACGTGGGGTAGAGAGAAAGAGGCAAAGACTACAAATAAAACTTACTGTTATTGCCCGAAGGGTTGAACACTAGGTACAGACTTCCAGTTGCTACCGCGCTGGCCTAGTGCGGATTGGCAGACTTCACATTTCTTTGAGAACATTATGTAGAACTCTCAGACATGCAGGTTTCCTCACGATGTTTTCCTTCACCGTTAAAGCAAACGATAATTAATTATTTAATACGCACATAAAACTTCGAAAAGTCAGAGAAGCGCGCCTTGGGATCGAACTCGAGACCTCTGCGTGGCAGTCCAACGGTTTCCCACTAGTTCGAATAGTCTGTCAATTCATAAACATTAACTTGTAAAGAAAGAAAGAAGAAAAATTATTTATTTGCCACATACCACAAACACATAATAACAAATATAAAATAAAAAGAAATATAAAAATCCATAGATCAGGGAAAGCGTTTACCACCAGCTAAAAGGCTTCCCTAACCTTTGGTATTTAGCTACATTTTTTAAAGTAACCGACCGTCTAGTCTTATCGCTCTCAAAACAATCATATTTAGATCATTCAAGTACCTGTCCCGCGTCGAACTCGCAACACCTAGAGCAGCGAGCAGCGACGAGGAGACTCCTTGTAAACTGTGCTTATAGCATCAGGGCGTATCGTGCGGAGCCAACTTTGCAAAGCATCAGTAAATTGCTGGAGAAAGGAGATGGTAAAATCGTACTAATATAGTCCAAACCTTGTAAAAAAATTAGATCTAACGCTTCAATAATATCTGTGCTTGGGACACGTCACAAAAATTAAAACAATGGACACTCGGCGCGTTGACATGTCATGGTGAAATGACTTCTAAGACGATTGTGCCATCCCTTTATGAGTTCGATGCTAATGTGGATTTTAACGTAACCAGGAGCACTGATAATCCACCTTATCTTATCTTATGTGGGGGCCAGTCAGTGCAGATCGGCGACACTTCGACCCAGTGGGATCTTTTGGGTCGACACTCTCCCAATAACGACAGCCATAGATGTTCATAGCAGCCGGGACCCCGACGGCTTAACGTGCTCTCCGAGGCACGGAGCAGGCGATAATTGTCAATCAATACGCACATAATTTCGAAAAGTCATATTCGAAAGTCAGAGGTGCCCGACGTGGGTTCGAACCCGAGACCCTCTGCATTGCAGTCTGTTGGTCTACCCACTGAGCTATCGCTGCTCGATAATCCACCTTAGGTCTATCTAGTAGGAGAATTAAACTACACTAAAAGTGTACATGAGGTAAGCAATTAATAGCATTCTAAGTCGCTGGTTGGTTAGGAAAGTCGGCTCGTTAATCGTTGGGGCATCTGCGCGTTTCTCTAGTGAATTGTTCACTCGGCCTGACATCTATACAAATATAATAGAGCTGGTTGGACGCGCTAATCTCAGGCACTACTGGTTCGAATCGAAAAATTAATTTAGTGTTGGATAGCCTATTTATCGAGGAAGGCTATAAGCTATATAACATCACGCTACGACCAATAGGAGTTGCAAAACCGGGGAAAATCTCTTATGTAACGCAGGCGAAGTTGCGCAAGTCAACTAGTTTATGAACGACATGGGTGTAAAAACCCAGGATTCAACCTCTTCGTCTTAAATGTAAAGGTAATGAAAAGAAATGACCCCTATATTTCGGGAGTCTTTTGACCCACAGGGCCCATATTCAAACTCGACTGAGGTATGACCCCAAGGTGTATGCACACCAAGTTACAAGTCAATATTTTCCATTTAAAATACAGGTGACCTTGTAACCCCTATATCTCGGGGGTCTTTTGACCCACAGGGCCCACATCCAACTCGACCGAGGTATGACCCCAAGGTATCTGCACACCAAGTTACAAGTCAATCGGTCCAGTGGTTCCGGAGCTATGCCTGTCACTAACAGACAGACACACAGATCCACATAGTGTTTTATTAACCTCTTCGAAGAAGACTCAGAGGTTATTAAAATATTGTCACACAACATGCTCTTTGATATAGGGACTGCACCAGCACATCAGCAGATAAAATATTGTCACACAACATGCTCTTTGATATAGGGACTGCACCAGCACATCAGCAGATAAAATATTGTCACACAACATGCTCTTTGATATAGGGACTGCACCAGCACATCAGCAGATAAAATATTGTCACACAACATGCTCTTTGATATAGGGACTGCACCAGCACATCAGCAGATAAAATATTGTCACACAACATGCTCTTTGATATAGGGACTGCACCAGCACATCAGCAGATAAAATATTGTCACACAACATGCTCTTTGATATAGGGACTGCACCAGCACATCAGCAGATAAAAAGCCTTCTCATGTAATGAATATGAAAGTGAAGTCGTTTGCTACGCGATCGCGCGTCGACTGTACAGGCTTAGATAAAACGTGACACACAGATAGACCATCTCCTGGATCAACACTTACCTATTTTTCTCGGTATGCAGTCGCGTAAGAATAACGCGAAGCCGCGAACCGAAGCTTGTAAATAATCTAATGATTAACCTATTACGTCACAGGGGCACACCGGCGGCCAGACTCAATAGGTTTTTATTTATGTCTGACATTTCGAGACTTGACAGGTTAATATTATAACCAAATTATAATGCAAAGAAATCGAACCGAACCTTATTATTAAATAATAATGTCCTCCAGACCGACGATTTCGGTCGATTTCGGTCACGGCACCGGCGACCAGTCTTAACGGAGACTGGCCATCTGCGCAGGAGATATTACAGTGTACAAGTGTGCGCAAATGCAAGAGCAATCTCTGTTCCCTAACTCTCAGGATCCGATGGGACGGTAATCCGATTCAATCCCTGTGGTACTCTTCCTTCTCTACTTCCCCCTTTCTCTCTTTCCCTTTCATCTTTAGTGGCAACTCGTCACTTATGTCCTCGGGATTACAAACGCACCTAGACAACGTTAACTCCTCACCTTTGGGCAAGCTCCATGATTGGTTAATTCCTATATGGTTTGCGGTAGGCAGCAGCTGGGTTGTTTTCTTGGAGCTGCTACTATGACAGCAAGAAATCACAGTCAGCGGCGGGTACTGCTTACCATCAGGTAGGCCGATGGCACCTGTCACAAACAGAAATAAAAAATATGAGTTGTACCTTTAAAAGCAAAAGATAATACTTAAATAAAATTGGCCTAGCTTGATGGATAATTGGTATAAAGAACATCTAGCGCTTACGTCACAGGCGATGTCGAGTTCGAAATATGTAGGGTTCGATCATTTATGTTTTAGGAATTTGAGAATGTTGAGGCATAGAGCCAGACCTAAATCCGACAATTTGTTATAATCCTCTATTTCATGGGACTTTCTAATATTTTGTGCATGGGACCTAGACAAAACTGACAAGAAGTAAGATATACATACATTGACGTCAGCTAATATAAAAACGTTTCCACCTGCGACTACGCCCGTAGTAATCCCACAGGTACTGGGCTAAAGAGTATTCTATGTATTAATGAAAGCCTTGGTCTATCTATGTGCTAAGTTTGATCTAAATCTGTTTAATAGTTGCCGCGTGATCGATAACAAACATCCAAATATCTATACGACCTTTAACATTTATAAAATCTGTATGATATAAACAAATTTAGCTTATAAGTATGTACAACAAGATTTAAAGGAATGGCACAAAATATATGAAAATAAATAAATAAAATGATAGGATAGGATTTAAGAGGGGTATTTTCCATTTATTTCTTGTTAGCCGGATCCTTGTACAGAATCACTACTGCGTTTCTACCCTGTCGCGTCACAATACGATTCTCTTTCTCTTCACGTAATGTTATAACTTATAGCTATCTCAATACAACATTTCCTAAATCAGTGCAGTGTTTTAGCCGTGGAAAGCAACAAACATGACAGACACTACATTTTCATTTACAATAATTAAAAATTTTAAAAAAAAGCAGTACTACCAAACAGAACTCGAAAAAAACTGCGGCAACCTAAAGAATACATGGAATATTATAAAAGATATCTGTAACATAAAGAAAAGCAATGAGACTCCGAAGGAGCTGTTGTCAATCAGCAATTCACCTACCAAATCATTAAATAAAGTAAATACATATTTCACAACTATTGGTACTAACTTGGCCGATGCAACACTACAGAAGATTGCTAAAACGGAAGCCGAACTGGCTACGCAAATGCACCAACATATATCACCGCTCACCTCCATGTCATTTGCACCAACAGACCCGACAGAGGTAGACAGCATTATAGCATCCCTCAAACCAATTAGCGCACCTGGACACGATAATATCACTAGCAAGCTAATTATATCAGGAAGGAAAATTCTTGTAGAACCTATCACCCATCTCTGTAACCTTAGCTTAGGACAAGGTGTTTTTCCGACGAGATTTAAAAGAACAATTGTCTCCCCCATACACAAATCCGGAAGCAAGGAAACTATTTCGAACTACAGACCAATCGCGTTGCTTTCTTGCCTGTCGAAGGTCCTGGAAAAACTTGTTAACCGAAGGCTCGTCAACTATTTCGAAAAAAACAAGTTATTAACAGACAAGCAGTTTGGTTTTCGTAAAGGAATCTCTACTAACGATGCTGTTCTAAAATTAACATCATCAATAACAAGACAAATTGATGCGGGGAATAAGGTTATCGGAGTATTTTTAGACCTCAAAAAGGCATTTGAGACGGTGTCAATTCCCATTCTTTTATCTAAGCTTTATAGCATCGGCGTAAGGGGCCATGTCCACCAATGGTTGCGGGACTATTTGACGGGCCGGGATCAGAGGGTGCAGGTTGATAACAACATGAGTGACTGTGCTGCGTGCACTTTCGGTATTCCGCAAGGAAGTACGATTGGTCCGACTCTTTTCTTAACGTATATTAACCATCTTGCGGCATTGGACCTAGTCAATGCAGAAATCTTAATGTTCGCTGATGACACTGTTATCCTTTTTCACGGTAGAACATGGGGACATGTAAAAGAAGTGACCGAAGAAGGCCTCGCTAGTGTTACTCGTTGGCTAGAGCACAACCTCCTGACACTTAACACCACTAAAACAAACTACTTATGCTTCACAAAGACTAGTGTTACTCGCCCAGATACAAATTTTAATATAAAAATACACACTTTTCCCCGCAACCAGAATTATCAGCGTCGTAATAACTGTCGATGCGACTTTCTGACAAGAGCTACTTTCGTAAAATACCTAGGGGTAACAGTGGATGGTAATTTACGCTGGGATCAACATAATTATCTCTAAGTTGAGTAGTAGACTACGAAAGAGCATCTATATATTTAAACAACTAAGAGACGTTGCATCTCCCAAACTTCTAATACAAACATATAAAGCCCTCTGTGAGTGTCTTCTTAACTATTGTATTTCTTCCTGGGGTGGCGCAGCAAAAACAATAATGATCGAGCTGGAACGCGCACAACGAGCAGTTTTAAAAGTTTTGTCGTTTCTACCATTTCGACACCCAACAACTGAAGTATATAGGGTTACTGAAGTTTAACTGTCCGAAAACTATACATATTCCAAGCATTGCGTAGGTACCACCGCATTTCAATCCCCCACTTACCAAAAACCCTCAAAAGAAAATTTCGATGTCCAGTACCACCCACTATTTCCAGATTCGCACAACGGCACTATGACTATATTGCACACCGTATATTTAATAAAATAAGTGACAGAGATACACATTAAGTGAATAACCATATGTACAGTAAGTATCTGTTAAGTTATCTCAAAACAATTGACTACGACCAAGTAGAATCTTTTGTAGCAAATCAATTAATTTAATCATGTTTAAATCAATTCACTAGAAACAACGTTTGCAACGTACACACTCGTACTCACATAAGTACACTCACACACGTACTCACACACACACTCGCGTACACTCACACACATACACACACACACACATACTCTTAAACATACTCTTACAAACACACCACACAAACACACACAAAACAACAATGACAAACCAGCCGTAAATAAAAAGTTATTTATGATTTTACTAAAAACTTTGTAACCTTTTTGTTTTATTTTCTTTAATCTTTTTTTTTTCTCGTTGTAATCTTCTGTATCAGTAAACATAACATTATAAGTCAACATGTAATGTGGGAAGGAACTGTCTCCTGAGATACAGGTTAATAACTTAGTTCAGGGGACAGTGCTTCTATGTAATAGTGTTATTGATGGCTACAATAAAGATTATTATTATTATTATTATTATTGAAATTAAACTACTATATACGAATTTTGATTTTTTTTTATTTATTTTTATTTTTATTTTGATTTTTATATTATCGCCATGATGATACGGATTTTATCGCGTTATTTATTTGACACTTTTAGAACAAAATTTAGAAACTGTTACACTACTATTACTATTAAACTTTAATAATTTTTAAGCTAATTAAATTATTGAAACTATTCAAACTATTTATACTATTATACTATTTATATTTATGTTGACACTTTCCCCGACGTTTCGGTTGCTTTTCAGCAGCCATGGTCACGGGGACACTAAGATGGCAGTTGTCTCAATGTTCCAGTGTAGTTATTTCAAAATACCTGAACATAATTTAATCATGGGTGTTTCTATTTACGCAGAATGAGCTCAAAGTATCATGAAGTCTAGCTGTAGTTTGCTTCTTCTTGGGTTTGACTATTTGAATTACTGGATCCCAAGCTGGTGGTACATTCCAACCATCTTATCTATTGAAATTAGGATGTTTTTTTATTTCAATAGCCTCGCGAAGCATCCTTGGTAGGAACCGGTGTTCTTTAGGGAGCATCTGTGGTTTGTCAAATCTCAGGTAGTGGTTGGTCCCCTGTTGCATGTGCAACAGGGGACCAACAGTCTGCTGTGTGTGAACATGTGTTCACACACAGCAGACTTCAACGAGCGTTTGTGTTTTACATCAGCTATGTGTTCTTTTATGCGGGTGCCTATGCTTCTCTTGGTTTGACCAATGTAAAAGTGTCCGCAGTCACAATCTATTTTATAGACCCCTGCATTTTGTAAAGGTAGTTGGTAAAATCCGTATATAATATAGTAGTTTAATTTCAATGAATAACATTCGCGTAAACAGAAGACAATATTATGAAAAATTAATAAATGTTTGTTCAATTGTACTATCCACGGAACATACGTGAACCTACCACAGCTGAGCAAATAAATTACCAAATTTAATTTATTACGTATACGATACAACTAAACATACGTAATATTTACCAAATTACGTCATTAATATGTTATACACATTGTTTTTATACCTAGCCAGCATGGGAACAAGCTTGGGCTTGGGACCCTACCTGATAGTGAGGGGTCACTGAAGCCTATGATTAGTTACTACGCCAGAGGTATAGTATACCTGGCATGCCTGTGTAACAGTATGAATTATAAATTCGAAAGTAACTCTGTCTGTCTGTCTGTTACCTTTTTAGGGCTAAACCACTCAACCGCAATTTGTTACAAAGGTTGTTTAAAACCTGGGAAAGGACATAGGCTACTTTTTATTGATGTAGGTATCACGCGAGCGAAGCCGCGCGCGAATGCTAGTTGTCTTTTTCATATTTTTATAAGTAGTAGGTACACATTACTAATTTTAGGAACTTCTCATCTGAATAAGTCAACACCTTCATACGTCATAATAAAATTAAAATTATTAAAGTTTTAAACCACTGAAATATATCTAAAACAGCCAACAGATTTACAATATTAGTCCCTACTTATTAACATTATAAGTGTTCGTATAACCGTCTCTGTCCGTTTGTAACATTTACATATATGCTGCTAAACCTACTTTAATAATAATAATATAAGCTCTGTATTAAACTGCCTCACTCAAGGTTTAGGCCATAGTCCACGCTGACCCAGTGGTTGGCCTCGATGGCGTAGTGGTTGGTGTAACCGACTGCCACGCCTGAGGTCGCGGGTTCGATTCCCCCACAAGTCAAACATGAACATGGATGTTTGTCTTGGTCTGGGTGTTTCTATATATAATATATACAAAAAGTATATATGTATGTTTATCCATTGTCTAGTACCCATAGTACAAGCTCTGCTTAGTTTGGGCTAGATGGTGTTGTGTGTATGTGGTAGAATATTATTATAATTATTATCATCTTCGAGAACACGATTCTCACGATGTTCTCCTTGACCGTTAAAGCGAGCGATAATTAACTATTTAACACGCACCTAATTTAGAAAAGTCAGAGATGCGCCTTGGGAACGAACTCGAGCCCTCTGCGCGGCAGTCCAGCGTCTCCCACTAAGCTATCGCTGCTGTTCAGTTTATTATCTTATTAATATTGTATATTTTATATAAAATCTTGGGAAAATGTTTGTTACTCATTCACGCGCAAACCATTGAGCCAATTTTGATAAGACTTCGAAAAGACATAGACCGTGATCTAGATTAAAACATAGGACTTTAACGGTCCTTTGAGATTCACGCGGGCGAAGCCGCGGTCAGAAGTAAGGCTAATATATTATTTACTGTAAACATATAAGTCGTATATAAAGGTAAAATAAGCGATGACAACCTTGATATATCGGACAAAAACTATATATCCGGATGCCGCGACTTTTAAATTTATGTTATTAATAATATGACTTCTAAAACACGTTTTTCATGTATTTATCATCATGATGCTCCTCGTATATATGAAACGAGACAACTACGGCTGTGGCGGCGAAACAATCTGGGAGCCTAGTGCGCTTCCTAGTGCGAGTCTGTTTTACGTGAGCGCGATCGACACGTGTATGACGTGCGGGCTCCGCTTGGCTTGTCCGAGCTCTTATCCAATCAGAGAGCAAAACTCGGTAAACGTATCGATCGCGTTAACGTAATAATAATAATACATAGCTAAAAAATAAAAAAAGGTTAGTTTAAAAGCTAAAAAACGTGCTTTATTAAAAAAACCAAACTAAAAAAGTTGAAAATAATTTAATAATTTTAATGTAAAAAAGCGTGGAGTGGTTATCAAAATATCTTAGAAAGCACCCCACGCTTTTTTACATTAAAATTATTAAATTATTTTCTACTTTTTTAATTTAGTTTTTTTAATAAAGCGTGTTTTTAGTTTTTTAAACCAACATTTATTTTTATTTTTTTAAAGTATGTTTTATTATTATATTTTTTCCCTTTTTCTAAATTATTGTATTGTTATCGGTCCTTGATAAATCTACATGGTTTAAATAAAATCTGACCTTGAAGTCTGAGAATAAAATCTCAATTTGAAGTGGGTCAAAATCGCAATAGCCCATGGGAGTCGGTTACATACAGACAAACATACAAGTGAAACTAATAAAAGCGTGTTAAAAACAACTTGCACTAGGGACCCTGAGGTTTTAATTCGTCATGGAGGAAGTAAGACCGGCTGTATAAGTAACAGATAATTTTGGCCGTTGCCAATATTTGGTGACAGTGCAAAGCCAGCTGTCTCGGGGAAACACCACTCTGTTACTGGTACCAGCATAAGCGAGATAGCAATGCACTGCGCGGATGGAGTAGTGGTTTACGTGGTCGTCCCACCACTGCTCCTACGCCGAGTGTTGTGGGTCCGATCCCCACTCGGAACAACCACTTGTGTGGTCCACAAATGGTTGTTCCGAGTCTGGATGTTTGTTCTTTGTGTCCGTTGTTTGAACGCTTGTAAAGCCGCGACAGTCAGGATTTTACGACATGTCTTATTAAAAAAAAGCATTTTGAACTCATAATTGTTTTTTATTGATAATTATACCAAAACTTTAAGGGTTTTATTGCAATAAAGATCCCCGATCTCCATTAAAGTAAGAGCAGTAGTCTTTTTTTAACGTATTTTTTCCAAATTTTGAATCTATAAATGGCTCTCCTATAAAATTCGTAAAATGCCGCTTAATCCAAATAGCCTTTCATCCCTCGATAATATTGTCTTCTGTTTACGCGAATGTTATTCATTGAAATTAAACTACTTTATACGGATTTTATCGCGTTGTTTATTTGACACTTTATTACAAAATTTTCAAATCTGTTACACTACTACTATTGAACTTTAATTTATATTTTACTATATATTATTGAAACTATTAAAACTATTTATATTTGAGTTTAAACTTATTATTCAAAGGAGTTTGCAATCTTATATACCGTTCTTGTGACCAGTTTGTTCGGGTTAGAATTAAGCCTAGAACTGTAAAAATTTAGAATATCTATGTGGGCGATAGCGTACATATTTCTGTAACAGTTTCACAGGCACAGTGACGTAAAGTCGTAAACGTCAACACATGCATCTTGGGGTGCGTTAAGCTTCGAGGTATTCAGATCGTGATATGTTTTATTATCGAGCTTTTAAATTTAGATATAATATATAGCGACAGCTCAGTGGGGAGACCAACAGACTGCAATGCAGAGGGTCTAGGGTTCGAACCCACGTCGCGCACCTCTGATTTTCGGAAGTTATAAGACTTTTCGAAATTAAGTGCGTATTCATTGACAATTATCGCCTGCTCCGTGCCTCGGAGAGCACGTTAAGCCGTCGGCTTACGACTGCCATGAACATCTATGGCAGTCGTTATTGGGAAGTCAGTGCCCTCTAATATCCTGACACTGGTCTAGTCTTAGGGTATCGTCAGCCTTCGGGTTGCGGAGGTTGCAGTCGCTCCGTGTAAAAACTGATATTCAGCCAAATCCGGATAGACTAGAAAGCCGACCCCAAGTGACTTGGGAATAATAAGGCTAGGGAGAAGAAAAAATTTAGATATAATATAAGAAGTATTAATAGTTAGTTATAATAATAATAATATATAATATTCTACCACATACACACAACACCATCTAGCCCAAACTAAGCAGAACTTGTACAATGGGCACTAGACAATGGATAAACATACATAATTATATCCTTTTTTTTGTAAGTACATACATATTATACATAGAAACACCCAGACCGAGACAAACATCCATGTTCATGCACACAAATGTTTGACTTGTGCGGGAATCGAACCCGCGACCTCAGGCGTGGCAGTCGGTTACACCAACCCCTACGCCATCGAGGCCGTATTTGGTAAGGAATGGGTACGAGCTGAACTGAGCTGTCCATCTCATGACACTTGTATGCGCTGCTGAATGGATCGCACACAACTTTGTTGTTTGAAATGAAAGATCACTGATAGTTAAATGAAATGTGATTTATTGGTCACTTAACTACCACGTAACTTATGATAAATTGAATGTTACGATAATTATTATAAATGAGTACCGCTGATTATGAAGTATAATCGCACTGGTATTGATTTACACAATTTATATGAGGTGATGTAAAAGAGCTGATGTGCAGCAGGCGCGCGAGCCGCGTCACGTGTGCCATGTGCGAAGTACGACTCGTACAACACTATTGACGTGAACTCACTTCTCAAAAACCGTTTAACTTAGATTTAGTTGGTTAGTGTAACCGATTGCCACGCCTGAGGTCGCGGGCTCGATTCCCGCACAAGTCAAACATTTGTTTGCATGAACATGGATGTTTGTCATGGTCTGGGTGTTTCTATGTATAATATTATGTATGTATTTACAAAAAAAAAGTATATAAGTATGTTTATCCATTGTCTAGTACCCATAGTACAAGCTCTGCTTAGTTTGGGCTAGATGGTGTTGTGTGTATGTGATATAATACTATTATTAACATTGTTAGTATGTTTCGACTGCCATGTTGCCAACTAGCTTGCGCATTTTACACAGCATTGCGGTATCGTATCGACAACTGCAAGCTCAAATAAGAGAATGTTACATAAGATACAGCAACGCGCCTTGGTAATGTATTCATCCGAGCTGCTTGTTAGTAGGCGCAGTACTGCTCGTCCTGTCTGCCACGTAGCTACGGACACGCTCGGTGTAGCCGCAGTGCAGTCCTACTGCGTGACTATACATTCAAACTACGGCTCGTTATCCTGTGGGACACGCTGCGCTTTGCTGATATGACACTAAATATTATGCTTTGTTAATTTTACAATTTATTTATTTATTTGGTCATTAACAATTTTTACATTGTGTTTGATTTGCATTGGCATTACATTGTAGAATAATATAATACAATTAAATAACTCAATCGAATAATAAAATCGCACTAAACAATCTAATTTAATATAATATGTATTACTTGTGAGATACATTGTGTTGTCAAACGATTGCAAAGTCAATCTATTTATTTAAAACATAAAAGATTTTTAATATTGATATGGTCACTATAAGATGTTGTCAGGTTAGCTAATTACGTAATAACTTAAGACAGAAGGTCCCTTAAGTAGGGACTGAATAAATTAACCGACTTGGTATTACATGGATCTCACAACTTTTTACGGTAGAAGAACTGAGCTGCGAGACTTGGTTTTTTTACAAGTATGTTTTTGATGGCACTGTATTTTCAAATACAGAGACATTTCTTTGCACATACTTTATCCATTACGACATGTCCGGCAAACTGGGATTCCCAAGTGTTGTAGGTTCAATCCTTCCCTCCCTTCATATGTCTTTGTATACCAATATCTAGTTAAAATCGCATTGATTTACATGAAATCTTCAAAGAAATATGGTTTAGGCAAATTACTGAAGTGTCGTAGCGTGTCACATTTTCGTTGCTTCTATAACATTTTAAAGACGTTTCCGCGATTAAATATAGTTAGAGATAATTTTTGTCGCCGTTTCTTGTGACTGATAATTATGATCCAGGAAGATATTCTGTGTTTTCTATTGACTAAGTATCTTTAAATAGCGGAGTGAACACAATAGTAGGCTTTCGATTTTACAAGCATAATTACGATATTCACTTTTATCCTAACTAATTTTACAAGCATAATTACGATATTCACTTTTATCCTAACTAATTTTACAAGCATAATTACGATATTCACTTTTATCCTAACTAATTTTACAAGCATAATTACGATATTCACTTTTATCCTAACTAATTTTACAAGCATAATTACGATATTCACTTTTATCCTAACTAATTTAAAAATGCGAATGTGAGTTTGTCACGCTTTCACGCCTTAACTACTGAAGCGATCATCATGCAACTGCCTAGTTACACGTACAGAAATAGAGACATTTTATCGAAAAAACAGTACAGGTAGTACTAAACTAACCTAACCTACATTTACTTGAGCGAAGCCGCGGGCAAAATCTAGTCCCTCTATAAAGACACATGTGCGCGGAGATAAATGACGTCATCATGAAATGAAATCTGGAATTGCAGTGAGAGAATTAGATAAATACGTTTATATATAGCCGGAACACCGGCAGCGATTTCTAACGCGTGGGTATTGACTCTATAACTGTATCGCGCACAAGCAAACACACCACACAGGTTACACATAGCCTACACTGTACATACATACATACATATATTCACGCCTGTTTCCCAGAGGGATAGGCAGAGACTACGGACTTCCATTTGCTACGATCCTGACACACCTCTCTGGCTTCATTAATTTTCATCACATTCCTCATACACGCCCGTCGGTTCAAGGTGCTCTTGGCCTGGCCTTTGTCCAGAACGCCTCCGATCTGATCGAGAACATTTAACACAGCCATAATACAAAATATTTGAAAAAAATAAGCTGCTCAACCCACATATGTAACTTCTTTTTTTGTTTGTCAGTCTCGATGGCGTAGTGGTTAGTGTATCCGACTGCCTGAGGTCGCGGGTTCGATTCCCGCATAAGTCAAACATTTGTGTGGAGATGGATGTTTGTCTTGGTCTGGGTGTTTTTGTGTATAATATGAATGTATTTACAAAAAAAAAGTACATATGTATGTTTATCCATTGTCTAGTACCCATAGTACGAGCTCTGCTTAGTTTGGGCTAGATGGTGTTGTGTGTATGTGGTACAATATTATTGTGATAGAATATTATTACATATGTATATCTTGTTTAGTTGGCAGATTTCTCGTATGTTATAATATACTCTTATTACTCTTTGCGGTGAACTCCCGAATCGATGACCGCAGTTTGCAGCCGCCTACCATTGTCAACTGCGACTACACCACGCCTGACATACGTATCAGGCAATGTGATGTTCGTGCGATACTGCAGTCCCTGGATGTTCGGCAAGCCAGTGGACCTGACGGCATCCCTGATGTGGTCCTCAAGAGATGTGCAGCGGAGTTGTCTCCCACACTTACCGGATGTCTTACGCCGCAGGCATTGTGCCTGAGGCTTGGAAAGAGACGAACGTTCAACCGATCCCCACAAAGGGGGAGTAATAGTACGTTTTATGGGAATTCGATGCTTCTGTGTAGAAGTCAAACGGTCTCCTCACTGAACGATCCACTACCCTATTGAAATGTGTGTATGTCCCTTGTGGAGCCGGCGGCAGTAGAAACCAGACACAAGGGAGATTCCTTCAGATAGATATAAGTATTAAACATATTAAGCTTGTGTGTATTCTGTCAAGTCTTAGAACACCAGACATAATTGAAATCTATTGTCTGGCCGCCGGTGTGCCGCAGCAGGTTAATCATTGTTTCAGTGTTATGACTGCATGGATAGCGTAGTGGTTTAAATGGTCGCCTCGCCGCTACCACAGCGCCGAGTGCTGTGGGTTCGAATCCCACGCGGGACAACAATCTGTGTGATCCATAAATGGTTGTTTCGAGTCTTTGGTGTTCTTTGTGTCCGTTGTTTGAATGTTTGTAAAGTCACACGAGACAGGAATAATTCTTAGTTCTACTTTCTTTAAAAAAATAATAAAACATGACTATTTAGAAATTCTATTTTGTAAATTGCTCCGCACTAAAGTTCCGTTATTTGACACTTATCTTAATTTGGTGAAGGCAAGTTTATGATCTTTTCATGTTTAACACTAGAAGAGCCGGGCTTCATACTATACCTACAAAGACCGCAGCGGTCAATTTGACGATACTAGAGATTCAGTCAGAATACTTATGAAATTATTGCGTAGATTGCATTAAAATAAAATAAAAATAATAACAATATATTTTTTTATTAATAATAAACAATTTCAGCACTTAAACTGAGTAACATTTGTAACAAGTAATAGTTTTTTAAAAATCTTTTATACATTTTCCACAAACAGCTTTTTTACAGATTGTGCAGTTTTCACACGTTTTATTTTTTTTACAATTACGATTGACTTGACATTGCCTCCTCTTATTGTTTGTAGTACATCGTTCACTTGTTTCAGAATTAGTTTCTTGTCTTTGAGTCGCAGTTGAAGTAGATTTTTTTTCACATACTGTGCACGTAGATCGCTCAATAGTTGAAGAATAAAATCATGCCGAGATATTGTTATTCCTGTGACTTTTCAGTATAGAATCTACGAATTTATAGCTGCTAAATCAAGTATATTGTAAACAACGTGAACAGGCCATCTCCGGCTTCCAGCTCTTACGGTGTACTTGCGTGCTATTTGATCGATGATGTCTACACCAAATTTTGTTTCATTATAAAATACAATTGTTTCTGGCAGCTTTTTTTGATCAGTACCTATGCTCACGTTGGGGTGCAGAGTACTCAAAATAATAACATTTTTCCCTGGCTTTCCTTGATAGACAGTAAGGGTTGTATCGGTCTCAGTTTTCATTATAAACGTTTCATATCTTGTAGTACGAATACCTCTACAAATCGGCGGTACTTCTCGTCTTGCACGCCGCATTGTTCCAACAATACTAGTCTTTTCGACCATTAATTTTTTATTTAAATTTAGAGACGTGAAAAAATTGACAGTGGTAACGTTTCGTATGGTGTAGGCCCTGAAATCTCTAAGTATATTTTGCTGGCTTCGACGTCCTACTTCACTACCGTCTGCAGAAATACAAGTCCATTCTGTGCCGTCACTTGCTACTTGTAACACACCGACTTCCGGTACTAATATCCTAGCTGAACGTCCACCGCGCGCTGTTCGCCTGCCGCTAATGGATCTACGAGATACCCCGCGTCCTCTGCGCGAATTTAGGATAATATTGCTATTTGTAGCAGAGGAATCTACTTCGGAGTCTTCTGATGAAGAAGTGACCTGTTCCGGCTGAAATTCTGCATCACAGGTTTCACAAACACTGTCTGATTAATCGTCACCACTTTCATCACCTGACACATCTAGTTGTATATCCCGATATCGCAACACTTCTTGTTCTATTTGAGAACTACTGAGACGGCGACTCATTTTTTTATAACAAATTATGACTGCTCACTAAACGAAACCAATGTCTACTAAGTGTAATGTAAACAAGCTAGACAGTAACAACTTACTCAGAATTCAACTTATATAAAAACAAAAGTACCTTCATTCGTTTAAAGAAATCGTTGTTTACTATTCTTATCGCTGCCTTTATCGTGGTCTTAGTAGGTATTTGTAAAGAAATCTCATATACAACATATAGTTTAATATTTTTTTTATATAGATTTAGCCTAACAATAGCAAATTAGGAAGTCATAAAATATGAAAAGAAACAAAAACATAGTTTGTAAAATATTTAAGAATGAAATCGCCGTGCGGTCAAATTGACGGCGTTGGTCTTTCTAGTGTTAAATAAATAATAAGAAATTACACAACGCCATGTACCTACCACCAAAGAGAAAGTGAATTTTCTTATAAGCTTATGAGATAATATGCACGTGACGCCAAAATGGACAAAATATTATTATTGGTAATCTTTATTGCTCAAAAAACATACCTATACAATTATTTTTAAAATTTATGAAATTTAATCATCAAAAAGTGGCTTTTAAGAAAATCCCTCGCAAATTTCCAAAACGCAACGCTATTGGTGGAACAAAACGTGACGTCATATTACACTCGACTTCTTGTGTCAACGAGTTGTTTGTATGGTTTCTGGTGATTAAATGTAGGTATTGTTTCGCGGTTGTTTCATATTAACTTATTAGTTTTCTGTATTCAAGTATTAAATCCTTGTGAAGAAAGACTTAATACAATGACTGAATCCGGTTTTGTTAAAGCACAATCAGATAATCTTCCTAAAATAGACGCCTTTATGATCGTATTACGCATCTAAATCTAATCCAGATTGTAATATAATAATAGTAATTTCTAATAAGTTACATGTTTTCATTTATAGGTAATACTACTCTTATGGATAAATGACATATTTATCCATTATCTATTATATCTATTTAGTATTTATCCATAAGAGTATTACTTAAGAATGAATGAATATATCTTTACGAACTTATCGTAAACTAGGTTATGTTTTCGTCGAGTTTTATAAACAAAACAAGTATGTGTAGGTAACTAAGCAAAAATGACTCTTATATTATGTATTTTATCACTATTTCAATGACCTTACTTATGTTAAATGATCTTCACAACAGTACAAAGTGCTAAAACACGATACAGATCGCGCAATCTACGATGGCCGGACTGAACATAGCCGATAGCGTCTCCGAATTGTTGCGCATGTACAGTCGCTAAGACGCGGTTAGACGCGTAACGCCCCCGCCCCCTGTCACCAAAGAGACCTAAAACTTGTAACTGCGACGCCACTCGCGCAATGTTCAGTCCGGTCATCGTATATTGCGCGATCTGTACATTGTCTCTTCTCATCGCCTTGTATATAGGCCTTGTATCACTTTTTCCTAATACTTGCATCTTTGGGCTTAAGGAAATATACTTTGTCAGGTGCAGTTTTTGTTATTTTGCCACATAGGAATGACACAATATTTATTATAAGGTTTTCTGGGCTTTTCTATTGTAATAAGTTGATTTTATCACTCACTTTTTTAACTTTAAGTATCTTTGTGAACCAATCACTTCGTTGTTGACATCGATCGTGTGTAATCTGACGTCACAGAATAAGCGCCAAAATGGAGCGTTTAAGTCGTCCGAAAATGAGTGATTTTAATATATTTTTTTTTAGCCTAATGGTTTATATTTTGGATGTGTTAATTTTATTTTTGGTAATGATATAACTAATAGAAACGTTTAAAAAAATTAAAAAATACATGCATATTCCCTAATTTTAGAATGACTTCAGAAAAAGTAAAATTTCTGATATAGTATTAGGTACTTACCTTTTGTAAGCACAATAAAATATAATTTTAGTTTCAAGATAATTATCCCCATCTTGCCAAATTCTAAAAATGATAATATAGGTAAAGCTTCATTATGTGAAACCTTAAAAAACGCACAGCATGAAGATATGTAGGTATATTTTACTCAAACTTTACATAAATGTATTTATTGTAAACATATTTAGTGTTTAAAACACTAATTTAAGTATACGACTGCATTAAGAACTATCTTTAGTCATAGGTAGGTCTAAAATAAAACTTGAATATTATATATTTTTTAAATAGGTACCCACAATTAAAAATGGTAGGAGGTTTACTGCTGCGACTGTGTTCCAGTAATACCATTGGCCAAATATAAAACATTTGCCTTAATATAAGCGACCAGCTTAAATAATAACCCTGGACATGGATTGACCCGACATTATATGTAGGTACGGAAGATTTATGCCGGACGTCAGCACAAACAGGTCAAAAACAATAAAGCGCCGGGTGACGGCGAAATTATGAAATTACTAGCTATTGCCGCGGCTTCGCTCACGTTAATTTAGAATTTGACAATCAATTTGGGTTGTACTCTGCTTGAATTAATATAATTCAATCATGACTCGAAAGACACGTGGCGCCATTTATTATCATAAGAACGTTATTATTGTTTTCTTCGGGAACAGTAATTTCTTTCGGGATGAAAGGTAGCCTATGTCCGTTTCTGTACATCTGACAACATATATGCAAAATTTCTGAATGATCGGTTCAGTGGTGTAGGCGTGAAAAGGTAACAAACAAACTCATTTTCACTTTTATAATATTAGTTAGGAAGTTAGGATTAGGAAGTTAGGATTACGAAAGCTACGGTAGTCCTTCGGAAGATTTTCAATTTTCCGTCATACTCGAGGGTAAAACGCAGCAGGCGTGGCGCAGAAGTATAGTGTGTTTTTTTTTAAACAATAAGGTGATGAAACCCACTTTAAAGAGTTACAGACCTATCTCACTTCTGGGCCACGCCTAGAACCTGTTTTCGAGGGCCATCAAAAATGGTCTCGAGAGTTGGCAAGACGACTTCCAGCCTTCCAGCCGAACAATCCGGCTTCCGTCAAAGTTGTACCATAGACCACATGATACATACAATGCGGCAGGTAAAGCAAAAATCTGAAGAATATAACCGGCCTTTATGCGCGGCGTTAATGTACTATGAGAAAGCTTTTGATTCAATCGAAACATCGTCAGTGCTGCATTCTCTCCAACTCTCTATGACCGATGACCGGTCTCTCGATGACCAGAAAGTAGACAAGACGAAAGTCATGTCTAATTTATTTCTATCCTTATTGAACCTATTTCTCCTCAAGTTAAGGGATCTACACACAAAGTAAATAGGCAAGTATATCTTTGGAATTAACTACCTACGATGAGGTTTCCTAAGCGCTATGACATGTTCTTCTTTAAATGAGATTTAACGAGAGTACTGCTACTACTTTATGGTTGTTTTGGTTTTTGTATCCTTATAAGCGAAATCCGTCTCGTCCCGCGATGGTGTCTCAGAAGTCGGAGACTTTACTTCTTCTAATGTCAACGCCCGCACTAATCACAATTTCTACGAAAAAGAACACTAATTATATAGTTGCATGGAGAATGACCTATTGAATTCCGCAGAAAATGCTACAGCCATGGTCATTATAAGTAGGTAGGTACTAAACATGAAATTGAACCGTCGACTAAAAAAGAACAAAAATATAATCTTCTAGATTTTAATAAATCTCGATTTGAATCAATCTATTAGCATAAATATTTTGGTATAACTGGGTTGGCAATCTATAATAATAACACTTATAGTTCGCGGGTGAAAGTGTCATTTTCAAGGTCATAACTACTGGGAAACCCGCTCCAGGTCTCTGTTTTCACGAGACACGTGATGGTGAAACCGGCGTCGCGCCGCACCGCTCGACACCCCTAGTTGCTCACACTGGTGTTGCCCTCTGCTGCTTTTATTTTAAGGATTTTATGCCTTTGGCCTAGTGAATCGGCGAGTCACCGTCTGCCATTCCGGCTTTGTACTGAGACAGTATATCCGGCAGATGCCGTTTTTTATCCATAGAGTTCATTATACCAACCCATTAAACACTCATACCCATAGAACAGATTTATTAGGTTTCATATGTAGCAATAGTCTCTTACACCACAGTAAGTACCTACCTATCTCACTCTAAACAACAACTCTCGAAGGCTCTTTGCACGTTGGACCCATGTCCCCTTGTAAGCCTTCCAAACGGCCGGGTTTTCCTAAACTACTAGAGAAAAAATGTCCGTGGAGAGAAACAAATACCTACTATAAAAGTCTTATCGTATAATCTAATATTCTTATCTTATGTTATAATACCTATAAAAGTATTTCTTTCAATCACATTGAGGTACATTGAAGTAACTTCGCTGTGATTAAAACGAAATTAAATTTAGTTTTTATGAGCCATAATTATACCTACCAATATGTTTGATTATAATTATGTCACACGCGACATAAAACATAAAACCTCCTTTTTCTGCTTCGGTTAAAAATGCTATAGATTATAAAAAACGTTTATGTCATGCCTGGAACGTGACTATTGTCAAACAATAAAAACATTGACGAATTTATTTTGTAAAATATTTACTTTATTGCACCTCTGTCGATATAATTAATACTAATTTCAGATTATAAAATATAGTGTCATTATGTGTTGTTGATAAAGGAAAGGGTGTATAAAAGAATATTTGTAAATTTTACTGTTTTACTTGTATAAAAATGTTTAACCCTGACATCAACGATTATCAGCTAACTTCGATAATTACCGAGTGTTGTGGAGGCGTAGCTGTTGTTTACTCAGCGCTATATAAACCGAGCAACCAAAATGTCGCGATCAAGAGATATTTTGTTGACAAAACCAAGGAAAATGCCAATTTGATCCAGGTACCTGATAATTTCACATTTAGCCTCCAATTTCTGCTCCTATATACTACGATCAACTTTTGTATACTACGATCAAGCTTGAGTAAAGTTTGTTTCATAAAAGTCTATTTTCATCATTTTTGTACATATTGAACACAGGTGTACCAATCATTACCAATTTTCTAGGTCATCCAAGGGCTTATAAAGGACAATATCAATATTTAGAAACAAAATTTAAATTTAAATAACTCTTGTTTATTGCTACTTAGGATTTGTCATAACATAGCGCATAATTATTGTCTTGAAAACATGTTTAATCCATAATAAAACTACAATACTTAGAAATTTTTAGGAATTACTATTTATATAGGTATATAAATAGCTAAAACAATGACAATACCTAATGTTTATGTCAGATGGCATAGCAATTTTTACCTGAATAATCTTGAAGGGTTGTCCCTGTTGAAAGATGCATTACATGCACATTTTAAAAGTGGATACCTTATAGCCACTTACTTCTGCTACGGTACACAGGTTCAGAGTCCTTGCTGCTACTGTAAATAGCCAAAGCAAAACCCTAAACTGTTTGACTTTGGCCCAAACCTGTAACCAAACACAAACTAGACTATTAAAATACAGATAGTTTTAAATAAATATACAGTGTTGTTTTGGAATGCCAGACCTAATTAAAAACTTATTGTATCTGGCCACCACAATGCTGCTGCAACTTAGTAAAATGTTATCTTATGATGTATTCTGTAGAATTAGTTCACAATGTTATTAATCTCATAGCCAACATTCAGACACTAGGTCCTAGATGCAATGCTTTTTTTCATTGTCTGGTTTCTCAGCACTTGATCTAGCCTCCGAGTTCATTTTGGTGACAGCAATGTTATAATGAACTTTTATTTTTCAGCAAGATATCCTCACAAGAAAAGAACTGCAACATGCAAACATATTACCATACCTCACATCTTTTGTCCATGGCCGGGAGCTCTATGTGGTGTCTCCTCTCATGACTTTCGGCTCGTGCCGGGATATACTTGACCGTTACTTCCAGGAAGGTTTGCCAGAGCTTGCCTGTGCTCTAGTACTGAGGGATGTGTTACAGGCATTACAGTATTTGCACAAACAATTGTATATTCATAGGTGAGTGAATGAGAGTATAATTTAGAACCCAATTTATTATTCTTAAATAAGAGGTCACTTCATAATCATTCAATCATGTATTTTAATTTGTAAATATTTCTCTAACAAAAATGTACACCAATATATGTAATCTTAACCAGATCATTTGCCAGAATGTGTCCAGTTTGTTCAGAGAACATAGACATAGGTTTTCATCTTACCTTCTTAGACCGGATCCTATATTTTAGCTATTAGTCCGGTCAAATTAGACCAAAAAATAGGAGTAAAGTTACAAAAATTCGCACCGAGCCGAAAATTGGTAGCATTGTCCAAAACACCATTATAAATGAAATCTCAAAAGTCCTCATCGATCCGATACCTGGAAAAATGTACTCAGGTCATAGATCACAAAAAACGGATTTATCGCGATTTTCAGCAAAACGATAAGTTTTATCATAAAATTAGCCTAGACAAAATTGTTGATTAGATAATTATCCATAAAAAATGTCTAAATACTTTTTTCCTAAGGGCCACCGTTTTTGAGATATACCTAAAGATTCAAAAAGTTGAAAGAATTGTAATGTAGTGACAGATTTTCCTCAAGTGAATCATACAATTGGCATAGATGACATTACATACTTGCAGGCTAATTATATTATATATTTGTGTCACACATTCACAATTCTAAATACACTTTTTTATTAAAAAAATTTATATACATCAACATTTTGATCAAAATAAATGATATGTCATAAAATTCGTGTTGTACATAGATTTTATATAATTTATGATGTGTAATGGTACTATATTCTGGGCTTAAAGTATTTTAAAATGTGTGGAGAGTTTGCTGCTGTTGGTGCGATCTCCATTATATCAGACAAATAATTGTGTGATCCAGAATTAGTTGCACTGGGTCTAGGTACACTTTATAAACATTGTCTTGTCCCCCATGTTACAATCACTCCAGCAGTATACAGACACAGTTCAATGTATCTTACCATCTTACAAAGTGAAAACCGTTTAGTGAGTTTAAGAGTAATTAAAAGAGCAAGTAAGTGACAGTCCTTTTTTTGAAAAGTTGTAAGGTGACATATGACCCATTATTTATTTACCTGTTGCCATCTACTGGGCATAACAGAAAAACCCAATTATTGTCTGCCAATCTTTTCCCGGGACCTCACATAGCTGGCAGATTGCAAGTAATTTTTTTAACATCCAACTAATCATTTACATGCTGGCTTTTCATTCTGTATGGTAGGAGTATCCGCGCCAGTCACGTGTTGGTTGGAGCCAATGGCGTGTGTCGCGTTTCCGGTCTGCGCAGCGCCGCTAACCTCGTGCTGCGCGGTCGTCGTCAGCGGCGTCTCCACCTGCTGCCGCCTAGCGACCACGACAACACCAACCTCATGTGGCTCAGCCCCGAGTTGCTGGAACAGGTATCTTATGTAGTGCGCATACGTCAACCTCACCTCGTCACAAAATTCACAATAGTTTTCAAATTTAATGCAAAGCTGACTGTGATGTACTTGAAGTATGATATTAGATTATCGATTAGTGTTGAGTCTGACGAATATTTTTAGCCCTCAGCAAAGTTTCCTAGGTTAGGCTTAGGTACAAATTTGTTAGGTACCTACTACCTAACAAAGTCATAGCTTTCTTCCAAAAAGGGTATTTATTCCAGAATCTAAAGGGCTACGACGAGAAGTCGGACGTGTACTCTGTGGGCGTGCTGTGCTGCGAGCTGGCCAACGGCGCGGTGCCGTTCGCGGAGGTGCCGACCACGCTCATGTTCACGGAGAAGGTCCGCGGCTCACGCCCGCAGCTCCTCGACTGCTCCACCTTCCCCGAGCCCTGCCTCGATGACTCCGAGATCAAGAGTAACTAACCATACACCTCTATTTGTTGCAAAAGCGTTTTAGTGACAGCGGTTAAAAGGCTATAACCGCTCTTATACTTCTATTTGTTGCCGAAGCATTGCAGTCAACGCGGATGCTCAATGGCTGTTCTGTCAGTCGATTATAGATTCGGCTGATTTAAGTGCGCAACGGTTTAGGTGATCGATTAGATCGCGCGCCGGGTATTGTGAGTGCCTGAAAATTTGTTATAAATAGAGCTAGGAGATTAAACAAACTACAACAGATATTAATATTTCAATGATAGATGTCAGGTACAATGCCAGGATACCACAAGCGCCAAAAAGAATCTTGATGACACACAGCGATATTCTGTTTCCCTCTCAGTACACAGCCAGATATTGATATTTAAATATAGCGATATCAGGGCAATCCCAGACTAACCACCGGCACTACAAACAATCTTGTAAGTAGAAAGAAGACAGAATTTGTTTTTCCAGATGACTGCATGACGCCTTTGGAGGACAATGTGATGATGCCATATTGTTAACAATTCTAATATGTTTTTTGGTAATTTGCAGGCATGTTCAACACAGACAGCGGAGTGGGCGACAGCGCGGACGCCGTGTCGCGCCTGCGCCAGGTGTACGCCGGCCGCAAGCTGTCTGACACCTTCCATCATCTCAGCGAGATGGCCTTGCAAAGGTCAGTACTTAAGCCTCCTCTACACAATGGCCCATGATGGGCTATTAAAAAAGTGGCCATCATCGCCGCGACCATGGGTTACTCTCTACACAATCGTGACTGTTACATTTACTCACTGTCGTCTGTTGAAGATGGACGTCGAAGTGATAGCGGCTGCTGCTATCTATTTGCTCAGTACATATAATCATTATCGGAATGTGCATCAAAAAAAGGGCAAATATTCAACCATTTTTGTTGCGTAAACATAAATCCACCGGCAATACGCACTATCTTTTCTTTTCTTTTTTAAATTGGCGTTGCCAAAAAACCACTACCTTCTTACTTGACCTCTGTCGTGCGACTGATTGATGGACGATTGTGTGGACACGCGCACGATCATCGGCACGCATTCCTGTGATGTACCGACAATTCACCGATTAGTCACGATTATAGGCGATGATGGCCAATCAAATACGATTATGCTCTCTACACAATCGTGCGAGCCTGTACTCGCCCATCACGGGCTATTGTGTAGAGGGGCCTTTATATTAAGTAATGATCGTTTTGGAATGCATGTCAAACTCGACAAAGTCGTCACCGTATGCATTCTTGTGTGCCATGTCAGTGTTTGTGAACATACTTGTGTTCGCTATATCTGAGAATATGTAAACTCATGCTCAAGCGTTTTCATGTGTCATGCCAGTCACCACATATACGTCGTGCCCGAGAACACATAATAATATGCATCAAAGCCATCGATGGTTTTCCCATGCCCGCGAAGATATGTACGGCATGCTCGGGAACACGTATGAATGATGGCCAACAATGTCCACGTGTCATGCTAGTGAACACATAAACGTCATAACTGTTAACAAAAAATACTTTTACAAAGAAAAGCAGTTCTACTTTGATCTAATGATCTTATCTTATCTTGTGTGTGTGGGCCAGTCAGTACAGACCGGTGACACTTCGACCCAGTGGGATCTTTTGTGTCAAATTGATCTAATGATAGTAATTTTTCTACCACACAGTTCCACTACTGCCAATCGCATATGGTCCATGCACTTATTGATCGAGAAACTGTAACGAAATTGACAGCTTTATCGGCCTCGATGGCTTAGTGGTTAGTGTAACCGACTGTCACGCCTGAGGTCGCGGGTTCGATTCCCGCACAAGTCAAACATTTGTGTGCATGGACATTGATGTTTGTCTTGCTCTGGGTGTTTCTATGTATAATATGAATGTATTTACAAAAAAAAAGTATGTAAGTATGTTTATCCATTGTCTAGTGCCCATAGTACAAGCTCTGCTTAGTTTGGGCTAGATGGTGTTGTATGTTTGTGGTAGAATATTATTATTATTATATAGCTGTTTATTGACCAATTGTTTGTAAACACAATAAAAGACAACATGGAATTTAACTCGACCATACAGCATATAATATTTATCTGAACTAACGTAGTGATATTAACTTACAGGGACTCGGACAAGCGGCCGTCAGCGACACAGATGTTGAACCACCCGTTCTTCAAGCAGATCAGAAAGACTGACTACCTGCCCGGACTCATCGGACGAGTCAAGCCCATCAAACCTGACCCTAGTCAGTACTTTAATTATAGTTAGACATATTTTATTTATATAGACTGTTTCAGTAACGTACGTCGTAAGTAATGATAATAAATCAATTTGTTTCCTCACCACAATATAAACCACCGTCTTGGTTTCGAGTGCCGGGTCGGGCAGTGTTTTGTGATTTTCTGTTTGGAAATTCTCAATAGCAGCAAGTATAATAATGACCAAGTAAGAGGCCCTCCAGTATGTATGTAGATCCTAAACGAAATGAGAATGTGAGTCGTCCCCGCGCTTACGGCTCGTCGTCCTCGCGCTTACGGCTCGTCGTCCCCGCGCATACGGCTCGTCATCCCTGCGCTTACGGACCGTCGTCCCCGCGCTTACGGCTCATCGTCACCGCGCTTACGGCTCGTCTTCCCTGCGCTTACGGCTCTCTGCACTACTGTTGCCGAACGTGCTGTCATTCACAAGATAACTAACAGTCGTGTTGCGCGCGTGTTTTATTGAATTTGTAGGTTAGATTTCAAACAAAAATATCGATGAAAAGGGATCATTGAAGAAGTGAGAAAATATCCATATTAATATTATTTAAGTGAGCGCGACGTAAACGCGGCGTCGCCGAGCCGGAGCCGAGTCGACGTACCGGAGCTGCTGATCCGCTTTGGTTACGTTAGGTTGACGCTTGTTTGACGGCGAGGCGAAAGGCGATACGGTAAAGTCAAAGTCAAAGTCAAAAATCATTTATTCATTTAGGTCACAAAGTAACACTTATGAACGTCAAAGTATATAGGTTAGTGAGTTTACTAAGTTACTGAAGCTACATTTAGGTTAGTTGCTAGGTTCAGGCAAAGGGTAGAGCCTATGAGAAGAAACCTGCAAGAAACTCACGGCCACTCTTTTAAATCGCCAGTTAAATATAATTTCAGTGTTTTACAACTCAGATTAACAAGGTGTTACAGCCATTATGCCATATACTACTGACTATAAAAAACTAAAGATAATAACAATAATAACTTAATAATATTAAGAGAGGAAATAATTTGAGCTAAGATATATTATTTAATATAAATCTAAAATAGACAGTAGGATGGCATGATGGCGCATACACTTACACTTTGTGACTATGCAAAGGCTTAAATTGACTTATAAGTAATACAGATCTTTGAATGCTGTATGCAACAAGCAACTAGCTCCATGAGTTTTTGTCATTTAAGTAGTCGTTGACTGAATAATAACCCTTCCGAATAAGTTGTTTTTTAACGGCGTTTTTAAATTTAAACATTGGTAAATTAATTATATTAATAGGTAATTTATTAAAAAAACGTATACCGAGTCCCGCAAATGTATTGTGAACTTTATGTAAACGATGATATGGGCCTACTAACTTATGCTTATTTCTAGTATTTACGTTATGGATATCACTATTCTTATTATATAATTAAATGTTATGTTTAATAAACATAATGTTAGCAAATATAGGTATATTGCGACGCAACAGTAAGTATGCCTATTTCTTTAAATCGATCTTTCAGGGATTCTCGTGGTCCTAAATTATAAATGCTACGTACTGCACGCTTTTGAAGAATAAAAATTGTCTCAATATCAGCTGCCTTGCCCCACAATAATATACCGTAGGACATGACACTATGAAAGTAACTGAAATATACTAGTCTTGCAGTATCTATATCAGTAAGCTGTCTTACTTTCCGAATTGCGTATGCGGCTGAGCTAAGTTTCCCTGCAAGACACGATATTTGAGCGCCCCACTGAACTTTATGATCTAAAGTTAATCCTAAAAAGACTGTAGATTGGACTAAAGTAATAATTTCATCATTTAAAAGGGTTATTCCCAGTTGCCCCCACTATCAACTGGTGACAAATGGGATTTTATGGAACATTTTATGGAAAGAAATCCCATTTGTCACCAGTGGTGGCGTTGATAGTGGGGGCAACTGGGAATAACCCATTTAAAATTATATTCACGTTAGGACTCTTTACGTTTGGCAATGTAAACTTGATACATTTAGTTTTTGTAGAGTTTAGTAGTAAATTATTCGTCGTAAACCAGTCCAGGACTTCCGCGAGTGAATCATTAACAGAACGTAAATTTGGTGCTTTTCGGTTTACTTTAAAAATAAGGGATGTGTCATCCGCGAATAAAACAATGTCACACAAATCCTGAACAAAGAACGGCAAATCATTTACGTACACTAAAAACAGAAAGGGTCCCAAAATCGAGCCCTGTGGCACGCCCACTGTGACTGGTAATCCAGAACATCTACTTCCGTTGATATCAACGTGTTGTAGTCAATCGCTTAGGTAGGAATCAACTAGGTCAAGTAACGATCCCTTTCCGGGTTGACATGTGTGCTGTGACCTTTATTGTCAGAAAAGCCTATATACTTTGGATTAATACATAGTTGGCAAGACGTGATCTTTGCTTAACCCTCCAGGGCGATATATACATAATATGTGATGTGGTTCTATGTAGGTATATGGGTATGTTACGTTTCCAGATGACATGTCCGCACTGCTGTTGCAAGAGAAGTTGTCAGAGATGGACATCGAGAAAACCACGGAGTGGGACTTCTAGCGCACTCACCTCTCTTGTTATACCCTGCACTATACGCCTCTCTCATTCACCTCCGGTATTTGTATAAGCATTGTCTCGCTCGTTATTCTACAATATTCAGTCAGTCCTGTATAACATTTACATACGGCTGGCAAGTATGTATGGTGGTGTGTTTTTAAATATTTATTACTAGCTGTTACCTGCGACTTTGTCCGCGTAGATTTTAACTAAAATGTGTTTGTCTCCGCGGAACCCTATTTTTTTTCTAAAATTAAAGTAGCCAAGTTATTCCTTATAACATCAGCTATCTGCCAGTGAAAGTCCCGTCAAAATCAGTTCAGCCGTTTCGGAGATTAGCCGGAACAAACAGACAGACAGACAAAAATTTAAAAATAGATGTTTTCGTATAGGTACCTTATATACTTTCATATGCATTAGATAAAAAGCTGTTATTTTGACATTACAAAGTCTGGTGGATCCAGTAATGTAATCGATATTTCAAGTAAAACTGCTGATCGTGAGGTGATGAAGTTGGTTCTCGGCTTGGGCAGTGTTATTGGGATTGTATTTGTAAATTCTGTCCAGTAGATCTTTCATTTCATTTATTTATTCAAAAATAATTTACATTGTGTGTGAATGTACAATAATAATAATAATAAATACAATTAATTAAACAAAAACAAAATTGCAAATCAGTTAACAAATTGAATAGATTAAAATAATATAATTATAAAACAAATTAATAAGTGGGTAGTCAAGTCAAAAAATAAAATAAAAATGTCTAAAAAGGAATGTCAAGTCAATAATTAATTATATACATAACTGTAGGTGCATGTCACAATCACAATACAAGATATAAGTGTTTACATGTAATTTATAGAATAATAGCATTCTTTTACCAATAGATTGAGTTCATTTTGGAAATTGTTAGTATACAATAACGACTTTATCTGTATAAGCAACTCATTGAATAGTTTAACTGATTTGTAATAAGCGCTGTGTTTCACAACATCAAGACTTGGTAGGTACATCATTTGTGTGTAAATCTTTCCTTCTTGTGCTCTCTTATTTGTCTTTCTTCTTGCGTTTCATACTCATGGGTATATTTTGATAATCGAAATACATCTGTCATTTATTAAGTGAATACTAAACATATCTTACTAAATGTTGGTGCAATACATTCTTACAACCTGTTACAAACAATATACGGACACAACTAATCTATACTAATATTATAAAGCTGAAGTTTGTTTGTTTGTTTGAATGCGCTAATCTCAGTAATTACTGGTTCGAATTGAAAAATAATTGTAGTGTTGGATAGCCTATTTATCGAGAAAGGCTATAGGCTATATAACATCACGGGGGCGGTGCAGTATACATAAGCGCGGGCACAGCTAGTAATTTTATAAATTGCTAGATGTGCCCGCGTTTTCACCCGCGTTTATTATGTTTACTGCGCCGCCCCCGGGGTCGTAGCTCAATGTATCGTAACAAGTCAAACTATTATTCAAAGCATCACATTACAGAGTTATTTAATAAAGGTCGTTAGCAGACTAAAACATAGCGAGATATTATCATTGTAAACATAAATAATTATAAAAACGACTGCAAGTTGTATGCTACTTACATTTTTGCATATAAACATTTATAGAAAACAATTTGAAAAGAAAAATCATACAACTAAAACGGTCATACCTACAACTATTCCTTACGGGTTACGCAGGTAACTTTGGCCCAAGAAGGTAACTTTAATATTCTTCTATTATATTATTTTGATTATATTTTTCTTATAAATTATAAATATTATTTGGTGTTCGTTTGACAGCAAACTGTATGAAATAATTACATAACTCCAGCACATGCAACAACAAAATGGCTATGCTACAAGCCTATGAAACTAACACCTCTAAAACTCAGCGCGTACTTTTAAAACCATTACAAACCCTTCTCTGGAAAAGCACACAACACTAAATATTTTGTTACCTTCTGCTAAGTAAATATAGTTCTCCAATCGGACTGGTTCACGTTTAAAGGAGTGTCCTTAAAAGATACATCAGTCTCTCTGTTTTCTCAAATATAACCGTGATGGAGGGAGATGGCGTATAGTATACACACAGAGAAATGAGTTGATTCGGGTTATTTGTTTGTTTGGCTTATTTGTCTGTGTGTGTGTCGGTATCTTTATCATAATTATATAATGTATTAATGTTAGTTGTATTAGACCAGATGTCGCCACTGTGATCATTAAAGAACAAATTATTGTTTAGTTATGTTTTTATTTCTTGTTATCCCTAATGTTAAATCTATTGCGACTTCCTTGTCCTGGTGGTATAAGTTTGTGCTTATGTTAGCGGTCAATGGTAAGGTTCAGAGTTCATGTTCCGGTATGAGCAATGTGTTGTAATGTTTTTTCTGTTTGGAAAATTCTTTGTTAAGCACAGCATGGGTTTTCGACAATCGACCAATTAACGCCAATAGCCTGACTATCGGTTAGGTGGAATTTAAATCATATCTGCCGAAGTGTAGGCTCATTTCGCCTATTGCTGCTGGGAGACACCTACCACGTGTGATTATTTTTTTATTTTATTGTATATATGGTAAACTTACAGCTAATTTAACATACCAGTGATCATTATAGTATCCAGACAGCCAATTACAAGTTTTCACTTTTAGGTGACATTCTAGAGGAAAAGTGTGAACAGTCTCGGTAGAGAGAAAGATCAATAATAATAATAAACACAAAGACAGAATAAAAAATAACAGAACAATAAAAAAGCAATATCAATAAATAGTATAACGGTCTGTTCTATTCATTTACCGGTACAATGGTTTATTTTGTAATTGACCAGAGAAGTTGAGGCTCAAGCTTTTCCTTGCCAACGACGCTTTAGTGGTAAAAACATAAAATCGTGCTCCTTGCATAACTTATTACAATTGCGGCTCGCTCTCACGAGTCACGACGTACGAACTTTGTCTGTAGTTAGTAGAGGCAGTTGGTATACTAGTTGGTGGGTTAAACCTTATGAACTTGTGTGGGACATTCAAGGAAATTTTGATAATAAATGAGAACAGTCAATTTCATTAGTCATCGTCTTTATTAATAGAACACAGTCAGCGATCTCGCGTCGATTGTTTAAAGGCAGAATATAGAATTTTTTGCATAGGTCAAGATAGTTGTCGGTATGGTATGGAATCTGTTGATGGTAACATAGATATGTTATAAAGCGCCTCTGGATCATCTCGATACGATCTATGAATTTAAAATATCAAGGGCTCCACACCTGCGATGCATACTCAAGATGGCTGCGGACATAATAATATGTACAGTACAAAATGTGAATTGTCTTCGCTTCAGTAAAACACTTAGACATTCTCATGACAAACCCCAAGGCTTTGGAAGCCTTTTTAACGACTGCTTCGATCTGTGTATCAAACAGTAGTTTAGAATCGTGCAACACGCCAAGATCTCGGACGGAGTTTGATCTAGGTAACGTTATGTTTGTAGGTAAAGATCACCGTCACGTCATCTAATATGGCGAAGCGAGCTTTTGTATACCTAGCCATCGAATACAAAAAATGTGTACCATAGGCAATGCTGGTGTCTATGAGGAGAAAACTAGTTCTGTTATGGAAAACAACCTGCAGGGAATATCTAAGATTTTTCTAGGGGGTTAATACCCAAATGACATGGTGGCTATCGTTTTTGTGCTCCCCAGTCGGCGCCACTAGCAAGGTCCTGTCAATCTTGTCACGGATGCTGCAAAAGCCGTATTAGGCGTTGACTATAGAATTTAACGTCTACAGACCTCACTATCCACTAGCACCGCTAGCGGTGAACTCAAGCGCAATTCATTGAATCAATCTCAAAACAGACCAAAATATGCGTGGTAAGAATCGAAATGATAGTGTAAACGACGCAAAACATCACTTTCAAAGTTAAGAAAACAGTCAAAAAGTGGTTCATAATCAGACCGGTACCTATTGACAATGAAGGGGAACAATAAATTATAATATGATTCATTCTATATATCGACCGTCGCTATTAACAAAGTCGGAACTACATATTGACGAATTTTGTTTTATTGCACCTAAGGTCCTAAATTATCCATATCTATGACCTTGCAAAGTTTCAAATTTTAAACTAATCGGTATTATGGTTTTTCTAGATTAATATAGTCGGAACTTTCAAAAGCGTCCGATTAATAATGTAGGTAGACATGTTACAACGTTGTTCACGGGGCGAAGGAGGGGCACGGGTGCCCGCGCACTGGGCGTATCTGCCATTTCGTTCATTGTTAACGGGCCGACTGCACACGTTAGTGTCTTGTTTTTATTTAAATGTCTACCGTAAATATTGCAATATAAATATCAATGTCTCGATCTAGGCGTATGTTAGATTTAGTGCAACATACGTCCCAGCTGAAAAGATTTTTGCTGAATCAAATATAATTGCCAGTGGTGTTTCAACGCGTTCCAGCCAAAGGAAGAAAAGTAAGTTAATATTTTTATTATAAGCTTAGTTTAACCGCAAACCTATATATAAAATGCATTTAATTCTTGGTTTATAGTGAAATACTTTAAAATTTGCTATGAAAATGTTAAATTGAGGATTAAACGGTTTAGATTGTAGTAGATATGTGCCAGATCCTACATTGTTAACGGATTATCATTTTATTGTTTGTGTCGGATGTACCACATTCTACATTATTGCGCGCTTTGAGTGCGTACATTTTTGTCAGATGTGGTAGTACCGACTTTGTTACTCGCTTCTCTTTTACACGGTTTTGTCGGATATGGAACTACCAACTTTGATCCTTGTTCCACTTACACTATATTCTGTTGGATATGGTACTACTGTTATCGTTAAACGTTCTTATTTTAAAAGCTTTTGTCGGATATGGTAACACCAACTTGTTTCATTGTGCATAATTAAATTTTGATGTTGGATGTGGTAGTACCGATTTCGTCATTTAAAAACAGTGATAAAACATAGGTCGGATATGGCATATACTGCAAAGTTAAGGGAGGTTTGGCTTATTTTTCCTGTATATGTGATATTTTATAGTAGGTAGGTACTATGTTTTCTATTTTATAGTATATATCTCCTTAAAATATACATACACTTTTACCTCATCACCTCACTACAAACCTTATCATCATCATCCGAGTGTTATTGCCAGTTGCATTCAAGGGTTAGGGGCCAAGGCTTTCGCCTTCAAGACCGGGGTCCACCACTACTGATTTATTTATTTAAGGATTTCCAACAAAGGAATATACAATAACATACATTATATAGCAGTAATAGAGTTCTTAGCGTGTATAGTCCCTCAATTATAGGAAACCACAGCTTGCACTATATTTAACCCAGAATTGGCTAAATATAGTGTTTTCCACGGAGTGACTGCCATTTGTCCCCCGCAACCCAAAGGGATAAACCACATCTTTAGGTTAGGTAATCGTCAGGTGATTTGAGAGAGTACCAACTTCCCGCAACGACTATTATTATTGTTCATGACAGCCGGGACCGATGGCTTAACTTGCTCTCCAAGGCACGGGAATCTGTCGACTGCCAACTTCCTGACCGAAGTCAGATAGCCCGAAGGCTATAACAGGAATTTTGTAACAGAAAAACCCCACATCAACTGGCTCGACCCGAAAATAGAACCCGATACCTCTCGATCAAGTTTATACCACTAGACCAACAACGCAGTCAATACCTACATACCCACTAAATACCCTATGTGCCTACTTTAGTGGCATTACAATTTGCTTTATATACAAGACTTACCGACAGTTAATTTGCGTAGAACGCAGCAAAATGCTTTTTTTGTATACTTATTTGTATCTTTATTATTCTAGGAGAAGAATCTCCACTCCCCAAAGGTTTTCACGAGGATCTTATAGTCGTCAGTTGCAAGACCTATTAGGAGATGATGTATTTAATGATAGTAATAAGACCTAGACCTACTAGACGATTTTTCCCATGATGTGGATTTTATAAGCTACCAAGCATTATCATCGGCCGCTCCAGACATGGGCTTCGCAGAGTTGTCGGACCAAAACCGCAATCAAATTGTTTTTTCGCTATATCTTTTTGTGGCCAAAAAATTAGGAGTATCTGTCATTCATCGCTTTCTGGAAAAAAGGTCACACGCAAAACGAGGGTGACAGTGTTCACACCACAATCGAAAGATCCTGCCGTCGTAAATCTATTTGGTTTTCAGAAGAGTAGTATTGCTTGGCTCGGTGGGCTAAGACTGAAAATTACCCCTATATAGTAAAGGAGTTAAAGCAGGAGGAAGTCTTTAATTTTAAAGCCTAGCTAGCTAATAAAAACTGGACAAAAAATACGGCAAATGAGAAAGTTGTACGGACAAAAATAATGGAGGTTAAAGTGAGTGCTGAACAGTACGGTTGAATAGAGTATAAATACGATTTGGATGAGGAACTATGCACAATAATTGTGGTTAAATCTGGTAGGCGAAATCAGCAACGTTTGGAGATGGAATTTGATCTAAAAAAGGCCTACCACTAAAGATAAATACAAAGATTTGACGGACCTTTACAAAACTGAGATCATACCTACCCGCTACCACGATTTTTATTTTAACTTAGCTTACACTGATTCTGCTATTAAGATTGACCAAGAAGATGCCTAAATTAAATTTGCTTTCTTAAATACAAACAATAAATATTTTCGTGCATTTTAACCCGATAGTATCAATTAAGATTTTTCCTTGTTACCTAAACTTTCTAGTTATCGTAGTTGGGTTCTTGCCAAAATTTTACAAAGTGTTTCTAACAATACTTTGTGAAATTAGAAAGTCTATGTAACAATAGAAAAATCTTAATTGATATTATTGGGTTATATTTAGGAAAATTATATTTTATTGTTTAGAATTGGTTAATAATTAACAGTGTCTTTAATCTTTAAGGTTGTTATGTTTTTATGATATTATTATTATTTGTTGCAGTGATCTTAGCACTAATGTTCAGAATATTAGAATTTAATTTATATTTCTGTGATTGTAATATGTAGTAGGCAATACTTAAAGGATGTGTAAAACATAATTATGTACGAAACCATTACATTAGTGAAACAAAGACTGATTTAATTTTATTTTGATATCAATTATTTTTTGTGTTAATGGTTGTGTTATTGTAGGTACTACGTATAAGGTAGTAATTAATTTAAAATCTGAGTCGCAGTGATCTCAATTAATATTAAAAAGTTCTACGATTCTTAAATGCATCATTTACAGGGAGAGCGCTGTTGTCTGAAATACAGATAATAATTTATCTAGTTCAGATACAGATGCCATAAAGATATCTGAGATTATGTAACTTGTTTAATCATATACTTAGCTTATCATGTATCTGCTTTTTATGAAATAAAATTATTATTATTAAGTAATTTAGAAGTCAACAAAGACTGTTACAGCAGAAGCGAACAAAGAGATAATTAATAGATATTTAACTCATAAGTTTAAAAAAGAAAATATACGTTTTCACTTATTATACTACATATCAATTTTTGATATTCTGCAAAGTATCTGTCTTTGTTCAATATTATGAGATTTATTTTTGAATTTATTTTTAAAGTGTTCAACAGCTACCTTACTTATATTTTAATACCATTTATAACTATACCTAAAAACAAAGTGTTTTGTGGGGTTGGATCCATTTTGCATAACTACGTCCAATTATACATTTAATTCGATATTAATAAAACAATAATAAGTTCTTTCAAGCGTTTTTTTAGTCTATAAAATGTAGAATACCCCACACGTGACATCATTTTATAACTACATACCAAAAAACATTGTAGGATATGGCAGTTTCCACACAACTACATTGCTAAACTTTGAGTAAGACAGTAGGATGTGACACTTTCGACTTTCACAGTATGTGAAACATTGTAGGATATGACACTTACGACAAATTTGCTATGATCTGTTTCGGTTAACAGCGTAACATCTGCTTTTTCTAACATTTCTCATTATTTTATTTTTTACATGACGATTATCAAAAACGTTAAAAACCATGATATTGTAGTAGCATAGTATTTTGAAAGCACTATGCAAAATTTGGTTTCAATATATGGCGATTTGTCAATTTGGTGCAAGTTCAAAACTTTATTAGCCCGTAGTGAAAAGTAGCACTTGTGTAGTAGGTACCGACCTTGTTAACAGTTACGGTCGATATCGTCAACAATAAAGCTTAGTATAGAGTGCAGCCAGATGGCAGCGCCTCGCGCCCCGGCGTCCTCGTCCTGCACGCGGCCCTCCGCCACGTAAGACGCTCTGCCCGCCCTGCACACACACACAGATTGAACATTAACCTCTTGGATGTACTGACTCATACAAAAAAAAGCTTCCGTTACGCGTCCTGGCTTCTACGAGGGAGTCAAGAAAACTCGTTGTAATTGGTCGCAAAAAAAATACCAAAGATTTTCTTGACTCACACTCTTGGATCAAGTATTTGTGAATCACCATATTTAATCTCGTGTGGGAATCGAACCTACAACTTAATAATCATATGTTGCGACAAAAAACATGTGAACAACGGGAGTAAAGAACACTGGATTTGTTTATGGATTAATAAAATGTTTGTTTCATTTCAACTCACTTGGCTATCATATTCGCTGTGTTCCGCGTTTCTTTTTCAAGAGTATCACCAGTTTTTCTCAATAACGTCTTCAGGGTAATCCCACTAGTGTAAAACTTTTTGTACGTCTCAGCCGCTGCGTGTAATGAGTCCAACTGTAAAACCAATCAATTATCATCATCACAAATCGCACCTGTGACCTGTGTGAACGATTACACAACCGTGAACGGAACCTACATTTCGACAGTTCATTTTATTCTACCAAACACAATCCCAGACTTTTAATTCATTCAGGTAGGTGAGGATAACATTCTAAGGTCTCATATTTAACCTCTCGCTCAAAATATTTCGTCAGTCTCAGATGTTTTACATAAGTCCTACTTTGATCATTTATAAGGGATTCAAACTGAACAGTCAATAATCCGTACGCAACACGCTTGCAAAAGTATTTTGATGCAGTCTTGAAGACGACAAACTAATCATTAGTTTGTCGTCTACATTACCCTTTAACAGGCAACGTAGAGTCGTAGACGCAAGCAAGGACCACCACTTCTTTGGAATCGGATGCCCTGAGCGTTAAAATAAAATGTTAATCATAATGTTCTTTTAATAAAATAAAAATAGTAGATATTTATTATGCCATATTTTCTCTCGTGGCTATCTATTTATGTATTATTTATTTCTTTATTTTGAGTGCACTATTGGCGGATCAAACGTCAATAATTGAGGTGTTCGCTGAACATCAGCGCTGTGTAGTGCTTGCAGCAATGCAAGTGCCACAGCATTATGCTGAGCGCATCACCGTTGTTTTTGTGCCGTCAGGTGGGACGTGCATCTGCACATAAACATTTTAATTGTTTTTAATATTTCTTTATACTTCCATATTTTTATTTACTTTTTGTTATACCCGCATTCTATAATAATTGATGATGCATGTCATGATGGTACAATAATAAAAATCTTTTCATTTAGTTAAGGTACATAATATAGAACAGTTACCAAGGTTCTGTCGCCAGCTTCCGCTCCTCCGTACTTAGATATAGTGTGCATGGCGCTCTCCCACGCAGAGATCCAAGCGCCGCGGTCGTTGCACTCGGCGCTGGAATTCAACAAGTTAACGTCAGCATACAAATAGGCATGTTCTTACCTACTTTCATTTTTATTTTATTAAATATAAGTTTAAGTTACTAATATTATAAATGTGAACGTTTGTGAGAATGGAAGGATGTTTTTACTCTTTCACACAAAAACTACTGAACGGTATTTTTCAGAGTTTCGATGACACTTTACAGTAATAATAATAATATTCTACCACATACACACAACACCATCTAGCTCAAACTAAGCAGAGCTCGTACTATGGGTACTAGACAATGGATAAAAATAGGTAGTATACCTTTTTTTTTGTAAATACTTACATATTATACACTGTCTTATTGGTTATACATCAGAATAACATATAGGCCATTATAGGCTACTAAAAATCTATCCTTACATAAATCTAGATTAACGCGAGCGAAGCTGCGGGCAAAATCTAGTATAACTATAAACTGGCACATTTAAACATTATGAAAACATTTTAGATTAGCCATAATTTGTAACGTCGCGTGTCGTATCACGTTTTAACTGATACCCAGCCCCCAAAACAGGGAAGAGTCTCAATTTTAAAATTTCTTAGTCGGTGGTTACCTAGCCATAGACTGCGCCGCGGCAGCCAGCCCTAAACTATAGATGCCTCCCGACGTGCCTCCCATGCCGGTCTCGGCCAGCTCGGACAGGTCCCACAGCAAGTTGGCCGGGCGGTCCATTGATGCCGACTCCAAGTACGCCACCATCTCTGAGCATAAAAACGAATAAATGAATGCAAGAGACTAAGATACTCATATCGCGTAAATACCTAATGAAAATGTATCTATCCGTAGTTTCAAGATACTAATATATTGTCAAGTATAAAGCGTTTTGCGAGAATGCTTGTGGCGGAACGTGGTCTGATGTCCCTCCAACACAAAGAGAGGATCTCCGAGCAGACTGGGTGATCATGCTGGCGGGCCGCGGCCCAACTATCGATGTCGGGATCTTTCATATATATCATACACCTGTAAAGTTGGTGTGTAAACTTCCGTTGCGTGATTCAGGATTGTATGGTGAGCGTGATTATAAGCGCCTATTGTGTACCACGCCACCTGTTGTCTGTCGACAAAACTTCTGTGCGGGGTCGCTACATACTCATAATATAAATATGAAAGGAAAGGAAAAGGAATTAAAGCTAGCAAGTCTTTGACGTACCCTCTGCAAACTTCCGCATCGTGGTGCCACAGTCGCCGTCCCCGCAACCGGAGTCGAGCTTGTTCAGTAGGTTCTCGTTCTTGACCAGATTGTCAGCCGCAGCCGATAGACCACCGCGCACTAACGTCTGCTCTTCCGCCGAGAGAGTCGGCCCTGACTCTGGCTGCAATAATCATTTTGATCATGATCATAATTTAATATGATTAAATTTTAATTTAGCAGTAGATGGTAAAATGTAAAAGAATTTATTAGGATCTAGCCATAAAAAGAATAAAATCTACATCTGGAGCATTAATCAACTTTAGTGACAGAAAATCACCTGTAGGTAGGTACTTTATCGGCTGACTCGGGTTTTATTATCTTTGAAGAAAGAAGACATTAACATTATCAAATAAAAAAATATTTATTAAACAGTTCGTTTATCAGTTTAACTTGCCTCGACGTTACAGATTTATATATTTTTTTATAATCTGACATTCTAATCGATCATTGTATTTTTGTTACTTAGAATAACTACATCTCCGCCGTCTTTGGTAAATGCCGAAAAAAATATATTTTATAATCAAACTGGCAGATGTATCTGTTTTTACTGATTCCAAATAGGTTATAATCTTAATGTCGAAAAAACATGTTAGATAGATAGGGTACGTCTTTTTCCCTTATGGCGCCAGATCTATTATCTACTATTTCTAAAACACCGGCTCGTTGGAGATGTCCAGCGTGTCTGGCGACCTCTGGTGTGGTGTTGATGAACTTTATCTACCATTACTAGATTACTACAGATCTATACTAATATTATAAAGCTGAAGTCTGTTTGTTTGTTTGTTTGATCGCGCTAATCTCAGGAACTACTAGCACGATTTGAAAAATTATTTTAGTGTTGGATAGCCTATTTATCGAGGAAGGCTATAGGCTATATAACATCACGCTACAACCCACGGGGGCGGCGCAGTAACGATAAACGCGGGTGAAACCGCGGGAACATCTAGTTATAAAATAAAGTCTTCAGCCGCGTCTGTCTGTCTGTTCGCGATAAACTCAAAAACTACTTAACGGACTTTTATGCGATTTTCACCAATAGACAAAGTGATTCATGAGGAAGGTTTAGGTGTAAAGTTTGTTAAGGTTTTTTACTAGCCGTGCAAAGCCAGGGCGGGTCAATAGTAATTAATATTGTTGCACGAGCGGCGGCGGCCTGGCAGACCGGCGCGGCGCTCCGTCGGCTGCTACCATACCTTACAGCCGTCGTTGCTCAGCAGTAGCTCGTCATCGGCAGGCGGCGTGTCGTTCCGGCACGACAGCGCGCTGCCGCTCCACGAGCTACTGCAGGTCGGTAAGTCGAGGAGTTCTAACCAGAAGTCTCCGTGCTCCTCGTTCAGGTGCAGCAGACATATCTGGAAGCCGTGCATATCCAGGGAGCTCTTCAGATGTCCAGAATACGTCCGCTCCAGAGTAATCTCCTTGCTTGCTGTAAACAACCAGATGTATTATGTGTTACGCAAAACATAGAATAATTTCTTAGTACAGAAGTTCTCTTAAAAAGACTAGAAGGTTTATTCGACCGAATCTGTGCAAAGTTAAAGCAACTCCTAGAGTCACTTATCCGAAAACACCTGATTCATCATTTTAATTTAGATACTTTTGCCATCTGGAACTAAACCTAAATACTTCTGATTTAAGTCCAGTTCTAGATGATTTATGGCTCAAGCGTTATTTCGACTAATACCTATATTTTAGTATATATTTTAGTAATAAGTAATTTACCCATGTAGTCCTTAATCTCTGCGCTGATGATGTTCATCTCGAAGTAGGAGGTACCTCCCAAGTTGTTAATGCAAGCCACCACTCGGTGACCGGAGACCAGCTTCAAATGTTGTACTATCTAATAAACATTTGTTTATTTCAATCGATTAGATTAGAGGATTGTAACTAGTGATACGCCGGATAATTAAAAATGTAGATCCGCGGATACGGATTCAGATATGGATCATTGGCGTCAAGATCCGCGGATACGGATACGTATTTTAACCTTCTTACTCAATCGGTGTCGGTGCGCGTAAAAGAGATCTTATAACTTTCTATAATAAATGTTACAAAGATTTAAACTCAATGGATCTCATTATAAAGATATTTTAATTAATATTTTATAATATCTTCCTATATTATAGTAAGTGTTTAAACATATATTAGATACTCAGTTGTTTTAGTTCCCTTAAGTTACATGCAGTATTGTGTCGTATGTTAACTCACTACGATAAATATTAATGCCAAATTCTTCATTTCTAGAAATAAAAAATTGTTTGATTGAAATGTTATGAGATAGGAACATGGATTTTAAGGGAATATGTTTTTATGAATATATAATATATTGCTACCTAATCACCTACATATAGAATTGAATCTATGTATTAAAAATTAATAAAGTAAAAGATCCGTCAAAAATGTAACGGATACGGATATGGATCTTTTTTCTCCCGCGGATATCCACGGATACGGATATCCGGAACTTCACTAATTGTAGCGCATTCTGCAAAACATTAGGTCGTTACATGTTATTTGAATTTTGTTGGTGTTTAGAAATATTCACACCCCCTAAGCTTTAAGAAAAGTATCCTAAACACAAGTACACCGCTGGCTGATACACGTATACAGTATCACACATTACTGCAATTACATTTTATTTTAATTTTTTTGACAGTTCTCGATACCATGAGAGTCCACGCTGTTTGTGACTTTTGAAATATCTAACAGCCTATTAACAAAAACTTAATAACATGATGCTGATAATTATAAGCTCGATTACAAAAACGAAGGAGAATCTACGTAACCGTTATGAGTGTTCAAGTTATTATTGCCAACAGCTTGTCGCTGCGGTTTGAAATGTTAATACTTGGTATACGTAGTCATACCTCATCAAGAATCATAGAAACAATTTCTTTGGCGGTGCCCATCTTTATCGTGCTGATGCCAGCCTCTCCGTGGACTCCGGCGCCTAGCTCCATTTCATCAGGGCTTATCTCAAATAGAGGCGATTGACCTGTAAATATAGCATCATTGTAGAACTATGCATTGAAAAAGGAATATGTTGGTATTAGCATACAATTAAGGAAAATATATTAAAATGAACTGACTACAGAATTATTGAAGATGTAACACACTTGTGTTGTGCGTAACCAGCTAATTTCATAGCCAGCACTCACTGATCGGTAAACGATTAGCGAGGTTAAGCAACGTTAGGTGCATGTGACCGTTTAGTGGTATTTCATCTGAGCGTCTCCGTGCTTCAGAGGGCACGTAAAAAGTCGGTCCCGGTTGTTGTCAAATTGACGCAGTCGTTAAGCCATGTCAGAGGCCTACGGGCAACTTGAACAACTCTTGACAACAGGTTGGCGACTAACCACACGAAAAAAAGAAGAAGCTAATTTCAGGGTCATATCATGATATACCCAGTTTCGATTCTGTAGTAAGTTTCAAGTAGCTGCTATTTACATCCTGTGGCAATGGTTTTGGTAAATAGCAACATGTACAGACAGCAACATAAGTAGCTGAACGTTTATTTTATTTTTTATTTATTTAGTTTTAAGAAACCTTACAGACTAATACAAAGATAGTTACAGAGGAAAAATATATATACACGTTGCTAATTACAAGCTCCCACTTATAAGTAATAAATGTATGCTAGCAATACAGATTGGTGTTATCGTCATCTTTTTCTTTTTTTTCATTTTTCGTCTAATAACAATGTAGTAAAAGAAGACAAAACAAAAAAAGGGTTGAGTGCAGAGTCGTGCTACGTAATCTCAGTGGTTGTTAACTGTTTAAGCAAAATGTTCGTTAGTCAATATTTTTCGACCCTTTCGGACCGCTCCAATATAATTGTGCGGGTCACAAAGTCGAGTATAGCTCATTAGTTTTACGTTAGAAGTGGACGGGCTTAGTATCGTACGATTGTGCGGGAAGCAAACTTTCACCACCCGCGCAAATTTTGTCCGACGCGTAGTCGGCGAGCAGATTTCAACCTGTACAGTTCTAGACTGATTGCGCTCCCCGACTTGGTGAAAGTAAGTACCTACTATTGTTTTATTTTGTAAGTGTAGTAATAGACGAGTTATTGATTAGAAAAATAGTTAAACATGGCATGTTTTTGTAATAACAGTGACTATTGGCAAGCTAACGCTTTGGCATAACGGCTTAACGAACTTTATTGACACAATTGTATCGACGTGGGCCCTACATTACCTCATGCGTATTTTAAGTTTCTAATGATTATTCATTTTTTACAGTTTCCGCAACATGTTTTAAACGACGCTGCTATCGCAGAGATGCTCGATGAATCTGGGGACGAGGGCGATGACAACGATGAAATCGATTTGGAAAACTTTATTGAAGAAAACTCCAAATATTCAAGTTCCACTTCTTCTGATGAAGGCGGAGAAAGTGATGACGATAACATACCCCTGAGTATGCTAGCAGGATGGCAGAAGAAGCCCTTCAATGGCAAACCTCTTCCAGAAGATGCTGTTCGTGGTCTAGGAGATATTAAAACTCCATACAAATATTTCGAGCGCTATTTTACTGTCGAGCTCATGGAACAGATGGCTTTGACCACAAATCAATAATACATATATGGCCAATACTGGTATACAAATGAAACCTGTGTGTTCAATACTGGATATAAAGAAGTTTTTCGGAATACATGCCATTGTTGGGTGTATAAAATTTCCAAGACTGAAGATGATTTGGAGCGAAAAGTACAGGTACTACCCGATTGCGAATGCAATGTCTAGGGAACGGTTTTGTCTTCTCAGGACAAACTTGCATTGTGTAGACGTTACAGCGGTGAATCAGATTGAAGAACAAGCCAGAAATAGGTTATGGAGGGTGCAGCCTGTTATCGATGTCGTCCGAAATAGATGCCTGCAGTTGCCAAGAGATGCTGGTAACTATTCAATCGATGAACAAATGATACCTTTTGAAGGTCGGTGGGATTTGAAGGTAGTAGTAAAAAACAAACCCGTCCAGCAGGATTGAAAAATTTCGTGCTAATTACCTACAAGGGGCAAGTTCTAGACTTCGAAATTTATCAAGGCTCTACTACAAACCTACCTGATTCGGAGAATTTTGGAGTTGGTTGGAGTTGGTGGCCAATATACTCCCAGAAGACAGTTTTCTTTATTTCGATCGGTATTTTTCCTTACCGTTACCTTATCAAAGACTGAAATTGGTTTTTTGATTTTCACAACAAAGACTCAATTTAATTAATACCTATTTATTATTAAACTTTGAGAAAATTGATCTCATTTTATGTTAAAGTTGATCTCATTTAAAGCATTTGTTGATTATTATTAATGTAAAAAGTTGTGTTTGTAATTTCTAATAAATATTTTTGTAACTTTCATGTTTATTTCATTCATGGTCTCTTTTCAGAAAAAAGTAAAAAAGGAGGTGTTAGGCCTAATTTGATACAATTGTGACACGATTGTACGTAGGAAATGAAGGGCCCAGTATGATACAATTGTGGGTATATGAATTTTCCAAGATGGCGGCGAAAAATCTGGAAAATTATAGCAGATTCGTAATCTGCGGCTCCAAATTACCCAAGATTCAAGTTCAAAATTACAAATTTCTTTGTACTTTAAGCGCCGGTCCGAAAGGGATATCTCGTGTACTGGTATTGAATAGATCGATCTCCGAGTGTGAAGGTAGATTACTAAAAGCTATTACACTGCTTATGAAGAAAGTGTTCCGCCTGTAGTTTGTTGTGACTGTGAGGGTGCATGTAAAAGTGGACGTTTCCTGAATTTATGTTGATCCGTTGGAGTAAGTAATTTACTAAGCAATTCAGGACAATCGATCGAACCATTAACAATATTAGCCAAAAAACGTCAAATATGTCATTGATATTGCGCCTTACTTCCAACGGCAAAAAATGGTAGCGCTTGCATCGGTGATCGTAGTCCGCCGAATATTGTTTATCAAATATGTCAATTTATTGTATGAACTAACAACAATTTATTATTTTTGTATTATGATTAAATCTAGACTACTACTTCTTTAAAAAAACAACCATTTGTTATAATTTTTAAATATAGAGGGAATCGTAATCACCCAAGTGTGTATTGACTTATGTTGCTGACTGTACTTGTGGCTTTATTTAACTGCCAAGTCGAAAATCTAGCCTACTAAACCTGTTAGAAACGATTGCCGCCAAATAACCATACGTATTCTTGCATTGAGTGGCATATTCAGAGCTCCATAAGGATAAGCCTTACTGCCAGCAACCAACAGGAGTTATAGTGGTTTGTATGCCTTCAGTTAAAAGCCCCATAACTCCTTTTTTAAGTTTGGCAACGCTTGAGCGACGTTCCAAGCATCGGTACAGTACCCGCCAATTGCCAAGCAGACGGTATGCTCGTTTGCCACTACAGTAATAATAAAAAAAAAGTGTTGGTAATGAGGTACCATCAAATCTGTTCTGCGGTGTAAATAGTGATGCAATAACAAATAGCTAACCTTTCCTATGTAGTATTAGTAAGATATAATTAGTTAATGCTTTAGTAATTACATTAGTAATTCAAACAATATTTCATTTGGGATAAACTATTAGATATCTATTGTTCTTTCCAGCACGAGCAGTGTGGTTACTTAAAAAAAAATGACAAAGTCAGTAACCAGGCAAGGAACAAGCCCTGAGACAGACTCCCAGAGTCGCCATGTACTTGTTGGCCTCGGCGGCCATGTTGCGGATTTCCATCAGGTCGCAGCCTCTTTCTGACATGGCGCCGCACATCTGGAGATAAAATGTTGCTAAAATTAGGTTTACTGAAAGTAAGTTATCGAGAGAGGTGGCTGAAATCCGACTGGGAAAGTAAATCCAACATATTTATTTTGTGTTTCTACGCTAAGAATGCCAGACCTCCTTAACCTGTCAATTGCTGGAATGCCAGACATTTTTGAAAACCTATTGTGTCTGGCCGGCGGTGTGCCGCTACCACACAATAGGTTAAAGAGGTTCGGTAATGTCAGCAGGACTACAGATATTTACTTTTACATTACATTAGTACAATACCTTGAAGAAGAGTACTTCGCCCACCATGGATCGTCCGCCAGTCTTGTTCTTACTCGAAGCCACGTCTTCACCCACAAAGAGACCTTCGACCTGGTTAAGCAAAAATATTGTAAGATTACTTTTTGCAATGGCGAGGAGCTGTTCCAAAATGGTGCTCTCCGAGGCACGGAGCAGGCGATAATTGTCAATCAATACGCACATAATTTCGAAAAGTCATATAACTTCCGAAAGTCAGAGGTGCGCGACGTGGGTTCGACCCTGAGACCCTCTGCATTGCAGTCTGTTGGTCTCCCCACTGAGCTATCATTGTTTTACATAACTAATGATTTAAATTGATGTCTGGAACTTACCTTAACGTTAGCAATCTTAGCTTTTTCGATAGCTTTTCCAAAATTAAGTCTGTCCCCTGTGTAGTTTCCTATTAGGACCAATACACCCCCTAGAAAAAGGAGATAGAGTGATTATGTAAAAATATAAGTCTTAACTTATTAGATACACATTAGCCATAATTATTGTATTGGAACCGGTCGGTAGGACAAAACTTGGCAAGAGCGAAACCAATAACGGCAAGTTGGAATAAAGTAAATCTTTTATATTTTGAATTCAAGTCACTCACTTTTAAAGTCTATGGAAGTGTATATTGAATATAGTAATATTTATGTATACTAAAATATTAATATTTTTGATTTAACTTTGATAAAGGATCGATTATCAAGCACGTCTAAGATTAATAATTATTTTTAAATTATCACTCGTATGATGCTCATACAACAACTAAAATAACTTTTAGTTGAGTCTGACGTGTTTTCATAACAATCATATTACAATTTTTATAGAATTCCACACAGTATACAGCCATACACGAGCATTCATACACGAGCATTCATACACGAGCATTCATACACGAGCATTCATACACGAGCATTCTTGTCGAAACAGAAAGTCTAAGTTAACTGTTACATAACTAGAAATTAAAAATTTAAAACCCCCGAAATAAAATAATAAAAATAGTAATCGGCCATTTTGCGGTGGCGGCCATCTTGGATTTTAAATTTATCATAGTGTATAGTATTCTACTAGTCAAGTCCTTTCATTTGATACCCATATTAAGAGGGTTGTAAAAAAATATGTAATACGCTATTTTGTGGTGGCGGCCATTTTGGACCGATTTTCATCAAACATAGCTTAGAACACTTCCGACTAATTCACATTTCAAACTAAAAAAACTAAATCAAAATCGATTCATCCGTTCGGGAGCTACGATGCCAGAGACAGACACACCCTGTCGTGTTTGCGTCGGGGCTAAGCAGTGGCGCAGGACAGAACACAGAAGTAGACCGGTAGCCTCAAATCACACAAATTTCGGAACACTTAGACGATTTTCAGATCTCATGCTTCTTAAGCTTTCCGGCGAAGATTCCTTTAAGTGATATCCCCTTCGAATATGTCATCCAATTGTTCTCACCAGAATAATATTTATAGAGATGTAATATCGCGTACAGCACGTGTCTAGCGGGAGGTGATGCGAAGACACCACCGGCGACCGCTCCGTCCAGCATGCCAGCAGCGACGAACCCTGGAATATGCAAGTGGAGCAAGTAACAAAGTTAACTATTGTAAATTCAAATCAAAATGAAAGTAGTCGTACCATTACAGGCACGTCATAATAAACGGAGAAAGTTTTAGTCGGATGCAGTGTGAGGAATGTTCACAGGTTTGCAGATCTCATGGCAGGCGCGAAGGGATAGACGGTAGGAAGACTTCACATACTACAATAATAATAATATTCCACCACATACACACAACACTATCTAGCCCAAACTAAGCAGAGCTTGTACTGTGGGTACTAGACAATGGATAAATATACATAGATATATATATATTTTTTTGTAAATACATACATATTATACGTAGAATAAATAACATAATTTAACACATGTTTCCATATAACTCTTCACTGCACAGACTCGAGAGCACAGGACAAAAGAAAGTCACAGACAGAAGGAGTAGAATAGAAAATAGCAATTTTACAGTAAAGTCTTTTCACACGAACAATTATAAAGCGAGGCTGTTCGTATGTTGGTATATTCGCGGATGATAATTAGTTTAATCGTCGCTTATACAGTAAGTTAGCCGATTGTCGAGCCTTGCGCCGGCGCCGGCGCCGGCCAAGCGTGAGCTACCGGCGAGAAGCGGGATACGTTGCTAATAACGACATTATTTGTCTGTCCGACAAATATATAATTATCATATTATATAATTAAGTATAAGTTAACATTGCAAGTTAATATTTTGTTACGTTATATGATTTAATATAAAATTATAGATGATTAAAAATCGGTAATTAACATAAAATATAAATATTGGTAATATGTAGGTATATATACAGTGTGTCCCAGAAGATGTGAATCAAATTGTAACGAGAGATTCCTTAAGTAAGGACCTTTCAAATGTGCTAAATAAAAAAATAAAAACAGTGTGTCCCAGAAGATGTGAATCAAATTGTAACGGAAGATTCCTTGAGTAAGGACCTTTAAAATGATCTAAATAAAAAAAAAATTGCGTATTTATAATATTAGCTGTCTCGAAAGACGTTGCCCTGTACCTACACAAGAAAAAAAATCTTATCTAAACCATTCTCGAATCCACTTGAACACACACAGAAAGTTTCATCATCAGTTCAGTGGCATACACGCGTACAGTAGAATAATATATATAAACATAAATAAAATATTAAATACGCCAAAAATTTGATATATCTGGTCCAATCACAGCTATCCCGGTGCTTCATTTTAGAAGTAAGAAGCCAGCCTGCGTCAGTATGGCAGCTGTAGCAAACGCCACCATTGTGCTGAGGTCTCAAGTTGATTTCCTAGCCGGATCGGACAAAGTGTTATCAGGTTTTCTATTAAAAAATACTAAGTAGCACTACCGAGTCCTTGCTTGCATTGCGTATTACGTAGGATCTTATTACCGGGATATCTCTATCTTTTTCCGGGTGAGTCCGACATAACCCCTCCGGCCGCCCTAGCGGAGGGATATGCGGCAATGCATTCACCAACGTGAAAAAAAAGATATATTTAAATATGGATGTAATATTCTCCTGCCTCCCACTTCAGGGATGCGGGTGTAAGACAATATATACTAATGTTGTGCACGACGATAGTCGGGTTGCCAATGCTTGTATACATGAACGATTTGACATGTATACTTTGAACCCTTATACTATTCATATTATATCATTTGTAATCTGTAGATGTATGATTAAATAAATAAATAGTGTATGTGTTACCTGCCGCAAAAGGTTCATGTCCAGAGCCACCACCGCCGAGTATTGCCACTCTGCCAGTGTCCTCCTGGTGACAACACAAATATATTTAAACAAATAGCTAAGGTAGTCATTAAGCGTGAGATCTGCTTGATACTAAAGGGTCATCGTTGCCAGAAACATTGAGAATGCTACACGAAATTTGCCCTTTCTAAGCTAGTTTTACGTAAGAATATCTTAAAAGGTACAAAACCGTGAGGAAACTTGCTCACATGATATTTTGACAGCGGTTTTTTTCTTGTCCTTTTTGTATGTCACACTGCTGCGCAAAAGCCTTTCTCTTGAACTTCCCAACCATTCTTTTCGAAGATATTCCCTGCCAGTCTCTTTTGAAGAGGTCCAAGTCATCGCTTGACCTCTTATGTTTTAAAAATAGGTGCGCTGCACCACTACCATCTCGTAAGAGACAGCGAACCCATAAAAGCTGCGCAGTGTCTAGTCACGGAGCAATTCGAATGAAATCCCGTGGCCTCGGAACACGGGTGTGGTTTAAGTCAGTAAAATGTTTGACACATCGCTTCGCTTCGCCCAGTGGGAAGGGGATCATTTGATAATTGCCCAGCAAGTACAAAAAGGGTATTGTCCACGCATGTAGTTGAGAATTATGCTCTTGGAAGATGATCACTCACGTGGTTCCTGACAGTGACGACCCTGTGCTTGGGGTGCAGCTGCAGCATCGGGAAGGTGGCGATGACGCCGCGCAGATTGTCGTCCACGCATGTCGCCTCTGAGTTTATCACTTTCTTCGTTACTAATGTACTTGAAGTCATCTAGAAAAAAACTTATTGATCTAAACATCAGACACTTTTTAGACAATTTCTTGAATGTTCCTTGATATTAGGTTTAAGATAAAAAATAATAAGATATAGATTTTCACGCGGCAACAGAGTACCTACACATTAGTGTCATGAGTGGCTTTACGCGCGAGATCCTACAGGAGAGCGCGCCGCCATAACTAGTTGGTAGTATTCTACACACAGTTATCTATGATCTGGTACAAACGTGTGTTCGGTTGCATCAAAAACCTTAGAACCGTGACGCATAATTGATAAACAAACATTTTCCCCGACGATTATAATATTGGTAGGAATTATAACTAACTTTTAAGAAATTTTGTAATTTATGATAAAATATTTGTAATTCAGGTTTATTTTTATGTATTTTCATACGTGAGAATAAACCTTCAAAATTAAGTATTATAAAATTAAAATAATGAAATATACCTATAATCTATTGTTAAAAAAAATTCAAGATAATATTAATTATTTTATATTTCTATTACTATGTATATATGCATACAGAGCAGCTCCTATTCTTTGATCACGGCGGCAAATTTACAAATACATTTCTCCATCAATCTACATACATCAAATGGTCAAAACGTTGATGAAGATAAATCGTTAGAATAACATAAGTACACTACGCAAACAAAGTCTTTACCAGATAATCTAAGATTGTTAACACTTCGATCTTATTTATAACAAAGTAAAGTACGTCTTACCTCGTACTAGAGCGGCACAGCACCGTCTTATTCGATAATATACACCTAAAAAGCAACTCTACACTAAACGTATTACCATATCACTGATAATGATATATCTATCGCGACTTTATGACCCTACTATCAGTCAAGTGTTAAAACTAAGATGAATATTATGTATGCAATCGAAACGGACTGTAACTAACTTCATGTGTGTTTTGCGACCAGCGGAGCGGCTGCGAGGTTTAACTCATTAGTCCTGTGCTGTACTGAGACGTAGCTGAGATATAACGCTCTATAATAAGTTAAGTACTCATAGCAAAAAGTAATGTTTCATATTAGCACATGACTAACAAATGTTTAAAAGCAGCGATAGCCTAGTGGAAAGACCAACGAACAGCCAAGTCAAAACAGTTGAGTTTAAACCATTTTTATTTCTGTTTTAGTAAGACAAGCCAGCGGCCCAATTGATGATAAGAATAACAACCGTTCATAGATGACAGCATTGTCTTGATATCACAGAAACTAATCAAGGGAAAAACAACCAAACTGCTGCCAGCCGTAAATTACATAACAATAAGTGGCAAACAAGCACGGGCTGCCTGATGATAAGCAGATATTGTAACTTAGGTAAATAAGACAATATATAAAGGGAGAAAAAGAAGGGAGTGAGGGAGGGTGATTAGGTCTCAGATCTTCTAAAAGTATTTGACTTTCAAATGATGGTACTATTAGGATATATGAAGGTAGATAAAGTTAGCTAATCCACGTATACTTGGACAAATCACTGGGTAGATAATCTTTCTTCTTATTTTTCTTTCTTAAAAATTCAATGCCCACACTAGAAACAATTGTTGTGTCGCGGGCACTTTACAAGTATTCAAAGAACGGACACAAGAACACCCAGACTCGAAGCAACCATCTGTGGCACACACAGTGTTGTCCCGCGTCACGTTAAGCGGCACGTGTATATGTCATTATACACCCTTTTTTTTTTTGGGAGGGTCAAATGCTCCTGATTCATACCGCCCCACTCGGGGAGGTGGGACGGTTATGTCGGGCTCTCCGGCCCAGAGCGAACGGCCGGCATACCGACTAAAACCCCCCTGTGCACCGTCGCCTCGCCTTAGCGGGTGGGCCACCGGAACCTGATACATCATCAGCGACATGTCATCATACACCCTAGTGCAACTCTCACAGGCCAGTGTATATCTGGTTATACACCTGTTTTATTTGAAAAAAAATCCGTAACTCCTAAACTATATAACATTTCTATACCCCAAATACACCAAACGATTTGTGAGGGCCAGGGCTACAAATTTGCCATACAAAACGTTCGGCGCAGCGTATATTCACTGATACACTGGCCTCTGAAGTGACTGCTCCAGGTATAATTATAACTGACCTGTAAGAGTTGCGCTAGGGCTGACTAGGGTGTATAATATAATGACATATACACGTGGCGCTGAACGTGTTAAACCACTACGCCCGCGCCATCCGTGTATTTAAGACTGCGCCGAGCGAAATGTGCCAAAACAGCCGGTCACAATTAAATGAATAAAATCAACACTTTTTGTTTAATACAAATATAAAATATACATTTAGGTACCATAACAATGAATGTATTTACAATTACTCTGTGTTAAAAACTTTAAATAACTAATATTTTCACCTACAAAATTACGGAAAATGTAAAAACGTGTTACGTAATTTTTTGATTATAACAGTAGAAATCTATCTTATTTTACAGCTTAAACGAAACATAAATAGTTATATTACAATTTAAGTTATTGGTTGACAATAAAGATACATATTTATCAAAAAAGCACTTTAAATCCTCCATACAATTTTACTATGGCGGCCGCGCGCCGATTTGAATATCGAGCTCTGTCATTCAGTCCAACCGCGTCGTACGCTCGGCGCAGTCTTAAATATATTTAGAGAAGGTCATAATTATAGAACAGCCGATACTTGAACCGAGATATGATTTAATCAAAACGTCTAATTAACGACAAGTCTTAAATCCATAACAATGACCACTGCCGAGTGTTGTTATTGTGATACCGTTTTAATCTATACTAATATTAGATAGCTGAAGAGTTTGTTTATTTATTTGTTTAAAAGCGTACTCTCAGGAACTACTGGTTCGAATTGAAAAATTCTTTTAAAGTTGGATAGCAAATTTATCGAGGAAGGCTATATATAACATCACGCTACGACCAATAGGAGTGGAGCAGCAATGAAAATGTTGCAAAAACGGGGCAAATTCTCTTATATGAAGCAGACGAAGCTGCGCGGGTCAGCTAGTCGTAAAATAAACGAAGACAATGTTATCTTGTAAGTTATAAAACTTATCATAATGTTAAGACGTACATTAATACTAGTTAACGCACGCTTATTATTATGCAGAGGCGTACAGATTTATTCATTTAACATTACACCGCGCAACACATTCCCGATAACCACTTTAATTTAATGTAGCTACTTGCTACTTGTACCAAATGCAATAATCCTAACTAATATTACACATGCGAATGTAACTTTGTTACGCTTGTATGCCTTAACTACTGGACAGATCAGCATGAAATGTTGCATACACGTAGTCAGGGGAACAGAAAAGGACATAGGGTACCTTTCATCCAGAAAAAAGTACTGTTACTAATGTAAGCTACAGTTACGCAAGAGAAGCCGCGGGCCGAATCTTGTAAGCTATAATAATTAAATAAAACCTGTACCTAGAGATCACCATTCATAGTGGACAAAAGCCCAGCACGACCTATGGAAAGTTCCATAATGAGCTATAGTAATCAAGCTGTCTGCACTGGATATCACCCTACGTGCAGTCTGAAAATATGGACAGCGTGTCGCTAAATTCTTAAGGAAAGAGCCCTAGAGAAGAGCTAGTGTCTAAAAAGTTACAAAATCATTAACAGTGCTTTCTCAACACCAATTATATTTTAACTTGCGTGTCCACGAATGTTCCACTGCACAACGACATATTGTCAAACTGGTCAAAATTCAAAGTAGGATGCAGGTAACTACAGTTTTATTTTCGCGCTGGATTGGTAACGCGTTTATTGACATTATTTTAATACCGATTTTATCAAAGTATAACTTAAATAAGTCGCGATACAATACAATACAATTATTTGATAAGTAAACGATGCACAAACATCGTACATTTCTAGATGACCCTGCACCAAGTGCGCGATACCGGGGGCGGTAGTAGTATTCTAAAAAAATTTTTTATAATCTCGACTTTTTTTTTAAATTCTCTACCTAAAAATCGTTGGTTTCCAGACCACTAGCACTGAATATGGAATATGCAACTGTCGCTGAGCTTCTTAAAATATTATCTCCCTACATTGATAGGTGAAGTCAAGCCAACGTTTTTGTTCTTCTCTATCGAAAGCAAATAAATTTTCGTGGTACCCCGCTTACGAATTATGAACCCCCATTTTGTTGTCACGCCAACATAGGCCCCCGTCGAGTCTCCCGTGGACCCCTGGGGTCCACCTGGACCACTTTGGGAACTAAGGGATTAAACAATCGAATCATTCGAATTTACAAGTGATACGAATGTATTCTAGATATTGACAATTATTCGAACGATTTAATCATTCATGATTATATGTTAACATTAGCAATACCTAAACCAATTTACAGTTGGATACTGACCCAAATTTAAAATAATAAAATATCACTCTTACTTCGCTCACTGACATCGCATTCTGCATATAGCTTATAAGGCTTAGGAATAGTATCATAGTTTTGTTTAATAAGTAGGTAGAAAAGGTTTTAGAAAACCAAAAAATAAAATAAAAGGATAAACCTTTTGAATGCGAGAATGTGTTCATGTGTTTGTTCTCTCTTTAAGTAAAAAAATTGTGCCATGAGACAACATGGTAATTATAAGGACATAGGTAATTAAAGGATTTGAGAATTACATATTTTATCCTCACAAGATATGTAATAGTATCTATGCTATAAAATAAATCACACGAGAACAGAGGGCGACATGCCTCTTCTAAAAGGAAACTGGTCATTGTACCGCAAAGAAAAGGTATTGGTTACTATATTTATCCGTTCAAGCTAGGAAACGTTAGCTGCAAAGGAAACTATACCTTCATGTTATACAAATAAAATACTAACTTGTTTAAATACATTTTATTTCCTTTTAGCAGTGCCGTATCTTATTTCGAATTATATTCGAAATATCTCGCAAATTAACACATTGAACACTGTGAAGCAGATAGGTAAATACAATGCAAGCCTAATGTTTATGATTTATTTACTGAAACGAAGAGTTATAAGCATGACGATGAGATGAGAGAAAAGCGTGTAATCCTGGCGTATTAGCTGGATTCTTACGTCTTTTTACCAGCGTTGTGTAGATTGACGACATACCTAGCTGTTTGTCGTACTCGACTCCCTTACATCCAATTTCTACAGATTTTTTTATGTGTCTAATAGAGGTTGACTCTGTTCATATAGTCATCTGTTAGACATTGTTCTGTTCTATACACACGCATCTTATGGTATAAAGCTAGGTTTAGACTACGACAGAAATTGCGACATAAATGTCAGACAATAATTTCTGTATTATTCACATATTATTATGTCTGAGTAGTTTCTGTTTACAAGTGTACGGAAATTGTGTCCGAGCTGTTCATATGCAAAATTCTAATTAGTGGTACTCCGTCAGCATGGATAAACGACTTGCAGCTGCTATTGCTGATTATATTGTAATAAAAAAACGGCGAAAACGTAAAAGAAGTAGGTATTTGGGTACACCAGGTATTTCCTTGTATTGTGTCTATGTATTTCCAGGTAGGCCCTTCTACAAAAGTGATAATTCTCTTTATAGCCTTTTCATATACCTTGCACCAGGCAAAGTTAATTTTTTGTGCTTCAAACGCAGTGCGGTATATATGAAAATGTCGAACCTATTTGAAAACATTCTAACTACACTAGACACTTGGACACAAGGTACTCACACAGGCGCTGATGCGACACTAAATGGTCGTGTCACATTAAATTTCGCAATTAAAGTCACTGTCGTTCATACAGAGACAATTCGTGTATATAAAACGGAAAATTCTATTTTTCTATTACTAAAACATTTATTACTGTAGTGTGTGTTAGTTCATACATTAATATAATAATATTAAAAGTAAGTATATCAAGCTCATTCAAAATGATCTCCATTGGCTTTAATACAGTCCTTTAAACGTTGAGGTCAGTTATAGAAACACGCACTCACTCCATGGGAAAATTCTTCACTGCCAATCTTATAGATTGGTTTAGGAACTCGAAATTATCATGGCGTTTAGAGCATGACATATTCTCTAAAACTGACGATAAATCATAATTCAGCGGATTAAGATCGGGACTAGATGTCGGCCAGTCTTCAGCTCTGATGAAGCACGAAACGTTCATTTCCAACCAGGCTTGGGTGGATCGAGCCTTTTGACCCAGTGTTGAGTCTTGCTGAAAGGACCGTTCTTGGTTAAGAAACATGGTGTTGTTAAGAGGCTTAACCACCTTCTCAAGCATCGTGTCTTAATACACTTGTGCTGATGTTTTCACACCTTTTCCACAAAAATATAGCTCAGTCACTCCTTGATAGCTAACACCTCACCAAACCATCACTAAGGTCGAATAATGTCCACATTGTAGGTACCTACGCTGTTGACTAATTAGGTAGCTTCTATCATTCTGCTTGTTAAAACATTGCTCAACAGAAACATTTTCTCGTCAGTAAATAAAAATTTTCTTTGACCTCCCTTTGCGTACCGCTTAAAAAGTTGTTTTGATTTTACCACCCTATTAATTTTTAAATTACTTATCAGTTAAAATATGACCAGTGCGTCTCTTACAGGCTGCAAGACCTAAGTCATCTTTCAAAATACGCGACATAGTTCTAGGTGCTATATTCATTTTCCGAGATAAAATCTTTTGCTTTCGCACAGGATTTCTTCGAATTCTTTCCTTCACTGCTCTAATCGCCTTTTTCGTACAAATACTACGTGAACGGCCAGATCTTTTTCTGTCACAAACAGAGGAGCTTTCATTGTAGCTATCAAGAGCTCGTTACACAAACATTCGACTATAGTCGAGTTCAATCCATTTGGATGGAAATGTATACAAACCAAATTGAAGTTAAATTTGTTAAATTTATCACATAATTACTTACCAAATGGAATAAGTTACACATTTATTCATATTTTCTACGTTTTCACATTATATCTTTGTGTATTTTAAAGTAATTGGCGTTTAATTAATAAATAATTATTTGATTTGAAAAATCTTAGACGAAAAGTGAGGTTATTTGTCAGATGAAAAAAATATCTATAATTTATGATTGCAATTTTTAATATAATTTTATGATTTATTTACAATTGACACTACAATTGGACATCATTAGAATATCTATGGTCATGTCAATGAACCGTTTGTATACCATTTGATTGTGTTGTATTGAAATTGACTATAGTACCAAGCGGATGGAGTTTCGAAAATTACATTTGGCTCCATACCTTCTTTGTATAATACTATCACAGCAATTCGGTTCTCTTTATCACCCCACTCCATTTTAATATCACAAAAATATTTAACACCGATTGCCGCGAAAATGAGAAAACGCAATGAATCATCACTACATTTAATATTATAAAACAAAGTCCTCCGCCGCGTTTGTCTGTCTGTCTGTTCGCGATAAACTCAAAAACTACTGCACCTATTTTCATGCTGTTTTCGCCAATGGATAGAGTGGTTCTCGAGGAAGGTTTTAGTATATAATTTGTTAAGTTTTTGTATACATTGACTAAAATATATCGATATTTGTTGGAGGTGTCGGCAAAAATAATCGGTCTAGGAGCTTTCAACGAAAACGCTGCCTAAACCCTTTGAGATATTACAAAATAATGTATGGTGGAATTGTGTATCTTATATAGGTCTACAGAAAAGTCCGAGATGGCATATGTCTATCTCTTAAGGATAACATACTATATCCATATAAATACTTAAAAAAATAGGCAATTATAAAGCGGTAATTGGAAAGCTATTTGCACAAATACGGTATTAATCTTTATCATTTTAAATACGTTAGTTGGCTTAAGCATTTCATGAAGATTATTTTTTCCCTTTATACAATCCAAATTAAATGAATACCTTAAGAGATATAGCAAAATCAAAATAATGTGCAACAAAATTAATTTCGAGTAATGAAGGTAAAATGTTTCTTTTAGATGACCCTGGAGGCACAGGTAAAACATTTTTAATAAAATTATTATTAGCAAAAGTACGATCCAATAGAAAAATTGCCCTAGCTGTGGCATCATCCGGCATAGCAGCCACACTTTTGGAAGGTGAGCGAACCGCCCATTCCACATTCAACCTGCCATTAATTATTTGGGATGAGGCTTCTATGTCTCATAAAGCTTCAGTTGAGGCATTAGACAGGACTATGCGAGATCTGCGCAACAGTAACTGCCCAATGGGTGGTTGTACTGTTTTATTCTCTGGAGATTTCCGTCAAATTTTGCCAGTTATAACTAGGGGAACGAGAGCAGATGAAGTCAATGCATCGCTTAAAAGATTGCATCTTTGGCTACATATAACGAAATGCGAACTTAAAACCAATATATGGATTTTATCGTCTAGCGAAGTTAATAGGCAATTTTCTAATGACTTGCTCCAAATAGGAAATGGTGAATTTAAATGTGGACTTAAAACCAATATGTGGATTTTATCGTCTAGCGAAGATAATAGGCAATTTTCTAACGACTTGCTCCAAATAGGAAATGGTGAATTTCAAGCAGGACATGTCTGTATAAATCTTAACAATATTTGTGTTTTGGTACAAAATGTGGAAGAAATTATTGAAAATGTTTATTCCGATATTAGTAACATATCCACTAAGACACTAAATTGGTTTAAGAAAGAGCTATACTATCACCCACTAATGAGCAAGTGGAAAAATAAATGAATTTATTATTTCCAAGTTCGAAGCATCATCGCAAACCTACTACTCAGTTGACACAGTTGTGGGTAGAGAAGAGGCAGTACATTATCCAACAGAATTTTTGAATTCTTTGACTCCTTCTGGAATCCTGCCACACAAATTAATATTAAAAGTAGGTGCCCCTATTATATTACTAAGAAATTTGAGTCCACCGAAACTGTGCAACGGTACAAGACTCAAAGTAGTCAATTTAAAATTATTTTTGATCGATTATATCAACTGTTTTTATACCAAGAATTCGCATGATGCCCTTAGAATTGCCATTCCAATTTAAACGGCTACAATTGCCCGTAAAAATAGCATTTGGAATGACGATTAATAAAGCGCAGGGTCAAACATTAAAAGTTGCGGGAGTAGACTTAAGCACACAGTGCTTTTCGCACGGGCAATTGTATGTTTGCCCTATCACGTGTTACTTCTAAACAAAATTTATTCGTTTTTACACGTGATCAGGTTAATAATGTCGTATACAAAGAAATATTTAAATTTTTTTAATTTTTAAGGTAATATACTTAGAAATATAATCTGAATGTTTTCTGTTTTGTTTGCCTCATAAATAATTGCCACTCAAAAAATAATCTAAATTAATATTGTGTATAACGAGGACAGATGATTGATTTTTTGTTTGTAACGATTTAACTCAAAAACTACTCAACCAATTTTACCGAAAGCTACATCTTCTCGGAGTAACATAGGCTATTTTATATTTTCTGTAAAGATAATTATATATATATATATCATGCGAAACCGGGGCGGGTTGCTAGTTTTATATAAGACTGGCCACAAGATTGTCTGATGTTTACGCGATTGCTACACACTAAAATTAAACTACATGTCACGGATTTTATTTTAACTATCCATTTTGACACTACTTTCAAACTATTTATATTTACAGATCTTTTCTTTATTTTCTTTTCTTCAAAATACATCTCCGCACCAGGAACGATGCCTGTGTCGCGTGGACTGTACACACATGTAAACACCGGACACAGAGAGTATCTACACTCGGAACAACCAATTGCGGATCACTCAATTTTTGCCGTGCGGGGAATCGAACCCACAACACCCGGCTCAGTGATAGTGACGAGCTGACCATTTAAACAACTGCGCCATCCGTGCAGTCACCCTGCTTTTAGCGAGCGTGGTCACACGGCTGCTACGTGGTCATTTTAATTAGTACTTACCACAAACTAAGTGTGCAAGCTTCACGACCTATATATTCAATACACCTATCCTCAATGCAATTTTATTGTATGTATTACTAGATATGCCCCCGGTTTCACCCGCGTTTATGATTATTGCGCCGCTCCCGTGGGTCGTAGCGTGATGTTATACAGCCTATAACCTTCCTTGATAAATAGTCTATCCAACACTAAAATAATTTTTCAATTCGAACCAGTAGTTCCTGAGAATAGCGCGTTCAACCAAACAAACAAACTCTTCAGGTTTATAATATTGGTATAGATAATAATAAATAATATGTTTTATTTTCTCTCAAAGGTACATACATGTGAATACATTCTTTACAAGTTAAATTAGAGGATTCCGGCGACTGGGACCGCAATTAACTCGGACCGCGGTCCCAGTTGCTGGTTTTAATATTTTCTTCCGGCAACTGGGACCACTCATAAATAAATACAAAAATATATTGTTCAAGCCAAAAACAGTACAGTCAAACGAAAAAATGTTTTAAGTAATAATTAAAGAAAACTCCTTTATTCAAAAATATAATTTATCAATAGAATATAATAAAAAATTATGTGGTGTCGTGGGACACCAGGTAGGAACGAAGTTCCTTCGGCTAGTGTAGAATCGACAAATTTTTTTTTATTATTATTATTAATATTATTATTATAAGTAATTCTTATTAATCAGTCTCGTCATCAAATTCCATTGCTGAAACTATTGGCTTGTGTGCGACTGTCGCGCCTGCGCACGTCTCATTTAACGGTTTTATTCCACGCACTTTTTTCCACGCATTTTTTCTTACGGTTTTACTATCACATTTTTTTCAGTTCGGTCGCGCAGCAAAATCCCTATCCCCTCAAAGCCTGCCGTAAGGAACTTCGTTCCAAAAACACCCTTTATTTACCGTTCTTGTTATTTCATGTCTAGGATAAGTAAATTATAAAATGATATTTTTGAATCAAGAAGTTTTTCTTTAATTATTACTTTGATAATTTTTTCGTTTGACTGTACTGTTTTTGGCTTGACCAATAGATTTTTGTATATATTTATGGGTGGTCCCAGTTGCCGGAAAAAAATATTAAAATTAAATGGATCCAGCAACTAACTGGGACCGCGGTCCGAGTTAATTGCGGTCCCAGTCGCCGGAATCCTCTTAAATTGAACCTTTGAGAGAGCTGGAGTCTGTACTAGGTTCAAGACCAGTATGACAAATCTCCAGGTCCTCTCCCTACTATACTTAGACATTATTAACAATATTTTATAGATGAGGAAAATAAAGTCAAACGTTATTACCTTAGAGCGGAGTAGTGTTATTGACAATCAGAGCCTTGTAGTCCAATAAAACTGCACACAATAAACTAAATGATTACGATTATGAACATTGATAGATAATGATTAGCTGTAAGTATTCTACACCGTGGCTAATAAATGGCTATTCCGTTACGTTTATTTAATTCAAGAATTAAATCTCTATGATTAAACTAGATCAACACCTAATCATAGATTTCGTCTTAAGTACTAAAAAATAATAACTGGGTTATCATATACTACATCTTGCCCGCGGCTCCGCTCACGTAAATATACGTTACGTTCTATCCAGATTTTTCCTTGACGAAAGGTACCTTATGTCCTTTTCTGTACCCCTGACATCGTGTATGCAAAATTTCATGTTGATCGGTTCAGTAGTTTAGGCGTGAAAAGGTAACAAACAAACAAACTCATTTTCGCTTTTATAATATTAGTTAGGATAGGATAGGATTAGGCTTAGGATTTGTATAGCATTAGGATATAGTAAGACAGGATGTCTTTCTATATACTTATATTGATTGTATACCATTAAGTACCTCACATAAAAAGATAAAAATAAACCAGTAGTCAATTGATACATTTAAATCAAATTGCCGACGCAATCTTTTCCGTGCCATTGCGTCGTCCAGACTGATTTCAAATATTTGATACCTACTTGCAAAACATAACTTTACCAGCACCTAAAGGTCTAGTGCTCAAAATAATAACTTAACTTATATTCTGAAGTCTGATACAAGTTCGGATCGAACTCGGCTATGACAACTTTGTTGTCACGTGTATATTTTCTCGAGCTACTCGTACGTTGATTTAATATGCAAATTTTAAAATGTAGCAAAATTGCCTTTAACATTCGTGACACTTTTTATTTTATACGACTACGGTGGCAAACAAGCGTACGGCTCACCTGATGGTAAGTGGTCACCGTAGTCTATGGACGCCTACAACACCAGAGGTATGACTTGTGCGTTGCCGACCCTTTAGGAAAGGAAGTGGGAAGGAGAAGGAGCGGGAAGAGGGAAAGAGGGTGATTGGGCCTCCGGCACTCTCACTCACCGAACGAAACACAACAGTAGGAACACTGCTATTTCACCTCGATATTCTGTGAGAGGGTAGTCCTTCCCCGGTCGAGCCGTTCATTCATACTGAAATCAGCGAGGCTATACTACTCATTACTAATAAATCTAATAATACAAAAGAGATACTTAAAGCTTATCACAAAACACATTATTGTTGTATATAGGTACATAATTATGTAGCCACTTTAGTGTGCGTTGACAAAAATATATTCTTATGTATGACATACAATGTTAAAATATGAATTCATTTATATTTATGTACTGGATAATAGCATCAAATAGTTCTACCGATAGATATCATCTTGGATTAAAAGGAATATAGATCTTGGATGTTTATATAAATCGTCTCGTTAATTCGGAGGTTCAGCGTAAGTCCATGTGCTGCGGTATAATGTGAAGACCTTAGTTCATTATACATGAAACGTAAATTTAAAAAAATCCTCAGTCAGAATCATTCCCTTAATTACTTAAATAGTTTTATTCGATAAAAACGCTCTGCAAACTAAACTTACACAGTGTAGGACGTTCCCTTACCTAGCTGTATGACTTAGCAACCGTTTAACATAATTTGTATTAGGATTAACAGAAAGTTTCACCATTATTTTTTATGTGCCATAGAAATAAATACATTATAAGCGCTCATAATTATTTTTCTTTGTACTATATCTCACAGCCACAGGCTCAAACGCGCAACTTTTAATAACCGACAAGCGATTTTGTATATTCATTGAAGTCGCGTCGTTACTGCGAGTGCATTTATTTTGTAAATGCATAGTGCTCTAATAATGAAATTAGGATAAAAGCAAAACATAGGGACATGCCAATAGTAAATATAATTTTTATATTGACACAGCAAAGTGATTGTAAGGGACCTGATGGAAAGCCCAATTACAGTCCAGAGACAGTGACGTCGAGAAGATAGATGTGTTCTAGCCGCCGTCAGTGTCAAGCCGGTCTGACCAGATGCTTCTTCACACTACGTTTGAAGGAGCCCATTATGTCGTAGAAGGGAGGGAACACATGTGCCGGAAGACCATTGCAAACTTGTATGGTACGGCATGTTGTTAATCTATTGTCATTTTCCAAAGAGAAAACTGGAGAATAGGTTTGTGTGCGCTCCATTTGTTACGTTGCTTGCATTTCCCCTTAATGGCTCCGGTCTTTAATTATCAATTTAAGATTTTTAGAAATTATACCTTTTCTAATCCAACCTAACTACTTCTCTCGCTTTTAATTGCCAATCAAGAATACGAATGATTCTTAAAATAAAACACCGCAAATAATAAATAATACGTATAATCACTTATTTCATATCGTTCTGGTCTCGTCGTCTACAATGGTAAAGCTATCAGTTTCCCCTGTGAAGTGAGTCATCCTGCCGAGGAGTCCGCGGGCCACTCCGAAGTACTTGAGTCTATGCGGCACTCCTGCCACTGCATCCGAAGGCACGCTCCACTCAAAACGTACTCGGCTCGTCGCTACCAACACTGAGATGCGTTCCCAGTGGAACCTGGAAAGACGTGTTCATTTTTGTTATACAAATTATATATCTACTACTAGATGTTCCCGCGGTTTCGCCCGCGTTTATCGTTACTGCGCCTCCCTTATGGGTCGTAGCGTGATGTTATATAGCCTATAGCCTTCCTCGATAAATAGGCTATCCAACACTAAAAGAATTTTTCAAATCGAATCAGTAGTTCCTGAGATTAGCACGTTCAAACAAACAAACTCTTCAGCTTTATAATATTAAGTATAGATTAAACTTTTTGTGTTCTATCATCGAGGATTTTATGATAGGCTGTTGCGCATATGCAACACTTAAACCAATATAGCAGTCGCCACAACAAACAATTATTAAAATACTAGATTTGTCCCGCGGCTTTGCTCATGTAAATATAGCTATACTTTATGTCCTTCTCTGTGCCTCTGGCAACGTGTAAGCGGCATGTCATGTTGATCGGCCGAGGAGTTGCGGCGGAAGCGAGACAAACAACAACTCACATTTGCATTTATCTATATATTAATACGTGAAGCAAAAACATTGTACCTCTTTTTACGAAAATTGCGCGGACGGAGGAGTATGAAATTTGGCACAGTTAAAGTTTATATGGAGAAGGAAGGGCGAATCCTAATATTTAAATAAAATATGCATTAGAAATACATTAAATTAATAAAAAAAACACTACATGCACACAACCATGCATTTGACACACGCAGTGGAAGCGCGTAACTATGGTTACATATATCAATATATAATGACATATATCAGCAATATCTTACAGAAAAACTTTGGTCGAATTTCGAGCACTAGGCGAGCGCTAGTAATAATAGATAGAACTAGATGTTCCCGCGGTTGCATCCGCGTTTATGATTACTGCGCCGCTCCCGTGGGTCGTAGCGTGATGTTATATAGCCTATAACCTTCCTCGATAAATGAGCTATCCAACACTAAAATAATTTTTCAATTCGGACCAGGAGTTCCTGAGATTAGCGCATTCAAACAAACAAACTCTTCAGCTTTATGATATTAGTATAGATAAGTCACACGGTAAGATCCTAGTTATTTGTTTTACGTATTTGCTAGGCGACTATTCCATTGTCATTAGTAACTTTATTATTAAAATTAAAATTAAAATTTAAGCAGCAACAGCCTAGTGGGAAACCGTTGGACTGCCACGCAGAGGTCTCGAGTTCGAACCCAAGGCGCGCATCTCTGACTTTTCGAAGTTATATGCGTATTAAATATTGATTATCGCTTGCTTTAACGGTGAAGGAAATCATCGTGAGGAAACCTGCATGTCTGAGAGTTCTAGATAATAGTCTCTAAGATATGTGAAGTCTGCCAACCCGCAATAGGCCAGCGTGGTGGACTATGGCCTAACCTTGTGAGGGGATCGAACCCACAACACTTGGAGCAAAGGCAATAGCCAAGCGACTACTTAACCCTCCGCCAGCCGTGCACTCAGGTTAAGAATAGCACACAAAATGACGGTAAAGGTCCCTACCTTTTATTTACGTGGGGAAATGCTCCTGATAGCTCCCCTTCTTGCCACAAAGGGAGGCGAGAGAGTTATGTTGGGCTCTTCCGAGAACCTACCAACGGGCCTACCAACTAAAACCTTACGGTTTGCCAACTCGTTTCGTTTATGATGGGTGGGTAGCCGGCAATATAATTTCATCAGCGACCACCCAGCAGTGCCCTATGCAGACTTAACGCCCGCGGGCGACGACTCATGGACGACGCCCCGGCACAACAAAGGGCGTCGGTCCAACTCAATGACGGGCGATGACGGAAAGCGGCTCATGTTAACATAGTAGTGACATCCGTAACATTATTTAGCCCTCCCTGACTCACCTGGTGTTAAAGTCAGCGTCGTTGGCGATGACGACCCACTGGTCTCCATCAAGCCGCTCCACCACCGCGTGACTTTCCTCTTGCTTCAGATCATTACGAGGGTTCGCTGCCATCTGTAACGGTATATTGTATCAGAACTCCTAACCTCACCCTGATGGATGTATGATCATTTAAAGTGGCAAATAATCTTCTAATGCAAGTATTTACTTTTAATAGCTGTATGAGAAAATTCTGAAACCGCTTGACATTCGACTGCATAGTTCTAGCGTTTGAGGGATTACTCCTACCGATAATAAGTTGTGACAAACAGACAAACAAAATGGAGTAAAAGGTAAGGCATTAACTAGTTGACCAAAAAGTGAGTGAATTTTCGCTTTATGCCATGTTTAATCCCTTTTCCCTAGGGATGACCGTACATGTATTGTAATTGATCGAAGCGACCATGGGCGAGCTATATACATAATTGCCCTCTTGGTAATTTAACCTATTAAGTCGCAACGGTACACCGGCAGCCAAACATGATAGGCTTTCAAACATGTCTGGCATTTAGAGGTCAAAAACGAGATCCTCGGTAAGATAGACTAGAACATTGTACTTACAAAAGTGGCAAAGACAGTCTCTCCCCTGCGTGCGGCAGGAACGGGTTGTCGGATGGTCTGTCCGAACTCTCTGCCGAGCTGCGAGTTGTCGGCCACCACCGGTAGGATGAGAGACAGAGTACGGTCCCGGTTGTCGGCCGGCTCGGTACCGGCAGCCACGGAGCCTCCCTGGACGAATACAATGTCACATATCAGCTAGATTATTAGTATTTTCTGCCTTCATTATGAATAAACACAATCTACAGCAATATAAGTGCATGACTGGTAACTTATGACAGTTATGACATGTATAAAATACCCTTCCTTTAAGTTTCGAGTCTTTAACATGACTAATAACGTGCTCATACTCTTATACGGTAATCTGATTTCGATAAAATCTGCAATAGCTAAATATCAAAAAAATATTAAACGGTGGTGATGGGAAAGCGTTTCAACGGGATGCATTAAAATGGATTGTTTTAAACCAATATTATAAACAAGGAAATCGTAGTTATTGTACAAACCTCGAGGGCGACGGTGGTGAACTCGTTGAACTTGTTGAGGAGAATATCAAGCGTGTGCGGCCCGTAGATGGTCGACGCTGCTTCGTACCTTTGTACCTAATTCATTAAACGAAATTGCTATGGTGAAATGTACTAATGTCATTCTTAAACTATCAGGGTAAGCTGATAGCCTGATAGTCCTAAGCTTGTGTGTAATCGTTGTACCGATCTTCAGACTCTAGAAAGAGGTTTTCTGGTTAACAAATCGAATATAAAGCGTCCGTATGTTTATGGGTGACTGACAACCACATTTCTGTCCTATACAAGGTATTATGAAACGGATGTCTATCGGTTAGGCGATTAACACACGGCACCGCGCACCGCCGCTGTAGGCGGTGAAGCGGATCTCATGACGCATTGGCCTCTACTAAATCTGTTCATGCCTAACACAAGTACACCGCCCGACCGCGCGGTCGTGTGGTGCTCTTTCGCTTTACCGCCATCGCCCTCCGCGCGGAGGGGCGGTGCCGTGTGATAATCGCCTTAGCTAGTCCCAGACTCCACATTAAGAACTAAAGTGTATATTTAGATTCCATAAGTATCCTTTGGCACAGATGGCGTATGATCGAATTCCAGACGGGACAAAGTTTGTGTGAGGCATAAATACTTATTTCGAGTCTGGTCGTTGTCGTGTCTGTTGTTTGAATGTTCGTAAAGAACATTCAAACAACAGACACTCATAGTGCGAGGGTTGTAATGTTTTTAAAAACAAAGATACTACTACTAATATAGATAAAAATATATTGGACGGGAGACCAACACGGTAACAGAGTGAGGGTGCAAGACGAGCGCCTAGTCTAACAATTAGACAACTGGCCGGATAGTTCGATATCCTCATTATGTTAACGGGATCTTACTGGATGCGACTGGCACAATACCTTGAGCCTTATCTTATCTTATGTGGGAGCCAGTCAGTGTCACTTCGACCCAGTGGGGTTTTTTGTGTCGACACTCTCCCAATAACGACTGCCATAGATGTTCATGGCAGCCGGGACCAACGGCTTAACGTGCTTTCCGAGGCACTGAGCAGGCGATAATTGTCAATCAATACGCACATAATTTCGAAAAGTCATATAACTTCCGAAAGTCAGAGGAGCGCGACGTGGGTTCGGACCCGAGACCCTCTGCATTGCAGTCTGTTGGTCTCCCCACTGAGCTGTCGCTGCTACCTTGAGCTTTAAGGATCGGTGCAATAGAGAAGTGATACTTGCTATATCCAGCAGTGTGTTGACGGAGAAATATGAATTGACCTCATATAAGTTCCCAGTATGTCGAAACTTACTTGATACTCCTCATACGTAGCCACGTAGTGGATGTACTCATTCGTCAGCCCGGAGACCACGACCCGAGGCTCAAACCCGTTGCGTTCCATCACGTTGCCGACGACGTCTTTCATGCGCCTGCCTGCCATGGTGGTGGCCTCACCAGGCACGCCCAGAATGACCAGGTCGCCGAGCCAGATGAGGGCCAGGGACACGATGTGAGGGTGCCACGGCAAAGGGAAGTCGGCCTGGATTTGGAAAACGTGCAAGGTTCACTAACGTTGATTAACTTTATTAGTTATTTGTTGAGGCGTTCATAGCCAGTTGCACTCACTGATCGGTAAACGATTAACGAGGTTAAGCAACATTGGGTGCAGTCAGTCTATAGATGGGTGACCGCTTAGTGGTATTTCCTCTCAGCGTCTCCGTGCTTCGGAGGGCGCGTAAAAAGTCGGTCCCGGTTGTTGTCAAATTGACAGCAGTCGTTAAGCCATTTCAGAGGCCTACGGGCGGCTTGAACAACTCTTGTCAACAGGTTGGCCACTAACAACACGAAAAAAAAATATTTGTTCCATCATCATGTTCCATCATCATGTTCCATCATATATTAACAGAAACCTGTGTCGATATCGACATATATGAAACGATTTATCGAGCAAAGTATAATCATTAGTATTCTCACCTTTATTCATTTTCAAACCGAATTCTTTACCGTAAGGCGTACTTCACAGAAACGTGATTTCTGGAAGATCCGCTGGTATCTGAACGCCGCGCCGATCACATTATCAATGATTTCAATTTGTTTGGTAACAATAATATCGGACATGTAAACACATACACACTTAATACTTATCGTTAAGTTAATTATAATTGATTTGCAAATAATATCTATAGATTAGCGATGATAACAACATTGATACGATATGACTATTTGCTTTTATCAGTTAATAGATTTCGAGTACCTACTAATCACAACACGACAACCTAATAAGGTAAGCACCTAATGCACTCATGTTGAATTAATGGATTGAAATTATATTGTATTCTTTACTAGCTTTTGCCCGCGGCTTCGCTCGTGTTAATTTAGAATTTGACAATCAATTCGGGTTGTACTCTGCTTGTAATAATATATAATAACTAATATAATTCAATCATGATTCGAAAGACACGTGGCGCCATCAATTATCATAAGAACGTTTTAGTTGTTTTCCTCGGGAACAGTATTTTTTTCGGGATGAAAAATAACCTATGTCCGTTTATGTACACCTGACAAGGTATATGCAAAATTTCAGGATGATCGGTTCAGTGGTTTAGGCGTGAAAAGGTAACAAACAAACAAACAAACTCATCTTCGTTTTTATAATATTAGTTAGGAAGTTAGGATTAGGATAGGATTAAAAGTTCCATCATGTAATGTATATCAAAAAGAAAATATACAGTAGGTAGACTAGACTTGGACTATTTTTATACTAACACTATTTGTGATATTTCGTCTAATAACATTGCTAATTTAGTAGCTTCACTTAATAATCTTTGCAAACTGTAATGAAGCTGCGTCATATTGCAGAGATCTTTAAAAAGTAAACGACAACTGTTTATGGTTTGACCTAACATAATGGTCTTTGGCAATATTGCTTCTAAGTCACTCCATGTAATCCGTAGCCGCGTATAAGTCAGTCAACGGATTGAAGTCAGAGTAGAGGTTAAACTTCTCTTATAACAAAAATAAGCATTCGAATAGTATTATCAAAAATGTGTCACTGTTTCAAAAATGGACCTCCATATCAATTGTGAAACACCACGTTGGTTAGTTGATAGTATATGATATATGGTGATACATGACGAGTTCTTACCCGGCCAGTCCCCAACAGGATAGGTTTCGGCGCATGACACTCGATGTCTTCAGCCGTGGGCTCGGCGACCACTCCAGCCACCATGTCCAGCAATGCGTTTCCTTCTAGAGTACCCTGGTAAAACACATATATAGAAGTAAAGGTCTCTCGAAATAACATTATACCGTCAAGTCTCAGTAGGTACTCGAGTTGGAGCCCACGTGCATCCCTAACTTTTAAAGTAATGTGTTAATAAATAATCATTTGCCATATCGATAAAGCAAAACTACGCAAAGAAATCTGTGTGTCTTAAATTTCCATTTCCCCGTAATATTCCACAGAATCTTTAAAGTCTGCCAACCAGGATTTGACCAGCGGCATGGTGAAATAAGCTTTACTTTTATAGCACGGCCGCTTTTTCATGCGTGATTTCGAAAATGGAGCAATGACTCTGTTTAAAGTAAATGTACTTGACCTATTTACTCAAACCGTAAAGACAGCCACAGGAGGATAGTACCGACGCTAACTGACCTATTCCTAATTCTTTGAGCAGCTTCCTTTTTAACCGACTTCTTAGATTAACAGTTATAACCACCTGAGTAATGTTCAGTGTATTAGCGCCATCTATGGTGCCGGACGCGAAACTGTAACCCATCGCCGCAACACAACCTCGGACACGTTCAGCCTGAAACCAAAACATTGCACATTAATATTAGAAGGAAACCGGAGGCCCAATCACCGTCTTTTCCCTTTTCCGCTTCTTCTCCTTCCTACTTCCTTTCCTAAACGGCAAAAAGTCGGCAACGCGCATGTGATGCCTCTGTTGTTGCCGGCGTCCATAGGCTACGGTGACCACTTACCATCTGGTGGGCCGTATGTTTGTTTGCAACCTTAATCGTATAAAAAAAGAAGACTAACTTCATTATTAAAATAAAAATTGTAGAATTTATTTCAAACCCTGCTACCATTTGGATTTGAAAATTATTTTTGCCATTGATAGCCCACTTGAGGAAAGTTATGGGCTTTTAAAACATTACGGTACAGGCCTCAGAAATGGAGCAATAATCATAGGATGGAAATGATACTTGAAAGCTGATATTCAAAATCTAAATTATTTAAATATTTGGCATAATATATACGATCAAATTATTTACAAGAAATTTAAACAATAGAGAAAAACGACAAAATTAAAAAGCATCATAATATTTCTCCGCATCACCGTCAATTGGTAACGTGCCCAGAATACAACATTGCCACGTTGAACAGCAAACGTTGAAAAGCCTATTCAACAAAATCTGACACTCGTAATAGAAAACTACAACATCATTTTGCTCACGCTGGGCATCGAGTTTGATAGTTCGGTACTCCGCGATCAACAGTTTACACTCTTCTTAATACTTCGAGATGCAATAAAGCTGTTAAGGCTCTTACGCTGTTGAAGGTCCGTGCCACAGGGTCGTACTTGGAGGCCACCTGCGCCGGCATGTCCACGAACTGGTGCACCACAGCGAGCCGTCCTGTCAGCTCTTCACCGGGAGAGTTCAGCACTTGCTGAAATGTACAATAATTATATAACATAATATAACGTCAGACCTATATGTAACGCGCTAAAGATTTTGACAATGTTACTAAAAGAAATACCCATTAACACTTGGTCCGTGGGAATCTAACCATAGATCTAACGAATACTCACATTTGCACGTAAACATAAGCCCAAACTTTTACCGCATGATCAACGGCGCAACACACAACACCATCTAGCACAAACTAAGCAGAGCTTGTACTATGGGTACTAGACATTGGATAAACATACATATATACTTTTTTATTGTAAATACATACATATTATACATAGAAACACCCAGACCAAGACAAACATCCATGTTCATGCACACAAATGTTTGACTTGTGCGGGAATCGAACCCGCGACCTCATGCGTGGCAGTCGGTTATACTAAACACTACGCCAATGAGGCCGCTTTTACTTTTTGGACAACTTACGTAGGATAGTAACTAGGTTTACTAACTCTATCGTGTAGATTTAACGTACTAAGTACTAAGTACTGAGGCACACAGAAGGCACGCAAAAAGACTAGATTGAATGTAATAGTTACTTTTTATAAGAAGGCAGCACTAATGCATGTGCCTCAAATTCACGTGGTACTGACCCAAGCTCCCTCGAACACCTTGGTTCCAATGATCTTGACGCTCTCAAACATGTCTTCGCCGGGACCTTGTGAAAAGCATCGCTCCTGGAAGCCGCACAGAAGGAAGTGGTTGTCGCATTCCTTGCCACTAAACTCACACCGCGCCCCTTGAGTGTTAGGAGACACATCACCCAGGCTGGAGGAGAAGAAGCCTGCTACGACCTTTGCCTGGAAACACAGACAGCTTCTATTAAAATACAGCGTATCTTTAACAAGCTTCTATCTTCTATATAAGGTACAGTCGGCCAAGAAAGTGGTCTACCAGTTTTGACCAAAACATTCGGTGAGATAGTTATCTAAGTTTGACTTTTCTAACGGAGTGTAAGAGATCTTAGACAAGGAGGTGAGTCGTTGTTAGCTGAGATAATTCAAACTTGACACATGACGTAAATACACTAGCGACCTGCCGCGACTTCGCGCGGGTAGTACCAAACCTTAACAAATTATACACCTAAGCCTTTCTCATGAATCATTATGTCTATTGGTGAAAATCGGATGAAAATCCGTTCAGTAGTTTTTGAGGTTATCGCGAACAGACAGATGCGATGGGGGACTTTGTTTTATAATATACAGTGATGACTGATGATAGATACAGCAATGGCCACTGTCATAATATTGCAAAGGGAAATCGACCTTGTTGTTTTATGACATTCAAACAAACCTCAACCGTAGGGTCGTAGACCACATTTTTCGCCGACTATACACAGTTAGGCTCCAAGGCTTCGTTACTTATGTCTTTTACCTTGCCAGCCAAAGTGCCAGGGTTTAGTTCCTGTTCCAACTTGAGTGCAGCATAACCGAGGTTGTCGGACGAGACGAGGTGGTTGCTCATGTTCATGCTGGTGGTGTGAATGGAGAACCAGTTCATCACGCCGTGAAGCGAGCCATCTTCTTTCACAATCCTCACTTGGGTCAGCATTTCATCTGTGTTAGTGTCATAGCTGGAAATAGAAAAGGGTAATTGCTTCATTTGAAGCACTCCGGCATCCACGTTTAAACATAGGGCATTCTAACTGAAATAGTAACTCCAATTACAGATGATTGTAGTCAAATAACCGTGTGTTGTGGGTACTGTAGTCATTAAGATTACCAGGCCAGTAATTCGTTCGGTGACTAGAGGTTTCGAAGCCTAATTAAGAAGAATCTGTATTGTCAGAAGAGTAGTCAATACTTACGCTGGCAGCAAAGTGAGTTCTTTTTGGGATTAAATATAATGACCACCTAAAATAGTAATTGCGCAGCAAAATATGCTTACTAAAATATATTGTAACGAGCACCTATACGCCTCAAATCACTGCATTCTGTCTCGAAAGGGTTAGGTTATGTTAGGTTCCTTCTTAAACCCACCTAAAAATAGGAACCCCGCGAAGCGGGGCTCTGTCGACTTATTTTGATCTCTTTAAATATATTTTGCTGTGCAATTTGGTGATCATTTACTATTTTTGACTGTTATATTCTACTATATCTGGTGATAAGTTAAACATAAGCCTTTCTTTTTTATAAGCTCGGCTATAGTCGTGTGATACCCCAAGCGAGGCTATTTGTTTGAGACTAGGCCTTAATTGCTATGTTGATAGGCTCAAAACTAAGCAGTACGAGCGTTTCTCTCCGGGTTATTCCTTACAGTAGTTAGATATATTGGAATGCTGGAGATTCAACTGGCGTTTCAAATGCGCTGGTGGTACATTTTTGGCCGGCGCGCTTTGGATTATACATTGGGTCGGCAGTCTTTATATTTCACATTATACACTAGAATCAATTCTCCATATTATTAATGTGGCGCCAGAACGTTTCTGTTGTTGAACCTCATAAAACTTACATGCAAGCACGTGACTTTACAACTGAACTTACCGATCTCTTTCGGCCTGTGGGTTGTAATCATAGGAGAAGGGGGATCTATTCATGTGTGTGCCGGAGACCCTAGTTTGACCGTAGAATAGACGAGCTGGCACTATATTCTCATGGGCGCGTTCTATACTCTGGAATTAATATAAATTGGTTAACGCTTGAGACCGTGGTGGAAACTTAATAGGAAAACTGCGGTTGCCGACATGTTGCACCATAACATGATGACACGTAGTTATTATCATCATCATCAATCATGTTAGCCGTATAGCATTCTCTGCGGGATACTTAGGCCTCGCTCACCTAGTTTCTAGTTTATGTTAGCCGTATAGCATTCTCTGCGGGATACTTAGGCCTCGCTCACCTAGTTTCTAGTTTATGTTAGCCGTATAGCATTCTCTGCGGGATACTTAGGCCTCGCTTACCTAGTTTCTAGTTTATGTTAGCCGTATAGCATTCTCTGCGGGATACTTAGGCCTCGCTCACCTAGTTTCTAGTTTATGTTAGCCGTATAGCATTCTCTGCGGGATACTTAGGCCTCGCTCACCTAGTTTCTAGTTTATGTTAGCCGTATAGCATTCTCTGCGGGATACTTAGGCCTCGCTCACCTAGTTTCTAGTTTATGTTAGCCGTATAGCATTCTCTGCGGGATACTTAGGCCTCGCTCACCTAGTTTCTAGTTTATGTTACCCGTATAGCATTCTCTGCGGGATACTTAGGCCTCGCTCACCTAGTTTCTAGTTTATGTTAGCCGTATAGCATTCTCTGCGGGATACTTAGGCTTCGCTCACCTAGTTTCTAGTTTATGTTAGCCGTATAGCATTCTCTGCGGGATACTTAGGCCTCGCTCACCTAGTTTCTAGTTTATGTTAGCCGTATAGCATTCTCTGCGGGATACTTAGGCCTCGCTCACCTAGTTTCTAGTTTATGTTAGCCGTATAGCATTCTCTGCGGGATACTTAGGCCTCGCTCACCTAGTTTCTAGTTTATGTTAGCCGTATAGCATTCTCTGCGGGATACTTAGGTCTCGCTCACCTAGTTTCTAGTTTATGTTAGCCGTATAGCATTCTCTGCGGGATACTTAGGCCTCGCTCACCTAGTTTCTAGTTTATGTTAGCCGTATAGCATTCTCTGCGGGATATTTAGGCCTCGCTCACCAAGTTTCTAGTTTATGTTAGCCGTATAGCATTCTCTGCGGGATATTTAGGCCTCGCTCACCTAGTTTCTAGTTTATGTTAGCCGTATAGCATTCTCTGCGGAACATTTAGGCCTCGCTCACCTAGTTTCTAGTTTATGTTAGCCGTATAGCATTCTCTGCGGGATACTTAGGCCTCGCTCACCTAGTTAGCCGTATAGCATTCTCTGCGGGATACTTAGGCCTCGCTCACCTAGTTTCTAGTTTATGTTAGCCGTATAGCATTCTCTGCGGGATATTTAGGCCTCGCTCACCTAGTTTCTAGTTTATGTTAGCCGTATAGCATTCTCTGCGGAACATTTAGGCCTCGCTCACCTAGTTTCTAGTTTATGTTAGCCGTATAGCATTCTCTGCGGGATACTTAGGCCTCGCTCACCTAGTTAGCCGTATAGCATTCTCTGCGGGATACTTAGGCCTCGCTCACCTAGTTTCTAGTTTATGTTAGCCGTATAGCATTCTCTGCGGGATATTTAGGCCTCGCTCACCTAGTTTCTAGTTTATGTTAGCCGTATAGCATTCTCTGCGGGATACTTAGGCCTCCCTCACCTAGTTAGCCGTATAGCATTCTCTGCGGGATACTTAGGCCTCGCTCACCTAGTTTGTAGTTTATGTTAGCCGTATAGCATTCTCTGCGGGATACTTAGGCCTCGCTCACCTAGTTTCTAGTTTATGTTAGCCGTATAGCATTCTCTGCGGGATACTTAGGCCTCGCTCACCTAGTTTCTAGTTTATGTTAGCCGTATAGCATTCTCTGCGGGATACTTAGGCCTCGCTTACCTAGTTTCTAGTTTATGTTAGCCGTATAGCATTCTCTGCGGGATACTTAGGCCTCGCTCACCTAGTTTCTAGTTTATGTTAGCCGTATAGCATTCTCTGCGGGATACTTAGGCCTCGCTCACCTAGTTTCTAGTTTATGTTAGCCGTATAGCATTCTCTGCGGGATACTTAGGCCTCGCTCACCTAGTTTCTAGTTTATGTTAGCCGTATAGCATTCTCTGCGGGATACTTAGGCCTCGCTCACCTAGTTTCTAGTTTATGTTACCCGTATAGCATTATCTGCGGGATACTTAGGCCTCGCTCACCTAGTTTCTAGTTTATGTTAGCCGTATAGCATTCTCTGCGGGATACTTAGGCTTCGCTCACCTAGTTTCTAGTTTATGTTAGCCGTATAGCATTCTCTGCGGGATACTTAGGCCTCGCTCACCTAGTTTCTAGTTTATGTTAGCCGTATAGCATTCTCTGCGGGATACTTAGGCCTCGCTCACCTAGTTTCTAGTTTATGTTAGCCGTATAGCATTCTCTGCGGGATACTTAGGCCTCGCTCACCTAGTTTCTAGTTTATGTTAGCCGTATAGCATTCTCTGCGGGATACTTAGGTCTCGCTCACCTAGTTTCTAGTTTATGTTAGCCGTATAGCATTCTCTGCGGGATACTTAGGCCTCGCTCACCTAGTTTCTAGTTTATGTTAGCCGTATAGCATTCTCTGCGGGATATTTAGGCCTCGCTCACCAAGTTTCTAGTTTATGTTAGCCGTATAGCATTCTCTGCGGGATATTTAGGCCTCGCTCACCTAGTTTCTAGTTTATGTTAGCCGTATAGCATTCTCTGCGGGATACTTAGGCCTCGCTCACCTAGTTAGCCGTATAGCATTCTCTGCGGGATACTTAGGCCTCGCTCACCTAGTTTCTAGTTTATGTTAGCCGTATAGCATTCTCTGCGGGATATTTAGGCCTCGCTCACCTAGTTTCTAGTTTATGTTAGCCGTATAGCATTCTCTGCGGAACATTTAGGCCTCGCTCACCTAGTTTCTAGTTTATGTTAGCCGTATAGCATTCTCTGCGGGATACTTAGGCCTCGCTCACCTAGTTAGCCGTATAGCATTCTCTGCGGGATACTTAGGCCTCGCTCACCTAGTTTCTAGTTTATGTTAGCCGTATAGCATTCTCTGCGGGATATTTAGGCCTCGCTCACCTAGTTTCTAGTTTATGTTAGCCGTATAGCATTCTCTGCGGGATATTTAGGCCTCGCTCACCTAGTTTCTAGTTTATGTTAGCCTTATAGCATTCTCTGCGGGATACTTAGGCCTCGCTCACCTAGTTAGCCGTATAGCATTCTCTGCGGGATACTTAGGCCTCCCTCACCTAGTTAGCCGTATAGCATTCTCTGCGGGATACTTAGGCCTCGCTCACCTAGTTTGTAGTTTATGTTAGCCGTATAGCATTCTCTGCGGGATACTTAGGCCTCGCTCACCTAGTTTCTAGTTTATGTTAGCCGTATAGCATTCTCTGCGGGATACTTAGGCCTCGCTCACCTAGTTTCTAGTTTATGTTACCCGTATAGCATTCTCTGCGGGATACTTAGGCCTCGCTCACCTAGTTTCTAGTTTATGTTAGCCGTATAGCATTCTCTGCGGGATACTTAGGCTTCGCTCACCTAGTTTCTAGTTTATGTTAGCCGTATAACATTCTCTGCGGGATACTTAGGCCTCGCTCACCTAGTTTCTAGTTTATGTTAGCCGTATAGCATTCTCTGCGGGATACTTAGGCCTCGCTCACCTAGTTTCTAGTTTATGTTAGCCGTATAGCATTCTCTGCGGGATACTTAGGCCTCGCTCACCTAGTTTCTAGTTTATGTTAGCCGTATAGCATTCTCTGCGGGATATTTAGGCCTCGCTCACCTAGTTTCTAGTTTATGTTAGCCGTATAGCATTCTCTGCGGGATACTTAGGCCTCGCTCACCTAGTTAGCCGTACAGCATTCTCTGCGGGATACTTAGGCCTCGCTCACCTAGTTTCTAGTTTATGTTAGCCGTATAGCATTCTCTGCGGGATATTTAGGCCTCGCTCACCTAGTTTCTAGTTTATGTTAGCCGTATAGCATTCTCTGCGGGATATTTAGGCCTCGCTCACCTAGTTTCTAGTTTATGTTAGCCTTATAGCATTCTCTGCGGGATACTTAGGCCTCGCTCACCTAGTTAGCCGTATAGCATTCTCTGCGGGATACTTAGGCCTCGCTCACCTAGTTTCTAATTTATGTTAAGCGGTCACCATTGCAGTGTCACTAGGTGTAGGTTCGGTTCCCGTACAGGACGACAATAATTGGTGTGACTAATTAGTATATTTATATCTGAATTGTCTTTAGTTCATTTGTGACAATCTTTGTTAGGTTCCATGCATTATACAGATATATAAGATTATACCTGGGTCGACAATTCTCTAAACATGACATGTATTGCCTAACCGTCTGTTGTTATAATCGTGGTGATGCCATGTGTGTTCCTCCGAGGACCGAGACTTATCAACTTAGATATTCCATCATGCAAGCCTATTAGGACCGTAGCGACACGTTCGAATTAACAATGATGGGTACTTACCCTCGTTATTCCCTGGACATAAGCATTAAAGCTCTCAGTGGAGAAGCCAAGGATGCTGACATCCAGTAAGAAGTCCACCAGATATCCTCCAGGAGTGCTGTGCGTGTGAGTGCCTGAGATTATCACGTTGTTTAAGCTGTACATGTTTCCGTACCTTGCTTGGAGATTCCTCACCACCTGTGAAAACATATGTTAAATGAGTTACTAGGCTGAACCAAGCAACGATAGCTTGTGGGAGACCGTCGGAATGCACCGCAGAGGTCTCGAGTTCGATCCCAGGGCGCGCATCTCTGCGTTTCCAAGTTATGTGCGTATTAATTAGTTAATTAATTATCGCTTGCTTTAACGGTGTAGAAACGTGAATGGCGAATTAAAACATCGCAAGGAGACTTGCAGGTGTGAGAGAGAGAGAGCCAACACGCACTGGGCCGACGCGGACCATGGCCTAACCCTTCTCACACAGAGTGGCACAGCTTAATACAGGATATTATCATTATGTTATATAGACCGAACCGCTTTAATGTTTCCTTAGCTCCTTGGAAGTTAGGCAGATTGGTAGTGCTTAATGTCGGCAGTTAAGTTGAGCACAAAGTTGTGCTTTTGAACTTCTGACCGTCATGCGTCAGTCTAACAGACTGCCTTCAGTTAGATTACCGGCCATATTCATAAAACTTATAAGAGGGTTATAATGTCTTTATAATAAACATTCTAAATAGTATTGTGGATGATAAATGAATAAGAATGCGTAAATGCTTGCCTATTAACGATGCTGTTATAAAAAGAGTTTACAGATTTATGAATAAATATTATTTTACATTGCTTTTATTAGACATATTATATTAACTACCTAGGATATTTTTTTTACGAATTACGCCATATACATAATATATTTGTACTAAAATAATAAAATAAATAAAAAATATTTATTACCTACCAAAAACGTTACAATGTATGGTCTTATCCATTGGATGTACCGTTTACGTATTGTGGGTACCGTGACGATTACAATTTACGTTTAGGCACATCGCTCGGTCGACATCTTTTAAAGTTAATATTTTTGAGATAATTTTATACTAAAAACTACAATTGAAGAAAGAAAGAAAGAAAACATACTTTATTTCTAAAAACACGAAAGCTTTCACAATCAATCAATCAGCCCACCGCAGTCCACTGCTGGACATAGGCCTCTCCCATTTTACGCCACACAAAGCTTTCACAATATCATGTAAATTATGTACATTTTTTAGGAGAACACATAGATACGATATTTAATAAAGATTAATTAATACGAGTGACAGCCCTGCGCCACAAACGCCACGTTTCAAATGTGCCACCAGTACATATTAATGAACTCTGCTCACCCGCTTACGCTACGAGATTGCCATGAAGGTATATATAAACATTGTTTATCTATACCTCCATGGAGACTGCACGTCACGCGCGATACACTTTTAAGTTTTTAGAATGCCGTTATTCATTTAATTCGCCGACGTAGAAGTCGAATCATGACCAAATAAAATATTAAATAATGATTCCGTTCACTAATTAGGGTCGTAGGCACGTATAAATATTGAGTTTACATAGTTGCTATGTGCGTATTATGCTTATTTACATAATTATGTGTATATATTTGACTATGTAGAGAACCCACCTGTCGTCTAACAGCGATGCCGACGGACTGCAGCTCCACAGTGACGTAGACGAGCCTGGTGTCTCCCTGCACGAAGATGAAGGACCGCGCGAACTGCCGCAGGTGTACCCCGGCGCCGCCCTGCCCCACGTCCGCGTAACCCATCTGGGAAGTGCCACCGACAGTTTAAATTAACTATAAGAAAGACTACCCTTTGCTCGCGGCTTCGCTCGTTTATAAGTAGGTTAGGTTAGGTAAGTAACTTTCTAAGAAATAAAATACAGCCTTTGTTACTCGGCGCTAATATAGCTTTCTCATGGTGAAAGAATTTTTAAAATCGGTTGAGTAGTTTTTGAGTTAAATCTTTATCGTATATTGCTTGTATAGACTACAAGCAGGTGCCAGAACTGCCTCTCTCTCCCTGGCTCGCTCTCTTTCTCTCCGTGTGTAATAGGTACTCGGCTGTATAGAGATGACAAACTATTGACTTTAATAACATTTTGAACATCATCTCGAAATCAATCGAATTAACTTACAAATCTTGCTTATACGTGACGAATTCGTCTTAAAAGAAACTGAAATTATTAAGATGTTATGTTTTAAATTTCTAATAATTTTCCTATTTCAACGCCCGCCCAAAATATAACTCCTGTATGCCACCCAGACTGGCCATAAGCCTTTGTCAATCACACATATTGGTCATATTTATGTTTTCATTATCACATCCCGTGTGGGATTCCAACCTAGACGGGCGTTCGGTATAATGACAGTGGCGAGGCAATCTTGTAAATTAGGTACTACGCCATCCGTGCAAATAGTTAATGTGCATTATTAAATCTATAAACTGAATGAAAATATTAGCATAAATACTTACAAAATTAATCTCCACGCACGGCCCAGTCATATCTGCAATGCCGACCCCGACTTCATACCCTGGTGTGCCATGCGCTGGTTCTGCAGTGGTGTACTCGTTCGAAGTCTCGTCCAATCTGTTGGCGTCGTTGACCACCAGCACAATGACGGTGGTCAGGCCGGCGGCCACGGCCAAGAACACCACTACCATCACGACCTTACCGATCAGCGGAATCGCCATTGTATCTGCAATCATTTAGACATGTCTTACAATTGCAACACAAGTGACATTGATTCACAGAGACCTTTGTAATATACCTATGTAATACACTGGGACTGATGGTGGATTCTCACTAGAAACAAATCAGTGTAAAAGTATTTGTAGTAGAGCCTCGCTGATTTCAGCATGAAGGGCCGGCTCGACCGGGGAAGGACTATCCTCTCACAGAATATCGACGTGAAATAACAGTATTCCTACTGTTGTTTCGTTCGGTGAGTGAGAGTGCCGGAGACCTAATTACCCTCTTTCCCCCGTCCCGTTCCTTCTTCCCATTTCCTTTTTCTCCCAAAGGGTCGGCAACGTGCAAGTGATGCCTCTGGTGTTGCAGGCGTCCATAGGCTACGGTGACCACTTACCATCAGGTGGGCGGTATGCTCATTTGCTACCTTAGTCGTCGTTCATTGAATATTGTATACATACAGTTATTGTATTGTAGGTTAAGAAGTTGTATGTATGTATGTATTGTCATCTATTTGGTATCAATAAAGAAATTATTATTATTATATATAAAAAAAAACTTTTGTAATTTATGTACTTTTCCGCGATACTTTGTGGAGATCCTGCTCCTAACTTTCTCTGGCCGTGTCGGATTGTCGTGCCATCAGACTATAAGTGCGAGAGATTAGAGAATGCTCTTGTGTTTGCGCACAAACTTGTGCACTATGTTTCCACTTTATAGTGCCCATCTTAACGGAAACTAGGAACTCCGTTAAGATGGGCGCGCTGTGTCCGAAATGCACTCAGAAACAGCCTACTCACAATGCAAATAAAGTCAATCTGTTGCGTCAAAGAAGGATAAAAAACGAATCACACTTTCGCATCAATGGAGACGTTTATTTATGGACGATATTTTATGCAAATACCTATTTAATTATCTGTCGCAACTGAGGTTTAAGCCATTATGTACTCGAAGTGGTAGACGAAACTATACACTGACGCAATCCCACTTAATAGGGAGCAAGCTTATTACCGACTCGACTCGATCAGACCCGGGAATCGAACCCCACACCGTACTGCTGCTGAAGCGCTAAGTTACTCCACCAGCACAACTAGGCAGGAATATAGCATTTCTACAAAATGTTATGTTTATTTATCACATGATTGCATCGTCCAGGCGACAACTATTTAATCTAATCTTGTCAGATAAATAAAAGATTTTAAAATCTCATAAGTTATATGGAGATTTAATTTATTATTCATAATCATTTTTCATTTATGGTATAGGTATTAATTAATTTTTTATTGTTAATTTATAATAACACTAGCTATGCCCGCGGTTTCACCCGCGTTTATGGTTTTGTTTTGTTTTGGTTATGGAAAAATTTCAAGTCAATGTTAAGATTGGGAGTATATTCTCAGCGCTGCAAACCTGGGACTCAGACAAAAATCTTCATGTGTCTGCTTGCCGCCTAATTAATGAGATACTTTGATTGAAAAAGTCTGTTAAAAGAAAATGTACAAGTATTTTTAAGGTAAGCGTGTATTCACACATTTTGTCATATTCACAGATAAACATCCAAGGGTCTCAAACCAATCCCACATAACACCACTGACTAAAGCCATTTGAAATGGCTAAATGGGCCTGTACTTTTGTAAAAAATAATAATAATATATAATAATATTGTATCACATACACACAACACCATCTAGCCCAAACTAAGCAGAGCTTGTAATATGGGTACTAGACAATGGATAAACATACATATATACTTTTTTTTTTGTAAATACATACATATTATACATAGAAACACCCAGACCAAGACAAACATCCATGTCCATGCACACAAATAATTAATAACATCTATTAATGTACCCTTTATAGTAAATAAAGACTTCTTATTCTTAATAGTTAAAACAAATAACTATTTATTAAAAATGACTCACACTTTTGAAAGTAAACACGATCACAATATAAATGATATGTTTACTTAAAACTAGCTTCAATAATACACACCACTCCATACGCAACTACGACACTAAAGAATAATTATCCATTTTAAAATTAATTAATCGATCAATATAAGCCGATAATATATTATCGGCTTAGTAACATTATCACAAATATTCCAATTTGCGATAATTCATATATTTTTCATCGTGATCTTGGAATTAACTAACAATTAATGGCAAAGACTAGCGAAATCAAATCTTAGCAGAAGTTGAACTACTAAGATATAACAATAGGTATACATTGTCAAAGGAATCCACAGATGAGAACAGATCTTGTCTCGCGAGGGCGGGAATTCAGACACATGTTTAATATCTTTTATAGCAGCTTATATAGCAAGATGAAATTAATGCATGTGTATATAACAATTATTAGTCTAGCAATAATTTACAAATTAAGAATAATTTATGATGTTAATAATAAATATTTGTTGCAGACCAGCGTCCATAAAGTGTTTTTGATTTTAAGTAAGATTTGCATGTCACAGTTTGACAAAATGTATATGGCTCCAATTATATAATATTCCAACTTATGTACCTACATTTTATGCAAATAAAAATATTCCATTCTATTCTATCCTATACTAAAAAAATAATTTTGTGGTACCAGGTGGGATGACGATCTGCGAAAGACTGCAGGCAGATGCTGGATGCGGCAAGCTGAAGATAGGGCACTATGGCGCTCTTTGGGGGAGGGCTATGTCCAGCAGTGGACTATTATAGCCTGATGATGATGACGTGATATAGAAGGATAAAATAATCGTCGTCCACAAGATGTGTAGTAACTATCAATGGCAGCAAGCGCCTAAGCATTGCTGCTGCGGCATCCTGAGTGTAAATATCCATTGGATTTCACACGCTGCACTCCGGCGCGCGGCGTAGCCCGCACGCACACCGGGTTTGCAAGCGGCGAAATGATCGACGAACTGGGAGAGGTGTTACATTGCGACTCTGGAATACCACCGCTGAGTTGTTCGCAGATCCTTCATTCTTTATAAGCAGATTCTACGTACATATACTGTTCGTCCAACACTATTGTCAATACTGCGGCAACTTAGCGCTATCGCCCCCACTAACCGTCGAAACTACACTCAATGGACACCTGTGATGACCATCACACCATTGATAAAGTATTTAAGACTACAGCGCCATCATAACTTCTTACTTAATTGTCTTCTAGCTTACAGACTGATGTCTTCAAAATCCATGTCCAAGTGTAACTTAGCCTTCTCCTTCACTCTTATAGCACATGCGAAGCGTGTAACCACACATCAGTGACTACCATCCAGCAACTACGAGTCAAACCTGTACTCTTTACACCTAAGAACCAGGACAAAGCGATCTGCTTATATCAATCGCCTCCTAAAATCCGATATCCTTCTTCACCCTAGCCTTTATTATTCCCAAATCACTTGGGGTCGGCTTTCTAGTCTAACCGGATTTGATTGGATATCAGTTTTTACACGGACCGACTGCCATCTGACCTCCGCAACCCGAAGGCTAACGATACCCTACAGCTAGACCAGTGTCAGGATATTAGAGGGTACTGACTTCCCAATAACGACTGCCATTAGATGTTCATGGCAGCCGGGACCGACGACTTAATGTGCTCTCCGAGGCACGGAGCAGGCGATGATTGTCAATCAATACGTACATAATTTCGAAAAGTCATATAACTTCCAAAAGTCAGAGGTGCGCGTCGTGGGTTTCGAACCCGAGACCCTCTGCATTGCAGTCTGTTGGTCTCCCCACTGAGCTATCGCTGCTGATCCTAAAATTCGACATAATATAATTACTTAGCGCTCTGTTCCTCGGCATACAGAGCGTGGTATTACATATAAAGCAATTGCCACGCTGTGCCTTTTGCATAGAACGCAGCTTCGATCTTCGCGTAAGGCGCGTGTCGCCTTGACCAGTGCAGACGTGGCAAAAGGAGTGCGTTTGCCGCATGCGTCTCACGCACTGTGTGATACATAAACGAGACCAGCGCTTTTCTATACGTAATATATACACATACTTGAAAATGTTTAAACATTTTTAGACGCGTAATCTCACAATGTGCGCAAAAAAGAGGACATTAATATATGAAATGATTTATTAAGTGGCTAATAACACGTAATCACCATGTCATAGGTCCCCATACACTGCCCTGATTTATACGCTATCTCCATTATCACCAGACGTGATGCTCTCACTAAGGTATCAGTAAAATTAGTTTGAGGATATAATTGGCAAAATAGTTTTATCATTTACTAGCTGACCCCGTGACCCGCGCAACTTTGTCTGCGTCACATAAGAGAATTTGCCCAGTTTTTGCAACATTTTTCAATAATGTTCCGCTGCTATTGGTCGTAGCGTGATGTTATATAGCTAATAGCCTTTCTCAATAAATGGGCTATCCAACACTAAAATAATATTTCATTCAAACCAGTGGTTCTTGAGATTAGCGCGTTAAACAAACAAACAAAAAATAATATTAGTACTTATAGATAATCTTTTGGCACAAGATTTCTGATCTGTAAGTGAGACGAGGGCGCTAAATGCTATCATTTAAAATATTGAAATCGTTAACATTCATTAACTGTGTATCTGTGTGTGCATTTGTGCACGCACTTATCTCCACAATAGCTAAACATTTTGGTGTGATATTGAAATAAGCTCCGTTAAACATTTAGTTTTTATTTCATTTACGAATAACACACATATAAAGTTATCGCAAATTTAAACTATGTCATAGACACCAGCAGCAGGGTGCAAGAGGGTGCACTCGCACCCTCCCGTCAGGCAAAGAAATACATAGAATGTTTTTTTTTTCGATGTGCGAAATGCATTCGATATGATGAGTATATACTCGCATTTGAATTTGACATTACATTTATCTACATAATATACATGTATAATTCTATATGTTATATCTGTTTAGATGCAGATGCACCTCCTGAAAGTAATTCTGACGGCGCCCATGCTGTGCCTCGATAAATAATAAAAAGTTGTCAGTTAACATCATGATAGAAATAAATATTCCTGCAAGACATGCACCTTGACACGTGCCAAATTTAATCTGATCGACAATGATTTTGTCGTGTTTTGATGTTCCTTGCTATCATTTTTGTAAGCCCCTCAGAAACATTCAATATTGTTTTATTTCACCAGAAATCAGCGGCGATACTAACACAGTGCAACTAGGCATGCCTAATCACCGATATAGTGATGCTATAAATTTATATAAATAAAAATGAATCACCGATATGTTTGTACGCGCATAACTTCCAAACGACTGCACCAAATTGGATAAATCATTCTTTTATGTGTTCGTTATTGTCAGGAGAAGATTGTATGAAAAAAATATTTAAAAAAATAATAGCTGACCCGCGCAACTTCGTCTGCTTCACATAAGAGAATTTTTCCCGTTTTTGCAACATTTTTCATTGATGCACCGCTCCTATTGGTAGTAGCGTGATGTTATATTATATAGCCTATATATAGCCTTCCTCGAATCGGCTATCCAACACTATAAGAATTTTTCAATTTTTATATTCCATGTGAGCGAATCGACAACAAAAAAAACATTATTTTACAAAGTGTCTTTTCGCACGATTTGTGCGAATAAATTCGTGCGAAACGACTACTAAGCCTGATTTATATTCATAATAACTGCAAGCGAGCCACAAATAATATTATCGATGCTAATTAACGAATATTATTAGTTAATCCATTAAATGTTATCAGATAAAGCTATCATGTGGGGCTATCAGTATTGATGACGCTGGTGGTATCTATAATTTGGGCCAAGTATACCTACTTAGCGGTTAGTATAGGTATCCTCGGTCCACGTTGTTGTTAGGTATCCATGTTATCGTTCTTATAATTACGAAACGGCGGCTATAAAAAAGACTAGCTTTTGCTCGCGGTATCGCTAGCATAAAAGTAGGTTAGGTTATGTTAGTAAAGGAAATTTTTAAAATAAAATATAGCCTATGTTACTCGGTGATAATATAGCTTTCTTATGGTAAAAGAATTTCTTGAATCGGTTTTATAATTTTTGAGTTAAGCCCTTACAAACAAAACACAAAAAATGAACTCGTTCCTCTTTATTAGTATAGATATTTACTGCTCTAGAATAAGGTCTGTGTCAGGAGGTCCGTTTAAAGGTTCAAATAGCGGACATAAAGAACACGCCGACTCGGTACAGTATAGATCACCTTTATTTCTTGGTGGCGAGAATTGAATGTACAACATACGGTGCTGTGATGAGGCGACTTTATCTCCGTGGTATTTGTCTAGGTATAACTTAAGCTACCTAACTATAATTTTATTTCTCTTACAGAAATTCGCAGCTAAGTAACTTTGTGTTCTGTTTCAGCGTAGACCAGGAACGCCAGGCTTCTTAAGAAGCTACGATGGTGTCAGTAGACAATCGGACTTTTACTTCATGGGTTACAACTACTATCAGTTAATAAGTTGGTTTAAATAAAAACAAAACAAGTCGCGGGGGACTTTACAAACATTCAAACAAAGGACACCCACACTCGGGACAAGCATGTTTAGATCAGACTAATGGTGCTCCGTGTGGGGAACGAGCCCACGACACTCGGCGCGGAGGAAGCCGCGAGCCCACTTAACCACCTCGCCATCGGTGCAGTATCGATGAGGTGGGCAAAAGTGTGTTACCCCCACAATTCACCAGCTGTAGGTAAGCGTAAGCCTAGTCCTATTTACCGGGCACAGTTCCTTCGCTGTTAGCTGAGAACGGTTTGCCTAACCTGAGCATCGAACCTAAGAGCTCATGGATAGCGGCATACATAACCGCAGCGCCCCCGAGGTAGTAGGTCAAATAAAAGAGAGGTTATCCAGAGTTTTAAATATAATTTCACTAATCCTGTCTCTATCGTAACCTATGATGCATTATCTTGTAAAATTAAAACGATTATCTGATAAATTAATAACATGGTCAGTCATTATGCCATGTTTAAACATTATGTCATATCGTACGATAAAATGGCGCCTATAGCAGCAGCAGCAACATAAACAGAGTATCTATACTAATATTATAAAGCTGAAGAGTTTGTTTGTTTGTTTGCTTGAACGCGCTAATCTCAGGAACTACTGGACCGATTTGAACATTTCTTTCAGTGTTAGATAGCCCATTTATCGAGGAAGGCTATAGGCTATATATCATCACGCTAAGATTAATAGGAGCTGAGCACCAATGAAGAATGTTTCAAAATCGGAGGGTATTTTTTCCTTTTGAGAGCTTCCGCTGCGTGCGCTGCGTAAACAGTTAAAGTTTCGCAAAAATCATGTATGACAGAATTATTTCCCTTTAAAAGTTATAAAAAAAAGTCCGCGACAGCATATGTCTATCTTTTTTTTATTTATTTATTTATTTATTTACATCATGCAACTGTCCTTACAGGTACACCCAATTCGACAGTGCGCTACATAATTTATCACCTTATTCTAAATATAAACATAAAACTACTCATACACACACATATAACTACTATACACATAAAAACTACTATTATATAAAAATACACACAAATAAACACAAGACTTAGATACAATACTACATATTTAAAAACAAGCTTAAAAATGATTATTTATTTAATTCATTATCGCAATACGTTACAACATATAACATAACTTTTGCCAATTCACCCAAATTATGCATAAACATATCACTGCGGCAGTGAACCTCATTCAATACCCGAATAGATCGGGTAAGAGGAGTCTTTGCCAGTAGTTTGGTTCTGGCATATGGTAAGACGAATAGCGACGGACGTCGTCGTCTCCCAACATAGCCGTCCGGCACACAAAGACTCAATCGTGCCAACACTCCCGGGTTATGTTCCGTGCCACGCAGTAGCCTCATTAAATACGCCGCTAAATGAAATTCACGGCGTACTCTCAAAGTACTATAGCCTACCATACCCAGCACAAACAATGTAGGGTACATAAGCGGGTAGAACGGGTATACCCCATAGTACCTCTGATACAGGTGCCTTGTGAATTTGTTCTGAACCCGTTCTAACATAACACAATATTTTTGTTCATGAGGCGCCCATACGACAGCACTATGTTCCAGATGACTCCTGACTAGTGCGTCGTATAGTACCTTAATAGTTGATATGTTTGTGAATGTCCGGGTTTGACGTAGAACAAATCCCAAGTTCCCATATGCCTTCTTACAAATTAGTTGTATGTGGTCACGAAATGTCAGCTCCGGTGTGAAGTTAACACCTAGATCACGTACTTGTGATACTCTCTGTATCTGTGTGGTGCCTATAACATATTGATATTGCAGAGGTACTCGCGCACGAGAAAAACTCATGACTGAACATTTTGACTCGTTAAAATATAGTTTGTTAATATGCCCCCATTCTACCACTCTTTGTAGATCTTCTTGTAATCGTTTACAATCCTCGCTATTCCTGACCTCAAGCAGCACCTTGAGGTCGTCTGCAAATAACAAGCATGTACTATGCTTAATGACTTCTGGCAAGTCATTTATCATAATAATACATTCCAGAGGACCCAAGTTGCTGCCTTGGCTCACACCAGACCTGGTAAAATACGGATTTGATTCACAGCCCTTGTAATCCACATATTGCAGACGATCGCCAAGGTAGCTGCTAAAAAAATTTTGAAGATTTGGCGTACATCCAACTTCTGCTAACTTCATTAAAAGTATGTCATTATCGACATTGTCAAATGCTTTCCGAAAATCTAGATAAGCCACGTCCACTTGTGCACCGGCATCCACCGCGGGCACTACCACAGCCATAAAGTTAAGGAGGTTGGTAGTAGTACTGCGCGCCGGGCGAAACCCGTGCTGCGCATGCGACAACTGTGCTCGCACTTGCCCCAGCATGCTACGCTGAATAGCAGACTCGAACACCTTTGCCGGTGTAGACAGCACGGCCACCGGCCTATAATCGCTGACATCATGTCCTGCCTTACCTTTAGGGACCGGGATAACTCTAGTGAGCTTCCATTGATTCGGGAAAGTTGCAAATTTTAAGCAGATGTTAAATATGTACTGAAGAGGTTTCACAAGCCCTCCACTACAATCCTTAAATATAAATGCTGGTATACCATCCGGACCAGCTGAACGCTTAGGCTTAAGGGACCCCAACGCTTTGCTAACATTCTCTAAGCTAAGAAATTCTACGTGCACCCGAGCGCTGCCAGCTCCGCACGCCGCCGCCCCTCGCGTGTCTAGTCGCGGCGCTACTCTACTACAGACGGACTCGAAGTGCTCTGCACGTTGCTCAGCACACTCTTCGTCGCTCAGGCACTGATCTCCTATCATAATAGTAGGGCTACTTGCTGCACCTCTCCTTGCTCGTACATATTGCCAGAACGATTTCGGGTCACTTGCAAACTGACTTTGTATTTTATTAGTGTGTTCCTTGTGCGCTACTTCTATAGCCCTTTTAACGCGCGTTCTATACCTAGCGAATTGTTGATAATCACACTCCAACTTTGATTTTTTGTATTTCTTATGTAGTATGGCTTTATATTTGATGTCGCTTATTATGCCACTTGTATACCAGATTGGGTAGTCGTACCTACTGTCATGCTTTTTCCGCTTTTTACGAGGCACACATATATCTAAGATAAAAGAATTCTATGATATCATCCAATTCAGTTATTTCATACAACTCACTCCAATCCATACTAGATATCAAGTGGTACAATAAATGGAAATCCGCCTTATAAAAATTCCACTTAGGTCGTCTATAGCGCTCACTATCAGTGATTGCGGGAGGCGAGGGGGTCGCGGGGCGCGGGACGGGCGCGGCCGCGGTCGCGCGAGCGGCGCCGTGGCGCACGCTCACTGCGAGCGGCGGATGGTGCGAGTCCACGGGCACGAGCGTCTCGTCCGTGCGCTTCACTGTTACCTCTCTTTCAAATCCCACACTCAATACCAGATCCAACTGCCTACCCAAATGATTAGATATATTATTATTTTGAGTGAATTGACAATAGCTCATAAAATATTCAAAATAGTTACTAACACTAACAGGGCAGGAGTATAAATTAAAATCGCCAGTCACAATAATTTCCTTATACCTAGTGCATCATTCTTCCAACATTTTAAATAAAAGAAAATAATCATTTTCAGAGCTATTTGGCGGAATATAACATACACAACATAAAAATATGAACTTATTATTTAAATGCACAAACTATTTCAAACACACAAGTGTCAATTAATACGTCGGGCAAACGTACCTGTCTTAGCTCGAAACGGTGTGTGGCCACAAGAAGCGCGCCTCCTTGTTTCCGCCCATCCATTCTATCACAGCGTAGTATGTGATATCCAGAAGGTATTAATTCCAAATCTTGTATAGATTGATTGCACCCTGTTTCAGTGATTGCATATAAATCACAATCCATGACCTCTATATTTTTTCTAAACTCGTCCAATTTAGTTCGCAGTCCTCTAACGTTTTGGTAGTATAGTTCGATGCTCGAGTTAGTCGATTGGTTTTCTTGATTTACGAAACCATACCCATTCACTAAATTCAACATTAATAGGCCAGACTTCAGCTTCGTTCAACTGATCAAATATTCTCTCCCTAACCCACAATAAACGAAGCATAGTCCCTTTCAGTTTTATGTCTGATTTTATCAATTTTAGCCACAACATCTTGTCCACAGACATTTTTAATATGATTTGCCATAGCTTGTACCGTAGTTTCCTGATTCAGCCGCCATACATGTAAATGCTTCATACGTTCCGTGCCTTTTATAGCTGTTAGTCCCGTATTTTGTCCTCTTCTGACTTCATTTGTCTGTCTGTTCGCTTTTTTGCTTTGCACCGTTATCCAGCATCTTTTAAGGTTGGCTCACTATAACCATTTTTATGCTAACCAAATTTGTTCTAATATAATGCATTATTTGCGAAGGTATTATAATAAACATGATACTAATCCGTATCCAAATAAATACGTTATTCATCACAAGTATTTAATTTAAAACAAAATTGCCCTTTACATCATTCGATTTCAATGAATATCTTAGGAGATATCGCTATATTAAAATAACATTCTAGCAAAATAATTACCCATTACAGACATAGTACAAACGATGTTTCTCCTGGTTTATTCTGCGTGATTACTACTGGTTCGATTTGAAAAATTCTTTTAGTGTTGGATAGCCTATTTATCGAGGAAGGCTATAGGCTATATAACATCACGCTACGACCCACGGGGGCGGCGCAGTAACGATAAACGCGGGTGAAACCGCGGGAACATCTAGTATTTTATATATTGGATTTATATAATTATAGATGTTCCCGCGGTTTCACCCTTGACTTTCACTTGATATGAATTAGCTTTAAACCGGTGAACGCGACTCTATCACTCTAAGAAAATAACCAGTAGCGTTCTAATGGCATATTGGATCGTTGACTCACTCGCACTTGTTCTATCATTATACAATATTAGCTTTTGCCCGCGGCTTCGCTCGCGTTAATTTAGAATTTGACAATCAATTCGGGTTGTACTCTGCTTGTAATAATATAATTCAATCATGATTCGAAAGACACGTGGCGCCATCTATTATCATAAGAACGTTATTATTGTTTTCCTCGGGAACAGTAATTTTTTTCGCGATGAAAGGTCGCCTATATCCGTTTCCGTACACCTGACAACGTATATGCAAAATTCAGTATGATCGGTTTAGTGGTTTAGGCGTGAAAAGGTAACAAACAAACAAACAAACCCATTTTCGCTTTTATAATATTAGTTAGGATTAGGATACCTACATATTATGTATAAAATATTCATATATTTGAAACATAATATATTTCATTTTTTTATTCATTTGCATGAAAATATGTATAGTATATTATATAATTACTACATATAAGGACATATTGCACTGTAAAGCGAAGATACACTAACACTTAGAATCATTTAACAATCAAATACGAGAGCTCTGGTACCCATAACACAAGTTGAATCTTACTTTGGATACCAGTGTTCAACATCATACATTGTACAAACTTTATAACTGTATTTGATTCTGTTTCAACTGTGTGTATCTTATGTGGCAATAAACTATTATTACTGTACGAGCAAACCCGTACATATTAACAGTTTTATCTGTTGGTCTGTGATATCATACGAACCCGTACAATTATTATCAAATTTATTTGATTGCCCGGCTGTAGTTCATGTTTTACTTCTTACGAAATAACAAATAACTATAGACAGTATATTTACGCTTTTCTGATGCAGGTCATAAAGAAAACATCGTTTTATATACTTATATATATTATATTTTTACTTGACCATATATCACATCAAATATATCTTATAATATGCTTATACATAAATATCTTAGTTGTTATACACTAGGCTGTACAGTTCAATTGAACACTAAATATTAGAAAAGTAAATATGTATAAACTATGTATCTACAATACCTAAGTTTGAGGTTTAGCTGTGGGGTAATTATAAAACAGTCTCGTAGCACTTATTTAGTGGCGTAGCTAGGCGTGGGCGAAGTGGGCCCTCGCCCACGGCCTCGCACTTAAAGGGGCCTCGCGAGGCCTCTTTTAATGGGATGCCACCAGACTTGAAATAAAATCCTTATTAGAGGACTTCTGTAAAGCAAAAAGCCGAAGAACTTTTGTAAAAAATGTAATCACTTAAGTTACAAAATAAAACCTTTTTTCAAATCTATGTGCTTTTCAATATTCTCTCATCGCGCATTTGTATTTTTCACAATAATAAGTAGGTATGTCGTGTCAAAGCATGTTTAGTAAGATAGATTTATTGGGTAGATCTCGGGAACGAAAGAAAAGGGCCCTCGCTGATGCGACTTTGCCCACGTCTAGGTCTATATTAGTCCACGCTACACCACTGCACTTATTTAACATAGTTCAACAAAATAGAACAATCAAATACCACGCGGTTTAACTATGTATACCAGAATCTTGGAAGTAACTGCCTGAAGTTATATTGAAACAAATTCATCTTGATACACATACTAGTCAAACGATAAATATAACTAAATTTATAATATACTTAACAGTAGATTTATTCTGTAGGCAGTACCTTTGTTATCTGCGATGGCAAAGTGTAACTACATTAAAGATTGATAATAAAGTACAGGATTGAATTGTAAAATACAACAAATTCCAAGGCGATATTTGTGGCTGGATGAACTGAGTTTGTAAGAGGCGCATATCTAAAGTTATTTATTGAAGAGGGCCACCTACTAGCATTTCTCGGAGACGACACGTTAGTTTGGAAATATATATAGTTTGAGGAGGGATAGATATGCGCTTAGTTTGTAAAAGCTTCGTTAAAGGTCATCTTGTTCAGGCTAATGCGGGAATGAAGCAGCATCCTAATCCTAACTTCCTAACTAATATTAGAGTTTGTTTGTTTGTTACCTTTTCACGCCTAAACCACTGAACCGATCATCTTGAAATTCTGCATATAGGTTGTCAGGTGTACGGAAACAGACATAGGCTACCTTTCATCCCAAAAAAATTACTGTTCCCGAGGAAAACAACAATAACGTTCTTATGATAACAGATGGCGCCACGTGTCTTTCGAATTATGATTGAATTAAGTATATTATTACATGCAGAGTACAACCCGAATTGATTGTCGAATTCTAAATTAACGCGAGCGAAGCCCCTGGCAAAAGCTAGTAATATTATAAAAGCGAAAATGAGTTTGTTTGTTTGTTACCTTTCCACGCCTAAACCACTGAACCGATCATCCTGAAATTTTGCATATACGTTGTCAGGTGTACAGAAACGGACATAGGCTACATTTCATCCCGAAATAAAATACTATTCCCGAGGAAAACAACAATAACGTTCTTATGATAATAGATGGCGCCACGTGTCTTTCGAATCATGATTGAATTATATTATTACAAGCAGAGTACAACCCGAATTGATTGTCAAATTGTAAATTAACGGGAGCGAAGCCGCGGGCAATAGCTAGTATACTAATAAACCAAATATACACTATTACTCGCGCTTATTCTTTGTTGTATTTTACAAGCCACATACAGATATGTAACCGAAGGTAAGGTACGACTAGCTATATTCCAAATAAGGACAGTTATTACAACTCCAACGTTACCTAATACTAACAATTTCACTTTGGTGTAACATATAATTTATATTTCTAATATACGTAGAAACTTAATAGTTAAATAAAAATTAATTGGCAAAAGTTACAAGTTATAAAAGTCTATGTGTTATTGCACATTATAATAAGTATATGGCGAGATTAATACTCTAAATAGAGTGCAAGTAATTCTCTAAAGTGCTCATAAAAGCTTTACTTTATAAACCCTTCAACAATAGTCACGATATTATGTTAGACACATGTTTATAGGATAAGTAGCTGTATATTATACACACCTCAAGACTGCGCCGAGCGACATGTGCCAAAACAGGCGGTCATAGTTACGTGAATAAAATCAACACTTTTTGTTTAATACAAATATAAAATATACATTTACCATAACAATGAATGTGTTTACAATTACTCCGTGTAAAAAACTTAAAATAATTAATATTTTCGCCTACAAAATTACTTAAATTTGCACGAAAAATGCAAAAATGTAAGCTCGTGTTACGTGATTTTTAGATTATGACAGTAGAAATCTATCCTATTTTACAGCTTAAACGAAACATAAATAGTTATATTACAATTTGTCCGTCCCAAATATTTATGTTATTGGTTGACAGTAAACATACATATTTATCAAAAAAGCACTTCAAATCCATACAATTTTACTATGGCGGCCTCGCACCGATTTGAATATGAGCCGCACGAGCTCTGTCATTATCTGTCTTACGCTCGGCGCAGTCTTAAGTCAGTAATGTTTAGTGCCTAGAAAACAGCCCTACAGGTAATACAGCTTCTAAGATGTGACAGGCACACATGCTTATCAGATCAGGCACAGGCCCTGAGCTAAGCTGTTTACGATACATAACATTAATGGCTAACATTGTGTTACAGATTAAATAGATTTACATAAATAATACTATAAGTAGTGTTGATAGTAGTTACACATAAGACAGAAATATAAATACTTGTGGTCTAAATTGTCTATTTAACTATTTATCTAGATAGGTACTTAGATGGCCACACGAATCTAATAACTTCGTAACAAAAACATCTAAAACCAAATAAAGGCATTTTATACATTTTACAACAATCAATCTTAAATTTTTGCTTTTTGAAAATTATTTAAAGAGATGTGCGAACGCGGTATGTACGTATTTGGTATAATATACCAGCATTTAAGAAAATATTAACTATATTGATTTTGGCTGATCTGCTCATGATAATATTAACACGTCATGTTACAACCTTCAAATTACATGCTTAAACAGTACCTAAACACAGCCCAGCTGCGAAGTTGATTTACTAGAAATGTTCAACATCTGTTCAACTAACATGCTTATATCAATAAGAACAAGCACCAGGTCTTTTCACTAGGCAAACAAGAGCGTCTTCAGTCTCTACGACACTTGGAAACTGTCCGTAAACCCGTGATACGGGTAGATTCCGCCGAGCGCGTACTTGTAGTTGCCGAAGTGATGGATCCTGTACTCCCCCTTGGGAGTACCCACGGGGATCTCCCACTCCGTCTCCACGTGACTCGTACCCATCACTTTGGAGTCACGGATCCATGTGAACCTGGACAAAGAACAATAGTGTGAAAAGACATTAACATATTATGTTTTAAATTTTAAAAGACCTGTTTATCAACTGGTAATTTAAGATTATAAAATCATTTTTTAAATACTTATTATTTTATTAACAGATTAAACTTATCTGAGGAATGAAAATAGCGTTTTGTATCAGGCCGGTATTTTCTTTTTTTTCCTAGTAAAGCTTACCAGTCTAATTTTAGCATTGGAACAAGAACTCTGTTATATAATATATAATATTGCCTATATATACTATTTCACGATTGAAAATTCAGCCTTATACAAATAGATGCCTCCAGGCATCAGTCAGAGACAAGAGTCAAGACATCATCAATCCTAAAAATGTTTTAAGCAGCCACAACTACGAACGTCAGTATAGGTCATCTTGCAAGAAATTTTACAAATACCCACTACTTACGACCCTAATACTAGTACCTACTTCTCTTATTAGTCTCTCTTCTCCTCTTTTGTGGCGATCGAATCCTCAAGACTCAGCATGCGTAATAACGGGCCACTTAAAACACTACATGGCGTAAGTAAGTAAATATGCAATTTGAAGATGTTGCTTATCGGTGGTACGACGTGTGATTAAAACCAGAATCAATCCTAAGTCTGGACGTCATAGTTACCGCCACTTAGTAATGCAACGTACCTGGTCTCCCAATCAGCGTCCGTGGCCACGACGGTCCAGGCATCATCTTCTTCAGACTCCAGTCGTTCCACCACCATGTACCAGCGCCCGTGGCGGATGCTGTTGCGAGGGTGACCAGATACCTGTGGAAAAATGCATGACATGTCTGAGATCCGTAATTGATATCATATTATGTACGTGGTTGGAACTGAAAATCAGTACTGGGGTGGGTTATGCCCAACTCAGTGTATGCTGAGCGTCCATCTAGATTTCTTAAACACGACGTATCTTTCGCTATTAACTTTGATTAATATTGTTACTATTCTTATTCTATTCTTATTATGAGATTAAGAAAAGCTGTCTGATGGTCTTTACCTTATTTTATGCAATAATTAATTAAGTAACAGTATTTATGCTACGAATTCGGTATACGAGCCTACGGCCCGCTTGATGCTGAGCGGTTACCATAGCCTAAGATTGTTTGCAATACGAAGAGCAAAGACTAAGAGTATACCTCGCACGCTAGTGATTTTAAGGTATCCTCCCGTTCTAGCCGTGCCTACTCAGTTTTATTCATCATTTGAGTCACCTATCGTTAAATATTACAAGTTTATTAAAGCTACCGGTGGGACCCATCGTTAGATTCCTATGGGGCCCATCGTTAGATCAGAAAGAAGCAGAAGAGTTATCTTTAGTATTCTGCTAAAAGATTCCCAATAGCATCACAGCATTTAGATACTATTGCAAATAAACTGATTTGATTTGATTTGATACGCTCGGAAGTCAGCAAAAGACCTATATTGTGCAAGTCAAGGCAAGCTTGAGCTATAGCCGTCATACATCTCGGACTATGCCATTGGGTATATATCTACAGGCGTAAGTCAAGTCTTAGACGGTGTGCTCACAAAGTGCGCGACGACGACGTCCCCGTAGCTGTAGTGCGGTTGCGGCTGCAGCACGCAGTCGCCGAACTCGCGCCCCCAGTGCGTCGTGTCCCACAGCACCGGCGGCACCAGCGAGATCAGCTGCGCGCTCAGGTCTGGGGGCTCGGGGCCTGGCTCTAGCTGCTTATTCTGGAAACAACAATTTTATTTTATAGAAGCCAAGCCGAAGTCAACTGCGTCGGTGGCAGCATGAGATTGCGAGCCGTCGCCGCGTCGTGGAAATCGGGATTTCTTTCAGCCGTTGCGTTCTTGTGTCAGACTACGTGTTATTGGGTTCTAGCTGTACCCGGCATGCGTTGCAATGCCACCTAAGTAAACAATATTTGGTTGATATTGATTTTTTGGGCCAGATACTCTCGCAGGCGTTCTCCGAACATCCTACCAAAGTTTCATCATAATCTGAATGGTTTAGAAACATGTAGAGCACAAACATACAAACATTCATTTTTATTTATATATATATTTATTTGGCCTCACTATGCCTTTATAAATCCCACAGGAACGTATAAAAAGTTCTATATATCCAATACAAGTTCTACTTATTTGCCTAAGATAAGGTATGCGCGCATACTACCAACTTTACTTATAGTCTCTCCAAATATTTTCTCGCACTCAATATATTTAAAACTGATTACAGCAGCTAAAGCAAAATCATTGAAACTGATGATCAACACCAGGTCTTTAAATATTGCACATCGGCAGACGTGATTATAAAGCTGGAATGCTTTGGAAAAAGTCGGAGACTAATTTCAGTAGATTCAACGTCCAGTTATTATAAGTTATAGTAAATATTAGTATTCTTAGATAATAAAACAACCAACCAACCAACAAACCCAACAAATCGGACTGAGTGAAAGGACATAAATAAAACGGAGCGGTTACAACGCGGGGATTTCATTCTGTGTTGGGCGCTCGGACGTGACGGACGTTTTAGTAGTGCTTAGTCTTCGTTATAAATTCCTTCGGTGCTGTGTAGCTATTTTTTTTTGTTATTTGATTTTTTTTTGTTAAAGTAAATCTTTTGTAAGGAATAAAACTTTCTAGGTTGATTAGTGCTTTGTTTTTTTTTTAATATTAAACGCTTCTGATCCCTAAGAGTATATATATTCTTTAGGACCACGTCTGCAGATGGTAGCATTATATTTGAGTAAGTACTCACCGATACCAACGCTTCGGTGAGCTCGACGTATTTGTTGAGGTATATCTCGAGCGTGTGCGGACCGAAGATCGTCGAGGCGGCCTCGTATCTCTGCGCCTGCACACATACATCATAATTTTTCAGCTGCGATAACTTGTTGGCATTGGCCTTCGTAATACGTTTGAAGTTCATTCCACAGTCATTGAACTTAGGTCCCAGTTATTGTAAAATTTGACGTTGTACTATTAACAAGAGTAGTCAAATGGGAAACGAAACTCATAGCAAAACTATTTTAAATTCCTTTTTCACTAAATATTCAGAATACTAATGATTTACCTAGTAAAAACTCAGCATTCTACCAAAACACGTATATAGGACGAAGTATCGTCTGAATTCCTATTTCTGTGTGGAACATAAGCCTCAGTAATATTATGTGAAGAAAGACAAGCAAGTAATATATATACAGAACATATTTCTTTGCATGCTGGATTTATCAAATCATTGTCTGTGTCAGAAGCATAAGCATTAGGTCGGGCCTGGACCCGTAATCATCCCAGTGGACCGGCCCATAGCCCAGTTATCAAAATGTTACATTAGATTATTACATGAAGATGAATTGCTTTCTTATAAATTCTAGTGTTCTGCTCTTCTTCTCCATAAACTTTAACTATGCCAAATCTCGCACTTCTCCGTACCCTCAATATGCTTAAACGGTTATATAATTTTTGCTTTTTGTGTTAATTTATAGATAAACCATGAATAATATCATAAAGTGTACATAATCCGTCTGTTCCTCAGAGACTAGGGTGTAGCGACATGAGAATTTTAACAGCATCTATCTAGCAATTGACCCTTCGGATAGAATCCATAGATAACAAAAGAACAACCTTTATTTAAAAACATAAAAGATAGTGAAGGAACACTTACCTGATACTCCTCAAACGTGGTGATATAATCAGAATAAATGTTTGACAGACCAGCGAGAACGACTTTCTTGGCATCAGGAGCAGTCTTAGCGACTAAACTGCGCAGGCGCCGGCCCGACATCGTGGTGAACTCTCCCGGTACGGCCGCCAGGAACAGACCCCCGATACGTGCCACTGAGCATGACACTACCTGCGGCTGCCACTCGTACGGGAACTTTGCCTACGAGGTATCAAGTACGAGGCGTTTAATATATCAGATCATGTTTGACCGGTACGGAAGACGTAGCCTCGCCCAAATTCGATGGCAATTTAAAAAGTGTGGCCGTGAGTTCCTTACAGGCAAGTTCTCATAGATCCTTTACCTGAATGAAGCAACTAACCTAAATGCAAATTTAGTAACTGCAGATAACTTCCTAAATACAAAAAAAGAAACCGTTAAACCGTAATTAAATTCTGCACCAGTTCTTGACCTAAAACAGCACTTACCCTGCCGGTAGCCAAGAGGATAGGCTTGGGTGCCTGACACACGATGTCATCTGCCGTGGGCTCTGCGATGAAATCTCGTACAGCATTCCACAGCGGGTTGGAAGACGTGGTGCCCTGCTTGAAGTCGAACGCGCCCGGGCCGTCCGTCGTGCCGGCCGCAAAACTATAGCCCATGGCCGGGAGACACCCGCGGACCTTTACACTCTGTCACATACAAAATAACATTAGAATGCATGCCTATATGCCGCCTAAAGTATAAGCGAAAGTCAATTACATCCACAATCAGCTAGGTTTATTTTTGGGCAACGGAAAAGGGCGCATGCCTTTGACTTTTCATCGGGATCTATTTCAGTCTCTATGCTGCTATTGAAAATTTCTCATAAGTGTAAAATTACACCAGGAAATCTAGAAGATAGGATTTTTTTTTGCAGTTTTCTGTAGCTTTATCTATAGAAGCTATATGCAATCGTAACGAATTCAAAAAGTGCTGTTCACTTCAAATGACATATATTTATATGTATACAATTTATACGCCGAGTGTTGTAATGAAATCCACTCAATACGTAATACAGACAGTAGTCTGTGGATCGCAAAACTTTATCTGCTTTATCTATTTTGGGTTGTTGGACTATCGGCCTCACGCTTGACTACAACGGATCAACAAAACGTTCATCAGGCACCAACCGATACTGATAATAATTTACAAGTATATTATACTCACATCGTTAAATGTTTCCGTAACTGGATCGAAAGGCGATACCCGCTGGTCAGGCATTTTAACGTACTGGTGTACAATGCCTACGGGACCTGTTAGGTCTTCTCCAGGCTCGTTCAGCACTTTCTATAAATTATTAAACTTATTTGCACTCGTACCCTAATTACTACTTAACAGTTATTTTCAGTAGCCTTCAGGCGCTAAAATTATATAAAGACAGAGCCTACTACCATGATTCAAGAAACAATAGACATTTGAAAAAGGCTTATGTTTAACTTATATCACCAGATATAGTAAAATATAACAGTCCAAAAAAGTAAATGATCATCAAATTGTGTACCACACCACAGTAAAATATATTTAAGGAGAATGGAAGCGGGATGCGGGCACAGTATAAATATAGAACAGTGCGAAAACTACCTACAAACGTCCGAAACGGCACACTCGCACAAACATGCGCATCGACGAGACCCCTAAGCGGTCATCGCGGTGCTGTCAGTAGTGAGTGCCGCGTCAAGACGATTCCCCTATGTAAAAAGTACTCTGTGGTGGTCAAGATTAAGTTTATTTCCGCGACTTTTTAAAAATGCCACGAGCGTATTGCGATTTGTGTAGTATACGGATGTTTGAACTCGGCTTCATCAAAACCGGAGCTATCATTTTTAAACTTCCTGCTGACTTTGAAAGGTAAGAATGATTTATTGTTATAATTGTACACGAATTTTAAGTCTGTGTGACCGATCATAATAAATTCGTGAACTTAACTTCAAATCTAAGATGGCGGCAGCAATAGATTTTATAAATTTTTGATGTGAAACATCTATAGCCGCACGTAAAACCGATTGCTGGCGTGGTGACGCATGCCGTGGCGACGCGTCGCCACGCTATATGATAATATATATGTGTATATATATATATATACACACATATATATATATATATACAGGGTGTCCCAAAACTCAACGTCAAGCCGAAACGGGGTGACAGGATTGATCATAACCATCACGAGAAAAATCTGAAAAAAAATCTATCCCATGCAGTTTAAAAATTATGGGCATTTTAAGAAAAACCTAGAAATTTGATCAAACTGTACCATTTTTCGGTTATTGTGGTTATTCTTTTTTATTTTTGTTCATTTGAACTTTGGAAACGTAATCCTAAATAACATTTCTAGAATCCCAATAAAAAATAATGACACAATTGCCTCAAGTTTCCGAGAATTGAGACTATTTGTTAAACTACGAATTTAAAATTTTCAAGATTCGTCGACTTTGACAGGCCCTCCTATAAAAAAAATGTACTAGAGTGCCTTGGCAAGTAGCATTAAAAGTTGGCGCATTTAATCAGAATTCTAAAATGGTACAATACTTGTTAGTTCCATACAATAGAAAAGAGTAAAAAAATTAAAACCTCAAGTAACCCGATTTTTGCTATCTCATTTTACTCAGTTAAAATGTTTTTAATTCACACAAGCTCTAGGTAGGTTCTTAATTTTAAGACAAAATAATGAGAGAGATGGATAATGGGTATGTTCGCCATGAGTGAGCGAGACAGATAGTGACGCCACTTTTACCAAAGTGAAAAAAAGTTAGTAAAATTAGTAAAATAATTAGGTTTGTTGGAATAAAAGTCAGATGATAGAGAAATAACGTTTTTTATTACAATAAATGTTCAAATTGTTTACCATCAGCCTCAATACAAGCCCTACATCTTCTTAAAAAAGATCTACTTATTAGTCGGGCATATCTTCGAGAGTTGATCGCCTCAGCTGCTTGAGAAATGCGTTCACGCAGGTCGGCTACGTTCTCAATGGGCTTTGAGTAAACTTTTTCTTTGAGAACTCCCCAATAGAAAAAATCCAGGGGATTTAAATCTGGTGAACGGGCGGGCCACGAGATAGTGCCCGAACGTCCAATCCACCTTCCCGGATATTCCTGGTCAAGGAAATCTCTTACTTGCACTGCGAAATGCGCTGGGCAGCCATCTTGTTGAAACCACATGTCGCGAAGATCTGCTAGTGGTACGTCCTCTAACAGGGTTGGTAAATCTTCTCTTAAAAAATGTAGGTAATTAGTTCCATTCAAGTTCTCAGGCAGTTCAATAGGCCCAATAATTTTACCGTTTAAAATTCCGGTCCACAGGTTTACTTTAAAACGATACTGGGATCTATCTTCTCGCATTAAATGTGGATTCTCCACATGCCACTCGTGATAATTGTGCAAGTTCATGTAACCATCTTTTTTAAATGTCGATTCATCTGACCAGAGAATTTTTTGGATGAATTGGGGATTCTCATTATGCCTCTGTAGCATTGTTCTACAAAAAGAAATCCTTTCCTGATAATCTCGAGGTAGAAGACTTTGAACTCGTTGTACGTGAAACGGATGCATTTCGGCTCTTTGTAAAATACGATGAGCAGTGCTTTTCGGTATTCCCGTTCTTTCTTCAATTCCACGTACGGAAATACTTCGGTCACGTGCGACCTCTTGCAATACTTCTTCCTGGAAAGGAAACACAGGTCTACCTCCAGCCTGTATTTGATTCGGGAAATGGCCGCCCTCTGTGAGTGAACGGTGCACATTAACAAACACGCGGTGATCCGGGTAGCGCTCTAAATTTGGATATCTTTCACGATAAAGTCTAGCGGCAGCACTTGCGTTGCATCTGCATTCCCCATAAATGAGGTGCATGTTCGCATATTCTTGTGAAGTGTAGCGCGTAGGCATGGTAGATAAAAAGGATGCCAACACAAAAGTCCAGAGAGAAGCCAAAGTTGCCGGTATGTTATCAACAAGTCCAATTCACAAAGATTCAAGTCCAAAAAGAGAAGCCAAAGTTGTCAGTACTAAATCAACACAAGCGAATACGGACGTGCGCAGTAGACGAATGAGCGAAACGTACTAACTGGTTGGTGTCGGACTGGTAGCGTAGCCATTTGCTTGGCTGAAACTAGTGCGAATGAAACAGATAGATGCCATAGCATCTATCTGTTTCATTCGCACTCGTTTAAACGACGCATCTCCGTCTCAATGCGTGGCGTCACTATCTGTCTCGCTCACTCATGGCAAACATACCCATTATCCATCTCTCTCATCATTTTGCCTTAAAATTAAGAACCTACCTAGAGCTTGTGCGAATTAAAAACATTTTAACTGAGTAAAATCTGATAGCAAAAATCGGGTTACTTGAGGTTTTAATTTTTTTACTCTTTTCTATTGTATGGAACTAACAAGTATTGTACCATTTTAGAATTCTGATTAAATGCGCCAACTTTTAATGCTACTTGCCAAGGCACTCTAGTACATTTTTTTTATAGGAGGGCCTGTCAAAGTCGACGAATCTTGAAAATTTTAAATTCGTAGTTTAACAAATAGTCTCAATTCTCGGGAACTTAAGGCAATTGTGTCATTATTTTTTATTGGGATTCTAGAAATGTTATTTAGGATTACGTTTCTAAAGTTCAAATGAACAAAAATAAAAAATAATAACCACAATAACCGAAAAATGGTACAGTTTGATCAAATTTCTAGGTTTTTCTTAAAATGCCCATAATTTTCAAACTGCATGGGATAGATTTTTTTTCAGATTTTTCTCGTGATGGTTATGATCAATCCTGTCACCCCGTTTCGGCTTGACGTTGAGTTTTGGGACACCCTGTATATATATATATATATATATATATATATATATATATATATATATATATATATATACACAGTCTATATGTAGTTGTGTGTTTTGTTTTTAATGAAAATAAATGTTTATTACTTATACAATCATCATTTTCTGGAGAAAATCGTAATATTTTATTTTTACATTATGCCATATTAATTCCTGTCGTAATCTGTTCTTTTATGCATATTACTTTTTCAAAATAATTTCGATGTTTCACATCTGCCAGGCGTCCCGTGACGGCTCATTTGATATTTTTCGCCATTGGTATCGTTTTCATGGTTTTCGAGGGCGTTGAAACTGATAGTGCTGTCAAAATATAAATCCAAGATGGCGGCTGCAATAAATTATCAACTTTTTCGTCATGGGTATCGTTTTCATGTTGTTTGAGGGTGTTGAAACCGATATTGCAAAGTTGCTGTGTGTCAATATTAAACTGTTTTCCGTATTTTAAACTATCGTCTTTTGCCAAGATTAACTGACGCCATGAGATTACCTATTTAAATTTTATTTGTAAACTAGTTATTTCAATTCGATTGATTGATCACCACAGAACACAAATGTTTTAATAAAAACAATAATATCAAAAAAGTGACAACCCTATTGCTTCAATGGAGCGTAGGTACCTAATTATTTTATCAACTAGGCTTAGTTTCCATACTGTTCTATATTTATACTGTGATGCGGGGCTCCTATTTTTGGGTGGATTTAAGAAGGAACCTAACATAACCTAACCCTTCCGAGGCAGAATGCAGTGATTTGAGGCGTATAGGTGCTCGTTATGATATATTTTAGTAAGCATATTTTGCTGCGCAATTACTATTTTTGGTGGTCATTATATTTAATGCCTTTGAAAAACAGTAGGGTACTAGGGAATCCTCATTCGTTATGCCAGAAAGACTTGATTGAAGAAGTATTCCACTCACAGAAGCTCGCAGCCAAATAACCTTGTGTTAAGTTCCTACGATAAGGAGTTTTAGTGGTCCTGGGCTCGTGTGCCGAGCTATCAGCACCGTGGCTAGTGGTCTTTTCCCTTATAGTTTTCACTGGCAGAGCACCCATTACTTACTGCCAGAGTCAATAACGTATCAGTGGTAGTCTTGGATTGCTAACCAATTACTGTGAGGCGAGCTTTCTTCTGTTGTGCCATGACGACGACGTCCTCGATGGCGTAGTGGTTAGTATAACTGACTGCCACGCCTGAGGTCGCGGGTTCGATTCCCGCACAAGTCAAACATTTGTGTGCATGGACATGGATGTTTGTCTTGGTCTGGGTGTTTCTATGTATAATATGTAAGTAATTGCAAAAAAAAAGTATATATGTAATGTTTATCCATTGTCTAGTACCGATAGTACAAGCTCTGCTTAGTTTGGGCTAGATGATGTTGTGTGTATGTGATAGAATATCATTATTTATTTATCCAAAATTATTATATTATATTAAAAGACAAAATTAATTTTACTAACCATAGCTGTCTGGAACATCTTAGTAGCGATGATCCTGGTGCTATCGAACATGTCCCTGCCCGGGCCTGAGGCGAAGCACTTCTCTTTCGGCAGCTTGCACAAGAGTCTCTCCTGGTCACAGACCTTCCCGGAGAACTCACATCGAGGACCGCGCGTGTTTGGAGACACATCACCCAGGTTTGTGGACGCAAATGCACAGACTATGTTACCCTGCAAAGTGAGTGGTTCGGAGGTTCAATTTCAAACGTCCCAATGTATCAATGCCAGAGTATATCACGGTACATATGTTAGATTTTGAATTCTTTCAAAGTTACCATTGTTCTCATGTTTTTACAACAGTAATAGTACAAAAATAACTTATTTAATTATATTTAATAAAAATGTCATAACAGTGACGTTCTATAACATTGTTCTATGGTATGTAAATTATATATTTTAAAATAAATAAATAAATATTATTGTTGTTGGGAAAAGTGTAAATATAAACTAAATACTTATAATAAATTAAATAGCTTAAAAGTTTAACAGTAGTAGTGTATAGTTTGACCTGGCGGTGGCGGGATTTGCGGACCTGCCCGCCATCCGTACAGCACCAGATCCGAGAGACGGCGTGCGTGTTCCCACGCGCGCCTGTGTGTCGTGTCCGTCTCCCCTCTAGGGGGGGACAGTAGGGATTTTTTTGTAGTGGTGACCACAGAGTAGGTCTTTTCGTGTAGTGACCTGCCGTTTCATACGGCTGGCGGGCTGAAACCTCGGCGGGGTCGCGACCGCATGTGCAAGTGATTCGCGCGGCCCCGCCGATAGCGGTTTTGTCGAGGTACACCGTGGTAGGTTTAGTCTGTATTCCGGGAGGTCCATTTTATCGTTTTAACATCTTTGTTTTACCCCGGCGAGTCCGACATAACCCCTCCGCCCGCCCCCGCGGAGGGGTATGCGTCAATGCATTGCCCCACGTAAAAAAAAAGTTGTGTTTAGTTAAAAAAATTGTATCAGAAGATAACAAATTGAGAATTTTAAATATGGAATCCTATCTTAATATTATAAATGCGAATGTGAGTTTGTTCGCGCCGCAACTACTTGACCGAACCTCATGACAACTCGCGTAGACGTTGTTAGAGGAACAGAAATGGATATAGCGCACTTTTCATCCAGAAAAAAGTAATATTACTAACCTAACCTAACCAACTTTTATGCGAGCGAAACGTCGGGCAAAATTTGCTTTAAATATAATTGTTGATCACTAAACTATTCAAGTAAATTACTATTATATAACTAGCAATATTATGTAGAATGCCTCACCTTGCCTGGTAGGGTGGTGTTCCCATTCAAAGCTTTCTCCATCATGAGTGACGCGTACCCAACGTTGTCTGAAGATATCAGCCGGTTGGTATTGTTCATGCTGGTAGGATGCACTGCGAACCAGTTGATCACGCCGATGACCTTGTTGCTGTCAGGAGTCATGAACCGAATCTGGGATAAGGTTTTGTCCACATCATATTTGTACCTGGAAAGTATTATCGTCCAATGATTTTAAACTAGGTTGTATAATAATACCAGCACAACTGTCCCACTGCTGGGCATGGGCGTCTTCTCAGTGTGAGAAGGGTTAGGTCATAGTCCATCACGCTGGCTTAGTGCGGGTTGAGTGACTTCACATATCTTTAAGAACATTATGAAGAATTATAATTCTGATAATTATCAGAGATGTAGGTTTCCTCATGATGTTTTCCTTCACTGTAACAGCGAGCGATAATTAACTATTAAGTACGCACATAACTTCGAAATGTCAGAGACACGAATCTCTGCAGTGGCAGTGATGTACTGCCACTAGGCTATCGCTGCTTTTACTTTCGCTGCTTTTAACTATCGCTGCTTTTAACTATCAATTTTTAACTATCGCTGCTTTTAACTATCGCTCCTTTTAACTATCGCTGCTTTTAACTGTCGCTCCTTTTAACTATCGCTGCTTTTAACTATCGCTGCTTTTAACTATCGCTCCTTTTAACTATCGCTGCTTTTAACTGTCGCTCCTTTTAACTATCGCTGCTTTTAACTATCGCTGCTTTTAACTATGGCTGCTTTTAACTATCGCTGCTTTTAACTATCGCTCCTTTTAACTATCGCTGCTTTTAACTATCGCTGCTTTTAACTATCACTCCTTTTAACTATCGCTGCTTTTAACTATCGCTGCTTTTAACTATCAATTTTTAACTATCGCTGCTTTTAACTATTGCTGCTTTTAACTATCGCTCCTTTTAACTATCGCTCTTTTTAACTATCGCTGCTTTTAACTATCGCTGCTTTTAACTATCGCTGCTTTTAACTATCGCGGCTTTTGCTAATCCCATAATAACACTACTAAAGTAGGATACATGCATATGTAAGTTTAAAATTATCGAAGGAGTACCTGACGTGCAAAGAGGAATTCCCTTTTACTGCACTGCATCGCCAGCGTTAAAGATAAATTCTGCTGTTTAAGAAGTTATTTACCCAATAATTGAGTGCAGGAGTTTCTTGGCCAGTTGGACAGAGTATCGGAAACGATTACTCTAATGTTATGTTTTGCATTCTTTCGGTGAACAATATCGGAAGACTATACAATCATTGTCGATTGTTATTAAAGAATTGCGTGTGATATTTAATAAGAATTATAATCAAGAATAATAAGACTTAAAGCAGCGATAATTCAGTGTGGAGACCAACAGATTGCAATGCAGAGGGTCTCGGGTTCGAACCCACGTCGCGCACCTCTGACTTTCAGAAGTTATGACTTTTCCAAATTATGTCCGTATTGATTGATAATTATCGCCTGCTCCATGCCTCGGAGAGCACGTTAAGCCGTCGGTCCCGGCTGCCATGAACATCTATGGCAGTCGTTATTGGGAAGTCAGTGCCCTCTAATATCCTGACACTGATGCAGCCTTAGGGTATCGTTAGCCTTCGGGTTGCGGAGTTCAGATGGCAGTCACTCCGTGTAAAAACTGATATCCAGTCAAATCCGGTTAGACTAGAAAGCCGACCCCAAGTAACTTGGGAATAATAAAGGCTAGGGAGTAGAATAACAATTACAAGATTCTATAGCATGTATAGCATCTGAGACACAGGTAATTTTTTTTCAAAACAAATGATTAGGAAATACTATTACTTCGCTCTCTCTTCAGGTGGGTTTCGTAGATATGACGTCGGTGACCGGTTGATATTGGCGCCCAATATCTCCGCTTCACCGTACAGCATCAGCGCGTCCGTCAGCCTCGTGTGTGCAATCACTATACTCTGTAATATTCAAGTAAAAGCTGAGGCCCTCTCAAATAACCCACTCTTACTTATAAAGACTTCGAGAATTATGTGATTGTTGAATACAGTGTATAATTATCTAATATTTATTAATTATTACATTACTTAACCACACTTATTGAGTGCCTCGATGGCGTAGTGGTTAGTGTAACCGACTGCTACGCCTGAGGTCGCGGGTTCGATTCCCGCACAAGTCAAATATTTGTGTGCATGAACATGGATGTTTGTCTTGGTCTGGGTGTTTCTATATATAATATGTATGTATTTACAAAATATATATATATATATGTATGTATGTTTATCCATTGTCTAGTACCCATAGTACAAGCTCTGCTTAGTTTGGGCTAGATGGTGTTCTGTGTATGGGGTAGAATATTTTTTTATTTATTTATTAACGTGAACAAATGTGAAATATATCGTACGTCATCTAAACTTATTTTTGTGTCTTCTTGTTATGAGCCGCTATTGTACTGAGATGTAATTTTACTTTTGTGTTCTGTATTAGCTTTATATGTGATATTATTTAAGTAAAGAAAATAAAGTCATAAGTTTTTTGCCTATCAAAATTATATTTTGAGACTTAGCCCAACTATACCCTAACGAGATGGTTGTAAAACACCAGGATTCAACCTCTTCGTCTTCATGTAACCTTGTGACCCCTATATCTCGGGGGTCTTGTGACCCACAGGGCCCATATTCAAACTCAACCTAGGTATGACCCCAAGGTATCTGCACACCAAGTTACAAGCCAAGCGATCCAGTGGTTCCGGAGCTATGCCTGTCACTAACAGACAGACACACAGACCCACATAGTGATTTCATTAACCTCTGAAGAAGACTCAGGGTTAATAACTGTGCGAAATGACTGCATCTTTGTATAAGTGTCAAGAGTCTTAACAGAAATGGTGCAATAGAATCAATCTTTCGCCGCGTTAATCTGTGCTGATTAGACAGCACCTGATTGGTTTAGGTAAATTACACCTAATTACCAAAGCCTTTAAGAAGATATACTGAAAAATATTTACGTAGCGTAAAATCAATCTGGTTGCACTAATACTAACCTTAAAAATGCCCACAATGTAAGCAGCATAGGTTTCCTTGACGAAGCCCAGAATGGGCAGGTCGAACAGGAAGTCCATGAGGAATCCTCCCGGCGTGGAGTGCGTGTGAGTGCCGCTGATGATCACGTTATGTTCACCGTACATGTCACCATAGCGTTTCTTCAGACGTTTAATCACCTGAAACATCGCAGAGCAATTTCCGGTCATGAATGCCATGGACAGTCAAGCCACTGTCTATAGTGCTCTCAAAACGTACTTTGGATGAAAGGTTATTTCCTGGTCAAAAAGGCCAGAAGCTCTCTTCTCTCAAAGGGTACCTTGGCGTGGAATATTAATATAATATTGTCTTCTGTTTACGCGAATGTTATTCATTGAAATTAAACTACTATATACGGATTTTATCGCGTTGTTTATTTGACACTGTTACAAAATTTTTTGAAAAACTGTTACACTACTATAATCACTATTAAACTTTACAAATTTTTAAGCTAATTAAATTATTGAAACTATTTATACTATTACTATACTATTATACTATTTAGATTTATTTTTACACTTTCCCCGACGTTTCGGTTGCTTTTCAGCAGCCATGGTCACGGGGAGACTAAGATGGTAGTTGTCTCAATGTTCCAGTGTAGTTATTTCAAAGTACCCGAACATAATTTAATCATGGGTGTTTGTATTTACGCAGAATGAGCTCAAAGTATCATGAAGTCTAGCTGTGGTTTGCTTCTTCTTGGGTTTGACTATTTGAATTACTGGATCCCAAGCTGGTGGTACACTCCAACCATCTTCTCTATTGAAATTAGGATGTTTCTTGATTTCAATAGCCTCGCGAAGCATCCTTGGCAGGAATCGGTGTTCTTTAGCGAGCATCTGTGGTTTGTCAAATCTCAGGTAGTGGTTGGTCCCCTGTTGCACATGTTCACACACAGCAGACTTCAACGAGCGTTGGTGTTTTACATCAGCTATGTGTTCTTTTATGCGGGTGCCTATGCTTCTCTTGGTTTGACCAATGTATGAGAGTCCGCAGTCACAATCTATTTTATAGACCCCTGCATCTTGTAAAGGTAGTTGGCACTTGACAGATGGTAAAAATTTACTTATCTTCGTTGGCGGCTTGAAGTATGTATTGATTGAAGCTCGCTTCAAGATGTAGCCAATCTTGTCAGTGACACCCTTCACATAAGGTAGTATAGCAGGCTGGCGCTCGACTGTGGCTGGCTTTTCTCGGGATCTGTGACAGCGGCGCGGCTGTTGGAGCTTGTTGTCTTGCAGTACTTGCTTGACATGTTGAAGCTCGGCGTCCAGGTGTTTCTTGTCACAGATCCCGTGGGCTCTCTGAAACAAAGACATTCCCACGGTAGCTAACTGTTTAGGATGGTGGTGAGATTCACCGTTTAAGTACCTATTTGTATGGGTCTTTTTCCTATATACAGTGTGGCTCAAAGTATGATCAGAATTCCTGATGACAAGGACATCTAAGAAAGCTAATGAATTATTTGCCTCTAATTCCATAGTAAATTGTATGTTGTTATTAAGGGAATTAAGATGTTCTAGGAATACACTTACACTATCTGTTGGTAATATTGTAAAAGTATCATCTACAAACCTCTTATAAATCCTGGGTGTGATGGGGGCAGTCTGCAAAGCTCGAGCCTCAAAGTCTTCCATATATATGTCGGCAACAACAGGCGATACTGGGGAGCCCATTGCCACACCATCGACTTGTATGTAGAATTTATTGTCCCACAACAGATAGCCAGTTGTTAAGCAATGCTTAAGTAGTTCTGCATATTCCTCAGGCATATTGTACTCTATTAGCTTCCTTTTAGTTATTTCAATACAGTCATGTACAGGTATGCATGTAAATAATGACTGTACATCAAAACTAACCATAGTTTCATTGTTTGTGAGACGTAGGTGTTTAATCTCACTCACAAAATGGTATGAATCCTTCACATGTGCTCTCGAGTTGCCTCTGAGTGGTGAGAGTATCTTCGCTACGTGCTGAGCCAGTCTGTAAGTTGGTGTGTCGATCTGGCTCACAATAGGACGTAGGGGAGCGTTTTCCTTGTGTATTTTTGGTAACCCATACAGCTTTGGAGGTTTTACGCAAGCTGGTATTAATTGTTTAACGTCTAGATCTAGATTTTCGGAGTATTTATGTATGATGTCCTTGGTTTTCTTTAATATTTTGTTTGTAGGGTCTGTCTTAACCTGTTTGTATGTTGTTTCATCCGAAAGTAAATTTTCAATTTTATGTTTATAATCTGACGTATCCATTATGACCGTAGCGTTTCCTTTATCTGCACGGAGTACTGTAATATCTGGCCTAGACCGCAAGTTCTTCAGTGCGACGAATTCATCTTTGGGAAGATTCGGTCTGGGCACTTTAGTTCGACGCAAGACCGATGAAATATCCTGACGTATGGCCTCCAAATCTTCCTTTCTTATGTTATTCTTGACTAGGCAGTCCTCGACGTTGCAAATAATGGCCTCATACGGAATCCTAGCCGGTGTTATTGCATAATTTAAACCTCTACTCAATACTTTTTCGGTTGTTTTGTCTAAAGTTTGTTTTGACAGATTAATAACTGCTTGTCTTTGAGTTGACGGCGGCGTGTCATTGGTCCGTGCATTGACGTTTCGTTTCTTGCTGTTGGCATTTGATTTCGTTAATAATTTTTCATATTTTTGAATTTTGTTTGTTTTACACGCATTATATTTTGATCTTTCTCTGTGATTTATAGCATTGATGCATTGTTTAAAATCAAATGGAGTTATTAATCTCTGTATTTCATTAGACAAAATCTCAACGTTCCTATTTATGCTGCGTAAGTCAGCGCGATGTTCTCTGATAACTTGTATTAATAACTTTTGACTTGCCTGTTTTAAGATCTTAGCGCTTCCTCGTATGTCTTTTTTGGCTGATATCTTAACACACGTAGGAATGAGACTGTGATCACGACATCTCTTCAAGAAATTTAAAGATGTTACATATCTTGCGCGTTTAGTTTGTAGATCTTCTAACCGGCGTATTTTTGTTGCTGTTTCCAGTCCGTACTGATTTACATAATATTGTCTTCTGTTTACGCGAATGTTATTCATTGAAATTAAACTACTATATACGGATTTTATCGCGTTGTTTATTTGACACTGTTACAAAATTTTTTGAAAAACTGTTACACTACTATAATCACTATTAAACTTTACAAATTTTTAAGCTAATTAAATTATTGAAACTATTTATACTATTACTATACTATTATACTATTTAGATTTATTTTTACTCTTTCCCCGACGTTTCGGTTGCTTTTCAGCAGCCATGGTCACGGGGAGACTAAGATGGTAGTTGTCTCAATGTTCCAGTGTAGTTATTTCAAAGTACCCGAACATAATTTAATCATGGGTGTTTCTATTTACGCAGAATGAGCTCAAAGTATCATGAAGTCTAGCTGTGGTTTGCTTCTTCTTGGGTTTGAGCCCACGGGATCTGTGACAAGAAACACCTGGACGCCGAGCTTCAACATGTCAAGCAAGTACTGCAAGACAACAAGCTCCAACAGCCGCGCCGCTGTCACAGATCCCGAGAAAAGCCAGCCACAGTCGAGCGCCAGCCTGCTATACTACCTTATGTGAAGGGTGTCACTGACAAGATTGGCTACATCTTGAAGCGAGCTTCAATCAATACATACTTCAAGCCGCCAACGAAGATAAGTCAATTTTTACCATCTGTCAAGTGCCAACTACCTTTACAAGATGCAGGGGTCTATAAAATAGATTGTGACTGCGGACTCTCATACATTGGTCAAACCAAGAGAAGCATAGGCACCCGCATAAAAGAACACATAGCTGATGTAAAACACCAACGCTCGTTGAAGTCTGCTGTGTGTGAACATGTGCAACAGGGGACCAACCACTACCTGAGATTTGACAAACCACAGATGCTCGCTAAAGAACACCGATTCCTGCCAAGGATGCTTCGCGAGGCTATTGAAATCAAGAAACATCCTAATTTCAATAGAGAAGATGGTTGGAGTGTACCACCAGCTTGGGATCCAGTAATTCAAATAGTCAAACCCAAGAAGAAGCAAACCACAGCTAGACTTCATGATACTTTGAGTTCATTCTGCGTAAATAGAAACACCCATGATTAAATTATGTTCGGGTACTTTGAAATAACTACACTGGAACATTGAGACAACTACCATCTTAGTCTCCCCGTGACCATGGCTGCTGAAAAGCAACCGAAACGTCGGGGAAAGTGTAAAAATAAATCTAAATAGTATAATAGTATAGTAATAGTATAAATAGTTTCAATAATTTAATTAGCTTAAAAATTTGTAAAGTTTAATAGTGATTATAGTAGTGTAACAGTTTTTCAAAAAATTTTGTAACAGTGTCAAATAAACAACGCGATAAAATCCGTATATAGTAGTTTAATTTCAATGAATAACATTCGCGTAAACAGTAGACAATATTATGTAAATCAGTACGGACTGGAAACAGCAACAAAAATACGCCGGTTAGAAGATCTACAAACTAAACGCGCAAGATATGTAACATCTTTAAATTTCTTGAAGAGATGTCGTGATCACAGTCTCATTCCTACGTGTGTTAAGATATCAGCCAAAAAAGACATACGAGGAAGCGCTAAGATCTTAAAACAGGCAAGTCAAAAGTTATTAATACAAGTTATCAGAGAACATCGCGCTGACTTACGCAGCATAAATAGGAACGTTGAGATTTTGTCTAATGAAATACAGAGATTAATAACTCCATTTGATTTTAAACAATGCATCAATGCTATAAATCACAGAGAAAGATCAAAATATAATGCGTGTAAAACAAACAAAATTCAAAAATATGAAAAATTATTAACGAAATCAAATGCCAACAGCAAGAAACGAAACGTCAATGCACGGACCAATGACACGCCGCCGTCAACTCAAAGACAAGCCGTTATTAATCTGTCAAAACAAACTTTAGACAAAACAACCGAAAAAGTATTGAGTAGAGGTTTGGAGAATGTAGAAGGATTCGGAAGGCTGACGCTTGGTTGAGAGTGTCAGTTATTTTTAGGTTATCTTTATTTTATGCGTATTGTTTTTATTTGTGGCTGTTAGCTTGTGTGTGTTGTGTTATCTCGGTGGTGGATTAATCTTATAAGGTAATCCTTTGTTTATTGTCTTGTCGTTTCGTTTGGGGGCGTCTACATCTGCTTGATTCCCTTGGGAGTCTGGTAGGTATGGAGGAGCCCCCGGACGGGGGCGGAGGTTTGCCTCCTGATAAACCTAGATCCTCAAAAAGACCTGCTGATGTAGATCTGGCGATCGAGATTGACTCTAAAAAAGCCCGTTCTCCGGCAGAATCAATACAATCTGTATTCACGAAGCCTGGATACGAAATTAACAGTAAAGTCAAATTTTCGGCAACTGACAAGGGCCCATTTATTGTGTATGTATCTAGAGCAGAACCAGACCCCTCTGCAGGGTATACATTTAAAATTTTGAAGTTTGCCCAATTCTTACATAAAAACAATGTTTCAGGCATTAGAGAAGGTGGGATAAAAAATCTTGGTCGCAACAAGATTTCAATAGAATTTAAAACGGCTGTAAGTGCCAACGAATTTCTGGAATTAAGTTTGCTGGAGAGCAACAATTATGAGGCATACATACCAAAATTTCAGGTTTTCCGCATGGGAGTAGTTAGGGATATCCCTACGGACTGGTCTCTGTCAGACCTTTTAGATGGTATTTCCACTGTTGGAAATTGCGGTGAGGTAATTAGGGCTAGAAGGCTTAACATTAAGTCTCGGAGGGATGATACTGCGAATTGGGTCCCGTCCAATTCAGTGGTCTTAACTTTTTTGGGACAATCCCTGCCTGAAAAGGTATATTGCTATAATGCCTCACTGCCTGTTACAACTTACCAGTTACCAACAATTCAGTGTTGCAACTGCTGCAGGTTTGGACATATTGCCAAACAATGCAGATCCCAGCCTCGCTGCTACATCTGTTCCCAAAAGCACAGTGGAGATAGCTGCCCTTCTCAGGATTCAAATCCTACATGCTTCCTTTGCCATGGGGGTAACCACAAGGCTATAGATGCCAAATGCCCTGAGCATGCCCGCCAGAAATCTATCAAGATGGTTATGTCTGAGCAAAACATCAGTTACCTGGATGCTTCAGCACGATTCCCCCTGCCTAAGCGTCTTTTTTCAGAAATTGCAGCTTCTACCCAGTCTCCCTCTACTTCCCCACAAAAAACCCAATTTTCCCCTTGTTTTACAACACCCACTACTTCTTATAGGAAGACTGTGTTTCTTCCGCCCCGGTCCCAGCCTGTCTTAGGCAAGTCCTATGACAGGGCTTCTCACAATGCTATTGTGTCTTCTCCGTCTTTTTCTCAGCCTAATGGCTGCGCTCTTCCTTCCCCCACTGAAACCACTCCTCTTGCTACTCCCAACGATAACCTCGTTGAACTCCTACTCTGTTCCCTTATTAACATGTTATCCAAATTCTCGGATTCCCTACCGAACAATGTCTCTGTTCTTGTTGAACAACTACTTTCTGTCCTTTCTCGTAACAACTTATCCAATGGCTCTGCAAGTCCTTCAATGGAATTGTAGAAGCATCCGTCGTAATAAACAAGATGTTATCTATTTAGTGAATCAATATAAACCGTCTATCTTTGCTGTCTCGGAGACATGGCTCAGACCTGAATCTCATTTTAGGATTTCGGGCTTTTCGTGTCTCCGCGATGACAGGGATGACGGTAGGGCAGGTGCTGCTCTACTAATTAATAGATGCATTGTTTTCCCAAATACCTATTCCAGATCACAATGCTGATTTTCACATTGTAGCTGCTAGGGCTGCAAATCTGTCTTTTGTGTCTGTGTACATCCCTCATCCTAATCCTAACATAATTTCCGAATTACGGTCCATCCTTTCTTCTGTCCCTGCTCCATTAATTATTCTCGGTGATTTTAATTGTCGACATACTCTTTGGGGTGCCCATTATATTGATCCTTGCTCTTCTTCGTTATTGGATCTTTTGGATGACGTCAACCTTTGTATTTTGAACGATGGATCTGCCACTCGCAGAGTATCGCCATCCCAAAATATTAGTGTCCCAGACCTTTCCTTTTCTTCTCCCTCTTTAGTTTCTCTTATTTCCTGGTCGGTTCTGCCAAATTCGTTTGGCAGCGATCACTTCCCTATTTCTATTTCTTATTTCTGTCCTTCTACAACCCCACTTCCTAAACCCTATCAACCTCTCCTTAAGTATCGGTTAGCACAAGCTAACTGGGAACAGTTCTCTGCTCTTTTAGACAAAGAAATTGATTCATTCCCCCAATGCAACCGATACAACTTCCTTCTCTTATATGATCAGTTTATTTCTGCCATATTGGAATCTGCTCAATCTTCTATCCCAGTAAAACCCACTTCCCGCAGTTTGGTCCCCTCTCCTCCTTGGTGGGATGCTGAATGTTCCGAGAGCGTCCGGTTGCGTAGGGAGGCGGAAAACAGATTTGCAATATCCCTGGATATGACAGATTTCATTACCTATAAACAAACTGCTGCCCGCACTTCCAGACTCCTCTCTAAAAAGAAATCCAATGGTTGGCGTAGGTTCTGCGAATCTCTTTCCCCTTGCTCTCCTCTTTCTTTGGTCTGGAAAAGGATTAAGGCATATCGCAGAAGTTACCAAGACCCGAATGTCACCAAGAACGATCCCAACTCCTTTCTTCATGATTTCCATTGTAGACTAGCTCCTCCTTTTGTCCCTGAACTCAACTGCTTTTCTCCACCTGATCTTATTTCATCCTCTATTTCCTCTGACAGAATGAATGACCCTTTCACTTTCCATGAACTTACCCTAGCTCTTGACCACCTTCGCGATTCCTCACCTGGCGCTGATGGTATTCCCTACTCCTTTATCTGCAAATCCTCAAACTCCAGTAAATCCTTCCTTCTTAGTATTTTTAATGCGATCTTCACCTCTGGCAAAATCCCTACCTCCTGGAAAACCCAGATAATTATCCCAATTCTTAAACCGGGCAAGGACCCAGTGGATCCTCTAGCCTATCGCCCGATTGCCCTCTCCTCCGTGCTAGCCAAAATAATGGAAAACCTGATTAAGAACAGACTGGAATGGATTCTAGAAAGCAGAGGCCTGTTGTCCAAAAACCAGTTTGGCTTTAGAAAGGGTATGGGTACCCTAGATAGCCTGAGTATCTTTACCTCTGATGTTCGCCTCGCGTTCACTCAGGACAAGCACGTTATTGGCGTATTTCTTGACATTTCTGCAGCATATGACAGTGTTCAGCTTCCTTTACTCAGGCAGAAAATGCACGAGCTGAGTATCCCTGTGAGACTGATCAACATAATCAGCAGTATGTTAACTTGCCGCTCCATCTCAGTTCGCTATCGAGGTATTATTCTCGCCCCGCGCAACGTCTGGATAGGTCTGCCTCAAGGGTCGGTCCTAAGCCCCCTTCTGTACAACATCTATACCTCTAATCTAGACTCTACTGTTTCCTCTTTCTGCAAAATTTTACAATATGCCGATGATATTGTTCTCTATTCTGTATCTTCTTCCTTTGCTGATTCTTCTTCTCGTCTTAACTCCGCACTGTTTTACCTAAATAATTGGCTTATAACTCATAATCTCTCCATTTCAGTGTCCAAGTGTAGTGCTGTAGTCTTTACTCGCAAAAGACACGTTCCTGACATTAATCTTTCGGTAGACGACGAAGTTATCCCCATCAAAGATCATGTCAAATTTTTAGGCCTTATCCTAGACTCCAAACTTTCAGGCATACACCACCTGAACTACATTGTTCGGAAGGGCGAGAGGGGTGTGAATGTCATGCGGGCGCTATCTGGTGTCAGGTGGGGTTCCCATCCCTTTAGCCAAAAACTTTTATATGACGCTGTTGTTCGCAGTCATTTTGATTATGGCTGCTTTTTACTAGAGCCATGCAATAAAATTGCGTTATCCAGTCTGGAGAAAGTCCAGTCTAAGTGCTTGCGTATTATAACGGGAGCTATGAAGTGTTCTCCGATCAATGCTCTTCAGGTGGAGTGCTTGGATCCTCCCCTTCAACTCCGCCGACAATATCTTGCGGATAGATTCTTCACCAACTCCATTCGAACTAACTCCCACCCTTTATTCCACATATTATATACCTTGTCACCTCTCATCTCCTCCTCCGCATATTGGAAGCATAAAACTCCCCCTCTCCTTGTTAATTCCTTTAGGAAATACAAGGACCTTCCTGTTCCTATTTTGCAATCCTCTATCAATCCTCTCTTCGAAATGGACTACCAGTCACTGATTTTCCAACCAAAGATTTACCTTGACTTCGGTATAAGTAAGATCTGTTCGGACGCTAATGACAAACTTTCTTCGAAATTGTCAAGAGAATGGTCTGACTGGGTGACCCTATACACTGATGCTTCCAAAATATCTAGTGTGAATTCTGTTGGATCTGCCGTTTGGATCCCTAAATACGGCATTATTCTTAATTTTAAGAGTCCTCCACAGAACTCTATATTTGCTGGTGAGGCCTTAGCTTTGCTAGAAGCCATGAAATTTATTGAATCACACAAGCTGCATAAGGCGCTTATCCTCTCGGACTCTCGGAGCTGTCTCGCAGATTTACAAAAAAATCCATTTCGCTGTCGTGACAACTTTATAATTACTCTTAGAACAAAAGCATCATTGTATAGGTGTCACTTGATGGGCATCGAGGTGGCTATGGCATGGATCCCTAGTCATTTGGGTTTAGCAGGTAACGAGTTTGTTGATTCCTATGCTAAGGTTGCGGCGGTGTCTGGTTGCACGGTCCATAATTACTGCTTCCCTCGTGAACTTCGTTCTTTGGCCCGTCCTTCTTTAACTGGTGCTTGGAACAGTATGTGGCAAGCGTCTAAGTTGATTAAAGGCAAGTTCTACGGTTCTATTCAACCTTCTATCCCTTCCAGACCGTGGTTCTACCGACAAAAGAACGTAAATAAACTGGCTACGTCTATAATTATCCGTCTACGTCTGGGTTTTGTTTGTTCTCCAGTCTTCTTAGCCAAAATTCGGGTCAGAGATCATTCTCTTTGCGAGTGTGGTCTCGAAGAGGGCACCTTGGAACATCTATTTTTCTTTTGCCCTAAAATATCCTATCCTCTTTATGATCTACTGCCTAAACAGATCCCTCGCCCTGTCAATATACCCTTTCTATTAACTTTGGCACACACCCCATTCATAAAAACTTTATATAAATTCATCTCACTTAATAAAATCAAAATATAATCTACCCCTTTTATTCTCGTCAATCTCTATGCTTATCGTTGGTTTCCCTTATCCTCTCCCATATTCTAAACCTTATTACTATGTATATATTACTAATATTTGTGTTGTTTTTGTTGTAGCCCAAAGAAGAACCATCGCTCTAATTACCGGTCAATGGTCATATTACTGATTACTTATCAAATCACTTATTTATTTTTATTTTTATTATCTCTTTCCACCCTGACGTTGGCAGAATCATCGCTACCTATTCGATGGAGCCATTCGACACTGAGAAAAGTTGAAAGTTGAGTAGAGGTTTAAATTATGCAATAACACCGGCTAGGATTCCGTATGAGGCCATTATTTGCAACGTCGAGGACTGCCTAGTCAAGAATAACATAAGAAAGGAAGATTTGGAGGCCATACGTCAGGATATTTCATCGGTCTTGCGTCGAACTAAAGTGCCCAGACCGAATCTTCCCAAAGATGAATTCGTCGCACTGAAGAACTTGCGGTCTAGGCCAGATATTACAGTACTCCGTGCAGATAAAGGAAACGCTACGGTCATAATGGATACGTCAGATTATAAACATAAAATTGAAAATTTACTTTCGGATGAAACAACATACAAACAGGTTAAGACAGACCCTACAAACAAAATATTAAAGAAAACCAAGGACATCATACATAAATACTCCGAAAATCTAGATCTAGACGTTAAACAATTAATACCAGCTTGCGTAAAACCTCCAAAGCTGTATGGGTTACCAAAAATACACAAGGAAAACGCTCCCCTACGTCCTATTGTGAGCCAGATCGACACACCAACTTTCAGACTGGCTCAGCACGTAGCGAAGATACTCTCACCACTCAGAGGCAACTCGAGAGCACATGTGAAGGATTCATACCATTTTGTGAGTGAGATTAAACACCTACGTCTCACAAACAATAAAACTATGGTTAGTTTTGATGTACAGTCATTATTTACATGCATACCTGTACATGACTGTATTGAAATAACTAAAAGGAAGCTAATAGAGTACAATATGCCTGAGGAATATGCAGAACTACTTAAGCATTGCTTAACAACTGGCTATCTGTTGTGGGACAATAAATTCTACATACAAGTCGATGGTGTGGCAATGGGCTCCCCAGTATCGCCTGTTGTTGCCGACATATATATGGAAGACTTTGAGGCTCGAGCTTTGCAGACTGCCCCCATCACACCCAGGATTTATAAGAGGTTTGTAGATGATACTTTTACAATATTACCAACAGATAGTGTAAGTGTATTCCTAGAACATCTTAATTCCCTTAATAACAACATACAATTTACTATGGAATTAGAGGCAAATAATTCATTAGCTTTCTTAGATGTCCTTGTCATCAGGAATTCTGATCATACTTTGAGCCACACTGTATATAGGAAAAAGACCCATACAAATAGGTACTTAAACGGTGAATCTCACCACCATCCTAAACAGTTAGCTACCGTGGGAATGTCTTTGTTTCAGAGAGCCCACGGGATCTGTGACAAGAAACACCTGGACGCCGAGCTTCAACATGTCAAGCAAGTACTGCAAGACAACAAGCTCCAACAGCCGCGCTGCTGTCACAGATCCCGAGAAAAGCCAGCCACAGTCGAGCGCCAGCCTGCTATACTACCTTATGTGAAGGGTGTCACTGACAAGATTGGCTACATCTTGAAGCGAGCTTCAATCAATACATACTTCAAGCCGCCAACGAAGATAAGTAAATTTTTACCATCTGTCAAGTGCCAACTACCTTTACAAGATGCAGGGGTCTATAAAATAGATTGTGACTGCGGACTCTCATACATTGGTCAAACCAAGAGAAGCATAGGCACCCGCATAAAAGAACACATAGCTGATGTAAAACACCAACGCTCGTTGAAGTCTGCTGTGTGTGAACATGTGCAACAGGGGACCAACCACTACCTGAGATTTGACAAACCACAAATGCTCGCTAAAGAACACCGATTCCTGCCAAGGATGCTTCGCGAGGCTATTGAAATCAAGAAACATCCTAATTTCAATAGAGAAGATGGTTGGAGTGTACCACCAGCTTGGGATCCAGTAATTCAAATAGTCAAACCCAAGAAGAAGCAAACCACAGCTAGACTTCATGATACTTTGAGCTCATTCTGCGTAAATAGAAACACCCATGATTAAATTATGTTCGGGTACTTTGAAATAACTACACTGGAACATTGAGACAACTACCATCTTAGTCTCCCCGTGACCATGGCTGCTGAAAAGCAACCGAAACGTCGGGGAAAGTGTAAAAATAAATCTAAATAGTATAATAGTATAGTAATAGTATAAATAGTTTCAATAATTTAATTAGCTTAAAAATTTGTAAAGTTTAATAGTGATTATAGTAGTGTAACAGTTTTTCAAAAAATTTTGTAACAGTGTCAAATAAACAACGCGATAAAATCCGTATATAGTAGTTTAATTTCAGTGGAATATTAAGTTATGTCTTACAGTCAAACTTGAACTACAATAATAATATTTTGACTAAACTACAAGGCTACTAAAGGTATTTAATCTGGATATAGGTCTGGCATTACCACTAACCCATTTACTAATAACGAGATGGGTGTAAAAACCCAGGATTCAACCTCTTCGTCTTAAATGTAAAAGTAATGAAAAGACATGACCCCTATATCTCTGGGGCCTTTTGACCCACAGGGCCCATATTTAAACTCGACAGAGGTATGACCCCAAGGTGCCTGCACACCAAGTTACAAGTAAATATTTTTTTATTTAATATATGTGACCCCTATATCTTAGGGGTCTTTTGAATCACAGGGCCCATATTTAAACTCGACAGAGGTATGACCCCAAGGTGCCTGCACACCAAGTTACAAGTAAATATTTTTTTATTTAATATATGTGACCCGTATATCTCGGGGGTCTTTTGAATCACAGGGCCCATATTCAAACTCGACCGAGGTATGACCTCAAGGTGTCTGCACACCAAGTTACAAGTCAATCGGTCTAGTGGTTCCGGAGTTATGCCTGTCAGTAACATCAATCTGTCAATAACACACAGACCGTGACAAAGTGTTTTCATGAACCTCTTCGAAGAAGACTCAGAGGTTAATAACGATTTCCGTCAACGCTGTTTGGAAGATATTCAGTCAAAAAATTGTCTTTTAGTCTCGGAATTATCCGATTAGGAAAATACAGTATTCCAGACTGCAGATGGTTACAACCAAATAGATTTGCAATGTTTTCAAGAGTCCAGTACTTCCTATATACATATTCGCCTGCAGGTGGTCACAATCTGACGAAAGTGAATGAAGCCAGAGAAGTGTGTCAGGATCGTAGCAAATGGAAGTCCGTAGTCTCTGTCTACCCCTCTGGGAAACAGGCGGGAATCTATGTATGTAAGTATGTAGATGGTCACAGCCAAATAGCCTTATAATATTTTGCATTGAGTGTACAGACCAGTACAAGATCGCCGTGCTTGTGGTATCGGACTACCTACTACAAGGACCTTGCCCCGACTCCGAGCACAGCTGTTTATTGTTTATAGAGCGGATATCCTCCAACCGCGGCCATAATCAACTGTAAACGATTATCATAAGATGAACAGTAAGCTTGTTAGCCTTCAAGGTGTAGGTACCTCTTTCCTCACGCCATGTCCCATCATGGCTGCATCGACGGACACGAAGACGAGCCTCTGCGCCTCCTCCCCGCTGTTGTCTTCGAATACAAACGCCCTGGAGAACTGCCGCAGATGGATGCCATGACCTGTCTGCTCTAACTGTGCGTAGCCCATCTGGAAATAAGAAAAAGTTTATGAAAAATAAATATGTATGAGGCTATATATAGATTCAAGGCTAATTTCTGTGTTTTATCTTTTTATACTATATAGTCGATAAAGTTTGCCAGGGTCGAGGTTATTTCCAGGCTTGGTCGCTTTAAATGTGTGGAGGCTCCTCAACATCGTGCATGCGTACTCGGATTTAACTTTATTTAAGGCCTCGGTTTCGATTACTAAGTCTTTATTTTCTAGGATAACCCTATTACTAAGTAATATTCGTTAACCTAAATAACGTTATAAATGCGAATATAAGTTTGTTTGTTTGCTACGCTGAACATAGGGTACCTTTCAACCAGAAACATTCTGTTTTCTACATTTAGGTGAAATCTTCTTCAATTTAAGAACCAAGCTCTTGTCGATGGAGTCTCTTCCATAATGTCCTATCTTCAGCCAGGCGCTTTGACTTCTTGATACGACGTAACTTTTATCAAGAAGTCAAAGCGCTGGCTGAAAAATATATATATTTTGTAATTTATTTATATATTATATATATATGGATAACTTTAAAATAAATTATTTTAGGTAGCGCCTGCTTATAAAATACCAGTTTTGTATTTGATTCCAAATATTATGCTCTTTTTATTCTACAGGCGCTTAGGCATCAAAATAGTAAATTGATAATAACTTTTTATTCTTAAAAGCTATAAGTCCCAAAACGATGTACATATATAAAGGTAGCAATCTAGTAGCAACTATTGGTTAAAATAAAACTAGATCAATTTGCGCAGTTTGTTCTCACTGGATAGGTGACCAGCCATCCTTATGTCAGAATGGCCCGTCACCTTTAAAAGTAGTATATTTTAAGTAGTGTTCTTTAAAAAAACGGGGTTAGCAGTTATATGACGATTAGTAGCAACTAGAAGGTAGCAACTGTCTATAATTATTTCGATGTAAAATATGGGTAGCGACCCGCCATTTATACACGGGTCCATACACAATCGCTGTGGACGGGTCCGTGCCGATTTGCGAAAAATACATAAAATATGTAAGTAGATAGGTACTAGTGTGGTGTAATTTTTGTTCCTGTTTGGGGATACTTTCGATCGCCGTAATAAAAAAGGGGTGTATCAAAGTACCCCGATCATAGTTTAAAGTTGAACACTGACATTTTATTTTTAAAAAAATAATCAGAATATAAATATTTTTATTAAAAAATCGACAGTACAGACAAAACCTATATTTACATATTTTTGTATATTTTTTCGCTCGCATATTTTAAGAAAAAAATAGATTTGATCCCGAAATTGAAAATCATAGTCACTCCATTCTACCAGTACACGTTGTCAAAGGAACAGCAAATAACATAGGGTACCTAGGGTACATAGGGTACATAGGGTACTTTGCCGAGGGATAGAAATTTATTGACAAAATGTAGATCAACGCGAGCAAAACCGCGGGCTAATTCCAGTTGAGAAATAAAAAGAAAATTATTTAATTGTAACATATTTATTTATTTAAAATGATGAATGACAAACCAGCTGTACAAGTTATATTACGTGTATATTGGCTTTAACCACGTTAGGGCGCCTTCAAATTTGCCGCAATGTACAGCGCGGCTGCAGTGCTGCGGCCACGCTGCTTTGTAAATACATATAAATAAAAACGCGCGACTGGAGCGCTGCACCCGCGCTGCTGCCGCGCGTTAGTTCATCGATAGACTAGTGACGGCTGCGTGGCGGCAGCGTTGCAGCCGCGCGGCAATTTGAAAGCGCCCTTACTGCGACGTATTCGTACGTTGGAGGCTAGAGGGCACTCGCACAGAATATTATGAAACAAATGATTGTTATTACTAACTGTTATATCTGGACGAGACGCGATGAGCAATGCTTCATTGTGCACGCTTACAACATAAAATATACTACTCAATACGATACTACTCATTAAACTATCCAAACTAATATTATAAATGCGAATGTGAATTTGTTTGTTTGTTACATGTTCACGCCTTAACTACTTAACCGATCATCGCGAAATTTGACACACAATTTGGATTCATAAAAGGACATAGGGTTCCTTAAATTTTATTAAGAGAATTTTTCAAATTACATGAAATTTACGCAAGCCAAATCGCAGGCAAAATCTACACAAATAAATAAAATTGAAGTGTCTGTTTGTAATGTCAAAATAATAGCTTTTTACTAAATGCATATAAAAGTAAATACTGTAATAATGTCAAAAATCAAGCATTTTTTGTCTGTCTGTCTATCTTTGTTTCGGCTAATCTCTGAAACGGCTGGACCGATTTTGACAGGACTTTCACTGGTAGATAGCTAATGTTATAAGGAGTAACATTGGCTACCTTTATTTTAGGAAAATTTGGATTCAGCGAAGAAATAAATTCCAAACGGACGAAGTCGCGGGTAACAGCTAGTCTTATATATAATATAATTATCATAGCTTTCTGTTATGTGGTTCCACATCATAGTAACATGTCAAGGGCTGTGAGCTGTGACTTCATGCTGATGGCACATCGGACAGACCTTATCGGCAATCGGATCGATCGGACAAACTAACATAATTACTGACCAGTTATGTCGTTAATTATACCTTACCAAGGAAGGAGCATTACTGGAAATAACGCCAAGGAAATCGATAAAGTACTTACAGCGTGCCTAGTACGAGTTGGTACTTTTTAGGTTAACGCGATCGAAACGTTGAACGCATTTGGCTCTCTGATTGGTTAGAACAGAGATTACCAGACTTTTTTCTCATAGACCACTTTCAAAATTTAGCTGGTTCCGGTGGAACCCCTGCAGCTAAACAAGTTCATGCATTTAAAACATTTGATGAAATCTCTACGGGCTGACATTCTTTTTTCTTTTAGTAATTCTCTACCGAAAATCGAAAAAGCACTAGTACTTAATATGGAATAAGCAAGTTTTTACAAGTAACAGTCGCTGAGATTCTCGAACAGTCGTGGACCAGTCGTGGACCCCGCTTACGAATTGTGAACCCCCATATTTTTGTCACACCAACGTAGACCCCCGTCGAGTCACCCGTGGACCCCTGGGGGTCCAGCTGAACCACTTTGGGAACTAATGGGTTAGAAGCTTGGAGCGCGCCAATCGGAGCGCCGAACGTCAAATTCATGTCGACCGCATGAACGTAAAACAAACTCGCACTAGGCACTCTGAAGAGTCTGAAGGTAACGTTAATTAATAAGTCAATGCGAAGTGATGACGTCACAGTTCAGTGACGTAATAGTTACTATACAAACAAAGAACCCATATATGCATTACACGTGTTTAAATAAGTGCGTAGGTACGTTTAGGTTTAAAGTCCACTATGCTTAGAACGTATAACGCTTATCCAGCACATGAGTTGAATTTCTAGTGCTTATAAATAGATCTATTTTTAAAAAGACTTCTCCCGCTCTAGGCATAATGCCTGTGTCGTGTGTCGCGTCGCGGGAACTTTACAAACATTCAAACAACGAACAAACAGAACATCCAGACTCGAAACAACCATTTGTGGATCTCACAAAGTTTAGTCCCGTGTGGGATTCGAACCCACGACACTCGGCGCAGTGTCAGTGGCGAGGCGGCCCTTAAACAACTTCGCCATCCGTGCAGTCAAGTGCTTTTCAGCAGACAGAGCTATAGCCGTAAATATCCGTAGGTATATAAAGTCGTTTGATTTCAATAAAACTGGGATTCTTATTACAGTTGACCAGCTGTTTGTGTGTGTGTGTGCAACCAGAAACGATTGACATTGATTTTCTTTGAATGATTAAACAATTCAAATACTTGCGAAGGTTTTTGGCTTATGTTACTGGTTGTACCTACGTTCAGTTAGCAACAACTAATTTAATTTAATAAAGTAGTATAAATGAAGTAGGAAGCCGCTTAATGATATTTTATCGATAATAACATTTTCCTTATATGCTCCCCTTTTTAGAATAACGAATATTTTGTATAGGTATGTATTCATAATCACTAAATAAGCCAACGGTCTCGATAACTACATTTTATGGTTACCATAAAATTATATTTAGATCTAGATGTTCCCGCGGTTTCACCCGCGTTTATCGTTACTGCGCCGCCCCCGTGGGTCGTAGCGTGATGTTATATAGCCTATAGCCTTCCTCGATGAATAGGCTACCCAACAATAAAAGATTTTTTTTTGTGTTGGATAGCCTATTTATCTAGGAAGGTTATAGGCTATATAACATCACGCTACGATCCGCGCGGGCGGTGCAGTAGCCATAAATGCGAGTGAAACCGCGGGCACAGCTAGTATTATATTATTATAACTTAATAATTAGTGTACAATATTGTAAATGTACATATAGCTCTTTCCTCTGCTACTTGTTATATTTTGACTGTCTGTTATATACTTATTCACTGTTAAACCGCTACTGATTTTGACGAGATTCGTTGTGGAGATTACTTTGATAGTAAAATTGTTAAAGACCTTTTCCTGGATAAAAGTTACCCTATGTCCTTTTCTGAACCCCTGAGAACGTATATACGATATTTCATGATAATTGGTCAAGAAATTAAGGCGTGAAAGCCTAACAAACAAACAAACCCACATTTGCATTTATAATATTGCTAGCTGTTACCCGTGACTTCGTCCGCCTGGAATTTACCAAAAAAGTGTTTGTTCAGTTCGCAGATATTTTCTTCTAAAATGAGAGTAGCCTAAGTTACTCCCTATAACATCAGCTATGTGCCAGTCCCGTCAAAATCGGTCAAGCCGTTTTAGAGATTAGCCGGGACAAACAGGCAGCAATCAAAAAATTTTAGAATTGATTTGTTTACATAAGTACCTTATATACTTTCATATACATTTAAAAAGCTTTTATTTTGACATTACAAACTGACACTTAAATTTTATTTATTTGTGTAGATAGTACGGAAATATTAGTAAGGATTAATTAGTAGGTATTACGTATTCTATGATTTAGACTTTATTTGTCGAAGAGTTTACTGTGAGATACATTTACTGCACAACTTGTAGCTTGCGATTCAGCGACATTTAATTTAGTTTAAATTTCTCAATCTTTAGCATGTTAAACAGGTTTTACAAAATTGATTTCATTTTAATTCATGATTCTGCAACATTTAACATTTTCAACATAGGCTAACATGTCAGGCACTATATTGCAAAACAAACCAACATCACGAAGACATAAAATTGATCATGGTAATCTATACTAATATTATAAAGCTGAAGAGTTTGTTTGTTTGTTTAAACGCGCTAATGTCAGGAGCTACTGGTTCGATTTGAAAAATTCTTTGTGTTGGATAGCCTATTTATCGAGGAAGGCTATAGGCTATATAACATCACGCTACGAACCACGGGGGCGGCGCAGTAACGATAAACGTGGGTGAAACAGCGGGCACATATAGTATTAGTATAGATATAATAAAAACGTGAGTATAATGGGCACTTGCAACATCAAATGTATTTAAATAAAGGTGAATGGAGTGACAAATAATAATTACACATTAACCCTTTCGCTGTCCCGTAATAGACACAATTGAAAATCAATTGTTATGTATCATATGTGATTCATCGGATAGGGAACCTGTTAATGGTAAACTAATCAAATAGACTTAACTTAGCCAAAGACTTGAAACATTTCCTTCAGTCTTCAGTTCACAACTACTTAAGGGATTCATAAGACCGAATAGCAAGTTGCATGTAGGTACTTAATTTTCACGACCATTACATCAAATAGTGGGTCTAAAACATAACCTCGTTCACCTTGACTCGGCTGTTCGGACGGTTGACCGCCTGCGCACGCGCCGGTGTCCTCCGATGCGTTGAAAAAAGATATTGTTCCAGAAACTACGTTGCATTGTGTATTACAAGTTTTTGTGCTAGCTGCATTCAAGCTAGCCTATATCCCTTTTGTATAAGGTTAATTATAATACACCATAAAACTCTTCGACCGTAATTCCTGGTAATGTCTACTTTTGTTTTTAATTAATTGTTGTAATGCATTCACATTGTTTTGACCTACTTCGCTATGTTTAATATGGCAATATGGCAATGCATATCAACACAATGTGCATGGAACAAGGATAATTATATTTTTCTTATAAGCTTTATATGTAACTACATGTTCCCGAGGTTTCACCCGCGTTTATTGTTAGTACGCCGCCCCCGTGGGTCGTAGCTTGATGTTATATAGCATATAGCCTTCCTCGGTAAATAGGCTATCCAACACTAAAATAATTTTTCAATTCAAACCAGTAGTTCCTGAGATTAGCGCGTTCAAACAAACAAACAAACTCTTCAGCTTTATAATATTAGTATAGATACGAGACAATAAAGAAACTCATCAGATTAATTATATTATGTGACTATTTATAGCAATGGTGGTTCAGCTGGTCTTCTCGGTATCGCCGCTGCGCCGCTGCGCCGCTGCGCCGAGTGTGGCAGGTTCGATCTCCACAAAGGACAACAAATTGCTGTTCCGGGTCTGGGTGTGCTTAGAGTCCGTTGTTTGAATGTTTTTGTATATGAATAATAATATAATAATAATTTATTTATTTGCCAAAAAACACGGTATAAAATGATCTTACAATTCAATATAGCACCATGAAAAATCCATAAAAGTTTCTATTCAATATAATCATGATCATCATGTTAATGATATAGCGTTTACTTACTGAGTATGTTATATATTTTAATATTAGTATTGTTGTTACCCCGTCCAGCTAAATTAGAAAACTTGTGTCAGGAGAGAGTTCACGTATGTACACGCGTCGGGTGGCATTCGAACCTACGACATCACAATCATAAGTTTAATACCTTGTGCATTGGGCTAGCGCCATTTCTATTACACACAACAGATTTAACAACACAATTGAAGGTAATAGTTATACTAGCTTCAAGCCTTCAACTATTCTCTTATCAACTTATGACGATCCTCCTTTTAGCCATTGGCTAACAGCGACAACATTCAATTAATAATTTCTATTATTTTATTAAATTCATACCTAGTCAACGTTCACGGTCCAAAAAACACGGTCTACGCAATATTTGACCGGTACTGGTCGAAGGAGGTAGTACCTATATCTGATACTTGTGCGATGTCTTACTCTTGGCACATATACTTTACCTACTAACTGGCGGTTAATACCCGCTTCGTGCAAAGCAATTGGCATTTCCATTTTTAGCACACGCATGATGACGGATGATACCCACGAGAAACAACATACATGTTAACTTACATCTGATGAGAAAATGACGAATTTCTTTAAGTGTGACGTTTCAAAAAAGTAGATAGCCCATTTATCGAAGAAGGCTATAGGCTATATAAGGTCACGCTACGACCAATAAGAGCGGACCATCTATGCAAAATGTTGTAAAACGGGAAAAAATATCTATTGTGAAGCAGACGAAGTAGCGCGGGTCAGCTAGTGAATGTATACACTAGCTGATTAACAAAAAAATAATTTTTAAATTCGAACTAGCAGTTCCTGAGATTAGCGCGTTCAACTAAACAAACAAACAAACTCTTCAGCTTTATAATATTAGTATAGATATACTCGGCTGGTAAGTAAGTGTGCCGGAGTAATAGAAATCACATTTAATTCCTTTTTATAGAGTTAACATGTATGAATGATATTCCGGAAATTGTAACTATTGCAAGCGAAAGGTAACAAACAAGCCTAATTAAAACCATAAGTAAGCTTGCATGCCACCTTTCTTTTTCAAAAAACAACCTTCGACAGTCCCGAATCTATTCCGGAACGTGTTTAATAAAGCAACAATATTTAATGACAACAAAAACAAACAATAAAGCATTTAATTAATTAAAAAATAGAACGCAATACATCAATATTCAAACAATTGAATACTGTAGACGTCGAGCTGACATAAGCCGGATTAACCTATACTTACGACGTCACTCAATAATTTATACGAATGTATAAACATAAATAATTCTTGAGTATTGATTAGTTTGTTAGTGTGAGTCATCTGTATTTATTAGTCTACCTTGAGATCGGATCAATGACCTACATATTTGGATCGAACACGCAATTTTAATATCTTTCGAATGAGGGACGATTAAGCAATTTAATTGAGTTTTCAATGTTTCGATAGAATTTTGTTGACAGCTAGCTATAGTATAATCACACGAACACAAATATAGAAGTTTATAAATTCTACTGACTATTTATAGACATTTCATTCTAGCATATTATATTTATTATGTAATAACAAATTGCTCTGTTAATTATTAATGAACGATGTTAACTGAAGACTTGTGTTTGCCAAAAAACACGCTGTTTAGTTGTTTACTTATTGTATCAGATTGACATCGTGTGTGTCACATGTGACCTAAACGGTAAAATGAATACTAACTAACGTGAGATAGAGACACATGTATATTTCCACAGAATCTATAAACTGGATAATTTTAGAACAATATTGGCACTGCTTTAAAATCGTTATAAAGAAGTGACTACAATATTGTGCGTAAATCCGTATTATAATAATAATACCAGACCTTTATAATAATACCAGACCTTTATAATAATACCAAACCTTTATAAAAACTGTATGTAAGGTTACTCAATAATCACTGTCAGTATAATAATCTACTTATTAATTAATCCTATTTATCATTGACCTATATTATTGTAGCGGTATTGTAAGTATTAGCACAGATAATATAATACTATACTAGGACCGAACGCTAACGATACCGTAAGGCTAGACCAGTGTCAGGATATTAGAGAGCACTGACTTCCCAATAACGACTGCCATAGATGTTCATGGCAGCCGGGACCGACGGCTTAACGTGCTCTCCGAGGCAAGGCATTAGTTTATACCTAGAAATGAGCAAATCAAGGCAAAATTGCGGAAGGATATCGACGCTTTGCATGTGGAGACATACACTTTCTAAGTAGCGACAGGTATACCCTTATATACTACATGCATGTATACTAATTTAATCTGCTTTGAAACAACAGTCTGAAGCATAAAACAATTTTAAAGACATTTCTTGCTCCATCAGTAACCGGCAAGACAGCTCCTTCATCACAAGAATCGGACTATTATTATGCTTTAACAAATTTAAAACAGCAATTTTCCTTAATTATTTAAAGACATACAAGTAATTTATTCAAGGTATTGAACAAATATGGAAGTCTATTTACACGTGCTTGTTAAAACGTATCCAAACATCGCTCCGGTGAGTTGCAGGCGGCTGGCCTTGCAGTATTTCTCTCTTGCGAAACTATTAAGTGGCTACACTAGTAGTTGTGCGTAGCCACTAGCCACTAGCCAGTGCCAAATCGACTGTATCACCTACTTATATGCTATCACGGTTCATAGATTGCACTAAGTCAAAGTATTTTAGCAATTTTGGGCGGAGATAGATGGAGATATCTCCATCCCAAAGTTAACATATGATAATACCAGATGTGCCTGCGGTTTCACCCGCGTTTATCATTACTGCGCCGCCCCGTTGGTCGTAGCGTGATGTTATATAGCCTATAGCCTTCCTCGATAAATAAGCTATCCAACATTAAAATAATTTTTCAATTCGAACCAGTAGTTCCTGAGATTTGCGCGTTTAAGCAAACAAACAAACTCTTCAGCTTTATAATATTAGTATAGATTTTAAACAAACCAGGATAGAGACGCGGGTCATGGACAGTTTGCAGTTTGTAATCAACTTGTAACATTAGAGGCAGTCAGCGTGGTGGACTATGGTCTAAGTCTTCTCATACTAAGAAGAAATCTGTAATTGTTATTAATTACAGTTATTATCATTAAAAAGTAAATAAATTTTCTTTTGTAATTATATTAATTGATATTATTCGGGACTAAAGATTCTTGTAAATTATTTTATAACTAGATGTTCCCGCGGTTTCACCCGCGTTTATCGTTACTGCGCCGCCCCCGTGGGTCGTAGCGTGATGTTATATAGCCTTCCTCGATAAATAGGCTATCCAACACTAAAAGAATTTTTCAAATCGAACCAGTAGTAATCACGCAGAATAAACCAGGAGAAACATCGTTTGTACTATGTCTGTAATGGATAATTATTTTGCTGCAATGTTATTTTAAAACTGCGATATCTCCTAAGATATTCATTGAAATCGAATGATGTACAGGGCAATTTTGTTTTAAATTAAATACTTGTGATGAATAACGTATTTATTTGGATAAGGATTAATATCATGTTTATAAAAATACCTTCGCAAATATATATACTTAGCATTATTTTAGAACAAATTTCGTTAGCATAAAAATGGTTATAGTGAGCCAACCTTAAAAGATAGACATATGCTGTCGCGGACTTTTCTTTAGAACTTTTAAAGGGGAATAATTCTGTCATACATTATTTTTGCGAAACTTTAACTGTTTACGCAGCGCACGCAGCGGAAGCTCTCAAATGGAAAAAATATCCTCCGATTTTGAAACATTCTTTATTGGTGCTCCGCTCCTATTGATCTTAGCGTGATGATATATAGCCTATAGCCTTCCTCGATAAATGGGCTATCTAACACTGAAAGAATTTTTCAAATCGGACCAGTAGTTTCTGAGATTAGCGCGTTCAAGCAAACAAACAAAACAAACAAACAAACTCTTCAGCTTTATAATATTAGTATAGATTTGTACACCATATTAAGTGATAGGGCATAGCGTACTTATAACATAGCTTTAAGAACTGTGTTACTAACCTATGCTCCACAAATAAATTGTTATGATTATAATTTTAAAGCGAATCGTGTCATATAACGTGTAATGCTAAGATGACCTTTCAGTAAGGACTTGCGGAACCGTGATAAACCTGTCTTGGATGTGGTATTTTTATTTAGTTTGTTTGTAGTTAAACAAACAAACAAAACGAAAATAAAATAAATTGTTTCAACTGGACCAGAAAACAGTATTGTCCAGTTAAAACAATTTATTTTATTTTCGTTTTGTTTTTATTTATATGTTGTTCCTCTTTGTTCTGTACGCCATAATAAAGTTTATTTCTTTTTCAGTGATCTGACCAATTTAACTAGGCCTTTAGTTAATCTAGAGGAGCCTACCTAGCTCGGTCGATGTAACTATCGGCGCATAATTATTATGTTAATCTAGAGGTGCCTACCTAGCTTGGTCGATGTAACTATCGGCGCATAATTATTATGTTAATCTAGAGGAGCCTACCTAGCTCGGTCGATGTAACTATCGGCGCATAATTATTATGTTAATCTAGAGGAGCCTACCTAGCTTGGTCGATGTAACTATCGGCGCATAATTATTATGTTAATCTAGAGGTGCCTACCTAGCTTGGTCGATGTAACTATCGGCGCATAATTATTATGTTAATCTAGAGGAGCCTACCTAGCTCGGTCGATGTAACTATCGGCGCATAATTATTATGTTAATCTAGAGGAGCCTACCTAGCTTGGTCGATGTAACTATCGGCGCATAATTATTATGTTAATCTAGAGGAGCCTACCTAGCTCGGTCGATGTAACTATCGGCGCATAATTATTATGTTAATCTAGAGGAGCCTACCTAGCTCGGTCGATGTAACTATCGGCGCATAATTATTATGTTAATCTAGAGGAGCCTACCTAGCTTGGTCGATGTAACTATCGGCGCATAATTATTATGTTAATCTAGAGGTGCCTACCTAGCTTGGTCGATGTAACTATCGGCGCATAATTATTATGTTAATCTAGAGGAGCCTACCTAGCTCGGTCGATGTAACTATCGGCGCATAATTATTATGTTAATCTAGAGGAGCCTACCTAGCTTGGTCGATGTAACTATCGGCGCATAATTATTATGTTAATCTAGAGGTGCCTACCTAGCTTGGTCGATGTAACTATCGGCGCATAATTATTATGTTAATCTAGAGGAGCCTACCTAGCTCGGTCGATGTAACTATCGGCGCATAATTATTATGTTTGAAATCGTTTACTATCTTAGTCAACACTAGTATTAAAATGGTTAAAAGAACGACAGGAATGTAGCTAAATACTAACTATTCCATTAAAATCGTATATAAAAATAAACTTCTCACGTCCTTACTTGCAACACGATATACTATACGTAGTTTACATAATAGAGGGTTCGAGACAAAAGCACATTGGTATTAAAACAATAGCGAATTTGGGACCATATATAAAAAATCTTGCATTTTGCGGTACCAATATACGGCTCGACCGGGGAAGGACTACCCTCTCACAGAATATCGACGTGAAATAGCAGTATTCCTACTGTCGTGTTTCGTTCGGTGAGTGAGAGTACCGGAGGCCCAATCACCCCCTTACCCCCTTCCCACTCCTTCTCTTCCCACTTTCTTTCCTAAAGGGTCGGCAACGCGCTAGTGATGCCTCTAGTGTTGCAGGCGTCTATAGGCTACGGTGACCACTTACCATCAGGTGGGCCATATGCTTGTTTGCCAACTTAGCAGTATAAAAAAAAACAATATACGCTAACAAAGAGACAATGAGGGACAAAGCAGCAAGAGTTTTACGAGGCTCATAACAATTGTAAATCTGCTAACACCATCAGACAATATACTTGTGTATATACACAAGTCGCGTATGGATTTGTCACGTTATGAACTTCTCAAGTCTTTGCGAATAGAGTACTAGAATCACATGTCCATAGCAAGCTCGTGTAGTTAGCGATGTCGCGTTAAATGCTACTCGTTCGCGAACCTAATAGACTCGTACTCCAATGACCTCTCAAATTAAATAAATTGTTAATTCTATTTACGCTTGCTTGTCATACAACACTGACCTTGTCATTATTTGTAAGCGAAGCCGTCGAAAACTAGATTTTGCCCGCGGCTTCACTCACGTAAATGTAGGTTGTCAATTCTTTATCCCTCGGTAACAGTACTTTTTCTAGGTATATAGTATTCTACGTCCGTTTCTCTTCACCTGACAACGTGTATACGAAAGTTCGTGATCATCGGTCGAGTAGTTCAGGCGTGAAAGCGTAACAAACAAACAAATCCACATTCGCATTTATAATATTAGTTAGAATTATCATATTTAGTAATAATGACAAGGACAACGTTGTAACTTCAGTAACTATGTAAACAATGCCGAGTTAACATTATTTACAATCGTAGGCTTGTGTACTTACTAATGCGTACTTAAATATCTCTTCTTCTCCCTAGCCTTTATTATTCCCAAGTCACTTGGGGTTGGCTTTCTAGTCTAACCGGATTTGACTGGATATCAGTTTTTACACGGAGCGGCTGCCATCTGACCTCCGCAACCCGCAGGCTAACGATACGCTAAGGCTAGACCAGTGTCAGGATATTATCATGGCAGTCAGGACCGACGGCTTAGCGTGCTCTCCGAGGCACGGCGCAGGCGATAATTGTCAATCAATACGCACATCATTTCGAATAGTCATATAACTTCCGAAAGTCAGAGGTGCGCGACGTGGGTTCGAACCCGAGACCCTTTGCATGGCAGTCTGTTGGTCTCCCCACTGAGCGATCGCTGCTTGCTTATCTATGTTTAATATATAAGTTGTTATTACCTTTGACTTTACTTATGCTTTCTTTAAAAGTTCCTTCCTGAAATTGGAACTATTTCAATACCAAATATTATAAAAATCCGTAGTCTCTGCCTACCCCCCCTGGGAAACAGGCGTGAATTTATGTATACACATCAAACAAAGTCTGCGTTCACTTGAAAAGGGTGAGACATTATTTCTCGTGTCAAAATATAATTAATGAACGCATTATTTATTGCTTTAAAATTTAAAAACACATTTAAATGTAGAATATATAAAATTATCTTTTGTTTTTTTATATAAAAACGAGGTCAATGATAAATTACCCTCAGTCTTGTTTCTGCCTGAAAGCTGTTTTAATAAATTTCTCTAAAATTGTTCATTTGAAAAATGCCTGGTGGACTGTCTGAACTTTTGAAGTCTTACGAGCAAGAACAGTGTTATTGCATGAAGAAAGATATTCCACAAAACAAATCGGAGCCAGAGTCTCCGTTTCTCAAACCTGCGTCGTTACTACCCTGCAGAGGTACTGGAGCTTGGGCAACTTGGCTGATCGACCCCTCAGTGGCCGCCCGGCTGTCCTTAGTGATATTCAGAAGCGCTACATCAGACTTCTTGCCGCCCGTGATCCAATAACTAACGCTTCCAAATTGAGATTAGAGCTGCGAGCTGCTACTGGACTGGATATAAGCACTCAGACCATTCGAAATTGTTTACACCACTTTAGATTACGATCAAAGACATCCTGACGAACACCTTTGAATACACGGGAACGACAGCGACGCAGATTGCAGTGCGCCAGGCAGCGTCCACACGATGAAGACGAAGAAGAAGATGTCTGGCGTAATTGTCTTTTCGTTGACGAAGCACGGAGTAGTGCGCACCCTGATAACCGACGTGTCCGAGTTTGGAGACGGTCTAGGAATTCCGAAAGTCAAAAAACTGCCACTGGAAGCCTTCATTAAGGCGGCAAATCGGTATCTTATTGGGGCAGAATAATAATTGGAGCTCGAACGCCTTTGATCCCGTGATCAAAGGCGTTCGAGCTCCAATTATTATTCGATATTATATATTTTGGTACGGACCAAGGCTATGTGGGGGTATAGGTATAATATATGATATACATTGTTATTACAATGTATATCATTCAATCTACGTACATATCACACGCGTATTCTATTGAATACGCGTGTGATATGTACGTAGGTTGAATGTGGCGGCGACGGTGGCGGACAGTCGCTCGCCAAACACACTTTGCAATGGTTGGTCAATAAATTGTTGTTGGTAGCAAGTGCATTTCATTTATAAATATAACCCAGTAGAGCAGTACCTAAAGCTATATGACAGCTAATTTGTATAAGAGTTTAGAGTACCGGAGGCCCAATCACCCCCTTTCCCCTATCCCGCTCCTTCTCCTTCCCATTTCCTTTCCTAAAGGGTCGGCAACGCGCAAGTGATGCCTCTAGTGTCGCAGGCGTCCATAGGCTACGGTGACTATTTACCATCAGGTGGGCCGTATGCTTGTTTGCCACCTTAGTTGTAAAAAAAGACAGCTATTGATGGCATCATCAGACCATTCATGATAAATTATGGTAACCAATTCGTGTTGGTCGACGATAATGCGACGGCACATCGAGCTCAACGAGTGAGCGCTGCTCTCCGTGAGTCCGAGATCACGCGGTAAGACTGGCCTGCCGGCTCTCCGGACTTAAACTCAATCGAGCACGCATGGGACGCTCTCAAGCGAGCTGTTTGGAGTCGCCAGCCACCTCCAAGAACTCGGCCAGAGATCAAGGAAGCCGCCATTCAAGGATGGGACAGGTTACTACAAGAACTATTGGACAACTTGATCTACAGCATGCCCAAGAGGATTGCCGCATGCGTTCAAGCCAAGGGAGGAGTCATTGTGTATTAAATTTGTAAATAAAAGCATATATAAATGAATAAAATTATTTACTTTAATCAAATCTTCGCATTTCTTTAAATTACAAATTTTACAGAGACCGAAAAAACTATTTTGTTAAAGAAAAACAAAATGAATATAGAGATTTTGATATTAAAATTGTGTTTTTAAATGTTAAAGCAATAAATAATGCATTTATTAATTATATTTTGACACGACAAAAAATATTTCAACTTTTCCAAGTGAACGCAGACTTTTTTCATGTGTAATGTATGTATTTTATTAAAATCGCTCAAGCTGAATAACCGAGAAGATTTTGTGTTTTTGGTAAATAAAGAAATAATTATATTAACCTATTGAGTCGCAGCGGCACACCGGCGGCCAGATACGAAAGATTTTTAACTACGTATGGTATTCTTGGATTTGACATTTTAGAATACCTACCCTGCAAAACTTTACTTAGGTACTTTAAGTAACAAGATGGCGTTTTACGGCTACTCTTTGAAGTGTCAATAGCTCACACAAATACTTGCTCACTTAGCATTTAATATTAACTAGATCTAAGGTCCAGTCGAGGTTATCTAATTCTTTGTACAAAAAGCCTTGTAACAAAATCTCGGTCATCGGCATAACCCCGTGATTCTCTACCGTACTCGTGATTAATAAATTAGAATTTAGTTGGATATTAGACACAAAGGTGGACGAACATAGCCTTCTGTGAACTCACCTGTGATTGGATGATTACATGAAAAGTTGACCGTCGCATGACCGTTTTACAGAACTGTCAAATTTGACTATTTAACGATTTTATTATGCATCATGGCAATTTTTAAGATTTTGTTTAGTCTATAGTTATTTTGTCGGTGGGATCTTACTAGCCATCACCCACGACCAAGCCTACGTAGTATTGATAGAGACCTATTTTAATAACAGTATTTCAATTTGATAATAGAACAAACATCATTATTCGGGCACGCTTTTTAGTACACATTACACAAATTACAACCCTTGTTAAATATTACTTTTACAAAGTGTTCCATTTAATTGTAACAACACAATATTTACAAATTTCCATCCTAATACTAACTTAATGTTATAAATGTGAATGTGAGTTAGTTTGTTACGCTTTCACGCTTTAACTACTCGACTTATCATCATTAAATTTCATATACACATTGTCATGGGTACGGCAAAGGACGTAGGCTACCTTTCATCCAGAAAAGATACTGTCCCCTAGGGATAAAAAAATTACAAAACCTATATGACCCACCCACGCAACTTCGTCTGCTCTACATAAGAAAATTATCTCCGTTTTTACAACAATGTTTTATTGATGCTCCGCTCCTATTGGTTGTAGCGTGATGTTATATAGCCTATAGCCTTCCTCGATAAATGGGCTATCCAACCCTAAAAGAATTTTGCAATTCGAACCAGTAGTTGCTGAGATTAGCACGGTCAACCAAACAAACAAACCCTTCAGTTTTATAATAATAGTATCTATACATATAAAAAGACTATAAATTAATAAGAATTGCAATAGATTTATCGAAAAATTATAGTGTAAGATACAGTTGCACACCAACCGGAGGCAAGCGATGTCAAATAAACTTGTTCGACAGCTGTAAGGTCAGGACCTCAGTAATGTTAATAACAGTATTCTGTCTTCATACAAACGGTCGGAACTCGAGTCATAGCTGCGCGCCTCGGCGTTGGTATGCGCTTGGTACGCAACCAGTCGCGAATGCGCCGCACGCGCAGTGACGAACGGACGGTGTGATTGTTTTGTAAGCAGTAAGCGTGCGATTTGTGATGATTTGATTTTATTGAACACTTTCTATTTCATTCACTACGAATTTCATATTTTATAAAAAATATTTACAATCACTAAACTAGAAAGAAACTCAAGTAGGTAGATAAAATTAAAATACTAAGGCGGGCAGCTCTAACGCGTGTCTACGAACCGCGCTGTTGTAGGTAATTATTTCAAAGACACGGCCGAGTTACAATACTGTATAGATATCATTACCGTGTCGCCGCTGCCGCCGCTGCGGAGTGTCGTGGGTTCGATCCTACACAGGACAATAATTTGTGTGATCCACAAATCCGAGTCGGTCGAGTGTTCTGTGTGTCCGTTGTTTGTAAGAGTCCCCCGCGATACAGGAGTTATTCGTAGTACGCGAGTTGTCATTTTATAAAAATGGAAATTAGATCCGATGACCTAAGTACTATGTAATGACGGTCGCGACGTTAGCGAACTTTGCTAATCGATCGGTTTGTTAAACTCTTGGTATTTTTAATAACGGTTCTAGTATTTGGTCTATTTCTTATCTAGATGGTCAACTGTAATAATTACTGGAGCAACGAGAAATGTAGTTAAATACTTATAAGGAATTGCAAGCGAGCATATTTTGGCCAAGTTTTCAAACGTGTTACATGATAGACACCGCCGGATTTAGGAGGGTCAAAGGGGGACCTCCATCACGGGCTGTCGCAAACATATTTTAGGATAAAGAAGTAGCGCTGTCAACAACAAAACTAGTGATCTTTGCACCTTGTGTTGGTAATGCGACCAATCTTTTTTGCAGGGTAAGCAGCACGTGAATAGGTATAGTATTTTGAGATACCTGGAGTTTCAAGCGATCTTGGACGCAGAAATAACGGCTGATCAATATTATAGGCGATCTATGTTTTAATTAAAGAAGAGATAATTAAGGTAAGTAGAATTGAGGTACTCACAAAGCCGATCTCAGCGGGTGGGCCCGTGACGTCATAGATTCCGACGCCGACCCGCAGCGCATGCGCACTCAGGGCGCACGTCAACAAACACAATATGACCGATGCTCTCATCTGGAAATAAATAAAATAACAATGAACTATAAAAATAAAACAAACTCCATTTATCGTTACTGACTTGCTGGCGTAAGTGGATGCTGCTATTTACCATATTGCTGCTTTAGAGGCTACCATCAAATTTTATTAAATGCTTGAGTATGTTCAGTAGTAATTCATGGAGAAATGGTTGCAGCACCTTACAGTTATGATTTGTAAACAAAATTTTATTGTAAGCTTGGCGATTAAAAAGAGTGGCCATGAGTTTCTTGCCCGTTCTTCTCATGAGCCCTACACCCTTGCTTTGCAGAACGTGGCAGTAAATGTAAATTCACAGAAAAATGTTGTGTAACTTTGACATTCATAAGTGTTACCTTGTAACCTAACTAGAATAAATTTATTTTTGATTTAGATTTAGATTTTTTGAGTAATTTATGGCCTGAAAGCGTAACAAACAAACTCACATTCGCATTTATAATACTAGATGTTCCCGCGGTTTCACCCGCGTGTATCGTTACTGTGCTCCCCCGTGGGTCGTAGCATGATGTTATATAGCCTATAGCCTTCCTCGATAAATAGGCTATCCAACACTAAAATAATTTTTCAAATCGAATCAGTACCTGAGATTAACGCGTTCAAACAAACAAAGAAACAAACTCTTCAGCTTTATAATATTAGTATAGATTAGTTATGATTTAACTAGATAGTATCAGCGCAGTATGATGCACATAGCCTAAGTAGACGTCGATGACGCATGGCCTTAATCATTAAGAATCCGGCGCACGCGCCGCTGCGCGCTGCGCAGAGCAATGCCATTGACTACAAGATCTTCCGCACAACGTGATGTGTGTCGGAATACATAAGACGTATATGCTTATCAGATATGACTACGATACATCTTGTAAATTCATTTGTTCAGTTTCATATTTTATATGAAGAAGTAAGTGAGTATTGTACGAAATTCTGAACCATTTGCTTAAAAACATGATCTTCGTCTCCCTAGCCTTTATTATTCCCAAGTCACTTGGGGTCGGCTTTCTAGTCTAACCGGATTTGACTGGATATCATTGATGTATAAAAAATATGAATGCTGGATATCAATTTTTACACGGAACGACTGCCACCTGACCTCCGCAACCCGAAGGATAACGATACCTCAAGGCTAGACCAGTGTCAGAATATTAGAGTGCACTGACTTCCCAATAACGACTGCCATAGATGTTCATGGCAGCCGGGATCGACGGCTTAACGTGCTCTCCGACGCACGGAGCAGGCGATAATTGTCAATCAATACACACATAATTTCGAAAAGTCATATAACTTCCGAAAGTCAGAGAAAGAGTTCGAACCCGAGATCCTCTGCATTGCAGTCTGTTGGTCTCCCCACAGAGCTATCGCTGCTTCAAAAATGCGTGCTTAATGGTTTTTTATACATCAATGTTTATTAGGTATAAAATTATAGTAAAGTGTTGTGTTAAATGTGTACTAACGTTAATCTAGTTACATAATAAATCATTTAATATGCTAATTTCAGTAAGTATAACGAACCATTGTGACTTCTAAATGTCAGCGAAATTACGGTTTTAATGTTCTAATTTGCATAGAAGTAATTGGCCATTATTAAATCAAGTGATTTATAAAATATATGAAGGTGTTCTCTATTTTATACTTTCATAGTGACATCAGTGTGAAAGTAGATATATCTGTTTGTTTGTTACGTTCTCAAGGCTAAACCACTAAACCGCTTCTGATGAAAATTTTTTTGGGATAATTTGTAATTGGAACCATTAAAAAAGAGCACTTTAACAACATCGCAAGCTGTAGGTCATATAGAATGCTATATTTAATATTGGTCTTTCACTGATATCAACATTTCATTCATACAGAGTCAAACTCGTAGGTGGTGCAGGATGTTTTTAGGTACCTATTTTTGTTATACAACTTAGCTGGCAAACAAGCATACGGCCCACCTGATGGTAAGTGGTCACCGTAGCCTATGGAAGCCTGCGACACCAGAAGCATCACTTGCTCGTTGCCGACTCTTTAGGAAAGTGGGAAGGAGAAGGAGCGGGAAGGCGGTAAGGGGGTGATTGGGCCTTCGGTACTCTCACTCACCGAACGAAACACAACAGTTGGAATACTGCTATTTCACGTCGATATTCTGTGAGAGGTACTCACAGAATATCGACGTGAAATAGCAGTATTGTATGGGCCGGCTCGACCGGGGAAGGACTACCCCTTCCCCGGTCGAGCCGGCCCATACATGCTGAAATCAGCGAGGCTCTACTATTAAAAAAAACCATTTGTGTATTATGTGCCTTTTTTAAGGGAACTTGTTTTAATTTGTTATTTTTGGCTATTTATGGTGAAATGGTTGCAGTACTGTACCTGTAATATATGTGATGAAATATAGCAAAATATTTTTTTTTGATCTATTCTAATATTGTAAAGCTGTAGAGTTTGTTTGTTTGTTTGAACGCGCTAATCTCAGGAACTACTGGTTCGAATTAAAAATTCTTTTAGTGTTGGATAGCCTATTTATTTCTCGAGGAAGACTATAGGCTATATACGATCACGCTACGACCAATAGGAGCGGAGCAACAATGAACAATGTTGCAAAAACGGGGAAAATTCTCTTATGTGAAGCAGATAAAGTTGCGCGGGTCAGATAATCCTAACTAGTTCTAACTAGTAATATTATAAAAGCAAAATGAGTTTGTTTGTTTGTTTGTTACTTTTTCACGCCTAAACCACTGAGCCGATCATCCTGAAATTTTGCATATACGTTGTCAGGTGTACAGACATAGGCTACCTTTCATACCGAAAAAATTACTGTTCCTGAGGAAAACAACAATAACGTTCTTATGATCATAGGTGGCGCCACGTGTCTTTCGAATCATGATTGAATTATATTATTACAAGCAGAGTACGACCCAAATTGATTGTCAAATTCTAAATTAACGCGAGCGAAACCGCGGGCAAAAGCTAGTTTAAAATAAAAGCTTGAGCCGTGTGTTGTTCGCAGTGTCACTTTTAAAGATACCGTCTGACATAGCTCGACACTTTTTAAATACCTATTATAAACCTTACTTCTTTATCTAAGTGAATGACGAAGTGTTTTTCAATTAGGTACAAAGATATAATCAAACAAAGAACCTGTGAGTTATCATAACCTTGGCTTTGCCAAGAATATTGATGATGTCTAGTTAAATAATATTGACTATTACTACCGAATGACCTTCATTGCTATATCCATTAATAAGTCAACATATTGATAAACGGAGAAACAATAATTTATATATTATTTTACATTCAAGTGATTTATTTATAGGGTTGCCACTTATATTTTGATGAAATAGAGTATATTTACTTACTGAGGTAAAAAATAAAGTACCTACATCATCTGAAAATAAAGTATTATTTATTCTGATACTAGCTTTTGCCCGCGGCTTCGCTCGCGTTAATTTACAATTTGGCAATCAATTCGGGTTGTACTCTGCTTGTAATAATATAATTCAATCATGATTCGAAAGAAACGTGGCGCCATCTATTATCATAAGAACGTTTTTGTTGTTTTCCTCAGGAACAGTAATTTTTTTCGGGATGAAAGGTGGTAGCCTATGTCCGTTTCTGTACACTTGACAACGTATATACAAAATTTCAGGATGAGCAATTCAGTGATTTAGGCATGAAAAGGTAACAAACAAACAAATAAACTCATTTTAGCTTTTATAATATTAGTTAGGATTTTGTTACCACATTTGTTGTTGCTTCTAGCAACATAATAACGAATATTTATTTTCAAGGAATGTCTTGACCAAATCTTTAGAATCTATGGCAATACTAAGACAGATAAATAATTTAATTTTTTATTAAATTTGGCGAAGCGTCCATTTTTTTTTTTTTACTATCTGACCCGCGCAACTTCGTCTGCTTCACATAAGAGAATTTTCCTAGTTTTTGCAATATTTTTCATTTATGCTCCGCTCCTATTGGTCGTAGCGTGATGTTATATAGCCTATAGCCTTCCTCTATAAATGGGCTATCCAACACTGAAATATTTTTCTAATTTTACCCGTAGTTCCTTAGATTACCGCGTTCAACCAAACAAACAAAATGTGAGTGAAGTCGGCGCGTGAGCGTCCCCGCCTTTTTATAAATACAGCGGATGGCCGTTTCGCGCGTTAAACAACAATCAACCGTATAGCCGTACCCATACTGGCGCGGCGAGATTTGGAAGTTTTATTTCATCTATATCTTGTGTGTTTATAAACCGATTCCTATATTTTTTTTTATAATATAAATATTAAAGTGTACTTTTTGAATATGGGAGTTTGATAAAGATATATCTATGTGAAATACAATATATTTATGTATTTTAATACACTTTGAAGAAATGCCTAACGATTAAACACGTTATTATGGCTAATTTATAAAAGATAGATATATACTATTAAGGACTTTTTTGTAGATCTTTTGAAGACCATCATCTTTGTAATACATACTTTTGGTGTATGATCAACGTATGCGAGGATAAGAGCTCGAAAGCGCATTTTCGTCCGACTTGCTTCAAATTTATCGTCACTGCTCAGCTCCTATGTGTCTTAGTGTTATGTTATATAGCCTATAACCTGCCCAGGAGTATGGACTACAATCGTACCAAGTTTGGTTAAAATCCCTTCAGTAGTTTTTGACCCATGCGTGCACATACAGACAGACAGACAGACAAAAAATTTACTGATTGCATTTTTGTCATCAGTATCGATCACCATTCATCCTCCAATATTAATTTTGAATATATCCTCTCTACAGTTTTATTATAAGTATAGATTATACATGGTAAGTGGTCACCGTAGCCTATGTATGTATATATTTTTGTTTCTTGTAAAAGCCGACATAGGTAAAATAAAATATTTTGACGTACCTACTTTATTATCCTCATAAAGTATAAAGTACGTTAGTCCGAAATAACGTACAATACTTTATTAAAAAGTACGGTTGGCAACCCTATTTATTTAATCAGAGAGCAAAGCAAATAACTTTTTAATAACATCACGTTGCCATAATAAATTAATGTTCACATAATAGATATTGAAAGGCAGATCAGTTCAACAATGTATTAACTGACGGCCAAACTCAACTGCTGTGATTGGCTTAGCAACAGGCATTCAAATCACTTGACATGAGTTAGATTTTGTGATTGAAGACACTTTCAGAAACCAGGTCTAAGAGGCTACACGTAGGTACATCTGATTATCTTTCGCCATTACAACTGAAGAAAGGACTTACAGGTCTCCATATCCATAACTAAAGCCTATTTTTTGTCACATAAGCTTATGTCACGTATGGGATTCGAACCTACAACACTCGCGCAGTGGCGAGGCGACCACTTCAACCACTACGCCATCCGTGCTTTCAGTAGCCTAAAGGTACCTATAAGCTTTTATTTCTTCAAAATATTACGAAGAAATAAACTCTACGCGCATAATTCAGTCAAAAATGCGTGCATCTTCTCCCTAGCCTTTATTATTCCCAAGTCACTTGGGGTCGGCTTTCTAGTCTAACCGGATTTGATTGGATATCAGATTTTAACCGGACGAGCGACTGCTATCTGACCTTCGCAACCCGAAGGCTAACGATACCCTAAGGCTAGACCAGTGTCAGGATATTAGAGGGCACTGACTTCCCAATAACGACTGCCATAGATGTTCATGGCAGCCGGGACCGACGGCTTAACGTGCTCTCCGAGGCACGGAGCAGGCGATAATTGTCAATCAATACGCACATAATTTCGAAAAGTCATATAACTTCCGAAAGTCAGAGAAAGAGTTCGAACCCGAGATCCTCTGCATTGCATTCTGATATTCTCTCCACTGAGCTACCGCTGCTTCAAAAATGCGTGCATATTTATGTATAAATTGACGTAAAATTTAATTAGGTAGTAACAAGTCTCACGTGAAGATTAGACTTGCTTGTTATAGTAGCACAAAGCAAACACAAACACCGAACACAAACAAACAGTCCGCCATCTTGTGCGATAATACAATTATTATCTCATGGAGGTTATAGTCAACAGCGATATTATTATACCTACTCATTATTAAAGTTTGTTGACACCGTGTAACAAAGAAATCTAAGACCACTCGAATAGCGCAGTTATTTAAGTAGTTGATACGCTATTTGTCAGCCTCGATGGCATAGTGGTTAGTGTGACTGACTGCCACGCCTGAGGTCGCGGGTTCGATCCGCACAAGTCAAACATTTGTGTGCATGGACATGGATGGTTGTCTTAGTCTGGGTGTTTCTATGTATTTACAAAAAAAGTATATAGGTATGTATGTTTTCCCATTGTCTAGTACTCATAGTACAAGCTCTGCTTAGTTTGGGCTAGATGGTGTTGTGTGTATGTGATAGAATATTATTATTGCCAATAGGCTGAGTGTCGTTCAATTCCCGTACGATAAAAAATAGGTGTTCTACAATTCGCTGTTTTAAAGTATTATTAGATTAGAAAATGCATGCGAATCTGGCACATAACAAAATTCCCATCTCGTGGACCAATGCCAAAACGAATTTATTTATTTTATCAACATATTATTATAAATAATGATCTTGAAATATACTTAGCCGGCACGTTAGAGCCAGGGGCAGTCGATTTTTTTTATACAACTAAGGTGGCGAACGAGCATACGTTCCACCTGATGGTACGTGGTCACCGTAGCCTATGGACGCCTACAGCACCAGAGGCATCACTTGCGCGTTGCCGACCCTTTAGGAAAGGAAGTGGGAGAAAGAGCGGGATGGGGGAAAGGGGGTGATTGAGCATCCGGCAAATTAATTATTTTGATTTGCTCTCTAATCAAGTTCGAAGTCCAGGTCTGACAAAATGTTATTGGGATTCCTGGGTAAAAAATTCCCAGTAGCCACACGAATGAATAAAATTTCGAAGCCTACAACTGAACACAAGCGGTAGAAGCCAACAAGCTGACCCTCTTATACATAATGGGAGAGACATACCTAAGTACCTAGTCATAGAAATCTGGGTGTATTGCATCTCTATTTACGCCTTTGGGATATATAGTACTAGCTTTTGCCCACAGCTTCACTCGCATAAAAGTAGGTTACGTTAGTAACAATACATTTCTTTTCAATAAAGTGTATGTCACTCGGTGATAGCTTTCTAATGGTGAAAGAATTTTTAAAATCGGTTGTGTAATTTTTAAGTTTAATCCTTACAAACAAACAAAAAATCAAATATTTCCTCTTTATAATATTAGTATAGATTAGTTTATGTGGTTATTGATAACTAACTATAAAATATTATTGTAACTATTTATTTAAGTATAGACAATATTATATTTGCATTCTTGTAAATAAACTCCATTCGTAGATAGTTGTTTTGATTGCTCACACACTAATACTTGCATAGTTTCCTTATCACTTCCGATAATGTGAGTGACAAAGACAAGCGGCATACCTACTCCCCTCCGGGACGAATGTGAGTGACAAAGACAAGCGGCATACCTACTCCCCTCCGGGACGAATGTGAGTGACAAAGACAAGCGGCATACCTACTCCCCTCCGGGACGAATGTGAGTGACACAGACAAGCGGCATACCTACTCCCCTCCGGGACGAATGTGAGTGACAAAGACAAGCGGCATACCTACTCCCCTCCGGGACGAATGTGAGTGACACAGACAAGCGGCATACCTACTCCCCTCCGGGACGAATGTGAGTGACACAGACAAGCGGCATACCTACTCCCCTCCGGGACGAATGTGAGTGACACAGACAAGCGGCATACCTACTCCCCTCCGGGACGAATGTGAGTGACACAGACAAGCGGCATACCTACTCCCCTCCGGGACGAATGTGAGTGACACAGACAAGCGGCATACCTACTCCCCTCCGGGACGAATGTGAGTGACACAGACAAGCGGCATACCTACTCCCCTCCGGGACGAATGTGAGTGACACAGACAAGCGGCATACCTACTCCCCTCCGGGACGAATGTGAGTGACACAGACAAGCGGCATACCTACTCCCCTCCGGGACGAATGTGAGTGACACAGACAAGCGGCATACCTACTCCCCTCCGGGACGAATGTGAGTGACACAGACAAGCGGCATACCTACTCCCCTCCGGGACGAATGTGAGTGACACAGACAAGCGGCATACCTACTCCCCTCCGGGACGAATGTGAGTGACAAAGACAAGCGGCATACCTACTCCCCTCCGGGACGAATGTGAGTGACACAGACAAGCGGCATACCTACTCCCCTCCGGGACGAATGTGAGTGACAAAGACAAGCGGCATACCTACTCCCCTCCGGGACGAATGTGAGTGACACAGACAAGCGGCATACCTACTCCCCTCCGGGACGAATGTGAGTGACAAAGACAAGCGGCATACCTACTCCCCTCCGGGACGAATGTGAGTGACAAAGACAAGCGGCATACCTACTCCCCTCCGGGACGAATGTGAGTGACAAAGACAAGCGGCATACCTACTCCCCTCCGGGACGAATGTGAGTGACAAAGACAAGCGGCATACCTACTCCCCTCCGGGACGAATGTGAGTGACAAAGACAAGCGGCATACCTACTCCCCTCCGGGACGAATGTGAGTGACACAGACAAGCGGCATACCTACTCCCCTCCGGGACGAATGATTTACGCATCATTTATAAAAACAATGCACACCATTATTAATTATCTACTAGTCTCTGCACGCCCATGTAAATGTAAGAAATACTAATATTACATTTATTATATATAGTATATTAAATTAATACAAAGACTAATATTATAAAGCTGAAGAATATGTTTGTTTGTTGGAACGCGCTAATCTCAGGAACTACTGGTTCGAATTAAAAATTCTTATAGTGTTGGATACACTATTTGTCATGGAAGGCTATAGGTTATATAACATTACGCTACGACCCACGGGACCCACGGGGACGGCGCAATAACGATAAACGCGGGTGAAACCGCGGGCACATCTAGTATAGCATAATCCTTGTGTATTCATTACATATTAATTATAGAAAATAATAAAATTGATGTATTCATTTAATGTTACAAGTGGTGGTCTGTTGCGCATACGCAGACCTTAGAATGCCAGCCCAGAGTTCTCCGAGACCCACAACGCGTATTTTGAGTTCGACGTGAGGTGGAAGTATTAAATGGTAATATGCCATACTTCCACAGTGAAAGCAGTTATGACCAGTAGGAGAAAGCTGAAACATTTTCCATAATGGTTATAGTCATAATTGTGTATTTACATAAAATAAAATAATATCTCGCCATATTTTTAAATGATGTAATCAATGGCTGCAGCAGACATTGTGATCAATTGACTAGTTGCCTTCTATATTTAATATACTTACCTATTTTCTTTTACCTTGTTTTGTTTAGTCATAACCCATCAACCATTTTTATCTTATTTACATACATGTTGGACATACTTAAAAACTCACAAAGAAATAGGTAATATAAAAAGTAATAGTAATTTCTCTTAGAACCTCTATATTAGCTATTCTATCTGCCTCATTTATTCAATGTATGCACAGTATGCAAACAAATCAAGGCCGAGATCATAAACTGCGAAGTTTCTCTGACCGGTAAAGACTCTACAAGCTCCTACAACCAGCTAACAAAACTACAATATAGGAAAGAACCTACTACCGGCATACAGACGACCTCTCACCCACTGGGCCACGGCTACGCGGAACCAACTGCAGGTAAAACATGGCTTTAATTAAAGGATACGGACGTTAGAATAAGGTTAGAAGTGTCACAGATATGACATGAATTATACATGACACACGCGGCGCGGCCTGCGGGCTGCGGGCCGGTGACCGCGGCATTGGCGCTTCAATAAAACTCGAGCGATAGCAGTGCAATGTCCGTGTTGTGTGTTTGAATTAATATGACCACCTAGCACTATGTAAATACGTATTTCAAGACAGCTACTTCGCTAAAACTGGACACCATCCATGTTTGTTCCCTCAAGCTAGACTACAATGCTTCTTTTAGCAGTAGGTTAGTTTTCGAACCGATGAGCGATGAGCATCGCACATCTAATGTCTTATTGATTGATCTTTATACATTTTTAGAGAGAGTACTTGTGTGAGAGTCAAGATGGCGGGTGTACCTTAATCAATCGAGTAATAACATTTACCAAAAAAATGTAAGTACCTAAATTGTACTATTTAGTACCTCGGTTAAAAAAATTGTACCTCTTTAGAAGAAACCACAGCTAAATTTAGATACACCCGCCGTATTGACGTCAATATGGCGGGTGTTCTATAATATTTTATTATTTAACCATTACTAATAACATAATATAATAACACCAAAAAATGTACCTAAAAATACCTCAAGATACGGTTGTTTTATTTCTCAGTAATTATCGAACTGTGTTTTCTTTACTTGAGGTACTTTATAAGTAAATTTTTTTGGTAAATGTTATTACTCGTTGACTCTCACGTACTTGTCCGTGCTGGAAAACAAACCTGGTACTTCACGATTGGAAATAACCGTAAGTATGCAACTAGGACAACGAGACAATCAATATTATTTATTATGTATAATTATCTTGCTAAAACAATCACAGGAGCGATGCATCCACCATACTTACAGTCAACAATGGTGAGGTTCTCACGGTTATCATTATGCAATTAAACAATATTGGATAAGCAGTTATGTAGCTACGTATGCACGGTAATTTATTATTGATAGTCTGGGAACTAGCAGGTGCATTTGTCTTCCCATGTTATCTGTTATAAAACCTTTTAAGCAGCGCTACTTTCAAGATCTACCTATCTATACTAATATTATAAAGCTGAAGAGTTCGTTTGTTTGTTTGAACGCACTAATCTCAGGAACTACTGGTTCGAATTGAAAAATTCTTTTAGTGTTGGATAGCCTATTTATCGAGGAAGGCTATAGCCTATAGGCTATATAACATCACGCTACGACCTACGGGGGCGACGCCGTAACGATAAACGCGGGTGAAACCGCGGGAGCATCTAGTGTCTAATATTTTTAAAATGTTTACTATTTTGAGCGGTAATAAATCAATTAGTGTCAGTGGATAGTAGATCACGGCGGAATTGTTATTGCCAGTAATAAATAAATAATAAAATAAATTTTTGATGTAACAACTTCCGCACTAGAAAATCAGCTATTTTATAGATATATAAACGTCATATAAATAATACACCCAGACTGATCCACTGATTCAGTTAATCAATCGGCCTGTTGCAGGCTACTGCTCCGCGTAAAGCTTTATCCAAATTGATGCGATCATGTTCTGTGGATCACACATTTTGTCTCCTTTGGACTATGAATTTACTTCGTATGAGCACTATGAGCCTAAGGACCTGCTGCTTCAATAAAGAGTTTGCGAGGCGTAGATAAAGTGACAGGGCTTAGAACAGTTTGACCAAGGCATAGGTACAAGGGATGTTGCGGATGCAGATTTTAAACATCCGCGCGTGCGGATACGGATATTTGGAAATTCACATCCGCGGATGCGGATGTCCAAATCGATGCGGAAGCTCCGCAATTGCGGATACGGATGTCGATGAAAATTATTTATCTTATTTAGTGAAAAGTATCTAATATCACCGCCTTCGCAGGTTCAAGTCTGTTTTGCAAAGGTTTATAAATTAAACACGTACTACTGAACAACTGATTTCTTTCTTATCGTAACCTACGCTATGTCTGAATCCGCATTAACATCCGCGTTGATTATTGCGGATGCGGATGTCCAAATCGATGAATTGCGGATGCGGATGCAAATACTCGCAACATCCCTGATAGACACAGGTACATAATTTGTAAATACAAATGATCATACGATGCTAATACTTATACTATTCTTTTGCCAGTAGGTATCACCATAAGTCGAAGGTTCGTAAAGCCAAATGCTTTGCGAATTCATTGCAGCATCAGGTCGTCTACGTTAGTCAAACGTCTTTGGTCGCTAAAGTCTTAATTTGCTGTTTTTATGAATACATTATCATTACTGTTTCAAAAATAAACATAAGAAAGACTGCAGGACTGTAGTTAAATAAAGTTAAAGAAATTTAACGTACAGAACAGAGAACTCGATATATATTTTTTATAACTAGCTAGGTATCTATATTAAATATGTGGATCGTAAAAACTGTACATAGGTTGAATAAATTTATAGAGTAGTAGAGCCTCGCTGACGTCAGCATGAATGTGCCGGCTCGACCGGGGAAGGACTACCCTCGCACAGAATATCGACGTGGAATAGCAGTGTTCCTACTGTTGTGTTTCGTACGGTGAATGAGAGTGCCGGAGGCCCAGTCACCCTCTTTCCTCCTTCCCGCTCCATCTCCTTCCCACTTGCTTTCCTAAAGGGTCGGCAAAGCGCAAGTGATGCCTCTGGTGTCGCAGGCGCCCATAGGCTACGGTGACCACTTACCATCAGGTGGGCCGTATGCTTGTTTGCCACCTTAGTTGTATAAAAAAAATAAAAAATTACGCTATATTAAAAATAATTCTGCGTAGTTTTGTTTAGGTACATAATAAAAACTATAATACTGTATATTTTAACGATTTTTATTTTAAACTACTATTTATATTTTCAAATTTTCCAGACGTGTACCAAAGGCCAGATTATTCGACAGACTGAATTAGATTTAAAAAAATCTCCCGCCGTACTAATGAATCCTGTGTCGCGACTCGCGAGGGACTTTGCAAACATTCAAACAACAGACACGAAGAACATTTAGACTCAGAACAACCATTTATTATTATATCAGCCCTGTATTAAACTGTCCCACTGCTGGGCACGGGTCTCTTCTCAGTGTGAGAACGGTTAGGCCATAGTCCACCACGCTGGCCTAGTGCGGGTTGGCAGACTTCACATATCTACGAGAACATTTTGGAGAACTCTCAGACATGCAGATTTCCTCACGATGTTTTCCTTCACCGTTAAAGCGAGCGATAATTAACTATTTAATACGCACATAACTTCGAAAAGTCAGAGATGCGCGCCTTGGGTTCGAACTCGAGACCTCTGCGTGGCAGTCCGACGATTTCCCACTAGGCTATTATGGATCAGACAATTTTTTGTCCCGTGTGGGATTTGAACTCACTACACTTGGCGTAGCAGCATTGGCCACTTAAACTGCTACGTATTACTAACGTACTACTTATGAGATAATATAAGCACAGGTCAAGTTAATTAAATACCTATTATAAATAAACCGTGTTAACTTAGTGATTAGGGCCATTTTATATCTATTGTACATTTATAATAGGTACAATACTTAACCGATTTTGCTTTCTTGTGCGTCACTCGTGCTTGTTGATACATCGTAATATCGATGACATCAAGATACAATTCTTTTGTAGAAGGTAGAAGGTTCTTTATAACTGCTTTCCAACAATTTTAACAGGTTTTCAAAATATCTATACTAATATTATAAAGCTGAAGAGTTTGTTTGTTTGTGTGAACCCGCTAATCTCAGGAACTACCTACTGGTCCGAATTGAAAAATTCTTTTAGTGTTGTATAGCTCATTTATCGAGGAAGGCTATAGGCTATATAACATCACGCTACGACCCACGGGGGCGGCGCAGTAATCATAAACGCGGGTGAAACCGCGGGCACATCTAGCAATAGATATTGAAAGGCAGATCAATTCAACAATGTATTAACTGACGGCCAAACTCAACTGCTGTGATTGGCTTAGCAACAGGCATTCAAATCACTTCACATGAGTTAGATTTTGTGATTGAAGACACTTTCAGAAACCAGGTCTAAGAATAAACAAACTATACGCATCTAGCAATAGCTCGACGCGGGCGGCGCGGCGGCCGGCGGCGGGTAGACGCACTTACTGCACTTTCATCATGTCGGCCGTTGTAACTGCACTGCACCGCACTAGTGTTGCGCACTATCGATAACATTCACTAAGAGAAAGTTTTGTCGATACTTGTACTATATTTTGTTTGTTAACTTTCGTTAAAATTTATAAATATTTTGCTGACAATATATAAATTCGTTTCTCGTTATTTTTACATTTTCACTTCGGGGTTATGTGAAGTTTTTAAGTGAATTGGGCTATATATTTTTCGATTTTATATTTCGATTTCACTTTTACTGACAAGGTACTGGTAATAACCCTGCAATATCAATATTAACTATAATCAACTATAACCAGAATAAAGTCCGAAACAGTTTTCAGTAAAACCGGAAGAAAACAACTGTCTAACCTTATTTTCAATGAAAATTTATTGACATTCAGCCACACCTATAAATAATAATCATATGGGCAAACATTAACATAGTCCATCGAGTTATGTCATACAGTGAACTGTGTCATGGTACATCTATACTAATATTATAAAGCTGAAGAGTTTGTTTGTTTGTTTGAACGCGCTAATTTCCGGAACTACTGGTTCGAATTGAAAAATTCTTTTAGTGTTGGACAGCCTATTTATTGAGGAAGGCTATAGGCTATATAACATCACGCTACGACCCACGGGGCGGCGCAGTAACTATAAACGCGCGTGAAACTGCGGGCACATCTTGTATTATAATATGTATAAAAAGCCTAACTTATGTCATTTTGCTACGATTACAATAAGCAAATGAATCATTTTATATAGGTACCTTATGTGAATTGGAATTCAAAGTGTCTGGTTAATCAATAAATCTACATATTTAAAAGCGGTAATACTGGAATGGCCTTCGATGTAAGGTTGATTTTATTTTCATTAATTACACTATTGGACTTACTCCTTTCACAAGCCGAGCAGCGATAGCTCAGTGCGGAGACCAACAGACTGCAATGCAGAGGGTCTCGTGTTCGAACCCACGTCGCGCACCTCTGACTATCGGAAGTTATATGACTTTTCGAAATTATTTGCGTATTGATTGACAATTATCGCCTGCTCCGTGCCTCGGAGAGCACGTTAAGCCGTTGGTCCCGGCTGCCATGAACATCTATGGCAGTCGTTATTGGACGAGTGTCGACACAAAAGATCCCACTGGGTCGAAGTGTCGCCGGTCTGCACTGACTGGCTCTCACATAAGATAAGATAAGATACTTACTCCTTTCACAAGCCGCCAGCTGAGTTAGGAATGATAGAATATGTAATGTTTTATCATGCAACATACAATGCTATAATATAAATAAATAAATATATATTAATAATATTAAACAATCATATTTTCAAAGACGCGTGGTTTAAGACCTGACTACGTCAATGATGTGGCAATTTGTTGTAAAGAGCTAAGTGCAATTCGATGAATTTAAGTTTAGTTAATATATTAATTATTTTTTTTTTTTTTGCAAGACGCAATTTTTATATTCATGATTGTAATAAGTAGACATATTTTATGCATTAAAAATTATAAAAGATTGGCCTTGTTGCAACACTTTTTAAAATCTTAACCTTCAATATTTTCCAATATGGGTATAAAAAGATACATCATAATAATTTACCATTAAAAATCCAAATTATATGTTGAAGGTAAAATTAAATATTCTGAAACTCATGTCCTAGGACTACATGCATAATTAAGATAACGAACAATTTGCTAAAATATTTTCCATTATTTGGAGATGCTTCTGATATCGTGGTTAAGCAATATTTATTGGAAAACTAACAATAAATTGCAACGAACACCGTCTGCTACCGTCCCATAAGAACGTCCTTATATAAGTATACATCTACATCTATAACATTGTCATAGACATTCTAGGAAACAATCAACACACAATTCAAGGTCAAACTCAGTCTAAATAATGCCGAAGCTACAACTCGCCACATTATTTACGCTTAAATTAATAACTAACAGACTATATAAACTAATGATCTGTTTAAGTCTATGACATCGTTTTAATTCAGTTCTGCCATCGCAATAAACACAAATTAACACCAACTATAAAGTATCGTTACTATGATGAAGTCCTTCTTCTATAATGAATGATTTCGCGAATCACTTAAGCTTCGGTAGCAATCGTCTATAATATTGTTACTAAGTAGGTAAAAGCCGTGAAAGGCTGCCACTCTCCCACCGGTTAAACATAAAAAGAGCGTCATTGCTTAACATATGAAGTTTTAGTTTAGCATATTATTATATGTCGCCGTCGTAATGCACAAAATTTCACAGTGCGTATGCGTTACTACTTATCTACTATACATATCGGTACATACCATAGATTTTAACAATGTTGACACTAACTAATTGACTAATACCTGTTGTAGACAGATACATACATATTATTCTCACGCATATATACCCGATATGGTAAGCTTATAAATACCCATATTTTGTGAGCTATTATTTGACTCCCATATAATAGTTGGCGAGCCTATCGACGTCTACCGGATTTGAGTAGTAGAGCCTCGCTGATTTCAGCATGAATGGGCCGGCTCGACCGGGGAAGGACTACCCTCTCACAGAATATCGACGTGGAATAGCAGTAGTCCTACTGTTGTGTTTCGTTCGGTGAGTGAGAGTACCGGAGGCCCAATCACCCCCTTTCCCCCATCCCGCTCCCTTTCCTTCCCACGTCCTTTCCTAAAGGGTCGGCAACGCGCAAGTGATGCCTCTGGTGTTGCAGGTGTCCATAGGCTACGGTGACCACTTACCATCAGGTGGGCCGTATGCTTGTTTGCCACCATAGTTGTATAAAATATATATATAATATATATATATATATAATTTCGGACTCCGTGCTACTACTGACAATTTCTCAATAGAAAACCTAATATCTAGACCCGATCCAGAAGAGTAGCCTATAATGTCTGCAAAAGAACTGTTAAATAATAACTATTTCTTTTCAATATTCCACGAAGTATTCCCGTTTGTCCCACCACTCGTAGTCCCACTGGTAGTACGATTGGGAATGCAATAAAATATATAAAGTTTATTCCGATTCGTCCCACTTCAATTATTCGTGGGACGAATGGGAAATTTTATTATTAGCTAGACGTTCCCGTGGTTTCACCCCCGTTTATCGTTACTGCGCCGCCTCCATGGGTCGTAGCGTGATGTTATATAGCTTATAGCCTTCCTCGATAAATAGGCTATCCAACACTAAAAGAATTTTTCTAATCGAACCAGTAGTTCCTGAGATTAGCACGTTCAAATAAACAAACAAACAAGCTCTTCAGCTTTATAATATTAGTATAGATTTTATAATTTTAATACAAAATAGGTCCATCCATCGATATAATTGCTGTTTATTTTGTTCCGTCTCATCACTAGTGACATATACAGTTTACCAAGAGTTTCTCAGCAAATAGGAACAGACGACTCACAGTAGCGCAATATTACTATTTATGCAATGATTAATTTTATATAGGACAACTTTCTACACGCACAGTTGCATATTATGATTAGTTATTAGCTGATGAAGCATGGAACAGAACAGCGGTGTGATAATATCAGACGGACCTTGTATCTTCACACTATCACAAACTGTTTGCCTTGCCAGCTTCTCGCGCAGTAGCGCGTGCCAAGTCGCCACACCTCGGTCTCTCGCCACACTCGACGCTCTCCTTGCGGACAACACCCAATGTGATATGTTTGCGGATGAATGGAAGAAGATACTGTCAGTGTGCCGTGTGTAAGGAATATTGTGAAAAGTTAGTATGAAAGTTGCGTTAGTATAATGGCGCGTTTACATTATTCGGTTAGACCGTATACGGCTGCAGCCCGTACTCTGTCACCAACTAATGTAAACGGGTATTCGGTTGGCCGTATTCGGTCACAGCCCGTATTCAACGACGAGAGCTTAAAGCTTCGGTGGCCGAACTAATGTAAACGCGCCATAAGTGGCCTGCGGCCGTTCTAATTAATTAAATAAATAAATCATCTAACACGCAAGTTTGCGTTGCAAAAAATTGCAAGTTCCCACACTTCACAAATCTTCGACAACATTAGCAAGACTTCTTAGACAATATCTAATCTTCTTAATTTTTAAAAAGACAACTGTCGCACTCGGTGTAATTGAACAACTGACACTGAGCACATCTAGACTTGGAACAACCATTTGTGGATGACACAAAGGAGACCGTCCATATTCGGCTTGCGCGTGGACAATCATCTTATACACAAAGTAAAATATTAAAAGCTTTGTTTAAATATGTAATATATATTGGTTATCATCCAGTAGTATGAAATTGACGTATTTTATTTATATATTATATCAAAATAACACACACAGCCTGCCAGTCAATAAGGCAGTATTACTGCAACTGCATAGTCGGCCGAAGGACTGTTGGTTGCTGTGCTCACATAATGTCTGTAATATGGTACCTAAGCTGGGCAAGATATGAAAATGTCACTCCACCAGCATAGTTTTTGGAAAATAATTTAATAACTTATGAAGGTGATGGTGACACATGAAAATAAATATTTTTAAACAATGTGTTTTATTTTATTATTTAACGAACTTGATACTAAACTTCAAAGAATAATGTTATCTACTTAGTTTAGGTTACTCAAAATTAATATTGTTATTACAATATAAAATTGTTCACGCCCAGGCCAGGGTCCCATACAAGGTGGTCGGTCTTCTTTTCGTCCGGGATTCGAACCGACAACACTCGACGCGGCACGGCGGCAGTGACGAAGCCTCCACTTAAACCACTACGGCATCCGTGTAGTCAATTAATGTGATTTGATTTACTGTATGTTATAAGTTCGGTTAAGTTGCTGCTTTACTTGAAAGTGTCGCAGTAGTAAAGTGCAGTGCACGAGGCCTTGGGTCTAGGCCCCGGGACGAGCAAGGCTCGGGTTGTACCGTCAAGGAATTCTCATTAGCAGTACGAAGTTTAGAATTGTGCACGGATGACAACAAAAACGTCACCCATTATTATGTAGCCTGGGATCTAAAAACCTAGCTGGTAAAATGTAAGTATACATTTAGCTAACTATGCCTATCTATACCTACTAATATTATAAAGCTGAAGACTTTGTTTGTTTGAACGCGCTAGTCTCAGGAACTACTGGTTCGATTTGAAAAATTATTTTGGTGTTGGATAGCCAATTTATCAAGGAAGGCTATAGGCTATTTAATACCACGCTACGACCCACGGGGGCGGCGCAGTAACGATTTATAAACGAGGGTGAAACCGCGGGAACATCTAGTTAGGCCTGAAACTACATAATTATATTGGTATGTACCTACTTAAAATTACATCTCATATTTATTTGTACTTTCCGAAATTCAGTAGTAAAAGTCAATCGATTAGCGACGCATACTTAGCGTCGTGCGAAGCGCGCACTTGCGCAGGCGCAGTTATCTACCATGTGTTACACAAATAGCGCGGAGCTATAACTGCAAGAAACCGGTAACTGCGGGAGTAAATACGAAAGGATACACTTTTCATTTGAGTACAGTATTATTGCCGGCTCAGTTCGCCTTTTAAGCGCTCTGAAGTTAGTTTAGACTTTGTTGTTGCTACGTCAACATCCTTACTAATATTAAAAACTAGCAACCCGCCCCGGTTTCGCTCGGGTAGTACAAAACCTTATTAACAAGTTATACTCATAAACCTTCCTCATGAATGTCTCTGTCTATTAGTGAAAATCCGTCCAATATTTTTTGAGTTTATCGCGAACTGACGTAGTACAAACGCGGCGGGGGACTTTATTTTATAACTAGATGTTCCCGCGGTTTCACTCGCGTTTATGGTTACTGTGCCGCCCCCATGGATCGTAGCGTGATGTTATATAGCCTATAGCCTTCCTCGATAAATAGGCTAACCAACACTAAAATAATGTTTCAATTCCAACCGGTAGTTCCTGAGATTAGCACGTTCAAACAAACAAATAAACTTTTCAGTTGTATATCATAATATATATAAACTAGATGTTCCCGCGGTTTCACCCGCGTTTATCATTACTGCGCCGCCCCCGTGGGTCGTAGCGTGCTGTTATATAGCCTATAGCCTTCCTCGATAAATAGGCTACCCAACAATAAAATAATATTTCAATTCCGGGTGGAATATTTACTTTGGGCTAACGCTAACTTTAACCCGCGACTTCGTTATCATTATTTTGCTGCGATGTTATTATAAAACTGCGATGAGATATTCATTGAAATCGAATGATGTAAAGGGCAATTTTGTTTTAAATTAAATACTTATGATGAATAACGTATTTATTTGGATAAGGATTAATATCATGTTTATATAAACACCTTCGCAAATAATGCATTATTTTAGAACAAATTTGGTTAGCATAAAAAAGGTTATAGTGAGCCAACCTTAAAAGATAGACATATGCTGTCGCGGACTTTTTTTTAGAACTTTTAAAGGGGAACAATTCTGTCATACATCTTTTTTTGCGTAACTTTAACTGTTTACGCGGCGCACGCAGCGGAAGCTCTCAAAAGGAAAAAAAACCCTTCGATTTTGAAACATTCTTCCTTGGTGCTCCGCTCCTATTGATCTTAGCGTGATTATATATAGCCTATAGCCTTCCTCGATAAATGGGCTATCTAACACTGAAAGAATTTTTCAAATCGGGCCAATAGTTCCTGAGATTAGCGCGTTCAAGCAAACAAACAAACAAACAAACTCTTCAGCTTTATAATATTAGTATAGATTACGTGTCAAGTTGTTTGTCCGCTATGGACTCCTAAACTACTGAACCGATTTTGTTCAAACTTCGTAACCATCTGTAATTTGGTCCAACTTAAAAGATAGGATAGTTTTTAAACGGGCAAAAATTATCTAATGTGAAGCAGACGAAGTCGCGCGGGGCAGCTAGTATTAGTATAGATTTTAAAAGTAAGCTATATAACAACTGGGATAGCTGAATATAGTTTCTTGTGAACCACTAAGAAAACAATATAATAATCATCATCATCATCAAGTCAGCCAAAAGACGTCCACTGCTGGACATAGGCCTCTCCCAAGGTTTTCCACACAGACCGGTCTTGGGCCACCCGCATCCAACCGTTTCCCTATAATAATCATACCAATAAAAAAATTACAAGCTGATTCGTTTTCTTATAACAATTTAAACGCAACGCAGCAGACACAATATAAATTCTATTGTGTCTGCGAACAATTTGGTGGGCAAGGTTACCTAATTTAAGTTTTGTTCAAAGCTAAGATGTAATTTAATTTGGTACCTAGGCAAGTTAGCAAAATTTAAATGTTGTATTTGGAAATACCTACTAACTAATAATATAACACATACATTGAAAAATAATAAAATTTAACATAACAAATAGATGGAGAAGACCCCATGCTACAGTCGAGTAAGAAACGTAAATGCCTAAAAGAAAATAAAATGACAACTAAAATCTCAACAAATCTTTTTGTTGTGTAAGTGACTTTGACCCAGTTAAAAAAGTGGCCCGTCCGAAATATCATATTATACGATACAATCACGTATGTACTTACTTAGTTATTTGCATAGCTCAACAAGTGACGTGGACAGTTGTATATTAAGCATGCTAGCTGCTGCTTGGTTTAGTCAAAGATCAAGGAAACAAAAGACAACTGTAATAGTAGTAAGAAACAGCAATAAAATACTATTTTTCCATAGCCTTATATTTTTCTAATTTAGACCCAAGTTTCTGAACTGACTCTCAACCCTTTCTCGGGATATAACGAAATGCTTGTATTCTAGAGTTTGCTAGACCTATGTGAATCCTGCACAATATACCATTATCATTACCGAGGAAAAATCCTCGTAATTTTCTTTTTTAGAGTTCGAAAAACCTCTTATACAACCGCTTTGTCCGTCCGTCCGTCCGTCTGTCTGTTATACAACTTTCAACTCAAGAACCGTAAGAGCTAGAGACTTGCGGTCAACGCCATTCCACTCGGCATAGTCAATGTATATCGACTATGCCGAGTCGAGTGGCGTTGACCATGTATAGAGCCGGAGATACCCCCGAAATGACTATGACTTTTGACCTCTGACCTCAAGGTCACGTGGTATCACGTGACCTTTGCATATTACTTGAACCATTTTTTCGAAAATTGCCGATTCTCACTTGTTGTATATTAGAACCGATCATTACATTTTATATATAGTTAGTCAAAGTAAAAGTAATAATATCTTTTGATTGACCTTCATTTTGTTAATACCTTTACCACGCAAGCTGAACTTTTCCAAATACAACTAAATAAAAGTATAATATCCTGCCAGATCTGGTAACCATGTCACTTCAACAGTAGCGCATTGTTCAAAACTATTACGGTACAGAACAAACGCGTCAGTTTGAAACGAATCGATTTGCATTTTCATTGCATTATTGACATAAGTTTTACATAATTACGTGCAAATAGGTATATGTACAAATATGCTTAACGGAAGTGGCTTCAAGCCAATAACTAGACAAATACTTAACTGAATTGGTTTAATTTCGAATAAGTATAACATACTTAATATAATAATATCAGCCTTGCTGGGCTGCTGCTGTCCCACTGCTGGGTCTCTTCTCAGTGTGAGAAGGTTTAGGCCATCCACTACACTGGCCTAGTGCGGGTTGACAGACTTCGCGTATCTTTGAGAACATTATGGGGAACTCTCAGACACGCAGGTTTCCTCAGGACGTCAGGATGATTGTCTTCACCGTTTTGTATATACTTAATTATAATTTATACCCACTGCCTCGTTGATCCTGTGGTAAAATTAGGTTCGTGAAATCGTCATTTGGACCCGAATCCCAGTGTAAAGTGTATGGCGTAGCTTCATGCACTGCACTGATTCGATAACAGATCCAATTAGATTCATAGATATCCGATAATTCGACTCGATTAAGAATATGGAACCCGCAGCTTCCGGATGCTGTGTCACCATAAAAGTATATTTGATTTCCACGCAAGAGATCAAACGTATTATCCATAGACAATAGTTATTTCTATTGTTGTTATTTGTTATTCATTGAATAGTTAGTGACTCAGATATTATTACTATGGCAAAAGGTGTGTTTATAAAAAACAAAAGTATTTTTCTACACAATACAGATATTAACACCATCAATACCTACATACAATCCGGGACACAATAACAAAAACGTTTCTTTTTGGGTAACGCTCTCTTTGACTAAGGGATAAGTGACCCACGTTATAAAAGATATAATTGACGTCGTTAACGGTTTCCGAGTTTGAATTTCGAAGCGCAGGTAGCAACGCGCAACGGTCTTGCTGGTTGATTGCACAGGCATAAAGGATAATAGACCCAAGGTAGCAACGCGCAACGGTCTTGCTGGTTGATTGCACAGGCATAAAGGATAATAGACCCAAGGTAGCAACGCGCAACGGTCTTGCTGGTTGATTGCACAGGCATAAAGGATAATAGACCCAAGGAAGCAACGCGCAACGGTCTTGCTGGTTGATTGCACAGGCATAAAGGATAATAGACCCAAGGAAGCAACGCGCAACGGTCTTGCTGGTTGATTGCACAGGCATAAAGGATAATAGACCCAAGGTAGCAACGCGCAACGGTCTTGCTGGTTGATTGCACAGGCATAAAGGATAATAGACCCAAGGTAGCAACGCGCAACGGTCTTGCTGGTTGATTGCACAGGCATAAAGGATAATAGACCCAAGGAAGCAACGCGCAACGGTCTTGCTGGTTGATTGCACAGGCATAAAGGATAATAGACCCAAGGTAGCAACGCGCAACGGTCTTGCTGGTTGATTGCACAGGCATAAAGGATAATAGACCCACAATAATATCTGCATACACAGAAACTTAACCAAACTGGATAAATGCAAGCAGTGCATGATATATATTAAACAAAAATATATATTATTTTCATATAATAATATATATTTTTATAAAAATGATTAGATATGTTGTACAATATTATTTATATGTTTTATGATTATTTGTAAAAACTGATGCAATTACATTAATAGGTATTCGTTATTTTAAAAATAAGAAGAAAGAAATAAAACATTTTATTTCTAAAAAACTCAATATCTTTCACAATATCATGTAAATTATGTAAATTTTTTAGGAGAACACATAGATACAATATTTAATAAAGATTAATTAATACGAGTGACAGCCCTGCGCCACAAACGCCACGTTTCAAATGTGCCACCAGTACATATTAATGAACTCTGCTCACCCGCTTACGCTACGAGCTTGCCATGACGTAGTCTCCATGAAGGTATATATTAACATTGTTTATCTATACCTCCATGGAGACTGCACGTCACGCGCGATACACTTTTAATAACAATTACGTATAATCTTGTTTTCATAAAAGGTTATTTTGCATTTTATTAATTGGTATTTTTTTTATTATAAACGGCCATCCGCCAGAATAACCCATAGCTGTAGTCCATAAGCGAATTGTCAACAGACAGAAAGTACTAGTCAAAATCGTATCGTATAACTATATTTTTTAATAATTCTTACAATTAAATTATTATGGAACACACTCGAACAATCCGGTCTTATATAGGTACCTACTAGCTGTCCCGCGTAACGTCGTCTGCTTCAAACCAGATAATTTTTGCCCGTTTAAAAAAACCATCCTATCTTTTAAGTTGGACCAAATTATAGATGGCTACGAAGTTTGATCAAAATCGGTTCAGTAGTTTAGGAGTCCATAGCGGACAAACAACGTGACACGTAATTTATATATATTAAGATAAACTATGTTCCTGTCAAATTTCAGTTTCATAAGTCAAGTAGTTTCCAAGATTTCCTGTTTAATCAACGAATGAATAAGTGACTGACCTTAGCTTTTATTTATACTTTATAGCCAAAATAAAAGAATATTGATCCTTAACCACTTTTGAGTCTAGTTACACATGGCTCTTCTGTAAACACTGTTTTATGAGTAGTAGAGCCTCGCTGATTTCAGCATGAAGGGCCGTCTCTACCGGAGAAGGACTAACCCTCTCACAGAATATCGACTTGAAATAGCAGTATTCCTATTATTCTGTTTCGTTTGGTGAGTGAGACAGGCTTTCTCACTTTAAAATGGTGTCTTTACAGAAAAGAAGAGATATTCTTGATTCCCTTTTCTTAATTAAAATTATACAGCATAAAATTGATTGTCCCCAATTGCTGAAATATTTAAAACTCCGTGTCCCCGCCAGAAAGCCTCGAGCTCCCATCACGCCTTTACATCCTCCACTCCATAGAACCGTCTTCGGCGCATTTTTCCGATCCCCCGAATATGCAAATTGTTAAATAGCCTAAGTGATCTAATTGACGTGCATGCTGAGTCACTTAATAGGATCAAAAAAAATATTTCAAACTATCACAACACCTAATGCTCTCTCTGTATTCAGGTTGGTTGGTAGATTTGTTTGTTTGTTTGTGTATGTATTTATTTATTTTTAATTCTGTCTACATATTTTTTCTTGTATTGATTGATTTGTCTTTGAACTGGTAATTGTAAACTTAAGATATAAAAATTATGCATGCTGTGTTTACCTGTAAGAAATTGTTACGCTAGTAATGAGCTTTATGAATGTATCACATCTTGTAACAGTGTAATCAATTGTTGGTGAACCTTATAAATAAAATAAAAATAAAAAAACACAATTTAATATGTACTTATTTATTTAAACACATTTATAATATCTTTACAGTATATAGTGCGCGGCAACGAGGCAAACTTTAGTAAGTTTATCCTTGCTGCTATAAATTCTTTTTAGTCGAATAGTTCCACTTTTCACTTGTGAGAACAATAAACAGCTTCAACCGAGAGAGTAACAATGATCAATCGCACTCCGAAGATTTATGAGTTCATTGACAATAAACTACCGTGTACTGCAGCGGCATGCAGGCCACGCCGCGGTGCTCAACCAGCATGAAATAATGCCTACGATACAGATCCGATTGAGCAATAATCTTCACAATAGCTCGTCAAAGTCACATAAAACATTATTTTTGCCAATATGGCGAGCGTAATTTGATGAGGTTATTGTCAGTTGTATCAACATCGAGCTTGATAGAGGTGTTAGAGTATACAATGCAATACCAAATAGTACCGGTAACTGAACGGCTTGTTGACAATTCCATAGTAAATACAGTCAACGACATAAGCTGATTACATTTGCCAGATTTGGTATTATTTTATCAGTTAGTTAGAAGGGTGAACGATCTCTGAATTAATCAAATACGATCTGGTAAAGCCTATTTTAAGTCATCTGAGACCGACGAGCATGTACAAAGAATATAGTTTAATCTAACTGTTTAAATAAAAATGTAGTAGGTAAGTAAATTATCAAATTCCACGAAACCAAGGTCGACCAGTAGCACCCGTTCACGAGTACGACGCATGGGCCAGCCCTCGCCCCCCTCGCCATATTGAAGGGAAGGGAACGACCCGGTCCATGACGCCACCACAAGCAATGACATTTGAGTGAGCATGACGCTCCTTGGCATGCGAACTCAGAATAAGACTCAAAAGAAAACTTTACGGAACTGTCCATGATCACGAGTTGGCTGTAAGACAACTCTGCTACTAGCGATGTGCATTATTAAAATCAAATAAGTATAATTGCACCATGCAGAGTAGTATCGTGTTATGCACAACTCTATTCGATTATCATTCGAATAAAGATATGCCCATCACTACGGCCTATCCATCCGGATATCTATAGACGTGTAAGTGCATAACAAAGCAGGTCCTTACACAGAACAATAATACGCGGTATTTACTCATGTATCTACTCCAACCCCGCTCTCTCGAAGAGTCTAACACTTATAGAATGCAAGGCCAAATAAATCAAACGCTGACGGCTTTAGGTAGTAATTTATTCATCCGCCAAGAAATACGTACAGAGTAGTACTTTTTACTATATAAAGAAACTTACTAAGTTCCTACATCAGGCAGTTCATGTTTTTATTTACCAAGTAAGTAGTATAAAAATCAATTTTCGACTAAAATTAATGGGTTCAATAGCTAATTGATGTGTTTTAGCCGCGAAATATTTTAGTTGCACATGTTTGAATAATTAGAAAAATTACAAGTGCACAGCAATGCCTCCACTGTTGTGCTCTACTTATATTCGAATAAAATTATTCAGATAAGGGCAAATAAAATATAATCAAAGCCGTAGCGCACGTACATAAAATATCTATACTAGTCTATAATCTATACTAATATTATAAAGCTGAAGAGTTGGTTTGTTTGAACGCGCTAATATAAGGAACTACTGGTTCGATTTGAAAAATTATTTTAGTGTTGGATAGCCTATTTATCGAGAAAGGCTATAGGCTATATAACATTACGCTACGACCAATAGGTGCAGAGCATAAATGTAAAATGTTGCAAAAACGGGGAATATTCTCTTTTGTGCAGCAGACGAAGTTGCGCGGATCAGCTAGTAATATTATGAAGCTGAAGAGTTGGGTTGAACGTGCTAATCCCAGATACTACTGGTTCGAATTGAAAAATTCTTTAGCTATATAACATCACGCTACGACCAAAAGAAGCGGAGCATCAATAGAAATGTTGCCAAATCTGTGCAAATTCTTTTATGTGATGCAGACGAAGTCGCGCGGGTCAGCTAGTATAGTTATAATATAATAGATAGTTTTTGTCAGCCCATTCGAATACAATTTTAATGCAATAGTGCAAATCGCTAATGCGGATATAACTAGTGTTTCGGTTTGTTCATTTTCCGTTGTTTGCAAGGTTGGCAATCAAGGAAACTTGGTTGAACAATGGCTACTTAGGACAATGGATATATGACCATCACTGCAACGTTGCTAAGTGCTAAGGGTCGACTCTTGCGCATTTACAGATAGATAAACTTCGATTTCTAGTCTAAGCAAACAATAACAGGCCGGTAGTCGAAGTTTACTTTGAGAGCAATATATTCGCTCCATACTATAAGAGAAGAGATACAAAATCAATATCTATTACTAGCTGTCGTTAGAAATTCTTGTCAGATGGACTACAGTCTTAAGTTCTATAGAGTCATAGACCCGGTGCGGTGATCAGAAGACAAACAAAATTTCAGATCACCATTTCAACATACAGCACTTTAAAACCTAGTATAATAGAGGGGATGCACATAGCTCAAGTTCCGGTTGGCTTAGTACATCGTAGAGAAACGCATCTACACATATCTATGTATCATACGGTACAACAAAATCGGTTAAAGTCGCTTGAACGTCAATACTGCATTAATATTTGGCCCCTGCTGCCTCCGCGGCGCAGCGGTAGTGAATGCGACTGCTGTGCATGAGGTCTCGGGTTCGAATCCCGAGTCGGGCCAACAAAAAGTTATTGGGTTTTTCTGTTAAGAAATCTCAATAGCAGCCCGGAGTTAGGAAGTTGGCGGTGTTAGACACCCCGGTGCCTCGGAAAGCACGTAAAGCCGTTGGTCCTGCGCCCGATCTCTCTCCGGTCGTGTCGGATTACCGTCCCATCGGATCATGAGAATTAGGGAACAGAGAGTGCACTCGTGTTTGCGCACACGCTCGTGCACTATAATATCTCGTGCGCAGATGGCCAGTCTCAGTTAAGACTGGCCGCCGTGGCCGAAATTCGGTCTGGAGGACATTTGCATGCCTTCAGGCGGATTATGGAGAGACCAATTTATATATACCTATGTTAACTGAATTACCCATTTTCGCAATAAATGAGTTTGAGTTTGAGTTAATATTTGGCCAATTTGATCCAAAATTGCTGGACGCACGCGTCTACGCCGTGCGTCTTTTTTTTATAGAGCTGACACCTGTATCTGCCCGTACTAGTGCCGACTCCATGGAGCTTGGGGGTGCCCGAACCCCCACCAATCGTATTATAGGAAGGGCCGAAAATAATTTGCCTGGTCCTTGGATAGTTATGGTGCTAGGCTTGCAATACACCGCTCGTTATTTAAAAATCTTATTATTTATGCCATGGTTTCAAATTACTCAGAAATGCTTGGTCAGCCAAACCAATATTTAAAAAAATTGGCGTTACTCTCTGCCTGTTTTGTGTCTTCACTCGGCCGTAGTGGAAAGCGCAACAGGTGTGTATATGCATGGCAAAACGTGAGATATACATACTCCTTGAAAGATTCAAACGTGATGTTAGCATCGTACCTAAGTTAGCCACGATTCGCTCTACTAGACTTCAAATAATAACCATCAGCAATCATCAAACAGGAAAAGCAAGCAAAGGAAATCATATTGTATATAATCATAAATTCTAAGCATGCCGAGGGTCATGAGAACAGTTGCGGTAACTTTATCCATGTGGGACCATACATCTTCGACTATGGCACTTCCTATATTCTCAAGAGGCTTGACGCTTGATTCTTATATAAAGAATCTACGACTGACTGTTTCGGTGATGCAGCGATAGTAAATGCGACTACTGTGTAAAAGGTTTTGGCTTCGATTCCCAGGTCGGCCATACTGTTATTGGGATTTTCTATAAAGTAAATTTCAATCAGCACGGAATCACGTGGCTTTGATACGGTGTGCCATTGGCTACGGTGCAATATCCTGACGCTCAATAGGGACAAAACAATACGTAGCCTTCTCTATGCGCAGTTCGATCCCTAACGTAAACACTAGAAATAAGCATAAGTTAGTAGGCCCATATCATCGTTTACATAAAATTCACAATACATTTGCGGGGCTCGGTATACGTTTTTTTAATAAATTACCTATTAATATAATTAATTTTACATTGTTTAAATTTAAAAACGCCGTTAAAAAACAACTTATTCGGAAGGGTTATTATTCAGTCAACGACTACTTAAATGACAAAAACTCATGGAGCTAGTTGCTTGTTGCATACAGGATTCAAAGATATTACTTATAAGTCAATTTAAGCCTTTGCATAGTCACAAAGTGTAAGTGTATGCGCCATCATGCCATCCTACTGCCTATTTTAGATTTATATTAAATAATATATCTTAGCTCAAATTATTTCCTCTCTATAATATTATTAAGTTATTATTGTTATTATCTTTAGTTTTTTATAGTCAGTAGTATATGGCATAATGGCTGTAACACCTTGTTAATCTGAGTTGTAAAATACTGAAATTATATTTAACTGGCGATTTAAAAGAGCGGCCGTGAGTTTCTTGCAGGCTTCTTCTCATAGGCTCTACCCTTTGCCTGAACCTAGCAACTAACCTAAATGTAGCTTCAGTAACTTAGTAAACTCACTAACCTATATACTTTGACGTTCATAAGTGTTACTTTGTGACCTAAATGAATAAATGATTTTTGACTTTGACTTTGACTTTGATCTCACCTCCGTTATTCGTTATTATCCGTTACATTGATATTTGCCACTGTCCTGCTTTAACTTGTCTAAATCCACAAGGTCACGCCTCTTTTCACTGTCTTTACTAATTGGTGGTTCGTATACGAGCCGCTGGTAAACAACAGGCCGCTTATCACTAGCGGAGACATTATTGATTGCTACCTTTTTAGTTTAAAAAATTGCATAATTTTTATTATATAATTAGTGTTTTTAATCTGAATTGTTAACTGTGCTGGTTGTTGAAACATCAACATTTTAAGTAAAAAAAAGAAAGAAACGTGGGTAGAGTATGAGGACGTTTAACGGTGTAAGCCGTCAGGCATTCCAAAACATGACCGTATTTATTCTGAGCCTTGGTTAGGGTTACACACACACACACATACACGGACACACACACACACTGTCGTAAGATATAATATATGTGTGTATGTACCATAGATTTAGTATATATGCACCGCCTGTATGAATGTTTATATCCACGTGATTGGTTAAGTATCTTGGGGAGCAACGGACGCCAGTAGAACTTTTTTGCTGTGTACCGCAGATTTGATCTCTTACGATCAATAATGACATCCTTCGATTAGACGGAATTAGTACATAAGTATAATATAACTACATATGGTTATTCGACATAGCACATTAATTTGCATAAATTATGCAAATTGTACTGAAATCTGGACGGAAGCTAGCAGCATCTAGTTACACAATGACGACTGCGCAAGACGATCAGTCCGCGAGGTTAATCAACTACACTGCCATTAGGTAGGTATATAGATGGGTGACCATTTACAAGTAGGTACCTCTGAGGATAGGCACCTACTTACGTATCTAAGCTGTGAGTTGCGGCTGCCATGAACGTCTATGAAAAGTCGATATGGGCGGTCAGTACAAAATTAATAGATTACTAACTCAGTATAACAAGCTGACAAAAAATCATGAAATTGATATAGACATCTTCTCCAACAGTCTTCCGAAATTTAAAGGCAAGGTTATTTCGTCATTCAATCCCCCTATATCTTGAGAATATATGCTTCACTCAACCTGTAATCTCAACCATTTTCTGTGTGTTTTAATTATGCCTGTGTTTAATTATTTTGTATGTTTTAAAATTGTTTTCCTTTTCTTATATATGTAGATTTTGCTCACATATGTTTTAATTTATTTTAAATAATTGTTTTTCTTAAAAATGGGTATATAATCACTTGTTAGTTTTAAGTTTAGTTTATATTAGTGTAATAATAAAATGTTTTATTTATCTGTCTAAGTGAAACTGTCCCTTATCATGTCGTGGCGACTTGTAAGTAAAACAACACTTAGCACATATTTGTATATCATGTTTGTAAACCCTGTATAAGTGTATGTTTTGTAAGTTGTCTTAAATAAATAAATAAATGTTCTGAGATCTAGCCTAACCTTATATTACTTACTTATTTGTACCCCTTTAAGTTTATGGAAAAGCTAAGATAGTAGAGAAAAAGGAACTTAAATGGGCACAGTGATGTGTTTTACGCAGACATACACAAGCTTAAGTATTATGACAACGTAAAATTGAATATTATGTTATTGACATCACTCATTTACGTAACCTATGTTTACTCAATAATAAAAGACCGCAACATTTTGGACACTTGATACGACATGGCAAATCTATATCTACTTATACAAATAAATAAAATTGAAGTGTCTGTTTGTAATGTCAAAATAACAGCTTTTTATCTAATGCATATGAAAGTATATAAGGTACCTACTACGAAAAAATATTTTTTTTTTAATTTTTGTCCCTCTGTCGGTTTGTTCCGGCTAATCTCCGAAATGGCTGAACCGATTTTGGCGGGACTTTCATTGGCAGATAGCTGATGTTATAAGAAGTAACTTAGGCTACTTTGATTTAAAAAAAATAGGGTTCCGCAAAGACAAACACTTTTTAGTTAAAATCTACGCGAACGAAGTCGCAGGTAACACCTAGTCTATACTAATATTATAAAGCTGAAGAGTTTGTTTGTTTGAACGCGCTAATCTCAGGAACTACTGATTCGAATTGAAAATTATTTTTATGTTGGATAGCCTATTTATCGAGGAAGGTTATCTATACTAATATTATAAAGCTGGAGAGTTAGTTTGTTTGTTTGTTTGTTTGAACGCGCTAATCTCAGGAACTACTGGCTCGAATTGAAAATTTATTTTAATGTTGGATAGCCTATTTATCGAGGAAGGTTATAGGCTATATAACATCACGCTACGACCCACGAGGGTGGCGCAATAACTATAAACGCGGGCGAAACCGCGGGCGCATCTATTTAATATAAGACGTGTCAAAAGACATCGTATCAAGAAGTCGACGTAATGACAGAGAATATAGAGACAGAAGAGGCTCCACCGACAAGACTCTTGGAACTGATAGATTGAAACATTACATATTAGGTACTTATATATATTGTGTTTGCTATCTACACTTATTATATAAAACAATCTTAGTTAAAAGTCAATATTATTGTTGTGAATAATTCTGCTGCCCTTCTACAATTGCATACGCAAAACTATTCTATAGACGTAGCAGACTATTATTGTTCTGTGGACGTAGCCGTAAGAAAACACAAACGCATAATTTTGATAGGTCCTATAATCACGGTATACCTACGTACGAAGGAAGTCGTCAACGCTCTGGCAAGTCGAGCAAAACCTATACGGAACTTCTAACAGCATTCATGTTTTATTAGTAAACAAGAAAAAATGCGCCACTATAAATAGGTATCAGCAATAATAATATTCTACCACATACACACAACACCATCTAGCCCAAACTAAGCAGAGCTTGTACTATGGGTACTAGACAATGAATAAACACACATAATATTTTTATTTTTTTTGTGTAAATACATACATATTATACATAGAAACAAATGTTTGACTTGTGCGGGAATCGAACCCGCGACCTTAGGAGTGACAGTCGGTTACACTAACCACTACGACATCGAGGCACCATGATGATGAAAATATAACGGTACTTATCTACCTATGTAAAGTGATTCCATAATTTTTCAGGACTCTATTATCTGTATTAATACTGAAAGAGATAGGAGTTCTGTCATACTATCTCAGGCTTTATGCGATAACAACAATCTATTACGATAACAAGAAATAAAGAAGTGTCAACAATAACAACGGGCTGTGAAATTGGTGACATTAACAACGCAATTTTTAATTAAAGAAAAAAGGCAAGATTCGTGATTTGATCAATCCCTCATAATCCTGCAATTACCAGGTACCTACTCTACTAAGCTTGACATAAATAGGTATACTGTATTGTTAAATACCTACTTTATATACATATATTATATACCTACATATATAATATCACATATTACAGAAGTAAGTCCCTATTTTATGTTGTTATTATTATTAGTAGCATAAGTCCAGTTCAATAACTGAAAAAATCTTAACTAATATAAGTATAATAAAAATCAATACAAAATTACCAGGTTGTTTAGTTTGTTTGTTTTTGTATTCAAATAAATAATTAAAAATATTGTATAATTAGGCATATGTAATTTAATTGACAGCTAGGTACTTAATAATTTACACGAAGTATTAAGAGTGAATACATTAAAGATAAAAAGATATATCAATAAACACAACTAGGCAGGTACTGTTTTGAATGATATACAAATTAAATTTGAAAAAATAACTTACTTTTTATCGGTCCTAAAAAAAAGTTCCTGAAAGGATAAACTTCACATACATAAAACACATTTTGCCGCTAAAATATTCATAAAAGGCTCTTAATTACCACGTTCGATAACTAATGATTTATACTTTTGTCAACTATTCAATAAGATTCTTTGCACTGAGCTCAATTTAATTGAAAAATAACACGCGAATAGTGAATGCACTATACAAGGACAAACAAAGTAAACGTAAGTCCTCTCTCGCGGTATAAAACGCACTGAATTATTGTACTGCGCTGAATCAAAGCCAAATCCGTCCATACGTATGTGTCACAAATGTTTGGACCAACATATTAATCATCTCAATTCGGAACGTCAATACTGCTGTTTAATTTGAAAGCAATGTCAGTTCATCTAAATTTTATTGTGTATTATTATCCTTTGTTGTTAAACTGGCGGCATGTGACCCGTATTTGGTGTACATGCTCCATTGTTTAGTTTAGTGCGACAAAACTGATACAGTTACCAACTACTACGGAGAGTCATGAAGGATTTTATCAATCTTTTCATATTTAATTAGGAAGCTTCCAAAAGTTAAAGGAACAGAATAGAAACTACCTATTATAAAACTTCAAACATGTCAAGTTACCTATATTAAAGAGACATAAATAGAATGAACTCGGTTTAATCAGTCTTTTTTATTAAAACACCAATAGCAATGCAATAATACTTACAGCATTTATAAAATGTTGGTAAATACTTAGGTAGGTATAATACAAAAAATAATAATCTTCAGTTTCCAAAAATCCTTATATAATGCAATAAAATCAAAAACATTGTGCCTATCATAAAAAACAATAAATGACGTTTCCGAACCAAAAACAAATTTTATTTATCGACGTTTTAAGTTTGTGCTATTCCATTGTTTTTTCAAAATAGAAGTGATTGAAGTGACCGAAATGTGTATTATCCATCAGTTTTCAATAACCTTCAACCCATTTATCTAGATAGGTACCTATGTCAAAGCTATCATTTATGAAACATTTTAAAGATTTTCAATTTACATAATATGTAGTTATCATTGGTAGTTATTAAAAAATTTAATTGGTAGTACAAACAGGAGCGTTTTTTGTGTGTGTTCAACTTTATACTTGTTGTATTTTAGTTTAGATAGATTTTGGTTACCTATTACTATTTTGCTGTATAAAAATAATAATATGTCAATGGTTCTTTCAGGCAATAGGTAGGTAGGTAATTTCAATTTGAAGTAGGTAGGTACCTACCTACGCTCTTAACAAACATTACAATAATGTAGTTGTTTCACTAGGTGGGTACATAATTATTATTATCTATATCTATAAGCGTGTTCTTGAGTGGAGACCGCGACTCGGCAAACGTAGTGTAGGACGCCCTCCGACCAGGTGGGATGACGATTTGCGAAAGACTGCAGGCAGATGCTGGATGCGGCAAGCTGAAGACAGGGCGCTATGGCGCTCTTTGGGTGAGGGCTATGTCCAGCAGTGGACTATTATAGCCTGATGATGATGATGATGATGATATCTATACTTATAATAAAACTGTAGAGAGGTCAATTCTGTACATTGAATATATATTCAAAATTAATATTGGAGGATGAATGGTGATCGATACTGATGACAAAAATGCAATCAGTAAATTTTTTGTCTGTCTGTCTGTCTGTATGTGCACGCATGGGTCAAAAACTACTGAAGGGATTTTAACCAAACTTGGTACGATTGTAGTCCATACTCCTGGGCAGGTTATAGACTATATAACATAACGCTAAGACACATAGGAGCTGAGCAGTGACGATAAATTTGAAGCAAGTCGGACGAAAATGCGCTTTCGAGCTCTTATCCTCGCATACGTTGATCATACACCAAAAGTATGTATTACAAAGATGATGGTCTTCAAAAGATCTACAAAAAAGTACTTAATAGTATATATCTATCTTTTATAAATTAGCCACAATAACGTGTTTAATCGTTAGGCATTTCTTCAAAGTGTATTAAAATACATAAATATATTGTATTTCACATAGATAAGTCTTTATCAAACTCCCATATTCAAAAGTACACTAATATTTATATTATAAAAAAAAATATAGGAATCGGTTTATAAACACACAAGATATAGATGAAATAAAACTTCCAAATCTCGCCGCGCCAGTATGGGTACGGCTATACGGTTGATTGTTGTTTAACGCGCGAAACGGCCATCCGCTGCATTTATAAAAAGGCGAGGGCGCTCACGCGCCGACTTCAATCACATTTTGTTTGTTTGGTTGAACGCGGTAATCTAAGGAACTACGGGTAAAAATTAGAAAAATATTTCAGTGTTGGATAGCCCATTTATAGAGGAAGGCTATAGGCTATATAACATCACGCTACGACCAATAGCGGCGGAGCATAAATGAAAAATATTGCAAAAACTAGGAAAATTCTCTTATGTGAAGCAGACGAAGTTGCGCGGGTCAGCTAGTATTAAAATAAAACTACTTTATGCGGATATTTTCGCGGTTCTAAATCCCTATAATAATATATTAGGTAATTTTTAATGGTTTATACGCGTAAACTTAGTACAATATTAGTACCTACCTACATAAATAGGTATATTAAAATTTCGTATAAATCGGCAGGTATCTACATAGTAATTGCTTGCTACCTACCTACCACAATTTTTTTAGAAGCTGAGATCAACACAGCATTGTACAAGTTATTTTAGTGAGAGTCAAGATGGCGAGTGTAGCATAGCGAATTAACTTATACCAATTAAATGTACCTGATATTCACTATTTTGTACCTAGCTCTAAAAAATCTCAGTATCTCCATCAGAACGAAATTATTTCGAAATTAAGATACACCCGCCATATTGACATCAAGATGGCGGGTGTACTATATTTTATTATTTATCCATTGCTAATAAAATATAATAACACCAAAAAAGGACCTAAAAAGGGGTTGTTGTAAATTTGTCACAAAGTAAATTCGTCACGAAAAAAGTATGTGTAAATTCGTCACAACTCTAATTTATGTCCAATATGGTAAAACCCGCACCGATAGCAAAACAATTAAACTAGTAGAATAAAAATGTTGTATATTTTTCATAATCACAGTAAGTTTAATAATTTACCTTACATCTACATAAAAATCACAGTTCTCAATTGGACGATTAGCCCACAACATTACGATGATAAGATAAGGTACCTAAATAATAGAAAGACAATTAAATCGGGTAATATATAACTGTTCCTCGATTTTTTGCCTTTGTTCCGCCAAAAATACTAATTGCACAAAAAAATATGCTTAGTAAAATATTTTAAAGAGATCAATTTAAGTCGATTGAGCCCCGCTTAGCAGGGCTCCTATTTTTAGGTGGGTTTAAGAAGGAACCTAACATAACCTAACCCTTCCGAGACGGAATGCAGTGATTTGAGGCGTATAGGTGCTCGTTATGATATATTTTAGTAAGCATATTTTGCTGTGCAATTAGTATATTTGATGGTCATTATATTTAATCTTAATTAAATCACAGTTAATAATCATATATTTTTAATTTAACATAACACCTATAAAAAATCACAGATCACGAGTTGCTGACTTGCCTACAACTACCTATATAAATAAACATAATAACCTAACACCTACGTAAAAATCATAGTTCTCCGATTGGAGCGCTAAAATCAATAACTTTGCTTGCTATCGCTACTTTAAGCAAAAATGATGTAAAATGAGGATTTGTGACGAATTTACAATAACCCTCACGTACCTGTGACGAATTTACTTTAATTTATGGCTTTTTCAAAATGTGACGAATTTACAATAACCCCTAAAAAGTACCTCGAGTAAAAAAAACACACTTGATCAGTTCGATAGTTACGGAGAAATAAAACAACCGTATTTTGGGTAATAATAAGCAAGCACGATACATAATTATCATGAAATATTGATAGAGTTATATCTTCTTCTCCATAGCCTTTATAATTCCCAAGCCACTTGGGATCGGCTTTCTAGTCTAACCGGATTTGACTGGATATCAGTTTTTACACGGAGCGACTGCCATCTGACCTCCGCAACCCGAAGGCTAACGATACCCTAAAGCTAGACCAGTGTCAGGATATTAGAGGGCACTGACATCCCAATAACGACTACCATAGATGTTCATGGCAGCCTGAACCGATGGCTTAACGTGCTCTCCGAGACACGGAGCAGGCGATAATTGTCAAGCAATACGCACATAATTTCGAAAAGTCATAACTTCTGAAAGTCAGAGGTGCGCGACGTGGGTTTGAACCCTTTGCATTGCAGTCTGTTGGTCTATCCACTGAGCTATCCCTGTATGTATATATATGTACATCTATATTTTACGAATATTTTTAATTATGAATTATATGAACACGAATAGAAGCGGCGGCGGCGGTGGCCTCGAAGCGAGACCAACATTACACACTGCAATGCAGTAGGTCTCAAATTCGAATCCTGGGGGCGTACCAAAGACTTTTCAAATGTTCGAAATTTCTGTGCGAATTTGTTAAATAACGATCGCTTGCTTCCGTGCCTCGGACAGCACGTTAAGCCGTCGGTCCTGGCTATCATGAAAATCTTTGACAGTCGTTACGGAGAAGTCACCAGTACCCTTTTTTTTTAACGTCAGGGGAATGCGTTTACGCACCGTCCGCGCCCGGGTGTGTGGCACTCGAGCCAGAGGCCGGCCCCATACCCACTAAACCCCTGACGACGTTACCCAGTACCTAGTGTCGGTGCCACGAGATTCGCGCTAGCATTCACCGCGACACCGACAGGTCTTGGCCCGCCACACTAGGCGGGCTCCAGCTGTTTGGGGGAGGACCAGATGGTACAGCCCTCCCCTCCACTGAGGGGGGCGCACGGGGCACTACGCCCCTCCCTCGGGCCTGTGCTGCTCGGGCGGCAGACTGCCCAAGACCACCGCCCGCAGGCCGCCCCCCAGGGTACCTAAGTCATCAGTACCCTCAAATATCCTGACACTAGTCTAACCAACCGAATGACGGTTCACCTTCTGGGTTACGGAGGTCAGATGGCAATCGCTCTGTGTAAAAACTGATATTCCGTCAAATCTGGGTGGACTAACAACAGCGGACTCTGCTGGGCTCCTAAGCGAAAAGCTTTGAATGCAATCCGGGACAAACGCATGGATACTTACTTACTTTTTATGTGAACAGGAATATAATACGAATACAATAGCTTTTGAGCTAAATTAATAATATAAATAATGATATCAGCCCTGTATTAAATTGTCCCACTGCTGGGCAGGGGCCCCTTCTCAATGTGAGAAGGGTTAGGCCATACCTAGTCCACCACGCTGGCCCAGTGCCGGTTGGCAGACTTCACATATATTGGAGAACATTGAAGAGCAGGTTTTCCTTCACCGTTAATTAAAGCAAAGGATAATTAACTATTTAACCTTTTGAGCGCCACGGTCTTGTATAGAAGACAAATGTTTAAAAAAATACATAAATTAAATAGGTAGTTTTTTTATTTTGTGCGTAATTGTACTACTTATTACCTTAAACTCTACTTTTACATTTTTATTTCAATAGAAAAGAAGAAAGAAATATTTTTTATTTTGGCACACAAAAGAGCACACCCATAACATGAAGAAATAAAATAAAATAAAAATAAAAAGGTCTTTGTTTATTTTAGAAACAGCAAAAATTGAAGTGGCTAACATTTTTCAACTGTTATAGATTTATAGCTTGGCGCTGGAGGACTCATCGCGATCGGCATAGGTTGGCGCCATAGAAATATAAAAAAAGAGTTGTTTATTATATCTATGGTTGGCGCTCAAGAGGTACGCACATAAATTCGAAAAGTCAGAGATGCGTGCCCTGGGGTCGAACTCAAGTCCTCTGCGTGGCAGTCTAACGGTCTTCCGCCAGGCTATCGCTGCTAAAGGTAAAAAATAAGCAAACAGTTGTAATTTGTCATAAAGACATACCTCTGGAAATAACATTAAATAATACAAAATACGCCGTTCTTGGATTGAGTTTATGCCATCCGGCGACAATGTTATACATTCACAATATTGGCCACTATCGGACTCATTGTCGTCGTAATGCTAAATGAAAATGTTTTGATGATCTTAATAATTTTATAACCAAAACTCCGAAATCATTTATCGCTAATAGCATTATATAGTATAGCCAAAAATAAAGAGGTAATAACTTTGTCGCGTTAATAATATTCATGATTTATAATGTCATAATTCTCTCTGAAAATATATAGGTACCTACATATATATAAATATAGGTACATACCCAAGTCAATAAACATCATAAACGTGATATGTACCGTAAACGAGACAGTCGTTTTATTTCTTAAGAACTATCGAACTAATCAAGTGTTTTTTTTTCTTGAGGTATACTTTTTAGGCACCTAGGTACATTTTTTTGGTGTAATTATAATATATTAGTAGGTAATGGTTAAATAATAAAATATTATAGTACACCCGCCATCTTGATATCAATATGGCGGGTGAATCTTAATTACGAAATAATTTCGTACTGAAGGAGGTACAGATTTCTTAGAGCTAGGTACAAAATAGTGTAGGTATATCAGGTACATTTTTTGGTAATTGGTACAATTTAATTCGCTATGGTACACCCGCCATCTGGACTCCCACGTTATTTTATCATTTAGTAGGTACCTATTATTGTATCCAAATATTCCGCCAATTTATGAAGTAAAATGTAACGCCATCTTTTTGCCCACCTTCCGATCAGACTTCCATAAATTGAAACTTGTGTCTCCATCTATTAGTTGTAGAAGGAAACTAGTTTCACATTCCGTTCGCACGATGTCACTAGTGCGATGTTCCCACATTTTCAAGGCTGCGTTCACACGACCGTTATCTCTATGCCGGCCGCCTACATGGGATAAGTTTACGTATGCTACCTAGGCATGGGTGGGTAGGTAGGTTTCTTCAGAGTAAGTTTTCAAAACTAACATAGTAACGTCTCTATCACCCTTGAAATAATAACAGTGGTGGCTCCGTAAGTAGTTATCTATATAGGTAAGTAGGTACCTACCTATTATTATAGGTAGATAACAGTGGGGTACTTTTTTATGACAAGAAACCCCACCGGAAGCACGCTGCACGAGCCTTGCTTATACAGAGGGGAGTTCATGAATGAGGGGAAAGGATAATCAGCACCCCTCGTTATGTTCACATTGGAAGAACAAAATTGATATCTTGAACTAAATGTAGGTAAGTATTTATAAATGAGTGTGAACGTAGCTCAATGAATTGCGCTTCTAAAGATACATATGCGCCATATTTATTTTTACAACGCTATCTTTATGTACCTACGTCGTCATAATCGGTTTCAAGAAATTGAGGATTTCATAATTATATTGGATATTACAATCCGACAACAATGTGGGACAAATAAATAAGCTTGAAAACAAAATAACTTTTTACTTAAAATCGGTTGTATTTACATTTCGTCCATTGTAGAAAATCAATAGTGTTCAACATCACAAATAAATAAAATCGTACTAAGGTATTCACATAAGTCGTACATAGTACAAATATGCGACAGCTCATTCTTACCACAAAATGAAAAGGCGGGACAATAAGATTTACTCATAAGATAATTTTATTGATTTCCATGTCAATTTCCTCTAATGAAAACATCTTTGCTCCCTTTGGTATTCGATCGCCAACGGAACAATAATAATTGCTAAATGCTTCTCAAAACATCTCAGTCTCCCGCAGGGGCCGGCCGCTCGAAAATCTTATTTAAGTCATTGCAACTAGGTGTAAGCACGTCGACGCCCCACGAAAGACTAAACAGAGTGAAAACTGATTCACCAAGAAGTATCAAAACGCCCAGTGACGATCGGCGTCTAAACGGGCGAGGCAGGCTGGTCGCGTACAGCGCGGCGTGGCTCAGCGCAAGGCCCAAGCGGCGATGTACAGCGCACAACGGGTGATTTTCCACGCGAGAGCGTCGCCGCGCCGCCGAGCCCGTGGTGCGGGGCGCGCGGCGGCAAATCGAACGAGGCCACGCGGGGGGACCCACGCGCCGCCGCCCGCCCCGCCGCGCCCGGCCCGCCCCGCCCGTGGCGTCCTTTCATAAAAATGACGTACATCCTACATACTAAATCACTTTAACCTAGGAATCTCTTATTCCACACCGTGAGACACTGGATTACCGAGCTGGAGGTTCTATCCTAATTAACAGTTATGGACAAAAATTACAGGCCGGTTTGATATATTTTGTTAATCGCTATCGCGGCGCGGCGACCGTCGCGCTCTCTTTATCGGTCGTGCGGAGAGCGCGCGGCCGGCTAGCGATGTGCGCGAGATAATGGCAAAATTGTGATGTTTTTCTAGTAAACTGACGTGTGGAATACGACTGCGCCTCGTGCCGGCGCGACGACGCCGACCAGACGCTACCTCGTCCTGACTCGGAGGCTCTGGACGGTTCCGACCTGTATCGATTCTATCGCTAAATGACTAATTTACTAAATGTATTTCGTTATCAATTATCATACTTTATCATTCGATCCAGTGTGCATTCGAGTCGAACGAGGGAGCAATTGTGTAATCGAAACGCGAGTGTTGAATGTACTGTATAAAAGAATACGATTAACCTGGATGCAACGATCACACTATGTTACATTACTGATTATAAAAATCACAGGCTTCACTTACGCTAAATATGTACACACAAACTCTCATCGACAACAAGAAAATGAAGAATTGAGCTTTGTGACTTATAGCTTATTTACTATAACGCGCCGTTACTGGCTTATTTCTATATTTTATTAATAACGGGTTGGCTCCTACTGGATAGAAAAATATCACAACTTCACCATTCAACGGGCTCACAGGTAGAGCTAGAATACAGAGCGGATTTCACTTAGAATAAAGTTTACTTCCGAAAAACACATTTGTACATTTCATGACAAAATTCAACAGCATTCTACTAAGTCTTAATTACACGCTCGTCGCTCCGAGCCGAGAAAGTAAAGATACAGCTTTCAGTACCGAACTTAAATAATGTAAAAAAAATGAAATCTGCATTGAATTTGACTTAATTAATTACATTTGTCATTTAAATAGAACTGCACCCGTTTTAGGTGGGAGCGTTGTCGGCCCCGCGTGTTCCCAACTGTTGTTAATGTCAGTGTTGTTGGGGCTGTCGGTGTGTGTGGACAGTTGGGGCGAGGCGAGGCCGCGCCAGTCCGGGGCGTCACAAGCACTAACACATCACTGTGACATTGTCCATAGAGAGGCGAGCGGCGTATTACGCGTCCTCCTCCTCCTCCTCGCCCATCAGCTCCTCCTCCACCTCCTCGTCTGTAACAATAACCAACGTCTTTATATTCACGTGCCCTTCAAACTGTCACACGCAGCTTTTTCATAACTCCACACTAAATATAATAGTCAACTTTTAATCATTATCAGCCCTTGAATTGATTATGGAGGTTGTTATTACAACTGATTAAAACGAACACTAACAGTACGTTAATAATGAAAACAAAGTAGGTATCCAAAACTAAATAACCAGTAAATAAATCAAGCAAATATGTTATAGCCAATCTACTGAGCAGTTTTGTGCATAATTATAAGATGAGCGCGTGGATAAATGATAATCTAGACGTATGTTTACGTTTTATTGAAGTGCTTAGTGCATGATTACATGGTGAAACAATACGACCCTTGAAACTAGCTGTCGTGACAATCACGCACGAATGTGCGCGGCAGCGCACTACACAATACCTAAGCATTAGTGTTTCTCACCTTCGAGGTCGTCGTCTTCTCCTTCTCCAACGATTTCTTCATCCTCTTCTCCTTCTACTTCTTCATCGTCGTCCTCTTCACCCTCGCCTTCTCCTTCTAAGTCTTCCTCGTCACTGTGTGGCTCATCATCTCCACCACCGCCGTTCTCCTCCTTTCGCGCCTTTTTCGCGTCTGTCGTTTTCTCCTAAAACCGCAACAAATTTATTGGCGGGAACCCTTTTTTTTAATTGTTTACCTACAGCGTACAACATTACGCGCTGCGAATTGGCGTATTCAAGATCAAACAAGTAATAACTGGCCATTAGCCAATATTATTTCAATTTTGAATGCACCAAGATCTGTTTATGGATGATTTTGTGGGAAAACGATGCAAGTTACCTGCATAATAACGAGACGCAGGTGACAAAGATTCGTAACGATAAAGAAGCGTGGGTCATTAGCTGTTGTTGTGTGGGGGAAAGAGCGATGTATAGAGCGGGGCCGGCGTCGTACGGCCCTTTTTCCCGTGGCAAGTTTAACGGAACGCGGTCACCGCGCATACCTACCTAACCGTTCGCAAAGCGTCGTCGTTTACACGAGAAATAACTAAAAACCGCCTAAATAGCGTTGATACCGAATATCTTGGCGTCATTCATTAACATACACGTTTTATGTCGGTAAACTACATTGACGCCAATATACAAACTACATTATTGTATCAAGCTATAAACGCCATGCGTTCTCGTATACGCACGTAAACCTAGAGCGAACGGGACACAAGATATAAAACATTCTCATTTTGGCGAATTACATACTATCTTAAAAATTCCCGCTTAACGATAGGCATTTTGTTGCATATTCCATGACTGCTAACCATGAACAAGTGCTCGTAGAACAAAGGATAGGTATGTATACTACACATAATACACCTACATGCAAATAATGCCGGGTCATTGACTACTTTTCGGTGAAGTGCCGAAATAAAATAACAATGCTCAAACAGCTTTGCCACATAAGTATCGTAAATGGCACATTTGAATATTGTAACTATAGTAAGGATAACGTATTGAGAGTAGATAAGACAAACCTAACATTTGCGCGGCGTTTGTGACAGTCCATCCGACTCAAACACTGACATTCGCGCCGGCCATGTTACCCATCTATCTAGCGTCACGCTACCATGAACGCAAGCCCTGAGAAAGTCTAAAATAGCCATTACACGCAATATAATCAATAATCAACTATAAGTGGGCATTACAACAACTACATGCACACTCTTTCAATAATAACTACATCAATGAGGACAGCGTACGTTCCCGCGCCATGTTTTTTTTCCGCCAAGGTCATGCCTTCGTATCGAAAACGGGTAAACAAAAGCTAAAAAGTTATAAGCTAACAGGTATATTACTATTAATCACTAAATTCATAAGACCGATACTTCGGAACAACTCTTATTATTGGCTCATCGATTTCCCCACACACGCTAAAATGCATAACTCTACAGTTATGACATCCAAAAATACGCCGGTTAGATTGGGTATTATTTCCGTGCCTAAATACATAAGTCTCTAACTACCACGTGGAATAATGTTTGAAGCCAATACAGATAAAGAAATTAGTGTAATGCAGCCTTTATATTAGCGTTCAATAAAATGGCGAGCGATTAAAACGAATACATTTGTTTGACATGTGCACTCACCTCTGCTGCCCTTTTGGCTCCTTTTAGGTCACTTTTCGCGTCACCCTTCTTCTCATCGCCGACCTTGTCGACGGCCACTTCACTGTTATTTTCATTGGTGCTCATGATTGTTCTGATTTTGGTGTTAATTACTCGAATTAGAAAGTTGTACGGCTGCCCGGATCCGACGCGCGACTGACTGAGGGAGTGAGCGAGCGGCCGAGTTTGAAAACGAAGATGGCGCGGGCTTCTGCACGCTAGCTCTCTGATTGGTGGAGAAGGTCCGCCATTAACAAGCTATGACTAGCATGTGGGCAAAAGTATTGAATTATATTTTTGTTATTTACCTATTTGGCTACTAATTGGTCATCAAAATCGGTGTTAAAAGTAATTTTAATCATGCTGACAGTATTCATTTTGCATAAAAATATCTTAATTTTGAGAAATGTAATAAAATTGGAGCGCGTCGGCTTAGATTAGTTCCAAATTTTGACAGAGAGCGGCGCTTCAATCTATTCAAGAAAAGCGGGAAAATAAAAAGTTCAATGTGTTAAATTGTAAGCATTGCGAAGTAAAAATTTTGTTTTGTTAGCGGAATAGCGAATGCAATCAAAGTTATGAAAAATCAGTACATCGACCCCTGCGTCTGTGTAATTTACTATGTAAAATGTTTGCCTACATAATGTATTGCCTTGCCTTGTACTGTCTGCTATAAAATAATTATATACCTACTTTAACTGATGCAATAATATTTTATACGATTGACCGATTTGTATAACGAATAATAAACTAGTTATTGTACGTTTTGATTATAATTTTTGAGCACGAACATACTTGACGCCATATTGAAAATCGATTTTCGCGCCAGCTGCACTGCTGACTAAGTGACAAAAATTGCGTACCAAATGCTGATACCAATATATAAATGCAAATGAACGGAAATAAATAGAAAAGTTATTTAAAATCATCATTTATTTACACATTGGGACTAACCTTACATGTTTTTACTCCACACACATTTGGAGGTGATAATAAAACGATAAATAAAATTACACTCGAACTAAAATTATAATCGTATGACCTAGATGAGCGGTGGCACATGTATATAATTATATATATAAAAAAGAATAATATCTTTAAATTCCAGAATTGAATTGAATGAAGAAAGAAGTATTTATTTTAGACGTAACGTTTAAATTAAGTATTTATACTAATAAAATTATACTGGGTAAGTTACCCAATTCACATTAAAAGTAAAGAGCTCAACTTACTTTTGCTAGATTTACAATTTTTTCTATTTGACCACATTATTTATGGACCTTTAGTTACGCCACAGGTCTGACGGCGGCGGCGTGACTAAACGTTGCGTGAAAGGTAGGCATTATTTTAGTACAAATAGAGTAGAATAAGTAATAATAACGCCAAGTTTACCAGATTTGACGACTGAATAGAATTATGACATAATTACGTCTAAAATAGACACTGAAAAATTATTTTACAATAGTACCGCATTGGCTATTTATTTTACGTAGGTAGTTAATAAACATTGATGATAACGAGGTGTACATAAAGATGGTACCTACAACAAATGCTTCTTACTTTAATATTTCATGTTTTACGTTAGTGGTACTTAGTTCAGATTTTGGTTTTTGATTAGTAAAACCCATTTATTTTAGCCATCCATTTGTGTACACATGAATATTTATTTTCACCACTAGCTTAAAACAAGAATAAACCGCACATATATATAATTTACCCTGCATTACAAACTACAAACTTGACAATTTAATAATATTTATACTATCTACCGAGATATGGAGTTATATAATAAATTGATAACAGGGCCATGTTTAATAAAAAAGCGGGAATTCTCTTGCTTTTGCAACCAATGTAAAACTCTGTAACAAATATATGAACCTACATTCCATTCAAGAATTGAGCAGGCATACGGATTCATATTCAGGTAATCATTCTAGAACTTTCTTTAAGTACTAAATCTACATTGGTTATTTTGAATATAGTATAAAATAGTATTTAGTAGATACCTACATTCGGAAGAGAGTCCTTTTATGGATAGCCATACTTATTTATTCTTATTGACACAAAATGCGTTATATCCGTTCTGTCCACTAGCTTAAGTGAATAGCTTTCACAACTAATCATTTAATCAATATAAACAAAAGAATAATTTCTAATTTCATCTCAAAATATCCATCAAATCAGTATATCACAGGCATATACATATTATATATAAAATTGTTTTAATGTTTACAATTTCAATAACTTTCTACACTTTTGGGACAATTGTGGTTTTTACCAATGTTAATATTAACATGAGTATTTAATAATATAAATCATATCATGTAATATAGGTAATATCTATAACAGCTACCTTTTATGAATCGTTTCGTGACATTTACTGTCAATGTAGCTATTATTTACTTTTACCTCTCGACAGCGATAATAGTTGCTATGCTTAGTCTTACTATATCGAACATAGTTGCCTTGTGATGAACAAATTGTTCAACACAACAATGAGTTGATCATATTGGTATCAATAGACCATCATCAAAAAAACCTTACGTTACACTGATTACAGCCACAGTTAGCAAGTTTTATTTAAGGTCAGTTTATTGTTATCAGTCAACACTTTCAGACACTAAGGTTTATTTCTTGAAAATAACATTATTCGACCTTGAAACTAAACTTGATCTCTGGCAATCGGTATTTGTCTCGACTCAACTCAACCTAAAACCTCAGACTCAGCAATGATACTCAAGATAACAGAACTGGCAAAATTTGAGTAGGTATAATTATTGATAAATTCAACATACGGAGTTAGTCAGTTGTATTACATGTACGAATTTAATGATAACTATGTACTTGTGGCGGGTCAATCGCCGAATACAGAGAATGTTCTAAGTATCTATCTTTAGTCATATTGTATTTTGCGTGATGCTGCATTACAGTACAGACTAAAGGACGTAACTAAATATATATTTTAAATACTCTATGACTAACACAACGAGTCATGGTTGCGTCAGCGCATGTGTATTTATGTATTAGATTAGACGTGACCTTTAGCTTGGCATTAATTGCCAGATTAGAATATATTTTTTACGCTGGCAATATTCGATAAGCGCATTCTAAGGAAGTAATGTACGATATCACGGATTTCTGCTCTGGAGGTGAATCCTAATCTTTGTCATATACAGAATAGTGATTTGACAGTCACTAAACAGCCACTTTAGTGAATAAAGAAAGTAATCAGAGTATCGCTCATTTGCGAAAATACAAATGTTAATAACAATTATTCAAAATTTAAATTAGTTGAGAACGTGAACATAAACCCGTTACGAATTAAATATATAGGAATCATTGATATTTTATAATAAATGACGTCAATTTTGAAAAGTCAAATTTAAACATCTAACTAAAAATTATATGAAATGTTGAATTGAGTCGCGTTGGTGTTCTCGCAAACGGAACTAAAAAGATAGTGCAAGTTGATCTTATAAAATAATCGTGCCGAATGTATGCTAGATGTTTATGATCTTATAAAATAATCGTGCCGAATGTATGCTAGATGTTTATGATCTTATAAAATAATCGTGCCGAATGTATGCTAGATGTTTATGCTGTTTTGTATAGTTCACTCTCGAACGATCAGTAGCAATATAACACAATACTACACACATTATCAGGAAATAGCTGGCTCATCTGTAAATAAACTGACTGATTTATATTTTCTCGACCAAATCTCTGACAATATAATTCTAGTATATACAAAAAATATGTGAAGCTTTGTACTTTCATCACTAACTTGAGTTAAACAAGTTGGCAAATGAGGAATCACCATATTATATTATGTGTACACGATTTCATCGAAACGTATCAAAACTTAGCGAGTCAACATTTTCATAATTAATATAATGTTCTTAGTGCAAGTGAAGAAAGATTAAGATTTTAAGACTCGATGGCACATAGGTTCTACTTATATGTAGAAATGGTGGTTTAATAGAGTACAAAACAACAGCACTTTCGCCATAAACTCAACCGGCATAACTGTGGCGCATATATGTGTGTTCGAAGAGATAATGTCACAGAATAATTATTGAACTACCCACTCAATATTTATTCTGCGGCTTAACGCTTTCGCATTTCGTTGTTAAATAGTAATCGTATAGAGTATTGAACTAGGTTTTAATTCTTTTAAAAACCACAAGAGCCCATTATAAAAGAACTAATATTAACATAAGTGTATGTTTGGTGTGATGTTTACATTTGTATAAACTAAAACGTGAATGAAAATCCCTATAAGACGACAAAACTTGTATATCCTAACATTAATCGGATCCAGATTTGAATGCAGCGAATATTTTACAATAGGTGTAATTGAAACATAAAATTATTGTAAAAATCATGCAATAACCACAGAACAAATACTTAAAATCAGTTTATATAATACTCTATATAAACATTTTTAAGGTAATTCGTCTGAAATTATTATTATCACAAATGATATTATTATTAGCGCCAGCAGCTGTCTTGAGCGCCTCATATTATCAACGATAGCATACTTAAGTAATTTCGTCATTTATGTGTAGGTTCCACGTACTAGATGACGTGCCTATTGCTGTCTGTCATATTGGTGAATAAAATTTCGTGTTGCTAAGCATTTCTTAACAGAATATCAGATATATCACGGTGAAGTGGCAGCAAAACGCAAGAAAGTGTAGCACACAGCTATAGATAACTATTATTTCCATGGAATGACTTCCTATCTGCCCACCACTTTCCACAGGGGGAAGGGAGGAATATCGTTATCCATATAACGATTTTCCTCCCTTCTCTCCGTTCCCCACAGCAACTATCACATAAAATCACTTCAACCAAATATTACAGAAATACTTCATACATTTTTGTGTGGATATCTTCAAATTATATATATAATAGATATTTCTTAAATTTTTTTTTAATATGAGTTACACTCAAAAGGCCTCTGATCAAGAAATAATAATACCATTTTCTAGCTAAATATTAAAATTTTAGAATACTCAGTCCTCATATTGATTGCCATAGATGTTCATGACAGCCATAGCATAGTTGCAAGTAGCTCTGATAGTCTCTCAACTATTCACGCAACAATTCAACTCAAATATACAATTCTATATTGGGAATTTTATAATATTGGGCAACTGGTTTTTAACCCAGTCGGAGATCTTAGATATACGCGCGCCAGAATTGAGTGTAGACATCATGTAATCGACCACATTTTAGTATAAATCTAGACAACCAAATAATTTGATTATGTTTCATGGATGATGTTTTATAGTCCACGCTGTACATTTATTTGCTAACAATGTGACAAAGAAAGTCTACGACCCATCTGGTTGTATATAGTAGCCTTTGCAAGTCTGAGAGGCGTACTAGATTGAATTACTAATTGATATGTCTGTGATTAGATAAAATCGCTGCTCTCATGCTATAGCTTGCCAGCAAAATATGTAAGACTGGTATTCTAAACTTGTGGCCAGTTTCACCACTATCAAGTAGTTATCCGAAAGATAAATCGCATGCTGACTCTTGTTAGGTTAAAAAAGAGATGGCGAGATTTTTATCTTATAGAGAGATGTTATTTGAAGGTGGTGAAACAGGCCTTTAGAATGAGAAAATTTCAGAATAAAAGTAAATAAGTCGCTGCATTGAGAGCTGTTTCCTAGGAGTGCGGCAGTGTTCCCTAGAAGGTGGTGCAGACGTTCCCGTCGAACTCGATGTTCCCGCCGTACGAGAAGGGCACGTTGTCGTCGGGGAAGGGCGCGTTGTCGTCGTCCGAGAACAGGCGGTTCTCTCCCCGCCACGCGCTATATAGTGTAGGTAAAAAATCGTTGAACAGTGGACTCCGCAGTTGCGATATATTGTTTTCCCTAACCACCTGTAAGATTAAATAGATTTAGAGTTAATAAAATGATAAAAATAAGTTTATAAATAAAAGTTATTAGTTTATATTCTTAAAACGCAAGTATAATACTCGTATATCGTATACAATCTTAATCGGGGGCAGTATAGACCGGCGACACTTCGACCCAGTGGAACCTTTTGTGTCAGCCCCGAGATCTAACCCTTAGCTACCTCCTTATGAATGTACTGCATCATACACTTCAGAGAGAGAAGCCTTCAGGGTTCGGATATGCCAATCCCATCAGACCCATCCTAAGTCCAGCCAACGCGTTAAATATCGTATACAAACTGCGATTCAAGAACAAATTCGCATTAGTTTAATTACCTATGCGACATTCATCATAAAATAAACTAGAAATGAAGATTTAGTGCAATTCACATAGTAGCAGGCTCTTCGACTCTTGGTTCTACGACCTTACTGTGCTGAACGTGGCAACAGGGAAATGTAAATTCATACTATTGTTAAGTGTAACCTTGACGATCATAAATGTTACTTTGTGACCTAAATGAATAAATATATTTTGATTTTTACTTTTGACAATCCGTAAACACATCCGCAAAGAAAATCTAATTCATAGATAGCCGTTCTTCTTTTATTTACCCCCTATCTTATCTTGTGTGTGGGGGCCAGTCTGTACTGACCGGCGACACTTGGACCCAGTGGGATCTTTTGTGTCAGCTCCAAGATTCATCCCTTAGCTATCTCCTTATGAATGTACTGCATTAGCCGCAGTGTACAACTCAGAGGGAGAAGCCTGAAGTCTTCAGGGTTTGAATATGCCAATCCCATCAGACCCATCCTAAGTCCAGCCAACGCGTCGCATTCACACAGTAGGTGCGATATGGACTCGTCCTGTTCACCACAGGCTCTGCAGATCGAATCGTGTGTCAATCTCAATCTGCACAGGAAGTCTTTGGTGCCAAAATGGCCAATGAACGCTCCTGTGAGCAGGCGCATTTGGCTCTTGCTATACCCGCAGAACCTCCGGGTGAAGCCTGTGGCTCCATTTGCAATGAATTTCTTGGAGTGTTCCAGACCCCTAAGGGCCATCCACTCTAGCCTGTGTTTTTCATTGCCGTGTGCATTCAAAGCTGCCTTTAAGGTGCTCTCAGAGAGTCCCACGAATGGCTCGGGGCCCACAAACAGTTGCTCCGAGCCCTTTCTGGCTAATTCATCAGCTTCCTCATTGCCCTGCACTCCTGCATGCCCCGGAATCCACACCAGTCTGACTGTGTTCTTCCTGCCTAATTTGTTAAGGAGCTTAACACAGTTCAGGACCAGTCTGGAGTCCACCCTACATGAGTCCAGAGCCTTGAGAGCAGCTTGACTGTCACTAAGAATATACACAGTCCTGTCAGTGACACCACTGTTGATATTCTCTTGAGCACAGGCAATTATAGCATAGGTTTCCGCTTGGAAGACCGTTGCATATTTGCCCATGCTTTGGCTCACTTTAGTCGTTGGCATAGATTCCAGCGCCCGATCCTGTTTCCATTTTGGAACCATCAGTGAACCAGTTGAGACAACCCTTGTCAGGGGATTGTAAACCTTGTCTCCATTCGTCCCTCGTGGGGACCTTTATCTTTATTGTTTATTTACCCCCTAACTTTAATATTTGGTATTCTACTATATTTTATTTTTAAATCATAAATGTAGACAGCAATGAGTCAGTAACAACGTTTACGCATATCCGATAAATATGCGTGCGCGCACCAAAGCTGGCAAATCGCTACCGGAGTTTGTAAAAATGGAATGTTAACAAAATTTGAGAGATATATGAGGATAAATATAATGTGTCTATAATTTAACAGGCCAAGTTTGCTAGCGATACTGGTATTTTGCTTATTAAAGCTACATATTAAAAATGTATAATTACCCTGTCTAAGCCATCGTAGGTAGGATCGTTGTGACTCCTCGGTATCCAGATCTTGACATCCTTGTCGAGCCCGCTCGTCGCCAAGACGGGACACCGCGGGTGCGCCTCTATACAATTTACCTGAAACATTCAAATAATTAACAGAAATCAAAATTAATACAGAGACGATTGGACTCCTTCCCAATTTGACTCCGATCTTGATTACACACGTACGATACCAGATTGGAAAAAGTTTCTTAAACTATTAGGAAACTCTTGATAACAGTTTGTAATCAGACAATTTGCTTCCCCTATTAGATGGGACTTGAAACATAATTGTCTAAATATGGTGTAATTGACATCTGCGGGGATATATGTAAATTTATCTATATATTAATACGTGAAGCAAAAACTTTGTGCCCCTTTTTACGAAAATTGCGCGGACAGAGGAGTATAAAATTTGGCACAGTTAAAGTTTATATGGAGGAGTGGCGAATCCTAATATTTATATAAAATATGCTTTAGAAATACATTAAATTAATGAAAAAACACTACACGCACACAACCATGCATGTGACACACGCAGTCGAGTCGCCTACGTAGTATGTCGGCATAGTTCGGCTGATGTAGTTCTATTTTTCGTAACTATGGTTACATCCTAACTAATATTATAAAAACGAAATTAAGTTTGTTTGTTACCTTTTCACGCCTAAACCACTAAACCGATTATCCTGAAATTTTGCATATACGTTGTCAGGTGTACAGAAACGGACATAGGCTACCTTTCATTCCAAAAAAAATTACTGTTCCCGAGGAAAACAATAATAACATTCTTATGATAATAGATGGCGCCACGTGTCTTTCGAATCATGATTGAATTATATTATTACAAGCTAAGTACAACTCGAATTCATTCTCAAATTCTAAATTAACGCGAGCGAAGCCGCGGGCAAAATCTAGTAAATCAATATAATAATTTTTTTGACGAAGATAGGTAAATTATAGTTCCACAATACCTTTGAAATTAACCTGTATAGATCGAAATTTAAATGAAATGTGATTATAAGGGTATAGATCTAGACAATAAAACCTTAATAACTATCAAATTAAAATTTATAATGAATTATGGTCAAATTTTGACCACTAGGCGACCGCTAGTACTTATAATACGTACTGAGTACAGCCATTTGTGGTATCGCGTAGGGCGGCACGCGTACGGCTCGTTAAAAAGGAAATTTATCGAACTGCACGATCGATCCATTATGACAATTCATTACTACTATAGTTTTGGCCGCCAGCTTCGCCCATCTAAATCCCTAAGGACCGCTTTACTGGTATAAAACGTGGTAATGTGTTAAACTAGGAGATCGTCTATTCACTCAGATACATAGTTACCGACCGAAACTAGTTTTTACGGCCAAAACCGAAACCGACACCGAATTTCGGCTTCGGTTTCGGCCATAAAAACTGTTTCGGTAAATATACATAATTAATATAATTTCACGGGTAATACAAAACCTTAGCAAGTTTTACACCTAAATCTTCCTCATGAATCACTCTGTCTATTGGTGAAAATCGCATGAAAATCCGTTCAGTAGTTTTTGAGTTTATCGCGAACAAATAGACAGACGCGACGGGGGACTTTGATTTATCGTACGTAGTAGTAATATTTAGTAAGGGAGAGTTATTAAATACTCACTACGCCATTCATGTCTCCCTGCAGCCACTGCACGATGGCCTCGGTCTTCTTGTCCCACATGTAGATGTAGGAGCAGTCCGACCCCGACACCACGAACTCGCTCTTGGGCCCGAAGAACGCGACGCCCTTGAACGTGGCGCTGTTCCTGTGACCGCTATACCGGTGCGTGAACCCTTCTTTTAGTTCATTCGTGTTGTCTCTGGAAAATATATAAAATGGCTTTAAAATCGTGTTGGTCATAAGCTGGTCTTGTAGTGACACACAATTTGATTGATAGACATACCTATACCGTAATAGGAATGTGATGAAAGTGAATGAAGCCAAAGAAGTGTGTCAGGATCGTAGCAAATGGAAATCCGTAGTCTCTGCCTACCCCTCTGGGAAACAGGCGTGAATCTATGTTTTACAAATATTTTTAATAACGAATTATATGAAAACGAATAGAAGCGGCGGTGACGAGGCGGGACCAACACACTGCAATGCAGTAGGTCTCAAATTCGAATCCTGGACGCGTACCAAAGACTTTTCAAATGTTCGAAATTTCTATGCGAATTTGTTAAATAACGATCATTTGCTTCCGTGCCTCGGACAGCACGTTAGGCCGTTGGTCCCGGCTGTCATGAACATCTTTGACAGTCCTTACGGGGAAGTCATCAGTACCCTCAAATATCCGAAATAGGAATATTCCTGTATTGCGGAGAAGTTTACAAATATTCAAATAACAGACACAAAGAACAGCCAGACTCAGATCAACCATTTGTGGATCAAACAGTTTGTTGTCTCGTGCGGGAACGAACTCGCGACACTCCGCGCCGGGACAGCGGCGAGTCAACCACTTACACAACTATGCAATCCGTTCAAGCTAATACTAATTAAATAATAGAGATCAGTATCATCCACGCAAAGAGAATGGAGGTGATCCTTCTTGTTATTCTCTAGGATATTAACAGCGCCTGCAAATCGACACTTCAATATGGAACGAAAGCAGAACAGGCTTGGGCTCAAATAAACAACATTTTAACAAAAAAGAAAACCGACTTCATAAAACAATATTATAAAACTTAAAATGCACTAAAAAGTTAATAAATAACTGCATATTCTTGTGAATAATTAAATTATTGTTATTTTTGGAGTCGGTGTCAGTCGCCCGCGCCGCGTGCTGCGTCTATGTGTGTAATTGTGCATGCCAATGTTAAGTTATGATTATAGTAAGACATCTCATGTTTAATTAGTTATAAACCTACCTTGGCTGATAACTATGTACATACATACATACATAGATTGACGCCTGTTTCCCAGAGGGGTAGGCAGAGACTACGGATTTCCATTTGCTACGATCCTGACACACTTCTCTGGCTTCATTCACTTTCATCACATTCCTCATACACGCCAATCGGTTCAAGGAGCTCTTAACCTGGCCTTTGTCCAGAACGCCTCCGATCTGATCGAGAAACGTTCGCCTAGGTTTTCCTCTTGCAACTGTTCCATTCACACTAGCCTTATAAACTTTCTTAGTCTGTCTTTACTCTCGTCCATTCTATAACTATGTAGGTATATGATTACGATCTCGAAGACTGAAAATTTCTCAATAGATCAACTATAAAAACATTCTTGAAGTTCCCGAACGTTCGATTGCCATATACACATTCATCAAGGTTCCCAGCTCAAATACAACTAGGAACTTTAATATTCCTGTCGACAGTACTTTTCTTTTCTGGTATTTACAGATATGCCTTCTTTTTATCACTTTGAAAAAGAACTCCACTTCCTTCTTTAGGGAGGAAAGTGGTTTTTCCCACCTCTTATTAAATTCATTGTGCCAATACAGTTGAAATTGCTCCGGGTCATCATCACCATTGTTGAACCTAACTGTGACCCAGGTTGTGGATTGTCCCAATTAAAATATTAAAAAAATGGAAAAAGCGACTCACTTGTCATACACGTCGTTTAGGACGTCAAACAGGTATATATCCTCGTCGTTGTAGGAGCCGAGTATCTCCGTGCCGTCGTGGTTGTACACCGCACACGTTAAGTGCATGTTGGAAGTCCTTACTCTTTTCTTTGAATTTACCTGGAATTTGTGTCAAAAAATTATATCTCTAGTCATTTATTGAATTAGGGTTGACTTGTGTTAACGCAACATTTTGGCGACTATTGAGTATAGTGCGTGACGATGTGTAAATATTATGATTGATGGAGAAAAAGTGGAGCAAGTGAAAGAGTTTGTATATTTGGGTACTTTGTTTACAAGGGATGGTAAACATGAGGGAGATATTGAAAGGAGAACGATTGCTGGCAACAACGTGAATGGAGCTCTACGCGCTTTTATGAACAGTCGAAATGTATCCGAAAAGGCACGTTTGGCTGTTCATAGAGGACTATTAGTGCCCCTACTAATGTATAGTAGTGAAAGTTGGGTATGGCAAAAGAAGCATGAGAGTAGAATAAATGCTGTAGAAATGAGAGCGTTGAGAAGCATATGTGGTGTGACTCTGTAAGATAGAATAAGAAACAGTGTGATTAGAGAGAGATGCGGCATGAAAGTGGACATAGTTACAAGAATAGAAAAGGGTATGTTAAGCTGGTTTGGACATGTAGAAAGAATGGACGAGGAAAGTCTGACTACGAAAGTTTATAAGGCTAGTGTGAATGGAACAGTCGCAAGAGGAAAACCTAGGCGAACGTTTCTCGATCAGATCGGAGGCGTTCTGGACAAAAGCCAAATTAAGAGCTCCTTGAACCGACGGGCGTGTATGAGGAATGTGATGAAAGTGGATGAAGCCAGAGAAGTGTGTCAGGATCGTAGCAAATGGAAATCCGTAGTCTCTGCCTACCCCTCTGGGAAACAGGCGTGAATCTATGTATGTATGAGAATAGAAGAGAAAAGATGTTAAGCCACCTTAGATGACATGACGACTTCATAAAAACATCATAGAAGGAAAAGTGGAAGAAAAGAGTGGAAGAGGTAGACCCAAACGGGCATTCACTGACCAAATAAAGGAAATAGCGAAGGCCTTATCTTAAAAATCGAGAAAAAGGCGTATACTGCACCGACAAGAGCAACATTTTAAGTATAAAAAAGAAGGATTTGCTTGCAGAAAATCTGGTATAAGGTCATCCAAAACAAGATTTAATTGGGGCGGCCGATTTTAACGTAAACTGGCCATCTGCGCAGGCGATATTAAAGGAAACAAGTGTGTGCGCAAACACAAGTGCACTCTCAATTTTCGCACTGTCAGTCTGATAAGCCGACAGCCCGACACGATCGGAAAGAAGACACTGGGCTGCTATTGAAATTTTTTGACAGAAAATCTCAGTTTTTTGTAAAGGTAGTTTTTTTATGGGGTTCTGCAAATTTACACACATGAGAACTCATTGTCATATGGGCAACTCAACACATGGCAGTATTTGTCGATGACGGGTCAACACATATAAGTACAGCCTGGTGACAAGCGGTTACTAATGGGCACCGCAAGTAAGCACGACTTAGTAATTGTTAAGGTATTTGCGGATGTTTTTGAAAAATCAATAAACGCAATCCAGCTAAGCTCCTACGATCTTTGGTGTCCGTGGATCCGCAAATATGATCATACTTGCTGACAACAAAAGACTATCTATGGGGCTCGTTACAAAACAGCGTATATGAATACTACACAGATACAGGTAGTACAGATCTCGGGCACGATATGCGATCCTAAACTGCCTTTGAAATTAAAGGGTCGCATGTATAAGGCGGTTGGGCTACTAAGAAGGTGGATGAGAAACGATTGCATGTAGCAGACATGAAAATGTTACGATGGATGTGTGGAGTGACGAGAATGGACAGAATTAGGAATGAACACGTAAGAGGTAGTCTCAAAGTGGTGCCCGTAGACGAAAAGGTGAAAGGAATTCGTTTGGCTTGGTATGGACATGTTATGCGAAGAGATGATACGTATGTAGGTAAGCAAGTGATGAATATGAGGGTAGAGGGACGAAAAGGGAGAGGAAGGCCAAGGAAAAGATGGATGGACTGTGTGAGGATGGATATGAAAGGGAAAGGGGTAAATGATCAGATGACGGGTGACAGAGAAGTATGAAAGCGAAGAACATACTGCGCCGATTCCAAATAAATTGGCACCAGGACAAGAGGACGATGATGATGAATACTTCTAGAATACAGTGGTGTCTGTCTATACATACAATACGTAAGTTGACTCACTATATTTTATATATTATTTAAGTCACATAGTTACATTCATTACACATATCACATTACATCAAACTCTGAAAAACAAAGAACATTTGAATCCTGCTCAAAAATAAACAAGGTACAAAGCGTTTCAAATCTGGCAGTAGGGGTCATAGGGTCATATGACAGAAAAAGGATACACAATACTAACTGTGACGTTAGCGCTATTTAAATGCAGCCGTCCGAGGCAGATAGCGAGAGATCCTCAATACACTCCCATTTTTCTTTATATTTAAATTGAAAATAATAATAACTGCCTTTTTGAGCAACAAATTTTAAAACTGTCTGCACAAAACTATTTCTTTTGATTGCTATTTTGTGTAAAAAAATGTACAAAATCAGCAACTACGCTATTTCACGCATAAAAAAGTGTTACTGACGAAATTTATACCGGGTGTACGGGTCAGCATAACGAAAACTAAAATAGTAGATTTATACCGGGTGTACGCGACAGCGTAACGAAAACTAAAATAGTAGATTTATACCGGGTGTACGGGACAGCGTAACGAAAACTAAAATAGTAGATTTATACCGGGTGTACGCGACAGCGTAACGAAAACTAAAATAGTAGATTTATACCGGGTGTACGGGACAGCGTAACGAAAACTAAAATAGTAGATTTATACCGGGTGTACGGGACAGCATAACGAAAACTAAAATAGTCAATTTATACCGGGTGTACGGGACAGCGTAACGAAAACTAAAATAGTAGATTTATACCGGGTGTACGGGACAGCATAACGAAAACTAAAATAGTAGATTTATAACGGGTGTACGGGACAGCATAACGAAAACTAAAATAGTAGATTTATACCGGGTGTACGGGACAGCGTAACGGAAACTAAAATAGTATATTTATACCGGGTGTACGGGACAGCGTAACGAAAACTAAAATACTTGATTTATAAGGGGTGTACGGGACAGCGTAACGAAAACTAATATACTTGATTTATAACGGGTGTACGGGACAGCGTAACGAAAACTAAAATAGTAGATTTATACCGGGTGTACGGGACAGCATAACGAAAACTAAAATAGTAGATTTATACCGGGTGTACGGGACAGCGTAACGAAAACTAAAATAGTAGATTTATACCGGGTGTACGGGACAGCATAACGAAAACTAAAATAGTAGATTTATACCGGGTGTACGGGACAACATAACGAAAACTAAAATAGTCAATTTATACCGGGTGTACGGGACAGCGTAACGAAAACTAAAATAGTAGATTTATAACGGGTGTACGGGACAGCATAACGAAAACTAAAATAGTAGATTTATACCGGGTGTACGGGACAGCGTAACGGAAACTAAAATAGTATATTTATACCGGGTGTACGGGACAGCGTAACGAAAACTAAAATACTTGATTTATAAGGGGTGTACGGGACAGCGTAACGAAAACTAATATACTTGATTTATAACGGGTGTACGGGACAGCGTAACGAAAACTAAAATAGTAGATTTATACCGGGTGTACGGGACAGCATAACGAAAACTAAAATAGTAGATTTATACCGGGTGTACGGGACAACATAACGAAAACTAAAATAGTCAATTTATACCGGGTGTACGGGACAGCGTAACGAAAACTAAAATAGTAGATTTATACCGGGTGTACGGGACAGCGTAACGAAAACTTAAATAGTAGATTTATACCGGGTGAACGGGACAGCGTAACGAAAACTAAAATAGTAGATTTATACCGGGTGTACGGGACAGCGTAACGAAAACTAAAATAGTAGATTTATACCGGGTGTACGGGACAGCGTAACGAAAACTAAAATAGTAGATTTATACCGGGTGTACGGGATAGCATAACGAAAACTAAAATAGTCAATTTATACCGGGTGTACGGGACAGCGTAACGAAAACTAAAATAGTAGATTTATACCGGGTGTACGGGACAGCATAACGAAAACTAAAATAGTCAATTTATACCGGGTGTACGGGACAGCGTAACGGAAACTAAAATAGTAGATTTATACCGGGTGTACGGGACAGCGTAACGAAAACTAAAATACTTGATTTATAAGGGGTGTACGGGACAGCGTAACGAAAACTAATATACTTATTTATAACGGGTGTACGGGACAGCGTAACGAAAACTAAAATCGTAGATTTATATCGGGTGTACGGGACAGCATAACGAAAACTAAAATAGTAGATTTATACCGGGTGTACGGGACAACATAACGAAAACTAAAATAGTCAATTTATACCGGGTGTACGGGACAGCGTAACGAAAACTAAAATAGTAGATTTATACCGGGTGTACGGGACAGCGTAACGAAAACTTATATAGTAGATTTATACCGGGTGAACAGGACAGCGTAACGAAAACTAAAATAGTAGATTTATACCGGGTGTACGGGACAGCGTAACGAAAACTTATATAGTAGATTTATACCGGGTGAACGGGACAGCGTAACGAAAACTAAAATAGTAGATTTATACCGGGTGTACGGGACAGCATAACGTAAACTAAAATAGTAGATTTATACCGGGTGTACGGGACAGCGTAACGAAAACTAAAATAGATTTATACCGGGTGTACGGGACAACGTAACGAAAACTAAAATAGTAGATTTATACCGAGTGTACGGGACAGCGTAACGAAAACTAAAATACTTGATTTATACCGGGTGTACGGGACAGCATAACGAAAACTAAAATAGTAGTTTTATACCGGGTGTACGGGACAGCGTAACGAAAACTAAAATAGTAGATTTATACCGGGTGTACAAGACAGCGTAACGAAAACTAATATAGTAGATTTATACCGGGTGTACGGGACAGCGTAACGAAAACTAAAATACTTGATTTATACCGGGTGTACGGGACAGCATAACGAAAACTAAAATAGTAGTTTTATACCGGGTGTACGGGACAGCGTAACGAAAACTAAAATAGTAGATTTATACCGGGTGTACAAGACAGCGTAACGAAAACTAATATAGTAGATTTATACCGGGTGTACGGGACAGCGTAACGAAAACTAAAATACTTGATTTATAACGGGTGTACGGGACAGCGTAACGATAACTAATATACTTGATTTATAACGGGTGTACGGGACAGCGTAACGGAAACTAAAATAGTAAATTTATACCGGATGTACGGGACAGCGTAAGGAAAACTAAAATAGTAGATTTATACCGGGTGTACGAGACAGCGTAAGGAAAACTAAAATAGTAGATTTATACCGGGTGTACGGGACAGCGTAACGAAAACTAAAATACTTGATTTATAACGGGTGTACGGGACAGCGTAACGAAAACTAAAATACTTGATTATAATAACGGGTGTACGGGACAGCGTAACGGAAACTAAAATAGTAGATTTATACCGGGTGTACGGGACAGCGTAACGAAAACTAAAATAGTAGATTTATACCGGGTGTACGGGACAGCATAACGTAAACTAAAATAGTAGATTTATACCGGGTGTACGGGACAGCGTAACGAAAACTAAAATAGATTTATACCGGGTGTACGGGACAACGTAACGAAAACTAAAATAGTAGATTTATACCGAGTGTACGGGACAGCATAACGAAAACTAAAATATGAGATTTATACCGGGTGTACGGGACAGCATAACGAAAACTAAAATAGTAGTTTTATACCGGGTGTACGGGACAGCGTAACGAAAACTAAAATAGTAGATTTATACCGGGTGTACAAGACAGCGTAACGAAAACTAATATAGTAGATTTATACCGGGTGTACGGGACAGCGTAACGAAAACTAAAATACTTGATTTATAACGGGTGTACGGGACAGCGTAACGATAACTAATATACTTGATTTATAACGGGTGTACGGGACAGCGTAACGGAAACTAAAATAGTAAATTTATACCGGATGTACGGGACAGCGTAAGGAAAACTAAAATAGTAGATTTATACCGGGTGTACGAGACAGCGTAAGGAAAACTAAAATAGTAGATTTATACCGGGTGTACGGGACAGCGTAACGAAAACTAAAATACTTGATTTATAACTGGTGTACGGGACAGCGTAACGAAAACTAAAATACTTGATTATAATAACGGGTGTACAGGACAGCGTAACGGAAACTAAAATAGTAGATTTATACCGGGTGTACGGGACAGCGTAACGAAAACTAAAATACTTGATTTAAACCGGGTGTACGGGACAGCATAACGAAAACTAAAATAGTAGATTTAGACCATTATTCTGAGTTAACATTTTTTCAGAAAAATTCTAACTTTTCTGCATTCTTTAATTTTTCAGACTGTGAATAATTATCAAAAACACAATGCATAAACCATCGACTTTATAAAAAGAAAGAAAAGCACTTTTCACTAAAATACAGCAATGTAATGTAATTACCTAAATCGTCGTGATTTCACGCAACAAATCAGCTATTTATGCGCGGATCGCAGAGGTCATTCTCCGCGTGGTGCGTTGTATTGAGGAATCCATTGCGTACTAATCAATATAAAATCTTAATCAGGCGTTTTTTATAATTCCTAGAATCATCTATCAATCGTCGTTTGCATCGAGATAAGTACCTATAGAAAGATGTCTAGCTAAAGTTTTCGGTACGCCGCCCGTCCCTTACACCTAGTATGTATCTGTATTATTTAAATGTGAAATAATAGATTTTTAAACAAGAGAACTGTCATCAACTTCTCAAAGCTGATGGATCATGATGGATGGTGTTCGAATACGGTGTGACTCACAGTCTGGTCGCTGAATAAGGTGGGGCTGTACATGGCGACTGGCTTGGTGGACTGGCGGCGGTCGTACGTGCGCACGAAGCGGTCGCGGCCCGCCACCGCGAGCGAGCGCGAGTCCACCGGGTGTCCGCACACGCTGTACAGAGGGACCGTCATGCCGCGCTCGCGCACCACGAACAGTCTACACACGACATACCATTAAAATAAATTATTTCTCACCTTCTCTTTTGTGAGTTAGAACTTAACTTTAAGTCAACGGTTTCAGAGATACAATTCATGCGACCCATTCATCTATACTAATATTGTAAAGCTGAAGAGTTTGTTTGCGTGTTTGAACGCGCTAATCTCAGGAACTACCGGTTCGATTTGAAAAATTATTTTGGTGTTGGATAGCCTATTTATCGAGAAAGGCTATATATAAGCAACATAACATCACGCTACAACCCCATGGGGCGGCGCAGTAACGATAAACGCGGGTGAAACCGCGGCAACATCTAGTATTTTATATTTTTGTAATAACATCTTTTGACCCCGTTAAAGGTACCGCTGGGAATTTACGAACATATAAAAAATAAAATCCATAAATGCCTACACTCACTAATATTCATGCGTCCCACATTTTACGCCACGTGTGGAGATTGAATACTTGACAATATGCAGCAGCAGGTGGCAGTGACGAGAAAATCATTAAAATTACTACGCGATCTATGAAGATAAACTAATTATATCGCTCAATATAGTGAGGGTGGTGTGAAACAATCACCTATAGTTATGAGAGAGTCGTACTTGGGGACGCGAGTGTGCTCGTGTAGGATGGAGGTAGAGAGCGAGTCAACATTACCGCGACACCTGGTCGGCCCGCACGTCGCACTGCATGACGAGCCCGTCCTCGCCGGCCGACACCACGAGGTGCGGCTCGGCGGCGCACACGTGCAGCTTGTGCGCGGCGCGCGCGTGCGAGGCGAGGCGGCGCCGCGACACGGCCGCGCCGCCCGCCGGGTGGCACTGCAGTAGCCGCACCTGCGACACCCAGCGCACTTAGTACACGATACACAACACACACTATAGAATACGCCGCAATTGAGACACATGACAGGACGAAATAAGATAAAGAGAAGAATAAAGCAGAAGCCTCTGCAGAGTCCAATTGACTATATTGGTTTGTCAAAGAATCCAAATTAATAGCCATTCAATGCTCAGTGGACAAATCAATATAGTTTAGAAAATTGGTAGGTAGGTTTTTAGTGATTTTGACGTGCTTGGGACTTTTCGAAGTTTTACTTTTGCACCTATGCCGCGATGTTCAAAATGGCGCCCGAACTCGTTTTTAGACAATATCTTTGCTGGGAATAGCTGTAAATATTCAATATTTCGTAGCTACTGAAAATAATTACAGCATTTATTTAACGTTGTGGAAGCTGGCGTATCCGAAATTGAAAACATGTTAGACCAGACGTAACTTTACATGTCGGCTTTAGAGAAGCATTTGACTTAGTTCCTCATTGTTATCCCCTGAAGAAACGTACAAATTTAACAATACTTGGATCTTTATAGAGACAGCATAACCGTTTATTCACGATGGTTTAAAATTTGTCTATATCAGTTGCTACAAATTTAAATGGGTATGTAATTTCCTCGAGAATCACTCAGGGTTCTTATATCGGACCACATAAAATATGAGATATTAAAAATAATTAAGTCCAATTAATAGTTATTTGTTGAGCTCTAAATTATACATTTTATGAAAACTAATCGGACAACAAATGTAGTCGCATTCATAAATCTACTATTAAACTTTCGAATATTATCTCAAAATTTCATAGAGTTAACATAATCTTAACAGCAGTTCATAGGTATAATACGTGACTTCGAAAAACAATAAATAGTACGAGCTTCAATATTGTAGCATACTATGAGACTTAGACAATCAAGTCAGTATTATAGAACGTTTTGAACAAATCCAGAAACATTATTATACTATCTTGCGTAGTCTAGCAACTGTTGCCGCTTAAACCGTTAATCAACAGCTTAGTTTTCAAACCGATTATGGCCGCATAAACATAAGTAAATAAATCTTAGCACTAATGAACTCACCTGTCCATCTCTGGCACATGTGACTATATTCAATTGACTCTTAGCATTTAGGTGTAGGAACTTGCTTTGGAATACGTTTGATTTATGGCCGGTCTTGATTGTTTGTATCGCTGTGTTGCGCGCCCAGTCCCAGACGACTACGTTTGTGTCGTCTGAACCTGATGCTAGGAGGTGTCCTGTTAACAAATTGGAAATTAAGATTCTACAAGACTTCGACATATAAGGCGCGATTCCATTAGGCAACTCTTGTATGCAAGTATGACGTCACATTTGCGTACAAGTTGCTTGCATTGGAAACATGTTTTCGAGAGTGTGCAAATTACATGCAGGTTTCACTTGCATACGAGTGGAGATGTTCAACAATTGAGTAGGCCATTATGGGTGGAAGACGTGCTCCTTAAATTATTATTTTCTTGTGTGCCCACCTAATATACATAATGTTTCGATAATTTGTACAGCGATAGATATCATGTGCGTACACGTCACTCGTTCGAAACGTGCAACTAACGTTTGCGCGTTCAATTAGCAGGCCACCTGAATAAAAATATGTACAAGTTCAAACTACCTCATACAAGTTGTAACTTGTATGCAGGTTATACAAGTTGTAACTTGTATGCAGGTTACTATTCTATACTATATAGCTTCAAAAATTTAATTAGCTTAATAAATAGTAAAGTTTAATAGTAATAATAGTGTAACAGTTTCAAAATTATGTAATAAGGTGTCAAATAAACAACGCGATAAAATGCGTATATAGTAGTTTAATTTCAATTCATAATTGATTAATTGCCAAATCACGAACTGACAGAATGACGGCATTGCCAGTTCTTAGATGATTCGATAAAAACTTGTGCAATGCGTGGAAAAGCTTTGTACCAAAACTTGTGCAATGCGTGGAAAAGCTTTGTACCAGAACACATACTTGCTTACCTTCTGGGTGAAAGTTTATAGAGTTGACACAGCCTCTGTGCTTGTTAAGCTGATGTAGCTTTTTCATTCTGTATATGGCGTGGAGGGATCCGTAGAATCTTTGCTCGAACATGACATCCTCCTTGGTCGTTTTACCGCAGGGAAATGTCAGCCCCATCTCGCGGTTTATAATTTCTGCGAAAGTTAAGATTTGATTTGTATCGATATTTTAATTTATCGATATTTCAAATATAGTGCATAAGGTCAAGATTATAATGAGCACATAATAAATATATGTTGTTTGGTCAATCTTATCCGCTAAATGATTAATGAAAATAAAATAGAAGGTATCTACATATTTTTAAATAAAATATACAATCTGGTCAGGTCAACATAAAGATATTGGATGTCTCAAAAACAAACAAAACAAAGATCTCAGGGTTGTTAAACCCGGATACAGGGAGTTGCCGATGCTTCATCCTCGATTTGGCCCTGTGCCTGATCTATCTCCGTCACGTCGGCTTGCCATCCCGTTGGGCTACAACACCGAATGAAAAGACAGAGCATTCGCGTTTGTGCACTCACCTGTACGCCATAGTAACGCCTACGCAGATGGCAATTCTCCGTTAAGATAGCCGCCGTGAACGAATTTGCGTCTGGTGCAGATTTTGTTTATGATAACATATTTATAAAACGATAATTTTCGATAATAAACACCTCTGTGGGTGACAAGGCCAAAAAAGCAAAGATAGTGCTATGTTCTTATATCAAATCTTGAGGTCAGTACATAATACGAAATACAAATTACTATAATGAACCTACTTTAATATCAAATTTGCAACAGCACTGCTGAATTAATTAATAGTTATATTCAGTGTCTCTAATTATTATTTTATCATATTGATATACCCAAGGTATTTACATAATTTTGTTTATTTTTGTGAATTTGATACATCATGGTCCATCAAAGATAAAAGAACTCACTGTTTACCTAATTAATTATTTGCAGTGGTGTTGTTAGTAATCAATAGATTCTTTTTGCCCGTCGTTATGTAAAATACGTGTCTAAATATGTGAATGTCAATGAATACAGGTTGAGAAATGTCACTCCATGCCCTCTGGCAAATGGCGTGTTTATGAACTATTATTAGTAAGTTGACATATTTCTATGTATAATATTATTACTTCAAGTCGTATCTCGGACAGATTTGTACAGAACGAATGTTATAACAATCGTCTGAAACATTAAAACAAGATGTAATTCTTTGCTTCTAAGTAACCTGTGCTAATGGTTTAGTGTTAGACATAGATTTCTACATTTTTATTTTTTTAAATTTTTTATTATGCTATAGGAGGCAAACAAACAGACGGATCGCCAGATGGTAAGCGATTACCGCCGCCCATGGACACCCGCAACACCAGAGGAGGCACAAGTGCATTGCCAGCTTTTTAACTTTGCCCTCCTCCCAGGAATAGAAGGTTGGGCCTCCGGTACCCTCACTCACTCGACGAAACAACGCAAGCGCTATTTCACGCCGGTTTTCTGTGAGGCCGTGGTATCACTCCGGTCGAGCCGGCCCATTCGTGCCGAAGCGTGGCTTACAGTGCATCCTGCTGTTGCCTTAGCAGCTGATTGTAGTATTGCATGCAAGACCTTAGAAAATAAAGATTAAAGGTCTTCCATACGAAATTATGGTCATGGTGGCGAATCTAAACCGAGGTTGGTTGACATCTGCGCAGTAGATAGTGCACAACATAAACCGATTAGGGGGTTGGCAATACGACACGACTGAAGAGAGACCAAGCGTGGGACTAACGGTCTTACGTGCCTTCCCTACGCCTGTTGAGAATCTTAACAGAAAACCCAATAACATTTTATTGGCCTGTCCCTAAACTCGAATCCAGACCTTTTGAACAGGGATTACTCTGCACAGCGCTAGCAGTCACTTACGCTGTAGCACTGACACAATCACTTCTGTTCATCAATCACATTATTAAATATGTCACATCCATGTAATCAAAGGATAATATTTTTTACACTGTATAATTACCTCTAAGCATAAGATAGCTATGTTTGGGCCGCGTCTTCTGCAGCACACTAGGTGGTTTGCCCTTGTTCTCGTCGTTTTCATCATCATCATTGGTCCGAGCCAGTAGGTTCTCATCATCAGTGTCCGTATCACCAGAATTCATGTCAATAATGTTGTCTGATTCATAGCTGTCATTACTCTCTGACGTGCTTGATGTACTGTCGTTTGAACTACTGTTATAATTAAAATGAAATAAAATTATTTTTCATCATTTGTTAATAAGATAAAAATTTAATAGGTGCAGCAAATCTTTCTCACTTTATTTATAGCAACATCAAAAGTTAATTCTGGACACACTTTTAATTATTTAGATTTATAAACTTGACTTAAAAGAAAGCTACTTCAACAATAGGAAATTAGGAATAATAATAAAAAGACACAAAACACACTCAGTTGAAGAAAAATATTTGCGGGTCTCACAATAATTTTTCCAATGTAAGGTTCCAAGTCACAAACCTTGGATCAGCACACTAGCAATAGCGAGGCAACCAATTAAATATAACATATTAATGATCAATAATTACAATCATTCAATTATAAGTGATCATTTTCCCTTCAAACCTTGAATAATACAGCTGTAAGGTGGCATAAAAATATAATAAGAAATGTTATATATGTTGTTTATAAGGCTAGTGTGAATGGAACAGTCGCAAGAGGAAAACCTAGGCGAACGTTTCTCGACCAGATCGGAGGCGTCCTAGACAAAGGCCAGGTTAAGAGCTCCTTGAACCGACGGGCGTGTATGAGGAATGTGATGAAAGTGAATGAAGCCAGAGAAGTGTGTCAGGATCGTAGCAAATGGAAATCCGTAGTCTCTGCCTACCCCTCTGGGAAACAGGCGTGAATCTATGTATGTATGTATATATAACAGCTACTTATAAACTAATTATAGAAAGTCACACCATGATTGCATTGGCAATTTTAATAAGGACATTGCATTCACTGTGAGTGACATGTTTATGACTTGTTAAATGGTTTTTTAAATTTGTACAACTTACCAAATATACCAATGTATACCATATTTGTCAATAAAAGGAAATTGGGCTATTATTATGCCCTGTTTATCCCTTAATAGTTTAGTAAATATTTATGAACATACACATTATGTCAACTCTAAATCTATAATGGAATAATATTTGGAATCGATTAATGATTCTAGACCCTGCACTGTTATTGAGTATTACTTGCAGAAAAGCCAGCAGATCAATAGTCTGCTGTAGCCACAGTGTTAAGCTGCTCGGCAGGACCAGCTGTGCAGGCACTTTCACAACAAACTTACAAGCATAACAACACATTTACATTAGATGAAAATTAGTTTGTGAGAGCATTTGTTAGTAGCACTTTATAGTTAGGAATATGTTCAGGCATTTACATTGAGCAAGCAAAGCACTGAACAAATTCAACATCCTGCAAAAATCGCAAAATAATTAAAAGCGTAACTAATTATTTTACAATCAACTATTCTATTAGTATGATGTCAATTACTGTTAGTATATTATACAAATAATTACTTGCATAGTGTTTTAATTACATGTATCAATGAATTTTTGATGTTCTAACAAACATAATTAATAATAATACTAATATTCTATCACATACATACAACACCATCTAGCCCAAACTAAGCAGAGCTTGTACTATGGGTATTAGACAATGGATAAATATACATAATTATATACCTTTTTTTTGTAAATACATACATATTATACATAGAAACACCCAGACCAAGACAAACATCCATGTTCATGCACACAAATGTTTGACCTGTGCGGGAATCGAAACAGTGACCTCAGGCGTGGCAGTTGGTTATATATCCTATAATTTACTTAATTATTTGTAACTTAAGCAATTTAACTAAAGTTTATTGATGAACAGAGTTAGCACATAGACAACAAATAGTAAGCTATTGTTCTAATAGTTTTGTTTTTAATAAACTGTCTCATCAGAAGAGGTCAGAAAAGGGGCAAGGACAATTAACACAATGTAAATCACTTTTTATCTGTAGTAGAAAGCTATCAGTAAGGGAGATAGCATGCAATGGCTAAAATTATGATGACAAAGACCACAGCAGTGAAGTCAAATGTAATTGTTTAATCCCATGTTTAAGAGAACTGTTAATTATACATATGGTTAATAAGAATTATGTATGTTTAATAATCTCATCATTTAAGTTAACAAGAGTGGATGTTATAATATACATATATGGAACTGTAGATTGAATGCTGGTGTTACTTTGTTCTTCTTTTATGTATTATAAAAGAAGAACAAAGTACTATTTTTACTAATACTTTTATTAGGAAAGACAAGATTTTGTCCCTTCAAATGTATAATTTTTCTAGTCATGCCAAACCTTCAAACATACTGAAAACTGATTTAACCTTAAAATATTGTTATACTCTGCAGTTGGAAATTTCAGGCAGCAATTGCTTCACAGTAATACTGCTGTTAAAGCAATTCTGGTCAGCCTAATACTAAGTCAATGTTGATTAGTCTAGAAAACCAACCCTTGTGCATTTAGGAATATAGTTAAAATGTAGAATATAGTTCAATTAGACATTTGATTGCACAATATTATGAAACAGCTTCCTTAATTCACCTTAATGCCATATAATAGAAACATCAATCCTCACTCATATTATAAATTCAACAGTAACTCTATCTGTCTGTCTGTTACCTTTTCACGGCTAAACCATTCAACTGATTTAGATGAAATTTGGTACAGATATAGGTAGTTCAAAACCTGGGGAAGGACATAGGCTACTATTTATTGATGTAGGTACCACGCGTATGGAGCTGTGTGCAAAAGCTAGTTTAAAATAAGTGCTGAATCATTTATGAATCTACCTATTCTAGAATCAGGGCAGCAGCAATATTCTTTGTACATGTAAAATACTGTCAATTAACCTGATTTTAAATCTTTTATTTTCAGACATAGGTGTCTTTGATGTAAACATTTGAAAATATATTTAGTTAGTTTGAATAAATAGGAAGTGAAAAAAATACTTATCAGGTAGAAAGTGAACCACTTCATAGTTTTGCTATTGGCATGAATAAAATAGAAAGGGCTGTGTTCACTTACCTACTGTGTGACACTCCACAATCTATGTCAGGATTTAGAAAATGAGCTAACCCAGCCAATCGCCTCAGACCATCATTTTCATCTTCAGATCCACTGTTTTCATTGCTTCGTGAAGTTGGAGCGGTTTCCTCTGCAGATAAATCGTCAGAATCTCTAGAAGAATCTGAATCTCTGTCTGGAGTCTTCCTTTTTCTGTAAAGTCTGGTACATTTTGGACGTCTAAGGTTTAGTAGTATCGCTCGAACGTTACTGCCAGATGGCGCAGCGTTTACGACCTCGTTTGAGGGACCCTCCGAGGCACCTGCCGCACGATCATCGCTGCTCGTGCTCTCGGACTTGTCTGCAGACACCCCACTGTCCACATTCTCGTCCTTTTTCGTCGACACTACTAGAAAAACATCAAAATGGACACGAAGTTTTTACGTCATATTTTTTGCGTGATCGAAACTAGGACAAAGATTTACCTGTATCTTGGAAACTATCTTGTGAGCTTCCATCATTTAATTTTAGCTTTTTTCCACCCGATTTGGGACTTGTGGGAGAATCCTTAATTTCGTCATCGCTTGACGAATTATCTTCCATCGCTGCTTACGTTGATAATATATTCTACAATAGAATTATAAAATTATTGTTAATTAAATTTGCAACGCAATAGAATTCCAGCTCATTTAAAAAACTTAATTTACAATAATAAACTGAAACGGATTCTGTAGACTCAATGGAGGATTTTTTCCGAAATTTTGGCGATTTTGGCAACAAGAGCAAGGACAAAAATAGTGATGTTACTAGGCTAAAAATACTTATTTACAATATTATTATTTTAAAAGCGCCGTTTTCAAAATATATAGCTTAAATTTCTACAAAAAACTAGTTTTCTTACATGAAATTAAGTATTATGTTTCTTTACGTGTAACCATATTTTTAATAATTGTTTTAGTCGCAGTAATAATTATTCTGATTACAATAAAACTTATATTTTTACTGTGGTATTTGGTAGTATAAACTGGCAAGTTGTTTTCTTGTATCAGCTGTCAATTTTAATTTGTCAAAACTTAATCGGTACAGGTAGTAGATCTTACCTATTTTAATCTTGTGTTTATTTGCTTGCTTTGTCTAGCTTTAACGTAGCTGCGGCATAAAACTATAATGTGGGAATGAGGCAGTAATACAACCAATCCAAAATTATTTCAAACGTTTTGTCATCATCAGCTGTCAACAACCTCTCATCTCATGTCGAACTACTTTATTTTGATCAAACTTTATAAAAATAACCTGTAACTAAATAAAACTTTATTAAATAAGAATGGATACACAAGAAGACCTACTATCCTTTCTTGATTTATTAGATTTAGACGAAGAAATCATAGATACTCGACTTAAAACGTTAATGATAAGAAGTACCCATTCAAATAAACATCTTAAAAGTGCGATACAGTTATTGCAGTATAAAAATTTAATTAATATCCAAGAAGGTAGTGACTGTGAAAACGATGATGAGTTTGACTTTACAGTTCAGCTTCTAAGGAATATAAACAAGGAAAATGTTGATTATGTGTGTAAGATAATAAAAATTGTTCTGTGCTTTAACACTACCAAAATAGTTAACAAGTCTGAGCATTTGATACAGCAAATTTTATTGAATTTAGATTTTCAAATAGATAAATCTGATACTAATGCATTAGAAGCCGATACATGTTCAACAGCATTGATAAACCTTAAAGTATGTGGAAGTATTCTTGATGCTATTATAAAAACAAATGAAAAGTTATCTCTGCCTTTCCTAGAAACGCCTTTAGAAATAATACTTGAGTCAACAGATGAAAAGCTTAAAAGCTATTTCTTGACCAGCACAGTGCCCAGACTGGTTGAAGGAGTGATTGGTTATAATATATTGGACAGAATATGGAACTATATACAACAATTGAAAGGAGAACAAAAGGAGAAGGCATTGAAAATATTGAGTTGTCTCTCTGATTACTACTTGCCAATGCCTGATGCAAAGGGAAATATCAAATATGTATCTGAAATTGTTTTCTTATATGATTTCTGGGATATTATCTTATTTGGTATAACAACAGATGATACAGCTATAAGAAAAATATCTGTTTACCTTTCAAAGAGGGCTATTGACTGTATTATAACTACTAAGAAAGATATATCCATACAGTCAGGATATCAAACTATATTTGTTTGGAATAAACATAACACAAAAAACCTCAAACACATGTGGGATAACTTTTTTGTGCTCATAGACAGCTTAGAGGAAAAGCAAAGCAATATAGTGTTGCCATCATTAAAACTATTTGAAACCATAGACATTGGAGAATGTTGGCTGAATGCCGCTTTTAATATTGGCTTGAAACATGATAATACCCAAGTCAGATTAAAATGTATTCAATACAAATTAAAAACGAGAATTTCAAGTCACTCTGAAGCTCTTACATTACTGGAAGCTTTTAATGATATAAACATTTATGACTCTAATACTAATTATAAAGTGCTCAAAACTGAGATGAAAGGTCTGCTTGGAGATTCTACATCACTCTTGACAATTTTCAGAGCTATACCTGAAGTTAAGTGGTCACCGGTGCCATTTTATCATATGACAGATGTACTTGCCAATTTGGAATTTGAAGTACCATACAACACTACAAATATAATGAATATCTTCAAAGTTCCATGCAACAACCTGGTTATAAGGAAAGGAGCTTATATAAACTTAATATACTTTATTAAAAAATGCTGTTTCAATTTAAATTGGAAGGAAATTGCTAACATTTATTCTATTGTACAATTTGAGTCACAGATAACAGATCTTGTTATGTCTATAGCCCAAAGAGTAACATTAAAAGATGAAGAAAGAAATCAATGTATTAAAGTTCTATCTGAAAATATTACCAATATAGATCTTCTTATCTTTTATATTTCTAATAATGAAGAAAATATGAATATATTTGTTGAAATAATCAATCAAAAAATTGCCAAATTAAATGGAGTAATAAACAGACAGTATTCAGATAAAAAAGAGAGCCTGAATGATGTGATATTCTTAATACATTTATTAAGTAAAACTACAGATAATAAAGATTTATCAGTAAATAATCTTCATAAACTTGTTGCCAGACAAGACAAGACCATGCTGCAATATATTTTAAGTCTGTTTTCAAGTGATACTACCTTAACTTCTGAAGATAGTGTAGCATTATTTGAGAATCACAGCTTTGTGTTTGCAGATCCTGAATTGGAAGATATACTGCAACTTTATAAGACGTCAGTTTTATTCTTGAAAGATAAACCTGAGTTAGACAAAGCTGTTCTCAGCATATTCACACTTAAATTTTTATTGAATAATCATGTATTAGTAAATAAATACCAAAATGAAATGCTTAATTTGAAGAGATTCTTAGATATAATTTCAAATCTTGAGTTTCAAGATATACAGAATGAAAGCGTAGGCAGATTGAAAAATATTTTCTTTGAAAAATCTTGTGAATTCATTTACTTAATGATTGAAGAAGATAAAGATGTACATTCATGTATAAAAGAGTTGATAAGTTATATAGAAAATGTTCTAGAATGTGGTGGCTATGGGTGCCTGAAATGGATCTTGAAGACTGTGAATAAAATTGTCAAGTCTCTCATCAATGAAAAAACAAAATTCAATATGATACAATTTATAAACAGAGTATGGAATGAGATTGAAGAATTGAAATCCAATAACCAATATTCGCCATGCATTGAAGAGTTTGTTGAGCTTATTACTCAGGATGCCATATTAGAAAAGTCAATGTATAACAATATAGTAATTTTATACTGCAATAAGATTATAGAATATGGACCTGTTAAGATAAACCCGTTGTATTATTTAATAAGGAAATTAAATAGAAGAGGTGTTACAGATTATGGCCATTTGGTTTATATTTTATGTGAAATATTGTTATATTGTCTTGTATCAAGAAAAGATCAGAGGTAAGAATATACATATATATAACCAAATACAAATAGGTATAAGAGTTATAGGTAACATATAGGTGCAACCGTAATTTAAGGGTCATGTGTGTATACACAAACATTAATAGAAAAATCATTATGTATGAAGGTATGAAGTTGCCTAAGATGAAGCTACCATGAGAAATATTAGTTACTAGATGTTCCCGCGGTTTCACCCGCGTTTATCGTTACTGCGCCGCCCCCGTGGGTCGTAGCGTGATGTTATATAGCCTATAGCCTTCCTCGATAAATAGGCTATCCAACACTAAAAGAATTTTTCAAATCGTACCAGTAGTAATCACGCAGAATAAATCAGGAGAAACATCGTTTGTACTATGTCTGTAATGGGTAATTATTTTGTTGCGATGTTATTTTAAAACTGCTATATCTCCTAAGATATTCATTGAAATCGAATGATGTAAAGAGCAATTTTGTTTTAAATTAAATACTTGTGATGAATAATGTATTTATTTGGATAAGGATTAATATCATGTTTATAAAAATACCTTCGCAAATAATGCATTATTTTAGAACAAATTTCGTTAGCATAAAAATGGTTATAGTGAGCCAACCTTAAAAGATAGACATATGCTGTCGCGGACTTTTTTTTAGAACTTTTAAAGGGAAACAATTCTGTCATACATGATTTTTGCGAAACTTTAACTGTTTACGCAGTGCACGCAGCGGAAGCTCTCAAAAGGAAAAAATACTCTCCGATTTTGAAACATTCCTCATTGGTGCTCCGCTCCTATTGATCTTAGCGTGATGATATATAGCCTATAGACTTCCTCGATAAATGGGCTATCTAACACTGAAAGAATTTTTCAAATCGGGCCAGTAGTTCCTGAGATTAGCGCGTTCAAGTAAACAAACAAACAAACAAACAAATAAACTCTTCAGCTTTATAATATTAGTATAGATTACTTGAGAATTTACTTACTGTAAGTCTTATAAAATTATTATTAGTGATTGACGTTAGCCATAGAGGTTCACTATGCGACCTTTAAATGTCACGGTATGACCACACCTTATTGTTACATGCTGTATAGCTTTTCTTTTTAACGATTATGCATTCCTACCGTCAAGTTAAAGCCCCGATACAACAATATGTCCTCTAGCATATCGTCCTGACTTGTAATCAATACCTGCGTGCCCTCAACGTATCGTCACTCTTTGCGACTGTTTAGAAAGAACAATATTTGATTGGCTCGTCAAGCGGATAGTATCCCTCGTCACGTGCCTGTCGTCCATCACCGGAAGTATTTTTCGCGCCAACCTTTTAATTGGTTAGTAGTTGTTAGCTCTTTACCAAAACAACACAAATGGCCGCCTCCTCTCTTACCCACACGGTTTACTCCCTGGAACAATTATCCATGAGTAGCCAGTTACAGAAAAATAAATAAAAATCTTCGTTCGTAACTGGTTACGAAAAATAGTTACGATGATGATTTATTTTTGCTTTTATTTTTTACTAGCTTTTGCGCGCGGCTCCGCCCGCGTGGTACCTACATCAATAAAAATTAGCCTATGTCCTTTCCTAGGTTTTATACTACCTCTGTACCAATTTTCATCCAAATCGGTTGAGTGGTTTAGCCGTGAAAAGGTAACAGACAGACCGATAGACAGACAGAGTTACTTTCGAATTCATAATATTAGTAAGGATTATCTTAATCTATTCTAATTTTGTTTTATTCCCATTTATACAGATGACATTCCATTTTAATGAATATAATATATGTAATGTTAATTAATTATAATTATTTGCATGCCACTTAAATGTAGGAAGGAACATTTGATACTTGTACCTGTTGGACAATTTATAACACCACACTGTAACAATGTTTTCTGCAAATTATTAAATGATTTGATTTGATTTGATTTGATGGACCAAAGGGTCACGTGACGGTACCGCAGTGAGTTCCAGAGTTCCAACGAGTTCGCGGTTAGCTCGGTAAAAGCCACGCGTCTAATGCTGCCTGCACGCGCGGCGCAGTGGTTGAAGTGGTCGCCCCACCGCTGCCACTGCGCCCAGTGTTGTGGGTTCGAATCTCACACGAGACAAAAATTTGTGTCATCCAGAAATGATTGATGATGATTCTTTGTATCCGTTGTTTGGACGTTTGTAAAGTCCTCGGTGACACAGGAATTAAAGCTAGCGCAGAAGATGTCTTAATAAACAACTAAGGAAATTAGTAATTTTTAATTTGAATTCAATGACACGATAAGAATATCATCGCGATGAACCCGTCTTTGGAGATGGAGTTTTAATTTTTCCTTGTATTGATTTCAGGATTGCCGATAATGTGACACTGCAAATATTACAAGATCCGAAATATGGAATTGGAAATTGGTGAATATAATTTATTATGTCATATTTTACTTATTTCTAGAGATACGTCCAGTATGGCCTAGCACATCATCCTTCTTAGAATTACCTGTGTTTAAAGAAACAGGCGACCAACTGATTGACGCACTTTTACTTATTGAGTCGCACCGGCACACCGGCAGTCAGACGCAATAGGTAGTATGTCTAGCGTTCCAACAATTGACAGATTAAAGCCTGAAGCATCAATGTAAGGCTCTTAGTCTATTTGTTTTCTATTGGATGCATTTTGAGGAGTGTACCTAGAGTGGAATTGCATAACTTAATTTTCCATTACCCGGCAAGAATTACATTACATTACCTCCGAGTAGTAGAGCCTCGCTGATTTCAGCATGAATGGGCCGGCTCGACCGGGGAAGGACTACCCTCTCACAGAATGTCGACGGGAAATAGCAGTGTTCCTACTGTTGTATTTCGTTCGGTGAGTGAGAGTGCCGGAAGCCCAATCACCCCTTTCCCCCATCCCGCTCCTTCTCCTTCCCACTTCCTTTCCTATAGGGTCGGCAACGCGCAAGTGATGTTTCTGGTGTCGCAGGCGTCCATAGGGTACGAAGACTACTTACCATCAGGTGGGCAGTATGCCTGTTTGCCACTCTAGTTATATAAAAAAAAATTCTATAATACGTCTTATTATCAAGTGTACCTTCAATAATCCTATCTAATATAATGAATGCGAATGTGAGTTTGTTTGTTTGTTTGTTATCCTTTTACGCCTTAACTATTCGACCCATCTCGAAATTTTGCATATACGTTGTGAGGGAAACAAAAATAGACAGATTACCTTTCATCTAACCAACCTAACCTACATTTAGGCGAGCGAAATCGCGGGGAAAATCTAGTTTAATAATTAATTAATTAAATAGGTTTACCACCAATAACAATATTATGTGTTAGTGCCCACACTTATGTATGGTAGTGAAAGTTGGGTATGACAAAAGAAGCATGAGAGCAGAATAAATGCTGTAGAAATGAGAGCGTTGAGAAGCATATGTGGTGTGACTCTGAAAGATAGAATAAGAAATAGTGCGTTTAGAGAGAGAGATGCGGCGTGAAAGTGGATATAGTGACAAGAATAGAAAAGGGTATGTTAAGCTGGTTTGGACATGTAGAAAGAATGGACGAGGAAAGACTGACTAAGAAAGTTTATAAGGCTAGTGTGAATGGAACAGTCGCAAGAGGAAAACCTAGGCGAACGTTTCTCGATCAGATCGGAGGCGTTCTGGACAAAGGCCAGGTTAAGAGCACATTGAACCGATTGGCGTGTATGAGGAATGTGATGAAAGTGAATGAAGCCAGAGAAGTGTGTCAGGATCGTAGCAAATGGAAATCCTCTGAAAAGTGATCTGAAAATGAAAAGTCTCTGCCTACCCCTCTGGGAAACAGGCGTGAATCTATGTATGTATGTAACAATATTATGAAATTGCAAAAACTATATTTGTGTGTAGGAAGCATTTCCTGGCACTAGTGGATGATTCTTAAAGTTCTTTTACTAATAAAAAACCACACGGTCCTTTAATTAAACTACTATATACTTATAAGTTAGTCGGCAGTCTGACCGTCTAAGAAAATATAAGTCATTGTTATTATCTAATATTGTCTTCTGTTTACGCGAATGTTATTCATTGAAATTAAACTACTATATACGGATTTATTACGGAGAAACACCTGGACGCCGAGCTTCAACATGTCAAGCAAGTACTGCAAGACAACAAGCTCCAACAGCCGCGCCGCTGTCACAGATCCCGAGAAAAGCCAGCCACAGTCGAGCGCCAGCCTGCTATACTACCTTATGTGAAGGGTGTCACTGACAAGATTGGCTACATCTTGAAGCGAGCTTCAATCAATACATACTTCAAGCCGCCAACGAAGATAAGTCAATTTTTACCATCTGTCAAGTGCCAACTACCTTTACAAGATGCAGGGGTCTACAAAATAGATTGTGACTGCGGACTCTCATACATTGGTCAAACCAAGAGAAGCATAGGCACCCGCATAAAAGAACACATAGCTGATGTAAAACACCAACGCTCGTTGAAGTCTGCTGTGTGTGAACATGTGCAACAGGGGACCAACCACTACCTGAGATTTGACAAACCACAGATGCTCGCTAAAGAACACCGATTCCTACCAAGGATGCTTCGCGAGGCTATTGAAATCAAGAAACATCCTAATTTCAATAGAGAAGATGGTTGGAGTGTACCAACAGCTTGGGATCCAGTAATCCAAATAGTCAAACCCAAGAAGAAGCAAACCACAGCTAGACTTCATGATACTTTGAGCTCATTCTGCGTAAATAGAAACACCCATGATTAAATTATGTTCGGGTACTTTGAAATAACTACACTGGAACATTGAGACAACTACCAGCTTAGTCTCCCCGTGACCATGGCTGCTGAAAAGCAACCGAAACGTCGGGGAAAGTGTAAAAATAAATCTAAATAGTATAATAGTATAGTAATAGTATAAATAGTTTCAATAATTTAATTAGCTTAAAAATTTGTAAAGTTTAATAGTGATTATAGTAGTGTAACAGTTTTTCAAAAAAAATTTTGTAACAGTGTCATTGTTATTATTATCAGTAGCACACGGTGATCTTTATATTACGAACAGATTCCGAACTCAAAGTTGCGTTTAAGATTTTGATCTATATTTTTTTATTACAGCCTCGATATCCACTTCAATTACGAAATCCAATATTTATCTATAGCAAGTCTTTGCCAAATAAGCGACGCGGAAACATTGAATATAGTCACGAAGTTTATCACCAACCGAATTGATGAGACTTTTCGAAACAAGCAAAGGTAAGTAAATGTTATGTATAGCTAGCTATACTTATATTATAAAGAGGAAACATTCGATTTTTTGTTTGTTTGTGAGGATTAAACTCAAAAATTATTAAACTGATTACGAAAATTCTTTATCCATTAGAAAACTATGGGTATTATCACCGAGTAGCATAGGCTATATTTTATTTTTAAAAGGTATTCTTACTAACACGATCTAATCTAACCTACCTTTACACGAGCGAAGCGGCTTAAGAGGAAACATAAGGGCCGTTTGCCCATACAAACGTAGTCTCCTGTTTCTTCCCTGGATAATGACAGTAGAGCAATATTTTGTTCCATAAAATGTATGGGCTCTATTAGCATATCCCTATGTTTTCCTTTTTTTATAAATTAATTATTAAAAGAAACATGAGCCTTCAAAAACCTCAAAAATTGACCAGATTTGCCGCTGTGTTCAAACATCCAGAAAACAAATTTGACTAGATTAATTGATATATAAAAACCCTAGATACACAATCCCGTACAAAACTTATACTTAAAACCGTCCTCAGTTGCTTATAAATAGTTATATTAACTATATAAACCTTCATTAATGCAAATTAAACCTTAACACCTTAACTTTAAGTTGAATATACAAGGCTTTCTAAAAAAGGTAATAAAATTTAACGAGCAGGGTTCGCGAGAATGAATGGAGTCGAATATTGTTTTTATACATTTTAATGTATATTAATATTCTGACGTAATTATGTGAAGTGTATAAAATGCATGTGAATGTTTGTTTTTATATATTTGTTTTTACTTTTACCTTAATATATAATAGATAATTAATACGCACGTAAATTATATTACGAGTATGTTTCATTGCTGTTCATATATTTGGTTGCCCGACTTTGAAATTATACGTGTTTGAACATTACGCGACTGATTATACATACAAATTAAAGTAACATAAAACGATAAAACGAGAGAGAAAATTAAGATTTCAAACTTAAAAAGATACGACATAATAAGATTTTTAATTTCCTTGAAATAAGTTCAGTTTATTGTATAATCATCTTTTTGACGGATTTAAATTTTTTTCGTATCTTTCTTTGTTATATTATAATGCAATCTTATCTTGATATATCTCTCGATAATAGATTTAATAGTATTATTTACATGATTGTTGTTTGTTAATATGGCACTTTGAAGAATATAAGCTGACTCCCAAAAATGATGATAAGTGTTGTTGCTGTGCTTGCTTGTGATCGTTGCTGTGCTATGACGGATATCCATTTAGCACATCGCACGGTATCTCAAAGAAAGCTGAAATCCAACATAAGTATGTAGATACATTTTATAAATATCCCACTATAAGGATACCGTAAAGATAATTTCAAAAAAATATTAAGCGAATACTATTATGGTTTTTAAAAAAACTAGTTTAGTAGTAAATAATATAAACAATCGCATTATCATTTTAAATCAAATAAAATATATTTATTTTTTAAAAGTAACAGCGTCTCTATTAATATTAGAACAGAGTCAACGTATAGCCCGGACTAATAAAGTAGAAATACAATAGTATGATTAATGCGTTTAGTAAGTGTTCATTTAAATGAGCCGTGTTATATGGTCGCTCTTTGTTACGAAATAAACAGAAAAAATAATTTGTGTTGATTCCTTGACGCAATAATCAGTATTATAATATAATTATAATAATAACATTATTCCTTACCGAAAATATGAAACACCGTCCTTTTTTAGTGTCCTGGAAGTGTGATTTTACAAGTTTTAAACGAGCTCTGCGACATGTTTACTCTCGAAGCGATCGAGCGGTACTAAATTAAATGAGCACCCAAATGTTCAAGTGGGTGCTCATTTGGTGAGGACGTTTTTTGACGCTGATTGTGTATCTAGGTTTTTTATACATCAATGACTAGATTATATAAAAAAGGAAAACATAGCAACACGGCCAAAGTCTTTCTTTAATTTTAATGAAAAAAGTAGATAACGGTCAAGTTTTGGAGAAGGAATCAGGGGACTACGAAACGTTGATTTTGTGTACTTGTAAAGGTATTTTCGGTCCAAGCTGCAGTTGTCTCTATCGCGCTCATGATACTATACATGGCACTGCGCGACAGCAATAGATTTTACAAATACCTATTTTTCAATTCTCTCGCCCTTAGTGTTTCCTCTTAAGCTAGTAGCCGCTGCGTCGCGTCGTGTGTTGTGGGTTCAATTCTCACACGGGACAAAAATCACAAATGTTTCATCCACAAATGGTTGTTCTAAGTCTGCATGTTCGTTGTGTCCGTTGTTTGAATGTTTGTGGAGTCCCCCGCCACACATGAATTAATCTTAGTGCGGGAGATGTCTTTTTAACCAAAGAGAAGTTGTTATAAATGTTCAAGAAAATGCACGAAAGTAGTAAGAGTTATTTTTCCATTTATTTGTTATTTTGTAGTAATTTTCTGTGCCGTCATATGCGTCATAGCGCGCGACGTTTTACCTATTAAATTGTTCATGACTTCAAATCAAATCATGTCATTTATTTGCTGATCAGGGGTATACAGTGGTGTTAACATGATATTCAATCGTTCATCTTTGATCTACCTTACTGGCATGAAAATGGTACATTATATGCTTTATTTAATTTTCGTTAAAATTGTGCTAAGTAGATTTAAATAGGTACATGCATCAATATAAAATAAGTATAGACATTCCTAACCATGATATAGTAGAAATTAAAATAAGTAGTTCTTATGAAAAAATCAAATAAAAGATCAGTACACAAACAAAACAATCAAGCATTTTAGAATATAAGTAAAATAATTAAATTCATTTCATCAGGGCCATGTCAATATAGAAATAAGAATTACAATACGTCAATCATGTGTAAAATAATAAAAATGTCAGTCTTGTATAAAATTATAAAAATAAACAACAATAATTTTAATTTAATCTTATATAAATTAATTTTAACATTTGATCCGAGTTAAGTGTTAAATGAATTAAACCTATAAGTCTGGCTATAGATAATACAATTATATAATTTATTGCAATAGCTTAAATGACTCTAAAAGGAACAGGCAAACCGAAACAGCTCTAGCCAGCTGCCTACGTTAAAAGTCGTTTTTATAAAATAGGGATTTTTTTAAATGAATACTAAACTTGGCCTTATATATTTGAACATATTCTAATTTTAGATACCATGGCAATTCACATGTGCATAAAGTACTTCTGACATCACTTCAACATATTTTGATAATGATATTAAAATCATCTGATGACATGGATTGGTTGCTCAACTGGTCTCTCGATTTGTTGGTTAAATTGCCTCATCAGCCCAGCGTCAGGATATCTTTAGAGTGGATAGTAGCTCTATATTTTTATGAGCAGGTAAGGTCACTTGAATATAGCATTGATACTTAATTATTTTTATTTATCTTTTAGATTGTCAGTGTACAAGTACATAACGAAATAAAATGTATCACTTTGTAAAAGGGCGGAGACTTGGTGTCCTGAAATACAAGCCTGGAGCTTAGTTTAGGCACCAATCTTTCACAATATTTAAATGTTGTCTGATTCTGATAATGTATTATGTATTTTCTTATATTGTGGTGAGAAAATAATAGTAATTGTTATGATTACGTAACTAAATAGTAATTAACACTTCTTCTTAGAGAAAATCCAAAACCTTTTAGCCCAGTTGCTAATATATGTCTTTTGTAATGTCCTTCAGTTTTCTATATATGAATGTTAATACTAAAACAATTAAGTTTAAACACTTATTTTTTAACAATATTTTCAGAAAATCAATATATCGGAAAATATTACATATATCTTGCAATCGAAGAACGTGCCACTGACGTCACAATTCTTCATAATATATTGGCTGTTGAAACATAAAATATCAACAGAGGCATTTACTGAAAGCGAATACAACTTTGCGTTAGACTTTCTGCTGTCACGTACAATGGGACAACTATTCAACGTCAGACTCCACGCGCAATACTTCGCCACAGAATTACACAAAAAAGCAAAACGATCGACAAAATTTGACTACACTATTGCTGTTATAGAAAAAACTTTCAACGAAAGTAGAACTGACAAGAACTTTGTGAAGCTCAAAAGTGATTACTTTACAAATAAGTTCGATTTGATTATCGATTTGAATCCATACTTTATCTATTATTTACTGCCAAGGTATTGTGAGATTGATAACGAAAAAGTTGACTTGAACTTTGTTAAAAGTATCATGAAGGATATTAACGAGAGTTTGATTTGTGGAGGCGATGATTTTATTTGTGAGTGGATGTCTTACCGAAGTGGGAACCAGGAGTTTATCGAGCTTGACTGTGGTAAATCTGCTGAGGATAAAACCGTGGAAGATAGTGAGGCGATGGGAACTATTCAGAAGAAGTACATTCCATGGAAGAATATGAGTGATATTAATGTGTATGATGTTGGGAAGAAGGTCAGTATTTATATACGTATTTTAATATTTCAATACAGACATGATGTCACGCTTATACAGCCAATGGGGCAGGCAGACGTGCTAACAACTGTTTGTCGCATGCTATGATTTGTGGTTCCATGTATGGGTAAGCCTATTACTATCTTCTTCTCCCTAGCCTTTATTATTCCCAAATCACTTGGGTTCACTGGATATCAGTTTTTACACAAAGCGGCTGCTACCTGACCTCCGCAACCCGAAGGCTAACGATACCCTGAGGCTAGTATCAGGATATTAGAGGGCACTGACTTCCCAATAATGACTGCCTTAGATGTTCATGGCAGCCGGTACCGACGGGTTAACGTGCTCTCCGAGGCACGGAGCAGGCGATAATTGTCAATCAATACGCACATAATTTCGAAGTCATATAACTTCCGAAAGTCAGAGGTACGCGACGTGGGTTCGAACCCGAGACCCTCTGCATTGCAGTCTGTTGGTCTCCCCACTAAGCTATGCTAAGCCTATTACTATCTATTGAGCGATTTTCCAAGACCTTGTGCTAATACTAATGATTTTTTGGCAGAAATTCCAATAAGACTTGACGCAACTTGATCCGAGAGGCACAGCATCCGAGTTCATTGCCGCTTCGCCTCAAAAACACTCAATTTGTAGTAGCATCTTTTCATGCAAATATGAAAATGTTTTAGTCCAACTTTGAACTAATTTTCTAGCGGATATAAAGGAGTCTTTAAGGCTTTGATTTTTTGTTTGTTTGTTTGTAAGGGCTTTACTCAAAAACTATTTAAACAATTCTTTCACCATTAGGTAGATAGCTATATTATCACCGAGTAACATTGGCTCTTCCCTAAGGGATAAACTTATTGACAAGATCGATATTAACTGGAGCGAACCCGCAGGCAAAATCTAGTAATAAATAAAATGTTTGAAACTTTCATAAAATCGAATAATTTTTTGCTTGGTTGATAGGTCTTATCTGATATACATTACGGCTCTAACATAATTATGACCACACCTTTCTGTAACACGCTGTCGTTGAAATGGGGACAGTGATTGACTGCGTAGTGGTTTAAATGGTCGCCTCGCCACTGCCGCTGCGCCGAGTGTTGTGGGTTCGAATCCCACACGAGACAAAGCTTAGTGTGCTCCACAAATGGTTGTTCCCAGTCTGGATGTTCCTTGTGCCTGTGGTTTGGATACTTGTCATCTCCCGCGACACCGGATTTAGTCTATTAAAATTAGTTTATTAAAAGATATAAATAATAAAATTACTTTTAACTTGCAGGCTGAAAGTCCAAGTGACCTAATAGTAGTGGCATCCTTGATCGACAAGCTACCTAACCTCGGCGGCATGGCGCGGACCAGCGAGGTGTTTGGAGTGAACACCTACGTTGTCGACAGCCTCAGACATTTACAGGACAAGCAGTTCCAAGGAGTCAGGTAATATTTATCTTAATGTCTTCCAGACCTCCACCGCTTGTGTCTTCGCTTATATAATAAGTCGGATATGCACATCATTTGTAATCTTATCTTTAACTAGGTGTGCCCGCGGTTTCACCCGCATTTATAATTACTGCGCCGCCTCCGTGGGTCGTAGCGTGATGTTATATAATCAAATCAAAAAATCAAATATAAATTTATTCAAGTTAGTTTACAAGGTAACACTTATGAATGTCAAAGTTACACAATTTTTTTCTTTGAATTTACATTTACTGCCACGTTCAGCAAAGCAAGGGTGTCGGGCTCATGAGAAGAACGGGCAAGAAACTCATGGCCACTCTTTTTAATCTTTTTATAGCCTATAACCTTTCTCGATAAATAAGCAATCCAACAAAAAAAGAATTTTGAATTCGAACCAGTAGTTCCTGAGATTAGCGCGTTCAAACTAACAAACTCTTCAGCTTTATAATATTAGTATAGATTAGGTCTAATCCAGGAACTAGTGACCTTAACCATAATTACAATTATGTATTAATATCTCCAAATGTTACCTGCGCAGGTCAAAATATCAGCACTATATATGTGGCGACCTTGTATATGGATCCCAGAGTCCGAAATAAAGTGCTATTATTATTATTATAAACTGTCCCACAACTGGGCGCGGGCTTAGTGTGAAAAAGGTTTATCGTACGTGCGCAGGTCAATAGTCCACCCCGCTGAAACAAAGGAGAACATTATCTACAACTCTCACGCCTGTATCGGTATCAGCATCGGCTCGTAGCCAGCTGCACTCACTGATCGTAAACGATTAGCGAGGTTAAGCAACGTTGGGTGCGGTCAGTCTATAGATGGGTGACCGCTTAGTGGTATTTCATCTGAGCGTCTCCGTGCTTCAGAGGGCACGTAAAAAGTCGGTCCCGGTTGTTGTCAAATTGACGCAGTCGTTAAGCCATGTCAGAGGCCTACGGGCGGCTCGAACAACTCTTGACAACAGGATGGCCACTAACCACACGAAAAGAAGAAGAAGTCTGCTCAGATATGCGGATGTCCTCACGTTGTGTCCTGCGCCGTAAAGCGAGCGATAATGAATAATTTAAAGAAATAAATTATGGGACAGCAAAAATACTAATTGCGCAGCAACATATGCTTACTAAAATATATCATAACGAGCACCTACACGCCTCAAATCACTGCATTCCGTCTCGGAAGGGTTAGGTTATGTTAGGTTCCTTCTTAAACCCACCCAAAAATAGGGCTCCTTTGAAATGTTTGCTGGCCATGAGTTGCTGATCAATTAGCTATTTCTGCTCACAGATTATATTTTTCTGCTCACAAAAATATCAGTACTATGCTTACCATTTAAATAACACCCATAATTTAATACTTACGCACATAACTTCGAAATCTCAAGAGGTACGTGCCTGGGGATTAAACCTAAGACCTCACGTTGAAATTTGACTGCACGGATAGCGTGGTGGTTCAAGTAGTCGTTTCACCACTGCGCCGAGTGTTGTAGGTTCGAATCCGACGCGGGACAAAACTTTGTGTGATTTACAAATGGTTGTTCTAAGTCTGGGTGTGTGTCCGTTATTTGAATATTTGTAAAATCCCCCGCGTTCAATTACTCTTAGTGCAGGAGTAATTTAATAATAATTTAATAATTTACTTTAGTAATTTAATCTTATTGTTTTTTTTAAATAAAAAAAATTACTAAAATACAGTCAAGCATATTAAGTACACTGCGGAGGTACATTTTATATCCATATAAACCTGGCTTTACTGATAACATCGCATATTCCAGTGTTTCGGCGGAACGCTGGATCAACATTGAAGAGGTGCGACCAGGTCGTGCGCTCAAGGATTACCTGCTTCAGAAGAAGACCGAGGGTTACTCCATAGTGGCGGCAGAACAGACATCCACCAGTTCCACGCTGCAGACCTTCAAATTTCCGAAGAAAACTCTTCTGTTGCTTGGGTAAGTTACTAGTGAAGTGCTAATTTAACCTACGAATATTGTATTGGATTGCGTCACAGTCCTCACAAGGGACATTGAAGAAGTGTAATAATTATAATATCAACCCTGTATTATACTTATTACATCACAAGGCTCTGCTCAGTGCGCAAGCGGACGGCCGTAGCCAAACACGCTGACCCAGTTCGGGTTGACACACTTCACAGATCTTCGAGAACATATTGATTTTTATTTTATATTTCATTTTGACATTATTTTTTATTCAACGTTTTGATTTATGTAATACTAGCTTTTGCGCGCGGCTCCGCCCACGTGGTACCTACATCAATAAAAAGTAGCCTATGTCCTTCCACAGGTTTTAAACTATATCTGTACCAAATTTCATCTAAATCGGTTGAGTGGTTTAGCCGTGAAAAGGTAGGTAACAGACAGACAGTCAGACAGATAGAAAGACAGAGTTACTTTCGAATTTATAATATTAGTAAGGCAGTAAGGATTATTTGTGATGCTGCCCTATTTTATTACTATTATTTGTTAAATGTTGTGCACGCCGATAATCGGTTTGCAAATTAACATGTTTACCTTGAACTTATATCCTATTCGCATACATAATTTGTAACCTGTAGATGTGCCTTTAAATGAATAAATTATGGAGAACTCTCAAGCATACCTACCAGTTTCCTCGCGATGTTTTCCCTCCCCGTTAAAGCGCGCCCTGGGATCGAACTTGAGACCTCTGCGTACAGTCGTACAGTCTCTCACTTGGCTATCGCTGTGTAATTTGTGTGATTTACAAATAATTATTTGGATTCTGGTTGTACCAGGTCGATTGTTTCTATTTTTGTAAAGCCATTCGCTGTTCGTTTGTGCCCTTCCGAATTTAAAATCACGACTAACGTTTCCCATAAAATCCGTTTTTACCCGACTACGGCGAAGCCAAAAGGAAGGGTAATGGTTTTGGCAGTCTGGGTATGTATGTTTGTATGTTTCACCGTAGCGCTTACACTACTGAACCGATTTTAATGAATAAGGTGTCAATAGATTCGTAATAATGGCCCGGGTGACATAGGCTATATAAATTTTAAATTCGTCCTTTTTAGATCTCTTTTTACTAGTAGCCGGGTTATAGTTTCTAGACTTTTTATAGATATTAATACAGAATTTTTAATTCCTTCAGAGTGCATTTGAGATTGAGTTTTTCTGAAGACGCCATCTTAGAGTAATTCCTTTATATGGTTTGCTTCCAGTCATGAAAAAGAGGGAGTGCCGTGCGACTTGCTGCCTATAATGGACCACTGCGTGGAGATACCGCAGCAGGGATACGTCCGATCTCTGAATGTACACGTCACAGCAGCTATATTCGTCTGGGAGTACGCTAGACAGAATGTTTTGTAAATATTGTACATTGTAAGAAATTAATATAATGTAAAATTAAATAGGTATAATTTTTATGTATAATTATAATATATTAATAATTCATAAAAAGTGTTTTCTTATCCCGTGGCATATACATCGGCGCATGGCGCCTATGTCAATAATAAGATCTCAGTTCGGGTTTTGCTTTGCTCTAACCAGGAAATAGCTTTTGAATCTTATCCTTTAATAGAATTGAATTACATTTATTGACTTATTCATATATATTGACTAACAAGCTAGAAAACGTCATTAATGCTAATACCAAAGTTAAAATAATACCCAAACGTAATAGACCTTTAAAACCCTGGATTACTATAGGAGTAGTCAAATCGATACGAAAACGTGACAAAATGTATAAAAAGGCAAAAATACACTTTAATAACCAAGAAATTCAAAATAATTACGTTATGTATAGAAATACATTAAAAAGAATCATAAAAATATTAAAACTAAATTACCACACAGACAAATTATACAAAAACAAAGGTAATATCAAAAAAACTTGGCATACTATCAAAGAATTGTGTAATATGAATAAGTCTACTTTACCACCTACAGAACTGCTTAACATAAAAACAACTGCAATTGCATCGCTTGACGAAGTTAATACGTTTTTTACATCTATTGGTTCGAACTTTGCTAACCAAACCCTTCAAAAACTGAATACAGACGAGGCTACCCTATCCCTGAACGCTAAAAGAAACGATGCCCCGTTAAACTCCATGGCTCTACATCTGACGGATCCTGCTGAGGTTATTGAGGTGATTAGCAATCTTAAGACACACAGTGCTCCAGGTATTGACAAAATAACTGCTTCCATACTAAAAACTTTTTGTTTCTTTCTTGCGAAACCAATATGTCATCTAACAAATCTAAGTTTTGAACATGGTATTTTCCCCTCAAATTTTAAATACGCTATAGTTTGTCCTATATATAAATCAGGCGATAAGTCTCTTCCTACAAACTATAGGCCAATATCCCTTTTGAGCACCCTTTCTAAGGTAATGGAAAAAATTATGAATAAAAGGCTTACTAACTACCTGGAAAGCAACAAAGTCCTCGGTGATAACCAATACGGATTTCGAGTCAAGAGGTCAACTGATGATGCTGTCTTACAGATTACAACTAGTATTACATCACACCTTGATAAGAATGACAAATGTGTGGGAGTGTTCTTGGATTTACAAAAAGCATTCGATACAGTATCTATTCCGATCCTTTTAACTCGATTAGAGAATATCGGAATCAGAGGTAATGCGTTTTTGTGGCTCCAGGATTATCTCACTGATAGGAAGCAATGCCTTAGGGGTGGAAGCCACGTGAGTGGATGCAGTTCTGGATCGTATGGTGTGCCGCAGGGGAGTACCCTAGCTGCTACACTTTTCTTAACCTACATTAATGAGTTATGTAAAACTCAAATTGATGGAGCTGAGATACGAATGTATGCTGATGATACTGTCATATTGTTTTTTAGTGATACATGGGCGAATGTACAAAAAGTTGCTGAGAAGGGTATGTCTGTTGTTACCGCCTGGCTTGAAGATAGCCTATTATCACTAAATACGGATAAAACTAAATTTATTTGTTTTAGCAAAACGATGTTGACTTCACCCAAAACGTTCCAGTTTCGGATACATTGTTATCCTTGTAACCGATCAGTTTTACATTTTCCATCAAAGTGTAATTGCCCCACGTTAACAAGAACAGAGGTGATTAAATATTTAGGGGTTAACATAGACAACAAATTAAACTGGAGAAAACACATAACCACAGTTACCAATAGACTAAGAAAACTTATTTATATTTTCAAAGATTTGAGATTGATACCGGACATTACACTGTTAATACAAACCTACAAAGCGCTAGCTGAATGTGTAATCACATATTGCATTTGCTCGTGGGGTTCTGCAGCCAAGACACACCTAATTGAGCTAGAAAGAGCGCAACGGGCCGTGCTTAAGGTACTACTTTATCTCCCATTTCGACATCCTACACATTTAGTCTACGAAAAAGCTGATGTTCTGTCTGTGCGAAAGCTGTTTCTATTTCAATGTATTCGTAAGTATCATAAGTATAGTGTACCCCTACTGAAACCCTCCAATAAAAGACTTGATAAATGCCCAGTTCATAGGGTGAACAGCAAGTTTGCCCAACAACAATACAGTAACGTTGCTCCTAGATTATATAACAAATTCAATTCAGTTTATAAATCAAAAAACTTATCCAACTTCCAAATCAAAAACACAATTAAGTTATGGCTCAAAGATTTAGATTATGATCAAATAGAAAATTTATTGCTAGTCGTACAATAAAATTATTATTATTTCCAATTTAATAACATGCACACATGCACACATGAAACATTTACACACACAACGCACACACACACACACACATATACACCCTCTCACACACAAACAAACACACACACACACTCACACACCCTCTCACACACACACACACACACACACAGTAATAAATGCGCGTTACATTGACACACTCATAATTATTATTGTAATATGTACAGCATAGTTCATTAATAATAATTTTAAATATTTTTTGTACTTAAATTCAAACTGCATTGTAACTATTTTGTATGATTATGTTTGGGAAGGAACTGATTCCCAACACACAGCTCACGCTAGTTTGGGAATCAGGGCTTACACATTAATTGTTACCATCTTTTTGTTACAATAAAGAATTTATTTATTTATTATTTAGTGATGTTTTTTTTATATTGCTCGTCAAAATGACCACACTCTGCCTGGTGGTAAGCAGTCGTGTGGTCTCAGAGCAGTGTCCTTCACACCGTCCTCATAGCAGCCGAGGCAATGTTGAGGTCTCTACTTTGACGGCCTGAAGTGCTTTTTCACACTCTGCTTAAACGACCCAGAATTAAAGGAAGAAGGAAACACGTGCCTTGGCAGAGAATTCCATGCCTTGATCGTTCGGCAGAGGTATGAGGAGCTAAACTTGTTGGTGCTACTACAGTTATTAAACAAATATTTCATAATAATACATAATTAGCTATTTATGCCGCCAATTATATATAATTGATCGATCAAAATGTAACCAACTTAACCCAATACTGTAAACTTCTTTAGCTTATTTTAAGGGTTTCTCTTATACAAGATACTAAAATGAGAATACTTTTGCTCACATTTTTAATCTGTCATTGTGTCTTGATAAAGAGCCTCGACTAAAGGGGATCAAATTATGACTGTTTACAAAAAAAAACTGCCAAATTCATCCTAATCATTATTTATTGCAGGTTTACAGAACAATTTGACTACTTTTGGTAATAAAGTTATTTTAACAGGTTTGGCTTCAAACTCTTCCTTATCAATTTCAATCATCACCTCTTTCTCCGTACTCTTCGGCATTAGCTCTATGGTCCTGGCCAGAATGGCCCCAGAAACATTACTATTCTTTATACGGTTCCATCCTTCGGACACAAATTCAGTATAAGAGTACCCATTCTTGCCTATAGCTACACTTAGAGCTGGTACTTGGAGACTGTTGTGAATATTAGGAGATAAGATCCTAAAATCGCACGTCTTAAAACATAGCTCTTCGGTCTTCGAACAGTCAAGATTTACGACGCTGGTAGGATCAGCTGCGGCAGTCTGAGCAGGAGCTTTCGGCATCAAGAAAGACCACGTCCGTTTCACTTCTGGTCTTTTCTTCAAACAATTACTGCAGCCAGCACAGGGTGGAGTATACTTAAGAGTTCCACTGCAGTCCCAACATAGAGATTCCTTGTAACCATTAAAAATGAACGATGCGTAATCCCTTAGCGACCCATAGATCCAGTATTTATCTTTCCTGGCAAAAACGTCTTTAAATGCACCCCATTCAACAGAAGACATTGCGAAAATTGGTTTGCTTGGAATTTCCTCCTCCTGGGGTATGGGTTCAATCTTAATGGCGTCCTTCCATACCGTGCTACCGTTAATAATGGCCATGGACGCATCGATTAGCTGCTTGACTTTCTCAACGCCACTGCCATCGCCGCTGTTGGGGAATAGTGTGTTACCGATAGAGTTCGTGCGCCCAAGAGGTAGAATGCCTAGTGGAAACCGATTGGCTTCGTCGTTTCTTCTTAGTAAACCTGAAAAATACAAACTTGTTATTACTAGCACCTATCTTGGTCATGTTGGTGGACATTCATGTTCTAATAGTTGACAATAAACTTATCAGCTCTTAAATTTAAACTGGGCCGGCCACATCCATGCTGTCAGGATTAGAGTAGCCAACAATTAATCCCAAAGTGTGCGCACCCAGATGGAAAGGGCAAAAAAAAATTATTATGGTAGAACAATACTACCAAACATGTGATTAGCGTAAAGATCAAAGTCAAATAAATAGAAGGGAAAGATGATGAAAAAAAAATAAAGTGGATAGGTAAGCGAAAGAGAATGAAATTGTGCCTCAATCAATTTTGCACTTCTATTTCTTTAAATAAAAGCCAATAGCAAAGTAAACTGGTAACTATCTTGTTCCTTTTTTAATCTTTAACTTTATATGCATGCTAGATCCACATGTTACGTTATAATAAACTATTGTATATTATAGATCATGCAATGACCTACATTATCTCTATGGTTCAAGGTATCTACATAGATCATTGAAATCAGTTAGCATAATGAATATATAGCAAATAGATTTGCTATATATTCAAATCTAAAATCTATATATAGTTATAATAATCTTGTATTATGGTGTTTGTGGTTGCACTCCTCCAAGAAGGCTCAACCAATTTTTATGAATTTTTCCATGTATATTTGGTAGGTATGAGAATAGCTTGTAAAGTATATTTCATACTGCTAGGTGATTAGGATGTCAACTTACCCTACATTTATGTGAGCGAAGCTGCGGGCAAAAGCTAGTAGTATATAAAAATTCTTACCAGTAACAGTTTCTGATAATGTCCCATCGCCTCCTGCCACAATAATAGCTTCTGTCCCTTTCAGTGTCTCAACTATCTCCTTAGCATTGCCTTCTGCAGCTGTCTGAATAACATCCACTTGCAACCCAGCTAAATGCAATAGTGGTTCACAATATTTTTCAAAGTCCTGTTTTGCCTTTCTTTTATTTGCAACAGGATTAAGTATAACGGTTACAAGGGTTGGATTTCGGTCCACTGGTACTTGTGCATCACCATACTTTTTAGCTTCTTTGCATGCTGCCCGCATAAGTATGTTGATTCTGGAATAGATTTAAAATAATATAGTTTTCATTGTATTTAAATCTAGTTGATTAATTAACTATCTATGTAATGTGTCAGCATATATGTTTATGCTAATGATATACTATTAATAATGCAAGCAAAGGCATATCAAAACAACTTTTTGCTAGTTATCTTTAAATTTCGAGCTCCCGCTAGATATCCGCATGCACCCATAACCCCGCTGTATCCACCCCTTCGTAGAACCGTACTTAGTGCTAATTCTGCTATACCCCGTCTTTCCAGAACCTTAAATAGCTATTTTGATGTCATAGATGTGTATGTAGACTCGCTTGCCACATTTCATAAAAATATTATCAATATGTTGTAATTCTAAATTAGCTGTAAGTATACCTAATATTTAATATATTATTAGACTGCATATTAATTTTATAGTTTTTATAAATATTTATTTACATACATATTGTTTCAAAAATTAATGCTTTATTAACTTTACAAAACTTGTGCATGCTGTGCTTGCCTGTAATAGGCTACTATACTACTATGTAGTTATTAATTATGTAAAAGAAAAGTGTAGAAGTAGTTGTTGGTAAGCCTAAATAAATAAATTCAGCATAAAATATTACCAGACTCAATATTGTAAATTTCTAACACAATGTAGGAATTCTTGTCAATTTTCAGTTGTATTGATATGTCCATGACTTAAGGGAAATTTGAAAGTATTTTCTTTCATAATTTGTTCATATTGTGTGACACTGAACACTTGCAACATCATTTAAGATTTATCATCATCAATTGACTCTTAGCTGCATGTTCCAAATCTTTCAAAAAGGAGTTGCTGCACTGTCAGCGTCATACAATACAGTTACTATAAATAGTACTGATATACAATTGTAAAATATATGACTGTGTATACAATAAAGAGTACTGGTACACAGTCCAAATTAGTTATTGATATACTTTTAAGTATAAAGCAGCTGTGTTGACGGTAACAAGAAATAACATACTATAATACTATAACATAAATGCAATTTAAATTTTATGTCATTTATTGTACCTATTTTACGTAATATTTTGAAAACAACCTCAGAGACTAAATTATATATCTTTAAAATTTATCTAAATAAGATTACTTATTTTGTATATACATGAAAATAAAACACTAGTTATGCCATTTATAACACGATATATCCTATATAATACGGAGTTTAATTTAAAAAGTCTATTATTCTGTAGTGAAATAGCGACTTACTCATATTTTTCTTTAACTGTCGCGGCACCATAATACAACGCTATAACACCAACGATAGATTTTTTCCAATTATTTCGTATAGTTTTACCAAATTTTACAACCCTCTCCATATTTTATTTAAATACCTATATAATTTCATAAATTTAGAGGTTAAAAATCAGCTGTCTAACTGACTTGACACAAACTAATTGACAAGTTAACAACTCGTGCTACAATCTGTGGCTACATGGTGGCTACAATGCTACAAGTCTACAACAGACTACGGGTGCGTTCCACTAAGCCTAGTTAATAATTATATTATTATACTCTTTGCAATAAGTGAGTCACGACATTCATGCTCACGACCACGGGTTTTCCCGTTCCACTTGTTCCCCAGCGTTACAATTGTAAACTCAAGTGGAACGGATAATGGAGTGTTTGAGCGTTGATGTAAATAATACAAAGGGTGAATTAAAAAAAAAGAGGGAAAGCTTAAACAGTTAGGTTAGGCGCAAGACACACAGAAAAGACTTAAGATGAGAACGCGTCGCAGACGCGGCGCCCCTTCAGTAAGTTTTCATACAAAATGTATAGAAGCGTCGCCATACAAAACAAACATAAAAGACAGGGCGCGGACGAGACGCGGACACGACGCTTCAATCAATTTTCATACAAAATGCGACGCGTCCTCGTCTTACGTCTTTTCTGTGTCTTGCGCCTTACAATTTGTAAGTCTAACCAATAAACTCTTATACTTAGTTATTGGTTAACTGTATTTATATTAAAGTATATATTATTATTTATTATATAATATCCTACTAATATTATAAATGTGAAAGTTTGTGGGGATGGATGTATGTTTGTTACTCTTTCACAAAAAACTATGTAGGTATAAGTATAAACAGTTGTCGGTTAACCTAATAAATAAATAAACTTTCTACTTAATTAACTGAATACACACAATTAACGTAACAGTGGAATAAAGCACGGACGAAATAAAGCAAAACATCAACCACTAATATATCACGCAACATATCTACTAACGTAGCGGGCCACTAATGCGAGCGTGCGCAGCGCTAGAATATGACGTCACCACTGTGGCGCGCGCCTGCTAGTGGGACTTAATACCTAGGAGAATTTTAAATACATTTAAAATCATAACTTCTTGGTATTTAATATTGTCTTCTGTTTACGCGAATGCTATTCATTGAAATTAATATATACGGATTTTATTTTTCTTCTTGGTATTTTTCATAAAACAAATAATACCTATAAAATTTTTTCAATATAACTACGTGTATGAACAGTGGCGAAAGGCAATATTCTCTCAGTATGGTAAAAAAAACATTCTAAATATTCTAAAATAGCTTTCTATATGTACAATATTTTTTTAGAAATATGCAAGAAATGCATTACGTTGGTATAATATATGCTAAGTTTGTACAAGTATAAGTTTTATCTAAATCCCTTCAACGCAATACGCGTGATTGAACTAAATATTCAAATGATACAAACTTTTAATTGAACCAAATATTCAAATAACATACAAGTGAGGTAACTGTTATTTAAATGCAAAATGCAACTGTCCAAGGGAGAGCTGTGAGATATGGCCACTACAATACTGTACCTTTTCTTATATCCAAATTTAATTAAATGAATTACGTACTCTATTATTTTGCAATCAATTTTGGTACTCAATTATTTTGTTTGCTAATTGCTGTTACGTGCAAAATAGAAAACAAAATCAACCATAGCCAAGTGCCCTATTCTATTGGACATTGGCAATACTTATACTACTCTATGTTGGCAATTGCCAAATTTGTGTTTTATCTCGATCTTCGATTCGATTGTAATCGTACATAATCCCAAATATTCGAATATTTTATCAATTCCTAATAATAAGATTTATTTTTATTGAGAATATAAAATGTTATATCGTTAATAAAAATTGCATTTTATACTCTTTTTACTATTTAAAAATAAATATCTACAAAATGGCATATTTATGGTCTCAGCAAGGGTAGTTTTGTGATACATTAAAAACAAACCTTAACTACGACAAGTTAAGGTACGAATTTGTAAAAAAAATTTTATCGTTTAGTTTTCAAGCAAATTCATAGAGAAAATGCAAATTGATTTGTCAAATAAATATCTATATTTTTCGTTTTGTGATGTGTAAATGCTATTTATTTATTTTATTCTCTTATAAATCGCCATGAGTTCAGATAAAAAAGGGGCGGTTAAACTGCCAGATGGCTGGGTGCTTTGTACTTCAAAATCAAATCCTGGCAGAAAGTATTATTTCAATAAGAGAACAGGAAAATCTTCATGGACACAACCGCAGGTGAATTTCGTAATTTTTTGTAGCGTCTTTAATTTATTACTGCAAAACGGGTTTCTAACAAGTTAAAGAGGGCTTAGGGAATAATTCTTTGATATTTAAAGCTATAGTTTTCGTAATTGAGGTAATATTTTTATTGTTTGATTCCAAGGCTAACGAGAAGTCTGATAGGAAACTTAAGAGTAAAAAAGAGAAAGTACAAAGAGAAAAGTTAAAAAAGGAAGAGTTACAGAAGAAGAATTTAAAGCGAAAAAGCGACAGCCATGAGGAACAGAGTACATCTAGGAACAAGAAACAGAAAAAGGGTATGAATTCAGCTATGTTCTATTTTCCTTACTGTCTGGGCATATTTTCATACTATTAGCGTTAACGGGTAGGAACAGACTGAATAAATATTATTTTAGCAGCTGTTTAAAATATATTATTTAACTAATAAAGTTTAAATAGGGATTCATTATATGTTATATATTCGGCTGTAGGCGGCGATTTAAAATACACTAAAAGTAAAACTCCGTCCACGGCAGACTATTTCCCATAGCATTTATAGGAAGGATATGACTGTGCTGTTTTTTGCTAAAATACAGACTGCTAGAGCCACAGCAAACACTCCTGCCGTAACACACGGTTTAGGATTCACTTGGTATGAATGTCCGCCTACAGGTGGTTATGTCTCTGACCGTTACTGTCATACTTTTTAAAATGTAGTGTGGCTATACGTCCGCAGGCGTGATGTCACTTTGTATGGAAAGTTTGTGTGCCATATCACAAATTATTGAGAGTGGTTTTGTGTCCGTGAATGTGTTTAGATAATATAAAGCCCATTTCTAATGGACACTATGATAGTCCAATCGTTTTCATAGGCATTCCAAAAATGCTATATGAAATGTGCAGAATACTCTACTAATCTAATAATACTAATATTTTACCACATACACACAATGCCATCTATCCCAAACTAAGCAGAGCTTGTACTATGGGTACTAGACAATTGATAAACATACATATATACTTCTTTTTTGTAAATACATATATATTATACATAGAAACACCCAGACCAAGACAAACATCCATGGTCATGCACATAATGTTTGACTTGTGTGGTAATCAAACCCGCGACCTCAGGCGTGGCAGTCGGTTATACTAACCACTACGCCATTGAGGATGATAAACAATAATAATCTGCCTATATAAATTACTTAATTAATTTATTTTATTAAATTCATTTTATATTTTATTTTATTCAGATGCAACAAGCACTGCACCACCTCAAAAGCCTAGAAATAAGAAAGAATCACCTGTTCCTGCAAAGTCCACACCAAATATCACAAATCCTGCATCAAGGGGTGTTAAAAACACACCAGCTAATGTTAAAACTAACACTACACCTACTAGTGCAAATAAAGAAACTCCAGAAAAGCAACAAAAACTTGCAAAGAACAGTGCTAATCTTCGGCTCTCACAACTCCGTGCCAGGCTGTCTGCCGAGTCTCAAGATGACAGCAGTAATAGCAATGACAAATCACCTGTCAAACCAAAACAGAAAATCAGTCCAAAACCACAGCCAGCGGAAACTAAAATTGCAAGATCTGAGAATAAAAGTCCTAATGTTAATGAGACAAAATGTTCAACAACAACACAGTCTCCTAGCAGTGATAGCTTGCAGTCGATACCATCCCCCTCTCAGTTCTTTGCAGCTAATAAAATTATATCCTCAATGAAAGCTCAGCTACCTGAAGAATACTGTGATAAAACAAAACCAAAAGACACATTTGCAGATATAGAGCATGGGATATGTAATCAGACATCAGAGTATCCATATATGAAGCATCCAGCAACACCTCCTCAGTTTTCGGAAGCCAGCAAGCTTGTGTCTGCTATAAAATCAAAATTAACCAAAGTTTCTAAAGATGTAACTGTTAATACATTTACGTCAGCTAGTGATCGGATGGCAGCTTTGCGAGCAAGTCTGAATAATGATAGCATGGAGACCAATGAGAGTGAAAACTCTTTAGTCATAAGTAGTGAAGAAAAATGTATAAATGAAGCTATGGATGTGGATTGTAAGGAGGTTTGTTTATACAATATTTATTCAGTCACTCAGTATTATATTATTCAGTTAAAATGATATAATACTAATATGATTTTGAGTATTGTTTATTAGTCTAGATAATCATGGAATAGTAAAACAGAGCATATATGTACATGCCCAGGCTAAAAAAAGCTTGGTAGCTTGCAATAACCAAAGGCTAGCCTTCGTTTTTTAGGGATTATACATGGGAAATAAAGTGGGACTTGAACCTAACCATACCATGAAACTGATTTATTAAATAAGATGGCTGCATGATTAAATAAGATGCTTATAAAACAATATTTCACCCTCTAAGGCTGGTCTGATTACAAGATGCATGTATTGACACACTACATGTTACCAGCACAATTAAAGGTCTCAACTAAATGAGTGTGATTCTTTTAAATCTCGCATCTTACAATTAAGTTATCTGATTGGTTGCCTTTTTCAGTTGCCGCTAAAACAAGCACCAGCTCCGCTAGTGAATTCTACAAAAGATAACATAAGCAGCAATTTGGTTTTAGTTGTGGATACCAATATATTTTTACATGAGCTTGACATTATCAAGAATGTGCTCAATTCTAGTATTAAAGGTAATTATTTCAATCATAATTATAATTGTATGATATAGTTCATGAGGAAGAAATAGAGCGAAAAACAAAATAAGGGAAAGCCTTCTCATTCAAACAACTGCACATATGGCGCTATTGCGTAGCGGTACATATTATTATTATTATTAATTAACAGGCAGGTAGTTGAAGCAACTGATATGTGCCTGTATGCTGCTGAGTTCCCACTAAGTAGTCTTTTGTCTTTGAAGGTACTTGTCGAGTTTATTTCTAAATTGTTTGTATTTTGAGCTGAGACTACATCTGCTGGCAGTTTGTTCTACGCTCTTACAACCCGATTGCTTAGATAGTATTTGTGGTGATTATAATTTGAGTAGCGGGTGCATAATTTATGGTGGTGACCTCGTAGATGGACATTAGTATTACGTGTAAAAATGTTTTTAAATTCGTGAAGATTGCAGTGCCCATTTAAGATCTTATAAGTTTCAATTAGGTCTCCACAGTCTCTGCGTTCCTTTAAGGTTGTGAGGTTCAGAGCCGATAATCTTTGCTCATATGGTAGTCATTTCAACTCCTGTGGAATTTTAGTAAAGCTGCGCTGCACTTTCTCCAGAACTTCAATGTCCTTAACAAAATAGGGGCTCCAAACTTGGAATGCATATTCTAAGATGGGTCTAATAAATGTCTTGTGAATCCGAATGATCATCTCTAGTGTTAATATTCCAAAAGCCTTCCTAATGAGGTAAATAAGGCTGTTAGCTTCCTTAGTGATTGATATAATGTGTTGCTCCCATTTAAGATCTTCTGTTATTCTTACACTCAGTTTGCATTTTGACCTCCGTAAGCTGGACACCGTTCAGATTGTATGTTCGATGAGGATTTCGACTGCCTATAAGTAAGATCGTACATTTAGAGGCATTTAGACTTATAAGCCATTCCTTAGACTAGTTAGCTATCTTGTTAAGGTCATCTTGGAGACGATCGTAGTCAATTAACGGATTCGTAAATATTTTTGTGTCATCAGCAAAGATGTTGACATTATTCTATAGTCCACGAGGAAGATCGAAGGTTTATAGAATGTACAATACTGGGCCGAGGACTGAGCCCTGCGGCACACCGCTATGCACATCTCTATACCCCGAAATTGTTTCACCTACTCTCACTTGCAAGGTTCTTTGTCGCAAAAATGCTTCGATCCAGGCATGAAGTTTTCCTCGTATTCCTATTAATTCCAATTTTTGTAGTAGTCTTATCGTAGGGAATTTATCGAAAGCCTTATCATAGTCCAGATAGATGACGTCAATAGGTTCCCTTTTGTTAAAGTGCTCCATCTATAATGATAGGCAAGACAGCAAATCAGATACCGTTGAGCGGTGCGGGCAAAAACTATGTTGCTGTTCGCCAATAATTTGGTGATTAGATAAAAATTGTCTGATATGTTTGACTATAACTTTTTCCATGGCTATGTAAATGGTTGTAAATGGCTGGTATGCAAATACCATACAGGTCAAACTTCCCATAAGTTTGACCTATGTGGTATGCAATATCATATCTGGTATCTGTAGTTGGATGGTTCTAGTTTACAACCTTTTTTAAATAATGCCGTTATCATTGCTGTTTTCGACAAATCCGGCAAGATTCCAGTGTCGTAAGATGTCTGCATTAATATTGCTAGGCTTTTTGTTACATCACATTAAAAAATGTGTGCCCTAAAGTATGCCTGAAAACTGAGTGTTAGTGTCCCTTATTTGGATTTTTGTTAAGTCTTATGTGGTATATGATTTATTCATAGTTTGTGTAGAAGTATATAAAAATAAAATATTTCAAATATATCATCTTTCTGTTATAAAACTTGTTGGGACTAGAGTAGTATGTTAACTTTTCATGCTTGTCATTTCGACCAGGTTATACTTACTACTATCATAAATGCGAATGTGAGTTTGTTCGTTACTTTTCCACGCCTTAACTCCTTGACCGATCATCATGAAATTTATACACATACACATCAGGGATAGAGAAAAGGACATACGAAATGTTTTAATTTTAATGTTTTTTCAAGGGATACCTATTTAGAGACAAAATATAAATGAATACAAGCAAACTGTAGGCAAGCTCTTCTTCTTCTTCTTCCTAGCCTTTATTATTCCCAAGTCACTTGGGGTCGGCTTTCTAGTCTAACCAAATTTCACTGGATATCAGTTTTTACACGGAGTGACTGCCATCTGACCTCCGCAACCCGAAGGCTAACGATACCCTAAGGCTAGACCAGTGTCAGGATATTAGAGGGCACTGACTTCCCAATAACGACTGCCATAGATGTTCATGGCAGCCGGGACCGACGGATTAACGAGCTCTCCGAGGCACGGAGCAGGCGATAATTGTCAATCAATACGCACATAATTTCGAAAAGTCATATAACTTCCGAAAGTCAGAGGTGCGCGACGTGGGTTCGAACCCGAGACCCTCTACATTGCAGTCTGTTGGTCTCCCCACTGAGCTATCGCTGCTCAAACTGTAGGCAAACTAGTCAATAATAAATGAAATTAATTTGTGTAACTTAGTGAGCGTAATTATTTTTGTCTTAAAAAGTCATAACACCACAACAAGAGAAGAGTTTGTCGTGTATGTGTCGCATGTGTTTGTTGTCATGTTTGTTTGTTGTTTGAGTGCACGGAGTGCGTAGTGCTGCCACTGCGTCGAGTGTTGTGGGTTCGAATCGTACACGGGACTAAACTTTGTGAGATCCACAAAAGGTTGTGTATGTGAGTATGTCCGCAGGTTACTCGGAGCAGCCGACGCTGCTGGTCCCGTGGCGCGTGGTCAACGAGCTGGACCGGCTCAAGGACAACAACAACTGTAACGGCGCCATCTGGAAGCGCGCAAGACTCGCCATGGACTACCTCTACAAGTCCATACCTGAGAACAGTAGGATCAGAGGTAATTATAAATACTAGCGCTCGCCTAGTGCTCGAAATTCGAGCAAAGTTTGCCTGTAAGATATTGCTGATATATGTCATTATATATTGATACATGTAACCATAGTTACGCGCTTCCACTGCGTGTGTCAAATGCATGCTTGTGTGCGTGTAGTGTTTTTTCTTTAATTCAATGTATTTCTAATGCATATTTTATATAAATATTAGGATTCGCCACTCCTTCTCCATATAAACTTTAATTGTGCCAAATTTCATATTCCTACGTCCGCGCAATTTTCGTAAAAAGTGGTACAAAGTTTTTGCTTCACGTATTAATATATAGATAATCAGCCCTGTATTCAACTAGCTAGTATGAGTGGAACAGTCGCAAGAATCACAAGACCTAGGCAAACGTTTCTCGATCAGATCGGAGACGTTCTGGACAAAGGCCAGGCAAAGAGCACCTTAAACGGCGAGCGTGTATGAGAAATGTGATGACAGTGAATGAGGCCAGAGAAGTGTGTCAGGCTCATAGCAAATGGAAATTCGTAATGTCTGCCTACCCCTCTGGGAAACAAGCATGAATCTATGTGTTTAAGTATGTATGTATTCAACTAGCAGTGAAGGAAACCTGCATGTCTAAGAGTTCTTCAAGATAATTATGAAGTTTTCCAACTGGTTAGTCCAGTGCTGATATTATTATTATATATTGAACTGTCCCACTGCTGAGCGCAGGCCTCTTCTCAGTGTAGTCCACTACGCTAGCCCACGACTAGGAGACGGTATTTTTTTTATATATAATTGTGTGTAAGGTGATCTAATCAAAGATCTACAATATAGATTTCCTCCATTCCATCCCGAAGATGTTGTTTATTGTTGTATATTGATCATTCGAATTAATTTAAGCAAGCTGAGCGAAGAACATCGAATCTAATACCCATCAAATCTAAAAAACAGTGGACCAAAATCTTCAAAATAAACATTGTGCCCAATGTTCTCTACTCAATGTGTTGTTCAATACCAACATACTAAATAAGTGTAATAAATATTATATTGGATTATTGTACATATTCCTGTAATGTAGTACATATCTGATTTCATTTAGAGCATTAGTTCCCAAAATGGTCTAGGTGGACCCCCAGGGTCCACGGGAGACTCGACAGGTGTCTACGTTAGCGTGACAAAAAAATGGGGGTCCACAATTCGTAAGTGGAGGTCCACGAGAAAATTTATTTGCTTTCATTAGTGAAGAACTAAAATGTTGGCTTGACGTCACTTATCAATGTAGGCAGATAATATTTTAAGAAGCTCAGCGACTGAGGTTACTTGTAAAAACTTGCATGTTCCATATTCAGCACCAGTGGTGTCGAATCTACCGATTTGTTGGTAGAGAATTATTAAACAAAAAAAATTTTAAAAGTGTCATATGAGAAAAAAAGTTCCCTCGGGCTTAGAGTATTGAAACTTGTTGCAATACTGACCTATTTCCAGTTCTGAAATAAATATATATGTTACTAATCTATTGAGTGGCACTGGCGGCCATACGCAATAGATTTTCAATAGGGTATTTACCTATTTTTGATTTTGTAAATGATTTTACACATGAGTGCAAATAGCAATCAAAATAACCGTTTTTGTGCAACAGTATCAACATTGGTTGTAAAAAAGGGAGTGTCTAATATTTTAAATTTGGATGTGAGATAAAGTGGGCGTGTAGGGATATCTCGCTATCTTCTTCGGCCAGCTAAATTTAAGCAGCGGAGTTACGTCAGTTTGTATCGTGCATCGTTTTCCTGCCATTTAACAATTACCCCTTCTACCAAATTTAAAACGATTGCATCTTATTTATTTTTGAATTTTCATAAATTCTTTGTGCTTTAGAATTTGGGTAATACAACTCTGGCTTTAATAATAAAAAAATGTAAGTCAACTATCCTATTTTGTCTGGCGTTCTAGCTATTGACAGGTTAAAGATATATAGCATAATGCACGGATGGTGTAGTGGTTTAAGTGGTCGCCTTGCCGTTTCCCTGCGCCGAGTGTTGTGGGTTCGAATCCCACACAGCACAAAAATCTGTGTGATCCATAAATGGTTGTTTCGAGTCTTCATGTTCTTTGTGTCCGTTGTTTGAATGTTTGTGGAGTTCCCCGCGATACAGAAATTATACCTATTGTGACGGTTGTCTTTTAAAAGAAAAATGATTCATACATACATACATAGATTCACGCCTGTTTCCCAGAGGGGTAGGCAGAGATACGGATTTCCATTTGCTACGATCCTGACACACTTGTCTGGCTTCATTCACTTTCATCACATTCCTCATACACGCCCGTCGATTCAAGGAACTCTTAACCTGGCCTTTGTCCAGAACGCTTCCGATCTGATCAAGAAACATAATAATGTATATTACGATAAAAAATTGAGCAGTTCCTATACAAGGTTATTCTTAGTAAAGTGAAAACCTCTCAGGGGGTGATTGTACTTGTTATTATAAACAACTTTTGTTATGGGACATTGACGAAATGGCGAAAAAAAAAATTTTGCTGTTCCATACAAAATTGGACTTTGACCTCGGCAAAATGTATTGAACAGCTGATTTTTTGTCCGCGATTTCGGCAATGTCCCAGAACAAATCATCACTTGAGAGGTTTTCACTTTACTAAGAATAACCTTGTATATTGTGATGTCCAGGTCAGCCTCTTCGGGACGCGAACTCGCACATATACCCGTGCGAGTCGCCCGACGACGAGATACTCAACTGCGCTCTACAACAGGCGGAGAGAGGGAAATCTGTTGTAAGTACCTTCATTGTTTACTAGATTTTACCCGCGGCTTCCCTCGCGTAAAGGTAGGCTAGGTTAGGATAGTAACAGTACTTTTTCCTTATGTACTTTTCTGTACCCCAGACAACTAGTATGCGAAATTTCATGATGATCGGTCTAGTAGTTGAGGCGTGAAAGTGTAACAAACAAACAAACTCACATTCACACTTTTAATATTAGTTAGGATATTTGACAGTATATTACATCTAATTCTGGTATATAGATGTAATGATAGTTAGTGAAGATAGAAAAGTTTTCTTATGTTGGAAACATAAGAAATTTCTATTTAAAGAAAAACCTAAAAATTAATTTACCAACTCAATTATTAAACATTTCCAGACACTTTTAACATCGCTAATGTTCATGCCACTTCACGAGGCACAAACTATCTTTACATATACTAAATAAAATTAAAATAAGTTTATTTTCCACCAAACATAATGTTACAATTTCGCATAATGTGATATTTCAACTAGGTAGCAAAGTAAATATAACAAGTAGCGTATTTTGAGGGGTGGACAGGAGCCTAAACTAGGGAAACCCTGTATTTCAGGTCTCCTGGACACTAACCGTGGCTGTGTTAGTGTTCTACTAAAATTACTAAAATTGTATTTAAATTAATTCCAGATCCTCCTATCAAACGACAAGAATCTGTGCAGCAAAGCATTAATAAATAACATCAAGAATATAGGCCTTTCTGAGCTGAAGGGTCTACTGGAGTCTAAACCGCAAGAATCAGACCCTGACCTCTACGACAAGCTCAAGTATTACCAAGATACTATATATCAGCTACTAGCTAATATTCTAGAGGTACAATATTTTCTTTTTGATAATACCTATACTGATGGCGTAGTGGTTTGAGTGCTCGCCACTGCGCCGCGTGTTGTGGGTTCGAATGCCACACGGGATAAAAATTTGTGTCGTTTTTTTTTGAAATTTTGTAATTGACTTGCCTTTGACCGCGATCTCACCTGATCTTAAGTGAAGATGCAGTCGACGATGGAGCACGCTTCCCTAGAACATACCTATACACTCGCGACTTGAAGACACCCAGAGTGTACTCATTGGGAAACACAGACTTAGGTAGCGAATTTCACTCCTTAGCGGTACGCAATACAAAAGTGGAAGCAAAGCACTTCGTGCGTAAATGTGATATGTCCACCTGTACCTGTGTCGTTGGTCTGATTGTTTGATCGTCCGATGGTAGAATGGGGAAGGAGGAATCTAATTATGCAGTTCCTCTGCACACTCTTCGAAATGTATCCGATAGAAAACCGAGAGACTGGCAACCTTACGACGATGCTCCAAGCTTTGGAGTCGTGTGTTGACCACCTGGTCAACACACGACTCCAAAGCTTGGAGCATCGCCGATAAGTCTCCTGGCCTTCCGCTCAATTGTTGCTTCCGCTCAATTGTTGCTTCCGCTCAATTGTTGCTTCCGCTCAATTGTTGCTTCCGCTCAATTGTTGTTTCCGCTCAATTGTTGCTTCCGCTCAATTGTTGCTTCCGCTCAATTGTTGCTGCCGCTCAATTGTTGCTTCCGCTCAATTGTGGCTGCCGCTCAATTGTTGCTTCCGCTCAATTGTTGCTTCCGCTCAATTGTTGCTTCCGCTCAATTGTTGCTGCCGCTCAATTGTTGCTTCCGCTCAATTGTTGCTTCCGCTCAATTGTTGCTGCCGCTCAATTGTTGCTTCCGCTCAATTGTTGCTTCCGCTCAATTGTTGCTGCCGCTCAATTGTTGCTTCCGCTCAATTGTTGCTTCCGCTCAATTGTTGCTGCCGCTCAATTGTTGCTTCCGCTCAATTGTTGCTGCCGCTCAATTGTTGCTTCCGCTCAATTGTTGCTGCCGCTCAATTGTTGCTTCCGCTCAATTGTTGCTTCCGCTCAATGCTTGTTTTGAGTCTAGGTGTTCTTTGTGTCTGTTGAATGTTTGTAAAGTCCACTGCGTCTCAGGAATTATTCCAAATGCGAGGGTAGTCTTTTCTAAAAATGAAAATCTAGAATTACAGAGTAACTGCGGATTATTTTGGCACGAATGAGTCAGCTCGCTCGAGGAATTATCATCTTACAGGCATTCGACGTATCTTATCTTATGTGGGGGGGGCCAGTCAGTACAGACCGGCGACACTTCGACCCAGTGTGATCTTTTATGTCGACACTCTCCCAATAACGACTGCTATAGATGTTCATGGCAGCCGGGACCGACGGCTTAACATGCTCTCCGAGGCACGGAGCAGGCGATAATTGTCAATCATTACGCACATAATTTCTAAAAGTCATATAAGTTCCGAAAGTCAGATGTGCACGACGTAGGTTCGAACCCGAGAACCCCTCTGCAGTGCAGTCTGTTGGTCTCCTCACTGAGCTATCGCTGCTCGGGCATTCGGCGTAAGAGCAGGAATACTGTCACTGAGTTGATAGTTCACGTAACCTCTCTTTCCTTTCTTTAATTCCTTGTAGTATTGCAACTCACCTGCGGTAAAAATATCATCTTGCGAACCGTATGCTTGTTACCCACCTTTAATGTAAAAAATTGATTAATTTATACTAGCTGTTACCCACGACTTCGTCCGCGTGGAATTTAACAAAAAGTTATAATATTATTTTCGCGGTACCCTTATTTTTTGTAAATTATAAATAGCCCTTAGTTATTTCTTATAACATCACTTATCTGCCAGTGAAAGTCCCTTTAAAATTGGTGTAGTCGTTTCAGATATAAGCCGGAACAAACAGACAGACAGACAAAATTGTTTTTGTGATATAATTACCGTATATACTTTCATATGCATTTAGTAAAAACACAGTTATTTTGACATTATATACAGACACTTCAATTTTAATTATTTGTATAGATGACTGCGAGAATCGTGTTAATATAAAATCATTGTTCCAGAATGAAATGCGAGCGAAATACAACAACTTATGGCAGCACGTGTTGTTCAAGGCGCCGCCCTGGACGTTGGCCGACGTGCTCCAATGTTTGCTCAAACATTGGATCGCCGTATTCAACGAGGTGTTCCCCAGGATAGAACATCTGTTCAACGATTTGAAGAATCATTTGGCGTGTGTTGAGAGTAAGAGTAAGTTAATTTGAAATTATTTAATTACTAGATGTTACCGCGGTTTCACCCGCGTTTATCGTTACTGCGTCGCCCCCGTGGGTCGTAGCGTGATGTTATATAGCCTATAACCTTCCTCGATAAATAGGCTATCCAACACTAAAATAATTTTTCAAATCGAACCAGTAGTTCCTGAGATTAGCGCGTTCAAACAAACAAACAAACTCTTCAGCTTTATAATATTAGTATAGATTATAATAATCATATTTTATTAATAATTAAATACGCGTAATGGTCGATATGTAACTTGCAATAACTTCAACAGTTTTCCAGATGTAAATTAAATACCAAGTTAGGAAGTAACTTCACTAAAATAATTGTGTCGTTTTGAAGGCTATTCTGTATACATAGTCGTACAGACATATTCACAAAGTTCGTAAAACAAATAGACAATCACTAATCTATCTCAGAAATCTTTTGGAAAGGGAATTTGTTTTTTTATTTTCTTTATTCTACCACAAACATACAACACCATCTAGCCCAAACTAAGCAGAGCTTGTACTAGACAATGGATAAATATACATATATACTTTTTTTTTGTAAATACGTACATATTATACATAGAAAAGCCCAGAGCAAGACAAACATACATGTTCATGCACCCAAATGTTTGACTTGTGCGGGAATAGAACCCGCGATCTTTAGTACGACCTTTAGTAGGATCTATTTGATCACTCGTTAGTTATAAGTTTATAACAAAAGTGTTATATCCACATACACAAATGATATAGCTCACTTATTCTTAACTTATTTGTAGATCCAAAGTCTCTCTCAGAATCAGAGGTGACGAACTTCAAAGAGCTGTGCCTGGACATAGCCAAGAAGTGTCAGATAATACCGGAATACATGGAACTGGCCAAGCTGACGGTAGACCGGCTTCTAAACAATCGGACGAACGAGGAACAAGAAGATAAAAATAGTGAAATGGTGGTCATAGATGCTTTTGAAGGTGTCTGGACTGTCATGTCTAGTTATTGGTAAGTATATCAACAAAAATGTTTATTCGTGTTGGTCACAAAGTTACATTTATGGACGTCAAACGTAACGCCGTCCGCGTGTGGTTCACGCGCCGTGTGCGAGTGGTCACCCCGCGGGTTACATCAAGCGTGACAGCTATGAGAGCCAATTCTCGGTTTCTAAAGTTAGACAACGATATACACGTGTAGAGCTAGTGACGATCCCTGATAAACTACTCTCTATTCGCGGACAACGCAATATCAAATCGCTGACCACGCGGCGTCCACCCATGGATCATCTGACGTTCACTGGTTGACACGTGGCCTCTCATCGTGGATCACCTGTCGTCAACGAGTGGACACCGAGCGACGAGGTGGTGCTGGTCGGGAGCCGGGTGGCTTTAACGAGCTATGACCTATATTCGCCAATATTACAATATCGTTTATTTTACAAATCTTATAATCTCGTCATTACTTCTCGAATCATGGGGAAGTACAGTGCAAGTATTTAATTTCTTTCCGAACGGCCTTCAGTTCTACTGTAAGACATTTCAAGGTTATCCATTAATTACCGGACACCCTGTATGTAATAATATTGTTCCAGTGCCAAACTATCGAATTGCCTGGGTGTGGCGCACAACATAGAAGACAAACTCCCCGGACAGGATCCCTTAGAAGTGCTCACAAGTAAACTGGCGGTGTTCAGTAATCAGATCAACGCCTTCACATTCGCTATTAAAGGGTTCGTATAATTGCTGCTAGGTTATCTTATCTTACCTTATGTGGGGGCCAGTCAGTGCAGACCGGCGACACTGTGACCCAGTGGGATCTTTTGTGTCGACACTCTCCCAATAACGACTGCCATAGATGTTCATGGCAGCCGGGACCGACGGCTTAACGTGCTCTCCGAGGCTCGAAGCAGGCGATAATTGTCAATCAATACGCACATAATTTCGAAAAGTCATATAACTTCCGGAAGTCAGAGGTGCGCGATGTGGGTTCGAACCCGAGACCCTCTGTATTGCAGCCTGTTAGTCTCCCCACTGAGCTATCGTTGCTCAGGCTGCTAGGTTAAAAAAAAAATTGAGAATAGAGGCCACGCCTATTTGACAAACTGAACTCCTCTGGATGTTGACGATAAAGAACACAAAATAATATGCGTCGGTCAATAATTTTATTACGTTGGATTGCCGCCAAGTAGCGTTTAATTCACGCGCAAGTGTTGTGGGTTCGAATCTTGCGCGGGACAAAAATTTGTGTAATCCACAAATTATGTTTCGGAGTCTGAATGTTCTTTGTATCCGTTGATTGAATGTTTGTCAAGTCCGCCGCGATACAGGAATTATACCTAGTGCGAGAGCGATCTTTTTATAGAAAATACGGCTTAGACCGCGCAAAATACAGCTTAGACCACGCAAAATACAGCTTAGATCACGCAAAATGCAGCATAGACCACGCAAAATGCAGCAAAGACCACGCAAAATGCAGCTTAGATCACGCAAAATGCCGCATAGACCACGCAAAATGCAGTAAAGACCACGCAAAATGCAGCTTAGACCACGCAAAATGTAGCTTTGGCCACGCAAAATGCAGCTTAGATCATGCAAAATGCAGCATAGACCACGCAAAATGCAGCTAAGACCACGCAAAATGCAGCTTAGATCACGCAAAATGCAGCATAGACCACGCAAAATGCAGCAAAGACCACGCAAAATGCAGCTTAGATCACGCAAAATGCAGCATAGACCACGCAAAATGCAGCAACGACCACGCAAAATGCAGCAACGACCACGCAAAATGTAGCTTTGGCCACGCAAAATGCAGCTTAGGCCACGCAAAATGCAGCTTAGGCCACGCAAAATGCAGCTTAGGCCACGTAAAATGCAGCTTTAACCACGCAAAATGCAGCTTAACCCACGCAAAATGTGGGATCTGTTTGGTCCAGAATAGATGGATGTGTGTTGTAGTTGTTCGAGATTTTGTAACAATTTTGAATTTAGGACTTGACTTGCTGTGTTATGATGACATATGTTGTATGTTTGCAGAGTGTTAAACACGGAGGGTATGGAGTTGAGTGTAGAAGAGTCGATGGTTCAGCTGGAGGTCTCGTTCAAGGAGAGCCTGCAGCTCGTGTGCATGGACGCCGCCGTCGTCAACAAGAACAAGCTCAGGGTATTTTCTACTAAGTGCAGGTATGATCAGCCATTATTACTTACTAGCCACGGTTGCCCCCTCAGTTTAAGGACTTACAAGATCAAAGTCAACAACTTTATTTTCCTTATAATGTGTAAACAATTTTGGGACACGCCAATTAACTGATATGTTAATAAAAGTATGATAAAATAAAATAAAATGAAACAACAGAAGTTCAAACGTCGCATAGCATTTTTTGCTATCTACATCAGACTCTCGTACAGTATGTAAGCAATTATTTGAATGTTTCATAATGTTTTGCGACTTAACGGTTTTGTTATACATGTTCAATTTGAACACGCACTGGATAACTGTAACTTTAATACAATTTCAGTGTCATTACTATTTCTGGCTTTCATAGCTTTTAATAACATTCAATATCAAACTCAGTGTGGCTTTATGCTTGACTTATATTCAGCAGAACTGTTGTGGATCAAACAAATTATTATCTAGTATAGATATTGACAGTGCGCTATGGCGCTCTTTCAGGGAGGGCTATGTTCAGCGGTGAACTGTTCTAGCCTGATGATGATGATAGATATCGAATATTAGATATACATAGCATTAACGAGGTGTCTATTTAAAACACTATGGTATCGGCAAAATTTAAAACATAACCATTTATACTTTATATTTAAAAATATTGTTACGTGCTGGGTTCGACGGATAAGAATGTAAACAATATTACCCACTAAAACACGTTTTATTCTAGCACACAATTAAACTTAAAACACAACAAACACTATACTACACTTTTCCACTGTAACTGCTTCAAACTCCCTAGTATTTTCGCTTCCGTTCGCTTCGATGAATACTTGACCGCTTACGATTGTAAACTGACTTGGCGGTGCGCGTTCGCTCTATTTATACTCGGTTAAAGTGTTTCCGGAGTTTTCTAGAAACGTCATACCCGGTATGTAAACAGTATGAACATTCGAGAATGTACCAGCGTTCTCTCTACTCTTCTCGTACGAAGTTCCATAAGATGTCAATAGATGGCGCTGTAATAAATTATAAGAGGGAACTGCCGAGTCTTCCATACAATGCCGAGAGATGGCACTGGGTGTAACACTGACTCGGCGAGCGCTGGCCTTGCCCTTTTATATGCGGTTAGAGCGTTTCTGGAGTTTTCTAGAAACGCCATACCCGGTACGTAAACAGTACGAAGATTCTAGAATGTTCCAGTGTTATCTCTACTATTCGCGTACCTACTACATAGTTCTGTAAGACGTCAATAGATGGCGCTGTAATTAATTATTAGACAGAACTGCCGAGTCTTCCCCACAATGCCGAGAGATGGCACTGGGTGTAACAATAATATTAGTCTTATAAAATGTCCTATTGCTCAGCACGGGCCTTTTCTCTAATATGAGTAAGGCCAAGGTCCATTATTCATTTATAACTCTTTTATTTTGTATTACAGGAACATGCTTCAAGAAGCGTACACCAAGTTCTCACAACTAACAGAACTCATCGAGATTTGTAAGAATGCTATTGCGAATAACTAAGTTAAAACGTGTGTACTATCGCGGGCACAAGTGTTTCTTATGCTTAGTGTGACTGCCTAACACACGCGGTTACAGGCAGGTATAGCTGATATTTTTTATAGACTGTGGTATCAGACAATTTCCTTTTAAACCAAGACAGTGGAGTCGCCGCACCGTTTCATCCTGGAACAGCCTAGGAACTGCCCTATCTTACAAAATCGCAGCCATATAACTCCTTATTGTGTGCCTGCGTTGAATGAGGTACAGTTAGCAACATAAGTAGTTGAACACTGACCAAATTTTGTACCATATGAATTAAATTAACTGTGATTAAATTACCTTTTAACTATTACTGCTTATATTGTTATGATCAAAGATAGACGGTAATCCAATTCTGGCTTGTGTTTTGTGACTTATGTTGCTGATTGTACCACAGCTCCTTCAAAAAGCAAGGATACTGTCAGTGCAGACCAGCGACACTTCGACCCAGTGGGATCCTTTGTGTCGACACTCCCAATAACAACTGCCATAGATGTTCATGGCAGCCGGGACCAACGGCTTAACGTGCTCTCCGAGGCACGGAGCAGGCGATAATTGTCAATCAATACGTACATAATTTCGAAAAGTCATATAACTTCCAAAAGTCAGAGGTGCGCGACGTGGGTTCAAACCCGAGACCCTCTGCATTGCAGTCTGTTGGTCTCCCCACAGAGCTATCGCTGCTGTTTAAGGATACTGTAAATAAAGGGTGCAGCGTAGCTACTCCCTTTGTCCATAAAGTTATCAGCGCGCAAAAGACACGAGTGTTGCCACTCTCTTTTGGTTATATAATTAAAATGGCTGTGCTTATTTGTCCTCTTCTTGTATATCATAAATATACGCCAGCTATCATATTAATATACCCGCGTGCTGAATCCAAACAGACACTACCCGGATAAAAGGGCCCAATCTTTTTTTGAAAGATTGAATGTGTCAATGGAAACCCGTAGTCTCTGTCTACCCCTCTGGGAAACAGGCGTGAATCTATGTATGTATATATGCATGAATGTGTCATTTGACCGTCAGGGTGCTTTCCTATGTTCTTTGGCCAAGAATTGCTCTTCAACATATCATCGGAGAACTCGAAAACGGCGCATAGACATCTTTATTGGGATAGCTTACATAGATTACGTAACGCAAAACTTTCCAATTTTCGACCGCCCCCTCTGTCGGAACGTAAATTTTAACCTTCGTGGTCTTTCGTATTCTGGTCATCCAACATTGACCTTTTTGCCTATGATATTGTGTAAGCTGAAAGCACAATTAGCAACATCAGTTGAAAAAAATTTCCAGACAAAATAATGATCGTTTTTAATTATTTACAGCAGTATCAGTTAAAAAAATTGTAAAGGTATTTTACTTATAATTTTTAACTTGTACTGTAGTTTTAGCTATCTATGTCGCTGACTGTACTTCCCCGTTTAGACTGTTCCAGGCGTTGGGGGCTATTCCACTGAGCCCTACGTTCTTAAACTGCTATACCTGCCTTCTGCCATGTCTGTTTGTAGATGTTTGTTAGATAAATGTGTAAAATAGCTGAATGTATTGTAATTGTATTTACTTAGAATTAAATAATTGATCACTTGTCATTTTAAAATTTAATATTATACTTCATAGTCGATGTTTTCTTTATACAAATAATAGATATATAAAGTTTAGTATAACACTTGTGGCCGCGATTGTACCTGTCTAGTCCGTACTGTACAAAGTTGTACCAACTTAGAAGAATAAAAAAGATCTATCCTGCAAATGTTACTACGAAGTTCCTTTATTATTTCAATATCTTTTCATAAATGTTCACATCTTTATTTATAAAAAGTTACAACGTTCTACAAACTGTGGTACAAATAGGTTTTCTCATAATACGCGAAAATTTGATGTAAGCTGGACTTGAATTTGTGACCTTGGCATTTATTAACTATACTTTGTCCATTCGTTTATTTTCTTTTTGACAGCTCACGCCTATGAATTACCGTTTTTTTTTTCGGAATAATGTACTACAGTAATGTCGTACTTTATTGACGGGTAACGCTCACTTAGTGGAGTGCCCTGAGCGTAACAAACAACCATTATAAAACGATTATAAAACAGGTCTTGAAATAAGATAAATCGGTAATATGAAAAAAGAAATTGACTTTATGTAAGTATTGCTTCCGTAATTTTAATAAAAAAAGGGAAATAAAAATAGTGACTATGACTCCATGATTAATTATTTTGCAATGAATTAAGTCGAAATCTTGGAATTCAATTCGAACCAAGAGTAAAGAACAATAATTAAGTGTAAATATTTTTATTTTAATGTTTTATTATTTATGTATTTATTTATATAATTAAAAATAAGACTAATAAACGACTACTTAATATTTATACTAAAAATATGTAGATGCATTAAATCGATTGAAAGTTCGTCTTAAATAAAATCGATTATTATTTAAAATCGAATCGGTAACGTGTGACGTCACTAATGTTGAACTGTCTCGAACTGTCAAAAAGAAAATAAACGGATGGACAGAGTATAACTTATGTTGCGTCCAAAATTTGACATTTGTCTGAAGGTGTTGTTTTGCTTGGTTCGGTCCCATTTAGATTCGACTTGTTTTACCTACGAACACTTAATTTTTGACATATTATTATATTGTATGAAAAATATATCAAAATTTTATTATCCTTAGCTAAAACGACTTGTTTTTTAAGAAAGGAACCGGGCTTTAGTTGATAATTCATGTGAGGTCATGGATTTTAGTTATGCTTTATAGCTTATATTTTTCGTTAGCTTTTATATTGAATTTCACTTTCTAATACTTTATGAGAGCTAAATACTTTAATAAGTTCATTAAAATGTTATCCTGTTGGAGTAAATCTGTTTTGACTATAAACTTACATATTATGTAGAACGTTTTATCTTTATTTAATAAATGGGTGTGTTTATACTTTTGAAGTAAAAGGTCATGTGCGCTTAAAACGGCATCGGTAAACTTTAAAATTATACGTTAATAACATTTCATAATTACAAAACCGGGTATATGATAAATGGGCGGACTACTTTAAATAAATAACACTGGGGAACAGTCATTTTGCGGCATGGTAAGTTGAAGTCAATTTTGTGTAAGTTCAGTATGCTGAATACGAGATAAATATCAGATTAGTTAAATTGATATAACTATATTACTGAACGAAGATCGAAATAAAAATACAATTACATATTAAATATATATTTTAGAAGCGGCTATATATACCGACAAGAAAACTTAATACATAATATGCTATTAAAAAAACATGAAAAAAAATATTAGAAAAACCTTTATCTGTAAGCTTTTCTATTGTGTTTATATTCAGGACAATCCCTTATTAAAATCAAGCAATAGTCTGCCATCATAATATGGCTGTCCCATCGGCCTTGGTATCTTTCTTTCATTATTCTAATGTCCTGATGGAACCGTTCTTTATGTTGAATATCTCAAGAACCAGAGTCAATCCATACAAAGTAAATACATTTCGGGTATGACTGATGAATGTGTTTATTAAAACCAGTAACAAAATTAATGCAGCAGAAAATATATAGTTTTTGTCCGCCAGTGTAATTATTTCAATTACTCAATTATATATATCTTTTGATTTGATTTGTAATGGAATCCTGTGCGATAACTCCTATTAATAAGCGATGCGTTGCCTCTCAATGGTGCTCGCGTATTACCAGATGAAATGTGGCTAATTACCACCTCGTGGCTCACACTAAACAAACAACAATTACTTTATACTTATACAAATTGCAATATGTAGACAAAAATATTTAATGTTAGTGCGAGATTATCACAACCAGAACAACAATGACCGTTCCCACTATACACGTAGCGTATTATGTGATCGTCGATTCTGTGATGCTTTCACGGAACGCAGGATTTGAACGCAGTTGCTAAAGGTTTTTGAATCAGGAGAGAAAACGGAAACATAATTATTATAATAATCAGTCTTCAAGTTATAGCCAAAAAGAAAACAAAATTAAATCTTAATAATATGATGATTCTTCTCCCCTAGCCTTTATTATTCCCAAGTCACTTGGGGTCGGCTTTCTAGTCTAACAGGATTTGACTGGATATCAGTTTTTACATGTTTTTTTATGATTGCGGTTGATTAAAAGTGATGTAAGTAGCCTAAATGAAGTAACCTGATAAATCTATATGGATAGAGATGTCATTTACGGAACGAATCAATTAATTCTGGTCACCAGCCCAAACGTCTGTAATCACAATTTATTTTTATTTGAATAATCTATCATTCTATAACTAAGAGCTAGCTTATTCTCATAAAATGTATTTTATGGATAACTTTTGCCCGCGGGTCAACTTGCGCCATTTCCGCGGGGACGCATGCCTGGAGACGTATCCTTTTTGTGAATGCAGAATATGTTAGAACTTAGGTAGACCTATGTACTAAATATAATCCGAATCCATTCAACGGTATACGCGAGATTCAGTAACAAGAATACAATGAAAACATCCAAGTATTTACGCAAACTTTAAACGCTACAAATTGTAAAAGTACGATTTAAATAAATAAATAAATAATAGTTAGTGATGGGTTAGTAACAGATTTAATAATACTAAAATAATATGACTAAACCATCCTGCCTTTCAATTCCGTTCAACGATTTATGTACGACTAGTTGTTCCTGCGGTTTCATCCGCGTTTATCGTTACTGCGCCGCCCCCGTGGGTCGTAGCGTGATATTATATAGCCTATAGCCTTCCTCGATAAATAGGCTATCCAACACAAAGAATTTTTCAAATCGAACCAGTCGTTTCTGAGATTAGTGCTTTCGAACCAACAAACAAACAAACTCTTCAGCTTTATAATATTAGTATAAATTAAATAAAAACATTTTTTTTAAATATTAGTAAGAGTAGTTTCTTTCTTCGCGTTTATACATTTTAATTTGCCTGCGAGCATGTTCTGGCCAATCCTGAAAGGTCCAAATCAAGTGTTTGTATGTATATCACTGTCTTGCAATACGATGCTCATCCTTTAGTGTGCGGTTAAAATTATTTATAATTAGCGTCAAAAAGTCTATGTAATTAAGTTGTTTTCTTCAAGGTGTAGCAAATGAAAGCTCAGTTCGATTCACATAAGAACAATTCTGAGCATCGTTGTCACAATTGTTGAAGCTTTTTTAATAATTTAGGATTATATTCTTTAAAATCTGTCTGTCATTATATTAGCCTCATCTACGCAATTTTTTATTACAGCACCCATATTTTGGTTTACTTAAATAAATAATAAAAGGGACTTCAATGTTTCGAAGACTGATTAATCGTTATAATTTGGTTTATCCTGAATTCTTCATCTTTGATTTGCCAGTATTGTGAACCTCGGATATCCCTAAAACTATTCAATGTACTGAAGTTATTTGTTAAATCCTGTATAAAACGTTTCTTTTGAAACGCTCTTAGACTATAAATGCTACAATTTAAACAATTTGTTTAAAAGCTTTGAGCTAAATTGTTTTACTGACAAACAAAATGTAAAAACACAATAGTTATTTTTTGCATGGAATTAAAATCGACGAACAAATATTTTTTATTTGTACCCATTATAGTCTAAGAGCTTTACGGTGTTAAATTAAATTTGTACAGTAAGTTGTACAGCATGAACTGTAAATACAGATATGTATATTGTTAGATACACTGCACAGTTGACAATTATACAATTAACAACTTTTTGTATCTACATTAGCGATTGTCGTTATTTGTACGAATGTCATGGTACGGGCCCGGCTTATATAACATTAGCTAAGTATACAGTGTGACTGGTTAAACATTGTACATACTTAAAGACATGATAATTTATGGTCAGACGTAACGTATAAAAAATAAATAAATATAAAATCTGTTTAATCTGCAAAGAAAACCTTTATGAAAATTTGTATGAAATATCCATAAAATGTGGACATTGCGCACACAGCGGTCGAGGCTAATGACCTTTGATAAGAAAAAGACGGGCGAGGGTGCATATTTGGGAGAGTGCGGGGTGTGGTAGCTGGGGGCGGGGGCGGAGGTTATGGTTAGCTTTGATATATGCGCAAAAGTGTCCGCACATTAAGTTTTTATTGGATAACTAGGTAAATTTTAAGTACCTATTTTTTAGATATTCGGTTCCAGAATCGAGTACACTGAATACTCTCCTTCAATATGTCCAGTCTTTTACCAATCAGCCTGTATAACGTGACCCGTACCATGTGGAGATATAACTATACAAATTATGTAGCAAAAGTGAACCGACTCGAACAAAACAGCACTGAAATAAAAAAGATAATAAGTGTAATAATTTAAGCTACTAATGATGTAAATTTTAGAAAGACTACAAAATATAAGAGCAACAACCTCTTTGAGACAGTTCACTTATGCGACAAGCTTATTCGATAATACGATAGCTGATGCTTAGCTTAAGTAAAATTGACACATTGCATCTCTTGTTGAATACGGAGATTCAGATTTTTTAACTAATCATTTTCATGTATTTTTATGGTCATTGATCTGTTTCAAACAATACAGAAATCTTTTTCATATTTGAAGTTTTATATGAGATATAACATATCTGAGTGTTGTATTCTGTGTGTTTATCGGCAGAAAACTTTGAGTTTCAATAACATTGTGTTTAGATAAGTGTAAACGCTAGAATCTTAACAGGTTCCCTGTCCGATGAATCACATATGATACATAACAATAGATTTTCTATTGTGTCACGGGACAGCGAATGGGTTAAGCAAAACATGCAATTATTGAAGATAGAATTTTAAAGGTGTAATTGTGCTTGCATGAGTAAAACAATAACGAAAATGTTTGCAGCGTTTATATTTAAGTAAGTTAAAATATAAAAAATATTTCAATTACTAAACTGAGCATTTCTTTAAAAATACATTCTTCGAATTTGTTTAAAAGATAATTACAGTGTTACGGGTATCTGTATAGTTACATTTTGTAAATATTATCTGTGTACTGTTTTGACGTTGTCAAATGTCAATTTGGCGTTTTGAATGTGCTAAGAAGATTCGTTATTATTGTTGATCGCAGTGGTAATTACATCAGCAGCATGTAAAGGTTTAATGCCATGTATTATAATATTAGAATGGTACATTAAAACAAGTGTAAGTTAAATGACTGAAGCAGTGTTCATTGTTACTACGAATTATCGACAATGTCACTGTGCACGATTGTACCATGTCTTTTAACAATAGATGTAGGATCAGCTGTTTTGGCGTTGTAGAAAATACGTATACTTAATTATTCAACCGATTTGTATGCTTTCATTGTATAAACTAGCTGGTTTTCTTCGTAATGAATGTTAAGAGCCAAGTTGTTTATTAATTATTCTGCGATTTTTTTCAGGGAAACTACAATTTTATTACTAGATATTTTACCAAGTTATGATAGATATTCTAATTGTTTGCTGAGTTCTGTACAGCATACAGCATTTTATGCGATATCCATATGTTTGTCATCCATATAAGGGAACGTACCCATACTACGTGACCCGTTCAGGGGGACAGAGGGTCTTTAAAATACCACTCTTGGTCACATCCATGTAACCAAGCGTGGGTAGGTTAGTCTTAGGTTTTTGTTACGTAGTCAATATCCTCGTGAAAAATCTCGCGCTTTTTCGGCGATATGAGATAAATTATTTTGACGTGACAACGTCTAATAAATCGATGAACGCCGGCTGCATGCACGAAAAAGGATGACTCATTGTCCCGTTACGCTCATTGTAGCGTTACGGGAAAGAAATTTTGTTATGACGTTGTCACGTTAAACTATCGTCCGTAAACCGATTTTACAGACAACCAATTTTTTCCAAATTTCTGGGTCACGTAGTATGGGTACGTTACCGAAAGGTATATTATTATTATACCATCATATTCTCTTCTCATTTGATGTTTTCACATCAGACTTTGTATTCATTTTAGTGTTTTCATTGGTGAAGTACCAAATTTCTTTTTTGTAACAAAGTCTCAGTAGCTTGTTGCCACCTAGAAGATGAATCCTTATATCCTGTCAGTAGCTTATAGCACAAGATTACGATAATACCTGACAGAAGCTTTTTTTCTTTACAAAGATTACTAGCAATTTGGGTTTTGAATGACTAGCATTCTTGCTATTTTTTGTAAGAAATTGTCAGTAGCATGTTGACGCTTAGAAGATGGATCCTTAGATCCTTTACATTTAATGCTTCTGTAAATAGCTTATAACAAATATGACCATACTAGCTGGTACAGTTTAGAGGCATGGTACGTCGCACTAGTAAATAACATGGAGTAACTATTGGAAGGTGCCACTGTGTTATAACCAATATCAAACATAATAATAAGTAACAGGTGGTAGGATTTAGAATGATCATAGGTGACACTAGTCTCCAATAATCACTTGTGAAAATAATCACTTGTACATAGACGACTTCCATTCAACTTATTTATTACTTTAGTATCCCTAAATCCCCTTTATATGAACATTACTCAGCATTCATCGCTAAATCATTATTTTTACAATAGCAGATTTGTATAGTCTGATTTTAGATGTATCTTTGCAAATTGTGTACTGCGAAGCCACAGTACAAATTGACCAACCTTAACAAAACTTGTAATTAATAACCTATTGTTTTAGATGTCATAAATCTGGCTGTTTAGTCTTTTCGCACCGCGAGCGATTCGGAACGCGGTATGAATAGCCTAAGAGCTCTTTTTGAATGAGCCCTTTCGCACCGCGGTTTGGAATCGCCCAAGAGCTATTTGACATGGGTTGATTCGGACCACAATGGGTGAATTCAGACAGAGAAGATAATATGTAGTTTTATTACACATTCTTTATAGTTCAACCAGGCACAAAATAACATGAAAAGCAAGTTACATATTGAGGCATACATTATTGTCTGTACCTACCACATCTGCATTCGGTTCATAAAAACAAAGTGATTTAAACGGATGTCATACATACAGTGGCACTCCAATTATCCGAATCAATTGGAATCAGATCCCATTCGGATAATCAAAAATTCGGATAACTGGTATTTTTCAATAAAATGTATGTATATGTTTATGTATACGTACATTACATATTTTAAAGAAATAGAACTTATTTTTGGCACTTTATGCATTTTCATTTAATATTAAATACAATTGCAATACATAAACATGTTACATACATCTTCTTCTCCCTAGCCTTTATTATTCCCAGGTCAATTGGGATCGGCTTTCTAGTCTAACCGGATTTGACTGGATATCAGTTTTTACACGGAGCGACTGCCATCTGACCTCCGCAACCTGAAGGCTAACGATACCCTAAGGCTAGACCAGTATCAGGATATAAGAGGGCACTGACTTCCCCAATAACGACTGCCATAGATGTTCATGGCAGCCGGGACCGACGGCTTAACGTGCTCTCCGAGGCACGGAGCAGGCGATAATTGTCAATCAATACGTACATAATTTCGAAAAGTCATATAACTTCCGAAAGTCAGAGGTGCGCGACGTGGGTTCGAACCCGAGACCCTCTGCATTGCAGTCTGTTGGTCTCCCCACTGAGCTATCGCTGTTACATGTTACATACATATGTGATACATAATTGTACATTTTCTCATCTCCCAATAATGTTTCCCCGAAAGCTATTCGGATAGTCCGAGTACGGATAATTGCAGTTCTACTGTATTTTAATTTAAAAAGAATCTATATAAATAAATAAAATTGAAGTGTCTGTTTGTAATGTGGAAATAACAGCTTTTTATCTAATGCATATGAAAGTATATAAGGTACCTATACGAAAACATCTATTTTTAAAATTTTTGTCTGTCTGTCTGTCCGTTTAATCCGGGTAATCTCCGAAACGGCTGAACCGATTTTGACGGGCCTTTCACTGGCAGATAGCTGATGTTATAAGGAGTTACATAGGCTATTTTGATTTTAGAAAAAAATAGGGTTCCGCGGAGACAAACACTTTTTAGTTAAAATCTACGCGGACGAAGTCGCAGGTAACAGCTAGTATTATATAAATTAAATGATATATGATAAAGTTTCTCATTCGTCCATCTATTGTCATAATTGTTTGGTTTATTTGTTACAATTCAGTGGCGCCATCTGTTAATAACATGTGAATTAGGTTCCATAATGCAACAATGAAGTTACGTAAGTTGATCGAGGATCGTCGATCAGTTTACATGATTAAGGTCCGACTCCTATATTCAAGAAACACCTCGTTTTCAGACAGTTAAATTTTGTCACGTATTGTATGAAAAATATGTCAAAGTGTAGATAACTGTCCGTAGGTAAAGCGACTCGTTTCTTGATATAAGAGCCGGGCATAAATGGTGTCTGTCAGGAACGTGATCAATCTTTGGTGATCGCACAAACTTTACCATAACAGTGAGCTATGAATACGTTTCATTCTTATTATGAGGATAGTTTTGACGACTTGGCATGGCAAACATAGAAATAAAATATGATATGCTCGACGTCTCACCATATATTTTCCACCGTTCCTCTTGCTTTATGGGGGTGAAACCGCGAGAACGTCTAGTAATCCTAGATGTTCTCGCGTTTATGATTACTGCGCCGCCCCCGTGGGTCGTAGCGTGATGTTATAGCCTATAGGCTTCCTCGATAAATGAGCTATCCAACACTAAAATAATTTTTCAATTTGGACTGGTAGTTCCTGAGATTAGCGCGTTCAAACAAACAAACAAACAAACTCTTCAGCTTTATAATATTAATATAGAAAGCAATTACCGCGCAAAAGTGGAGCCATTTAACAAACGTCTAGATTATGGAGAAGTTAACGGCAAAAATTAATTTTCATATTAATTTTAAATTTTAGACCTAAAGAGTTTCGTCTTTAGGTCTAAAATTTAAAGTAGATAGTCCCTTTTAGTGTTTAATTTAAAGATATTGGTTGTTCGATTCCCGCACAAGTCAAACATTTGTGTGCATGAACATGGATGTTTGTCTTGGTCTGGGTGTTTCTATGTATAATATGTATGTATACACAAAAAAAAATATATATATGTATGTTTATCCATTGTCTAGTACCCATAGTACAAGCTCTGCTTAGTTTGGGCTAGATGGTGTTGTGTGTATGTGATAGAATATTATATTATTATATTATATTGAATAATGAAAAGTGAATTCAATGTTTAGATACGTTTGATCGTACTATTTATATCCTGAAACACGTGAAGAGTCGGTTTAAAGTAGATTTAAGGACAATCAAACCGTCAACGTAAGATACATTTCACCTTTGTTCTGAGTGCCGAGTGCGAGTCTGTTTACGTTAACGCGATTGACACGTTTAGGGCGCTCGGCGCCCCGCTCGGCGCGCGACGCTCTGCACCAATCAGAGAGCCGAACGCGGTCAGCGCTACGGATCGCGCTCACGTAAAAACAACTCGCACTAGACACAAAGAGAACATAGTAAAGTGTACCTTAAAAAATCGATGATATAGTAGACATCATTTTAATATTTACTTCATCTCGAAGTTTTTAATATACATTTTCATGGTGGGCCTACAGATTATAATTGTTAGGCCTTAAGGCCACTTGCACGACAACTCACAAAATACGTTTAGTACTAAATAGATTTAAAACATCGTGGCATCTCAGTCACCCTTACACGGATGACTGCAACAGCACGATGTTTTAAATCTATTTAGTACTAAACGTATTTTGTGAGTTGTCGTGCAAGTGGCCCTTAGGGTCTTACCTAATAACTGTACCTATACGAAGTCGCTATCGCGTGTACTTTTAAATAAAAGTTATTACTTGTTATAACTTTATCTCTGTCTAAGTCTGAATTTACGGGAACAAGGATAAAAGAGACAAACATTAGTTTCGCAGCTACAACAGCATAGAAGAAAATTGTGAATGGCTTCACTTAGTGCACAATGTGATTTTTACTCTAGTTGTTGCATACTTCAATGGATATGGTTCAGTTTGCTCATGAAATGTCATAGCTTACATTAAAACTTGTTTTGTTTATCTATTTTTAATATCTTGTTTGTAACGCATTCAATTCTAATATGTATTTAAATTACACGGCTTGCTGCCGAATTTCGTTTTGAATATGCATTTAGTCTTAACAATCTAGATGTTTGAAGTCAGTATCAGTGAGATTTGTAGTCTTAGTACGAGATTTCATTGCTTTCGAGCGCGTTGAAACGTTGACGCATTTTACGGACTTTTGATTAGTTGATCGAGTTTGTTGTTTGTTGAGATAATCTATGAATAAATACGATGACGATCAACGTATTCGAGACAAAAGAAAACTTGTAATAAGTCTGCATAAGGATTTAAAATTAATATTTATGCTTAAATAATAGTAGTACGTAAGACTTCGTGATTATTTTCTATGCGGTTTATTTGTATAACTTTTGTAAATACCTTGTATAAAACGATGTTAATATTTTTATGTTAAATGTTAGTTAAACTGATGTAATTGTTGTAAGGCATTAAAATAAATGTGGATGATGGAGATGGGCGTAATAAATTTATTTGTCTTATTTTATTCGTTAGAAAACCAGAGATCATATTTTAAGAACACCATTCAGCTTACAAGGCTGAAAACTCGTGATTATAAGTTCCATTAATTACCATTACCAAAAAATTACTTATTGTTGTGTTCCTGCAGTTTTGAGGGACTAAACAAAAAGATTAAAAAGCATGTTGCATGTAGAGAAAACTGTTTAATTTAAATCAAGTTAAACAATAACAATGTAGATATACATACTACATAGTTATGTCGGTATTAGAAGACGATTTTTCCTACAAGCAACGCTCGCAGGTATGCGCCTTTTTGCATGCACCTCATAGTTGACGTTGACTTTTGGAAAGCTAACAGCACGGTGCATAGTGCCCAAAGGCATTGAATGGGCAAGGATTCGTCCAATAAACACATTTGTTCTGTTGCATCCAACATTGCAAATTTGCATTCACAAAGCATGATGCATAGTCCGTGAGGGTTGATTGTTTCTTCTCATAGACACGCCAAAACATATCCATTTATAAACTATCGCGTGATTTCGCATTGTCTGAACACGTTCCTGGTAAACGCACATGTTCCATTTCGTAAGTACTTAAACACGAAATTACCATTAGATAAAGGCATCAAATAACTACCAGCTCTAGAACCACTTTAAGAGCTTTAATATAGGGATTAAATATAATGACCACCAAAAATAGTAATTGCACACCAAAATATGCTTACTAAAATATATAACGAGCACCTATACGCCTCAAATCACTGCATTCCGTCTCGGAAGGGTTAGGTTATGTTAGATTCCTTCTTAAACCCACCCAAAAATAGGATTCCGCTGCGTCGACTTAGTTTGATCTCTAAATATATTTTGGTGTGCAATTAGTATTTTTGGTAAGCATATCTTGCTGTGCAATTAGTATTTTTTTGCTGTGCAGTTAAATACTACCCTTTAATATTTACCTACACATGATTCTAGTGTTACGAGGGGTGGCTGAAAAGCTTTGAGCCTAGAGTACTTCCAATGATGCTAATTACCCCCACCATCTAACACTACTTGAGTGACATCTAATTAGTATATAAGGAAAGTTTTGTCTAATTAGGGTAATTATATTCAGAGTTATCGACCTGTAAACATCACCATGGCTGAGTCATCGCTGCATTTGACGAAATTGGAGCATCGTGCCGTGATAAAGTTCCTTGTAAAACAGGGGAAAACAACCAAAGACATTTTTGAAGAAATGTCTACAGTATACCGGGAATCTGGACCGTCGTCTGCCACGATAAAACGTTGGGCACGATTATTTCAACAGGGTTGAGAGTCCCTTGAAGATGACGCCAGCTCCGGGCGCCCCAACACCGCCGTCACGGACGAAAACATCGCCAAAGTGAAAAAAATTGTATTGGAAGACCGTCGAGTAAAAATATTTTAAATTTAAATTTAAAATTCACTTATTTCAGGTTCATAACCCATATTACATCTTACATCATACACACAAATAAATACAAAATCAACACACATACAAATAAGATAATCCAATAATACTAATTCAAATTCACTCACATAATCAATTAATTACAGTAGTCTCTTACGTGCGACACTATATGTAACTTGTCCATCACAACAGTGCCAGACATGAGCATCAGCAAGAAACACATTGGACACATTTTTCACAACCTAAATAAAATTAGTGAGCGTTGGGTGCCAAAAATGTTCACACCGCTCGACAAACAGCGTCGAGTTGTGACTTCATTGGAGTTTTTAGACCGGTGCAAGGACAATTTAGATGAAATTTGTACCCGTATCGTCACTGTAGACGAAACCAGGATTTGAGAATATGATTCAGAATCGAAACAGGAATCAATGCAATGGAGAGAAAAAAAGGGAAAAGCCACCGAAGAAGCCATCATTTTTTGGGATTCGGAAGGAGTATTACTAATTGACTACCTTCCAAAGAAATCTCCAATGAACGCCGAGTACAGTGCTGTGATTTGATTTTGAAAAAGTGCGTGAAGTGATTTTAGAGAACGCAAACTCAAACTATCAATAAATGCCGTGATCATGTTTAATCATATCAGCAGCTTTCTCAGCAATCATGATAGTGGGTGCATTCGTATTTCCCCTGGTTATCGTCGGCATAATACTCGCGTCTACCACACGCAGACCTTTCACCCCTCGAACGCGTAGTCTCTCGTCCACCACCCCAGTTCCTTCTACTCCCATAGCACAAGTTCCTACAGGATGGTAATGAGTACATGATGAATGTAACACGTAACACTTCCAATATTGATGACTACCAAAACTAAGCCCGTCGCACTGAGGCACCTTTAAGTCTATGATTTCTGAATTCAATTTGCGTAAGGACGTAGTGTTTACTACGGTCACATAATCTTCTATGTATTTTGCAAAGTCCTCCAAATCTTTGTAGTCACTGAAGTAACCTGAGTATATTAGAGGACTATCGTCTGGATTTGAACTTCTTAGCATAATTTTTCCTCTAGATTTTGGTTGCACATGAGTAACTAAGGCCAATAAGGTTCCTTTTGACAACGTCTGTTTAGCAAGTGCACTACAATAAGCGTCGTTTAATGTGAATACGGTAGAACACAATAAAGGTGGAAATAACGCAGCAGTGGGTGATGGGACAACGCTTGTTTGATAATCTGGATAACTTTGTGAATTATTCAAAGCTGCGTATCCTACGATGACTGGAAATGGGAAGCGGTCTAAATATTTTAGAGGTTCTAAGTTCTCAAATATCGCAGAAAAACTTCTATTAATATTTATCCCTACTAGAACTAGGGGATGATCCTGTAAATTTTTTCCTACATTCGGCGAGTCCAATATTACATCAATGTTCATTTCGTCTAAATGATCCTTCGACCCTATGCCTGAAAGCATGAGCAGTTGCGGACTATTGATTGCACCAGCTGATAGAACAACTTCGTTTTTAGCATAAGCCTTCATATTTTTTCCGGCTGGAAGCGTGACTTCAACTCCTACTGCTCTTTTAGAAGCATCAAACAAAATTTTTTTGGCCTTGGTATTTTTCAGGACGTATAAATTTTTTCGATCGCTTACTGGTATTAAGAAAGCATTGGCTGTATTTTGACGCAAGTATTTATCAGCTGTAAAGCTAGCCGGAGCGTATCCCAACTGTTGATGTCCATTGTTTTCTAACAATATATCGCGTCCATTTTCTTCGAAGGCTTTCAAATAATAACTAGTTTTAGTACCCCAATTTGGCCTCGTAACCACCAGATTTCCTTTTGTGTTATGCAAATCAGCTGAATTACTTTGCATGATAGTTTTGTCGTTTATAGCTTCGCTCTTTTTGAAGTACGAGGTGACGTTGCTCCAATCCCACCCAGGGTTACCTTTTTCGACCCAGGTTTCGTAGTCTGCCCTATTTCCTCTGATATAAAACATGAAGTTATTACCGCTGGATCCGCCGAGCATTTTACCGGTGAGTTGCTTTATATTCTTCGTTTTGAGACCCTGACTTGAGAAACGATCGTTTACTGTGTAGTATTCCCAGTTGGGCAATTCTGCAGCCGTTAATACTGATAGGCCTGGAACCTGAAATGAAAAACAAAATAATATTTGATTTACAAACGATATGATGATGATTCATTTGCCGGACATAACAGAAGTATTTTACTTTATAATATAAAAAGATAAATGCATCAAACTACCAATGTGATCGAAGAAGAAATACAAGCTTACAGGCATGTTAAATATGCATCATGTTTGCGGGACAGAACTTTGCTGATTTACTTTCACTTTTTTAATTATCCAGACCATAGATTTCCTTCGTGTTCATAGTTAAATTTTTTATTAAGAAGTAACTTATGTCGTCGTTAAATCATTATTTCTAAATGCGACATTTAGTAGGTACCTACTATACTTTGACTGTAACTAATATTTTTTTGGTATTGATCTTACAGGAACTCCCAATGGCATTGCCCGAGCCCGTTCGGGATTGGTGAAGACATAATGCTAAAATATGGCTGTTTATGCAACTATTCATACATCACGTTGTTCAAAATTATAATAATAATATGCTTGCACGCACATCCAAGCATGAGTAGGGATATGTACTATTACATTACGTACACTCATGATTTATAACAATTGTACAAAGTATCTAGGTACTTTCTGAACAATAAGTGTAATTTAGTAACACGTGCCGTGTAGGTAATAATTATGGACACTATTATTATTATATGGGGATTGTTTTAATACTCGGCTGTAAGCCGGTGCTTTAATGATGGTTACGGGTTGACACCAAGTAGCCGCCATCTAAGATATAATAAGAGAGTTTTGTTCTGTATGATGCGGTTCGGTCTCATACATTTTCGTACTATTCTACATGTGTTTAATATAGCTGCTTTTTTAATGTTAATATAGGTATTTGGTGTTAGGTCGAGCAATTTAAGACTATGGTGTAAATATTTTGAGATTATCCCGGTGGTGGATATTACAATGCGCACAATGTAAACTTTGATGACTTTCCAGATTCTTGTTATTTCTTCTTTTAGTTCAGTGTATTTGTTAATTTTTCCCGAAATAGTTTTTAAAAGGTTATGGGTATTCGGTACTGCTATGTCAATTATGTGTGCTGTGTTTTGTGATTTGTTGTGTATTGTGATATCAGGTCTATTAAAATGTAGTCTTGTCGATGAGTATGGCACGGTCGTAGTATATTTTGTGGCTATTGTTCTCTAATACGGTATTCGGGTTATATTTATAGTAGGGTGTATGTGTATCCTGTATAAGTTTATATTTAATGGAAAATTTTTATGGATAATATTTACTATTTGGTTGTGGCGATGTGTATTTATTATTATTATTTGTTTCTCTTTCACAGGTATTTCCCTAATATGTTAGGAAAATACCTGGCCCTTTGGGAGGCTTACTCGGGGACATGGGTCCAACATGCAGAGGCCCTTCGAGAGTTTTAGTTTAAAGTGAGATGAGACACTTACCGAGACACTAGTCGCGACAGGCGTAAGAGACTATTGCTACATGTGGAATCTAATTATTCGGTCTATAAGGATGGGTGTTTGATGGTTTGGTAAAATGCAAACTATAGTTAAAAAACCCACTTGCGCGCGGGCGCTTCGTGGCTGTGGACGCGCTTATCGGTCGATCCTAAACCGGTTCTACTGCCCGGCGCGACACCACTGTGTTATTGTACTATTTAAATATTTACAAATGGATAGTGATGAACTAGTTGACATTGAGCGTAATGTAGATGGGTTGAGGAATGTGAATAGTGTACGAGAAGAAAGTGAGATGATAAGTAGCATGGAATGTATACATCAATTATTGGAGGACAAGGAGGATTCACCTATCGGGTCTAACTTTGAAAATACAAGTAATAAGCGTTATAGATCTATGGATAATGACGAGATGTGGACCACAATTACCAGGAAGGGAAAGAGATTTGCGCGATCAGGTGATACCGATGGCTTGACCAGGATACCGGAAGATATGATTGAATTATGTGTAACTTCTTCGGACAAACTCCCAAAGCAATTTAAATTGGCTAAATGTTTAAAATCGGAGGGTATTTATAACATCACACGTGTTAAATACATAAATCCATACAAAGTATTGATTCAGTTTAGCGATATGGACAGTTGTAAAAAATGTATTGATTCGGAATACTTTAAAAATAACTCGTTTAAATATCAGAAAACTTTGGAAATAAGTCAATCATATGGCGTCATCAAAGACATTGATATGGATTTGTCTGATGAGGAGATTATGGAAGGCTTAATCTGTGACACTCAAATCATTGGCGTCAAAAGATTAAAACGCAGAAATAGTATTGATGGACGGTGGGAACCATCGGAGGCCATTCGTGTATGTTTTAAAGGGGTTTCTTTACCGTCATACTTACATATTTTTAACACAAGAACAGAAATATGCCCATATATATACCCAGTTACGCAGTTTTCTCGCTGTTGGAGGTTTGGACATACTATTAAAATGTGCCCATCTAACAAAATTGTGTGTCCAAAATGTGGTATGAATCACCCCAACTGCGACACAAAATCTTTCAAGTGCAACAATTGTTCCGGCAAACATATGGTTTTAGCGCGAAATTGTCCAACATTTCTAAAAGAGAGAAGAATAAGAAATCTCATGTCTGAATTCAATTGCTCATACAAGAGAGCTCTGACTTTATATGTTCCTTCAGAATCTCCCGTACCGCGAATTTCTTCAGAGAATGAGAATAAAAATTCAAGGAATGAGGACATTACACCTGACAGGTCAGAACACCCTATAGCAACTACTTCAAAAAGTACTGGTATTACATACGCACATATAACAAAAGTTGGACTAGATAGCACTACCTCTACTACTAAGAAAAAGAAAAAAATAAAAAAACGAGAGCAGAAGCGGAGCAGGAAGAGTGAACCTTCAGGGAGTGAAAGTAGTCAGGAGCGATATACAGATAGTGAATATACGAACGGAGAGCATCAGGAAGGAAGGAAGCAGACAGTCAAAATAAATCTGAGAGATTAATATGGAAAATATCTTGGAGTGCTCTTTATAGGCAGCTTAAGGAGAAAATGTTGGATGAAAAGATACCATGGGATGAGAAGATTATGAAATGTGCAGCTATAATTATAGAATGGGATTTATCATTTATGATGCAATACCTATGTGACTTACCTTTGGTAAATTACTGTAAACAATGGACCAAATAAGCATACTTCAGTGGAACGCCCAAAATCTTCGACCTAAGGCTTTGAGGCATTACTTTTCCAAGAGGAAGTTCATATTGCCATTATAAATGAGACTTGGTTAGACCCTGGAAGCCAGTTCCGGATCAGTGGATATAATATCTTCAGAGAAGATCGTTATGATGGTTATGGAGGTATAGCAATCTTAACACATTGGTCGGTTAAAGCAATTCGGTGCAATATAAATATCACCAACCCAGGAATTCAGGTTATTCACATCAAAATACTAAATTGTGAGCATCTGGAAAACATTATTTCTATTTACTGTCCGTCATCCGTCCATACCATTAAAAATGACTGGGATCAAATTTTCTCCATTCTTGACAGACGGACTCTTGTAGCCGGAGATCTAAATGGACATCATACTAATTGGTCGTCTAAGATAGACACAAGAAGAATGCAAATATTCGACTCAATTTTTGATAACAACTACATATCTCTCAATGATGGCTCTCCTACCCGTGTTAAGCTTGTCAACGGTTTGTGTCAGAAGACTTCTCCAGATTTAACTTTGGCTACCTTAGATATAGCATTAAAGCTTAAATGGCAAGTGATGAATGAAAATTTAGTTATGATCATCTGATTATAAAGGCTATAACAGACATCAGTAGTACTAATAGTAGATCTTTCAAAACTAGAAGATATTATAAAAAGGCGGACTGGGATTTATACAAAAAGAAAATTGATGAAGAAATGAATAATTTCGTTTTGCCATCAGATAGTCAAGATACATATGACAGGTTTATAGATGTGATAAATAGAGCAGCTAATGAGGCTATACCTTTGGTTAAAATCTGTAATAACCCTGTTCGCCAACAAAAGTTTAAACCAAAGCCATATTGGACTCAACATTTATCACGAGTAGTTGCGGCATGTCGACGCGCTTTAGCATCTTTTAGGAAAAACCTTACACCACAGAACCTTGATAACTTGCAGGATAAGATTCGAAGTGCGCAAAGGATGATACGGAATAGTAAGCATGAATCTTGGAAAAGGTTTTGCACTAATATGGATAATACCACATCTACAGCGGATATGTGGGGACGTATGAGGTGGTTGAAAGGTTATAGGTCGACAAATAGTGCCGTGGGTCAAGAAGCTACAGAAGTTTTATTACGAAGTTTGGCTCCCTATCATGCCTCTCCTGCAACACCAAGTTTCAGGTCTGTAAATGTACAGTTATCTAAGCCGATATCGATGCATGAACTCAATAACTGTATCAAACAAACTGATACAGCTCCTGGCGGAGACAATATATCATACTCTATGATAAGATACCTACCAGACACAGGTAAAAAAATACTATTATCTATATACAATACCTGTTTACTGTCAGGTTTCGTCCCCAACCAGTGGAGAGATATAAGTATTGTCGCTTTACCAAAACCTGGTCGAGATGCGGGGTCTGTTTCGGGAATCAGGCCAATTGCTTTAGTGTCATGCCCTTGCAAAATACCGCATACGATTATTAACCGAAGACGCGAATGGTTTCTTGAGAAGAATAACTGTTTTCCTAATGAGACATCTGGCTTTAGAAGAACGCGGTCTTGTGCTGATAACCTATCTAGACTTGTTTCACGGATTCAGATAGGATTTTCGAAGGGGATTACTATGCTTGGGTGTTTCGTGGATATAGATAGTGCTTATAACAATATAAATGTGGTGTCTCTTCTAAATACACTGGATAATCTTTGAGTGGGAGCGCCATTGTGCACATACTTATGGGAATTCTTACATCGAAGACATCTTTCAGTACAAGTAGATAGCGGAGAAATTATAAATCGGACTACTGGAACTGGAATAGCACAAGGCGATCCATTATCACCACTATTGTTTAACGCAGCCACTTATAAGATCTGTCAAAATATTACAAATGTTTTTGTGTCACAATATGCAGACGATTTTGTGTTATATGTAAGTAGGCAAAATATTTTAGACTCAGTCTCCGAGATGCAGAGTGCTTTAAATATATTTCAAAGGTTAATAGAAGAATTAGGTTTACAGATATCATATAATAAGACAAAAGTTTGTTTATTTAGTAGAGGCAATATAAGAAGAGATTTCAGTTTATATATTAATAATAGTCATAGCATTAAACGTGTCGAAAATGTAAAGTACTTGGGAATGTGGATAGATAAGTCTCTAAAATGGAGAAAACATATAAATGAAATACAAGAAAAATGTATGAAATTTTTAAATATACATATTTAAGGTACTTGCTGGTTCAAAGTGGGGCGTACACCCCAGTCATCTTCGATGTCTGTACATTGCCGTTTTACGAAGCAGATTGGATCATTGGACTATTGTAGTTTTTTGTATGATAACTGTATTAACAGCCAATTATATAAGCTCGACAAAATACAAAACCAGGCTATGCAAGTAATCGGTGGTTTTATAAGGAGCACGCCTATTCACGTAATGGAGTACGGGCTTTGTCTTCAACCACTTCATATTCGTAGACATTATTTAGCTAGCAAGTTCTGGCTTAAATCTAGTTCGACTTGCTGGACTTGTGTGACAAGGTGTGCTGGCGCAGGGAAAAACTGCCTTTATTGATAGAAATTCACAAATCGCTTAAAAACTTGTCTGTTAACTCACAAGTCACTCTAGACGTGTTTACTTTAGAAACGTGGCTGACTAATTTCGAGTTATCTAATATAGTATGTGATATTCCAGGCGTAAGTTTATCAAAGCGCTCAATTAATATATCCAGACTTAAGGAGAGCTGTTTAGATGTAATAGATAATACGTACGGCAATTTTTACAAATTGTTCACTAATGGGTCTAAGGATGGTCATTATGCGGGAGCAGCGGTATTTGATCCACAGACAAACGGTTCAATAAAGTTTAAAATAAGTGTTAATGCGTCCATCATGTATTGTGAGCTAATAGCCATTTCCGCGCTTTCGTACGCATTATCGCTTGTGTCTAACCGTATAGTAATATTGTCTGATTCAAAGGCCGCCCTTGTGCATTTGGCTCGGCTTCCCTCGAGCTTACGAGGATCCCCGATAGCCTATGTTATTCTTGGTACGATCAGCGAACTATTTAGAATGAATACAAATGTTATTATTCAGTGGATCCCGTCTTATACTGGCATTATGGGTAACGAGAAGGCAGATCGACAAGCAAAGTCGGGCTTAAGTGAAGGAACTCCTTACTCATATATACCTCTGCATACTGATCACTTGCAAGGAATAAGAAAGATATGTTTGGATAAATGGCGAGAATACTTCGATGAACGATCGCGCACTAAAGGTATATGGTAGAAAACCATCCAATCAGAACCTCCTCGTTATCCTTGGTTCCAAGAGATGGAATCCCATAGAGCATTCATTGTAACGATGTTGGGACTACGTTCCGGGCATATACCATCAAATAAATTTGCACACTTGATGGGAAAAATGATTCACCGAACTGCCCTACTTATCATACAATTGATGATATCCAACATGTGTTGTGTGAGTGCGCCCGGACCGAGGCTCAACGTCGACAATTAATGACGTCTGGATATGATGTTGGAACTTGTAACAGCATCCTGGCTTCCCCTTCCTCGGAGGGGGCCAGGAACCTGTGTACAATATACTCGTCAAGAAGAGCGATTATCCCTTAAGCGTATTTAACAAAATTAAAAATAATTATGGTTCGATGTTGGTTAAAATAGTATTAAGTAGTACAAAATTGTTATGTTTTTATGGGGGCGTCATCGTCAAAATTGACGAAGTCCCTACAAATAAAGAAAAAAAAAAAAAGTTAAAAAACGGCGTCTGCCTGATATACTGTCCCAGTACAAAGTCGGAATGGCAGACGGTGACTCGCCGACTCACTAGATGGGCCCCCTGAATAATCGCCATAGACATAAAAGCAGCATAGCCTTAAAAGCAGCAGAGGGCAACACCGGTGTAAGCGGCTAGGAGTGTCGAGCGGTGCGGCGCCGGTTCCACCATCACGGTACTCGTGACAACAGAGACCCGGAGCGGGTTTTCCCGTAGTTATGCCCTTGAAAATGACACTTCCACGTATTTATTATTATTATTTATTTTGCCGGACACTCGACGGGATAAGCTAGGCCAACATATTATAATTGCATGAATCGGTAGTTGTTGTAATGTCACAAGTCACGCGTACATAATTAAGTAATCGGTACCTACGTTAGGTCTTCAGGGTTGAGCTATGAAGATGTCGCTTCATAGAATTATCAATCATTTTCTTTTAATAAGTCAATCATATTTTAAATGTATTTATGTACCTATTGGCCATTATTGTTGATGCAATTTTGCTTTTTAGCTGGGAGGTAGTAGAACAGGTAAAGATTATATGTATTGAGTCTATTGTACTTAGGTATCTATTTGCCGAGCGCGAGTATCCATAAACAATTATTTTAAACTAGTTTTCACCTGCGGCTTCGCTCGCGTAAATGTAGGTTAGGTTCGGTTAGGTTTGCAACAGTTATTTTTTTCTGGATGAAATTATGTCCTATTCTGTACCCCTGACAACGTGTATGCAAAATTTCCTGTTGGGCGGTTGAGTAGTTAAGGTGTGAAAGCGTGACAAACAAACAAACAAACAAACTCATTTTCGTATTTATAATATTAGTTAGGAGTTAGGATGAACTTCGGCAATTTGTCTCATATGATATTAATATGATGTATATCAGTAATGGGGTCGTATCCACGATATTTCGATCGCAATTGGAATGCCTTATTCATTGGTTTACGTACTAATCTTTAAAGCGATTAGGGAGAGAGAAAAGTGATATTTTGGCAGCTTACTAACATTGGAAGCCTCGGGTGGATCGTCCCCAGCCTCTATGAGTAGCACATTCCAGTCAGGTACCTCCGTCAGTCTGCTGGCCAACACGCAGCCTGCTGACCCTGCACCCACCACGATGAAGTCAAACGTCTGACCATCTGTAACGACAAAAACATGATTTATAGATAATGATATAATAATAACTTAGTACTAACTTAGCAGCGATAGCTCAGTGGGGAGACCAACAGACTGTAATGCAGAGGGTCTCGGGTTCGAATCCACGTCGCGCACCTCTGACTTTCGGAAGTTATATAACTTTTCGAAATTATGTGCGTATTGATTAACAATTATCGCCTACTCCGTGCCTCAGAGAGCACGTTAAGCCGTAGGTCCCGGCTGCCATGAACATCTATGGCAGTCGTTATTGGGAAGTCAGTGCCCTCTAATATCCTGACACTGGTCTAGCTTTACCTTAGGGTATCGTTAGCCTGCGGGTTGCGGAGGTCAGATGGCAGTCGCTCCGTGTAAAAACTGATATCCAGTCAAATCCGGTTAGACTAGAAAGCCGACCCCAATTGACTTGGGAATAATAAAATCTAAGGAAGAAGAAGTTTCATACACAAAATATCAACAGAATCCTCAATTAAATTGTAATGATATAAATATTGAAAATGTAAACTGCATAACATTTTTAGGCCTCTAGATAGACAGTGATATGACATGGCAAATGCACATTAACTTAGTATGCAATAAATTAAATCAATATTCATAATAATATGCACTCTAAGTTACCAAAAGTTGTTGACCAATCAGCAGTACTAACTGCATATCATGCTTACATATCTTAATCAATGAAGTATGGCATTATATTCTTGGGCAATGTAACAAAGAACTAGTATTTAAAGCCCAGAAAAAATGTATACGTGCTATAATATTTGCACCTGAGTCTTGCAAACCATATTTTAAGAAATTTAAGATGTTGCACTTGCTTCAATATATGTATATAATTATATGAAATTGTCGTTTTTGTAAAAACAAATAACTTTTTATTTGGCGAGCTCAAGTCGAAGAGATATATTTAAAAGATTTCTATTGTGGCTCATAAAACTGCTCTCTTTGATAAAAGTTTCTTCGGTAAGGCATCAAAGATATATAATAAAGTATATATTTGTCGCGGTTTAACCGATACACAGCTTTAAAAGAACCCTAAAATTATTGATTGTTATCATTGATTATTTGTCGTTCCTTTTGTTAGGCACAAAGCCTATTGATATTTAAATAAAGGTTAAATGAAGGTGAAGGAACCAAGATGAAACTCGTCGTTCCTCCTTTGAAATTACAATTATATATGTCGTATATGAATAATATTGTGACGCAAAGTGCATGTATGAGTACTCCATAATTTTCTCGATGATATATGAAGTCTGTCAACTCACACTGAAAAGAGACCCGGCCCCAGCAGCGGGACAGTTTAATAACAGAGCTGATATTAAATGAATAGATAAGCTTTTTCATTTTTCTTGCTAATGTTCAAAACAGTAGGCTGGTAAGTATATACTTACCAGCCTACTGTTTTGAACATTCTGTGCAACAAAACAACAACAACTGTCTGTCTGATGACGGGACAGTGCCGCATATTTTCGAGGGAGTTTATACGTCGAGAATTTTAGCGCTAGTCCAAAGCAGCGAAAGCCTTAACGGAGACCGTTGGACTGCCATGCAGTGGTCTTGATTTTGATCCCGAGGAACTCACCTCTGACTTTTCGAAGTAACTTGCGTATCATAATTATTGCTTGCTAAAACGGTGAAAGAAAACATCGTGAGGAAACCTGCATGTCTGAGAGTCCTACATAATGTTCTCGCAGATATGTAGAGTAAACCCGCACTGAGACAGCTTGGTGGACTATGGCCTAGGCTTTGGGTTACGAGCAGCGATAGCTCAGTGGGGAGACCAACAGAATGCAATGCAGAGGGTATCGGGTTCCAACCCACGTCGCGCACCTCTGACTTTTGGAAGTTATATGACTTTTCGAAATTATGTGCGTATTAATTGACAATTATCGGCTGCTCCGTGCCTCGGAAAGCACGTTAAGTCGTCGGTCCCGGCTGCCATGAACATCTATGGCAGTCGTTATTGGTAGAGTGTCGACACAAAAGATCCGACTGGGTCGAAGTGTCGGCGGTCTGCACTGACTGGCCCCCACATAAGATGGCCCAGGCCTCCTTACATTGAGAAGAGGCCCGTGCCCAACACTGGGACAGCTCATATAAAGGGCTACGGCTATACGACTACCATGCATGAGGACTCGGGTTTGGATTTTGGCAGCGATTTTAAGGTTTTCTGTCAATGTCGGGGAACGTTACTCCTTTTTACAAGTTCCAGGAATTCGTACTTCATAATTCACAGTAAACGCTTCTCATCAGATTAACTCCGTATTTATTTGTCACGCTAAAAAGTAATATGAAGTACAGATTGTTATTATTTTGCTCTTTATTTATTTGTTACTTCAGAAGATAATATAAAGAACAGATTCCTCGGGTGTGTCCAGATCTGACGAATGCGCTACGAATGCGCTAGCTACGCGCCGTGTGTAAACGGCGCAAGAGCCGCGCGCGTGCTGCACGTCCTTCCTCCCGCAACAATAGACATATACAATGTGACTAGTTAAAAATTGTACACAAAAATCTGTATAACCTGCAAAGAAAACCTTTATGAAAATTTGTATGAAATATCCATAAAATGGGGACACTGCGCACACAGCGGTCGAGGCTAATGACCTTTGATAAGAAAAGGACGGGCGGGGGTGCAAATTCGGGAGAGTGCGGGGTGCGGTGGTTTTGTTTAGCTTTGGTATATGCGCAAGAGCGTCCGGACATTAAGTTTTTATTAGATAACTAGGTCAAATTTTAAGTACCTATTTTTTTAGATATTCGAGTCCAGAATCGAGTACTGAATACCCTCCTTCAATACGTCCAGTCTTTTACCAATCAGCCTGTATATATACAGTATGAAAGCGAACGGAACTGCAGGCGGACGAGTTGCGCGTGCTGTTGCGCATTCGTGGCACATTCACCAGATCTGGACGCACACTTACTTATATATTTTATATGTTTTTTTAAATATAACCTCGCATTAGAAATATTCTTGTGTCGCGGGGACTTTACAATCATTCAAATGACGGATACAAAGAACAACTAGACTCGAAACAGTTAGTTGCAGATCACACAAATTTTTGTCCCGTATGTTTTTTTTTATACTACTAAGGTTACAAGCATAAGGCCCACCTGATATTAAGTGGTCACCGTAGCCTATAGACACCTGCGATACCAGATGCATCACTTGCGCGTTGCTGACCCTTTAGGAAAGGAAGTGGGATGGAGAAGGAGCGGGAAGGGGGAAAGAGAGTGATTGGGCCTCCGGCACTCTCACTCACCGAACGAAACAACAGTAGGAATACTGCAATTTACGTCGATATTCTGTGCGAGGGTAGTCCTTCCCCGGTCGAGCCGACCCATTCATGCTGAAATCAGCGAGGCTCTACTATTCACCCACAACCCTCAGCACAGTAGTTGCGGCGAGGCGACTACTTAAACAACTACACCATCCGTGCAGTCAAAATACATGTATTAATACTTACCCTGTACGTTGGCATGTGGTGGATATGGTGATGCACCCCGTTCTATGGTGGAGATACCGACGAGTGCCACTTGAAGTGCTTGTATTAAAGGTATCAACACCTTTATTTCTGCTACAGCTACGCCTTGCAAGATGTTTCTGAGAAAGAAACAAAAGTGTTCATATAAAAGAAAATATGTCTCCCCGTGACCATGGCTGTTGAAAAGCAACCGAAAAGTCGGGGAAAGTGTAAAATTAAATCTAAATAGTTGTATAATTTAAATAGCTTAAATAGAAGTAAACAGTAACTAGTAAAAGTGTTTAACAATAGAAAAAAAGAAAGAAAGAAAAATAATTTATTAGATACACCAAAAACACAACATATTCACAAACAAACAAAAAGAAAAAACAAAAAAATAAACAAAAATAAAGAAAATCTTGTGCAGTATGTCCAAAAGGTTCTAGCTCAACCTTTGCTGCGGATGACCGCAGCGCTGTTTTTCAGTCGAAACCCAAGGGCTGGCACGGACGATTATTCGGCATACAGTTTATAAACATACTTAATAGATAGAGCAAATAGTGCAATAGCAATAGTTGTTTAAAGTTTCAAAATTATGTAATAATAGTGTTTTATAAAAAATAAACAACGCGATATAATCCGTATAAAGTTTGTTTAGTTTCAATGACTACTTTAAAACATTGCCTGTGCATATTTTCGTAAAGTTCAGATCAACCAAGGCAAGCTCTTTCGATGAGTCTCTCGCCGCATATTGCATATAGAACATTTATTTTGTCTTCGCTCGGACCGGCTTACAGAACAGTAGACAATGGTTGGCCGGCCGATAATTTTTTTTCTATGGCAGTTGAAATATAATTGCTAATTATAAAAAAAGGAAGTACTAATTCCAGTATTTTTCAACCCAAGTAGATGATTCTTAAATCTAATGATGTGTTTCTGCGATCACTACAGGAATATCAGTCTTAATCTATACTAATATTATAAAGCTGAAGAGTTTGTTTGTTTGAACGCGCTAATCACAGGAACTACTGGTTCGATTTAAAAAAATCTTTTAGTGTTGGATAGCATATTTATCGAGGAAGGCTATAGGCTACACAACATCACGCTACGACCCACGGGGGCGGCGCAGTAACGATAAACGCGGGAACATCTAGTTATAAATAAAATAAAATACATACTAAATAATATTGACCAGCAACGACATTTCACAAAAGAAAAATGTAGTAAACTAAGTGACACTACTTCGTAAGGACACAATATAAGGCACCATAGAATAAAATATGTCTTATATGTTGATAATAACAAGGTCGAATGGGCACAAACACTGTTTGCACAGCTGCAGCTACTTGCATGGTAATTACAGTATCCATTATAATATGTTGCATATATGGTAAGTACAATTAACTACCAAGGCGTTGTACCAAGTACCAAGGTTGTAGGCGCTCATAGCCAGTTGCACTCACTGATCGGTAAACGATTAGCGAGGTTAAGCAGCGTTGGGTGCGGCAGTCTATAGATGGGTGACCGCTTAGGGGTATTTCATCTGAGCGTTTCCGTACTTCGGAGGACACGTAAAAAGTCGGTCCTGGTTGTTGTCAAATTGACAGCAGTCGTTAAGCCATGTCAGAGGCCTACGGGCGGCTTGAACAACTCTTGACAACAGGTTGACCACTAACCACACGAAAAGAAAGAAGAAAAGAAAGAAATTAAGTACCATCACATTAGTCGATCCCTACAGCTGAAGGATAAGGCTTACACAGTAATATTGTGAGAGCAGTCTCATCGAAATGATATGTAGCCACCGCACTCATGTAGCTATGAAACAGTATAAACGTGAGATAACAAGACTTTTATTGCTTAATATAGAAATGAGAAGATATTTCTGAAAATAACCTTTCGATAGATTTTATGTTCACATAGATGTGTCCGCGGTTTCACCCGCGCTTATGATTACTGCGCCGCCCCCGTGGGTCGTAGCGTGATGTTATATAGCCTATAGCCTTCCTCTATAAATAGGATATCCAACACTAAAATAATTATTCAAATCATACCAGTAGTTCCTGAGATTAGCGCGTTCGAACAAACAAACAAACTCTTCAGCTTTATTATATTAGTAGGTATATAGAAATGAGAAGATAGTTCTGAAAATAACCTTTCGATAGACTTTAAGTTCACATACTGCCGCTTTCTAAATTCAATCTCAATCGAAATGTTGCTGAGTTAGAATGTTGACAGATCTTCCATAGACAATATGTCACAATTGTAACTCAGATAGCAACATGTCGGTTGAGATTGGATATAGAAAGCGCCGATAGAGACGACAAGATAGTTCCGAAGTGAAGATGTACGCGGCGACATTCGTCTCGTAGATATTTAAACAGTTATTGCGAAAAATAAATTCTTGTTTCTATATTGAACTAAGTCTACTAAAAGGATTTTTTCTACAGCTATATCCTCGTTTCTATATTGAACAAAAAGTCTTGTTAAATGTTGCGCTTGTGCTAAGTCATGGACGTATGGTTGTCGTGGCTACAGATGGATATTTTATACTTGACCAGGCCTTCTCTAATTAGATCAAAAACAATCTGGAGCAGAGCTGGTATAGGAATATCTTAAAAAAACGTTATGCGGAAACTGAGAAACGTGTAATGTGTTGTTTTAGGCAGGTACAAACAATGAAAGACAAAATCTGACCAAGAAAGTTAATATGGGAAATGTGAACGGAACAGCCGACAGAGGAAGACGTCGGCAAACGTTTGATCTAATCATCTAAGACATTTTGAATAAAGAACAGATTTACAGTGCCTTTAATTGGCGGGCGTGCATGAAGAATAAACCTCATGCAAGCCCATGAAGCAGGAGAGATACACCAATAAACCTCATGCAAGCCCATGAAGCAGGAGAGATACACCAATAAACCTCATGCAAGCCCATGAAGCAGGAGAGATACACCAATAAACCTCATGCAAGCCCATGAAGCAGGAGAGATACACCAATAAACCTCATGCAAGCCCATGAAGCAGGAGAGATACACCAATAAACCTCATGCAAGCCCATGAAGCAGGAGAGATACACCAATAAACCTCATGCAAGCCCATGAAGCAGGAGAGATACACCAATAAACCTCATGCAAGCCCATGAAGCAGGAGAGATACACCAATAAACCTCATGCAAGCCCATGAAGCAGGAGAGATACACCAATAAACCTCATGCAAGCCCATGAAGCAGGAGAGATACACCAATAAACCTCATGCAAGCCCATGAAGCAGGAGAGATACACCAATAAACCTCATGCAAGCCCATGAAGCAGGAGAGATACACCAATAAACCTCATGCAAGCCCATGAAGCAGGAGAGATACACCAATAAACCTCATGCAAGCCCATGAAGCAGGAGAGATACACCAATAAACCTCATGCAAGCCCATGAAGCAGGAGAGATACACCAATAAACCTCATGCAAGCCCATGAAGCAGGAGAGATACACCAATAAACCTCATGCAAGCCCATGAAGCAGGAGAGATACACCAATAAACCTCATGCAAGCCCATGAAGCAGGAGAGATACACCAATAAACCTCATGCAAGCCCATGAAGCAGGAGAGATACACCAATAATTCCGCTATCGGTTGTAGAGTAGAGTGTCATTTGGCAATGTGTTCAGTAAACAGCAAACAGTTTGCCGCTGTTATAGGGACTTTAAAATGCGAATGCACTATTGGTATAATACACCTGTTTTAGCCTATCCAGTCATATTTTATCTATACGACCACAACAAATGTAACCAAGGGAGATATTATATGCCAGGATCATTGTATGTATGTATGTATGTGTGGGGTATTTCCTTAGCGTATATTGGGGTAGATAGTATTACAACATATTATGTCGTATAGGTACTTTTATTATAAAGAGGAAAGATTTGTTGATTTTATTCTTATCGATGAACTCTGACGCTACCGTACCGATTTCAATCATTATTTCACCATCAGAAAGCTATTTTATTTAGAAGTAACATAGGCTATAGGCTACAGGCTACAGGCTATAGGCTATAGGCTATAGACTACAGGCTACAGGCTACAGGCTATAGGCTATAGGCTATAGGCTATAACTATAAACTATAGACTATAGGCTATAGGCTATAGGCTACAGGCTACAGGCTATAGGCTAGACTACAGGCTATAGGCTACAGGCTACAGGCTATAGGCTATAGGCTATAGACTACAGGCTACAGGCTACAGGCTATAGGCTATAGGCTATAGACTATAAACTATAGACTATAGGCTACAGGCTTTTTTGATTGATGATTGACACAACACTTGCACGAAGTATTGTTTCTGTTTCTGTGGTAGTTTTACAAACGTAGCCAAAAAACGGCCACGAGAGCATACAGACCATTAAGCACGTTGTGTTTCAAGTGGGTTTCGAACACACAACGTTTGGTGTAGGGGCATTAACGATCACTTAAGCCATTATGCCATCCGATATATAATAAAATATTAAAGTAAATATATGGAGCCATTGTTACAAGGTAATTACACGTTTGCCACAAGACAAAAATAGTAGGTAATCAAAGCTTACAGGTACCAACAACATTAGTAAGTAAAAAATGTGAGCCGTGGGAAGCACGTGTATGATATTATCATTATCATATTCATTTATTCTTTTGTATGCAATTTTTTGTGTAACATAATATCATTACTAAAATAAACTAGGTATATACAAACAGTTTCTCAAGGCTCTCGCCTGTTAATAAACTAATCATAAGATTAGTTTATTAACAGGCGTTCAAACACATGTCAATTGCTCGGATTAGCCACGATACGATATTATTAAAGAATTAGCTGACTGAATTAGCAATAGCCAATTAAATAACTTGAAATGAGTTTGATATTTAATACGTCGGTGATAGCCTTTGGGAAACCGTGTAATAAAACATAGAAAAACTGTGTATCCCTTTTTACGAAAATTGCGAGGTCGTAGGAGTATGAAATTTGGCACAGTTAAAGTTTATATGGAGAAGGAGTGGCGAATCCTAATATTTATATAAAATATGCATTAGAATTACATTAAATTAATGAAAAAACACTACACGCACACAACTATACATTTGACACACGCAGTCGAAGCGCGTAACTATGGTTACATATATCAATATAATATAATGATAATATTAAGTATATCAACAATATCTTACAGGCAAACTTTGGTCGAATTTCGAGCACTAGGTCACCGCTAGTTTAACTAAACATGTCACTGCAGCGCTTAGTCGCACGCGCATGTTTCTGGCAACACAGAGACTACTTTTTTGTAGGATCTGGATCATTAGATTCATTAGTGATAATTTTGGTGTTTGACGACAGGCTTTAGTACCAATTATCTACCTTTGTTTGTATATTTGACCACTTTTCAGGGGGAGGCGAGTGCCTAGCTAAGAGAAATACGTTGCCACATACCAGAATTGTCAGTTTATAAACATATTTATGAAGATTTTACTACACGCCAACTCTCTAGAATTATATGAAAAATACTACGATTTGGGACTATCGCACTTTCAATAGGTAGGTACCTACCCTCGGTGACTTACGCACAACGGCACAATACCCAATAATCGAGTTAAATGCGAATAACACACGTCCATCTATGTAACTAACCAGGTACCTATGTTTTGTCTTCCCTATCTTCCCTCTTAGGCCGTACTTTGTTCCTGACGAAGTTCTAAAACATGGTATCTAGTATTACCTACCTATACTAAGTATGTGTACAAATCGCGAAAGTCTAAAACGTTTGAAGCTCTTGCCACCAGAGGGGAAATACATACATTTTTATTTTTAGAGGGACTATCCCTCTCTAGAATTTCTACCGTGTGTCGCCACAGAATTCACAAAGAACATTCACAACAGACTCATCACAATCATATATTATGTAGGTAATACACACATAAGATTTCTAGCGATGTGTTACTTAGATAATTATACAAAAATGATTAAAATAACTCTAGTGTAGGACAGACTAATTAGCTGGTGTTAAACTAGATGCTTTTAATAAGGTAATTATTTCAAATAACATATTAGTATGTTGCTATTATCGTAGCAGACGAATCAGCTGTAATTAAAGAAGCAGCGGTAACTATTAGGTATTTATTTTCCACTTATATAATAAGTATTTATGTGTTATTTGTGAACATATCAGTAGAGGTATGTTGTCGCTTGCTGGGTTAGCTATAATGTTAGATCCAGAATAATTAGGTATACTATAACTAGATTTTGCCTACGACTCGCATTAACCTTTGACCGCCACGTCAAAAAAGGAAATGCTTTCGGCGCCAAGACACGATTTCATCTTTAAAATTATCATGGAGGCGATAGCTCAGTGGGAAGACCAATAGACTGCAATGCAGAGGGTCTCGGGTTCGATCCCACGTCGCGCACCTCTGACTTTCGGAAGTTATATGACTTTTCGAAATTATGTGCGTATTGATTGACAATTATCGCCTGCTCCGTGCCTCGGAGAGCACGTTAAGCCGTTGGTCCCGGCTGCCATGAACATCTATGGCAGTCGTTATTGGGAAGTCAGTGCCCTCTAATATCCTGACACTGGTCCTTAAGGTATCATTAGCCTTCGGGTTGCGGACGTCAAATGGCAGTCGTTCCGTGTAAAAACTGATATCCAGTCAAATCCGGTTAGACTAGAAAGCCGATCCCAAGTGACTTAGGAATAATAAAGGCTAAGGAGAAGAGTCGTGACCGTGGCGTGCTGGACACATTTTGCTTTGTCATGTATGACTGTGGCGATCAAAAGGTTAATTTAGATTTGTCCTTGATGAAGAATGAAGATGTTTACAACATCTTTCCTAATCTTGAAACGTGATTGTGTATTGATATTGTCAACAAAAACCTAAGCATACGTCACTGTTGGTGGAGGTCGCGGGTTTAAATCCTGATTCATGTTTCACATATTTTCTTCGTTGCTTATTTGCAAATTTTCTATTTTTAGACAAAAATTAAATTATTCGATTCTAATATGTTCTCAATAAGTACGTGTGCAAAAGTTCGGATGATCTGGACATTAGGGAGTAACTGAAAATTATAATTAAAGATTCCACATGCAGGTCAAGTCAATAAGAGAGTCTCTTTTATTGCCGCTACTGGCAGGTGAGCCAGCGGTCCACTTGGTGGTAAGTGGTATCCACCGTTAGTCTTGGCAGGAGTCTGTTCTCTGAGTGTCAGTAATACTCCTTAAAACTCCTTTGAAGAACAAGTCTTACCGCTCGAGCAATATCGCAGTACGTGGGCGAAATAAAAGCGCACTGGGACAGATGGCGTTTTCAGGTATTGACTATGAACTCTGCTGTAGTTTCGGGTCCATTGAAATAATTGAAAATAACTTACTGCCATTGACTCACAATAAAAGCAATAATCACAGCACTTGCAGTTAACACATTCAATTTGCCACGCGGGAAATAGTTCATTTTGAAGTACTATTTTAAAACGGTTAAAATCCTATGTGTATCTATGATCTTAGTTAGATGACTGTTGTAACCGGTGTGAGCGCGAGACGAATAGCGTTTGTACTTACTATCGCGACTAACAATAAAAAATCTGTTATACAATCTGTGCCCGCGATTTTGTATGCACGATCGGGTATCGTTAGGGTCAGCGCCGACGGACGGACCCAGCTGAAAATTGGTACGATTTTTATAGATAATTTCCTGATCTGCGATTTTTGTCTGGGCAAATTTTTTGATAAATTTCACCGTTTTGCTGAAAATCGCGCAAAACCCGTTTTTGTGACCTTTGACCCCGAGTAAATTTTTCCAGGTATCGGATCGATGAAGACTTTTTAGATTTCATTTATAATGGTGTTTTGAACAATCCTACCAATTTTCAGCTGGGTGCGAATTTTTGTACTCTCGGATGTCTAAATTGACCGGACTATTGTTCAGCTGATGTGTAGTACCTACTATTCTTCGTAACTATGGTTACATAATATATCATAATATATTATGACATATATCCATTGACTTATATATTACTAGCGTACATATAGCAGTAATATCTTACAGCCAACCTTTGGACGGATTGTAATGATCTATACTATTTATATTATAATATATTTACGTAATTATATGAAAAAAGAAAACAAAATAGCAAGTTTAGGAATATCGTCAATTAAAGAGTTTAGTTAAGTAAATATTAATTTGTTTGAAAAAGATAGGTAAATTAACCTGTATAGATCGAAATCTAAATGAAATGTGATTATAAGGTTCTAGACAATAAAACCTTAACTATTGAACCTAAATTTAAATCAATTATAGTCGGATTTCGACCACTAGGCGATCGCTAGTAGATATACATAAAAATATTGTTAAAATCGGTCGAGCCGTTTTGGAGAGTGCGACCACAAACATCGTGATACGAGATTTTTAAAAACTTATATATTACTAGCTTTTGCCCGCGGCTTCGCTCGCGTTAATTTAGAATATGACAATCAATTCGGATAGTACTCTGCTTGTAATAATATAGGTATTTCAATCATGATTCGAAAGACACGTGGCGCCATCTATTATCATAAGAACGTTATTGTTGTTTTCCTCGGGAACAATAACTTATTTCGGGATGAAAGGTAGCCTACGCCGTTTCTGTACACCTGACAATGTATATGCAAAATTTCAGAATGATCGGTTCAGTGGTTTAGACGTGAAAATGTAACAAACAAACAAACTCATTTTCGCTTTTATAATATTAGTTAGGAAGGTAGGATTAGGATTAGGAGTAGGATAGGATTAGGATTTTTGGATGTCACAGTTAGTATACCTAATGCTTTACTTGTGAAGTAACTACTTTAGTGCAGCTGCTCTCTGTCTACCGTAACTGCAAAGGGTAGATGGATTTTCTTTTAAGACAAGCTAATTAAAATTCGGTTTATGAAGGTCCAGTCAATGTCAGTTAATACGTACGAGTATGTATTTGGCACCGTCGTCACGTTGCGCGTTGGTTAGATTCTATTGGAAACTTAGTAGACCTAAAAGATAATTTTTATTTCCATTATAATTTTCGTCGTATCCCAGTAGTTCCATTCTCTAGTTCCATGATGGAACTACTGGGATTTTTTTCTCCCAGTAGTTCCATGGAACTAGCATCCTGTTGCCGGCAAGATGAAATTAGTCTCATTAGTACCGGTACAGTTAATAACATAAATAAATATAGTAACGGATCTCATTATTAGAATTAGGTATTAACAAAAACGTTGCTTATCTAGGAATTATTTTTATTTTTCTATGAGAATTGCGAACGATTCTTCTCTAAGAAATGTGGTACAGTAACTTCTCCAGTGAGAAGTGACATTTGAGAATTTTGTAAAAGCATGTCCTTGACAACAAAATTAAAATCTCTTCTGGTGTCAGGATTTAAATTATTTTGTATTTTCTTTGTGTGTACTGTATGAAACATAGCGTCATTTAATAAAACTTGCAATAGTTTATATAGAGTTATTACAGTTTTCTTAAAAGACTTATTTAATCCCCCGTGCCATGCCTCCACAAAATTTGTCATTCTGTGTCTTTCGCCAAAAGCACACCATAGATTAATAAATTCAGCGTCACGCAACCAAAACCGTTCCATGTATAGTTTAAACCTATTCAACTTTAGTTTCTCGGATTCTGGTATGACCTTCATTTCGTGTAATAATTGTATTTCAGACTTGACATAGCCTTCCATTATTTTATTACTAGGTAGCAAGGGTAGTGCATTACATAAGGCTACGGGTTTTCGAGTATAATTGGTTTTATTAATGCCCAATTCTTTGGCTTTTCGCCACAAAGACCTCGTATAATGATAATAACATCCATGGTTTTCTGCTAGTGGGAACATATTCTTAAAGGCATCTATAGCTGGTAACTCAAAATCAGTTGTAAATTTTTGGGGTGTCCAATCTGGTATTTGTGACTTAATTAACGAAAATAATAGGCTATACATTCTTTTTGTCTTTCCTGATAGCAATGCATAAATCAATGGTACAACTTGAGTTGTATCTTGAGAGCTACTCATATCGCCATGAATAGTGTATAATTCTACAAATGGAGCCGGACAACTTTGAAAAGTGCCGTCGCCTAAAAAGTTTTTAAGGTTTGACATAAGATTTTTGCCATTATCAGAACAAAAAATCAGAATTCTTTCATTTAAATGGGAGTAGTCTGCAAGCAAGAATGGAATGAATTTTGGTGGGACCACCACTTCTCGTACGTCATTATAAACTAGTTTATTCACGCCGACTGTACGATTTCGCTTTCTGTAAAAACTTGATTTGACACTCCTGTAATTTGGTAATTCTTGAATAATATCAATGCCCGTACACTGTGCTTTGGCTACAGTCCGCTTGAAAGCAGATGGAATTGTTTCCTCTGCGTTTATCGCAATTTTCATCTCATTTTCTATGTGAATGGTTACTATTTCTTTATTTATATTTGGGACACAAGTTTCTAAATGTGGTGTATGCAACTTGATTTCATTCTCTTCCTGAAAAGGAATATTTATTATTGTACTGAATATCCTTAATGTGACTTGACTGGTCTGGACCTGCAGTTTCATATGCACTTTTGACTTGTCTCATCATACATCATACATACTGTGTAAATTGTACTAAAGTAGTAGTACTAAACAAATATAATGAAAGAAAAATAAAATTGAGTTAAACATAATAATATAACTTACTTTGCTTAGCGTTACAGTGCCAGTGCAATGTTGTGTTTTATATAAACTACATCTCCATATACTATTGCCACTTTTGTAAGTTGTATGCTTATAGTATTCTCTTCCATGGTAAAGAAGGACTCTACCTCGTCTGCGTTTTATAAAAAATATTTCGCGGCTCTCCATAATTGAACACCAGCGAGCAAAAGCAACAACGAAAAATAATAAAGCTCGCAGGTAAAACACATTATTGACAATAGATGTCTAATTTCCTTATAAATATGTTGACAATAGATGTCTAATTTCCTTATAAATATGTCAAATGTACGTTATAGTTTATAATCAACTGTACTCGTAGACTAATAATACACTACGTTATATAGACAAGATCTTGGCGTATAGGCGAAAGGGACGGAAGAAGGTGGGTATTACCCACCGTACTAGCCGGCTAAAATATTTTCCCGAATTTATTGGAAAATTTAAATTTTTGAAAATACATGCAACGTAAACACCAAAGATAACACCAAAGAGTATAGAAATCACGAAGAATAAATGGCATGTTTATTTGGTTAAATAATAGTATGAGATAGATCGTAAAACTTTGGAAAATAAATATATATTCGCAGATAAGGACAATAAAAATATGTTACATCCTGCTTACACGTTAACGAGCCGACATATGTATATGCCATCCCCTTCTACAAAATAATGACAATTACATAGCTTGTCTATATATATTCTCTGTCTACGACTGTACTTATATTCATATAATGGAACTAATGGGATTAGATTGAAAACGTATTCTAGTTCCATGGAACTACTGGGAGAAAAAAATCCCAGTAGTTCCATCATGGAACTAGAGAATGGAACTACTGGGATACGACGATAATTTCGTCGTATCCCAGTAGTTCCATTCTCTAGTTAACTAGAGTTATAATAAAACTAGATGTGCCCGCGGTTCGACCCGCGTTTATAGTTACTGCGCCGCCCCCGTGTAGCGTGATGTCTTCCTCGATAAATAGGCTATCCAACACAAAGAATTTTTCAAATCGAACCAGTAGTGCCTAAGATTAGCGCGTTCAAACAAACAAACAAACAAACTCTTCAGTTTTATAATATTAGTATAGATTTAATAATGTACTGTACATGTCGTCTAAAGCTCAGGACACTCTCAAAATACATTGCTTAGGTACTAGTTTATTGTTAACCATTACGGAGTTACAATAATTATCACCGAAATCAATAATTCTAAAAGACAACAATTTTAGCCATTAACAGAGACATATGGGGCCATGATGTAGGCATAGATTGAGCATTGAGCGTGCCGGTTTCAGAACCATTGGGGCCCTCCAACCGGTGTTGGAGCGGTGAGCAGGGCGGCAGCATGGGAACCTTTCCTTCCGACTAGTGCAGGTATTGTCGAGGCACGCTTGCTTTGGCAAGTACCTGCACAAGGTCGCTAGGAGGGAACCGAGCCCCATCTGCCACCACTGCGAGTGTAAGGAGGACACACAATTTAAAAAACGTCACTCCTCGTATTCCGTAGCCTGTAGACACTATCACCTACTTCCTCTTGATGATAGACTTATATTGCTGGATATGCTTCTACTCTTTGATATTTTACGTGGTGGGCTTGATAGTAGTGATCTTCTATCGTGTGTACAATTCTGTATTCAAAAGTATCGCACCAGACACACCCAACTATTTACTGTACCTTATCATCATCGCACCAATTATGGCAAAAATGCTGTTATGACACGACTATCTCGCATTTATTCTGAACGCTTTGAAAGTGTTGATATATTTCAATTACCTAAGGAGTCATATCGAAAACAAGTCGCGAATGTGCTCACCAGTCGATAAATGAGATGTTTTTATTTTTTATTTTTGTTATTTCTATTTTATCATTTAATCTCATGTTGTTATCTATATGTATACTTAACTCTGTTTTTCTAGTTTTATATATGTAGTTATACGAATGTCGTGAAACTCTGTAATTGGCTTAAGATTTTAATGTCATTGCTATAATTCCATGTACACTGTAAATAAGCTGTTGAGTTTCCTATTAATAAATAAATAGACATGGCGCAGCACACGCTCGAGCAATGTCCTGCTTGGGCGGTGCAGCGCCGTGAACTCCAGGACATTGTAGGAGAAGATCTCTCGCTGCCGGCGTGATCAAAGCCATGGTCGACAGCGAGAGGAAGTGACTAGCGCTCGGATCCGCTCCGCCGCCTCCTTCTTTGAGATTACGTCCTCACAGATCCTTCTGTGAGGACGTAATCTCAAAGATGTAATCGTAATCTAACGCTCCGCCACCTCCTGGTGGCGGAGCGTGAGGAAAGTATCCTTCAGGATCTAAGCCGCCGCCGCTCAGGCGAACCGGGACGCGAAGGCACGCATACGCGCGCCTTATGCCGCCATAGTGAATGCCGCGGGTGGGCGAACAGGGATCTCCCACCTCTCAGCCGTTGAGTCGGAGCGACGCTCTCTGTTGTGCCAGGGCGTCGTCCAAGAGTCGTCACCCGCAGACACTACATAATCTCTGCATTGGGCACTGCTGGGCGAGGCGCTCATAGCCAGTTACACTCACTAATCGGTAAACGATTAGCGAGGTTATGCAACGTTGGGTGCGGTCAGCAATATATTTTCGTGCGAATCGTTCCCGTCTGCAAACGCAGGTGTCGTTTCGCAAGTTTTGTATTTTTAATAAAAAAAAATCAAAGTACAGTCGTGCACACACTACTTTCAAGTGCATAATTATAAGTAAGTAATATTTATATTATGTTCTCTCAAGTATTCTATTCTCTCAAGTATTATAACAAATTCGTGCGAAACGACTACTAAGCCGATGAAACGAGTCCGAGGCAAACATCATCCATCCATTTTAGTTTAGTTTAGTTTATTATTACTTCATACTACATAAGAAAAACACTTAATCTAAGCACAAAACTAGGGCTTAAGGAATACATAACAAACTGGAGACCCTGACTTCTAAACTAGGTATGGACATGTATCTTAGAAGCCAGTGCTACCTTCTGATAGTAACATTAATATAAGCCTCACAAATGGTTACAATTATTGATATTCTCATAAATAGTGAGAAAATACTAAGTACAAAATAGGGTTAGGGAAGATGGAGAAAACTATCTTTCTTTACTGTATAGAAGGAATACAACATCTGCAAGTGTCTGCTTAATAAAGTGTGAGATTTATAATTAATTGTTGTGTGTCGTGTGTGTGTGTGTGTGTGTGTGTGTGTGTGTGTGTGATTATGTGTGTGGGTGGATGTTTATAAGGATTTTTAATTATGGTACGACGGCGACGTACCAACGCGGAAGTTATAAGTAACGTAATTTATAATTTTATTTTAGCATACCAAGTACAATTGATAATGGAAATAAAAAACTCATTATCATATCAAGTATAATGAAGAGCTTTGTGATAAAAATATTAGCAGTGATTGTCTTACTACTATGTATAATAATTAATAATAATAATAAACTTTTATTGAAATTAAACTACTATATACGGATTTTATCGCGTTGTTTATTTGACCCTTAATTACAAAATTTTGAAAACTGTTACACTATTATTACTATTAAACTTAACTAATTTTAAGCTAATTAAATTATTGAAACTATTAAAACTATTTATACTATTACTATACTATTATACTATTTATATTTATGTTTACACTTTCCCCGACGTTTCGGTTGCTTTTCAGCAGCCATGATCACGGGGAGACTAAGATGGTAGTTGTCTCAATGTTCCAGTGTAGTTATTTCAAAGTACCCGAACATACGCGAATGTTATTTGCATTCGCGTAAACAGAAGACAGTATTAAATAAACTTTTATTTCAGACTATTGTCCATAAATGTTAGTCATACAAATTCCTTAAAACTGTGTTAGTAACAAATATAAACCTAGTTTAAAAATCTGCGTCCCCCTCCTGGTGCACTCGATCCATACATGTGCATCCGGGGCCAGTGCCACAGGAACGGGCTGTCCAGTCTGCTTGCAATAATGCTAAGGATGCTGTTAGCGCTCCCCCACTACCGAGACATCAGGGATGCAGTTCTTTTTCTTAAAATAGCTTGAAAGCTATATATATCCCCTTCAGCAAACATCCCTGATGCACTACAGAACCGTGGAACAGCACCCTAAAAGCATTATTATACTGGACTACCATTAATTTGTATCAATAGACTATAAATTATATTAAGAATATAATTTATAGTCTATTAATACAAACTAACTGTAGTTGCAGCTACTAAACTATAGTGGAACATTTGGTATACACAGGGTTAATTGGACATACTTATCACCTTTTCCACATCACCTATTTATATCTTATCTTATCTTATGAGGGGGCCAGTCAGTGCAGACCGGCGACACTTCGACCCAGTGGGATCTTTTGTGTCGACACTCTCAATAACGACTGCCATAGATGTTCATGGCAGCCGAGACCAACGGCTTAACGTGCTCTCCGAGACACGGAGCAGGCGATAATTGTCAATCAATACGCACATAATTACGAAAAGTCATATAACTTCCGAAAGTCAAAGGTACGCGACGTAGGTTTGAACCCGAGACCCTCTGCATTGCAGTCTATTGGTCTCCCCACTGAGCTATCGCTGCTCTATTTATTTGTTCTATCACTTCCTATAATTTACCATATTCCATAGAAAAATTATTGAAATCTTTAATAGAACGTTAAATATTGAAACAGGTTGCTGTAATCGCGCGACTAAGACATAAGACTATGTAATTATGCGGTCGCAACAGAAAGCAGCGGCGTAAGAGGTCGTAACCAAACAACACACCATAGAACATTGTGAGGGAGGGCAAGGCGCTTGTAACATACTACGTTTTTTTTGTAGAAATAATTATGTTTTTTGGAAAATGTATTGAGTTTTGTAAAAAGTGGTAGAACAAAGTATGGTAAAAGGTTTTTCTTTTAACCCTGTTTAAAGAAATAAAACGATTTAATAAATTACTAAACCGACGTAAAAAGGTGAGATGCAATCAATCAATAAATAATTTTAATGTGTTGGTCTTCGCAGGCGCACCTTTTTTTGTCGTGTCTGGTTCAATCAGTTCAAATATTATAACGTGAGATCTCTGGTATTAAGTGCGTTATTTGTTCTTGCGCCTGATAATAAAACGAAACATGTCGTCTATCACAAGGTGCTTCACTGAAGAGTGCAACCCAAGCACCAAAATACATGGCCAATAAATAATCATTAAAATACTTGATTCTTTTTATTTATATTTATTATCCTAATAAAAATAAAATCCAAAGTCTGCTCATTTATTGCCTCTAAGGCGGAACAAAGTTCGCCGGGTGTATAAACGTCATTTAATAATAATAATAATAATATTTTACCAAATGCACGCAACGCCATCTGGCCCAAACTGGACAGAGCTTGTGCTAATATGACGTTTATGTAATTTAGAATTTAATATAAAAATTGTTATATGATTGCCACTAGATGGAACTATGCCTTTTTCACCCCCTCGCTAAATCGCGGTGTTAAGATTCTCCGAGAGTAGTACATAAGAAAAATTATAAAATGTCATGTAGTCGAAAATACACCTGTGGAAAAGGTCAGTTTGTTTTATTAACGTCATCCTAGTACACGAAGTCGACCACAACGCTTCCCGCGTTCACCCTAACTGAGCCGAACACCGGGCCAGCTAGTATTTTATAAATGCTTTAAGCTTTATGCGCGAACTAAAAATTGGTTCCTTAGCTTAAGAGTTTAGTTATTAATTAAGACTAAAATCTCTAGGCTTGCTCTCTTATTTCGCGTTTCAGTTTCATATTTCGATATTTAAATTTACTTTTGTCTAGAATCTAATAATTACTACGTGCTTAGAATACTTACTTTCCTGCCTTACTTTAATACTGAACTGGTATATTTGAAGTATTATTATAATGTTTTTATTTTTAGGCAAAACTTGCATTTAGTTTCTTCGAATTCTTCACCATGCCTTGGATGACAGTCATTACAGCCAGCTAAGTCTAAAGTTCTTCTACATGCCGAGATTCAACAGAATTGGTTCACAGGTTAAAATGTTGAATTACTTAAACTTAGTAGTATTCTTTAAGGTAAAATCCTTGCAGAAGAAAGCGACTGTTACCTAATTCTTCTCGCTGTCGTCCATGGTTCTGATCACGGCCAGCAGCGAGACATCGACTCATACTATAGCATCGAGTTCAAGACGCTACACCCAGGCACGACACATCTTGAGCGTGTGCTGCACCGTGTCCTCACCGCAATCGCCGTGGTGACAGATAGACAGCAGGTTCCAAGTTTGTCCAATGAGTAATTAATGTGATACATAACAATAGATTTTCTACTGTGGCTATCATGGGCCAGCTAATGGGTTAAAATCATTCACTTTTTATATATATTGTCGTGGACCTAAACTTTCAAATCCCACAAAGGGTTCCAGCCGACACGCAGGCTGCATCGACCCGACAAGGTCATCACGAGGCAGTGGCGGGGCTGCAGGTTATGAATGTCCGAGCGACCCGTGTGCTCCGACTGTAGATTGTGAAGAGGAACACCGTTATAGATTCAGCCGGTAGTAGTCCGCCACAATCTTTCCACCCGCTCCAGCGGAGAGGTATGCGTAAATGTATTCCTCCACGTAAAAACAAAAAAGTAAAGTTTTTATCAACAACCACCATGCAGTAATCGACATGCTCACTGACTTCTCGGTGCAGGACTGATTTGCCGGGACCGCACCGATCAGCCGTAAAGCACCATCGACCAGCTGATATGGCAACCGACAGTCGATATGCCCAAGTTTGACAAAAGCCACCTAAGAGCAAATCAAAGGAGCTTCGGAGCAATTATCTGAAGTGTTCGTTGAAGCGCCATCTCATCATCAGCAGCAATGATATTGATATAGGATAATTTAAAAATAGCAGCGATAGCTCAGTGAGGAGACCAAGAGACTGCAATGCAGAGGGTATCGGGTTCGAACCCACGTCGCGCACCTCTGACTTTCGGAAGTTATATGACTTTTCGAAATTATGTGCGTATTGATTGACAATTATCGCCTGCTCCGTGCCTCGGAGAGCACGTTAACCCGTCGGTCTCGGCTGCCATGAACATCTATGGCAGTCGTTATTAGGAAGTCAGTGCCCTCTAATATCCTGACAATGGTCTACCCTTAGGGTATCGTTAGCCTTCGGGTTGCGGAGGCCAGATGGCAGTCGCTCTGTGTAAAAACTGATATCCAGTCGAATCCGGTTAGACTAGAAAGCCGACCCCAAGTGACTTGGGAATAATAAAGGCTAGAGAGAAGAAGACTTTAAAAATAGAACCGGAATCGTTGGTTGAGATACAAACTATTCGATAATTATAAATACTAAATGTGTGTCATAATAATTTATTAATTTTATCACTTGGGTATTTTAATTAATGATCTGAACAAAGACAGCTTGTATGCTTAAATAAAGTTCAAGTATATTTAAATGAAAATTCTCATTTAAATATACGTTGTTTTTCGTAATAATGATAATTTCGTAACAAGTACCCAGTTATGACGGGTTATTCCACATATCCCCATTGAGTATCCCCATCAATGGGGATCTGTGAACTTTTTGTCCACAAATCCAGATTGACCAACAACTTAGCAATGGGGATTTATGAAGAAAAACCAACATAAAGTTCACAAATCCCCATTAAGTTGGATCATCAATGGGGATATGTGGAAATCGATGGATATTTCATCCACGAATCCCCATTATCTTGGTATTGACTTTGCAATGGGGATCTGTGGACAGAAAGTTCATAAAACCCCAGAAGTGCCATGAACAAATGAACGTCTACAAAACAAAAGACTATCAGAAAGTGGTCAGCCATCGATAGTGCTTACTAAAAACAGGTGTAAGCGACATGGTCTGACTCTTAATTACAGTGAAAGAACTATCTTGATGGTAACATGTCCACTTGGAATACATTTCAAGCAAACGATTCCGCATATTCTATCCAATGTTCGTTTCTATGTCTAACCAATCTTCCTAACTTTGGAGGTTATGTCCTCTATATAATGCAGTTTAAGTTTTTCAACCTACTTAATCTAGTTTAATTGTAGATCTAATGTATTTAAATCAATAAAACCTTTTTGCCATAATGTTAACCATGTTAACTTTGTTTTTAATACAATGACATAAATATTTATAACTATGACATGTTTTTTAGCCATCAATTTTATAATTTGTAATAATTTATTTTTGTAATTTTGTTTTTGCTATTAGCGTAATATTTAAATATTTTTTATTTAATATATTATCTTGATCATAATGGATCCTAGCCGCAATCCTGGACAACCGCCGCGACCCTGGGTGCCGAAAGATGGAATGGGACCTCGTGGTTTTCCGGATAGTTATTATGTGAGTTTATTTTGATCTCCTTCTCAGAAATAATAAAATCATCGAACACCTTTTAAAGAAATTACCAAACGTTGGAAAGACAGAATCTGTAAACTAAAAATCGCTCGCAACCTCCTTCATTAAAAAATTCGCCATTATCTCGGTCCTTCTCTTTATAACATAAACATACTTTAAAAAAAAAGTATCACTATTATTTATTTCGGTGCTTCAAATATTTACATTATTAATTTTAAAACGAATTAACCTAATATATATTTACAAACGTATTAAAAAAGGTAACATAATTACAAAAACACAAATATTTATACTACTAAATATTTACAGAAAAGGTTAAGGCATCGTAGAATTCTTCAGCATCGCTGTCAACTGGTAACGTGCCCAGAAGACTGGCAGCATTGCCACGTTGAATAGCAATGCTGATTCTTTGGGTCAGAAAAAGACCAGCCTTCTGATCACGCGAAACGTCGATCAGGCGTTTTGCGATCTCCCTGTACAAAATACGAGCGCTCGGACCCCATGAGCCTAGGGTTTCCACCCCAAACGGCTCAAAAATGTAATTGCCGACTAAATTACTATATTTGCGCCGTTTGAGGGTTTCCGCGGTTGCAGCAGCAGCGCCGGCACATCCCTCAGTGCTTGGAAGATGTGATGGCGCAAGGGTGTCAACGCACGTTGCGTCCCACACCAAAGGCCTGCCCATCTTCCAAGGCAACAATGACATTCCGTCCGGTCTCTTCCCATCGTCGCGTACCAAGCCATTGGGTTCAAGTACAGCTGGAACACCAGCAGTGACAAGAGCACGACGTATTATGTCATTAAGATTAGCATGGCGAGAAATTCGACCAGCGCTCCTGCTACAAGAGAATCCATGGTGTCCGAGGCTATCGACAGCTTCTCCACAGTGACAGCAATGCGGAGAAACACACGACATACCTTAACGGAGGCAAGTGGCGAGGCGGAAAGTGGTATCGTCCAACATGGTACCTATATTGGATGATGGAAGCGCCTGAAGCCAAAGACCAGATTCCCATTCTCTCATCTCAATTTTCCTGGTTAATTCTTCCGTGCTGTGAACCGAGGACAGGAACGCCGGTAAACTAACATCAGAAATTTTGCGAACGCCGAGCCCACCGAGACGAACAGGCAGAGAAGCCTGTAGCCAAGCTCGGTCGTTCAAATCCACATTTAAAATATTTTTTAGAGTATTTTGAATGATTTTATCAATTTTTTCTAAAGGTACTAAATTTTTCCAAAACTGATGATCTTAACGCGTGCGTAAATTTGGGAACAAAAAGGCAATATCGAATAATTGTAAACGCCGAATGAATATTAATTTTGAGAAGGCGATCCGAAATTTCACAAAAATTTTGTATCTTCTCATCCTTGAAGGAATTAAAAGCTTCTTCAAAGACTGGTGACCCAAGGAGGCGAAGAGAACTTTTATCGATAATTTTGATGTTTGGAGCCAAACAATTGAATTTTGAAAGTACCAAATGTTTGTTATCGTTTTCAATATTGTTTAAAAAAGTTCACACTTACCGGTATTTAATTCCAAACCAATAGATGCAAATTTGTCTTTAAGAAGGGCCAAATCCTGTAATATTGTATCTGCATCGCCTCCGAGAGTCCCATCGTCTAAATACCAGACATTAAATTTTGAATTTATCTGCCGAATAATAGGTTGTATTACCAAACTGAAAATGACCGGTCCAAGAGGGTCACCTTGTTGAAATCCAACTGCAGATTCTAAAAGATTATCCTTGTATAGTAATTTTGTAGGGTACCTGTAACATTGCCAGAGAAATTTCAAAATTTTGGGTGTTTCTAATTTTGCCTGTGTCAACAAGGTGTCCCTGTTTACTGAATTGAAAGCATTTTTCAAGTCAACCTTGAGAACGACCTCTCTATCACCACAACCTAGGTACGTGGAAAGGGCATTTCTGGCAGCCTCACAACCCCCTTTGGAACCAAAACCTAATTGAAGGGGTTGCAATTTTTTAGATAGCTCCTTGTTATAATATTTACAACATATCTTGGCTGCCATACGCCGATATGTGCACCCCACAGCAATGGGACGAATACCACCATCCCTCTTATTAAGAGCGCACAAGTTGGCCCCATACAAGATGTCAATGATGACATCGTCCACACTGCCGGAAAGCATCAAATTCATCAGAGCGGTAAGCTCCTTCAAGAGCGCGTCGCCAGCCTCCCCGGCGCTCGGACACACAAGATCCATAAGATGCTGTGGCGTCAGAGCGTCGAGCCCGCCTGCTGAGGCACTCCGAAAAGAGCATACCGCTGCGAACACGTCGTTGGCTGTAGTGATCAGGTTTTCTGACTCCCTGTTAGGAGCATCAGGGAAGGAGAGACCATCAACCGGCGCTGGATGCTTGCTGTTCAGACCTGCAAGTGTGTCCGGAGAGCAAGGCGCCACCACATCACTACTAAATAAAAGTCTAGACGCGCCCCTGATATCGCCTACCCTTAATTTTGATTCTACATATTGATATGTAGAATCAAAATGGCGATGGCGTAGCGGCTAGTGTAACCGACTGCCACGCCTGAGGTCGCGGGTTCGATTCCCGCACAAGTCAAACATTTGTGTGCATGAACATGGATGTTTGTCTTGGTCTGGGTGTTTCTATGTATAATATGTATGTATTTACAAAAAAAAAGTATATATGTATGTTTATCCATTGCCACCCATAGTACAAGCTCTGCTTAGTTTGGGCTAGATGGTGTTGTGTGTATGTGATAGAATATTATTATTTGTTTCTCTTTCACGGGTATATTCCTAATTCGTTAGGAAAATACCCGGCCCTTTGGAAGGCTTACACGGAGACATGGGTCCAACGTGAAGAGGCCCTTCGAGAGTTTTAATCAAAGGTGGGATGGAACACCTACAGCGGCACTAGCCGCAGCAGGCGTAGGACTATTGCTACGTATGGATTCTAATATATGGGCTATGGGTATGGGTGTTTGATGGACTGGTATATTGGTAACTATGGATGATAAAACGGCGTCTGCCCTGAATACTCTGATAGCATCAATCGAATGGACAGACGGTGACTCGCCAACTCACTAGATGGGCCCCCTAAATAGCCACTATAGGCATACAAGCCAGCAGCAGAGGGCAACACCGGTGCGAGCGGCTAGGGATGTCGAGCGGTGCGGCGCCGGTTTCGCCATCACGGGTCTCGTGAAAACGGAGACCCGGAGCGGGTTTCCCCGTAATTATGCCCTTGAAAATGACACTTCCACCCCCAAGCATGTAGCTCTAGCGGCCCCCCTCTGACCGGCCGATCAAGGCAAGCCAGAGTTGAGAGTCCTACTGGCGCTCTTGAAGTTCCACCCCAGCCAACCAGTAACGGCAAACTGGGGACGAGGCCCTCACCGACTCTCTGAGGCATTCAAGACCGCAGTGTTGCCACTCACATTCAGCTCGCCACAAGCTGCCCTGCGGTTTGTGCGCTTTTATTTAACCTGGTGATACATTTTTTGTTTATATCACAAGGCGAAGGTGTTCGTTTAAAAGCTAGTATACTATGCCCTCCGGTATCGCGTTAGTCTCATAAGGAGATAACGACTGTCCCATATTATTATTATTATTATATATGGATTTATTTTTATTGGAAGTAAATTTTGTATCAAATGGTTTGGCCGAAACAACAATTTCGTTTAATTTGTGCAGTGAGTGAATTTTGGGATGCCTGGTCTTTTTCAATATGCAAAATCCTATAAGGGAAAGTCAATAATTGTTTCCAAGACGGTTTGGAGTTCTCCCGGACGACAGGACCTATGCAGTCTGCCAATTTTTTGGCCACTGAAGGTCTCGCGCCTCGAGGAACTCTTGTTAGTACCGGAACGGAATTTTTAAAATGGATAGACTTTGCCAAAAAGGAATTTGAGTAGAGAATATTGGAGGACAAGATGATGATATTGTGGGGTTGGAAAGTACATCTTGGTTTTTATGTACTTTACCAAAATGTACTTTCAATCCCCGCTTACCTTTGAAAAAATGAGCCTGGGAACAATGGGGGCAGCGCATCAGACTACTTAGAGATGTGGTAGGCTGACTTGATCTCACTTCCTCATCGCCAATGTCGTCACAATTATTTTTCATATAAAAATATAACACTATTATAGATATTTACAAGAAAAATTATATACAAAATAATTGAATACAAAAAAAACACACACTGGCAGCTGCTGTCACATGATTTGTCACATTTACCTATATGGCGAAGGCCGTAATAGTGTGGCGTAGTCCTGCCAGTACTGCGCAAGCAGTTTAAAATGTGCTTGATTGAATTATGAATTAGAACGTAACTTCGATGAATAATAGCTAAAATCCAGTCGAAATTGGTCAAAATTAGTCAAAATTCAACAGTAATACAGTCATTTTCTTTATATTTTTCTCCTTCTCCATATGAATTTTAAAATGTCAAACCGCATAGTTTTCAATGCGCGCAATATGGTTAAAAAGGGTACACGGTTTTTCTTACGTATTATATTGAAAATGAGACAGATATTTCACAGTGGATTCACTAGCAAGATTTAGGATGAGATCCTTTAATTTAATTGATAAGTAGTTTTACGTCTCTGACATCTCGACATTGACATAAATATATCAAGTTTTCAAAAAAAAGTAAAACCTACTTAAAATAAATCAGCACTAAAAAGCGAAAAATAAACTTAATGAAACATTTAATTCAAAGGATATAAATGTGTAACAATTCTCTATTACAGATTTCCAATTTCGTTTAAAATAACTTATCTACGTAAATACTAAATTTATTACAAAATCTTAATAAAGGAAAAACTTTACTTCTGTGAACTGCCCTCCTACCTATTTAGTATACTACTCGAGAAATACCTATAACAATATTATTTTACTTCTCAATTATGTATTATTTAGTATTTGCAAATTATGATGATTTATTTACACAATTACATTGACAATTTTAATCTCATAACTATTAATTTAAATAAAGTATAATAATACACATAATAGAAATACAGTATAATAATACAGTAATACCTGCTAGGTACCTACTGATCTGTTTGAGGTCAGTGCCAAGCCCAAAAATAATAAGATAGGATTCGGGTAACTTGATATTGCTTCAGTTCGTTCGTGTGTGGGTTTTATTCCGTTTGGCAACACTTCTTAGCCAAGAAAATTGATTGTTTTCTTGCCAAATTTGCATTTCTCGAGCTTAAGTGTTACGCCATATTTCTTAAGGCGGTCTAATACTTGCTGTAATAGTAGTTTATGGCACGATTCATCTTCACTGAATAACGATATGTCGTCAATGAAACAGAAACAGTTGTCTATGCCACGCAACACCTGATGCATAAACCTTGGGAACATCTGGCTCGCGTTGGGTAGCCTGAAGAGCGTTATGATAGCTGTTTTCTGAGCGTCCTCTTCTGATATGGGAATCCAATAGTAGGCCATTTCGATGTCTAGCTTGGAAAAGATTTTCATGTCGTGCAGTTTATAAGTGAAGCCTTGAATACGTGGTATCAGGTAACTGAGTTGAGGCGTCTGATAGTCGCCACATATGCGCAGCCCTCCGTCTTTCTTCTTGACAACGTGTAATGGACTCGCCCAAGGACTTGTTGATGATGTACAAATTCCTAACTGCAGCATGTTTTTAAACTCTTCTTTAGCTGCCTTATATTTTGTCAGGCGGGAGTAGGCGAGCTTGTGCAAAGAGGGGAGGTCCGGTTGTTTCAATTCTATGGAGGACGTCGTGTTTCGCAGGTTCTTTTAATGACATCTGGGGTAGTACCTCGGGATACCCCTTTAAGATGTCGTGGTAAACTTGATCTGTGCTGATGACGTAGACTGTTTCGTGTCCGGTGGTTATTTTAAGGGCGTCGATTGATAACTCGGTGACATTGTCGATAAGTTTCCTCTTGTGTAGGTCGACTAGCAGTTTGAAATAGCGAAGGAAGTCTGCATCCAGGATGGAGGTTTTGACGAACTTCCAGATGTAACTGTGACGGATATCGAGGTTGAGCTTGATTGTCTTCTCACCATATGTTTTAATCGGAGTGTTGTTTGCGGCATATAATCTGTAGGCGCTTGCGGTCTTGAGCTTCCTCTTCTTTGTTGCGGCTAGTACACATATGAAGTCACCGAGTCTTGGTGTTCTTTGTGTCCGTTGTTTGAATGTTTGTAAAGTCCTCTGCGACACAGGAATTACTGGTTGTGCAGGCAGGAGGGGTTTATTAAAATTGTGAGCCGTCACGGGACGTCTGGCAGATGTGAAACATCGAAATTATTTTGTACAAGTAATATGCATAAATGAACAGATTACGACAGGAACTAATATGGCATAATGTAAAATACTATAGCTAAACCATTTAATTGAGTCCTCGCCTGCGGGGTGCAGCGACGCAAGGGGAAGGACGAGAGCGGAAATGCAGAAGGGTGCGGGCGGCGGGCGAATTTTTGTCAAAACTCAGTTCGGTCGCTACACGATTAGCGATCGCAGGTGACGTCTGTTGCCGACGCTTTGTTCGAGATATACAAGAGATTACATTCTAAAGATGAGTCGAAATATCTTTGGACATAAAATTAGTAGTCAGTGCAAGAAAAAGCTTTTAATGTATATGAATATTTTAGAAAAAAGAAACTAGATCCTAATTCTGCTGAATATAAAGAAGATATGTCCTTAAACGAAACCGTAGCAAAAGTTACTGGACTATCGGAAAAGTCTGTATCTAGAATTGTACAGCAAGCAAAATTATTAAAAGACGACGATCGATTTAAATCACCGAAAAAAGAAAAACAGATTCGCAGAAAAAGAGTGTGCATAGGTATGTGAATGCTGACGTGTGCGAGATGCATTTGTGTGTGTGACGTGAAGTGAGCTAAGTTGTAAGTTTTAATAATTCAATAAACAGTTGCCATCTAACATCCGTGCGTTTCACTTGTCTCCAAATTCCCTACACGATACACGTACACATATAGTGACACATAACAAGTGCAAGTAGATGACTTTGCATATGGCGTGGTAAGAAGAAAAGTCACTCAATTATACACAATTTTTTTAAAAATACCAGCTCTCAAATCTTTGAACTCTGTACTTAGAGAAAAAATGTATTACACTGCGGTAGGGAATATTTAAGACTATTATTACATGATCTAGGTTTTAAATTTAAAAAATGCGGATCTAAAAAAAAATTCGTAATCGAACAGCCAAATATGACATCGTGGCGTTGGAAATACCTAAATGCTATTAAAAAATATCGTAGAGAAGGAAGATATATTTTATATCTTGACGAAATTTATGTTAATACGGCTCATAATGTTTCAAAATGTTGGCAATCAAAGGATGAACACGGCGTATTATCTCATGTCGGTAAAGGACACCGTTTGATTATCGTACGTTGTGGGGGCCAAACTGGGTTTATAGACGGAGCACTTTTGATGTTTAAATCCAAAAGTAAAACAGGTGATTATCACGATTCTATGAATTTTATGAATTTCAGTAAATGGATTAATGAAATATTAATACCTAATATACCACCAAATTCAGTTATAGTAATGGATAACGCAGCTTATCATTCGGTTAGAGAAGAAAAAAGCCGACTATGACGTCTACCAAGCCAGCCATGCAAGATTGGCTACGACGGCATAACATAACTTTTGATAGTAAGCATAGAAAATATGACTTATTTAAATTAATCAAAACCCACTTCACGGAAAATATTTACAAAATTGACCAGTTGTTGAAAAGAAACGGACATGAAGTGTTGCGGTTGCCTCCATATTACCCAGACCTGAACCCAATTGAGTTGGTCTGGGGTGATATTAAAGGACAGTTAGCACAACAAAGTATCGGCAGTAATTTAGAACAAAAGAAACATATATTAAGAGAAGTGGAAGCACTGTATTAACCACGTAATGAAAGTCGAGGACGAGCACTGCAATCATGACGGAGTTTTAGATGATGTTGTAGATTTTATTATTAATGTTCAGGATAATTCGAATAATTCTGATGAGGACTGGTTCGAAAGTGAAGGATCAAGTTTCAGTGATATCGATATGGACATAAGTGATTGATTTATAATTTGTTTTTTTTCTTATAATAAATATATGTATATTCGTTTATTTTATTTATTACCTACATATTTTGTTTCGCATAATTCGGCAGTCATTAATTAAGTTTCAAATGAATGAACCATGACCTGTTCACCGTTACCCACAGTGACGTCACATATCTTAAGATCTATACAATGCACATTTTATCTCATGTATGTCATACTACGAGCGCCCCCCGCCCGCTCCCTTCTGTATCCCCGCTCTCGTCCAATCCCCGCGCCCCTTTACCCCGCAGGCGTGGTCTCAGTTAAGTGGTCAGCCTATATCATATATAGCGTGGCGACGCGTCGCCACGGCATGCGTCGCCATGCCAGCAATAGGTTTTACGTGCATCTATACATGTTTCACATCAAAAATTGTTGATTTTGTGTACAGACGTCCCGTGTGCTCAACTCTACGTTTCGCTACGTGCAGTTTATAAAGAAACTTCGCGCTCGCGAGGCGGAGCAGCGCATGGAACGCGAGGCTCTCATGAGTGTCACTAAAGACATACAACGCAACGAATTCTTCGCACGATGTGATCGCAGGTATACTTAATTTTAAAGGTGACTTAAAAAAACTAATAACAATGAAGACATGCGCACAACGCGTTTAAATTTCGTGTTACGTCACTTTTAAGTAAGTACAACTTTTACGTAAGGCCTCGTCCTGGACGCTAGCGGGCGGCGCGGGCGGAGCGGGCGGGGCGCGCAGTTTGCGCGGTGTACGTGGTCCGTTCACGACGCCAGCGGCCAGATCACTCGGTTTGTGGCAGCGAAGTGACGTTTTAATTATTCGTCTATTTTTATGGTCATAGTGTTTACTATTCCATAATGGTGGCCTATCTAAAACCTCTGAAATGATTTCCTCAATCATCGACATTCTAAGTAAAATAAGCAGAACGTCACAATTCGTATTCCAACGCGCGGTCGCCGCTCAACTACAGCTCGACGCTCGTGCTCCGCCGCCCGCACCGCTGTCGGTGTCGTCGACGTCACCGCTGTCGTCGAGAACAGCTTCACACAAATCTATGAACTTTGATCAAAACGCGCGTGCCGTCGCCCGCGCCGCCCGCACCGCCCGCTGGCGTCCAGGACGAGGCCTAAGGGTGACTAAAACCACTGGGCCATCCGTGCAGTTAAAATTAAATTTATATTGAAAATATGAAGTCAGTTAGTTATACCTGGCCATGTTGATGCTTAAGACATAAGATTGTAAACAAATTGCACTAATATGTCATTGCCAGCTTAATTACACAATAAGTACATAGTTGTAAATCTCATAAGGAAATAATTATAATCCTATTAGAGTTCTTTGATTGCTTCCTCGGACGACGCGACGTATGTATCTGGCGCTATCGTAACTATCGATCGAGACATCTTAGGTTATCTCATTTAGTTAGTTATCTCAATTACCGGGACGTGCAAGGTGTTTTTTAACCCCCGGCGCAAAAACGACGGGGTGTTATAAGTTTGACCTGTCTGTGTGTGGCATCGTAGCTCCCGAACGGATGAACCGATTTTGATTTTGTTTTTTTTATTTGAAATGTGAATTAGTCGGGAGTGTTCTTAGCTATGTTTGATGAAAATCGGTCCAAGATGGCCGCCGCCACAAAATGGCGGATTACATATTTTTTCACAACTCCCTCAATATAGGTATCAAATGAAAGGGCTTGACTAGTAGAATACTATACACTATGACATATTCCAAATCCAACATGGCCGCCACTGCAAAATGCCGAATTACTATTTTTATTATTTTGTGTCGGAGGTTTTTAATGTTAGATGTTGTTTCAAGTACTGCATAAGTCCCAACTAATACCTAACTGGTTATATGTTGGTGCACCTTTACCCAACGTATTGAGTACAAAATATAAGGTTACGTACTTAATTTAGTTACCTACATTACATTGTAAATATTTCACGCCTGATTTCTATATTCTAAAAGAAAAAAGGAAAAGCATTTATTCCTCATTCAGTCAGATATGCCATGGCGTATAGTACCTTCCAAGCACCCTCGGATTGCCAATCCGGACTTTGTCATTGAAAAAAGATAATAATACCGAATTTCTTTTGATGGTGGACGGCTGTGTAATCCTACTTGCAATATTCTTCTTTGAAAGCAAGCCAGCCTGGTTAATTAATTGTGGAGATTAATGTGTACGAGGCTTATGAAAGAGCGCGAAGATGCCTTTGGGAGATAGGAGTCCGTGGGTCAACAGCAGCAGGCATGGGACGCCTTAGATATCACATTCAGGTTGCCGGCAGAGCTTAAAATAAATAGAATAATATTTTGAGTGCTTATAAAATAATATATTTATTGCAGGAATCGTATAAACAAAGTTGCGAATCGGGTCGACTTGTGCTTGGAGTCATATGAAGACGATCTTCGAGAGAGAAGAGAAAAGTAAGTAACACATCTAGCTATTACTATAAAATAAAAAGAACAGAAACATACGAGTTAATTTAAATGGAAGTTAATATTGCTGAGACAAGCAAATAATGCAGAGCGCGAGAGATTATTCTTATGGGATGCTAGTTTGGCCCGCGGCTTTGCCCAAACGAATCTGTCGTGAACCCAAACGTGGATAAAAAGTACCATTTGTGTTAATCCAGGACAAGGTCCGTCGTATCGTATCTTAGGCGCAAGACGTAAGACAAGGATGCGTCAAAATGTATAGAAGCGTCGCGACACAAACAAACATAAAAGACAGGGCGCGAACGAGACGCGGACACGACGCTTCAATCAATTTTCATACAAATTGTACATACATGAAAGGTATGAAAATTGATTGAAGGGCCGCCGGGTTTGCGACGCGTGCTCGTCTTACGTCTTTTCTGTGTCTTGCGTCTTATGTATCTTTGACCTCACGGATGGCGAGTAGTTTAAGTGGTTGCTTCGCCACTGCGCCGAGTGTTGCGGGTTCAAATCCCACACGGGACAAAAATTTGTGTGATCCACAAATGGTTGTTCCAAATCTAGGTGTATTTTGTGTTCGTTATTTGAATGTTTGTAAAGTCCCCGTGGCATAGGAATTATTCACGTGCGGGTTTAAAAAAAGTTTGAGCCAAGTTCACCTAAATGCGTTTATTAGTTTACGTGTGATTAAGATACACACCTAAGCTTTCACATTTATGATATTAGTAGGATATAGTTGAGTTAATCGTTAGCGTTATCATATTGTCAGGCTGTTGAACAAGCTAACAACTGAAGAAGAGATAAACATGCGCAAGTTTGTGGAGCAGATTCAAGAGGGCCTCGAGATAACATGGCAGGGGAAGAAAGACCGCCTTGCGTTCTTGCTGGCTAAGAGAAAGCAGGAGCATGATGCTAAACATGTAGCCACGCCTTTGTGAGTTATAATGACGTTTATGTTCTGCCATTATATTGGTTTTAGCTTAGCTATTTGTAAACCACTGTCGCTTTAAACTGCTTTGTGGTCCTGGCTTTATCAAGACCTATTCAATTTTATCTACTGCTTTGCATTTCTACTCTAGCTTCGATTTTGGCATACGACAAAAGTTATTAGGATTGTATGTCTAAATGGTATCACAATATGACCCTCACACACTCGCTTTAGAGAGAAGTCAGGTCCACAATTCTGTAACAAATACATACTTATAATATTGCCTATGCTATTCAATGAAAATACCAGTACCATAGGCGTAGGAAGATATAAAAGATGGGATAAAATGTAAACCTAAGCACCTCCTTAGTCCGTCAAGTAGCGGTTGTTTGCTCGTTGTTTGACCAACTACAACAAAGCTGTGCGGAAAGCCAAGCGGAAGGCTTGGAGAGCACACTGTAAAAACATCAGTACTATTCCTGAAGGAATGAGGCTCTCCAAAGCTATCTCGACAGTCAGAGCACACCCATTGACAACCATTAAGGATGGCAATGGGCAGCGAACAGGGTCTGGTAAGGAGACACTAGCAATGATGCTAAATACACACTTTGCAGACTGTAAGATAATAGAAAAGGAGCAGGAGGACCCGATCAGCCTAGTTGAACTAAGCTGTCGTACAACCAAAGCAGATTGGGACACTGCAAGAAAGGTAGTGGATGAAGGGAAGGTCGGCTGGGCTCTAAATGGTTTTCAACCGTTCACCTGGTCCAGACATGGTTTATCTCATTATTCTAAAACAGGGAGGTGCACTCTTGGTTCCGCATTTGTGCAGGCTATACAGAGCCTGCATAGCTTTTGGATACATTCCAAAGATATGGAGGCGTGTTAAAGTCATCTACATACCGAAACCGGGCAAAGCGGACTACGAAGAAGCCAAGGCATACCGACCTATAAGTATTGAGTCGTTCTTCTTGAAAGTCCTGAAGAAGTTAGTAGATAGACATGTCAGGGAGGGAAAATTAGTGAAATTCCCCTTCCACAGGCTACAATGTGCCTACCAGTTAGGAAAGTCCATTGAGACGGCACTACATTTTGTGGTAAATAAGGCAGAACATGCATTAGATAATCGGGAAGTATGCATTGCTGCATTCTTGGATATTGAGGGAGCTTTCGATCGGACCACCTTTGATGCCATTAGTGTGGAATCGGCAAATCACGGCATAGAGCCAACCATTTGCAAAAGGATCGATTGTATGCTCAGGGGTAAAATCATTAGGTCTGAGTTGTTAGGAGATGAAATGTATGCAACGACAACCAACGGCTGCCCTCAGGGTGGAGTACTCTCACCACTCTTATGGTGCTTAGTAGTCAATTCACTCTTAGAACAACTCAACAAAGGTCCGTAATTTTTGAATATATACGAGGGACGGATAGAGACAAGGTCTATAATCCCCTGACAAGGGTTATCTCATCTGGTACACAGATGGTTCCAAAATGGAAACAGGATCAGGCGCTGGTATTTATGCCAACCACTGTAATATGAGCCAAAGCATGGGCAAATATGCAACAGTATGCAACGGTCTTCCAAGCGGAAAGTTATGCTATAATTGCTTGTGCTCAGCAGAATATTTACAATAATGTCACTGATAGGACTGTATATATTCTCAGTGTCAGTCAAGCTGCTCTCAAGGCTCTGGACTCCTGTAGGGTGGACTCCAGACTAGTCCTGAACTGTGTTAAGGCCCTTAACAAACTTGGCAGGAAGAGCACAGTCAGACTAGTGTGGGTTCCGGGGCATGCAGGAGTGCAGGGCAATGAGGAGGCTGATGAATTAGCCAGAAAGGGCTCGGAGCAACTGTTTGTGGGCCCCGAGCCATTCGTAGGACTCTGAGAGCACCGTCAAGGCAGCTTTGAATGCACATAGCAATGATAAACAGGCTAGAGTGGATGGCCCTTAGGGGTCTGGATCACTCCAAGAAATTCATTGCAAACAGAGCTACGGGCTTCACCCGGAAGTTCTGCTGGTACAACAAGAGCCAAATACGCCTGCTCACAGGAGCGTTCACTGGCCATTTTGGCACCAACGACTTCCTGCGCAGATTGAGATTGGCAAACAATTTGATCTGTAGAGCCTGTGGTGAACAGGACGAGTTCATATCCGCACCTACTATGTGAGTGTGACGCGTTGGCTGGATTGAGGATGGGTCTGATGGGATTGGCATATCCAAACTCTGAAGACTTCAGGTTTCTCCCTCTGTAGTGTACGCTGCGGCTGATGCGGTACATTCATAAGGAGATAGCTAAAGGATAGAGATCTTGGGGCCGACACAAAATATCCCACTGCACTGGGTCGAAGTCTCGCCGGTCTGCACTGACTGGCCCCCACATAAGATAAGATAGTCCATCAAAGTAAAACCTTGGCACCACTTCATGTGAGGATTTGGTGTGAAAGGCTCTGCACGGAAACTACACAACTGTTTATCGTCAGAGGGTAGAGGGTAGTCATTTGACTGGCAATAATTAAAAAGCTTTGGATGATATAGTTATAGACACCGAAAAAGCACAGTAACGGTATTATTATTTAATTTTGTAAGAGAATGGTACACTCTTAGCGATATTAGATCTTAAAGAAACTTTAGTCAAAACTGGTAGACCATTTCTTGGCCGACCGTACCTCTCCAGGCTAATCAGGTGGCTCGCATCGTTGCTAAGTAATTGGCAACACTGACGACCATAAGCGTTTTTATTGAAAATAGTGTACGCTATAGTTCTCTTATAAACTGTTTGAATTAAATAAATATACCCAGATCCAAAGCCGCACACTTACACCCGTGCTTAATCAAGATACGCTGCAAAGAAACTAAAGAGTTCCAGCAGTACCAGATTCGAGAGAATCAGATGCGTAAGGAGGCGGAGAAGGAAATGGAGAAGATGTGGCACGATGTTGCCATGAAAGAAGCTGACGCGTTGGTAAGCCACTTAGGGGCCTTCCATAAATTTACTTACACCAATTTCTGGATATTATTAGAATTACTCTTTTGGCTACCTAATTCTCTTTTTTAAATGTTTAAATATTACAAAATTATAATGATCCACTCATAGTAGTTCCAAGTCTGACTTTTCTTTCTGTTCGTTTTTTGTCTAATGTTATACAAACTTAATTAATATTATTAATGCGAATGTGAGTTTGCTTCTTTTTTACTTTTTAACGCCTGACTGCGCTACCGGTCATCATGAAATTTCGCATACATGTCAGGTGTACAGAAAAGGTCATAGGATACCTTTTATCTAGGGACAAAGTACTGTTCCCGAGGGATACAAGTTTATTGACAAAATCTACATTAATGCGAGTGAAGCCGCAGACAAAATCTAGTTCTCTTTAACACAGATCTTAATCATTTACGCTATTTATTTATGTTCGCGTGGGCATTGTGTTCTTTTAACGATTAATCAGTTGAACTACAAATAGTAAAGTTAAACCTGGTTCAAGGCTGCCCGTATGGAATACGATGAAATGGAAAGAGTGAGAAGTGAAAATGAGTGTAAACAGTATTATGACCACAAGCTCAATCTGAACCGTCTCCAACGCGAAAAGGATCGAGAGACTTTGAAGGAACAAGTGCTGCAGAGGAAAATGCAGGCAGAGGAAGATAAGAGAAAAATGGCTGAAGGTACGGAAATTGTGCTAAGGAATGAAGGAATGAAGGATGTGTGAAAAGGAGACATTTAGAAATTAGGTGTAGCGCTTGTAGTTTTAATACCAGTTAAAAACTAAATCTACTTTTACTTTAGATAGCAGAAGTATTTACCAGGATGGTAGACGGCCTTCTGGAGCTTGTTAAAGCTGTGATTTCTGCGCTGTGCTATCAGTGATGTGCCCAGTTGTCTTGGTTACTTCTGCTGTTACATATGAGTTATGTCTATAGCGTTAAAAGCTCTCATAGGCTACAGTAACAACTTATCATCAGTAGGATCGTAGCTTATTTTTTGCTAACATAATGTCCTAAGGTACAATGCTGATGAACCTTTTTCGGATCTTCTGTTTCCACGCGTATTTAGAATTCATAATAAAATTGTAATTTTTACAGAGGAACGTAAGAAAGAAGAAAAGCGCGTTAAAATAGACCAGGCTAAGAAAAAAACAACAAGAAAGGAACGGCAAGAGACGGTAGCCAAGCAAGAAGCAGACACTAAGCTTGTAAATGTTACATGGGACAAGCTCGCTGCGCTTAGGAAGGAACACGGAAAAGTGGAAGAAGAGCTAAGAAGACGGAAAAAAGTAATTTCTTGAATTTTTCCTGTACTTTATAAAGCGTGTTACAGAAAGGTTTGTCAATATTAAAGGATTTTGCAGTTATACATATTACTTAGACTTACGTTTGAGGTCGAGTACCTATATAAAGCGAGCGAGCCCTCAAGGCACATCCAGAATACGTGCCACTGATACCAATTACAAAAACCGAATAACACTTTGTTCAATCCTATAATGCTGATGAGGCAAACTGCTAGTAATTAAAAACATAATTTATTCCAGAAAGATCTGGACGAGTGTAACCGCAAGATGGCGGAGCTAAGGAACAATATCGAGAAGTTCAACAACAACAATGAACACTTGATAATGCAAGAGGGCTGGCGACGACGGGACGAGATAGACCTTAAGAGATGTCTGCGTAGAAAGTTGTTGGAGCGAACCAAGATGGTGAGATGCCATGTTAATCCATACAATCTTTCAGCGCAGTCAACGATCGTTTATAGGCGCCGAGGCTATTAGCTAATCTAACGATAAGCTTGTTCTTTCCTTCAACCCACACGTTACACCACTACCTTCTACCGCGCTATTGTGTAAGACGTGTGATCGTCAGGCTGTATGGAATAGCTATAGTATTTAGTTGTGTTATATGTGTGTAAGCGATAGCTCAGTGGGGAGACCAACAGACTACAATGCAGAGCGTCTCGGGTTTGAACCCACGTCGCGCACCTCTGACTTTCGGAAAGTTATATGACTTTTCGAAATTATGTGCGTATTGACTGACAATTATCGCCTCCGTGCCTTGGAGAGCACGTTAAGCCGTCGGTTTCGGCTGCCATGAACATCTAATGGCAGTCGTTATTGGGAAGTCAGTACCCTCTAATATCCTGACACTGGTCTAGCTTTAGGGTATCGTTAGCCTTCGGGTTGCGGAGGTCAGATGGCAGTCGCTCCGTGTAAAAACTGATATCCAGTCAAATCCGGTTAAACTAGAAAGCCGACCCTAAGTGACTTGGGAATAATAAAGGCTAGGGAGAAGAAGATATGTGTGTAAGTACTGTGATAGTATTTAGGTTCTATCAAGACATGCACCATCTGAATCACCGTAATATACCGTAATATTCAATTGAGGTTATTGCGCAGTTCAGATGCGATGCCCCGTCGTGTGCTTTATTAAATCACAGCTCCTCTAAATAGTTTCATTATATCACAACACTAAATAAAATAATTTCTACATCAGGCGGATGCAGCTACCAATAAACAGACGTACTTAAAAAAAGAAGCAGCATTGAATAAGGATGACGAGGATAAAGTCTATAACGACCAATTGAGGCGCCAGCTGGATGAATTGGTCAAACATAAGGAACTGACAGATGCCCAGGCCAGGAAGCTGTACCAAAATGACCTGGCAGAACAGATCGCATATAATAATCTGTTGAAGGTAGGACGGCTTCGTTGTTTCTATGGCAGACGGTTACGGCCGAAGTCAAACAATAATATAGAACCGGTCAAATTATTTTTAGGATTTTCTATGAGAAATTTCTAAACGACGATAGGCTCGTTCTGTATGTATATACGTGAGATCTAAAATATGTATACATAAAGCAATTATGGTCTTTTAAATTTTAATAGTGATGTCACTGTTAACACCGCGATTAAAAATTCTACTGGATATAGTTCCTAGTAGAAGTGGCCAATTCTTTTTTAAATTAGATTCCGTCTATGAATTTCATAATGACTCTGATTGTTGTACAGGTGCCACTTTATTCGTCCTCACATTACTGCGCTGCACGATGATAATTCATATTGTTACGCACTATCAGTCACTTATATTTACATCAAGACACCGGCTATTATTGTTATCCGTTAGAGTTTACACACATATTCTTACGCCTACATCCCAGAAGAGATAGGCAAACTATTACATGTTCACCAGGTATGCTTTTAAGTCGCACGTCGTAGGGGGCAAGCACAGTTCCAGAGTACTTGCTGTTACTGAGAGTTATTTCACAGAACAACCTAATAAGACTTTGCCCGATCTCATGCACAGCAGTCGCTTCATTACCGTTGCACCACATAGGTAGAATAAATTGTCTTATTTAGAAAAAGAAATAGGAGTTGCCAATCATTATATTTTGTTTACACAGGAGCGGATTAGACAAGATAAGTTGGATGAAAGCAAGAAGTGCGAAATAGCGACGAGGGAATATTTTGACGAAATGGCTGAAATGCTGTCGCGGTTAGTTATCGTCATCATTTTTAAGATACAAATTGTAGCTATTTGAGTGTATTCAAATTATACTGACAGTTATTCGATACCATTCATTGCTGATTGGTAATAGACTTAAAATTACTCTTCAGTTAAGCTAATGATTACGCAAAAAGGTCCCTAGCACACACAGCAGTTTTGTTTTATTAGAAACTAGCTAATCGGCGCAACTTCGTCTGCGTCACATAAGAGAATTTGCCGCGTTTCTGCAATATTTTGCATTGATGCTTCGCTTCTATTGGTCGTAGCGTGATGTTGTATACCTTAGCCTTATTTTGGGCTATCCAACGATAAAATAATTTTTCAATTCGAACCTGTAATTCCTGAGGTTAGCGCGTTCAACCAAACAAACTCTTTAGCTTTATAATATTAGTATACCTAAATGTAAAACAGCAATACTGTTATTCTAACGAAGTCCTTACTTCGCGTCTGAATTATGAAAAAATATAGTTCTGGATACCTGATGTGATACCTGAGTATCAGATATGATTTAATCAAACAAGTGTAAAGTGTTTTTTCCAGCTTGGCAATTGTCAGTAGCAGCGCAACTTTCTGTTAGTTGCAACAAAACAGCGCAACTTGTCATAAGTTATGTCCAGCGACATGTCAGGAGCCAGAAGTCGATTCTGATTGTTGCCTGTCCGGTTGGAATATTACGTGCGTAACCCCTTAGCAATAAACAAGCATGACTTTGTTCATTCTCAAATCTTGTCCTTTGCAGGCGGCAGTACAGCAATGCAGTGCATCCATTCATGAGGCAAATGGAGTCAGGAATAAAGATCCAAAAGTGTCTGCGTACTCTACCTAATTACAGCGCAGAACCTAAACCGAAGCCTCCTGAAAATTAAACATTTCGATATTGTTTTTCTTTCTTTTGTATACTTTTGTATATTTATTATTTATATAGATTTTTGATGAATATATTTACGAATTTTGGAGTATATATCTTTTTGTTTTTTTCTGTGGGTCTGTTGTCATGTGTTCCAAATTATATTTAGGTACGCTACGACCCACGGGGGCGGTGCAGTAACAATAAACGCGGGTGAAACCGCGGGCACATCTAGTAGAATGATATAAACACGGAACAGAAAATACAATGGAAGTAGTAAGTGGGCACCTATAACCGCTAGTAAGTACTGTAGTACGCATGTGCCGATCTCATGCTCTCAGTCGTCAACGCGAAAGTGTATAAAATATTATTTAAAAATACTTAAATGCCATATTGAGCAGTATTAGCCTGCAAAAATCATAGCTAGAGTGTAAATCTATCACATACAGATATATCAGACCACCGGCAAATAAGATTTTAGGATATTTTTAATGAATTGAAAAAAAAAGTATTTGGTCAAACATTGCATATACAAATGAAAGTTATCCTTAATGACATGACAATGCAGTTGCTTTTCTTTTACCGGTAATCAGAAATTCTATAATATTTACAATCTTTTGACAATAGGTATGAGTATGGTGCGTGACCTAATCAATAAAATCCATTGAAACTCTTGTTTCGTATTATTTTTAATTATTACAACTAACATTTATTTTATCTATACATACAAATAAATAAAATTGAAGTGTCTGTTTGTAATGTCAAAATAACAGCTTTTTATTTAAATAAATATATTTTTAATCTCATATGAAAGTATATAAGGTACCTATACGAAAACATATATTTTTAAAATTGTTGTCTGTCTGTCTGTCTGTTTGTTCCAGCTAATCTCCGAAACGGCTGAACCGATTTTGACGGGAATTTCACTGGCAGATAGCTGATGTTATAAGGAGTAACTTAGACTACTTTGATTTTAGAAAAAAATAGGGTTCCGCGGAGACAAAAACTTTTTAGTTAAAATCTACGCGGACGAAGTCGCAGGTAACAGCTAGTTTATAATATGTATAATAATCTATGTAACATACACATCTATCTATACAAATAAATAAAATTGAAGTGTCTGTTTGTAATGTCAAAATAACAGCTTTTTACTTAATGCATATGAAAGTATATATGGTCACTATACGAAAATATTTATTTTTAAAATTTTTGTCTGTCTGTTTGTTCCGGCTAATCGCCGAAACGGCTGTACCGATTTTGACGGGACTTTCACTGGCAGATAGCTGATGTTATAAGGTGTAACTTAGGCTACCTTGATTTTCGAAAAAAAATAGGGTTCCGCGGAGAAATATTAAAACCAATGAAATAGAGAACAATATCCGATTCGTCTATACAAATAAATAAAATTGAAATGTCTGTTTGTAAGGTCAAAATAACAGCTTTTTACATAATGCATATAAAAGTATATAAGGTGACTAGACCAAAACATCTATTTTTAAAATGTTTGTCTGTCTGTCTGTCTGTTTGTTCCGGCTAATCTCCGAAACAGCTAAACCGATTTTGACCGGACTTTCACTACCAGATAGCTGATGTTAAAAGGAGTAACTTAGGCTACTGCTATTTTACAAACAAATAGGGTTCCGTGAAGCAATATTAAAACCAAAAAATAGTGAACATTTTCCGATAAAAATAGGGAAATGTATATTAAATAATAATAATTTTAATAAGTATATGTATATACGTCCAATATAAAAAGTAAGTGGAAGAATTACATTAATTTGAGCATAGGTATTTCTATACGCGGAATACAGAAATATTAAGTTTTCGTAAACTGCGAACTGAACAAACACTTTTTAGTTAAAATCAACGCGGACGAAGTCGCGGGTAACAGCTACTAATAAATAATAATACATTTTTATTCAATAATTATTATAAGTCTTTACAAAACACATTACAGGCTACTTATTGTATTAAATTCAGGTAGGACAACGTTTTATTTGGTATTTCTGTCAAGAAATATAGTAATAGCAGAGTCTGGAATTGGGCCCGATAAACAGCAATAGGCTCGGCCCCTATAACATGGAACGTAAAACCACATCTTACGAAAGGTGGGTATCATATATACGGTGAGACTATAATACACTTGAGAGCAATAAAATCGCACACCCCTTGTAATTTGGTTTATTACTGATTGTTTTCTAAAATCGAAAGATATTGAGTAAAAATCATTAGACAAAATTAAAGCATACAAGCTTAGCTTTACAAAAACATAAAATTAAAATCATTGACCTTCACGTAACTTACAAAAACCGACCGTACACCGAATTCCCCAAATTCACGCGTTTGCGTTGTCACTACTTGCACCCTTAGCCGCAGGTATAAAAAGGTCAGTTTATTGGAATTTTTATTCAGTTGCATACCGAAGGTCAACGTGATAACATCTCTACTGGAAGCATACGGATTTACTGGAAAAATATGGATACCACGCCCGCAGAAGCCGCTCAAGTTATTGCCTTGCTCGAAGCAGGCCATAACCAAAGTGAAGTTGCTCGACGGCTAAATTTGAGCCGCTACTCTGTTCGTCGTGTATACCAGAGGTTCCAAGAGACCGGTGGCTACATTCGGCGACCAGGATCTGGCCGGCGACGCACAACATCAGAGCGTGATGACCGCTTTCTTGTGACAAGGTCTTTGAGAAATCGGCAACTGAACGCGGTTCAACTGGGACAACAGCTTCGAGAAGTTCGCAATGTCAGTATAAGTCGGTGGACAGTTCGAAGAAGACTAGGTGAAGCAGGAATGACTTCACATCGCCCAGCAAATGGTCCCAAATTGACCACAGCTCACCGACAAGCCCGGCTACAATTTGCTAGGGAACATTTAAATTGGACGTATGACCAATGGCGGGCTGTTATGTTCTCTGATGAGTGCAGAATGACTTTACATGGTCATGATGGACGCTCTAGGGTCTACAGAAGGTCATCAGAGCGATTTTCACAATGCTGCATAAGCGAACGTGTGGCTTTTGGAGGTGGATCGTGTATGTTTTGGGGTGGCATAATGTTGGACACTAAAACTGACATTGTATTCATCACTACGGCGAATACCGGCCCGAGATCGAGAAGTTTGACGGCTGCACGATACGTCGAAGAAGTGCTCGAAGAACATGTGAGGCCGCTTGCGTGGCTTATGGGAGAAGATTTTCTCTTAATGCACGACAACGCCAGACCGCATGTCGCTAGAACAGTTTGCGACTACATGGAAGATGTTGGAATCACCGCGATGGAGTGGCCAGCTCGTAGTCCTGATCTCAATCCGATTGAGCATGTCTGGGATGAGCTAAAAAGAAGAGTTCGAGCAAGAAGCCCTGCTCCTACGCGCCTCCAAGAGCTTCAACTTGCCATTGAAGAGGAGTGGAACGCCATACCACAAGATTTCATGGTGAAATTAATACGGTCCATGAAAAACCGATTAAGAGCTGTAATCAAGGCTAGGGGAGGGAATACACCTTATTAAAAAACAATTTGATCAAGCATTTTGAGTTTTATTTTTATTCTTTGTTAAGCTAAATTGGGTAATTTTATCCGTATGTTGGGTTTTGTGCCCTAAAACTCCCTATGGGTACTTTTTTTACACTGTATTTGATATCATTAGAAAGGTACTGAAGTAAACATTCAAATAGTGTAAGTTTTATTTTAATATGTATTCACATTTATGAAAAAAACTGCTTTAACAACAAAAAGTCAACGTGTGCGATTTTATTGCTCTCAAGTGTATGTATATTTATGTATCTTAGGCCTGAGTTCAGCCTCTGTTTTAAGATACTTTACTGAATTACTAAACGCATTACTGTTTGTAAATTTTTAGAAATACGTCAAATGACGTCAATGTCAATTTGACAATTAAGTCGTATTTCAGTTTGTTTCGATGGTTTCGATTTCAGCATGCTTGCTTAGTATTATATAGATTTTGTTCTGAATAATTATGTCTAAATTACGCCATTTATTAAACCTGTCATATTCCCGATACTATAGTGTGCAGCAAGCAAAAAAGAAACTGCCTATTATCACGTGCAAACGGCCAGAGTTTAATCATTATGAAGGACAGACTTATCCAAAGTTTGAGGGCATTCCTTTGGCTTCCAAAGGCTGGTTACATGCTAAATCTAAAGGCGACTATTTCGTAATATATGGGGATGCCAATAAAAAGGAAGAAAAGCCAGTTTACAAGAAGAGTTTTGAAGAAATTGGTATTAAGCAAAATTTGATTGAGGTTATGTCAGAACAAGGGTTTTTTTTGCCTACTGCGATTCAATCAAAGGCCATACCCGCCATCCTAAGCGGCCAAAATACCGTTATTACTGCTGAGACTGGTTGCGGTAAGACTTTGGCATACTTGTTGCCAATATTCCAACATATTTTGGAATGGAAACCAAGCATGAAAGAGGACTTTAACAGTCCATTGGCTGTAGTCATAACACCCAGTAGAGAATTAGGTAAGTGTTGTAGTTATTTAGTTTAACTATTATTACATTTGGATGTGGTAGGTGCACGCTTAAATCCCTTACATTCCTTATGTATTAACTCACTGATACTAGTTGTAATATTGACCTTTTAACTGTATACTATAGCACAGACTCAATTTTGTTTGCTTTGTACACTTCTTATAACATTCCTGGTGCAGGAGATGTCTTATTAAATGGCTACAGGCTTAAATAAAAAAGACAACAATGTTCATACATTCTGATTTTGTATAAATTATTCATCAGTTTGTTGTCTTTTTCACTGTGTTTATCAGTAACATCCTTTAACATCCTTGCTGTGCACATAATTATGAAGCATTGCTTTAAGATTTTGAATTCTTTCATATCAATAAATTGTTATATTTTTACATCAAGAAACATCTAAGTTTCCTGTGTGGTGTTTTGAAATAGTTAAATAATATGTATATGAAATATTTCAGCTACGCAAGTGGGAGATGTAGCACAAAACATTGCTCAGCGTCTTAATCTTAACGTAACCACACTAGTTGGAGGCCGTACCAAACAGAAAATGTTAAATCCACCTATCGAATATTCCGATCTCCTTGTCACAACACTTGGTGCTTATAGTAAACTCGTAACAACAGGCATCTACAAAATCAATAACATACACCATGTTGTTTTGGATGAAGCAGACACTTTGCTGGATGACAGTTTTGTTGATAAATTGGCACATTTGATGAAGAAGTTTGCTGTGAGTATTTAGTTCATATTTTTCTTGAAATATAATAATAAAGCTAACTAACGGGTAAAAGAATATACAATAAACAAATAAATAACAAATAATTTTCACATAATCAAACTACCATGTAATTTTGGTCATTGGTTAGTTTTGTAGTTGCAATTATTTTAATCCAAACAGAAGAAATAATTTGAATCCTTAGTGGCAAGGTTGTGTCAACAAGGAGGTCAAGGTATTGGCCGCAAATCAAGAAAGATGGCATAATCTCCACCGACAAGAGCAGTGCTCTTAAATATGAGGAAGAAGTGACAATTCCAAATAGGTTCTGAAAATCACTGTCGTTAAAAAGCATACAAGATTATATATCTAAAGAGGTATGCAGTATTGTAACATTCACATTATGCAATTTCTCATTAATAGAGGCAAGCCTCAAGCCAGCTCAAGCGCAAGGGGTCTACCACGCACAGACCTACCACTGATATTTTTATACTTTATGGTAAACTAGCTGTTACCTGCGACTTCGTCCGCATAGATTTTAACTAAAAAGTGTTTGTCTCGGCGGAACCCTATTTTTTTTCTAAAATCAAAGTAGCCTATGTTACTCCTTATAACATCAGCTATCTGCTAGTGAAAGTCCCGTCAATATCGGTTCAGCCGTTTCGGAGATTACTAGGAACAAACAGACAGACAGACAGAGAGACAAAAATTTAAAAAGCAGATGTTTTTGTATAGGTACCTTATATACTTTCATATGCATTAGATAAAAAGCTGTTATTTTGACATTACAAACAGACACTTCAATTTTATTTATTTGTATAGATAAAGTATAAAAATATCAGTGGTAGCTCTGTGCCTTTATATAATTCAACTTTATATCTGTTTACAGATTCAACCCAGAGTACAAATTCAGACGCCTCCACATGGCTGTCAACTAACACTAGTGAGTGCAACAATGCCCCATGAGCTGCCCGCTGCAGTAAGTTCTTTTGTAAACCCAGGGTCCCTGAAGACTGTTACCACATCCAACATTCACAGGATATTGCCACATGTGCCTCACAAGTAAGTTACTTGTAAATAAGATGATCCATATCTGCACATGCATGGCACTGAACCAACACAGCAGTGTTGGTTCAGTGCCATGCATGTGCTCTTATGTACCATATCTACACTTCTATACTAAAATTATAAAGAGGAAAGATTTGATTTTTTGTTAGTTTGTAAGGATTTAAGGCAAAAACTACTCGAACCGATTTAAAAAAATTCTATCGCCATTAGATAGCTATCTATATATATTATCACCCAGTAAAATAAGCTACATTTCAATTAAAAAAAAATTGTGTTACTAATATAACCTAACCTACCGGTCCCCTATTATCTTCCTAGACGGAGCAGAGGTGGTATGAGTAGCCGAACAATTTTCGCGTCGGTTGCTTACGCACAATGGCCCAATTGTGGGGCTAAGTGCGGATAACACACGTCTAACTAACTAACTATAACCGAACCTACTTTTACCCGAGCAAAGCCGTGAGCAAAATCTAGTGACACATAAACATAGTGCCTAATTCCATCCATGTCATTAATGTTTCAGATTCCTCCGTCTTGGCAAGGCTCAGAAACCAGGAGAGCTATTAAAACTAGTGCAAGCTGATTTAAATGAAAGTCGCCCAGTGATGATATTCTCCAACCAGACAGCCACATGTGACTTTGTCTCAATGTTCTTGAACGAGAATAATGTTAACTGTATCAACATTAATGGGAAAATGGCTGTCGCTCTCAAGTTAGGCAAGATTGATATGTACAAAAGCGGCAAATTCAATGTTTTGTCTTGTACTGACATTGCTTCAAGAGGATTGGATACAACAAGGGTGAGTAAAAAGGACGATTATATTTACTACTAGCTGACCCGCGCAACTTCGTCTGCTTCACATAAGAGAATTTTCCTAGTATTTGCAATATTTTTCATTTATGCTCCGCTCCTATGTGTCTTAGCGTTATGTTATATAGCCTATAACCTGCCCAGGAGTATGGACTACAATCGTACCAAGTTTGGTTAAAATCCCTTCAGTAGTTTTTGACCCATGCGTGCACATACAGACAGACAGACAGACAAAAAATTTACTGATTTCATTTTTGTCATCAGTATCGATCACCATTCATCCTCCAATATTAATTTTGAATATATATTCAATGTACAGAATTGACCCCTCTACAGTTTTATTATAAGTATAGATCTCCATACCTCCATACTATACATTAAATAAATAATGGCATCTAATTTAATACATACATATGCAAATAAATATGTCTGACATTGCTATACCAGTCTGGTATACATAGAGATGTATTAAAGCCACATTTTGCTAACTATGAAATACAGTGGATTTCGGGCATAACGACGATGAAGGGACTACTGTAATTTCGTCATTATATCCGGAAGTCATTACAGGCAAAGGTAAAGAGATACAGACATGTTATGTATCAATTTGTAACTGAACACCCTTATCTACCTACCCAGCTAATATTGATAAACAAAAAGTAAAGGTCTCCACAGTGGCTGACCATCTGTGTGGATGTAAACTAAAGATAAGAAAGCTCTTTGTGTGTTTGGCGGCCGACTCCGGTCGCGATATCTGCATGGGATTTCTAAGAATTTGTTACAAATTATTCATTAGAAACAGTCGCTACACCCGAACTCGGCGTTACATCCAAAGTCGCTATAGCGATATATTTTGTACAAGGGACTTAGATTTAACGTCGTTATAGACAAAAGGTCGCTGCAACCAAGGTCGTAATAAATGAAATCCACTGTATTATTTAGGACCAACATAATAGAGGGCGCGTCTGTTGCCGTTTATCAGGCACAAATCCAGACGCCGCGCCGCCGCGCTGTTATAGAGAATTTCTTGACAAAAAAGTTGTGTTATGTAAGGATTTGTGCCCTGTCTGGGTGTTATTTGTGTAAATCCAAACTTCCTAACTAATATTATAAAAGCAAAAATTAGTTTATTTGTTTGTTTGTTACCTTTTCACGCCTAAGCCACTGAACCGATCATCCTGAAATTTTGCATATACGTTGTCAGATGTACAGAAACGGACGGCTACCTTTCATCCCGAAAAAAATTACTGTTCCCGAGGAAAACAACAATAACGTTCTTATGATAATAGATGGCGCCACGTGTCTTTCGAATCATGATTGAATTATATTATTACAAGCAGAGTACAACCCGAATTGATAGTCCAATTCTAAATTAACGCGAGCGAAGCCGCGGGCGATAGCTAGTAGTTAATATTTATCTGGTATTTCAGACTCAACATATAATCAACTACGACTTTCCGTTGTATACTGCGGACTATATCCACCGCTGCGGTCGGACCGGCCGGCTCGGCTCTGCTGTTAGCTGTAGCGTGACCAACTTCGTGTCGTGGCCGCGGGAGATAGAACTCGTGCAGAAGATTGAACTGTCCGTCAGGAAACAAGCGGATCTTCCCAGCGTTAATGCGAATATCAGGCGGATGATTGAGGAGAGAATTGTGAGGATGTCTGAGAGAGGGTAGAAATCAAACGAAATTGTACAAAGTTGTTGTAAGTTGTAAAAAGGATAGTAGAGATATACTTTTGTGTTGATACTAGATGGCGTTGTGATCAAAGTACGTAGGGTTGTTCTGATGAATCAATGTTTATGAAAATGCGTAGACGAGTAGGTATAAAATGTGTCCTAACTAGCTTTTACCAGCGGGTACGCTCCCTTGTATTTAAAGTAAGTCGTGTTGTAGGAAAACCTTGTCACAATTTTCTTTTATAATTCAGAAAAAACAGCATACATTAATTGTCATAATCAGCCTATTAGGCAAATCATCAACCATTTCTAACTGTCTAGAACTGGTCGAGTTTGGAGTTTCGGGCGATTGATCCTTGACGGAAGTTTCAAAGGTCGCACCTCACATCATATGCAATGTGAGGTTCCTGTCTTTCGAGCCCTAACCACTGGTATCATAGCCCTACAATTTGTATTTAAAATGAGTTTGCCCAATACAGCGTAATATACCGTCTATGAAGTAGTTCTGCTTGACAGATGACATGTATACATGTCAACGGATGAAGTATCGGTAATAAAATTGAAAGTTAATAATTTCAATCCTGGATTTATTGTCCGACTCGCGGGTTGGACTTTTTTGTAGTAGTATCCAGAAAACTAATTGGGAATACGAATGAATTGAGATAATACTCACTGAACCAGTTAGGTGTTCGTGGATGATGCGATTGTAGCATAGCCATAGAATGATACGCTATAGTGGGCAGACTCCATTACTTGTAATAAATGTAAAAAAATATATATCTGATGCCATTTTAAAAATAGTTTTATTTATATCTCGTCCTACGGGGTTTGTCTCAACGGATCACGCGATTAGATTGAGCCCGAAACTGATCACGACAAGTCGTATCAATATCGAATTACATAATCCGTTTCAGCTTAGAATATTTATAATTATGGTACTAAGTGTCAAGTCATCCGTAGCTAATAAAATGAAATACTAATATTTGTGCTTTCTAATCACGGTTTGGATTAGACTCTCTTCTATAAAGCGTAAATGACTATGGATTCTGAGGTATGCGTATCTATACCTTAATTGCAGATAGCTAATTTTGATTACCTTAATTAATTGTGTTCATTTAGTTTCTCTTGACACAAGGATTATTGCTATGTGACTACGCAGTATAAAATAAAAGTACCTAATTTAAATTTAAAACTTTATTACATATATTCACACAATATCAATCTAAATTAAATACAACTACACACATAAGATCCCTTATACAATTGAACACTTTGGGACCGCTTAATGCAAGGATAAGGTTATACAGATGTCTCTAAAAATAAAGTGTTTTACACACCGAATAAAAGTCTTCACTGACAGTTTACTATATACACATATTGCTTATGTTCGACACTAATGTATTAAGTATAGTATTTAATAGTATCTAGTAATACCTACTTTAGGGGCAACGCCGCGTGAACATGTTTCTTATTGCTAAAATACTTTATTTTTAAAATGGAATGCGGGTTCATTATTATTTCTGGAAAATGATCAGTTGATGTGTATATGTATGTCATATGCGTCTTGGTCTTAGGATTAGAAAAAATGGATGATGAAATGAAATTGAATTCTAAATATATTTACATAAATGGGTAAGCAATATTCTGGGTTGAGCAAGAAAGATACAGATGTAGGCAAGAATTATTTTGAAGTGAGAAACATAGAAAATAAGAAATTCTATGGTGGTTCACAAATGTATTGATATGACAAAGAAACTTACTGCAATGAGCTAAAAATATTTTGGGATGGGACAGAAATATTTTAAATATGTCTCTAAGAATGAAAAGATTGTTTTGTGGCCCAATAAGGAAGACAGCAGCGGTCCAGGAAGTACATTTATTTATTTTACAACTTTAAGATGTATTAGGTATGACGATATGAATCTATTTACTATTTGATGTAAAATGTCTATGCCGTTATTATAGTTTTTATTCGTTAATTATAATTATTATAATGTTCACACGTACGATTTTGTAGAGAATATTATAATTCCTTAAGTAAATTTATTTAGAAACAATTTATTTTAGTATTTTTCTTATTGTAGATTTTGCTTATTGTACAATATATCAATAGTATATTTAATATAATATTATAATAAATTATTTTCTACATCACTACAAGATATATTATAATTAGTAACACAGTTTTGTCACACATATAAAATTTGATTATATTATGTAGGTACCTATGAAATTTATTATAATATGTTCAAGTGGGTCTTTTAACTTTTAAATATTAAATAAAATGTCAACATCAGCATGCATAGTTGCATGTGGTGACAGAAGCAGTATTTAAGATACTTTTTAAAGGCTTTAACTCTTATGGCTTCTGGATGACTGGCTTAATTGATAATGCACTGTAAGATGTATTTCTTATATTGAGCTATAAGCTTTAAAATCTTCAAGTCCCGTTAAAAGCGATTGGGGTTGCTGCTAATTTGGGGGTGGCATATACCAGCGTAATTGTAGTTTAAACTTGAAATGTTCGTACAGAATAATAATACCAAAAACGTTGCGTTGTGATCTTAATGAATAGGAATTCCAGAGTTCCCTAAGGAGACGCGTGGTTATTAGTTGGTAGTGACTCGTTTTATACAGCATCAAAAACGAGTGAACATAACCTTCGGTTTTGGAAGCATCTAGATCAGTTGTTCCCAAAGTGGTCCAGGTGGATCCCAGGGGTCCACGAGAGACTCGACGGGGGTCTACGCTGGTGTGACAAAAAAATGGGGCTCACAATTCGCAAAATTCTCGGGCCTCCTCAAAATTTGAGGAATTTCTAAAAATAAAGGTCAGCCCCCGCCCACCGTGGTTGGTTTAGTCCGGAGAATTTCTAATAAAAAAGGCCATTCCAGCGGAACCAGCTAAATTTTGAAAGTGGTCTATGAGAAAAAATGTCTGGGAACCTCTGGTCTAGACGAAGTCAGGGTAATTAATTGGTTATCAACAGGTAGGCCGTATGCTTGTTTACTATCTTAGTGGTAAAGATTAGTTAGGTTTGTATTATTTAAAAGACCCACATCGAGGTGATACTCGTTCTAAAATAACAGCCTTATTGGCATACTACTGCAGTCGTATTGGCATACTACTGCAGTCGTATTGGCATACTACTGCAGTCGTATTGGCATACTACTGCAGTCGTATTGGCATACTACTGCAGTCGTATTGGCATACTACTGCAGTCGTATTGGCATACTACTGCAGTCGTATTGGCATACTACTGCAGTCGTATTGGCATACTACTGCAGTCGTATTGGCATACTACTGCAGTCGTATTGGCATACTACTGCAGTCGTATTGGCACACTACTGCAGTCGTATTGCCGTAAGAAAACTAAAATCTACTCTTTGGTGTCCATATTCCTTTATGTCATCACGATATTAACATGATCAGATTATTATACCTAATAATATAATTATTTACAATTCGCTAATAGGTAAGTCTCTATTTAATTTTATATAACTTTAAAAAATAACAAAGTGAAAGGATTTTAATTAGACAAGTACATTATTAAAACACAAATGTACAAAGAATTTGTTAAATAGGTACACTTATAAATAACTGAAATAAGTTTTTCGTTTCAAGTCTAGTAGGTAGTAAGGTTCATAGCCAAACTACAAAAATGGATGCCTACAAGATATACATACATTGTGACGTCACTGCTATTTATGTGCAGGCGTAAGAATAAGATAGCAAGATATTTTCAATCCGCAACCAGTTTTATAATAGTAATTGCTACTTCATTTTACAGCCACTTTGATGTTGTTTGCGCAAAAAGATGCAATATGTTTTTGTTCAGGAAAATATGAACTCCTGTTCAGTCCAAAGACAAATAACTTAATATACCTAAGCAACTTGATAAGAATGAATTAAGTAATACAGAGAAATTATATAATTGTCATTTTATTTATTAAGATAAATAAATAAAAATATATTAGAAAGCGTGGCGTTTCTTTATGCCAATTGCGCCTAGAAACTAGTGAAATTATGTATGTACATATGATTTTTATTTTATTGTTCTTCGTATTTAACCCTAGATCACTAACCTTAAATCGGAGTAACACTGTCACTAACCTTTCGACTCACAGACTACGCAATAAAACACACATATTTTCAAAACCTTAATTATTTATTTTATAAAAGTAACAAAAACTTAAAGTGCTTTCCTTAGGCAATTAAACAAAACAATGAAAAAGAAACAATACTAATTCTTACAATTACTACAAATAGGAACTGTGTGTTCCCCGTAAATCGCCTTTTTGCAGTATGTGCAAGTATATTTTGTCATACGTCTTTTTTTTGCCGGGCAAAATCCACAATTTTTCTTGTTTTAGGAAGCTCTTGAACACAGCTTTCCTGTGGCTATTCAATGTTTAGAATATATTCAATACTCTTTTTGAAATCACGCTTCAAAGTTACCGTATTGTAGCGCTCGAGTAGCCAGGGTTTCATAAGTTCATCCGCCATTTGCAAAGCAAATTCTCACCTCTTCAGCGGTTTCTTACTGTCTCTGATCATGTTGCATACGTAAACAGCATACGAGTTTATGATACTAATGTTCAAAGTATCATAAAACAAGCATAGCGGCCATCTATTGGTTTTGCGACCAGTACTCATGATTGAGCACATTTGATCCACGGTATCCACAGCGCCTTTTGTAGAATTATAGAAATGAATAATTTCTGGCTTCTTGGTACCATCGTTGATAGAGGGTTGATCATGGGTGGTAGATAAAGGTAAACAACAGCCTTGTTAGACTTGGGTTTGTATGAAACCATGGTCATATCTTTATCGAAGCAAAACATTGAAGTGCCTACTCGCCGTGCTCTAGAATTTTTTAGTTATTGGGGTATTTCGAATTTGTTGCTTCGCAATGTACCAACAACTGTCAATTTATACGGAGCCTGCAACATTTCAGAAGCAAGAGGAATGGATCTCTCAAATCCTAATAAAAATAAAATTCAATCAATATCTAAAAGGTAAAAAAACATTCAAAAAGTCTGCAATACATATTTTCACCTTAATTTTGTTCAACAAAATAACAGTACATAATATATATTTAACATTTAATTGGTAAAAAGTCGATTAGAAAAAAATATAATGAAGGTATCTTGAAAATAAATAAATATTTAAACTCAAAATAAAATTACACAGTCACTAACCTTTCGTCTGTCAGACGACTCGACGGCTGTATCTCCTGACACAATCCGCGTGCGACCGCAATAAGGGCACGTGGATCACTATTAGGTCCAATCAGGAAGGTACTGAGCGGGGGAGGGAGTGCGGATGAGGGGAACCTACCGAACTATGAAACGCGGGGGGTATGCGTAGTCTGAGAGACGAATGGTTAGTGATCTAGGGTTAAAAAACTAGAAAATCTGAAAATCGTGTCGCTATTTATTTTATAATTATTTTATTTTCAAGAAGTATAGGGTTATAAAAAGTAATAAGTATATTTACTCGTTAATATCCGAACCTTTATGTTTCTTATTGCTTTAATATTATTCTAATTTCATTATACAAAGTTTTGTTCATCCGGCATATGGTACAAGGTTCACAGTTTTTTTTTATTATTATGACAAAATGTAAGTGTAGGTAAAGGTTGGACTCGACTTAATTGCGACTAACGAAAAATAATGTATTTTAAGCGGCAAAATATTTCTAAATTTTGTCTAACTGTGACAGTGAAAATGGCGTCGATTTTCGCGTTTAATAGTGCATATGACTAAGTGAGATCCAACCCTATAACACCTTTGTTTGATGAAATACAAGTATAATAATATTGTTATAAATGTATATTTAAAACATTGCGTACCATAGATGTATTTTTATATATAGATGTGATTGAGCACACGCTAAAGTTTTACATTTCACTCGTTGCTTCTAACACAAAATCGTTAGTAAGACTAATATATTACACTTCACTATAATCGTACGTCATTTATTTTTTTGTTTAAATGATTGCCCTTTCAATATATTAATAACGTTTGCAACAATATCTAAATTAAATATCTTACTATTAAGAAATACTACTGTTTAAAATCACAAATATCTACTTATTTTATACTTCAATATCTTTGGCACAAATGTTTGGCACGCTTGATCTAATCCCGCTCTGTTGAGGGACCAGGTCTTGCATCTTCAGTTGACTTCCACCTGCTCTCCAAAATAGACTTGCCTTTAGAATCTTGGTTGACGTTCTGATGGCTATACCTTCGTTGTTCTTCAAAAACCCTGGCAGTCACATTGAATACGCTATCAGCACTCGTCTTTCGCCTGGTATCCAGGGTTGTAAGACTATTACCAGCAGACGGCGATATCCTATGAGGAAACCTTGGCGAGCCTTTAATCCTTTCACAAGAATTCTGATGAGACATCGGTCTTTTATGAGTAGCTGGTAACATGAAGTTAACCTTGGTTTCCGGCTCGGCGATATACTTTTGAGGACCTAAAGGTTGAGGATCGTAGGAACAAGAAGGCTCATCATCCGTCACGCGAATGATCGGGCCACTCTTTGCGTATGATTCTCTTCTCAGTTTTAGTTCTGGATGTGGCACGTGAAGAGTATTACAGGATAAGACCATGGAATGTTTTCTGTTGCCAGGTACAAGACCTGCTATCATGCCAACATGCATTTTTAACGCTGCTGCAATACTCTGTCCGGTAGGGTCTGTTATGGACATTGTTGATGCTTTTCTACTTGAAGGTCTACTGCCGAAAAAGCTTTTTAGTCTGCTTAAAAGACCTGTGTGTTCTTCTCTCTTGTTTAGACAGAGATTGTATAGATCGATAGCTGGTTGCGATTTTCTAAAGTTGAGTTTTGGTTGCGAACTGAAACTCACTGAGTTTCTGCCTCGGTAGGCCTCGGCGGATGGCCAACTGGCCCGTGGAATGACTGGAGGTAGAACTGAGAGGAGTAGCATTGGCAGACCACCGCTTATACTCGGAGTGCGTCTGTCGGCATCAGCTCGTGCTGCACCTTCCTCTTCCACGGTATTTAACTCCGTCTGTAAAATAAAAGTCAATTTATAACGTTTATCTATACTTCTATACTAATATTATAAAGTTGAACAGTTTGTTTTCTTTGTTTGTTTTAACGCACTAATCTCAGGAACTATTGGTTCGAATTGAAAAATTATTTCAGTGTTGGATAGCCTATTTATCGAGGAAGGCTTTAGGCTATATAACATCACGCTACGACCCACGGGGGCGTCGCAGTAACGATAAATGCGGGTGAAACCGCGGGAACATTTAGTTTTAAGATAAAGAGGTTACGTAACTTACGTTAGGTACTTTAACTTTCATACATACTCTCGCTTATGTCCACCAGCCGGCGCATCCAATAGGCTAATACGGCCGTCTGACAGACAGAGTCTGGACTCTATTTAGCAACCGGGATGTCATGACAGCAATACCCAATAACGAAATGGATTCTTAAGTGCCGGACATTTCGAGGTCTCATACACAGCAGTCGCGTTTATTATTATCTTTGCGCTACGATTTCCTTATCATGCACGCCGGACTACACATGTATTTTTCAAATTGTACGTCATACTGACATTCGAAACATCGCGCATAGTATGACTGGGAGTTGGGCGTCATGCCAAATGTAATATGGACTGTCAACCTGCACCTAAAATCCAAACCATAGGCATGGTGCGCCATAGGTTTTTCGGTGCAGTCTACTAATGTCGTATAAGCCCCAGACAGCTCTGGACAGTAATTGTATTACGAAAACTTACTCTTTTATGTAAGGAGATCGAGACATTAGAGCCACTACTCGTATCCAAGGGTTCAGCCAACAGCTTCTCAAGTCTTCCTATCTCCTTATCCAGCGCCGCCACTTCTCTCCTATACACCTTGTTCTGTATCTCTATCCTGAAGTGCAGTTCTTGCGTTTCGTCAGTCACGAATCTTCTAGTTTTACACTCTAGTCTTAGGCCTAAACTTTGTATTACAGGGTCGTCTTCGGCTGAAAAATAGAGATTAGTGATTATATAATATCAACCCTGTATTAAACTGCCCCACTGCTGGGCACGGGTCTCTTCTCAGTGTGAGAAGGGTTAGGCCATAGTCCACCACGCTGGCCTAGTGCGGGTTAGCAGACTTTACATATCTTTGAGACCATTATGAAGAACTCTTAGACATGCAGGTTTCCTCACGATGTTTTCCTTCACCGTTAAAGCAAGCGACAATTAACTATTTAATACGCACATAACTTCGAAAAGTCAGAGATGCGCGCCTTGGGATCGAACTCGAGCCCTCTGCGTGGCAGTCCAACGGTCTCCCATTAGGCTATCGCTGCTTTTTTTGATCGATGAGTTTTAAATAATACAATTTCCGATAATGGCGTGGCTTTCTGATTCTGTTGAGGTCACATTAGATTATGTATTTATCGCGAATAGCATTTCGAATAGTGTCTAACAGAATCCCAATTAACACGTTAAGTGCCACCGACTCGCCCTGCGAGTTAGCGTTAATTTTATTCCAGTGCCGACGACTCGCGTGGCGAGTTCGGTGTTTTTCGGTAAACGTTACGAAGACTGAGACTGCCACAAAAATAACAAAATATAAATTTTACCCTTACATAATACCAGTGAACTCGCGTGGCGAGTTCATTCGATTTATATTGTAGTGCCGGCGACTCGCTTGGTGAGTCCAATGTGAAATGTATGCGGCATCCGGGAAAACATAATGAAAATCGTAGTGGCACTGAACGTGTTAAACAATTTCGTATTGTACTCCTATCGTAGGGTTTCCAGACTGCTTAAGATTTTATATCAGCATGGCATGAATGTTTTATCCTGACAACGGACGCGTTTTTGGAACAAGACTCGCTTATCATGTAAAGTACAAATGGCTATGAGCTACGGTAATCGTTACTACCAGATTTCTTGCGTGGTCTTATCATAAGTTTTACATTCTTAATTTGCTTAACATGGTTACAGGCTACAGGTAAATAATTATAAACTCACATTAATAAGAGTAATTTGGACATCTATAATAGTCTTCTTCTTTTCGTTTGGTTAGTGATCAACCTGTTGTCAAGAGTTGTTCAAGCCGCCCGTAGGCCTCTGACATGGCTTAACGACTGCTGTCAATTTGACAACAACCGGGACCGACTTTTTAAGTGCCCTACGAAGCACGGAGACGCTCAGATGAAATACCACTAAGCGGTCACCCATTAATAGACTGACCGCACCCAACGTTGCTTAACCTCTCTAATCGTTTACGGATCAATGAGTGCAACTGGCTATGAGTTACTTTAATAGTTACTTAGTGACCTGTATGAGGAAACGTATTTTTTATATTGATGTTTCTTCCTACTCATACTTCGAACTCACTTAAGCATCGTCATGAAGCTCATAATCGAAGTAAACTGTAATACTAAATGCAAATAGAACGAGTAGCGATAGCTCAGTGGGGAGACCAACAGACTGCAATGCAGAGGGTCTCGGGTTTGAACCCACGTCGCGCACCTCTGACTTTCGGAAGTTATATGACTTTTCGAAATTATGTGCGTATTGATTGTCAATTATCGTCTGCTCCGTGCCTCGGAGAGCACGTTAAGCCGTTGGTCCCGGCTGCCATGAACATCTATGGCAGTCGTTATTGGGAGAGTGTCGACACAAAAGATCCAACTGGGTTGAAGTGTCGCCGGTCTGCACTGACTAGCCCCCACATAAGATAAGATAAGATAAATGCAAATAGAAATTGCTTTGGAGCTAATTTGACACTCACCTTTTGTCCTGATAGCGACTATTTTCGGTAGAAACAGCAAACACAACGTAGATGTGGTGGTGATGAGAATGAGACTAGTTATTGATATGTACGCCAGCGTAGCCCTTTCAGAAATGATCGTGCCAATGACCACGACACTGGCGCTGGTTATAACTACGGAGTATACGCTTATGCCGATGTATTTGGAGTCGTTAAGCGCAGATATCTTGACGTTTCTTGTCTCCCAGGCCATGTAGACCCCAACGATGAGGAGCAGGCCTTTGTAGGCGTACAAGGCGCACAGCCATCCTGTTGTGTTTTGGGATTTGCAGACTTCTATCTGGAAGAGGTATTAGTATGGTTAGGATGTTGAACAAATGGTGGTGAAGGTGTATTTAGGTACTTAAAACAAAGACAGAGAAGAGTTTTATACAAAGAGGTAAGCAGTAAAAGTCTAAATATATACGAGGAACTAGTCCAACTCAAACCTGAGGTTGATAAATGACTCCTCGGTCTGTGGCGCTGATCTCCGTAGTCAAATTCTTCAGATGTCTCTCCATGGGGTCAAGCATCGCCCACAGGGTGACTATCATGCCATCGATCACCAGTAGTGCACACACTAGCGAGATAAGTGGAGTGTCCTGCAGTAGCTTCGTTTTGCAGACACCGCTCCGGTTACTGACAAGAGAACACTTTTTAATAAATAATAATAATGTCCTCCAAACCGAATTTCGACCACGGCGGCCAGTCTTAATGGAGGCTGGCCGTCTGTGCAGGAGATATTATAGTGCACAAGTGTGTGTAAATACAAGTGCCTTCTCTGTTCCCTAACTCTCATAATCCGATGGGACGGTAATTCGACACGACCGGAGAGAGATCAGGCGCAGGACCAACGGCTTTACGTGCGCACCGAGGCACGGGGGTATCTAACACCGCCAACTTCCTAACTCCGGCCTGCTATTGAGATTTCTTAACAGAAAAACCCAATAACTTTTTGTTGGCCCGACCCGGGATTCGAACCCGAGACCTCATGCACAGCAGTCGCATTCACTACCGCTGCGCCACGGAGGCAGTCCATACCCTATTATTAATAAATAATAGGGTATATGACACAATATTTTATTATTTAATTTAAATAGTAACATTACCCAAACTCTAAAATAGAAAGATTTTTGGAAAATTACTTTAAACTATAATAATAAGACTAAAGTATTTTAAATCTTGTACTAGGAATAAATTGTCAAATGATAGAAAAAGGATGCACGGTACGAACTATGACGTAATCTCTATTTAACCGCACCTGTGCGAAGAAGATAGCGAGACATCCGTACCACGAGACTCCACTTTTTCTTAATTATCCATATTTAAAATGTTAATTACTCACTTTTTTTGCAACCAATTTCGATAAGTACTGTTTCCACAAAATATTTATAATAATAATAATATTCTACCACATACAGCCTTCCTCGATAAATGGGCTATCCAACACTAAAAGAATTTTTCAATTCGAACCAGTAGTTCCTGAGATTAGCGCGTTGAACCAAACAAACAAACTCTTTAGGTTTATAATATTAGTATACATAATATGGAGTGCAATAAAGATATTGAATTGAATCGACAAAGGATGCAAAGTAATTAACATTCTAAGGTATGGTAGGCATGTCAAAAATCCACTTACCTTACAAATATCCTGTGTACTCTGTACGTCTTTGCGAACATCGATCCGAACGCCAGTGAGAACCCAGCTGATAGGATGTACACTCTGCCCTGCAAATATAATGTATTCAATACTATTATTACCCTGTTGGATTGAAGATAAGACTATAAGTATAATTTCATGTGATAGCAAAGACTTCTCTCTCTCTTACTAGAATCTAAACTTTTGCTTCCACTAGGGTAGTGCGATTGAAGAAGTGCTGTAATAGAAGATCGCAAACAACCAACCTTATTCATGTGGTTCAACCATATTAGTAGTAGAGCCTCGCTGATTGCAGCATGAATGTGCCGGCTCGACCGGAGAAGGACTACCCTCGCACAGAATATCGACGTGAAATAGCAGTATTCCTACTGTTATGTTTCGTCTGGTGAGTGAGAGTGCCGGAGGCCCAATCACTCTCTTTCCCCCATTCCCGCTCCTTCTCCTTCCCACTTCCTTTCCTAAAGGCGCGTTCGTTCTTTCGTTAACGCGCAAGTGATGCCTCTGGTGTTGCAGGCATCTATAGGCTACGATGACCACTTACCATTAGGTGGGCCGTATGCTTGTTTGCCACCTTAGTTGTCCAAAAAAGAAATAAAATTCTTTGAGGAGGTCAGTGTACCCATAGGCCACGGCAACCGCTTATCGTCATATCGGTCGAATGTTTGTTTGCCTAAAACCTTGCTAGTAAGTATAGTTTTGCTAATATATTTTTCTACAAAGAACAGTTAAAACGAATATTTGCCATCTTTCAATAACATAAATAAGTCTTTGAAACAAGTCTGCTAAGGGTGGGCTGAGTAAGAAAAAGTAAATGATTTTCTTTCCTTTTCTTTAAAAAAACGCAGGTACTAGGATTAAATCATGTGTAATAGTATTCCACAAACATTTTGGATCCGTGTAGGATGCGAACCCACAACCCTCAGCGTAGTTAGTGGCAGTAGAAATGCGATCTCTAAATCTACTCCTCGATATAGTACTATTCTCGCATTGTTCTTTCTTTGTCTTCTTTGTCCTTATAAATAGATAATTGAGCGAGGAGATCTTGGCAAACCACACGGTTTCTAAGGTGTAGACCTTTAGAACGAGCGAATAAAAAGAAAAGGTAGCTAGTATTTCATATAACTAATATGGTTCTACATTCTCACAGTGCACATGGCGGAGAAGGGCACGTAAGACGGCAACGTCGCGTTGTCCACGCCCAGCAGTGCGACCGCTGTGTACACCAGGACGCAGCCAATCAGTGTCATGTTGTTCAGGCGAGGGGATGATAACTTGATTGACCTGAAATATGCAAAAGTTTATAAAGATTATTTGTTTATTATAGTCAATTTTATTATACATTATTCGTAGCACTCCACTATAGATAGATATTCGCAGTATACATCTCGGATTGATAACTAATCATAACGAATGTCTAGTTTAAATTGCTTACGTTTTAAAAACAGCAGCTATGAATAATGAAAGGAACAGCCCAGCTGTATGCTTGTTTGGAATCACTGTGATGAAGATACAATACATAAATAAAATAATTTAGGGAAATGTTACCTTAAAGTAAGAAAATTACGTTCTTATTTTATACAAAAACATACGGTATACTTAATTTTTTTTTTATGTTATAAGACGCAAACGGGCAGTGGGATCGCCCGATGGCAAGCGATTACCGCCGCCCACGGACACCCGCAACACCAGAGGATTTACAAGTGCGTGGCGCTCCTTTTAAATTAGCCCCCACCAGAAGGAAGGGACGGTTGGGCATCCGGTACCCTCACTCACTCGACGAAACACAACGCAAGCGCTATTTCACGCCGGTTTTCTGTGAGGCCGTGGTATCATTTCGGTCGAGCCGGCCCATTCGTGCCGAAGCGTGGCTCTCTCACGGTGCAAACGGTGCATAGGTATTTTATTTTATTTATCGTACCTATTTCCGAGTAAGTTTATATTCATTTAAATTTTACTAAAAAGACCATACCTTCGTTTGCTATAATGAAGATTAAACACCAAAAACGCTAATGCCAGTGCGACTCCTAAAGCCGCTAACGCAGCCACAGCCATTCGAGCTGGCGCCCACACGGAGTCCACCCTGAGGACGAGCAGTCTTCTAGCTGCAGGTATACCACCAGCCCACTGCGGTCGTGTGCACTCCGAGCAAGACATCGCTCTGCCGTGTGTGTACAGGGCTACTGTTTTTGGCCGACCTCCTAGAATTCAAGTAAATGTGAAACAGCGGGCAAACGCGTTTCACATTTCGGTCAAGACAGATCTGTAATACCATATCGTCGACAAATAATAGACATATAAGCATCAGACCTCATCATAATATTCTTGGAAGAGATACCGAGCTCTGCTAATAGAACAGCAATATTGTGGAGGTATGTGGGTTACCTAGACTCTTAGACGAACAGACTGCAATGCAGAGGGTCACAGGTTCGAACCCACGTCACGCACCTCTGACTTTCGGAAGTTATATGACTATTCGAAATTATGTGCGTATTGATTGACAATTATCGCCTGCTCCGTGCCTCGGAGAGCACGTTAAGCCGTTGGTCCAGGCTGTCATGAACATCTATGGCAGTCGTTATTGGGAGAGTGTCGACACAAAAGATCCCACTGGGTCGCCGGTCTGCATTAACTGGCCTCCACATAAGATACCTGCACTCATTATTTAAGTTCTGGTACGGAAGTTCTTTGTGCTAGCAGCGCTGTGACCCCCATTTTCATAGGATTATAGGATTTCTTATAATTTTATAGTAACTACTAACAGTCAGTCGAGCCGTATTTGTTATTTTAGTAGCAATAACGTGGCTTAAAGTAGGTATCGCCGTTTCCAAATATAAGTTCATACATTAGTAGTGACTATAGACTTGGGAGTGTCACTACAAAATAATGGAGAGCCTCATTCTTAGCGGTTATTTGTATAAATTGCCATGCAGATACCCTAATAAAATCGAATGGCGCCATAAATGTTTGACGCACGTGTCCTCAATGTATAAGCGCGACATGATAACAGTACCAGCGTCGTGGCTTTTGAAATCAGCTTCGCATAAATAACGGCTTTTTCCGAAGAAAGTATTGTCATTTTCTTATACCATTGTAAAAGGAACTATTATGAAATACTGACCTTGAATTTGGTAGAACGCCGAGGTACCTATTCTGTCGGCTCCGTTGAAAGATACGGGTCCCTGGAAGCAGATTCGTTGTTATCATTTTTATTGACTTATATTACGTAATGGAGGTGTAAGCATACGCATCAAAGGATATCATATACAGACAATTTTAGAGGCTAACAAATTCAGGGGCTACCATCAAATTTTATTAAATGCTTGAGTATGTTCAGTAGTAATTCATGGAGAAATGGTTGCAGCACCTTACAGTTTTGATTTGTAAACAAAATTTATTGTAAACTTGGCGATTAAAGAGTTGCCATGAGGCCATTCTTGCCCGTTCTTCTCATGAGCTTGCTTTGCTGAACGTGAACCCTTGCTTTGCTGAACGTGGCAATAAATGTAAATTCACAGAAAAAAATTGTGTAACTTTGATATTCATAAGTGTTACCTTGTAACCTAACTTGAATAAATATATTTCTGATTTTGATTTTGATTTTAGACTATAGTGATCTTAGACTTGGTCTATCTATCTGGTAGGTCAATATATACAAATGGTAAATGTTAACATAATTGCACGTTTGTAAAATCTTCAAGATTTAAATCAGATAAAGTGTTGCGTTGTAGTTGGGTTGCCGACGAACATAATTAAGCCCGGAGAAGTATATAAAGGTGACCAATATCAGAACCTCCATGTGTTACGAACACCTTTCACGATTGGTGATTGAAATTGATACCCTCTCAATATTGTTATCGCTGATTCAGAGAAGTTGGCGTAAATGCTGGCTAATATAATTGCGGTTTAAATACAAAAAATGTTGACAAAAGACATAGAAAAAAGTCCAAATCAAATAATCACCGACACTCCGACAAAGCTGAGGTTTGCGAGCTGATCCAGGAACTCTTTCGCCATATCTTGCCTATCATAGTCAAAATGGCTGAGCCCAAGTCTTGTAATATTGGTTCCATTATGCCTCCTGTTGCCTGACATTCTCCAGAGCTGTTCTGCTTTGCTAAGAGCGAGGGCCATTGCCCATACAGCATCATAAGTTTGAGGAGCGTAAGGGGAAACAGGGACGCCTGCCGCTTCCATTTCTCGGTGGAACATTTCATTTGTCTGAAAGAGAAGGTAGATCAGCTTAACAAGGACTAAGGTTAGTTGGATTACTCAGTGTCACTAGGTGGAGTTATTTGAATTAAATTGTATTTTTTACGGAATTAAAATATATACTAACTTCTAGTTCTAGTTCGTTCGAGTTTAGGGCCTCAGTTTCAAAGTGCCGATTTTCTCAGTCACGGATGCGTATTAAATAGTTAATTATCACTCGCTTTAACGGTGAAGGAAAACATTATGAGGAAACCTGCATATCTGAGTGTTCTCGGCCTCGATGGCGTAGTAGTTAGTGTAACCGACTGCCACGCCTGAGGTCGCGGGTTCGATTCACGCACAAGTCAAACATTTGTGTGCATGAACATGGATGTTTGTCTTAGTCTGGGTATTTCTATGTATAATATGTATGCATTTACAAAAAAAAATAGTATATATGTATGTTTATCCATTGTCTAGTACCCATAGTACAAGCTCTGCTTAGTTTGGGCTAGATGGTGTTGTGTGTATGTGGTAGATATTATTATTATTATAAAGTTCTTAAAAGTATGCAAAGTCTGCTAACCCGCACTGGGCCAGTAAGGTGGTCTGTGGCCTATTACATCTCACACTAAACAAAAAGCCCGTGCCCAGCAGTGGAATAGTTTAATACAGGGCTGATATTATTATTATATTATTTACATACATACATAGTATCACGCCTGTTTCCCAGAGGGGTAGGCAGAGACTTCAGATTTCCATTTGCTACGATCCTGACACACTTCTCTGGCTTCATTCACTTTCATCACATTCCTGATACACGCCCGTCGGTTCAAGGTGCTCTTAACCTGGCCTTTGTCCAGAACGCCTCCAATCTGATCGAGAAACGTTCGCCTAGGTTTTCCTCTTGCGACTGTTCCATTCACACTAGCCTTATAAACTTTCGTAGTCAGTCTTTACTTGTCCATTCTTTCTACATGTCCAAACCAGTTTAACATACCCTTTTCTATTCTTGTCACTATATACACTTTCATGCCGCATCTCTCTCTAAACACACTATTCCTTATTCTATCTTTCAGAGTCACACCACATATGCTTCTCAGCGCTCTCATTTCTATAGCATTTATTCTGCTCTCATGCTTCTTTTGCCATACCCAACTTTCACTTCCATACACAAGTGTGGGCACTAATAGTCCTCTATGAACAGTCAAACGTGCCTTTTCGGATACATTTCGACTGTTCATAAAAGCGCGTACAGCTTCATTCACTTTGTAGGCAGCAATTATTATATTTTTACTGGTATGGAATCTGAAATGTTTTCGGTAGGCGGCTCAGGCCTAATACGTGTGAGCTAAACATAGCTCTCTAGCATAATCTGGGTTAGTAGTCTAGTGTAATTTGTAGCATAGCGTGTACCACAACTGCAATATCTCTATGTAAGTCAATGTATAAAGGATATGTAATCAAATATTTTTACTATTAGTATACAACCTTTGTACTAATGACAATCTGTTTATAGCGAGAAGCTTTAAAATCAAAACACCGATTCTCGGCATAGCTATTTTTAGACCACGCAATTTTTGTTACGCAAATAATTCAAACGAAATCAATTGTATTTAACTGAAAATGCTTATTTCTCGATGTCGTCCTTTCCTCTATCTAAACAATATTTTCCGCAAATTGCAAGAGAGCCTGGAAACACTCTAGCTTAGGACTTATATCCTTTATTATAGCACATTTTTCTCGGAAATGAGAAATGAATATTACATCAAGCAGTTTGCGCTGAGACGAAGTTCAAATAAATGTCGTTCGGATTTATTTTCTAGCGATATATTAGATAATAAATAATACATCAGGACTTACAATGTTATGTTTTACGGTATATTTAGTACCGCTCACGAAATTAGCTGTAAAAACGTCGAGGGTTAAGTATTTTCTGGCAATCGATATCGCCAGATGACTTGATCATTTATTAGGTGTGACCACGAACTATGGTAATAAGAGGCCAAATGGAATAAATTTATATATTTATTTATTTATCTATTTACTACATTACACATTTTTATAATTGGCAGCGGCTTCCGCACTAAGCTCGAGGCTTGTATCGCGGTAATATGTTTTATTAATTTATTTTCTTAAACTTTGTAGCCCTTTTTAAGTAAATAGCGTACAAGGAGAGGTATGAGATTAATCATAGTTACGTTTTACACAAAAAAGTGAGAGAGTTTAGAAATCTAACATACCTGTATAAAAAATAACCTTAAAATTCAATAAATTACGCTCGTATTTCGACCATTGGGCGACCGCTAGTATATTTTATTAGGATTAAGATTTCAGATAAGATTTTATCAAAAGCTTTTTAAGTAACATTTATAAGCTTTGTTACTTTATGTCGCTTAAATGGTAATATTTAAGCGACATAAAATAGTCGGTGTCAGCCAAGGAAATACGACACATACATAGCAATAATAATACGAAAATATGTCTATATGTGCAATTGTGTGGGTATGCCAATATTATGTTATAATTATAGTATGACAATTATCGCCTGCTCCGTGCCTCGGAGAGCACGTTAAGCCGTCGGTCCCGGCTGCCATGAACATCTATGGCAGTCGTTATGGGGAAGTCAGTGCACTCTAATATCCTGATCCTGGTCTAGCTTTAGGGTATCGTTAACCTTCGGGTTGCGGAGGTCAGATGACAGTCGCTCCGTGTAAAACTGATATCTAGTCAAATCCGGTTAGACTAGAAAGCCGACTGCCGACCCCAAGTGACTTGGGAATAATAAAGGCTAAGGAGAAGAATAATTATAGTAAGACATTTCACGTTTAAGTAGTTACACACCTACTTTGGCTGACACCGACTATATAAATAACAATAATTGTACATTATGTTATCCTAATAATTTGATTGTCTTTTAAGCAGTCTACACATATATTTAAAAATGTTTGCTTAGATGAATCAGTTATTCCAAAAGAGATCTTTTTAAGAATTAAAGGCCGCATGATATTGTACTTACCAATCCTGAGTAAGAAGCAATATCGCCTACAATCCCTCGGTGCGCAGTGACAGTGACAAGCCCTTCCAACGCGCGAGCCAGCTGCGCGCGCGCACACGGCGCTGCTGAACGGATTCGAGGAGGCATGCCTGACACTAACCACGCGTACTCAGCGCCGAACATGCCCAGTCTGAATGCCTGTGGACATTCGATAAAGATAATAATAAATGAAAGGTTGAAAATATCGTTTTCCCGTTGTTCCAGGTTTTGAGGGACTTCACAGCTGACACATGAAGTATGGGCTAGGAACAAATTTAATTCCATCAAATGTGATGATCAGTTTTATAACCAGAAAAATCACATCTAGAGCTCTAAATATTGTCCCCAGTTCCATCGTCCTAATTTATACAATGGGGTATATAATTCCTGACAAAATCTATTTGTGTCATAACTTTCAAAGATATTATAAACCAGCAATCTAATTAATTAATAGGTACCTAATTAAATTTTAATATAAATAATATTATGGTAAAGAATATGTGTATATTTAATGCAAATGTCTAATTGAATACAATACTGACCTCACAGAATATCTTCGGTATCATCTCTTGCGAGAAGCTGCCGATTATGATTCGAGTATCCAGCTCCTGGAAATAAATATGAAAATAATATCAGCGAGCCCATCTAGTGGGTACCGAGTCACCGTCGTCTCGACCTTGTATTGTTTATAGAGTATCAGGCAGAAGTCCTTATTTTTTATTTTATTTTCCTCTTCATTATAGTAGTCCATTAAACAGGCATCATTAGGACCGAATTCTTATATTTTGCTACTTCGGTGAAACAACATTGATAGCAATCACACTGAGGTACTCTGCTAATTAAAATTTGTAACGAAAAAATCTAAATATAAGCATAAGCATACATTTATGCCATCTAACCCATCGTTCTTTTTTATTTTTTTTTATACTACTAAGGAGGCAAAAGGAAGTGGGAAGGGGGAAAAGGGGTGCTTGGGCCTAGTAGAAAGTGCTTATAAATTTTTGTGGCTGCCTTAGTAGGCAGTTTCAAATATTTAATGTAAAATTTAAATTCGCTTTTATAGAACATTTGCTTTCCGTGGCAACCTGTAATTAAGGCAGCACCAATACTTGTAAACCACTAACTTTAAAACTTAGCTTTTAAGGTGTATGTTCTTGTTGGTTGTCTAAATAAATAAATAAACACAAAAGGTTCAATATCAATCGGCTAATCTTTTGCTTTTTGGCTAAATACTTAGAAAACTTTTCATTTTATTATACTTAGTTTAACGTTCCAACGTAGATAAGTTTGTAGAACAAATTACCTAAAATTCAAAACTGGCAACATTACATTAATTAATTTTGATTTATTAATTCTCCAATGCTTTCAGGAGTAATTTGAAAGTGTTGCGTTATTGTGGTTAACGTAAACAAAGGATAGGCTTAGTTATAACAACTTTTGTGTTGTGGTTTTATAACAATGTTGCTTTTTTAACAAAGCTTTGCTTAGCTGGTTTGTTTAGTATAAGTATTACGTTCGCTGATACACAAAAGTGGTGTATCAATCTTATCTTAAGATTCTCAAACGTGTCCACCGCGAGTTATCAATGTAATTTTTTAAGCTTGCTACTACTACACTATGTACGCAAGCAGTTATTATAGTTTATATAGATTAGTCAATCTTCGACTTTAGACATGATTTGAGATCGTCTTCTTTGCGTTGTCATCTTACGGATATTCTGTCTCTAATAAGGAAGATGATCACTAAGAGAAGCATCTATGTTATTATCCGCAAAGATCCGTATGTTCTGAATGAAATATTGGGCAGAGCACTGACCCTTGTGGTACGCCAGCAATAATAGTTTTGGAGCAGTAACGCATTCCTTTCATTATATCAACGATTACATTAATGCGTTAACCGCTTCAAAGCTAGTAATCAATGTAAAGAGTTAGTTTAGTTAGTAGGATATAATGGTCGTTAGGTAAATCCTGTCAAATGCCTTAGAGAAATCGAAGATCTTGCAATTAGATGTAACACAAAAGCCTAGCAGCAAAATCCGGTATCCACATGCTTGTATATTAAAAAATTCAAAGGGTAAATTCCTAATCAGCGTGAGCCATAGGTAGGTAATTAGAGAATTACTTAGGTAAGTATCTTAGCGTTTGAGAAGCATAATTACTCGGTACTCCAATATAATATGCAGATTCGGTTGAATTACTTATAACTAGCGAATCCGTATCGGCCTAGCGTTCCGGCAAATACACATAGTTAGCTTGTGAGGAATTACATTATGCTCGGTAGATTTAGCGAAAATTATGGTAGAGACGTTGTTTGAGATCTGTTATTTAGAATTTACTAATTGAAACTTAATAACTTCAATTTATTGTTATACAATTTTATTGTTCAACTTATTGTTGATCGGTAAACGATTAGCGAGGTTAAGCAACGTTGGGTGCGGTCAGTCTATAGATGGGTGACCGCTTAGTGGTATTTCATCTGAGCGTCTCCGTTCTTCGGAGGGCACGTAAAAAGTCGGTCCTGGTTGTTGTCAAATTGACAGCAGTCGTTAAGCCATGTCAGAAGCCTACGGGCGGCTTGAACAACTCTTGACAACAGGTTGGCCACTAACCACACGAAAAAGAAAGAAGAAGATTTATTGTTAACTATCTAAAGGAAGCCTCGCCTCTCGGGGATGCCTCTGCCATCCTCAGAAGCATTAAAGAGACATCTTGTTGTGAAAATAGTGTTTTTGGTTGCATAATTAAGTAGTATTTAGGTAATATTTCAAATTTCGGTTAGAGAAAAAGTGGTAATGGGGTCATTGGTTATGTTCTTCACACGTCTGCACTTACCTTACATTTTTTTCACATTTCCTGTATCATTAGCAATTACCCCCCTTTACCAGATTTAAAAGATTTCCTTTCTCATACTTATTTTATAATTGACTAGCTTTTGAGCGCGGCTCCGCCCGCGTGGTACCTACATCAATAAAAAGTAGCCTATGTCCTTTCCCAGGTTTTAAACTATATCTGTACAAAATTTCATCTAAATCGGTTGAGTGGTTTAGCCGTGAAAAGGTAACAGATAGACAGACAGACTGACAGATAGACAGACAGAGTTACTTTCGAATTTATAATATTAAGTAAGTATTAAGTAGTAAGTATTTGTATTTAAGTTTTTGTCGACGTAACTTTTTGTTTACTGAATCATTCAGGTACCCTCTTATCATTCTATTATGGATTACAATTAAGTAATACTTATTTATATTCAAACTGATAACTCTTTTATCTGTATCAAAAATCAAATTTAATGCTTTAGGATCGGCAGTTGCGGTCTTAATAGGTGGCTAGGCTGACGGGATAACGATTAATGATTTTTACCCGTAACGATAAAGGTCAGAGACAAGAATTGGATTACTTTCAATTTAAGACAGGAAAATAGAATGAAAATAAAGTAGAGCAAGATAACAAAACTGACTATAAAACGTTGGACCTAAACACAGCTGACTAAATGTGAGTCTAATACCTACACCTCTTCCTATCTACGTCTATACTTCTATATTAATATAACGAAAAGGAAAGATTTGAGTTTTTGTTCGTTTGTTTGTAAGGATTTAACTCAAAAACTACTCAACCGATTTTAAAAATTCACCATTAGGAAGCTAATTTATCACCGAGTAATATATTATTACGAGTATAATTTACTAAAAAAAAGAAAGTATTATTACTAACATATCTTAACCTTACCTACTATCGCTATATACTACGCGAGCGAAATCGCCGGCAAAAGCTAATCGACGACATAACTATTGCAGACGTGATTCTATATTAAATTATATTATTCATTTAAAGATAACGTTTTCCAAATTCATCACTTTCTTTTACTTAATATTTTATATCCAATCATAAAATTTATCGAAGACAATTTGCAATAAATTTACCAATTTTCTAGACTTACGGTTCAGTTCAATAAGATATAACAGACGTGAGAAAAGAATATATTTCTTAGTTTTAACAGGCTGACAGTGAATAACTGTTCAGTTCAGAACTTCTATTCATTTGTCTGTACTTTCAATGAGCTCATATTTTTGGAGTGAAAACTATTTGTGATATTTTTTTAATTTTTTTTTTATTTTACTCGTCAAAATGACCACACTCCACCTGATCGTAAGCAGTCGTTTGGTCTAAGAGCAATGGCCTCCACACCGCCCTCATAGCAGCCGAGGTGATGTTGAGGTCTCTACTTTGACGGCCTGAGAAGGTGCTTTTTCACGCCCCGCTTAAAGGACCCAGGATTGAAGGAAGAAGGAAACACGTGCCTTGGCAGGGAATGCCATGCTGTGGTCGTTCGGCAGAGGTAATAATATGGAATATCATTAGGAGCAAACATATTATATATTGTCCATTTGTTATTAAAGTAGAGCTCATTTGATCGAAATGTAGGTCTTGAGGGGATATCCGTCATGTCCAAATACGTATATCCATAGTAAATATAAGGCGCCATAATACATAGTAGTAATTGACTTGTAAACAACATACTATAGTTGTCTCGTCTTCTTCTTCGTTCTGTGTATTCGTTGTTTCAATGTTTATACAGGCTAATTTTGAAATTGTGTAATTATTTTTAGCCACGCATTCTACTGGTGATATAGAATAACTCTGGCCATATTTTTTTTTATTAGAATTATGTTTTTGGAAAAATTAATGTACCGATTTTTTTCGTGAAATGGTTTCAGATAGTCATATGGTAACCACCCGACACAATCTTGATACTTCACTAATAAAAAAAAAATAACATAACAATAACTGATGTCGTAAATAATAAGGGGCAATAAAAAGGACCGCCCGTTATTATTGACGACATTAATTATTGATATGTTATTTTTATTAATTAATAAGAAATTAAAATTGCTTCAGGTGGTTAACATATGACTATCTGAAACCATTTCACGAAAGAATCGGTACATTTATTTTTCCAAGAAAATATTCTAATAAAAAAAATATGGTCAGGGTTATTCTATACCAGCAGTAGAATGGGTGGTTAAAAGGAATTACACGATTTCAAAATCACCCTGTATAGTATAAAACAGGCAGTCTTAAAAAATTGTAGTGTAACTGTATGAAACATAAGTCAAGTTTGAAAACACTTCTGGACGAAATTGCAAAACGAATTTTTTTATCACATAATATAATTTATACTTTACTATCCTGAAATATAATTGCATCTGCAGTTGCACCTTTATAATTACCGTTGCATTACGGTTTAGTTGCTTGAATAATAATTGGCAGTAGTATCAGCTCAACCGTACGTTCACATAATAGTCCCCAATCATAATCTGCCAATCGGCTTTCACGCAGCGTCCCCACTACTCAATAGCCTACAGATTAGCTATCAACTGCAAGCTTACCTCAATCACGAATCTCTTTCTCTCTCTGTAGTACCACAGATTAATTAATATGTCACAGATATTCTATTTGACTGCATCGTTAGGGTTGTAATATTGTTTTGTGCCTACCCTAGCTGTTGAAGTGTTGGACGGGGAAGTATTATTGAGTTTTTGTAATGGATTCTTAGCAGAGTCTGACAACATACACGTTAGACAATAGCGTGCGTCATGTAAGTGGTACGTAGAATAGCGAAATGTGGATGTAATATACATGCCTAATAGTCCCGGAGTTCTAATCTATACTATCTATACTAATATTATAAAGCTGAAGAGTTTGTTTGTTTGTTTGAACGCGTTAATCTCAGGAACTGCTGTTATAACACTAAAGATATCGTTAACACGTTGCCAACCGTGTATCAAAGAACTCTTATGATGGTCCTCAGCTGCTCATGTCAGGACAATCATAAAAGTCCTCTCTGTCAGTCAACTTTCGCTAAGCTCCTACTTAAGGAGTTCTGGAAATACTACTCGCCTCAAAAGCACAACATAAAATTCTAGTTACTTGCAGCCGAATCATTTCGTGCTTAAATAGAGACATATATTTAGCTCATGTTACATGTTGATTTTTAAGTTAAGCCAAAATATTTGATTTGAAAACTTCTTTTTCCTAGCGATTATTAATCCCAGCTTATGCCAGGGTCCGCTTATTTCTGATCTAACGAGATTTAGGTGAATATCATTTTTTACACGGAGCGACTGCCATCTGACGTCCGTAATCCAGAAGGATAACATCATTCTATGGTTAGACCAGTCGTCATGATATTTGAGGACGCGATTTGATTAGAAAACTATCACACTTCAAATGCCAGATAGCATATAAGATTACTAGCTATCTTTCGAGAACAGTACTTTTTCCTGGATGAAAGCTACCCTACGTGAAATTTTGAGATGATAGGTTAAGTAGTTAAGACGTGAAAGTGTAACAAACAAACACAGAGTTGCATTTCTAATATTAGTTACAATCTACATTTATGAAATTACAGGTGATAAACACTGCATCCTTAGTGCGCTCTCTGCGACCATTTCTTACTCTGCGGTCGTACCAACAGGTTGGTTCAATTTTGTACATAATAGAAACTCTATTAGAGACTAGGAAAGGTACCGAGTGATTGATTTACTCCAAGTTCTGCGCGAGACGTGTAATGAAGTAACTTTGAAAGTTATATTGACTTCCAATACACTAATATTGGTTGAACGCAGTTTGATGTATTGAAGTAAAATAACGATTTGAATTGGTTTTCTTCCTGGAATAGAAAGGTTTGGTCTGACGTCACGATCTTGTGAGCTAGAATTTGTTTTGTCTGTGCAGATGACGCAGTAATAATAATAATAATGCTTGGGGGTGGAAGTGTAATTTTCAAGGGCATAACTACGGGGAAACCCGCTCCGGGTCTCCGTTTTCACGAGACCCGTGATGGCGAAACCGGCGCCGCACCGCTCGACATCCCTAGCCGCTCGCACCGGTGTTGCCCTCTGCTGCTGGCTTGTATGCCTATAGTGGCTATTTAGGGGGCCCATCTAGTGAGTTGGCGAGTCACCGTCTGTCCATTCGATTTATGCTATTAGGGTATTCAGGGCAGACGCCGTTTTATCATCCGTAGTTACCAATATACCAGTCCATCAAACACCCATACCCATAGCCCATATATTAGAATCCATACGTAGCAATAGTCCTACGCCTGCCGCGGCTAGTGCCGCTGTAGGTGTTCCATCCTACCTTTGATTAAAACTCTCGAAGGGCCTCTTTACGTTGGACCCATGTCTCCGTGTAAGCCTCCCAAAGGGCCGGGTATTTTCCTAACGTATTAGGAATATACCCGTGAAAGAGAAACAAATAATAATAAAATTTATTATCAACCAAACAAATTACCAATTAAAGTGAGTTCTGCCTTCTGGACTATGTTGTAGCCTGTATCCCAGGAAACAGAGCGTTTCCCACGACTTAGGTCTAATACATATATATTTGGTCATTACATAAAACAAGAGTAGCAGCAGTATGTTTTTACAATTATTGCCCTGAGTGTCAGGGCTTTGATTTCCATAAAGGCAAAGTTTTTAATAGTTGTTTCAGTCTTGGAGTTCTTTGAGTCTCTTATTTTAATGTTTGTAAAGTCCAAGCGATACAGAACCAAAAGGTGAACTGTGGCTATTATCATTCTCAGCCAAGCGGCACTGTCGGCAACGCGCAAGTGATACCTCTAGTGTTGCAGGCGTTCATAGGCTACGGTGACCACTTACCATCAGGTGGGCCGTATGCTTGTTTTTATTTTTTTTATTTTTTTTATTTTGCTCGTCAAAATGACCACACTCCACCTGATGGTAAGCAGTCGTGTGGTCTAAGAGCAGTGGCCTCCGCATCGCCCCCACAGTAGCCGAGGCGATGTTGAGGTCTCTACTTTAACGGCCTGAGAAGATGCTTTTTCACGCCCCGCTTAAAGAACCCAGGATTGTTTGCCAACTAAGTTGTATAAAAAAAAACTAACATAATTACTTCTTATTATGTCTACTGTAAGGCACGGCGAGGTCCCAGGTACGATTCCCGGGTCACGCTAAATGATTTTTGCTGTTCATCATAATAGCTAGACTCAAGTAAGAACTCGAGACTTAAAACATAGCTGGCAAAATGTAAGCCTCATAACTCCTGCCTATCTCTTCGGTAGTGTACACCGAGTGAGTCTAAGTAGGTATGAACAAACTAACATACTAACAAACTTAAATGTCATCAAATTAAGGCATGTGAAAAGCAAAGTCAGACTAACTTCAGTGGCATGAATTAATTCAAACTAATTTACGTAGTTATGGTTTAAATTGACTTGATAAAGGCAAGAGACTCGTCAAGCAAATAGATTGTTGCTGACTCTCTGCGGTACGTGACTGCCTGGATGGGTTAGAGGTGCGAGAACATTATAGATAGCAATCGCGCTGTCTCTTTCATCCTAGCTTTAGCCTTCTCTTCCAGTTGTCGAGTAAGTGTGAGTATTAGAAGCTGCCTCGCTGGCGCAGTATCGCATGCTCTAGTATGCGACTGTTGTGCCAGGTCAGGCTAACAAAAATATTAGGCTTTTCTGACAAGTCTTTTTCAGTAGCAGCCCGAAGTTAGAAAGTTGGCAGTATTCCACATTCCAGTGCCTCCAAAAGCACGCAAAGCCGTTGCTCTTGCGTCTGAACTCTCTCCGGCCTGGTCGGATTGAAGACCCATCGGATCATGAGAGCGAGGGAACAGAGAGTGCACATGTGTTTGATCTCACACTTGTGCACTAACCTGCGCAGATGGCCAGGCATAGTACAAGCTCTGCTTAATTTGGGCTAGATGGTGTTGTGTGTATGTGATAGAATATTATATTATTTTATTATTTGGTCGGCAATAAATTTTTAGTTATACAAACGACTTTTTACTAGCTTTGTAATCCGTTTATTAAAAACTAAATTTTGCCTGCGGCTTCGCTACCATTAATGTTGGTTATGTCAATAAATTTGTATCCCTCGGGATAAGTAGTTTTTTTACAACGAGTATGTAAAATTTCATGATGATCGGTCGAGTAGTTAAGGCGTGAAGGCGTAACAAACAAACTCACATTCGCATTTATAACATTAGTTAATATGGTTAGAATATTAAGTATTTTGTAGGTATAGTCACAAATCTTCAGCGACAAACTATTTGCTGTATGTAAAAATATCCTAAACAACATAGTTAAGGTTTAAGTCTAGTTAGGTAATAAATGTGAATCGTGTGAGCTGTCGCAATCAATTCTGCTAAATTAGACTGCGTCGAGGCTAAAAAAGAACGCTAGGCTAGTAAGGCTAGATTTATTGACTTTAAGCTAACATTTGCACGGCTAATTTCCATTAAAAGCATAGTAGCATGTATTTTATAGCCTGCCTGGTGATAATCTTGGGTATCTTACATTGTTATATGTACTTTCTGAAAATGAAGGTTTTTTTATTTAATTTAATCGGTTAATTCGGCTGCGATTTGAATAATTATTTTATCGGTGACAACGAATAAATCGATATCCGAATGCAAGATTAGATATTTTATTTATAAGATAAGATTATATTATATTTTCATTTAATTTGTAGTTAAATGGTATAAAATATTTTTTTTCATTCGTATAGTACACTAATGTCCTCCAGACCGAATTTCGGCACGGCGCGGTGGCCTCTTAACGGCCATCTTAACGGAGACTGTGAATTGGCGCGGGCTAGTGCCGAGGTATATCTATATACGGTTGACTGGTAAAGAATGCCCTTGGCATTAAGGCTTAACGCGCACTGCCTTGCGGTGGAAAGCGGTGCGTTTATTCTACCGCGCGGTAGAAACAACGCATTCACGAGGCCGCGCACTGCGGCGGAAAAAACGCACGGTTTATCTTTCGAACTCCAACTGTGGTGCATACACGTCATCGTTCTGGACTACGATACAAGAGTTGCTATCTCAAACAGTATTGGTTTCGTCCCTTGATGGCCTTTAGGCCTATGAAGGGCTTTTTTTCGTAAGATATAACGATCTACGTTCGTATCAAAAAAGTTTTTCGCCATCACCGGAGAAACGCCAGGTAACGACATATCTGTGTCGCGTCCCAATAGCAATTGACTGAGTATCTCAGTGCGTTTTCTTCACCGCAGTGTGCGGCACTTCTTGAGATTTCTATGCGATACAAAAATATGTGCGGTAGATTCACCGCAAATTTGCAGCGGGAGGCCAACGACGACTTTACCTATTGCGTTTATTTCATCGCAATCCGCGCACTTCTATGACACTCTATACTTCACAGATTATGCGTTAAAAAAATGCAAGGCAGTGCGCGCTAGGCCGAAGTCCGCCGATGTATTGTTTTATGCATAAAGTTTAAAATAAATAAATATTACGGCGAGGGTAACGCGATGCCAAAAAATATTATTACATCACGCGGGCACCACCCTGATCTATTATATTTATACACAGTTTAAGTGTGTATGTATTTACATCTATAAAGAAACCTTCTTTTTCCTTTTTCCAGTATCTAATGGTAAATAGTAACTGCTGTACTTTATACGTATTATACAAGGTATTCCAATTAAACTCAGTTAAGCCGCTGCCTACAAGTAAACCAAATATTTAGCACATAGCATACCTATATTTTTTATGGATGTTAACAAAATACAAACTAATATTATTAATGAATAGTAGCTGTTTTGTTGGTTGTGTGAGATTAACAAATGAAAATAAAATATAATAGTCAACTAATGATGAGAGAGCCTCGCTGATTTCAGCATGAATGGGCCGGCTCGACCGGGGAAGGACTACCCTCTCACAGAATATCGACGTGAAATAACAGTATTCCCACTGTTATGTTTTGTTCGGTAAGTGAGAGTACCGGAGGCCCAATCACCCCCTTACCTCCTTCCCGCTCCTTCTCCTTTCCACTTCCTTTCCTAAAGGGTCGGCAATGCGCAAGTGATGCCTCTGGTGTTGCAGGCGTCCATAGGCTACGGTGACCACCTACCATCAGGTGGGCCGTATGCTTGTTTGCTACCTTAGTTGTATAAAAAAGAAAAAAAACGTGACCGTGGAGCATGTTTGGTGGTGTCCGTGTTTTTACCTGATACGATCATATTGCGAACTAATTAATAATGCCGTTTAATAGTGGCGCATACGTTTTTGCTAACAATGCAACTTGTACGATTGTACATGTATCTCTATCTATTTGTCAAGTTTTCATGACTAAGCTGTTAAAATGATTTTGGTGAAATTCGGCATTGAAATAGCTTGAACTTAAAGAAAGGACATAGGCTAGGTGCTTTATATAATCCGTGATTGAAGTAATAACTTATAACTTTCGCGTTGCATGATATTTATAGACTGCCTGACTGACTGTCAGCTTGTGACCACGGGCGGTGTCGCCTGCTCGAAACGTCAAGCAATAAAAAGTAAACATGCATGATCGCGTTAATACCCGTTATGTATTATATGTATATATACCGTAATTGAGCTGCTGGATAACAACTAATATACCTTGTGGCAAACCATAAGTTGTCTCTCAAGTTAAGTCGTATATCGCAATGACAAAAACAAATGTTCGGGGTAAATGGAGAGCGGGATACTACGCAACTCACGAGTGAACTAGAAGTAGGACGCAAGGTATAAGAAATACCTTTAATTGTTGCAACTGTTCCTTGAAGTCGGACTCGGCGAAGGTGATGGAGGCTGCGCAGGTGATGTTGGCAGCTTCCAGTTGGGTCACCAGCTCGTTCACCGCTAAGGAGTATATCTCTTCGTTCTGGGAGAAGGCCGTCACTGTGTCCCAGCCAAATTGCCTGGTAATAATAAATAACAATATCAGTATCCCTGTATATAACCTGTTCCACTGCTGGGCACGGGCCTCTTCTCAGAATGAGAAGGGTTAGGCCATAGTCCAGCACTGTGCCCCACTGGCCCCGTGCGGGCTGATAGACTTCACATATATTGGAGAATATAATGAATAATTCTCAGACGTGCAGGTTTCCTCACGATGTTATCCTTTACCGTAAAAGCGTCCGAGAGCGATTAACTATTTAATCAGCATATAACTCAGAAAAGCCAGATTAACTCCGAAAACAGTGGTAAACAATAAAAAGTATTTATTTGAGTGAACATGTGCAACAGGGGACCAACCACTACCTGAGATTTGACAAACCACAGATGCTCGCTAAAGAACACCGATTCCTACCAAGGATGCTTCGCGAGGCTATTGAAATCAAAAAACATCCTAATTTCATTAGAGAAGATAGTTGGAATGTACCAACAGCTTGGGATCCAGTAATTCAAATAGTTAAACCCAAGAAGAAGCAAACCACAGCTAGACTTCGTGATACTTTGAGCTCATTCTGCGTAAATAGAAACACCCATGATTAAATTATATTCGGGTACTTTGAAATAACTACACTAGAACAACAACTACCGTCTTAGTAAAAAATTAGTAAAGTTTAATAGTAATAGTAGTGTAACAGTTTCTAAATTATGTAATACAGTGTCAAATAAACAACGCGATAAATCCGTATATAGTAGTTTAATTTAAATGAAAATTCTTCAGCTTTATAATATGAGTATAGATAATAAAGTGATTTTTCCATAGCCCGTCTAACGATATTCAAAGCCATGACTTCTCGTTAACTGTCACTTTCTCCCGGGCCTGTTCATGACAAGTTTGACATGAGCACAGGAAATGGTTTGTTATATCACAATATTGAGCGTTAACTCACAATTTCTCTTTTACATCGTCATTATGTCGCCAAGAACAAAATATACGGTAAGCTCGTTGCAGTAAATAAATATAAAGTGAATTTATACTAATATTATACAGCTGAAGAGTTTATTTGTTTGTTTGAACGCGCTAATCTCAGGAACTACTGGTTCGATTTCAAAAATTCTTTTAGTGTTGGATAGCCTATTTATCGGGGAAGGCTATAGGCTATATAACATCACGCTACGACGTACGGGGGCGGCGCAGTAACGATAAACGCGGATGAAACCGCGGGAACATCTAGTAAGTAATAAACTCACACGTAGCCTGTTTTATTTTCTTGACTTACAGCTAAATATTATAGACTAGATTATGCTCGCGGCTTCGCTCGCGTAAATGTAGGTAAGGTTATGTTAGCAACAGTCTTTTTTCTGGATAAAAGATACGCTATATCCTTTTCTGTTCCCCTGAGAACGTGTGTGTGAAATTTTATGATAATCAGTTGAGTAGTTAAGCCGTGAAAGCGTAACAAACAAACAAACGAACAAACTAACTCACATTCGCATTTATAATATTATTTAGGAAGTTAGGATGATATTTAAATAATGTCGGTTTTAGCAATAGAGTTGACCTGGCTAACATAGGCATGAAACTTAAATTTAAGAAATACATATATATCAATCTACCGGGTTGCATGCTTATTTCCTAGAATTGAGTTTCATTGCGTCGGAAATTTTATCTAAGCTTCCCACAGTATAAGTTATTTGATATTGGAAAAGAATAGAATTCTATTATTTTCAGTATCCAATAATTATTAACATTATACATATACCTACATTCTTGCGCCAGGCCAGGTTCAATTTCAATTTCAATGCTTTATTGCTCTCCATATGTACAAAAAATAATATAAAAGACCAAATATGGACCCTGTCGGGCATGGCAACATAGATAGAAGAGAAGAGAGGAGGAAGCCACTGGTATAGTTTTAAAATATTGCAGCAATAAATAAATTAAAATTAATTAAATAGAAATAAGTAATCAAAAATTTAAGTAGGTAAGTACCTAAATTCTATTTTAATATTCTTGTTAAGAGCTCCTTGAACCGACGGACGTGTATGAGGAATGTGATGAAATGAATGAAACCAGAGAAGTGTGTCAGGATCGTAGCAAATGGAAATCCGCAGTCTCTGCCTATCTCTCTGGGAAACAGGCGTGAATCTATGTATGTATGTATGTAGATTCTTACATTTGTTTTCCATATGGACAGATACTAGCGATTTTCGATATATACGACAACTGAACATTCTAGTAAAGTAAATAATGATAGTTTTTACGAATAGACGTCGCGTCGCTTAGTGGGCTTTTCCTAGAACATTTCTTATATGGCGCCACTGGCTCCTTTGCTTACTTCGTATTAACTTAGAATTGACCGTAATAATATAATAATATCTAATAATATTCTATCATATACACACAACACTATCTAGCCCAAAGTAAGCAGAACTTGTACTATGGGTACTAGACAATGGATACACATACATAATATATCCTTTTTTTGTAAATGCATACATATTATACATAGGAACACCCAGACCAAGACAAACATGCATGTCCATGCACACAAATGGTTTACTTGTGCGGGAATCGAACCCGCTACATCAGGTGTGGCAGTCGGTTACACTAACCACTCATCGAGGCCTTACTATTACGTCACTGCCCATAATATAAAATAAAATATTTTCGTCAATTTTACATCTAAAACTTCATGTTTCAGCCATAATTAGTTTAATCATAGCGCTTTAATAGTCCATAATATACAAGCGTACTTATTATAGTGTATTTTTTAATGATGGCGGTAGGAGGTAAAGTGTGGTAACGATATGAATTACTGGCCTTCATTACGAACGCTTTACCTTTCCATGCTGAAGTCTAATTGGTCTCATTATATTGAATAAGTACGCTGAATAAGTTGTATAAAACATAATGTTGTATGAAAAATTAGTTGCGCTCAGTTCAAATTCAATCTATCTTACAAAGTTTGTGCGCCTCGTAGGGTGTCCATGTTGTAGTTCTTTTGGAGCTTTTACTTTAAATGCAGTAGAAATGTATGGTAATTAAGTATCGTGTATCTGTAATTAACATAAATGCCAAGTGGCCACATTTAAAGGAAATTATTGCTTCCAATGCAGACAATCTGTACGTTTTAGTATTGATTTTTAATAATTAACCATTTTTAAATAATTTAATATATAAATTAAATGTTTTATCATGTTTACAAAGCCCGCCAAAGCGCACTCGTTCAAATTATAATGTATATATTTTATGCTATTAACTTCTATTAATTTTACTAAATTCAATACCTGTAACGCTTGTAACGATTTTTGCTTTAATATGACATTATTTTTAAACATGTTTGTAGATATAGAAATTTTCCCTAATATCAGTGCTATCTCATTAAGTCATTATGCGTGAGACCTGAAATATTTTTCATTTATAACTTTTTCATTAAGTATTTTTATATGTGGATGCATTAATGTAACAACTACTGGTTGCCCTACTAAATAAAATAAAATAAAAAGCTATTAAAAAAATGTAATTATCGTCTCTCTTTGTGAGTCGTTAATTAAATTACACTTTAAGTGTATTTCAGTATCGCATAGAAAGAACACAGGCAAATTGCCGAAAAATACACAAATTCTTGTTATCAACATTTTTGTATATTTGTGCCACTAAACTACTGCACAATTAACGTGATCGTTAAATTTACGTGATGTTTTAGACTTTAGTGTCAAGAAGTAACACTTGAATAATAGCCCCAAGAGTAACTAGACTATGATAACTGTTTATCACAGGTTGCTGTATTGTTGCATCGTTTGCCACTGCAGAAATAATCTGGGAATACCCGATATTTTCTGACTTTAGAGGGATAGCTCAGTGGGGAGACTAACAGACTGCAATGCAGAGGGTCTCGGGTTCGAACCTACGGCCACGTCGCGCACCTCTGACTTTCGGAAGTTATATGACATTTCGAAATTATGTGCGTATTTGATTGACAATTATCGCCTGCTCCGTGCCTCAGAGAGCACGTTCAGCCCTCAGTCCCGGCTGCCATGAACATCAATGGCAGTCGTTATTGGGAAAGTCAGTACCCTCTAAAATCCTGACACTGGTCTAGCCTTAGGGTATCGTTAGCCTTCGGAGGTCAGGTGGCAGCCGCTCGGTGTAGAAACTGATATCCAGTCAAATCCGGTTAGACTAGAAAAAGCCGACCACAAGTGACTTGGGAATAATAAAGGCTGATATTTTCTGACTTTCTGGCTACCCTACCGCCCTCAGTTAGTACCTTAAATCGTAGCGCCTGGAAAAGTTCCCTTGGTTCGTTTCAGGTTGCAGAAACCACTATTTTGTGCAACTTTAATGAATCCTTGTTTCTTTTGTTATACGGATCAAGAAAATAATTAAATGCAAGACTTACTCTTTAGAAGTTTTAATTAAAATCTAGCCCTTGTAACGACGTAAACGTAACAACAAGGTTATAAAATAATAACGTTATTATTATTTTATAACCTTGTTGTTACGTTATTATAATGTTTTGTTTTATAATATTTTCAAAGGTTAAAAGAAGTACACGATTCTTTTATTTTACTAGGTATATTTAGGTTATAAGTAATATAAATCAAGTATTGAAGTTAAGAAGACGCAATTCTAGAAGCCATGCTATTGTTTTTATAGAATATATTTTACACAACCCGATCATTAAATGTAATAATCGCCAGTTCCTTATACTTTTTCATCACCCATAAAGTCTTAGTCATACATATAGTATTGATAATTGAATGGAAAATATAATACCGAGTCTTTTCTAAACATCAAATCACGGCTACAAATAACACTTAAGGCCACTTGCACGACAACTCACAAAATACGTTTAGCACTAAATAGATTTAAAACATTGTGGCATCTCAGTCACCTTCACACGATGACTGACGACGTATTTTGTGAGTTGTCGTGCAAGTGGTCCTAAAGCTCGAAAACCGAATGGAAAATTTTAATAGATTTGCCTATGAATTTTTTTTTATAAATATGTACTTTATTTAGTACGTACAGTATTTCATTTCGAGATGTGTATGTACGCATTACTTCAGGAGGCGGAACGAATTCCCTTGAATAAACTAGAGGAACCCAACTTTAAAGCGGTAGAAGCCCAATAGATTTTTATCTGTTGGGACCATGATCTCCTAAGAGGAACTTACGTTTCAAATCCCATCTATTGCACTATTGACGTGAATCCATTTGTAACCCGTAGATAAGGTCGAGGAGTTAACAAGAATATTAGAAAAGTAAAATTCAAACTGAATAGCTTGTAATCTTTAAAAACTTCTGCAACTTCGACCAAGGCATGGAATTCTCTGCCAAGGCACGTGTTTCCTTCTTCTTTCAATCCTGGGTCCTTTAAGCGGGGCGTGAAAAAGCACCTTCTCAGGCCGTCAAAGTAGAGACCTCAACATCGCCTCGGCTGCTATGAGGGCGGTGTGGAGGCCACTGCTCTTAGACCACACGACTGCTTACCATCAGGTGGAGTGTGGTCATTTTACAGAGCAAAAAAAAAAAAAATCCTTTCGCTAAAGGTAGAATTTTGAGAGGTTTTGATTCTCGAGACATTATGTCAGCGCTGGTAGATCGAAAGGCTTTGTTCTTGACACAGCTTTTGTTTGCAAGATCGACAAGGGCCAGACACTTTTGCCGTGGCAAGCATGAGCTACAGTAACCAATAATTTCGGGAGTATCCTAAGTTTGTTTGTTTGTTACGCTTTCACGCCTTAACTACTTGACTGATCATCATGAAATTGCCCATATACATTGTCAGGGGAACAGAAAGGGATAAAGGGTTCATCCAGAAAAAAGTACTGTTACTAATCGAACCTTTTTTTTTGTACGTGGGGGAATTCATTGACGCATACCCCTCCACGGGGACAGGCGGTGGGGTTATGTCGGACTCACCGGGGTAACGAAAGATGTTGAAATGATGATATTAGACCTCCCGGAATACCGACTAAACCTACTACGGTGTTCCTCGATAAAACCGCAATCGGCGGGGCCGCGCGAATCACTTGCACATGCGGTCGCGACCCCGTCGAGTTTTCAGTCCGCCACGCCATATGAAACGGCAGGCCACTACACGATAAGACCTTTGGTCATTTCTCAAAAAAAAAAGAAACTGTCGCCTCCCTAGAGGGGAGACGGACTCGGCACAGAGGCGCGCGTAGAAACACGCACGCCGCCTGTCGGATTTGGTGCTGAACGGATGACGGGCAGGCCCACAAAGCTCACCACCCCCAGGTCAAACCTCAGGGTGGCTGGAGGTCGTAACCTAACAACCTATATACAAAATCTATTAAAAATATATTACAAGATAAGGTACAATTAGTTGAGCTGATGAACCAAGTTACCTGATAAAAGCTATTCTGGCTGGATTGTGTGAGGAGTCGGGCGCGACGGTGCGGCAGAACAGCGGGAACTCCGTCCTGTCACTCAGCGCTGGTGATGTGGAGCCAAAGGATACCTGTGGCAGACATAGTCATGGATTAGACAATATTAAAATAGGGTAAGGTGGCACAAATTGGATAACGCCTGCTTCTGCCAAACATAAAAATGCACACTTTTTGGAGTAGTATGGTGTCTTGATTACCCGAATACGACGAAACCAAAAGGAAGGGTAATGATTTTGGCAGTCTGGGTACATACCCATAACATACATACATAAACATACATATGTTTGTATGTTCCACCGTAGCGCCTAAACTACTGAACCAATTTTAATGAATGAGGTGTTAATAGATTCGTAATAATGGCCCGGGTGACATAGGCTATATCAATTTTAAAACCCCTTTTTTACGTCATCGGGTTTTATAAGATTTATTTTGTAGAATCTACGACAGCTAATTGGAAAGTGTTTCTGTCCTTTTGACAGTTGCCGGCAAATCTTGTGCTTCTGCGGTAAATAAGATTTCTAAGCTCTTATAAGAAATGGTACGCATTGGGCTAGTGTGATGGTTGCCCCTTGCGCTGACAGCAACTCCTGTTTTTTTGGTATTGGCATTGCGTGAATACTTGGCAGTAGTAGCACACCTTGCACAACCCTGGTAAAATAAGTATTTATAAGTTATGGTAACCGCTTACCGATAGGCTAGTTTTGTAGTTTACAAATATTCATAATACATAAATATTATTTTTATTTCTGTTTCTTTTCATTATAATTTATTGTAAGTCAACTTATACAAGTATGTTACACAGATAAATTGATCATCGAGGCAAATGTAACCTTCAAAACTTGTTGACTTGACAGTTGAATGTAAATAAAAAAAATAGTAGTAGTAGAGCCTCGCTGATTTCAGCATGAATGGGCCGGCTCGACCGGGGAAGTACTACCCTCTCACAGAATATCGACGTGAAATAGCAGTATTTCTACTGTTGTGTTTCATTTGGCAGGTGAGAGTGCCGGAGGCCAAATCACACTCTTTCCCCCTTCCCGCTCCTTCTCCTTCCCACTTCCTTTTTTCCTAAAGGGTCAGCAACGCGCAAATGATGTCTCTGGTATTGCAGGTGTCTATAGGCTACGGTGACCACCTACCATCAGGTGGGCCGTATGCTTGTTTGCCACCTAAATTGAATAAAAAAAAATAAAAAATAATAAAAGCTTTTATGCATATTGCGTTTTGGCATGTCAAAACGCAATATGCGTAAAATGGATACATAAGAACACAAATAGTTCAGTGTGGCTACCGAAAAATTGAATAACATAAATATTGAAATAGGACTATCTGTATAAATAAAAGAGAGTGGAATATTGAATACCGATGCGACGACGTAAGGCTGAACGCTAAACTTTATTGATTAGTCTGTCATTAATGAAAATAATTGCACGAAAAGAAGTCCTTATCGTAATGAATGAGATGCTCATTAGTGTCATTCCGTCACACTGGATATCCAGCCGAGTGCGAAATTAATTATTGTGATTGATAATACAGAGCGTTGGCAGGGCAGTCATTCGATTACAAAATCAAATCATAATTAGTTCAGTCAAAGTGAAAATTGTCTCGCTACTTTTGGGATGTCAGCAATGGTTTAGTTTATTGTTAGACCTTAGTTTATGCTTAATAAGGCATAGTACGACTTAATTTGATAGATTAAAATTAAATGTTCAATCATAAAGTAACCGTCCTTTTATAGCTAAGCAGAGCGTGTACCATGGGTACTAGACAATGGATAAACATACATATATACTTTTATTTTTGTAAATACATACATATTATACATAGAAACACCCAGACCAAACAAACATTAATGTTCATGCACAAAAATGTTTGACTTGTGCGGGAATCGATCCCGCGACCTCAGGCGTGGCAGTCGGTTACACTAACCACTACGCCATCGAGACCGTCTGAATCTCTTTAGTATTTATTTTTTGCTACTTGTGGCTGAAATCTGCAAAATTTACCTACCAGCCCTAAATATCATTAAACATTATGTTGATAACTATCCCCTTATTACTGTAGGGGCAAGCTTAACGTAACCGCAGATGGATTTGACTCGTAATTAATCATGTTATGTCAGCGAACCGATGATTTCGGATATGTGGCCAAAAGCCTATTACTCCCGATAGAATTAACCTTTTGGAATAGAGTTTATGTATTAATATACGAACATTTACAGATACATGAGCAGCGATAGCTCAGTGGGGAGACCAACAGACTGCAATTAAGAAGGTCTCGGGTTCGAACCCACGTCGCGCACCTCTGACTTTCGGAAGTTATATAACTTTTCGAAATTATGTGCGTATTGATTAACAATTACCGCCAGCTCCGTGCCTTGGAGAACACGTTAAGCCGTCGGTCCCGGCTGCCATGAACATCTATGGCAGTCGTTATTGGGAAGTTAGTGCCCTCTAATATCCTGACACTGGTCTAGCCTTAGGGTATCGTTAGCCTTCGGGTTGCGGAGGTCAGATGGCAGTTGCTCATGTAAAGACTGATATGCAGTCAAATCCGGTTAGACTGGAAAGCCGACTCCAAGTGACTTGGGAATGATAAAGGCAAGAGAGAAGATAGATTTACAGATACATGTACGCAGTAGTGATTTAAGTGTAAACTTTGAGTAGTAGAGCCTCGCTGATTTCAGCATGAATGGGCCGGCTCGACCGGGGAAGGACTACCCTCTCACAGAATATCGACGTGAAATAGCAGTATTCCTACTGTTGTGTTTCGTTCGGTGAGTGAGAGTGCCGGAGGCCCAATCACCCCCTTTCTCCCATCCCGCTCCTTCCCACTTCCTTTCCTAAAGGGTCGGCAACGCGCTAGTGATGCCTCTGGTGTTGCAGGCGTCTATAGGCTGCGGTGACCACTTACCATCAGGTGGGTATGCTTGGTTGCCACCTCAGTTGTATATAAAAGAAAGGAACTGCATGGTGCTTAAGGTGGTCACCTCTTCACTGCCAGTGCGCCATGTGTAGTAAGTTCTTTCCCCAAAAAAATTGTGTGATCCACTAGTTCTGAGTCTTGGTGTGCTTTGTGTCCGTTGTTTGAATGTTTGTAAAGACCCTATACAAAGTGTTTACATTTGAATGGAGAGTATATTAAGACTAGTATTTCGCCAGTTTGATTTAATCAAAAAATTAATTTTAGGCTCCGATTCAGGGAAAATGATTGACTTGAAAATGACCTTTTCTGGAAAGATCTCGTCGACCTCTATGACATTTGTTCGAACACACCCCGCCTATCTCTAACCGTTAAGAAGATATTAGAGGTCAAAGTTTGTATGGCGGCCATGTTTTTTGTATGGAAGTCATGTTTTTTTTCGCCCCCTCCTAAAAGTTGCCAGGGTTTTAGGAAGATTTTGTCCTAGAACGACTCTCGTAGATATCACCGTTTCCGAGATCCGATGGGGTACCACCACCAAGAGCTGACCTTCCGAAGGTCAAGCATTTTTCTGGGCCTTCTGAACGATTCTCTATACGACGCTATTTTTATTTTCTTTAAGTCAGTACTTCTATTTCTTTAAGTCAGTCAGTGAATGGTGATTAAAGTTTATATAATATAGATTTTTTATAAGCATTTCCATAGCAGAAGAAAAAAAAATCTATAAAGCCGGACTTAAACCTGAGACCTCGACAAACAATGGCGTCGCTTTGCTAACTAACTTATTTACTGTTCTACGTTTATACAGGTACACGTTTATGCAGAGGTACATAGGTATGACATAAAGGATTGCTTTATAACAGAAAAAGGCTTTACTGAGCTACCAATGATCTATCAAATCCATTGTGATGTTGAAATTGTGAAGAGAGGTACCAACACGCTCCCTCGCATTGATAATAATATATTCTATTCTATCACATGTACACAACACAATCTAGCCCAAACTAAGCAGAGCTTGTCATAGTACAAGCTCTGCAACTCAAATTTCCTTGTCAGCAATTTCCCTTCCCATTGACTTATATATCGGCTCTCTAGCTTTAAACGAAATACTATTATCTTAAGATATAATATGTTGTGCTATTATTTTTTTACTTGTCATTTCATTTGCCATCATAAATTAAATTATAATATAATATAATAATATTCTACCACATACACACAACAACATCTAGCCCAAACTAAGTAGAGCTTGTACTATGGGTACTAGACAATGGATAAACATACATATATACTTTACTTTTTTTTTGTAAATACGTACGTATATATACCTATTACATACATATATATTACACATGGAAACACCCAGACCATGATAAACATCCATGTTCATGCACACAAATGTTTGACTTGTGCAGAAATCGAACCCGCGACCTCAGGCGTGGCAGTTGGTTACACTAACCACTACGCCATCGAGGCAGACAGAGCAAAGAAGTTTGTCCTCTGCGTGTCACGCACCATTATTGAGTTAAACTTGTCCAGGTTGATATGTAGTTAACCTATTAACTAAATACTCATGCCATCAATAGCACATTATCAGAGATCAGTCTACATATACCAGTGGTTTCAATTTTGATTGGTCAATTATATTCACTCGAGGTCAATAAACAATCACTTGATTGCCCATTTTGCCCAATCTTTTCGCAAAGAGCTTGTAAGTAATCTCGTTACTTCAAACGTGAAGCGTCAGTACAAATTTCCTACAACCATTGTAACGATTGACTGAAAGGAATCCCTCCTTGAGCTCCCTCCGCTAACACGATTACTAGCAAAACAAACGTACTTCAAATTCAAATATTGAATTTACGATCTACCGACCTATTCACGAAAACCTCCACTCTAAATTGAACTCTCGAGTTGATAAATTAGGGTTGATTTTTGGATGTGATGTTGTCAGGCCTCAGATGGTCTCTAGGCAAAATCGAGTTGTCTATCTGGGCTACGTTCATTTGTTAGAGTTGATATAACCGTCGCGTCGGTAGCAGTAAGCTCCAGATTGGGGAGGATTGAAGCGTCGTGAGCTGGTTTAGAGTGGCCGCACTTGAACGTGACTGTGGCTCACAGTGATGAGTTCGTTATCGAGTTATGACTCATAAATGTAGTATTAGTTGAAGGATTATTGTTAGATGTGCTCGATTGGAACTAATGTGTAGTTAGTGATTAATAGCTCTATGTTCAGCTTCTGTGTTTGTAAGAGTAATTAGCTTTTGCTTGCAGCTTCGTCTGTATAGACTATAATTAGGTCGATCGTGACTTCATCTACGTAAATCACACTACGAACGTTAACTCTTGATCTACGGAAAGGAATTAGATGACGTTTTTAAATTGAACTTTAAGCTGCAAAAGTACGAAAGCGCATCGTTCGTTGGTTTTGTATGAAGCGCAAATAAATAAACAGATGCGAAGCAAAATAAATATATTTTCGAATTCCTTATTTTTTTTATATTGACATGGCAAAGTGGTTGTTACGGACCTGTTGGAAAGCCCAATTACAGTCCAGAGACAGTGACGACGAAGAGAAGATGGATGTCTTCTAGTCATCGTCAGTGTCAAACCGGTCTGACCAGATGCTTCTTCACACTACGTTTGAAGGACCCAATGTCATAGAAGGGAGGAAACACATGTGCCGGAAGACCATTCTAAAGTTGTATGATACGGCATAAGAAGGAATTGCTGAACCTTTTGGTGCGAGACGGGATTGTGCTAAGCGTCCATCCGTGATTACGAAAACCACCTGTGGTTCTCAAAAGGAAGGGGGAAGGCGGGATAAGGTCAAATAAGTCTTCGGAGCATGTTAACCATAATATAATGAGCATGTTCTTCTTGTTGGCGCCGTTTCTGAACGCTTCAACTGTCAAGAGGACCACCTCTTGACAGTTGAAGCGTTCAGAAATACTGCCGCGTCTACTGCCGCGACCAATGACTGCGCGTGAAAGTGGCGTGATCATGCTTCGACCAATCATAGCAGTCCGCCGGCCGGCTGGCCTACGCGACGCTAGGACTCAGACGCCATTACCACATTTGCCACTTTACCTTTCGATTCTCAACAATCACGAATCTCTCTCTCAATATATTTACCTTGTGCTCACCATTTTATTACCATTCTAATTGTAACAACTTTTCTACATTATAATTTCAACTACTGAATTCAAGTCTATGATTAAGTTTTGTTGCCTACCTGAAAACTTATTTTTTCAGTATTTAAATGCTATTTTTATTTATCCAAAATTTGTAAATGTATTCAGGTCCTGCCGACATACTGTAACTTTTGTTTTTATACTTGTATGTACACCCTTTTATACCTATGCCTGCAATAAATAGAATGGATTTGAATTCAGTAACCCTCCGTTAAGGTCGGAGTAAGATTTTTTTAAGATTCGTTATGAAATGAATGTTTTTTTCTTTCTATTTTGTAAATAATAATTATGTCTTGTTAAATTTGTATTAAGTTCTTAATTTATGTTTAATTTTTATTCTTTATAATTCTGTACAGAAAATGTTGTGTACATCTATAATAGATATACATATAAGTTTTTATTTTCAGCTTCTTATGTGAACCGATTTTGTATATGTATATTGTTGATGTACCTTAAAATAAATAAATATATAAATGAACTGTCATAAATCTTTAATGAAGCTTTCTTAGTACAATATCGATATTTATTGAAGCAGCGAATCTATAAAGAATAGGTACTTTATTAAAACAGTGTCGTTTACTTAATTGGGCTCAGTGATCCAGATCACTCCTGGGGAGTGGTGCCTAGTATGTAAAGCGTGGCGTTCAGCGGCGGAATTATAAATATTGCCTTTTGCACTGGCACCACAGCAATTTCCTTTCTGTTGCTTCATGTACAATAATGATAATAGTTGCTGTTTTAATTAAAATTTTGTCAATCATGTAATAATTTAGAACATCCGTCGTTTTTCTACATCATAAACGTAGACTCCATGAAAAATTTCAGCTTTTTAGGCTCAAACTTAAACTGTGCGTTGATAAGTTAGTCCGGACTTCTTGTTTTTGGCTTCGCTCGTGTTATAATTAGTATTACCCCACCGGAATAGTCCTTTTTTCTGCATGAAAGATAACACTATGTCCTTTTCTGTACTTCTGACACATGTATGCGGAATTTCACGATCATTGGTCAAGTAGGTAACGAGTGAAAGCGTTATATGCAAACTAACATACTTATTGTTAGAATTATAATTACATTGACTTTACACATTATTTTAGTATAAACGATTGGTAAACATATTCGGCGCTCTTATCGTTAATGAAGATCACATTCACGGTTATTATAAATGCGTAATTTACACAATTATTTATCAGTTTGCATCGATACAAACGGGAATCGAAACCGATCAGTATATTATAATGTTTGATGATAGGATCAGATTAATAGTTGTTTCGAGACACACGGAGTGTTCATTGCGACTAAAGGTTTTTTTATGTAAAGGTTTGCAAAGCCTCCTGTGATTTATTTTTATTGCAGGAAATGCCGTTCATTAAAAAATAAGTTTCTCCCAATATTACTCGTCCATTGCCAAGATTATGGAAACAAATGGAAATCCGTAGTCTCTGCCTACCCCTCTGGGAAACAGGCGTGAATCTATGTATGTATGCCAAGACTGCGTAAATTTTTTGAAGGCCTTTTTTGCAAAGTCTTATACTGTATGTCTCTCGCTAAGACTGTGTACAAATACGCATGTCAATGCGAATTATGACACTAGACTGTCGCAAAAAGGATAAACAGCTTTCACTTTGGACGCTTCCAAAGTAAACTCATTACGTTTCTGGATTTAAAATGAAATTGCAGATGAAATGAAGCATTTTTAGAGAATACTAGTATTTTGGTTGCTTTGCAAGCTAAAGCTTAGTTTATAATAATACTACTTATTTTGCTGTAGTGTATGCGACTTGGGCTAACAATAAGTTATTGCGTTGTTAAGATATTATCAATAGCAAAGGAAGAAGAGTTAGAATAAGGAATAGTGTGATTAGAGAGAGAGAGATGCGACATGAAAATGGATATAGTGACAAGAATAGAAAAGGGTATGTTAAGCTGGTTCGGACATGTAGAAAGAATGGACGAGGAAAGACTGACTAAGAAAGTTTATAAGTGAATGGAACAGTCGCAGGAGGAAAACCTAGGCGAACGTTTCTCGATCAGATCGAAGGCGTTCTGGACAAAGGCCAGGTTAAGAGCACTTTGAACCGACGGGCGTGTATGAGGAATGTGATGAAAGTGAATGAAGCCAGAGAGGTGTGTCAGGATCGTAGCAAATGGAAACCCGTTGTCTCTGCCTGCTCCTCTGAGAAACAAGCGTCAATCTATGTATGTATGTATTATCAATAGCAGCTGCGCAGGAAGTGTGAGTCGGGTACCCCGAGTCTCATGGAAAAGCCGTTGGTCTGCGACTAATCTTTCTCCGCTCGTGACGAACTGCCATCCTGTCAGACTATGAGGAATAGAGAATAAACTGTGAGGGAATAGAGAATACATTTGTGTCTTTGCTTACTCTTGTGCACTTTTTATTATTATGTCCTATGCAGATGGCTAGTCAGGGCTTACTAGTTCCCTGTCTGATGTATCATATATGATACATAACTATAAAATGTCTATTGTGTCTATCACGGGTTAGCGAAAAGGTTGTATTTTACCACCTCAGACATCCGGTCTTGAGAAGTTAATTCATATCTCCATATCCAGTCACTGCATTCGATGCAGTTATTAGATTCTATCAAATAAAAACTTCAGATCTTATGTTACAGCTTTTGTTTCAAAATTTGGCTTCTTCTTCTTCTCTGTCGTTTCGTTCTTGGCAGAGAGATCGTGGTTACTTTGAGGTATTCACGTCGGTGGTAGAGGCGGACACAGCTCTTCGCATGATCTCCCGAATTTTGGCTTACCTGCACAATATTCCAATATGGTACGATTTTGGCGATGCTTTCGGTGACTTCGGAGCAAGCTGTTCCTAGCAGCATCACCATCCTGGAGTCTCTCTCAGTGTAGAGCGCGTGGAAGAATCGGTCCACGCCCACGCCTGGATCGCACTGGGGAAGAAGATATTATGTTTATTGAACGTTATTTGCGTGGCTAACTTAGTGGTTTAAGTGGCCGTCTCACCTTTGCCACTGCGCTGAGTGTCGTGGGTTCGATCCCAATATGTGACAAAAGAACAAATTCTGTTTGCGGCCTCTTCCCACTGAATCAAGTGCACAAGCGCATATTAGGAGAAAGACAGAACAGGGTTTATCTTGTAAACGGTTTACGCGTGCTTGAGTAACATACATCCAAAGACTTTTGTGAACTTTAAAATTTATAATAATAATGATGAGTAGTACTTAACGTGTTTATGATGCGAGCAGGATGTGAATGATGGGATTACTTCCATCACTTTCTGTTCACTTAGGTGTAAAAGTGGTGACTACAGCTCACAAGCCGTTTTGAAGTCAATTAAAATATTAAATTAACAGTTATTATATGCCTGTATTCAATTCTATGCCTCGATTGCCTCGGTAGCGCAGCGATGTTAATGTAATTGTATGTCTAAGGTCTCGGGTTTGATTGGCGGCATGGGCAAATAAGGCTTTTCTTTACTGTCGTTTACACAGTCTAAAACTGTGCCTAGTAGAATGCGTCCCCTATTCAGTGTGATCTAAAGACATATCTATGTGTGGGTGTATTACACCTTTTGAGGGATACAGGCATAAGATTATGTAAATACTCTTAGAAAAATAAAAGTGTTTTTATTTTGTGTATTTCATTAAGGAAATGTATAGAATACATTATTTAATAACTACTTTAGAGGCCTAATAACAGCGATAGCCTAGTGGGAAACCCTTGGACTGCCCCGCAGAGGTCTCGAGTTCGAACCCAAGGCGCGCATCTCTAACTTTTCGAAGTTATATGCGTATTAAATAGTTAATTATCGCTTGCTTTAACAGTGAAGGAAAACATCGTGAGGAAACCTGCATATCTGAGAGTTCTCCATAATGTTCTCGAATATATGTGAAGTCTGCCAACCCGCACTAGGCCAGCGTGGTGGACTATGGCCTAACCCTTCTCACAGTGAGAAGAGGCCCGTGCCCAGCAGTGGGACAGTTTAATACAGGGCTGATATTATATATTTATATATACTTTAGAGGCAATTCCTTTGCAAAACACTTTGTGCCTATTGCCCAATACCAATATATATAGTATAGTATAGTGATATTTATTTTTACGAAAATGCTGATATAATTATGTATACAGAAACCTGTCTTAAGATGTCAATTTGTAGTTATAAGAAAAAGTTGATCTGAACTTAGATAACGCAAGTTACAAGGTATCGGCTGCTCCCAACTAATTTCGAAGTAGAAAACATAGTAAGGAGATAACACAGGATTCTTGCGAACTAATTTAATTTGAACTATGCTCTGTAAAATACAGCTTGTTTGAGATGATAGATGAATTATGACAATCTGAGCTTGTTGTAGACCGAAAGCAGCCTTTTTATCAAAAGGCGAAAATACAAACCATTTATCTTAATTTACAAAGCTAATAAACAAATTCTCGACCAAATTCTAGTGCTGCTGTCACCACAGCTGTAAATTAGAAAGGCTGGTCCCAGTTTAATCACAGAACAAAACTTTCCTAAGTTGGTCGAACGTGGGACGAATAATTTTCATTAAATTCTTTCAAAGGGTTGGTTTTTACGCTTATCTGGCGCGGACTAGACGCTGTTATTACGACAATAGAGGTATTTAAGGATAATAGACTATCAAAAGTTTGAATTAGCATACTTTAGCTCGGCTGGGCTTTTCAATTTTAGAGTTTTGGGCGATAGCGATGCGACCTTGATGTCTAAAACCTACTACGTTACTGTAGAATTTGCAGAATCTGCTGCTTTTTAGCGAGTCCTTTATTCGTGTATTGAACATGTGTGTATATTAAAGTGTTTGTTAAAGATTCTGCTCTTTACTGAAACAAACATACCTACACATATTTCACTCTTATAATCAGTCAGATATATTTTAAGTGTACCTAATAGACGACCACTCTATTGCCTTGATTACTGGGCACATTGCTAGACTGTGTGTTGCTACTGAAATTTGTCTAGAAATAAATACACACAATGCCTGGCGCAGAAATCGAACCTACGTTCTCACTATCGAGTGCAAATATAAGACATTAGCAACAACATAAGACAGGAATTGCAATTAAAGATAGGAAAATAAATCAATTACTCAACTATTCTTGAGCTAAATACTTGAAGTTCTGTAGAAAAAGGAAATTCAACTTTCTACGAGCCATCGTACCGCATATCTTTTATAAAATATTTATAAAATGTAGCGCAATGGTACTGAATGCGACTGCTGTTCTTCGATCGGTCTCGGGTACTATTCCCGGGCCAAGCAAGGGTTAATATGATTTAGCTTCAAGAAATTTTAGAGTATATAGGAGTTTGCAACTGTGCTCGATCGTGTAACGTGGAACTTAAACTGTATCAAAGTATGGATGTAATACATCTCTGATTAGTCATTTGGGGATATGGGCTTGAGACTCTCTTCTTCTCCCTAGCCTTTATTATTCCCAAGTCACTTGGGGTCGGCTTTCTAGTCTAACCGGATTTGACTGGATATCAGTTTTTACACAGAGCGGCTGAGACTCTGCATGTAAATGATTTCATCACAGTCTTCGTGCACGCTGGTAGGTGTGGCTTTGATCTTAGCTACCCTTGATATGAACAGAGAACCTTAAGGACATTGTAATTAACTATTAATACCTTAGTATCGTTTGTAATGAGATGAAGCTTGTACCCTGGCAGTAGACCTCTCTTGTTTACGTGGTTTACCGCCAGCTTGGCTGCTGCCAGCTCCGATACGCCGTCAGCTCTTGGAGAGTCGCCCACGGACAGCTCGAATAGACCCAGTATGGAGACGATGCGGTTTGATTTGGTCTTTGGTAAATCTGCGAACAAAATATGAATATGTTATTGTATCACTCTACAATAGTATCAGTTTCATATGTGAATATGAAATGTCCCACTGCTGGGCACGGACTTCTTCTCAGTGTGAGAAGGGTTAGGCCATAATCTATCACGTTGGCTCAGTGCGGGTTCGCAAACGTAAGATTTTTACTTTATCTTTGGAAACATAATGGAAAACTCCCTGACATGCAGGTTTGTGAGTTCATTCAAATGCATACGAGTACTGTGAGTCATGAGATCTTCCAAATCTGGATTAGGCCAAAAAGTAATTGGGTTTTTCTGTTGGGTTAGGCAGTTGGAAGCATTTCATTGGGTTCGGCAAGCTTGTAGAGCAGTTGGTTTAGCTGTCGTGCCGGATTGTCGTCTTATCGGACTATGAGAGTGAGGCGATACCAGCTCAGCTTATGCGTAGAGATCACGTCTCCGTTGAGATTGGCCATCGTAATTGTTCGGTCTGGCAGACATTTTTGTTATTGCGAACGAGTGTGTGACTTCGTCAGACAACTACTCTTATCCATTCACTTTTGTCTTGTGAATGTTTCAGATAATTCTAGTAACAGAGTATCGCTAAGTGAGTTGTCCTTTGATGTCTCTTGTCACTACGACGAACTAGTGAGAGACAATTCTCGCTATCAATGCGAATGATCGGCGTTTGATCACCAATATCCCACCGTCTGTCATTTTATAGACACAATAAAAAATCTATTGTTATGTATCTCCTGGAGGTTGATACAGGATTATGATTTTGATTTATTATAAACAATTGTATTCAAAATTTATTAACCCACTTAAATAAAGAAGGAATTTCTTAATTCGACTAAAATGTATATTCATAAATAATTTAAAATCGAACCGAAAATTTTATGCACGGCAATTGCATTTACTCGCGCTGCGCCATCGCAAATAAACACCATTTTATCTTCATTTCACAAACCGAAGTATGGGGTGGCAAGGGTTAAAATGGACTATGAGAAAGGGTTACTGCTCCCTTATAACTTTGGCGTAAAGACACAGCTGACACCTCCTCGCTTCGTTTTGGATAACATGGGTACCATATTTTTGGGAGGGATGAAGGAACATAAATTGTAACAGTTACGTATAATATATATTATGTACGAATGAGGGTAGTTTGTGTCGTGATGGATTATGTGCTAACATGGGAGTGTAAGATTAATATGCTAGATCTCTGTATAAGTAGAACTACACATATTTAATCTTTTAGGGTTTCGTAGCTACAGGGTGCTAACGAGACCCTATTAGTCTCTGTCTGTCGGACTTTAAAAGGACTATCTTTTGATTGTATATTACTAATATCGTTAATGGGTTAGAAAGAAGAAAGAACGTAGAGAGAGAAGAACTTTCTTTCTTCGGGACTTCGGGAAACTCGTATTTGTGAATAATAATATTAATAATAATAATAATATTCTACCACATACACACAACACCATCTAGCCCAAACTAAGCAGAGCTTGTACTATGGGTACTAGACAATGGATAAACATACATATATCCTTTTTTTGTATATATATACATATTATACATAGAAACACCCAGACCAAGACAAACATCCATATTCATGCACACAAATGTTTGACTTGTTCGGGAATCGAACCCGCGACCTCAGGCGTGGCAGTCGATTACACTAGCCACTCCATCAACAAACATTTTTGTTATTGTCGGCCTCGATGGTGTAGTGGTATAATATGTGTGTATTTACAAAAAAAGTATAAATGTATGTTTATCCATTGTCTAGTACCCATAGTACAAGCTCTGCTTAGTTTGGGCTAGATGGTGTTGTATGTGATAAAATATATTACTATTCTATTATATACTAAAATTGTCATAAGTGCCGACGGAAGGCGCCGCCTATTTGTATCACCTGTGTTATTGATAATGTTGTCATCTCGAAGCTGTCTAGTAGGATGATAAGATGTCTCATGTTCTGTCATATATCTGTGATATATTACGTCTTGGTGGCGAGCCGCACTGCCGAACCTAAGAACTCATGTTCTTGGGTTTGGTAGTTTGGGCAGTCTCATTGGGTTTTTGTGTAGGTAGCAGCACAAAAATCTGTAAACTGTGGCCTATAAACGGCAATAGATCCGCTCTCTATTACATGGGATCTAAAACTATAGTTGGTGAAATGTGGATGTAATCCCCACAATCTCCAAAGCGTCAGACTCTTATATCCCTACTTTGGGGATATAAGAGACTATATGTAATGTATGATATACGATTATTTTGATATATTAATTACTTATTATAACCATATCTAGACATAATAGTAAAAGCATTATGTCTGTGCTCTGGCGTCTAAACATAGATATAGACATTACGTTTCTAATGAAAAGTAATTAATTTCGCTCCAATCACTAATTACTAATAATAAGATTGTCAAAGCGACAATAATAATATTCAGACATTGTGATTAAAGCATTGATGACACACTTACCAAAATATAATGAAAATGTAAAATTGTAAGCCAAGTTCTGTGTCAAATCTTTTTTAATATGATATGTGAATGAAGCCAGAGAAGTATGTCAGGATCGTAGCAAATGGAAATTCGTAGTCTCTACCTACGGAAACAGGCGTGAAGCTATGTATGTATGTACGTAATAAATGTCTGTGAAGATGGTTGGAGGTTTGATGTTTGTTACTCAATTAAGAGAAATCTGTTAAACGAATTTGGGTAAAACTTACACACAGGTATAGAGGCGATCATGTCCTAAATTAACGATTAGGATACCTGTTACCCTGATCTAAGATCTTGTGAGATCCATGCGGGTGAAACCATGTCCAGAAAGTTGTAAATTGTAAGCTACTAAGGTTGCAAAAGCAGAGGAGTCTGGCACAAATGCAGGGGGATGGCTCGCGCGTGTTATAGTCTTATGTCTGTTTGCGTGCGTATTAGCAGTGTGCGGAAAATACTTACAGGAACGGACAGTTAAACAGATCACACTCCTTTCGATTGACATAGAACTATAATTTGTTTTATAAATAAACTAGCTTTTGCCCACGGCTTCGCTCACGTTAATTTAGAATTTGACAATCAATTCGGGTCATACTCTGCTTGTAATAATATAATTAAATCATGATTCGAAAGACACGTGGCGCCATCGATTATCATAAGAACGTTATTGTTGTTTTCTTCGGTAACAGTAATTTTTTTCGGGATGAAAGGTAGCCTATGTCCGTTTCTGTACACCTGACAACGTATATACAAAATTTCAGAATGATGGGTTCAGTGGTTTAGTCGTGAAAAGGTAACAAACAAACAAACTCATTTTCGCTTTTATAATATTAGTTAGGATAGTTAGGAAGTTAGGATAAGGATTCAACATTTATATTCTCAAAAGTATTGTTTGAGTTGCACCGATTCCCTAAAGTAAATAACTCGCGTAGTAAAGTATTAAAAAAAGATTGGTTGTGTTGATAGTATAGTGGGCAGAGATTGGTTGTGTTGATAGTATAGTGGGCAGAGATTATGCTGGGCTCGTGGTTCCCAGCACAGCAACTCTTTCAGGAAACTGTAACCATTACCTGCATTACTAAGGTAGATACGGGTAGAGTTATACTACCAATTAATGGCTTAGCTGTTATTGAGCAGAACTGGTTAGAAAACGTTTTTAGAAGCACACGTGTTGTTTCAGAACAGCTTAATCTTTAGTGTTTTCTGATATAGATGTTCCCGCGGTTTCACCCGCGTTTATCGTTACTGCGACGCCCCCGTGGGTCGTGATGATATATAGCCTATAGCCTTCCTCGATAAATAGGCTATCCAACACTAAAATAATTTTTCAAATCGAACCAGTAGTTACTGAGATTAGCGCGTTCAAATAAACAAACAAACTCTTCAGCTTTATATAATATTATAGTATAGATTTTACACGAATAAAAAATTTAAGCTGGTTGATTCTTTATATATTAGTATAAGTTTATATATAAACTAGCCTTTAAACAGTTACTAATTTACAGGGCAGGTAATATGTATTAGATGGTGTTCATGTCCAGTATTAACTTTAAGGGTGTAGCTCTTTAAACAAATTTTCGTATTTGTAGTCAACCCCTCAAAGTCAAAATCTTGCTAGTATAAACCATTTATATAGCCATCGGACTCGAGCCTTGGGAACTTGGCGGGTACCCTACTGTGTACCTAATCCATAGCCTGGAGCAACGTTAACAGAGCCGACTGATTCAATACACAATGTTTTGTTTCCATCCATTTCCTACATTAGAGGAGAGTCGCGTTTATAACGTGTTCGCATTAATTCGATTTGCTTTAAGTGAAACCCTTTATAGTTGAGTTGTTTTGGTTAAATGGGTGTTTTGGTGAATTAATTAATTTCTGTTTAGGTTAATGTATTTTTGAATTACTGTCTCGTTGGCTCAGCAGTACAGAATGTGACTGTTGTGCATGGTTTCTCAGGTTCGGTTCACAGCTCAAACAAAGTTATAATATGATTTTCTGTCAAAAAAATGTCAGTGGGAGTACGGAGTTTGGAGTTCTACCCGGTAAATGGTAATGAGCTCTTTTAAGTGGGTTTTATAATCATAATAAAGTGTTATATGCTACTGCCTAAACCTTCGAGGATATAGGCATTAGGCTAGTGTGTATGTATGTATGTAAAGTTGTTTCTTTGATCGCGGTCCATTCCTTTACGGTCTCGAGTTTGATTCAGGGGAAAATTAAGAGCATTTCTTCTTTCTTTTTAAAAAGTGCCGAGAAACGTGAAAGCTTTAGGTTTTAAAATGGGTTTTATGATTCAAAAACATTTATGAAATTTTGCGTTTTCGTTTGATAAGTAATAGACTGAAATGTATTTACACAAGTCTGCTAAGTCACCCATTGCTAATGTATAAGTAATCCTGACCAGCAGGTGACTTTAAAAACATGTAAACTAAGTACACAAAAAGAGCTAGACTCCTTTCTCTTTTAATTTTTGGTTTCGTAATCGAATTTACAACATTCAGCGCACTGGCAGCGACGACAATTTAATACACTTCGTTATCCGTGCTGTTGATTTATTTGCCCACATCATCATGTCAAAGTAATGTCTGCAGAAAAACCTTTCAAATTTTCCACAAAAGAGGAAACAATGTCATATATCCCTCCCTCATCCATTCATACACAGTTTAAATGCAATTTCGTAACCTATGACATCTGACAAGCGCAGTGTAACAGGGATCCGGGCAGCTTGTGTTTGCAAACTGAGGAACTGATTGCTAACTATTCGTCACAGGGCTTGGCGATTACGCCATGTTCCTCTTTGACGAATCTGTGTTAGTCCTGAATTTTGCTGACTGCCTCAGTGACGCAGTAGTAAATGCGTTTGAAGTGCTTGAAGGCTCGAGTTCGATCCCTAGTACGGACATATTTGCAGTACGGTATCTGCAGGTGTAGGCAGGTGTAGAAGCCTCCATAGGCGTATTTTATCTAAAATTAAATCTACATATAACGACACTCATGCTGCTAGCATGCCTGAGCCGTTTAGTACCTATATGGAAGTTGCAAATCCTAATCCTAATCTTAATCTTAATCTTTCTTAATAATCCTTACTAATATTATAAATGCGAAAATGAGTTTGTCTGTTTGTTTGTTTGTTACCTTTTCACGCCTAAACCACTGAACCGATCATCCTGAAATTTTGCATATACATTGACAGGTGTACAGAAACGGACATAGGCTACCTTTCATCCCGAAAAAAATTACTGTTCCCGAGGAAAACAATAATAACTTTCTTATGATAATAGATGGCGCCACGTGTCTTTCGAATCATGACTGAATTATATTATTACAAGCAGAGTACAACCCGAATTGATTGGCAAAATCTAAATTAACGCGAGCGTAGCCGCGGGCAAAAGCTAGTATTGAATAAATTAAACAGATAGGTCTTTAACATAATTAGCATAACGTCTGTCTAAAATGTAGAGAGAATTGTATTACGCTTGTTATACAACTAAGGTGGCAAACAAGCATACAGCCCACCTGATTGATGGTCACCGTAGCCTATGGACGCCTGCAACACCAAAGGCATCACTTGCGCGTTGCCAACCCTTTAGGAAAGGAAGTGGGAAGGAGAAGAACCGGGAAGAGAGAAAGAGGGTGACTGGGCCTCCGGCACTCTCACTCACCGAACGAAACACAGCAGTAGGAATACTGGTATTTCACGTCGATATATTTTTGTTAGTTTTGGGTTTAGGACCTACGTAATAGAGGGCGTGCCTTTAGTCGTCTTTATGGGTAAAATATATCAATGCCTACCTTTTCAGAGCAATCTTTAGTCTGTGTCTTTTTAACGTACACTCAAACCAATTACTCTTTACGTACCCAATTTATCCACATGTAGTAATATTATTTTAATATGATTCGTATAACCGTTAACCAATTTTCCTGTAATAAACATTTATGTAGCAATAAAAATGTTGAGCACATGTAAAGTCTGAGCATCCATCAACATTTAATGGTCCATCATAGTTGTGACGTCATATCTCATGAGTGTGCGTTCGGACATGTCTGAAAGCGGGTGATTCCATTAACATAACACAACAATTCAGAAGAATTTCAGACTATCCTGTCGAGACCTTACAGCAAAAAGGCTATCAAAATTTATAAATATACTAGCTGACCCGACAAACTTCGTACCGCCTCAGAATCAATAAACAAAAAAGCTGAATGATAAATGCAGAATGTTTCAACTGTAGTAAAAATGTGGTCAAAACTTAATCAGAACAAACAGAATTAATAATAAAAAATAAAAAAATCTCGATATGAATTAGGTTTTATTATTATTTTTAATTACACATGATGTTGCTTGAAAAATTGTTACGTCACAAAGGTTAGGAGCTTACAAAATAAAGTTTGTAGTGTACGGTCCTATATTTTACCCACAAATCTTTTGGGTTCGAGGGGAAACATGTTGATATGATAATCGCAAACAATGTACGAATTTGATGCGGTGATGAAGATATGACGGAATCCTTGAGCGTATTATCCCAATGTGAATCGTTCTCGAGTAACTGTAATAGTTGACACGCCTCACGGTAAGTCGCACACAGATGTCCATTAATTGTTCTCAGTTGTTGAAACGATGTCGGACCACGAAGATTCACCAACAACAATCGAAGATAATAACATTCGTCGTTATTTGGATATACCGTGTAGATGCGACCTAGAGCGTCTGAAGAAAATATATTTGGATGTCCTTCAACTGGTGTTCCTTGTTTTCGACGCTGAAACGTTTTCGATTATGCGTTCCATGTGTAATAGCGTGGCATATCAGCATACAGCAAAGTGCTAGCTAAACATCTGTTTGACAAACTGAGAAGAAACTTGTTAATGTGGTCGACGGTGGACGTGCCGCTCTATTCGCCACGTTCCCTTCATTGAAATACACTCGTTGTCCATTTTCTAGATGAACTGCCAAATACAATGCCAATTTTGGAGCAATCTGAACTTACGATAGTGGTGTTCCCGCTTGAATTCATCAATTGCTGTACAAGAACACACTAGCTTACTGCATGATACACTATCACATCATACATTAAACCGCATTATGCACATAAAAATAAAATTCAACCGAGACAACGCGACCTATACGCCCAGATTCCCGCCAAAGTCCGTAAAATATTATAGTTGCGATCAGAAATTCTGAACGACGGGACGAACATCAAACGTTTGACATTCAAAACCAAAAAAAATGAAAAATAGAACTTCACTTTTAAATTTAACTTGATTTCTGAACGACTTTTAAATTTAATTGATTTCTAAACGACGGGACGTACATAAAATTTTTTGACAGGTAGGAATAGTTTCTAAGGGAAAACGAAATTGTTGTTTTTACTATATACCAAGCATTTTTTTCATATTTACTCACCTTTTAAACCTTCCCTGGACTTCTACAAACATTTCAAAACCAAAATCAGCTAAGTCGGTCCAGCCGTTCTTGAGTTTTAGCGAGACTAACGAACAGCAATTGATTTTTATATATATAGATGTTATTATATTATTATTTTTTATTTTGTTTGTTCTTTTTAAATACTTATTAAATATAAAAATTAATATTCTTTTTATATTTTGTTAGTAATTTGAACAGAACTTAATTCTGAATTAATGTTCCTCTTTATATATTTAAGCTATGATGGGGCTAGCATAATCATTGTTTACTAGATTTTAGGCCTCTAAATTAGGTACAATAAAGAGAAGAAAAATAAAAAACAATTCAGAACATTATACCTTCAAGAATATTATGCTTTCTTATGTAAGTGACACTTTTTTGTGTTTTAAATATGTATAGAGCGGCCTTAGCCTGTCGGTAGAACCCAAACTGTACCTGTAAATATAACCTAACTTACTACCTATGATACGCTATACTTATTTTAAATAACCTATGTGCCTATATCCTAAGCCCTAAATAACCTAGTTGCCTAGCAATAAGATACTTACTGGCGTGGCACTACGGTGGTATTCGGTGATACAGACCTACGCTTCGTACGCACCTACAAACCCTAGCCCTTATGTCCCTACAATCCTTAAAACTTTAGCCCTACTATAGTTCTTATAGATACATATATAGATAGAAAATAAAGAAATAATTAAACAAAAAAAAAACATTGTGTTTATCCTTGACCGGGTAGGTGGTGGTGCAGAACACGAACAATTCACCAGCTATATTCAGGTCACGTATGAAAGAGTACGGGATAGTTACATTCTACCAGATTTCATGTAGCTTCTGAGTATTTCCGGGTGGAACATGTCAGTAACTACAAGGCTGACCTGAGTATCGAATGCAAGATCTTACGTTTTATTTTCTTAATACTTATTCATCATCTTATGACTGCGGCTGCTCAAAAGTAACCAAAATGTTGAGGCAAGTAAGTCAAAGTCAAACTCAAAAATCATTTATTCATTTAGGTCACAAAGTAACACTTATGAACGTCAAAGTATATAGGTTAGTGAGTTTACTAAGTTACTGTATAAATATAAAAAACTAGCTTTTGCGCGCGGGTCCGCCCGCATTATACCTACATCAATAAATAGTAGCCTTTGTCCTTCCCCAGGTTTTAAACTATATCTGTACCAAATTTTATCTAAATCTGTTGAAAGGTTTAGCCGTGAAAAGGTAACAGACAGACAGACAGAGTTACTTTCGTATTTATAATATTAGTAAGGAAAAATGTACGGATAGCGTAGTGGTTTAAGAGATCGCTTCGCCGCTACTAATGCACCAAGTGTTGTGGGTTCGATTCCTACACGGGATAAAAATTGGTGTGTTCAACAAATAGTTACGTCTAGATGTTCTTTATGTTAATTTTTTGATTGTTTGTAAAGTCCCTTGGGAAACAGGAGTTAGGCCTAGTGCCATTGTAATAGGTTAGTCTTTGATTAAAAAAATATTAGTTCAACATTTGTAATTAAAATCAATTGCGACGAAATCCGTATATGCATATCAATTTAATTTCAATCTATAACATTCACGTAAACGTAAGACAATTTATATACATGAGGTGAACAGTAATAAAAAAATGTAAAGCGAGTTTTCCAATCGCGCTCTAACTTAGAACTGTAAGAAAAAATGTAAAGCGAGTTTTCCAATCGCGCTCTAACTTAGAACTGTAAGAAAAAATGTAAAGCGAGTTTTCCAATCGCGCTCTAACTTAGAACTGTAAGAAAAAAAAGAATCCGTTGAATTGAGAACCTCCTCCTTGAAGTCGGTTAAAAAGTATTTCCACTAGACTGGAGGTCGCAGTCACATAACCTTATGATTCTATGGTGTGTAAGGTTTCCAAACCCTCTGAAAAAGCCTATACTGTCAGCACGTCTTTGTATCTTTGCATTGGTCAAGCATCTATATCTTTAAGATAAGGATAAAAATATTTTATTTTGCAACTAGCTTTTGCCCGCAGCTTTGCTCGCGTACGCTAACGACAAAGTACTGGTACTAATATAAGTACTTTCTTGTAATAAATTATAGTGATGTTACTCCGTGATAACATAGCTTTCTAATGGTAAAATATTTTTTTAAATCGGGTGTGTAGTTTGTGATTTACATTTTTACAAACAAACAAAGAAAAATCAAATCATTCCTATTTATAATATTAGTATAAATTATGGGTACAGCACATGGTGTTAAATAAAAATATAAACAGAGTCAGCCTTATTTTATCAGTAGGCATTAAAATTAAAATTAAATTTAAGTTATTATTCACATAACAAAAAAATGCATTTTATTTTTAGTCAAGTATTCTGCATTGTTATTCTATACTTTGCGTATCACAAAAAAATAACATTTAAACATTTGGCTATTTTCAAATAACAAAACTTTCGTAAACACGATTATTTTCAAATGTAATACGACAAAATCATCCATCAAATATCAAAATGGCTGTACGTACTTCGCATTGTGTCATACACAATTCATGCGCGGACATTAGGCCCGAATGTGGATTTATGGCGATGAATATTAAAAGATCATCCCGTTTAGTCACCCTGTGAGCCAAATGGGACATATCTTTATGATTGTATTCGAGAATCCGTATTTGTAATAGAAATTCTCAATAAAAAGGCACTAGAAGAGCCCCAGATCCACAAGGAATAATTGAAAAAGGAGGATTACTAACGGCTATGGTTACTTTAGCCCGTTTAGAAAAATAATTTCGTCTTTTGCTTCTATTTGAGAGGAAAATGGGTTTTAAATAATATTTCTTACGTTTTAAGGAGTTTTTAGTCTGTATCTTTAAAATGAGATTACGGTTCCGTCCGTCTTTAGGTCAAAGTAAAAAATGACTTATTTATCTAGGTTATAAATTAATACTTATGCATTTTAATTCTTTTTGATTATAGGCAACTCCCACACAATCAATTATTCCTAAGTCGTGGGGATCCTTACATACATTTAAACGCAAAGAACACAAAATTCAGCACAACGCAACAACGAACCCACAACCCTTAAACCGCTACACGTGCATTCCCTGCTACACTTACTAAGCTTATTAATCTGTCAATTTAAATTTACATTAAACGTATTTATGGTGGATCTCGGTAACCTATTAATCAGTAGTTTTCTGTACCAGAGATAGCCATTTGACACACTCCAGCTTACAAATTAGGACAAGTGCCTATAAGAAAAACCACAGATTGATTATTGGCAAGCGTGTTTAACTAACTTCAACAATTTAAACATTAGTCTGTCAAGTCCTAGAATACCAGACATAATTGAAAATCGTGTCGGCATCGGTGTGCCCCTGCCACTGAATAAGTTAAACTACGGCAAGAAAGAACATCCAAATGGATAATTGCATGAGTATGAGCTGTGGCACAGGTACAAACTCCCTGATCTAAAACGTCAACCTACTGAAATAAGTTTTCGAACTAACACGATTATTTTAGAAGTTACGTAGAAATCAGTGACACTTTTTCTATTCCTCGCTCGACGATTTAACAGAGAAGTCATTATATTCATCTTTCTTTACCGTCTTTCGAAGCGTCATTTTCGGCAACTCTTCAAAACTTCTTAATCCGGATAATAGGTTAAAGTTTTGACGCTTTTGTCAGGAGTGATCTTAGTAAAAATGAATGTTTTTATATCCATTGTTCGTTTTAGTATAAAGGTAAGAAAGTTTGTTAATACTAACTAAAAAGTTTATTATGAATATTTGAGCAAGCAGCGCTGGGAGTTTTGCGAAAATCCGTTAAATTTCTGTTCGGATTAAAACATGTGGTAGACTGCCCGGTAGTAATGAGACTGTTCTGCATTAAGTCTTGGGTTCGATTATGGAGTACTGCTAAGTGTTATTGCGTATATCTGACAGAAATTCTCAGCAGCAACACCAAGTCTGGAACTGTACTCCTTGATCGCAGTGTGCAATGGTTTTACTCATTATCATGAGGACCCTAAAACCATAGTTCGTGGAAGCTGTTTTACAAACACCTTTATGATCTTGCAAAAGACAAATATAGACATAGTCTGAACCCTAGTCAAGACTATGTATGTATTACATAGTCTTTACTACATAACAAAATAACAACCCGTTTGCAAACGATATACATGCTCGCTAAAATAAGAGTTCTATTCAAATCATAATAAAAATCAAAATCCATTAACGTTAATATTACAAATATAATTATAACTATACAAAGTATCTATCTCCTCCTTCCTTTTACAAAGACAGAAAAGATGTATTTTCAACTGATATATAGTATTTTCTTAATAAATTGAATACATCTCTAGAAATTCAACAAGAAATTAGTGTAATATTAAGTGTTGAACGAACAAGCGTGTGTTCAGGTTTGATGTTATTTTTTAGTTACCACGTTGACCCATTATTAAGTCATTAAACTCCTTTGATGACATTTATATCCAAGCTCACGTTGGACCTTTAATAGCTCTCTACGTAAAGAGACGGTCTTTCATTAAGCCCGCCATAAATTCGAAGCTAGATATTCCAATTAATAGGAGGACAAAATTAGCATTCCTCAATTATAAGCCATTGAGAGTGATAAACGCCTTCCTTCTTCCTACTAAAATTTGTGCCAATAAATCTCTAGATTGCAATTTTATTGGACACTCGTAAATCCTCGGGCCTTTGCTTAAATCTAATAAAATGCGTTTCATCCACTCAGACATTGTAGAGATCGCTTAAAAGTTAATTTTCTTAAAAGTTTTAAAATCGCCGCGTCGAGATTTTCTCAGCACTTTTCTGGGATAACCCATTTTGCATAAAGTTTTAACTGATAAATTTTGATTGGATTTAGCTTCAAGTAAAAGTTGAATTATAGAATAATTTATAAGTTAGTGAAGTTTTTAGTTATACTTTGCGAAGCGGTTTTACGTACGAAAATGATTTTTTGATAAGTTATAGTTTAACCATATTTTTCACTCCAAGGGCACTGGTCTAAGTGGTCAGTGGTCTATTTGTTTGATTGTAGCACGAAATATAAATTTGTGTGATTTACAAATAATTTAAGACTGAGTATTGTTTAACGTTTGATACACTAAGCTTTTAAAAAGGAATAAATACTCTTTCATGATATATTTGCCTGTATAGGTAACGCCGCTGGTAAAATCAAATGAATACTACGCCATTGTTCGACAAACCTTCAGGGAGCGCAGTCATGTTCAATTTGCATCACCATATATCCGGTTCTGTTGTACGGAATTCGATGACACGAGAGATTTAGATTTGAGTTAGTTAGGTAGCCTCAAGTCAATCAAAATATGAAAATCACACTAAAATGCTTGATTCCGAAACAATCAGAAAAGCAAGCATCATTACTAAAAACCTTTGTTTAACGTCGCCTAAATAATTGATCTCAATCAGTTTGTGAATTTTATCACCATTATAATAATAATAATAATATTCTACCACATACACACAACACCATCTAGCCCAAACTAAGCAGAGCTTGTACTATGGGTACTAGACAATGGATAAACATACATTTATACTTTTTTTTTTGTAAATACATACATATTATACATAGAAACACCCAGACCAAGACAAACATGCATGTTAATGCACACAAATGTTTGACTTGTGCGGGAATCGAACCCGCGACCTCAGGCGTGGCAGTCGGTTACACCAACCACTACGCCATCGAGGCCGACAGACATTGCACAAACACAGCCTCGTTACAGTTTTTTAATAATAGCTATGACCCGCAGTTTCACCCGCATTTATCATTACTGCACCGCGGCCGTGGTTCATAGCATAGGTATATCCTTTTACAATAAATGAACTACATACACACAAAAAGATTTTAAATTGGAATGTGTAGTTCCAAAGATTTACAACATTATTAACTATAAAGATGGAGTGCATAATAATCCTTACTTAATATTATAAATGCGAAAATGAGTTTGTTTGTTTGTTTGTTTGTTTGTTTGTTAGTTATGCTTTCACGCCTTAACTACTCAATCGATCAATATGAAATTTTGCATACACGTTGTCAGGGGTACAGAATAGGACATAGGGTACCTTTCATCCAGAAAAAATAACTGTTGCAAACCTAACCTAACCTAACCTACATTTACGCGAGCGAAGCGGCGGGTGAAAACTAGAATTTTATATATTGATTTCCTAACTTATATTATAAATATGAATGTGAGTTTGTTTGTTTGTTACGCCTTAACTACTCAATCGATCATTATGAAATTTCGCCAACACATCAGGAAAACAGAAAAAGACATAGTACTTTTCAAAGTACGCAAATTATTTTTACTAACCTAACATAACCGACATTTCTGCGAGCGAAGCCGCGGGCAAAATCTAGTCTATTTATAAGATAGACATAAGAACTCTTCAACATGACTACAACTTATTGTTCCCAACTTAGAGCACGTAACACCTTTCGTAATCCACAAGTTACCTCTCACCGACGACAAAGCCAAACACAGCGTACGACACAAGCTTGTTACCTCAAGGTAACCTGGCTAACAACCCTCACTGACCTTTACCCTTTAGCTCGTGACCTTTGGGTCTAAGTGCATTTAGTGCCACGTCCTGGCCCCTTCAATTAACACGCTTGGTGCCCTCAAAGGCATCATCTCCAAGTAACTTTAAATGGAAAAATGTTATATGTCCTTTGTGTCACGGTATTACATTTTAATGGTTTTAGAAATACCTTTTTGTACACATTAAGGAGATGTTTCTGCTTTGGTAACGCAGTTTTAGTGAATGGGACTGTTGTACATTGACCATCATGGGTCACCGAGACAGCGTTGCAGGTTCGAATCCCGGATCAAGTAATGGGTCTTAAGGTTTTTCTGTTAAGCTTGATAGCTGGCGAATTATGTGTAATGCAGGTGTTCATATACATGAATACGTAAGAGGTAGTCTGAAAGTGGTGCCCGTAGACGAGGAGGTGAAAGGAAATCGTTTGGCTTGGTATGGACATGTTATGCGAAGAGATGATACGTATGTAGGTAAGCAAGTGATGAATATGAGGGTAGAGGGACGAAAAGGCAGAGGAAGGCCAAGGAAAAGATGGATGGACTGTGTGAGGATGGATATGAAAGGGAAAGGGGTAAATGATCAGATGACGGGTGACAGAGAAGTATGGAAGCGGAGGACATACTGCGCCGATTCCAAATAAATTGGCACCAGGACAAGAGGATGACAAGTGTTCATATACAGTTATTAATGAAAAGTATGATCTTATTATAATAGTCTCCCAAACAATAAATATAAAATGAAGACTATACTTATACATACATATCCTCACGCTTACATACCCAGAGGTAAAGCAGAGGTCTGCTATGATAGTCTTTATTTTATATTTATTGTTTGGGAGACTATTTTAATAAGATCATACTTTTAACTAATATATCGGGTCGTAGCGGCACACCGGGGGCTAGTCAAAATAAATTTTAATGATGTCTGGTATTATTCTAAGACTTGACATATTATCAACCATAACCGGGCAGATCTATGGGAAAAGCCTATACTTAAACACAAACGAAATAAAACCGGACACTTAAAAAGAGTAAAGTATGCATATTACGTTTTTTATATAATATACATACATATTTACTGTAAAATCAGTGCTTTATTCAAGTGACGCAGGTCTGGCGGCTCTGGGATTAAGACCTCCGAGGATTATTTGAGTTATATGCTGCCTCTATGGCGCTGCGGTAGTGATTGCGACTGCGATGCATGTGGTCTCCGGTTCGATGCCTGACTCGACAAAAATGTTATTGAAATCTCAGCATCAAAATGAAGTTTTTTTTTATGGCATAGGGCGGCAAACGAGCAAACGGATCGCCTGATGGTAAGCGATTACCGCCGCCCATGGACACCCGCAACCCCAATGAGTTACAAGTGTGTTGCCAGCCCTTTAAAAAGGAATGAAGGAGGCAAAGGACAAAGGAAAGGATCGGGGTAACTAGGCCTCCGGCTCTCTCACTCACTGAAACTAGACTTTGACCGGTAGACAGTAGAATGATTTTACGCTGAGCCTGAAAATATATCTGGCGGAATATTTATGTAATACAATTCTACCTACCCCTTCAGGCATACAGACATGATACTATGAATATCAATGTTACTTGTAGATCGTAACGCAGGCTCGCAATATATTTTTCTGCCCATTCTTATTAATAAACAAATGGAAAGATCACGAACGTTGAAACCCAAGCTATAAAACAATAAAATTTAATGTAACAAATTGAAAAACGTAAATGAATTGACTGTAATCCTGAACCCTCATTTGGGTGATGTATCGTCGAAAACGGCGCGGTATTCTACCATCGTCCATTATCTGAGTCCGCTCGCCATATGCTGTTTGTACTGCATGGCAAACAACTCTAAATAATACCGGGATTTGGAGCGAAATAGGCCCGTTATAAAAGTTATATTAAATATTATAATGCGAAGTCGTAAACAAGATTTAAAATAATCAATAACGCTCCATTTCATTCTTAGTCAAAAACTAAGGACATTTTTAGTCATTATACAGTATGTAACAGAAATGTATGGTCATATTTAATAGCCACATAATATAGCCCCTAATAGAAAACCGTAACAAATAGGTGCGTTTGCATTATTTTTAGTAAGATACATACCTACATAGATTCACGCCTGTTTCCCAGAGGGGTAGACAGAGACTACGGATTTCCATTTGCTACGATCCTGATCCTGATCCTTTGTAAGATATTTTCAAACATTAAGAAATAGCTTAAATAATTTTTAATAATAATTTATTAATATAATAAAAATATTAAAGGACAAGCCCTCTTCCTCTCCTAATATATTTAGTATGCTGTGCCCGACAGGGTCCATAATTGATTCTTAGCTATAAGTCTACCGTCTATTATTATATACTACATTGTGGCAAAGCAATAAAGATTTGAATTTGAAAATTTGAAAATAAGATATGTATAGCATTTTCTTTTTATCGACTTAGCACATTCTAGTCGATACTTAAACAACACTAACAGCTGATGCAGTGACCTACGTGAAGCCGAAAATAAGCAGACGCAATTTTGATAGTGATTTGATTTGATTTGTTTTGATGTTTAAATAATTAATGAATTCAATGTTTGAAATTGTTATAAACTTTTATATTATTTGATTTGATCGGGATAGGGCAGATAGGTTATTTGTCAGATATATTTATTAATTTATTTAGGACAACTTACAAAACATACACTTATACAGGGGTTTATAAACATGATATACAAATATGTGCTAAGTGTTGTTTTACTTACGAGTCGCCACGACATGATATGGGACAGTTTCATTTCATTTTCATATACATTACTATCCTAAAATCTATACTAATTATTATAAAGCTGAAGAGTTTGTTTGTTTGTTTGTTTGAACGCGCTAATCTCGGGAAGTACTGGTTCGAATTGAAAAATTATTTTAGTGTTGGATAGCCTATTTATCGAGGAAGGCTATATAACATCACGCGTTCGATGTTCCCGCGGTTTGACCCGCGTTTATCGTTACTGCGCCGCCCCCGTGGGTCGTAGCGTGATGTTATATAGCCTATAGCCTTCCTCGATAAATAGGCTATCCAACACTGAAAGAATTTTTCAATTCGAACCAATAGTTCCTGAGATTAGCGCGTTCAAACAAACAAACAAACTCTTCAGCATTATAATTTTAGTATAGATAAGGACTGAGCTTAATGTCATGTATCGCGCTGTTTCGAAGACGTAACAAGACATAGCAGCTCATATAAGTAAAGAAAGTAAATACATTAATTTGTTTTGTCGAGAATCATATTGTAAGCCATTGGTGTGGCCTTGAGTTTTTTGCCTGCTTCTTCATGAGAGCTAGAACCTAGAACAGGTTTTTTTAAATGCTAAATTGCCTTCCTTTTATTTTCTATTATAATATAGCTCAGTGGGGAGACCAACAGATTGCACAGCAGAGGGTTTCGGGTTCGAACACACGTCGCGTACCTCTGACTTTAGGAAGTTATATGACTTTTCGAAATTATGTGCATATTGTTAGACAATTATCGCCTGCTCCGTGCCTCGGAGAGCACGTTAAGCCGTCGGTCCCGGCTGCCATGAACATCTATGGCAGTCGTTATTGGGAAGTCAGTGCCCTCTAATATTCTGACACTGGTCTAGCCTTAGAGTATCGTTAGCCTTCGGGTTGCGGAGGTCAGATGGCAGTCGCTTCGTGTAAAACCTGATATCCAGTCAAATCCGGTTAGACTAGAAAGCCGACTCCAAGTGACTTGGGAATAATAAAGGCTAGGGAGAAGATTTCAATAAAATATCTGTAGTTGAGTTTAAAATGGTTCCAGTTTATGTTGAATAAAGTTCAAAGTCGAATAACAAAATTATATTGAGAGTTTCTCAATTTATCGCTTAGTTGATTTCATTGAGTGAGTTGTTAGCACGAGAACATTTTAACTGCCCATTCAATTAAACGTTTATTTGAAGCAATTATCATCGTTCGACAATATCTTTCTTAATTATTACATCTGAAGTTTATTGAAATTACAGGTATTTTATAACTACCACGGGGCCAACAAATCTAAGTAAGATATGAGACCAGACTGAAGAACAAGTAAATATTTATTTTTAAACAGGAACTGTATTAAGCTGTACCTTCATTGTTCATAGAGACCTTTCACAAGGAAAATTTCCTTTCAAAACTTCATTTATCCAACAATTAATTGTTTCCGACGAACATTTATTTTTTTAGTAAAATTTTAATTAAAAGCTTATAACGGGCCTATTCACTGGCGACCGGTAGCGTCGACAAAAATACCGAGAGCATAAAACTTCGACATCAGGCTATCGGCACGATTTAAATTTCGGCAACAAAATATACAGGGCTTCATAATCACAAAAAAATTAAGAAAAGTGCCGAAAGGTTTTATTAGAATACTTTTCTACAGGATTTATTGCCATCGCGAGTTTAAAAACTGCTTCATGGCTTGAATTTATTTTCGCGATGGCTTTTTGCTGTCTATATGTAATGTATATAAAAATAGTAATTAAAAAAAATATAGGTATATAATCGCAATAATCCTTCTGAAATTTGATTTAAATATTCTTTGTTTTCTTTAACCTATTACATAATAATTATGTCTTATGCCTTTTTTCCTAAAGACGAAGCCAGTAGCTGTAGCCCAATGGATAAGGCATTGAACTTGCGATCGTAGTCGCGGGTTCGAATTCTATCCATTTCACTACCGACGTGAACCCACTCTTAACACAAGTAGTCAAGTTTAACTGTAGGGGTTAACAGTCGAACTAGTAATTAGAAACTAAACTGCTAGTAATCTTTATTGTTTAAAAAGCAAAGGAGTATCACACGCACATTTCGCCAACAAAATTTAAGGTCTCATATAATAGAAGATTAGACACGTGACAGAATTTCCTAACAGAAGTGATTTCGTATTAAGCATCTTCTATCGTTTACAAACAAAAATCATTTGAATGTTATTAACTAATTTACTCTATTCGATTCAAAGATAATAGACGACCTCGATGGCGTAGTGGTTAGTGTAACCGATTGCCACGCCTGAGGTCGCGGGTTTGATTCCCGCACAAGTCAAACATTTGTGTGCATATGAACATGGATGTTTGTCTTGGTCTGGGTGTTTCTATGTATAATAAGTATGTATTCACAAAAAAAAAGTAGTCAAAGTCAAAAATCATTTATTCATTTAGGTCACAAAGTAACACTTATGAACGTCAAAGTATATAGGTTAGTGAGTTTACAAGTTACTGAAGCTACATTTAGGTTAGTTGCTAGGTTCAGGCAAAGGGTAGAGCCTATGAGAAGAAACCTGCAAGAAACTCACGGCCACTCTTTTAAATCGTCAGTTAAATATAATTTGAGTATTTTACAACTCAGATTAACAAGGTGTTACAGCCATTATGCCATATACTACTGACTATAAAAACTAAAGATAATAACAATAATAACTTAATAATATTATAGGGAGGAAATAATTTGAGCTAAGATATATTATTTAATATAAATCTAAAATAGACAGTAGGATGGCATGATGGCGCATACACTTACACTTTGTGACTATGCAAAGGCTTAAATTGACTTATAAGTAATACAGATCTTTGAATCCTGTATGCAACAAGCAACTAGCTCCATGAGTTTTTGTCATTTAATTAGTCGTTGACTGAATAATAACCCTTCCGAATAAGTTGCTTTTTAACAGCGTTTTCAAATTTAAACAATAGTAAATTAATTATATTAATAGGTAATTTATTAAAAAAACGTATACATGTATGTTTATCCATTGTCTAGTACCTATAGTACAAGCTCTGCTTAGTTTGGGCTAGATGATGTGTGAATGTGGTAGAATATTATTATATATTATTATAAAGCTTTGCAATCAACGGTGGTTTGTATTCCGTCTAACCGAGGGGCTGTTATTTATTTAAGTTTGACAAATAATTTGTGTGAGCTGTGACATTTGTTCCGGGATCGCATGTTTATTTAATGTTGATGTGCGCGTATACGAGTATATGACTACATATGTGATGTGTGGTGGGTAGTTTTGTGCTTGTAGATACCATTTCTTTATTTTAGTAACACTCTTTGTAAAATATGTTTTGGAATATTACACAAGTAGAGTAAGACACATTCACTTGTACTCAATACTTAATGTAGGTACCTAATAAGGCCAGCCATTGAGTCGGTCCGACGCCCTATGTAGTGCCGGGGCGTCACCGAGGAGTTGTAGACTGCTGGGTGAGTCGCTGAGGTAGTAACTTTTGCCAGCGGCCCATCCACCATACAAGGCAGCGAGCGTGCACACCGTGGGGTTTTGGTCCGTAGGCCCGAAGTACGGGAGAGCCGGACATAACCCTCTCACTTCACTTGTGGTGAGAGGTTATGCATCAGGCGCATTTCTCCACGTAAAAAAGAAAATTTTTTTGAATGCGCTAATCTCTTGAACTGCCTACCACTCGAATTGAAAAACTCTTGCATTTAATAGCCTAGTTCTTGAGGAAGGTTAAAGGCTAGATTACACACTACGTGACAAAGGAGCGGAGCAGAAATCATAAACATGCGGGTGACTGATAGTAATTCTATACAATCCAAGCAATTTTGCGGAAGAGGTTTGATAATTTGAGTTGTTTAGCCAAGCGAAACACCACCCTCTCACTAGAAAAATAGCGTAAACTGTTACGCTATTTTACTGAACTGTGAAGTGCATTTCGCCCAGTTAGAAAATGTTACACGAAACATTTTCTAACTTGGATGGTCTCAATATCATTATTTTTCATTCATTCCACCAATTCCATTTCCCTAACGAGAGCAACGAGCAATAAATACCTCTAATATTGCAAGTGACAATTAATTAAAATTAAGCTACGGAACCCTCGGACCATCAAACAGGCCATATTTTTGTTGTTGTCTAAAAACTAAACAATTAGGTAACCAAACGCAAAAAATATTGCACAATTATTTATCATAACTATTCAATAATAAATGCATCATAGTCGTATTAAATGCGCGAATGAGCACGAAATAAAATACAAAAGTCCATCGAATAATCGTTGGATGGCCATCACAGAGGGCTTAACGGCTCAACGCATGTGCATCAGATTGATTCCACACGGCTTCACGATACCGCCATTCATCACGACCGTCTATAACTATCGACAGGAGTAACAGTTAGTCGGAGCCATGTTTAAAGACTCCTTAAGTATATAACATTGCTATAAGGAAAGCTGAATCTCTTCCTAAATCCCGTTCCTTTCATCGATCTTCTTTCTTTGCCTCATTATTTAAAATGGCAGAGCTAGTGACGGTAAGACAACTGCTTCTTCAATGCCACAACTGTGGGTGGATACTGCTATCTTAGATGATAGATGATACCGCTTACTTTCAGGTAGGAAGTATCCTACCTGAAACTAAGCGGTTTAGGCGACAGACAAGCCAGTAGGCTTGCACGATGACTTTGATCAATATAGCAATATAATGTTTGAAATGTACATACATTCCACACATTATATTGCTATATTAATCAAATACATACGTGATTTAAACATTATGTTTAAATGTCAGCACCATTTTCCCAATAATCTATTTATTGCTTGTTCTCGAAATCAGACACCTTTACCAGGTTCGAATTTAAAATGGAGCCCAACCGAAATCAATTACTGGTAATCTTGAACCTTGGCACATTCGAGCCAACTCAAAGGGTACTTCGGTACAAACTCTTTGATACAAACGTAATTATTACAAACCTGTGAGCTCTGCAGCCCCTTTTGGGTTAAATTTACCGTGATGGTTATGCTGACTGTTTGCTGTGTTTGTTTTGTGAGCTCGGTCGCCATTTTGGATTTCTTTTTGTGTTTGTGTGGAGTAATTGGGCGGGTTTAGTAGATGGAGTGATCCGTATTTATCAGTGTTAAATAATAAGATGTATAATTGATTAAAAATACTGTTTGTAGAGGAGCTTTGTATTATTGTAGAGATTTGTCTGATAAGTTATTAAAATCTCTGTGTTCTGGCAGTTTTTTATCCACGCTAAGATAACGTTAATATTTTAATGTAAAACATTCGAGAAAGAAAATATATAAAAGAAAATTAATTTATGACCTAAACTTTGTAACCTAAATGAACAAAGTAATATTTATATACATTCAAAAGAATTACTTTCTGACCTTATTAATTGGTTAGTAAGTTTTCTCATGTCACATATAATAGTAGTCGCTAGGTTCAAGCCGTTCAGAAAATATAAAACTTAAAAGTTGTATACAATTACCTGTAAGAGGTAATATAGCACACTGGAATTCAAAACTGTATTAGCTTCACTGGGGCACTTCTTTCATTCGCCAGAAGACCGCAGCCAAATTATCTTTGTGTTTAACTCTAACATTTTCCATTCCAATAATTATTGTTCTCAAACTGTAGACACGTTTCGTTTTTGGAAATGATGAGCAATTTGCATTACAGGTTTATAGTATTTTTATTAAGAAAACGTCCAGCTAAAATTAAACGGGCTTCGAAAGCACGATCCAGCCCATTGGATAAGATATCGGTTTTGCCGATATCTTATCCAATGGGCTGGTTCCACTTTAATTTACTCCTTATTTCAGCAATATTTTATATATTACGAGCTGCTCCACATGATTTCATCTTTGTTTCAAATTACAGCTCTGCTTCCATACCTGGTAGAATTACAGCTCTGCTTCCATACCTGGTAGCGTGATGTTATGTAGCCTATGCTACTTCTGTATAAAGTAGTTTACTAATAGTAAAAGATTTTTCTAAATCGGTCCTGTAATTTTAGAGTTTATTAATTACAAACAAAAATACATACATACAAATCCATAAAATATAAAAGTATAGATAGATATTGCAAGCATTGTCTCATAAACTTGATGATGGCTTAATTATGAAATGCATCAGAGCATGTATTATGTAAAATATCTGTCGCTAAGCGTTCGCCTCTTGTCTTGATGTTGTTTGTATCTCGTGCCGAGATTAACCTATTAACGGGATATGTAGCGACAAGTGCATACATACGGCAACAAAGTGTGTGTATTGTCTGTTTGCGAGCTTGGAAAAATAACGATGGATTGTATTATTCCTTATTCTTTAAGGAAAACAGCTATATAATAAACTAGATGTGCCCGCGGTTTCACCCGCGTTTATGATTACTGCACCGCCCCCGTGGGTCGTAGCGTGATGTTATATAGCCTATAACCTTCCTCGATAAATAAGCTATCCAACAAAAAAGAATTTTATTTCGAACCAGTAGTGCCTGAGATTAGCGCGTTCAAACAAACAAACATATAACATCACGCTACGACCCATGGGGGCGCAGTAACGATAAACGCGGGTGAAACCGCGGGAACATCTAGTATAATATTAGCATGGATAACTTAAGCTTGCATAACGATAATATCCACAAAGACGCAACGTTGCCGCCTCAGATATCCCCTCGTATTTTCCCCCACAGGACGCCACTAACAAATTCCGCAATCTGGATTAGCTAGCTTTACTCCACGACGCAGCGCTTACACCATCAAGTGAATATTATCACTATGGATTATAATCAAATGGATAATTTAACAGTGCTATAATTAACTTGGTGTTCGTAGATTACACAATGTTAATGATGAGATGGAAAATGGATAACGCAGGCAAACTCGGTGTCGGCAAACACAGCGATGTTGATGTAGTCTCAAGTTCGATTATACAGTTATCAAAATCGGTTTAATAGTTTAGTCGTGAAAGTGAAACAGATTAACAGATTGAACTACATTCTCATTTTGTACCGAATATTAGTATGGTATAGTATCAACAGCTGGCCAATGAAATCAACGTAATAACTGCATATCACTTGGTAACAATTTGTTTACGAGTGGAAAAGCTCGATCCTGCTAATTATTAGACGACGTGTCGTAGCGTTAACGGATGGTTCGCAATAGCGCGCTCTTTAAAACGAATATATTAAAAAATATTTTTGAAGTGAAACTTCTTTATCGACGTATGGGAAAAATTTTGTAGCAGTGTAAAAAAAAAAAATCATCACGTTTTTCGGCTACGCGCCATGTTGCTTTTTTATCAAAGTTTAGTATAGTGACGTAAAGAATATAATGTAATATATTATAATAATAACAACAATATATTAGTTTTGAAGTTTGGTTTGAAATAAGAATAACAATATATTAATTTGAAAGTGATAAAATAAAAAGACTTATTCAAATTTAAGTGAATTTTAAGAAAAGTGAGAGTGATTATATATTTCGTTTTATAAATTCAACACGTATGAGCATGATTTTAATATTTATTTGAGGTTAACCTCACTTTTTGATTGTAAGTATCAGTGAATGTATATAAATCTGTTAAAATTAGCAAGTATTAATAAATATGACTGTAAATCTAGTGAACATTATTAATTCTAAAAACAATAAAAAATATAAATTAAATAATAATTTTAAAAAAATTGTTTTTCTTAAGGCTTAAGCCTTATCTACCCCATTTTCGTGAAGTTGCAAATAGTAGAAAAATGATATGTCGTAAAGAAGTTTCACTTCTTACCTGTGTACTCTGGTACACACACACATTTTTTTTTATTTATTCAACTAACTTGGCAAACAATCATACGGCTCACCTGATGGTAAGTGGTCACTGTAGTCTATGGACGCCTGCAAAACCAGAGGCATCACTTGCGCGTTGCCGACCCTTTAGGAAAGGAAGTGGGAAGGAAAGGGAGCGGGATGGGGCAAAGGGGGTGATTGGGCCTCCGGTACTCTCACTCACCGAACGAAACACAACAGTAGGAATACTGCTATTCCACGTCGATATTCTGTGAGAGGGTAGTCCTTCCCCGGTCCAGCCGGCCATTCATGCTGAAATCAGCGAGGCTCTACTACGCCGTAATATGTTATAAGTATGTAAACTGTCCCACGGCTGGGCACGGGTCATTATTCAGTGTGAGAAGGGTTAGGCCATAGTCCACCATGCTAGCTCAGTGCGTGTTGGCAGACTTCACATATCTTTGACAACATTACGGAGAACACTCTGACATGGAGGTTTCTTTAGAAAGTCTTTCTTCACGATGGAGTTAAGCGAGCGATTATTAACTATTTATTGCGCTCATGCGTATGAAATGCCAGAGATGTATGTCGTGGTATTGAACTCGAGACTTCTGGTAGAGATCCAACGGCCTCTCACAAGGCTATCGCTGTTCTCCTAATCTATATATTAATACGTGAAGCAAAAACGTTGTACCCCTTTTTACGAAAATTGTGCGGACGGAGGAGTATGAAATTTGGCACAGCTAAAGTTTATATGAAGAAGGAGGGCGAATCCTAATATTTTCATAAAATATGTTTCAGAAATACATTAAGTTAATGAAAAAACACTACACGCACACAACCATGCATTTGACACACGCAGTCGAAGCGCGTAACTACGATTACATATATCAATATATGATGACATATCAGCAATATCTTACAGGTAAACTTTGGTCGAATTTCGAACACTAGGAGTCCGCTAGTATACTTAAACATACATACTTATTAGAGTAAGATCTCAGAGCGATCAGACATAACTTATTTTCACATAGATGAAACCTTAGGTTCTCAGTAGCGTCTCATATTCTTTGAATACCTGCGTGCTTGTGGAGCTCGCCTTGTGACACCTGGGCAGGTATCAGGTAAGAAAGGTAACTAAAAATAAAAGTTACTTAACTTAAATTCACATGGCTGATTTTTATATATGTTTTGTAGAATATTAGTGTCAGACACTATTGAGAAACCTAAGGTTTCATCTATGTGAAAATAAGTTATGTCTGATCGCTCTGGGATCTTGGACTATGTAATATTGTGTTGCGTTTACATAAATGTTACCCATTGAAATTAAACTACTTTATACGGTTTCTAACGCGATGCTTATTTTTAAAACTCTATTATTAGATCATTTTGAAACTACTGTTGTTTAATGTTTACTTCCATTTAAGCTATTTAAGTTATTAAAACTTTAAGCTTTAAGTTTACACTTTCCCCGAAAGTTTTGGTTGTTTTGCAGCAACCATTATCCCGTAAACATGGCTATATATTGCTACATTTTCAGTATATAGACACAGCCTTAAAGCAATGAAATCAGTTTGTACTTTTTTGTCTTTATTATGACAAATCTCGCCAGAAAACAGGGCTCGTGAGCGTTGATGGAGTGGAGACCATGGAGCGAGAAGCGCCCGCAAGGAAGGCCGCAGATGCGTTAGCATGACGATATCAAGAGAACAGCTGGAGTGAAGTGGATTGAAGTCGCCCAAGACTGAGAAGTGGCATAAACTGAAGGAGGCCTACACCCATGCGGTCGAAAAAGGCTAAGAAGAAGAGAAGGAGAAGACCCGCACTAGACATAATTCTTGTGTCGCGGGAGAGTTTACACACAATCAAACAACGGGTACAAAGTACATCCAGACTCGGAACAATCATTTGTGGTTCACACAATTTTTGTCCCGTGTGGGATTCGAACCCACAACTCTCGGTGCAGTGCGTGGCAAGGTCGAGGCGACCACTTAAACCACTACGCCATCCGTGCAGTCAAAGTTAGTTATATACATATATATAATAATAATATCAGCCCTGTATTAAACTGTCCCACTGCTGGGCACGGGCCTCTTCTCAGCGTGAGAAGGGTTAGGCCATAGTCCACCACGTTTGCCTAGTGTGGATTGGCAGACTTCACATATCTTCGAGAACATTATGGAGAACTTTTAGACATGCAGGTTTCCTCACAATGTTTTCTTTCACCGTTAAAGCAAGCGATAATTAATTATTTAATCCGCATATAACTTCGAAAAGTCAGAGTTGCGCGTCTTGGGTTCGAACCCGAGACTTCTGTGAGGTAGTCCAACGGTTTCCCACTAGGCTATTATTTATATTTGTTAGCTAATTAATAATTTATTTAACAATATTTCGGGGAGCATGAGGAAACGGTTCCATTGTTCGCATTGCAGTTTTTATAATCCATTTAGGTTGTGTAAATGAAATGCATCGTACTGTTGACAAACGAATTCGTAGCTAAACAATTGTTTTCTTTTATTAAATGTTTGTGGGATTACTTCACAACGTCGCGTTGACGCGTCTAAAAGAGTTGGATAGTATGTCGTCCAGGTTTACCAGCTTATATTAAAGATATACGGATTACATGATGAGAATTTTGTGGTTGGCCGTGTCTTGTGTAATGTTTTGTACAAAGGGAATATCGACCTAGAATGTATTATTTTATGGCATCATTTATTTTATAATATAACTAGTCAGATTTCAGCATGAATGGGCTGGCTCGACCAGAGAAGGACTACCCTCTCACAGAATATCGACGTGAAATAGCAGTATTTCTACTGTTGTGTTTCGTTCGGTGAGTAAGAGTGCCGGCGGTCCAAGCACCCCCTTTCCCCCTTCCCGCTCCTTCTCCTTCCCACTTCCTTTCCTAAAGGGTCGGCAACGCGCAAGTGATGCCTCTGGTGTCGCAGGTGTCCATAAGCTACGGTGACCACTTACCATCAGGTGGGCCGTATGCTTGTTTGCCACCTTAGTAGAATAAAAAAAATATATTACTAATAGATAATTCCTTATCCATAAGTTAGTATAATTATATCATTGTGTTATTTTAAATACGTTTTATATTAAGTCAAACTGTTCTCTACATCTCCTTTTTATTAAATAGTACAAGTAGATTCAGGCAGTAACTCCCAAAACTAAAGCGAGTTATATGTGCCTCATACTAAACAAATACTCCGACTAGCACATTTTTGTTTATTCGGCTACGTGGTGTGAATTCACCGTACATCGTCAGACAATGGAGGTAAATATTTATTTGCTTGTATTTTGAATGAAACAACAAAACAGTATTTACGTAGAGTAATAACTAGTGTTCTGCATTGTACTGTTTTGATTACAAGCGCGTGAATTCCACTATAAATGGAAAGTGTTTATGTATGTTTTATATGTAAATCATTGCGGGTGGATAGTTTTATATATATCTACCATCTGTCTATGCAGAATACTGGTATTTTTCGGACACATTGCCCGCAAAGACGGTCACAACATCGAAGAGTTGATGGTGACAGGCAAGGTTGACGGCAAAAGACCAAGAGGCTGCAGTCCAACGAGATGGTCGGACCAAATCCGATCGTCGCTTAACACCAATCTCCATAAAGCCCTCCACGAAGCAGAAGACCGGAACAGATGGAGGGAGATAGTCAATGAGAAAGTGATTCAGCGGGGGAGTCACGACCCTCAGTAATGAGGAATACGACGCGAGGAGGAGTTTTATAGGACTGATGTTTGCTATAAAGCTGTGTAAAGACCTGCTCCGGATTCGGAAGGCTTCGTAAGTCTTATTATACGTGATATTTTTGTGATGCATTATTTTTAATTTCATATTGACATTGATGATGTTAGTAACAGATAAGGGGAGATTATTGGCCACATAATACATAATTACAATTGACGACTTGTTTAGATAAATTAAGAAGCGGATGAAGGGGAAGACTTTAGACTTTATCGATCATGTTGAGGAAAATGTGGGAGTCGAGTTGTATCAAGAGGTTAAAAGGAAATCAGAAGTCATGGATATTTGCTCCATCGACATGAATTATGATCGTAAATTAAAGAAGAAGAATTTTGAATCAGCGTATAATTTTTTTTAAAATATCACTAGCTATTTGGGTTGCAAATTACTAGTATTTTTGTTAACTCCTTCAGCTAAGCTAAAATGATTGTGTTAACTTTAGAAGATACTAAAGTAATTATTTAAATGATATGATGTAAATGTCAATTTTAATCCACATTGAATGTCCAAGGTAACTAACATATTTTACCGGAATAGATTTCTTACTATATCGGTCAAATTAGCTTCGCTAATAATGTAATAATTAGGTATACATAAATAATTAAAATGGTTACTGAAAGTCAGGCCATAGGCGCATACCATAGTAGACTTTAAGTAGGTCTTTTTTAAGATCTATTATCCTTTAGTACATTATTTTAATCTTTTTCATACGAGATTTAACTGTGTATGTGCTTAATCCTTAAACCTTATGATAAACATCAAGATTACATGTTTTTATAGCGATCACGACGCAATATTGATCGCATAGATTATAATAACAATAATATAATATTCTATCACATACACACAACACCATCTAGCCCAAACTGAGCTTCTACTATGGATACTAGACAATGAATAAACATACATATATACATTTTGTTTTGTTAATACATACATATTATACATAGAAACACCCAGATCAAAACAAACATCTATTGTGCGGGAATCGAAACCGCGACCTCAGGCGTGGCAGTCGGTTACATAAGCCACTATGCCATCGAGGCCACGATTAATTCAGCGGTCGTGGTTGTTGTTAGGTTCGAGTCCTATACGACACAAAATATTGTGTTATCCACCCAAAAACTGTTCCAGGTCGGGTGTTGTATCCAATACTATAATGATAGGGAATTCTTCGAGACGATGTTAACATCGCTAGTAAAGAAAGAAAGAAAGAAAAATATTTATTCCGGCACACAAGGGCACACGCAAAACACGAAGAGATAAAAAAATAAAGAGTATACAAATAACAATATTAAAAAAAAATTAAATAAAAAATCAGAACAATAAAAAACTAGAACAATAAATACTAACACTGTAATTTAATTTCTGCTCACTGGCAACACCACACCTTCCGTCCATTCAAGTCAAGAAGGCTAGTAGGTTAGGTTTACGTACTTGCCCTAAAAAACCTGGGACCGTCCGATGGATAGTTACCACTAGACTATCGACACAATATGATCGTAAGTTCTCGGACACGAAGTTAATATCCCTTTTACGGGACGTTCCCTGGAAAATCTGGGACCTCTCGATGGCTAGTTACTATTGAACTATCGAGAGAATAAAGTCTAGCGCCTGGAAAACCTATTAGGTAGCTAAAACAAAACCTGTGTAGTCATTATTCACTATTACTAATGGTTACTTTGGCTGTCACGTGTGAATTATTTGCTCCCCCAGAGCGCATTGCTGGAGTGACAACAAAAAATGGCCCTCGGCTCTAGGACGTTGAGGACGAACGGTCGTTTATAATATATATGACTGACTCGGTGACGCAGTGGTAGTGAGTGCTACTGTTGCGGGTTCGGTTCTCGGATCGAAAAAAGTGATTTGTTATTTTTTATTAAGAAGTTCTGAGTAAGTAGCATGGAATCTGGAGCTGTACTCAGTAGACGGCAATAGGGTCTACTTGATTCGAACCTTAAATATTATGGTCAACGGAATATGGGTGTAATATGTCTCTGCCTACCATCGGTGACTGAGCCGTGAGACTATACATGTATGCATGACCACTGACTGCCTCGATGTTCCCGTGGCATACGTTTGCACTTAAGTTTGCGTCTCGGGTTGTATCCCCGGGTCGGGCAAGCTGTTGTTTAAATTATCTATTAGAAATTTCTCAGTAACAGTAGGTAGGTAGTAACCTTTAAATGATTCTTTCCTACTCTTCTAGCAACGCTAAATGTTTTTGTTAGTAATAAGTTAATGTTGGGAGTTCTGTGATGATTTAATCCACGATATACGGATCATGGATTGAGAAGACAAGCAAAAAAAGCAATGCAGAGGGTCTCAGGTTCGAACCCACGTCGCGCACCTCTGAATTTCGGAAGTTATATTTTCGAAATTATGTGCGTATTGATTGACAATTATTGTCTGCTCCGTGGCTCGGAAAGCACGTTAACCATCGGTCCCGACTGCCATGAACATCTATATATGGCAGTCGTTATTAGGAAGTCAGTGCCCTCTAATATCAAGATATGTCAAGGACACTGGTATAGCCTTAGGGTATCGTTAGCCTTCGGGTTGCGGAGGTCAGACGGCAGTCGCTCCTTGTAAAAACTGAAATCCAGTCAAATCCGGTTAGACTAGAAAGCAGACCCCAAGTGACTTGGGAATAATAAATGGACCTTGGCAACGTTGCATAACTTTGATAGATATAGCAGTTCTTACGACCTAGCGGCGGCGCGCGGTGGTTCCGAGATCTTGTACTATAAACGAAATACGACATATGTAGAATTATCCTTGTTACAGTTCCACCTCGTAAAGTAAAATAACAACGAATATAAATATTCAATCAAATATAACATAAAACACTTCTATATTTCTCCGAACATCAACCGATACCTTCAAAAATATGTTTGCTACATCATAAATCGTTATTTATGTGGAAAGATTTCGCCGATGCGCACCAGATTGAACGTGAAAAACTAAATGATTTATGACTGATATATCGCTCAACGGAGACCAACTGAGTTTCGTGGATTTGTGAGTTATGTGCCGGTTTTTGGGATATGTCTGTTAATAATAAACCACTAGCTGAAGCAGATAGCTTATATCTTTAGAAGAGTGATTTCAAAGAGTGGGCGTGAGTCTCTTGCAGGTATCTTCTCATACGATAAACCTTTTGCTTGCATTTAGCAATTAAGCTAAATATAGCTTCAGTATCGCAATCACTTATATGCTTTCGTCTTGCATGGTTTATATAACGGTTATTTTTATTTTTTTTATATTTGTATATAACGGTTAACGGGTACTAACGCGATCATGCTTAGTATTTACGAACCTTTTTGAAAGGCTTGACGTACCAACCAGCTTACACTGGCACGGCCAGAACAACCTGATTGAAACGTCAAGCCTTAGAAAAATCTAAAGACTATTTAGTAATTTACTTAACACACTAACTTAATAAGACTGAATCTAATCTGAATCTATTTTGTACCAATGCACGCACAGTAAAGAGACTACTTAATAATTATTTGTTAATGATTTTCCTGAAGTATGTTTTTGTTTTGTTTTTCTTTCATATACTTATTTGTTTTTTTGTTATGCTTGTATTCAAACTAGCCACCTTAATATGTTCATTATAATATCATCTTAGTTGCAAGTACAATGCAAAATTCAATTGTATATTGTCATATATATGTGAGAGCTTGTTATTAGCAATAGAAGTTAATTATTGTATTTATATATAAGAATATTAGTCTGTAAGCTGTCTGCAAAAAAAAAAAAATCATAAATGTTACTTTGTGACTTAAATGAAAAAAGGATTTTACTCTGAAGAAGTTACATAGCAAGTCTTTGAAATGTTTTTGATGCTAGTAACTTGAAAATAAATATACGGCGTATTTGATGGTAAGCAGTTATCGTAGCCTAAGACCAAGGTTAGGTTATTTGGCAGTGACCAGCGGCATTGGCTTCTACGCTATCTGTACAAAGTAGTTGTACAAATTGGGTAGTGGCTTTATGAGTTGCATCGCTATTATCACTATGCTAAGTGTTGTGTACCGAATTCCATATAGGGCAACAATTGTTTGATCCACAAATGGTTGTTGGCCAGGTGTTCTTTGTTCGAAAGTCCCCGGCGATACAGAACCTGTTTCTTGTGCGGGATTTGTATTTTTCTAAGTAAAGTAACATAGATACAAAATAGGTATTTAGTATTTATTGAAATTAAACTACTATATACGGATTTTATCGCGTTGTTTATTTGACACTATTACAAAATTTTGAAAAACTGTTACACTACTATAATCACTATTAATCTTCACAAATTTTTAAGCTAATTAAATTATTGAAACTATTAAATTTTTTTTGAAACTGTTAAAGTTTAATAGTGATTATAGTAGTGTAACAGTTTTTCAAAATTTTCATTATTCAAAATTGTCAAATAAACAACGCGATAAAATCCGTATATAGTAGTTTAATTTCAATGTATAACATTCGCGTAAACAGAAGACAATATTATATCTAGTATTTACTTAAAAATAAAACAAGGCAAAAGGCTTCTCGTTTCGTTAAAGATCAGGCACTGTCTTGTTGCCGCGGGATCGTACAACTTTAGAAGCAGCAGATTTTTCTTTTAGTAATTACACATCGTTACCACACACGCCTTCTTATTGAAATGCAGTACAGTCAACGTAATAGGAAACGAGATTATCACTAGTCCCAGGCACTCTTTCAAACTGCGTACTTCTACAGAGAATTTCTTGAAAAAAACTAACATCACTTTGCATGATCCGGGAATCGAAACCCGAAACTTTATGTACAGCAGTCGCATATCTTCCGGCTCCACCGAAGCAACCAAATTTTTTTATATGTAGTATTGTCGAAAAACATCTTATTGCAATATTAATTGATTGGTTTAATAAAAGGAATACACGATTGCCGCTGAACGAAATTAATGTAACGACGTAATTGTTTTATCTTGCGGACATTTTCGTAACTAACCGAACATTTTTCCTCTTCACATTCACGCAGTAAGATTGATATAACACATCTTGAACCACCGAATCATATCATATTCTCGTTACGTCATCTTGATGTGATTATGGACCTTATTCCATACGAGGACGGTTGATATTCGTTCGTATTTTTCAAATCATAATAACTATGTCTAGATGAGTTATCTAGGATACAACACACTTCTAGCTATGCGAAGTTAGGATATATTTTATGGTAAATGTAGTGGCGTAGGTCAATTGAGTATTTTTGCAGGCAAATACATGACTTCTGAACTTTCACGAAACAGACTTAAGTCAACCGATGTCTACGAATTTTAAGGGCAATGTAAAAAGCAATACTGCTACAACTAAAAGCCTTATAGCTTGTTGACTTTTTGATAGAGTAGAAGAACTGCTGGGGTAAGACGAACGTTTTTAGTTATCTTCCACACTTGGGATAATTACTTTAGACAAAGACTAAAAGACTTTAAACGAAATGAAAAATACTGATACAAACAACACCCGCACTCGGAATAATTATTACTGGCAACACTATCAGCCTTGTATTAAACTGTCCCACTGGGAACGGGCCTCTTCTCAGTGTGAGAAGGGTTAGGCCATAGTCCAGCACGCTGGGTCACTACGAGTTGGGAGACTTCTTATATTGAAATTAAACTACTATATACGGATTTTATCGCGTTGTTTATTTGACACTATTACAAAATTTTGAAAAACTGTTACACTACTATAATTACTATTAAACTTTACAAATTTTTAAGCTAATAAAATTATTGAAACTATTAAAACTATTTATACTATTACTATACTATTATACTATTTAGATTTATTTTTACACTTTCCCCGACGTTTCGGTTGCTTTTCAGCAGCCATGGTCACGGGGAGACTAAGATGGTAGTTGTCTCAATGTTCCAGTGTAGTTATTTCAAAGTACCCGAACATAATTTAATCATGGGTGTTTCTATTTACGCAGAATGAACTCAAAGTATCATGTAGTCTAGCTGTGGTTTTCTTCTTCTTGGGTTTGACTAGTTGAATTACTGGATCCCAAGCTGGTGGTACATTCCAACCATCTTCTCTATTGAAATTAGGATGTTTCTTGATTTCAATAGCCTCGCGAAGCATCCTTGGTAGGAATCCGTCTTCTTTAGCGAGCATCTGTGGTTTGTCAAATCTCAGGTAGTGGTTGGTCCCCTGTTGCACATGTTCACACACAGCAGACTTCAACGAGCGTTGGTGTTTCACATTGTATGTTGTTATTAATGGAATTAAGATGTTCTAGGAGTATTCCTAGAACATCTTAATTCCATTAATAACAACATACAATTTACTATGGAATTAGAGGCAAATAATTCATTAGCTTTCTTAGATGTACTTGTCATCAGGAATCCTGATCATACTTTAAGCCACACTGTGTATAGGAAAAAGACCCATACAAATAGGTACTTAAACGGTGAATCTCACCACCATCTTAAACAGTTAGCTACCGTGGGAATGTCTTTGTTTCAGAGAGCCCACGGGATCTGTGACAAGAAACACCTGGAGGCCGAGCTTCAACATGTCAAGCAAGTTACTACTACTGTACTGCAAGACAACAAGCTCCAACAGCCGCGCCGCTGTCACAGATCCCGAGAAAAGCCAGCCACAGTCGAGCGCCAGCCTGCTATACTACCTTATGTAAGGGGTGTCACTGACAAGATTGGCTACATCTTGAAGCGAGCTGCAATCAACACATACTTCAAGCCGCCAACGAAGATAAGTCAATTTTTACCATCCGTCAAGTGCCAACTACCTTTACAAGATGCAGGGGTCTATAAAATAGATTGTGACTGCGGACTCTCATACATTGGTCAAACCAAGAGAAGCATAGGCACCCGCATAAAAGAACACATAGCTGATGTGAAACACCAACGCTCGTTGAAGTCTGCTGTGTGTGAACATGTGCAACAGGGGACCAACCACTACCTGAGATTTGACAAACCACAGATGCTCGCTAAAGAACACCGATTCCTACCAAGGATGCTTCGCGAGGCTATTGAAATCAAGAAACATCCTAATTTCAATAGAGAAGATGGTTGGAATGTACCACCAGCTTGGGATCCAGTAATTCAACTAGTCAAACCCAAGAAGAAGAAAACCACAGCTAGACTTCATGATACTTTGAGTTCATTCTGCGTAAATAGAAACACCCATGATTAAATTATGTTCGGGTACTTTGAAATAACTACACTGGAACATTGAGACAACTACCATCTTAGTCTCCCCGTGACCATGGCTGCTGAAAAGCAACCGAAACGTCGGGGAAAGTGTAAAAATAAATCTAAATAGTATAATAGTATAGTAATAGTATAAATAGTTTTAATAGTTTCAATAATTTAATTAGCTTAAAAATTTGTAAAGTTTAATAGTAATTATAGTAGTGTAACAGTTTTTCAAAATTTTGTAATAGTGTCAAATAAACAACGCGATAAAATCCGTATATAGTAGTTTAATTTCAATGAATAACATTCGCGTAAACAGAAGACAATATTATAGACTTCTTATATCTTCAAAAACTTTATAGAGAACTCTTGGCATCACCTAACTGTGACATATGTGGCAAAATTGAAGACGTCCAGCATTTGCTGATGGATTGTGTCAGGAACAGGAATAAAAGGGAATTATTGATCAGAAAATTCAAATTGAATATTTTGGATGTTGGTCTTAGCCAAAGTATTTTGGCGAATCCAAAGTCGGAAATTGCAATGCGGTTTTGTGCTTTGGTAGAAGTCTGACGCATTAATCGTCAATAATGCCCTTATCTGGTAAATATTAAGATAATGTTGTGTTGTGTACGATAAGGTACGATGGGGTTGGCGTATAATAATATCAGCTCTGTATTAAACTGTCCCACTGCTGGGCACGGGCCTCTTCTCACTATAAGAAGGGTTAGGCCATAGTCCACCACGCTGGCCTAGTGCCGGTTGGCAGACTTCACATATCTTTGAGAACATTATGTAGAACTCTCAGACATGCAGGTTTCCTCACGATGTTTTCATTCACCGTTAAAGCGAGCGATAATTAATTATTTAATACGCACATAACTTCGAACTCGAGACCTCTGCGTGGCAGTCCAACGATCTCCCAGTAGGCTATCGCTGCTTTTCTATTTCATTCACTACGAATTTAATTTTTTATAAATTAATATAATATTATAATCACTAAACTAGAAAGAAACTCAATTAGGTAGATAAAATTAAAATACTGTAGGCGGGCAGCCCTAACGCGCGTCTACGAACCGCGCTGTTGTAGGTAATTATTTCAAGGACAGTGCCGAGTTACAATACTGTTTATATATCATTACCGTGTTAATAGCTTATAGCTTATAGTATGCTGGCATCTTTTATATATAATTATTATTATAACAAGTAATAACAAAGCGCTTAATGTGTGGGAGTGACTTGTCATAAACGTCGAGAAGTATCAACACAAAGAAGGCGTGTTGTCACTTCTTATTTGAAGGAGACGTGTTAATCTTGTAGTGCTTGAAGAGTTAGAAAACATCTAGAAGAAACTCGCGTCGGATTTCTAAAAGATAGGTCGTGTAAAGGGTTGCTTTATATTGATTTTATACATATACTAGTTTTCATCCGCGGCTTCGCTCGCGTAAATGTAGGTTAGGTTAGATTAGATTTGCAACAGTTCTTTTTTCTGGATGATGTCCTATTCTGTCCTATTCTGTACCCCTGACAACGTGTATGCAAAATTTCATGATGATCGGTTGAGTAGTTAAGGCGTGAAAGCGTAACAAACAAACAAACAAACTCATTTTCGCATTTATAATATTAGTAAGGAAAGGATTATACTGGGTGTTTAGTACATCATTTGCCAAATTGAATTGGCTGAAAGGGAGTATCACTAACTATAGATTAAGCATCCTACCCCACTTTTCACGGACCGAGATATTTTTTAAATAACGAACATTTCTTTTTTGAAAAGTTACTATACTTAGCTTTTAAAACCAAATTTAAAACACCACACACCAGCCCGAGTTTAGGCTGGTGTGATTGAAATCATTTGGATGAACCATTTTTAATTTCATGCCCAATAAAACCTTAATTGATATGGTAGGTATAAAATAGAAGAAATGTAGGTGAGTTACATGCGCAGAAGTGAGATAATCGCCCAAGTTATCCAAGCGATAATAATTATGCCATAAATTGAATTCTGCCTGATTCACTGAACTTGAGTATATGAGAAACAAATTTAATAATTTAGTAAATGAATTAACTATTTATTATTGCATACTAGCTTTTGGTCGCGGCTTCGCTCTTGTTAATTTAGAATTTGACAATCAATTCGGGTTGTACTCTGCTTGTAATAATATAATTAAATCATGATTTGAAAGACACGTGGCGCCATCTATTATCATAAGATCGTTATTGTTGTTTTCCTCGGGAACAGTAATTTTTTCGGGATGAAAAGTAGCCTATGTCCGTTTCTGTACACCTTGCAATGTATTTGCAAAATGTTAGATTGATCGGTTCAGTGGTATAGGCGTGAAAAGGTAACAAACAAACTCATTTTCGCTTTTATAATATTAGTTAGGATTGCATACCGTAAGAAAGTAAATAGACTAGAAGAATTTTTATACAAAATGGAAGATCGCGATTGCTTTTTTTTATCGTGATGTGTAGTTGAGTCATAAGTTAAATTTTACCGTTAACCAAACTTTGTCAGTAAATAAAAAGGAGAGTTCGTGTTATTTGCAAGTAATTCTACATTTTATTGAGAAACATAACGGTAAACATCGAAACTATAATAAAATTTGAAGGCTATATCAGCAATTTTCTTTTAAATTTAGGTTTAAAAGCTGAGAATAGATATTTTTCAAAAAAAGATATGTTCGTTATTTAAACAATATCTCGTGGCGTGAAAAGTGAGTTAGGGTGCTTAAACTATAGCAAGTGATATTCCCTTTCAGCCCATTCAATTTGGCAAACGATGTACCAAACATCCTGTATATATAGACTCAAGCTTGTATATTCCCAGATGTAATAATCTAATAATAATATAATATTCTACCACATACACACAACACCATCTAGCCCAAACTAAGTAGAGCTTGTACTATGGGTACTAGACCATGGATAAACATACATATATACTTTTTTTTGTAAATACATACATATTATACATAGAAACACCCAGACCAAGACAAACATCCATGTTCATGCACACAAATGTTTGACTTGTGCGAGAATCAAACCCGCGACCTCAGGCGTGGCTGTCGGTTACACTAACCACTACGCCGTAGAGGCGTTATCACACGTACATTTCATCAGCTGTGTTTAGGTTCTGCGTAACAGAAGGTGAGTCGTCGTCGACTTGTCGTCTGCCGTGCACATTCCTATACGTCGTGCTGTTCAGAATTTCTCAACAGAAAAGTTCAATAACTACTTATCCAACCCGGATAACCAACCTGGGAACGGTAAAGATATCCGTTCCTAATCAGGCATGCTAAACGCTTATAATAATAATATATCAGCCATTTTTATTCGTCTATTCCACATACCTATTTTAACCTTATTTATACTATTTTTTTTTGTAAAAATTAGTCTCAATAGATAGCCCCAACACAAGTATTATCAATTACTATTTGGGGATGTCTCATTTATAATTTAATGTCTGTTTTGAGACAAATAAAGATTTTTCATTTTCATTTTTATTCCTTCATCGTAGTATATTACACAAACACGCACAAACACATACACACACAAGCATAAACGCACGCACGCACGCCACGCACCCAAGTACATGCAAACAAAAATTTGATAAAACAATTTAGCGGCAGAAAATAGAAACCCAATGGCTAAGAGCTTGCGATCGTGAGGCCCATGGTTCGATCGCTAACCATTGCATTGCACAAGCCAAGGAACCAAATTGCCTGGTCGTTCTTTTTAAATAAATTATCGGTTGATGATGAAAAGCACATTAATTAATGTCAGTTAGTGACATAGTAATAAATGTTCAGAATTCGAAGCCTAGTTCTGGCAAAAGTTTCGACGTCTAGTCTAAGTTTTGGATGGAGTGATCCAGAATAGTTTTGAATCAGTCTGTGGCGCGGTAACTGCGGTGGACGGCTGGATTCAACATGACAGAAACCACACAGATTGGTTCATTTAGCACGTTAATATATAAGCACTATATACATTGTAAGGTTGTGGGTTAGATGCTTGGTACGGTTAGTGTTTATTGTCTGTACTAAATTAAAGAAAGAAAGAAAGAAAATATATTTATTTTGACAGAAAACACACAACACATATTGCAGACAGCATAAACGTAGCAGGTATACAGTTAGACAGGAAAAGACAATGGGACACTAGGACAAAAGTAAATGACAATTTAAAATACAATAATATTATAAATTTATGGCATCATTAATTAAAATAAATTTTACATAAAATAACTGAAAGCAAAAAATAAAAAGATAAACACAAATAGGAAATAAAAAACAAATATGCAAATAAACAAATAAAAAAATAAAAATATTAAACCCTTGGCTCGATCCATTTAATAATAATAATTATAATAATAATAATAATTTATTTATTTCAGAAATCTGGTTCCATATATTTAATAAATAGGTATATAAGCTAGCGTATGCAGTGTGCGTCGCAGTATCTGTCAAAAAAAGATGTCGCTCAGCCCGAAGCTGTATCCGCATTTATAAGCGAAACAGCGCTGAATTTCAGCAATACCTTGGTGACCGATGTATTATAGTGCGTTTGAGTGTGTCCTGGAGCATATAAGCAATTTTTTGTACAGCGTTTTTTATAAGAATTTAAGAAATCTTATTGAAATATAATATTGTATTCTCAGTATTATATTTATAGAAGACTAGATTTAGTCCGCGGCGCCGCTCGAGTAAATGTGCGTTAGATTAGATTAGTAATAGTACTTTCTTCTGGATGAATGGAACCCTACGTCCTTTTCTGTTGCCCTGACAACGTGTGTGCGAAATTTCATGGTGACCGGTCGAGTAGTTAAGGAGTGAAAGCGTAACAAACAAACAAATCATTTCTAAAGTTGTTATTTTCGTAATTAAAAAACACTAGCTTTTGCCCGCGGCTTCGCTCGCGTTAATTTAGAATTTAACAATCAATTCGGGTCGTACTCTGCTTGTAATAATATAATTCAATCATGATTCGAAAGACACGCGGCGCCATCTATTATTATTAAAAGAACGTTATTATTGTTTTCTTCGGGAACAGTATTTTTTTCGGGATGAAAGGTAGCCTATGTCCGTTTCTGTACACCTGTCAATGTATATGCAACATTTCAGGATGATCGGTTCAGTGGTTTAGGCGTGAAAAGGTAACACACAAACAAACTCATTCTCGCTTTTATAATATTAGTTAGGATTTGATAACGCAAATAAAGTTTTAGTGGATGATTAAATATTATAAGGATGGCCAAGTGTATTGCCAAGTTCTTTGTTTGTTTAGTTTAATATAGGTAATGTATAGTAAGAATCGGCATTATTGTAAGTTGAAATAATTTAGTACATTGAAACGAACATAACGTCATTATGTTTAACTACAAAAAAAAAAACATACTCTTCAAATAGAAGTCCTTGAACGAAGAACGGAGTTTCAGGTGCTTTTCATTAAGAATATGCTTCCGCTATTCTCTAACTCTGTTAATTACGTAATTTCGACAGCAAACAAACACTATTATTGTTACACAATTTACCATTTCATACTGTTAAAGGGATTAACAACCGTAACTTTGTGGAAATCGTTTAACCGCAGCGCAAACCCTCAACGGCCAAACGTCAAAGTTTAACCCTTACGTAACGATAATATAACTAACGGCATTTAACTGTTAACCACCGATTGGAGCGATTAGTCGGGAATTGTTTATTATTTCTTGTTTGTACTACCGTAACAGTCCTGTGGTATAACTTAGCACTTACATATGTTTACAGTTGATCGTGATATCACAAATCTGATTTTCAGGTCGAGCAGTGTTATCACGTTTTATCTGCTGACACGAAGTCAGGAAACTTACGCGATAGGCAAGTACAGTTTCGCTCCCTAATATATTAACTACTAGATTTTGCCCGCGGCTTTGGTTGCGTAAATGTTATGTCAATTTTTAATCTATTAAAAACAGTACTTTTATCGGGATCAAAGGTACCCTATGTCCTTTTCTGCAGCCTTGACAAAGTGAATGCGAAATTTCATGATGATTCGTCTAGTAGTTTAGGCATGAAAATGTAACAAACAAACAAACTCATTTTGGCATTAACAATATTACTAGATTTTGCTCGGCTTCACTCACGTATATATAGATAATATAAGGATAGGTTAGGTTACTAGCAGTACATTTTGCGGGGTGAAGTGTATCTTGTGTCCTTTTCTATTCTCCTGACAACGTGTATACGAAATTGTTTGATGTTCGGTCGAGTAGTTAAGGCGTGAAAGTGTAACAAACAAACAAACTCACATTAGCATTTATAATATGGGTAGTATTTAACTGCACAGCAAAAAAATACTAATTGCACAGAAAAATATGCTTACCAAAAATACTAATTGCACACCAAAATATATTTAAAGAGATCAAACTAAGTCGACGGAAAAAATAATACTAGTGGTCTAAATTTGACAAAACGTAATTCCTTAATATTGTCTTCTGTTTACGCGAATGTTATTCATTGAAATTAAACTACTATATACGGATTTTATCGCGTTGTTTATTTGACACTGTTACAAAATTTTGAAAAACTGTTACACTACTATAATCACTATTAAACTTTACAAATTTTTAAGCTAATTAAATTATTGAAACTATTAAAACTATTTATACTATTACTATACTATTATACTATTTATATTTATTTTTACACTTTCCCCGACGGTTCGGTTGCTTTTCAGCAGCCATGGTCACGGGGAGACTTTTATGTTTAATACTAGATTTTGCCCGCGTCTTCGCTCGCGTTACTGTAAAGTCAATAATTTCTATCCCTCTAACATCAAACACAGGAACAGTGCCTTTTCTGGATGAAAGGTACCCTATGTTCTTTCTGTTCCTCTGACAACGTGTATGTAACATTTTATGATTATCGCTTGAGTCGTTAAGGTGTGAAAGCATAACAATCAAACAAACAAACTTACATTCACATTTATAATATTATTTAGGATAGCGCAGTCTACCTTAGCATTATTATTAGCATGAAAGTTACTTGAAATAAAGCTTAAATATTTTTTTCGCCCTTTATTATCTTATCTTATCTTATGTGGGGGCCAGTCAGTGCAGACCGGCGAGACTTCGACCCAGTGAGATCTGTTGTGTCGACACTCTCCCAATAACGACTGCCATAGATGTTCATGGCAGCCGGGACCAACGGCTTAACGTGCTCTCCGAGGCACGGAGCAGGCGATAATTGTCATTCAATACGCACATAATTTCGAAAAGTCATATAACTTCCGAAAGTCAGAGGTGCGCGACGTGGGTTCGAACCCGAGACCCTCTGCATTGAAGTCTGTTGGTCTCCCCACTGAGCTATCGCTGCTTAACTGCGTTTTATTATAGTAGTAGAATATTATTCAGAGTTTTATTAGTTAAATTTTACCAAACTTCATTTAGAGCACTTTCGTTTGAAGACAATAAAAAGCAAACGCGACTACATTAGAAAATGAATTGGACCGTGGATGGAACGTAATTCGTTCCATTGTCTCCATAAATCGCTTTATTGAAGAACTGCATCGGCTATAACAGACAGACAGGAACAGTGAGTGAAATCTAATATCTGGGGATATTGCGGGACAAGTTTCACGGAGTGGAATCTATAGTATCTCTTTTGTGGTGGTTAGATAGCTTATACATTTGTAAGATCGCTTTGTGATATCTGTAGCGTGTCTTTTGTGGTGGATTATCAGCTTATAAGTCTTCTAGGGTCTATTTAAGACGTAGATGCTTTAGAAATGATCTATAATAAGGTATATTATGCTATGCTATGATTAGCTGGTGCTTTTATGTCCGTTCTTGCATATATCCATACTTACGTCTGTATTAGCTTGTGTTAGGATAAATGGGACCTACACAGAATGGTTTAGCATCGAAAAAGGGGTTAGACAAGGATGTTTACTGTCGCCTTGGCTGTTTAACCTATACATGGACAATTGTTTGAAAGATTTAAAAGATTGTGAATGTGATGTCTTCTTTATGCCGATGACCAAGTAATACTTGTATCGAATTAAACGTTAGTTGGCAGTGATCTTATGTAATAAAAGAATTGGGAATCAGGAATATACTATGTATATCACATGTACATTGAAATTAAACTACTATATACGGATTTTATCGCGTTGTTTATTTGACAGTTTATTACATAATTTAGAAACTGTTACACTACTATTACTATTAAACTTTAGTAATTTTTAAGCTAATTCAATTATTGAAATTATTAAAACTATTTATATTTATGTTTACACTTTCCCCGACGTTTCGGTTGCTTTTCAGCAGCCATGGTCACGAGGAGACTAAGATGGTAGTTATCTCAATGTTCCAATGTAGTTATTTCAAAGTAACCGAACATAATTTAATCATTGGTGTTTCTATTTACGCAGAATGAGCTCAAAGTATCATGAAATAAACAACGCGATAAAATCCGTATATAGCAGTTTAATTTCAATGAATAACATTCGCGTAAACAGAAGACAATATCACACGTACATTTTCAATATGTTGTCAGTTGTTTTGAGTTCCCGCGTATGAGAGGATAAGCTTATTGCCGTCTCGTGGATCGTTCGTTCGACTATCTTTTTGGGCCATAAAACAAAGCTGGTGAAATGTAAGTAATAAAAAAAAGCAATGCACGTACGGTGTAATGATTAAAGTGGTCTTCTCGCGAATGTCACTGCCCTGGCTGTTGTGTATTTGATCCCCACACGGGACAACATTTATAATCCACAAATAGTTGTTCGATATCTAGGTGTTCTTTCTGTCGACTGTTTGAATGTTTGTAAAGTCACCCGCGACACAGGAATACCTAATGCGGGCGTTGTCTTTTTAAATAAGATAAATAAGAATAAGATACTCCTAACTTAAGATACTACATTTTAAAAGAAAGAAAGGAAATACATTTCTGCTTGCTCCTTGGGACACATAAAGGCGTAAATCTGTAGATACGTATTGGTTCAATTCATATTAACATTGAATTAATGGTAATTTGTTTCTGTATCTCACAAACGATTTAAGCCAAATGGAAGTTTGTAAGACATCAATAACATACGACAATATTTGTTAAACGACATAACAACTACATCGAAAATATAACAAGAGAAAATACAACAGAGATACTCTGTGTGTTTGTTGTCATTGTAACCCGAGGATAAGAGCAGATGAGATGTCACAGTATACAATATCGCGGGGCGACGACTCGTCACAGGGCTACACGAATTTTTGTAACGTTTGTGACGAATTATTTAGATGTATTGACGTGCCTTTGAAGCAGAAAACATTTAATGATATTGCTATTATATATGTATTTATCTTCTGATGTAAAAGTTCTAATAAAAATGTTATTTACGCGTTTGATATTTGGGTATCATGTCAAAAGTATGTTAATATGTTTGTGGTAAAATTGTAATTATTCGTTGGGGTTCTTTGTTTTGATGATCTTTGTATCCGTTCACTCGTCTTCCGCGACATAGGCAATAGTTCTAGTGCTGTAGTTGCTTTCTCCTTCTCCCTAGCCTTTATTATTCCCAAGTCACTTTGGGTCGGCTTTCTAGTCTAACCGGATTTGACTGGATATCAGTTTTTACACAGAGCTACTGCCATCTGACCTCCTCAACCCGAAGGCTAACGATACCCTAAGGCTAGACCAGTTATTAAACATTATCTATACAGTATGTATTTCATTAAAAGGTACTGAGACTGTTTACGAAACTAGGCTGGAGCCTGTATTTTGGCTGACAGTGTTCAGTCGTGGTAATTGACACTAAAGTATATATTTAGATTAAGACGAGAACCAGTGTCAGTATATTAGAGCTCACTGACTTTTCCAATAACGACTGCCATAGATGTTCATGGCAGCCGGGACCGACGGCTTAACGTGCTCTCCAAGGCACGAAGCAGGCGATAATTGTCAATCAATACGCATATAATTTCGAAAAGTCATATAACTTCCGAAAGTCAGAGGTGCGCGACGTGGGTTCGAACCCGAGACCCTCCGCATTGCAGTCTGTTAGTCTCTCCACTGAGCTATCGCTGCTATGATGATGCTATATATAAGCTAGTGCTATAGTTGCCTAGTAGTAAATAATTTTAAGATTTATAAATAACGAAATTATGTAGTAACAAACATAAAAAAACCGAATTGAGAACCAGGTACTTTTTACGAATATATCTACTTATATTTTCTAAACGATCTCTTTAGTATGAGGTTGTAAATTTATGACTATACCTAGTAAATGTATCATATTTAATACCTCGTTGGTCCTTCGACACAGCAATAAAACTACAGCAAATCGACATATGTTATGTATTATTGGAGATAGGTAAATAGTTTATGGGCCGGAGCGCGGCATATATCACTTTGTATGCTTGCAATATGCATGGTTCCTGTGGGATAGTTATTTTTTCTTATCACTATGGGGTCCATGGGAGAGAAGTCGTAGGTAAAATTTATTATTATATCTATAAGTTAAGTTTCGTAACTCAATCATGGTTACAACATGAATGGGCCGGCTCGACCGGGGAAGTACCACCCTCTCACAGAAGATCGACGTAAAATAACAGTATCTGTTATGTTTCGTTCGGTGAGTGAGAGCGCCGGAGGCCTAATCACCCTTCCCAAACCCCATCCCCATCAGGTAATTTTGGCTGGCTCGTCTGTCACCAATAAAAGCAATAAACAAAATAGCATAGCCTTCTAAAATCAGACATAGTCTCACGCATATCCTCGAAGGATTACACCTATATTTTGTAATATATCGTTTTAGATTCCACGTAATAGGATACATATCTAAATAGCCAATGCCACACAGTTCCAGGCCCCGTGCTACTGACAATGACCTTGCCCAAATCGGGAATCGAATCCGAGACCTTATACACAGGTTACATACACTTCAGCTGCGCTACTGAATCTATAAATATGATTACAACCGGTATAACTAAACACTATTTAAAGAAATACTCATTAAGAGGCGCATATTTTCTTTCTATCTCCCTATAGGCGCGAGAATGTGTGTGTGTACTTATGAACAAAGTTCATAAACAATAAAAGATACTTATTTCTTATTGGACGTAAAATACACTCCACAAATGTTCAGTACAAATGGCGAGCACAATTGAATACAGAGATATTTTTTTGCCGAAAGTGCTATTTAGAAGAAAATTTAAGACAAGGCTACACCTCAAGAGAAAACAGAATAAAAAGAAATACGTCTTTTGATATGAAATTAATAATTTGTTATAAAGTAGAGCGGATGTTACGCAGACTGAAAATAAAATTAAGAAACAGATAACAACATTTTAAACAAGATTCTTTACAATATTTAGGTAATTTTTTTTAAAGTAACTAATGATAACTACTCATTTTGGCAATAATCCAACAAACATACCTATCTATGTTATAATATGGAACACATATGTGCACAGTCTCATACTTATACATATAGCTCAGGATAGATCGGCCGAGGGGCATACCTATATATGTTTGTAACATTTAACATTTATTAGACCTGTAAAAGAGAGAAATGTATTTATTTTCTACTATTTACATGTAGCAACAATCATAATTTGCAGCTAAACTAATTTTAACAAATCTGACTACAAATAAATAAATCAAAATGAAATGACACAAAATATAAGACAGTGAATTCAAAAAGAAAATAAAAGGAAAATAATAATGGCTGACTTAGGCAGCGTCGAAAAATTTCTTAGCACTGCTGCAAAGTGCCCAGAAGACTGTTTGGAAGACCATTGGCGTGGTTTTTTTGAGACTAGAAAAGTCCAGCCTTCTGCGTCAAGTAGCCGCGTAGATATATCGCTCTGAAAAGCGCACGAGCGCCCGGACCCCATGAAACTGGCCTCTCCACCCTAAACGGTTCAAAAAGATATCTAGACACGCGGCAGCGTGTCAAGCCAAGTTCAAGCAAAGGAACTGGCTAGTCAGCGCCGAGTGTAATATTACACGAACCACTTGGTGCCACTTTTGACCCTTCTATAACTCAAAACCTCTTTAACGTAAACACATAAAACTACGTGTGTTTAATTATATCCATAAGGACATCTAGAAGCCCAAATTTAATGAAGCTAGCTCAAACGGTTGTAAAGATATGAAGGTCAAAATGTCGTAAATTTTAGCACTGACTGACTGACTGACATATAGTACCTAAATCTAACCTACTTCCAGATGACCTAGAAAGATGAAATTTGGAATCCAGCTCGGTAATTGTGTGTAAGCGTAGGAAAAAATCTAAAAATAAAAAAAGTTAAAAAATAGTAGGGTACCCAAACAAAAAAAATATTTTAATTGTAGCGTTGGAACCGTTACAATCAGATATTTGAAACTATCCCAATATATGTATTATTATATTTGCTATAATAACAGAAATATAAAAATAAAAATAAGTCAAAAAATAAGTGGTGTCCCCATGTAGACAGTAGCATAAAAAAGAAAACCATGCAGCGGCAACGCAAGAAAAAACATTAAATCTCAATACCTGCCTAGTTTTCTTTACAAAAAGTAATGATATCCGACCAAAAACATAAATATAGATAATGGTTGTTTATAGAGTACATAATACATACATACATAGATTCACGCCTGTTTCTTAGAGGGGTAGGCAGAGACTATGGATTTCCATTTGCTACGATCCTGACACACTTCTCTGACTTCATTCAATTTCATCACATTCCTCATACACGCCCGTCGGTTCAAGGTGCTCTTAACCTGGCCTTTATCCAGAACGCCTCCGATCTGATCGAGAGACGTTCGAGTATATTATATGTAGTAATAATACATATACATAAAACCTTTCATCTCCATTATATCCTGAAGAGGGAGACAGAGATGTATTTACCTCACATTTCGCTTGCTATATTTTTGGGTCCCACGTAATCTATAGGTACTAATATTATAAAGAGGATAGATACGATATTTTGTTTGTTTGTAAGGATTTATCGCGAAAACGAATCAACCGATTTTAAAAAGTCTTTTACCATTAAACGCTATATTATCATCCAGTAACACAGGCTATCTATCTATTAAAAATAGGTACTGTGACTAACATACTGCAACCTACTTTTACGCGAGCGAAGCCGCGGGATAAAGCTATTAATAATATGAAGAGGTGGCGAGCCTATTGCTCTATAGAAATAGCTCGAAATACCGCTTTGTTACTCAGAATCTCATGACAGGAAAACTCTAAACTCACGTTGACCGAATCTGAGATCTCAAGTAGAACAGTCACTTTCAGTACTACTCTACTGAGACAGTAAAGTGATAATAAAAAAACGTTAAACCACCGATAAACAAGTAAAAGTCCGCTAAGTAAAAGGGATTACGGACTAACTCCTTAAGTCTCGAAACACCAGCCATAGTTCAAACTAAGAATGGAGATTATACTCGAGAAATTTACGTATTTTAATATTATCAACCAAAGCTTAATGGTTGTGGTTTTACAAGCAAATATACGCCTTATGTCATCTGTGTACAGGACAACGTCTGACGAAACAGCTAGTTTTTTTATAAAACACTATTATTACATCATTTTGAAACTTTAAACTACTACTGTTAAACACTTTTACTAGTTACTGTTTAATTCTATTTAAGCTATTTAAATTATAAAACCTATTTAGATTTAATTTTACACTTTCCCCGAAGTTTCGGTTGTTTTTCAGCAGCCTTTTTTCACGGGGAGACTAAGATGGTGGTTGTCTCCTCGTAACCGTGGCTGCTTTGTTCGTTTCTTTTTCGTATTAGTTTTCGTATTATTTCCGAATCGGGTGAGCACGACTGTAATTTATGTTTTTTGCTCTCTACTATGTGCTAATAGCCTAATGCATATTTGTGGATTAGTCGATTCGATGGCGTAGTGGTTAGTGTAACCGAGTACCACTCCTGAGGTCGCGGGTTCGATTCCCGCACAAGTCAAACATTTGTGTGCATGGATGGAACATGGATGTTTGTCTTCGTCTGGGTGTTTCTATGTATAATATGTACGTACTTACGAAAAAAAGTATATATGTATGTTTATCCATTGTCTAGTACCCATAGTGCAAGCTTTGCTTAGTTTGGGCTAGATGGTGTTGTGTGTATGTATTAAAATATTATTATTATAATCTGAACTGTTATTATATAATAATAATATCAGCCCTGTATTAGACTCTCCCACTGCTGGGCAAGGGCCTCTTCTCACTATGTGAAGGGTCAGGCCATAGTCCACCACACTGGCCCGGTGCAGGTTGGCAAACTTCACATATCTTCGAGAACATTATATAGAACTCTCAGACATGCAGGTTTCCTCACGATGTTTTCCTTCACCGTTAAAGCAAGCGATAATTAACTATTTAATACGCATATAACTTCGAAAAGTCAGAGATGCACGCCTTGGGTTCAAACTCAAGACCTCTGCGTGGCAATCCAACGGTTTCCCACTAGGCTATCGCTGCTTGTTATTATATAAAAACGTTTATTTAAATAGACCCAATCACCCCCTTTTCCCCTTCCCGCTCCTTCTCCTTCCCACTTCCTTTTCTTAAGGGTCGGCAACGCGCTAGTGATGCCTCTGGTGTTGCAGGCGTCCATAGGCTACGGTGACCATTTACCACCAGGTGGGCCGTATGCTTATTTTCCACCTTAGTAGTATAAAAAAAAACACTAATAAAAATTACTCTATAGATTTTATTGTGAGACCAATATAAATTAGAAAACAGTCCCAATTAGGTAGTTTTTAAGTCTTTCGTTTGCGTGCGACATTTGTTACATATTTGCTTCTTTTCTGTACATAATATCATCGTATCTAAAGAATTTGTTGACAAAAACGAATTCAATAATGCCTTGGGTAAGCCAATTGTTGCGACTGGTCGCATTCGCTACCAGAGGCTAATTTAAATTAAAGGTGAATTTTTATCCGTAGCATATGATCATTCTATAAGGAGGTCTTGTTAAAGGTCAGAACGAGAGCAGTATTGACCGCCATTTTCGAACAAAGTTTGCGACTCCCGTATATTGAGTTAGTTTGACAAAAAGTTCTACAACTCAAATTGTTAACAACGGTCTGACGTTACCAAAGATTGATGACGTAATAGTTCTGCGCAATGATCTGGAAGGACGACGGATATACAGCGTGAGGTTTAATATACGGATCTGTGTGCTCTCTCTTACACGTATAAATATATAACTACTTCATACGGATTTTGTCACAGTGAATATTTTAAAACACTTTTATTACATAATTATAATTACTCTTGGTAAACTTTACTATTTTTAAACTATGTAAATAATTAAACTATTCATAATTATTTAGATTTATACTTTTCGTCGTGTGGTTTCGGTTTATTTCAGCAGCCATATTCACGGGGAGAATCCCCGAGAGTATGGCTGACGAAAAAATAATTATACATCAGTCAATAGTTTTCAAACGATTAAAGCATAATTACACTTACGCCTGTTAACCCTGAAAATGTATCTTTGTTTACCCCAGAGCAGGCAAAAATTACGTAAATAAGACTTTTAGGTCCGATGACTATGCGTACGACACGTTTGATTGCAAAATTTGTATATTTAAAACATTTCATTGCGTGTATTACGCTACTGCTTAATTAATATTGAACTCAAATGCTTCGTTGCAGTAATCGTCTGACTCAGACTAAGCGAGTTAGAGCATGTTTCTAACACTTGTTTAAAAAATTTAGTTGAGATGTCTCCTCTAGTACGTAGTAGGTACTTAACAACTCAATGGCTGCTACTAAAAATTTCCTAATATAAATATATACGCTCCAAAACACAAATCGCAGACGTCATCCAGAAAGCCGCCAAACTGAAATGGGATGGGGCTGGACACGTTTGCCGTATGCCGCAGGAGCTTTGGGCTAAAATCAGCACAGATTGGATCCCAGACGGTGCTAAACGCCAACGTGGTAGACCAAAACGTCGATGGCAAGACGAATTAATTAACTACAGGAGGGACTAGTGCAGACTAGCGCATAATAGGGATATGTGGAAAAGCGAGAGGGAGGCCTTTGCCCTGCAGTGGGACAATACAGGCTGAAAATAAATAAAATAATAAATAATAAATCTAATAGTTGCCGCGCCGAGGATCAAACACGCGACCTCAATAATAATCGAATAAAAGACAAATAATAATCCAAAAAAAAGTCAGCGTTAGGACTGTCTAATCATGCAGTAGAACAATTACTGCATGATAAGACAGTCTTAACGCTGTATTTTTGTGCCAAGCAGTGTATCTGTGAACCAGGGCTTCTTATATCTAATTTAAGTTAAATAATTAATGGTTAACTAATAAAACCATAGCTAGCAATTAGTTAATTTTCCTGCCATAATCAGTAAATTACATTTTTATAAATATAAAGAAATGCCATGTAAAAATAAAATGCCTTTAACCTTGTTTTGGCATTCAGAAACAGCTTTCAACTTGCGGATTTAATTTAGAGCCATCCTGTACACGTTTCTGGCATGACTTAAAGAAAACTTGAGTGTTGTTCTTTCTGAGTGTTGAAACTTGCTTTATACAAGTTTTCTAGTGTTTTTGTATTTTTAATTAAGAAACTTCATACTGCTGTTAAATGGGAAAGCTTCAGCGATGTCATTAAGCTACAAGTTATCTCGAGGACGCATCTTTATTTCATGCGATAATCTAGGATGTTCCTTTACCAGGGTACAAGATTATTAACATTTTTGTCACTAATATATACAAGGTACAACGTAATTAAAGTTGAAATTAAACTACTTTACACTGATTTTCGGGGTTAATTTTTAAAAACTATTTTGCGTAAAAAATGGTTTTAAATTAAACTGCGATAAAATGCCAATAAAGAAGTAAAATGTCAGTCAAAGACAGTAATGTACCTACAGTACTTTTTTTGGATGTAAAGTATTCTATGTCCTTTTTTGTTCCCCTGACATATGTACATGTTGTATGTAAAATTTCATGATGATCGGTGTGGTTGGCGTGAAAGCGTAACAAACATACAAACAAAAAACTCACATTCGCAATTATAATATTAGTTGAGATTTCTTATCCTAAAAGCTCATCGTTAAATAAGCCATAATATGTGTAACACAGCGGTCTACAGCTAGTTAGTAGTTGTCAACTGTGTTACGTAGTAGTCAGAGCTCAGGTGGCGTGCAAACTTCATCCAGAACTAAATATAGCATGATTTTACATCCTCCAAGACTTAGCCGAGTTAGTTTCGCCTGCTATATTTAACACGTGATTCGCTGTCCCGAGACACAATAGAAAATCTATTGTTGTGTAGCATACGTGATTCATTAAATAGGGAACGTGTTAAGTCTCTCAAAATAGAGATAAATTTTTTCATTCGGCACGAAGTTTCTTATTTGACTCTCGAGTCAGTTTAAGTGTAATTTTAGGTCTCTTTTAAAAATAATGTCTTGTTGGCAATAGACTTGGCTTTTGGCGTGCTAGGCTTTATTGTTACGTAGATGTAATGTCCTCCAGACGGAATTTTGGTCACGGCAAATCGTAACGGAGACTGGTCACCTGGACAGGAGATATTATTGAGCATGTAAGTTTGTGCCCAAACATAAGTGCACTCTCTATTCTCTCACTTTCATAGTCCGATAGGTGAAAATTCCAACACCAACCAACAGCCTTATGTCCTTTCCAAGGAACGAGGGCGCCTAACACCGGCAACTTCCTAACTGTAGGCTGCTTTCGAGATTTCATACCATAAATCCCAATTACTTTTTACTGGCCCGACCCAGGATTTGAGCTCGAGACCTCATGCACAGCAGTCGCATTCAATACCGCTGCGTCATGGAGACAGTCACGTGGCAGTATCTTATCTTATCTTATGTGGGGCCAGTCAGTGCAGACCAGCGACACTTCGACCCAGTGGGATCTTTTGTGACAACACTCTCCCAATAACGACTGCCATAGATGTTCATGGCAGCCGGGACCAAAGTCTTAACGTGCTCTCCGAGGCACGGAGCAGGCGATAATTGTCAATCAATAAGCACATAATTTCGAAAAGTCATATAACTTCCGAAAGTCAGAGGTGCGCGATGTGGGTTCGAACCCGAGACCCTCTGCATTGCAGTCTGTTGCTCTTCACGTGGCAGTAAGACATAGCACATAAAATGTGGGTGTATTACTCCTCTGCTTAGCCTTTCGAAGATATTCAGTGTGTAACTGAAAAGTCATATACCTAATATTAATGTAATGTGCCTTTCATTAAATTAATAATAATGTCGCTCTATGGATGTATTATGTATTTCCCTCTTATACGAGTCAAAGTGAAAATTGGTATTTTCACTTTCTCATAAATGAACACATCTTAATTATTACTAATTACTTTACTTTACTTTACTTAATATTATAAAAGCGAAAATGAGTTTGTTTATTTGTTTGTTTGTTAACCTTTCACGCCTAAACCACTGAACCGATCATTATCAAATTTTGCATATACCTTGTCAGGTACACAGAAACGGACATAGGCTACTTTTCATCCCTAATAAAATACTGTTCCCGCGGAAAATCACAATAACGTTCCTATGATAATAGATGGCGCCACGTGTCTTTCGAATCATGATTGAATAATAATATTATTACAAGCTGAGTACAACCCGAATTGATTGTCAAATTCTAAATTAACGCGAGTGGAGCCGCGGGCAAAAGCTAGTAAAGAATAATAATTACGTAATTATAATTCTATATTAAGATGTGAGAAGTATATGGCAATAATTGGGACAACTTTTCTGGCTCTTTACGTTTCGTCAACAGTTTAAAGGGATATTTTGTACTATTTTTATTTATTTATTTATCAATTAAACAATATATATTTTAAATTACTAGGCTTGCGTTTGACCGCTATCACATCTGATGTTAAGTGACAATGCAGTCGACGATGGAGCACGCTTGCCAAGAACATACCCATTTACTAATTTACTAGCAACTTGAAGACACCCAGATTGTATTCATCAGGCAATACAGACTTCGGTAATGAATTCCACTCCTTTGCGGTACGCATAATAAACGTGGACGCAAAGCGCTTTGTGGTATATCCACCATTTACTAGTTTCTGCGTGTGGTTTTGCCTGCGTGTTCATGGGAAATCACTCTATGTGTTGATTGAGAACATGATCTACTTGTCTGGAAAATTTCAACCAAATCTGTTAAGCAGTTTACGTGCGATTGAGTAACAAACATCTTGGCAAATTTTACACTTATGATTTAATAAAGTTAGTTTAAATATCTTTGTTTCTTATTAATAATTCATGTTCATTATTCTATATAAATATGCATATTAACTTATAAGCTTAGCGGGGTACTTAGCCTATAGAGTTCTTTTACACAAAAGGTTTTTAATTATATCTGGTTTATCAAGACTTGACAAGTTGATATGGTCGCTAAAAATTATCCAGATTTAATACAACCTTTTCTGGATGTTTCGAACTCGCTACATTCGACCCTAAGATAGGGTCCAAGTGATTACTATAACCACTGCACCATCGCTACAGTTATTTACTATATGTTACAAGTTTACGAAGATAAAGTAGAATTAATCTTAATATATGCACTCAATGGCTCCCAAGACACTCATTAGTCTTCATAAACATACGTAGGAATATATTACAGGAGCTTAGTGTGAACTACATTCAAATCGAGAACTCGATTTGAAGCCACAAGCTCTGACGTCAGAAGTGTGACGTCATACAACCCACTCAATGGCACGTGTACCGATGTTCGAACTTCGACATTTAGGTTCAAGTTCATGTTTTAATTCCTGGATCTGGGTGCCGAGTGCGAATTGTTTCAACGTTAACGCGATCGAAACGTTTACCGCGTTTGGGTCTCTGATTGGTTTAGAGCTTGGAGCGGGCCAATAGGAGCGCCGAACGTCATAAACGTGTCGACCGCGGTAACGTACAAACAACTCGCACTCGGCACCCTGTTTGAAATAGGAAATAGTTTTAGAACGACTCGGTGTTCTATCTATCTATATATTTTTCTTTTTTAACTTTTTCAGGAATAATATAGGCACATAAAACAGCCTCAGTGCCGCAGTGGTAGTCAATGCGATTGTTGCAAGTTTGAATCGATCCCAGATCGGACAAAACGTCCATTGGTGACACTCCGCCCGTGGCGATCGTACCCGCATGCAGACAAGGATTACAAACGGATAGAACCGGAGTTTTCTATCCGTTGAAAATAAGCACTAGGTACATCTGCGGAGCGCTTAATCCGTCAATTGTGCATCAATGATGCATTGAAAGTGAATGAAGCAAGCAAGATAAATGTCAGTATCGTATCAAGTGGAAATTCGTAGTGTCTATTTTAGTAGTAGTAGAGCCTCGCTGATTTCAGTATGAATGGGCCGGCTCGACCGGGCAAGTACTACCCTCTCACAGAATATCGACGTGAAATAGCAGTGTTCCTACTGTTGTGTTTGGTTGGTGAGTGAGAGTGCCGGAGGCCCAATCACTTTCTTTCCCCCTTCCCGCTCCATCTCCTTACCACTTCCCTTTTTTCCTAAAGGGTTGGCAACGTGCAGTGATGCCTCTGGTGTTGCAGGCTTCCATAGGCTACGGTGACCACTTACCATCAGGTGGGCCGTATGCTGGGTTGCCATATTAAATGTATAAAAAAAATATTCAACCCTCTAGGTAATTAATATTCTAATTGCCATATTTCGACGAAAATTGCGAAAACGGCAGTAATTAAGAAGTCATTTAACAGTAAATGAGCTATTTAACAGGAATTACATGAAATTGTTGACAGGCAACTGCAATTAATTATTGTCTGTCAAACATACGCGCAATCAAGGCTTTAATAATGTAAATTATCCGTAAAATGTTGTTTAATATGGAGGACAAAGCTTTGGGGTATATAATGTTTATTACTTACCGAGATGTGTAGGTGTCAGCCATCAGAACCGGTATATTAAAATCCTTATCCTATTAATATTACAAAAGTGAAAATGTGTGAAGATGTTGGATATACTTACTATTGAAAATTAATTTACGTGATTTATTAATAATACATTCTGTATTAATAAATCTTCTCCCCCTAGCCTTTATTATTCTCAAGTCACTTGGGGTCGGCTTTCTAGTCTAACCGGATTTGACTGGATATCAGTTTTTACACGGAGCGACTGCCGTCTGACCTCCGCAACCCGAAGGCTAACGATACCCTAAGGCTAGACCAGTGTCAGGATATTAGAGGACACCGACTGCCATAGATGTTCATGGCAGCCGGGACGGACGACTTAACGTGCTCTCCGAGGCACGGAGCAGGCGATAATTGTCAATCAATACACACATAATTTCGAAAAGTCATATAACTTTCTGAAAGTCAGAGGTGCGCGACATGGGGTCGTACCTTAGACCCTCTGCATTGCAGTCTGTTGGTCTCCCCACTGAGCTATCGCTGCTGATTCTGTATTAATATATGCAGTCTAATTGATATTAAATGTAGTAAAAATTTACACAACCTTTATACGAGCGATGTCGTGGGCAAGAGCAAGTAGATTATATATTCAATACTAGCTTTTGCGCGCGGCTCCGCCCGCGTGGTACTTACATCAATAAAAAGTAGCCTATGTCCTTCCCCAGGTTTTAAACTATATCTGTATCAACTTTCATCTAAATGGGTTGATTGGTTTAGCCGCGAAAAGGTAACAGACAGACAGACAGATAGGCAGACAGATTTACTTTCGAATTTATAATATTAGTAAGGATTTTTAACTCTTTTGACATTATTCAAGTAGAAAACAAAGGAATAACTTTGTAAGGAATTAACGCTGCTCGTATTTCTAAACCTCCAACAGTACAAAATACACGGTGATGTCGTAGCTATTAGACTCGTAGTGGCTGAGGTGGCATTTACACGACCCGGCGACGGAACCGCAGAGTTGACGGCACCACCACCGAGACAACGAATAATTGAACAGACGAGACAATTCCTGGATTTGTAAGGCGGTGGATCGCGAAGTACCGTTTAGTGTTTGTTCGAGATTTAGTAGTAGCTATTATTTATTACTGTTCTGTGGTTTGCACAAAATTCTACTTTAAGACTGCGCCGAGGGAAATGTGCCAAAACAGGCGGTCACAGTTAAGTGAATAAAATCAACACTTTTTGTTTAATACAAATATGAAATATACATTTACCATAACAATGAATGTGTTTACAATTACTCCGTGTAAGAAACTTAAAATAATTAATATTTTCGCCTACAAAATTACGTAAATTTGGACGAATATATAAATTTTATTCCTAACTCTTGAAACCTATTTTATTGTGGTCTGTATTCCATTAAATTTGAGCGCCATTTTCTAAAATACAATTCATGACCTAGTTTAATGTGCTGTCTGGTACATGCGTGAATACTAAAAAGCATTGATGTAATATATCGCGTAAAAAGCGTGTAAAAAGAATTTCTGCGTACATTTTTCATTCATTTATGTTTCAATAGGGCCGGAGGACAAAAGTTTCAATATGCTTTACAAGTGTACCGTGTAATTATTATTTCTATGAATATTTGTTTTGAATGATTCAAAACAAATATTCACATTCAAACTCGTTAAGGAATATTTCTTTCAATAGTACAGAAAATATTTTTGCCTGTCTAAAGTATCTCACTATCTCTGATAGGTTAGTTTGTCCCATGACATGTTTACACGTTCAATCGTGAGTTCCTAGGATCAATGCGGATATCAGGCAAATTGCTATCACGTTTTTCAGTTGGCAAATTCTGCAACACAGAGTGTGGACGTATGCCTGATTGATAATATTTAATACAAGCGATCCGCTCCGGCTTCGCACGGTAGAACAAAACCTTAACAAATTATACATCTAAACCATCCTCATGAATCACTCTGTCTATTAGTAAAAACCGCATGAAAAACCATTTAGTAATTTTTGTGTTTATCGCGAACAGACAGACAGTCAGACACAGCGGGGGACTTTGTTTTATAATATGTAGTGATTGATGATACTTCGGTTAAACGTAATAACAAAAGAGTAAAAAAATAATCCACCGAGCAGGACTCGAACATGTGATCCACACAAGCCATGTCGTAGCATTACCTACTAAGCTATTCATAGTTATACGCCAGGGATAAAAATTTGCCTCTGTATTTCACATCTTAGATGTTGATAATAAATTCGATTCGTTATACATGAGACCTTAAAACATTACAAAAGCAATATAAAAGAAGTATTATAGTTCTGCCTATCCTTTTGAGAACTGTCTATTTGCGAGTCTATCTTGTATGAAGACGAGCAGTTAGTAGACTAAGTTCCGAACTTCACCTTGTAACTACTCAATAGTCTTGGATAGACCACGCCAAGGAAATAATTGAATTAAATATATATAAACTATGCCAACCTGCAACTGTCCAGTTTAGTGGACTACGCTGAAAAGTGTCGAAAGGGTTCTTTTTGACACTTAGAAGAGGGCCAGTGCCTATAACTGAGACAATTTACAGTCAGGGCTGATATTATTATGATTCCTAAAAGAGGCTAAATATGGGTACCTAGCCTCATTTAGTAATAAGCACTCTTTTCGACTAAGGTTAGATAAGATTAGTAACAGTACCTTTTTCTAGATGAAAGGTACCCCATGTCCGATTGTCTAGTCCTGACAACGTGTAAACGACTTGGTATTTATTGATTAGATTGCGTAGTTTTGATCTATATGTCTCGATCTGCCACGGTGGAGCAGCTGAAGGTACTAAATGCGACTACTGTGCCGATGGTCTAGGATTTGAATCTCAAGACAAACAAGACATACAACAAAAAGATATTGGTTGTTTTTCACAAACAATTTACAATAGCAGCTTGAAGTCAACAAATTGGCGGAGCTGTACTTTCCCGTGCCTTAGAAAGCATCTAAATCTGTTGGCCCTACGTCAGATCTCACTCCGATCGTATCAGGTTGCCGTCTCATCGATGATGGGAGTGGGGGAAGAGATAATGTACTTGTGTTTGCACACACACTTGGGCACTACAATATCTCCTACGCTGATGGCCAGTTTCTGTTAAGATTGGTCGCCTTAAACGAAATTAGGTCTGGAGGACATTATCTTGATTATTAAACCATTGAATCAACGGAGCCATAGATTAATCTAGACCGAAATAACGATTTGCTTCGCCCTACTTCATTCAACTTCAAATTAAAGTTTTTGTGTAGAGAACTCTCTCCAATTCTTTTGTTGTCAAAGCCAGCGTGAACCACTTCACAATAAGGGTTTGGAGTAAAAATACAAGCACGTATTTTTTGCCGTAAAATTATTTTTATACTTTCATGTTTGGTGAGAGAATGTATAAGAAATATTATTTCAGTCCTGTTTATAAATTCTTACAGATACAAACCTAACTTAGTATAAGATGATTGGGCCCTTTTCTAAAACTATTTATTTAAATTATACTTTATTATATAAAATCAATAAAATTTTAGTGATTTGTTTTTTTATAGCATTGTTCAATAACTATGACAAAGTTACTTATTATTCTAATGTTATAAAGATATCTCTAACGCTGGTTGTGGTTCCTGTGTTCCTGTGTCGCAAGGAACTTTACAAACATTAAACAATGGGCACAAAGAATATCCAGACTGGAAATAATTATTTATGTATCACACTATTTTTTCTTACCCATGTAGTATATAGTTACAACCGTATAATACAGTCTTACTAACAGCAATATTCATAAGAGACATATTGATTCGTAAACGATTTAAATTATTCATCACGTTAGCAAAATTTTGCATTACCATTCTAACACATATAAACATCGAAATCATCATACACATACATAGAGTAACACCTCTACACACCTTCATCTCTGTCTAGTCTCCGTTCTATCCCTGAATGAAAGAGGTGTATAAAATCTACATATCGCCTGCCAAGTGTTTAGGTCACACGTGATTGGTGAACTTGTCAATCGCTGTTTAACAAGAACATTAAAACACCATGCTTCAACTTAAAATTGCTTCCAATAATATTCTATAATATAGCACTCAACGATATTCAAGTTCACCAAAAATCAAACTCGGGATCTCACAAGCGGTAACAAGCTTTATGCTAGGTACTGAATCTTACACAGAAGTTATGTACATATTCCAGACTAGATTTGCCCACGGGTTTGCTCGCGTAAATGAAGGTAGGTTAGGTAAGATTACTAACAGTACTTTTTTCTGGATGAAAGATACCCTATGTCCGATTCTGTATCCCTGACAACATGTATGCTAAATTTCATGATGATTGGTGTGAAAGCGTAACAAACAAACTCACATTCCCATTTATAATATTAACTAGCTTTTGCTCGCGGCTTCGCTCGCATTAATTTAGAATTTGACAATCAATTCGGGTCGTACTCTGCTTGTGTAATAATATTCGAAAGACACGTGGCGCCCTCTATTATCATAAGAACGTTATTGTTGTTTTCCTCGGGAACAGTATTTTTTTTCGGGATGATGTCCGTTTCTGTACACCTGACAACGTATATGAAAAATTTCAGGATGATCGGTTCAGTGGTTTAGGCGTGAAAAGGTAACAAACAAACAAGCAAACAAACTCATTTTCGCTTCTATAATATTAAGTTAGGGTTGGGATTAATTAGGATTAGGATGATGCGTCCTACATGCATTATCTCGATTGGACGTAAAATAATTCCACAACGTAAGGCATTAATCCGAACACGTTTTCTCTATCCATGTTTATCTTTCATGGCAACGACAACAACCCATTCTGCCCTCGCAAATAACAAGGCTGTAGTTTGAACGTAACTTTTGAACATTTTAATGAGGCTGCAACGGTTCAACATTATTTCATTGCTATTGTAACTCAAACTTTACTGCGGAACAAATAATTATTATATTTGGAACGTGGACGGATTTCAGCGTAGACACAGATTAAATTAATTTATGTTGGGGTTTTTGGTAAGTGGGTGTTCATTTTGTGTTTATTTTAGGCTAGGTTCGGCACATTGTTTTGCCTACAGGATCCCATAGGATAAATGATTCCTTGTGTTAATTCAAGACATAGTCTATCTGTGTGATTAGTTGCAGTCAAATTTGTTCAATGGTTTACATGAATGTGAGTAATTTAAAATCCAAACACCTTTACAATCATAATATTGTCTTATGTTTACGCGAATGTTATACATTGAAATTAAACAAACTTTATACGGATTTTATCACGTAGTTTATTTTTTACTAGCTTTTGCCCGCGGCTCCGCTCGCGTTAATTTAGAATTTGACAATCAATTCGGGTTGTACTCTGCTTGTAATAATATAATTCGAATTATATATATACAATCATGATTCGAAAGACACGTGGCGCCATCTATTATCATAAGAACTTTATTGTTGTTTTCCTCGGGAACAGTAACTTTTTTCGGGATGAAAGGTAGCGTATGTCCGTATCTGTACACCTGTGAATGTATATGCAAAATTTCAGAATGATCGGTTCAGTGGTTTAGGCGTGAAAAGGTAACAAACAATCAAACTCATTTTCGCTTTATTATACTTAGGATAAAACACTATTCTTACATAATTTTGTAACTTTAAACTACTATTGTTAAACACTTTTACTAGTTACTGTTTACTTCTATTTAAGCTATTTAAATTATACAACTATTTAGATTTAATTTTACGCTTTCTCCAACGTTTCGGTTTCTTTTCAGTCTCTTCGTGACGATGGCTGCTGTGTTACCATTATGCTGCTATTGAGACTTTCTTGACAGCAAAAAAAACCATTAACAAAACACACTGTTCAAAAATCGAACCTTAGAGCTCTCGTCAAACTATGAAATTAGACTATGAAAGTCGAAACAAACAACAATCATTCTACTATGATAATACGCCCAAGCCGGTTGACTGATATTCAGGTTTATGTTTCATTTGTACAAAAGCTACGTTGCTCCCAGTTCCCAAAACAAAAGTTTACAAGTATGCCAGAAATAACGTCCGAGTTCGTGATTCTTTTATGTTATATTAAAATATCTTTTGCGTTCTAAGCGATTTTAATATACAACTGGCGTACTTGGCAAAGTCTATTATTAAACCATTAGAAGGAAAGTAGCCTGGGTTTTGACTGTCGGCATTTTACAGACTATCTATCTATACTAATATTATAAAAAGGAAAGATTTTATTGGATTTAACTAAAAACTACACAACCGATTTTAAAAATTCTTTCAACGTCAGAATACTATATTGTCAGTTTATCACTGAATAACATAGTCCATATTTTCGGCCTCGGCTTCGATGGCGTAGTGGTTAGTGTAACTGACTGCCACGCCTGAGGTCGCGGGTTCGATTCCCGCACAAGTCAAACATTTGTGTGCATGAACATGGATATTTGTCTTGGTCTGGGTGTTTCTATGTATAATATGTATGTATTTACAAAAAAAAATCAGTATATATGTATGTTTATCCATCGTCTAGTACCCATAGTACAAGCTTTGCTTAGTTTGGGCTAGATGATGTTGTGTGTATTTGCTAGAATATTATTATTATTATTATATTTTATTTAAAAAACATGCTCTGTTACCAACATAACCTAATCTACTTTTACGCGAGCGCAACCGCGGGCAAAAGTTAGTAAGTATATATAATAAAATTGTAACTGGTCGAAATCTGTACATATGATATTACTAGATGTGCCCGCGGTTTCACTCGCGTTTACGGTTACTGCGCCCCTCGTCGGTCGTAGCGTGATGTTATCGATAAATAGGCTATCCAACACTAAAATAATTTTTCAATTCGAACCAGTAGTTCCTGAGATTAGCGTGTTCAAACAAACACTTCAGCTTTAACATTTTAGTATAGATTTAAGAAAACTTATCTAGGGGATCTTTATAAGAGCCAACAACAAGTTATGAATCAATTATTTTTGACTGTCTGTATGTTTGTACGTGCATCAAGCAAAAACTACTGCTCGTAATTGGATGCGATTTTCATAGTTGTACTGCTGGAGGTCTAATTGAAACATTGGTGTATGTTTCATTTTGATATCCATCCTAGAAGTTGAGTATTATGTTTAAAACATTGCATCATATGCCACCTAGAAGCTTGAACAACGACAACTAGTGGGTTGGAGGGAGAAACATAAAAAAATTGGGGCAGTCTTTGGGGACTGGAGGTAGAAATGAAAACTTTAATTCTTGATCATAAACTTCTAGATCTTTATAAACCAAATTACATATAAACCAAAAATAATTCAAAAATGGAAAGCGTGGAAGCGTGACGATGACGCGAGTTCTATGATTTTTGTTCACCCAAGAAGTGCTCAACGCGCCTAAAGAAGCTTTCACTTCAAAAATTACCTTATTCCAGCTGAAAATGCAAAGAAAACAAAATATTGAAGTCGCGAGCAAAAGCTAGTATGTTAATAAAAATAGAGGTTTAGATACAAAACGTAATATTGTTCTTTTGAGATATTGCGCTGTTTTTAATATAAGGGTAAAAGTTTCTGAATTATCGTAAATTTTGTAAGGTTGTATAGGATCTTTATTGTTACAGATTGTGTTAGTACTTAACTTTTATAACAGCCATTTTTATTTAATGCCTACTAAATAGAAACGTTGTAAACGAGTACCCCTACGTTTGTACAATTGGATCGTTTCCAATATTTGTTATAAGGTTTAAATTCCTGTAATTAAATAGGTCTTGATGATTGCATGGTATGACTTTGCGTTTATGTTAAAGTCAGTTCGATTCCAACGACGAAAACCTTTGGTTGGATTTTTGTTAAAGAAAATGTATTTCCTTTCAGAAAAGCGGTAAAAAGCTTTTCCTCGTATACATAGGATTAAAAAAGACGATGATATGTGGATGTAGTACTATTCTACTTACCCTTTCGTTATGAATCTGTATAATATACACATAACATATTATACATACACATATAATACATGTTATGTATTATTTGTGTGTTTTACATTGATATGAAATAGGGTGTATAAAGGAATTTAAAGGCATGAGCATACGTGGATCACACTGAAACTTTTTAGAATAGGCCAGTAAGAAAAGAAGCCGATGAATTTTTTTAAAAATTTCGAGTTAGGTTCTCTTTGGGAATCTGTAGATGTGTAATGAATTCATATGTCATTTGTTTTTAGAAATTGGCGGCAATTTAAAAAGTATCTGTCGTGCGACGAAATGGATTTGACTAGAGAAAATTTTCATTTAATAATAATTTATTACGACTTTAGTGGTGGTCGTATACAACAACAATATTTCGTTAGACTTCGATTGGCATTTCATTACGAAGCCTCATCTTATGCTACTGTTTACAACTAGTTTAATGAGTTTAAGCGTGGTCGAAGCAAACTCACTGATGTTTCTCGAGAAGGACGTCCTTCTACGGCAACTACTGGAGATAATGTGAGTGCTGTGCGGCTAATGATAGAAGCTCATGGAAGGAAGGAGACATATCAACAGATTCGGTCCGCTTTAAGTGTTGGTATGAGTCAAGTGCAATAAGTCTTATATAAACATTTAGGCGTCCGAAAGCTTTGTATTAGAGATACCTCATAATCTGACGGAAAATCAAAAACGCCGTCCTTTGGATTGGTGCCGCTCAATGCTTAAAGAGTATGACGGAGGTGACTCGAATGCTGTATATGACTTGGTCACAGGTGATAATAGCTAGATATATTGTTACGAATCCGAAATCAATAGACAAACTGCGCAATGGATGTTTCCATTCGAAGATTTGCCGACAAAAGTAAAGACAGGGAGAAGTCAAGGGAAAAGATGAATGCCTCGTTTTTTGGACGGGCGAGTCATTTTGCAAGAATTACCCTAAAAGATATAAGGACTGTTACTGCAGATTTGTATGCCACTCATTGCTTACTAGTTGTCTTGGAAAATGTTAGACAGCAGCGCCCAAGAAGCAGGATCCTCCTCTACCACGACAACGCTCCAGCTCATTCCGCCAGACGGACTATCAAATATTTGTCTATTGAAGGTGTAGTGAGTCATCCTCCATACAGTCCCGACCTGGCATCTTGTGACTTTTATTTATTTCCAAAAATAAAAGATAAACTGAGAAGAATTCGTTTTATGAACCTTGAAGATGCCGTGGCTGCATTTGAAAAGGCGAGATAGCTAAAGAAGAGTGGGCTCACTGCTTCAGTCAATGGTGCCATCGCATGCGATATGATGCTTAGAATGGAACGACTACTTCGAAAAACAATAAATATATTAAGACGCTTCTATATATATCATTCTGTTCTTTGTTTTCTAAAAACTTTCGGTATGACCTCCTTAATATATGTATGTGTCATGTGAGTCACAATTATCAGGTGCGTAACATTTTTTAAAATTGTTTAGTAGGGCGCCTTGCAGCTGCCGCTGTGTAGAGTGTTGTGAGTTCGATGCCCGGGACATACAATTGTGTGATCCACACAAAGCTAGTTGTTCCGAGTCTAGGTGTTCTTTGTGTCCGTTGATAGTATTTTTGTAAAGTCCTTCGCGACACCGAAATTATTCTTAGAGCGTATTGTATTTAGAGGTGAGTAAAGTTTTCAGAGTAGAATATACAAAAACTAGTGAAAGCTCTATAAGTATGTGTGTTCTGAGTCTCAGTCCGTAATAATCATATAACTAAGACTACTTGCAGTACGATTTCAATAAAATATATGTTCAGTCGTCTTCGACTAGGTTATAAGCTAAAACAAACAGTAGCGAGATTAAATTCTCAGACTTGGGAATGATATTAATGTTACTTCTTTTATCCTCGCATCGTATTAAGTATCGTGGTTAAGTATCTATATATAGCAAAATTTTCCATGTACCACCCTGTAAAACTAACCTGGGCCGACATTCACCGATTTCCAGAATATGCTCTGAATATAATGAAATTAGCATATTATACCCAGACCTTGATGTGTTTTCCGACCCGCTCGCTAAATACAGACGTGTAATATTGTCCAAAACTGATTCGTCTTTATAGAATTAAGTTTTAAACAATTTTTGTATTTTTACATTTTAGTAGTTTTTATCTTATCTAAATTTGTAATATCATAATAACTGTGTGCTTCAGTGGTAAATGTTGTGTATACCTGTAATTGGCATATGTATCAGACCGTTTCCATGTACCTCTTCTATTTTTATTTTAATATATGTATGCTGTTGGTGTACCTAATTAAATAAATAAATAAATAAATATATATTAATACGTGAAGCAAAAACGTTGTACCCCTTATTACGAAAATTGCGCGGGTGGAGGATTGTGAAACTTGGCACAGTTAAAGTTTATGAAGAAGGAGGGGCGAATCATAATATTTATATAAAATATGCATTAGAAATACCTACATTAAATTAATGAAAAAACACTACACGCATACAACCATGCATTTGATGCAGTCGAATCGCGTTCGTAGTATTTCGGCATTGTTCGTCTGACGTCGTACAATTCTTTGTAACTATGGTTACCTTTAAGTAACCATAGTAACAAGTTTTGATTATTACAATAAATAGTACCTTATTTATATGTAATAAAAAAAGAAAAGAAAACAAACTAGCAAGCTTAGGAGTTTTGGTCGAATTTTGACCACTAGGCGACCGCTAGTTATATTAATTTCGTGAGTATTTCAATTTAAACTAAAGCAGCGATAACCTAGTGGAAGATCATTGGACTGCCACGCAGAGGTCTCGAGGCAAGGTACAATCTGAGGCGCACACCTCTGGCTTTCTAAGTTATGTCCGTATTATCTTATCTTATCTTATGTGGGGGCCAGTCAGTGCAGACCGGCGACACTTCGACCCAGTGGGATCTTTTGTGTCGACACTCTCCCAATAACGACTGCCATAGATGTTCATGGCAGGTGCGCGACGTGGGTTTGAACCCGAGACCCTCTGCATTGCAGTCTGTTGGTCTCCCCACTGAGCTATCGCTGCTCTATGTTCGTATTAAATATAAATAGTTAATTATCGCTCGCTTTAACGGTGAAGTAAAACATTGTGGGGAAACCTGCGTGACTGAGTGACAGAGAGTTCTCCATAATGTTCTCGAAGATGTGTGAAGTCTGCCAACTCCCATTGGGCCAGCGTGGTGGACTTTGGCTTAACCCTTCTCACACTGAGGTCTGTGCCCAGTATTGGGACCATTTATCGTATACTAGTTTTCACCCGCGGCTTCGGTCGCGTAAATATAGGTTAGGTTAGGTTTGCAACAGTTATTTTTTCTGGATGAAAGGTACCCAATGTCCTATTCTGTACCCCTGACACCGTGTATGCAAAATTTCATGTTGATCGGTTGAGTAGTTAAGGCGTGAAAGCGTAACAAACAAACAAACTCATTTTCGCATTTATAATATTAGTTAGGATAAATGATATTATGATGGGCTGATATTAAAATATTTTATGTTATAACTAAAACTTTTGGTCAATTTACAAATACTTTCTATCTCTAAGGGGTAAGGTAGAGATGTTTAAGTCATGTTTTATCAGCTATCTTTAAAACACATGTAATAGTGGCAAGCCATTAGCTGGCCATCCATTTAAACGAAATTTAAATCACATTTTTTTAGAGACGGAATTTTAACACAGAGATTTACAAAGAGCTGGTACGTAGACATCTTACCTATGCTTATTTTAACGTAGCTAATTACGTATTTAGACAGATTTATCATTGTAAATACGTAATTAACTACATTCTCTCTACTACAACGTTACTATTGTCTCTGAAGGGCAAATTTTATTACTCCTATGACGAGGAGTAATGCCTCTTATATTTCAAGTTCGTCCAAGGTGAATCTTTGCTGTTTATAGACAAATTTAAATGTTGATTTGTGCTATACAGGTTACAGAAGATCTTATAAAATATACATGCAGTTGTATGCAAAATACATTCCCTTCATCATTTCATTAAATCTTTAATTTATAATAATAATTTAAGTTACTCATCCAGAAAGTCTTATTATTGTGATCGAAAATATTATCTATATCCCATTTTACTAATATTTTTGGGACGTCCTACTAAAGGAGCCAAGAATATTTATATCAAATAATGCTGTTGTGTTGTAGGAGCATTGCAAAGTCGAAACTGTACTGTTGTGCCTTTTGCAAACACATCTGCCGAACAAGGTATTTTATTCTCCACCTTACAACCGGGAGACAACTGCTGGTATTGCTTAGGCAAGCGGACATGTGTATGCCACAGTTATTGATGAACGTTTATATTTCCGCGAGACGAAGGTGGAACAAGGATATATTAAGAAAGAAAGAAAGAAGGAAGAAAATACAATTATTTGCAGCAGAATATGCACTACATATATCAGACACAGTAAATTCCTAAAAAAATGAAAAAAAGCAAACCTTACTGCAAATTGGTCGCAATTCAGCAAAATGCTAGTTTTCAAAAAACTAGCACTGGTCTTCCGTTGCGACCATATTTGTAAATAGTATACCTAATAAACTTAACACAACTATTACAATAGGCGATATAAAATAATAATAATAATAGTACTTACGGCAGCAATATGTTAACAATACAATATTTATTTTTGCACCCCAGTTAAATCTAACAATTTAATTATCTCAAAAATAGACATTAATGTTTAGCGACTGTAATTTCTCTACATAGTTATATAATAGCACTTGTGTCATGCAGCTGTATTTTCTGTCCTTTTTGGTGATCAAATAAATATTTCTTTAGTGTTGCCCTAAGACGTTGAATATGTTGCAGATTCCTAATCGGGGGTGGAATGTTGTTCCAACATTTAGTTGCAGCGTACCGGAAACTTCCCCTAAAAGCCTCAGATTTATGATGTTGTGTCGATAATTGCAATGCACATTGCCGTTTCCCATATGACTTTAAGCCTGAAACCTGTTTCAATTTTACATTCAAGTAATGAGGTTGTCTATGATTAATGACTCCGAAAAGAAGACACGCTAGGTGAAGTTTGCGACGATGTTTCATTTTCAGAATTTTGTGTTTATTTAGAAAAAGAGTGATATGGGCTCTCAAAGGAATGTCAAAACAGAAGCGAGCACAGGCATTCTGAATACGCTGTATGAGTGTATTTATTAACTAGGTCTTTGTTTTCTTGTCGGCAATACAGCGTTTCCGTTAATAGTTCGGAAACCTTACTTAATTTTCGGAACAAAACCAATTAGTAATACGTTTTAAATATCTTTTCTCTAATTAAATTACTTTTGATTAATTATTATTATATTGTTATACGCGAATGTTATAAATTAAAGTAAAAAAACTTTAAACTGATTTTACCGTTTTTCATTTGAAAAACACTATTTTACATAACTTTTAGATTTACACTTTTCCGCCATTTCGGTTGCTTTTCTTGGTAATAATATATTTTTTATATGAATGAGGTACAGTGTATTCTCCCTTATTCTTTATTCGGTTTACTGTACGTAAACTGTCTACTACTCTGATCTCATTTTCATCAATCAAAGTAATCTCTACACTCTGGCGAATACAATTTCTATTCACTAAAACAATAAATCGAATGGAAAAAATATAAACGTCATATTCACCTGAATTGATCTGAAACGGGTATGTATATTCTACTTTTACCGAATTTTACTGATAAATCGTACGACGAGCTAGCTATCGAAATGACAGATGCGGCTTACGTTCCGTTTTGTGAAAACGAAATGGTATTTTAGAGATAAAAGTGCTTCTATAATGAGTCGGGACTTTGTTTTTATTTGTATTGTCATTGATAAAAATTGTTCGTTTCATTTCGACGAGTCAAAGTTTTGATGAATCAATTCTTTTTTGTTTTATCGCGTAATTGTTTAGAAATTCGTTTTGAAATTTCACGTTTCTTTTATGCCAGTATTGTTACTTTGTCCACTTTTTGTATTGGCTATTAATAAGGTGTCAGAGTGTTTTCAGACTGCCTGGTGCCTACAGGCGTATAACTCTGGAGTCTGATTGGTAATGCCGCATTTTGAGACTTCTTCCTTCTTTATATTACTTTATATTTTTAAATGAAAAAGATATCTCCCGTCTCATGACCTGGAACAAACTCTGTTTCGCGTGAACTTTACAAATATTGAAAGAATACATGGGTATTCTTTTGCGAGTATGAACTTGCAACAACAATTCGTGAATTGCTTAAATCTTTGTTCCAGTGAAAAACGGTGAAGTGTAAAAGCAACCTAACCACTTCGTCATAAGTGTAGACTCTTAGGATATAAGTGTATAACAGGGACCGACAATTATCTGACAGAACAGTCTAGTATTTATTTCGACTGACCTAAGAATCGTATACAAACTGCATTTTAGTAAAGTCTAGATGTTCCCGCGGTTTCACCCGCGTTTATCGTTACTGCGCCGCCCCCGTGGGTCGTAGCGTGATATTTTATAGCCTATAGTCTTCCTCGATAAATAGGCTATCCAACACTAAAATAATTTTTCAAATCGAACCAGTAGTTCCTGAGATTAGCTCGTTCAAAGAAACAAACGAACTCTTCAGCGCTATAATATTAGTATAGATTAATACTTGTACAAGTGGTAGAAACGCAACGTCTCTTGTACGGTATGTCGAATATAACTTAGAAAAGAGCTGCTTAATAAGTTATTTATTTTACTTAAATTACTAGCGGTGCATGGCTAATTCTTTAAAGTTGAGTGTATAAGGTGTGATGTCGCAGATGCTTTAGAGACACATAATGACGCTTCGAGCAAATATTCATGTTTATTTGTGATTGAATTATATTCAATATTTTTCTTTTGTATATACATATATAGTCGATATAATAGTAAAACAATAATAAAATATGATGTTCCTTTAGTTTAGTTATAATACCAGAACCGTCTTTCCTCAACTCTAAACAATTACCCGCATTTGCTAGGTGATCACAATATTCAAAATATTCCTTCAGCCATTCCACATGACGGCTATGGTTGTTGGGTTTACTAGAAAAACGTCATTAATGACGGCTTTATTCTAGCTCACGCCAAGCTCCCAATGACTCATCTCAAGAAGTGAGTCGAAGTGGACGTTGAAAAATTTGGCACAATTTTAAACTTTATGGCAAAAAATTACTTTGTATGATTCGGTAAAATATATTTAAGGGGAAATAAATATGTCAAATATAAAAAAAATTACTGCACGTATGGTGCAGTGGTTTAAGTGGTCGCGTCGCGACTGTCGCTGTGACCAGTGTTGTGGGTTCGAATCCTACATGAGGCAAACATTTGTGATTCACAAATTATTGTTCCATGTCTGAGTGTTCTTTTAGTCTGTTATTTAAATGTTTATAAAGCCCCCCGTGGCACAGGGATTATTCCTAGTGTGGAAGTTACTTTGTTTATATATATACATATATATTAGGTTTATGAATGAAACGCTCACAAGCGACCAGCACCAAATATCGTAATAAATGCTCAATGCTCAGAAAATATTATAATGTTTTAAAACATAATATGTGTTTCATCCAGCAACTATATGTGACAACACAAATTTCAAGTTCTTCTCTCGTTTCTCAATTTGGAGTCATAAGGAAGTTTTCATTGCACAGTATACGTATTATATACATTCGCTTAAATCTGCAAGGTAGCGGTATTATAATAAACAGCGGTGTAACTAAATTCATTACTCTACCCCGCATCGTCTGAAGTTGAGTAATAAATTTATTAAGGCATCCTTCCCCTATAATAAGGATGTATTTAAAATGAAATTATACGTCACCGTCACATTTTCAGGCAAATGTAAACTTTGAATTTATGCCACCACTGAAAAGTTGTTCCAGGAGATAAAAAATGTTAAAAGAATATCAATCTTAATCCTGTCAAAATAGGTTTTAACTTGACTTACCATCGAGAAATCTTGGCCGTGGCGTCTGTTGAACACCCGTAATTGAAGGAATATGATAGGGTGTGGGAACTCGTGTTGGGAATTCTAATGATTCGTTCAAAACCCTCTTTGTACCGTCATGATCAACGATCTCTACACTATCGGGTATCGTTACGCCTTCAATAATATCAACTTTAGACTGATTCTTAGTAACCATTTTGACTGTTTTCGAAAAGTCATTGAATATTTTTGTTCTTGTAGCATCATCAATTCTAAGCTTCTCCATAGAATTGTTGTCTAATTTATTTAAACTATTTTCATCTTTTAATTCAATGTTCATATCATATTCATCTTCAATATCAATCGTGTTCTTAACAATATCTGTGCTTGTTGTTGTTGTGTCTTTCCTTCTGAACCTGTCGATAAGTGTTTGGTAGTCTATGCTTCTTACAGTATTAATAAGCTCAGTTTGTTCATTTACATTTGGAGTTACTACATATTCATTTATTTTAATTAAACTATCGTTAGATTCTGTTGAGACAGTTTTGCCTTTCCCTACGTAGGTTATATTTGGTGTCACCATTTGTGTGTTGACGGTTGGCAGGAGTAGAAGGGAGAGGGAGAGGATAGTGTTCAGTATCTTCAAGGTTAAGTCGTAGAAGGGTGTGCTGAGGTATAGGGGCGAGGCGGGACGAAGTTGGCGCGTCATGCCAGGCCGGCGTCAGCGCCGACTATCCTGAAACAAGCGAAAGTTTTGTTATTACAATAAGTTTACTGTGTTTAGAAAAATAATATTTTCGATCAGAAACGCGCTGGGAATTTTAAATTTTTCTCTCTGTATCGTTACTGATATTGTAAATGCGAATGTGAGTTTGTTGTTACGCTTTCACGCCTCTTGCCACCGATTATCAAGAAATTTTGCACACATGATACCAGAAGTACTGAAAAGGACATCTAGAAAAGGTACTGTTTTCAAGGGATAGAAATTTATTGATAAAATGTACATTAACACGAGCGAAACCGCAGGCAAAGTCTAGTATATAATAATATTCAAATGTAACCATGTACATATATTACGATTACAGTCATAATTATATTATTTCACAATCAAATAATACAATAGAACCAGATCTTTTATTATAAAAACAAAAGTTATGAATACTGGCCAATATATTTTCGATTGTAACTTTGTAAATTAACTTTACAAGCTGTCACAGCAATTCATAGTTTTATCTTTCAGTTATTTTAAGTTTGTAACTTAAATGGTTTTTATAACTTAATTTAAAGTTCACTATAATAGATTAGATTTCTATCTTCATTTTGTTTATCGATGTCATTATTTAAATCTGCTCTGATTGCTTTAAATATTGGTATGGTTTCACTAAGTTTGAAAACTTTACATTAGTTTTATTGGTCTAGATAAAAGCTTTTATTTCAAACAATTTTAATCTTAAATTGTATTTTATTAAAGAGGTATTAAGTTATTCAATCGAGGTCAAAACATTTGTATTTTATTTGAACATCGCTGATATATCTGATTGCCGTCATAAGTGATTTCGTATGAATTTATGAATGGCAAAGTGACTTTATGATTTCTAGTTCTTTTACGTAGCGTCGTAGCAGCCTGATAATAATTTATACTGAAAAATGCACACTTCCTCTGAGACAGATTTTAGAATCTAGGGGTTTGTTTTCAAACCATCCAGGAACCCATTGAAATATACATACAATATTTCATCCAAATCGGTCCAGCCGTTTAGGAAGAGTTAGGTGACAAAAAGTTTATATTTATTATTTTTATACCATTTTTTGTTTTCGTTTTGTTTTCTTATGCATTGATGTGTATTAATAAATTATTGTTAGTAGGCCTACGAGAATACCAGCGTTGCAGTATATACTGCAACAATAGCTGACGCAGTTGCCAAATTTGATCTCCATGTACCGTTTTCTGCTTAATTGTATTTATTATTGTTTTTAAAATTATGTATGTATGGAGATCCAAATAAAACATTTTTCTTTCTTTCTTTCTTTACAAACACACGTACCTATTTATTAACATATACATATAAGTTATTGGGTTTTCTCATAAGAGATTGTAAGTAGCAACATTGAGTTTACCCATAACGTTACACGACAATATAAATAGACTTTTTGTTAGCTATATTTTGAGTGTCTCGAAATAGATTTGGATGTAGTACGCCTCACCTAGAACTTATATAATAATAATAATATACCAGTCCCTCAAACACCCATACCCATAGCCCATATATTAGAATCCATACGTAGCAATAGTCCTACGCCTGCTGCGGCTAGTGCCGCTGTAGGTGTTCCATCCCACCTTTGATTACAACTCTCGAAAGTCCTCTTCACATTGGACCCATGTCTCAATGTAAGCCTCCCAAAGGGCCGGGTATTTTTCTAACGTATTAGGAATATACCCGTGAAAGAGAAACAAATAATAATAAATATATAAATAAAAATAAAAATATTTATTACGAAAAACACATTACAATATGTACGCAATATCCGTTGGTCCCACTATATCTTTATTGTTCAAAAATTATATGACACATAATTATGACACATAATACAATCAATAGCTTAAGGATATATACTTGAACAGAAACTCTGACCGAACTAGTTATATGTACCTGTATTTTAAAGGTCAACGCTCCCCATATTTATGTATCCACTGTAAGCCTTTATCATTTTATGAATCAAAGGCAAAGTCAATACAAAATAGGAATAAGAAAAGAAGACAATTTCAATATAGGTTAGTATTAAGTGTGTGTTTGTGTGTGTGTGAGTGTGTGTGGTGAGTGTGTGGGATGTGGGTGTTGTGTGCGCGGGTGTGGGTGTTGTGTGTGTATTATAATTATATATAATATTATTGGATTTAATTTAATTGCGCCTTACTAAGCTATGTTATTAATATAATAACATAGCTAACATGTATTAACATATGCATAGATCATGAGAGTTAGGGAACAGAGAGTGCTCTTGTGTTTGCGCACATGCTTGTGCACTATAATATCTCATGTGCAGATGGCTAGTCTCTGTTAAGATTGGCCGCTGTGACCAAAATTCGGTCTGGAGGACATTATTATTAATCGTAGTAGGCGTATTACATCCGAATTTGTTTCGAGACATACGAAACATTAATAGAAACATACTATGTTTCTATTAAACAATGACGTCACCAATACATTGTCTGAAGTCAGCCAACTTATTATAATTTTAATGAGTCTGAATGTGAAATTAAATGGCCAGACGTTGTGGGTCTGGCCATTTAATTGATAATAGAAACTCCACTTTTTTTTTATTTTTTTATTTTGCTCGTCAAAATGACCACACTCCACTTTAATTGCTAGTTAGTTAGCCACGGTTGATCAAGGTAAACTTTTTTATTAGTAGCGTCAGTTCAACACAATTTTGGTCTGTAGTCTAATTAGAAATGTCTGCGTTTCCTTAACTTCAATTTATGTTATGTTACGGAGCAGTAATCATGGTTTATTATTTTAGAGTCAGCTAAGAGAATTTCAGATGGCAATGTCTAGATAGTAGCTTGGCGAATATGTGTGCAATGCTATCGATTTGAACTGTTGTTATGATCTATGAGAGATGATAATAAGCGATCAAAAATATCGTGACTGGTTTGTACCAGTATTGTACATAATCCTACATACATTAACATAATTTACTACTCACACAACTCTATACTTAAAAAATTTACAAACTATTCGGTCCGGCGAATTACAACTGTTTTACCGGTAACCGGCAAAAGAGAAGGAACACTGTAGTTTTGAATATTTTGCATGTAAGATACAGTGTGATAGTCTACATTTATTAAGTTAGAATTTAAATTAATTTAGTTATAAGTTTTTGTTTTTATTTTTGTGTATTTTATATTTGTATGTCATGAATATATGACTAATGTTGGAACTCTGTAAACTAAACCAAACATCTGTATACACCACATTAATACAAATAAAGATTGATTTGATTTGATTTGAAGTGAAAACTTCTTTAGGCGCGTTGAGCACTTCTTGGGTGAACAAAAATCATGGAATTTGCGTCATCGTCACGCTTCCATACATAATTATTTTTTTAGAATATTAACAATATCTCAGAAATGGTGCGTCCTACGCAAAAAATAACGAAATTTTGACCCCCTTAACAAGCGCTGCCCCTTTTATGTTGTCTTTTTTGTTTTGTTTATAAAGAAGTGTTTATGATCAAGGATTAAAGTTTTCACTTCTATCGGCAGTCCTCAAAGGCAGCCCAATTTTTTTTATCCTTAAGCTAATTTACCTACCTTTTTCCTTTAATCCTAATTCATTTAATTTTAATCAGTCAGCAGCAATAAAGTCTTCATAGGCTGCCATAACCGCTTACTACCAGGCGGACCGTACACTTGTTTGCTACTTTTGTCATAAAAAACGACACTTCACAAGAGATAGGATAGCCTATTTAGCTGCCATTAATCAACAGTCGTTTTGTCCATTACTAGAGTGCGTCGATGTATTGTATAGCACTCCCTGTTCTTTATTTCTTACTTCCATTTATTTTCCTTTATTCTTTTTAAAAATCCATCTTGCCTTCCGAATCTCTCGAATCAACTTTGTTCCATTGTCAACTCAATCACAATTAACTGGGTGTTTTATTCGCAGGTCGCTGACAAAAGTAACAATCATTTGTAAAGCCCCCGAACTGTCCACTGTATTCAATTGTTAACCTTTCATCAATAGATATAGAGTCTAAGTTTGATTAACGATAGCAAACAGAAAATTTTCATTGAAAGTTAAGAAACTCCCCTTCGCTTGATTTAAGCTTTTCTGCGTCAGATGCTCACAAAAGGCTGTTTTTGTCAGCGATTTCTTGAGAGATATAAGCGATTTTAGACGACAAGAGACTTTAGTTAAGGTGCCTGAATGAACATAATATATTCAGAGTAGTTTTCCAAGTCTATACGATTTTGCTGGCTATTTAAATATCTTACAAAGATTTTTCGATCAAACCAGTTGATTAAACGATAACAAGTTTATTCAATGCCAGTTTTATAAATAAATAGTTATTGAAGCAGACGTTGGCTGTGCCGCCTTGATGATTATAAGCAACACTGAATCGTGAGAGGCGTATTATTTACTTTCGTTTATAAAAAAATTTACACCAAAGTGAGCCGTTGACTAGCGCAATCAGAGTGCCCAATTGGAACTACCCGACTGACCGGTGCATTTCTAGCTTTATTTTTAACAAGTAATGCGGTACATTATATACTACCGATGTCAGAAAAATAATACATTCATGTTTGTAATAATAATGTTCATAAAATTTAATACGCAATCAGCGATAGCTCAGTGGGGAGACCAACAGACTGTAATGCAGAGGGTCTCGGGTTCGAACCCACGTCGCGCACCTCTGACTTTCGGAAGTTATATGACTTTTCGAAATTATGTGCATATTCATTGACAATTATCGCCTGCTCCGTGCCTCGGAGAGCACGTTAAGCCATCGGTCTCGGCTGCCATGAACATCTATGGCAGTCGTTATTGGGAAGTCAGTGCCTTCTAATGTCCTGACACTGGTCTAGCCTTAGGGTATCGTTAGCCTTCGGGTTGCGGAGGTCAGGTGGCAGCCGCTCCGTTTAAAAACTGATATCCAGTCAAATCCGGTTAGACTAGAAAGCCGACCCCAAGTGACTTGGGAATAATAAAAGCTAGGGAGAAGAAGAAGAAGATTAAATTTGATACGCAGTCAATCCCTATAATACACAACCGATTACCCCCGCGCTTGCGGTCAAGGGGATCTAGTCAATGTGATATAGTGTGCGCGTTTTATCAAACCGTTTGTGATGTGGATAATAATAATAATAATAAACTTTTATTTCAGACTATTGTCCATAAATGTTAGTCATCCAAATTCCTTAAAACTGTGTTAGTAACAAATATAAACCTAGTTTAAAAATCTGCGTCCCCCTCCTGGTGCACTCGATCCATACATGTGCATACGGGGCCAGTGGCACAGGAATGGGCTGTCCCCCGCAACCGAGACATCAGGGATGCAGTTATTTTTCTTAAAATAGCTTGAAAGCTATATATATCCCCTTCAGCAAACATCCCTGATGCACTACAGAACCGGGGGAGCCCCATCAGCACCCTAAAAGCATTATTATACTGGATTCGGAGAACGTTGTAGGCCCTCTGCGTATGTCTGATCCACAGGCTGCAAGTATAAAAAGATTAACAAAATGCTTTAAAAAGCGTGATCTTAACTTCCTGTGAACATCGAGCAAACCTGCGGGCCAGCATATTACAGCGGACCGACAACGCTCTCCTTTCCCTCTCTATGTCCTCGTCATCTTTCAAATCTTCGGTCAGTATATGGCCGAGATATTTAAACTGTGACACCCTATTTAAAGTTACATCATTTATCTGAACAGATGGAACAGTTTCATGCCTTTTGGAGCCTGCTTTAAATACCATGACCTCACTTTTTTTCACTACAAGACCATGTGACTTAGCATATTTTTCACACATTCCCAGCAATTGACGGAGGGCGTTAACCGAGGGGCTCAGCAGCACCATATCGTCGGCGTAGCTTATACTATTTATGATATGACCATCAATAGAACATCCGACTTTGGTGCCGCTGAGCTCCTCAATCAACTGATTAATATACAGGTTGAAGAATGCAGGTGAGGTCAGACCACCCTGCCTCACCCCACACTCCAACCTATACCCCTAAGAAAAAGTCCCCTCCCATCTGACCTGGTTAATTTGGTGATTATACCATTACTCCATAAATTTTACCAGTTCGTGGGGCACGCCTTGCTCGCGCATTTTTAACCAAAGTATTGTAATTAACCAGGTCAAACGCCTTGGAGAGGTTTAGGAATGCAGCATACACTGGTGTATTTCTATCGGTATAATACCTGACTGTGTGCTTAAGCGCCTAGTATAGCTGCTTCGGTTGATAGACCCGCTCTAAAACCGAATTGGGCATCGTGGATTTTAAGCTGTGCAGCTATATAATTATATGATAAGAATTCAGTGAAAGGTTACAGCGATATGTAGCCAGCTTTAGGTCCCGTGTGATACATCGGTCTTTCTGTATTACATACATACATACATAGATTCACGCCTGTTTCCCAGAGGGGTAGGCAGAGACTACGGATTTCCATTTGCTACGATCCTGACACACTTCTCTGGCTTCATTCACTTTCACCACATTCCTCATACACGCCCGTCGGTTCAAGGAGCTCTTAACCTGGCCTTTGTCCAGAACGTCTCTGATCTGATCGAGATACTTTCTGTATTATGTGAAACTTATATCTACTTGTCGTGTACCGTGTACAGGTCCAGACTCCGTGCTAACTGAGACTCCTGACTATTAAACCCAATAACACTCCGGAAATAGAATTTGGCTACTGCTGCAAACTCATTTGCGCTATAAATTACTAAACTGTTAAGTAGTTTAGTAATTAGCAAACAAATTTTTGAAGTGAAAGCTTCTTTAGCGGCGTTGTGCACTTTTTAGTGATGGGTAAAAAATGTTCTCTCGCGTCAGGACACGTGACCTGATTGAAAATTCGTAAGACGGAGGGAGAATTGTCATGCTTGTGTACGATAGTACTTTTATACTGATAATTAAAGCAATTCGTGCAAAATTATATCCTAACCATTCCAAAATATCAAAAATGCACAACGTTAATATTCAAGTTTTCACTTCTGCCGGCACTCCCAGAGTGCAATGTTTTATTTTTAAAGGCAATTCTCGCCTTTTATGTCAATGTTGTAATGCGAGGACCTTTACAAGTATTCAACCAACGGGCCCAAAGAACACCCAGACTCGAAAGAACTATTTGTGTGTCCCACAAATTATTGTCCAGTGTGGGGATCGAACCCACAAGACTCTCCATAATAATATTAAGTTATTATTTATTTTTTGAAGTGAAAACTTCTTTAGGCACGTTGAGCACTTCTTGGGTGAACAAAAATCATAGAACCCGCGTCATCGTCACGCTTCGTCATCGTCACGCTTCCACGCTTTCCATTTTTTAATTATTTTAGAATATTAACAATATCTCAGAAATGGTGCGTTCTACGAAAAAAATAACGAGCCCTAAGAGAGTATTAGGAATCCGGGTCGGATTCCTAATAATCTCTTAGGGCTCGTTATTATTCCCATTTTTTTTGTGTGTTAATAATAAAGTGTTTATGATAAAGGATTAAAGTTTTCACTTCTATCGGCAGTCCCCAAAGACTGTCTCAATTTTATAGTCAGTAATATAATATGCTATAATAACACCTTGTTGATATGAGTTGTAAAATACTGAAATTATATTTAATAACCATGTTCTATAATATTGTGTTCTGTTTACACGAATGTTATTCATTGAAATTAAACTACTATATACGGATTCTAATTGACTAAACTTAATGAATTCTTCGCTTATTGTTCTCTTTCATTATTTTGTTTTCGTTGTAATTGTTAATTAATTTTGTTAATTCAAAGAAAAAACAAAGCAAAAATATTTAATTAACGACTAACATGGAAGTTATTTTAAGAATATTGTAGATTAAACATTGTTTTGAATGTTTACGGTGCCTTTATGAAATATTTGAAGGTACGGACGGCGTAGTGGTTTAAGTAATCATATCGAAACAACGAATATCGCGGTTCGATTGCATCGGACGAATATCGTAATGCATTTTGGTTCTTTTGAGTCTGAGATAATTTACATCACTTTATAACAAAATAAAAATATAATAAAAGACAAAAAATTATAATGTTTAAAAATATAGATTTAATGCTGCGATGGTAAATTGCAACTACATTTAATATTTAGGTTAGGAAATATACAGTAGTTGCCGTCTAGACATGTACCGAGTCATCCAGACCGCATTTCGATCATTTCCATCAGACTTAACGAGACTGACCATTTACGCAGGCAATGTGCGTAAATACAAGTGCACTGTTTGTTCCCTAATGCACATAATCTGAAAGGACGGCATTCCGATAAGACCGGAAGGGGATAAGAAGTAGGATCAATGGCTTTACGTGCTCTCCAAAGCACGGCACGGGGGTGTGTAACATCACCAACTTTCTAACTCCGAGCTGCTACTACGAATTTCTTTTAAGCCCCAATAACTTTTTGTTGGCCTGACCTAGGCTTCGAACTCGAGACCTCACGCGCAGCAGTCGCATACAATACCGCTGTACCATCGAGGAAGTACCGAGCATGTACCTAATAGAGAGCAATAGACTCTTACACGTTGGATTTATGTATATATCCCTTCTTCTTTTCGTGTGGTTAGTGGCCAACCTGTTGTCAAGAGTTGTTCAAGCCGCCCGTAGGTCTCTGACATGGCTTAGCGACTGCTGTCAATTTGACAACAAGCGGGACCGACTTTTTACGTGCCCTCCGATGCACGGAGACGCTTAGATGAAATACTACTAAGCGGTCACCCATCTATAATAGGCTGACCGCACCCAACGTTGCTTAACCTCGCTAATCGTTTACCGATCAGTACGTGTAACTGGCTATAAGCGCCTCTATATATCCCAACTAATATTATACATACAAATGTGTGTTTCTTTGTTTGTTTGTAACGCTTACACGCCTAAACTACTCGACTGATTATTATAAAATTTCGCATACACGTTGTCAGAGATACAGAAAAGGGCATAGAGTACCCATCATCCACAAAAAGGTACTGTTCCTAAGTGACAAAACTGACATAACCTACATTTCTGCGAGCGGAGTCACGTGCAAAATCTAGTAGCTAATAATTTGTGCGTCTGCCTATCCCTTCGAAGATATAACGGCATAGTTTATTTTATTTTATTTTATTTATTTGTATCGTCAAAAAATGATGTACATTTCTTACTCCTAAATAATTTACAGACATGCCTTGTGCTCATTCACTTACAGGCAACCACATCTAACAAAAATAAAACTTTCGCCACAAAAACTAAGTGAAAAGCTCTAAATACATTAACATAATATTAAAATTAAAATTATATTTATTAAATATTATAGTTCAATGTGATGCTCGATAATTTATAAAAGCATTGTCTGAGAACACCTACAGAGTGTTACATTAGGCTAAATATAGCACCGTTCCTTTATTCGCCCGTGGGTGTAGAACGATAACAAATTAATCAAAAAATTGCCGGCTCGTATCTTTTCAGTTTATTTCTTTAGCGCTAAAACCTTATGTAAAGCTGTACATATCGAGCACTTAAAATAAATTGTAATTCATTTTACGACGAAGGTAAAATTACCCTATAATCCTAAATGTTATAAATGAGATCGTTTGTTGAGATGTTTGGACATTTGTAATTTAATCAAACCGTTAAATGGATTTTGAAACTTGGTTCACTTACACAAATATATAAATAAATAAATAAAATGTATATCACATTTTATTTATTTATTTATATATTTAAAAATAAAATCTCTTCTTCTCCCTAGCCTTTATTATTCCCAAGTCACTTGGGGTCGGTTTTCTAGTCTAACCGGATTTGACTGGATATCACCTCCGCAACCCGAAAGCTGACGATACCCTAAGGCTAGACCAGTGTCAAGATATTATAAGAGCACTGACTTCCCAATAACGACAGCCATAGATGTTCATGGCAGCCGAGACTAACGGCTTAACGTGCTTTCCGAGGCACAGAGCAGGCCATAATTGTCAATCAATACGCACATAATTTCGAAAAGTCATATAACTTCCGAAAGTCAGAGGTGCGCGACGTGGGTTCGAGCCCGAGACCCTCTGCATTGCAGTCTGTTGGTCTCCCCACTGAGCTATCGCTGTTCTTTTTTATCTAAAACCATAACTAGCACCTTTGCTTAGCCTGTTGGGCATAGTAGGCGTGAGACTAAACTATATGTAGACATAGATTTTGATTGGAGTTTCCTTGCTAGTTAAATATGACCAGCCCTTTGTTCAAACACTAAATCCAGTTGCATTCATTATTAAACCTTCCAGTCAGGTTATAAATTTATTGCCAGGTATCCTACAGATTTATGGTTGTAGGTAGATCTGAAACCGTAAATCATCCCAGCACGCAAACCCTACTCTTTAATGAACCGTGTCCGTAAAACGCGGTAGGAATGTGTTAAAACGGGCAAGCGCGAATATTATATTATTGTTTCATTTCGTTTATTTCATATCCATTTTAGGTTTTCCTTGTGGCAAAGGAAAACCTAAAATGGATATGAAATAAACAAAGAAACCCACGTATGTCTAAATATTTAGTTTGTTTATTTATTTTATCGTATAAACAAAGAGTATAGTAAAATTTGTAAAATACAGGTCCTTAATACTTAATTTATTAAAAAACTTCGCAGATAAATAAGGCTATGAACACGTTAATCCTAATCCTATCCTAATCCTAATCCTGCCTAACTAATATTATAAAAGCGAAAATGAGTTTGTTTGTTTGTTACCTTTTCACGCCTAAACCACTGAACCGATCATCCTGAAATTTTGCATATACGTTGTCAGGTGTACACAAACGGACATAGGGTACCTTTCATCCCGAAAAAAATTACTGTTTTCGAGGAAAACAACAATAACGTTCTTATGATAATAGATGGCGCCACGTGTCTTTCGAATCATGATTGAATTAAATTATTACAAGCAGAGTACAACCCGAATTGATCGTCAAATTCTAAATTAACGCGAGCGAAGCCGCGGGCAAAAGCTAGTCTCATATAAAAGTTTAAAAAATCTAATTTATTTCATGACACCTCATAGTAGCGTTATGTTTATCTCCTAGAAGCTCAGCAGGCTAAAAAAGAAAAATAACACTGTCTCCGGCGTAAAAACATTTTTACAACCACATACAGGCACAGACATTCATATTCATCTACCGAAATATTTATACGTGAGATTTAATCATCGCGTTTCGTTCGTTCCGTTACGTTTAATTATTCGTCAGTGTGGGCGAGAGAGTAATGGCGGATAAGGATTAAAGAAGGTAACGTTAAACGTGTTAAAAGATTGAGTGTTACGATTTATTTGATGCAGAAGAAAGTGCTTCTAAATGTTATGGAATGCTAAGATATTATGGTTTATTGTTTTGTTTGGTATCTTCGATTTTATGACCTTCTATTGACTTACGATTATATCACTGAAAGGCGGGTAGAGGTGTGATGCTTTTTTGATAAATATGTATCTTTATTGTCAACCAATAACTTAAATATTTGGGACGGACAAATTATAATATAACTATTTATGTTTCGTTTAAGCTGTAAAATAGGATATATTTCTACTGTTATAATCTAAAATCACGTAACACAGCTCGTGTTAAATTATTACGTAATTAGCTAACCTAACAATATTAAAAATCTTTTATGTTTTAAATAAATACATTGACTTGGCAATCGCACTAAACAATCTAATTTAATATAATATGTATTACTTGTGAGATACATTGTGTTTTCAAACGATGGCCGAGTCAATCTATTTATTTAAAACATAAAAGATTTTTAATATTGATATGGTCACTATAAGATGTTGTTAGTTTAGCTAATTACGTCATAACTTAAGACAGAAGGTCCCTTAAGTAGGGACTGAATAAATTAACCGACTTGGTATTACATGGATCTCACAACTTTTTACGGTAGAAGAACTGAGCTGCGAATACCAGTACCTATAGCAAAAATGTACGTGTGAGATGTTCATCGCACGGATACACATGTTGGCTCTGTTCATTATGAACGGCTCCTATTGATATTTGCTCTGTATTTATTTGTTAACAACTCAACGCGACACGGAGTATTAATATGTCAGAAAGCGAAAAAACCCGTACTCATCATAATAGGCGTAGATTGTAATGAATGTGGACTTTTTATATTTGACAGATCCAAAGGCGCAGCGAGCTCTGTAATTACAAATATGTCATACGTCACGGGATCAATGGAAGTATATTTATGTGATGTATGGATTTTCTTTTTTTTAATATATTCATATCAAATCATTTCAAATCATTTATTTCGAGCTGCATAGGCCCATAGATAAATACCTTAACCTAAATTTACATATTATATAATTTTATAATACATACACACAACACCATCTAGCCCAAACTAAGCAGAGCTTGTACTATGGGTACTAGACAATGGATAAACATACATATATACTTTTTTGTTTTATAAATACATACATATTATACCTACATAGAAACCCAGACCAAGACAAACATCCATATTCATGCACACAACTGTTTGACTTATGCGGGAATCGAACCCGCGACCTCAGGCGTGGCAATCGGTTGCATTAACCACTACGCCATCGAGGCCGATTTGATGTTAGTAAATACACCTTAATACTATGTTAGTAAAACTTCACTTCGCACAATTAATACTAGTGCGCTCGGCTGGTACTTGTCCGCGGAAGCGACGGAATACCACGTCTTGCGGCCAAAAGCTTTCGTCCAACACCTTGCGCAGGTAGCAGTTGGGTACGCGCACGACGAACGCTTTAAAGTTGACGTTGCAGCGCGACTCTAGCAGCTGCACTCTCGGGACGTATTTCAGCTTCTGAGATGCCATAAAGTAAGAACCTCCTGATCGTAGCATGTGATTGCTTGTAATAGAAGGAAACGCGAGTAGTTACTATGGGCAGTAATAGTGTTACTGTTCTAATACCGGGGTCTTGTATTTGGTTGTTATTTCACCGGGCGGAGTGGCTCATTCGTACAGTCGTCAAATACTTTGCTTTGTCTAATGAATAAGGCATTGCTCATCTAATCTAACGACGGGACGTATGTATGAATTCCATCCTTCGAACTATCGACTTCGTCCATTCTTTCCTTAAGCATTCTAGCTTAGTTGAATGAATGAACAAGAATACTAGTAATTTAGCACCCAAATTGACAGTAAGTGTGAAAAAACATTGCCGACGGCAAGCACTTACGCTAGCAAAGTTGTCGCGGAAACTTTCATAAAATTTGAAACCAGAATCCAAAATTGAAATAATTAATTAATTATACACAACGTATTGTTGTACACAAACAACCTACTGCAACTAAAACAAAGTGACTTCTCTAATTCTGCGACATTCATGCAGTCGATTATACGATACATTAATCGTTCAAGGTCTAAGGTTGTCACTGTCATTTCTATGTATGTAAAATCCAATACAATTAAAGAAATATTTCATCGTACTGAATATTTTATTTATAATAACAACAATGAAGGAAGTAATAAAGGTAAAATCCTTGTCAAAATTCAACAAAAATATCACTTGTCAGTAATGATTTTAGTCATTATAACCATTCCTATTCATAGCGACAACAATGCCTTTTGTCATACTGATTTTCAAACGCGAATTTTTATTCACGTATTTTACAGTGAGTTGCCAGGCACAACGAGAATTCCATTTAAGGCAAAAGCAGCAGGGAATTTGTATGGCACAGAAGATTTACCGAACACGATCGACAGTGAAATAATTCTTATAGGATACTAGCTTTTGCCCGCGGCATTGCTCACGTTAATTTAGAATTTGACAATCAACTCTGCTTGTAATAATATAATTCAATCATAATTCGAAAGACACGTGGCGCCATCTATTATCATAAGAACGTTATTGTTGTTGTCCTCGAGAACAGTAATTTTTTTCGGGATTAAAAGTAGCCTATGTCCGTTTCTCTACACCTGACAACGTATATGCAAAATTTCAGAATGATCGGTTCAGTAGTTTAGGCGTGAAAAGGTAACAAACAAACAAACTCATTTTCGCTTTTATAATATTAGTTAGTTCACAATAAGGTACATACATACCCTATTCGTCAGCGCAGGCAGGCATAGCGATTATTTTTTCTAAAACGAGAGATGCTCTTAGCTACCATAGCTGGCATGCCTAAATATTAATATTGACTGAGAACGTATTCAAATAATAAATAGTCATATTGTCCTAACTTTCTAACTAATATTATAAATGCTAATGTGAGTTTGTTTGTTACGCTTTCACGCCTGAACTACTCTACTGATCATCATTAAATGTCGCACACACGTTGTCAGAGATACAGAAAACGACATAGGGTACCTTTTATCCAGGAAAAAGTACTGTAATCTAATCTAACCTTGTACCTTATTTGGTGGTACCTAATAAGGTGTTACGAGTATTATATTAAATAAAATATATCTTTAAGACACGTCCTTTTATTATATGTTCTGTTCAATACTGAATCTTACATACTAATATTAGCCTGTATAATGTTGGCACAACCTAACCTACATTTACGCGAACGAAGCCGCGCGCAAAATCTAGTTTTAAATATTTATTTTTACGAGCAGAAATATGCACCGTTGGATCGCTACGCAAAAATGTCGAGTACGATCCCAGGGCACGCGCCCATGGCTTTTCAAAGTTATGTGCTGATGATATGGTCAATAAGGTGCTCATAACCAGTTGCACTCACTGATCGTAAACGATTAGCGAGGTTAAGCAACGTTGGGTGACGGTCAGTCTATAGATGGGTGACCGCTTAGTGGTATTTCATCTCAGCGTCTCCGTGCTTCGGAGGGCACGTAAAAAGTCGATCCTGGTTGTTGCTAAATTGAGAGCAGTCATTAAGCCATGTCAGAGGCCTACGGGCGGCTTGAATAACTCTTGACAAAACACTAACCACATGAAAAGAAAGAAAGAAAGAAAGGTCAATAACTGCCTCCGTGGCGCAGCGGTAGTAAGGTGGTCTTGGGATCGAATCCCAGGTCGGGCCAACAAAAAGTTATTGGATTTTTCTGTTAAGGAATCTCAGTAACATCCCGGAGTTAGGATGTTGGTGGTATTGGACACCTCTGTGCCTCGGAAAGCACGTAAAGCCGTTGGTCCTGCGTCTGATCTCTCTCCGGTCGGGTCGGATTACCGTCCCATCTGATCACGAGAGTTAGGGTACAGAGAGTGCACTTGTGTTTGCGCACACGCTGGTGCACTATAATATCTTCTGCGCAGATGGCCTGTCTCCGTTAAGATTGGCCGCCATGACCGAAATCGGTCTGGAGTACATTATTATTATTAATCACCACCAACTTTGATGGTGAAGAAAAGCGTCGTTATATAATGTATATTTATGAGTTCTACATGATGTTTTTCAGGATAAGGAAGTCTGCCAACTCGCACTGGGTGAGCGTAGTAGAGTACAGCCTAACCTAATATTCTCATAGTGAGTAGAGGTCCACTGCCCAGCAGTGAGCCAGTTTACAAACTCGTCTAATATTATATTATAATATTATTAGTTTATTTTCTATATCAAAGAAGTTTTAAACGGGGTTATTGAGGCGATGTTCCTCAATATTCAACTGAGCGTTCAATGAGATAAACACAAACAAGTATGCTTGTAACACAGATGGCTTCCTCGGAAACATTAGGCTGCGTACATGCTCTAAAATCGAACATACTAAGTACCAACAAAATTGCTACGCTAATAGGTCGAAACGAAAAACATTTAGTCCAAAAACTGCCTCTTTTGGGGCAGATTTTGTTCTATATTTTGGACTGTGTAATATTGGCCGCAAAAGAAGTAATCTTGAAGAAAAAGCGAAATAACTTATATTTTATGTATCTAAATGTCATGAATAAAATAATTATATTATTTTGGCACGGATTTTAGATGGCTTATATTGCATTGATGACCTAGCAATCAAGCGGTCACCTCGCCATTGTTATCATTGCGTTTGCGTAAAAATCGTATTAGGAATGTGAAAAGTTACAGAAACATACACCGAACATATAAGCAGCAGTATGTAGCACAATAGGTAATTTATGTCTTACAACTGAATAAACAATAAAAAAAAAAGACAATAATAATCGTTATATATAATAATATATAATTATGTATTTTAGAACGTGTAATATTCAAGTTAATTTAGAACAAATACAATGGCAATGTTCATGGTTGCTAATGTCAATAATAAAAAATATTGTGTCAAGTAATCCAACAATAGTGTGGATACAGCTTAAATAGACTTCTTTATGCATAAAATGATTGGCGGAGCGTTAAGCTGGAAAACACGTGTTTAAACAATGACGTACTCATACGTTTTTGGGATCGATCCAGTGCGCGCGAGTACACATGTGCGTACTTTTTTGTTGCGGATATTAATCTTTGTGTATTATTTCATTTGAAGTATACTTCAATATCTTCTTCTTAGTAGGTCGTTGAAACAGATTATATCATTATGTTATTACTTTTGGTTAATGGAGCAAAATGTGTCTTCGAATACGTATGTTATTGATACTTTTCTTAGTTTTAATTTGAGTAACGTTGAATTTTTTGGTTTACTAATAATTTGATTCGCAAATCACTAGTATTCTTGTAACTACTACCACTAGTGAAGCTGAAATGCTTGTGTTCGTAATAGATAAACGGCAGTAGTGCAAAAGTTTGATGACGATCTGACAACCTCTCAAGCGCAAGTCCGATACCTTATCTATTGGGTCAGGAAAACGCCTGTAAAGCCTTTTTAGTTATCAAGTGCAATTTGACTGCATGAAATAAAAATAACTTAAGACGCTAAACTAGGAGAAATAAACTATAAATGATGAAACAAGCCAAGATTGTATTGCAGAAAAGACAATTCATATGTATTAAACTTCTCTGATAAAACGTTATATTTATATACATATATTGTTAGGGATCAAAAGTGAAACAGCGTAAAAAATAAAATAGACGCACTTTCACTTTTAAATAATCACTGAATTATTCAAAAAATACATTAACAAGTCCAGTAAGAAATAATTGATATCACCTAACAGCGATCCGTTCCGCCCGCCGCTCGATCTCGAAGTGAGTAATTGCGCGCCGAGCGCGCTTTTATAGTCTACTCGATCGGACGATTCGTGAAGTTACTTGCTTACGTCGCATTCCGCAACTAACAATATGATTATATTGTTTAAATATAAAGATCAAAGGGCAATTTGTTTAACCTCAGGTAAAGTCGTAGAAATATACTTTATCCATCACAACATGACGACTTTCTAAATAATAACGAACACGTTTTCGGCGTAGGGTGGAATACTAAACGATTTGAGGGGTGAACGGGTATGATCCTATTCTCTGATACAGTTTGTTGCTCGATGACTTGCTAAACGTGTTCTGCAGACTGGTGTGACAGTACAGAGCTAATTTGTTATTCGTAGAAATGAATAGTTCGTAGAACTGCTACGTTGCTACGCTTCTTTCGTAGCACATGTGCTACGAATTAGAAGTGATCTGTTAATTTTAAGGTACATCAACAATATACATATAGGTATAAACATTGTTATAACTGTCTGTTAAAAACAGTCTGATACATAATTATATGAGTGCCTGATATAGCACGTCAGTACCTAACCAAACTAAGTTTCAATAAAACAGCGGCCAAGTATTTTTTATCAGTGACGCTGCAGTGAGGTCTTGGTCTCGATTTCCAGGTTGAGCAAAGTATTATTTGGTTTACTGTTGTCAGCAGCTTGGAGTTTAAAACTGTGCCTGATAGGCTTGCTTGCAATTATGTGGTATCTAAGACTGTGTTTGTATACCTGTGCCGATTCCTTTGGATATTTAGGCGTGAGACTAAGCTTTTGTATGTATTGGTATAAGGTCTCAGAACCAAACCACACAATTAAAAGTACATGACAACCAAATTGGCCGACTTAATCATTACTTTTCCAGTGTATTATATAATTTCCAGACTTCGTAGTATCAGGAGAGCCGTGCAGAAAGATTTAATAAACATTGCCCAAACTGGCCATTGTACCTAAGACCCTACAATTGGCAAGTAGTGTAAGTTACACCGCTAAACCAACAGGGCTATCTATTAAATTAATAAAGTTAGTGGACAGCAAAATGCCATGCTTTAGTTTTATTACAAAGTACAATACGGAGTCGCCAAGAATGTTATTGAGATCGCTCCGAGGCTGATCGAACCTACTTGAACTTATTAAAATGGCGACAAACAAGACGGAAGTATAAAAATTTTAGCAGTAGAGCCTCACTGATTTCAGCATGAATGGGCCGGCTCGACCGGGGAAGTACTACCCTCTCACAGAATATCGACGTGAAATAGCAGTGTTCCTACTGTTGTGTTTCGTTTGGTGAGTGAGAGTGCCGGAGGCCCAATCACACTCTTTTCTCCTTCCCGCTCTTCTCCTTCTCACTTCCTTTTTTTTCTAAAGGGTCGGCAACGCGCAAGTGATGCCTCTGGTATTGCAGGCGTTCATAGGCTACGGTGACCACTTACCATCAGGTGGGCCGTATGCTCGATAGCCACCTTCATTGCATAAAAAAAAAAAAATATTAATATTTTGGTTGTGGCTTATTCCTTGTTCCCGTGGCATACGTTTGAACTTATTTTTATGGTTGATAATGTGGTGCTGTGTTCGATTATCGGATTAAGCGGTAAGTAGCACATTGGCTGGAACTGTGCCCGGTCGTCTACCAGCGATAGTCTCGCTTATTATTACTTGGGACTTCAATAATGATTTAAAGTAATGCTCTCTAACTTATATCGGCGTTAACGTCTAGATAAAAACTCACAGAACTTTAAAAAAATCTTTGTTAAGTAATATAAAAGCTATTGAACTGTTTTTTCAATGAAATTAAATGAAATGACATTTTTTTTTAAATTTATGATTTTATTATAAATGATTATTTATTTGCATAAAACATGGTAGTACGTTGTTCAAATGTAAGTACATGATAAAAAATGTTTACATATTTCGCCGGTTTACCCGACATGCAAAGAATTTATAATAATTATAAGTAGCCACAAAACTTTAAAAATCAATAAAAGTCCTAATATTATTAAGTACACATTTTAAGATCATGTCAAAATAAGATTAGAAAGTAATGTCGATAATTCATTTAAATACAATCAAAATAAAAACTAAAATTATATAATGTCAAGTAAAATATCAAAGTATGATTTGTAACAATTCATCTACCTTATAAAAACATTTCTGTAATAACCAATCATTTAGTGATTTCTGGAATTTCCCATTTGGCAATTCTCTTATATATTTTGGAATTCTATTATATATTTTAACAGTCATGACATAACAATTTTTGTGAGACAAGGCAGTTTTTCTCATAGGTATTATCAGTCTTGATGGATCTCTTTTTTTGACTCTAGAATCCACCTCATCTTCATATTTCCTAAACAAACTAGCATGATCTCTTACAAAATTACACACCTGCAATATGTATAGATACCATGCCAACTTTTATTTAGTTAGGTACTCATACTATTACCAGTACTTCCTTCGCGCATTAAAAGTACCTAATGCTGAAATCTTTAAGTACCTTTCTTCTGATACGGTAACTTCCGGCGACACACGAATGTATAAAATTAGTTAAGGACGCAATTCTGAAGCACTCTCGTTCCCGTGACGTTACAAACGAGATTTGGGAACGCGATTACGTATGCGCGAAGCTAATGAAGGGAAAGGGAAAGTTCTCCTTTTTGTAATGAGATTTTATAACCGGTAAGAATTACAGAGGTTTCTGTATTGCCTTTTGGCAATAAATATTATTAAGCTTGATGGAGTTATCTGTAAATTTTATATAATATATCATTCATTTTAGATTGCAGAAATATATGAGGCTAATAATATAGACTGAGATTCCAGTGCTGCCAGACCTATGTCAAGATATAAAATGACTTATTTTACGTTATATATGGTTGTAAGCTTGAATTTTGTATATATAAATATATTAGGGTAGCTATCTCAAGTTTAATTTTAAGCGGTCTGGTGATACTGCGTTCTTTTGCGAATAATAACATCGGACACGTATGACGCATGCATCTAGGACGATGAGCACAAAAGTGCCTAACTAAATGCCTCAAGCCAGGTAAGAAGGAATATTTAGGTAAATGGAGATAGCGTAATGACTTTGATGCATTTGAAAACGACTGGATGGGGATCGGTAGCAGCAAAGTGATTTGGAAATTCCATTTAAGAGAGAGGTTTTGCTACTATGTGGGCCACACCATTCGCTGAAGAAAAATGCCATCAACTTTGGTTAAAATCGGATCTTCCGCTAGACATGAGCCTACTTTCAGTAGTAAAGAGTTCAGATTATGATTTTCTAAGCTCGTCTACATAGGTTGCATTAAAACGTTTTTCGCAAACAAGCTTGTCGCTTGTTCGATTAGTATTTGTTTAGTTCCTAGAAATAAGTCAATTTAAGTAAGTTTGCGCTTGTGTTTTATCATGAGGTTAATCAGGAGAGTTCAGTCTTGGTTTAACAAAATGTTATTGCATTTTTATGTTAGAATATTCTCAGGCAACCACGCAACATGTATGAATACAATATATACATTAAAAATTGCGTGGTAAATATGGTATTTACCACGCAATTTGTTATAAAATACATGAGCTACGTAAAACAAGAATTGTCAAGATATAAGACTTTACGCGCGTTATTTTTAAAAAGAAAATTGCTTACGTACATTTTTACTTCCTAAATGGGATTTTCTTTATATATTTGAAATAGGAAAACCTTTTTTAAGCGGATATAAGGTTCTTGTTCATCTCCTTTCATATGTAGCGTTAATAATGTACTTTTGCCTACGTTCATCATTATCACAAGTTTAAAACATGTTTTCTAGTATAATTATCATTGTGATTTTAGTAAATTGCAACTAAGATCAAATATTGCAAAATAGCGTTGTTCTGGAATATTTGATCTTAACTTGGATTACATATATACTTATAAAACTTTAAGGAGGTGCCGCGTTGCCAAAAGGGAACCAAATCTTAGTACCTGCCGCTGGAGGCAAAAATACGCCTTTAGTTAATAATAATAGATACGCTATTGCAAGCATTCTTATGCTGACCATCACAAACACAATTGTAAAAATACGCCTTTAGTTAATAATAATAGATACGCTATTGCAAGCATTCTTATGCTGACCATCACAAACACAATTGTAAAAATACGCCTTTAGTTAATAATAATAGATACGCTATTGCAAGCATTCTTATGCTGACCATCACAAACACAATTGTAAAAATACGCATTTAGTTAATAATAATAGATACGCTATTGCAAGCATTCTTATGCTGACCATCACAAACACAATTGTAAAAATTTCAATGTCCAATAATATTGTAGAACCCAGGTCAATTAAGATTTAGTGTAAGTAGTTAAAGTAGAAGTAAGGCCAAAGTAGTTTGTAAAGCCAAAAATAAATGCTGCCTTAACCTTTGCACTAACTAACCTTCTTCTCCCTAGCCTTTATTATACCCAAGTAACTTGGGGTCGGCTCTCTAGTCTAACCGGATTTGAATGGATATCAGTTTTTACACGGAGCGACTGCCATCTGACCTCCGCAACCCGAAGGCTAACGATACCCTAAGGCTAGACCAGTGTCAGGATATTAGAGGGCACTGTGTTCCCAATAACGACTGCCATATATGTTCATGGCAGCCGGGACCGGTGGCTTAACGTGCTCTCCGAGGCACGGAGCAGGCGATAATTGTCAATCAATACGCATATAATTTCGAAAAGTCATATAACCTCCGAAAGTCAGAGGTGCGTGACGTGGGTTCGAACCCGAGACCCTCTGCATTGCAATCTGTCGGTCTCCCCACTGAGCTATCGATCCTTACCGCACCTTAAAACAATATTTAAGATTCGCACCAGTAGTACCACGACACGGCCCTGAACGGGCAGGCAGTATTACTTATGCATATTAGCAACTCTGGTTTTGGTCCCGCGTAGTAACGACGGTGAGATAATAATGTCCTCCAGGCCGAATTTCGGTCACGGCGGCCAATCTTAACGGAGACTGACCATCTGCGCAGGAGATATTATAGTGCATAAGCGTGTGCGCAAACACAAGTGCACTCTCTGTTCCCTAAGTCTCATGATCCGATGCGACGGTAATCCGACACGATCGGAGAGAGATCAGGCGCAGGACCAACGGCTTTACGTGGTTTCCGAGGCACGGGGGTGTCTAAAACCGGCAACTCCGGGCTACTATTGAGCTTTCTTATCAGTAAACCCAATAACTTTGTTTTGGCCCGACCCGAGATTCGAACCCGAGACCACATGCACAGCAGTCGCATTCACTACCGCTGCGCCACGGAGGCAGTAGCAACAAGGGTGAGATACAACAATATACAACTTTGTACGGCTGAAAAGAATTTTCAATTAAAGGCGATAGATATCACTTGAATGCAAACGTTAGCGAAAATAACGCTACTTATTCAACGAGAGTAATAGTAGAGCCTCGCTGATTTCAGCATGAATGGGCCAGCTCGACCGGGGAAGGACTACCCTCTCACAGAACATCGACGTGAAATACCAGTATTCCTACTGTTGTGTTTAGTTCGGTGAGCGAATGTGCCAGAGGTCCATTCAACCCCTTTCCCCCATCCCGCTCTTTCTCCTTCCCACTTCCTGTTCTAAAGGGTCGGCAACGCGTGAGTGATGCCTCTGGTGTCGCAGGCGTCCATTGGCTACGGTGACCACTTACCATCAGGTGGGCCGTATGCTTGTTTGCCGTCTTAGGTGTATAACCACACACCGGCATAGATTGTTCGCACGGCCGACATGCCATACTCTCGCCAGAGCCAAGTCCCCTGTGTGCCGCACCTTAGAGGTGCTCAATGCTCTTATGTACGCCAGCCCTAATAGTGATTTGTTTGCGGATGAATGGAAGAAGATCACGCGAGAATGTCTGTTATTTTGTGACAATGTGTATAATAGGGAATCTAAAGTCCCATGTTAATTTGTAATTATTGGTCCGTTTAATTTTATATTTCTTTATTGTCACTATTTGTTATACATTTCATTCGTATAATTATTAATTTATTTTATTTTCTTTTATAATTTTGTAATTTATGTGTCAGTGTCTCTAAGTTAATTAATGTAAATGGTTTTATATCGATTTAACTAACTATAAATAAATAAATAAAATGAGAAAATAAAATCGTGCATTTGAAATTTCTTTAGTTATCTCAGTAACTTTTAATTAAAAGATCGGCTGACTATAACTTTGGTTGTATGGTTGACAATCTGCAGAGCGCACAGTAAAACACATCGTAGATTTTTAAGGTAAACCCGCAATAATATTCACGTTAAAGTACCAACGTTATGCAGATTTTTATTGAAAAATATATCTTTTTGTAAAAAGTATGCAAATGTAAATTATCATATATAAGGTAATGGGTAGAGGCGCTGAATTAATTTGCAAATGTAAATTTGCAAATTATCGCGTCACGGTGTTGCAAATTTGGGACGTGAATCTTTTTACGTACGTTGTTTATCTTTCTGTATATGACACATTAGATGTTCCCGCGGTTTCACCCGCGTTTATGGTTACTGCACCGCCCCCGTGGGTCGTAGCGTAATGTTATATAGCCTATATAACATCATGCTACATATACTGCGCTACGCTATGCTATATATATTAGCCTTCCTCGATAAATAGGCAATCCAACACGAACTACTCGTTCGCTTTGAAAGAATTTTTCAAATCGAACGAGTAGTTCCTGAGATTAGCGCGTTCAAACAAACAAACTCTTTAGCTTTATAATATTAGTATAGATATACCCACTTCGCATAAACTTATATGTGCCTAGGAGGATGGGCGAGTTCATATAGTAAGGAGTCACTTCGATATGTAGTATCAGTCTCTTTAATTACGCTGACATCTGGTCTTATAATTGTTATGAATAAGCGGTGATAGTTTAATAGATAAGTCAACGGACTTGCGATCGAGAGGTGATTTGAATCGCATCCATTATACTGCAGACGTGGACCTACACCTAATAGAAGTATTCTAGCAAAGCTAGATCGGTTAGTAAGTTATTTATAAAGAGCAGCGATAGCTCAGTGGCGAGACCAACAGACTGCAATGCAGAGGGTCTCGGGTTCGAACCCACGTCGCGCACCTCTGACTTTCGGAAGTTATATGACTTTTCGAAATTATGTGCCTATTGATTGACAATTATCGCCTGCTCCGTGCCTCGGAAAGCACGTTAAGCCGTTGGTCCCGGCTGCCATGAACATCTATGGCAGTCGTTATTGCGAGAGTGTCGACACAAAAGATCCCACTGGGTTGAAGTGTCGCCGGTCTGCACTGACTGGCCCCCACATAAGATAAGATAAGATAAATTATTTATAGGTAATTCTAGTAATTTTAAAACCCTAGAAACACTAACTAGAATTTCTTGGAAAAAAGTGATTACGTCTACTGTTTTTATGGTCTTATGTTCGATTTTCAGGTCGGTCAAAGAGCTATTGGGATTTTCAGTAAATACATATTTAGTATCAACACTGAGACAGTACTTAGTAGATAGAAATAGACTCGCCCGCTTCTTCTTCAATTTAAGAGCCAAGCTCTTCAGGCTCGCCTGCTAGAAACCTTAAAACCATAACTGGCAAAATGTTGGTGCAGTACACCTCTTTGAGTGACACTATGTATGTAAATTAAAAACAAAAATCGAACCAAATATACTGGATATTTACTTTAGACTATCTTATCTAAAACTATATAATTATTATGTTGAAAGTCAGATCAAAAAACATTAGTAAACTGACGGTCAAACGTACCTATATCAACGACTCTGATTGGCTGACTGAATTAGTAATAGCCAATCAAATCACTTGTCATGAGTTTGATTTTGACACTTCATTGATTGGACTTTCAAATACTGAGCAAGTCTTTGAAATTTCTGATGCAGTCTTAAGCCTAGTATAAAATAATATCATAAACTAAAACCTTAAGCTTATTCCAGGGTCAAGAAAACCCTAAAAGAAATTCAATTTCAGGATTCATTTTCCGCAAGCCCAAAGGGCTCAAGAAAATGTATTCTAGACGAATTTTAATAATTGCTTTCATTATGTAAATGTCAATTAACAACTGATAGCAACTTTCAGAGAATCATCAGTGATAGCGAGAATATTCGTTGGTACTGATTACTATTCACTGTGATTGTACTGGTGCAAAGTGGGCTCGGTCGAATTGAGTCATTTTTGAGAATTGCTTTGCGATAGCTGGAGTGAACCGTTGGGTTTGTTATGCGTACGTAGTAAACAGAGAGAACCAAAGTGTTTGTTATATTGAAATGCATTCGTTGCTAATATTAACCCTGTATATAAATTGTTACATTACATACGACCTGTTCCAGTGTAGAGTGGCAGATGTTACATATCTTCGAGAACATTATAGAGAACCTTGCCGCCACTAAATTTAGCTGTCTGTACTTTAAGAACCATCATGAAACTCATAAGATACCATATTCAGTCCCTGTTTTAATTATCTAAATAGCTCCTCAATATAATAGTCCTGAATCTGATTGGTGACGATGAAATGACGGTGTTTCTATTTACGCAGAATGAGCTCAAAGTATCATAAAGTCTAGAAATAGAAACACCTATGATTAAATTATGTTCTTTGAAATAACTACACTCGAACATTGAAACAGCTACCATCTTAGTCTCCCCGTGACCATGGCTGCTGAAAACCAACCGAAACGTCGGGGAATGTGTAAACACAAATATAAATAGTATAATAGTATAGTAATAGTATAAATAGTTTTAATAGCTTCAATAATTTAACTAGCTTAAAAATTAGTAAAGTTCAATAGTGTAACAGTTTTCAAAATTTTGTAATAAAGTGTCAAATAAACAACGCGATAAAATCCGTATATAGTAGTTTAATTTCAATGAATAACATTCGCGTAAACGGAAGACAATATTCATAATACATTTTCCATCATTCGTGAAGTTAATTTTAATCTTAAGCAACAATAACAATAAATATTAAACAATCTTTATCGAATAAACATACAGCGACGTTCCAACTGCTTCTGCACTTAATCTTCTAAAGAAGTAATAATCGAATTTCACGCAAGTCTGACTCTCCTCGTAATTTCTATGCATATAGACGAGATTGAAACAAATCCCAGAACTCGACCGAACATTTTATCCTTAATTACACGAGCAGTACAGAGATCCCAGGAGAAACCAAACTAAAATAATTAAGCAATTACCGCGCAACCATTACTCGCGTGAATTACACAATCAACCATCTATTACTTGCGAGCAAGGTCAATTATATTGTACCTATGTAGTTTACAAGTCTCACGGTATGTGAAAGTGCTTAATTACTACTTAAAATGACTTCTAGATATCGTTAGATAGGGAAGTTGCCTTTTCAGGTGTAAGGTAATGCATTCTTATTGTATATATATATATATGTAACAAAGAGATACATTATAATAAAATTGAGATATACATAGGGATTTCCTCAATAGTTAACTATGAAGAGGTCAGGGATATGTAACATAAATTGCCGATTCTGTAAATAAGAGCTACCTTGTTGCACGCCTAATGTCAAATGTGTAACTGCCTCCGTGACGCAGCGGTAGTAAATGCGACTTCTGTGCATGAGGTCTCGGGTTCGAATCCCGGGTCGGGCCAACAAAAAAGTTATTGGGTTTAGAAATCTCAATAGCGGCCCGGGGTTAGGAAGTTGGCGGTGTTAGACACCCTCGTGCCTCGGAAAGCACGTAAAGCCGTTGGTCCTGCGCCTGTTCTCTTTCTCTCTCGTGTCGGATACTACCGTCCTATCGGATCAGGGTTAAGGAACAGAGAGTGCACTTGTGTTTGCGCACATACTGGTTCACTATAATATCTCCTGCGCAGATGGCCACTCTCCGTTAAGATTGGCCGCCGTGACCGAAACTCGGTCTGGAGGACATTATTATTAATGTCAAAAGACACACAGGAGGGTTGGCTTCCATTGCATATAGAGTTTCTAAAGACGCTGCACGGTTGGCATAATGGATTAAGTAGTCACCTTGCCACTGCTATTTATTTATTTATTTATTTATTTATTTATTCATTCGATCTTACAAGCTAACAGATGTTACACCCAAAACGCTTACAAGATAACTTTTCAAGAAATTAAATTATAACTAAACATGCTCGTCATATCTATACATATTTATAAAATAGCCAAATGTCATAGATTATAAATAATAATAACAATAAATTACAATAATTAATTAAAATATAATAAAATAAAATGTCAGTCCTATAAATTATAATATGTCATTTAAAATTATACGAAATTTTTTATACAAATGTTCTAATCCATCGGCAAATAGGTCTAGTTCGTAGTGCTGGGCAAGTATGTCTCCAATAGTGCGGAGTGCGCGATTGGTAGGCGCGTGTCGCCCGCACGTTCTTCCCCACACGGAACAAACAATTGTCTGACCCACAAATAGTTGTGGCGAGTCTGCTTATTCTTTGTGTAGATTGTTTAAATGTTTGTACCCAGCGACACAGAAATTAATCTTAGAGCCGCAATTGCCTTAAAAAACAACTAAACGTCCTATGAGAGGGACTGTCATTTTTTAAGGGCATTCATCATCTACATCACACACATCTTTATATGTAATTATAAATCTTCTGTGCGTGTGTTCGTAATTAAACTCCTCCTAAACGACTGGACCGATTTTAATGAATTTTTTTTTGTGTTTATGTGGATTCGAGAATGGCTTAGATTTGTTTTTTTATTTTCTTTTCTTTTTTCGTGTGTACAGGACGACGTCTGCCAGCTAGTCTATTTATAAATAATGATGAGGTGGTGACCCTTTTCGGCGAGGGCATACACATTAGGTATTAATCTGTATAAACTTTTATTTTATTTTGTTTTAACTAATTGTGTATGCTCTGTACCTACGAAATACACATGATTTCTTTTTTTCTTCTTTCATATAGAAAACTCAATAGAAACTTACATGATTGTAATTTGGGGTGGCGGTTTTTCTTTATATACTACTCCAAGTATACGCAGGATTGCCACTATACTCTAACTTTTTCATTACTGTAGGTAGTATTTTTTACGGCAAGGAATAAAGATATCTAAGGCTGTCTTTCCTATTTATAGATACCAGCGGTCGCCTAGAGCTCGAAATTCGAACAAAGTTTGCCTGTAAGATATTGCTGATATATATTGATATATGTAACCATAGTTACGCGCTTCGATTGCGTGTGTCAAATGCATGGTTGTGTGCGTGTAGTGTTTTTTCATTAATTTAATGTATTTATAATGCATATTTTATATAAATATTAGAATTCGCCCCTCCTTCTCCATATAAACTTTAACTGTGCCAAATTTCATACTCCTCCGTCCGCGCAATTTTCGTAAAAAGGGGTACAACGTTTTTGCTTCACGTATTAATATATAGATTCTATCAGGCACATAATACAGAAAATGAATATGTATGCTTCAACCTTTACAACCGGAGTAGATCCACAAAAAGATAAAGCATAATCTTTAATTTCTTTGCCTGTATCTTTTGGGAGTTCAAGCAATTTCTTTGATACAGAATTAGATAATATGTAGGTACACAAATGTTAAATAATTCCTAGTAGAGCCTCAAAGGGGATATTGGAATATGGATGTAATGGTAGAATAAGAAAACAAAACGTGGAACGTCTTGAGAGACTACGGGCTTATTCGTGACTCAAACTTAATCATATCGCTTAAGTAAATTGCCGCGAGCGTTCCAAGAAGAATCGGGTTTTCTTCCCTTACATACATTGAGATCTTTTTGGCGAAAACAAACCTATGGGACTTTACGTAAGTATTAAAATGAAACACAGAAACGAGTGATAAAAGACATTAGTATTACGTATAGTTACAAGAATATCGTAGTGGTTTAAAAGCAATTTCGGCATTCATTGGTATTTAAAAGATTTTCGGTTCCGATCTCTAACAAAGTGTACAAATTTGAGTAATAACTTTTATATTTATATAAGGCCTCGATGGCGTAGTGGTTAGTGTAACTGACTGCCACGCCTGAGATCGCGGGTTCGATTCCCGCACAAGTCAAACATTTGTGTGCATGAACATGGATGTTTGTCTTGGTCTGGGTGTTTCTATGTATAATATGTATGTATTTATAAAAAAAAAAGTATATATGTATGTTTATCCATTGTCTAGTACCCATAGTACAAGCTCTGCTTAGTTTGGGCTAGATGGTGTTGTGTGTATGTGATAGAATATTATATTATAGTGGTCCTGTACACAAGAGAAAAAAAAATATCTAAACTATTCTCGAATCCACTTGAACACACACAAAAAGTTTCATCAAAATCGGTCCAGCCGTTTAGGAGGAGTTCAGTGACATACACACGTACAGCAGAATTATATATATAAAGATATAGTGTCCTTTACTGTCAGAATAAACGAGACATCTCACAGAAAAATATCTTTGTCTTCAATGCCTTTTGATATTTCTCGTAGAAATTTGCTTGCCAGTGGAACCGCCACTTTAGATAGACGTGTATATGAGCGGGAAAGGCTGGCGCGTGCGCTTGACACGTGTTAAGGTCCCACTTGAAAGAAAATTGTTTCTAGTAGCAACTTTTGTTATGGAGAAACGAAACACGTTTAAAAGGTTCAAAAGCGAAAGCCTACGTATACAATAGGCTGAAGAAATCATGGGTAGGATTTGGATGGAATCGCTAAAGAAGTCGAAAGGATCGGAACTGTAAGAGACTTGAGTCTTTAAATTATTATTTAAGATTCCTTTTAAGTTTTTGTTTACTCTAGTTCCGATCCCAGTAGTTCTATTTTACTTTTTTGACTAAATTTATATCCTTCAAATGTATCGGCCTCGATGGCGTAGTGGTTAGTGTAACCGACTGCCACGCCTGAGGTCGCGGGTTCGATTCCCGCACAAGTCAAACATTTGTGTGCACGAACATTGATGTTTGTCTTGGTCTGGGTGTTTCTATGTATAATATATGTATGTATTTACAAAAAGAAAGTATATAAGTATGTTTATCCATTGTCTATTACCCATAGTACAAGCTCTGCTTAGTTTGGGCTAGATGGTGTAGTGTGTATGTGGTAGATTATTATTATTCGTTGTTTTTGTCAGTTGACGAGAAAAATATTTTATTTATTTATTTATTGTACATACACAACACTATCATTACAAGGAACCTTAATGCGATATTGTGGTTCACTATAATGTAATTAATTATTTTATCTACCTATATATATACATACCTACACATTAGCATAGCAAATTGCAAACATATTAAGACAACCTGTTGCTTAACAGATATAGTGAGATAGATACAGCATAAAAATATTGCGCAATACAAAGATATATGCTTAACAGTAAGTAAAAACAGGCTGAACAGATAACCTAAATAAATAAACGCTTTTAATTTGAAGGCAAATGTTAATAATGTACCTACGCACATCTTGAAGTCCTATATTAGTACATCATATATAAGCACAGGCTTCCACTCTTAAAGTGTAATTTCTCCAAGGGGTGCCCTCTACACGATAAATTAAATTTGTCTCGACATTTTAACGAACTGTGCTCTGTTTATTGTCCTTTCAATTTCAAAGACTTTTAACAAAATATATTCTAAAATTTAGTGCCGCTATGTTTCGGGCTAGAAGATTTTAATTTTTATAACTGTTTTATTAGGAATCAGTCTATTAAGTTAAATTATTGTTATTTCTTTTGTCATTGCCAAATTGCCAAAATTATTTATTTTGCCAATTTATAATTTTAGAACAGGTATAAATTCCATTATATTTGGGTTGGATAAGACTTAGTGGAATCTAGGCGATCAGGTTAATTATAATCACAGCTTTGACATCATGTTTTTTTTCGGCTTCTTTAAAAATAATAAATGTACCTTCAGTAACTTAGTAAACTCACTAAGCTTTGTGACTTATATGAATAAATGATTTTTGACTTTGACTTTGACTTTGAGTAATATAATCTTGGCAATTTATAATTTTAGAGCAGGGATAAACGTGAATTTGTTTTGTAGTTGGATTGGATAAAGTGTAATGGGCTCAAGTGACCTTGTTTATTGTATTCAAATCTTCAGTATGTGCTAAATAGCGTAACGTCAGGCGTCTAATCATATTATTTATGTGGTGGTGTCTCTTTTTTTGGCATAATTATTGTGCAGAGATAATTACAGACTATAATATTTTGTATTCGGCGCGGCATACAGTAAGTTGGAGTAAACCGTATATAATCCGTGTCGCCCTTTTTCTGTTGCAATAGTCAAGTGTTGCAACAGAAAAAGGTCAAGCATGGTGTGTTTCTTGTATTTTATTACGGTAGGAGTAAGTTAAACTACACAAAAGCTAAATCTTACTGACCGAAATTGGATTGTTAATGATGGTATATGCTAAATTATTGATTTATGAATCCTTAACATGTTAAAGACCTATAAATCAAGAATTTATATGTAGCAGCCACTGGGAAAAATATGATTACGTATTTATTTAAAAAAGGTATAGTCTATATCCTTGTCGCTTTCAATAGGTTCAATATATTAGGTAGAATATCTAAAAGAAATGTGATATATAAATGGATATTTCAAGTTTAATTGTAAGTTATTTATTATTTTACATTTTAGTTACTTTGTAACTATCAAGACACGGATATAGTTATATTTATTTAGTTAAAACGGTATCACAGCGACTATTTGGATAGGACTACACAACAAAAAATATTAAAAGTTCTAGAAACTAACTTGCTCAAAAAAATTATTTACAAATTTTACTTTCTCTGGAAACTAAAGTTTGTAAAGCAAAGAAAACACACATCGGAAATGTAACGGAATAAATTAATTCAGTCGTATGGTGTGTCGTCACATAAAAGTAAAAGGCTTACAAATTTATACCGCCTTCGAGTTAAAAACAACAATTACGTTGACAGAGCGCTATCTATCGGGAGCACTCGTGAACAATCCAAACGAAGTACATATCAGTAATGGATATAACTTGTGTTGAGAACAAAAAGGCTGTGTCCGGGATGTGCGACGTTCTGTCCCAAAGGAGAGCTGGTATAAGATAAACGAAATCAGACAGTATGACTTGTTGGCATTGTTCGAAAGTTTAGAGGATTAAACGCTACTGTCCTGACTTAACATTTTGCAAGGCCATAGTTGTTAGAGGATCTACTCTGAATTATTAAAATAATGCTTCTCAAAGGTAAAACATGTATTATAGAATTGATACAGTAATACTTTATTAACATTACTGTATTACATAAGCATGCAAGATATCTTTTCGTTGGATAATCTACTACCTTTCTACTTTATAGGCTGCTAGGTCACTTTACGGTACTCATTAGTGCAGTGAAGATTATACATTTAATAGGGTAATATTGACTTTATTCGCCAGAAAGCAAAATAGGTCACATAATAGAGGAGCCAGTATAGACCCTTGTGGTACACCACAGCATGCCTGATTGCGCAAAAAAGTAAACGTTTCTCGCTACCGTCTTTAACTTGTTAAACCACATAATTCCCAGAGTAATATACCTTTTATTGTACGGTCGGATTACGATTAGGGGTCTCCAGAACACTTAAAACTCATTGCTTACCCTACTGGCTCTAGTTGATCTACTCTAACAGATAACTCTGTTATCATAATGAGTTAAAGTTTCCGGAGAGTTTGGGTTTGACAATGCTAGATTTGGGTTTGGTTTTTATCAGGGTGGATGTGTGATCTTTCTACTATTTGATAGTTGAGAGCTGGGTAATACTGTAATAATAAATCACTGAGTAGCAAATTAGAATTCAATTCTATAGTTAAGGTCACGTTATCTATTTTTAAGCAGCTCGTTTCAATTGCGTACTTGCATGTAAATTAACTGTCTTATAGTAAAATGTTATGCCTATGAAGGCTTTCAGTACCAAAGTTCCATGTAAAATGTTCCACCTGTTGAAAAGGTACATGCATAATTATGCTTACACTCTCAGAGGGGTAGGCACAAGTGGTTCCTCGTAGTTGAGGACGAGCCTATTGCCATTTATAAAGTAATACCAATCCTGTATATAAGCTGTCCCACTGTTGGGCATGGGTTTCTACTCAGTTTGAAAAGGATAAGCCCTTAGCCATTTGCCATCTACCGGGCACAAATCCACACTCCATGGTGATACTGGAAATTTCTGGGCAGAAAATCCAATAACACTTTGACAAATCCGGGAACTATAGGTTGACGATATGATTACATTGTATACGATTAAATAACAATATTCAACAGCATCTATTAAGAAGCATTAAAAAAACGAGTTCCATTACATAAGGGAATCGAAAGTAAACGAAAATGTACGTAGTGTGAAACGATATACATACAAGTTTGGAATAGAAATCAATCCATGTTATGCGCAGGAACCTCAGGCGAAGTTCTCAGAACTATCTCCGGGTACATCGATGGTACAACAGTAATTGAAGTCTTCGTGATAAGTGGTCAATTAAATATGTATTGAGGTATAAAAATAACAAATATCGACGTGAAATAGCAGTATTCCTACTGTTGTGTTTCGTACGGTGAGTGAGAGTACCGGAGGCCCAATCACCCTCTTTCCCCCTTCCCGTTCCTTCTTCCTCCCACTTCCTTTTTCTCCTAAAGGGTCGGCAACGCGTAAGTGATGCTTCTGGTGTTGCAGGCGTCCATAGGCTACTGTGACCACTTACCATCAGGTGGGCCGTATGCCGTATGGTCGTATGCGGGAAGGGGGAAAGAGGGTGATTGGGCCTCCGACACTCTCACACACACGAACGAAACATAACAGTAGGAATACTGCTATTTCACGTCGATATTCTGTGAGAGGGTAGTTCTTCCTACTAGTCTACTCAAAGAGTGAAATCATAATTTTAATATTTCTACACGAGCAATGGTAGTATGTATGAACCAATTTTGAATATATATGACCCTAATGTACCATATACTTAGAAATAAATGCTATTCTATTCTATTCCCCGGTCGAGCCGGCCCATTCATGCTGAAATCAGCGAGGCTCTACTACTCAAACCTCTACGATGTGAAGTGATATTCGTCATTCTATCCTTTCTGCCCCTATATCCTATACGGGTAAAAAGAGTACAAAGCTTTGTAATTATTTACTGAACATACTTATACAAAAATTAATAACAGTTTTTATAGTTCATATAAAACTGATACTTTAATGCATCGTTAAACCTAGTTTAACTTTTCGTTAACGACCGAAATCGAAGTTTAATCTCGCGTCCAGTTACGAGCAATAGCTGAGCGATCGTATATGAGAAATTCAATCATACGGCTGTTAGATCCTTCACTCAAACTCAACGTAAGTGCCGCCATATTATTAGAGAAGAATGGTTTCGTGGATACCTTTTTCATTAAATTGAATCATATTAACCATTTATTATGCCCGCATGATTGACTTTTTCTATCAATGAAATAATTGCAAAGAGACGAACCAACCGTACAACCTTGAATTGCTCACTACCAACAATAGTTGGGCTATTGCAATAGAAAACGGTTGACAATACCGAATTTTTAAGTTGTGAGATCTACGCGTATTCCATCTTGTAGTATTTTCTTCAAAAACAAATAATAATATGTGTGCTTAAAAATTTTTAGCAGCATCGCGTTTTTGGGCCTGAGCTGTAGCTCCTTCTATTGCGTAAAACCTACAACCGTATCTAGTGAAATGTGCGTATAGTATGACTTGGGTTTGGGTCTATAGACGAGATTGCGACAAAGCTCGAGTTGGTTTGATGACTGCACATAATAAAATCAACTATCGGTGGCTTATAATATCAGCCCTGTATTAAACTGTCCCACTGCTGGGCACGGGCCTCTTCTCAGTGTGAGAAGGGTTAGGCCATAGTCCACCACGCTGGCCTAGTGCGAGTTGGTAGACTTCACATATCTTCGAGAACATTATGGAGAACTCTCAGACATGCAGGTCACGATGTTTTCCTTCACCGTTAAAGCAAGCGATAATTAATTATTTAATACACATATAACATCGAAAAGTCAGAGATGCCTTGAGTTCGAACCCGAGACCTCTGCGTGGCAGTCCAACGGTTTCCCACTAGGCTATCGCTGCTTATCGGTGGCTTAATGCTTTTTAAATGCATTGACTAAACACATAATGGACATGACAGTTCTTTTCTTTTTTTTTCTTTGTTTAATAAGGCACACAAAACAAAACATAGTGCATACAGTATAAAAATTCTATGCATTGCTATTATCTTAAAACCTATTAAAGGAAGCAAATGTAATGGGACTGCACGCATGTCGTAGATTACTACGCCATAACATCAAACCATTAAATAATTGTCTCGCCACTGCGACTGCGCCGAGTGTTGTCAGTTCGTACACAGAAAAAATATTTACAAAATAAAAAAAATAAAAATAGAAATGCATTTATTACCAAAAAAAGAATACAATTTGTCGATATCCATCTGCCCCACTCTAGGCAAAGCCTGTCCTGTGGGTGCCTGTTGCGTTTCACAATGCTCGATTTGTTACCTATCGGTCGACATTATAAGTAACTACTCTATATAATATTTTAACCTTGTTCGGTTACGTTTCGATTATTTATACAAAAACAGAAAACAATTGTGAAGATATTGTATATATACAAAAACAAAAGTTAAAAAGAAAGGACTATCCTATTTTATAATTATAATACACTATTTAAGCATTATTATATTAAATATATTTATAATAATGCGATATTATTATCTTTTATTTTCTTGGCCCGTCATTAAACAATAAAATAATTAAACATTGTCCAGTATACGGCTTAACATACTATAACTGTAAGAAAATGATTTACTCATTTCTTCTACACCATTCATACGAAGGAACAGAACAAATGCTATTTAATTACAGACAGCTGCATAGCACTCAAGATATGTAGCACAATAACCACACATACACACATATACACCACACACACACATACCACACACAAACACACACACACACACACACACAACACATACACACACAACACACACGCACATATACTAATACACATACGCACACATACACCATACACACATACACATAATAGTTCTTAGTCATATCCTATTTTAAAATTTTGGTCACTTATTTTTTTTTCATTATTTGTATATATTTGATTATACCAGAGTTTAGCAGCAGTAAAATACAAATTTACGTAAATAATAATATTACATTATGATTGTAATCAAATGGGGAAATCGGAACTGTCACTCCTTCATACAGGTTATACTGTAACCTAGTTAGGAGATCAGAACTGCACCCACTATTAATTGTAGCAAATCAGTAATCTTACCATGTATGAACCGTATACCCATGTACTGCAATATTTAAAAATGATAAATAAACTTTATTATTATTATTCTCTTTATTCATTTTCTTTTTAATAGTTACATTTTTAAATATAAATATAAAAACTATACATATTTAAAAATATAAAAACTGAAATGACCCACCGACATCGGGAACAGGGTCCAAGCTGCCGGTGGTTAGGTCCCCAGAGAGAGGAATCTCCTCACAATACGCGCCGTGTCGAGCAGTACTGCCTTTTGGATCAAGGACTTGATCCAGCCATCTAACGCAAGCCTCTGTAGGTGGTGGTCGAGGCTCTTAGGTATTAAACCATTGACTGTAATGACTATCGGCACAATGTTCGCCGACTCCACACGCCACATGGCGACAATCTCGTGAGCTAGCTCCAGGTATTTATTATTATTATGCGATCTACGAATATTTGCTCCGAGTCTTAGTATTCTTTGTGTCCGTTCTTTAATGTTCGTAAAGTCCCCGTGACACAGCAATTATTCTGGTGCGTCTTTTTGAAACAAGATGCGGCGCAGAAATGTTCTATTTTGGAACGCGATTTAGCATTGGTGCATCTACAAAATCACCGCTTCTAGCATCAGTATCTTTAAGCTTGCTGTTGTTGTTTTAACGTGACGTGTTATTCGAGACACAAAGGGATCAAATCTAAACAGAGCGGCTAACGAAGGCCGGACCACCCTTTGCTCAGCGAGTCTGATCGATATTGGAAACTCCTCAAGCATTCCTCCGAAACGTAAATGTTTTCTCGCATGACTAGCTTTATTCCTCCAGACGTTGGCCAGCATTACCCAATGAACTGAGTACCCAAAGGTAACGGTTTTACACGTTTCCAAATCACTGGATACGTGCGTGGCCGTGGAAAATGTCATTCGTGATTTCACACGAGCGAAAATGTATGAAATCGTAACTGACGTTGGATTCATGATCCCAGAGATAATCTTTTTTGACTGAGAATAATATGTATTTATGTTATAATATTACTGAACAATTTGTTATAAATATTGTGTACTAGTTTTTGCCCAAGGCTTTGCAAACATGACTCCCTCAGGAACACACAGGCTCTATATTGCAGGGTAATTTATAAACGTATCATTAACGAAACCGAAATATACCCTGACTGAGTACAATTATTTTATTTATTTATTTTATTTATTTATTTTATAACAGTTACTCTCTGCACTAACAGGTTGCTTTCCCAACACGTGCAGAGAGTCAAGTTTAACAATTACAAATTATTACATGGATAAGAAAATAAATATATACATTAAAATTAATATCAAATAATAACAGATTCAAAATAATAATAAAATAATAAATATATTAATAATAATTCATTAAATAAAACTAATTAAAAATTCATAGCAATACTTTAAAAATTGATGCATTCGATTAAAAAATAAGTCAACACTTGGTTGGTTAGCGATCAGAGCATTGAGTGTAGAAATGGCCTGACAAGTAGGAGCGAGTTGTGCGGTGCACGTGCGCACAGTCGGCGCCGCGAGCAAACGGCGCGAGCGCAGTCGCAAGTACTGATTCGGTGCAGACAATCCGCAACGTGATAACGCTTCAGGATTGTCTATCTTGCCATTGAGCAACAAATAGTAATGAGCCATAAGGCTCAACTTTCGTCTCAGTTCGAGAGTATCAATTCCCACCATACCCGACACAAACAGAGACGGGTACAGGTAAGGATAATATCCGTACAGTTTTTTATAAAGAAAACGGGCGAATTTTCGCTGCACCCGTTCCACCAATAACTTATATTTTTTTGTGGATCACACAAATAGATGGACTTAAAACCACCACATTTAGAGCGTCAAGTCGACTAATTTGCTCGCTGCGCCATCGGTGCAGTCAATTAACTCATAGTATACCTACTTAATATCCTATAAATGTACAAAGTTTCATCCTAATCCGTGCAACGGTTTACGCGTGATTCAGTAGTCAATAACATATAAATATCTTCTCGAACGTTAATATAATTAAACATACAAGACACATCTGCGTCCCAATGGGGTAGGCGGTTACTAAAGATTTCCATTAGCTACAGCCCTGCCATATATAGCTCAGTGCGGAGACCAACAGACTGCAATGCAGAGGGTCTCGGGTTCGAACCTCTGACTTTCAGAAGTTATATGACTTTTCGAAATTATGTGCGTATTGATTGACAATTATCGCCTGCTCCGTGCCTCGGAGAGCACGATAAGCCGTCGGACCCGGCTGCCATGAACATCTATGGCAGTCGTTATTGGGAAGTCAGTACTCTCTAATATCCTGACACTAGTCTAGCCTTAGGATATCGTTAGCCTTCGGGTTTACTTTATACCTCGATGGCGTAGTGGTTAGTATAATTGACTGCCACGCCTCAGGTCGCGGGTTCGATTCCCGCACAAATCAAACATTTGTGTGCATGAACATGAATGTTTGTCTTGGTCTGGGTGTTACTATGTATAATATGCATGTATTAACAGAAAAAAAAGTATATATGTATGTTTATCCATAGTACAAGCTCTGCTTAGTTTGGGCTAGATGGTGTTGTGTGTAAATGGTAGAATATTATTATTATTACCTACTGCCACTCTTTTTGAATATATATATGCAGCCAACAAGATATATAACTGCGATATTTCAGTCACCAGTATCAGGCAAAGAAAAGGCATAAAGCATGAATAGCTACTCATAGCCACTCTTTTCAATCGCTTTATTTCCAATGTTACTTTGTAAGTCAAATAAGTGAAGCCGCGACCATTAAGAACGGGAAACAATGAAATGAATAACTGCATAAGGTTTTAATAGAAGCAGTAAAAGAACAATGTTCTGTAACTCACGAGCGAACGAAACTTCGTGCCTGAAGTATTGTTGTATAAAGGAAGGCAGTTAAAGCTTACAAGGCGGAATGTTTACCTGCAAAAAGAGGTCTCAGTTTCGAATCTGCATATACATAATATAAAAAATCTTAGTTAAAGCATTTTACATCAAAATTATCTTACTCATTTTCCTCTTTAGGGGGACGTCAATTAGACCAAAAAATTGCTAATCTTTTACTGTTTAACATAGTGTAAAAATATTAAAACTGATATAAGTTAAGATGTAGCAGCGATAGATAGCCTAGTGGGAAACTGCTGGATTGCCACGCAGAGGTCTCGAGTTCGAACCCAAGGTGCGTATCTCTGACTTTTCAAAGTTATATGCGTATTAAATAGTTAATTATCGCTTGCTTTAACGGTGAGGGAAAACATCGTGAGAAAACCTGCATGTCTGAGAGTTCTCCATAATGTTCTCGAAGATATATGAAGTCTGCCAACCCGCGCTGGCCTAGCGTGGTGGACTATGGCCTAACCCTTCTCACACTGAGAAGAGGCCCGTGCCCAGCAGTGGGACAGTTTAATCCAGGGCTGATATTATTATTATTATTATATTATAAGTTACGATGTATCACTTTTCACTGAAGGTACAGATTATTTTCGAGGGACTTGTAAACATACATACATAGCCTGCTTTCGTAGCGCAGTGGTCGTAAATGCGGTCTGTCCATACGGTGTCAGGTTCGAATTCCGAGTAAGGCAAAGAGGTTTTTTTTTATACTACTATCATGGCAAACAAGCATACGGCCCACCTGATGGTAAGTAGTAACCTTAGCCTATGGACGCCTGCAATACCAGAGGCATCACTTGCGCGTTGCTGACCCTTTAGGAATAAAAGGAAGTGGGAAGGAGGAGACCGAAACGTCGAGGCAAAGTGTAAACTTTGCCTCAACCTTTCGGTTGCTTTACAGCATTCATGTTCACGGGGAGACGAAGATGGTAGTTGTCTCAATGTTCTGGAGTGTGTCTAGTTATTTCAAAGTACCCGAACATAATTTAATCTTTGGTGTTTCTATTTACGCAGAATGAGCTCAAAGTATCATGAAGTCTAACTGTGTTTTACTTCTTCTTGGGTTTGACTATTTGAATTACTGGATCCCAAGCTGGTGGTACATTCCAACCATCTTCTCTATTGAAATTAGGATGCTTTTTAATTTCAATAGCCTCGCGAAGCATCATTGGTAGGAATCGGTGTTCTTTTGCTAGTATCTGTGGTTTGTCAAATCTTAGGTAGTGGTTGGTCCCCTATTGCACGTGTTCACATAAAGTGTTATAAAGTAAAATAAACAACGTGACACAATCTGTATGAAGTGTTCAATTTCAATGTATAACATTCGCGTAAACATAAGACAATACTAGTGATATCAAGGTGTAGTGCAAAAAATAAGATAACAAATATTATACTTGTAAATTATTCTAACATTGAAAACCTACACTCAAGAAACTTTCTATAAGCTCATACATACATAAATTAACTGACGTATGTAGGTATATATATTAATAGACTCCATCTATTTTAACTCCCATCCTGTCGTCTACCGAACCAGATCTAGATCTTGTGTCGCTACAGAAATTTTCACACAAAAATATTTGATAACACTTTGCATGACTTCATTAGCTAACGGCGAACTTGTGCCAAGCGAACAAGCCGAATCTCTGTTTAAATTAAGCTCACACACGAGTTAACAAACATTTATCACACATTAATATGTATTACATACCCAAACGCTGTCGGTTACCATAATATTGCCATTCGTAAATCCACAAAAGTCCCTTGACACCGAACGAACAAGACAAATGTAAGAAATTACATACATCACATGTTTCCCAAACAAGATTAAGTCACATTCGTTCGGAGAGCGGCCATCAAACGATTTTATGAGTTGTATTTGAAAGTCAAACGTGGAGTGCCTGTCTTTCAAAGGAAGACCACTGGGAGCGATATACACGTAATTGGCAAATCTAGTTTTGGGAAGGCTAGTCGGTTGGACGTGAGTCCGAAGTTACAAGTGGGTATAAGTTTTGGTAAGTTTGATTTTGAATATTGTAATGAATTGAAATTAAACTACTATATACGGATTTTATCGCGTTGTTTATTTGACACTGTTACAAAATTTTTTTAAAAACTGTTACACTACTATAATCACTATTAAACTTTACAAATTTTTAAGCTAATTAAATTATTGAAACTATTAAAACTATTTATACTATTACTATACTATTATACTATTTAGATTTATTTTTACACTTTCCCCGACGTTTCGGTTGCTTTTCAGCAGCCATGGTCACGGGGAGACTAAGATGGTAGTTGTCTCAATGTTCCAGTGTAGTTATTTCAAAGAAATTACACAGTGATTATAGTAGTGTAACAGTTTTTCAAAAAATTTTGTAACAGTGTCAAATAAACAACGCGATAAAATCCGTATATAGTAGTTTAATTTCAATGAATAACATTCGCGTAAACAGAAGACAATATTATTGTAATGAAGTTCGCGGTTGAAAACATGGCTTTCTTTGAAACATATATAGAGAATAGACTTGCGCTGATACAATATAGTGGATAGTTATGGTTTGTTCCATTACCAATAATGTTGCATGCATTATTATGTATGGTACTGTAGTGACTGAAATTAAATTATTAATTAAATAAGTTTTTTAAATGTGTGTTAATCTTAGTCTTTTGTTAATCTTATGTTGAACATACGGCAATTCGTAATCTGTATATTTATTTTTTATTATAATACTACAGTGCTATGATGTAAGTCATTTCTATGTATATAATTATGTATTAGTGTAGATTTATTATTAAACATATAAAAATATATTTATAATAAAGTAAGTATGCAAGAATTTATAAAATTAAATTTGTTTTACCACATCATATATGATCGATCGACCGATCGTAAGGATTTGGAAATTTGCTTAAGAATATTTTAATTTGCAACGCAGTGTTTGTTAATATTACAGGTATCTGATCTGATAAGATCAAACATTTTTGATTTTCGTATTCAAAAAGGGGCATAATTCACTTGTGCCTTCCTCTTCAAGAATACACACGCGTGAGTTGAGTATCTATATACGTAAAGGTGTTTTGTATTTACCTAAACTTCTACTACTTTTATTACTAAGCCCTAATAATTTTTAGTTAGAGTGGTTAGTCAGAGTGCTAGTGTTTCCCATATTTCTGTATGCCGTTGAGACCTGGACATTGAGAGAGAGTGAAAAAAAGAAGATAGATGCTCTAGAAATGTGGTGTTGGAGGAGAATGCTTAAGATATCTTGGACCCAGCATAGAACCAACTTGTCCATTTTACAAGATCTAGGTATTAAGCAACGTCTATCTTCTATCGTACAAGCTCGAATTCTCACATTCTTCGGGCACGTATCAAGACGTGGAGGTGTCTCCATAGAGCGCCTTGTGGTACAAGGAAACGTCGAGGGCAAACGAGCACGTGGTAGACCGCCTATGCGCTGGACCGACCAAGTTAAGGCAGCATTAGACAATGGTCCCTTGTATGAGTGCACCAGAAAGACAAAGGTGCGCGAAGAGTGCCGACGGATTGTCAAGCATGCTACACAACCTTAAAGATGACCACGACCACTCTGTCAAGAGTGAAACGACGTAGAAGAAGAATAATTTTTTTAGAGCCGGTGTACCTAAAACCTCGTTTTAAAATTTAGAAGTGAAACCCCGCATAGCATCGTGGTTTTGAATACAATAAAAAAAGATTCCGACGAAACGGGAATCTCATCCTTTTTTGAAATCGGTTAAAAATAGTATCAAAGTATTAGGGCTTTATATATTTCATATAAATTACACAAAGAGTATAATGTATAACGGCTTTCCATTATAAGCGAGATTATTAAAGAGCCCGGCCAACGCCCCACCGTGTAATAATCAGGTAATTGAAGTCGAAATTTCCTTTCAAGTGGAAACCTTGTTGCGTTTAAATTAATATGCCAATCGTTTCGTGGAAATTGCCATCCTCTGATCTAATCATGTTGATTGATTGAGGCAGTTTCATATTATAAGTACTTATGGAAGAAATACGATTTTTGAACTGTGAAATATACTTTATAATGGTGGCATTTTTTATTGCTAGTAGTGATAATCATGGTTTATTCGTAGAACATAGGTACACAGCAAAATGGCAGGAATTCAATATTGATCTATGTTTTCCATGTTTTGCTAATGATTGGCGTACAAAATATCTGAAGTCTAACAAATCCAATACTTATGCTCATAGACTTTAGATCAATGATAGGCATATAACTCTACATTAAAACTGCTGTCTAGAAAGGTATATATTATACGACATTTGAAGATATTAGAAAGTACCACTATACTATACTATTATACTGGGCGAGTGGCTTTGACTATATTGTTCAGTTGTTACTAGAAATTTTTTGCTTAGAAATAAGCACTAGCTTTTTCCCGCAGCTTCGATCGCCCGGCAAAAGTATTTTTTCTGGTTGAAAAATACTCTACGTCCTTTTCCGTGGGTACTTCTGACAACGAGTATGCGAAATTTTACCATGATCGGTTTAAAAATTAAGGCATGAAAGCGTAACAAACAAACAAACAAAATTCGCATTTATAATATTACTAGGTTTTGCCCGCGGCTTCCCCCGCTTATATTTAGGTTAGATTAGTAACAGTAATATTTTCTGGATAAAAGGTACCCTATATCCTCTCCTGTTCCCCGGACAAAGTGTATACATGCAAAATTTCATGATAATCGGTTGAGGAGATGAGTCGTGAAAGCGTAACAAACAAACAAACTTACATTCGCATTTATAATATTAGGTAGGAAAAGGTAAATAAGCCTTGCTGATTGCATCATGAATGGGCCAGTATACGCAGGGAAGTACTACCATATCGTCATACAGAATATATATATATATATATATATATATATATATATATATATATATATATATATATATATATATATATATATACGGTTGCAATCTACGTGCTGTTGCGCCAGTGAAAGTGCCGGCGGTCCAATCACCTGTTCGATCTCTTTGTTTTTTAAAACCATCTAATCCTTTTCTCTGTATTATAAGCGGCGGCTACCGTTTACCAGAAGCACACAAAATAATAAAAATAGTAAATCGCCATTTTGTGGTGGCAGCCATTGAATGACGAACGGTGAATTTAGTGGTGGTAGCATATGTGTGCATGTGTGTGTGTGTGTGCGTGTGTGTGAATGTGGGTGTATGTGTGCGTGCGTGTTCAAACAAACAAACAAATAAACTCTTCAGCTTTATAATATTGGTATTAGTATAGATTATAAAGCTGAAGAGTTTGTTTGTTTGTTTGAACGCGCTAATCTCAGGAACTACTGGTTCGATTTGAAAAATTATTTTAGTGTTGGATAGCCTATTTATCGAGGAAGGTTATAGGCTATATAACATCACGCTACGACCCATGGGAGCGGCGCAGCAACGATAAACGCAGATGAAACTGCGGGAACATCTAGTATACTATAAACGGTTAGGAGGAATAATGGGGCGCGTCTTCGTGGTTGCACTATCTATATAAAAAACTAAAGCGTCAGCAGTAGGGTTACCAACCGTACTATAATATATAGTATTTTACTATATTTCGGGTCTGCGTACTATATACTGTTGAAGAAATATAATATAAGTATAGTATGCTAAAATACTATATTTCAACAACGAAAAACAAAAAACCAAAACCTTTATTCAAAAAAACTATCGACGCTCCCTTACTACTGATGCGAAAGCATATATCCGTACATAATCCGTTTCGAACCTGTCCGTGATGTCAAATTAACAAGGTCGAAAATATTAAAAAGAACCGTAGATAACAAATAAATGTTTTCCACGAAATACTATATTTTTATCAATGTACAATATTTTGTTATAGCTTATTTTAAAATTCTATATTTCATCGAAAATATGTTGGCAACCCTAGTCAGCAGTATCACTACAGGTGTATAATTTGTTAAGGTTTTGTACTACCCGTGCGAAACCGGGGCGGGTCGTTAGTGTATTTATAGTTTTAATGTTTTAAACTGCTAAGTCTTGGAATGCCAGACATAATTAAAAACCTATTGTGTTTGGCTATAAGTGTGCCGCTGCGGCTTCATAGGTTAAATAAACAAAAGAAAATATATTGATACGTTTTAAAATGACACAATTCAACTAGCTTTTTATCGCAAAGTTATTATTCATAACATCACGCAAAAATTTATTTTTATGAGTCATATAAAAATATTTGCTGTAACCTGTATAATGTTACTTGAGTAGGGTCGAGTTATTTACATATTATATAAACTGCTTTATATCATGCTTTTTATTAACATTTGTGAAAATATGTTATCGTGGAAATCGTTATAATATTATTTATCGTGGAATCGTATCTTATGCGGGGGCCAGTCAGTGCAGACCGGCGACACTTCGACCCAGTGGAATCTTTTGTGTCGACACTCTCCCAATAACAACTGCCATAGATGTTCATGGCAGCCGGGACCGACGGATTAACGTGCTTTCCGAGGCACGGAGCAGGCGATAATTGTCAATCAATACGCACATAATTTCGAAAAGTCATATAACTTTCGAAAGTCAGAAGTGCACGACGTGGGTTTGAACCCGAGACCCTCTGCATTGCAGTCTGTTGGTCTCCCCACTGAGCTATCGCTGCTCTTGATCGTGGAATAATAATGTGATATAAAAATCTAACTAAGAGAATGGTAGTTTTTCAGCGCGCGTTTCTTCGTGCTGTCTTAGAATGCGAGTGTTATTCGGTATTGATATTGCGCTCTGTGTAATTTAAATAAACTGCCTCGGAAGCCTTGTTGGCTCCATTAGTCAAAGTCAATGTCAAAAATCATTTACTCATTTAGGTCACAAAGTAACACTTATGAACGTGAAATATATAGGTTAGTGAGTTTACTAAGTATTAAAGCTATATTTAGGTTGGTTGCTAGGTTCAGGTAATGTGTTGAACCTATGAATTTGATCTACCTCTTTGATGCCGTGCCCTAACTTTGGCATTATCGGCCGTAAACATAAGCTTGCTTTATTAGGGTAATCTGATGTAGAAATGCAAAGTCGCAAAAACTGTTATTAAGTTTTTATTTCAGGAATATTTTAACAGTGCACGGATTATTTTGTAGACGTCACTGCACATGACCCGGCATTCGAACTTAAAACCTCACACACGAGATCTTCAAGACATTTTCTCGTCATTAAATCTCTCAGTAGTTGTAACTGTACAACATTTTGATTGTAAATTCTGTACCCTTTCATATTATCAAAACAAATAAGTACCTGTGAGGCTCGCCGACTCGCCATAGCGGTGTTCTCTTATTAACATTACGGTTTTCAATACCGATTGCTATCAAGCCCTCATAATAGCCTATTGACTGTAACGAACATTTGATCTGTTCGCCGAGATTTCTATTTCATATTAGCGAATAAAATCTTGGGATATTCTTGACCTTTATGTTAGATAAGAAAAATAAAGATTGTATCGTGGGTAGTTGTTTAAAGTAAAAGGGTCAATCTTATGTGATGTGGATTAGCTTATTGCGATTAAACTAGCTTATCTACTGCGCTGCTATAGGCAGATAGACAGAGAAAACTTTGTTAATTTTGTTTGGAACCGAATCGCAGATTCTATGATTGGTGGTTGTGTATGAGGTGATATTCTTTCTATGCACGGCTGGCGTATTGGTTTAAGTAGTCGCCTTGACATTGCTCGCGTGTGTTTAATCCTCATATAAAAGAAACATGTCTGAAATTCAGTAATTTGTTCTGAATCTGAGTATTGTTTGTGTCCGCTGTTTAAATGCTTGTCAAGTCCTCGACGAAGGAATTATTCCTGTAGCGGTTGTCTTTTAAAACACAGCATATTTATGTCAATGGTAATTTTAAGCTTAGTGAGATTCTCAAAAGCACAAGGACAACTGGGAAAGTACATATGTACCTACATGCATCTAACCTGCAGATGACCGCAACAAAACGACTTTTCTTTCGGTTTGAAAGGTTCTGAAGTACTTATCGAAGCCTTAAGTTTTGTTGTCTACAGGGACCAGTGATCTCTTATCCTTTTGTCAACTCTGCCACTTTTTTAGGGTTAGGTAATATTATAAACAGCCCAATTTTATGTTCCACTTCCTCTTAATAAAAAGTGTTTAACTTATCACCAGATATAGTAAAATATAATAGTCAAAAATAGTAAACAGTCACCAAATTGCTCAGCAAAATATATTTAAAGAGATCAAAATAAGTTGACGGAGCTCTATTTTTGGGCTCCTATTTTTGGGTGGGTTTAAGAAGGAATCTAACATAACCTAACCATTCCGAGACGGAATGCAGTGATATATTTTAGTAAGCACATTTTGATGCGCAATTAGTATTTTTGGTGGTCATTATATTTAATCCCATAAATAGTTGATAGTTAGCTGTCCAAAATTTCTCCAAAAAAGTTACAGTTAAATACATAAAATAAAATTATAAGTGGTCGAAGTCTGTACATAGGAGATTTTAAAGTAAAATTAATTTGGGGGTCTTTATTATAACATAGAAGCCAAAACAATTACTTTTAGATTTCTTTTTATCTGTATGTTTAAACGTACCACGCAAAAACGTGTGTCGTGTGTGACGCGGCTTCCCTACTAAGTAGATATATATTAATTAAGTTCATTGTATTAGGAGCAAAACGAATTACCTAACATCTTTTATTTCGTCACCTAACGCCCGACATTGAACCACGCAAAAACGTATGCACCAAATTGAATGCGGATTTCGTAGCTATATTGCTGAAGGTCTTACTTACTATCTCATGTATGTTTCATCTTGATATGCCGCCTAGAAGTGATAACGATGTGTCTAGGTCAGCTTCTTATTTTATTATACACTAGCTTTTGTTCGCGGCTTCGGTCGCGTTAATTTAGAATTTGACAATCAATTCCGGTTGTACTCTGCTTGTAATAATATAATTCAATCATGATTCGAAAGACACGTGGTGCCATCTATTATCATATTAAGAACGGTATTGTTGTTTTCCTCGAGAACAGTAATTTTTTTCGGGATGAAAGGTAGCCTATGTCCTTTTTTGTACACCTGACAACGTATATGCAAAATTTCAGGATGATCGGTTCAATGGTTTAGGCGTGAAAATGTAACAAACAAACAAACTCATTTTCGCTTTTATAATATTAGTTGGGATTAGGATATAATTAATACCTATAGATAGATAGCTACGTGCTTCCAAATTCCATGCATATAATCGTGGACAGAAGCTAGTAAAAGATAAATAAATATATAATAGTACCGATGTACTGATATAAAGTTATCCTCAATATTATTTTTGTCAACACAGACTCGCGAGACACAACTCATTTCTGAATTTATAGGTCCTGCGAGATTACCAGCGAAGTGAGATTACTTATTTGTGGGTCGCAGCTGACGTAGGGACCTTGTGACATTATATTTTATTCTGTATTATTATTAACACCCTCACCGCCAAGCCTCAATCGAATAAAACTCAATTTTCACCATAATTTATTTTTTGCGCTAACATAGGTCATAACCCAAACCCAAATATACCATTTTGTTCGTGCAGGCCAGGACATTTTATTTCTTGTACAAAAAGCATGAAACTCGAGTGCATTTAAGATACACAATGTGCCAAACACTATGGGCCCTGTGTATCATTTTTGATACACAATGTTATAACAAGTGTGTGCAAAAATGATACACTGGCGTTGAGGGTGTTAATACATTATGTCCAAGGTTCGGTTTGTTTTACTTGAGTATCATATCAACTTATTGGTATTATATAACATGAAACCTGTATAAAAACTGACCGACTGTAAGGCACGTTGGGCCCATTTAAGTTTTAGACGTGTCTGGCCATAATCCACCACGCTGGTGGTAGAGCGAGGTGGCAGACGTCTTATATCTTCGAGAAAATTATAAAAAACTCTGAGACAAGTAGGTTACCTTACGATATTTTTCCTTCACCGCTAACCATTGGAATGTCCCATGACTCATAAAAAAACGCTACCGTTGCGCGTCCTTGAGGAGGGGAGTCAAAAAACTCCTTGTGATTGGTCGCGAAAAAAATACCAAATATTTTTGACTTCCCCGTAGGGGTTACGGATGCGCAACGACGACAACGTCCATGACTCCACCGTAGGAGTCATGGACGTTTCAGAAGTTAACTCGAGCGATAATCACCTAATTAATATGAATTACTTCAAAAAGAGGCCGTGGGATCGAACTCGAGACTTCTGCGTAGCTATCCAACTAGGCTACCGCTGCTTTATTTTGTTGCATTTTCAAGCTGCTATAGTCTGTTACTCTGTGGACGTTTGTATATTATCAGAGGTATCACTTGCGTGCGTCGACTTTGCTGAAAAGTGTTGCTGCGCAAGGCTTACCGATGGCCAGTGTTAATGTCAGCATTTATTTCCTAGATCATATTCAGAAAGGTCGCAGGCCATTTACTCTAATTAAAAGATAATTGTTAATACATAATATATAATAAACTACATAAAACTACACCTCTAGCACACGGAATTCTCGCAGCACACCAAAAGCATAACGACTGAATATGAAGGATCGCCAGGCAATCAGCGCAAATATTGATTTTTATGTATTTATACGTTAGCAAGCAGCGATAGTTCAGTGGGGAGACCAACAGACTGCAATGCAGAGGGTCTCGGATTCGAACCCACGTCGTGCACCTCTGACTTTCGAAAGTTATATGACTTTTCGAAATTATGTGCGTATTGATTGACAATTTATCGCCTGCTCCGTGCCTCGGAGAGCACGTTAAGCCGTCGGTCCCGGCTGCCATAAACATCTAAAGCAGTCGTTATTGGAAAGTCAGTGCCCTCTAATATCTTGACACTGGTCTAGTCTTAGGGTATCGTTAGCCTTCGGGTTGCGGAGGTCAGATGGCAGTCGCTCCGTGTAAAAACTGATATCCAGTGAAATCCGGTTAGACTAGAAACCCGACCCCAAGTGACTTGGGAATAATAAAGGCTAGGGAGAAAGAGAAAAAAGAGTCGTTGCATTTTGCTATGAATCGAGTATAAAATCATCGTGCTCAAAAATAAACGTTGTAAGCAACTAATCACTTTTCCGTGTATCACGATATAAAACTATCATTTTCAAAACATTTGCGTTTTTTATATGCAGTGCACTATGCACTTTATTATTTATTTATTTTGTGGCTGTAAGTAATTATTTTGTGAAACTGCTTTAAGTTTGATCGATATTGTCGTTTTAAACGAAAATATCTTTTTAAATTCTGTAAGATATTGCTGATATAATTATGTCATTATATTTTGACATAATTATGTAACCATAGTTACGCGCTTCGACTGCGTGTGTCAAATGCATGGTTGTGTGCGTATTTTTTCATTAATTTAATGTATTTTTAATGTATATTTTATAAAAATATTAGGATTCGCCCCTCCTTCTCTATATAAACTTTAACTGTGCCAAATTTCATACTCCTCCGTCCGCGCAATTTTCGTAAAAAGGGGTACAAAGTTTTTGCTTCACGTATTAATATAAAGATAGTCTGTTGTTCGATATTTTTACGTCTTTCGATCCAAACTAGCTTCTAGAGGACGGAACCTACACCAAGGAAGTCGGGTGCTAAATTATATAACCCTATTAATCTTATCTTATTTTATAAAGGAACTTACCTGTCTCTAGTGTAGAAGTTGCTATTCGTCTCAAGAATCCATCCCATTTCCCGCGCTCTTTGAAGTATATGAATAAATTTATTCATGTACTAAAAACAGCTCGCTCCAACCAGTTCAAACATTGTATTGTAAATATATCGAAGCCTTTTGTTAGTATCTATTTTTGAACGTTCTGATACAATATTTGTATGATATCTCAGTAAGTTGTTTGAATATAAAAGTAATTGTAAAAAAGTAACACAAACATTGATACGACAGCTAAAAAGAACCCCTGACCTAGAACATCTACTGAAATTAAACTAATTTATATAGATTTTATCGTAGTTTATTTTAAAATACTATATTTAGTAGTTTATTTAATTTTTAAAACTATTAAACTATTGTATTTTTTTTGGCAAATAAGCACACGGCCCACCTGATGGTAAGTGGTCACCGTAGCCTACGGACGCCTGCAACACCAGAGGCATCACTTGCGCGTTGCCGACATTTTAGGAAAGGAAGTGGGAAGGAGAAGGAGCGGGAAGGGGGAAAGAGGGTGATTGGGCCTCCGGTACTATCACTCACCGAACTATAACAGTAGGAATACTGCTATTTCACGTCGATATTCTGTGAGAGGGTAGTCCTTCCCCGGTCGAGCCAGCCCATTCATGCTGCAATAAGCGTGTCTCTACTACTAATTTTTTTATTAACTACAGCAATTTAAATTATTAAACTATTTAGATTGATACTATCCCCGACATTTCGGTTGCTTTCAGCTGCTTAATTTGAATGTATAACATTCGCGTATTTGTTGATCAAATAAATTTATATTGACTGAACGGATGGCGGTGAGTGGTCGCATCGCCACCGGCGCTACGCCGAGTGCAGTGGGTTCGAATCCCTCTTCTTCTCCCTAGCCTTTATTATCCCCAAGTCACTTGGGGTCGGCTTTCTAGTTTAACTGAATTTGACTGGATATCAGTTTTTGCACGGAGCGACTGCCATCCTCCGCAACCCGAAGGCTTAACGATACCCTAAGGCTAGACCAGTGTCAGGATATTAGAAGGCACTAACTTCACAATAACGACTGCCATAGATGTTCATGGCAGCCGGGACCGACGGCTTAACGAGCTCTCCGAGGCACGGAGCAGGCGATAATTGTCAATCAATACGCACATAATTTCGAAAAGTCATATGACTTCCGAAAGTCAGAGGTTCGAACCCTCTGCATTGCAGTCTGTTGGTCTGCCCAGTGAGCTATCGCTGCTGGGTTCGAATCCCATACGGGACAAAACTTTGTGGTTATTCCGACTCTTGGTGTGCTGTGTCCGTTGTTGGAATGTTTATAAAGTCCCCCGTGGCACAGGATTTATTCCTAGTACGAGAGTTGTATTTGTTCTTCTTCTTTTCGAGTGGTTAGTGGCCAACCTGTTGTCAAGAGTTGTTCAAGCCGCCCGTAGGCCTCTGACATGGCTTAACGACTGCTGTCAATTTGACAGCAACCGGGACCGACTTTTTACGTGCGCTCCGAAACACGGAGACGCTCAGATGAAATACCACTAAGCGGTCACCCATCAATAGACTGAGCGCACCTAACGTTGCTTAACCTCGCTAATCGTTTACCGATCAGTGAGTGCAACTGGCTATGAGCGCCTCAAGTCTTTATTTATCCCAATATTCTGAATAATATTAAGGATTTCATTGTGTAACATTCGCGAAACCATATCAGAACATCTACATATTTTTCATCATCATCATCAGGCTATAAGAGTCCACTGCTAGACATAGCCCTCCCCCAAAGAGCGCCATAGCGCCGTTCCTACATATTTTTAGATCAGACAAACATAATAATATATTCACGATTGAACCCATAGTACTAAACGCTTAAGCAATGATGAAATTACCAGTTAACTATCGCGCCATTCATTTTAGCCTACTACATACAAGCCTATTCTAGATTACATAAGTTCATTTAATGGGTATATAGCGAGTTTCATTAGTCTTAATAACTCTCTCAGGATTAACTACACTCTTGCAAAAACAAGCAATCTAGACACAAATGTGCCTCTAGGCGCAAATTTTTCTGTTCTAACTCGTATCATAAACCTTGTTTATATAATCTTATGTTTTTTATACCCAAACTAGATGTAGTTTGTGTATAAAAAACATAAGATTGTGTAACATAAGATTCTGTAGATGTGCCCGCGGTTTCACCCACGTTTATTGTTACTGCGTCGCCTCCGTGGGTCGTAGCGTAATGTTATATAGCCTATAGCCTTTCTTGATAAATAGGCTATCCAACACTAAAATAATTTTTCAATTCGAACCAGTAGTTCCTGAGATTAGCGCGTTCAAACAAACAAACTCTTCAGCTTTATAATATTAGTATAGATGAGGCATTTATTTTCATATTCACAACATGATTAACTTTTCATTAAAAGAGATTCCATTCCCTGCATGCCTATCCAGCACCTATACTATGTATAATAAAGTGACAAATAAACAACGCGATAAAATCCGTATATAGTAGTTTAATTTCGAAGAATCTTATGTTTTTTATATATTATACAAATGAGGTGGCAAATGAGTTTTCTTACAAAGCCTGAGAAGAATCAGAGTTATTTTCATATTCATAACAGAACTAATCATGACTTGGTCATCTCGCCACCGCCACCATATCGGCTTTGATAGGTATCAAAGCTTTTTGTCATATGTCGGTATACATGACAAAAATTTGTGTGATCCGAAAATCAGTTTCAAGTCTCGCTCTTCTTCGTGTCCCACATGTGTCTGCGACATGAAAATTATTCCTACAGTAGAGCTATATTTATAAAAGAAACAAAAAAGAACCATAAACATCGTGTGGGCTTAAACCTGACGGTATATTCCATCTTTTCTACAAACCCTATTCAGACTTCAACGAAAATATAATTTCCTTTTCCCGCCTAGCAGCAGATCAGCGTAGAAAAGTTCCATTAAACAATATTCCAGTCCGGAGCCGACCTCGAATGCAAAATATAAAACGCTCAGAAAATACGATCCGAAGTAAATTGAATCCTATCTTAAAGGGATTAAGTACAAATTGATTTGTTTGTGAAACGAACCACAGCTTCTACTGTCGGCCGACACAACACTGATTTTACAGCTCAATAGAGTTATCGATTTTTAGAGTTCCACCGATTTATGTGCATTTATTTTTCTTGCTATGGTTGTAGAAAATATTTAGGCCGTGATTCTAAGCGTAAGCATTCAAGTATGTATTAATATAGTATTACATTGAGGCAAAGTTATATATATATTAACCCTTTCGCTGTCCCGTGATAGACACAATTGAAAATCAATTGTTATGTATCATATGTGATTCATCGGACAGGGAACCTGTTAAGCACGAACTTCCCCCGCGTAAATCCCATGGAATCGCTTACTGGAATAAAAAATAAAAATCTCCAGATAAAGGTCTACCTGTATAACAAGTTATATCCAAATACGTTTCGTAGTTTAAGCTTGTTGTAAGTAACCAACATCTACATATCTTCATAAACTTTCAAGACTCATGACCAGATAATCTACCCATAAATTTCTATGTGGCCCCCACTCTATGTCTTATGAAAGAATTGATAAACTTTACAGCCTATTGGGATTTCGTTGGACTATAATGAAGAAGTCTCCAGTTCAAACCACAAGGTGGCAAGCACTACTAAATTTTCGGGGTCAAGTTTGCGTATGAAATAGTTAATTACTGCTCCCTTTATCGGTGCCAGAAAATATCGTACGGAAACCTGAATCATTTTCATTTCTCTAAAACGTTTTTAAAGCTCGTGAAGTCTAGGTCCAGGACCTAAGGCTTTTTATACTCAGAACACATCTGTGCCCAGCATTTAAAAACAGAATTGATATTTCAAGTATAATTATTATGGGGATTAAATATAATGATCATCAAAAATACTAATTGGTCAGCAAATATTGCACAGCATAACGAGCATCTATACGCCTCAAATCACTGCATTCCGTCTCGGAAGTGTTAGGTTATGTTAGGTTCCTTTTTTTAAACCCACCCAAATATAGGAGCCCCGCGAAGCGGGGCTCCGTCGACTTAGTTTGATCTCTTTAAAGTTTGCTGGCCATGAGTTGCTGATCAATTAGCTATTTCTGCTCACAGATTATATTTTTCTGCTCACAAAAATACCAATACTATGCTAACCATTTAAATAACACCCATTATTATGTATTGAGAGAATTTGGTCAAATTATCTTGTTGGCACACGTTCCCAACGCTCAGTAGAGCCAGTAAGAGTGACTGTATACCCATGCAGTCATGCTTACTGGCTCTCCTGAGTGTTGGGAACGAAGCCCATAAGAATGACCCCATTCTTATGGGCTCAAGAATCGGGTTTACTAAAGCGGTTTTAAGTTACCTATGAACACTTATACTTCTACGTTAAAATGGAAAACAGTACGCTTTTATATCCGTCCGTCCTATTTTTACTGCGACTGGCCGCCTGCGCAGGAGATATCATAGTGAACTAGTGTGTGCGAAAACACAAGGACGCTCTCTATTCCCTAATTCTCATAGTCCAATAGGATAGTAACGATACAACAAAGGAAAGGTCAAGCGCAGAACTAGGGCATACATATTTTCTGAGGAACGGAAATGTGCAACACCGTCAACTACCTGACTCCGGGATTTTATTGATAGAAATACCAACCCCATTTGCTTGACCCAAATACCATACCGGTTAACCAATTCGTGAAGCCGTAGGCGTGACTGTGAAGTAATGTCATATTTTCATATTCATATCCTGTTGAATAGGAGTGCAATATATATGTTAGATTGATATTGTGATAGAATTCGGACGTCGTGTATAGTGCAATGAAATCACAATTGGTTTGGAGTACTGGGTTTACAATGAAGAACATGAATCTCAACTTTATAACAAATTGCATCATTATAATTCGAGTATGAGGTGATGAGTATGTCGTGACGTCTTGTTACCATGGCGACCCGATACTGAATGTGTGTTCACCAGTGTTCATCGCTAGCGTTCATGTTCATTTCATGGCTCTGTCAAAGCTTCGAATAAAAGTTGTGCACGTAGGGAGCATTTGCTATGTTTTTCATATATATACGTACCAATTATCCATATTGTGCTTAACTAAAATTCTTAAGTTCAATAATTTGTCGTAGCAAACGCCATAATATTGTCATTTTATTGAGTTAAAAAGTAAAAAAATGTACCTGAGAATATTTTGTTTATTGAACAGAACTAGAAAGCTGGTTTGACTATTCTGTTGGGCGTATAAAATTGGTTTTAATTGCCGACAAATTGGTGACGAGTCTAGTAACAAAGCGCACTCTATTTTTGTTTTAAAAATGCTTAATTATAGTGTGTTGACTGTTTGCTTGTGAACAGCGCTTGGTTTAAAGGGAGTGCTGAACAAAGCAACTAGCATATTATTCAATGGCTTATGTTTAACTTATCACCAGATATAGTAAAATATGACAGTCAAAAATAGTAAATGATCACCAAAACTAAAACCGCATTTTAATACCAAAAATATTAATTGCACAGCAAAGAGATCAAAACAAGTCGACGGAGCCCCGCTTTGCGGGGTTCCTTTTTTTTGGGTGGGTTTAAGAAGGAACCTAACATAACCTAACCCTTCCGATACGGAATGCAGTGATTTGAGGCCTATAGTGCTCGTTACGTTATATTTTAGTAAGCATATTTTGGTGTGCAATTACTATTTTTGGTAGTCATTATATTTAATCCCTTATTCAATGACTGACATGAATATTACTTTTATGTTAGTAAATAACTAGAAATTTCCACCGGCAACGGTACTTGTTTCTGGATGAAAGGTACTCTATGTCTTTTTCTGTACCTCTGACTACGTGTATGCAAAATATCACGAGGATAGTTTAAGTAGTTGCCCCAGAGGTGCGTTTGTTACGCACCTCTGGGGTGAGGCTATGAAAAAGCACGGCGAGTCTTTGGCTATCAGCCTTGACATAGCCAAAGCTTTCGACAGAGTCTGGCACCGGTCTCTTCTTTCCAAGCTGCCGGCCCATGGCTTGCCCCCTCAACTGTGCACCTGGATTGCAAGTTTCCTGCAGAAGCGTCGTATTCGGGTCCTTTGCGACGGTCGCGCTTCCAAATTTATGCAGGTCAATGCAGGAGTGCCTCAGGGGTCTGTCTTATCCCCTACGCTCTTTCTTCTGCATATCAATGATATGTTGAATCTCGGCAACATACATTGTTATGCGGACGACAGTACCGTGCATGGGCGATATCTCGGACATCCTGGGGCCAAACAGGCTGAGGTTGAGGGGAAAAGGCAGAATCTTGTCGTTGAACTTGACCAGACCTTGGACCGCATCTATGAATGGGGTGCCAAGAACTTGGTCGAGTTCAACGCCAAGAAGACCCAGGCATGCGCGTTCTCAAAAAAAAAGTCTCCGTTCCTTCCCCTCCCTTCTCTGAAGAATAATCCACTGGTGATACGTGACAGCCTCTCCATATTAGGTATAGATCTTTGCCGCTCAATCAGAAAACCTACATCGAGAGCGTCATTAAGTAAGCTTCGCGAAAACTCGGAGTTCTGATCAGGGTGAGGCGGTTCTTCACGCCTGGGCAACTGTGCCTATTGTATAAGGCACAAGTGCGCCCTGCGTGGAGTACTGTTCTCATCTTTGGGATGGCTCCGCGCAATACTTGCTGGACGCTCTCGACCGGTTACAGCGACGGGCTGTCCGTATCATCGGAGATCCAGAGGTCACGAGTTCACTGGAACCTCTGCAACTCCGTAGGGACATTGCCTCATAGGCATGTTTCTACAGAATATACCACAGGGAGTGCTCTGAAGAGGTATTCCACCTTATCCCACCCTCCTCTTTCCTGTCCAGAACAACGCGTGCTGGGCTCAGATGCCATCCTTACACGGTAGAGTCGATTAGAGCGCGTACCAAAAAGTTTGGGTCCTCATACCTCTGCCGAACGACCAAAGCATGGAATTATCTGCCAAGGCACGTGTTTCCTTCTTCCTTCAATCCTGGGTCCTTTAAGCGGGGCGTGAAAAAGCATCTTCTCAGGCCTTCAAAGTAGAGACCTCAACATCGCCTCGGCTGCTATGAGGGCGGTGTGGAGGCCACTGCTCTTAGACCACACGACTGCTTACCATCAGGTGGAGTGTGGTCATTTTGACGAGCAAAATAAAAAAAAAAGTAGTTAAGGCGTGAAAGCATAACAAATAAACAAACTCACATTCGCAGTTATAATTTACTTATGATTTAAAAGAGAAGTCGTGAATATCGACGTGAAATAGCAGTATTCCTACTGTTGTGTTTCGTTCGGTGAGTGAGAGTACCGGAGGCCCAATTACCCCTTACCCCCTTCTGCTCCTTCTTCTTCCCACTTCCTTTCCTAAAGGGTCGGCAACGCGCTAGTGATGCCTCTGGTGTTACCTGAGTCCATAGGCTACGGTGACCACTTACCATCAGATGGGCCGTATGCTTGTTTGCCACCTCAGTAGTATAAAAAAAACTACTATTTGCGTATCACATAATTTTTTGTCCCGTGTCGAATTCGAACCCACAACACTCAGCGCGGCGGCAGTGACGAGGTGCTGGCGACGTTTTTTTGTTTCACGTAATAGGAAAGGGAGGGAGATATATTGCATCATTACTACTGAATATTTCTTAACAGAAAAAGCGTACACTATACTTTAACGATACATACAATTACAAAAGGAAACAGTAAAAAAACATAAGTGCAACAAAATTAAAGGTCGTAAATTATAGTAGTCAGGGTTTCAAGCTGACGAGATTGGCTTTATCTTGAAGCGAGTTTTAATCAACACGTTCTACAAAGACAATTCAGTTTTTATTATCCGTCTAGTACCTCTATAAGATGCAGTGGTATATAAGTATATGATATACTAGCTATAAACCTTTTGCTCGCGGCTTTGCTTGCGTAAAAGGAGGTTAGGTTAGGTGAAACAGGACTTTTTATATTAAAATATAATATTTACGGTTAATTGGCAGCTATAGCTCAGTGAGGAGACTAACAGACTGCAATGTCTCGGGTTCGAACCCACGTCGCGCACCTCTGACTTTCGGAAGTTATATGACTTTTCGAAATGATATGCGTATTGATTGACAATTATCGTCTGCTCCGTGCCTCGGAGAGCACGTTAAGCCGTCGGTCCCGGCTGCCATGAACATCTATTGCAGTCGTTATTGGGAATTCAGTGCCCTCTAATATACTAAAACTGGTCTAGCCTTAGAGTATCGTCAACCTTCGGGTTGCGGACGTCAGATGGCAGTCGCTTCGTGTAAAAACTGATATCCAGGTTAGTGAGTTTGTTACATTTACTGAATTTACATTTATGTTAGTTGCAAGGTTCAGGCAAAAGGTTGATCCTGTCACCGTAGCCTATGGACGCCTGTAACACCAGAGGCGTCACTTGCGCGTTGCCGACGCTTTAGGAAAGGAAGTTGGAAGGAGAAGAAGCGGGAAGGGGAAAGAGGGTAATTGGGCCTCCGGCACTCTCACTCACTGAACGAAACAACAGTAGGAATACTGCTATTTCACGTCGATTTTCTGTGAAAGTTAGTTCTTCTCTAAAGATAGTTCTTCCCCGGTCAAGCCAGCCTTTTCATGCTGAAATCAGCGAGGCTCTACTACTCATAACCTACGATTACTCCAAACTCATGGTATCTATCTCTCACATCTCTAACACATAATAATGAAAATCAGATAGTCTTACCAAAGGAATAAACAGGTACCTACTTGAAGTATTTATACTTTGTAGTTGACAAGCATCCTTAATTAATATCATTTCTATCAGCAACCATTATTGGCTCCATACAAACCTGAAAACAAAAGAAAGCGTAATCAAAGGTTTGCCTTCAGAAGCTCGGCGGCTTGTTTGGGTTCCGTACCTGCAAATACGGAACCTATCAATCATTTATTTATTTTGTTTTTGTACATAGCAATTATGTGAGGTCACAATCAGTCGTATAAAAAGGTTTTACTAAGTACAATCGTATTGAGGTCAAATAACAACAAGGAGGTAAGTTAACTATAAGTTTTTTTAAACGTTTAATGTATACTTTTTATACATTAAACGTACTTTCTTTCTAGTAAATTTTCATAATTGTCTAATGTCATAAAGAAAACATTAATTTATTAAGTCATTTAGATACTGCTTTCAGACTATATCGATATCTAATAAATAGATATGATATTACGGTTTTTATGTGTAGGTACGTGAATGTTATAATATATTGAAATATCTATAAATTTAATTTCAAATAGAGTTGACAGATAAGAATAAAATAGATATAAAGATGAAACCTGGCACAGAGGTAGACGACGTTCTGGATGTTAAATCCAAAAAGTCTGCATAACGTAATGCTTACCGAATCAAAAAGTATTATATTTGTTAAAATATAATACTTTTTGACTCGGTTTGCGTTACCATAGGAATCACACGGGTAATCCCACAGGTAAAATTTGTTCGAAATACTTTGGTCATTTATTGAGCTCTATTACAATCTCTGTTTCCCCGTTGCAATTTCCTTGAACGAGAACTCTCATTAATACTTTACCCAACCAGTAAATCGAATCCAAGACCTCACAAGCACACACACTCACATCTCTGCACCAGCACAACAGACAAAAAGTACAATATAAGCACAAGAGTTTATCCACTGTTCGCTTCAAAACAAACGCTTTACTAAGCGTTATTCTTGATAGTTAGTTCCCGCGGGAAATTGCGGCCAGAGTGCCTCCGTGACTATATAGACAGATTCATCATAGTTCTGCTGATGCTATTACCTCGCTGGGTTAATGAGTTTGGTGTGCTTTGTACTTTTACTTTGGCATAAAGAAAAGCGTTTACGGGATGTAAACGCTTTTCTGCCTGTAAATAGTATAAGAGAATAATAACTGTTACATCAGATAGTTACAGATCACACACGCACAGACACACATTCACAAAAACACTCACACATACATATGTACATACATGTTTTACTCAATATAATAAATTTAATTATATCCTATCTTGTTTTATCTTATGTGGGAGCCAGTCAGTGCAGACCGGCGACACTTCGACCCATTGGGATCTTTTGTGTCGACATTCTCCCAATAACGACTGCCATAGATGTTCATGGCAGCCGGGACCGACGGCTTAACGTACTTTCCGAGGCACGGAGCAGGCGATAATTGTCAATCAATACGCACATAATTTCGAAAAGTCATATAACTTCCGAAAGTCAGAGGTGCGCGACGTGGGTTCGAACCCGAGACTCTCTGCATTGCAGTCTGATGGTCTCCCCACTGAGCTATCGCTGCTCTTAAAGTATATCCTAACTATTATGCCTCGGAGAGCACGTTAAGCCGTCGGTCCCGGCTGCCATGAACATCTATGGCAGTCGTTATTGGGAAGTCAGTGAGTGCCCTCTAATATCCTGACACTGGTCTAGCCTTCGGGTTGGGGAGGTCAGATGGCAGCCGCTCCGTGTAAAAACTGATATCCAGTCAAATCCGGTTAGACTAGAAAGCCGACCCCAAGTGACTTGGGAATAATAAAGGCTAGGGAGAAGATATCCTAAATATTATTATAAATGAGAATGTGGATTCGTTTTATTGTTTGTTACGCTTTTTCGCCTTAACTACTTGACTGATTATCACGAAATTTCATATAGGTACACGTTATCAGGGTTACAGAAAAGGACATAGGGTACCTTTCATCTAGAAAAGGTACTGTTTTCGAGGGTAAGAGACAACATTTAGATTAACGGGCGGGCAAAACCTAGACTAATATCATGCAATAATAACTTTTAGATCAGATAGTCATATGGCACAAAATATTTTTTTGCAAATATCAATTAGTATCGCCCACTTATGGGCAAAAGCATCTCCTTTGGGATAACAAATCTCTGTAATTAATGATTCCTAATCAGTCTCTTTTAACCAAATTCACCTAAGCTACGAAACAATGGTATTTAGAAGGTTTGTCTAATAACTAGTCTGGGTATCAGAATGACTGAATCTATAAACAGAATAAAAGATATGCAAGGTACAGCTAAGACCCATTCGTATTTCGCCAACTGTGTTTGGGATTCACGTAACAGCATGCAAGCCATTGCCGTTCATCGGACACAGTTTTAGACAGCGCAGAGCTGCTACTAATCAATTTTAACAGAAATCTGATTATCTGAAGCTTACTTCTCAAGCTTCAGATAATAAGATTTCTGTTAAAATATTTATTGTGCGTTATACATATATAAGCGTTATTTATCTCAATAGGTTTACCTCAGTAGTGTGTTTAAGTTTGTATAGTGGTGTATTTTTTTTGCCGCACATTCAAACAAATCTTTACTCTTTTATGTATAAAAATGAATCCCTACTTTCTTTGGTCACGCCATAACTTGAGAACGACTTTAACGATTTCATTCATCTTTTTTTAAAGTTTTCTAACACTTTGTATAAGGTTCTTACGGAAAGAAAAGTTAAGAAAATTCCGCTGATAACTGATAACTGGATAATTTTAGAAAATTTAACGACTATTTTAACCTCGCGAGTTTGACAGTTCGTATATGACAGGACAACGTCTGTCGGGTCACCTAGTTATAAATAAAAGGGTGTTATTTAAATGGTTAGCATAGTATTGCTATTTTTGTGAGCAGAAGAATATAATCTGTGAGCAGAAATAGCTAATTGATCAGCAACTCATGGCCAGCAAACTTTAAAGAGATCAAACTAAGTCGACGGAGCCCCGCTTCGCGGGGCTCCTTTTTTTGGGTGGGTTTAAAAAAAGGAACCTAACATAACCTAACACTTCCGAGACGGAATGCAGTGATTATATTAAAGTTAGCATCAGTAATATTTATAAACTATATCTAATAACCACGCGGAAAATGTCACGATTTTTTACTCATAGCACTGCCAACGTGAACCCATTAATTCTAACAAACTTTTAGCTCATCTGGAGCAGTGAAATTGCTAACATTTTGAAGATTAAGAAGACTGTAAATAATTTTGCAGGTCAGAACTTAATCGTACTCGTTTCAAATACATTTGTAAGACCTTGCCTATACGTACGATGCACAATTTTCTATTATAACCGTATCCTTTTAACACAAACGGGTTTTCTTAAACGTATTTTTCCCTGTAAATTCACTTTCCGTATAAGAAACAGGCAATTTATTCTTCGTTTGTTTCTGTCATCTCATTTAGCGAAGCCATTTTCCAACGATTTATTTTTATTTTAAATTTATTTCTCTTCCAGCTTACTTTTTTGTGGCCAGAAACACCATTTTTTAGGGACTACATATATTTTTATAATTAAGTCAATAAACAAGTTTATATTCGTGTGACGACAAGTACCATTTATGGACGGTAGGAAAACCAAAGGTATCAGATACGATAGGTACCGATTCTGCAAAAAAATTAAATCTGTCAAGCCAGCAGAGTGTTTTAATATATACGTAGGTATATACGTATTAACAGAAGTTAGCCCAATGGTTCACTCTTCTTCTTTCTTTTTCTTCGCAAAGAAGAAGAATGGTTCACTGATAGCACAGACTTTTTTATAAAGTAAAAGTACTTGACTCACTTCCGATATGAAAGAGGATTCTTCCTCTGTCGTCTCCTGAAGTGAAATGTTTTTAACTTTATGAATGGCAGCAACAAAATTGCAATCGAAAGTTTCAGGTTTTCCTTGTTAGAGCTAAAATGTAATGGCTTGTCTACAGAGAGACAACACAACGCACAAATCGGTGTGATTTATTATGCGTATTTGTTACGGTATGTGTGGAAGAGCCATAATATATAGGCTGTATCTTTCTAGTATCACTTTTTAGCAACTATTATCACAGAGAGTCTTTTTGCGACTATAGTTACTAACAAGCAACCGAAACGACGGGAAAAGAGAAAATGTAATAGTTTTGAATTTGTGTTACAAGATATTTTATTGATATTTATGTCAAAATATTACGATATCTTACACATATCGAAATGTAGTCAAAGTCAAAGTCAAAAATCATTTATTCATTTAGGTCACAAAGTAACACTTAGGAACGTCACAGTATATAGGTTAGGGAGTTTACTAATTTACTGAAGCTACATTTAGGTTAGTTGCTAGGTTCAGGAAAGGGTAGAGCCTATGAGAAGAAACCTGCAAGAAACTCACGGCCACACTTTTAAATCGTCAGTTAAATATAATTTCAGTATTTTACAACTCAGATTAACAAGGTGTTACAGCCATTATGCCATATACTACTGACTATAAAAACTAAAGATAATAACAATAATAACTTAATAATATTATAGGGAGGAAATAATTTGAGCTAAGATATATTATTTAATATAAATCTAAAATAGACAGTAGGATGGCATGATGGCGCATACACTTACACTTTGTGACTATGCAAAGGCTTAAATTGACTTATAAGTAATACAGATCTTTGAATCCTGTATGCAACAAGCAACTAGCTCCATGAGTTTTTGTCATTTAAGTAGTCGTTGACTGAATAATAACCCTTCCGAATAAGTTGTTTTTTAACGGCGTTTTTAAATTTAAGCAATGGTAAATTAATTATATTAATAGGTAATTTATTAAAAAAACGTATACCGAGTCCCGCAAATGTATTGTGAACTTTATGTAAACGATGATATGGGCCTACTAACTTATACTTATTTCTAGTGTTTACGTTATGGATATCACTATTCTTATTATATAAGTAAATGTTATGTTTAATAAACATAATGTTAGCAAGTATATATTGCGACGCAACAGTAAGTATGCCTATTTCTTTAAATCGATCTTTCAGGGAAACTCGTGGTCCTAAATTATAAATGCTACGTACTGCACGCTTTTGAAGAATAAAAATTGTCTCAATATCAGCTGCCTTGCCCCACAATAATATACCGTAGGACATGACACTATGAAAGTAACTGAAATATACTAGTCTTGCAGTATCTATATCAGTAAGCTGTCTTACTTTCCGAATTGCGTATGCGGCTGAGCTAAGTTTCCCTGCAAGACACGATATTTGAGCGCCCCACTGAACTTTATGATCTAAAGTTAATCCTAAAAATACTGTAGATTGAACAAAAGTAATAATTTCATCATTTAAAATTATATTCACGTTAGGACTCTTTACGTTTGGCAATGTAAACTTGATACATTTCGTTTTTGTAGAGTTAAGTAGTAAATTATTTGTCGTAAACCAGTCCAGGACTTCCGCGAGTGAATCATTAACAGCACGTAAATTTGGTGCTTTTCGGTCTACTTTAAAAATAAGGGATGTGTCATCCGCGAATAAAACAATGTCACACAAATCCTGAACAAAGAACGGCAAATCATTTACGTACACAACTGTAACTACTCTATACAGATTCTATAGCAATTTATCCTACAACACAAATGTTTAAAGTAATAAATACTTTTTTATGTATAATTATGTAAATATATATATAGCACATAAACTCTAACTTCTAAAATGGAACCGAAATAGTCCTTACCTTGCAGGTATGCAGGGCGAATGTATGTTATTATAATCCCGGGACATCCCGGGACTAATCTGGGTAATCATTCTAGTCGGCTTGCTCCAGGTGTAGAGTTTATCTGCTAGAAAATTCACAAAAGCAGCACGAAGTCTGGCAGTGTGCCCGCTCGATGGGAACAAGCTCGCTTTCTATTACATGCCACTTAAAATATAGATAGCGAAAAGTAGGTGTGCAATACCTTATTTGGAGATATACATATTGAAGAACTTGCAAAGTTAAATGTCTTCGTTATTTAACATGTTATACTCGAATTCCATCTCTGTTTTCTGTCGTGTACTATTTTAAATTAGAACATGTTGGTATATGAATATTTTCTAGGATGAGGTTTTATTAAAGATGAGATGAGCGAAGCAGAGTGTAATAATATCGATGAAACGCCAATTATTCAGGCTGTGTCTGAAATAATATATATTTTAAGGATTCCTATAATTGTAATATTAAATGTTATACAGTCTTATACAGTAAGTAATATTCTACCACATAAACACAACACCATCTAGCCCAAACTAAGCAGAGCTTGTACTATGGGTACTAGACAATGGATAAACATACATATATACTTTTTTTTTTGTAAATACATACATACATACATAGACAAACATCCATGTTCATGAACACAAATTTTTGACTTGTGCGGGAATCGAACCCGCGACCTCAGGTGTGGCAGTCGGTTACATTAACCACTACGCCATCGAGGCCGACAAGTAAATATCAACACTAAAAAAATTTGATTATATTCTTGATAATCAATGTTAAATGTTATAAATATATATGTGTATTTAATTTCTATACTAATGTGCATATTTTTGAAGTGAAAATTTCTTTAAGCGCGTTGAGCACTTCTTAGGTGAACTAAAATCATAGAACTCGCGTCATCATCACGCTTCCACGCTTTCCATTTTGAATTATTTTAGAATTCGACCAATAATATTGCTGCTATATGTCATTATATATGTAACCTTAGTTAGGCGCTTCGACTGCGTGTGTCAAATGCACGCTTTGCATTTATGAATTATTTTTGGTTTATAAAGAAGTGCTTATGATCAAGGATTAAAATTTTCACTTCTATCGGCAGTCCTCAAAGGCTGCCCAAATATTTTTTTATACACTTTTAAATAAATATGTATTGCTGGTAATAATAACCATCTAAATGCTGGCTGTAACCAGCGTTTATAGACTGTATAGACTGTATACAAGAAGAAGTGAAATTACACGTTGCTGACCTTCGACTTTCGACTCTGCCAGTGCAATTTTATACCACTTTGAGGAGCTGTGGTGTATCCGCCACTCACCATGGGAACTTAACAAAAGTTTATTTGCTAGTAACATATGTATTGTAGACGTTATTATTAGTTTAGTTGTTCATAACATGAATATTGCCTCGCCCTGCAACTTAGACGAAATGTCCATATTCTTCTATATTTTTACACATCTTCTTCTTCTTCTTCTCCCTAACCTTTATTATTCTCAAGTCACTTGGGGTCGGCTTTCTAGTCTAACCGGATTTGACTGGATATCAGTTTTTACACGGAGCGGCTGCCACCTGACCTCCGCAACCCGAAGGCTAACGATACCCTAAGGCTAGACCAGTATCAGGATATTAGAGGGCACTGACTTCCCAATAACGACTGCCATAGTTGTATGTAATTTTTAACACATCGAACTTAACAAATATTCTAAATTGTATTTTGAAATATAATTCATGTCAACATATCGCTCCGCTCATCTTTCAGTGGAACCTCATTACTATCAGTGTGTATTTCACCTAAAATCGCTCGCCATTCTTGGTACTTACGTTAATAATTCATTGTGGAATATTCTAGAGCTCGACATAAGTTGAGAATGTTGATATGTAAGTTGTTTTCAACTTACGACCCGTTTCTATGTTTGAGAACTAAGTATTTAAGCCGGTGTGCCAAAGGCGACACGCTCGTATGTAATATTCATACTATTTATGGTTTGCTTGTTCGAATAAGTCTTAAAATAAGGTCTGCTTTTCTCAGTGGCGCAGCGTTAGTGTGCGATTACTGTGCATGAGGTCTCGGTTTCGTTTCTGGAGTTGGTCAAAATACTATTGGGGGTTACACATTAGCAAACTCATTGCAGCACCAGAGGTATCATTAGCACATGCCGATGCTTAAGGGTGCGTTTCCACTGACGCGGAACTGGATGGAGTGGAGCGGAGAAAAGCAATGAAAAGTAGCAAGTGTTTCCATTGAAGCGGAGCGGAGCAAAGCGGAGGGGGTGGAGTAAAGTGGAGCGGGGCGGAATGGAGCTGAGCAGACCAGAACTGCAATGATCTTTATCCGGAGTATTTCACTATGATTTCACCATATCTTTGGTTTCATTGCATTTGTATGTTATCAGTCGTGTATCCCTTAAACATGGAAATTTATTGACACTTTCAATTAATTTCTCATCCATTTTGATTCACATACAATGTCGATGACGTGTGCAGTGTATGACGTAATACCGCTAACTAAACTAAAATGCAGCGCTCGAGTCTATTCCTGAGAAGTCTACACTAGCCGCCGCGCCGCACCGACCCGCTACTCTCCGCTTCGTGCGCTCCGCTCGGCACTACAGCCCGCTCGACTCCGCTCTGTCCGGCTCGGAGGCGCATGAAATGAAATGAAAGTTTATCCGCATGAGAAATGGTTACAGAGGATGTTGCGAGGTTAAGGTACATCATACCTCGCCTTTAGTAGGCGTACGTATGTTGTTACATATTACATGAGACATGGTTACAGAGGATGTTGCGAGGTTAAGGTACATCATACCTCGCCTTTAGTAGGCGTACGTATGTTGTTACATATTACATGAGACATGGTTACAGAGGATGTTGCGAGGTTAAGGTACATCATACCTCGCCTTTAGTAGGCGTACGTATGTTGTTACATATTACATGAGACATGGTTACAGAGGATGTTGCGAGGTTAAGGTACATCATACCTCGCCTTTAGTAGGCGTACGTATGTTGTTACATATTACATGAGACATGGTTACAGAGGATGTTGCGAGGTTAAGGTACATCATACCTCGCCTTTAGTAGGCGTACGTATGTTGTTACATATTACATGAGAAATGGTTACAGAGGATGTTGCGAGGTTAAGGTACATCATACCTCGCCTTTAGTAGGCGTACGTATGTTGTTACATATTACATGAGACATGGTTACAGAGGATGTTGCGAGGTTAAGGTACATCATACCTCGCCTTTAGTAGGCGTACGTATGTTGTTACATATTACATGAGACATGGTTACAGAGGGTGTTGCGAGGTTAAGGTACATCATACCTCGCCTTTAGTAGGCGTACGTATGTTGTTACATATTACATGAGACATGGTTACAGAGGATGTTGCGAGGTTAAGGTACATCATGTCTCGCCTTTAGTAGGCGTACGTATGTTGTTACATATTACATGAGACATGGTTACAGAGGATGTTGCGAGGTTAAGGTACATCATACCTCGCCTTTAGTAGGCGTACGTATGTTGTTACATATTACATGAGACATGGTTACAGAGGATGTTGCGAGGTTTTAAGGTACATCATACCTCGCCTTTAGTAGGCGTACGTATGTTGTTACATATTACATGAGACATGGTTACAGAGGATGTAGCGAGGTTAAGGTACATCATACCTCGCCTTTAGTAGGCGTACGTATGTTGTTACATATTACATGAGACATGGTTACAGAGGATGTAGCGAGGTTAAGGTACATCATGTCTCGCCTTTAGTAGGCGTACGAATGTTGTTACATATTACAAAAATGTATTTATATATTCATTACTAGCTTTTGCCTGCGGCTTCGCTCGCATTAATTTAGAATTTGACAATCAATTCGGGTTGTACTCTGCTTGTAATAATAATTCAATCATGATTCGAAAGACACATGACGCCATCTATTATCATAAGAACGTTATTGTTGTTTTCCTCGGGGACAGTAATTTTTTTCGGGATGAAAGGTAGCCTATGTCCGTTTCTGTACACCTGTCAACGTATATGCAAAATTTCAGGATGATTGGTTTAGTGGTTTAGGCGTGAAAAGGTAACAAACAAACAAACTCATTTTCGCTTTTTTAATATTAGTTAGGATTATAAACAAATGTCAATTATCAATAGTAAAATAATTATAATAATGCAAAAGGAATAGATAATATCGTAACTGTATAAAAATATAAACAATGTCAATTTCCAGTTTAATAATTACATAATAACTACATGCTCATTTGTTTTATTTGAAAGTTCGCCCAGCTCCGCTCCGCTCCACTTGCATTGTTTCCACAGATGCGGAGTGGAGATATCGAGCACTGTGATTGGCCAGTTTACGGTGCGCTCCTCTCCACTCCGCCCAGCGCCGCGTCAGTGGAAATGTATCCTAACACCTGTCCCGTGTCATGCCGCGGCTATACATTGGATTCAACTTTGCGTCCAAGCTTGGCTCTAATTTGGAATGGCCAATATTGAATCAAATTACTGCACCACACATTGGTTTCAAACTTTGCACCATACATTCTGTCCAAGATGTCCGCGCGCACTCCCCTTCCATTCCCCTCACCTTTGAACGTGTTGGAAATATCGACTCCTTGCGCGTCGGTGTTGGACACAGGACGTTGATTGGACGGAATGTTTACATTGTGTCAAAGACTGATTTGGAGTATTGCACGCAATAAGCTACATTAATGCAATAAAGTATGTAACATTTACGAACTAACGAGACCTCAATGTAGAAAAAGAGTAACGGATTGGCTGTTAGGCAAAAGCTATGAAGAAACTGAAAATTTACTAAAGATATCAATACTATGATACGCACAAAGAACACACACACACTCGCAAACTTAGCACACATACACAACAACAACACACACACACATACACCCTCACACACACACACACTCTCTCTTGCACTACTACATGCACAATCATAAGTCTCAACCCAATTTTTATTTACTTGTATTTTTAGATTTTGTTGTTTTTATTATTATTTCTTATTCTTTATTTTCTTTTTATAATTTGTTTGGAAACATCAATGTACGTACCTAAATTAAGACCAAACTGTTAAGAAACCTGAAAGTGGAGCCTGGTACCCGTAACACAAGTTAGGTCTTACCTTGGGTACCAGTGTTCAATAATTACTGTCTTAATTATTTGTGTTTAATAAATTTCATTTCATTGGTGCAAATATAACCAATGTGTGGCCACGGCATAATGTAGCTCTGTCGCAAGCATAATATACAATACCAAATAGTGCTCTACTAACAACGCAGTGCCTCTTCAAGAAACCAACGCAGAAACACAAAACACGGTTGCATATTGCAATCTTTTTAAAGTGGAGGAACTAACATAAGATCTCTATATTAAGGTTGGTTGGTCGGTTTGTTTGTTTGTGTATTTATTTAATTTGAATTTTGTCTACATATTTTTCTTGTATTTTTTTATTTGCCTTTGAACTGGTAATTGTAAACTTTAGATATAAAAATTATGTATGCTGTATATATAATTGTAACGGGTATTAACGCGATCATGCATAATGTTTGTCTTAGGCTTGACGTTTCAACCAGGTTACACCGGCCGTGGTCACAAGCTGTTGTGACCACGGCCGGTGTAACCTGGTCGAGACGTCAAGCCTATAAAAGGTAAACATTATGTATGATCGCGTTAATACCCGTTACATATTATATATATACTAGCTGTCCCGACAGACGTTGTCCTGTACAAAAGAGAAAAAAAAAGCCACTTGAACACGCACAAAAAGTTTCACTCAAATCGGTCCAGCCGTTTAGGAGGAGTTCACTGTCAACACACGTACATAAGAATTATATATATAAAGATCATGCAACGCGAAAGTTTAAAAGTTATTATGTGCTGTGTTTAGCTGTAAGAGATTGTTACGCTAATAATGAGGTTTATGAATGTGTCACATCTTGTAACAGTGTAATCAATTGTTGGTGAACCTTATGAATAAAAATAAAATAAAAATAAGTCAAGCTTATTTTAAAGCGGCGCGGCGATTGCCCATTACATAAGGTATCGTCCTTAAGTTTGGGAGGTGGTGAGCTCAAGTGCTCCAATTGCACTACCAACATGACCCCACTTCTTTAGCTTAGCTGGGGAGGTTAACAAGTATATCAATAATTTGTATAGCAAATTACTAGTAATCATTAAAATCCTTACTAATATTATAAATGCGAAAATGAGTTTGTTTGTTTGTTACACTTTCACGCCTTAACTACTCAACCGATCAACATGAAATTTTGCATACATGTTGTCAGGGGTACAGAGTAGAACTGTTGCAAACGTAACCTAACCTAACCTACATTTACGCGAGCGAAGCCGCGGGAGAAAACTGGTCATAAATATTTTTTACTAGATGTTCCCGCGGTTTCACCCGCGTTTATCATTACTGCGCCACCCCCGTGGGCCGTAGCGTGATGTTATATAGCCTATTGCCTTCCTCGAAAAATATGCTATCCAACACTATAAAAATTTTTCAAATCGAACCAGTAGTTCCTGAGATTAGCGCGTTCAAACAAACAAACAAAACAACAAACTCTTCAGCTTTATAATATTAGTATAGATTCAAACCTATACACTCTGCGTAGTTGCTCTATTATTTAACTCATAACAGTCGTAAGTAAAATAAAAAACATATTAATACAACAAAGCAACAGAACAAACAGAACAAAGCTGCAAGGTATATAATTGCCGAAAATAATCTCTTTTATTCCGTTTGTACGTCTGCGTAGGTATTTCGTTGTCTAAGCGTAAGCTCCAGTGCTGTAAGTCTGTGATATATGAGCAATGTTCCCTGTACGGGTATTAGTACTAGACGCACAGGTACGGCGTTGGGCAATTCAAAACCAGTAATTTTGTATAGTAATGGTTAAAAAAATAGAAGTAAACAAATTTTCTAACAAATTGCAAAAATTGAGATTGTATTTTGTCAGAATATTTGTTTGTAATTAAAATAATGACCTTTAGTTTTAACGAAACGCCATTATTTTATGTCATCGTGTCAAAAAATTACCTTTCATCTTGCAAATCTCGGCGGCACACCGGTGGCTAGGCAAGATAGATTTTTAATTATGTCTGTTATTCTAAGTCTTGACAGGTTAAGTTGTGTATAGAAAGGCAAAATATTGCAATTATTGGGTGACGTAACACGGATGTAAAAAAATGTGATGACCGCGTCGCATCCATGTCACTTTCTTTTGTGTAGCGCATTTTGTGTTTGGGTAGTCAAGTGACGTGATCAAAGGCCTTTGATTTGCGCGCTCTCTATTTATTTTTATTTTTTCAATTTGTGCAGGAAGTAAGCACACTCCCGTATCTACGGGAAACGGTCGCTTAGAATTTCACCGGTCCGTTGCAGACTTTGTAAGAAAGAAAAGAGACCACTACGTATTTCGAATGTCCTACTTTCATAATTGTGTTATTAAACCATGTTAGTAGATATAAAATGTAGGTTACATATAATATAATAATATAATATTCTATCAGATACACACAACACCATCTAGCCCAAACTAAGCAGAGCTTGTACTATGGATACTAGAAAATGGATAAACATACATACTTATATACTTTTTTTTTGTAAATACATACATATTGTATATAGAAACACCCAGACCAAGACAAACATCCATGCTCATGCATACAAATGTTTGACTTGTGCGGGAATCGAACCCGCGACCTCATGCGTGGCAGTTGGTTACACTAACCACTACGTCATCGAGGTGGGCAATAATAATAATTTATATAATAATAATTTTATTTCAGATTAATATCCATTGTGTTAGTATTACATAAAAACTTACAAGCTAGTGTTAGTAATTATTAATAATACAAAATTAACCTGATAATCACACATTAATAAAATTACACAACAGGCTTATGAAGCCGCAACCAATGACAAATAATGGGGCTATCCCACCTGTCCACTATCGTGCTGAGGATGCTGTTGGTACTGCCGCGGACCCTATGCATGATGGATGCGCATCGTTTACGGATAATCGCATAGAAATTATCTACTGCCGCCTCGGTAAACATTCCTGACGCACTACAATAGCGCGGCAGCCCCATCAACATCCTAAACGCATTGTTGTACTGTACGCGCAGGGCGCTGTATGTCCTCCGCTTGTAGTTAACCCATAGACTGCACGTGTAGAAGGTTTGGCAGAACGCTGTAAAAAGCATCGCCTTTACTTGCTTTGTACATCGTGCAAATCTACGGGCCAACATATTGCAACGGACAGCCAACGCCCTACGCTCACGCTCGATGTCTAAGTCATCCCTAAGGTCATCAGAGACCCAGTGCCCCAGATATTTAAAACTAGTGACTCGTTTTAGTGGATTACCATAAAGCTTAAGTTCCGGTATATCCGAGTAAAGTTTATTCCTAGCCTTAAATACAAGTAATTCACTTTTTGCAACATTATATCTGAGGCCATGAGCCTCCGCATACCTTTCGCATATGTCGAGTAGTCTCATCATAGCGCTAATTGATGGGCTTAGCAACACCATATCATCAGCATAACTAATGTTGAAGACATATTCCGTCCACGTGACATCCAAGATAGGCATTGCTAAGCTCAACAATCAGCTGATTTATGTACAGGCTAAAAAGTCTAGGGGAGGTTAGCCCGCCCTGCCTTACCCCACACTCCAGCCTGTACTCATCCGATATTGACCCCGACCACCTAACACAATTTGTCTGATTATTATACCAATAACGCAGTATTGATATAATTGCCCCGTCCACTGTGGTTTCCTTGGCTAGTTTATCCCAAAGTAAATCATACAGCACCAGATCAAAGGCCTTGGAAAGATCTAGAAAACACGCATTTACAGGCGTTTTCCTTGACGTGTAGTACTGGACGGTGTGCTTGAGAGACAGTACTGCAGTTTCCGTGGACAAACCCGGCCTGAACCCAAACTGCGCGTCACTCAGCTTGATACGGGTTGCCATGTGTCTATCAATCAAACCGTCCAGCACCTTGGCCATTATGGTAGCAAGCGATATGGGCCTGTAATTTGTAGGATCTGATGTATCACCCGTCTTATCTTTAACAATTGGGAATAATTATAGTGCCAGATTCATTTTATCGCACAATGTTGAGCAAATTAAAAAGATATCTATACTAATAATATAAAGAAAAAAAAAATTTAATTTTTAGTATGTTTATAATGATTTAACTCAAAAACTACACAATCGATTTTAAAAATTGTTTCATCATTAGGAAGCTATATTATCACTGAGTAACATAGCTTATATTTTACTTTAAACAAAATACTGTTACACCTTACCTAACCTAATTTTATGCGAGTGAAGCTAGTTAAATATAAACTAATTCAGTTCACAATTGTGAATGTCAAATTTCAATAAAATAATGTTAATAATGTTACAAGTTATATTTTTAGCATTAATCGGATTATTTCTTAATCTACTTATGTCACTTACTTTATATATGTAAGTAAAAAAACCAAAGTACTAAAATCCGTCCCTGCCGCGACGCGTGCTATCCTCCCATTTGCAGTGGCGTTATTGTGTCGAAACAACCTGACCTTGTCTACTATGTGCCTCATTGTGGCGAGCTCACGGCTAAGTGCCCGTTAAGTGACTCCTACCTCAGTTTCAGCTGTTTCATTTTAGCTAAGAAAGGTTTGTTACTTAGTTGACGTCAGACGTTAAGTTAACTATTAAAAAGGAAAAGAGAACCAGGTACCTAGAAAATCTTATAAGCAGGGACTACCATATAGAATATTTTCTCGAACTGAGGAAATATTTTTACGTTGTAAAAGTTCCTCTATATTGATGAGGAAATTAAATTGTTGCGTTACAGCACCAAGGGTTTATTGTCATATAACAAGGCTTTAAAGCCTTGATTTTGATAAAACTCGTCTAAAATTTACCAACTCTTTATTAAAAATTGCATGTTTGGCTGCGATATTTGGTAGTGTGTTATGCGTGTCAAATTTTTTTTTGTACAATTAAGGTGGCAAATAAGCATACGGCCCACCTGATGGTTAGTGGTCACTGTAGCCTATGGACACCTTCAACACCAGAGGCATCACTTGCGCATTGGGAAGGAAGTACCCTTTAGGAAAGGAAGGAGAAGGAGTGGGAATGGGGGAAAGAGGGTGATTGGACCTCCGGCACTCTCACTCACCGAAAGAAACACAACAGTAGGAATACTGGTATTTCACGTCGATATTCTGTGAGAGGGTAGTCCTTCCCCGGTCGAACCAGCTCATTCATGCTGAAATCAGCGAGGTTCTCCTACTTCATTTTGTTCTTGCGATAAATAAGATGCCTAGGCTACATGAGGCGGGCGTCAATTTTCGCCCTCTTACACAACATAGTGACTGCCCATCACCAGGAGCATTCAGCGAGATGGTACGATGATCGCTTGGCCGCATTAGAAAACTTATGACCTGAAAATAATCCGAAGCATGAAGAAACTGGCAACTTCAATTAGTTTCCAGTTTCTTGGTAATTCGGATTTTTTTAAGGCCATAGGTAGGCCATACGTGAATATATTCGTATTTATGTAAAGTCAACAACTTTACATAAACACGAATATATTCAAATAAAAGTAAGACAACATAAAAAAAAAAAATAAAGCAACGAAAATGATACCAGTGAACAGTGAATGAATCAACATCATCATCTCAGTCTGGTCGCCCGCATCCAACCGCTTCCTGAGACCCTTACCGGCTCATTGGCTTTCTTTCTAAAGCAAGACAAATTTTAGGATTGTAATAAATGAAAATCCATAGTCCCCGACTACCCCTTAGAGAAACAGGTATGTATCTATAAAAAATGCTTATACTAAGTGAAAAATATCAATTCAACGTAATAGCTTTTAAAATTGGTTTTATCCGTTATTATATTCACCTTTCACACCCCAAGGGTTTGTCTATATTCAAGTTCAAAGAGTTCAAATAAACCCTAACTAATATTTTAAAAGCGAAAATGAGTTTGTTTGTTTGTTACCTTTTCACGCCTAAAGCACTGAACCGATCATCCTGTAATTTTGCATATACGTTGTCAGGTGTACAGAAACGGACATAGGCTACCTTTCATCCCGAAAAAAATTACTGTTCCCGAGGAAAACAACAATAACGTTCTTATGATAATAGATGGCGCCACGTGTCTTTCGAATCATGATTGAATTATATTATTACAAGCAGAGTACAACCCGAATTGATTGTCAAATTCTAAATTAACGCGAGCGAAGCCGCGGGCAAAAGCTAGTATGTTAATATAACAGCGGAGGAGTAATAACAAATAAGAATTTATTTGTTATTTTACTATATTTCACTGTGTCTATTCCAAGCACGTTTTTGATTACTTTTATGATGTGTGCTTGCCCTCCTTCCGGATGTTACGAGCCGAATTTCAAGTAGTGATGATGGTAGTACTAACCTTTTAATATAATACTTTCATTGTGATGATATATTATACCTTCATAGTTTTTGAAGTGGGGAGCCGTAATCTATTAAGTTTTGGTGATAGTGTGAATGAGATAACCTGGGAGTGTCACTCTCTTACAGGAGGATACTTTCTCTTTGACTGTATGGATGACGTAGAGGTTTGAGTGATCGCTTCACCATTTCTACTGTCTGAGGTTTGTGGTTTCGATCCCCACACGTGACAAAAATGTATGTGATCCACGTATATTCGTACTTGACCCAATTCTGGATGTTCTTTATGTCCGTTATGTGAATGTTTATAAAATCCCACGCAGGATTTATTTTTTTTAAGAGAAATCTATATTAATATTATAAAGCTGAAGAGTTTGTTTGTTTGAACGCGCTAATCTCAGGAACTACTAGTTCGATTTGAAAAATTCTTTTAGCGTTGGATAGCCTATTTATCTAGGAAGGCTATAGGCTATATAACATCACGCTACAACCCACGGGGGCGGCGCAGTAACGATAAACGCGGGTAAACCCGCGGGAACATCTAGTATAAAATAAAATAGGATCTAAAGAAAACCGGTGTAATACTTATAATTGGTTTTCTCCGATAAGTTAAGAATTCTGGAGGCTTACATATCTATTTGTCACATTCCTTTCCTTCGTCTTCTATCTTTAACCATCTCATGCATCTCGAGCGTTGGTGACCATTAGGGAACAGTCCCTAAAGATCACCAACGTTCGAGATTCATGCCGTTAGCATGGCAAGCGATCATAGGCTATAGTAACAGCTTACCATCAGACGGGATGTGTTGTTTGCCACCTAAGGTGGCAAAATAATGAAGAGTTAATCTATCTACAGCCTCACACCTATTTATTCCTGAAGGAATGGGCAGGGTTTTAATTTAGTTCTATCTTAGTGGATGCTGACGTGTTGTTACGAACTTATAATTATGCAATAAGTAAAATTTTAGACCTTATACTGTGTGTTGGCTAAATATGTATATAAGATTTTTAATATAAAATGTATTCATTTAAATCTCTAAGTAGATCGAAATATTCGAAGCATGGATACGTTAATCGTTGAAATTGATCGATTACGTAGGTATTATTAATTGGCTTATGTTTAACTTATCACCAGATATAGTAAAATATAACAGTCAAAAATAGTAAATGATCACCAAAATTAAAACCACATTTTAATACCAAAAATATTAATTACACAGTAGCAAAGAGATCAAAATAAGTCGACGGAGTCCCACTACGCGGGGCTCCTATTTTTGGGTGGGTTTAAGAAGGAACCTAACATAACCTAATCCTTCCGAGACGGAATGCAGTGATTTGAGGCGTATAGGTGCTCGTTATAATGTATTGTAGTAAGCATATTTTGGTGTGCAATTACTATTTTTGGTTGTCATTATATTTAATCCCTTAATAATTTGCAAATATATCAATACTAACCTAAATATATCAACCAGGTCTGACAATAGTACATAGAAATAAAACCAAAAAAAGAAATATAATACAGGTAATATGCATGGGCGGAACCATATTTTTTGTCAATATTTAAATACTTTTACATGTGAGTTTCACAGTATTTATACGGCAGTTAGTCCTTCTATATGATTATAAGCTCGTTTTTCAATAACTGACTGCTACATAAATATTTGTTTACCATAATATCAATAACATTGTACGCAGTAACCCATTTTCACCTTTATAGTTTAACCCCTAACTATGAAATATCGGCTCGTACCGTTTAAAGCTCGCAGGCAATAACCATATTTAAAGGTCCCAATATATCATCCGGGCAGGTTAACGTGATCGCTTGGACACTGGTACAGATTATAAATATGAAAAATTGCGACGAGCCGCTTAAAAAAATGCGTTCGCAGATAGTGCTGCAAAGTACGTATCCAATACTGAATTAAAATCTATCTTTGAAATTAAACTACTATAATATACGGATTTTATCGCGTTGTTTATTTGACACTTCATTACAAAATTTAGAAAATGTTACACTAGTATTACTATTAAACTAAATATTGTCTTCTGTTTATGCGAATGTTATTCATTGAAATTAAACTACTATACAGTTTTCAAAATTTTGTAATAGTGTCAAATAAACAACGCGATATATACTCGTAGTAGTTTAATTTCAATAACCATTAAACTTTACTAATTTTTAGAATAATTAAATTATTGAAACTATTAAAACTATTTATACTATTACTATACTATTATACTATTTATATTTATGTTTACTCTTTCCCCGACGTTTCGGTTGCTTTTCAGCAGCCATGGTCACGGTCATATATCTTTTTTACTTTCGAAATCTTTGCGTTTGTTGGCTTTCTTTTGGAGGATTCCTGCAACTTCATTGTCAGAAAATTATCATTAGCACAAGGTGGTGCAATTTGCCCGATAGGCAGCATTGAGTCCCTAATCCCCTATTATGTGGGATCTAACATCGTAGCTAGCGACATGGTAGTATAGTACACCATTGGCCTGCTCTACGGCGTAAACATTCGACTATATGCGCATCAAATTTTTTAATTTGCTGAAAATCTAGGCATAGTTTGCGTTTAAGTTAGTGGAACGTGAAAGCCAGGATTGGGCAAATATTATTGAGGATTGAGACAGAAAATTCTTAGTAGCCTTTCGTTAGACGTTAATAAACTTAAAGACATCTACTTGACGTCACACAATGTGACGGATATCTCTGACAGGCTAGGCATAGTTGTATTACACTCAAATTATACCAATTATATATTCCACTGATACAAGAAAATTTTAACAGAAATCGCCTGATCTAGGAATCAAACAATCGTAAGAATTGCAAAGGTAAACGTACAAAACCATTGCAGCAGCTAAAATAATTATTTAGTAAATTATAGATGAACCGCTCTGTTTTGACAGGCGGGTGATCATACAATTACTGGACACGAGTCCTGAGTAATTACTTACCCTGTATAGGACAGAGTGTATCAACGTAATCCGTAATTTTATGCATATGTTTGCTCAAATTACCGCAAATTTGACGTTCAAAAGCCCTTCACTTTGGTAATGTCGAAAATTGTCTATTTCATCCAATTTCTGTCACAACGACATAAATAATGACAGGGTAAAAGAAAAGCCACCTTTTGAACTCGCCATTTTTAATTTAAATTTAAATTATTCACTTCATCGTCATTGTTGGGTAAGACAAGGATGTCAAATACCTCGTCCCTTATAATCCTGGTTATGCTTAATTAAAATATCAAGGAAATCATATTTAAATTGCGTCTAAGCTGTTTTTTATTAGATATTTTTATCGTTGGATTTTGTCTTTCTAAGAGTTAGTTAATTATTTTAACACAAACTTAGAACCGGCAGAAATATATTCTCTTGGTTACTGTTGAAGAATTTTTACATTAGCCTCTTGATGTTGCATTACTGGGCAAAAGCTTCGACATACTTATAGAAAAATATTAACTTTTTAACATAGGTACTGGCAAACATAACCAAAGGACTTACTCTTGTATTGGAACACACTTTGGGTTTCCGAAACAACAGAGTAAGTATAAGTGAGAATTTATAAATTAATTTATACGGAAGAAATCCTGATGATTAAAAGATTGTACTAATTTCCATCAAATATGGCTAAAAACGACATCAACTATCCAACAAAAAAGCATTGTAGTAAACTTCTGCTCGGAAGTTACAACATCTTAAACAGACGAAGACTTTCAACTTATATACCTCCATGCTATGTTTCGAATGTTGAAAGTATTGATTAATCGTAAAAACAGTTTTTGTAGTGAAGACTTATTTAGGTGCGTTGAGCACTTCTTGGGTGAACAAAAATCATGGAACTCGCGTCATCGTCACGCTTCCACGCTTTATTATTTTTTTTAGAATATTAACAATGTCTCAGAAATGGTGCATCCTACGCAAAAAATAACGAAATTTTGATCACCTTAATAACCCCCAAGAGAGTATCAGGATCGTAATCCGAACCGCCACTTTTTTTTTTGGTTTATAAAGAATTGTTTATGATCAAGGATTAAAGTTTTCAGTTCTATCGACAGTCCCCAAAGACCGCACCAACTTTTTTTTGTATCTGAGTGACACACGTTTTGTTATACATCAGATATCATGAATTCCGAGTTAAAAATCAACTCTTGCTGTGAATATTTAAAAAGCTTTGAGTATCTACTTGAATAATGAATATTCAAGTTTGGCTCTATAAAAAGACCTCTGGTATAACGAGCTACACCTAGAAATAAATATATATTTTCCGTCGCACTTCACGCACCTCTACAAATGCAAATGAAGGTCCTACGATTCCTTGATGGCAGCTGTTTGAAGCCGGCCCAACATTTCATTTATTTTTTACTTAAATAACGTCACGCTATAATTTTGTAGTAGTCTGAGGATGAAGATAAAAGAAAGACGGTACGTTTTCAGCGATCATTTCTCCCACGTACGTGCAAGCTCTGGAATGAACTGCCTGCTTCGGTGTTTCCCGAGCGCTATGATATGTCCTTCTTCAAACGAGGTTTAAAAAGAGTTCTTCTTTCACGGTAGTCAGCGGCTTTGCTGAGTCCTGACATTGCTGAAGTTCATGAGTAGCGGTTACCACTTTCCATCAGGTGGGCCACTTGCTCGTCTGCCACAAATGGCAATAAAAATAAATAATTGATTCTTGATAATATGTTTCTACTGAATTGGAGGCGCCTAATTTTTATGTACCAAAGTATTACGTTCTTATAATGAAGACATGCTGCATTTAGCATTGATAATAATGGGTGATTTGGTAACTTCTATTTAAATACATTTCAAATTTTTTTAAAGTTATTAATTTCTGTATCCAGGTCAATTTTAAAAACATTGAAACGTCGGAGACCCGAAACACCCAGTCTCGAAACAACTATTTGTTATGGTACATAATTTTTATACCGTTTGGGATTCAAAACGGCGTGTGAGACCGCACGTCCACGTTTCCTATATAAATAAACTTGACGGTGATTTTATTTCTTTGTAAGTTATCTTCGTTCAAAATATCAATAAATATTAATTAAAGTGTATCTACGTCAAAACGAACATCAAAGTCATAGCGGGAACATCGTGCGAACAAAATATGGCGAGTCGGTGACTCTTCAGTCTAAAACGAAGTGTATGATCTACTTTTAGAATCGGGCCAGTCTGATAACGAACTACTGAGGATTGCTTGATATCTGAAGCTGATTTTATCCAGAATCATACAAGTGACCACGAAGACTATATTCTTATAAGTTGTAAACAGGTGATATATTTACAGTGTTCCGAACCTTTGTGCAAGGACTGCCAATAATTTGATACATATTGGATCATTGTCAAATTTTTTATATTTTAATTGGAGAAGATTTTTATTTGTTTTTATGTTAGAATAAGCCTAAGGTTTATAGATAACATTGTTAATTTTTGTGAAAGTTTAATTTATTTAAGTTAGTCCTAAAACTGATCGCAAGTAAATTTATGCCAAATAGTGCCTCTAACTGTTGATATGCTTTAATTATGTAATAAATAAATAAAGATTGATTAAAAGCATCTAAATTATTTCATTTTAATATGCCCAGTAAATAGTAAATATAAAAGCGTAAACATAAAATTAATATTTACTTAATATTTTGACTTCAGATCATAGTGGTCTGAGAGACCGCGCGTCCATGGTAGTGTGACAAAAAAATGACGTCCATAGTTAAAGGTTAACCATTACCCAAATTTGTGACTTTGTAGTGGTCAAACCCACACAATACTGGACATAAAGGCGAGAAGACCACTTATACCAATTCGCCGTTCATTCAGTATTTTTATGTAACTCCGATTTTGATAACGTTACTAAAACGGTGCGTTTTAGGGAGTGCTTCGATGCTGTATGCCATACCATACAGTGTCCCAAAAGTTCCATAGAGCAAAGGTGAGGTTACGCACACATTGAACCAATCATGTTTTATCCCACGCAATACGTTAAATTGGATCCAGTATATTGTCATCCATCGCGAACACTGTCGAACTCCGTGCTGTATTTGATAACTTTCTTAAACAAAAACCCAATGACAGTTTGTTACACCTAAAATTTCATCTCAGAACAATTGACAAATCAAACAAACAAACTCACATTTTCATTTATAATGTTAGTTGTTCAGTATTAATATGTGTTAATACTGAACAACTAACATTATAAATGCAACGCCTTGCTGATTTTAGCATGAATGGGCCGGCTCGACTGGGGAAGGACTACCTTCTCACAGAATATAGACGTGAAATAGCAGTATTCCTACTGTTGTGTTTCGTTCGGTGAGTGAGAGTACCGGAGGCCCAATCATCCTCTTTCCCCCTTCCCGCTCCTTCTCCTTCCCACTTCCTTTCCTAAAGGGTCGGCAACGCGCTAGTGATGCCTCTGGTGTTGCAGGCGTCCATAGGCTACGGTGACCACTTACCATCAGGTGGGCCGTAAGCTTGCCACCTGAGTTGCCTAAAAAAAAATGTGAGTTTGGTTGTTTGTTACGCTTTCACGTGTTAACTACTTAACCGATCATCATGAAAATTCGCAAAAACGTTGTCCGTGTATAGAAAAAGACATAGGGTACCTCTCATCTAGGCAGAAGTACTATTTCCTTACGTAGCGAAATTTATTGACAAAATCAAGATTAACACGAGCTAAGTCGCGAGCAATATCTAGTAAGTACAGACGTCAGGCGGTTATAAAACAAAGTAATTAAAGAAATACATATATCGCTGACACTCAACAGGGCATTGAAAGTAGAAGGATAATATATTCTTGGCAACCCAGCTCCTAATAATATTGTACTCTCGGTTATTTCACAAAAAACTTATACTAGTCAAGCACACTAAACTTAGCCTTTGATCTGAACCCTTGTTAGCCGTATTCGGTCAAACTATTGCCTCAGGCGAAATTTGTGCCTGATTTTTGCCTGACTGCACCAATTTAAAGGAAGTAAGGAATGGACATCAAAGACTTGTACGTATCCTTTTGATTGTGCACTCTTTTGTCGATGCCCTCATTAGGAAGGATCGTTAAAAGTTTCGTTGAAGTAGATTTCGTTTAGAGGTAATATTATTATTTGACTTGTGAAGACTGCCCTTGAATGTGTGGTGTACTTAAGCGTGGACAATATCTTAATTGGCATTTTTTTACAATATGACGTTTTTCTGGTGAAGCGAAATTCGATGGCTAGCTTCTACCACCAAGCCAAATTTTCGGAAGAATAAAACAAGAACTTACACCTTTAGATCTTGAGAGGGCTATAATATAATTCGTATATGAAAACTAGCCAAGTCAGAACTTAGGCTTTAATAAATTAACCTAAGTTATAAGAAGAATTAATATTTTAAGTTGTTATAAATTAATTTTTGGCGGCCTCGATGGCGTAGTGGTTAGTGTAACTAACTGCCACGCCTGAGGTCGCGGGTTCGATTCCCGTACAAGTGAAACATTTGTGTGCATGAGCATGGGTGTTTGTCTTGGTCTGGGTGTTTCTATGTTATAATATGTATGTATTTACAAAAAAAAGTATATATGTATGTTCATCCATTGTCTAGTACCCATAGTACAAGCTCTGCTTAGTTTCGGCTAGATGGTGTTGTGTGTATGTGGTAGAATACTACTACTATACTATACTACTAGAATACTATACTATTTCAGGACTGACCATTGGACTTTGCACCCATTTAGATCTCACTTCTTTTGTCGTTGAAGTTAACAACCAAAGCATATATCATAATATTGAACTGGGCTCTCATTTCACATTTATGTTTTTGATGGGATCATTACTACTTTTTAACTCACATAAAATTTTTATAAGAAATTGTTGTTATCTTAATTCTATTAATATCGTAAGTTTCTTTTCTTTTTTCTGTATCGCCGCCAAATTATTAAAATTTGTTTTCTCATGTAATGTGAATAATGTTATTCTTTATGAGAATAAAAACAAAATGATCTTAAACCTGAAACCTGAAACCTGAACTCTGTATACTCGTATGTATGCGCAGTCTGAACGAGACTTTAGACCTACCAGGATGTTATTATAGGCACTTTCCTAATGCACCAGCTAAAACATCTCAATGGCTCGTATACGTATGTTTGCTAGAAGAGTGAGTTTATTTTTAGTTCTATTCGGCATTGTAGTAGTATATTCTGGCAATATGGAGCATATAAGATATTACAACCGGCGGCGTGCCGTCTCGTCTAAACATAGCGCGACATTTCGGGAAGAAAACCAAGTTACTGTAAAACTAGGCTGTTATTTTATTTGATAGAAGCTACTGCATAGACGACAATATTATCCTCACTAATCCTGTCGTCACAGGCGAAAAAGACGTAGGTCTCTAAAAATTTTTACGAAATTGAGTTTTTACGTATTTGGAATCAGTAAAAAACCTACGTCTTTTTTCATCATGAGGGCAGAACATTATACATACGAATGTGAGTTTGTTTGTTACGCTGTCTTATCTTAACTACTCGAACGATAATTATGAAATTTTGTATACACATGTTGTCAAGGATACAAAAAAGGAAAAGTATCTTTAATCCAGAGAAAAGTACTGTTCCCGAGGGAAAGTTTATTGACAAAATCTATAATAACGCAAGCAAAGCCGCGGGCAAAATCTAGTAGGATAATCATTTCATGACCAGTGTTTATGTAAGATTATTGTTAACCACAGTAGCTTTAACGCCTGTGTGATACGAGTGTATTTATTATGCCAGTGCAATGAATGGGATTCAAACCTACAACCTGTCGATGGTTCGTTGATTTATTGGGATATCGTCTTTTTTGTTTTATAACTTGGTTATGCTAGACAGCGGAAAAGTTATCTTTAATTTTAAAATGACAACTCCTGCACTTGCAATAACTGGTGTCGGGGGGGGGGGGGGGGGTATCTCTACAAACGATCAAACAACAAACACAAAGAACACCCAAACTCAGAAAATTGCGGATTACACAATTTTTTGTCCCACGCGGGGATCGAACCCACAGCACTCGGTGCAGAGGCAGTGGCGATATGACCACTTAAACCACTACGCCATCCGTGCAGTCAAGTTTATTTATACTTATATATATTGACTAGCTGCGCCCCGCGATTTCACCTCCGTAAGTCCCGATGACGTGAGAATATCGGGAATAAAAGTCTAGCCTATGTGTTCATCGAGGTCTTTAGCTATCTTTATACCAAGTTTCATCGCAATCGGTTCAGTAGTTTTTGCGTGAAAGAGTAACAAACATTCATCGATCCTCACAAACTTTCACATTCATAATATTAATAGCTTAACACAGTGTAGATAATTGTTAATCTATACAGCCTGGTCATGGCTGTCACTGATCATTGATGGATGACATAAAACTAATCAAGCATTAAGCTGGAATTTTCCTAGCGTTCCTTGTAACCTAGATACTATAAATGCAATCTTTAACTAACTTAAACTTTAAATGGCCTTTGCATAAAAATGATATTGATAATTGAAATTAAACTACTTTATGCATATTTTACGGCGCTGTTTATTTTTAAAACACTATTATTACATAATTTTAAAACCCAATCTACTATTACTGTTTACTTTAATTAAAGTTTTTTAAATAGGGTATAAATTTGTTTATTTCAATGAACATTTTATTATGTAATAATTATTATAATTCTATTATGTAATATAAAAATAAAATACAATAACAATAGTAAAAATTAAACATGCAGCTGGTAAAACATAAGATTGGTGCACCTCTGCCCTTCGAATATATTCGAGCTTCGTGTTATATTGTTAAACATTTATATATGTATATTTAAACCCCTAAAATTTAAATATATCTATGAAAGGGTGGCCTGAGGTCTATCGAATCCGAGAACTCATGTGCAGCAATCGGATTCACTACCATTTCGCCGACAAGGCTATAGTATCTATCGATATTTGTATTAGCTAATACCCCCTCACTACACGGTCCATGACCCCTGGTGCGCAAAGTGGAATAGAAAATTATTAAATTTATTATTTAATGTTTGCGCTACAAGCGGGTACGCTGCGTGGAATATTCTTGGTGCGCTTCGAACGGGTGCGTTTCAAACTGGTGCGCAACATGACATGCCTCGTGAAGTCTGCCAACCTGCACCGGGCCAGCGTGGTAGATTATGGCTTAACCGTTCTCACACTGAGAAGAGGACCGTGGCCAGCAGTGGGATAGTTTAATACAGGGTTGATATAATTGTATATACAACTTATAAACTAATTATTTCTATCAGCACTTCTTCTCCCTAGCCTTTATTATTCCCAAGTCACTTGGGGTCGGCTTTTTAGTCTAACCGGATTTGACTGGATATCAGTTTTTACACAGAGCGACTGCCATCTCACCTCCACAACCCGAAGGCTAACGATACTCTAAGGCTAGACAAGTGTCAAGATATTAGAGGGTACTGACTTCCCAATAACGACTGCCATAGATGTTCAAGGCAGCCGGGACCGGCGGCTTAACGTGCTCTCCGAGGCACGGAGCAGGCGATAATTGTCAATCAATACGCACACAATTTAGAAAAGTCATATAACTTTCGAAAGTCAAAGCTGTGCGATGTGGGTTCGAACCCGAGACCCTCTGCATTGCAATCTGTTGGTCACCCCACTGAGTTATTTACACAAAAATATCATTTTTACAGTGGGAACAAAATAAAGATAAACAAAAAACGTTACGTAATAAGCCTAAACACAAAAGAAACAGACAGCCGATTGATGGAGCTAATATTATCCCGAAACATACATATATCAGCTCTTTCACCTAAACAGGTAGTCGTCGAAAAACGATCGTTACATGTCGTCTGACGTCATCAATACCCTTCCATCGCATCATTGGTATTTGTCTGGGAACAGAACGTTTTTTTAAAGGGCTGAACAATTGAGACAAACTGTCTTACATGTCAATGACAGTAAGAACTGGTGTTATATTTCGGCCATTTTCATTACACTTAGTTGAGCACACTTTTACACTTTAAATACACTAGTATTAAACTTCAACATTCGGACATTAAGTTCTTGCTTAGCAATCTTCTCCCTAGCCTTTATTATTCCCAAGTGACTTGGGGTCGGCTTTCTAGTCTAACCGGATTTGACTGGATATCAGTTTTTACACGGAGCGACTGCCATCTGACCTCCGCAACCCGAAGGCTAACGTTACCCCAAGGCTAGACAAGTTTTAGGATATCAGAGGGCTCTGACTTCCCAATAACGGCTGCCATAGATGTTCATGACAGCCGGGACCGACGGCTTAACGTGCTCTCCGAGGCACGGAGCAGGCGATAATTGTGAATCAATACGCATATAATTTCGAAAAGTCATATAACTTCCGAAAGTCAGAGGTGCGTGACGTGGGTAAGAACCCGAGACCCTCTGAATTGCAATCTGTTGGTCTGCCCACTGAGCTATCGCTGCTGAATTCTTGCTTAGCAATATTATAATATAAACAAGAGATAATGGTGCCAATTCTGTTGTCACAAAATTCTCTAAATTTAACTAAAAATCACTAAAATTTTTTTAGTCCTGTCACTTTTAACGATTTCAGAAAACGAAATGTTATTTGAGAGGACTAAACTAAATTTTAGTGATTTTTAGTTAAGCTTAGAGAATTTTGTGACAACAGAATTGGCACCATTATCACGTTTAAATTATTTTTGCATGTGGTTACTACAACAAATCAGAGTTAGCAAGATTACGCTAGTAAGAAATATTAGTATACCCCAAATGAAGATAAAAATCCGATCTGCGTCATAATACAAGTAAATGACTTAGTACTACTTTTTTCCAACTTAATAATAAATGTTTTTTTATAGTTTTTCGTTATAAATCCGTAGACTGATCCCTGTGTACCCAAGGCAGAGGTGTATACGCGTAAATAACTTTGCTACGTTATTAGATCTAAGTTCGGTTGCTGTTTACGGAGCATATTGCCAGACTTCGTATTGATATTGAAAATTTAAACACAGATAAACCAAAATAAGCTTGACTTTCATCAGAAATGATTCCGGATGCTTTCGATCTAGGTAAACAAAAGCGCAAACCGTAAGGATCGTAAAGTATTGGGAGAAATGAAGTAAAAACAAACTTTGGGTTAATAATATTAGTAGTTGCATAGATAAGCACTGGGTCAAACTGTGATAGTTCTCGTCTGTCTGTCTGACAGACAAAAAAGAACAAATAGGCACTGAGTCCAATAGCAAGCTTATGGCCTCTAATTGACATAGTGGCCCCGGGGCCCTCTATTTCGTAGGACCAAATGATAGCTGGCAAAATGTAGGTATAATTTCTGCCTAGCCTCTTTAGTATTATAGAGAGAGACAAGGCTTGATACTATGTATGCATGTCGCACTCTTAATAAATAGTTACTAAACTCGAAATTTGGAAGTTTCAATTTTAACTCTAATTGTGTAAATATTACATTTGTGTTCAAATACAACAGAGTTTAAATTTGTTTAATCTAAAATACGTTCTAGTTAAGACTGTTTTATTAAAAGTGCGATGTTATTCGTTTTTATTAAATATATAGTTCGTTGCCCATAAATCGTCTTCCAATCATACTTCCATTCATATAAAAACCTCGATCAAAAATAAATTATGTAGGACGCTAACAAAACATGCACGAACAATACAAAAACCGAAAATTCTTTTAGCAAACTCTCTGTTAAGCAGAAATCCGAAACCTTCCCCAGCTATCTATTATTTATAATTATTTAAAAGCAAAAAGCATCGACAAACATGTACAAAAGTTTTAATTTGAATTCTACTCCACAAATTTTCGAGTAAAAACATTTCTGGCGGGTATTGTTACACTTTCAGTGGTTTTTATTGAAACCAACACTGCGTGGTGCCTCGGCGTATAACATTTGGATATACATCCTACATATTATATTAATGATGAGAAGAATCTGATAAACTATCAAGGAGGAGAGCACGTACTTTTACCTTGAAAGTGTAACGGTTTGTGGACATCCCAACTTCATGAGGGAGTGCGTTCCACAGTATAACAGACTGGACGAAGAAAGAAGAATGAAGGAAACCAGAAGTATAATAATGATAATGTCCTCCAGACCGAGTTTCGGCCACGGCGGCCAGTCTTAACGGAGACTAGCCATCTGCGCAGGAGATATTATAGTGCACAAGTGTGTGCGCAAACACTCTCTGTTCTCTAAATCTCATGATCCGATTACCGTCCCGGTAATCCGACACGACCGCAGAAAGATCGGGCGCAGGACCAACGGCTTTACGTGCTTTACGAGGCATGGGGGTGTCTAACACCGCCAACTTCCTAACTCCGGGCTGCTATTGAGATTTCTTAACAGAAAAACCCAATAACTTTTTGAATTAGAACATAGGTATTGGAAAAGGCAGGTTAAATAAGTGGCATTTGGTGAGGTTAGAACAGAAAATAATACTGTAAGGGCACGCTAACTACGGCGCGGCGTTGACGAATGGGTAACCATTTTAAAGTGGATCTATGAGATTAAATATGGTCATATTTACGAAGATTATAGATGGATCAAATGCAGTTATTTAGAAGTCGGTAACACACATCACCATAGTCAATTAAGGGAAAGATCAAAGTCTGCACAAGCATTATTTTTGTCTTAGATGGAACGAAATGCTTTAGGCGATACAAGGCGCGTAGCGTTCCAGTTACTCTCTGACTGACACTAGTAACCTGAGATTGCCAATTTAAGTTGGAGTCAATGAGCAAACCCAAATCCTTTACAGTAGGACTGAACGGTATAGGTGTCCCATCATACACAACAAGAGGTAAAGTACTGGAGTCCAACCTGCTTATCAATCGTTGACTTCCAACTATGATTGACTGACGCTTGGTTGGGTTAAAAGAAAATTCAAATCTGCCCGACCAGCTTCTAATCGCTTCAAGATCAGCATTTACTTTATTGAATATATATAGTATAGTATTTATAAGTATTACTTTCTCTCTTTTTTCATTAGAGAAAGCATCGCATGAATTTACCCCTGGTGCTAATGATAGTAGGAGCTGGGATAAAACCCAAACAGTGCATGTCAGGGCAACTACTTACTATCAAGTGAGCTGTATGTCACCTTCACTGTATAACACACAACAAAACTGTGGAATGAGCTGTCGCCTGCGGTATTTCCGGATCAATACGACCTTCAACACTTCAAGAAAATAGCGTATTCCTTTTTAAAAGGCCCGCAACGCACTTGTAACTCCTCTGGTGTAGCGGGTGTCCATGGGTGGCGGTGATCGCTTACCGTCAGGCGATTCGTCTGACCGTTTGCCACCTAATCCATTAAAAAAATATATTATATAAAAAATTTGGTCCAAAAAAGCTACCTTCTAAACATATAAATATATGTAGGTAAGTATATAGGTATAATCAAATTCGACCTTAAAGCGATGTCCATCGCGATCTGAAGCGTTCTCAATAGTGCTTCAATACACCCCGCAACAAAACCCCATGTCTTGCAGTTATAAAGAACTCTTCGAACCCTCAATGTTAGCTGCCTCTTAAGACAAGTGGTCTTGAGCCGTGGCCTATTTTGTTAGAAAAGCCATTTGTCGATCGATTTTGAACCCTACACGGCGTCTGCAAGGTTATTTTTCGAGTGTGCCCTTAAGTATTCGTTCACCAAGTGTATAAAGAATTGAAAATGTCGAGCACCACTCCTTAATTAGTGTAAAAATTAAAAACCTTTTAACTTATTTTTATTGTTGTCATTTGATGGTAGTTACACGAAAATCGGTAGAGCTTCGCTTTTATCATTATTACATAAAATATTTTGCTGTCGGGTCCGGTTATAATACCGGTGATTATTATCGAATCTTTACGGTTAATAATCGATTTTTAACGGTTATTGCCTTAACATTTTTTGATATATAGTATATCGTCTTCGCTCAATGGCCGATTGTCATGTAAATTACATCGTGAGGCAAGCGGAATATGTAGGTTTATTGGATTTTTATATAATAGTCTCGTCATACTCGTACGTATTGTGAAAATACCGTTATGAAATAGTACTAAACTAGTTTCTATATGCTAAACTACTGTGACAAAAAATTATACCTAGTGCGAGAGTAGCCTTTTCATAATAAAAAGTTGTGTAGCTTGAGCTGTGTAACTTGGCGAGGAAATCTGAATTTTATAATATATGTTTTACAAATGAATAAATAATTTAAAAAAAAAAAAAAGTTCTAGCTTTCCCGCGCAACGCCGTCTGCTTCACATAAGAGAATTTTCCTCATTTTTGCAACATTTATCATTGATGCGCCGCTCCTATTCGTTGTAGCGTGATGTTATATAGCCTGTAGCCTTCCTCGATAAATGGGCTATCCAACACTAAAAGAATTTTTCAATTCGAACCAGCAGTTCCTGAGATTAGCGCGTTCAACCAAACAAACAAACTCTTCAGGTTTATAATATTAGTATAGATAGAGCTTTGATCTAAACATTTTAACAGACATAGTTTCAAGCCTATGTCTTCAAAGAGGTAGGCAAAGTTGTATTACTCTTACTTTTCGCTTTCGCGAACTATGATTTTAAAGTCACTAGTATCTTATCTTATTTTATGCGGGGGCCAGTCAGTGCAGACCGGCGACACTTCGTCCCAGTGGGATCTTTTGTGTCGACACTCTCCCAATAACGACTGCCATAGATGATCATGGCAGCCGGGACCAAGGGCTTAACGTGCTTTCCGAGGCACGGAGTAGGCGATAATTGTCAATCAATACGCACATAATTTCGAAAAGTCATATAACTTCCGAAAGTCAGAGGTGCGCGACGTGGGTTTGAACCCGAGACCCTCTGCATTGCAGTCTGCTGGTCTCCCCACTAAGCTATCGCTGCTCAAGGTCACTAGTTGCCTGCATGCCTGTTGCTCTCTATCAGGCACATTCCAGACACCGAGCTAGGAGTTTTTACGTAGCTGGAAATCGAAGCCGTGATGACAATTTGCCTGTATGCATAGCAGAAGCATACACTGCTGTTGCCATCGAGGCAGTAACACGACTTCTTAATATCGTTTAGATTTTCTATGTTATATATATTGAATGCATATAAAACTACAGCGCAACCCTATTTCTAAACTCTTCCAGTCAGCACTTTTGATCACTCATTATACTTTTAGCACAGTAAATATATAAGCTGCCAAGGCACGTGTTTCCTTCTTCCTTCAATCCTGGGTCCTTTAAGCGGGGCGTGAAAAAGCATCTTCTCAGGCCGTCAAAGTAGAGACCTCAACATCGCCTCGGCTGCTGTGGGGGCGGTGTGGAGGCCACTGCTCTTAGACCACACGACTGCTTACCATCAGGTGGAGTGTGGTCACTTTGACGAGCAAAATAAAAAAAAAATGCTTAAGCTTTTAGTCTCTAATTAAATCAGTCCGATTCCATCTTCCATCGGTGACACTTGTCTCCAAAGGCCAAATATTGTAACCTAGTGAATATTTAAAGTGAAATAAACTGGACTACATAATTGATTTCTTTGATTAAAAACCGTTTATTCGAAGTCTCATAACAAATTTAAAATGATTAACAAAGACCATCCGATACGTTTTTATAGTTTGAAAAGATTTAAGATTAAACAGGCATTACAGTTTACTCTGTGGGAACTAAAGCACTTCTTGTTGATTAGTTAGCTTCACTAATCATATTTTTATAATATTCTAATATTCTATCACATACACACAACATCATCTAGTCCAAATTAAGCAGAGCTTGTACTATGAGTACTAGACAATGGATAAACATACATATTATATACTTTTTCTTTTTTTTTGTAAATACTTACATATTATACATAGAAACACCCAGACCAAGACAAACATTCATGTTCATGCACACAGATGTTTGACTTGTGCGGGAATCGAACCCGCGACCTCAGGCGTGGCAGTCGGTTACAGTAACCACTACGCCATCGAGGCATTTATGATTAAGTGGTATTCATATTAACGACTAGCTTGACTAATGCCGCAGCGAACCAGACTGACAGACGAGTGTTGTGGGTTTGAATCCTACACGAGACATTACTAATTGTGGGATCAACAAATTATTGTGCTGAGACTAGATGTACTTTAATACCACTGTAATACCAAACCTACCTGTAAAGATTAAGCGAGTTCAGCGTTGTCCTGTGCCTCATGCTAAGACTACTTTAGGGCAAAAGCATTGGAATTTCTTGGCTCCATTTTTATATAATAAATATAACAAAATCAGTTCAACACGTACAATGACTAATAACGACTTTAAAAAAGTAATTATCTCATGGCTGAAGTCATTGACATATGAAGCGACTGAAAATCTTTTAGAGGTGTGATCTTGCTTACGCACGCACACACGCACGCACGCACGCACGTACACACACACACACACACACACACACACACACACACACACACACACATATACACTCACATTAAATAATATAATAATATAATATTGTCGTCTGTTTACGCGAATGTTATTCATTGAAATTAAACTACTATATACGGATTTTATCGCGTTGTTTATTTGACACTGTTACAAATTTTTTTGAAAAACTGTTACACTACTATAATTACTATTAAACTTTACAAATTTTTTTAAGCTAATTAAATTATTGCAACTATTAAAACTATTTATACTATTACTATACTATTATACTATTTAGATTTATTTTTACACTTTCCCCGACGTTTCGGTTGCTTTTCAGCAGCCATGGTCCCCGTGACCATAGTATAATAGTATTGTAATAGTATAAATAGTTTTAATAGTTGCAATAATTTAATTAGCTTAAAAAAAATTGTAAGGTTTAATAGTAATTATAGTAGTGTAACAGTTTTTCAAAAAATTTTGTAACAGTGTCAAATAAACAACGCGATAAAATCCGTATATAGTAGTTTAATTTCAATGAATATAATAATACCTTAGTACTCACATTTTATATTTTTGTTTACATATTTAAAATATTTTAATAACATTGTATTAATACCTCTAATTTGGGGAAGATACTAATTCCTGCAACACAGTTTAAACTAGCGCAGGAATTAGAGGATTCTTTAAGATTGTAAATGTTTTGTATTTCAAATAAATTATTATTATTATTATTACTTTGTGTCCAATAATTCTATGGTTTTAAACTCCGTCGATAAACAGAGCTTGAATCTTAATATTAAAACACATCACCATGACATTGTTGACTATTCAAAAATGGACTTCTTTACGCTGCCCGCTTGTGCAAATGGCATGCAATGTATTTGTAATCGATACCATATCAGTCAAGTATGGTAAGCCTTAGTCAGAAACGTAAATATCGCAAGTAATTATAGTGTTTATTGAATGATGAAGCGACGACGATTAAATCAATTTACGAATATCAAAACATTGTATATTTTTATTCGATAAAATACCTGTATAACTAAGTAGAATATTCCCCACTCCAAAAAGCTTAAAACCACACACTTTCATTTTATATCAGCAAATACAATATCAACCGCGAAACCGCATTGTCTCTGGCAGCGAAATATTTTTGTTCTGTACATTCATACTGATATTTTCACGGAATGAAAATTGAGAAAGGCATTATTTTTATGACGATAGAACGAGAGGGGAATGGCTCGTAAACCAAGTCACACGTATGTTTCGACGAAATAAAATCATAGATCTGTCCTATGCTTTGAGGGTAGATGAAGAATATATAGTGTTTATTTTATGTGTCTTGATTTTTAGATGCGTTACTTTTGCTTGATTAGGTTTTTAAAGTTGTTTGATCTTTTGACCATCACTTGTACCCTGGAATTCAGATATAATGGTTTTCCATTACACTTGGTTTCCTTCTAATTGATGAGTTAATTAGATTCTGTGCTTGTAGGAGATGTTTTCTGTGTGGGAAATGCGAGAACACGATAGGTAGAGCATAGCAGAAACTCCATTTAAGCCTGAAATTTCGCATCGCAGAAACACTTCAAATTAACTGGTAAAGTATACCTCTGTTCTATAGAAGTCTCAGCCATGCTACCGCATGTGTTCCAATTACTTCCAGTTGGTAGCACGCTAGTATTATAGTCATAGTTAGTGTTGCAAGTGTCAGAATCAGAATCATTTATTATTTGTAAAACATAGGTAGACAAAAATACAGATCTTATAAATACAGATCTTATATCTCACTAGGTTACCAATGACATTGTTTAAGCGTAAATTGTTTAATTTATTACTTGATAAAAGATATTATTCGGTAACTGAATATTTTAATGATAGATTCATAATCTAGATGATATTATTAATATAATTATAAATACATTACTGTTATTAAAATATTTTCAATTCTAGATTAAGATATGTGTTTGTCAGATTTTCTTTCTTTTTTTTTCTAATTAATATTTTAAATGAATGTTTAACGTGCTGTATATTCATTTTATTATTTTATTTTTCCTGGATTATATACCATTCATTAATAAATATCAATATGTCATTAAATAATATGCATGTAATTTTAAAATTGTACCAATGTAATTTAATTAATTAAATTTTGCACGCCACATGTGGCAGAATATGCAGTACAAATTTAAAAAATGACCACCTGTATACCTGAACCATATTCTAGCAAATAAAGATTATTATTATTATAAACAGGTGTATAGAGCGCTATGTTTTGTCTATGGTAAGACATACAAATATAAGTGGTATATATAAATCTAAAATTAATAAAATTTTAGAGAAAATATAACATAGATAATAAAATGTATTGAGATTAGTTAAGAGTTTGTCAACTGTGTAATAACATTTATCAATTAGATTTTTTTGTAAAGCTTTTTTGAACTTGTGCACAGGTATGTTTTTAATCTGATCGGGTATTTTACTATAAATTCTTGGAGCGATGCCAAAGAAACTTTTGTACATAAAAGATGTTTTATATTTTGTATGACATAATTGATTCACATATAAATTAGCACGGATAGGAGGCTTTTGTACATCTGATAATTTAACAAATAAGTGTAAATTTGTTTTCACAAATTATGCTGTTTCCAAAATATGCAGTGACGGCACTGTAAGTAATTTCAAAGATTTGAAAAAAGTATAACTATCAGTTACTTTTATATTACACATTGACCTTATACATCGCTTTTGTATCCTGAAAACAAGTTCTCTATCAGTGGACTGTCCCCAAAAAACAAGCCCATATCGTAAAACTGAACCAACTAGTCCATGATATGCTGTTAACAAGGTTTCAAAATTTACTTTTTTTAACTGGAAGAGAGCATATGCAGACTGACTCAATCGTGAGTTTTCCAAGTGAGTTTATTGTCAATCATAATACCAAGTGTCTATCGCAACTGCTCTGTCTTAAGGCCATACTATTGATGGGGCAGTTGGGTTGTATGTTTGTTAGTCTTTCCAGTGATATATAATCGAGTAATGTGCTCGGTGGATGGCAAACAAGGGATTTGACTTAGGTAGTATAATGAGGTTGTAATGCATCTTTGCTTCATACTTGCATGTAAACATACTTAGACTCATGCATGTATGAAATCTTCCACTACAGTCAATAGATTCTTCACTAAGTTATTACAAGTTCGTAAGCTATAGACTCTAGAATTTTCCCGATTTAGGTAAACACTGCGTATTTATAAAACTCCTTTAAAAGTTACGTATTTTACCGTAAAAGATTTACATTAGGAAAAGGAAAAGATCATCTTGAAACTTAATCCTTGTTTAATGAATGGGGCGGCTCATTAAAATTTGAAGCAGTTTCCATCAGCTCCGTCAACAATAATTGGTTTACGTTAATATTTAATTTATAGTATTTTTGGTAATTATTAAATTGCCGTACTAGATTTTTCTTACGGCTTCGCTCGCGTAATACAGGTGATTTCAATTTTCTATACCTCGGAAGCAGTACTTTTTACTGGATAAAAGTTACCCTATTAAAAATATTTCTTTCTTTCTTTATTTCTTCTATGTCTTCTTGATCGGCCGAGTAGTTAAGACCTGAAAGCGTAACAAACAAGCAAACTCACATTCGCATTTATAATATTAGTTAGGATTATATTTAGACACGTGATCGATAAGATATAAGGTTCGATTGCCATGACGGGCAATAGATTATTAGGCTTTTCTGTTTAGAATATTTCAGTAGCAGCACGGCGTCTGAAAATTTGCCCTGTAAATATTAGTAGGCTCGCTCTTTATTACACTGGACTTAAACAACACTGCCTAACCCTTTGGGAATGTAGGCGTGAATTTATGTATGCAATACAATCACCATCTCATCGCAACTGATGTAAAAGCACTTTCCTTTATTGAGATGAGTTTTATAAAATATTTAGTGACCGGTATTCCCTGGCGGGGCGTCGACTTCTTCGTCTACCCAGATTTAACTGAATACATTGAATCAATATATACTACGTAGACAACTTCATTAGGTAGTCTTACGCGAATATTAAACATTAAAATTAAACAATTTCATACGGCTTTTTTTTTAGGCTTATGTTCAGCAGTGGACTGCAATAGGCTGAAATGAATGAATGAATACGGCTTTTATTACATAATTTTGAAAATATTACACTACTAATCTTTAATATTATTATAGGATTGAAAGTATAGAAACTTTATACGGATTTTATCGCGTCATTTATTCCTTAAATTTTTTTAATTTTATAATACTCTATTATTACATAATTTTGAAACTTTAAACTACTATTGTTAAACACTTTTACTAGTTACTGTTTAATTCTATTTAAGCGATTTAAATTATTGACTATTTTAATTTTACACTTTCCCGACATTTCGGTTGCTTTTCAGCAGCCATGGTCACGGGGAGACGGATGCTGAAAAGCAACCGAAACGTCGTAATACGTACATAGTCTCACATATATTTCCCCAAAGAGGAAGGAATAAGTAAATTGCACCCACATTTAGCCAGCTAAGATCTTACATAATAGAGGGCGAGATTATTCCCGTTTACCAGGCAGACCCAAGCTCCGTGCTTGAGAATTTATACTACTATTGAGTATTTATTCAGAGAAAAACCGCATAACACTTTTCCCATCGTGGAAAACAAACTTCAAACGGCGCAAATATAGTAATTTTTGAGCCGTTTGGGGTGGAAACCCTAGGTTCATGGAGTCCGAGCGCTCGTATTTTATACAGGCAGATCGCAAAACGCCTGATTGACGTTGCACGTGATCAGAAGGCTGGTCGTTTTTTGGCCCAAGGAATCAGCATTGCTATTCAACGTGGCAATACTGCCTGTCTTCTGGGCACGTTACCAGTTGACAGCGATGCTGAAGAATTCTACGATGCCTAAACCTTTTTTGTAAATATTTAGTAGTATAATTATTTGTGTTTTTGTAATTATGTAACCTTTTTTAATACGTTTGTAAATATATATTAGGTTAATCCGTTTTAAAACTAATAATGTAAATATTTGTGTCAATATTATAATAATATAATATAATATTCTACCACATACACAAAACACCATCTAGCCGAAACTTAGCAAAGCTTGTAATATGGGTACTAGACAATGGATAAACATACATATATACCTTTTTTTTTTTTGTAAATGCATACATATTATACATAGAAACACCCAGACCAAGACAAACATCCATGTTCATGCACACAAATATTTGTCTTGTGCGGGAATCGATCCCGCGACCTCAGGCGTGGCAGTCTGTTACACCAACCACTACGCCATCGAGGCCAATCAATAAAGTTCAATATTAACAACTTCATACCTCATGTACATTAGTCGCATACACTCTTGCTAAGCAACTAGCAGTCTTTCTATGTAAAAAACTTTATTATTATGAGCATCATAATTTAGAAAGACTTCGTACATATGTACCATGAAAACCGCCATAATATTTTTCATTATACTGAAATACTTATTGCACAAGTATATTCTATTATGGCCACGTTTTCCGGATGACACTTCTTTTTTATTCACGTCCTCTATGACGTCACGGGCCGGAAGTAAAGCGAGTATACCATGGTGTTAGAAGGATTTTTATTATACTCTTAAAACTAGCTTCACGTGCCCCTTTCTCACGGATGAGGATGGCGCATTTGTGGCGATATTCTGTTTTATTTTCTCGGTTATTTTTTTGTGACTGCCTCTTATATTCAGCAATATTAGTTTGGTGGTCTTAGAAGCCTTAATATTCATATCCATTCGAATCTAAAATAGTAATATGGATAATGTTGTCTTCTGTTTACACAAATGTTATTCATTGAAATTAAACTACGGATACGGATTTTATCGCGTTGTTTATTTGACACTTTATTACATAATTTAGAAACTTACACTACTATTACAATTAAACTTTACTAATTTTTAAGCTAATTAAATTATTGAAACTATTAAAACTATTTATATTTATGTTTACTCTTTCCCCGACGTTTCGGTTGCTTTTCAGCAGCCATGGTCACGGGGAGACTAAGATGGTAGCTGTTATCTCAATTTTCCAGTGTAGTTATTTCAAAGTACCCGAAATAATTAATCATTGGTGTTTCTATTTACGCAGAATGAGCTCAAAGTATCATGAAGTCTAGCTGTGTTTTGCTTCTCCTTTAGAAGTCAAACGGGTATGCTACCCTCATGCTTACATCTCTGAGGGTATTGTATGCCTAAGTCTATAATGTAGTCAGTTTATATATACAAACTACAAGTTGCTATATGATATTTCTTAGGCGTTGCTAATTAAAACATCGGCTGTAAACATAAGTACGTAAACTAATATCTCGGGACCAGCGACGCAGTTCACGAACAAAAAAGGTTCACGGGACTATTTTGACAGTGTCATGGGATCAGCAAATTAGGCCTACGGGACTAACTTAAAGATTTCACAGGCATCCGAAGTAGTAGGCCCACTAGACTAGCTTAGCAATTTTACAGGACCAGCAAAGCAGGTCCACAGGACTGGCTTGGCAGTCTCACGGGACCATTGAAGTATTAGGTCTCCGAGACTAGTTACGCAGTCTAACAGTTTCAACGAAGTAGGTCCACGGCTCTAGCTTGATAGTCTAATGGGAACAGATAAGTAGGTCCACGGGACCAGATTGGCAGTCCCTATAGGACCAGATTGGCAGTCCCTATAGGACCAGGGCAGTATGCCCAGGCGACATGTCTGGCAGTATTTCAGGACAAATAACATCTTTACAAGAATACATTAAGTCAAAGCCATTGTCACAAGAGTTTCATAATCATATCAGAAATTTCTTAATTGCAGCAGTTTGTTTAATTACAATCCCCGTGACCTGCTGAAAAGCAACCAAAACGTCGGGGAAAGTGTAAAAATAAATCTAAATAGTATAATAGTATAGTAATAGTATAAATAGTTTTAATAGTTTCAATAATTTAATTAGCTTAAAAATTTGTAGTTTAATAGTGATTATAGTAGTGTACAGTTTTTCAAAAAATTTTGTAATAGTGTCAAATAAACAACGCGATAAAATCCGTATATAGTAGTTTAATTTCAATGAATAACATTCGCGTAAACAGAAGACAATATTTTGTTAAACAGAAAATAAAATATGTTGCTTGTTATTACGCAAGTGCTGAAAGCGAAATTCGTAACTCAATCACCAAGATTTTAAAAGCTTTTTGGGTAATGTGTAGTGCGCGCCGACTTTATCGTATTATTGAAGCTTGTCTATACTTTGGTAAGAACTGTGTTTCGAGAAAATTCTGCGTAATGAACAAGAGATATAACTGTACCAGCCGACCCCCGCGATTTCACCCACATTAAGGGTGCTTTTCCACCAGAGATGTGCTATGCAGCTATGCTGCGAAGATGTGAAATCTACGCTACGAAAATATGTGACCGTTTCCACCAATACTACGCTAGGTAGCTGTGCGAGGAAGATGCGCTACGAAGATGCGCCGCCGCAAAGTAGCTGTGCGAGAAAGATGCGCATCTCGAGCTATGCTATGTATCGATAGTAGGGAAACACCACTCGCGATGGCCCATAGCAGGCATCTATAGCAGGCATCCATAGCACGCATCCATAGCACACATCCTTCCATATAAAAAACATATCTTAGTTGAATCCGTTTCCACCAATGCTAAGCTGTGTGCACCAATGAATATGATTGGTGGATATCAAACGCAACCATAGCATCGTAGCATAGCACATCTCTGGTAGAAAAGCACCCTTATGATTACTATGAGAAGTGTGTCAGGATCGAAGCAAATGGAAATCCGTAGTCTCTGCCTACCCCTCTGGGAAACAGGCGTGAATCTATGTATGTATGTATGTATGATTACTATCTCGTTCCCATGGCTTGTAGCGTGATGTAATATAGCCTATTATATCACGCTACAAGCCTAAGACTGCGCCGAGCGAAATGTGCCAAAACAGGCGGTCACAAATATTAAGTGAACAAAATCAACACTTTGTGTTTAATACAAATATAAAATATACATTTACCATAACAATGTATGTGTTTAAAATAACTCCGTGTAAAAAACTTAAAATAATTAACATTTTCGCCTACAAAATTACGTAAATTTTCACGAAAAATTTCGGTTACACTAACCACTACGCCAACGAGGCCGACTTATAAAACCAACAAACAATCATGTCATCAATATGTGTTGCATACAAGTCATTGACTGGATACAGTCGTTTGATAAGTTGAGGGACCTTACAAAGGTGAAGGGTAAATGATAAAATCCATATAGTCAATCATTGTTTGTAATAAACATTTCAGTGAATTTCTATCGATATGTTTATTCATTAATACCCCTCATTACATGGTCCATGAACCCTGGTGCGCTGGAATAGTTTTTTTTTTTGTTAATGTTTGTGCACCAAGATTGTGTCGTTATAGTTAGTCAATCTAGTTTTAGGGACTAGATTGACTAGGGTAGTCATGTAGCGGACATAATATACTATGCAATTAAAAGGTTTGTAATTTTAGATTATAACTTGTACAGAAAAATACCGAATTATATAAAATAATATTTGACTAAACGGAAGTAGAATCTCAGGGCGTGGTTCTTATAAGGCTACGTTACGTGGTCTTCGATAGAAAGACCACTTAATCTCGTCACGGCAGCGCAGCGGAAGCGGGCTGGAACCAGGCGCGGTCGCGTTTATATAGGGCCGCCGCTGGGGAAGAAAGACTGATGGAAGGGCGCCGCGAGCACGGCCGCTCAGCAGCGACCGGTCCGCGTACAAGGTGCGCTGTCTGGAAAACTCTTGGTGCGCTTCAAACTGGTACTCAATATGGCATGTCTCAACATGGTTCTCTATCTGTACATTAAGTTGTAATACACTATAAAATATCACGCACATCCATATTGAAAACTTTACACTATCGTGACTGTACATAGAGTGAGCTCACACATTAGATCTGTCTAATGTTGAGCACACATTAGACAGATCTGCCTCCGCAGCGCAGCTGTAGTGAATGCGACTGCTGTGCATGAGGTCTCGGGTTCGAATCCCGGGTCGGGCCAACAAAACGAATTGGGTTTTTCTGTTAAGAAATCTTAATACAAGCTCGGAGTTAGGAAGTTGGCGGTGTTAGACAACCCCGTGCCTCGGAAAGCACGTAAAACCGTTGGTCCTGCGCCTGATCTCTCTCCGGTCGTGTCGGATTATCCGTCCTATCGGATCATGAGGGTTAGGGAACAGAGAGTGCACTTGTGTTTGCGCACACGCTTATGCACTATAATATCTCCTGCGTAGATGGCCAGTCTACGTTAAGATTTGCCGCCGTGACCGAAATTTCGGTCTGGAGGACATTATTATTATTAGACAGATCTAATTTGTGAGCTCACTCTATGCTCTTCTCATTGAGGACAAATTTTCGAGCAGTCTAGCTAAAGTGAGCGCTTGTGTATGATTTAGATATTTGTTAGTTGATAAGTTTACCTTAAAACGTTTTAGCTAAATCGCTATGCCATATTTATAACACCGCAGAAGCTTTTAGCAATCGAAAATTCATTTAACCGGCCACGTGTTGCAAATAAGTACACGTGTTGTTTCAAAAATGTAAATTAAAATGACTACATTACATCCCACATACGCAGTAAGGAAAACTGAGAACGAATAAATATACATAATATATCTTACAGATGCTATATGTCGCCATAGTAAATCTTTTTAGAAGAGAATTTCTTTCTTTGTTTTTTAATTTTAACGACGCACACAATGGTATTCAAATAACATTAAAAACAAAATTGGGATCCAACAGTTTCCTCTCTAGGATTAATTTCTGGATCTCTCTATATGTACATTTCTGTATATGTTATATACAGGTTGTCCGGCCGGAACTGATGGCCGTTCAGAAAAAAAGATGAAAAGAAATCTATCCTAACTACTACCTGAGATATGATTTTTTTTCAATTACCATATTTAACTTTCTTGTACACTACGACCATAAATGAATGAATTCCATCGGTTTTTTGTTGTTTTATTATTAAACACTAATTATGCTAATAGATAGACAGTCAAAAGTATGAATAGCTATTGCACTTTTTTAATATTTTCTTTTTTCATTTTTTTCTGAACACCAAATTTTTCTTTTGTTCTAGGCATTTGAATGTTATTTATTCATTATCCTGTATAACAAACATTTAAACAACCAACACAAAGAACACCTAGACTCGGAATAACCATTCACCCACCACGGCCTTATGACCGTGTAGTCAAACAGTGCAAGCCAATTAGAATTGTTTTTTAAAGTCCTCCCCACCATTGGTAGTAAATTCCTGTGTCGCGGCAGACTTCGCAGAATTTCAAACAACGGACACAAAGGACACCCAGACTCGGATCAACAATTTGTGGATTAAACACATTTTTGTCCCTCGTGGTCATCGAACCTACACCACTCGGCGCGGCGGCACTGGCAAGGCGGCCACTTAACCACTATGCCATCTGAACGTCAAACAAGTTCCTGCAGTAAAGCCTAGTAACTTTTTTAGTACGGTCCTGGGAAATGAACTTCTGACCCTACGATGGCAGGCGTAAGCTCTCACAATGTTCAGACATTCTACTAAAATAAATAAGTTAACATTATGGTTGGCGACTGCATTTTATATTTACTGTTTGGATGCCTATTTTATGTAGACAAATCGATTCGAAAAAGAACTAAAACAAACAATATAAAATAAAATATGACCACTTTTAACCTAACTAGTAACCACTACGTACTATACTTATTTATTACATATTAAACTGTAAAAATATCAGCTTTTCCTATATAACGGAGACTGGTGAGTCAGGTCTGGAATCTCAGTCTATAAAAAGTTACTATAACTTAAAAGTCATAATACAAAACAAAGATACACTTTATTCATAATTATGTTTATATGGATATCCTGTATGAAAAACAGAGACAGATAGTATTTTCTTGTTCCGTCCTTACTGTCAACAAGAAACAGTAAAATAAACTCCTCTCTTTCATACCGTTCGGATACACACACGTTTATTTCGCTTGTCATGTTACAATGTTTTTTATGTAAATTATTTATTATTTATTTAAATGTATGTATTGCTGTGTAAATAGTGTAGATGCCAACGCATAAAACATGTAAAATGGTCATAGTTTTATTTAAGTCAATGAAGTAAAAAAACCATTAGTTTTTTGCCCCTCGTTGCTCTACAGTACGTATCCGAACAGTTCGAATTCATATCAAATGTCAGACAATGATGTCAGTGCGGTCGTAACACTGGCGCACGCATTGTTTGTAAATTATATGTGCTATATATTTCGACACAGTGTATGGATTCCCATGACAAGCTATTGACTAAACCCTTTTGTGTTTTCTAGCTGGAAAACATAATCACCTTTAAAAGTAATTGACCTAGTAATCACTTCGTTTATATAATATGTAACCTTATATACAATTATGTAGTTTCCCGTTGGATGCGGCTTCGTCCAGCTGTGTTCGTAGTTCGATATCAATATTATCAGTTTTCATGGACAGTTTGTGATCTCAGTGATGAAATAACGATAAACAAACAGTATAGAATAAATCTGCTCTTGTGTTTGCGCCATCTATAAGATTCATACATTTTTATTGCAGATATTAGTGATGTGATTGGAGAAAAATGGGAATGTTTTGTCAAATTAATCTGTTCAAGCCATCGAATGTTCCCTACAAACCAGGTGAGACTATCGCCGGAGTTATAAAATATGCAGTACATGAACCAATGCAGTTTGAAAGAATTACAACATCGCTAAAAGGAAGCGGTTATTTAAAAATCAGAGTCGACGCAGTGAAAAGGGACAAAACTTACACAGCTGATGAAAAATATGTCGATGTTGATAACGTGGTGTCAGCGCATAATGTTCTCGTGCCAGTAGGGAGCCATGAGATAAAATTTAATTTTAAAATACCTGAAAATCTCCCCTCAAGCTTAGAGTATAACAAAAAAATGTCTCAACATAAAGTGAAATGTAGGATCAAATATTACATCCGTATAAAGTTTGAACCGCCCGGCTGGTTTTCTTTCTCTATGCATTTCAGAAAAGAAATCACTGTGGTTTCTGGCATCGTACCACAACTGCTGATGGAGCCAGTGATATATGGAGAAAGTAAGAAGCTGATGCGATTATTTTCACGCAAAAATGCCACTGTGGGCATAAAAGCTAACATTATAAATTCTGTGATACCGAGTGGTGGTCAATTACACGTAAATTGTGAAATCAAAAATGACACTAATGTTGTGATTGGATGTATTGAAACTAAATTAGTTGAAATGTATACTTTTAAAGCACCGGGTTATTCGAAAGTGATTCATCGCGATGAAGTGCCAAATACGAATATTAAAACAGGAAGCGTTGATTGTGAAGTATCAAGATCTTGGCCTTTAACCATAAATGCACCATTAGATTGTATTTCAATGCAAAATTCTAAAATTGTAACTAGAGACTATATAGTGAGAATAACGGCTGAAATGCCAATGCCTCATAGAAATATAGTACTAGATATTCCTGTTCAAATTGGAATGTTACCTAGCACTAATATACCTGAAAATACGCCTGAGACGTCAACCGCAAGTGCCTTGCGAATGTATGAAGACGCTCCGCCGTCGTACTGGGAAGTGATGGGTGAGACGGCTAGACGCGATGCGACTTACAATGATTATAGCTGTAATGAATTTGAAAAGGGAGAAAAATCTAGTACTGCATAGAAAGATCTGCATTTACTTAGATATATAAATTTCTTAGTCATTGTTAAAAGTCTAAATCGTCAAATATATGTAGTCTACAAGCATTTTATATTTAATATTTTAATATATATGTTAGCATTGGCGAGAATGTGTGTCCTAAATTTTGTAAACTGTATTTAATCTTCCAATTGATGTAAAGCGAGACCTAATTGCTGCTGAATTGGCTGCAGTGTTTAAATATATTTATTGTTGTTTTATCGCCTGTGCCTGTAAAGCATTTGCTTTCGATGAATTTATTGGACATTTTGGTAAGATGGAATATGATGACCAAAAGATTAATATTATATGTTTTTGTCTGCTTTTGTGAATGTATTATTTTAGATAATGATTATATTGATCGTTGTATACTTTTGTTTATTTATTTGATTCTCATGTCGTGTGACGTAATAAACTTTTTTAAATACTTGTTGATTGTTTTATTTACCTTTTGATAACGAAATTAATATGATATAATATACTGCATATGTGAAAGGATTTCTGGTAAAATCGTGATACTAAAATGATGTATTAATATTTACGTACGAAATCCAACTCAATATATTTATCACTAGATTTTGCTCGCGGTTTCGTTCGCGTAAATGTAGGATAGGTTAGGTTAGTATCAGTACTTTTTTAATATATTGATAATATAGCTTTCTAATGGTGAAATAATTTTTTAAATCGGTTGAGTAGTTTTTGAGTTAAATCATTACAAACAAGAAATCAAATTTTTCCTCTTTGTAATATTAGTATAGATTAAAATAGATAAACAGATCTAGTAGAATAATATTCATAAGTAAAGGAAATAACCAAATTAGTAGAAAACGATAGAGTTAGTCTAAGATAAACAAAAGGCGCGCATCAACAGTGTACTCGTATCTAAAACTACTTTGTTAATTTAATCTTAACGACGACACACAATGGAACGAATATCGAGGTTCCAGACCATTTACACAGATTTACCGACTAATCAAGCATGAGAATAAAAGAAAATAATAATATGAAAATACATTTAATATTATTATTTTCTCACCCACAGCTCTTCGTGTGCGAGGTATGTGAGATATGACAAAAAATAGAGAGATTAGTCGTACCAAAGGAAATAACGGCGACTCTCTCGAGTTCCGAATAAAATGTTTTTTATTGTATTTCTCCATACATTGTTTTTTTTTAATTTTTCGCTTTGAAATTACTACAAGTGCGTAAATATAAATTGAGGCTTCTTAAATGGTTCTGCATCGATTTCCAATAAGACTATATAGCTTCTATTTTCAAAGTGCCCAATGCCTATGGAACTTTGATTTTCGTTCCACTGTGCGACGCTGTCTTTCATATATTAATAGCATATTGTTGTTCGAATAAAAGTTGTTTATTTAGTCTAACAGTCTCAGAGGCGCAGCGATAGTAATCGCGCGAGGTTCTTGGTGTCAATTTACAGGTTGAGCAAATAATATATAATTATATCTATATATTAATACGTAAAGCAAAAACTTCATACCCCTTTTTAAGAAAATTGCGCGGACGGAGGAGTATGAAATTTGGCACAAGTTCATATGGAGAAGGAGAGGCAAATTCAAATATTTTTATAAAATATGCATTAGAAATATATTAAATTAATGAAAAAACACTACACGCACACAACCATGCATTTGACACACGCAGTCGAATCGTGTTCTATAAATTCTAGCGGTCGCCTAGTGGTCAAAATTCGACCAAAATTCCTAAGCTTCCTAGTTTGTTTTCTGTTTTTCTCTATTACATATAAATAACTTTGCAACTATGGTATAGGTAACCATAGTTACAAAGGATTGTGCGACGTCAGACGAACAATGTCGAAATACTATGAACGCGATTCGATTGCGTGTGTCAAATGCATGGTTGTGTGCGTGTAGTGTTTTTTCATTAATTTAATGTATTTCTAATGCATATTTTATAAAAATATTAGGATTCGCCCCTCCTTCTCCATTTAAACTTTAACTGTGCCAAATTTCATATTCCTCCGTCCGCGCAAATTTCGTAAACAGGGGTACAAAGTTTTTGCTTCACGTATTAATATATAGATGTCAAGCACAAATTTGCTTGTCGTCGTGTCCGATCAAATTACGCAGTTGCCACTTTATCAAGGTAGGTATTGTTCAAATTTTTTATCCAATGTATGTATATATAACACGCAATAAGGAAATCGATTTATAATTCATATTTGTGACATAATAATAATACTACAATGTTTGTTTTTGTTGTGCAATAATCGCGATGAATCATTCAAGTCATCTACTTAAATAATGTAAATAAGAAACTTAATCAGTCTACATATAATATTTCACTAGATGTTCCCCCGTGTTCAACCGCGTTTATCATTACTGCACCGCCCCCTTGGGTCGTAGCGTAATTTTATATAGCCTATAGCCTTCCTCGATAAATAAGCTATCCAACACTTAAAATCTTTAATAATCGACACTCATATAAAACAGTTAATTTAAACTCATTTAAACATTATCTTAAAGCCCTTCTATTATCAAAATGTTATTATAATATAAATGAATTCCTTAATGATAAACAAATAATGTAATTAAATTATTATTATTATATTTTTTATTATTTATTCTTGATTATTTAAATTGACATTGATACTATAACAATTTTTTTTTACTTATACATGATTTCATCGTATTCAATTGTTTTAAATACTTATGATTTATTAATAATAAAAAATGAAATATTATTGTTACTTGTTTATTATTATATTTCAATCTTTTAATTATTTATGATTATGTAACATGCATGCTGTTTTTAATTATTATCAATACTTGCATGTCTTTAAATTGACGGAACATGTTGAAACTGTAATATTTTGTAACACCATATTGTACACAATGTTATAGCAAATAAATCATCTTTATCTTAAATAATTTTTCAAATCGAATCAGTAGTTCTTGAGATTAGCGCGTTCAAACAAACAAACTCTTCAGCTTTATAATATTAGTATAGATTGAAATTATACGGATCTTATTGTGGTTTAATTTAAAAACATTACCTATTATATAAATCTTCTTAATTTAAGTCTACATGTGAGTGTGTGCCAAGTGACTGAGGACGCGGTCGAAGATAGAGCGAAGTGGAGGCAAAACACTAGGTAAGCTGACCCCTCCACCATGGGGGACTTAAGATAGGATAGGGAAGGAGGAGAGAGAAAGAGAGAGAGACTTATTTTGCAAATAATACACATGCAAACTGCTGATGGAATTTTTATTAATAATACACATATTTCCGATAAATATACGTATAGGAAACATAGACAGATTTGTTTGGACTTCCATACGAACTTTTATCTCTTAATTCATCCCTATAAAGATCGAAATTTCAAAAACGCTATCAAATGCCTAAATACAACGTTCCATGGTTTTATTTTCAATAATGACAAATTCCCATACAAAGTTTCACCCCTTATTTCAACTCTTTTATGCCTATTTTTACAACAAAAGGTAACCGATGGCCTTTCCCAAGGTCTAGTCTATCTCTGTATCAAATTTCATCAAAATCGGTTTAATGGTTTAGGCGTGAAAGCGTAGCAGACAGACATACCTACAGATTTACTTTCGCATTTATAATATTAGTAGGGATAATGATAAGCGTCATACGGAGTGCTAATTACTTAAACTCTAAACCTCTAGTTATCTTCTGTTTTATGTATGTATTGTGCATACATTATTAGTAGATAATACAGTACAGTAGTATTACCTAGAGAAATGGAAAGTCTTCTCCCTAGCCTTTATTATTCCCAAGTCACTTAGGGTCGGCTTTTCTAGTCTAACCGGATTTGATTGGATATCAGTTTTTACACGAAGCGGCTACAACCTGACCTCCGCAACCCGAAGGCTAACGATACCCTAAGGCTAGACCAGTGTCAGGATATTATAGGGCACTGACTTCCCATAACAACTGCCATAGATGTTCATGGCAGCCGGGACCGACGGCTTAACGTGCTGTCGAGGCACGAAGCAGGTGATAATTGTCAATCAATAAGCACATCATTTCGAAAAGTCATATAACTTCCGAAAGTCAGAAGTGCGCGACGTGGGTTCGAACCCGAGACCCTCTGCATTGCAGTCTGTTGGTTTCCCCACTGAGCTTACCTAGAGAAATGGAAAGTAATGACGTGTAATTAAATAAAAAAAATATTCAGATTGATATCTAATTGTATTGCTTTAAAATGTTTACCCAACTATGAATCATAGCGTTAGGTTAAAATCATATCATTGTTTAGATTCGCTCGAAAGAGTAACTTGAGTTCATATCGCACTTGCAGTATTATGTATCAAGTATGTTATTGTAAAAAAATACGATGTGTCAGCTTATCATCGAATTATAGTGCTGTTTGTAATGGATAGTAAGTTCTTTTTGAAGTGAAAACTTCTTTATCCGCGTTGAGCACTTCTTGGGTGAACAAAAATCATAGAACTCGCGTCATCGTCACGCTTCGTCATCGTCACGCTTCCACGCTTTCCATTTTTGAATTATTTTAGAATATTAACAATATCTCAGAAATGGTGCGTCCTACGCAAAAAATAACGAAATTTTGACCCCCTTAATTACTCCTAAGTGAGTATCAGGAATCCGAACCGTACCTTTTCTTTTTTGGTTTATAAAAAAGTGTTTATGATCAAGGATTAAAGTTTTCACTTCTATTGCCAATTCCCAGACGGACCCAATTTTTTTTTTAAATACATCTTTGTCTCTAGAAATAATTCCTGTGCCGCGGGGTACTTTACAAACATTCAAATAACGGACACAAAGTACGTCCAGACTCGGAACATCCATTTGTGGATCACACTAAGTTTTGTCCCGTGTGGGATTCGAACCCACAACACTCGGCGCAGTGGCGAGGCGACCACTTAAACCACTACGCCATACGTGCAGCTGAAATAATCAGTTAAGACTGCGCCGAGCAGACATTGACAGAGTTCGTGCGGCGCGTGGCCGCCATAGTAAAATTGTATGGGGGATTTGAAGTACTTTTTTGATAAATATGTATCTTTATTGTCAACCAATAACTTAAATATTTGGGACGGACAAATTGTAATATAACTATTTATGTTTCGTTTAAGCTGTAAAATAGGATAGATTTCAGATTCTAGGGTCTCGACCCGTCCACCCACTGGACTTTACCACTGGTGGGTGGAGGGGTCATTCACGATTACCTCTACGCCCACTATGCTAGCGTGAACCGAAGTTATACATAGATTAATTAAACTAATAAATAAATTAAAAGAAATTATTTTGCTTTCATAATAATAAAAATAACCTCTCCGGACCCGTGGTACAACTGCGATGTTCAGCTGGTTGTACCACGGGGAAGGTAAGTTACCCATGCTTGTTGTAACATTCTACTGTTATAATCTAAAAATCACGTAACACGAGCTTTTTTCGTGCAAATTTACGTAATTTTGTAGGCGAAAATATTAATTATTTTAAGTTTTTTACACGGAGTAATTGTAAATACATTCATTGTTATGGTAAATGTATGTTTTATATTTGTATTTATCAATGTTTGTATTGAACAAAAAGTGTTGATTTTATTCACTTATCTGTGACCGCCTGTTTTGGCAGTCTTAATTATTAAAATAAATAATTAAAGTAATATTATAACCAGGGGTCGGAATAGGTAGAGTTTTTATGTACCAAATGACGTCAAATATGCTACTACAAAATCTTAATATGGATATGCCTTTTTTAATCCTGGGATTGATTAAGTATTTAATTCTTTAGTAAATTATGTGGACGATGAACCTTTAGCTTCCACCAGTGTTTCTAATATAGTTGAAATAGATTGTGATTGATTTCTTGTTATTTCATTTTATTTCATTTCATTGATTTGTAGATACTGTTTAATAAAAAAATATATACCTACTTAGAGTCAAGTTTGTTGCATTTTTCCATCTCTCTACTCTCTTTGCACATAAAATAGAAAATAATTAAACTTTATCAAGCCGCCAGGCGGCGAGTACTAAAATTCCGTCAAGCGCCATTTGCCGGCGTGTTACTTGTAACGCTACTTAGTTTGTGTTTAACATAGGAAAAAGAGTTTTATAAGACAATAATATCAATCCCGGAAGTTTGAGAAAACAATTTTTATTAATCCCCAATTCCGGGTTTAAAAAAAATATTCCGACCTCTGATTATAACAGTGGTTTTTAATAAAAATATGCAGTACTTTTGCATGAGATCGCGAGGTCAGTGCTCGATACCCGGTCAAAGTACTATAGTGTTTTTATAGAAAATCCTCAATGGCTGTGCGAAGTAAAATAAATGAGACTCCTATACGATAATAGTCTCGCTCCCATTTACGTGAGACCTAAAATATAACTGGAAAATGTAGATTTAATACACCTATGCTTACACTTTCGAAGATTTACATGCGATAAGTAAAAGGTACGTAAGTCATAAGATTATATGCACGGTAATATCAACTTAATACTTTCGAAATAAGGTATAATTTCGCTAGTACATTACGTGTTGTTGTCTCCAATAGCTGCCTTCCTCTGTTTTCTTGACCTCAAAGCTTAGCGCCATTTTCATTGTACAGTCAGCAACATAAGCCAATATACACTTGTCAGATTTTAATTTATATATTATTATTACAAATATTAGTTTACATAGTAGTATTCGTTAATTTAATCATTGTTTTAAAATATAGAATAATAATCAAGATTTTTAGTATATAAAATACTAATCTATACATCTATACAAATAAATAAAATTGAAGTGTCTGTTTGTAATGTCAAAATAATAGCTTTATATCTAATGCATATGACAGTATATAAGGTACCTATACGAAAACATCTATTTTTAAATTTTTTGTCTGTCTGTCTGTCTGTTTGTTCCGGCTAATCTCTGAAACGGCTGAACCGATTTTGACGGGACTTTCACTGGAAGATAGCTGATGTTATAAGGAGTAAGTTAGGCTACTTTGATTTTTGAAAAAAAATAGGTTCCGCGGAGACAAACACTTTTTAGTTAAAATCTACGCGGACGAAGTCGCAGGTAACAGCTAGTACATTAATAAGGCCAAAGAGGACGTTCATAGATCAAGTGAAAGAAAAGATAAAAGTTACGTCGTATCAAGAAGTCAAAGCGCTGGTTGAAGATAGGACATTATGGAAGAGACTCCACCGACAAGAGCTTGGCTCTTAAATTGAAGAAGAAAATACGTACAAATTTGTTTCATGTTCACCTACTTATGTTGTTGGATGTACCACTATTTCATAGTTATTTATGTACAATGTGACACTAATGTATTGTAACTTATGTAATATTATTCATAATTATCGTAAATTTGAATATTATTATAATAACGACATAGTTTATTTACATAAAGTTTTGTCACTACCTCAATATTTGTTTTTGAAGTGAAAACTTCTTTAGCGGCGTTGTGCACTTTTTTGTGATGGGTAAAAAATGTTAAACTCGGGTCAGGACACGTGACCTGATTTAAAATTCGTAAGCCGGAGGGAGAATTGTCAAACTCGCGTCAGGACACCTGACCTGATTGAAAATTCGTAAGACGGAGGGAGAATTGTCAAACTCGCGTCAGGACACGTGACCTGATTGAAAATTCGTAAGACTGAGGGAGAATTGTCAAACTCGCGTCAGGACACCTGACCTGATTGAAAATTCGTAAGACGGAGGGAGAATTATCATGTTTGTGTACGATAGCGCAAATAAATGAATATTGTATTTTACCACATAAATGATAGTACTTTTATACTGATAATTAAAGCAATTCATGCAAAATTATTGCCTAACCATTCCAAAATATCAAAAATGCACAACGTTAATATTCAAGTTTTCACTTCTGCCGGCAGCAGCTTCGGTGTTTCCTGAGCGCTATATGTCCTTCTTCAAACGAGGTTTAAAGAGAGTTCTTCTTTCACGGTAGGCAGCGGCTTTGTTGTGTCCTGACATTGCTGAAGTCCATGAGCAGCGGTTACCATTTTCCATCAGGTGGGCCACTTGCTCGTCTGCCACCAATGGCAATAAAAATAAATTAAAAAAGACTCCCGGAGTGCAACCCGTTGATTTTTTTACAGACGTACATATCTCACGCCTCGCTCTCCGAAGTGGTAGGCAGAGATTGAGAGATTGATTGATTATTGGATTGCACATATCACGTAGTGGTTAAGTGATCGTCTCACCACCGCTACAGCGCCAAGTTTTGTGAATTCCAATCCCACTTGGGACGAAGCTTTGTGTGCTCCACAAATGGTTATTCCGAGTCGGTGTGTTCTTGTGTTCGTTGTTTGAATGTTTATAAAGTTCCAGGCCATTTAAAAAAAAATGAATTTATAGATTTACTAGCTTTTGCCCGCGGCTTCGCTCGCGTTAATTTAGAATTTGACAATCAATTCGGGTTGTACTCTGCTTGTAATAAATATAATTCAATCATGATTCGAAAGACACGTGGCGCCATCTATTATTATAAGAACGTTATTATACATTATTTTTCTCGGGAACTACTAATTTAACCGAAAAAAGTTACTGTTTCTGTACACCTGTCAACGTATATGCAAAATTTCAGGATGATTGGTTCAGTGGTTTAGGCGTGAAAAGGTAACAAACAAACAAACAAACTCATTTTTGCTTTTATAATATTAGTTAGGATTAGGTTAAACTACTATATACGGATAATGGTAGATGGTAATTGTTCAATGTCTGTAACATTGAGACAACTACCATCTTAGTCTCCCCGTGACCATGGCTGCTGAAAAGCAACCGAAACGTGGAGAAAAGTGTAAACATAAATATAAATAGTTTTAATAATTTAATTAGCTTAAAAAATAGTAAAGTTTAATAGTAGTAGTGTAACAGTTTCTAAATTATGTAATAAAGTGTCAAATAAACAACGCAATAAAATCCGTATGTAGTAGTTTAATTTCAATGAATAACATTCGCGTAAACAGAAGACAATATAATGTAATAGATTTATGTATTTCCGATGCTAAGGTAGAATGTAAATTATAGTTAAGGATCAAGCATCGACTTAGACACAAAACACAGGCAAATTTCAGTCGCTGAAGTATGACTATAAATAGCTTAGTTGGCAAAGCAGATTGTCGAGGTCGCAAGTTTAAGTCCTGCTTCGTGGATCTTTTTCTTCTGTTATAATTTATACTTTTTGCTAACTATGATTTCAAATCCCGCGTACCTAATAGGCGGCGAGCCTATTAATGGCGGAAATAGGTACTTAGTAACATTTTTCGTTCTGCTATTGATAATTCCTTGAAAGAATAATGCAATAGCACATCTGGCTCGAGAATCAAACTCGAGACGTTCTGCACCTGCAGTCACATGCACTTCTGCGATGTCCTCGGATCAGTCGATCCTGGTAAGACATTCTTTTATAAAAAATATATCTTAGAAATGATTCTAGTCAGGTGTCCAAGGATATTTTATAACATTTAAGGAACGTACAAAAATAACACCTAGACCCAGAAACATATGTACACACAGCAACACATCAACCTAGACTGTTTGGACTTTGAACTATTAGAAGTTGAACGCTACGAATCGTGCGAGAGAGTGCGTTATATGTTTGTTACGCTCTATCCTTACCATTACATCGACACCTCTATGCACTGTCCCTTTCCGACAATTCTCTATTTTGTATGTAGCGTAGTTATGCGTAGCCGGGTGTACATCACATAAAAATTGTTACGTGTTTAATTTTTAGCCATGTAACTCCATTTTTAAACGCAGGCAATATTTTGAAAATGAAATGGAGGAGAGATATTCACTTGGCAATTCTCATGTTTGGAACTGTCAAAGACAAAAAACCAGAGTATCTCTATGATAAATTGGAATGGATGGCCGGAAGTAAGAAATACTCAAGCAGAGAACTAGGGCAACCATTGCGCATACCTAGGAACAGAACTGCTGCTTTCAGAGGTGGTTTCTGGTATAGCGCTACCAAGTGCTGGAATAATTTGCCTCCTCCACTGCGATGCTCCTCAACTAGATAAACTAAGTAGTTTCAGGTTTAAGCTAAAGACATTATATTTATCTGAACAGAAATCCAGCACTTAATTGTTTATATTGTGTTTCTAGATATATTTATGTTTATTGTATATTTATATATAATTTTAATCCATTTTTTTAAATATTATCTTCTGTTCTACACATATATGTAATTGCCTGTCTATTATACATTATATTATATTTACTCTATCTATTAATAAGTATGGTTATAAACTGTATGCCGAATAATCGTCCGTGCTAGCCCTTGAGTTTCGGCTGAAAAACAGCGCTGCGGTCATCCGCAGCAAAGGCTGAGCTGGAACCAGTTGGACACACTGCACAACATTTTATTTATTTTTGTTTATTTTTTCGTATTTTCTTGTTTCTATGTTAATATGTTGTGTTTTTGTGTCTAATAAATTATTTTTCTTTCTTTCTTTCTTTAAACCCACAACATTTCGCGCGACGGCACCGGTGAGGCGATCTTTATTCTTTATCCTTAAAGAATATAGCTGTTGGAAATACCCGTCTACAATACAAGTTTCCTCCATTTAGCATAACTTAGAGTCATATTCGAGATAAATTATTGAGTTTGGAATGTTGATATGACAGCAGTATAAAAACATGATATGAAGCCACTGCCCGGGCCTTCGCTTGCGAGACTACAGTCTAATATCGACTTAATTTATGTAAGTGATTTACATAAATTAAGTCGATGTTAATCTGTATGATGTTATTGTAATTATGTCCATAGAAGGGTAAGCAGAACTATATTATACCCACATTATTTTACCAGCTATTCAAGGTCCCAAGTTATAGGGGGTCAGCCTAAAGCCTCAGTTCAGCGGTAATGTTTTCGACTGTCGTGCAAACTGAAGAGCAAAACGAAATTTTAAAACCAATAGAGTGCGCCTACGTTTGGTTTTCTATATTATTTTACAAAAAAAAAAGCAATCAAAAGAAAAACTTTCGTGCAAACAGTATCAAAATTGTTTTTTTTTTTTTTTTTTTATAAAACTAAGGTGGCAAACAAGCCCACCTGATGGTAAGTCGTCACCATAGCCTATGGACGCTTGCAATACCAGAGGCATCACTTGCGCGTTGCCGACCCTTTAAGAAAAAAGGAAGTGGGAAGGAGAAGGAGCGGGAAGGGGTAAAGAGGGTAATTACCCTGGCCCAATTGGGCCGCCGGTACTCTCACTCGCCGAACGAAACACAACAGTAGGACTACTGCTATTTCACGTCAATATTCTGTGAGAGGGTAGTACTTCCCCGGTCGAGCCGGCCCATTCATGCTGAAATCAGCGAGGCGCTACTACTCTTCGTAGGAACTAAACCTATTACTTTCTTAAAATAAAGGAGTAATTGATATTTTTAATTAGGATATAATAAAAAAGTGGCATACCTTACCGCCAGACAGTTAGATAGGATATAGACAGTTAGTTACGACATAGATTGCACAGTGGATCCTTTTTTTGTCATTTGATAAATATCCCTTCAACCAGATTTGAAACGCTTGCATCGTATTTATTTTAGAGTAGATTATAAAATTCTTTGTCATTTAGGGTTTATGTTAGCTTGGGTAATGCAACTATTAGACTAAAATAATAAAAATATGAGAGTCATCTACCGTGTCATAGGTTTGTAAAAGTTAAACCACTTAATCCCCTGATCAAACCTATTCCCATCGAAATAAAATATGTAAAAACAACATCAGTTATAAAATAGAAATGTCTGTTCGAGATGGACAGACAAAGAAGTTTCAATATATACCCTCTTTGGGTACAACACACTGAAGGAAAAGAGAAAATAAACGGGCTATTACCATACCGCCAAACGATTTTGGATTTTAACGTGTTTAACTTAAAGCTCACAATCGCATCGTCAGTGATATGGTCATTACTGCAAAGAAGCAGGTAAATACCTTATAAAAACAAAGAACCAGTTATGGAGCAGCTCACGCAGTTTCTCTTATGTAATTTTTATACTTGCTTATACGCGCGCTACTGTAGTTTGTTAAATCCCTTTTGCATTGAATAAATATGTTTAACTTATCACCAGATATAGTAAAATAACAGTCAAAAATAGTAAATGATCATCAAATTGCACAGCAAAATATATTGAAAGAGATAAAAATAAGTCGACGGAGCCCCGCGAAGCGGGGCTCCTATTTTTGAGTGGGTTTAAGAAGGAACCTAACATAACCTAACCCTTCCCAGACGGAATGCAGTGATTTGAGGCGTACAGGTGCTCGTTATGATATAAGCATATTTTGCTGCAAAATTACTATTTTTAGTGGTCATTATATTTAATTCCAATAAATATTGAACATAATATATTATAATCTGTTATTCTACCATTCTCGCAAAAAGCTCATAATTATAATAGCAGACCTTTTTTTTATTATAATACTAGATTTTGCCCACGGCTTCGCTCGCGTAAATGTAGGTTAGGTTAGGTTAGTAACACTTATTTTCTGGATGGAAGGTACCCTATGTTCTTTTCTGTATCCCTGACAATATGTATGCGAACATCCATGACGATCGGTCGACTAGTGAAGGCGTGAAAGCGTAACAAATAAACAAGCAAACTCACATTCGCATATATAATACTAGCTTTTGTACGACGGAGCCCGCCCGCGTGGTACTTACAAGAATAAAAAGTAGCCTAAGTCCTTCCCCAGGTTTTAAACTATATCTTTACCAAATTTCATCTAAATCGGTTAAGTGGTTTAGCCGTGGTAGGTAATAGATAGACAGACAGACAGATAGACAGACAGAGTTACTTTCGAATTTATAATATTAGTAAGGAGTAAGGGTTAGCACAGTATAAAGACTAACATTAGACTGTGATATTAGTAAGGATTAGGATGAAAAAAATAAACAGTAAAATGTTTGCAACACTTTGCATATTGTCGGCCTCGATGGCGTAGTGGTCAGTATAACCGCTTCCCGCACAAGTCAAACATTTGTGTGCATGAACATGGATGTTTGTCGTGGTCTGGGTGTTTCTATGTATAATATGTATGTATTTACAAAAAAGGAAAGTATATATTATGTATGTTTATCCATTGTCTAGTGCCCATAGTAAAAGCCCTGCTTAGTTTGGGCTAGATGGTGTTGTGTGTATGTGATAGAATATATAGAATATAAGGTGTAAAATACCGAAATTATAATTGAAATGTGATTAAAGGCCGTGAGATTCTTGTTTTTCGTGAGAACATACGTTCTCATAGTCATAGGTTCAACACTTTGTCATCTACCAACGAACTTAAATATAAATTCAGTAACTACATTAAACTCATTAATTTTTACGTTCATAAGTGTTACTTTGTGATCTAAATGATTAAATGGTTTTTGACTTTGACTACATAGGTAGTTAGTCTCACGCCAATTATTTTCCCGAACAGGGCAGAGATGAAGAACATAATTTTTTTATACTACTAAGGTGGCAAACAATAATACAGCCCACCTGATGGTAAGTGGTCACCGTAGCCTGTAGACGCCTGCAACACCAGAGGCATCACTTGCGCGTTACTGACCCTTTAGCAAAAGGAAGTGATAAGGAGAAGGAGTGGAAAGGGGGTGTTTGGGCCTCCGGCACTCTCACTCACTGAACGAAACACAACAGTAGGAATACTTGTATTTCACGTTGATATTCTGTAAGAGGGTAGTCCTTCCCCGGTCGAACCGACCCATTCATGCTGAAATCAGCGAGGCTCTACTATTCTAATACACGATTATATCACATCATACACAATTTGGTTAATTATACAAAATTTATTTTACTGGTTCCCATTAATTTAATCCCATTTTGTAATTACTGTTTTGGGATAATAAATAAGTTAAACGCTGCGCATGCGCGGCATGATGTACTCGCCATTGTAACACGGTGACGCTTGTCAGCGTGCGTTTAAAATAGTTACGTACAAGTTGATTTGATTTATTTTGCCACTCGTACTGTGCAGGCAATCAAAAGCAATTGAATCTAATTTTTATACATTATACATACATAGATTCACGCCTGTTTCCCAGAAGGGTAGGCAGAGACTACGGATTTCCATTTGCTACGATCCTGACACACTTCTCTGGCTTCATTCACTTTCATCACATTTTTATAATAATAATAATATCAGCGCTGTAATAAACTGTACCACTGCTAGGCACGGGAGTATTCCGCTTTCGGCACTAATTTTTTCGGCACCTATAGTTTCGGAAATAAAAAGTGGAATAGCTTAGGTGCCGAAACCATAGGTGCCGAAAAAATTGGTGCCAAAAGCGGAATACTCCTAGGCACGGGCCTCTTCTCGGTGTGAGAAGGGTTACGCTGGCTCAGTCAGGTTGGCAGACTTCACATATCTTCGAGAACATTATGGAGAACTGTCAGACATGCAAGTTTCCTCACAATGTTGATGTTTATTGTACATATTTATTTAACACTTTACATGCACGGTATTGCTGACGCTGCGGTCCCAACCGAGACGTCAGTTTACGTTAACACAATAAAGTACAATTTAGTATAAAATCAGTCAGTGCAAATACACACGCGATCATGAAAGCATAGCCAATCCCTTTACTGCAATACATATAACTAATTAAAGTATCGTGAAGTGTTTATACCTAACTTATGAACTTTTATTCTGCACTCCATCTATCATCTGTCAAGTGTACGACACCGTACATTTTATGGTCCTTCGAGTCGGATATTTACCAAGGTCACATTGACGTTCATTTAATCACACCATTCCATTTAATAGAACAACTAAGCGAAATATCCAGCAGTCTTCCCAAATCAGTTTCTTTGATTCTTTCTATCATCCATCAAGTGTACGACACCGTACATTTATAGATTTAAAATATATGCTTGTTTATTTTTTTTTTGTGCTTGCTGTATAAAGAAAATCTCTTCAAAAACATAGCAATATATACTATAATTATTATTTTATTACAACAATATAAATGATTGTACGTAAATTAATAAACTTACGCTTAACTAAAATAAGGATAAGGAAATAATTACCAGAATGGACATGCCGACTGCTTTGTTTCAGTTATATTTTCCAAACAAATTAAATAATACATACATACTGTAACTGACAGTTTTTATAAAAAATATTGGTCTTTGTTTTGATTTGTAAATTCATGAGTGCCCATTTTCGGAAGAGATTTAGGCTGATTCTACAGATTTCAATTTCTAATCGTTAGTATCTTGATTCGTGATATTTTAAAACTTTACGAAATACATTGCTATATCTATAAGTTCTAATTGCGTCTATGAAGGTTTTGCCTGATTCGGTTCTCCTTGTCTGTCTACTTCATCGACTTCTGTTTTGCGCTGTCACTATGTCTATTCCTTTCTCCTTCAAGTCCTTTTGGACCGTCGTCGGTCAGGTGGGTGGTCTTCCAAGGTGCCTTCGTGTCGTCTTTGATAATTCTTGGGCTATTTATAAGTTCTATGGTGATAGGAATTTCCACCGATGAAACTCTACGAGAAAATGGGCTCTATGTCAAGCACTATGCGATGATATTATATATATATATGTGCTATGCTATATGAACTATATGAACTATATGAATTATATGGTATGAAACAATACAATTTCGATCCAAATTTTATTCAATATGTTAAAAATTATTCAAAATTATTTAAAAAGACTTGTGCCACTGCCAAGTCCCTTTACCTAAAAACTAAAATTCAAAAATCTAAGAATAAAATTAAAACTACATGGAACATTATTAACAATGAAACAGGTCGCAGCAAGGTGCGTGATAATAAATTTGAACTGAATATAAATAATAGCGTAATTTCAAATAATTTGGAAGTAGCCGATACATTCAATAACTACTTCGCAAAAATACCTTTAAACATAACTAGTACCCTTAGGTCTTGCCCAGCTCGAGCAGAATACTTAGTTAGGTGCAACGTGGAAGAGTGCAAGATACTATTTAGTTTTGAGCGTGTACATCCGTATGATATAATTAAAGTATTTAAGTCGCTTAATTCAAAAAAATCAGCTGACTTCTGGGGTATTTCGGTAAAATTAGTTGAAAGTATTATTGTTAATATAGCGCCACACCTAGCCGCAATATTCAACGGATGCATTGATGTGGGCATTTTTCCAAACTTAATGAAATGTAGTAAAATAATACCTTTATTTAAAAATGGTTGCAAAAGTGACCCCAGTAATTTTAGGCCGATTTCAATATTACCTGCTATTAGTAAAATATTTGAGAAGATTATATTACAGCAATTAGAGAGCCACTTCAGTGTAAACAATTTATTTCATGCAGATCAATATGGTTTTAGGAAGGGCCGTTCTACGATAGATGCGGGTGTTACGCTTTTAAAACATATATTCAGTGCCTGGGAGAATTCGCATGATGTCATTGGCGTATTCTGTGATCTCTCTAAAGCCTTTGACTGCGTTGACCATCAAACGCTGTTGCGAAAACTCAGGCATTATGGCATCCGAGATACTGCACTTGACCTAGTTGATTCCTACCTAAGCGATAGACTACAACACGTTGATATCAACGGAAGTAGATCTTCTGGATTACCAGTCACAATGGGCGTGCCACAGGGCTCGATTTTGGGACCCTTTCTGTTTTTAGTGTACGTAAATGATTTGCCGTTCTTTGTTCAGCATTTGTGTGACATTGTTTTATTCGCGGATGACACATCCCTTATTTTTAAGGTAGACCGAAAAGCACCAAATTTACGTGCTGTTAATGATTCACTCGCGGAAGTCCTGGACTGGTTTACGGCGAATAATTTACTACTTAACTCTACAAAAACTAAATGTATCAAGTTTACATTGCCAAACGTAAAGAGTCCTAACGTGAATATAATTTTAAATGATGAAATTATTACTTTAGTTCAATCAACAGTCTTTTTAGGATTAACTTTAGATCATAAAGTTCAGTGGGGCGCTCAAATATCGTGTCTTGTAGGGAAACTTAGCTCAGCCGCATACGCAATTCGGAAAGTAAGACAGCTTACTGATATAGATACTGCAAGACTAGTATATTTCAGTTACTTTCATAGTGTCATGTCCTACGGTATATTATTGTGGGGCAAGGCAGCTGATATTGAGACAATTTTTATTCTTCAAAAGCGTGCAGTACGTAGCATTTATAATTTAGGACCACGAGTTTCCCTGAAAGATCGATTTAAAGAAATTGGCATACTTACTGTTGCGTCGCAATATATATTTGCTAACATTATGTTTATTAAACATAACATTTACTTATATAATAAGAATAGTGATATCCATAACGTAAACACTAGAAATAAGCATAAGTTAGTAGGCCCATATCATCGTTTACATAAAGTTCACAATACATTTGCGGGACTCGGTATACGTTTTTTTAATAAATTACCTATTACTATAATTAATTTACCATTGTTTAAATTTAAAAACGCCGTTAAAAAACAACTTATTCGGAAGGGTTATTATTCAGTCAACGACTACTTAAATGACAAAAACTCATGGAGCTAGTTGCTTGTTGCATACAGGATTCAAAGATCTGTATTACTTATAAGTCAATTTAAGCCTTTGCATAGTCACAAAGTGTAAGTGTATGCGCCATCATGCCATCTTACTGTCTATTTTAGATTTATATTAAATAATATATCTTAGCTCAAATTATTTCCTCTCTATAATATTATTAAGTTATTATTGTTATTATCTTTAGTTTTTTATAGTCAGTAGTATATGGCATAATGGCTGTAACACCTTGTTAATCTGAGTTGTAAAATACTGAAATTATATTTAACTGGCGATTTAAAAGAGTGGCCGTGAGTTTCTTGCAGGTTTCTTCTCATAGGCTCTACCCTTTGCCTGAACCTAGCAACTAACCTAAATGTAGCTTCAGTAACTTAGTAAACTCACTAACCTATATACTTTGACGTTCATAAGTGTTACTTTGTGACCTAAATGAATAAATGATTTTTGACTTTGACTTTGACTTTGACTTTATTAACTTTACTACGTATTACCAGATTTAAAAGTTTCTGCCTCGCACAACAAAACTGTGGAATGAGCTGTCGCCTGCGGTATTTCCGGACCAATACGACCTTCAACACTTCAAGAAAAGAGCGTACTCCTTTTTAAAAGGCCGGCAACGCAATTGTAACTCCTCTGGTGTTGCAGGTGTCCATGGGCGGCGGTAATTGCTAACCATCAGGCGATCCGTCTGCTCGTTTGCCCCCTAATCCATAAAAAAAAAAAGAATATAATATTAATACGCTTCTTTCGTTTCTGCGTCATACACCGCAACAAACGCATTTCGCTTGGCGCTTCTGCGTTGCGTCGTATATTTTTGACATTAAAGAAAATACTTATTGGTCATTTTGTAATGAACATAGTTTTTAAAAGAAGCAAACTGGTTCCTGCATCAAATTTCTTGACTTGACCTTTCAATGACTAGATACTGTTCGTGTTTGACTATGTTAATACATATCGACAAAATGCCAATTGTTTCCTGTTGAATTTTTTTCCTGCCTTTGTTCACAATCCCTTTGATTCATAAACGCTGGATTTCTTTCTCCAATAACAACAGGAATTTCAACAGACGCATTTCTGTGAGGGAACGGCAAATTTGCAGTCACGTTTAATTTATATTCTCTTACGAAAATCTTTGAATGTTGTATAGAGTACAAACTTGGCAATGTTGGAACTATATACTTAATTTCGGCTACACTATTCTCTTTGACTCCCGGACTCTCCACTATACTTTCTTTTATAGTTTTCCTCTTTTTCTGCTTAGCTTTACTATCTGATATATATGTTATCTCAGTGATAAGTGTCGTTTTAATACCAACTACTGTTACATTTGTATAATTTCTTATTTTACATTTCAGTTTAATATTCTCTCCTGGCATCAAAAATGTCTTGTCAATTGCTATCGTCAAATTGATTGCGTTATTTGACATTATAGAGAATGGTATCTTGGTTAATCCAAAAATCAAAGGCTGCTCCGAGCAAGATTCCAAATATCCGTACACAGGTATTTCTGCATCAAACTCTTTAGATCCAAATAAACCGGTCTTCTTAAATGCAGCAACAATTTTATATGATATCGTGCATATGTTGTTTTTAAATGAAGTCGGCAAAATATGTGGCAAGAAAAAGTGAAAAGGGTAACTGTATACTCCTGCTTCCATATAAGAACATGGTCTTGCCATAACAGCTTGTACTGAAGATATATATTGTTCTTTTCCAGTATACCATGTTGTAGAATCATCACTACTATCTGACCAGGTACATTTTCCTTTGCCTTCTAAGCTGATATTAATTGTATGAAATGACGTCCGCTTGTCCAAGTTAAACTTCAGTGTTCCATTAACACGTTGACCACTTTTGTAGATCCCTTCACTAGCTGCTTCCAGTAATATTTGACACTCGATGCCCATTTTGATCGAACAGAGATGCGAAACGGCGTCTGTTCGTGGGTACTCGCGGCATACTGGTTTATTTACCCGAATGAAAAATACGATAACAAGGCCTCCATGTGTGTGGGGTTAAGGAATCCCCGTATCTCAAGATTGTAACAAACAACTATGCGTCACACCCAGACGACGATTTACGTGAGCGGTCAAACCGGTTTACACGTAATATATTTTAAGGTCAAGCCTAGTTCGTTGATACCGTGGCGTAATTGTAAACACACTCGGAACAGTGTGTAAATAACAAACCATCGAGAAAGTGTTATTGAATTATTCTGCTAGGAACTTCTTGATAGAAATTTTAGGTCTAAAACATTATATAGAGTTAAATAAGTTTGCTATTTGTCGAGATACAGTGATAATTATATACACTCAAATTTCAAAACCTCTGTCACGCGGACCGGTTGTGTTCAGCGGCCGCGTTTGTGCTAGAGGGGGAGCGCCTCTTCCTCTCCCCTCGCCGCCGATATATAAACCGACCGCGCCCTGGGGTTACGGGTTGGGAGCCTTCTGCGCTCACCCACAGTCCGCGTAAAGTTGTAAAGGCCATCTGAGGCCAATAACTAGCACACACGAAAAAAAAAAAGCCCGTCCCCTTCGTCTGCTGCAGCTACCAAGATAAGTGGTCCATAGCTTTGGACCACGTAGTGAGCCTTACAAGAACCACGCCTGAGGTTCTGTTCCATTTCGATATACTTATATTAAATTGTGTAAATCGGGTTACTTGTTTGTACAAGTTTATATCTAAAATATAAACCTTTTAATTGCGTAGTAAATATTTTATCTCCGCTACATAACTACCAATCTAGTCAATCTATCAATCTAGTCCCTAAAGCTAGGTTGACTAGCATAACGTGACATCTCAAGTGTCTGAGTGACAGTGGCGGCAAATCTCTGCTGATCAAGTTAAATATACTAAAACGCCCGGCTAGGCGGACTTTTTGTAAATATGGCTAGATTAGATTGACACGGCATGTGGAAAACTGTACATTATGGTGTAAAATGGTATTATGATCAGGAGTCGACTGCGATAGGCTGATTGATTAATTAATTAAAGAACTTCTTATTTTTAATGTCTCTCCCAACATGACGTACATTTTCAACACGAACATACTACCCACTCATACATATTCCACCTATTCAGAGCACGGAGAGGCTGGTTATCTGTAATACAGGACTTCCTAGTACAGAGACCAATCTTCCACACAGACTATACATTCGCTGCTTTCTTGTATGGACTGTTTGATTATGATGTCAAATATTATGTACTGTGTGAGAGAACAAAATAAACAATTATTTATTATTAATAAAAAAAATATATTGCACTGTACATACTTACAAATATAGTCTGACACCAGTTTCACCTATATCCTTGAGGAAATAAGCATATATATAATACCTCCATACGTACACATATCTATGGTTCTAGGTCTCACGTAATAGGGGGCGAACCTATCACTTCATTAACCGGGCAGTCAACCCATCGTGTTACTGACAAGGTGGCAGTGCTGCTCCTAAGAAACACCATAAGTTCCGACACATTTTAAAAATCCCCTGGGTTGGCATTATCCTAACTATTATTATAAATGTGAATGTGAATTTGTTTGTTTGTTACGCTTTCATTCTTTAACTACTCGACCGATCATCATGAAATTTGGCATACACGTTGTCAGGGGAATACAAAAGGACATACGGTATTTTCATCTAGAATAATGTCTTCCAGACCGAATTTCGGTCATGGCGGCCAATCTTAACGTAGACTGGCTATCTGCGCAGGAGATATTATAGTGCACAAGTGTGTGCGCAAACACAAGTGCTCTCTCTGTTCCCTAACCCTCAAGATCCGATGGAACGGTAATCTGACACGACCGGAGAGAGATCAGGCGCAGGACCAACGGCTTTACGTGCTTTCCGAGGCACGGGGGTGTCTAACACCACCAACTTCCTAACTCCGGGCTCGTATTGAGATTTCTTAACAGAAAAACTCAATACCTTTTTATTGGCTCGACCCGGGATTCGAACCCGAGACTTCATGCACAGCAGTCGCATTCACTACCGCTGCGCCACGGAGGCAGCTAGATAGTACTTACCTAACCTACTCTTCATTTACGCGAGCGACGCCGCGGGTTCTAGTTATTCGATTAGTATGAAAAATGTGTCCTAGTTTGCAACTAAATCATGTTCTATGACGCGAAGTGTGGTTTACGATTAATGTGCAAGCGTCGGTGCGCGTGCGCGCATCTACGACCTACCTATTTATGTCTATTCTTTCTATAGATGATGACGTCATCGCCGATCGTCATATAATCGCATGGCGGCAAACCGATTCTCCATTGAATTAGCTTCTTTAATCTTAATGCATCTGGAAACGTAGTACCTATATATTCAATTTGGAAAAATATTTTTATAAAATGTAATTTTATAAAATTTCATGTTGATTGGTTGAGTAATTAAGGCGTGAAAGCGTAACAAACAAACAAACAAATTCATTTTCGCATTTATAGTAGGTATTACTAGATTTTGCCCGCGGCTTCGCTCGCGTTAATTTAGAATTTGACAAACAATTCGGGTTGTACTTTGCTTGTAATAATATAATTCAATCATGATTCGAAAGACACGTGGCACCATCTATTATCATAAGAACGTTATTGTTGTTTACCTCGGGAACAGTAATTTTTTTCAGGATGAAAGGCAGCCTATGTCCGTTTCTGTACAACTGTCAACGTATATGCAAAATTTCAGGATGATCGGTGCAGTGGTTTAGGCGTGAAAAGGTAACAAACAAACAAACTCATTTTCGCTTTTATAATATTAGTTACAAAGTTACCATTAGAGTGCTTCTGAATAATTGTTATATTGAATCAGTATTCAAACAAATAACAATGACAAAGAATACCGCATAATTACAAAGTACCTATTGAATACCGCAAAATGATTATATGGCAATACTACATACAAACAAACAAATAAATAAAATAATTATATTATAGTCTAGCTACAGCGAGTTTAAACTCAATTTTACATTTTTTTTTTTATGGCCTAGGGGGCCATACGAGCTGACGGATCGCCTGATGGTAAGCGATTACCGCCGCCCATGATAGGAAAAGGATCGGGGTAACTAGGCCTCCGGCTCTCTCACTCACCGATACGAAACGCAACAATATGTGTACCGTTCCTTCACGCCGGTATTCTGTGAGAGGGTAGTACTACCCCGGTCGACCATCTATAACTACTAATATTATAAAGAGGAAAGATTTGATTTTTGTATGTTCATTTATTTGTAATGTTTAACTCAAAAACTAATCAACCGATTTTAAATATTCTTTCGCCATTCGAAAGCTTTATTATCACCAAGTAACATAGGCTATATTTAATATTGTCTTCTGTTTACGCGAATGTTATTCATTGAAATTAAACTACTATATACGGATTTTATCGTGTTGTTTATTTGACACTTTATTACAAAATTTTTAAAACTGTTACACTACTATTACTATTAAAACTTTACTAATTTTTAAGCTAATTAAATTATTGAAACTATTAAAACTATTTATACTATTACATACTATATTATTATACTATTTGTATTTATGTCTACACTTTCCCCGACGTTTCGGTTGCTTTTCAGCAGCCATGGTCACGGGGAGACTAAGATCGTATCTTGTGTGTGGGGGCCAGTCAGTGCAGACCGGCGACACTTCGACCCAGTGGGATCTTTTGTGTCGACACTCTCCCAATAACGACTGCCATAGATGTTCATGGCAGCCGGGACCAACGGCTTAACGTGCTCTCCGAGGCACGGAGCAGGCGATAATTGTCAATCAATACGCACATAATTTCGAAAAGTCATATAACTTCCGAAAATCAGAGGTGCGCGACGTGGGTTTGAACGCGAGACCCTCTGCATTGCAGTCTGTTGGTCTCCCCACTGAGCTATCGCTGCTCTTATAATATTAGTAAGGATAGACATAGAGGTATATAATACGACGGCCTCAATGGCGTAGTGGTTAGTGTAACCGACTGCCACGCCTGAAGTCGCGGGTCCGATTCCTGCACAAGTCAAACATTTGTGTGCATGAACATTGATGTTTATCTTGGTCTGGGTGTTTCTATGTATAATATGGAGGTATTAACAAAAATAAAGTATATTATGTATGTTTATCCATTGTCTAGTACCCATAGTACAAGCTATGCTTAGTTTGGGCTAGATGATGTTGTGTGTATGTGGTAGAATATTATTATTATTATCACCGATTAACATAGGCTATATTTTATTTAAAAACGTTCTGTTACTAACATAACCTAATCTAATTACTTTTACGCGAGTGAAGCGGCGAGCAAAAGCTAGTAATACATATAGACATAGGTATATAATACTCACGTTTCGGAACTATGCTTAGGTTCCAAGTAATACAGAATGTAGTTAATTATCGGGCACGTAGACACTCCACGTTGCCACAAAAATGTTCCCTACGGTAATACTGATTCACATTAAGTAATAAGCGTATGAGTATTGGCGGTTGTTCAACGAATTAGTCTTTGAATTTACGATCGATACGTAGATAGCTCAGTGGGGAGACCAACAGACTGCAATGCAGTGGGTCTCGCGTTCGAACCCACATCGCGCACCTCTGACTTTCGGCACCTCATGACTTTTCGAAATTATGTGTGTATTGATTGAAAATTATTGCCTGCTCCCTGCCTCGGAGAGCAAGTTAAGCCGTCGATCTCGGCTGCCATGAACATCTATGGCAGTCGTTATTGGGAAGTCATTGCCCTCTAATATCCTGATACTGGTCTAGCCTTAGGTTGTCGTTAGCCTTCGGGTTGCGGAAGTCAGGTGGCAGCCGCTCCGTGTAAAAACTGATATCTAGTCAAATCCGGTTAGACTAGAAAGCCGACTCCAAGGGACTTGGGAATAATAAAGGCTAGGGAGAAGAAGACGTAGGTGCCACCTCTCACTACCAAAATTAACATAATTATAACACAATATTTAGCCTTGGTAAGGCGATTAACACACGGCACCGCGCATCGCCGCGGTAGGCGGTGAAGCGGATCTCATGTCGCATTGGCCTCTACTAAATCGTTGATGCCTAACACACCTACACCGCCCGACCGCGCGTTCAAGCGGTGCTCTTTCGCTCTACCGCCACCGGCCTCCGCGGCGGTGCGCGTCGCCGTGTGATAATCGCCTTAGCAAGAAAACATCGTCAATAAGCCGGCAACTAGACCCAATAAAAAGCAGCAGTATCTTTGGCGACCAAATTTTTCTCGGATGGCGTACTGATTTAAATGGTCGCCTTGCAACACCACGCCGAGTATTGTGGGTTCGAATCCTATACGGGACAATTGTGTGAATCACTACTATTTTTCCAAGTCTGTGTTTCTGATTAGTAAAACCCACGACACAGAATTTATTCCTAGTGCGAGAGAAGTCTTTTAAAAAAGAAAAAATAGATAATAGTAGTACATAATTTGCTTCCCATCGGCCTCGATGGCGTAGTGTCGGCCTCGATGGCGTAGTGTCGGCCTCGATGGCGTAGTGGTTAGTGTAAACGACTGCCACGCCTGAGGTCGCGGGTTCGATTCCCACACAAGTCAAACATTTGTGTGCATGGACACGGATGTTTGTCTTGGTCTGGGTGTTTCTATGTATAATATGTATATATTTACAAAAAAGTATGTATATGTATGTTTATCCATTGTCTAGTACCCATAGTACAAGCTCAGCTTAGTTTGGGCTAGATGGTGTTGTGTGTATGTGATAGAATACTATTATCATATTATTATTATTATTTGGTTTAAAAAGATCTTAACTTATATCACGAGAAATAGACAGTAAAGTATCTTTACACTAAATATACTTTTGTGACTATCATAACTCGTGTACTAAATATACCCTAAATTCAATCTTAATGCTCATTTTATATAGTACTAGCTTTTGCCTGCGGCTTCGCTCGCGCTAATTTAGAATTTGACAATCAATTCGGGTTGTACTCTGCTTGTAATAATATAATTCAATCATGTTTCGAAAGACGCGTGGCGCCATTTATTATCATAAGAACGTTATTATTGTGTTCCTCGGGAACAGTAATTTTTTTCGGGATGAAAGGTAGCCTATGTCCGTTTCTGTACACCTGTCAATGTATATGCAAAATTTCAGGATGATCAGTTCAGTGGCTTAGGCGTGAAAAGGTAACAAACAAACAAACAAACTCATTTTCACTTTTATAATATTAGTTAGGATTAGGATTATATAGGTATGGCATTAAATTGGTATTAAATAATATGGTCTCTGACTTTGAAATTAAACTACTATATACGAATTTTATCGCGTTGTTTATTTGACACTTTATTACAAATTTCTTTTTTGAATGCTGTTACATTACTATTACTACTAAACTTTACTAATTTTTAAGCTAATGAAATTATTGAAACTATTAAAATGGTCTCTGACGCTCATATATCCCTGAGGTAGGCAGATACATTTTATCGCGTCGTAGATGGCGAGCCAAATTGCTCAGCAAAAAAATTACTTTTAATACTTTGCCTGAAACGGCTAGTCAAAATAGTTACCACATAGTCTTTAAACATAAGTGCACTAAATGTGCACTGACTGATGACTACTTTTAAGGTAAAATAATAAAACGCATTGCGTATATTTTCAAACAATTCTATTAATTATATAAATAAACAAAATACCTGTTTATTACCAAAGAGTTAGGAATATTACAACCACATGTACACATCAGTCCCTAACAAGAGACGGCAAGCGAGCAACACAGTATCAATTGGCAGTTTACTGCTGTACAAATTAAGTCACATTCTATAACCTACAAAACAGATAACTACGTATACTATTTTAACAATTATTCTGAAATTAGAAGCTAATGAATGTAAATTAAAAACAAATTATATCTACAGGAACATTCTCAGTCATTGCTATAAAAAAATCAGAAGAAGAATATACCCTTCTGTTAACCATTTGAATATCAATTGATAATTACATATAATTATTTAAGGCAAACATATTTTGGCTCTCTATAATATTTCACAATACTTTTTTGTTTGTATTGTGACATTGGTATTAATACATAATTTCCTTGATATTACTAGGAAACGCTATAAACATGTCACTTTGAGACAAGTACAGCTAATGCAGCAATTATGTTTAGAATTTACCTCAATTTCATTTATATCATCCCTTGCTTGAATAACCACTGGGATGTCAACTGAAGCTTCTCTATGAGGGAACGGGAAGGTAGCAGACACGTTTACTTTATAGTCTCTTTTAAAATACTTTGAATTTTGTATTGAGAACAACTTCGGTAACGTCGGCACGATACACTTCATTTTAATTTCACTATTTTCCTTGGCTCCTCTGGCTTCTGTTACACTTCCATCTACCGTCTTCCTATGAACTTTTTCACGTTTATTATCGTATTTATAAGTAGTTTCTTCGATCAACTTTATTCGGATACCAGTTACTGGTATATCTGCTTCATTGTCAATTAAACAATTCAGTCTAATCATTTCGCCTGCTGTCAAAAACGGTTTTCTAATTTCTACTTCTAAATCTATCGGATGTAGTCTTGGAAACGGAGTTTTGGTTATTCCTGCTGTTACCGGCTCTTTTAGAGAAGGTTTTACATTACCATATACCGGTACTTCTTGTTTGAATTGCTTCACATTGCCGTTCGACCCAGACAGCATGAATTCAGCAGTAATTTTATATGATATTCTACATGTGTTATCATTGAAGGTTGATGGCAGAGCTTTCGGCAGTAGAAATTCAAATGGAGACTCGTAGTCACCTGCTTCTATGTCATTGTGGTTTTCTTCTAAAATTATCTGATGCAGCGACACGAACACTTCTTTCTCCTTCAAACTTGCTTTGCTGTCTGACCAGTGATTCTTTCCTTTAAGTTTGCCTTTAAAGAAGAGGATGATATAAGGTATCCGCATTGGCGTGTCTATGATGTATTTAACAATGCCTGTAACCAATTGGCCGCTCCTATAGGTTCCTCTTTTAGACGGCGTTGGTAATATTTGACATTTGATTCCCATATCTTCAAATAACTTTTACGTGGCGAAATATATTTGCAACCAATAACGATGTTATGTTTTTATGCCTTTGTAAGCGTAGCTGTTTTCGTCGCAAAGTTCTGATTTATACTGCGGTACTATACCACAAGCGATAGGAGTAACCGAGTTGCCATGACGTAAGCAAACCGCAATCAACGTCCGCGGTGATTTAAAGCGTGCAGGACAGCTTTTATTAAGGAAAACTAATCGGTGTCGCATCAACGTCATTACTAGTTTCAACCAAAAATGATAAGACTTCTATTTGTAATAATAATCTTAGATAATCGTGCCGTGTGATGCTGCTTTACTATAAATGCAAGTCACGTGTGATAAACAGAAATGGATTTACATTTGCCGTTTGTCATTGACGTAGACGGGACACGCCTTCTGACGTACACAGTGGCTTGTCTGACGTATATACCTACCAGTCGGAATTTTCGATTCTGATAGTAACTCTTGTTAAATACTATGATAAAATTTATATTATATGAATGGTTTGATGAGCCAGTGCCGTCAGAATGATTGTCTGTTATTGGCTTCTAGAAAAATGCTTTTGCTATGAGGTTATTCTCAGTACTAGCATGGTTCCAGGACTGTGCCTATCAGTTCATGTCGATGCACAACTGCAAGGGAATGAAACTCCTCTGACTTCTCTTGCGTGGATGAACGCTGATGCTTAGTTGTTATGATTCCTTCGATGGTCAAAAACGGTTATCTAATGTCTACTTCCACATCTATTAGTTGAAGTTTTGGAAACGGATTTTTGATTATTCCTTCTGCTACTGGCTCTTGTTAAGAAGGTTTTACATTACTGTAAACCGGTACTTTTTTTTAAATTGCTTCAAGTTTTCAGTCGACACAGCCAGCACGAACTGCTACGCTAATTCTTAGATATTAAATGAGAATTTTGGTACCTAATACAGCAGGCATAAAAAATTTTTGCTCCATAAGCAGCACAAGTGCGACTTCTAAATATAAAATGTGAATTCTAGTAAATTCCACGTGCAATGCATGCCTCGATGGCGTAGTGATTAGTGTAACAGACTGCCACGCCTGAGGTCGCGGGTTCGATTCCCGCACAAAATGGATGTTTGTCTGGGTCTGGGTGTTTCTATGTATAATATGTAAATATTTACAAAAACAAAAGTATATATGTACGTTTATCCAATGTCTAGTACCCATAGTACAAGCTCTGCTTAGTTTGGGCTAGATGGTGTTATGTGTATGTGATAGAATATTATTATATTAATACTTTTAACAGAATTAAGTTTGTGGTTTTGTCCTTATACGACGTAGATAAGCATGTCCCATTGGTATAGAGCGGAACGATTGACGTATAACCCAAATACTTTAAAAATACCAAATACCTCCTACATGTGTACATACAAGTCCGAAGACGAACTCTACTGACACACGTATCTTATCTTATCTTATGTGGGGGCCAGTCAGTGCAGACCGGCGGCACTTCGACCCAGTGGGATCTTTTGTGTCGACACTCTCCCAATAACGACTGCCATAGATGTTCATGGCAGCTGGCACCGACGGCTTAACGTGCTCTCCGAGGCACGGAGCAGGCGATAATTGTCAATCAATACTCACATAATTCCGAAAAGTCATATAACTTCCGAAAATCAGAGGTGGGCGACGTGGGTTCGAACCCGAGACCCTCTGCATTGCAGTCTATTGGGCTCCTCACTGAGCTATAGCTGCTCTTGACACACGTATAGTAGGACATTTGAGACTAATATGGGTCTAGCAAACAATATTAGGGCTCATAAAAGAAAAGTTCCCTAATTTCTGAGGTCGCTGTCATCGAAATCGACAAGGAGGACTTTGTGTATTGAGCGAAAACAAAACAGACAATTGAATTAATACTATCATACTAAAATTTCTTATTGCATACGTAGCTTTCTATCAATATTATGACTAAGGAGTAATTTACGATAGACTCAAAATTGACAGAATGATTAAAAATTGTGCAGTTCCGTACAACTGAAAACTTTAAAAGTTGATCATAAACACATCGTTATAAACAAAAAAAAATACAAAAAAAGGCGGCGAGTCGGATACTAGTTCCTGATACTCTCTTACGGGTTATTAAGGGGCCAAAATTTCGTTATTTTTTGCGTAGGACGCACCATTTCTAAGATATTGTTAATATTCCAAAAAAATAATAAAGCGTGGAAGCGTGACAATGACGCGAGTTCCATAATTTTTGTTCACCCAAAAAGTGCTCAACGTGCCTAAAGAAGTTTTCACTTCAAAAATGTACCACGAATAGGTATTCCAGGTATGGTTTTCCTTTGTGTCGGTTGTTTAAATGTTTGTCCCCCAAGTTCTCCGCAACATAGGAATTCGACCTAGTGCGAGCGTTTATTGCCTAAAAAAAGTTCCTTCGTTAGTATTCAAGTTGAAACTGTAAATTAGTTACCGTGTTATTTAATGCAGTTGCTGGTTGACCAGCGCCTTTATTTTGGTGAACAGATAAGGAAGTGTTTAGACCAGATTGTTTTTTACTTATAAGATATTTAATTGCAGATTTTGCCCATGGTTTCAGTCGCGTAAATGTAAGTTATGTCACCAGTACTTTCTTCTGGATGAAATTCTGTTCCCCTGACAAAGTATAATATGTGAAATTTCATGAGGATCGGTAGAGTAGTTAAGGCGTGAAAGTGTAACAAACAAACAAACTCACATCGCATTTATAATGTTACAGTTAGTATTTTTTGACATCAAATATGTTAACGACGATCGAGTAGGTATCGAATGGAATAAACAATTAACATTGGAAATATAAATAGTAGCTAACAGGAATATCGCATGTATAAACTCATTAGTGCTTCCATTATAAAACAATATTACATCCTCATGCCTGGTTCAGATACAACGAATTATATATTGTATAGTATTAACGTCACTAATTATCTGACCCTCGGTATTTGAATTGAGATAAGTAGCAAAAATTGTGTATCCTGAATATCTTTTTACAGAATCAAATTTTATCAAACCGCTGTCAACTGATTATTTGTTTAAAACTATTTTATTTGTATAACTATACATATTTGCAGTACATCTAGAAATGTTTTTGTAGATCCTTACTTTATTAATAGTAGAATAAAAATGTAATATTAGAAACAGCCTAAAACACAGGTCTCTGATCTAGTTCAGACAATACAATGTAAAAACAGACAAATGAAGTCTGTTTTACTAATCTTTTTATGTCCAATATTTCAATTGTAAATGTTTTCCTTTAGATTAAATATAGTTTAAACGTGATTTTAATACAATAAGTAGCCTATAATGTTTTTTGTAAAGACTTTATATTATTGAATAAAATATTTATTTATTAAAATATTTTTACTCAAGAATATGTTTTTCAAATACGTATTCTCATTTTATTACAATTGAAAGAAACATGATATAGAAACAAAAATAAATGTTTGAGTTAGTTATACTTAAATAGAGTTTGAGCCTTACTCAACATGTAATTATGATTTTATAAACTGGCTAAGGTCTATATTTAGAAGTATCAGAAAAAATGTAATTTTTTTAAATTCAGAGTTCTGTAATGCGTGATGAATAAAATATTATACAAGCAATTTATGAAATCGTAACAAAGGCAAAACACGTACATTGGTGATTGGATAATTTGTAAAAAGTAATTCATAATATGCTAACTAGCAATGATACCGATACTGATATGTCTCAACACAAGCATGAAAAATCAAATAATCAGTTATAAACTTCAGCGCAAACCTATACTATTAAATAAAGGGATGTGCGATTGAAACGTAACACTAATTTAAATATCGATAAAAATTCAACAGCGCATTCTATTTTACAGATAAAACGGCTTTACGAAGAGGATCTGCCACGGAGAAGATAATGTTGTCTTTTATATGTATGTTTGTTTATTTTTATTTGTTTACGTGTTATGTGCTCAAATTTGACGTGGAAATGACTGGATTGTAGGTATTTAAGGTTACACTTATCAATTTTCTTTTAAATTACATCTTCTGCTCATCGATTAGTGCCTGTTTTCCAGAGAGCTTTACAAACAAGACGCATAAAAAATCCCAGTCTCGGCTAAACTATTTGTGGATCCACGCTGGGCCAGCGTGCGGGTTGGCAGACTTCACATATTAAAATGATTATCCTAACTTGGTTGGCCGGAAAGAAAGTTCCAGTGACGTAAGCCTTCATAACCATCGATCGTGAAAACCCAGGTTTAATTCTCTAATAATAAAAAACATTTTGGGTTTATTCTTTCAGGAAATATTCTGTAACAGTACGTACGATAGAAGCTGTTCACATGCACGTAGAACAATTCTAAACTGAAATTTTATGACGTGCGACCTTAATAAATGGGGAAATATGTGTTACGACTCTGCTGTTATTATTGTTAATCCCATACATGCAAAGTCTCCGCCTACATTTCCGAATATCTATACTAATATTAGAAAGCTGAAGAGTTTGTTTGTTTGTTTGAACGCGCTAATCTCAGGAACTATTGGTACGATTTGAAAAATTATTTTAGTGTTAGATAGCCTATTTATCGAGGCAGGCTATTAGCTATATAACATCACGCTACAACCCACGGGGGCGGCGCAGTAACGATAAACGCGGGTGAAACCGCGGGAACATCTAGTGAATTATAATAGAGGAAAAAGATAATCCATGAAGTAGGAAAAGAACTTATAACCTTTACAAACACTGACAAATAAACCGGGAATTTTTAAAAATTTTCAAACTTAAATAAAACTAATATTTTGGATCCAAAAATGTTGTCTCGTTTTGGAGATTAAAACCAAAACATACACACAACAACAACAATAACGTTCTTATGATAATAGATGGCGCCACGTGTCTTTCGAATCACGATTGAATTATATTATTACAAGCAGAGTACAACCCGAATTGATTGTCAAATTCTAAATTAACGCGAACGAAGCTGCGGGCAAAAGCTAGTATACAATATTTTGCAGTGTAAAAACTTAGTATTCTGAGCTAAAATCTGCTGTCTAAAAAACCTGTAATATATCAAGGCAAAATATTACAATATTCTACTGAAATTCAGGTACTCTGGACCCATATTACTTACCAACATACCTTTACTTATAAAATTGGACAAAACAGGGTTATACCAAGATTACGCCTAAAGTGGTACAAAAGGCCCCAGGCCGACAGCCACATAAATTGGAGTCCACTTAGCGTAAACCTCGCAGGGTTGACCCGCAAATCAACTCGGGGTAGAAATTAAACAGTATTGTCTTTGTGGTAATTGAGGTCGTGTTATGGACTTAGCTTGACTTTTCAACATCGAGATCTTTACACAATATTGTTATGTTTTCTGTTTACGCGAATGTTATTCATTGAGATTAAACTACTATATACGAATTTTATCGCGTTGTTTATTTGACACTTTATTACATAATTTAGAAACTGTTACACTACTACTATTAAACTTTACTAATTTTTAAGCTAATTAAATTATTGAAACTATTTATATTTATAAGTATAATTTAACGAAATATTCTTATTTCAAATGTCATGCGAACGCCATAACGGTTAACAAATAACATTTTGTTAGTACAAAATCTGTTCCCCGAATACCAGGTATTATAATGTGCTTTTGTAATGTATATATATATTATATAGTCTTCTGTTTACGCGAATGTTATTCATTGAAATTAACTCTATTCAACACATAATATATATATATTATGTGTTGAATAGAGTAAATAGATAGTCGCCCTCTACAATGTGTACATTTTAGAAACAATAATGTTCAAAGCTTAGGTACATACGCCAGCAAAATAAATCAAATAGAACCAGTAATTTTAGCTAACCATTCACGTAGTTTGGCAATAAATTAGAAATTGAAATTTTGCCAAGCTTCCTAACTCATTTTATGTTTTAATTTTGGATATTATTGTTCATATTATTAATCAAATATATTAAATATGTAATAATGATACATATTATTCTCCCTCTGAAGTGTACGCTGCGACTGATGCAGTACATTCATGGGGAGATAGCTAAGGGATAGATCTCGGGGCCGACACAAAAGATCCCACTGGGTCCGAATGTGGCGCCAGTCTACACTGACTGGCCCCCGAATAAGATAAGATAAGATGATACATATTATCATAATTATTATTGACTTACTAATGTAATTATTGACTCGTTGCTTCGGATTGCGACATAGCATTTCATATTGACGTGTCCTAAAATCGTTCGTAATATTTTAAGGAAATTCTGATGCATGTTGTAAGATTCTTGTTTGGGGTCAATTAGTTTATATTCCTTCATATAAGAAGGGTATATGGAGGTGGTAAGCGGTTATTGTCGTCTGTGACCATTTTCAACACCACTTCTCATGTGTTTTACTCTCTTTAGATCCTTAGTTCCCAAAGTAGTCCAGGTGGACGCCCAGGGGTCTACGGGAAACTCGACTGGGGTCTACGTTGGCGTGACAAAAATGGGGGTTCACAATTCTTAAGCGGGGGTCCACGAAAATTTATTTGCTTTCGATAGTGAAGAACTAAAATGTTGGCTTGACTTCACCTATCAATGTAGGCAGATAATATTTTAAGAAGATCAGCGAAAAAAAAATAAAAAGGTCCGTCCGTAGAGATTTGATCAAATTCTTTAATTGCATGAACTTGTTTGATTCTTCACCAATATAAATACGAATGCCAAGGAATACGGAACCAGCTAAATTTTGAAAGTGGTATATGAGAAAAAAGTCTGGGAACCTCTGCTCTAGATAATGAAATAAAGATTCTAAGAGAGATTTAGTACTCTTGCTCGCTGAGAAAAGCGTAGTAACAGTGTCATTACATTACGATATTTTCTCGAAAGAGTGTGTATTACTTCACCAGATAGAGCCGTTTCGTTCATACCGGTCCAGCACCGTCAATAGTTAGTAACGATAAGCACGACCACTTAGATTACAAACTACAAATCAAATACAAAATGTTTTATTTCATTACCAAAAATATGTATAACAATGTTCGTGATTGGTGCTTCCTTTAAAGCAGATAATACTTGTATTAGGAGACTGCTCTTCCAATTGATTGATTTAATTTGATTGATTGATAATTATCGCCTGCTCCGTGCCTCGGAGAGCACGTTAAGCCGTCGGTCCCGACTGCCATGAACATCTATGGCAGTCGTTATTGGGAAGTCAGTGCCCTCTAATATCCTGAAACTGGTCTAGCCTTAGGGTATCGTTAGCCTTCGGGTTGCGGAGGTCAGATGGCAGTCGTTCCGTGTATAAACTGATATCCAGTCAAATCTGGTTAGACTAGAAAGCTGACCCCAAGTGACTTGGGAATAACAAAGGCTAAGGAGAAGAGAAGAGGAGACTGCTCTTCCATAGTATGCTTGTTACATAGTTGGTACATGATCGTGTACAATTTATTTTTTAACTCGTTTGCATTTCTTTTTAAGTCGAAGTCTGGAAATAGTGGACCTCAATACGCTCACCCTTAATTACATGAAACCAAAACCACAATAATCGAAATATGGATGTTAACTTCGCCTTATTCGTTCGGGAATTTACTGACGTGAGACTACACATATTATTATGTGTGTAAGTAAAACGTAGATTTATAGAACACATGTTACACATGTTAGACTTATTGTGTATGTGTATATGTAAGTCGTAAAGCCTTTATAATTCCACAACCTGGCCGCTTTTACCGTCTTATTTATCGCAGATCTACTTTTCCACATATTCTTGAAAAGACTCTCTGAGTATACATAAAGCCGTTTAAGAAAATTCATCGAGAAAATGCAAATCCGCCGACAATTTATTTCTTTTGCACAAATATAAATACTTTTCGTTATACCACGTATGGGTAAATTGAATACAGTCAGCAATATTATTGTGTATATTTTTTAATAGACTACTTCCAGTGTTTGAGTATTCCCTTTGTGGGTCTTAACAAATATCGGACAGGTAGAGCACATCGGGATTCTATTCACACTCTACTTAGTCGTTCATTCTTGACAGAATGGTCGTGGTCATCATGTGTAAGACAGATAATGAAAGAGCTCGAGCAGCGCATATTCAAATCGACGCCCGGCCGCCATAATAAAATTGTATGGAGGATTTGAAGTGCTTTTTTGATAAATATGTATTTTTATTGTCAACTAATAACTTAAATATTTGGGATGGACAAATTTTAATATAACTATTTATGTTTCGTTTAAGTTGTAAAATAGGATAGATTTTTACTGTTATAATCTAAAAATCTCGTAACACGAGCTTACGTTTTTGCATTTGTCGTGCAAATTTACGTAATTTTGTAGACGAAAATATTAATTATTTTAAGTTTTTTACACGGAGTAATTGTAAACACATTCATTGCTATGGTAAAGGTATATTTTATATTTGTATTAAACAAAAACTGTTGATTTTATTCACTTAACTGTGACCGCCTGTTTTGGCACATTTCGCTCGGCGCAGTCATTGTGTAAATATTATACGTGCCAAGTTCTTAGTATGATTTCGCAAATTATTCTATTGATTGTGAAATATAATTCATCATTCTGTTAAAATTTTATCCCTAAGAAGAAATAATACAAAAGTCAAACAAAAAATAAAAGATAATATAAATGTCAATAATACGCCTACGTCAGCTTAGTGACAGGGTACAAACTTGAATTGCCACTCATCTAAGATTCTCACGAGATCGACCATTTAAAAAAAAATCTATGCATGGTTATCAAAAGATGATATAAGCAGTCATGTTACTTCTATTGGGATATGGGTGGTATTATTTACTAGGAAGTTTATTATTTGACATGACACAACTATTATTGATTTGTTCGAACGTCCTTCTCATATTGAAGTACTGTTTATACTGAATTAATCTGATAAACGTCGGTATCTGTTTGAGTTTCAACGATAAAACATGCTTATCGAATTGATTACTTTTTTATTACATTTATAAAAGGCCTATGTTTAACTTATCACCAGATATAGTAAAATATAACAGTCAAAAATAGTAAATGGTCACCAAATTGCACAGCAAAATATATTTAAGGAGAAGCGAAGCGGGAAGCGGGGCTCCTATTTTTGGGTGGATTTAAGAAGGAACCTAACATAACCTAACCCTTCCGAGACGGAATGCAATGATTTGAGGCTCGTTATTATATATTTTAGTAAGCACATTTTGCTGCACAATTACTACTTTTGGTGGTCATTATATTTAATCCCTTTATAAAAATACATACCGTCGCACAGCTGTGAGTTTCGTATACAAGACTATTCTATACAGATTACTAGTGCGTATGAAGGTCAATGTGGAAGGAAAGAAGGACATACACTAGACTAAGGTCCGATTCTTGTAACAAGCGATGAGTCGTTTTTTCTGCGGACAATTAAATTTTGACACATTTTTTATACAAGATGTGTAAAATATTTGCTATCCGTAGACATAAGGACTCGTACCTTGATAGACGAACCGGGCCAAGTAACAATCATGGCTGGGAGTGGAGCGGTATTACCTTCGTCAATCAGCTATTATATCGTTTTTATAGCTATATTCTGTTTTTATAGCTCTGTGTGGTATACGAGTTCGTGATCTATCTGGAAGCGAGACCAACAAGTCATGACCAAGACTGCCTTGACATCGCAGAAGCAACTCCGGAGCAATACAACCAAGCCGATACCTACCGTAAGCCGGTATCAAACAAGAACACGGACTGTTTTGGTAAGAAATACCATAGCCTGTATGAAAATGAAACCCACTGAAAGGGGGTTGGAGAAGGAATGATAAGTAGGCATGAGTTCTATGGCGTCTCAATAGCATTGACAATAGATATAAACAGTTGACAGGCAACCTTCAAGACCAACTAAAAATAAATACTGATGTATGTCTTCTAGCCGACGGCCGTTGGGGCAGGGGCAGGAAGGTACTGGTGTGGCGGCCACGCACCGGAAGACGCATCAGGGGTAGGCCCCCACAAGGTGGCCCAACGTCCTAGTAAGGGTCGCAGGAAGCAGTTGGATGCGGGTAGCCCAAGACCAGTCTGTATGGAAAACCTTGGGGGAGGCCTATGTCCAGCAGTGGACATCTTTCGGCTGACATGATGATTATGATGACGTCTTCAAGCGTATTCGGGAAGATAATGAAATAGAATATATAATACTACTGGACAGGAAAACTATACTCTGCTTCTGAGTTATCATACTGAGGAAACCAATATACTTATTACGTTCTAGGAATTGCAAATATAGCTCAAGGATTATCAAAGACGTGGTAAATACCCGTACAAATAATTAATTTGTAGTTATTTTGAAATTAAACGGGCAACTTCCGTGTCAATTTCTTGGATCCTTGTTAGGCAAAGAGTTAAAGAGCTGAGAGTTGAAAGCGTAGTCAACCTCTTGTGTATGAACAATATATTTATACCTCTGAGACTTCTTCGAAGAGGTTAATGAAAACACTTTGTGGATCTGTGTGTCTGTCTGTTAGTGACAGTTTGTTAGTGACAGCCGTAACTGCGGAACCACTAGATTGATTGACTTGTAACTTGGTGTGCAGATACCTTGGGGTCATACCTCGTTGGAGTTTCAATGTGGGCCCTCTGGGTCAAAAGACCTCCGAGATATAGGGGTCACATATTTTAAATGGAAAAATATTGACTTGTAATTTGGTGTGTAGACACCTTGGGTTCGTACCTCGATCGAGTTTGAATATGGGCCCTGTGGGTCAAAAGACCTCCGAGATATAGGGGTCATTTCTTTGCATTACTTTTACATTTAAGACGAAGAGGATGAATACTAGGTTTTTACACCCATCTCGTTTATTTATATTTTCTTAAAAGACAACTTCCGCACTCGATGTCCCTCCTGTGTCGCGGGGGACTTGACAAACATTCAAACAACGGACACAAAGAACACCCAGACTCGGAACAGCTATTTCTGGATCACAATTTTTTCCGTGTGGGAATCGAACCCACAACACTCGGCGCGGTGGCAGTGTCGAGGCGACCACTTAAACCACTGCGCCATCCGTGTCGCCAATTATTTATGAATTTAGACAGTTTGTGATTATAACAGTCAGTTATGTCAAGCCTGATAGGTGGTAGTTATCTTTGTAAAAACCGACCAAGTGCGAGCCGGACTCGCGCACGAAGGGTTCCGTACCATCCTTATCCTAATCCTAACTTCCTAACTAATATTATAAAAGTGAAAATGAGTTTGTTTGTTTGTTACCTTTTCACGCCTAAACCACTGAACCAATCATTCTGAAATTTTGCATATACGTTGTCAGATGTATAGAAAGGGAAATAGGCTACTTTTCATCCCGAAAAAAATTACTGTTCCCGAGGAAAACAACAATAATGTTCTTAGAATAATAGATGGCGCCACGTGTCTTTCGAATCATGATTGAAATATATTATTAGAAGCAGAGTACAACCCGAATTGATTGTCAAATTAACGCGAGCGAAGCCGCGGGCAAAAGCTAGTTATCTATAAAAACCACAAGAAAATCACATTTGTTGTATGGGAGCCCCCCGTAAATATTTGTTTTAAATTAATTTAATTATTTAATTTTAAAGTGAATATATAACTAAATATTCTGTAAATATTTCAATCGTCTACCTGTTGCCGTTATCAATATCGAGCAAAAATGAGCACATTTCACGTGTCACGTTTGTTGTATGGGAGCCCCGTTAAATATTTATTTTATTCTGTTTTTTAGGATTTGTTGTTATAGCGGCAACAGAAATACATCATCTGTGAACATTTCAACTGTCTAACTATCACGGTTCATAAGATACAGCCTAATGACAGACGGACAGACAGACGGACAGCGGAGTCTTAGTAATAGGGTCCCGTTTTACCCTTTGGGTACGGAACCCTAAAAAGTATCTTGAAATCACGAGGTCGCCCTTTGTACAATAATAGTCTGCACTAATTTTTAATGAATGTTTATATCGTTAACATACTAAAAAGGATTATTTATATCTTATTATATCTTATTTATACATATCAATGAAGTGAAATCTTCTTTTTAATTAATAAGATAAGATATGTTTATTTGTGAAAACATGTGTACAGTTGATGCTATATAATATAATTTTGGTTTCAACATGCTTGGTCCCTTATTTTAGACATACAAATATTCATTCTTTAGTCATTGTTATCATTGTAAAAGTAACAGAATTCAGCCCACATGCAAACTTAACAATATCATAATAATTCTACATTAATAGTCATTTAAAATATATTACAATAGACAATATAACAAATCAAAGTCAAAAACATAACGAAAAAAAAATCGCAATTATATTATTACAATAATTTATATCGTTAATGTTTATATCGTTAACATACAAAAACGATTACTTTTATCTTATCAATCTTATCATATCTTATTTACACATATCAATAAAGTGAAGCCACCACATATAATAAATAAATGTGACTAATATTATAAATACGGTATCTTTTCTTATTGCAGTTTTATCATAATATGATTCTGATAAAAACACATTTGTGCTAATAATAATCAGAATTATCTTATCTTACGTGGGGGCCAGTCAGTGCAGACCGGCGACACTTCGACCCAGTGGGATCTTTTGTGTCGACACTCTCCCAATAACGACTGCCATAGATGTTCATGGCAGCCGGGACCAACGGCTTAACGTGCTCTCCGAGGCACGGAGCAGGCGATAATTGTCAATCAATACGCACGTAATTTCGAAAAGTCATATAGCTTCCGAAAGTCAGAGGTGCGCGACGTGGGTTGGAACCCGAGACCCTCTGCATTGCAGTCTGTTGGTCTCCCCACTGAGCTATCGCTGCTCTATAATCAGAATTACTATATAAACATTGATTGATGTTAGCTCTCCATGAGGTTTGTTCCTCAATTATTACTATAATCGTTGAAAGGATTTGAATAAATCTTGGCACGCAATTTGACCATATCGTGGATATGAGATAGAGGAATAGAGGGATAGATATTTTTATCCCAGTATGGATTCCCAGACGAAAAGGGGGAGAGATGAGCTAGACTTCTATAAAAATAATCCTTAAGCTTTGGGTAGAAACATAGAAGGGGAGTCGAAAGGACTTTGCTCTGCAAGGGACATCCATTACAGTGTAAAATCCACCACATTGTACTTCAGCCAATGGTAATGGTAATTTGCTTGTACACTGAGTGAATTCACAAGGATAACATTATATATAACTAGATGTTCCCGCGGTTTCACCCGCGTTTATCGTTACTGCGCCGCCCCCGTGGGTCGTAGCGTAATATTATATAGCCTATAGCCTTCCTCGATAAGTAGGCTATCCAACACTAAAAGAATTTTTCAAATCGAACCGGAAGTTCCTGAGATTAGCGCGCTCAAACCAACAAACAAACAAACAAACTCTTCAGCTTTATAATATTAGTATAGATAAGTTTTAGAAAATAAGTAGTTATTACATAATTGCTTCACTTTTGCATCGGGTTTGCCTGTAATAATAGTTGTAAGTGATAATAATATAAATAAATAAATATTTCCGTGGGATCCACGCGGGTGAAGCTGCGGACAGAACTAGTAGAGATGATAATAGATACATCTGTGTAGAGGTACGTATAAAGACCTTACGTAAGTAGTGCCTTAGCTTATAAATTAGTATACGTCTTTTTATTCGTTTCTAAAGGACAACTACCCATAAGAACAATCTCGTTATTTCAAGCAACAATCATTTTATTCATATTACTAGCTTTTGCCTGCGGCTTCACTCGCATTAATTTAGAATTTGACAAACAATTCGGGTTGTATTCTGCTTGTACTAATATAATTCAATCATGATTCGAAAGACACGTGGCGCCATCTATTATCATAAGAACGTTATTATTGTTTTCCTCGGGAAAAGTAATTTTTGTCGGGATGAAAGGTAGCTTATGTCCGTTTTTGTACACCTGACAACGTATATGCAAAATTTCAGGATGATTGGTTCAGTGGTTTAGGCGTGAAAAGGTAACAAACATACAAACTCATTTTCGCTTTTATAATATTAGTTAGGAAGTTAGGATTAGGATAGGAAGTTAGGATTAGGATTAGGATTTCTTGCTTGCATAGTCTTATGCTTATAACCCCAAAGTAAGTGCCCCTAAGGATTATAAGTGTTTGAGTTCAAAGTTGTGCTACGCTCACTTTTCTCCTACTATGGTTTTGGCTTCACGTAAGATGTTCCCAATAGTTGGACGTTTAGATTTGTGTTTTGGCTATTATATGTGATCATGCGTATTTGTTATTAAAATTAGTCAGGCATTTTAAATTATTATTTAAATTTTTGTAATAAAACCGTCAATAATATAATTATTTAGAATATGATAATGATATTGATTATTTGTATTAGACACCGGTTTCGTGATTGTCTAGCTCTTTGGCATAGGCCTACCCAAGTTTCTCCACAATGATCTATCCCTTGCTATCCTCATCCAGCATGCAAAGCAGCAAAAGTATTTAACATTTAATTACGTTGCTTTCATAAACAACCATGTTTAATATTAGTAGTACATAAGTAGTTATAAGATGAAATGTAACATATAAGATTGTAAATAAAGGCTTTTATTATTATTATTATAATGATATTTAAATACGGCCACACGCAGTGTGCACGATAGTTATCTTATTAGATGAGATAAATTACGTAATTATACTAACTAGCGGTCACCTAGTGCTTGAAATTCGACCAAAGTTTGCCTGTAAAATAATGCTGATATATTATGTCATTATATATTGACATATGTAACTATAGTTACGCGCTTCCACTGCGTGTGTCAAATGCATGGTTGTTTGTGTGTAGTGTTTTTTAATTAATTTAATGTATTTTTAATGCATATTTTATATAAATATTAGCATTCGTCACTTCTTCTCTGTATAAACTATAAGTGTGCGAAATTTCATACTCCTCCGTCCGCCCAATTTTCGTAAAAAGTGATCCAAAGTTTTCGCTTCACGTATTAATATATAGATAACACATTTGCTTGATAGTTATTTAAATGGTAAATTTCACATAAGCTCTATAAAATATTTTTTAATTAACGTCGATATATACTACAATTATTTATTTATATTTTTCTATCTTTTAAAATAGATAAATCTCGCACTAGGGATCAAGCCTTCTTATCTCAGGAGGCTTTATAAACAAACAACTAACGGACACAAAGTACACCATGACTCAGAATAATAATTTGTAAGTCATATAAATAATTGTTCAGCAAGTAAGACAACTCAGCAAATAAACGAACAGCCGACCGCTAGCTCGCTCCATCTGTGCAGTCAAAATCTACGTATGCAACATTAAAACGAGTAAAGTACTCTTTAATTTTTATCATTTAAAGTGTAAAACTTTCGACAAGCCTTAAACGGGCAATATTTAAATGCAATATGTGGCTGCAATGTTTTCTGCAATAGCCCAACCAGCTCAAAAACATTTAAATGTAACAGCCAATTTAAACAATTACCTTTGAATAGTCATATGCAAAATATTGAAAAGAATATATGCTATTGCCGGCCAGTACACTGCAACCACATATTGCAGTAAATAATGCCGGTTTAGCAGCTCCTTAAAACAAGATAAACGATGTCATTAGTATAGAAAAACGATTTACTTAACATACAAATGTTTTTACTGACCTGCTGTAAACGCTTTATAAGCCACTTGAGGATATTGAACAGGTACTTAAACAATATGTTCGCTGGGATTGTGAGTGCGACAAAACCTTGGTTGAACTTGGGTCAAATAGACCTCTATTTACTAACACTCTCTATCTTGGCTATTGTAATAGGTTACTTTAAATGTGAATGGTTTTGTGGATGGGTTTACAAGATAATATTTTGATGTAATGTATAAGAGTATATTTTATAAGCAGCGATAGCTCAGTGGGGAGACCAACAGACTGCAATGCAGAGGGTCTCGGGTTCGAACCCACGTCGCGCACCTGATTTCGGAAGTTATATGACTTATCGAAATTATGTGCGTATTGATTGACAATTATTATCGCCTGCTCCGTGCCTCGGAGAGCACGTTAAGCCGTCGGTCCTGGCTGCCATGAACATCTATGGAAGTCGTTATTGGGAAGTAAGTGCCCTCTAATGTCCTAACACTGGTCTAGCCTTAGGGTATCGTTAGCCTTCGGGTTGCGAAGGTCAGGTGGCAGCCGCACCGCGTAAAAACTGATATCCAGTCAAATCTGGTTAGACTAGAAAGCAGACCTCAAGTGACTAGGGAATAAAAAAGGCTAGGGAGAAGAAGAAGTAAGTAAGAGTATGTTTTGATGTAATGAATTTAGTGGCTGATTTTAGTAAGTATAACAGATAAACAATGTGCCTGATCAAGTTTATGAATCCCTTACGAATTATATTTAAAACATGCAATGTGAAAATTAAGACTAGCAGGGAATGTCTTCGAAGAGAGTGGTTTGGAAGTCCAAAGGACTTTTGTCTAGTAGTGAGACATAACAAAAAAAAAAGGAAAAAGGATTACCTTATTGAATGCGAATGTGAGTTTATTTTACGCGTTAACTAGCCGAACAATTATCATGAAATTCCTTTTCTTTTTTTGCGTGGTGGAATGCTTTGACGCATAAATTGACTAAACCTACCACGGTGTTCATCGACATAACCGCCGTGGTTTCGGCCCGCCGCGCCGTGTGAAACGGCAGGCCACTACACAAAAATACTTCCTCCACCATCCCCCTTGGAGGGACAAAGACACGAAACAGAGGCGCACGTGGGAACACGCTCGCTGCCTCTTAGACCTGGTGCTGATCGAGTGGCGAGCAGGCCCACGCAGCCCACTACCCCAAGGTCACTGTTACTAATCTAAGGTTTGAGATATATTTATTTCTCATAAGAATTTACAATAATTCACTTACATGAGAAAGTTTAAACACAACAACAAATTATAATCGTATTCTAGGTGTACACTTAGATATTCAAGCACTTCACTCAACACATTCTATTGAAAGTATACATTTTTAAGTTATATTTAATTCTAAGGTAATAAAAATACAATATATAATATGTAGGGTACTAGTAAAAAAAAACTTACATATACAAAGAGCAAACAATGCTTGGACGCGCACATTACACAGATCGAGCGTACCTAGAAGCGACATGTGAATTAGTGAACTAAGGTGCGCTCAGATTAGAGGTTAAATAGTATTTTAAGTGTTTTTTAAAGGTAGGCATTGATTTTGCTTCTTTGATATTTTTCGGTAATTGGTTATACAATTTAGCACCTTCGTACATTAATTTTCTTTTTCCATAATTAGTTCTTGGGTGAAAGAGGCAAAGGTCGTTTGCGCGTGTAAGTAAAATTTTTTGTATTTGTTGTTTCTTTGTAAATGTTATTTGAGTATGTATATCTTCATTTAGTATTTTTCTTATTAATATACAAGTTTTATATATATATATGTTTGAGTTACATTTAATAATTTTGTTTCTTTATATAACATATTTGTTGGTGTGAGGAATTTATATTTAAACAGTGTTTTAATTAATTTATTTTGGGACCTTTGTGGTGATTCTAGATTTGTTTTTGCAGCGGTGCCCCAAATTTCAGTCAAATATTCTAAATGCAGTTTTATAATATATTGAATTCGGTGCGGTAAACATGTAACCATACCCCGTAGGGCTCCAGACAGTGAAGTTAATTTAGTTTTTATTTTAGAAATATGTGGTTTCCATGTTAAGTGCGAGTCTAAGATTAGTCCAAGGTATTTCTCATTATCAACTTTATTGAAAATTTGGTTATTTATCTGCAACGGTGTGTAATGTGATTTTTTTTGTTCTTTGCTGTAAATATTATATAGTTTGTTTTTGATATATTAGTAGTTATCCGATTACACTGAAACCAGATATTTAGAAGAACTAGATCAGTTTGTGCGTCTTTAATGATAGAGTCTATAGAATGGCCAAAGTAAAATAGAGCAGTGTCATCGGCGTATAACGTTATGTCTCCCGTAAGCCCGAGTTCTTTTATATTATTTACATATATAAGAAACAAGAGAAATCGGACCCTGAGGTATACCACAGGGTGCAACTCTGGGCTCACTCTGTGTTTCTCCGATCTTAACTAGTTGCCGACTATTGGTGAGGTAAGATCTGAGTATTTCATTAGCGGTTCCCGTAATGCAAACGTCAGATAGTTTCTTTAATAACAGGTCGTGACTAATTGTATCAAAGGCCTTCTTTAAATCTATGAAGAATCCTAGTGCTATTTGTTTTTTATCGATGCTAAGTTTGACCTTGGTTAAGAGGTCTACTGTAGCTTACAGTGTGTTAGATTTCGGTCTGAAGCCATACTGCTGCTTGTAAAAGAAATTCTGTTTAGAAAGATAAGTTTCAAGGCGTTTATATAACACTTTTTCATAGATTTTTGATATTACGGGAAGAACCGATATTGGGCGGAAATTGCCAGGTTCCGACTTGGTCCCAGATTTAAATATAGGTGTCACTTAAGCCATTTTTAAACTATCAGGGAAAGTGCCATTTTCTATATTATTATTTATGCAATTAGTAAGTTCATGAAGGATGATGTGTTTCACGCATTTTATTGATTTGCTATTAACCCCATCTAACCCGGAACTAGTATTTGTGCTTAAACTATCTATTAACTTAGCAATTTCTTCTGTTGTACATGGCTGAAACTGTGTGAGCTCGATTAATCCGACAGTGTTTGCTCCTTTTGTATATGTTAAGTTATTGTGAAAACGGGCTGGTATTTGACTATCTAAAATCAAGCCAACATTAGAGAAAAATCATTAAAATGTTCACAGATAGCATTTTGATCCGTTATGTAACCATTGAATGTTAAAAGTTTATTTGGGAATGACGGGTTTCTTACTTTGTTGTTAGAAAGGTTATTTATCAGTTTCCACGTCTTTTTGGGGTTACTCTTGCAGTCGTTAAATGCTTTTAAATAATATGTAGTTTTAGTTTTATGAATGGTTCTTGATACTTCGTTTCTTTCCTTGGTGAATGCTTTTTCTAATAATTTGTCTTCTGGGTTATTCTTAAATTTGTTCCATATTATATTTCGACTATTTATTCTATCTATAATTTTCCTGTTGATCCAGTCTTGGCGGGGTGGGTTAAAAATTTTAGTCTTTGTAAGTCTACTAATGCCGACTTCTCACTTCAGCTTTTCTTCAAATAGTTCATATAATTTATTACCAATATCTGTGCAGCTTTCCATAGTTTTATATAATTGTTCGTAGTTAATAGCTTCATATCTAATTCGTCGCGGTGGTTCAGACTGGTATTTTTGTATTTCAAAATATATTTGCTTGTGGTCAGACATAGGGGTTTCAATTATGGTAAAGTTGAATCTATGTCTTTTGAGGTTTGAGCACACATGGTCTATTATTAATTTTGTTGAAACTGTTTCACGTGTACTATATTTTTTGTCTATTTTATTCATTATATTGTAGCCATTTTCCTCTACCACATCTTTGTAGTTATTAGTTGCCAGTTGTTGGCTCAGTAAGTTAATGTTGAAGTCTCCAAATACAACACTTCTGCTTCTTTCATGCAATTGCTTGGAATAAACGTCCAAGAAGTTTTTTAAATTTGAAGTGTTTGGTTTCCGATATACTGCGCCGATATCAAGACAATGGTGGTTGAGATGCACCCAAAGGTAGTGATCGTCACCTTCAGAATGATTTTCTGTGACATGGTGTTTTAGGCTATTGCAAATGAATATTGACACTCCACCACCTCTCATGTTACGCCTGTAGTTAAAGTAGTGAATATAACCGGGAATCTGAAGGCTAATAGCTTCCTCATCTGATTTAATCCATGTCTCTGAGATAATGATTATATGAATCCTATTATGAAACGACTCAACTACGCATTTTAATTCATCCAATTTCCCTGGTTTTACTATACTCCTTACATTGGCATATAGGAATCGTAAAGACTTTTTGGTAGAAGAGATATCTTCATAGCTATCAACAATTTCATAAGTAATTGGGTCTGCGTTGCATGGTGGTGTTTGGAGGTGAGTAGTGTCATGTGGTTTTAGTTTTTTGACGAGGTTTCTACAATCCTTGGCACGCCTCTAACATATTTTATAATTTAGTTTTTATTATTATCATTCAATTGGCGCTTTACTTCTTCTTTAACATCTTTATAGTATTTTTGCTGTAGAGGGGTCTGATCCGCGTATATTTTGAGATTGCCTAATTTCTCATTTTTCTATGGCGTAGGACAGTTATAGCTGTCTCTGAAGACGAAAAACATGAGCTATATTTGCCTAGACGGTAAACTACTTTGGGCTGCAAGCTATCATCTATCGTCTCTACTATTTTGGTTGCTTGTTCTATGTCGATATGTTTTCTTTCGTCTTTATTATTCGATACGGGTTCTGGTAGTCTATCTATGATTATGTTTTTGCTTCTATAATTTCGTTCTGTTATTTCAGATATGATAGACTCGTTAAAAGTGACCGTAGGCTGGGTTGCTTGATTGGCTGACGTATGTTTAAGCACATTTACTTCAGACTGCAAGACTTACACATTCTTATTAGTAATATTATTATTGGACTTTATGTTTAAGATATCATATTTTATTGTATTTTGCTCCATTGTAAGATTCTGAATATTAATTTTTATATCAGCCATCTGTTCTTTAATAGCTGAAACATCATCATTCATTTTATTGTTAAATTCTTGCTGACTAATGCTCAAATTTGTGAGCATCGCCATAATTTGTGACATTTATTTACGCGAAGGAAGCCGCTGGCAAAACCTAGTTTTTTATGAACGTGAGAAACACAGCCTTACCATTAACGAAATTAACGTATCTAATAATATTTACAGTAGAATACCGCAGAACAGTTGCTCAACCTTTCCCGTAGGGGCACGAACACAAATAGCGACCGACAACTAAGAAAAGTTGCTAAACCAATACTACCCACGCCCCGATCTCTGGCGGCGAAACTTTAAATAATACTAGGAATATAGGTATTAGGAATACGTGAACAATGTGAAGTTTCAGTTGGGAACAAATCTCTGATTCACTTTCTATTAAAGTAATATGTGTAGGTCGATAGACGTTATTGAACTGGTGAGAAAAATAGGGCTGCGTGTGCCATCTGCATTCCTGCACAAATCACACCTACTACGTACACCAACAGCTAGTACAACCTACAGGCAAAATTCATTTTTAATTCGAGCGTGTCGCATGTTCAACACGGCATGCCAGAGTGTTGATATATACTTGTTTACTTACAGTAATGGCCAAATCAAAAAAAAATTGTGTAACTCTTTCTTTATGTCTAACAACCAGATGTAATGTGTGTCTATTTCTTGCTATTATCTTGTGTTTAAATGTCTTCTTCTATTATTTACACTTTATTGTGCTATCTGTGAAAACGTTTAATTGTCCTTCTTTTTTCGTATTAAATCTGTCTATGATACTAATTTAGCTATAAGTTTTCCTAAAATTGTAAAATAAATTGTAAAATAAAATAAAATAAGATATAGAGTTTGGTCTGGTATGGTTTTCAGTCACGTCGCAGCACATACCCAAACGATAATAAGCCTCGCTGATTTCAGCATGAATGGGCCAGCTCGAGCGGGGAAGGACTACCCTCTCACAGAATATCGACCTGAAATTGCAGTATTCCTACTGTTGTGTTTTGTTCGGTGAGTGAGAATGCCGGAGGCCCAATTACCCCCTTTCCCGCTCCTTCTCCTTCTCCTTTCCTAAAGGGTCGGCAACGCGCAAGTGATGCCTCTGGTATTTCAGGCGTCTATAGGCTACGGTGACCACTTACCATAAGGTAAGTATGCTTGATTGCCACCTAAGTTGTACAGAAAAAAAAACTAGATAAGGTTATCTAGCATATACAAACTTATTATCGTTTGGGTATGTGCTGCCTAGAAATATCATGCAGTAGTTTTTGCCAGTGACTTCGTTCGCGAAGAATTTGGGTGTTGTTACCTACCAATATTGCTTTCTTTGCATGTAAGAAGAAGCTGATTTGCACATATAATAAGGTAATAACAGCTTTTGTCTTGCTCTCTGATCCCCTAACTATTCTTTGTTGTTATGGCTTTAAGCCGGTGTATCAAAAATAAATTGTTTGTTATTATTAATACTCGATTTCTAGACGGCATATCAAGATGAAACATGCACAATACTTTCAGTTAGCCCATCAGTAATACAACTGTGAACCGCATTCAATTTTGTACAGTAGCTTTTGCGAGACCAGCCTACAAACACAGACAAAACATCTAAAAAAAATTGCTTTGCCTTCTACAGCTCATATAAAAATTTCTCATAGTATATATATTTTTAAATATCTTTTATGTACAGAAATCAACCAGTTACAATTTTATTATACATATAATATTATTACGAAATCAAAATCTTACCTGAAAGATAAAACCGATTGGGTAATTTTCGCTAAACCTGGACCAAGATAACATTGTATAGACAAGTACATCCACCATCATCATCATCAGGCTATAATAGTTCACTGCTGGACATAGCCTTCCCCTAATGAGCGCCATAGCGTCCTGTCTTCAATTTGCCACATCCAGCATCTGCCTGCAGCCTTTCGCAGATCGTCATCCCAACTAGTCGGAGGGCGTCCTACACTACGTTTGCTGAGTCGCGGTCTCCACTCAGGAACACGTTTACCCCAGCGATTGTCGGTTCTTCGAAATGTTCTTCTTAACATCCACCATAAAACAATTCAAATACAAAAACCTTCAAGTTGACATCTATCACGCTAAGGTAACTACTTACCAAAGAACCTTAGAGGCCATTTAATGATGCTGACCGACACTATGGAAAATCGTAGTAGTCTTCTAAGACTAACTCCCAAAATATAGGTAATTACCTAGTGTGGGAGGCAGCGGTTTCGACATTATGTCATTAATTTGCCAATCTGTATGTAATTTTAAGAATCTCTGTATATTGTGCCTTATCTGGTAAGAAAATAAATATTAATTATTATTATTTGTTTCTCATTCACGGGTATTTCCTTAATACGTTGGGAAAATACCCGGCCCTTTGGGAGGCTTACACGGAGACATGGGTCCAACGTGAGGCCCTTGGAGAGTTTTAATCAAAGGTGGTATAAAACACCTACAGTGGCACTAGCCGCAGCAGGCGTAGGACTATTACTACGTATGGTTTCTAATATATGGGCTATGGGTATGGATGTTTGATGGACTGGTATATTGGTAAATATGGATGATAAAACGGCGTTATAAAGTTTTTTTCGACATTTTTCGCACTTGGCATAATGCCTGGGTCGCAGACGACATAACAAACATTCAAACAACGGACACAAAATCAAATTGTTGTAGATACAATAATTTAGAAGACTACTTTTGCAGCCTATAAAAACGCTTACACACCAACATTGCATGAAACCAATAAACGTACTATAGTTTTCCTTATTACTATGTGATTCGAACGAAGACCCACTTTTCCATATCTACTCGCAATCTAGTAGCAATTTAATTAACTCAATGAACATATAGATGGCGTTAACGTCGGTCCAAATGGTCTCGAAGCCTTCCTCGCCTCAATTACATCATGCAAATCGATGTTTCATTACATAATGCGGTAACGACACGATTAGGACACGGCCTGGGAAATCGTGGAATGAAAATTGCACTTATACTAGTTTTTATTATAAACCTCATGGAAGAAAGAAAGATAGTAGAAAGTATATTTGTGTTATGTACACAGTGTTTAATAAAAAGATATAGTAATTTAAGCATCACATAATATAACTCCTATACAATGAAAAACCAAGACAAAAAACGGGTTGCACTCCGGGAGTGCCGGCAGAAGTGAAAACTTGAATATTAACGTTGTGCATTTTTGATATTTTGGAATGGTTAGGGAATAATGTTGCACGAATTGCTTTAATTATCAGTATAAAAGTACTATAATTTATGTGGTAAAATACAATATTCATTTATTGCTCCGTCTTACGAATTTTCGATCAGGTCACGTGTCCTGACGCGAGTTTAACATTTTTTACCCATCACAAAAAAGTGCACATCGCCGCTAAAGAAGTTTTCACTTCAAAAATCCGTAGGTATACAAAATATTCACTAAGACGGCCTCGATGGCGTAGTGGTTAGTGTAACCGACTGCCACGCATGAGGTCGCGGGTTCGATTCCTGCACAAGTCAAACATTTGTGTGCATGAACATGAATGTTTGTCTTCGTGTGGGTGTTTCTATGTATAATATGTATGTATTTATAAAAAAAAGTATATGTGTATGTTTATCCATTGTCTAGTACCCATAGTACAAGCTCTGCTTAGTTTGGGCTAGATGGTGTTATGTGTATGTGATAGAATATTATTATTATATAGCATTTTCAGCATAGTAATCTGTCATACAGGTCTTCTAGTACAGATACCAGTTTCTCACTATCTGAGAAGCAAATACATTTTGTTTTATTTTTACTACTAAGGTGGCAAAGAAGCATACGGCCCACCTGATGGTAAGTAGTCAGCGTAGCTTATGGACGCCTGCAACACCAGAGGCATCACTTGCGCGTTGCCGATCCTTTAGGAAAGGAAGTGGGAAAGAGAAGGAGCGGGAAGAGGGAAAGAGGGTGATTGGGCCTCCAGCACTCTCACTCACCGAATTAAACACAACAGTAGGAGAGTAGGATACATGTCTAAATTAAGTAATTTTTGTGCAATTTTGTATTTTGTAGCTATGTGAGAGAGATACCTACAATTAACTATTATTATTTTATTTTTATCGACTAGTCAATGTCACGACATTCTAGTCGATACCTAAACCAATAAATAAATGTTTGAAATTATCATTAAATTTGAAGTAATTTATCTTGATGCACATGAGTTATTTTTCAAATATACATCACGGTAAAAAAATATGACTACACCTTACTGTTACATGCTGTAAAATACACGTAAATTCAGGACACGGTCTATTCGTGTGTAAGTAACATCCAAATCTGTTCAAAGGCTGGCGCGTAATTGAGTAAAAATACATCGAAACTTCTTCTCCCTAGCCTTTATTATTCCCAAGTCACTTGGGATCGGCTTTCTAGTCTAACCGGATTTGACTGGATATCAGTTTTTACACCGAGCGGCTGCCACCTGACCTCCGCAACCCGAAGGCTAACGATACCCTAAGGCTAGATCAGTGTCAGGATATTAGAGGGTACTGACGTCCCAATAACGACTGCCATAGATGTTCATGGCAGCCGGGACCGACGGCTTAATGTGCTCTCCAAGGCACGGAGCAGGCGATAATTGACAATCAATACGCACATAATTTCGAAAAGTCATATAACTTCCGAAAGTCAGAGGTGCGCGACGTGGGTTCGAACCCGAGACCCTCTGCATTGCAGCCTGTTAGTCTCCCCACTGTGCTATTGCTACTTCTTACGCTAACAATACATCGAAACAACTTCTACATATTATACTCAAGCCTCATGCTACAAAAAGGCCAAAATATGCTGTAAGCTGCCTTGATAGAGCAGCGGTAGTATATATATATATATCTACTGCTATGTGTAAAGTCTCAGTTTCGATCTTCAGGTCAGTCAAGTGCTATTGAATTTTTCTGTTATAATAATAATAATAGATAATATTCTATCACATACACACAACACCATCTAGCCTAAACTAAGCAGAGCTTGTACTATGGGTACTAGACAATGGGTAAACATACATATCTGCTTTTTTTTCGTAAATAAATACATAATATACATAGAAACACCCAGACCAAGACAAACATCAATGTTCATGCACACAAATGTTTGACTTGTGCGGGAATCGGACCCGCGACCTCAGGCGTGGCAGCCCGTTATACCAACCACTACGCCATCGAGGCCGTCAAATTCTTGATAGCAGCACGGAGTCTGGACCTGCCCGGTAAACGGCAAAAGACTCGCAACCTATTATATGGTACCTAAAGCTATAGATAGCAAAAGTGGGTGCTATACACCTCTGCCTGCCCCTTAGGGGATATATTTAACTGCCTCCGTAGCGCAGCGGTAGTGAATGCCACTGCTGTGCATGAGGTTTCGGGTTCGAATCCCGGGTCGGGCCAACAAAAAGTTATTGGGTTTTTCTGTTAAGAAATCTCAATAGCAGCCCGGAGTTAGGAATATGGCGGTGTTAGACACCCCCGTGCCTCGGAAAGCATGTAAAGCCGTTGGTCCTGCGCCTGATCTCTCTCCGGTCGTGTCGGATTATCCGCCCCATCGGATCATGAGAGTTAGGGAACAGAGAGTGCACTTGTGTTTGCGCATATACTTGTGCACTATAAAATCTCCTGCGTAGTTGGCCAGTCTCCGTTAAGATTGGCCGCTGTGACCGAAATTCGGTCTAGAGGACATTATTATTATTATTATATGCAGACAAAATCTCGTGTTTTATATTCTGTCAAAAGCCTGAAACACATCACTACATCACCATTTATTTATCAATATAACCATTTATTATTAATCTGTACTGTTTTAGCCAAATTGTGATTGAAATGTATTGTAATTTATGTGCATATTTGTTTATTTATGAGTGATAAATTATACTTTACAAAATGGTTGCTAGTGACTGATCGGTAGCAGATGCTGTATAGGACATGTCTAGCGAACATTAATTGTGAAGGCACATGAATCCATACTACAAATGTATATATCTAAAAGGGTTTCTGAACAGGCAATATTTCACTGATATGTGTATGTGGCTGAAATGATTTAACTATTGTCCGGCTATCCCAAAAGCAAAGCGATAACATAGCCAGAAGCCATATGCATTGTCGTGTGTTCTATAACATGGCTGTTTACCGCCCAGTATATTGCAGCCACCCATTGCACTAAAAAGAATGACCGTTTAGAAACACCTTAAGTGACAGTGATATAATCGTGGACGATAGGTATGGTCATTCAAAGTACTTTATGAACTGCAGTGCTTATGAATATGGGAGTTCTATTCATGTGCTTTTGCCACTGAAGTTAGTGGCCACATAACATGCCTCTAGTCCTAAATCCAACAGCTACAGAAAACCGGCTATCTTTGAGGCATCTCCTTCTAATAAGTATATACTTTATGACATAAATGTGACGTTAAAAGCAAATATACTCTTCCATGATATTAATTTGGGGCTAACATTGTATTTAACGCTCTCCACTGACTCAATTTCTTTTTTTTTGAAGATGTTATATGCGAAACTGTTTGTTACTTAATCACGCGTTCAGGTTAATTCAAACCTCTTTGGATACAGACAGATTCGGCTTAACCTTGATGCTCAGATAGATGAGCTGATATAGAATAAAACAGGATACTTTTTATACCAGTATGCGTTGCCATGGATATCACATAAGCAAGGCCATAGGTCGAATCTTGCACTAAGTAACTAAGGGTTTTTTTTTAGTGACACGGCAAAGTGGTTGTAGTGGACCTGATGGAAAGCCCAATTACAATCTAGAGACAGTGACGACGAGGAGAAGATAGATGTCTTCTAGCCGCCATCAGTGTCAAGCCGGTCTGACCAGATGCTTCTTCACACTACGTTTGAAGGACCCACTGTCAAGGGAACACATGTGCCGGAAGGCCATTCCAAAGTTGTATGGTACGGCATAAGAAGGAATTGCTGAACCTTTTGGTGCGAGACGGGGTTGTGCTAACCGTGCAACTAATACTAATGAAGAATTTGAAATTAAGCTCATAAATAGTTTATTTTATGAGACTCAGGCAGCGTGAGTTTATTTCTCAAAACGAGCGATGTATTTCCAGTTCCGTGGGTACAGATTTTCTGCTCCGAGAAGTGCACCTTCTAAGGATTAAATTTTCCTGGTTCGTGTATAACACGTATTAACGTATTACGTATTAAATAACTGGATGTTATTAAATAAAATAAGAGTTAGATAGCTGGTGACTAACTATTGAATTTATGGTGGTGGTAACTATTGAATTTAGACAGCGGTTTATCAGCCAAGTGCTAAAAAGAAAAGAAGGCTTAGCAATATGTAAATTGAATGTTGTGATAGGTCTAAAGCTATCAGACATATACGCTTGTATCAAATTGTTTGATCAGTGAATTTGTTTATTTAAAAGACTACCATTTCAGTGATAAGCTCTGTGACACGCTTAGGCTTAACATACATTATAAAAACGGACTAAATGACTCGAATAACTATTTATGGATAACACGATACTTGTCTCGGGGTTCGAATCTACAAGCTCTACACTAAAAACACATTTTTTTTATGGTATAGGAGGCAAACAAAGAGACGGATCGCCTGATGGTAAGCGATTACCGCCTCCCATGGACACCTGCAACACCAGAGGAGTTACAAGTGCGTTGAGTTACATCGTGGCTAAGCAACGGCTAGAGAACACGGAATACTGCGCGGCACGGTCAGTATGGTTAGATGTTGCGTGTAAAATAGCGATAGTAGATGGCGTTGTAATTAATTTCCTCTACTTAATAAAAATTATAGTATTGCCGACATCGCGCTGTCAAAGTCTACACGGTGAACTACTGTAATATAACTTATTGGCGTCAATCTTAGGGATGCAGACTGCCAGTTAAGTTATACTGATTGGGAGATGATGTCTATGCATTGGGGCAACATCATAATTACTTTCTCAACAAATGCTCTTTTATAAATAAAATAACTGTAATTAAATACACGAAATCTTAACATCCTCAATCTTAATTAATATCACGATGATTACGGCCTCATTTGCATTAGTATCTTTAACACGAATCCCAAAAACGACATTATTTAATGTGCTTTCCTTGTCAGCAACAGAATAATGATAATTAGCCGGGTGTTTGTCCTTGCTCTCATATAAATGCTAGCGACATCAAAAACCTATAAATGTTCACTAGCATGAAGCACTAGCATTTGAAATATGTCATACTCGGGAACGGTTTTCACTTGTAGTGACTAATTAGCTTTAATTTTGTGCAGTTTGTAATTAATGCATAGTTTCAATGTAGCTGTTTTAAATTATCTCTTGGTATACCTACAATTTTGACAGTCATGTCGCGGTAACGTTTACTTCACACGTATCTATTTAATAATACGTGAAGGGAAAACTAAGAACTCTTTTCTTTTCTTTTCTTTTCAATGCGCGCAATATGCTTTAGCTTAAGACTGCGCCGAGCGCAAGACAGATAATGACAGAGCTCGTGCGGCGCATATTCAAATCGGCGCGCGGCCGCCATAGTAAAATTGTATGGAGGATTTGAAGTGCTTTTTTGATAAATATGTATCTTTATTGTCAACCAATAACTTAAATATTTGGGACCAACAAATTGTAATATAACTATTTGTTTCGTTTAAGCTGTAAAATAGGATAGGTTTCTACTGTTATAATCTAAAAATCACGTAACACGAGCTTACGTTCTTGCATTATTTTTGCAAATTTACGTAATTTTGTAGGCGAAAATATTAATTATTTTAAGTTTTTTACACAGAGTAATTGTAAACACATTCATTGTTATGGTAAATGTATATTTTATGTTTGTATTAAACAAAAAGTGTAGATTTTATTCACTTAATTGTGACCGCCTGTTTTGGCACATTTCGCTCGGCGCAGTCTTAAGTGAGATTTGGTACTATAGGTCAGAGTTATTTGGAGAAGGAGCGCAGAAAGGTAAAATTTAAAAAATATACTATGGATGGCGCAGTAGTTTAGTTGGTGACCTCGCCACGGCGTGGGTTCGATCCGACACGGGGAAAATATTGTGTGATCCACAAATATTGTGGTGTTCTATGTGTCGGTTGTTTAATAATAATAATTTATTTATTTTAGTATAAATTCTTAATTTTACAATTGCAAACTACTTACATACTATTAGCAGTATATGTGAGCAGTTTGTCGCTCGAAACACAGGTTTATCATAGTTCGGGCAAATATCTATTATAAGTGCACTTTATGTTATTGTTAAAGAGCAGCGATAGCTCAGTGGGGAGACCAACAGACTGCAATGCAGAGGGTCTCGGGTTCGAACCCACGTCGCGCACCTCTGACTTTCGGAAGTTATATGACTTTTCGAAATCATGTGCGTATTGATTGACAATTATTGCCTGCTCCGTGCTTCGGAAAGCACGTTAAGCCGTTGGTCCCGGCTGCCATGAACATCTATGGCAGTCGTTATTGGGAGAGTGTCGACACAAAATATCCCACTGGGTCGAAGTGTCGCCGGTCTGCACTGACTGGCCCCCACATAAGATAAGATGTATGTTAATGTTAAGATGCAATTGTAAAACTAAGAATTTTGTAATAATGTTTGAATGTTTGTGAACTTAACTGCGACACAGGAATTAATAATAGAGCAAATGTATATCTTTTGTATCTCAGAAAACAATAATAATTATTATGATGACTAATATCATATATTTCTTTAACTTATATTCAGGACGAATGGTACATTGGTTTAAATGGTTATCGGACATAACTTAAAAACAATATTTACTATAAAAACAAAGGCGTATTAACTAAGGCTTGTAATATTAATAAAAGCATGAACCACCGATGACAGTTTTAACTTATAGATATGTTCAATATATAATGAAAAACGTTGAAACTCCCTCCGTGTTCAAACTTAATTTTACATTCTTGGTTTAAGTAGTCGACACCTACATATATACAAATAAATAAAATTGAAGTGTCTGTTTGTAATGTCAAAATAACAGCTTTTTGCTAAGTGCATAATTATGAAATTATATACGGTACTTATTTATACCAGAAATCAATTTTGAAATGTTTGTCTGTCTGTCTGTATGTTCCGACTAATCTCTGAAACGGCGGGACCGAATTTGACGGGACGTTCACTGGCAGATAGCTGGTGTTATAAGGATTAACTTAGGCTACTTTTTCTTTAGAAAATATGAATACATGAAAAAAAACCACGTGGCCGAAGTCGTAGGTTACTGTTAGTATATAATATAAAAGCTAGTTTATTTATTAATAATACATAATATAAAGGTTAGTTTGTTTATTTATAAATAATCATTATATCATTCGTTATTCATTAAGCGAGACTGTATATTACGATATACATCCTTTAAAGAGCAGCGATAGCTCACTGGGGAGACCAACAGACTGCAATGCAGAGGGTCTCGAGTTCGAACCCACGTCGCGCACCTCTGACTTTCGGAAGTTATATGACTTTTCGGAATTATGTGCGTATTGATTGACAATTATCGCCTGCTCCGTGCCTCGGAAAGCACGTTAAGCCGTTGGTCACAGCTGCCATGAACATCTATGGCAGTCGTTATTGGGAGAGTGTCGACACAAAAGATCCCACTGGGTCGAAGTGTCGCCGGTCTGCACTGACTGGCCCCATCCCATACATCCTTTAAAACTAACACATTAAGTTCTCTGTATCGAAACATTTTAGGGGAACGAAGAGTCTGATACTCAAATATTGTACGTCTGTACATGTTTTCCACGTGTTGCCTTTTAAAGGTCAGACGTCACTCAGTGCAAATATAGCACAATGTAGGGTAAGGTCTTACTGAAGACGAAGATGGACGGAACGAACCTTTTACAGAACAACTAAAAAAGTATTAACACTTGTCTCATTTCAAGAAAAGAGCTTAGTTATGTAGTGTTTTGTACGCAGCAAGAATATATTTATATATTCAAGCAACTTACTAAAGTTATTTTTACGCCCTGAGTGGAAAACTTGGTGAAGAACAAAGTTAATGACTTTTGAAATTCGAACTGAATGCGAAACGCGATGCTCTTAAGGCTAAACCACCAGCAGCTATCTTGTATAACTACGTTGATGGCGTCCTCACGTGCAGTCAATGTTCGCGCACGTTTACTCATAGGATTGGATATTGTAGCCATCAGAGGTAACGTGCGAGAGCTGTTCATCCTTGCTCCTTTGCTAATAATTAGTAGTAATCACGATAGCCGATATCGGCTGGAAAGTGTATATAATTAAAGTTATTTTTATGGTCATAATTACATATACAGGTTCACCGGTAATTAATGGATAACCTTGAAATGTCTTGTAGTAGAACTGACGACCGATCAGGAAAAAAACGAAAAAAATATTATAAAAGTGCAATAGCTAGTCATACTTTTGACTGTCTATCTATTAAGCATAATTAGTGTTTAATAATAAAACAACAAAAAACCGATGGAATTCATTCATTTATGGTCGTTGTGTACAAGAAAGTTAAATATGGTAATTAAAAAAAAACATATCTCGGGTAGTAGTTATGATAGATTTCTTTCATGTTTTTTCTGAATGGGCGTCAGTTCTACTATAAGATATTTCAAGGTTATCCATAAATTACCGGACATCCTGTATATATCTTTATCCCCGAAAGGAGTTGAAAGAGGTGTATGTCACTCACATTTTGCCGGCTATGGTCTTAGGTCCGCATCCAAGCGCCTATCACCGTCTACCGAGCACAATCCCAAAGTCCGTGTTTTAACTGAGAACGACTTGACAGAAAACTCAAGAACACTTTGTCCGACCTGGAAATCAAACCCGAGATTCCCGAGATTTATAACAGCCGTATTCACTACCGCTGTGCCATAAAAAGTAATGAATTTATTAAACGTTGTCTCATTTCGAGAAAAGAGGGTAGTTGCCTGTTTTTTAACGCAGCAGCAACATATATTAAACAACCTATACTTAGTAAAAAGAAAGATCTTATCAACTTATATTCTATTTTTATTTCCTTTTCATTTTATTATAAAAAATATTGTAACGTCACGTGTCGAAGAAATCTGCAACTAAAAAATAATATCAGCCCTGTATTAAACTGTCCCACTGCTGGGCACGGGCCTCTTCTCACTGTGAGAAGGGTTAGGCCATAGTCCACCATGCTGGCCTAGTGCGGGTTGGTAGACTTCAGATATCTTCGAGAACATTATGGAGAACTCTCAGACATGCAGGTTTCCTCACGATGTTTTCCTTCACCGTTAAAGCAAGCGATAATTAATTATTTAATACGCATATAACTTCGAAAAGTCAGAGATGCGCGCCTTGGGTTCGAACCCGAGGCCTCTGCGTGGCAGTCCAACGGTTTCCCACTAGGCTATCGCTGCTATAATTACTTTTATGGAAATAAATATTTTTGACTTGACTTGATTCACTACAAATATTCTTGCATACTACCTATTTCATCAACTTTGATTCTTTGACAGGCAACAATAAACACAGCTTCGCTCAGCTCATCTTTGCATCGAAAGAAACAGATTTTAGACATGAAACCTTCTGGGAGTTCTCTAGGTTTGGATGTTCGTATACAAAATAAATAATGTTCTGATCATTAATTATTCAGTCGACGGCGGAATAAGGCGTTAAACCAATTATATTAGCGGAAGCCATAGAATCGACTTATGACTGCAGTACCGAGTGTAGGGTTTAGTGCTTAAGGAGATTATTTAAATCGATCATCGAGCTTTTTATAATTAAAGCTACGTGTAGTTTTCTAAAACCTTTTATTATATGATCAACTAGTTTTTGCACGCAGCATGACTTCACGAATGTAGAAAACGCACACCTGCTTAAATAGTTATGCTATAAGTAGCAAGACAACTTTAGACAATTCTGCCTAGTCTTCGGTGATATGTAAGCGTGACGATATGTAAGTACCTACTAGCTTAACTGAGTAGGTACTATTAATTTTAATTAAGTTATCAGTCTATTCTATTCTATCACATACACACAACATCATCTAGCCCAAACTAAGTAGAGCTTGTACTATAGGTACTAGACAATGGATAAACATACATATATACTTTTTTTTGTAAATACATACATATTATACATAGAAACACCCAGACCAAGACAAACATCCATGTTCATGCACACAAATGTTTGCCTTGTGCGGGAATCGAACCCGCGACCTCAGGCGTGGCAGTCGGTTACACTGACCACTACGCCATCGAGGCCGTAGTCAATTGAGTTATAAACCTACAGACAGATTGTAATTAAACTACTATATACGGATTATATCGCGTTGTTTATTTGACACTATTACAAAATTTTGAAAAACTGTTACACTACTATAATCACTATTAAACTTTACAAATTTTTAAGCTAATTGTAAGTCACGGGGAGACCGTGGGTCTCCCCGTGACCATGGCTGCTGAAAAGCAACCGAAACGTCGGGGAAAGTGTAAAAATAAATTTAAATAGTATAATAGTATAGTAATAGTATAAATAGTTTTAATAGTTTCAATAATAATTCAATTAGCTTAAAAATTTGTAAAGTTTAATAGTGATTATAGTAGTGTAAAAGTTTTTCAAAATTTTGTAATATTGTCAAATAAACAACGCGATAAAATCCGTATATAGTAGTTTAATTTCAATGAATAACATTCGCGTAAACAGAAGACAGACAGATGCTATTGTCTATACCCATACCATTAACCAAAGGATTTGTAGAGGGATAATGTATGTATGTATATAATATATGACTATCCTAAACCGAATAGCACTAAAGTTAATTCAATCACCGATAAATGGCAAACGCAAAATCACATACCCATTTTGTGACGATAAATGTTATCACATATCTGTGAGAGCTTCGGTAGCGCAGTTGTAGTGAAACAGTTACTTAATATTTGATTTTAGGTTCGATTTCTAGGTCTAGCTAAGTTATGCTTAGATTTTCTGACTAGAAATTCTTAGCACTAATATAGAGGCTGAAGCATCATCAAACATAAAACCTTAGTCAAAGGCCAAGAGGCTTATCGGCGATAACTAACTGGTTAACCCAAAACTCCAGGGTTTGGAGCGTCGTCGTCGGTTGCCAGTCTATCTGTTTTCTATTGGCTGCGTTTCAGAGAGTGTGCAGAGGTATTGCATGTTTTGATTTCCACTTCCTCAATCTACCACCGGCAACTAGACATGACCAGCGCCAAGAGTACTTGGTGGATTTTCCACATGAACGGACGAAACGCTTTACTGCCAGTATAGTAATGCGTACCGCCAAGCAGTGGAACTCATAAGCAACGTCAAAAGACGTACTGTAGTGAAATCTCATCATACAAATTCAATGAGTAGCTATCTTCGCTGGAGGATGCACTTGACCTGACAATGCCGCCCAAACTATCTGCTTATAGTAGAATACTGATTGCAGATTAGAACAAAAAAAAGTTTTGCCCGATGGGTACAATCTGAGCGTGTTCAAGTGTTGCCCGATGGGTACAATCTGAGCGTGTTCAAGTCACGAGTAATTAGTTTATTTTTTATATAGATTTTTTTAACGACAGCTCTCGTAATAGTAATTTCAGTGTCACGGAGTATTTATAAACATTCAAACAACACATATAACACCCAGACTCAGAACAACCATTTGTGGCTCAGACATTTTTTTGTCCCGTGGGTTCGATCCCAACACTCGCCGCAGCGGCAGTGGCAGTGACCACTAAACCACTGCGCTATCCGTACATTGAAGTTCTAGACAAGCTTCGACCACATTGTTGCTTAAAGTTTTTTTTTCTTACTAAGGTGGCAAACAAGCATGCGGCCCACCTGATGATAAGTGGTCACCGTAGCCTATGGACGCCTGCGACACCAAAGGCATCAACTGCGCGTTGCCGACCCTTTAGGAAAGGACGTGGGAAGGAGAAGGGGCGGGAAGGGAGAATGGGAGTGATTGGGCCTCCGGCACTCTCACTCACCGAACGAAACACAACAGTAGGAATACTGCTATTTCACGTCAATATTCTGTGAGAGGGTAGTCCTTTCCCGGTCGAGCCAGCCCATTCATGCAGAAATCAGCAAGGCTCTACTACTCTAAAACGTCAGGTGAGATCGTGGTTAAAAGCCTACTGCCCAAAATATGTGACCGTAATATACCCCCGCTTGCACATTCGGCAACATAGCCGTTACTATACATATAGTTATGTATATTGGACTATAATAGGATTATATTGAACTAATGAACAGGCTGCTCATTATGTGCTGCTCATTAGACTGCCATCGCCTTTGGCATAAAGCCTTGTTCAGTATCGTTTGAACGTGATACCTATCATATTAACTTAATTAGTGAAATATTCATCGCGCTATGGCGAAGTGGTTTGTGTAACCGACTGCCACGCCTGAGGTCGCGGGTTCGATTCCCGCACAAGTCAAACATTTGTGTGCATGAACATGGATGTTTGTCTTAGTCTGGGTGTTTCTATGTATAATATGTATGAATTTACAAAAAAAAGTATATATGTATGTTTATCCATTGCCTAGTACCCATAGTACAAGCTCTGCTTAGTTTGGTCTAGATGGTGTTGTGTGTATGTGTGGAATATTATTATATTATTATTTAATTGTCTGTTTGAAATCTAGGAATACGCATATATCATAAGATCTAGGTAATTAAACAGCGTGTAACAATAAGATGTACTCATATAAGATGAATACCGGCCTTGTGATTAACTTAGTGCGCTCCCTAGCCTTTATTATTCCCAAGTCACTCGGGGTCGGCTATTCTAGTCTGACCGGATTTGACTGGATATCAGTTTTTACACGGAGCGGCTGCCACCTGACCTCCGCAACCCGAACGCTAACGATACCCTAAGCCTAGACCAGTAACGACTGCCATAAATGTTCATGGCAGCTGGGACCGATGGCTTAACGTGCTCTCCGAGACACGGAGCAGGCGGTAATTGTCAATCAATACGCACATAATTTTGAAAAGTCATACAACTTCCGAAAATCAGAGGTGCGCGACGTGGGTTCGAACCTGAGACCCTCTGCATTGCAGTCTGTTGGTCTCCCCACTAAGCTATCGCTGCTTATTCTTTTGTGATTAACTTAGTAATAGGAATATATAGCAAAAAACGATTTTCCTTCAATGTTAAAGCGACTCATATTACGCTATTTAAAACTCATATAACGTTTACAACATTGAACCAATAACACTCGACGTAGTGTCAGTATCGAGGTGACCACTTAAACAGCTACGCCATCTGTGGAGTAAATTCTATTCAAGTCCATTCTTAAATTAGCTCTAAACGCCGGACGAACTAGAAGCTTGCGGGCAATTACGTTTTGTGTTATTTGAGGTCGAGATGCTAGTTTCACGAGTTCGGACTCTCACATACACTTAGTAATTCGAAATTCAAATTGTTACTAAACTTTCTTTAAAAAGAAAACGAAATAAAACCTTTTTATGTCTCCCCTATTAAAACGTAGCGTATTAATCTGAATTCTGAACTTAATCTTATGAAACTTTAAGCAGGCAATGACTCAAAACTACATATCGCTGAAATATGTACTTTGTTTGTAATGGTATTAGCTATGAGACAAGAGGGAATAAAACACATACATAACATAGTCTCACGGCTATCATTACGGGGGCAGGCAGAGGTGTAATATTATTATATTTCCAGCTATCGTTGTAGGTTCTACGTGGTAGGGGGTGAACCTATTGCCGTCTACCGAGCACATGTCCAGATTTCTACTACTATAAATTTTTTACAACAAAACTCCATAACGGTATGCTTGATTGTTTCAACAGGTTTTATTAAAACTAAATGCTTGTAGATTGTGATGTCCATAAATCATTATTAGGGGAATTAAGGGATACTCTGGACTAGCGAGCGTTAAATAAGAAAGATAAGGAAAGTGTTGAGATTGATTGAAGCAAGAGTGATATGCCAGGAGCTAGAAGGGATCTTTAGTGTCTGCTCCTCCGAGAAACAGGTGTTGACTAGCTCATAACAGTATAAATATAGATGTTTCCCATAGGGATAGGCAGAGACTACGGATTTCTATTTGCTACGATCCTGATATACTTCGCTGGCTTCCTTCACTTTCCTTCGCTATTTTATATCTCTAAGGAATATGAATTATGCTTACAAATAATAAATGCTGTTATTTAGTTGCTTAGAACATGTATGAAAGTTCGTTTTCGTTCGACTAGGTTTTCCTCTTGCGACTGTTCCATTCACACTAGCCTTATAAATCGATATAATGTGTTTAAATTCATTAATAGTACTTACCTATGTGAATTAGTGATATAATAACATAGTAATATTAAACATGGTACATACTCAATTTCTAAATATAAAATGGATATATAAAATATAGTAAATCGGATATATATTAATTGTTGATATTAGTTGATTTAAATTAGCAACAGTCAAACAAGTCAGTTGACATGAGTTTGAAATTGACACGTCGTTGATTAGAATTTGAGAAATTAGGTGTTAGTCAGATATTTTCGTACAGATATAATTGTGTATAATTATGTAGGTTATCCTGTAAATTATTATTAATACGATTACACGTATTTAATTTGATATTTAGTTATTTTATACTTTTACTAATATCTATAGTTGACTTACCATTATAATCCCAGAAAATAGTAAAATTACACCAAGTCTGTTAAACAAAGCACACTTTAAATTCACATTTTTAAAACGTATAATTGTCTTTATTTACTTTTACTGCTTAAATTTATATTTAGTTTATAAATAACTTTCAATTTATATAACAATACCAAGAAAGTGCATCATTTTGTAAACACAATTTTATAAAATTAAAAAGAAACAATAATTTTTAATATAAAATACAGAAAATTAAACAAAATATCACTAATAAATTTATTAAAATTACGACAATATTGTTCACTAATATATTATTCCCAATTTCATTCTACTACGAAAGTTTTCGCGAGCGGGAACGCGTAGGCGTCGTAGCGTTCACCCTCTACGAGGTCTACGAAGCAACTGACGGAGCTCGAAGCCGCGTAGCCAAAGCCTCCAGGATAAAAACATCGTTCAATTATTCAAATACTTGGACTTTTGTTATTAATAAATTAAATGTTTTTATTTCAAAATGAATGGGGGCGGATGCTGTATTAGGAGTTTTGTTTAAGTTTGTTTTTCAGTGTAAATGTAATATTTGAATAAGCTTTTCATTTCAGGTAAGGCTTTTTCGCTTAGTCGGCAATTAAGGAAATACGTCGATGGTGCGATCTGCGCTCTGGAGAGTTAGTGTGTAATCTCGTTAATATCCTGTCCCATTAACCCACTAAATAGCTCACTGCGTTGAACGACTTCTTAAGCGCTGTTTTTATTCCGTGCTGAGTTTTGTAAGTATGATTTTTGTGATCTGGGATTACCTTGTATGAATTCTCCCGTTTCTTGTGTTTTAATATTTATACACTACAGGGATAACCTGTAGCATGCTGCTGGACCTCTAAATGAATTGCCAGTAAGTGCTTTATTGATACAATAGTTTAAATAAGTATAACTCTATGATTTGTATTGTTAGATTGTCTCATGCGTTTTCTCGCCAAAGGGGCAAGTAGTGAGGTTGGGTGGATTAAACCGATATGCCGCCCGGTTTTCGATCCTGCATAATAGAGGTTGAGCCAACTACCAGGCATAGTTCACACAGTTGAGTTGAGTTTGAGTAGTAGAGCCTCACTGATTTCAGCATGAATGGGCCGGCTCGACCCGGGAAGGACTACCCTCTCACAGAATATCGACGTGAAATAGCAGTATTCCAACTGTTGTGTTTCGTTTGGTGAGTGAGAGTGCCGGAAGCCCAATCACCTTCTTTCCCCCTTCCTGCTTCTTCTCCTTCCCACTTCCTTTTTTCCTATAGGGTCGCAAAATCGCAATTAATGCCTCTGGTGTTGCAGGCGTCCATAGGCTACGGTGACCACTTACCATCAGATGGGCCACATGCTTTTTTACCACGTTATTTGTACAAAAAAAGAAAAATTCACATAGTTCAAGACTCCGTGCTGCTATTGAGAACTACCTAACATAAAAACGCAATATCACATTGCAGTCTAATTTGAATAGTAAGTTAATTAAATGGTAAAAGCATATACACTGATTACCTTGTTGGGACGTATGGGACTGAAATAGATACGATCGTAGATAGATGAGGCGGAGGACCATCGGCTTTAAGTGCTTTTCGAAACACGGTGATATGCGTAAATGCCGTTTCCTTGTCTATAATACCAAACCAAAAGTTGTTCGGTTAGGTTAATGGAATCGGTACGAACCATATAAATATCATCGCCGATGAACTGTAGGTATACATCTTGGTAATGGGTAGTGTAATATAAAAAATAATAGGTATTTTTTTATAGCTTTTGAACGCAGCTTCGCTAGTATTTTTTCTGGATGAAAGGTACTCGGTTTCCTTTACCATACCGACAGACAATGCTTATGCGAAAAATTTAATAATGATTGGTCAAGTAGATAAAGCGTAACTGCGTAACAAACAAACAAAACTCACGTTCGTATGTATACCATTAGTAATAAAATTTTTAACGCACATTATTTAAGAACCTTGTACTCGGATTTACAACAACTTACCACTCTAGATGTCTACCACATACTTTATTTTCGAGACGGTTTTTAGAGATGTCCTGAACAGCAAGCTTAGTTTGTCAGTTTGAGCCGCACGGTTTGTTCTCGTGATTGCCAGCGTTTTTATACAAAAATACATTTAAAACCACCGCACAAGCCAGCTCCGCTTTTGGCTGAAACTGACGTTTTCATGTAAATCTGAAGTTGTCTCATTAAAATGGTAATTTGTGCGGTCGAATGTGGAATTAAAAGATATTTTTCGTGAATTAAAATCACGAGAGCTTAGTGGGATTTGTGCTTTAAGTTTTTTTTGTATGCCATTTATAATAATATATAGCCGAGTTTAAGGCACGAATACCAAAGTCTTACTCTGCGTTTAGTAGTAAATTAATGCAACTGTTGTACATGAAGTATTTGGTTCAATACCCGAATCGGACAAACTATTGAGTATTGAACTTTTCAAAACGAAACTCTCTTAGATTTTTCGTTGTATACTTATATTTTTTTAACATGTTGTCTGCTTTTACGTTTAAATTCTGTGTCGCGGTTTGTGAAAGACTTTACAAAGATACATTAAATAGACATAAAGTACATCCTTAATCCTTACTAATATTATGAATGCAAATGTGAGGTGTATTACAACCTCATTTTATTTATTTATTTATTTTATTTGGGACAACAAACAACAGTGTATTCTACAACATTACAACAATTTTAGGAATAACATGATTTTTATTTTGCCAACTATGTTTACAAATCCCATATTATAGAGAGCGAGCCTATTACACTTTACCAGACTCGCATCCAGATTCCACACTGCTACTGAAAATTTCATGACAGAAAATCCTTATAAAACTTTGACTGGACCGGATATTCAACCTGAAACATATATATTCACAGCGGTCGTATACACTATCGCTGCTTCACTGAGCTAGTTTTCAGATTCGCTTGTAAGAGTTCTATTTACCCTTTAAGGTACGAAGCCTTAAAATATCGGTATGGAAATCGGATCGTTATGGTGACTGAGATATTATCCGCTACGGGTCAACTTTGGAAACGAGTTTTGTCTATTATGAATTCGACCTTTATCGAGTGTATCGAGGCCACTACTTTGATGGCCTTAACAGATACTTTACCCCGCTTGAAGGATCTAGGGTCGAAGGAATAAGAAAACACGTCTTTTGGCGGAGTATTCAAGTTTTAATAGTTCACCAAAAATAGCGAGTGAGAGAGAAGCCAAACTTCTTGGTACGCGCTTCAATCGGCTGTACTGTATAAGCGTATAATTTTTTAAGCGAGCGAGCTTTTTTATTTTTTTGTCGGACAATAATGGTAAAAAATGAATAAGGGGTTAAATTTCAGTTACTAAATTTGACCCAAAAACCGTTTATAATTAAACTTGTAAAAAGTTAATTATTATGACTTTAATAATACTTTACGTTATAATTTATTATATTTAATTATTATTATAATTATAAATTTGAAAAAAATATTTTTTTCGTGTATTTAAAAGTGGTGTTAATTGTAAAAGCGTATTATTTGCATAAATTAAAATTTTATGCGATAGCAACTCTATTTTTCAGTCCGTTTACCGTGTATTATTCCTGAAATTCAGTAGAAGTAAACTCAATTATTCGTTATACTAACTTTAAAATTTACTACGTTGTTATTTTACACTAGATTATGCCCGTGGCTGTGCCTGCAATAATGTAGGTAATGTCAATTTCCTATATCTCGTAACAGTACTTTTTCTGGATGTAAGGTATCCTATGTCCTTTTCTGTAACCCTAACAAGTCGGCCGAGTAGTTAAGGCGTGAAACCGTAACAATTGTTTGTTACGCTTTTGCAAACAAACAAACTCACATTCGCATTTATAATATTACTAGCTGTGCCCGCGTTCTTACTCGCGTCAGTGGTATTTGTGGTTACTGCGACGCTCCCGTGAGCCGTAGCGTGATGTTATATAGCCTCTTTCCTTCCTAGGATCTCAGGCTATCTCCATTCCAAATTTCATCAAAATCTGTTCAGCGGATTGAGCGTGAAAAGGTAACAGACAGACAGACCAAAAGACAGACAGACAGATAGAGTTACTTTCGCATTTCTGTTATTACTAGCTATTGCCCGCGGCTACGCTCGCGTTAATTTAGAATTTGACAATCAATTCGGGTTGTACTCTGCTTGTAATAATATAATTCAATCATGATTCGAAAGAAACGTGGCGCCATCTATTATCATAAGAACGTTTCTGTTGTTTTCCTCGGGAAGAGTAATTTTTTTCAGGATAAAAGGTAGCATATGTTCGTTTCTGTACACCTGACCAGGCCTCCTTCACTCGGCCGTACCTACAGGGATAAGTACCTACACTTTCGCGTGGCTTCCAAGCCGCGTCGCCAGCCTCGGTTGTCACCGCTTGCACGCAGAGCTCGCTAATAACGTAAAGGAGATATGCAACAAACCCATACAACTTCGGCCTCGCATGGACAAAAATAAAACTGTATGTTTTACGAAGAACTATTAGTATTCTATAACCTTGTGTAATTTCAACATGCTATCTAGTTGGGTTTCAGATATATAAGACATCCAAAATGAACAGAATTGCTCCGGTGATACTTGGGCACAAAGCATTTTTTTCAAAATAAATAAATTATACTTGTTTCTGTATAAAAACCTAGAATAAGTTGATATAGCTTGTTTACAGAGCTCACTAGGGTAAAACTAGTTACTTAACTGAACTCAGGTAGCCAGTGTTCTGCAAAGCAAGCGCCCATGAAATAACTATAGTTACTATTTATTTATTGTTAAAGCTTAATTAATAGTCCAAGAAACAAAGGCTAAAGTAAATAATAGTATATTTTGGTATTAGTTTATTAGTCTCCAACCACTACATTACCTTCATTATGACTAAACATACTATCGAGATGTGGTGCAGGAGGTGCTACATTATTTTGAAATCTTGCCCAACATAAATACCATATGATGGACATTATATATGTGCACAGCAGCCTACTGTTGTTCTGCCTACTATGCAGTTACAGTAATGCTGTTATCAATTAAAATGCACCTACACATAGTATACTTTACGGCTTACATACCTGGATTGTATTTTGCCTCTTAAAATCCAGGCATTTGTACTTTATAGCTCTCTCATAACATTGTCACATCACGAATGATAAATGACAATGAAGATCGAGTGCCCAACGAAAAGTGTTGCCTCTACCACATATTGAATAATGCCATTACATTGAATTGGTCAATCTATTGATTAGTAAAATAAATCACAACATTAATAAATTGATACTATTACATCCCTCTTTAATCCGCATAATATGTGGAGTTTTTAATAACACAAGTAATATTATTACTAGTGTTAGTAAAAACTTAATTTAATATAAATAATAATGTTTCGTAATAATTTCACTTTTTATAAAAAATACTTTTTGTTCAACACTGGCAATGTTGTCCCAAGCCACAATGGTTTACTGAATCAATAAAATGTAAAAAAATTAAATCCTTTTTCCCGCTAGGTTCGGTTAAAAGAAAAAGATGGCGACAAATAAAATATTATGAGACATTTTTACAATAAATTATATTCTTGTCCACTAAGGCCGTAATTTGTATACCTCCTTTTAATAGTGAACAAAAATGTCTCATCCCAAGTCTGGTGCAAAGTATTGCTCATTTGACGGATGTGTGTCGAAAAAGGGAGACATTATGTACATATTTCAGATTATCGTGTTGTTCACTCATAAAATTTGATTCCTTGTAATTAGACTTAGTTTAAAATAAATTATAATTGAGTAAGTAGTTACATACCTAGACTAAGAATTTACCAATAGCCTGAGTAAGTAAGGTGCAGTTACTTATTTATACCTAGCGAACAGACGAAAAATACTTCCTAAGAATTCGTCAAGCCAACTTGAAGTAAGTTAACAAGAAATATCACTAACGCTTAAATAGGGATATATTTAGGTTTGTTTTCATTTATTAAAATTTACCGTGTAACCATACGCATTAAACATAGGATAATTATTTATTATTACGTGGTCAAGTAGGTAGATAGACAATGAATAGATATTCTAGTAGCAGCGGCAAGTCGACAACCCTAGCGCGCCACTCCGCGCCAGACAGCGACAGCGTTATGTGTTAGAAAAGAGCGTGAACGGTTAGGTAAATATCGCGTTAGGCACTAAGTGCTTATGCGAGCTGAATTGCACTTTGTTGCGTAGAAGCAAGAGTCACTATTTCTATAAATTGGTTTGCGAAGTGATCCTTCTGTACGTTAGTACTATTTATTCTGTGACCTGACAACGTATATGCAAAATTTTAGGATGATCGGTTCAGTGGTTTAGGCGTGAAAAGGTAATAAACAAACGAACAAACAAACTCATTTTCGCTTTTATAATATTAGTTAGGATAGGATTAGGATGTCCTTCCTATGGTCTCAGGCTATCTCCATTCCAAATTTTATCAAAATCGGTTCGGCGAATTCAGCGTGAAAAGGTAACAGACAGACAGACAGATCGACAGACAGTCAGATCGACAGACAGACAGATCGACAGACAGACAGATCGACAGACAGACAGATCGACAGACAGACAGAGTTACTTTCCCATTTATAATATTAGTAAGGAAGCAAGGATATAATAGTTAGGATTTAGTCTGTAAAAACAATATATTAAAAAAATAGACAACTAAATTAAGTATATTACCTACTATATTTTTGGTTTATATTTTGCACTTGTTTAAACAGCGAAATAGCAATATATCTAATAATAATATATACCTACCGCTTAACTTACTATTTACTTGTAATATTAAAACAAAATTATTTTATAACAAACCTTGTTCTTAAGTCTATCCCCAGCACAACAAAACCGAAGGATTCTTAAAGTATGAATAATAAATTAAATAATGAATTTAAAAATATTCGCGCATTACGAGTCATAGCTGCTTCGACTTTGCCGAGACCACTTACTTTGCGGGTGGTGCTAAGTAGAAAGCGACATGTCAAAAGTCGTGGTTCACATGAGAGCGTTTTTAAGTTTCAAACTGGTCTGAAATTTTTCATAAGGAATAACTACTATATTTTATTGTTGATCTGTGATACTCAATGTAAGCTGGTTGTAATGGTGTAGCGATCATTTTGAATGTCCTCAATTTTCCTGTCAAAACTGTATGATGACCGTTTTTACGTCAACTGTGAAAAAAGGTCTTATACGTTTAAGTCTTATATATCCGTTCGTACCTAGAAAAATTGAAACATAATTTTATGAATTAACAAGATATATGTCAAAGAAAATGTTATGTAATATTACAATTTTTAACTTAGTTACGTTCAAGTAGATGAGAGTCATGCTCAGCGGGAGAGGGAGCTTTTAAACCCTCTCCCCAACCGCAGAACCGGGCGCCGGAGGGCGCGAGATGACCTCCAGCCACCCTGAGGTTTGACCTGGGGGTGGCGGCCTTTGTGGGCCTGACCGCCATCCGTTCAGCACCAGGTCCGAAAGGCGGCGTGCGTGTTCCCACGCGCGCCTCTGTGTCGTGTCCGTCTCTCGAAACCTCGTCGGGGTCGCGACCGCATGTGAAAGTGATTCGCGCGGCCCCGCCGATAGTGGTTTGTCGAGGAACACCGTGGTAGGTTTAGTCGGTATTCCGAGAGGTCTATTTTATCGTTTTAACATCTTTCTTTTACCCCGGTGAGTCCGACATAACCCCTCCGTCCGCCCCCGCGGAGGGGTATGCGTCAATGCAATCCCCCACGTAAAAAAAACAAAAAGGATGAGAGTCATGCTCAAGTGGAAAAAATGACAAACAGCAGACATATCCTTTTAATACGTGGCTACTAAGAACAGGCTTATAGTTGTTATTATACAACCAAAAAAAGACATCTTCTTAACAAATAGGTAAATAACTATTAAAACGTTACGCGTTTATTGTTAATGGTTTATTTTTTATCAATTCTACATAATTATTATGGTATGCTATAACTTCTTAGTAATCACAGTAACTTTTTAATTCTAGTCAGACTTAAGGTAATTGTACCTAATTGACTTATCACTATACTGTCACGGTGGTACATTAAATTTAATTTAATTATACAATTAACTACAAAAATAGGTACCTAACTATTTTCTCGATATTAAGTCTTAATTATTTTAAGTAGTCTCTCACAATGCTAACATAATTATTAAATCACAGCTTTATTAACGTTGGCCGTAAGTAATTAATAAGTACTAAGTAGCACATATACGTTTTCACAGTTAAATAAAACATAAAAAAGTAGTCTAAACTTGACATAGTAAATATAACCCGGGGCCATGGGGGTGGAAAAGTGTTACACGGACGTTGGGGTGGGTCTCACAGACCCGTTCATTATAATCAAAATTATTCCAATACTTTATAAATAATAAAGTGAATATTTATTCGTGTTTAGTTTCTTAAGTTTCTTAGGTATTTATGTAAATAAATGAAACACAAATATCATATTATATTATGTTTTAATCGTATTTATTAGAGCTTTAAAAAAAAGAACGACAAATATCAACAAAATCTTTCTCTTCTACTTAAAGATAATTCTAATATTAATTAACAATTAGTCTTAATGTCTAATGGCACTTTTATGTAGGAAACTAAATTATCTTTAGAAAGAAAAACAATTAATCACTCTGAATCATTATCTTTGGTACAGTCAAATCTCTTGTAAAATTGAATGAATACGCTGTTGTTCTGCCTCTTCTCGATCCATTTTTTTACTAAGTACCTACAAAAAACATAAATAAAATACCTTAAAGTATATATCAGCAACTTTATTTGTAAACAACAACAAAAACACAAATATAAAAGGATAAATACTTAAAATAATATTTATACATAATTAAAATAATATCTATACAAAATGGCGTGAAATTGTGACACTAACTGCGGGGATGGATCTCACATACCTTATTCAATTTTTTGCACGTGTAATTCCCACTGCGGCTGTAGCACGACTAACGTGTTACCTGGGATGCATAGATCAACCCAACAGCTCCAGCTATTGAGAAGAACGGCAAAGTCGCACGCATAGTAGCCGTACTAGAAGCGAAATAAAATGTGACGAGTCTCACAGACCCAACCCCCATGACGCCGGGAAAATTATGTAAGTAATTTAATGTGATTTAGATGTGCGACAGAATCAGCACCAATACTTGCTAATAATTAAGATAAATTACACGTAATAATCAGTCTTCTTCATCTTCAACTTATTGTGTATAGTTACTGTGCTTTAGACTTTTATAATAATGATGATATTTTTGCGGAATTATCATAGTGTCACATAAGTTAATCAAATCATTATATCTAGCTTCAGGTATGAGAATGGGCTCTGGACATAACTTTTCTATAGATATTATTTCCTGCAGTGCTGTTTACTTTTCCTCATAACTTTTCTGTTTGAGGTACAATTAAGTTTTCGATCTTCTTCTTTAAATAAATCGTATTTAAACTCTGCAACGTCTGCTTGATTTGCATAAACTTTTATTGCTCTAATTTTAGTCCAGCAAATCTTTTCTTGGTTAGTGTCTTTGAGCCAATATTTAGTATTTAGCAAAGCTTTGAAGTTTAGGACAAAATTATAGTCAACTTCTATAACTTCATATTATGGAGGACCGTTTTGTTTTGCCCAACGAACCAAAGTATACTATTCGTCATGTACGTAAATATATCAATTTATTCTTTGCTGTTCGTTCTATCAACGCGTGCACACTATCGGCCTCGTTATGCGTATGGCCTTTTTCTAGGAAACGATGGCACATGTGTATTTTAAAGGTTTTGCTTGCATATACGATTGCGATTTTATTTTATCAGCTTCCGATGGTGAAGTGTTGTTCTTATTTGCGTGGCATATATCACATTGATCCTTCCTTGACAAATGCAAGGTATTGTTTATTAAATCCTTATAGCAGACTGGATAAAAGTATTGCTAACGGTAAGAGTATTTTTAAACATGGTCTTACATACCATCACTTTTCTTTCAAATTATTAGGCAATTGACATAGTAAACAAATCTTAAATATGTACTTTTAATCTTTTGGAATTCTGTGTTCATTGCTATTTTGTTATTTTTTCATATTAGAAGCAATAAAAGTACACTAACGAGAATGATCACCTAAATCCCAAAATTTATCAAAGATTTTCTCTCGGGTTGACGTATTAAACTTTGCAAAACATTTCCATTGACAGTTTGTGTTACAAGAAGGTTTAATTTCTTTTCCCATCTGCTCTTTACCTAAATGAGTTTTATTAGTAGTTCTGTTCTTAATTAATGCTTTTTTTACATACAAGTAGGTACTTATTTTTCTTTGAATGAGGTGTTGAAGAGCTAGATAATTTGCTGAATCATAAGTAACCTACTTAAGTATCTGATAAAACTTGAGTACTTTCACGATATGAATCACACTTGTTAACAATATCTCCAAAGGAAGTATTTGGGCTGGGTATTAGTGTTTTGATTAGGCTATCAGGCGTGCTATATAAAAAATTGTCTAAACAAAAGTCCTCATTACCATCTAAAGGCGGCAAGTTGTCGTTGTTGTTGTTAGAGGAATCGTTTACGTTGGTATAATTTTCATCATAACGAATATCATCAAATTCATTGCTACAAATATCACTTATCGTGTCGGTTATTATTAATTTAAATCGCTTTGAGATTGCAAATTACATGAGGTTGATGTTTGTTCACTATGAACTGAAGCTGTAGGTTCAAGCGCGACGAATATTTCCCATTGCTGGTAGTTCCTTACATTCAGATAATAAAGTTGGTGTGAATTGGTGTTGTTTTGAGGCATGGGTTCCGCTAAAACAAACATATAAAATAGTTGAACACTAAACGTAAATAGGAACAACTCTGTAAATTAATTGTTCCAATAAACGTATAAACGGACATGTAAGACTTGACTTCATTTATCTTGTTAATCTAAAAAAGTGAAAAGAAATATTAAATGTAATTAAAATAAAGTATAATGATATATCACCGTATATAGTTTATACAAACCGTGGAGATATATATCGTTATAAATTAATCAATTGGAACACAATACACAGTTTACGAAAAACAATGCACAACACCAGGAATAAACACGCTCACGTCTTATATTCGATGTAAATGACATTAAGTTTGACAAGTCCGCGTTCACTCAAAATGGCGCGTAATTTAAAACACGGTATAAAACGTTATGTCTAGATGTCCGTAAATACGATGAAAAATACTTAAGAATTCTGATATTTGACTTCATATACGTTTTCGTATCTTTTGAATAAATGATTACTAAAAATCTAAATTTCGTGGAAATATGCGTATCAATAAAATGAAGTAAATTATGAAATAAAACAAATGCTATTTTAGACATGTCTTTATATACGTAGGGGCCGTCGAAATATGTATTTTAGGAAACATATTCAAACAAATTCAAATTCTTTCTAACTAACCACTTTACCGTCAAAGTCTTATAATAATGCTTTTTAAGTTGAGTTGAGTAGTAGAGCCTCGCTGATTTCAGCATGAATGGGCCGACTCGACCGGGGAAGGACTACCCTCTCACAGAATATCGACGTGAAATAGCAGTATTTCTACTGTTGTGTTTCGTTCGGTGAGTGAGAGTGCCGGAGGCCCAATCCCCCTCTTTCCCCCTTGCCGCTCCTTCTCCTTCCCACTGCCTTTCCTACAGGGTCGATAACGCGCAAGTAATGCCTCTGGTGTTGCAGGCGTCCATAGGCTACGGTGACCACGTACCATCAGGTGAGCCGTATGCTTGTTTGTCATTTTAGGGGTTAAAAACAAAATTGGGGCTGTCCTTGGGTACTGCCGATAGAAGTGAAAACTTTAATCCTTGATCATAAACACTTCTTTATAAACAATAAAAAAAGGGGCGATGTTGATACTCTCTTAGGGTTATTAAGGGAGCCAAAATTTCGTTATTTATTGCGTAGGATGCACCATTTCTGAGATAATACTGTTAATATTCTAAAATAATTCAAAAATGGAAAGCGTGGAAGTGTGACGATGACGCGAGTTCTATGATTGTTGTTCACCCAAGAAGTGCTCAACGCGCCTGAAGAAGTATTCACTTAAAAAAAAAAGTGAATTCTAGTAACTCTCTCACATATATTACCAGTTTTCAGTTCCTACATTATTAAAGCCTCAGCCCCTGGTCTATTGTCGTCTACTGGGCACATTACCTACATCTTATTATTTATACTAGCTGCGCCCCGCGGTTTCACTCACATAAATCTGGACGCCGTGAGAATACCAGCTTAAAAAGTAGCTTATGTGTTAATCCAGGTGTTCAGCTATTTACATACCAAGCTTCATCGCAATAGGTTCAGTAGTTTTTGTGTGGAAGAGTAAGAAACATCCATCCATCCATCCATCCTCGCAAACATAATAATTGTAGGATTTCCTCACTAGGAACCCAAAGAATTTTCTAGTCGATCATTATTTTGCCCGAAGGGTGTGGTGTTCCGTCGCTTCCGCGGACAAGTGCCACATGAACGCACAACAACAGAGTGCAAGTGAAGCAGTACTAACATAGTTAATAAGTTATATAAATACTAACACAATATATATACTATAAGGTATTTATCTACTATAAGGTATTTATCTATGTTTCTATGTAGGTATAATATATATGTATTTACAAAACAAGAAAGTATATATATGTATGTTTATCCATTGTCTAGTACCCATAGTACAAGCTCTGCTTAGTTTGGGTTAGATGGTGTTGTGTGTATGTATTATAAAATTTTTAAATATGTAAATTTAGGTTAAGGTATTCTTACATATATCTACGGGCCTATGCAGCCTGAAATAAAAATATACCTATATACCTATTAAACCCTGGACATCACGAACGACGGTAATCGTAAGCAAATATTGTCACTAACTAGTTTAAAGTGAGAAAATTCTCGGGTTATCGCGTGTTCGAAGACTCGAAGATGTTCTAATTTGAATTGTCTCATGTTCCCGTACTTGAAGACTTTTCATAGTTTCGCTCGGCGATCTCGTATTGCAATAATATTATTTTGAAAATGACTTTTCGTTTTATTGCTTGTGTGCGTGCAACACCACTGCATAAGGTTGAGTAATACGTAACTAATTTTCTTCACTTCATCTCAGAATGTGGCAAAGACGGTTTTAAAAGACGGCTATTGCAATCTGAATTAATCCTGTGTCTATCGAATTTACGAACATTAAAAAAACTAACATAAAGGACATTCAGACTCGAAACAACCATTTGTGGATCACACACAAACACTGCGGAATGAACAGTCGCCTGCGGTATTTCCGGACCAATACGACCTGCAAACCTTCAAGAAAAGAGCGTACTCCTTTTCAAAAGGCCGTCAACGCCTCCTCTAGTGTTGCGGGTGTCCATGAGCGGTGGTAATCGCTTACCATCAGGCGATCCGCCTGCTCGTTTGCCTACTACCTCATAAAAAAAAACGAAGTTTTGTCCCGTGTGGGATTCGAACCCACAACACTCGACGCAGTGGCAGCGATGAGGCGACCACTCAAACCACTACGCCAATCATAAATGCAGTTAAATCGTATTATCCTTACTCCTTACTAATATTATAAATTCGAAAGTAACTCTGTCTGTCTATCTGTCTGTCTGTTACCTTTTCACGGCTAAACCACTCAATCGATTTAGATGAAATTTGGTACATATATAGTTTAAAACCTGCAGAAGGACATAGGCTACTTTTTATTCATGTAGGTACCACGTGGGCGGAGCCGCGCGCAAAAGCTAGTATTCCATAAATAGGATATTTACAATGAAAAATAAAGCTACCGTTTATTTTTTGCCAACTAAGGAATTTTATATTAAGCACTTTGTTTATTAGATGTTTTGCAAACAATACGTATAATTAAATGACTATTATAGTGGTGTATCATATTACCTATTATTTCTTATCTTGAACTATTTATCACATTTTTGTGGATACAATAGCAAAGAAATTAATTATAGAAGATATTTTAAACAATTTTCTTAACAGATTGAACTTTGGCTATTTTTGTATAGGTCATCGCAAACATCGTCTACGTCATCCTAACTAATATTATAAATGCGATTGTAAGTTTGCTTGTTACGCTCTCACGTCTTAACTATTCGACCGAACATCATGAAATTTCGTATACACGTTGTCCGGTGTACAGAAAGGGACATAGGGCATCTTTTATACAGAAAAGTGTACTGTACCCGACGGATAGAAAATTGACATATCCTACATTTACGCGAGTGGTGCCGCGGGCAAAATCTTGTATAGAGTAAGTTTAAATTTACCAAGAAAAATAAATATGGTGTCTGGTACGGTGCCCCGTAGACAGCAGGAGACTCGACCCCTATTACGTGGTGGTCCCTTAAATGTGGGTATAACACATCTCTGCCTAAACCTTTGAGGATATAGAAGTGAGACTATATTATATGAATCACATTGTATTCGTCGCAAAGGTATATGATACATGTTCAGAATGTAAGAATAATAATTATTTTTAATAATTAACTAAATACCTAGTCGTTATCACATCATGAGTTATCATCTTCATCTTGTTATATAAACAACAAATGTATCACCAAGTTACTTAAAAACGCACAAACCGCTGGGCAGCTGGTGGTCAGCTGAATATAAATGAAGACACAGCCATCCTGAATGTCTCTGAGAATCGATTATGGCCTCGTTCCTGGTTTGCCTGTACGGGCTGGCTAGGATGGAACTTCAAGAGCTCCCGTAGGATTCTCAACTTTGACTTGCCTTTGTCGGTCGGCAATGTTCGTCAAAGCTATATTCTCGGAGGTTGAAGTCATTTTAAGGCCATACCTACGGGGTAACCCGCTCTGGATCTCCGTTGTCACGAGTTGTCCGCCATAAGCATACAAGCCTTAAAGAAAACACCGGTGCGTGCGGCAAGGAGTATCGAGCGGCTTACCAGCACGGATCTCGTGACTTTCGCTCACCACCGCAGCTTCCGCTTGCTGGCCGGTAGAGCCAGCCAGCCTCAGCCGCGGCGGCTCGCACACAGCCTTCTGCTCCTCAACACGCGAGCCGCGTCGATTTCGATTTTCGATGATTAATTTAAGTTTTAAATTTTGTAACTACGTAAACTGTTAATAGAAAACTGAAATATTTGTTTTTTTTTTAATTTTTCTAACGAGGATCTATTCTGAAGCCTTTCAAGAAAGGGAAAAATCTCAAATTTATAGTTTAATTATTATCACACTTGCAATGTTGAGGTTCAAGCAGCAAAAAATTATTAATTAACTATTGCATAACTAATTGAAAAATTAGGATTAAAAGAAGATTCCGCCGGATTATTGTTCATTTATCTATCCAGTAGGGCCCTGAATTTTTTCGTTTCTCAAATTTTATATTTAATACGTTCAATTAATTTTTATTGATAGAGTGTCCGAGGTAGACGTGGCTTGCGCAAGCCAGAGTACCCGTTTTCGGCCGTATTTTCATCCCTCTGGGAAAGTTCTAAATATTGGTCCTACAATTACGGGAGTCGAGACTTTTTTTTAGGAAATTTCTTCCTCTCTTTTAATCTTTTTTATAGATTTGAAAAAACTCAATTAGTTTTTGAGATATTTGCAAAAAAACGAGACGCCTTGTTTTTTTTTTAGTTAATTGTTTATAACTTTTGCAATGTTTGCAAGCGGAGTTTAAATTTTTTCAAAAATCATCTATATGCCATTCCGAATCGAATGAAACGTCGTTCATATTTTTCCGAGACTGCTGAAAAAAGTTGACCAAAAAAGCACTTGTTGACTAGACTATTACTAGTATCAAACAAAATGCAACTAAATATTTAAAAAAATCCACTATATTTAGTTTACCTACTCGTAAAAAGATCACGCACCTCATTCATAATATTTCATTGGCGGAATCAAGGTCATTTGCCACGGCCTTATGGGCTGTTGCACATTCCTGTTCCCCAAAACACGTTTGAGTGAGCATGTTGTGTTCAACATGCTCACTAAGACAAGTTTTGAGGCATGTACTTGTATGTTTTTCTACATAACAATTTTATAATTAGGAAAACTTTGCGGCCTCGATGGCGTAGTGGTAAGTGTAACCGACTGCCACGCCTGAGGTCGCGGGTTCGATTCCCGCACAAGTCAAACATTTGTTTGTGGATGTTTGTCTTGGTCTGGGTGTTTCTATGTATAATATGACCTATGTATTTACAAAAAAAAAGGAAATATGTATGTTTATCCATTGTCTAGTAACCATAGTACAAGCTCTGCTTAGTTTGGGTTCGATAGTGTTGTGTGTATGAGATAGAATATTATTAAAATTATACGTCATTACTTTCCATTTCTCTAGGTTATACTACTGTACTGTATTACCTACTAATTATGTATGCACAATACATAAAACAGAAGATAGCTACAGGTTTAGACTTTACGTAGGTAATTAGCACTCCATATGACGGGGTTATGTCGGACTAACCCTGGCTAGTCCGACATAACCCCGTCATATGGAGTGAAAAGAGAAAGATGGAATAAGAATAATGTACTATCGGCTCCAGCGACGGATGACCATTTCAAAAAAAATTCGCTTGCACATGTTGACCAGTTGAGTTTGTATCGCCTTAGAATCAGTAAACAAATGTAAAGTGTAAAAAAACTCAAACAAAGAAAGAGTCGTGTCACGGGTACGGGTACCAAGTGTTGGCCTGCTATGCGATTTTAACCTTAGGAGTGGTCATCCGTCGCTGGAGTCGATAGTACCTCCTGGAATACCGACTAAACCTACCACGGTGTTCCTCGACAAACCACTATCGACGGGGCCGCGCGAATCACTTTCACATGCGGTACAAACCAAAAAGTCTTTATTTATATTTTCTTTTGTGATTAAGATGTGTATAGCCTTTGTTGGAGATCCTTAATGCAAATACTTAAATCAAATAGAATAAATCTTTGTTTACCATTTACACTTCTGGTAAATAGGAACAACAACGTTAAATATAAAATAAATTAATAAATTTGCATTGCTAATCACATTTCACAGTATACCTTTTATTAATCTTCGTGAATATTCCTACATAACACTAGTAAGTACATAATATATCGATAGGACGTGAATATGTTTTTGACAAGAACTTAACTTAAAAAATTAAGACAGTAATCTTCATCTTAACTGAAAGACGTCCACTCCTGGACATAAGTCTCCCATAAGGTTTTCCACACAGACTGTTCTTAGGCCATCCACATGCAACCGCTTCCCGCGACCCTTAGCAGGTCTTAAAGGCAGTAATAAAACTATGTAATTTTTTAAATAGAAGTCGTGGTGTATTTACTACGTAATTTTTCCATTATCGAATTTTCTTTGTTCACTTAATCAACTAAGGACATAAAAATAAAAATTTAGACGTACTTAACCTTCCTTTTGAACCTTACCCAAGCCTCTTCTGTATCCAGAAAAGGCTCAATGGGTATGAAAAACATACACGATTAGATATAAAAGTCATCGTAATACATATACACCGACTATTTCCGTACGAATATTTATATCGCGTAGATGTGCAGACAGCGAAGTTGTCAGAAATTTAAACTATTCGCAATATTATTTTTTTGTTTTTAAAGGTTTATATATATATTATTATTATTTTAAAATACTATTTCTTATTATATAAGTAACTGATTGAAGTTATTTTCTATTTAATTTAGTAAGTGGGAGCGTAATTATGGTGGCTACTGCAATGTTATTGATCAGAAGTCGATTCAGACAACATTTGTTCGTAAAATTCAATCATGTTCGAGGATTTGCTAGTGAATATAGGTAAGTAAACAATTTTTTTAAATGAGTAGTTTAGTTTCAAAATCTAAAATACTTTTCACAAAATAATGGTAAATCACAAAAAATCAGTTAAGACATAATATAAATGGACTATTTTAGCGGTGTTTGCAACAAACTGCTACTTTTGTTAGCTGATTTAATAGAATATGAGTGGGGTTGTTTTTTAAACTATCAGTTCTATGCGATAGAAGCAACGAAGGAGCTTCATATTCAATCACAACATTATTTTTGTTCTGATATCGTTTTGTCGGATTTAGAAACTATACTCCTCCAATATTGGTAGGCACTTTATAAGACATATTGCTTTGGTAGTGTAGCAATAGTGAATGCAACTAGGTACTGCGTATGAGGTCTTTGGCTTGATAATCAGTTGGTTCTCTTTCAAGAAATTCTCAGAAACATTACAGTTTGGGACTGCCTCCGGTAGTCGCTATAGCTTCACCCGAGTGGGATAAAAAAATTATTTGTTTTATTTTAGAATAGATGTGCCTGCGGTTTCACCCGCGTTTATAATTACTGCGCCGCCCCCGTGGGTCGTAGCGTGATGTTATATAGCCTATAGCCTTCCTCGATAAATAAGCTATCCAACAAAAAATAATATTTCAATTCGAACCAGTAGTTCCTGAGATTAGCGCGTTCAAACAAACAAACAAACTCTACAGCTTTATAATATTATTATAGATATGGTTTATTTGTTACAAATCTTGAATAGCACAGTGGTTTAGATGATCGCTTCGTCACTGAGTATAGTGGGTTCGATTCCCTTATGGGACAAACATTTGTGAAGCCTACGACTATTTTTTTGAGCCTAGGTATTCTTTGCTTGCTTTCAAAGTTTGTTAAGTTTCCCGCGACACTAACGGCGTAATCTACTTTCGAGAACCGTATTTTTGCTTTTTGTGAAAAAAGTAATAAAAGTTGTCTATTCATTATTCTTATTTTCTATATAGCAGACGATGTAAACATGTACATAGAAATGTAACTTATAGTTACCAAATAAATAGGATTGCATAAGCGTAAAGTTATTTAAGAATAGTCAATCATAATTAAAGTAAATAAAATATGATAGTAGGTATATAAAGAGACCATGATAGATGATTATGCAAATAACAAACAAGTTTTGTCATAATACTAACCAGTCGGATGTTTATCTTAATAGCTAAAATATCACAATAATAATAAAATTCATGTTGTCATGCGAATTATTTTTTTTGAATGCAAGGATAGCGTAGTGGTCTAAGCGTTCGTCTCGCCACTGTCAGCGCTCCCAGTGTTGTCGGTTCGATCCCCACACGGGACAAACAATTGTTACACCCACAAGTTGTTCGAGTGTGGGCGTTCTTTGTGTCCGCTATTTGAATGTTTGTAAAGTCCCATGAGACGCAGGAATTACTGTTGGTGCGGAGGTTGTCTTTCTTATCGATAAGATAAGATATTATGCCTAAAAAAGTAAAAGATGTAAAAAAAAATTGGGGCCGTCTTTGGGGATTGCCGGTAGAAGTGAAAACTTTAATCCTTGATCATAAACACTTCTTTATAAACCAAAAATAATTCAAAAATGGAAAGCTTGCATTTGACACACCCAGTCGAAGCGCGTAACTATGGTTACATATATCAATATAATTATAATGACATATATCAGCAATATTATTGGTCGAATTTCGAGCACTAGGCGACCGCTAGTATTCTAAAATAATTCAAAAATGGAAAGCGTGGAAGCGTGACGATGACGCGAGTTCTGTGATTTTTGTTCACCCAAGAAGTGCTCAACGCGCTTAAAGAAGTTTTCACTTCAAAAATATTAGGTAAATATATTATACCATAAAAAGTTTCTATCGCTACGCACGTTACGTTTTTAATTTTAGGTCGTATGTAATAGGCTAACCTTAAGCCTTCTACCGAGTTCAGTATAAGATTCCGTGCTGTGTGGATTGCAAGCAATTTTCTATTATTTTCAAAATACCCTCGTCGCTAGGAATGGTTCCCGAGTCGCGGGGGTTTTCATTGCCAAATCAAACACATATAACACCCAGACTCAGAACAACTATTTGTGGATTGCACAAAGTTCATATATTTACCCAAGTTGGGATCGAACCTACAAGACTCGGCGCTCCGAAAGTGGCGAGGCTACCAACAATATTTTTATACAGTGAATTCAACATTCACTAGAAATAACTACTATTCTTGTTAAGCTCTCTAGCTTTGCTAAAATGCTTATGTTAAAGGTGGATTCATATTCTTCATTTCTACGTATAATATGTATGTATTTACAAAAAAAAAGTATATATGTATGTTTATCCATTGTCTAGTACCCATAGTACAAGCTCTGCTTACTTTGGGCTAGATGGTGTTGTGTGTATGTGATAGAATATTATTATTATATTGGTCATTCAATGAGTAGGGTTCGAACTCACGGCCTCTTATACAAATGTCCAATCCCCAACCCATTGAGCTACTGCCGCTATTAAAATCTGCTAGATATTGAACTTTAATTATGAACTAAATTTTGCTCGCGGCTTTGCTCGTGTAAATGTAGCTTACATTAGTTACAGTACTTTTTTCTGGATGAAAGGTACCCTATGTCCTTTTCTGTTCCCCTGACAACGTTTATGCGAAATTTCATGATGATCGGGCGAGTAGTTACGGCGTGAAAGCGTAACAAACAAACTCACATTCGAAATTATAACATTAATTAGGATGTAATAATGAATATTTCAAATGTTTTAAACCATATTTATGAATGCAAGATCAATTAAAGATTGTGTATTTAAAAAGTATGTAATCATTAATTATTATTATTATATATTAGTAGAGAACTTTAGGAGCTATTATCACTTTTATCATCATGCACGAATCAACTAATCTCATACAACGTTCACAATACACTTCACGGATCTCTTAATCTTATAATTATGTATGATGCCAAGACTACAATATAATATACAGGTATGATGTATCTGCATTTTAGACTAATAAATATAGAGTGACAGAAACATCTTTTCAGACATGAGGCCATCTTATGACGGATTACAACTCCCTTAATATGGGTATCAAGTGAAAGCGCTTGATGACTTAGGAACCGACGCTAGTCTCTATTGGTTATCGTAACCAAAATTTGGCGCAGAGTACGTTTATCTTAGGAGGCATCCATTAATTACGTGAGCTGGCTTTCTTTTAATTTGGACTCCTCCCTCGCCTTTGGTGAGATTTATTGAGATTTGGTGGGACCTCCCGTCCTCCTTACGTGAGATTTTTTTGCTTTTTTACTTTTCTTATTCTCGAAGGAAATGTTTTTAACAGCCATGAGATTTTTTTAACGTATCTACAAAATGGGATATTCTAAGAAAAGTAAAGCAATTTTTATAATTTTTTTGAAATACGTATTTATGTTTTTCAAAAGTTGACGTTAGATTTTCAATCATGCCAGCCCCCCTCCAGTTTAAATGAGATTTGATGAGATTTTACTGCACTTCTCTCCCCCTATTTTGAGCTCACGTAATTAATGGCTGTCCCCTTATAAGGCTTTTGCATCCGTCTTCGCTCGCGTAAAAATAGGTTAGGTTATGTTAGTAAGAGTACTTCTTTTTAAATAAAATATAGCCTATGTTACTCGGTGATAATATAGCTTTTTATTAGTGAAATAATTTTTAAAATCAGTTGATTGGTTTTGGGTTTACATCCTTACACAAAAAAAAGATTAGAAGAATCCTTACTAAAGATCAAATCTTTCCTCTTTAAAATATTGTTATGTCTCTGCCTACCCCTCTGGGAAACAGGTGTGAATCTATGTGTCAACGGCCCCTACGTATATAAAGACATGTCCAAAATAGCATTTTTTTTATTTCATAATTTACTTAATTTTATTGATACGCATATTTCCACAAAATTTCGATTTTTAGTAATCATTTATTCAAAAGATACGAATACGTATATAAAGACAAATATCAGAATTCTTAAGTATTTGTCATCGTATTTACAGATATCTAGACATAACGTCTTATACCATGTTTTAAATGACGCGTCATTTTGCGTGAACGCGGACTTTCAAACTTAATGTCATTTACATCAAATATAAGACGTGAGCGTGTTTATTCCTGGTGTTGTGCATTGTTTTTCGTAAACTGTGTATTGTTCCAATTGATTAATTTATAACGATATATTTCTCCACGGTTTGTATAAACTATAGATATACGGTGATATATCATTATACTTTATTTTAATTATATTTAATATTTCTTTTTACTTTTTTAGATTAACAAGATAAACGAAGTCACGTCTTACATGTCCGTTTATACGTTTATTGAAACAATTAATTTACAGAGTTGTTCCTATTTACGTTTAGTGTTCAACTATTTTATATGTTTGTTTTAGCGGAACCCATGCCTCAAAACAACACCAATTCACACCAACTTCATTATCTGAATGTAAAGAACTACCAGCAATGAGAAATATTCGTCGCGCTTGAACCTACACCTTCATTTTATAGTGAACAAACATCAACCTCATGTAATTTGCAATCTCAAAGCGATTTAAATTAATAATAACCGACACGATAAGTGATATTTGTAGCAATGAATTTGATGATATTCGTTGTGATGAAAATTATACCATCGTAAACGATTCCTCTAACAACAACAACGACAACTTTCCGCCTTTAGATGTTAAAGAGGACTTTTGTTTAGACAATTTTTATATAGCACGCCTGATAGCCTAATCAAAACACTAATACCGAGCCCAAATACTTCCTTTTATTGTTGACAAGTGTGATTTATATCGTGAGAGTACTCAATTTTTATCAGATACTTAAGTAATTCAGGTCACTTATGATTCAGCAAATTATCTGGCTTTTCAACACCTCATTCAAAGAAAAATAAGTACCTACTTGTATGTGAAAAAAGCATTAATTAAGAAAAGAACTACTAATAAATGTAATTGGCTAGATATAAAAAGAAAATTGCTTGTAAATTTAGGTAAAAGTCATATTTCTCATTTAGGTAAAGAGCAGATGGGAAAAAAATGAAACATTCTTGTAACACAAAATTTCAAGCGATAGGTTTGAAATTTTTTGCAAAGTTCAATACGTCCACCCGAAAGAAAATCTTTGATAAATTTTGGGATTTAGGTGATCATTCTCGTTAGTGTACTTTTATTGCTTCTAATATGAAAAAAATAACAAAATAGTAAAAAATTTCACTATGTCAATTACCTAATATTTTGAAAGAAAAGTGATGGTATGTAAGACCATGTTTAAAAATACTCTTACCGTTAGCAATACCTTTATCCAGTCTGCTATAAGGATATAATAAACAATACCTTCCATTTGTCAAGGAAGGATCAATGTGATATATGCCACGCAAATAAGAACAACACTTCACCATCGGAAGCTGATAAAATAAAATCGCAATCGTATATGCAAGCAAAACCTTTAAAATACACATGTGCCATCGTTTCCTAGAAAAACGCCGTACGCATAACGAGGCCGATAGTGTGCACGCGTTGATAGAACGAACAGCAAAGAATAAATTGATATATTTACGTACATGACGAATAGTATACTTTGGTTCGTTGGGCAAAACAAAACGGTCCTCCATAATATGAAGTTATAGAAGTTGACTATAATTTTGTCCTAAACTTCAAAGCTTTGCTAAATACTAAATATTGGCTTAAATACACTAATCAAGAAAAGATTTGCTGGACTAAAATTAGAGCAATAAACGTTTATGCAAATCAAGCAGACGTTGCAGAGTTTAAATACGATTTATTTAAAGAAGAAGATCGAAAACTTAATTGTACCCCAAACAGAAAAGTTACGAGAAAAAGTAAACAGCACTGCAGGAAATAATATCTATAGAAAAGTTATGTACAGAGCCCATTCTCATACCTGAAGCTTGATATAATGATTTGATTAACTTATGTGACACTATGATAATTCCGCAAAAATATCATCATTATTATAAAAGTCTAAAGCACAGTAACTATACACAATAAGTTGAAGATGAAGAAGACTGATTATTACGTGTAATTTATCTTAATTATTAGCAAGTATTGGTGCTGATTCTGTCGCACATCTAAATCACATTAAATTTCTTACATAGTTATATTTACTATGTCAAGTTTAGACTACTTTTTTGTTATGTTTTATTTAACTGTAAAAATGTATATGTGATACTTAGTACTTATTAATTACTTACGGCCAACGTTAATAAAGCTGTGATTTAATAATTATGTAAGCATTGTGAGAGACTACTTAAAATAGTTAAGACTTAATATCGTGAAAATAGTTAGGTATCTATTTTTGTAGTTGTTTGTATAATTCATTTAAATATAATGTACCTAAATAAAATAAATCACATTAAATTACTTACATAGTTATATTTACTATGTCAAGTTTAGACTGCTTTTTTGTTATGTTTTATTTAACTGTAAAAATGTATAATTTATCTGTAGTCATTTGTAATAGACAGTAGTATGGCATGAGGACGCATACACTTACACTTTGTGACATACGAAAAGGTAGTTCGTGACTATGTAGTTAAAACAAAATTTACGTTATTACTTACAAAGTTTATTAAAAGAAAAGAAATATACTTTAACATCATAAAATATACACGAAGTACCTTCACATAACTAAATTGACTTATACGGTATGTATGCAAAACCCTGTCTGATCCATTACGGACTTGTTTCTCTTTTAAAAAAACATGCTAACATTTTTGTTAGATTAGATATATATTAGATTTTTGTTAGATTTTTTTAATCATTTTTAGTAAAAAAAATCTATGTCACTGTAAAACGTCTACATAATATTTTTAAGTACAGTATTGATTAGCATTTTTACCCACAAATTTCGGCAATTTCGCACAGACTAGCAACACTCCACTAAATGGCGGCTTCTTTGATACATTTATTTCTCTATTAAAATATAGTACGAGATCCGGCTGCAAGATTGCTACATGAATCGAGTATGTAATAAAAATCTAATTTTATGTATAATTATAAATAGGGGAACATAATGTTTTTGCCAAGGTGCCAATCAAAATGTAGCCGCTAGTATTTTTAATTAAAATATGATTACTTCTTCCAAAAAATTACATTCACGTGTTTATAAAATAAACTTAATAGAAAGAAATTCGAGGTCGTTTAAATCAATGCAATATCAGGTGATGCGTACTGTAGGTTACTATGCTATATCGTCGGCACGTGTTTGCCGGCGAGCGCCTTCTATCAAATAATTAGGTACATCTACCGTCTTCACGCGGCGCCTTTGTACACGACGCGCAGCGCGGCGGCTAACGTTTGGCGGCTTTTTTCAAACGAGTCGGCGTGGCGCACCGGCAATAATATAATGTAATAGATAAGATGTCAATAATTAAGAACATGTCAAATTACATTAGATCCTGATAAATGATAATTAAAACAAAGAAAAAAATTAATTATATAAGATTATCACATAGGATATCATTAATATTATAGTAGCATTTATGCAGTAAAAGATTTTTTAAATTACGTTTAAATATGTTAATGTTAAGGTCCTTAAATGTATTTGGTACTTTATTGTATATTTTGGGTGCCATGCAGAAAATACTCTTGCCCAAAAGCGCTGTTTTATTATAATAAATAAAATTTACCCGGGTTATTTTTTTTATCAATATTTATAAAAGCATGACACCTACGTACTCAACGTATGCCAACGACTGTGGTGAGCCAAAGCATGGGAAAATTTGCAACGGTCTTCCAAGCGGAAACCTGTGCTATAATTGCCTGTGCTCAGGAGAATATCAACAGTGGTGTCACTGACAGGACTGTGTATATTCTCAGTGACAGTCAAGCTGCTTTCAAGGCTCTGGACTCGTGTAGAGTGGACTCCAGACTGGTCCTGAACTGTGTTAAGATCCTCAATAAACTAGGCAGAAAGAACACAATCAGACTGGTGTGAGTGCCGGGGCATGCAGGTGTGCAGGGCAATGAGTAGGCTAATGAATTAGCCAGAAAGGGTTCAGAGCAACTGTTTGTGGGCCCCGAGCCATTCGTGGGACTCTCTGAGAGCATCGTAAAGGCAGCTTTGAATGCACATGGCAATGAGAAACACAGGTTAGAGTGGATGGCCCTTAGGGATCGGGAACACTCCAAGAAATTCATTGCAAACGGAGTCACAGGCTTCACCCGGAAGTTCTGCGGTTATACCAAGAGCCAAATGCGCCTGCTCAAAGGAGCGTTCACTGGCCATTTTGGCTCCAACGACTTCCTGTGCAGATTGAGATTGACACACGATTCGATCTGCAGAGCCTGTGGTGAACAGGACGAGTCCATATCGCACCTACTGTGTGAATGCGACGCGTTGGCTGGACTTAGGATGGTTCTGATGGGATTGGCATATCCAAACCCTGAAGACTTCAGGCTTCTTCCTCTGAATTGTACACTGCAGCTAATGCAGTACATTCATAAGGAGATAGCTAAGGGATAAATCTTGGAGCTGACACAAAAGATCCAACTAGATCCAAGTGTCGCCGGTATGTACTGACTGACCCCCACACATAAGATAAGATACGTACTCATAATAAGCTACTGTATATCACCTTTAACGATCGGACAGGGTTTATTATACACACTGTATAATAGATACATTGTTCGAATCCTGTATGAAACAAGCAACTAGTTCCATGAGTTTTTATCATTTAAGTAATCATTGATTGAATAATATCCCTTCCGGGTAAGGTGACTTTTAACAAAACTTTTAAATTTGAGTAAAGGTAAATTTATAATATCAATCGGTAGTTTATTAAAAAAGCGTATACCGACTCCCGCAAATATATTGTGAACTTTATGTAAACGATGATACGGACCTACTAACTAATGCTTATTTCTAGTGTTTAAGTTGTGACATGTGTGTTGAATGTGTCGTTAGCTTTTTTATACCATGATTTAGTAGTCTTTGTTTCCTATATAAAGACCGGAAATGTTCAAATTATACGTGTAAATTGTAATTAATAGCCCTGATGAATATACATGTTATTGTTAGATACACAATACGACTGTTATTTAATGCAATAAGATGATAATTACTGCATTATCTTGAGTATTTCTGACTAGCTTAGGGTAGGTAAAAAAAAGATCGTAAACATGCATCTACATGTAGCATGCACATGTCTGAAGTGGGCGTCTTGCCATTGCCAGTGAACCAAGTAGGTTCAATCGGTCAAAAATGTAGTCTACCACCCTACAGTTGAGGTTCCATTGAACGTCATGAAACAACAAGGTGTATATGACAGGCACCATTGCTCTCTTTATCATGTACTAGCTTTTGCCCGCGGCTTCGCTCGCGTTAATTTAGAATTTGACAATCAATTGGGGTTGTACTCTACTTGTAATAATATAATTCAATCATGATTTGAAAGACACGTGGCGCTATCTATTATCATAAGAACGTTATTGTTGTTTTCCTCGGGAACAGTAACTTTTTTCGGGATGAAAGGTAGCCTATGTCTGTTTCCGTACACCTGACAACCTACATGCAAAATTTCAGGATGATCGGTTCAGTGGTTTAGGCGTGAAAAGGTAACAAACAAACTCATTTTCGCTTTTATAATATTAGTTAGGAAGTTAGGATAGTTAGGATTAGGAAGTTAGGATTACGATTAGAATTAAATAAGTATTTACGTCATGCCATATTTCAAGTTAGAAAAGTCAACCGTAGCGGTAATTAGATCTCACAGAAACTTTTGTCAAAACCGGTAGACCACCTTCTTGGTCTGTACAATCCCCAAATGGTACAAAAAGTTGTGTGATACAACAAATAGTCGTTCCGAAACTAAGTGTTCTTCGTGGCCGTTATTTTAATTTTGGTAAAGTTATTCACGAATAAGGATTTACACGTAATGAAGTTGGAAAACTTCACATATCTTTAAGAAACTTAGACATGAAGATTTACGTACCCTGTTTTTCTTAACCGCTAAAATGAACGATAATTATTTTATAATATGCAAAATGTTAGTATTTAAGATAATGTAAAACATGCAAACTTAATGAATACAAAGTAATCGTGCAAACAATCTCGCGTTAAGAAAGTCAGGTTTTCATTGTGTATGAAATATATTTTCACACGGAGCTTAAATATTTTCTCATAAAATCCTTATTATCATTGAGAAGAAAATTCTTAATCTTTCTTTGTAATCGCAAGTCCAGATAAAAAGTGTACATATTTATAAAATCTCAAACGATTCGATTGCATCTGTATGCATTGTTATAACGTCCCGCAGTATGTGTTAGGGTCTAAAACAACCATGCATTTTCATTTTTTTATTCGTTAGGGTAAATAATTTCAAATACAGGACGAGAACACCCAATGCTCAAATGCATTTCGTTATGGAGATATGATTCTTTTAATATTTTATTGTGAATTTGTTGTTGAAAATGTTTAAAATGTGAGGTTTAAAAATAGTTTTAGAAATCTACTATATTAAATAGGCAAAAAATGCATAGATTTGTACCATTACACCTGCAATAGATTAAAAGATATTTAAAAAATGTTTTTTTGTTTTTATTTTTTTATAGCTATATCTCGCCAAGGTTGGATTCAAAATCTTGATAAATATATTGTCTGACATTGTATTAGTTACACAAAAAATAATCAAATCCTTATCATATGGGATCTTCGAGTTACAATTTTTTGAGTTTTTTTGTAATTTCTATGGTTTTAGGGGTGATACGTAAAAAATATTTCATCCGTAAAATATATAATGACACATGATCACATATGATATCTGCCTATAATAATGTGGAAATACATTAAAAATGTTCGCATCTATCATGTCGCATATTGATTATTGTTAATAATGATAATATTAAGATAATCATGTAATTCTTTATATAAAATTACGTATGCGCTATTACAAAATAAATAAATAAATGTTGACCGATAATAACATAAGGGAATATTTTTTAGGAAAACCGAGTAAGTAGCAACCCTAACCTAGTTTCTTTGAATCCACATAACTCGTGAATCCCAAATGATAAAGGTTTCAAAATATTAGGGCTTATCAGCAGTGGCCTGGACAACAATTTAGTTTAATATTTGAATCCAACTAACTGAAGCATATCATAGCCTGTTGCACTCACTGATCGGTAAACGATTAGCGAGGTTAAGCAACGTTGGGTGCGGTCAGTCTATAGATGGGTGACCGCTTAGTGGTATTTCATCTGAGCGTCTCCGTGCTTCGGAGGGCACGTAAAAAGTCGGTCTCGGTTGTTGTCAAATTGACACCAGTCGTTAAGCCATGTCAGAGGCCTACGGGGGCTTGAACAACTCTTGACAACAGGTTGGCCACTAACCACACAAAGAGATGAGATGAGATATGTATAATATGTATGTATTTACAAAAAAAGTATATATGTATGTTTATTCATTGTCTAGTACCCATAGTACAAGCTCTACTTAGTTTGGGCTAGATGGTGTTGTGTTTGTGATAGAATATTATTATTATTATAAAATAAAAATGTGGCTGGGATAAAATATTTATTAGCAACGGAATTATGTACGCCAATGCGTGAGTGAGCAAGCTGTAATTTACTTTACATAGAAACACGATCAGAGTGGGCATGACAAATAAATTTCTTGTTAAATTAATATATGAAATAACGCGATTAGATAAACAAAAAGTGACACTAACAGTTAAGTATAGAGGTTTCGAGAAATGCATTGACGCTATAATTGTTTTACAACCGTTTTAAAATGCAATAACAGCGATAAAATATTTTTATACAGCAATTGTAAAGCGGTACATGACAATGGAAATATTAATATAAACGTGGAAAACGAGTAATAAAACGGTTTAAGAATTTCTGTTTAAATCCTTTTCGTTATTAATGTAACAAATACATGGCATCAAGTTTTTTCGAACATGTATTTTCCGGTGTTTTACGCCTTCTGCAACTTTCTAGATTGGTTGGTAATTTTCGAGGGCGAATTGAGGTGGCGCTCGTAGCCAGTTGCACTCACTGATCGGTAAACGATTAGCGAGGTTAAGCAACGTTGGGTGCGGTCAGTCTATAGATGGGTGACCGCTTAGTGGCATTTCATCTAAGCGTCTCTGTGCTTCGGAGGGCACGTCAAAAGTCGGTCCCGGTTGTTGTCAAATTGACAGCAGTCGTTAAGCCATGTCAGAGGCCTACGGGCGGCTTGAACAACTCTTGGCTACAGGTTGGCCACTAACGACATGAAAAGAAAAGAAGAAGAGGTGGTTACTGACGTACACTTGCATTGCTGGTCCTTTATTTTTCCAAGGTGTTGTGTATGTGGGGCCTGTAGAGAGTGTGGTTACTTCAACAAAGTCTTTCTTGACATATTTATTTGGGCTAGATGGTGTTGTGTGTATGTGGTAGAATATTATTATTATTTATTGAGGATTTCTTCTTCGAATTATACAGTGGTATTATCAATATGTAATTTATCTAATTTTTAAGCAATGTTAAACGTTTTAATCATGGTTACCAAGGTCAAAAAATAATTTTTGTCTTTGATCGGTAGAAAACCTTTTATTTCAAGATTTTATGTCTAGATCTTTGGTCATTGGCGGACAGTTCCTTGATAGCATATTTTTTAGTTTGTAATATTATTGAATGTTATTCTGAGTAATCTATTCTGGATTTAACGGCATTCAACTTAACAGCAAACTCTACCATCCTAATTGCTGTCTAATTCAAAATAAAATCTAGTCAATTGTGCTTTGATTAAAAATACATAATATGTAATAATAGTATATATAAAATAATAGTATAAAAATATTATGTAATAATAGTATTTTAAAACGAACAATGAGATAAAATGCATATACAGTAGTAACATCCTAATCCTAACTAATATTATAAAAGCGAAAATAAGTTTGTTTGTTTGTTTGTTACCTTTTCACGCCTAAACCACTGAACCGATCACTCTGAAATTTTGTATATACATTGTCAGGTGTACAGAAACGGATATAGGCTACCTTTCATCCCGAAAAAATACTGTTCCCGAGGAAATCAACAATAACGTTCTCATGATAACAGATGGCGCCACGTGACTTTCGAATCATGATTGAATTATATTATTACAAGCAGGGTACAACCTGAATTGATTGTCAAATTCTAAATTAAGGCAAGCAAAGCCGCGGGCAAAAGCTAGTATTTAATATTATAGTAAATTTATTTAATTTTCAGTGACACGAGGACCAATACGGCCAATATTGGTTATCAACCAGTTGCTGACTTTTATTCTGGGAAATCAGTTCTTGTGACAGGAGGTACTGGATATTGTGGAAAGGTACAATTATACCTATCTATACTTACTAATATTATAAAGCTGAAGAGTTTGTTTGTTTGGTTGAACGCGCTAATCTCAGGAACTACTAGTTCGAGTTGAAAAATTCTTTTAGTGTTGGATAGCCCATTAGCGCGTTTAAACAAACAAACAAACTCTTTAGCTAATTACGTTAGCTGCGATCGGAGGAGCGAAAAAAAACCAATTTAAAACTTAAATTTTAATTTAATTTAAAATAAAAAACTTTTACAATATAGTTATTTCTAATTAGCCTAAATTCCTATTCGAAGTATGAATATAGAGTGAACAATTAAATTATTGCATAAATTAGGAAGACAAGATTTCACAATATTTCGTGCGTCATAAAATGTCCAAAAGTGCATAGCGAGCTAGCCGTTTCCGTCGCGCGATGTTTATTGCGATCTAATCGATATGCGTCATTCGAGTGCTGCATCGGCGATTCCCTTTAGGTAGTAACGCGTAACATCTCCACCCGCAGATCAGCGACTATTTTAGAACATTGAGAGAAAATGTTGCTGGGATTTGTTCCCTGGTCATCTGTTTCCTTTCATTCTTCTCCGGTTCTGCGTAGGCTGGGTCCTCGATGTTGGACGGTGCGTGGGTCTTACGGGTCCACCAATATCGGTAACTCAATACTGCTATGCCAAGTATTCCAACACCACATAGTACCACATAGAAAGGTATGGTAGTGTGGTAGAACACATCAGATTCAATTTGATTTAGTTGTACAGGTTTACTCATTATGATTTGATTCTGGATGCTGTGTAGCCCTCTCAGGTCAATGGAGCTCAGCTGGATGTGGGTAGATAGATTGTCCTGTTTCTGAACATCGTAGGGTATATTCATCAGTTTCAGAGGCTGACCTTGTATTTCATTATTTTCGTTGATAATGGTGAGTTCTTTGGTGCGCAGGTAACAGCCGACAGGGATGGTAGCCAGATAGCTTCCTTGTAGTGAGTCGAATTCTTCTCGGTCGCAAGCTAATTGGATTTTCGTTGGTTGCGGAAATGATAGAACGTAGTGTTGGTCGTCGAGCTTCTCCAGTGCTTCTTTCGTCAGGAACGTCTTCGTGAATTGGCAGGAGTCCTTGAGGGCTTGATTTATGATAAGCTCCTGGATACAGTCGGACTTAGTGCGGATTTGATGACTTGTTTCCTTTTCACAGAGATACCAGTTGTTGAACTTCGAGCATTCAGCTTCTATGTACACATATGACTTGTCATTGGTTGCTATAAAAGGATAGGTGGGGATAAGAGCTTGGTGATTCCTGTTGGGTACTATAGATAATTTGTATAAATTATATATGCTTTTTGAAAGTATAGGAAAACTGAAAATTATAACTATTTGGTTTTCATTAAAATATGAACCTGGCTTTATTATATTATAATATTCTCTTAATTCTAACCTTAATAGCTCATCTTTACTATATATTGCTTCTAGCCTATTTAACATTGACTTAAGAGTATCTATATCTATCATAGAATGATGCGTGCTGGATGCGCGAATAAATGCTAACATGTTCTCTATCCTAGTTAATTCTAATCTTAAATCTTCTACATTTTCACCTATAATCAATAAGAGTTGACCAAACTTCGCATAATTTATTAAACTTTCTGTCTTATTTGTAATAACTAACAAGGTAACTAGAGAGTTATTAATTTTTCTTTGATTTTCGACTAACTGGACTAATACTTTATTGTGTCTATTCATCCATTCCTTGTTGAGGCTAATATGATCATTAATTTCATTTACTAATTTGTATTGGTTATTTTGTAAAATTTTAATAGCACTATTATATTTCAATGCATCTGTATAGTCCAAATTTCCTGTAATACATTTAATAATTGAACCAAAACCATCTATCAGACCTCTTTTAACACGATCGGGTTCTAACGATTTTAATTGAGCTGATACCTTGCCAATTTTCGTAGTAAGATAATCGATTTGAAATTCAAATAGTGCATAATTATCGTTACTAAGTCGACTTCTGTAATCTGAAAGCTGATTTTCTAGAGTTACAACTTGATCGTCAATGTCTTTTAAATTTATATATTGTAGGAAAGTATGATGGTTAGCAGTCATTCTTGTTGGTCCAAGTTTGTAGGGTAATATTCCTGGTCCATTGGCCAAACTCTCAAGTTTTATCTCCTTTGCCCGCATCTCCCGAACGATTAATAGTAGTAGAATCCTGTAACAAGGTAGGGTTTTTAGGGCCTCTTTTCAATCTTGCTTTAGCTACTGGCCCACGCCTTTTAGACGTATATATGTGAATAGGCAAGTCGGCTAAGACTCTATCTTGCGTATATCGGGGAGCGGTTTTTTGACGACTCGCAGCAGGATTTTTTATAAATACTTGCTGCTGGGGAACATATTCCTGTTCAGGTTCCCGAATTTTATTCCTACTTTCTATCAAAGCGGTTCGGTTAGCAAGAGATGAATCATTCACGATTTGATAAACTTGTTTCATTTGAGCTTTATGATTCTGGACGTATTGTTGTAGCAACTGTTGCGTAAGGTCTAGATCTAAGGCGTCTCTAGGGTCAAAATTTCCTGTCAGTAAGTCGAATGGTCTACATTTTGTGAAGCTATGTATAGAACTGTTGTATCCAATAATAGCATATGGCATGAGGTTAACGATAGGCTCATCTTTGTGCTGTAGTTTGAGAATTCTAATGTGTTCAAGTAGAGTTGAATGAAAGCGTTCGATATTGCCGTTATCATTTGGCGAGTGTGGTAAGACTCTATGGTGATTTATCTTATGGAGACGTGTAAATTCAGAGAAGAGCTGGTTGGTGAATTCTGTGCCGTTATCAGTTATTAATGTTAAGGGTACACCATGGTGGGTGCAGAATTGCAATAGGGATTGGAGTATGCTTATTCCTGTGCCATCTCTAAGGTGATATACTTGTCCATACTTGGTGAATACATCTATGAAAGTAACATATTTTTCATTGTGGACAGTGAATAGATCCATATGAACTATCTCGAATGGTTTCATTGCGGGAGGTACAATGTTAAACTGTTGTCTAATCGGTCGTCTGTCATACTTGGCTTGTCCGCAGATAATACACTCATTGATAAATTTTGTTATGTGGTCTTTCATTTTTGGCCAGTAATATTTCCTAGACAAGGCTAAATAACATTCGGTAATTCCCCGATGATTCGTTTTGCCGTCATGATAGTGTTGAATAATCTCTTGTTGACGGAGATATTCTTTGACGTTTTCAAGCTCAACTTTGGTAAGTACGAGGTTCATCGACGAACTTTTGAATTTATCCTGAATAACGGGTATTATTGCGTACATGGCAAGAGGTGGATTTATTATAATTGCAGTTTTAACCTTTGGGTTCACGTATTCTTTAATAGCTTTAACTACGTCGTTTTCTAAATTCGATGATGAAATTTGGATGGCTATATGTGTGTGAGTTTCGAATGGCTTGGACACTATTGGTTTACGTTTAACGTCGTCAACGATAGTTAAACATATCTGACGGTGGAATTTGTTGAGCGGTTCGTCAGTGATCGGAACTTCTAGTATGGGGTGTTCTAAACTAGTGTGAACAGTTGCGGTAGATGAGTTTGCGGAAGGTGGGTTTTCTGTAGGACTTGGCATGATAGAAAAGATCTCCTCTATTAAGGAGTTAGTTTCTTCATTATGAATCTCCACCCGGGACAAGGCATCGGCGTTTGTGTTATGTTTGCCTTTCTTATAGATGACATCGAAATCGTATTCGCTGAGTTTAAGCCTCCATCTCGTTAATCGCGAGTTGGGTTCCTTGAGATTCATCATCCACTGCAAAGGCTTATGATCTGTTAGGACCTTGAATTTACGACCAAATAAATAAGGTCTAAAGTACTTGGTGGACCACACTATGGCAAGAAGCTCCTTCTCTATGGTGCTATAATTCAATTCGCTATCGTTCAGGGTACGTGATGCGTAGCATACTGGCTTATCAGATCCAACCGCACCTTGTGATAAAACGGCGCCAATGGCTACGTTTGAAGCATCGGTTGTTAAAATAAAATCTCTACTGAAATCGGGGTATTGCAATATGGGGTCATTTGTAAGGAGAGTTTTGCATTTCTCAAAGCTATTTACATATTCGGGATCTAGAACTATCTTTCTACCTTTTTTTAAGCAAGAAGTAAGCGGCTTAGTTATTTTGGCAAAGTCTGGGATAAATTTACGATAATAGCCTACAAGACCTAAAAATTGTTTGATTTCTTTGGGGGTTTTTGGAATAGGATATTTTTCTATGGCAATAATCTTATCTGGGTTTGGTTTTATACCGTCTCTGGTTATAATGTGTCCGAGATAGGCAGTTTCAAGCTTAAGAAACTCAGATTTGTCCATTTGGATCTTAAAGTTGGATTCTTGCAATCTTTGAAGTACCTTTTCAAGATTAATCATATGTTCTGCTAATGAGGTAGAGAAAATGATGATGTCATCAAGGTATACGAGACATATGTCATTTTGGAGACCTCTAAGGACATTGTCCATAACCCTTTGGAATGTGGAAGGGGAATTCTTAAGTCCCATCGGCATTCTTAGAAACTCAAAATGGCCATGTTTGACGTTGAATGCTGTTTTATGTATATCTTGGGGATCCATCTCGACCTGGTAGAATCCACTGGCCAAATCTAGGGTCGTGAAGTACTGGCACCTACCCAGTTTATCAAGGACGTCGTTAATATTGGGGATAGGGTACTTATCATTGATGGTTTTTTCATTAAGTTTTCTAAAATCGACTACTAATCGCCATTTTTGCTTGCCAGAAGCATCTAACTTCTTAGGAACTATCCAGATGGGAGAGCTCCAAGCAGAATCTGAAGGTCTTATTATTCCTTGATTCAACATATTTGATACCTGGTCCCTAACTTCCTGGCGATGAACAAACGGGTATCTATAGCTCTTAGTGTATATAGGGACTTCGTCTGTGGTTTTAATTCGGTGCTTAACTTGATTGGTAAACGTTAAGCCTTCACCTTCTAGGTGGAATACATCGGCATACTTAGAGCAGAGGGCCACAAGGTTGGCTTTCTCTTCTTCGTTCAAATGGTCCGTACGTAAGCGTGCTATAACGTCTGTAGTACGAGATTTATTGATTTGCTCAAGATGTGAGCATTCTGCATGAAATAAACTAGCGCTCGCAGGCCGGTCAAGTGAAATAATTAGGTCATTAGAACTCGGATTTTCTATTTCTATATAACCACGACGATTAGTCACATTTGTAATGCATTCGCGTATAATACAATTGCATATGGTCTGTTCGCTAACATAGGCTGCGCCGTCCGGGGCATCAATCGGGATTTTAACTAATTTAGATGATTGCGCTGGTATAATGTCTTCATAAAGGTTTACGTTGCAAGAATTATACATATGAATAGGATTAGACGATGATCGCGTAATTAATTTCTGCTCTTTCAAATCTATCTTAGACTCGAACTTGGTAAGCAAATCTAAACCTACTAACCCGTCGAAATAATCATGGAAGCGATAAATAAATAATTTAATACTATTTGGATCGTTAAACTCTGCAAAGCACGGTAAAGTTATAGAGTAATTATTTCTAGAAACCGCGTGAACGTTAGTTACCTCGAAAGGGTCATAATTAAGTGGAAATTCGGCAAAATATTTTTCTACTGCTTCTGGGCTTATAAAAGATTGATTCGCGCCAGTATCTATCAAAAGTTTTAAGGGCGGGTTAGAAATTAATATATATGGTAATTGTCGCTGAGTTTGCAGGTTTAACTCTATTTTGGCCTTTTTGCAAAGTGCCCCTCCCGAAAATCCTGACTGTAGTGACTCGTGCTAGGCTGTGGTTCAAATTCGCGCTCTAAATTGATATCGCTATTATAGGTCGGTTCATTATTATAATCGCACTCTAATGTAGTGTATGAATCATAATCGTAATAATTTTTATCATTACTATAATACTCGGGCTCGTAACAATACTCCGTTGGGTAATACGACTCTTCGTATGACGCACATTCATTCATATTCATTTCGCGACTTTTAAAATAATTATTGGGTGGCGGGTTCCCTGACCTACGCCAGTCGTGTCCAGATAACATTGGTTTAGGTGTAAAATGTTGAACACCGCTCATTGGTTTCGGGCCCTGATTTTGAGGTGGCATGTTTCTAGGTGGCATACGGAAGACATTACTTTGGGGGTTATAAGATTGTGGTAAGGCACGGAACACTTGCTGAGTTCGCGAAGGCATACGATATTGTGGATGCTGGTTTGTATTAGGGTTGAACTTGAAGGGTTGAGGAGGTGGTTGGCTAGGTCTCATTCCTACAGGAGCAGGCCAATTTGATATTGGTCCCGAAAAATGTTGGGGCCGTGGAATAATGGGATGGCTGTGAGGGTTGGATTGACTAGGGGTTTTATGGCTACTAGAGGGTTTCTGAAAATCACTACGTTCCTGCAGATAAATCACATTTAATTCCTCCTGAACATATTCGAGAGCCTTTTCTATAGTATCGGGTCGCATGCACCTGATACGGGACCCTAATGGTTCTTTTAAACCTTTTACAAAAGCCTGCATAGTAACTTTTTTATATAATGTACGTTTCGCTTCGATTGTGGTTGCAATTGGTTCGTGTAATGTTACGTAAGTGATTATCGTACTGAATAAAGTTTGGCAATGCTCATAAAATTCCTGAGGGGTTCTATTTCCCTGCGTAGCTAAAGAGAGGTCTCTATACAAGGCTGTTTCGTCTCTTTGGTCAGAAAAGTTGTTAATAAGTGCTGTCCTAATACCTTGCCAACTGTCGGGTATGCCGTTCGAATTTATTGTACAAGCGGCGGATCCCTTAATCTTATTTAATATGCCATTAATCAAACATAAATTCGTTAATTCGTTACCTGGGGCGGCACTAACATACTGGTTGACAATTTGGTCACAAATACTTATAAATCTAGTTAAAATATTCGGATTGCCATCGAACTCCGGTACCATTCGGAGGGTTTTATAGATGGTATCCGGGTCATGTGCCATCTTAACAATATTAATTGAGCTACAACAACCTAAATCTCTATTTAAATCTATAGTATTCCTGCGAGCCGTACGCGATGTAGGCTCACTGAGCTTGAGTTTTTCCCGGTGAAAAATCTTGGAAGAGGATTACGCACTTAGGGAATAAAAAGGGGAAGCAACACTAGAGCAATTCAAGTGTACTTACATAGACTTCATATCTGGTTCTCTCGTGAATCAATGTCTGGATTCCTCCTCTGGAACTGCAGCTGGACCGTAGATTCGGATATTCGGCGACGGGGCTTGATAGCCGCCCGGGCGACTCGCGTACACGGATATCGATATTAGAGATCCCTAAGCTCGCGAACCGGCCCGCGAATATCCTACCGACTGCGCCAATTACGTTAGCTGCGATCGGAGGAGCGAAAAAAAACCAATTTAAAACTTAAATTTTAATTTAATTTAAAATAAAAAACTTTTACAATATAGTTATTGCTAATTAGCCTAAATTCCTATTCGAAGTATGAATATAGAGTGAACAATTAAATTATTGCATAAATTAGGAAGACAAGATTTCACAATATTTCGTGCGTCATAAAATGTCCAAAAGTGCATAGCGAGCTAGCTAGCCGTTTCCGTCGCGCGATGTTTATTGCGATCTAATCGATATGCGTCATTCGAGTGCTGCATCGGCGATTCCCTTTAGGTAGTAACGCGTAACAAGCTTTATAATATTAGTATAGATGTGCGTAATATTTACTTATAATTTTGAACGACCGATGGCCTAGTGGTTTAAGTGGTACGCCTCGCCACTGCCACTGCGGCGAGTGTTGTGAGTTCGAATCCCACACGAGACAAAAAAAACAACAATTGTGTGACCCACAAATGGTTGTTAGAGTCTGGATGTTCGTTGAGTTCTTTGTTGTTGAATCTTTGTAAAGTCTCCCAATATAGAAACAAATCATAGTGAGGCAGTTGTCTTTAAAACAAATTAAATACTTTATAAATAACTTTTATTTATTTATTTATTTATCTATTTACTACATTACACATTTTTATAATTGGCAGCGACTTCCGCACTAAGCTCGAGTCCATTAGTCCCTTAACATCTAGAATATGCAGACATCGCGTCGGTTTGAAAACAAAGAAAATATAAAAACTAACAAAAATTAAACTTCTAACAAAATAACGTTTGAACGAAGTGTACATAATATTAACATAACAATTTTGGAAATAAAAAAGGGAAGTACAGTTGTATGGGATGAAAATGTGTGGGGTTTTATGATTGGTATGATTGTGTTACATAAGTTAGTAAATATGTGTATGTGTGTATGTGTGAGTGTGTGTATGTGTGTATGTGTGTGAGGGTGTGTGTGTGCGTGTGCGTGTGCGTGTGTCTAACTACAATATACTATTCTTTGTTTATGTACATTTTGAAATTTGAAATAATATATTTTCCCCAGTGTTATCTTAACCCTAACCACCGTTATATATATACGACAAATATATCAAGCTATTTTTGGTTAGGCTTGCAGAGCCAAGAACCTCCATAATATCTATTCCTTGGCGAGTAATATCTCCTTCTGCTTAACGACAGGTTTTGTTAGAAAAACTCCTATACACATGCACAGGATTGGACAAAGTATACCTGTTGGTTCGAGACAAAGACGGAGCAAACATCGATGCAAGACTTGAAAAGATGTTTGCAAATCCGGTGAGTTATCCTTTTCTCTTAATTAATATTAGATTCCGTGGTGGCTTCAATAACTTTTCTTAAAATTTTATATTTTTAGTTGTTCTCCAGAATAAAAGAAAAGAATCCAGATAGTCTACATAAAGTAGTGCCAGTCTGTGGTGACATGGGACTGCCACAGTTAGGAATAAACACCAAAGATGAACAAATATTGATTGATAACGTAAGTCTTCTCCCTAGCCTTTATTATTCACAAGTCACTTGGGGTCGGCTTTCCAGTCTAACTGGATTTGACTGGTTATCAGTTTTTACATGTTTTTTGATAAGGTAAGTACAAAATAAAAAAACGTTGCACTCCGGGAGTGCCGGCAGAAGTGAAAACTTGAATATTAACGTTGTGCATTTTTGATATTTTGGAATGGTTAGGGAATAATTTTGCACGAATTGCTTTAATTATCAATATAAAAGTACTATCATTTATGTGGTAAAATACAATATTCATTTATTGCGCTATCGTACACAAACATAGCCATTCTCCCTCCGTCTTACGAATATTCGATCAGGTCACGTGTCCTGACGCGAGTTTAACATTTTTTACCCATCACAAAGAAAGTGCACAACGCCGCTAAAGAAATTCCACTTCAAAGACAACAACCTACAAAATAAATAATCTACAGTAATTATATCGTTGAACTGTCATGCAAATCTTCTGAGTCCTACGACATTCATTTTTTAATTTTTCACGTTATATACGTATTTAAATAGCTGCTTTTTAGCGTTTTAGCGTTGAAGGAATATATCGATCGGAACCCGCATGTTCAAGAGTTCTCGTGCTCTTTGGACCATAATTGCTATATCTTTTGGAATGTTCTATGAATCATACAAAAAAAAAGAAATGCTTCCGTTGCGCGTCCCTACGGGGGAGTCAAGAAAACTCGTGATTGGTCGCGAAAAAAATACTAAAGATACGGACGTGCAACGAACTCAACGTCCATGACTCCACCATAGGAGTCATAGCTACAACATAGACGCATGCAGACAATGTGATACATTCGGAACATTTCTACTCGCTAAGATGATCGAACACCGTTAGGCGAGTGGAATTTTTCCGTTTACACTAGTTCCTATACAAGTATTATTTTCGCAAATTTTCCAGGTATCTGTAGTTTTCCACGCTGCAGCGACAATTATGTTCAACGAACCCTTGCCAGTGCCTATGAGCATAAATTTTGAAGGCACGCGGAAGGTGCTTAATTTGTGCAAGCGGATCAAGAATATGGAGGTCAGTAATCTACAGTTATTAAGATAATGTTATGTTTATTTTATAATTCATGAGTAAATTACATATAAGCTATGTGGCTCGTATTCATGATGTTGAAGCAACACAATAAATAAGCTACATATTTTGCCGTTCATTGACGACAAGCACATCAACATTACAAATACCTAAACTGGAATAACTTTGAGCACAGATTGTGACTCCACCCAAACTTTTTTAGTCGCTGCTAAAATCCTTATCTGCTGTCTTTAAGATACCTCGCGTAGAGGCGAAATATGTTTCGAAGCATATTTATTTTTAAGGTGTCTCTAGTCGGTACACACCTGAAAAGTCATCCTAAATGATTAGGATCATTGGATCATTACTACTCGAGTGTAACCTGTTCAGATAGATCTAGCGAAGTTCGGTATTGTAAATTATTTTTCTACTGCAGTTGTCCTCATAATTGCTATACACACAGTTACATACAGTTAAGAACCCTTGTTCATAAGTGTAGAAGAAAAATGTCCACCACATTACCTCGGATTGCCAAATGTAATATATCATCAATCATTAGTTTTACAATCTATTGCTCCCTAGTGACGCCTGATTCAATAAGTTATAGGTTCGTTATACGTTAACTTTGATAATTAATTTTATCGTAAATATTTTAACTCGATATCAAAATTAATATTTATCTATCTAACCTCTCTCCAGGGATTTGTTTGCTTATCAACAGCCTACGCCCATACTCAACGGCCGATACTGTCTGAAAAAATCTACCCAGCACCTGCAAAAGTTGAAGATGTTTATAAATTTATTGAGAAGCATGGAAATAATAAGAAGGAATCACAGAAGTTTATACGTTAGTCAAATATTCTATTTTTTCCTGAACTATTTTACGGCATGCAAATGGGTGATTTGATAAAAAAAAAACACGGCTTAGTCAATCATCAGGTATTTAAATACCTGATGATTGACAAAGCTGTATATCTTTGCATACTAAAACTATACAAGGTCATATCAGCCCTGTATCTGCCCTGCCCCACTGCCGGGCATGGGCCTCTTTTCAGTTTAAGAAGGGTTAGGCCATAGTTCACCACGCTGGCCCAGTGTGCGTTGCCAGATTTCACATATCCTCGAGAACATTCTTTGTCTTCACGATGTGATGTTTCATAGTGTCTACCGCATAATCTTTTGAAATACTGTACCGCCTATCATTGTAGAAATAAACAGCCGTCTATACTTGAGTAACGTTGCTTAAATTATGTTTTACATACCACAGGACTGAAGCCATAAATAAATTTACATCAAAGAAAATCATTTTTCCTAAAAGTTTTCTTGGTATTCATAGAACCAATTTTAAGGCAATTCAATCGAGCAGCTGCTGTCTACCGTAATCGACATAAATAGGTGGCAAACAATTACGCGGTATGGTACCTGATAGCAAGCAGTTATCGTAGCCTTTATGAATTTATATGAAATTCGTCTGATGCTCACAATTAGTAAACACGGCCTATATAATGATTTGTTCAGCTTCTTTGGTAGGTCGGTCTTTTTGAAGTGAAAACTCCTTTAGGCGCGTTGAGCACTTCTTGGGTGAAAAAAAATCATGGAACTCGCGTCATCGTCACGCTTCCATGCTTTATAATTTTTTTTTAGAATATTGACAATATCTCAGAAATGGTGCGTCCTGTGCAAACAATAATGAAATTTTGACTCCCTTTAATAACCCCAAGAGAGTATCAGGAACTAGCATTCAACCGGCCCCTTTTTTTTGGTTTATGTAGAAGTATTTATGATCAAGGATTAAAGATTGCACTTCTATCGGCAGTCCCCAAAGACAGCCCAGATTTTTTTTACTCCCTTGGTAATTTAGAAAAATCCAGCTTTTCTTGTTAACTTCGTAAAGTGGACCTTGTGCAAAATTTCAGCTTTTTAGGTCTGATGCATCAGTCAGTGAGTGACTTACTTTTCTCTTCTCTTTTTTTATATAAATAATTATATTGTTGATGATAAATGTTTCAGGTGGCAGAGACAATGGCTATTGTTTTGTTAAAGCCTTAACGGAAGCTTACGTCGCAGATCACCACGGAGACGTCCCAACGTGTATCATTAGACCCTCAATTGGTATTATTGAGTACAATATTTATTTTTAATTATTTTGAAAGACATACCCGCTCTAGGAATAATTGCTGTGTCGCCGTCCCCCAATTTACAAACATTCAAACAACGGACACCAAGAACATCCAGACTCAGAACATCCATTTGTGGATCACACAAAGTTTTGTCCCGTGTGGGATTCGAACCCACAACACTCGGCGCACTGGCAGTGGCGAGGTGACTACTTAAACCACTACGCACTCTGTGTACTCAATATTGTTTTCCCTTCAAGTTTATTTGAACTTTTATTTCCAACGACTGGTCGAACCTGAGAGGATATAAGTGATCTGCAAGTTACTACACTATTTTACTGCAAAGGTTGTTAAGACTGCGCCGAGCGAAAGACAGATAATGACAGAGCTCGTGTGGCGCACATTCAAATTGGCGCGCGGCCGCTATAGTAAAATTATATGGAGGATTTGAAGTGCTTTTTCGATAAATATGTATCTTCATTGTCAACCAATAACTTAAATATTTGGGACGGACAAATTGTAATATAACTATTTACGTTTCGTTAAAGCTGTAAAATAAGATAGGTTTCTAGTGTTATAATCTAAAATCACGTAACAGGAGCTTACGTTTTTGCATTTTTTGTGCAATTTTGCGAAAATATGAATTATTTTAAGTTTTTAGCACGGAGTAATTGTAAACACATTAATTGTTATGGTAAATGTATATTTTATATTTATATTAAACAAAAAGTGTTGATTTTATTCACTTAACTGTGACCGCCTGTTTTGGCACATTTCGCTCGGCGCAGTCTTAATATGCTTACGCGCTGATATTACTATCAGCAGTTCCAATAGCTTATGGTATAAGTTATTATCCCTTAAGTTACCAGTACCTACTGGAGCTTGCCTCAAACTGTGCTAAATAATGATAGAGCCACTAGCAGTTTTCTGAAAAACCAAGAATAGTGCAGCGAACTGTGCAATTAGATACTCTATGACTTTTGATTGGGGAATATAGAGTTTCAGTTACTCTTCTCTACGCTGGATATAATTTCCAGCTTGGCTGCTTCTAGCTTGAGTGGCAATATTCTCATACCTACCAATACGAATGGCATAGTGCTTAAGGTAGTCGCCTCGACACTGCCAATGCGCCGAGTGTTGGGCGTTCGACTCCCATACGGGACAAAATTTTGTGTGATCCGCTATAATTGTTTGTGCCCAATTAAGGTGTTCTTTGTGTCCGTTATTTGAATGTTTGTAAAGTCCCCCGCGACACAGGACATTTTCCTTGTACGGTAGTCGTCTTTATTTGTATTTATTTAATCTTTACTATCATTATAGTCACACCAACAGTCAATGAGCCTGTAAAAGGATGGTTGGATAACTGGAACGGAGCAACAGGTGTGTTTCACAATGTCGCTAAGGGCTGGGACCACATTAGCCTCGGAAACAAGAATCGTGTCATTGACTTAACTCCAGTGGACCATGTGGCTAATTTGAGTATTGTTGCTGGAGCCCGGATTAATGGGTGAGAATTTACCTTTGTAATTAGAGTAGCAATAGCTCAGTGGGGAGACCAACAGACTGAAATGCAGAGGGCCTCGGGATCGAACCCACATCGCGCACCTCTGACTTTCGGAAGTTATATGACTTTTCGAAATTATGTGCGTATTGATTGACAATTATCGCCTGCTCCGTGCCCCGGAGAGCACGTTAAGCCGTCAGTCCCAGCTGCCATGACCTTCTATGGCAGTCGTTATAGGGAGAGTGTCGACACAAAAGATCCTACTGGGTTGAAGTGTCGCCGGTCTGCACTGACTGGCCCCCATATAAGATAAGATAAGATACCTCTGTAATTTATTGTTCTTTGGCAAATGTTATGTGGCCAGTACTTTATAATGTACGTTCTTACGTTCATTTCTTATCTAGGCTTGAGTTGCTTGACAAGTGCAAAGAGTATGACTATCTTTAGCACACCTTATACTTAATCCTTCAAGAATCAGAATCAATAAAGGATGGTAATATTTGTTGGACTTTGGCGTGGCCATGTGATAATATTTAATTAGTCTTTGTACAAATCCTGCACAGTGCATATTTTACAAACCCAATAAATATAAGTTTTGTTAGCTACTTTTATAAGGTTGTTTCTTTATACACTATTAAAGCAAGCAAGTACGCTATGTGACTGCTTGATATTAAGTGAGCACCCTAGAGAATAGACGCATACTACACTCTTATTCTCGTGTCGCCAGCGTATTAGTAAATATTACTCTACTCCTAAGCTGATGGCAAAGTGTAAGGGGCCGGGAAATCCTACAATTCAGTCGCTAGCTTTTTTAATCCTGCTCTCCAAAATAAGATAAACTATTGAACAAAAATAAAAACCGATCTAAGTAATAATAATATATTACACTGGCAACAGAAAAAGAGGTGACTGTAGCGCCACTAACACTATCATTTCCACAGTCGCCTCTTTTTTTGTTGCCAGTGTAAAGAAATAGATTTTGAGAGAATTTGGTAGAAATATAGAAGTGGTACAATTTAAGCGCCGGTTCAATATAGGTTACTCTCCCCTAATAATAATATTAGCCCTGTATTAAACTGTCCCACTGCTGGGCACGGGCCTCTTCTCAGTGTGAGAAGGGTTAGGCCATAGTAATAATAATTTATATACCAAAAAATTTACTATAACACTGACATATTGGTGAAAATAATAATATGTTTAACAATATCCGTTTGTAAGCACAAATTATAGACAGAATTCCTATTTAATGAGGTCATGTCGTACGTACAATGTGACATGCCGGAATGCAGACTTCGATCTTTTTAACACCAAAGTTACCACTTAAAGAAAACATTGTGTGATAAGTTCTTTGTTCACAATAATTAGATTTTTGTTGTTTTAGAATATTTACTTACGAGTGATTTTATTTATTTCTAGCTTATTATGAAAACTTGTCATTGGCCTTATTTATGTTGTTAATTTTTATTTCTTGTATCGTATAGCTATAAGTTTTCGATTGAATAATAGAATATATAATATAAAGTCGTTTATTTTATCGCACACACGTCATAGACCGATACATAATATCAAATTTACAACCATGTACAATAAATGATCCAGCTTAATATATACTGGGCATACGACACAGCACTGATCTTTTGATCCTTGCCAAATAAACAACCTAATGTTTTTTCTTCAGATCCAAAGATGTGCAAGTTTACAACAGTACCACTAGTGCTGAGAATCCAATAACATGGGCTGATGCCCACAAGTACATAAATAAAGAAAGTGTCAACAATGGATACAGTAAGTAGTTTTCTTTATAATGTATATTTTTGTGTTTCTTGACACACAATTTCCTCTGCTAGAGAAGACATGTATATTTAGACATGAAAATTAAATATAAATTAAAGAAATAGCATAATTTTTTAACATGGAATACATTTTTAGCAATTGGAACTTTTATCTAAAGTTTAGATTCTAAACTAACGTTGAGTCAGGGATTTTAAGCTGTTCGTCTTAACAGTCTTAAGGCCTAACAACTCAGGCTATCATTATCAAATCTATGAACTTAGATATTTAGGAAAACCTAGTACAACTAAAAGACACTAACGTGATTTCTTTACACCATAAACCCAAGAACACTTTGCTCGACATGCCAATTATATAAAAAAACTGAGGATTGACTGCCAGTGTAAACGCAATATTGTGTTGCACAGTTTCACGTTTACACTCAACTTGAAACTGAAAAGGTAGTTAAATTAGAGATGTAGTGTAATATTGTGTTAGTCAGCCAACCCACCTTCCTTGATACGGCCATGTTCAAGCCCATAAATGATCTATGGCGATGGCGTAGTGGTTAGTGTAACCGACTGCCACGCTTGAGGTCGCAGGTTCGATTCCCGCACAAGTCAAACATTTGTGCGCATGAACATTGATGTTTGTCTTGGTCTGGGTGTCTCTATGTATAATATGTAGGTATTTACAAAAAAAAAGTATATATGTATGTTTATCCATTGTCTAGTACAAGCTAGTAGTCTAGTACCCATAGTACAAGCTCTGCTTAGTTTGGGCTAGTTGGTGTTGTGTGTATGTAGTAGAATATATATAATATACTAGCTTTTGCCCGCGGCTTCGCTCGCGAACTTTTTATAGTTGATTCCTAGTTTGGTAAGTAGTACAACGGTCGAATAATATTTTAAATAACTTTCGTTCGTAAATAGCACCTAGTTTATTTTTATAGCATATGCCCCCGCGGCTTTGCTCGCGATTAGTTTATGACTGGCCTACTTAACTTATTATTTGCGGTTGGTACAGTAACCGTGTCTAGGGATTGAACCGCAAATATTTTTTTTTAAATTTTGTATACTTTTTCCGGATAAAAGGTACCCAATGTGGTGCTTAGGATATTAAAGTATAATAATACGAAGTTTCATCGTAATCGAACTGGTAGTTTTTGCGTGATGCTTGAAAACAGACAGACAGAAAAAAAATTTAAATCACATTTTTGGGTTCGGTTTCGATCTAGTAACACTCCCTGCTATTTGTTTTTTTTTATATTTTCAATGTACGGAATTGACACTTCTACAGATTTATTATATGTATAGATATTATTATTATTGCAGTCTGTGATGAAAGTGAAGCAGGCTCCTATTTGTTTTTCAGATGAGGTGCCATTTCCATTCATAGTGCATTCAAAGTCAAAATTATTAGTGGATATAATAACGATTTTGCAAATGTATCCTGCTTACTTCGCCGACATTTGGTTACGAATTACTGGAAAAGAACCCAAGTAAGTTTTACATAGACCTATTATCTATATTAGCACCTGTTCACCCTGATAGAAACAGTAGCATTCTTAGTGTTTCATAATAAGGCAGGCATGATATAAACCAATTTATTCTACAGTAAATAAGGTGAAATTAATTTTATAAAAAGAATATACTTTGTCTTGGATCAAGTCACTAAAACAGCCTAAAAATATGTTAGCACTATATTGAATGTCTTCTCCCTAGCCTTTATTATTCCCAAGTCACTTGGGGTCGGCTTTCTAGTCTAACCGGATTTGACTGGATATCAGTTTTTACACCTGGCGACTGCCATCTGACCTCCGCAACCCGAAGGCTAACGATACCCTAAGGTTAGACCAGTGTCAGGATATTAGAGGGCACTGACTTCCCAATAACGACTGCCATAGATGTTCATGGCAGCCGCGACCGACGGCTTAACGTGCTATGCGATAATAATTGTCAATCAATACGCACATAATTTCGAAAAGTCATATAAATTCCGAAAGTCAGATTATATTAAATATAATGAATTATTAAATAAATAATTATTCTGATTCGAACATTTTAGCAAGGCAAACCAAAATCAACAAAGGAGATAGCATTTTATAATGGTGGTGAAGATTAGTTAGAAATACTTTTTGCTGCTAGACCGAGGTTTGAAGTTGGATATTAGCCTCTGAATGTATCTGAACATTCAGAGGCTAATAACCAACTTTACTTTCATTCCTACTGTTTATTAGGCTGGTCTCAATAACTTCATTTTCTTTTTGTGCCACGAAATAATTTGTAAATATTATTTCTTACTAAGAAGCCTCTGTGAAGAGGGCATCTCTCTGTGCCCAAAAACGTATTAAACTGATTAGTCTTGGAACTTTAAATACTAGGTTGTTAGAATGTCGACATTAAGGTTTTCTGGCGGAATAGGTAGATATAAGTCATTAATCTACTTTATTTGACATGCACATTTCATATAGTAATTTCTTCAGTCATCTTTTTAGTAATATCTATTTTTAACATCATATCCATTACAATTAAAACTTTTCTAATTTATAAAGCCTCTTTTTTAAGGTATGCAAAAATCGTATCCCAAACGATTAGGCTCAGAAAAGCCTACGAGTATTTTATTAGTAATTCCTGGATCATGGAGGCCGATCGTACCGTGAAGCTGTTCTCCAAGATGTCAGCCGAAGATCAGAAGCAGTTCCCTTGCAACCCAGCAGACATTTATTGGCCAGAATACTTAAAAGATTATTGCAATGGTATACATCGGTATATGAAGCCTAGGTTCACTGCGAGAACGTGAATGAAATAGGTTTTCATTAATATGATCTTATTTAAAAAAAATATATATTTATGATAATTTGTAATAATATAATATCAACTCTGTATTCAACTGTTTCTCTGCTGGGTTCGGGCCTCTTCTTAATAAGAGAAGGGTTAGGAGACAGTTCACCACGCTGGCTCAGTGCGGGTTGGCAGACTTCACATATCTTCGATAACACTATGAAGGACTTCACTAGTGTAAGCAGTTATAACGCCTTACCGCGTGTGCTTGCAAAACGCGTAAATGTAAGCGGTCAACCAACAAGCAGCTGTGCTCGCCGTCATTACACACAGTGATGTTTGTTAGCGAATAATTTATTTTGACTGCTGAGTCTTTTAATTATTATTAGAAACAAGACACATTATTTATTACACATATATTTCATTTTTATCATTAAAATATATTTTAGTATTTTGACATTTATAGTATACATACATATATTTACTTTATTTTACATTAAATTTATTATGTTATTTGGCAAGCGTAGCTGTCCGTGGCCTCACTGGACTTATCCGAAAATCAGCGCTGCACTACCTCCCACGGTGCTGCAGCATCATGCTGAGATAAGTGCCATTTTTGGTCTCGCACTGGCGGTATGATGTAATTAAGTAAATTGCATATTCTTATGATTTCTTTGTTTTTATTTTTGTATATCTAATATTTTTTATTTTTGCTGTTTTTTTTTGTTTTATGCTAGTACAGAGGTCAAAATAAACTGTTTTCTTTCTTTCTTTCTATGCTACTGCGCCGAGTTTTATGGGTTCGAATCCCACCGGAGCACAAAACTTTGTGTGATCCACAAATGGTTGTTCTGAGACTAGGTGCTCTTTGTGTCTGTTGTTTGAATGTTTGAAAAGTCCCCGAGACACAGGAATTATTCCAAGTGCGCGACTTATAAAGAAAAAAATAATCAGCAACGCAAATGCGTTTTTTGTGCACATCTATGTTTAGTCGACAGTCAACAATTTAGAATTTCATGTTTACCTGTGTGTTCACTTGACAAGATAAGATAATTTATTTATTCACTCAAACACATGTGTACACACACTTAACTGTCAAGAGATTAAGATATCGACGATAAAATAGATTGTCATGTTTATAATAAGATTTTAAAGTAAAAGGTTAAAGCGTCCAGATTCTCACAGTTTATTATAATATAACTTTATTAAACTTTACTTATAATTTGCACTTCTGTAGCTGTTAACACAATATCATAATTATTATTGAGCCTAAAACAGATTTGAATAATGTTGATTAATACTAATATTAGTTTGAAGAGTTATTATTACTTATTTTAAGTGATGCTCTGAAGATTTTTCTATTCATGTGATGAATATTGCATTGGTTAAGAGCACCTTAAACCGGCGGGCGTGTATAAGGTATGTGATGGAAGTGTATGAAGCCAGAGAAGTGTGTGAGAATCGTAGCAAATGGAAGTCTGTAGTCTCTGCCTACCCCTCTGGGAAGCAGGCGCGAATCTATAATTGATAAAGCTATGTAAACACCAACTGTATCAACCTATATTCGCAATAAACTATTTGAATTTGTCATTTTTTAACCCTAGAAGATATAAGCTAAGATCAACTATGTTCGAAATTGTACATAAGCTAGCAAATTATAAAGCAATTTTCAGCACTTTTCGGGCATTGTAATATACGTCCAAATAATCCTGGAGCACATTTTTATGCGTGGCTGCCGCTAGAGTTTATACCTTCGATGTAGACAAGCCTTATTTACTTCGCTATATATAATTGTAAGCATTGATAGTAAAAGATTTATTGGTTCGCAATAAAAAAGGCCAGAGCGACGTTAAAACGAGGAAAAAGTTCTAAAGACTGTCAGTAAGTTAATTATCAGTTCTATCGGAGCGTTTCCTGAGAACTAGAGAACTAATTAAAATCTTAAAAGGCTTAAAGGCGATAATAGAGATAGTTGGGACAGGAACAAACGCCGACAGAAAAGTTTTTACATGATATGCTACAAAAATGTAGCACTCTTTTTAACATGCTATTTTAACTTCGACTGCACGTATGGCGTAGTGGTTTAAGCGGTCGCCTCGCCGCTGCCACTGCGCTGAGTATTGTGGGTTCGAATCCCAGACGGGACGAAAACTTGTGTGATTCATAAATGGTTGTTCCGAGTCTAGATGTTCATTATGTTTAAATATTTGTAAAATCTTCCGCGATACAGGAATGATCCCTAGTGCGGGCACTGGATTGAATTTTTTTATTAATATTGTGTATAATATTATCTAATAAAAATCATACATTACGAAAAAGTAGAAAAATACATCATGTGTGTCTATCCCTAAAGGTAGCCATATAAGTATTACACCTATATTTTAGTAGCTATGTTTTAAGTTCCACATTATAGAAGACAAGCCTTACATAAATTATATAATAAGAATTCACTTATAAGACGCCGAGTTGATACTGAAATATTATAGCAAATCACTCAATCTCAATCAAGCTTAAAAATTTCCGATTGGATGTAACAGTGAGCTTAAAGATTTTGTGATATTGATACTATGATAAAATTACTTTTTCGTTTTGAAGACAATTCCCGCACTAGGAATAATTCTTGTGTCACGGGTGACTTTACAAACATTCAAACAAAGTTTTGTCCCGTGTAGGATTCGAACCAATACTCGGCGCAATGTCAGTGGCGATAGGATCCGCCATCCGTGCAGTCATGTGTGATAAAATAGCATACATTCATCACATACTCTTTTTAAGGGTCACTCCGCGAAAATAATTATTATTGTGTTACCTAGTAAGGCGCGTCATCCACTGGTAAGTCGAGGCACGGTCGAGGCGTGGCGTTTATGTAGAGTCGAGGCGAGGGCGGTGAGAGATAGGAGAAGATTTTACTTAAACTTAAGAGAAACAAAATAACAAATCGACTGTGAACTGGCAACCGGTACTATCTCAATTTTGACAACTTTACAGGCTGAAGGAAAACGAGTTTGCGTCATTTCTATAGCACCTGGTTTATTAAATTAAAATACGTAGTTATTAAACGTTTAAACAAATTTAAACGTGTCTGACATGGGATTGCTTGGAAGGCTGCGGTGTATGATATAGTATAAAATTGTATTAAAAAGTGAAATCTTCAGAAAATTGAGATAGAACCGGTGGCCAGTTTACAGTCGAAATGGCGGTGGAGTCGTACACCACCCCGCCGCGCCGCCGCCCCGCCTCCGCCTCGACTCTACCTCGCCTGTGACGCAACTCTAGTGTGTGAGCGCACTGCCATTCATTCCTGAAGGAAACATAGAAGCGGCGCGCCACCCGTGTGCCCGCGCTTCGACGCCACCTCGACTCCAGCTGGTGTGGGCGACGGGCCTTAAGATGTCAAGGCAATGAAATTAATTTCAACGAACATTGCTTCGAGTATTCATTTATTCATAAACAAATTTACATTTGTGTCGAATAGTGGTTTTGACAATATAGTTAAATTTGTGTTATGTATTGACAAAAATATCTCTTTACAAACAAAATCAAATTAATAAATAAATTCACATAAAAAATAAATTTAAATCAAAGCAAGTCAAATAAAAATACCTAAGATACAAGTTATTAAACCTAGTTAAGGAGTCATGGAATCACTATTATGATGTTTTTAGTTTAAGCCATATGAAAAACATAGAAATGTATACCTAATATTGTAATAATATACTTATAATAATAAACAATAAGCCTTATTGTTAATTATACAAAGGTAATAAACACTTATAAATAAATAGGTATTTTATTCTTATAAAATTAAATAATTCTTGCTAGATATGAATACGTTATATTTACTGCTACCAGTACATAGTCTATACTAATAATAAAAATCTGAAGAGTTTGTTTGTTAGTTTGTTTGAACGCACCAATCTCAGGAACTACTGGTTCGAATTGAAAAATTCTTTTAGTGTTGGATAGCCTATTTATCGATGAAGGCTATAAGCTATATAACATCACGCTACGACCCACGGGGCGGCGCAGTAATGATGATATACAGATAGCTTTTATCCAGAAAATGTACTGTTATCTATCCTAACCCACATTAACGCAGGCGAAGCCGCGGGCAAAATCTAGTTAATTACAATTTATTACGTAGGTAATAGGCAAAGATGCGTCTCATAGAATGAAAGTGGTGACGTTTAAGGCTGAGGCTACATTAGTCCGCGACACGGCCTGCGATACGTAAGCGATATACAAATAGTTCATATTCACGTTTATGGCTACACCGTACGCCATATATCGCTATTAATCTTTGATTTGTTTACGCGATAGAAACAACGTTAGTGTAATCACGGCGTCGCCTACATCAACTTGTCAGCGAAATTGAAGCAAATTTAAGCCATTCCATGTTTATATCGTTTCGCTTTCACAGTCGCATCGCGAATCGCTGCCTACTGTAGCCTCAGCCTCAGACGACAATTAACGTTACTAGAGGTTTACATAATATTGTCTTCTGTTTACGCGAATGTTATTTATTGAAATTAAACTACTATATACCAATTTTATCGCGTTGTTTGTTTGACACTTTATTACAAAACTTAAAAACTGTTAGGCAATTAACACACGGCACCGCGCACCGCCGCGGTAGGCGGTGAAGCGGATCTCATGTCGCATTGGCCTCTACTAAATCCGTTGATGCCTAATACACAGATTCTCGCTAAAGAACACCGATTCCTACCAAGGATGCTTAGCGGCGCTATTGAAATCAAAAAACATCCTAATTTCAATAGAGAAGATGGCTGGAATATACCACCAGCTTGGGATCCAGTAATTCAAATAGTCAAACCCAAGAAGAAGCAAACCACAGCTAGACTTCATGATACTTTGAGCTCATTCTGCTTAAATAGAAATGCTAATTATTAAATTATGTTCGGGTACTTTGAAATAACTACACTGGAACATTGAGACAACTACCATCTTAGTCTCCCCATGACCATGGCTGCTGAAAAGCAACCGAAACGTCGGGGAAAGTGTAAACTTAAATATAAATAGTTTTAATAATTTAATTAGCTTATTTTTTTTATAAATAGTCAAAGTGATTGTAAATTAGTAAAGTTTAATAGTAATAGTAGTGTAACAATTTCTAAATTATGTAATAAAGTATCAAATAAACAACGCGATAAACTCCGTATATAGTAGTTTGATTTCAATTACTAGAGGTTATGAAACTTTAGTTACGTATGCCGCTGAAGGGATTCCTTGATAAAAACTGGTTGCGTAGAAGTAAGAAAAAAGTTTCCATCACAACTGGTTACGAAACACCAGTTACGTAGACAGACGGTAATGACGTCACAATACAGTAGAAATAGTTTGTTTTATAAACTACTAGATTTTGCTCGCGGCCTTGCTTGCGTTAACCTGGATTTTGTTAATCAGAATCAGAATCGGAATCATTTATTATTTGTAAAACTGTCAATAAACTGTTGTGTGGGAACAGTACTTTTGTTCCGGATGAAGGCAACCTTATGTCCTTCTTTGTACCCCTGAAAAGTTGTATGCAAATTTTCTTGATGATCGGTCTAGTAGTTCTGGCGTAAAAGCATAACAAACGAACAAACTCAAATTCGCATCTATACTAATATTATAAAACTGAAGAATTTGTTTGTTTGGTTGGTTGAACACGCTAATCTCAGGAGCTACTGGTTCGAATTGAAAAATTATTTTAGTGTAGGATAATCATTTATCGGGGAAGGATAAGAAAAATTTGGAAGTTGACGGTGTTAGGAAGTTTGCGGTGGTCCTCAGTTCTAAACGTCGAACTCAGAATAAATTATAAGACAGAAAAACGTAGTAATACCTTGCCGTATCTGGAAATTGAAACTGAAACCTCTTATACAGAAGAAGCAATCATTCCCTCTGTACCATTGAACTAGGTATGTATGTAAAATGCAATAAATGATTACCCTCGAGAGCTACAATATAAAGCCCAGAGGACGTCTGGCTCGACGTTATTGTGCATATTATATTAATATACATAAATACATAACTACGTATAACATACAAGTCCCAACCTTCGTAATGGTTTGAATTGAATTCAGGGATCTGTACCCACATTAGTAGTACATTTTACATCAAGCTAACGTTTATGGAGGAGGCGTTATAATAATATCAGTGTTATTTTTGGGATTAAATATAATGACCACCAAAAATACTAATTGCGCAGCAAAATATGCTTACTGAAATATATCATAACAATCACCTATACGCCTCAAATCACTGCAATCCGTTTCGGAAGGGTTAAGTTATGTTAGTTTCCTTCTTAAACCCACCCAAAAATAGGAGCCCCGCGAAGCGGGGCGCCGTCGACTTAGTTTGATCTCTTTAAATATATTTTGCTGTGCAATTTGGTGATCATTTACTATTTTTGACTGTTATATTTTACTATATCTAGTATAAATAAGTTAAACATAAGCCGTTGTTTTTAACCTTAGTTCTAAGCAACGGCCTCTTATAACTGAAAATGATAAGGATAGCCTCGCACTTTTTTGTTTTTTTACATGGAGATTGCCACAAGAGAGGCGAGAGGGTTATGTCGGGCTCTCCCGAGACTTCAGGCCTACAGAATAAAACCATCATGGTGTGCCAACTCGCTGCTTTGTATGGTGGGCTGGAACTAGAACTACATCAGCGACCCACCCAGCAGTGCCCAATGCAGACGTGGAAAGTCTGCGGGTGACGACTCCTGGGCGACGCCCCGGCATAACAGAGGGGGTCGCTCCAATTCACCAGCATTATTTAAAAATGTCAGAGGTTGAATTCGAAACCTTATTATTGTTGCTGTTTTAGTATTGTTCTGCTTTGGTCAAGCTAACCACATTGATTTATACTCTCCCGTTGGCACAGTATTTACGCTTATTGTGTCAAGCGTGAGGTTCTTGTTTACCATATTTGCGTGTAGGCATATGCCTATAACGCACCTACCTAAAGTGCCACAGCCTGCCTAATAATTTTATTAGGCAGACTATATGGCTCAACTAATGGTGACCAATACCTGAAGCGTATAACCGCTTGCATGACCTAGTATAACATTCGCGTGCTATATCCTAAGCAAAATAGAAATAAATATCTTTATATATATAAATTAAACTCCTCCTAAACGTCAGGACCGATTTGATGAAATTTTTTGTGTGTGTTCAAGTGGATTCGAGAATGGTTTAGATTTCTTTTTTTTTCGTATGTACAGGACAACGTCTGTCGGGACAGCTAGTAATATGTATAAAAATGGGAGACAAAGGCAAATGTTTCTTCGGCAATCATACTTACGAAACTCAGTAGCAGTGTTATTAGTCTAGTACGTCGGTTTTCTGTTAGAAGGTGGTGCTTTCACGGCAAGCTGGTTCATTCGTATCGTCACTTAAGAATTGGCAACAGAGGTTCTTCAAATTCCTTTCATATGTAGCAACTTGACATAGAAACACAACGAAGAAGTAACGACTAACGTCAAGAGATGGTGCTGTACACAAAAATTACACACTTCGTCATCCATTCCTAAATCACGCAAGCCAAATTTTCACAGGTAGCTTCTATATAGAAATTCCCGATATCAGTCGTCGGAGCCGCAGTTCACCAGGATCACCCAGCCTGGTCGAAGGATTTTTCTCTTGTGATGAAGGGACATTACACTACGTTCCTCCACAAATGCCATATTATCAAACCAATATGCCTTTTCTTGAGAATATACCACATCCAAGCATAGTAAAGGTGTGTTAATTTAAATTAAATCAATTAGAGCATAAGCCGGCCCATAGCGAGGTACTCTAAGGACATGAATAATACGATTTTCGTGCATAAGTTATAGTTTCTACTTAGCTCTCGCGATACGGCATATCGATCTACTACAGTGTCCTCTAGACCGAATTTCGATCATGGTGACAAATCTTTACGGAGACTAGCCATGTGCGTAAACACGAGTGGACTCTTCATTCTTTCGGTCTCATAGTCTGATGGGTCGACAACCTGACACGACCGTAGAGCAACTGCAAGAACAAGGACTATACGTGAATTTTAGGCAAAGGGTTCCAAAACCAGCTTTTTAACTTTGAATTGCTATTGAGAATTTCTTCATAGAAGTAAATTAATTACTTTTTGCTAGTCTGACTCTTATTCGAATCTGAGACCACATGATCGACAGCTGTCTTCGCCAAAAAACAAAAAGGGTACTTTATCTAATTTTCATGACGTAAGTATTAATTAAATGGAAATGGAAATCTGTAGTCCCTGCCTGCCTCTCTGGGAAATAGTATGTATCTTATCTTATCTCATGCCAGTCAGTGCAGACCGGCGACACTTCGACCCAGTGGGATCTTTTGTGTTGACACTCTCCCAATAACGACTGTCATAGATGTTCATGGCAGCCGGGACCGACGGCTTAACGTGCTCTCCGATGCACGGAGCAGGCGATAATTGTCAATCAATACGCACATAATTTCGAAAGATCATATAACTTCCGAAAATCAGAGGTGCGTGACGTGGGTTCGAACCCGAGACCCTCTGCATTGCAGTCTATTGGTCTCCCCACTGAGCTATCGCTGCTCTTCAAACAGTATGTAAGTATTGATTGTACAGATATCTTCTACATTCTAGCTTTATTTATGTTTGGTATGAACGTGGTCACATGGTCTCAAATATAAATTAACGATGTGTCAGTGATAAGTTCAAACATTCCTGTAATTTTAAAATCAGTTTGTAATCTCTAGGCATTTTTCCTTTTGAATTTATAGGTATTATTATCTGAATTTTAGGTCTAATAAAAAAAAATTATTATCAGCTTGACCATTGAGTAAATTCCACCTAATATTCACCAATTTTCTGAGGGTTAAGACCAGACCGTTATTTGCAAGATAGATCTTCAGTTCAATACGTTCACTGATCCAAAAACGTAGACTGATTTCAAATCAAACCGAGATACATACAGCCGAATAAACCCAATTCGATCCAGGACCGCCGCGCGCCGTACGCACATGTGTATGTGTGCGTTTATTTGGGCTCGTCGTATTGAAACCGATTATCTGTACTAATTTAATTTGTGCCACATGTCAAAACATTTTAGAGAAAGCCCTCCTTATGTCAACGGTCATATAAAAGGGTAGTTGCATATTTATGTTTAATTTTGTTCATTATTTTACAAGCAAAAAAATATTTTTGAAGTGAAAATTTCTTTAGGTGCATTGAGCACTTCTTGGGTGAACAAAAATCATATAACTCGCGTCATCGTCACGCTTCCACGCTTTCCATTTTTGAATTATTTTAGAATATTAAGAATATCTCAGAAATGGTGCGTCCTACGCAATCAATAACGAAATTTTGACCCTCTTAATAACCCTAAGAGAGTATCAGAAGCTAGCATCCGACCCGCACCTTTCTTTTTTTTTATTAACACTTCTTTAGGTGCATTGAGCACTTCTTGGATGAACAAATATCATAGAACTCGTCATCGTCACCGAACGCTTTCCATTTTTGAATTATTTTGGTTTATAAAGAAGTGTTTATGTTTAAAGATTAAAGTTTTCACTTCTATCGGCAGTCCCCAAAGACTGTCCTAATTTTTTATTAAAAAGGTATCAAAATTGGTTAAAAATTAATATTTTTGATTTCGATATAAGAGAAAGTGAAGGTTTAGTGGGATTATCTCCCTATCTTCCTCAAGCAGCTGCAAAATTATAAAAAGCTCTTAAGTCACAGTTTGTATCTCACAATCAAATATCAAATAACAGAAAAAGGTTTTTTTTTTATCATTTGAAAATGTCACCTACTACCTAACGTATCTATACCTTCATGGCAATCTCGTCGCATAAGCGGGTGACCAAAGTTTATGTAGGTACTGGTAGCACATTTGAAACGTGGCATTTGTGGCGCAGGGCTGTCACCTTGAATTAATGTTTATTAAAATATGTGTTCTCTTAAAAAAAATTACATTTATATGATATTTTTATTTATATGATATTGTGAAAAATTTCGTGTTTTTAGAAATAAAGTATGTTTTCTCTCTTTCTTTCTTTTCTAATGTAACTTCTTCTCCCTAGTCTTTGTTATTCCCAAGTCACTCGGCGTCGGCTTTCTAGTCTAACCGGATTTGACTGGATATTAGTTTTTACATATAGCAACTGCCATTCTGACCTCCGCAACCCGAAGGCTAACGATACCTTAAAGGCTAGACCAGTGTCAGGATATTAGAGGGCACTAACTTCCTAATAACGACTGCCATAGATGTTCATGGCAGCCGGGACTGAAAGTTAGGGCATACCCCGTTGTTTGAAAATAAGGTATGTAATGAAATTGTACTGAAACTGAATTTATCTAAGACGATGATATACAGTCATAATTTTTTTATTTATTCACTAAACGATAATTTTATCATTCTATTTGAATATGCTAAGGCAGTTGTAAAATCTATAGGTACTTCTATACTAATATTATAAAGCTGAATAATTTGTTTGTTTGGTTGAACGTGCTAATCTCAGAAACTACAGGTTCGAATTGAAAAATTATTTTGGATAGCTCATTTATCGAGGAAGGCTATAAACTATATAACATCACGCTACAACCAATAGGAGCGGCGCGGAATTCTAAAAAACATAATTATTGTGTTTCAACCTTAAAAATAAAAAATAAACCAAATTGGGAGCATCATTTTATTTACATCTTGGTCGTATACCTAGGCTTCAAATAGCGTTGAATACCATTGCAGAAGTCCTTCATATAGTCTGCCCAGTTTATGTCTGTTGGGTTGCAGGGGAATTGCTTCTGGTCTTCGGGCGAAAGCGCGGAGTACAACTCCATCGCACGATCCGCCTCCATTAGCCAGGATTGTGAGATGAAATACTCATAAAAATCTCTGTGTCTCACCACTTTGGATAACAGTTTCACGTACCTATAAAACATAGATAAAAAATATACGAGTATATCCTTCTTCTCCCTATCCTTTATTATTCCCAAGGCACGTGGGGTCGGCTTTCTAGTCTAACCGGATTTGACTGGATATCAGTTTTTACACGGAGAGACTGCCATCTGACCTCCGCGACCCGAAGGCTAACGATACCCTAAGGCTAGACTAGTCAGGATATTAGAGGGTATTGACTTCCCAATAACGACTGCCATAGATGTTCATGGCAGCCAGAACCGACGGCTTAACGTGCTCTCCGAGGCACGGAGCAGGCGATAATTGTCAATCAATACATAATTAGTTTCGAAAAGTCATATAACTTCCGAAAGTCAGAGGTGCGCGACGTGGATTCGAACTCGAGACCCTCTGCATTGCAGTCTGTTGGTCTCCCCACTGAGCTATCGCTGCTCTCGATAAAATATAAAAAAATTATATACAAAGAAAATATTGGACCCTCACTAAAAAAAAATACAATCAACAATCATTCCTAACTAATATTATAAATGCAAATGTGAGTTTGTTTATTTGTTACGTTTTCACGCTTTAAGAGAGTGCACTTGTGTTTGCGCATACACCTGTGCACTATAATATCTACTGCGCAGATGGCCAGCCTTGGTTAAAATTGAATACTCATAGAATTGCAAACATCATTAAAGTTTGTTATAATTATGTCCTCAAAGTGTCCTTAAAATCATTTAAGATTAAGATTGGTCGCCGTGATTGAAATTCGGTCTGGAGGACATTAATGAAGTCATGGTTTTATTATTGTAAGGACTTACTTGGGTTCGTTTCCTTTTAAACGTAGCAATGTATCCATAATATGCGCAGGGATGTATTGTAAAAATGTTAACGTTTCTATAATCATTCTTGACTTGGAATGTATCAAGAATGGGTAAGGTACTTCATCTGAAAATAAGCAATTTGTGCGTTTTACATAGTTGTTTTTAGTCTGGGTGTTCTTTTTAGGGTTCCGTACCTAAAGGGTAAAACTGGACCCTATTACTAAGACTCCGCTGTCCGTCCATCTGTCCGTCTGTCACCAGGCTATATCTCATGGACCGTGATAGTTAGGCAGTTGTTTTTTTCCCAAATTATGTATTTATGTTGCCGCTATAACAACAAATACTAAAAAAACAGAATAAAATAAATATTTAAGGGGGCTCCCATACAACAAACGTGATTTTTTTGCTCGTTTTTGCTCGATATTGATAACGGCAACAGGTAGTCGCTTGAAATATTCACAAAATATTTAGTTATATATTCGCTTTGAAATAAATGATTAAATCAAAATAAAAAAATATTTAAGGGGGCTCCCATACAACAGACATGATCTTTTTGCCGTTTTTATAGATAATGGTACGGAACCCTTCGTGCGCTAGTCCGACTCACACTTGGCCGGTTTTTTTTTAAAGATGTCTACCGCACTAGGAATATATCCGGAGTCGCGGAGGACTTTACAAACATTTAAACAACGGACACAAAGAAAATTCAAGACTTAGAAACTATTTGCGTGTCCCGTGTGAGGGTCGAACCCAAGACACTCAGCGCACTGGCAGTGGCGACGCGACCACTTAAACCACTACGGCATCCGTGCTTTGTACCCATTGCCCAAAATATGTCCTAAAATAATTTTAATAATTCCGCACTGAAGTATATAATAATGTTATGTGCAAGCTACATGAATACATTTCATACTCCATAAAAATAAATAAATTGTCTATTTCAACTAAGACCAAGAAACGATTCATTAAAACCTATATCTGGAGTATGGCTTAGAGACATGGACATTGACACAAAGGGACAGAGAGATTAGAAACGCTTGAAATGTGGTGTTGACGTAAGATGGAAAGAATAAGTTGGACTGAAAGAAAAACAAATGAGGAAGTTCTAAATATGGTAAAGGAAAAGAGACATATTCTAAAAACAATAGATAACAGAAGAGGGAAAATGTTGGGCCACTTGATACGAAATGACACTTTTATAAGAAACATCTTGGAAGGAAAAATAGAAGGCAGAAGGGGAAGAGGAAGGCCAAGGAGGACGTTCATAGATTAAGTGAAAGAAAAGGTAAAAGTTACGTCGTACCAAGAAGTCAAAGCGATGGATTAAGATAGGACATTATGGAAGAGACTCCACCGACATGAGCTTGGACTCATGAATACATAGTGTCACATATATAAATAATGCGTGAGGGATTGGCTGACGTATATAATGCCCACTTTTAGGTACCACGCCAAGTATAGTTTTTAATAATATATTACTGCTAACTGTTATACAAGCGGGTAACTGAGGGTGCAGTGATTGCCTTGCCACTGATAGCGCACAAGTATTGTACGTTCAATTCACACGTGACGATAACAACGGACATAAAAAAGATCCAATAACGAATCTGAAAATTTGTGGTTTCAATAGATGTTCCTAATCTGGATATTCATTATGTCCGTTGTTTCAATATTACCCGTGATACAGGAAGTATTCATAGTACTGTATTTTATAAACAGAAAATACAGTCGATATTAAAACTTAGTAATCCTTTCATTGATACTAAGCTAATCAAACTTTTTTACAAACCTATTTTAACCAAAACGGGATGTACTGTGTCTTACCGAGAAACATTTGAAATCATCGATACCATGAAAAGCCTTGCTTGCGTCTTAAGGTCTATAAAAACGATAACTTCCTATAAGGAAGTTAATATTATAAAAAAACAATTTACCCGTATTCACATTTAACCCTTGTTCGCCTTAGTCGTTGCAAAATGTTTATTTCGTAGCGTAATAGGAAATTATTGCAAATTTGCTATTTCCGCGACTGAATTGGATCGTGAGAGTAATGGAAGCAATTTTTGCAAATTTAAAACGTGAACGTTAGTGGAGGTGTTTGGGTCGAGAAAATTACTTCTCAGAACGTGTTACCAACAACTCATTCGGCCTGTTGTACGGTAATCGACTTGACTTTAGTACTGCAACATGATGCAGTAGTAGTTCGAATACAGTGGAGTGTAATATGATACCACCTTTGCATAGCCAATGAAGCAGCAACAGTACTTCTGCATAGAGCCAAAACCTTTAGCTTATGAGCAAAATTCACACTAAATATTATGATTAATGTGAAAGTTTGTAAATATATTTGAATGTTTGTTACTTCAACGACCGTTAGCCGTATTTTTGAAGTGAAAACTTCTTTAGGCACGTTCAACACTTCTTGGGTGAACAAAAATCATGGAACTCGCGTCATCGTCTCCGACCGCTTTCCATTTTTGAACTATTTTTGGTTTATAAAGAAGTGTTTATGATCAAGGATTAAAGTTTTCACTTCTATCGGAAGTCCCCAAAGACAGCCCCGATTTTTTTTAGCTCAAATTAAGCAGATCTTGTACTATGGGTACTCAATGGATAAACATACATATATACTTTTTTTTTTGTAAATACATAAATATTATACATAGAAACACCCAGACCAATACAAACATTCATGTTCATGCACAAAAATGTTTGATTTGTGCGGGAATCGAACCCGCGACATCAGGCGTGGCAGTCAGTTACATTAACCACTACGCCATCGAGGCGGACTAACGTAACGTTGTTGTACGGATTTTAAAGAAACTCAACACTCAGATAGATAGATCTGTAACAAGGCTACATTGAATATATCTATACAAATAAATAAAATTGAAGTGTCTGTTTGTAATGTCAAAATAACAGCTTTTTATCTAATGCATATGAAAGTATATAAGGTACCAATAAGAAAACATCTTTTTTTTAAATTTTTGTCTGTCTGTCTGTTTGTTTCGGCTAATCTCCGTAACGGCTGAACCGATTTTGACGGGACTTTCACTGGCAGATAGCTGATGTTATAAGGAGTAACTTAGGCTAGTTTGATTTTAGAAAAAAATAGGGTCCCGCGGAGACAAACACTTTTTAGTTAAAATCTACGCGGACGAAGTCGCAGGTAACAGCTAGTCTGTATAATATAACTCATTCGGATTAGATACAAACTTGAACGCAAAACAACATTATTTAGAATTTTCACGTGTCTGTCTATCTATGCCGCCATGATGCTAAAACTATTGAATAGATATTTACGTCCTTTTCAGTTTAGTATCTTAGAGAACAATTTAAAATCTTAGTCATCATTTCATCTGATTTATTTTGATAAACCAGGGTTATAGTTTCGATTTTTCTGTAATTTTCTTGCAAAATTACAGAAACATCGTAGTTCCCGCAGACAAAGTCACAAGCAAGCGCTAGTACTAATCAAACGTAATGACTAGTGATACTTACTGTGTCCGTTAGAAACACATTCTTTCATCATATACTTATACATGTCAGCCCAACGTAAAGGATTTTCAGCGCTAGTTGTACTATTGAATACTTGTATGTCTTTTGATCTGAAACAAAAGTTCAACGGACGATTTATTTAGATATTTATGATCAATTGCTTACTGCACTTACTGAGTTAACCAACGCATGCAGTAACAACAACAATATAAAACTTTAACAAATCTTTATATATACTAGCGGTGCTCGAAATTCGACCAAAGTTTACCTGTAAGATATTGCTGATATATGTCATTAATATTGATATATGTAACCATAGTTACGCGCTTCGACTGCGTGTGTCAAATGCATGGTTGTGTGCGTGTAGTATTTTTTCATTAATTTAATGTATTTATAATGCATATTTAATATTTTATATAAATATTAGGATTCACCCCTCCTTCTCCATATAAACTTTAACTGTGCCAAATTTCATACTCCTCCGTCAGCGCATTTCGTAAAAAGAGGTACAAAGATTTTGTTTCACGTATTAATATAGACAAATCTTCTGTGTGCGTGTATTTATAATTAAACTTCTCCTAAACGGCTGGACCGATTTTGATGAAATTTTTTGTGTGTGTTCATGTGGATTCGAGAATGGTTTAGATTTGTTTTTTTTCGTGTGTACAGGACACACGTCTGTCGGGACAGCTAGTATTATATAAGAAACATTAAACCTTGAAACCCCGAATTTTTTCGCTGTCACGTAATAGCTGATGAGCCTACGGCTGTTTACCGAGCAAAGCCTTCATGTTGCTACTGAGAAAATCTTAAAAGAAACAACCCAATATCAAATTCTCAGACCCATACTGTTAATCCTGGAAGACATGGGCAGAGGTTCATCACACGACATTTCGCTAGAAAAGTATAGGTCTTTATGTAACTAAGGGTGAGACTATTACCACCTACCAAGATTCTTTTTACTCAAAAACGGTTTACCCGGGAATCGTACCGGTTTTAATTGGCAGCAGTAGCGCAAGCTTTAATCACGGGGCCATGGAGCAGTCACGGCATATCACTAGATTGAATGAAGAACTTACGTATGAATCCTAGCTCCAGCAATAATACATAAATTGGCGACATAGTCCACCGGTATAAAGTCTCCGATGCGGTCTTTATCCCCGACACTGATGTGGTCCAATCCTCTCCCCACATTGTGGATCACACCAATGCTCCCGTTCCAGTTGTCTATCCATCCCTTAATTGGCTCGTTGATCGTTGGTGTCACTGCAAAATAAAATGGAATTCTAAATACAGATTCAGCGGAGAAACGGTATCAAATACGACTGCCGTGCATGAGGTTTTGGGTGCAAAGTGTATTGGGCTTTTCTGTCAAAAAAATTTACAGAAATACAGATTCAGACTCCGTGCCCTGGAGAGGGTCATAAACTGGGTGGCATTACGTGAGGTCTTAAACTGAAAAATATTGGTGTAAAGTATTACACCTATAATTTTTTTTGGATATAAGCGTGAGACTGTATGTATAAACTGAGATCTAGATTTTAGAGGTAAGGCTTTGCGTGATCTTTACTTATATTGTAGATTTTGCTCAAACTTGAATTGTCTGGCTAGGGTAAATCTTCTTCTAACATACACAAGATTATAACAGAATATCGACGTGAAATAGCAGTATTCCCACTGTTATGTTTCGTTCGTTGAGTGAGAGTGCCGGAGGCCCAATCACCCTCTTTCCCCCTTCCCGCTCTTTCTCCTTTCCACTTCCTTTCCTAAAAGGTCGGCAACGCGCAAGTGATGCCTCTGGTATTGCAGGCGTCCATAGGCTACGGTGACCACTTACTATCAGGTGGGCCATATGCTTGTTTGCCACATTAATAGTAAAAAAAAAGATTCCTAATAAAATAGTGGTGTTATGTTCTTAAAGTAAATAGGATGACCAGGCTCCGTAAAAAGCCACCATACAAGGACTCGTAACATTTATAGTCGTCACGTGTTGCTCTGTGATTCCTCTTTGGGTCAACAAAGAAGGGTTGAGCCTATGAGAAGATACCTGAGAAACTCAAGGCCACTCTTTTAAATCGCCATCAAATTATAATTACAGTATTTTACAACTCATTTATGTACCAGGTGTTGCAGACATTATGCCATGTACTGGCTTAATAAAACTAAATTCTAAAAATAAAGGAAAATTCTCTTTTCTCTCTTTCTCCACATTATGTTTCTTCGATGGCTAAGTACCAAGAATTACTTAAGGATGCGCCGTGCCAATAGCAGAGGATGTGAGTGATGAGTTGACTAAAATTGGAAGCGCAGCCACTTCCTTGTTCTTCAACTTTTGTCTCGTGTGGCCAATACACAACAAGCAGTGGCAATGCATACCAGCCGTACAGTTTAGTCTTCAATCTTCAGTCAGAAGTCAATTAATGTGGCGTAAGTATGAAATTTAAGAAGTAATTAGGTATAATCTGAATATTACCAATAGACGGTCTGACGATGGCCGCTGGAACATGTTCGTGGTGGTCTTTGATGTAAGTTTCCGTCAAAGCCTTTGTGAAACAATAGGTATTTGGTTTTTGACCTGCAACGTCCATAAAAATGGATTTATTGATCTGTATACAGATTTATAACAGGAGTGCATTTCAGAACAAATACATTACTTTGTAAGCTTCGTGCACTCTTTATAGCTGTTATGAGACATAGCCCGGGGTTTGTACTGCATTAAATGTCATTAATTTATTACAACGGGAACGCTAAGACTACTACCCAGGTAAAAGGCAATCTATTTAATTGCCAAGGATATGTTTTATCTGTATGCCATTTTTTTCAAATTCGTTTTAACGGTTCACGCATGATTCAATAACAAATATGAAAACATTGGTATACATCAGAGGTTCCCAGACATTTTTTCTCATAAACCACTTTCAAAATTTAGCTGGTGCAGGTGGACCTCCTCCAGCTACATTATTACCATATTTCGATCAAATCTCTACGGGCTGCAATTGTTTTTTAAATTCTTGTTTCTGAACCGAAGTATCGGTAGGTTCGATACCACTGGTACTGAATATGGAATATGCAAGTCTTTCCAAGTAATAGTCGCTGAGCTTCTTAAAATATTATCTGCCTACCTTGATAGTTGAAGTCAAGCCAACATTTTAGTTCTTCACTATCGAAAGCAAATCAATTTTCGTGGACCCCCGCTTACGAATTGTGAACCCCCATTTTTTTGGCACGCCAACGTAGACTCCCATCGAGTCTCCCGTGGACCCCTGGGGGTCCACCTGGACCACTTTGGGTATTAAGGGTATAGATTTTCATATTTATAATATTAGTAGTAGTACCTCATAGATCGCTTGGCTTAAGTTCGGCCTTATGTTTGCTTCGATACAAAATGAACATTGTAAGAAAGAAGAACAATAAAAAAAAATTGATTTCTTTTGAGAATTACCTACCATACTATCTACTATATTATTATGATGGTGTAATTATGTACAATAGAAAGCAAACCCAGATTTCGAATAATACTTCATAGATATATCTAAGGAGCGCGCAACATTTTGTTTTGATTATGACTCGAACTCACTCCACGGTGTTAAAATCTAATAAGTTTTTATATATTAATATTATAAATTGAAAGAAGAATGATTGCTGGCAACAAAGTGAATGGAGCTCTACGCGCTTTTATGAATAGTCGAAATGTATCTGAAAGGTAGAATAAGGAACAGTGTGATTAGAGAGAGATGCGGCATGAAAGTGGATATAGTGACAAAAATAGAAAGGGGTATGTTAAGCTGGTTTGGGCATGTAGAAACAATGCACGAGGAAAAACTGACTAAGAAAGTTTAGAAGGCTAGTGTGAATGGAACAGTCGCAAGAGGAATACCTAGGCGAACGTTTCTCGATCAGATCGGTGGCGTTCTGGACAAAGGCCAGGTTAAGAGCACCTTGAACCGACGGGCGTGTATGAGGAATGTGATGAAAGTGAATGAATCCAGAGAAGTGTGTCAGGATCGTAGCAAATGGAAATCCGTATCTCTGTCTATCCCTCTGGGAAACAGGCGTAAATCTATTTATGTTTGTATTATAAATGTGAAAGTTTGTGAGGTTGGATGTATGGATGTTCGTTACACTTTCACACAAAAACTAATAAACGGATTTTGATAAAACTTCACAGTATTATTGTTTATACATCAGAATAACATACAAGCTACTAAAAAATCTATCTTAACATAAATCTACATTAACGCGAGCAAAGCCGCAGGAAAAACCTATTTATCAATTATTACTATAACTTACCTATAAACTTTTTAGTTTCTTCTTGGTTGTCTCCAAACACTTTCATGAATTTATAAACGTCTTCCAAATTTGCAGGCGCGGGATAGACTTTTTCTTTCAGTACCTGTCTATTGGTGTGAGCGAAGGCTGTTGATACGAATATGAAACCCTAGAAAAAGTTAGATAAAAGCTAAAGATACTGTGAGAGAGTAGAATTTAATATTTCGCACTAGAAAATGTTTTCTCTGACAGACCATTATTGACTTTTATGCTATGTCACTAACATACATACACAAATCATATTAGTAAGCCTTCGCCCTTTTAAATCGATGTATATTATTATAAATATCTCGTCCATAACTTTTGAACACACAGGCACGAAATAAGAGGTACCTTTAAAGGTCTATCTACATCTATCAGGGCCGTGCCTGGGACGTGGACGGACCTTACCCCGTCACGAGTTTAAAAAAAAATATCAGTGTTTACATTTTATATAAACTCGTTCCCACGCGTCCGTGCCCGGGCCGGCGACGGAGCTTCAGTGCCTGGGCCGACGCCGTAACGTGAGCGGGTGTGCCCGTGTGCCGATATTTTTATTGTATGTAGTCATTCTTTACTTAAAAAAATATGAATGACGAGTTACGCATATATAACGTTTTGTACGATTTATCTCACCCAAAATATATGGATTAATTAATTCTCCCATTACTTGCCACAACTCTGATACCCAGACACGTTTATTAACCACTTTATGTCTCTCATGTACCTCTTCCATTTAAGATCGCGGCACAGATTTAAGATTGCGGCCTTGCCACGGTCCGGTAACACCCCTGAAGTGAGTGAAAAGAAAGTCCCTGACAGGACTCGGATGCACGGTCTTAGCACGGCCATGGCCTTGTCACGTCCCGGGAACGGCGCTGATATGTGTGGATAGAGCTTAAAAGTAACAAAATTCTATTTATTATTTTCAAAAACACAGCTCCCGCACCAGGCTTCTTTCGTGTATTACGCGAGTCTATGCAAACGTTCAAACAACGGACGTAAGGAACACTTACTAGGAAGAATATTCTATATAGACAGAACACTCGTCACAGTGTCAGTGACGACCGCTTAAACCATTACGTCTTCACCAATAAATCTATCAGATTTATAAAATAGCCAACTTGAAAATAGTTACTTGCAATATATTTTAATCACTATAAAGGTACTATTCCGATATGGGTTGCAGACCGCAAGCGACACCACTTGTTTCTATGAATCTCTATGAAATTGATTCCGAGCGCGGCAACACTGCGGCCTGCAGCCGCGGCGCGTAGCCTGCAGTACCAGTGCACAGTGGTGTCGCGAACCACAGAGAGTTCACACGTACAAAAATGTCGACTATTTGGTAGTTGATGAAAAGAAATTAACTGACTTTGTTGCTGGTCATCCAGTCATTTACGATACATCCAATCTAAATTACCGCAATCATTTGGTCAAAGATATTGTGTGGAAAGTAATAGGATAGATACTACATATATAGTAACAACACGTCGTCATCATCTTCCTCTTCTAACAAAAGACACATTAGTAAACTATTGGTAGCGTTGTCCGACATTCTGTCTTGCATGAAGGTGCTGGAGTGATTGAGGCATGGTCCTATGCATTGTGTGGCATGCCGCCGCGCTTGGAATAGAAGCAACCGCGACCGCAGGCAGCACTGCGGTCAACCGCAGGCGCTAGCCGCAGTGTCGCCTGCGGTTGCAGTTTGCAGCCCATATCGGAATTGTACCTTAAGAAAACCCAAGTTAATGTACCTCCATATTCTTAATTCGCTTGCAAAGATTCAGCAACTTCTGCGTGCCTTCAAAATTGATGCTCATAGTCACGGGCAATGGTTCGTTGAACATAACTGTCGCTGCGACATGAAACACTACTGACACCTGCAAATAAAACCATATTAAAATTAATAGAGCATTTAAACTTATCCTTTTTTTTTTTGACTCAGGAAAATCCTTTATGGATACCCCCTCCCCCGAGGGTGGTTATGTGAGACTCTCCGCCCCTGAAGGGGGTCGGTATACACACTAAAAACCTGGGGTGAGCAGTCCCTCCGCCGACGGGGTGGGGCGGGATGGGGTCGCGTTAGCAATCACCATCCCGCCCCGGCGGTTGGCCCGGCTGATTTACACTTATCCTATCCTAATCCTAACTAATATTATTATTATAAAAGCGAAAATGAGTTTGTTTGTTTGTTACCTTTTCACGCTTAAACCACTAAACCGATCATCCTGAAATGTTACATATACGTTGTCAGGTGTACAGAAACGGACATAGGCTACCTTTCATCCCGAAAAAAATTACTGTTCCTGAGGAAAACAACAATAACTTTCTTATGATAATAGATGGCGCCACGCGTCTTTCGAATCACGATTGAATTATATTATTATATATATTATTACAAGCAGAGTACAACCCGAATTGATTGTCAAATTTTAAATTAACGCGAGCGAAGCCGCGAGCAAAAGCTAGTATATATATAACTAGCTTCTGCTCTCGGCTTCATGCACGGAAATATATAATACTTATTCCTGGATAAAATCATGACGAGATATCCTGATAAAAAGACTTTACTGACAGTTATATTGCACTAACAAAAACAATGAGACGATTTAGTGTAATTAATTATTAAAATTATCATTTATTACAAACGTGACTTTGATTAAAGTCTGCATTAGTTATATAAAGATTAAAATATTCCCATACTTAAATATTATTTTAATTAACGTGCAGGCATTGAGTCTACGTACATTTTTATGACTTTACGATGAGTTAGCGAGAAAAATTAAGTTGACCAAAATTAAGCAACATCTTTTTCACTAGAAATTATTTTTTATTAAAAAAGTCAAGAGATAGACTATTAGGGAATACTGAATGACTCTCATGTATGCTATACAATTTTTGGTAGTTTCAATTAAATTTTATTATGTATTTTCACCGAACTGGTTAAATACTATGTCTTGCAGTTGCTAAAACAATAATTGTGTTCAAATCTTATTAATTTATAGCACTCCAACGACTTATTCACTAATATAGTTTAAAGTATCTTAATGTCAAATATTATTATCCAGAATGAATATGCCACTTTTAGGTATGCACAGCACTTACAGATTTCAAGGTAGTTTATACAGGATTAAATTATTTACATATTGATTGAATATAGCAGCGATAGCTCAGTGGGGAGAACAACAGACTGCAATGCAGAGGGTCTCGGGTTCGAACCATGTCATGCACATATCGGAAGTTATATGACTTTTCGAAATTATGTGCGCATTGATTGACAATTATTATCGCCTGCTCCGTGCCTCAGAGAGCACGTTAAGCCGTCGGTCCCGGCTGCCATGAACATCTATGGCAGTCGTTATTGGGAAGTCAGTGCCCCCTAATATCCTGACTTGGTCTAGCCTTAGGGTATCGTTAGCCTTCGGGTTGCGGAGGTCAGATGGCAGCCGCTCCATGTAAAAACTAATATCCAGTCAAATTCGGTTAGACTAGAAAGCCGATCCCAAGTGACTTGGGAATAATAAAGGCTAGGGAGAAGAATAACGTGTATGCGAAATTTCATAATAATCGGTCGAGCAGTAAAGGCGAGGCAGTGTAACAAACTCACATTCACATTTATAATAATAGTAGGATTATCTAGCGTGTTTCATATCATACTCTAGTGTCTTATCACTTTGAACTAGTTACCTTGTCTATCAAAATTTGCCGATCCTCCAGACTCACTCCCAACTCTGGTGATGTCACATCACCTCTCACTGGTACCACTTTGTCTAATATTTTGGGATCCTTCTCTTTTATTCTCATATACAACTGCAAAATTGAAACAAAGTAATTTTATTAACTTGCCACGCAGAGTTTTCAAATTCTTCATAAAATATCGAAAGACGTATTGGAACTGCGTTGTAATAATAATAATAAATTAATTGCCAATAAATAAACAATATACAAGTTCTTATAATAAGTGACAGCTTATCAAAAATTAAATATTAATGTAAAAGAACCTGTTATGTCGGATTTGCAAAGCGTCCTGCACTAGGCAAAGCCTGTCACGCAGGAAAGCTTTAAATTACAATTTGCCAATTTGTATAAATATTTAAATAATAAAACAAACAAATCAAGAAAAATAAACATGCAACTATTAGAATTAATACAATAAAAACAATTAAATACAGCGATATTTCAACAAATTTCATACACAAAAACAAGAAATAAATGCAAAATTATTTAGTGAAGAAAAGCAAAAATCAAACTATAGTCTTAAAAAAGCTCTCGGTGTCGTCGTAGGTCCAGGTAAGTATTTTGTTTCTTACAGCTATTTTAACATCGTATATCGATATGTTGGCTAAAGGCAATAACCTGTTCATTTTATTATAAATATACGGCTTCATAAAGGCCAAGGTTATTAAGACCATGGCTTATCTTTTTTCTCGTACTAAGAAGAGGTTTGTAGCCTGCAGTGAGATATTTTATCAATAGGACTCATATGATATAATATGAGTAGATTATCCCTTATTCTAATAATATGAACAGGCACAAGGCTTGACGTGCTATCCGAAGCACGCTGATAAATCATCGCTAACTTTCGGCCTCGATGGCGTAGTGGTTAGTGTAACCGATTGCCACACCTGAGATCGCGGGTTCGATTCCCGCGCAAGTCAAACATTTGTGTGCATGAACATGGATGTTTGTCTTGTTCTGGGTGTTTCTATGTATAATATGACGTATGTATTTACAAAAAAAAAGTATATAATTATGTATGTTTATTCATTGTCTAGTACACATAGTACAAGCTCTGCTTAGTTTGGGCTAGATGGTGTTGTGTGTATGTGATAGAATATATTATTATTATATTCTATCGGAAATCTAGAAATTCCCATTACTTTTTATCTTTAGAGTATATAATTCAAATGTGTGATGCACAGATGGTTTGTTGCGAGTGTGTGTGTTCTTTATTTTCGTTGTTTGAATGTTTGTAAAGTCACCCGCGACACAGAAGTTATTATATAGTGCGGGTGTTATCTGATTTTTTAAGAAAGAAAAAAGAGAGATATATTTGCCTATACTGCAGCCATTAAACTATCAACGTAGTCCAATATATAATAATAATAATATTCTACCACATACACCTTCGATCAATAATACACTAGATGTCCGGTAAGCGCTTCAAAAACGAGCCAAAAATAAACAAAATACAAGTACAAATACAGTTGTGGTCTTATTTCAAATTAGTATGATCCAATCATAGCCAACATTAAGACGTCAAAATGCCGCAGTGTGCGTTCAGAAATTGTGCAAATAATCACCGTGACACCGAGATTTTGGAAGGAATTTCTTTTTTTCGGTAAGTTTATATCATTCAAGTATTTTTCATAAAGTAAAAACCTAATTAAATAGTAAATATGAATCAATTACCAAATATTATGATTGTTTGACCAACGTTTGCGAGAACGCGCCAACTATTGTAAATTGTTATTACTATTTTTGACACTTTGTAATTTAGACTTTAAAACATGCGTATAAGATTAAAATTGTTTTGATGTGATTTGAGCAGCGAACAAAGGTCGTAAAAATTAATTGCTTTTTGTACATAGCTTTGTGAATGCAACTTTAAGTATTGGATTTAAGGTTGAATTTGCATTAATGTATATTTATTTCAACTAGAATTCTTAGAATTACCTACACTCACAATTGGCGACAGTTTTAAAGAGGACTTTTGTATGGGATTGTGTATCTAGTCTATTATTGATCGAAGACCTACACACAACACCATCTAGTCCAAACTAAGCAGAGCTTGTACTATGGGTACTAGACAATGGATAAACATACATATATACTTCTTTTTCTAAATACATACATATTATACATAGAAACATCAAGACCAAGACAAACATCCATGTTCATGCACACAAATGTTGGACTTGTGCGGGAATCTAACCCCGCGACATCAGGCGTGGCAGTCGGTTACACTAACCACTACGCCATCGAGACCGACAATATAATTAATTTTTATATAACAAATATATGCTAGCTTTAATTACATTTATTACTCACCGGATTATCGAACATGCTTTCAAGTCTTGCATTGATATTGGTGTCCTTTTTATTTCGTATCAATAGATATATTTTGTCCAAATTCGTACAAGAATAGAGAAGCTTTTCAACTAACACCTGGAAAAAAAAATACTAATTAGTAAGTAGTAATTCTTGTAAGTGCAAAGGTATTTGTTTGTTAACACACAATAGTTTTTATTGTATACTAGCTTCTGCCCGCAACTTCTTCCGCGTGGAATAGTTACTTTGGGCTAACGCTAACTTTAACTCGCGACTTCGTTTACGTAAGGTGAAAATATTTTTAAATAATACATACGTAAGGAGCTATTTTAGGTACCTACATCACGCTTTTATGATATTTCTGCGATGTTATTTTTAAACTGCGATATCTCCTAAGATATTCATTAAAATGGAATGATGTAAAGGGCAATTTTGTTTTAAATTAAATACTTGTGATGAATAACGTATTTATTTGGATAAGGATTAATATCATGTTTATAAAAACACCTTCGCAAATAATGCATTATTTTAGAACACATTTGGTTTGCATAAAAAAGGTTATAGTGAGCCAACCTTAAAAGATAGACATATGCTGCCGCGGACATTTTTTTAGAACTTTTAAAGGGAAACAATTCTGTCATACATGATTTTTGCGAAACTTTAACTGATTACGCAGCGCACGCAGCGGAAGCTCACAAAAGAAAAACAAAACGATTTTGAAACATTCTTCATTGGTGCTCCGCTCTTATTAATCTTAGCGTGACGATATATAGCCTATAGCCTTCCTCGATAAATGGGCTATCTAACACTGAAAGAATTTTTCAAATCGGACCAGTAGTTCCTGAGATTAGCGCGTTCAAGCAAACAAACAAACAAACTCTTCGGCTTTATAATATTACTTAAGTAATCAGCAACAATCTATACTTTCAGACACCGCGCGCGCGCTAATGTAAACAACAACAACCCCCGCGTCCCGCAGCGCCCGGCACTCAAGGCCACTCGAGCGTTATTCGAGTGGGTCGGCAGATGTTTATAATTTAGAACGTAAAGTTATGATAACATCGCTTGTGTTTCTTAGAAGTATACATTGTAAGCTACGATAAGTGTTATGAATAATCGCATTTACGTGTATATTTTAGTTTATACGTCTGGTTAAAGTAACCGAATTGGAAATATGAGATGATATTATTATATCTTTATTATATAGATTAATTGATTTGTCTAATAAGATGTTTTACTTTTTCTATTTCCTAGTTAAATACGCTTTATAGTAAAAAAAAGTATTTATAATGTCTGTGAGAAAAAAATAAGATATTAGCATTTGAAAGTGCGTGACGAGTACATTTTAGAGCGCGGTGAAAGTAAATATTGAAAAATTTCTAAAAAAAATTCTGGCGTTGCCTTGTGCGTGCTTTTCACATATTTTATAGAAATACTAATAAATAACACTATCATAGTGATTAAAACCTGAAATACGATATAATAAAGTAATAAAAAAATAAAATATCAAAAAAGGCGGGAAATCTGAGAAATGATGATAGGTTATTTTGGGCTTCAGTTTGTTATACAAAAATAACAATAGTCACTATTGTTTTTATTGTGTCTAAAAATAGAAAGAATAAGCTTTCCAATAATGTATTATACTTACATACTTGCCCAATAACAACTACAGATAACAGCGGAACAAATAACATAGACGAATGAACGTGTGGCGCAAAGTCACGTGACATGACAAAAAAAATATTTAGAAAAATATTATTCAGTTGATACATTCATTCGAAAAGCTCAGTTCATTCTGAGAACATTGATATGCAACACAATATTTTAAATACAGGCCTTATAATAAAAAAACGGCAAACAAAACACGTCCCAACGCTTCGACCCCATATAGCGTCACCGGGGTTTTACGGGTGCAAATGTGACGACGCGATATAGCGTCACCGGGGTTTGAGCGGATCATGGCGCACCCTGGGGGAGGCTTATGTCCAGCAGTGGACTGCAATAGGCTGAAATGATGATGATGATGACTTAAATCATTATAAGAAATGTAATTAATAATTACTAATACTGTATTGTTATTGTAATTATCAAAACTATAATGCGGATTGATTGGTGTCTGTTACAATCACACACAAACCGAACATAACTACAGCTCCCAAGCAAAAGTTACAAAACAACGTTATATCTATACTAATATAATAAAGTTGAAGAGTTTGTTTGTTTGGTTGAACGCGCTAATCTAACAATCTCAACTACTAGTTCGAATTGAAAAGTTATTTTATCGAGGAAGGCTATAAGCTATTATTATAACATAACACTAGGACCAAAAGGAGCGGAGCATCAATAAAAAAAATGTTTTAAAAACGGGCAAAATTCTATGTGACGAAGACGAAGTTGCGCTGGTCAGCTAGTAAAATATAATTACAGGGAAATGTAAATTAATAACGGAAAAAAGGTCACACAGGCACGAGTTTGCTTCATGGTTTGACATTATCCTCGTTTTTTATTTATATCTTGCTTAAACGCGACATCTTCAAGATTATCTAAACATATAATAAAATCGTAGGAAAGTCAAAACTGTACATTGAATATTTTTTTAAAAAGAATACTTGGGGCGTGATCTACAATCGATATAGAAGCCAAAAATATAGTTTTTAGAATTTTTGTCTGTTTGTCTGTATGTATGTCTGGGCTAAACTCAAAAAGTACTGCATGAATTTACTTCAAATTTTGCATGAATATTACTAACAGGTCGGGTCAACATATAGGCTGCATATTATCACGCTATTATCTACGGGGGAGGAGCTGTGAATCTTTATTTTTCTTACGCATTCTGTGACAGCGTGTAATCTAACGACGCATATTTAAATGTTGTTTTTGAGTAAGCCATGCTATTATCTAGCTTTACACTATAAAAACTACGCCATTTAAGTAACTTGGGCAGAGAAATATACTTGGGTTTCGCGGCGACAAACACTTAAATAGTTAAAATCTACGCGGACGAAGTCGCAGGTAACTGCTAGTTCTTAATATAATAGATGCAGAGTAAAATTCCGATTTGAACGAATATATATTTTTAGAATAAACTTTGTCTAGCTATATTAGAGATGTAGTCACACAAGAAGTGATAGAATAAAGGAGCTAATATTGTGAATATTTATTCAACCAATCACAGACAAGTACAATATTAATGTAGTTAGTTATGAACTTGAGCACGCACGTTCAGCGAACGCGTCTCATTATAAAATCAAGTGTTACGAAAATACGCACCATGGGTTGGAAGCCTTCTGCGCTCACCCACACACCCACAGTCCGCGTAAAGTTGTAGAGGCCATCTGAGGCCAACAATTAACAAATATATATATATATATATATATATATATATATATATATATATATATATATATATATATATATATATATATATATATATATATATATATACGCACCTTTTGACTCTCGTCTCCGCGGTGTGCAGACGTCTATGATAGTTTATATATTGCAGCTACAATAGCAATATAAATAATTGGTATAAGCACGGTTAGCACGTTGATCATAACGAAATTAACTATTACAAACCTTTCCACAATATCCAGTGCCTCCTGTGACAAGAACTGACTTTCCAGAGTAAAAGTCAGTAATTGATTGATAACCGGTACTGCCCGTATTTGCCTTCAGATCACTGCAAACAATACATTGCCGTAATAACATACAGGTGTCCCTGAATATATGAATCCAATTGTAGCGGTAGATTTCTTAGGTAAGGACCTTTCAAATGTGATAAATAAAAAAAATATGACCCTTGTGTAAAAATAAAAAAACCAACGTTTTTAAAAAATTACGGCTTTTTCCAGACTTTCAACTACAGGTGCTTCGTTTATGGCTAATATTCAAATTTTTTGTCATTATTATTATTTGTTAAGGATTGATTCGTCAAACAACAAACTATTTTTTTTTTAAAACGACGTAATTTTCAAATCGCATCATTATTTTGGTGAATGTCGTACTTTTTTAAAAACATAGATTCTTTTATTTTTACACAAAAGTTGGCACATTTGAAAGTTTTTTACCTAAGGAATTTCCCGTTACAATTTGATTCACATATTTAGGGATATCCTGTATATATTTTTATTGAATAAGTTACATTGTAGCAGTAATCTGCTAAATCCAAACTAATATTATGCGAATGCAGTACTTTTCTGGATGAAAGTAACCTTATGTCCTGTTCTGTACCACTGCCAACGTGTATGTGAAATTTCATGTTGATCGGCCGAGGAGTTAAGGAGTGGAAGCGTGACAAACAAACTCTCATTGGCATGGGACGGATAATCCGACACGACCGGAGAGAGATCAGGCGCAGGACCAACGGCGCAACGTGCGCACCGAGGCACGGGGGTGTCTAACACCGCCAACTTCCTAACTCCGAGCTCGTATTGAGATTTCTTAACAGAAAAACCCAATAACTTTTTGTTGGCCCGACCCGGGATTCGAACCCGAGACCTCATGCACAGCAGTCGCATTCACTACCGCTGCGCCACGGAGGAGGTTCGATAGCATCTAACACTTAGCAGCTAAGTGCATGTCATTATAATAGTCAGCATGTCATTCGAGAAAAGTTCACACGCATTGTTATGTTACTGAATTAATAGAAGTAGTCGTCAATGTTTACAGCGTTAACGCCACGTGCTGCTTTTTTTTTACTTGTGGGAATGCATTGACGCATTATACCCCTCCGCGGGGGCGGGCGAAGGGGTTATGTCGGACTCGCCAGGGTAAAAGAGAAAGATTTAATATGAGAATAATGTACCTCCCGGAATACCGACTAAACCTACCACGGTGTTGCTCGACAAAACCGCTATCGGCGGAGCCGCGCGAATCATTTGCACATGCGGTCGCGACCCCGCCGAGGTTTCGGCCCGCCGCGCCGTATAAAACGACAGGCCACTACACGAAAAGACCTATCCAAAGGTACTCACTCACTTAAAAACCTAACTGTCTCCCACCTAGAGGGAAGACAGACTCGATACAGAGGCGCGCGAGGGAACACGCACGCCGCTTCTCAGACCTGGTGCTGATCGGATGGCGGGCAGGCCCACGAAGTATTTTTTGTGTATCTCGACATAATTATTTTTTGCCCCGTGCAGGTATCAAACTCACAACCATCATGCTATTATGCTCTGCTTAGTTATAATATTGTTTGTAATAATAATAACATTTATTTGTCAGAATATTGTCAGATTGATTGGAGTTACATAATATACCGAACATAATATTCTACTAAATGAACAGTGTACAAATATTCGTAATATATTAAAAAATAAAATCAAATGGACAGGAATATAGTTCCTACACGTCTTTACAATTTAAAAATGATTACAAAAAGCTTATATTTATACAAATAAATAAAATTGAAGTGTCTGTTTGTAATGTCAAAATAACAGCTTTTTATCTAATGCGTATGACAGTATATAAGGTACCTATACGAAAACATAATTTTTTTTTAATTTTTGTCTGTCTGTCTGTTTGTTCTGGGTAATCTCCGAAACGGCTGAACCGACTTTGACGGGACTTTCACTGGCAGATAGCTGATGTTATAAGGAGTAACATAGGCTACTTTGATTTTAGAAAAAAATAGGGTTTCGCAGAGAACAACAACACTTTTTCATTAAAATCTACGCGGACGAAGTCGCAGGTAACAGCTAGTAATTAATATGCATGTTATAAGTTGTCAATGTTATTATTTAATGTAAGAGATTAAAGCATGAATAACATCTACAATTAGTCTTCTAAATTATAATATCTCAATCTACTAAATTAGTAACAACAAACAGTATTATTTTTGTAGCTGTATCTAAAATGGTTTGTTATAAAATAATAATTTAATAATAGTATTATTAATCAATGTGGTGGCTGGTTTTCTAAGCAGCGATAGCCTACTGGGAAACCGTTGGACTGCCACGCAGAGGTCTCGGGTTCGAACCCAAAGCGCGCATCTCTGCCTTTTCGAAGTTATATGCGTATTAAATAGTTAATTATCGCTTGCTTTAACGGTGAAGGAAAACATCGTGAGGAAACCTGCATGTCTGAGAGTTCTCCAGAATGTTCTCGAACGTATGTGAAGTCTGCCTACCCGCAGTAGGCCAGCGTGGTGGACTATGGCCTATCCCTTCTCACAGTGAGAAGAGACCCGTGCCCAGCAGTGAGACAGTTTAATACAGGGCTGATATTATAATTATTATTAATCATGTCATAGGATAATCGGTAGCTTATAGTCATATTTTTTGAGCTATATAGTGTTGTGTGTATGTGATAGAATATTATTATTATTATGCCATCCGTGTAGTTATTTATTTATTGTAGTTGGACATAACAAAAAAGAAAATAAGAATATTTTAACTATTTTCTTTTGTTGGAAATAATACACGCGTTTCAAGTAAATGCTATTAAGAGAAAACAATAAAATGAGATCTCATTAATGTATAAGTTTAATAGCACAAACAGCTATTAATTACTATTTTAATTAGTTTGGTAAGTAATATAATATTATGTCTAAAGTCACTACAAAATGAATTTATTTACAGAACCATACAAAATTATATAGGCATAATAACTTAAAAAATTAAATATTAAAATTAAAAATTAAAAATGTTTTATTTCGATATCACATAGGTACATAAGTACTTATATCTAGGGATAGAGGTATCCTTTTAAGTATAAAATGATACCTGTGTTAGGATATCCCCCTCTTCCATAACAAGGGTTACACTGATAACTAATGGCAGATGTCGATGGCGTAGTGGTTAGCGTAACCGACTGCCACACCTGAGGTCGCGGGTTCGATTCCCGCACAAGTCAAACATTTGTGTGCATGAACTTGGATGTTTGTCTTGGTCTAGGTGTTTCTATTATTAGAGGTTATGGGTTAAATAACACACTGTATAAACACTTTATTTTATAGTTTTAAACTTTGACACGAGGAAGTTTTATATGTCCATTCACTTACAGCTCACAACAAGAAGTAACAGATAGCAGTGTTGCTACGCCTTTTATAGCTAATCAAACTGTATAGTATTTGACTACTATTTATATTCTATGTTGTTAAATTATACAATTACTAAGGTGCAATTATTCTAAATAGTTAAATGTAATTAATTAATTTTTGCACATATAAATGTATATAATTCAACATCTATGTATAATATGTATGTATTTACAAAAAAAAAGTATATATGTATGTTTATCCATTGTCTAGTCCCATAGTACAAGCTCTGTTTAGGCTTTAAGACTGCGCCGAGCGAAATGTGCCAAAACAGGCGGTCACCGTTAAGTTGATAAAATCAACACTTTTTGTTTAATACAAATATAAAATATACATTTACCATAACAATGAATGTATTTACAATTACTCCGTGTTAAAAACTTTAAATAATTAATATTTTCGCCTACAAAATTACGCAAATTTGCATGAAAAATTCAAAAAACGTAAGCTCGTATTAAGTGATTTTTTAGATTATAACAGTAGAAATCTATCCTATTTTACAGCTTAATTAAACGAAACATAAATAGTTATATTACAATTTGTCTGTCCCAAATATTTAAGTTATTGGTTGACAATAAAGATACATATTTATCAAAAAAGCACTTCAAATCCTCCACACAATTTTACTATGGTGGCCGCGCGCCGATTTGAATATCGAGCTCTGTCATTCAGTCCAACCGCGTCTTACGCTCGGCGCAGTCTTAACGGTGAAGGAAAAGATAGTGAGGAAACCTGCATGTCTGAGCGTTCTACATAATATTCTTGAAGATATGTGAAGTGTGCTAACCCGCCCTGGGCCAGCGTGGTCTATGGTCTAACCCTTCTCACACAAAGAAGAGGCCTGTGCCCAGCAGTGGAACAGTTTATTACAGAGCTGATATTATATACTATTATATAATAGGTTGAAAAATTTTGTTTATAATTGTATCTATACAAATATTATAAAGCTGAAGAGTTTGTTTGTTTGGTTGAACGCGCTAATCACAGGAACTACTGGTTCGAATTGAAAAATTATTTTATTGTTGGATAGCCTATTTATCGAGGAAGGCTATAGGCTATATAACATCATGCTATGACCTCACGGGGGCGGCGCAGTAACGATAAACGCGGGTGAAACCGCTGGGAACATCTAGTAAATAATAAGCACGAGATTTTTTTCATCTCAACTGTACGCTTATGAGGTAGTTTAATTTCAATATACTATTGGCATGAACGTAAGACAATATAATAATAAATTGTATCTTGATCCGGTGTATCGTACCTGTGCACCTTGACCGCACGCGAGCTTCTATATGATCGATGCGGATCGTCGCCTGCGCATTATTGGGATTGACTCTGTATTTAAAAACTTATAAGTGCCTTTTGCAGGTCTAATCACCTCTTCTAATATTGCAAGTTGGTAAATATACATGTATAAATAAACTGTTAAATTATCTGCATATATTGTTGGTCTGCTCCTTAGTAAAGCAAATAATATTTCGAAAAAGATAATTTTGTGTTCGAAATTTTTCACTATTTGAACCGTATATTATATACTTAGCGCTTGCATTTAAGTTTGACATGTCCATATTTATACTCATATCATTAATATTTGACCTTCGATAGCGGTAAATATTCATACAAAATTATTCATTGCTTAAGAACAATTTCACCCAATCAAAATTTAAATAAACATTATTTGGACTCTACATGAACATTTCTTTTATACTTCTAAGGTGGCAAACAAAAATACAGCCCACCTGATGGTACGTGGTCACCGTAGCCTAAGGACGCCTGCAACACCAGAGGCATCACTTGCGCGTGGCTGACTCTTTAGGAATAAAAGGAAGTAGGAAGGAGAAGGAACGGGAAGGGGGAGATAGGGTAATTGGGCCGCCGGCACTCTCACTCACTGAACGAAACACAACAGTAGGAATACTGTTATTTTACGTCGATATTCTGTGAGAGGGTAGTACTTCCCCGGTCGAGCCGGCCCATTGATGCTGAAATCAGCGAGGCTCTACTACTCTAAAAACTCGCGAACATCCTAATATTATAAATCGTAACTAATATAATAAATGCGAATGTGAGTTTGTTTGTTTATTACGCTTTAGCGCCTTAACTACTAAAGCGATCATCATAAAATTTGGCATACACCTTGTCAGGGGAACACAAAGGGACATTTAACTTCCATCCAGAAAAGTACTGGTACTTTCTTTTTTATTTACATGGGCGAATGCAATGACGCATACCTCTCTGCAGGGCGACGGAGAGGTTATGTCGGACTCACTGGGAGAAAGACGGTGAGCGACATCCTGGTAATACCGACTAAAACCCATTACGGTGTTCTTCGACATAACCGCACCGGCGAGGCCGCGCGAAGCACTTTCACAAGCAATCGCGATCTCATCGAGGTTACGGGCCGTCGTATGAAACGGCAGGCCACTACATGAAAAGACATACCCTATGGTCACTTCTAAATTTTAATCCTGCTGTCCCCTTGTGGGGGATGGATACACGACACATAGGCGCGCGTGGGAACACGCACGCCGCCTCTCGGACCTGATGCTGATCGGGTGGCAAGCAGTCCCACGAAGCCCACCACCCCCATGTAAAAGGTCAGGGTGGCTGCAGGTCGTCTCGTGCTCTCCGGCGCTCGGTTCTGAGATTGGGGAGAGGGTTCAAGCGCTCCCTCTCCCGCTCCGCAGCCTCCTTGATGGAAATTACTTCCTCACAGAAGGAGAAGACGGTGTTCCACGACCTCTCGCTGCGGGCCATAGACTGAACCATGGCCGGGAGCGATGCCACCTCTCCAGCCACTACTCAAAAACGGGACTTACCACCACGATTGTGGCATGCCCGGAGAGAAGTACTGTTAATAACCTAACCTAACTACATTTACGCGAGCAAAGCCGTGAGCAAAATCGAGTTAACTATAGAAAACTATGGTTTAAAAGAAAACCATAAAAATCTTTGAGATTAAATATAATGACCATCAAAAATAATAATAATAATAATATTCTATCACATACACACAACACCATCTAGCCCAAACTAAGCAGAGCTTGTACTATGGGTACTAGACAATGGATAAACATACATATATACTTTTTTTTTGTAAATACATACATATTATACATAGAAACACCCAGACCAAAACAAACATCCATGTTCATGCACACAAATGTTGGACTTGTGCGGGAATCGAACCCGCGACCTTAGGCGTGGCAGTCGGTTACACTAACCACTACGCCATCTAGGCCGACTTATCACTGAACGTATAGCATTGCGTTACCGCCGCTTGTTTATTGGGTCACCCTCGCGTGTCACCAATATTAATGTACTCTTTTAAACAAGCAAGGCATCGTTTTTCAAGCAAATTCAAATTAAAATTCAATTTGTTGCATTCTATAATGTACATTTACAGGTGGTAGGTTTAAAAATAAGTAACAAATTATGAATAAATAAAATTAATATTTAAATTAAAATTGCAGGATATAGGTATTATGATATATGAGAGAGATGCGGCATGAAAGTGGATATAGTGACAAGAATAGAAAAGGGTACGTTAAGCTGGTTTGGACATGTAGAAAGAATGGACGAGGAAAGACTGACTAAGAAAGTTTATAAGGCTAGTGTGAATGGAACACTCACAAGAGGAAAACCTAGGCGAACGTTTCTCGACCAGATCGAAGGTGTTCTGGACAAAAGCCAGATTAAGAGCTCCTTGAACCGACAGGCGTGTATGAGGAATGTGATGAAAGTGAATGAAGCCAGAGAAGTGTGTCAGGATCTTAGCAAATGGAAATCCGTATTCTCTACCTACCCCTCTGGGAAACAAACTATGTATGTATGTATGTATTATGATACATATTTATAATAATATTTATTGATAACTAGCTTTTGCCCGCGGCTTCGCTCGCGTTAATTTAGAATTTGACAATCAATTCGGGTTGTACTCTGCTTGTAATAATATAAGTCAATCATGATTCGAAGGACACGTGGCGCCATGTATTATCATAAGAACGTTATTGTTGTTTTCCTCGGGAACAGTAATTTTTTTCGGGGTGAAAGGTAGCCTACGTCCGTTTCTGTACACCTATCGACGTATATGCAAAATTTCAGGATGATCGGTTCAGTGGTTAAGGCGTGACAAGGTAACAAACAAACAAACAAGCTCATTTTCGTTTTTATAATATTAGTTAGGATTTATGTCTATTGCATTTATTATTCACAATGTTATTATAATTTTAGGCTTTATTCTTTATTTATTAACAATAGCATCGTATGCTTAACAATTAAATATTTAAGATTTTGAACAGTTTTGGCATAGATTTCTCTCGCACCATGAATAATAATAAAGTCCTCCCGACCGAATTTCGGTCACGGCGGCCAGTCTTAACGGAGACTGGCCATCTGCGCATGAGATATTATAGTGCACAAGTGTGTGCGCAAACACATGTGCAATCTCTGTTCCCTAACTCTCATGATTCGATGGGACGAATAATCCGACACGACCGGAGAGAGATCAGGCGCAGGACCAACGGCTTTACTTGCTTTCCGAGGCACGGGGGTGTCTAACACCGCCAACTTCCTAACTCCGGGCTCGTATTGAGATTTTTTAACAGAAAAACCCAATCACTTTTTGTTGGCCCGACCCGGGATTCGAACCCGAGACCTCATGCACAGCAGTCGCATTCACTACCGCTGCGCCACGGAGGCAGTTAAGGCAGTTAATGAATAATTTCTATATCGCGTGCGACTTTACAGATATTCAAACAATGGACGCAAAGAACATCTAATCTCAGAATAAGTATTTCTGAATCACATAATTATTTATCACGTCCGGCAATCGAATACACAACACTCGGCGCAGTTGCAGTAAAGAGACCACTAAAATCACTTCTTTGATTAGTAACAGATTACCATCAAGTATGCTTGCGAAATGGAAATCCGTAGTCTCTGCCTACCCATCTGGGAAACAGGCGTGAATGTATGTATGTATGTATGCATGTTTGAGAACTTACTAATAAAATACAACTTACCCATTTATACTAGAATACCCTCTAAAATAGTTAATTTTTACGATTAAATGCTGTCTGAAGTTGCATCTACTTAGTATAAATGACGCCATTATTTCGAATTCACTTAATATTACTCAATAAATTATTATTTTTAACACGGTAAAAATTATTGTGAAGTTACCATATAACAATTAATTTAAAAGAAACTTTTAATGCAGCGTGCCACGAAGTTAAAAAGAATACACTAACAATACACGAGTATAATGTTATTATCAAAACGATGCCGTTTGGCAAATAAGCCAAAAATAACAAAAACAAAAGATAATGAATAAGAAACCGCAACACAACTGAATGCTATAATATTCGTACAACAATAAACAGGTAATCGAACGAATAGGACCTTTATATACATTGGTGATTCGTCCTACTCATATTACCATTCACTGACTTAGAGAAATAGAAGTCATACAAAGGGGAGTCGTAGGAAAAAAGTAAATATAGCGTCGTATAGAAAATTGTTTGAAAGACTCGGAAAAAATGCTTGGTCTTCGGAAGGTCAGCTCTTGATGGTGGCACCCCATCGGATCTCGGAAACGGTGATATCTATGGGAGTCGTTCTCGAACAAAATCTTCCTAAAACCCTGGTAACTTTTGGGGGGGGGGGGGAGGCAAAAAAAACATGGCTTCCATACAAAAAAAAATGGCCGCCATATAAACTTCGACCTCTAATATCTCCGAAACGGTTAGAGATTTATTTCATTTTTCATTTTAACCATACATATGCTTAAGTTAGTTTGTGGAGTCTTCTTTTAAGCATTTAATGCCTGTGTTAGGAAGCTCCGCTCTTCCATACCGTAGCAAATAAAGTAAGTAGATACAAAACTGATTAAAAATTATTTTTTTTACAATTTTATTACTATTGATATAAATATAAATTAATGCATGCAATCTTTGTGTGTTAGTGCAGTATGTGTGTGTGTGTGAGGGTGTGTGTGTAAGTGTGAATGTGTGAGTGTATGTGAGGGTGTGTGTATGTGAGTGTGAGTTTACGAGAATATATAAGTGTTTGTTTGCGTAAAGGGGACTGTAGATGGAAGTTTGTGATGTGTGCTAATGTGTTTTATTTTAAGTGTTGTAGCAGTGCTTCCGTTTCACCAAAGGTAAGTGTCATAACCCAGCTAATTAGCGCTTTTTTAGCTTCGTAATATGTTTGTGTATGTATGTAAATTTCCTTATTTATTTTATTATATAATTTAGCAGCTCGTTTTTTTAATTGATTACTGGCAAATATCGTGTTTGTCTGAGGAGTCGGTATGATTATGTCCTTTCTCCTTTTGGAGGTTCTATCAGAATGGTATGCTGTGGTCTTCTGTGTCCTTAGAATAATGTGCACTATATAAAGTTTTCTAACTGAGAGTAAATTACTTATTTTGTATAATCTTTCAGTAGGGTACGTTATCTTTTTAAAATACATTAATTTAATAAGTGCACGTTGTGCTCGTTCAACGCCAATAAAATGGGTTTTAGCAGCACTTCCCCAAATGGGGATACAGTATACAATGACGGATTGAACTAGAGCGATATATATTTCATTAAGTATATTGCGAGGGCTATTTTTGGTAGTGTTTGTGTTTTTAGGAACAATATGCCTCAGCGTCCTAAAAATCCAACTTAACTTTCTCACTCTATTACCAACTTGTTCAAGATGGGAATACCAGGTTAATCTCTGGTCAATTACTACTCCTAAATATTTATTTTGACTGACTTTGGTAATCGTGGCACAGTTACAATTTTCGTTTTCAGTGTCTCCGCATACATGAACTTTTATGCTAAAATGGTTACTTGGCTAAGTACGGTCAGCAATGCTAAAACAGATATAATTAGTTTTGCATATATTTAAGGTAAGTAGATTTACATTTAACCAGTGAGCAATTTTAGACATCCCCATCTCTGTTCTAGCCTTAACATCATTCCAAGAGTTTCCTGAGAACACAACAGCAGTGTCATCGGCGTATGAAAATATCTTTGCATTGTTGATGTCCATGTTACAAAGATCGTTGACGTACACCAGAAATAGTGTCGGTCCAAGGACGCTACCCTGGGGCACGCCATACGATACCTCTGTGTAGGTGGGGTGTGTTCGAACAAATGTCATAGAGGTCGACGAGATCTTTCCAGAAAATGCCACTTTCAAGGTCACCGCCGTCATCGGTGACCCCCAATTTTTCAAGGTTCGTGAATCCGAAACTAAAATTATAGCGTCGTATAGAGAATCGTTCAGAAGGCCCGGAAAAAATGCCTGACCTTCGGAAGGTCAGCTCTTGGTGGTGGTACCCTATCGCATCTCGGAACAGTGATATCTACGGGGGTCGTTCTTCAACAAAATCTTGCTAAAACCCTGTCAACTTTTAGGGAAGGCGTAAAACCATGGCTGCCATACAATCTTTGACCTCTAATATCTCCGAAACGCGGTTAGAGATAGGCGGGGTGTGTTCGAATAAATGTCATAGAGGTCGACAAGATCTTTCCAGAAAAGGTCATTTTCAAGGTCACCGGGGTAATCGGTTATTTTTGGCTTCGGGGGTTTTCAAGGTCCCTTTTTGATTAAATCAAACCGTTCGCAGGCCCCTTGCGGCCCGCGCAACCACGCGAAATACTAGTTCATGATATAAAACTAAATAACGCTTCGCGTTTCTCTTCTTGTATTTACTATTTATTTATGACCAGATTTTTAGAGTTCTGTAGTCGAACTGTCGACAACGGCACAATTACGTAGAGTTTTTTTTATACGACTAATCTCGAAAACAAGGATACGGCCCACCTGATGGTGTGTGGTCACCGTAGCCTATGGACGCCTGCGACACCAGAGGCATTACTTGCGCGATGCGGACCCTTTAGGAAAGGAAGTGGGAAGGAGAAGGAGCGGGAAGAGGGGAAGAGGGTGGTTGGACCTTCGGCACTTTCACTCACCGAACGAAACACAACAGTAGGAATACTGCCATTTCACGTCGATATTGTGAGAGGGTAGTCCTTAGAGCCGGCCCATTCATGCTGAAATCAGCGAGGCTTTACTACTCATAAAATATATCCTACTATAGTAGGATTTTTCTGTCAGTAGGTCGCAGCCATGACTGTGACCTTGGCATGAATTGTCTTACAGCAGCGGCTCTGTTAATGTACTCGTTGTATGCTACCTCTACGCAAAAAGTTAGATAAAATTAGATCACTACTAATTAAAAATAAAATACAATAACGATAAAATTACAAGAGATCTTGTAAATAATGTTTACATTTTAAAGGCACGAGTTACCTTGTCATTTGTGCACGTGGAGTGCTACTCAATGTCAATGCATCGATGCGTTCGCGTGTCCAGTTCAACTAGTTGCCGATCGGAGACTAGCAAAACCGGAACTACGCGATTACTATTAATTCATCGTAAGTTCGTGATTTGATATCTCGCTTCTCAATAAGTGACACAATTGTATGCAATAGTTGGTGGCACTTTAGAGAATTAAAAAACATATACGCAGCACAAACAAACAGAAACGTAATCGAAGTGTTGACTCCAAACTCTGGTAACTACACAAAATCTTAGGGCCCATTCTCACCGAGAAGCCGTGGCGACGTCGCCGGCTATATAGGCATGGTTATCCTTAGCTACCTTCTGTAGCCAGGAGTAGCCGGTGACTACCATCTGCCAGTCAGTTCTCTCAGTTTTCCCACAAAAATACGTGTACGGCGTCTGTCTTGGCGGCCGGTTGGACACTGAGTGAGTGAGATGCAAGTTGCTCGTGTACATTTGTTTGGAAACGTCGCCAGCGCGTCAGAATATCTAAACTCTACACAGAGGGCCGTTTTTCGTGGCTTCGTTTCCGAATTGGCGATGTTGCCAAACCATCGCCAAGTGAGGTAACTGCCATACGTTTCATGCTTGCCATATGAATTGAAAGATACGTAGCTGCCGACGTAGCCAGCGACGTTGCCATAGCTTCTCGGTGAATTAAGGCCCTTATTGATCACCTAACACAAGCCATTTTGGCTAACTTTTGTTTGAACAACAAACAAATATTTTTTATATATTTCCAGAGAGACAGGTTATATTGTGGATAATCACATAGAATACTTTTTATGCCATATTGCGTTACTGTGGGACAACAATTAATAATTGTAACATTGTATTGTTATACAACACTAGTTCTAAACTTATCAATAGATGTTCGATCAAGCGTAGTCCAAGTAACGCTGGTTAGAGGCAGCCATTTTTTGTGCTTTATTATATCCAGGTATTGTATAAAATAGTAAATTATTGGCTTTTATCTCTGGTAATATAATTTTTCACCCGGGAAAAGCAAGATAGACTATAAATGATTACTAAAGTAAACATTTATTCCTACAACGCAACTCTCTCAACTGGTCCAACACACACTTGGAAAATAAAGGTTTTATTTTATTTAAAATAAAATAAAGACCTTTATTAATTGAAATTGAACTACTATATTATTATACGGATTTTATCGCGTTGTTTTTTTGACACTTTATTACAAAATTTTGAAAACTGTTACACTACTATTACCAATTAAACTTTACTAATTTTTAAGCTAATTAAATTATTGAAACTATTAAAATTATTACTATACTATTATACTATTTACATTTGTGTTTACACTTTCCCCAACGTTTCGGTTGCTTTTCAGCAGCCATGGTCACAGGGAGACTAAGATGGTAGTTGTCTCAATGTTCCAGTGTAGTTATTTCAAAGTACCCGAACATAATTTAATCATGGGTGTTTCTATTTACGCAGAATGAGCTCAAAGTATCATGAAGTCTAGCTGTGGTTAGCTTTTTCTTGGGTTTGAATATTTGAATTACTGGATCCCAAGCTGGTGGTACATTCCAACCATCTTCTCTATTGAAATTTGGATGTTTTTTGATTTCAATAACCTCACGAAGCATCCTTGGTTGGAATCGGTGTTCTTTAGCGAGCATCTGTGGTTTGTCAAATCTCAGATAGTGGTTGGTCCCCTGTTGCACATGTTCACACACAGCAGACTTCAATGAGCGTTGGTGTTTTACATCAGCTATGTGTTCTTTTATGCGGGTGCCTATGCTTCTCTTGGTTTGACCAATGTATGAGAGTCCGCAGTCACAATCTATTTTATAGACCCCTGCATCTTGTAAAGGTAGTTGGCACTTGACGGATGGTAAGAATTGACTTATCCTCGTTGGCGGCTTGAAGTATGTGTTGATTGATTACATTGCTCAAACCAAGAGAAGCATAGGCACCCGCATAAAAGAACACATAGCTGATGTAAAACATTTTTTATGGCATATTTTGGCAAACGAGCAGACGGATCGCCTGATGGTAAGCGATTACCGCTGCCCATGGACACCCGTAATCCCAAAGGAGTTAAAAGTGTGTTTAACCCATTACCGCCCGCCGTACTCACGTGGGTACGGCTACAAAAATGCTTATTTCAATATTATCGATCTGTTGTTTTTGTCACCTTTAATAATTATATAATGTTCAAATAATGGTAGAAAAAATAATATAATTATTTTGGAGGTAGTATGAAAATTTATGTCAAATTTGATAGTGACAAGTACGGATTGTGAACCCAAGTGTTATGGTAAGATATGGTATTGTATATTAATTATAAATTAAAATATATTAGCGTTTGTTTTCGATGAATAATAATAGTCGTATTCCATTCCATCAAATTATACTTCGTTTAGTTAAATTGTTTTGATAAACTCATAACAGGGCTCATTTCAATTTACTGTACCCGGGCGAGTACAACAGGCACTAGTGTACTAAAATTTTACAGATATTTTCGCATATTATAATGAGCCAAATGAATTATGCAAGATTGGAAAAAGTTCTTCAATCAGTACTGGCTGATGATAATAATGATTTTGAATAGGATGTGTTATTGTTACCACCTCAAACTGCACTAGTGAGTGAAGAAGAAGAAGGAAATGACGATAACCTGACATGTTCAACTCTTCCAATTGCTGATGATGATTCAAATTGGGATGACAGTGATGAGGAGCCTGTGTCAAATCGTGCCAAACCATCAAAAAGGGCCAGAATTCAGGCTTCCATTGAACCTAAATGTAGAAATGAATCCATGATAAGGTATTTTGGCTGGACGTTTCGGCTATCGAAATTGGGCTGCAACAAGCTCAGACGGGTACTGTTATGCATTCGACATATATTGTGGCAAATCTAACGAAGTATCTTCTAATACTCTAGGAGCAAGAGTTGTAAAAGGTTTACTAGAGAAAATTCCAAATTGTTCCCCATTAACATATCTATACTTGGATGGTTTTTTTTTTCAAACTATCAACTATTACATGATCTGTGGCTCTTAAGATATATGGCGATAGGTACAATGATCGATAATAGAACAAAGAAATGTCCTGTTACCTCTGCAAAGGACTTAAAAAAATCAAGGGCGCAATTTGACTATCGTTAACGAAATTACAATTGTGCGCTGAAAGGACAATAACATTGTCACAATAGGATCAAACTATGATGTCATTGATTAAGTGGTGGTGGTGGGTTATCTCCACAAATTTTATATATGGCTGTTTCTAATGCCTGGCGGCTTCATGTCTTACAAAGCAATCATCAAGAGTTAACAATATATATGGATCAACTGTCGTTCATACGAACTTTAGCACGCGCATACTTACGACTAATAAAAATGACTACCTACGTTATCATCAAACATAGAAATCGAACGATAACGGCCATAATTTGGAGCGCATTGAAAAACCTCTGCGATGCTTTATTTCTCACAATCCAGTTCGATGGCGTTGCACAATATGCCTGAAAACGTTATGTATTGGGAGAGCTTGTTTTGGGCAATTTCATATGTAATTCGCCCGTTGTACTCGGACAGGTACACCCCTATATTTTTTGAGTCAAATATATATTTCATATTTTTTGTTCATTTTCCTTTTATTTACTCCATATTAAACCAATAAATAACATTAAAAAATATTTTTGATCGGCAGATTTTTTTTGGGCGTTAATGGGTTAAAAAGGAATGAAGGAGGGAAAAGACAAAGGAAAGGACAGGAAAAGGATCGGGTTAACTGGGCCTCCGGCTCTCTCACTTACCGATACGAAACGCAACAGTACGGGGACCGTTACTTCACGCCGGTATTCTGTGAGAGGGTAGTACTACCCCGGTCGATCCGGCCCATTCATGCTGAAACCAGTGAGGAAACTCAGTTCTGTATGTCTCAGAAAGTTGAAGTTGTGGTGTTTTACACTTACATTTCTCCAGCTATTGGGTTGTTTGTATATCTCACACTAAAACCATACTTTTCTAGATTTTATTTACCAAATGCTTGCCAGAAGTTTTTTGAACGGTAGGCAACCGAATAACAGCCTTTGTCTGCTGCTGTTGCAACCCAGACCTACCTTTTGTTTTTTTTGGTACCCAGGAAAAATGCTTCATGCACTACCCGCCGGCTAGGGGACGGCACCGGCGGGGCGTGTGTGACTCCCCAGCAATAAACGCGCTGGTATACCTACTAAAAAACCTGGGGTGTTCCCTCTCTCATCCAATGGGGGGGCCTGTTGGGAGCTCTTAAAAGAATTGAGTCATCCATAGCAGGCCACCCCCTGTGGGTGCGGGCCGGGTTATTTTTTTTTCTGACCCGACCCCCTCTTCTCCCCAGGGGAGAGCTTCACCGCTCTCCCCTTTCGACGTTGGAAGGCGTGCGGGAACACCGCGCGCGCCCGCTCAGGGTTCTTAGTTCACGGGTGGCAGGCCCCCCTGAGGCCTTGCCACCCAGAACCCTTAAGTGGGGGGCAGGAGAGCGACATAAGCGCGTCTCCTGCGCCCCCTCCTCCGGCGGCGTACTTCCGGGGCGTAAGGATCGTCCTCACGCCCCCGCTCCACCGCCTCCTTCTGCGAGATGACAGACTCGCCGAAGGACCTCATTGCGCCCCAGCACCTGTCGTCGCCGACCATCTTGGATACGACGGTCGGCAACGAGAGGTCGGGGCCAATCACAGCGACCAGGGCACAGCGCTCCGCGGCCCACGCCGGGCACTCCTCCAGCGTGTGCTGCGCCGTGTCCCGGTCACACTCCTCACAATGGTGACACCTGGTTGTCGGCTCCCTACCGGCTATCTTGCAGAGGTACTCTCCGAAACAGCCGTGTCCGGAGAGCACCTGAGTAAGCCGGTAGGTGAGCGGTCCGCGCCGCCTGTCCGTCCACTGCCTAAGTACTGGACGGACAGCCTCGACGGTCCTCACCCCGTAGCGGGGCTGGGCCAGTCTTTCTACCCACTTCGCTTCAAGGACCAGTCGAGCCTGGGACCTTCGCGTCTCTACCGCCCCGTGCGTGGGTTTTTCACCCTGGAGCCGGAGGTCAGCGCGCCAGTAATAAACTGACGCTTGGACCTCCGCCTCCAAATCCCAGGGCGGTGATGCCACCAAAACGCACGCCGCCTCAAAGGAGACGGTGCTGTACGCCCGTGACACTCTGATCGCCATCGCTCTCTGAGGTCTCCTGAGGAGAGCGACGTTTCGGCGATCAAGGGTGTCGGCCCAAATGGGTGCCCCGTAAAGGGCCATCGACCGCACCACCCCCAAATAGAGGCGGCGGCAGATGACACTGGGCCCCCCGATATTCGGCAGCAGAGAGTTAAGCGCTCCCGCTGCCGCCATCAGCCGGGGGGCCAGGTGACTAAAATGGACGCGAAAGTTCCAGTGGCTGTCGAGGTGGAGCCCCAAGTATTTCATGCTCGGCTCCACCCCGATGCGGACCCCTCCAACGAAGATGTGGTCATTGGGAGGCGGCGCTCGCCAAGGCCCGTGAAATAATAGGGCCTCGGACTTTTCCAGCACCACCTCCAGTCCCAACATCCTAATCCTGCCAATAACCAGGGCCACTCCAGCCGTGGCAAGACGGGCAACTGCCCCGTAATCCGCTCCGCGGGCCGTAACCAACGTGTCGTCGGCGTAACAAGTAACGCCGACGCCCGGGGGCAGGGCGCCCCGCAGAACCCAGTCGTAGCCGATGTTCCACAGTATCGGACCCAGAACCGAACCCTGTGGAATACCGCACGACACCTCTCTCCGGAACGTCTTTCCGTTCCGCCCCACACAAAACACACTCCTCTGGTGCAGGTAGTCCCCGACTATTCGGCGTAGATAGGGAGGCACCCCATGAAATCGGAGCCCCTCCCTAATAGTCGTCCATGGCAGGGTGTTTAAAGCGTTAGCGATTTCCAAGGACACCGCCAATACCACCCCGCGCGAGGCGACCGTCTCTTCCGAGAGGGCCTTGACGCGGCTGATCGCGTCAATCGTCGATCGGCCCTCCCGGAATCCGAATTAGTGTTCGGATAAGTCGGGGCCCACCCGCACCAGGTGCTTGGAGAGGCGGGCAACCACTACGCGCTCAAAGAGCTTGCCCACCTCATCCAACAGCACTATGGGGCGGTACGCGGAGGGAGAGTCCGCGGGGCGTCCCTCCTTTCTTAGGAGGACCAGCTTGCCCGTCTTCCACATGGAAGGGAAACGTCCCGACTCCAAACAGGCGCTGAACAGCCTGAGGAGCCGGTCTCCTAGGGCGTTGAAGGCCAAAACCCAGGCGCGGCTAGCAATTCCGTCCGGCCCCGGGGCGGTGTTTTTGCCCCGAAGCCGCATCACTGCCGCGCCGAGCTCCGCCATTGTAACTTCTGGCGCCCCGGCATTGGCACCGCCCTCCTCAATTTCGGGCGGTGCCATTACGGGAGGCGTGTGCTCCGCTCTCGAAGGAAAGAGAGCGGAGATCACACCCTCCAATTGCCGGGGCTGGAGACTCTCGGTGACCGGTGGGGCCCAGGGGCGCAGCTTGCCCCTGACCGTCTTGTACGGACGGCCCCACGGATCTGCCTCGAGAGTCCCCAGGAACTCTTCCCATCTTTGGGTTTTGGCCTCGCTGATGGCGGACTGCAGGGCGTACTTCCGCTGTTTGTACGCGTCCCGCAGCCGTGCCTCCACGGTCGGGTCACGGTACCGCCTACCTCGGCGGTACCTAGTGTACTGGCGACGCGCCGCAATGCACGTGGCGCGTTTCCGACTCATGTCGTCAGACCACCAGTACACCTGACGCCTCGGAGGCTGGGCACTGGCCCGGGGCATTGACGCGTCGCAAATCTGCGCCATCGCGCCCCAAAACCACTCCGCTTCTTGCTCAACCTCCACAGGCCCTTCGCCCATCGGGGTCCAGGCCTGTACGATGGAGGCTTCCACCAGCACGTCTACATCTAGACGTTTCAACGCCCATCGTGGGGACGACGGGGTGTGCACACTCCTCGGGCGATCGTCCGGGATCGCTGACGAGGCGGAGATGTCGAACCGCACGTAACGGTGGTCCGACAGAGACTCCGCCTCAACCAAGCCTTAACCGGGGGTCGGTCGCCACAAGCGGTGCGCTACGGCAGGGCTAGCGAACGAAATGTCCACAATGGAATCGCCCTGCCAGCGCACCCATGTCGCGACCGACCCCCGGTTAGGAACCACGAGGCCGGTCGCAATCGCCCACTCCTCCAGCGCGTCGCCGCGAGCGTCGGTGACAGGAGATCCCCAAGCCGTTGATTTGGCATTGAAGTCCCCCGCCACCACGACCAGACGCGATGGGTACCGATTAATCACGGCCCCCACCGCGCCCAAAAATCGCTCAAACTCGGCGAGGCGCCGGTTCGGAGAGAAATACACCCCGATCAGGACGGTTCCCTCCCAATCAACACATATATACCCCTCGCCCCTGTCTGTCATCACCAGGAGCGAGGGATCAGACGAAACAATGGCCGCCAAGCCCCCGAGGTCCCCAAACCAGTTGTGTCGGCTGGGGACGCAGTAAGGCTCGGCGACCACGGCGATTTCTATTGACCACTCCACCATGTGCTGCAGCAAGATATCCTGCGCCCTGGCGGAGCGGCCAACGTTCGCCTGTAGGAGGCGATGGGCCATAATTAATTATGTGTCCATCGCCGTCCCACTGCTCCCTGCTTGGGGAGGGGCCGGGGCGGCCGGAGTCCCGGCGACCGCCCCTCTAGCCCTGCGTCTTTTTGGTGGAGAGCAAGATTTGCTCCCCAACCGGTGCTCCGCCGGCTTTCCTGCAGCCGAACATATGTTGCAGGAAGCTTTAACGGCGGAGCAGGCGGCGGCCTTGTGGCCGGGCTGGCCGCAGCGATAGCACGAATCGCCGCGATCAGTTTCGGCGGTTCGAGGCAGCGGTAGCACCGCCTGGGCCTCGGCTCCAGGAGGTTCACATGAGCCGAGACCATCCCGACCAGCAAACGGCTGGCCGCCACCTTCTTTGCCGCGGCGATGGGGCAGCGCACCATCACTGTGCACAGACCACTTCCACCGCGGCGCATCTCCCCGACCTTAACCTGCACCTGAGGGCAGACTCCGGCTTGCGCCACCGCAGTGGCGACATCCTCAGAGGAGGCCGAGTCGTCCAGCCCGGTTACTCGCATTTCTGCGGACTTTACCGGGCGAGAGACCCTGACCTCCTCAGGCGTGTACAGGGACCGAATCGTAGCGGCTACCCTGTCCGCCTTGTCGCCGGAGGTAGCACCTGGGACCTCAAGTATTCTGGCCCCAGTGGCGGCAACCTTAAACAGAACGCCTCCAGCTAGGCCCATCTCGGCGAGATTGCCTTTCATAGCCTGAGTGGCCCGCTGGAGGACGCTCGCGTAGCTCACGCCCTGCCGGAGCCCCTCCTCCTTCAGCTCCACCACGACGGCGGTGGAGCGCGTCGGCCGGGCGGGGGCCCTTTTTTTTGTTTATGACCGAGGCAGCCCGGAAGGCTTTCTTCTTCTTCTTCCTCCTCTTCTTAGTGACCTCTGTCCACGGCTGTTCAGCCGAGGTAGAGGCCACCGGGGCGGGTTGGAGCTGTGGGGCCGGGCGCGGTGACACCGCAGTGGCCACCGCCCTCCCCTTGCCCTTCCCTTTCCCTTTCTTCTTGGAAGAGGAAGCCGACGGTGTGGGGACAGACATTTGCCGTGCCACCAGTTGGCCGGAGGGCGCAGTGCCAGCCAGCACGCCCCCGACCATTCGGGGGCGGCCCCCAAGCGGAGGGCCCGGGGTCGGCACGGGCGCGAGGCCATAGTTGGCCAGGCACGCCTCCACAAAATTGCGCGCCTGAGCCACCGTGGCCCGCATCAGTTCTTCCGCCCAGGCGGGACGCCGGTCCTCCGCGGGAGCGATGGGCTGCGCTGTGCGCTGCGGAAGGGGCGGGAACTCGTCCCGCGGCTCCCTGGCAGGTGCCTCGGCGGCGGCTGAGGGCGCCTTTGCGGCGACGGCCCGAGCGGCAGTGGCAGCGGCCGCCTTCATGGCCGCTACCTCTGCCCGGAGCTCGGCCAGCTGCCTATGCAGCCCCTCATTCTCCGACGTCCATATCAGTGCCGGTGCCGGCGCTGAACGCACTCGACACGGAGTCGCTGCGAGCCTGCGCCGCCACCCGACACCTCGACCGTGTCCTTGGCACGGCCGGGACCCTATCCCCAACTGTCGGTGGGGGCATACCCCCCCAACCTTCCCCTTTTTCCCTTCGCAGGGGATTTGGTGCCTAAAGTATCGCGAGGCACGGCACTGTGATGTTGGTAACCCAACCTACCTAGATAGGCGATTGCAATTCGATTTGCAAAGTTATCTCTCACGTACCGATATATTATAGCTTATGTAGTTACAGTTTTATTATTATATTGATATTATATCTATAAAATGTTAATCCTAATCCTAACTAATATTATAAAAGCGAAAATGAGTTTGTTTGTTTGTTACCTTTTCACGCCTAAACCACTGAACCGATCATCCTGAAATTTTGTATATACGTTGACAGGTATACAGAAACGGACATAGGCTACCTTTCATCACGAAAAAAATTACTGTTCCCGAGGAAAACAATAATAACGTTCTTATGATAATAGATGGCGGCACCTGTCTTTCGAATCATGATTGAATTCTATTATAACAAGCAGAGTACAACCCGAATTGATTGTCAAATTCAAAATTAACGCAAGCGAAGCCGCGGGCAAAAGCTAGTACTTGAATATATTTACGATGATTATGCCTACTTATCGCTATCACAAAATTTGTAACTAGGACCTTGGGAAAATATCGTTCTATAAGTTTTATGGCTAACAGATATGAGTAGATTATTATAGCGCAATGGTTTAATTGATCGCCCCACCGTTGCCACCAACGCGGAGTGTTGTGCATTCGAATCCCTTATGTCCATTCCGAGAACTACAATGTACAAAAATAATTGTTACTGTATGTGCATAACTATATATAACAAAGTACCGAAATGTTTTAAAGACTTACCTCTTCATCGATTTAAGAAACACCTTATGGCATTGTCACGTTAAAGTTGGTCTAACCCGCTTTAGAGGCGTGGTTGACCCAGGTTGACCTCCATCGTTCAGGCCTGGGTGCCAGCACCAGTCAGGCCTGACAACGTCGAAATGGAGGCCGAGTGGTTCCGAGAGGCCATGACTCAGATTTGTGATGCGGCGATGCCTAGAATACCATTTAATTTATCAGCCAGGCGCCGGGTGTTCACATCAAAGTGTGGTTTCACTGCCACAACGCATCTCGGGCGCTTGCCTGCTCAGCAAGTAAGAGACATAGCTAGGTAACTCGGGCAATACCCGGCTTATAGGCCAGAAAAGGTAGACGTATGGATGTACGTCGGGAAGTGAGTGTGCCTTATACAGCTCCTGCACCATACTCGAGATATGGGGGGCGGCTTCTCCGTCGGCCTCAGCGAGGACATCGTTAGCAACTCTCAGAGTTCGCGAGTGGTGAGCGGCTTTATTGCTTCGGTATCTATCTGGACAATAGGTAGTGCCACTTGGGCACGAGGTAGTTCGCTTACGAGAACTGGGTCTCAGGATTTGGGGACAAGACTTGTCTATAACTGGTCCTTGAAGGTGCTTTTGGGCACTGGAAGGTACAGCGGCTCGCACTTATATACCTAAACAGGTGGAAAACTGGGAACGCTATATCATAAACTTGAGTAGTCTGTAGTGGGAAGGGTCTATTACATTGCAGCAGGTGGAATCTGGCACAACCACGAAAATGTTTATCTGAAACTTTGGACCGATTGAAATAATATAAAAAATATACATAACAAGGAGTATTTTCAGCATGTTTTCTTCCAAAGTGACATTACTATGTTGTTTAGAACATTAGTGATAGGGTTTAGGACAATCAAAACTTTACGTGAACATCTATGAATGTGTTTCACAGTACGAATAGCAGGAGAAATCGGTCAGAATTCGGTATTTACATTTCATAGTAAGTTTACTAGATATTTTTTAATATTTGGCGGCCTCGATGGCGTAGTGGTTAGTGTAATCGACTGCCACGCCTGAAGTTGCGGGTTCGATTCCCGCACAAGTCAAATATTTGTGTGCATGGATGTTTGTCTTGGTCTGCGTGTTTCTATATATAATATGCATGTATTTACAAAAAAAGTATTATGTATATTTATCAATTGTCTAGTACCCATAGTACAAGCTTTGCTTAGTTTGGGTTAGATGGTGTTGTGTGTATGTGGTAGAATATTATTATTATTTACTTACATTTATCTTCTCTCCGCTACAAAATTTTCACAAGTTGCGTGAATTGCGGCAATGTGCGTGGTAGGCGCCTATAGGCTAGTTAGATAACAAACCTATATACTATAGACTAGATACTCTGTGGAATCACACACACCACTTTTATAATTAGTAGTTACTTGGATTTGGTAGAAACCAACAGACTGCAATGCAGAGAGTCTCGGGTTAATAATAATAATAATAATTAATAATTAAAACATTTATTGAATATAATACATTACACAAGCTAAATATACCCACCAAACTGTGTGACAGTTTGTCGGCGGGAATAGCGCTCGATAAACATTTGGTATGAGCTAACAACAATAACAGTTTTATTTAATAGCTACAAATATGCATATATCCGTGTAGGTACTATGTTTAGTGTTATAATATAAGGTAACAATAAATACTACAATAATTCTAAATTATTATCTGCATGCCGTACTCTGTGAGTAAAATATTTTTGTACTTATATTTCAATGTTTGTTTACTCGTTTTATTATTAAGTTGCCGAAGGCAATTATTAGTATTATATAACGTCGGGATCAAATACTTGTTGGTTCTTTTACCGTAATAGTTCTTTACTGGTTGACGGACTACTTTCTGTTCTCTTACACGTTTTGTATTATAAGTATTTTTAATTTTGGTTTTATATTTATCATTGTGAAATTGCTCAAGGACCACCAAGTATTTGACCCTTTCGTGAACAGGAAGTATTTTACATACAAGAAACAATTTATCATAATTATCTTTACAGTTGCGTTTTGTCTTAGGGGTAACAAGGTATTTTAAAAAGCGGATTTGCAGTGACTTAATATAATCTAAATAAGTTTTGAATGTGCGACCATATGTACTTAGTCCATAACTTATTAAGGATTCGGCTAACGCGAAATAGACAACACGTAATGTTTTTCTATTTAATGGCGCGTTTAGCGTATGAAACTTACTCAGTACTGCTCTGAGTTTTGTGCACACTGTATCAACATGTGTCTTCCAGTTAGCATTACAATCCACCCATAGACCCAGGTACTTAAATGTTTTTACGTACTCTAAGTTTTGACAGACACAGTTCAAGTTCGCGGCGTGTAAGCACTCATATGTGTGGCCAGTTATACTGATATCTGATCTAGCGATATTCTTTGCAACTAGATTATGTGGTGAATGTATGTGCATAATTTTAGTTTTGCTAATATTTATTAAAATGCCATTGTCGTGTGCCCACTTGGTGATATTATTAAAGTCTGTTTGGATTGCTGCTCTCGACTCTTGTATGTTTTTAGACGAATATAACAGGCACATATCGTCGGCGTACATGTAAACGCGGCATTTTTTAACTACATTGGTAACACTATTTACATGCATGATGTAACCAACTGGTACGTATACGGAACCGGTTGGTACTCCCAGAGTAACTGCGGTTTCCCTGCCAGTGGTACCTGATATGCTCGTCTGAAGAGTTCTGTCACTTAAATAGCTCTGGAACCACTTATTAGTCGGTCCCCTGATTCCACACTCGTCCATAGCCTGGAGAAGTACCTCATGGTCCAAGGTGTCGAATGCCTTTTTGTAGTCTATAAATAACGCCAGGACCTGATGACCCTGGTCCATACTGTCATTTATATACTCCGAAAAGCTCGACAGCGCTGTTGCGGTACTACGTCCGCGCCTAAAACCATGCTGAGTATCAGATAGTATCTGATGCTGTTCCAAGAATTCACTAACCTGACCTACCACCATTTTTTCTACTATTTTATTAATCACAGATAGGATAGCAATTGGTCTGTAGTTAGTGTAATCGGTGTGATCTCCCTGTTTGAATATAGGTCTTATTATGGCTTTCTTAAGTAGGCTAGGATATTGACCCGCCGAAAGACACCTATTGATAAAGTGTGCCAAAACTGGTGAAATTTGTTTTTTATTGCTTTTAAGTCTATTATTCTAATGCAGTCTATTCCTGGCGCCTTTTCATTGCTAAGCTTATCTATCACTTTACAAACTGAATGACTAGTCACTGGCTTAAATCGAAATGTTACATTACTGAGATTAACATACTGAGATCTATCAAGAAATTTCTTATCACATTTATGTTTTATACTACTAATTTCCTCAGTAAATGTATCTGAAAACTTATTACATATATCATACATTGTATAATTATTACCAAAATATTTATTTAATATATCATCTATACTAGCTTTCTTTTTACCTATCCAACTATTAATTGTTTGCCAAACCTTTTTAGGATCACCATTACATTTCTTTATCTCTTCCTGTCTATACTTATTTTTTTCTTTAAATAATAATTTATTAACCCTGTTTCTATACCTTGTATACTCCAATCGCTTAGTACTATTATTAGGCATTTCTCTCCATTCTCTAAATAATTGGTCCCTTCGCAATAACATATTTTTTAAAACATTTCCTACCCATGGCTGTGTTTCTCGTTTTTTAATGTTTGGCAATACTGTTTTACTATCACGATATATCTCACCAAATACACAATGTAACTTATCATATATTTGTAACGGACATTCTAAAGATAACAGTTGAGACCAGTTGTAATCACAGATCTTTTTATAAACTAACTTACTGCTAATTGTACAACGAGAGTTCGAAACTATACTATCCGTACGCTTATTACTGGGTAACGGAATTGATACTCCAATGATATGATGATCTGATAAATAACATTCAATTACATATGATACGCAGTCCCGCGGCTGTCTCGCTCGCACCCACGCATGGTCGATGCACGACGTCTCGCTTACACCCGCGACGATGGCCTCTCGCGTCACCTCGCTGTCCGGTATTACACACTGTAGGCCTAGTTCACACAAGCTGTCTTTATATTTGTATACGTAACGCGAGTCACTTCCTAGCAGATTTATATTGATATCGCCTAATATGATAACATCTTCATTACTTGGGATATTCCTGAGTAGTTTTTCTAATTCCGAAATAAATATTAATTTGTTTGTTTTTGGTGGCCTGTACACTGCGACAATATTTATAGTATAATTATTCACTGTCAGTGAGCCGTGTAAGACTTCTGCTGAATCTATATGGGATTTTTTGTCTATAAAAATAAGGTCTTTTTTAACATAAATAATTACTCCTCCTCCTCTTTTCTTCTCTCTCGTATGTGAGAATAAACTATATCCCTCAATATTATATAATTGTAACTCCTCAGCCTTGACATTAACTTCAGATAACACCAACACATTTATAGTTTGTGTGTTATATTTCAATAAAACAAGTAATTCATTGAAATATTTTCTTAGCGAACGAATATTTAAATGTAAAACATTCAGTAGGTTTATTTTAGTTGATATATATCGGTTCCATGTAGTTAGATTTATGAAGCGATCATATTGACAATCCAATGTAACAATTTCGAGTTCGAACCCGCGTCGCGCACCTCTGACTTTCGGAAGTTATACGACTTTTCGAAATTATTGACAATTATCGCCTGTTCCGTGCCTCGGAGAGCACGTTAAGCCATTGGTCCCGGCTGCCATAAACATCTATCATCATCTTCCTAAGCCTTGTCCCGTCATCTGGGGTCGGCTCTCCTTGTCTGCTTCTTCCATTGTTGCCGGTTTTGAGCAATTGAGGCACCCACTCCAAATTACTGCATGTCCTTTTGGACTGTTGTCAGCCAGGTGGCGGGTGGTCTACCCCGTCGTCGAGTCGCCGTGGGTAAGTCAAGGGCTACTCGCACCATATAACCTTCTTCTTCTTCCTTCTTCTGCCATGAACATCTATGGCAGTCGTTATTGGGAAGTCAGTCCCCTATAATATCCTGACACTTTTCTAGCTTTAGGGTATCGTTAGCCTTCGGGTTACGGAGGTCAGGTGGCAGTCGCTCCGTGTAAAAACTGCTTATTTATTTTATTTTACAACTAGATGTTCCCACGGTTTCACCCGCGTTTATCGTTACTGCGCCGCCCCCGTGGGTCGTAGCGTGATGTTATATAGCCTATAGCCTTCCTCGATAAATAGGCTATCCAACATTAAAAGAATTTTTCAAATCGAACCAGTAGTAATCACGCAGAATAAACCAGGAGAAACATCGTTTGTACTATGTCTGTAATGGGTAATTATTTTGCTGCGATGTTATTTTAAAACTGCTATATCTCCTAAGATATTCATTGAAATCGAATGATGTAAAGGGCAATTTTGTTTTAAATTAAATACTTGTGATGAATAACGTATTTACTTGGATATGGATTAATATCATGTTTATAAAAATACCTTCGCAAATAATGCATTATTTTAGAACAAATTTCGTTAGCATAAAAATGGTTATAGTGAGCCAACCTTAAAAGATAGACATATGCTGTCGCGGACTTTTTTTTAGAACTTTTAAAGGGGAACAATTCTGTCATACATGATTTTTGCGAAACTTTAACTGTTTACGCAGCGCACGCAGCGGAAGCTTTCAAAAGGAAAAAATACTCTCCGATTTTGAAACATTCTTCATTGGTGCTCCGCTCCTATTGATCTTAGCGTAATGATATATAGCCTATAACCTTCCTCGATAAATGGGCTATCTAACACTTGAAGAATTTTTCAAATCGGGCCAGTAGTTCCTGAGATTAGCGCGTTCAAGTAAACAAACAAACAGAAAAACAAACAAACTCTTCAGCTTTATAATATTAGTATAGATTTTAGGAAAACTTACAGCTAAATTAGTATCATAGACAGATTTGATACGAAAAAAGAAGGCCAATTAAAAGTTTTCACAGATAGCAGAATAAAGTGTAAATAATAGAAGAAGACATTTAAACAACAAGATAACAGCAAAAAATAGATACACATCTGGTTTTTAGACAAAGAAAGAGTTACACAAATTTTTTTTGACTTGGCTGGGTAATCCGGTTAGACTAGAAGGTCGACCCCAAGTGACTTGAGTATAATAAAGGCTAGGGAGAAGAGTTGGATTTGGTTATGTAGTAGTAACAAAGTAAACGACAGAGGCTCCGTACGCTACATCGATTGCTTTAGTATTTATATTGATTTTCTCAACTCTTATGTTTTGAGCTGGTACTGAATTCTCCTATGAATAAATTTTGCATTTTGTATCAGGTAAACATCAAATATTTTGATTGCTATATGTATATAGATTTACATTTCATAAATTAATTCAAGGTTCCTCTATTAGATGTGTATATATTTTATTAACTTGGGTGTGGTGACAAAACTCAGAAGTATGTTCACCACACTCAAATTTATAAATTACTAGCTTTTGCCAGCGGCTTCGCTCGCGTTAATTTAGAATTTGACAATCAATTCGTGTTGTACTCTGCTTGTAATAATATAATTCAATAATGATTCGAAAGACACGTGGCGCCATCTATTATCATAGGAACGTTATTGTTGTTTTCCTTAGGAACAGTAATTTTTTCGGGATGAAAAGTAGCCTATGTCCCTTTTTGTACACCTGTCAACGTATATGCAAAATTTCAGGATGATCGGTTCAGTGGTTTAGGCGTGAAAAGGTAACAAACAAACAAACAAAACCATTTTCGCTTTTATAATATTAGTTAGGATTAGGATATAATATTATAATATAATAAAAACATTTATTTCAGACATAATCCATATGAGTTAGTAACAATTTACTTACAAACTATGTTAGTAAAAAGAAATAAATTAAGCATACATTACAGTTTTCCCGTAACGATGTTCACCCAGTGTGCCTGTATGGGACAATCATTACGGGAGGCAATCATTTGCAGAATGCTGTTGGTGCTACTACGCGATCTCTGAAAAAGTGACGCCGCTTTTTGCCGCATTATAGCGCGAAAGCCGTCAACGTGCATCTGCAAACATCTGCGACGCGACGCACTGCAATGACGCGGTAGCCCCAACAACATTCTAAAAGCGTTATTGTATTGTATACGCAGGCAGTTGTATAATAATTTAATAATATTATGTTTACTTCTGCATTCATGGCAGAGCTGATCGTTACTAAATCTCATATAAAACGCATTAAATATTCATTAGTACTCAACGCTAATAAAAACCGTAAAATTATAAGGAAAATTTTAATGAAATCTTATTTTTATAAACAAATCTCTATATATTAGTACTAAAAGCTTATCAAAGTTTAAATTTAGCCAGCAGCTGAGCATACACTACGGATGTGATATATTTTATTTTCCAGCCTTTTTCATCCGAACGAAGATGGACTTATATAAAATTATATCTGGAAAATAATAGAAAATTTCAATAAATTTCGTTTTTATAGACCTACACTCTAATAAAAAATTAAAAAAGGATCATGTTTAGACAGTGAGTGGCATTTCATGACATATAACAAAAATATATTGTCTCGTTTATGACGTAACAAGCATTAGACCAGTAGCTGATCAATGGAGGACAAAAATTTTAAAGATTTGAGATATGCTATCTTAATTAAATCTTTTAAATTTTTGATATGAACTTCTATTGACCACGCCTTTAAACTATTGGCTGTCATTTAAACTAACACTATTAATCCTACTGAATATACATCGTCCTTCCCTAATTATATTTCCAATAACAAATATAATGAACTGTTTTTCTTATGACAGTAATATATGGTGTAGCCGATGCAACACCTTGCACCTCGAGTACACAATCTTTAATTATGATCAAACTTTATTTGTTATTATTTCACATAAAACTGCACTACATAATGTACTAGCTATATATTATATATGTATAATTAATTCTTAAGACTTTCTTCTCTCCAGAAACCGTCGAACTCCGTTGACATAATCCTGAAGATATTCTGTCCATTCTATTGTGGTCGGGTCGCAAGGAAATATTCTCTTTTCGGCAGAAGAAAGAGATTTGAAGAGATCTCGGGTGCGATCTGCTTTCATGAACCATGAACGGTTGGTGAAGTACTGGAGCATATCACGGGTCAGAATCACGCGTGATTGAAGCTTGACGTAGCTAAAATAAATATAATAATTAAGATCGTAACACTTAGCAACAGTAGGCCTCCTACAAGGAAGAGCGGCTCCAAATCAGTCTGTATGTAGAACATTGAAAGAAGCCTATGTCTAGCAGTGGATGTTTTTTGGCTGAGATGATAGGAGATATTGTAAACTATTTCAATGCTGAACACCAGTGTTTTCGCAGAAGAACATTGATTAGGCTAAAATTGTATACTCTAACCAAGTGCTGGGTCAGATTCTTAATAATATTGTTACAAAATCGCAGATGCCATATGTTAGTAAATAGTAAAACTACTAATAGATGAATTTAATATTTAGATTTAACGTTTTATAACGCTAACAGTCACCTAATCCTTATACTGTCGGATCTATGGACGGAACGTCCTTAACACAGGCTACTTAGAAGCCTAGCTAGGACTTCAGTTTTAAATATTGTAACAGACTGTACTATTATTTTTGGAAATAAAGTTTATTATTAATATTAAAAAATTAAAATGACAGTGCTTCTAATATTAATCTATACATTACACATACCTACATAATACCTAAAGTTAAGAGCTCCTTGAACCGACGGGCGTGTATGAGGAATGTGATGAAAGTAAATGAAGCCAGAAAAGTGTGTCAGGATCGTAGCAAATGGAAATCCGTAGTCTCTGCCTACCCCTCTGGGAAACAGGTGTGAATCTATGTATGTATGTATGCACATAATACCATGTCTATATTCCCGAAAGGGTAGAAAGAGGTGCATTAACTCAACTATGGCTTAAGATCCCATCTAATAGGGCCAAGACCATGTTTGGACTTGTTAGGGTTACATACGACTAAATAATCCAGTGTCCAGTATTTTTCATAGAGCAAGCAACGTCAACTTGTGTTAATGTAAATAGGTGCAGTTAATAAATCATTTGCTTGTTATTATTAGCAGCTGTAAGTACCATACATTATTAAAGGTAATACCCACGCTTGACACAAATGCTGTATCGCGGGGGACTTTACAAACATCCAAACAACGGGCATAGAGAACATCCTGACTCGGAGCAAATATTTGTGGTTCACACAAATTTTTATTCCGTGTGGGGATCGAACCCACAAGGCTCAACGATGTAGCAATGAAGCAACAACCAGATACCACCACTACGCTATCCAGGCAGGTCACATAAAAGTAAATTTCAAGGCCTTAAAAATACTTACAAGGGTTCTTTGCCGCAGATTCGTCTGCAGATATCTGCCAGGTATGCAGGTATAATTTGAAACAGGAAAGTCACGATTGATGCCAACCATACATATCTCGTTATAATATAATACCGTGGGAAGGGCATAAAGTCTGTAATAAAATAATATAGGTTGGTGAAGAATTGTATTTCATATTTATAGTCGATGCTGAAATCGCGGATTTGATTTCCAGCTTGGTAATAAAAATTCTCAGTAACAGCACACGTTTTAAAAGAAAGCTAGTAGTCGGCAATAGTCTAGTCTAGTCGGTAATAGTGACACCTGGAACAGCTGGTGAAAAATAGATTGAAAACATTTCTCTCTCTTCTTTGCTCCTCCAGAAGTCAGGAACGTACTGGCGTAAGTAAGTCTATAAGATATTCACTAGCTATAGCTTAATCTTTTTTTTAGTTAATAACCAGGTAGGTTTAAGTTTTCTCCTTAATCATTTTCCAGTCCAGTACAGTAATGTATTTATTTTTTCATAATACATTATGATTTAAGCTTAGCAGATATAACTAGATGAAGAACACCGGTGCCTAACCGTTTATACATCGCAAGAATACATCATGAATTTAGTTGACTATGATCTTATGTGAGGTACTTTTCCAGACAAGCTGCGTAAGGATTTCGAAATGCTTAACCATTCAATAGTGATTACACCATTATTTGAAAAGTCCAAATTTCTGACTTTACCGATGGAACAGTGGTTTAAGTGGTCGATTTCCCACTGCCAGCACGCCAAGTATAGTAGATTCGATCCCAACACAGAAATAGTTTTCTTTTTTAAATTTTAATAATAATAATACATACATACATAGATTCACGCCTGTTTCCCAGAGGGGTAGGCAGAGACTACGGACTTCCATTTGCTATGATCCTGACACACTTCTCTGGCTTCATTCGCTTTCATCACATTCCTCATACACGCCCGTCGGTTCAAGGAGCTCTTAACCTGGCCTTTGTCCAGGACGCCTCCGATCTGGTCGAGAAACGTTCGCCTAGGTTTTCCTCTTGCGACTGTTCCATTCACACTAGCCTTATAAACTTTCTTAGTCAGTCTTTCCTCGTCCATTCTTTCTACATGTCCAAACCAGCTTAACATACCCTTTTCTATTCTTGTAACTATATCCACTTTCATGCCGCATCTCTCTCTAATCACACTATTTCTTATTCTATCTTTCAGAGTCACACCACATATGCTTCTCAACGCTCTCATTTCTACAGCATTTATTCTGCTCTCATGCTTCTTTTGCCATACCCAACTTTCACTTCCATACATAAGTGTGGGCACTAATAGTCCTCTATGAACAGCCAAACGTGCCTTTTCGGATACATTTCGACTGTTCATAAAAGCGCGTAGGGCTCCATTCACTTTGTTGCCAGCAATCGTTCTCCTTTCAATATCTCCGTCATGTTTACCATCCCTTGTAAACAAAGTACCCAAATATACAAACTCTTTCACTTGCTCCACTTTTTCTCCATCAATCATAATATTACACATCGTCACGCACTCTTCCTTTTCAAATACCATTACTTTCGTCTTGCTTACATTTATTTTCATTCCTTTACTCTCAAAAGCACCATGCATAATAGTTACCATCGCCTGCAACTCTTCCGCCGATGACGCAAGTATTACTTGTAATAATAATCATTTAAGTATTTGCATAAAACATGGTATTTGGTGGTGTTACAATATTATATATAGTACAAGCATTTTTTGCTAGATTATAGCATACAAAATTTTAATTATGGGTACAAAAGCACTACATTTTTTTATCCAAATATTCTTTTACGTCATAAAAGTTGGATAAACTTAGCCAAGTATACAACTTTTTCTTAAAAAATCCAAAGTCTAGCTGCTTAAAGTGATTCGGTAATTTATTATAGATACGCACATACATAGCAAGGCAGCTTTTGTTGTACTTGTTAGTTGTTAGTCTCGGTATGTCACTTAGGACCAATTTAAAAGGATCTCATCTATTTCTAGAACGTACCTCATCTGCTGTTTTAAACAACTCTTTGTTCTTATATACAAACATGCATATTTCGTAATTGTATATGTTTATGTAGTCCTTTGTAATACAATAATGAAAACTACGGCAGGCGATGTATTTTAAATTTAAAATACATTTAAGAGTGCAAACATATCAAGCTTTGTAAAAAGTACTCACGTCCATTATGTTTTTCAATATCTTCGGTAAAGATTTTCATAATTTCACCCAAGCAAATTGGATTACAACCACTACTGCAGGAATTGTAAATTTTCAGGTCTGTTGATCTGAAAAGCATTAAGTCGTTATATTACAGTAAAAATATTATTAGCTTGTGTTGCTGGCATTAAGAAAAGAAAAATACTGAATACCGTTCATTTGTATTGTAAATAATGTAAAACAATTCAAAAGAAACATTTTACACAATCTATGATAGCCCCTAGAGATGGTAGGGTTTGACAATATAATTATTATCAATTTCATAAACATACTGTTTGTCGGCTAAGTGATTAGTAACTTAGTATAAGGAGATGAATAGTAAGATCCGTGATGTAATTCCAACATGCTTGTAATATATGTTCGTGGTAGCTGGGATCGACATATTGTAGTTTTGAGCAAGGAGGGTGTGACTATTATATAGACGGTTTTCTAAATATAAGCACAACGATGGCAATGTCGATGAACTTCTTGCATTGATTTTTCACGCACGCATTCAACCCCTTTATTCAGAGACTTGAAAAAAAGAGGAGGTTCTGTGTTGCTTTTTATGAAAAAAAAAAACCGTCAATTGCAGACAAATTTAGGTTATTTTTGGTAGTTCGATTTCGGATGTGGTTTCATTTGAATTTTATCGAAATTGACAGTCAGTCGTGATCGCAGCCGGTGTAACCTGGACGAAACGTCAAGAATAAAAAAGGTGAGCATTATGCATGATCGCGTTGAAAATAATATTTGTATAAAGTAAATATAAAGTGTTAAATAAACAACGCGATAAGATCCGTATAAAGTGGTTTAATTTCAATCATAAAATACTTTTAGGAATTTGTTAAATGTTCAGCCGCTTATGTACGTGTTTCTAATTTATCATTTTGCTAAATATTTGCTTACCTACTATCCTTTGCGCCGGCAGCGATAACCAAGTTGGCGACATAGTCTACGGGTATCAGATCCACAGTGTTACTCTCATTGCCAAGGATGGCACGGTTAATACCTTTGGCAGTTAAACTCGTAAGACCTGTTGCACCAAACCAGTTCTGCAGCCAACCTTTGATTGGGTCATTCTTTATCGGAGCAACTGTAAAAATTGCACATTGTTTATAGAAGGAGCAAACGTTAAATACATAGGTATAAACTAGATTTTACTCGCGGCTTCACTCGCGTAAATGTAGGTTAGGTAAGATTAGTAACAGTATTTTGTAGTGAAAACTTATTTAGCGGCGTTGTGCACTTTTTTTGTGATAGGTATAAAATGTCAAACTCGCGTCAGGACACGTGACCTGATCGAAAATTCGTAAGACGGAGGGAAAACTGTCAAACTCGCGTCAAGACACGTGACCTGATCGAAAATTCGTAAGACGGAGGGAGAATTGTCATGTTTGTGTACGATAGAGCAATAAATGAATATTGTATTTTACTACAGAAATGATAGTACTTTTATACTGATAATTAATTAAAGCAATTCGTGCAAAATGATTCCCTAACCATTCCAAAATATCAAAAATGCACAACGTTAATATTTAATTTTTTACCGTTGATTTATTTTTTTCTAGATAAAAGGTACCCTATGTCTAGTTCTGAATCCGTGCAATCGTGTACGCGAAACGTCACGGCGATTGGGCGAGTAGTTCAGGCGTGAAAGCGATTGAAAGAATATTTTTATGTATTTTATTTTTAAAAACGTTCTGTTACTAATATAACCTGATTTACTTCTACGCGAGCGAAGCCGCGGACAAAAGCTAGTACAGTATATAGTGTACATATTTAGCTGTTGATTAAAGATATTTTTTCAGGTTTTATGCCGTCTTCATACGATATTAAGAACTATATGGTGTGAGAAATGTAACAATCGGCCATAGTGACAACCAGATAAATAGCTATTATTAGTTCAAAAGAAGAATTTGATTAATTTTATGCCATCTTGGAACAATAAAATTATGTCACAACTTTTTTTTATCATAGTACACGTATATATTATAAAATACTAAGACTGCTAAATAGTGTAGAAAAAGGAAAGAATGCAAAATATTATTCTTCTACTAATACTTGTTTAAAATTTGTATTATCTAGTGCTAGCCAGTGAGGGTGACATTTATATGGACAATTATAAAAATATTTGAGTTGGCAAAGAATATACTGTTGTATTGGACAGCCAACCGGCAAAATAACTGCTAATTTATACCTATAAAATTTTGATGATCAGCGGTAACTCAGTGGGGAGACCCACAGACTTCAATGCAGAGGGTCTCGGGTTCGAACCGACGTCGCGCACCTCTGACTTTCGGCATTTATATGACTTTTCGAAATTATGTGCGTATTGATTGACAATTATTATCGCCTGCTCCGTGCCTCGGAAAGCACGTTAAGCCGTTGGTTCCGGCTGCCATGAACACCTATGGCAGTCGTTATTGGGAGAGTGTCGACACAAAAGATCCCACTGAGTCGAAGTGTCGCCGGTCTGCACTGACTGGCCCCCACGTAAAAGAATATACTGTTGTATTGGACAGCCGACCGGAAAAATAACTGCTAATTTATTCCTATAAAATTTTGATGATCAGGTGGAACGAGCAAAAGCTGATTTCACGAAAATGTTTCGTCTGTTCGACGTTAATTAACAAGAATTACATACAGAACTAAATCTGCCGATTCAGACATCAGTTTCCAATTCTAATCCTAACTTTTCTAACTTTCTAACTAATAATATAAATTCGAATGTAAGTTTGTTCGTTTGTTTCGCTCCCACGCTTTAATAACTTGACTGATCATCATGAAATTACGGATACACTTTATCAGGGGTACAGAAAAAGACATACCGTACCTATTCTTCATCCAGAAAAGAACTGTTACCGAACTAACCTATATTTTCACAAGCAAAGCCGCGGTTACAAACTAGTAATATGATACATGCGAATGTGAGATTGTTTTTTACAATTTTACGCCTTAACTACCCGACCGATTATCATGAAATTTTGTATACACGGTGGCAGCGGTACCGAAAAGGATATAAAGAACATTTCATCTAGAAAAAAATATTGTGTTCGAGGGATATAATATTTTTATTTTATTAATAATAAATTTATTGACAAAATCTACATTACCGCGAGCAAAAATGCAAGCAAAACTTAGTATTAAATATTATTTTAATGGATTATTAGCGACAACGGAATTTTATTGAAATTAAACTACTATATACGGATGTTATCGCGTTGCTTATTTGACACTATATTACAAAATTTTGAAAACTGTTACACTACTATTACTATTAAACTATACAATTTTTTAAGCTAATTAAATTATTGAAACTATTAAAACTATTTATACTATTACTATAATTTCAAAATTTTGTAATAAAGTGTCAAATAATCAACGCGATAAAATCCGTATATAGTAGTTTAATTTCAATTAATAACGTTCGCGTAAATAGAAGACAACGGAATTTTAATTAGGAATAGTATAATTACCGATTGCTGGTCTGATAATGACTGTAGGCATAAGATCTTGGTTCTTGGCAACCAGATGTTCTGTGAGCGCCTTGGTGAACGTGTATGTATTGGGGCGTCCATCTGAAATACCAACAAATGTACTATAAGTATAAAAAAGTGAAAATAATATTTATACGTATGATAAATGCATTAATCGATTAAATCAATTAATGCATTTATCATACGTATAATATTTTCACTTTTTTCGTTTTATATATTTTTCTCAATGCACATTGTCTCATTAAACATTTATTTTTGTTTTTAAGAGACAAATTTTGTATTAGGTAGAATACCTGCATTGCGGAGGCCTGTTTGTAAAGGCCGAAAAAAATTCAAACGACCGAAGCAAAGTACGTCCAGACTTGGAACAATTATTTGTGGATCACACAAATTTCAGTCTCGTGTGGGATCATACACACAACACTCGGCGCAAAGGTAAAGCGACCTCTAAACCCACCATTAATTCGAATGTATTTATTCTTTTGGCGTATAATACGTAATTGTTACAAAAAATGTTTACGATTATTTAAATTTAGAACGAATTGACCGATTGAGGTCATTTACGTCACATATTTCAAGTATGACGTTATTTCATTGCTAATACTAGTTAAATGGTATTATAGTTACGTCAACTACCAGAAAAAAACAACCACTACTAGGCCGGCTGGTAAACTATATTATGACTAGCTGTTACCTGCGACTTCGTCCTCGTAGATTTTAACTAAAAAGTGTTTGTCTCCGCGGAACATTATTTTTTCTAAAATCAAAGTAGCCTAAGTTACTCCTTATAACATCAGCTATCTGCCAGTAAAAGTCCCGTCAAAATCGGTTCAGCCGTTTCGGAGATTAGCCGGAACAAACAGACAGACAGACAAACATTTTAAAAATAGATGTTTTCGTATAGGAACCTTATATACTTTCATATGCATTAGATAAAAAGCTATTATTTTGACATTACAAACAGAAACTTCAATTTTATTTATTTGTATAGATTGTATAGATATTGTCTTTAAGGAGGTAGGGGTACTGCAAGGTATCTGACTTGATCCAACATCAAGCATTAGTGATGCAGAAATGTAACAAATAAATATGACGTTGGGGTTTTTATAAGGATATTGTCAGAACCTTTATCGCCGGCAGCAAGGTGTGTATATGAGATGGTATCTGCAGCACTGTCTGCTTCTCCCTGATAGTAATAAGGCAAGAGTATTATAAAACATAAGGAAAATGTAATTTAGGATACGATGAGGCTGGAATACCTTTATAAGGTAAAAGCCCATAAATAAAAAAAATAAAAAATCTTCAAGCAAGCGTAACGTATTGAACAAGTATCTAAGTAGAAGACCGCTACTAAATAACCTAGTGCTGTGTTCGTATAGTAAGTAGGGTTTACAGATTCCTTTAAGTAGGTCTGAGCCAGAAGGAGAGCCAGCTATGCATATGCGCAAGCATCGTATTTTTAATATTACAACGCCTGAGTAATATTTCTGGCATTACAACGTATAAACTGTAACCGCTTACATCAGGCGAGCCGTAACCTTTTTTGTCATCTTAATAAAATAATAAATACTTACTTATAATCTTCATAGTTTCATCCTCAGTTAAATCACGGTTTAGAAGTTGGTATACTTCATTTATATCGGCCGGTGGTGGGTATAGAACTTCTTCGAGAACTTCCACGTTGGTGTTGGAGTATGCTGTCGATATGTGTACGAATACCTGTAAAACAAAATAATATATAAGATTTACGTCAATAGGGTAGGCAGATTTCGCTAATAGAGCCTCGTAGTCAAAACATAGTCTACTACATCTCGCCCGCGACTTTGCTCGCGTAAATTTAGTTTACCTTAGGTTAGCTTAGTAACAATACTTTTTTCCCGGATGAAAGGTATCCTATTTCATTTTCTGTTCCCCTGAAAACGTTTATGCGAAATTGCACGACGATCGGTTTAGTGGGTAAGGCACGAAAGTGTAACAAACAAACAAACAAACTCACATTCATATCAATTATAAAATTAGTTAGGAAATCAAGCCATGTCTTTCCGTGACCACAATCCTAACGATTGTGGTTACGGAAAAACATCGCTCGAGTCGATACTGCCATTAAGAATGTTGGTCAAGAAATACCCAGTAACTATATATGATGACCAATAACCGACCGAAACGAATCTATGTCAGGTTTGTAACCTGTGCTTTCCTGATGTTTAAACCTCTTAAAACTGTAGTCAATTTTATTTATTTAGTTTTATTTATTCATTAATTCATTTATTCATAACAAAAAATATTGTGTTGAACATATTTGTTTAAATTAATAGTGTACGGATTCTGTTTGATAGATTGATAGAATTGAAAGAGGCTTAGAGATTCAGAACTAATATATTGATATAAAGGAAAAATGATAATGTTATGATATATGATTGATAATGAGTACACACGCGGCGCGGTTGGTGTCCGGTAATGAACTAAATATGAATTATATGAAATTAACAATATTACAAAAATATGCTGACACGGGCGCACGCGCGTACAAAGTAGCGATGTACGGTGAAACCGTACAAATAGTTTTTAACATCATAATTGCAATTAAACTGCTCAAACCCCGGTGACGCTATATCGCGTCGTCACATTTGCACCCGTAAAACCCCGGTGACGCTATATGGGGTCGAAGCGTTGGGACGTGTTTTGTTTGCCGTTTTTTTATTATAAGGCCTGTATTTAAAATATTGTGTTGCATATCAATGTTCTCAGAATGAACTGAGCTTTTCGAATGAATATTTATCAACTGAATAATATTTTTCTAAATATTTTTTTGTCATGTCACGTGACTTTGCGCCACACGTTCATTCGTCTATGTTATTTGTTCCGCTGTTATCTGTAGTTTTTATAGGGCAAGTATGTAAGTATAATACATTATTGGAAAGCTTAAGTACCTACTAAATTAATTTAAATTTGTGGATTCTCAATCTATTAAATCTATTAGGAATTATATATTATTAAATTTAAAAAAAAATGTGTGTGTGTACCAGAGTACACAGGTAAGAAGTGAAACTTCTTCACGACATATCATTTTTCTATTATTTGCAACTTCACGAAAATGGGGTAGATAAGGCTTAAGCCTTAAGAAAAACAATTTTTTCCGTATTAAATTAAAGCTATTTTATTATTATAGACATGCATACAATTAATGAGTAATTTATTTTATCATTGTTCTTATTATAATATCTATATAATTTTAGAATTAATAATGTTCACTAGATTTACAGTCATATTTATTAATACTTGCTAATTTTAACAGATTTATATACATTCACTGATACTTACAATCAAAAAGTGAGGTTAACTTCAAATAAATATTAAAATCATGCTCATACGTGTTGAATTTATAAAACGAAATATATAATCACTCTCACTTTTCTTGTAAATTCACTTAAATTTGAATAAGTCTTTTTATTTTATCACTTTCAAATTAATATATTGTTATTCTTATTTCAAACCAAACTTCAAAACTAATATATTGCTGTTATTATTATAATATATTACATTATATTCTTTACGTCACTATACTAAACTTTGATAAAAAAGCAACATGGCGCGTAACCGAAAAACGTGACGTTTTTTTTTTTACACTGCTACAAAATTTCTCCCATACGTCGATAAAGAAGTTTCACTTCAAAAAGATTGTCATAGAACATTAGATTGCGGTGGCAATAGATGGCTGTAACTACACTAATTATAGTTTACCGCAATTAATTATAGTTTACCGCAATTAATTATAGTTTACCGCAATTAATTATAGCTTACCGCAATTAATCTCGCAATTGTGCCATTGTGCGTAAGTATCTGATGTGAGTTTTCTTTATCGCTTCTGGACTGACATCTGACAATGACATCACTTGATTTATTTCACTAAACAAGAAAAAACAGTGACCTAAACTTTTTTGTGTCCTCCATGAGACGTTCAAACACCTCTCATTAATATGACAATGTTCTCAGCATTCGTCACGATAAATAAAGATACCGATTTCTAAAATCGATAATGCCGGATGTTTACGAGAACTTTAAGCAGACTTCTATACATACATAGGTAATATTTTTTTAAAAACAAACACAAAATTTGTTTAATACAAAAGGCTTAAACTCAAATACCTTATTCTTTAATTAGTCTTATTCGTAAAACTGATTCTGCTTTCTGCTTATTGTAGTATCAAACGAATTCATTTACATTTTTTGCAATTGTTTTAAAGACAATTGCAGCACTCATTTTATGCTAATGTGACAGGAAATCACACAAGCATTAAAAAAAAACACCTATGTATACATATCCGAGTATAACAATTTTTCAATGTCGCAAAAAATTGTTCAATATAGGAATCAAGCCTTGGCGAATTTATATATGCATTTTTATTTTTCCATTTTATTTAAGAACGATAGTCTGTACTGTGAAACGATCTCCATTCTTTTATATATCTATTCATAGTCTTAGTAATGACGCCATTGTTATGAGATACTCACTTCTACATGTTTCATTCTTTGAGCCAGCTCCAACATCATCCTGGTGCCTTCAACATTTGTTCTCCAAGCTATCTTGAGAGGTTCGTTAAATTTAATGATAGCCGCGGCGTGTATTACTATCGATACCTGAAAACATCGACATTAGTTTAGTCTCACTGGACTTTTTATGTAGTTATTGTATGGAAAATATCTTATGGTAACGACCTTACAATAATAATAAGAAAATAAAATAATAAAACATTATATTTCCCACTACGATTTACAATATTTTGCTTGGTGTGGTCTGGAGGTGAAAATAAGGCAGACCTGTATTTCAGGACTCCAACATTCACACGGTGGTAATTTGAAACACACGTAGCGTTTCTGTGACTGGTGTGTTAGTGTTTGTGTGTGAGGAGGTGTGTGTATGTGTTTGTGTGATTTTATTATACAAGCTCATCAGTTTGGATCAACAGTGGGCAGGCATGGTTTGTACTGTTAACTGCACTGGTGACCGCCAAGCTCCAATATCATACTGACATTGTTCAGGATGCTATTGGCTCTATCTCAAATTTATATAGCCCACTATTGCCTGCCGTCCATCTAAAATCTTATCGAATAATATGAACTTACTTTTTCAATCAAAACTTGTTCATTTTCTTGTGAGATACCCAAATGATAACTGTCGATGTCACCTGATACTGGTATCACTTTTTCGAGATCCCTCGGCCTCTTGTTTTTTAATCTTTCGAAGAGCTGAAAGAAAATGCAGTAATATTTAATTGTAATTACGACATAAATAATGTCAGGGTGAGCTCAAGGCACGCTTGTACCTACAGATATATTTAAAAGCGCACGCCTTAATCTTTCGATAAGGTCATGTTTCGAAAATATTTGAATGATGTCTCGGACCTGTCTCGACGGTGCAGCGTGTTGACCTCGCTTCAAGCTTACTGTTGTGAATGATCGGCAATTAGAGATAACAGTTGTACAAAGAAAAATGCAATTGAAAATATTTTAAACCATGTTAATTATTAATGAACATTATTTCCTAAAAGATGGAAATAAAGTAGTAGAAATAGTAGCAACGCCTTTAATACATTTAGTAAAATACCTTTGATAAAAAAATGAAAGCTGAATAAATGAAAATCTATAGTGAATTACAATAAATTGATTCAAGATATTCACAGCTTAATTAATTGTTTACGACCCTGATTGTAGTGTCAAATTAATAATTAAACTGATTAGTTTATTTAAAATAATATTTAATAATATGTATGTACTTACTGGATCATTGAAATAGCTATTCAATCTTTGATGTATCGTTAATCCTCTTTTCTCTCGTATCAGCATGTAAATATTATCTAAGTCTGGACAGCTATAGAGTAGCTTTTCTATAAAAACCTGCAAATAACACAAATGTTTTATAAATATATATATATATATATATTATCTCTTATTCATTGGACGGCAATTCAATGGATAAGGAATTTAATTTGCGGTTGAAAGTTTGTGGTCTTTAATCCCATTATACTACAGGCGTGACCCACTGCGAAAGACCTAATACAAGCAGTCTAGATTAGCTGTAAATTAAATAGCTGTAGATAACTAATTAGCAGTTAACAAAACCAACAACTCAACAATATTCAAAAAAGTAGGATCAAAATATACTTATGAATAACGTGCAAATATATTATGTATAATGAGATAATTATTATGTTCTTTATACAGAATATTAACTAGCTCTTATCCGCGACCTCATACGTGTTTTAAATGCAATTTGTTATTAATGACTACAATATAGTTATATGATCTGATAAATAAACATATTAATACCTATCATCTGAATTGCCATGAATGTAAAAAGGCATTAATAGTTTGGTTAAAAACTAAAAATTATGACGAGACTGAAGCACTCATGAATAGTATTACGTAGTTGAATTTATGCGATCACACATCACATGCACGATCACAAACACACACACACACCCAGGTACGCACACGCGTCCACACACACACACACACACACACACACACACACACACACACACACACACACACGCACACACACACACACACACACACACACACACACACACACACAAACACACATGCGAGCGCGCGCGCATACTCATGTTCAACCACGGCATCATTATTCTGTGTAACCTTTGTTATGGAAGAGGGGGATATCATAACACAGGTACCATTTTATACTTTAAAGGATACCTCCATCCCTAGGTATAAGTACTTATGTATATGATATCGAAATAAACATATTTAATTTTTTTTTTACAGGCAGCACCCTCACGTATGTATCCCAAGAAACTTCATCTCGAAAAATATATACATACATTTATGAATATTACCACAAGTTGTTGTTCAAAAGGTATGATCGTAATCAAGAATATCTGCCCAAAGATTATTATATCACTACATATTATAAAATAAAGTCCTCCGCCGCGCCTGTCTGTCTGTCTGTCTGTTCGCGATAAACTCATCAACTACTGCACCAATTTACATGCAGTTTACACCAATGGATAGAGTGGTTCTCGAGGAAGATTCAAGTACATAATTTGTTAAGTTTTTGTATAGATTGGCTAAAATATAAGGATATTTGTTGGAGATGTCGGAAAAAATTAGCCGTCTGGGAGCTTTCAACGAAAACGCTGCCTAAACCCTTTGAGATATAACAAAATAATGTACGGTGGAATTATGTATCTTATATAGGTCTACAGAAAAGTCCACGATGGCATATGTCTATCTCTTAAGGATAACATACTATATCCACTGTAATACTTTAAAAATGGCAATTATAAAGCGGTAATTGGAAAGCTATTTACACAAATACGGTATTAATCCTTATCATTTTAAATACATTAGCTAAGCATTTCATGAAGATTATTTTTCCCCTGTACACCATGCAAATTAAATGAATACCTTAGGAGATATAGCAAAATCAAAATAATGCGCAACAAAATTAATTTCGAGTAATGAAGGTAAAATGTTTCTTTTAGATGCCTCTGGAGGCACAGGTAAAACATTTTTAGTAAATTTATTATTAGCAAAAGTACGATCCGACAGAAAAATTGCCCTAGCTGTGGCATCGTCCGGCATAGCAACCACACTTTTGGATGGTGGGCGAACCGCCCAATCCACATTCAAACTGCCATTAAAAATATGTAGTGATGACGTCACTAGCATTTGCAATATTTCTAAACAGAGTAATGCCGGAAAATTAATGAGAGGTTGCAGTTTGATTATTTGGGATGAGTCTTTTATGTCTCATAAAGCTTCAGTTGAGGCATTAGACAGGACAATGCGAGATCTGCGCAACAGTAACTACCCAATGGGTGAATGTACTGTTTTATTCTCTGAAGATTTCCGTCAAATTTTGCCAGTTATAACTAGGGGAACGAGAGCAGATGAAGTCAATGCATCGCTCAAAAGATCTCATCTTTGGCCTTGTAACGAAATGTAAACTTAAAACCAATGTGAGGATTTTATCGTCTAGCGAAGATAATAGGCAATTTTCTAAAGACTTGCTCCAAATAGGAAATGGTGACTTTCAAGCAGGAAATATCTGTATGAAATGTGAAATTATTGAAAAAGTTCATCCCGATATTATTAACATATCCACTAAGACACTAAATTGGTTTCAAGAAAGAGCTATACTATCACCCACTAATGAGCAAGTGGAAAAAATAAATGGATTTATTATTTCCAAGTTCGAAGCATCATCGCAAACCTACTACTCAGTTGACACAGTTGTGTATAGAGAAGAGGCAGTACATTATCCAAAATATTTTTTTAATTCTTTGACTCCTCCTGGAATCCTGCCACACAAATTAATGTTAAAAGTAGGTGCCCCTATTATATTATTAAGAAATTTGAGTCCACCGAAACTGTGCAACGGTACAAGACTCAAAGTAGTCAATTTAAAATTTTTTTTGATCGTATGTATCATATTAACTGGCAACGCAACTGGTGAAACTGTTTTTATACCAAGAATTCCCATAATACCCTCAGAATTGCCTTTCCAATTTAAACGGCTAAAATTTCCCGTAAAAATAGCGTTTGGAATGACAATTAATAAAGCGCAGGGTCAAACATTAAAAGTTGCGGGAGTAGACGTAAGCACAGAGTGCTTTTCACACGGGCAATTATATATTGCCCTATCACATGTTACTTCTAAACAAAATTTGTTAGTTTTTACACGTGATCAGGTTATTAATGTCGTATACAAAGAAATACTTTAATGTTTTTTTATTTTTGAAATGATATACTTAGAAACTAATCTAAACGTTTTTTGTTTTGTTTGCCTCATAAATAATTGCCAGTCAAAAAATAATCTAAATTAATATTATGTATAACGAGGAAAGATGATTGACTTTTTGTTTGTAACGATTTAACTCAAAAACTACTCAACCAATTTTACCGAGAGCTATATCATCTCCTCAGAGTAACATAGGCTATTTTATATCTTCTGTAAAGAACCCGTGCGAAGCCGGGGCGGGTCGCTAGTGTAGGTATAAAGATAAAGCAAAAACATAATTTCTAAGTTAGGTAGGCACAACGGAATGTTTGCTTAAACTTTTGCCTAGCGGCTATATCAACCGTCGGACCTTGGGGCCCAGATGCAATGCTTTTTATTATGTCGAAAGAGCATAACTAGTAGAATATAACTTACATGTTTACTCATAATATATGTAAAAAATTATCTAATAAATCATTATGCAAATATTGCTATAAGATGCCCAATGTGAGGATATTTTTCTTTTTTTAGTAAGACAGCGAGGCGACAGAGGGTATCATGCGTTTTCTTTTCCTACTTCAATTCAACATTAACATCAAGTTAATACGATCAATACTGTATAGGTTTTAAATGTCTCATAAAAATTGGATTCCGACTGTAAAAGTATCGTCGCCCTACGGCATATTCAAAATAAACGAGATGGGTGTAAAAACCCAGGATTCAACCTCTTCGTCTTAAATGTAAAAGTAATGAAAAGAAATGACTCGTATATCTCGGGGGTCTTTTGACCCACAGGGCCCATATTCAAACTCGACCGAGGTATGACCCCAAGGTATATTGGTACACCAAGTTACAAGTCAATCGGTCCAGTGGTTCCGGGGTTATGCTGGTCACTAACAGACAGACACACAGACCCACATAGTGTTTTCATTAACCTCTTCGAAGAAGACTCAAAGGTTAATAAGGTCATTACGGACCATATAAGGCACAGCAAGTTACGTGTGGGGAAGAGGGCTACGTAGCACTAATGATGAAAAATAATGCATTTTTAGTGTATAAAATATAATGTATCTAGATCTGTTTATGTGTATTTATGTTCATATTCAATTAGGGGTTAAAGTATGAAATTGCCAATTTGTACTGAAACATTAAAACTCGTTTTTTTCTAAGATGTACCATATTTATTTAATTAATATATTTACCCTCATTATCTATACATTGCTGCTATCTAAACATAAGTTCATTTATGCCTTTACCAGAGAACTCCAGGGATCTAGATTCGACAAACTGTGTGAAAGCATTTTGTACTGCCTCCTGGGAAGAAAATTTTCCGAAGGCTAACGATACCCTAAGGCTAGACCAATGTTAGGATATTAGAGGGCACTAACTTCCCAATCAAAATATTTTATATATAAAAAATATTTTACTCTCCTCTATATTATTATATATAATAAATAAAAAATATTTTCTTCTCCTCTATAGCGTCGTGTGCGTCGTTGCGTGCGGTCGCGTCGTCGTTCTCCTACGTCAGGAAAATGACGTCTAAAGTAATTAAATGTAAAAACTGTAATATAGTAATTTGTTAAGTGTTAGCGTTCGTACAAAATAAAATGGACGTAATGGACGAGGAGAGTTTGGTTAGATTATGTACCACAGCATTCTCCGTTGAAGACATTGAGTCAGCTAAAAGTTTGCTATTTGATTCAATTAGCACCACCAGGCGCAAAATCTTGCGTAAACGAGATGGCAAATCGAAGAGAGATCTTTATGATGTGATAGCTTTTCTTAAGGAAACAGATGCGGAGGAAGTTCCAGTCTTTGTTGCTCGAGAGCTGCAAAAATTACCGCCGGTCACCTTTGATCATATTGATGCAACTAGATTTTTAAAAGATCTTATAATTTTGCAAAATGAACTTAGCATCATAAAAGCTATGTGACGAACAAACAACTCGATGAGCTTAAAAACGAATTGGCTTCATGCAATTTTAAATCCGTAAACAGTTTGCAGAATGTTAATCTGATAAGAGTGGGTAACCGGCAAAAATCATTTTGTGCGACGGACGCGGTAGAACCCGACCTACCTCACCGTTTGGAACAATCGCCACCTATGCCATTGGTATCTAACATGACGTCAGGAAACCTGCCATCTTTGTCGCCCACTTGTGATAAAAGTGTGTCTGTCTCGCTTACACATGCACCGATAACGCGTGTGGAGTCCCCCACTTCGGATTCGTCGCATGCGCAATACATTAATTGCAGATCGCCGGGTTGGCCTATGCCACAAGCGTTAAGCGGAAGTGAAAATATCCAACGTAGTCATTTAGATAAGAAACGAAAGGAGAATGAATGGCAATTAGTTATCGGAAAGAAAAAAAGAAACCACTTTGCTGGCAGTAAAGGAAAAGCTGCGCTGGAGACTAATAATAAATTCCGAGCCGCTGATACAAAAGTCCCACTTTTTATCACAGACGTTGATAAGCAGACAACAGAAAGCGATATCACTGGGTATATACTGTCAAAAACATAGATAGATGTATCGCTTAAGAAAATTGAAATGAAGAAAGACCGGAACTATAATGTCTATAAAGTTCTTGTACCACAACACAAACTCGCAGTATTTTTAAATGACTGTCTTTGGCCAGAAGGGGTATCGTTTCGGCGTTTTATCTATTTTAACAAAGACAAACGACCAGACATAAGAATGAATAGCGTAAATGGCGAAAGAACAGATAACCATAACGGTAATTAATGGATGTACAAATACATAAAAAGATTAAGTCAACTTTTATAAGTTTTAATTGTAAATCTGTTAAGAGATCGCTCGACTGTATACGAAACTTATGCAAGATATCGGATATCCTGGCATTACAAGAGACGTGGCTCCTCCCACATGACATACCTTTCCTTGGCACTATTGACCAGGATTTTGGGTATACCGGTACATCAGCCGTCGACACCTCTGAAGGCATACTTAGAGGCCGGCCTTACGGAGGCGTGGCACTATTGTGGCGTAAGGAAGTGTTCACGAAGGTGTCTGTGATTGAGTGCAATAACCCGCGTATCAGTGCAATAAAAGTGGCAATAGATGGTCGTGCTATTCTTGTGTTTAGTGTTTATATGCCAACTGACGCGTACGAGAATCTACCCGATTTTTCGGCATGTTTTATCGAGGTATGTGCAATTGCTGAAAACTATTCTGTAGAAGGCATTTTTATGTTAGGTGATTTTAATGCTCACCCGGGTGAACTATTCGGGCAAGAACTAGACAGTTTATGTGCGGATAGACAATGGATATGTGCTGACATTGATGTGTTAGGTAGGGAATCTAATAACTACACGTTTATAAGTGATGTACATGGATGCACGCGTTGGCTCGACCATTGCGTAGTCAGTCACTCTGCTAGGCAGGCAATAACAAATATATCTGTAAAATATGATACGTTTTGGTCAGATCATATGCCGCTTGTAATTGAGTGCGAGTTAAATGTAATTGTATGCAAAACTAATGTGAATTTATTACATAGCCATAAGAGAAACAAGGCAATTTGGGGTCAAAGAACAAATGAACAGATTAATAAATATACTGAATTATGCAATAAGAAACTTAAATCAATAGATTTTCCTGAAGATTTTACAAAGTGTGTCTCTAATGTTTGCAACTGTGTAGAACATAAATGTAAGATTGATATACTCTATAGTGATATAATAAAGGTATTAACCAAATCGGTCATACTTAGTGGTCAATGTGTCAATAATTCATCGTGTAAAAGAAAACGCCACGTTATTGGTTGGAATAGTATGGAATACTATGTACGTGAGGCATACAGGGACGCCAGGCTAAATTTTTTAAACTGGGTGTCTCTAAATAGACTGCGAACGGGTACAGTATACACCGACATGTGTGAGAGCCGCAAAATGTTTAAAAGAAAATTAAAATGGTGTCAAAATAATAAAGAACAGGTCAAAATGGACATTATTGCAGAGCATCAAGCCTCCAAAAACTTTGGGGACTTTTCGAACGCGACAAATAAATTAAATCCTAAGCCTGGCCTCCCTGTGAGTGTGGAGGGACTGAGTGACAGCAGGTGTATAGCAGAACTATTTAGAGAACATTTCACAATAAAATCACCATTAGGCCCTTCAAAGACGTGTGAGGATGCTGTTAGCATCATGCCATGTGACATATTCATGGTGTCAGCCGAACAAATTCATCGCATTGTATGTAAAATGTCAAGAGGCAAGTCGCCTGGTCATGATGGGCTCAGCATCGAGCACTTGAAGTATGCCGTGTTCACCTACCGCGCGTACTTTCTATGTTATTCACATTGTGCTTGAGTCACTCTTACCTACCCACAGACCTAATGCGAACTATTATTGTGCCTATTGTGAAAAATAAAACTGGTGATTTATCACAAAAAAGTAATTACCGGCCTATATCTTAAGCTACTGTGGTAGCTAAGGTATTGGACAGTGTGCTTGACTCGGAACTTGAAAAGCACTTAGACATTCACGATGCTCAGTTCGGTTTCCGAGCTGGACTTTCTACTGAAAGCGCCATACTGAGCCTCAAGCACACTGTGCAATACTATACAGCGAGAATTACACCGGTGTACGCATGCTTTCTCGATTTGTCAAAAGCTTTTGACTTGGTGTCGTATGACGTATTATGGCAAAAGCTCAAGAAAACGGGCGTGCTTGAACATGTGCAAAAGTTGTTTCATTACTGGTATGCTAACCAGATAAATAGCGTAAGATGGTCTAATACGTTCTCCGATACATTCAGGCTGGAGTGCGGCGTGAGACAAGGTGGTTTGAGTTCTCCCAAGCTCTTCAACCTGTACGTGAACGAGCTTATAGTTGAGTTCAGCAGCACCCAAGTCGGATGCTTTGTTGATAATGTTAGCATGAATAATTTCAGTTACGCAGACGATATGGTGCTGCTGAGCCCATCTATAAATGCTTCAAGGCGACTATTGGCCATTTGTGAAACGTATGGCCAAAATCATGGCCTAATATATAATGGTGTAAAGAGTGTGTATTTGGTTTTCAGGGCCGCAGGTAAGTGTCCATCAAGAGTGCCCCCAGTTAAATTAAATGGTGTAGAGCTGAACAGGGTTCACCAGTTTAAGTATCTTGGGCACTATGTTACCGACGGTCTAGACGACCAAGGTGATATTGAAAGGGAGCGGAGGGCATTGGCGATCAGGAGTAACATGTTGGCCCACAGATTCGCTCGCTGTAGTGAGGAAGTCAAAATTACGCTTTTCAAAGCATACTGTCAAAGTTTCTACACCAGCAGTCTGTGGGTCAATTATACTCAGAGGTCTCTCAGTGCCTTCCGCGTCCAATATAATAATGGCTTTAGGGTGCTATTAGGGCTGCCCCGCTTTTGTAGCGCCTCGAAAATGTTTACAGAAACGAGAGTCGATGGCTTCCATGCTATAGTCCGCAAACGGGTGGCTTCCTTACTTACAAGAGTGAGGAGTAGCACTAACGGCATCCTAAAGGTCATTTCTGAAAAGTATGACTCCGACATAATGAAGGGGTTCGTTCGAGTCTTGGTTAAGTAGGTAGTTTCTTAATCTGTTTTAAATAATTATGTACTAACATAGCGTAAGAAAAATTGTTACTAACATTATGGACTCTGTCTGAATAAATAAATATATTATTATTATTATTATATTATATTTTAATAGACATAACTAAAGTTTTTTGAGTAGTAGAGCCTCACTGATTTCAGCATGAATGGTGGCCGGCTCGACCGGGGAAGGACTACCCTCTCACAGAATATCGACGTGAAATACCAATATTCCTACTGTTGTGTTTCGTTCGGTGAATGAGAGTGCCTGAGGCCCAGCCACCCCCTTTCCACCATTCCCGCTCCTTCTCCTTCCCATTTCCTTTCCTAAAGGGTCGGCAACGCGCAAGTGGTGCCTCTGGTGTTGCAGGCGTCCATAGACTACGCTGACCACTTACCATCAGGTGCAAGTTTGCCACCTTCGATGTATAAAAAAAAGTGCTAGACAAGTGTTTCGTATGTCGGGATGTAGGTAAATTTAATGTATGTTTCTGTCGTAAAGTATATGTTGTTTGTATTTCTTCGTGTGTATTATACCTTTCTATACCCAAGTTCAAGAAATCTATCCATTGAAATTAAACTACTATATACGGATTTTATCGCGTTGTTTATTTGACATTTTATTACAAAATTTTGAAAACTGTTACACTACTATTACTATTAAACTTTACTAATTTTTAAGCTAATTAAATTATTGAAACTATTAAAACTATTTATACTATTACTATACTATTATACTATTTATATTTGTGTTTACACTTTCCCCGACGTTCCGGTTGCTTTGCTGTTTCAGCAGCCATGGTCACGGGGAGAGTCTCCCCGTGACCATGGCTGCTGAAAACCAACCGAAACGTCGTCGAAACCAACCGAAACCGTTTTCTATGTATTTTCTCTATATGTTCACCTCTCAATAATTTCCTTTTGACATCAATGATAATGACATAATATAATTACCTAATATAAAATGTTGTATGTTTTTTATACTATAAATAATTATATAGAATTGTATAACTGTGTGACATCAAACTAGAAGAAGAAATCCTGTATTATTTTTCAATATTTATGACATTTTAAATTTGGACATTATCAATACAATAATATGACTGTCTATATTTTAATAGTAAAATATAAATAAATGTTAGGTGTAATTTACTACAATTGCATGATAATAATAAGAAAGTAATAAATAATTAATTTTGATTGATTTGATTATAGATTGTCTGAACAAACTATATTTGCACGCCTGTAATGGCAGAATATGCTGTACAATATTTAATTTAAGAGCCTATATATCACCATATTCTTGGAAATAAAGTTATTATTATTATTATTAAACATTAATTATTTTTAAATTGTATCTGTTTGTTTCGTAAATAAAATTAAAAATTAAAAAAAGTATAAAATTCTGGGAGACGTCGGACAAATTTACATATTTCAAAAATATACAACCAAGTAAGTGTTTTATGTTCTTGATAATGTGGTTTACAGCTGTTTGTTGGTTCAATATTAGCTATTATTCGAATTACCTAGTTTCTTTTGTAGTGTAAATATGGTCGCTAAATATGTACTATTGCACATGATAGTGTAATACCGTGTTAAGCCATGCTTGAATATAGGCATAGTAAGTGACAAGGGCAGTTTGTAATTAGGTATTTTAATTTTTTTTCGGCTGAACGGTAGCTCATGTCCGTTTCTGTACACCTTTCAACGTAAATGCAAAATTTTAGGATGATCGATTCAGTGGTTTAGGCGTGAAAAGGTAACAAACAAACAAACGAACTCATTTTCGCTTTTATAAAATTAGTTAGGATTAGGATTTTATTTCAGACTTTTTAGTTTTATTACAAGTTCTTCAAATATCAATTTGTAAAGTTCAAATCCCGTAGTGGATGCAACTCTTTCAAAGAATTTTGGTCATGTGGCCAATTTTGGTTTTACATTCTTCGTTTTTCATAATAAATTATGTTGTTACTTATGTAATATTGTAATATAACATAATATTTACATAGTTTTATTTTAATATATAATTAAGTACAGGCAATGTCATTCCTGACTTGAACTCATTCTTGCTAGAAAATGATACTTCGGACATCCCGGTATATAATTGGTACGCTTTTTGACAATTTGTGTTAAAACAGTAAATATAAACGTGATATGATACATATATTTTTGAAATGGTCTTTTCACGATCTTTCATTTGATACCCATATTGCTAAGGTAAGAAAAAAACAAAACTTCCCCTTTTTTTTCATTCGCGGGCGCCATTTGGACAATGTATATAGCCTATGTCACTACCACAGTTCTGATGAATTCAACGACACCTCATATACCAAAAACTGTCCAGCTGTTTGGACTGTAGGTCTTTCTGACGCAGTCGGGTAAAAAAGGCATCCTAATACAAATCCTTCAGGGATTGACGCGTTCACTTCTTTATTATTGGATCTTACTTTTACTATTTTTTGTATGTTTTTTTTTCTTTTTCTCATATACTTAATACAATAATAATAACGTTTAATTGTTACGATTTAAGTTAACATAAGTTTTACATCAGTAACGTTGATAGCTGCAAAAGTTTAAAAAACTATGGTACATTATTGTAACTATTCAATCTCTAATAGTCGTTCCCTGTCTTTTAGGTACGATGCAAACCATTCTAAAGCATCTGATATAGGTACGCTCCGAGTCTGTTGGAAACAGTTCCCAAAAATGTCTCGACCAAAATCTGAATAACTCATCGCCCGACTTGGAAATCGAACCCAAGACATATTGCTCATCATTCACACAACCATTATTAAATTAAGCAAAGTCTAAAATCAGTACTTACCTTGCCAAGAAAACCAGTACCACCAGTGATAAAAACAGATTTCCTTGCGTAATAATCTGCTATCGAATCATTTGAAGATATCACAACCATTTTGACAAAACAGTAACACAAACAAAATTAATATAAAAATAAAACTCCGAACTCTGAACTCGTATAATGTAGCTGATGAAGTTTCAGACAGAGCTGTAACGACGAATGATTATCAACTGACGGTTTTAAATCAAAACATTCATTATATGTAATAAACACTTATGTTGCGGTACTATGTTACGGTTAAAGTACCTAAGCGGTTCAAATTCGACCTTCCTATTTATTACGAGTATAATTATAATATGGTGTTGTGCGGGCATTATTTCTTTTTGGAAATGAGTCTATTTTATATTGTAATTGGATAATGCATGATGTAATACTTACAATTTTGACCACGATTTTGTTGGGGTGGACAGCAATTGGATAAATTGCTTAAAAATCTACTCGTTTCTGTCCGCGGTTTCATCCGTGTGAAATCCACAGGAAAGCAAAGCGGAATAAAAGTATCCTATACTAAAGTATCGGGAATAATACTATGGTTCATCTTTCTGCCAAGCTTTATTTAAATCTGTCTGACGATTGACGCATTATTGAGTTTCAGTCACCTACACGTCTTCACATCCTATCCTAATCCTAACTGATATAATAAAAGCGAAAATGAGTTTGTTTGTTTGTTTGTTACCGTTTCACGCCTAAACCACTGAACCGATCATCCTGAAATTCTGCATATACGTTGTCAAGTGTACAGAAACGGACATAGGCTACCTTTCAGCCCGAAAAAATTACTATTCCCGAGGAAAACAACAATAACGTTCTTATGATAATAGATGGCGCCACGTGTCTTTCGAATCATGATTGAATTATATTATTACAAGCAGAGTACAACCCGAATTGATTGTCAAATTCTAAGTTAATGCGAGCGAAGCCGCGGGCAAAAGGTAGTTAATAATATTTGCAGGATAGTAAGATGCTAAATATTATCTTTGGTTTTCTTAAACGTTATTTATAAAGCATAGCTTGATTATAAGTTGAACTCTAAGCTACCAAACTATTGCACAGTTTTCTCATAAAATCTCTCCAGTGTTTTAGCACTATGTGGAAAGAATTGGATAGACAGAATCCTGATTTTTCTTTTCTTTTTTTTATACAACTAATGTGGCAAACAAGCATACGGCTCACCTGATGGTAAGTGGTCACCGTAGCCTATGGACGCCTGTAATACCAGAGGCATCACTAGCGCGTTGCCGACCCCTTAGGAAAGGAAGTGGAAAGGAGAAGGAGCGGGAAGGGGGTAAGGGGTGATTGGGCCTCCGGTACTCTCACTCACCAAACGAAACACAAGAGTATGAATACTGCTATTTCACGTCGATATTCTGTGAAAGGGTAGTCCTTCCCCGGTCGAGCCGGCCCATTCATGCTGAAATCAGCGAGGCTCTACTACTGGTTAAGTTTCTTTTTTCAAAATTTTAAATTTTCAATTAGTTTACCAAAAGTATTATAATATACAGACGGAGACTTAATACATTTTGTCGATAGTATAATAATTATAAATTAGTTGTGCAGCATTGGTATAACTAAAATATGCGACTCGGAATCAAAGAGAAATTATAATAAACATATACTCATAATCTCATGTTTGTATCCCTGAAGAAGTGCGCAGAGATTTATTCAGCCTGTACGCCTCAAAGACAAGTATTAAAAACTAACCTGTCAACAAAAAATAGGCATCTTAATAAATACTAGCGGTCGTCTAGTGGTCGAAATTTGACCTTAACTGTTTAAATTTTTAATTCTATCTTTATTAAGGTTTTATTGTCTGTAACTATACCCTTATAATTACATTTCATTTAGTCACCTACTCCTCATACATGTGTAACCATAGTTACGAAGAATTGTACGACATCAGCCGAACAATGCCGAAATACTACGAACGCGATTCGACTGCTTGTGTCAAATGTATGGTTGTGTGCGTGTAGTGTTTTTCATTAATTTAATGTATTTCTACTGCATATTTTATAAAATATAAACTTTAACTGTGCCAAATTTCATACTCCTCCATCCATGCAATTTTCGTAAAAAGGGATACAAAGTTTTTGCTTCACGTATTAATATATTATTATAGATTGTGTCCTATTGATAACAATAATAAAATTATTCTATAACTTACGTACAAATTTGAATAAATTGTTGTTTTGGATATGAACTATAGAACCTTTTAGACCTTTATTTGTACTTTATGTGACGTACGTGACTGTGACTGCTGGGTCACTGTGGGTTTTTGTTCGATTCCTGTCGGGCAACATGTTATTAATAATAATAATATAATAATAATAATTGTTTATTTGTTCTCTCACACAGTACATAATATTAGACATCATAAACAAACATTCCATACAAGAAAGCAGCGAATGTATAGTTGGTGTGGGAGACTGGTCTCTGTACTAGGAGGTCCTGTATTACAGATAACCAGCCTCTCCGTGCTCTGAATAGGTGAAATATGTGTGATTGGGGCTAGTATGTTCGTGTTGAGAATGTACGTCATGTTGGGAGATGTGTGAGTGGGTATACGTATGTATGAGTGTGTGTGTCCATGTGAGTGTGTTCGTGTTTGTGTGTGAGGGTGTTTGTGTATGTGTGTGTGAGAGTGAAATGATTTGATAACCCTACGAGCCAGGTCTTCGGGACCAGAAAATATTGTTTTTTATCAATCTCTATTACACCATGGTGGCATCATTCCCGCTCTTCTTAACTTTAATAAATTCACCAACTCACTAACCATTAACATTGTGCTTTGACGTTCATGTTTCTTTGTGACTTAAAGGAAAAATGATTATTGATTTTCACTTTGAATATTCCTAGTGGGGTACTTGTTGTTCTCAAGAAAGTGACGCCTGTCTCATAACTGGGTGAGGGAAGTGTCCATGAACTAAACGTTGACCATTTGGCGTACTATATGTTGGAGTAGTACGTTATGAGTGGATGGCGTAGTGGTTTAAGTGGTCGCCTCGCCGCTGCCACTGCGCCGAGTGTTGTGGGTTCGAATCCCATACGGGACAAAACTTTGTGTGATCCATAAATGGTTCTTCCAAGTTTGGGTGTTTTTTGTAACCGTTGTTTGAATGTTTGTAAAAGTCTTCCGCGACACAGGTTTTATTCATATTGCGGGAGTCGTCTTTTTTTTCAGAATTTAAATAGTAACAAGCTATCAAATTTTATTCATTAATTATCATAATGATTAATATGTATAATATATTTAAATTTGCAAGGTATTGTGTATAAATAAACATATAGGTACACAATATCTACTTATAATAAGCCACAAAAGCTATTAAGAGTCCTCGTAGCGTTGCAAAATTTAAATTACTAAAACAAGTGTATTTATCATTATACCAATTAATCATAAACTATTGTGTAACATCGTGGGGTGGAACATCGAACAATATTATTGCTATTAGAATAGTCTATAGAAGATTCATCTTATAGGTAGCCACATGCCGCCATTTCATATCCCCTACCTTTGAACTATACTGGTATGGTTCATAGGTAGGGGGATCTACTAACATTTCAACTGTTCGCCATCTATTTATCCTGCACATGTCCTTAAAGCATCAAAATTATTTCATTTTAATATACTTAAAAATTAATTAATAGAAAAGAGTAAACATAAAAAAATTGGGGCAGACTTTGGGGACTGCTGATAGAAGTGAAAACTTTAATCCTTGATCATAAACAGTTCTTCATAAACCAAATTATAAACCAAAAATAATTCAAAAATGGAAAGCGTTCGGTGACGATGACGCGAGTTCCATGATTTTTGTTCACCCAAGAAGTGCTCAACAAGCCTAAAGAAGTTTTCACTTAAAAAAAAAATGCGGCGGATGCTAGTTCCTGATACTCTCTTAGCGGTTATTAAGGGGGTCAAAATTTCGTTATTTTTTGCGTAGGACGCACCATTTCTGAGATATTGTTAATATTCTAAGATAATTCGAAAATGGAAAGTGTGGAAGCGTGACGATGACTTGAGTTCTATGATTTTTGTTCACCCAAGAAGTGCTCAACGCGCCTAAAGAAGTTGTCACTTCAATTAATATTTACGTAATATTTTGACTTCAGAACATAGCGGTCCGAGAGACCGCGCGTACATCGTAGTGTGACAAAAACTTAAGTCCATATTTAAAGGTTAATATCATTCTATGCAGTTTTATGTTAACAGAACCAGTCTAAATGTATTTTTATGTAGAATAGTTAACATTATAAATATTCTCACATAAATCATCAGTTTAAAAATTAATGACCACCAAAAATAGTAATTGCGCACAAAATATGCTTACTAAAATATATTATAACGAGCACCTATACGCCTCAAATCACTGCATTCCGTCTCGGAAGGGTTAGGTTATGTTAGGTTCCTTCTTAAAGCCACCCAAAAATAGGACCTCCGTCAACTTATTTTGATCTCTTTAAATATATTTTGCTGTGCAATTTGGTGATCATTTACTATTTTTGACTGTTATATTTTACTATATCTGGTGATAAGTTAAACATAAGCCATAAATTATTATAATTATTATCTGTATTGTAATGCCTTTTAGTTCGCATATTCCGAAAACAAAGCGACTCAAACAACATACTCTACTACCTTTTTTACTTTCGGACAAAAGGAAAGAATTAGTTTAAATTTCGAAACTAAGTATGCGAAGTATGAATACCTAAGGAGATTTTTTTTATTCTCAGGGTCTTTTTTGTACAATAAACTAAATAAGTTATTTATTAGATAATAATATGTATAATTATCATTATTCAAAATCAATGTTACATAGTTTAAACACAGTAGGTACCTAAAAACGCTTACGTATTCAGATACAGATAATTTGCTAGTAGATGTAGAATAATTTCTTATTCTTTAGGATCTTTTTCATTTTTAATTATATATGTTTGGAGTACATGTATAAATGTTTTTGTAGATCTTTTTTATTAACAGTAGATTAAAATATAATATTAGGAACAGCCTGAAACACAGGTCTGGTCAGGTGTGTTTTTTCCTGTTATTTTATACCTACTACCACCTTCAGATGTTACATGCTTCTATAATATTTATTTCAAAGTGGCTCCAGTGACATTTTTTCAATTAAATCTTTAATAAAATAAAAAAACAATGTTGTCAAATAGGTACCTTAATAGACTGTATAATCATTTATGTTGTATAATTATATTACATTTCTCGCTGGGGCAAGCTTAATACTGTTACACCAAGTGCCATCTCTCGGCATTGTGGGGAAGACTCGGCAGTTCCGTCTAATAATTTATTACAGCGTTATCTATTGACATCTTACGAAACTACATAGTTTGTAGGTACGCTAATAGTAGAGATAACACTGGAACATTCTCGAATCTTCGTACTGTTTATATACCGGGTATGGCGTTTCTAGAAAACTCCAGAAATGCTTTAACTGCGTATAAAAGGGCAAGGCCAGCGCTCGCCGAGTCAGTTTACAATCGTAAGCGGTCAAGTATACATCGGAGCAAACGGATGTGAAAATACTACGGAGTTCAAAGCAGTTACAGTGGAAAAGTATAGTGTGTGTTGTGTTTTAAGTTTAATTGTGTGCTAGAATAAAACGTGTTTTAGTGGGTAATATTGTTTACATTCATATCCCTCGAACCCAGCACGTAACAATACAAAATTTATTCTTGAGGCTTACTCTGTCGTAAGCTTTACTGTATAGTAAATTGGGCTTAAAAGTCTTTGTGTTGTTTTTAATCCCGCCAGCTAGGCTAAAATGGTTGTGCTAGGAGTGGTTAATCGTTTGTTGTGCTGGGGCGTCGCGTCTCCCGCAGTCGTTTAGCCTGCATAGGGTACTGCTGAGGGGGTCGCTGATGAAATTATATTCTGGCGACTCACCAACCATAAAGGCAATGAGTTGGCAAGTCTAGGGAGACCCCGACATAATCCTCTCGCCTCACCTTGTGGCGAGGGGTGTGCATCAGGAGCATGTCCTCAAGTTTAGCAATTTTACTCGTTCAATGAGTGTGATTCGTACCCACGACCTCTGCATCGCAAGTCTAATCTTATTCATTTCGTTTCACACTCAATGCGACCGAACGAGATCTCAGATACAATTGCCGAGTCAGGCAAAGAGTTATTGGATTTTCTATCCTTTTCCTACTGTTGCTTGCTTTTTCGCAACCATGATTGAGAAAAGTAAGTCAGTGTTTGTCTCTTCATTTTTAAATATTAAACAGCACGTTCGATGAAGGATCAGTCATTACTTGACATATCATAAATTAAACTATGGGTACCGATACGTAGTTAAGTGTAATAAGCTAGGTGTAATATTGCGTCCGTATCGGCCAAAAAAAGGCAACCCTCTTTAATATTATTAAAAAATGCAAATATAAATTAATCTAATAAATTAAATTACGTTCGAAGTTTTTTATAGATCGCAATATCTTTTTCTTTTTATATAGTTTTTCATATTATTTATTTTAATAAGTCAAAAAACCAGCTTAAATCATACATTGTGATGTTTTCAGAATTAATACATATCTTTCATTCATCGCAACGCTTCTAGAATACTCAAGCCAGTAATTTTTACTGATATTATAAATGCGAATGTGAGTTTGTTTGTTACGCTGCCACGGCTTAATTCCTCGACCGATCAGAGGATCAGAAAAGGACATAGGGTACCTTTTTATCTCAAAATGTTACTGACCAAACCAATATTTACGCGAGCCGCAGATAAAATCTAGAAATCCTAACTAATATTATAAAAGCGAAAATGAGTTTTTTTGTTTGTTTGTTTGTTACCTTTTCACGCCTAAACCACTGAACCGATCATCCTGAAATTTTGCATATACGTTGTCAAGTGTACAGAAATGGACATAGGCTACCTTTCATCCCGGAAAAATTACTGTTCCCGAGGAAAACAACAATAACGTTCTTATGATAATAGATGGCGCCACGTGTCTTTCGAATCATGATTGAATTATATTATTACAAGCAAAGTACAACCCGAATTGATGGTCAAATTCTAAATTAACGCGAGCGAAGCCGCGGGAAAAAGCTAGTATGAAATAAAAGGAAAACCATACGCACTTAAATATTAGTTTACAGTAATCACTACAACATTCCTAATTCTCTACATGTCTGCGACATTATAAAAGATGCACGATGACCGTATACATAGGAGAGGAACAATGCTAAAAAACAATTGAGTTAAATATTAATCTCGCTACAACTATTATTGGTTAACAATCAAATAATAGTCATTGTCAACGATGTCTATGCCAGTCTCATACTGCTTGGAGCAATAAGGTCACTCCTGTACATATTTTTTATATAACATTACTAGGTGACCCGATAGACGTTGTCGTTCATCTTAGACGAACTGTCAAATTAGTGAAATTAAAATGGTTGACAAGTTTTCTGGAATTATCCAATTTTGTGTGCAAAGTATTTTTTTTATTTTGCTCGTAAAATGAACACACTCCACCTGATGGTAAGCAGTCGTGTGGTCTAAGAGCAGTAGCCTCCACACCGCCCTCATAGCAGCCGAGGCGATGTTGAGGTCTCTACTTTGACGGCCTGAGAAGGTGCTTTTTCACGCCCCGCTTGAAGGACCCAGGATCGAAGGAAGAAGGAAACACGTGCCTTGGCAAAGAATTCCATGCCTTGGTCGTTTGGCAGAGGTATGAGGACCCAAACTTGTTGGTACGCGCTCTAGTCGACTCTACTGTGTAAGGATGGCATCTGAGCCCAGCACGCGTTGTTCTGGATAGGAAAGGGCAGGGCGGGATAAGGTGGAATAACTCTTTAGAGCTCTCCCCGTGGTATATTCTGTAGAAACATGCCAATGAGGCAATGTCTCTACGGAGTTGCAGAGGTTCCAGTGAACTCGTGACCTCTGGATCTCCGATGATACAGACAGCCCGCCGCTGTAGCCTGTCGAGAGCGTCCAGCAAGTACTGCGCAGAGTCATCCCAAAGATGAGAACAGTACTCCACGCAAGGGCGCACTTATGCCTTATACAATAGGCACAGCTGCCCAGGCGCGAAGAACCGCCTCACCCTGTTCAGAACTCCGAGTTTTCGCGAAGCTTGCTTAATTACGCTCTCGATGTAGGTTTTTGGATTAAGGGAGTGGCAAAGATCCATACCTAAGATGGAGAGGCTGTCACGTATCACCAGTGGAGTGCTCTTCGGAGAAGGGAGGGGAAGGAACGGAGACTTTTTTGTTGAGAACGCGCATGCGTGGGTCTTCTTGGCGTTGAACTCGACCAAGTTCTTGGCACCCCATTCATAGATGCGGTCCAAGATCTGGTTAAGTTCATCGACAAGATTCTGCCTTTTTCCCTCAACCTCAGCCTGTTTGGCCCCAGGACGTCCGAGATATCGCCCATGCACGGTACTGTCGTCCGCATAACAATGTATGTTGCCGAGATTCAACATATCTTTGATATGCAGAAGAAAGAGCGTAGGGGATAATACAGACCCCTGAGGCACTCCTGTATTGACCCGCAAAAATTTGGAAGCGCGACCGTCGCAAAGGACCCTAATACGACGCTTCTGCAGGAAACTTGCAATCCAGGTGCACAGTTGAGGGGGCAAGCCATAGGCCGGAAGCTTGGAAAGAAGAGACCAGTGCCAAACTCTATCGAAAGCTTTGGCTATGTCAAGGCTGATAGCCAAAGACTCGCCGTGCTTGTCCATAGCCTCACCCCAGAGGTGCGTGACGATTTAAAATTAGAATTAAAATTAGCTCAGTGGGGAGACCAACAGACTGCAATGCAGAGGGTCTCGGGTTCGAACCTACGTCGCGCACCTCTGATTTTCGGAAGTTATATGATTTCGAAATTATGTGCGTATTGATTGACAATTATCGCCTGCTCCGTGCCTCGGAGAGCACGTTAAGCCGTTGGTCCTGGCTGCCATGAACATCTATGGCTGTCGTTATTGGGATGTCAGTGCCCTGGTCTAGCCTTAGGGTATCGTTAGCCTTCGGGTTGCGGAGGTCAGGTGGCAGCCGCTCCGTGTAAAAACTGATATCCAGTCAAATCCGGTTAGCTTAGAAAGCCGACCTCAAGTGACTTGGGAATAATAAAGTCTAGGGAGAAGATTTAAAATTAAAATATGTATGTAAATGTGTATATGTAAATGTCGTCGGACAGCTTGCATTACCTCACGTATATCAGCATTACGTCTTTTCACCTAGTCTTGGGTCGGCCTCTGGGTCTGACTAGAATAATTTGGTAACTATATACAAAAGTAGGTATAACAGCGATAGTCTAGTGGGCTTCCGTTAAAATACAATGCAAAGATCTCGAGGTCGATCCCACGACACGCAGCTCTGACTTTTTTAAGATATGTGCGTTTTTTTTGCAAGCATGGTAATGACTTTATTAAATTACATAATTAGCATAATATATACACAAATTATTTACAAGATATATTTATATAGTTTATACTAAAGAGAAAAATAAAACAACAAAATTAATAAGCGTCATTATATTTTTCCGCATCGTCGTCAATTGGCAACGTATCCAGAAGACTGGCAGCATTACCACGTTGCATGGCAATACTTATTCTTTGTGCAAAGAATATACCGGTCCTCTGGTCACGCGAAGTGTCGATCAACCGCTTAGCTAGGTATCTATAAACAGACCTAGCACTTGGACCCCATGGCTCCAGCGTTTCGACACCAAATGGCTCAAATACCGCCTTGGCCAAAAGTATTAGGCACCCCCAATATAGTTATCACACACCTGTGCTATTTGAACAATTAAACAATATTCTATAGAACTGCGATACCGGTGTCATAAAACACTATTTAAGACAATAGGCGGCATTTTTTAAGCAGTCGTAAGACATCTGGTGCGTCAATAATAAAATTTTATTTTTTCCAAAATTTATTTTTAATGTTTCGTCAGTTACCATTTGGAAGTCTTAGTGTAAAGACAGTGCATTTGTGGTTTTGTGAATTAATTGAGAAGAAATTCATTTGAAAATGCCAAAACGAAACGAAATTAGTATTGAAAATCGTGTAAAAATTCAACTTTTACATGAGCAAGGCAAGACTCAAAAAGAAATCGCGAAGTTGGTGAAATGTTCGCGATGCGCCGTTCAATCTGCTATCAAACGTTTTGTTGAGACTGGCTCTCATGCAAATAAACCAAGAACAGGCAGAAAACGCGTGACTACTAGCCGTCAGGACAGAAAACTTATCCGAGAGTCTGTGAAAGATAGAAAAAAAACTTCTTCGGAGCTTGCTGTGGCTTTAACTGAAGAGACTGGACATCCCATAAGCGCACGAACTGCAAGACGAAGGCTAGTAGAAGCCGGCTTAAAAGGTTGCAAAGCTAGGAAGAAGCTGTGGCTATCCGCAGACAATAAAAGAAAACGACTTGATTGGGCTCTGAGACACCAACATTTCACAGAAGAGGATTGGTCTAATGTGCTGTGGTCTGACGAATCAAACTTTGAGGTAAGTTTTTTTAGTGAAGTCTATACCACAATTACAAAGATCATTGTTGTGTTTGTCTTCAAACTCAAGTGTTATAAAAGTTTGTAATGTGTGCTTTTTTTTGGAATCTACAGGTGTTTGGAACACCAGGTGTGACGTTTGTGAGGCGACGCAAAGGCGAAGAATATCACCCAGATTGCGTAGTACCAACCATAAAACACGGCGGAGGCAGTGTAATGATTTGGGGTTGCATGGCTACGGATGGAGTCGGCAAAATGTTTGTTTGCGAAGGTCGCATGAACAGTGAAAAATACATTAATGTACTGGAAACTGCTCTCGTACCTTCGCTTTCGTGTATTTTTGGTGACACTAACTTAAATGGTGTGAAATTCCAACAAGACAATGCTCCGTGTCACAAATCAGCTACTACGATGCGCTGGTTTACTGAAAATTGTATTGATCTGTTAGATTAGCCTGCCCAGTCCCCGGATCTAAATCCTATTGAACATTTGTGGAGTATTTTGAAGAGAAAAATAAAAGAGCACTCGATAACATCAAAAACTGCTTTAAAAAACGCGTTAGTGCAAGAATGGGATGCAATTTCTCCAGAGGAATGTGCGAAACTTGTACGTAGTATGCCCCACAGAGTTGCTGCTGTCAAAAAATCAAAGGGTGGCCCAACAAAATATTGATGTTTTTACAATATTCTAATGGAAATAAAGTACTTTAATCATTATAATTAGTTTTATTTCTCTCTAAGCCTGAAATATGCAGTAATTTATAGGGTGCCTAATACTTTTGGCCAAGGCAGGGATTGACATTTACGCTGTTTGAGTCTCCGTGATGCAGCAGCTTACCAGCACAACCCGCTGTGCTAGGAAGATGGGATGGCGCAAGGGTGTCGATAAAAGTTGCATCCCACGCCAAAGACCTACCCATTTTCCATGACAGTAATGACATATATTATCATCTTGTCTCTTGCCATCGTCGCGTACCAAGCCGTGAAGTTCAAGCTGAGCCGGAACGCCAACGGTGACAAGAGCCCGACGGAGTATGTTATTCAAGTTGGCGTGTCGTGATATACGACCAGCATTCCTGCTGTATAAGAGACCATGGTGACGAAGATTCGACGTCGATCGACGGATTATGTTAATACTTGCTCTAAGGGTGTAAGAACTTATCGCGAGGAAACCACCATGTTTGAGTTCTCCAGAATATACTCGAAGTTATGTGAAGTCTGCTAACCCGCATAGAACCAACGTGGTGGACAATGGCCTTACCCTTCTAAAGGCCCATTCAAACCTGAGTGGTATTCGCTGTCGGTGTGAGTAGAGGTATATACCGCGCGAGTTTCGCTCAAGTATTTAGTATCAAGTTCCGCGGCTAGAGCGACCTGAGCGGTACTCTCTGCCGCAGTGGGTAGAAGTGCCTGCCACGCGGGTTTCGCTTAGGTATTTAGTATCAACTCTACCCACAAAGATAGCGAAATCCGCTTTGGTGTAAACTGTAATATTACCGCATACCCACTCGGTTTTCTCTACCGCAGACGGTAGCGAATACCGCTTAGGTTTGAACAAGCCTTCACGTGTAATAAGAAGAGGCCCGTATTAAGCAGTAGGACAGTTAATAAACAGGCCTTGTATCTATACTAATATTATAAAGCTGAAGAGTTTGTTTGTTTGTTAGTTTATTTGTTTGTTTGGTTGAACTCAGGAACTACTAGTTATTGCAATGAAGATAAGTTCCCAATCTGGCTTTGATCGACTCGTTTTCAATGATTACGTTTCGAATCATAATCGAATTTCCAAAACTTTTAATTTGAATATACACCTGTAAACGCGCCCTTATTACGCATGCAGGTTGCGGGAGTTGTCTTTTTGACAGGAAAAAAAACTGGAATCAAGAACAAATACATAATATTATAACAATTTATAAATTGTTGTTGATTTTTTTATAATTATAAGCCTTTTCCATACAAACAGTATAAATTATAAGTGTGATTATGATTATATAAGATGATTTTGAAATCGTGTTATTTCTTTTAACCACGCATTCTACTGGTGGTATAGAATAATCCTGACCATTTTTTTCTTTTATTAGAATTATTTTTTTTGAAAATTAATGTACCTACCGTTTTTTTTCGTGAAATAGTTTCAAATAGTCATACATATGTTAACCACCCGCGGCAATTTTAATTTTTACTAATTAAAAAAGAATAACCTATTATCTATAATTATTAATGTCGTAAATAATAACGGGCGGTCTTTTTTATTGCCCCTTATTAGTTACGACATCAGTTATTGTTACGTTTTTTTTTTAAATTAGTAAAATAACAAGATTGTTTCGGGTGGTTAACATATGACTATCAGAAACAATTTCACGAAAAAAATCTGTACATTAATTTTTGGCAGTCGTTATTGGGAAGTCAGAGCCCCTAATATCCTGACACTGGTCTAGCCTTAGAGTATCGTTAGCCTTCGGCTCGTGGAGGTCAGATGGCAGTCGCTCCGTGTAAAAACTGATATCCAGTCAAATCCGGTTAGACTAGAAAGCCGACCCCAAGTGACAGTCACAGAAGAAGATTTAAAATTAAAATATGTATGTAAAATTATATTTAAATAGTCTTCCTATTTAAATATAATTTTGAAAATTATGTAATAATAGTGTTTTATAAAAAATAAACATCCCGATAAAATCCGTATAAATTTGTTTAATTTCAAAGTAGGTATTTTCTGATTATTTTTTTTGGATGGCTTTACATATATGGTGTTTTCATGTCAAATGACATTCCAATTGAAGACCCAACATTTTTGTACTATGAGTTTTCGCTGAAGTTGATGATCGATGAACTTTGTGAACTTAGTGAAAACAACAGGAAATAAAATAAATAAGTGTACTTTAGTAGAATATAAATAATCGTAATTTGTGTGGCATCAATATTAATAAGTCACGTCGAGCGTCAGGTATGACGTTCTTTTTGTATGTATTTGAATGTAGTAAATAATAACATAAAATAATTTGTAATTATTGTGATTTAGTTGTTTAATTTATTTATATTTTATACCAGCTAAACCCGACCACGCTTCCTGATAGACAGTCAGTCATCAGACATAAATTATTTTAAAATTACTGAACCAAAAGTACTCCGTACATACATAATATATTTCATAAGAAATATGCTTGGAGTACTTTAAGAAAGACGAAGAAGTTCCCAAGAGAATAGTCCTGTGGAAACTTCAGAATAAAAAATAAATATGAGTGTATTATACTTATATTATGCAATTTTTTGTAGAAGTTTAAATTTTTCATTACTTGTGGATCACAATTTTTTCTCCTGTGTCCTAGAGATCGAACGATGAGTTGACAACTCAAACCACTATGGCTTCGATTCGCTGGTGAGGCAAAGAGTTATTCGATTTTTCGTGCTGCCCAAATTACCTACGGAATCAAAATTATAAGAACCAGTCTAGAAACTTATAGGTACAGCAAAAACTCATCTAAATATGTATACTAAAGTACAATAGTTAAATACTAAAATTAAAATTATAAAACAGGGAAGATATTTATATTATTTTATATTTTGATCAGACTGTATTATTAAAATAACCATAACTTATACATATTTTAATGAACTATATTTGTAGGTGTTATTCACTAAAATAACCTCTTCGATTATTATTCATAAGTGTTTCATTTTTAATCATTTCAATATTTATATCACTCATTAAATACAAGAAAGGGTTTTTTATAGAATTGATTTAAATAACTTGTTAGATTAAATGTCAAAACTAGTTCCTACTGTCATGTATCATAAACTGTGAGCACTATTGTCTTTGGTATTATCTATACTTGTGAAAAATAGTGAAAATAAAAGACTATCGTTCATACCGTCATCGTGCGTTTCATTGTAGGTTATGGACCTCTTCCCATTTTTTGCTAAAATATCGTAGTATTGATAGTTTTTCGGTATATTTCGTATTGTGAAAGCAGAAAAATGAGTTCCAACTGTATAACTAATATTCCAAAACCGAAAGAACGCGAAAATTTTGAAGAGTGGGCGTTCGCTGTGAAAAATTTGTTAGTGCTAGAAGGCGCAGATAAATTCTTAAAGGTTGAAGGAACTGACGCTGCGGCAGTAGCAGATGCTAAAGCACGAGCAAAGATGATACTTACGATCGATTCGTCATTATATGTGCACATAAAGGAGACAAAGACCACGAAGGAGTTGTGGACAAAACTGCGTGCTTTGTTCGACGATTCAGGATTTTCGCGGAGAATTATTTTGCTTCGTCATCTGATTTCTTTTCGATTGAAAACTATGAGATCATGACAAATTATCTGACACAAATAGTTGAGACTGCTCAACGTTTAAGCGGAATAAAAGACCATTTCAGACACCAATCTGCATGGTCTTCACATGATCTGACCAAGATTATGTCTGGACTTTAAAAGAGACTGTGACCTCTTGAGTTTGTTTCGGCTTTTCTTCTCAGAGTAGTCAGATACGAAACGCCGGCCTCATCTAGTTTTCAAAATATGATTGACATGTAAAAGTGTTTTTACAAACCTACTTACAGAAAAACAAACGGTTTTGCTATTAACAACGAATGGATAGACTCATTATTGCTGGCCGGGCTTCCAGAGCAATTTATGCCTATGATCATGGCGATAGAATACTCCGGAATACAAATAACTGCCGATTCTATCAAAACAAAGTTACTCGACATGGAAACAGTGGATCCTAGAGAAACTGAGTGCAACTCAGCATTATTATCGTCTAGGTATAAAAAGGAATTTGCCAAGGGAAACTCGAGCAAACATTATGGACAGACTGTAAATGAGCCGTCAAAAATTTCAAATTTGGTTGCTAATAACAATAAAATGTTACCGTTGCAATGAATTCGGACATTATCGTAATCAATGCCCACTTTTGAACGAGATCCTTTCGGGCGTCCTTTTAATCCTTTCGGGCATTTGGACATCGGTATTTTATGTTTCGATATAACGGCTATCGGCATTTAAAACTTTCGGTATTTTGAATTTCGTTGTTTTGGACGTCGCGTCGGTATTTCAGTCATAGTTATTATGAAATTTCGGTATTGTAATACGTACCCGTTCCAGTACCTAACGCCCGGTTCTTATATTCAAGCAACAATGCATTTTAGCTGTGGAAAGTTCAATTTTAACACATGATATATAAATAAACGAATATGTATGTGTAAAAATTAACTGTCCGTAGGTAAAACGACTTTAAATACATGTTTACAATTTCTCCAGAATTATTTTCAATGGTTCTAGGTGTACGCCAATGACTAGCCCTAAACAGCGCTGGCTTACAGACACCCCCAAATTGATGAGTTGCTATTTGAACATTCCAAACAGTTCTGGGGTGGGCCCAAGTAGAATTAAACGCCAATAAGTAATTTTCAAAGTACCCGAATATCAATAACAATCGCATACATATTGAAATATATTGTTTTATTAAGGCTTATGTTTAACTTATCACCAGATATAGTAAAATATAACAGTCAAAAATAGTAAATGATCACCAAAATTAAAACCGCATTAATACCAAAAATATTAATTGCACAGCAAAGAGATCAAATAAGTCGACGGGGCCCGCTTAGCAGGGCTCCTATTTTTGAGTGGGTTTAAAAAGGGACCTAACATAACCTAACCCTTCCGAGACGGAATGCAATGATTTGAGGCATATAGGTGCTTGTTATGATATATTTTAGTTTGGTGTGCAATTACTATTTTTGGTGGTCATTATATTTAATCCCTTTTATTAATACTTTATAACGCATTAAATAATTATATAAGTAAAAGAATATATACAAGATCAAATTTTGACAGCAACATAATATTTACGAAAATTCGACCGAGTGAATGAGAATCGCTAAATCAAAGTGTGATCGTACGTATACCGGCACACAAAGTTATAGATAGATCATTTTTATTTTCAAGGTTGCGCACATTTTGCATTGGCTCGTTAACATAAGTATATGTATTATCTAGGTAGGTACATTACTGTGGTAAACAGTCAAGTGCCTGCTTTACTATCACAACGCCATCTCTTATGAGCTGGTGTCAAATAGGATTCGGTATGTATACTTGCGACGGGTAGATGGCAGCAGGGGCGTTAGTTTTTTACTGCCATCTAGTGTAAAATGATAGGTACCAAAATAGCAAGTAAAATAGCCAAAGTTAGGGCTCCTGTACACGATGCCGCCACCACGCCGCCACCGCGTCCCCGTCGTTTGATTTTAATATACCACCTGGGCAGTTGTTAGTAATACATTGCATAACACTGCTCTGTCCTCCACTAAAGCTATTAACGTTGTAATCAATCAAATTTCTAGATATTATTTTAACTAACCTTTTAGATATCACTACAACTATGCCGACTAGTCTGACTACCAAAATAGATCTAAAACATCCCCCCCTACTACTTTCTATTGCCATCCATACGGACAAAGACTTTCTCAAATCAAATCCAAGAACTGATTATAATTTTTTAAGGCAGACTATGATAATATTTTACTGGATTTATGTGATATTGATTGGTATGATGCATTTAAACATTCTGTAACAGTAAATGATTTGGTTTTTACTTTTTATAATTTACTGAGAAATGTTATTGTAAAACATGTACCTAAGCGGAAGCCAATATCATCTGAGTACCCACCTTGGTTTAACATCGGATTAATTCGTCCTAAGAAGTACAAAAATCCACGCGACAAACTTGAATACGACATACTTAGAGACCGTTGTCACAAACAGGTAAAATTATGTTACAATAATTACCTGTCAAAAGTAGAAGCGAATATAGCAAAGAATTCTAAGGCATTATGGAGATTTATAAAAGACAAACGAAAGGGTGACCTTTCCCTACCTAGTATAGTACTCGAACAACTTGAGTGAGGATACAGGATCCGGTATAGCTAATCTTTTCGCAAGGCACTTTTCATCTGTTTATAGCACCAGTACTTTTAACCAAAACTCATTACGCTCCATTCAAAACATATCACAACATCATGCCTTAGGTCATGTACACTTCACTGAAAACGACATTTTTAGAAAAATAAGACAGTTAGACATTTCAAAGGGTGCTGGTCCTGATGCGATACCTCCAGTATTTGTTAAACACTGTGGTTCTGCTCTTACCCTTCCTTTATCTTTAATTATCAACCGTTCTATTCAAGATGGTGTTTTTCCTGACGAATGGAAAAAAGCCCGCATTATACCCATATTTAAGAAAGGTGAACAAAACAATGTCAAAAATTATCGTCCAATTTCTATCCTGTCCTGTCTTTCAAAATTGTGTGAGTCTCTCATATGCCCCATTATTACACATAATGTGAATAACACAATCACAAATGCTCAACATGGCTTCAAGATTGGTCGTTCTGTTGACACCAATTTAACTTCATTTGTTTCTGATCTATCTGCAGATATTGATAAAGATAGACAAGTTGATGCAATATATACGGACTTTTCCAGTGCTTTCGACAAAGTAAATCACAGTCTGCTATGGAGAAATCTTGAAGCTCATGGCATATATGGTAACATTTTGAACTGGTTTCGGTCTTATCTTTCAAATAGACCATTAAGTGTGTTTTTAAAGGGATATGATTCACAAGTGTATTATGCTGCATCTGGCGTACCGCAGAGATCCCATCTTGGACCTATATTATTTTTCATCTTCATTAATGATATATCTCATGAAATAATGCACTCAAAATTCTCCTTATTTGCTGATAACCTCAAAATTTATCAAACAGTTGCATCCCAATTAGACGTTGATACAATGCAAAGTCATGTTGACCGAATTCAGGACTGGTGTCACGCTAATGACATGACACTTAACGCGGCAAAATGTTACCATATAAAATATACAAAAAAGAAACATCCTTTTCCTTCTAAATATCATGTCGACGGATCTATACTACAAGAAGTGACTGAAATGAGAGATCTCGGTATTAACTTGATAGCAAATTAAATTTTACACCACACATAGACGGAGTCGCTAGAAAAGCAGCTAAAATGCTCGGATTTGTTAAAAGGAACAGCAATAGTTTCCGTCTAAAACAAACAAAGACACTTCTTTACAACGCCTTGGTACGAAGCTATCTCGAGTATGCATGTATAGTCTGGAGCCCTTCGTACGCTATACAATCACAGAGAATCGAAGGCATCCAAAGAGCATTTATGAGACACTTAGCATACGTATCATCTGGTGTCTCGCATAGAGCTCTCTACACTAACAGACTTAAATTCTTCAAAATGACTAGCCTTAATCTACGGCGTAAAATCAAGGATCTCTTATTTCTTCATAAACTCCTCAACGGTGGAGTAGACTGCAGCCAACTACTAAGCAACATTAACTTAACGGTACCTAATAGAATTCCGCGACACCCCGTTACCAAAACATTTCACATTCCATTCTGCAGAACAAATGCTGGCAAACACTCACCACTAGTGCGTATTTGTCTAGAATATAATTCTTTATGCGGACGCTCAGATGATCTTGACATTTTTCATGATTAATTCAAAGTGTTTAAGCGAAAGATAGTGCAGAAAATGCTGTGCTAGATCTCGTTGACTGTTCTTGTTTTTTGTTCTTTTTTACATTTCTATTTTGTAAATAATAATTATGTCTTGTTAAATTTGTATTAAGTTCTTAATTTATGTTTAATTTTTATTCTTTATAATTCTGTACAGAAAATGTTGTGTACATCTATAATAGATATACATATAAGTTTTTATTTTCAGCTTCTTATGTGAACCGATTTTGTATATGTATATTGTTGATGTACTTTAAAATAAATAAATAAATAACGTTTCGTAATCAAAATTATCCATGATAGATTACTAAAAAGTTAATACGAGCGCATACGTTGGCGGCCGGTAATGGAATAAGCAAAATCAAACACTGGCGAATGGCGGCGCGGTGGCGGCGCGGCGGCGGCGCGGGGGCGGTGCGGTCGCGAACGTATACACAGCTGAGAGACACGGTGACGGAGCGGTGTCGGCGCGGCGGCGGTATCGTGTATTTGTCCAAGATTTTTGTATGGGATTGACGATCTGTACTAGTATAGTATTATATTATCTTTGCTAATAATTGACTTATATATTACTATATTATAAATGCAAATTTGAATTATTTTAAGTGTTACCGCTTTACATTTTAACTACTCTACCGATTATTTTGAAATTCGCATACCTACACGTTGTCAGGAATAGGTACAAAAAAGGATAAAGGGTTTCATTTTGTTTTTTTCTGGCAACGTGTATGCGAAATTTCATGACGATCGGTCGAGTATTTAAGGCGTGAAGCGCAACAAACAAACAAACAATAACAAGACGTGTGGCACTCGGAGACTGCCGCGGTAAAGCTATTGCATAATATTTTTTAAATTAATATTTATTCAAAAATAATGTATACATGAATTAAAAGACAAATATTGTAGTACGAAACTAGATATTGTTTCCAACAAAATTCCGGAAAATTATTAAAATGGTCTATAATATAAATTTAAAAAAATATGGATAGAATTACTATATTCGATAAACAAAATGATTAAGTCTGTATTAAAAAATTATGAACTCAATAAAAAGATACCTAAATATAATAGGTACTACAATATTTATATTTTAGTTTAAATATTTTAATTCATGAAATTACTATTATTTTTGAAAAAATATTGATTAAAAGAAAATTATTATCAAGTTAAATAAAAACTAAAATATTTAATTGACCATTTTTTAGAATTGATTATTAATATGAATAATATATTTCATATTAAATGGTATTTCTATCGAATTTGAAAATAACAACGTTTCGTTGGATACTTTGCAACTAGCCTGTATATGAGTTAACTTATAGTCATTTAAAAAAATATATACTTTTAATTCTATTCTGTGGCCAACTTCAACATGTAGCATTTGTGTCACAGTGATGCGCGCGCATCTTAAAATTTCACTCTCATCATTTTTTCATAACGCGCCTAAAGAAGTATAACTTCAAAAAGTATCACCGCTGTGCCGGTCGGAGTGGGGGGTGTTAGGTTATTTTCGTTACGGAATTTCTGGATTCGGTCTCCACGCTCAAGGCCCGCGATAGAAGCTATGCAATAGCTTAAAAAAACCATACTCACATTTGCATTTATAATTAGTTGGAATGTTGAACAACTATAATGATTTACTACTAATTGATACTGTCAATGGTTCCTAAACGTCAGATGTTCAACAATGCGTTCATGTCACCTCGCAATAAAACTACTGTTTTTTTGCTAAATAACAATTGAATGATGTATTAGCTTAACCGTTACTCAACCTCCAGGAGATACATGTCATAACAATAGATTTTTTAATGTGTCTATAAAATGATAGACGATGGGATAAAAAAATGCAATTAGTAGTAGAAATAGCCTTTATTTGCATCACTTTAACATTTTCCTGTTATTTGAAACGATTGATCTGATTCGACTTATATGATAAAAATAAGATTTATATTTATTTCTGGAATAAATAAATTCAATAATTACTAAATTTATTTAAAATTTTCTTTCACCAGTGGAATGTATTTTTGTTTTGTTGACGCATGGAAATGTGCAAATGTGCAATCACATTCCCCATCGCCGGTTTTGGGGCGGGCAATGGTGATATGTCGGGATCCAGCCTCTAAGATGGATTTCGGCGGAATCGACTAAAACCACCTCGGTGTTCCTCACACCTTTATGGCGGGGCCGCGCGGATCACTCTCGCATTCGAATCACGACCCCGCCAAAGGTTCGACCCGCTGATGGACGTGGCGGGTCCCGCACAGCCATCACACATACAATTTACACAAACATAAAAATTTACACACAATTGGGGGACCTAGTCCTCGACGACAATGCGGGGGACCTATTCCCCCTTTCGATATCGAGAGGCGTGTGCGGAACACGAACGCCGCCTACTCGGACCTGCGCTGATCGCAGGCGTCTACTCAAGGTGGCTGGAGCTACTCTATCCAGGAGTAACATAGGCAATAATATATCATTAAGCAACGACTAGTAAATAATTAAATTTAATTATTTTTTATTTTAAATATTTTTCCTAAGGTCATTTATGTTAGGAACAATGGAAAGGAATGCCAAAAATAGGTATATTATCATCTAGAACTCCTACGTCTTGGAAGAATCACGGTGACATTGTTAATACTTTTACGCCTATTTCCTCTAAAAGAGTAATCAATCGCAATCGTTCGTATCGATAACAAATATTTGTCAAAACTGATGTCTTCCCGTCGATTATTTGCGACATTTTTGGGCAATACTTTATTCTCAATACATCTCTTTTTTTTATACAACTAAGGTGGTAAACAAGCATACGGACCACCTGATGGTAAGTGGTCACCGTAGCCTATGGACGCCTGCAACACCAGAGGCGTCACTTGCGCGTTGCCAACCCTTTAGGAAAGGACGTGGGAAGGAAAGGGAGCGGGATGGGGGAAAGGGGGTGATTGGGCCTCCGGTACTCTCACTCACCGAACGAAACACAACAGTAGCACTACTGCTATTCCACGTCGATATTCTGTGAGAGGGTAGTCCTTCCCTGGTCGAGCCGGCCCATTCATGTTGAAATCAGCGAGGCTATACTACTCAAAAGCTCCTGCACTAAATAGGTATCTTTCTATAACTGGGGACTGTACAAACGTACAATCAAGGGCCACAAAACACACCCAAATTCAGAACATTAATTTATGAATCACTCAAATGATTATTCTGAGGGTGCATCGAACTCACTATACACGGCACAGTGGCACATACATTTAAATTACTACGCCATCCATGAAATTATTAAAACATTATTGAATATTTTATCAATTGTGTTTCACTATTCTGAGAGATCTTTAGTAGTGAAATCCAGGGATAAAGTTAAAATAACCAAGCAGGTTGAATGAAATATTGGCTAGAAAAACACCTTGTAAAAATTTTACACAACTTTAATGAACTTCGTCCGAGTTGTGGCGAAGAAAGCACCTAATTATAATATAGAGCTGGATATATAATACAATCAATAGCGATTAGGATTCAATAAAATTGTTAGGCAGAGAGAAACCCGCCACGCGCCCTTATTGCCCACCCCAATTATTGCAATCGTAAAAGATTGACCAAATACCGGTCTCCCGTTTGGATAGGGTCAGCCGCGTCGTGGGATCCGGGCGTAAACCAACTTGCAGTATTCCGCTTCGAACATAAAATATGCGTTGATTCGTATTTCACCTCAGCGCGAGGCATCTTCAAGAGCGTTTGGCCAACGAATGAACCTTTTAGTTATTTGAATCGATCAACGGGTGATCTTATAGGGTTCGTGATGCACCTCTGGGGTGAGACTATTGGCAAGCACAGTGAGTCTTTGGCTATCAGCCTTGACATAACCAAAGCTTTCGATAGGGTCTGGCACCGGTCTTTTCTTTCCAAGCTTTCGGCTCATGGATTGTCCCTTCAACTATGCACCTGGGTTGTAAGTTGCCTGCAGAAGTGTCGTATTCGGATCCTTTGCGACGGTCGCGCTTCGATATTTATGCCTCAGGGGTCCGTCTTATGCTCTTTCTTCTGCATATCAATGATATATTATGTTGACACTCAGCAACATATATCGTTATGAGGACGACAATACCATGCATAGGTGAAATCTAGGACATCCCAGGTCCAAACGGGCTGTCCGTATCATCGGAGATCCAGAGATCACAAGTACACTGGAACTTCTGCAACTCCGTAGGGACATCGCCTCATTGGCATGTTTCTACAGAATATACCACGGGGAGTGCTCTAAAGAGTTATTCCACCTTATCCCGCCCTCCCCTTTCCTATCCAGAAAAATGCGTGCTGGGCTCAGATGCCATCCTTACACGGTAGAGTCGATTAGAGCGCGCACTACTAAGTTTGGGTTCTCATACCTCTGCCGAACGATCAAGGCATGGAATTATCTGCCAAGTAACACTGCTCACGTGTTTCCTTCTTCCTTCAATCATGGGTCCTTTAAGCGGGGCGTGAAAAAGAACCTTCTCAGGTCGTCAAAGTAGGGAACTCAACATTGCCCCAGCTGCTATGAGGATGATGTACAGGCCACTGCTCTTGGACTACATGATCGCTTACCATAGGCGGAGAGTGGTCATTTTGACAAAAACAAAGAATTTTAACTTTTATTCTTCTAAAGCATGAGAGAGACGTTTATTCACACTACATATAAAAAGAGTTTAAGTTGCCCAAACAAAGATAACCCTTGTGTCGCGGGATACTTTACAAACATTGCAACAAAAGCAACTAGGAAATTCAGTATAATTAATTATAGATCAAACTTTTTTTTGTCACATGTAATGTCCTCCAGATCGAATTTTGGTCACGGCGGCCAATCTTAACGAAGACTAGCCATTTGCGCAGGAGATATTACACAAGCGTGTACGCAAACACGAGCACTCTCTGTTCCCTTTCTCTCATGATCCGATGGGACGGTAATCCGACACGACCGGAGGGAGATCAGGCGCAGGAACAACGGCTTTACGTGCTTTCCAAGGCACAGGGGTGTCTAACACCGCCAACTTCCTAACTCCGGGCTGCTATTGAGAATTCTTAACAGAAAACTCGATAACTTTTTGTTGGCCCGACCCGGGAATCGAACCCGAGACTTCATGCATAGTAGTCGCATTAACTACCGCTGCGCCACGGAGGCAGTTTGTAACATGTACATAGGTATAGAACGCATGATACTGACTACATGACCAATTAATGATATCAAGTGAATTGATTTTGATCGTAGTGGTGAGAAGACGACTAGAACCACAATGTTTCAGCAAGTAATATTATTTGTTTATTAAAAACGCTACCGTCTGTATTCAATCACAGCCATAGCAACAGTTTTATTTTACTAACTACTTCACATTTCATATCCATTTGTAATCTATTAACTTAGTTTTCTATGATTACATGCTTAAAGATCACCAATATAACGGTACCATGTATAAGTGAGCTGCCGAAGTATTCGATAAAAGTAGGAACTGTCTATTATAACATACTAATATAGTCTCATGCTACGAAGTGTAATAGTGTATAATTATTGTTTCGTGTGTAGTAGAAGAGCCTCGCTGATTTCAGCATGAATGGGCCGGCTCGACCGGGGAAGTACTACTCTCTTACAGAATATGGACGAGAAATAGCAGTATTCCTACTGTTGTGTTTGGTGAGTGAGAGTGCCGGAGGCCCAATCACCCTTCCCGCTTGTTCTCCTTCCCACTTCCTTTTTTTTCCTAAAGGGTTGACAACGTACAAGTGATGCCTCTGGTATTGCAGGCGTTCATAGGCTACGGTGACCACTTACCATCAGGTGGGCCGTATGCCTGCTTGCCAAGATAGTACTAAAAAAAAATTACACTCAGATTTCACTGGCTATAATTTATGCCATACGGAATAAATAGCGAGCGTATTACCATCTACTAGACACAGTTTTTGGCGGCCTCGATGGCGTAGTGGTTAGTGTAACCGACTACCACGCCTTAAGTCGCGGGTTCGATTCCCGCACAAGTCAAACATTTGTGTGCATGAACATGGATGTTTGTCTTGGTCTGGGTGTGTCTATGTGTAATATGCATGTATTTGCCAAAAAAAGTGTATATGTATGTTTATCCATTGTCTAGTAATAGTACAAGCTCTGCTTAGTTTGTGCTAGATGGTATTGTGTGTACCTACGAGTTATAAAATATTATTATTATATTTTATTATTATAATTCCAGTCCCCAAGCTGCTGTTGAGAATTTCTTAATAAAAAAATTAAATAACACTGACCCATTCAGTACCGCTGCTCCAAATGAGTACTACCAAAGAAGGATAATACCAAAATTTTCACGACGAATAATGTGAATCTGGTAGACAAATAATACAGAATTACACCGGTGTTGTTGTTTCGAAAACGATTGATGTATGTACACCGAATAACTCGTTTCATTGTACGAAAAAATGTTTGTGCTTACATGACAATAATTAGGTATTCGACAGCAAATAGGAGTGAAACAAGGAAAAGGACATTTTATGATAAGTTTGGGCATCAATATCCTACGAATGACGGAACAAGAAGCATACAAAGCAAAATTTATTTTACATTAAAATTAAATGCTTAGATCATTTTAAATCTTATTTATAAGAAAATATATATTTACAAAATATTATACTTATTACACAAAATTACGACACCCTCTGTTCTTATATGGATGTCGAAGAACCAACAACCGTTAGTATAAACGTGGTCCTTCCTCAGGCTAGATGGAGATAAGTAGAGATACAGGAAGTAGTTAGAACAAAATAATCGAAATTCAGGCTTGACAATAGCAATAGCATAATCTCTAGAGATGTTCTTATTGAATATTTTAGTTATAAATCCGAACAGTAAAGTGTGAGGCCGGCGCTACGCTGAGTGTGAGAGAACCGCTGGTACATGCCCCAGAGACGCGTCTCACTACGCGCGCCGTGTCTGATTGCACTGTGATACACTGCATGCCTGGTAGAGTAAAGCCGATCTGAAAGGAGAAAATAATCTTTAATAAATATCAGCCATTATGAAAATTCGGTTATCAGGATAAGTCACAGCGGCACACCGGCGGCCAAAATGTTTAGCATGCTCAGCATTGACAGGCGTATTAAAAATATATTTGACTGCACAGATAGCGCAGTGGTTTAAGTGGTCGCCTCGCTACTGCCATTGCGCCGAGTGTTGTGGGTTTGAATCCCACGGGACAACAATTTGTGTGATCCACAAATGGTTGTGCCGAGTCTGGAAGTTCTATGTGTCCGTTATTTGAATGTTTGTAAAGTCACCCGTGACACAGGACCGATTCCTAGTGCAGGTGTCGTCTGTTTTAAAAAAAGAAACAAAATTATATAATATCTGGCATTCCAAAAATATACTGGTTAATTAAAAACATAATTATATTCTAGAACATGCTGGATTTTAAACTCTGCTCGGACTAGTCAGGAAAACTTGTATAATGAAGACTTATGAAGACAATGACTGCATTGATTTCATAAGTTAACTAGGTGGACCGTAATTCCAAAAACCGCCTTTACGAATGCGGGTTGAAAATGACAATCATACTCAAGCGAGGACAAATCTTATTGAGTTAGCTGGGGCTTGACCTGGGGGTGGTGGGCTGCGTGGGCCTGCTCGCCACCCGATCGGCACCAGGTCTGAGAGGCGGCGTGCGTGTTCCCACGTGCGCCTCTGTGTCGTGTCTTTGTCTCCCCCAGGGGGCCGGTGGAGGAAGTATTTTTGTTTAGTGGCCTGCCGTTTCACACGGCGGGCCGAAACCACGGCGGGGTCACGATTGCATGTGAAAGCGATGCGCGCGGCCTCGCCCTATGGTTATGTCGAGGAACACCGTGATAGGTTTAGTTGGTATTACCGGGGTATCTTTCCCCTGTGAGCCCGACATAACCTCTCCGTCGCCCCGCGGAGAGGTATGCGTCAAAGCATTCTCACACGTAAAAAAAACAAAAAGAAGCTGGTGCATAGAAAGTGTTCGCGAAGAATCTCAACATCGCGATACAGCAAATGAACAATGTCATCTATTGAGGTTATGCATTTTAACATGAGTTGTTCTGGGTGAACATCAGGATTCTATTCATATCTAGGATTTTTAACCACAATTACACAATATCAAGTCTAATTAGCATATAATTTGTAAACACCGACACTGGTGCATTCTTCAATCAAGAGGTTAAGTGCTTAGCATAATAATATCATAGTTAACCTTCAAAAATTGTCTTTACTATCACTCAATATGTATTATTCATAGATATATTCAAATCAAATTCAAAATATAAAATAAATTTATTCAAGTTAGGTTACAAGGTAACACTTATGAATGTCAAAGTTACACAATTTTTTTCTGTTAATTTACATTTACTGCCACGTTCAGCAAAGCAAGGGTGTAGGGCTCATGAGAAGAACGGGCAAGAAACTCATGGCCACTCTTTTTAATCGCCAAGTTTACAATAAAATTTTGTTAAGGTAAGATGTTATTTTTAAACAGAATATTTATTTTAATTTTATACTAGATATATTTAAAAATCAATAATTATGTCTAGTCACCGGCGTGCCCTTCCTACTTAATAGATTACTTAAGTTTACATTTAATAATCATACATATCTATATGCCATACGTATGGTTCTAACATTTTAATATCTCTTGAAATTAATCTACTTTATATGGATTTTATTGCGTTGTATATTTTAAAACATTACTATTACATAATTATGAAACTATTAAATTACTACTGTTAAACTTTACTAAGCCGTTATAGCGAACCATAAATAGTTAAGAATAGCTCGCTTTAACGGTGAAGGAAAACATCGTGAGGAAACTTGCATATCTGAAAGTTCTCCATAATGTTTTTGAAGATATGTAAAGGTTGCCAACCCGCACTGGGCAAGCTTGGTGGGCTGTGGTCCCACGCTGAGAAGAGGCCCGTCTCCGGTAGTGGGATAGTTTCATACAGGGCTAATATTATACGGCTTATGTTTAACTTATCACCAGATATAGTAAAATATAACAGTCAAAAATAGTAAATGATCACCAAATTGCACAGCAAAATATATTTAAAGAGATCAAAATAAGTCGACGGCTCCTATTTTTGGATGGGTTTAAGAAGGAACCTAACATAACCTAACCCTTCTGAGACGGAATGCAGTGATTTGAGGCGTATAGGTGCTCGTTATGATATATTATTTTAGTAAGTATATTTTGCTGCGCAATTACTATTTTTAGTGGTCATTATATTTAATCGCTTATTATACCTGTATATCGACAGATGTATCAGTCATCATGTTTTCATCTACTTCATTGATCTCGGAGTAGACCAGCTTACTTTGATCTAAGTTTTCGCAGTTGCCGCACTTCCATATGCCACCGGATAAAACCGGCTCTACACCTGGAAATTATATAGGTTTATATTAGTCTTACTAATCATGCATAAACTTACATATATAGCCATCCAAAAGGGGTAAGAAGAAGCGTATTAAACCCACATTTCACCAGTGATGTTACGTGTCACGTTACAAGCTGCTACTGAAAATTACATATTAGAAAAATCCAATAACAGTTGGGTCAATCAGGGCATCAAATCGTACCCTAGCGTTACGATCACATGTGAACATCAGTGTCATTCATACTACGGGGTTACGAGCAACGAAACAGTCGATTTTTGGTTATAAATAATTTAAGAATTTGTTTCTCTTTCACGGGTATTATTTTCATAATACGTTAGGAAAATACTCGGCCCTTTGGGAAGCTTACTCGGGTCGAGTTTTAGTTGAGAGAGAGATGGGACACTTACTGGCAACAGCCGCGGCAGGTGTAGGAGACTACACACTGCATATGGATATTATTTTTAATATTATTTTGATTTTTAAATACTTCAATACAAAGTTATATGTATATAAAGCCTGTATATCTCTAAATTCACAAAAAATACAAAATAATTTAATATGCTAAACGAATTCAGAAATTTTAATATGCTAAACGCTGTTTCATTTAACTATAAAAACTGCTGACTTCTATCCAATGTTGCGGACTAATTTTAAATAATTATGACGGAATTTTATCATCACTTATGGCATTTCTTTTTAGTACTTTAAAGATACGTTTTTGAAGTGGAAACTTCTTGAGGCGCGTTGAGCACTTCTTGGGTGAACAAAAATCATAGAACTCGCGTCATTGTCACCCTTCCATGCTTTCCATTTTTGATTTATTTTAGAATATTAACAATATCTCAGAAAAATAAGGTTTGTTTTTTGAAGTGATAACTTCTTTAGGCGCGTTGAGCACTTCTTGGGTGAACAAAAATCATGGAACTCGCGTCATCGTCACCGAACGCTTTCCATTTTTGAATTATTTTTGGTTTATAAAGAAGTGTTTATGATCAAGGCTTAAAGTTTTCACTTCTATCGGCAGTCCCCAAAAACTGCCCCAATTTTATTCAAAACATATATTTTTGGGATAATATTTATAACATCTCTAAATATAGATGTATACGGACTTAAAAAATAATTTGACAAGCATATGGGACAATAGCCTAAACCCTAGTTATACAAATTTTAAATAAGTATGGACAAATATATTTTTAAATTCATTATATTTGCAGCATGTGTTTTAATGTCATCTCAAAATATGGATGTATATGAACTTAAAGAAAGAATTTGTCAAGGATATAGGGCAATAGCAGATAATCCCTCATGTCATACTTAGAGACAGATAGCAAGCCCTGCTATAAAACAATTTATAATCAAATATATATTATCATTAAAGAGTCAGGTTAGTTCACAGGGATAGTTCCTAAAACGTAAAAATATAAGTGACAGCTATGATTACCATCCTCAGCCTCTTCGGATTGTATAACCTCACTGCTATCACCATTCAACAACATATTTATTACAGCATCAACATATTGTTCATCAATTTCACCACCAACACATGCACTGGCTATCACCGCAACACATAATAGTTTTAATAACATTATAACAGTTTATGGCACATTATTTTGCAATATTTTTGTTCAAGATGTTCTATGTAATGCTAATTTAGTTTGAAACTATAAGTACTGGGAGTTGTGGTGGATTGGCCATAAAATATGTGAGTTCATCGCGCGTGTTGGCGGTATAGATTATGCTTGACAGACAACAACAGAATACATTATTGTTTCACCCAATTATAACATTTTACCTATAAAATTATCATGTAAAAATTTAATTTCGCTACCCATTGTAAATTCTGAGACAGTTAAAGGTGACGCCAGCATTACTTCTTTAAAAAGGTCGATAATTTATGAATTTATGGAATTTTGTGAGTAAGAAAGTAGTGCCTTAAAACATACTTAAATAAAAACTTTGGCATAGCATAGAACTTGTGGTGATTAAGTGATTAAATTAGAACTGTTGCCCTGTGTTACTATCAAAACCTAAATTAAGACAGCAATTATCTAATGGAATATTGGGAAATAGGATTTCTATAGTAAATCTAAATAAGGCCATGAGTAATGAAAGAAAATCAAGTAAAAAGGTTGACCTATAATGTAATAAAATATTACAAATACAACTAGAAGTTATAGCCAGAGGGAAAACAATTTATAGCCTTTTGCTATAATATTTTAAGCAAGCGCTGGGACGAATTTATTTTATTTTCATCTATTTAGTAAAATAGCAACAACCACTAGTATACAACATAGAATCACTAGTATTCTGTATGTATATTTTCTACATAATTCATTTTCAACGAGACTTTTACATGTTTTGCAATAAAAATACAAGTTTAAAAAGGAAATTAATTTTAATTTTTGAATAAATATTGCAAATAATATTTCTGTATAATGTGTAAGATAGTTTTATTTTAAGGATCGGCATCTTATTAATATACATATTTGTCGATTTATAGGAGTAAATTCTACTACGTCATAATTGCCGAGAGAATTAAAAATGCTAACATATTTAGTGGCCGTTCCCTCTTTGGGTCTTATCTGATATCATTGACCCGCACCGATAACAAGATCGTGCACTGGCGAGTTCAAGAATGAGTTGTGTAACGTTATACAATACATCTGCCATATTTATTTTTTGTATATTTACATATCAACATGCTTCTTATCATGTGACTCTTATCACCAAAGCAAGGAAAAGCTTAAGCAAATTTTGATACGTGCGTATTTTGATAAAAGAGTAGTGCGAGCTTTATGTTCTAGATTCTAGACAACGAAGCAGGGTTCATCTACAAATCCAAGACGGTACGCTTTCAGCGATCATTTCAGCCTTGATGGCGTAGTGGTTAGTGTAACCAACTGCCACGGATGAGGTCGCGGGTTCGATTCCCGCACAAGTCAAACATTTGTGTGCATGAACATGGATGTTTGTCTTGGTCTGGGTGTTTCTATGTATAATATGTATGTATTTACAAAAAAAAAGTATATAATATGTATGTTTATCCATTGTCTAGTATCCATAGTACAAGCTCTGCTTAGTTTGGGCAAGATGGTGTTGTGTGTATGTGGTAGATTATTATTATTATATTTCTCCCACGTACGTGCAAGCTCTGGAATGAACTGCCTGCTTCGGTGTTTCCCGAGCGCTATGATATGTCCTTCTTCAAACGAGGTTTAAAGAGAGTTCTTCTCTCACGGTAGGCAGCGGCTTTGCTGTGACCTGACATTGCTGAAGTCCATGAGCAGCGGTTACCACTTTCCATCAGGTGGGTCAGTTGCTCGTCTACCACCAAAGGCAATAAAAAAAGTAAAAATCAATTTTCAAGATATGGCAGGCATTGTAACTTCTGTGTTCCTGCGGTAGCTAAGGTTTCAAGGTTTCTTGAGAAGACGTTGTGCTATAAACCGGTGACCAGTTTGATCTTTGAACCTTGCATGGAAAGAGAAGACTGCTTTTTCAAATGGTCAGTGACCACGAGTTAGTTATATTAGTCAGATATTCTTGGTGCTGCTAGTGGTCTTAGATAACATTAACTGATTAACCTCAGGCGTACTTATTTAAATATTGAACTATTAAATTAATTAGCCAGATTTCAGTAGCAGTGTGTCTGTAAACTCCGGTAGGTGACCAGTGGTTAACTTCTTACTTAGTTAGACTTATAATCGTACTCCTTAAGGATAGGCAGGCGTGAGTCTATACAGGCTGATTGGTAAAATACCGGACATATTGAAGGAGGGTATTTAGTACTCGATTCTGGACTCAAATATCTAAAAAAATATGTACTTAACACTTGACCTAGTTATCCAATAAAAACTTAATGTGCGGACACTCTTGCGCATATACCAAAGCTAAACAAAACCTCCGCCCCCGCCCCCAGCTACCGTAACCCGCACTCTCCCGAATTTGCACCCTCGCCCGTCCTTTTCTTATCAAAGGTCATTAGCCTTGACAGCTGTGTGCGCAGTGTCCACATTTTATGGATATTTCATACAAGTTTTTATAAAGGTTTTCTTTGCAGGTCATACAGATTTTATTTTTATTTATTTTTTACACTTTACGTCTGAGCATAAATTATCATGTCCATAAATATGTACAATGTTTAACCAGTCACACTGTATATTGTTGCACGGATAGCGTAGTCGTTTCTGTGGTCTCCTCTCCCCTGCCACAGCGCGGAGTATTGTGGGTTCGATCCCCACAGGGGCAAACATTTATGTGATCCATAAATAGTTGTTCCGAGTCTGGATGTCCTTTATGTCCGTTCATAGAGTTCGAAAAACTCTTATACAAAAGCTTTGTCCGTCCGTCTGTCTGTTATACAACTTTCAACTTAAGAACCGTAAGAGCTAAAGACTCGCAGTCAACGCCATTCGACTCAGCATAGTCGATATACTTCGAAATGACTAGGTATGGTATGAAATTTGACCTAGGTATGACCTTTGATCTCTTACCTCAAGGTCACGTGATACCAATTTTTTCGAACTCTAAGATTTACGGCAATTCATTGACGTTTCTCACTTGTTTCAATATTTGTAAAGTCACTTACGACACATCATATAATGTAAATATGAAAGAAGATTGTTTAAAAAAGAAGGTCAATGTGGAATAGTGAACGAATTGAATGTTTCTTGCAGAGTTAGCTACATTTGTTACACAGTTTTTTACTTTAATAATAAAAGGTTTAACTAAAGTTGTGGAACACAAATTGTTAAACTTGCTAACAAAAAGCTGCAAAGAAAACTTTTAAGAATGTTAACATCGTACTTTTGTTCTAAACTAGATATAAGTTATTGAAGTATTTTCTACAGAAATGATTTTTGATTTTACTGTAGATATTACTAGTTTTTTTCCCACGATTGCGTACTTGTGAAATTTGGGAGGTCTCTATATTTTTATTTTTCAGTTATATATTATTGGTGGCGTGTCAAGATAAAACATGTACCAGATGTTACGTTACATCTCCAGCGATATAACTGTGATAGCCGTTTTCAATTTGTGCAGTAGTTTTTGCATGATGTGCATACAAACATACAGACAGACAAAAATTTTAAACGTCATTATTCTTCTTTTATGTAGAGATGGCTCGCTTATTACCGCTTACCATCATAGTTTATTTCATTTAATTTTATTTGGTTTGCACACAGTAAATCCTAACAAATATTATAAATGCGAATGTGAGTTTGTTTGTTTGTTATGCTCTCATTAACTACTCGACCGACCATCATAAAATTTCGCAAATACGTTGTTAGGGGTACAGAATAGGCCAAGGGTACCTCTTATCCAGAAAAAGCATGTGGGAGAATGCATTGATGTATACCTCTCCGCGGAGAGCAGAGCAGTTATGTCCGGCTCACCCGAGAAAAGATGGAAAGTCCTGGGTACTACCGACTAAACCTACCACGGTGTGCTAACTCACTGCCTTGAATTGCGGGTGAGTTGCTGGAACTGAAACTACATCAGCGGTGGCCGACGAAGCCAAGAAATGTCTGCGGCCGACGACTCCTAGGCGACGCCCCCGCACGGCAGAGGGATTACTAACCTAACCTACATTTACACGGGTGAAGCTGCGGGCAAAATCTTGTAATATAATTATAATAATAATCCTCTTCTTCATCTTTTCGTGTGGTTAGTGGCCAACCTGTTGTCAAGAGTTGTTCAAGCCGCCCGTAGGCCTCTGACATGGCTTAACGACTGCTGTCAATTTGGCAACAGCCAGGACCGACTTTTTACGTGCACTCCGAAGCACGGAGACGTTTAGATGAAATACCACTAAGCGTCACCCATCTATAAGCTGACCGCACCCAACGTTGCTTAACTTCGCTAATCGTTTACCGATCAGTGAGTGCAACTGGCTATATGAGGGTGTATTACACCTCTGCCTAACCCTGTTGGGCGTGAGACTGTATGTACGATTAACGTACGAAAAACTTCAAATGTGAGCCTATTTTGTATAATACTGATGGATGACTTAAGTTCGCAATCCATCACTCCCATTTATAATATACAGGCGGTCGATAACGTTGTACATTCCACTTAACCTATTTTCATTTCTCTGCAGCTAAAAGTATTTGCAGAGAAAATATCCATTGACTTACGGGCTGGCAAGGTGAGTTACCAATTAGATTTAGTGTAAGAACTTTTACTAACATAGTTATAAGGTGTATTTACTAACATAATTTTTGTTTAATATTTACATTTAGGTTAAGGTATTTATCTATGGGCCTATGCAGATTGAAAATAAATTATTATTATTATTAATGTCCTCCAGACCGAATTTCGCCCACGGCGGCCAGAACGGAGACTGGCCAACTACGCAGGAGATATTATAGTGCACAGGTGTGCGCGCAAACATAAGTGCACTCTCTGTTCCCTAACTCTCACGATCCGATGGGATGGTAATCCGACACGACCGGAGAGAGATCAGGCGCAGACCAACTGCTTTACGTGCTTTCCGAGGCACGGGGGTGTTTAACACCGCCAACTTCCTAACTCCGGGCTGCTAATGAAATTTCTTAACTGAAAAACCCAATAACTTTTTGTTGGCCCGACCCGGGATTCGAACCCGAGACCTCATGCACAGCAGTCGCATTCACTACCGCTGCGCCACGGAGGCATCTCCCGCAGAAATAATAATGCCTGTGCTAAAGGGGACTTTATAAACATTCAAATAACAAACGCAAAGAACACCCGATGAAATGAAAATTATTATTCCGCGTGGATCGAACTACAAAAGACAAGCAGACCCGGCTGAATTATTTGTAGATTACACAAATTTTTGTCCCGTTTGAGGACTGGGGATCGAACCCACAACACTCTGCGCACTCGCCTCGCCTCGCTGCTGCCACTTCTCTGTGTGTTGTGGGTTCGAAGCCCACACAGAGCAAAATTTTGTGTGATCCACAAATGATTGTTTGGAGTGTGGGTGTTTTTTGTGTCCGATGTTTGTAAAGTCCCCGCGACACAGGAATGCTTCCTAGAGCGGGAGGTATCATAAAAAAATAAAGTTACAGCGTCGAGGTGGTCACTTAATACTTATTTATAATTTTTCTTATATTAGTTAATTGACGTGTCCAAGAATTGTTTACACATTTTTATGGAAATAAAGATATTGACTTGGGTAAACAACTAACGTTTTATATTATACAGTACCCAGATCTATACTAATATTATAAAGCTGAAGAGTTTGTTTGTTTGTTTGCTTGAACGCGCTAATCTCAGGAACTACTGGTCCGATTTGAAAAATTCTTTCAGTGTTAGATAGTCCATTTATCGAGAAAGGCTATAGGCTATATATCATCACGCTAAGATAAATAAGAGCTAAGCACCAATGAAGAATGTTTCAAAATCGGAGGGTATTTTTTCCTTTTGAGAGCTTCCGCTACGTGCGCTGGGTAAACAGTTAAAGTTTCGTAAAAATCATGTACGACAGAATTGTTCCCCTTTAAAAGTTCTAAAAAAAGTCCGAGACAGCATATATCTATCTTTTAAGGTTGGCTCACTATAACCTTTTTTATGCTAACCAAATTTGTTCTAAAATAATGCATTATTTGCGAAGGTATTATTATAAACATGATATTAATCCTTATCCAAATAAATACGTTATTCATCACAAGTATTTAATTTAAAACAAAATTTCCCTTTAGATCATTCGATTTCAATGAATATCTTAGGAGATATCGCAGTTTTAAAATAACATTGCAGCAAAATAATTACCCATTACAGACATAGTACAAACGATGTTTCTCCTGGTTTATTCTGCGTGATTACTACTGGTTCGATTTGAAAAATTCGTTTAGTGTTGGATAGACTATTTATCGAGGAAGGCTATAGGTTATATAACATCACGCTACGACCCACGGGGGCGGCGCAGTAACGATAAACGCGGGTGAAACCGCGGGAACATCTAGTCTGTAATAAGACGAGAGACGCGCGCAATCAATTTAAAAATAATATAATACATACGCTTAGTCATCAACAATAGTATAAACATTTATCAACATTTGTATAAACACATAGACTTAGATTTAAGTAGATACTAGCTCTAAGCTTCAATTAGGTTTAACTGTACTTCTGAAGGTAATATGTGGAAAAGCCGTAGATTGTTCATTAATTTATTATGTTATGTACCTAGCCAGTAAGACACAATCTACAATTGTTTGTTTTCCACCATAAAATAAAATAAAATACAACGTCACCGTGCAATCAGCACATTCCATATTGCGATATGTTAAGCTCTACATACCTAATAGAGGCCGACCCTATTGTGGTCTAGATTTTCAAACTCCATGTTGCCGTTGAGTATGTCAAACCTTTATAGGAAATCTGATATTATTTGACCGAAAAACCGATTCTAGCGCCTTACAAGCTGCAACAAAAATAGTTTAAGTCAGCATCTCGCCACTTTTACTACGCCGTGTGTGTGCCACACTCGCCAACAAGCTGTGTAGCCTGGCGAGGAAATTTGAATTTTGTAATTTATGTCATACAAGTGAATAAATAATAAAAAACAAGAAAACAAGACAAACATTTTGTGTAATAACTTTTAAACTTTCGCGTTGCATGATATAGGTATATATAATACTAGATGTTCCCGCGGTTTCACCCGCGTTTATCGTTACTGCGCCGCTGCCGTGGGTCGTAGCGTGATGTTATATAGCCTTCCTCGATAAATAGGCTATCCAACACTAAAAGAATTTTTCAAATCGAACCAATAGTTCCTGAGATTAGCGCGTTCAAACCAACAAACAAACAAACAAACTCTTCAGCTTTATAATATTAGTATAGATAGCTGACCCGCGCAACTTCGTCTGCGTCACATAAGAGAGAGAGAGTGGGTCGTAGGCACCTATAATATAATTTTAAAGGAGCTAAAACTTTATTTGTTAAATCCACGAACCACATAAGAACCATTGAACAACATTTTATAAATATACCTACAGTGCTAATTTAAAATCACGCAGAATAAACCAGGAGAAACATCGTTTGTATGTCTGTAATGGGTAATTATTTTGCTGCGATATTATTTTAAAACTGCGATATCTCCTAAGATATTCATTGAAATCGAATGATGTAAAGGGCAATTTTGTTTTAAATTAAATACTTGTGATGAATAACGTATTTATTTGGATAAGGATTAATACCATGTTTATAAAAATATCTTCGCAAATAATGCATTATTTTAGAACAAATTTGGTTAGCATAAAAAAGGTTATAGTGAGCCAACCTTAAAAGATAGACATATGCTATCGCGGACTTTTTTTAGAACTTTTTAAGGGGAACAATTCTCTCATACATGATTTCTCCGAAACTTTAACTGTTTACGCAGCGCACGCAGCGGAAGCTCTCAAAAGGAAAAAAGACCGTCCGATTTTGAAACATTCTTCATTGGTGCTCCACTCCTATTGAACTTAGCGTGATGATGTGATGAACTAGCGTGATGAATTGTCTTTTTAAATAAAAAAAAAAGTTACTTTTTTAATCGGCCGCAGCGTAGATATTATTCCTAGTACGGAAATTATCTCTACTTATACTTAATATTATAAAGTGGAAAGATTTGTTTTTTGTTGTTTGTAACGATTCAACTCAAAAACAATGCTTCATAGTAAAAATGAACAAAATGGACAGATTCAAAACTTGATAAAATAACTTTGAGAAACACTAGAAAAATAAGTAAAAGCAATAGGTATATGCGTAGAAACGACCGGGTGACCGTATGACTCGTATGATACAATTAAAAGTCATAATTAAAAAGTCAAATTAAATGTTATTTCCTACTAACTAAAACTAGAACAATCCATAAATAACAACTCAATTACACATTATAATTAATTAAATTTAAATGTCATTATAAATGTTACAGGTTATAAATTAAAATATATTTATTATATTGTGTGTCAGTGGGGAGACCAACAGACTGCAATGCAGAGGGTCTCGGGTTCGAACCCACGTCGCGCACCTCTGACTTTCGGAAGTTATATATGACTTTTCGAAATTATGTGCGTATTGATTGACAAGTATCGCTTGCTCCGTGCCTCGGAGAGCACGTTAAGCCGTCAGTCACGGCTGCCATGAACATCTATGGCAGTCGTTATTGGGCAGTCAGTGCCCTCTAATATCCTGATATTGGTCTAGCCTTAGGGTATCGTTAGCCTTCGGGTTGCAGAGGTCAGGTGGCTGCCGATCCGTGTAAATCTGATATCCAGTCAAATCCGGTTAGACTAGAAAGCCAACCCCAAGTGACTTGGGAATAATAAAGGCTAGGGAGAAGAAGATTCATTTTAACGATGCACTATGACATGAACTTTAAACAAAGTATTAGGTACTGATATTGTCTTATGTTTACGCGAATGTTATATATTGAAATTAATCACTTTACACAGATTTTGTCGCGTTGTTTATTTTACTTTAAAACACTTTTATTACATAATTTTGAAAAACTAACATTACTATTACGTTTTTTTTTATACAACTAAGGTGGCAAACGCGCCTGCAACACCACTTGCGCGTTGCCGACCCTTTAGGAAAAGACGTGGGAAGGAAAGGGAGGGGGATGGGGGAAAGGGCATGATTTTGGGCCTCCGGTACTCTCACTGACCGAACGAAACACAACAGTAGGACTACTGCTATTCCACGACGATATTCTGTGAGAGGGTAGTCCTTCCCCGGTCGAGCCGGCCCATTCATGTTGAAATCAGCGAGGCTCTACTAATCAAAGAATATTTGAACGTTACTACTATTTAAACTATTTAATTTAATTAAAACTATTTATATTTAAGCTTACAGTTTAGGTTGCTTTACAACAGCCATGTTCACAGGGAGACTAAGATGGTAGTTGTCTTAGTATTCTGGAGTGTATCTAGTTATTTCAAAGTAGCCGAACATAATTTAATCTTTGGTGTTTCCATTTACGCAGAATGAGCTCAAAGTATCATGAAGTCTAGCTGTGGTTTGCTTCTTCTTGGGTTTGACTAGTTGAATGACTGGATCCCAAGCTGGTGGTACATTCCAACCATCTTCTCTATTGAAATTAGGATGATTTTTAATTTCAATAGCCTCGCGAAGCATGCTTGGTAGGAATCGGTGTTCCTTTGCGAGTATCTGTGGTTTGTCAAATCGCAGGTAGTGGTTATCCGTATAAAGCGTTTAATTTCAAAAGTATTACTGCATAAAGTTTTTTTTTTTTCGTACCCAGGAAAAATGCTTGATACACTATCCGCGGGCTAGGGGACGGCACCGGTGGGGCGTGTGGGACTCCCCATTCTTGGTATACCCACTAAAAAACCTGGGGTGTTCCCTCTCTCACCCAACCATAACCTAAACTAACCTACTTTTACGCAAGTGAAACCGCGAGCAAAAACTTATCTTATATAAAGTAAATATCTATAAATTTGCCTGGTAAGTACCTGTAAGCCAAAAATGAAATTTAATTCAAAGACTTTGTAATTTCTACAATTCAAACCAACCAAATGGAAAGCGTACAAAGAAATGAGTTTAAATTACCTTTCTTCTGAAAACAGGTTCAAGTTGACGAGAATTTTAATAACGACTGTGCAAGCTTGTCTTATTAAAAGGTGCTTACTTTGTACATACAGTAACGATTATTTTGTATGTGATACTAGATTTTGCTCGCAGCTTCGTTCACGTCAATGTAGGTGATGTCAATAAATGACTCACTTTTTGTGTTTCACTACTAAACTTACTCGACCCTATGTCTTTTTCTGTCCCCCTGACAAAGTGTATGCGAAATTTTATGAGAATCGATCGAGTAGTTAAAGCATGAAAGCGTAAAAAACAAACAAACTCACATTCCTTTTTATAATATTACTTAGGATTAGAATTGTCTTGTATGCACATATGTAATTCAAACTCACACATTATCCTTTTTTGTTTTGTTTTCAGGGTTCCGTACCCAAAGGGTAATACAGGACCCTATTACTAAGACTCCGCTGTCCGTCTGTCTGTCCATCTGTCACCAGGCTGTATCTCATGAACCGTGATAGTTAGACAGTTTAAATTCTCACAGATGATGTATTTCTGTTGCCGCTATAACAACAAATACTAAAAAACTGAACAAAATAAATATAAGGCGTGTGATAATACAACTTTCCTAACACGAGACCTTACGATCGCAGACAATTAATATAAACGCAATCTTAAGCTACGGGACCTGTGAAGACGTGTATCCATGTAGTCGCATCTTCTGAATATTAGACACGTCTAATATATTTTTTATTTATTTATTTATTTAGCATAAACCTATTACATCATTACAGGCTCAATCCTAATGCGACATAATGGTTAAATAAGTACATACACAAAAAATTAAACATAGAAAAACAATTTACAAAATATTAAAACATAAACAAAAGAGACTAAGTATACATTTCCTTACTATTAGGTACTTACTACTATTTTTTAACTTAATATATAGTAAATGGCCTTTGTGAACTCGCTCATTGAGCACGTAAACAAATCGAGTTGCTCAGACGCCGTGTTGAGCGTACGCAGCGCCCGCGTCAGCGGCGCTTCATGCAGTAAATTAGTGCGCGCGCGCGGCACCGCCAGCAGCGCCGGGCGCCGGCGCCGCGCCACGCACGCGTCCGGCGCGCACAGCCGCACCTCCTTCAGCACACTCGGGTTGTGCACAACCCCCCGAAGCACTTTGAGCACGTACGTGGCTAGAGAGGCTTCCCTACGTACTTCTAGCTTGGTGTAGCCTACCATACCTAGGATAAATAACGTGGGATATAAAAGCGGATACCCAGGGTATACCCCATACCGCTTAAGGTATAGAAACCGGATAAATTTATTTTGGATACGCTCCAGCATTAATTTATATTTGGCCTCATGAGGAGACCAAACAACACCGTTACCTTCCAGGTGGCTTTTTACGAGGGCTTCATACAATGCGCATAAAGCACCCATATTTGTAAATCCATTTGCCTGCCTTAGAATAAATCCTAGATTTTGGTACGCTCTCTTACATACGGCAACAACATGCTTGCGGAAGTTTAAGTCCGCGGTGAAACCAACTCCAAGGTCTTTCACCTCAGTTACCCGCCGCATGGGAGTACCTTCCATGTGGTACTGGTGGTGAACCGGGGCACGTGCACGACTAAACGAGAGCACCGAACATTTAGCCACGTTGAAGAAGAGTTTGTTTTCTGAGCTCCAACTTATAACTCTGTCGATATCTTGCTGCATCGTGTCGTGATCCGTGTCCCGCCTCACCTCCATTACCAATTTTAAGTCATCGGCAAATAACAGAGGGGTAGAGCTGTTGACAACCGCAGCTAGGTCATTCACCATCACAATGAATAGTAGAGGTCCCAAGTTGCTACCTTGACTCACACCGGATCTCGTGAAGTAGGGTTCAGAGAGATACCCATTACAGTCCACGTACTGGCATCTGTCCCGTAAATAGCTAGCGAAGAATGTCAGGGTATGCGGGGTACATCCGACACTGGCTAGCTTCGTCAGCAGGACATCGTTATCAACGGTGTCGAACGCCTTCTTGAAGTCGAAATACGCCACGTCCACTTGCACCCCAGAATCCACCGCCGGCGTCAGATATGTCATCATCTGCAGTAAATTACCTGTCGTACTTCGTCCCGGGCGGAATCCATGTTGCGCATCGGACAGCTGACTGCTTATCTGTGCATATAAGGAGCTATGAATCGCCGCCTCAAACACCTTCGCTGGAGTACACAGAACCGCCACAGGCCTGTAATCAGTGGTCTCCGAGCCGCCCTTACCCTTGGGTACTGGCACAACACGGGTCAGTTTCCAGCTATCAGGGAACACTGTGGTATTGATACACACGTTAAACAAATGTAGCAACGGTTCCGCTAATACTCCGCTACAGTCCCTAAACAAGTAGGAGGGTATACCGTCCGGACCCGCCGAGCGCTTGGGCGGCAGGCGGGCGAGCGCGCGCCGCACGTCGGCGAGGCTGAGCGGCGCGAGGTGCGCCCGCGCTCCGGGCGCCGGCGACGGCGCCGCGCTGGCCGCTGCCACGCTCAGCACGGCGGGATCCGGATTGTACACCGATTGAAAAAAACTCGCAAATACCCGCGCACATTCGGATTCTGATAATACTCGTTCATTTACTATTAACTTACGCTGTCTCGAGTTACCTTTCTTAGACCTCACATAGTCCCAGAACGCACGCGGCTCTTTTGCCAGGTGATTTTGTACGAAGTCACAATACTGATTATGAGCTCGTTCGATCTCCGCCTTCACTCTCGCCCGACACTCAGAGAAAGCCTCATAATCACTACGCCTCTTACTGGCTTTGTATCGTTTGTGCAAAGTGTGTTTAAGCTCAATATCAGCAATAATACCACGCGTATATCATACAGGATAGTTGTACCTCGTGTTCACCCATCTAACTCTTTTTAAAGGAACACAAATGTCTAATGCTTCATTTATTTTACTGTAGAATAAGCCTAAAGCTGTGTCTGGATCTTTTAAACAATACATTCCACTCCAATCTATAGTAGACAACAAATTATATAAATGGTTAAAGTCGGCTTTATTAAAATTCCAACGTTTATTTATTATCGGGCGAGTCGAATGCGCGGGAGTGTGTGCGTGCGAGACAGACGCGGGCGCGGGGCGCTCGGCGAGCGCGACGCTGATAGCGAGCGGCGGGTGGTACGCATCCGCGGGTTGTAGCCCTTCGTCCGCCGCCTCGACGCGGACGCCTCGCGCGCTCAACACTAGGTCCAGCTGTCTATCGTTACAATTAGGCACCGAGTTATACTGCTCGAGTTCACAAAAGGCCGTAAAATATTCAAAATAATTACTGACATTTATATTGCACGAAAATAGATTAAAATCACCTACTATAACTAAATTATGTTTATACTTAATACTAATCTTTTCTAGTACACTAAACATTATCATGTATTCGCTTTCATCAGTTTGGGGCGGTATGTACACAATACAACACGTAAATAAAAACCTATTCTGTATGTACACTGCAGCACAAATCAGTTCAAACATGTGATTGTCTATTACAAGGTCATCGGGTAGCGTCAATTGGCGCAGTTCGAATCGCTGTGTGGCCACTAAAACAACTCCGCCTAACCTGCGCCCATCCGCTCGATCGCACCGTAATACCCTGTATCCTGGGGGCACAAATTCTGCGTCTTGTATAGTCGAGTTAAGTCCACTCTCGGTGATGGCGAATAAATCCGAGCCCGACGATTCAAGTAGCGATGAAAACTGTAATGTCTTAGTTCTGAGTCCTCTTACATTCTGGTATAAAATATCGATGCTTCTACTTGCCCTGTGTATATGCTGGTGTACCTGGGCCACGAAACCAAACCCACTCACTGTACTCTATGTTCAATGGCCACGCCTCAGGCGTACAAAGCTTACTGAAACTGCCTTCTGTAACACCAACCTTAAATGAGGCATAATTTCGCTCTATTTTCGGTTTCAATTTTTCAACTGTAATTTCGGAATCATTCCCTAATACACCTTTAATATACTCCATTAATTTGTCCTCACCAGTATCTTTCTCCAGTCTCCATACATGTAAGTACTTCTTCCGTTCAACAGCTTTTAACGTTACATTTGACGTATTACCTCCTCTATTAATCGGTTTCCTCTTCTTGTTGTTTATAACTTCTGTCCATTGGTTCTCGTTATTTATGACGTCATAGCTTGTGCTACCCGCTGATTTTGTGGCCGCCGCAGCTGTCGCGTAGCTCGGCGCAGGTTTGGCTTGCGCACGCTTGTTGTGCCCGGCGCCCGCGCTGCCGGCCGGCGCCGGCGTCACGGACGGCGCGGGCGGGCTCTTGCTGTCAGCTGGTACCTTAGACTGGATGCACTGGCACTGACTGTCATTACCTTGTTTATTTTTCTGCTGCCCTTTCAATTCTTTGATTTCCTTTACATAGTTAACGCATCTCTCTTTCGCTTCCTTCAACTCCTGTCTCAACTGACTATTCTCTAACGCTAAGGCAGCTACAGACGCTACCGTAGACTTAACTTCCTCAATAATTTTAGTCTCAATATCACTCAGCTTTGCCATTACCATACTATTAACTTTCTCCATAATATCTTCCATAAATTTCTTCCCTTCCAAGGTCATTCCGGTTTCCACTTTAAATTCCTCCTTCTCCATGACGCTGACGCGAACTCCTCGCACGGGGGCTTCGTCAGTCATTCGTCTTCGATGGGTTATATTAGAACAACCATCACAATTAGGGTTTTTGCAATAAATATCACAGTTCATTTTGAAATCATAAACACTCGCGCGCGACAAGGACACTTATAGCAGCTGCTCCCGAGAGAGAAAGAGCGCGACGCACGGCTCGCTATTCGCGCTACCCGCGCTTTGTTTATTGTCACTGTTTGTTTATTTCGCGAATAAAAGTATTTATAACATCCAAAGTTCACAAATTTATCACTGTACTTCACTTTCTACCGATGGGTTGATATTAAAGTTCCAGTATAAACACATTTTTTATAGCAATAACGTACTAATTTACTAATTTTAGCAATTAAAACCGGGAGCCGTCCGAATAGCAAATATGGCGCGTGGTGGCCAATGGCAAAGCAGATGTAAATAATGTCACGACAAACACGTGTAAATCAGCAGTATTTTGATAAAAATAATATGGCTAATCTATATATTAATACGTGAAGCAAAAACTTTGTATCCTTTTTTACGAAAATTGCGCGGACGGAGGAGTATGAAATTTGCCACAGTTAAAGTTTATATGGAGAAGGAGGGGCGAATCTTAATATTTTTATAAAATATGCATTAGGAATACATTAAATTAATAAAAACACTACACGCACACAACCATGCATTTGACACACGCAGTCGAAGCGCGTAACTATGGTTACATATATCAATATATAATTACATAATATATCAGCAATATCTTACATGTAAACTTTGGTCGAATTTCGAGCACTAGGCGACCGCTAATTTATTTAATTAGGAGTACTGTTGGTATACCTGAATACAAAAGTCTAAAGCCACGTTTTACCTGTATTGTCCTAAAATGCTGAAACGTGTACACTTACGTTTAGTCTAGCTTCCATAGTAACATATTATGTACACATACCTACATATATCAATGGGTAAACTTCGAATGTGAACGATAAAGAAACACATTGACGTAGCTTGGAGAACTAGGTAACTAAAGTGCCAATGAGCTGGCTATACTTGCTGAAGTAATATTCTGTGGTATAATCGCTATCAACTTTGTTATAGTCGAAGTCACATAAACATGCTGTCCCAGAATATGAGAATCAAATTGTAACGGGAGATTCCTTAGGTATATATCATTGATGCATTTAGGTTACAGAATAACACGTATGAACGTCAAAGTATAGTGGTTAGTGAGTTTACCAAAGTTCGTGTCGTGTTTTATTACATTCGATTGAATAAAGGCAAATATCTAAAATAACATCGTCAGGCAAACTGAAGGCAAAAAAAATATTTAAACTGTAATTATAGTAGTAGAAAACACGACTGCTGTGCAGGTCTCGTGTTCAAGCCTCGGAAGTGTAAAGTATTATAGAGACTGCTGTGCAGGTCTCGTGTTCGAACCTGGGAAGTGTAAAGTATTAACGCGACTGCTGTGCAGGTCTCGTGTTCGTAGCTGGGAAGTGTAAAGTATTAACGCGACTGCTTTGCACGTCTCATGTTCGAACCTGGGAAGTGTAAAGTATTAACGCCACTGCTGTGTAGGTCTCGTGTTCGAACCTGGGAAGTGTAAAGTATTAACGCCACTGCTGTGCAGGTCTCGTGATTGAACCTGGGAAGTGTAAAGTATTAACGCCACTGCTGTGCAGGTCTCGTGTTCGAACCTGGGAAGTGTAAAGTATTAACGCCACTGCTGTGCAGGTCTCGTGTTCAAACCTGGGAAGTGTAAAGTATTAACGCCACTGCTGTGCAGGTCTCGTGTTCGAACCTGGGAAGTGTAAAGTATTAACGCGACTGCTGTGCAGGTCTCGTGTTCGAACCTGGGAAGTGTAAAGTATTAACACCACTGCTATGCATGAGGTCTCACATGCCATTCCGGGGTAGGAAAAAGTGGTATTGAGGTTTTTTGCCAAGTAAATTGTCAGTAACTGCACGAAGTATGGGCCTGTCCACGGTACACTCGTCCCCTAATAAGTAGCACTTCAAACAATAGCTGACAAAATATAGGCTTAATACACATACATACATAGATTTTAATTAAATTACGACCTATTTCATTTATTTAAATATGATGATGTATACAGCTCTGAACCCTTTTTGTTGCTAAAAAACTATTATTATTATTATTTACGCCTGTTTCCAAGAGGGATAGGCAGATACTACAGATTTCCATTTGTTACGATCCTGACACACTTCTCTGGCTTCATTCGCTTAATACACATATAACTACCATATCGGGTATATAGCTGAAATGTATGTAAAATTAAATGAATCATTCAAACTTGGGTTTGTCGTGGGGCTGTTCCCCAGGGGGCTATAAGAATGCAGAGCCATAAAGGTTGGGTACCGCCGTATTTCACACTAGTGAGAATAAGTTTACGTGAAAAAATTATTGGGATAAAATCGGATACTCGGATATCATTATATGTGTAGCGAATAGAAACTGTTACACTACTAATACAATTAAGCTTTACTAATTTTTAAGCTAATTAAATTATTGAAACTATTAAAATCTCCCCGGGACCATGGCTACTGAAAAGCTACCGAAACGTCGGGGAAAGTGTAAACATAAATAGTTTTAATAGTTTCAATAATTTAATAAGCTTAAAAATTAGTAAAGTTTAATAGTAATAGTAGTGTAACAGTTTCTAAATTATGTAATAAAGTGTCAAATAAACAACGCGATAAAATCCATATATAGTAGTTTAATTTCAATCAGCAGATTATATTTGTTTGGCAGTTATTTTTCTCCTAAAAATACAGCTTTGACGCCATTAATAATTAAGTTAGCGCAGCCACTTTACATACATACATTGAAACAACGGACACAAAAGACACCCAGACACGGACCATTTAATTTTTAGCGGATCAGACACATTTTATCCTGTATGCGATTTGCACCTTCAACTCTCGATATAGTGAGTGCAGAGGGGACCACTAAGCCGTCCAAAATGACTCAAATGAGTCTTTTAATATCATATCGGACACATCATGCACTAATTTAAGTTAAATAAAGGATTTTTATTTGTTTCTCTTTCACGGGTATATTCCTAATACGTTAGGAAAATACCCGGCCATTTGGGAGGCTTACACGGAGACATGGGCCCAACGTGAAGAGGCCCTTCGAGAGTTTTAATCAAAGGTGGGATGGAACACCTACAGCAGCACTAGCCGCAGCAGGCGTAGGACTATTGCTACGTGTGGATTCTAATATTTATGGGCTATTGGTATGGGTATTTGATGGTCTGGTATATTGGTAACTATGGATGATAAAACGGCGTCTGCCCTGAATACTCTAATAGCATCAATCGAATGGACAGACGGTGACTCGCCAACTCACTAGATGGGCCTCCTAAATAGCCACCATAAGCATACAAGCCAGCAGCAGAGGGCAACACCAGTGCGAGCGGCTAGGGATGTCGAGCGGTGCGGCGCCGGTTTCGCCATCACGGGTCTCGTGAAACGGAGACCCGGAGTGGGTTTCCCCGAAGTTATGCCCTTGAAAATGACACTTCCACCCCCAAGCATGTAGCGACCCCCCTCTGACCGGCCGATCAAGGCAAGTCAGAGTTGAGAGTCCTACGGGCGCTCTTGAAGTTCCACCCCAGCCAACCAGTAACGGCAAACTGGGGACGAGGCCCTCACCGACTCTCCGAGGCATTCAGGACCGCAGTGTCGCCACTCACATTCAGCTCGCCACAAGCTGCCCTGCGGTTTGTGCGCTTTTATTTAACCTGGTGATACATTTTTTGTTTATATCACAAGGCGAAGGTGTTAGTTTAAAAGCTAGTATACTATGCCCTCCGGTATCGCGTTAGTCTCATTAGGAGATGACGACTGTCCCAGAGGGGTTGATTATTATTATTATTATCATAATTATATTTCTGGCCATATTTATTACTAGAAAAATGTGTAATAGCATGCCTATAACTGTATTTTAATATGATACATTCAAGCCGCGAGACGAACTGCCTGGATTTAGCATCTTAGACCTGTGACCGCGAGTAAGCCGCAAGACAAAACGATCGGATTTTGGACTTACAATCGCACCTGCATGAGAGCTTATCCTTACCAAACTCATTATATTCGAATAGCAGCTACCTATATAGGCATTTAACAAATTATAAATTGTTTTAAATGTTACTAGATTTTAAATAAATGTTACATGTTCTGATGGAATGTGTCCGGAACGAAAGTATAAGGTGAGCAGTAGTAGGGTCGGGAAAATTGTATGACATCGGTTTATGTAACATCATTTCAGCTCGGCCACTATTCGGCAAGGTTATGTTGTATCAGCTCGCTAAATTAGGACTTTCACAGGCCTCGAGCCTAGCTTAGGCACCAGTCTCCCACAATATAATATTAAGGCTCACATGTACTTTTTAAATGTAATGTTACTATATTGTGGTGAGAAATAAATCAATTATTATTATTTATAAATTGTATTTTTTTTATTTTAGATCTGTGAAATAATTGTGATTTTCTTACTGGGCGACGTTATCGCTAAGCGATAAAGCCCATAAACAAAGAGTTAAAAAAAATGTGGGTTAGGTTAGATTAGTAACAGTACTTTTTCTGGATGCCTAAGGTGAACCCTAAGGTACCCTATATCCTTTTTTGTACCCCCGACAGCGTGTATGTGAAATTTCATGATGATCAGTTGAGAAGTTAAGGCCTGAAAGCGTAACAAACAAATAAACTCACTTTCTCATGTTTAATATTCGTTAGGATATTCTCCTCCAGAAACCGGATGTATCTATCTATACCAAATACATTAATAAAAACAAGTGTTAACAGACGCTCAAACACATGTTTGAATAAATTGGCAACAGCGAATCAAATTACTTGACATGACTTTGATTTGAAGCGCCGTTGATTAACCTTTTCAGAAACCGTGTATATAATAATAATAATAATATTCTACCACATACACACAACACCATCTAGCCCAAACTAAGCAGAGCTTGTACTATGGGTACTAGACAATGGATAAACATACATATACACTTTTTTTTTTTTTTGTAAACTCATACATATTATACATAGAAACACCCAGACCAAGACAAACATCCATGTTCATGCACACAAATGTTTGACTCGTGTGGGAATCGAACCCGCGACCTCAGGCGTGGCAGTCAGTTACACTAACTACTACGCCATCGAGGCCGACTAAATACATAAATTAAATACATAAATTAAATAACAATGTGACTGCTTCTTTGGAATTGCTGCATAAATTTGCGATCGATTACGTTCCGAGTTTAAAAAGCTTAGTCAAAAATATATTAGTGGGATTTTAAGCCACTAATTAGTAGCAGTACGGATGTTGGTAATGTTCCCGGTACATGGTAACAACCAATTATGTAGGATCTAAAAATAAAAGTGGCAAAAGAACTCCGTCAGGAATATACGGGCATGAATATGGGTACTGTCATAAAAAATAAATTTTCATGAATATGAATATCTATCGCTTGGCTTGAGTTCCAACTCTCGTCCTTGAGTTAGTAATGCAACAAAACGACTAGATTGTCTCTCCCTTTGATACATTAAGTCTAGTACTTGTGATTGTAATTTCAGAAACCATTTATCCCAATATTAGATAAAGTATGGCTTTGCCGAAATATAATATTGAAGGCAGAACATTTGGTAACAAAAGCTTTCATAAAAACAAGCGATCATCTTAAAAAATATTCCTTATAAAACAGGTTATAACCTAATTCCTAAAATGAGATTCACTGAATTGTTGTCGAACTGTTATTCAATTTAAGACCTTATTCCATCGTCTTAAGGCTTTAGTCAACCGCATCATTATAATGGCGTAATAACTTTAATGCAGATTGGTATTCTAAACAAATCCCTTAATCCCGAATAAAAGGTTTTACCATTTTAATACGAAGGAGGGCTTATAACCGATATCTGGAATTACGTCGACTACTTTATCTTAAATTAGATGAGAAATCTACAAGGTGTACCCAATTCTATTAACAATTGAAACCAATCCGCTTACGAAAACAACTATCCTTTAGATGTTTGGGATTGGCTCGCAAGCCACTGGATCAATCATTGAGATCTTATCAAAATATTAGCCCAGTTCGTTCCAGACAATTACTGAATGATCCACCTTGTGATGACTGTATAATTTAATATTATTTAGTATATTTATTTGATAAATTGTGAAACGAAGATTTTATAATGGTTTTGGTGCTTAAATTGGCGCTGACTTGAAACGTGAGGTTTATGAGTTTATGTGTAAATTTTAGTGTTTTGTCAAGCGTAGGCGCTTATATTCAACTTAAAGATGATATCTATATTATAAGAATGTTATAAGTCTGAGTTATTTATGAAAGTATAGTAAATTGGTATGGCGTATATTTAGAGTGCGTTAAACGAGGTCTGAACCTAAAACAGTTTTAGTTTGATGCCTATGTTCGGACATCACGCTGTTGAGGTTTGAAGTTCAACTTGAATCCAAGCCATGTTTCATCTCATTCCTTTTACTAAAACGAGATATTTAGTGCATAGTATGTTCCACATAAATAAAAAATGGTGACCGAACCGAAACGTCAGCAAATGCTAGATAAAAATAAAACAAAGGCTTTATATACAGTGGTAGCAAACGAGTCTTTGTAAGAATATTTATTCTAATTGAAATATTGAGATTTATCTTACTTAAATATTGAATAGTGCGACCATCGATCTCATTTAAAAAACTAATTCTAGTTCAGTCGAAACTGTTATGTTTGGGGTGAGACAGAAATTATTAAAAGAAAACTCATTATAATAACCTATTAAATAGTTTTAATGAATACCTGGAGAGTCAAATAGAACTTGGATTAGGAATGTCTGAGATGATACTCGCCGCTACCTTTATCATCATATCGCTTGCCACAGGCAGGCGGTTAACCTTCTTTGAAACCGCGGGAACATCTAGTCTGTCATCAAATTATTTCGTAATCGCGCTCGATTTAAAATTATAACTCAAAAGAATTGACTCAGACGGTTGCAGGTGCATTAAGGCTTTTTGTGAAACATCACATTCGCGGTTTATGAGTAAGTAATCATTACGTCCGACTATCCTGGAACTTCTTAGTAGAAGTGCGGCATACGCATATTTCACGCATGGTTTCACGAGAACGGCCTAATAAAATATGTAGTAGTAAAATGGCGACCTTTCATGATAAAGTTATAGACTCAAAAACCTTAATAATACCTTACCTAACTCGAGGATTGAACACTTGATAGGCAGTCAGGCTCTGGACCAACGAAGCGCGTTATAAGACAGATAGATTGGATTTTACGATAAGGGCTTGGCAAAGGGTCTAATAAAAGTGACGGAAATCGGCAAGCCATTCTTTTAAATGCAGTCTGTGGAGATCAGTAATGAATGATTTATCTCTTAGATTTCTCAGTACTTAAAATAGAGGAGGAGATTTCAATATTCAAAATGACTTCGGTTTGATTTTATTTTAAGACTAGCTTTTGCTCGCAGCTTCGTTTGCGTAAAAGTAGGTTAGTTTTAGGTTAGTGAAAAAAAGTTAGTGTAAAGTACTTTTTAAAATAAAATATAGGCTATGTTACTTGCTGATAATATATTATCACCTACTAACATAGGCTTTATTTTACCTATAGTTTTCTAATTGTAAAATATTTTTTTAAATTGGTTGAGTCGTTTTTGAGTTAAATCATTACAAACAAACAAACAAAGAATCAAATGTTCCGTCTTTATAATATTAGTATAGATACTAGAAAGATAAGCTTTTAAGTTTTCGAAAAAGTACAGTATAGTTGCCTCTTAGACGTTGAGTATTCTGGAAGGGTAGTACCCACGCTACAGAAAATTGACTTAACAAAAGGTTTTACTTCTAGTGATAAATAGTCTTTTAGAGCTAACCTAGGGACGCTTTTCTCAGGAGAAAGATCGAAAGTGTTTCCACTAATAGTGCAAAGCCTTTTTTGTAAAATAAACACTTAAGGTGCACTTAAGGTAACTTTCTACTCTCTCTCTATATTTAAACAAAATTTGCGGATGGATGACCGAATATGTTGTTAGTGTGTCAGCGATTTTGTGAGAGGAAGGAATAATGTTTGTGTGGATACCAAGATCCATATAATTGTTTATTTGTTTTATATCTTTGTTTTAATTTTGTTTTGTTTCATGTTTTCCTATCTTTAATTATTGTAATTGGAGTACAAACGTTATAATTAAATAAATAAACTAAGTCTGTTTTCCGTAGTAGCTCCGCCCCAAATTACGGATTCCCATTTCCTGTAATCCTGGCATTTCGCTCTTGCATTCACTTGCGTTATATTCTTCATGTATGCTTGTCACCTTATGGTAGTCTTATCTTGGCTTTTCCAGAATGTTTCCAATCTGGTCAGAAAATACCATAATGTAGGCCTGAAAGTATTATTCCTTAAAATACTGCACGGACGATGTACTTGTTAAAGTAATCGATAACCCACTGCCTGTGCCTGTTTGTGAAATTAATAATAATAATAATAATATTGTTTATTTTCTCTCAAAAAGGAAGTACAAAGATATGTTACATTAATAGGTACAGCATGAACAAAACCTTAATGAGAGCTGGAGTTTGTACTAGGTACGAAACCTGTGTGACAAATCTCCAGGCTCTCTCCTTTAGTAAAAAAAATGTGTGTGTGTACCAGAGTACACAGGTAAGAAGTGAAACTTCTTTACGACATATCATTTTTCTACTATTTGCAACTTCACGAAAATGGGGTAGATAAGGCTTAAGCATTTTACTTTATCATTGTTCTTATTATAATATCATTGCTATTGTTGTATTTCATCAATAATGATAGCATCATTATTACTATTGTTGTCATTATTAAATATTTTTGTAATTAATGGCTTGTGGTAGCTAAAATATGAAAATGAATAAATAAATCATTAAAAACGAATAATTAAAAAAGATGTACGTATACATATTTTTATTTTCTAATCGTGTTTTGTTTTATTTTTAAATTATTATTTAATTTATATTTTTTATTGTTTTTAGAATTAATAATGTTCACTAGATTTACAGTCATATTTATTAATACTTGCTAATTTTAACAGATTTATATACATTCACTGATACTTACAATCAAAAAGTGAGGTTAACCTCAAATAAATATTAAAATCATGCTTATACGTGTTGAATTTATAAAACGAAATATATAATCACTCTCACTTTTCTTGTAAATTCACTTAAATTTGAATAAGTCTTTTTATTTTATCACTTTCAAATTAATATATTGTTATTCTTATTTCAAACCAAACTTCAAAACTAATATATTGTTGTTATTATTATAATATATTACATTATATTCTTTACGTCACTATACTAAACTTTGATAAAAAAGCAACATGGCGCGTAACCGAAAAACGTGACGATTTTTTTTACACTGCTACAAAATTTCTCCCATACGTCGATAAAGAAGTTTCACTTCAAAAATATGTAGCTAGAGATTGTAGAACGTGTCAGAAACAATATGTACTTCAAGTATACAATAAAAAGTAAGGTAATCGATTAGGTAAATTAGCAAAAAGTGCGGATCCACGTGTGTGATCCACACATGGTTGTTCCGAATTTGGATCTTGTTTGTTTCTGTTGTTTAAATGTTTGTAAAGTCCCTCACGATACAGGAATGATACCTGAAAATAATGATTTCATTATACACTTACTAGTTTCCCATGCTCGCGGCATACGTGGCTCACGTATGCTTAAGTGAAAGTTATAGGAACACAAATTGGAATAAATAGTATACTATGTGTAAGGTGGAAGGAAACGTGGAAGGCTGGAGAGCGCGCGGAAGATCACCCATGAGATGGACTGACCAAGTTAAGTCAGACGTGGGCGGTCCATTGCATGAGTGTACAAGACATGCCGCTAACCGGAAGACATGGCAGAACATCGTGAGACGTGTGACGTCGACTCTTCTGGACACCTAGACAACATGATGACCACGACCATTCTGTCAAGAATGAACGACTAAGAAGAAGATATGTAATGTAGGACATGGTTTATCGTCCAAATCAAAATATCTTTACAATCTTTCAAATTTATAATACTAGTAGATAGGACCTCTAAACCAATGATCAGTGTTTAAAACTTACCCAGTTTCAAAGCTATCTACATTCTGAGTCAATTTATATTAAGTTCTTCAAGCCATGACTCTTCGTCCACGAGCCGATTTTATCTCGAACGCGGGATTAAACAATGTCTGCTGCCATTTATAATTCAGAATTTCGAAGCTTTTATTTACTAGAACGAGTTGCAAGTAAATCAAAAGAATTGAGTATGAATAATGACTGCGTTTTGTAACTTTTTTACGACAACGTGATGTATTTTTATGTTGTTATGTTACAATATTTCTTCTTCTCTCTTAGCCTTTATTATTCACAAGTCACTTGAGGTCGGCTTTCTAGTCTAACCAGATTTGACTGGATATCTGTTTTTACACAGAGCGACTGCCACCTGACCTCCAAAACCCGAAGGGTAACAATACCTTAAGGCTAGACCAGTGTCAGGATATTAGAGAGCACTGACTTCCTAATAACGACTGCCATAGATGTTCATGGCAGCCGAGACCGACGGCTTAACGTGCTCTCCGAGGCACGGAGCAGGCGATAATTGTCAATCAATACGCAGATAATTTCGAAAAGTCATATAACTTCCGAAAGTCAGAGGTGCGCGACGTGGGTTCGAACCCGAGACCCTCTGCATTGCAGTTTGTTGGTCTCCCCACTAAGCTTCTCATATTATTAATCAAATATTTGCCTTGTGCAGACTTCGATCTCGTAACAACCGTTGCATTAGAAGTCGCAAAATGATCAATTAAGCTAATTGTATAAATAATTAGTATAACAGGGTTTGTCGTTTTATTTTTACTTAAGTATTCATTAGTAGGTAGTATTTATTCTTTTTATCCGTTTATACGGCCGTCAGACCTTCGTCTTCTGAGACAGCTAATATGTTATTTGAGTCTTATTCTGGATACAATTTTGTTCGCCACTAGCTTTACTCGGTAAAATTACTTTTTTAAGCTGAGACAAAGTGTTATGTGAAATTTAATGATGGTCGGTCAGTTCGGTCGAAACAAACTAATTCAAACACGCATTTATAATATTAGTTAGGAGTGCCCATTTTGAATTTAATTTTAATCCATTATTAAATTTATATATATTTTTACACGCACTTAGTGGTAACCTCATTTTTCATTATATTGTACTAGCTTTTGCCCGCGGCTTCGCTCGCGTTAATTTAGAATTTGACAATCAAATTTCGGGTTGTACTCTGCTTGTAATAATATAATTCAATCATGACTCGAAAGACACGTGGCGCCATCTAATATCATAAGAACGTTATTGTTGTTTTCCTCGGGAACAGTAATTTTTTTCGGGATGAAAGGTAGCCTATGTCCGTTTCTGTACACTTGACAACATTATGCAACATTTCAGGATGATCGCTTTAGTGGTTTAGGCGTGAAAAGGTAACAAACAAACAAACTCATTTTCGCTTTTATAATATTAGTTAGGAACTTAGGATGTACTTTTTTGTTTTTATGTGTTATAATATTTGTGTAATAACGTGTACCTATGTTTTGAAAAATAAAATACCTATTTTCTTACTGGTATTTAAAATAAACTACGGTAATATACATATTGCTGGCACATGATAAACGTGCTGGTACTTTTCTAGATAAGATACATAAAGAGTAACAGCGAACAATTTTAAACACTATTCCATCCAATTTACTCTCATAAATAGTACTCACCACGTAATAATAGTTCGTCAGGTTAATCGACGTGTACGCTCAGAATAGGGACGCTGCCGTCTACCCATCTTCAATAGTCTATTACCTTCTATAGTTAAGGACGTATTCACATGTATTCTTTTAGCCTAAGGACTGTGTATTTAGTGGGTGAAAAAAGATGAGAATTTTCTTAATATTATTCTTTGCTTAGCCTTTTCTTATCGCTCACTGCTAGGTCAAAGCCTCTCACTTGGACTACCAAGCCACTCTGTTCCAAGATATTCCCTAGATATCCCCTCTTAATATTATATATCCTCTAAATTTGGTAGTTTGTAAATATTTTTGCATGTTTGTCACTTAATCAAACCTAAACACCTAATGCTCTCTCTGTATTAAGGTTGGTTGGTAGATTTGTTTGTTTGTTTGTGTATTTATTTATTTATTTTTAATTCTGTCTACATATTTTTTCTTGTATTGATTGATTTGTCTTTGAACTGGTAATTGTAAACCTATGATATAAAAATTATGCATGCTGTGTTTACCTGTAAGAGATTGTTACGCTAGTAATGAGTTTTATGAATGTATCAAATCTTGTAACAGTGTAATCAATTATTGGTGAACGTAATAAATAAAATAAAAAAATTAAAAAATAAACTTTTGAAAACCATTTAACAATTTATACGTTGAGTTTCATCTATTACATTACGTATTGTATGTATGGTAATCTGTGTGACAGGGTTTCCTGGTGCAGGTACCAGTCTCCCACAAGGGTCTTTTGTTTTGTTTAAGTATTTTAATGATATTTTTAAGTTACCTTTGTGAAGAGAAAATAAATCATTATTACTATATTGTTATTGAAATAATAGAATATTGTTTAATCTGTTATACATTTTCGTAAGATTTATGCGGGTGGACCTCTCTCTCCTGCGGAGTAGAAGCTGAAGGATCTACATTCTGACTACATATAGTGAGATACCAGCACATCCACCTCCAGTGGCAGATTATGGAAAACTATGCATGCGCTTAGAGATGTGAAGAACGACGGTACAGGTGTCTTAGCTTACCAAGTGACTTGGGAATTATAAAGGCTAGGGAGAAGATGCTGGAGTATATGCTTGTAAGATGTGACACTAAATATTGTGATAGTCGTTCGGTTAATGGTTCCGTCGTGTGACGTAATTAGACGACGATGACGTCATCTTGGCTAAACACCAACGTTTTAGAATAATATAATTATACTAGATGTGCCCGCGGTTTCACCCGCGTTTATGATTACTGCATTGCCCCCGTGGGTTATAGCGTGACGTTATATAGCCTATAGCCTTCCTCGATAAATGAGCTATCCAACACTAAAAGACATTTTCAATTCGGGCCAGTAGTTCCAGAGACTGGCGCGTTCAAACAAATATACAAACAAACTCTTTAGCTTTATAATATTAGTATAGATTAGCATCCATGTCTTACAACTATAGGATTTATTGTAAACCAGCACCAGGTCAATCTGAACTGAACTCGATATTATAAATGCGAATGTGAGTTTTGTTTTTGCTTGTTATGCTTTCGACCATAATAATTATATGAATTTACATTTTCAACATAAAAAGTATTTAACTGTTTCTAATTTATAGATATTTTTTTAATTTTTTTTTTATTGTGCTCGTCAAAATGACCACACTCCACCTGATGGTAAGCAGTCGTATGGTCTAAGAGCTGTGGCCTCCACACCGCCCTCATAGCAGCCGAGGCGATGTTGAGGTCTCTTCTTTGACGGCCTGAGAAGGTGCTTTTTCACGCCCCGCTTAAAGGACCCAGGATTGAAGGAAGAAGGAAACACGTGCCTTGGCAGAGAATTCCATGCCTTGGTCGTTCGGCAGAGGTATGAGGACCCAAACTTGTTGCTACGCGCTCTAATCGACTCTACCGTGTAAGGATGGCATCTGAGTCCAGCACGCGTTGTTCTGGATAGGAAAGGGGAGGGCGGGATAAGTTGGAATAACTCTTCAGAGCACTCCCCGTGGTATATTCTGTAGAAACAGATAGATCACTAAAGTCAATAGCAACTTAACAAAAAAAAAATATCGGTTGACAAATGCAGAGAAGTAAAAGGTCTCTTTTGTCTTTGCCTATTTAGGTATAGACATTGAGAAGTATTTTTAAAAACTTTGATATAAATTCGAGCAATGGAATAAATGTGAAATTTTGTGAACATTCGGCACAACTAGCTTTATTGAGTAAATCCTGTGTCGCGGAGGACTATAGAAATATACAAACAACGGACACATATAACACCCAGACTCTGCAAAATAATTTGCGGATCACATAAAAATTGGGCGATACAGGATATTTTTTTGTTGGATAGCTTATTTATCGAGGAAGGCTATATAACATCACGCTACGACCCACGGGGGCGGTGCAGTAATCATAAACGCAGGTGAAACCGCGGGCACATCTAGTAACAGATAAACATAGTATAGTAAAATTATAGCATTGTAAAATCATGGCAAAAAGATCGGACACTGCACCAACATTTTTAATAAAGTACGAAACAGATCTCTTAAAAATTACAAATCAACAGCAATAATAATCAATTCATATCTATTTACAAAACATCTACACAGTTTGAGAACCTTATTCAAGTATAAATTACCTTATAATATACAATTTTGTACAACGTACCGTGTGAGTCAGAACAGAATGGCCAAACAACAAGTCGATCGCGGCTATCTGCGGCAGCGCGCGCTATTACCACTCGCTTGCGCATACCTGCACCGCTACATACGGGTCACTCTAGCTTGCGCCCGCGCCGGCGGTGTAGACTCGAGCTGCTCACCTATTTACAGCTTTTTGCTACCAACCTTACTTTAAAAAAAATATATTATTGTTTGTGTCGAACATTACTCAATTTTACTTGCTTTGCGCTTATCATTATTTTTGCTCGCTTTAACTTGTGATTGTATTTTTACACTTAACTACAGTTGCTTGGAATGTTTGTTTAGAATAATTATTTACAAGGTCTATTGTGGAGCGGACGTTAGCAATATATTTATCGCTTATAGCTTATTAATCTTAATCTTTGAATTGTATTATAGCTTTTATTTTCTTACATTTATAAATGGCCTCATTTAACATATATTATCAGAATACGCGGGGTTTGCGAACTAAGACGCATACTTTCAAACGTAATGTATTTCTGAACACATACGATGTTATCGCAGTAACAGAAACTCGGTTGTTAGACAGTATATCCGACAGCGAACTTTTTAACAGTGAGTACTTAGTCTGGCGTAGGGATAGGGATTATAGTAAAACAAAACAAACCATGGGAGGTGGTGTGATGTTGGCTGTGCAACGTGAACTATCAGCAGAGGTTCGTTCTGACTGGACATCTTCAGCTGAAGATCTATGGGTTACAATTAGTTATAAAAAAAAGGACCGCACTATGCAAAAAATTAACATTTGCACTCTTTACCTTTGTAAGGAAAATTTGGGGAACTCTTACGAGACGCAATTGCATAATTTTACCAACAGTCTTGCTTTGATAATAAACACAAACCCCGATGACACGTTTGTAATACTAGGAGATTTTAACATGCCTAATATTGAGTGGTCAAGTGAAGGCACCTACTTGCAACCCTCTAGTATAACTGGTGAATCCCAAACATATTTTTTTGATATACTTTCCGAGTGTAATTTAAATCAGTATAGTACATGTTGTAACAAATCAAAGGGAAGAATTTTAGACTTAGTGTTGTCTAATATTAATGTATCTACTAGCGCCTGTGTACACCCTCTCGTTCCAGAAGATGATCATCATAAATCTCTTGATATTATACTGAGTTACAATCTAGATGTACAGTTAAAACCTAATCCCAGGATGAAATGGTTTTTTGAGTCTGGGAACTACGAAACTATTAATAATTTGTTAAAAGATTACGCATGGGAAGACCATTTGCTTAACAACTCATTAGACGTCGCGGTTGATATTTTTTATAACTATCTTAACGATTTAATTAATAATTACATACCTCATAAAATAATTTACCCATCAAAGTACCCGCCATGGTATAATTCGAGTCTAAAAAAGATCTTGAATGAAAAATATAAATATCTACGCAAATACCACATCTACGGCAACACATCAGATTATGACTCTTTTATACTACTTCGCGCTAGAGCCAAAGCAGTTGAAGAACAATGTTATAAAACCTACATTGCCAAAACTGAAGATTCCATCACAAAAAATCCAAAATTGTTCTGGTCCTTCATTAAAGCAAACAAAAAGGGCTCTAATACTCTCCCCTCCACTATGTCTTTAGAAGGTCAATCCTATAGCACAAGTGAATAAATTAGTGATGCTTTCGCAACGTACTTCCAGTCAAATTTTCTCTCTACTTCAGATCGATTTTCAATTGCCACAAGTGTAAGAAATGTTTCCCCTACTGATTCTGCACTAAATATAGGTGAAATTGAAATAATAAGGACGTAGTTGGGTCCTAAAGCTCCTGGAATCTTTAGATCTCAACAAAGGCGCGGGTCCTGATAACATACTGCCATTATTCATTGTCAAGTGTGCCAAAGAACTAGCTAAGCCATTAACGATAATTTTTTCGCGTTCTGTTAAGGAAGGAATTGTGCCTAGTATATGGAAGTACGCGTACATAACGCCTGTACACAATATTGGGAATAAAGGTGATATCAATAACTACAGACCCATATCCAAATTATGTCTGTTTGGAAAAATACTTGAACGCCTTATTTACACGCAAGTATACAGCACTTTCTCTTCAACGTTCATTCCCGAACAGCACGGCTTCCTTAAAAATCGCTCGACCACCACTAACCTACTTTCATTTGTCGACTACACTACAAACTATATGGACGATGGCGGTCAGGTAGACTGTATTTTTACAGACTACAGTAAATGTTTCGACCGTATTGACCATAATATACTTTTACAGAAGATTTTTTACGCAGGCATTCATGGCAACTTATACCGGTGGATGACATCTTATATACAAAATCGTTCCCAGGCTGTTGCTATCAACGGTGTTGTGTCGAAATGGCATGTAGTCCCTTCAGGAGTTCCCCAGGGATCGCTTCTCGGGCCTTTTTTATTTAATATTTTCATTAATGACATTCACACATGCTTTCAAAATTCATCATTTTTACTCTACGCAGATGATATGAAAATTTTCAAAAATATAAACAATGTTGAAGACTGCTACTCTTCACAACAAGATCTCGTAAGACTTGAAAACTATTGTCAGCTAAATAATCTAGAACTCAACGTAGCTAAATGTTTCACAATTACATTCACTCGCAAGAACAACAGCATACCCTACACATACACTCTAAAGAATGACCATCTGAAACGTGTAGATTACATACCAGATTTAGGTGTGATACACGACTCTAAACTTACCTATGAGAAGCACATAGATTACATAGTCAATAAAGCTAACAAAGCCATGGGGTTTTTAAAAAGATCTTGCTCCCAGTTCACGGATGTCAAAATAATTAAAATATTGTTCTGTTCCTTTGTCCGTAGTTCATTAGAATACTGTTCGCAAGTTTGGAATCCTATGTATGACGTTTACATTTCTAGATTGGAATCTATCCAGCGAAACTTTACAAGTGTAAAACCCGCGATCGTAATTATGAATCGAGGTGCAAAAGGTACCATTTATTACCATTTAGGGAGAGAAGGAGTATATCAGATATCTCTTTTCTCGTTAAGTTAGCACAATCTTACATTGACGCCCCACAACTTCTCTCCAAGATTCAGTTACGTGCCCCTACTAGATCTGTTAGGATACCTTTTCTTATTCTTAACGTCCCTCGCTGCAGCACAAATTACAGACAAAATTCTTTCTTTTTACGATCCGCTAAGTATTACAATAAATTGTTTGACTTTTCTGAACTTGACTTATTTACTACTAAGCCGCATGTATTTAATCAAATACTTTGGTACGAATTTGTTCAATAACTGTTTAAATTGCACTTCACGACGTATTATTGTATATGATGTTTTGTTACTGTTACAGTTTGTATAATAATCCTTTTATTACTGTAATATTGTAAGCATTTCTTTCTTTTTTTTATATAAACAAGTAAGCTCTCATTGTTATCTAAATGTGAAAACATGTAATTGGTAGCTAGTTATATTATTTGTTTTTATCTTTAAGTTGTTAATACTGTTTGTTTTCCAATTATAATAAAATAAAATAAAATACAACACAAAAATACATACAGTAGTATATACAACATAAACGTCATTCCCTGTCGACATATCCACATGAAAACTAAAAAAAAAGAAAGAATTATTAAAGCAATAACCAACAGCTTTCTCCATAAGTACGTACAGCCGATCCTCTCGAATCTTTAAGTGAAACATATCTCCAAAAAAGCCTTTTTATTTATTCACGATTGTATGCCAAGTACGCAGTTAACATGAACATTGTTCAAAGAACATTATGGGATTTGCGTACAATATGCCCCTTTCTACTTAACGGGATACTATTGATTCAACAGGAATCTTGGGTAAACGTTTCGGGAAGAATAAACAAAATAAATAAATTTAAGAGTGCGCCGAGCGAAATGTGCCAAAACAGGCGGTCACAGTTAAGTTGATAAAATCAACACGTTTTGTTTAATACTAATATGAAATATACATTTACCATCACAATGAATGTGTTTACAATTACTCTGTGAAAAAAACTTAAAATAATTAATATTTTCGCCTACAAAATTACGTAAATTTGCACGAAAAATGCAAAAACGTAAGCTCGCGTTACGTGATTTTTAGATTATAGCAGTAGAAATCTATATAATATCTATTAAACTATATCTATATATTATATTAAACAAAACATAAATACCTAGTTATATTACAATTTGTTCGTCCCGAATATTTAAGTTATTGGTTGACAATAAAGATACATATTTATCAAAAAAGCATTTCTAATCCTCCATAAAATTTTACTATGGCGGCCGCGCCTTTTTTTTCAATAACGAGCTCTGTCATTCAGTCCAACCGCATCTTACGCACGGTGCAGTCTTAAGGCTGTATTATGTCGGTGAAGTGATAGTTGAAGGCTTATGCACTTTATTTTGATAGCTATTATTTTAAAGATTAAGATGTTTATTTACGATACGGTATTAATGGGTATCATGGTCAATTAAAATTTGCATGCCTAATGGTTGAACATGGTAAAATAACCTAAAATTGTATCAGCTTATAAGATCTACAAATGTATAAGTACCCATATTCGTAAATCAATAAGTGAATTATAAAAAAATATAAGCACATGGAGAAATTAGCTTTGTTTCAGGTATCACGTAATAGGCATTCAATCTACAATGCTGGGTACATTTTTGAATTCAGTAAACATGTTTATAAATTCGCTGTATAAATGAAACTGCCTCGTCGATTTACTAGATACTTTGGTAGTACACAGACATAAAACTTTGTCATGAATGCTGGGTCAGGAAAAGTTATTGCGAGTTTTCTATCACGAAAGCAAAATAGCAGCCAAATGGCAGTAGTATATTCGGAAATCACGCAGCATCATTGGTCTTATTACCAATTCGGTGTTGGACTCGCCGGTTATATCACATTGCCGGTTCATCAGATTGCAAAACTACACTGTATATGCTTTCATATACAATACACTTATGTTTACAGACTTACTAAATTGGCGTTATATTCCTCATTATCCATGACTAATTCCGATTTTTTGGCTTTATCAAAACGTGCGTGCTATCTCCGATACGTATTTAAGGATGATGATAATAATGATGCAACACACACGTCAAAAGTAGTAATTCATGAAGAAATGGTTGCAGCATCTTACAGTCATGATTTGTAAACAAAATTGTATTGTAAACTTGGCGATTAAATGAGTGGCCATGAGTTTCTTGCCCGTTCTTCTCATGAGCCCTTGCTTTGCTGAACGTGGCAGTAAATGTAAATTCACAGAAAAAAGTTGGGGTAACTTTGACATTCATAAGTGTTACCTTGTAACCTAACTTGAATAAATTTATTTTTGATTTTGATTTGATTTTGAAAACGTGTTAATTCGAATGGAACATTGTCAAAAAACTAATACAAGCAATTTATTCGCGTTTGATGTATAGCATTGAGAAAATTCTGTCTTCGTAGATGTATCATATTGAAAAAACTGAGAGACTTTTGTAATGGCTTATGTATCACTTTTAAAAAATTCGTTAATCCCGGTAGTAACCAGCTATAGAAAAGGTGTCCGAAACACAAAAAAAAAACACAAACTGAAAAAATGTTTGTTGTATCACTTTGTGAAAACGCTCGTCAATTATTATTATGCACTATAAAATTATCTGCGCAGATTGCTAGACTTCGTTTTGATTGGGTACTGGGAATGAAATTATGCTTAAAAGACAATATATTTGATAAATAACAAAGAAAATCCACCGTGTTAATCCTATAGTAGGTCCCTTACCCTCAATTGAATTGATATTCACAAATTCTTTTAAAGGTTACGGATTTGCCTCATATTACTTCAGTTCTATTTGAAGTAATATGAGGCAAATCCGTAACCGACTGCCACGCCTGAGGTCGCAGGTTCGATTCTCGCACAAGTCAAACATTTGTGTGCATGAACATAGATGTTTGCCTTGGTCTGTCTTTCTATGTATAATATGTATGTATTTACAAAAAAATATACATATATTATGTATGTTTATCCATTATCTAGTACCCATAGTACAAGCTCTGCTTAGTTTGGGCTAGATGGTGCTGTGGGCAAAAAGAAAAAAAATAAAATTGTGTTACTATCATAAAAACAACTTTGTAACTACTGACCACAGGAACGAACAACAATGTAACTGCGCCACGGTGTTCCGTGTGTGGGAGATTATCCCACTGAAGTCCTTGGATAAAGAGAACACTAGGATAATCATCTGTAATCCATGCTACAAAAGACCACAGTTACTTTCCCTGACGAGCGTCGTCAATTTCAAGTAGGGATTTCTTGGTACTACACCTCTCTTATTGAATTACTTAATAATCTAAATTAAATTTATTAAGACGAGTCGGATTTTATTAAATTATACATCATTTAACAGCGAGAGGCAGAGTATAAGCCAATATTTCTTGAGATATTCTAAAAGAAATCATGGAGAACGAAACCGAATCAGTAATCCTTGCCCTATACAAGTTTAGAAGAGCGCACTTCCAACCCTATTCATCCCTAAAATTAAAGCAAGCGTAAAGATTAAAGGTCCCAAATCCAAACCCATTGAAACGCTAATTTGATTTGAATTGGCGCGTGAATCGTTCAGTTGGTTTAAAGTAGGCACTAGTTGGGAACTCGGCACAGATTTTAATAGCAAATTAAATGTCATGAACATTTTGTACCAACTGGAGCGATGTCCAACGCATTCGTTCGGAGCATTCATCCGTATTCTGGATTGTATGTTATATTTTTGTAGTTTTCCCTAAAATTAATAATTGAATTGTCTATTTTCGAAGCCTGTTACGGATTCAAATAGATCATGATGTTAATAATATATACTCGTATACCTTAAGTAACTTATATTTGAAGGCATTTGAGGTAGCAGTCTACTAAAGATTATCTACTACAAAGATCGATTAGTCCCGGTAAACCTAAATTGCCTTGTCGTTGATTGATTACATGGGTCCTAAAATCATCACACTGCTGAACTGCTGATATGGCAGCGCCTATTTAAGGAGCTGCTACCATTTGTGGAGGTGGCTTTTGGCACTATAAAAGATCAGAGTCAAAAACAAAAATTTTTTTTACGTGGTGAAATGCTCCTGATGCATACCCTCTCGCCACAAGGGGAAGTGAGATGGTTATGTCCGGCTCTTCCGTATTTCGGGCCTACGGACTAAAACCCCACGGTGTGCACCCTCGCTGCCTTGTATAGTGGATGGGCCGCTGGCAAAAATTACTACCTCGGCGTCGCACCCAGCAGTCTACAACTCCTCGGCGACGCCCCGGAGCCAAAAACAACCTACGTCAACTTGATGAAGTGGACGTAGTTCGTGCTAAGTCATGACTACTTTCGTTTTTCAGACCTCTAGATTCTGCTGTTACCAATTATTTTGGAATGGAACTAATGAGCCGGGGAACTGCCATTCTCTTACAGTAAGCCGCCGTAATCTGCCGAACGACCAAGGCATGGAATTCCCTGCCAAGGCACGTGTTTCCTTCTTCCTTCAATCCTGGGTCCTTTAAGCGGGGCGTGAAAAAGCATCTTCTCAGGCCGTCAAAGTAGAGACCTCAACATCGCCTCGGCTGCTGTGGGGGCGGTGTGGAGGCCCCTGCTCTTAGACCACACGACTGCTTACCATCAGGTGGAGTGTGGTCATTTTGACGAGCAAAGTATAAAAAAAAAAGCCCGTCGCCGTAGTAGTAATAGTTTTACAGAGTTTCAGCCTGTAGAGATTTGTACGTTAACCTCTACTGATCTATTTCTTCATTTCATCTTTTTCAGGAAAGAGAAAAGCCCCATTTTCATCAAGCGCTTAGATTACCATGTGTTGTGTACATACACTTGTTGTATAAAACAACTATAATATATGATATATAGATAACCGTATCAAATATGGGTACCTTATTTGATACCGTTATGTGTACCCATTTTATGTGTATATGCTATCGTGTTTATAACTCGATATGCAGTTTATTACAAAAAACGATGTAAATATTATGCATAAAAATATTAGCCTAAAATTCAGAATAAGACCGGATTAACCATCCTCTGAATTTCATCCATTCATTCAGTGAGTTCGTTAAGGAGTGTTTTGTTATCACTAACCGTTCGGTTACTATTCAAACCCGGTTTTATTATAACGTTTTGTGTGCTCTCTACATTCTATGCGGAAAGGATGACCTAGATTTTTATTAGCATAGTGTGGTATGAAATGCTATGCAAATACTAGGCTAGTTTTGGTTTTATGTAGAAGAAATAATATGTGGAATTATTAAGTGTACTTTTAAAATTTTTTACTTATAATATTTGAACTGTTTATTGGTTCATTTATTTATTTATTTATTTGGATCTCCAACAAAGATTACACCTTACATGCTAAAAATAAAACATAAATAGATACAAATCCTTGTGCATCTTCAATTATAGGAGACCACAGCTTGCATTAAGATATCAAACAATCAATTTTTAATGTGGAAATAAAGTATACAATTTAAGGTAAAAATAACAAGAATTAAAATTAAAAAAAAAAAACTATATATATTGAGTTGAACAGTGGGGAGGTAGGTCAACACTTACTCAATATTAAGTTTTGCGTGTAACAGCAACTTAAATTTACTTAGGCTGTTGGAGAAAATGTCTATATCGTCGGAAGAACATGACAGTGAGTTGTATTGATTGGTCATCCTAACAATCGGCGAGTGTTTACCTAGATTTGTTCTGTGTTGAGGGGCTTTCAGTAAAGGGATGGGATAACGAGGAATACGAGAAGGGACGTTAATGCGTAATTTGCTAAGAAGATCTGGACAGTCAATGCCATTATTGAATAACTTATACAGGAACAACATGTCGGAGATAGTGCGGCGAGATTTTAAATCTTTGAGTTTGAAGTGATTTAGTCTGTGTTCGTAAGATCTACAATTTCTTACTTTAAACCTAAACGCTAGATGACGGACAAGTCTCTTTTGAACCCTTTCAATGCGACTTATGTGGACTTGGTACGAAGGATTCCACACCGTGCTGCAATATTCAAGTTGGCTTCGTACGTAACTGTTGAATAAAAGTAATGTAGTGGTTGGTTTTTTAAATTCTTTTGAAGATCTCAAGATAAAGCCAAGAGCTCGGTAAGCTGAATTAAGCATTTGTTCTATATGATTTATAAAATTAAGTTTACTATCCAAGTATACTCCTAAGTCACGAATAACTGTTACTTCTGTTAATGTGTTTCCCTGAATATTGTAAACAGATTCGACTTTATTGTGTTTTTTAGTAAATTTTATATGAAAACATTTAGTACAATTCAAGTACATTTTATTGTTGGTACACCATTGACTCAGATTATTTAAATCAATTTGTAATAGCTGTGTATCGACATTATTCAAAATTACACGGGTCAGTTTTAAGTCATCAGCAAAAAGGTATGGTGTGGAGTATTTAAATATGTCTGATATGTCGTTGATAAACACATTAAAAAATAACGGCCCTAGATTGGACCCCTGGGGTACACCGGATGTTGCAATGTAGGGATCTGACTCATTACAGTCTACAACCACTGAAGAAGTCCTATTTTCGAGGTAAGTTCTGCACCAGCTCAGTGTGATACCGGTTACACCCAACGACTGGAGCTTATTTAGCAGCAATTCATGATTTACTTTGTCGAAGGCCTTCGAAAAGTCTGTGTACACTGCATCAATTTGAAGACCTTTATCTACTGCGGATGTTAGTTCAGTGACATAATTAACAAGATTTGTGTTTGTAGATTTTTTAACCATGAAACCATGCTGATTAGTGGATATTAATTGTTTAACATGGTCGTGCAATACTGGGTACACTAGTGATTCAAAGACCTTAGACAAAGTACATAGAATGGAGATGGGTCGATAATTAGATACCACCTCCCGTTTCCCATTTTTGTGAATAGGTACTATTCTAGCTTTTTTCCATTTATTTGGAAAAACCCCAGTTTTTAGCGAGGTATTATAAATATTTGCCAGTGGAGAAAACAAATACTCTGCACATCTTAACCAGAATATTGGGGGCACATTGTCAGGTCCAGCACCTTTAGATATGTCGAGTCCAGAGAGTTTATTAAATACAGCTTCAGGAAGGATTGAAAGGTCGTCGATGGGTAAAACCGGAACCGAGACGGAAGGTAAGTTATTAAGGAAATTATTGCGATTATCGTAAGGTGGATCATATACGGAGGAGAACTGTTCTGCAAATAAATTTGAAATGGCTTTACTACCGTAGGCTTTGACATTGCCGAGAGTCATTTCTGGAGGGTAAGAAGAATTGCTTTTTCGGAGGTTTTTAATATGTGACCAGAAGATTTTAGGGTGATACTTAATTTTATTTTCAATTTCATTTATGTAGTTGTCATAACATTTTTGGGTAAGAATTTGGCAGTCTTTTCTTATGTAATTAAATTCTAATATGTCCATTGGATTGTTGTATTTTTTTATCTTGATACGAAGTTTCAGTTTCACTTTAAGTAGCTTTTTTAATTGATGGGAATACCATGGTGGATATTTGCCTCGTGTAAATTGTGTTACTGGCACATGTATATTTATGGTTTCGTTGATTATATCATAAAATTTCTCCAATTTGTCATTGACGCCATCACCTTCACTGAATTCCTTGGTCCAATCGACATGTTTCAGAGATTTATTTATAGCTCCGTAGTCTGCTTTATGAAAGTTGGGTTTACTCGCAGGTTTTAAGTAAGTTTTAGTAAAAGTTTGAAAAGTTATTGTTAAATCAAAAGCCGGGTGGTACTTATCTAGTTCCCTTATAGGGTCAAGGCAGCTTCTTATTTCAGTTTGTTCAACATCTGAGAGCACTAAGTCTAACGTCTTATTTTGAAAATTTTTAATCCAGTTTAGCTGTTTTAAATCATTAAGCGCTAAGAAGTCGAGCAGTAAATTTTTAAGGTTTCCCGTGCTAGAAGTTGATGGTATGCAAGATTCAGTAGTAGCCTTATGTATCCAATCAATACAACTCAAATTAAAATCGCCGACAATTGATGTTGAGGAGTCGCTATTAGTTGTAATGACCGAATTGCAATTATCAATAAAGTATTCAAAAACTTCAAGATTTACAGGTGGTGGCAAGTATACAGCACACATCTTTAAGGATTGGGATGTATTGGAGTTGGTTTTAATCATAATCCATAAATCTTCACAGTTACTTTCCCAGTCTGTCATGCGACATGAAATTAATTTATTAGTTACCGCTACGAGAACTCCACCGCCTGTTTTTTTTGTGATTATTCAAGCTTGACGATTCTCGGTCTCTTCTATATACAGAATAAGAATCATTAAAAAGTTCAGAATCAAAAATACTTTCGCAAAGCCAAGTCTCGGTTAAGACGAATACATCATAATCACTATCATGTATGTGTTGACGAACCTGAGATAAATTGCTACGAAGACCTCTGGTATTTTGATAGTAACATTTTAGGGAATTGAATTTTATAAAGTTTAGGCTGTTGAACATTCTTAGAAATAAAATTAAAAAGTAAATAGTAATGACACAAAAAAAAAGAAACAATAATACAGTACTATAAGATCTATGTTAATGACTTTAGCTTTTCAAAGTCTTCCACAACCACACTTTGCGCAGTTTCATCCTTCTTCAATAGAACTCTCCCATTGCGAACCCATACGAATCTGTATCCTAGCTCCTTGGCACGAACTCTTGTCGCCGCATGAAGAGCCTTGTTCTCAGGAGATAGGTGTTCAACGACGAATATTGGCACCGGCTTGTCGTTAGCTATGCCAAGGTGACTTGAATTTAGTTTATTTTTCGAATTTGCTTTGTTGAATTGAATTGATGCTGCAAGGAACGAATCTCTTAGTCGCGGGCTATTGAACTTGACAAGAATAGACCTCGGTCTTGCACTGCGCGTGTCTTTTTTGGCGATCCTTGTACATAGTTGAATATCTATATCCTTAATATCGCATTTAATTACCTTGCCTAACTGAGAAATAGTGTTAGTCAAATTCTCTGATCTGTATTCCGGTACACATTGCAGTTCTATGTTACTCGAACGAGCGTGTTGTTCCAATAGGTTCATTTGTTTTGTTACATCCCTGAGAGAATTTTGAAGAACACAATTTTCCTTCTCGAGCATGTGTATTTTAGCGATCTTATCTTCTAATGTTACCTTAATTTCTTCGTATTTCTCATTAAAAAACGACAAGGACTGCTTGAATTCCGAGATCATATTGTTAATTACGCTAAATTGTTCATGGATTAATCCTGCGATTGTATCATGTAATGCTTGGTTAATTTCATGCCTTATCATCTCTCTAAGAGAACCTGTTGGTTATGCTTGCATACGCCTCGAATATGAGACAACGTGTTCCAAAATTGTTAGATAGTAAAACCCAGTTACCATTATAACTTTTAAACTTTTGCATTGCATGACATATTATATACTAGCGACCTGCCCCAGTTTCACACGGGTATGTTTTGTTATATTTCAAAGGGATTAGGCAGCGTTTATCGATGAAAGCTCCCAGGCGGTTTGACTTTTCTGACATTTGCAACAATTATCGTCATACTTCAACTAATTTACACAAAACCTGAACAATTTATATACCTAAACTTTTCTAATGAATCACTCTGTCTATTGGTGAAAACCGCATGAAAGTTTGTTTAGTTGTTTTTGGATTCGTTTAGTATTAGTTATCGCGAACATACGCGGCGGGAGACTTTGTTTTATAATATGTAGTGATATAATTCATAACGGATATTAACGTGATCATGCATAACATGATTGTGTGCCTGTATAACCTAGTCAACCGTTGAGACTGCACCGAGCGTAAGACAGATAATGACAGAGCTCGTACGGCACATATTCAAATCAGCGCGCGGCCGCCATAGTAAAATTGTATGGAGGATTTGAAGTGCTTTTTTGATAAATATGTATCTTTATTGTCAACCAATAACTTAAATATATGGGACGGACAAATTGTAATATAATTATTTATGTTTCGTTTAAGCTGTAAAATAGGATAGATTTTCTACTGTTATAATCTAAAAATCACGTAACACGAGCTTACGCTTTTGCATTTTTCGTGCAAATTTACGTAATTTTGTAGGCGAAAATATTAATTCTTTTAAGTTTTTTACACGGAGTAGTTGTAAACACATTAATTTTTATGGTAAATATATATTTTATATTTGTATTAAACAAAAAGTGTTGATTTTATTCACTTAACTGTGACCGCCTGTTTTGGCACATTTCGCTCGGCTCAGTCTTAAGCACCAGTATGGGCTTTTCGGCTGTTGCTGTAATTTTTCTAACAATTTCATTAATCCTAGCATACGTTAATAACCTCTCTTTTAAGTGGTCTGAATATGGAAGTTATACATCCCTGCTTATCCTTTCAAAGCCAAATAAGCGTGATATTAAGTGTTATGTTTGAACAAAGGCGTTATTATAAGACTCCGAATACCGTTAACTTATACCATTATTGTATTAATTACATTATTAATTTGAATTATATATTGAATATGTACAGATAGATGCCATATCATTTAATCCAATTAATTATTCGAATATAATTATATTAGACGAATAATTAAAATCTGGCAGTACCTGGGGGCTCTTTTGTGAAGACAAACTTATTAATTAGTGACGTAAAAGTAATTATGATTAGAGGAATTTCAGTGTTCTATGAGTCATTAATCATAATTATAATAAGGTTGGACAGATGCTTTGTTCATCACTTTACATTACTCAGGTGGCAAACAAGCATACGGCCCATCTAATGGTAAGTGGTCACCGCAGCCCATAGATGCCCGCAACACCAGAGGCGTCACTTGCGCGTTGCCAACCCTTTAGGAAAGGAAGTGGGAAGGAGAAGGAGCGGGAAGGGGGAAAGAGATTGATAATATTCATGTTATGTTAGGATTATTATTTGGACAATGCTATTTACCTGAAAAACCAAAGCTTATGGAAGCAAAGCTGTTAATACAGCGCTATACTAGTTCGTTAAGGTGTCCGCTCGGAATACTAATGGCGGATCCGATGCAAACCGCAATGGCAGCAAAGTTGTTTGCATTCGACATAATATTTGCTGAACGTGATTAGTTTCACGTTCGACAACACGGGCTTATTATTTTAGGAAATTCGGCCACTGAGTTGTGCATAAATGATGTGTTTGGCTTTCTTTGTGTAGTAGAGCCTCGCTGATATCAGCTTGAATGGGCCGGCTCGACCGGGGAAGGACTAACCTCTCACAGAATATCGACGTGAAATAGCAGTATTCCTACTGTTGTGTTTCGTTCGGTGAGTGAGAGTGCCGGAGGCCCAATCACCCCCTTTCCCACTTCCCGCTTCTTCTCCTTCCCACTTCCTTTCCTAAAGGGTTGGCAACGCGCAGGTGATGCCTCTGGTGTTGCAGGCGTCCATAAGCTACGGTGACCACTTACCATCAGGTGGGCCATATGCTTGTTTGCCGACTTAGTAGTATAAAAAAAACAAATAGCCGCAATTTTTTATCTTATCGAAAATTCTACTTTTATTTAGGTTCCGATACAAACATAATTAAAGGGCACAAAAAATACTGGATTTGGCTTTTTTCTGTTATTTGTATTTTTGTAGAGTACTTGTAACTATTATTAATGGACCAAATTAAAAAAGATTTTAAAATTAAAGTACTTTATACGGTTTTAATCAAGTTGTTTATTTTGAAACAATATTATTACATTATTTTAAAAGTATTCAACTGCTTCTATAAAACTTAACTATAATAGATACTTATGTATTAAATTTAACTGCCTCCGCGGTGCAGCGCTAGTGGATGCAACTGCTGTGCATGAGGTCTTGGGTTCGAATCCCGGGTCGGACCAACAAAAAGCTAATTGGGTTTTTCTGTTAAGAAATCTCAATACGAGCCCGGAGTTAGGAAGTTGGCGGTGTTAGACACCCCCGTGCGTGGGAAAGCACGTAAAGCCGTTGGTCCTGCGCCTGATCTCTCTCCGGTCGTGTCGGATTAACCGTCCCATCGGATCATGAGAGTTAGGGAACAGAGAGTGCACTTGTGTTTGCGCACATACTTGTGCACTATAATATCTCCTGCGCAGATGGCCAGTCTCCGTTAAGATTGGTCGCCGTGACCGAAAATCGGTCTGGCGGACATTATTTAAATTATAAGAACGTGCTGAAACTTCAGCATCTACACACGTTTCATGCTTGCATTCGTTTACATTTGCAACTGAAGTAACACATAGTCTAGTCGATGTGATATTTCGTGAGCAAACCCGTGTAAAGCCGCTGTTTTCTTAGAAATGAGTACCAGAAACTCCATGTATACTTTCCTCGATTCGATAATTGAACATGAAACTACGACATAAAGAAGTCAGTTAGAACTCAACAAAAGTGACTAAATATTCCATCAAATCAACTAGAAACAATTTGAAAAATAGTAAACATAAAATATAACAACAAGACATTGTTGTGTATTCGTCGACCACAAAAGGAAAGTTGTTCTAAAAATACAATGCATCGTCGACAATAGAGGGGCCACTCGTATGGGCCATTGTTCAACGGGCAAAACACGGATGAAAATGTATAAAAAGTGAGAATGTATGGCCGTAGTGCATTAGCTCGCTTCTAATAATGCCTACTGGTTCCACTTTATATTAATAGTATAACATGTACATATACTTGAAGATATTACATAATTTCATCCTATTTATTAAATTCTAGCTTTTGCACGGCTTAGCTCGCTTAAAAACAGGTTAGGTTAAGTTAGTAAGACCTTTCTTTTCAAAATACAATATAGCCTTTATTTCCCAATGGTAATATAGCTTTCCAATGGGGAGAGATTTTTTTAAATCGGTGGAGTCATTTTCCTTACAAACAAACGAAATATCAAATCTTTCCTCTTTAGTATAGAAAAATAAATATCAAATCAAAATAAACGGTATTTATAAAGAAAACCTAGATAATGATGTCGGGCACTATATAATACATACTTAACCCCTGAAATAAATCTTAACTCAATGTCGCAGCGATAGTGAATTTGGCTGCTGTGCACGAGGTCTCGGGTTCGATGCCAGTCTTGGGCAAAGTTTTAGAGGGTTTTTCTGTTAGGAAATTGCTAGCAGCATAAAATCTGTAACTGTGTTCGATAAATAGCAATAGGCTCAACCATTCACGTTTATGTGGAAGCAAAACAAGGTTGGCAAAATGGAAAGTAATACATCGTTTCCTACCTCATTAGAATAAAGGCATGAGACGGCATTAGACTACAATAATAATTAGGCAATTAGCAACGAGATGGGTGTAAAAACCAATATATGTAAAAAAAATTCTCTAATAAATCATTATGCAAATATTGCTATAAGATGCCCAATATGAGGATATTTTTCTTTTTTTAGTAAGACAGCGAGGCGACAGAGGGTATCATGCGTTTTCGTTTCCTACTTCAATTCATATTAACATCAAGTTAATACGATCAATACTGTATAGGTTTCAAATGTCTCATAAAAATTGGATTCCGACTGTAAAAGTATCGTCGCCCTACGGCATATTCAAAATAAACGAGATGGGTGTAAAAACCCAGGATTCAACCTCGTCGTCTTAAATGTAAAAGTAATGAAAAGAAATGACCCCTATATCTCGGGGGTCTTTTGACCCACAGGGCCCATATTTAAACTCGACCGAGGTATGACCCCAAGGTATCTGCACACCAAGTTACAAGTCAATCGGTCCAGTGGTTCCGGAGTTATGCCGGTCACTAATAGACAGACACACAGACCCACATAGTGTTTTCATTAACCTCTTCGAAGAAGACTCATAGGTTAATAAGTAATTGACTCGAATATTGAGAGAATAATTCCTCAATATTCGAGTCAATTACTTTATCCAAAGGCAACAATACACGAAACAGCTGTTCTGCCGACGACATTCCAATGTCTTCTCTCACTCAAACTCCCAAATGGTTTACAATAACGCTTAATGGCTACACAATTTATCGCTTCGAGTGAACAACAGGTAATCTGAGATAATATCGTAAATGGGCTTGTTAAAGATAAGGGAAAGCTGCGGAGCGTGAAATTTGAGATAAGGAAGAGCTGTATCTGTATTTATATTGTGTCAGCCTTAATGATATCCAAATTGAAACGTAATTAATCAATATTTTGTTGAAACTCTTACAATGTGGATTGAAGGAGTTTGACCATGACGCAATGACTAGCAAACATTCCTCAGTATTTTTTAACCGACTTCAAAAAAGGAGGCGGTTTCTCAATTAGACCGTATATATTTTTTTTATGTGTGTTCGCGGATAACTTCGTCGGTTATGAACCGATTTCGATGATTCTTTTTTTGTTAGAAACGAGATATCCCAAGGGTGGTCCCATTGGCACCAAGTCAGGATCTGGTGATGGAATCCAAGAGAAATCGAGATCAACCCTCAAATGTTATAGATATTAACAATGTTTTTCAAATATTTTCTAAAGCTATTGAGACATTTGCGTATGGTTATCATCATCTCATGACGCTGAGCTGATTAAGGAAGATAACAACTGGAAGGACTTCAAACAGATCAGTAGGTAGCTAGCAGGTATAATAATACTTTATTTAAATTAATAGTTAAGAGGTTTACACAAAAATTGTCAATGTAATTATGTAAATAAATCATCATAATTTGTAAATACTAAAATACTGCATAATTGAGAAGTAAAATAATATTGTTATAGGTATTTCTCGAGTAGTATACTAAATAGGTAGGAGGGCAGTTCACAGAAGTAAAGTTTTTCGTTTATTTAGATTTTGTAATAAGTTAGTATTTACGTAGGTAAGTTATTTTACACGAAATTAGAAATCTGTAAAAGAGAATCGTTACACATTTATATCCTTTGAATTAAATGTTTCATTAAATGTATTTTTCGCTTTTTAGTGCTGATGTTTTTTTTTTAAGTCGGTTTAACATTTTTTTTAAGTTTATTTATTAAGGCAGCATTTGAAACAATTACTGCGTCACAAGGCACTTTACAAATATTCAAACAACGGACACATAAAATGTCATATGTGAAACACAAATGTCTCGTGAAGGATTTAAACCCCCAACATGTAGCGTAGTGACAGCAGAGAGGCGTCCACTTAGACCACTACGCCATCCGTGCAGTCATCATTAATTAATATTTTGCTTAGTCTATTGTATGGCGGACCGAATGAGCCGTCATGCAGTAGTGACTGCGCATACTAATCGAATTCCGAGATTAATCAACATTGCTAACAAATACAATTATTATTAACGACTGATACATCTTCACAATCTTTCAGCTTTATAGGTAACTAGATTTTGCCCGCGGCTGCGCTGGCTAAAATTTAAGCTAGGTTGGGTCAGTAACATTTCGCTGGCTCACTATTACAAGGTTCTATGTTATTTTTTTTAACTTTCGGGAAATGAGGTTTAAAATTTGCATATCAGTAAAAATAACTTAAAAGTAGCTTAGAACTATTTGCGATTTAATATTGTGAGATGGTAAGTGCTTCCATCTATTACTATATTAGTTTAAACAAAAAGGAATGACATAATCATAGAACCATGCAATATTCATAACTAATTTTTTTCAAAAATGTAACATAGAACCTTGTAATATTGGACCAGTGATTTATTTTTTATGAAAGGTTCCGAAATGCGAAATTTCATGATGATCGGTTTAATAGGCAGAAAAGCGTAAAAAATAAAGAAAGGAAATCTTACATTCAAATTTATAATATGGATAAGGATTAGGTTATTCTTATTATTAGTCGACAAACTATGGTTTATATAATCAAAAAATCTATTATTTTATGAATCTTAGCATCAATTTCTGCACGGAGCAAAAAAGTATGCGATTCACAAAATATAGTCGTTCAGAGTTAAAATAACGTGGAAAAACGGACACAAATATCTCATAGATGTTATTTGTGTCCGTTGTTTCAATGACAAAGAAAGAAAGTTTATAAGGCTAGTGAGAATGGAACAGTCGCAAGAGGAAAACCTAGGCGAACGTTTCTCGATCAGACCGAAGGCGTTCTGGACAAAGGCCAGGTTAAGAGCACCTTGAACCGACGGGCGTGTATGAGGAATGTGATGAAAGTGAATGATGCCAATGCCAGAGAAGTGTGTCAGGATCGTAGCAAATGGAAATCCGTAGTCGCTGCCTAGCCCTCTGGGAAACAGGCGTGAATCTATGTATGTTTCAAAGACACTAGATCTTTTGCCTTTTTATTTTTTTATAAAACATCTCGATACTATAAGGTCTTGACATTACCTTTATATGTCATCTTATAACGTAACTTAGTGATCGTTTAATATAAATTCACGAGTAACGTCTCATAAACTTTAATTAAAAATATTAAGCCTTCAAAACCGACGTCATAAAATGGAACATTAAGTGCGTTCAGACCATTCCCTAATTTCAGTACTATTACCATTAGAAAATGTTACGAGCAAAATATATGTTCATTTGTGTTTGATGACACTTAGCAATTGTTCACACATTTTATTCGAGGTTACGTTTAAGTTCAAGAGCGCAGGAAACTTTTTGTTTCAAACTATTTGATAACCACTTTTATAGGAAATTCAGGGGCGAATCCTAGTATTTAAAAAAATACATACATACATAGATTCACGCCTGTTTCCGAGAGGGGTAGGCAGAGACTACGGATTTCCATTTACTACGATCCTGACACACTTCTCTGGCTTCATTCACTTTCATCACATTCCTCATACACGCCCGTCGGTTCAAGGAGCTCTTAACCTTAAAAAAGAAAAACATAACAAATACATTAAATTAATGAAAAAACACTGCACGCATACAACCATGCATTTGACACACGCAGTCGAATCGCGTTCGTAGTATTTCGGCATTGTTCGGTTGACTTCGTAGAATGCTTCGTAGTAAGGTTACATACATATGTATGTATGTGGAGTAGGTGACTAAATGAAATGTAAGGGTATGCTTATAGACAATAACATTTAAATAAATGATGGGCAAATTTTGACCACATGGCGACCGCTAGTTACTATCACTACGCTGAGGGCCACTTGCACGACAACTCACAAAATACGTTTAGCACTAGATAGATTTAAAACATCGTGGCATCTCAGTCACCTTCACACGGATGATTGCGACAGCACGATGTTTTAAATCTATTTAGTGCTAAACGTATTTTGTGAGTTGTCGTGCAAGTGGCCCTGACCTCAGTGTAATATGTTTAAATCCCACTCGGGCCATCACTACGCTGAGGGCCACTTGCACGACAACTCACAAAATACGATTAGCACTAAATACATATAAAACATCGTGGCATCTTAGTCACATTCACACGGATGACTGCGACAGCACGATGTTTTAAATCTATTTAGTGCTAAACATATTTTGTGAGTTGTTGTGCAAGTGGCCCTGACCTCAGTGTAATATGTTTAAATCCCACACGGGCCATCACTACGCTGAGGGCGACTTGCACGACAACTCACAAAATACGTTTAGCACTAAATACATTTAAAACGTCGTGGCATCTCAGTCACCTTCACACGGATGACTTCGACAAAACGATGTTTTAAATCTATTTAGCGCTAAACGTATTTTGTGAGTTGTCGTGCAAGTGGCCCTCAGTGTAATATGTTTAAATCCCACACGGGCCATCACTACGCTGAGGGCCACTTGCACGACAACTCACAAAATACGTTTAGCACTAAATACATTTAAAACATCGTGGCATCTCAGTCACCTTCACACGGATGACTTCGACAAAACGATGTTTTAAATCTATTTAGTGCTAAACGTATTTTGTGAGTTGTCGTGCAAGTGGCCCTGACCTCAGTGTAATATGTTTAAATCCCACACGGGCCAATATTTGTATAATCCACAAATTATCTCGAGTTTACATAAATGTTTGCTGTTTAAACGCTCGTAAAGTCAGTCGCGACATAGGACGTACACCCAGTAAGAGTTGTCTTAAAAGAAAACTTTGGAACCTTTTCCAAATATCCACAGTAGCTTATCTATACTTATCTATACTAATACTAGCTGTCCCGACAGATGTCCTGTACACAAGAGAAAAAAAAAACTATATCTAAACCATTCTTGAATCCACTTAAATACACACAAAAAGTTTCGTCAAAATCGGTCCAGGCGTTTAGGAGGAGTTCAGTGACATACACACGTACAGTAGCATTATATATTATATAAAAATGATAAAGCTGAAGAGTTTGTTTGTTTGAACGCGCTAATCTCAGGAACTACTGGTTCGAATTGAAAAATTCTTTAAGTTTTGGATAGCCTATTTATCGAGGCAGGTTATAGGCTATATAACATCACGCTACAAGCCACGGGGGCGGCGCAGTAACTATAAACGCGGGTGAAACCGCGGGCACAACTATATATAAAGAAGAAAGATTTGGTTTTTTGTTTGTTTGTAACTCAACCCATTTTAAAAATTCTGTCATCATTAGAAAGCTATATTATCACCGAGTAACATAGGCTACATTTTATTAAAAAGTAAAGTACTGTTTACTAGCAAAACCTTACCTACTTTTACGCGAGCGAAGCCACACGCAAAAGCTATTATTATTATAAAAAGTAACACTATTTTACTAAACTACCGTAAAACAATATACTAGGTGTAAGGGACGGCGTACCGAAAACTTTAGCAAGACTTCTTTCTATAAGTACTTATCACGACGCAAACTTCAATTAATAAAAAAACGCAAGATTTAAATGTTATGTAGATTAACATTATTACGCGGTACGCAATGGATTGCTACCAATACATCGCACTCGACGAATGAACTTTGCGTTCCGCGCGCATAAAAACAGCTGATCTATTTAAATCACGACCATTTAATTACATTGCTGTATTGTAGAAAAATATGGCATTTTATTATGTTATGATTCACAGTCAGAAAAATGAAAAATTGCAGATAAGCAATAGTGATTGTTGAAAAAAATTCCAACGATTTTTAACTCAGAGTAATGGTCTGAATCTACTATTTCAGTTTTCGGTACACCGTCCCTTACACCCAGTATATTAGAGTCATTACATTCAGAAAGAACGGAGGAGAGTTATTTTCACCATTTTTAGCTCTAACGAGAGCTGCTGCGATAATGAGGGTCCAAATGCTCTGTATGGGTAATTTCTTTGAAACAATTCATCTAAATAATATACAAGCTTTGTAATTTTTTTAAAAATCTAGTTTGAAAAATTGATGTTCATTATATAAATCTATTTTGTTTTTAGGTGCAGAATTCAGACTCATAAATCTATACAATAATATATTAAGTCTTCGAATATGCTAACGCTTCGTGGTTATTGTACAAAATTCAATGATTATTTTAACAAATAATTTATATTTTGAGAATAGACTATAATATATATATTACTAGCTTTTGCCCGGGTCTTCGCTCGCGTTAATTTGGAATTTGATAATCATTCGGGTTGTACTCTGCTTGTAATATAATTCAATCATGATTCGAAAGACACGTGGACCCATCTATTATCATAAGAAGGTTATTGATGTTTTCCTCGGGAACAGTAATTTTTTTCGGGATGAAACGTAGCGTATGTCCGTTTCTGTACACCTGACAACGTATATGAAAAATTTCAGGATGATCGGTTCAGTGGTTTAGGCGTGAAAATGTAACAAACAAACAAACTCATTTTAGCTTTTATAATATTAGTTAGGATTAGGATTAGGATTAATAACATGTATTATTATTAATAAATACCAATAACCCTACATACAATATTGCTTAGTGTCTGCTCGTATTTGTTGTGTCAATTCGCAATAATTACATGATGGTTAAACTTTTTGTTAATTTAAGACATACCATAGCGATAAATGTGAAAAGAAAACATAGAATCTGAATAGACCATTCAAATAATATTGATGAAATAGTTAGATGAAAATCACAGCGTTACGGATTTTCTTCATACAAAGCGACAACTGTATATCTAAAACCCTATGATTAATATGAGAAAAGCAAGTTTTCTGTCTCTTTTTAAGCATATTGCGCGCAAGTGTGAGATTTGGTATAGTTAAAATCTGTATGGAGAAGCAGTGCAGAAACCTAAAATCTATAAGCAAAAATTAATTATTAGGAAGCAATTTCGACCTGTAACACCTTGTTAATCTGACTGTAACACCTTGTTAATCTGAGTTGTAAAATATTGAAATTATATTTAATTGGCGATTTAAAAGAGTGGCCGTGAGTTTCTTGCAGGTATCTTCTCATAGGCTCAACCCTTTGCCTGAAGCTAGCAACTAACCTAAATGTAGCTTCAGTAACTTAGTAAACTCACTAACCTATATACTTTGACGTTCATAAGTGACTTTGTGACCTAAATGAATAAATGATTTTTGACTTTGACTTTGACCATTAGTTAACATAATATATTTTACAACAAGTATTTCTCGGTAATGGGGTAGTTGTCAACCTAATTTCATACACTTAAAACTATAACTCGAGTTCGAGGTTATAGTTATGTATGTATACCAAGATATCGTTGTGCCCTAGTTCTATAAAAACAACATCTGTCATCTCTTACTAGTATTCTTGTTAACCTCCCCTGCCAAGTGTTAGCGATTATAGGTAGAATATTAAATATTTCTATAAAATAATTGTAAAGTGTAGCGATGTATAAGCATTATTTGAAAATGTTTAATTGTACCCGTTATTTTATGTTGGCAACACTGATTTTGCTCGACTGCCCCACTATGCTTAATAGTAAAAAACTAACGCGCGGAACGATAACGGGCAGTCGTGCATTGAGTGGCGATCGGATAAGGTTGTGAAGTAAAATGTATTAAGTAGCGGATATTGCATTGAATTAGATAAGGTATGCATATTGCATAACTATGTAAAGTGTAAACTATTAATACAAATACTAATTATGTTACAAATTAATAAAGGAAAATAAATGCCTGAGAACTGATTCTGGAGTTTCTCTACACAAGAATGCTTATTATTATTAACAGTGGGTTTGTCAGTATCAGAATGGTTGGAATTCGACCCCTCGACCTCTGGTCCAATGCCTTATCCAATTGACTACAGTTACTTCGTATCGCATATGACAATACTCATCTTCTTTCTTTGATTTTATTTTTACGCTTACTTTCGATAGGATACATTCAATAAAACACCCTTTCACCATTTAATTTCCAATATCGAGTTACCATTTCAGCCGTAAATCTATCTAGAACTTTCCAGATACATTCTATCAACGTGTGAATATCGGATTGAAACTAAACTAGTTAAACCGATTGCGAGCGTTCTGTTCAGCGCGGTAAGTTTTAACCGTGTTAATGTTCACAGTATCGCAGACAGGACTGATAAATTGGGTACGGCGGGACAAGTTCTGAATTGTGAAGTTGTAGGGTTGATATCAGTTGAATATCGATTAGAATTATCAATTGCAATACGCGATGCGCGATTGTTATTAAATAAAATGGCGAAAGATTCGAATATTGTTGGTTGTCGCATTCGAATGTCGATTTATACGCTGTTACTTGTTATTATTTGAATAGCAGCGATAGCTCAGTGGGGAGACCAATAGACTGCAATGCAGAGGGTCTCGGGTTCGGACCCACATCGCCCACCTCTGACTTTCAGAAATAATATGACTTTTCGAAATTATGTGCGTATTGATTGAGAATTATCGCCTGCTCCGTGCCTTGGAGAGCACGTTAAGCCGTCGGTGCCGGCTGCCATGAATATCTATGGCAGTCGTTATTGGGAAGTCAGTGCCCTCTAATAGTCTAGTCTTAGGGTATCGTTAGCCTTCGGGTTGCGGAAGTCAGATGGCAGTCGCTCCGTGTAAAAACTGATATCCAGTCAAATCCGGTTACACTAGAAAGCCGACCCCAAGTGACTTGGGAATAATAAAGGCTAGGGAGAGAAGACTTGTTATTATTCGAACACAGATCGAATATCAACATTTACCAGTTTTGTTTGTTTCAGCAGCATGAAGTCTGGAGTTTGTGGTGCTACTACCAAATGATTATAGTAATCCATTAACACTTGCCCGATCAGGGTATCACACGGGTTTGATCTCGGGAGACCTCATGTACACCTTGTTAAGCAGTCGTGTTTTATTGACAGAGGAAATACTAAAACAAACTAATAACACTGTATTAGTTTGTGTTAGTCTTTCCTCTTTCAATTTAAACAATATCCCGGACTCCCAACGCAGGTTCAAAATTGATGGAGTGGCTTAGTATAAGCCGATCAACTATCAATTGTTTTGTTCAAGACAATAAATTTAGATAGTTATCCTATTAACCTATATAACATTTTCTTCGTCTTATTAATTAACTTATAAGTTTAAATAAAACGTAAACTATATTCAAAAGGTTATTACTCAGTCACTTTAGTCGGCCTCGATGGCGTAGTGGTTAGTGTAACCGACTGCCACGCCTGAGGTCGCGGGTTCGATTCCCGCACAAGTCAAACATTTGTGTGCGTGAACATGGATGTTTGATTTGGTCTGGGTGTTTCTATGTATAATAATATGTAAGTATTTACAAAAAAAGAAGCATATATATATATGTTTATCCATTGTCTAGTACCCATAGTACAAGCTCTGCTTAGTTTGGGCTAGATGGTGTTGTGTGTATGTGGTAGAATATTATTGTATGTATATAAAACAAGTTAGACAAAAGGGAACTATACAAGTATTTTTATATAAGCAATTTTTTCATGGATTGCCATTTTCTAAAATAGTGTTTGCAGTAACCGAACTCACAACATTTTACTCAATGTTTATAATAACTAAACGCTCTTCGGTAAGTTAAGACTGCGCCGAGCGAAATATGCCAAAACAGGCGGTCACAGTTAAGTGAATAAAATCAACACTTTTTGTTTAATACAAATATAAAATATACATTTACCATAACAATGAATATGTTTACAATTACTCCGTGTAAAAAACATAAAATAATCAATATATTCGCTTACAAAATTACGTAAATTTGCAAAATTGCGTAAGCTCGTGTTACGTGATTTTTAGATTATAACAGTAGAAATCTATCCTATTTTACAGCTTAAACAAAACATAAATAGTTATATTACAATTTGTCCGTCCCAAATACTTAAGTTATTGGTTGACAATAAAGATACATATTTATCAAAAAAGCACTTCAAATCCTCCATACAATTCGAGAGTAGAAAATTTTAATAATCTGCTTTACTTAGATGTACTGACGTACGAGTACGCATATGTCTTCGATTCTAATAGAAATCTTTCATGTGATTATAGTATGTTTAACAGGTTTACAGGGAAAATTAATAATAATGGCATGAAAACAATAATAACGGGTACTTATAACTATATTAATGACATTATTCAATATGATTTAATTCCAGATTACTTAGGCATACAAAACATGAATACCGAGGTTCCACAATCCTCGAATCCAAACATATCGATGTCATCTCCGTTTTTTCGGAACTAAACGTGAATGTACATTACTTCACCAAAATATTGCTGGCATTTTAAACAAGATAGATTTATTAGAAATAACGCTATTAGAGCTGTATACAAAGGGTATAACTATTGATATTCTGTGTTTTTGTGAAACCTTTATAAAAAAGGGCTCAGAAAGTAATCTAATACTAAAAAAATATAAGCTCGTTTCGTTTTACTCAAGATCCCACCAACGCAGAGGTGGAACCTGTATAATGATTAACAAAGATTTAGATTGCAAACCTATCTGTAATTTAGTTGAACCAATATTGTATCATTCTGAATATTGTGCTATCGAAATAACCACACTTAAACTCTTTGTAATTTGTATTTACCGAACACCAAATTCAAATATAAATGTATTTTTGAAAAATCTAGATAGTGTATTAAAAAAAATTACGAAAAGAAATAAACATAAAATAATTTTGTGTGGGGATTGGAACATTAACGCGACAAAGGAAAATAAAAACTTCAAAGAACTGGAATATATCTTGCAAAATTATAATATATCTAATCACATTACTATACCGACTAGAAAATCTTCCTGTATAGATCTTATAACCAGCAACATTCCTGACGCTCAGCCTCAAATACATACTCTCGCCCTATCTGATCACGAGACTGCTCAAACCATCTGCTTTAATTGTTACGTAGATATTGCGAAAAACAATAAACAATTTTGGTTTGAAAAGAGAAGAGACCTGAGCCAGAATAACATAGAAAAATTTATCTCTTGTATATCATCGCTATCTTTTTCTGAACTTTATGAGATAGATGACACAAATGTAGCTTTTAATCATTTCCACGAAACGTTGTCTCTTTTTTATAATTTGTGTTTTCCTATTTTGAAAGTAAAAATTTCAAATAAAAATGTTAAATCTAAGTGGATTACAAAAGGGATAAAGAAATGTTGCATAATAAAACGTACTTTATACCTAAAATATCGTTTAACGGTTGCCCGTAAAAATCACTACCGAAAGATCTATAACAATTATAACAAAATTTTAAGGCGATGTATTTTACATGCTCAGAAGTCGGAAAATACGAATTACATTCTTCGTTCTAACAATACATGTAAAGCTGCCTGGAATATTATTAAAAATAACAGCATTGGAAATAATGGTGTGTCCGATATTGATTGTATCACGCTTGACCAGGACACGTACACTAATGCCAAGACGATAGCCGATAAGTTTAATAACTTCTTTATTAATTTGACCAATAAACCAATCAAATCAAATACATGCATTGATTACAAACATTCTATATCTGACATTCATAATTCTATTTACTTGACTCCGACTAATGACATTACTATATTCAATATTATTAATTCTTTAAATGAAACCAACTCGACTGGCTATGACGATATTAATACTAAAATTCTTAAACGCTGTTCTAAGTTTATATCTCTTCCACTTAGCTATATTGTTAACTTATCACTAATCCAAGGTATATTTCCCACAAGGCTAAAATTTTCCATAGTTAAACCACTATTCAAAAAAGGTGATAACTGTGATATGAATAATTATCGTCCCATCACTCTCATACCAGTTATTTCAAAAATATTTGAAAGATCTATGTACAATAAACTATATTCATTCGTGACAAAACATAACATATTAAGCGAAGAACAGTTTGGTTTTCGAAGAAATAAATCAACTACTCTTGCCTGCTTCAGTCTTATGAAGCTAGTTACTACTAGTCTCAATGATAAAATGCCTGTGCTGTCTGTGTTCCTCGATATGTCAAAAGCATTTGATTTCGTGGATCATAGGCTGCTCCTCTTCAAACTCAATCGTTATGGCATTCGAGGCAATGCGTTAAATTGGCTAGAAAGCTACCTAAGTGAACGGCAACAATGCGTAGAAATCTCCAGGCGTACAACATCGGATAAAAAGGTATACAGATCTGCCTACAGTCAAAACTCTTATGGTGTTCCTCAGGGGAGCATATTTGGGCCCTTTTTGTTCCTACTATATATAAATGATTTACCCAAGGTTACCCCACACAAATGTATTTTATACGCTGACGATACAACAATTAGTATCAAACTTACCGATAGCAATATTACCAATTATGAAAATGAAATTAATAATACACTAAATAATATGATACAATGGCTGAATGATAATAACCTACACGTCAATATCAGTAAAACGAAAATGTTGCAATTCAAAACTTATAATAGCAAACGTCCGCAACTACAAATAAAGTATGCAAATGATACAGTTGAAGAAGTTGAAAACGTTAGATTTTTAGGAATAACGATAGACAGGTTTTGTAATTGGAAAGCACACATAAGTGAATTGTGTAGTAAAGTACAAAGATTTATTTTTGTTTTAAGCAGAATAACTCACATAGCTGGTATCGAGGCCGCTTTATATGCATATCATGGATATGTATCATAAATTTTGCGCTATGGTATTATAATATGGGGAAACTCGGTTGATATCATCAATATTTTCAGAGCTCAAAAAAAATGTATCAGAGCAATAAATAAAACCCAACCGATAGAAAGTTGTGTTCCTCTGTTTAAAAATAATAAAATACTACCTCTCCCATCGTTATATAAATTCGAAATCTGTATCTTTGTACACAAAAATATAAACCTGTTTGAGACACATAATGCAGCTGTAATTAGAAAAGTCGAAAAATTCGTAAATTATATGTACCCCAGCAAAGAATAGAACTTTTTTCTAGGAATGTTTACTGCATGGCAATACGCATTTACAACAAATTACCCGATATATTTAAAACATATAACCTCACTACATTTAAAAACAAATTATTTTGCTTCTTGCTGGACAAATGCTATTACTCGACGAATGATTTCTTATGTGAAAAATTTGACACGAAATTTAAATTGTAACTTGACATTATAATAATAATTGACATGTTATATAATATATGTATTTATTACTAATTATTTCAAATTTATTATTGTCCTCGATTTTTAATTGCATTCTTAACTTTAAAGATAAGTTATCTGAGTATGTTAACTTTAAGATTTGTACGCCGGAAACGGCAGAATATTATGGACATATAAAATTTTGTAACACCTCTGTAACTACAATATTCTGACAAATAAATGGATTATTATTACAATTTCACTATGGCGGCCGCGCGCCGATTTGAATATACGCCGCACGAGCTCTGTCATTATCTGTCTTACGCTCGGCGCAGTCTTAATGAATAACATTACGTAGACTACTCAATGCACGAAAGCACATATTAGCAAGTTGGCAGTGTATTCCAAAACAGATTGGCCTACATTCTGATATACATATGATCGAGTTAGTGTCGTGATGGCTTTGTATAAAGGCTGTGCTCTAAACTGCGACGTGCAGTGGGCTGGTAAATAGTGTTAAGCTACGCTACCTTTGTGACTCTGTTGCTTCCAAATTGGTGTTTCGTTTCAAGGTTCATGAAATGCTTTTAAAGTCTCATGCTTTACATTCATAGATTCATGGATTCGCTATATTTATTTCGTAAATAGGAACAATTATTTTTGGATTTAATAACAAAAATATTCTGGAAAATGCGTAGGTAAATTGCTGCTTATAGCAATTTACCTACGCATTTTCCAGTATATTTTGATTTTGAGGTATTGGTCAAAGTTATTGTTCTTTGTGAATTCTTTGTAGCAATTTTTTTTATTATTATATATTATATTAGAATAGCATAGCACGCAGAACCGATGGTGGTTGGAGCAGAAAGGTTCTAGAGTGGTGGCCACGCACCGGAACACTCAGCAGGGGTAGGCCCGCCACAAGGTGGACCGACGACCTGGTAAAGGTCGCGGGAAGCGGTTGGATGCGGGCGGCCCAAGACCGGTCTGTGTTGAAAGCCTTGGGGGAGGCCTATGTCCAGCATTGGACATCTTTTGGCTGGCATGATGATGATGATATGAATGTTGGACCAATAAATGCTGTATCTCAATGCCTTGTCAGCTCCACATCATAGTTTGCTACTTTTATTTGTGAATCGGGCATGGTGTTATTGGGAATTTTTAATATAAAATGTCACGTCTTCTTCTTCTTTTCTTTCGTGTGGTTAGTAGCCAACCTGTTGCCAAGAGTTGTTCAAGCCACCCGTAGGCCTCTGACATGGCTTAACGACTGCTGTCAATTTGACAACAACCGAGACCGACTTTTTACGTGCCCTCCGAAGCACGAAGACGCTCAGATGAAATACTACTAAGCGGTCACCCATCTATAGACTGACCGTACTCAACATTGCTTAGCCTCGCTAATCGTTTACCGATCAGTGAGTGCAACTGGCTATGAGCGCCTATATGTCGAGTAGCAGCATGGAATTGGCAATAAGATCCTTCCCTATAATTAGCTTTGAAACCAAAACTAAGGAAATGTGGATGTACTTACGTCTTCCAGAATATGAAACACTGATCTGTATACCTACCTAAGTAAAGTCAACAAAGTCAAAATTATATTTATTAATTTAGGACACAAAGCAACACTTATGAACGTCAAAGGTGTTAGTGAGTTTACTAAATATACTGAAATTACATTTATGTTAGTTGTTATGTTCAGGAAAAAGGTTGAGCCTATGAGAAGATACAAGTATATAGTAAATATTCAAGTATACAGTACGTTAACTAACGAAAGGCGTTCCCTTAAACTAGCAATATTATGGCGTGCGTAGATCCTAAAAAAATGTTCCCATAAAAAACAAAAAAATATTTTATTTTAATAACTTCAAAAATATTTAATAAAAAATTATAAACAGACCAATGCAAAACGACAACGTCGCTTTTTACTTAGTTATGAATTATTAATTAAAATGACTTTTAATTAGTTTTAAATTTAATTAATTTTGCATGCTTGCATTTTGTCATGCTTATTTTTCTACGCAAATATGTCCATTTGTATCTATAAATGATGTATAATAACCGCTTTAAGGGAACGCCTTTCGTTATTTTACTTACTATATAACAAAACCTATTTCAAAGATATTTAATCCACACAAACAATACTGTTTATAGCAGTTAATTTGTCTTCTAAGTAAACAAGTGCGATATTCTGACTACCCGTTCATCTCTTGGCAATTTCACTTAAGATCCTAAGTTTCACAGTAATACACAACTCATAATCCTCTCTAAGACCGCAATAACCGCTAGCAGTTTCCGTAGAAGCCGGATAAGCTGCCGAGTGCGGATATTTAGTGCAGACTCCGCTCCAGTTGTAATTAGCTGAAAGTCAATATAAGACGCGTGATACAACGGTTTGTAGTCAATGTTGGTTGCTAATATTACTATTAGAATCATATACAAGATGTCAATTTACATTCTCACCATATTTACAGAATCATTACGCTGCTTATTCTGAACTAGAGGCTCGCTGATTTCAGCATGAATAGGCCGGCTTGGCCGAGGAAGTACTACCCTCTCACAGAATATCGACGTGAAATAGTAGTATTCCTACTGTTGTGTTTCGTTCGGTGAGTGAGAGTACCGGAGGCCCAATCACCCCCTTACCCCCTTCCCGCTCCTTCTCCTTCCCACTTCCTTTCCTAAAGGGTCGGCAACGCGCTAGTGATGCTTCTGGTGTTGCAGGCGTCCATAGGCTACGGTGACCACTTACCATCAGGTGAGCCGTATGCTTGTTTGCCACCCTCGTTGTATAAAAAAAAATTACAGACACATTTAATCATACAAAATTAATTTAACTGATCCACATTTCTAGAGAGCACGTCATAAGACAGCAACGGAATTTATTAGCTATTACCAAATACAAACAAAACCTAACACTAAAGCGATCTAAGACGTATTTACAATTGAATGAATTGTTGACAACTAGAACACAAAAAGCTTGTTTATAAATTACTATACGTTCACGATTCTTCTCTGGGTCATGAATCATATACTATAAATTCCTACAAACCATTCACAATAAACGTTGTATTGATTAAAACAGATCAGAACATCGCGACTTGTCACGCTCAGAAGTCGATTTATCTTAACCGGTCGAGATGGGAATTGAGTCTCAAATATTACTGACAAAAACCAAAGAAGGGATCTTTAGAAGCGGACAATTGGTCACCGGAATATTAAGATACAGTATCGACAAACCAACTAAATTTGAATTTATTACTATCTCACTAAAAGGTAAAGGCAAGTGTTGGTGGTCGGAATCCAGAACTGGTTCATCTGACAGCAGTACCTATACCTCATACTCCGCTAAAGAAGACTACGTATCTCTACACAGCAAAGTTTTGCATAGAACCGAGAAAGCAACCAAAACTGGTGTTTACGAAGTGCCATTCGAGTTCCAACTTCCAAATGAATTGCCTTCGTCTTACAATGATCCAATATGCAAAATTAAATACAAGATCATCGCCATTTTCTCGAAGGCTGGCTTTCTTGGCGGAACAAAAAGGATTGACACGGATATACAAGTTTACGGGAATGTAAAGCCGTGTTCCACACAACCATTGATTTACGGATTGACGAAAATCCCGTTTACGGTAAAGAAACCAGTGATTTTGAACGTGGAGATTGAAAAATCTATATTGTTGCCCGGAGAAGACATAAAACTGAACTGTTCTGTGACGAACGACACAAAAATAACAATAACTTGTATTCAAACGAAGCTTGTGACAGAAATAACATACACTTCAGATAACGACCATAAATATGTGAGGGAAAACACCATTGAAAAGACTACGAGGGAGTCAGTTCCAATAAAAGGGAACAGTTTATCTGATATCACATTTATCGTGCCAACGAACCCGAATTTGTATACTATACAACATTCCAAGATATTGTCGAAAAGCTACAAAGTACTTGTGACGTTAAAGTTGCCCTTTCCTCATAGAGATGCAATGATGGAAATTCCTGTAGTTTTAGGAGAAGCAGAAAACTCAGATGCAGCAATAGATAATGGTTTAGGATAATTATGATGTAAGTTGGCGATCTTCCCCACAGTACGAATGATACTCAAACAGAACTTCATCAGTAATGGTGCGAGTATTATTGATAACGTTGGAGTTATACAGCTGTCATAATTAAGCGTTCACGCATATAATTTTTAGTTGGTTATTGCATTTTAATTGTTATTCAAGTTTTTATTCTTATATCATTTGTTATTATTCTTTAACTTATTTATATTTATGACAAATAAATATATTACAGAGTTAGTTACATTTAATTTACGAACGTGTGATCTATCACGAATCTAAAAGTTATTTTCTACCCCGATAATTTCGATTCGTTCACTGATGTTAGTAAAAATACTAACAAATAGTAAATTATAACTTTTAAACTTTCGCGTTGCATGATATATATATACATACATACATAGATTCACGCCTGTTTCCCAGAGGGGTAGGCAGAGACTACGGATTTCCATTTGCTACGATCCTGACACACTTCTCTGGCTTCATTCACTTTCATCACATTCCTCATACACGCCCGTCGGTTCAAGGAGCTCTTACCCTGGCCTTTGTCCAGAACGCCTCCGATCTGATCGAGAAACGTTCGCCTAGGTTTTCCTCTTGCGACTGTTCCATTCACACTAGCCTTATAAACTTTCTTAGTCAGTCTTTCCTCGTCCATTTTTTCTACATGTCCAAACCAGCTTAACATACCCTTTTCTATTCTTGTAACTATATCCACTTTCATGCCGCATCTCTCTCTAATCACACTATTTCTTATTCTATCTTTCGGAGTCACACCACATATGCTTCTCAATGCTCTCATTTCTAGAGCATTTGTTCTGCTCTCATGCTTCTTTTGCTATACCCAACTTTCACTTCCATACATAAGTGTGGGTACTAATAGTCCTCTATGAACAGCCAAACGTGCCTTTTCGGATACATTTTGACTGATCATAAAAGCGCGTAGAGCTCCATTCACTTTGTTGCCAGCAATCGTTCTCCTTTCAATATCTCCGTCATGTTTACCATCCCTTGTAAACAAAGTACCCAAATATACAAACTCTTTCACTTGCTCCACATATAAATAATAAAAAGCAAAAATGAGTTTGTTTGTTTGTTACCTTTTCACGCCTAAACCACTGAACTGATTATCCTGAAATTTTGCATATACGTTGTCAGGTGTACAGAAACGGACATAGGCTACCTATTATCCCGGCAAAAATTACTATTCCCGAGGAAAACAACAATAACGTTCTTATGATAAAATAGATGGCGCCACGTGTCTTTCGAATCATGATTGAATTATATTATTACAAGCAGAGTACAACCCGAATTGATTATCAAATTCTAAATTAACGCGAGCGAAGCCGCGAGCAAAAGCTAGTTTCTAATAAGTTTGTATTATTATTATTTACTAATAGCTCACAACAATTACACTTTTAATTGAAATTGCTACTCTGAGTATACTGTTTGCCAAATAGTGGTTGTATCCTAACTCAATATTATTGTCATGATTTCTTATTTTTGTTAATAATTCTGTTCGGGAGTTTTTATTTACTCAACTGGCAACACAGCCAACCATCATTTTTAAATAGTGGGGTTATTGTGTAAGGAAGAAATAACTCGTTCTCTCGGCAATAGATCGCTCAGCAATGAGAAACTAGCATTCAACTGAGTAAGACGTTCTCAATAGTCCGTGTAATTGCTGTGAATTTGGTAATAATTAGTCACATAATATTTTAGACGAGTGAGTTTCATTATATTATAAACTAGATGTTCCCGCGGTTTCTCCCGCATTTATCGTTACTGCGCCGCCCCCGTGGGTCGTAGCGTGATGTTATATAGCTTATAGCCTACCTCGATAAATAGGCTATCCAACACTAAAACAGTTATTCAAATCAAACCAGTAGTAATCACGCAGAATAAACCAGGAGAAACATCGTTTGTACTATGTCTGTAATGGGTAATTATTTTGCTGCAATTTTATTTTAAAACTGCGATATCTCCTAAGATATTTATTGAAATCGAATGATCTAAAGGGCAATTTTGTTTTAAATTAAATACTTGTGATGAATAACGTATTTATTTGGATAAGGATTAATATTATGTTTATAATAATACCTTCGCAAATAATGCATTATTTTAGAACAAATTTGGTTAGCATAAAAATGGTTATAGTGAGACAACCTTAAAAGATAGACATATGCTGTTGCGGATTTTTGTTAGAACTTTTAAAGAGGAACAACCCTGTCATACATGATTTTTGCTAAACTTTAACTGTTTACGCAGCGCACGCAGCGGAAGCTCTCAAAAGGAAAAAATACCCTCCGATTCTGAAACATTCTTCATTGGTGCTCAGCTCCTATTAATCTTAGCGTGATGATATATAGCCTATAGCCTTCCTCGGTAAATGGGCTATCTAACACTGAAAGAATTTTTCAAATCGGACCAGTGGTTTGAGATTAGCGCGTTCAAGTAAACAAACAAACAAACAAACTCTTCAGCTTTATAATATTAGTATAGATTCGAATGTGTGTGTAATTGTTTGTTTGTTATGCTTTCACGCCTTAACAGCTATTCGACCGATTATCATTAAATTTCGAATACAATTTGTCAGGAGGACTGAAAGGCTAAGTAAATTTCTATATATAAGTAATTTATATGAAACCACCTCTGAAGTATGACCTACCAAACAAAGAAATAATCATTAAAATCTATACTAATGTTATAAAGCTGAAGCATTATTTGTTTCTTTGAACGCGCTAATCTCAGGAACTACTGGTCCGAAGTGAAATGTACCACCAGCTTGGGATCCAATTGTTCAAATAGTCAAACCCAAGAAGAAGCAGACCACAGCTAGACTTCATGATACTTTGAGCTCAGTCTGCGTAAATAGAAACACCCATGATTAAAATATTATGTTCGGGTACTTTGAAATAACTACACTGGAACATTGAGACAACTACCATCTTAGTCTCTCCGTGACCATGGCTGCTGAAAAGCAACCGAAACGTCGGGGACAGTGTAAACATAAATATAAATAGTATAATAGTATAAATAGTTTCAATAGGTAATTTAATTAGCTTAAAAATTAGTAAATTTTAATAGTAATAGTAGTGTAACAGTTTCCAACATTTTGTAAAAAAGTGTCAAATAAACAACGCGATCAAATCCGTATATAGTAGTTTAATTTCAATGAAAAATTATTTTAGTGTTTGATACCCTATTTATCGAGGAAGGCTATAGGCTATATAACATCACGCTACGACCCATAGGGGCCGTGCAGTAACCATAAACGCGAGTGAACCGCGGGCACATCTAGTCAATTTATAATTGGCGGAGTAATTGCGTAACAAACATACAAAAAAAAATACAGCCGAGTTGAAAACCTGCTCCTTTCCTAAAGTCAGTCAGTCAGTGAAGTTCTCAATTGGCATCAAAACTTAAAGAAACCCAAATATTTCGTAACTAGCTACACCTAAAGTATGTTAGCCTAAATGTCGTCAAATCTAGTACATAGATGAATCTAAATTGCTAGCGAGCTCTTATCTAAGTGCCGTCGGATGTGCCAAACCGGATTCTACGCCGACAAATACCCTGATTCACTGACGAGATATGTAATTCTCGTATTCAATGCAATACCTTCGACAATTCGAATATCATGTTTGAATTACATTTTCAAGTTTCAGAAGGAATATATGACGTGTTGAATATAAAGGCTTTGGCATTTGTTGTGTACGAATTGAGTTCAAGATTCTGTTGAATAGTTATTTTATAATAAGGGCATGGTGAAATCCTAACTAATATTATAAACGCGAACGAGTTTGTTGTTTGTTTTCGCACCTTAACGACTCGGATGACCAGCATAAAATTTCGCATATACGTCGTTAGCGCCACAAAAAAGGAGATAGGATAGGTACCTTTCATCTAGATAAAAGTATATTTCCCGAGCGAAATCACGGACAAAAGCTTGTAAGTAAACTTGAAATAGATAGCAAGACTGCACGGAGGGCGAGTAGTTAAAGAGGTTGCTGTTTGAGAGAGAGGTCTGGCTGTCTGGGTCTGGGTGTAGAGGTCTGGGTGTAGAGGTCTGGGTGTAGAGGTCTGGGTGTAGAGGTCTGGGTGTAGAGGTCTGGGTGTTTTTTATGTCCGTTGTTTGAGTATTTGTAAAGTTATTATTATTAATTTAGTCTGATTATAATTTTTTATTGGGCTGAAGCAAGTATAATTATTATTAGGCTATGAGTTTTCGGTCAACTGGACCCACTCAAAATGGACCCACGGGATCACTCATTCCAATCACATTTTGAATATGTCGACAGGACCCACTGTCCAATTTCATTATTAGTACAGTCACGGAGTAACCCGAAGCTTTTAGTTTTATATTCAATAATTAAAAATGTATTGTGCAAACAATACACAAACGGACAAATGTATGTGCGTTCGACACTTGACTCATTAACGAGTCAAGTGTGCAGTGGACATACATTTGTCGTTTTTTTTTTTGATGATTCATTTTTGCGGACAGCGTATGTCCGCGCGACAGTTGACGGGTTAAAATACATATAATATGTACCAATAGTATTCAATTAGGTATTTACACTTACGCACCACACTTGGCGTAACCTTATAACTACTAGCATGTCTATAAGGGACGGCTCCTTATTGTCATATGTTTGGATTGTCAAGTCCGAGATTACTGATTTCGATCCACTACTCACCTCCGATATTGAAGATAATTTTAAAATTTATATAATTGTTTGTGATTTTGATATTATCACACTGTGTCTCTGCCTCTGGTAAAAGATCTGCTTTGCCTGCATATTAGAGAGATCAGCACACACATGGAAAACAGTTTACTGTCAAGCGGGATGTTTTTTTTTTCTCATTTATCACTAATAACAACTTCGAGAGCTACAAATAGAAAACTAGAGAGTGTACTGTTCGCGCATACACTATAATATCTCCTGAGCGTGAGATGGTGGTCCTTCGATAGGATTGGTGGCCATGGATGAAATTCGATCTGCAGAACCTTACTGTTTTTACACTAGTTTTTATATGATAATGGTATTTATCCGGACGAGACAGCACGTAAGGCCACCAAATTAAACTATGAGTCACGTATAAATGAGGTATTGAAAAATTAAATGACTTGTGTTTTACAATTAATATTATTTATTTTTACTTAACTGCAAAATTAGAATAATGTAAAAATATCTTAACTTATTAAGAACATATAAATAATAAAAAACATAGTGATTATATAAAATGAGATCAATTTAAAGTTATATCAATAAAATTACTAATGAACAATGTTTTGGCACACACATCTGTAATAATTAAAAACGAGAATCATTACAACAGGAGATTTGGCCTCAACATGACATGTACACACAGCGACACATCAACTCAGACTGTTTGAACTTTGAACTATTAGAAGTTGAACGCTGCGAATCGTGCGAGAGCGGAGAGAGTGCGTTATACATATTTTTGTTATTTTGTCTCACTCATGCTGAACGGGACGCAACGCTCTATCCTTACCATTACCATATGTACTTATTAAACATATGCTATTACATCGACACCACTATGTACAGTCCCTTTCCGACAATTCTCTATTTAGTATGTAGCGTAGTTATGTGCTTATAGGGTGTCTAACTTAATGTGGAGCCGGGTATGCTATTAGGTTCACAGATTCAATTTATGTTATTTAGGTATAAATTTCTACACTGTCAGAATTTGAAATCAGACTGCATGGATGGTGTAGTGGTTTAAATGTCGCCTCGCCACTGCCCTTACGCCGAGTGTTGTGGGTTCGAACACCAAACGGGACAATAATTTGTGTGATCCATAAATTATTGTTTCGAGTCCGGGTGTTCTTTGTGTCCATCATATGAATGATTTTAAAGTCCCCCGCGACACTGGAATTATTTCCAGGCAGGAAGTTACTTCTAAAATAAAAAAGTTATGCCGATCGAACACAGGGCCATTGATAAGCAAAAATCTTACTACACGTTATTAAGCGAGCACTCAATACTTAAACTATTAATAAGATTCCGCTTCATTAAGAACTTTCACCCAAGAGATCTTCACTGGAGTCTTCATCCAGCTCAAGGTTCCCAGCGTCAATATCTTCCTCTGAACGTGAAGATTGATCTGATTCTTGTAACAGTTGATTTTCCTTCTCACGTTGTAACATCTCGTGTTTCTTTCTTAAGAAGAAGCCACACTGCAAAATATATTATTTTTGTTAACATTGCCTTATGAACTTATCTATACAAATATTTTTATTGTTTATGGAGATTTAACTCTTAATTACTTTTGCATTGCCTTGTACATTAAGAAACTCATAAATCGAATACGCTGTGTGAAACTTGCTTAAGACATTACTATTTTTAAATAATTAAAAATAAAAGTTTATAAAAACAAAACAAATACTTTAAGAAATTAAATATAAAACTTTTAATAACATATTTTAAATTTGGAGATGCAATTAATTAGTCGATCTTATGTATTTAAACCTGTTTTACTTTATATAATACCTATCATATTCAAATTTGGCAAACGGCAATTGTGTATTTATAATTATACATTTTTTTATTATTTGTTTAAAGGTCATACAGCAAGTTTTTTACTTACTTTATCTAGAATCCGTACAATAATAGCTAACAGTAATAGTCCTATGAATATACAGGGTATAATGATGTACCAAATAATACTGGCTGGTTCTAGAATCAATGTAGTTGTCACTTCGAATGTCCTGAAAAAAAAAGCATAATTTAAATAGGGATTAAATATAATGGTCAGCAAAAATACTAATTGCGCAGCAATATATGCTTACTAAAGTATATCATAACAAGCACCTATACGCCTCAAATCACTGCATTCCGTCTCGGAAGGGTTAGCTTATGTTAGGTTCCTTCTTAAAAACCCACCCAAAAATAGGAGATTCTCCGTCGACTTAGTTTGCTGCGGAATTAGTATTGTTTTCCTGAACAATTAGTATTTTTTTTGCTGCGCAATTAGTATTTTTATGCTGTGCAGTTATATAGTACGCATTTAAATATATGAATAAGCATATCTGTCTCAATTTGGTCTCAATAATGTTCATGAAGATAATTATGTGAAGTTTGCCAACGCGCACTGGACAAGCGTAGTTGATTATAACTCTACACTTTTCAAGCTGAGAAAAGGCCTTTTCACATAGTATTGTAAAAGTTTACAACCAGGAATAATATTAGAAATGTAGTGTATGATATATATTTATTGTAATTAAGTAAGTAAGCGATAGGTCAGTGGGGACACCAACAGACTGCAATGCAGAGGGTCTCGGGTTCGAACCCACGTCGCGCACCTCTGACTTTCGGAAGTTATATGACTTTTAGAAATTATGTGCGTATTGATTGACAATTATCGCCTGCTCCGTGCCTCGGAGAGTACGTTAAGCCGTCGGTCCCGGCTGCCATGAACATCTATGGCAGTCGTTTTTGGGAAGTCAGTAGCCTCTAATATCCTGACACTGGTCTAGCTTTAGGGTATTGTTAGCCTTCGGGTTGCGGAGGTCAGATGGCAGTCGCTCCGTGTAAAAACTGATATCCAGTCAAATCCTGTTAGACTAGAAAGCCGACCCCAAGTGACTTAGGAATAATAAAGGCTAAGAGTAAGATGATTTATTGTAATTATTTGTAGTGGAATATATATAAACAATAACATTATTTAAATCGTTATGCGATTATTATTACTTAGTTAAAAGTATAACAATTGTAGATTGTATTAACGACTGATCTTCTTCTTCTTTTCGTGTGTTAGTGGCCAACCTGTTGTCAAGAGTTGTTCAAGCCGCCCGTAGGCCTCTGACATGGCTTAACGACTGCTGTCAATTTCGCAACAACCGGGACCGTTTTTTTACGTGCCCTCCGAAGCACGGAGACGCTCAGATGAAATACCACTAAGCGGTCAACCATCTATATACTGACCGCATCCAACGTTGCTTAACCTCGCTAATCATTTACCAATCAGTGAGTGCAACTGGCTATGAACGACTGAAGAGCTGGATCCAATCAAAGTCGTAAATTAGATTTTATTAACGCTGGTGTATTAAACCACATAACATTCCATCCTTACTAATATTATAAATGCGAATGTGTGTTTGTTTGTTACGCTTTCACGCCTTAACAACTCGACAAATCGTCATAAAATTTCGTATACACGTGGTCAAGGATACAGAAGAGGAATATGGCATGGGAGATCTTTCATTTAGAAAAAAGTACTGTTGTACTTTGTGATACTTATGTAAATGTATTACTTACGTAACGTTTTTAGTTTCGGTTTTAGAACGAATGAGTATTACAGATGTTGCATTATACGTCATATTTTCTTTAAGAAATTCTCCTGAAACGGAAGATGAGAAATATATTAGAAATTATATTAATACGCATATTCATTAAATCGAGTCATGACTTGCCAACCAGTTTTAACTGGCAAAGTTAGGTGTAATACTCTTCTGTCTACCCCAGTTATTTGTGATCGTGATCACACAGATCCAACCGATTTCAGTCACGGTGACTGCTTCGTTCTCGTGCAGTGATTTATTAAACGATGATATATATTTTTTTTGATGCCTCGGTGGCGTAGTGGTTAGTGTAACCGACTGCCACGCCTGAGGTCACGGGTTCGATTCCCGCACAAGTCAAACATTTGTGTGCATGAACATGGATGTTTGTCTTGGTCTGGGTGTTTCTATGTATAATATGTATGTATTTACAAAAAAAAAAGTATATATGTATGTTTATCCATTGTCTAGTACCCATAGTACAAGCTCTGCTTAGTTTGGGCTAGATGGTGTTGTGTGTATGTGGTAGAATATTATTATTATTATTATTATTATTATTATAAGTTGTCTTATTATTAGCTTGAATATAGGTACCAACCTTCTATACTCAAGTCCATCACCAACGGTATAGATACTGGTAAAGAAACTTTAACTGGTATTGACCACAGGCATTCATAAACAGACTCCACTTCGTCACAGCCTTCTATAGGGGCTGAAAGATTCGTCTGTAATCAATAATAACGTTTATTATAACTTAGTAATTTATCACACAACCAAGAATAGAAAAAGTATAATATTGTCTTCTGTTTACGCGAATGTTATTCATTGAAATTAAACTACTATATACGGATTTTATCGCGTTGTTTATTTGACACTTTATCACAAAATTTTGAAAACTGTTACACTTCTATTACTATTAAACTTTACCAATTACTAAAAAATTAGTAAAGTTTAATAGTAGTAGTAGTGCAACAGTTTTCAAAATTTTGTAATAAAGTGTCAAATAAACAACGCGATAAAATACGTATATTATAGTAGTTTAATTTCAATAGAAAAAAGTAATCTGAATATTTATATAGGAAATGCGAAGAAAATTATTTTTTATAGTTAAGATTGAATTGTTACCTTATCGGGAATTTGTATTTGAACTGACAAGGATGGCCAATCCGAAGGTCCAAGATTCGTTATCTGAAATATTAATAATTATCTTAATATTGTCTTCTGTTTACGCGAATGTTATTCATTGAAATTAAACTACTATATACGGATTTTATCGCGTTGTTTATTTGACACTGTTACAAAATTTTTTGAAAAATTGTTACACTACTATAATCACTATTAAACTTTACAAATTTTTAAGCTAATTAAATTATTGAAACTATTAAAACTATTTATACTATTACTATACTATTATACTATTTAGATTTATTTTTACACTTTACCCGACGTTTCGGTTGCTTTTCAGCAGCCATGGTCACGGGGAGACTAAGATGGTAGTTGTCTCAATGTTCCAGTGTAGTTATTTTAAAGTACCCGAACATAATTTAATCATGGGTGTTTCTATTTACGCAGAATGAGCTCAAAGTATCATGAAGTCTAGCTGTGGTTTGCTTCTTCTTGGGTTTGACTATTTGAATTACTGGATCCCAAGCTGGTGGTACACTCCAACCATCTTCTCTATTGAAATTAGGATGTTTCTTGATTTCAATAGCCTCGCGAAGCATCCGAGCGATCAATCAAAATTTTGTAATAGTGTCAAATAAACAACGCGATAAAATCCGTATATAGTAGTTTAATTTCAATGAATAATTATCTTTACGAAGAAAATTAAAAAGCAAATTAATGACAACAATTAGGATACAATAACATACCTCAAAATAGTGTTTAAATAAAACATTCGCGCCAGCGTACAGATTATCTCTTAATACAACTATTGACGCATTTGGCATTGATTTTCTGAAAATATACAATGAAAAGTTATTATACCAATAAGTGGTTACAACAATAACCACACATACCAACAAGGTTCAACCACAAATACCTATAAGGAGAATCGTTATTCTTTATCACGAACATAAGAGTTATCAGATCTATTTTGTAATCAATCTTATAAACATTAATGTGTATATCATCTATCTAGTTAATGTACTGTCTTGAACTTTAATCGGTGTCTGCTACTATACTTCTTTTGTTACTAACTAATGCCTCATTTACACTTAGTACCGTAATCGGCAGACAATTTTGGCGTGCCGGAGGCGACGAAGCGTTGCTTACGCTCAAGCGACTACTGCCTTTATCTTGCCTTTAACTTGGTCAATTTCGGTTGTAAACTGAGTCGGCCGATGACTAGGCATTTATCTTATCTTATGTGGGGGCCAGTCAGTGCAGACCGGCGACACTTCGACCCAGTGGGATCTTTTGTGTCGACACTCTCCCAATAACGACTGCCATAGATGTTCATGGCAGCCGGGACCAACGGCTTAACGTGCTCTTCGAGGCACGGAGCAGGAGATAATTGTCAATCAATACGCACATAAATTCGAAAAGTCATTTATAACTTCCGAAAGTCAGAGGTGCGCGACGTGGGTTCGAACCCGAGACCCTCTGCATTGCAGTCTGTTGATCTCCCCACTGAGCTATCGCTGTTCGACTATGCATTTACACTGGCTTGTTAAATGTTAACTTAGTGTAAGTGAGCCAAAAACTATTCGTGTTTCTATGTAAAGATAAAATTAAGGCATTACTTTAAACAAAAGGATTTAAGGACCACGCAGACGTCTCAAAATCGATCTCAAGGCACGTATCTCTGATTTTTCGATGCAATGTGCGTATTAAATTGGTAATTATTGCTCGCTTTGATTGCGAAGGAAAACATCGAGAGGAATCCTGCGTTTTTGAGGACTCTACATAATGTTCCCAAATGTGTGAGGCCAGTCAACATGCACTATCTCATTGTGGTGGACTATTATGACCTGTTCTTGCAATGAGAAGAGAACAGCTGTGCCCAGCAATATTATAGGAGAGTTTATATACAGAGCTGATATTATTATATATTTCTAGCATATCTTTTAGCTATTTCAACGTGGTCTGTAATCCTAATCCTATCCTAATCCTAATCCTAACTTCCTAACTAATATTATAAATGCGAAAATGAGTTTGTTTGTTTGTTACGCTTTCACGCCTTAACTACTCAACCGATCAACATAAAATTTTGCATATACGTTGTCAAGTGTACAGAAACGGAAATAGGCTACCTTTCATCCCGAAAAAAATTACTGTTCCTGAGGAGAACAACAATAACGTTCTTATGATAATAGATAGCGCCACGTGTCTTTCGAATCATGATTTAATTATATTATTACAAGCAGAGTACGACCTGAATTGATTGTCAAATTCTAAATTAACGCGAGCGAAGCCGCGGGCAAAAGCTAATTTAAAATAATGAATTTAAGTAAATATTATATTAATTCTTAAAACAACTTACCCGCTAACACTAAAGCTAGTTTCAGGCGTAACTCGAAGAACCAAATCTTTGATATATTTGTCAGTAATGTTTCTATTAAATTTATCACTCAATTCTGCTGTGATTATCAGATCTACATTCTCAGTCACATTTAGATTGTACTCTAGTTCTATATTCCATTCAATGTTCTCGTTTCTTGAGAATGGTTGTGGAAAGTCACAGGTCATCATTAGGTCTTGAAAAGAACAATCGCTTGGTATCCTCTTTGGATGAGTCGGTAGATCTATGTGAACTTTTAACCCATAAGCTGGTTCTTCTAAATTCTTGACTCTAAGCCTTACTCCAAAACTGTCATTGGTGCCTGGTATATATGGACTGGAAAAGAGAATATAAATAAATAGATTTTGATATCTGCGTACCTGGACAAAGGCCAGGTTAAGAGCACCTTGAACCGACGGGCGTGTATGAGGAATGTGATAAAAGTGAATAAAGCCAGATAAATGTGGCATGATCCTAGCAAATGGAAATTCGCCTACCCCTCTGGGAAACAGGCGTGAATCTATGTATGTATGTATGATATCTGCGTTCAAAGGTTCACTTTGCATGAAAAACCTCGCCTGGGAAAGTATCACCAGCCCACATAAAACTAAAGCTAAATAATGTCACTACATACGATATGGGCTATGGTAAATACTTACTATTTTAGCAGGATAGAAGTCTAGAACAAATACAAGCCTATACTAAAGCAATCTGCTTTAGTATAAGCCACTATAATTGTAATAAATTAATGAACTTTGAAAATGTTTAAGCCATCCATTTTATGTTTGTTTGATTTATAAGTTACTTACTTATCTAAAGCTTCCAAAGTCATGTCTAACCAAGGCGAGCAAAACAAATCAGCTCCACAATCTCTCATCAACTGTACAAGAATTGAGGTCTTCAATGTTGAATTATCCGATAATCTTGCAGCATCCATTATAAACGTTGTGGAATCATCTGTAGATTAACATTATGTATAATTTAAATATTTATTGTAATTTCGATATTATCGCTGATATATTAAATCAGAGCAATGATAATTATATAAATATGATGCTGAGCCGAGAAATTAAAAACATAAACGTTATGATTACAGTTGACGGCGGCGTAATAGTCAAACAAAAAATAAAAGTACTTTAAATTATATTGATTGTCCTTAATTATATTGATAACTATTTATATTTTGTTATTAAGTTCATTATCCATTACGTTTAGGAAACCTTTTCCATAACTGCAAAACATCGACAAAAGTACAAATAGCTTAAACTTGAGTTAAAGTTTAACTATAGTTACAGTAATTAAGGAAACCAAGTATGTTAGATTGTTTATGCTTAACTATAGAAACATACGTGCTTACCTTTCATTATTTCATCAGCTTCAAGTTCAAACTTCATAAGCATAGGCTTTAAAAGATCAGCAGTTAACTGAAAAATATTTAATAAAACAACGATCTGGACACATTTGGTATAAAAATAAATATTGCCATGACTTCAGCTGTCAGGTGTATACACAGTCAAGCGGCTGTTTACCATGACAGTAAATTTAAATTTGCCTTGCGGCGGCAGCGCGGCTGCAGTGCTACCGCGCCGCACAGCCGTCACTAGTCGATCCATGAACTAATGCGCGGCCGCAGCACGGGTGTAGCGCTACAGTCGAGCGTTTTTATTTATATGGATTTACAAAGCAGCGCGGCCGCAGCGCTGCAACCGCGCTGCCACCGCACAGTACTTTGCGGCATATTTGAAAGCTAATACTCCCTTTAAAGATTATCTATACATATAATAAAATCGTAGGAAAGTCAAAACTGTATATTGAATATTTTTTTAAAAGAATACTTGGGGCGTGATCTACAATCGACATCGAAGCCAAAAATATAATTTTTAGAATTTTTGTCTGTTTGTCTGTACGTATGTCCGGGCTAAACTCAAAAAGTACTGCATGGATTTACTTCAAATTTTGCATGAATATTACTAACAGGTCAGGTCAACATATAGGCTACATATTATCACGCTATCACCTACGGGGGAGGAGCTGTGAATCTTTATTTTTCTTACGCATTCTGTGATAGCGTGTAATCTAACAACGCATATTTAAATGTTGTTTTTGAGTAAGCCATGCTATTATCTAGCTTTACACTATAAAAACTACGCCATTTAAGTAACTTGGGCAGAAAATTAAATAATAAGAACGGAAAACGGGCAAAGAACAAGAATTTATTAACTATCGGTTCCGTGCTACATAGTACCATCGGCCAAGAAAGTGCTCTACCAATTTTGACAAAAGTTTCTGTGTGATCTAACTATCGCTAAGGTTGACACATGGCATGACGTGAATATAATCCTATCCTAACTAATATTATAAAAGCGAAAATGAGTTTGTTTGTTTGTTTGTTACCTTTTCACGCCTAAACCACTGAACCGATCATCCTGAAATTTTGCATATACTTTGACAGGTGTACAGAAACTGAAATAAGCTACCTTTCATCCCGAAAAAAAGTACTGTTCCCGAGAAAAACAATAACAACGTTTTTATGATAATAGATGGCGCCGTGTCTTTCGAATCATGATTAAATTATATTATTACAAGCAGAGTACGACCCGAATTAACTGCCAAATTCTAAATTAACGCGAGCGAAGCCGCGAGCAAAAGCTAGTTTCAAATATTAAGGAAACACCTTGACAGACAAAAACTTTCTAGACAGAAAGAATTAACCATATAACGATGGTCGTCTTTAGTGTATTTTATTTAATCTTTCCTCAGATAGCTATGCTAGGTAGCTATCGGTATAGCTGAGGAAATCTCAGTCAAAAGCCTGTATTTAATATGCATTGTCTTACGACTGACATGAAGAAGTATACTTACATTCACATAAATAGTTTTCTGATCACATATATCATTTTCAGGTGCAGCGGATATTGGATACTCTGAATCTTCAATGATCATTGCTCGGTTATCATCCGGGTCTACTGTTATTTTTCCAATAAGGTCTGAAATAAATTCATGAAATATTTGTTGTTTAACTCACACAAATAGTAGTGGTATGGATGATGGCAAGTTACGAAATAATTTATAAGAAGAAACATATTAGTAGAATTATCAGCTGACGATGGAACTAACGTAAGAAAAATTAGGCGCCGGCCACACTGCGGGCGGTCAAGGGTCAGAGTTCCGAGTTCTGCGTTCCGCGTTGACTGTGATGGATGCGGTGTTTTAGAATCGTACACACACAAAAGCAGTCAGACCGCGGCGGTCAAAGAGAACGCACGTTCTGTCGGAGTTCAATTTTTTTTTCAAAAGCGGTCACGATGTCCGACGAAATTGAAAAGTTTATTGAATTAGTGCGAGACAAATGTACTGAACTCCAGATTTCTACACCGCTCGCAGTGTGGGCAACTGTGAACGCTGAACGCAGAACTCGACCGCAGAATGCACACCGCCGGGGCAATGTGTTCGGCGCTTTAAATTCAAATAACGCTTATCACGAAAATCGCTAGTTGCCTACTAGGGTCGCACCACTTGGCATGTTTTAAACAGTCCGCACGTGTCAGTTACACACGTAAATATTTATTTAGAATGGCATGCTCTCGGCCCTCTCCTTCACTTGCCATGAACATTGCTATTCCTTTCGTCTCCAGTAACCTAGTAATTGACTGTGTGCCTATATACCATCTTATGTGGACTGTTAAATAGCTTTATAATTCTTACTTTTAAAACCTAGTACATTATCCATTATCCAATTCTGAAATTGAAACTGGAACATCGTGATCCAAATGCACTTACGCAACTGAAGGAACGATATACTTCAAATCTATACATCTATACAAATAAATATAATTGAAGTGTCTGTTTGTAATGGCAAAATAACAGCTTTTTATCTAATGCCTATGAAAGTATATAAGGTACCTATACGAATACATGTTTTTAAAATTTTTGTCTGTCTGTTTATTCCGGGTAATCTCCGAAACGGCTGAACCGATTTTGACGGGACTTTCACTGACAGATAACTGATGTTATAAGGAGTAACATAGGCTACTTTGATTTTAGAAAAAAAATAGGGTTCCGCGGAGACAAACACTTTTTAGTTAAAATCTACGCGGACGAAGTCGCAGGTAACAGCTAGTATTATAATAAATTATACTCTCAAGCCTCTATACCTAAAGAGATAGGCAGCGGTGTAATATTTCACCCACATTTAAAAAAAAAAATTTTTTGCCATTGTTGGCAGACGAGCAAGTGGCCCACCTGATGGAAAGTGATAACCGTTGCTCATGGACTTCAGCAATGTCAGGAAACAACAAAGCCGCTGCCTACCGTGAAAGAAGAACTCTCTTTATACCTCGTTTGAAGAAGGACATATCATAGCGCTCGGGAAACACCGAAGCAGGCAGTTCATTCCAGAGCTTGCATGTACGTGGGAGAAATGATCACTGAAAGCGTACCGTCTTGGATTTTAACGCTTCCAGGTAATATGATGGATTTCACCGACTATGATTTTGAATCCCACGTTATAGGGGTGAGCCTGTTGCAGCCTATCGCACATAATTTTAGTTTCAATTCCGCTGCTGCTGAAAGCTTTTGGTAGAAAAAACATAATAATACTTTGCCCAAATCAGAAAATCAGACCCAAGTCCTCATGTAAACAGACGCATTTCGCTTTCGCTACGATAAAAAACTAAAATATATGAAAATGCATACTTAATTTAACATCTCGTCGAAACTTGATCGATGGTGCAGACACGCAGAACATGGCGGTGAATGTTGTGGTGTTATGTGGCAGGTTCACTGCGTTTGGCAGATTGATCCACGCTCGCACGGGCAGTGACGGTATACAGCGGTAGAGGTACGAGGTAGCGCTGTCGTAGGCGCCGACAGCTAGATCTGAAAGTGAAAAGTCTAGAATAGTATAGGAGCTAAGTTTTCAACAGAAACCAGTAAACAAGGATTGTATATACCTAATTATATTGGAGGGATTTGGACTGCCATAAAAATTGCTTAAACTCAATCTCAAGTCTTTTCGACGTTCTGTGCATATTAGAGTTAATTATTCTTTTAACTTTGAAGTAAACGGCTTGTCCAAGAGTGCCTGATAGAATTCTAAAAGATTTTTGTGAAGTCGCTTTGGATCAGGATGATGACAAAATTCATCATTCTGATCCAATGCGAATTCACAAAAATTTCCACATCCTCTCATACTGAGAAAAGTCTATGTCCAGCAATAGAATAGCTGGTAATGTGAGCTGAATAACAAATTAACCTATTTCCAACCTAAAACAAATATGATATTGTGGTACTTATCAAATATTTAGTACCTAAGTTTAAATAAGGTTTCTAATGTAATTTTTACTGGCTAGACTTTCTTGTTGAGTGTTTTTGGCCAGCTTTTGATTCATGGGCCAGATTTATGTCACGCAACTTACCATTACAATTATTGTGATCAACATCGAATCCTTTGGCTATCGATAAGCCAAAGCCACGAGCACCTGATGGTTGAATTCGTTGTACATTTTCTTTGTTGAGGCCATTAGCACTTCCCATATAAACGTACACCGCTCCAGTCCCATCGTTCTCCCAAGGTGCTCCAACAGCAATATCTATAAAAATTTTATTTAATTAATAAAATAATTAGTATCGCTAAACTAATACTAAAATTCTACATATATGTACATAAATGAAACGAGGTTTGATCCTTATCTATTGCTCTCGTAGCACATTGAACCCCTTTGTCTCCATATTCTTTAAATATTGATTTCTTTAAGCCAATCGTAAAAAAAAATCATATGGTCTTTTGTTATTAATCAGAGAGCTATCCTACCACTTATGTAAGGCCGTTATTGGAATGCTGCTTTTGTCTATTGGATTCCAGTAACTGTTCACCAAAAGGAGTAATGGAATAATTTGGACGTCGGTAGAAGTGTAATATTTGAAAATCCTAACTAATATTATAAAAGCGAAAATGAGTTTGTTTGTTTGTTACGTTTTCACGCCTAAATCACTGAACCGATCATTCTGTAATTTTGCATATACATTGTCAGGTGTACAGAAACGGACGTAGGTTCCCTTCATCCCGAAAAAAATTACTGTTCCCGAGGAAAACAACAATAACTTTCTTATGATAATAGATGGCGCCACGTGTCTTTCGAATCATGATTGAATTATACTATTACAAGCAGAGTACGATCCGAATTGATTATCACATTCTAAATTAACGCAAGTGGAGCCGCAGGCAAAAGATAGTTATGTAATAAAAGAATTTAATAAAGAACGCGATATAATCTGTATAAAGTAGTTTAATTGTAATGTATAACACCCGCGTAAACGTAAGACAATATCAAGAGCGACATGGAAACTGAACAGAATGAATAATGCACCCATTATAGTTGTCTGTGTATATTATGGATATTTTTGACGTGACAACGTCTAATAAACGATGAACGCCGGCAGCACGCATGAAAAAGGATGACTCATTGTCCTGTTACGCTCATTGTCCCGTTACGCTCATTGTCCCGTTATGCTCATTGTCCCGTTCTCATTGTAACGTTTTCATCGATGTTTTGTTATGACGTTGTCACGTTAAACTATCGTCCGTAAACCGACTTTACAGACAACCAATTTTTTTTCAAGACATTGATGATAATATTGTATTACCGTTGAATCCATCACCGTTAATATCACCAAGATTAGAAATCGCTGTACCAAATCTCGCTCCATCCGCTCCAGAACCTGATACAAAGCCAGCTTCTTCAAGAATGAATCCAGATTTAGTCTGAAAGATAATTGTGATAAAATAGATTACTCAATTCTATAGAACAAAGACATTATAGCTTAGTGGACGATAACAATGGCATTTAAAATGCTATTACAGAAGAGTTCCAAGTTTGACTGAGCAGCACGTACCAGTGATCTGGAGAAGCTTTGTTAATAACTAGATGTTCCCGCGGTTTCACCCGCGTCTATGATTACTGCGCCGCCCCTGTGGGTCGTAGCGTGATGTTATATAGTCTATAGCCTTCCTCGATAAATGAGCTATTTACCACTAAAAGAATTTTTCAATTCGGACCAATAGTTCCTGAGATTATCGCGTCCAAACAAACAAACAAACAAACTCTTCAGCTTTATAATATTAGTGTAGATAAATAGTATTTCTTTTTTTGACGTCGTAAGATATCGTGAGGCAACCTGAAAGTATCAGAGCTTCCATACAATTTTTGAAGGTTCTTGAATTCTGGCATCCTGTACTCAGACCGTGTGGGGAGCTATGGTCTATTCCTTACCGCTATGAGTAGGAGTCCGTGCAAACTGGAACTTGCAATATAGATAGGGACTGTTTATAAAACAGGTTTATTATGTAATTCACCATCATTAACAACGTAAATGTTGTTGGATCTACATCTACTCACAAGCATCCAGCAGTGAATAAATGTATGTGTTTGGAAGCCTAGATATGCATCTTTGGTGGCACAGAGTATAGAGAGTTCACGCTACTGTCCGAATCTAGATTCAATCCAGATTCGCGATTGCGATAATGTCTAATACTAATCAAGTATAATAATAATAATAATGTCCTCCAGACCGAATTTCGGTCACGGCGGCCAATCTCAACGGTGACTGGCCATCTGCGCAGGAGATATTATAGTGCACAAGTATGTGCGCAAACACAAGTGCACTCTCTGTTTCCTAACCCTCATGATCCGATGGGACGGATAATTCGACACGACCGGAGAGAGATCAGGCGCAGGACCAACGGCTTTACGTGCTTTCCGAGGCACGGGGGTGTCTAACACCACCAACTTCCTAACTCCGAGCCCGTATTGAGATTTCTTAACAGAAAAACTCATACGTTTTTGTTGGCCCGACCCGGGATTCGAACCCGAGACCTCACTACCGCTGTGCCACGGAGGCAGTTATTATTATAATAGATAAGTGTCAGATCCAACTTACTTCCTTCGTTATGTAAACAAAAACGGCTCCTTGATCGTAAGGAAGAGCCCAACTACTTTTCACAAAAGTGGGAGCTCCCACGAGCAAGTCGTCTAGTCCATCATTATTTATATCAGTGCAGCACAGACTCGCTCCAAAATATGATCCGTTCTGAGGACCTATGAGCGCGGCACTGATATTCAAAGGTTTTTGTCCATCAGTAGGAGGTTTGAAGACTAGAACCTGAAATTAAGCTAGAATTAGAATTGGATCCTGCTAATAACATTGAACACCTTTAATCGTAGATAATATAATATAATAATAATAATATTCTACCACATACACACAACACCATCTAACCCAAACTAAGCAAAGCTTGTAATATGGGTACTAGACAATGGATAAACATACATATATACCTTTTTTTTTTGTAAATGCATACATATTATACATAGAAACACCCAGACCAAGACAAACATCCATGTTCATGCGCACAAATGTTTGACTTGTGCGGGAATCGAACCCGCGACCTCAGGCGTGGCAGTCGGTTACACTCACCACTACGCCATCGAGGCCGTCAGATGTATTTTCGACTGTAAATATTTGTATTAATTATGCGCTAGTGTAAAATAAAATTGTCAAGTGATGTCCTGAAACACAGGCTTATCCTAGTTCAGGCAGACTTAAACAGAACCTTTTGAACTTCATTTATTTTGTATACACTATAAATTAACATAGTTTAAGAATTAATTTTAATTTAATATTAAATTATTTAAAACTGTTGATGTAATATGTATGATATAGTGTAAGGAGGTATCTTATTTTTTCTATCAATAAATAAATATTATTATTATTATTATTATAATCAGATTGATATAATCTTTGCCTGAATATAACCATAGACTATCACACTACAACATAATTAGTTTGAAAGAGCGGCGTGATATGTCTGACCTGCTATTTCTTCATACAATTATTAACGGATCTATTGATGCTGAATTGATCAATTTCTTTAATTTTAGATCAAGTAAACGTATCATGAGACATCACAGAGTATTTGATACTCCCATATCTACATTGAACACTACTCTTAACAGTCCTCTCTCACGTATGAGGAAATTGTATAATGAGAAATGCATTTCGACAAACAATGCTAATGACATCTTTTCTATGAAAGGAGGTGGTGTGCAAATTACGGCCTTAGTGGACAAGAATATAATTTACTGTAAAAATGTCTCATAATATTTTATTTGTCGCCATCGTTTTCTTTTAACCGAACCTAGCGGGAAAAAGGATTTTTTTTTACATTTTATTGATTCTGTAAACCGTTGTGGCTTGGGACAACATTGGCAGTGTTGAACAAAAGGTATTTTTTATAAGAAGTGAAATTATTACGAAACATTATTATTTATTTTAAATTAAGTTTTTACTAACACAAGTAATAATATTACTTGTGTTAGTAAAAACTCCACATATTATGTGGATTAAACAGGGATGTAATAGCATCAATTCATTAATGTTGTCATTTATTTTACTAATCAATAGATTAACCAATTCAATGTAATGGCATTATTCAATAAGTGGTAGTGGCAACACTTTTCCTTGGGCACTCGATCCTCATTCTCATTTATCATTCGTGATGTGACAATGTTATGAGAGAGCTATAAAGTACAAATGCCTGGATTTTAAGAGGCAAAATACAATCCAGACATGTAAGCCGTAAAGTATAATACGTGTACATTTTAATTGATAACAGCATTACTGTAACTGCATAGTAGGCAGTAGAACAGTAGGCTGCTGTGCACATAATTATATAATGTCCATCATATGGTATTTATGTTGGGCAAGGTTTTTGATATCATAACATACATGAGAAATACATTGCTGAATATAAAGAATACAAATATAATTATTACATTGCCAACTTTTAAATTTAACAATAACTTCAATATTTTATATAATTCGCGACTAGAAATCTTCAACAACATGCTATGTATAGACAATTGCACGCATCAATACGCATATATCCTGGACTCTAATTTGAACCTAAGCTATCATTATTCCACGTATACAGGATCGGGAGCTTTAAAAGACTATGCTATGAAAACGATCTTTGAGGACTTGTACAACCTTCAACTGGAAATTTTAGAAGAAAATGCTCTAAATACAATAAATGACCCAAATGAATTGTTTTTTCTCCAATAAGTATATTAGCATTCTACACCAAAATATTGCAGGTTTGTTAAATAAATCAAATGCACTTACAGTATGCTTAAATGAACTTTCTGATAAAAATATAAATGTGGATGTAGTATGTATTACCGAGCATTTCATCATGAAGGGACTCGAAAAACAACTATGTATACCAAACTACAGTTTGGCTGCATGTTATAGTAGACCAGAGAAAAAGAGAGGGGGGGCATGTATAGTAATTAATAATTGTCACCAATGGAAAGAAATACCTCAAATAGCTAGATTATCTTTACCAGGGGTTTTTGAGTGTTGTGCTGTTGAGCTAATTAATTATAAATTGATAGTCATATGTCTCTATAGAGTACCAAATACTAAAAATATAACAGATTTTTTTAATAAACTAGAATTGTTACTCAAAGATGTATCCAACCGGCTTAATAAGAACATTGTTATTGCAGGCGATTTTAATATCGATATCTTAAAACCGAATGGAAATTCAATTGCACTGCAGTGTATGCTACTAAATTACAACTTAAAACTTGCTCTTAAACAACCGACTCGGATGGCTAGTAAGACATGTATAGATAATTTTGCGCATAGTTTTAAAAAATCTGTAAAAACAGATGTCTTGGAGTTTGCATTGTCAGACCATACAGCACAGCTGCTTCAATGTCCAGTACCCTCTGTATGTCGAATAAAATACTGGTATATAACTAGAAGGGATTACTGCAATGAAAATATGGCAAAATTTAAAGACTGTATAAACAGTCTCAATTTTTCGGAGATATATGTTACTGAAGATCCTAATTTGGCCTATAATGATTTTATGAACACATTTAAACTGTTTTGCGATTTATGCTTCCCGTTCAAGGAAATCAAAATCAGTGCATTTAAGAAACCTAAATGGTTATCAAAAGGTGTTAAATTATGTAGTAAAAAAAAGATAAAACTCTTATGGCAGTCTAGATTGAATCCTAACCACGAAAATAAAAAGAAATTTGCTACTTATTCTAAATTATATATTAAAATTATAAATCTAACACAGAAAGCACAGAATAATTACAAATTACAACAATCAAAAAATAAATCTAAGACTACATGGCAAATAATTAATCGGACAAATAACAATATCCCTAAACAGCAAATTGAAAAACTAAGAGTTGGTGATCGAACTATTTACAAACCTTTGGATATCGCTAATGCTTTTAATGACTTTTTTATTGACAAAATTCATCCAAAATTAGATGCTAAATATAAACCAAAAGCATCCATTGCATCAAGAAATGCAAAGTCAATGTTCATGGCTCCCAGCACACCAAACGATATACATAGAATAATAATGTCATTAAAAAACACTGGCAGTGTTGGTGTTGATGGGATCGCCACTAAAATACTAAAGTCAGTATCAGTCGAGATATGCAGTCATCTGAGTCACTTAGTCAACCTCAGTATATGTATGGGTATATATCCAGAGGCATTAAAACAATCTATAATTAAACCTCTATTTAAGAAACTAGATAGGGAATTGATGGAATATTATAGACCCATCTCACTCATACCAGTGATCTCTAAGGTATTTGAAAAGTACATTTACAAACAGTTAGCTAACTTCATTGAAAATAATAACTTATTATGTGAAGAACAGAAAGGATTTAGGCAACATAGAACCATCGATATGGCAATTTATGACTTTTTGTCTCCGATTATTAGAAATGTAGATAAACGACTCCGCATATGTGCAATATTCTGTGATATGACGCAGGCTTTTGACTATGTCCATTATAATACGTTATTAAATAAGTTGGAAGCCTACGGTATAAGAGGCAACGTGCTCGAGCTAATGAAATCATATTTAGAAAACAGAACACAGATAACCGAAATTAGTCGCATCAATGTAATTAATAAGCATGAAGAGATATCTCGATCCCGAGAACGTAAAGTTACATTTGGTGTTCCACAGGGAAGCGTTTTGGGCCCGTTTGGATTTATATTATATGTTAATGATATGCCCACGTCCATTGAACATCCCTTAACTATGTTTGCTGATGATAGTACCATAACGATCCCATGTAGAAATGTAAATACATATGAAACGGACATAAATAATTCTCTTGACAATTTAATTAAATGGCTAGATAAAAATAATTTGAATATAAATTTAAGTAAGACTAAGATAATGAACTTTAGACAACGTATGCCTTGTGTACCTAACCTTCACATACATTACAAAAATGACGATATTGATGAAGTAACTGATACCAAATTTTTATGATTACAAATAGACTGCAGTTTAAACTGGAAAGCACATATCGACATGTTGTGTAAAAAATTGAGTTCATCTGCATTTGCTTTACATAGATTATCCTCGATAGTGGACACGAAAACACTTCTTGCGGCATACTACGGTATAGCTGAAACGCACTTACGCTACGGTGTCATTTTCTGGGCGAACTCAACCGATAAAGAAATAGCATTTAAGGCTAAAAAAAGATGTCTCCGGTCAATGTTTAAGCTAAAAACTACCGACAGTTGCAAGCCATATTTCAAGCAGTACAACATATTGACACTTCCCTGTATCTATGTTCTTGAAGCGGCTATATTTGTGAAGAACAATCCACATCGTTTTGAACGTTTGTCCGATGTATACCCAAGAAATAGACGTGACAATTCAAAATTAATTAATGTACCGTGTCAAACTACTATGATGCGCAAAAGTATTTATTGCATGGCCCCAGTTGTATACAATAAATTGCCAAGTGCTTGGAAAGATTTGAAAACGGTGCAATTCAAAAGTAGACTTCGCAAATTATTAATAGATAAAACATACTACAGTGTGAATGAGTTTTTAACGGACAAATTTTATTAAATTACCTCGAATTTTAATGAATTGATTATTTATTTACTGTTTGGAATCGTAATGTTAGTTTGTTTATTTATCTTCAGACCAAGATTTGAAATGTAATATTTTTTTAATTTTTAATGTATCAATATGAATTTAAATGTTAGCAATTTTGAGTAAATAAGAAAAATGTTTGCATGCCGAACGGTAAAATATGGCAGAACTCTGATGTAAATCTATTACCTTCTTATGTATTACCCATATTTGCAAATAAATGCTATTCTATTCTATTCTATTCTAAGGTTTCAAAATAATGTAGCACCTCCTGCACCACACCTCGATAGTATGTTTAGTCATAATAAAGGTAATGTAGTGGTTCGATACTAATAAACTAATACCAAAATATACTATTGTTTACTTTAGCCTTTGTTGCTTGGACTATTAATCAAGCTTTAATAATAAATTAATAGCAACTATAGTTATTTGATGGGCGCTTGCTTTGCAGAGCGAGCACTGGCACCTGAGTTCAGTAAAGTAACTAGTTTTAGCCTAGTAAGCTCTGTAAACCAGCTATATAAACTTATTCTAGGTTTTTAGACAGAAATAAGTATAATTAATACATTCATTTTGAAAAAATTGCTTTGTGCCAAAATATCACCGGAGCAAATCTATTCATTTTGGATGCCTTATATATCTGAAACCCAACTAGATAGCATGTTGAAATTACACAAGGTTATAGAATACTAATAGTTCTTCGTAAAACATACAGTTTTATTTTTGTCCATGCGAGGCCGAAGTTGTATGGGTTTGTTGCATATCTCCTTTTTGTCGTACAGACGCTTACTACTGACTGCCAAATAAAATATTTATGTATTTACATTGAGATCGTCGATATTCAATCTGTTTCTTTTAAGTTTTAATATTATTGTGTTTTTAATTATTTACATGTTTTTTTTAATGTTTATATTGCACCTGTGTCATAAATAATTACCGACTTACTTAATTTATCTGCAATATGTAATTGTGTATCTGTGTAACAACTACTTTTGGGTTTGGCACTTATCTACACAAATTAGTGCCTATTAAATATTATCTTACCGGTAATTAATTAGGCTGTAAGTTTCTTGTCATGCATGCCTGTCATTTGTATGATTACTGTTTTAATGTTATAATACGCACTTTATATATTTAATAAGCATTTGTAATTACATAGTTGGTGTGCTTAATAAAATAAAATAGAAATAAAATAAGAGTAGCGACAGCCTGATATCTTTTTCTTTTTAAGCCGACTCTCGCACTCGGAATAATTCCTGTATCGCGGGGGACTGTACAAGCATTCAAGTAATGGACACAAAGAATAGACTGTTGAATTTTATACATTTATTTGTGCAAAAATTAATTAATTATTATATTTAACTATTTAGAATAATTGCACCTCAGTAATTGTATAATTTAACATCATACAATATAAATAGTAGTCAAATACTTAACAGTTTGATAAGCTATAAAAGGCGTAGCAACACTGCTATCTGTGACTTCTTGTTGTGAGCTGTAAGTGAACGGACATATAAAACTTCCTAGTGTCAAAGTTTAAAACTATAAAATAAATACTTAAAATGTTTGTACAGTGTGTTATTTATTAACCCATAACCTCTAACAGGTTATGCGCCCAGTGCCGCGATCGAAAATTCTGTGTAATAAATAAATCACAACTACTGAACTACCTACAGTCTAGTATTCAAATCGTGATTCTACTGTGTCGTGTAAAGGAGTGTGATATTCGTAAGTAATGGAACGTTTAAAGCAAAAGAGGAATATTAAGCCGTTTGTCGGCGATAATTACAGTATCTGGAAGTTTCGAATACGTTCATTACTTAGTGAAATGGATATGATTAGGATTATTCACAATGAAATGCCACAAACACGTTCTGAAGCGTGAGACATAAGTTAAGAAGGATTGCTTTTACTTTAAACGAGCGAATAAACAAAAATATATGGGGGACAGAACGAGAACAATTCAAACAGTCAGATTATCGCAAGAGTTGAAATCTGTCAACTTTTCAGGTTATGTATTTCAGACTGGAGAGTTCCAACAAGATGATAATGTAAACAAAATTACATTTTATACTGGATTCAGGAGCATCCGATCACATTATATACAGGGACGATATTTTCTTTACTTATTAACATTAATTACATATTCTATCCTTACTTCCTACGAATAATAAAAGTCTTACTTCCTTACTAATATTATAAATTCAAAAGTAACTGTCTATCTGTCTGTTACCTTTCACGGCTAGACCGCTCAGCCGATTTCGATGAAGTTTGGTACAGATATGGTTTGAAACCTGGGAAAGGATATAGGCTACTTTTTATTGATGTAGGTACCATGTGGGCGGAGCCGCGCACAATAGCTAGTATACTAATATTGTGAGGCTGAGTAGTTTGTTTGTTTGTTTGGTTGAGCGCGCTGATCTCAGGAACTGCTGGTCCGAGTTGAAAGGTTGTTTTAGTGTTGGATGTCGAGGAAGGCTATAGACTATATAGCATCACGCTGCGACCCGCGGGAGCGGTGCAGTAACGATAAACGCGGGTCAAACCGCGGGCACATCTAGTATTCTATAATATTTTATTACATACACACAACACCCTCTAGCACAAACTAAGCAGAGCTTGTACTATGGTTACTAGACAATGGATAGACATACATATAAACTTTTTCGTAAATACGTACATACACTGAAACACCAAGACCGAGACAAACATCCATATCCATGCACACAAAAGTTTGACTTATACGGGAATCTTACCCGCGACCTAGGGCGTGGCAGTCGGCTACACTAACCACTACGCCATCGAGGCCGCCTAAATACTAATAAAAATTCTGTTGCTAAAATGGTTTATTTATTTCAGCTACAAAAAGAGGTACAATCAATGTTGTAAGCAGCTATGGTGTTCTGGATATTTTGGAGAATGTATTGTATTGTCCTGAGGTACCATATAATTTATTATCAGTTTCAAAGATGCAGCAGGTCGGATTGAAGAATGAATGAATTTATTTTTGATCAGCATGGAATTCTTATTATAAAGGAAGATAAAATAATTATGAAGGGTAAGCTTTTACATAGGTAATCTTATTACGCCAAATTTTAGAATACCTATTGAGAGGGGTCAGTCTGTTTCCCAAGCATGTCAGGGTAATGTAAATAATTATTTACATTACCCTGACATGCTTGGGAAACAGACTGATATATATTATGGCATCAACGCTTAGGTTATATTAGTATTGAGTTAAAGCGTAATAATTTAATTGAAGACTAAACTGATTGACACAATATTACCTACTGATGATTTATGTGAAGCTTGCGTAAACGGTAAACAGACTAGACTACCCTTTAATAAGGTTAAAAACAAAGGAATTTGAAATGTATATTTATACACAATATTATCTAATGTTCTCATATATGTAACTTTATCCTTTTGAGAATAAATTCTTTAAACCTGAATACATTAAGCGATCATTATACATTGTGCATTCTGATGTATGCGGACCAATCACTCGTCCAACGTTTGATCATAAGAATTATTGTTTTGTTTCTGGTTTGGTTTCTTGACTTATAAATCGTATTTTAAAGATTTTGTTACAAAAAGCGAGTCAAAGTTGAATTCAAAATTAGTTACTTTGTATATAGTGATAATAGTGGAGAGTATCTGTCGACTGAAATGAACGACTACTGTTAAAGTAAAGGGTATTAGTTATCACTTAACAGTACCCAGAACTCTACAGTTAAATGTGTGGGTAAATGTATGGTTCGAACCATAACGAAAAGTCAGTACGAAAAGGCTCGTTCTATGTTAACTGGTGCAATGATAGATAAACGCTTTTGAGCGAAAGCAGTGTTAACTGTTGTAATATTACATCTACAAAAGCCCTAAATCAGTCTAAAACTCCATATGAGTTATGGCATGATAGAAAACCAAGTATTGGATCCCTTGGGATGTTTGGTTCAACTGTGTATGACCATAATAAAACCAATAAATGTAAATTTCATGGTAAGACATGAAAAGGAATATTGGTGGGCTGTAATAGTCCAAATGGTTATACAGTATGGAATACATAATGCGATAAAACTGTCAGGGATGCTGTAGTGGATGAGATTAATTTTTTTGGTGTCCAGGCCTACACTAAGGCCTAAAGGGAATAATTTTAAAAAAATTCTCAAGACAAAACTGATGTGGACCAAGTGGTGAAATCAGTGTCAACCAAATCTCAAAATATAAGTATCCCTAAATCAGATATGTACTTTAAAATCTGATGTACAAGACAGTACTAGTAATAATCGCAAAATAGATAATGGGGTTGCATGTGAACCTGACATTGACATGGTTTCCTTACCTGTAAGCAATGATATAAAACACACAGACACACACACAGATACCTAGAATGAGTGATGGGCTCAAAGATAGTCTTCGTATTTGTTATAAAGAAAGTGATGATAATAATGACTATTTGTCTAGTGTCAATTCATTTACATGTATAATACCTAAATTGTTTCAAGAGATAAAATCACTTGATTATAGGTCTTACTGGGAGAAACCTAGTGAAGATGAACTAGAATCTCATAGAATAAATAATACATGGTCTCTGGTGCCAAGACCAGATGATAGAAGTATTGTAGACTATAGATGGGTCTTTACTATTAAAGGTGATGAGTTTGGAAAACCTTTTAGATATAAAGCTCGTCTTGTTGCCAAATAATATCTTACTGATTATAATTAAACTTTTGCGCCTGTCGCTAGAATAGCTAGTTTTCGTTTTATAATTAGTTTTTCAAATCGATATAAATTATTAATTCATCATATGGATGAAAACCGCTTTCTTGAATGGCATTTTAATGGAAGATAAATTACGTATGTAAATTATTTAAAGTATTATATGGGTTGAAACAGGCTGCAAGGTGTTGGTTTAAAGTATTTGAGCAATCTCTTAAAGGAAAGGGTTTTCAATATTCATCGGTTGATAGGTGTACCTATAAATATGTTAGACAAAGGAAATGTCACGAAAAATATTTATATTGTATTATATGTTGATGATTTGGTTATAGTATGTGCAGACGTTCAAACAATGAACGAATTCAAACGTTTTTTAATAACTAAATTTGAACAAAAATAATAATAAGGAATTATGGCATTGCTTAAAACGCGTATTATATACGCGTGATATCTTAAAGGTACTATGCATCTAAAATTAACCTATAAAAGAAATTATTATGATAATGCTATTCTGATCGGAAAACTACTACTGGTTATTTATTTAAACTGTTTGAAAAGTGTACTATAAATTGAGGTACAAAGAGACAAACTTCTGTTGCAGCTTCATATACTGAAGCCGAATATATGGCCCTTTACGAGGCTCTAAAAAAAGCCTTATGGCTTAAGTCTCTAGCAGAAAGTATTAACATACGAATTAATAGACCTATTGTTGTATTTATTTGAGGATAATAAAGGCTGTATAAGTATTGCTAATGATCCAAATATATTGATATAAAATATCACTTCTCATGAGAGCAAGTTGAAAGAAATATAATTAAATTAAATTATATTCCTACAGGTCAACAACTGGCAGATGTTTTGACAAAGCCTTTACCAACAACTTCTTTCCAATTATTAAGATACAAAATGGGTTTAGAATAAGTATTATTACTGTGCATAAGTGTGTACATATTTGATTAACTTATGTAAATGGTCTGATTAAGTTTTTCTGGGTTTTCCCTAATCCTTGCAACAAATGTTGGACCATGTTTATACATTTGCCCAGCAAACACTTGGAGGTGATATATGATCTGTTAAGATATTATAAATATCTATAACAATTGTTCTTGTTTGAATTGTATAAAGCAGTGATTAATTTTTGAGGGGGCGTGTTGAATTTTATACATTTATTTGTGCAAAAATTAATTAATTATTATATTTAACTATTTAGAATAATTGTACCTCAGTAATTGTATAATTTAACATCATACAATATAAATAGTAATCAAATACTTAACAGTTTGATAAGCTATAAAAGGCGTAGCAACACTGCTATCTGTGACTTCTTGTTGTGAGCTGTAAGTGAACGGACATATAAAACTTCCTTGTGTCAAAGTTTAAAACTATAAAATAAATACTTAAAATGTTTGTACAGTGTGTTATTTATTAACCTATAACCTCTAACATAGACTCGGAACAAACAGTTGTGGTTCACACAAATTTTTGTCTCATGTGGGATTTGAACCCACAACACCCGGCGCGGTGGCAGTGGCGAGGCGATCATTTAAACCACTAAGTCAGCCATGCATCATAATCATGGTCATCGGTTTTAAGTTGACCTTAAGTCTACTTCTGACATTTAAGGTTAAAGAACAACTTTATTTCTCATAAAGAATTGTATACATAATTCACTTACTGAGAAACAATGTTTAAAACTAAGATTCATATTTTTAGAGCGTACATGGTTACGTAAATAAAAAAAATAATAACGTTAATAGTATGACACTCGATCCTAGCCGAGCACAACATGGATACATGAATTGATTTTATAGATGTGGCATTGAGGGCTTGATCTGTTAATTAACAATTTTTGTAGTATTTGGGTTTTACTATTATAAGACTATTTTATTTTTAGTATATTATTCTATTTATATGTTTTAAGTATATATATGTGGTTTATGAACATTTCGAAGTTATGTAGGTATTAAATAGTAACTTATCGCTCGCTGTAAAAGAGAACGTGTGGATGTGTGCACACGCTTTAGTTCATCATGCCAGCCCAAAGATGCTAACCCACTGTATTATATATTGTGTGCTGATCTGTTTAAGAAGCCGACTAAGAGAAAACACAAGGGCCGTTTTTCTATACAAACGTAGTCTCCTGTTTCTTCCCTGGATAATACCAGTAGAGCAATATTTTTTTCCAAAATATGTATGGGCTCTATTGGCATGTCCCTATGTTTTCCTTTTTTTCATAAATTAACTATTAAAAGAGACATGAGCCTTCAAAAACCTCAAAAATTGACCAGATTTTCCGCTGTATTCAAACATCCAGAAAACAAATTTGACTAGATTATATTATAATAAAAGGAAAACATAGGAATACAGTCAAAGTCTTTGTTTAATTTTTAATGAAAAAAGTAGTTAAATCGGTCAAGTTTTGGAGAAGGAATCAGGGGACTAAGAAACGTTGATTTTGTGTACTTTTAATAGGTATTTTCGGTCCAAGCTGCAGTTGTCTCTATCGCGCTCATGATACTATACATGGCACTGCGCGACAACAATAGATTTTACAAATACCTATTTTTCAATTCTCTCGCCCTTAGTGTTTCCTCATATTAGTTTGATAACCTAATACATGTTACGGTAAATACCTGTCCACTTCCCATGTAAGATCTAGGAGCTCCTGCAACGTAAAGCACTTCACCATATTCTTGGAAAGTACCAGATTCAACGCTGTAGCCTGAAACAGAATAACAAACTAAATAAAGTAATGCTAAGTTTATAAGGCTAGTGTGAATGGAACAGTCGCAAGAGGAAAACCTAGGTGAACGTTTCTCGATCAGATCGGAGGCGTTCTGGACAAAGGCCAGGTTAAGAGCTCCTTGAACCGACGGGCGTATATGAGGAATGTGATGAAAGTGAATGAAGCCAGAGAAGTGTGTCAGAATCGTAGCAAATGGAAATCCATAGTCTCTGCCTACCCCTCTGGGAAATAGGCGTGAATCTATGTATGTATGTATGTAAAGTAATGCTTTCAGTGTGAAGCTTGGCATTATTACTGTATTGCTATGATAGCCATTACATACAGTTCATTACAACAAATGTTAGGATCCAAACGTAATAATAATAATATAATATTCTATCACATACACACAACACCATCTAGCCCAAACTAAGCAGAGTTTGTACTATGGCTACCAGACAATGGATAAACATACAATTTTTTTTTTGTAAAGACATACATATTATACATAGAAACATTCAGAACAACACAAACATCCATGTTCATGCACACAAATGTTTGACTTGTGCGGGAATCGAACCCTCAGGCGTGGCAGTCATTTACACTAACCACTACGCCATCGAGGCAGACGTAATACAAGGATGTTTTGTGCCCTAGTTAGGAAATTATATCAAACGGGACCCGAATAACGCCTACGCTTTCCGTTTGTACCACCTATAATTTAAAATGTTGAAAATGGACTACTATCAATTTAGTTTGTATATTAAGTACTAGTATTCTTATGAACTCTTGCAGTAAAGCTAAATGTTTGTGTAGAGCATTAGTTCCCATAGTGGTCCAGGTGGACCCCCAGGGGTCCACGGGAGACTCGACGGGGGTCTACGTTGGCGTGACAAAAAATAGGGGTACACAATTCGTAAGCTTTCGACAGTGAAGAACTAAAATGTTGCCTTGACTTCACCGACTGTTCGACAAGCTCAGCGACTGTTACTTGTAAAAACTTATATTTCGATTTTTCGGGAGCGAATTACTAAAAAAAGATTTTGTTTAGCTGCAGGGGGTCCACCGGAACCAGCTAAATTTTGAAAGTGGTCTATGAGAAAAAAGTTAGGGAACCTCTGATGTAGAGTGTAGGCTCACGTCATAATGCAATGGATGGAATTAGAACTCACGAAGTACGATTGCAAGTTGCAACGGCTTATCCACTGGCTTATCACCGTTATAATACTAAACCTACGCCTTCCGCTTGCGCAATTTATCCAATTTAAACATTCACAAAATAGGTATGAGTAGGTATTTTGTGGATATTTAAGCAGCGATAGCACAGTGGGGAGACCAACAGACTACAATGCAGAGGGTCTTGGGTTCGCACCCACGTCGCGCACCTCTGACCTTCGAAAATTATATGACTTTTCGAAATTATGTGCGTATTGATTGACAATTATCGCCTACTTCGAGCCTCGGAGAGCACGTTAAGCCATCGGTCCCGGCTGCCATGAACATCTATGGCAGTCGTTATAGAGAAGTCAGTGCCCTATAATACCCTGACACTGGTCTAGCCTTAGGGTATCGTTAGCCTTCGGGTTGCGGAAGTCAGGTGGCAGCCGCTCCGTGTTAAAACTGATATCCAGTCAAATCCGGTTAGACTAGAAAAAGCCCACCGATAAAGGCTAGGGAGAAAGGAGGTATGGTAGGTATAAATAAATTAGAAGCAACTGGGTTTCAATAGTTAAGATACTGGACTTGCCATTAAGAGTTTTGAGTTCGTCTTCTATTCTTTGTACTACTATTGAACATGGATGCATTTCATGCAAAAATTTCGGGTTATCAAGGATATTAGTAATTTATAACTCTAATTGCAATTACTTTAGATGCATTTCTAGATTCAATAAATGTCTGTTGTTTCGTGGGTTACAAGATCCCCAACGAACCAGGGCTTTTTCGTAGCATGGAAATTGGCTCTTTAAGGAAAAGAAAGAAAATAAATTGAACTTACCAAAATAATCATCTGGACTCATTTGCATCGTGTAATAAGGGTTCGCAATTGGCTCCATATATACATGCGGAATACTCACATTTGGGTTGAATATGTAACTGACAATGCCTCCTGAAATAATATAAAAGAAACACTGGATCATTTTCTTTTTTAAAAGATAAAAATTAAGTTTATGCTACATCTTTTAATAAGAAATGTCATACTAAGACGTAACAAGGACGCGTCATTTTAGTAAATATTTATTAATTAAAAACAACTGTTAGATATAAAGACTAAACGTTAGAGACATATATAAAGAAAATAATTTGAATAAGAACTAAATTAAAAAAAAAAATAGTAATATTCTATTTGTTTATTGTTATAAATAGGGTGTCGAAGTTCACGTACCTGCCTCATAACTGGCAATTGTAATTACAAAATGTAGGACTATACCTAATTTAAATTGTATTTAAATGTAAAAGTATAGGCACTCAAGTTATTATTGGCAGCTACCGAACTAATACTATACATATAATACCTACATATAATATTTAATGCGTATATTTGTGCGTAGATTTGGTAGCTACACACCGATATCCTCAAAAGGGTAAAAGACGTGTATTACAACCATATCTCGCCATCTACTACTACGATTAGTAGAGCCTCGCTGATTTCAGCATGAATAGGCCGGCTCGACCGGGGAAGGACTACCCTCTCACAGAATATCGACGTGAAATACCAGTATTCCTACTGTTGTGTTTCTTTCGGTGAGTGAAAGTGCTGGAAGACGAATCCCTCCTTTCCCCCATGCCGCTTCTTCTCCTTCCCACTTCCTTTCCTAAAGGGTCGGCAACGCGCAAGTGATGCCTCTGGTGTCGCAGGCGTCCATAGGATACGGTGACTACTTACTATCAGGTGGGCCGTATGCTTGTTTGCCACATTAGGAGTTTAAAAAAAAAAGGTCTCAGGTGTTTAGGAGGCGTTACAGTCTAAGTGCTTTAATAGACAATTTCTTACAGAAAAATCCAATAATACTTGGCCTAATTCGGAAATCAAACCCGACACCTCAAGTAAAGCAGTCGCATACACACCCGCTGTGCAAGTGACAGTTTCTACTTTTTAAATTTAAAACATTATTTGAACTCGATGTAGTTTTATTTTTGAAGTGTAAACTTCTTTAGGCGCGTTGAGCACTTCTTGGGTGAACAAAAATCATGGAACTCGCGTCGCTTAACGCTTTATTATTTTTTTAGAATATTAACAATATATCAGAAATGGTGCGTCCTACGCAAAAAATAACGAAATATGTTGACCCCTTTAATAATGGACTGTAACGTCTGAAATAAATGATTTTTATTTTTATTTTATTTAATAACCCCTAAGAGAGTATCAGGCACTAGCATCCGACCCGCCACCTTTTTTTTTTTTTGGTTAATGGGTATAGAAGTGTTTATGATCAAGGATTAAAGTTTTCACTTCTATCGGCAGTCCCCAAAGACAGCCCCATTTTTTTTCGCAAATATTGTCTCCGTCGCATGTAGTCTTTAAAAAAACACACAAAAAAGTAAATATTTAAAGGCTCGTTTTAACAACCTGTCCACTGAAGCAATCCCGGTGCTCCTAGAATTAGAGTGTTCATCTTGGTAACCGCCATTGAGAACCCTGCTTGTCCTTGCGCATAATAATATAGATGGGTATTAACCGGTCCGTAGTCTTTTCTGTTGCCATCTGTTACAAATGCTTGATGAATATTTCTGCCACCTGAAAGAAGACAGATTTTTTTAAATGAATGAACATATTTATAAAGCTTTTTAATTATTATTTTTAAATAGTAATTGTTAATTGATTTTAGTGTCACGTATATATTAAGTTAATATACTCACTTATGCTTATTATGATATTAATTTTAGACTAGATATTGTAAATATTAAATAAATAATAATTATTTTTTGTATATAAATAAAATATAAAATTACATAATTGAATGTGACTAAGTAATAAATCTAAGCTTATTAATAAAGTGCCTCCGTGGCGCAGCGGTTGTGAATGCGACTGCTGTGCGTGAGGCCTCGGGTTCGAATCCCGGGTCGGGCCAACAAATATTGCGTTTTTCTGTTAAGAAAACTCAATAGCAGCCCGGAGTTAGAAAGTTGGCGATGTTTGACACCCCCGTACCTCGAAAAGCATGTAAAGCCGTTGGTCCTGCGCCCGATCTTTCTCCGGTCGATAACCGACCCATCGGATAATGAGAGTTAGGGAACAGAGAGTGCACTTGTGTTTGCGCACACGCTTGTGCACTATAATATCTCCTGCGCAGATGGCTGATGACATTATTATTACCGAAGTAGTGTAAGTAACAATAAGTTTAAACTTTGGTGTATAGTGTATGGAATAGTGACTCAGAACATATTATGTTTCGAGTTACTGGTGCATACGTGAATCATCGACATTATCCACAAATGCATTATAAAATTAATTTATTAGTAACAATGAACTTAATACATATACATTTATAACACAATACGTAGTTATATATCTCTCTTCTCCTTAGCCTTTATTATTCCCAAGTCACTTGAGGTCGGCTTTTTCTACTCTAACTGGATTTGACTGCATATCAGTTTTTACACGGAATGACTGCTATCTGACCTCCGCAACCCGAAGGCTAACGATACCCTAAGGCTAGACTAGTGTCAGGATATTAGAGGGCACTGACTTCCCAATAACGACTGCCATAGATGTTCATGGCAGCCGGGACCGGCGGCTTAACGTGCTCTCCGAGGCACGGAGCAGGCGTTAATTGTCAATCAATACGCACATAATTTCGAAAAGTCATATAACTTCCGAAAGTCAGAGGTGCGCGACATGGGTTCGAACTCTAGACCCTCTGCATTGCAGTTTGTTGGTCTCCCCACTGAGCTATCGCTGCTGTTATTATATCAGTACCTAATTAATATGATAAAATAAATGATCGTGTTGGACGAGTGGTCTATTATATACAAACAATTACATTAATATAAAAAAGTAAAATTTGTTTAAAGGTAATCGCCATACTTATTCACTGATATGATTCGGAAAAAAAATACTGATATTACCTCTGAGTAATGTTTTTATCATACAATCAAAGCAAGGTCAGACCTACTTTATTATAAATCCAAGTCGAAGGTCAGACCTGCTTTATTATATTTTAACATTTTATCGGGACTAATTATTTACTTTTTTCGAAATTGCTGTTGGTATAGAGTATGACAATAATAGACATGGATTATTTTTAATCATCTTTAGGTAAAATTATTTAACTTTTAGATTTTACATAAGATATTAATATTCTCGCGACCAGTATTAACTGCGGTGACACAAATATTATTAATCAAAACTGATAAGCCTAAAAATAGAACGCACTAGTTAATAGAAAGTAATAACGAAATAATGTCAACTTTAAAGTGAACTTGTATCAAACTAATTATAGAATGTATCCTATTTACCATACTGCTGCTTTAAAGGCTACCATCAAATTTTATTAAATGCTTGAGTATGTTCAGTAGTAATTCATGGAGAAATGGTTGCAGCACCTTACAGTTATGATTTTTAATCAAAATTTTATTGTAAACTTGGCGATTAAAAAGAGTGGCCATGAGTTTCATGCCCGTTCTTCTCATGAGCCCTACACCCTTGCTTTGTTGAACGTGGCAGTAAATGTAAATTCACAAAAAAAATTAGTGTAATATTGACATTCATAAGTGTTACCTTGTAACCTAACTTGAATAAATTTATTTTTGATTTTGAATTTATTTATGATTTAGTATTTAAAGACGTCGTGTCTGTACTTGAAGTGATTGAATAAATTAGTAACCTCTTATGGTAATGGTATTTTATTAAATTGTTTTAATTTCGACTTTGCAGAGGTTGTCCAGCGTTCAAAATATCAGTAAAGTAAAGCTGAAGATGTAATGTTGTAACTTATACAAATTTGGATAAATGAGGATAAAAAGAGTGTAACGATTTTAATAAAACAAGAATTCTACCTTATGTGTATCTTTGACCATTGCTCAGACTTCGGGGCTCAGACACAATGGTTTTCAATAATTCTAGTTCCCGGCTATTGAAGAATTAAAATATTATACGCAATTTAGGCTTTAAATTATTAGTATCCAGCTAAGCATCCCCGGCAAAACTAAAAGTGTATGTCAGGAGTGGGTCCATATCGCTAGTGCGATATCCAATGCAAAGGTGTAATCCTAACTAATATTATAAAAGCGAAAATGAGTTTGTTTGTTTGTTTGTTTGTTACCTTTTCACGCCTAAACCACTGAACCGATCATCCTGAAATTTTGCATATACTTACGTTGATAGGTGTACAGAAATGGACATAGGCTACCTTTCATCACGAAAAATATTACTGTTCCCGAGGAAAACAATAATATCATTCTTATGATAATAGATGGCGCCACGTGTCTTTCGAATCATGATTGAATTATATTATTACAAGCAGAGTACAACCCGAATTGATTGTCAAATTCTAAATTAACGCGAGCGAAGCCGCGGGCAAAAGCTAGTGAAAAGATATTGTTAAAATATTTACCTTCTGATAAAGGATTCAAAATCCGGGTCCTTCTTGGTGTTAGGAAATAACTAGCTCCATGCAGTAATAAGTTCTTACGATCAAATTGTGTCTTAGTTCTTGGTGCCGAAATCTGAAAGAGCAATGATTCAGAATTACTCGCCCTTGAATATTACTTTCGATCTCTTCCTACGAGACATATTAATACAAAAAATCAAATTATCATCATCTTTGTGTTCTGACAAATGCCGTACTTGATCGCGGCATATTTGTGATACGATAATGTGGCCAGGTAGGAGAGCCTGTAACTATGGCGAAGCACGTAAACCATATGAAAAATGCTACGCTTCTCCACGAAACCCCTGCACTGCCGGTGAAAATGTCATCGCTACGTTTGCACAAACAAATGTACAACACTAGCGCTGTCCTCGTTGACCAGCGTCGCATCGATGTAGGTCGAGAGAACAGATGTGATATTCTGAGTTCACGACCTAAATGCAGTAGATGTTTGATTGCACAAGTTGAACAGGGAGAGAGCGTTCCGTCTACGCATCTGCGCACCTTGCAGAGGCGGACATCTTTGCAACTTCTAACATTAAAAATCTTAATTATTAATTTATTCAATCTTCTCCCTAGCCTTTATTATTCCCAAGTCACTTGGGGTCGGCTTTCTAGTCTAACCGAATTTGACTGGATATCAGTTTTTACACGGAGCGACTGGCATAATCTGACATCCGCAACCTGAAGGCTAACGATACCCTAAGATTAGACCAGTGTCAGCATATTAGAGGGCACTGACTTTCCAATAACGACTGCCATAGATGTTCATGGCAGCTGAGACCGAAGGCTTAACGTGCTCTCCGAGGCACGAAGCAGGCGATAATTGTCAATGAACTAAATAACTTTAAAAGATAGCTAGCCAAATCTGTAATACACCTTCCGCCTACCTCATCAGGATATAGGCTTGAGAGTATATTTGTATTTATGTTATAATTATGAAAATCTGTCATACTGTTCTTGTTAAATCGTGGATCTGTGGGCTGCAATACTGTAACATACTATTATGCAGCTTCTATATTTAAACATATTGTATATTGTAGCTGTTTATTATCCCAAATTATACTAAAATAAAATAAAAATAAATCTTACCACAATTTTGTCATTAGCTAGGTATACCATCGAAGATCCAAACCACTCGTCACTTTTCAAATCCAATGGCATAAACAGTTTACTTTCACCAAGTCGTATGCCCATATGACTACATGTGACATTTTTGACATCCAAGTTTTGTAAAGGACAAATGAAAACTGCTCCCGTTTTCTCATTCACTTTATTTGTTGCTTTTGGTGCTCCAACGTAAAGGCTAAAAATAATAAGTAAAGATTTTAGAATTGCAGTTAAATACAATACCTTAAATAAGCAATAGTACCCTTGTCCCCTTTACCCCGACATCCAATTACCCCCATACTCTAAAGGTCATCGGATTTGCAATCGAAAGATCGTAGATTTCATCTGCACTCATAACATTTTTGAGGTCATCGTACGTATTATTAGATTCTCCACACACTAGCATTGCTCTAATGTAAGCTAGCGTGAAGTGGCCCTAAACCTTACTATACTAGATGGATCAACATGAATGCTAGTGTATCACAAATTGGTAAGACATTGAACGTATAGAGCGAAAGAACATAATATAGCTAAGCATCAAAATATTATGTTCGTCCGTTCTACGAGTAGAGTATTCCAGATACAATAGGTGTGTGCTTTGTGTCAGTATGATTCATTTAAACTGGGGTCACATTAAATTATTACATAACAGGAACGCATATATGATATGTAATCACTTCGCGGAATCAGATATTACACGGTAGTGCACAGGACGTAGCGATCATACAATGAATGTCACTCCTGTGTTCGTAGTTGCATTAAGTATAATGTATACGTTTGAATTGAAACTCTATATTATGGCTAAGCGTTTAAGATTTTAGATCATAGTAACAGGGATTGTTGTTGACTTAACGAGGTGATACTGAGGATATACGATGCTTTCGAGGCGAAACATGCTTATAAGTTGATAGCTTTTGATTACACGGATGGCGTAGTCGTTTTATTATGGTCGCTTCGCAATTGCCCTCGCGCTGAGTGTTGTGGGTTTCTATCGACATGGGACAAAAATTTGTGTGATCCACAAAAAAAAATTCCGAGTCTGGGTGTTCCTTATACCTGTTGTTTAAATATTTTTAAAGTCCTCCGCGACACATTAAATAAACACAATAAAGGAGTTGTCTGTTTTAAAATTAAGAAACTCTCTCAAATTAAACCTAAGGAATGTAATGACATTCAATAAATTTCTTTCATTCTGCAGAAACTACGGTATGAGATTATCTAAGTCTCGCTCGGCAAAGCGTGAGTGATACCCCCTAGTATAAAAGAAGGTAGGCAGTGTCTAGTACCATATTGTAATTAGCTACATTAGATGATGATACAAATAAATCGATTTCCTTGTAATTCCTGTGAGCACTTTACGAATATTATTAAACGAAGAATTACCTAGACTATTTAGAACTATTTAGAATAATTAAAATCGTTGTCTGAGAGATAAAACCCACAGCACTTGGCGCATAAGTCGCCACAGATGACATTGTTATCTGTATCAATGTCAATAATTACTTATTTCATATTTACCTGGTAAGATCAAGAGCATATAATGCTATGGAATTTTAAACTCGAGTTATTAGTCAAGTTTGGTTCTATTAAACGAACTTTAGGCATATAGGCATATTTTTTAAATCTTTATTACACGTATGTGGCACATGGCTTCATACGTGTACAAAAGATTTAAACAATATGGTCGTTTAAAGAGACTTATGATCTACTATATTAGACAACGGCTCTTAATCGCACTGGTTAGAATTTAAAGGTATAAAATTAAATATCTATGTATTTCACGACGTTTCAACCGAATAGCAGTGATCGTAATCTCGGATTGACTCTCATTGCCGTTGGGAAATAAATAACTAATTATTCCTTTAAATTCTTACCAACATAATTAAGAACCTTTATTTAATATTTTAAATAAAAAGAAATATCGTTGTGTAAAAAAAAACTATACATTACCCATCAGGAGTCAATAACATCGAAAATCCGAAATACTCGTTGGACCCGCCAAGATTCGCTGGTGTAAACATTATATTCGTATTTTCATGATACACGAAACTCGGTGTCGATAAGTGGATGATGAAAATAAATAAATAACATAATATTGTAGTCAACTGCATGGTTCGTTCAAGTAGTTTATACCTGCAAGATTTAATATACTTGTAAACAGTAAACTTGTAGCCTCGCTGATTTCAGCATGAATGGACCGGCTCGACCGGGGAAGGACTACCTTCTCACAGAATATCGACGTGAAATACCAGTATTCCTACTGTTGTATTTCGTTCGATGAGTGAGAGTACCGGAGTCCCAATCACCCTCTTTCCCTCTTGGCAATCCTTTTCCTTCCCACTGCCTTTCCTAAAGGGTCGGCAACGTGCAAGTGATGCCTCTGGTGTCGCAGGCATCCATAGGCTACGGTGACCACTTATCATCAGGTGGACCGTATGATTGTTTGCCACATTAGTTGTATTAAAAAAAAATTTAGACATAAAGCTTCGTAATACCAAAACACAGAACAATTTGGCTAAGAAAGTAATATCGATTGCAGTAACGTAACCTGATAAGACTTTTATTTATTTATTTATTATTCCAATTGCAAATACAGGTACATGGGCTATTAAGTACTTAATAGTTAGGCAACACTGTATTTTGCCTTGCGGCATGCAATTACACATAATACTTAAAACTAATTTATCTAATAATAACAAACAGACTGTAGGTACTTTATTAAATAAGCTTTTCTAAATTATAATTATTATAGTTTATCACATAAATATTCATCTACAGTGTAATAACATTTTTCTAGCAATAGCTTTTTTAACTTATTTTAAATATTTTAACATTGTGTTCATTTAGTATTAGTTTTGGTAAATGGTTATATATTCTGGGTGCCATACAAAACACACTTTTATTAAAATACGTTGTTGTATTGGATGGTACAATAATTTTTAAATTGTTTCTTTAACTTTTCAAATTCTCAAACATATGTAAATTCTTTTTTGCAAATAAAGCAGTCTCCAAAATATATGTACATGGTTTATCGGCATCACTTTATCGGCATTATTACGCTAAGTATATTATCGAATAGAAACTGACGTAGTGAATTAAGTGAATGCCTTAACGTTGCCACTGCGCCGAATGTTATGGGTTCGATGCCTACATAGGATAAAAAATCGTGTGTTCTACAAATAATTCCAATTTGTCGGCCTCGATGGTGTAGTGGTTAGTATAACCGACTGCCTCGCCTGAGGTCGCGGGTTCGATTCCCGCACAAGTCAAACATTTGTGTGCATGAACATGGATGTTTATCTTGGTCTGGGTGTTTCTATGTATAATAATAATATGTGTGTATTTACAACAAAAAAAATATATATGTATGTTTATCCATTGTCTAGTACTCATAGTACAAGCTCTGCTTAGTTTGGGCTAGATGGTGTTGTGTATATGTGATAGGATATTATTATTGTTGAATTATGATTGGGATCTCTCTTTAATCTTTCTCCATATGAACTATGCCAAATAAATCTCAAGCTCTTCTGTGTGCGCATTGTTTTCTCGTCACGTAATAATACAGGCACAGATTTAATTAAACTATACGATATACTAACCTCGAATAACACACAATTTATATACACAAACAACAAATTCTGTATTTTTAATCACATAATTTTAATTAACCGTAAAATGACTCTACACTTTTAACATATTTATTCACTATAACGTAATTTATTATTAATATGTTTTACCATACAAAAGATACGTCTGAACCTTTTAGCACACTTACTGGTACTGAACAATTATATACAACTCAAACTTATTATTTATTTTAATAGCTAATTAGCGTTAAAACTTGTTATTATAGTGATAAGTTACTCGTCAACAAAGATAGGTGGAACGACATCATTTAAGATTGAACAAGACCGACGGTACCCAAATTATGTTTCGATTGAACGCATGGCGCAGTCGTTCTAGTGGTCACGTCGACATGGTGTAATGAGCCAATTGTTGCGGGTTCGATTCCCGCATGGAACAAAAGTTTATAATATGATCTACAAATAGTAGTATCGAACGTGGGTGTTCTTTTGTGACCGTTGTTTTATGTTTATTTTTAAAGACGATCGGCAACACATGGAATGGTAAAGCTTTAAAAAGAAGATGATTAGTGTAACCGACTGCCATGCCTGAGGTCATGGATTCGATTCTAGCACAAGTCAAACATTTGTGTGCATGAACACTGATGTTTGTCTTGGTCTGGGTGTTTCTATGTATAATATGTATGTATTTACAAAAAAAAGTATATTATGTATGTTTATCCATTGTCTAGTGCCCATAGTACAAGCTGTGCTTAGTTTGGGCTAGATGGTGTTGTGTGTAAGTATGCGATAGAATTCAGAATTATATTCTACTTCAATCAGGAATCGAACCACGCTGTCTATTCTGTCTCGTTGCCGCATGCATCTAAAATACTTTAAAGCACTGTTATTGCATGCATATAAACGAGACGAACCTATACAAACTGTAATATTGTATGTCTCTTTTGCACATGCATAAAGAATAATTTAAGAAACATACCACCGTGCTTTAAATTGGGCTCCTATAGATACTAGAACTACCTAACCAGCGTCACCAAGAGCGCCGTGAATCCTTGCTCTATGGTCCTAAACTGTATTTGTAATACACCGAACATTATACAATGCAATGTTAAAAAATTATGAATGCATCATATGTTGATAACAATAATTTATATTATTATAAGTTAGGATGCTGCAGCATGATTCATTATCTCGCTTCCCGTGCGAGATAATTATAAAGGTCTCTGACCACTAAACCGTAACACGATATGACAATGCTTTATTTATTAATAAAAATATATTTGTATACTCGATGGCGAAGGTAAAGATTATGTTTACAGTTAATTATGAGGTCTCGAATTCAAGATACGGATCGTGTAAACATTTTTTTTTATACATATAAGGCGACAAACAAGCGTACGACCACCTGATGGCAAGTGGTCACCGTAGCCTATGGACGCCTGCGACACCAGAGGCATCACTTGCGCGTTGCCGACCCTTTAGGAAAGGAAGTGGGAAAGAGAAGAAGTGGGATGGGGGAAAGGGGGTGAATGGGCCACCGGCACTCGCACTCACCGAACGAAACACGACAGTAGGAATACTGCTATTTGACGTCGATATTTTGTGAGAGGCCGGTTGAACCGGCCCATTCATTGTGAAATCAGCGAGGCTCTATCTGATATAGTTTACCCCATCACTGTAGCCCACTATAGCAGCACGGAGCCTGAAAATTTACACATGGCAATAAGCTTCGCATATTACATAGGACATGTTATGACACACAAAAGCCTAATTTTACAATCGCCAGTTATGGATTCGTAGAATATAATTAAGTTATGGCAACATTTTTAATTGAATACAGTAGAAAAATACTGACATAACAAAATATAAACAGTAAGAATTTGACACAGAGAAAACTGAATTAAATAAAAATAATAAGGTGCAGCCCAGACGACAGACTATCCGTGACGCACTTTTTAGTCTGTAAAAATAGAACCTAAGCATTTATAAGCAGTAACGCATACGACGTGCAAAAAGTGAAAAATCCATGTAATTCTGGCAGACCGTGCCGCGCAGCGCCGCACAAAAAGTGCGCGAAGAAAATAGAACGTTTACTTCAACGCGCGCTAACGCAGACGGCGCACACTTTAGTCTGCAATCTCTGCATTTCCAAAGCGTTTACGTCCCTACAGTTCTGCCGACAGAATGATCGAAGATGTGCGTCGTATGCGTTGAATGTGTGAAAAATCCGCGACGGATATTTTGCGCGCCGTGCAGACTGTTTGTGCGCTGCAAACTCGATCGCACAAAAAGTGTGTCGTCTGCGCTGCACCTAAAGTTGAATATGTAGGTAAATATTATTTAGGTCTGAGATAAAAAATATTCTTCAATTTATTATGATATTGTAATTTTAACGACTCTATTATTCTAGTCTTAAATTTGATAATAAAATTATGGACAATGTGAGTTTCTGGTAGTGGTTTTGTAAATGAATTCATCATTTTATCGAATCTGTTGAGCGTTGAATATACCCAAATATTTGCCTTGACTAATTGAGTGCAAAATACGTTGAGAATATTCCACAACCTGGATATTCTCGAAGTAGGTTTAGTGCTAAAAGGTTACCGATTTGACATATTGTTTTTAACGTATCAGGCATGAAAAATATATCTTTTGCATGCACTGAATCACAGCTTGTTGGAATTCACTACTAGATATAGCACTCTCCCAAATCTGTGACAGTGTCTAGTTTTCCATAAATAACCCCGGCTCTCCTCTTCAAAGGATCTACTGCAATTTGAAAGTTTTGATCGTTAAATGGCTTTTTAGACATTGATTAGTTTGCTCTCTGCTAGAGACATACTCGTAGTTAGGCAACATTCCGTCATTATTTGTGACTAGATTTTGCCCGCGGCTTCGTTTGCGTAAATATAGATAATGTCAATTTTATCTATTCTCGTGGGAACAGTACTTTTTCCTGGAAGAATGGTCCTTTTCTATTCCGGACAATGTGTATGCGTAATTTCATGATCGGTCGAGTAGTAATGGCGTAAAAGCGAAACAAACAAACAAACACACATTTACATTTATAATATTAGTTAGGTATATATAGGCTATTGTAGTCATATGCGAGCACACCAACGACAACTATCTGTACGGAGTTGAGGCAGTCGCCGTGACCGAAACCGGTCTGGAGTCATCACATCACATTAGTTAGGTTCATATATTGAGGTGCATCAAGAACTATGAAAGCTTATGGACGATGCTAGGCAGGCTATATTTAAGTTTTACTAATTCAAATTATTTTTAAGACAAATCATCAAACAAATAATTAGCGTATACCTAGCCTAGGAATAAAAACCATATGTATCACACAAGTAATTGTCCCGCATGGGATTCGATTCCATCGCACGTAGCTCAGCGACAGCGGTCAGGTAAACGCATGCCGCTTAGCCCCTCGTGTAAGTCCAGTGTTTGCTCTAGTGTTTTTGATTCAGCAGCGTTCGGTCCTTCGGAAAATATGGTCATAAAATGGTATAAAGAACTTCAACGAAAATCTGTTATCGTCTGAAAACGATAATATAACATTGATAATGCACCTCAGATGGTTGTTGTCTCATATTAATGTGTATCACCGACGATTAGCATGTGTGAGTAATTGTATATTACGCTGTAGTGAACAATACCTTTAGAGTTTCGGAAAAAAACAACTGAGTGGACGGTGTCCAATGACCTATTCATTGGGCTACCGTAGATTTTATTTTAAGGATCGATTATAATGCAAGTATATATAATACGTGAAGTAAAAACCTTGTACCCGTTTTTATGAAAATTACGCAGACGGGGGAGTTTGAAATTTGGCACAGTTAAAGTTCATATGGAGAAGGAGTGGCGAATCCTAATATTTTTATGAAATATGCATTAGAAATACATTAATTTAATAACAAATACTACACGCACACAAGCATGCATTTGACACACGCAGTCGAATCGCGTTCGTATTTCGTCATTGTTCGCCTGATGTCGTAGAATCCTTCGTAACTATGGTTACATATCTTAAGTACCGTGAAATGTGATTATAAGAGTATAGTTATAGACAGTATAATCTTGAAAACGATCAAACTTAAAATCAATTATGGTCGAATTTCGACCAATGGCGCCCGCTTGTAATATTAAATTCCCCTATTAGGTACCCAGTAGTGATGCAACATGAGGCAAACTCCGATTTAACGATTACTCGAGTAGGTTTTTTGTAGTAGAAACTCGATTCACACGACTACAATTGGAATAGAGTTGCATCACTAGTCCCCAGACAGTTTAACTTGGTTTAACGGTCTTCATGAGTGTCGAAAGTCAGTGGTTACTATGGTTACCATTGCTGAACAAGGGAGATAATATGTAGCAGGTCCTATAAAGAAAGGATAATAAATAAAGCGCAATATTAATAACAACTCCAACCACATTTATTACTAACCCTTATATAATAATAAATATTATTGTTTTATATATTTACAATATGGCTTGCAGCTTATTCTTATAATACATACATTTACATAATATTGTCTTCTGTTTACGTGAATGTTATACATTGAAATTAAACTACTATATACGGATTTTAACGCGTTGTTTATTTGACACTTTATTAAAAAAAATTGAAAATTGTTACATTACTATTACTATTAAACTTTACAAATTTTTAAGCTATTTAAATTATTGAATGCCATGGTCACGGGGAGTCTGCTGAAAAGCAACCGAAACGTCGGGGAAAGTGTAAACACAAATATAAATAGCATAATAGTATAGTAATAGTATAAATAGTTTTAATAGTTTCAATAATTTAAATAGCTTAAAAATTAGTAAAGTTTAATAGTAATAGTAGTGTAACAGTATTCATTTTTTTTTAATAAAGTGTCAAATAAACAACGTGATAAAATTCGTGAATAGTAGTTTAATTACAAAATACATACTTTTTTTATAGTGACACGGCATAGTGATTGTCACGGACCTGATGGCAAGCCCAATTACAGTCCAGAGACAGTGACGACGAGGAGAAGATGTCTTCTAGCCATCGCCAGTGTCAAGCCGGTCTGACCAGATACTTCTTCACACTACATTTGAAGGACCCAATGTCATAGAAGGGAGGGAACACATGTCCCGGAAGACCATTCCAAAGTTGTATGATACGGCATAAGAAGGAATTGCTGAACCTTTTGGTGCGAGACGGGATTGTGCTAACTGTCCATCCGTGGTTACGAAGACCGGCACGTGTGGTTCTCAAAAGGAAGGGCGAAGATGGGATGAGGTCAAATAACTCTTCGGAGCATTCGCCATGATAGAGGCGATAGAATACGCTAAGGGACGCAATGTCTCTACGAAATTGTAGCTGTTCGGTGTCCTTCGTAACCTCCTGGCTGTCGATTATACGCACGACATGACGCTGCAATTATCTAAGGCTTTGAGTAGGTACTTAGCGGTTAGCGGAACCATTCCAAAGGTGCGAACAGTACTCCATACTGCTACGGACTTGGGCCTTGTACAGCAAATACCGCTGTTGAGGAGTAAAGATACGCCGCACCTTGTTTAGAATCCCGAGTTTACGTGCAGTTATGGTTATTACACTCTTGATGTAATCCCTAGAGTAAAGGTCGTGGCAGATGTCTATGCCGAAGATGCTAAGACTGTCCTGCAGTGGTAGCGTGGTACCCCGAAGAGTAGGAAATGGAGAGAATAGGGTTTTGTTTAGCTGAACGCGCACATCTGAGTTTACTACAAACTTACAACTTAATACTTGTAATGTTTGTAATAATAATACTTATATACTTATTCAAGAGACCTCTTGAATAAGTATAATTATTCAAATATAAATAATAATCATACCCTAAAGTAAATTTACAAAATAAATAATTACCAATTTACTTACATTTTTAATAGTATGATTGGCTCTTAACTAAATTGAATTACTCGATTGTGTAATTTATTTAATAAAATTGCATTTGAATAACATATTATTCGATTGTTAACAACCGAATGGAAGATTAATTTGTGTATATCGTTCACAATGAGCACAGTCATTTGATTTCAAATCAAAATTGCCTGATGACCCTTGATTTCAAATTGAATATTTTAGTGTCTTTATCCGTTCACTTTTTAGTACTATATTAAAATTATAAACTATAAGGAACATATTATATAATTAGAGTGCGCATTTGCATTGCTTGCGTAATAATCGAATGTCAAATTTGATTGGTGGTCGATATTACCTTATCAGGGTAGGTATAAGGGTATTGCACCCTTATAATATATATGTGTGTACTGCTTTCAATTACAGTAGATAATAATATATTTAATTATTCCTGACGACTAAATACTCAATTGGCGTCGTTGAGGTATTATCGAATAAAATTATAAATCAAAATCGAATTCGATACTCCATAACAATGTTTAAATCTTCGAGTATTTATAATTACTGCCTTTTTGGCCCCGTGGCACACAATAATAATTGAAGCCGACTGTCAGATTTCGGATTGGGTTTCTTGGTCGGAGGCTAGTGTCGTAACTAACACATGTCTTACGTAATGTATATGCTAAACACCTCTGACTACCCTTTTAAAGTAAACGGGTGTGCGTCAATATATGCTTAGAAAAATCACGAATAAATTGATGTAATTGTTTCATAATTTTTTATGTATGCTTCGTCCTATGAAAGAATAATCGATTCATATCCGTGGATACAATAACAACAGAATTCTCTTCATTCTTCAAATTTTCAGTTTGGTTATCTTTGTTTGACTCTGATCCTTGGTCAGCATCCGATGTCTGTATCGTTCTGTAAATATGTTGGTTATTAAGTTCAAACTTCTTGATTTTTTGTCTTGTTGCTCTCGTGAAGAAACCACACTGAAATAAGAAAGAAAATATATTTATTTTTCTCATTATGGGGTAAAACATAAATAAAAGAAGAATTATTCGATAGCTTAAGTCATTCGAATGCAATGCGTAGGAGTTAAACATCTAATCAAATTCTTGTGGAGAACTATAAATATATATTAAAACACAGTCGTTCCAACAATACGAAAAATTAACAGGGTGTCAAATATTCCCATAATATTAGTGATAACGTATTAATCGATATTCGAATACACATCTTTCAAGTTATTCGATATTTCTTGCGGTGAAAATCGTTCTCCTATTTAAAACATACAAACAGAAAGGAGCGATCATATTTAAGCATTTCTAGCGTGCATATTTTAAAAGAAAATAATATCAGTCAAAACAGGAAATATGTTAATTAATATGCATAGCACCATAATTAGTATTGAAATTAAACTACTATATACGGATTTTATCGCGTTGTTTATTTGACACTTTATTACAAAATACTACTAGCTTGGGATCCAGTAATTCAAATAGTCAAACCCAAGAAGAAGCAAACCACAGCTAGACTTCGTGATACTTTGAGCTCATTCTGCGTAAATAGAAACACCCATGATTAAATTATGTTCGGGTACTTTGAAATAACTACACTGGAACATTGAGACAACTGCCATCTTAGTCTCCCCGTGACCATGGCTGCTGAAAAGCAACCGAAACGTCGGGGAAGGGTAAACACAAATATAAATAGTATAATAGTATAGTAATAATATAAATAGTTTTAATAGTTTCAATAATTTAATTAGCTTAAAAATTAGTAAAGTTTAATAGTAATAGTAGTGTAACAGTTTTCAAAAATTTTGTAATAAAGTTTCAAATAAACAACGCGATAAAATCCGTATATATTTTCAATGAATAACATTCGCGTAAACAGAAGACAATATTATACCATAATTAGTAATTTTGCATTTGGGCAACTTCGTGTAAAAAACAAATCAACGGGCATTCGATCAACATCCTAAAGTTTAATTTCAATGAATAACATTCGCGTAAACAGAAGACAATATTATACCATAATTAGTAATTTTGCATTTGGGCAACTTCGTGTAAAAAACAAATCAACGGGCATTCGATCAACATCCTAAAGTTTATTATTATTAGCCTATGTTGCCTATCTATAAGTAAACGCCTCATAAATACTGTTTTGTTACAATGTCAGTTATATCTGAAAATAGATTCACATAATCGGTTTAAATAAAGAAATTTTGAAAAATTGTAATACATAATAATTATAATTTCTTAAAGGTTTTCGTATATAAAATGCGTTAAGTTGCACGTGATTTTCGGGTCCTTGGACCTTATTCATGAGCACCGGAACCTAAAATATGACCACACCTTAATGTTACAGGCAGTATATCAACCATCATCGATCATCTTAATAGTCCTACATTCCCCAGGACAGTTTAGGACAGTCATAATGCTGGGACTTTGCTGTTATTGAGAATTTTATAAGAGACCCCCGAACTGTGGACCGTTTGATTTGTAGAATTGCAAAGTTGCAATTTATGTTACTATTTGAACAGTCACCTTATGACATTTTACCCATCACAAAATGTGGGCAAACATTGTAAAATTTCTGCCGACTTTTAAGCAATTTGGATTAATACGGCACTAATAAGTTAGTAAAGTTCAAACAATGCCAAGGCAACATGATTTTGTATGTATAGAATTGAAGACTCAAACTTACCTTATGCATAATCTGTACAATGATTGCTAGAAGCAATAATCCCAAAATTATACAGGGTACCACAATACACCAGAGAAGGTCTGCAGGCTCTACAAGAAATGTCGTGGTTACTTCATATCCACTGTAACAAACCACATATCAAACATGCAATTAGAAAAATAAATGATGAATAGCGCTAAAATTTTTATTCAAACTTGGCACGACTTGGAACCGTCAGAAGATCAAAATAAAATAGCCTTTTTATATGTTCCTGTGGTAAGTAAGGTTTACAAAGGCTTTTAACGGCTCCTGTACACGATGCCGCCGCCGCGCCGTAACCGTTCTGCCAACGCGCCTCTATGCTGTGTATACGGTCGCGACCGCAACGTCACCGCGCCGCCACCGCGCCGCCACCGCGCCGCCACCGCGTCCCCGCCGTTTGATTTTAATATACCACTAGACAGTTGTTAGTAATACTTTGCATAACACTGCTCTGTCCTCCACTAAAGTTATGAACGTTTCGTAATCAAAATTATCCATGATAGATTACTAAAAAGTTAATACGAGCGCATACGTTGGCGCCCGGTAATGGAATAAGCAAAATCAAACAGCGAATGGCGGCGCGGTGTCGGCGCGGCGGCGGCGCGGGGGCGGTGCGGTAGCGAACGTATACACAGCTGAGAGATATGGTGACGGAGCGGTGACGGCGTGGCAGCGGTATCATGTACTTGAGCGCTAAAGCGGTAATATTATATCTGAAGCTACTAGTATCTTCCGTGCCTCGGAGAGCACGTTAAGCCGTTGGCTTAACGTGCTCTCTTTATTGGGAGAGTGTCGACACAAAAGATCCCACTGGGTCGAAGTGTCGGCGGTCTGCACTGACTGGCCCCCACATAAGATAAGATACTAGTATCTTTGTTCATTATGCTGCCGGTGCATTTTGTAGTTTTTGCAAGGTCAATCATGACACCGCTCATATGTTACAATCACGCCTAGATGTTTATTCATAAATAGGTGAAAGGTTTTTAGTTTTAGATACCACTTAGTCTGAAATGATGTCAGCATACACAATGATACAGATAGAAACGTTAAATTTTACGAAATATGAATCTTAAAGATAATTAAAATAATACTTACATGAACATCGGTTGCATTGTAGGTTGGTTCCTTTGTATGAATATTTCAGATGTGGCGTTGTACATAAGATGTGTTTTAAAATAAATTCCTGTAATAAATAATATTTGAATATAATTATATCATATTAACAAATCGGCAACTTTATAAAAACAGATAAAGGAGTGCATAGGCTGTCCTTTAAGAGAGAATGGTAATATTTTGTTAATTTAATCATAAGTCAAAAACGAATCGACATAAATAAATGAAACGTTTTTGGTTTGCGTGCCTTAAATTCAATGAAGGTAGTTAAAAAATAAATGAGTTGTATGCATTTATAGTAGGACATGCAGTAGACAGCTTCGCATATATAATCCGAAACTATGGCTTACTAGAATTCGCTGAAGCATACATTGACACAATCGCAACGTGCAGTAAAACGTGCAGTTCGAATACGTCATGAAATGTAGTGATTTAAGTGGTCATTGTGCCGCTGTCGCTGTTGCGACAAAAAACTGTTCAGAGTTTAGACGTTTTTTGTGTCCGTCGTTATAAGTCCCCCGCGACACAGGATTTATACCTATTTTTTTAAAATATTATTGTTGGCAAATGAGCAGACGGATCGCCTGATGGTAAGCGATTACCGCCGCCCATGGACACCCGCAAAACCAGAGGAGTCACAAGCGCGTTACCAGCCTTTTAAATTTGACCCTCCCCCCTCCGTAAGGGGAAGGGGGTTGGGCCTCCTGTATCCTCACTCACTCGACGAAACACAACGCAAGCGCTATTTCACGCCGGTTTTCTGTGAGGCCGATGAATCATTCCGGTCGAGCCGGCCCATTCGTGCCGAAGCGTGGCTCTCCAACAAACAAAAAAAACAAAAAAAAATGTTGTGCCGGAGTTGACTTTTTTTAAGAATCTTATAAACGTCAAATGTGAACTAAAATGCTACATTGTTTTGTATTTATTTTTGTAACTTTAAAGATACGTTTCTTTAAAGATACAATTAATAACTAAAAAGCCATTATTTTGTCGCAAACCGAGCAATACTAATTGTGTATAAATCGTTCTGGATGGAAGGCGCTGGCAACTGTGACACAGTTCATACTAGTACGGTCGTCAACAATGACTTCTTATTGATACATATATATATATATATATACTACTCAAAACAAAATAAGGGCCACTAGTTTATTTACATTTAAGTGCACTTTAGTAAACTGAAAGTAACTGATAAGTAGCATTATATTGATATTACGAACTCTTTGGTGTTTGATCTCTTTTATGCTAGTGTTCCTGTTCCTAATTTGAAAAATATTGGCCATCATTTTAAGAAAAAAAAAAATTGTATATTATTCTTATGTTTTTCTTCGATTGTCTTCTTAACTTGTTCCGGTTATTTTAGGAAAAAAGTTATACTTTTTCAATTTTAATTGATTCATTTATTATCTCGCGTTAATCATGCCACCAGTACGAAGGATACAATTACAGCAACCAGAGCCATAACTATGATTCAAGAAGGTCGTTCTCAGCGTTACGTGGGTTTGCAGTTGGGTTTTTCTCGAAGAGCTGTCCAAAATGTATGGAATCGTGTCAGTGATCAAACTATACGTAATCGATTGCACGAAGACCAGCAAATGTCAAGACGACGAGTTGTTCAAATTCCTCTTACCAGGGTTCAACGTGCAAACCGTTTAAGATTCTCCCGTCAGTATTTGAACTGGGGGATTAATCAGTGGGGCAAAGTGCTTTTTACAGACGAGTGCAAAGTAAAATTTTTAAGCTATTGCATAGCTTCTATCGCGGGCCTTGAGCGTGGAGACCGAATCCAGAAATTCCGTAACGAAAATAACCTAACACCCCCCACTCCGACCGGCACAGGGGTGATACTTTTTGAAGTTATACTTCTTTAGGCGCGTTATGAAAAAATGATGAGAGTGACATTTTAAGATGCGCGCGCATCACTGTGACACAAATGCTACATGTTGAAGTTGGCCACAGAATAGAATTAAAAGTATATATTTTTTTAAATGACTATAAGTTAACTTATATACAGGCTAGTTGCAAAGTATCCAACGAAACGTTGTTATTTTCAAATTCGATAGAAATACCATTTAATATGAAATATATTATTCATATTAATAATCAATTCTAAGAAATGGTCAATTAAATATTTTAGTTTTTATTTAACTTGATAATAATTTTCTTTTAATCAATATTTTTTCAAAAATAATAGTAATTTCATGAATTAAAATATTTAAAATAAAATATAAATATTGTAGTACCTATTATATTTAGGTATCTTTTTATTGAGTTCATAATTTTTTAATACATACATTTTGTTTATCGAATATAGTAATTCTATCCATATTTTTTTAAATTTATATATTATAGACCATTTTAATAATTTTCCGGTATTTTGTTGGAAACAAAATCTAGTTTCGTACTACAATATTTGTCTTTTAATTCATGTATATATTATTTTTAAATAAATATTAATTAAAAAAATGCTTTGCAATAGCTTTACCGCGGCAGTCTCCGAGTGCCACGCGTCTTTTTTTTTAATGATGATTGGCGTGTTAGGTTGTGGAGACAACGCGGCGAGCGGTTTTCGGAGTCCTGCATCCACGAAGTTGACCGTTTCGGTGGTCCCAACGTAATGGTTTGGGGTGGGTTTAGTTTACACGGTAAAACCGAGCTCACCATTTTAAATGCGGGTACCATAACTGCAGAACGTTACATCGAGGACGTCATCAGGCCTCAAGTGATCCCATTTGCACAGCGAGTGGGGCCTGGATTCATCCTAATGCAAGACAATGCCCGTGCACACACAGCTCGATCGACCCAAACTGTCCTAGAAGAGTCTCATATTGAGGTATTACCATGGCCAGCTAACAGTCCGGATTTAAATCCAATCGAGCAATTGTGGGACCAATTGAAACGAAGGGTTAGAGAGAATGAGCAAGGGGTCTACAACCAACAGCAGCTGATTGACGCTTTAAAACGTGCCTGGGAGGAGATTCCAGATGAAAACGTGAGGAATTTGATCCAGAGTATACATACGAGGCTTCAGGAGAGAGGAGGACATACTCGTTACTAAAAAGAAGAAACAAAAGTGACAAGAACTGTATTTTGTCTTTTTCCGGTGATTTCTTTTGTTCATGTTTTTCATTCAAAATGGCCAATTTCACTATGAACTTAAAAAAAACAATTCATGATCATTATTTTAAACAATTATTAGCCTATATTATAACCAATAACATTATTTTGTAGTTACATAAGTTAAACAATTTAATGTCTTTATTGTTTTCATGGTACAGCAAAAAATCTTAGTGGCCCTTATTTTGTTTTGAGTAGTATATATATTGTTTTTGGTTATCTTGTGTACCTAATTTAAGAGAAATTAGTAAAGTTTTGTCAGTAATAAACTATTTTATTATTATTATGTTTTTCTTATCACAGGTATTTTTTAACATAATTATTATATAGAAAATACCCGGCCCTTTGGGAGGCTTACACGGCGACATGGGTTCAACGTGAAGAGGCCCCTTCGAAAGTTTTAATCAAAAGGTGGGATGGAACACCTACAGCGGCACTAGCCGCAGCAGGCGTAGGACTATTGCTACGTATGGATTCTAATATATGGGCTATGGCTATTATTTTTATTACTTATGTTCACATTTGAGTTGGCCTCGATGGCGTAGTGGTAGGTGTAACCGACTGTCCCGCATGAGGTCGCGGGTATGATTCTCGCACAAGTCAAACATTTGTGTGCGTGAACATGTTTGTCTCGATCTAGGTGTTTCAAAGTATAATTATGTATGTATTTACAAAAAAAAGTATATATGTATGTTTATCCATTATCTAGTACCCATAGTACAAGCTCTGCTTAGTTTGGGCTAGATGGTGTTGTGTGTATGTAATATTAGCTTGAATCGTATTATTATGATTGTAAATGTACATAAATATAACGTATCAATAAAGTTTATCGTTACAATAGTGCCGAATTAGGTCATATATAGACCTAAATAGTGTAGATAAATTGTACAAATAACATAATATTATGTTTTTTTATATAGTTTATAAGAATATCATGTTAAAAGCATAAATATTGGCAATAAAATGCATTTTTATCTCAAGTTAGGTATGTTAGGGTTCCTAGATCTTAAGGTTTTAATAAAAGGTTTCACTTGTGTGTTTTATTTTGTACGCTACTAAAAGCACTACAAGATACTGAAGGAATCATATACCTATATAGTATAGTTAAAAAGTTATTACACTTTTTTTATATAAATGTTACCGCAAAATAGATTTTTAGCCTTAAACATAGAATAACTATGTCTAGACTTAACTCCCGATAGATAAAACAGATATTAATAGGTAGGTCTTTTTGTGCCCTACGCGGCACTTTTTACACCATCACGCTAGCTAGTATAGTTCCGTAGTTATAAGCAGAAATATAAACATTATATAGTTAAAAATAAACTTGTTGACCGAGGTTTCTGGCCGGCTCTCGTTACGGTAAAGATTAGAGGTACTTAAGCGGCACAGTATCGATCGACCGCAGGTGCTCAAGAAACCTCATCTTCAAGCCTCAAGAACCAAACGGAGCCAGCCAGAAACCTTCAACCAACTGAACAATGAAGCTTGTTTTTATTTGAAGTCCTGATTCTGACCCGCACATCGAACCCGCAACAACACGCCTTTCAGAGCCTCCGACATCGTAACCAGTAATCGCTATAGTACAGTCTACACATCGTGTATCGGACGTCAGCGACTCGACGGTTGTTTTGTAACCATCATATAGTAACCTCAGCCCCGAGTTCGCCCGTCCGGTACAAATATTATTATATTATATTATATTATTTGCGAGAGTTGAGTTTTTTTAAGAGAAAAGGGATATATTTTTTTATTTGAGTCATATATAAAAATATATAAATCATACATCAAAGTCCACCTTGACCCTTCCATCATAAAGATTAGTATAGCCTCGCTGATTCAGTATGAATGGGCCGGCTCGACCGGGGAAGGACTACCCTCTCACAGAATATCGACGTGAAATAGCAGTATTCCTACTGTTGTGTTTCGTTCAGTGAGTGAGAGTGCCGAAGGCCCAACCACCCCCATTCCCCCATCCCGCTCCTTCTCCTTTCCACTTCCTTTATGCTCTTATTACTTATGCCTCTGGTGTTGCAGGCGTCCATAGGCTACGGTGACCACTTACCATCAGGTGAGCCGTATGCTTGTTTGTCACCTTAGTTGAATAAAAACAATAAACTTTATGTGTAATATACCAACCTTCCAGATTTAGATCTATCCGCAATGGAATTGTCACCGGGTAGGAAGTTTTGGCCGGTATAGACCACTGGCATGTATATTCAGAGCCATTTTGTTTACACCCCTCAATATCGGCTGTAATGTATGCCTGGAAAAATAATATTGGCAGGCTACAGATAGTTAAATTATAAATAACGATTATAATTGAACGTAACATACATGAACATCCACGATGTATATGACAGTCATTTAATGTAAAAATATTTTGAGTTAGTAATGAGCATCTTTTTAATGAATTTCTTATTATTCAAAGGTATGTATGTGAATACATTATTATTATGCTTTTCGAATCGTTTTCACTTATAAGATCATTCGCATAATAATAATGCCACGGTATCTAATAATGGTCATTTACTATGGAATGTCAACAATATATTTATTACCCAGTTGAATTTGCAATTGAACATTTTATTAGGGTACCATTTTATGAAGAACATACAAAATACATACCTTATCGGGGATCCATATATGAGCAGTTATCTCATGCCAATCCGAAGGTCCTTGATTTGTTATCTAAAATAAAACAATGGTTTATTATAATACGAACATGGGTTATTGACGTTAATAATGTTTAAATTAATTTTACTAATTGTATATTTAAAAAAATATCGTTCCTAATAGATCTTCAGCCCTGGATAGCGGGGCACTTAGGGTGTTACCAGACCAATCGATCGATCGTAGATCGACGTCGATCGATCTAGTAGAAACTATCGATCGACGTCGAGTAATCCATTCTACCATCGATCGATGCCGTCGATCGACGATCGATCGATTGGTCTGGTAACAACCTTAGGCTTAAAATAATAATTTGTTTGTGGGTCACAGAAATAGACTGCACGGTTTAAGTGATCGCCTCGCCACTGCCACTGCGCCGACTGTTATGGGTTCGAATCCCGCACGGAACAAAAATCTGTGTGATCCACAACTGGTTGTTTCGAGTCTGTATGTTCTTTGTGTCCGTTGTTTGAATGTTTGTAAAGTCGTGACACAGGAACTATTACTTGTGCTGGAGTTATCTTTTCACAACAATAAACAAGTGAGAAACAGCAATGAATTGCCGTAAATCTGAGAGTTCGAAAAATTGTATCACGTGATCAAAGGTGTGATCAGAGGTCAAAGGTCATAGCCATTTCGGGGTATATCGACTATGCTGAGTCGAATGGCGTTGACTACGAGTCTTTAGCTCTTAGGGTTCTTGAGTTGAAAGTTGTATAACAGACAGATGGACAAAGCTGTTATATAAGAGTTTTTCGAACTCCAAAATATAATATTATCGCGATTGGTATTGGAACCCACAACACTTGACGCAGTGGCAGCGGCCATTTCAGGATATAATATTTCTATACATTTTTTCTGTAACTTGTGTTTCATTTAACCTGACATTCTTGTACTGCATGAATCCAGTGGTTGGAGAGGCTGGTAATCTGTCATACAGGTCTCCTAGTACAGATACCAGTCTCTCATATAGTAGCAACAACATGTCTAGACTAAGTTTCTTTTGTGCAATTTTGTATTTTCTAGCTATGTGAGAAAGAAACAATAAATTATTATTATTATTATTATTATTTGTGTAATCAGAAAGCTATCAGATTTTAAGACGAACATTTCTTGCATATATCTCCACGCGTTGCATTTGCATTTGCGTACTTCTGTACACAAATACTCAGTGAGTCAATATGATACAATGGTTCAAATCCACTGATACCGTGATTCTCCATGAATTACGAAAAATCATAAATTATTTTAAAGATCTTCTTCTCCCTAGCCTTTATTATTCCCAAGTCACTTGGGGTCGACTTTCTAGTCTAACCGGATTTGACTGGATATCAGTTTTTATACGGAGCGATTGCCATTTGACCTCCACAACCCGAAGGCTAACGATACCCTAAGGCTAACTTAATGTTAGGATCTTAGAGGGCACTGACTTCCCAATAATTATTGCCATAGAAGTTCATGGCAGCCGGGACCGACGGCTTAACGTGCTCTCCGAAGCACGGAGCTGGCGATAATTGTCAATCAATACGCACATAATTTCGAAATGTCATATAAATTCCGAAAGTCAGAGGTGCGCGACGTGGGTTCAAACCCGAGACCCTCTACATTGCAGTCTGTGGGTCTCCCCACCGAGCTATCACTATTTAAAAGATTTAAAAAAAACTTATGAATTTTAAAGATACTTACTGCAAACAAGTGTTGAAATGAAACGTTCGCGCCCAACGCTAAGTTGTTCCTCATAATTATCATTGTCTCGTTCGGCAACGCTTTTCTGAAATAAAACAGCTTTTGATACATATGCAAGTAACTTATCACGCTAATATAATGTTTGAAAGGAAAACTGTGATGTTTTAATCCATTCAAGTTTATAAACATATTTAATTTTGATTGCTAAACATGGTCTTTCCCTTTGAACAAGTTAAGTTAAGTGAGTTTTACACTAAGCAAGAATGGAATTGTAGCCTTTACATTTGCCATTGGTGGCAGATGAGCAAGTGGCCCACCTGATGGAAAGTGGTAACCACTGCTCATGGACTTCAGCAATGTCAAGACACAGCAAAGCCGTTGCCTACCGTGAAAGAAGAACTCTCTTTAAACCTCGTTTGAAGAAGGACATATCATAGCGCTCGGGAAACACCGAAGCTGGCAGTTCATTCCAGAGCTTGCACGTACGTGGGAGAAATGATCGCTGAAAGCGTACCGTTTTAGAATTGAACGCTTCCAGGTGATATGGATGAACCCTGCTTCGGTGTCGACTGGTACGGTGATAGAAAGGGGCCGCTGGTACCAAATCAAACAGTTCTTCAACATGTCCATAATAACGTGATCTGCCTGCCAATATCTTGTATAATAATATAATAATAAGTATAATTATATAATAATAAAATAGCTTTATAAAATTTAATAAATATAATGTTTTGAATCAAATTAGGTATCACTTGTCAACCTTTTTCTATTGCAATAGTTGGGGCGAGCAATTCAAGTGTGCTTGGCAGGTTTGTCTTGTGCCAAATATTTTGAAATATTAACTACTAGATTTTGCCCTCGGCTTCGCCCGCGTAAATGCAGGTTAGATTAGATTAGAATTCAATTCTTGAATAAAATTTCATGATGATCTGTTAAGTAATTAAGACGTGAAAGCGTAACAAATAGACAAACTGGTTTATTTATTTAGGATTAGCCTTGGTAGACCATCATTTTGGCGAGAAGATATAAATGGTTGATTTATATTTAATTAAAGATATTTTACTACAAACTCACCCGCTTATACTAAAATTTACTTCAGGCGTGACATCAATGATCACTTGATATCTTTTCTTAGCAGAAATATTGGTTCTACGAAAATTATCAATCAATACTGCCAAAAATGTAAAGTTTATTGGCCTTGAAGTGTTAAAATTGTAATCCATTTCCACCTCCCATACAAAGACAGCGTTTCTTAAAAATGGCTGCGGCATCTCACAGGTCATTACAAGATTTCGGAAAATACATTCACTTGGTATCCTTTTTGGATGTAATGGAAGGGAAAAGTTGACTTTTAAACCATAAGCTGGTTCTTCTACATTTCGAGCTGACAGTCTGATTCCAAATCTTTTTTTTGACCCTGGTACATAGGGACTGAAATTAAAACAATTTATTAATACATAGACGTTTAATGTTTGCACAAGTCGTCCTAAAGACAATCTGATACTGGACAGGACAGTTGTAGAAAGTTCAGGGTAAGTGTTGTAGAAAATCCAGTCCGTACGGAGGCGTCGCTTAGAGAAGCTTATGCGTCTTGTATTGGATCCTCCTAGATGGTTCACCAGTGTATTTACAGTTCCAGTGATCCACCCACCAGCAAAGCAGCATGAAGGCACACCTTGTTCGTAGGCCCTAAGCTCGAGACAGCTCGATATAAACTCCTCATCTCCCTGTGGCGAAGAGGTATATAAAAAAGGATAGTTGTAAAGACTATGAGCATTAGTTGCTACAACACAATAAAAAATAGACTTGACTAAACGTACATAAGTAAGGCTACTGAATCCAGTATCAAATTACCAAAATACCTAACGATGTGAAAAGTCGGAGAGGGAGAAATTTATGGAAAGATGAAGAAAGTAAATAAATATGATGTAAAAAACTAACTTATCTAAGGCCTCCAAGCTAATGTTCAACCATGGAGAGCAGAGAAGATCGTCCCCACAGTCACTCATTATTTGTACCGGCAGCGAAATATTTAACGTAGAGTTATCTGATAACCTCGCAGCATCCAACATAAACGTCGTAGAGTTATCTGAAACACAAGTTTTTTTATTTTTTATAATGACACGGCAAAGTGATTGTAACGGGCTTGATATAAAGCCCAATTACAGTCCAGAGACAGTGACAACGAGGAGAAAATAGATGTCTTCTAGCCGTCGTCAGTATCAAGCCGGTCTGACCAGGTGCTTCTTCACACTACGTTTGAAGGACCCAATGTCGAGGAAGGGAGGTTTATAAGGTTATAAGAATATCTTATAATTTAAACATATTTTCGGGTTAGTGTAGCATATGCTACATTTTGTTTTTACCATGTGTAGCGTAGTATGTGAGGTATGAAGTACTGTTATGTTAGTTAGTAATCGAAAAATAAAATATTAAGGTGGATATAACATCAACTATGTCACAAACGAAATACTTTCTTTGTTACGCCAGTCTACCTGTGATCATGGCCAGTGCAATCTGAGTGAAACGTTGCGCGAGCGCACTTGCAGCGCCCCGTAGTCTGGGGGCCCAGCGACGGAAGTGAACTGCAAAGTGCCATCGGCTGTCGAGGAAGAGATCTAAATATTTTAAGGATGACTCGACGCCGATGCGGACCGCTCCTACCATGATATGGGCCCCTGGAGGTGGCCGGTTCCAAGGGCCGTGAAAACAAACGGCCTCGGACTTATACAGAGCCACCTCGAGGCCCAACCGCCAGATACAACCAATGACTTGTGCAACCCCAGCGGTCTCTAGTATGGCCGCCGCGCGGAACGTCTTACCCCTTCGCCGTGATAAGTGTGTCGTTGGCGTAAAAAATGAAGCTGATATTACGGAGGAGCGCCTCTCGCAGCACCCAGTTTAGGGCAAATATGAGTACAGAGGATGCTGTTTTGGCTTTGTCTCAACACGCAGTTGGGATTCTTGATAATAAAAAGAAGAGTTTAGGTATATTTCTCGATTTGTCTAAGGCGTTTGACACCGTCTCAGTACCGCTACTACTAAAAAAATGGAATGCATAGGAATTCGTGGACTAGCCCTAGATATTTTCAAAGATTATTTGAGTAATAGAACTCAAGTCGTGAAGATTGGACAAAGTGTGAGTGATGAGCTTCCTATCTCATATGGCGTGCCTCAAGGTAGTATTCTAGGGCCTACCCTATTCCTCATATACATAAACGACCTATGTAAATTACCCATTGAGCATTGTAAAATTTTTACATATGCTGACGATACAGCATTGATCATTGATGGCATGGATTGGGCCCAGTGCTATCTGAATGCCGAGATTGCGCTGTCTCGTGTGATGCAATGGCTGAATAATAACTTACTAACTTTAAACATTAATAAAACAACGCTTGTACCATTTGCTATCAGATCATATTTGCTCCCACCTTGTTGTTTCACCCTAAAAGCTCATACGTGCACTTCTTTGGCTCACTGTAACTGCCTTACAATTACTAAAGCATCTAGCGTGCAATATCTGGGAGTACATATAGACCAATTCATTAACTGGCATAAACATATTGAGACGCTCTCGAGTAGAATACGAAAATTAATTTACATCTTCAAAAAGCTACGCTGCTCTGCAGACAAAGATACTCTCATAATGGTATATTTTGCTTTGTGCCAATCACTTCTATCGTATTGCGTACCAGTCTGGGGAGGTGCCACGGAAAATGTGTTTATCCGGCTAGAGCGGGCACAGAGAGTGGTCCTTAAAGTTATGTTCTTTCGACCCCGAAGGTATTCCACAATGCAACTTTATGTAGAATCTAAGCTACTAACAGTACGACAGCTCTATGTCCTTCATGCTGTGCTTCGGAAACATATAAGCAGACCGCCCACATTGCCCACCGGTAGACTTAAGTACAAGGTTTTCCCTATTGTGTCACATAGAACTTCCTTCGCTAATAGACAGTTTCATAATAGCAGCACAAAATTATATAATTACCTCAACAAAATATTGGATATTTATACAAAAAATAGGTTTCATTGCAAATCAATAGTAAAATTACATCTTCTAAAATTAGATTACCGCGATACTGAGGACCTAATACAGGGACGCTTGAAATAATGTCAGCTACACTTATATTGTTCAATAACATTTAGAAAGGCGCAATTAAATGAAATCAAATAATATTATATATAATCATAAGACACACACAACACCCACACCACACCCACACACACACACACACCCTCACACACACACACACACACACCCTCACACACACACACACACACACACACACACACACACATACACACACACACACACACACACACACACACACACACAGACACACACAACACACACATACAAACACACACTTGATACTAACCTATATTGAAATTGTCTTCTTTTCTTATTCCTTTTTTGTATTGTATTTCCCTTTGATTCATAAAATGATAAAGGCGGGTCAGAGTTTCTTTCTAGTACATATTCTTAAGCCTTATTTATTGATTGTATTGTGTCATATAAATGAATAATAAAGATAATAATAATAATAAAAGTCGTAACCGATGTTCCACAGATGCGGACCTCGCAGCACCCAGTCGTAACCGATGTTCCACAGGAGCGGTCGTCCCAGCACCCAGTCATAACCGATGTTCCCCAGGAGCGGACCTCGCAGCAAACAGTCGTAACCGATGTTCCACAGGAGCGGACTTCGCAGCACCCAGTCATAACCAATATTCCACAGGAGCGGACGTTACAGCACCCAGTCGTAACCGATGATCCACAGGAGCGGACGTCGCAGCACCCAGTCGTAACCGATGTTCCACAGAACCGATCTCTGTGGAACGCCGCGACGCCCGGTTCACCGCATCCTCCACCAGGCTGAACAGCATTGATAGTGGACCGCCCACGACTACTGTTATTTTTTAAGCTTACCTTTCATTAGTTCGTCCGCTTCTAACTCAAAAATTAAAATAATCGGATTCGTAAGATCAGCCAATACCTGTAAAAATACATAACGGTCAAAGACATAAAGAATGACGTGCACTATATCCCGAAGGGTGAGAAGCGGTGTATTACATTCGCATTTGTTATAAGAAAAATAATTCCCGCTAATTATGTTTTAAGTTGGATGTTAGTTATGGAGCAAACATATTACCATCTACCAGGAATATTTTTAAGACTTCAAGCAGCTACTAAGAATCGCATGACGGTAAAATCTTTTTGTCCTGACTTAACCTTGCCACCCGTGCATAATTATTGCCTCCATACTAGAATATACTAACTGCACGAATGGCGTAGTGGTTCCACTTTCAAGTGCTTTTTATTGTGCTGAGTGTTATGGGTTCGAATCCCACCTGGGACAAAACTTTTTGTGATCCACAAATCCGAGTCTGGATTTTCTCTATGTCCGTTGTTTGAATATTTGGGAAGCCTCCCGCGACACAGTAATTACTACTAGAGAGGTAATTTTTTAAATAAAAAAAATTAAAAGAAATACTTACGTCCACGTGAAGAGTTTTTTCATTACATATTTCTTTGCCCGGTGTAACTGATATGGGGTACTGTGAATCTCCAATTACACTCGACCGGTTGCCCACAGGATCTGCTATTATTTTTCCAATCATGTCTGAAATTAAATCATAGGTTTTCATCATGTTTAATTTCTTTTTTGGTATCAATAGTTATATCAGAATTATGTATTTATAGGTTACTCAATTATTTATTGGTCCTGTATAAGAGTTTCTGCAACACTTGGCCAATAACAAGTGCCATTACGATATTAGCCAGCCATAAACTCAATATGTATATTTTATAACGGTTTATTTTTTCTAATATAAGAACCATTAATTAAATAATATCTCATAGTTAATAATTATTTTTTAAAAGAGTCCCTGTTATCTTGTTGGTCATCACTATGAGTTTCCACTTACGCTTCAGTTGGACTATAAGTGGTCTTGATGCCTCGGTCGAGCAAAGAGTTGTTGATATTTCTATTAGACAAATGTTTGGTCACGAAGTATGTAACTATATCTGGTACAAGACAATTGGCTCTCTCACATTAAATTAAATATTGTTGGAACTAAAACATAGCTGATTTATTTATTTAATTATAACGGTTGTAGAAATTGGTCTACAACCGTTATAATTAAATAAATAAACAAATCAGCTATGTTTTAGTTAAACAATAATTAAAGATAGGAAAACATGAAATAAAAACAAAATTAAAACAAAGACATAAAACAAATTTACAATTATATGGATCTTGGTATCAAAAAAACTATCATTCCTTCCTCTCACAAAATCGCAGACACACTAACAATATATTCGGCTAGCCCTCCGAAAACAAGTCACAGTGAGGATTGGCGTACAGGAGAGCGTTGATAGCAGAATGAGAGCGCGTTATGGGTGGCTTAGCGCGCGCTACGGTGCGACATGATGGCATGGCATGTGCCTTCGGTTGCCGCGGTAGTTATTAGGAACAAAAAATCGACATAGCTCGTCATGAAAGTCTGATGCATCAATTTTTCCCCGCAGAATTTTGCACATGGCTATAAGTTGGTGCATCTCCCGTCTGACTTCCAATGAGTTATACCCTAGACAACCTAAAAGCAACATTGTGGGATACATGTATGGATAATATTCATAGACACGCTTGTACAGGTATCTTAGAAAGACTTTTTGCACCTTTTTAAGCAGAAGAGCGTATTTGCTCTCGTGTGTGTGGAATCCAAGCATGCAACGAACCAATGCCCCAAAAAGTAACCTAATGTTATTGATATCGCGAGAATTTGATGAAGTATAGATGTGCGTAAAATATCACTGCCTACTGCTTCAGGGATCCATGTTTGAATCTCTGTCAGTAGGTATACATAGTCATAATCTCAGGCCTAAATTCCTAAAAGTGCTAGCAGTGACGTATTACACCCATATTTCGTCAACTGTAGTTTAACATTATGTCCTACGTTAAAGGACTGAACCTATTGACGTCTATCAAGCATGGTATCAAACTCAGGGCTGTTACTGAATTTTTTAGGCAGGTAAACGCACTCTAAGATTCTAAGATTCTTTGGGCACGTGTCAAGGGACAATACTGACTCTATAGAGCGTCTAGTCGTTCAAGGAAAGATGGAAGGCAGGAAAGCGCGCGGAAGATCACCCATGAGATGGACTGACCAAGTTAAGTCAGACGTGGGCGGTACATTGCATGAGTGTACAAGACATGCCGTTAACCGGAAGAAATGGCAGAACATCGTGAGGCGTGTGACGTCGACTCTTCTGGACACCTAGACAACATGATGACCACGACCATTCTGTCAAGAATGAACGACTAAGAAGAAGAATTGCACTAACATTTTACTCTTCTCATGCACATTAGTTACATTTACTACTGATTTGCCTCTGAGGCAGTGTACTCACTTAACTTAACTTTTGATGCAATCGGTGGTGAAGACACACAAAACATAGCAGTGAAGGTTGTCTGATTTAGTGGCAGGTTCATTTTGTTATCCTTGGCTACTCTGATCGAGGCTCGCACTTGCATAGTTGGGACACACCGGTACAGGTACGCGGCGCCACTGTCGTATGCGCCGATGACTACATCTGAAACCAAATATTCAAAAGCGATGATCATGGTGTTTTTTTAGCAAAAAATAGACAAATAAATTGAAGGAAGAGCACAGCAGATCTTCTGTACTAATCTAGTGCAGTTCCACTCGAAGATTATCTATATTATCCTAGCTCGGCAGAACATGCTCAAATGTCTTGTGATAGCATTTGCGATTGAGTGGTCTTCCTTTCTATCTCCACCTATTGTGAGCTAACGATGTAGCCCACTCGTGGCTCGTGGTAATTTACAAGACAAATTGTAAGAAATTGAAAAATAAATTAATAAGGTCTTACAAAGAATAAAGCTTTTCAAAATAAGCGCTATGCTTACGACAAGGGAGGGGTGTTCTTTTATACAGTAAACCGTTGGTAAAGCAGTAACTCATTTTATGCAATTCTATCGTAAACGATGGAGGGATTTGGGCAAGCCATAAGCTATCTTATGTTGTGTGTGGGGGCCAGTCAGTACAGACCGGCGACACTTCGACGCAGTGGGATCTTTCGTGTAAAAAAAAAAAGGACCATAAGCTAACCCCTATGCTCATTTGCCCATCACAAAGTTATGTGGCTGCAATCTTTTTTACGTTGGTATCTTCCTAGTTGACGTACCCTCAATTTTGAGCAGCAATTTGGCTGTGTCCTACCTCTGTTAATGAATACCGCTTGTTTTTATTATAGTTGTTAAGTTTATCAATTCCATTATGCCTTATCAAAAACTATGTGCACATTGCAACTTCAGGACAGTAACTGATGTTCGACGAGAGGCATATTTTTATATATTTTCAACAATCGTTGTAGATAGTATTGGCCATCATTTTTAGGTAGTCAATCACCAGTAGCTTTCAAGAGTCGGCTAAATACATAGCTCTGCTCTATGTCTGTTACGTTCCCTACTTAGCTACTCCAATAAAACTCCGAAAATGCTCCAAAGAGTTATTTGACCTCACCCCTCTTCCTTTTGAGAACCACACGTGCCGGTCTTCGTAACCACGGATGGACAGTTAGCACAATCCCGTCTCGCACTAAAAAGTTCAGCAATTCCTTCTTATGCCGTATCATACAACTTTGGAATGGTCTTCCGGCACATGTGTTCCCTCCCTTCTATAACATTGATTCCTTCAAACGTAGTGTGAAGAAGCATCTGGTCAGACCAGTTTGACACTGGCGATGGCTAGAAGACATCTATCTTCTTCTCGTCGTCACTGTCTCTGGACTGTAATTTGGCTTTCCATCAGGTCCGTTACAATTACTTTGCCGTATAAAAAAAAATAACTTCTCACCACTACAATTATTATTGTCTATATCCACCCCTTTGGTTATAGACCAGCCGAAGGCTCGTGCACCGGGTGGTTGGATCCTCTGAACCTTGTCAGTTTTCAATCCTTTTTCATAACCCATATAAATATACACTGCGCCTACTCCATTGTCTTCCCAGGGCGCACCTATAGCAATGTCTGAAAATGGAACAGTCAACAAAATAAGTAGTTAAACATTTACCATATTTGTAAAAGTATTGCATGCATAAAATTCTATATTTTTTTTTTTAACTAATTTTAAATTAAGTATACTTTAACTGAACTTACATAATCAGTATGTAAGTAAAATAGATAAGGCGAGAAAGCGTAACAAACAAACAAATGAATTCACATTTCCGTTTATAATATTCGTTACAATATATATACGCATTGATTTTTTATATTAAGTTGAAAACAAACCCACGTGTTGGTAAGCGATTACCATAAACTGTGCTCTGGAACACCACCGATAGAACTAGCGCGCTATGGTTATTACAAAAGCCTAACCATTATCTTGAAGACCTCCCTTATTGGTGCCGCGTTAGTGACAAGGTACACGTTGGGTTGGTTCGAGGTCAGTTTTATTAACCTCTGAGTTTTCTTTAGAGGTTAATGAAAACTCTATGTGGGTCTGTGTGTCTGTCTGTTAGTGACAGGCATAACTCCGGAACCACTGGATCGATTGACTTGTACCTTGTTTTGCAAAAAGAACACCTTGGGGTAATACCTCGGTCGAGTTTTAATATGGGTCCTGTGGGTCAAAAGACCCCCGAGATATAGGGGTCACAAAGTCACATAAAGACGAAGACGTTGAATCCTGGGTTTTTACATCCATCTCGTTCAAATTTGGCTAAATGGTAAGTAGGTATAGTTTTCGTGTCTGTCAACAAACCTCTAAACGTATCTCCATCGACATCCCCAAGATCAGCTATGGCAGTGCCGAACCTCGCACCATTTGCTCTAGAACCTGACACATAGCCGGATGGTTCTAGAACAAATCCAGATTCAGTCTGAAAAAAGACAAATACTTGATTTATTGTTACCTAGAAGGCTATAGCTATATGATTAACAATTATCGCCTGCTCTGTACCTCGGAGAGCACGTTAAGCCGTCGGTCCCGGCTGCCATGAACATCTATGGCAGTCGTTATTGGAAAAGTCAGTACCCTCTAATATCCACACACTAGTCTAGCTTTAGGGTATCGTTAGCCTTCGGCTTGCAGAGGTCAGATGGCAGTTGCTCCGTGTAAAAACTGATATCCAGTCAAATCCAGTTAGACTAGAAAGCCGACCCCAAGTGACTTGGGAATAATAAAGGCTAGGGAGAAGAGAAGAGAAGGCTATAGCACGCATAATGTAATGGTTTATGTGGACTGTAAGTTGCTGCTAATGCGCATATCGGTATTTCGAGTCACAACTGGCGTGAAGTTTACAAAATATAACTGAACAAAATCTACTTTTGTGTTTGTCAGGTTAATATGTGTAAGGGATGTACATAAGTCTAGAGACACATATCGCTGGCTCACTATTACAAGGTTCTATATGATTTTTTTAACTTTGGGGAAATGAGGTTTAATATTTGCATATCAGTAAAAATAACTTAAACAGTAACTTAGAACTATTGGCGATTTAATATTGTGAGGTGGTAAGTGCTTCCATCTATTACTATATTAGTCTAAACAAAAAGGAATGACATACAGAACCATGCAATATTTTTCAAAAATGTAACATAGAACTTTGTAATATTGGACCAGTGATATGTATGTAGTGTCCATAAATGCGAAGCAACAATAAACTACACTTAGTTGGTATCTGAACCTCGCACTTTTTATTTCTCTCTCTACATATGAGTACCAGAGCCTCGCTGATTTCAGCATGAATGGGCCGGCTAGACCGGGGAAATACTACCCTCTCACAGAATATCGACGTCAAATAGCAGTATTCCTACTGTTGTATTTCGTTCGGTGAGTGAGAGTGCCGGAGGCCCAATCACCCCCTTTCCCCCTTCCCGCTCCTTCTCCTTCCCACTTCCTTTCCTAAAAGGTCGGCAACGCGCAAGTTATGCTTCTGGTGTTGCAGGCGTCCATAGGCTACGGTGACCACTTACCATCAGGCGGGCCGTATACTTGTTTGCCACCTTAGTCCTATAAAAAAAACACGTAACCCTACACTGGTAACGTCTACCTGTCCGATTCGCAGAAACGTAAACGCAAGCTGATATCGCGTGCCGCACGCCGCGTTCGGTACAACGTTCTTCTTTCGCATAAGGTACAAGGAAAAGAAAAATGAATCCGCAGTACGTACAACTAACTCCATCACTTATTGTACCGAAGACTGCAGAACCGACTGCCATAATTTCCACGCTACCTGTAGCAGGTAAGATTCCGGCTTGTTTGCCAGAAAACTCTCGATTGTGGTTCAGACTAGTAAAAGCAATTAGTGTCTCAGAAAACATCAGACTACCCGCACAAATAACCCTATATAAGCACTTTCGATTATATTTTGAAATTATATTAATAATAGATAGAAGGAAAATAATATTAAGTACGTAAAAATGTTAAACTTTTCAAATAATATTATAAAGAAGACAGATGTTTATTATTTATTTTTGGAGGTCCAATAGCTTATCTTCATCATGTCAGCCAAAAGACGTCCACTGCTGGACATAGGCCTCCCCCAAGGTTTTCCACACAGACCGGTCTTGGGCCACCCGCATCCAACCGCTTCCTGCGACCAGGTCGTCGGTCCACCTTGTGGGGGGCCTACCCCTGCTGCGTGTTCCGGTGCGTGGCCGCCACTCTAGAACCTTTCTGCCCCAACGGCCATCGGTTCTGCGTGCTATGTGCCCTGCCCACTAGCACTTCATCTTGGCTATCCGGAGAGCTATGTCGGCAACTTTAGTTTTCCTGCGGATCTCCTCATTTCTGAATCGATCCCGCAGGGCAACCCCGAGCATAGCTCTCTCCATCGCCCTTTGCGTGACCTTGAGCCTTCTGATAAGGCCCATAGTGAGCGACCACGTCTCTGAGCCGTAAGTCATCACTGGCAATACACACTGGTCAAAGATCGTCTTGAGACACTGCGGTATATTGGACGAGAAGATATGTCTTAGTTCGACAATATATTTGAATAAGTATTCGATAGCCAGTTACAGGTCCTCACATTTAACATTACATTAAAAATTACACATAGTTTCTAAGAGAATAGCAATTACACGTATACAATTACATACAACCAAAGAACAATACAGCTCAGCTAGCAATATAACAGTTTAGCAAAGAACTGTTCACTCATTCATCGTTTCGCCATTGGAATACTAGTGCAGAATAAATCCAAATTCATATCTTTAGCATTTGAGTTAAAGCTATTGCTCGCTCGATTAAGGAAAGAGTTTTGCCGATAGTTAGAAGAAGATCTAGGCACATGCAAGGGTTTTGAAGATCTTAATAACTAGGTTGGCGCATGGAGATTGAGTTTGTTTAATAATTCGGGACAATTTATGTTGTTTGGGGCAATTTTAAGTATATTTCAAACGTCTACAATATTTTCATAGTATAAAAAAATATTTTGTCTCTTGCTTGCCTGAATACAATATATTTATATAAGTACCTCTTTTGTCATATAAATAAATACTGCTCCTTGGTCATAAGGGAGGCTGCCATCTTTTTTCACAAAAGTTGGTGCTCCCACCAACAAGTCATCACGACCATCACCGTCGATATCTGAACAGCACAGACTGGCTCCGAAATAGGAGCCAACTTGGGGTCCAATCAGCTTTACTCTTGTATCCAGGGGTTTGTTGGATTCCAATTCGTCATCTGTTGGATCCTTGTATTTGGGTTCATCAGCAGCAATCACTAATACCTGAAATAGTAAACAGTAACTGCGTAAAAAATAATACCCTATCTGAATGCTACAATCATTCATTATCTCAACCGAAAGATGACCACTTATGGACGTAGGCCTCCCCCAAGGTTTTCCACAGAAACCGGTCTTGGGCCACCCCCATCCAACCGCTTGCCGCGACCCTTACCACATCGAAAATAATTATCAGTTTTAGTTATATTCTTTTTTGAAAACCAATATACCAAATATTTATTTAAATACTAGGTCAAATATGAATTGAGCGGCAACAAATTTATAGAGTTCTTAAAGAAACTTAATTGGATGACTTTTCAGTAACTTTATTATTAAAATCCTCCAGGTTATCATGTATACTTGACAGCACCAATGACGTAATGGTTTAAGTGGTCGCCTGGCTCTTGCCACTGCAACGACTGTTGTGGGTCCGATGCGAAATTTTGATATCGTGTCCCAACACAGTATAAAAATTTGTGTGATCCACAATTAGTTGTACCAAGTCTGGGTGTATTTTGTGCCCGTTGTTTGAATGTTTGTAAAGATCCTCGCGACACATTACATATTTCTCGTGTGAGTGTACTAAAAACAAATATATAAATTAACTAGTACATAATTACATATTTTCATGATTCAGTACTGGTGTGACCCATAATATACTTGTCGTTGCAAAACATAACTGTTACGCCGGACGGAAAAAAGAATTTGTAAAATTTTAATAAGCAAGTCTACATCAAGAAAAGAAGAATATAAAAAAATTACCTTGCCCCGTGCCAGTTCAGCTCGAGGAGCTCCACCCACGTAGAATACACTCCCGTTTAATGTAAACGTGCCGGATTCCACGCTGTACCCTAGTGAAAATAACACAATTATGTATGTCAAATTTTAGCATAGGAGCTCGGAGGCACAGCGGTAGTGAACGCAACTACTATGAGTAAGATATTGGATCTGATAGTGAGCAAAGTGTTTCCAATATTTATGGAAATTTATCAGTACCTAGCAGTATAGAATCTAAAACCGTACTCGCTAGACGTCAATAGATTCGCTATATGTTCATGTACGCTATACGCTATATGTTAATGTAACCTAAAACGAAGGTTAGTGAAATGTGGATGTAATAGCACTTCGGTGATATAGGGATATTTATTTAAAACTTTATGCACAAAATAGTACATGGGCAGACTTAATGCCACAGGCATTATCTACCAGTCAACCATTGGGTGATGCAGAGATAAAAAGTAACTTGCATAGCAGGCGTATTGATTACCGTAGCGATATCAAGGCAGTCGAAACGAAAATACTGAATAATATTTGTATTTTGCGAGGTTACAAGTCTTTAGAAGTGCTTAGTTCTTTAGGTGTAACGCATACATATTTGATCAGTATTTTTTTACCTGAAGAAGGCGAAGTCTTGATAAGTTTATACACATATGTGAGACAGAAATAAATTTAAGTATAGATAAGTACATTGCAATAAAAGTCGAATCGGAAAAAACAAAGTTATTAATCGAATAAAATATTCATTCAATATAATGCCAATGCCATTTTGAAAAAAAAACATTTGATCTCGTTTAAATATACATTTATAGGATATTACGATGTCAAATAAATAAACATACCAAAGTTATCATCCGGGTCCAAATCCATTGTACTATAAGGATTTGTTATAGGTTGTAGATATGTCTGCATGTTTTTATCTTTTGGATTAAAGGCATAGCTAATAATGCCCCCTGAAATAAATTTCGTATAAATAATGATTTGGTAGCTAAGCAGGGTGGGCTCAAAAACAACTATTATTCGGCAGAGCAAAGGCTCCCTTTCAGTCTCTTTGTTTTTCTTGATGTGTAAAGTACGATTTGAGTTCAATACTTTAGATATGAGTATGATACAGTTCATGGGAATGAATTAAAAGGACATAACATTAACATTTAAGATGCGCCAAAAGTACCTCTTAAACCGGAAAGTGTTTGGCCCGGCAAATTTTCTGTAATATAATAAAATCAGCCCTGCATTAAACTGTCCCCCTGCTGGACACAGGCCTCTTCTTAGTGTAAGAAGGAAATTTCCTGTAACTTACTGAAAGTCACAGCCAAATACACTTGTGTTCTGGTTTCAAGAAGTTCTGAACGGCCCTGCTTTAACTTGAAACAGCGGCGATGCTCTTAGCACGTGGCTGACTTTTATTGAAGACTTGACAGTCACATAATTATGATTGATAAACTAACCTGCAGATTCTAATAACCCTGGAACTCCGAAAATCATCGTGTTCATCTTAGTGACGGCCATTGAGAAGCCGAACTGCCCAAGTGAATAGTAATATGTATTCGTATTATTTTTACCATAATTTCTTCTGGATCCGTTTAGTCTGTATAGTTGATGCCTATGTTTACCATCTGTGGGAAAGGAATAATAGAAAAACCACGAGAGTTATAAATAGCAGATATAGAGCATGGAGTAAATAACGCGCTATATTTATTTTTCGATGTTACTACGGATTACGCATCAAGAGCCGTGGAAACTTTTTAAACATACAATTAACATACAAAAGCTACACCCAGACGAGGAATAGCAGTTTCCTTAATTTTTAAAAAGTTTATTGTTAATAAATCCTTTGTTGGACCTTACACATATTCTTCAACAGACACAAAGAACTCCCAGACTCGAAACAATTACTGTTCACACAATTTTTTTATTGTATGTTTGTCGAACCCACAACCCTCGGAACAGTGGCAATAACGAAGCGACTTCTTAAACTACGCCAGCTATTCCGCCAGTAGAGCACACAAACAAATATTGACACATGTGGGATTTAAAACTACAACATCCGAAGCAGTATGAACGTTTTCAGAAAACAGCAATACAGTCAAACTGTTCTGTACTAGAGCCTCGCTGATTTCAGCATGAATAAGTCGGCTCGACCGGGGAAGGACGGGTAGTCCTTCTCACAGAATATCAACGTGAAATAGCAGTATTCCTACTGTTGTGCTTCGTTTGGTGACTGAGAGTGCCGGAGGCCCAATTACCCTCATTTCCCCTTCCCGCTCCTTCTCCTTCCCACTTCCTTTTTCTCCCAAAGGGCAAGTGATGATGCCTCTGGTATTCCAAGCGTCCATAGGCTACGGCGACCACTTACCATCAGGTGGGCCGTATGCTTGTTTGCCACCATAGTCGTATAAAAAAAAAGCGCTAGTGCCACTGAGAATTGCGTCAAACGCTCATCGTGCCGCGTCTTATAAACGATTCATTAGTGTTTGTTTCACTCACCATCACTCAACGGTCCCAATGGGCTAAATCTGAGTCGCCTCACTAAATAAGAGCCTCCTTGTAATCGTGAAAGAGATTCATCTTCGTACTTGGACGGTGTTTTTAATCGAGGTGCTGCTATCTGTAAAGGAGAAAACAAGAAAAAAATGCTTTAATTACGAGGTATTTGACCCCAATAGTTTTTAAAGTACAAATTTTACTAAATACAACAATAGCATTTAATATTTTAAAATTTAGTATCGCTGGCCCGGTTTAAAGAAAAACATTGAAGAAATAAAGACGGGCCACTTTTAGAATATTTTTAAAAGTGTATGTGTGTATAAAAATCGACGCTAAAGACGCGTTACACACCAATCGCATTGGTATTGTCGTATTCTTATGAGTATGGTGGGTATACAGAAGGCCCATTTAAAGAGTGAACGAGGTGTAACCACCAACTTAATTAACGCTATCTGTATAAAAGTATTGAAATTAAACTACTATATACGGATTTTATCGCGACACACTTATTTACAAAATTTTGAAAACTGTTACACTACTATTATCTAGAATAAAATTTTACAAATTTTTAAGCTCATTAAATTATTGAAACTATTAAAACTATTTATACTATTAATATAGGTATTATTATATTATTTATATTTTTGTTTACACTTTCCCCGACGTTTCGGTTGCTTTTCAGCAGCCATGGTCACGGGGAGACTAAGATGGTAGAGAATAAATAGTATAATAGTTCTAATAGTTTCAATTAGCTTAAAAATAGTAAAGTTTAATAGTAATATATATAATAAGTTTTCAAAATTTTGTAATAAAGCGTCAAATAAGCAACGCGATAAAATCCGTATATAGTAGTTTAATTTCAATGAATAACATTCGCGTAAACAGAAGACAATATTATGTATAAAAGTATTCTTGTAAGACATATTTTTTCAGTCAGAGATTCTATTATATCGGTCTGTGAAATATGTATCCACTATACCCAATATGTTAGGTGCCATATTTAGCAATAGGTACTGTTATACATACATTAATGTACTTAAAAGTGTAGTGGTAATGTTGAACATATAGGATCCCGTCTAAGTGTCAAATAGAGATGTTATGGATATGATATTTCGGATCTGGATATGGATATAGGAATAAAAGTATATATCGGTTTCGGATACGGTTATCTTTTCTTATCTTATGTGGGGGCCAGTCAGTGCAGACCGGCGACACTTCGACCCAGTGGGATCTTTTGTGTCGACACTCTCCCAATAACGACTGCCATAGATGTTCATGGCAGCCGGGACCGACGGCTTAACGTGCTCTCCGAGGCACGGAGCAGGCGATAATTCCAATCAATACGCATATCATTTCGAAAACTCATTATAACTTCCGAAAGTCAGAGGTGCGCGACGTGGGTTCGAACCCGAGACCCTCTGCATTGCAATCTGTTGGTCTCCCCACTGAGCTATCGCTGCTCTTTCGGATACGGTTACGGATATGTAATTATTTCGGATAATCCGTTAGTTTCGGATAGTTTCGGTTACGGATATCAGACTGAAGTAAAATAGTATGTAATAATTTGGTTTTATTTATAGGTTTTATGTATTGTGTTATCATTATATGTGTTATCATTTGGTATTATAATCAGTCATATATGTAAGTAGTTATTATATACCTACTCAATTTTAAGTTTTATCTATTAAAATAATTATTTAGACTCCGCCCTTATGCGAAACTATCCGAAACTTGTGAAACGGATACGGTTATAGTTACGGATATTATTTCGGATGTCCAATGGTTTCGATTACGGTTACGGAGCTTCATAACATCCCTGGTGTCAAACTCTTCAAGAACGTCTGCCCTATGAAACTAAGGGCTGCTAATGCCGCAATAGGCCGTCGTACAATGGTCCGTCAAGCGTATTGTATTAATATAAAACGCCAGAACAATAAACTTAAAAAGAGAAACAACTAATATATCATACCAATAGTTTATCGTCAATAAATGCCAGCGAGGATCCAAACCAACTGTCCTCCACTAAATCCTGGTTTTTCATATTCATCATTTTATTTTTATAAAACCTTTTCCCTTTTTGTAACTGGTTACAATAAACCAATTGTTTTGGGTTTAAGTTTCGCAATGAACAGAAGAAAATTAATCCAGTTGTCTGGTTTGGTTCCCTGGTAAATTGGTTTACCGCTTTAGGTGCTCCAACAAAAAGTCTGGAAATAACACAAACACTGTTCAGTTTTCTTAAGGCGTTATCGTTGGTTACTTTATTCATGCTCAATTTAAAAAGCTTGTTAGTGAAATATATACACGTCATAGAGATAAAAAATATATAAAATAAAATATAGTATAAGTTAAGTCATTTATTATCAGAATTAAAAATGGCTAAACATTTAATTATAAATTTAAATCTATATTAACGCGAAGATATTAAATTACACATTAACCTATTTATTAATTATTAAAAATAAAATTAGACTTCATTAATATACATACATACATACAAATAGCATTAATCATAATTGAAAACAATAACAATTTATTTAAATGACATTATTAGACTATTTAATATTGAAAATGATAAAACAATAATACTCCATTTAGAAGGAAAACATAAACTAAACGCATAAGAATAGATAGAAAATAAATTACAACAAAACGGCCTCGATGGCGTAGTGGTTAGTGTAACCGACTGCCACGCCTGAGGTCGCGGGTTCGATTCCCGCACAAATCAAACATTTGTGTGCATGAACATTGATGTTTGTCTTGGTCTAGGTGTTTCTATGTATAATATGTATTTATTTAAAAACAATAAGTATATACGTATGTATGTTTATCCATTGTCTAGTACCCATAGCACAAGCTGTGCTTAGTTTGAGCTAGATGATGTTGTGTGTATGTGATAGAATATTATTATTATTATTATTATTCGTCTATAATATAAATTGGGAACTTAAAAAGTTGGACGGCAAATTTATTATTATACAAGGAAATTAGTAGTCTAAGTATTATTTATTGTACAATTTTAACAAATTACAGAAAGCAAATAAAAAGATCATAATAATTAATATCCCACCCATCTGGACTCATTAAAGTAGAGTATCCAAAATAGTTGTCCGTAACATTATTCTCAGCCACGAACTTCACATTAGTATTTTCGTGAAACACAAAGCTTGCCATTGACAAATGAATGACAAGAACGAAAAAGAAACTTAATACTATTTCTCCGGACATCCTTAACATTAATTTGAATAAATATTACACCTGCAACAAAAATAATAAAAGATTAATAAAAAACAACATACTGTAGAGCTTTTGTTATTATGTAATGTAAAGAGCGGGGTCTCCTAATACTGGAATTTTTTACTTAAAAGGATTACTACTGATTATAAAATAACAAGATGGGTGTAAAAACCCAGGATTCAACCCCTTACCCCTATATCTCAGGGGTCTTTTGACCCACAGGGCCCATATTCAAACTCGACCGAGGTATGACCACAAGTTACAAGTCAATCGGTCCAGTGGTTCCGGAGCTATGCCTGTCACTAACAGACAGACACACAGAACTACATAGTGTTTTCATTAACCTTCGGTAAGGTAGTAGAGCCAAGCTGGTTACAGCAGGAATGGGCCGGCTCGACCGGGGAAGTACTACCCTCTCACAGAAAATCGACGTGAAACAACAGTGTTTCACTGCTGTGTTTCGTTCGGTGAATGAGAGCGCCGGAGGCCTAAACATGAGGTGACGATTCTCGCAGCTTATGAGGGACCTGCAGAGTATCCGTAGAGTCATTGTGTGGGTGGCGCGAGTCGACCCGGCGGCCAGGGAGAGCCGTAGAAACGGTGCTCTGCTGGCCGCCCGCGGTATAGTCCAGAGGCCCAACCGAGTCTAACCAACTAGGTTGGCTGCCTTATCATGCCACGCATAATCTCGAGGTGGCTCGTCGTGCCGGATGGTGACCGGAGGGTGGGTCCCGGCGACCACTTTCGGGAGGGTACCGGAGTCCTTCCGTCTGTCGGATCGGCTATCACCATACCATACAGTTATATGACAAAACTTGCTCTGCGCCTTGCCCCACTTTGCTGCGAGAATAGCCGCCTCTTTTTTTTCACGCTTCACCTTCCTTTCACTCTATGGCAGTACGAACAAAGCATTGTCGTTCAACAGCAGCCAATCGCCGTAACCCCACTGCTGCTTCCTGTGTCGTGGAGTTTATTAACATCAGAGGACTCCACGCTAACCTTAATGCCGTACATCACCACCTGGAGACGGCTCGGCCGGCAATGCTTTTTCTAACGGAGACACAAATACGCCGTCCTGCAGACACGAACTACCTGCAATATCCCGGCTACGTGCTAGAGGAGTGTTTCCTCGCGAAAGCCGGGGTATGCTTGTTTGTTAGGGCGGATATTTGCTGTCGCCGTCTACAATGCCTAGAGGACCCTTCCTTCTCTGTCCTTTGGGTACACGTAGATCATGGCTCTTTCAGCCAAATCTACATGTGCCTCTACCGATCCCATTCAGGAGACGCTGAGACAACTCGACACTTCAATTACCTGAGTCAGGCGGCAGACGACGCGCAGGAGCGGTTTCCGAACGCTGAGTTGGTGTTCTTGGGAGATTTCAATGCCCACCATGAGACCTGGTTGGGTTCTCCCAAAACAGACCACGCGAGACGAACTGCCCATGCGTTCGCTCTCACGCATGACCTGTCTCAACTGGTACTCCAGTCCACCCGGATACCAGATATTGCAGGTCAGGCGCCCTCTCTACTCGATCTGCTGCTGACGAGTAACCCGAACCGGTACAGTGTGTCAATTCGTGCTCCTTTGGGCACCTCAGACCACTGTCTGGTTTGTGCCACAGCTGTTGTTGTTACGCCCCCACGACCCAAGGAGGCAAGACGACGACTGTGGCACTACTCGTCAGCAGACTGGGATGGAATGCGGGAATACTTCGCATCCATCCCTTGGGCTCAACGCTGCTTTGAGAACAGGGATCCATCAGAGAGCGCTACTGCTGTCGCTGGTGAAATCATCCTGGGTATAGAATATTATATTCCATACAGTGATGTCACGAGCGGCGGCAGGAAAAGGCCCTGGTTCGAGCGTGAATGCGCCGATGCTGTTGAACGCAAACAGACAGCGTATCGCGCTTGGACCAGGGCTCGCACTCTCCACGACCCTAACGTGGATCACCTGAAGGCAGCGTTCAACCAATCCACAAAGGTCTGCAAGAGGGCATACTTAAGAGCGGATGCCCAGCGCGTCGCACGGTTCGGCCAGGAACTAATGGCGCATCCTACAGGCAGTCGTAGCTATTGGCGCCTGGCCAAAGCCGTGCAGTCCAACTTCTGCCAGACCATGCTGCCCCCTCTGAGGTATCCGAATGGATCACTGGCTCATCGGCCGCAAGAGAAAGCAGATCTGCTTGCAAATCTCTTTGCGGCCAACTCCCGAATCGATGACTGCGGTTCGCAGCCGCCTAACATTGCCAACTGCGGCTACACCATGCCTGATATATGTATCAGGCAACGAACCATTCGTGCGATACTGCAGTCTCTCGATGTTCGGAAAGCCAGTGGACCTGACGGCATCCCAGCTGTGGTTCTTAAAAAATGTGCAGCGGAGTTGTCTCCCACACTTACGCGCCTATACCGGACGTCTTACGTCGCAAGCATTGTGCCTGAGGCTTGGAAGGAAGCGAACGTTCAACCGATTCCCAAAAAGGGGGACCGTTCCGAGCCAAGCAACTATCGACCCATAGCTATCACCTCGGTGCTTTCCAAGGTGTTCGAGCGGATTATAAACACCCAAATGGTCCGCTACCTGGAGGATCAATCGTTGATCAATGATCGCCAATACGGCTTTCGGTCTAAACGATCAACGGGTGATCTTCTAGCGTTCGTCACGCACCTCTGGGGTGAGGCTATGGACAAGCACGGCGAGTCTTTGGCTATCAGCCTTGACATAGCCAAAGCTTTCGACAGAGTCTGGCACCGGTCTCTTCTTTCCAAGCTTCCGGCCTATGGCTTGCCCCCTCAACTGTGCACCTGGATTGCAAGTTTCCTGCAGAAGCGTCGTATTCGGGTCCTTTGCGACGGTCGCGCTTCCAAATTTATGCAGGTCAATGCAGGAGTGCCTCAGGGTTCTGTCTTATCCCCTACGCTCTTTCTTCTGCATATCAATGATATGTTGAATCTCGGCAACATACATTGTTATGCGGACGACAGTACCGTGCATGGGCGATATCTCGGACATCCTGGGGCCAAACAGGCTGAGGTTGAGGGGAAAAGGCAGAATCTTGTCGTTGAACTTGACCGGACCTTGGACCGCATCTATGAATGGGGTGCCAAGAACTTGGTCGAGTTCAACGCCAAGAAGACCCAGGCATGCGCGTTCTCAACAAAAAAGTCTCCGTTCCTTCCCCTCCCTTCTCTGAAGAACACTCCACTGGTGATACGAGACAGTCTCTCCATCTTAGGTATGGATCTTTGCCGCTCCCTTAATCAGAAAACCTATATCGAGAGCGTCATTAAGCAAGCTTCGCGAAAACTCGGAGTTCTGAACAGGGTGAGGCGGTTCTTCACGCCTCGGCAACTGTGCCTATTGTATAAGGCACAAGTGCGCCCTTGCGTGGAGTACTGTTCTCATTTTTGGGATGTCTCCGCGCAGTACTTGCTGGACGCTCTCGACCGGCTACAGCGGCGGGCTGTCCGTATCATCGGAGATCCAGAGGTCACGAGTTCACTGGAACCTCTGCAACTCCGTAGAGACATTGCCTCATTGGCATGTTTCTACAGAATATACCACGGGGAGTGTTCTGAAGAGTTATTCCACCTTATCCCGCCCTCCCCTTTCCTATCCAGAACAACGCGTGCTGGGCTCAGATGCCATCCTTACACGGTAGAACATCTGTTAATAATAATAATATGATGAGCCCAGTATTAAACTGTCCCACTGCTGGGCATAGGCCTCTTCTCAGTGTGAGGAGGGTTAGTGCATAGTCCACCTCACTGACCCAATATGGGTTAACTTCACATATCTTTGAGAATAATACGGACATTTATGAGAAATGTAGGTCTCCCCAAATGTTTTCCTTCACAGTTAAACCGAGTGTTAAACTTCGAAAAGTCAGAGATGCGCGCCTCAGGATTGAACTCGAGAACTCTCCGTGTTAAGAAAGACGCGTGTCGCGGGGGACTTCATAAAACATTCAAATACTTGACACAAAGAACACACAGACTTGGAAAAACCATTTGTTGACCTCACAACATTGTGTCCTGTCACAACACTCGACGCTGGAGCAATGGCGAGTCGACCTCTTAAACCACTACGCCGTCCGTGTAGTCATTATTAGGCACTATAATTTTAATTTGAAGTGAAAACTTCTTTAGCGGCGTTGTGCACTTTTTTGTGATGGGTAAAAAATGTTAAACTCGCGTCAGGACACTTGACCTGATCGAAAATTCGTAAGACGGAGGGAGAATAATTGTCATGTTTGTGTACGATAGCGCAATAAATGAATATTGTATTTTACCACATAAATGATAGTACTTTTATACTGATAATTAAAGCAATTCGTGCAAAATAATTCCCTAACTATTCCAAAATATCAAAAATGCACAACGTTAATATTCAAGTTTTCACTTCTGCCGGCACTCCCGGAGTGCAATTTTCTTTTTGCGTGTGGTTAGTTGTTGGCCTCAAATGGCGTTGACAACTTTACGCGGACTGTGGGTGAGCGCAGAAGGCGCCCAACCCGTGACTAGGCACTAATCTATATCGCTGCGTCTTTATAAAATAACATATAAGAAAATGATAATAAACAATTTTTGTTATATTAATTTAATTTAATTCTCCTAGCCTTTATTATTCCCAAGTCACTTGGGGTCGGCTTTCTAGTCTAACCCGATTTGATTGGATATCAGTTTTTACACGGAGCGACTGCCATCTGACCTCCGCAACCCGAAGGCTAAGGATACCCTAAGGCTAGACCAGTGTCAGGATATTAGAGGGCACTGACTTCCCAATAACGACTGCCATAGATGTTCATGGCAGCCTGGACCGACGGCTTAACGTGCTCTCCGAGGACGGAGCAGGCGATAATTGTCAATCAATACGCAAATAATTTCGAAAGTCATAACTTCCGAAAGTCAGAGGTGCGCGACGTGAGTTCGAACTTGAGACTGCATTGCAGTCTGTTGGTCTCCCTACTGAGCTATCGCTTCTTAATTTTATTTAATTAATAACAATAAAAGAAATCGGAGTGTTCGGGCGGTCGACACTACGTCATTTCCGATATGTTATGCAAAGCTGTTATAATCTCGTTCGGAATAAAAAATTGCGTTATATTATTAATATAATGTTAATATTATCTTGTGTTTGAAGTTTTAATGACATTATCTCTAGCCGCTGCAGATAAGCCTTAGTATAGGCAGTTTTTTATTAAAAATGCCGTGTTAATAATTTAATGGCTGCACATTTGTTTTATATACTACTTAGGTGGCAACCCAGATTACGGCCCACCTGATGGTAAGTGGTCACCGTAACTTAAAGACGCCTGCAACACCAGAGGTATCATTTGCGCGTTGCCGACCCTTTAGGAAAGGTAGTGGGAAGGCGAAGGAGTGGCAAGGGGGAAAGAGGGTGATTGGGCCTCCGGCACTCTCACTCACCGAACGAAACACAACAGTAGGAACTGCTATTTCACGTCGATATTCTGTGAGAGGGTAGTCCTTCCCCGGTCGAGCCGGCCCATTCATGCTGAAATCAGTGAGGCTCTACTACAATAATTGCCTATTTATTAGCAGCAGTTAAAAAGAACTTGGACACAGAGACGTCATCACTCATGCCTTCAGCAAGCCGAATAAGTAAGTCCACCAGGCTTGCGGTTATAAAAATGAGGACCGCTGTACTACTCAGTTCCTACAAGCACCTTTAAGGACCATTTTTAGACAGGTCTTGTCCCCAAATCTACAGTTTCCATTCTTGTTGCAGCAAACTATTTGTTTTGTGAGTAGTCTGAACTGTGTGCTGAGATTCGCCGCGCTCGTTTGAAAGCTCTGTGCTGTAAGTTTAAGCTACGTAATAATGGTAGAGCACGAGGTATCTTCCGGACGAGGATTCCGGCGACTGTGACCGCAATTAACTCGGACCGCGGGCCCAGTTGCCGGATCCATTTAATTTTAATATTTTTCTACCGGTAATCGGGACCACCCATAAATAAATACAAAAATGTATTGTTCAACCCAATTATATTTTTGAATCAAGGAGTTTTTCTTAAATTATTTCTCTAAACATTTTTTCGTTTGACTGTACTGTTTTTGGCTTGAACAATAAATTTTTGTATTTATTTATGGGTGGTCTCAGTTGCCGGAAGAAAATATTAAAATTAAATGGATCCGACAACTGGGACCGCGGTCCGAGTTAATTGCGGTCACAGTCGCCGGAATCCTCTTCTGGACTCTGTATGAAAATCCGCTTAACTGATCCGATAATTAAACCCAATATGAATTCACTACCACTTCTTTTAATTAGTGGAAAAGATAATTTGCTATTTATAATGAGGCGAGCATGGCGTATTAGTTTAAGTAGTTACCTCAGCACTGCCGCTTCGGAATAACTATTATTTTGTGTAATTCACAAATAGTTGTACCGAATTCTGGATATTCTTTATATCCGTTGTTAGAATAATTGCGGCACAAGAATTATTCCTATTACAGGATTAGTCTTTTTTAACAAGAAACATTACCTAAATAGGATACTATATTGCAGTCGTCAACTGAATAGTTTTAATAATATTCTCACTTATTAAACAACACAACACTTTTCACCACTCATAATAAGATTCCACTAATTTTATTAATTCAATATTTTTTATATTTAACTAGCTGTCCTGACAGACGCTGACCTGTATACACGAAAAAAAAACTAATCTAAACCGTTCTCGAATCCACTTGAACACACACAAAAAATTTAATCAAAATCGGTCCAGCCGTTTAGGAGGTGTTTAATTACAAACACACGCACAGAAGATTTATATATATAAAGATTTGAAACGGTATAGGTCCGACATTCGCTATGTTTAAAACATAAATAAAGTTGGAATACACGGGTGATTACGTTCGCCTACGCAGACTAAATCACTGAATAATAATTAAAATATATCATAATATATTACTCATTTGTTATATACCTAATTTTGGGCAAGGGGGAGAACCATGGAGCTATAGTGTTATCGTCCGTCGTTTCTGAGTGAGCTTTCCTATTTTTAGAATGTTTGCTTTAATAATAATCAGTCCTAAATATACCCACTGTTGGGATGGGGCTCTTCACAGTGTGTGAGGCCATAATCCACTAAGCTGGCTGAGTGTGAGTTGGCGGACTTCACATATCCTCGAGTACATTGCGGTGAACTCTGGGACATGTAGGTTCCCTCTCAATGTTTTCCTTACGAGCGATAATTGAATATTTAAAATGCATATCTATACTAATATTATAAAGCTGAAGAGTTTGTTTGAACGTGCTAATCTCAGGAACTACTGGTTCGATGTAAAAAAATATTTTTTCTTGGATAGCCTATTTATCGAAGAACGCTATAGGCTATATAACATCACGCTACGACCCTCGGGGGCGCCGCAGTAACGATAAACGCGAGTGAAACCGCGGGAACATCTAGTAACTTATAAAAGTCCGAAAATGGAACTCTAGACCTCTGCATGGCACTCCAACGGTTTACACAAGACTATCGCTGCTAACATATAAATATACATCGAACCTGAGACTTTATGCACAGCATTCGCAAACACTGCCATTGCGCCACTGAGACATCTTGTGCACATTTTATCGGGTGTATTTTGTTTACCTAATAATACAAGACTCTCCATATACTTCTACTCCCTAGCCTTTATTATTCCGAAGTCACTTGGGGTCGGCTTTCTAGTCTAACAGGATTTGACTGGATATCAGTTTTTACACGGAGCGACTGCCATCTGACCTCCGCAACCCGAAGGCTAACGACACCCTAAGGCTAGACCAGTGTCAGAATATTAGAGGGCACTGATTTTGCCAATAACGACTGCCATAGATGTTCATGGCAGCCGGGACCGACGGCTTAACGTGCTCTCCGAGGCACGCAGCAGGCGATAATTGTCAATCAATACGCACATAATTTTGAAAAGTCATATAACTTCCGAAAGTTAGAGGTGCGTGATGTGGGTTCGAACCCGAGACCCTCTGCATTGCAGCCTGCTGGTCTCCCCACTGAGCTATCGCCGCTATTACAATGACATAAATAATTTAATATGGAAATAATAAATTCCAATACATCTGCACTATTAAAATAAATTATATGTGTCTGTGCTATGTACAGATGACAAGGATTTCCTATTTATTGATATTTGGCTTTAATAACAGCGCAATAATAAGCAATTCCAAATATTATCGTTAGTAACAATAAATAAAATTATTTTAAGGAATCGTATTAAATATAATTAATAGATAATGCAATAATTAAATTAATTAAGAACATAAGTACAATATACCCCAAAACATTTTTTTTAAATGGTCCAGTAAGTTTAATTATATAAGTAAATAAATAAATATAGCATGTAATAAAATATTTTCAAACACTAATAAATAGCTTAAATATTTTTTAATAATAATTTATTAATATAATAAAAATATTAAGGGACAAGCCCTCTTCCTCTCTCCTAATATATTTAGTATGCTGTGCCCGACAGGGTCCACAATTGATACTTAGCTATAAGTCTACCATCTATTATTATTACATACTACATTGTGGCAAAGCAATAAAAATTTGAATTTGAATATGAATTTGAATCTAATTATTCTTTAACTGTCTTGTAAGTGTTTTAATTGCATGAAAATAATTTATTAAGATCATCAGTAAATACCTATTATTATCACGAATGGTAGAAAAAATGTTGCCTCCTAGGCCCTGTGGCATAACTTTGAGCTTATGTTTGCATACGGACGTAAGATCGAGGTTCGACGCCCGGGTAAAGTGTTACTGGAATTTTCTGTATAAAGTTCTGAGAAGCAGATTACAGATAATATGCGCCTGGCAGAATAGTTTCGCCACAACCAAATAAATACATATCTGGCGATATGAGGGTGCAGTATACCTCATTATTTCTACCCATTAGATCACCATTTCATGTGCATGATATTCCTTATTCTAGTTTTTCTTTTTAATCTTTGACATTACCATGTCGGCCTCGATGGCGTAGTGGTCAGTGTAACCGACTGCCACGCGTGTTCGGTACCCGCTCAAGTCAAACATTTTTGTGCATGTACATGGATGTTTGTCTTGGTCTAGATGTTTCTATGTAAAATACGTATATATTAAAAAAAAACGTATATAAGTATGTTTATCCATTGTCTAGTACCCATAGTACAAGCTCTGCTTAGTTTGGGCTAGATAGTGTTGTGTGTATATGGTAGAATATTATATTACAGTTGTAAACTTAATTAAATGTCTATTTATTTATTTGTATTATCGCATTGGAGTCGCTTAACTAACATACTATTCACGCGTGGGCGCCTAGCAACTTCCTGGTAGTTCCCAGAAACTCTCAACAATCTCATCCTAGCGCAACGTAACTGTAATGTAGGTATAATGATAATTATATTGTATATTGTAGGTAGTTATTAAATCTTATAATATACTAGCTTTTGCGCGCGGCTTCGTCCACGTGGTACCTACATCAATAAAAAGTAGCCTATGTCCTTCCCCAGGTTTTAAACTATATCTGTACTAAATTTCATCTGAATCGGTTGAGTGGTTTAGCCGTGAAAAGGTAACAGACAGACAGACAGACAGACAGACAGATAGACAGACTCACTTTCGAATTTATAATATGACTAGCTTTTTCCCGCGATAGACAATAATTTCCGTTTACCAGGAGCCAAAGTCTACATTTAAATAACGCTATAGGGTTTGCTTGCTGCAAGTGATTGCTTTTGTATTACGCCACACTAGGACACGTATATCATAGCAATGCGTGATCGTACACATATTGTGGGGGACATATTAGGGTCATTCTGATCTTATTTCATTTTGGATAGAGTGAGATAATACACTAACTTTGTAAGTATATAATAATACACAAAGGACCTAAAAGAAAACCTATCTAATTTTGGGTATTATACAGCTCTAGGGAACAGGTGAATTAGGTATTCAATAGTAAACTTTATATAATTTAATCATGATTCGAAAGACACGTGGCGCCATCTATTATCATAAGAACGTTATTGTTGTTTTGCCTCGGGAACAGTAATTTTTTCGGGATGAAAGGTAGCCTATGTCCGTTTCTGTACACCTGACAATGTTTATGCAAAATTTAAGAATGAGCGGTTCAGTAGGTTAGGCGTGAAAAGGTGACAAACAAACAAACGAACTCATTTTCGCTTTTATAATATTAGTTAGGACTAGCTTTTTCCCGCGGCTCCGCTCGCGTTAATTTAGAATTTGACAGTAAATTCGGGTTGTACTCTGCTTGTAATAATATAATTTAATCATGATTCGAAAGACACGTGGCGCCATCTATTATCATAAGAACGTTATTGTTGTTTTCCTCAGGAACAGTAATTTTTTTCGGGATGAATGGTAGCCTATGTCCGTTTCTGTACACCTGACAATGTATATGCAATATTTCAGAATGATCGGTTCAGTGGTTTAGGCGTGAAAAGGTAACAAACAAACAAACAAACGAACTCATTTTCGCTTTTATAATATTAGTTAGGATTAGGATTAGGATATACAGCACAATCGATGTAAAATAAGCCATAAACTGACTACAAGTACTGTAAAATAAAGTTTGTTCTACTATGTCATAAAATATTATGTACTTTGTACGTTTTACATAAAAGTTGGACCTACAGTATTTTAAAATATAATACTTATTACATCGTAAAATATTGATCTAATGACACTTTAAACTTTTTAATTTTATTTGTGAAAATAATAATAAGTGAAGTTGTTAGATAAAAATTATCAGATATATTTACTTGATTAAACCATTAAAATGTAGAAAACTATAATTATTAGCTCTATTAATAACCAATAGAATAGAAACTGATATTTTCTATAACATAAATGAAAGTTATTGTTTAGATTTGCCGTGTTATATAATCCTTACTAATATAATAAATTCGAAAGTTACTCTGTCTGTCTATCTGTCTGTCTGTCTGTCTATCTGTCTGTCTGTCTGTCTGTCTGTTATCTTTTCACGGCTAAACCACACAACCGATTTAGATGAAATTTGGTACAGATATAGTTTAAAACCTGGGGAAGGACATAGGCTACTTTTTATTGATGTAGGTACCACGCGAGCGGAGCCGCGCGCAATAGCTAGTATACTATATATGTAAGTGTACCTTTTTCTAAAAGGTAAAGGTGGAACCACCCACATTGTTTATTAACCTCTGAGTTGAGTTGTGCACTTTTTTTGTGATAGGTAAAAATATTAAGCTCGCGTCAGGACACGTGACCTGATGGAAAATTCGTAAGACGGAGGAAGAATTGTCATGTTTGTGTACGATAGCGCAATAAATGAATATTGTATTTTACCACATAAATGATAGTACTTTTATACTGATAATTAAATCAATTCGTGCAAAATTATTCCCTAACCATTCCTAAATATCAACAATGCACAACGTTAATATTCAAGTTTTCACTTCTACCGCCACTCCCGGAGTGCAACCCGTTGATTTTTTTTTATACGGCTAAGGTGGCAAACAAGCATACGGTCCCACCTGATGGTAAGTGGTCACCGTGGACTATGGACGCCTGCAACACCAGAGGCATCACTTGCGCGTTGCCGACCCTTTAGGAAAGGAAGTGGGAAGGAGAAGGAGCGGGAAGGGGGAAAGAGGGTGATTGGGCCTCCGGCAATCTCACTCACCGAACGAAACACAACCGTAGGAATACTGCTATTTCACGTCGATATTCTGTGAGAGGGTAGTACTTCCCCGGTCGAGTCGGCCCATTCATTCTGAAATCAGCGAGGCTCTACTACTTCGAAAACGTTAATGAAAACTCTATGTGGGTCTGTGTGTCTGTCTGTTAGTGACAGTTTGTTAGTGATAGGCATAACTCCGGAACTACTAGACCGATTGACTTGGAACTTGGTGTACAGATACCTTGGGGTCATGCTTCGGTCGAGTTTGAATATGGGTCCTGTGGGTCAATAGACCTCCGAGATATAGGGATCATTTCTTTTCATTACTTTTACATTTAAAACGGAGAGGTTGAATCTTGGGTATTTACGACCGTAATTTATCAAAAAAAGGAAATGTTCGTCATTTAAAAAATATTTCGTGGCGTGAAAAGTGGGTTAGGGTGCTTAAGCTATAGCAAGTGATACTCCTTTTCAGCCAATTCAATTTGGCAAACGTTGTACCAAACATCCTGTATATATATGTTTATCCATTGTCTGGTACCCATAGTACAAGCTCTGCTTAGTTTGGGCTAGATGGTGTTGTGTTTATGTGATAGAATATTATATTATTATTATTGACCCTAAAACTAGGTAACGGAAATAGCGCTGTCCCTATTGGGTCTTAAAGCTATAGTATGTAATGTATTCCATACCCAAATTTCGGCAGCGATAGTTTTATGGTAACTACGGGTGTTTACCTCGGCGCTTTAGACCATTAGTTTCCAAAGTGGTCCAGGTGGACCTCCAGGGGTCCACGGGAGACTCGATGGAGGTATACGTTGGCGTGACAAAAAAATGGGGGTCTATAATTCGCGGGGGTCCACGAGCAAAATTTATTTGCTTTCGATAGTGAGGAACTAAAATGTTGGCATCAATGTAGGTAGATAATATTTTAAGAAGCTCTAATCTTGTAAAAATTCTTGTAAATCTTCGAATCTACTGATTTTTTGGTAGAGAATTACTAAAAAAAAAGGTCAGTCCGTAGAGATTTGACCAAATTTTTTAGAATATGGTAGAAATGTAGCTTCAGGGGGTCCACCGGAACCAGCTAAATTTTAGAAAGTGGTCTATGAGAAAAAAGTCTGGGAACCTCTGCTTTAGACTATGTATTCACATATGTAATAACTTTATCTTTTCTATACTTTATCTGAAAGTACAGAGGTGTTATAAAATTGCAGAATCATACAAACAAACCATCAGGCTGTCCCCTCAACCATAACATTGTGCAAGGTGCGACAGTGACTCGTGTACACATTTAGATAATCATTTATGTTTAAAAAAAATGTGATAAAATGGCGACTAGTGACTCGAAACTAATAAAACATAATTGAAAAAAGATTTCGTCTTTAAATTGGTAAGTCTGTTGTTGTTTAAGAAGATAATATTTATCATTAAGAAAGATGGTTTCATCGGAAAGGCATAATGTTGTCCATTAAATGCCGAAATAAGACGTTTTCTGGGTATATAATTAATAATATCATAATGCCGAGCTCTGAGCAACCACTATTTATGAAATAATATTTTTATAAATACATCTAAGATCCTTTTATACTATTATACTATGGTAAAACAAATTTACATTACGCACAAACATGTTATATCCTTGTATATCCTATTTCATTTATTTTACTTAGTCGTAGTAAATACCAAATTTTGGATTTCCAATACTGTTTTCTTTTATTGGCATTTTCCTTTGAATATCTCCGCTTTTATAATGTTAACGATGGAATAATTTCTTAATGTAAATAACGAGTAAGCAAGCTAATGACATTTTATAATATTACTAGCTTTTACCCGCGGTTTTGCTCGCGTTAATTTAGAATTTGACAAACAATTGGGGTTGTACTCTGCTTGTAATAATATAATTCAATCATGATTCGAAAGACACGTGGCGCCATCTATTATCATAAGAACGTTATTATTACATCCATAATAGATATACATATAAGTTTTTATTTTCAGCTTCTTATGTAAACCAATTTTGTATATGTATATTGTTGATGTACCTTAATATAAATAAATAAATAAATTATTGTTTTCCTTGGGAACAGTACTTTTTTTCGGGATGAAAGGGAGCCTATGTCCGTTTCTGTACACCTATCGACGTATATGCAAAATTTCAGAATGATCGGTTCAGTGGTTTAGGCGTGAAAAGGTAACAAACAAAAAAACTCATTTTCGCTTTTATAATATTAGTTAGGATTAGGATTTGGTCAAAATAATTTTCTATCCCTTAAGAACAGTACAGTTTTTTTAATGAAAGGTTCTCCTTATGATCTGTGCTGTTACTCTGAAAACATTTATTTTCATAATGATCGGTCGAGTAGTAAAGGCATCAAAGCGTAACAAACCAACGAACTAATATTTGCATTTATAATATTAGTTATGATAGTCTAAAACTAACAATAGTATATACATATAGCTCTATTATTTAGTTTTATAAGACGATACGGTACGAACATAATTTTCTGTTAAAACAAACCAATCCAACATAGGTATTATTATATTTTTATTTTATTAATATTTAGTAGCGATAGCTCAGTGGGGAGACCAACAGACTGTAATGCAGAGGGTCTCGGGTTCGAACCCACGTCGCGCATCTCTGACTTTCGGAAGTAATATGACTTTTCGAAATTATGTGCGTATTGATTGACAGTTATCGCCTGCTGCGTGCCTCGGAAAGCACGTTAAGCCATCGGACCCGGCTGCCATGAATATATATGGCAGTCGTTATTGGGAAAGTCAGTGCCCTCTAATATCCTGACACTGGTCTAGCCTTAGGGTATCGTTAGCCTTCGGGTTGCGGGGGTCGGGTGGCAGCCGCTCCGTGTAAAAACTGATATCCAGTCAAATCCGGTTAGACTAGAAAAGCCGGCCCCAAGTGAATTGGGAATAATAAAGGCCAAGAACAAGAGAAAGAGAGAGAGAGAAAGTTAATAGTTAACAACGTTTATAAGACTGCGCCGAGCGAAATGTGCTAAAACAGGCGGTCACAGTTCAGTTGATAAAATCAACACTTTTTATTTAATACAAATATAAAATATACATTTACCATAGCGATGAATGTGTTTACAATTATTTCGTGTAAAAAACTTAAAATAAGAAAAATTACGTAAATTTGCACGAAAAATGAAAAAACGTAAGCTCGTGTTACGTGATTTTTAGATTATAACAGTAGAAATCTATCCCATTTTACAGCTTAAACGAAACATAAATAGTTATATTACAATTTGTCCGTCCCAAATATTTAAGTTATTACTTGACAATAAAGATACATGTTTAACAAAAAAGCACTTCAAATCCTCCATACCATTTTGCTATGGCGGCCGCGCGATTTAAATATGCGCCACACGAGCTCTGTCATTATCTGTCTTACGCTCGGCGCAGTCTTAAGTTCGATAGAAGTAACGTGTGTATGAAAAAGTTACTTTCGTAGTCAACATCTTGTGGTAACCTATGATGTTTTAGAGTTCTCTATGTTATTCTCGAAGATATGCAAACTCTGCCAACCCGCATTGGATCAGCGTGGTGGACTATGGCCTAACACTTCTCACACTGAGAAGAGGCCCGTGCCAGCAGTAAACAGTTCATATAGAGCTAATATTATTATTTATTTTATATAATAATAATAATTTTTATTACTAGTTTTACAATTTTGTACATACAATGTGCTTAAACAAACATTATTTTTACAAATTGTAGGCTATTATCCCTTTAGGCAAATATTTATATTTTATCTATTGTTTAAAATAATAATTATATTATATACTTTATCATTTACGCAGCTGCGAACAATAAAAACAGTATTTTATGTTTAAGCTATTTACTTGTAGTAAAGGACAATAATTGATAATTTAATAATAATTTCCTCTTTTAAGGTTTTACAAAATGTACCTACTATTTACCACAAATTTACTCTGTAATTTATATTTATTATTTAAATATATTATATTATATTATTATAATATATTTTTATTGGGAATAACAATGTGTAGGTATTGTGCTTTGTATATATTATGTAGTAGGAGATAATTTACATACATAGTCTTACGCATATATCACCGATGGGGTTAGCAGAAATGTATCATACAGACATTTTGCCAAAGTATAAATAAGGCCTCGCTAATTTCAGAATGAATGGGCCGGCTCGACCGGGGAAGTACTAGCCTCTCACAGAATATCGACGTGAAATAGCAGTATTCCTACTGTTGTTTCGTTCGGTGAGTGAGAGTACCGGAGGCCCAATCATTCCCTTACCCCCTTTCCGCTCCTTCTCCTTCCCACTTCCTACAGGGTCGGCAACGCGCTAGTGATGCCTCTGGTATTGCAGGCGTCCATAAGCTACGGTGACCACTTACGATCAGGTGGGCCGTATGCTTGGTTGCCACCTTAGATGTATAAAAAGAAAAAATACTAGATTTTGCCCGCGGTTTCGCTCGCGTAAATATAAGATACATTCTTTTTTCTGGATAAAAGGTACCCTATGTCCTTTTCTATACCTCTGACAACGTGTATGCGAAATTTGATGATGATCGGTCGAGCAGTTAAGGCGTGAAAACGTAACAAACAAACAAACTCACTTTCGTATTTATAATATTAGTTTTGAATCGAGAAGTGATGCTGCTGTACCTACTTCTAGTAATAACGGCCAAATTTTATCCAATTCGCGCAGAAGCTACTTTCACCAACATTTAACTAGTTAGGTCCAAAGTATAACGGAGCAAGGATTTCTTCGTCTTCTGGACTGAAAATTCCCATTAACACTTTGTCTGACTATGGAGCCAAACCCGAGACTACAAGCAAAGCAGTCTCATAATAGAAAGAAAGAAAGAAAACAGTTTATTTTGTCCTCTACACTGGCATAAAAAAAATAAAACTCCTCTCTTCACCTGCTGTGGAGTAGAGGCCATGATATTACCACCACTGTCATTTGCCAACTGAACAAATTGATAGCGATGACTGAGGTAACTATTGAACCAGTTTATAGTCTCTGGATCACATCCATAATATGCTAATTTTGAAAGGAGAAGTGGCACACTGATTGTGTCGAAAGCGCGCGAGAAATCGAGGAGAATAAGGGCAGTTGCCATGCCTTGGTCCTTAGCAGCAAGTATATTATCAACAACATACATACACACAATCGGCCAAACAATAAGAGTGAAGATTAATAAGGCAGCGTAGTAAATAAAATTATTTGTTAGATATCAAAGAGCTCGCTCGTACCGTATCAACATTACGCTGCGGAAGCAGAAATTTTCACTAACGGTTAACAACTTGAAAATCGCTGAGATCTAAAAGCGATTACATGAGTAACATACGGACGTTCAGAATAAAATATTTGTTTGCGAGCTTGTTGGCATTATTAAAGGTGACATTTGAGCGGTATTTTTGTCTTTCACTTCTTATCTTGGTTATAGTAAGTAAGTAAGTAATACTTTATTCGTCGGAATATGGGTATACATTGATCTTAATATTTAACATAGTTTCGAACCATATTCTACCATTATCTGGCATACAAATATTGATATATGGTTAATTTACAAAAAATATTCATTTAATTATATTAAAGCATATCACAAATTATTGTCTTCTAAGAATTCTTTAACACTATAAAAACATTTATTCAATAAAAATACATATAACTTTCTCTTAAAATATTAAAACTGTCAATTTCTTTGAAACTACTTGGCAGCTTATTATAGATATAATAGATATATATCTTTGTTATAGCTAATTAATTATTTAGGTTTTCTACATTACTGCCATGTAATATATTGTATTATTTCAATAACAACCAGCTTCTGGTTGCTCGCCATAGGAGGAAATTTTGAATTAGTCAGAATATACCTGTGTGCTACTCAACAGGATTATCGTATAATATTCAATTCAGACTGAGAATATTCTGATGTCATTAATTATATTTATATTTTATTTTATTTATTAGGGACAAAAAACAATTACATGTTAAAGCATTACCATTTGTTATATCGACGGCTTGAGTGCGGCGTCCCTTCGCTTGTCGCCATAGACAAATGATGTGGAATGCTGGATCGTTCGGAAACTGCCAATTATTATTAGACACAAGACACATTATTTATTACACATATTTTTCATTTTTATCATTAAAATATATTTTAGTATTTTCACATTTATAGTATACATTCATATATTTACTTTACTTTTACATTAAATTTATTATGTTATTTGGCAAGCGTAGCTGTCCGTGGCCTCACTGGACTTATCCAAAAATCAGCGCTGCACTACCTACCACGGTGCTGCAGCATTATGCTGAGATACGTGCCATTTTTGGTATCACACTGGCGGTATGATTAATTATATAAATTGCTTATTCTTATGTTTTATTTTATTTTTATTTTTGTATATCTAATTTTTTTATTTTTTTGTTGTTTCTTTTTTGTTTTATGCCAGTGCAGAGGACAAAATAAACAGTTTTCTTTCTTTCTTTCTATTACAATATAGTGTTTTACATTAATTTATCAAACGTATAATCAACACCATTGTCCACGGATTAACAATGGAAAATGAAAGTGATGGTGAACACAATTAAATGAATTTGACAATTTTAACAAACAAAATCTAAAATGAAACGTTGTACTTAACCAAAAATTTAAACATACAAACAGATAAGTATATAAAAGTATTCTCTTGCCCGTTTCCGAATGAATTTTGGGTAGAAAATATATAAAACATTCTTACACAGAAATTTAAGGATGTCTAAAAATTTCATGTCTGTCCAACGATTACTTTGATGTTTTGAGAACACAAACATATATTACCCACAGATTTTATATAAAAATATAATTGCCTGAATGAGGTCTCGGGTTCAATCCGGGTCAATCCAACAAAAACTCAATGAATTTACTGTTATGAAATTGTCTATAGCAACTGGGAGGTAGGAAGTTGTCGGTGTTGCGGACCGTGTTTCTCAGGTCTGCATTTGAAATTTTGTGAGAAGGTTGTGCTTTCTCGGTCGAGCCGAGTCATGCTGAAATCAGCAAGTTTCTACTACACAGAAAGAAGCAACAAGAAAAGGTAAACCTAGATAACAAAATGTTTTTGATTGCATTAATTGTTTAGTGATTTAAGTGGTCGTCTCGGCACTGCGCGCTGTATTATGGGATCGGTCCCCACACTAAATGAAAATTTTTGTAATCCACAAATAGTTCTTTCTAATCTGCAACTTTGTGTGCATTGTTTGAATGTTTAATTCCTAAAGTGTAAATAATTTAAAAAAGAAACAGTTTTCTAAGCTTTTCAATCATCTCTGCTGTGTGTAGTTTCCGTTGTAAGCACCGCAAATGCATTTTTGCGGGTCTGCTTGGAATTCCGCAATTTTAGGGATTTTCGAAGTGAGACGGGTACGGGATTCCGTGGATTTAAATGTTCTGCGGAGTTATTCGTGACCATTGTTTTAACGGTAGTATATTTTACGTAAAAGTTTTATTATTCTGTTGAATGTTTGAATGTTTCAAGTAAAAAATAAGTAACAATTTACTGAAGTCAACTATTATTAGGTAACGTGCATGGTTTTAAATCCCAAACCAATACAGAAAACTTGAATTTTAATTCAATTACATAAATATTTATTTAAAAAATGTATTTTATTTTGATAATCACTTATTAATATAGCCACAGCAATCTTGTATACATTAATCCTTACTTATATTATAAGTTCTAAAGTAACTCTGTCTGTCTGTCTGTTTGTTACCTTTTCACGGCTAAACCACTCAACCGATTTAGCTGAAATTTGGTAGAGATATATTTTAAAACTTGGGGAAGACATAGGCTACTTTTTATTGATGTAGGTACCACGCGGGTGGAGCCGCGCGCAAAAGCTATTAATAATATAATATAATATTATAAAACCACTAAAAATTTACCTCAACGTCCCGGGTTCCATACCTAGCTCGAGAAAGGAGTATTGGGTGTTTTAACTGCAAGAATTTGGAAAATATTATACTCTATAATGGTAATAGGTTTACCCTAGGTGTGGTGTCACCAGCGAGCAGAAATGAAATTATACTGTTAGTATTTATTTTTATTATTCTAGTTTTTATTATTGGTCTGCTTTTTTATTTTTATTTTTTTATTTCTTCATGTTTTGGGTGTGCCCTTTTGTGTGCCAAAATAAACATTTTTCCTTTCTTTCTTACTTCTTTCGTATATTCGAGAGACGCCCTTCGAGAGATTTAATCAAAGCTGGGACACCTACAGCGGCACTAGCCGCAGCAGGCGTAGGACTATTGCTACTGCTACTATGGATTATTATTATTATTATTAGTTGCCTGTAAATACTCGTTCGGTTAATTAGGGTGTCAAGAATATCCTCCCTCATATTATAAACTAGCTTTTGCCCGCGGCTTCGCTCGCGTTAATTTAGAATTTGACAGTTAATTGGGGTCGTACTCTGCTTGTAATAATATAATTTAATCATGATTCGAAAGATACGTGGCGCCATCTATTATCATAAAAACGTTGTTATTGTTTTTCTCGGGAATAGTACCTTTTTACGGGATGAAAGGTAGCCTATGTGCGTTTCTGTACACCTGTCAACGTATATGCAAAATTTCAGGATGATCGGTTCAGTGGTTTAGGCGTGAAAAGGTAACAACCAAACAAACTCATTTTCGCTTTTATAATATTAGTTAGGATAGGATTATATTCACGTCATGCCATGTGTCAACCTTAGCGATAGTTAGATCACACAGAAACTTTTGCCAAAATTGGTAGACCACTTTCTTGGCCGATGGTACTATGTAGCACGGAACCGATAGTAAATAAATTCTTGTTCTTAGCCCGTTTTCCGTTCTTATTATTTAATTCTCTGTCCAAGTTACTTAAATGGCGTAGTTTTTATAGTGTAAAGCTAGTTAGTCACGTCAAAATATGTCGATTTTAAATTTGCGCTCCATAATATTATGAAGGATTAGCTGACCCGCGCAACATCGTCTGTACCATATAAGAGAATTTTCCCCGTTTTTGCAACATTTTTCATTAATGCGCCCGCGCCGCTCCTATTGGTCGTAGCGTGATGTTATATAGCCTTCCTCGATAAAAGGGCTATCCAACACTAAACTTTTAAATAATTTTTCAATTCGAACTAGTAGTTTCTAAGATTAGCGCGTTCAAACAAACAAACAAACTCTTCAGCTTTATAATATTAGTACCTATAGATGTTGTAGCAATTATGGGATAGGGTTTGGGTACGACAACAATAGGATAGAGGAAGAACAGTAACTTTAAAAACTCACATACCATACCATCTCTTCTTAATGAAAACACCGCACTTAATCCGATAACAACGCCGCAGGCTCTTCTCAAAACTTATTCAGTACTTCTCTAGACAAAGTTTCACGGCCGTTTCAATATCTTTACCTCGCTGTTGTTCACAATTTTAATTTCTCTAATGTGTATCACAAACGAGTGTCGAGATGCAACTATTGTGATATATCTACACAATAATGGCATTGTTTAAAAATTAGAATAGACAATGAGATTTTGTTCATTTCTTAGCTATAAAATGATCAGTTTGTTGCTGATACACTCGAATGTTTTCAATTATAACTTTGGCATGATGAGACATGTGGCACGGTAGAAGACGTTGTGCATTTGTTAACAGAATGTGTCCGATTCCGAAAGGGAAATAATAATAACTAATTTAAAAATAGATCGGAATAATACAGGCTGTTTTCATGAGATTTTGTCTATGCCAATGTCCAGTACTGCTGAAAGTTTGTTTAGATTTATTAGTCTTCGTTTTTAGTCTAATTAGGTTAAGTTTGTTAATTATTATGAATAATATTGTAATAAGGTACGATGGGACTGCCATGTAATTTATATAAAAGTCCCTAAATTAAATAAAGAGAAAAATAAAAAAACAACTTTGAAATATAAAATTTATTTGACTTTTATTCTGTATTTGTAAGCATTAGCGCCGCGTGCTAGTGAATCATATTGATGTGTGTGGTCTCGTGTTCTATTCTCAGGACGGGCAATGTATTTTATCGATGGACATTTTATATTTTGCTATTTATAGATTTTTGATTTCTAAATTAACGTGAGCGAAGCCGCGGGGCTTCGCTCGCGTTAATTTAGAATTTGAGAATCAATTCGGGTTGTACTCTGCTTGTAATAATATAATTCTATCATGATTCGAAAGACACGTGGCGCCATCTATTATCATAAGAACGTTATTATTGTTTTCCTCGGGAAAAGTAATTTTTTTCGGGATGAAAGGTAGCCTATGTACATTTCTGTACACCTGTCAACGTATATGCAAAATTTCAGGATGATCGGTTTAGTGGTTTAGGCGTGAAAAGGTAACAAACAAACTCATGTTCGCTTTTATAATATTAGATAGGATTAGGATTGTGTGACATTCTTTATACAATTGACATATTATTTCTTGCTATTCTGTATGTTATACGTTTACTTGATGATTTAAATGACATTTTGCTACATTACATACACTATCTAATTCTTAGACTAATTTATTAATAATATAAAATATATCGAATTAATTCTTTAAAATAATAACGCTCATAGAAATTAGGAATGTATTAAATAAATACATTTACCTAACTCCAAAAACCTTTGTACGCCAGTTAATGGTAGAATATGTACAGAACTACCATGTATTTTATCATAATTTTTGTACTCATATTCTGACAGATAAATGATTTATTATTATTATTAAGATTATTTTATTTTGTAATATTTTCCTCTTCTGACGTCAATATAATATTTATATTACTGATAAACGTTTTTAGACTGTCGCGATTTGTACACATCTATACTAATATTATAAAGCTGAAAAGTTTGTTTGTTTGTTTGAACGCGCTAATCTCAGGAACTAATGGTCTGTATTAAAAAAATCTTTTAGTGTTGGATAGCCTATTTATCGAGGAAGGCTATAGACTATATAACATCACGCTACGGCCCACGGGGCGGCGCTGTAACGATAAACGCGGGTGAAACCGCGGGAACTTCTAGTTAAGTATATAATACTGATTTTTTCGTTTAGCTTATTCTCAATAGCAGCACGATGTCAGAAAAATGAATTCTAGCTATAGTACAGCTTTAAAGGTATTTAGACTAGAGCATGTTGCGCGACAATATACTTATGTAGACGACATGGCGAGTTGTGTGAGCCACAAATTGTTGTGCCCATTCTGTGTGCTCTTTGTACCCAACGTTTGTAAAGTCATCCGTCACACAGGCTTTATTTATACATTTATATAAACTAGCGGTCGCCTAGTGCTCGAAATTCGACCAAAGTTTGTCGGTAAGATATTGCTGACATATTATGTCATTATATATTGGCATATGTAACCATAGTTAAGCGCTTCGACTGCGTGTGTCAAATGCATGGTTGTGTGCGTATAGTGTTTTTTCATTAATTAAGTATTTCTAATGCATATTTTATATAAATATTAGCATTCGTCCCTTCTTCTCTGTATAAACTATAAGTGTGCGAAATTTCATACTCCTCCGTCCGCCCAATTTTCGTAAAAAGGGATCCAAAGCTTTCGCTTCACGTATTAATATATAGATAAATAAAATTGAAGTGTCTATTTTTAATGTCAAAATAACAATTTTTTATCTAATGCATATGGAAATATATAAGGCACCTATACGAAGACATCTATTTTAAAAATTTTTGTCTCTCTGTCTGTCTGTCTGTTTGTTCCGGGTAATCTCCGAAACGGCTGAACCGATTTTGACGGGACTTTCACTGGCAGATAGCTGATGTTATAAGGAGTACCATAGGCTACTTTGATTTTAGAAAACAAATAGATTTCCGCGGACGAAGTCGCAGGTAACAGCTAGTTTTATTTATATAAATATCTATATATTAATACGTGAAGCAAAAACTTTGTACCCCTTTTTACGAAAATTGCGCGGACGGTGGAGTATGCATGCCATGCTATGCATTTGACACACGCAGTCGAATCGCGTTAGTAGTATTTAGGCATTGTTCGGCTGACATCGTACAATTCTTCGTAACTATGACAAAAGAAAACAAAGTAGCAAGCTTAGGAATATCGTCAATGGAAAAGTATAGTTAAGTAAATAATAATTTGTTTGAAAAAGATAAATAAATAATTATTTGTTTGAAAAAGATAGGTAAATTAACCTGTATAGCCTTAGCGAAATCTAAATGAAATGTGATTATAAGGGTCAAGTTATAGACAATAAAATCTTCATAACGATCAAACTTAAAAATTAAATCAATTATGGTCGAATTTTGACCACTTCGCGACCGCTAGTATTTATAAATATCCTAGAGCGCTAGTAGTCTTTTAAAAATGTGTGGTTTCTTCAAACCTATGTATGATCTCCACACGATTAACAACTGTACATCATATGTTTCATTTAAAAATAATAGTAAATAGTATTATATTGTAATATTTTGGTACATGAACTAAAAACAAGGATTATTTATTTAACAAGGAAAAAAAATTATGAGCCGTCACGGGACGCCTGGCAGATGTGAAACATCGAAATTATTTTGTACAAGTAATATGCATAAAAGAACAGATTACGACAGGAACTAATATGGCATAATGTAAAATACTATCATATAGCGTGGCGACGGCATGCGTCGCCACGCCAGCAATCGGTTTTACGTGCGGCTATAGATGTTTCACATCAAAATCTGTTTTAACGATAAATTTAAAATTATAATAAAGTAATCATAATTTATCGTTAAAACAGATTTTCCTCTGATAGATTTCATCCGATAGATGAGGATAAAATATTATTTACGAAGGGAAATGACTCGATAATATAGTATTTGTGATGTTTTACAGATAACATTGTGTGATAACAAACAAACCAACACAATAACAATACCCAACGCGCGCATCGTACCAGTCATACGTGATCTGAGACTGACAGATGAGTACTACCACAAGTGTGGCCTAAACATAGTTCGTTAAAACTTGGTGATAAGGACGCCATTCCGTCTAACATCTCTTAGGTATTATAAAATTAAAAGAAATCAACTTTTTAAAAACAAGCTTTTATTATGTTCTTGTTAATAAAAGGAACGTGACCATGGCTGCTGAAAAGCAACCGAAACGTCGGGGAAAGTGTAAACACAAATATAAATAGTTTATTAGTATAAATAGTTTTAATAGTTTCAATAATTTAATTAGCTTAAAAACTAGTAAAGTTTAATAGTAATAGTAGTGTAACAGTTTTCAATATTTTGTAATAAAGTGTCTAATAAACAACGCGATAAAATCCGTATATAGTAGTTTAATTTCAATGAATAACATTCCCGTAAAAAGAAGACAATATTAGGAACTAAAAATTTAAAAATAATAATTTAAACCTGATAAGAAAACTATCATTATATAGGTACCTACATTGCAAACTTTAACGAGAATTACCCATATTCGTGTATGTCACAATAATCCCATATCGTAAGTATGTACATATCTATTAGACATTTTTATTAAACCCTAAAACTTTACACCTTGTATTAAATATTTGCGTTTTTATCACATACACAATTTTTTATAAATAGAAGCGTGTTACATTTTGATTGGTTTACACATGTATGCAAAATTTCAACACAACCGTGGCTTCACTGGATTTATCCGAAAATCTGCCCTACCTACCACGGTGCTGCAGCATCATGCTGAGATAAGTGCCATTTTTGGTCTCGCACTGGCGGTATGATGTAATTACATAAATTGCTTATTCTTATGTTTTCTTTGTTTTTATCTTTGTCTTTGTTTTTATCAATTTTTTTTGTGTTTTTTTTGTTTTATCCTAGTGTAGAGGTCAAAATAAACTGTTTTCTTTCTTTCTTTCACAATCAGTAACCAGGATGTGGATCAAATTTAATTTGCAAGATCTGATGACAAACATCGGGACAGGTGAGACTAAATAAAACCTTGTAATATTATAAAGATATTGGTGCCAATTCTGTTGTCACAAAATTCTCTAAGCTTAACTAAAAATCACTAAAATTTAGTTTAGTTCTCTCAAATGACATTTCGTATTCTGAAATCGTTAAAATTGAGAGGACTAAAAAAGATTTTAGTGATTTTTAGTTAAGTTTAGAGAATTTTGTGACAACAGAATTGGCACCAATGTCCTCCAGATGAAGCGGCAGCAAATTTACAGACACTAGCCTTCTGTGCCAAAGATATTATACTTAGAACACAAATGTCTGCAGAAATAAATGTATTTGTCGGCCTCTATGGCGTAGTGGTTAGCGTAACCGAATGCCACGCATGAGGTCGCGGGTTCGATTCCCGCACTAGTCAAACATTTGTGTGCATGAACATGGATGTTTGTCTTGGTCTAGGCATTTCTATGTATAATATGTATGTATTTACAAAAATAAAGATTAAATGTATGTTTATCCATTGTGTAGTACCCGTAGTACACGCTCTGCTTAGTTTGGGCTAGATGATGTTATGTGTATGTGGTGGAATATTATATTATATATTACTAGCTTTTGCCCGCGGCTTTGCTCGCGTTAATTTAGAATTTGACAGTTAATTCGGGTCGTACTCTGCTTGTAATAACATAATTCAATCATGATTCGAAAGACACGTGGCGCCATTTATTAATTATCATAAGAACGTTATTGTTGTTTTCCTCGGGAACAGTATTTTTTTCGGGATGAAAGGTACCCTATGTTCGTTTCTGTACACCTGACAATGTATATACAAAATTTCGGAATGATCGGTTTAGTGGTTTAGGCGTGAAAAGATAACAAACAAACAAACTCATTTTCGCTTTTATAATACTAGTTAGGAAGTTAGGATTAGGATTAGAAATAGTATGATACGGGAGCTTAACATTAATAGGCTGGATATTGGTATAATGCAAAGTATTTTATCTATACCAACATCCAGTGAAGCTAAACTTATTTATGATCTAGCCTTGTACAAATATGATGTCTCTTAATTGTATGCAGTGTTTGAGTGTCTATTCCTGTTAATTTTATTTAGATATAAGTTATATGTGTATATTTAAGTTTAAGGCTTGATGGGACTGACATATCCTAAACAGATAAAAGTCCCTAAACAATAAAAGATTAAAAAAAAAAAAAAAAAAAAAGCATTAGAATTAGGATTCCACTTTAATAGGCCGATGGGATGACAATACGACACGCCCGGTGTGAGATTAGGCGCAAGACCAACTTTAGGCTCTGAGTACTAATATAAGGTTGGGCGTTCGGGATGCTTAAAGGAAACACTGCCCTTAATGAGTAAACATTTATTACTGTCTAATATGACACGATACATTATTGATTTAATAGAGATACACACACACATACCTAGGTATAAAGACATACATACACCACACTACTGATAATTCTCCGACCAGCAAACCCTATATGTTTTGGCAACAAGACCCGAGATTCGAACTCGGGTCCTAACGACCTAACCTCTAGTCCAGTGAAGCAGGCAAAGGGACATAGAGTACCTTTCATCCAGAAAAAGCACTGTTTCCCAGAGATAGAAAATTGCCATAACCTACAAATAACCTACTTTATTCGAGCAAAGTCGCGGTCACGATCTAGTATTTATTTATTGTTTAACAATGGGATTAAATATAATGACCACCAAAAATACTAATTGCGCAGCAAAATATGCTTACTAAAATATATCATAACGAGCACCTGTACGCCTCAAATCACTGCATTCCGTCTCGGAAGGGTTAGGTTATGTTAGGTTCCTTCTTAAACCCACCCAAAAATAGGAGCCCCGCGAAGCGCAGCTCCGGCGACTTAGTTTGATCTCTTTAAATATATTTTGGTGTGCAATTAGTATTTTTGGTAAGCATATTTTGCTGTGAAATTAGAATTTTTTTGCAGTGCAGCACTACCCTTTCACAATACTACAAAAATTATTTCAAGCGCCCTCTTTTGCCGCCAGTATGTACTCACTGACCCATCAGTTTCTCGACTACCTGCCAACAGAATATGAAGAAACTAGTATTTCATCATTTAAATAGATGTCACTGCACTAAGTTAATATAGAATTGAAATTTTGATGGTTTTACAAATAAAAATCTTATATTATTTTACTCATTGTTGTTGCATCTAGACGAATTTGACATAAATTAACATTAAATCACATGACAGTTTTTGCTTAATATCTACAAATATGTATGTAACTGGAGGATATTTCAAAAAACACTCGGTACTTGTTTAATAATACAACATTTTATAAGGTAAATAAACAGAATTAAATTATTTAGCAATGGTTTGTGAGTATAAATACAATTCATGCATTTGTATTGAATGGGCACCTACTGTACTTATTGGTCTTTTGTTTTAGATTCTATTGTTTTAGATGCTCATACATATCAATCACACATTCCATTGATTGTGTAACTATTACGCGGCCTCATAGTACAAAAGAGCCAATAATTGTCCCTATAATAAAAGTTCAATTAGTAGTGGCAGTTGATCAAAATAGCCTTGATGCAGATGCAACGTTAGTTGCCAAGAAAAGTGGGAACACACCACTTCATTGTATTAGAATTAGCACCCATATTCATTAAACCAAATACTGTAACTATTAATTTCTGTCATATAATTCAGTAAAAGCAAAATAATCAAAGCTGTTTGCAGCCAAGGGGCCATATAACGTGATATCTTTGCCTATTTCAAATTCCTCGACGCAACCAATCAACATTCCAGATTTAAAAAGTGTTTTATCTGTCAGTGTCAATCTTTTGTTAATTTAATTAAATTTGGCGGGAAGCAGTGTGAGTGAAAAAGTTTATTTTATTCGTTTAGTGACTGTTTCAATTAGTCAAAATTAAGCAAATAAAAGGTGAGTCTGTTTTTTTATAAATCGATAATTAGGGTGGTTTTTTGGCCATGGGTGGGTTTATTTACGCTACTAACAAAGTTAAGATTGGCGATATTATATGTCAGATATTCACAAATATTTTCGTATTTACTTCACTATATTGAATACCTTCTGAAGATTCAGGACGAGAGAAAAGTAGGACAGACAAAACGTGAAATGTTTGAGTTGTAATTTCGTGTAACCTTTTAGAAATTTACTTACTGTCTATTTTGTAATTAGTAAGTTCATTCGGTGCCAACAACCAGCAGCTATACTATGCATGTGTATCCGTGTAGGTAGTTATATATTATTAGTTCTTAGGTGCCGTGCCTTGGAGAGCATGTTAAGCCGTCGGTCCTGGCTGCCATGAACATCTATTGCAGTCGTTATTGGGAAGTCAGTGACCTCTAATATCCTGACACTGGTCTAGCCTTAGGGTATCGTTAGCCTTCGGGTTGCAGAGGTCAGCCGCTTCGTGTAAAAACTGATATCCAGTCAAATCCGGTTAGACTAGAAAGCCGACTCCAATTGACCTGGGAATAATAAAGGCTAGGGAGAAGAAGAGGTGCCGGTGCTCCGTTTACATTATATTGAGTACCGAATGGCCTTTCCCCAGAGTCCAAACTATCTACATAATTATATACCCTACGTACGTAGCTTAATGACGCTCGCAATACCAACGCTATCGAATGTATAACAATGTGTATGAGCACTATCTATGTTCTGACGTAGGTACTTGTATGATGCCTATAGCCGGTTCCTACATTTAAAAAAAGTTGTCGTTTTAGCTACGAACAGATATTTATGAGTAGTAGAGCCTCGCTGATTTCAGCATGAATGGGCCGGCTCGACCGGGGAAGGACTACCCTCTCACAGAATATCGACGTGAAATAGCAGTGTTCCTACTGTTGTGTTCCGTTTGGTGAGTGAGAGTGCCGGAGGCCCAATCAACCTCTTTCCTCCTTCCCGCATCTTCTCCTTCCCACTTCCATTTTTTCCTAAAGGGTCGGCAACGCGCAAGTGATGCCTCTGGTATTACAGGCGTCCATAGGCTACGGTGACCACTTACCATCAGGTGGGCCGTATGCTTGTTTGCCACATTAGTTGTATAAAACAAAAAAAAATAGCTGACATATTATGTTCCATAGAATATATTCTATTCTATCACATATTCTATTCTATCACATACACACAACACCATCTAGCCCAAACTAAGCAGAGCTTGTACTATGGGTACTAGACAATGGATAAACATACATATATACTTTTTTTTGTAAATACATACATATTATACATAGAAACACTCGGACCAAGACAAACATCAATGTTCGTGCACGCAAATGTTTGACTTGTGCGGGAATCGAACCTGCGACCTCGGGCGTGGCAGTCGGTTACACTAACCACTACGCCATCGAGGCCGTCAAAAGTTAACTGTCTGTAGGTAAAAAGACTCATTTTTCGGTATAAGAATCGGATCATACATTTTAGCATTTACCGTAGCTGACCATAGACCTCCGTAAGATTGAAACGCACGTTATCGACTCTACTTAAAGGGAAAATGCATTAATTCTAAAGAAAACTTCTTCGAAGTAACCTGGTGGTTTACGCGTTTGGGAAGTGTTTCAGAGCTTAAGAAAGCAAAGAAAGAAAGAAAAGAAAGAAATATTTTTTATTTTGGCACACAAATGGGCACACGCAAATCTTGAAGAAATAAAATAAAATTTTAAAAAAATATACAAAATAAAAAGAAGAACAATATGTAACTAAAAAAATAAAACAAATACTAATACTAACACTATAATTATTTCATTTCATTTCTGCTCACTGGCAACACCACACCTTCCCCTTACGGAAACTGCCTCCCATCCCATCAAGTCAAGGCTAGTATTGTCGGAGAGCATACATACCTATATATATACATGAGCAGTGTGCTATTATCAAGTGAAATTGTAAAGACATTTATTCGCCGTGCTGACTGCGCATAGGACATATCCTATACATTAGAATTAACTACAACGAGTACTTTTTACAAAGTCAGTTACACGCGAATGATATCGATCATATTATTATTATAGGTACCTGCCATGGATATTTATTATTCGACTTTACAGAAAAGTAGTCGTGGTAGTTCTAACGTAGTAATAAGTTTATTCCTTGCCTATCGTCTTGCAAGTGCCCATCAGCTTATGTGGGAATTTACACGAGTGACTATAGCCGCATGATTTTTGCCGCGCGGCGAAAATCGACTGTCTAAATGGCAATTCGGCTAGATCGCAGGTGACTGAAATCGCAAGCCTCAAAGTAGGGTACTATCCAAATTTGGCCGCGCGGCAACCGGCCGCATGGCAAATCTACCCGTGTAAACCCCTCTTTAGATAGACCCTTCGACGGCGTCTCGGGGTAACCAAACCAGGCCGTGGACCTGTCTTGATGGTGGTCGTCGCCGCCTGCTAACACAGGCTGGGCCGTGAGCCCGTTTGTCATTTCACGTCGTCAAGTATATTAGATGCTTAACCTATGGACTCGCAGCGGTACACCGGCGACCAGATACAATAAAAGTTCAATTATGTTTGGCATTCCACCATTTGACAGGTTATCGCCAAGTCATTTCTTTATAAACATGAAGGTAAAAAGGGATCCGCATAAAAAATATTACTGACTAGCATTTGTCGGCGGCTTCGCTCGCGTTAATTTAGAATTTGAATCAATTCGGGTTGTACTCTGCTTGTAATAATATAATTCAATCATGATTCGAAAGACACATGGCGCCATCTATTATCATAAGAAGGTTATTATTGTTTTCCTCGGGAACAGTAATTTTTTTCGGGATTAAAGATAGCCTATGTCCATTTCTGTACACCTGTCAACGTATATGCAAAATTTCAGGATGATCGGTTCAGTGGTTTAAACAAACAAAGAAACTCATTTATTACGCTTTTATAATATTAGTTAGGATTTAATAAACATGTAGGTAGTTTTAAATAAAGTTACATAAAACCGCGCTTGTTCTTCGCAGGGTCGATAGTTTGAGGTCAAAAGTAAAAATAAAATTATTCAGATCGTTAAATTACTTAGTAGGTACGGAATCGGTTGTTCTGCAATCGAACCATGTTACATAATAAGCAACGTTGCGTGAGCATTGTCATTAGATGGGTAACCGATCGATACCTGTTCGTGTCTTCAAAATCAAGGTTAAGCTATTAACTTACGGAGTCTTATAATAACTACCTATTAGGGCGGCAGTTGCCTTGGAAATGTCAAATTTTACATGCCATAAAAGGGTAATAAAAAAAGGGTTGAATACATTCGAAAACTACAACGCATTATATACAGCGTGACGGGTTATACGAGGGGAAAACATAATAATTATTATGTTACTCTCATGTCAAAAAGATTGTTACTTTAACTTAACAGATATGCTATTACATTGTTTTAATGCATGCCATAGACAAGAGGGGACTCTTCTAACACAGGTTTCTTAACTTAACAGAAGAGTTCCCAAACCCTATTGTTACCCCTTGTAATAGTTGAAAATAAAGAATTTTAGATTTTTGAAGTGAAAACTTCTTTAGGCGCGTTGAGCACTTCTTGGGTGAACAAAAATCATAGAACCGCGTCATCATCACGCTTCCACGCTTTCAATTTTTGAATTATTTTAGAATATTAACAATATCACAGAAATGGTACGTACTACGCAAAAAATAACGATATTTTGACCCGTTTAATAACCCTGAAGAGAGTATCAAGAACTAGCATCCGACCCCCATTTTTTTTTAAGTGTAAACTTCTTTCGGCCCGTTGAGCACTTCTTGGGTGAACAAAAATCATGGAACTCGCGTCATCGTCACCGAACGCTTCCATTTTTGAATTATTTTTGGTTTATAATTTGGTTTATAAAGAAGTATTTATGATCAAGGATTAAAATGTTCACTTCTGTCGGCAGTCCGCAAAGACTTTTTGATCCAAAAGAGAATCTTGATATAAATTTTGCATAAGATGCTTAAAGTGTGGATTCCCTGACATTAGCACACGTGTCTGTAAACAAGAGTTCAGCGACAATACGAATGACTTTTGATAAGGCAGCGAGGCGAGAGAATAAATTATTATATTTTTTTAGATAATTAAATCATATATCAATGTGTGTAGTGCATTGGTAGCCTAGAGGAAAGCCTTTGGATTGCCATGCAGAGATCACGAGACTGATCACAAGGCATGAAACTCTGACTTTTCAAATGTATGTGTGTATTAAATAGCTAATTATTATCGCTCGATTTAACGGTGAAGGAAAAGGTCGTATACATGTCTCTCAGACATGTGGGTTTTTCTCTAGTCTTCAAGAACATTATGTAGAACATCTACATAATGTAACCCTTCTTATACTGAGAAGAGTTCCGTGCCCAGCGATGGGGCTTTATATAAACAGGGCTGATAAGTCACATAATAAAATCCTACTTGTTATCATAATATCTGGAACATTGGAACAATACCATTACAATTATGTCGCAGGGGTGCTGACTTGCATTGATTGCGGACGTACGTTCACGGCAAAAGTTGGTTATGTCAGTCTCCTAAGAGGACACGAACGAAGCTCTCAATAATGAGTTCCAAGTCACCGTGGCCGAATACGGTCTGGACGGTATTATTATCTGGAACCAAAATCGATTACTCAAAACCTTTTTTCGACATGCCGTTTTCGTTTAACTTAACATACTGAATAAATTCTTTATAGGATGCATTGTGTTTTCATAGTTTTCCAATCACCTTGACTCGGCCTGCATGTCCATTCATGCATTATCAAAAACGCTTGTTGAATCAATACTACCGTACGTACCTAGACACAATGTAAAAAGCATTATGTCTGGGCTTCGCTGCCCGATCGTTGATATAGAAGCTAGCGCTGTATAAGTTTATTTGTTTACTAACAAGACCCGGTTATTAAAAACTAACTGTATGTATAATAATTATGTTTACGCGAATGATAAATATCGTAATGAATGGGCCGGCTCGACCGGGGAAGAACTATACCCTCGCACAGAATATCGACGTGAAATAGCAGTATTCCTACTGTTGTGTTTCGTTTAGTGAGTGAGAGTGCCGGAGGCCCAATCACCCTCTTTCTCCCGTCCCGCTCCTTCTCCTTCCCATTTCCTTTCCTAACGGGTCGGCAACGCGCAAGTGATATCACTATATATAAAATTTGTTTAATTTCAAAGCTAATAACAGATTTGCTATTGATAGTCGGTACCTAATTGTCTCGAAATGATATAGTATAAATTTTATAAGAATATAAGTAAAAGTTTAAAAGAAATAGTGAAACGAGATATCCGCTACGTTATTCTGCTTATATAAACTATCAAACCTCCCTTTAATTCCTAAGTCATATTCAGACGCCGCCGCTGTCCAGACACGTTCCACTTTATGGTTTTATTGACTGAAAGGGGATTGTCCACTTTCTATAGACACTTTGGCAATCGTGGACAGGTCATTTGGCTAATAAGATAAGATAAGTTTAGATAAGTTTATTACTTCATAAGAAAAACACTTAATCTAAGTACAAAACTAGGGCTTAAGGAATACATGACAAACTGGAGACCCTGACTTCTAAACTAGGTATAGACCTGTATCTTAGAAGCCAGTGCTACCTTCTGATAGTAACATTAATATAAGCCTCACAAATGGTTACAAACATTGATATTCTCATAAATAGTGAGAAAATACTAAGTACAAAATAGGGTTAGGAAAGATGGAGAAAACTATCTTTCTTTATTGTATTGAAGGAATACAAAATCTGCAAAATCTATAATAATATGATATCAATTAAATACTTCACATCAGTAAAAAGGAGAATATAAATCTAGTTTTGTATCAGACTTTATAATTAGATAGGTTTCTATATGTTATTGAATTAATCAAATAAAACAACATATTTTCATGAATATTTTATTAAACAGACTCATACGTACCTAAGTAGTATATGATCAAGAAACTGGGCAGGTAGATTAATGTGCTCTTGATACCTTGCCCAGCCTAAAAACCATATATTACAGTCATTATGTGAGCGCAGCAAGCGACTGTTCTACGGCCCACTATATTTTGTTTGTATGTTTTTTCAACGATGTTTCTTTTTTGAGATTACACAAAGATTTTTAAAATAACATAAACGAAAAATAAATAAAAAATATTCATGAATTTATTTTTTTCATGATATCGTGTCCACGGATGGCCAAAAATGGACAATGTCCTTGATAACGACAAACCGAGGGAATAGGAAGATATAGAGGAACCACTTTAGTCGAAAATAAGTAGGTAGGTACAACATTTTTGAATAATGCATGACTTAAAATGCTTCGTCAGCTGTCTGGAATTGAAAAATGAAGCATAATTTGATATCTTTGCCAATTTCCTCACGAACGTAATATAATAAATTATTTCTTTCATGATACCCGACAGGCCTGACTTGAAATCTATTTGAAATTCCTTTTGGCTAATACCGATAGCACTAAGAGCAGTTACGTGTACATCAAATAATTATAATACATTCTCGTTGTAGCCAAATCGTTTTATAGTTATTACCTACGGCACAGCCAGATTCTAATATTTATACACGTCACGTGATAACAAATATCATAGAGAAGCAGCTGTCTCTATAAATACGTAATTCATAGTGCGGTGTAATTTTGTGTGTAAATTTGTACACATTTATACTTTTAGTAAATAGGAACACTTAACAAGAACACAGTTCTTTACATAATGCATACATACATACATACATAGATTGTTTCCCAGAGGGGTAGGCAGAGACTACGGATTTCCATTTGCTACGATCCTGACACACTTCTCTGGCTTCATTCATTTTCATCACATTCCTCATACACGCCCGTCGGTTCAAGGAGCTCTTAACCTGGCCCTTATCCAGAACGCCTCCGATCTGGTCGAGAAACGCTCGCCTAGGTTTTCCTCTTGCAACTGTTCCATACACACTAGCCTTATAAACTTTCTTAGTCAGTCTTTCCTCGTCCATTCTTTCTACATGTCCAAACCAGCTTAACATACCCTTTTCTATTCTTGTAACTATATCCACTTTCATGCCGCATCTCTCTCTAATCACACTATTTCTTATTCTATCTTTCAGAGTCACACCACATATGCTTCTCAACGCTCTCATTTCTACAGCATTTATTCTGCTCTCATGCTTCTTTTGCCATACCCAACTTTCACTTCCATACATAAGTGTGGGCACTAATAGTCCTCTATGAACAGCCAAACGTGCCTTTTCGGATACATTTCGACTGTTCATAAAAGCGCGTAGGGCTCCATTCACTTTGTTGCCAGCAATCGTTCTCCTTTCAATATCTCCGTCATGTTTACCATCCCTTGTAAACAAAGTACCCAAATATACAAACTCTTTCACTTGCTCCACTTTTTCTCCATCAATCATTATATTACACATCGTCACGCACTCTTCCTTTTCAAATACCATTACTTTCGTCTTGCTTACATTTATTTTCATTCCTTTACTCTCAAAAGCACCATGCATAATAGTTACCATCGCCTGCAACTCTTCCGCCGATGACGCAAGTATTACTTGGTCATCGGCATAAAGAAGACATTTGACAAGTAACTCATTCATTCTTAATCCCCATTCACAATCTTTTAAATCTTTCAAACAATTGTCCATGTATAGGTTAAACAGCCAAGATGACGCTACACATCCTTGTCTAACACCTTTATCGATGCTAAACCACTCTGTGTAGGTCTCATTTATCCTAACACAATCTCTGGAATCATCATAAAGAGATTTCAGAGCTCGCGTGAGGTTGCTATTCACTCCATACATGGACAATGCCGACCAAAGTTCATTCCTCACCACTTTATCATAAGCCTTTTCCAGATCCACGAATGCGCAATAGACCTTTTGACCTTTGGCCAAAACTTTTTCGGCTATGCTCCGTAAGGAAAAGACCTGATCCGTACATCCCATACCCTTTCGAAATCCCGTTTGTGCATCCCATATTTTCTTGTCGGTTACTTTCACAATCCTTTTAATTACCACTTTTGTATACAATTTACCGACGACGCTGAGCAAGCTAATGCCTCTATAGCTTTTGCACTCTTGCTGTGAGCCTTTTCCCTTGTATAAAGGTACTATGACGGCCTTGCACCAATCACTTGGTACGCGGCCGGTATTCCAGCACAAGTTAAAAGGCGGCACAACTGAGTTGCTATAAGACCCTGTCCAGCTGTCAGCATTTCGACTGTAATCCTATCATACCCACCAGCCTTTCCTGATTTCATGCTTTTCAATGCTTTCATTATTTCATCCATACTAATAGGGCTTTCATCAATACTATCATTATCATTAATTTCGAAACTTTGCCCTTGCCATTCCTCTCTTTCAAATAAACTTTCAAAATATTCCTTCCATCTCTTCAGTACGCTCTTTTATTCATTCAGTAAACTTCCATTCTTATCTCTGATTGATTTCAGCTCTGTGGTTACGGTTTTACCTCGAACCGAGCGAATGGATTTCCAGAAGAACTTCGCGTTGGTCCGGAAATCTTCAGACCATCTTCTATCAAACTCGTCTTTCAATTCCTCTTTTTTCCTTTTAATTACATCTTTCACTACCTTATTTATTCTTATAAACTTATTCCTAGCTTCATTCACATCCTCATTCGTTGCTTCTTGCATTCTTTCATTGGCTCTGACAGATAGACAGTCCAACCATGCCTGCTTCTTCTCAAGTACTACCCCTTGCACATCTTTATCCCACCACGCATTCTTCGATTTTATAACTTTCCTCTTCTTGCTCACACCGCATACTTCTGACGCTACAACAACCACTTCATGCTTAAACGACTGCCATAATTCTTCTATATCATCAGTGTCACAAAATCTTTCAAATCTTTTCCTCAATTGATTTTTATACTCGTCTTTCAATACTTCATCTTGCAAATTTTCTACTTTTATTCGTTCTTGGACACTTGTTCGGGTAGGTATACGGTGTCGCCATCCTTTGAAGAGGCCACGTATCCGGCTCATAATCAAAAAATGGTCGGTATGGACACCAATACCTCTATATACCCGAGTGTCTAGGACATTCTTTCTTAATCTTTCATCCACTACAACAAAGTCAATCATACTACTTCTTACATTCTTTGCTTCTCTTGTATACTGGTGGATTCTTTTGTGGGCAAACATAGTGTTTGTCACACAGAGATTCCACTCCAAACATAGCTCAAGCAACCTTTTTCCATTCTTATTCACGCTTTCGTCCCCATACTTGCCTAAAACCCTTTTGTATCCTTCACGCTTTACTCCCACCCAACCATTAAGATCCCCTAACATTATCAACCTCTCGTGTTCCTTGCATTTCCTCAAGACATCTCTTAAACACTCCCAAAAATCTTCTCTTTCTTCCCGTGCACTCTGAGACATACCCGTTGCTATGTTTACGGGCGCATAGACCCCTACCATAAACACACGAGTAATCCCTACTTTCATTCTCATCCATAGTAACCTAGCATTCACATATTCGAATTCTTTTACACACTCATTCATTCTAGCAGACAGAATAACACCAACTCCCTGACAGGCTCTGGTATTGCTAGGCACGCCGGACCAATACGCCCTGTAGGGTCCATGCCTAGTGGTGTTACAGTCTTTCCTTTACGTCTCATTCACGCACAGAACATCAATCTTTCTCTCATTCATCATCTGACATACTTCATTCAATTTTCCATCTATCCCTCCTCCAACATTCAATGTAGCAAAACGGCTTTCCGTAGGCCACTTTTCGCCCTCGCGAGAAACGAGACGTGACGGGTGGCGGACCGCGTCGCCGCCATGCGGATTATTAATAAAATCAAAGTCCATATGCGTTCCCACGATTGTTAGGGAAAATACTGTCCACCTCCGCAGAGCCCTCTACAGAGGTAAGGTGGATCCATCCTGTGCCCTGTGACCACCAACACAGGCACCCTCCGTTCACGACCAGCTTTCCCTCGGGCCACGAATCCATCAGCACGGGTCGGTTAACACCTTGGATCGGGGTTTATTCTCAGGTCTGCTCCCTGAAAATTGGTTTGACTTCGGAGTTTTCCTTCTCCTAGACAGGTTGCAAACCAATGCTAACGATGCTCATCTCTACATAATGCAAATCATAAATTACTGTATATTTTATAATCCTAAATCAAAATCAATTATAAACAGAACAGAAACATAAACTTAAATATCTAAAATAATAAATAAACTTTTAAAATATATATTCAGTGACTGATTTTGATTATAGGTACATATAGACTTTGATTTCACTGTTATTCTGTGACCTAAATAAATAAATTCTGTTTGACTTTGACTGTTATTAAAATAAGAATTGTTATGTGTGAATGAACACAGTAATGTTTGTAAAGTTCAAAGTATTGAAATTGTTCTTTAAATACAACAACTCTAATTAATTGTTGTTATTGTTTGTTTTCTTGGCTTTTTGCCTAAAAAGTGTGAATTTTAAAAAACGATTCGGGCATTCAAATGTGCTGCATTTTTATTTAAACTATCATCTTATAGTTTTAATCGAATAGTAACCTGTGGACATTGCCGTGGTCTACATTACTACCTAGTTTTAAGTTGATTCTGTTGTTTTTATTATGTAATGTGGCTGTTTGATGTTCCTTTCTTAATAAAATAAAATAAAATAAACGTAGTAATAGATTGATACTATATTGATTATATATTTGATATTAGAGTAGTAGAGCCTCGCTGATGTCAGCATGAACTGATTTCATGCTCGACCGGGGAAGGACTACCCTGTCACAGAATATCGACGTGAAATAGCAGTATTCCTACTGTTGTGTTTCGTTTGGTGAGTGAGAGTGCCGGAGGCCCATGCACCCCCTTTCCCCCTTCCCGCTCCTTCTCCTTCCCACTTCCTTTCCTAAAGGGTCGGCAACGCGCAGGTGATGCCTCTGGTGTCGCAGGCGTCCATAGGCTACGGTGACCACTTACCATCAGGTGGGCCGTATGTTTGTTTGCCACCTTAGAAGAATAGAAAAAAAAAACACTGTAAAACGCTCAATGTCATTGCTAATTTTACTGGCTAATATTCAACTTTTCGATAAAAATATATATTTTTTTTAATAAGACTGCTCTCGCTGTAGGCATAGTTCCTGTATCGCGGGAGATTTTACAAACATTCTAGCAACGGACACACATAACGCTCAGACTCGGAACAACTATTTGTGGACCACACAAATTTTTGTCCCGTGTGGGGATCGAACCCACAACACTCGGCGCGGCGGCTGTCGTGATGCGACCATTTAAACCACTACACCATCCGTGAAGTATTTATAACCGTAATTCACCGATAGTATTAATGGTCCTAATGAAATCGCCGCTTCAAATAAATAATAATAATAATATTCTATCACATACACACAACACCATCTAGCCTAAACTAAGCAGAGCTTGTACTATGGGTAAACATACAAATATACTTTCTTTTTGTAAATACATACACATTATACATAGAAATACCCAGACCAAGACAAACATCCATGTTCATGCATACAAATCTTTGACTTGTGCGGGAATCGAACCCGCGACCTCATGCGTGGCAGTCGGATACACTAACCACTACGCCATCGCGGCCGACAATAAAAGAGGCGGTAGCCCAAACGGATTTGCAATCGAGAGGACGTGAGTTCTATTATATTTTCACCTATTGCAATACCGGCTTGAACCCACTCCTAACACAAACATTAAGCTTAGCTAAAGTTTCTAGCAGAATAATTAAGTATTTACAAACCAAATCTTCCTTTAAAGACAAAGATTGATGAACGAAAAACTGAAGATTGCATGGGTGGCTCCGTTGTGGATTCATTCCCTGTATGGGACAAAAAATGGTGTAATACATATGTACCTAAAGGGTGTCCGGTAATTAATGGATAACCTTGAAATGTCTTATAGTAGAACTGATGGCCGATCAGAAAAAAATATGAAAAATAATCAAAATCAAAATCAAAATCATATTTATTTGCAGAAATACTGTGACAAATGGTGTTACAAATGATGGCATTAAAGGTGCAAGTATTTGGACCATAGTAGTGGCATGCAAACATTGATAAAAGTATAATAAATTAATTATGTAAAGTCGAAAAATAAGTCATTTTATATCAAAATTCAGAAAAATTAAATACAATGTCATATAATTAAAATATAGTCAATTGTAGAATAAAAATAGCAATTAATGGATGAATAATTAATAGATGTCCGGCTATTATAACCAAAGCAAAAGAATAAATTGTAAATTAAATTAAAATTGTATAATAATAATAATATAAATTTGTTTAAATGTCATTGTATAATTTGTCATTTAGATAATTAGTAACCGTATAATAGCATTTATTTATTAAATATTCATTTAATTTTTTCTTGAACAAATTAGACTCAGATTCTTTAATTGTTTTAGGCAGTTTGTTGTAAATAAGAGATGCCATATGAAATATGCTCTTATGCATCAGAGCAGTTTTAGTTTTAGGTATACAAAGCCGATACACATCTCTTTGACGTCTGTTGTAAAAATCTGACGCTAACATAAACAGAGTTGGATTACATTTGACAAATACAGCTACTTCGAATATATATAAGCAGGGTAGAGTTAAAAGTTTATGTTCTATAAAATACGGGCGACAGCTATCCGTCGTTTTTAAGGCAAACATAGCTCTAATACATCTCTTCTGCATTTTAAAGATAATATCTTTATTTGTTGAATTTCCCCAGAAAATTATACCGTACCTTAGTAACGAAACGACCAGACCATGGTATGCAGTAACAACAGAACTTACATTTGTTATTTGAGCCAGCTCATGTAGTGCGTAAACAGACTTACTGACTTTTTTGCAAAGTGCATCAATATGTGGTTTCCATGTAAGTTTATTGTCGATTATTAGCCCAAGGAAGTTTGTAGTTTGAGTCTCACGTACTGATTGATTACCATGACAAATATTTAAATTAGTCTGAGCCGTACGTTGACTGAAAGTCATTAGGGTAGTTTTGCCAATATTAATTCGTAAATTATTTGCATCTAACCATTTAATGACATCATCTAAAGTGTTTTTTATTTCTTGTTCGTAAGTATCAGTGTTACTACATTTTATTGTAACTGTGCTATCATTTTATCCTAACAACTACCTGAGATATGTTTTTTTTTAATTACCAAATTTAACTTTCTTGTAAACGAATGAATTCTATCGGTTTTTATTGTTTCATTATTAATTAAACATTAATTATGCTAATAGATAGTCAAAAGTATGACTAGCAATTAAACTTTTTTAATATATTTTTAAATATTTTTTTCTGAACAGCCGGCAGTTCTACTATAAGATATTTCAAGGTTGTACTTGAACATAAACTCTGACCCCTGAACTAGGTATATGGACCTGTATTTCTTTGAAATACAGGTATACCTAGTTCAGGGGTCAGCGCCCCCCGTATTTATGTATCCACTGTAAGCCTTTTTCATTTTATGAATCAAAGCGAAAAAAGACAATACAAAAAAGGAATAAGAAAAGAAGACAATTTCAATATAGGTTAGTACCAAGTGTGTTTTTGTGTGTGTGGTGAGTGTGTGGGGTGAGTGCGTGTGGGTGTGGGTATGGTGTGGGTGTTGTGTGTGTATTATAATTATATATAATATTAATTGATTTAATTTAATTGCGCCTTACTAAGCTATGTTATTAAACAATATAAGTATAGATGTATGGACGTACTTTGAGAAGTGACCGCTACTTACAGCTAGATGGGAGACGGCTTCTCCGTAAACCACAGCGAGGTTACCGTAGCAACTGCCAGGCTTTCGGGTGATAAACGGCTTTATTGCTCTAGTAGCTATCTGGATAACAGAAAGTGTCACTTGGCACGAGGTAGCTCGCCACAACGAGAACCACATCCGTAGATATAGTGACAAGATCCGTCTATTACTGATTTTTAATGCTTTTGGAGGTCTTTAGGCACTGGCAGATCAGCGGCCATTTCCTTTATACTTGAATATTTGATGACAAGAAGTATAAAGTGATAAACTAGGTTAGATATGGAGAGAAAGATGATCGAATCAACGTATAAATAGATTACAGTCATTCAGCAATCAGCAAGCTGAACTGTATAGTTCAAGTCAGTGATAACACCGCGGTAATTACCAAAATATAAAGAAGATATATCGTGCTAATCGTAATCCACGAACGTTGTCATCGTCGTCGAACATGCGACTCATTACAACAAGACTCCAAGACTAGAGGACTAAGGTCCTGGAAAACTCTTGATGAGAGCTATATTATTTTTAAACGCTCGAACCCTCTTTTTGCGGCGGGTAGCGCTCACACCCTTTCCGTGGATGACATACAGTACTAAAAAATAAAACTTTAGGGAGCAGTATAGAAAGAAGCGATCGTTTGCAGATTTGAAACTAACTTAGCTAAATTATTTATGCCGATACCCTCAAGGCTTCTTTGAACATCTAGCTTTAAGTCTTGTTTTTATGCTTCAAGGCATGGAATTCTCTGCCAAGGCACGTGTTTCCTTCTTCCTTCAATCCTGGGTCCTTTAAGCGAAGCGTGAAAAAGCACCTTCTCAGGCCGTCAAAGTAGAGACCTCAACATCGCCTCGGCTACTATGGGGGCGGTGTGGAGGCCACTGCTCTTAGACCACACGACTGCTTACCATCAGGTGGAGTGTGGTCATTTTGACGAGCAGACAAAAAATAAAAAAAATAAAAAAGAAAGTATTTTTAAGTCGCTGGCTATTTTAAAGTCTCAAGATGCTGCTAAATGACTATTGCTTGAATTGACTCTAGATTTAGAGACTATTTAGTAGACTATTGAGTCAAATCTACAAAATAACTCAAAGATTCGTGCTCTTACCAGCGCTCAATAAAGTATATACATATATTTAATCCAGATTGCATAGAACACATGTATATTTTGAATGACAGTACTGTCTCTGTTTATTATGATACTTTTCCATGTTTACAAGAATTGTATTCCTTAGTTTATATTGGCAGCTTTAAACAAACTGAATCGTTGCTTTTCATTATTATTTTAAACGTGTTCATTCGCACACGTAATACAATTTCATTTTAGTGCGAAATCGTTGGCATAAACTGAGTAAGCATATTCTTTATTTTTGACAACTTTATTATGATATTTTGCTATAATATATTTCCCTCCTACTAGTCACGGATCTCTTCTTGGTAAGAAAACGGTAAGTGCGTAGTCCACTATGCTGGCCCAGTGAAAGTTGGCAGACTTCAAATATCTATAAGAACTCTGACGTCAAAATTTCTTCTCGGTTGTTTTCTTCATCGCCAAAATAAGCTATAGTTAGGTAACTAATTAGAGAAGCGATAGCTCAGCGCACCCCGACTGCCCACCGTCAGAATTCAATCCAAGGTTCGGGTCTCTGTCTGGCATATGACTGCATGAATGACGCATAGCTAAAGTGGTCATTGTGTGAGGCATAAATAGCTGTTCGAAATCTAGGCGTTCTTAGTGTCTGTTATTACAATGTCCCGTGACAGTCAGAGTTACTCTTGTGTCACTGACTGTCACGGGACATTTTTCTTATACATAGATAGCCTAGTGGGAAATCGTTGGACTGCCACGCAGAGGTCTCGAGGTCGAACCCAAGGCGCGCATCTCTGACTTTTCGAAGTTATATGCATATTAAATAGTTAATTATCGCTTGCTTTTTTTAACGAGCAGCGATAGCTCAGTGGGGAGACCAACAGACTGCAATGCAGTCTCGGGTTCGAACCCACGTCGCGCACCTCTGACTTTCGGAAGTTATATGACTTTTCGAAATTATGTGCGTAATGATTGATTGACAATTATCGCCTGCTCCGTGCTTCGGAGAGCACGTTAAACCGTCGGTCCTGGCTGCCATGAACATCTATGACAGTCCTTATTGGGAGAGTGTCGACACAAAAGATCCCACTGGGTCGAAATGTCGCCGGTCTGCACTGACTGGCCCCCACATAAGATAAGATAGGGAACTAATAATTATTAGAACAAAACTTTGAACATTTGAGTTGCGTGCTGTGGTATCGAATTCAAGATCTTTGCTTATTGGTCCAACAGTCTTCCAACCAGATTATCTTTGCGTGTTTTTCCATTGTGTTGTGTTAAAAATATATAACATTAGATACCGCGGCTGTCACCTGTAGTCCATAAATAATATATTTTCTATTGTGACTGATGCGTGATGTTCTAAGAGTTAAAAAGAATTAGGATGCCTGCTCCAACCAGGAACAGCTCGAAGATGAAGCCGCCTAAAAGAAACCCTTCAGAAGAACGCAGTTGAATAAACTTATCCTTTTGGTTGTTCCTTGTTCCTTTGGGTAACCGCTGCAATTGGAACTGCCAATGTGTTACGTCAATAGGCATGCACTTACAATCAAATCTTACTATTGATGTGAAAAGACACTTTGAACAATAAGATCATTGATCTTGTAATGAGAGTTTCAACCTGGCAAAGACCCACTCACTTCTTAGTCTATTATTGGCTCGTTCTGATCTTGGCACGTGCTTTTAATTATAGACACTTGTAAAGCCGTGGACATTATTTTATTTAATACATTGAGATTCTTTTACATAATCATTTGGAAGTGGTCGACTAAAACAGTCTCGTGAGGGAACATTACCGTGTTACAATTTTCGGACATGGTCCATCCGACGGATTTTACGAGCGGATCTCTAATACCAGTGAGTTTTATTGTTGATTATTGGATAGTGTTTATTTAGACAAATTCAGTTTAGAGTATAAACATTTGTGTATGTTTTGTTATGCATCTTCATTCTGTTTTTCTATTTGCAAGTTCGTAAAAAAATATAAAAACAAGCTAAGTGATTAGGTTTAATTGGTTGGATGAGCTACCATGTTTATTTTTTTGTTATTAAATCGCCAGTGAATAAATTAAAATAAATTTTAATATTTTTTATCGCGTAATAAATCAGTTGCCAAATCAAAGTTTATTTTTGTTGTTAGCCTATTTTACGCCGGCTATTAGATGTTAAACAGTTTTACTTAAGATAAATAAGTTCAACGCCTAATTTATATGGTACTAGCTGTCCCGGCAGAAGTTGTCCTGTACAAACAAAAAAAAAACAAATCTAAACCATTCTTGAATCAACTTGAACATACAAAAAATTTCATCAAAATCGGTCCAGCCGTTTAGGAGGAGTTTAATTATGAACACACGCACAGAAGATTTATATAATACTAGCTTTTACCCGCAGCTTCGCTCGCGTTAATTTAGAATTTGACAATTTGTGTGGTTTTCCTCGGAAACCGTAATTTTTTTCGGGATGAAAGGGTAGCCTATGTCCGTTTCTGTACACCTGACAACGTACATGCAAAATTTCAGGATGATCAGTTCAGTGGTTTAGGCGTCAAAAGATAACAAACAAACAAACAAACAAACTCATTTTCGCATTTATAATATTAGTAAGGAAGTAAGAATAAGGATAATAAAGATAAACTACAGTATATTGTCTTCTGTTTACGCGAATGTTATTCATTGAAATTAAACTACTATATACGGATTTTATCGCGTTGTTTATTTGGCACTTTATTACAACATTTTGAATATTTATAATGAATATAATATTATTTGTATAATAGTATAGTAATAGTATAAATAGTTTTAATAGTTTCAATAATTCAATTAGCTTAAAAATTTGTAAAGTTTAATAGTAATTATAGTAGTGTAACAGTTTATCAAAATTTTGTAATAAAGTGTCAAATAAACAACGCGATAAAATCCGTATATAGTAGTTTAATTTCAATAAACTACAGTACCCACATTTTAAATATCTATATAAATCTCATTAAATTTATTATATAAATATGATGGTTATTTTGCACCATCATCATTGCTAGTCTGCTAGTTTCGTGTATTTTCAGTAGTAAACGAATTTAAGTTATTTAAAAAAACGTATTCGCTGCAGTTAGTAAATCAACCGTAGCTAATCAACATCTCAACATCATTGATGTTGGGTCGTATAATCGATTATGATTCGAGTAATAAAATTAATGGTAACGAATCGAACAATATTTCAATACGGAATATTATAATTTACATATAAACTATTTATTTACGCCATATAGAACACAGTACCTACCTTTTATTTAACGGCAATTTGCTAAGGTGCAGATACTGTTTTTGTTATGATTCTAAAATTCTAATTTGTTCTTATTAATCTTGTAAAATATATGATAGAAGATTTGCGCAATCCTATCTTATCTTATGTGGGGGCCAGTCAGTGCAGACCGGCGACACTTTGACCCAGTGGGATCTTTTGTGTCGACACTCTCCCAATAACGACTGCCATAGATGTTCATGGCAGCCGGGACCGACGGCTTAACGTGCTTTCCGAGGCACGGAGCAGGTGATAATTGTCAATCAATACGCACTTAATTTCGAAAAGTCATATAACTTCCAAAAGTCAGAGGTGCGCGACGTGGCTTCGAACCCGAGACCCTCTGCATTGCAGTCTGTTGGTCTCCCCACTGAGCTATCGCTGCTCTTGTGCAATCCTAACTAATATATTAAATGCGAATGTTAGTTTGTTTGTTACGCTTTCAAGTTTTAACTACTCCCAGATCATTGTAAAATTTCACAAATTATTCACTAGATGTTCCCGCGGTTTCACCCGCGTTTATCGTTACTACGCCGCCTCCGTGGGTCGTAGCGTGTGGTGTTATATAGCCTATAGCCTTGCTCGATAAATAGGCTATCCAACATTAAAATTAATTTTTCAAAACGAACTAGTAGTTCCTGAGATTAGCGCGTTCAAACAAACAAACAAGCTCTTCAGCTTTATAATATTAGTATAGATTGTCAGGGGTACGGCAAAGGACATAGGGTACATTTTATCCAGAAATAAAACAACGGGTTGCACTCCGGGAGTGCCGGCAGAAATGAAAACTTGAATATTAACGATGTGCATTTTTGATATTTTGGAATGGTTAGGGAATAATTTTGCAGGAATTGCTTTAATTATCAGTATAAAAGTACTATCATTTATGTGGTAAAATACAATATTCATTTATTGCGCTATCGTACACAAACATGACAATTCTCCCTCCGTCTTACGAATTTTCGATCAGGTCACGTGTCCTGACGCGAGTTTTACAATTCTTCCTCCGTCTTACGAATTTTCGATCAGGTGACGTGCCCTGACGCGAGTTTAACATTTTTTACCCATCACAAAAAAGTGCACAACGCCGCTAAAGAAGTTTTCACTTCTAAAAATATTGTTTCCGAGCAAAGACGCGGGTAAAAGCTGGTTATAAATATTGTTTTATTATATAGAATAGTGAGCAATACATACAAAAAGTTAGAATTAAAGCCCTTCTAATGCAACTATAACCAAGCAAATCGATCGGTTCAATAGAAAGCTTGAAATATTTGCTGTTTATACAGCAGATAATCTGATGTAGGACAACAAGAAAGGTAGGGACATCGGATTCTTTGCTCTAACAGATACAACAGGCATTTTAGATTTGTTTTTTTTATCACCAAATTATCTTTATCAGTCATAAATGTGTCGTACTGATAGGTCTTGTATAGTCAATCTGTTCTTTACTTATGTAAGCTGAACAGCTGATCGGAAAATGTAATAATAAAAGAATGTCTTTTAAGTAGAAATCTGCCAGTACACTTGGTGTTATGGGTTCAATCGACATCAAGGTGAAGCCTACTGCGTGAGTTTAAAACATAATGTAGAACTCCCAAGCGTGTTAATTTATTCACAACGCTTTTTCCACCAAGGTTAGCGATTAGAATTCAATACCATATAATTTCTTAAGATCACGGCAGTGTACTAGATTGAAAGCCGAGATATCTGACTTACTAGCTTTATGGTATTCTCACCGACCCGACCAGATTACCAGCTGAAAGCTTGTTAAAGTTTTTTGGTATGTCTGACTTCTGGACACAAGCCTTTGCCGTGGAGTTCCAAAGTCATCCCACCATCTCTGTCCCTTTCGACAGCACAGATTTAGAAAAAAAGAAAACTTACTCAAGCACAATCATCCAGGCCTTGGTTTTAGTATTGGTGTTATACTGCCGCCTTGGGTAAATGTTGCGGCAAATTTGTCGAAAAGTGGTAGATTTGACTTTTGGTAGTAAGGGAATATATCTGACTCGTACAGTATCCTACTAGTATAATACACGTAAAAGTTTGTGAATCCTCACGGATGAATGGATGGATGGATGCTCGAGGATGATGGATGATGAGCCTCGCTGATTTCAATACGTAATGGGCCGGCTCGACCGGGGAAGGACTACGCTCTCACAGAATATTTACGTGGAATAGCAGTATTCTTACTGTTGTGTTTCGTTCGGTAAGTGAGAGTGCCGGAGGCCCAATCACCCTCTTTCCCTCTTCCCGCTCCTTCTCCTTCCTACTTCCTTTCCTAAAGGGTCGGCAACGCGCAAGCGATGCCTCTGGTGTTGCAGGCGTCCATAGGCTACGGTGACTACTTACCATCAGGTGGGCCGTATGCTTGTTCGCCAACTTAGTCGTACAAAAAAATTAAAAAACTCTTTCACACAGAAACTACTGAACAGATTTTGATGAAACTTTAAAGCATTATTGTTTATACATCAGAATAACTTATAGGCTACTAAAAACACGAGAGAAGCCGCAGGCAAAATCTAGATCTTTTAAAATTCAATTTCAGTTCAGATCATTTAGTAATCTAAAAGCAGTATTACCAAATATATGATTAATATGAAATTATTTTAAAACTGTTTTATTTGTACGGTAGGTGATGCGAGTGTATGCTGAGCATAAGCCAATAGTAAGGTTTCTGTTTCAAGTACTCGGTTGAACAACAACTAATTATTCAACTAATTATTTGAAACCGGCAGCCATCTATAAATACATCGTATATTACATAATGTCAAATTACTAGTAACTCGATTTTAAGATTTCTTCCGCATAAGTCATTGTTACAGTAACCTTGACCATGGCATCGGCCCCGTGAAACTCACGGGAACACATTATAAAAAAAACTTGCCAAGTGCGAGTCGGACTCGCGCACGAAGGGTTCCGAACCATTATCTATAAAAACGGCAAACAAATCATGTGTGTTGTATGGGAGCCCCCTTAAATATTTATTTTATTCTATTTTTTAGTATTTTTTTGTTATAGCGGCAACAGAAATACATCATCTGTGAAAATTTCAACTGTCTAACTATCACGGTTCATGAGATGACAGACGGACAGCGGAGTCTTAGTAATAGGATCCCGTTTTATCCTTTGGGTATGAAACCCTACTTATCCAGTATATAGTCTAGTTGGGTTATAAGTTTCATCCAAACCCCTATATACGGATTTTATTGCGTTGTTTATTTGACACTTTAGTATAAATAGTTTTAATAGTTTCAATAATTTAATTAGCTTAAAAATTAGTAAAATTTAATAGTAATAGTAGTAGTGTAACAGTTTCTAAATTATGTGATAAAGTGTCAAATAAACAACGCGATAAATCCGTATATAGTAGTTGAATTTCAATGAATAACATTCGCGTATACAGAAGACGATATTCATCGAAACCCGTTCAACGGTTTATGCGTGATTGAGTAAAAACATATATTTTCACAAACTTTCCCATATAATACTAGATTTTGCCCGTGGCTTCGTTGGCGTCAATGTAGGTTAGATTAGTATTTTTTTTCTGGATGAAAGGTATCCTACGTTATTTTCTGTTTCCCTGACAACGTGTATGCTAAATTTCAGATTAATCGGTCGAGTAATTAAGGCGTGAAAGCGTCACAAACAAACAAACAAATAATTTCAAATAATTTCTCACATTCGCATTTGTAAGATTAGTAGGATTTCAGGGACTTTATTGAAAAAGGGAAACAATTTACAAAATACCAACCATCTTTAGAACAACTACAATCATTATTGGCGTCACAAATATTTGTTCCATGCTACCAATGTATTGATTGAACAGGCGGGCGTCAATAACACGTTTTAAGTAAACGTCAAACTGTAAACAACTCGTTTGACCTTATAACTTGCTAGTTCGAATTAAATAAACAAATAATGTTGGGGGCGTTTGAAAGCCCTGATTTTGCCTAACACGCCACCGTTATTACGGGCGGATAGGTTCGATTTTGTCGATATTTTTTTACTATGACTGTCGTTAGAAAATTTTCTTTTTTATTTGTGGCGCACAGCTTTAGTCTTATGATGATTACTGGGCAAACTACAGATGCGACTAAATATGTATCATGAACTTTAATATATTAATACGTATAGAGAAAATGATGGTACACTTTTTCATTATAATTTATAAGTATAAAATTTATATGGCCAGGAAGATAGAAAGCAGAAAACTATGAAAGATATTCATCTCTTTAATGATTTTTTGCTTTGCCTAGTAGATAAAATTTATACTACTACTCAACATTATTTTAATGAAATGATGTTAATTATTTCATAAAAATTAACGTACATTTCAATAAAGACCTATTACGTAAGGTTGAATTTAAAAAAATCGTGCTGTTTCTTTGGAATCCGGTTGTAATGACTTACATTTTCATTACTGATTGATTAAAATTCGGTTGTATGACTAATAACTGTAGAAATTAGCATTTGGCCCAGTACTTACTATTCTCACCTTCATTCATAAGGTGAATCTGCATTATCACTGAAACAAACAAAAATGTGGTGTTTACCACCCGAAATGTCAGCATAAACTAATCTATAATACGTGAAGCAAAAACTTTGTATTCCTTTTTACAAAAATTGCGCGGACGGAGGAGTATGAAATTTGGCATAGTTAAAGTTTATATGGAGAAGGAGGGGCGAATCATAATATTTTTATAAAATATGCATTAGAAATACATTAAATTAATGAGGAAACACTACACGCACACAACCATGCATTTAACACACGCAGTCGAATCGCGTTCGTAGTGTTTCGACATTGTCAGTCTGACGTCGTACAATTATTTGTAGCTATGGTTACCTATACCTTATTAATATGTATCTAATAGATAAAACAGAAAACACTTGTAGCAAGCTTAGGAATTTTGGTCGAATTTTGACTACTAGGCGACCGCTAGTCCCAATAATTAACCTAACCTAGCACCAATTATAGGTTAAAGGGTAAAGGAAGGGAAAACAAAAACAAACAAAACAGAGGTGATGTGATGCTACTTAAATACTATATAATTATAATCATGGCGTAGTGGTTAATGTAACCGACTGCCACGCCTGAGGTCGCGGGTTCGATTCCCGCACAAGTCAAACATTTGTGTGCATGAACATGGATGTTTGTCTTGGTCTGGGTATTTCTATGTATAATATGTTTGCGTTTACAAAAAAAAAAATAGTATATATGTATGTTTAGCCATTGTCTAGTACCCATAGTACAAGCTCTGCTTAGTTTGGGCTAGATGGTGTTGTGTGTATGTGATAGAATATTATATTATTATTATATTAATTATACTAATAATAATACAGAACTAAAGTCCATAAACATAAAAAATATTAAAGATACACAGCATCGTATTATCTCATTGCAGCAAAGTCTCACAAAACGTCTGCTACATTATTATTTTTTTTTTTTTTTGACGCCATTACCTTTCAAACATATCGCATTACTGTCATATTTGTTAATACTTTGTATTTATAATGTAATTATTATGCTCATTAAGTGCACTGTATGATATTTTGAGTTAATAAAGATGTTTAAACATAAGTACTTTCGATTGCACGGATGGCGTAGTGGTCTAAATGCTCGCCTCGCCACTGCCATCGCGCTGAGTGTTGTGGGTTCGAACCCCACACGGAACTAAAATTTGTCTTATCCACAAATAATTGTTCCAAGCCTGGGTGTTCTTTGAGTCCGTTGTTTGTTTTTCCCGCGATACAGGAATTTTTCCAAAGGGGAAGCTGTGTTCAAAAAAAAAAATCATCTGTCGATCATTTACCGACATGCGTCAATCACATTTAGTTTGTAGAAATTAATTTACAGCATATGATAACGTTGAATACATGAAACCGGTTGCTATTTATCCTTCGTAACTCAGGCCAGAGAATAATAACCCCAATCACAAAACCCTTGGTGCTACGAAAAGTTAGAAGAAAGAAATAATAATAATAATAATATTCTACCACATACACACAACACCATCTAGCCTAAACTAAGCAGAGCTTGTACTATGGATACTATACAATGGATAAACATACATATATACTTTTTTTTTGTAAATACATACATATTATACATAGAAACACCCAGACCAAGACAAACATCCATGTTCATGCACACAAATGTTTGACTTGTGCGGGAATCGAACCCGCGACCTCAGGCGTGGCAGTCGGTTACACTAACCACTATGCCATAGAGGCCGACGAAAGAAAGAAAACATACTTTATTTCTAAAAACACGAAATCTTTCACAATATCATGTATCATTACTGAACACATATTTAATAAACATTACTTAACAGTGACAGGCCTGCGCCACAAACGCCACGTTTCAAATGTGCCACCAGTACATATTAATGAACTCTGCTCACCCGCTTACGCTACGAGATTGCCATGAAGGTATAGATAAACATTGTTTATAATAATAATAATAATAATAAATCATTTATTGCCAAGGAAAATTTGTGTATACAGTAGACAAAACCGTCCACACTAGGCTAGGCCTGTCTCGTGGAAGGTTTTACAAGAGAATTAACAAAATTTAAGATTAGTACGCAATTCTAAGTACTTATCATCTAAATACAGTTAATACAGATACAGTAATAGAAGTAAAATTGTTTTACGAACTATTAGAAATTTATCTATACCTTCATGAAGATTCTATCAAAAACCTAACTACTACAATAAATGTGTCTTAGATTGTCAGAGACTAGAGCCCACGACACAGGTAATCCTAGTGTAGGGTCTAGAGCATCACATTTATATATATATATACCTATATATGTAGGTAACCTTTTTGAACAATAAATAGGTACTTATTTATAATGTCTACCTCCTGGTTTCGAGGTGAACCTCGGCCTAATCTCTGGTCTAGTATCATAAGTGCTTAGGCAGATACCGATCATGAGATTGACTTTCGGATTAGACAATGCCGCTAAATTATCTAGTAAATGATGTCTTAAACGTCTTGGTATACATCAATAGGCTTGAAACTTTAGCCTTTTAGTGTTGGGGTGAGAATATAACTACGGTATACCCTACCTGACAAAGGTGGCGAACTGAACCTAAGCGAAAATTCTGGTCTCCTCGGGTTTGCACTGATGCTATATGCATCAGTGCAAACCCGAGGAGACCAACAAGGCTTGTGATCACCCGATGCAACAACAAAATTATTGCTATGTAGCCAGCATATCTACAATGGACAGACAGCATAGTGTGTCTATGCTGTCTGTCTGTGCGATACGGAACTCAGGTGCGGTGTCTTTTTACCTATAGAGATCCGGTAATTACATGATAGTGCACTGAGAATGAGAAAACAAATCACACATTACCTAATTTTCATTCCTAAAATAGAAAGAAGAAAGAAAGAAAGAAAACATATTTATTTCTAAAATCACGAAATCTTTCACAATATCTAAATCTTTCACAATATCTAGACATATACACAATAATAAATAAACATAAATTAAAGTGACAGCCCTGCGCCACAAATGCCACGTTTCAAATCAAAATCCGCTTACGCTACGAGACTGCCATGAAGGTATAGATAATCATTGTTTATCTATACCTCCATGGAGAATGCACGTTACGCGCGATCGACTTTTAAGTTTTAAAGACCTTTAAAGAAAAATAGGAAAAGTAATGCTTAGAAATTTCTGTTTCATCTCTATAAATTCCTTGAACGAATACCAGAGTGGTGCTGTTATGTAATGTCGTGACTCCATAATTGACAATCGCGCATACTCTTGCGCAACAACATCAATCAGTGCAAGTGACATAGCCTGCTACGATTCTAATTGATTGATACGCATCTATTCAAGTTGTTTAACATGTTCCATTCTGAGATTGACCACTAAAGAATTTGTATTATATGATTGCGTGCACTGGTTTATTGTTCTCAATTGCTGCCCGGCTGTTTCTCGCGTTTTCAATTGATGGCGATGACACTTTATAAGTAGTTACATTGTCTCTTAATTGTTCATTGTAGATTAAATGCATTGCACATATTGAGCAACGTGTTAAAGGAGAACCAAAGGCACTTTACTCCGAGGGGTACGGGAATTTGGACCATATTCGGAGTTGTACAAAGTCTCTTTTTGCATGCGTAATGTCTTTACTTGGTTATATTATCAAAGGGTAACAATTTGATTTTTTTAAGTAATCTGTTGTTTGATTCACCTTATCTAAATGTGCTCTTCATAATATACTTTAAACTCTATGCAAATATTTTCTAGGTCTTTTATAACTACTTTGTGTGTAATTATTTGGAAGGATAATTACCTATTGCAAGAGTAATATATCAATCAAAATCACAAAAGTTTTGTATATTTTACTAAATAAATAAAGTAAAAGATACGTTTTGGCTTTGAAAACATCGCGGTATTAAGGGTTAAATATTTTAGCCAGATCTATATTCCCGAGTATTAATAATAGTTTTTGATGATTACGAAACTTAATTTCACCTTAAAACTACACTTGTAAAATAAAATAACTTTTAAAAGTCTGAAACTGTCACACTTAATTCACTTTACAATATCCAGTTTAAACAAAACTATAATAAAAGTATCCGTAAATAAGGTTAAGAAAATATTATTATACTATTTAAAACTGGCTTCCGATGAAGCTGGCATGCCATTATGGATAAAAGAATCGATAAAAAAAAACAACGTGTTGCACTCCGGGAGTGCCGGCAGAAGTGAAAACTTGAAAATTAACGTTGTGCATTTTTGATATTTTGGAATGGTTAGGGAATAATTTTGCACGAATTGCTTTAATTATCAGTATAAAAGTATTATAATTTATGTGGTAAAATACAATATTCATTTATTGCGCTATCGTACACAAACATGACAATTCTCCCTCCGTCTTACGAATTTTCGATCAGGTCACGTCTCCTGACGCGAGCTTAATATTTTTTACCCATCATAAAAAAAGCACAACGCCGCTAAATAAGTTTTCACTTTAAAACACTGGCTTCAATCGCTTAAATCATATACAACATACTATTATCGGAGTATAAAGTATCGTTAGTGTTAATGTAAGTCTGATGATGGTCTTGCCGTTTCCTACGGCGCGCGCCGACACCTCGGGAGGTCGCGACCGCATGTGAAAGTGATTCGCGCGGCCCCGCCGAGGTTTCGGCTCACCGAGTAAAACGACAGGCCCCTACATGAAACTACCCTACCAATTTTCAAAATTAAATTTGTGCCTTGTTACGCAACCTAGCCTACTTTTACGTGAGCAAAGCCACGAGAAAAAGTAAGTTAAATTATAATTGCAGTATTTTACAACTTACATCATCAAGGTTTTGCAGCCTTTATATTACTGACAATATAAATCTAAAAAAATATATAATTAATACTATTATTGGAATATAACTATTCAGGTTGCCTAGTACCTAATAGATAACAGTACTAATTTATAAAAGTCAATATCATGGTATGATAAAAGTGCTAGTTAACCTTGTTTATAATTAATATAATTGACATATTATTAATAATAATAATAATAACTATAGACACCAGCCTCTCACAAAGGAATGAGAAAGTTTTTCAACATGTATTGTATTAGATAATAAGTACTTACCTTTGTGAAAGAGGAAATAAATATCTTTATTATTATTATTATTTTTTTTTTTATTTTTTTTTTAAAGAGAAACAGGTAGGTACATATGCTCATTAACTTCGTCTAAATTGGTACACATGCTATTATGCTTACACATAAGGTTGTTATGCAGACATTCGTGATCGTGTGCTATTTATGTTAGGTGTGTGGCTGATCTTACTATGCGATGACTCTATACACATGAGTTTCGTTTTTTGGGCGTTTATCACCAAGCCAACGTCATGCGCCCATTGACACATTTTATTAAAGTTTTATTGCAGATAATATTCAGTATTGTTTAGGCAGGTATCGTCAGCAAACTGGTACACGGAGCCGTGAGTGAATAAGTTACACATTTGATTAACATATATAATGTATTCATTTGGGCCAATTATTGAGCCTTGTGCGGTTCCTTTATCTATGGGTATGCTATCGCTGTACTTGTTGCCGACTTTTACTCGCGTAAACCTGCTCTGATGGTAATTTTTGAAGAGTTCTAGCAGTGGGCCTCGTATACCAGTCTGCTCTAGCCTCTGATACAGTATTTTATACTGTAGCATATCAAATGCTTTACTAAAATCAACAAAAATAAGGAGCACGTGACGTTTTTCATTCAGGTGCTCACTAATTTCGTTGGTGAATTGATTTAACAATTGAGATGTATTTCTCCCTCTTTGGAAACCATACTGTTTATTATGGATTATGTTATGCGCATGTAATAAGTGGCTAAGTTTGTCCCCCACGTAGCTCTCAATTATCTTGTTAACACATGACAATATGGTAATGGGGCGGTAATTATTACAATCGCCGTGGTTATCTTTTTTATAAATAGGGCGCACCACACCTAACTTTAGATCGTTAGGGTAGGTGGATGTGACAAAGCATCTGTTGATTAAATGAGTAGTAACTGGTGCTATTTCATTGTTAATATTTTTAATATCAGTTGCTCTGATTCCGTCAAGACCCGGGCTTTTATTAGTAGTATTCAATTTGTTAATGATTTTATAGGTTTCTTCGATATTTATTTTAAGCATTCTCATCGTCACATCCAAGCCGTCAGAACAGTCAGCTGTCGACATGACTAAGATATTTGTACTACATGAATTAGCATTCATTTCAGAGTTCTTTTTAAACGCTTTTGCAAACATATTAGATGAATCGTAGTCGGAAAAAGAAAAATATTTGTGTATTGTTTCATCGACCGAGCTAACGACTTTAAAACACAACTCATTTATAAATTGCCATAGTTTTTTATTGTTATTAAAATGTCTTGATATTTCATTTTCGTAAAATTTATTCTTTGTGAAGTTAATATATTTGTTGGTCTTATTTCTATATTTATTGTAAATTATTTTATTCCTACTGATGGTACCTTTTTACAAATTATTACAAATATTGTATATTGAGACATATTTTTTTAAATATCGCAATAACAGATGCATTATAAAAATAATAAAATTACATAGGATATAAATATATTTAGAGATTAAAGCCTTATAACATAACCTTAGCACAAACGATTATAGCCACATTGAATAAATAGAGTTGATGTTTAACACCATTTCCTTTTACGTTGTGTATATTCAGGATCAATAACCAAATACATTGGAATAAACATTTTTACAACGGCATGAAACGCTTCAGATTCTTTTTTACATCTCATTGAATCTTAAATAAAAGACAATTTTATTTTGATGGTGAAGTAAGGCTTCTAATGAAAGTAGGCACCAATAAGGTATTGGATCTTCATTCGATCAAATATTCAGACGATCGGATCGTTTTGAAAAATACGCCACGGAAATAGTTCTTTGGCTTTCTATTATTCTCAAGTGAATTTATGAATAGTTGTTCCTGATTGTTAGTTTAATAGGTAGTTTTTCACTTTGCTATACTTTAAATCTACGCACTATGGTAAAATTACTCGGCATTTTTATGATGTAACGTCCCCATTTAAACTGAAAATAAACCTAGTATGATATTTTAACAGAGCTTTCCTCCGTAACTGCTCGATCGAATCTTTTAACATAGACAAAGATGATTACGTTCTTAAAACTTATTTTAAGGTTTACAAATATACTGAAAATGAGTAAAAAGTTTTTTGAAAGATTTATTTTTTCTGAAGAATTACGTAAATTCTTTAATAAGTTTCCCACAAATTTATTAGCGTCATTATGCACTGAGCCTTCAGTTTTATAGAAGGGAATTAAATAGGAATATTGTTAAGAGTTTAAGCTGATTCTCAAGGTATAAATCTATAAAATTAAAATTGTTGCATTAATTGAAATTAAACTACTAATTTGATTGTATCGCGGTAATAAATGACTTAATACAAGTCAAGTATAAATAATTTTAATTTCAATCTGTAATATACGCGTAAACACTAGACAAGATTGTGTACCATGGAACTGTATAATTTTTATCGGTTCACACAATTCGCGTTCGTTTCGTTGCAACCGGCAAAGTTACTGCCAAGAATAATAGTTTAACCATAACTTGACCAAACCGGCTTTAACACGACCCTAGAGGTTTTGTTAGGTAGAATCTCAAAAAAGACATCCTTGTTGAAAACTGCCTATATTAAAATATTATTCCTATCCAGAAACCACCAAATTAAATGGGATAGGATCGAACTCTTTGCCCGCTTGCCAAATGAGCATTAAGGTAAAATTAACATAAGCCGACGTTGTTAGGACAGATTTGATAGCTGTAGCACTACATTGAGAGGGAGAGAACATTGCCCTGCAGTGGTTCCTAATGTCTCAAGGCTGATATAATAATAATTATTCGTGTAAGGCAATATTTACTCCTGGTTTAAGAGAACCGGCTCCTGCCTATTCCTGCCTGTAAATTTGGTGCCTTGCCCTTAAGATGCCGCGACTGGTTCTTCGCAAGGTCAACAACTCGCTAGTGATTTATACCCTTGAAGTTTGAACTGCACTAAAACTACAGTTGCTTCAATTATCACAAAGTACGTTGTTGTACGTTTGCCAATTGGTATAAAAGATATAATGACTGTATTTTGTCTGAATAATTACTATAAAACCCCCACTCTGACGGTTTCATGTCCTCTACATAAGATAAATAAAAATACTTGAGCTGTTTGTACATATTGGCGGATTACACAGATGGTATAGTGGTGCAAGTGGTCGATTTGCCATTGGCAATGTGCCGCGTGTTATGGGTTCCATACCCACATGGGACGAAAATTTGACTGTTCCACAAATTGTTGTTTCGAGTCTGTCCCTTGCGACAAAGGAGTTATTTCTACAGCGGGGTTGTCTTTTAGATAAAAAAAACGAAATAAAGATACTTGAAAAGGGTAGTTGGAGGGTTATAACCCTCATGTTTGGTCAGCTATGTCTCCAGTCCCAGGAACTAGAGGACGAACGTTTCGCCATGTACCGAGGCTAGAGTCAGATTTCGTTCTGCTGTGAATTGCTTATTAATTTTTGTCTCTTGATGTGGTGGTAAACCTTTGCGACAAGAAGCTTGTTCTCATAATGTTGTTATCTGAATCATTTTCTTAGTAAGAAATGTATGACATACTACCTTAGTAGAAATGTTAAATCTCTTATGTTGCTATCTGTATTGAGATATTATATAATATCTGCAAAAAAGAACACTCTTTTAAAAAGGGACAACGATTACACTAGGAATATTTCCTGTCAAAGTCAAAGCCAAGTTAATTATGAGAGCCTAACTCCTTTACAAACATGAAATAGAAGACTCAAAGAACATTCAGACTCAATACTACTCTGCCGTCATAAGGGAAAAATACGTGTTTATAATTTTTTTTGGAAATCGGCATCTGCCAGTATATTTAAAAAAATAATAGTTTTTTTGTTATATACGTCTTGTTTTCTTATAACGGCAGTAACTTTATAAAAGTATACCTAGTAGAGACCTCAACATCGCCTCGGCTGCTATGAGGGCGGTGTGGAGGCCACTGCTCTTAGACCACACGACTGCTTACAATCAGGTGGAGAGTGGTCATTCTGACGAGCAAAATAAAAAAAATAAAAGAAAAACCTATGTAAAACGAAAATTTTTGCTTCGAATCCATCCGTCACAACATTTGCACTGCCAGTTGCGAGGCGAACACCTAAATCCATGCATTAATATTTATTTATTTTTGTTTATCTATTCAGCTAAGTTTAAAATGTTTAAGCCGATTGCTTCTTAGAAGCGAGCTTAGTGTATACATAATTAAGCAGTGCGCGTGTACTCAAGTATGAAAAGTGAGCAGTTAGGCGCTATTGAGAGCAGCGATAGCTCAGTGGGGCGACCAACAGACTGCAATGCAGAGGGTCTCGGGTTCGAACCCACGTCGCGCACCTCTGACTTTCGGAAGTTATATGACTTTTCGAAACTACGTGCGTATTGATTGACAATTATCGCCTGCTCCGTGCCTCGGAAAGCACGTTAAGCCGTTGGTCCCGGCTGCCATGAACATCCATGGCAGTCGTTATTGGGAGAGTGTCGGCACAAAAGATCCCACTGGGTTGAAGTGTCGCCGGTCTGCACTGATTGGCCCTCACATAAGATAAGATAGGCGCTATTGGGAACATTGTAAAACTGTTATATGTGGATTTCCAGTAACAAAATCTATTTTTAACGGGCAATCCATACATTACAGTTTCTAAAATACAAGGATTCAGGCATGCAAGAATATTGTCTTCACCAATTGAGTCGTAACAGCAAATCGGTGGCCAAACACTGTGTCTGGTATTTTAAGATTAGACACATTAAAAACGATTTCTAGAAGCCAATATAAAAAATATGATTTGTTAGGCAATCCACACATCATAATTTTGTGAGCATTTTAGCCGGCTACGTATTGTACAATACAGAACCATTTATAGGTTCAATAAAAAAGCAGACATACGTTGCAACCTCATTAATAAGGTCCATCGGTACAGTTATTTAGAGCCTCGCTAATTTCAGCATGAATGGGCCGGCTCGACCGTGTAAGGACTACCCCATAATGTACTCGTATTTTAATAATGCCTGCCCTGTGTATAAACTGTCCCGCAGCTGAGATCGTGCCTCTCCTTGGACAATTGGACCATTGAGTTTCAGACAGGTGGACTATGGTCCATAATCCACCTGCCTGAAACTACTAACATATTCAAATCCAATTGTGGACATATCACATACCTACAAGTCTAAAATCTTTATTTCCATAAAAATGCACATGCAATTCTTGGACAGGTCAATTAACTATATAAGACATATTAATAAAAAAATATAATAATAAAAAGGAAATAAAAATTTTGCATTGAAAAAAAGCCTGTTCTTTCATGAGAAGAAACAGGCAAGAAACTCATGGACATTCTTTTCAATCGCCAAATGTTTATTAACAATACGAATATTTTTTTATTACATTTATGAGCTGCTATGTAACAAAAGTTTATGGCAATGAGATTTTAAAAGTAAATGTTTGGTGAATCTAATATATACATATACTAAGCTCGTGAAGCTGACATACTAAGTCACGCTGTGCATCATTCCTCTCATAACTGGACATTGTCAATTTGTTCGTACCTATCCATATGCACTAGAAACAGCAGACAGGCTGTGTGGTATTAATATGTATGTAAATATATTTTAAGACTGGCTTAGTTGTACAAATTTCTTAATTTTTTCCTGCCTAGGATACGGGTTATAGCCCTAGTTTAAGAGTCAGAGTTTCGCTATTATGATGTTTTTAGAAGCCATATCTTTTTATTTTTTTTTATTGGCAGCGTAAGTAATAAAAGTTACAATTAAATTTTCTTTTTGTGATGCAAACACAAACTCGTTCGAGTTTTACCGTGCATCATCTCATCGACTGCGATATACCTACGTCAATTCATGAATAGTAAAATACCTTACAAACTTATAATCCAATGAACAAAAATTTTATGCACTGCGTAATATTAGATTTTTACATATTGAACGTAGATTCAAAATACGAATGTTGAACCAAGCATCGCCCACGTCACCGCATTGGCTGTCTTTTGTATGAAGTCAGTGTTCATATTACGCACATACAGAATATTCCGTAGCGAGACTGTTAAATTTTACTTAAAAATAATATATACAGTAATGTTATTATTGTTTCTATATACATATTGGGACTGTTTAATGTACGTTGTTATGTCTGTGAATTTAATAATGAGTGGGTTATTATGATAATTATGGTGCTGTTTATATAATGTATTAATATAGATAATGTCCCTTAAAACCATAGAGATGTATACACATAATATTGTAATAATGTGAAGTAGTATAGTAAAATAAATGATTTATTTATCTTTATATAGCTTCTTTCAGATATCTTCTCATTGGCTCAATCCTTTGCTAGCAACTATAATAAAAGTGAATTCAGGAATTTCATTTAAGTTGCTAACTCATAAATTTCAGCGATCATACGCGTTACTTTTTGGCATAAATAAATTAATTATTTTAACTTTGACTTTTGACTACTGACAGAAAAATGCAAAGTATTTAAATAATGAATACAAGAAAATTGATACCAATATCTAAACTGTTCATCAATTTCAGTGTCTGCGAATCTTAATTAAGTAATACAACTTGAAATTCAGCATTTTTATCAAGCTGATATACAACTGAATGCACATTTTAAATAAATTACCAGACAATAAAATTACGGTAATGGATACAATTCATACAACGACACGTGTATTTGTGACGTGGTTGACTGACGCGATAGGTCAGTCAGGTGCAGTAGCGTAAGTGCCACCCGACTGCCCACCGTCAGAATTCAATCCAAGGTTCGGGTCTCTGTCTGGCATATGACTGCATGAATGACGCATAGCTAAAGTGGTCTTTGTGTGAGGCATAAATAGCTGTTCGAAATCTAGGCGTTCTTAGTGTCTGTTATTACAATGTCCCGTGACAGTCAGAGTTACTCTTGTGTCACTGACTGTCACGGGACATTTTTCTTATTACATAGATAGCCTAGTGGGAAACCGTTGGACTACCACGCAGAGGTCTCGGGATCGAACCCAAGGCGCGCATCTCTGACTTTTCGAAGTTATATGCGTATTAAATAGTGATTATCGCTTGCTTTAATGGTAAAGGAAAACATCTTGAAGAAACCTGCATGTCTGAGAGTTCTCCATAATGTTTTCGAAGATAATATGTGAAGTCATATATTATTAAAAATATTATTTGAAGCAATAGCTTTTAATGTTGTTTGGTAATAATATGTTGTTTATTGAAACAAAAACTAAAGCTGTTGTTTTGTAAAAAGAAGCAACATTAAAAACTATTGCTTCAATATAATATTTATGCAATATTAAATATTCCTTTTTAAAAAATCCTCGTTTACTTTTATTGTGCAGATCCAGAGTGAATTTTCTAATTATAGAATGAACATAGTCCACATTGTTGTCACCATAGATAATACTATGATGTATATATCGAATATAGTGGAAGGTAATGCGTGGGTAATGTAAATTTAATGAAGAGCCAAAAAAGCTTCATTTACATACAGGTAATAATTGTATTCTTTAAGCTGTTTAGTTACAATACATGTTATGAATAAATTAACAATGATAGCATCTTTATCTATTGAATTTCATTAAAATAAAAAGAAGACGTCGAACTAAATTTTATTCGATGTTTATTGAGTAGCCAATGTACACATATCGACACATCAACCTAGACTGTTTGGACTTTGAACTATTAGAAGTTGAACGCTGCGAATCGTGTGCGTTATATTTTTGGTATTTTGTGTCACTCACGCTGAACGGGTCGCGACGCTCTATCCTTATCATTACATCGACACCACTATGCACTGTCCCTTGCCGACAATTCTCTATTTTGTATGTAGCGTAGTTATGCGTATACAGGAATGTCTGACTTGATGTGTGGTCGTGTGTGTGTTCGAGAAATACTACGTGTAGAATAATCTATATTATCGATTTATAAAGAGAAATTATTTGTTTGTTTGTAACGGATAAACTCTAAACGACTGAACCGATTTTAATAATAGAAAGTATATAGCCTACGTTACTTCTCTATGGAAGTAACGTAGGCTATATAACATCATTCTATGAGGCACAGGGGCGTAGCAGTAATTATAAATAGGTGAAGCCGCAGGGACAGCTAGTATAATTATATCTATACTAATATTATAAAGTTTGTTTGTTTGTTTGAACGCGCTAATTTCAGGAAGTACTGGTTCGAATTGAAAAAATCTTTTTTTTTGGATAGCTTATTTATCGAGGAAGGCTATAGGCTATATAACATCACGCTACGACCCACGGGGACGGCGCAGTAACGATAAACGCGGGTGAAACCGCGGGAACATATAGTACTACATATTCTTATGTTCCTTACTAGGGGTCCACTACATTCGATCGTGGCTATAATTATAGTGGAAAAATGTGTCGAAGAAAGCGATCCACATGTCTTCTACTTCTTATATACGGGTCACAAGGTCACATATATTTTAAATGGCAAAATATTGACTTGTAACTTGGTGTGCAGACACCTTAGGGTTATACCTCGGTCGAGTTTGAATATGGGCCCTGTGGGTCAAAAGACGACCGGGATATAGGGGTCTGTGATTTAAATTTTTTTTATATTGAGAATAGACTACATGTAAATACATAGATCAATCAGCAGCAGACTCAGCCTAAGCCTTCGGGAATATGCTATATTCCCGAACGATTAGGCTGAGTCCCTAATCCACTCACATTTCACCAGGATTTAGTCCTACGTAATAGAAAGCGAGCCTATTCCCGTTTCGAAAGCACAGTGATTCCAGACATCATTATGTTACTAAAAATGTCTTGCCTTAAAATACTAACAACACTACTCCCAACCCTAGAACGTATACACAAGAATCGTATACACTACCGCTGCGCCGGCGCCGCCGGCGTCAGTACAATCGCATTCGTCACTCGTCGTCAATGGCAGTATCATTTTAATTAATAACATGTATTATTTATAATCTACTTTCATAATTTGTTATACAAATTGTGTTTAAAGATAAATGAATATCTAAATGACAAATTTTAATTACAAGCTAATGAATATACCTGCAATAATTTAAAACATAGTTTTTAAATAAATTAATATTATTATTACATAAATAAAACATAAACATTTTTTTGAAATTAAACTACTATATACGGATTTTATCGCGTTGTTTATTTGAAACTTTGTTACAATATTTTGAAAACTGCTACATTACTATTATTATTAAACTTTACTAATTTTTAAGCTAATAAAATTATTGAAACTATTAAAACTATTTATACTATTACTAGTTAGTTTAATTTCAATTAATAACATTCGCGTAAACAGAAGACAATATTAAAACATAAACAAGTTGAAAAATTTTTATTTCCATTTATTTATTTATTGTTGCAATATTTTAAAAATTATACCAGGGGCTGCCTACTTTCTTCTCTTCTATTTTGCCGTGCCCGACAGGATCCATATTTGGTCTTTTATATTATTTTTTGTAACAAGATGTAATTACATACGGAGAGCAATAAAACATTGAATTTGAATTTGAAAGATTACACACATACGGTACACGATTGGTGTCTTTTCGGATTCGTTGCCTACACTCGACAATAAAAACTTTCTTAATTGAGACTGGCCATCTGCGCAGGAGATATTATAGTGCACAAGTATGTGCGCAAACACGAGTGCACTCTCTGTTCCCTAACTCTCACGATCCGATGGGATGGATAATCCGTCATGACCAGAGAGAGATCAGGTGCAGGACCAACGGATTTACGTGCTTTGCGAGGCACGGGGGTGTCTTACACCGCCAAATTCCTAACTCCGGGCTGCTATTGAGATTTCTTAACTGAAAAACCCAATAACTGTTTGTTGGCCCGACCCGGGATTTGAACCGAGACCTCATGCACAGCAGTCGTATTCACTACCGCTGCGCCACGGAGGCACATAGCTATTCTTATATCTAATGAGGTAGAGCCTTAAAAGCGCCTCAAAGAGGTGTAGTATTATCAGCTGGGATACTGCACACGTCTATTTTTAGCAAAGTTTGCACAGCATGTGCAAACTTTTTGGATTTAGGAGTATAAGCTGACCAATAGTAGGGATGTTTACTTCATTTATGTTAAAAGTATAAGCTAAAGAACATCCATAAACGACTGGCGTGTTAAAAAATAGCGATTACCTTTACAAACATGTGATTTTAGCAAGATGCTGTCTTTTAAGCTAACAATTACTTAAAATTACATCAGTTTTAGATGGTAGTAGGTATTGCTCAATTATAATATTCTATCACATACACACAACACCGTCTAGCCCAAACTAAGCAGAGTTTGTACTATGGGTACTAGACAATGGATAAACATACACACCTATATACCTTTTTTTTAAATACCTACATATTATACATAGAAACACCCAGACCAAGACAAACATCCATGTTCATGCACACAAATGTTTGACTTGTGCGGGAATCGAACCTGCGACCTCCGGCGTGGCAGCTGGTTACACTGACCACTTTGCCATCGAGGCCGACAAAATTTAATTCTAAAATTGTTGTAGGTTCTATATGAGTTTTATGATTGTAAGTGTTTCTATCAATTTTGTTTGCTCTGCAACATAAAATTAAGGCTGTGTAAAATTTTCTTTTATTTAAATAACATCTTGCTAACGTCATAAAAATATTGCATGCCATGCATCACTAATACCTGAACAAAACTATAATGCCCGCAATTTAATAATCTATTTATAGAAATTTAATATAACTAAGTGAATGGAAGACCAATCGATGGGTGCGCGCGCATCAGTAAACATGGCTTCTTGCGTCACTTGAGTTGACACGACAATACTCAGCACTCGGTATACATCGCGGCTCCAGTGAATATAAAAAGAACCAGCCTTAAATACGAACCCGCAATATATTTAGAAGTATTCGATCGTAACGGTGGTGAACACGGTGCAGTTTCTTTGTAGTAGCAGCTGAAATACATACTGTAGGTTAGTGTACCATCAGAGCTAGTTGATCGCGGAACAAAAGTAAAAAACGCTCCGGTTTTAAGTAATATTCTAACAAAGAAACAGCTCGTTGTAGTTATTAAAGAGACAGCCATTATTTTAGAAAGACACGGCACATGGAAAATTTATGAAGAAAAATAAACGGTTCAATATGCAAATTTGAGCTCGGTTCTGTCGCATTCGCTTGTTAGGTTTCGAAGTTACTTATAAAAAAGCGGTGCAAGTAACTCGAAGAGCTAGGCCGTCACCAGGTCTGAGGATCTGGGCTGCAAAGTCCAATTTCGCCTGTGATGGAGAAAAGTGAACGCTTTTCAGAGTATTTGTTTGCGAAGATGGGCCCCGGCGACAGGGGGCCGAAGACCACGGAAGACCGGTCTGCGCCAGTCGAACCGACTGGTGTGAGGAAGTTCTTGGTCGACAATGTAATGCTGGTCGTGACTCTGGTGGGTGTGCTTACTGGCATCGCTGTTGGTAAGTATTTTTTTCCTATTATGTAGTATGCGCCGGTTTGCTGAATGGTCTTGACCTACTTTGTAGGGGTGCATTCTAGGGTTGCATGTGACAGGAACATAGGCGATCACGACCTCGAATGTACAAGATTTTGATTATGATGCTAATTCATTATTCAAGTATCAGGCACAGGATTCAATACGTAAATGTGTCGCCGATACAACGTAATGTAAAAAATTGAATACGGCCAGTATTTAATTTAAAAGATAAGACTCATTAATTTAAAGTGTAAGTTTGTACTTACATTATAATTACCTAAAAGCCGAAATATATAATTATAGGAGTTCTATGATAAATGTTAACTGACTAAAAATACCAATTTATTTATTTGATGAATGAAAATGAAAGTGCCGGAACCCCAATCACCCTCTTCCCCCCTTTCCGCTCCTTCTCCTTCCCACTTCCTTTTTTTTCCTAAAGGGTCGGCAACGCGCAAGTGATGCCATTGGTGTTGCAGGCGTCCATAGGCTACGGTGACCATTTACCATCAGGTGGGCCGTATAATTGTTGGCCAAACAAGTTGTCAAAAAAAAAAAGAACACAAGATAAATCATTCTAATTCTGCATAGCAACTGAAACGTGTGCATGTCAGTAAAAACAGTTAGTTATTAATAACTTCATCTGCGCAGTAGTACCCACAATTTCGTTGTGAATTTAACATACAAAAAGATATTAGGGCGCAGTACTTTATTAATACAAGATATAACCTAAAAAGTGAAATAAATCACTTAGGGTAATTTTAATTTCAAATAATAATATTAAAATATGTCTACATTTTATAATTTATGGAATTAATGTATTAACCAATGTATTATATTATAGTACTTATCCATAACACAACTTGTGATATTTAGTATATAGAATACGCTTTGGTGATCGATAAAATACATTAGTCATAAGTAAATTTTATAACGGAGGATGATTTTGCATTTTGTATATCTAGTTTAGTATAATATTTTCTATAATTTAACAGGCTACAATTGCAGGTATTTAAAAGTTTAGTTTCTAGAATCAATGTAGGGAAAAATAAGGTATTAGCTTTATAAAAATATATATTATATTCTTTTGTCAAAGATTAAAGAATTACGTTAAGTAAAGAATTACGTTACTTATTGTACATATATATACAAAATAGGAGGTAATAGGCACTATTACAATATATTGATGTGAATTCAATGTTAATAGAGATTACAAAAGAATGGCACACCTAATAATATATTTAGTTTACCTAGGTTATATAACAATCTCTGTGTAAGACTTCATGAAAATTTGCTTATTACTATAGCAACAAAAATACATACATCAAGCAAAAAATGGTGTATTTTAAGTCGTATAATATAAATAACTCAGGAGTATAAAATTAAATTGTTAATGCATTCTATAATTATTTCAAGGGTCAAATTCACGTGTATGCAACCCTCTAAAAGTTGGTGGGGCAATCAAGTTCTCAATGTTGTTTTTTTTTTAATTTTTTTATTGCCTTTGGTGGCAGACGAGCAAGTGGTAATCGCTGCTTATGGACTTCAGCAATGTCAGGACCCAGCAAAGCCGTTGCCTACCGTGAAAGAAGAACTCTATTTAAACCTCGTTTGAAGAAGGACATATTTTTCTTGAATGCCTCACCAACTTTAAAAATATAACAAAATATTGGATGTTTATTGGTGATATATATTTTCTTGTAATACATTATTATAATGTTAATATATAAATTCTATAGCTAATTCCAATTTCAAAGTACCGATTGTCTAAAATAACCATTTTGTTCCAGGTCTTGGTCTCAGACCATATCACTTAGGCCCAGATGCATTGATGATCATATCCTACCCTGGAGAGCTCTTCATGAGACTACTAAAACTAATGATCTTACCTCTGATCATTGCCAGTCTAATCGCTGGCTCAGCGAGTCTCAATGCTAAGATGAGTGGAAAAATTGCAGTGAGAACTTTGTTATACTTTATTCTTACGTCAATGTTCAATGCGTTCCTTGGGATTTTACTGGCTACGTTGATACATCCTGGAAAGCCAGAATTGAGAGAGGAGAATAGTTCGACAGTGGGAAGCAGAAGAGATCACAGTATATTGGATAGTATTCTGGATATTGGCAGGTATGTTTGTGCCAATATTTGCTATCAATTCTTGTTGAGTATCGTTTCGAAACATAACTTAATTACGAAACATTGTTCATCATCTTTTATATATCTTTGCTCAAATAAGCAACGTTTTTTAACAAATTACATTCGGAAACGTTTTTCAACAATATCTAAGAGGGTCTCGTGGTTCACTTCTCACGTCACACAAAGTGTTTTCAGGCTTATTTGTTAGGCACTTCTATGTAGTAAGGAATGTGGCCTTGTTCAGTAAACGACGGAAGGCTTGCGCCTTATTATAGTATATACGAATAACTTAAAATATAGTTAGCAAAATCTGCTTGCTTCTCATCTCTTATCTCATGAAAAAGAAATAAAAATAGAAAATTATCTGTTCACATAAAACACATCAAACCTAAATGTAAACACATCAGTTAAGATGTCTGTAAAACTGAAAAGCAGATAGCTGGCAGACGTAGCTCACGAATCATTAATTTAAAAAGATTTACAATATCGAACTGTCTACCTTAAAACATTGAATCGAAGCAGCACACCGGCGACCAGATACAATAGGTTTTTAATTGTCTGGCATTCTAAGATTTGTCAGGTTAATACCACTATACTAAGCCTACACTGAAATAGAAGCATATTTTACGCGTAGAGTTGACATGCACCCCATACTGTACCATTTAGAGATTAAAGACACCATCAGAAGTCTAATAATAATAATATCAGCCCTGTATTAAACTGCACTGCACTGGCCCGTGCCTAGCAGTGGGATGCTGGGCACGGGCCTCTTCTCTGTGTGAGAAGGGTTAGGTCATAGTCCACCACGCTGGCCTAGTGCGGGTTGGTAGATATACAAAATATGATATGTGGACCATATCTTCGAGAACATTTTGGCGAACTCTCAGACATGCAGGTTTCCTCACAATGTTTTCCTTCACCGTTAAAGCAAGCGATAATTAACTATTTAATACGCATACAACTTCGAAAACTCAGAGATGCGCGCCTTGGGTTCGAACTCGAGACCTCTGCGAACCCTGCAAACCCTTTGGAGACACGCAATCCTAACTAATATTATAAATGCAAAAGTGAGTTTGTTTGTTACGCTTTGAAGCCTTAACTACTCGACCGGTCATCAAGCGCATACACGTTGTCAGGAGTACAGAATAGGTAATAAGGTACCTTTCATTCACAAAAAAATACAGTAAAAAAATACAGATTCACGCCTGTTTCCCAGAAGGGTAGGCAGAGACTACGGATTTCCATTTGCTACAATCCTGACACACTTCTCTGGCTTCATTCGCTTTCATCACATTCCTCATACACGCCTGTCGGTTCAAGGCGCTCTTAACCTGGCCTTTGTCCAGAACGCCTCCGATCTGATCGAGAAACGTTCGCCTAGGTTTTCCACTTGCGACTGTTCCATTCACACTAGCCGTATAAACTATCTTAGTCAGACTTTCCTCGTCCATTCTTTCTACATGTTCAAACCAGCTTAACACACCCTTTCTATTCTTGTCACTATATCCACTTTCATGCAGCAACTCTCTCTAATCACACTATTTCTTATTCTATCTTTCGGAGTCACATCACATATGCAATAAAGACCTAACCTAACCTATTTCCGCGAACGAAGCCGCGGGCAAAATATAGTAGTTATATTATTACCGGTGCCTTTACTCAAGACATTTCTAATAATTACAACCAATATTTTTCCGACCGTCGAAGTCACAACTACTCATAGCTACTGATATAGCTCACTGACTACTTTGTAAGGTACTTGCCGAGGGGATCATAAAAGTTCCACACGTAATTGGTTTTGACATGGAAACATTAATTCTATTTGTACGAAGTGGCACTCCTGTGTTTATTTAAGGCTCTTACTAACTTACTAAGTGAGCTAATTATTTAACTTACTAAGTGATAGTATTTATGTATTATACTAGCTGTTACCTGCGACTTCGTCCGCGTAGATTTTAACTAAAAGTGTTTGTCGCCGCGGAACCCAACTATATTTCTCTGCCCAAGTTATTTAAATGGCGTAGTTTTTATAGTGTATAGGTAGATAATAGCATGGCTTACTCAAAAACAACATTTAAATATGCGTCGTTAGATTACACGCTGTCACAGAATGCGTAAGAAAAATAAAGATTCATAGCTCTTCCCCCGTAGGTGATAGCGTGATAATAATGTAGCCTATATGTTGACCCGACCTGTTAGTAAAATTCATGCAAAATTTGAAGTAAATCCATGCAGTACTTTTTGAGTTTAGCCCGGACATACATACAGACAAACAGACAAAAATACTAAACACTATATTTTTGGCTTCGATATCGATCGTAGATCACGCCCCAAGTATTCTTTAAAAAAAATATTCAACGTACAGTTTTGACTTTCCTACGATTTTATTATATGTATAGATAACATACATATTTATATGTACGCCGATATACGTCTGTATATTCTCAAAGGGGAAGGCAGAGACTCTATTACACTCAAATTTCACTTGCAATGTGTTAAGTGATTGAGCTTATTGCCATATTATTATGATTTCGTGTCCAATAATTAACATTTTGTACAGTACGGGAATCGAATCCGAGACCTTACGATCACGCAAACATAAGCGCAAACTCATGCTGCGTTTCTATAATTAGTAGTAATATTGATCTTGTATATAAGTTTCTAAAAGGCTTTTTGTGTTATTTAATGTATGTCAGATAAGTTACTAGATTGGGTAATTATTGTGGTTATATGTCTGCAGGTTCAATCCTAACTAATATTATAAATGCGAAAGTGAGTTTGTTTGTTACACTTTCACGCCTTAACTACTCGACCGATCATCACGAAACTTCGCATACACATTGTTAGGAGTACAGAATAGAATATACGGTACCTTTCATCCAGAAAAAAGTACTGTTATAACACATACATACACACACATACCCTCACACACACACACTCACACAAACACCCTCACACGCTCACACACATACACACACCCTCACACACACACACAAACACACCCTCACACGCTCACACACACACACACAAACACACCCTCACACGCTCACACACACGCACAAGTTCACACACACTGACACACACTCGCACAGATTTCATAAAACGTATGAAGTACAACAAACACTCACAGAGCCACGGGTTAGTGTCCAGGACACCTGAACTACAGGGTTTCTCTAGTTTAGGCTCCTGTCCACCCCTCATAATACGCTATTTGTTATATTTACTTTGCTACCTAGTTGAAATATCACACTTGTGCGAAATAGTAAAATTATGTTTGGTGGTCATTTTCTTTTTTTTTACTGTTACTAACCTAACCTAACCTATATTTACGCAAGTGAAGCCGCGGGCAAGATCTAGTGTCTTATAAACTAATAGGTATTCTTGAGGATAGTTCAAAGTCACCAAAAATCTGTAATATTTTTCATATGTTTATTCATTCAACTTTAGATATAAACTGACATGGTTTTTGAAGCTTGTTCTATTTCCCTTCCAGAAACATATTCCCTGACAATATAGTGCAGGCTGCATTCCAACAGGCGCACACTGTGTACGCTGAGCCACCGATGATGTTCGCGAGGAATATCTCTGAGAATGACACAATGCCGACTTTGGTGCGAGTTGTAGCTTACAGGTGAGTTTACATTGTAACAATTCAAAATCATCCTTAGAAATGCTCTTACAGACTTTAGGATGAAAGTATCGAAGTATGGTTACTGACTCTCGTCAATCGGCATTAGTCATTAAGCCTCCAGTGGCGAAGGATTTATAATGTCCTCCAGACCGAATTTCGGTCACGGCGGCCAATCTTAACGGAGACTGGCCATCTGCGCAGGAGATATTATAGTACACAAGCGTGTGCTCAAACATAAGTGCACTCTCTGTTCCTTCAGTTTCATGATCCGATGGGACGGTAATCCGACACGACCGGAAGGAGATCAGGCGCAGGACCAACGGCTTTACGTGCTTTCCAAGGCACGGGGGTGTCTAACATCGCCAACTTCTTAACTCCGGGCTGCTACTGACATTTCTTAACAGAAAAATCCAATAGCTTTTTGTTGGCTCGACTCGGGATTCGAACCTGAGACCTCATGCACAGCAGTCGCATTCACTACCGCTGCGCCACGGAGGCATTAATAAAAATACAGTCAACGGACACAAGGTACACCCAGACTCAGAACAAATATTTGTGGATTATATAAATAACCCGCGTGAGTTCAAATCCGTGGAAAGTGGTAACAGTGGGAAGAACTACAGGCCTAAAGGATTCTTTTCTATTCTTATACAAACACTAGATGTGCCCGCGGCTTCACTCACGTTTATGATTACTGCGACGCCCCCGTGGATCGTAGCGTGATGTTATATAGCCTTCCTCGATAAATGAGCTATCCAACACTAAAAGAATTTTTCAATTCGAACCAGTAGTTCCTGAGACTAGCGCATTCAAACAAACAAACAACCTCTTCAGCTTTATAATATTAGTATAGATATGAATACTAAATTCCACTAGGAAAACACTACGCTACTTGGTAAGCATAACAACATTGCTCAGTCAACAAACACTTGAACATTCGTATGACTGACAGCCTTAGGGGCTGTATGGACACTGAAAAGACATCGGCCCACATGTTCTTCCACTGCGAAAGTGTTAGCAACCAACGAGTTAGGTATCTGAAAAATTTTGAAATGATAAAGTGAAATGGAATAAATAAATGAAATGAAAAGATTTTTATTTTTGTACCATCATGACATGCATCATAAATTATTATAGAATGCGGGTATAACAAAAAGTAAATAAAAATATGGAAGTATAAAGAAATTTTAAAAACAAATAAAACTTTTATGTGCAGATGCACGTCCCATCCGACGGCACAAAAACAACGGTGATGCGCTCAACATAATGCTGTGGCACTTGCATTGCTGCAAGCACTACACAGCGCTGATTTTCAGCGAACACCACAATTATTGACGTTTGGTCCGCCAATAGTGCACTCAAAATAAAGAAATAAATAATACATAAATAGATAGCCACGAGAGAAAATATGGCATAATATATACTATTTTATTAAAAGAATACATTGAAAAAGTAGGTAATAGGTAAGTAAGTATAAAGTAAATAAATACTAGTTATGAATATTAACTTATATGTAATTGTGAAAAAAAGAAAGAACGACGCTCATGACGTAATGAGCGTCATGAGATGGCCTGGCTGAGCAACATCACCAGCCTGGTTACTTTCTGAACAGATCTGAGGTGGTACAGCAACCGACCATAGTCTCGTCTCAAAATAGGCCATTTGTGAGGCTAAGTGCAGCAAAAATACCCTACTGGCGGGTGGCGAAGTGGTAGAAGTGGTGACCTCGCCACTATCACTGCGCCAAGGATAGTGCTTTCGATCCCCACACGACACAAAAATTTGTGTAAGAGAGTTCTTTGCGTCCGTTGTTTGGATGTTTGTAAAGTCCCATGTGAAACAGAAATGAATCTGAGTAATAATAATGTTATCTTAATGTATATAAATTACGTGTCACGTTGTTTGTCCGCTATGGACTCTTAAACTACTGAACCGATTTTGATTAAACTTCGTAACCATCTGTAATTTGGGCCAACTTAAATGATAGGATAGTTTTCTTTTTTTTTACGGGCATAATGTGAAGCAGACGAAGATGCGCGGGACATCTAGTCTTAATATATAAAAATCTCGTGTCACGATGTATGTTCGGGATGAACTCTGAAACTACTAAACCGATTTTGATCAAACTTCGTAACTATCAATAATTTGGTCCAACTTAAAAGATAGGATATTTTTATGTTCAAAAACGCGCAAAAATGATCTTATGTGAAGCGGACGAAGTTGCGCGCGACAGTTAGTTAAAAATAAATATTAAAAAAAATATTAAACTATTAAACCGGGTACTACTCATAAAATACGTAAGCAATAAATATAATTAAAAGGACAGCTTCTAATAGTAGCATGGTAGAATAGGAATATTTACTTTATATATGAAATACAGAAGCCGGAGAAAATTATACTTTGTAATCCATTAATGGCATACATATAGGTAAACATTTGTTTTCATGAGTAATGTTGCCTGTAATGAATGTTTCAGGCGTTATCGCCACTATCAATATGATAGAAAGCTTTTGGAATATAATCAGTTATTTTTATAACGATATTATAATGAAACTCACTCGTCTAAAATATTATGTGACTATATTACCAAATACACAGCAATTACACGGACTATTGAGAACGTCTTACTCAGTTGAATGCTAGTTCCTCACTGCTGAGCGATCTTTCGCCAAGAGACCAGTTTTTCCCTTCCACAATAACCCCACTATTTAAAAGTGATGGTTGGCTGTGTTGCCAGTTGGGTAAATAAACACTCCCGAACAGAATTATTAACAAAAATAAGAAATCATGACAATATGATGAAGTGTATTTAAACCATAAATTACTTCAAAGTAAACAGCATACTTTATTATGTTTACACAAGTGTTGCACATTTAAATTAAACTAATTTTTGACATTGACTTAGTCTCTTCATGAACATAGCTGCCGAAAAGCAAACGAGTCGGAGAAATTGTAAGCTTGAATAGTGTGAGTTTGTTTGTTATGCTTTCACGCCTTAACTACTCGACCTATCATTTTTACATTTCGCATATACGTTTTCAGGAGAACAGAAAAGGATACTAGATAACTTTCATCAAGAAAAAAGTACTATTTCCAAACAAAGCGGGCAAAAGCTAGTTAAATAATAAATCGCGATAAATCCGTATAAAGTAGTTTATATTTAAATACTTTCTTGCTTACATCCAATTTTGCTGAATAATGCATTGTTACATACGATTGCACATAATATAACCTATTGCATCATGATTGTGAACTGCTGAGCAATCATCTAATGACGATAATTGACTGGCCTAGAAATAAACTATTTTAATAGATTTGTATGAATACCGTAATATAGTGTATTTTGGAACTATAAAGCAGTACTATTATAGAAAAACTTACTAATGCCCGCAATTTCGTTAGAATCTTTTTTATTTTTTTCTACAACTAGGGTGGCAAACAAGCATACGGCAGTCGATGGCAGTCGCTCCGTGTAAAAACTAATATCCAGTCAAATCCGGTTAGACTAGAAAGCCGACCCCAAGTGACTTGGGAATAATAAAGGCTAGGGAGAAGAAGTGTATGTAGCACAAAGGACACACGCTCATACATATATAACATGACATACATCCGATGATAAAATGGTATTCGGCATGTACAATATACTCTTATTTTCTTCTTTAATTTCGATATATTTGATCTCTTTCCAGATCAGGCACCAACACTCTAGGTCTGGTTTTCTTCTGCCTGGTGTTTGGCAGTCTACTTGGCACTTTAGGAGCTAAGGGGCAGGTGGTGATAGACTTCTTCCAGGCGATCTTTGAAGTCATCATGAAGATGGTGACGGGCGTCATGTGGTTCACCCCCGTGGGGGTGAGTAGTGTGATCGCTGGCAAGATACTTGGCGTTAATGATGTAGGTGAGTAACTAATTAGATGTATATATTTTGTTTATTTACATATAAATAGTGTTTGTTGCATCTGTAGAAATTACATAATAATAATGTCCTCCAGACCGAATTTCGGTCACGACGGTCAATCTTAATGGAGACTGGCCATTATAGTGCACAAGCGTATGCGCAAACACAAGTGCACTCTCTGTTCCTTAACCCTCAAGATCCGATAGGACGGTAATCCGACACGAACAGAGAGAGATCAGGCGCAGGAGCAACAGCTTTACGTGCTTTCCGAGGCACGGGGGTGTCTAACACCGCCAACTTCCTAACTCCGGGCTACTATTGAGATTTCTTAATATATTAACCCAATAACTTTTTGTTGGCCCGACCCGGGATTCGAATCCTACACCTCATGCAAAGCAGTCGCATTCACTACCGCTGCGCACGGAGGCAGTTTGGCAGGAGGCTGGAGGCAGTCAAATTACATACACAGTCTCACACCTATATTTTTAAAGAGGTGTATTACATCCTCATTTTATTGCTATCTCTAGTTTTCAGCTGCTATTTATTATGGGGAATTAAACCGGAGACTTAGCACAGCTTTGTGTTGCATTAACTCCCACTGACCTACCGAGAAATTAAGGTAGTACGCAAATAAAAGAGAAAATGAAATGTTCTGTCCCGTTAATTTAGTAGTTACAAGCATGGGATAAGAAATTGGGCGACTAGTCCAATATAATTGCCAATAGCTTGTAACAAGCTATAGGCCCTAAACCTTTGAGATTTATTCAGAGGTTTAGGAAAAATCGCGTACCGTCCCTTATATTATGGATTGTGCTCAGAAAAATATTTTACTTAGCATTGCCGTCACCTTTCTGTCGTTATACAAATTGACACCACAGCCAGCAGTTTTAATTATTTCCACCTGAACACGTTGTTATCCAGTACGATACGCTTTCAATGATACGATATTTTTCACGTACAAGCAGTTTCTAGTATAAACTATGTGCCTTTGCTTCCACGTATACTACCGACGTGAACTTCTAATAGCCCTCCAGCTAAACAAAATGCTTGAAACTGCGCCGAGCGTAAGACAGATAATGACAGACCTCATGCGGCGCATATTCACATCGGCGCGCGGCCGCCATAGTAAAATTGTATGGAGGATTTGAAGTGTTCTTTTGATAAATATGTATCTTTATTGGGACTTTATTTTTTATTTATTATTAACTTAAATATTTGGGACGAACAAATTGTAATATAACTATTTATGTTTCGTTTAAGCTGTAAAATAGGATAGATTTCTACTGTTATAATCTAAAAATCACTTAACACGAGCTTACGTTTTTGCATTTTTCGTGCAAATTTACGTAATTTTGTAGGCGAAAATATTAATTATTTTAAGTTTTTTACACGGAGTAATTGTAAGCACATTCATTGTTATGGTAAATGTATATTTTATATTTGTACCTATTAAACAAAAAGTGTTGATTTTATTCACTTAACTGTGACCGCCTGTTTTGGCACATGTCGCTCGGCGCAGTCTTAACAAGAGTTCCCAAGCCAATTGCTGGTAATCTTTAGATAATGAAAAATGTGTTCATAATATAAAAGTAATTCTTAACACAATTGATATTGTCGTACAGTAGATTACAGCATCCATTTTAAGTGTGACGAACGATCGCGGTCTCTAAGATCTATCAGCGAATCCGTATGCCAATTAATTGTACCAATTGATCCAGTACTTGCGTTGATTGTGGTTTCCACGAGAGTGTAGAGTTCACTCGTTTTTGCTAGTGTTGCCTGACTCTTTAATAGCAAACATCATGTGACGAACAGGTCAGGGGTTAAACGGATAGTATAGATAGACAGATAGATTTTTTAAAAATTCTAGTTTGTAGAAAAATAGAAGACAAATGGAAAATGTGAATATACAGTAGTATTTGATGGCTTTGAACAATCGGGTATCACTCCTGCGTTGGCGATGGTAGGTAAAAAGGAATCCTAGATCGGTTCAAAAAAAGATCTGCCTCTGTGGCGCAAGTGCAGTGAATGCGACTGTTGTGTATAAGGTCTCAGGTCGAGCAACGCGTTATTGGGTCTTTTAAGATACTATGTAGTAGAGTTATAGAGTCTGGAATTTTGCCTGGCAAACAGCCAAACTACAGAGGACTTAGAATAAGTTCTCGCTGTTTCTTCATAAATGGCAGTAGCAGCACTCCGTGCTGGAAATTTCGGATAGTAACGCATCTGCAAGGAAGTACTATATCTAACATTTAACCAATAGTCGTAGGTAACAAATAGGTCGTAGCTCGTACTTGTTATTTTTTTATTCAGGAACATATCATCCCAAAAAAAAGTAACTAGTACGACCACAGGTTTTATATATATATTATCTATACTTGAAGCAACTACTCATACACGAAGAGCAGCGATAGCTCAGTGGGGAGACCAATAGACTGCAATGCAGAGGGTCTCGGATTCAAACCCACGTCGCGCACTTCTGATTTTCGGAAGTTATATGACTTTTCGAAATTATGTGCGTATTGATTGACAATTATCGCCTGCTTCGTGCCTCGGAGAGCACGTTAGGCCGTCGGTCCCGGCTGCCCTGAACATCTATGGCAGTCGTTATTGGGAGAGTGTCGACACAAAAGATCCCACTGTGTCGAAGTGTCGCCGGTCTACACTGACTGGCCCCCACATAAGATAAGATAAGATAAACTACTCATACTTTATTTCCATTTTTTAGCACAAGTAATGTCCCAGCTGGCGTGGTTCATCGCGACGGTGGCAGTTGGTGTGTTCTTTTATCAACTGATTGTGATGCAGCTGATCTACTTCATATTCTTACGCCGGAACCCCTATAAGTTCTACTGGGGGCTCTCGCACGCCATGCTCACAGCCTCCGCTACTGCCTCCACGTAAGTTTAAGATATATATATCTTAGAAAACGAAAAAGTTCCTCGAAGCCCTTGGCTTCGTATATTTACTGACTCGAGGTCAAAATTATTCTTTTTTAATGCTTTTGATAGCAGACTTTAACCAGCAGTTATGACCATAGTTGTGTTTTTTAGGCATCAGAGAAGTAACGCCGTAGCACTGCCTTCAGTAGACACGTAGCCACAGATGACAAATGAGCGGTCGATAGGTTGTGTATTTGTATTTTGACCCTGCTTTTTGCGGCAGTCAAATGATTAGGTCGCCAGCGCTTTCAGTCAAAGTCAAAGTCAAAAATCTTTTTTTCCATAAAAATGTTCAAACAATTCTTGAACACGTAAATTCACTATTATATTAATAAAATAAAATTATAAAAATATATAGAAGGCAATAAAAATTTTGCATTGAAAAAAAGCCTGTTCGGGGAGTAGAGCTTTCATGAGAAGAAGCAGGCAAGAAACTCATGGCCACTCTTTTCAATCGCCAAATATTTACATAAATACAATTCAATGTTATATTATTTTCCTTATATGATATAATATATGTTACTAGCGACCCGACCCGCCTTCGCACGGATGCAATGCTGATACTAAATATACTACAGAATGTCTTTATATACAACGTTCACAGCTTTTGTGTCATTAGACAATACAAACATGTTTTCTTAGGCACGCGCCGCCGGCCCCCCGGCGGGTACCGCCGCAACCGCTATATCCCTGCATTTTAAATCTGTAATATCTTCGAAAATATTCATTTAAATTACATGCTGTAAAGCGCCATATTGATCTATATAAAATGCACAATGTGTTTAAGATACTTAATTGGATAAGGATTAATGCTGTATTGCTTAAAATTGCTTCGTAAATAAGCCATTAATTTTCGTAAAAAGCAAAGGATAAAAAATGGTTATTGTGGATTATTCCTAAGAAATAGACATATACCATCGGGAACTTTTTTGTAGACCTTTTTAAGGTGTACAATACTGTAGTACATTATTTCAATCTATCTCGTAGGGTTCAGCCAGCGTTTGCAATGTAAGCGCAAAAAAATGTGTATATTTACGACATCACATTAGATACCTCTAAAATTATCAGTGTTTTTCTACTATATTATGCATGTATTATATATATAAACCTTACTCTTTAATCACTCTATCTATTAAAAAAACCGCATTAAAATCCGTTCCGTAGTTTTAAAGATCTAAGCATACATAAGCACAGACAGACAGCGGGAAGCGACTTTGTTTTATACTATGTATATATATTGTGAATAGAAATAACCTGTGAGTGGAAGCAACTCAATCCCAAGCATTTTTATCTTCTATATATTCAGTGACTGCGTAATAACCTTTCGAATATAATTTATGTTTTACAAATGTTTTATATTTATTAAAACTTAGATTTTGAATGTCACTTGGGAGTTTATTGTAAAAGCACGCACATTCAACGAATAAAACGCAACAATACATACAGACCTAACATAACTGCACCGCTATTTTATGTCTTCATACTGTAAGAGAGTAAGTACTTACCCGATGTCACCGGCTTCAAGCTGAAACAAGTATGGTTATCAAACCATTGTTTACTGTACTACAAATAAAAAGTTGACAGAATAGGCATAGTAGGTAATTACCTTTAATATATTTTTCTGATATGTCTGACAATCGAAAGATGGACTATTAGTGCTAGACAATGAAATTCAACTACTTTACACGGATTTTATCTCGGTTTATTAGGGTAAGACTAATTTCAGATTAAACTACTATATACGGATTTTATCGCGTTGTTTATTAAACACTTTATAACAAAATTTTGAAAACTGTTACACTACTATTACTATTAAACTTTACAAATTTTTAAGCTAATTAAATTATTGAAACTATTAAAACTATTTATACTATTACTATACTATTATACTATTTATATTTATGTTTACACTTTCCCCGACGTTTCGGTTGCTTTTCAGCAGCCATGGTGACGGGGAGACTAGTGAATAATGAATAACATGAATAACATTCGCGTAATCAGAAGACAATATTAACTAATTTCAGATTCGGTTTTTACTACTATTATTATTAAACTATTTAGATTTACAGTTTTGCCGACGTTTTGGTTGCTTTTCAGCAGCCAAACTTCTTTATGCAGATTTTGGTCACGGAGACAATTCTCGTAACCGTAATCTTTAAAAAGTAGATTAATTTCCGAAAATTTAAGACAATATTTTTTAGTCAATTTTACCAAATTCCGAAAGGAAACCCGCGGTCCTGAGCGCTAATTCTCACGCGATAAACATATTTGACAAATAGAACGAATGATTTGAAACGCCATTTTATTTCGATATCAGATCAAATAAAAAATAACTTCTATTTTTTGAGAATTATTCACTTGGAATGTAAAGGGCCAGAGAAGGAACACAGCCGTGGTTTTGGTCAGTTCAAGTCTAACACAATTGTTCGATCCACCTCCAGCAGAGAGAATAATTTAAAGATGTCCAACCCCAAAAAATTGCGTGTTATTCCTATCTAATCGATCGACAAGAAAGCAGCTGAATAACCTATCAGCTTAACCATATAGAAGTGATAGCGTTGGATGTGGACTATGGATTCGAACGCCTATGGACGAATTAAAACACCTGGACGCCGAGCTTCAACATGTCAAGCAAGTACTGCAAGACAACAAGCTCCAACAGCCGCGCCGCTGTCACAGATCCCGAGAAAAGCCAGCCACAGTCGAGCGCCAGCCAGCATACTACCTTATGTAAAGGGTGTCACTGACAAGATTGGCTACATCTTGAAGCGAGGTTCAATCAACAAATACTTCAAGCCGCCAACGAAGATAAATCAATTTTTACCATCCGTCAAGTACCAACTACCTCTACAAGATGCAGGGGTCTATAAAATAGATTGTGACTGCGGACTCTCATACATTGATCAAACCAAGAGAAGCATAGGCACCCGCATAAAAGAACACATAGCTGATGTAAAACACCAACGCTCGTTGAAGTCTGCTGTGTGTGAACATGTGCAACAGGGGACCAACCACTACCTGAGATTTGACAAACCACAGATGCTCGCTAAAGAACACCGATTCCTACCAAGGATGCTTCGTGAGGCTATTGAAATCAAGAAACATCCTAATTTCAATAGAGAAGATGGTTGGAATGTACCACCAGCTTGGGATCCAGTAATTCAACTAGTCAAACCCAAGATGAAGCAAACCACAGCTAGACTTCATGATACTTTGAGTTCATTCTGCGTAAATAAAAACACCCATGATTAAATTATGTTCGGGTACTTTGAAATAACTACACTGGAACATTGAGACAACTACCATCTTAGTCTCCCCGTGACCATGGCTGCTGAAAAGCAACCGAAACGTCGTCGGGGAAAGTGTAAAAATAAATATAAATAGTATAATAGTATAGTAATAGTATAAAAAGTTTTAATAGTTTCAATAATTTAATTAGCTTAAAAATTTGTAAAGTTTAATAGTGATTAAAGTAGTGTAACAGTTTTTCAAAATTTTGTAATAGTGTCAAATAAACAACGCGATAAAATCCGTATATAGTAGTTTAATTTCAATGAATAACATTCGCGTAAACAGAAGACAATATTACGAATTAAAAGTGTTCCATTGTAATTCCAGTGCGGCAGCTCTGCCGGTGACGTTCCGCGCGATGGAGGGCCCGCTGCAGGTGGACCCGCGCATCACGCGCTTCGTGCTGCCCATCGGCTGCAACATCAACATGGACGGCACGGCGCTGTTCCTCGCCGTCGCCAGCGTGTTCGTGTGCCAGATGAACAACCTGCACCTCGGCTTTGCTCAGCTCGCTACTATATTGTAAGTGGATTTATTAATTACTAGTTTTCACCCGCGGCTTCGCTTGCGTAAATGTAGGTTAGGTTAGGTTAGGTTTGCAACAGTTATTTTTTCTGGATGAATGGTATCCATGTCCTATTCTGTACTCCTGACAACGTGTATGCAAAATTTCATGTTGATCAGTTGAGGAGTTAAGGCGTGAAAGCGTAACAAACAAACAAACTCATTTTCGCATTTATAATATTAGCTAGGATTTGTGTTAAACCGGCGAGCATCTATGAGGAATATGATGAAAGGGAATGAAGCCAGAGAAGTGTGTCAGGATCGTAGCAAATGGAAATCCGTAGTCTCTGCCTACGCATCTGTTCAACCCCACAGAATAAACAATAATGAAAAAAAGTAAGAACAAAGGAACGATAAATAATTAATTACTTAGACAAAGCTTTTTGAGCGTAGTTTTTGACTCTCGTTAAATGTCTTTTGTATCATTAATATCTTTTCTTTTTTATTTTATCCAAATAATCAATCGTACCTACATCGTTTTCACCTTATGTACTTAATCTGATAGATTCTGATATTTTATTTATTTATATTCATAGATGGCGGATCTGGAATTCCTTAGACAATTAACCGATATATTTTATTAATGACATAATTCAATAATTAACATAATATAAATTATTTGTATATATTATTGTATATATTGTGTGTGTGTGTGTAGCCTGACGTCGACGGCAGCGTCGGTGTCGTCGGCGTCGGTGCCGTCGGCCGCCATGGTGCTGCTGCTGGTGGTGCTGGCGGCTGTCGACGCGCCCACACACGACGTCTCCCTACTCTTCGCTGTCGACTGGCTCGTGTGAGTAATTCCCTTTTTTTACCTAGTACCTGATACTGCCTTCGTGGCGCAGCAGTAGTGGATGCGACTGCTGTGCATGAGGTCTCAAGTTTGAATCCCGGGTCGGGCCAACAAAAAGTTATTAGGATTTTCTATTAAGAAATCTCAATAGCAGCCCGGTGTTAGGAAGTTGGCGGTGTTAGACACCCCCGTGCTTCAGAAAGCACGTAAAGCCTTTGGTCCTGCGCCTGATCTCTCTCCGATCGTGTCGGATTACCGTCTCATCGGATCAAGAGAGTTAGGGAACAGAGAGTGCACTTGTGTTTGCGCACACACCTCTGCACTATATTACTCCTGCGCAGATGGAAAGTCTCCGTTAAGATTGCCCGTCGTGACCGAAATTCGGTCTGAAGGACATTATTATATACCTGACATTGATACATAGTGTTAATCTAGTTCGGGCAAATACAATTATCTATAACTGCACTTTATGTAATTGTTATTATGCAAATGTAAAATTGAGAATATTACTAAAAATAAATAGATTATAAATATATTATTATTGGTCGCATTTTTTTATAATGTAGCTTACTGATATAATTATATACTAGAGATTTTACAGTAACAATTATTATTTTGGATAAATTCAAATTATAGGTGCAAAAATTAACTTAAGTGGAGAATCGCATAAATTTGTTTTGCTATAAACAAAATCGTAGGCGCTATCACTAAATTTAATATTAACTTAGGTGCTTTATTTAATTCAGTGTTCGCCTAGTAGAAAAATCGAATGTTACAACTAGTAGATCCCCTTATGACTATCAGGAGTTTGCTCGATATCGGACTAGGGTGAAGGAGGAAACGACGCGTGCTCATAAGTCTTATATGGACAGGGTACAGACAAACCTAAGAAATGACCCAAAGGGCTTTTGGAGTTATATACGCGAGAGGAAAGGTAAATCAGGTCAATATAACTTAATAAAAGATGGTCAATCGTTGTCTGGTCTGGCATTGGCTGAGGAATACGCCAAGTACTTTAGTTCAGTGTACAATACGCAGTCGGGGTCACTGAGCGCGGAAGCAGCGTGCGCGGCGGCAACGCCGAGCGCCGCGTATGCGCACCTCACGCGCCTTGACTCGTTGGCAGTTAGGAAAGCGTTGGCTGCTCTCCCTCCTAAGCGCTCGGTAGGACCTGATGGTATTCCGCCATTTATAATTAAGGATTGCCATATGGCTTTAGTTGAACCATTACTACACTTATTTAATACGTGTATAACTACTGCACGTTTTCCCGATCGTTGGAAAATTACGCGGGTGGTACCAGTACCAAAGGGTCGGGGTGATACTAATGTTATTGACTATAGACCAATAGCGGTGTTGAGTGCTACGGCTAAGGTGTTCGAGATGGCTGTTCACAATTGCTTATATACACAAGTAAGTCCTTATTTGTCTGATGAGCAACACGGTTTCCGTCCTGGTCGTAGCACGATGGGAAACCTGTTGCACCAGATGACACAGCTGGTACCGGCAGTGGACTCTGGGCTGCAGGTTGATGTAGCTTACCTTGACTTTCGGAAGGCGTTCGACACAGTCAACCATGATGCTTTACTTTTGAAGATGGCGAACATCGGTTTTACACTACATACACTTAAATTTTTTGTTAGCTACTTAGGTGATAGACAGCAATATGTAGACTGTGCCGGACACTGTTCCGAGCTGTACTACACGAGATCAGGCGTCAATCAGGGCAGCAACTTAGGTCCGTTTTTATTTATTATTATGATAAATGATCTGCCAAGGGTCGTTGGTTCAACATGTTTACTGTTCGCTGATGATCTCAAGATGTCTGTGCTCGTTAAAGACTCTGCTGACTGCGATTTATTGCAGAGGGACTTAGACAGAGCTGTTGAGTGGAGCCAAGGGAATAAACTTTTTTTCAATGTGTCTAAATGCTCGATACTGTCATTCACACGTTCACTTACTCCGATTCACCACCAGTACGTAATGGACGGCGAGCCGCTGCAGCGTGTGGATGAGGTAAAAGATCTAGGTGTACGTTTTACCAATGATTTACATTTCAGGAAACACATATCTGATATTTGTAAAAAGGCATATCGAAATCTTGGGTTTATTTTACGGCAGGCGAATGACTTCACAAACATCAATGCTATAAAGGCTTTATATGAGGCTCTTGTGAGGAGCCATCTCGAACATAGTGCGGCTATTTGGAGTCCTAGTGAGACTAAATACTCATCTATGATTGAACGTATTCAGAATAAATATATCAGATTTATATATCTTAAACAGTATGGAGTATATCCCGGGTATCCATTGTTATATCCGTCATTATTTGTCCTCGGTATGGTAGGATATCATAAATTAGAATTAAGGCGTGAAGCTGCACTAGTCATTTATTTGTTTAAGGTATTACGTGGTGGGATACAATATCCACCTATTTTATCTCAGATTAACCTATGTGTTCCGAATGATTACGTGCGACGACGACGGAGGCCCAAGCTCCTTGCTGTGCCTCGCGCGCGCACCAACCTGCTTCAAAGGGCGCCGCTCACGCGTGCGTTGCGCGCGCTCAACGCGGTGTCTGATGTTGTCGACATATTTACATGTTCATTGAGCGAACTCTCTAAGGTTACTTGTCATGTGCTTAGTTATAGGTAGTAATAGTTATAATAATTAGTTTAGTACATTTAAGCATAAAATTATTGTCTGCGTATACCGTATTAGTAAATCTGTAATGGTATATGTAAGTATGTTATAAATCAATAAATAAATAAAAAATAAATAAATTTCTATTTTTGTAAATTCTGTATTTTCTTTTACTTACTTATTTATAGCTCGTCGTCATTGCAAATCATTCATTTATAATTACAATTTTTAATCTCAATATAACAAAACTGCAATATATCTCAAATTAACAATATAAGTTCCAGTAGTGTAATTGTGTTTTTCTTATCATAGATATTTTCTAAGGGATTAAATATAATGACCACTAAAAATAGTAATTGCGAAGCGGGGCTCCGTCGACTTATTTGATCTCTTTGCTGTGCAATTAATATTTTTGGTATTAAAATGCTGTTTTAATTTTGGTGATCATTTACTATTTTTGACTGTTATATTTTACTATATCTATATAATAAGTTAAACATAAGACATTTTCTAACATATTATATTAGGAACATACCCGGTCCTTTGGAACTATGTGTGCGTGTAAGCCGGAGACATGGGTCCAACGAGAAGAGGCCCCTTCGAGAGTTTTAATCAAAGGTGGGATGGAACACCTACAGCGGCACTAGCCGCAGCAGGCGTAGGACTATTGCTACGTATGGATTCTAATATATGAGCTATGGGTATGGGTGTTTGGTGGACCAGTATATTGGTTACTATGGATGAAAAACAGCGTCTGTCCTGAATACTCTCTTTTCCGTAGTCTTTATTATTCCCAAGTCACTTGGGGTCGGCTTCTAGTCTAACCGGATTTGACTGGATACCAGTTTTTACACGGAGCGACTGGCATCTGACCTTCGCAAACCGAAAGCTAACGATACCCTAAGGCTAGACCAGTGTCAGGATATTAGAGGGCACTGACTTCCCAATAACAACTGCCATATATGTTCATGGCAGCCGGGACCGACGGCTTAACGTGCTCTCCGAGGCACGGAGCAGGCGATAATTATCAATCAATACGCACATAATTTCGAAAAGTCATATAACTTCCGAAAGTCAGAGGTGCGCGACGTGGGTTCGAACCCGAGACCCTCTGCATTGCAGTCTGTTAGTGTCCGCACTGAGGTATCGCTGTTGAATACTCTAATAGCATCTAATTGTGTTCATTATTAAACTTTTGTTTTTCATCGGACTAATTTCTTTTTCTCGTCGACATTTTTTAATTTTGACATCTTTAAAGTTGTACGAACTAGTAAGATCCACATTAACGAGCGCGCTCTGTATGTTCCAGCGACCGTATCCGCACGACGAACAACATGCTGGGCGACTGCTACGCGGCCGCCGTCGTCGAGCACATGTCCAAGAACGAGCTCATGGCCTGCGACGCTCTCACTGCGGTAACTATTTACCACCTCTCATACTGTAGGTTTTTTAATTATAATTTGTTACATTAAGTCTAGGGCTAGAATACCTTTAGTGTGCTTTGAAAAGGTCATATATGACAGGTTAAATCTCATAACCCTGATTTTTTTAAATTAAGTTCATCAAAGCTATGTTTTCTTTGAAGTAATTAACAATATTTTACTATCTGGAACTTAAGTGATATGGCAAGCAAATTTTTATTACTTATAATCAGTCAATAAAAATTGGGATTAAATATAATGACCACCACAAATACTAATTGCGCAGCAAAATATGCTTACTAAAATATATCATAACAAGCACCTATACGCCTCAAATCACTGCATTCCGTCTCGGAAGGGTTAAGTTATGTGAGGTTCCTTCTTAAACCTACGCGAAGCGGGGCTCCGTCGACTTAGTTTGATCTCTTTAAATATATTTTGGTGTGCAATTAGTATTTTTGGTAAGCATATTTTGCTGTGCAATTAGTATTTTTGGTAAGCATATTTTGCTGTGCAATTAGTATCTTTTTGCTGTGCAATTAAATACTACCCATAAACATTTATTTAAAGCTATCAATAATCATATTTTATACAAAATAATACTAATACGTTCATATATTATGTTTATCTTTTTAACTGTTATAGTAAGGATGATGTTACCATAAATTTAACCGTATAAAGTCATGTCTGTATATTTAATAAATAATTATTAAATAAAATTAATCATTTGATTAATTTGCTGCTGAATTAATTGATTATTCTGCTGTATGTTACATGAAATTTTAGTAAAAAGTACTTGACATCACAAGTTCCTATCTTTGCGCATTTAATTAATGTTGTCACAGCCAATTACAAAACTATATCGACTAAATCATATTTACTTATATAAACCTAAACAATCTAACTACTGGACAATTTCCCAACAAAAATTAAAACATAATAAAATACTTTAACTTGATTTTTCTCAATTACAGGACCCCTTGAACGGCTTGACCCCCAACACGGACGTGGACATCGACATCGTGACCCCCAGGAAAAAGTCTATAGGCTCGGATGAAGTCATCATTGACATGCATTTACACAACAACCATAATCACACCAACCATATTGACTCCATCAAACGGATTTAGTGAGACTGTGGACCTTAGACCTTTAGACCTTAGACTCCGTTCAGCGAACCCTCATGATTGAAAAGTAGATCTCAATATTTTGGTCGGCAATAGGGCTTGTTCTCGTTAGGCAAACGTGGCTAATTGTTAGCTGCAAACTTCCGGTATAATAACCAGCTGAAATTCACAAGTCTTGTTTCAAAATGGGCCCGCTAGGAGGCGCCTGTGTTGATGTGTAAATAAAAAATACGAGAGAATTAGAAATACCTACATCAGTGCTCAAAGAACAATCGTCAAATCGTACCTGACGGCGACCCGACATGTATTGTATATGAAAAAAACCGTTATTGTTTAAAATTTAAGGAAAGATAAGAAATATCTGTTTATGAAGTCAGAAAAAAAAGATATACATTTTTGATGATATTGTATTTTTCTTTAACTTACATAATTTTTTAACGCATCTTTTCATTTCACTTACGATGTGATTCGTTTCTTTTCGCATACTAAAAGGTTCAATACTCAATACTTGCAATTATTTTCATATTTTCGAAGAGTTATTAATAGTAGTACAAATAAATAAATACGTAGAGATCAAACTAGTTAGTATTATTTTTTATGCAAGTGATATATGTGTATGATGTAGGTACAAAGCAGCACAGCGTTTTGTTCACGATATTAAAATATTTAGGCTTCTTACACATTATTTTCATACATGAAAATAAACCAACCCCACTCCAGTTTGTTTCTGAACATGGCAAATAAAAACCAGGTACAGCTCCTATAGAAATTTGGCCATTGTTCTTTGTGTATTGATTGAAATTATAATCTACAATTTAATAATACCGAACTATGTATTGTTAAACTTTTTAAACTTTGACAAGTTCTTGTAGTGAACTTAATGAAAGCAAACAATATGCTACAAACAGTTTGCCTAGGGGGAACGAGCTGCCAACACTTGCAATCACTTAGTACGAACCGCTGTAGTTTCACTCGCCTATAGTAGTACACAGAGAATACACAACATTCACGTACTGACACTGTCGTGTATTTAATCATAGGTTTCGCTGAACGGACATGGTAGCCACAAACTATACAGGTACAGATACACAGGGCGGAATATTACGCGGGAAATTAAGGACAAAAGTAATAATTAATATCGATAGAGAATAAAAGATGGGGCTTAGTGCAACCAACACTGTCAGTCACAATACACAGTGTAACAATAAAATGTGGTCATGTTGTAGAGTCGTACAGTATTGATAATAAATAGCATCGTCACCTTACATTACATTATTTACTTTGTTTATTATGATGATGTCTGTCTAAAGTTCAGGAAAGTACTATGTCGATAATTATAATTAAGTTTTCTAGCTTTTTTCGGACATTTCTGGACATTCGAGCATGCCATCAAAACTAGCAATAGAAATAATATATAACTAGATGTGCCCGCGGTTTCACCCGCTTTTATGATTTCTGCGCTGCCCCCATGGGGTGTAACGTGATGTTATGTAGCCTATAACCCTCCTCGGTAAATAGGCTATCCAACACAAAAATATTTTTTCAAATCGAACCAGTAGTTCCTGAGATTAGCGCGTTCAAACAAACAAACTCAAACAAAACTTTATAATATTAGTATAGATAATATTATCAGCACTGTTTATAAAAATATCCTACTACTAGGCTCAGGCCTCTTCTAAATATGAGAAGGGTTAGGTCATAGTCCACCACGCTAGCGTAGTACGGGTTGGCAGACTTGACACATCTTCGACATTTGTTGCTATATTTTCCTTCGTCGTTAAAGCAAGCCATAATCAAGTATTTAATATGGACATTTAACTTTAAAAAGTGGGAAGACCAACAGACTGCAATGCAGAGGGTCTCGGGTTCGAACCCACGTCGTGCACCTCTGACTTTCGGAAGTTATAACTTCCGAAAGTCAGAGGTATGACTTTTAGAAATTATGTGCGTATTGATTGGCAATATATTATCGCCTGCTCCGTGCCTCGGAGAGCACCTTTTCGAAATTATGTGTGTATTGATTGGCAATATATTATCGCCTGCTCCGTGCCTCGGAGAGCACCTTTTCGAAATTATGTGTGTATTGATTGGCAATATATTATCGCCTGCTCCGTGCCTCGGAGAGCACCTTTTCGAAATTATGTGTGTATTGATTGGCAATATATTATCGCCTGCTCCGTGCCTCAGAGAGCACGTTAAGCCGTCGGTCCCGGCTACCATGAACAGTCGTTATTGGGAAGTCAGTGCCCTCTAATATCCTGACACTGGTCAAGCCTTAGGGTATCGTTAGCCTTCGGGTTGCAGAGGTCAGGTGGCAGCCGCTCCGTGTAAAAACTGATATCCAGTCAAATCCGGTTAGACTAGAAAGCCGACCCCAAATGACTTGGGAATAATAAAGGCTGGGGAGAAGAAAATTTAACTTTAAAAAGTCAGAGGTGTGTGCCTGTGGATCCAGTTCAGACCCCTGTATAGTAGTTCAATGATCTTCAACTAAGCTATCGCTGCAATAAACATTATAATTATACATTTAATTCGAATCAACTCATTTATCCGATGAGAAATTAACTGTCTTAGGATTTTCATACGTGTCCACATCTTCTTGCAACACGCTGTATAAATGTTCTATTGAAGTACGTTGCGCTGTACCTGTGTATTTTGTACTGTAGCCCACGTTTCCATTAGGCAATCTTTATTAATACCATTAAAGATGCAAGTGAGCGTAGCCCGTTTGGTGGTAAGCGGTTACCGACGCCTATGATAGCTTGAAACATCACATGTATTTCTGATGGAGTATTGACTTTGGCCCCCCACAAGGTGGACCGACGACCTGGCAAAGGTCACGGGAAGCAGTTGGATGCGGGTGGCCCGAGCCGGTCTGTGTTGAAAACCTTGGGGGAGGCTTATGTCCAGCAGTGGACGTCTTTTTGCTGACTTGATGATGATGATGATTGACTTTTTATGTTAGCAGTTACTGCGTTGTCAAGGGACTTAGATCCTAGTTCTTTTTATTGACAAAGCCAATACCTCTTACTCAACTTATTATTAAAAGAGGTCACTGTAATCGTCTGAGATTATATTTCTATCCAGATAAATTTTAATGCGGAAGCAAAAAATGTCATTGTCTCAACGGTTTTAAAGTTTGTCAACAGATGGCGTTAAAAGATAACTTGTAAAGAAGTGTTAGATAGAAGGTCTCAGATGGTCACGGAAAATATAGCATTGAGGGAAAGTTTCGTCGAGAAGGTTTTGCGATGTTATCAGCTTCAAAAGGTAACAAAAATATTTTAACAAGGCTGTCATACATGACATAATCCCGTGTTTTTAGCGTTCTTTGGCTACGGTAATCATTTACCATCAAGCTAACTGAATGATTATATTATTAGCTGGAATTCAGGAACGTTTTTTGTTATAATATTCCCTTTTTAGCCTTATAGTAAGTTACGTAAAGTTTGCTACATATAGTTTGCTGCAAATTGATTGCCTTCTGGAAACGTATAATTGCATACTAGCTGTAGGTACGTTTATTATTTGACATTATTGTAAGTAGTTATAAGCGTAGGACAGGGTCAACCGGAGATGGCCTTACCTTGGTTAATCGCATAGGAATTGGTCTAGCAGTTCTCGAGTTTCGGATAGACATACATGCATACATACATACACCAATAATCTAACCATAAGTATAATATCTTGATGTGGAGTATTATTAGGTATTAGATTATAAATTGTAATTATTAAAACCAATATGTAGTGTGAACGTACCGATTGTAAGCCGAACGTAAATTATTATTTGATTTTGTTAAAAATGACAATAATTAATTATTATATTATAACTTCTTCTAATATATGATGCTAGAAGCATAGCATATCCTTTTTCAGACGACTGGCAACACCCAAACTTTTGGTGTTGCAAGCGTCCATAGCATAAGGTAACCGCGTACCGGCCGACGGTAAGCGATTACCGTAGCGCCTCCGTGGCGCAGCGGTAGTGAATGCGACTGATGTGAATGAGGTCTCGGGTTCGAATCCCGGGTCGGGCCAAAAAAAAAGTTATTGGGTTTTTCTGTTAAGGAATCTCAATAGCAGCCCGGAGTTAGGAAGTTGGCGGTGTTAGACACCGCCGTGCCTCGGAAAGCACGTAAAGCCGTTGGTCCTGCGCCTGAACTCTCTCCGGTCGTGTCGGATTATCCGTCCCATCGGATCATGAGAGTTAGGGAACAGAGAGTGCACTTGTGTTTGCGCACACACTTGTGCACTATAATATCTCCTGCGCAGATGGCCACTCTCCGTTAAAATAGGCCACCGTGACCGAAATTCGGTCTGGAGGACATTATTATTACCGTAGTCTATGGACCTACATAATATGCTCGGTTACCTCCCTAGATAATCAACCGTCTTCATCTGAAATAGCCTATCATGTTTCTATATGAAAGCTGTGCTGTTAGCACAAGGCAGTACTTTATGTTCTCTGCAGTATATTAAATATCCACAAACGGTATCAGATTACCGCAGATGGCTGGTATGCTCGTTTGACATTAGACTTGGTATTACACAATGTGCATTGTCTTTGGTACGTTCACCCTATTATTAAATATTGGTTTTATATATGTTTCCTATAATCCTGGCCACTGCAATATCGACTGAACACCATTTTGATGATTATACCAACAATAATATTGGTCTAAAATATAATAAAAATAATATTTATAATATTCCTAATTATAATATTATATTCTAAAAATATATTTGATATAATTTTGCCGTCTTCTATACATGTTATTACTTTGTATATTTGTATTCTTAGGCGAATTCACATTTTGATAACGTGACTATATACTAGAAGTCGCTTGATCATTATATAAAATAATATAACAATATAAATATGAAATATAAAACAATAAATACTTATATAATTGTTTAACCGGTGTTCTAAAACATATTCTAACAATAATATAAGAAAATATAAATGTTAAGAAATTAGTATAATTTACTTAGAATAATAACGCAAAGCAGTCTAAAATAGCTTACACTCATATATTTTATTGGCAACATAAATATATCTATAAACCGCCTAAATCAAAATGAACTCTGAATCTAAGTATGTACTTTAATAATTCATGTCAATTTGAATTATTGTATTTTTAATTAAACCAGGGTTTATTCCTAAACTGGTGGATCACAGCGACTAAAGGTGTAGTCTCATCTAATAAAAGATCGCAGCCAAACAACCTTGTATTGAGATTTGCTAATGGGTTTTCTTTAAGAAGACACTGTGTTGTCAGCAGAAGACCAGTAATATTTCTCTCATGTGCTGGCAACACAGCAACTCCTTTTTTAAGGCTGGCAATGCGCGAGTTATATTTGCAGTGTTCCAAGCATTGATATGTTACGGTTTTAATGATTTACTTTTGACTTTTTGCGACATTATTCTAAGCATATTTCCATGTGTTCATCAGAATTCAAACATGTTTATTGATGTGAGTTCGCCGCTCATTTTGTAATGTAGACCACTGTCAAGAGTTTCTAATAAGAGTCAGACTGTCATGGCGTATTTTCAACTTTCTTACTAAGTACTACTAGTATACTTACTGTTACATACGGAAACTACCTATCTCGAATAATCGAAAAAATCGAGAGCTTAAGGAAGCATTATTCGAGATAAAATAACAAAAAAATAATTAAAAAAATAAATATCTGTAGTAACAGGAGTGAAAAGACCATCACAAGGAGTAGATATTTTTAATTTATAAAATGCCTTTAATTTTTAAAATACGTAACAGATTTTTTTTCTGATAGCTATTGTAGGTAACTTAGTTTACTGTTACCTGATTCTGGCTTGACGTTGACTTCTGGGACAACCTGTATATTGGATAACAACACTCTTAAAGTCCTATAATCGATTCCTTGTGTACCTTGAAGGCACAATAAAATGACCTGGAAAGGCAGCAAGATGAGATGCTGTGGTTGAGAGGCCTATGTTCAGCAGTGGACTGCAAAAGGGTGATTAACTCCTTGATTCACTGAAGGCTTTGATCATGTCCTCAACAATTATATACGAGACAGAAGACATGTTGATACTTATTAAATATGGAGCAGCCTGATTGATGGAGTATCACTGTCGTACAGAAGATGCCAAGCAAATAATTGTGAATTACCCAATTCACAATTATTTACTTGGCTTCTTTTGGTGAATACTGGTAATATACTTCGTAGAGTCTTTGTCCTGCTGTCCTATTTTATGTACTGATAGTCAACTGTCCAGCCAGACTGTATACTTATTAGCCACTTTCTAACACTCCTAAGGTGCTGAAGAAGAAATATATTTTATGTCTTCTATTGTTTTTGGTTCACCCTCAGTTTAAATTTGTACTCCTAAAAGATTCCAGTCCACCAGATGTCAATTACTTACTGCAGTCTAGGAACAAAGGGCATTATAAAGCAAGGTTTAGAAAGAAAAACGCGCTACGCACTCTTGAATTGCCAAACCTAGCAATTGCAATAGAAAATGTTTTGAGAGATAGGCAATTGGATGGTGCGTGGCGAGTTTTCTTTCCAACCATTATTTTACAATGTTTCGAAATGAATCTGATTCTTTTTATTGGTGAAACACTATTGTATCCAGTTTTTTCTTATTTGAAACTCTTGGAACCTTAAAGTGTTTCAATGTAGTTCCGCCATTAAATATATCTAAGAGCCGTAGATAAGCTACTATACAATTTTCCTTCATATCCAGGTTGCTGTAGCAGTAATCAGTAATATATTAGTAGTTTTAGCTCCAACTGTGATAATAATATTTAATTTATCATTTTGGTTAATATTTAGTTCCATTGTAGACATAAGTGATTTTGCAAAAACAATGAAAAAGGAAGACTTTGTATAATCTTATTTTTCTTTCCTATCATTATTTATGCATACATACATACATACATAGAATCACGCCTGTTTCCCAGAGGGGTAGGCAGAGACTACGGATTTCCATTTGCTACGATTCTGACACATTTCTCTGGCTTCATTCACTTTCATCACATTCCTCATACATGCTCGTCGGTTCAAGGTGCTCTTAACCTGGCCTTTGTCCAGAACGCCTCCGATGTGATCGAGAAACGTTCGCCTAGGTTTTCCTCTTGCGACTGTTCCATTCACACTAGCCTTATAAACTTTCTTAGTCAGTCTTTCCTCGTACATTCTTTCTACATGCCCAAACCAGCTTAACATACCCTTTTCTTTTCTTTTCATTATTTAGGTATAGTAACAATATTATAATTTAAAATGTTTCAGTAGGTTCCTTTATAATATTTCTCTTAATACAAGTTTTGCAAAATTACTTATCTATCTACTTATTATTTAATACAATACATATGTATTTATTATTATTTCATTGTGAAATAATCAATAAAACGTATCTTTCATTTTTTATTTTATTTCTTTGGGTGTTACCGTAATCTCGCTGCTATTGGATTGCGGCAGATCAAGAAATATAACCCCGGACCTCACGTCTGGGAGTTAATTTCCGGGTTAGGCAGTGTCAATTGTCCCGATACCCTTCTGCCAACTCAAAACATGGTTATGTGATAGAACCACGGAACTACACGAAAAACAGTGGACAGAAACAAAGGAATGTAGACAGACGAAGGAAGCCCTTCCGTGCTTAGACAAACATCTGTCACGCAAACTGCTACATTCCACAAGGAAAAACTTACGCCACTTAGTGGGTATAATAACAGGCCACTGCTCACTCAACAGACACCTATTCAACATCGGCATTACTGACAGTCCCTTATGTAGAGGCTGCATGGAGACCGATGAGACACCGGCTCACGTGCTCCTACATTGCAAAAGCGTGAGCAACCAACGGGCGAAATTTCTAAACAGTCCAGAAACGATGAAGGAGGTATTGCGCAACATCGATCCCCTATTATCTTTCTGGATGGAGCTGAGGTGGTATGAGTAACCGAACAATATTTAGCATCGGTTACTTACGCACAATGGCCCAATTGTGGGGCTAAGTGCGGATAACACACGTCCAACTAACTAACTAACAGGCAGTGTCAATGGATTTCTGTCGTGGGAAATTTTCAATAACAACTCAGCGTCTGGCAATATGTCCGGCTGTCGGTAACAGACTCGCTCTGTATTGATTGGAGTCTGTTTTTCATACAATAAAAATTGACGAATCTAATGTGATATCTTTACTATGTTATTTTTTTAACTACCCCTTATATCCACATTTTGGTCTACTATACTGGTATGTATCTATTTTATAGTATCACGATAGAGATCAGTATATTCAGAAAGAACAGAAAAACACAAACATTTTTTTAAATTTCGTTTTTATTTCCACCTAAACAATATTCATACAGTCGGTGGATTCTATAACTAAATTATTAACATATAATTACATTCTAGGTATTTACAATAGTTAATATACTAGTTTCAGACGAGTTTTTGTTACTACTCATTATAGAACAGTTTTTAATCAATTGAATTATTACATGTTGTGCCCAAATATAACAACAATTGTAATTTAATTTAATAATATAATATAAAAAGCCAAATTAAACATGTGTATGTCTATTGTTTATTAGATATAATGTATTCAAAAAGTCATGTGTCGTTTTAACGGCGAAGAAAAATGTTATGATGAAACTTTACCAATTGATATGACATTGCACAACATGATAAGATGTCTTAAGGCTGCAATGCCACACTATGTCTATATAGAGGGACAGTTTAAAAATCAGACCTGATATTATTATATTATACAAGCTTTTTCCCGCGGCTTCGCTCGCGTTAATTTAGAATTTGACAATCAATTCGGGTTGTACTCTGCTTGTAATAATATAATTCAATCATGATTCGAAAGACACGTGGCGCCATCTATTATCATAAGAACGTTATTATTGTTTTCCTCGCGAACAGTATTTTTTTTTCGGGATAAAAGGTAGATTATGTCCGTTTCTGTACACCTGTCAACGTGTATGCAAAATTTCAGGATGATCGGTTCAGTGGTTTAGGCGTGAAATGGTAACAAACAAACAAACAAACTCATTTTCGCTTTTATAATATTATTAAGGAAGGATTAGGGAAGGATAATACGCTACCAGCGAGAATCGAACTCGCCACACATAGTGTGATCGCAGCTATAAACCATTAGGACAGCTAACAATATAGTGTGCATGTAAAATATAATAAAGATTTAAAACTGCATTACAATACAATAGTAACAAAAAAGCTCAAATGAATCTTCAGACATTTCATCAAATCACAGAGAAACGAAACTTCAACGTTCAATTCACTGAAAACTAATATTACATTATATTTGCAACTGGAATAATTTTACATAGTGAAGAATTACATACATCGGCGTAATAAAGCTTACAGGAATATTGATTGAACATATCGATTACAATCTTACACAATCAATAATCAATTTGAGACATCACTACGACTTGCAGTTCCTAAAATTATACTTATAGCTTAATGTAAAGCTGTATTTGTGTTAAAAATAAAAAATGGCAGTCTTTATATATTTTTTACAATGAGTAAGTAAGTATGTACACTTAAAAAATACACCCGATTTTTTATTTATATACATTTACCGCAAAAATCGGTAATAAGCGCTTATTTATCACTTTGAGCATATTTGTGAAGTTTTTAAATAGTAATATGCGCAAAATGAGTTAAGCCGATCACATCGGCCGAATAAATATTACTAACTACACTATAGGCAAAACAGTCGTTCATATATATGTATATATACAGTATTGAATATACTAGGGTTACAAAATTCTCATTATTTTCATATCCTCATTGTAGAATGTGGAGGTTTGCGATTCGCAGGTGCCGGGGGTAAGCCAGGGCCTACTAACGGCGACATTGATGGTGATCTAGTAGCTAATGGTGATAATGATGGCGAGAATGAGGGCGACATGGCTGCAGCGGCAGAAAACCCGCCAGGAACATCGTGGCTTATTGGTGACCTCGGTAATAATAATTGAGGTTGTCTACATGACAAAGACGGTGCTGGACAGCTTCTAGGCGCGACTGTTGTCAATAAAGGCGGTGGTACACTTTTACCGCCTGATATTGAAGTGCCTTTACTTTTAGCGCTAGATGCGCCACTATTACCGCTTTGGAGAGACACTGCATCGTCTTTCAGTCGTGCTATTTCAGAAAATACATGCGCTAAGGGTTGATATTGTGGACCCCAATCGAGTAAGTAATCCCAGTTATAGCTACCAGTCAATTCTTCTTCGGAATGTACAATAGAACTTAAACTACCCGTCATTGAAGGACCAGCGGTAGGTACTGCGGTGTTATCTCCTGGCGTACTTGAAAATGCTCCTAATGCCATTGCTCTATCTACCGCTGCACTCGCTTCGTCAGCGCTGCTTGCTCTTTCACTACCTGTGACTTCATTTAATTTGGCGTATATTAGATTAGTTATATCATTCTCGTGAGCACCATCTTCATCAAACATATGCATTGAATCTATGGGAGCATGATGTAGCATAGTATCTTTATTTCCAACATTCTCTGAACATCTTCTTGATGATGTAGATGCACCGCCACCAGTTCCAGTATCAACTATACCTAGCCTTGCAAGATATTCCTGAGTATTATGTACAGATACATCAGATAAATTATCATCATCGCCGCCTCTGTGAATACCGGATTCTCTTTGTAGAGGTCCTTCATTTATCATTCGTATTTCTTCATCCTCTCCATCTTCACCATCTTCAGCGGAACCTCGCCCACTTGATCCTGATTGGTCAGAACCAGATAATTCAGAGGTTGTTGCTGCTCCAGAATTTGAACTGGCAGTATGAGGACCATACGGTGGTATTTCGTCATATTTTGGAGGCGCAAATTGGTTACCAGTATTCACAGCTCCAGTATTTCTGATAGGAATAGTATCAAAAGCGCTTGGGTCTACGTAACTATTTGTCGCGCCAACACCTTCAGAACTAAGTCCTGGTTTATTTACTTTCTTATGCCTTTTATTTTTCATATGCAAGAAAAGGAATGCTGCTGCAAATATGATGATTATAAAGATAAAAACGATAAGTAATCCTAGAGCCCAGTCTGATAAGCCACCGCTTGCTACGGCCGAAGCATCATTGATTTGGTTTGCATCAGATGCAAGTGCAAGATCGTTCATTCCAATTTCTACTGCAGTTTTATTTGTTAGTGAACCTTGTCTTCCAGAACTGGCTGTTACCACTAAGCTTATAGATTTATCTGAGCCGAATAGATTTTGCACAGAATCTACTTTCTTTTTCAAAATGATGACACCTGTGGTTCTATTTATTTTGAAGTAAGAATGTGAAGTGGATAGCTGATAAACTATTCTACCATCAATGCCTTTATCTCTGTCAGTGGCTGTAGCTTGTCCGATAACGTAGCCTGCAGGAAGAGATCCTGACTTTGGAACTCGGAACTTGTAAGTTTTCTGTGTGAATTGAGGGTAAAATTCATCCCTGCTTTCAATATCAATTCTAACTTTCACAGTTGTACTTTTGCCTCCTAAATCTGAAGCTTTGATGGAAAATTCATACTTGTTCTTAATTTCGTAGTCATAAACAGCATTCGAATTAACTAATCCTGATAAAGAATCGATTAAGAACATTTTCCACGAGTCATCGTTCCTGTTATAGTTGTTTGAGGATGGTACTATCGAGTAGTTTAGTTTGCCATATCGCCCTTTGTCCAAATCTGTGGCTCTGGCAGTGAATATTGATGTGCCAACTCTTTCATTTTCTCCGATAGTCTCAAAATATTCAGTTACTGGGAATGTGGGTGAGTTATCGTTTTCATCAAGAATACCGACGCTGATATATACTGCATTACAAAGCGAAGGTACTCCTTGATCACATGCTACGACAACAAGTTTATATTCAGTGTTTCCAGTGTCGTAATCCAAGCTTTTATTTACAGTCAAGATACCTGTCGTCGGATGAATAAAGAATAATTTCTCGTCATCGCCCGAAGTAATATTGTATGTTATAGCAGCATTTGGAGTTCCATATAGATCTGCATCAGTTGCAGCAAGTTGAGTCAATGTGTAACCAATCTTTACATCCTCACTGACAGTCAACTCAAAATCGTTAGTTGCAAATATGGGAGAATTATCATTAGCATCGGCTACAGTGATGAATACTGTGATGGAAGTTTTATTTTGATTATGAGTTAGAATTTTCCCTTGTTCGACGGCAGCTAAGCCGAGAGTATAAGAGTCTTGAGTTTCCCTGTCTAGTGTATTCAATAGTATAAGTGCTCCCTCTAACGTGACATCAAAAGTATTGCCTTCGTTGCCTGATAAAATGTGGATGTCCAAGTTATATTTTTTGAGTACGTCATTGATGCCACCGATTTGCAAAAGTGAAGATCCTTTTTCCATGTCTTCATTCACTGTGATCCTGAAAAGTAAGAAGAAAGTATGTGAATAATTTGTGATAATTATTCTTATTTACATATAATAGAAGACAATTATACGGTACTAGATTCTGTCATTAAATTATTATATCTCGATAAGTTTTTTCCTGGATGAAATTTAACTCATGTCTTTTGTCTGTATTCCTGACAACATGTGTGTGAAATTTCAGGATGATCGGTCGAGTAGTTAAAGTGTAACAAACAAACTCACATTTGCATTTAGATAAGATTAATAGCTACTAGATTTACTTAAAGTTATGCAAATGCAATAAATATAATTAAAATAATGTAATAAATATTTACCTATAAATATCCTGTCCAATGAATGGTTTGATCTCAGATGAGGCTCCAGTACTAATTCGCACCGAGGCCACTGCACTTCGATTTGGTTTTCCATGATCAGTGGCCACAACAGCCAGCTGCGTGTCCCTCTGGTTCGGGGGCAAAGCACTGTAGTTAACGAAGATGACTCCAGATATTGTGTCGATGTAGTACCCTTTAGTTGGACGAAGGATTGTGTAAGTAACCTTGCCATTGTCTCCATCGTCACGGTCTTTTGCGCTGACTGAACCAATTTCTAGAGTATCTGTGCCTTCTGTGAAGAGAAAATAAATTTATTAATTTTAATTTAACAGAACGGCGGCAGTTATGTTACACGATATAATGTTTAGTTAATAAATATGTTCAATTATAATTAATCTATTGACTTACAACGGCACGCTGGCGGACAGACACAATAGGATTTCAATTATATCTGGCATTCCGAGCATTAACAGGTTAATAAATATTATATATGGGTAATTATTTTTAGTGAAAGTCATATTCTAATCCAAAGATAGCCTTTAGAGAAATGCTTTCATATTAAAATGTTGTAATTTTCAATGTGTTCGGGCTTTACGTACCTGGCAATATCCTGTTGTAGGAAATATCATCAAATATAGGCGAGTTGTCGTTTACGTCGGTAACTTTTATAGTAAGAGTAGTTTTGGCGACGTGCTCGCTGTCTGACGCCGTCACATTTACTTCGTACATCTTCTTCGTTTCGAAGTCAAGAGGTCTGTTCAACACAATCTTTCCGCTATATCGGTCTATAGAAAAACTGCTGTCCCCTTGCATTATCGAGTATTTCAGAGCCGGATATGTATCAACGTCGTTCGCAGTAACAGATGTGAGCACTGTCCCAACTTCCGTTCCTAAAAAAAGAAACAAAATAAACTGACGAGTCTCGTTTGACTGCCGTTTTAACGATCAGCCAAAATAAAAATTCTCTAAAACAAAACCTCTGTCGACTTACAATGATATAAAAAAAGAATAAAAAGCGACGCGGACGCCGCGGACCGACGGTGAACCGCTAAAACATGCACTCGGAAAAAATGTAATACCATCCAATAAATATTGATCCTAAAGGAGTCCCTTTTATTTAATCTCGGCGTCGGAATCGAAAAGTCGCAATGTTACCGAGTCGAGAATACAAATTATGTAAAATGCCTCCCTCTCCGTGGTACGCTTTTTGTTCTACCAATTTATTTCGAAAAGTCGATAGGCCGACCAACGGCAATTTAAAACCCGAATGCGAATACGGAGTAAACGAGTAAAAACCTACCTTCCGATACTGAGATGACGTTTGGCGGTGGGAATGTCGGTTGATTGTCATTCACATCCACGACGTTAATTCTCAGCGTGGCTGTCCCAGTCATCTGCGGGTCGCCTTCGTCCGTAGCTATCACCGTCAATTTGTACGTCTCCCTTATCTCCCGATCGAGAACTATGTTTGTCTTTACCGATCCAGAGAACGCAGGTTCAATAATGAACGCATTGTCATGATTTCCATCAACGATGTGATAAAGTATCCTCGCATTCACACCACGATCTCCATCCTTAGCGGCGAGTTGCACGACGAATTCACCCTTAGTGTTCCCTTCAAGGACATTCGCAATATACTGTTGTTGCGTAAACCTGGGAGCGTGGTCGTTCTGATCGATCAGATTTATTATAACGTCGCAGTAGCCGTATAGGACGGGCGAGCCTTCTGTTCGTGCAACGACAACGAGCTGCCGGCGCGGGCCCGGGTACGACTCATAGTCTAGATTGGCGGAGTTATTCACCCTTATTACGCCCGAGTTAGAGTCTATTTCGAATGCGTACTGATCGTTGCCGTTACCGATTTCATAAATTATTCTCTGTCGCCGCCCGTCGCTCCGCAGTGCGGTCACTTGGAGCACGTCCTTACCGTACGACATATTTTCTTCGATAGTTACGTTGTATGTTGCATTTTGGAAGTTTAATGTAGGAGTTTGATCTGAAAAATCACCAACTCTTATTTCTATGAGCCCTATGGAGTTCTGAGGTGGGTTGCCTTTATCTTTCGCCAATACTTTCAGGTGAATGAGCTTTCCATTTTCACTGGCTAAGCTCTGTGTGGCTGTAAGCACTCCAGTTGTGGGGTTAATGCGGAACTTGTGATTGGATGTGTCCAAAAGCTCGTAAATTATTTCGGCGTTGGTTCCTACGTCATTGTCAGTAGCTGACACTCTTAGCAAACTATGACCTGGTGGAGATAATGTTGCTACTTGTTCTTTGAACGGATATTTAGTAAAGATCGGTTTATTGTCATTGACATCATTGATGGTCACTTCAACGGACACTCTCTGTGATCGGGTTATGTATCGTCCCTCATCTGTAGCTACAGCTTCAAAATGGTAGACGCTTGTCTTTTCTCTGTCGAAAGTTCTGTAACGAAAATTATGTACAAGTTAATACAATATACATCTAAATTTAATCAGTAGCTTATATTATTTAAATACAAAATAAAATGCTACGTACCCAGTAGTAAAAATTATTCCAGTTTTATTGTCAATCCTAAATAAGCCTTGGCTTTCATTGGCTAGTGAATAGACAATTCGTTTATTGAAACCCAAGTCAGCATCGGTAGCTCTAACCTTGATCACAGAAGTATCAATCATTGCATCTTCTGGAATGGCAGCGGAATAGTGACCAGTATCGAACACTGGATCATTATCATTTTGATCTTCTACTATAATAGTAATATTGCATGATCCTTGCAATGCCACTGGCGATCCATGATCAAAAGCGGTTATGGTTAGGAGGTATTTTGATTGAGTTTCACGATCTAAGGTCCTGGCAGTCAGTTTGCCAGTGGTGGAATCTATAGAAAACTTGTTTCCGTTATTGCCAGATGTAATACTATAAGTAATAACGCCATTTGCGCCAATATCTTTGTCAGTAGCGGCTACAGTATGTATCACTTCAGGTTCATTATTTTCTGGTACAGCCAAAGGATAACAGGATCCTGTTTTAAAACTTGGTTGGTTATCATTTACATCCATAACACTTATGGTGACGGTTGCTACATCAAAATTACTTGTAGACTGGAAGGTACTAGAATCTGTAACGTAGACTGGGAATATGTATTGGTCTCTCTCTTCTCTATCAATTTTCGTTTTGACTGTTATTGTTCCTAGACGTTGGTCTATAGCAAATTTGTCGTCAGCTACGCCAGAAGGTATAGTATAAGTTAAATTGCCTGTAACAAACAATATCAAATATAGCCTCAGTTATTGTCATAAATAATGGTAATATTTGCTATCTAATGAGATGTAAAATACTTACTTGCATTTCCTCGTGAAGATTTAGCAGAAAGTCTAGTAACAAAACTACCGGGCCTAATATCTTCACTGATATTAGCTCTATAGAAAGAATCCGTGAATCTAGGGGGAACATTGGTTGACTCTTGTAAAATCAAGTTTAACGTCATATGACTCTGTCTTGGGAATGGTACCCCATGATCTGATGCTGTGAGGTTTAATTTATATTGTCCTGGTCTGACTCTTGAAATATCTTGTGAGAACTTGTTTGATAATGTTAACTTTCCCACATCATATTCCATGGAGAAATAGGCATGGTCATTTCCACCTGATATGTAATAGGATATTCTTCCATTATCACCTGAGTCTGCGTCAACTGCTAACGCTTGATATAAAGTACCAGATAAGGTACTCAATGATACAATAGCTTTAGTAGCAGATACAAATGTTGGGGTATTATCATTTGCATCAGTAATTGAAATGTGCACAGTTGCTAATGTTGCCATTCTTTCTGTAGCATTTGTTGCTAAATCTGTAGCTTCTACAATCATCCAATATTCTTTGAGCGTTTCATAGTCAAGTGCAGATGTTAAAGTAAGAGAACCGGTTAGTGCATCTAAGTTAAACACATTTTTAGTGGTAGGCAAAGATGACACAACACGAAAATTTAATTCACCGTTTGTTCCTGAATCGGCATCTTTGGCAGTAAAGTTGTAGACAATCATACCAATAGGTGTTAGCTCTGATATTTCTATATTTATAGGATCTTGAGGCCATTGTGGTGCGTTATCATTGACGTCAACGATTTCAATTTTTACAGTAACAGCACTGCTTTGTGGATTATTCGTAGCTGATGTGTCTAGCGCTCTTACTTCAAGTCGATATTCATCTTGTATTTCTCTGTCTAGTTGCCTAGCAACAACTAAAGAACCGGTTCGTCTGTCTATTTCAAAAGTTCCTGGAGAATGGTCTGTTGTGAGAGGCATTAGAAGATAAGATATTTGTTTCTCATCGTCATCGTTGACTAAGTTTTCTGTGATATCACTATCACAACAAGCAACTGTGCCCACTACGTGGCCTATTTTTGCATCTTCTTTTACCTGAAAATTAGAAATATATTATTAGAAACAGTACAATTATTTCCTTATGTTTCTATTGAAGGCTTAATTTTACAATTACCAATTTATTTATTATATTATGTAAACCTACCTTGAAAGACAAACTAGAACTAGTAAATGTGGGTCTGTTGTCATTGAGATCCAGTACTTCTACTTTGAGCTGTCTTACGGTTTGTTTTGGTGGGAAACCACCATCAGTTGCTGCCACTGTTAGACGGTATATTGAGCGTTCTTCGTGGTCCAACACTGTAACATAAGCATAATTCCATATTAGATTTGCTAATAAGTAATTTTAACAATTAATAAAACGTTTTGTTATCTTAAGACTAATCATGAAAATAAAAAGCATAGGAGCATTACCTGTGCTGGTTTTAATAACACCAGTGTTTGCATCAATGACAAATACACCAACACCGTCCATATCCCTCTCGTTTAAGATAGAATAAGTAATAGAAGAATTTACACCATTGTCTCTATCAATTGCTTTAACTCTAGCAACTTCAGCGCCGGGTTGCTGTTCTTCTCGAACACTAACTACATCTTCCCTAGGATCAATGATTTCAGGAGGGTTATCATTAACGTCAGTGATTTTGATAGAAACAGGAACTCTACTTGATCTAGGCAAAGACCCTTGGTCTTTTGCTTCAGCGAAGAGTGAGTATGAAGACTTGAATTCCCTGTCCAAGTTTTCTTTGGTTGTAATAACACCTGTAACAAAATAATATTATGATTAAAAGACTGGTTATCACTAGAAAATGACTAAATTAAGTTCATTAAAAAACAAAATTATTTTTTTATTTTAGCGTTATGTCTATGTTTCTGTATATATTGTACTAGTGATAGACTTCATGATAGAGAAAATTTCCTGATTCTAAATTTGATAAAACGAGGCGAATTTAATAGTGAATTAATTAATCGAGTAAACTAACGTAATTTATAAAATGTAAAATAATTCAATCCAGAATAATACTTAAACGCCATCATTAAGTTACAGAGCAGAAGAAAATGGAGGTATCTCAGTTTTTAATGTATAAAATTATGACTTTAATTTCCTAACCTATAATGAATCCAGTCCACGTATTAACAAAATAGTCTATATATATATAACACATGGCCAAAGTATGTTGTCAATTTCAAATCGATTACTCTTATGCTGGGACCCTAAAATTAGGTATACATAAAAGGAATCGCATCCGGCAATAACTATGATTATCCGAAATTCCAAATCAAGCTTAAAATTGAGAATGAAGACAGAAACAGGGTAGCAAAATAAAGATAATTTCATAATTTGAGAACAGACAAAAATAAACTCAAGTGTTATCATATTAACGTTACTTTTCTTCTGAACCATAGTCATAGGAAGATAATAAGAAGTGCGAGAGAGCGGTGTAATGACTGATGGGAATCGAGCTATAAAAATATCTACCATTATTTCAACCGCAAATATTGGACAGTTTTAACTTCAATGTTTGCGGTAAAACGGTAATAATATTACAACATTTATGATGGTTGATTTCTGTTTTTGTAGAAAGCTGAGATTATTTCCGTATTTCTTTAGCTCAAACACCTATATTTTTACAAAATATGAAATGGTTGGATAATCATTTTATGATCAGTATATTTGACTAGTTAATTTGTTTATGGGCTGATCTTAAAATTATATTTTAAATGAAAATCAATTTTAAATAAAGAATTTGGACTGACCATCTGGCGTGTTGTAAAAACTCACAAGTAATTTTGTGTCACTAAACATTTCTTACTCTTACAAGACAACGGAATCATTTACAATCGCGTCATAACCGATCACAATTATGTTTTTTGTTTCACTCTGTTTGTTATTACTGCAATTTATAGCACTCTGTCTACAGAAAGATTCCAGCTACATTTTACACCTATAATTCATTTGAGAACATATGAAAATAAAAGATATCTGTCAACGAAACGAGTTGTAGGGCCTGTGCGTCCTACACGTACATTTGTAACGTACGAGCTTTAAATAGTCGACGACAGTATCTAGTACTGGTAAGACTTGTAATAAAACATGGGAGAGAATAGCAAGGCTCCTACATAGTAATATTTTAATAATAGTTAATGGTGGGTCACGGCGCATGCGAGAGCGACGACGTTTATAACTCGCAATTGACGCGCATAAATTCATTGTGTGCTGCCTCCCGTTGTGGCCAAGCCGGACGACGGGTGGCGTGACCTTTAAATAAAAATTGCCGCCATCGTGATTGATACGTGATTTTTATATTGCTTCAAATCTAAGTTTCTTTATTTTCTTTCAACTTGTTTTAACAATTTCTTCAGTTGATTCTACAACCCTTGATGCTTTAACAATTTACCTACGCAAAATTCTAACGATACTGCACGTTATTATTATCACCTAAACCAGAGGCTCCTAGACTTTTTTTCTTATAGACCACTTTCAAAATTTTGCTGGTTCCGGTGTACCCCCTGCAGCTACTTCTACTATATTTCTACCATATTCTAAGATTTTGATCAAGTCTCTACGGTCTGACCGTTTTTCTTAGTAATTATCTACCGACAAATCGGTAGATTCGAGAGCACTGGTACTGAATATGGAGTTTTTACAAGCTTAGAGCTTCTTAAAATATTATTTGCCTACATTAATGCCAATAAAAACAATGTTCGAAAGTCGAAGTATCGAAAGCAAATAAGTTCCCAAAGTGTCAAAGTAATTAGTCTTACCATGAGTGCCAGAGTTCAACATAACACTTTTTAGTTCATGCAATTCTCTGTATTATTTAAGGATTATTTAAGGATTAGTTCACTTTGGGACCTAGTGACCTAAATTAAGAGAAGTATCAACTAATTTTAATACCTATAGGCATTTTGTTTGAACTGCAGTACAGTCCATATTCATTAATTACTTCATCGAGACCTTTAGATGCTAGTAGTATCTTGCACCAACTTGTCGATGTATCAACTTTAATACTTAAGCCACATTTCGTAGTACTTATAGCTGATGATAATGATGATTTTGTTAACGATATACTGGCTATTCAAAAGTGGTTTATGTTATTACTGTAAAGACATTTAGCCTGGCCATTCATTCAAGCATTGAATGTAACCGCTCATTGATATTTTATAGTCCAAACATTATGTTGCTTTTTATTAATGTTACGGCTGTATTTATGTTTTCATGTAGCAATTGACTACTCTGTATTTTGAGTATTTTTATGTTAAATGTAACGTTAAAATATTTTCATAGATTCTTTTAAGCTTTAAATATCAGTGTAAAATATAAAGAAATATATACAAAATTAAATATTTAGGTCATTTATTGACAATAATATTATGCTTAATCTTACTTGACTCTTGAATTATAAATTGATCACTATTTTGAGTAGGCTGTTATATATACTACGGAGATATATTTTAAAACAAACTTGCTTAAACAATTCTATGTCTTAATTTAAAATTGCTTTAGGATAATCTCTCACTATTGAGATAATTATAAAAAAAGAACAAACCAAATAAAGTGTTCTACAATGAATATTAATTAATCTATCTGATAAACCGAGACGCCGAGTATGTATGTACCGAATAATAAGATAATATTAAATTAACAGGCATTGACTTAAAATACATGCAATTTACCTGTGACTCCATCAATTCGTGTCCACCCACAAATTCGCGTTGAGCTGTTTTTTATGTATTTATAAGAGATCCGACATCGAGAACTTTTGTCCCATGTCAAAAGAGAAATATTAGTGAGACTGACTCATCGACTGAGGACTAAACATTCGCAACAATACCATAAAATTGAATATAAGCATGGGATTCAAATCTATATGCATGATTTGGTCAATTACCGTCTGAATAATCCCTTCGCATCAATCCGTAGCCAAAAGATCACAAACAGGCCGACGGCTATCAATGCTCATAAATGGCTGACTTTTTACTACCGAACACATTGTGGGCACCTGCTGAAGAGCGTAATCTCCCAATCAGGACCACATACACATGTCGCAAATGATTTACGAATTTAGCTCTCACTCTTTAATGCTTAGGACGGCTACACATGCATTCAACCCGATCTGTATGTATAGCGTAGATTCGGATGTTAACAATAATGATTAAAAGATTCATCTTTTGCAACTTTCATTGTCAAAACTGACTGAGCTTATTTATCGGGATAAAGTGAAACAAATGTTAAACGATATGTAAATTTTCTACTTAGATCACTAATAGGTAGAGTGAATGACAAACGATCATTTAATGAACTCCATTTGACACACTTATTCTAACGGTCTGAAGCCAGATAAAACTCACGTTTAGAACCATATTGAATCAAAACCCATCTACATACACCCTTACAGCTGCTAACTAGCTCGGGAGTGTTCGGGTGCGATCGCCGATAAGCCGAATTGAGACGAAAAGCTTTACCATTCATCAGTCAGTTATTGAGAATAACGAAGTGTCTACCACCCTTTTTATACCATGTTTAATACTCACACGAATTCAACGATAAGCATCGTTTTGGATAAGGATCGCACATTTACATATCTTATTAAATGCGCTTTAAAAAGCTAAATGGAGATAGGTATTGCCCATATTGCTAAACATCTTTAAAAAGCCTTCTAAAACGATTTGAGGACATTTTAATATGTAGGAATGTATTTAAACATTAATGTTGTGCAACGTTGAGAGTACTTTGAATAAAGTTTTGCCATCAGCAAAATGGTGACGCTCACAAATAAAAACAAAAGCGATTGCAATCAAACAAGAAAGCTATAAAGAAAATGTCTACTTAATGGTTAAATACTGAAATAACTCGCTTAGTCGGTTTTCCTTCCAGATATACATTATAAAGTTCTTCAATAAGGGATACAAATATTCTATTACATACGATATACAACATCAAACAAAGCAGAGCTAGTACCAAGGGGACTAGACAATGGATAAACATACACATTATATGTACATAGAAACAACCAGACCAAATGCTATTGCAAACTCGGCAATATACTTGATCTATTCCTAGAAGCTTAACGAGCAATTGTATTAACAAAACAAAATTAAAATAATTTATTAACTAGCTTCAAAATATTTTCAGATGCTGGTAGTTTTTAACCACACAGCTTATTAATAAACCATGTTGCTGGTCTCTAAATAATCTTGGATTCAAACAAACCTTAAACAAAACACATATCCTTCATCAAAACAGAGTCAGCACTCTAAATAATTCCATAATTACACACCGGTCCATGGGAAGGTCCAAAATAAACAAAGCCATCGGATCTGCTCCCTATACTTTCAAATTGTGCAGGTATTAAAATGGCTCTATTTATCCAAAATGTTGACTCAATCAATGAGTTTCAAGGGACTTACATACTTTGGGTTTTAGCTTTCAAAAGTGCCGGCAAACTAAACAAAGGACAAGTGGCCGCTTGCAGTGAAGTTCTCAGTGAACAAATATGACAAGTATTTGGAATAACGGTAAAATTTCATTGTTCTTAGTTAGGTCTGTACACGATGTAATGATCCATGTAGCGCCGGTACTGTGTGTGGTTGTAAAAACGGATTACGTCAATTTAATTTCATAGCTTATGAAAAAATATAACTGCATATATATATTCTTTCAATACTAATTAGGTGCTACAAAATAAATTAATTTCCAATAGCCTTGCCGATTCAGTGACATAAAACTATGCATGTATAATTGCTAACATACCAGTTACCAGTTTCCGGGTTTGCTTATACTAGGGTAAAGTATATTGTTCTGTATTACAGTACCAGAAAAACTTTTTGTAATTATAATACTTAACAAAATGATAAGGTATCTGACGAAAAAAATAAGCCGTGAACTATTCATGCGAGCTTGACCTTGGTTATATCAGTAGTCATTGTTGTCGGGTCAACCATCGGAAGTTCTTAGTCGGATTATAATGACAAATTGCGGCTTGACGTCTACCTATGAGCATTGAAGACTAGACAAATTAATGTCTATCATAAATCAAACATGATTTTGATTTTTGAAATTCTTGTTGAGTATTATTATGCAAAAACGTGATTTATTTGAGAAGTTCAAAGTGCAAGAAGCTTGTGTAAAAACATGGGTATCGAAATTATGGTCAAGATTTTCTATCACTTGTCATAATAAATTTATAGTTTTTGTTATTTATGTGTCTAATGCTTAGTTTACGTTTCGCTTTGACTTGTTATAAGAAATTACTTTAAGGAAATAATAAAAGAAAATTTACCTGTAACTGGATTAACGTTGAAGCTCGTATTGCTAGGAAACAAGCTGTACCTAATGACAGCATTATCACCCAAATCGGCGTCCGTTGCAGCAATCTTGCCAACAAATGCTCCAGCCTTCTGATTTTCTTCAACTTGGAACTCATATGCGGTTTTACTGAACGTTGGATCATTATCATTTGCATCTATTACGTTGACTACTAAGTTTGCTGTTGCGGAAAGCGGTGGTATACCATTGTCCACGGCTATTATGAGCATTTTATGTTTTGCAGTCGTTTCTCTGTCTAGTTGTTTCGCAAGATAAACCCAACCAGTGCTTGGTTGCACTTTGAAGTAGTCTTCAGTTGTATTTGCAGCTTCTGGAGCTATTTTGTACGTAATGCGTGCATTATTGCCCGTGTCTTTATCTATGGCTTGGATTTCAAGAATCTAGGAAGAAAACACATTATATTTTATAATTTATAGAACTTACGTCTGCCAAATTATTAAATATTTGCACCAAAACTAGTCTCCTAAATTCGATTTTTAAATTAAAGCCCTCTAAAAATTATATAGTTAAGTTTTACTTGTCTTATGAACCTGATACTTTTGATAACTATCTTTCAGTTAAGTGATATCCCATAAATTGTTATCTTGAGATTGGTACGTATTTATATACGAATTGTTATTTATTTTATAGTAGTACTGAATGTTATGTTCGAATAAAAAAGACAATAAAATTATGTTTCGAAGTCTTGATGGCTTTGTTATTTTTTAGTACTGGCACCTTAGGATTAGAAAATAATGGCTTTACCTTAGCGTTAACAGCTTCAGACTCCAGTATATTCGAACTGTAGGATTCGTGTTCAAACACCGGTGGGTTGTCATTGACATCCTGTACATCTACGACTAGAGTCAGGTTGGCACTGAGCGATGGGATGCCGTTATCCTTTGCTGAGATGATGAGCGTATGTCGGACGAGATTCTCGTAATCAAGAGACCTGAAAAACCAAATGTTTTAGACATTGCAATGTAATTATATTAGTCACATGTTTATTATAATTGCGTAAAAGAAATACTGCTAATATAATCTAACAATTGCGTCTATTTTTTATCGGGTTATTAAAATTATAGTATACATACATAGTCTCTGCCTACCCCTCTGGGAAAAAGGCGCGAATCTATGTATGTATGTATACAATACATACGTATCGCCAAACCGTAACAACCGTAACATTTTCCATGTTATTCATGACTGTATTTATTTTACAAAATGTTAAATGTATAACAAATAACCGCGAATAGGATTGATTATCTCTGCGAAACAAATGTTTACTATAAATAACAATAATTTGTGTTGTATTATATGCTGTTTCCTTTTCTGTGCTTGACAAATAAATATTTTCTGTTCTATGTTCTGCCCAAGGCAGTCCCGTCCTTTATTAGATATTACCTAAATCTAATCCAAAATCAGTTTTTGAGTTTATGCTTACCTCAGTAAAGTAACCAAGCCATGCTGATGATTTACAGCAAACGTATTGGAAGGTCCTGTAGCCGATACTAGATGATAGCTGATTTGGCCATTCTTCCCACTGTCTTCATCCGTGGCTTTCGCTGCGTAAACTATTGAACCGATTGATGCTGACTCAGCTACTGAGACACGAACTGATGATGTGCCGAATTCCGGAGCATTATCATTTACATCTTCTAAAGTTATTTGGACCTGTACGAAAATATTTTACTTTTAGTCTTATAAATATTTAAATTGGCTCTAATTATTTCACCTGATCTTGGAATAAGCAGCTTTATTTCGATTCACAGTTTAATAATAAGATACTCCAGATAGTTACGGCGAGTAAGAGAGATTAAGCTTATCTAGGCGTGACTGCCAAACATAGCATAGTCCTTTGAATAATCTGTTAATCTGACTCAAAGCAGTATACTCCTTGTCATCGGCTCTTGTAGCCATCTAGTCTTACCTGTGTTTGATCATAATTTGAAGGGTTGGAATTTGCTCTGACGTTCAGCAAATACGAAGCACTGGTTTCTCGGTCTAGCTGTCCAGCAGTTCTGATGGCTCCAGAAAGTGGTTCAATGGTGAAGCGGTGGTCCGTGTCACCGGAGACGATACTGTAGCGCACTGGTGGTTGACCTGGTGGAATAAATAATAGCAAATATTATTCACTAATTTATAAAATAAAAAGTCTTAGCGTAATACTCGTTACAAACATTTAGATAAATTTTCCGTTGGCACTTGACTGAATATTTTTGTAGCCTTACCGCAAAAGAGACGGTGACTGGCTACAGCCGCATCGCAAAACTACATATGTATTTAAGTTTAAACCTAAATATACGGTATTGTGATGCAGCTATGGCTGTGTTTGGACCTCGGAAATGCCGCACCTGTGAGATTGCGATACAACGACGTGGCGGTGCAAAGGATATGCAATTTTGATTCGCGTTCCTGTAATTCGGCGCTGTTGCGGCTCGAGCTACATATATATTTAAGCAAACCTATATTGTACTTTTTACAACCTGATCTAACGTTCCTTCATCACCACGGATACTGATTATGCTATTATAGAGAATTTCACCCCATCAGATAACATTAGACCTACAGTATCGGTAAGTTCATAAAATCGCATTGAATCATCCAAACGCCTTTGAATATCCTTTCGACGTTTTGTGATATACTAACCATTGCATCGAATTGCAAACGCCACCGCATAACTTACATTTATTACTACCAGCTGAAGGTAAATTGCTTATAAACTTTGACTATTTTTACGTCTATGGGTTGCATGCTTATGGGAACTAGATGTAGATCACAGATTGTTTCAATTTTAAAAATATGCATCCTATCTGCTTGTCGCTTCATCATCATCATCAAGCTATAATAGTCCACTGCTGGACATAGCCCTCCCCCAAAGAGCGCCATAGCGCCCTGTCTTCAGCTTGCCGCATCCAGCATCTGCCTGCAGTCTTTCGCAGATCGTCATCCCACCTGGTCGGAGGGCTTGTCGCTTATAGACAGTCACTTGTAAATAGATACAAAATAAATAATTTGAATCTCAAATATAGGTTCAAATGTAGCTGGCCTATCTTGTCTAATGTGGGGGCCAGTCAGTGCAGACCGGCAACACTTTGACCCAGTAGGATCTTTTGTGTCGACACTCTCCCAATAACGACTGCCATAGATGTTCATGGCAGCCGGGCCAATGGCTTAACGTGCTCTCCGAGGCACGGAGCAGGTGATAATTGTCGATCAATACGCACATAATTTCGAAAAGTCATATATCTTCCGAAAGTCAGAGGTGCGCGACGTGGGTTCGAACCCGAGACCCTCTGCATTGCAGTCTGTTGGTCTCCCCACTGAGCTATCGCTGCTCCAAGCTCTCTTTGCTAGCTGACCTAAATTATATAAGTAGTAGTTTATTGTAGTCTTAGTTCGATGTCATTATGTTTTATTAGTAAATTAGTAATCTATACTAATATTATAAAGCTGAAGAGTTTGTTTGTTTGTTTGAACGCGCTAATCTCAGGAACTACTGGTTTGATTTGAAATTTTCTTTTAGTGTTGGATAGCCTATTTATCGAGGAAGGCTATAGGCTATATAACATCACGCTAAGACCTAAAGGGGCGGCGCAGTAACGGTAAACGCGGGTGAAACCGCGGGAACATCTAGTTTAGGATATACCAATAAAAGCACTTTTTTAATATTTATAATTCTATGTATAGGCACGTCATTTTATTTTAATTGCAGTTCATTTATCCTCTCAGCTTTACTACTTATTATGTCGTTTTTAATATCAGAGTCAACTATACCAGTTTCTAAATCCACATTATCTCTTATATTTTGAATAAGCTCGTCGCTGCGCTATGGGCACGTCTGTGTATCTCGACCTCACTCGTCTCAATTTTCCCAGATTGTGAGCATCCGAGCAAAATTGACCGCACCAATATTGATGGCCCCATAAATATTTATGTTACGGTATCACTTTACTTTCCGACTCGTATTGTCTTTAATACTCAGAAACTATTTTACTACATTTGATTCTAAATATTTTGTTGAAATTTTTATATGTGCTTTGAGTTTCCACGTGGAATATGTTTTAAATGTCTTCATTTAAATATTGTATGTCTTCTTTTTATAAAACCACATACTAAATAAGGTAAATATTTTTTTTTTATTGATACCACATAGATGACATACATACATACAACTTCTTAACCTACAATACAATAACTGTATGTATACAATAATCAATGAACCCTAACGTCTAAACTAGGCCGAGTCTGTGTCTTAGACGTTAGTTTCGTTCCGTAAATTATACATTTAACATACATGTGTATTACTAAATATTTATATGTACGGTCAATTTGTCAATTAAATTTTATTGTCTTCATAATTTGTTAGGTTTCAAAATTAAGATTGATTATTGTGTTATTTTAAAATACATTTAATATCACTGACCTTTTACAAACTATAAAAGAAGCGTTTTAATAAAATATTGTATGAGAAACTGCTCAATCTGAACAAAATATATTTATCAAATTATACATCTTTCTTTTCATTATTATTATATCAACATGACTATAATTTACCGGTAATTATTGTTATGCTCAAACTTTTTGCTGTTCATCAAAATAGCTTCCTAATTTCGTGACTAGACCAAAACTAGTATCTCAAGCAATTTATATGCAAATGTAAAATATTAATGATTTAAAAGCGTATCTGGTTCAGACGTTCATTGCGTGCTTTTTGTACATTGGTATAGAATGTAATTAAACAATATTTTAGTGTAGAAAATATGACACCTATTGAAATACAACAATTTAAGAATAATATTTTGTTTTTAAAAAAACTACTCGCGCACAAATATTGTTTCCTGTCTCGGGGACTTTACAAATATTCAAACTATGGACACAAAGTACATCCAGAGTTAGAACAACTTATTATAATATAATATCTATATATTAATACGTGAAGCAAAAACTTTGTACCCCTTTTTATGAAAATTGCGCGGACGAAGGAGTATGAAATTTGGCACAGTTAAAGTTTACATGGAGAAGGAGGGGCGAATCCTAATATTTTTATAAAATATGCATTAGAAATACATTAAATTAATGAAAAAACACTACACGCACACAACCATGCATTTGACACACGCAGTCGCATCGCGTTCGTAGTATTTCGACATTGTTCGTCTGACGTCGTACAATCCTTTGTAACTATGGTTGCCTATTACCATAGTTACAAAGTTATTTATATGTAGATAATAGAGAAAAACAGATAACAAAGTAGCAAGTTTAGGAGTTTTGGTCGAATTTTGACCGCTAGGCGACCGCTAGTATATTATATTATTTTTCGTGCTGCCGGAACAGCATTAAAGTCACTACAATTTTATGGCATAGAACTAAAATACCTGACGTAATACCACCAATATTTGATTTCCTCACTATTCAGCAGAACAACAATGCCTTGGTATTATAAAAGAAAAATGGTCTGTGATTCTATTTGTGGACGCTACAATAACACTGATATGAATATTCAATTCTTTATCAGGACATACATGTCGTAAAGGATAAGCTGATGTCTTGATGCATATGGGCAGCTGTCTATGACCGTCATTACTATTTATGGATCCGTGTAAACCTTGAAATATAACTAATTTAAGAAACAAGGATACCAAGGAAGGAGAATGTCTGTTAACTGACTAACGAAGAGGAAGCTAGCAAAACAACTTATTAAAAAAGAAATGTGGGAACAGGTGGGAAACCAACCTAGACATAGCAGACGCTTAGTAAAGAAGAAATAAAAGTTTATTAATAAAGCTAAATTTAATAATTTAGGTTAATTAATAAACTTTTATCTAATGATAAGACTAATATTATAAAGCTGAAGAGTTTGTTTGTTTGTTTGTTTGAACGTGCTAATCTCAAGGACTACTGGTTCGATTTGAAAAATTATTTTAGTGTTAGATAGCCTATTTATCGAAGAAGGCTATAGTCTATATAACATCACACTACGACCCACGGGGGCGGCGCAGTAACGATAAACGCGGGTGAAAGCGCGGGAACATCTAGTATATTATATACGTTAACTATTGGTTAATTGGTTTGGTACTGTTTCTTTATAATAAAACTAACTAGGCAAGGTTATCAAGAACTGGCTCTAGTGCGCGGCTCCGCCCGCGTAGTACCTACATCAATAAAAAGTAGCCTATGTCCTTCCCCTGGTTTTAAACTATATCTGTGCCAAATTTCATCTAAATCGGTTGAGAGGTTTAGCCGTGAAAAGGTAACAGACAGACAGACAGATAGACAGACAGAGTTACTTTCAAATTTATAATATTATAAAGTAAGGAAGTAGGGATGTTACTCAAATCCTAGATTTACCAATTACTAGTCATCAAACACATCCATACATAAAAAGCAAATCTCAAATCGCAACACAATTCCAATTGTCATGGCAACGATTTCATTTATCACGGCGCGATTTCCATGCATATATTATAACCGCGAAAGTAACTGTATATGTACTTATAACACTTGCACGGCTAAATTGATTCACCAATTATTGTGAAATGTGGTATAGCAACACAGAGAAAGCTGGTCAATGAAGGCTTCTTATGAAACGCCACTTAAGTAGCAGATACATTGTCATAAAAACATTTTATTTCTATAACTGAGCTTATGTGCATAATGCTCATACAACTGACATCTTTCTTGTAATTATAATGTCCTACAGACCGAATGACAGTCTCGGCGTCCAATCTTAACGGAGACTGGCCATCTGCGCAGGAGATATTATAGTGCACAAGTTTGTGCGCAAACACAAGTGCACCCTCTGTTCCCTAATTCTCATGATCCGATGGGACGGATAATCCGACACGACCGGAGAGAGATCAGGCGCTGGACTAACGGCTTTACGTACTTTCTGAGGCACGGGGGTGTCTAACACCGCCAACTTTTTAACTCCAGGCTCGTATTAAGATTTCTTAACAGAAAAACCCAATACGTTTATGTTGGCCCGACCCGGGATTCGAACCCGAGACCTCATGCACAGCAGTCGCATTCACTACCGCTGCGCCACGGAGGCAGTTTCTTATAATTATTCTAGTATCAATATATACATATATCGATTAATGTACAATAAACAACTGAAGAATATACTCGTGATCTATTTTCGTCACTTCTAAACTAATTATGCAAGGTAAATTAATGTCTGAATGTCTGGCCGCTCCCTGCCGACTATTGTATTGTCTCTCAATATGCTTTTTGGTCTGTTTTCAAAAGCTTTTTATTGCTAATTGTCTGTTGTTATGTTTGTTAACATTTACATACAAAAGTTAGTTATGTTGTGTGGGCGTAGGCAGTAAGTCGCAATTATGTAAAATACGTTTTAAATATAGTTTTACAATTCTGTTTGCTGTTGCAGCGCAAACAATATACTCACCTACGGGTTTCTTTTTAGATATTAATTCTTCTAGTACAGATTTTTTGTCCGTCAAGAACAAAATGCAATCCTGCTTTTCGTTCGAATATTTATTTAATAATTCTTTTAGTTACAGTTGTAACTAAAATAAATGAAATCAGAACACGATCCAAAATATCACATTATGAGTCGTTATAACAATAACGTTTACAAAAACAGATATAATTTATACTGAATTGTTGTAAATTCAATTTTAATTAGAATATAAATGTAATTATTTCGCCGTATAATACCTTGTTGAACCACTTCAAGACTCGGAAATTTACCCGAAATAAACTATCTGCCGAAAACGGTTTTGTATCTATCAATTTTTAATTGGCAGCTCTCACAACAATTTAAAGGGGTTCACTGTCGAAAAAATTTTTTTCCGGCGTTTCTTATTTTTTGCGCGGGCGGCGCGCTTTTTTTTATGCCAGTCGTTTTGGGCAGGTACGCTGACACAAGATTGATATACAGTCTTATTCGTGGACATGCTCCGCAGTCTTTGTTTAACTGGTCCCGGTTCCTCCCCCCTGTCCTGTTCACCCCCGCGTCGCCCCTTTGTCTCTCCTCTTTATACAGTCGCCGATGCGCAAACGCAGACTTATTTTCGGTTGGATTCACAGGATTTGGCGTAACTGTTGTTTTTGCGTGAATTGTCGTTATTTTTCGATGGTTTTTTGTGTACACTTTGATTTGTTTCACTAGCTTGTGTAGGTTTTTCATTGTAAACTTTCCATGATACATTTTCAAGGTGCACCGTGAAATTGTTATTTAACGCTAATAATATGAATATTACTAATATTTAACTCACAAAAGAATCAACAAAAGTCGTAATATCTTTAAAGAATAATAAAACTGTGAAATACGTATACCAAAATATCCGTCGGCGGCATAATTCTCAATGTGCAAATAAAAACACACGTGAACATGAAATCCTCCTAATATCACGGCCAATACCGAACTTTATTTAATCCATCCGTGTCTAAAAGCTCAAATTCATGGCGTCTTTAAATTATCATAAGAGGAAGGATTTTAACAGCACAAATTCGTGTATATCAAAATTACGAGCAGGCAAAAATCCTGGGTCTGGACAAATCGTAATAAAGTTATATGAAGCGCTTAAGTTTGGCTCGAGTGTTTAGTCAATTCATTAGGGATCAGGACCGTGGGTAGGGCTGCGTGACTTTTTCTTTTTGGGACATTTAATCCGTTTAGATCTAGAAGTTTTGGGTTATGTTGGATGCCTCAAAAGCTGAGAAATATTGGATTGTCAGATAATAATTAAGCAATTTTATAATAGAGTAATAACTCTAACATAACATAAATGTTAGTAATAATAATTTGATGTATTGGTTACTTGTTGATAATATTCAACCAATCTAATCATAGATACAAAAAATAATTCATATAATTGGGAATATAAGATAAACCGTTTTGATAATTATTCGCCAAAACCAAAGCAAAGTAAATTGCGGAATTTAAATTAAATTAAGCAAATATACTGCAACTATTAAAGTATTTATTAAAGTTTTCTTATAGAAAGCTTTTTAGCGCCTAATGTGCGCCATATTTAGCTCGGAACAAAAACCGACTTATCATTGATGACAAAATCTCATTTTCTTTTTTCTTGTTTCCCTGCTCTCCCGCGATACTCATTTATCGTTTCATTCAAGCCGAAATTCGTCCATTTTAGCAGCCCTGAGTGTTGTGGCATACCGGCCCACTCCGCATTACAAAATAAATTTGCATCTTGGCCCTTCTAAATTGAAATCATTAACGGCCAAACTGATTATCAGACTCACGCGCACCCAGCCTGGTTCAATTAAGCTTTGTAAATCTCCACCTATGAGAATAGTAGATTTTAATTCGACTGAATTAATTTATCTAACGTGATTATCTTTAGTTTTGAATAATGCTTCCACGATTTTGATGTGCTGTTAATTGGCAATGCTGTAAATGAGGATTTTAATCTAAATAAATTATAGAGTTCATAGATGAAAACGTAGCATTGAATGATAGTTATCAAAGAATTTATTCATCTAAAGTTTTAATATCGTAATGTTACGTCTAGAACTTATTAAGTATTAGATCATTGTAATAAACGGACATTAGATTTAATTTCAGAAGTTGATAATTATATCAATCAAATAGCATTCTAATCCACGAACTATGGAAAAAGATAAAATAAATTACTTTTCTCAATAATCGTATTGAACCCTGAATAATAAATTGTATTCAGTAAGAAAAACGACGTAAAATATTTAGAGTGGTTCAAAAATCTTTTATATTTTAACTTGCAAAACCTATGCTACCGAGAAAATTAACCAATTGTAACAGCAGGACTAAACAAGCAAAAACTAAAGCTCAACACATGACCAGATCTCACTCACACATCATTTGACGTATAACAATGTCACTAACAAAATTACACCTATTAAACACCTACATAAGAAAATAAGGTGAATCAAACGCGAAGTCGAAATAACGCGGGAGTAAAAAGTCGAAAATAATTGAGGTACCTACAGGACCTTTAAAAAAGGAGGTCTAAAAATTTCCACAACAAAAACTGTCGCCGCGGTGAGGGGTCGCCGACCTGGCCGGATTTATTTGGGTGTGTCGGTGGTAGGGCTACCAAAGGTCTCGCTTTAAGAAGAATGTACTTTGTTAATTGAATTGATCTAATAGATAGTGTGGTATGGTATTTACGCGCCTGTATATAATAAGTCAGAATTGCATTGAATATGGAACGTAATTACACAGTCACCTCTATAAGTCGGATTTCATTAACATCATATAATATAATTATACGTTTAGGCGTAATTAAAATATTTATGTTAAGCCTTAAAATTTGCCAGATTTATAGTGAAAGGATAAGATGAATATCTCCTAGATGCCTCTCTATTATATTGAGTAACAGAAATCTATTGTTATACTAATTAAATATCACTGACCATCATTCTTTATATAAACTCCACAATCTCTATAATAACATTTAATTTCGATTTAAAATTGTTCTTTTACTATTTTCCCTTAAATTTTATGTATTGTGTTGCCACCCTACCTGTCGCTGCGCCGGTGCACACAGATCCAAACGTATCCTTGGATTTCTCCAGATTCGAATTTCAAATTTTCAGTTACTGTTGGATTGCGCGGGAGCGTGAAATTTTTTAACTTTTTGTATAAGTCCTATCATAAAATGGCATAAGATTAACTTTAATCCTTCAAACGTTAATAAAGTATAGGTTTAAATCTTGTAAAGATACAAATATTCTAAATTACCATAATTATACTTAAGTAGGCTACCTGCACAAAATGATTGTCAAATATTTTATGATTATTTTAGCCTTATGGTCTGTTGTATCTGAAAGGCAATGGTCAGCACATAATTAAATCTATTTTTAAATAACATTAGTTCGACCTCTAGGTAGGTTTTTCTTTTCATTTATCACCCTGACCTCATCATCCTTATAAAGATCAAGGCTATAATTACTGCAATACCCTTGTCTATCTCATTCTTATAGTTGTCTTTATGTTCAGGCTATTTTAAATCACTATAGCTTATGTCTAAAGAACTAAGACAGTGCCTGTCTACACAAAAGGCTTTGGGTCCTGCTATCGGGCCTAATTTGCGTAATGCTATTCATATTATTGCGCAGCCATGTTCCTCCATTTGTTTTCTTGTTTTTTGTGCGAGTACATTTTTATTTGCTATAAATGTTTGAGATTGAAACTGTATAGAATGCTTCAGTCGAGTTGGTGATAGCACCTTGTGAGACAACTTCAAATGGTTGCCACAATAAACTTGTAATTATATTCTCATACATTTTCAAATACCTTGTATATTTAATAATATTAATTGGTTATTAAGATTCATAGAAATAATCATTTTAATTACATATTGATTACCAAAACTGGTAATTGCCACACCTTACCGAGCTATAAAGCCAAAGTGCATTGGCGCCTTTCAAAATCACTTCAGGCTATATATCTACCATTGGTTGCCGTCAAATTACGACCAAATAATTCTTAGCAGAAGCGCACAGTAACGGCGGTGAGAATTATTCAGAAGATTAACTGTCACACATGATAAATTAATATAATATGTACCTACGCATGTGTGGTCTAACGGTGATGCGAGTCAAATCGATATTTGATTAGTCGGTAATCGAATGCTAATTATAATATCGGTAATCGTTACAGAATCTTAATTTTAATCGGACGTGTTGTTGGTATTGCTTTTGGCACATCATTTATTTAAGTTAGAAATCGTTAAGCTATTTCAATAGTTACGCCCTTTATAAGCAACTACCGATCAAAAACATATTTGTTCGGCTGAGTATTTATTCAGCACACTATCGCTATATACCATCGTTATTACTAAGCTATGTTCTTCTTAAACCAGCTTTATATGCGTTTTATTTCACCACTATATTTAACAGAATTTTTGAATTAACTAAATGTAATCACCTCTCGTTTTTCTTCAAGTTATTACAGCTATCACAACATCGCAATATTTGGCGACTACATTTAAAAAACTGGCTTCGTCCATCCGTAAACTTCAATATATAATATTTTTTTAATTAATGGATGTTTATCTGCGGGCCAGCAGCTATAAATCTGAGGGGGCGTACGTCTGTATTGAACGCAAGCGTTATGGACCTCTTTCTAATTAAACTCAAAGCAAGTTCGGGTAGGGCCTAAATTATGAGTGAACATGTTAGTTTTGTAACTTTTGCTTTTTAGTTAGGTAAACAATAATATTATAATTTAATTATTTTAAGCCTTCACAAAGATAAACGCCTGTGTAGAGGTGTACATTTAAGGTTTCAGCAAAATATATTTTTGTTACAATTTTAAACTAGGTTGTTGTAAAATATATTCATTCAACAAACCCTAAATCTGTTTCGCGAAGTGCCTACTTTACGTCTAAAGAAAACACTTTAGAAAATGTGTGCGTTTGCTAAATTAGAGTTAATAATTTAATTATTTTTAGATCTATCGCTTATCATTTAGACCATGTATCAGAAATACAATGTGATTTTTAAGATAAAATCAACTCAATCTAAAGATTTGATTTGCAATACGTTTATAGTTGATACGACTATTGTGATTTAGCTAATTAGTTTAAAATTTATTAATATTACTACTGAACAGTACCTCCCACGAAATTATAGTTCACACGATTTGTTATCTGACATCTAACATTCTTGTCCAGTACACCACATTTTAAATAAATGGAATATTTGGTTTATCACACCAGTAGATGCCATTTAAATTTCAAATGTATTTAAATTTTCAAACACCTATTTACTTTAGTATTTATTCAGCCATTATGATCTTCAGTACAGTCAGTAGAGAAATTCAATTTTTCTACATTATCATAAATATCGTAATACGTTATCTACAATTAATCCATAAGAAATATATCGCTGCAGGTACCTCAAACCTATTTATTCCGTTATAGAGATTTTAAAAGGCAACTTTCGCAGTAATGAAACTGACAACGAACAAAATTAACTATCAATCTGGCAACTTCTATATGAAGATACTAATAGATTATAAAATACTCTATTCCAAAAAATGCATCACAACAACAGTGGCGAGGTAAACATTATACAAGTATCCAGTTGAATTCAAAGTTACCAAATGAAACTCAACATTCTCCAGCCATGGAAGGCTCTACATTCGCCGACAATACACAAGTCCGGTGTCAGGTAGCTTGTTCCTAACCAAGACCTTACCAACTGTCATGTGGTTCTTTGCCAAGTTTAACCAAAATAAATACCCACAATAATTCAACATCTACATATACAGTATTGAAACCCCATGAATCTTAAGCGGCCGCTATCTGTGTCCTAACAATGGCCAACTCATGGCGTAGAATTTCTCATAGACAAGTGCACAACGTACTATAACGGTGAAGTTTGCAATTCAGTGATTTACAGAGCCGGGCTTACAACAGAATACGTGGGCTCGTGTTGTGGATTACTCTCACACCGAAAAGACGTAAGATGGGAACAAAGTACATGCCTTCTTATTTTTTTATATTTATATTTATGCTGCATCAAATAATACAAAGCTAGTAAAAAGGTAGAGTTATTTTATCTCTCTGAATAGATATAAAAAAGATGAAATTATTAGTTTATTTCATTTCACGTGATATGAAATTTTGAACACAATTATTATTTATACTTAAATCTCAATAGAAGTAATTGATGCATTTCGTATTTAATATATTATTTACTCTTTCTGATGTTTCAACACTATCATAACAAGACAATACGATATTGTGCTTTAATTAGAAAATTGTATACCTAATATAAGTCTCTAGACAACTTGACGATCATTAAAATAAAACTACTATATAAGGATTTTATCGCGATAAAATCCGTATATAGTAGTTTAATTTCAATGAATAACATTCGCGTAAACAGAAGACAATATTATGTAAGCTTGATGATCGACATAAATTTATAAAACAACATCTTCCTTTAATTTTTTGTTGAAATTAAACTACTATATACGGATTTTATTGCGATAAAATCCGTATATAGTAGTTTAATTTCAATGAATAACATTCGCGTAAACAGAAGACAATATTATGTAAACTTGATGATCGACATAAATTTATAAAACAACATCTTCCTTTAATTTTTTGTTGCTTAGAATAATCGGCTAATCTAATGATTATCTATTTCAAATCTTATGCTCAAATAAATAAATAAGAGTATTCCTAGTTGTATGTATGTTTTGAGATATTTTATCTGTCATCATTTCGCCGTTTCATTAGAGTTCGGTGTAACAGACAGTCCAGGAACTCTACCAAGCTCTACGTATATAAATATTATCAAAACGCACTCGTCGCAAGTGAGATACCGAACATGTTTTATTGTCTATACCTGCTATTATGTACGATATCATATAACAAATAATAAACCGCTTACAGTTATACTTGTAACTATATTAGTGTTATTAAGAATTTTCTTGTTTGTTCCATGGCTTTATAAAACCGAGATGTCCAATATGTATTGCAATTCTAAGATGGCTGGTTGGATAGTAAACTGAAGATCTTATAACGTATCGTTCATATTAAGTTTTGTTATCCTAACTATACTATACTATTATAGCCTGATGATGATGATGATGATGATGATCCTAACTAATATTACAAAAGCGAAAATGAGTTTGTTTGTTTGTTACCTTTTCACGCCTAAACCACTGAACCAATTATCCTGAAATTTTGCATATACGTTGACAGGTGTACAGAAACGGACATAGGCTACCTTTCATCCCGAAAAAAGTTACTGTTCCCAAGGGAAACAATAATAACGTTCTTATGATAATAGATGGCGCCACGTGTCCTTCGAATCATGATTGAATTAAATTATTACAAGCACAGTACAACCCGAATTGATCGTCAAATTCTAAATTAACGCGAGCGAAGCCGCGGACAAAAGCTAGTTTAGTTATAATCCGCCAGGCCTATTTATCATATCATATCACCACCAAAAAAGTAAATATATATATACATATATACGATACGATATTTTAATATTTTTATTTTTTCTTAATTTAAAATCCCGATCTATATTATTTCTAGCTACAACATAATCGTCTACTACTAAGCTCCCACGACCTTGTAGTATTAACCTTCACACATCAAAGTGTATCTGTAAGCATTATCACCTAAGACATTTAAATACACCCATAAAATCATTTGATGCGTTCGTAATACGACGATTTGCACTCACTTAAATTATTTTATTACTTTTTAATGTTTCATTAGAAGTTGTAAGAGGCACTTAAAGTGAAACTTTAAAAGTACCTTATTAATTAAATTCTTTACATATACCTACATGCATATTTTAGGTTTACGACGATTTTGAGTGATGACAATCTGATTTAATAATAATTTTAGAAAATTGCAACTTTTCTCATGGTACGGCCATGTTTCCGTGTCTGGAGTGAAATGTTGTGGCATCAGCTGTTGGTGTCGTGAGAAATATTTAAGGAAATGAGATATTGCGGTACTAGCGCGATCGGCAATCAATCAATGTTTAGTATGCCATAGTTTTAATGGAAACATCTTACATTATTTCTTTGATCTCTATAGATATCAGATGATATTATAAATATAACTATAATAATAGCTATATAAATAATATTTGTGATAAATTTTAAAGTAATGATTATAAAAAAACTTATATTATTTTAGAAAAATCATAAAAACCAATAAAAACATTATGATATTAGATTTGTAGCTATAATACTTAATGATAGATATTATACACGACAGACAACAAGGCTTAATAGTAATTCATTAGTCAACCAAATTAACTGTCAATTTACATCAAGCCATCATTGAACAAAGAAACCTTCACAGTACAAAAGCATCAAATTATCATAAAAAATATATATTCCGTGCCGTGTAAATTATTAGTCTCTGCTAAATGGTAAGAAGGCATCAGCAATTCAAACGCGTTCATAAAAGTCGCCAAGTGGATGCACCGGGTACCATCAGCTCGTGATCTCTTAAGACAATGGGCGATTACGTACTGCTGTGTAGGAATCCTGCCTTATGAGACGATGGTCTAAGGTAGAGGTATATTAAAACGCCCTATCGACGCGTTGTAAAGTTTTGCAGAAATATTAAACGAAGTAAAGTTCTTCTTTTTAAATCATTTTCGGATAATAATGAACGTAAAATACATTAAGAGCAAGAAATCTAATCCATTTTTTAATGTTTCATTTTACGGATATCGCAATGGTGCAGTACTAATTTTGCTATAGATAGCCATAGATGTACAATATGAAAAGCCTAACTGCTTTAGATTAACTTTAATTGAACTTGACTAGCATATTTATAATTATTAAAGAATCAGTAATTTACTAATGCCATCATAATTGACTATTTAACAGAATAAAAGTAACTGTAAGAATAGTTTCATCGCTATAGTCACCTTTACGAAAATGACGTCAATTCACTAAAGGTAATCGCTGAAAGCTTTTAATTTGAATGGAAACAGCTTAAGCACGATTTCAATAAATTTGTTACAGCGAAATGAAGTCATAGGGTGATAGCGGTCAACGGTAGTCTAGTATTGAGTTGTTTGTATGTTGGTTTCCGGCAACAAATTAATGCGAGACATTTTCTTTTAAACGGATATCGAGAATATCCTATACTTTTCGCATTCAATTTATTCGTATCGATTCTTGCAGTAGGCAATTTGCAACAATGGATATAATTGCATGTGTTGATAAAATATATACGTATTGGTAACTACTAACTGCAATCCATGCAGAGGTCTCGGGTTTGATCCCAAGGAATCTCTGACATTTCGAAGTTATTTGCTTATTAATTAGTTAATTATCGCTTGTTTTAACGACGAAGGAAAACATTGTGAGGAAACCTACAAGTCTGAAAGATTTCTGTAATGTTCTTGAATATTTGTTAAGCCTGCCAACCCGCACTGGGCCAGCGTGTTGGATTATAGCTCACTCTCACAGTGAGAAGAGGCACGTGCCCAGCAGAGGGACTCTTTATATATAAGGCTGATAATTTAAATATTTTATTATAAGAAAACATTAAAGATGAAGGTACTTGTATAAATCACGCACATTAAGAATCTGTAAATTATGATCGTGATAGCGCAGAAATTATTGTTCACAAGTTCATAGTTGACGAAGTAAAGGAGGATGTTGAAACAGAACCCAATACTTAACAAACGTTGTCATATTTGAATTACGTCATTAGTGACCCGTTTGTGTTGTTCATTTTAGAAACAAAACAAGAAAGCAATTCTGACTTTCTTTCCTGGAATGTTAATGAGCTGTTGACATGAAAATTGATCATGTTTTTGTTTTAACAACAAAAGTTCTTGAGAACTAACGGTTTAGATAGTTTCTCCTATTATAATATTTATGTACTAGAGGTTATTAATTGACTGTACCGTTTTATTGTTTAGACAATAATATACACATATATATAGCAATGAAGAAGGCAAACTCATATTTAAATGTTTGTAAATCTATTTAATATATAAACCAATGAGACTATTTTCGACTAACTTTAGATTCGATTTGCAATATAAGTAAATAATTGTTGATTTGCATATTTAAGAAATTAATGAAATTGTCGAGTAAATTTAAAATACTATGTAGTGATTTATGTAACCTCATAGAAGATTAATCTTATAAAATATAAGCCGTCGATAAGATTTATCTAGAATCTATTATTACAGTTAAATATGATCACATATTTCTGTTATAAGATGTATATTATAGTTACACTTACCTCTGTCACTAACTGAAGCTTTTAGATTTCCAACGACAGTTCCAATTCTGATGTCTTCTTTCACTCGAAAATTGTATCTTGGCTTGTCAAATAATGCTGATCCAATTCCAGCAGGCATCACAGATACATGCACAACTGCATTTTGAGGTGCAGTCAAACCGCCTCCATCTGTTGCAGACACTTCTAGATCAAATTTGCCATTAGCCTGCACTAAAGCCGGCTTTGTAACCAAAATCTCTCCGCTGCTCCTATCGATCCTGAATACATCATTCTCATTTCCACTGACAATCCGGTACGTTATGGTACCAAACCTTCCTGAATCAGAATCCGTTGCGGAGACTGCAATAATCGGCTCGATTGATATCCGTCCCTCTTTCAAAGACACGTTGTAATCCTTAACAGTGAAGGCTGGGACATTGTCGTTTATATCAAGCAGTTGGATCTTCACCATAGCGGTCGTGGACAGGCCTCCTGCGAATAAATAATTGGTATTGATTGTTGGTATTGTCAGTAATGTTTGTAATATTATGTCTAATTGGCAGGCGCTTGATTTATGTGCTTGTGAGTGCTTAGCGTCTTTTGTAAACTTAAGTACATGTTGCTTTTTGTTATAACTGACATTGTATAAGATGAAATGATTTAACTAACTTTAGTCATATTTTATTAATAGATATTTTCATTCACCTGAGTTCAAGATCCTGTTTTATGATAGTAAACTTAGTACACGCTGTATAAAGTGTATAATAAGACGGTATACAGTACTTATACTCATTTTGCTCACAGAATTTATAAAATACGTTTCTCGTAACAAAGGATGTGTCGAGTACTAAAATATTTCAATTAATTAAATTATTGACACTATAAGATATAAATTCCTAGTTTCCGTGTTCGACCAAGTATTTAATATCTCACAATAAAACAGAAACTGCGTAATTGATAATATAGGTACCACAATTAAATTAATAATAAACCAATTAATTTGTAAGTTGTGGGGTTCAGCACAAGAATCCCATCCTATAAAATGTCGTGATAACAGTAAAATGATTAATAATACTTAAAGAACAGTTAACTTTTATGATAACTAATTACTTTGTATATTACTGTACAATGTTACCGTAATAAATGGTATGACTATCGAGTACCCTTTCAGGTAGCGTAGCATCATAAAAATATAAAATTTATAACCGCTTTAAACATTATAATAATAACCTTATAATATTTAGTAAAGGTTGCTAATATTAATGAAATTGAAATGTCATGGATTGTTATTACTTCAATAAAATTCAAAATTACCAAATCCAAACATACAAACACAGTCGTCAGAAACTTGAAAACTGGAAAAATCGCTAAAATTCCATTTGCAAAGACAAAGTCGCCGCTCGAGCTAACGAAATAAAACGAAGCAATAGTTGCACAGTTCTCTCTCCATAAATCAGGAAGGGATGACTCTCCGACCGGGACGAACATCATTGGAATTTATTTCGGGACTCACCGATCTGACGGCTTCGAAATCTTTGGGAATATTTAACTTAGCCGAGTCGCGGCTTATTTCGACGATCGTGTAATAATGTGTGTGAATATAAGTTAAGCTTTTTGCAAACAGTTAACGTGTAGTTTCTGCTTACATTATTAGGCGCAGTACCTAAATAACCAGTAACTATGTAAAACATTTGAAACTTCAATTAGTACCAGGACATTTCAATTATTTGGATGAAATAAGATCGCTAGTGTAACTGGTTGCTGATTTATAGCAAATACATTTAAGTATAAAGATAATTTTCTTAATTATTTATTTATCATTAATTCTTAATCGAGTCTCTCGACCTTTATATACAGGTTAACGTGACAGACTCAATCTATAGTACTTAGTAAATGTCGAATACCAACTAAAATTTTAATTAAATTATATACTGTGCGGTATTTCGTGATTGATTTAGCACTTAGCTAGTAAATATTTTAAAGTTAATTGATCGTGAAGCAAATATTATTATTCATATTAATAATTATTATAATATCAAAGAAAATTCATAGAAATATGTTCATAAAAACAGTTGCATTATGACGTTTTTGGTATTACTTGTAAACTGAGAATACATGTTTCATCTAACGATATGAATATGAACTAGAGTTCAAATATAATAACAAAATTAAATAATGTCTGAGTAAACAGAGAGGGCTGTCATTTGAAATACGATACAATAGTTTATAACGACCTTGTTGTCCGTACATTTTCTGTTTCTAACTGTCGTTTAATTTGTACGAGTTTATTGAAACGTTAAAACTAAGTTCAATAAATTATTTTTGTGTCAAACATTCCATTAGGTATAGGTTGTTATTGAATTAGTTTGTTCAATGATTTGAAATTGAAAAATATGTTATTAAAGGAAAATAAACAGCAAGACTAACACACATTACAAAACCATTGCGTATCTTTGGGAATGGAAGATTCACGATAGTACTGTAATTATATTATGAACTGGGCCTTGTTTCAAGAGTTTCATTTAACTATTACATAGAATAGGATACTAACACAATTTAGCCGTACCTTAGAATATAAGATCACGGAGCTAATTATTAGAAAATTAATAGAGGCACACTGAGGGAATGTTGTTAACCTACTTTTAGGTAATTGTGCGTAGTATTGAACAGATATTTTGGTGCGTAATCTAGCTTATAGAAATAATAGCAACCATGGTAATAATAATAATATTATAGTTCCAGTTATAAAATTGCTTACTTAACCAACTTTCTATGAGAAAATAGTTGTAACGAAATATGATAATAATCATTTAACTACAAGAAGTTGCCTGGTAATGGTAAGTTTCCGGTATAGATTTTTAGATAAGTAATATCCGAAATATAGCGAAACATGTAAGTATCTCTTATCTAGTTATGTTTTACTCTTTTATTAGGTGGGTTACTAGGAATTATAAGAAATTAAATTTTATTAATATACCTCTGTCGGTGGCCAGGACTGGGAACTCGAAGTCACTGTGAACTTCATAGTCAAGAGGAGCAGCCACGCAGAGTTCACCGGTGTCTGGCTTCACAGTAAACTGGGGCTTTGCAAAGCTCTCGCTGAGTGTGTAGTTGACAATCGCATTGACGCCACAGTCAGGATCAATTGCTGACATCTGTGAAAGAAAAAAGCACAATGTTAAACAGATGTAATTTTTATACTACCATTTTGGACCGATAATTTCCGTAGCTTATAGGTACTTGTAACACTATGAAAATACAAGTAGGCTAAAGATAGTGTATGAGTATATGTGGAAGTGATAATATCTAGTCACAAGTTGTCAATCTTTTAAGAAGGAGTAGCTGTGTAGCCATAACTGTGAAAAGATAACACTGGACCCAAACTACTAGTACAGTTTCTCCTCAATGAGCCTGAAAATCCTACTTAACTAACTTGAACCCCAGAATATTATATGGCTAAGATCTTTTGTAGGTATTATCCCACTAGGACAGCCTCACTTTGGACGAAGTCTTATGTTTAAATAAAGATGTAGCTAGTCCGTTCTTTTTGCCATATTAAAGTAAAACAACGTCGACGAACTGATTGAAGTAATCATTGAAGTAAAAATGAATAATATGTATGCTGACCAAAATAATTTGTAACGGTAGACGGATTATATACAAAACTATATACCTTGTCAGTTAAAAGGATTAATATGAGTATCATAGACATCTAAACCCGCATCAAGTGCCTTTACTAGCAAGTAAACTAGAACTGCAAAACATGGCTGTATTTCATAAGCAGTAGACAGGTGGCGAGCACGTCGCCTACATATTGCTTGTTTTAGGAAATGTTACTCGCAGGTGATATTTTACAATTAAAAGTTATTCTTATTTACAGCTGTCCGCTATATAATTTATGCTGCGTAAAGATGTTTGAATGTTGTAAAAGTAAACCTACTTTTGGATTGTAGTACTGTACACTACTACTTTTTAACTTTATCTTAAGTTTGTAATGAGCAAATGGATCGATTGTACATTCCAATTTTCTTATTTATCTACGTTATTATCCATAAGAGTGTGTGGTTATCCTTTATATCTATTAAATTGATATAATAAGTATGTAACCATAGCAATGAAACATTGTATTTATAGCTCCCATCGAAATTCTACTGGTAAAGTTAGTTAAGTATTCAAACAAAAACCTAGTCATATCATCCAAACAGCATTCACTGCGTGTAATCTTAGACGATAACTGAACCAGGAAGCCTGTACTTCTCAAGTGACATCTAACAAAGGATGCCTAGTAAGACTAATTGCCATCCACAATCCTAGCCGAGATAGCTATCGTAATTAATTAAAGGTATTTAATTCGATGAATTGATCAGAGTTCTGTGAGGTCCAGCTATTATGGGAAGTTACGGGACATTCGATTGCAATATACCGGTATGTATTTGAAGATAATGGAGTTACTGCTGAAGGTAGCGGATGGGTAATTTCAAGAAGCTATTTAGCACGACGTAAAAATATTTATAATATTAAGACAATAATTAAATAAAATTGTTACAAACGTGTTCCTCAACATAAACTAAGAATATTATACTTTGAGAGTGAATAAAGAGAATAAAACAGCTCATTAATTATTTCGCAATACATCCCGAATAACGAGAACACGGCAACTGATCTTAAAAGTATTTAAGAAATAAACGAAGCCATAAAAAGATAAGTTTAAACACAAAATTGACCTTTTCGAGAGCTCATTATAAAAATAAACAGTCTAAATACAACCGAACGATGATAAATGAGTACTGGAAGACATGTGAGAAATAAATCAACTGGCCATACATACGGTAGTCACACAATGCAAGGCAGAACCCAAAAATTCAATACTATAAGGTAACAAGCGACAAATTGCCTCAGTAGGTGTTAAGTGGCAAAATAAAAGTGTAACAGCATCAAAGATAATTAGCCTGAAATCATCTTTTTCTCTTTTACCTCAGTTATATTACGTACGTGACATCGGTTCTTGATTAATTGCATCCACGTCGTAAGCTAAGATAAATTGTCGGACTGCTCGTTGTTGAATTCTCAATTCTGACAACTTAATGGTAAGGCTCAAATTGGTTTGTTATTTATGTGATCGCGAAACGGTGTTAGTTTTAGCGATTCCACTAATGGCTTCATTCTTGTATCTTGTCTTATTAACATTGTTGGTCGATCATTGATATAAATTGCTTTCGTATTAAGACGTTTAGATTATCATTTTAATGTTGCATAACAGGTCATTTCAGAATTAAAATCGTGTGCAAAAAATTATCTCTCAACCTTTTAGCCCACTTAATCGGGAATCCATACAATACATCTTTATAGCTCTTACATGTTCTGTGGTGAACAGTAAATCATTTTGTAATAAAAATCCTCACCATTGATCATTCATAAAATATTATCTTTTTTATACCCGTATTTATCATGTTTACACGTTGTTTTATGTACCTATTAATAAATCTGACTGATGAATTTATTGTAATCCTCAAAGCGGGTTTCTGCTCAGGAAAATCATACACTGTCCTATTTGTACTTAAAAAGATAAAAAATATCTCGGGTTTTCATGCTGAATCTACAGCATTTCATAATCAAGTGAATACTTTGGTCTCATTGGTGATATGTAGTTTACATAAAGGTACATCTTAATAATTTTCTATTCCTTTAACTTTTGTTTTAAGTTCTTTTTTGTAATTTTCGAGAAGCATGTTTTATATCCATACATGGTAGTAAAAGCCAAAGAGCATGTAACGTCGTAACGAGGCAATGATTTTTATTTATATTAAAGAATCTTACAATAAAATATAATTACCTGCATAGCGCAATATTGTTTAAATTTGTAAAATTTGCCTATGCAAACATAAGTATGTTACAACATATAACAAAATAAATAGAAAATATATATAAAATATTATTATCATGCTTTTAACGTAAATGATCGCACAGAAACTTTCTTCCTACTGAATATCTCCGGCTAACAAGTTTATTTCTCCTCTTGTAATATAAGTTCTCACGTGCTTGACAATAAAACCTAGCAATCGTGTCGCATCATCCCAATTACCCACGATTCCCGACTTTCACCCGATACAACCTAATTAAGCTTTAGATAGCTTTTGTTTAAAACATTTACTTTTATTCAGACCATTAAGGGGACACGCAACGTTCTGAGAAACATTTGTTGCGATCCCCGAAACTGATGAGTTTACTTTATTATTATTGAGAATACGATTCAGTTGCTGATTGATGCGCTTGAAGCTGCATGCAAACTCAGGTACTAGTGAAGGTTTGAGGTAAAGATCAGCGGGATTAATGTTAGGTTTATTTTGCCTTTTATTGTGTCTGGGTATGAATTTACGACCGACGTAGAAATTTAATACCTGAATCATTTTCGATGAAAATTAAATTCAGTTTTCTAATACCGGTATTTCTTTCAATGTGTTTTAGTAGAAATCATTAGCGTTTGATATAGGGACATTTAAAATTGTATTCGTAAATTATTCAAGCTCATTAATTATTTTAATCCAGTTTTACTAATTCAATCACAACTGTCAAGTATACACAATGCATGCTACCTCGATAGTATAAAAAATATTCTAGGTATATTACGACACATTTTACAATACTAAGCGACGTTCATTTAAAACTATTAAATAAATAAAAACTAAGCGATTCTAGAAACAATTCGAAGCGATCAGACATTTAGTTTTAATGAAGAGATCATCGATAAGTGTTTACCTTACCACACACGATGATTCCTTTCTCAACTAAAGTGATTTCGTAATCTTTAGTATCTTCACTTATATCGGTTGTGACTTTGATAACTTGTTTTATGTGATATAAAAGTGACATTTTTGGAATTTATTCAATGTCAGTCAGTGTATTCAATCTTGATTTGTTTAGAGTTATGGTTATTATTACTTGGGAAAGAGGATGAGACAGTTCGATTGAGGAAGCAACTCGAAAAACGATTATTTTATGTCTTATGGTATAACACTTATTCGATGAAAGCACATTTTTTTTTATTTTTGGTCTACCTATGGCATTGCTCGTCTTATACAAAACTAAATGATTATTAAGTTGGCGAATAGAAACCATGTTTATAAAATTTTCTCTGGATATTTTACCTTTCTTTTTACTGGCTTGCAGACACTATTTATTTATTTGTGAAAAGATAATATTTGAACATTCTACCCTTTACTGTTATCAATATAGAGACGATATGAACAACAATATATACACAAAAAGACCCGCATCACAAATAAATGTACATCTACATACGGTCACTCTACTACGCTCCACATAGGCACTTCAAAATATGAACGTACCGATAAGGACTCGTGATCGTTTTGCGACACTACGTTTTATATTTAAATTTTCTTACAACACCATATCGGCTACCTCAGTAAGAGAGATAAGAATGCCAACAATGAGATTTATTGCACACTCCAGCCACTACTTAACACTTTAAAAACGTTGAGTTGAAAATGTGGGGATATCTCAATTAGTGACTTTTATGTGCCGCTAATGTTCAGATTATTGATCGGACGGTCTGCTTGCAAAATGAAGCTTGAATAAAAGTGATTCCATAAGATGTATATAGGTACTACGATTAAACAATGATATGCAATACACACTAAAGATATGTGAGAAAAATTGTTTAAATCAGACCGCAAATGAATATATTTATGAATTGATATTAGAAATATAAGTCCGTCCAAAGGGCAACGTAATTCCAAATACATAAATGCATGCATTTACTTCCTAGAAACCGAGGTAAACTTGTCAAAACTAAAGACACATAAATACCTAACAAAAAGAAGAAAAATAAGCAAGGAGCACAATTTTCCATGTCCTCAAGCATCCGTAAATTCAAACACGAGTTATTTAAATTCAACTTACGCATTCGACTGGCTCATCTAAATAAAGCGAACATCTGCCTTGTTTACTTTAAAACTAAAAAAGGCATAAAATAAAATGATTTGTAACAAAAATAATAAAGAAATTCTTACTCAGTTCGGCCGTTGGTAAAGGACATTGTAATTCAACCTGATTGGCACACAATAATGGTATCAAACATAAACCATTTAAAAATTGTCTGAGATAAAAGTAAAAAGGCGATCGGACGACAGTGGTGTAAGGAGCAAATAAACTTTTCAGGGGACAATACCTGGCCTGGACTGCCGAGGATTTGTAGTGCCATTAGTTCAACAGCTTACCATCGACATTACTGGACTTTAAACCCTAAATCAAAGTAGTAAAGTTGAAATATCTCGATCAGGAGGGCCTGGATAATTAAAAAATGAATCAGAAGTTGTGACCTGCATACTTGGGTGACTATCACTTTCTTTTGTAATTGGTTTTAATTGATGATATTTGGAGCGAGCCTTAAAATGTGTATTTCAACGGCCTTCACTTTCTTAGTGATATAAATGGCCAGGTTTCGCTTGGATGACTTTCGATCACAAATTGGTCATTCTTTTGGTGAAGCTACGTTACACAATTAGTACGGACTTCTCGTGTATGTAATTTATTGGACGTAAGCGTTTTTATATAAAGTATCTAATAGTAGAATTACATATTTTTACCTTTATTTCTTCTCTTCTACCGATATAAGAAGCACTGCCACACGTACAAAGGTTCTACAAATACTTGACTACTACTAAAAGGTATTATTTTGATGACACACCTATAAAGATATTATACCTTTATTAAACTTAAAATTATAGCTTTATAAAACTATAAATGTGTAATCTTTAGGTATATCAACGATACCATTAATCAATAAAAATACCAGATCGATACCAGAAATGTCTTTAAAAATAAAATTTCTTAGCTCATCGGTTATTTCTTTAATTGAAGGTGCGGTCTCGCTGACCTTTCCCTCCGTTTCATTAAACATTTCATTGTGTTGCCCATCGCAATTTATATGGGCCCTTTATTTTAAAGAATTAAAAGGATTAATATTGTTTTTAGCAACACAGTTTCTGTATCTGTTTGGTAATCTGATGCTCTTGGAATCTTATTGTTTTGTTTAAATAGATTGGATTTTTATTTTATATGCAAGTAAAACATGAACTTCGGCCACATATATAAGATGCTCTGATACAATCACCTGACTTACAAATCTTTATGAAAGATCATTATCTTTAGTACCTTTTTCAAGTTCAACCATCTAAGAGAATTTATCACATACTATATCGAAACTACGGTGGCCTAACAGTAGGTATTGTATTTACGATTGATAGGTCGTGGCTTGATCCTCACACATTGCACTGTACTAGGAATGAAAAACATATGTAGGTACTATACCTATAACTACATAATATTGCGCGTAGGGCTTCTATTGAAGACGAAAGTGTTGGACAACGTATCAGTTTGACAATATAAGAGTCATATTTGTATAGCCTGTGTCAATGACATAAGTGAATTGTATAAAATAATAAGGGGGTCAACTCTAGTAGGAAGCTAGCGAGCACCTTAACTAGGAACAACTATTTGTGGATCATTCTGTCAGTTATTTAACATTTGTAAAGTTCCCTGTGACATAAGAACTATTCGTACCTATTGCGGGAGTTATATCTTTACGAAAAATAAGAAATCAACCCTATTATTGCAATCATTACAGCTAAAACACAGATTCATGTTTAGCTATTAAGTTATCTATACTAATATTATAAAGCTGAAGAGTTTGTTTGTTTCTTTGTTTGTTTGAACGCGCTAATATCAGAAACTATTGAACCAGTAGTTCCTGAGATTAGCTCAGAAACTACGGGTTCGAATTGAAAAATTATTTTAGTGTTGGATAGCCCATTTATCGAGGAAGGTTATAGGCTATATAAAAACACGCTACAACCAATAAGAGCGGAGCAGCAATGAAAAATATTGCGAAAACGGAGAAAATTCTCTTATATGAAGCAGACGAAATTGCGCGGGTCAGCTAGTAATCTAATAAGCCGTAAGATTATTGTTGGAAACACAATCATAGTAAAACATCTACGCGTGGACTGGTCAATATAATATTGTCTACAGCTTAAACTTGTATATGCTCATAAAACTATATAAAAGGCAACAGTAGGTATAGTGATCAGTGAAGATTTAGGCAATAAAATCGTTCTAAAATTTGTGGGCAGTATTATCATCGTATTTGTTGCCAAATTTGGTTATATTGTTGACTTTGGTTTAGCTGTACAGTGAAATTGCCTCACAATTTAATTTGTCGTTTAGTGTAGGGTGTATAAAGAGAGTGTTTAGTGCTATAGGTTTTATTGGCAACAAATTGTGCGTCATACTACGATTGCAGATGATTATTAGAAGTAGAATAAACGCTTGAATTGATTGCGTGGTACCGGATTCTTCTTTTATTTCGTTTTTATATCAACTTGTTAGTTCGGAATGCTAGACATAATTAAAAACCTAATGCGTCTGGCCACCGGTGTACCCATGCAACTCAAAAGGTTAATGAAGTATTAGTAGCAGCACTTAGTCTGAATATACTAGGTACTTATCTGAGGAAATTAAAAACGACTGTCTATAGTGTGTACGTACTGTCAAAATATCAAAAACGTCTTTATCATTAAAATTTTGAATGATAGCAAATAACAATCACCGTAAATTTAATAAAATACTATGGTAGTTATTCATCACATAATACGTTCATTAGAAAAAAAACTTAACAGCTTCTCAAGTTCAAACTTGTGACATCGCGACATCGAACACCAACCGCAAGACCACCTCTAACAGAGAAAAATTGTGAATGCTCACAAAAATATTAAAGGCGCGCGTGGGAGTGACTCGGAAGGATAAACATATGGTTTTTATGGTGCGTACGCGCATGTTCTCGTGTCAACAGTTTCGCGAGTTTGGTCATGCGGAAATAATTGCTTTGTTTTTATTATATGCCTTTAAATTTATTCAGACAATAATTTCTACGTTAACGCTATGGATATGGTGAGAACCTACCTACATGTGGGGATAGATATCTTTTGTAGTTAATACCTAGAATTTTGAAACTACTGCTATAAAATATTCTGATATTAACTAACACCAAGTCAGCTAAGTCATTTGTAAGGTACTTCTTTTGCCGTCTACAGTACATTTCCAAATTCCGTGCTGCTATAGACCATAGAATTCTTCCAACCGGAGAATCGATCCTGCTATATTACGCCGCGGTATTACCAAGACAGGTTCAGTCAAGAAATTTATACAAGAAGAATTTTGCTTCTTAACATAACATGAACTAAATATGGTATTCCACATATTGCCATTTAGGTTCATCCCAATTTTACAGTTGCCTTGATGTGAAGTGTCGACGCGTGTCAATAGTCGGTGTGTGAACGTATTTGCGGAAGGCGATACCCGATACACGGGGCAAACCCAATACACCGCTCGTATCGTGTATATAATACACTCGACCAGAGTGTCAGCGGTGCCGAACGCTGCGGTTGTACCGCGATCATCGATGATCTTTAGCAATTGTCGAGTTTTTCGATACGGACTGATGAATTTTATAGGCTTATGTTTAACTTATCACCAGATATAGTAAAATATAACAGTCAAAAATACTAAATGATCACCAAACATAGTAAATGATCACCAAAATTAAAACCGCATTTTAATACCAAAAATATTAATTGCACAGCAAAGAGATCAAAATAAGTCGACGGAGCCCCACTTCGCGGGGCTCCTATTTTTGAGTAGGTTTAAGAAGGAACCTAACATAACCTAACCCTTCGGAGACGGAACGCAGTGAATTGAGGCGTATAGGTGCTCGTTATGATATATTTTAGTAAGCATATTTTGGTGTGCAATTACTATTTTATATGAACGTGGTGTGATGTCTCTTCAACACAAAGGGATTCTTCTACTAGGCTGGTTGTTATTTGCTATCATTGAAAATATTCTTTTACCAGGCGGCCGATGGTTGATATACTGTATATAGTAGCTTAAGAGCTACAAGACTTAGCTTGCGAGATTTAGGACTGTATTGAATAGTGTAATTGAGTACAACGCCATCTGTTGTCATATTTTGTAAGTTATTTGTTTGTGTGGAGCCGTTACAATACTATAAGTTTACCACCTCACACAAAATTGTTCATCAGTTTGATGTCATTAGACCGAATTTCAATCACAGCGGTCAACCTTAACGGATATAAGACATTTGGGCAAGAGATATTGTAATGCACAAAAGTGCACCCTCTATTTCCTCAATCTCAAAGTCTGATGAGACGGTAATAAGAAACGAGCGGAGAGAGATATGGCGCAGATCCCACGGCATTACAACCCTTTGGAGGGTGTGTAATACCCTTAGTACCTTACTTCGGGCTGCTATCCACAAGACATTTTTCATGACAGAAACCCAAATAACTTTTTGCTGGACAGACTCGGGATTTAACCCCATACCTATTGCACAGCATGCGCATTCGCTACTCCTGCTCCATACGCAAGTGCATATTAAAAAGGGTCATGGAGAAACAACTTGCACATCATTTTCTCACGATGTCTCCTTCACCTTTGCACCTAGTCAAAACTAATTGCTAATAAGTGAATTTATGGCTAAGAAAATATAGAAGGGAATGTTTTGTGCTTGAACTCAATACCTTTGACTTAATAGCCTACCATCACTCTTTACCATCTGTTAGGTACGATGTAGACGCGCTTAGGAGATAGTTTTAATTAAATAATAATGTACTCCAGACCGAATTTCGGTCACGACGGTCAATCTGAACGAAGACTGGCCATCTGCGCAGGAGATATAGTGCACAAGCGTGTGCGCAAACACAAGTGCACTCTCTGTTCCCTAACCTTCAAGATCCGATGGGACGGTAATCCGACACGACCGGAGAGAGATCAGGCGCAGGACCAACGGCTTTACGTGCTTTCCGAGGCACGGGGGTGTCTAACACCGCCAACTTCCTAACTCCGGGCTGCTATTAAGATTTCTTAACATATAAACCCAATAACTTTTTGTTGGGCCCCACCCGGGATTCGAACCCGAGACCTCATGCACAGTAGTAGCATTCACTACCGCTGCGTCACGGAGGCAGTTAAAAAAGTTTAATTAAATAATGCACAAAGCATAATACAAATATGTGATCATTGACTGCGACCCAGGGAGTACATCATGTTTTATCAAACATGGTGTAATCTCTGGATTATTTTCTTTCTACGAAGACCAGGATTAAAGCTTAATCCAGGACATAGTCTATATTCATCTAAATCGGTTCATTAGTTTACGCAAAGTTGGGTAACAAACATCTTAACATGTTCACAGACTTTCACATTTATTATATTAATAAGGTAATCAAATAATTAGTATTTGCATAACTCAAATATCAGAGCAGAAAATTGGTCACATTTTAAAGCAATCTGAACCGATCGCGCATCGGTCGGTTGGAAGTCAAATAAGGTATCTTTGTGTACAGAAATATTTAACAGCAAAAGTACTTTTATCGTCACCAGTACCTGCTGTAACTACATACACGCGACGCGGTATGTCGGTCTTTTTGTTTGTTTTGTGTAAATTATTTACATTGCCGAAGTTTGTCGCGGAGACAAGTAAAAATCGTTGAGTGAATACAATATTTTTTTTTACGTATCGGTTTTCACTTGCTTTTAGAGGCGTTGACGGGTGAGCAGGGTAGTGTTGGCTGATATAAAGTTTTAAATATATTGTCACGTTCATTTGTTTTTGTGATTATAGATTGAACAATTATTATGCTTTGCAATTTTAGAACGTCTTAATTTTTTAAATATTGAATTTTGTTATACATATATTGAAGACAGAGAGAAGCAGATTTTGGAGGAATTATGTTAAACAATAATGTTTTGATTATTAAGTGAGAATATTATATTCGTTAATATAGAAAGTAAGTATCCTATATAATATGTATTTATTAATATACTTTGTTAATATAAGAACATCACAGATTCAATGCGGTAATGACGCAATGGTTTATGTGGAGAGTTACAATTTCCGTTGCATCGAGTGTAGACAAAGTAAAAACAAATTTATATAAAAGCAGCAATGTTTAATGTCTTGGTGGCGAAGCGATAGTCAATGCAACTGCTGAACTTGCGTCTCAGGTTCGCTTCCCGGGTCATACAAAGTGCTATTGGGTTTTTTTTATTAAGAAGTTCTCAGAAGACGCACGGGGTCTGAAACTGTGTCCGGTAGACGACAGTAGTTATTAAGGCCTACTTGTAATATCTTCTGAAAGCATGACGGGTAATTAAATCGCACCTGTATTTTTTACATTTAAAAACATTTTCTCACGAATGGTCGACTGAATAATATTAATATGATAATTTTTTATATATTAAAATAAAATTTTATTTACGTCTGTATGCAAAATTATGAATGTTAATATACCCAAAAGATTGATTTAAGTGATCATTAAATGCATCAATATACTGTTTATTTAAATTTTAACTGTATATAATTACCGTGTATTTTTATAAGCCTCTTATTGGTTTGCTTATGATTACTTAAACTTTTTTATGTTCTTGTTCTTAAAATTAAAAAGACAACTTCTGCACTAGGAATGATTCCTGTATCGCGTGCGACTTTACAAACATTCAAACAACGGACACAAGGAACATACAGACTCAAAACCACCATTTGTGGATCACACAAAGTGTTGCCCCGTGCGGGATTCAACACTCGGCTCATCGGTAGTGGCGAAGCGGTCACCTAAACGACTAAGCCATCCGTGCTGTCAACTTTAAAAGAATAATATAAATCATTCATAATTATATTATAATAGATGGTATCACGATACATTTTATAATATTCTATTCTACTATTCTACTACATACACACAACACCATCTAGCCCAAACTAAGCAGAGCTTGTAATATGTGTACTAGACAATGGATAAACATACATATATACCTTTTTTTTTTGTAAATTCATACATATTATACATAGAAACACCCAGACCAAGACAAACATCCTTGTTCATGCACACAAATGTTTGACTTGTGCGGGAATCGAACCCGCGACCTCAGGCGTGGCAGTCGGTTACACTAACGACTACGCCATCGAGGCCGTCATTATAAGCACTTGTTGTTTTACTATATACTAGCTTTTGTCCGCAACTTCGCTCGCTTTTTTCTGGATAAGTACCCTATGTCATTTTCTGAACCCCTGACAACGTGTATGCGAAAATTCATGATGTTCGGTCGAGTAGTTAAGGCGTGAAAGCGTAACAAACAAACAAACTCACATTTGTATTTATAATGTTAACTAAGGATATTGTTAGGTATGTATTTAGCGTTCATTAGTGTTATATAATTCATAACGGGTATTCAAAGTTTTCATTAGTGTTACTATGTGACCTTCATGAATAAATAATGTTGAGCTTTGACTTATAAATTACTATCTTTAAACTGAGGCTGCGCCTCCTGCAGTTGTAACAATAAATTTAACATAAGCCGTGTATTTCATCTAGAATAAAAAGTTAAAGACTCCTCCGTGCCGTAACGGTAGTGACGGGAATTCTGTGTAAGAGGTCTCGAGTCCAATTCCCGAGTCGGGAAAGTGTTATTAGTTTTCCTGTCAAGAAATTATTAGTAACGGTACGTATTCTGGAATAGTAGACAATAGCGCTTGTATCTTGTTACTATGTATCTATAATCAAAAATCAAATCGATTTAAAATTGGCAAATTACAGAAAATTAATAAAAGATTACAGAATAAACATGTCATTTAAGTACCATGACCTCTGGTCTGGACATTTGACACATATTTTTTGCAATACACTGCTTTACAATAGGATAAGTTAGTAATCTGTGCGATTTTATATTAGTTATGTTTTATCTCTGTCACGTGTTTTATAAATCCTAAAAAGAAATAAACAAGAATTTTAAGGACAATATTTTAACAAGTTTGTATCTATCTTCTGGAATTAAAATTATAACATAAATATTTACGATATGTAAAATCCTTTAATGTCAACGAGAGGGTTAAAATCTTACGACACTGACGAACTTTTTATTGCCATGACTTAAAATTCCAATCTATGTTGCGGAACCTTTTGATACTTAAAAATATATTATTAATTATTCGTAATATTTTAACAATGGCAACTCGCTACAAAGAATAATTTGTTGGGACGTTTACATCACCAATAGATAGTAATAATTTAAAATAATATTTGTAGAATATGTTTAGTTAAATACCTTTCATTATGAGACGTCCCGCGGTGATTCTATTCATATCAAGCGAAATAACAAAATGGCGAATGTCAGTTATATTTTTTTACAATTATTTAGACTTTTACAGCCAATATTTTAGCGCGAATGATTCAATATTGTAAATTTTACGATCGTATTCGTGTGAAAATGTTATTATTAAAATGTGATTGGTATAAAAATGTTTATATTTTGTTTAACCTTGGTTTTCTACTAAAATGTAAAACGATATTTTCTTATGCTTGTGTTTAATCCACAGTAATTTGGAATAATCTATTTGGAGTCTGTTGAACTACTACCCAAAGTATTCCAGTTCGATGCCGCGGGATGGACCTCTGACTTTTTGAAGTTATTTACATATCAAAGCAGTAATTATCGCTCGCTTTAACTGTATAGAAAATTCTTTGTAGTGAAACCTGCATGACCAAGTGTTCTTCATAATGTTCTCAAAGGTATGTGAAGTCTCCTAAACCATACCAGGCCAGTCTGTTGGACTATGGTGTATTCTCATATTGAGTAAAGGCCTGTGCTCAACTGTGAGCAAGTATATAAATAGGGCTGATTCTACTAATATTATAAATGTGAAAGTTTGTGAGGATGGATGGATGTTACTCTTTTACGTAAAACCTACTGAACGGATTTTGATGAATCTTTACAATATTATAAGAATAAGAAGGTTTTATTTACTATGAACAGGGTACATTAATAGATGTTATAAGTTATTTACAAAAGTACAGGCCCATTTAACCATTTCAAATGACATGCAAATGTAATATATTATATTATAGGTCATTACACGAACATATTAAATTTCACGTTTACTATATCAATTATGAATAAAATTATATAAGGTCAATTACGAATCAATTATATAGGGTATTTTCAAAAAAATCCATAAGGCAGTAGAAATAATATAAAAATATTGTTTATACATTAGTATAACATATAGGCTACAAAACATTTTATCTTAACATAAGCCTACATTAACGCGGGCGAAATCTAATATCATTATAATAATTATAAAACTGAAAAGATAAGTTATTTAATGGTATTCGATCAGCAGTTGGTATACAACTTTCAACTCTTAAATTTTAATGGATTGTTAAGGACTTTATGGCACATGAGATCATCGTTTAAAATGCTTTAATTGTAACTTGGATTTGCGCAGCCATGTCTTGTTATATGACTGCCTCGTTAGTTCCATAAGGATGACCGTCAGGTTCAAGGTTCAAGCTTGCGTTGGTCAAAGTGTTGTTAAGTTTTCGTGTTAGGTAATGTCTTTTAACAGCATGGAGTGCGGTACTTTGCCTGGTAAATAGCAATAACGCTTATGGCCTCATGTCGGACCTAAAATGTATTTGATGAAATGTGGGTGTAATTCTCCTAGTTTACAGCTTAGGTAATGCACAGGTGTGTCCTTTTACTTTTGAATGTTATCCGATACGTTTAAAGATTAAATCTATTATTAATGATAAAAGTAATAATATGTATTTATAAACTCATATTACTTTTAAATGGTTTCACAATAATAGATTTACGACATCGCCAGATTTACATAATATTTTTATGTAATAAATAATATTTTGACGTTTTGTAAATTAAGCGATTATTCGACATTTGATGTTGAAAGAGGTCATTTGAAAACTATTAAATAGTATTATAGAAATAACAAACTACTAAATTTATATAAACCTTTTGTCATCTGACCAAGTTTATCAAAGCATAATAAATGCAAAGCGCTAAAAAGAAACCGCTGATTTCATAGCCCCACATCGCCTAACATCAAACGATAACGTAACGAGGCCATAAAATCAGCGAGTACAGCCGCAAACTATTAACACTTAAATCGGTGCAGAGAATTATCTGAATGCGGCAGCTCAACTATGATAGTGAGACATATACCGCTAATTGACATCGTGTGGTAGGCTTAAAATATTAGTTTTGTGTGGCACAAATGACAAGAGCATAGCGTATTTTTTTTAATAAATGAACCCTGATTAGATTGTGTTTTTACTGAATAAGGGATTAGCTCAAGCTAAATCCACTGTTTGTGAAAAGGCGGTTTATTATGCAAAACTTATTAACTATATTAAATTCAAAATTTTATCAGAACGTTTAACATAGATATTCTTGAATGTGAGGAAAACAGGCCAATTTTTGTAAAACATGCCTAATTACCGAGTCTAATTAACATCAAATTTAAAGACTAATGTAATTTATGTTCACACTTATTTTATATTAACGTTAGTGATATTTCTGACACTAAGGCTATATCGCTACTATAATTAAATTACATAAACCCATCGCAACTATTGTAATAAAAAAGGTAGACAATACAGAACTCCCCATACATAACATAATAATGATTTGCAGTCTTAAACATGTTAACACCTTAAATAATTTATGGATAGGTCTGTATCAAGATTTGTCTATAGAAAAAAACGCCTACAAATAAAACATTGTCATAACCTAATCTCAGTTTATTTATTGCATATTTCAATTAATCAAAACAAGGGGCCCTAGTGACAATGGGCGCTGCAGTCAAATTATACGACAAAATGCAAAAGATATTTGATTGCTTTTTCTTACTAATTCAATAAATCAAAAGGAATGACACCTAGATAAAAAGTGGTGTAGTAGTCAAATTATACGGAATAATGAATAAGATATAATCGGTATTTCTTACATCTTGTGTCACAAGTCACAAAACATCCTAATAGTAATGAGGTACAACTGTACATCAGTATGAACAAATATTCTTTGAACCGCGAACTCTAACAGTTCATCAGAACATGAAGGTCAATTGAATCGTAAACAACCACACAATGGTTTGTACAACCGTATTTTGGTGGACATTAATTATCTATATATATATTAATACGTGAAGCAAAAACTTTGTATCCCTTGTTACGAAAATTGCGCGGACGGAGGAGTACGAAATTTGGCACAGTTAAAGTTTATATGGAGAAGGAGGGGCGAATCCTAATATTTTTATAAAATATGCATTAGAAATACATTAAATAAATGAAAAACACTACACGCACACAACCATGCATTTGACACACGCAGTTGAATCGCGTTCGTAGTATTTCGACATTGTTCGTCTGACGTCGTACAATTCTTTGTAACTATGGTTACCTATACCTTATTTATATGTAATAGAGAAAAACAGAAAACAAAGTAGCAAGCTTAGGAATTTTGGTCGAATTTTGACCACTAGGCGACCGGTAGCATCTATTAAACAATATTGTCATGTTGATTGGATATCACTAGGCAAGAGTGACACAAGACCTTAAGGATATATTAGCAGTAATAGCCTAATGAGAGATCATTGGACTACCAAGCAAAGGACTCGAGTTTGATATCAAGGCCTCTGACTTCAAATAGAGTGTTAATTATTTTCATTTTTATTTGAATACTACTCTGTGTATGCTCTTGGTATAACTCCTGTGTCACGGTGACTTTGCAAATATTCAAATAAAGGACACAATGAACAGCCGGACTGAAAAAAATTTTTGGGCTACACAAATTTTTGTATCGTGTGGGGATCGAACCCGTGTGGCGAGGCGACAACTTAAACCACTACCCCATCCGTGCAGTGGCGAAACAAAAATCGTTCGAAAACCATACATGTCTGAGAGATTACTATACCGCTCTTGAAGACGTGTGAAGTCTTCTATCTGCATTATCCTATCTTATCTTATGTGGAGGCCAGTCAGTGCAGACCGGCGACACTTCAACCTAGTGGTATCTTTTGTGTCGACACTCTTCCAATAACGACTGCCATAGATGTTCATGGCAGCCGAGACCAACGGCTTAACGTGCTCTCCGAGGCACGGAGCAGGCGATAAATGTCAATCAATACGCACATAATTTTGAAAAGTCATATAACTTCCGAAAGTCAGTGGTACGCGACGTAGGTTCGAACCCGAGACCCTCTGCATTGCAGTCTGTTGGTCTCCCCACTGAGCTATCGCTGCTCACTATCTGCATTAAGTCAGCGTATTGGATTATAGCATAGCCTATCTCTTACTGCAAAAAAATCTAATGCTCAGCTGTGGGACTGTTCATAAACTAGGTTCATGAGGCTTATATTATTATTCATTGATCGAATCAGTACATCTAAAAACACTTGCGTAATCTATAAACTTGTTGCTAGTTTGAGTAAACACACTTCTAAAACAGGCATTATGCCATGTACCACTAAAGTTGCTCCAACTATTGAACGAGCATCTATCAAACGTATCATCAACTAGATGTGCCCGCGGTTTCATCCGCGATTATCGTTACTGCGCCGCCTCCGTGGGTCGTAGCGTGATGTTATATAGCCTATAGCCTTCCTCGATAAATAGACTATCTAACACTAAAAGAATTTTTCAAATCGAATTAGTAGGTTCTGAGATTAGCGCGTTCAAACAAACAAACTCTTCAGCTCTATAATATTAGTATAGATATAAACAAAAATTCAATCACCCTGAGGAAAATTGCGTCAAACAAAAGCTACATAAGTTGATATTCCAATATTTCGTGGTACTGACGAACAGCAACCACGATTGTTGGTCGACCTACACGTAGCAAACGTTCATTTTCATAACTGGTCGCTCCGGTGCTTTTTCTTGTCGGCCCCATGTTTGTCCGTTTCGAAATATGTTTTTTTTTTATTATTAAATTTTGGTCGAAGAAGTATCACGGGAGGATGGAGTTTTGCGAATTCTTTAGTGTGTCGAATTCATCTTGATGTTGAGGTTAGCGCTCTTGGCTGCTTTGTTATTTCGGAACAAAATTAGGTTCGTCTATATCTAGGTTTATTTTCAGGTAGATACTGTTCCCTAAACAGCGATAACCTACAATTACATATAGTCATAGATTTTGGGGTTAAAAGCCAATTTCTTGGGATCTACTAGACACCAGATATTTCTAGCGTGGCCGCATCTCTAGACTGTGTCTGAGAATTCACTCCCAGAAATAGTTTTCAATCCAGGAATTGACCTTAGTATGTCACCATCAGCCGCAAAGATAAACAATGTTTCGGCGAGAAAAAACTAATTAATTTTCTAAACTTTCTTGATGGAAGTAGTAATATCTAATCAGATCACCCTTTAATGTTATCATTTAAATTCAAAAGAAATCTATCGAGTTCATGTTCTCGACTGCGGCGCTTGCGCAAGCCATCTCTCTTGATAATGCGACGCTAATGCGATACAGATTATTTGTTAATCGCCCGATTTAACTGTAGTTAAGATTAACGAGTTTTTTGTGAGAATTGTTACGTTTTTTGTTTACCATGGTAATAGTTCTTATGTAGCTATTTGTATAGAAGTTCATAAGGATTAGATACAAGTATTTAAATTAATTACACTTTAGACTATCTGTGGTTTAATCGGCGTGAGAATATTTAAATGTAGGCATGCAAATCTCATAATTGTTTTAAACGGTTTATATATCGCATATAATTCTGATCAACATATCTATAACTTTATAAAATGTATCTAATAACATTAAAACAAATATAAAAATAGAATAATTTCTTTAGCCATCAAATTTAAAATTGGTATATATTTAATTAGACTAGAGTGGTTATTACCAAAAATTAATAATTAATTTTTAATCATAATTCTTATCTAACCTATCCATTCAAATGCGAATAATTAATTACAAGGATGCCAGAAATGTACATGGACGCCGAAAGTGTATAAGCAAGTATAACAACGATATAATAATATCAACCGTTTTAAACAATCTGCTAGGCACAGACCTCTTTTCAATGTGAAAAAGGGTAGGCCATAGTCCACTATGCCGGCCCACTGGCGGTTGACAGACTTCACATATCTTCGAGAACATTATGGAGAACTCTCAGACATGCAAGTTTCCTCACGATATTGCCCTTCACCGTTTAAGCGAGCGATACTTAACTATTTAATACGCATATAACTTCGAAAAGTCAGAGATGCGCGCCTTGGGAACGAACTCGAGATCGCTGCAAGGCAGACCAACGGTCCCGCTAGGCTAAAGACGACAACTATAATTTTAAATTGAAAGAATTTCATAGCGAAACACGTGACCGGGCACACGGCGCACCATTAGTGTTATCTCATTATTCAGTACTAGGTATAAATCTCCCTAATGCCTCCATATCTTATAAATCTTTAGCTAGCTGCTTAATTAGAATGAGCCGCCGAGTATATGCCAATGGAGGTGGTATGATTTATTTGTACTAGTATACTTACATATTTTTCTATATGATTTTTGCTTCGAATCTTTGGAGCCTAGAACTTCATTATCCTTTTGTATACTTAAAAATGCTATTAGCAAATCATCACATCATAAAACTATGTCTTTTACATATTTCTTAACTCTCTTAAGATAGTCTGAAAGAGATCGTTGGTATTAATATAAGTGTCGTAGGCGACACTTATATTAATACCAACGATATTACATTGAGTTATATTGTAATTCCTATTTATAGGTAAAACAGATAACTATCAGTTATTTATCTTTATTTCTTATGTAGAACGAAAAGTTGGTATTGAAATAAAAAAAATAGTCTTATCTTATCTACCAATACGATGTCAGGATGTCAATAACAAGTTTTCACTTACGAAAAAATATTTGAAACGCTTTCAAGAAATACTTAGCTACGATTTTTATGAAACAGGTGATGTCCACGTCGTTCAGCCTACGTAATTATTCACATGCATTAGATAAAATATGATTAATTAATTAATGATTACATCATATTATATATCGCTTTTTTCGCATTCGACACTAAAGATTATAATGTAGGTGTGAAGTGGCAAAAAATCTTTGCATTTATTTGCATGCTAAATAGAAATTAATCTGCTTGATAATCACCATGTAAATTACACGTCACTCAATATCGACGGATATCGATAGAAAAACTTGGAACTACGCATTTAATGTTGTTTTGCAAGTATCAAAAATTATGCGTGATTTTTTATCACGGCTCCTTTAAATCTAATGTAATTGTTCAGTATGACTTTTTTTAGAATAGATAAAGTTATATAATTATAATACAGAGAATACACCCCTTTGATTATAAAACTAGTTTTAAATACTAAAATATTAATTAAATACTTACCTAGATGAAAAATAACTTCTCTGTATAAATTCCCATTGATATTTTCACGCTTAAACTCTTTCATTTATGTCACAATATAACTCAGGTTATTAAATACCCTTATGCATAATATCTCATATTTTATACCACATCCATTCGGTATGGTTTCTGTTCACCCCACAATGAAACATTACACTGTCCTATGAGCGATGTTGTATGGCCACCAGTACGCGGAAAGTCTCCATTGCTAGAAACCCCATAATGCCGTATAAAAGTATCAATGGTAATTTACATCTACTCAATGTAATTACTACAGAAATATTCCTTGCTTGAAGTATGCTTAGCGAGGCTACCGATTGTAAAACCATTAATCGTGTAGCAACTCGGATAGCTAGGATTTTTGAGGTTATATCTCACGTATTGCGGTTAAGATTTCCGCTATGTAAATTACGAATACATTCAGTTTCCATTAAATTTATGGCGATAGCATTTTCAAAATTCATTGCATTAGTGTTTAATATTATGAGGTTCGGATTATCGGTTACTTAGTTATCTTGCTTCGAAAATGAGTGATCTTTCTATGTTGTTTGAAAATGTTCACTAACGGTAAATAAAATTCAAACATGGATTAGGTATAGGACAATAAACAAACCAAGGCGAGCCTTTGCAAATGTTCTATAAATTGTGGAGTAAAAGAAAACTTGGGAAATTAATATAACCGCTGGACAGGCTCGTCAGGATCTATATTGCAGTTCTTAAGCTATTTGACTGTCAAGAAAGTTAAATGTGATCTTCTATTGTAATACTGGCAGTGAGTTAGGTAGAGACTTTTTGACTGATTGGGGCGTATTTCTTCACCAACATTTACGACCTAAATATCTATTCCTATTTTTCTTAATACCTACTAAGAAGAATGCTGATATAAGTACTGGAAAAGCCTAGTTTTCCTCCAATTAAAAACTTACTATTGGCAATCAGCATTAGCGCAATTTTACGCCATTGATCCACCTTAGCAGTCCTATAAATACCTCGTAAATAATGCTTAATTTTCTTCCAACTTTATCCTTATACATCTTGGTCACCGAGGACTTACCAAGCGCTCTAAGAATACAACTATTTCATAATTTCCCGTGGGTGTAGCAAAAGTCGGGTGCGTCATCAGTCAGACGGCAGCGTCCTGCCGCTGATTTATTGTACTGGACTGTAATCACTAAATCATAAAGTAAATATGGTCGATATTCAAATAAAATAGCTATTAGCTGTTCGAGTTTCTGGCTAAAGGGAATTGCTACTTCAGTAATGAGATTTGACAGTGTAACTGACAAGGCAGGCAACTTACTGGTTTGTTAATTGCCTTGTTGGCCGCGCGTGTTTATGTTTGCTCACGATTATGTGGTCCCAAATTTGCCTCGACGAGTAAAGTATTATAAGATTCTATGTAAGGAAATTCTCAGTAGCTAGACTGAGTAAGGAATTATGCAGTGTATTTAGTATTAACGGAACGTTGATTTAAAAAATTGGGTTAGCAAAATGTGGTGCAATTCTAGACGCTGTTTATCTCTTCGAGGATATACAGCTGTCAATTTATCTATGTAAATATGACCAGTCGAATCAAGTTTGATTAATTAAAAATCAATAGTAGTCTTATCATATAAGAAATACGGCCTTTCAATAATTGTCCTACACCAAATTTTTTATCAGGCATCTGTTTGAAGAAATAATCAATTGCTTCATAATAACATCGTAAGGCATAATAACAGCAATTGCTTGACTTACATTATCGACTATATATAAAAGAATAGATAGTATCGAAATCATATCTTGACTAAGAATAAAAACAAACTATTGGTATTCATTAATTAACTGCATAAAATATCCATGCCAATCACACTAGAAGACAATAGACTTCAAGACAAAGTAATCTTAATTATCTATAACCTATCGTTCACACAGATTCACACCCATCCTTTAAACACAATACACAGCAGTTACACAACAAAATCAACATACTGACTTTTGCAAACGATCGAATCTCATGACAATGTTCAATGATGTTTGTATTGATCATTGATAATGGTATAACAATGTCCATTCATTGTAAATTGAGTTGCTTAAATAGCGTATCATTAATGAATATAATATATTCATTTAATAGGAAGGCGTACATGATGTCATGTTATGAAAGAACGGAGATACAGAAGTTGAACAACCATATGAACTCTTACTATGTGAGTTGATATGAACAGGATACGTCAGAATCAACTTATATATAACTTATCATCTTTAATACTTAGAACGTGATTATGTCCTGATTGTTAACAGACCGACGCTCAATTCCTGTACGTAAAGAAGGTGGATTGATTTTGTTAAATTTCTGTACCTAGTGCAATTTTTGTATTGATTTTGTCGCCACTGCAGACTTTAGTATTTTGTTTTTAAGATATTATGTCAAAAGCTTTTGATAGATCTGATCTCTAAAGCTTAGGATCAGACTAAAAAGAGAAAAGGTTATATATCTATGCGCACTTTTGCAAAGTAAGTGATAGCCAAGTGGGAAACCGTTGGCCTGCCACGCAGAGGTCTCGAGTTCGAACCCAAGGCGCGCATCTCTGACATTTCGAAGTTATATGCGTATTAAATAGTTAATTATCGCCTGTTTTAACGATGACGGAAAACATCGTTAGGAAACCTGCATGTCTAAGCGTTCCTAATAATGTTTTCAAAGATATGTGAAGTCTGCCAACCCGCACTGGGCCAGCGTGGTGAACTGTGGCCTAACCCTTCTCACACTGAGAAGAGGCCCGTACCCAGCAGTGGGACAGTTTAATACAAAGCTGATATATTATTATATTATTATACTTTATTATTATTATTCATATATTCTTATTCATTCCCAATAAAGATGAAGTACGCCCAGATTTTACCGTCTATATAATTATGCCGGGCATATTGCTTGATCCTTGCTTCTACTGAGAATTTACTGAGAAAATCACACTTTCTCTAAATCAGGTACCTCGACTGCCAATATAAGTGCTAACTTATATTATGAGGGGCCAACGAGGTACAGCTAATGCTTTTCCAGTACCTTTAGCCTCGTCCCTAAAGAAAAGCCATTCAGACTTGTCCAACATTAGAAAGTGCAGTTGAAAGCCTACATATAAAATTGCCGACAAATTTCATACGAACAACCGGCTTCTTGAATTAGAACATTTCGCAATATGGATAAAATCTTTCATACTCCTGCATAATTAAATTAATTTTATACAAATCGTTGCCGCTAAGTATAAATTACTGATTACATACTTTAACTTATTTAATAACCAGTCTGCATTACTATCACCGCCTGATATATTACGCGGAAACCGAACTATCACCACATTAGATCTCAAATGATGGATTAAGGCATTTCAGAGGGCAACGGTACCACGAATGATCTAATAATGTGGCTAACTGCTTTTCTACTGATATCCCACTTATGTATGCTTAATCTATACAATTTAATATCAGTCCTGGTTTCAATGAGGAATATTATTTTAAGATTTTGCTTTTCTTTTTATTCTAATCAGATGGCGGCTCCATGTATAGCACAAATAGATATTGATAATTATCAAAGTGTATAGATGCTTGCAACATTGAGGATATAATTCGCGAATTGCTGACCTCTGCAAAAAGAAGTCGTAATAGTGTCAGAGCAAAATATAATTTAATAATAATAATAATATTCTACCACATACACACAACAGCATCTAGCCCAAACTAAGCAGAGCTTGTACTATGGGTACTAGACAATGGATAAACATACATATATACTTTTTTTGTAAATACATACATATTATACATAGAAACACCCAGACCAAGACATGTTCATGCACACAAATGTTTGACTTGTGCGGGAATCGAACCCGCGACCTCAGGCGTGGCAGTCGGTTACACTAACCACTACGCCATCGAGGCCGACTAAATTAACTTTGTTGTGATTATATAAAAGAAGTCAAGCGGCAATATGTCAGTTTAGATTTCGAAGTGACTTTGATAAAGAAGGGGAAATTGACTTGAGTTTAGTAAGACAATCTTAGTTAGTCCTTATTTATCATACTCGATAAAATGATCAGTTAAATATGAAAATTTGCTTAGAACCAATTCTCCAACATTCTCATTGTGTAATGTTCAACCAACATGTATTGCAAGCTTAACATACAACTATTCTAAATTCAAATACCCATTAGCCTTCTCCTTTACTGTTAAGTAACGTTTATGAACACGGGTGTTAAGGATAATTTCTTGAAGCAATTATCGTTTTATCTCAGTCTTGCCAGGTAGGAAAAACAAAGACAGAATCATTCAAGGAACTCCTATAAATCGCCCTTTAGCCAAGAAGACATAGTGCAACATTCCACTCACTATAATTTCGCTTACGCAACATAATCTTCATGGAACAGTTGAACAGATAGAACAAATTAAAGACCCGCTTTTACTCCTGTCTTCGCTTGTCGATAATTTATTATCGTGTCGTTAATATGCATCTACATTTCCTAGTAATTCTTGTTATTGTGCAACGGTAATTAAATATTGTTGTAATTGCCTTCCCGTCTGTCTGCTTTTTGATCAAGCTTGTGATGTGAAAGTTTATTTACATTGATTAGGTATACACACATATTCTATTGGATGTATTCTAGATATTTATGATCTGAAGGAAAATTAATTGAAGCTAGATAAATAACACTGCAGTAAGAAATTTTAATGTCAACGTTGGTGATGTTGAGTTTTTATTAGTTTATGTCTTAATTGGTGTTACTCGAAAATTATAACAGACTAGAAACTCTATATCGGGCAATGGCTATATACATAAATATTATTATTTTTTTTTTTTCGCATACAATTTTTGAATATTTTGCAAGATCGAATGGATCAATTATATTGTGAGTATTATTTTAGAATTGTTTTTCTTCATACATCCATAAATACATAGATTCACGCCTGTTTCCCAGAGGGTTAGGCAGAGATTACGGCTTTCCATGATTTTGATTTGTTTTTCTTCATTGGGTGGTAAAAATACCTTATCCACTAATAATCTGAAGAAGGCTACGCTAAACTGGATGTGGACGGAATACTTTGGCCAAGTGTGTACTGCAGCAGGCTGCTCGAGGTGTCCACCTTAACTGACAAGGTGTAATATGCTATATATGTATGTAGGTAAGTGTAAATAGTACATACTGCAATCACGATCCTAAGCACCATTCATAAAATACTGGTCGAAGACTAATTTTAAGTAATTGTGATACAGTAGAAGTGTGCATTCTGTAAAATCTTATCATCAAACTCACTTCTAAATCCACTTTTAACATTAGAATTGTTTTGTAATCGTAGATAATTACTACGATTACTGTCTTGTACTAAACTTACACGGTTTGTTGATCATCAATAAATATCCATTAATCGTAATCATAACATCCAATAATTACTCTTACACTTGCAATTATCAATACTAGTTTCCAGACACACCTAGATAAACAGGAAGCACAGTACTGGTGAAAGTCCAATAAAGATTTTCAGTGCCATCAACCGTTTACAAGCAAGCTCCTCGATCATGTATATCTAACGTCATTTGCAGATTCGCACCTCATTCATCAGACGAGTTTAAATGATAGTCTTTAGCTTCATATGAACTTTTTGAGATAGTACGTTCAATACTTAGTCATAGTACAAGAATTATGAGTACGTTTTAGTGTACGATAGTATACTTCTAGTTCATATCTGTCTTGCAAGATATACAGGTGTAACTTGCTTCCTATAAGTAAACCTTTCAGATAAAAAAATCTGCGAGTATTTTTTGGAAGGATGACATCGTTTGTTTTTTCGAAAAGCCAATTATCGAACTATTGTACAATTCCACAAGACTGCAAACTTTACAAACATTTAATCAATGAACTCAAACGACGCCCAGTATTTGCAAAACTATTGTGGATCAGATATATATATATATATATTTCTCTTGTTGATCAAACTCAGCACATAAATAATCTGGAGCTGCCTATTCAAATTTGCAGTTAATATTAAATGTAATTAATGCTTTCCGTAGATTTTCTTTCTATATTCACAATCCAAACTTTCACGTTCCAATATAACCTTACCTTCAACAAAATATAAACAACTCATCAAAATAACAAATAGGTTGTATCCACCGTTTGACTACTAGTCGTCAGTCCCAACCTAATGTACTATCGTTAAAATTTCCGCCGCAGTAACGGGTTGAATTTTTCATGCTCCGCTACTTAGATATAATCGTTAGGCTTTTCCTAGGCATGCCTTTAGGAATGAATGTGAAGCCGCGAGAAAATAAATGTAAGGATTTTATCCCACAGCAAAATGTCTAGGGTAAGTACCGTTATTGAGAAGCTATCGGTGTATTAGCTTCTATAAGTGTTTATTTCCCTACTGTGTCAGAGCAAAGTGATGGTAATCTTTCACTTGCGTCTGAGATGAGTTATACTTTAGAATGGTTATTGAATTCACTGCTCTGAATTGATAAGAGTCTTTGATCTGTTATAAGTTTATTTTATTGGAGTTAAGGAATAGCAGAATGTCCGATTCAAACTGTGACAGTTACTGATTAGTAACTTCACACAATATAAGTTTAGTGTCGTGTTTTTAGGACTTCCATATGGGATCAACCGTGACCAGGCTTTTGTGCTTTGCAAAAAAAGCAATAGTTCGTTTGGTATCCTTCATGTTGCAAGTGTCCATACCATACGTACTTTTACAATCAGATAGGCTTTTCCCTTGTTTACCATCTTTTTAGCATACGAAGAGTAAACATCGAAAATTATGAGATTATAAACAACTTTTTTACTAAAATTTGCCTAGATACTATGATTTCGCTTGAGGCCTTTTCGAAAAGTAATAATCCTAAGTTGTCCATTGCTGTAGTTTCTATTTACGGCCCGATCCTCAGCTTTACTTTCCAAACTGTTTGGCGCCAGAGGGTAAATTTTAACAATAATCTATACTAATATTATAAAGCTGAAGAATTTGTTTGTTTGTTTGTTTGAACACGCTAATCTCAGGAACTACTGATTTGATTTGAAAAATTCTTTTAGTGTTGGATAGCCTATTTATCGACGATAAGACTATAGGCTATTTAAAATCACACTACAACCCACGGGGCCGGCGCAGTAACGATAAACGCGGGTGAAACCGCGGGAACATCTAGTATACAATAATATTATTCACCGTTCTACTTTTACACAAAACCAACCGATTTAATAAGGCCTTTGGATTAATACCACTGCAAACAATTACAGATTCAATATTCGAATCCGTTACGTTATTAATATCGTTTCAGCGCGATTCGTCTCACTGAATGGTTCGTCCCACAGACCTTGTATGTGCCCAGCCCTAGGCACTGCGCTAACCGGGTTGGGAGCAAGGTGAAGTTTCAATAGAGTAGTGATGGGAAAGCTGGGAATTAATCTGGATTATCGATTAGCTATAATATGATTTATCCAAAAGTCAAATTATACATTAATATGCGTATTTTTGATATCGTAACAGATCGCTGTGTAAGGAATGTTAATGGAAGGCCTGTTTTTTCGCTAGAAGACTTGAAGTTAGTTACCTTTCTTGTCCTTGTTTTTTTATAATTTTATGGCAGTTTGATTATTGGCGTTACTCTTTTATTTAATTCCCTACCCATATTGCGTACCCTATGATCTGCAAGTTAAGTCACTAGAAACAATTTTGGCCACATAGTATTAAACCACTGAATGTATAATATTAGTTAGAAAGTTGCACCTATCCGATAATCGAATAGAATTTCTAAACCATGCAATTCGATTAATCGAACAAGTTGTTTGGCAGCACTAGCTGGTACAGATGATGTTCGGTAAATTAATAACGCCGAAGGTGTTGGCAAGCAAAACTGGGACAGTAGTGTTGTAGCCAAATAAGGCTAGGTGCATACAGGGTGCAAAAATATACCGTGAAACGTATCGTAAAATTACGCTTAGTATTCGTAGGGTATGTTTATTAGATATTATGGACATATTAGGTGGGAAAAGCAATTTCAAACCTTCTATGGTTGCGGACAAATATGTTTTGAGTATCTCGTTTCGCTAGTCTAGTCGGATTCAAAATGTATTTCGATTCTCATCATTTTCTTTATGCTTGAAATTTGGTATAGGTGCTAAATTTTTACGTCGTATGGATATATTTAAAATTGGATTAAAACTAAAACATTTAATTCAGTTCAGAAATGAGTTTCGGAACAAGTTTACAACTAGATTAGTTAAAAAACCACATGTTGGAAATCTGTTTCAAATTGGTTTAGTTATTTTAAGGATCTTTTTTTTTATACAACTAAGGTGGCAAACAATCATACGGCCCACCTGATGGTAAGTGGTCACCGTAGCCTATGGATGCCCGCAACACCAGAGGCATCACTTGCGCGTTGCCGACCCTTTAGGAAAAAAAGGAAGTGGGAAGGAGAAGGGGTGGGAAGGGGAATGAGGTTGATTGGGCTTCCAGCACTCCCTCTCACCAAACGAAACACAATAGTAGGAATTGCTATTTCACGTCGATATTCTGTGAGAGGGTAGTCCTTCCCCGGTCGAGCCGGCCCATTCAGGCTGAAATCAGCGAGGCTCTACTACTCTCAAAATCTAATAGAGGAGGGATAATATTTTTAATAAATATTTAAGGTATTATTTAAATGTATTTTTCGTACAGTGAATAGAAATTAATGTGTTGGTTATAATTAAAATTGGTAATTCCCATTATTGAAAATTTTATAATTATTCTTAAGAGATTTACGGGTGATTCATTCAGTAGAGTTTTATGCAATTAAAAATAATTAATTGCTGTAAATTTGGCAAACATAAAACAGGATGCTGTTAATGTAATTACACGACACCGTTCACGTTTCAATTCAACATCTCGAAATAACATAAAGCTTTTAATAACTGGGTACAGTTATTTCAAACATAAAGTAAATTCTCATTAGCGAAAGTGTTAATTGATTCAAAGCCGCTACACGGTGCAACAGTAATATTTATGAAATAGGCCTCTGTGAGCTTCAAGCAGAGCTGTACTGAATAGATGTGGCAAGGACTTTTAATTACATGTTCTTTTTCTTCGATCAAATATACCATAGATGCACATTCTCATACAAAAACCGCGTTAATTTGTGGCACTGACCAGTACTACTTACTTATAAGTGTCTGCGTTTATTATGCAATCCAAGAAATAAACCGGAATAACCATTGAACGCCCGCTGAGAAACATTTTGTAATAGTTTAGTTAAAACGCGTCAATGTAAAGCGTCCTAATTGTGTTACTCGCGATACGCAAGCGCACTAAGTATATGGTACGGTCTCCACCGTAGTAGTGGTGTCGATTCGCTCTCGCTTACTGGCAGCGCACGCAAGAGTGAGTGGGACAGGTGCATAATATAGCGCATACGACTGATTTATGCACAGTTTTGTTGGTGCCGTTTTTCGAGCGACGATCGTGCATCTATGGTATATTTGATCGATGTTCTTTTTAGTTAAAAACAAAGATAAATAAAATTGATGTTCCATTGTAGTGAGAAGAACGCCCATCCCAAGCATGCTTTCTAACCCTACAACTCCCAGTTTTATGTTGGGCAGATTTCGTAACCGTGTTTTTGAGATCGCAGTGACGAAGACTACAACATAGATCATAAATAATAATATAATAATAATGTCCTCCAGACCGAATTTTCGGTCACGTCGGCCAATCTTAACGGAGACTGGCCATCTGCGCAAGAGATATTATAGTGCACAAGTATGTGCGCAAACACAAGTGCACTCTCTGTTCCCTAACCCTCATGATCCGATGGGACGGATAATCCGACACGACCGGAGAGAGATCAGGCGCAGGACCAACGGCTTTACGTGCTTTCCGAGGTGCAGGGGTGTCTAACACCGCCAACTTTCTAACTCCGAGCTCGTATTGAGATTTCTTAACAGAAAAACCCAATTCGTTTTTGTTGGCCCGACCCGGGATTCGAACCCGAGACCTCATGCACAGCAGTCGCATTCACTACCGCTGCGCCACGGAGGCAGTTAAATCATAAGGTAAACACACGAATATCAAGAAATAACGTATAATACTAGATTTATAGGTTATTTCTTGATTATTAATCTTAGTAGCTAACACCTACCAATATTACAATGAAACTTTATTATTGTTATACTATTTCTAAATATTTTTGCTAGTAACACAATATATTTAATCAGGTTTGGTAACCCTGGTCGCTGGAGAAACATAACTAAACGTTATTTAGCTATAAACATCTGTAAGAATGTTTCGCAGTTGATCTGCTACGGAACCAATCACAGATGTACATAAAGCTACCGATTTTAAAGACAGATTTTACATAAATATCCGTGATATTAGTGCCTAAAGATTCTGTACCACATCCAGATTCGCGAGATCCTGACCACAGCCGTAGGTGGTACTGTGTCTAGGCCGTTCTATTAACCGATATGATTAATGCCGCCAAAGCATTGGGATGCTTAATTGAAATCCAATTTTGATTTACAACCAGTGAGTTTAATTGAAAATATTTGCTGGTACCATTTAATTGGTGGGTTTTGTTCGGATATCTATAGTGCGTGTAATAACATAGTTCTTGCGATCGTAACCGTATGGCTTCTGTATTTAATAGTAGGTTGCTGGATTGAGATATTGAAATATGCGTATCTATAGCCGTATTGATGAAATGGCATCAGTTTGTACTGACAGTAGGATTTCAATAATATTGTCTTTTGTTTACGCGAATGTTATTCATTGAAATTAAACTACTATATACGGATTTTATCGCGTTGTTTATTTGACACTTTATTACAAAATTTTGAAAACTGTTACACTACTATTACTATTAAACTTACTAATTTTTAAGCTAATTAAATTATTGAAACTATTAAAACTATACTATTACTATACTATTATACTATTTATATTTGTGTTTACACTTTCCCCGACGTTTCGGTTGCTTTTCAGCAGCCATGGTCACGGGGAGACTAAGATGGCAGTTGTCTCAATGTTCCAGTGTAGTTATTTCAAAGTACCCGAACATAATTTAATCATGGGTGTTTCTATTTACGCAGAATGAGCTCAAAGTATCATGAAGTCTAGCTGTGGTTTGCTTCTTCTTGGGTTTGACTATTTGAATTACTGGATCCCAAGCTGGTGGTACATTCCAATCTCTAAAATCCGTATATAGTAGTTTAATTTCAATGAGTAGGATTTTAAGTCCAGTTTTCGATTTAAAGAGTGTAAGTAGTTCAGCAGCAGCGTGAAGTCTGGCAAACTGCCTGGTAGACGCCAATGAGCTCATCTTTAATAAAGTAAGCCTTACAAATAACTGGCGAATTGTGAATGTGATAATCTTTCTTCCTTTTTTAAAAAAGCATTTTGCTGTTGTAGACTTATGTTATAGGAAATTGCAATTTCTGAAAAGAGGATTTATGTTGTTCTCCTTACATACAGAATGATACGATCTAAGACATACATTAATAGTCATGTGACTCTCAATCTTAAACGACAAAGATTTTAGTCTTTGCTTCATAACGATGTTAGTTTTTGAAGATAAAAGGTAAGTAGAGAGGCTCGCTAAATTATAAGTATATATGTAGCGTAAAAGGCCACAACGAGTTGTCTGAATATTGAAACGTCAAGATGAAGTTCATCGCCATTACTATAAGGAAGCCACGTGACTTAACCAGCTTACCCGTTCGAACCGCCATGATAAGGCGGCACAATTTGTTAATAAACGTCCGAGAGAAAACCCACCAAAGAACTCCATCACCGGTCACCACCCAACTAAATCACGGCTCACGTAACCTGGTTTTCAAATCTAGAACCTCAGCATTGACTAATCCAAACCGCCAATCCGTACACATAGTTACAAAATAAAGTAACCAGCTCACGTCCACATTATTTAGTTAGACACGGCAAAAAAGGGTTCGCCTCAGATCATTAGTGACCGAAACCTGTAAAGGATAGACAGATACGTCTTATTCAAGATAGGCTGCATAAATAAGATGTTCAACAGTAAAATATTAGATGCAAAGGGGAAGCAAAAATGTCGTTATATTTACATACCGATATGGAGCGGCGGCGAGTGCTGTGAGGCTAGCTTGATGCGTACTGAATTCGTTTTGGTTTTGCTTTTCAGGGTGTAATTTTTGATGGCAATGCAGGAATATATCGTTGGTGTGTAGACACGATTCATATTAATTGTCGTCTTAAATTAGTTGCAGTTACAGTATGGGTGGGCATGTAGAACTTAAACATTTTTTATACATATATGGTGGCAAACAAGCTTACTGCCCACCTGATAGTAAGTGGTCACCGTAGCCTATGGACGCCTGCAACACCAGAGGCATCACTTACGCGTTGCTGACCCTTTAGGAAGAAAAGGAAGTGGGAAGGAGAAGGAGCGGGCAGGGGGAAAGAGGGTGATTGGGCCTCCGGCACTCTCAAGCACCAAACGAAACACAACAGTAGGAATACTGCTATTTAACGTCGATATTCTGTGAGAGGGTAGTACTTCCCCGGTCGAGCCGGCCCATTCATGCTAAAATCAGCGAGGTTCTAGTACCATAAAAAATTATACTATAAAAGAAATACTATATAAAATTATATTTATTTTATGTTTTGAGTATTTGATCCAAATAAGTCAAAATAACTTAAATTAACTACATATGTTTACTTTGCGTATTGCAGTTTAACACTGGCAATCATTTACAAGTCGGAGATATGATATTTCAATCAAAGATCTAGCGGCACTTAAATATGTTGGTGACCACTTTTCAAACTGTGGACTGAAATAAAAAAGTTGTTATGCAATTTTAGACGTGTTTGTATAATATGATGGTGGAAATGAATGCGTCGGGAATATAGTTAATAATTTGATCTCTCAAAATTAATGCGAGCAACTTACACAATGGACACAATAGCACATTCTGTCATGAGCATGCTATAGCTATAATGTCCTCCAGACCGAATTTTCGGTCACGGCGGCCAATCTTAACGAAGACTAGCCATCTGCGCAGGAGATAATATTATAGTGCATAAGTGTGTGCGCAAACACAAGTGCACTCTCTGTTCCCTAACACTCATGATCCGATGGGACGGATAATCCGACACGACCGGAGAGAGATCAGGCGCAGGACTAACGGCTTTACGTGCTTTCCGAGGCACGAGTGTGTCTAACACCGCCAACTTCCTAACTCCGAGCTCGTATTGAGATTTCTTAACAGAAAAACCCAGTTCGTTTTTGTTGGCCCGACCCGGGATTCGAACTCGAGACCTCATGCACAGCAGTCGCATTCACTACCGCTGCGCCACGGAGGCAGTAGCTATAGAGTGTAATACAATTCACAAACACATTATGAGAGGGTACGGAAATGATCATAGCATAGGTATGCTCATTTCCGTATTCCGTGGTATGAAAGGTTTCATTCAGCAAAAAGTACTGTGTGCGAGTAAGCAAAGCCACGGGCAAAAGCTAGTTAATTATAAATTCAATTAGAAAACGCTAGTGCCTAATTATAGTAGTACGCTTGCCTTCCGTGAGACTGAAATGCAATTCGGAAACTGGGGATGACATTCTCCGCTTGCTTCGAAGAAGACATGGTGCTATGCTATAATGATAGAAATCTCTAGAATTATCACGTCACAAACAGTCTGTTAACAACTGACAACGATTGGTAAAAAGCAAATAAGCACCGGTCAATCAAGCGGCAACGGGTATTTTCTTCACTCGTTATACTCTGCAATTTCGCGCATGACAGAGCTTTCTTTAGCTGAGTATAAGTAGACATTATTATAAATTGTTTTTCTTTCACGGATAATTTTCTAGCAAGTTACGTTAGGAAATTTGGGCCTTTGGAAGGTGTACACGGAAATATGGAACTAATGTGCCTTTACAAGGGTCTCTAGCCTTCGAGAGTTTGATCTAATTGAGAAGCAACACCTACCGAGACTATTGTTACAAATGGAACCTTATAAATCTGGGCTCTGGGGAGGGGTGTTTAATATAAAGTATATTATAGATTTATTATTACCATAATAACCTTTAGTCTTAGTTTGTATAAGTTGACCACCTAGAGAACATTTTAGTTACAAGCAAAGAGAGCCGCAGGGATCCTGGTGCCTCAAAAAAAAGCCCGACACATTAATTAAAAAAACAATGTAACAACTACAAATTATTCATAATTTGTTCAGCATCTTAAAGCTTACACTGTTTATCTATGTACAACTAAAACATTTATGTCATAAATTATATCATCCTGTGTCATAAAACGCAAAAACGAGTGATGTACACGTTTTCCGTCACCAACCTTTAAGTATCTAACTTTATCATAAATTCCGAATATTAATGACCTTTATCAACATTGTAGCCAAGTTAGGAAAAGCCCGTATAAATTATTAAAAAGTGCTTATTAAATAGCTCATTAAAGTGCGCCTGATTATACTTACTAACTTAATGTCGTATTAACGATTATTATTCGTATATCCATTAATAGTGAAATAAATTTCCTCTGGACATTATAGACTTTTAATGTTTTTAAGAGGGTATTTGTCATATATAACGGGAACATAGTAATAGATTTTTATGTGTTTTATAGACTATAAGATATGGGCTTCCGTTTTTATATCACATCTTTGATTTTATTTTTCTTAAACTGACGTATTGCAAATTGGTTTTCTCGATGACTTTACTGCATGAAACAATGTACTGACTAATTTAGCTCAGAGATGGGTTAATGCTATCATTAAAATCATGTAGTCCTTTAAAGGCTCATGTGTTTGAAGGTGTATACTAAAAAACAGTGTTTGTATATAATTTATGCTAAAGTCTAAATAATATTCTAAATAATATGATCTATGTACATGTTTATTTTGCGATGTGCGATAAAAGGTGAGTATTTTATCTATACAGGTACATAAATACATTGCCTTTCACCTTTAACGTAGCCAGAGGTGTGGAGCACCCAAATTTCGCTAACTTTAATTTTAGGCCCCATGCAATAAGAGAAACTCATTGACAATTATCGCCTGCACGTTAAGCCCGTTCGGAGAGCACGTTAAGCCGTCGGTCCCTGCTGCCATGAACATCTAGGCACTCGTTATTGGGAAGTCAGTGCCCTCTAATATCCTGTCACTGGTCTAGCCTTAGGGTATCGTTAGCCTTCGTGTTGCGGAGGTCAGATGGCAGTCGCTCCGTGTAAAAACTGATATCCAGTCAAAACCTTCGGTTAGACTAGAAAGCCGACCCCAAGTGACTTGGGAATAATAAAGGCTAGGGAGAAGAAGTAATAAGGGAAACTCTAATGCCGTATAATATATGCCGGTATAGTTCCAAACTACTGAGAATTTCTCGATAGAAACATCAAGGACTCTCACCGGACCCAAGAATAGAAGGCCGAGAGCTTATGCACTGTGGGCGCACAGTTTTGTACAGATACGTATCGATGGAGATAATTTTTAGAGCTATAGAAACCAAGTTTGACATAGGCATTTGACCTCGAGGGGTTTGAATAAATTCACAAACCATGATAAAGCAACATAAGATCGCAGTTTAATTAATATTTAAGCTTTTTACTGTACATAAGTCGGTGCCTCAACTGCCCGTGTCGTGAACATGCATGATACTTTTGTTTTATTTTCGTTCTATTAACTACGTGGTACAACTAAAACCATAATTGAATAATGGTTTGAATTTGCGATATGAATTCTGTATTTCTGCACCTCCCTAATTATTGTAGGTATTATTTTATCGATTTGTAGCCAGGGGCACGGCAATCGATATTTAGCTAAGCGCTTAAAAGGTTAAAAACAATCCAGACATATTTCTTAATCAATATTAAACTGCACATACATATTGTTCACTGAATATTTGACACAAAATTCACACCAGAAACAAAAAAGAACAAATATATTTTTATCTCCAATATAAATGTTGCTAACCTTATCGCGGCCGAACGCGTAAACTAAGACAGACAGGGCATAAAAATTGCACAGAAAATGCGTCTTGTCCCCGCGTAGTCATGAAACATCTGTTTTACATATAAAAGGGTTCTGGATTTATGAATAGAGACTTACAGTCAGCGTCTAGTCAGCAATGGAATTTAATGGCAGACTACACAAGTTAATGTTTTGTTGAATCGTCTGAATTCTGAATCTATAAGATGGGAACGGAAAATGTTGGACAATTTTATTTCTGTTGTGATGTATAGACGTACTGGGTATTATATTTTGATATTTTTATATCTGTGTATGCCCGAAGGGGGAAGGCAGAGTTGTATTACAAGGTTATTTCACAAGCTATGATTTCAGGTCCTACGCAATATTGAGCAAGCCTATTTCCGTTACCGAGCCGCCAAGTGTTGTGGATTCCATCCCCAAATGGAAAAAAATTGTCTGATCCCCAAATAGTTGTTCCAAGTCTGCGTGTTCTTTGTGTCCGTTGTTTGAATGTTTGTAAAGACCCCCGTGTCACAAGAATCATTCCTAGTACAGGAAATGTCTATTAAAAAGAAAAAATCAAGACTCAGTGCTTCTAATAATAATATACTAATTAAAAAAACTTGATACCACTTTACCTAATCCACGAATCAAACCCAACGTTATGCCACAAGATCAACAACGCAGTCTTTATTGGTTGTTGTCTCTGATTACGCTCAATTTCAGTATTTCGTAATGAGAACTATTCCCAATAAAACTTTCCTGATCCGAATATTGTACGGCCACACAAATATGAGAGATAAAACTACTATTATGTTTGTCTAGTACCTTTTCTTTATCTAGACATGCATGGGAATGCTATGATGTAAGGGAGAAAGGAAAACGTATGGACACTAATAAACATTAACAATTATGTCTTAACAGCACAAAAGCGTTAACCTTTGCTAACACTAAGGTGACAATAGCTTCAGGAAAAATATGGTCATTTATTTCAGAACTAAATTTGCTCGCGGCCTACCTTGTGTTAAAATTAACACAATATTTTGTCATTAAATTGCTATCTCTCGGGAATAGTACTTTTTGCAAACTACTTACTTTTTCAGAATAAAAAGTACCTTATATCCTTTTTACAGAAAAGGATAAAATGAATGCGAAATTTCACGATGATCGGTCAAGTAGTTAAGGCATGAAAGCGTAACAAACAAACAAACTCACATGCACATTAGATTTATTTTCATTCAATTCATTTGCTCAATTAAGATTTATTTAACTGATATGCTGACATGATTAAATAAGTATGGCTCTTTATCATAAATTAAATACATACTAATATAGTAACACACATTAACCAGAAAAGGAAACGCATCTTAATATCTTTTTAATATTCAAAGTATGCTAACATGGCGGAAATGGAACACTTGTTCTACTGACCTTGTTATCATATGAAAAATTAAATTTGGGCTATGTATAAACTAATGCCACGATTTATTAACAAATACTCTCGGTATAATGTTATTTGCATTTTAATTATCAATATCAATTCTTGGTTAAACACACATTGACACCTAATTCCTAGAAACTTGGTTTAAAAATTTAAGAGTGAAAGCAGAAGACAGGCCTTATGATTAATTTCAACATTTATTGTATAAATAAACAGGTTATAAATAAGTCTGATTTCATAATCTATATATTAATACGTGAAGCGAAAACTTTGGATCCCTTTTTACGAAAATTGGGCGGACGGAGGAGTATGAAATTTCGCACACTTATAGTTTATACAGAGAAGAAGTGATGAATGCTAATATTTATTTAAAAATATGTGTAAAAATACATTAAATTAATGAAAAAAAAAACTACACGCACACAACCATGCATTTGACACACGTAGTCGAAGCGCGTAACTATGGTTACACATATCAATATGTAATGACATATATCAGCAATATCTTACAGGCAAACTTTGGTCGAATTTATAGCACTAGGCGACCGCTAGTCCAAATAAATCCTTGGTTAAACACACATTGACACCAAATTCCTTGAAACTTCGTTTAAAAATTTAAGAGTGAAAACAGAAGACAGGCCCAATGATTAATTTCAACATTTATTGTATAAATAAAGAGGTTATAAATAAGTCTGATTTCATAATAAGTGTGAGAAGCTATTAAGAATCATTGCCACCCTACCTACAAAGCGTCGGCGACCAGCCACCGTCTCCACCGCTTTCTACACTAGAAAATAATGACCAACAATTAATATTGGGTCTCTTTCAGAATTGACATAAAGATAGGACTAACCTGAATCACACAATCGCAAAAACAAACCTTATCTTAAAGACACTACAGTCGAAATTGAACACATAAACTTATCGCTTCATGGAATCACACGTTGTTATCAACTTGCAGTTTAATATAAACTCTATTAAAAACAGATAAGGTTTACTATGCAATGAGCGCCCTCAATAGACTTTGCATCCGTCGTCTAAGTGTGAAATATACTTTAATAAAAAACCAGTTTAAGCTGGCCTCCTGATTGAAGGGAACGCGGAACTCTTGTCGTTCAGGTTAAGCTAGTAAACGATTTAACCTTAATAGCGTATTTTTAATGATTCATAGGAGAAAATGGGTGTAAATAATAGCTTAGATAGGAGCCGCAAATGTTGCAAGTATTCCTACACGTATTTGCTTAACGAATATAGATCTTATGTTCAATACATTAAGGTTACACGCGCTATTTAGTTACAAATGCAGAAAAATTACATATATGTAAGCGGTTATATTTATCTAATAGGCAACTTCCATAGTAAGGAGAATAACGGATACAAAGAAAAGCTAAATATGGACCATATGCAATTTCAATGCCTCCTTGGATGAAACCCGTAATATTCGAAGAAGAAAAATGAATTAGTTTGATTTTGCACCATCTTTTCAATAATTATTGTCTATCAAGGGATTAAAACTTTGACACATTAATTTATGTATTAGGTCTATTGAAAAAGGGAAAGTCATTTTCCGTATTCCGAAAACATTTTAAACGCTATTACTGAAAAGTTCTTGACAGCAACACAATAGCACTTTCTCTGATCAACTAACGAATTCGGTCACAACGAAACGATAAATTTATTTTCAGAAATATATATCAAGAAGCAGCGATAGCCTTGTGGGCACATCACTGACTTTTTGAAGTTATGTGCGTATTAAATGGTTAATAATAATTATCGCTTGCTTTAACGGTGAAGGAAAACATCGTGAGGAAACCTGCATGTCTGAGAGTTCTCCATAATATTCTCGAAGAAATGTGAAGTCTGCCAACCCGCACTAGGCCAGCGTGGTGGACTATGGCCTAACTCTTCTCACAGTGAGAAGAGGCCCGTACCCAGCAGTGGGACAGTTTAATACAGGGCTGATATTATTATTATATCATAAAATCAGAGTCGGAGGAAAATTAACTGAGGAGTTCGAAGTTGGTACCGGACTAAAACAGGGAGACGCTCTATCACCTATCCTATTTAATTTAGCTCTCGAACACATAATTCGGAAAGTCTTGCTAATAGATGGGGGGATAGAACTTAATGGGAGACACAAAGTTATAGGGTATGCTGATGACCTTGCAATCCTAGGGCAGAGTGAGATGGAAGTAATGAGCATGGCAGAGATATTGGAAATGGAAGGCAAGCAAGTGGGTCTCAGAATCAGTCGCGAGAAGACTGAGTATCTCCATATGAAGAGATACAAAGATCACAGAGCAAATAGAAGAGATCTTATAGTCAGAGGCACAACCTATAGAGGCGTCAACAAATTTAAGTATCTCGGGTGCACGATCACGGATACAAATCAAAGGGAGGACGAAATAACCATCCGCATCGTCAACGCGCTAAGGTGTACTGCAGCTCTTCATAAAGTGTTAGTGTCTAAGTTGATAAGCAGAACCACAAAAATTCGCGTCTACAAAACAGTAATTAGGCCGATTTTAATGTACGGGTGCGAGACTTGGACATTAACACTGAAGGAAGAAAATAGACTATTAGTCACGGAGCGAAAGATATTCCGTAAGATTCTGGGACCGACAAGAGGAGAGAAGGGGGAGTGGCGACAAAGATTTAATGGCGAGATTGAAGATCTAGTGTCAGAGCCGAATATTATCGGGGAAATAAAAGCTACCCGACTTCGCTGGCTTGGACATGTGGAACGAATGGGAGAGGATCGAGCTGCCAAAAGAGGCTACCCGACTTCGCTGGCTTGGACATGTGGAACGAATGGGAGAGGATCGAGCTGCCAAAAGAGGCTACCCGACTTCGCTGGCTTGGATATGTGGAACGAATGGGAGAGGATCGAGCTGCCAAAAGAGCATATCTCGGGCGTCCCAACGAGCTTCATCCGGTGGGTCGTCCAAGGTACCGCTGGAAAGACGAAATAGCTAAAGACTTGAAAGAGATGAATGTGCTCGATTGGTCTGACTTGGCACAAAATAGGAAAGAATGGCGCACTTTAATGTCGGAGGCCAAGATCCACTTTGGATCGTTGAGCCAGCGAAGTAAGTAAGTAAGTATATCATAAAATCATGATTCGATTATTCGACTGGTATTCGAGTAATAACCAGTAACACATGGGTACTTTGATATTCGAATGCGACATCGTACAATCGAATCATTCGATTATATTTTATTTGGTAACAACCACGTATTGCGGGTCGTAAGTCTCTATAGGTTACGGTAACCACCACCGGGTTGTTTACCGTCAGGTCAAAAATATGTAACACAATCGATGTCTCTATACCTCTACCTACACCATAAACGAATTACTACCATGATAGTGCATTCAGTTATCAATAATATAAAGCATTAACTAATGATGTTCCTAGGGTTGCCAACTTTTTTGCCAAAAAAAACTTATAAAATGGTTTGAATAGGAAAAATATAAAGTATTTGGAAGAAACAAAAGTATTTTTAAATTTTATGTTTTTATTTCTTTAAAAACGTATTTTTGTGTGCACATGCTAACAATTTTTTGCTACCTTTAAATCTTTTTGCTATCTTTAAAGCGTGTTTGACAATTAAAATTAAAATTTAAATATATAAACAATTCGTTTTTAATTAAATATATTGACGCTTTATTTCTTTCTTCTCGCCACTTTAGATTCATCACTGAAAACAGTAAGTAAAAGCATCACAGTAAAGGTAGAAAATAAAGTATTTTCATATACTTTATTTATATGCAAAAGTATAAAGTATAATTACCAAGCGTTACCATTTATCGACACTTCCCGTGACCAGAGGGCTGGCCTTTATTTTGCAGAAAGAATAAGCATTGCCATTCAACGTGGCAATGTTGCCAGTCTTCTGGGCACACTACCGGTCGACTGTGATGCGGAGGAATTTTATGACGCCTATTAGAGGGTTTTAGTTTTCTTTTTCTTTCTGTTTTATAATATTTTAGGTATAAGTCATTTTTAAAGAATTGTGGTTATATGTACATATTTGAATTTCTTATAATGAAATACAAAACTTAATTACCAAAAATAAAGTAGGATACGTTATTATAAAGTATGGTTGGCAACCCTAAATATTCCTATTCTGTCGCCAACGCTTATCTCCGCAGCGGTTTTTATTTATTTTCGTACTAATTAGAACTGGAAACAGATGTGCGTAGGAGTGTGTTATTATTCTGTTAACCGACCACTGAAAGTGGGGTAATGAGTTTGGCGAGTGGGCGTATAAAAGCGATATGTGGACTGTTATTTATAATGTTGACACGTAGATATTGATCCGGCATTCATGTTTCGATGTTATTGAAGAACCATTTATTATTGTTTTTCTTATCATCGGTACTTTCATAATATACATATTAGTGTACCTTTATGATTATTAATAATAATAATATAATAATATTCCATCACATACACATAACACCATCTAGCCCAAACTAAGTAGACCTTATACTATGGGTACTAGACAATGGATAAACATACATATATACTTTTTTTTTGTTTTTTAGATGTTCCCGCGGTTTCACCCGCGTTTATGATTACTGCGCCGCCCCCGTGGGTCGTAACTTGATGTTATATAGCCTATAGCCTTCCTCGATAAATAGGTTATCCTACAATAAAATAATTTTTCAAATCGAACCAGTATTTCCTGAGATTAACGCGTTCAAAGAGACAAACAAACAAACTCTTCAAGTTTATAATATTAGTATAAATTAACAAAGCCGTCTTAGCGTTCACTTTGCTAGAATAGGCGGTCTCGATGGCGCAGTGGTTAATGTAACCGACTGCTACGCCTGAGGTCGTGGTTTGATTTCCGCACAAGTCAAAAATTTGTGTGCATGAAGATGCAGCTATATAACATCACGCTACGACCCACGGGGGCGGCGCGGTAATCATAAACGCGGGTGAAACCGCGGGAATATCTAGTCTCGTATATGATTTACCAGTTACGCAGCAGTAGTGAAAGTGTCTGCTATGCATGAGGGTTTAGATTCGAATCCCAGGTCTGGACAATAAAAAGTTATTGGTTATTGACTGCACTGAAAAGCTTAAGTTTATTATCATTTATTAAGTATGTTCTTAATAATGTGCTACTATTGAGAATATCTTGACGACGAGAGTCCAGTAACACGCTGCGATATTCCAGTTGAGTAAAGTTTAATTCTCGAATCGAAAACTCACAAACAACATTGGTAAAATGCTATTGCACCAATGAAGTAATTATACTACTTAACCTATAACTAATATCAGGTTTACATCGATTTTACCACTAGGAATCGATACAAAGATGTTTATCTCATAAGCATCATCGATATTAAAACATCGATAATAGCCCAACACTATACAGTACTAGTTTTAAAATAGAGTTGTTCCTATTTTACTACCATAATTAAAAAGCTTATTAAGGTTTACCGTCAAAGTTAGAAAGTTAATTTGTTGCTCAAACGGGATGCGAACTGCGACCTCCGGCTTCTGTTTATACCATTATGATATGAATTTTGTACGGGTTTTAAGTAGGTGTTTAGTTCTATTGGGACATTGCAAACTTCATTTAGACCTTAGCCATGCAGGCTACAATGAAGGGCTGACCCTTCCTTGGTAAACTTGGTACTGCCAATGTACCGGGTGTTGGGGAATCGTTCTCTAAATAAGACAAAGTTGATCCACAATTATCTACTTGTTCTAATTGTTGTGTTAGTTGTTGTTCCAAAGCTTTTTTTTTCTGAAGTGGATACTTCTTCAGGCGCGTTGAGCACTTCTTGGGTGAACAAAAATCATAGAGCTCACGTCATCGTCACGCTTCCACGCTTTCCATTTTTGAATTATTTTAGAATATTAACAATATCTCAGAAATAGTGCGTCCTACGCAAAAAATAACAAAATTTTGACCACCTTAATAACACCCAAGAAAGTATCAGGAATCCGACTCGCCCATTTTTTTTGTTTTTATGAAGAAGTGTTTATGATCAAGGATTAAAGTTTTGACTTCTATCGGCAGTCCCCAAAGACTCCCCCAATTTTTTTTTTATACATCTATAGTGGCAAACGAGCATACGGTCCACCTGATCGTAAGTGGTCATCGTAGCCTATGGACGCCTACAACACCAGAGGCATTACTTGCGCGTTGCCGACCCTTTAGGAACTGAAGTGGGAAGGAGAAGGAGCGGGAAAGGGGAAAGGGGTGATTGGGCCTCCGGCATTCTCACTCACCGAACGGAACATAACAGTAGGAATACTGGTATTTCACGTCGATATTCTGTGAGAGGGTAGTCCTTCCCCGGTCGAGCCGGCCCATTCATGCTGAAATCAGCGAGGCTCTACTACTCACCCACGTAACAAACATATCCTTATTAAGTTTATGTTTAAAAAAAGGATAGCGCAGTAGTCATTTAAGTAAGGCACCGCCTGGTATAGATTCAATATATAATTTTTTTAGAATATGAGTATTATGTATCATATATTAAGTATATCATATTATGTATTATTAAGTATCATATATTATACTAGCTTTTGCCCGCGGCTTCGCTCGCGTTAATTTAGAATTTGACAAGCAATTCGAGTTTACTCTGCTTGTAATAATATAATTCAATCATGATTCGAAAGACATGTCATTGTGGCGCCATCTATTATCATAAGAACGTTATTGTTGTTTTTCTCGAGAACAGTAATTTTTTTCGGGATGAAAGGTAGCCTATGTACGTTTCTGTACACCAGACAACGTATATGCAAAATTTCAGAATGATAGGTTCAGTGGTTTAGGCGTGAAAAGGTAACAAACAAACAAACTCATTTTTGTTTTTATAATATTAGTTAGGATTAGGATTATATCATTTTCACGGCCTAGGAGGTAAAAATATGTACTACCAGTGTTTTTTTTTTCGTATAAAAAGCTTACTAGCATTTTGGGTTTTAAATGATTAGTAATTTTGTTTACCCCAGCTAAGCTAGAATGCTTGTGTTATGAATGGGTTCACGTCAATAGTGCAAGTGGGATTCGAACCCGCGACCTCTCGATCGCAAGTCCAATGCTTTATCCATTAGGCTACCGCCGCTTGAAATAATGTAGACTTTGTTAATAAATTTCTTTAATATAATTTACCCATTAAGGACGGCACTTTCTGTGACCCTGACAACGTAAATGAGAAATTTCATGATGATCGGTCGAGTGTTTACGGAATACGATTTCATGCCAAACAAACTATCATATACACTAATATTAGATAGGATATTAAAACGAATAAATAAATTAAATTAAATTGAATTGCCGTATGGAACTTACATTCCTATATTTTAGGACTGGTTTCATGAATTATCAATTTTACTAAAATATCAAATTAAACTACTATATACGGATTTTATCGCGTTGTTTATTTGACACTGTTACAAAATTTTTTTGAAAAACTGTTACACTACTATAATCACTATTAAACTTTACAAATTTTTTAAGCTATTTAAATTATTGAACTATTAAAACTATTTATACTATTACTATACTATTATACTATTTATACTATTACTATACTATTAATAGTTCAATAATTTAAATAGCTTAAAAAATTTGTAAAGTTTAATAGTGATTATAGTAGTGTAACAGTTTTTCAAAAAAATTTTGTAACAGTGTCAAATAAACAACGCGATAAAATCCGTATATAGTAGTTTAATTTCAATGAATAACATTCGCGTAAACAGAAGACAATATTATATCAAATTAATTATTATTTAGTGTGAATGTTAAATTGAGTTCAAAAAACGCACAAAAATTAATTGAAATTTTCATTAATTCTACTAATTAGAGTTAGTGTAATTAGACGAGAAGAACTCATCGCCTGTCATAACTCATGTACTTTTTTAATTAGATGCCGTTTCTTTGTAATTGTTGATGTAATTATCAGTTTTCATGTATTTTAGCACTGATTGTATCAAACGAGAAGTTTTATTGTGGGAATGTTCTTTTGAACACTAATTTAGTGTAATACGATTGAAATTAATTGGGTTGTTTACATAATTAAGTTTGATTGCACGGACGGTGGAAAGGTTTAAGTGGTTACGTAGCAGTGTTGTCGGTTCGATTCACAGACGCGATAAATATGTGATACACATAAGTACGCGTCTATATTTCCGAATTGATAGCTAGGAGTATACGTATAGTATTATATTATCTATACTAATATTATAAAGCTGAAGAGTTTGTTTGTTTGTTTGTTTAAACGCGCTAATCTCAGGAACTACTAGTACGATTTGAAAAATTCTTTTAGTGTTGGATAGCCTATTTATCGGGGCAGGCTATAGGCTATATAACATCATGCTACGATCCGCGGGGGTGGCGCAGTAACGATAAACGCGGGTGAAACCGCGGTAACATCTAGTTATAGTATAAGTACCTATATTATGTCAACTATGGATTTAGGTTCTACTGAATAAGTCGAGCTTATTGTTGTTTGCGAGACAGAGTTCCAGAGTTCGTGCTCCAACTGAAAATTTAAAAACTAGGAAAAACTTAAACAATACACGACTCGGGAATTGAACCCGCGCTCTTGTACAAAATTGTAGTATACACTACCAATGTGCCACCAAGCACTTATTTAACAGAATTAATAATGTTAAATAAACAACGCGATAAAATCTGTATAAAGTAGTTTAATGTCCAAAAAATAATAAAATATTATTTTGCCTCTTATTGCATTATTTTTAATGATTTATTTACCTTTAATTTTTTTAAATAACTATTATCTATGAACCTATAATTCTTTTTTCATATAGGGATCAAACATCAACACCAGGCACATTGATAGCTTAAACCACTGCGGTTATCGCGCATTCAAACTTTTCATACATTGATTTCGTGCAGTCATGCTTTTTATACAGTGACTGTGGATAAAAAATACAGTGAACGGTATTCTTTTGCTACTTCCAAGTTTGATATTCAATTTGCATTACAAGTGCCATTTAACATAGTTGAAATGATTGAGTACTGTAATTTGACGCTATTATTAGGTAATTAGAGTTTTGAGTTTCCTCATGCGGTCGTGAACTAAATGTAGGGTGACTATAAGTGGTATTCAACGCTCGGACAAATCACGAAGGTACTATTTCGTATATCAAATATTGTCCGCCGGTATTGTGTTTGCTTAAAGTTGTCTCTTGTGAAATAGATAAATAAATATTAGTATGTCAACTGCTAGAGTGCCAAACATAATTCAAAAGCAATTGTAACTGGCTGCCACTGGTAGATTGCTGCAGCTCAAGCAGTTCATTTAATTTTAAAAAAAATGTTCCAATAATATTAAAATAGTAAAATAAATCTTTTTATTTCTAGCCATGTTTTACTCTTTACGAACATAGGCAACAACATACTCCTAGACACAGTGTTTCTAGAATTGCCCAAAGTTATTCTCATCCGGAGACTACATCCTGAACCTTGCAAGTACCATAAATGTAAATTCAGTAAATGTAACAAACTCACTAACCCCTTTGACGTTCATAAGTGTTACTTTGTGACTTAAGTGAATTAATGATTTTGACTTTGACTTTATAATTGGCTGTAAGCATAAGAGCTAACCTGCATTGAAAATCATGAATTTTATAACAAAGCTAGTTTGTGAGCTTAATAAATAAAAGTAGGGATATGTCCAAGTTTCTCCAAACGCCTGGCCACCATAACCACGAAGTCCAAATGAGGTCGCTTAATTCGATTGCTTAGAAATATTTGAATGAGTGTTAATTCTATATTATTTATGGCGCACGGTGGGAACTTTGAAGGTCTGATTGATATGAATGTACTGTTTCATGTAGGTGTAACATTATAAGCTATAAAATGCACGTTAAAGATAAAAGAGAATTGTTACTTACAATACATCAGTGTTGCTTCACTAATTTGTCCCTTAATACTTAGTGAAAGGCATGTCACACTAATGTTTCAGATATATATAGGTTGATGCGGCAAGCTGAAGACAGGGTGCTATGGCGCTCTTTGGGGGAGGGCTATGTCCAGCAGTGGACTATTATAGCCTGATGATGATGATGATATATAGGTTTAAAGTAATAGACGAGTCATTTTCAGCTACTGAGCTTATTTCCAATCGCAGAGCTGTAACTGAAATTTTACCACCAAAACATGAATGGCGTGATGCTTTATGTGGTCCTCTTACCACTGCCACCATATCGAGTGTAGTGGGTTCAAATCCCACACGAGACAAAATATTGTATGATCCACAAATTGTTATTTCAAGATCGAGTGTCTTTTCGTATTTGTTGTTTGAATATTCGTAAAGTTCTCAGCGATACAGGGCTTAATCATCGAGCACGGATAGACTTTTCAAAAGAAAAATATTTAAATCGGAAATCGAAATGAGGTTTAAGTTATCACTTAAGCATCTGAACTAACAACGTAGTATTTAACTTTACCCTCAATATACGTGGGAAGATATTTAACATTCAATAATTCGCATAAAAAGCCTAGAAATAATGGCAGCCCCAATGTGGGAGGACAAGTTCCACTTATACGTTGGACTAAGATCTATTGCGAGCGTATCCGAGTGAAGCTACTAGTTATTCCGTTTAGATCATTGTAGATAGAGACCTCGTCACGCCCGCGCCTTCTGCAGCGTGTACTTTAGTGATGGGAAAGGGGTCACTGGAATAATCCGGATTCACTGGAATATTTTTTCTTTTATAGTTTAGATGTTGAAATAACCGGTAGATTTTAAAAAATTAACTATATTTCGGTAACTTGCGAATGGTTTGTCTGAGAATTATAAAGGTTTGGAATTGTAAGTTTTATATCTGTAGATAACAAAAATTTTAAATATAAGTCTTTAGCGGAACATAAATTAAAACAGTCGTAATATGAAAAGGGGAAAAGATGAGCGTATTTTTATCTTTCATTATTTTGACGTTTACTATAAGCTTGTTAGGTTATTTTTCCTAGAGTAATAAAATAACATGTATGAAGATATAAATCACTTAGTATTGATAAAATAAAAATATCTTTCAACTATAGTTTTGTCTTCAACATTCAAAATAAATTTAATCTTAAATCGAAACCAACAATTTCGAATTCAAATTAAAATATCCATTAACACTTGTCCAAGATTAAATCTACATAAATAATATTATCTATACTGCAATCTTTACGCACCCCTCTGTAAGCCACGAAACGACAATCAACTCTATAACTTTGTAACAAGGTTTAATTTTAAATAAACTGAAATTTAAGGATGATGATACTTCAACCATATTGTTATTATGTAACTGTATTATTACATGCATCAAACTTACAAGTTTTATTAATAAGGTTTCATACTTAAACTCAAGTAAAATTGTGAGTATATTCTCCTTATTAACAGCGCTAATTTAAAGATGCCATCACGTTTTTAATTTCCTGAGTGGGAAGGTGAATAGTGCCTTCTACAACTTAAGTATCTTGATGTAATTATCAGGATTTTAAAGAGTAGATGGCATTGAATAAAACCTCTTTAAATTATTTATTAATTATGACAGGTACCTATCGTGTTTTATGATAAACTTTTATGTATGAATGAATTAACTTGTTTCTTTTTTAATCGTTTTCCCTTTAAATGTTGACACTGCAGGTGCATGGTGTATACAGTTACTATGCGTATATCAACAAATGTACTTTTAAGTTGTTATTTTAATTCTCATATTATCTTAAACTGATAATATGAGAAAGTCTACTCTTTCTTGAAATATACTAGAGACAATTTTATTATCTTTGCATATTCTATAAAAAAACATATAAAATTATAAACTCAAATTCTTATTCATAGAATTAATTGTTACGGAAAACCATGAATCAAATAACTACTATCCCGCTAGTTTGAAAGTCAAAACATTCCGGTCGAATAATGTGCAATTAAAACGGCGAGATGTATTACCATTTCCCATCACTACTGGTTCAGTCTATGCAGGCGATGACAGCTCGACGGTGGAACAGAATTATGGCCAGAAAGCGGATTCAATTACTCCACAGTACTTATTGCTAAATTATAGTGTGTTCCTGTTATTATATGAAAGCTTCCTTTTAATGGTATTTGTGGACTAGAGAAAGACTGAGAGTGCGATGGGCTGAAACGTCTAAAATCTAGCTAATACGTATTTAAAGAGATTAAACATTGATAAGAATCAAATAATAAAGAATGTCATGAAAATATAATCTCGATAACGTAAATTCTGTTATTTGCTAATGAAAATTAAGTATATTTTAGAACAGCGATAGCTCAGTGGGGAGACCAACAGACTGCAATGCAGAGAGTCTCGGGTTCGAACCCACGTCGCGCACCTCTGACTTTCGGAAGTTATATGACTTTTCGAAATTATGTGCGTATGATTGACAATTATCGCCTGCTCCGTGCCTCGGAAAGCACTCTAAGCCGTTGGTCTCGGCTGCCATGAACATCTATGGCAGTCGTTATTGGGAGCGTGTCGACACAAAAGATCCCACTGGGTCGAAGTGTCGCCGGTCTGCACTGACTGGCCCCCACATATGATAAGATAAGTATATTTTGGCCCATGCTAATCCAATGTTGTCTTTTAAATATTTAACTAAATATAAATCTCTTATATGTTAATGATTTATATAGTTCTTGAATACGACAATCTTTTAAAATCAGTAGAGGTACTACATATTTTAATTTGTTCATATTATCATATTCTAAGTGCTGTTGTATTTTCGAGGCCTATTTCTAAGAAACCGTATGAAAAAGTTTTTAGAAAATACCTAGTTACAAGTATTGAAATTTACTATTTCAATACTCGAGATGAGAGTCAGTTCCCTTATATTTTTTTATTTTGTTCGTCAAAATGACCACACTCCACCTGATGGTAAGCAGTCGTGTGGTCTAAGAGCAGTGGCCTCCTCACCGCCCTCATAGCAGCCGAGGCGATGTTGAGGTCTCTACTTTGACGGCCTGAGAAGGTGCTTTTTCACACCCCGCTTAAAGGACCCAGGATTGAAGGAAGAAGGAAACACGTGCCTTGGCAGAGAATTCCATGCCTTGGTCGTTCGGCAGAGGTATGAGGACCAAACTTGTTAGTACGCGCTCTAGTCGACTCTACTGTGTAAGGATGGCATCTGAGCCCAGCACGCGTTGTTCTGGATAGGAAAGGGGAGGGCGGGATAAGGTGGAATAACTCTTCAGAGCACTCCGCGTGGTATATTCTGTAGAAACATGCCAATGAGGCAATGTCTCTATGATTACGTAGACATTAAATAACTTGTTAGAAGTTACAATTAACAGTAATATAGTTACACCATAATTTATCGAACTCCCATTAACAAACCACTTAACCAATTTGCACCAACAATTTATCTGTGAAACATTTTGAATAAAAGGAAGGAAATTGATGATTAAATAATAAATATCGAGTGTACCGAGACGTTCGATGTCTGCCTATACATCTAAATGATAAAGGGCTAGATAGCATATTAATCTTTAGTCTGAAGTAGTAAATCATAAATCAATATACTATTGCACGCATCCCGCTATAATTTTTTTCAAAGACAGTTAAGTATAGTTTATGTCAGTAGCATTGGTTTTGATAAATTCTAATAAGTGGTTACCGCAGAGTTCTTGATTTGCACTATTAGTTAACGTCGTTGCCACGTTGTGTAGTACCATTGATAAAATACTTATTTATAACCGTACTATACTAGATGTATGGCTTTTTAATGAGCTATTTTACGCATTTTATCATTTATCATGCTATAATATTGTCTTCTGTTTACGCGAATGTTATTCATTGAAATTAAACTACTATATACGGATTTTATCGCGTTGTTTATTAGACACTTTATTATAAAAATTTTGAAAACTGTTACACTACTATTACTATTAAACTTTACTAATTTTTAAGCTAATTAAATTATTGAAACTATAAAAACTATTCATACTATGACTTCTGCGTAAATAGAAACACCAATGATTAAATTATGTTCGAGTACTTTGAAATAACTACACTGGAACATTGAGACAACTACCATCTTAGTTTTCCCGTGACCCGACTAGTTTTAATAGTTTCAATAATTTAATTAGCTTAAAAATTAGTAAAGTTTAATAGTAATAGTAGTGTAACAGTTTCTAAATTATGTAATAAAGTGTCAAATAAACAACGCGATAAAATCCGTATACAGTAGTATAATTTCAATTAAAAAAATACGTGTGTACTGTAATCCCGCAGTAATTTTTAAATAGATTTTGATGCCGTTTTCATGATACCTATGTTAAATTTATATAGGTTAGCTAATTGTCACTTTATTCCCTTTAGAAGAACCGAAATGTGGTGTAATTTTGTTTCAATGGTCGATATAGAGAGCTAAAGGTAGAGCAAATTATAAGTTTAATAAATTCCTTTTAAAGAAACACTTATTCTTTTTCTATTGAACAATTGCACCAGATAAATAGCCGTGTCTCCATTTCTTTCTTCACTTTAAGATATTTATCTACCAGTACGATACTATAATTAAATCCAGATTAATTCAAAGCCACGTTTCCACTGCAGGCGATACAGTCTCCGTACATAGACAGTATCATTGCCAATACTTTAGTGGCACTTGTCTATTTACTATTGGAGAGATATCTATAATTGCTAGTTTTGAAATTGGTTAAATTATTAGAAGCCTAAAAGGTTTTAAATAGTTGGTGAAACTTCGTCAAGGCTTCATCGCTTTCTTGAACTTGTCAGGTAAGATGCCTGCTTGTGAAAAGTGATTGCGCATAATATTGCCATCAATTTAAAGACAAGGCGTGGCAGCAATCTTGGTGACCCATTGATCGACTATGTTAGGCTAAAGCACATAAGTAGCTATGATCAGGATCTAAAATCTCATACATTATCTTTTTAAAAAATCATTAAACAGACCAGTTCATTTTCAGTTTTACTTCTGGAAATCTTTGTTATTTATTGACAATCTTGATAAAAGCAATCTAAAATCTATGCAGAATATAATACAGCTAACATGCATACATTATTGTAACTCTATGTTATAACTAATAGTCAGCTAGTTGTGCTTGTACCTGATATCAATATCGGCACGTTTAGGAATAATATGCATAGGACGATTGATCGTGTGCTGCAGGCTTTACATTTGCGTGTCGAACGAAGTCCGTAGAAAAGAAGCTCAAGTCGCTCGCAGTGGAAAACGAACTTAAATTTGATTCAGCGGCGACTCAGTAATTAAGGAATGGCATAAATTTACATACATTTTGATAGTATCGTGAGTTATAACGAACTCTACACTTGTCAGCAAATCAACGCTAATCCTAATCATAAGTTGTTAGAGTAAATTGTATATAATTTTGACGTAAAGATAGATTTGTTGCTGTTATTTGGATTATCGTAACATCTGGATGTCAGGTGTTATTATGTTTATTTATTTTAGTTTATTGAGATTCAAGAAAGATTTAAGTAGTTATTGCTTCCGTTCTTTGTAATGAATACGGTTACAGTTATTTCTAATAGTTTCAGACCGGCACCAGCATGGTGCCTTGTGGGACGCCTCTTCATGCAAAGACGGCCATTGTATAGACTTGAAACGTAGTAGGTATAATAAAATAACTTAATTATTTTAGTAAGATATGCTATTAAACTTATATAGTCAATCCTTAAAGTTATTTATCTCTTGAGGTTTTATTACCAAAATAAATGTAACTCATCTAAAAATATAAATCTATTATTACGTAGCATTTTTTACATGGCTAAGTTGTTTTGCAATTACATAAGATAGGTACGGATTCATATAATCAGAATCTTTGGTTGTTAATTGGTATTTGCTTAAAACTTAAGGAATAAGGGACTAAAATAAGAGCGATGTAGAGATCCTTAGCTGTCATTTTATTTATATTTCTTTGATATCGTCTAACTAGACTATTTCAAAGAAATATTACCTACTAGTTTGGATACTTATAGCGAATTAATAATATTTCCGACATTAAATAATAATAGTATAAAAACAAAACTGCATGTCTTTCTATTCAGGTTCCATGATGGCAGCCTTGATGGACCAATAACGCTGAAGCAAATAACCTCACACAAGAGCCGTTAACGACATCTTGAAGAAATGCCATTTTCGCATTATCAGTGATTCAAGCATAATCTCTTACCCGAATATGGCTTTAAACACAAAACCATTCGCTTTCAAAGTCGGCCGAAAGCATTCCTCGTTTCGGCGATTGAGTAATTATGCGTAATGGCCGTCGGCTGTTCGGCTAACATCGCCGACGCTCGGGCATCCTCGGAGCGAGATCTTCGTCGTTTTTTGTGCGCTCACGACGCAGCGCAAGTGATTTTTAATTAAAATTTAGCTCTTTATTATGAAAACTATGCGAAGGAGTAGTGACATAAATATTTCACACTTTTTATTGTTTCAGTTATTGTTTGGGATGGCTATACTACGCAGGCTGTAAAGAATGGTTCAAAATATTGTATAAACTTATTTCAAATTTATTATTACTACTGACAAGGGAATCCAGCTGCGTTTGTAAAATATATACAACTGTGACCTTTGTTCATAAATAAAATAACTTTGCACAAAACTGTAAAGAATAAAATATTTATAAAAATATCCATAACAGAATGTAAAGACATTCATTAAAATGTAGGTATATACATAAATATGTACTTCCACCAAACTTTTGGTAGGCGCAAAGTTATTTTTGTACTTATAAATAAAAATAACATAAATAAACCATCTAAGGAAGTCGATTAAGACCTCCTTACCACCATTCCTTATTCAAAAACCCAAAAAACCGTTACATCATCATTTAATAAAACTGACCTCTTGAATGACAACATTCATTGTTGAATTTTTAAATTTCGAAGAGCGTTGATCGATCAGGGTCCTTACGTAGAGATAACGTTACAAGGTCCAAGCGACACCTTTGGGGTCCAAGAGATCTTTTTTATTTTGTTTACTCGGCGTTGTCACCACCCCACGCGGGTCTTATCGAGATTTTTCAACTTTTTTTGATCTTAGGGTTCCTTGGACTTTCATTGAGGATGAGATTTTTTAGGTCGTCGATGTGTTAATGTTTGTTACGATGTTGTGGGATGGTTTTAAGGAAAATGTATAGTCATCAAATGTGATTCATATATCAGAAATAAAACTTATGAAACTTTCAAAGATGTTTTTCTGAATCATCGCATTGAGCTACACAAAATATGTTACAGCTAAACAAGGATCGCGCTTGTACATCTCCAAAGAGTTAGGCGGGAATACATAGCACCTCATTGACATTTCGTCAGCTATAAGTAGGTATAACGTAAGTTTGTTTTGTCATATTTAGAGATTTATTATAATACGTGCAAAATGCGTAACCTGGAAGATACAATCGTATTCTTCTTTTTGTTTCTTTTATGTTCGAAATATTGTACAGAACCGTTTGAAGAAAGGACATCGTGCTGTCGATTCGTTTCGTTTTCGATACAATGCCGGCAAGACGTTTATGTGGAGTAATTGCACCGAGTTATTTAAACTGGATTATTGTGGAATTCGCGTCAAGCCTCGCTGCTGCAATCCTCTTATAAGAACGTGTTGGGTTAAAGGCTTTAAAATTTGGCCAAGAAGAGGATGGAGTTCGGAAATTAAATGATTTGTTTTTCTTTTCATCTGAGAATTTTGCTACTTTGTCTGCTTCGGAAACCCGTGGCACCAGTTCATGCCTGTTTGTGGCAGATAAGGCTTTAGGTTAGATTGCCAGATTTCTTTTGCCGAATATTAGGTCCTACTGGCAGAAATTCTCAGTTGCAGTGTGGAATCCATTCCTCAACTGAACATAGGTATTGATAAAGATAATTGCGGGATTTAAGTGACAGGCTTACTTTATACTGAGAAAATATGTGTCAGAAGCTATGCCAAACAGTGGACTATTAGCAGCAGATGACAGCGATAATAATTTTTTAAAATCAGAAGTTATTCTACAGCAGAGCAATAAATACGCGATCTATTTCTACCCAACTCTTAAAAGATAAATTAATTCTCATTAAACTTTATTCCGCGGCGTTCAAAGCATTAACTAAACCGCTATGCTAATGAGCTTTTTAGCCTATAAAATGTAATGTCTAAATCAAAGTCTGAACTAACTTTCTAGACATTGCAGACTCGAACCGTTACTCTAGATAAGGAATCATAAATAGCTAATGTTATGCCGAGAAACGGCAGGCCCTGGCTCTGACCGTGTTTCTATTGTAACAATAGAGATACACTAGATTCGTATTGTATGAAGGGTATTTCAGTTTTACTGGTGTATATCCGTATGAAATGGTGCTAGGCGTGTGGCCAGCAAGTTTCGGAATAGGACTATGGGTAGTTTTTTTGTTAGTCAATTTTAACAAAGAAATTATCCATCGTAATATTTTTCAATATCTACATAAGTATTATGAGTCTGTCCTATCAAGGAATGGTAGAGTATGGACAAAATATAAAATGGATTTCGATTGAAATTAGTTTTTTCACAAATAGTTGTGTCCCTCGCGTCTCACGGATAATTCCTGATGCGACAGTTGTATTTTGAAATTGGAAAATTATGTTATGGTCTTGCGAGTCTAATTCTTCAACGACCTATGGAAAATATTAAAAACATTAACTATAAAAGGGACCCGAAACTTGTGACATGAATATACCGTGACATACGCCGCGCTGTGATTAAAATGTTTTTCGCTAGTACAGAATTAATTAGCTCAGCTAAGTTTCCATCGAGAGCGCTAATAGACACAGATATCTAAGTGAGAGCAAAGGTTACCAACCTCTCTCCAGAAAACGAGAAATTATTGCCTGAGAAAAATGTTCAAATACGAGTAGCGCACTCCTGATACGACATCTGTTTACAGTGTGTGCAAAACTATCTTGCTTGAGTATTGGCATTTAAAATGATGTATTTGAGTGGTGTGCATATAAGAATAGCTGCAAACGTCCTGATGGCATCCTCCATTCTGTATTTACGTGGTAAACGCACGTTTTTATGGGTGCTCTTACTTCGCTGCCGTTGTGGCCCGCCCGAGAGATAGGCAGAAGCGATTGGGATGTTTTTATTATTGTGATGCTTAGTATTATTATTGAGATGAGGGATTTAGACTTTGAAATGTTAGGATTCTATCTTAGTTCATACTTATTCATGATTTTATAGAAAGGAGTATACATTTGTAGAGTTTATACAATGTAGCGACGAAGCGATGTTGAACAGAACTAGGTTACAACGAACCTTCGAGTGAGTGATGGTATGACGTCATGACGAATAGAATAAATATAAAAGGTAAAAAGCAGATTAGTATGAAGGTACCTACTAATGCGATAACAAATGACAATCGAATTGAGTTATAAGCTCTCACATGTTTCTCAGCCAGTCAGTACTGATACTATAAATGCGTAAGTTTGAGAATATGTTTTGATGTTTGTATTCAATCACGTGTGAACTGTTTAAGAGGTTCAAATACAACTTGGCATTGAGGTACACACGTTTTAGATTATTACTTATCATTATTTATTCCAGTAAATACCTACGTATGCCAGTAGGATTAACGCGGGTGAAGTGGCGAGCAGAAACTAGTAAATCAAAAAGAAAATAACGTGTACGAAAATATATAACGTATAGGTAAACTTTATATGGATAAAGATACTTTTTAAAATTAGTTGTGTACCACAAACTAAGGTATCAAAAAGATAATAACTTATCTAACCCGTGCATATTTAACATAAAATTTGAATTAAGTAAAATGTATTGTTTAATTTGTAGGTCGGCCAATTAGTCATTTCGATATTTAGTCCTCAGAAACAATAGAATTCCTTTAAACTCATTAGCATACTAAAATGTTATGTTACGAATAATTATAAATTAGCATAGCATAGTCTTATTGATATGCCGTATCTACAAGTGCCATTTACACAAATTCATTATTCAATAATAGTTTGTAAAAGTTAACCAGAAATAATGTTTCGCAACTAACATGTTCATAATTTTGACTATCCGATCCTCACAAAAATATAAACACTCTTATAACACGCTTCATCATCATGTATTTTATTATTATTTTATTTTATTTTACTTTCTTTCACTCCTTTCTGCCCAGCGCCAAATGTGTATTAGCGCCCAATGTATTTTATTAATTGTTTAATTGCAAAATCCTATCTATAAAATAGGAAAAGCCTCCTTCAGAAAGCTCTGAAATACACTATTTAATCACGTGACTAGAATTGTAAGATACTTCGACAATGGTTTCTTACCATTTTGATTAAATGTTTTATTTGTTTGATTTATTTGCATACTTCGGCTTGCCAGCCTTTTTCAGTTCTTGTATACTTCTATAAGTCTCAATACTATAATTATCATAATTATATATATAATATATTCTTCTATTATTGTTCTTAAAATAAACATTGTCTCGCCACCTCTTATGACGTAGACATCACCTTAAATACTAGCTACATTGACATAGTAAAATGGACATTTAAAAGACTTTATTCCAGCCCCAGACAAACTAAACTACACTTAAATATTATAGGTACGAGTATATTGTAAATAACATCTTTTCAATTCTCTATTCACAAAGAAACTTCATTTCGTATGAAAGAATCTCTCGCTGTCGATATTCGTTTAAAATCGTAAAAGTCTGATTGGAAATTGAGCTTCTATTAATATGATTTATAATACTATCAATGCTAAGATTGTTCTAGAAATACATCCTTCTTTGATTTTGTACCTCATTTTAACCAGTATTCAAAATAAACTTTTTATTAAAGCAACATCAAAGCACTTTGCTAAATGAAGGATTATATTTTAATTTGGGTGTGGGAAAATAGTAGTAGGGGTATGTCGCTATTTCCTTTATGCACCTGTACTTAAATGTTAGTTACGTCACAACGTTGTATCGTGCGTCTATTTTCTGTCATTTGCTAATTACACCTACTATTTAATTTTGAATTGTGTTTGTATTTACTTGTATCTTACGTTTAGATAAAAGAAATATTTTTAATAAAAACGGAGAATGCCCATTAAAAGTATGGTGTATGGTGCATGGTTTCACATTTCCCATTTACGAAACGTACCTTGATTTGTTGGGTTTTAAATGTATATTATATTACAAAAAATATATATCCCTAGTTCGACGGGTTATTGTACAAAAGGCTTATGAAGCTCGTTAAATTAGGTTATTTTTTCACATGCAAACAGAACATATTTTTCGTTTTAACGTGTGTTTTCACTTATAGCTTGCCAAACCTTTTTTATATGTTACTGTGACTATCCGAGGTGTAGTGTATCTAAGAAAAACTAAGATTCACGCGTATGTATTATCGTCCACGTTTGATTATTGGGAAAACGAAACCATAAATACTCCTTTAAACTTCATATTTTCTTTTATAATTTTTACAGAAAATTATACTTCTTTTGAAAGATAGATTTTGAAGAAGACATATATTCTATAATACTATTCTTATAAAATAAAACTGTCTTTTCTTTATTATTATGAGAAAACCGGCGTTTTTGAAATCTTTCTACTAAATATAGCCGTTCGCCACGAAGTATTTGCTACTAACCATTTGCCGGTTCGCCAATAAAAAAGCAAAATAATTTATAAAGAGTATTACAATGTCGAATTTTTACGGCCAATAAGATGTGTAAATTATTATCGTATTACTTTATATAAAAGCGACAAGTAACTACAAAACTGACTTACTGTGTTGTTGGTTTAGTGGTATATTAGTGTTTACGCAGCTGTCGAACCTAAATTCTTTTATATGATTTGCAAGTCGCGTAAATGTTTCAAGATTTTTTAATACCAACCTGCATCGAATCGTGATATACGTGTATTTATTTATTTATTTAGTTGGATCGCCAACAAATGATACACATTTCGTACTTCTAAATAATAAGTTACAGACATGACTTGTGCTCATTCACTTACAGACAACCACATCTAACAAAAATAAAACTTTCACCACAAAAACTAAGCGAAAAGCTCTAAATACATAAACATAATATTAAAATTAAAATTATATTAAAATTAAAAAGAAAGAAGAAATAGAAAAGTTATACTAAAAATGGAAAATCAAACTTAGCCTAGTATGGTATCATAATTACCAAAGCCTGGAACCCAGGTATACAGTGCTTCTTTTTCTTAAATCTAAACAAGTTGTCCAAACCAAATACACCTAAATATGCCAGTCACTGAAGACTATTGTATGATTTGGCTATTCTTGTTAAAGATGAATTAAGACCTATGTTAGTCGTAGTCGTATCGTTAAAATTAAACTAGGTTATTAAAAAATAAAAACAAAATAAAATATTTTGACATACCCCTAACCATTTCTCTTCTAAATTACTAAACTAAAACATAGTCTACTTTACTATAAACCGTTTGCAATTACTGATGAGAGAACGTAAAAGCATTCGTCCGCCGTTCAAGAAACCCCGCGATAGCTGGAATGCAAAAATGTAAGAGCATATTTGTACGAGTTATATATGTAAGGAAGATTTTAAATAGTGATCTATTAGCATTAGAGTGTTAGGACTTACGAGGCGCGGGGACGACGCGGGAACGATTTGGTTTTAACCGTAGGTTGTTATGTATCGTAGCTACTTTAAGCATTGATAACTAATGTGCTAGATTTTTGTTAGTTTTAAATTTATCTTAAATTCAACTCTTTTAGTTCCTTGAGTAAACGGCCATAGATATACATAATTATGTTTACTTCGCAAGAAGCATGTCCAGGAAAACTTGTCAGCCGAAAAGCGATATTACGACACTATCGAATAGAAATCGCCATTCGATAGCGCTACCGATCAAACACGGAAGACTTCACTTTTATCATATTTTATTATTCATGACTTAATATTTTGATAAGCTGAAATAATATATATCCGGTTTCTAGCCTTCATTTCAATGATAAATTTTATATTACAAATAAATATGTATCAGTAACAAAATAGAAACGCTCGCACCTACAATCGCATTAAATCACGTTTATAATAACTGCTACGCTTGTTTGAAATATTCCAAAACAAAATCCTTAGACTATCTTACATAAAAGGATTTTAAAGACTATCATTTCTCGAGTCTTGGACAGGTCTCGTGTAGTATAAATGTCTCAAAACTGCCGCATACTTGTTATGTCCTGTCTGAAGTCGCTCTTAACATTGCCTCCTTAACGTCGTATTGTACACTAAGAATAATTTGCTTTAAAATGAAAAAATGCCTACTCTCTAGTCGTATCTGAGGGGCATGGTTTTTGTAATGACGTAAGCGTGAAACAAGCGCAGTAGTGATGCTATAATGAAAGATCTCACTATCGAACTCACTTCATACGTCGCAATTCTGTAACACTACAATATCAAACTCACTTATTTGTCCTTTGTAAAAAGTAGGGTTATTATTATAGTAACTTTAGTAATAATCTATAAATATTTGTATGTCAAAATTGACAAGACATAGCGCACTATTTAGTTCTTAAGATCCATCTAAAATGTTATACCTATGTTTCACAAATAAATTGATTTGATTTATTATATTGTGTAAATATTAAACACACTACGTTATAACCTGACTGGACAATTTAAATTATAATTAGATTATGGAATAAGTTAATTATAATTTTGGGCCAAAGTTAAAATCAGTTCAGCGTGTCCCTGGGCCAATGTTTGTCGCACCTCTAAAGTCACCGGATGACCGTAGCCGAAGATACGTGTAAATGTAAGTTATCTGTCTATTTCATATTTGACACGAGAGATAAATGTGTCACTCGGCGACATATTAACTTTAAGCCGCCTTATCTGCTACAAGTCCGGCCAAAAAAAGCGGCCGCATAATTTATAAATATAATGTCTTAATTAGCTAAAATAAGATTAATTATATACAAGATCGCGGATGTTAGTGTACTGTTGTCGATAAAAGGAAGTTATTAATTTGGTCTGTCAATACTTTAAAGTACTTGGATTAGCTCTGTTAAGTATTAGCTTTCTAACTTTCTAAAACCCTTTTTTACTATTATTTTATTTATTTTCAGCCTGTATTGTCCCACTGCAGGGCAAAGGCCTCTCTCTCGCTTTTCCACATATCCCTATTATGCGCTAGTTAGCACCAGTCCCTCCTGTAGTTAATTAATTCGTCTTGCCATGGACGTTTTGGTCTACCACGTTGTCGCTTAGCACCGTCTGGGATCCAATCTGTGCCCAAAGCTCCTGCGGCATACGGCAAACCTTTTTACTAAGGAAATAATATTTTAATATATTCATATTCTATTACTTACACACAACACCATCTAGCCCAAACTAAACAGAGCTTGTACTATGGGTACTAGACAATGGATAAACATACTTATGTATATACTTTTTTTTTGTAAATACGTACATATTATACATAGAAACACCCAGACCAAGAGAAACATCCATGTTCATGCACACAAATGTTTGACTTGTGCGGGAATCGAACCCGCGACCTCAGGCGTGGCAGTCGTTTACACCAACCACTACGCCATAGAGTTGTATCAATTTTATTTTATAAAAATTATTGCTTTGTTTAATGAAACAAAAAACTGCGTTTTATATATATTTCTTATTTTGTTAAAAATGGAGGCAAATATTTAGTATTCTAATAAAATAAAATAAATATGTTAACAAAAATACATATCGACATAAACCCTTTAAATTTAATTTGACCATGTCTTTATTTGATATGCCGATAAATTTATTTTGCCTTAGTTCTTAAAGTGTCACAATACTGTCCATTATTCGAAGTCAGTTTAATAAATCGGTGCAGCAACATATAATAATAATAATAATAATAATTTATTTACCAAAAAATTACAATTTAGTACACTTACAAATGATATTGGTGAAATCTTAAAACACCGCTGTCAACTATGCGCACACGCTTTTGATTTTCAAGTCACACACCTAATGCTGTACACAGACCAAGAAGTAAGTTATACCCAATGATCTTACTCACATAAAAGAAGCAGACATGTTACTAAGGTACGAAAAGTGAAGACACAAGAACGTCCCAATTGTGACGATTATCTATTGGTCTTAAAAGACGGTTATACAAAATTCATTGCAAATCATTTTAAGTAAATATCTAAACTGTTTGAATTATAATTATATCTTACACCTAAGCACCTCTTATAACTATTACGCTACTAATTAGTTAAATTGTCAACCCGAGTGCAGTTATTACTGCTCTAGATTTTCGACGTCCATTACTAAGAAAGTAACATTTAACTAGTTTATTAATTAATTGCTTATACTTATACCAAAGTTACCAGTATTTATTTAACGTGAAATCTTAAAGAAACTCCGTTTCTTATGTTTGAAAAGCTAATATACACTATAAGCCATAAAATGAATCACGCATAACCTCCTCTTTTTTAACTAAGTAAAAAACAATTCTACCAAAGTCTTAAATTCATCTAAATCACTGTTTAGATACAAATGACTATTCACGTTTATTGTTGGCCACTTTTTATTACTTACGCAATTGCCTCGTAAAACAGATTTATATGCTTTGCATTTGCATACCTGAAACAAAAAAGTAATATTCATTAGTACTTATATAAATTGTTAAGGAACAGCTTATTGTCATTAGGAACATTTACACATAATAAAATAAGTTCTAGTAGATACAGACCAGAATAAATTAATCAGTTTCTTTAGCCTTGAATTCTAGTCAGCGCGAGACATAAAAAAATGTCTTCTGATGCAGTATAGCCTCGCCAATTAGTTCAATAGTAATACTACTTGACGTTCATAAGTGTTACGTTGTGACCTAAATAAATAAATATTTTTTGATTTTGAACTATCGAAACTGATATAGGATAAACTTAGCAACTGCATTAAAAATAAATAGTAACAAAATCAGTACATTCGTCAGCACGACAGTTACTGCAACATTCAATCAACAGCTGCAATACACTGGATATACAAGCCCGTAATTGATACCACAAAACAGTCACTTAAACACAGAAGACAATCACTGAACTAAAGAACCAGTCAGAAAAAGAAAACAAGCTCAATTTATCTATCCTAATCCTAACTAATATTATAAAAGCGAAAATGAGTTTGTTTGTTTGTTACCTTTTCACGCCTAAACCATTGAACCGATGATCCTGAAATTTTGCATATACGTTGACAGGTGTACAGAAACGGACATAGGCTACCTTTCATCCCGAAAACATTACTGTTCCCGAGGAAAACAATAATAACGTTCTTATTATAATAGATAGCGCCACGTTTCTTTCGAATCATGATTGAATTATATTATTACAAGCACAGTACAACCCGAATTGATTGTCAAATTCTAAATTAACGCGAGTGAAGCCGCGGGCAAAAGCTAGTCATTTCATAAACAAGACAGTTTTCGGCATAATCGAGAAAGAAAGAAAGAAAATACATTTATTTGCAGCATATAACTCTACACTACGCTCCAAAACACAAATCACAGACGTCACCCAGAAAGCCGCCAAACTGAAATGGGATTGGGCTGGACACGTTTGCCGTATGCCGCAGGAGCTTTGGGCTAAAATCAGCACAGATTGGATCCCAGACGGTGCTAAACGCCAACGTGGTAGACCAAAACGTCGATGGCAAGACGAATTAATTAACTACAGGAGGGACTGGTGCAAACTAGCGCATAATAGGGATATGTGGAAAAGCGAGAGAGAGGCCTTTGCCCTGCAGTGGGACAATACAGGCTGAAAATAAAATAAAATAAATAAAATATTATGCACTACATACATCAGACACAGTTAATTACAAAAAAAAGAAAACAAATCTTACTGCAAATTGGTTGCAACTCATCAAAATGCTAGTTTTAAAAAAACTAGCGCTGGTCTTCCGTTGCGACCATGTTTGTAAATAATAACCCTAATAAACTTAACACAACAGACGATATAAAAATCGTAGTATTCTAATTAAAATAATGCCTTGTAGAAGGCTGTGCTTCTGGTAAATTAGAAGCAACTTGATGAATACTTTGCACAATTATACTAATCATTACGCTGCTCGATTAAGTACGTTCTATTTATTCGTGATAGGTCAGGCATAGCCGATTACTGTATGACTACCTTGTCCTTATTTAGCATCTGCTTATTTGTTTCTTTTGGCTGTACAAATTGCCTTTATATGTCCTAAATTATAGTGTAGTTGAGAATTTAGTGCCAAAAGTATCCCACCTTAATTTGTGTAAACTATCTAGGTGGCAATCCGTCATATGGTATACGGTTGCTGTAACCTAGTATCGCTTGCAAGACAAGCGGTATCACATACGTATTTCCAGTTCTAGGAAATAGGATTAAAGATCAAGATCAAGTAAATACTGGTAAATATTGGTGTGAGGCTCCGAAAATGTACTGAAAACTTATGGGACGAAAATCAGTGACAGTGTTACAAGAATTTTCTGGAAGGAAACTGATGAAAGTAGTAACTTATGTCGGTTGCCTGTGAAAAAATTGGTTGTCTGTAAAGTCGGTTTACGGACGATAGTTTAACGTGACAACGTCATAACGTGCCTTTCGCTCGCTCGTGTAGCGCTCTCGCTCCGATCGTAACCTTACAATGAGCGTAACGGGACAATGAGCGTAACGGGACAATGAGTCATCCTTTTTCGTGCGTGCAGCCTGCGTTCATCAATTTATTAGACGTTGTCACGTCAAAAATGCCCCTCCTCCGGGCGTGGATACTCATATGATCACCAAATAATTAACAACGGCGACTTCAACTTGAAGTTTTATCTCAAAAATCCTCTTGTTATATCAAGGATATGATAACATGAGATGATTAAATCCTTACCAAATGCCTTTGAGTAATCCTTTGTTTAGAAGAAATCTGAAGGTAAACAAACGCTCAACCTCTCTGCTTATCACGGTAATATCTTAACGACGTGATGCTTTTGATAAGAGATATTCTCATCATACTGCGTACATGCATATTGCATATTATAAGTTGAATGTCGTGAAGATGTGACGTCAGAAATTGTTGGGTTACTGCCTTAGACTTTAATCCAAATTTTTCTAGACTCATCTTCATAGCCTTAAGGCTATGAAGATGAGTCTAGAAAAATGCGGTTGTGTGAAACAAATAAAGTATTTAATCTTAATATCGTTTTCGTGCTTGTATTAATAACAGAGACAGGCAGAGGTGTGTTATAACCATATATCTTATCTTATAAATATGTATACTGTACCATTTTAGCTGTAAGTTTTCCAAATACAATAAAATAAAATAAAAAGTAAAAATAAAATAACATATATAATTTTTAGCCCATCTATACTAATATTATAAAGCTGAAGAGTTTGTTTGTTTGAACGCACTAATCTCAGGAACTACTAGTCCGAATTGAAAAAATTCTTTCAGTGTTAGCCTGCGTCGATAAATGAGCTATTTATCGACGAAGGCTATAGGCTATATATCTTATCTTGTCTTATCTTATGTGGGGGCCAGTCAGTGCAGACCGGCGTCACAGTGGGATCTTTTGTGTCGACACTCTCCCAATAACGACTGCCATAGATGTTCATGGCAACCGGGACCAACGGCTTAACGTGTTTTCCGAGGCACGGAGCAGGCGATAATAATTGTCAATCAATACGCACATAATTTCGAAGTCATATAACTTCCGAAAGTCAGAGGTGCGCGACGTGGGTTCGAACTTGAGACCACTGCATTGCAGTCTGTTGGTCTCCCCACTGAGCTATCGCTGCTCTTATAGGCTATAATATAACATCACGCTACAACCAATAGGAGCGGAGCAGCAGTGACAAATGTTGCAAAAACGGGGAAAATTCTCTTATATGAAGCAGACGACATTGCGCGGGTCAGTTAGTACGGAATATAGAAAAATAAGTCGAAGTTTCCAATCATAGCTGGCGAAAACCCCACTAACTATGATTTTAAATTCTACATTTATTGTGGGTGTATCGTCTTTCCCTTTGGGGTATAGGCTTGAGACTATATGTATACGTAATACAGGCGACTGTATGTGTATATAATTTATGTGCATACATACTTTGTCTCACGCCTGTATCTCTGAATTGGTCACGCTCGCATATAGTAGCTTAAAGTTAGTAACTTCGTATGAGAGATGGCGACAAAACGGATACGCCAATAGACTTAAACTGAGCTCGTAAAGTGTAAGTACGACACACCTTGGTATATTTTTTTAATAAAGGAGATATTTAAGAGAATATGATATATGTAGACGTAAGTAATATATATATACTAGCTTTTACCCGCGGCTTTGCTCGCGTTAATTTAGAATTTGACAATTAATTCGGGTTTTACTCTGCTTATAATAATATAATTCAATCATGATTCGAAAGACACGTGGCGCCATCTATTATTATAAGAACGTTATTGTTGTTTTCCTCGGGAAAAGTAATTTTTTCGGGATGAAAGGTAGTCTATGTCCGTTTCTGTACACCTGACAACGTATATGCAAAATTTCAGGATGATTGGTTCAGTGGTTTAGGCATGAAAAGGTAACAAACAAACTAACTCATTTTCGCTTTTATAATATTAGTTAGGAAGTTAGGATTAGGATTAGGATTTAATTTGTCGACAAATGTATCTGTATGCAAATGATACTTAAATACATAATTGTTATTTTCTCGATAAAAATAAACTTCAGGCAAAATTAAGTATGCATCCAACGTAAAATCCCTTATACGTTTGATGTGCCGCGTCGTGAAACTCTTATCTCGTACAAAACGTGCTTCAAATAAATTGGCCAAATGTGTACTTACACACAGGACTGTATACTTTTTGTTGGCTTGAGAAATACTCGAAGAATGTGATGAGATATAACTAGTATTACGTCACAGAGGCTGGTAGCTATCTACGAGTTACGAGGTACGCTCACCGCCTTGTCTGGCAAGTACGTTTTTTAACAGAATAATAAGGATAACAAGAAGGCTGTTTAGACACGGTGGACTTCCAAAGGTCCTTACTCATTGAATAAAGAGCTATAGTTGTGTTTCATTTTGCAATTCCACTTTAGATAATGTTTGTAAGAAATAATATCAATGATACCTACAAGCTGTACCCCACTGCTCTGCACGGATCTCTTGCTATATAAAGCGTTTAAGGTTGCTTCAAAATTAAATTTCAGTAGCTTAATTCATCTTATATTTTGTCATTAATTAATTAAGTATGTCTTTACTGAAAATTAAGTTACAATTCGCGAATTGACGACTTTTTATTTTTTCCAATGATTCAAATGAAGTAAAGAGTCTGCAAGATGTATTGGCAAGTCAGTTTAGTATTAAGAATGTAGGAAGAGTCCAACAATGTTTAGTAATGTTCTGTAACTCTAACAATGTATTAAAACAACGGGTACAAAGAAGATGATAATATTAAAATTAAGAACATAATAATTGAATTGTGACTTAATTTTCATTAATGACATACTTAATTTTTTAACAGAAGTAAACTAAAATCGCACTATCGAACTCACTGCTAAACTTGCAGTGACATTTCTATTTTAGTGTCGAAGTGACATTTTGACTTCGAGAAGAAAACTTTTATTGAATATCTCGGCTGATTTTAAATTACAATAGTTTTATCTAATTAAAGTCATAAGTCATAGTTAATCTTCTGCAATCAACTCGACAGTGGCTTTAGCATAATGGTTACTTTGTGATCAAAACGAATATAACAACGCTTCTTTAATCTCATATAATATATACACATGCGTATATAATAATATGATTATATAATAAACGTCTTTATTCTAATAAAATTAATAAAAAATATAAATAAAAAATTGGTTGCACTTCGTAGAAATGTGTGAAAATATTATATACCACGTTCGACCGTTTAAAGATTGTATTTAGATGTTTCACAATATGGAAATTCCACCTAACACAATATTCAGCAGCGCCATTTTTACGACACACGGGAATTGAGTATAAACTTGAACGTATATAAACAAATACTTATAATTTAATTCAAACATGCATCTATTTAAATCAAATTTCAAATAATGCAATAAAAATAAAATAAATTCCACTCGCTTCTAGGTTCATTTTCAATAAAAGTGCGTTGTATTCACACGGCCAGTATAAACGAATAGGTCAGAGGTTTGTAGGAATAAGGACGACTGCACACTGGGACGCAATGCGCCACGCCACTTTAGTGTGTGGAACAGGGATGTTATGGAGCTCCGTAACCATAACCGACACTTCGGATATCCGAAATAAAAATATATCCGTAACCGTAAAGTTTCGGATAGTTTCATATAAGAGCGGAGTCTAAATAATTAGGTATATTAATAGATAAAACTTAAAATTCAGTAGATATATAATAATTACTTACCTATATTATTATGACTGATTATAATACCAAATGATAACCTAGACTAGATAAAACCTATAAGTAAAACCAAATTATTACATACTATTTGTGTTTATAATTTATATTTTATAATTTTACTTCAATCTAATATCCGTAACCGAAACTATCCGAAACTAACGGATAATCCGAAATAATTACATATCCGTAACCGTATCCGAAACCGATATAATTTTATTCCTATATCCATATCCGTATCCGGATCCGAAATATCATATCCATAACATATCTAGTGTGGAAGTTTGTACCAGACAGTTTTTGATCATTGTTTTCTATTTCTATAATAGGATTGCGTATAGTGTGACAATTGCTTTGGTTTTGTTACGTCTTTTTTTTTATTGTTCTTACCTGTGGCTAAGGAGCGCATAAAACTTTTGGGAGCTTCTTAAAAACTTTGCAGGTGAACCATTATTCTTTGGCTGTTGCGACGGCAGCGCAGCTTCTTCATTTTAGCCAAGTAAATTTAAATGTTGCTCCTGAAGTTGAATTGAAAACTAATCTTATATTATTATTAATTTTTCAGTAACGTCTTAGAACGAAACTTGCGTTAAATTTCCACGTTCTATTATCTTCAGAAACTGCCAACCATCTCTTATAAATATCACTAAATAATCCAGTCCTATTTACTTAAAGTAATTTAAACTTAAAAAGTATATTATTTACTTTGTCTAAAATACGTTTCGGCATTCCAACAAATTTAAATACACATTGTGTGTAAAGTATATAAGTTACTTTTTTTTATAACAAGTATACTTAGCGAACATGTTGCCCAGTATGTGGACGGCCGTATTCGAAGTCAAGACCTCCAATGAGCGGGCAGGGCGAGCAGATTTCACGCCAATAAGCCTACGGCGTAAACAATATCGTTTTAAAACGCAAGCGTACGTACAGACAGAACTATATCAATTTTTATTAGATTTGTGAACTTACTTTTTATTGCATTTATATAAAACTATTGCATTAGTATAAATTGTATATAAATATATTATATTTATATGATACGAGAATATATTATAAGAAATATGTTTTCGTTTATAGTGTGTAGTACACAGTTACATTAGTATTATGTCCTATGATACTATTGTTTTTTTTCCACTTACTTAATTTTTTATAGACAAGGGTTTTTGAGTTAGTAGTAATTTTTAAATGAAAGGAAATCGTTTGGCTTGGTATGGACATGTTATGCGAAGAGATGATACGTATGTAGGTAAGCAAGTGATGAATACGAGGGTAGAGGGACGAAAAGGGAGAGGAAGGCCAAGGAAAAGATGGATGGACTTTGTGAGGATGGATATGAAAGGGGTAAATGATCAGATGACGGGTGACAGAGATGTATGGAAGCGAAGGACATACTGCGCCGACTCCAAATAAATTGGGACCAGGGCAAGAGGATGATGAGTAGTTGTTAAATTGTAGTGTACTCTAAAGCATTGGAACAATGGACACAGAATACCGAGACTCTTCTTTGATGTTGTTATTACTTTGTGATCTACATGAATAAACATATCTTTGATTTTGATTGACTCATTTTAACTAATTAGCTTATTACAAACTTTTACATTTATTATATTCGTAACATATTACAATTTAATATAGAAATTAATTATAGGTTGTGTATATAATATATCAATTTAATTATGTGCACATTGGACATAAGTTCACGTCGCTAACAAATCGTGTTATGAGTTCGATTCCGAAGCATATCTATACTAATATTATAAAGCTGTAGAGATTGTTTGTTTGAACGCGCTAATCTAAGGAACTACTGGTTTGATTTGAAAAATTATTTTAGTGTTGGATAGCCTATTTATCGAGGAAGGCTATAGGCTACATATCATCACGGTACGACCTACGGAGGCGGTGCAGTAACGATAAACGCGGGTGAAACCGCGGGAACATCTAGTTGTAAAATAATTGGTAAGTTAATAACAAGTTCATTTAATAATAATATAAGTTCCAGACATCATGATAAAAACACAATAACAAATCATTTGACTCGGGATTTCATTTTTTTTAATTGAACCTCCGACCTTATTCACAGGAACCTCGTTCTTCACGGTGCGTTATTGAGACAGTTAAATAAAAAACCTGCAACTTTCAAAATGTATACAAGTATGGCTCTAATAATACCTAAGGCTTGATATATATCTATTAAAATTAACTTTAATATTACTGCTAAGTACTCTAAGGCATCACAAATACTTTTCGTGTGAATGATGTTAATTGAAATGCTTTACAAAATATATATCTTCTACTGATTCAAATATTTCTTTAGTACTAAACTTAGCTGACTTTTATACAACCGATTGTAAATAAATCTGAATAGTGCAGTTAATACTTATACGATTATTCATTAGTCGATTTCATTTATATAAATAATCGCATAAAACAATCGATTTAGTATTTCTGTGTAACGTTTGATCACGTTGCGAAAATTGTTTTAACAAATTTTACTAATGTATTCGATTTTCCCTAATGGAACAGAACATTATCGTTTTTGCAAGACAATTTTCTAACATATAAGTATATATTTATAGACGGTCAAAAATATTATAATGCTCCTTTTTTTCTCATCCAGTGATAGTTTTAACAAGCAATATCATAATAAATCATAATAATTATGATATCGTTGTATATATTTATAGATTCACAATGTATCTAATAAAATCGATTTTCATAACTATGCTACTAAATAAAATTAGTATAATAATCGACTAAACAGGTACATCTCTACCACAAATTCCGATATGCGGCACAAGTAAATGAGCGTAGTATTTCTAACACGCCTTTATTGTCGTGCGGGTCGCGTCCCGGGCCATCAATATCGATAGATCGAATTACTCGATTTTATTATCGATATAATTTTTGCTGTACATCTTGCAGTGCTTGGAATAAGTTTATTTAGAAGCTCTACATTTTATTTTGTGTGCGTTTTTCTTTTTAGATTTATACATCGAGGTATAGGTAGATGTGATATTGTGTAATAGAAGGGTCTAATCATATTTAAAAGTAGTTAAAACCTTGGGGGAGGCTTACGTCCAGGCGTGGACGTCTTTTGGATGAGATGATGAAAAGCTTATTCACGCTGACCCAAAAAAAGAAAATGGCAGGGAAATTATAATATAGGTAATATATAATATAATAATATTCGACCACATACACTCAACACCATCTAGCCCAAACTAAGCAGAGCTCGTACTATGGGTACTAGACAATGGATAAACATACATATATTATATACTGTTTTTTTGTAATTACATACATATTATACATAGAAACACCCAGACCAAGACAAACATCAATGTTCATGCACACAAATGTTAGACTTGTGCGGGAATCGAACCCGCGACCTCAGGCGTGGCAGTCGGTTACCCTAACCACTACGTCATCGAGGCCGCCAATAAAAATAGCTTCCCTGGCACCCAAATAATAAGACACTAGACTGCTATTAAGTTATTTACATACAGCAGAGAGCCAAATAATATACGGCCCGTTTGATGACTATAGGTAAAAATTATAAAATGTAGAGAGAAGTTGACTCGGAGTGACAGTATTACAAGTCTTATGTCGGTTTTCTATTCTTCTCCCTAGCCTTTATTATTCTCAAGTCACTTGGGGTCGGCTTTTCTAACCGGACTTGACTGGATATCAGTTTTTACACGGAGCGGCTGCCACCTGACCTCCACAACCCGAAGGCTAACGATACCCTAAGGCTAGACCAGTGTCAGGATATTAGAAGGCACTGCCTTCCCAATAACGACTGGCATAGATGTTCATGGCAGCCAGGACCGACGGCTTAACGTGCTCTCCGAGGCACGCAGCAGGCGATAATTGTCAATCAATACGCACATAATTTCGAAAAGTCATACCTATAACTTCCGAAAATCAGAGGTGCGCGACGTGGGTTCGAACCTGAGACCTTCTGGATTACAGTCTGTTAGTCTCCCCACTGAGCTATCGCTGCTTTTTGCATGTTTATGTTGGTTTCCTATTAAAGGTGATAATATGGAGGCTGGCTTATTGTCACCCAATAAGTATAATATATAATAATATAATATTCTACCACATACACACAACACCATCTAGCCCAAACTAAGCAGATCTTGTACTATGGGTACTAGACAATGGATAAACATACATATATACTTCTTTTTGTAAATACATACATATTATACATAGAAACACCCAGACCAAGACAAACATCCATGTTCATGCACACAACTAAGGGCACCTCCATTCAGGATCACTGTGTTTGACAAACACGTAAGGTAACTGTCTCTACAATTAAGCCAAAATAGGTAGCGCCAGATCATTAATTCCGATGCAATAGTTTGATGAAATTCTCAATTATTAATTTATTTTTCTGTTAATGTGACATGCATCGTTGGCATAGGCATGTCTCCGATTTTAATTCCCGAAACAGGCAATGTGTTGTTGTTGGAATTGTTGGTTAAGACATTCTCTAACAAAGTGAACTCTATTAAAATTATGCGACTTATAACACGGCTGGCTACATGTGACGATGAGACACCATTATCTTTCTCTTCAGGAATATATAACCGTGAGTCTATATCTGTATGTATGTATGTGTATAATATGTAATAATAATAATGTCCTCCAGATCGAATTTTGGTCACGGCGGCCAGTCTTAACGGAGACTAGCCATCTGCGCAGGAGTAATATAGTGCAGAGGTGTGTGCGCAAACACAAGTGCACTCTCTGTTCCCTAAACCTCATAATCCGATGGGACGGATAATCTGACACGACCGAAAAGAGATCAGGTGCAGGACCAACGACTTTACGTGCTTTCCGAGGCACGGGGGTGTCTAACACCGCCAACTTCCTAACTCCGAGCTCGTATTGAGATTTCTTAACAGAAAAACCCAATTCGTTTTTGTTGGCCCGACCCGGGATTCGAACCCGAGACCTCATGCACAGCAGTCGCATTCACTACCGCTGCGCCACGGAGGCAGTTATAATATGTACTGCTGTTCTGGCCTACTGACCCTTTATACAGTAGGTTATAACATCAGAAATATCACAGCAGTTTATTAAACGCCTCTCCACACTGTAAACTTACGTCTGCCATATTGCAACAATATTGTTTGTTAAGCCCGTAATGTATTACAAAATTGTTATTTTAAATCATATTTGCCCTATCTAGTATGTATGAGCCACACCGGAGCATAAAGGGCGCCCCCTTTCGTTTGTAATCAAAGAGAAATAATGCTATGTACTTCGTAAGGCGCCAGTAACAGCGATTTCTTAGTAATTATTATACGACATTAGATGCAGGAAATAAATAGAAATATGTATATGGATAGAAACGCTGTCTTATTTGTTATGCTAGCAGTAAACAATAAAATTCATTTTTATTTATATTTCCTTTATTTTCCTTTGTATTTTACGTGATACTTTGATTTTTTTTATGCGGCTGAATCAGGTACTATTATATTTTCCGTTGTCAAATTCAGATAGTCATTCGCGCATTTTACCAAAGCATTAGGCAGAGAAAATATATCGACACTGACTGCGATCTTGGCAATATGATATGAATAATGTATCGTTTTTTTTTTAAAGTAATGAATGGTTTCTTATATTGAATATTTAAAGCTGGAGTACTCAAAGTCAAAAATCATTTAATCAATTAGATGAAAAAGTAACACTTATGAACGTCAAAGTTTATTTAATGCGTTTAGTAAAGTTATTCAATTTGTATTTAGTTTTCAGTACCTGACGTAGAACTATGAATATCTTAGTAAGCAAAGCGACAACACGACTTGTCGAGATCGCAGGTTCGAGTCCATTTTATTTATTTATTTTTTATATTAAAAAAGTCAACTTAACAACGTCTATGGATCATTTACATTTATGATAGTTGCTTGTGTCAGGCAAAGGGTTAAACCTATGACTATGAGTTTTATAGTATACTAGATGTTCCCGCAGTTTCACCCGCGGTTTCTCGTTACTGCGCCGCCCCCGTGGGTCGTAGCGTGATGTTATATAGCCAATAGCCTTCCTCGATAAATAGGCTATCCAACACTTAAATAATTTTTCAAATAGTACCAGTAGTTCTTGAGATTAGCGCGTTTAAACAAACAAACAAACTCTTCAGCTTTATAATATTAGTATAGATTTGATACCCTCTTGCAGCTAGCAGTAGAGCCCTACAGCGGACACCGAAATACCGTCATCGTGCTTTCTGCAAATGCCGCCGAACAGACCCAATCTCGATGTGTTAATATTATTAACTGCGGTGCACTTTCGTCATCTTTTGTACAATGTTGTTCCTTGTTCCAACTTGTACTTGTCTTCAACAATATCTTCTGTGAACTATGACAACTTATAATATATATTTGTTACATCAGTATTATGCAGCGATAGCTCAGTGGGGAGACCAACAGACTGCAATGCAGAGGGTCTCGAGTTCGAACCCACGTCGCGCACCTCTGATTTTCGGAAGTTATATGACTTTTCGAAATTATGTGCGTATTGATAGACAATTATAGCTTGCTCCTAGTCTCGGAGAGTACGTTAAGCCGTTGGTCCCGGCTGCCATGAACATCTATGGCGGTCGTCATTGGGAGAGTGTCGACACAAAAGATCCCACTGGGTCGATGTGGCGGCGGTCTGCACTGACTGACCCCCACATAAGATAAGATAAGATATATCAGTATAAACATTATAGAATACCTTTTGCCCGCGGTTCCAATTGATCGTGAACAGTAGATACTTTTTTGTAGATGAGAGGTACATACGAGTATATGTTATATTCGACGCGATGTAAGGTGGGAGAAAACCTTCGATAGTGTGGACATGTACTGCGTGTATCATAAATATTAATTGCACAGCAAAGAGATCAAAATAAGTCGACGAAGCCCCGCTTTGCGGGGCTCCTATTTCTGGGTGGGTTTAAGAAGGAACCTAACATAAGCTAACCTTTCCGAGACAGAATGCAGTGATTTGAGGCGTATAGGTGCTCGTTATGATATATTTTAGTAAGCATATTTTGGTGGGCAATTACTATTTTTGGTGGTCGTTATATTTAATCCCATATAAATTCATGTCTGTATTATTATCTTCAAAGAGATAAGCAGCACACTCCCAGCCAGTTATGTTTAGTTCCCACATAATAGGGTGAACCCATTGCCGCCTACCGTGCACAATTTCAAACGTCGCAACAAAAAAATTACCTTGCCAGTAAACCCGGCAATCAAACCCAAAACTGAATGCATAGCAGTCGTATTCACTATCGCTGCTCTACCGGCACTTACAAAGTAAACTCCCTCAACCTTTCACAAACTCAAACATATCCTCACACAATATCAAAACGGTTTCAACGCTCATAACAATCTCTATAAACTGGCACATCCATTTTGAATACGGTGAAAGTTCCCATACACCGATCCCATTCACAATAATAAGGTACAAACTCAATGTTTAACCCATAGGATCGATCTACAGTTCACAGAATGTATGTTTACAGGTAGAGAACAATGGTCTATGCGCCATTACACAGCCAATTATTGTGTACTGAAAGGTTCGCATCACACTACTATCTGATAGAATAATTTATGTTTTATGATAGCTATGTATGAACTTGTATACCTGTTATAATATAATATTTTATCACATACACACAACACATCTAGCTCAAACTAAGCAGAGCTTGTACTATGGGTACTAGACAATGGATAAACATACATATATAGTTTTTTTTTGTAAATACATACATATTATACATAGAAACACCCAGACCAAGACAAACATCCATGTTCACGCACACATGGTTCATGAAATTCTTATTATTATTTAAGGTTACAGTTTACATTATCAAAGTGTTAATATTGTAAAACCTTTTTTTGCAAATAAACAATATTTTTACTAAAAAAAAAAATGTTTGACTTGTGCGGGAATCGAACCCGCGACCTCAGGTGTGGCAGTCGGTTACACTAACCACTACGCCATCGAGGCCGTTGTATCATGGCAAAGATGGCGTAGCAGTTTAACGTCACCACTGCGTTGAATGTTCTGGATTACATCCGACACGTGACAAATATTGTGAGGTCCACAAATATTGAGAGGTCCACAAATATTGTGAGGTCCACAAATATTGTGAGGTCCACAAATATTGTGAGGTCCACAAATATTGAGAGGTCCACAAATATTGTGAGGTCCACAAATATTGTGAGGTCCACAAATATTGTGAGGTCCACAAATATTGAGAGGTCCACAAATAGTTGTTTCAAGTCTGGGTGTTCTTTGTCCGTTGTTTGAATGTTTGGAGAGATCTCAGCGACCTAGGATTTATAGCAAGTATGGGAGATGTTTTTTTATAAATACATACAAAAAATTTACATAGGCTGCTCGCAGATGCAGCGTTAGGGAATGCGATTGACGTACTTGAAATCTCGGATTTCAGTACAGGTTAATTATTAGTCTTCCTAACAAGAAATATTTATTAGCAGCGCTTTAGAATATCAGCGTAGCGATAGTAAACACGAGTACTAGTGCATTTGGTTTTAGGTTCGAATCCTGGGCCGGGCTAAAAAAATGTTATTGGGTTTCTATATCAAGATTATTCTAAAAAGCAATCTGGAGTTAGGAAGTGGGACACGTGAAGCTTACCAACCTGACTAACGTCATATGTTTGGTCACTTTCCAATCGTAGCGTACAAAGGAGTAGTTAGAACTATATTATCATCATTATTTTATGTATGTATGTGTGTATGAAAAATGTTGATGCTTAATGTCATTGGCAGGAAAGACACTTCATAATTTGGCACTACACAATGCAACACGATATCGGTTCAGTGTAAACCAAGTCTAATCTTTTAGTAATTAGAAAGAAGTTGAATCTTACGAGACCCTGGCCTTACTTAGCGGATGTAACTTTACATATTCATAAGGGTTACTTTGTGACCTAACTGAATATTACATCAAAGATCAGCTGATACCGCAGGAGCCGCGTAACTTAAGTCCGTACGAAGTAATAAATATAAATCTCTGAAAGTAACAAAACACAAATATTACGTTACCACAACAAATAGAAATGGTGACGCAGAAACCCGTAGAGTGGCAACACTCAATAAATCCACAGACAAACTATCCGCTTACATAGTGTTGCCAATTAAATTCAGCAATAAATTCTGCGGCCCGCTACGTCCAGAGATCAAACAAGGAAAGGGCTGTACCAGTGGGTACATCGATAATTATCTAGTACCGATCCGCAGGTGCATCACTAAAGCGTAAATTTTATGGCAGTCAACGGTACGTCCTTCGCTTGGGTGGTATTCGCTAAATAATTTTTAGTTCCTTGTTGAACGATAGATGGATACTATCATAATAATATGGACTTTTTGACGTAACACTGCGCCTGAAAAAAACCATGTAAAACAATTATTGTGCTATCCACAATAGAGATCCCGAGTGGATGGTTTTTGTGTGCGTTGTTGTAATGTTTGTTAGAGCAGCGATAGCTCAGTGGGAAGACCAACAGACTGCAATGCAGAGGGTCTCAGGTTCGAACCCACGTCGCGCACCTCTGACTTTCGGAAGTTATATGACTTTTCGAAATTATGTGCGTATTGATTGACAATTATCGCCTGCTCCGGGTCTTGGAAAGTACGTTAAGCCGTTGGTCCCGGCTGCCATGAACATCTATGGCAGTCGTTATTGGGAGAGTGACGACACAAAAGATACCATTGGGTCGAATTGTCACCGGTCTGCACTGACTGGCCCCCACATAAGATAAGATAAGATCATATGGAACAAATGGAAACAGATAGTACGATCAAACATACGAAGCAAGCAAGCGAAGGAAAATCTAAAAGGTCTTTCAAATACTGCTCAGTCTCTTCACTGTTTCTCAACACAGACAAGCAGACACTAGAATTATCCGATTATTATAAACCTAATATATCTCTTTTTTTTCGTTCAGTCGCCTCAAATTACTTGCACAATGTATATCAGAGCTCTTGAGGTGCCAGCGCAATGGACAATGACTACACTGGATAGTGCAAGTATCTCTGCTAACTGTCCAAGCAACTCTACTTACAAGTAAACAACAAAAAATAGCTGTTCCCTTCTGTATTCTGGTAAAGGTATTTCGCCCGCCAAACACCCCTAGTTTTCATTTTTTATGGTGTTATTAATGCTGGCCTGTCATAAACAGGTAAAGGTAAACCCTAGTTTACCTTTTAACCTAACTCTCCTGTTATCACGGTCCTTTGCAACAAAGATCAGACCATTGACTTTCAAGTCCCACATCACAACTTCTACCCGGCGCTTCTTTGGACGACTTAAAATTCTTGCACCAGGATCTATCCAATTCCAAATACCATTGACCGATGTAGTCAATTTACGCAGAACACGTCCACATTACTGAAGCTTTTCTCCCACGCTACTTTTCATCGAATCTTCTTTCTTTTTCGTGTGGTTAGTGGCCAACCTGTTATCAAGAGTTGTTCAAGCCGCCCGTAGGCCTCTGACATGGCTTAACGACTGCTGTCAATTTGACAACAACCGGGACCGACTTTTTACGTGCCCTCCGAAGCACGGAGACGCTCAGATGAAATACCACTAAGCGGTCACCCATCTATAGACTGACCGCACCCAACGTTGCTTAACCTCGCTAATCGTTTACTGATCAGTGAGTGCAACTGGCTATGAATCCATCGAATATAGGTTGTCTTATCCGTATAGATCGGGAAACTGCACACATTCACCTCAGTATCTTCATCTCGGTGACGCGGATCATTTGATGCTGTATCATATATGATTTACAGCCATAATCCACGCTGGTTTATAATTAAGTTTTACTATCTAGCAGTTATCCAGCTATGACTGTAACGGTATTTCTTCTATAGTATTACTGGTGTATATCTCTAAAAGATTAGGCACAGATACTTTAAAGCATCGGATTGGCGATAGAGAAAGGTCATGGGTTCGAACTCTAACCATTTTACTACTAACGCGAACTTTTTACTTGCGTTTGAAATGGATATTTCAAATACAAGCTTAGTTGAAAGGATTGGCACTCAAAAACCATTTGCAACCCAATAATCCTTAACTTCACGCTTTCACTTTTTAGTTTCCATCTATACTAATATTATAAAGCTCAAGAGTTTGTTTGTTTGTTTGAACGCGCTAATCTCAGGAACTACTGGTTCGATTTGAAAAATTCTTTAATTTAGGATAGCCTATTTATCGAGACAGGCTGTAGACTATATAACATCACGCTACTACCCACGGGAGCAGCGCAGTAACGATAAACGCGGGTGAAACCACAGGAACATCTAGTGTACTAATATTGCTGATATGTATACTACGTTCTGCAATGTTCTACCAGATGCTGCAAATTTACTTGCTGAAAAACGCAAATAAAACTTTTGCCTAGCTTGGACATCAAAATTAAAATCATTGACACTAAACTAAACAAAACAGCCGACTCATTGCTCCCCCAGTGAGAAATCACATAAATAAAGTTAAGATACATGCGCACTGCGGAATAAATAACACACACAAACACACAAACGTACAAACGAAGTTCATAACAAGATGTGACATTAGCAAATACCATTACTCATCGGACATTGTCTAAGGCTGGCTACAGTTGTACGATTAGAGATTAAGAGAATATCCTTAACGGTACATCGAGCGGCCCACACGGAACCCGTGGCCTGGCTAATAAGGCCGGTTATAGTGTTGCGATTAAATGGAAAGATTTTTATGAATTTCACCATTCATTTTAATTGAAAGATGTCCTTTATGAAATGTCATCACGATGGTTATTGCCTAATAAGTTACAGATACATACACATATTTTGCCAGCTGCTTTTATTCCAATTTATGTGAAACACATCCATACTCTACACTGCCGTCATAAGGAAAAAAGACGTATCTGCAAAAAAAAACATTATTTATAAATAAACCGCAGATTCGTCTTGTTTTACTGATTCCAAATATGTAAAGATCTTAATTTCGAAAAATCTGTTAGATACGTCTTTTTTCCTTATGACGGCAGTATATAAGTAAAGTCTTTATGTAATATATCCTACAATTATTCTTTGCGTGAATCGAAAATCAATCCCATGAGTTTGCATTGACAGCAAATCTTTAAAGTAATTTATATCCACAATAATAATTTTAAATAAACCAATATTGAAATTAATATCCTTTATAAGATTATATAAGCCACGGTATAAGTACCTACGTGTTTTATACTATTTACAAATTTAGAAAACTTAACATTTACCCTAAAATTTAAATTGCTTTGTAACAGCTATCGTCACGGATAGATCCAACACACATGAATATTTCAAGATACCTTGAGCTCATTGTGTGTAAATAGGAACATCAATCTTTTCAAGACTGTGTTTATGCTTTACAGGTATAACGCAAAATACCCTAAAAACATGTATACAAAAAAATCGCAAGTCGCAAAGTCGTCACCCTGCACAAGTCCTTAACTAAATGGGCGGGCGAGCGGCACACTGTCGCCGTCCTGTCGCGCAATCGCACGCGGGTACTCATTTGTGTTTTATTATCAACACTCCAGCCTTCCATCTACCATACTATCATTTACTCGTATAACCTCGCTACGAACTACAAATTATATTTCAGACTAGATGACGTATCGTAGCTTTAAACTGTATAGACCCGAAGAGGGTTAGCAGAAGTGTATGTAGAACCCATGTTTTGTCTATAATACTGTCTTATGGCCTGTTCAAACCTAAGCGGTATTCGCTACCGTCTGCGGTAGAGAAAACCGAGTGGGTATACGGTAATATTACTGTTCACATTAAAGCTGATTTCGCTATCCTTGTGGGTAGAGTTGATACTAAATACCTGAGCGAAACCCGCGCGGTAGACACTTCTACCCACAGCGGCAGCGAATACCGCTCAGGTCGCTCTAGCCGCGGAACTTGATACTAAATACCTGAGCGCAACCCGCGCGGTATATATCTCTACCCACAGCGGTAGCGAATACCACTCAGGTTTGAATAGGCCTTTACGGATGCAGTACTGTACTTCCAGCTGTTATGAAATATAGCTTGTCAAGTAATGTTTTTTTAAATCTACCTCCTAATAGACATGATTCTTGTGTCGCGCGGGATGTTACAAACATTTAAACAACATACACAAAGCAAGCCCAGATTGTAAACAGCTATTTTTGGATCATACAAATGTTTGTCCCATGTGGGGATCGAACCCACAACACTCAACGCGGTGGCAGTAACGAAGCGATCTTCGATCACTTAAACCACTACGCCTTTCGTTCAGTCAAAAAGTATGTCTGTTTTTAATAGCACTTTGCCAGATACCCAACCAAACCAAAGCATATGCAAGGTCTCGTCCGGAAACCTACTTCGTGCTAGCTCCTTCATTTTACGAAGTAGTTGAGACGGTTTCTGGTCACCTAACTCCTGTTCTTTTAGCAAATTCTGTAACTGCCGTGTCTCGGATTCTTCGTACACGGTGAGTAGACGATTTTCAAGGCCTCGTATTTCTTTGCGTCTGGAGGGTTCAACAGGATATCGCTCACCTGAGTTTGGCCACCACCAGATTGTATTTCGATTCATCTGACAGCCGTTGACTGGGCACCACCGCTTCATACAGGGCGAACCAAAATCGCGGTGATTCACGCCAAAAGTTTGCGATTTTCGACGAAACAGTAATTTGGGCTAACGCCGTGTCGCCCAATTCCATTTTCACCGGCGGTACTGAAGGGAGAGCCTTTATTAATTTCACTTGCTCACTACACGCGGTACTAAAGTTTTTAGAACTTTATATTACTACAGTTTATTATTTTTAACAATGTCCAAAACACGGGGTCACTAATATTACGTCACGGGGCAATCGGGTGGCAGACGCTCACCTCTTTATTATAACCTTGTAATTACCTAAATTGTGGAAAGACAATACAATACTATTTACTTGATATTGGACATTTTATTTTATTCTTCATATTCACCCGACCCGTGCCATGGCCCAATATATATACATACTAGCTTTTGCCCGCGGCTTCGCTCGCGTTAATTTAGAATTGGACAATCAATTCGGGTTGTACTCTACTTATAATAATATAATTCAATCATGATTCGAAAGACACGTAGCGCCATCTATTATCATAAGAACGTTATTGTTGTTTTCCTCGGGAACAGTAATTTTTTTCGGGATGAAAGGTAGCCTATGTCCGTTTCTGTACACCTTACAATGTATATGCAAAATTTCAGGATGATCAGTTCAGTGATTTAGGCGTGAAAAGGTAACAAACAAACAAACAAACTCACTTTCGCTTTTATAATATTAGTTAGGAAGTTAGGATTAGGACAACAAGTTTGTTTGTCTGCCGTATCTTTCACGTGAAAGTACTACCAAGATCCCTACGTCCCTTTCAAATCTAACATACATTCATATGATATTAAATCACGAATCGAAGCCCATCATTAACAGTAAAGTATCTAAACGAGTAAATTACTGAACTATCCAACTTAATTAACACGATTAAACAGAGGAAGCTCTCAATTAAATATTCCAGTTTTGACTAAACGAGGCGGTTCCTCAAAGGGTAAAACGATCTATCCTGGGTGTAGGAAAGTATACAGCCTTATGTAAGCCCACGGATTGTGTAGTGGTCACCTCGTCTTCGCCACAGCGCCGAGTGTTGTGGGTTTGATTCCCAAATGGGACAAATAATTGTGTGATCCACAAATTCTTGTGCCGAGTCTTGATGTACTGTATGCTTGTTTGAATGTTTGTAAAGGACACAGGATGTAGTACTCTATCATGGCAGTGTCTCCATAAGTAGACAGGAAACAACATATTAGATCCGTAAAGATAACTGTTATAAACCTAACTTCCTAACTAATAATATAAAAGCGAAAATGAGTTTGTTTGTTTGTTACCTTTTCACGCCTAAACCACTGAACCGATCATCCTGAAATTTTGCATATACATTATCAGGTGTACAGAAACGGACATAGGCTACCTTTCATCCCGAAAAAAAATACTGTTCCCGAGGAAAACAACAATAACGTTCTTATGATAATAGATGGCGCCACGTGTCTTTCGAATCATGATTGAATTATATTATTACAAGCAGAGTACAACCCAAATTATTGATTGTCAAATTCTAAATTAATGCGAACGAAGCCGCGGGCAATAGCTAGTAAATGATATTTAAGCATAAACGCATTACGGTAGGTCCTCAAAGGGGTAGGCAGAGATTCATTACATCTCCTACATAATAACAGTGAGCCTTTTATTAATCGGCCTCGATGGCGTAGTGGTTAGTGTAACCGACTGCCACGCCGGAGGTCGCGGGTTCGATTCCCGCACAAGTCAAACATTTGTGTGCATGAACATGGATGTTTGTCTTGGTCTGGGTGTTTCTATTGTATAATATGTACATATTTACAAAAGAAAGTATATATGTACGTTTATTCATTGTCTAGTACCCATAGTACAAGCTCTGCTTAGTTTGGGCTAGATGGTGTTGTGTGTATGTGATAGAATATTATATTACTATTATCTACATTTTCAGTCTCCGTACTGCTACAGATTCTTTTTAATAGGAATACCCAATAACAATAGTACTTGCCCCGGGAATTGAACTCGGAAACTCGTAATTGCGAACAAACATGAAATCGGTGACCCATTCATAAATTAACCTCGTCGTAGCTCGCTTGATGTCGCTTCATCCCGAATAGAAGTAATAAAACTAGCTTACTCAAATATGTGGCATTCTAAAGTGTGAAAGACGGTTACTGCTCAAGATACCGTCACCAAAATCGATCGATATATCGATTTACCGAACGTTTCTTTTATCTTTAGACCTCAAAAATATGTTCTTGGAATACATCAAAGTACTACTCGATACGTCAAGTCTGACGCCTCGAAACATTCATAGACCACAACAACAATTATTTCCAATTGAAAAACACATTCGACACCAAAATGAACTCTATTACGTAAGATATACAGGTTATGTTATAATAGTAGTGTTGTAAAACGTCGATATTAAAATTGTTGATGTAAGATTGACGGCTGGTACCGTTACTCGAGGTCGTGGCACTGCACTGGCCGAAAGCGTTATCGATAACGTGCACATCACTACCTATAGCCACGTTAATGGAATGCGGTTTAAAAGAATTGATGTGATCTCGGTTTAGAAAAAGTAAAATTGTTTCTTTTGTTTGTTCGAATTTTAAATTTGAAAATAGAATTTGTTTTTTTAAGAACTGCACTGGAATATAATAATAATAACGTTTATTTTGTCGCCATAGTAACAGAATGAAAATTGATAAACAATCATACTCGTAAAAATATACTATGGCGGGTTGATACCTGAACTAGGATGGTTCCTGTATCTCAGGTTACCAACCCTCAACTCCATATAAGGGGTCTTACATATCATTTTGACAAATATTTAGAATACTTTTTTTGAGGGTATATTACAATGACAACAACGCAAACAAATAATAAAACTACTCGACTACAAATACAAGTACCTATGGAATTATGTATACGAATGCTTCGTAGCGCTAGAGTGCTAACATTTACGCAGAGGTATTCTTCTAAGAGTATTATGATATCACGCTTCTTATTTCCAAAGAGCTTGGCAGGGTGTATCACATTCACGTCACACTACTATAAACTACGTCATAACAACTCTATTTCCGTCTACAGCTGTGCAAACTTACTTTTTTTCAAAATTGGCAGATCTTTCCTCCTCTAGAAATGGATCTCAGTCCCGTTAATCATGATCACACTAATATGACCTAGAAGGCAGGCAGACTTTATAAAAAAGCAAGTATTCCAAGTCTGTCGCGAGATGTCTTTGATACTCCATGCATCTTATTTACATACATTAAATTTATACTCGTAAAGTCTACCGTTGTATATTATTTGGTCTGATTCAAATGAACAGACTCGGGAAAGTATCCCTCTCTTACAGCAAACTGGCTTAAGAGTAGAACACTGTTCATGCATTTGATCCGGCAATTAATGTTTCGGAGGGTAACGTACTTTCCTAAACCCTTTTTTCATATCATATTTAACTAGATGTTCCCGCGGTTTCACCCATGTTTATCGTTACTGCGCCGCCCCCGTGGGTCGTAGCGTAATATTATATAGCCTATAGCGTCCTCGATAAATAGGCTATTCAACACTAAAATAATTTTTCAATTCGAACCAGTAATTCCTGAGATTAGCCCGTTCAAACAAACCAGATCTTCAGCTTTATAATATTAGTATAGATTAATTTTCCTTTGGTTGGCCATTCGGCCATTCATCATAGTCTACGCTACCATCAGGTGGGTTTATTTGTTTGCCACCTTTATTGTTTTAAAAAGTAAAGCAGCAGGGAAGTTGAAAGGTTTGAATTTCCACCTCGCCACTGCCTCAACGTCGAGGGTATGGGTGGCCATCACTACAGTAAACCATCTTTATATGTCATGTCGAGTGTCGTGGGTCACGGGACAAAATTTGTCTGATCCACAAATAGCTGTTCCAAGTCTGGGAGTTCTTTGTGCCCGCTGCTCGGATTTTTGTAAAGCAGGCGACATAGGCATTAGTCCTAGTGTCAGACTTGTATTTATAGAAAGTCGTTAGTTCTATGTAAACTTAACAGTGTGGGTGTCAAATTTTTTATTGTTTTATATTCCTCGCAATTTTTTTATCAGATGTATGTCCAAGGGTTTTATTAGCATGTAGGTGGACAGTAATCGCTGAATTAGATTTATGTAGATTATTTTTTTGTGCGTGTTTCTATGTAATGTTCATGTTTTTGAATAGACATACGTCAAAAGCAGACAAGATTTTATGTTTTAGAGAGAACCAAATTTACTAAAATAATTAAGATATCATTTTAATATCTTAACTGTTCCTTCGTTTTAATATACGATAGCGAATATCCATTTTAAATAAGATTAATAACATTTCACATCTAACGCAACACATATCAAAATAGTAACGAGCATTGATAGATACCAATACCAATACCGATTCGTCATAACTGGTTACAAAAACATACCAAAATTTTTTGCACCTAAACACTTCCTTCCAATTCATTAAATTTTCTCACAATTTTTTATATTCGCACATTCAGAATTGCACTACACTTAAACTATATGTTTCACGTGTAAAATACAGCAAAAAACACTTTACCATCTGCAATATAGAGGTGTTTTTTCTTTGTTCGAATATTATGGTTGGAATACACCGATACCAATCTGTGGTGAGCAAGGCGGTTATTGAATAGCCGTGAATTGTAGTCGACTCATACACAATTGGCTAGCTTATATTGACACGGCGGGGTGGCCAAGTGATGTGAGTATCGATAAATGTCGACGGGCGGGTTCGGGACATTGTTTTGCTGTAAACTATCTTCTAGTTATATAACTTGTAAGCTATTTCTGACATTCTTTGGCATATGGTACAGACATATTGCTTTTAGCTAGTTAAATTTACGATTGTTTTAAGTTTAGAATTCCTATATTTTTACACAATAATCATCTTTGAGTCAGCATTAAAGATAGCACACCCGTGTTTCTTAGTTTTTATTGAAGGATATAATAGACTTAACAAACAGATATATAATTATTTATTTTTATTTATTTATTTATTTATCTTTGGAAGACCAACAGCACATACAATTTTCGAAACAAACACAATAAGACACAAAAGGCCAATTACAGGTCTTCAAGAATAAGTAATAAAATAGTTAATCAGACATGTGTACATAAAGATTACATATTAACATTACATAATATTAAAACTAAACATCAATTAAAAGCTATGCTTAGAGAAAAAATTAAGACTAAGCACCCGTCTCAGTGGTTCCAGTTTACAATATTATCGATAATATATCCATCTTCACAAATATGTATAACATTAATGATAATGAAGTCAGAACGAAAGTCAAACGGCCTCTGACCAGATTGGAGACATTCCTGGAAAAGGCTACATTAAGAAAGTATATCCTAAACTGCATCTTCCATGAAGACTGATAATAGTAAATGAAGCAACAAATATATGCAAGCATCGAAGCAAAAGAAGTCCACAGTTCTACCTATTCTTCAGTTAAACAGAAGACTTTTATTACTGCAGCCTAGTCAATGCCACTGAACAATAAATTGGTTCTATTACTTCTACATTAAATAATTAATTATTCTTAAATAATGCCTGCTTCCCTATTTCAACTGATTATAATTAACCGTTCACCATCGCATGTACTAATAAAAATGTTTACGACGTGAAATAATAATTTGAATAAAACATTCCCATCCCTATTCTGTGTACGATAAAGTGCGTGGTAATGACCTCAATACGGCGGTGCCTTCTCATCATTTCGCTAGCAGATCCATATCAATAACCTTTACAAGTAATCCAACACATGCTACACTTTTTATGTAAAAATTGCATTATAACCTCTTTTGTTGGACTGCCACGTTATTATCGTGGCATTTATGTTTCTTTCTATTAAGTACTAGTTTCTACTATTCGATCAATTTAGTAACATTACGCGTTTAGAAATATGCCCTTTTAACGGCTAGAGATAGAGTATTATGTGGAACACAATACATAATATCAAATTTATTAAAGAGCAAAGAGGAAGGTAAACTGCCTACCTCTTTCTCTTTAATAAATTTATGTACCTAATCTATACTAATCCTAGCTGTCCCGACAGACGTTGTCTTGTAAACAAGAGAAAAAAAAAGACATATCTAAACCATTCTCGAATCCACTTGAACACACAAAAAGTTTCATCAAAATCGGTCCAGCCGTTTAGGAGGAGTTCAGTAACATACACACGTACAGTATAATTATTAAAGATTATAAAGCTGAAGAGTTTGTTTGTTTGTTTGTTTGTTTGAACGCACTAATCTCAGGAACTACTGGTTCGAATTGAAAAGTTATTTTAGTGTTGGATAGTCCATTTATCGAGGAAGGCTATATAACATCACGCTACGACCAGTAAGAGCGGAGCAGCAATGAAAAATGTTGCGAAAACGGGGAAAATTCTCCTATATGAAGCAGACGAAGATACGCGGGACAGCTACTTAATTAATATACCCCCATTCTACTATCTATACATTAGCCTATTACTGCCTCCTGTGCTCAATTTAAAACTCGATATATACTACTGAGACTTTCCGGCAACGCTTTATAACTAAACTAGGTATCGTTTTGTTTTTAGTCAGTATAGGTCAGTTATATAGTCAAGTATCTTCAATCAGCCGCAAATATAAGCACAATCTTATGTCACAGTACCAACGAGTCATATATAATAATACAAAGCGCCAACTGAATTTATTATCACTCATAAACAAATTAGTGTCGCACTCATCTGTGCTATTTCATCACTTACGATTTAAAGCCCACATACAATATTTTCGACTTGTGCGGGACGATAAACACCCGATGCACTTTTTCTATCCAAAGATCAGCATACAAACGACTTTTTGAACGTGGAATACGATAATTTGGAATTTAGAATAGAATACAATTTGAATATTTTAAAACTTCATGCACAATAAAGTTTGTAATTCTCTTGTCTATGAGCATAACTTTTTTTAAGTTATTGTTGCCATTTAAAATAATCTTGTAAATATTAGCATTAAAATGTTTAAAAAGACTTACCTATTTAGTTTATTAATTAGAGCTATTTAATTTAGAAAACTGTGCGCACTTTAATTGAGTAGAACGAAAGTACGTATACTAAATGTGTACACTTAAATAAAGTTATTGCTTTCATTTATTTTATATTTATGTATTTCATTTATGTATATAGATTCTGGACCCGAGATTTGAATCAGCGATACCATGTATGTCTGTACAACCAATCTTATATTCGTCCCTATACCAACGAGTCAAACCCATTGGACAAACAATCAGTTTCATTTCGCTAATGAAATTCATCTAAATAAAACAAATTACAAAAATACCTACCACATACCAGAAATCGTAACGTATCAAACAAAGCCAAAACAACATGACATCGATCTCTAAAAACCCTTTATAAAAACCAATCAGTCCCGATAAACAGTATAATAGCCTGACGTAGTCCACTTTAACACAATGCTGACTGATAATTGACAAGTTCCCATCGTGGCCTCTCTCAAACGGAATGCACCTATTGTTACCGACTTTCACCCAACCGGGAACAATTAAATTCGTCATCATGATTATGTTTTATGAACACCACTACATAGTTCTTATAGTGAAGGTAATGGTGCTTTTAAATACAGTAGTTAAAACTTGAAGTTATTTTACGTAATTTTTAATTAAGCTTTGGTCAAAAGTAACCTTTATAACTACTAAATAACTACTTGGTATGACTAGAGGATGGTAAAATAAGCTAGGAATAAGCTTGATCCATTCGTAAGGCCTCCAAAACGGTCACAAGTTGCATACATAAGTCAGAACTACTAATGAAGAAAAAATATGTTAAGAATACAATAATAATATTAATCATCAAGCCTTATATGGCGATGATCGTACTAGGGTTTCAGAGGAATTGTGGACATACTATATACTATACGAGAAATAAGCCTCAATACTATTTATTTAAGGTGTTAAAAGCTTAAAGTCGCAATGAATAATATATTCGTAAAATTACTTCTTAATAAATTAACTCATGATAACATAAGAGACGATATCTTATTACTGACAAATAAAATAAGTAACATCACTAACAATAATGATATTTCATTAGTCATTCCCAAATTAGCACTCCGAGGCTCATTATTTAAAAACCACACTCCGCTAGAACTAGTATTTTATAAAAAGCAACACTTAAGAGGCATATTTTTCCACATTCAAGCTATTACAATCAAAAGATGCCGCCGCTACGGCACATAACCACTGTATAATTACCCAGATTCAACGGCTCACTATCATATATGACGTCACATTTCCCACCATTCGCATACACACTTAATAATAAAGGTTCAACGTCCGCACACTAATCAAAGAATTCGAATGTATCAGAGTACGACCGAATTCATATTCGCTATTTTTTGGCCTCATCAACGCTCCGTAATGCGAAACGCCATCAAGTTTTTTACTCCCCAACATCATTTTGAAAACAATTTTCTATCCCATATGATTATGGGTCATTTTCTGTAAGTATAAAACTATTATTAATATATTACAAAGCGTAACCTCGTGCGGTCATTATTTTTGTTGTTTTCTTTTAAATACTTTTTAAGGATTCGACGTTTTTAATGTTTACTGGGCCCTCGGGTTTTGATTTCATGTGTAATTATTTTGACATTTTCGTTATTAATCCAAGTTTGAAATCAAAGTTTGAATGGAAGGCTACATTTTGGTTTCGATTGTGGCAAATAATATGTTGAAATGATGGTATGTGACTGTATAATTCTAATGAATGTATGTAAAGAAGTGGATTCACAAGAAAATGACTCCATTAAGATGAGTAAGTTGAAATAACATCGCCATAAAAAGCCTCCAGACGCCCGCTACTTCAACACGAATTTAAATTGAATGAACACGAAAATTACAACCGACAAGACAGATTTTAATTTTGCAAACAATTCATAAGCCAATCTTATTTTTAACAACACTGGTATCGTTCGTAAATTGATTAACTTAGTCGGACCCAAAAAGGTCGAGTTCAAAATCTGGTAACATAAAGATAATTGTTTTGATCTCACCCAAGCTCAACACGCCATCGTTGGTAAAGATACAAATGTCTTATCGATAATTTCTGTCAGTGAAAAATTGGTATCGGTATTCGAGATTTATATATTCACATCACTGCTAATTTCACTTTAGTATATTATGTTCAATTTGCGAATGAAGATATTTAATTTTACTACCAATTTTTTTTAAATTTGCGAGGTTATTAATAAACGCACATTATATATCAACCATATTCACGATTTTTCAATCAAACAACATATAAAAATTACATTAAGTTTAATACGATACATTTTAATTGAAACTGAGACTACCGTTCAAAATTAAAATAAAATCAATAACTAACGGTGCTTGACAAAACTATCGATAAAAAACGATCGATATATTAGTGTTGGACTGCTTGATAAATGGGTATCCGAAAATTGCATGTCAAAAGGCAACAGGCTGTCTTGTTCACTCTTACGTTTTAATATATCGTGTCAAGTCCCAAATACAAGATGCCTGTTAGGCCCATCACCTCGAGGCATTCTTCAAAAAGGAAAAACAACGTTTTTGATATTCAATTATTTTTTAAATAGGTTTTGATTCGGCGCGACAATTGCATTTCGATGCATTTGTAATGTTATGAACAATTATAATTCATATAATTATAATGTTTATTTAACATTCTGGATAAAATGTCCTTGTATCATTCTACCTGTACCGACCGTCCTACCAATTAAATCCAACCTCAATTTCCCCTTTGTTCAAAAGCCACAAACCCAATCAAACTTATTACAACTAAAAGTATATAGCTAAGTGTATTATTTTGGTTGGAATTCCAAGAATCATCACGTTGGGGGAGAGGAACCGCAATTTACCTGCCGTCCCCCTCCCTTCTCATCGTCCCCCTCCTCTAGAAGTTAATACTTTACGACGGTGCGTCTGCGCAACCTCGCCGTCCATGTTTAATTAAAAACGGGATCCGAAAACCTGCGAGCTTTATTTGTAAAAGTTTAATTTTGTACAACTGTTGTTTAAGATATATTGTGGTTTAAAAGACTTTTGAATGAATCGACTTTTATTACTAAGAACTTGAAGATTTTATTAAAGGTTATAGCTTGCAATTCGATCCTGTGGTAAATTTGTACACTGTTGAGATCTACCAAATTTCAAAAATAGTATCTGTATGATCAGGTATAGATTGGTATATTGGAACATACATATATCCTGTATATTGCCGAAGTGGGCAATCAGAACCGAAATCAAAAAATATTTATTTAATTGGTCACAAAGTAACACTTATAAACGTAAAAGTATAGTATTTAGTAAGATAACTTAAGTTACTAAAGTTACATTAAGGTTTGTTGCTAGATTCGATTCCCGCACCAGTCAAATATTTGTGTCCATGAACATAGGTGTTTGTCTCGGTCTGGGTGTTTCTATGTATAATATGTATGCATTTACACAAAAAAAAACAAAGTATATATGTATGTTTATCCATTGTCTAGTACCTGCCCACAGTGCAAGCTCTGCTTAGTTTGGGCTAGATGGTGTTGTGTGTATGTGGTAGAATATTATATTATTATTTAGGCAAATGGGTGAACCTATAAGAAGATACCTGCCTACCTAGCCCCGAACCCAAAACCGAAATTGGTTCCTCACGATTAACTGCAAACATAACCAAATAGTTGACTAACAAGACAGCTCAAATACATACAAAAACTCTTTCGTATACATACGAACACGACGTTTTAGCTCTCTAGAATTGTCAGATATGATCTTGCATACATTTGGCTCAAAATCTAACAAGTTTACGTTTCTTTTTGTCAGCTGTATCTGATGGTAGCGCCATCACGACTTCTGACTTTGCATGGTAATAGTTTCGTTGATAGTTGTTGCTTACGGGTGTGGTTCCTTGCCATAAAAACAGCACAGTCTAGGAAACGTTAGATATTATTATTTTGCAACATTTTTCATTGATGCTCCGCTCCTATTGGTCGTAGCGTGATGTTCTGTAGCCTATGGCCTTCCTCGATAAAATACCATATCCAACACTAAAATATTTTTCTATTCGAATCAGTAGTTCCTGCGATTAGCACGTTCAATTAAACAAACAAACTCTTCAGCGTTATAGTATAGATTTAAAAGATATATTTATGTGTCGCCTTACAAACATCCAAACAGTGGACAATACGCAGCCTATAAACAACTATTTGTGAATCACATGTCTGCTCGGATGGCGTAGTGGATTAAGTGATCGCCTCACCACTGTGAGTGCGCCGAGTGTAATCCACTTAATGATTGTTTCGAGGCAGGGTGTTCTTTGTGTCCGTTATTTGAATGATTGTAAGGTCACCCGCGACACAGGAATGATTGCGAGTGCAGCAGTGGTCTTTTAAAATAAAATTGGGCAGTCTCTGGGGACTGCCGATAGAAGTAAAAACTTTAATCCTTGATCATAACACACACTACTATATAAAAAAAAAAGGGTCGTTTCGGATTTCTGATACTCTCTTGAGGTTATTAAGGAAGTCAAAATTTCGTTATTTTTTGCGTAGGACGCACCATTTCTAAAATATTGTTAATATTCTAAAATAATTCAAAAATGGAAAGAGTGGAAGCGTGACGATGACGAAGCGTAACGATGATGCGAGTTCTATGATTTTTGTTCACCCAAGAAGTGCTCAACTCACCTAAAGAAGTTTTCACTTCAATAAAAAAGACAATCATTATATTTTATTCTGTGTAGGAATCGAACTCACAACTCATGGTTCAGTGGCAGCGGCAAAGCGACTAAAAAGACCAATACGCCATCCATACAGTCCCCTACAGTTTCCTTACGGACGTCACGTACGGAGATTTTATTAACAAAAGAATGTTCCCGAGTCTTACTTAAGAAAGCAGAAACTTAGAATGATACCAAACGCGCTATTTGAACAAATACCGAATACAATTTAAGCTAATGTATAGTAATCTCGAACACGAGTAATAAAGCTCGAGCAGAGACGTACCGATACAATCGAGAATCGAGTATCTATCAATTACTCGATAACGAGATACGAATACATCCGCAACACCTGCCTGCTTTTATTGGTCTTAGTTAGTTTAATTGTGGTATTTCTATAGTTATTATATTCAGTTATAGTTAATCGTTTAATAATTTATAATTGTAGGTATCGATAAAAAGTATTCAGTGTCGGAATGCTGTCGTTTGGTAATGTTTGATCTTGTATGTGATGAAGTGGTTTGTGTTTACGTAAATAGACTGAAGTATATATACATATATATATAGCTGGTTTGGACATGTAGAAAGAATTGACGAGGAAAGACTGACTAAGAAAGTTTATAAGGCTAGTGTGAATGGAACAGTCGTAAGAGGAAAACCTAGGCGAACGTTTCTCGATCAGATCGGAGGCGTTCTGGACAAAGGCCAGGTTAAGAGCTCCTTGAACCGACGGGCGTGTATGACGAATGTGATGAAAGTGAATGAAGCCAGAGAAGTGTGTCAGGATCGTAGCAAATGGAAATCCGTAGTCTCTGCCTACCCCTCTGGGAAACAGGCGTGATTATATGTATGTATGTATCTATATACCCGAAGGGGATGACATAGGGGTAGTATACTCATACTTTGGCAGCTGTTTTAAGTTCTACGTGTTCGCGACTGATCCTATAGCGGTCCTCTAGGCACATGATATTTTTTCAGGCAGTTAATCCAGTACCTTTTAACTAATCTTGGGAATTGAACCCGAGGCTTTAAGATGCATTAATACACAAGCGCAAGACATTCGAGGTTTATTTTAATAAAGGTTTGTCCATAGGAACATAACTGTCAGTACCGTCTTCCTAGCCAGGTTCCACACGTTATCCATGCTGCTTCTAAAAATATAAAGAAATATTCACTAACATATAACCTCATGTACAGAAGTCACATTTACTACCAGTACGCCAGTGTCCTGTATACTATACGTATTGTCAATTTATTATTTTAAAACTTGGCCTTTGCCGTAACCCCTTCAGCCTGTCTCCCTTGTCGAAGTTCGTGGTCGTGACAACTTGATGATCAAACAATCTGCTTCCATCGATTTCCGTCCGTGATATTACAAATATATTCAGAAAGAATAACTAACTTTAGACATTGATGGAATGACTGGTCGTTCATTATATATTACCAACATTTTGATGTTTATACCGACTTGAACAGCCGCCGTAAATTTTAGAACAAGTTGCAATACAATAGCCAAACTGTGGCAACACAGCGCCATATTTAAATTTAACTTAAACAACCAAATATATCAAGTATTTCAGATTTTAAATCACAGAAACACTTAGACAACCGTTTACCAATAATTTAGCTTAACTTCATTATATTTCAATCAATCTCAAACCATTCACTACGAAAGACCTTGAATTCCCTTAACCGCCGATTAATTGCTAAATGCCGCCAAATCATTCACTCTCATTCAGTCGTTCATTGGCTAATCTTACAAATTCTCATACACTGGTTCAAATAACTTAGCCCAGGCTAAACCTAAAACGGTCTAGTAACTAAATCGAATTAACGCTTAGGCCAAAGATACCATTTAAGACATGAACTCATTTGTTAGTTTCGTTCTCGCATATCATCTGATACTTAATAGCTCGCGATAACATGATGACTAACGGTGCTCGTGGTCTGAGGGCTTATTCTATTTGAATAATTTTACAATTATATGATTACTTTAATCATACTATATTCCGTTTCAAATATATTATTGTTGTTTTATTGTCTATATGCAAAGAGTTTTCTATCTTTTGCCTATGGGTAATACCTATTTAGGGAGCGTTGATTTAATAGCTACAATTTGTCAATAGCGAACTTTGTTCTTATTTGATCTTCCACTAGCAGCTAGAAGGGTGACAAATGCATTCAGGGCAAGGCACTGACAGTATGGCCCAATGCTGTCAAAAAGTCAACAGGTGACAACATACATGCAGGATTTGGCAGATTGATGCATTTGTGGTCGCGATACTCAGCACTGATGGACCGAGGAAAAATGTCTTCAAGAATTATGAATAAAATATATTTTTTATGTATTGTATGTTGTAGGTGAACAACATAACCAAGCCAGCAGATAACTAACTTTTAGGATATCAACAATCCACTTATGAATGGTAGAAATAACAAAAGCACAACCAAATACAACAATGAAAATAAACAAATGAAACTAGGGAAATTACCAGACATTACAAAACAAATGACTAAATACAACAGACAAGATAACCAACGCACACAATCAAGATAATCAATAAAAGAAGGAAAGATTAATTGACAATTTAATCCCAAACAACAAATCACCCAATCCTAAAATTTAACCGTAAAATTAGTTACAAAATAAGTGCAGACTCTAAACTGCTCATGCTTAAAAGGAAGCTTGATAATGCTAATAGTCCCGTGTTAACTTATCTATGTACTACGCTTTCAGAGTAAATAGGTACCACAAAGTGTATCAGCGTAATCAATATTCCACCTCACCGAATAAGGTGTTTGTAAATAAAATCACTCATTGACTTCCAATAGCGATCGTGATTAAGTAAAACATATAAATATTTATTTGTGTCCGTTTCAATTACTTAGTCGGTTAGGTAAGGCGTTTAGAGGTTGTAAATTTAAGCTAAATGATTTAGATGTCGTGTTAACATCGTACATAGTTTCACGTAGGAACCCGAAGGAGTTAGCAGGGATACGTAACATACGCATTTCGCCATGGGTTTAGGTTCCACGTGATAGAGGGTCAGCCTATAGCTGACTCTATGCTGTGATATCCTATTCCTAACTTCCTATCCTAACTATCCTAATCCTATCCTAATCCTAATCCTATCCTAACTAATATTATAAAAGCGAAAATGAGTTTGTTTGTTTGTTTTTCACGCCTAGACCACTGACCCGATCATTCTGAAATTTTGCATATACATAGTCAGGTGTACAGAAACGGACATAGGCTACCTTTCATCTCGAAAAAATTTACTGTTCCCAAGGAAAACAACAATAACGTTCTTTTGATAATAGATGGCGCCACGTGTCTTTCAAATCATGATTGAATTATATTATTACAAGCAGAGTACAACCCGAATTGATTGTCAAATTTTAAATTAACGCGAGCGAAGCCGCGGGAAATAGCTAGTAAATGATATGTAAGCATAAACGCATTACGGTATGTCCTCAAAGGAGTAGGTAGAGCAATATTCATTACACATTGTAACTATACTCTATAATATTATTCTGTAAGCTTTCCAATAAAATTAAATAAATAAAATATTTTGTCAAAAAATGTTCACTAGCACTGACTTAATTTCCCAATAATACTTTGCCCGACTTTGTGTTAACGGTTTTGTGCCTTATGTTAATGGTGGTGATATAATAAAGAAGGTTACAACACCTCAAGGCGTTTCTACTCGCGCGGTACTGATCCCTACCAAATATGGAGTCCTTGTGGTATCAGCGCAAGAGTCAATTTAGTTATGTGAAGGTACTTCGTGTTTATTTTGTGATGTTGTAGTATTTTTCTTTTGTTTTAACAAACTTTGTAAGTAATAACGTAAATTTTGTTTTAATTACATTTATTTAGTCACGAACTACCTTTTCATGTCACAAAGTGTAAGTGTATGCGTCCTCATGCCATACTACTGTCTATTACAAATGACTACAGATAAATATTATTTAAAACCTGAAATGCTTCTTACCTAATATTATTAAATCTTCCTTTATTTTTAGAATTTAGTTTTATATCGACAGTGACATGTGGCATAATGACGGCAACACCTGCTACATAAATTAGTTGTAAAATACTGAAATTATAATTTGATGGTGATTTAAAAGAGTGGCCTTGAGTTTCTTGCAGTTATCTTTTCATAGGCTCAACCTTTTGCCTTAACCTTGCAACTAACATAAATGTAAATTTAGTAAATGTAACAAACTCACTAACCCCTTTGACGATCATAAGTGTTACTTTATGACCTAAGTGAATAAATGATTTTTGACTTTGACTTTGATAAAGGCTACTGAACAGCTGATGAAGCATTGTACTTGAGGTCGTTGGTTCGACATCTGCCCACAGTATTCTATAAGAACTTGAAACTTGTTGTATTGCTAGAGCGGTTAACAAAAATACTAGTAATTTGTAATCTTGTTTTATTATACTTTAAATGCTCTTTTAGCCATTCTCACAATACAAATTTATGACTGGAATCTTCTATAGTCTCTTCTATAGTCTCTTCTATAGTGGGTTAACAACCTACTAAACTTTAGAAGATACTACATACTACTTCAGATCTAGTCCAAGAGAAATCCAAGTTTAAGTAGAAATTATTTTTATTATTCCATGTCTGCACAGTCATAATACTCGAATCATGTTATGATTTAAGTAGTGTCAAGTAAACACCGAGCTAATAATAAATTTTATTATATCAACCAGAATTATAGTTAGAAATTAATTATAATCTACATCACTTAGAACTAGGAAATAATATATAGTCAGAAACTAGGACAATGTAATTACTCTACACTCAATTGCTCAGTTTCATAGTATTCACAGTTTGTAATTCTACCTAGAGCGTAGAAATCGAGGCGGCGCGGGCGCAGGCGCATATAAATCTACACGGAATGTAGCACAACGTCAGGTGCCGGGATAAAGATAGTGGGACGATGGTTTTGCAATAAAGCCTTTTCATTATCCAGATGATAGAGTTAATACTTGATATGATTACAAAATAGAAAAACTGTTGTGATATAGCGAGGAAAGAGGATTTGTTTGAAATAAGTTGTATATTTCAAATTTCTTTTTTTAGGTCGTGAGTGAGAATGGTTACAATCATGGAACCTAATGATTTGATATACGGTACCTAAAGAAAATACTTGATATTAGTACATAATAAAAAAAAATATTTTGGGTATATTGAGAAAATGAGGTTTCATTGAAATAAGTTTTAAATTTCAAGGTGATAAACATGATAGTTATGATCTTCTAAATTTAAATCCGATGCTGTTTTTAATCTTCCATTTTTTTCGCGATACGCAGATGTTTAGGTCTAGTATGAGAGTGCTTATAATCATGAATCCAAATGATTCATTTAAATTCGTATGATCCATTAGTACTAGAAATGTAACCACGAACAAAACCCGAGACTTCACCAGTAAACAAACATACATATGCCATGGCACCAACGAGGTGGCATTTAAATACAAACTAACAATAACTACATATAATTACACTTTGCTCTAAAAACACACAAACCTACCAGCCTGCCATTCAACAACTTTTCCGTAGCTTAGCAAATGAGTTGTTTCCTACTCTTGTTACCATTTAATGACAGTAGCTTTACCATCATGTTGAGCAGAGACAACCAGTCATCTAACTCATATATAATCGATATTAAATGCCATAGATTAAACCTTTCTTTATGGTGTTGTTCATACTTGTTGTTTGACCTAGTGGGCTCGTAATTCAAGCTGTTGCAAGTTTTTAAGAGTTCATTTTCTCGGTATTGCGTGATGGGAAGGCGTAGCGGTAGGAAATACCACTGTTGTGCGTGGTGTCTTGGCGAATCAGATCGCAGATCGGGCAAAGTGAGATTCTTTTCTCAATTTTTTTCTTTTTTAAAAAGACAACTCTCGCACTAAGAATAAATATTGTGTCGCAGGGACTTTACAGATGTTCTAACAGTCACAAAGACCACCAAGACTACTAACAACCTATGTGGATCACACAAAGTTTTGTCGCGTGTGGGAATCGAACCCACAACAGTCGGCGCAGTGGCGAGGCGACTACTTAAATCATTCTTGTAATCCGTGCTTTCTGTGAAGAAATTCAATAGCAGCGCGTAGTCTAAAACCGTGCTAGGTATACTTAAGAGAATTGGCGCGCCCCCTACATAAAAAAATATCAGGTAAAATGTACCAGGCTTAAAATCATAACAGGTAAAATGTGACTGCAATATATCGCAACCCATCTCGTTGACGATATACGTATCACACTACATAAGTAATCTATTAGAACAGTTTGAGTGATGTGTTATCTATCTTTAACAAGCTAATCTTCAGATTATCATACAAATAGGCAGACCTGTTTTATATCCGCTGATCGCGTGTTAATCCTAGCTATGATCTCTCACTGACAGGCTATCGTCAGCGTCTAACGTCAGGTTGGTTTATAGATTTTCTACTACCCTACTTTTAGACCTCGTTTCACTATTTATCAGCAAGTGACTGATTTATTTATTTAGTTTATAATTGGATGTCAGTTTGAGCTGTTGTGTAAGCGAGGGCGGAAGTGTTCAAAATAGACGATATATAATAATAATAATAATATTCTACCACATACACATAACACCATCTAGCCCAAACTAAGCAGAGCTTGTACTATGGGTACTAGACAATGGATAAACATACTTTTTTTTGTAAATATATACATATTATACATAGAAACACCCAGACCAAGATAAACATTCATGTTTATCTGCCTGAATTTCGGCCACGGCGGCCAGTCTTACTGGCTATCTGCGCAGGAGATATTATAATGCACAAGTGTGTGCGCAAACACAAGTGCACTCTCTGCTCCCTAATGCGGGCTGCTAATGAGATTTCTTAACTGAAATACTACCCAATAACTTTTTCATAATATTGTCTTCTGTTTACGCGAATGTTATTCATTGAAATTAAACTACTATATACGTATATGTCAAATAAACAACGCGATAAAATCCGTATATAGTAGTTTAACTTCAACCAATAACTTTTTGTTGGCCCGACACGGGATTCGAACCCGAGACCTCATGCACAGCAGTCGTATTCACTACCGCTACGCCACGGAGGCAGTTCGTCAGTTTCGTTGTCGTTTATAATAAGTAGTTACTGAATGTTCGTATAACTACGGTTGTTTACTAGAGAGTTTAGAGAGTGCCGAAGGCCCAATCACCCCTTTCCCCTTTCCTGCTCCTTCTCCTTCCCACTTCCGTTCCTAAAGGGTCGGCAACGCGCAAGTGATGTCCCTGTTGTTGCAGGCGTTCATAGGCTACGGTGACCACTTACCATTAGGTGGGCCGTATGCTTGCTTGCCACTCTAGTTGTATAAAAAAAAAACCGCTACCTCTTACGCATACGCTCACCGCTTATCGAAGGACCACGTACTTAGGCTTTCAGTTAGAACTTGGTACGTGAAAGTTTAAGTGATGCTGTTAGTTATTTAGTATCGATTTGTTTTGAGGCTGGTTGTTAAATCGAATTAATTGTCGTTGGAATAGTTTCACATAATTGATTCTATGTAAGCAGCACAAAATCTATGCAGCTATAAGCAGAGCTGTGTTTCGCAGTAGAGTTTACATGCCTGAGATAAAACAGCAAATAGTCGGAGTTAGAACTCAGATCTAGATTCCAGAGATAAGATAGGATGTAGTCTAGTAGTTAGAAGCTTCAGAGCTTAGAGAAGTAGGAAATAATATTAAGTTACGCGCTTAGAAAAGACATTGACCATTAAAAAAAACAACAGGTTGTACTCCGGGAGTGCCGGCAGAAGTGAAAACTTGAATTTTAACGTTGTGCATTTTTGATATTTTGGAATAGTTAGGAAATAATTTTGCTAAAAAAATTAAATTGTACTTACAATCACATATGTGGTAAAATACAATATTCATTTATTTCCGCTATCGTACACAAACATGACAATTCTCCCTCCGTCTTACGAATTTTCGATCAGGTCACGTGTCCTGACGCGAGTTTGACAATTCTCCCTCCATCTTACGAATTTTCGATCAGGTCACGTGTCCTGACGTGAGTTTAACATTTTTTACCCATCACAAAAAAAGTGCACAACGCCGCTAAAGAAGTTTTCACTTCAATAAATATACAAAACATGAAATGGTGTTTAGTTAACACTATTTACCACGATTGTGAGTTTTCTTATCGAGTTTACAACTTAGTTGAGTCACCGCGCTGCTTTGCGTCACTGGTCTTCTGGTCAGCACATCGTCTGCTGCCAAAAATAGAGGCTGTAGGAGCTTCCTAAACAAGTGCTTTGCTTTGAGCAAAATTGTGTTTAGGCAAAATGAATTGGTGGGAACTTATCCTTTGGTTGAGTTGACCACTAAATCGGTAACCCCATTTTCAATTAATTTGTTAACATCTATATTACTTGTTAGAAGATATATTGCTACATTAATAGTGTAAAAAAGATTCATTGATAACTGAGTATGGACGGATACGTTCTAAATAGAATGTCAGCCATCTTAAAGAATGCACTGAGAGTTAATATGTTACCATCGTGTTAAGCGTTGTGTGTTTATGGGCACAATTATCGTCTCTATGTACCATAGTTCAAATAGCAAGTAACATGACTTCGTTAAAATAAAATTTATTGACAATTACCACTTCCAGTTAAGTTTTTACGTCGCTCAGTTATGTATTAATTAACAAATGTCCGAATATGTCCGATGTTGACACGGGTATTTGGGGCAAAGTTGCTTATTGACGTTTATTTCCATTTTTGTCAAGCAATTATTGATTTGGTGCGAATATTTTAAGCAGTTTGGTCACTATCTATTTTGACTACGGTTTGCACTCTGCTTCATATACGGGTAAAATTGATTTATATACTTATAATTTTAAGTCTATAATATCATCGATGAGGTAGGCTAGGATGTAGGAGGTATGAGTGTAGTTCCACGTGATATAGTGCTCGCTTGTTCTCGTCTACCGGACAGAATTTCAAACTCTACTCTACTCTACTCTTTCGAGAACTATTCAACAGAAAACTAGTATCAACTTACCTGACTCGGAAAATATTTGTACATCACACAGATTTTTGTCACGTGTTTAACGTCAAATGGAATATCCGCAGTGAAAATACGTCACCACCATACATCAAAATCTTTACAAACATAGACTCGATGGTCTCATGAGATAAGTTTATACTCATATTAAAAGTTCATGAGGTCCCACGTGCAGAAAAATCTCAGTAGAAGCGTTTTTTTTATACTACCCAGGTGGCAAACAAGCATGCGGCCCACCTGATGGTAAGTGGTCATCGTAGCCTATGAACGCCTGCAACACCAGAGGCATCACTTGCGCGTTGCCAACCCTTTAGGAAAAGAAGAGGAGAAAAAGGTAATGGGAAGGAAAAGGAATGGGAAGGGGAAAAGAGGGTGATTGGGCCTCCGGCACTCTCACTCATCGAATGTAACACAACAGTAGGAATACTGCTATTTCACGTCGATATTCTGTGAGAGGGTAGTCCTCCCCGGTCGAGCCGGCCCATTCATGCTGAAATCAGCGAGGCTCTACTACTTCCAAACGTATCATGTATTCGTGTACAAAACGTACACCTTTAGGTCCTTAGTAATAAAGGTGTGTTTTGTACATGAATACACGTAGAGTACTATGTAGAGTCATAGTAGAGTACTACATATAAGAACACTAGATGTGCCCGCGGTTTCACCCGCGTTTATGATTACTGCTCCGCCCCCGTGGCTTGTAGCGTGATGTCATGTAGCCTATAACCTTCCTCGGTAAAAAGGCTATCCAACACAAAAATAAATTTTCAAATCGAACCAGTAGTTCCTGAAATTAGCGCGTTCAAACAAATAAACAAACTCTTCAGCTTTACAATATTAGCATAGATACCTGGTGAAATATGGATGTATACCGAGAGACCTAAAACCTGTGGATTATCGATGTAATAACCTAAGCCTGCAATTCAATGATATAAATAGGTGACCATAATTCGCGCTCTTAATAAAACAATGACTTATCTCTAAATTTGGAAATAAGGTAATTTGCATCTAATTGTGTGACTATCTATACTATCTACACTAATATTATAAACAGGAAAGATTAGATGTTTTGTTTGTTTGTAAGGATTTAACATAAAAAAGAAACAACCGATTTAAATTGGCGCAGTCTTTGGGGACTGCCGATAGAAGTGAAAACTCTAATCCTTGATCATAAACACTGCATTAAAAAAAACAAAAAAAAGCTCAGGTCGGATGCTAGTTCTTGATACCCTCCTAGAGGTTATTAAGGGAGTCAAATATTCGTTATTTTTTGCGTAGGACGCACCATTTCTGAGATATTGCTAATATTCTAAAAAAAATAATAAAGCGTGGAAGCGTAACGATGACGCGAGTTCTATGATTTTTGTTCACCCAAGAAGTGCTCAACGCACCTAAATAGATTTTCACTTCAAAAATCTTTCACCATTCGTAAGCTGTGTTATTGCCGAGTAACAGGCTATATTTTATTAAAAAAATAGTACTGTTACTAACCTACTTTTACGCGAGCGAAGCCGCGGGCAAAAGCTAGTAATATTATATTTGTATTAAGTAATTGCAACAGAGTTCAAATTTGTTTAATCCAAAATACTCAGATAGGTCTCTTTTTTATTAAGAGTGCGATTTGTATGTACATATGTATGTATTTATAGAACCTTTAGCAGGCAGATGATCTTTTAATCGTTCTTAGAAAGCTTCAATTGAAGTACAGTTTCTAGGAATACAAGCAATTACTGAGCGTGGTTAATAATCACGTTAGGCTCAGCCCTGATTGCGTGTGACCGTGTTATGCGAAGTGCCTAGATATAAATCTAAATTGCCTACGTATGGGAATAGGACTGTCATCCACTGTCTAATATATTTTTCATCAATCTCCGATCTCGGTCTCCGTGGCGCAGTGGTAGTGAATGTGACTGCTGTGCTTGAGGTCTCGGGTTCGAATCCGGAGTCGAGCCAACAAAAATGTATTGGGTTTTCCTGTTAAGAAACCTGAATACGAGCCCGGAATTAGGAAGTTGGCGGTGTTAGACACCCCCGTGCCTCGGATAGCACCTAAAGACGTTGGTCCTGCGCCTGATCTCTCTCCGGTCGTGTCGGATTATCCGTCTCATCGGATCATGAGGGTTAGGGAACAATGGGTGCACTTGTGTTTGCGCACATACTTGAACACTATAATATCTCTTACGCAGATGGCCAATCTCCGTTAAGATTGATCGCGGTGACCTAAAACCTCTACCATTATTTACTACGGTTAGTATGTAACACAGTTGTAAATTTTATCAATTTCTAGCTTCGCTTAGCTTTCAGTGGAATGAAAACTTAACACCAAAGCTAACTAGTGACCATAAAAAATTGAATAAAATATTCTCAAACAATTAATTCATAAACTATAAAACGATGAAGGTTATTGATATTATCGTACTGCCATTTTTATTTGTATATTTTTCAATTATTTTTTATTATGGATACCAAAGAAAATAAAAGAATATAATATTACACTCATGTAATATCGAAGGCCATTATAGTGAGGGTTTATACACATATAATTTCCATCCTTTTCAGCGATACCCAATTATCTTAATAGTTACGACGTAAATCCCCTTCTCAGCAAACATATCATGATTAAAATACCATGTTTTTAATCCAACGAACAAACGTAAAAGCAGCAGCAACATTGTAGAAAGATTTATGTACGGACAAGATCGCCGATCAAATACAACATATTGAGCGACAAAACAAAAAATCACACTGAGTATTTTAACGAGTAACTAGAGTAAAAAATGTCTGAATCAAGACATAATAGTACTAGTATTCTGTGAATGGATTTCCTCTGCGACTAGCGAGAAAACTGAACGGTAAACTTGTGGATTTAATGACTTCTTTGCTTCGCTATGAAACTGTCAATCGTTAATTATGTTCCAGTTTTTTTCGTGGCGCTGCATCGCTGGCCGATAGAACTTGTATGGTGATACACGAGCTGCGTTTGAATGAGTTACTTTTGCTAACAGAGCTAGGAGATCTTTATTACACTTTTAGTGATGATCGTTTCCCGTTTTTGGTAGAGCTGTACTTGCGTTAGTATTTGAGCTACCAATGAATGCATGTTTCATGATCGTGGGCTTTTTATTAGATATAGTGATAGCGCTGCAGGTTTTCTGGTAAAGACACTTGATCAAGATCCACTCAGACTTAATAATGAGTGTGGGGTGAGGGCTTAAGATTAAAATTTATATTTTTTGATTATTTTATTGCCATTGGTGGCAGACGAGCAAGTGGCCCACCTGATGGAAAATAGTATAGCTCATGGACTTCAGCAATGTTAGGACACAGTAAAGCCGCTGCCTATAGTAAAAGAAGAACTCTCTTTAAACCTCGTTTGAAGAAGGACATATCATAGCGCTCGGGAAACACCGAAGCAGGCAGTTCTCAAATTGTCACGATCTACAAAGTTTAAATTTTGGTGATCTAATGATAATTTTATCGTAGAATAAGTAAATATTACAAAACACAACGCCAATATGTTTGGTTATTATAAATCTTTTACAAAACTCAAAGATAAGTGCGTCAATTTTAATTTAGAATATCTGCTAACTACCATGGGAATTTAATTTTGTTTGTGTTTGTACGTGCGCAATTTATATAATATATGTATTTAATATTAGTTGATAATTCGTGTTCCCTCAAACTTAGATAAGCACTGGCTCTTTATGAGTTAGTCATTGTAGTTCCATATCTACAGAAATACAATTTTTACTAACACTGAAATTTTAGAAAGGCACCATCGGATTTCACTTTTAAATAGCGTAGTGAATGAGTTCTCACCGTAAGGTCCCGATCAGAAACCATATGCCTTTACAATGCGCTATCACAGATCCAACAAACTCTGTAATAAGTATTAAATCTGCCAGGAAACGAAGTCTTGCACAAGCTCAAACAGTAATATCAGCAAAACGATCGTGTTTTCAGCCCATTAACAACGTTAGAAATATGAAATCGACAGTGTATACCGGTTTATACGATTCAAATTACATGATCATAGCTAATCCTAGGAAAGGTCAGGCCATAATATGGTATACAATCACTTTCTCGAGATGATTTAGTGTTCGGAACGTAAATTAGCAGAGCCTACACGCTGTTCTGTAACGTGTGAGTTCCTGGAACTCGACCCTAGCTTTCTCTTGTGAGAACTCACTCACTTTCTCATATGTTCTAGCTTAAATGCAGAGGCTGCTTCATCGATCGAGAGGCTTAACCTTACTGCAAACGCTATCGCCCATCACGCAAATCATAAAAGCATCCTACCTAGAATGTTTTTGGATACCCTACCTCGCTATCACTTCAATAGATTATTTACCACTTCTCTAATTGGGCTGATTCTAAGTTAGTATTACGAGACTGGAGATAGAACTACCAAAATTCCTGCAGAAAAATAAAAGCGGATCTCTGTTACCATTTCATGAACCTTACTTGCCTCAAACTCTAACTGAAAGCAGACAACGGGAATCATTCTTAGATTTAAGTAACATACTGTAAATATGACGATAGTGACCTATTGTTCAGACATTGGGCATAGATACGAAATGTCGACCACTTTAAATGCAATATGGTAACCGACATCTAAACCCGTCATAACTTAAAGCAGACGAAATTACACAGCAACATTGCAATAGAGACGTAAATTTTTTAAGTAGAAATTATATATGTCATATTTTTGTAACCTTTCAACCCTACATACATCTATAGTGTCAACCCTGTAATCGTAAAGGAACACCAACAGACAGACATAAATTATTCACTAGGGCCGTGTTATTGCATAATTTCAACGTTTTTATTTAAACACAATGGCATTATGCGCGGGCACTCCGCTGCGCTATTTAAAAAAAAGATTGCTAATCACTTTTGAAATCGTATGCTCATCCTTTATATCAGGAATGGGTAGGTAGATGCTTATGGTGAGAATAATTATTTATTGGTAAGTGTATCATATTATACCTACTACGACTGAGATATTAGGGACCACTGATATTTTGGTAAAACTTTTATTTTGGTAGTAATCCATAATTGTATATACATAATATTATGTATGTTATTTAGGTGACTATTTTAAGTTACGCTTAAATCATAAAATATAAGATCTTCTTTAATCTGGTTTTTTGTGAAAGATCTAACCGAAAGCCCTCTTTTACCACTTATGTTTGCATGTGATTGTGAGGCCTCGGGTTTATTTTTGTTAGCAGTACGGATTCTAACAATATGTGCTGACAATAGCAATATCTGTTGCTATTGCGAAATGCCAAACAGGAAAACTTAATACCTCTTTACCCGACCTGCAATCGTCTCCAGAACCATCATTGACTGAATCAGAAGTAATACACGGAACCAATGAGGCAGTATGATATCCATTGTCAGTCTCAGCGTGAAGAAAGAGTTGTGGTAATCCTTCGACTCATTGGGAGGATCTGCTGATAAGATTGAGTGATTATATCTGACAGGTCCCAGGCCCAAAGGTTGCTGTTAAGAACATGTCTATATAGTAACTTTAAATAAGAACCTTGCTTGCTCGATTCGACACTTAGTACAAGTTGTATAGAGTAGTGTAATTGAGTACAGCGCCATCTCTCGTCATTAGCCGTTCCTTTTTCACCTGTGTGGAGCCACTACAATAGTAATCTTACGGACCGTGCATTAAAATACGGTGTGGTAAACTTTCTTTGGTCGTGATAGCAATAAATAGTAAAGCGGTATGACGCAGTAAAGTTCGCGTGGAGGCGGTGGCGGGTTGACGTTTATTGAAAACGGTCGTGAATTCACTCAACTATTACAGGTGACTGATCGACGGATGGTTATCACATTGCTCGTGGTTCGAAATGTACCATATTATTTAAACATACCTATTATGTTGTCTGAGAGAGCTGGATGGCATCTACTGGATGCGGAGAGCGGCAGTTATTGTTACGTAAAATGGGAGAGGCAATTGACCAGAACTGGACTATAATAAGCTAATTGATTGATTAATACATAGTCTCAAGCATAAATCTCGCAGAGGTAGCGGAGGTGTATATTTTGCTACTTATGAATTAAAGCCCCACATTATAAGGGTTTACGACAATAGACCATTAGACGACAGTCTAGTGGGCAAAACTCTGTAGTTACCCTATGATGCTACTAACAATTTCTTAACAGGAAACCATATAATAATTTACTTGACTCGGGAATCGAACCCGAGTCCTCAGGCTTAGCATTAACGTTCAATAACCACTGCGCCACTGAGGCAAGTAGTAGGCGATTCACATGACTAAAGTATTACATGTATAGATTATACGAGATGCCTTCTTCTTTATTAAACAACAATTCATCAAAATTATACATATTTATAAACAATTTAACTATAGTACTTATTCAAACCGTTACAGAATAATTAACAGCACACGTAAGAATGTACCTATATGTATTGTTAGAAACAATCATGTCTTACGCGTCACGAACCATTATAAAAAAATTTTAACGGTTCGTCTGTCACTTTTGAACTAGAAACATAAATGCATCACGTTCTAAGAGTAATATTCATTTAGGTGAACAACTCTCTTAAAAATAATAAAGGTGCGTTGTATAAGGTTTTCTTAAGGAAAAAGAAAATTTATATTTACATAAAGTATGTAACGCGAGTGAATGAAACAAATGAGGCAATGCCATTCCGTAGCCATTGGATATCCATGGTTTGTTCTTACCCCTTCAGGAAACAAGCGGGCATCTATAATGGAATCAGCGTGTTTAACAGCGTAACATGAGGTCTGATATCCGGATCGGTTAAATTATTATAGGCTGTTTATATGAAATGATTCTCAATAGCAGCACTAAGTCTGGAATTGTGCCCAGATAATGCCAATTCAGGGCGCTATGGCGCTCTTTGGGGGAGGGCTATGTCCATCAGTGGACTATTATAACCTGATGATGATGATGATCACGAATGCCAATTCGCTTGGCCTATCACGTAGCATTTAAAGCAGCTTATAAAACATGGCTGAAATACACCTCTGCCCCTATGTTTCCCCAGGACAGCTGGGCAACATAAGAATTGAATCGTTGCCAAACTGTCCTAAAGATACCTCACCTTGGCATTGCCAGAAGAGTTTGGTACTGTCAACCATTTTCTATTGCATTTGTTAGGGTTTGCAATCCAAGGGTGCGTGGTGAGTTCTTCTCTTCGTAACTATTTCACTTTTATGGCTTTTCGCCAAGTCACGCTCATTTATATATAGAATAGTATCACTACACATTAAGCTGGTTACGTCTGATCTCAATTTATGTTTATAGTTTAATGTCGATGAACCTCAGGAATTTGCAAATATCTGAGGTTAACGCTTTGTATGCGGCGCGCGCGCACGGCAGTGCATCCGCCAAGTTGTTTACCGATATCATACTACGAGTAGAATTAATTTTGACTTCTATTAGTTCACAAAATTTGTGTAAATCTGGAATCGGTGTAGACTTTGACATTTATAGTATAACTATTTTGAATAGTTTAGTTTGAAATGTGATAAAGAGTGCTTTAGTAAAACTTACACGTATGTAGATGATATAACCGTTTGGAAGTTGAAGTGCTTACCTGTAAAAAGAAGAAATAGATATTATTAGCAATATGTATATATTGTATTTAAACCAAGCAGTTAAAGTAGGAGCATAAAATACAAGCAGATCATCTATGTATGAAATCCACGTGTATTTGTTGTTTTTGGGGATAATGTTGTCTTTCCCAAAGCAAGATGACTTCATTTATCAGATATGTATCATTGATGATAGTATAGGTTACTTATATAATTATTCCACAAATCACTTCATAAACATTGAAATACACAAATTGACGACACAAAGTGACGACAAACTGATAATATATCAATATTTAAAAAAAAATATCATGAGCAATGCGGTATTAAAACGTCCTTTTTGCAGGTATCTTCTCTTAGACTCAATCCTTTGCCTGAACCTAGTATTTTACCTAAATATAAGTTCAGTAAACTCACTAACTCACAAAGTTTGACGTCCATAAGTGCTACTTTATGACTTACATGAATGAGCCCTAAATAATAGGTGATCGTAATCATTTGAAACTACGCTATTTATTTAGTAAATTTTCTATACTATAATAATAATATTAATTGTATATAATATTACTTTTTTAAATGTTTCTACCATGACATGCCATTAATAGTGATAAACAAAACCCATTATTTTTAATTTTGTCGTACAAGGAAAAAAGCTATTGTTTTAAAAGCCCCGGATGTGTTACAAACAAACGACGAACATCTACAATTCATATTAGTAAGCAAATACTGTTAATTAATCTTCGCGAAGGCGTGGACTGCAAAATATAGTCCCTTTGTTCGAAGCCAACTTTAAATTTTGTTCAGCGGTGTAAATTATAAGGGACTTGGCGGTTTAGATGTAACTGTCGACAAATCTTTAAAAAACAGCAAAAAAAAAGTGTGATCTTATGACTTTTGATTTTCTGTGATAATGTGGAAATTCAGACAGTTAGAAGCGGGTTCACATTGACAGAACAATGGATGGAATCGATCTTACGACAACGATCGTAAGTCAATTAGACTATCACCGCTTTTATGATAATGACGATGAAGTTAAGCATCACAATATCGGTTGCTGTCAGAATCTTTAATTTTTATTTAACCTCAAATGAATATATAACTCAAGAAAATTCGTGTTGAATTTAATATAAATGTGGTATCACAGTACAGTAAAAATAAAAGAAAATTCAAAAAGTAGGTAAAGACATTTTTATCGCCACAAATCCACGCTTTGCACCACACAAAAACTTTACACGCATCTGCAAATCAAATCGCGGCCACGCATGCGCGGCCGTAGCAAAGCAACGCCGGATGTCAACCTATAGTACACCGAGCCTTACATACATGCAACATGATTGCTTTCCCAACAGATAACGCTAAACGTCATTTGAAATTGGAATTATTCGTAATTATTCGAAACGTGATTGACTGGCAATCCTTCAAAACAGTAATTTCAGTCAAGCACTTGTTGGAACTAAGCGGTATCTTTAATTTAATTGTTGACGTATACGTGCAGCTTGTAAATCGCATGAAATTAAACTATTTTGATTTGATTTCGAATAGAAAAGCTGCTTTCCATTTGTAAGTTTATGACTGGCTTCCGTATGCGAGTGTACTTGCTTTCATAGAAGTTTAATGTGGTACAGTATGCAAGAAGGACTTCAAAATGAAAGTGATGTCGGCCAAATGGTAAGTTCATAGCATTTGAAAGATTAATTTAGATATTGAAATAAATATTATGAGAAGACTGCGTCCTTGGTATCGTAACGTAAGCCCGAGTCTTTGATCTCGCGGAATTCTTTCCAGATTATTAAGTTAGCAAGTATTCCCGCTAAAAATTTTTAGTGGCAGCATTGTGTCCAGAAATTGATTCAGTAGGTGACAATAGACATCGTTAAAATAACTGATAAATTGTGGGTGCAATCTATCTATCGGTCATCCTCTCCCTTTTGGTATATAACCGTAAATTAACGTATGTATCTAATCAGAGAATAAAAACGTATAGTGTTATCAGTTCCCAATCCTGTATGATTACTTCTTGGCTATGATAGAACTTCCACCCTACAGGAGATTTAAATTGATTTCCGATACCTGAGATGGATCACTTCAACAGGATATCAAGTAGGTTTCTGTCAACAAAAGTACCAGTGCTCTCTTACTCTTTACCCCTTGTGCTGGCAGCGGAGTGCCAACGTTTGCAAAAGTTTAGTCGTTTGCATTATTATCCCATTATCATAATAATATATACGTCATAACACCGAACTTGAGAAACTTAAAGAAAGCTAATTGTAAAATGAAGACTTCTCAGTAAATTCTTAAGAAAATTGTTAAAATAGTCATAAATAGTTGCCGAGTAGTAAAACCTCGCTGAGTTCAGCATGAATGGGCCAGCTCGACCAGGCAAGGACTACCCTCTCACAGAATATCCACGTGAAATAGCAGTATTCCTACTGTTGTGTTTCGTACTGCGAGTGAAAATGCCGGAGGCCCAATCACCATATTTCGCCCTTCCCCCTCCTTCTCGTTCCCACATCCTTTCCTAAAAGGTCGGCAACGCGCAAGTGATGCCTCTGGTGTTGCAAGCGTCCATAGGCTACGGTGACCACTTACCATCAGGTATGCTTGTTTGCCACTTTAGTAGTATAAAAAAACAGGCTTTTCTATAAACCTACTTTTCTATGCCTTGCAGGCGTTAGCTATTAACACACAAAATCATTCGACACAAAACTGCAGCACGCTCGCTGCAAAACGTATAGCCTTCACAAGGAGGTAGTTATTCATAAAATCAACACATTTACTTGGCGGGGCCTGCGCCGGCTAACACCTTGTTATAGGGTAGCCAATAATCACTGCAGTCGTCACGAACCGGCCTCTTATAACAATAATATCCATATTTCGTAGCGAATAAGGGAATAACGCGGACCCAGACGCGAATTAGGATGGGGCCATGAGAACTGCTATTCACGGTTAATAGTTAACGAGGTACAATTTGTAAGATAGTGTTAACTACATCGGTGGAGAATAGGAATGAATAGGAAGGATGAAAGTACGAGAAGCATAAATGATAGAACTGGAATGACAAAGAGAAGTGGAATGAGGAAGTAAGGACAGGAGTTAAGGGCAGGAGTTAAAGTTAGAAGACAATTAACTAAAATGTAAAAACTTCTCTAGCTTCGCCGATTACCAGAGGGTACGCTAAAAAAAAGCGTCTGTCTGCGCTTATGACTTATATTCACGGATTTGATATCTCTGACAGAGAATTCTCAGTTAATATTATCAGTCTCTGAAAATCAATAGGCTTCCATTGTGGGTACGTAGGATATGAAAATATAAGTCAAAGTCACTTACATTCTACATCTAGAAATACTACCTACTTACATTCTACATCTAGAAATACTACCTACTTACATTCTACATCTAGAAATACTACCTACTTACATTCTACATCTAGAAATACTACCTACTTACATTCTACATCTAGAAATACTACCTCAATTTGATCTTTCCAGGTTTGAGTAAACAATCTAGTACAATAATATTTTTTACCACAAGTTATTCAATAATAATAGGATTTTCTAGTTACCGGAATGTATAAGGGACTGCTACCTAAATTAAAAAAACACTTACTGAATTGATCGATTATCGACTATACCACATCTATTCATCTATACAAATAAATAAAATTGAAGTGTCTGTTCGTAATGTCAAAATAACAGCTTTTTATCTAATGCATATGAACGTATATAAGGTACCTATACGAAAACATATATTTTTTTAAATGTTGTCTATCTGTCTGTTTGTTCCGGCTAATCTCCGAAACCGGCTGAACCGATTTTGACGGGACTTTCACTAGCAGATAGCTGATGTTATAAGGAGTAACATAGGCTACGTTGATTTTAGAAAAAAAAATGGGTTCCGCGGAGACCAACACTTTTTAGTTAAAATCTACGCGGACGAAGTCGCAGGTAACTAAATTTAAATAAAATAGAAAAACTAAATCAAAACTCCAATGTGTCATATCTCTCTTAAAAACTACACCCATTTGTGTACCATAATACCAGCCTTTATTACTCAACATCTAATATCGAGAAGTGGATGCTTTACATTTATGCCTAACCATTCTGGACACAGGTGTGGCGTTATGCTCACAAACATTCTTGTAACACCATCATTCAGGAAACATGATTACATAGAAATCTCCACGCAATAGGCCGTAGTTACGTAAGTACTTACAGAAAGGGCTTATATTTACTATTACCTAAGACCCCGCTTATTTATGTCATTGTTAACTGAATTAATGTTTTCGCGGGTACGTCAAGTTAAATAAGGACTGTGGATTTCCTAATGAAAAATTGCTTCTTGGTAGGATTCAGTTGTGAAATGGTCGTAGATCTCAATGCGTTGTATATTTTATGCTTATGCTTATTAGATGGTCAATTTATGGTTCTTCGATGACATTGGCGCAGGGATGGTGCAGAGACTTATGAGGCACGCTAGTGTGGTGTTTAATTGGATTCGATGATATTCGAACATTTATGCACGTGATATTTTGCATGTGCAAGGACAAACTTAAGCGCTTAATGATGAGTGACGGATGGCGCAGTGGTTTATATCTCTACCAACTGAATTTTTTTTTAACAGTCCGTCTTTCGCTGAGCTTCTAAGATACCTATTATCTGCCTACATTGATAGGTGAAGATAAGCCAACATTTTAATTCTTCACTATCGAAAGAAAATAAATTTTCTCGTGGACTCCCGCTTACGAATTGTGGACCCCCATTTTTTTGTCACGCCAACATCTAGTCGTCTACCCTGTCGACTCTCCCGTGGACCCCTGGGGGTCCACCTGGACCACTTTGGGAACTAATGATTTAAGCGGTTGCTTCGTTGGTTTGCCACACCGGACATTTTTGTGATCTACTAAATAGCTATTCCGAGTCTGGACATTCATTATGTCTGCTGTTTGAATGTTTGAAAGGACACAGAAAAAGGATATCGTATAAACACAGGTACTTATCAATTCAACACCAAGTGTTTATCATTACTGCTGGCATTTTCCTTTGTTTGAATATTAATTTACTAATAATAGTATTTTGATCTAGTTCTCCGAAAGAGGTTTGGTGTAGGGTTGGCATGCAAGATCATCTATTAACAATATTATATATGGATCATAATCGACTTTTGTTAATCTGTACAACTAAAAAGTTATGAAACTACTCGTTCAAATATAATCTCTGTCGCACCTGTATCATCCTCTAAGAGTTACGCAAATGTAAATTTCCCCATATTTTGTTATCTATGTTTAGGTCAAGAATATTTTCTAATAAAAGAGTCCGATCATTATATGCTGTTTGAGCACATTTTCATTAGCAGCATGAGCTGGTACATATACTTTAATAACACTTTGCCAGACCTGGAAATCAAACTGAAGACTGCATCATAACTTACAACTTATGTAAGTGCAAACGTATACCAAAAACCACAATAACCTTGCCAATTCTCCAGCTCATTTCATGGCCACACTTTAAAACTTTGTCGGTGCGCACGATTATCATACAATGGCCACTTGCGATGCAGCCGTGTTGACAGATACGCGTTTCCTGTAACCGAAATGCGCCGCCATTTTGTTTTGCGTTCGCTCCAACGAGATGGCCGACGAGGTGTGACTAGAAGTTGCTGTTTTAACTTATTTTGTCAATTGATTGTATTTATTGTATTACATTTTCTGTGTTTCCTACAAATTGGTGGTGGATTCTTCGGCTAGGTTAGGATTTAACAGTTCGTTATAACCTAACCGAGCCTTGTTAACGAGAATACTGAAACTGTCTTAAGCTTTTACGTATGTATGATCCAACTTTATGACATAATTATGCTTGCACATGCAAGCACATGTCATAAAGTTTGGATTCTGGGTTGACTTTGTACCATCATTGTCAGTGATATAAGGTTTTACTGTTAACAAATTGTCTGTTTAGATGTATGGCGGCAGAGTTCAAGAGGATATATGAGCCTTCAAAACTCATACTCGTGTAAAAGGCAATAACAGAGGTATTACTCGTACACTGGATTTCTGTAAACGAGTGACATTACTTCGGCAACCTGACGTCATCCTCATCAAACATTTTGCAACGGCGAGTTTTCCCAGCCCTAAAGGGGCAATAGATTCTATAATTAGGTCTACTTCTTCGAGTTGACTCATTTGCCTCAAAATATTAGACAACTGTGAGCTTTTCCACTTTTAAAGAGTGCAATAAAAAATTATACAGTTAGGTCTTAGAAACTGCTAAATTTAGCTGAGCTAGGAGACTTGTTATTTGGGGAATTAATTAATTATATTAAAGCTAACATATCGTTATGTTTAAATCCACCAGAATAAGCAGCGCCGTATTTTTCAATTATGATTAGAAAATTAGGGTATTATGCACTCGAACCTGTTCTAGACTTGCTACTACTATGACTTTCCAGACACTAACCGACGCAAGATCAGCAAATGAAATCGAACGAAGCAAAATAGCAGACATGAAATTAATTGGTCCCACGCAAATTACTTAAGAATGAAGTACTTCAAAGGTATTGTGCATAGCAGGATTTGTTTACCTACAAAGGAAGTCGTCTGTGAAGGCGAGTCCAAGCTTATTATTATGAAAATATATCACGATATATTCGTGTAACACAACGACGGACGTGACGCAGGCGCACCGTGACTTCGTTACGTCATCGTAGGGCTGTGGCTGCCACTGTATCGTGTGTTTTGATTGGCATATTATCAGTGTGACGCACTAATAAAAAAAAGAATTTAATTATTTTTATGTAAATTTATATCCCATGGAGCGTAGTATCCTAGGGGTACAGTTAACGGACCGCATTAAAAACTCTACACTACGCTCCAAAACACAAATCACAGACGTCACCTAGAAAGCCGCCAAACTGAAATGGGATTGGGCTGGACACGTTTGCCGTATGCCGCAGGAGCTTTGGGCTAAAATCAGCACAGATTGGATCCCAGACGGTGCTAAACGCCAACGTAGTAGACCAAAACGTCGATGGCAAGACGAATTAATTAACTACAGGAGGGACTGGTGCAAACTAGCGCATAATAGGGATATGTGGAAAAGCGAGAGAGAGGCCTTTGCCCTGCAGTGGGACAATACAGGCTGAAAATAAATAATAATAAATAAATAATATATCCCATTAGAAATACTCACCACTGAGACATACATACATAGATAAATGTGTGTATAATTTTAGTTATTTTTAGCACTGCTACCACGCACGGGTATTTTAGGTTCGATTCCCACACAAGAAAATAACATGTGAGATCTACAAACTATTTCATACTTAGATGAACCTTGTATCTCTTATTAGATGTTTGTAGGATCCCCTATGACAAAGGCTGCATTGTTAAAGCATGGTTCTTTTTTCATTAGTTAAATACTGTGTTGTGTGTCACAGTGTATTATTAGATATATTCTTTCTTTCTATATCGCTAAAGGTTCAAAATATATTACACGCACATTTTGCTATATAAATTTATGACACGCGTAACTAGAATCGAATCTTGGTTCATGTATGACTAATATTCAATACGAGAGGCAACCCTAGCCTTGACGCTGCTGTACACAATTTGATATGGTTTATTAAGTAAACTAGCCGGCAAACTGTGAATTGTCTGCCATTGTGCATTGTGCGAAGTGTAAAATTAAATTATGCAACTCACTTAATAAGGGAATAGGTATGTGTGCTCAAGTATTACATGTATTTGACATACACGTCGAATACTGTATAAACATACACACATAGTGACGCCTGTATAATAATAATTATATAATATATTCTATCACATGCACACAACACCTTCTAGCCCAAACTAAGCTGAGCTCGTACTATGGGTACTAGACAATGGATAAACATACATATATACTTTTTTTTCTGTAATTACATACATATTATACATAGAAACACCCAGACCAAGACAAATATCCATGTACCCGTAACCTCATGCGTGGCAGTCGGTTACACTAACCACTACGTCATCGAGGTCTGTGTATTCGTTGAGAGGTAGACAGGGATACCTATACTGCATTTGGGCAGGTATTAGTTAAGTATCACGTAAAAGCCCAACCCTTTGCCTGAACCTAGCAACTAACCTAAATGTAGCTTCAGTAACTTAGTAAACTCACTAACCTATATACTTTGATGTTCATAAGTGTTACTTTGTGACCTAAATGACTAAATGATTTTTGACTTTGACTTTGAAAGGAATAAGCTTACTTAAATAAAGCAATGCTGCAATAAATGTTTTAAAATTTTTCGATAATTATTTGCGTCTGGGCATTTGACATGCATCTATTCTATGTATATAAAAATATGCAATACGGAATAAAAATATGTTATATCTTATGTTTTTAAAACATATACGCATCAGTATGTGCAAGCGACTGCTGTGCATGAGGTCTCGGGTTTGATTCCCGAGCAAGGTGTTATTGAGGTTTCCTGTCAAGATATTCTCAATAATAGCACGAAATCAGGTAACTGCCTCTTTTTACGTAGGACCTTAAATCGTAACTTTTTTTTAATCTGGCAAACTAGCATGCGGCCCACCTAATGGTAAGTGGTCACTGTAGCCTATGCACGCCTGCAACACCAGAGGCATCACTTGCGCGTTGCTAACCCTGTAAAAACCTTTTAAAACCCTATTTAAAGAACCCCATACCGTAGTATTGCGGGAATGTTTAATACATATCTCTCTAGCCCTTCAGTGATGCAGGCTATTGACTATATACGCATGTAAAATAACGGTTGGTTCATCACACAGTTACTTATTGGTGGAAAGAAGAGGATGCGTTCGACATTAAATTTTATCGAATTGGATAGAACTTTACGTTTTGAGTCATAAATCAGTTACCGCTATAGTAATTAATGTCGTCAATAAATAATAATTTATTATATTATACTGAACACAGTAATTTATAGTAAGGGTGTTGGAGTAACTGTACTGTGGCACTTTATTGAGAACCTTTCAAACTATTGATAATCTCTGGGATTATTTCGTGCTACGTACTACGCGACTCGATTCGCAAACTCATTACTGTTCAAGTTTACGCTCTCTTAAACTTACTTAAGTACTACGTACCTGATCCTGCGTATGTCATATGATATTAAGTAATTATTTATTTAGTTGCCATTCAACGTGGCAATGCTGCCAGTCTTCTGGGCACGTTGCCAATAATTGACGACAATGCGGAGGAATATTATGACGCTTTTTAATTTTGTTGTTTTATTTTAAGTCTATTTTGTTGTTTTATTCCTAGTCTCTGCCTACCCCTCTGGAAAACAGGCGTGAATCTATGTATGTATGTTTTATTTTTCTTTTTAGTTAATATGTCTTGTAAATAATTTGTGTATATATTATGTTAATTATTTGTTTATTTGATGTGCAATAAATACCTAGTAGAAGGCCCACTGTGGTACTTTTTTGGTGCCTGCCCGGGCTTTCTCTAAAGCTGGGTATGCGCGACTGATGTGTAAGCATAATGTGTTCCAATATAGAGAATAGTGACCCATTACAATTAGGCGGATCTGCAAACAGTTACGCTGATATCAGTGTTTCTGCCACGGTTCGACATCCTGAGTTTCTACTAATAACAATTTATATTTACCAGAAAAACCCAACAACATTTATCCCGACCTGGGCAAGAAACCCAAACTCTAAATTACACTTTTTCACAGAATACCTGCGTTGAAAGCTATCACCCACATCATAATATACAAAATGTTAACGCACAAAATACTTAAATAACATTAAAACCACACAGTCAGAAAATGTCCAAATAATTTTTGGTGTCATTTAAATTTTCGCGAAATTACATCAGCAAAAAGATACGAAAACAAAAATTACAGCGGCGTCACAAAAACACATTCGAATCATCAAAACTCAAGATTTGATTACAAAACCACTGGATTTATTGTGTTTATAATATCGTTAAAAGTTGTTTTAACATTACGTGTTATAGTTTTTGTATTTGGGTCATTATTTCTGCGGTTTTGGTACGTGGTTGCCTACCGGAGCTAGAATTGCTGCCTACTGATCTTTTTGTTTACGTTAATCTTATACGTTTCAATTGAACTAAGTTTTACGACATAACGTAAAAAATTTTTTAATAAAATAAGTTTTGTTGAGTAGTAGAGCCTCGCTGATTTCAGCATGAATGAGCCGGCTCGACCGGGGAAGAACTACCCTCTCACAGAATATCGACGTGAAATAGCAGTATTCGCACTGTTGTGTTTCGTTCGGTGAGTGAGAGTGCCGGAGCTGCGGAGGCCCAATCACCCTCTTTCCCCCTTCCCTCTCCTTCTCCTTCCCACTTCCTTTCCTAAAGGGTCGGCAACGCGCAAGTGATGCCTCTGGTGTTGCAGGCGGCCATAGGCTGCGGTGACCACTTACCATCAGGTGGGCCGTATGTGATTGTTTGCCAACTCAGTGGTATAAAAAAAAAGAACATCTTGCATAGCCACTTTACATTCCAAAAGGAACACACAGAAAGGTATTATACCCTCATTTCATCAGCCATATTTTAAGCTCTCAGAATTACGTGGCCGTCGAGACTATGACCCTTTAAAGGTCACAGCCGCAGTTTTCGTGTTGCTACTAAGAGTTTCCTACAAAACAACTGCAGTCAGATATGGAGACCGCACTTTGCCGTCCACGCGCTTAGACTAGAAAGAGTGCAAAAAAGGTTCTTATGGCATTTATGTCGGAGTACGGGTCTATCATATTCTTTAAAAACATACGAGAGCAGACTCCAGCACTTTAAAATCCAATCCCTAGCTAAACGCCGAGACATCTTAGACCTGATGTTTTTATTTAAGGTATTTAGAGGACACATAGATTGCCCGAGATTATTAAGTAAAATACAAATAAATGTGCCATCTAGATACCCCCGTAAACATATTGTACCGCTTAGTGCTCCGTTTAGACGTACAGAGTTTGGGAGGAACTCCGTGATCCCGCGTATGTGCCGACTATTGAATGGATGCAGCGCGTCAGTAGATATTAATTTTGACTCACTAGCCACGTTCCGTAAGGGAGTCGGCTAATATGTTTAGTCTAATGCAATTTAATAATCCATTTACGAATATCTTAACCAATTTTAATTTAATTTATTTCTTTGTTCTGATTTTATTATTATTTTTTATTAATTGTGATTAATTATTATGTACTTTTGACTTAATTTGCTATATTTGTATTTTTTTTTTTCGTTTCTGTTGTCTATTATTTGTTAGAATTTATATATTGTTAATGATTTATATTCTACCATTATTCATTTAGACATATTTATTGGCTACCTATTTTATTGTTATGTGGACTAGGAAACATACAGAATGTCGCCTGTCTTTTAAATTCTAAATAATTATTATTACTATGATCTTTCTGCATTAGTATTACCATTAAATAATTTGTTACTTTTCACTGTACGATTTGTTTGTCTATATAATCTTTTAAAGTTAGCGACCTGCCTTTTTAATAGCATGTTCATAAATCATAAATACTAAATACTTATATTTATACTGCTCATTTATTTGTGCATGCAGTGGCTACCTTAAAAGGTTATGCAAGTGACTGGGAATTTATTGTTTTTTTTATTATTGTGAATGCATTCTTGTAATAACCACTGGTGGTCCTAAAATAAATAAATAAAATAAAATAAATAAATAAACAACCAATAATACTTTGCCTGGCCCAAACTTTAATCCGGATACTTGACGATTACCTGTATACATAAACGTACTAATACGTGGAGATCAATGCAATTTGCAATTTGAGGCGCTCATAGCCAGTTGCACTCACTGATCGGTAAACGATTAGCGAGGTTAAGCAACGTTGGGTGCGGTCAGTCTATAGATGGGTGACCGCTTTGTGGTATTTCATCTGAGCGTCTCCGTGCTTCGGAGGGCACGTAAAAAGTCGGTCCCGGTTGTTGCCAAATTGACAGCAGTCGTTAAGCCATGTCAGAGGCCTACGGGCGGCTTAAACAACTCTTGACAACAGGTTGGCCACTAACCACGCGAAAAGAAGAAAGATGAATGCAATGGTTACATATTGAATGCACTTCCTCATAATTAGTTTTAAACATCTCAGCTTCCATTAGGCGAATATAGTTAGTCCATAAATATTAGTACATGTTCTATAGATAAACAAATATTTCATATTATTAACTGTATCAGAGGTTCAAGTCAGGGCTCACCGTGATATCCATGGGAATCTCGCGGAGTCGTGACCGTTGGTGGACAACATATGTTCACATGGAACTATAACCGACTAGATCCAATCTATGTGTACCATAACTACATCCTAATCCTAATCCTAACTAATATTATAAAAGCGAAAATGAGTTTGTTTGTTTGTTACCTTTTCACGCCTAAACCACTGAACCGATCATCCTGAAATTTTGCATATATGTTGTCAGGTGTACAGAAACAGACATAGGCTACCTTTCATCCCGAAAAAGAATACTGTTCCCGAGGAAAACACCAATAACCTTCTTATAATAATAGATGGCGCCACGTGTCTTTCGAATCATGATTGAATTATATTATTACAAGCAGAGTAGAGCAGAGAAAACGGGAGATCGGGCCTTGTGGCGCACCCTGGGGGAGGCTAATGTCCAGCAGTGGACTGCAATAGGCTGAAATGATGAAGCAGAGTACAACCCAAATTGATTATAAAATTCTAAATTAACGCGAACGAAACCGTGGGCAAAAGCTAGTAGATTATAATTATGTTACTGATGAGACTTTCCTTACAAAAGCATTATAGGAATGATTAATAACTAGCTGCTTAAGCGGCCTCGGACTTTCAAACCAATAAACGAGCAACGGTAGCTTTACGCGATTTGAGACGTTTAATCGTATACTATTAAAATTAATAGTAATTGGCTATATAATACATAAGATTGCGTATTATGTATTATTAGTATTACGCTGGTATAACAATTTAATAATATTAACAGTATTGCAAGGCCTCTTGAAGAACCTGGGGCTAGAGCTGGCATACTTTACGATACGTTAAGTAAGTATGCATGGTGCACTAAGGTTACACGCGAAGAAAATTTAAAGGTATGTATTAAACTTTACATAATGTTTTTAATTATATAAATATGTATACATATAAGTATTATATAAGTATCAATATTATTATTAAGCATAAAATTACTTTTGCCATCTATGACCACCTTCTGCCTAATTTATTTAAATTGTCTTTTTTGTTTTTATTTTATTATTTAATTGAGTTATGTATGTATGTTTCTGCCTTCATGCACCGAAATCATGCAGACTCTGCGGGAATACCAGCATTGTGGATATACTGCAACATTGCTGACGCAGGACCTTATTTGTTCCTAAACATGGTTGTGTTTCCTGTTATCTTGTAAGCGTGGAACAAATAAAATTATTTCCTTTCTTTTTATTAAAAACCAATTTGAAATCTATTTTACCAAAACCATGGCTGTCACTATAATATTGTTGTCTGTCTGTATACATGTTTCGGCAACATGCAAAAAATACTGAACGAATTTTGATTTGTTTTCTCATTTTCTCTATGTAGCTTACAGTTTAACCTAAAATTTAAGGCATGCTGCATTTGATTTTGTCCAGTAAATTTGGATATATGGAGCATAGTGGGTGTACGTAATAAAATCTCAGACAGTACGCCAAATGAATATACAGCCATATAACTAAATCAATAAAATTTTGATAAGTATTTTCAGCAATACTAGCTTTCAAGAAGATACATTTAATAGTTTTAATAAGCTTTATTGTATAACAAAAGTTAGACTCAAACATCCGCATCGTATTCTCATTGACACCCTTACCAAGAAATTCAGCACGAAGCCCCAGTTCCTCATAAAGAAGTACTAAATCTTCTAAACAGCTTTCTATTTATATAATAATTTCTTACTTACGTTAAACCGCGATAGTTAAACATAGGAAATGGGCGTTTAGCGTTAATGAGGCTTGTTACGCTGTTTGTTAATCGTGTTCGCTGTATTGCAAAGAAATTCTCTTGAGGAAATGAGGTTCTTCAAGTTCGAGATAACATCATATGAGTTCTTAGATGGACATAGCTTAAATCTATATCTGTGTACACACCCACTCTGTACCAGTTATGCTCTTATTCTAGGAAATAGGAGCTCGAGATACCGCATGTTTGGCGAATTCGTCAGATAGTAAATTGCATTTGGATATAGAGAAATTAGTTTGTCTCATAATACTTTAAGAATACAATGCATGATAACTAATATAATAAATGTGAATGTGAGTGTGTTTGTTTATTACGCTTTCACGCATTAACTACTTGATCGATCATCATGAAATACCGCATAAACATTGTCAGAGGTAAAGAGTAGGACATAGGGTACCCTTCACCCTAAAAAAAAATAGGGACAGTCTTTGAGGACTGCCGATAGAAGTGAAAACTTTAATCCTTGATCATAAACACTTTTTTATAAACCAAAAATATTTCAAAAATGGAAAGCGTTCGGTGACGATGACGCGATTTCCATGATTTTTGTTCACCCAAGAAGTACTCAACGCGCCTAAAGAAGTTTTCACTTCAAAAAGTACTGTTCCCCAAAATGACATGGCCTACATTTACGCGAGCGAAGCCGCGTGCAAAATCATGTATAAATTAAAAATAAATTATTTAATTACTCAATGTCGCAGATATCTATACTAATTTTATAAAGCTGAAGAGTTTGTTTGTTTGTTTGTTTGAACGCGCTAATCTCAGGAACTACTGATTCGAATTGAAAAATTATTTCGGTGTTGGATAGCCTATTTATCGAAGATGGCTATAGGCTATATAACACCAACCCACGGGAGCGACGCAGTAACCATAAATGCGAGTGAAACCGCGGGCACATCTAGTTGAGTCATAAATATGGTTAGCTCGTACGTACTTACATATAATTCAATATACGCCTAAATATATATCCGGTCTGTGTGGAAAACCTTGAGGGAGGCCTATGTCCAGCAGTGGACGTCTTTTGGCTGACATGATGATGATGATGATGATGATACGCCTAAAGAAGTGAGCAATAATATTAAACCCAATTTAACCAGATGGGTTATTTGAGGCTTTCTGTGTTCCATGATGATGCCCTATGACATTTTGGCCGTCCCAGGCATAGGCCCAGTAGACAATATTTATCATTCACTATCGCTCATGACGTCAAGTTTCCAAATCTCGGCCAGAGATATTATTATAATAATTATGTTCTATTAGGTTTCTCTTGAGGAGTTTCAATAGCTACAAAGTCTAGTCCATGTATACTGCCTACGCAATCAATAATTGGCAGGTACATAGGTATTTCCTCTTTAAAACAAATTTATTATACCCAAAGTCGGACACAAATATTTACTGTATCACGAATAGACTTGTCTAAAGTCAATACAATATATAATACTATGGGGTGGTCCACAGGTGAGGTGATTGAAGACATATCCGCGATATTATTCCAATGAGTTACAGTCAACAGAAACATTTCTATCAAGCTTAGTTGTTAGAGCCGTTGTTTCAAAATATCCGCGCCCTTCGAGCGTGAAGTCAAATCATTTAACTGTAGTATTCAGATGTATGTTTATAAAATACTCGGACGGTTCAGAGCGCCGACAAAGATGGAGGCGGTATATATGGATTTAATACATTTATTTTTGTTTAAACGGTGTGCATGATTGAAACAATGATTTGAGAAGTCATCTTACTGTTTCGTAAATTTTGGATTCGATATCCGCACGGTAAAAATCTAGTTAGTTGTTTCAGTTGTTTCAATATTTCTGATGTTCTTTGCGATGCACGGACTTACTACTGTATAATCTAGTAAGGTTATGTTTTTTGGGGCTAATATTTCATTTTTCAGTAGGTACTAAGGAAACGGACGCATTTGATTTTACGCTGCCAGCGCAATAACTTATTTTTGCGACAGGACACGAGTGTAATAAGCTTTCATAAGTATGTAATTCAATTACCACTTAACAATACACTGGTCTCTCTCACAGCTTTCTTCCACTCCAATAGCTAAAAAACGTTCTACGAACTATGCGCTTCACGCGGAAATCGAATCTCTCACAATGGCCACTTACCCGTACACGAGCAGAACAAAAAGGCACTTCAGTTAATTACTGAACCTCATTCTAATGATCATTGCAGCTGTCTAGACAGTAGGAGCAGTAATGGCGACCTATAAAATGACTATGACATGAGCAATAAAATGGGCCTGTATTCTTCAGTAATAGCTACACACTTTTCGACGTCCATTTATCTGTCAAAGTGCAGGCTTGCATGTTACTGAATAATATACTGTAGTGCAAACATTCATTTAAAGTTGTCTTTGTTATATTTCTGACTTTAACACTATCACCACATATTTTAAAACAAAGTTCCTCATCTATCTGTTCGCGATAAACTCAAAAACCACTGAACGGATTTTCATGCGGTTTTCACCAATAGACAGAGTGATGCATGAGGAAGGTTTTAGTGTAATATTTGTTAAGGTTTTGTACTATCTGTGCAAGCCAGGGTGGGTCACTGGTTTTAAATATATTCAAACAACAGACGCAAAAACACCCAGACTGGGAATATTTTTGAACCGTTTGTGGATCACACATTTTTTCACGTGTGCATTTTAAATCTACCATACTCAAAATGTCTCAACTCAATCTATTTACTATTTAAAGTACGCCACGCTACACCATTCTTGCAATAAATTAATTAAACTTAAGAAAAAGTATAAAATGTAAAAAATTACTGTGTTTCGGTTTTTCTATGGATTGTCTGCTGTTTGACCTCAAAACCCACACAAATGCCAATGGCGGTAATTGAGTTATTAATCAACTTCTTTTTATAGCTAGAAATAGCGAATGACTTTTAAACGCCAGCCTTTTAAATGGAAAGAATCACCAAGACACGATAGAATCATTAAAATCGTAAAATTTTGGTATAGCGATCGAACGTAATTTAACATTGACGCTGCTGTAAGATTATCAACCACCGATATTAACGCAATGTGCCCTATATCCCTTAAAAATAGGCAAAAATAGGTAATACGAGACGAGCCGTTTGCCGGGAAAAGTCGCAAAATCCGTACTACTATTAAAAAAATCTTGACAGAAAACCTCAATGACATTTTTCTCTATCCGAAAATCAAACCCAAGAACTCATGCAGCAGTTGCATTCACTAGAAAGAAGAAAAAAATAAAGAAAGAAAGAAATGTTTATTGCTTATACAGCTGGGCACAATGTGTATAAAGATACTAGATGTTACTGCTCCGCCCCGTGGGTCGTAGCGTGATGTTATATAGCCTATAGCCTTCCTCGATAAATAGGCTATCCAACACTAAAAGAATTTTTCAAATCGAACCAGTAGTAATCACGCAGAATAAACCAGGAGAAACATCGTTTGTACTATGTCTGTAATGGGTAATTATTTTGCTGCAATGTTATTTTAAAACTGCGATATCTCCTAAGATATTCATTGAAATCGAATGATGTACAGGGCAATTTTGTTTTAAATTAAATACTTGTGATGAATAACGTATTTATTTGGATAAGGATTAATATCATGTTTATAATAATACCTTCGCAAATAATGCATTATTTTAGAACTAATTTGGTTAGCATAAAAATGGTTATAGTGAGCCAACCTTAAAAGATAGACATATGCTGTCGCGGACTTTTTTTTAGAACTTTTAAAGGGGAACAATTCTGTCATACATGATTTTTGCGAATCTTTAACTGTTAACGCAGCGCACGCAGCGGAAGCTCTCAAAAGGAAAAAATATCCTCCGATTTTGAAACATTCTTCATTGGTGCTCAGCTCCTATTGATCTTAGCGTAATGATATATAGCCTATAGCCTTCCTCGATAAATGGGCTATCTAACACTGAAATAATTTTTTAAATCGGACCATTAGTTCCTGAGATTAGCGCGTTCAAGCAAACAAACAAACAAACAAACTCTTCAGCTTTATAATATTAGTATAGATAACAAAAATAATAATAAAAAAGGAAGAAATAAAAACACAGTAACATTGAATATTCAATAAACATCCTGACATGCGTCCCAAAGCTGCAGCAATCAGGACTCCAGTTCAGCATTTGCCTGGTCTGAAGAACCAGGAAAATGCTGAACTGGAGTCCTAGTCGTAGATATATACATGATACAGCGTGAGAAGGCCAAACATTACGTGCAAAGCGAGCAGAGCGCACTAGTGAGCCAGCCATTTTAAATGTGCCGTATCCAATTGTTCTTGCTCCTCGCTATCTTAAAACATACATTATCAATAATATAGTATCGTGTAGTACCAACCTGTTTAGACATGGCATTGTGAGACAAAATATTAAATTTTCATCGTAAGCTATCCTCCATATATTGTTAGAAGACGTATCCCACGATATTTTGCGATCACGACCACATTTTTGTCTATAAACAAAGGTATACATTGTTGCTGTGTTTGTTTCTTGGAATAATATTATTAGTAGGAAGTGAAATACATACTGTATCTAGTTGTAAAGATGCAGTGCTTACTCTTTGGACAGCCAAATGTTAAACTATGATTTCAAAACATAGAAAAATATTGATGCGTCTGTGAGAACAAGATAGTACAAGATTTAAGCCAGTAGATTCATCGTTGTGCCAATGTTCAATATTCATATTTGTTATAGGAATAATGAGTGTAGTCTTTGGCAAAGTCAACGCCATATGTGCATGTATGTCCCACTTATCTAACATTTTTCAAGTGATCATATGATTTCTATATAGAATGTTTATGTCAGTTTGCATAAATTGAACATCTACTGGAATTGCCACCTGCGATTTCACCACGTGGTGCAGAAAATTACGTGTTTTAAAGCTTAGGTGAATTCATTTAGCAGTCTCATCTTTATTTAATTTCCAATTAAATATATTTCTTTTAAATTCTCACATTAATCTAAAACGTTCTTTCAACTATCTTGTTAATAAATCGTAATTAATATTGGATTTAAAATGGAGGAACTTCATCAAATTAAATTTGACCAAATTAATCTTGTGCTATTTTTAGTAATATATTTTTTAATATATATAATATTTTTGATTTTTATCGCTTGAAGGCTCATAATAAGCAGTTACTGCAGATTATTAACCATCAGAGTATGGCCACCAAAACGCAAAGAGCACACTAATCCTCTGCTGAGAGCACGGTCTACTTAAGAAGCCTGTAAAGCGTACTCATAAGGATGTTTGGTTACCGCACCGTCAATCGAGTGAGACTGTCACCCAAATTGCACTACGACAATTTGTGTAAAATTCCAGCTAATCCCGCATCGCGCTATCGCTCTTTATAGGTCTTCATCCGAACACAACTGGAACGAAAACGTGCTAAATACGTGGCATTCACTTGCCATAAAGTATCAGAAAATCAGTGCACATACTAGGTCAACTTTAGTGTAAGTGTTGGCGAAACAAACACACAAACAAGCAACACTACTTGATTAACTATGTTTGGTAACGAATAAATAGTGTTTCCTAGACAGACATGATTTAGATTATATACTTATGATATTAACTACGATGGAAACACGGCTAACAACGCTGTTTGAGAGCTTATACAAAATAACACGTGGCATAGTTTGACAAAGGAACGATCAAATACATATGTGTAATTCAGTAGCTTCTCAAAGTTATTATAAATGTAATACTTCTTCTTCTAGATCAGTAGTTCCCAAAGTGGTCCAAGTAGACCCCCAGGGGACCACAGGAGACTCGACGAGGGCTTACATTGACATGATAAAAAAAATGGGGGTTCACAGTTCGTAAGCGGGGTCCACGAAAATTTAATTTGCTTTCGATAGTGAAGAACTAAAATATTGGCTTGACTTCATCTATCAATGTAGGCAGATAATATTTTAAGAAGCTCAGCGACTGTTACTTGTAAAAACGTGCATATTCCATATTTAGTACCAGAGGTCTCGAATCTACCGATCTTTCGGTAGAGAATTACTTAAAAAAACAAGGTCAGCCCGTAGAGATTTGATCAAATTTTTTATTTGCATGAACTTGTTTGATTCTTCACCAATATAATATAAATACGAATGCCAAGGAATATGGTGAAATGTAGCTGCACTGTGTCCACCGGGACCAGGTTTATTTTGAAAGTGGTCTATGAGAAAAAAAGTCTGTGAACCTCTGTTCTAGACTTTATAATAATACATATACATATTGCTGCTGTTCACTAATATATAGCGAACGGCAGAATGTTTGTCAGCTCAGTAACGTAAACCAAAAAAGAGGTATTATGTCGCTAGTATTTAACAGATACTAATATGTAGAGCGCATAATTAGTAACCAGTACCAATTAAGCAATACTCAGAAGAGAGGATATTTATGGTGATATCAACAATTTAAAAAAGCCTCTCGCAGGCAAATAATGAAAAGGTGAGTGAGAAGCCGTCACTTTTTAAATAAAAATCTTTTATGTATCTACTATTTTGTATACTCCTAATTTGGTCACAGATCATTAAACAAAATTCACAGACACGTTCAAATATCAAAAGACTACGAAGACCATTAACATGTAGCTTTATAATTATTAACAAAAACTGACATAAGACGGGATGTAAGCTTGGTACTATGAACTCATCATCCAACCATCATAATCCCATAAAAATATCGGCCAATAAAACAATCTACTTTTATGACGTCACTTATTACGCCATAACGATTCTCAAATTAAAAATACGTTCGCGTCTTTGGGAACACGAAGTTTAACGAAGGGATGTACTATCACCAACAACATTTTACAATATACCAATATTTTTATACTAAAGAAATATATGGAAGCGTCTGTAAAATGGATGCTTAGTAAGCAATAGGATTTTCTGACGTAACCTAGTTGTATTTCTAGTTCCTGTATCTAAAATGTTTCCGAAGGTCCTCTAAGAGTAAGTAGTCCTGAAAGTAGGAGGCTGTATTTTCTCTTAGGACGTGTGTGTGACGTGTCTTTATCCAATTACAAGTGACGACTGTAGTATTTAATGCGTCAGTAGCCTACGGTAACAACTTAATTATATGTATGCTTAATTTCTATCTTAGAATTATAAAAATTTAAATAAAGAAGCTGGGATATGGAGAAGGCAATGCTAGTTTTTTATTAGAATTTTTTGTTTTTGGATTTTGTAAATACCGCATCCTGCTATTTATCTTTACATATGAGTACTATAGTAAAAAGTTTACAAGTGAATGCATTTGTAATATTAGTCTGATAGTGAAGTACAACACACGTTAACTCTTTTGCAATACGATAACAACGTAAAGGAGATTATTATGACAGCCTACAATAAGGATGAAATACTGCCTTACTATATTCGTAAAAACCTACAATTTGATACATATGAACCTTAATTCCAAGACATAAAGCTTATTTTTGAATGCATCAAATTTTGGGCACCGCATTAGTAAGTTTGCAGAACACTGTCGGCATAGTCCAAGTTTGCATGAATGATGTTTGCAATAAGTTAAACCTTACAAAATGACAAGGTAAATAAGCGTATTGTGCTACCGATGTCTTGTTACGGATTATTCCAATTAATTTTATTATGATTCATATCAAAATATTTATATATTTTATAATAGTATTTTTAAGTACGTAAAATAAGTATTTATGTAACAAAAGGTAATTTATTACTCGTCAATCATTTACGTAAATGGTGTCTTTGAGTGTACACCACACCTGTAGTTCGTGTTCAGGATAACAGATGGAGCTACTTGTCACAGTATACGGTTATTAATATGTGAGCTTATTATGTATTCAAGATAAAGTGATATAACCTGTGTAATCCTACGGGTTGTTTGGTTTTAATAGCTGATGTAAATACATGATTTCGGTTGTAAATATAAGATTGCAAAATTGCCATTGAGGTGCTTTGATACGGTTTAAACCGTTTGTCTTACTCAATAAATAATTACAAAACTATTTTATTTATATTCCTACTAGATTTTGCCCGCGGCTTCGCTCGCGTAAATGCAGGTTATGTTAGGTTTGATTAGTAACAGTACTTCTTTTCTGGATGAAAGGTACCCTATGTCCTATTCCGTACCCCTGACAACGTGTATGCCAAATTTCATGATGATCGGTCGAGGAGTTAAGACGAGAAAGAGTAACAAAAAACCCATATATGCATTTATAATATTAATTAGGATGTGACTAAAGTACTAGGAAAGGAAGCATATTCTGAGGTGCGCTGATTAGTAATTACGTCGCACAAAGTTTATAATTATTGACGGCAATGAGCTCACTTTCTTTACATCGCACCTAAGCATAGCCAGCTAAATCTATGTTATGTATTACATTGACATATTTTTAAAGGCACAGTCGCAAGAGGAAAACCTAGGCGAACGTTTCTCGATCAGCTCGGAGGCGTTCTGCACAAGAACCAAGTTAAAAGCACCTCGAACCGACAAGCGTGTATGAGGAATGTGATGAAAGTGAATGAAGCCAGAGAAGTGTGTCAGGATCGTAGCAAATGGAAATCCGTAGTCTCTGCCTACCCCTCTGGGAAACAGGCGTGAATCTATGTATGTATTTTTAAAGGGCGAAGTAGTATCGTTCGTAAGGGGGAAATACAACACCTATATTATCTCCTGTTTTAGACAAAACATGGCGTTTCACTTTCACTTTAGTTTTCTCTCGAACTACAATCTGGTCACGCCGATTCTTTTATCCTTTTATATAAAATATGTGGGTGACGGGAAATCTTACATTTTAGTTAGGCTCCATATAAACTAAAGAGATATGCTGTAATTAAAAAAGAATTCTGGAGTAGTGATTCATATATTCGCAATTTTTTTAATGAAATATAGTTTTTGCTTTTATCGCTTATACAGATATGATTCAAAGTTGTTTAAAAGAAATAATTTAATAATGATATGCATTGATTTTTAATTATGATGTATGGCGTATGTTTGCGGCCTATTGTGAGGTACGAGTTTGATGCCCAGATCAGATAAAACGTTATTGGATTTTCTGTTAGCAATTCTCTAGGACGCAGTCGAGGATAATATACTTTACTCCTATGACGGATGACTTAAAAACATAGCTGACGAAATATGGTTGCAATACATCACTACCTTGCATTTGGAGGATGTATAGTCGTGAGTTTATGTAAACTTGTGTTCCCGAGTGTACATTACACATGGATCGATCATTACCGATATTTATTTATACTCTTATAATCTCGATGATTATCGTCATCAATTTTTTTCACGTCTCAGAAAGGAAACCATTGGTAAAGTAGTTAAGAATAATGATATCACGCATTGACAAACGTCAGACGCTGTATCGACAACCGCCGATTAAATTATACATAATAACGCAAACCACTCGCAATTGTCTCGAAAAATCTTAAGGAAAACATATAAAAACCAATTTGAGGCTTGAGACGAAAAAAAAAGGGAAAATTTCATTTATTTCTTACGATTGTCGGCTGCCATTACCCCACCAACGTACTACGGTTTCCGCCACGATAACTACCTCTGGCATCTTCCATACACAGCCGCGGTGCACCGACACAGTGTCTCGGCTACAAGAGAGCTCTCTCATCACTCAACCGCCGAGAAACACCGTGTTCACAATTGGAATACCGCCTAATGATAGTCCGGGTTGCGGTTAGACCATTATTAATTCCATCTCGCTCGCACTCAAATAACGGTCGTAAATTAAAGCGAGAGGTGTAATCAGAGATCTGAGAGTACGTGATCTCCATTACACTGCGCTGATGCCTTTTGGATTCTTTTGTTTTTTTCTGGTTTTTAGATTAGTTATACGCGGTTAAGTAAGATTACAAGCTCTGGCTACAATTGTTGGATATTTTTGGGTTTATGCTAGACATGTTTTTATCGTGAGAAAGAATATGTCTAAATTGTATTTTAACAATGTATATTTTGTGATTTGTATCCCTGTTGAATCGGTAATTGAGAGCATTGTATAAGTTACGAGAGTATTTATAATGTATCACACACAACTACCATATGTACCTAACCCATTCAGCGCAGATATAATAATAATAATAATGTCCTCCAGACCGAATTTCGGTCACGGCGGCCAGTCTTAACGGAGACTAGCCATCTACACAGGAGATATTATAGTGCACAAAAGTGTGCGCAAGCACACAAATGCCCTCTCTGTTCCCTAACTCTCATGATCCGATGGGAAGATAATCTGACATGGCCGGAGAGAGATCAGGCGCAGAACCAACGGCTTTACATGCTTTCCGAGGCACGGGGGTGTCTAACACCGCCAACTTCCTAGCTCCGGGCTGCTATTAAGATTTCTTCCAGAAAACACCAATAACTTTTTTTTGGCCCGACCCGGGATTCGAACACGAAACCTCATGTCCCCGAGCAGTCGCATTCAGTAACGCTGCGCCACGGAGGTAAAAGGTAAACATAATGCAATCGAAAACATACATAGGTACGTATAGACTCTCACATCTATATTAGCAAAGAAAGAGGTATATTACATCGGCATTTCTCCAGGATGGTCCCACGTTATAGAGGCCGAACCTATTGCTGTTTACCAGGCATAGACCCAGACTACGTGTCGCTACTGGGCATTCCTGGACAAAAAATCCAAAAACCCTTTGCCCGACTTGTGAATCTCGTTAAACCACTACGTCATACGTGCAATCGAATTCTTTCAGTCTGTACTACAGCGTGTTATGTTATGCTACTATGGCATTTGTAAACAAAAATCTACTGCCTCAGGGGCGTGAAGGTGGTCAATTTGACTGCTGTGCAAGAGGTTTTTAGTTTAATTTCCGAGACCGGCAAAATTTGATTGCTATTTCTGTTTAGAAATTGTCAATAGCAAAACGAAATCTGCAACAAAGCCTGGCAAGCGGCAGTAAGTCATTACTTGTCAATATGGTTGGAGAATATAAAGAAAAATACACCACTGCTTATTTCTACGGTGATAATTTAAGCATGAGACTATGTTTACATATAAGCAAACATATATATTTGTCGGCCTCTATGGCGTAGTAGTTAGTGTAACCGACTGCCACGCCTGAGGTCGCGGGTTCGATTCCCGCACAAGTCAAACATTTGTGTGCATGAACATGAATGTTTGTCTTGGTCTGGGTGTTTCTATGTATATTATGTATGTATTTACAAAAAAAATGTATATATGTATGTTTATCCATGTATATCCATAGTACAAGCTCTGCTTAGTTTGGGCTAGATGGTGTTGTGTGCATGTGGCAGAATATTATTATTATTATTACGCAAAGCTACAGAATTATGGACGCAGTCCTCTGTCGACTTCCTCAGGATAATATAGTCGTGAGACTATGAACATATACGAGCAATATTATGCAGTTTTTTAACCTAAAAACCCAGCGTTATTCATGTCCTAGTGCTATGACGGACAATGGCTAAATCTCAATAGTACGGCCTTGACTCTCGGGAATGATGCCGCAGCCTTCATTATTATTCTCGACAACGTCCCTCAAATACCTCGAGAATCGTCTCATAGAATACAAATATGCGCTTATTTTTACTACAGATGATACTTGTATGGATTCATGTAGCTTTCCGTATTTTAGAAAAATAATGTTAAAGTCTTCTTCTAGTATTTTTATCTTAAGGCCAAGGAAATGGAGAATACATGACAACAAGGTATTTCAGGCACGTTTCCTAGTAAAATGTCGCATCTGGAGCTTTAAAATTATTATATCAAGTAATGCATATCTTGAAGTTATGTCGGTAGGCTCCAAATGGTTGCTGCTAGATATAGTTTGTATTTAAAAGTAATTAAAAACATATGAAGTACATATTAATATCCATGGAATCAATAAATACTTAATTAAGTACTTACAGTTATTACTTCTATACACACTCATTTTGTATCAGAGTGTCAAATTCGATCAGTACCTAAGTTTGCATATTTATTTTTATAGCTCGTAATTTTCGCACGTTGATCCATTTGTTTCAAATATCGATCAAAAATAATTGTTTCAAACGTAAATTTCATTTTCTACATTAAATCTATTTCTATCTAAAACTTAGCTCAATCAAAGACATATTTGACAGCGTGCCTCTGCATAGATGTCACTTGCTTTATCCTTTGCCTTAATAAGTAGACAATTTAGAGTTTTATATGATAAGATTCAATTGGTTTTTTTATTGGCTGTGATGACACTTGAAACACATTGACAGAAACTTCAAATATTTGTATTATATCTTGCTCGTAGTAAAGATTTCTAGGGTAGTACACTAATAATGTGTTTACTCCTCCAGTTGACCTAAAATGCTTCTGTAAGGAGTGGATTTACGTTGGTCTTGTGGAGAGGGGAATCGAACCCATGAACTATTGATCGAAGATCCAATACGTTATCCATAAAGCTAACTCCCTTATGTGTATTCCTGAAGGTAGGTTCAAAAGGTTGTTGGGGTAGGCAATGTTGTGTAACAATAAAATTTTGCTGGTTATGCCTAAGTAACATGTTCAAACATATTACCGTTTATCAAACACTTTTCCAGACTAGTGGACACACTGCTGAAAAGCTACCGAAAAGTCGGGGAAAGTGTAAACATAAATATAAATAGTATAATAGTATAGTAATAGTATAAATAGTTTCAATAATTTAATTAGCTTAAAAATTAGTAAAGTTTTATAGTAATAGTAGTGTAACAGTTTCTAAATTTTGTAATAAAGTGTCAAATAAACAACGCGACAAAATCCGTATATAGTAGTTTAATTTCAATGAATAACATTCGCGTAAACAGAAGACAATATAGTGAACACTACTTATTATTGACGAGACGACGTCTAATAAATCGATGAACGCCGGCTGCATGCACGAAAAAGGGTGACTCATTGTCCCGTTACGCTCATTGTCCCGTTACGCTCATTGCCCCGTTACGCTCATTGTAACGTTACGATCGGAGCGAGAGCGCTACACGAGCGAGCGAAAGGCACGTTATGACGTTGTCACGTTAAACTATCGTCCGTAAACCGACTTTACAGACAACCAATATTTTTTTTTAAATTTATTTGAGCATTTCATTACTATAACCAGTAACACAGTAACTGAAACACATTGAATCCAGAACTTCGCGATCTTTCAAAAGTGCAAGTGTAAATGAATGCCACGGGATGAACCAGGCAGTCATTTGATTCGTGTATTGATACGTACTTATTCCGTGTACGAATGATAAAGCATCTAATTATAAACACTTGATTACGACCGCAATATACTATGAGGCTGTACAGGGAAGTGCATAATGTAATAATACAGGTGTACCAGAACCTGAACTGACTGTAAGGTTGTCCGTCCGAGGCAACCACAATTTAATGGTAATCGCAACCATTCACTGACCACACCCGGCCCATGAGATACTGTGTAAGATCGATTGCGCAAGCGCTACGTACTGATAAAGCGGGGAATACACGTGCGAGAAGCGATGGGTTATGTCGAAGAGAACGTCTAATTCGATCTAATAAAACTTTTGTGTCGGTACATTGAATACTAAAATGTAAAGAAATAAAACATACGCCGGTGGTGCTGGCATAAGTTTGCCGGACACGACACACATTTTTAAGCCGCACGAGTCGTGTATTCTGTATTACGGGGACTCATAAATATTTAAATAACAGACACAAAGAAAACCCAGCTTCGACACAACAATTTTTGAATCACAATGTTTTTGTCTGGTTTGGTTATCGATCCAACAACACACGGCGTAGTAGTAAGTCGACCACTTAAATTACTACGCCAACCGTGTAGTCTTAAGTTCAATGCCTAGGTCAAGCAAAATATTTTCTGGCTTTCATGTTTAGACACGCCGCCTTTGTGTGGTATTTATAATGTAGCTGGCATAATGCAAGCATAGTATACTTCTGCTTGCCTCTTCAAGGCTGAACAGGAAAAGCAAATTTTAAGTAAATTCCTTCATCCCACTTTCATCTACAACACTTACAACGGTACCTAAATTAGGTTTATATTAAATGCATTAAGTATTTTCTATTGGAACAATAAAGTTTAACGACTTACCGATAAAACTGCGCGAGAGTTCGTAAATTCCGACCCCACCATAAAGTAACATGATGTGATTTTAAATGGCGTTTGTCACAAATTGATTATTCCTAGTATCATTAACCGCTGTGATGGATTTCCTTCAAGAATTTGTTTTAAAAGAAACTCTTTTATTTCATTTGTGCCGCAATCGTGGGTAGACTTAGATTCGACATCAAAAATGTTGGAAGCTTGTGCTATGTTTCTGCACGGCCTAAGGAATCCAGAGTCAACAGCATAGCGTTATATTTATCCTTTACTCTGGCAATATCTAATGCCTGATACTCCAGGTGTTGCAAGCGTCTATAGATTTCATAGCGAGGTCGAGTGCCAACTTAATAATAAAAAAAGCCTGAGCGGCAATAGCCTAACGGATAAGGCATTGGACTTGTGACCGTCAGGTCTAGGTTCGAGCTGGGGCTGACTGACTAGGGTCAGTGCTCTACCGAAGTGATCCCACTTGTAACAGAAGCACTTAGCTTAGCTCAAGAGATTAACAAGAATACTAGTAATTTGTAACCCAAATAAAAAGGTAAAATAAAACTAATTAGTAACATAAATCATGTTTGAGTTTTTTTTTGTTATACAATACCTATTGTATTCTTTTTCTAACTTACGAAGCATTAATTTTTAAATGCTCATGTTCTGCCTAATAACAATAATATTGCAGCACTATTCGATATTCTTGCTAATCCTTCAAATGAAGTTAAATACCTGTGTTGGTAGTGAAATGACTTGAATAGTGCAATTATTTCTCAAGTCCGGCGCGTAACTACTGTAATATCGTTATTTCAATAGGCACTACATCGTAAAGTTCTATCGCTTAAGACCGTAAGCTTATGCGTCTCTTAATCCTCTCTTCGCGTTTAGTATATGGGTGATTGGCGGTGATAAAAACCCTGATACTGAAGCTTAGTTGTTATATACTAAAATCTTTAATACAACAGCTGTGCATGAGGGGTTTGATAAGGGAAAAATATTATTAGGTTTTCTATCAAGAAAATCTCAATAACAGCACAGATTCTGGAATTGTGTCTGGTACATCAAGTAAATTTAATAGTCTCATACATGCCAGTTAAGACCATATAAATTGTTAAAATAGTCATATATAGTTGCCGAGTAGTAGAGCCTCGCTGATTTCAGCATAAATGGGCCGGCTCGACCGGGGAACGACTAGCCTCTCACAGAATATCGACGTGAAATACCAGTATTCCTACTGTTGTGTTTCGTTCGGTGAGTGAGAGTGCCGGAGGTCCAATCACCCTTTTCCCCCTTCCTGCTCCTTCCCCTTCCCACTTCCTATCCTAAAGGGTCGGCAACGCGCAAGTGATGCCTCTGGTGTTGCAGGCGTCCATAGGCTACGGTGACCACTTAACATCAGGTGGGCCGTATGCTTGTTTGCCACCTCTATATTATAAAAAAATAAAAAAAGTATGTTTGTAATACTACCCTACTTATAAACTAGGACGTATGATGGTTTTAAAAAAGGAAGGATATTAATTCAAGCGTTGTTTATAACTAGAGCAATAAGCAAAGCAGACGTCATAGTGGCCTGATATATATTTTTTCTTTTATTTCTACTCCCGTATCAAGGATATCACGGAGGCTTTAACAATCATTGAAACAACGGATACAGGCAAAAAAAATATACAACCAACATTATAAAGCTTATGCACAATATCATCACCACAAACCACTCTAGATAAGAAACTAGAGACTTATAAAAAAACTGATACCCCAACTCGCATTACATGTGCAACAGGCTTTAATTAAAAAGAGGGTGGAGTTATTAAAATAATTACGCGCCGCCCTGTGTCCAATGAACGGGCGAGGCGACCGAACCACCCAATTAGGACCCGAGACATGTCTGGATCATGTGCGCAGGCGACACGCTTTTTGCGCGGCGAAACATGGCGGTCGTGACGTCACAGCCAATGAGATTTTGGAAATGGAAGTAGAGGTATAATTTTTTGGCAGGAAAATGTTTTTATTATTCGAGCTACATTCTGTGTATTTTTTATTAAGATGATTTAATACGTTTTTAAGTATTTATTATGTTAATTAGTACTTACCTATCTATTGACAGGTACCTATTAGCTACCAAAGTAGCAGCTGCTGTGTCATTAATTTTGCAATATTGTCATTTATGGAGTGTAAAAAAGCTGCAATTATAATTAAGAGTCAATTGAAGATTTTTGTCATATTCATAAGAAATTATAATCATTGACCTTTCGGATTAGCTTTGCCAGTCTCTATCAAACGTGTTAAATACGTCCTAATATCTCCGTTTAGTTTAAGAGATATGTATGAGCCTTAAAATACATAACTTTACCTGATTACACTTATATGATAATATACGTAAATGTCATTTTAACCCATTAGTTCCCAAAGTAGTCCAGGTGAACCCCCAGGGGTCCACGGGAGACACGACGAGGGTCTACGTTGGCGTGACAAAAAAATGGGGGTTCACAATACGTAAGCGGGGGTCCACGACTGTTCGACAAGCTCAGCGACTGCTACTTGTAAAAACTTTACATATTCCATATTCAGTACCAGTGGTTTTTCTGTAGAGAATTACTAAAAAAAAAGATCAGCTTGTAGAGATTTCATAAATTTATTTAATCGCAAATTGCATGAACTTGTTTAGCTGCAGGGGTCCACCGGAACCAGTTAATTTTGAAAGTGGTCTATGAAAAAAAAAAGTCTGGGAACCTCTGTTTTAACCGATTGACACACCATTTAATCATTTCCAAAGTATTGACTAACAAAGTATTACACTATGATAATATTCACGTTATCGGCCAAACAAAAAAGTGTGACAAGCTTATTAAATTGTCAATTAAGTGGGCAGACATGTTTGTGTCAAGTATGTGTGCGCACGGTCCGTTATGCGCGGAAAAACACGCCGATGGTGGTAGCGAGCAATCAGTAAAGGAAGTGATCTACTTATGTATAATAAGTGTTGTATTAGACGACCGCCGTAATTTGTTCGGTCCTTTTTTACCATCAGGGTGGTAAACAAGCAGGCAACTTCTGATGGTAAGTGGTAACTGTAGCGACACGCTCGCTTTACTAGGTAAACATTAATGTTAATCCCGTTCCAAAAAAGGGCGATTCCTTTTCTGAAAATTCGATGGCAGTTGATGCTGCCAGTGTCAGTGGCAAAGATCATATTGGAACTCATTTGCGTATTATAGAGTTGTCTTTTTTTAATCTAATTATAATTTAAAAGTCGATTACGATCCCTAATATGCCAGTATCAAGATCATACAGGACTATCTTGTCAAAAACACCTCCTTATGAAACTTGGTTACCTGGCTCATTGCAGGCCCTCAACTGAAGGTTGTTACGCTGAGATCTTCGGAAGAAGCAGAAGCATTTTCCCAGCAATATGTATACGTGATATACTTCTTAATGTTATTATATCTACGAGTAGTTTGACGAAATGTCATAAGACATGACCAACCATTTGAGAATTCAAGTAGTCATTATACAAAATTTTATAAAATTGGTATCATTGGATTATAAGATATCCCAGGGTAAAGAGCAAACCAATTTTATACAAACAGATACACATATTTTCTTATTTATAATTATTAATTACTGTATCCTATCACAAATATTATTAGTAGGATATTATATTAAAGTAATAGTATTTGTTTTATTACCAATGCACGTACTAATCAGTTCTCACAAATTTTACGGCGAGTCGTAACGCCGTGCCTCTTTTATTTCAGCAATTAATATAATGGTCTTTCTCAAATATAATCTCAATATATAAAAATCTCGTGTCACGATGTATATTCGGAATAAACTCTGAAACTACTGAACCGATTTCGATCAGACTTCGTAACTATCTGTAATTTGGTCCAACTTAAAAGATAGGAAAGTTCTATCTTTTTTTGTCGTGTTTATAGGACAACGTATGTTGAGACAGTTAGTAATATTATATACTTAAAACAAACTCATGTTATCATTGAACTTGCAATTGACACTAACTGTTGGTTCGATACCCATCCGATGCAATACTTTCCTTACAAAAGCATTTCAAGCATGAAAGATTTACTTAAGATAGTAGTAGTTAGAACATCTTGTATGGCCCAGGAATCGAGGCCGGATTGATGCAAATGCACGTAAATACACTTGGTCCAACCTAGCATGCTTTCATGTATCAATTGACTGTACATATGACTAAAAGGCTTAAATAAACACTCTGCAATACCGTATAGGTTTTATACGTCAACAATTCTTGATTTCCAGAAAGCAGTAAGTCTGGGTACCTATTCTTTGTATGTGTCATTTGTTAAGTCATCAGGAATACACGAAAAATGACAAGTTCTAAAGTCGTTTGTATAATTAGAAAGAGTTCCATTACCCTACCTTTTCTGCGCCGTAATCGGGTGAAAACAAAACATGAAAGCTTGTCTTATTACTTATAAATATTAAATATGAGTGTGTTTTGTTACATAGCATCGAGTTTCAGTGGTTTGTAGCGATAACTTTACATATTATGCTGTTGACATTTCAGCACTGACTCTTATAACGTTCACATAGAGTTGAATTTTGAATGATTTTCATTCGAGGGTTGTAAGTCGTATGTTTGTTTTTAAGTGTCGGCGGTGATATTGTCTTTCTTGACGCGAATGTGCAATGACATGTGAGTTCTGTCCGTGTGTTTGTAAAAGCGTCGGAGCTTGGATTATCGTGTTAAATATTTTCTATTGGATAATTATTTATGTGGGGATCGGTGACCTCCTGGGAGAAGCCCTTGGAATAAAGGGTGCGATTATCATCCGTACTAATATTTAGTATATATTATATGTATCTATTATTATGTACATAAAGCAGCTCGCCTTGTTTATTAGTTTTTCACGGTTAACCCGCTGTACCGATTTTAATATGGTATTAAATTAACTTGAAAAGTGTAATTGGACATGGGTTGAAGAATTGTGAAGTCAGCAAGATCGAAAGAAATACGCAAAGATAAAACTTTGTACCCCTTTTTAAGCATATTTCACGCATGAAGAAGTGTGACGTTTGGTATAGTAAAAGGTTATATATGGAGAAGGAATGCAGTCAGCAGTGTAGAATGAGCATCACTAAAAATAAATAAAACTAAGATCTTTATCGGAAAATAACAGTGAAAATAACAGTAAACCCTTGGATGGCTGAATTACGCTGTCATTTTAATTCAATATAATATATTATTATGAATAAAATTATTAATATATTAATGTCTCTCAATGTAATCTAATCATACTGTTCTGAGATTAAAATATCAAGTCTCCCACTCACCCTCGATGGCGTAGTGGTTGGTATAACCGACTGCCGTGCCTGAGGTCGCGGGTTCGATTGCCGCACAAGTCAAACATTTGTGTGCATGAACATGGATGTTTTTCTTGGTCTGGGTGTTTCTATGTATAATATGTATGTATTTACAAAAAAAGTATATATGTATGTTTATCCATTGTCTAGTACGCATAGTACAAGCTCTGCTTAGTTTGGGCTAGATGGTGTTGTGTGTATGTGGTAGAATATTATTATTATATTATACCACAAGTCTAGCCGACGAGATTTAATTTTAACATCCATCATATACGTAGGTAGTTAGGAACAATATTACTATGTGACATAATTATATTTTAACGCAAAACTGTATTTATAATACCTTCATGTATGGTCATGAAGATTTTATGGAAAATACGCCAAAATATGTCACGCAATATATTTATATTACTTGCTATAAATTTTATTATCGCATCGCCTGTAATTTAATTACAGCGTAAACATTAGTATAGCTTTTAAGTATACTTAGTAAGATAATAAATTAATTTATTGAACTTACTATTTTTGACTACGCTGTTGTCGTAACTGCGCATAGGCAGTTGCACTCACTGATCGGTAAACGATTAGCGAGGTTAAGCAACGTTGGGTGCGGTCAGTCTATAGATGGGTGACCGCTTAGTGGTATTTCATCTGAGCGTCTCCGTGCGTCACAGGGCACGTAAAAATTCGATTCCCAGTTGTTGCCAAATCAGTCAGCACAGCAGTCGTTAAGCCATGTCAGAAGCCTAGGCGGCTTGAACAAATCTTGACAACAGGTTGGCCACTAACCACACGAAAAGAAGAAGAAGAAGACTGTTTAATGACCATTCCTTTTGTGATAGGGGTTTGATAGTACCACGAGACAAAATAATGTGTTTATTCCATAGATAGAATAATAGTCTCCCGCTGACTAGCGGCCACAATTCCAGATGCCTTACTGCTACTAATAATTTATATATAGAAAAACCTAATAACGCTTTGTAACTACACAAGCTTTCAAGTGTAAATATTCTTTGTCTGCTATTGCAATTGTTTTTAAGTCCTTAGCGACACAAGGATTAACTTCAGTGTGACAATTGTTATGTTTACGCCCAAAAAGAATTAAACACAAATTAAGTAGGTACTTTGAATGTATATTATGATTCATACTTTTAAAATTCGAAACAAAATTAAAAAGTCACTTGGTATCAAAAAGAACAGAAAAATCTCGACATATTTTTTAATTTTCGAACGCAAGCGTTGATGTGACAAGTACATGACACTAATTAAGGACGCAATTCTCAATACCAAAGAGGTTTTGTTCATACACACCAATTAAACAAATCACAAGCAATCATTCTTATTACTGATACATAAGACTTAAATTTAAATAACTCAATGTCATCATAAACTTGTTTTAAACTCATAAGTATGCAAGAACCGTATTCAGTTGTAATAAGGTGTAAATTTGCATAGATTAAGTATAAAAGATGTCACATCGATACAACGTTGACAATGACCACCGATTGAGCGATCCGATCAGCGAGTAATCGATAAGAGATCGGCATCGAGAGGAAACCGATTCAATCGATTCGTCTCATTATTTCAGACATTGATTATATTGAATATTGGATTATTTATACATTGTTCAGTCGGTGACACAAATATTTTAAGGGTCTCTTATCTTAAATTGATATTGAAAGAGAAACTTTTGTAAGTCCAGCACTCGATTCAGTTCAGCTTGTGGAGAGAGTCGAACTGGTAATGGGCCAAAGATACCCAATGTAAACAGAATCGAATTGATTTCGGAGTGTCCTTTGTATTAACCACCGAGTATTGAATGAAGTGTAAATAAACTTCATGTAAAATAAATGTAAGCAATATTCGTATAAATGTGATCGGAATAGATCCTGTATAAAAATAGTACATAGAACTTGTCACAGTCTTGAAAACACAACAGTACCGTTCTGTGCACTCTTCTAATGTTTCTGGCCATGAATGACTATGTAGCATTACTGGGTTATAGCGTAAAATAAGATGACGGTTACTTTCATACAACGATTCCATATTTAATTAATTTATTTATTTAATGTTAATAAGTCACTTCAACGACTTATTCACTAAGCATTCAGCAAGGCTGACATACATAAGTTATAACCACAGTGAATTTGTCACTTACAGAAATGCACAGCACTTGCAGAAAAGGTAAGATGGTTAAAGAAAATACATATTATATATTGTATATCATATTATATTGGCTTGAATATTATCAACTAGCTAATATTAGTCTCACACTTGACATTTCAAAGTTATGTTCGTGTATTAAAGAGCGTATAAGATAGATAGTTATCGCTCGATCTACCAGTGAATAAAAACATTGTGAGATAGCTCAGTGCGGAGACCAACAGACTGCAATGCAGAGGGTCTCGGGTTGGAACCCACGTCGCGCTCCTCCGACTTTCGGAAGTTATATGACTTTTCGAAATTATGTGCGTATTGATTGACTACCATCCATGAACATCTATGGCAGTCGTTATTGGAAAGTCAGTGCCCTATAATATCCTGACACTGGTCTAGCCTTAGGGTATCGTTAGCCTTCAGGTTGCGGAGGTCAGGTGGCAGCCGCTCCGTGTAAAAACTGATATCCAGTCAAATCCTGTTACACTAGAAAGCCGACCTCAAGTGACTTGGGAATAATAAAGGCTAGGAAGAACAGAAAAACATTGTGAGAAAACCTACACATGTAAGACTTTTCCATAACGTTTTCTAAGTTAAGTGAAATCTCTCAACCACTGGGCCAGTGAGATGGTGAGGCCATAAAGCCTTCGTCATGAGGTATATATAAATAATAAATCGACAAAGGCATGGAATTCTCTGCCAAGGCACGTGTTTCCTTCTTCCTTCAATCCTGGGTCCTTTAAGCGAGGCGTGAAAAAGCACCTTCTCAGGCCGTCAAAGTAGAGACCTCAACATCGCCTCGGCTGCTATGAGAGCGGTGTGGAGGCCACTGCTCTTAGACCACACGACTGCTTACTATCAAGTGGCGTGTGGTCATTTTGACGAGCAAAATATAAAAAAAAAAAAATAATAATCCCCACTATATCCTAACGCTTCTCATAGTGAGAAGAAGTCCTTATTCAGTACAGCAGTTGATATTATACATCGTCAATATTACCTGTCGCTTGAATAATTTCGTAACAGTAAGTATATTACAGGCGGATATTATGATATAATCACAGATATGTTTACGCTATAATATACCTGTTTTATCCAGATGATTCAAGCACGATACCTGCCAAGCTCTCCGATTTTAATAGGATGATAACGTATATATGGTCGCGTTTTTATTGGCGATTCGCTGCGATACTAACAAATTAAGATATCAAAGGATTTGTTGCTGGAAATTTATTTTATGATCTTTACTATACGTACGTATAAACGGTAGGGTAAATCTACCGGATCTGGACTACTGTTTGTACTTTGGTTAAAAATAGAAAGATCTACAATTTTAAACGGTGCATTTATTTTTTTATTTAAATAGGCACACAAAACAAAACGTGCATATGATGTCATGTTGATTGTTTCCGTGGTTGTTTCTACAATGCATTTTTTTTTCTTTTATTTCGATGTTTATTTCGATATCACATACATAAGTACTTATATCTAGGGATGAAGGTATCCTTTTAAGTATAAAATGATACCTGTGTTAGGATATCTCCCTTTTCCATAACAAAGGTTACACAGAGTAATGATGCCGGTGTTTAACTAACAGCTTATAAATTTTAAATTATAATATTTTTTTAATTTTCAACTAAGCTAATGTATTTGTGTGTATGCATGTGTTTGAGGGTGTGTGTGTGTGTGTGTGTGTATATGGACGCGTGTGTGTGCTTGGGTGTGTGTGTGTATGTGGACGCGTCACAATCAACTGCAAGATCATCTCTCTCTCTTCCTAGCTATGTATCCCACATGGTGGTGCTTTATTAACCGGTTTGTTAGTCCCATTGTAAGTTAGCGCTTATACCCAATCCTTCCTCTATATATAGCATAATAATATGTACCCAGGTGAGGGTAAATCTTATAGCGTTCCTGTTGTAAAATTTTCTACAGGCGAAAACATATAGACCCTTTTATTTCCACGTGTAATTGGAATTATTGCCATCTTTTGTCCCTAAGAAAAGATGCCAATAATTATGTAGGTGTATTTAAATCATAAATTTTAATTTAAAAAATAGTAGGTACCTACGCTTTCATAGCCAAGAATTGTATTGTTTTCAATAATATTTCAAATAAGTGTCAGCAATTTGATCTAAATACTTGGATTCTTGTGACTGATCGGTACAATTGCGTCAATAACTTCCTTATTTATTAATTATACAAAATTCTTAAGCATTCCTCCATTAAGTAATTACAAAATGAGCCGCCATTACAAGACTGATTGCTGAGCTGAAAATCATAAAACGAATAATACTTCAAATCGCCGAGTTCCTCAATAAACGTGATGTTTATATAAATTGAACTTTTTTATACTAGTAAAGTGAAAAGCGCCGTTCCTGTTTTTAAACGGTTACAAGGTACACTAGGAGAATCATAAGTTGAGACAGCACACTGACTGTCTTGGCGCAACAGTGATGGATGAAAGTTCTGTACACAACTTCTCACGTTTTTGCTTCCAGCTAAATTTTTTGTTTTATACAACTAAGGTGGCAAACAAGCATACGGCCCACCTGATAGTAAGTGGGGTCACCGTAGCCTATGGACGCCTGCGACACCAGAGGCATCACTTGCGCGTTGCCGACCTTTTAGGAAAGGAAGTGGGAAGGAGACGGAGCAGGAAGGGGGAAAGAGGGTGATTGGGCCTCCGGCACTCTCACTCACCGAAAGAAACGCAACAGTAGGAACACTGCTATTTCACGTCGATATATGGGTTTTCTGTCGAGAAATTCTCAATAGCAGTACCGAGTAAGGAATTGCGTCTGATAGACCTCTATTTACAATCTCAATCGAAATGGAACAACGGTTGCAGATATAATACCCAGTACCTGAAATATCTATAAAAAAAAAATGAATTTTGAACCTGCTTGCTTCAAGCAAAGGCAGATGACCACTTTAATCACTGCACCATCGGATCAATCAAATCATTAGGTATTATAACTTAAAATATATATTACGTAATACCAATCATACTTTTCAATTCCTAATTATACACACATACACAAACTAAAGCGTCAATCTTTAAAATTATTGAACTCCCTTCTTGTCAACTAAACACATCTTCATAAAGCCCATACATTAGCTTCACCCGACTACTTACACTCCCACTGAATCCATTAACAACATCATAACCCGTCCCCCATCATCTCCGGATCATATTTCAATATGGCCGCTCTAGGAAGCATGCTCACTAAGAAACTGTCATTGGCTAAGATAATCCTTTAGCAGAACATTACTTATAGTGCTACCCACTGGTGAATCGCCGTTTAATGCTAAGCTGGTATAACCGATAGCAGCTTTCGTCGACTGAGTGAAACCACAGAAGCGGAACGACGTAACACGTTTGCTGTACGATATTTAGTCTGTGAAGGATTGACGTTTATGACAGTGATGACAAGTGTTATGTCATTAGTCGTCGGTTCTTCTGAGGAGCGGAGCCACCTATCACAAGCATATTGTTTGCTTAACAGGTGACTCCAACTACCTAAATTGTAAAAATGTACTTTTTTGTTACAGAAAATAAACATTTTTATTTTATTTATTTATTTATTTATTAGTGTCAAACGAAAACGGAAACTATATTACATACATAGTATATCGTCAAAGGTTAAGATTGCGCCGAGCGTAAGACAGATAATGACAGAGCTCGTGCGGCGCATATTCAAATCGGCGCGCGGCCGCCATAGTAAAATTGTATGGAGGATTTGAAGTGCTGTTTTGATAAATATGTATCTTTATTATCAACCAATAACTTAAATATTTGGGACGGACAAATAGTAATATAACTATTCATGTTTCGTTTAAGCTGTAAAATAGGATAGATTTCTTCTGTTATAATCTAAAAATCACGTAACACGAGCTTACGTTTTTGCATTTTTCGTGCAAACTTACGTACCTAATTTTGTAGGCAAAAATATGTTTATGTTTTGTACACGGAGTAATTGTAAACACATTCATTGTGATGGTAAATGTATATTTTATATTTGTATTAAACAAAAAGTGTTGATTTTATTCACTTAACTGTGACCGCCTGTTTTGGCACATTTCGCTCGGCGCAGTCTTAAGCAAAGTGTATGTTGAGTATGCCTTAAGTTTCTAGTGATTGAACAGCCTATTTTATTGCTGTCTACTGGACAGATTTTAGACTCCATACAGCTACTGAAAATTATGTGAAAGCCACTGGATGAATGACATAATTTCATTCATGCTATTCAATAATATGTAGCATATATTGTACATGTACAGAAATTATTGACTGTCGATCGTGCTATAACGGATTTGAAAATCGAGTCGGGTAAAATTATATATTCAAACACCAAACCTAGAGAATAGCTTGATTCATAACAACTATTTGTAGATGTTATTTTTTCTCGTGTCGAACTAATAATAATAATTATTATTTATTTATTTCTCTATCACACAGAATGGTCACAAAAAATCAGGTCATAAACTAGGTTTTACATGATCGATTAGGTAAGTCTGTGTGAGAAACTGGTATCTGCACTAGGAGGACCTGTTTGACAGATCACCAGCCTCTCCTAACTCTAGGTAAACCGGAGCTCGAGTAAGTGCAACCACGTTAATTGGTATTCAGAAATGAGAGATGTATAAAGAGAGACTAATCCTTACTAATATTATAAAAGCGAAAATGAGTTAGTTTGTTTGTTACCTTTTCACGCCTAAACCACTGAACCGATCATCTTGAAATTTTGCATATACGTCGTCAGGTGTACAGAAACGGACATAGGCTACCTTTCATCCCGAAAGAAATTACTGTTCCCGAGGAAAACAACAAAAACGTTTTTATGAAAATAGATGGCGCCACGTTTCTTTCGAATCATGATTGAATTATATTATTACAAGCAGAGTACAACCCGAATTGATTGTCAAATTCTAAATTAACGCGGGCAAAAGCTAGTAAAAACATAATTCTACTTGTTACAGTCAGCGCAGTGTATCCCTAGCATGACCATTCACACTGCTGCGTCATCCATGCAATCCTCTACTTCCATAAACACGGAGCTTCACCTAAGTCCTTAACCGATTGCACGTCTTAAATAAGTCCATCGTCGCCATAATGTAAGCCGCACGCTGGCTATAATAGTCCGATTTTAGTTTATATCGTCAGTGTGTACCTGACCTTTAGCCCACAGATCTGACAGAGAATAACCACGAGTTGTATCTACGTAAGGCCTGTTGCAAACGGTCAGTTATGGTTGCCAGTTAAGACTTTGAATTATGGACCTATAAGGATATAGTGTATTAATTTTGTGAGGCGCCTACTTTGACATTTTGATAAATATTGAAAATATTTTGACAAACATAAATATGTACATACTCTCAAGTTTATGTCCCCGAAGGGGTGCGCAGAAGTGTATAACAGCCACATTTCACCAGGTATGTTTTCAGGTCTCACGTACCACGGCCCACCGTCGTTTACAGGCCACAGTTCTAGAGATTGAGACGCTACTGAAATATTGCCAGACCCCAATAACACTTTGACAGATTAGGAAATCGAACTCGAGATCTTATGCATACCAGTCCACTACATCTGTGCCACCGAGGCAGTGAATCTTCTCATTGTCAGTTTTTACTCGGAGCGACTGTCACCTGACCTCTGCAACCCGAAAGCTAACGATATCCTAAGGCTAGACCAATGTCAGGATATTAGAGGGCACTGACTTCCTAATAACGACTGCCATAGATGTTCATGGCAACCGGGACCGACGACTTAACGTGATCTCCGAGGCACGGAGCAGGCGACAATTATTGTTTTCAGTTGTATATAAAGTACTCTGTGATTATTGTCAAGGCAGTGAATACTAAAGAGAAAACAGTAATGACAGATATGACACATAAACAACCACAGATTAAAACCTATGATGAAAGATAATATCTCAAATGTAAGACAAAGGCTTGCCTTCTATTTATTACAAAAGTATAGTATTTATTTTTAAAGTCTCACTTGTAGAAGTCCCCTTGTGCTATAAGACCGGTCTTATTTCGTGAGAAATTTCAAGACTTCAGAAAATGTCTGTGCAAACACAAGTGTTATAAGACATATAAGACACATTATTATTTTAGGCCTTCAGAGCACAAACATACACACGTGGACACATGATGCAGAGGTGTAAGTGATCCATTCGCCACTACCAACGCACCAAGTGATGACGTGCGCACAGTTGTACTGAGTTCCTGTGATCTTTATTATCCTCGTTATCTCAAGATACACGTCACATGTGAGAAAATAATATTTTAAAATTTATATTGTCTTACGTATACGCAGTATATACAATTAAACTAATCTTTATACGGATTTTATCGCGGTTATTTATAAAAATATATTCGGAAATAATTTTGAATTGAAACTATTTATAATTAAAGTTTTCTGTTCACAGATGGTCGTTTTGTGTTGATATTTAAAAGCAACCAAACATTTTTTTAATTTACCTTCTTATAATTAATGTACCGTAACTTAATTTTAAAATACATATGGACATAGAATGATTCATTGAAAGAGTAGACCGAAATTATGACACCAAAATTTCACCAAATTTGTTTAAAGTCTTCAGATATCGAATAAGCGTATAACTATTTAATTAAACCTTAAATAACATTCGTATTAAATAACTACATTAATTCTCAGAATCACGCCTGTAAAGAAAGACAACGGATTTCCGATCTATACTATTATTAAAAAACTTCTTTCTGAAGACTAAAGTCCGAAGATGGCATGTAATATCTTGGGCGACGTTTGGATCCCAAGACTCAGACACAAAACGATTTCCAAAGTGTCTGGTCTCATACTAAACGAATCAATAACTGTTAAAAGTATCTTGATAGACAAACCAGCAAAGTATAAAGATAACATCACCTTCGCTGGTTTATTTCATACATTTACAGCCGCAGACAGGACATGAAAAAGGAACAATACTGAAACTATCATAAACATAGTCCTCAATGACCGTCAATCTATTCCTCCACTATAAATTGTCAATCGTATGTAGTAATGAAAAACGTCGCGACGTTATCAACAGTCTCCCATGAGTCGTCACGCCACAGTATATGCAAATGTTCAGCTTATCAAGCCCCCCGCCTAGCTGGACTTATGATGAACAAGCGAGTGCCGACTTTATGAGTTTCGCTGAACAAATAGCATACAGTGATTCATCTGGGATGTTTATGTTACTGCATACTCTGTGGGCAGGAGAGTACACGGGCCGTATGACAATGCGTTTGGTTTATTTTAATTTGTGTCAAGACGTGGTCTGAGTGAAGGCAAGATGGCGGAAAATGGAAAACGTTGATGAAAGTTGCGTTTAAGAATGGAACTGTAAAACAAAGTAATTATAATGTTGCATAGATAGAACAATAATAATGACTACGTGATATTCACAGTAGATATTATTTCTGCTTGAATATTGACTTTGGACATAATATGTGGCTTGAGATCGACTCTTAGATCGGACAAATCTTTTGTTGGATTTTTGGTCACGAAATTTTTAGTAGTAGCGCGAAGTTTGAATATGTGTCCGATAAAGAGCAACAGACTTAAACCTTACATGGGACCCAAACCCATATACCAGTGGATATACCTGTATCTATTTTTGACGTTAGTAAATATAGTAGAAATTAAAACGATTGCTCTTTTCAGAAAAATGGTGTAGACTATACCAGAATATAAATACAAAATAAAATTGTATCACGTTCAAATAACTTAACAATACATATTATTACCCTCCCAACAAAGCAGCTATGCCTGACCCTGTGTCAAATATTAGAATTCATTAACTTGTTTATAAATTCGTAACCCGCTTCCACTCGAGGATTACCCCAGCACATTCCCGCTGAGCCTACACACAGCAATGCCGTTCCTGGTTACCAAAACAAACCGTTAACATCCACCAACCGTTATCTACAGCCTAACAATCATTTTCACACACCCTGTGCATGTTTCGTGCATGATCTGCATGTGCAATTGATAAACGCAAAAATATGACATGAGCTTCACTGCGCATGTGCTCTTATGGATATAGTTTGGCTGTGTTAGCTATCGTGTTCATTTGTCGTAAATTATGCAAGATAGTTGGAAACCACCTGCGTGGATGCAAGATGGCTGATGTTATTAATTAATACACTTTAATGTTGCACGGATGGCGCAGCGGGTAAGCGGTCATGTTGTTGCTGCCGCCGCACTGAGAGTTTGAGGTTCGAATACAGAGCGTTATTTGTGTGATCCACGAATAAATGGTTTTGAGACTGGGTTTACCTTGTGCCGCTATTTATTATTATATGCTTGTAAAGACCCCGGCTACATAGAGATTGATCCCGAGACTATTTCATTAAAAAGAAATAGAGATAGTTTCATAAAACGACTGCCATGCCGACCTAGAGAAGTAAATTTGGCCCTATGCGTCATTGTGATGGCTAGTTTCTAAATTTGACTCTCAGGATATGTAATGATATTTAGGGTGAAATGCAACTCTCGCCCTCGTTCGTAGTTCAAGTTCCTAGTTCTATTCCTGTGTCGTGTTGCACAGATATCATAGTAATTTACATGAGTCCAGTGCCTGGAGAGGCTGGTAATCTGTCATACAGGTCTCCTAGTACAGATACCAGTCTCTCATATAGTAGCAAAAAAATGTCCAGACTAAGTTTCGTTTGTGCAATTTTGTATTTTGTAGCTATGTGAGAGAGAAACAATAAACTATTATTATTATTTGTTTCTCTTTCACGGGTATTTCCCTAATATGTCAGGAAAATATCCGGCCCTTTGGGAGGCTTACATGGGGACATGGGTCCAACATGCAGAGGCCCTTCGAGAGTTCTAGTTTAAAGTGAGATGAGACACTTACCGAGACACTAGCCGCGGCAGGCGTAAGAGACTATTGCTACATATGGAATCTAATTATTCTGGTCTATAAGGATATGTGTTTGCCCCCTGAATAGTCGCCATAGACATACAAGCCTTAAAAGCAGCAGAGGGCAACACCAGTGTGAGCGTTATTATTATTACTTTTAAAATAATTTACTTTACTTGAGTGTAATATACTTTTGCCTACGACTTCAGGTTTTAGTCCACTGCTGGACATAGTAAAGTTCTTTCCCATTACTATAAGACTAGCTTTATATTATAAGTCAGAGCAGCGATAGCTCAGTGGGGAGACCAACAGACTGCAATGCAGAGGGTCTCGGGTTCGAACCCACGTCGCGCACCTCTGACTTTCGGAAGTTATATGCTTTTTCGAAATTATGTGCGTATTGATTGACAATTATCGCCTGCTCCGTGCCTCGGCACTTTAAGCCGTTGGTCCCGGCTGCCATGAACATCTTTGGCAGTTGTTATTGGGAGAGTGTCGACACAAAAGATCCCACTGGGTCGAAGTGTCGCCGGTCTGCACTGACTGGCCCCCACATGAGATAAGATATATTATAACTCATCATATTAGGTCCGAATTCGAGCCTCAAATAATTAGGTATATGCAACAAATCCATCTACATTAAAATTGACCATAAAAATAACCATAGTTACCTTTAAACTTATCTATGACCAGTAATTTTCCTGTGTATATGGTCAATAAATGGAACACATTTAACCAAAAAGTATTTATTTCAAAAGCTATAACGTAAAACTGTAAATTTACGATATTTTTACGAGCGCGTACACTTTATGCGGAGAAAGAGTATGAAACGCGGTCTTTTGGGATTGGACATATACGAACTTTGAGGTGAGATGGTGGTCTTCAAATGACTAAGAAAGAGGTCATCGATCCATTAGCTAGGTCAAGCAACATTGCCCCGGTCAATTTACAGATGGGTGCCCATTTTCAGTGGCGCATCAGACGTGAATGCAATTGCCGTGCCCGAGGTCTCAGGTTCGATTGCCGAGTTACCCAAAGTTTTTTTGTGTCACTAAATTCTCAGAAGTAGCACAAGACTGCAAATTCAAAGTCAAAGTCAAAAATCATTTATTCATTTAGGTCACAAAATAACACTTATGAATGTCAAAATATATCGGTTAATGATTTTACTAAGTTACTGAAGCTACATTTAGGTTAGTTGCTAGGTTCAGGCAAAGGGTTGAGCCTATGAGAAGAAACCTGCAAGAAACTCACGGCCACTCTTTTAAATCGCCAATTAAATATAATTTCAGTATTTTACAACTCAGATTAACAAGGTGTTGAAGCCATTATGCTATATACTATTGACTACAAAAAACTAAAGACAATAATAACTTAATAATATTATAGAGATTAAATAATTTGGGCTAAGGTATATTTTTTTATATAAATCTAAAATAGACAGTAAGATGGCATGATGGCGCATACACTTACACTTTGTGACTATACAAAGGCAGTCCGTGACTAAATGCGGTTGTGGATTTATATTCTTCAATAATAATCAATTTAAGAAACAAGATACTTGTTAACATCATAAATAATAATGAGGTACCTCTACATTACTACATTGACTTATAAATAGTACAGATCTTTGAATCCTGTACGCAGCAAGCAACTAGCTCCATGAGTTTTTGTCATTTAAGTAGTCGTCGTTGACTGAATAATAACTCTTTTGAATGAGTTGTATTTTAACGGCGCTTTTAAATTTAAGCAATCGTAAATGAATTATATTAATAGGTAGTTTATTAAAAAAACGTATACCGAGTCCCGCAAATGTATTGTGAATTTTATGTAAACGATGATATGGGCCTACTAACTTATGCTTATTTCTAGTGTTTACGTTATGAATGTCACTATTCTTATTATATAAGTAAATATTATGTTTAATAAACATAATGTTAGCAAATATACGCAACAGTAAGTATGCCTATTTCTTTAAATCGACCTTTCAGGGAAACTTGTGATCCTAAATTATAAATGTTACGTACTGCACGCTTTTTAAGAATTAAAATTGTCTCGATATCAGCTGCATTGCCCTCAATAATATACCGTAGGACATGACACTATGAAAGTAACTGAAATATACTAGACTTGCAATTTTTACATCAGTAAACTGTCTTGCTTTCCGAATTGCGTATGCGGCTGAATTAAGTTTCCTGCAAGACACGATATTTGAGCGCCCCACTGAACGTTATGATCTAAAGTTAATCCTAAAAAACTGTAGATTGAACTAAAGTAATAATTTCATCATTGAAATTTATATTCACGTTAGGACTCTTTACATATTTTGTTAATGTAAACTTGATACATTTAGTTGTAATTGTGCCCGATTGGCTTTATAAGGCTGGCCTTCTATTTTATAAGAACTAAAGCCATAACTGGTGAAATTATAGTGTAAAGCACATTTACTACTTCAATAACATAAGCGTGAACTATGTGCTTATGTATTTAGTTATTAACTTCTATGTTTATATACACCATATTAACCTATACCGTGATTTTTATGTAACAAGCGAGTTGCCAGATTCAAATAATAATTATTGGTTTTACGACACGATAAAGTGAGTACGAACGAGCAAAAATAAAATTTACGCGTTTAAGCTTGCAACATTGTATATCGTTTTCAGAGATAATTCGACGCTACTTACGACGCTATGTTTATCGCTCGAGTACCAAACTATTGTAGCTATTCTAAGATTTACGGATTCCCTACAGGACGAAGGAATGGATGAGAAATGCTAGGTTCAGGGGCGTACGTGGTCTTGATTAACTTCTTGAGCGTCAAGGGGAAATACGGAAAAAAAAAAATTCATTGTGCAAACAATACACAAACGGACAAACGTATGTCCGCTCTCGACACTTGACACATTAACGAGTCAAGTGTCGAGCGGTCATACGTTTGTCTGTTTTTTTTTAGTGACTCATTTTTGCGGACAAACGTATGACCGCTCGACAGATGACGGGTTAAAACTGGAGTGACTCGGAGTATCAAATCAAATCGCCTTTAAAGTCCTAAAATATTGTTTTGTTTGTATTTTTGTTTCTAAAAAGGACGACTGTTGCACTAGGAATAATTCCTATATCCCGAGGGACACAAAGAGCGGACTCGGAACACCAATTTGCATACAATTTTTTGTCCCGTGTGGAGATCGAACCGACAACACTCGGCGCAGTAAAAGTGGCGATGCGATTAAACCACTACGACATCCTGTGGTCATATTTTATTATTAAGGCCGGCCTTAATAATAAAATATATACACGGGCAGCTTAAAGCAGTTAGTATCGACTGCTTCAAGCTGCGACTGCATAGTAAACTACAGTCTTCTATGTACATACATACACGAGACCACTCGAGCAGTTGTGACTGCTTCGAGCGGTTGGCAGCGCGCTGAAACTTCATCGCGCGGTCAAGCAGTCGCCAGGCGTACACTGACTGCTCGAGCTGTCAACTGCTCTCGCGCAGTTACCTCCGCCCGCGCTCTTCATTCCGTGGCACGTGCGAAATTGTGACTTGTTGAGCAGTTGATACCAACTGCTGCAGTTATTATCGACTGCTCCAGCAGTTATTAATGGTAGCTTCAAGCTGTTGACTTTGACTGCAACAGCGGTCTGTGTATGTTGATCACTGGCTAACTGCTTGAGCAGTCCGTGTATGGCCGCCCTAAGAGAAAAAAAAGTTGCTCTACTTACAAACTAACTAGTATGCATGCATGTGTTGTTTACGTCCATATCACATTATACCTACATACATATATTGTAAAAATTTTCCGATGGCGGCCTCGATGGCGTCGTGGTTAGTGTAACCGACTACCACGCCTGGGGTCGCGGGTTCGATTCCCGCGCAAGTCAAACATTTGTGTGCATGGACATGGATATTTGTCTTGGTCTGGGTGTTTCTATAATATGCATGTATTGACAAAAAAATATTATATAATTATGTATGTTTATGTGTGTCTAGTACCCATAGTACAAGCTCTGCTTAGTTTGGGCTAGATGGTGTTGTGTGTATGTGATAGAATATTATTATTATATTATTATTTTAGCTGAGCTATAATTTTGTATGTCTGGAGGTTCTAAGTTCTTAGTATCAATTAGATCAGATTACTTCTATAAAATGCTGAAGAACCATGTTTATAAAACATCATATATAAACTTCAATTACAAGGAATATTGCACTATATCAAAAAGAAATAAAGTACAGAATTACACACCCGTTTTTGCGTTTACTAGTTCTTTTTAATCGATTTCCTTTCGACCGACGCCTCACTTTTACAATATACATATTTCACGTACTCGTAAAATACATACAAATGATATATTTTATTACAAACTTTCAGTTATTTTATGAATTGCTAAATGATTTGGTGTTTTGTACAACGGCTTACGATTTAACATATTGCTCGAAGCGTTGAAACGATCGTATTTTGAAAGAAATTATAATTTGCAAAGTCATTATTCGAAGAGTGGCTGGAGGACAAAGGGATTGACTTATATTCAATATTTGCTGAACTACATAGGCAAGTAATGACGACGTTACTCATCTGTACCTCTTATATATATAACAAAATCAGCAAACTGTCATAAGTCACGATTATAAGCAGTCACTTATGACCTCTCAATACCATAAGTATCACTCAAGCCTCGCCGGTCCCGAGCAAAAGGACTTGAAGTAGATATTAAAGACAAGCAATGAACAAAAGCACAGTAAGAGCAGTCAACACGAGGAATCAGCACCGACAGCAGTCAACATGTACGAAAGCAAAACCAGAACTGTTTCAGCATCAAATAACATGATTGTCAACTATTATTAAGTACAAAATATAATGTAAAAATAGCAGTATACTCAAGACGAACGATTATGGAAATCTTTCATATTACGAGTTCATAAATTCAGACATTTGAATAGCTAATAGGCGGAGCGGGCAGAGCACTTTTTACAGAACTCTATTAAAATTGTAGAGGATATTTAGCGCAAAGCTTACGTCCAGGCTGGACACCTGCTTGAGATATTGGCTTAACAAGTTAATTACTTCTAGCGCGATCGTGACATACGGCGCGCAGGAAAGGATAGCATAATTGGCGAACGTTTTTAGTAAACCAATATCATTGTATCTGTATTGGGTATCAAATGTGACTGTGAACCTTATCAAAAACATGGTAATCAGAAAATAATGTATAAGTTGTTCATATTAGCAACTGAGTACTTTATTTGCTTATTACTTAGCAGATTGCATCTTCAAATAGACATGTCAAGTTATCATATTCGACAGAAATATTTCAAAACAGCAGAATCAGACTTCAGTTGACAAAATTCAAGTAACAGATGATTATAATTTCAATAACAGCAATCTCCTAAACAAGGCGAGTAGTGTACGCACAAATCAGCTGTTTAATAAGACAGAAGCCTTTCTATCAAGCATTGCTTCAAAATGCATACAATACTTAGAATATTATTATGCTCTCTCTTCAAAATAGGAGTTCACAGCCACCGCTGCAAACACTGCCAAATCATTCACTTCATTTCATCAAACTTAAGTTTACTGGGTCAAGATTACCTTCTGAGCAGTTAAGGTAGTTCCTTGTTAGACTGTCCCAGATTAAAGGCGTTGTCTTCTTTACCATATATCTTATAATACAAGATGGTCTTCACCAACATCTTAAGAAAGTCCTCAACACTCAACGAACAAGTCAACCAACCAATCAATTAGCATCACAAACTGTTCACCAGTATGTCCTCCTATAAAAACCATACGAGCTATTACGTCCTCGTATATTTATAGGTGTTTCAACTACAAGTGTGGACACTGTACATCACTTTCATGCAAGTTAACCAGTTTTAAATACCTTATTATACCGTCGAACCGGCCTACAGGGAGATATGGTTTATAGGACTGAACATGGACTTATCGTGGACGAGATGGAGCGAGACATAATTTGTTGTAACTAGAACGGAATACATATTGAAGATTGAAGATATTGTGCTTAACTTCAAATTGCGTTATAGATAAAAATGTGCACACATACATAAACAGACTCAGACCTATATATATTTTCAAAGTAGGCAGGTATGCACCCACTATATAGGTTTTAGGTCCCACGACTTATTAAGCGTGCCTATTGCCGTTTGCCAGCTTTAGCAGACCACGTGCAGTTCCTAAGAATTTCCTAGAAGAAAAATTCAATAACAATTTTTCCAAACAGGGAAATCTATTTTCTCTAACTACTGTGCTACTAACAGCTTAGATTTCTTCAGAAGTATTAAAATGGTAATATTGTTTAAACTAGGCGAAATTTTCTATCTATGCGATTGCCACTTCATCACTGAGCCACTAAGGGGACATCCATTAATTACGTAAGCTCAAAATGAGGGCTCTAGTAAAATCTCATCAAATCTCATTTAAATTGGGGGGGAGGGGAGAGGCGCATAATTGAAAATCTAACGTTAACTTTTGAAAAACATAACTTATTATAAATAAATGCTTTTACTTTTCTTAGAATATCTCATTTTGTACGTTAAAAAAATCTCGTGTCTGTTAAAAACATTTACTTCGAGAATAAGAAAATAAGTAAAAAAACGTTTTAAATCTAAAAAAAACGAATAAAATCTCACGTAAGGGGGACGGGAGTCCCACCAAATCTCACTAAATCTCACCAAGAGGGAGGCAGGAGTCCAAATTAAAAGAAAAACAGCTCACGTAATTAATGAATGCCCCCTAAGTCGTAAGTCCGCCCAAATTGATTTCTTTATTAATTTGCCTCGGTGCACAGCGGTATTGAAAGTAGGTGCTATGAATCTCGGCTTCCAGTACCAGGTAAATTCTTGGTAGCATTACGAACTCTGAGATTGTACCTGATAGATGACTTATAGGCTCTCCTATTACCTAGGTCCTAAAATCATAGTTTGCAAAATATGGGTGTGGGCATAGCTTTCATACACCTATGTTCCCACTCTGACACAAATGGTTACACGTATTTATTATACTTTACGTCCCATGAAGAGAACGTTTAGCCCCGTTTTCTCGGTATATACACCACTTTGTAACCACTATAAGGCTCTATAGCTGCATCTACTTCATTAGTTCCCAAAGTGGCCCAGGTGGACCCCCAGGGGTCTACGATGGCGTGACAAAAAAATGGGAATCTACAATACGTAAGTGGGGGTCCACGAGAAAATTTATTTGCTTTCGATAGTGAAGAACTAAAACGTTGGCTTGTCTTCACCTATCAATGTAGGTAGATAATATTTTAAGAAGCTCAGCGACTGAGCGACTGTTACTTTTTTCGGTAGAGAATAATAAAAAATTAAAAAATGTCACCCCGTTTTAGAATATGGTATAAATGTAGCTGCAGGGGATCCACCGGAACCAGCTTTTTGAAAGTGGTCTATGAGAAAAAAGTCTGGGTACCTCTGATCTACATGACATCACAAACTCGTAGGCAAATTGATCGTCGTTTGGCGTTTATTCTAGACTAGCTTTTGCCTGTGACTTTACTCGAAAACGGTCCTTTTTCTGAATAAAAGGTACCCTATATCCTTTTCTGTGTTTCCTTCAACGTGTATGCAAGATTTAATGATGATTGGTCGAGAAATTAAGACGAAAAACAAATAAACTAATTCACTATAATATTAGTTAGGATACTCAATGTTGATTTGCGCGTCGATCAATTAATATAGGATGTATTTTAAATTGGTTTTGATAAACAGAGTGTCATAGTAATCTATGGTCATGTGTGAGATGTAGAACGTAAAGCCGCTCAATCACATGTAAGGCTAGCTTCGGTAGCACAGCGAAAGTGAGTACGCATGCTGTGAATGGAATGGACATGTTTATGGGTATTTCTGTCTTAAAACTCTAAGAAGTAGCACGGAGCCTAGAGTTTTAAGACAGAAATACCCATAAACACTGTGTGAGCTTGTTTCTGGTATATGGCATTAAGCCCGTTTTCTATTACGTGGGAACTGAAACTATATCTAGTTAAATGTGTGTGCAACCTCTACGTTGCCCTTCGGCCTATATGTATGTATATACTATAACTGTAACTGTTATATGCGATTCTGCTATGCCACAGATGTCAGTAATCTGTATTGTAATTGTAATATATATAAATATATCTCCAATTTTTTATATTTCAATATTGGTAAATATGACACACGTCTCAGGCTAATACGAAATTTATTTTAATTAAACTTAGGTTTACTACTTCATAAAAATGATAAAATATTGCTAAGATGCGTTTTATGACTATGTTTTATGAATATTTATTTTATGACAAGTAATTAATAAAATTTATATAGCATTACGTAATCTCACGTAATCTCACACCTGTATATTCTCGAAGAGATATGTACCCATATTTCGCCAGTTATGCTTTAGACGTCTTGCGTATTGGAAAACAAGCCTATCGAACACATTTCTACAAATCTAGCTACTATTGAAAATTTACCAACCAAAATGCAGTTTCTCGATCTGGTATTCAAATCCAAGACCTCACTGGCATACATATTATATGCACAAATTTGGGCCACGGGACCAATGAAGTAGTCACAGAAAACATTTTTTTAGTTTATGTTGCTCACATAGGTTTATCATATTACTAGCTTTTGCGCGCGGCTGCTCCCGCGTAGTATCTACATCAATAAAAAGTAGCCTATGTCCTTCCCCAAGTTTTAAACTAGATCTGTACCAAATTTCATCTAAATCGGTTAAGTGGTTTAGCCCTGAAAAGGTAACAGACAGAGAGACAGAATTACTTTCTAATTTATAATATTAGTAAGGATATATCTTCGTAAAATTTTATGAAAACTGGCCAGTCAATAATTGCATTCCCTGCATAGCTTCCTCATACAGGTTTCACTTGATTAAACTGTCCGTTATGGAGACTACAGATATTTGAACAATGGACAAGTAACAACTATATCCGTTAGAAACATATGTTTTATAGTACTTAGACAGCAAATAGACATACGACCCGCTTAATCAGTTACGGCAAAGAGATATGCTCGCCTAATTGTAAGGTTACTGTAGCCTATTAAGAGTCAGCGCCGACGGACGGAGTGGCGACGAAAAGACTAATTCAGTAACAATTTAAATTCAACCTAAAGTTCTTCAGAATACGACTGTATTTGGTACAACGAAATAAAATGACAGCGAGTGACTCAAAGCGTGGTCATTATATTTCGTTGTGTCAAATACAGTCGTATTCTGAAGCAATTTAGGTTGAATTTATATTATTACTAAATTAGTCTCTTCGCCGCCCATCCGTCCGTCGGCGCTGATCCTAATGCTTGCCACACTAGAGGTACCGCTTGCATGTTTACGAAGCTTCAAAGTTGGAGTAACTGTGTTGCCAGCACTAGGGTCTTCAAACACATGTATCGACACCTTAGGAACTTGGAAATACTATATCACCGTATGAACACAACAAAAAGATGTTTAGCTGTTATGTTCCGTAGGGTGGACACACAAAGTACAGACGCAATTTTCATTACCTGATATAAACGCATGAATAGTTTAGTTCGCAAAGTAACAACACGGATGGTTGGGGTCGCAGGTCCCTGCGACATGGGTCGTCTTTATTAGACCGTTATTATTAGATGATAGAGATTTTACCTCAACCATCTAGACTCTACTGTGTCTATTTCTTGAATATTTTACTCAAGATGGTACTCAAGATTTGACGATGGTAAGCTGTTATAATTTACCATCTAAAAACCCATATATTTACTTACAATCTTATTGAAACCTACCGATGCCAAAAACGTGGCTGTAGAGTTTAGAGCTAATTTTCACGAATATTTACCACGGCTGGTTTAAATATCAAATCGCTAAGTTTGACCAAAACTTTAAACAAATAACAAGTTTTCCAACAATAAAAACTTTGAAGCTTGTTTAGTTTACCAACCAAACTATAAAACAAAAGTTATCTTTCAGAATATTTACCCTCGATGTCTGTTCGTTCTCACTTTAATTTATGCCTAGATGTAGCTAAGGAAATTACCTGCAACAAATACAAAAAAAAAAACATTAAACATTTTCACGCGCCTTCCATTTAAATATAATTATGTAAGTGCACTGTAAAGTTTAAAGCCCATTAAAGATGCCCAAGCCCAGCTTCTAACAAAAAGCTAGTAAAAACCAAAATCAATTACAAAACATGCAAGTAAAGATAATGAAACAACAACTAACTACAAATACAAATTTTACATAAAAATAATCGAGGTATACATTTTATTGTCCGCGAGTGTAGCGGCCATCTTGTAAAGGTGGCTGCCATTTTGCAATGTGCGCACGCACGTGTTGATGAAGTTTTCGTGTCGAATCGACGCGGCCGCAATTTCCTTAAACGGTGCATCGCTGTTGGAATTTTACCTTCTTTTCCAATAATTTTAAATATACATCATAATTTGAGTTTGTCGATTCAATTGACGACGACGTATTATTATATAAAAGTTACTATTTAAAAAGAACATGATCAAATTAAATTATAGGTGACCCTGCCAAGGAAGTCGTAGTAAGAGGAAATAAAGATATTTGCTTTTATTTTGCAGTTAGTGTATTAGGAGTAAATTCGTTACCATTATCTTAGTGAGCTCTGGGTGTAGTCGTTTTGATGCCACACGTGACTAAAATTGGGTGATCCACATAGCAAAGTCGAGGCTAGGTATTCTCTGTGCCAATTATATGTGCATATAAAGCTCATATACAAGGATGAATGGTAGTCTATACTAATATTGTAAAGTATATTAATCCTTACCTCCTTACTAATCCTAATCCTAACTTCCTAACTAATATTATAAAAGCGAAAATGAGTTTATTTGTTTGTTACCTTTTCATGACTAAAACACTTAACCGATCATCCTGAAATTTTGCATCTACGTTGTCAGGTGTACGGAAACGGACACAGGCTACCTTTCATCCCGAAAAAAAAATTACTGTTCTCGAGGAAAACAACAAAAACGTTCTTATGATAATAGATGGCGCCACTTTTCTTTCGAATCATGATTAAATTATATTATTATATACAAGCAGAGTACAACCCAAATTGATTGTCAAATTCTAAATTAACGTGAGCGAAGCCGCGGGCAAAAGCTAGTAATATTACAAATACGAAAGTAACTCTGTCTGTCTATCTGTCTGTTACCTTATCACGGCTAAACCACTCAACTGATTTAAATGAAATTTGGTATAGATATAGTTTAAAACCTGGAGAAGGACATAGGTTACTTTTTATTGATGTAGGTATCATGCAGACAGAGCCGCTCGCAAAAGCTAGTTTACAATAAATAAACTTAAAAACTACGTGACTGATTTAAAAACTTTTACCATTAGAAAAAGCTAGATACTTTATCCATAAGTAACAGGCTATATAACATCACCCTACGAGCTTAAGAGCTTACGAGAGGGGTACCTTATCATAAACTTCGGGTTAACTTTCGACAAATGATGTTAAATATATACGAAATACTTTAATAATAATATGATTTGTTACTCTTAATAGCAAATCCGGACAGTCAAATAACGATTAGTCACAATTGTCAATCACTACATATTAAAAAGCAAAGTCCCTCGCCGCATCTGTCTGTCTGTTCGCGATAAACTCAAAAACCACTAAACGGATTTTCACGCGGTTTTCTCCTATAGACAGAGTGATTCATGAGGAAGTTTTAGGTGTATAATTTCTTAAGGTTTTGTACTATCCATTCGAAGACGGGGCAGGTCGCTAATAGCGTATAAATAAGATCAACGTGAACACATAATGTATGAAACTAAAGAGGTAGTAATACAAGCGCAGAATTCCTTCAATCTTAGTCATATCTTTCTTACTTACTTAATAATAACTTTACACTTATCTATGCCGCTTGTGCCGTGTACATTGTGTACAGACAGCAAAAGAAACAATGTAGAGCACAATTATCTACTTATAACTTCAGTAAGGGTAGTATTTAACTGCACAGCCAAATAATATGCTTACCAAAAATACTAATTGCACACCAAAATATATTTAAAGAGATCAAACTAAGTCGACGGAGCCCCGCTTGGCGGGGCTCCTATTTTTGGGTGGGTTTAAGAAGGAACCTAACATAATCTAACCCTTCCGAGACGGTATGCAGTGATTTGAGGCGGCGTATAGGTGCTCGTTATGATATATTATAGTAAGCATATTTTGCTGCGCAATTACTATTTTTGGTGTTCATTATATTTATTCCCTTTTAGTTATATATCTTATACTAGCTTTTGTCCGTGGCTTCGCTCGCGTTAATTTAGAATTTGACAATCAATTCGAGTTGTACTCTGCTTGTAATAATATAATTCAATCATAATTCGAAAGACACGTGGCGCCATCTATTATCATAATCACGTTATTGTTGTTTTCCTCGGGTAGCCTATGTCCGTTTCTGTACACTTGACAATGTATATGCAAAATTTCAGAATGATCGATTCAGTGGTTTAGGGGTGAAAAGGTAACAAAAAAACAAACCAATTTTCGCTTTAATAATATTAGTTAGGATTAATGTGAATTAAACTTTAAGTTCTGTGATTTAGAGTAAATGTTCTCTTGACCGTTGGGTTTGCAACATAGGACTATTTATATTTGTATATTTATTAATTTTAGTACAATAACGTTGGTTTTAGGTTGAATGGATTTGCGAGCGGTAGATTAAACACTCGCATGGTCACGTACCTTGTTATACAAGCGCTCGGTTTGATGTCTTCACGTGACAAATAGTTGCGTGCTTCACAGACATCTGTGCTTCGTATGGATTTGTGTATATTTGATTTGTATTTATATGTAATAATTATCATAAATCTTAGTTATACAATATTATTTTTATAATAACTAAAAATATATTTTAAAAAATCAGATATGTCCAGCAAATAGTTGGAGACTCCAACTATTTGCTGGACATATCTGAAATTTTCTGGCGATAAAATATAATATAATATTAATATAATAATATACTACCACAAACATACAACACAATCTAGCCCAAACTAAGCAGAGCTTGTACTATGGTACTAGACAATGGATAAACATACTTATATACATTTTTTTTTTGTATATAAAAATAATATACATAGAAACACCCAGAGCAAGACAAACATCCATGTTCACGCACACAAATGTTTGACTTGTGTGAAATGTTTGGCGTGGCAGTCGGTTACACTAACCACTAGGCCATCGAGGTATGATACACATGTTCGGCCCAAGGATATCAAACTCGTCACAATCAACAGCTACGCTTACATTTATTTCACAAAACCAATAAATATGGCCAATATAAGTAATAGCCAATACAAGTCCATCAAATGACACTCATATTAAAAGCTACTTTGACACAGTCAGTCTAGATCTAATTTAATAATAATAATAATAATAATTTTATTTGTACACAAAAAGGGCTTACAAAAATCATCATACTTTAACAAAGATAATAGAAAAGAGCAGTGATAGCTCAGTGGGGAGACCAACAGACTGCAATTCAGAGGGTCTCGGGTTCGAACCCACGTCGCGCACCTCTGACTTTCGGAAGTTATATGACTTTTCGAAATTATGTGCGTATTGATTGACAATTATCGCCTGCTCCCTGCCTCGGAGAGCACGTTAAGCCGTTGGTCCCGGCTGCCATGAACATCTATGGCAGTGGTTATTGGGAGAGTGTCGACACAAAAGATCCCACTGCGTCGATGTGTCGCCGGTCTGCACTGACTGGCCCCCACGTAAGATAAGATAAGATAATATAAAATACATAAAAACAATTAAATGTGAAACGTTAGCACCTGTACTAATGTATGCATTCATTGTATCACAGGTGCCAGCGCCTTCCACTATGTATAAACAAATTCTGTGCGAGTGTGATTATAGTAATAGTTAATAGGTACCTAATATTGGATACGATTACGGTAATGCCGACGTAACAAATAAAGGACCACCTCAAAACGCACCACATAATTTATCACACAGCATAGTGCAACGATTCTGCCGACCGTACAATCCCTTCCGAGCACCGTATCTAATTAATTCCTGAAGCACTACGACAGAGGGCACTGGCTGCCATTACCAAGAATGCTCTAGTATGAACGTTTATTAATGAATATCTATCCGTGTTGCAGACCGTACATGTCAGAAAATTGCCTACAAAGTACCGTAAGAGCTTCTAAATGATTCCCGAAGACAATGTCGGTTGACCCCATCTTTATCGCCTGTAAGTACGTTGAATATAAATGAATGTTAGAAAATATTGGTGGGTACTGGGAATATTGCAATAGCGAATAATATATTTGATACGGGAAGCTTTGGGGTCGTTGCTCTCGACTGAAGTTAAACTAAGTTTGTTTCTTTTGGCCAATCTTTGATCAAATTTTGGATCAATTAATCCTAACTAGCTGTCGCCTAGTGCTCGAAATTCGACCACAGTTTGCCTGTAAGATATTGCTGATATATGTCATTATATATTGATATATGTAACCATAGTTACGCGCTTCGACTGCGTGTGTCAAATGCATGGTTGTGTGCGTGTAGTGTTTTTTCATTAATTTATGTAATGTATTTCTAATGCATATTTTATATAAATATTAGGAATGGAATCGGCCCTCCTTCTCCATATAAACTTTAACTGTGCCAAATTTCATACTCCTCCGTCCGTGCAATTTTCGTTAAAAGGGGTACAAAGTTTTTGCTTCACGTATTAATATATAGAAATAATAAACTAATATTATAAATGCGGATGTGAGTTTGTTTGTTACGCATTCACACCTTAACTACTCGACCGATCATCATAAAATTTCACATACATGTCGTCAGGGGTACACAAAACGACATAGGGTACCTTTCATCCCGAAAAAAAAGAATATAAAATGTCAAAAACAGGTATTTTTTCAGTCAAATAAAAAATGTCAGTACCAATGCAAAGTCGTAAAAATACAACTCTATAAAAATCATGCGACATATATCTAAAAGAATGTCATTATACCGCCGCAGTAAGTTTTCAGTATAATCAAAATCTTTTAATTACACCCATAAGGCTTTAAGGTGAAGGATTTTGTGCGCGTACAATACCCGGCACCGTGCTTCCACCTACAGGATTATATGAATTAAGAAAATTACAGGCTGCGTCCTGACATGGCGGGTAGGAACAAAAAATGAGCATCTTCATTACATATTGTGGCTAGAATTACAGGATAGAGTTAGAAAACTTGTATTTAATAATACATTTATAACTGGAATCCCCACGTTATAGGCACTCGTGAAATCTTATAATGGCTTCTGTTAAATATACAACATTATTTGTGAGATTCTTTCGGTGTAATTATTTCGGATTCCTTATTTAAATTAACGTTATATAAATGGTTTTAAAGCTAAGCAATTTAATTATAATGTGTATGTTTGTTTATCAGTTAAACCGTGTATAAAGATGGATGGAAGAGGTTATGGAATAAGTCAAAAGTTATTTAGCCGGCGGTAATAATAACACTTGTCATATATTTAATCCTGATAATAATATTTATTATATTCAAATAGCTAAACTAAACATAAAAAACGTATTAATAAAATACTGACGTCACAATGTTGTGGGAAAAACCATTACTCGCCTATTTCCTCAAAAAAGTATTTGACATTTCACCAACTAAAGTATTAAGCCCCACGTAATAGGGAATGAGCCAATTTCCGTCTATCGAGAATAGTTACAGACTTGAAGCTACTTATGATTATTATTTGTTATTATATTCTTGTTGACCATAAAAATTACCGTCACTCTATGTTTTTTCAGATTATAACTCAATATAGATCTTGCATCTACGATGCGAGAAACATGCGCAGGGTCAGCCACTTGCGCGGGATAAATGCATCAAGTAAACGGTCAACGCGAGTCTTTTGCGCTTGTAACTCGTATGATTAATCCGCGTATGTTATCCACACGAATAGTTTGCGCATAAAACCCGCCAACTTCTTGCGTCGTGAACAATTATATACATATTATATTATATTATCATTATTACTCATTTTCTTGTCATATCTTTTTGATGAAAGTGCAATTATATATTTAGTTACGTCAGTTACTGTCAGGACGTTTAGCTGTTTAATCGTCTTATGTTTAAAATAAACACATCACCTTATGACCTCATCAAATCCTTGTCTTCGGTGTAAATGTTGTTCAAGATTATATGGATTTACAACATGTCAAACTATTTAAAACTATTACGCAATTTAGTGAATAAACTAAAGGAGCAGGATGTTTAGTAATTTATGAATTTTATTTTAAGAAGGTTATTAAAATCAGGCGAATGGTCTAATTTAATTTACAAGCTCTTTATAACGCACATTTTTAACTTAGTCATTTATTGTTTATAATTTAGTGTCCAGACTCACAAAACATGTCTAAATCGACAAAATAACGTAATACCTATACAACATTATCATAAATTTTTGAATAACACTATAAATTATATTCTTTCTTCTCCTTTATTATTCCCAAGTCACTTGGAGTCGGCTTTTTATTCTAACCGGATTTGACTGGATATTAGTTTTTACACGGAGCGGCTGTCACCTGACCTCCGCAACCCGAATGCTAACGATACCCTAAGTCTAGACCAGTGTCAGGATATTAGAGGGCATAGACTTCCCAATAACGACTGCCATAGATGTTCATGGCAGCCGGGACCGACGGCTTAACGTGCTCTCCGAGGCACGGAGCAGGCGATAATTGTCAATCAATACACACATAATTTCGAAAAGTCGTATAACTTCCGAAACTCAGAGTTGCACGACGTGGGTTCGAACCCGAGACCCTCTGATACACAATAAATTATATTCTAAATACAAAATATTTTCTTTTGGATAAATAATTTGCTCTCTTAAAGAAGAAATAACCTATTTACAGAGATAAAAATTATATATTATACATACATAGTCATAAGTTTTTATCACAAGTGGACGGCAGTGACGTATTACACACCCACGGACTTTTCCACTTATGCATCATGAACAATTTCGCCAAATTAACTTTAAACAAGGAAAATTAAAAGAATATAATAAATATAAATATATTATATTAGCATTTATTTGAAATAAAATATTTTTGGCAAATAATTCAATTGCAAAATTGCAGTTTGACTTAAACTTTGGGACATACCTTCGAAGGCAACTTGATTTTTATGAAATATCGTTTTCTATTACAAATATAACGGTAGACAATCTTTGCATTTAGTAAAAAAAGATATTGACAGAAAACTATTCAGTAGTACAAAGAATTTGTCATTAAAAATGTAGAATTTTTTCTATAAGTTACAATGAGATGTTCTAACAGAATGCGAACAATTTGTATCAAGTTTATGCTGTTTCATCAATATGAAACTATTACGGCGTGTAAAATTCTGTAATATTAATTTAATGGTGTTTTTATCAGTTCAATCGTCGATTTGTAAGTCGGAACAACGCACAGCTGGTTGTTAAGGAGAATATCTTTACTTGGTTTTAATTCTACTGAACAATATATTGATGATGCAAGAAATTACACATAGGACAAGCAAGAATGAAAACAAAAAGATAAAGAGGTGATTTTAACGTAATACACTGACATTACCTATATAAGTTTAAATTTATTATTTATGACTCATTTTTAATTAAATTAAGCTACGTCACTGTTTTATATTTAAACTTACTTCCCCTAATGGTATTTGTTCGCGACACAAGAAGCTTGCGCGCTTACAAACGCAAGATACATTTGCAAGTGAAAATCACACTCTTCTAACTTCTAATGCAAATGGCCGTAAGGCCACACTGTCATAAAAATGATGACAGAGAATTTAATACTTCTTAGACGCCTATCAACCGGTCCAATGTATTATTTTTAATATCTTTAATGAGATTCGTAGACTAAATAAGGCGTAGCGACTAAGCTTAGTGCCTGTTCATAGGAATAATGATTATCACTTCCAAAGCGTACACTTAGTTGTTTCCTAGTCAACCTATAATATTATTTGTAAAAACAGATGTATTACATTGTTAACTAGGTGTGCCCGCGGTTACACCCGCGTTTATGATTACTGCGCCATCACCGTGGGTCGTACCGTACTGTTATATAGTCTATAGCCTTCCACGATAAATGAGCTATCTAACACTAAAAGAATTTTTCAATTCGGACCAGTAGTTCCTGAGATTAGCTCGTTCAAACAAACAAACAAACTCTTTAGCTTTATAATATTAGTATAGATATTTTATTAAAAATACATCTTCTTCAAATCAAATAATTTTTGTATCACGGATAACTTAATAAACATTGAAATAACGGACATTAAGAAAACCCAGACTCCCGAAAATTATTTGTGAATCACTTATATCTTGGCCCAGTACAGATATCGAATTCACAATACTCATAGCAGTGGCAAAATGTTCACTTAAACTACTACAATATACAACTTGCAATATAGTTGATAAAAAATTAACTAATTATTTAGCAGTCTATCCAATTCTGGCCACTTCGCCTTAACGTCCAAACGGCATTTTCTCATTGTATAGTTTATTGTAAAGAGTTTTTGTGTTTCTTTTTTTCGTAACGAAACCTCTTTGGCTACAAGGCAAGGTCAGCCTCATGCAGATGATGTTGATCGATGACATTACGTTATGAACATCCACCAAAGCCATTTATTTAGCAATTTTCCATCTACAGGCAGAGAGCTGTAGAACTTTTGTTTGAGCCTTTTACTTTATGTTTTCGTTCATGTTTAAATGATACATTAATTGTAATGTTTTTGTTTAAAAGTCAGTACTGTTACTTGTGTCAGTTAGATATAGACTGGGTTATCTGTTTTGCTGTCGCGGTTGGAAAGTGTATGGTTGGTGATAAGTTTTTGAGAATGGCACCTGATTTTTTTATTAGATACCAGTTTGTGTTGAGTGCCTTGGGGGAGGCTTATATTTAGCCGTGGACGTCTTTCAGCTAAGATGATGATCATTTTTTGCCCGCCTTTGTGATCATTAGATCCACCATTAGAAGTAGGTATGAGTTTCTTGCCCATTCTTCTCATGAGCCCTACACCCTTGCCTTGCAGAACGTGGCAGTAAATGTAAATTCATAGAAAAAAAATAGTGTAATTTTGACATTCATAAGTGTTACCTTGTAAACTAACTTGAATAAATTTATTTTTGATTTGATTCGGCAAATGTTTGTGCAATTGTCGATAATTATGTATATAGTTTTATATCTGGATGAAGTAGTTCACGTTTCAGTGTTTTCCTGAAGTTGTACAGTGCAGTACAGCCTTTGGAGTGTTGTTCTGTGGAAAATATTTCTGTAGTAGTACCGAGTCAACTATGCCCAGTAGACGTAAATACATAGATACTCTACCTAATGCTTAGAAGCTATTAAAAGTTATCGATATATAAGTGTTGCGTACATTCCTGTCTACTCTTTTTGGAAATACTCAAGAGATGTCATATATCTTCTGTATAATATAGCTCAATAAATATTAACATTACAGTTGATTAATTAAATTGTAAATTTATTTTTCCTCATTGACATCACACAAAGTGTATTAAAAGTAATATATTTTTAGCGTTCATTAAAACATTGTGAGAAAACGAGTTAACGTTATTTATAATCATTGCTTTTATAATGAAACGGATGAGCTAATAACCATACCACCATATTATGCGTGCAATTATTTAAAATTAGTAAAATCAGATAAATACAAATAGACTGTTTATCACGTATTCAAAGAGGCGCGATCGCTCATTTGAGTATCGCATGCATGCAATACGGTTGTAGCAGACGTGCTACTTAAGCAAGTGATCGGTTTGCGACTGCGTCGATGCTGCGTCGTAGTCGCGACTTTGCGTTTGGTCGTTGTATTAAAATCGCACCATTTCGTAACTGCATAACGTTTTGGAAATTCGGCAATTTTTTTCACATATTATATCGCTGCTATCGAGCGTCGTATATTAATATTATGTGTGTTGTCTGACAGCATTAGGACATAGTTTACAGCCTCTAAAAAATGACTTGACATCGCCAATTGTTGATTCATTTAAAATTTTGTGTCTCTTTAAAAATAATATAATGTATCTAAAAGAACTTGTAGTATATACTTAGATGAATATGTAGATATTATAAAACCTTGTCCATAATGATAGATAGAATGACGAATTAAAACTGCAAGTCTATTCATAGACAATTATGATTCATACCTACTTAGGTATAACGATAATTTTATGATAGACTACAAAAGGCAACGAAATTGATTTAGTTTTTATAATATTTTATCTGATGCATAAAAAGATCTATTCAATAATTTTGTTATCATGTCCTGACTGTATTATATTCTTTGAAAAGACAATTTCAATGTGGACTTCTTAATCACAAAGATTCAGCAAAATTTCGTATGTCACACATTTTTTGTGATTTATTTTACACATTTTTTAATTTATATCTGTATACGATAAGGCACATAAACCGCTGCTTCTTCCAATCAAATAAACAAAGCAAATGGATATTAACGTCTTCCAAGAAAACAGTGCTTAAAATGACATAAAAGTATACTCATCCAGATGAAATCTCCCATTTAATGTATGCGAGTTCGTGTTACGGTAAGCACGGCAGCGCCCAAAAACCTTATTTCACACCTCCAAATCATACCTTGAATTAACACATACATCTCATTACTGGGCGAAAACCCACTATCACAGTTACTCGTTCACAATCTGGCGTTACAACATAATATATTTATTTAAGGCACCACGCAATATTTTTCCTTACACTTGTATTATTGCAATCTTTAATCAGAACGCCATAAGTTGCCTTTAATACTTTTAATTACGAATACTTTTTTAAGATGGCACTGGTGATATTTTAAAACGCCTTTTTCAAAACGAGAAATAAAATTATGAGGTTCAATGCATGCGTGTGTCGCATGATGTAATGTGTTTTGTTTTGGATTTGAAAATGGAATGTTGCTTTAGGTGTTAGCAGACATAACAGATTTGACATTGGAGAACGGTGATTTGAACGTTGTAAATTATACATACATACATAGATTCACGCCTGTTTCCCAGAGGGGTAGGCAGAAACTACGGATTTCCATTTGCTACGATCCTGACACACTTCTCTGGCTTCATTCACTTTAATCATATTCTCATTCCTATTCATTTCTAAATTATAGGTGTTTTAAAAGCAATCATAACTAATATTATAAATGCGAATGTGAGTTTGTTTGTTTGTTACGCTTTCACGCCTTAACTACTCGACCGATCATCATGAAATTTTGCATACACGTTGTCAGAAGTACAGAAAAGGACATAGGGTACCTTTCATCCAGAAAAAAAGAACTGTTACTAATCTAACCTAATTTACATTTACACGAGCGAAGCCGCGGGCAAAACCTATTATAATGTAAACCACAAGAAATTTTATAAGTTAAAGTTTCCGAAACGTAATGTAGGATTGACGCAGTCTTTAAAAGGCGCGATTTTGCAACTTATACCTACGACAGACGACACAGAGTCGCAAAATCGTGATACAGGAATGAGGCAGTCGTTAAATCACTGATAGTCGATCCTAAAAAGTCGCATGTCTGCTTTGAATCAAAAAGATACGGAAAATTTTTGCTTCCCACGGTGAAAAGAGATTCATGCGAATCTCATTTTGTTTTGACGCATATTCTCAATAACAAAAAATCGTTACAGATATCGATTAAAATTCTCATTTAACTATAAGAAAATATTTTTTTAAGAATTTTTATAATAGTATAAAGATTAGAGAAATAGTAAATATGTAGTTTTCATAACCAAAAATGGTAGCTAAAAGTACATATTATTATATTGTCCACACTAAACTAACTAAACTGACATAGATTTAAAAACATTTTAAAGAGTCGAGCCATAAACCTGGAGATTTAAGTCTATAATTTTTACAACTAAGTAAGGACTTAATAACTACGGAAGGTGACTCAATTATACTTGGTACGCGATACAAAGTACTTAAAAGTGACTTCTTTATATAAGTAGATACTTATAACTGATTTATAAGCTTATTTGTCATATATGTAAATAAAGTTCCATGGCGGCGCGAAACAATGTCCTTTATTCACATTGAAATGACTGTGATTGTATGTTAAATTATTAGGTTCGATGCTCGGTTGATGCTTCTCATAATTATTATGTTTATGTCTTCAAGTGCGTTAATGTAAAATTTATACCGAATCTTTTTTAAACGAATTTGTATGGTTTTATTTTCGAAAAGCAAATACAAATTTCTTATACAAGACAATGTTTAAAAGCCGATAGAGTAATTTCTGCTTTCATAGTTGGATTTATCCAACTGTGAAAATCTCTTCATACTAAAGGTATTCTGTGTCAATTGCCAAATGATAAATATTATATAGACTCATATTTGTTCCGAATTCAGGCATTTTTATTGTCCGTTGTGTCTATATTTATCAAACACATGAATTATAATAAGTATCTAGGATAGGATTTAGCTTAAATAAAAACATAAATAAATACTATCATGCACTAAGCACCTAAATTATGAATATACATACAAAATTTGACATGAAGCCGTCAGTTAATTTATCACGTTCGCATTTCAAGTTTACAGCAGATTGATGTGAATATTTATAACATTTTGACATTTCAATAAAATGCCAATTATCATGCAGCTACTCGACGCGTTTGTCGAGTCTTTTTTTATAAAATAAACTCCTGCAATAAGGATAATCCTTACATTACAAAGTCTTTACAAACAACACACACAAAGAACTCCAAGACTTGAAGCAGCTCTACCCATAATGCGTATTTTTGACAAAGAGTAAATCTACTCGGCAACTATTAAAATTTTAGATGTCCGTATCATAATGGTAAAACATTATTTCTTTAAAAAGTTTACATCATACTGAGGTTAAACTTTGCTTTGTAAAGGAGTTTACAAATAAAACTGATTTCAGAACTATAATTTGTAGAGCTAACAAAAATTTCTTCTATCTAGATTCAAACCTAAAGTCTTCAGTTACCAGACAGACAGCGTCAACCCTACAATCAATTTAGAACGAGGCGTGGCAAGCCATGTTTCAGTTAAAGATAATGATATTGCTATTAGCCCTCTCAGAATCTATTAAAACTTTCTTAAGAAAGCTGTCTCAAGTTTTATAGGGTACTTATATATTACTAGATATAAATACACGGATGGTGCAGCAGTTAAAGCGATCGACATAAACTGTATAGCAGGTTCAATTGCTACATGAAGCATATAATATTTGCGTGTGCGAACCTGGATTTCGGATATTAAGTCGTTTTAGGATATTTATTTTATTTTATTTTATTGGGGAAAACAAACAATTGTACATTGTATCTTACTGGCTAGGTACATAACATAATAAATTAATGTACAATCCACGGCGTTTACACATATAACCTTCAGAAGTACAGTTAAACCTAAAAAACAAAATAAATCCTGTAAATCGTAATCGTACCTAACTAATATTATAAAAGCGAAAATGAGTTTGTTTGTTTGTTACCTTTTCACGTCTAAACCACTGATCCGATCATCGTGAAATTTTGCATATACGTTTTCAGGTGTACAGAAACGGATATAGGCTACCTTTCATCTCGAAAAGAATTACTGTTCCCGAGGAAAACAACAAAAACGTTCTTATGATAATAGATGGCGCCGCGCCACGTTTCTTTCGAATCATGATTGAATTATATTATTACAAGCAGAGTACAACCCGAATTGATTGTCAAATTCTACATTAACGCGAGTGAAGCCGCGTGCAAAAGCTAGTATATTATAAATGTGTTTAAATAAATAAATAAAAGTCATCATTTTAGCAAAAGTATTTCTATATCAATTACGTAATCACATCAGAAATCACGTTCGCATGAGCTTAGCATAAATATAATTATGAAGACTTGCAAAGGAATGCGTGTAATGCTTCTACAGAGGATAGAACGAAATGGTGTAAAGACATAACGACCAGCCAATTAAGTTGCCCCAGTAATTTAGTAAGCATATCAACATGAATTTATACATAACCTTTCTGTTTTATGTAGAAAGCCTAGGTTAAAAGTTATTAAAACCGATGAGTATGCTCGAAACATTTCATGAAAATAAAAGAATAATAATAATAACTCAAGAAGGTATATACAAAAGAATACATGAGTTATAACAAACTAATTAACATGTACATTCATTTTGTTGATTACTGGTACCCAAAGTAAGATTTAACTTGTGGTATGGGTACCAGGGCTCTCGTAATTAATTGCAACAAGTAGTTCATGTAAAAGTGTAGTGTATCGTAGGTGCATATGCATGTGATGAATTGTTTCGTAAAAATAATAAATATAAAAATATTATAATATAATATATCGTATATACATATTTTGCAAATGTGTGTGTATGTGTATGTGTATGCGTGTGCGTGTTAGTGTGTGTGTGTGTGTGTGTGTGTTTGTGTGTGTGTGTGTGTGTGTGTGTGAGAGACAGAGATATAAGTATGTACTCATTAAGACTACATACTTATATCTCTCTCTCGTAAAATCTAGTGTACTTGCCTCTTTATAATATATAATCTAATCTGCTTGAATTTCGTAAGACTGTAATCTAATAAGCATCAGTAAATAAGAATACAAATAAAGCTACAGAAATAAAGAAACGAAAAGAATGACCAACACAGACACCCAAAAAGCGAACACAAAAAATCATACATCCCAAAATAATTAATTACGCAAAAAACTTACTAGTTTATGCACGCAAAGCCGCATGCATAGTCATGTATAGTTTTTTATGCCAGTAATCTGCTGAAATATTATTATAAGTAATAAAAGTATTATAAACTTTAAGGTCAACTAATGGTCGTCTCAGTTTTTGTGTCATTTGCTTCGCGACAAAAAGAACTAAACATTAAAAATGGCGACCAAAGCATGTATTTATTTAATCCTTATTTGTATTTTGACTTTGATTAAATAAGTTTTGTGCGGGCTTTTGTACGCTTAATTTACTTTTAGTGGGTATAAGTAGAAATTGAAGGATTGGTAAATTTGGTTGTGTTATAAAATATACAAAGATTATGCTTACTTTTTTTTATAAGATCGGTCATCACATGGCAAACCTCCCACATTGGGCACCATTCCTGGGATCCTGGAACTTTACAAACATTCAAACCATGGGCACAAAGAACACGTAGACCCGAAACAACTATTAATTGTCAATCACATAAATTTTTTTTCTGTAACGAGATCGAATCTAAAATATTTGCTTGTTTTAAAAAATTGTAAGTAAATAACTGTTGCACTAAGGGCCAAGGCTTATATCGCAAGGGTCTTTCCATACATGAAATTACGCTCACAAACTCAAATACACCCTGAAAGTATGAGATTTACATGCAGTGCATCAGAAGATTCAATCCGGTAACCGACATAGTGTTTACTGGGTCATCGAAGCTTCTCTAGAAAACTGACTATAAACAGTATAATCAGGCATCTCGATAGACTATTACCATAAGGTAATCAAGGCATTTCCCCTGATGCCCTGAGAAAACTAGCTAAATGCCGCATGATACATATGAAAGAGTGAATCTAGGCAATCATGTCGTGTGGCATGCGTAGCTCATATGGCATCGTAAAGCCCCGATTCTAGCTTACAGTTTAAAGACTATAAATATTCAGTTTTCCAAGTAGTTGCTTAATTAAGTTAGCGCTGTAGGGTGTTAAGTTATCAAGTGTGAAGCGATGAAAACAGATGAGGTCAAAAGTATTGACAGGTCTGGCTTTAGCGTCGTTTTGTTAATCGGAATTACAGCTATCTCTTTTTATGTTTACCATTTATGATTTATGAGAAACAACGGCTGTTTTCTGCTAAGCATTTCATCTTAGCGTTAAGTTGGGACATATGTATATAATATATGATATTGGATGTTTGACATCTTTATGTAGACTACCTTAATGGGTCTGTGGTAGTGTATGCGACTGATGAATAAAGTCTTAGGTTCTATTCTCAGGTTGGCCGAAGTATTACGTGGAACCAGAGCTGGACATACTTGGATGTAATATACTTCTGCCTATACTGCAACGATAGCCTAGAGGGACATCGTTGGACTGCCACGCAGAGGTCTCGAGTTCGATCCCAAGGCATGCATCTCTGACTTGTCGAAGTTATGTGCGTATTAAATAGTTAATTATCGCTTGCTTTAACGGTGAAGGAAAAACATCTTGAGGAAACCTGCATGTCTGAGAGTTGTCTATAATGTTCTCGAAGATATGTGACGTCTGCCTACCCGCACTAGGCCAGCGTGACGGATTATGGCCTAACCCTTCTCGCACTGAGAAGAGACCCGTGCCCAGTAGTGGGACAGTTTAATACAGGGCTGATATTATTATATTATATATACTTCTGCCATTAATTTAGGGGATATAGACGTAATACTATATTATATATGTAGGTACATGGACTTTTTTTGGGTCTATCTATATTATGAGTGAAGTCCCAATTGGCCAGCTCATCTGAGTATTCGCCACTCTGATACAGGAAACCGGAGTAAGAGTATTAAAACTGCTTCACCTAGTGACTCAGACTGCCGGAGGCTCACATTTGACAGCCAACAAGCATATAGCTTGTCTGATGGTAGCCGGTTGTCGTAATCTCTTGCAATGCCAGAAGTAGAGCCTCGCTGAATTCAGCATGAATGGGCCGGCTCGACCGGGGAAGGACTACCCTCTCACAGAATATCGACGTGAAATAGCAGTATGCCTATTGACTACTTGTGTTTCGTTCGGTGAGTGAGAGTGCCGGAGGCCCAATCACCCCCTTTCCCCCATCCCGCTCCTTCTCCTTACCACTTCCTTTCCTAAAGGGTCGGCAACACGCATGTGATGACTCTGGTGTTGCAGGCGTCCATAGGCCACGGTGACCACTTACCATCAGGTGGGCCGTATGCTTGTTTGCCATATTAATAGTTTAAAAAAGTAGATTTTGATTTGATTAGACTCTACCGACCTTACCTAAAACGAACTAAAGATGCGAAGAAAGGAAAGAAAATTGAGAGGTAGTTATGTAAGCTAGCTCTCATGTATATTAACTGACTTTTTACTATACGAATATAAATTATGACATTATATAACGTACAGCCCTTTAAATAGAACCACAATTTTCTGTGACACGTTTCACACATATATCTGAGTTATTAACTACGAATTAACTGCGCCTACGATACAGGAGAAAGTAGTGATATCACTACAAGCATATGCTTGTGTGTTATAAACTGGGCTTTTCCATCACTTGAACAGTCGTAAATAATTTTCGCTAGCCTTTAGTATCGGTGCACACAAGCATAAGGAAGTATGGATGGCGTCAGCATTACTTGTAAAGTTATGCGTCTCTGCACTTATATCATATTATTAAACATAAACATACATGTCTTTCTTTCTCTCACCACAATATCATAAAAAAACAATAATAATAAGTTTATTTATCACCAAAAATTAACTGATAGGTACAGTACACAATTTAATTATTATAAAAGCGTAACTATGTACAATTGTAGTAGGTACACTATATAATTTTGAGCCCTGTCTCTTAAACTAGGCAATAATACCTGTATCTTAAGAGACAGTGTTCGGTATGATAGGGATTCAAATTATACATAATTATTATGAGTGGATCGTGTGGGTATCATGTTAGTGGTGGTGGTTGGTGATGGTTATTTGGAGTGTGTATGTATGAGGATGTGTGTGTGTATCATGTTACATAATTGCTTATAATTATTACATAGCTCGTGTGGAAAATCTTGGGGGAGGTCTATGTCCAGCAGTGGACGTCTTTTGGCTGACATGATGATGATGATTACATAGCATTCGTTTATTGTGGGAGACTGGTGCCTAAGCTAGGCGTTAGCCTGTATTTCAGGCCACCAGGCCTCCACCCCGTTATATAAACGGTATGTCAGTTAAGCACGAGCCTCTTTTCATTGTGAAAACGGTTAGGTCATAGTCCACGAAGCTTGTCCAGATTGGCAGATATCATACATCTTGGAGAAGATGTGCAGTACTTTCAGACATACAGACATCCTCACAATATTTTTACTGTCAAAGCGAGCGATAGTTTACTCTTTCATATGCATTTAACTTTAATAAGTCAGCGGTAAGGAGAGGTGTCTGCTTTGGGATCGAACTTGAAACCGCTTTGTACTCTGACCGTCTTCCACTAATCTTGTTGCTCTCATTACTTTAGTCAAGTATACATCTCGTAAGTTACTTCACAGATAAATACATATACATCAGACAGACTGATATATCAAAGCTTAACTTTACAGTTATGCTTTGATATATCAGTCTGTCTGATGTATACCTCATGGTCTAAAAACATAAAATTTTGCATCACAGAAGTGTTTTTAAACATCTGCGAAGATGTATTTGGAGAAAACGTGGCAAATGGCACTTGTGCCTAATTAGAAAAACAAAGACGGCTTTCCACAAGCGAAAAAGGCCATTTGCCTGTCCATCTACATACAAGCGACAACATTGTCTCTAAAGAATAAAAACAAAAGCGTCACTCTTTTCAAAGTCGGATCCATCCAAATTCAAGTCGAAACAAAAGAGGTCTTTCAACACACGTCAATACATTTTAAAATCACATCAATGTACGTCAAGCTTCAAAGGTACAACGGAACACGATTGTCTCAAACGAATAGACACAGATAGCACATTTGCGCTGTACCCTGTGATACTGTATATCATCTGCTACGCCATAGATTTATTAACGAGAATTATTAAGACAGGACATTTTTGTTGTACGTATTTTTTCGAGTGCGCCTTAAATAAGGCATAAACTCTACATCATTTTGTCTGACGGAGATATGTATGTCACATCTATATTTTGTGTGTAATTTATATTCACTGTGATGTTTATATCCTTCGTATTGTCTAAATTATATTTTAAACCGTTGCTCGACTTGAGAATCCAACTGGTAACCTGCCCGGCTGCATCCATAAGTAACCGCAGCAAAATGCTAAGAAAAATAAGTCTGAAAGATATTTTTAACAAAAATCAGTGTTCATATTAGACAAATTAATAGAAGCAACCATTATGTATGTAAACAAACATTATGATTAAACGTCCCGTCTCTATTGGTGGTCACAAGTCACGTGACGCCCGCGCCACCGGCCAACGGTGTCAAACCTCCCTCTTTCGTAATGACACAAGACAGAAAGTTTGTCAAATATGTGAAGATTTTCGCAAAAAAATATGGTCGTATTACTCCTTGTCAACCAACGGTTTAGCGGCGCCATTTAAAGGCTGATGCTGACGCATAATTATAACAGGCAGTTATACAAATAAAAAAAAAATATATTTATAACTTTTCAGAATTACACGTTGTGTAAAATTATACTGTGTGGATATATTCGATATTTGAAATAAAAAATATAGATTTGAATTCAGAACAATACGAATTACGTAATTAGTATTCGTTATATAATACGATGTTATTATGCATGAACATATTCGATATTTAAAATACAACCGTTTCGACTAAGAACTGTATTGATTTATGAATCGATATATTTCGCATCGTTTCACGGAAGTCGGTAACATTTCATATTATTTTTAATAATTTTCCTGTTCTCTCATTGACGTTATTATATTCTTAGAAGTAAGCCACGTTTTAATACAAATGAGAATTGTTTATAAAAATAGATAAAGCTTAAATGTTAAAAGCACACATTTCCCATTTAATATTATCATCAGTTAATTAATAATCGAATGATATCATACTGGAGCAATTTGCCGATCAGCTGTCAAGAAACAGTCCTAACATTAATTAACTAATATCATAACGAAGTGTAAAAACACAAGCGCCTTTTGATCCCAATTAATACCAATTTTACATTTCTTAAAAAATCACATAATTCATAAGTTGATATAATTTATTATACATTGGATAATTAATAGAAATCATTAATATATATTTCAATTTATATTTTTGATACTCTACTTGTATGGTGGTCTGTGTGTGTGGGGTCAACGCACCGGCGGAATGCCGCCCCTCCCTGCGCGAGCGCACCATAGAAACATAATTAGTGTTCTCATCTTATCCTCGCGAAGCTGATGCTATCGTCGACTCGCTCATCCATTGAAGATTACGTACGCATATTACTAACAACACTACACAATTAGCCGGCAATGTATTCGATCTAATTCGTTGTGATTGTTGCTATTACGTTCTATCTCTCGTTGACGTGAACATTTAATTAATTAATATCTACTGTATAGGATTTTTGTTGTAATCAGTACGTTCTGTGACTATGTTAATGTACGCTTATCAGATTCATGATTAAGAGTTCGTCGTGTATTAAAATGTTAATGTGACGAATAATACATAAATAAAAGATTCAAATATTTTTGCCGACCTTGTTAGCTTACTTATTGATAGTCTTAATATTCTACTTATACTAGATGTGCCCGGGGTTTCACCCGCGTTTATGATTATTGCGTCGCCCCCGTGGGTCGTAGCGTGATGATATCTAGCCTATAGCCTTCCTAGATAAATGAGCTATCCAACACTAAAAGAATTTTTCAAATCGATCCAGTAGTTCCTGAGATTTGCGCGTTCAAACAAACAAACAAACTCTTCAGCTTTATAATATTAGTATAGATTATATAACGAATAGTCATAATATATGTGACCGAATAATATAGTGTATTCTGTGAATGGAATAAATTATATTATAAAAAGGAATCGTTTTTAATATACGAAATATTCGTTATTTAAGAATAACTTTTCAAAAAGAAGATTAGACACAAATTAAAGCTTTATTATACGGCATTTATATTAGACTAGCTTTTGCCCGCAGCTTCGCTCGCGTTAATTTAGAATTTGACAATCAATTCGTGACGTACTCTGCTTGTAATCATATAATTCAATCATGATTCGAAAGACACGTGGCGCCATCTATTACCATAAGAACGTTATTGTTGTTTTCCTCGGGAACAGTATTTTTTTCCGGGATGTGTCCGGTTCTGTACACTTGACAACGTGTATGCAATATTTCAGGATGATCGGTTCAGTGGTTTAGGCGTGAAAAGGTAACAAACAAATAAACTAATTTTCGCTTTTATAATATTAGTTAGGATGTTTATTATATTGCGTATTTACAGATCAGCAAGTAAGATACGGGGCAGGGTCATAGCAATTAGCAATTTTCAGTCTCTGTGTACCCCTTCGGCCAAAAAGCTTTATAATAATAATAATCATAATAATCATCATTTATTGCGAATATAGGTGGGATATAGAGGTGTTACAGAGAATGTATAGTGCTTCTATATTCAGCCATGCAGCATGCAACATCTTTTATTTGGCGTGTCTTAAATTTATTAATAATAAGTGCGATCATTTGAAAATAATAGTTTTATCCCAATGTCAAAATAAACGCTACAGAAATGTTCAGTATTTGTAATGTTATTAGAAAATGTCAAAAATGTCAAAGAAAATATATTATTACTTATTATTATTGATAGCATGTCAAAATATATAATATTAATTTGTAATGTCTGAGGCTTAAATTTTGTCATTAAGATATTCAGTTACATTATAATATGCCTTTTTAATAACAAATTGTTTTAGTAAAAAATTAAGTTTATCTACATCACTACAGTTTATGTTGTTGATATATAAACCTGTAGTTAAATTTGTAAACCGTAAAGTTCTAGTAGAAGTTTGAAAATGTTTACTCCAAGAGAGATGTTGAGATGAGTTTGAGATGTTAATTATTGTATTAGATCCAGCATAATTTTAAAATTACTTATTAAGCACATACATTTGCATGTCTGACCAGACAGAGCATGTTGAGACAAAATAACTGTAACACCTGATTGTACACATGTTGAGTCAAATAAATTTATCTTTATCTTTATCCAAAGTCAATTTAGAATGAGGATAATTCGTTCCATTGATACAGTTGTACTTTGTCTGTTAGCTAAAGGTTTTCAGACAGCTTGAGAACTCTAGCATTAGTCACTAGCCATATGAAAAAGAAGAAATAATTTAAGTGCATAGGTTAGGATTCGAAGTCACGACCTCTCGATTAACAGTTCAACATTTTGATTGATGGATTGCTCGCTGTCTTATTTTATTTCTGCGAATGTAAAAGTATAAATGATTTGAACTTTAGTGTTGATACCGCTTTTTCTTTAGTTGTTTAAGAATTGTAATTATTGTAAACACAATTATTTACCTACACTTGCTAAGGTAATTAGATTAATATTTTATTCGGTCACGTAATCGAATTTGGTACCGTATATTAGATTAGTTTCAAGTTTTAATACTAAATTTCAAGCTCTAGAAAAGGTTAGGCTTGAATGGATATTAGTATATATTGCAATATAGAGGGAAAATGTTGTGCCACTTGATACGAAATGACACTTTTATGAGAAACATCTTGGAAGGAAAAATAGGAGGCAGAAGGGGAAGAGGAAGGCCAAGGAGGACGTTCATAGATCAAATGAAAGAAAAGGTAAAAGTTACGTCGTGTCAAGAAGTCAAAGCGTTGGCTGAAGATAGGACATTATGGTAGAGACTCCATCGACGAGAGCTTGGCTCTTAAATTGAAGAGAGAGCAATGAATTTCGAAATATTCCAAAATGTATGATCACATAGAGAACCGTTGATAACCGTCTTAGAAATTATTTGAATTTCGACGAATGACTCATTGGCTTAGGTGACCTATCAATAGTTGCAATTGCTAAAGTAGCACAATTTGAGTATCATAAAAAGAAAATTATACTAAGAAATCATACTTATAACTAAATTGCGATCATTACACGGTAATACATCAATAAGTAAAGAAAACATAAAATACAATTTTTCGGCAGCTGTGTTAAAATACACGAAGGACGAGAAAAGGGATGAAGTAATAAATAAAAAGAATGTCCGTACGATATCCGTTGCCAAACGCATTGCAGGTCACAAATCCGTAAAATATACGACCAGTGCATACGAACCACCATTTGTCATAAGCGTGAATAATTTTTCGAAGGCAAGGACTGATAAATTATTTTTGGCACCAAGCTTAATTTGTTCTGTGATACATCGAGCTAAAATTATGAAGCGGTGGAACACCCATTGCGGCGTTTTTTTAGGGATCATCGCACCGTTGATAATAGAAAATATAATCGGGAACATGGAGAAAGAGATGAGGCAAGATTTTTGAAGATAAGAAAGAAAACAGGTGCATTGGTCATAGAGATGACCATCATCAGTTCCTCGGCTGAATAGACAGCTTGTATTGTAGTCGACTTATCTACCTCGAGTCTACTGGGATAAGATGTTTGATTAGTACATGATTGAACAAACAATAACATAAATGAGATTTTTTCTTTCAATAATTTTATTCATCTGATGTTTTACAATTATTTTGTTTATAATACACTATTTGACTTTAAAAACAAAAGTGCCATCAATAACTATGTACATAACAAAACATATATATATATATATATATATATAAGATACAAATATCAAGAGGAGTTGTAAGCAACTCCTCTTGATATTATACAGAACCAAATTTCCTTTGAATTCCTGTCAGGATCGTCCGGTTATTTATTAAACGGTTACTGCTAAGACGGTCATTTAATATTGTGGCCCGATGACGTGTTCTGTTGTACATCAACCACCACCACGGTTAAAGTACATTTTTTGTTAACTTACCAGGACGTCCAACTTGAAAATTTACAAGAGGCATCGAAAGATTGTGATTTATAACAATTTTGTTGCGATGTATAATAGTTATGATTTAAGTACTCGTGCTTCTTTTTATTCGGTTATGAGAATTTAATATCGTGAATTAATATAAATACAATTTTTATCTTTATGGTCTTATACTATACTTACTGAAAATAAAATACTCATCTATAGAATACATTGCACAACATGCGTTCAAGAACAAATATTTATAATAATTTTCTTCATTTGTTTTTTATTCACAAGTTTATTGCTATATATAATATGTAACGGGTATTAACGCGATCATACATAATGTTTACCTTTTTTAGGCTTGACGTCTCGACCAGGTTACACCGGCCGTGGTCACAAGCTGGCTGGTGCTGCGATGTCATGTCTCCGTTTGTCAGGCAGAAGAATATTGATTCACCCTCACTTTTAACATATTTTTGTTTGTCCATGTAACGTCACAAACTACACTCACGGTATACCTATTACGTATGCTAGCCGTCGTGTCCCTATTCTGTGAATTACCTGACTGCAAAACAGGGAAGTTACGTATTATTAATCACGGGATTCCACGTCGCGGATAATTTTAAACCATATATACCACGCAAAGCGAAAGTTTAAAAGTTATTAAGTTTATTGCTGTTGTATTTCTAGTCTAACCGAATACGGCTTCTAGTTTTCTGCCATCTCATATCTAAAGCGTGTAATATCAAAACTTTAGTCCCAATGTCAAGATATAGCTTATTACAGCCGGAACATAAAATATCGTACGCAGTAACACAAAAAGGTGCATCTTCATCAACAACGTACCAAATTTACATTAGAATATCTTTGTCTTTCACAAATTTGATTTACATGATAATACATCACCGTACATGTATGTATTTTAACTTAAAATTCCAAACACACTGACACAACACATTAGAAATAACTAACAGCAGACAGATACTAAACTACAACAACTATATTCTCAAATATATTCTAACTTAAAAATACAAAAAAATAAAGATGGAAAGCCTGACCAAAAATCATTTAGATTCCAACTTGAACCTCAGTGAGTATTTTTTTAAACTTGGACAACGTAGCTCTGAAATTGTGTGATAATTTTAGTTAAAGTTATCACACATAAGGTTAGACAGTGTAAGAACAAAAAGACGCTACTACAAATCAGACTCGCCGACGTGTAGGCACACTTGAACAATGCTCACACTCAATTATGCGCGGCAGTTGCTTAAGCACGCGCGACGTGTCACTGAACGGACGACACTTTTTATGTCCTGTGTGTCACTATCAAAGGGTATTATAGCATACCTAGGCTATTACCAGTGTCTAGAATATCCTGGTTCATAATATAATGTTTCCTATATAACAGGAATTTGCCTAAAGGAAGACACTTGTCTCTTTGTTTTGTATGGAGACTTGCGTTTGCAACGCATAAAGGATACATACACTTGAGTCAGCTACGTTTTGGTTGGGTTTTAAGCACATGAGCATATTGAATTGTACCAGAAACAGTTCAACTTTCCGTGCTGCTATTGATAATTTCCTAATTCTTATGAAAGATGCAGGAAATGGTAGATAAATCATATCAACTTTCGCGTCAAGGCATGTGAGTCACTAAAGTTTCAAAATTTAAATTAGATGATAAATTCAAGTTATTATTATAGTAAAATAATACCGATGTCCTATCTAAGCCTGTGAAAGTCAAGGCATGAACTGCACCAGGAGTCACGAGCAACGAGAACGTGTTCAGTCGAGAGGTTAAAACAGATTCTGAGTTGAATACTAAACTTCTTCCGAGTCATAATCAGTGTCATAATATCCCTTCACTGTGCGCTGGGGGTCACCTGTCATATTTCCACCGTGTAGGTTTGAATCATCAACGTGTGTACGAATATATCTTCGTAGAGATAGACAGAGGTGTATTAGCTGCACAATTTACACATCTTGATATGAATAAATTAAAAATAATAAAAAGAAAATTATTTCATTCATCTCGACAAATTATAGGTTTGTAGTTAAGGCATACTAGTAGTTTTTTTTTATAGCATAGGCGGCAAACGATCTTACGCATCGCCTAATGGTAAGCGATTACCGCCGCCCATGGACACCCGCAACACCAGAGGAGTCACAAGTTTCCCCCGCCCTCCCTCAGAAGAGGGGGGAGGGAGTTGGGCCTCCGATATCCTAACTCACTCGACGAAACACAACGCAAGCGTATTTTACGCCAGTTTTCTGTTAGGCTGTGGTATCACTCCGGTCAAGCCGGCCCATTCGTGCCGAAGCATGGCTCTCCCACGGGTAAAAAGTAGTTAGTATACATGTAATTTTTGGGTGATCTGATGTGTAATCCGATCGTAAACTTGTATCTAAGAGCCACCAGGCCTCCCGTTGCAAAATGTATTTAAATAATAATAATAATAATAATAATATTCTATCACATACACACAACACCATCTAGCCCAAACTAAGCAGAGCTTGTACCATGGGTACTAGACAATGGATAAACATACATACATATTATATATAGAAACACCCAGACCAAGACAAACATCCATGTTCATGCACACAAATGTTTGACTTGTGCGGGAATCGAACCCGCGACCTCAGGCGTGGCAGTCGGTTACACTAACCACTACGCCAACGAGGCCGACAAATACCAAACATTTAGAACAAAGAAAATTAACATACTCCAGACTCCAGAATTGCTAATCCATTTAAATTAGCGGTCGCCTAGTACTCGAAATTCGACCAAAGTTTGCCTGATACTAAGATATTGCTGATATATATTATGTCATTATATATATATATATGTAACCATAGTTACGCGCTTCGTTTTTTCATTAATTTCATGTATTTCTAATGCATATTTTATAAACATATTAGGATTCGCCCCTCCTTCTTCATATAAACTTTAACTGTGCCAAATTTCATACTCCTCCGTCCGCGCAATTTTCCTAAAAAGGGGTACAAAGTTTTTGCTTCACGTATTAATATATAGATGTGATTTTTAGAGATTTTCAAATCGCAATATCTGTTATCGTTTCTATCAACGCTCTCAGAAGCAACATTGAATCTGGTAAAATGCTCAGCAAAGAATTAGCTTAGGGTTTGTATAATAGAGCTTTACTGAATACTTCAGAACATACAAGCATTTATTTAGTTGTTTGTATCCTGTTAGCCCTTAAATACCAAGGTTATACATTGGCCCAACGAAGTAAACTACAATGTCCACAATTTGACATCACATCAAAGAGGTCGTGATTGTAATAATAAACTAGTAGCTGTCTGTGTCTGTCATTCAAATGGCCTTATTTATTGTGACTCTGTGGCTCGCTGGCAGAATGGAGATGTCCTCATAGATGTGTTTATTTCATTGTAAGAATGTATTAAGGAGAGGTAATGTTTTTAACTGAGTCAGAAGTCTTTGAAATATTTACTTGATTAGATACTACCAACATAGGAATGAATTTAGAATTGTCATTAATGTCAATAAGCTTTAGTAATCTAGTTGAATTTTAAGGATATTGAAACAGGTAGAATTCGAGGACATTTTCAAGATCAGATTTTTTTTTGAAAATACATGTAAAGCCTTAATTAAATTAAATATTGGCATATTAAGATATAGTGAACTAAAAAAAGAAGTAGGTATAAATAAGAATATCAAAGACTTTCACCATAACATAAATTATAAGCCACACACACACACGAACTAGTAGAAATATATTTCCCTAAAGACCGCACTAAACTATTAATCCTAACGGTGTCCGGGTTAATTTCACCACAATCAACCACTTAGGGGTGACGGGTAGTAACCTAACTCATTACTGCGTCACTCACTGTCAGGCCAGGCTGGTGGATTAATGGTGGCAAATACGTTTTGCTCCTAATAACTAAAGTGTTAAGTATGGATAAATTGACGACTAGGTTTAATACTATAAAGTTTGGCACCAACTTTAAGGAACAACTAAGAAAGCTATAACCACCTTAGGTTGCTTCTTGACCTAAATATTATACAACAACCGTTTACAAGAAAAAGTGTGACGTCAACATCCTAATCCTAATCCTAACTAATATTATAAAAGCGAAAATGAGTTTATTTGTTTGTTACCTTTTCACGCCTAAACCACTGAACCGATCATCATGAATTGCATATACCTTGACAGGTGTACAGAAACAAACATAGGCTATCTTTCATCCCGAAAAAAATTACTGTTTCCGAGGAAAACAATAATAACGTTCTTATGATAGTAGATGGCGCCACGTGTCATAATTAAAATTACAAGCAGAGTACAACCCGAATTGATTGTCAAATTCTAAATGGACGCGAGCGAAGCCGCGGGCAAAAGCTAGTCTTTAATAAATCTGAAAAGATCTCTGCAAAGACGACTCACAGGAAAATTCACCATAATTAAAATACAAGGCACGTACAAATAATGTTCACAGTTACATATTATTCAAATTCTTTATAAGAAGAATATTCGTATCCGTTTTATACTAACATAAATATTTACATGACATAGCGATTGTATTTACCTAGAGGAAGACGTAGAAGCATATTACTTGCACAATTTGTTGATTGCTATCTTATGTAATAAGGGTGCGGGTACAGCTATTCATAAACCACAGAAACTTAGAACTGTCGTTGACAACATTCATATGGCAGAAATCCGACGACAATTTTGTTTGGCCCCGATTTTATGGTCAAGCAAGCTACTACAAATTCAATGGGTCAATTTAATGGTCTCGCCAGGTCAAATTACCTGAAAATATATTTTGTATGCAACAGTAATTTCCTATTTTATGATATAGTAAAATGAACGTACCTAAAAGTAACGGCATAGCAATGCTTAAGCAAGTTAATAATTTCAATTTACGCTGCCTAGATTTGACTTCTGATTACGTCATGTCATGTTAACATACCTGACCTATCTACAGAACGGACAAAAGAGGAACTACAGCAAACAGAGAACATAAACTTGAATATACCGTTGACAGTGGCGCCACCGATTATAAGATAAGGTGTTCGCACAGTAAAGTCTTATTTAAGGTCAGTTTCCATTCATTCCACGTAACATACAACAAACCCAAAAGATAAAAGCGCACTTAAAAAGACACTCTCTTAAAAGCGTGAAGTCCAAAGAATTACCAATTAAAATACAATAATAATCTATTAAAATCATATTCACGTATCATACCAACGAGACCTGACCTTTATACGTTGACAAGTAATCGTCCGATCAACGTATCTGTGATCATAAAAATGCTATAAAAATTTCTTAAGACAATCTTAATGTCCGAAATAGTCAGGAGTAGTGTTATCTCCGAAGAATATCAAATTTAATGTGTCTGATTTATTGTGAATGGTCGTTTTATTGGTAGACTACATGTACACACGACTTTGGCTGTAAAGTTACTCATTTTCGTTATTGTCTTGTGCTACCTACAAGCTTACTAATTGATGTTGAGTATTTATTTGAATTGCAGTTTGCTTTATGATTATTTATTTCAGTAATTATTACATGTTATTATGCTAAACAATTATTTTGTTAATGCTGTTAATGCAAAAGTGTTTGTTGGTTTGTCTATTTCATACAACATCAATGCAACCACGGAGCCGTAAACCTATAGTTAAAATAGACAGAATGTATGCAAAAGTCTTATTTATCTCTCATAAAACGCCGTGTACCTTTTAAGTTATAGATATGTTTGACAATGCACCTGTCTCTAATGGGGAGTGGAATTCATTTCTGTCTGACATCAATATTATTTTAATTAAGTGATACTGCTGGCATAAACAAATTAAGAATATAACAGTGTAAAATGCGCTCTTTCCTCTTAAATAACTTCTAATTTTGTCGGAATATATATTTATTCAAATCACACAATGCCTCACAAGAAATTCGACCAATAAATGAAAGGGCTTCAAATAGAAGTTGCTGTAAGTCTTTGTGGATTCTTTTTGATAGTAATGTTATTCAGTAGTATGCGTCACACAGCTGATATGATGATAATTGATGATGAACGATATTCAGTAAAAGAAAAATAATAACAAAGGTTTCTTGAACCAAGAGGTAAACCAGTCAATATAGATCCCTGACAAGACAATTATGATTAATATGAAAAACAATAAGCGAATAAATTTCCCCAAATAAAATTGTAACACAGATTATCATGACAAATGCCAAAATCTAGCTAAAATTTATCACAAAGACAGCGGGAGGTAAGTTTTAGAGAAGTATTTATTGAAGAACAACGCAGTAAATTAACGCGTAGGAAGGTTTTTTATTATAGTTTTGTAACAACATATATTATGTTTTGTGTGCTATTTTAGAGATAGTGTATATCCTTAACGTTGTGTTCAGACGCAGAGTAATGTGATGACGCGTTGATGCCGCGTGCCACTGGTACTGGTATAATTTGAGCATGTATGCGTACTTCAAGCCAGTGTCAGCCCTCAGATGACAGATAGACAAACGTAAGCTAACGGCTTATAGAAAGAAATCTATACTAATATTATAAAACTGAACAGTTTGTTTTTTTAGTTGAACGCGCTAATCTCAGAAACTACTGCTTCGAATTGAAAAATTATTTTAATGTTGGATAGCCCATTTATCGAGGAAGGTTATATAACATCACGCTATAAACAATAGGAGCGGAGCATCAATGAAAAATGTTGCAAAAACGAGGAAAATTCTCTTATGTGACGCAGACAAAGTTGCGCGGATCAGCTAGTAAAGCTAAAAAAAACGTAATATAGTACATAACATCGATTTTGGATTATAATAGTCTGCTTTTTGTATTTTATACAATAGCGCTATATCAGTTACCTAGGTAATATATTAGATAAATTTATATAAATTTAATACCTGAAGAAGCTGGATTGGCAAGACTGGTGAATTGGTACCATCCTATATTTAGCAACGGACTGCGAAAGGCTGATCGATTGATCAATCAATCAGTCTACGATAGATATAATCTATATCAACATTTACGAAAGGAGAAGTTTATGTGTTGTGAAATACGTTACGTTTGCTTAGTTGATATCCTAACTTCTTCTTATAAAAGCGAAAATGAGTTTGTTTGTTTGTTACCTTTTCACGCCTAAACCACTGAAACGATCATCCTGATATTATGCATATACGTTGTCAGGTGTACAGAAACGGACATAGGCTACCTTTCATACCGAAAAAATAACTGTTCCCGAGGAAAACAATAAAAACGTTCTTATGATAATAGATGGCGCCACGTGTCTTTCGAATCATGATTGAATTATATTATTACAAGCAGAATTCGACCCGAATTGATTGTCAAATTCTAAATTAACGCGAGCGAAGCCGCGGGCAAAAGCTAGTAATACATAAAGTAGAGTAACACATTAACAAATTGACGTCTGAAAAATACCTACAGCCATATATTTGGTAAATTTATAGCGTATCAAGTATCTGAAGCTAATAAATGCTACCGGATACTTCTAAGAATAATGCAGTAAAATACCCACATACCGACCAGACGTATTATAATTTATACCTATTAATATTAGAGCTTATATAGTGTAGCCACATATACATAATATTAGTATTAATTAGGCATATTATTTAGCCATTTCCATATATTAAATATCCATCACAAGATATAGGCCGCTCTCAACTGTATGCTAAACCTGATACCAAGTTCTTTTTTTTTCTTCTTTTTTTTTAAAGGCATCTTCTTTTTACAAACATTCAAACAACGGACACAAAGAACACCCAGACTCAGAACAACTATTTGTGCATCACACAATTTTTTGTCTCGTGTGGGGATCGAACCCACAACACTCGGCGCATTTATGTGATCTTAGTTACTTTACTGAGTGAATTCTGAAAGCTTCTTAACACCTACCTACTGTATAAGTACACGACCTTAGTAATCCTAATCCTATCCTAATCCTAACTAATATTATAAATGCGAAAATGAGTTTGTTTGTTTGTTACGCTTTCACGCCTTAACTACTCGACCGATCAAAATGAAATTTTGCATACACCTTGTCAGGGGTACAGAATAGGACATAGGGTACCTTTCATCCAGAAAAAATAACTGTTGCAAACCTAACCTAGCCTAAACTACATTTACGCGAGCGAAACCGCGGGTGAAAACTAGTTTATTGATAATTCTAGAAGCTAATAGCAAACACGGGGATGGTCAAGATAATTACACATCGTAATTCAATTGTACTTGCACTTGTGTCCTTGGACTTATAACAAATTCGGCAAGCCGAATAATTAATTGAAAAAACAGAAGACTTATCAGACATCCTAATCCTATCCTAACTTCCTAACTAATATTATAAAAGCGAAAGTGAGTTTGTTTGTTTGTTACCTTTTCACGCCTAAACCACTGAACCGATCATCCTGAAATTTTGCATATATATCAGGTGTACAGAAACGGACATAGACTAACTTTCATCCCGAAAAAAATTACTGTTCCCAAGGAAAACAATAATAACGTTCTTATTATAATAGATGGCGCTACGTGTTTTTCGAATCATGATTGAATTATATTATTACAAGCAGAGTACGACCCGAATTGAATGTCAAATTCTAAATTAACGCGAGCGAAGCCGCGGGCAAAAGCTATTTGTAAAATAAAATGGCAATATATTAGGAAAATAGAAAGCGTCAACTTATACAGAGTAATGGTTGTATACAGTATAACATTCTTGGGCTACAAATAAAGAAAACACTATTTTATTTCATATATTACTTTCGCGCTGTATATACATAGTAACGGCACAGAATTCAATTGTTTCTAATGAATGAGTGTCTGATTTGCCATTGTGAGCAAGGGATATAGTGTTCAAATTTTCAAATGAGATTTTAATATAAAATATACATAATTATAAATTTAATCAACCGATTATATTTGATTCATTGAATGAGATAGTGATTAACTTTTGGTTGTATGTTTACTCTAGTCATAACCAATTGTTACACATTCCTAACCAATTATGTTCAATACATCAAACTTTATCCTTATCCAACCGAAAATCTAGGCTTGCAGGACAACTAAATTCGAATCCTAACAGGTTATGCGTCAACAATGCGGCTTACGTAAACATTTAGCAAAAGGTTTATGTTATCGGTAGCGAGAACGACCTTATGCAAATTATTGAAATTTATTGCAAGTACCACAAGAAACCGCTTGTATTGTGTGTTTCACACGGAATCCACACCGTTTATCGGTAAGTCACAGTAATTTTCAATAAATTGATTGTTTTCTGCAATCATCGTTACACGTGCATGCAATTGACAAGTAATGAACAGTTGGAAGTATGTATATTATATTAATTAAAGTTCACATTGTATAATTAAAATTTAAACTGTCGAAGAAGAATATCGAGAATTAATTATTATTGAAACAATTTACAAAAGCATCAAATGAGCTGTGCATAGCAAGCTGATCTTTAATATAGAGAGGTCTACTCAGACTGGTTATTGTCTGCTAATACGGGAACTAAGAAGCAGGGTGAAGCTAGTTATTACATACACGAGATCTTAACATCGACCGTTGGAGGACCGTTAGTGATGTTGTACAAACTACTAAATATTTTATCTGCTGTTATGAGATTTTATACAATGTATTCGGTATAAGCTGCGATCCTTAAATACCGTAGTTTATTGTTATCACGAGATCTTGACGACCGTGGACTCACAGTGTGTAATAATATCAATCCTGTATTAAACTGTTTAGGCCATAGTCCACCACGCTGGCCCAGCGCGTATTGGCAGACTTCACATATCTTCGAGAACATTATGGAGAATTTCAGATATGCAGATTTCCACGTGATGTTTTTCCTTCACCGTTAAAGCAAGCGATAATTAACTATTTAATACGCACATAACTTCGAAAAGTCAGAGATGCGCGCCTTGGGTTCGAACTCGCGACCTCTGCGTGGCAGTCCAACAGTTTCATACTAGATTATCGCTGCTATACTCACAGCGTGTCAGGCATAATCTGTAGCACTAAATGCTCAGGTATCTCCAAGTTAGAATCTCTCATCAAAGGAACGATTGACACACCTTTTGCCTCCAAATAACCTGGCTTACAAATAAATAAAGAATTCGCCCAATCAGTACTTCCAATCCCTTGCTATCTAAATCCAATGATATTACACAATCATGGCAAGTTCAGCAACACCGTACTATTGATCATTAACAGCAATTTGTAGCAATTAAATGTACGAAGTGCCACGACTGTGCCGGGTAGGATATGAGGATAACGAATTTATAATGTTCGCTACGTGTTTGAACCAGCCGCTTCTGTTAAAGCGACGTGCTTTTATACCAAGAAAATATTTTCTAGATAATATTTTAAAGTAACGTTAGTTACTTGATGTGTAATTCAAACAAATACAGTAATTTTAGTGTTTTCATCTGTAAGGTTTTAATTTATTTTCCCTCAATTCTTAATAAAAAATAGTAGAATAAAAAAAGCACTGGCAACACTATCGATACGTGATAAAAACAACGAATATTGGCAATTTGAGGTATTCTTGTTTTTGAGCTCAGGTCGATAACAACCTAGAGAATAATGTTATATTACAAGCAAACTGTAAATAAGGTAGATTACCAAAGTTCTGTATTTGTACAAATTGAAAGTAAAATAAAGATATTGTGAAAAGCAGAAATATCCTGACGCAGTTTTATTATACCTGAAGTTGTCTTACACATCGAATTTGGCACTGTCAAACCTCACCAACCTTTTGTTGAGATGTAAACTTTTCTACATTTCAATAACATTATCATGTCAAACTTTTAAAGAAATATGCAAATATGCAAATCTTTTGCAAATATCATAAATATGGTTTTCTCTGTTATATATTTTATAGAAGCAAAACCTTATGTTTAAAAAGAATAAGTTAAATGAGATATTTTACTTATTTCTAATATCGTAATTTCACGTTATTTTTCTTAAGTGTACCTAAATATAATGACATATTTTAAATATTTTAATCTAACAAGTTTTTTTAAGCACATTTCGACGTTAAAACACGGAACATATTACCGCATTCATAATCTTGTGATCATAAAATAAGGTTACAAATGCTTTAACAGCATAAATAAATCTTATTTTTTGTAATAATATTATAATATATTTCATATAATATATGTAATAGTAGTAGTACCTGCTACAGTACTTTATTTATAAGACAGTCTTAACTTCCAGTCTAACATACTAGCGATAGGCTCACTGTAGCACTTCGCCTTAACGAAACATAAAAAATATCAAAAACAATTTGGTCGTAAAGAAATCAATCGGGTATGTTACCGTTAACTAACGATCGCAGCCAATTTCGTTGGTTCGATTCCCATGAAAGCTATTTTGTTAGTTTCAAAATATTTGAGTCTAAGTGGCGTGACTGAGTCGGTAATTTCTGTTTGTAATACTGTCTACACAAAAGGTATGTATAATTAGTAATTCCTCATCACCATGAAGCCTCGAGGTTCAATTCAAACACTGTGACCAATCGGTTGATTTTTATATGTTGCTAATAAATTAAGTCACACGCTATCGGCTGTGATTTCAACTAAAATAACTTGTTGAATATTTTTAAGAGTCAATTTGTATCTAGCAATATTGCACCTTATGTAAATAACGAGATACGAATAAAATTCAGTACCTAAATAAAAATGTGATTCTCAGAGATGTGTGGATTTTATACTCATAACGGTACAACACACAAACTACTATAGATGATATCTTCAAATAGATATAATAAAATATATCTAGATACACACGTATATAGGAGCTCATATCCGGCAACATGCTTACGAAAGTGACGAAGATAATGAACCAGGTCAGGAGCTTTAGAAGACTTACACTTTAAAGAGAACAGGGACGTTTTTTTTTAAAGTAACAAATGTTCCAGTAAATCAGAAAACAAAATGTCTTTAATAATAAGCCTTATAATGCATGATACTTTATAGATTGTAAAATCATGGACACAATTCACACAATAAACACCAAGATCAGGCACCTAACTCACAAAATACTTACATTATTATTACAACGGACACTTTCTCAATCAAGTCTTCAGCGTCAGATATATCAAGTAATTTTACGAAATCCAATCAAGCTCCGATTTTATGCGACAACAGCCTCACAAACTGGATTCACCTACGCACCTATAACGATATCCTCAGTCACTTTCATTTAATATTATGCGCTAGTTTTAATATATTGTTGTTTACTTCCTATGATCGAGGAACTATTAAACTTTATTGGGTGTTCCACAAGGTACTACATTGTCCCCAATGTAGGTTTTACTTTAATGGGTGTACTTCAAGGCACTTTAGTGTGGCCAATATATGTTTTAGATTAATTAGGCCCTATCTTAGTATACTACAGGTAGTGATAACGGAAGCTCCAGAAATTTATGAGGTTCCTTAGATACGAATACTTAGATACTTTCGCTGAATGTGTCCGATAATATTTATTTTGTAGGAAATATTTTTGCAATGACAAAAGCTCTGTTTATATAATTACGAATTGCGTGCATATATTTTAAATGACAAGGATAAGAGCATAACTAATCGCCAAGCCAAGCGTGCATAAGTAGACTTATTTAGCAGAACAAAGATTTTCGAGGCCATTACAGTTCTCGATGATTGGCGTTATAGGTTGTCGGTTTTTAATTAAAGTTTAGAATACCATAGTTACAAGTTCTAAACGTAACAGTATCTTGCCGTAATTTAAAATCTTACATCTATGCCTATGCTACAAGCTCTTTCTAGTTTATTAGACATTTATTATATCGTACATTCCTGCCCGATAACAAACAGAAAACCGTTTCAAAATTCACTTTTGTGTCATTACTCATAGTTAAGTTCATCGTACACTTATACAATATTCTGATCACAGGTCCTGCCCACCCTAAAACCTATTATTCAAAACGAAATACCCAATAGAAATATCCTGGGATATAAAAGCGAGCTTTATGGTCACTTTTATGACCTACAACAAAATCTTTGATGCATTACAAATGAAGCTAGAGGGCTTAATTTGAACCTCCAATATTATTTAATATGCTTAGATGTTATTTAATAATTATTGGAATATAGAAATGATTGGGTCAGGTAAGGCGAGTCGGAATTCGTTTTAAACATGGCTGCATTGAAATGTGGATTCACAAATTAAGTCCCTGTACTCACAGCGTAAGTCGAGAATATTATTGATTTCATATTGAAAGCATAGTATCTGTTTAGGGAACCCAAAAATCCTTTTTTCTGTAGGAACACAATACCAGGTTGTTTGGCTGCAATATTATAAGGTGTAGTAGCTACTTCACCTGCAAATTCTCTAGTCTGTATGAAATCCCAGATTTAAGCAGCTTAGAATAAAATACTCCATTACTATCAGGTGCAACCCAAAAACATATAAGATTTTTCTTTTCTTGTTACAACATAAACATAGCTACAAGATTTTTGGTATAATATTGGTATAATCGCCGCCTAACCTCTCATGAATGCATGATAAGTATTGGTTACGTTTTAAGGAAGGACACTATTCTTCATATTTAAGTCAAACTCGCACATATTTCACCGTTATCAGTTTAGCGATTACACTGAGAAAATCTAACAAAAACCTTACTTTACCTATAATTACCGTTCCATCTAAAACATTGTCGTAAAGCGACAATTTCTCGTTCTTCTTCTATATTTTAAAGGTTATAGTTATTAAAACTTACCGATAAGCGAGCAATGTATGTATCTGCGCTATAAAACTATACATTCGCGAAGCACCACAGCCACCGCGTCCGCACATACCTGTAAAGATACAAAATACATTAAAAACCAGTTCCGTCTGTTCTACCCGGCCTCTAAAAGTGAAGTCGTAATATAAACTGGGATATTAAACTGTATAACGTAAGCTAATCGACATTTTAAAATTTTAATCTTTGAATCATCCTTTTTTAATGTCGATTTTAAGTAAAATTCATTAAGATGTATCTATAGATATTTGCTTTATTGTCATATATATATACGAATTCTCACGGCTACATTTATGAAGAGGCAAGCAGAGATCTGTTACAATAACTTTTAAACTTTCATATTGCATGAATTCTTAACGGGAATTAACCAGATTGTAAATCAAAAAAATCAAAATCAAAAATAAATTTATTCAAGTTAGGTTACAAGGTAACACTTATGAATGTCAAAGTTACACTAATTTTTTTCTGTGAATTTACATTTACTGCCACGTTCAGCAAAGCAAGAAGAACGGGCAAGAAACTCATGGCCACTCTTTTTAATCGCCAAGTTTACAATAAAATTTTGTTCACAAATCATAACTGTAAGGTACTGCAACCATTTCTCCATGAATTACTACTGAACATACTCAAGCATTTAATAAAATTTGATGGTAGCCTCTAAAGCAGGCATCCACTTACATGTACATAAATAATCAAGACAAGGCATGATTGTAGTCCGTAGTTTAATCTAACTATAGATATGGTTTGCCAGTCAGCTTGTAACCACATCTGCTGGAACTTGGTTAAATAATGAAGCACCAAAAGATAAACAATATACACGATCGCGGTAACCCTTGTTATGAATTATAATAGGTATAGAGGTATAATACAGGTTCGCCCCATGTAATACATGGGACCTCAAAACTATAGCTGGTGAAATGTGGCTGTGATCTTCGTGTAATACAACGCTGCCTACCCGTTTAGGTATATATCTTATCTTCTCTTATGTGGGGGCCAGTCAGTGCAGACCGGCGACACTTCGACTCAGTGGGATCTTTTGTGTCGACACTCTCCCAATAACGACTGCCATAGATGTTCAAGGCAGCTGGGACCAACGGCTTAACATGCTTTCCGAGGCACGGAGCAGGCGATAATTGTCAATCAATACGCACATAATTTTGAAAAGTCATATAACTTCCGAAAGTCAGAGGTGCGCGACGTGGGTTCGAACCCGAAACCCTCTGCACTGCAGTCTGTTGGTCTCCCCACTAAGCTATCGCTGCTCTGTTTAGGTATATAAGCGTGAGACTATAATACCCGCAAGTATGTATGCATATAATTATACGCAAATACCGTCTTAAAGTTCATTGAAAATCAAGAAACTTTTTTATCAATTGTCATCTTACATGCGGACAGAGTTTTAATTCAATTAATTTATATGCAAATGCCTTTGAAACTGATGTGTTTTTTGCTGAACGAATTAAATTCATTGCTTTGTAATTGCGGCCGGTAATAAACATAGATGTACTATCATAAAACTGCGTAGTAAGTTTGTTGTGATCGTAAAATTGTAGTGAAAAGATCGGACACTGTGATTTGCGCAGAAGCGCATTCAATTCGTTCAGAGGAAATGTTTCTTGGATACGTGTATTTAAGTTTTACGAACAAACTTACATAGCTTATTGTATATTGAATTATGCTTTTGTGTCCCCGAAGGGATAGGCAGAGAATATAATTATTTAGTCGGCCTTGATGGCGTAGTGGTTAGTGTAACCAACTGCCACGCCTGAGGTCGCGGGTTCGATTCCTGCACAAGTCAAAAATTTGTGTGCATGAACATGGATGTTTGTCTTGTTCTAGGTGTTTCTATGTATAATATGTATGAATTTACAAAAAAAATGTGGTATAAGCAAGCATTCTTTGACATGGGACTTTAAATTATATAAATGGCAATAGACAATTGTCTTATAACATGGGTCTTTAAATATTTTGAGGGCAATAGGCAAGCGTTCTATTCCGCAGAACTTTAAACTACTTCTTATAACATGGGTCTTTAAATATTTTGAGGGCAATAGGCAAGCGTTCTATTCCGCAGAACTTTATACTACTTTTTATAACATGGGTCTTTAAATATTTTGAGGGCAATAGGCAAGCGTTCTATTCCGCAGAACTTTAAACCACTTCTTATAACATGGGTCTTTAAATATTTTGAGGGCAATAGGCAAGCGTTCTATTGCGCAGAACTTTAAACTACTTCTTATAACATGGGTCTTCAAATATTTTGAGGGCAATAGACATGCGTTCTATTCCGCAGAACTTTAAACTACTTCTTATAACATGGGTCTTTAAATATTTTGAGGGCAATAGACAAGCGTTCTATTCCGCAGAACTTTAAACTACTTCTTATAACATGGGTCTTTAAATATTTTGAGGGCAATAGGCAAGCGTTCTATTCCGCAGAACATTAAATATGACTATCAAAAGGTTGTCGTGATAGATATATATTTACCTACTCGAGAATAGCGTGACTCTATATAAACTAATGATACAAGGTATGCGCTGTATAAAACCAGGAAGAAACGAACAGAACAAAAAGTTCTAGATTGTCTGGTTTGTCTACGTACACATATAATTTAATCATTATTTACTTTAATACCAACATCGCGCGTGCCAAGTACTTATATCTGCTATAATGGTGTCATCGAGACTCGTGTAAGAATTGTTCGCGGCAAATGCGATTTTGACTACCATGTTTTAAATTAGACGATTGTAGACTTTAGAGTACGCACCTGTAGGTATATCTTGAAGATATAGTTAGTAGTGTATTACAAACATATTTCGTTAACTCTGTTTTTTGGTTTGGTTCAACAGACTGCAATACAGACGGTCTCGGGTTCGAACCCACGTCGCGCACCTCTGACTTTCGGGAGCTATATGATAATAAAATTATCGCCTGCTCCGTGCCTCGGAGAGCATGTTAAGCCATCGGTCCCGGCTGCCATGAACATCTATGGCAGTCGTTATTGGGAAGTCAGCCCTCTAATATCCTGACACTGGTCTAGCCTTAGGGTATCGTTAGCCTTCGGGTTGCGGAGGTCAGGTGGCAGCCGCTCCGAACTGATATCCAGTCAAATTCGGTTAGACTAGAAAGCCAACCCCAAGTGACTTGGGAATAATAAAGGCTAGGTAGAAGAAGTCTCACGAGTCTGAAAATTACTTTACGTACAATCTAATATAATATATTAAGCTAGATTGAACTAGACTTATGAACCAAGGACTTCACAGTCAACGGTTACAGACCTTCACGTTTATACCATTGAAAGGGATTGCCTTTATAGCAGATTATTATATGCAGGGTGTAATTATTGTCCTCATATTTTGATGGCTTTTTTATTTGTCCACAATACCCTGCCCCATCGTCGTCTGATCTTGGGACCTCAAAATTGTTCTGAAACGTGTCATTACAAAGAAATTAGTGGTTTATTACAGTCGAATTATATCTCCAAGTAGCGATGGCGCTGGTCTGTTTTTTGTTTTGTAGTAAAAAAGGTCGGCCCGTCGGATAAGCAAGGCGTTGGCGATTAGATTTGTAAGATACGACGCTTTGTTATGATAAGATGATTTAATTAAGACTTGTGTTGATTTAACATATTACACTCTTAATAAAACAGAGGCCTATCTGAGATTTTCGGATTAAACAAATTTAAACTCTGTTGTAATTACTTAACACAAATATAATATTAGAATTATAGTCACGCATTAGAGTTCAAATTGCCTTTCTTCCAAATTTTGAGTTAAGTTGGTGTTTTATAAAGAGTGCTTTAATGTCTTGATTACATATGGCTATTGATATTGGCAGCACCTACAGAATAATATGCTGATGTTTGCTTTAAACAACAGGCTATCAGCCTAGGACGGTTGCGCTTCGAAAATTACGATACGAACTGCAAAAGGCCTAGTTTATAATTTATATACAAATCACTACTTATCATAAAGAATGTGTATTCTAATAGAATAATGTAGGTGTAATACATTCTTATGGCAAAATATTAAAAATGTGTTAGCTATTAATAGCAAACAAAATTAATGTTAAACCTATACTGAAAACCTATTTTTAATTCATCTGGAGGTAACTTCAAATTTGTTATCTATGGTTTTCAGACATCCATAAATAGCATAGAATAGATATGGCAATCCATCAGAGATATGCTTATTGTCATAACACAAATCCAGATCAACAAGTAATCTATCATCCCTTCATGAGTGATAAATTAAACAAACTCCAAACAGAAACGAAAACATTCAAAGAAATGACGAATAACAATACACGGACTACCGTCATCACGTTCATAAAAAAATCTAACCGCTAGACAAAGCTGGCGTCGATTTTTTATAAGTAATTATGTCTTTTTTTCTTTTCGGCCATTATCCATTCGAATCCCTCGGCCCGTAATGATATGAAACAAAATTATAAGGCTGGTTTTCGGCCAGCGATTAACATACCTACTGATATATCATTGGAAGTTCCGTGAAATAACGACGTTTCTACCCAATTATAGTTTTTTTAGAATTAGGTGTACTACACTATGCACTTATGTGTGTTTTAGAATATAGTTTCGTAGCAAATAATACCAGTAATTATTGTTGAGGTGTGTATGCATGTGAGAACTGGCAAAAATTGTCAGTTGTAGTAATCTTGGTCGGGGATTTATTTGGTATGTTAACAGAAACTAGAGTTGTAAATATAAATCTATTTTTAAAAAGCACTTCTATTGCCTTGCCCAAATTTGGAAAAGCTGATTTTAAAAGTATAGGCAGCCTACAATATGTTTACATAGTTACACTCACGCCTGAATATCCTAAAAGGATAAAAAAGGATATATTCCATCGATGTTTTCGACATCTACATATGTATATATGTATAGGCCTACATAATAACTAGTAATCCAATTGCTGTGTATTAGCCAGATTTCTAGAGCAGCGAAAGGGTAACGTACAAACTGACGAATTTGGTTGCCGAGTCCAGCAAATATTATTACACTAGATGTGCCTGCGGTTTCACCCGCGTTTATGGTTTCTGCGCCGGCCCCGTGGGTCGTAGCGTGATGTTATGTAGCCTATAACCTTACTTACTAAGTAGGCTATCCAACACTAAAAGAATTTTTCAATTTGAATCAGTAGTTCTTGAGATTAGCGCGTTCAAACAAACAAACAAACTCTTCAGCCTTATAATATTAGTATAGATTTATCTATTAAGAAAATATTTTCAGTAGCAGCACGAAATCTGGATTTGTACCCAATACATGGCAATAGATTCATACCTTTTAGAGTTCGAAAAACTCTAATACAACAGCTTTGTCCGTCTGTCTGTCTGTTATACAACTTTCAACTCAAGAACCGTAAAAGCTAGAGACTCGCGGTCAACGTCATTCGACTCAGCATAGTCAATATACCCCGAAATTACTATAACCTTTGACCTCTGACCTCAACGGTCACATGACACCATTTTTTCGATATCTAAGATTTACGGCAATTCATTGCCGATTCTCACTTGCTTTTAAAAGTAATACATATTTTCCTACTGCATCGAGTAAATGCAGCCGTGTGTGTTATGCATGCATATTTAAGGATATATATCACAACCCTTATTCGAAAACATAACCGCTAACCCTTTCTACGTCATTATCATTCGATCATAATCACCAAAAAGTTTCCAAAACGATCTTAATTCGACCGATGTATCACCAGGTCTTAAGTTCATTCCACATTTCTCTCATTACTCACCACGAACGTTTAAGGAGTTACAGCTTTGGGCGTTCTCTACAAATATTTTACGTTTAATTTTAGAGCGAGCACCTATAGTAATCGCTCTTATTCATCTTAGTGATGTTTTAATATCAAACTGTGGGATTTCTATGGCTGCCTTCGAAGGAACGTGTTAGAATAGAAAAAAATGATGAGAAGTTATGATGACTCTTTAAAGGCTTTTTGTGTTAGATTTATTTCGAATGTCAGTTTGTTTGATACAAATATTAGTCAATTTTTTATTGTTATTTATTAGACATTGGTGGAAGGTCATTCAAAATCAGATGTAGACGTACTGTCTACTGAAAAGTAGACTGGGCGAAATAATTCTTAGATGGATTTTGAATTACATTGTTATTCATATGTCGTAAAGCAACTAGAACTAAACGATTTCAGATTCAAATACCGTTACCAAACTTGCAATCGGGTGCAGTTATGTGCAAAATTATATTCAAATATATTGACAACACTACACATAGGTGTGTGCGCTGTGTCTGTGACCATGCAAAGTAGATTTTGCTTTGTGCACAACTTTCTGATGTATACCTTATCCGAAGTCTTTAAGAGCACAGGAAATAGCAATATATCTTATGACAGGTGTTTTGCGTACTTAAGGATTTGCAGTAGAGTTGTAAAAGATATATTTAAGAGACTTGAGCCCTGTGATACTAGGCACTCCATGGATACAACAAGGAAAATGAAGCGCCGCTATAGCTACCAAAATCCTCCATTTTAATCAATGTATATGACTCACGCCAACAGCCACGAATTCCTGAATACCCTGAGATATTCATCCAACCTATCCTTGAACAACACTTTCTAAAAACTGGAATTCAGCCAAAACCAAGGATTCAATCAGCACGGCGAGAGATTCACTAAAAAATTTGTGCTTTTTTTCAATTTTGTTACGAAAATTAGAACAGAGATACACAGACAATGACACAGGCAGACACTATAATTACCCCTCCGTCCCTCCTTCACTCTTGGAGCCAAAATTACCGAGCCTCCCATTAACCACCATCCCGTGCTTATAAAAAGGCATGGAAAGAAAAAAACCGTGTCTTTACAACCAATAGCGGACACTCTACCAAACTTAATACAAATACAACCTTACCATACCACTTTTAAAGTTCATATTTGATTGCTCAAACACAGTAGGAGTCATCAACGAATGACGCACGCATTTTAAAACTATGAGGATCTGTAGAATTTTTTTAATACGATGTTAGGTATGTGAAATTATAGTTTCATTTATATAGATTTCGGTGGCGTATAAAAAATTCTGTGTTCGTGTTATGTAAGCTTATTCGTTGAAGATTTATGACTTAGATTTGTAGGTGACTGTGCCGTGTCAACGCCGTTCAACTTTGTATAAGTTTGTATAGACCACCATGTTGGTTTCTCGTAAACGTCTTAACAGTGGAGGAAATGGGTATAGTATCAAAAGAAAGAGGCACTAAACTTGCTAGAAATTAATGCTACACAATGTACGGGGTATTTATTAGCTTCTTGATGTAATCGAAACTAAGAATTTACATATAATGTACATGCTTAATGCGAAAGTAACTCCATGTGTTGGTTACGAAATCACAGTTAAAAGACTTACTGTTGTTGATGTTGATAAAAATTGGATTTGTATTTGACATATCTCAGTTTGCTACGAAACTTTAAGAATGACGATCTATGTGATGGACAGCTGCTATGTACCTGTTCAGTCGATAAAGGAATTCTATGCAAGAAATCATATCAATCCAGTGCTTTAAGCTGAGTGAAAGAAAGACAAAGTAACGAACGCACTCTTGCATTTATAATTTTACAATAGGGGTGTAATAGAGAGCGAGATCATTTCTAAATACCATGTAGTTACATGGTATATAGAAATGATCTCGCTCTCTATATAGCGTTCTATGTTACTTTAGCCGACTTTGAAACTGGATTTATAGTCATATAGGTATATCGTCAAGGCAATGTCCCAGACAAAGTATAGAGCTCACCAAACCTACCATGACCAAATAAGTTAATCACAGAAATAATACTACAAAAGATTTCCATCTGCGTTATCAATCAGTGAGTAAGAAGCTCAACCGCGGCTGTAAATAACATATTATACTAAAAAAAGAAATCATTTTTATTGCCGCTAATACCCGCCTTGGCAACGAATCCTGTCTCTCACGTTATGCCGTGTTTATTACAGTATACTGTCCTTTTCTTTTATTCGATTTGAGGTTTGTTTCTCTCGCTCTGATCGGAATCATCAAGTCGAAGCAATTATTATATATGTGTACGAATTCTATGTTGATTCTCTGTTTTTATTGGAACTGATTTACTTCGCCATGTGGTTCGTGTTTCGTCATTATACTAACGTCTGAGTCTTCTTCAGAGGTTACTGAAAACCCTATGTGGGTCTGTGTGTCTGTCTGTTAGTGACAGGCATAACTGCGGAACCACTGGACCGATTGACTTGTAATATGGTGTGCAGACACCTTGGGGTCATACCTCGGTCCAATTTGAATATGGGCCCTGTGGGTCAAAAGTCCCCCGAGATATAGAGATCACAAGGGTACATAATCTACATTTAATACGAAGAGGTTGAATCCTGCGTTTTTACACCCATCTCGTTTTTTTATAATTATGACTTAGACTGCACGCATAGCTTAGTGGTTTAAATGGTCATCTTACTACGGTGACGAGGGAAACTTACAAAGTTTGATCCAGGCAAATATTTGTGTAATTCTCAAATAGTTCTTGTTCCAAATTTGGTTCTTCTTTATGACTGTAGTTTCAGTGTTTGTAACGTCCACATTTGTTGTTATAACGTAATTAGTTTTATTAAAATATGTACGTAATTAATGTTAGAGCATATCCTAATCCTAATCGTAATCCTAACTAATATTATAAAAGCGAAAATGAGTTTGTTTGTTTGTTTCCTTTTCACGCCTAAGCCACAGAACCGATCATCCTGAAATTTTGCATATACGTTGTCAGGTGTACAAAAACGGACATAGGCTACCCTTCATCTCGAAAAAATTTACTGTTTCCGAGGAAAACAACAATAACGTTCTTATGATAATAGATGGCGCCACGTGTCTTTCGAATCATGATTGAATTATATTATTACAAGCAGAGTACAACCCGAATTCATTGTCAAATTCTAAATTAACGCGAGCGAAGCCTCGGGCAAAAGCTAGTAGTCTAATAATTGCAGGGTAACCAGCACGTCAGTAAAAATGCGTAGCCGCCATTTAATTTAAAACATCAAATATAGAAATAATAACTTTATATTCTAATAGGTAAAATCATAAATATACATCCATTTCTTACGGATAATCGTATAATAAATAAAAAATATAATAAAAAACAAATTGGTAGCTAATCATAACGTACAAGAGCTTGTTTACTCCATTTTAATTTGCGAGAAGCAATTGAATGATACGTTATAAAGTTCTACTCTCGTAAATGGATGCCAAGATCGGCCGCGCGCCGCAATTAGATACAAGTAAATGACATGTGATTGCATCAAATGACAAACTGTAAATACTTTCTTACATACATTCATAGGCTATATACAAGCCTATATACTATATGTCCCAAGGAGAAGACAGTGTTGCATTAGCTACAAATTTCGCTAGCTATATTATTAGCCTATTACCGACTACTAGGCACAGCTCCCGACTCCGTGCTACTAGATACTAAGAATTTATTTTCATCAAAACCCTTGCCTGACCCGAAATGAAACCAGTGACCTCATTCTCAGCATGATTCTCTACCGTTGCGCTAAAGATTATGGAATTATGATCAAATAAGAAATACACGTATCTATTAAATTTATTGATACCTATTGGAAACAACAGTTTCTTTGCTAAATGTGAATATCATCTACATACATGTATGACCGAACATAACGCATTTAAAGATTATTGCGTGTTGTTTTTTTCTAAACCAAGCAGTTGTCTAATAATACACAAAACTCCATCCTTATTTACATATGAATCAAAATCTATAACCTAACATGAGCATGTTATTTATCATGTTACACACAACATATTTCTTTTTTACATAACATAACATAACCAACCACATCACTATCCATAATTTCGTTGCGGCGTACAAAAAATAACATGCTAAGAATGTTCGTGATCTTTCGCAAAGCCTTAATTGTCGGTGCCTGCTAAATGGGCTTGCCTACGCCTAATATGGCCAGCGCTAGGGACTGGAGTCACGCCTAGTTGCCTAGGGTTAGGGATTGTCACGGGAATTATGGCTAAAGGGATAAGTGATAAAAAGTGTTAAAGTGTTTATGGGGGCGTGGCGGTCGTGATAGGCTGTGTGAATAGAAAATTGTTATTGTAATGCGAGAAGAACTTAGATTATATTTTCTTAAGCTAGTTGGATTAAGTTACTAGTTGTATTTGCATACATAGATAGTCTCAGAGCCTTATCTCCGAATGCTTAAGTAAGTCTCTGCTTACCTTCAGAGATATAGCCATATGGCTGTGGTGCTTAGGACCACAGTCTACAAAGTTTGGCACAGGTTCAAACTGCATACTACATCCAGGTCCGAGCGCCGAGTTTCGTTTAAACCTGTTCAAAAACCAACGAATGATTGAGAATCAATCATGTAAACATGTTTACCAAGATTCATGATCATAATATTAGTAGGAGAGCTTTTTAAATTTGGTAGTGTAGTGCTTGTAGGCTTTATATAACTATGCTTTAAAGGTGCTATTTCTTACTGTCGAATACTTTGTAGGTAATGGGGCACTTCACGCTAACGTTTACCTATTGTTAGATAAGACGCGACGCGGACGTTCAATTTCCGGATTGGGCTAAGAATCCTATCCTAACTTAATATTATAAAAGCGAAATCGAGTTTGTTTGTTTGTTTATTACTATTTCACGCCTAAACCACTGAACCGATCATCCTGAAATTTTGCATATACGTTGACAGGTGTACAGAAACGGGCATAGGCTACCTTTCATCCCGAAAAAAAAACTGTTCCTGAGGAAAACAATAATAACATTCTTATGATAATAGATGGCGCCACGTGTCTTTCGAATCATGATTGAATTATATTATTACAAGCAGAGCCGAATTGATTGTCAAATTCTAAATTAACGCGAGCGAAGCCGCGGACAAAAGCTAGTATCTTAGATATTATTATTTCATAGGACTAAATCTATTCATAAAATATGTTTCAAAAAAGTTCTGATGTCGTCTAATAAACGTCAAATGTGAACTGAAAAGCAATTCATGTTTACATGTGACATTTATTTTAATTTAGCGGAATACTATTTGTGATATTTATTACACTGAGATTTAAACAGACTTTAAGAGAATTAGCCCTCTGGAATTACGCCCATTAAATACCAGGGAGGGCTACCTATAGAAAGTGAGACTTATAAATTGTTATCAAATGTTTGTATTATATAAATGTACCTAATCTTTTGGGTATAAATACCGAAGTAAAACTATGTATAAAAAAAATTGCAGTCCGGGAGTGCCGGCAGAAGTGAAAACTTGAATATTAACGTTGTGCATTTTTGATATTTTGGAATGGTTAGGGAATAATTATTTTGCACGAATTGCTTTAATTATCAGTATAAAAGTACTATCACATATGTGGTAAAATACAATATTCATATATTGCGCTATCGTACAAAAACATGACAATTCTCCCTCCGTCTTACGAATTTTCGATCAGGTCACGTGTCCTGACGCGAGTTTGACAGTTCTCCCTCCGTCTTACGAATTTTTGATCAGGTCACGTGTCCTGACGCGAGTTTAACATTTTTTACCCATCACAAAAAAAGTGCACAACGCCGCTAAAGAAGTTTTCACTTCAAAAATATATTATTCTTCAAAACATGTATTCTAAATCCATATCGTAAATAAGGAAAGGTTTTATTTTTCTAGTTAAACTATTCTATATCTCATTTAGCCCACCACGCTAGCCAAATCCGGTTTGGCAGACAATTTCGGTTCATAATTTACCGTATTTATACCGAACATGTTTACATATATTCTTGTAAAACACGAAGTGATACTGATGTAAACAAACCGGCCATATGTCGCTACGACATCTTGATGAAAGATTTTTTGAATAGAATTAGAATTTTGTAATGTATGTCGATTACATTTTCTTTTTAAATTAGTTTAATTTACAAAACATCACGGTAGTGTATCTCTTAAAGGAAGGACAGAGGTGTATTATTTGTAACCAGATTTCACAAGCCTTGTTTTGAAGTACCACTAAACGTGATGCGTACTTGACTTCGTGTTGGTACAGAGAATTTCCTAACAGAAAATATCACACACACCCCGGGAATCGAATCCGAAACCTCACGATTAGCTTCAAACGTAACTACAAACTTAAAAACAACATGAACATCGACAAGTTTATTTTCGTTATGTTAAATCTTAAACCATTAAAGTTAGCTTAAAACTTACTTTAAGCTATGTATTTGCATGCTTTAAGCAACAAGTGCTAAGATTTTATAAATAACGTGATTTTTGCTTGTACGAGTATTTAATGTATATTTATCTTCAGCAACATCAGTCTTTTGTAAACAATGAATAAAAACATAAAATGGTTTACAGTCATTTAACACTAGATTTAATTCCTTTAATATTACTTTTAACTTAGCGTATAGAATGTACGTATAATGCTATATATTGTATTAGAATACTGAAATATATTACGATTTAATCAGACGCTAATACTTTATCCGTTTCTTTGAACGCGATTTGTTACCGTTAGGCCGACTACACTGCGGCGACTGAATTAAAATATACAATATTATTATAGCCAGAATTAATATAATAATAATATTCTATCACAGACGCACAACACCATCTAGCCCAAACTAAGCAGAGCTTGTACTATGGGTACTAGACAATGGATATACATATTATACATAGACACACCCAGACCAAAAGAAACATCCATGTTCATGCACACAAATGTTTGACTTGTGCGGGAATCGAACCTGCGACCTCAGGCGTGGCAGTGGGTTACACTAACTTCTACGCCATTGAGGCCATAGAAATAAATAAATCAAAACTAATATTGTCATTAATAATTAAACACCGATATAAAGATTTTGATTGTTAAGTGAGACATAGGTGCTGTTTTCTTTATTGGTAAAAGGAAACAAATATTATTTTGGTGGATGGTGAATAAGAAGCAATAGTACGCCAAAAGTAAAGGAGATACTGCGATTTAAATTTTAAAATTAAATTTGTCTTAAACTAACAAAAACTATACTAGAAATTGAATTTAGTTTAGTTAGTAAGATAATAAGAATAGTGGTTACTATTAAACTATAAAAAAATGCTATTATTCTTTGAAGTAATTTGGATACTTGTAAACGCTAATAAAACCTATATCATATCTGCAACAACTGCAATACCATTGAAATAAATTTCACACGAGTGCAATGCCCATAGATATTCTACAAAATAACTGTATGCAAATCTACAATTAGACTAAAAATCGCTGCGACAGAAAAGTCTACCGTCGGTAGCCGTCCTTACTTTAACTTACAATAGCCATTGGCCCAATAAGGCCGTAATTGGAAATTCTAGAGAAGGCACACCATTACAGGAGGCTACATGTAACCGTGCGTCCACTGCGACAACAACATGCTCCCGGCCTATTTAAACCCCATTTAGAACCCATTTGGACCCCATTGGACCCCATTTAGGGGTTATAGTTAGGATTTTAACGGTATCTAGGAATATTCATCGGGTAGATTGTTAGATTCGGGATAAAAGGTAATTGGTTTCGCGTCTAATCGTTGACTTTGTCTTATAGAGTTCAGTCTTATTCAGATGTTAGGGTGAGAAAACTTTTTATAGGCAGTGTTGTTGCTGGGTACTTTTTTGGAACAGTATTGTAGACGTAATCTCAAGAAGGTGATCGAGCATTCTTGTGTTCTATTCTCGAGTCGAGCAAAGAGGAATTAAGTTTTGTTGTCGAAAAAATTATTTCATGATTTCAGCATGAATGGGCCGGCTCGACCGGGAAAGGACTACCCTCTCACAGAAGATCGACGTGAAATAGCAGTATTCCTACTGTTGTGTTTCGCTCGGCGAGTGAGAGTGCCAGAGGCCCAATCAACCCTTTCCCCTTTCCCGCTCCTTCGCCTTCCCACTTCCTTTCCTAAAGGGTCGACAACGCGCAAATGATCCCTCTGGTGTTGCAGGCGTCCATAGGCTACGGTGACCACTTACCATCAGGTGGGCCGTATACTTGTTTGCCACTCTAGTTGTATAAAAAAAAAGACAGCTGGTGAAATTTGAATGATATATTTACCTAACCTATCGGGGATATAATCGTATTAGTTATATATAAAGAATTGTTTAATATATATAGTGTATTAAATATGTGAGTTTGTTGGTTTCTTTGTTAATTAAGCTTTCACGCCTTAACTACTCGTCTGAACATCATGAAATTGCGCATACAAGTTGTCAGGGGAACAGAAAAGGACTGACTCTTCATCCAGAAAAAGTAGTAAGTATAGAAAATTGACATAATCTACATTTACGTGAGCAAAGCCGCTACCAAAAGCTAGTCATATAAATAATAGTTTAAAAATCAAAAAAATACGCTTTATTAAAAACAACAAACAAAAAAGTATTAAATAATTTAATAAATTTTAATGTCAAAAAGCGTGGGGTGGAGGTTATAAAAAATTTCTTAGAAAGCACCCCACGCTCTTTTACATTAAAATTATTAAATTATTTTCTACTATTTTTTTATTTTTATTATTGTATTGTCATCGGTCCTCGATAAGTCTACAACGTTTAAATGAAATCTGACCATTTGAAGTAGGTCAAAATCGAGCTCAAAGGAGTCGGTTACATACAGACAAACATACAAGTGAAACTAATAAAAAAGCACGTTAATAAAGCGTGGAATGTCTGACTAATGTTATTTACTGAATGACATTCGAAAAATAAATCAACCTCAATAATATCATTAAAATTTGAAACATGATCCCTATCTCTAATCTAGAGTATTTGGATTAGTTATTTAATTTATGATTGCAAGTTTATTCGCTAAATCACTTCTTAGAACTTTGCTTAGTCGATATTTGCCTCCAAATGCAATATTAGAAAGAATAATATAACATAAAACATATTAAAAAACACAATAAAATGTACAAAATAAATTGCTCTGAATTCTAGAAATAGTTTCTCAAACGCACAAACAAATTACTTTTAAGAGAAATATTTTTAAAACTGCAACACAGGCGCGGCCAATGCAGTAGCTTTACGACTACAAACTTTAAATACAGTCAGGCCAAGCTAAAATAGACCTTACAGCTTTAGTATTAAAGGTTACATGAAGTGCAAGTTACATTTAATTCAAGCTCGCTCACAGTAAGCTTTGTTGACATTTTGCAGTTTTCGTTTTTTCTATTGTAAGAAATTGTTTATTATTTATTATGTTGTGGCTATGAAAACAGCGATATGGAATGAATAAGAATGTTAGTTCATGAACCTTGGTGACTCATGTTGATATAACCATAATCGCTTTTGTAGCATACATAGTAACGAAATCCACACTAATTTTCACTATAACTTGGTACAATGGTGTATCACGAACGTAAAAAAAATCAACGGGTTGCACTCCGGGAGTGCCGGCAGAAGTGAAAACTTGATTATTAACGTTGTGCATTTTTGATATTTTGGAATGGTTAGGGAATAATTTTGCAGGAATTTCTTTAATTATCAGTATAAAAGTACTATCATTTATGTGGTAAAATACAATATTCATTTATTGCGCTATCGTACACAAACATGACAATTCTCTCGAATTTTTGATCAGGTCACGTGTCCTGACGCGTGTTTAACATTTTTTACCCATCACAAAAAAGTGCACAACGCCGCTAAAGAAGTTTTCACTTCAATAGCTGATAAAGTTAATTTATTATTATTAAATTTGGTCACATCGTAATATTTGTGAATGTTTAAAGTTGCATTTGAAAATGAAAACTGAAACAAAAAATTAAAATAGTCTTTATTTCACTGACCAAAAACTTTTATTTTTAAAGTTACTTTTACTGCGATACAACATAAAGTCCTTAGTAAGTAACAATTAGTTTAATATCGAAATAAAAATATAACCTATATTGTTATAAATCATTCCATCATAAGTTTATTATTAAGTAGGGCGCAGTAATACGCACTTGGACTTGGACTACTTGTATCAACTTGACTGAAGAAATATCTACTCTGTGATGGTTGTGTGGGACCCGCCACGTTCATCGGCGGGGTCGCGATTTGAATTTCACGCCATAAAGGTGTGAGGAACACCGCGGTGGTTTTAGAAGGTTCAGGCCAAATTTCCATCTTGGGCTGGATGCCTACATTTCCCCATCGCCTACCCCAAAACCGCCGATGAGGAATGTGAATAACACAGTTCCCAGCGAAAAAAAAAAGATAATCATTATGCTTGTTTCCTTGATGTCTTAGCAGTACGAAAAAGTAACAAAAAATTGGGGGTGTCTTTGGGGACTGCCGATAGGAGTGAAAACTTTAATCCTTGATCATAAACACTTCTGTATAAACCAAATTATAAACCAAAAATAATTCAAAAATGGAAAGCGTTCGGTGGGTGACGATGACGGGAGTTCCATGATCAAGAAGTACTCAACGCCTAAAGAAGTTTGCATTTTTAAAAAAAAGGGGTTGGTCGGATATTGGTTCCTGATACTCTCGTAGGGGTGGGTTATTAAGGGGATCAAAATTTCGTTATTTTTTGCGTAGGACGCACCATATCTGAGATAATGTTAATATTCTATAAAACAAGGGTGCGGGTCGGATACTAGTTCCTCATACTCTCTTGGATGTTATTAGGGGGTCAAAATTTCGTTATTTTTTGCGTAGGACAAACCATTTCTAAGATATTGTTAATATTCTAAAAAATAATAATAAAGCGTGGAAGCGTAACGATGACGCGAGTTCCTTGATTTTTGTTCACCCAAGAAGTGCTCAACGCGCCTAAAGAAGTTTTCACTTCAAAAACTAAAAGTATCTTGTGGCTATGTTGACTTCAAAATTACCAAACTTATAGTATCAAAGGTGTTTTGAAAAAGAGGACTGTGAGTTTGTTGTGTGTATAATTCCATAGGCTTTGATCTTTAGTCTGGACGTTGCAACCAGCCTAAATGTAACTTCAATAGTCTCACAGACATAATATTTATTTTGACGTTCACAAGTACCACTTTCTACTCTAAATAATTTAGACTTCTAAATCGTTTAGGTACGTTATCCTTGAGCGAGTCGCGTTTTTTAAGGCCCACAGATACAGTGCCAACTTTATAGACTTATAGTAAGAGTCGGGCCGTACTTTATTATTTGCCATGGTTGTTAATACGTACTGTTCATTAACTTTGTTTAATTTGTTACGAACTAAAACAATACTAATTAGACACATATATATGTAATATTACAGCTGTGCGGTGCAATTAAATGAAAATGTAAAATATGTTTAATAACTTGTGTGTGAATGAACTCAGTGGAGCAGCGGTTGTGAAAGCGACGACTGTTGAGGCCTCCGGTTTGAAACCCAGATCAAGTAGAATTGTGTGTGGTTTTTCTGTCAAGTAATTGCAAGGGGTCTGATACTATGCCCGCTAGGCACTAGGCTAGCAATAAGCTCGCTCCTATAACGAGACGAGAACTATAAATATTTTGAGTAAACAATCAAATCAGAATCGAAAATCTTTGTTATTTGTTGACCCGTGCCGTGTGGGTTTCAAAAACATGTAAGCGTATTGATAAATAAAGAATTGATAAATGGCGCATCAGTTTTTACCTGCTTATATAATATATACCTATATACACCAATAATTCCTTTACCCACTTTAGTACAGGAATTATTGGTGTAGTGAAAGTCTTCCCAACCAGGTTTCTCGAGTCTTCCCAAAACCGGGTTTCTTGTATACACTGGTTTGGGAAAGTTTCGACTGAAGTATGTACGCCCTTTTTATTCTGAACAACAGCGACCCTATCAAGAATAATTACACAGACAGTCATAAAATGCTACCTTTTAATTTGCAACTCTAATTACTCATTAACAGTTTCGGCTTAACCCTTTGCTTGAAACATTTAATTGCCCCGCTTGTTTCACAATCATAAAATGTCCTTAAAATAAATTTATTGCTGCAAATAAACTCTAAAGTAACGATATCGGTACGCTGAACTTAAAATCGGAAACATTAATTTGCAAATAAAAAACCTTTTAAAACTTCCATAGACAGTTATACAGGTTAAATTCTTGGGATATTATTAATAAAATGTTCAGTTACACATAATCTTGGAATACTGTGTTGGTATTGAATGGTTTGTGGAGAATATCGTATTCAATTTCGTACTGCAAGTAGTGCACGCCGACAAAGCTTTTATTTCTTACTAGCTGTTACCTGCGACTTCGTCCGCGTAGATTTTAACTAAAAAGTGTTTGTCGCCGCGGAACCCAACTATATTTCTGTGCCCAAGTTACTTAAATGGCGTAGTTTTTATAGTATAAAGCTAGATAATAGCATGGCTTACTCAAAAACAACATTTAAATATGTGTCGTTAGATTACACGCTGTCAAAGAATGCGTAAGAAAAATAAAGATTCACAGATCCTCCCCCGTAGGTGATAGCGTGATAATATGTAGCCTATATGTTGATCCGACCTGTTAGTAATATTCATGCAAAATTTGAAGTAAATCCATGCAGTACTTTTTGAGTTTAGCCCGGACATACATACAGACAAACAGACAAAAAGACAAACAGACAAAAATTCTAAAAACTATATTTTTGACTTCGATATCGATTGTAGATCACGCCCAAGTATTCTTTAAAAAAAAAATTCAATCTACAGTTTTGACTTTCCTACAATTTTATTATATGTATAGATTGTTTTATTTGTTTTAGTAACATACTTTTAATAATAGGTATGTATGTATGAAAATGTTTAAAGATTTGGATATTAATTTGTTACTCAATCAACCGTTGAATGGGTTCATATAACTTCGCAAACAGGTAGACAATGTCCTGGATTAGCTTTCCATGGCATTTAGAGCCTGTTCAGATAGGGCGTTCTGCGCGCGTGTCCACTCGCGCACTTCAATTTATATTGCGTACAGATACCGCGTTTTAGGCGCGTTTCTACGGTGGGAGGGATTCCCTGCCAGTTATAAACATGGACTCGGATACAGAGGTTGTGTTGTGGCTTGCCTACCATCGATGGAAACGTCGTAAGCAAAGAGAAAGTGGACGATTTAACGTGCATCAAATTCTACGTGACAGAATAACGCATAGTATGTTTATAACATTATATCCAAAGCTCAGAGAACACACTGAAAAGTTTATCAACTACTTCCGGATGTCAGTAACATCGTTCGATGATTTGCTAGAAATTATTCAAGATGATTTGGCTCCATGTTAAAATTATGTGGTACGGGATACTGTTTCTGCAGAAGAAAAACTCGTGATTACTTTGAGGTAATATTTTTTATATAAAGTTCCGTATCGAAGTTATCACGCTCCATTTCGAACCAAATACGTCCACTCGCCACGGACTCGCGCGTAGTACTGGACGCAGCAATAGCGCCCGAGTATCTCAACTCGCGCGTAAAACGAGCGAGTCGACAGTCCCGCTCATTGCACGCGTTTTACGCGCGAGTGAGGAAACGCGCAGCAGCTACTGCTCGGAATATATGTAGCTCCAGTACCTCGAGAACGCGCGAGTGTCGCCTCATCTGGACAGGCTCTTAGGGGCGTCTAAAGCTGCTGCCAGATTCTAGTTTGGTATAAAATAATGGTACATTGCTTAGCGATGTACATTTCATTGCACACTGTCCACATAGCTTGGACCGACGATTCAGTAGTACCCTCTCTCTTAAATTATGTACTGTATAGTATAACAAAATCAGGTAGTGGGGAAACGGCCTTGATGGCGTATTGGTTAGTGTAACCGACTGCCACGCCTGAGATCGTGCGTTCAATTCCCGTACAAGTCAAACATTTGTGTGCATGAACATGGATGTTTGTCTTGGTCTGGATGTTTCTATGTATAATATGTATGTATTTACAAAAACAAACAGTATATATGTATGTTTATCCATTGTATAGCACAAGCTTTGCTTAGTTTGGGCTAGATGGTGTTGGTTGAATGTAAAAAAAAAAGCTATGACATTACGATGATTCGTTTTTTATTTGATTGATTGCCAGGGGCAGGATATAAAACTAAAGAAGACATTTCGGCACAATTACCTACACAAAGTTCACAAACTTGCACCTAAATTTTTCCATTTTCTGGTGATCTACTAGTTATTTGTTCTTGGTGGTGAACAGTAACTACCGCTCATGAACTAGGTTGTGTTTTCATGGCATCACAGAAGTATAACCAGCGCAACAGAACCAAGCAGGTGTCTACCGCACAAGGGGCAAACAAGACCACTGGTAAACAGTATTCTATGAGGAGTCGCGGAAAGGGAGACATAGAAGAAGAAAGACGATGGTTAGCAGTATCCATATCCTATGAGAAGGAGATGATGAAAGAGGCAGAGGGGACAGAAGTGAAGGGAAAAATCGAGTGTGATATTGAGCCTCCACCGTATTCAAATGGTCATCTTACCAACTTGCTGGCTGGAAATATAAAGTACATATCTTGTTCTGGAATAAAAGATACCGACAAAGAGAACTAGTTGATAATAATAATAATTATAATAATAATAATATTCTACCACATACACACAACACCATCTAGCCCAAACTAAGCAGAGCTTGTAATATGGGTACTAGACAACGGATAAACATACATATATACCTTTTTTTTTTGTAAATACATACATATTATACATAGAAACACCCAGACCAAGACAAACATCCATGTTCATGCACACAAATGTTTGACTTGTGCGGGAATCGAACCCGCGACCTCAGGCGTGGCAGTCGGTTACACTAACCACTACGCCATCGAGGCCGTGACTAAGTGTTAAGCGTCGATAGGTAAATTGCATCGACTGCATATCAAAATGCATAATTGTGAAAAACTAGAAATGCTTACCGCAAATGCCAAGAAGTTCGTAATATAGAGGATTAAAATACGAATGGTTGTTTTGATCACGAGGAGTTGGGTTAACATTAGTAGTACTTTGACTGTTGAGAACAGATCATTCGATTGGATGTGTTTTATTGCCAATGTTTTAATGCTAATTTATTTAGGTTTTGGACCACGTACAAAAATTTATAATTAAAAAGAAATATTGGGGCAGTCTTTGAGAACTGGCGATAGAAGTGAAAACTTTAATCTTTAATCATAAACACTTCTTTATAAACCAAAAGTAATTCAAAAATGAAAAGCGTTCGGTGACGATGACGCGGGTTTCATGATTTTTGTTAACCCAAGAAGTGCTCAAAGTGCGTAAAGAAGATTTCGCTTCAGAAATAAAACAAAAAAAGGTGCGTGTCGGATGCTAGTTCCACTCTCTTAGGACAAAATTTCGTTGCGTAGGATGCACCATTTTTGAGATATTGTTAATATTCTAAAATAATTCAAAAATAGAAAGCGTGGAAGCGTGACGATGCCGCGAGTTCTATGGTTTTTTTCATCCAAGAAGTGCTCAACGCGCCTAAAGAAGTTTTCACTACATTTTTATTTTTTTTCTTTTTCAAAAAGACAACTATCGCACTAGGAATGAATCCTGTGTCGTATAAATATTCAAACAACGGACACAAAGAACACCCAGACGGAACAACCATTTGTGGATCACACAAAGTTTTATCCCGTGCGGGAATCGAACCCACTCGGCGCAGTGGCAGTGGCGAGGTGATCAATTTAACCACAAGGCCATCTGTACCGTCAAGTATTAATTAATTAGTGTCAACTCTAAAGTAAAATAACTAACAATAAGAACAAGCCAATGATTACACGAAATACTAAAACTGCCGTCTACTAGACATATTTACAGACTCCTATTGAATTTTTCTGAAAGGCAATACTCCGTAGCTACTACGAAACAAAATTCAAGAATAATAATGTCTTTCAAAGCGAATTTCAGTCACGGCGGCCAATCTTAACGGAGACTGGCCATCTGCACAGGAGATATTATAGTGCACAAATACAAGTACACTCTCTGATCCGATGGGAAAGTAACCGGACACGACCGGAGAAAGATCAGGCAAATTCAGTAATACTGTGTGTGAACCCAAAATCTAATTTCGGAACTGCACGGTAACCCGCAATCATAAACGAAAACGTATACCGTGACACCGATTATGTAATCGAGGCAGTGATGTGAAAATGTCTCAAGTCAAAACAGAACATGTAAATATCTAAATTGCTTTTTTGTTCGAGCTTCAATGGGCAGAACTTAAAATAGCTGACTAATGACGACACTTCCGCGCATGCGCGAGTTTTTGCCCACCAATAGCGTCGCCGCGCGCGGCCGCTGACGCGCAATTTGTCCACGTGATAAAACTGCATTTCTAAACCTATTAGGTTTTTGTTTTTTTACTCATGGCGGGAATCTGTTTGAAGAATAAATAGAGATTTGTTTTTTAAGATTAAACAAGATAATGGTTGAATATGACAGTTCTTAGATATATTGAGATTATTTTGGTATTTATTGTATTTATCTGTGTGTTTGACGTAGTTTTATTGTCAACTAGCTTTAGCACGCGGCTCCGCCCGCGTTGTACCTACATCAATAAATAGTATGTCTTTCCCCAGGTTTTAAACTATATCTGTACCAAATTTCATCGAAATTCATTAAATGGTTTAGTCGTAAAATGGTAACAGACAGACAGGCAGAGAGACAGACTTACTTTCGAATTTATAATATTAGTAAGGATTTGTCAATATGAGTGTGTTGCTGGTTCAATTCCCGCACCAGTGTTCTGCACTTCTGTAGCTAGCCTTTAGTCACAGATGATAGGAGCGATAAATAATCATTCAGAGAGAAAAGGCCTTGTACCTAATCAGATACAATCTCGCTTGTGTATTCCCAAAGAGGTTGACAGACAGTATTTTACAAGCCATACTTTCTCCAGCTATTGTATAGTTACTTGACATTGTAAGAATTTGGATGTGATACATTTTCATCTTCTCTTTACAGAAAGATATTTAAATGTATATAACTCAACCAAAAAAATACAAAAATCATCACCTCAAACAACAACATTAACCTCAATTCAAAATTACCATTAAATAACTCTTTACGTGATTGTAACTCGTTGAAATTAAAGTACTTCATACGGATTTTACCGCAGTTTATTATAAAGAGAAAGTACTGTTGAAATCAACTCGAGATTAAATCCGTATTAAGTGCTTTAATTTCAATGCGTAACATTCGCGTCAACGTAAGACCGGCTTGACACTGGCGACGGCTAGAAGATATCTATCTTCTCCTCGTCGCCACTGTCTCTGGACTGTAATTGGGTTTTCCATCAGGTCCGTTACAATCACTTTACCGCGTCATACATACATGGATTCACGCCTATTTCCCAGAGGGGTAAGCAGAGACTGCGGATTTCCATTTGCTACGATCCTGACACACTTCTCTTCACACTTCACTTCTGCCGTGTCAATATAAAAAAAAAGTTAATCTATCATCAAAAATAAATAATACGAAACAGCAACGAAAATACACATAGCAATTAAAATACGTCGCTTAGGTGAACGTATATATGAATTTGCGAATGTCAATGCGTGCTTCGTCTTTATGGGAGATGAAACTACAGCAATAGATATAAACGGGTAAATTCAGGAGTCGTAGCCGACATAAAATAAAGATTTATTGTGGTGTCGGCTTGATGGTTTGCGCCACCGAGCCCCTGACACCATAAAAGTGCTATCCACGCTAGCGGAATGTTGTTCATAATATTATACTTACTGAAGTTTATCTGACGTTTTTAACATTTCCTGCTGATGCATTGCGAAATGAGACTAATGATTGGGTTTATGGCGTTGGTGTAGTGGTGTCAATGAGCGGTTTTGGGGTTTGATTAATGCCATGGGTTTGATTAGGTTTTGTTGTATGGTTCTTTTCAGAAGTATGGAGGAACAGAATTGTAGCAAAAAGCTTTACAATGCGGCTTAAATATAGCTGGTGAAATGTGTTTGTGATATCTCTGCTGAACTCTTTACGCGATATACATCCTGTATTAAGAAAAGAAAAATACTTTTTGTAAAATTGTTTATTAAGTTTTATTTATATTATACTAGCTTTTGCCCGCGGCTTCGCTCGCGTTAATTTAAAATTTCATAATAAATTCTGGTTGTACTCTGCTTGTAATAATATAATTCAATCATGATTCGAAAGACACGTGGCGCCATCTATTATCATAAGAACGTTATTGGTGTTTTCCTCGGGAACAGTAATTTTCTTCGGGATGAAAAGTAGCCTATGTCCGTTTCTGTACACTTGACAACGTATATACAAAATTTCAGAATGGTCAATTCAGTCAGAAAAGGTAACAAACAAACAAACTCATTTTCGCTTTTATAATATTAGTTAGGATTAGGATAGGATTTATATAATATTAGTTAGGATTAGGATTAATTTTTAAGGTTATCAGTTAAGATTTCACATATCTCTTGAACGAAGGATTCGTTTACCCTGGGCACATTATTCGGTATTGGAATAATTCAAATTATATTAGATAACATTTTTTTGTGAATATAACATTAAAATACTATGATTACAATATCAAATTCTAATAACAACCCATTCAAGATAGAAAAAGAAGCCTTAACAAATAATGTCACCCAGACAAACCAATAATAAGTTATCTACACAAATATGCGTAAGCATTGATGCAAAGAAACCTTATATGCAATGCCAAACATTCCAAACTTGGTATTTCAAACAGTTTTAACACAAAATCGGCATTAGAACTCATCAACGTAAAGCGGGTAACAGAGTAAACACATTGACATTTGGCTTGCAATCGGCTAGCCGATCAACTGAATACATTAGACTTAATAAAGGGAACAGGGTTCTTTTCATTAGCAAGCTACGGGATATCTTGATGCGGCCTGAAACCGTAGGGCTGCTCGCGCTCAGGAATTCCGCAGCGTGGCTACTGGGGTTTATTAGAATTTATACGTGTATTGATAGTGTCAGTAACGGCTTGAGGCATTGTCTTGTTCCTTACCGTATCACGACTGTATAACAAACTCCAAATTATTTGGGTCAGGGAATTCTGATGTGAGGTTATTATTTACGAGCCGTCATTACTTCGCATGAGTTGAACGTAATATAGTAATATAATATAATAAGTCTTCGTTCTGTACTAAAACACCAGTGTTTTATATACATATATTGTTAAGGTAACTATTGTAAGCTTGAGATCTAAAAGCCGAAAATTTTGATTTTCTTGGACCTGTCCAAGAAAATCAAAATTTTCGTTGCAATATATTCTAATGTTCTTATGAAAATCTCATGTATCTCGAATAATGTTCAAATCCTTACTAATATTATAAATTCGAAAGTAACTCTGTCTGTCTATCTGTCTGTCTGTCTGTCTGTTACCTTTTCACGGCTAAACCACTCAACCGATTTAAATGAAATTTGGTACAAATATAGTTTAAAACCTGGGGAAGGACATAGGCTACTATTTATTCATGTAGATACCACGCGGGCGAAGCCGGGCGCAAAAGCTAATAATAAAATATTTTTCAAAGAGATGCAGTGCAATATTTCTCTCTTTTTCGTATTATGGTCAGTTCATTTCATACCTACTATGAAGGTATCTTAAGAATATATTTCACGTAAAATGGATCATCCAGGATGAGGGTGACACCCTGATTTTACCTTGACGATGAAATTCGATTCGAACATTGCCAAGACCGAGAAATGCAATACCGCCTACTTCTCAACTCCGGACTGCAATTGAGAATTTTTGTAAGGAAAGCTCAATAACTTTTTGTCGTCTTAAGCTGATATTCGAACCCAAGGCGTCAAGCACAGCAGTCACATTTACTACCGTTGTCATAAAATAAGTAACAAGGGGCAGTTGCCTAACAGTAAGTTGTCACAGTAAATATACTTAGAGTAAAAGTTGCTATCGCCATAGATAGTTTTGTAACCTATCAGTAAGACTTCGTTAACTTTTAACCAAACGTAGTAATGCCAAACGCATGTTTTCAGTGATTGTGCAATAAACATGAATTGGTATACACGGTAAATAGGCTCCTACAAGCTTCAGACTTGGTTCTTAGGCTTTGCTTTAAGGTCTCAAACCAGGAATGGATGTCTGATTAAGACCAAAAATCTAATATATTTACTAATGGTCTGCCAATTCAAGCAGACATGAAGGAATTTTAAGAACGTTCTTATATAATTTTCGATCATACTATATTTTTAAGAGTTTGATACATCTGTGTGTATTATATACCTTTGTAGTTTCTAGAATAGCCCGTGTAGGATAGAGGTGGGCCTATTGAACGTCTGAGAATTTCCAAACAGGAAAGCAGTCTGTAACTGTGGCCGATAGACGTCAATCATTACGCTACCTGTCTATCGGCTATCGTGGTTCCAAATAAAAATAGCTGGCGAAATGTGGAGGGAACACAACTCTGCCTTCCCCTTTGAGGATAATATGAGCGTAACACTGAATATGTTGCAAAAAAAAATAACTTTGTATTAGAATGGTTGCTTTTTATCTTCTGGCAACCCTACAATCTAAGACTACTGGCGCTACCCGGAATTGCTCGCTACTGATCGACGTCTCTTCTTTAGTTTTTTCTTGCTAATTAGTTTAATGAGGTGTTTTGTGTTTACTTAAAGGACAAATCGACTTTTTCTGTCACTAATTGGTGGCGTTTTAGTTGATAATGAAATAGTATTCTAGTCTAGTTCACGAGGCCACGATTATTTATTGCTAGCAATATACCTTTAAACCTATTAAAGCATCTTTTTGGTCTTGATATTTCCGTCTAATGAATTAATTATGCTTTTATTAAATATTTATAAAATCGAAATAAGTTTGTCATTGAGGTCACAAAGTAATATTTATGAAAGTCAAAGTTACACTGAATAAGTTATGCAGTTAATTCACATACACTGTTACTTTATGAAGCTAAAGTATATACCTGCCACGTTTCCAGAGTAAATGAAGCTACCAAAAATTTTCTAAAAGAAAATTTATTATTAAAATCTCATCGTATTTTTCGATGGCCATATAGATAAGACAAGAGTTTTGTAACATATAATAGAATTAGTAAACACCATTTATACACAAGTTTAACCTTTAACAAAGTTTGTTGGGATCAGCTTCCAGTGTAACCCTAATGCACCTTATTATTGTTTCTGACCTCTGCTACCCAACTAGTGGGAACACTAGCCAAGATTAGACCTTCTGTCGGAATTTCCAAAGCTGCCTACTTGTAAGGTAACTAGAGGTACCTGTTCCAGGATCTATCAGGTACATAAGAAATGTGTTCAACGTAAATGTTTAAGGTACTATTGATACTCAACTTATAGATATAAAAGTTTGAGAAGAAGTTTGGGCAGTTGTTACTTTATCACGCTTAAACCATAGAACGGATTTGGATGATATTTCGCACATAGATAGAGCACGTCCAGGATTAACACATAAGGTACTTTGACCACACGGATGGTGTAGTGGTTTAAATAGTCGCATCACCACTACCAATGCCTCGACAGTTATGGGTTCGATCCCTAAACAGGACAAAAATTTGTGTAATTCCCAAATAGTTGTGTCGCGACTGGGTATTGCTTGTGTGCATTGTTGGAAGGTGTAAGTAAAATCCTCCGCGACACATAAATTATGACTAGAACGGAAGATTTCTTAAAAAAAACATTCCGCTGCCAGAAATACCAATATACATTATTCCATTTTATGAATAGTAGAGCCTCGCTGATTTCACCATGAATGGGCCGGCTCGACCGGGGAAGTACTACCCTCTCACAGAATATCGACGTGAAATAGCAGTGTTCCTACTATTGTGCTTCGTTTGGTAAGTGAGTGTCCCGGAGGTCCAATCACCCTCTTTTCCCCTTCCCGCTCCTTCTCCATCCCATTTCTTTTTTTCCTTAAGGGTCGGCAACGCGCAAGTGATGCCTCTGGTATTGCAGGCATCTATAGGCTAACACACTAGTTGTACAAAAAAAAATGGTCTGATACCGGAAAGACTAATATTCTTTATTCCACATTTATTAAGTATTAAATGCTCAACTCATATTTTATAATTGCAAAAGCACATAGGTCACTGTAACCACTTATCGTCAGCCGGACCATACGCTTGTAAGCCAGCTCAAAGGTATAAAAAAGTCTATTGTATGTTAAATATAGTTTACGTATCGACTATTTGCTCCTAGAGCGAGTGCCGAAATACTGCTTCGGAATATATTAATTGTAAAAACGTATAGATCAGATATGCTCTGATTACATTAAAAAATCCGGGTCCAAACAATTATAAATCCATCGTACTAATAGAAAGATATAGAAATTAGATTATTTAGTCAAAGACACAGATCAACAGGTAAAAAAATATAACACAATATTAAATATTATAAATGTGTTAATCTGAGAAGATTTTTGAAAGTTTAATAGTTACTTAAGCAAGCGGTAATTGATTTTTGGATGAAACAACCTTCAAGTTAAATCTATTACAATATAAAATACTTATTTGAAAAACGGCACAAAACATACTAAATTAAAATTCGATTTATCGGTTTACATATCCATTTAATTTTATAGTTTAAGACTCTACTTAAAAAGTAACGTAAGTTTCATCTAACTCAGCTTAGAAGAATTAGAAATATTGCGCATAGTTGTAAGCCATACAAATTATATTGTAGAACTAATTTAAGCAAACGAAGTCAGGGATAAAAGCTAGCACAAAATAAAGCGCCTATCTAAAAAGGTGTAAAAAGGCAAGTGACGAAAACAGCCCATAATACTTAAGTACAGCCAACAAAATTATTTGCAACGAATGCAATTCGTCCACCGAAAATCGGATAATTGGATTGGCATCCACTGTAGAACACACAAGTATATGGAATCAAGTTTTTACCAGCGTATTTGGTAGTATCATAATTTCTTGTCGAGTCTTATGCCTTTTTTTATTTCTTAAGTCGAGTCGGCCTTTTTTGATACCCGCGAAGATAATTCCTGCCTCGCCCGGCATTCGGAATAAATGCTGACTACGTTTTGTACTGACTGTACTCCGTATGCGTTATGTAAGAGGTTGTACTTTGTCGTTTTTTTTCTTTTTTGTGCCTGAATTCCAGTTATTGTTCCGTAATGGGGTGTGATAAAGCATTTTTATGAATTTAATTCCTTTTGTACTGCGAGTCGATGTGTGGTGACTCTTTGTTGATGTCTGCGTCTGACTATAATATCAAGAGTACTGTTATAAGGAGGCTTATATGCACAATGAAATGAAATTATGCCAATATTGTAAGTGGAATACTTCATCCATTGTTACGATACAAAATGACGCATTGACGGGCTCGCCTTTTGTGCTAAAGGTCGCGAGTTCGTTTCACGCGCGGATACTATTCTATACATAGAGTGTTTAGGTTTTAGTTGGTCCTAATGTTTTTTTTTTAATGAAAACATCTTTATTGAAGTGTAAACTTCTTTCGGCCCGTTGACCACTTCTTGGGTGAACAAAAATCATGGAACTCGCGGCATCATCACCGAACGCTTTCCATTTTTGAATTATTTTTGGTTTATAAAGAAGTGTTTATGATCTTGATCAAGGATTAAAGTTTTCACTTCTATCGGCAGTCACCAAAGACTGACACAAATTTTTTTTTATACAACTCAGGTGGCAAACAAGCATACGGCCCACCTGATGGTAAATGGTCACCGTAGCCAATGGACGCCTGCAACACCAGAGGCATTACTTGCGCGTTGTCTTGTCGACCCTTTAGGAAAGGAAGTGGGAAGGAGAAGGAGCAGGAAGGGGGAAAGAGGGTGATTGGGCCTCCGGTACTCTCACTCACCGAACGAAACACAACAGTAGGAATACTGGTATTTCACGTCGATATTCTGTGAGAGGGTAGTCCTTCCCCGGTCGAGCCAGCTCATTCATGCTGAAATCAGCGAGGCTCTACTACTTTATGTACGTCTAATTGCATGTTGTACGAATAAATAACATTCTAGCGTATCTAGAAGTGAATGTAGCGTTCAATGAAATAACTATAGTCCATATTAACACATAAACGTTTCTGAGAAGTTTTCGAGAATTTCTGTTCACCCTCTTATGGTGTTTATGCGTGAATGAAATAGCTTAGTATGTACGTAATTACGACTATAAATATTGACATTAACGATTAATTTAAATTAAACTACTTTAAACGGAATTTCTAGATTATTTTTTAAAGAATATTATGACATAATTTTGTAATAATTGTTTTTTAAAATAAACAACGTAATACAAGCCGTAAATGTAGTTCAATTTCAATGTATAACGTTCACGTAAACGTAACAAAATATTAACGATTAAACCTCTGTAGAGCAGCGATAGCTCAGTGGGGAGACCAACAGACTGCAATGCAGAGGGTCTCGGGTTCGAACCCACGTCGCGCACCTCTGACTTTCGGAAGTTATGACTTTTCGAAATGATGTGCGTATTGATTGACAATTATCGCCTGCTCCGCGCCTCGGAGAGCACGTTAACCCGTCGGTCCCGGCTGCCATGAACATCTATGGCAGTCGTTATTGGGAGAGTGTCGACACAAAAGATCCCACTGGGTCGAAGTGTCGCCGGTCTGCACTGACTGGCCCCCACATAAGATAAGATAAGATAACGATTAAACCAAAAAAGATACAGATTACATCTACATAGAATTGACCGTATGTATTAAGAAAATATTTATATTTTATTAAGAGCCTTTATATTTATTGGCATACCTTAGCAGCAGCCTTAGACGTTGATCCATAATAAAAATAACATTACATTCTAATTTATTTTAATTTAATTTACTGTTTATGATAATGGCCTCGATGGCATAGTGTTTAGTATAACCGACTGCCACGCTTGAGGTCGCGGGTTCGATTCCCGCACAAGTCAAACATTTGTGTGCATGAACATGGATGTTTGTCTTGGTCTGGGTGTTTCTATAATAATAATTATAAAAATTTATTTCATAAAAAGCAGAAGTACATGATTAAACAAGTTTACATTGTCAATTTTATACATAATCTCAGATATATTTATGGCATCTGTGTCTGAACTAGATAAATTATTATCTGTATTTCAGACAACAGCGCTCTCCCTGGAAATGATGAATTTAAGACAAAATAGAACAATTATAACATGATTCAAAATAAAAAATAATAATATTAATAAATCACAATAACTATACAAAAGAAAAAAATTGATATAAAATACCTACAATATAAAATGTATAAATGTCCTCCTATGTGTGGAGTGAGGATATGAGTGTGTGTGTGTAGGAGGCTGAGAGTGAAAATTACTATCATTGTGTTAAACTTAATAAACCTTCAGTTTCATCGTATGTCGTATCTATGTATAATATGAAAGTATTTACAAAAAACAAATTATATATGTATGTTTATCCATTGTCTAGTACCCATAGCAAGCTCTGCTTAGTTTGGAATAGATGGTGTTGTGTGTATGTGATAGAATATTATTATTATATTATTATGAAGATAAGATAAAGATTTATTTTACTCAAAGATAAAACTGCACATAAATTCCATTGGACTTGCAATCGAAGAGGTAGTGATTTCAATCCCACTCGTTGCACCGTAAACCTCCAAAAACAATCATACCTACTACCTCAGCTGCAAAGGTTAACGAAAATACTAGTAACTTGTATCCCAAATTACTGATAAATTAAAAATAAACAATTTATAAACCCAACAGGGGTCATTCTATACCAACACTCTTCTACAGCAAAATATTTACAAAATCGTTAATATACGGTATTCAACATACCTATTCCAGAGCGATATTAAATTACAAATTAATATAAAACAGAATATCTACTATTTATAATCATTATTCGCTGATAAAACAAAATAGTTTTGGCTTCTTTACATTTTTATTGACAGCATAAGTAAGATTTTATGTTAAACAGTTATTCAATCGATTTGTGATCACAGACAATACGACGGAATGACAATAAACTGCTAAATATGGCAGTCTAATTCACTTAATAAGGTATTTATTATACTTTATGTATGGTTTTATAAAACTGTAAAAAGTATTTGTACATTTCAGTGTCAATTCTTGTAATAGCTAGCGAAATGTGGGTGTAACTCAATGCTTTCTATCTCTTTAGGATACAAGCGTGAGACTATAATTATATGTAAGTTTTTAATTTAAGTAATTAGAATATATTTTTATACAAGATGTGCCCGCGGTTTCACCCGCGTTTATGATTACTGCGCCGCCCCCGTGAGTCGTAGCGTGATGTTATATAGCCTATAGCCGTCCTCGATAAATGAGCTATCCAACACTAAAAGATTTTTTCAATTCGGACCAGTAGTTCCTAAGATTAACGCATTCAAACAAACAAACAAACTCTTTAGCTTTATAATATTAGTATAGATGTGCCCGCGATTTCACCCGCGTTTATGATTACTGCGCCGCCCCCTTGGGTCGTAGCGTGACGTAGCCTATTGCCTTCCTCGATAAATGAGCTATCCAACACTAAAAGAATTTTTCAATTCGGACCAGTAGTTCCTGAGATTAGCGCGTACAAAATAACAAACAAACAAACTCTTCAGATTTATAATATTAAAGGTTAAGTAAACAATAGTGCTTTTCGACAGCTATGATCACGGAAAGACTAGATGGAGGAGGCCATCTCAAGCTTGGATTATGCGAAGTTCATTAAAATTTAAAAATGTTGCTACATATTAAAAGTTGTAATTAATATATTACACGATATTTTTTTTAATTTTTTTTTATAGTTACACGTCAAAGTGATTGTAACAGACCTGATGGAAAGCCCAATTACAGTCCAGAGACAGTGACGACGAGGAGAAGATAGATGTCTTCTAGCCGTCATCAGTGTCAAGCCGGTCTAACCAGATGCTTCTTCACACTACCTTTGAAGGACCCAATGTCATAGAAGGGAGGGAACACATGTGCCGGAAGACCATTCCAAAGTTGTATGGTACGGCATAAGAAGTCATTGCTAAACCGTATAAAAAAAATAATTTCAATGTCTAGAAAGACTTGGTCCAAAGGATATTTTTTATATTTTTTTTTGTCTGTGACGGTATTTTCTACATAAAAGGAGGTATAATGTAACATATAAATAACAGGTAAACGTGAACAAAACCGCGGGCAAAGACTAGTCCGTAATAAAGTTTCTACAAATATTCTATAAACAATAGATATTATCTTATTGCTTTTATCTACGTACATATCTTTATTGTACCTATTGTCTTAAGTTTGATGATTGTGATAGTCAAGCAATAATTTTAAGAATAAAATCACCGGCTTTCTGTATCGACAAAATATTTATTATTTGCATTTAAATGGCATTATTGTAAGAAATAACTAACAAATTTATTAATACTACACTTAGTATAGAATTGTTATTGGATAAAATTTTACTCCACGTGGAACAAACGTGTTATGTTGTCTTATTGGTATAGTTTATTACATTTAAATAAATAAACAGCTATAAAAAAGTACACCATAAAAAATATAATCGCTAGCGACCTTCTAGGGCCACTTCCTATAATTAGCGCATGTTAAGACTGCGCCGAGCGTAAGACGCGATTGGACTGAATGACAGAGCTCGATATTCAAATCGGCGCGCGGCCGCCATAGTGAAATGTTATGGAGGATTTGAAATGCTTTTTTGATAAATATGTATCTTTACTGTCAACCAATAACTTAAATATTTGGGACAGACAAATTGTAATATAACTATTTATGTTTCGTTTAAGCTGTAAAATAGGATAGATTTCTACTGTTATAACTTATAATCTAAAAATCACGGCAATCCAAATTTACGTAATTTTGTAGGCTAAAATATTAATGATTTTACGTTTTTACACGGAGTAATTGTAAGCACATTCATTGTTATGGTTAATATATATTTTATATTTGTATTAAACAAAAAGTGTTGATTTTACCAACTTAACTGTGACCGCCTGTTTTGGCACATTTCGCTCGGCGCAATCTTAATCCCAAACTCTTTATTTTTCTTTCTATCAATTACAATGTCCACAGAAAAGCTTTACAAACATTGGAACAACAGACTCGGCACAATTTGTTTTTATTTGCAAAACATACTATTTTTGTCCCGTTCAGGAATCAAATCCACAACGCAGCGTACTAGCAGTGTCAAAGCGACTTAATTACGCGTACTATCTCGAAATAATTATCAATCGATTTAACTTTTATATGTCAAGACATAATGGGTACCTCTCGGTGTATTGGCATCCATTTTTCAAATTGGTATAAGAATAAAAAATACACACAGTTAACAATATTAAACTTGACAATGTAAATAAGATTTCTTGAGGAGATAATATTAAATGCCTCACTGAAAGCCTTATCCACCAGTCCCGTCACTCAACGTCTCTACACAATTCTTTGTGCATTGTGCCTTTACACAAAATTTCGCGAATTAAAACCCGAAAACCGACTGTCACCTCCACTTGTCTCCAAAACCGATATACCATTGTCTTTGGGCTCAGACACTCACTACCTTTTATATACTATCTCCAAAAACCCTACACTTAAAATTGCATTTTAAAGTTTTGAAGTAAGAGTGAAATTTAACTGGCATTTCTCGAGTTACGCCTTTATTCGTTGTGAACAGGCAGTATTTATGTCATGTAAGGCAGTTTTCGTTTGTCGGCTGCCCTATTTATTGCCAACCGAATTGGAATTGATAATTTGAAACGTTTTGTAAAGGTTCTATCCGATGGAAAGAAATATAGAGTATCAAGTGTTTGTTTATAGTACTAATGTTGCAACAGGTTGATTTTGTTTCTATGGAGTGAACAGTTCACAATTAATTATATTGTGTCACGTTCTATACATAGGCCTAGTGCGTTAGGTATACGTACAGACAGGATATATTATGGGTAGGCAGTGAGGTATCTACTACATTTACATATCTCCAGATAAATTTCAGGTCAAAATGCGGCGCCAGAGAAGGACTATTTGCATTTTCGAATCTGTTCTTTAACTGAAACATTATGAGCTAAGATATATTTACTGACTTAAATTTCCTGGTTGGATAAACAGAGACGGCTTTATTCTTTAGCTTCTATATTGGCATATCAGCTATGTATTTAAAAAGTAGTTTAGTAATGTGTGGGCGAGTTTTTAATGCGTTACCTAGTAGTTACATGCAAATGCCTACTCACAGATTTTGCAAGAAATTCAAAGACTGGCTAATTGATAAATCCTTTTACTCAATAAAATATTACTTTGATGGTTGTCAAAAATAAATGTAAATTGTAGTAAAATCGTAATATATGTGCATGTGTATATAACAATTTATTAGTCTATCAATAATTTACAAAATAATTTATGATGTTAATGTTTTTGATTTTAAGTAAGATTTGCATGTCACAGTTGGACAAAATGTATATGGCTCCAATTATATAATATTCCAACTTATGTACCGACATTTTATGCAAATTTTGCAAATTCTATTCTATTCTATGTAATTCCAACTAATAAATTAAAAAAGCTCATAACGGAAAAGTCTTATTGTAATATTAATGATTTTTTGAATGATAGTTATTTATCCTAGTGGGAAACAGTTGGACTGCCACGCAGAGGTCTCGAGTTCGAACCTAAGGCGCGCATCTCTGACTTCTCGAAGTTATCTGCGTATTAAATAGTTAATTATCGTTTGCTTTCACGGTGAAGGAAAACATCGTGAGGAAACCTGCATGTCTGAGAGTTCTCCAAAATGTTCTAGAAGATATGTGAAGTCTGCCAACCCGCACTGGGCCTTTCTTTCGTTATTATTTAGGTTTAAACCTGCACTGATTTCTTACGTCATAGTATACTTTAACAAAGGCACAGTACGCAAATTGTCCATCATCTATTTTAACACCTAAAATTACGTGTCATCCTTTGTCTAAAACTCGTTACATACTTTAAAAAGAATGTCCGATTGGACACGCGCTCCACATAGTTGATAAAAAATAAATTTGGTTGAACAACCCAAATGGTCATTTCAATCTATTACTACCGTTATGTTTTAGTGTTGATAAAATAGGATGTTTTTTACGACAGCTTCTGTTTAACAGAATGAGATTGTATACAGAAAGGACTTAAGTCCTTTCGAGTCCTTGTTAGTCAAAATGTAAGTCTATTTTTAGAAAATACATACATACATATTAAGGAATTATTCCCAAACAGACTTACAAGTCGGATTCCTTAGTTTAGTCTTCTTACATAGACTTAAGGCTTATGTACCACAGAAGAGGAAAGTAGAATTGTATTATACCCATTTTTAAGCGGATATGTTTTAAGTACTATCGACTCCAGCGACGGATGACCACTCCTAAGGTTAAAATCGCATAGCAGGCCAACACTTGGTACCCGTACCCGTGACACGACCCTTTCTTTGCTTGAGTTTTTTTACACTTTACATTTGTTTACTGATTCTAAGGCGATACAAACTCAACTAGTCAACATGTGCAAGCGAAAATTTTTCTGAAATGGTCATCCGTCGTTGGAGCCGATAGTACATCAGGGATAGCCTAGTAGGAGACAGTTCGACTGCCACGCAGAGGTCTCGAGTTCAATCCCGAGGCACGCATCTCTGACTTTTAGAAGTTATGTGCGTATTAAATAGTTAATTATCGCGCGCTTTAACGGTGAAGGAAAAACATCATGAGGAAACCTGCATATCTGAGAGCTCTCCGTAATGTTCTCAAAGATAAGTTAAGTCTGCCAACCCGCACTGGACCAGCATGCTGGACTATGGCCTTACCCTTCTCACACTGAGAAGAGGCCCATGCCCAGCAGTGGGACAGTTTAATACAGGGCTGATTATATTAAATTATTATGTTTTAAGTAGCAGCAAAAACGTGTTATCGAAATTCTCAGGAGTTTGGGACTGTGTTTGGTGAACTGCAATAGAGTCGATTGCTATTTCGTGGGACCTAAAATATAAGCTTAATTTGTATAATTTCGAAGATATAGAATGGAAATATGTATGTATTTTAAGGTCCGTAGCCTATCTAGGGTCTATTCTAGACGCCATACTAGGATTGGGAATTACCTAACAGAAAACCAGTGACACTTTGTCTGATGTGGAAATCGAAAACGATACCTCAAGACCGTACGCAGCTATAGGCACAAACTTTAATATAGGACTAAGGAATAGTAGGTAAAGTTGGTATTACTGCATCTGAATACTAAAATCCTAACTAATATTATAAAAGAGAAAATGAGTTTGTTTGTTTGTTTGTTACCTTTTCACGCCTGAACCACTGAAATTTTGCATATACGTTGTCAGGTTTACACAAACAGGCTACCTTTCATCCCGAAAAAAATTACTGTTCCCGAGGAAAACAATAATAACGTTCTTATGATAATAGATGGCGCCACGTGTCTTTCGAATCATGATTGAATTATATTATTACAAGCAGAGTACAACCAGAATTCATTGTCAAATTCTAAATTAACGCAAGCGAAGCCGCGGCCAATAGCTAGTTATATATAATTAAAAGTAGCATTTATTTAATTAACAAGATAAATGAAGCGTTTATTTTAATTATAGACAGTATTTATGCAAATAAATAGTAGCCTAATATTCATGTAAGTTGTTACTAGCTACATTTACTTCCATTAAAAGATAATCTTTCATTTAATTACGACATTTATTTATACACTGGCACTCAGCGGCACAGTGGAGGTGAGTGCCACTGCTGTGCATGAGGCCTCAAATTCGATACCCGGGTCAGAAAAGGGCTATTGAGTTTTTCTGATAACATTTCTTAGTAGATAACAGCAGGAAGTCCGAAACTGTGCCTGACAGACGAACGTAAAATATAGATGTGAGTCTTTATATATATGTGTTCGGCGATAGCTCAGGGGGGAGACCAACAGACTGCAATGCAGACGGTCTCGGGTTCGAACCACGTCGCGCACCTCTAACTTTCGGAAGTTATATGACTTTTCGAAATTATGTGCGTATTGATTGACAATAATTATCGCCTGCTCCGTGCCTCGGAGAGCACGTTAAGCCGTCGGTCCCGCTTGCCATGAACATCTATGGCAGTCGTTATTGGGAAGTCAGTGCCCTCTAATATCCTGACACTGGTCTAGAGACCCAGTATCGTTAGCCTTCGGGTTGCGGAGGTCAGGTGGCAGTCGCTCCGTGTAAAAACTGATATCCAGTCAAATCCGGTTAGACAAGAAAGCCGACCCCAAGTGAATTGGGAATAATAAAGGCTAGGGAGAAGAAAGAAGAGTCTATATATATATGTATTCATAGAAAAATTATTAATGAGGATTCAAATAATATTCACACTCGCAACCAAATTCAAAATCATTCAATCGTAATCAATACAACTCTACAATAAAACACGAAGGTTTCAAATACCCGCCACCCAGCATTCGAAACCCTGATTAACCCTAAAAGTTTTAAGTTAAATTTATGCAATTAACCCTGAGAATAAACGTTCGCGTCGATATATCACGAGTGAAGCAACGAAGAACGGAGCAACGGTAGCCGGGAGTCGAACCGGGTACCCGATAGCCTAAGGTCAGCCGATAGCATCGCATCGGGACATTCACCACAGTTAATTGTGGCACGATTTAATTGACAGCGTTGTTGGCTGATGCCTGATTGTTTTGTTTGTTTAAAAGTATTTTTGTTTAACTTCCTTCAAGTTAATAAATAATTAAGTGAAGTTCGTAATCTGTGGGTTGGAATGCCAGACTTTATTGGAAAGCAATTGGCTTTCGTTGCCGGTGGGCCACTACGTCAGATGATATGAACTATAATATTATATAATATTCTACCACATACACACAACACCATCTAGCCCAAACTAAGCAGAGCTTGTAATATGGGTACTAGACAATGGATAAATATACATATAATATACCTTTTTTTGTGTAAATATATACATATTATAGATAGAAATATATAGGTAAAATCCTTACTAATATTATAAATTCGAAAGTAACTCTGTCTGTCTGTCTGTTTGTTACCTTTTCACGGCTAAACCACACAACCAATTTAGATGAAATTTGGTACAGATATAGTTTAAAACCTGGGGAAGGACATAGGCTACTTTTTATTCATGTAGGTACCACGCGGGCGGAGCCGCGCGCAAAAGATAGTAATGGTATATATTTTGCCTTCCACTTCGTCCGCGTGGATTTTATTTGTTAAGTGCTTTATATGAATACGAAATTATTAAAAAAGCCGTAAATTGCTTTATTGATTTTATTTACAGAAAGATCACTATAATATAAATAAATTAGTGTAGTTATCTATACTAATATTATAAAGCTGAAGAGTTTGTTTGTTTGTTTGAACGCGCTAATCTCAGGAACTATTAGTTTGATTTGAAAAATTATTTTAGTGTTGGATAGCTCATTTATCGAGGAAGGCTATAGGCTATATAACATCACGCTACGACCTACGGGGGCGGCGTAGTAACGATAACCGTGGCTGAAACCGCGAGAACATCTAGTTATTAATACACCTAAAACGTTCCTATTCAAAGGCCATCTTGTAAAACAAGACCGCGCTCCACCTAAAACAAAACTTATACATAAACTCATAAATAATTTCCTATCCATAAATAAATATAGTACAAAAATAACCTACATATAAACCTCTTATAATAGATATTTTATCGACCTATCATACAGAACACTACGTCCTTATTACAACTGAATAAAGTCCATTATCGCATGATTTTTAACCTTAAAAGTATATTAAAATAATTTATGAAGATCTATAGGTATATTATACAGATTAAAAATTCTACAATATGGTCAGAATAAGATCCACAGATTCAGATTGTCGTAAGAAAAAAATAACAGGTTTTTTTTAAAAGGGGGAGAATGTTAGTTGTATTTGATATTAACTTATATTGTGACAATTCTTTGTTTTTTGACATATCACATAATTTCTAGTTAAGCGGGAATTTACTGTCCTATTGGTGGACGCGGGTGTTCTGTTACAATACATAGTACATATACAGGATGTCCCACAATATGTGAATCAAATTGTAACGGGTAATTTCTTAGGTAAGGACCTTTCAAATGTGCTAAATAAAAATAATATAAAATTATGAACGTTGTGTAAAATTTTTTTTTAACTGTTTTGAATTGAATTACTGTAAAGAGATTTTTAGTAGCAGCAGGTATTGAGGCACTGTATCTATTACTACAACCATAGCTGCCGAAATTTCAGTGTAATATAATTCTAGCTGCCCGTAATAGAAGCGTGGGACTAGGTATGTATATAGCCTCATTTATACAATTTTATGTATTCATTTCATTTATAGTATTTCATGTATGATTTCAATTCCATTATACCGCTGAGTTCCTGGTAGAATATAAACTGGAGTATTATTGTAATCATTACGGTTACATGTTGCAGGAACAATAGGCAGCACTACGTAGGGGCCTATAGTGAGATTTAATAGTCAAGCATTTATACTGAAATTCTAAGAAATACTTGAATCACCGGCTGAGCGTTTATTTCCGTAAAAGCCGATCGTGAATTTGAAACCAATATCGAGAAATATGACAAGAATTATTAACCCCTGACGCTAAAACGACGGGGTGTTATAAGTTTGACGTATCTGTGTGTGTGTCTGTCTGTCTCTGGCATCGTAGCTCCCGAACGGATAAACCGATTTTGATTTAGTTTTTTTTTGTTTGAAATGTGAATTAGTCGGGAGTATTCTTAGATATGTTTGATGAAAAGCGGTCCAAAATGGCCGCCGCCACAAAATAGCGGATTACATATTTTTCTAATATGGGTATCAAATGAAAGGACTTGACTAGTAGAATACTATACACTATAATAAATTTCAAATCCAAGATGGCCGCCACCGCAAAATGGCCGATTACTATATTTATTATTTTGTGTCGGAGGTTTTAAAATGTTTAATTTATAGTTATTTGTTAGTAAATCTTTAGTAACATGAAATTTGTAACTGTTCTCAATTGACGGCAACGTGCCACTGCATTTTTTAGACAGAAATCTTAATAACACTTTGCATAACCTAGGATCGAACCCGAAACCTCGAGAAATCGCAATGACTGTCGCTGCGGCACTGAGATAGGCCTGTAGCCACACCAAAGAAATAAAACTCAGATCATTATTTTTTTTAAACAACTGCCTATCGTCATATTCTAGTAATTGCTCAATAAGTTAATTACTTTTACGATACAAAAGTATCTTCTTTATAGTTTTATTGTTGAGCACTTATTTCTGTATGGCCTTCGGTAAATAAAAATTTCAGATCAGCCATTGGATAATGTCATATTTGTTCTATTTTTATTTTATTGTGTCTGTGCAGATTATAAAACAGTTTCGGTGGTATTCATAAATAACAGTTAGATTTATACATGTTATCAAAAACTAATTACTTTTAAAGCTTTGTTTGCCTTTATTTTAAAACAACAAGTGATTTAAGGATAGTGCGATAATTGTTTAGTTTAAAAAATAACAATATTAACAATATACTATTTCGAGCTTTCACCAAACCAACGAACCGAGTGTCAATTTACTCAGTTTCTATAGTTTCACATAATTATTAATGACAAGAGACTAAGCGAATAATAAAATCAGATTATTCAAATAAATAACTTTTCGTTTTATCTTTAAACTACATATTAAATAGCTTAACCTATGCGTCCATATCGATACTAAGAGATTAGTGAAGTACCATCAGTCATCACATTAGAAACAATGCATATAAAAAAACATCATCCCATTATCCGTTTTAAAGAGTAAGCAGAATTATATCACTTCATACCGAAAGTTTTAATAAGTAAATTTCTTCATTATCTAAAAATTGTCACTACTTCATATAAATTAGAATACTTATTCCTTAAGAATATTGGTAATTTACCTAAAACACAAAATATATTCAATAACTGCAACATAAGAATATAGTTTTAAAACTAGGAAACGGACACAATGCACGAAGGAATTCTCTTTAAAACAACACAACATTATATTATATTATTATAGCAAACAGCAGCGAACAAATACATTCAATACAAATATTTACTTGGCGCGGTGATCGAACCCGCGACCCCGTATGCACTTCGCTGCACCATTTATTTCAATTTCATTATGTTCAAGCAATGAAAATGTTTATTACAATATAATAAACCTAGGAATATTTTCCCTTTGCTATACGCCATTTAACTGGCAACAAAATTGAATAAAACCCGACATATTGTGTGTTTCTTTTATTGAAAAGCTTATTTTATTGTTTATATATTATCTTAATAGCTTTTTCAATGAGGTGGATTGTATTGCTGCTGACTGTATCAGTAGCTTAAAGAATGTAGTTTGGCTACAGTTTCGATTAACGAATGTAAGATTTTGGCTTTATGGATGGCACAGATAATAAAGTGTTAGTGGCATAGACAAAGCGTTGAGAATTTTAAAAATAGTTTCAAGGAACGCGTGTTTCAATTATATCTTGTCTTTTTAATTTTTATAAGACTGTCCAAATTCTTATAGACACTATTTTTGACATTAATGCAATTTGTATCGCTAATAGTTGGTTACGATTTTAACCATTATATTTATCCTGAAGTGTCTCATACTTTTTTTAAGATGCATTTATCAGAAAATTCTTATTGTTATTTTTTGAAGTCATATGTATCTACATATGACTTAAAAAATAATTTACTACAACTGTCATTTTGTCAATTTCGAATTCTATATCATCACGTATTATACAAAGACTTTTAAAAGAGGTGTATCATTCCCAATTCATTATAATTCATGTTAGTTTTCACAGGACGAGCCGCTTCCAACTCTGCAGCTACTAGGATATCCAATTTAAACAGTCCGGAAACCAAACCAGCTATCTAATAACACTGTATTGCCTGCTTACCCAGTAACATAAACTAGTCAACAACCACATTAAAAAAACCAGTAATTTAAATCAAGAACACCCATTACAACATAACACAAGTCGAAACAAAATCATTATAGGCAAAGAACTTAATAAAAAGTAAAAAAAAAACAAAACTAGTCTTTGCCACATCTCTACGAACTTCAACATACAAACCAGAGACACACCCATTATTATTTTATTATACAAAGTTTTAATTTGGTAGCACTGTTCGAATTTCAAAACATCCAACTTTTGATTGACAATTCATTTTGAACCACAGTTCGAATCACATGTTCTAACCAAGACGATTCTTTCCTTTACAATAAAACAACAAAAAATCAACACTATTTTTAAATCAACTTAAGGTCTATTTTCAAATGTACAACCGATAGCATTCTAATATGTAATAACTATAAAATTATTCCAATACAAAACTACTTGGCGAAAGGTAGACCGTATCACGTGGCGGTCGGAATCTTAATACTATTCTTGCTTACACCGAAAAGTACACTCTATTTCAATTATAACAGAATTCAGAATCAATTGTACGACTGTTTTATTAAAGCTTGTTGGGCTTGCAAAAGAAATTGAGCCTTATTTTGTTTAGTGGATGGTTGTAAGTTGAATGTGAGGTGGTTGCCGGGGGATATCAAGTTTCTTTCTCACTTCGTCAGGTGTCGCTAGCGGCATGGCTTTGTTTTGCTCAGTTTTGTTCTACGGAGTGTGAACTTGATAAAGGTTGGGAGGAAACGCTCTACAGAATACCCTCTTTGTATTTTTTTATAATACAAATGTATGAAAGGGGTGTTTGGGTTATTGCATGAGTTTTTAGTTGATTTTTGTCTGAGTGAAAGTGGTGACAGCTGCTTATCCTACGGAAAGTGTGCTTTAATAATAATGTTCTGAAAAGAATGATTTCTTGGGTTCAGTGATGTAAGTGTGAGTATACGCAATCGCCGGTCCTAGTTTAGATTCTCGGGCCGAGTAGTGTTCTTCTGACAAGGTATTGTGAGGTCGATAGTTGGATTCCTGAATCGGCAAAAGTGTTACTGCGTTGGTATATTAGGCAATATATAGATATAAAATTTATAATATAGATATAAAATGAAATATATATGATCATATATATATGATATAATATATATGATCGTTTCTCGATCAGATCGCAGGCGTTCTGGACAAAGGCCAGGTTAAGAGTTCCTTAAACCGACGGGCGTGTATGAGGAATATGATGAAAGTGAATGAAGCCAGAGAAGTGTGTCAGGATCGTAGCAAATGGAAATCCGTAGACACTGCCTACCCCTCTGGGAAACAGGCGTGAATGTATGTATGTATGTATGTATAAAATGAAAAGGATGATGAATATATATGTTGAAGTAGTATGTACTTCAATTATTTGTTATTAAAAATCTTGTCGCAGAAAACGTTTACAAAACTAGACATACCAATTTGTCAGAATATGTGACAGTGATAGCTTCCTACTTAAGTACTTTGCGAGATTTTCTTTATTCGCGCTACAAGTGTAATAAAAATAAATAGTTTATGAAAAATATGGAATTATCTTGCCGGTTCATGCATATAATTAACTAGATGTTCCCGCGGTTTCACCCGCGTTTATTGTTACTGCGCCGCCCCCGTGGGTCGTAACGTAATGTTATATAGCCTATAGCCTTCCTCGATAAATAGGCTATCTAACACTAAAAGAATTTTTCAAATCGAACCAGTAGTTCCTGAGATTAGCACGTTCAAACAAACAAACAAACTCTTCAGCTTTATAATATCTATATATTAATACGTGAAGCGAAAACTTTGGATCGCTTTTTACGAAAATTGGGCGGACGGAGGAGTATGAAATTTCGCACACTTATAGTTTATACAGAGAAGAAGTGACGAATGCTAATATTTATATAAAATATGCATTAGAAATACATTATATTAATGAAAAAACACTACACGCACACAACCATGCATTTGACACACGCAGTCGAAGCGCGTAACTATGGTTACATATATCAATATTATAATGACATATATCAGCAATATCTTACAGGCAAACTTTGGTCGAATTTCGAGCTCTAGGCGACCGCTAGTTAGTATAGATAGGTAAATTGACAACCTTACAAACGTTTATATAGCTCTGAGACTCAAGTCTATGTAAAACCAGCGTGATATACTATTATACGACTCGATGGCGTAGTGGTTAGTGTAACCGACTGCCACGCCTGAGGTCGCGGGTTCGATTCCCGCACAAGTCAAACATTTGTGTGCGTAAACATGGATCAAACATCCATGTTTATGCACACAAATGTTTGACTTAGTCTGGGTGTTTCTGTGTATAATATGTAAGTATTTACAAAAAAAAGTACGTTTATCCATTGTCTAGTACCCATAGTACAAGCTCTGCTTAATTTGGGCTAGATGGTGTTGTGTGTATGTGATAGATTATTATATTATAACCTTGTGTTGTATTCCACTAGTAATTAAAGTTACAAGGTGACTAAAACAGACGTTGCCTTGTCGGCAACAATATTCTCTGCCTATTATATTGCCTCTGCTGCCTATTTTGAAAGCAACGTGCGAGTGATACCTCTTATATTACAAGCGGCCATTACCATCAAGCGGATCTTATTTGCCATATAAGTTGCAAAAAAATGGCCTGTAGGAACCCAGCAGTGGAATAACTAGAAATGATAATATTCAGGATGTCCATGTATTCCCACGACGAAAGCAACGTTATAACGTTATACAGCATGTTATATAACATGCTACACGTGATCGATCATCACTGTTATCCAATGTTATCTGATCCGTGATACGCCGGTGTTAAATACTACTCATTGTGACAGTTTAACTTTGGATATTAGGATCGTAGGCTGATTGTACGGATAGTATACAAAAAACAAATTATGTTATTCAAATAAAAAATATATATGTACTAGCTTTTGCCCGCGGCTTCGCACGCGTTAATTGAGAATTTGACAATCAATTCGGGTTGTACTCTGCTTGTAATAATATATAATGATATAATTCAATCATGATTCGAAAGACACGTGGCGCCATCTATTATCATAAGAACGTTATTGTTGTTTTCCTCGGAAACAGTATTTTTTTCGGGATGAAAGGTAGCCTATGTCAGTTTTTATACACCTGACAATGCATAATGCAAAATTTCAGGATGATCGGTTCAGTGATTTAGGCGTGAAAAGTTAACAAACAAACAATCTCATTTTCGCTTTAATGATATTAGTTAGGAAGTTAGGATGTATATTAAAAACAAAACCAGTGCCAGCACTCTTTTTATTACTGTATCTCGAGAGACTTTACAAAGATTGTGACAAGAATATCCAGACGCGGAATAAGTATTTGTAGGTCGCACAAATTAGTGTCCGGTGTCTATCAAACCAGCCCTCTCTCTGGCATAAGGCAAGCGCTTCAACTACTATACCCTCCGTGTTTCTTTTTTCATTTAGAGTACTTTTACTGATACTGTATTAGTAGTTAACAGATATTAAAATACACAACAGAAAGTGATAGACGGTACCAAAATCCTTAACACAAAGAGCAATCTGACATCAAAAATAATCACCTAATAAGCAGCCAACTACAAACATGAGTTTCAGAATCCCTAAAGTAGGTATTGAGCTGTCAGAAGTAATTCCTGCGCTGGCAACGTAGTATCTTTCTTTATGCAGCTCAGCATGTAATACCCATGACATTACAAGAGGCCATAAGCAACGTTACCCACTTACCATCAGGCGGGACATACACTTGTAAACCTTTACGTTATCACGCCATGAATTCATATGACATCATATAGAGTACTGTCTCTCCATTTTGTACAAATCTATATTCAGACTATGCTTTCTTCATTCACTTATTTAAATATTTCAAACGTCCATTCTTGAACGAACATTTTTCACAGAAACATTTCTATGCAATCGGTACATCAAACATTCAAGTTTTAATCCATGCTCCGTATAAGTATTTCAACGCGGTCGTCTAGCTGGTCGAACGACATATCGCCCTCTCGGTCAAACTCACCACGTTAGAAAAGGCCAGAGTATACCGCACGGGCTCAAAGACGGCTAGGCTTATTAACATGAAGAGAATAGGTGCGGAGTAATGCATTCTATTGATAAACTTAATCCTAATCTAAAAAATAACAGCCAGACTGACTCATCGAATGTCGTATTTAAATTTTGATAGAAAGTCTTCTCCTTTAAACGTCGTGGAGAAATTTATATTTAATTTTTGGATGAACGCGTCTTACTACTTCTATAGATAAACAAAATTGAAGGGAATGGTTGAAGGTTTGATTACATACGATTTGATTGGACAGAAGATATAGTGGTTTACGAGGTAATTTCGTTAAAAAGCTCTTAGTTTAACTACTCGAAATAATACTTTAAAAATTCAAGGTGTATTTCGAGTACATTTGCTTAGGTACGTTTATGTCCTATATTCGAGGTCGATGCAAATGTTTAACCTTTAGTATTCTTACTGAATTAGTGAATATAACAACAGGTACCCATATTCCCGCTAGACAGAAGCAAGATTTATAAATCACATATGGCGAGGCAAGCCTATTACCATTTACGTAGATACTAACTCCTGACCTGGTAGAAAAACGAATGCGACTATAATATTATTTGGCACAAACAGCGAGGGAAAAACAAACACACACACATTAGTGTGCACCAACATTGCACACACTCTCATGTAATTAAGAGCGAGACCATTGCCGTTTTCTGGACGCAGTTCCATACTCTGTGTTGCTTCTGAGAATCTCTTGACAGCTATATCAAATAACTCTACCTGATCTGGGAATCGAACCAGAGACCTCATGCATATCAGTCGCATTCAATGCCGTTACACTACCAAGGCAGTTACTACTTGCATATATTAAAAAACGACAATGCGATTGTATGACCTATTAGATATACATTGAACAGAAACTTCGTAACAGTTAAATATCTATATCTGGTAAAACAAGCAATGGAAAGAAACATTTAATATATTTACGTCTATCAAATATAATTCGCTTTACACAAGATGATACATAACAAATAATTGCAAACAAACTTAAGACTCAAATAACTGATTCAAATGCAGAAACAGTATTTACCATTCATGCAATAATTAAATTCTGAAGTAACAATAGCCCAGCGGCTTAAAGCGACAGGCGAAAAGGTCGAGAGTTCAAATCAATATCACAAATATTACTTGAAGCCGCTCCTAGGACTAAATTACTTATCTAAAAGGGTTTAAGCCTATTTATATATACATATCATCATACCACTACATTTCTAATAGGTTAGGCAGAAGTCTAAAACTATGTTCAGATACTAAATAAAAGGAAACAAAATTTAACATAGGTAGAGCTCCCAAAGACCAATTTTCGACTAGATTTTGAACCAAATATTTGGCGCAATAAATTCAAAAACATTACTGGACCAACAAGGTGGTCACATAAACCGATGAAGAACTAGGTTAACCGGTAAAGTTCCAACTTGGCCATTAATTAGTAGACTAACACACTTTGCAACCGTTCGAAATTAAAAAGAATGTTGTTTTAACGACTTTGCTTAAGCATTCGGTATTTCGGATGAGAATTTCTCGAAATGCCGATCAGGGAACTTAAGTTGCATCATACCTTCTCGGCTCTGAGATTGGTTGCTTACTGAACTTCGTTCCCGTAGATTTACTTACACAAACCAGTGAAAGTAGAGCTATCAGTGTTATAGATATATTTTAAACGCAAGGCCAGCTTGCTTTTTCCTTTTTGAAAGACAACTCTCGCCCTTGGGGTTATCCTTGTGTCATGTAACAATACACCTGTTTGTAGAATTACTTTTGTTGTTCTAAATCTAAAAGGTGTGTTCGTTGTTCTAATATTTGAAAACTTAAGAGAGAGTATCATAATTGGTGCAAGACTTATTATAAAGAAGATCTAATGAGCTGAGTTTTGGTAAGCGTTCATGGCGTAGGACTAAAAGATTTCAATAATCTAGTTAAAAAAACAAACTCGACGATAAGTAGCTTAAAATAGATATATAATTAATGTAAGGAAAGAAATGTAGCGTCTGAATCACAAGAGTTATCATTTAGATACATCATCAACCAAAGATAACATATTCAACTTTAATAAAGAAATTTTGGCTTGAAAATACCTTGATAATCAACCCGTACTAGTTGAGGTTGTTTGTTAGTTGAAGTTGCAAAACCTTACCTGAAATCAAAAGAAAAATAATTAAAGAAACATAATAATAAAACACTATTTATAAAGATAAAACACATAATATAAAATAATGGTGTATTAAAAGATCGAAAGTTGTGAAATCAAAATCTTGGAATTATTTGCAAAATAGATAAATATACATAGGCGAGTCTAACGCCATAGGCAATTCTCTAACAGTCGATCTTAGATATTGCCGAGATAAATTAATAGATGCATTAAATTATGTTTATGTCTTAGTTGCTTATTAATTAAAATCACTTTAGAATTGTTTATCAATTAAAATAGTTACTAGTATTAGACGTTACGACTAAATAGTTTGGCAGATATGGCAACCAACAATTTTTAAGTATGTTAAAAATCTAATGTAATAACAAAAGTGCCGACATAGTTCCAAACATTGTATTGTATTCCAGTGTTAATTATGGAAAAACTATAATATTTTATATAACAGAACCCAAAATCCTTACTAATATTATAAATGCGAAAATGAGTTTGTTTGTTTGTTTGTTACCTTTTCACGCCTAAACCACTACACCGATCATTCTGAAATTTTGCATATACGTTGTCAGGTGTACAGAAACGGACATAGGCTACCTTTCATCTCGAAAAAAATTACTGTTCCCTAAGAAAACAATAATAACGTTCTTATGATAATAGATGGCGCCACGTGCCTTTCGAATCATGATTGAATTATATTATTATATATTATTACAAGCAGAGTACAACCTGAATTGATTGTCAAATTCTAAATTAACGCGAGTGAAGCCGCGGGCAAAAGCTAGTAGCCTTTACTCAATGATGACGTAACTATATAATTTACCAAATATGTCACACCGTTCACGATACCCGAGCTACATCTCAATCTCCTGTCGTGACTAAGACATTAAGTATGCCTTTCTGAAGTAAAAAACGCCGCACACATTTATCAAACAGATAACAAAACAGAAACCATTTTACAATTTTAGCATTATTAGTATTCAATTTAATTCATTCGAGAACGCTACTGCGTAGATGAAGTTAAGCAATGTTTAAAGGTCGTTAATGAGATTGGATACTATTTTGAGCACTAGCTTTGAAAGATAAACGAAGTAATGGAACCTTAGTATGAATACACGTCATATTCCATGTCATTTCGATATTTATGACTTGTAAAGAAAGCATCGCAACGTCTAGCCTTTTAAATGAGCTGGAGACCATCTAACCATTAGAACTCGAGTATTCTGAAAAGCAGTTCCTTATTAACCGTTTGAAAAAGAATGATCTTATTGCTTTGGTTGATATGATATCGCTGGTTGGCATAGTTGCCTTTATTTCAGCCTTAAATAGGATGCTAAATTGACTTTAGGAATACAGGCTATCAAAATTTGTTTTCGTCTATATGTACTTCAGATCTATTAACCTTTGGAATATAAATATCATACCTAGAATAGCCGAAGCAGCTTTTAAAAAAATAAAATAGGAGCTATGTCAATCTTGGGATTGTACTTCAAAATCGTCTTCTTTTCGTGTGGTTAGTGGCCAACCTGTTGTCAAGAGTTGTTCAAGCCACCCGTAGGCCTCTGACATGCCTTAACGACTGCTGTCAATTTGACAACAACCGGGACCGACTATTCACGTGCCCTCCGAAGCACAGAGACGCTCAGATGAAATACCACTAAGCGGTCACCCATCTATAGACTGACCGCACCCAACGTTACTTAACCTCGCTAATCGTTTACCCATCAGTGAGTGCAACTGGCTATGAAAAGAAGAAACGAAGAAGACTTCAAAATGCCAGATAAAATACTAACTTGCAATATTAAAATTTATATTTATGACTTCTTATTTACCTGTCATTAAGAGACTATTAAAAACCATACAGAGATGAAAGGATGCAGATTTTTTGACATGCGCGGATGCGGATACGGATATTTGAACATTCACATCCGTGCATCCACGGATACGGATGTGGATGTCCAAATCGATGCGGAAGCTCCGCAGTTGCGGATGCGGATGTTGATGAAAAAAATTATCTTATTTAATAAAAAGTATCTAATACCACCGATTCTCAGCAGGTTCAAGCCTTTTTGCAAAGGTTCATAAATTAAACACGTACTACTGAACAACTGATTTCTTTCTTATCGTAACCTATATCTAGATCCGCATTAACATCCGCGTTTACTATTGCGGATGCGGATGCGGATGCAGATGTCCAAATTGCGGATATGGATGCGAATATTCGCAACATCCCTGTTACAAATCAATTAAGTTATTTGTAATTCGTATTTCAGTTACGCCGACAGGTCTTATGGCTAGTTGTAAGCTTCGGCGGTCATCGAACTGTTCTCGTATTAATAACGGATATTAAGTTAATGGGGCGGGCCTTTTATAAATGTCATTTTGCAGTAGTAAATGTACGGCAAGATAGCAATTATTTTCAATAAAAATTTTAATGTACTTTTATTGAATATAATTTACATAAAGCATACGAGTATGACATGGACATTTCACTAGCTGTGTTTAATTTAATTGGATGCTAATTGCCATTTATGTGGTAATAGTTCCTTGCAAAGCAGCAGCGATAGCTCAGTGAGGAGACCAACAGACTGCAATGCAGAGGGTCTCGGGTTCGAAGCCACGTCGCGCACCTCTGACTTTCGCAAGTTATTTGACTTTTCGAAATTATGTGCGTATTAATTGACAATTATCGCCTGCTCCGTGCCTCGGAGAGCACGTTAAGCCGTCGGTCCTGGCTGCCATGAACATCTATGGCAGTCGTTATTGGGAAGGCAGTGCCATCTAATATCCTGACACTGGTCCAGCTTTAGGGTATCGTTAGCCTTCGGGTTGCGGAGTTCAGGTGGCAGTCGCTCCGTGTAAAAACTGATATCCAATCAAATCCGGTTAGACTAGAAAGCCGACCCCAAGTGACTTGGAAATAATAAAGGCTAAGGAGAAGAAGAGTTCCTTGCAACGTGGTGCTACTGCTAATTGAGTGAAAAAAACCGAAATTATTCCGCATGATCCAGAAATTAGCAACTCAAAAATGGAAGTTACCATTTGAGCAACAAGGCAGGCCAAAATGAAGGACACTTTATACATAAGGTAAGTAAGCGTTTTGCGTGCCACATTCATAGCCAGATTATGTTAATACAAGATGTTCCCACGGTCCGTGAGTCGTAGCGTGATGTTATATAGCCTATAGCCTTCCTCGATAAATAGGCTATCCAACACTAAAAGAATTTTTCAAATCGAACCAGTAGTTCCTGAGATTAGCGAGTTCAAACAAACAAACTCTTCAGCTTTATAATATTAGTATAGATTATTATCCTTAACTATTCTAACGCATAATGCTCTGATTTTGATGCTTTTACTTCATGGCAGGAAGAACATAAACAAGAACTGCACAAAGAGCGAATCAGCAATAAGATCTTTCTTAGCATCAAGCATTGAATATCGTGCTTACATTCACACACATATACCTATAGCTATTATACGACATTTTTATTGCCACGAACACTGGCAAAGGTGTATTAAAATTACACCCACGATTCACAAAACAAATATTTTAGTTTATTAATAGTTTAAAAGTTATTTAAAGAATTTTTTGATGGAAATTCTCAAAACTTGTATATCTAAAAAGCCAATATGTTACCTACAAATTCGCCCGGAAGACGGTGATATATACACTTTTATATTCATAAATGATTAGCTTAGGTGTAAATACGAATACTGTCATTCCAACTCGAGAATGTTACAATTATGAGATGTTATTTACGTTATAAGATAAAAAAGATAATTCACGTCCTATTTATTCCACAAACTTGTCTCGTGACTAATCTAGACTATTCAGTACATCTATAAATTGTCTGAATGTCATCGCTTCACCGCATTTTATTTGAATAATCTTTCAATAAACTAGATTTTTGTCGAAGATATGATTGCAAATTGCAATAAATTCGCGTCCTTATCGTACGGTGGACGGTAGCCGAAATTATGGCAATCTTTACATATAAAAGTCATTACTATTTTGCACACAATACAGGTTTTATGCAAAGTGGTGTAAACACATATTTTAATCCGGTGTCAATGAAAATTAATTCCTTGATTGAGCTGTCTGATCACTGACAGACGGAATTAAATAATTCCAGGGAATCTTGGTTGTAAAAGATGATTTTATGACTTAATCTAACACGATCAAAGCTTTAAAATTAATCCAAATTTCTCTAGAATGCCATGCTTGACGATCAACGTTTATGTGTGGCTAATATATTCGTTTCAAAAAAAATATTGCAGCAGTTTAATTTCTGTATATTTGAACAAAACAATTTTTAGTATGACGACTTGTCTAAGTCGCCCAGCATGACAACCTTAGCAGCGGAGTCTAACCACAAAAAAGGATATCGAAATAAGTAGGCAAAAAAGTTATATTAAAGCTCCCGCTCTTACCCATCATGGTAAAAAGAAGGCTTCAACCGCCGACATAATAAAAATAGACCAGTATATATTCATCATAGGCCTATTATTCCAGTTTTTAATTACCCTGATTATAATAAAACGCAACCAGTTCTGCTCACCCTGCTAAATATTTCATTATACAGTTTGTTTGCGTAATTGAACACAATATTTATGAAGCATATAAAAATATTACGAGCAGTTAATCAGTAGCTGATTATTGATCACAAATATGCGATACAAGATAAATCAAGACGTTTTAGTGATGTGGGACGATGTCGAGAAATCGAGTAGTTGAAATGTTTAGTACTTAAATTATTAATAAAAGTATACTTTATGAAAGGATTAAACTAATAAAATACACGTGATTAAAATTAGAATTCAACCAAATTCGTTTGTACAACAAAGGATTAAAATAATAAATAAATAATTATTACAACAAAAGCCGACTTTGAGTTTAAATATTGTATCATTGGTGTCTGAAGATTAGAAGTTCATTCCGAATGCAAAGTAATAACAAATCTATAATAAAGGTTTAATCTAGAAATATATATAATTATTATTTTAATCTTTATATATATAAATATATATATTTAACATCAAAAACGGCTGAATTTTAAAAATCTAAATGGCAAGGTCTATTTTGTACAAATTATATAATAATTTAAGTCATTAGACCATTCTTCAGTATAAGAAGGCTTTATAAAGTATGATTCTTTTTCGTAAATACATACATAAATATCGATTTTGGAAGTCTTTATATATTCATCCTTGAGATTCGATACATACATTGTTTGTTGATAGATAAAGCAATCTTGCGTTTATCTAAATATAGAGTTTACATATTTTTAATGAGATTCTATAAATTGTTGCAAATATTATATAAAACTAATTGTAACATCATAATCAACGGAGCACATCACTATTCTACATTTCTCAATACTAATTATTTTCATCTTTATCTCGGAAGAAATTTTGGTTGATTGATCAATAAACTGTTTCCATCATAACTCTACGAAAACCTTTTAAAAAACAGTTAGTGACTTTCATTAACATGTGGATGTACTTTGATAAGCCCGCTACCAGTTACGAGTAATTGCCGAGTAAAACTTTATGTCTATGAGAATAATAATTAATAATAACGATACGAGAATAAGTCTGTATTCATTTGATACGAATTACAACCCTAGCTATAATAAAAAGTTGCTATTGAGCTTGTGTTCATTAAGGTAGAGAGAAATTAAAATGAAAATTGCAATGAGGTAGTTGACTATAAGGAAAATGTCAATTATGTACTGGTTTTAATTAACCACAAATTAAAGTAGGTTTAATAAACGAATTCCAAGACACAGGCATAGCCCAGTTTCAGACCAAAGTTAAGTCCATTGGAAACTATTTATTAAAAGAAATAATTACAATTGCATAGATTTAGTATTGTATTGCCAAAAAAAGCGTAAATTTGGAAATAATTGTTTTGTTTGAAGAACTGTGTTTCCATTTAAAGGTATACTGTCAATTAAATTAAAGGCGTTATAAAGGTACAAAACATAAGCTCTCGTTTTCTTTTCGCCGAAAGATCACATCGATAAGCTTCTACAAAGATAGGACGTAGGATCATGAAATGTACTCATGCGAAAATCTTTGCACAAGTCTGGTGCTCAGCACGTTTTAACTGATAACATTTATCAACCAACATCCTATTATTATGCTATGATGTGGCAAGTTAAGCTGAGTATAATCGTAATATCAATATCACAAACCAACTAAAATTGTACCTCAATATAACTCAAAAAGTGCTATATAATAGATATAATGACGTCATTAAGTACTCACTATACTATAACACTACAATTAATCCACTGTCATGTAATATGAACAGAATATTCAAATGTCGAAAGATATTAAGTGCAGAATCGATTATAGAAAAAACAGCTCTGGATACAACGAAATAAGAGTGAGTGTTGAAGGTAAGATATATTGTAATATAAATTACTCAGGATCTAAGCAACAAGCGGAATGTAGAAGCCCATCGATCCTTTTTGCTAATACAAGTGGTGAAGCAATTTATATATGGCGATTTTTAATTGAGGTTCTGTCTGTATTTAATATGACAATATTTAATTTTGATTACATCTCTTTTAATAGACTATTAATATAATAAAAGGAAAGCCAATTATACCTTACCTAGTTCTTATAGTAGTAATAATATTACAATATTTTTATAAGTCATAAAAGCTTATTAAGTAATCATTCTTTACATTAAAACCGGTTCGTAGGTATATTTGTTCAGAGAATATCTTTATAAAGCATAATTAGTGCACATAAAATATTCAATTTAACGTCGTTGGTATGATCAAAGTCTTATTAAATAAACTATTATACAAACATCACTACAAAACATGCTTCTGATGACAGACATTGAAGATCAAGTTTAATACCATGCTCATATTTACCTTTTATTATAAATAAAGTCTAATGTGAACTTATGTTCGTTTTGAACCATAAAATGAATATTAAGACACTAAACTTATAAAACCGAAAATCCGCTATAAAATAAATATCAAAACGAAATCGTCGCGTAATCGTGTCGTGATCTGTAAACAAAGGAGTATTTCTTTAAGATGCGCCGTAAAAAAGTAATGTGTGGACTTCAACATCACATATTCCTTAAATTTTGAATTGTAATTACTTAGAAATAAGGTTGCGTTTTGCATGATAGGGTTGGAGAAGGCTTTAATAGAGTCTTGTAGAATGCCAAGCGCGTTCGGAACGCAACTTTTTCGATTATTACGATTCGCGCGAAAGTCCAATCGTTTTGTGCTTATTAAAAAATTGCTTTTCGAATTTGTCGTTGTTCTTATTATAATTTTTGTTATATTAAAACTTGATATAGTTTTTGAGAAATAAGGACATCGACGGTCGTGTCAAATTTACTTTGTGGCAAAACTTACTAAATATATCGTTTTATTAACATCTATTGTATATCTTTATACCTTATAATACCTACCGACTAGTACGTCATACACACATATAACCAGGTGATTCTTTCTACTCAAAATGGGATCATCTATTAAACACAATTTCAGACTTCACTTTGCTAGAAGTTTATATGGAATATTTAGTTCTAACCCCGATCCTCGTGATCAAACTAAAGAGGCTAAGAATTTAATGTCTTACAATATATATTGAGTCACACCTTTTACTAAGTAGTAGTTTGTAGTGTTAGAGTGAACGCTGCAAAAGAAGTGCGTGTATTTACACGTGCACCATCTAATCTCATCGCATTCCTAATTTTTATAGCCGCTATTACTGTTTTCTTAATACCTCCCTCTTCTTCAACCATAACTTCTCTCTTGTTTTATTATATAGCTCTAGTAATTACATCACTAATAACCACTCTTAAACAATAATATACAGCTTCAAAAGTGTTATCCACGAACATTTAATAACAAAATTTACAACATCCGCTTAGATGCAGTCATTTACATTAATTAAGAACTGTTCAAACAAATAAAGTCTATCTTCCACCATAAGGTCGACGTCAATGGACGCTACTGGATTGCGAATTAAATCAGGCAGGCTAATTAGACGGACTAGATTACCTAGATTAGTTGGAATTGAATTTGATTAATTTTTAGTTTATGTTTTAAAGTTATTAAATGTTGATGATGATGATTTTGGTTATGACCAAACAAATAATCCAGTTCTAGAATTAGCCAGTCCTGCTAATAAACTTGATTCTCTCTATTAGTACCCATTTGGTGGTACTTGATTGTAATAAAGCAGAACAGCAATTACAATCCTCGTAAGAGGCAAAGATCTCAATGTTTGTAACAATTCTATCTGTTTGCAAAGCTGCACGCAATGCAGAGATTGTCCTCAGTGTAAATGTGTTTAATGTAGTTCAAGACCTAGAATAGATAGCAATGGATACAATACAATTAAAATATTAACTTACGTGAATGCTACACATTAAAAATAACGGATTATTATCGCCGTTTATGTTAACAAAATTTTTATACCCTCTCTGAAGTTTTGGTTGCTTTTCAATTGCCAAGATCACGGGTTCAGAGGCAATATAAAAAATAAAAACATAATATTGAGTAACTATTTTAGAGACGAGATAGAGAGAAAGTGATCGACAATGAAAAATATTGGTTCAAAATAATCTAAAATACGAAAGAATATTAGAATTGATTCTTAGTCCAATAATTTGAAAGATTATTTGAAGGATAATTTGATGCAAAGAATAAGACAAATACAGTACCAGAGAATCAAAAACGCCAAGCTAAAGAAAAGAGGGAAGATGATTATGCTGAAATGATGGTCTGCTAATCCAACATAAACATCAAAACACACCTTTAATAATAAACATCAGAACAAAGATTACATGATTTTAGGAATACACTTTATTTGACGAGACGCTGATAATAGGCATACGAACGCACATCAAAGATATGTTAATTTGACAGAAATTTTCCAAGTGAAAGCATGTACTTACATATAAGGGTGGGGTCGTAGTGCTAGAGGTCATTCGTTGCGACCTTAGAAGTGTCAACTAATCATTGGCCAGCAAACAAAGAGCTGCGAGAACGCCTGTTTGAACCCCATTTTGGTATATATCGAACACTGTGGGCGGGAATTCGTAGGCCTCGTTAAAATGGGTGGTCGAGGCGCCTATTGAAATGAGGCCCTTTGAATGGAGTTTGGACATCGTGTGGTTCAAGACAAAAGAATTTGCGATATGAATTTAATTTGCTATCATACATTATTTTATTCTTGAACCTCAGTTCAATAGTGTTTATATTTATATGGATATGTCAATATATTATATAACTATGAGTTTTGCTTACTAACACGAATTCTTTAACTGTCTTCGAATGATCGCAACAACATCAGCCTCCCAAAATGTGGGTACATACAAAATTTAAGCGAACGTAGCTTACCAGTCTTTGTTCATCCCTACGGATAACAGGTGAAAGTCTACATCTTTCTCTCCCTAGCTTTTATTATTCCCAAGTCACTTGGGGTCGGCTTTCTAGTCTAACCAGATATGACTGGATATCAGTTTTTAATCGGAGCGGCTGCCACCTGACCTCCGCAACCCGAAGACTAACGATGCCCTAAGGCTAGACCAGTGTCAGGATATTAGAGAGCACTAACTTCTCAATAAAGACTGCCATAGATGTTCATGGCAGCCGGGACCGACGCGACGGCTTAACGTGCTCTCCAAGGCACGGAGTAGGCGATAATTGTCAATCAATACGCACATAATTTCAAAAAGTCATATAACTTCCGAAAGTCAGAGGTGCGCGACGTGGGTTCGAACCTCGAGACCCCTGCATTGCAGTCTGTTGGTCTCCCCACTGAGCTATCGTGGCTAAGCTAAGTCTACATATATGTAGGTTAACTACACATGTGATAGAATGTTTTACCACTTGTATTATCGCGCGTCTCTCCGCTTATGACATAGGCTATACTATCTGTTCCCAGTAACATTATGCTAATTTGTGTTTATACCTTGTTGACTGGTAATGATTTTTTTAAAGCTTTGGCCTCTATTGTGTGTTGTATTTCGATTTGAGACCCAGTAGCATACTTAACAAAATTACAACTTTCGTGTCAACTAATTTGTATAATTCTACCCAATGAGAATGCAATAGTTAAATAACTAAAAATATAGATTTCGGTATAGATATAAAAGGTATGTATATAGGTATGCAAAGGGAAATATGTATATTATATCCATATTTCGCCAGATGTTTTAAGAGCCTCCTAAAAGGTGGGCAAGTTTATTTCATTAGACATATTACCAGATTTTATACCCCTAATCAGAATTTCCTTACAGAAAAGCTTGCTTGTTTTAGGTAGTCTGCAATATAGAACAGTCAGTCTGGAAAGATACCTATACTGTATAGATGACAGAATATCTTATCGCGGATGCTGCGCGTCGTCTCGTGAACGGTGTGAACTAGGTGTTCTAATATGTCCCATTCCTTTTTTTTAACTATCTTATACCATTTTCCCTATGGTCAGTGACGTGCGAGGGATTCTTTTGATATTGCATGTGACCTTATATCACTTGCAATACCAGAGGGATCACCGACCCGGTCACACAACCTATATTCTGTGACTGCTTATCATGAATCGGCCCATATGCTTGTTTGTACCTTTTCTTATATAAAAACAAGCTTTCAATATGACCCTACCATTCTGTTACTCCTACAACAGAATCCCCACTGAAGATAACTTAACCTTTCTCATTGACAGATCAGCCAATTCAATCGTAACTTCACTTGGATATAACACAAGGCATAGGATACAGGTTTTCAATTTATTGCTATTACCAATTCACCAGCCGGGCCTGTAGAGCCGAACCTATTCGGGAGGTCTATAAAGTGCCTTATTTAGACGCATCAGTCGAACACATCAGTGTTGTAAACCTGACCTATTCCTACTGTCATGTATAGATGGACTTATCTTTTTGAAGGCTTTGGTTCTGCTACATACTTGTATAGACTCACGACTGTATAGCCTCAAGGGTATAGGCAGAGTTTTCTTACACCCAAATTTCATCAGTTTAATACATTGAATGCCATGTAGCAGACACAATAGAAGATTTATTGTTTGTAGTCATTCATAATCAGTGTGGCGTTTATGATCATCTCATTTGCCGACTACCAGATGTAAATTCAAATTGTAGAGCTTACAGAGAATTTTCTGAAAAAAGTGCCTGCCTCTATATTTAAACTAAGGTCTCCGTAGTTGAGATTAAATATACGCAAATTTATGACAAGAGGCCACCTGTAGAGACTAATATCATATTAATTTTATTGTTAGTGTAATGGCATAACAATCACAAATCTGATTAAAACTGGAAATGAAACTGCGATCACAGCAATCCCTACCTTTACGTTACTCACGAAGTACACCACAGCCCCTATAATTTAACATACATAACATTCAAATCGTCTAAACGAGAATACGGATCGAACATGAGAAACAAAGCTAAGCAATATTTAATTGCAACACTTAGCGCTGAGTTATGCGCGTGCGCTTCTAGAGAGAGTGGTAGAGATAAAATGTGATATACGTAGAGTGTGGCGAGAACATTGCGTGGAAATGTAGAGCTCACAGTTGGTAGAAGCGACAGAATTTTTTTTGAGTAAACGTAATGTAATCTGCGATTTGATTTGGGCTTACATGCATTGTTAACATTTTTTGGAGTAATTGTGAATGTTTCTTAGACATCAGTTTGACAAAAAACAGAGTCAAAGTAAAGTCAAGCTAGCTAAAACAATGTAATAATATGCAAGTTCAATGATTATTAAGATGAAATTAGGAATGTCAGCATTATTCATCAAGATCAAACGCAAGATTAGAATAGTATCAGCTTCGAAAGCACTCACAATTACTAAACTTAAGTTAAATTAGAAGGCAGAACAAAGCATTATAAAAGGGTACTTTGTCTTAGTGGAAATAATGTATTATGTAATTTACATTGCTTTTAGATTAATTTAATATCTTCATTACTAGACTAAAAATTCCGAAAAGAAATAAGAAGGTAAAATACTTTTTTACTAAGTAATACATAATTTAATTATTTTATTAATGTCAGGAAAACACTGTCCAATAAGAAAGTAACATACCAATATAGACCATCTAGGCGTTGCTAACTCTACATAACACCTCTCTAAGAGTCTAGACCCAATGTAAAATGTGACCGTAGGCGTCCAAATAACAAGATTTTGTCCTTTAAACGACAACTATTGTAAGTATATCGCGGTATCCGATGGGATCTGAATGTCTCTGGATCTTTGGATTATCTGCGCAGGGTGTGTGGATACTAGGGACACACGGTTACTTATAATGGACAGCTTATAAAAGAGTGAAGCGTAGAAAGATTTTCTCAATAAGTGTGTTGTACTTATCGGTATTCTTAAAAGCCTTTATTTGTCTTACTAATGTGTTATTCATTTAATTATAATATATTTATAGTAATTTTATTTCTATGTATCTTTTTTGTAGTGGGTTTAAGAAAACTTTAATTATATAAATGTGAAAGGTACTTGCTGTCTGAAATAGTGCATTATTGTGGTCATTAACGTATTTAAGTAGACTCACAGTATAATACTATAAATTACATTATTAAAATAGGTTATGAGGACCATGATAATCAGAAATAATGACCATCAGAAAATTTTAATTAAATTACAATATAATTTAATATCATAACTACATATCACTGGTATTATAGACTTATGTTATCTATGATAGCTTTTAAAAATAAAACTTTAGTACAAAACGTCTTAACTACCATTACTATCTACAAAATATTTGAAATTGTTCGATATCAAAATTCACTTAGGTTAGTCTAGTTAAGAAATCGGATGAATTTTTATTTATATTTTGAACTGTTTTCAAAAAACAAATTTTAAAATTTTAGAAGTAGCTCTGTACTTTTCCAACAGTGACAGTTAAACAAATGTATCATCTGACACTGACGTCTCCAAAATGTTGGCTATATTTCCGAGCAGTATATCGCAGCTACGGCTGAATATAAGTCGCGGCAGCATGTGCGAAGTAACAAGGCACCGGTACACGCTACACTTCGCCTTAACGACGCATTTGTTCTAATATCCCGCGACCAACGTGCACCACATATACCTAATACTTTAATTGGTTTATATCTAGCAAAAAGTTAGTTGAAAAAATTCCAATGTGGGTCCCGAAACATGACCCTGTGGCAGGCCCAGGAAAAGATTGCAAATAAATAATTTCTTGCCCAAATTTCAACGATTTCAATTGCAACAATAATATGCATAAAAAGAATATCTTACATACAGACAGGTAGGTCTTATATAACATAGGTAGTCCGGTACCTTTATACAATGTGGGCTGAAAATAAACAAATCTTTATTATAGGTTATCCCACTGCAAGGCAAAGTTAGACGTTACCATTTTCAACATCATTCCTATCGTGTTTTAAGGTGAGCTTATATTTTAGAAATGAGTCTGTCTCAGCATATCGGTCTTAGCATTATTTTGACCTGTCAATTTTTGAAAGGCTACGTAATTGAAAACCTATTTTGTCCGGCTGCCTGGAATATGTGATAGCCAATGCCGATATTATGTGAAAAGGCCCACCCATAAAAACGTAACGACGGCCCGGAAAGAGCATTTGAGGTGGAACAACAATTTGTGGAAATATTTTGTCTTATGCAGAAATTAGACAGCAGTATAGACATTAGACACCATAGCAGTTGGTATATTAGTAAAAGCATGTCGATGCAACAGCTTAAATCAACGGCATTTTTCCGTCTTTTATCTAGTCAATTAATTGTATTTCTTCTATGGAACCTTTCCTTGTTTAATGATTATATTAGTCAATTTTACCATAAAAGTGTACTTCAGATTTAGGTAGGTACTTAGTGTAGACACTAATGTGTCTGTGGACAATAGTCGTGATTTTAAGTGTCCATGCAATGATGCGTCGAGGTTGTACGAATAAATCTGTCACTTGCTTTGTATCCAGGGTTGACACTACTTCACGATAATGTAATTAAATTTCCGTTTGCTTGGTATAAAATCCTCAAACAATTAGGGCTTTGAGAAGGTATGCTGTCAATATAAATTCCATTGATCTTGTGATAATCCAACGATTCGTAAACATTATTCCTGATAATCTAAATATACAAAGACTTACAAATTACCAATTTGTCTTCATTTTTAATCACCAATTGTTATCAAATGAGCTGGCGTGGCCGTATCCGTACTACAAAATCAAACTTACCAAATTATTAAATTAGTTAAAAGCTTCTGTAGTGACTGCTGCCTATATTTCGATGTGTTATAACCATTGACCCCGTATCAAGCAAAAGCATAAACTAAGTATATAGTGGCCTATCGTATTCTTTCGTGACTGGATCAAAAGATAGACTAGTTGACAATTTCGGTAACAATATTTAAAAGTTAGTAAGTAAATTTGAAATGTGGATATGAGTGTACTAGTATATAATTATAAGAGTGGAAAGGCAAAGCAAGTTCTGCAATAATGTGTTGTATATTAGGCACTGTATCTTTCTTCAAACAGGTTGATTCAACAGAATGCGAAACTCACTGGTTAAGTGAAACATTATTATTTTGATTTTACGTTAATCTTTTTTTCCTATACACACAACCCTGCCAGTAACTAGGCGTTTTGAGTTACACGGTACCCAACTAACAAGCTAAAGCTAGTTATACAGGGCCATATAGAGGGTGTTGTATCCGCACTTATGTTTTCACGCATTATACAGCATGTTCAACCGCCTGTTAGTGAGGAGCTTATTGAATTTGTCAATAAGTTAGTCTGCTGAATTTGGGATACAGTCACGATTTTTTTCCATACATGGTGAAGAATAGGCTGAATTTTAGATAACTTCGTACATATGCGATGGTTGTTAGGGTTACTGAATAAGCTTTTATAATAAAGCAAACGAACGAAACGTTGCTTAGGTGAATTTTGAAAAGTCGCTGCGTTTTTCAGGCAACACGTAAAACCAAGTCTAGACTAGCATTAACACTTTTTATTTGTTCTGTTGATATTAAAAGTCATAGAGCCTTGTCCTTACAGGTGAAGTAGTAAATCATTTCATACACAAAAAGCTCTAATTATGTAAAAGCTCATTGTTTATAAGAACCCTTACAATTTTTTTGTGCCGGTTGTCTATGGACTACTACGATGGTTGCAACGTTATAGTTTTGATAGAACTATTACGATGCACGAAAAGAGGGGCACTCGCAAACACTGCAAGCAAAAACTTCGATAAAGTTTATTACTCGCATTTTTCGGTGGTTCCCGATCTATCTATAGTTGTCCTTCCCAGCGAAAGCCATTGCACATAATTGAATAGAGCTTTTGTCAAATTTCTATCTCTAGTACGGACAACTCCAGATACTTCGATTGGTGTAACGTATCTATGAAAACGATCATGTGCATGCGACGGATGAACCATACGTTAGCTACAAACGTCATAAAAGAGATCAGGAAGTTCTTGTCCATATAGATGATAGACAAAATACTACACCTACATTTCCTTTGATATTACCTAAAAACATCAAATTCAAGAAACCACAATCGAATCTTTGTCCATAAATTTTCTAAAACATCTCTTCAAATAATGCAGTTGCGTCACTATTGTAGCAGTGATGCGACATTCTTGAGCGTTTATCGATAAATAACTCGATTACTGCATAAATAAGTGTCGATAAACAAAACAGACTCCGATGGGCAGGCATTACGCCTACGACGTAACGGCATTGGTGTTATTATGGGGGAAAGACGTCTTGATGGTTACATTGTCGGTACAGTTAATGCATCAGCTTGCGCAAAAACTTCCTCACTGAGATCCATCTAAAGGATTTATTAGAATTTTCATACTACAATTTAAGCAGACAAGGAAACAATTTTGTTTAAGTGAGCATTTATAACTATTATATTATTTAAATAATTCTATAGGTACTTGTTTTCGCAAGCTTTTTTTTTATTGACACGTCAAAGTGATTATAACGGACCTGATGGAAAGCCCAATTACAGTCCAGAGACAATGACAACGAGGAGAAGATAGATGTCTTCTAGCCGTCATCAGTGTCAAGCCGGTCTAACCAGATGCTTCTTCACACTACCTTTGAAGGACCCAATGTCATAGAAGGGAGGGAAAACATGTGCCGGAAGACCATTCTAAAGTTTCAGTATTTCATCGACAAACATTACAGTGTACAGTAACAGTGTCAGTAATTTAAGTCCGCAAACCTCCTGCTTGGTCAAGTTTGTCAAATATACATCTTTTTTGTAGAGCGTAACGCTAATAAATGTCAATTAACAAGAGAACAGATAACAATTCCATAAAATCAAAAGCAGTTTAATTTCAATGTTCAACATACCATATACAAAAGACAATACAATTGTAAGTTGCAGTGGTTTCTCTTCTGATTACGCTGTCTCAAACATACTCTTACAGTAAATACACATTCTCGATTCGAATCAGAATCCAGCCAGTCGATTCGTAACTTTCAGATAACGAACCGAATCGATACGATAAGATATCGTTTTCATATCGGCACCTTTTCTTGCTATTTAAAACACTCTACCATAGAATTGCCTTTAGCTATTGATTGATTTTATAAATACGAAAGTAAATCCGTTTATTTGTTACATTTTATAATCGATATTTATATAGATTCGATTATAATTTAATTTGGATTGGTAATAGCTTGAACTGTAGGGAGTGCCTGCCCTTTTTAAACATATAATGCTTTCGAAGTCGTGGGTAAAAAATAAATGTATTCTTAATATCGTTCAAAAGCATATCGTGTTTATCAATAATTGAATTGTTATGACTATACATTATTCTGTTAGTTAGTTTTTCATTCTAAGAGAAAAGACATCGTTGCTGCACATCTGTACTTGATGTTAAGCCCATGGTAAATACCAGGCTTAGTTTTAAACGCTGCAAAATCAATGACAGCGTCGGCTGATGGCAATGTTGTTATTACTTTTGCAGCGGTTTGACTTGATAGTAAAGCTAATAGCAATAGTTAATTATTTTCACAGCTATAAACTTGTGAAAGGTTATGAAAATTAACCCTTCAACTAATAAACTTTGATGGGCGCAATGTGCACCTATATGAATGTTTAGTTTTCTTTGATTATATTTGAAAAGATAAAATCACTGATTAACATTTTATGACTTAGGTACAACATTACGTAGGCTTCTTTCAAGGATTTGTATATGCTATATACCAATTCCCACAATAGTAAGGATGCAATCTTTAACATCAGTTATGTTTAAATTGGTTGTAATTATAATCAATCTTTTACCAATAATGAAGCACGATCTAAGGAATCTTGATGGAAAATTCGAAAAACATGTATTTTGTTTCTTGGGTTTTCAATCAAGAAATTCTTATTAATAGCTCGACGTATTAGTATATTCCCGGTAGACGAAAATAGACTCGTACTCTATAACGTGGGACTTAAAACCTCATCTTGCGAAATATGATATCCTTCACAAAGCCTTGAAAGATATAGGCGTGATACTATGTATGAAAAACGCGTGACACTTTGCCTCGACATGACGAAGGAGTCTTTCAAAGGAAGGAAACGCGCTGTAAATTTTATTAATCCTATTCATCATAGCATTTACTCGAATAATGATAACTCGCAAGCTTCCCGAGGTGTTACATGTGTATGCTAAAATGAGTATTCTGAGAAAACTTACACATACACGTTCTTGCAATAACTTCGCGCGCCATATTTCACACTTCACAACTTTTTACTCAAAGCTGAGCAATGCGCTATCTCTATTAAAATACACAAAAGACACAAGTTCACAAAACTATAAAACCAATTTTTATTCCCACAAAATAAGAATACGCAAAAATTAAAAGCTTAACAACACACGTATTAAAACTCGCATCGATCCAACAAAACTAATGAGAATCGAGTAAAAACATTTACAACGTAAATGTCGCTAAATCCATTAGGAACTGCTGCACCGAGAATCGAACCGAGTTTTATGCATTCATATTTCCACGTTTATTTGGTATAGCCAATTAGTATGATCATAAAATCAACTCGGCTTTTACGGGAGGTCTTTTACCACGGACATACGAGGACGCAATGTACCGAGCCGAACGTTTATGATCGGTTCCTTGTAAGATTGATTGATAATTCATTTCAGAACGCACTCTTCGAGTCGTGGCTTTTTATTCGTTTCTTATTTCAAATGCTTTGCGGAAGGAATCTCTGAACAATAATTTTATTCGCCACTTGATAATCAAGATAATCTGCCTGGCTTGACGTCATGAGTGTAGCTTTACTGTCAGTCATAATAAGAAGATTAAATATAGAGATGGAAGCTGAATCCTTCGATTATGTCGACCACAGGGCTTGTCATTCACTACACCATAATACGCAAATTTTATAATGCAATAAATTTAGTTAGCTTTCTATAGGCACAACACGAGTTCAATTAAAAATACAAGTATTTCCTAGAAGATTTTCTGTAATTACGTGGTAGTAAAGCGAACTTGATTTATACGTAACCAGACAAACATTTGTCATTCGAGATTGATTTGGCTGGCTTCGGGTAACATCTAGATTTGATTAATCAATGTTTTCGACCAGAGACATGCAGTTGAACGCTCAGAAAGATCTCTTTTCTAAATTTGTACTCTGCAATTGAATTATCGTTTATAAGTATTAATTTGATTAAATTTATTACGATCGTCGGGAAATATTAGATCGATCGAGAAAATTTAAATTATGTAAACATCCTAATTTAGGTTTATTATGTAAAGAATATATCACCATACACACACCACACAATAAAAATGCCAATAAATAACATTTATTATGTTACAAAACAGAAAAATGTTGTTATTATGTAAACATAGGCCCTCTACTTCTACTATACAACAATAAATTTGCTGCTTTTTATTATTCTTGCACTATTTTAGACAAGACACTTAATTTGGCTGCCTAACTTTATTCAAAACTAGCTGTTACCTGCGACTTCGTCCGCGTAGATTTTAACTAAACAGTGTTTGTCTCCGCGGAACCCTTTTTTTCTAAGATCAAAGTAGTCTATGTTACTCATTATAACATCAGCTATCTGCCAGTGAAAGTCCCGTCAAAATCGGGTCAGCCGTTTCGGCGATTACCCGGAACAATCAGACAGACACACAGACAAAAAGTTTAAAAATAGATGTTTTCGTATAGGTACCTTATATACTTTCATATGCATTAGATAAAAAGCTGTTATTTTGACATTACAAACAGACACTTAAGTTTTATTTATTTGTATAGATATCACATAAATGTAAAGTTAGATATAATGTAAAATTCGCTTCCTGCTCATAAACTACTGATATGAGTCCTATCTCGAATGTTACACTTATAATAACATCTAAGTTACGAGCTGTAACGTACTGTGGACAAGCTTTAAGGAAAACGTCCCATGCTTTCGACCAACCATTATTTTGACATACGTCGATGCAGGCGCAACACAACATTCGAACGCTCGTCAAAATAATCGCTCGTATATTTTCGAATTGTGATCATTGCCATGCTTATTACTTGTTCGCATAAAAATAAAATTCGTATTGTTAAACGGTTAAGTGCAATCCGTAGCACAGTTGATCTTAATTAGTTTTTTGATTGATATATGAGACTCTTTCCTCTTAAGGTCAGTTATTTTGGAACATTTTTAAAGTACACTAAATTGTTCCAGTCAATTATGGTTTGGGTACTCTTTGTCCTGAAATTGTGGTTTTGAATATAAAATATGCCTGTCGATACTTAATTTTAAATTTAATATTGTTGTTATAACTGATTTTATAGTAAGGAGTTTAAAGAGGAGAATGCTTTGCGATGAACAATAAAACGTCTCCACTTTAACAAGATGATGCTTATATTTAATGTGTTGACTGATCATATAAGCTGTCATTCCTAACAGATGATGTCAAGAACATTAGTCTACAAGTGATCATCTAAACTCCATATTGCTAATAATTTTTTTTTTATCTACGTTAGTATAGCGTGCCTTTGCAAGTAGACTGAAGACTGGAAACTCACATAATATGTCACTCCTATTTCTTCCCTTTTATCATCTTTTATTATTGTTCCTCAAATCGGTAACACGTAATGATTACCACTTCTTTTTCTTTTCGTGTGGTTACTGGCCAACCTGTTGTCAAGAGTTGTTCAAGCCGCCCGTAGGCCTCTGACATGGCTTAACGCCTGCTGTCAATTTGGCAACAACCGGGACCGACTTATTACGTGCCCTCCGAAGCACGGAGACGATTACCACTAGAAGTATTGTAATGTATCATAGGCTACAGTTACTGGTTGCCATCAGGCAGGCCTATACTTCCTTGTCACTTGTATTGTATCAAAAATAGAAAACAGTTGTAGCGTATGCCTAGAACGAGCAGGGCAGTATACGTCGGTGGGATGTATCTCCAATTATTATTCAAGAATCTCAATGGCTATGAAACATTTATATTTTACGAACCAATCAGTCAAAAGGACATCAGTATGGCGGCTGTACTGCAGCGCCTTACAACCTAACGGTGCAGACAATACATCTTCATGTATATTCACTATTTAATGACGAGGGCTCGCCTTCGAATCTGCATTAATTGCTACTAATCAAAACACGCTGTAATTGCTGTTGCCACGTATGGAATTGTTCTGAATTATTTCATGATGAACTAACGGCAATGATATTCATAGGTCGTGCTTAGTATCAAAGTGACTATTACAGGTAGATTACTGTATTTACGGCTTGCATAGACATTTGTGAAAAGCCTTTCTAAATAATGTCAAGACAAATGGTTTGCAAATCTAGGTCATATACTTGAAGAAGACAAAAACGAGCACATGCAATATATAATTATGCGAATAGAAGACTTGGTCAAAGAAGGAATTTTATGATTACGAAACATACAGAAAAATCCACGTTTCTTCAGCTATGTTTTAGTCACACAAGTTGACAGCAAGATCTTTAATGGGTAAAGTTTCATGCTCTGTACTATTACTAAGAAAACCCGACAACACTTAACCCAGATAGTGCAAAGAGGTATTGGGATTTTTTGTGAGAAATTCTCAGTAGCAAAAAGAAGTCTGGAATTGTATCCGACTAGAGTCCTCCGTCTGCTGCTGTATATCTTTGACCGCAAAAAGATCTTAAAAAATGCTGACGTTATGTAGGTGTACCAAAGTGCTAATAATTGCTTTATTATATGAACATAGCCTCGATAGCGTAGTGGTTAGTGTAACCGACTGCCACGCGTGAGGTCGCGGGTTCGATTTCCGCACAAGTCAAACATTTGTGTGCATAAACATGGATGTTTGTCTTGGTCTGGGTATTTCTATGTAAAATATGAATGCAATTACAAAAAAAAAGAAACTACGGGTTGCACTCCGGGAGTGCCGACAGAAGTGAAAACTTGAATATTAACGTTGTGCATTTTTGATATTTTGAAATGGTTAGGGAATAATTTTGCAGGAATTGCTTTAATTATCAGTATAAAAGTACTATCATTTATGTGGTAACATACAATATTCATTTATTGCGCTATCGTACACAAACATGACAATTCTCCCTCCGTCTTACGAATTTTCGATCCGGTCACGTGTCCTGACGGGAATTTGACAATTCTCCCTCCGTCTTACGAATTTTCGATCAGGTCACGTGTCCTGACGCGAGTTTAACACTTTTTACCCATCACAAAAAAGTGCACAACGCCGCTAAAGAAGTTTTCACTTCAAAAAATTAGTATATATGTATGTTTATCCATTGTCTAGTACCCATAGTACAAGCTCTGCTTAGTTTGGGCTAGATGGTGTTGTGTGTATGTGATAGAATATTATTATTATTATAGTTATTGCTTAACGCGATGCTCACTCCGCTTGGACAATACAATCAAATATATTACTATCATTACTCAACTGTACTTATCTCATCAGCAATATACAGTCGAGAAACTATGCATACATATTGTTATGTATACTCTATACATACATACAAATAAATAAAATTGAAGTGTCTGTTTGTAATGTCAAAATAACAGCTTTTTATCTAATGCATATGAAAGTATATAAGGTACCTATACGAAAACATCTATTTTTAAAATTTTTGTCTGTCTGTCTGTTTTTTCGGGGTAATCTCTGAAAAGGCTGAACCAATTTTGACGGCACTTTCACTGGCAGGTAGCTGATGTTATAAGGAGTAACTTAGGCTACATTGACTTTAGAAAAAAAATAGGGTTCCGCGGAGACAAACACTTTTTTGTTAAAATCTACGCGGACGAAGTCGCAGGTAACAGCTAGTTTCATATAACAACAGAAAAGCATAATCCAAGGTAATCAAGGACTTAAATTTAATAGATGTCCTAAAGATCCCATAGGTCCATTCGTGCTGTATTGTTAGAGCCCCCAGACATCTTACTTCGGTTAACGGAACGGACAATACAGTGCTAAAATATGCAGCACTTAATGCCACATGACGGCTGAGGCATCAAATCATCTGCATGTTTAACTTCTAACCTTTATTATGGTATGCTGCATTTATGACGTTGACTTGGAGACTTGAGTTACTTCCGGGGTAGGTAGAGCAACAATGACGAAGAATTGACATGTGGATTTGTGTTTTTGTAATTTGTGAATATGACTGTTGTATAGTTAGTTGGACGTGTGTTATCCGCACTTAGCCCCAAAATTGGGCCATTGTGCGTAAGTGACCGACGCGAGAAGTTGTTCGGTTACTCATACCAGCTCAGCTCCGTCCAGAAAGACAATAAGGGACCGGTGTTGCGCAGTACTTCCTTCATCGTTTCTGGACTGTTTTTTTATGAATTAGGGGGCAAACGAGCAGACGGATCGCCTGATGGTAAGCGATTACCGCCACCCATAGACACCCGCAACACCAGAGGAGTCACAAGTCGTTGCCGGCCTTTTAAAAAGAAGTACGCTCTTTTCTTGAAGTGTTGATTTGACTATGGTATATGAACTCACGGGTTCGATTTTTGCGTTGAGCAGTGTTATTGAGGTTTTTGTCAAGAAGTATTGCGGTAATGGAATTTGGAACTGTGGCCATTGGGAAATGTAATAAATAATCTATACTAATATTATAAAGCTGAAGAGTTTGTTTGTTTGTTTGTTTATTTGCTTGAACGCGCTAATCTCAGGAACTACCGGTCCGATTTGAAAAATCCTTTCAGTGTTAGATAGCCCGTTTATCGAGGAAGGCTATAGGCTATATATCATCACGCTAAGATCAATAGGAGCGGAGCACCAATGAAGAATGTTTCAAAGTCGGAGGATATTTTTTCCTTTCGAAAGCTTCCGCTGCGTGCGCTGCGTAAACAGTTAAAGTTTCGCAAAAATCATGTATGACAGAATTGTTCCCCTTTCAAAGTTCTAAAAAAAAGTCCGCGACAGCATATGTTTATCTTTTATGGTTGGCTCACTATAACCATTTATATGCTAACGAAATTTGTTCTAAAATAATGCATTATTTGCGAAGGTATTATTATAAACATGATATTAATCCTTATCCAAATAAATACGTTATTCATCACAAGTATTTAATTTAAAACAAAATTGCCCTTTACATCATTCGATTTCAATGAATATCTTAGGAGATATCGCAGTTTTAAAATAACATTGCAGCAAAATAATTACCCATTACAGACATAGTACAAACGATGTTTCTCCTGGTTTATTCTGCGTGATTACTACTGGTTCGATTTGAAAAATTCTTTTAGTGTTGGATAGCCTATTTGTCGAGGAAGGCTATAGGCTATATAACATCACGCTACGACCCACGGGGGCGGCGCAGTAACGATAAACGCGGGTGAAACCGCGGGAACATCTAGTTTATAATAACAATGGTCTATTATATATACCGAATCGATCAGTTTAAATTAAAACCGAAGATTTTGCTTCATTAAAATAGTTTCCAAATTAATATCTTTCTTTATTTAAATATGAACTCAATGTAGCTAAAATTATTAATTTGTAAATACTAGCTTCTTTACACAGAAACGACTTTACAAACATGATACATGACTTAGATAATATTCTACCACATACACACAACACCGTCTAGCCCAAACTAAGCAGAGCTTGTACTATGGGTACTAGACAATGGATATACATACATATGTATATATACTTTTTTTGTAAAAGCATACCTATTATACATTGAAACACCCGCACCAAGACAAAAATCAATGTTCATGCACACAAATGTTTGACTTGTGCGGGAATGGAACCCGCGACCTCATGCAGTGGCAGTCGATTACACTAACCACTACGCCATCGAGGCCGTCAATAGAGAGGTGTTACCTCTCGATCTAAGTTGGAATGCTCATACAATGGAATCATTTCGGTAGTGCAATGTACATACATACATAGATTCACGCCTGTTTCCCAGAGGGGTAGGCAGAGACTACGGATTTCCATTTGCTGCGATAGTGCATTTGCTACGATAGTGCAATGTATAGGATTCAAACCCACGACCGCAAATCCGATACCTTATCCATTGGCACCCAAGCATGTCAAACTTCAATCATACGTGCAAGCTGACCGAACCAGTACTTAACTCCTGTCAATGATATCTTGATCATCTTTAATTCAACATAATCTTGGCCAAATTGGCAATTGTTTAACTAAAAAGCTTCAGACACAATCAATCAGGAACTACATGGTTTTTTGTGTGTGGCAACGCGTTCGCAACAAACTTGCTGCCTCATTCGTGTGCACAAACCGTATTGTTTTATATTTGACTAGTTGTCTCCCGCGGTTTCACTCACGTTTATGATTACTGCACCAATCCCGTGGCTTGTACCGTGATGTTATGTTACTTCTCGATAAAGTAGCTTTCTAATTGTGAAGGAATTGCTAAAACATTTCAGTACTGAGAGAGTTCATTTGTGATAAAACGTACTAACAAATATTTGCTTTTTTACCTAACATTAGTATGGATTCAAAAATATAATACCTAATTATAAAACGATAACGTGATGCATGTTTTGCTCTTCCGCGGGGGCGGACGGAGGGGTTATGTCGGACTCGCCGGGGTAAAGGAGAAAGATGGAATAAGAATAATGTACCTCCCGGAATACCGACTAAACCTACCACGGTGTTCCTCGACAAAACCGCTATTGACGGGGCGCGCGAATCACTTGCACTTGCGGTCGCGACCCCGCCGAGGTTTCGGACCGCCGTATGAAACGGCAGGCCACTACACGACAAGACCTACCCTGTGGCCATCACTAAGAAAATCCCTACTGTCCCCCCCCCTCCTCTCCCTAGAGGGGAGACGGACACGACACAGATTCACACAATACTACAATAACCAGCTGCAACACAATTAAAGAAAAACCCAGTGCGCCAAACCGCGAATTTATTTAACAATATCAAGCCAAGTAAGTAAATATACATATCAGGATACTACCGCATAATTGAAACGTTAAAACGGGACACTAATATAAATTCTCTTTAGTGTGAAAGAGATGACATACTGGTCGTAAGATTGGTTTAAAACGACAGAGAGTGCTTGGAGGCGAAGTCGTGTCGATATAATTTTTATTTTATAATCTTAATACGACAAACTGTGAAATTCTCGTAACGTAATTCAACAGTATATTTAAAGATTAACACATATATTATATTTTAGTTGGTGTTCCTCTTCAAAAATGTGTATGCTCGACCATTTAATTTATGTAGCGATGATAACACGTCGACGGTTCCGAAGAAATATTGCACATGTAATGCATTTTTAAGTTTGTCGAAAGTGATTTGGTCGAATAATGTTTTCTATTCATGTTTAGTTATTTATAAATCTGACAACAAGGTATTCAATTGGGTAAAGAATTTATTCACCATAGTCGTAATCACAGACATGTCATGTAAAAATATTTAATAATTTAATAATTACTTAAGTGTTACGTAACTCCTTCGTAAAATCATTAGTAAAGTTTTTAAAATTTTTAGCAATATCTTTTTTAAAGTTCCTTAATATATAAACTATTAAATATGTACTCGCTCGAATAATTGGTAATTGTCTCTGAGTGAAGCAGTTAGCCTTTTGAATAAGAGTAGGTAACTTTTTATTTGTATTCAATGCATAAGCCTCAGATTTTATAAATAACCAAAAAGTACAAATACAAAAAGTCAAGAAATAAAAAGAAAAATAAAATGTTTTAAAAAAGAAACAAGCGACAATATAAATATAAATCGTTCGGAAATAAAACATAAACATCGATTTTAAAGTTGTATTCCAAAACGGACAAAACGAAATTAACATGAAACCTCCATTACCGAGTTTGACATTACACTAAACCCATATTTAGATATTGCATAAAACTATTATAATTTACGTTTAATACACGGAATTCTTAAAATGTGCGCTGGCGCATCTCCGTTCGGGCAACAGCGAAGATTCCCGTAGCTCCAGGGGTCCTAACAGTGGTAGGCTAGAAAGGCAGCGATTTAAACACAGGAGAGAAAAGCTTTTCTTTTTTAGCTTGTTGCGATGGCGACAAAAAAAGTAAAGGAAAATTTATGGATTATTCTGAATGCTACAGTATTGTGTTATGTCTAATGTAATACATCCTTAAATAATTGTTTTGAGGCTGGGTGTCCTTTGTCGCCGCCGTTTCAATGTTTGTAATCTCATCGACACACAGAAATTATTCGATATATACATAGATACGCGATACGATATATTACACCTTCTTTACTATGCATTAAGTTCTGCTGTAAAATATATAATATATAAAGACTAATATATCGTTCAATTATTATTAATTCATCTTGCCTAAGTATATACAGGCTGATTGGTAAAAGACTGGACATATTGAAGGAGGGTATTCAGGACTCGTTTCTGGACACGAATATCTAAAACAATAGGTACTTAAAATTTTACCAAGTTATCTAATAAAAATTTTATGTGCGGACACTCTTGCGCATATACCAAAGCTAAACAAAACCTCCGCCCCCGCCTCCAGCTACCGCACCCCGCACTCTCCCGAATTTGCACCCCCGCTCGTCCTTTTCTTATCAAAGGTCATTAGCCTCGACAGCTGTGTGCGCAGTGTCCACATTTTATAGATATTTCATAAAAGGTTTTGTTTGCAGGTTATACAGATTTTATGTATCTCGCATTAGATTAGGAAAAAAGCCAAAGTCATTTGGCGTTTTCGAAAGGGGATATTTTCGAACCGAATGATTTAGAAGTCCAAGGACTCCTTTGGACTTCTAAATCACTTCTAAATCTCTTCAACCCTCTTTTGCCCAGCAGTGTGACATAACAAAAGACTAAGGAAAAAAGTAATCTAATGCTAAGTGCGTATAAAGCGTCAGTCAGCCCGCTCATTTCATAGCCCCACAATAACGGTCCCCTGGATTTATGACTCGGTATCAGCGAGCGACGACTGTGCTAATTGGTGCGTGTTCGAGCCCCGGCCGGTGCATGTGCGAGCATATAGTACGTGCTAAATGATGTAAGGATCGATTGAGCGGTGATCGCCAGTTGTAGACATGATGTTCATCATTTAGATGACGACTTTGAAGTTAATGTTAGTGTATCGTGACTTCATGATTTACGAAGTTAAGCAAAGTTGTTAAGGTTGAGAATTGGATGGGTGTTCAAGAGGCACAATGACATGTTTTATGTCTACTTAATATATATATGGCCCTAGATGGCGTAGCGGTTAGTGTAACCGACTGCCACGCCTGAGGTCGCGGGTTCGATTCCCGCACAAGTCAAACATTTGCGTGCATGAACATGGATGTTTGTCTTGGTCTGGGTGTTTCTATGTATAATATGTATGTATTTACAAAAAAAAATGTATATATGTATGTTTATCCATTGTCTAGAACCCATAGTACAAGCTCTGCTTAGTTTGGGCTAGATGTTGTTGTGTGTATGTGGTAGAATATTATTATTATTATTATATGGTCATTATTGGCTGTAATTAATCATTATGATACTAGATATTAGGAGCAAGTTTTGACACTCTATTAGAAATATTATTCAGTGATTTTCTATGAACCTGAAAACTTACTCCTTTATACATGGATATAGGCTATGGACTGCTTCGGTGACGCAGCGGTAGTAAATGCGACAACCGTGCATTTTGTCTCAGGTTCGATACCCAGTTGTAGCAAAGTGGTACTAGATTTTTTTGTATAGAAAATTTTTGCGGCATTCTAGAACTATGTCTGGTAACGGCAATAGACTCGGCGTTTTGGACCTAAAATTATAATCCGCGTAAAATATATGTACCTCTGCTCATCCCTTCGAGAATAGAGACACGAGACTATACAGGGTGTCCGGTAATTAATGGATAACCTTGAAATGTGTAATAGTAGAACTGATGGCTGTTCAGATAAAAATAATTAAAAAATCTATCCTAACTACTACCTGAGATATGTTTTTTTTTAATTACCATATTTAACTTTCTTGTACACTACAACCATAAATTAATGAATTCCATCGGTTTTTTGTTGTTTTATTATTAAACACTAATTATGCTAATAGATAGACAATCAAAAGTATGATTGCACTTTTTTAATATTGGTAACTTCGTATGACTTTAGCCCTGAGGGGTGACATTGGCCCTTAATTGGAAAACGCTGTTTAATTGGAAGAAGCTGTTTTACTGACAGTTTATATCTATTGATTTCCACGTGTATTTTTTCGGCAAAAAGTATGATAGTGGTCTGGTGGGAACTTCAAACTTTTCGCAATTAAGGGCCAATGTCACCCCTCAGGGCTAAAGTCATACGAAGTTACAGTACCTATATATATATTTTTTTTTCATATTTTTCTGATTGGCCATCAGATCTACTATAAGACATTTCAAGGTTATCCATTAATTACCGAACACACCTGTATAATAAAGCTAAGGGGGAGTAGTAAGGAGGCCAGTATTTATCAATACTAAATTACGTCTATGAATACTAGGTGCCCCATCATATATTATATGGTATAATGTATTCTGGGTAAATGAAATACGTCGCTTAGAACGCCCTCCGGCTGCATGTAGCGACAGAATAAGCAATGTGCCTCGTTTCAGATCGTAATGGAAAGCCGTAGATGATTGGGTTTTAAGGGGAACTAGAAAAGAACTGTAATTTATACATACACTAGATATGCCCGCGGTTTCACCCGCGTTTATCGTTACTGCGCCGCCATTATTTTTTTGTAAATACATACATATTATACATACAACACCCAGACCAAGACAAACATCCATGTTCATGCACACAAATGTTTGACTTGTGCGGGAATCGAACTCGCGACCTGGCAGTCGGTTATACGAACCACATGAATTCACAGCACTCGGTGCTGAGGCAGTGGCGAGGCGACCACTTAAACCACTACGCCATCCGTGTCGTCAATTATTCCTAGAGCGGCAGTTTTAATGTTTTTAAAACTCCCGCTCTAGGAATCTATACAAATAAATAAAATTGAAGTGTCTGTTTGTAATGTCAAAATAACGGCTTATTATCTAAGGCATACGAAAGTATATACGGTACCTATACGAAAACATCTATTTTTTAAATTTTTGTCTGTCTGTCTGTCTGTTTGTTCCGGCTAATTTCCGAAACGGTTCAACCGATTTTGATGGGACTTTCGCTGGCAGATAGCTGATGTTATAAGGAGTAACTTAGGCTACTTTTAATTTAGAAAAAAAATGGTGTCCCGCGGAGACAAACATTTTTTAGTTAAAATCTACGTGGACGAAGTCACAGGTAACAGCTATGTAGTAACAAATAAAACTGGTTGACTTTTTAAAAGAGATGTAGACTCGAACTTGTTTCCTGGAGGTGTAAGCAGAGACTAAGGATTACTACCTACTACGATCCTTGCATACCTCGCTTGCTTCAATCACATTCTTTAGAATCAGAGAGTGTGCTTTTTGACGTCTACCGGGCACAGTTCACGACATCCTACTACTAATGAGAAATAGGTACTTGTTTCTTTTTTAAATTAAAAGCACCCGCCATCGCTGGGTGTTGTGCTTATTCCCCTGACATGGGGATCAGGGACCTTATTTTCGTTCTTTGTTTTTTTTTTCGTTGTTATTCTTATTTCTAGTAACACTTCTTAATTATTACATACACGCATAATATCACAGTTAATTTTAATCTTATCTTACATATAATACATTTACATCTTACTCTAATTTAAAGCTATGTATTGGTGAAGTGGGTTTGTGTTAGTTATAATAAGTACTTGTTAGCAAAACTCAATAAAATGAAATCAACCTTCAAACCTTGTACAGTAGTAGCTTTGACCAACGCTACACCACCGAGCCATAGGCCTGCCTATAAGGCCAAATAACCGCTATGAAATCCGTACGGATAATTTAATTTTATTGCCACTGTAATTCCGCAGCATACCGAATACAATTCAGCGTTTGCGGACAATTTCTCAGCGCCAATAAAACTATTACCTAATAACTTCACAATAATTCACGGTACACATTTCTCTTATACCTGTTTACTTGTCGCCACTAACGAGCTAGCTAAATTCAGTCAAACACTGCCGAAAAACCAACCAAAAATTACAACCTAACCGTCTCTCTACCATCTCTACTTCAAAGATAATAAGAGCTACTTTGCCGTGGCAGAATGTTTCCGATCTGCATCCACAATTATCGAGATCAATAGTTCATGATACACTGGAGCGTTTCATCTTAAATCTTTCTACACGTTTATTAGGATTTCTGCGCCGTTTGCGCATACCGTTACTTTACAATGTTTATGGCCGTTTACCAGGTCTTACCTGTTTCTTACGCGTTACGATAATCTGAGTATAGGAAGCTGGTACAGGCCACTCTTTGCCTGGAGGTGTGAGCAGTTTATGTAAGATTTGCCTCAAGTTTGCTAAACACTTCAATCATTTACCACTGTCGTATTGCTTGCCTCACACCTTTAGAGGCTATTAGTTCCTGTTCTTGGTATTATATCTTACTAGCTTTTGCCCGCGGCTTCGCCCGCGTTAATTTAGAATTTGACAATCAATTCGGGTTGTACTCTGCTTGTAATAATATAATTCAATCATGATTCGGAAGACACGTGGCGCCATCTATTATCATAAGAACGTTATTGTTGTTTTCCTCGGGAAAAGTAATTTTTTTCAGGGTTAAAAGTAGCCTATGTCCGTTTCTGTATACCTGACAACGTATATGCAAAATTTAAAAATGATCAGTTCAGTGGTTTGGGCGTGAAAGGTAACAAACAAACAAACTCATTTTCGCTTTTATAATATTATAGTTAGGATTTAAAATTAATATTAGTTTGATTTGTTTTATTAATATTTAAATAAATATAACTAGTATTTATATATTTAGCAAACAGAAATTAGTTTATGTACAAGTTTCTGTTCTCTAAATCTCACGGGATAAATAAAAGTATACTAAGTGTTAAACCAGGTAATTAGTCTATCTGTGTAACAAGTTGCATCGAAATTTGTTATATAGTTTACGCGTGATTGAATAACAAACATCCAAACTACCAAATAGCTTCACAAGAATTTAGAATATTTATAATATTAGTTCTACATTTACATACAGAGTTTACGCATTTTGAACTAAATACTAAGAAGACAATCGTTGTTTCAGTTTACCCACTACTTCGATTCTCAAGTCCAGAAGTACGCCAATACATTCAAGATGTATTGGCCTAGGTGGTAATGATGTAGTAAGTCGCCTATATAACATAAACCTTCTGTTGTACTGCTGCTCGGTTTACGATTTTAATAACACTCTATGGAAGTGCTTTGTCATTCCTTGGCAAGCCAGACAACTAACGATCTTTACCCCTTACCCTGATATAAGCTGTTGCCAATTTCATGGAAGTATTTTATGATCGACCACTCCAACATTGGACAATCATCTCAGAGTCAACCTATCTTTACGAATTGCCTAACACTAATTTCGTACTTCAAATGGCAAACAAATAAATCACGCAGAAATGCAACGGCAACAAAACTGGACCACAATTAAACCAGTTTTCAGGCCAAAACATTTAACGTCTGAGACCGCTTAATTGTACACTAAAATACATAGAAACTGGATTCTTCAAAACACACGAACTTTGAAATTATCTCTAACAAAACATATAATTAAGTCTCAACAGTTTGCTAAACGAATTAATTATAAATACAACCCTTTCAAACAACCATTTTTATTTTAGAAACCTACTTTGTGTTGCTGTTGATGTTTAAAAAAGACGATGATATTCAAAGTGTGTTATCCTCTTCGGATTGTTCGCTGTACTGTTTTATATACTATAACGTGCACTTCGTTAGAAAAGATCTGAAGACCATGTGATATTACAATAACTTTGGTTTAAATAATATTTTAGGCTATGTTAAGCTATGGATGATTTCAAATTTAAAAATCAAATCGTGGTCTACTATTTATGGATTTTACTACATATTTTAAAACAAAGTCCCCCGCCGCGTCTCTCTGGCTGTTCGCGATAAACCCAAAAACTACTAATCACATTTTCGTGCGATTGTCACCAATAGACAGAGTGATTCATGATGCAGGTTTAGGTGTATAATTTATTAAGGTTTTGTTCTACCCGTGTAGAGCCGGGTCTGGGCGCTAGTATAATCTAAATCAAAAACAATAGCTCTTGAACTCTTATTTGTCCATTTGATTGTTCCATTATCACGTTAAAGCCACTAAACGGTATTGATCTAATTTTAACTGTTCAATAGCTTGGAATCCGATTTAAATATTAGCAACGGTTCATCTAATCCAGTTTGGAAAAATCTGTGATATGGTACGGATAAAGGCTAGTCTAAGAACACCTCATAATTTCAGCCGAAAAACGTCCACTGCTGGATATAACCCTTCCTCAAAATTCCACACAGAAAAAACAAAAAGAAGAATACCTCATTCAAGAGATTAGAAAATTCTTTGTCTAACTCAGCAGCCAAAGTTGCGGCACCGCGATTAAACGTAAACATATGACACAAAGTCACTTATCCAAAATTCAGAGGCGATATGTAAGTTATCTACTGTTCTGCGTATCTCCTCTGCTATATAGAGGCGTAATGTCATGTCATAGTACAAGATTTTTTTCATCTCCCGCTCTAGGAATAATTCCTGTGTCGTGGGGGACTTTACAAACATTTAAACAACGGACACAAAGAACCCCAGACTTGGAACATCTATTTGTGGATCACACAAATTTTTTGGCACGTGTGGGGATCGAACCCACAACCCTCGACGCAATGACAGTGGCGAAGCGACCACATAAACCACTACTCCATCCGTGAAGTCGAATGATCTTATAACGACCACATTGTATTTCCTGACTCTCCCTATCTACATAGAGTCGTAGAGTCGAGCTATTGAAGTGAGAATTCGCAAATTCCATCTACAATATTATTTAATAGAGAAATTTGTATTTGTATCATAAATCATATTGTGGAGTTTTCATTTCATGTGTGGTCTAAGACATAAGCTTGGTAGCAAGAGCTTAAGAAATATTTTTTGCTCTACCTCTTCGGTTTAAATGGCATAAGATTATGAATAATTGCTGGAACTTATCACAAAGTCTTGGATATATCCATGTCAGGCGTGTCATTGGGTTTTTCCGTCGAGTATTACTCAGTAGATACCTACGCGTCGTCCGTCCATTGCTACGTGAACATACTCCTAATAGAGTATTTAGCTCAGCTGGTCGTCGTAAGCTTGCTTGTATTAGAAGTAGTAGTAAAAATTCTAGTAATTTGCTATTATAATTGACAAGAAATCCTTAATAAAAAACAATATTGTGCATTTATGATGTAGGTAACTAGCTTTTGACTGCGGCATCGCTCGCTTGGACACAGTATTTTTTATATATGAAAGGTACCGTATGTGCTTTTTTTCACCGCTGACAAAGTGTATGCGAAATTTTATCATGGTCGGTCAAATAGTTGGCGTGAAAGTGTAACAAACTAACATACTCACATTCGCATGTCTGGCGATATTATTATGTATCATAATCGCTATACTATAAAATATACCACGGATTATTTAACGGATTCTACGTAATTCAATTTGAATAGCAAAGGTCGAACCGACTCTTATATACAGGATTGAAAGTGGCAGTACCCTATAAGTGATTTCTAAGTCACTAATATTATGAAAATGCTGTTGTAATGCCCATTTACTTAGGAATGTGGAATTAAATCGCTTTATCTCTCTCCTTGCGCCATCAAAACCGCAGAAGAATACACCGGAGAGGTATAACGCGGTACAATTGTAGATGCACCGCAAATGATTTCCTAAATTGTTTCAGACCCAAGGCTACAATGTTGCTTTAATTTAAATTGTAAACTTATAACATAACACTGTAGGTACTGATGTCCTGTTAAAGAGAAACTTCGGAGTAGGTATAAACGTAGCATCTTCTCGAACTCGAATCGCACCTCAAACGTAACTATAGGCTAGTAGGTTTTAATTTGACATTGAAGAAGATTATAGAAATATTTGAATATGTTGTAGCATTAGTATAGCTTGCATGAGTGCAATCTATATCTATACAAATAAATAAAATTGAAGTGTCTGTTTGTAATGTCAAAATAACAGCTTTTTATCTAATGCATATGAAATTATATAAGGTACCTTACCTACACAAAAACATATTTTTTTTAAATTCTGTCTGTCTGTTTGTTCCAGCATATCTCCGAAACGGCTGAACCGATTTTGACGGGACTTTCACTGGCAGATAGCTGATGTTATAAGGAGTAACTTAAGCTACTTTGATTTTAGAAAAAAAATAGGGTTAGGGACAAAATCTTTTTAGTTAAAATCTACGCGGAAGAAGGCGCAGGTAACAGCTAGTAATTAATATAATACCAAACGGTATCATCTGTCAATTTAAGTGCGTTCGACAATGAGGTCTATGCTGCAAGATAGAACTTATTGCTGCCTATAATGTGCAGTGCACGTCAGGTGCTATAGCTTCTCTGATATCCCCAACGATAAAAGAGACTCCGGATGAGCAAAAAGTCCAATAACACATAATACGCCAAAACAGGAACATATCAAGTACATATTTATCCTACGACGTCCCTTACAAGAGTTTTAGATATTCTTTTTATCACTTGTAGGCGGGTCGAATAACTTCGTCGTTTTACATATCTAAATTAAAATCTAAGACCCAAGATGAATCTCCTTTACTAACATGGCCCACACTGGTACTATAAATGTATACAATAAAGAAATAAATAATGCACCTCTCTGAGTAAAAATCTTCGATGCACCCATAAGCGCAATCGATGCACCCATAACAGCAATGCACGATGCACCCGTTCCAGTAATTCAAATTTCGATCAACTGAATTCGCGACGCGTAAACGCTAGTGCGGGGAATCACACTCACTTAGCATATCGATAAACTAATCATTAATAGTGAAAAGTTTTGTTGGAATCTGCAGTGCAACCGACTTAATCGCATTAAGCCGGTATGAAGTCTATACGTTATATCCTCGTACACATTGGCAACCAAATCATATTAATTTATGCTAATCCTAACCGGCTGCAGGCTGTAATTTATAGAATTACATAACTTAGGGCTGTAAAATTATAAATAGAAAACCTTAATGCAAAATGTGAGTGATCAATATATTGTCAATGAAATAACGTTCATTAGTATCGACTAGACAATATAAAAGCAAAACTAAGCCGCTTATAAAATGAAGTAACATGTTTCTATAATTATCATTTCCAATTACATTAATTCTTACTAACTCTCATACAATGATCAGTTATACCCTTCGCGCACCCAATTACACGTTTAACAACCCACTAAAACTTAAAATGGACTGAATTACAATTCACTACAAATAAACTTAAAAAACACCCTTCATCACTTGTCAGCCACTAACGCCAATTAAAACGAACTAGTGTTGGGCGAATGATATCGATAAAAAATATACGCCTCTCACTCTGACATAACACGACGCGACTGGCGTAAAGGCATTACTAAGTTTCCCTTTTAAGCGGCATCCTACGGTGTCCAGTTACCGGTCTGACTAAAAAAAAACTTTCGGATTAGCAATTACTATATACGTTGCGAAACTGGATAAAAGAATGCCTCCCAGGATAATATCGAGTTAATGCTAAAAGCCGAAGCAATTATACGCGAACTTAAATAGTCAAATGGATCCGCCAGACATTTTGATAGAGGCCATAATAATTTTATTTTTACAACCTACTCGGGTCTGTTTTGTTTTAATACCTTACGTAGAGGTGCGGTTCCTTTTAATAACAAAGAAAGCATTGCAATGATATTTCTCGATTCAATTAACACGAATCATTTGTATGTTAATAAACGAATTAACAGTATTAAGTGCGGTTCTCATTTATTTTGTTCATGTTTGTCGTCTGTTTTAGTTTTAAATGTTTTGGTTTGAAGACTTTTCGAATAATATTACTGGCGAACGTACGATGATTAGAAGAGACAAATATTTGGCTGTATAACATGAGAACATGAACAACAAACGACAGACAGGACGATTTCTGTCTGGCTAAGATTTGAATTTGAACGTATATCTATACTAATATTACAAAGCTGAAGAGTTCGTTTGTTTGTTTGAACGTGCTAATCTCAGGAACTACTGGTACGATTTGAAAAATTATTTTAGTGTTGGATAGCCTATTTATCGAGGAAGGCTATATAACATCACGCTACGACCCACGGGGGCGGCGCAGTAACGATAAACACGGGTGAAACCGCGTGAACATCTAGTGTAAAATATAATACAACACAATATTTCTATATTCTGAATTAGAACATATTCGTAATATTTTACCTTATTTTACATGCAATAAAATAAAACCAAAATGAACATGTTCGTTTTTCATTTGACACTTTATAATCTGTGGAAATTAGTAGGTGGTTCGCTTAGCACATTGTTCTCAGTTGGCTAACAGGCTGTCCATACACATTATATATTAATTATTCCAACCTATTGACTGAATCAGGTAGTCTTTTAATCGAATATTTAATTATTTAAACATCCACCATACCTGTTTTTTGGGTCACAAATATTGGCCACACCGATTTTATAATAATACGTAAGGATAATAAATGACGTCACACGGTCATAATTTTAAATATGATTTGGAATGTCAAAACAGATGCGACAATTATCAGTTTTATGTGCCAGTGTTTTGCCTGACAGAAATTCGATTGATCGTAAAAGATTCAATTCAATCAACACTGTGTCAAAAAATATAATTTATTTGATGCATCACTGACTAGTCCGCATCGATTGAGCCTGTAATACTTCAATTTGATTTGTGATCTCCTTAACATAATTTTATTGGTCAGCCATTTGCATAAATGTATTTTTAGAACCACCAAAGTAGATGCTCTTGTCATTATGATAGCTTTTATATCTAAAAGCTCTTTATTTAGTCTAGAATGCAAAGTCAAGCAATAAAATCTCCTTTGGGACATTAGTAACTTCCGTCGCTATTTTGGGTATTTTTACCAGTTTTATTACATTCTAATCAATTTAGAATGTAGTTTTATACTTTAAATTTGTGTAGTAATCATAGATTAATTAATTGGTTTGATGTAGACCACACAAATACCATGACGTTTTTGCAATCTTAGAAGATGAACTCTAATGGCGGTACATTACAGATGTTATCATTTTTATTAATGGCATCAAAATACAAATTGCGTAATAAATATTTTTGCCTCAACATTTATAGATGCTAAAATAGTCTGAATGACTATTTTAGTAATAGGTCAAATATTCATACAAAAACTCATCTTTAGAAACCCATGTCTAAATAATCAACAGTCACAACGCGTCTTATAGCCAATAAGTTTTTAATGTGATATAATAATATTAATATAGTGTCAATAAAATAGAGGTGTGGTACCTATCGATGTACTTATCGAGTATTGTGCAACACTATTGTGCTAAAAAGACAGTTTATAATAATTAAATTATCAAAATGTTCGAAACCAGTTGTTTTAGCGTGATTTGGTATGTCCATTCAAACGTCTTTATTTTCTATAATAGGAAAACCAACACATTAAGATTATTATAATTAGTTTCGAATACACATTAATTCCTAAACTAAAAGTAGCAAATTATATGAAAATCGAAGCACATTTTAGCAATTTAGCGTCCAAAATTATATTTAAAAGTGCGTTAATATGCAAAATGGAATATGCAAAACTGCGTTGTAAATATTATTATAAATATGACGATAAAAAATAACGACACACTTGTCACAACTCTATTTTATATTTATTATATTTTTTTAATACACAGTTTTATATTCATAGGTCATTTTGTAATACGATATCTAAAATAAAATTGACGGATAGATCAAAATTTTGACGCTAAAGGTTAAATATCGCACCTACGTGGTCGGATTTGTGGTTGATATTCACACATATATGTATATTCGTTTTTTTTGGCATTTAGTTTTGAATATGCTTTGTATATTCTGCATTTGAGAAATTTGGTGTGACATGTTATAAATTTGATTTTTCTTGTTATAACCGACACATATATGTGTTCTTTTTTGCGCGCCAGTATTCTTTTAATATATTGTTTTTATGCTAGATTTAATTATAGATACATATGTTTCTAAAATTTTATGTCATACATTACAGCGCATTAACATGACTTCCGTGGTATATGTTTGCGATTATGTTTATGATGAAGTGAGCAAGCCTAAAGACTCCATGCGTCTGCTAATAGTAGGTAAGCAACTAACTTTTATACCATTGAGTTCACCTAGCTTGTTTTTAATACGTATTAAAGTGCATGCTCTTTAATTCGCTTTGTCTGTGCGTTTATTGTGAAGACACAAATGAGTGCAAAGTTTTAATGTGTCACATATTATGTGTATTGCAGTAGTGCTTAATTAATAGTAAAAAAAAGTAAGCAGGTAATACCGCGCATGGATCAGACTAAGTGAGTTACAAAGCATGCACTCTAACTTATTTTACAAACAATAATTTAGACAAACAAATAGAACGACTTGCGCCAATAACACTATTTAATAATATAATATATAAATTTTAAATTTAGCATTCATGTATTCTGCTCACAGTATCTCATACATTCTAATAATAATACTTTCCATTCATCCGCAAAAACATCAACTTCTGGGTAAAATAATAAAAAAGTTTATAATAAAAGTTGTCTCCTTTAGTACATATTAACTCAATGTTTCCCACTGGTTTTTTAACCAGGAATGCCACGATCAGCCGTAAACTTATGCCACGGTCCGTCCCAAATTACATAAAAACTACTTTCTCATACAAACGTATCTCAAAAATACAGCTTAATAGTTACATTCATATAACATTCCAAAGATAACAGTGTTTAGAGTACTGTCCATTCAATAATTCATAATTCGAACGTGCTAAGACTGACATTAACACTTCAACAGTATAGTGCAAACAAACAGACAAACAGTTTCTATAGAGCGAAGCATATTTAGCATATGTTATGACACACAAAACTGTCCGGCGGACAAAGGCGAGAGCGGGACGCTAGTGTTGAGTTGGAATGCGGGAACTGACGCATGGAATGTGTTCAGGAGACAGGAAGACAATCCACAAGACATTAATATTGACTGGGTGTATATTTATATGAATGCTGATTCTCAGGTTGTGACCACGGCCGGCGTAACCTGGTCTAAACGTCAAAGGTAAATAAGAATGATTGCGGTAATGTCCGTTACATAGTATATATATATATATATACACAACATGTCACAGATATAACGCACAACCTCAAACACCCCAATTAGATTATTAAATCGTAATAATAAGCCGATTTTGAACAAACGACTTTCAGGATGTGCGTATGTGTGCGTGTATATTGAAACGCGAAAGCTTAAAAGTTATTATTGATTGGGTTGTGCAGTTGTTAAGTGGTCATTTCGTCACTGTTGCTACAGGGAGAGTGAGATACAAATCCAAGTTTTATTCGGCCTCGATGGCGTAGTGGTTAGTGTAACCGACTGCCACGCCTGAGGTCGCGGGTTCGATTCCCGCACAAGTCAAACATTTGTGTGCATGAATATGGATGTTTGTCTTGGTCTGGGTGTTTCTATGTATAATATGTATCTATTTACAAAAAAAGAAGTATATAAGTATGTTTATCCATTGTCTAGTACCCATAGTACAAGCTCTGCTTAGTTTGGGCTAGATGGTGTTGTGTGTATGTGTGGAATATTATTATTATTATTATTATTTGTGTCCGCTGTAAAGATACCGCGGACACAAAAATGATCGAGTCCCAATCACCGTAACAAATTATATTTTATACTTGATGTTCCCGCGGTTTCATCCGCGTTTATCGTTACTGCGCTGCCCCCGTGGGTCGAAGCGTGATGTTATATATAGCCTATAGCCTAAAAGAATTTTTCAATTCAGACCAGTAGTTCCTGAGATTAGTGCGATGAAACAAACAAACAAGCTCTTCTCTTCAGCTTTATAATATTAGTACCTATAGATATTTTATATTACTTTTTCCAAATATATGAAGTTTAAATAACGTTTAATACTATTTTTATGAGAGACTAAGTAATTAATATAATAACCACGATATCTTCCACGGATTACTGAACATTGCTGTTTTACGAGCATGATATCGGCTTAAAGCAATATGTTTATAGTATTAAATTAATTAATTAAAATATCTATGAAGTCAACCGAGGCAAATGTGCTTATATGTCCGTTATGTATTCACTTCTTTTAATATGTTTTTACTGAAACTTCTGCCTAATAGTACAGTATTATATAATACATGATACAATTTAGCAATATGAGATTGTGAAACTTTTAGTTGGTAGACGCAAATGCATCCGCAATTACCTCGGAATAAGCCCAAAATATCCAGTACAAAATGCCCTTCCCATTTTTGTATTAAAGGTACTGTATTATTATACTATTCTAAATATTATTACTAGAGGCTCTTTTCTTCTTTCTTTACTCCTGAACAGCGGTATTTGCTGTACAAGGCCCAAGCATGGAGTACTGTTCGCACCTTTGGAATGGTTCCGCTAAGTACCTACTCGATGCCTTAGAAAAAAAAACAACGGGTTACACTTCGGGAGTGCCGGCAGAAGTGAAAACTTGAATATTAACGTTGTGCATTTTTGATATTTTGGAATGGTTAGGGAATAATTTTGCACGAATTGCTTTAATTATCAGTATAAAAGTACTATCATTTGTGTGGTAAAATACAATATTCATTTATTGCGCTATCGTACACAAACATGACAATTCTCCCTCCGTCTTACGAATTTTCGATCAGGTGACGTGTCCTGACGCGAGTTTTACATTTTTTACCCATCACAAAAAGTGCACAACGCCGCTAAAGAAGTTTCACTTCAATAAAAAAAGGTCTTCGATTTTGGCTTACATACGTAAGTAATCATTATAAACAACTACTTTTGGCATGTTTTGAAAATCCCTCGGGATAAGATACAAACTAGTTGACAACTAAAAACCACGTACCTGGAGGTCTAGTCAATAGCTATTAAAATTAAATCCTAAATAGGCATGGGTATAATATCTGAAGTCATGTAACGTAACCTAACAATATCGCCGCCTTTATTATTCTGAACACGTAAACATTCTCAAAAGGAACGATATACACTTTTTGTTTCGTCTTTCGGCGTATTAGAAGACAAAAATACTCGTCCAGTATAACAGGACCTCTATTCACAGATATTTCTTTACAAAACTTTCAAGTTACGGATGATCCAAGGGGTCTTTCTGATTGGTTATTAAGTATTAATATAAAGGCTAATATAGTTTTGTTTGTCCAAGTGTTTCTAAGGTACTGTTTCATTCAAACTCTTAAAACACGTTTGGATTTTTTATTCCGTCCGTTTTTGAGTGCAATAGTGTTTTATAGTAACTTTGGTAATTAAAAACCGACGTATAGATAAGTTTATCATATAATTATATAACCAGTTAAAAATGAACTCGGTTGGTTACTTAGATGGGAATAAAAACTGGGACAATAAAAGCCATTAATTTTAAGATTATTTAGGTACATCATTTGTGATATTAGGTGGGACATAGCTTGCAGAACCGATAGTCGTTATGGCAGAGAGTTCTGGACTGGCAACAACCCCCACAAAATGGCAAGGTAAGGGTCGCGGGTAATGGGCTGCGAGAAACTCAAAAAAGGCCTGTGTGAAAACCCTTGGGGAAAGTCATTGACCAGCAGTGGACTTCTTTCGGCTGAGATGATGATGATGAAGTTAATATTTTGTTCTCCAGCCTCAATTAAATACTAAGCGCGCATATTTTTTAAGTATACTCCTATTCTATGACTTTGTCTCTGTGTTCCAGAGTTTACTTAAAATCTAGATTTAGAAAAATCTTATGGATTACTTAAATAATTGATACGAGTAGGATCCGAAACCGGAAATAGTAAGAAAGTAAACGATAGTTAAGAAAGTATCATAATAACTATTTATTTAGACTTGGAATAACTTTATATGAGATTAGATAACCTCACAGTGGCATCTTTTCTAAAACAAAACGTAACATTTTTCAAACTAAACTCATGAATAATCATAATATTGTCTTCTGTTTACGCGAATGTTATTCATTGAAATTAAACTACTATATACGGATGTTAGGATACTTTGAAATAACTAGACTGGAACATTGAGACAACTACCATCTTAGTCTCCCCGTGACCATGGCGGCTGAAAAGCAACCGAAACGTCGTGGAAAGTGTAGACATAAATATAAATAGTTTCAATAATTTAATTAGCTTAAAATTAGTAAAGTTTAATAGTAATAGTAGTGCAACAGTTTCTAAATTTTGTAATAAAGTGTCAAATAAACAACGCGATAAAATCCGTATATATATACCTATAGTAGTTTAATTTCATGAATAAGCAAATAATAATTTTATATTTTTAAACATTGCATCTCTTATTTATTATAATTGTATATAAATAAATATCGATAAAAATTCAAGCTGCCAACACTATGCTTGTTTATGGACGAGTGTATGCTAACGTCGTATATATAGTTTTTAATGTATAAACTGTGCAAATAAGCCGCGAAATTACCGAAGCTCCTATTAAGAGAAGGCATCGAGCTTATTTCTATACATTTATTATAATTTTTCGATAAGAAACGTAAGGCCGTCGGCATACTTAGGTAATTAAACACTTACGACTTTTTAGTCGCAGACTTTTAACATTTCCGTTGATTTCTAATGCATTTGCGCTTTTAGATACTAACTTTTTGAAGTGAAAACTTCTTTAAGCGCGTTGAGCACTTCTTGGGTGAACAAAAATCATAGAACTCGCGTCATCGTCACGCTTCTACGCTTTCCATTTTTGAATTATTTTAGAATACTAACAATATCTCGGCAATGGTGCGTCCTACGCAAAAAATAACGAAATTTGACACCCTTAATAAACACATATCAGGAACCCTTTTTTTATTTATAAATATGTTAAAATTTCACTTCTATCGGCAGTCCCCAAAGACTGCCCCTAATTTTTTAATATATTGATGATTGACTTCTTGTAAAGCACTTGCAACAAATCCTGTGCCGTATGGGCTTATCTTTTCTTGCGTTTAAATCTATGCAGTTTGTGCGTATCTTTTACTGTAACTATATATATATATATATATATATATATATATATATATATATATATATATATATATATATATATATATATATATATATATATATATTACGAGAAATAGATATAATATGGTGTCACATATGTTCATATGAGTTGTTATTACAATGATCAATGCTTTCACCGTAGACCTACACTTGGTGTTATTATCGCCACGGGTTAGACATAGATGAGACACCTTGCTAGGTTTCGTAAACTTCCTAATTGCAAACCCAATAACACTTCCTGTCTCGGGAATCAAACCTAAGCCCTCACAAACGCACTATCTAAACCACAGAAGAGCCGAGGCTGTCGATGTAAATATTATATTATTGTTATCCATTGTGGAACCAGCCTTAGACGTTACGTTTTCTCCAAGTGATGTCATTTAACTGATCTGAGATATCGATAAACGATTTATGATTTCAAAATTATCGTTTACTTATGCATTCAGATTTTTTTCCATTCTAGCATGGGAGCTAAGTTTTTGTGTGGGTATCTGGTTATGAAAATAATAATCGACGATTAACCAAAATAATAATTGAATTAGAATATTAATAAAATAAATATTTTTATATCCGCATTCAAGCATATACGATAAAATGTATTTTGTAGAATGTTTAAATAGTTAGGTGTTGGTGCCTACAGACTGCTATCTTCCAGTTTCTATGCCCTGTCAGGCCAAACTTATATGACTGCATTGATAACGCTGGTGTATCAGTGGTGACCTAGTATTGTGGGTTCAATTCTCATACTAGACATAAAATTGTGTGAACCACAAATTGTTGTTTCAAGTATTGATTTGTAACCATTGTTTCATTATTTGGAAAGCCCCTTGTGATAGGTATTATTTATTCAATAAAAAGAAAAACGCAAGCCGGTGTCAAATACAATAACGGTATATCATACCTAATTAGCCCTTTAAGTCATCCCACTAACATAAGAAAATATCGTCGAAATATAGACAAAAAGCTGTCTAAATAACCCTTTATAAGGGCGTTCAGTTATAGGAAATCATAGACAACTTACAATATTCCCAAGAAACATAATTCTTTTTTCAAACAATCTAACGCCCTTTCAGAATGTCATCATGTCAAAAATCAGTATCCACTACAGCAAAAAATGCAATACAATAAAAAATAATGATAAAAACGTGATATAAAAATTAAACAAAGCTTTTACCACAAAAACACAAACGACTTGCGCGCGCGCATTGAATACAAAAATAAAAGGCTAACGATTTTTTTAATCTGTCCCTTTTTGAATTTTGTGAAGGTATAGAGAAATTATGTCATAAATTCTCTATAGTTGCCATTTACCCTATGTGTTTTTTGAGTCAGCTCTTACCTCTTATTTCATCTATCGAAAAATTATACCATAAATCGTCTGTGGTCTGGAACTTACCTGCAAAAAAGAAATACACTTAAATTAATATTTATTGCGAAAGGTGATCATAATATTTTTATGAAGAGGCAAAAAGTTTATTTTCGTCACTTGATAGTATCACTAACATGCATCTCTTTTTTCGGAAAGGGTAGACAAATAATTATATCATATAAATTTTTTTTTAAACTCCTTGAGTAGAGATTTTTAGTATGCTTGATGTAAATATCTATGTTGCTATAATAAAGCTTTCACCCCATACTAAAACATAAGTGTGACTGTAATCATAGTTATATCCAATCTTGTATATACTTCGTTTTTGTTTTTAAATTTATAAGGCACTAGTTTTCATCCGCGGCTTCGCTCGCGTAAATGTAGGTTAAGTTAGGTTAGGTTTGCAACAGTTATTTTTTCTGGATGAAAGGTACCCTATGTCCTATTCTGTACCCCTAACAACGTGTATGCAAAATTTCATCTTGATCGGTTGAGTAGTAAAGGCGTGAAAGTTTAACAAACAAACAAACTCATTTTCGCATTTATAATATTAGTTAGGATTAGGATAATGGCTGTAACACCTTGTTAATCTGAGTTGTAAAATACTGAAATTATATTTAATTGGCGATTTAAAAGAGTGACCGTGAGTTTCTTGCAGGTTTCTTCTCATAAGCTCTACCCTTTGCCTGAACCTAGCAACTAACCTAAATGTAGCTTCAGTAACTTAGTAAACTGACTAACCTATATACTTTGACGTTCATAAGTATTACTTTGTGACCTAAATGAAAAAATGATTTTTGACTTTGACTTTGACTATCATGTATTCTTTCTTTTTTTAACTCTTGTGTTAGTTATTTAAAAGTTTAAGCTAATGTAAACTTACACGTATATAGAGTATGTACTATATATTGCAAATGTTGTGTACAAATGTAACTGGCTGTCAGATTTACTCATTGTGTACAATTAAGACTAGTATTTGTATATGCTAATTTGTTATCTGTTTTTGTGTCTACTGAATAAAATAAAATAAAATAATAGAATTTGAGGTTCAAAATTTTTGTTTCCATTCTGGCTGGTCTTTGTGTTCCATGCTTGAACGTTAGTAAAGACTCATGATACAGAAATGATACCTAGTTTTAATTGACGTATTCTAAAGGGAACTTTTCTTATTTCGAAATATCATTGCAGACTTAACTCAATATCTTAAGCGTTGCTTTTAGTCTTTGCTACCAATAAAGTCCTTCTCATCAAATTGAAACAATTTTGGTACTGTACTCAACTTGGTCATACGGACACGAAATTTCCGTACAGTCTGTTGGAAAGCAGCTTAGATGTCATCACCATGTCGGAATTCTCATACTAGAAGTAGTGGTGAACACACGAGCAGAGATGAACGTGGGTGATAAATACCAAGATATGGCTTACTGGGAACTGTGCTGAGCGACTCTGGTGTAAGGCAGCGAGTGTAGCGGAAACTGAGGAAGTTTTTATGTAAGGTGGCATACTGCGATAATTATGGTAAGCTATTTGTCTCCTGTTCATTAACGGTAACATTAAGTTATGGACGCATCTTCAAGAGTACCTTTTGCCTATTGTAGACGTTGCAAAAGAAAATATATGCTATATGCTTGCTTTTAACGCAAAGGATAGATTAGTGAAGGTCACCATAAAAATGACTATTCAAAACTTCAGGGCGAACGCAATATTATTATCTTATCTTATCTTATGTGGGGGCCAGTCAATGGAGACCAGCGACACTTCAACCCAGTGGGATCTTTTGTGTCAACACTTTCCCAGTAACGACTGCCATAGATGTTCATGGCAGCCGGGACCAACGGCTTAACGTGCTTTCCGAGGCACGGAGCAGGCGATAATTGTCAATCAATACGCACATAATTTCGAAAAGTCATAGAACTTCTGAAAGTCAGAGGTGCGCGACGTGGGTTCGAACCCGAGACCCTCTGCATTACAGTCTGTTGGTCTCCCCACTGAGCTATCGCTGCTCTGAACGCAATATTAAGACTATCATGAAGTTTACTCAGATTTCTTTCTTTCAAAGTGACATTACTACGTTGTTTGGACCATTTCATGTGTAGGACAATGTTTCATGGTATAAATAGCATGAAAGTCAGCTCGTAACTTCTACTTTGTTTAATGGTAAGTCTCCTAGTCTCTTATACTTAGCACAGCGTATACTTAACTTGTCAATTGTTATAATGCCAACATAATTGAAATCTGGCCGCCGGAGTGCCGTTGCGACTTAATAGGTTAAGGACCTTATAGCTAAAATCAGGCATATACCACACTCGATGTTCCCGCGGTTTCACCCGCGTCTATGATTACTGCACCGCCTCCGTGGGTCGTAGCGTGATGTTTACAGCCTATAGTCTTCCTCGATAAATGAGCTATCCAAAACCAAAATAATTTTTAATTCGGACTAGTAGTTCCCGAGATTAGCGCGTTCAAACAAACAAACTCTTCAGCTTTATAATATTAGTATAGATTTAAGCTAACTACATAGTTTATGAAAAATAATCTTATTACTTAAGGAGTCTTCTACTAAATAGCTTTGATTAAATGATTCAAGTTTTAAAATTAATTTAGAAAATATATTTAACAATACATAACAAACCTACTACATGTTTTCATGAAACAATGTAAATATAAAATACATTTTACTACGCTACCTCTCATGACTTAGCGTAACCAAAAAAAGCTTTGTTTTAATAAAAATATTTTGGAGGCACGACGAGCTGCGCAGGCGTCTCTTGTGAATAACTCACGGACGTGGATGGAGGACGTGGGAGGGTAGGCAAAGTACCTCAATAATGACTCGAATTAGGCTTCTAAGGCAAAGTTGTAATTGTAAACCAGTGGCTGTAATGAAACAGTAATCATTTACCTTTATTAATATAAAAAGAAATACATGTTCAATGAATAGTAAGGTTGGCGTCGTCAACAGTTGATGACTTCAATCTTATTCTTGTTGTTGATCATTAATTATTGATCATAATAATTGATTACTTAACTCTATTTATGATACGCTACTCTACAAAATATAGTGGACATATACAATTATCTATACTAATATTATAAAGCTGAAGAGTTTATTTGTTTGAACGCACTAATCTCAGGAACTACTAGTTCGAATTGAAAAATTCTTTTTGTGTTGGATAGCCTATTTATCGAGGAAGGCTATAGGCTATATAACATCACGCTACGATCCACGGGGGCCGCGCAGTAACCATAAACGCGAGTGAAACCGCGGACACATCTAGTCGGTAATATGCCTACATGAAAATAACTTTCTTTCTGTCCAAATATATTTTCTTTTGCCTCGAGGGCGTAATATTAAGCCACTTGTTTTTTGCCAAGAAATTTTCAGTAACGGTATCTACCATTGTGTCTTATATACAGCAATAGACGCATCTTCTAATACGTGAGACCCTAAACCAAGACAGGTGAAATTGTGAGTATAATACACCTCTTTTTTGGGAGTAAAGGCGTGAGGCTATATATACTTTCAAAAATTTACTTTAGAAAGTGTATTATATCAATATCAAACAAACAAAGTCCGCCTCGATGGCGTTGTGGTTAGTATATCCGACTGCCATGCCTGTGGTCGCAGGTCCGATTCCCGCACAAGTCAAACATTTGTGTGCATGAACATAGATGTTTGTCTTGGTCTGGGTGTTTCTAAGTATAATATGTATGTATTTACAAAAAAAGCATATATGCATGTTTATCCATTGTCTAGTACCCATAGTACAAGCTCTGCTTAGTTTGGGCTAGCTGGTGTTGTGAGTATGTGGTAGAATATTATTATTATTATTATAAACCCTTACAATCCTATACACTATAAATTGAACAGCCATATTCAATACGAACCAATTACAAAGCTTCCTTTCGAAACTTACAAATTAAACTACTTTTAATTAGTATAGCGTAGCCTGTCCAAAACAAAGCCCACTAGTGGGATACGTTAAAACAGTTTTTATTACGGATCCTATATCTCGCGTTTAGAGTCTTTTAGCCCCTCAAGTGTTAATGTATAAGTAAACATTGGATGCTACTGTTTGGACCCACGCTTTTTAAACTTACGAAACGGGGCCGAAGATATATTTACGGTATTGTCCTGACCTTTTTTCGATGGTAGAGATGATATTTTGCCTTCATTGGACGTATCCATCCTTTTGTGTGATTTGCAAGGTTTATGTAAGCAGTTCAATGTATATGCTAATATTATAAAGGTAAAGAGTTTATATGTTTTAAAGCGTTAATGTCAAGAAATATCTACCAGTTTTACATAGTCGACAAAACTGCTGGGTTTGGAAAAAGTAACTATTGGGTGTTTCTCTCTAGACATCCTAAGAATCAGCATGAAGTCTGAATCAGTGCCGATTAAGGACAAGACTCGTCCCTTATAGCGTGGCAGTTAAAACATAGTTGGCGAAGTCTGAGGGTAATATGCCTCCGTCTAAACCTTCTAGGATAGAGCCGTAAGCGTACGTATATAATAAAAAATATTCCAGTGAGTTGGGTTGATATCATAGCTATTACTATCCAGGGACACGCTTGAATCTACTGCGTACTTCACGGAGTAAGAATTTGCGCATGACTGCATAAACGCAATGTCATGGTCACGTGACAACTGCCAATTTACGACAGTTCCAAGGCCACCGAAAAGACAAGGCGAAAACGCTTGACATTGCACGCGATTAAAAACCTCCTAGATATAATCTCGCTTCTTCTAATAGTGTGAATTAGTTCGGCAATCCTCCGCCTTCGATGTTTATAGACGCACACACACAAACACACCCACACACAGATATGCGCGCACGGGAACAATTAACACGTGGAATTTAAGGTTACACTGGAATTTAACTCCTCTATTTTGGACGGAGAATGTTTTTATTTCACTGCACGATAAGCACTATATAATAGTACCTGGTAAACTATTACCGCTTAGCTAGGTAAACTCTTACCGTAGTCTATATAAGTTTGTTACGCTCTCACGTCTTAACTAATCGACCGTTCATTATGAAATGTTGTATACTCGTTGTCAGGAATACAGAAAACGACATAGGATATCTTTCATCAAGAAAAAAGAAGAATAGAAAATTGATACAACCTACATTTGCGCAAGTGGAACCGTGGGCATCTCGTATGTATATAAATCTGTATGATGACAAATACTCGATCTTACATGTCCTAAAACCAACAATCCAACTCAATCATCTCTGATATTATTCATGATGGACGAGCGCAAAGCGCATATTACTTTGACAAATGGTGCGTTTGCGCATTCGCGTCACATCTAACACGAGACATGAGTTACAATGGGCCTCGTGCTATTCCAACATACACGTAATGTAAACCTAACCGATTCTCTTGCAGAATGAGTACACGAATATTTTGACAATGTTTGATAAGAATAAAATTCGCTGCTTATTTGGCTTAGTAAGTACTTGCATCCGGCCGCGGATTCGCCTGCATTAACCATACAGGAACGTATATGGGGAGATAACTTATACTGTGCTAATATAGGACGTGGTCTTTCTATGTAGCACGTTAAATTCAAAACCATTTAATGATTTATGCATCATTGAACCAAAAAACATATTCATCATATTACACAATCTATAAGCATGAGATTGTTTGTTTAAACGTGCCAATCTCTGAAACTAATAGTCAGATATATCAAACTCTTTTAGCATTTTACTGACCTGGTAATAGAACGCCGAAAAGCACCCATATACTCTACCACTGCGCCACCCAGACAGTCGCTAATACTAAATTACTAGTAATCCTAATACCTAAATAAAATTATCACACTCAAAGCTCTTTCTTAGACCATTACGTATATAACGTATTACTGATTAGTCTGAAACAGGTTTCTGACTTCAAAGCAATCGTATAAATCGCATATTTTACTGCGATACAATATCATTATATAGTCCGTAACCCATTGTACAAGTATGAGAGTACGGACTCGCTTATTCACACTAACATTTAGAGTCTAAAATCCGAAATGACGTCAACTTGTTAAATATTTATAAGTTAACTTGAGTGCTGGACACACTAGGCCGGAATAAGGTTTAGTAACTAGCATTGTTGGGTATGATGGAGACTACTATTATCTCTTAACTGCACGGAAAGAGAAGTGGTTTAACTGGTAGCATCGCTAGTGTAACTACGCTGAGTGTTGTAGATTTGATCATCAATGGGAAAAAAATGTACTGATCTACAAATACTCGTAGTTGTTTCGAGTCTGAAAGTTTCATGTTTAAATGTTTGTAAGATCGCCTGCAATACAGGATTTATTGCAGGAGTTATCTTTTGAAAAACAATTAATAATGAAATATAATAAACATATGTATAATATGTATGTATTTACAAAAAAAAGTATATATGTATGTTTATGCATTGTCTAGTACCCATAGTACAAGCTCTGCTTAGTTTGGGCTAGATGGTGTTGTGTATGTGGTAGAATATTATTATTATTATTATATATATATAATAATGTCAGCCCTGTATTAAACTGTCGCACTGCTGGGCACGGGCCTCTTCTCACTGTGAGAAGGGTTAGGACATAGTCCACCACGCCGGCCCAGTGCGGGTTGGTAGACTTTACATAATAATATCTTCGAGAACATTGTGGAGAACTCTCAGACATGCAGGTTTCCTCACGATGTTTTCCTTCACCGTTAAAGCAAGCGATAATACGCATATAACTTCGAAAGTCAGAGATGCGCGCCTAGGGTTCGAACTCGAGACCTCTGCGTAGCAGTCCAACGGTTTCCCACTAGGCTATCGAAACGCTACAAAAATAAAGAAAAAGCTGTAAGTAGGATTATGTCTGAATATCTACGTGGAGTTAGGGTGCATAAGACCTACATTATATAGCTATGTTAAGGTCCCACGTAGCATGTAAGCGTTACGAATGCCATGCTACTGGAATATGCCGAACAGAAAATGCTCGTTAAAATTTTCCGATCCGAAAATCAAACGCGAGGCCACGCAATACGATAGTAAAACTAACATATGCGAAGAGACCGATAACACGAATTTCCTTTTTCGAACCTTTCTTGGGATTTAAAGGAATGAATATGTACGTAGACAAATCAATTCCTGTGTCTGACTTTACAAACGGATATTTAAGAGTAGTAGACCCTCGCTGATTTCGACATGAATGTGCCGGCTTGACCGGGCAAGGACTACCCTCTCACAGAATATCGACGTGAAATACCAGTATTCCTACTGTTGTGTTTCGTGCGGTGAGTGAGAATGCCGGCGGCTCAATTACCCCCTTTCCCCCATATTTGTCTCTGGTGTTGTAGGCGTCCATAGGCTACGGTGACCACTTACCATCAGGTAAAGCAATCATACGGCCCGTATGCTTGTTTGCCACCTTAGTTGTACAAAAAAAAACTTACTCCCATACATGCAATAACAATTTATTGGTCACACAAATTGTTCTCTCATACGGACATCAAACCTTAAACACTAGGTGGCACGGTAACCACTTAAACCTATCTACACTATCAGCAACTTAAAGCCACGCACCAATGTGTGTAAACTATACCTTATGGCAACAAAGATATCATTGTGTTCTAGATAAATAATGTCTTTAGAACTAATACCTGTTTATCTTTGGCTAAGTACCGCCTCTAATATTTACTTTATCGATAATATAACTCTACCTTTTGGGTACACACGTAATAATAATAAATAATAATAATTTGTATTCTAAATGCACGTGGCTTAAACAGTTATTGCGAATGCAAGATCGATGCCTGCAGTGAACGAAAATTTGTTTATCTGCAGATAATGGCATGTTTGGATGGTTATAGTGTCTGTAGTAATAATAATATAGTAGCGATGTGAATAATAATAATAATATAATAATAATATTCTACCACATACACACAACACTATCTAGCCCAAACTAAGCAGAGCTTGTACTATGGGTACTAGACAACGGATAAACATACATATATACTTTTTTTTTGTAAATACATACATATTATACATAAAAACACCCAGACCAAGACAAACATCCATGTTCATGCACGCAAATGTTTGACTTGTGCGGGAATCTAATCCGCGACCTCAGGCGTGGCAGTCGATTACACTAACCACTACGCCATCGAGGCCGACTAAAATTGAATTGAATTTATCAATTATAGGTCGAATTATTCGAGAGTATCTTGAATGAATTGTTGATAACTGATTAGTATGTGTTAGCGATGTGTATACTATTTTACAATCGAATCGTTAAATAAAACGGTTATTTTGCAAATGCTATATTAAGAAAACAAATAAAAGCCCAGAAGAAAATTGCGGCAGGAATTGCACGGCAAGACATTTTAATATAACCTTAACTTCAAAAAATGGCTTTAAATTTATGTAAGCTCTACATAATTTCAAATAGATTACGACGTGTGTTTAACCAGCTAATTATACTGAAGTCAAAGATCCCGAAGTATTTCGCCATCCCTTGTTAAAAAAAATAACTTTTGTAAAACGAATGTGGCGGTCGTCTAAAACCCCGAAACTCGTGCATGCATCACGGGGCGGAGGCGACGCGAGGAATTCCGAACGAGCCGAATTCGAGTTGTCGGCTCGCAGCGCCTGTCGACGCCATCTGGCTCTTAGTGATGGGAAATTGTTATCGATAGCTTTAAATATATAGTTAGTTTACTTCACCGCGTTTCATATATGTACGCATAACACAAATAGTTATGCAGTGTCTGTATGTTATTGTATTCTAAAAATAATTAATAACGATTATTTAAGAGAAGAGAACACTCCTTTAGTGTAAGAAGTTGCTTGACAAGTTATTTTTATGATTCTGGCATTCTCAAAGTTTATAAGCAAAACTTAAATCTTGGCAATAGGTGGGCCACTAGCTTGTCTGTCATCTAATCAAGGACCATAAATAAAACGAACAAAATAACATGCTAAAAATAGTATAATTACCATTTAATATTTATTAGTATGACAGCAAAAACGTTTTCTAATAATATTTCTACAAATAGGTACATAAGAAAACTTCGTTCTTCTATAAATTTAAAATCACCTTAAAAGTTACTTAAAAGACTTACTACGTATTTTTCGTAATTTATATGAAAAATTACCACAAATGATGTATGAAGTGTCTTGTTTTGACTAAATCTGCATTGTCGGGAATAATATAAATTAAAAATGAATATATCAGAATATTCTGTATATGGACAAGGCATTAATTCACTGAGCATATACGGCGAGCTATTCATAATACTTTGAAATGCACATATTTCAACACATAATATCTCAAAAAGCAGTTTTAAGAAAAATGTATACAAGTTTTTATTTAAAACAACTTATTTGCCAAAATTAATTCGAACGATGTTTCAAATAAAAGTATTTAACATTTAGTATCATTATTAACAATGAATCACAGGTCATTAGAATAACAGATTTTTTAAAATAAACTGCCTTAAATACTTTCATACGACTACGAATGCTTTAATTTATTTCAATTAAATATTCATTCTACGGCCTCTGAATTTGTAATTTCTGTACATTAATGTTGGTATAACCAAACATGGTTTCCTTTGAACTACAAACCGATTAGAATCATTTACATTTAATGTCCAAATTTACTTAAAACAGAAGGTTATTATTATATATTATCAAAATAAACAACGGATATGTTTAAATTTATAACTTAATTTACATTTCGCTGACATAACATTTTGCTATGATATCATAATGCTCACCCTTAATGCTTATTATGATATTGGATCACTAACTTACTTCTTGGCATGCCAGTCTCTTGCTCATCCTTTTATACTAAAGATTAGTCATATCAATACATAAATCAAACACCAAATATTTAACTAAATCCAAAAAACCTGTCGACACATCCCATCACTATCAAAAGCGCGGCAACATCGCTATCCTGCATCCCTTTCGCACCCATCCCTAGTATGTTCTATCTCACTCGCCCACCGACTACCTTATTTAAATAAGAGTGAGCGTGGCTGGCGCGGGGATCCTGTTAGAATTTGGTCTCTATCGTTATCAGTTTAGGGTAGTTTTTTGTTTGGTTTGGGGGTTAAAAGGTAAAAAACCTGAGAAGGCAGGTTACGAAGCGAACGCTCTCTGCTGGAAGACACTTGATTCAAACGAGTGCTTTGGCCGGAAATATGGTCCAATTTTTGATTGGTCCCTGACCTTGACATACGTTACCCCTTAAGGATTTAGGTTAAGTAATCATGAGGAATCAGTTACGTCACTTTTTTACTCTAAAATGACGTTACAATATTTCGATATCAATTTTGGGGTATGAACAGTTTTAGGGTAGCATATGACAGCAAAGTATTCAATGGCTACCTGTTTTAAGGTTGCCTTGAGTTCTGATAAAGCACATGTTAATAAAAATGATTGATTTTGAAAGCGAAACATTGCAATCTTGCTTAGTCTCACTCTAATGGAAAAACATACCACGGAAGCGTGTATTTTTCGGGATGAAAAGTAGTTCATATTACTCTCCAGCCTACACCGGTTGTCTAATGCAAAAAATCACGTTGGTTAGTTTCTAAGTGCAATAAGGACCAACCAACACACATAGTAAGGGTCATATCATCACGGATATATACCAAAAGAAGTAAGTAGACGCACAGCATACCTACTTAAAGCTGAACAGCCATAATCAAATACCACATAATATATGACGAATCTATTGTTGTCCGTCAGACACTTTTTTTTACTAGCGGTCGCCTAGTGCTCGAAATTCGACCAACTGATATATATTATGTCATGTCATTATACTCGTATATTGATATATGTAACCATAGTTACGCGCTTCGATTGTGTGTGTCAAATGCATGGTTGTGTGCGTGTAATGTTTTTTCATTTATTTAATGTATTTATTATACATATTTTATATAAATATTAGCATTCGTCACTTCTTCTCTGTATAAACTATAAGTGTGCGAAATTTCATACTCCTCCGTCCGCCCAATTGTCGTAAAAAGGGATCCAAAGTTTGCGTATTAATATATAGATTACTACTGAATATCTCATAATACATTTATTTTCAAAAGGTTCAACTGACTCGAGAATACACCTCTCTCATAGACATGCGGGCAGCAATGAGACTCGTCTCATCAATACCGATCGATCGGCCTCGATAGCGTAGTCGTCAGTGTAACCGACTGCCACACCTGAGGTCGCGGGTTCGATTCCCGAACAAGTCAAACTTTGTGTGCATGAACATGGATGTTTGTCTTGGTCTGGGTGTTTCTATGTATAATATGTATGTATTTACAAAAACAAAGTATATATGTATGTTTATCCATTGTCTAGTACCCATAGTACAAGCTCTGCTTAGTTTGGGCTAGATGGTGTTGTGTGTATGTGACAGAATATTATATTATTATTATTATACATATTATACCTAGGTATTGATGAGACTGAACTTGATTGCATCAAACCTATAACTAACTAGCCCCCGCCCGCGGCTTCACTTTGGAAAAGTAGTTATTTTCTAGATGAAAGATAACCTATGTCATTTTCTATACCCTTGACAACGTATACGAACTTTCATACGAGCTTGAAAGCGTAACAAACAATACCCAGTCGCATTTTTATATTAGTTAAGATCGCATGTTCAACACGGCATGCCAGAGTGTTGATATATACTTGTTTACTTACAGTAATAGCTAAATCAAAAAAAAACTTTGTATAACTCTTTCTTTGTGTCTAAAAACCAGATGTAATGGTGTCTATTTCTTGCTATTATCTTGTTGTTTAAATGTCTTCTTCTATTATTTACACTTTATTCTGCTAACTGTGAAAACTTTTAATTGTCCTTCTTTTTTCGTATCAAATCTGTCTATGATACTAATTTAGTTGTAAGTTTTCCTAAAAGCCTTACTAATATTATAAATGCGAAAATGAGTTTGTTTGTTTGTTACGCTTTCACGCCTTAACAACTCAACCGATCAACATGAAATGTTGCATACACGTTGTCAGGGGTACAGAATAGGACATAGGGTACCTTTCATCCAGAAAAAAGAACTGTTGAAACCTAACCTAACCTACATTTACGCGAGCAAAGCCGCGGGTGAAAACTATTTATAAAATAAAATAAAAATATAATAAAAATGACATACATAGGCCTATATCACCAAAAGGGTTGGCACAGATGCGTCGCTTACTAATCCTAACTAATATTATTAATGCAAATGTGAGTTTGTTTGTTACGCTTTTACGCCTTAACTACTCGACCAATCATCATAAAAATTCGCACACACGTTGTCAGGGGAACATAAAAGGACATAGAGTACCTTTCATTAAAAATAAGTACTGTTACCTAACCTAACCTACATTTACGCAAGCGAAGCTGCGGGCAAAATCTAGTTAATGATAAAATAAACTCTATTTATATCTAAAGTATACGTATACACGTGCGAACTATGGCAGGCTATGCGATATATCTTCAGATACCGTTACTAAACCACGGTAAGCGATGTCTGGAAACCTGTCACTTGCTGAGCGATCTAAAGGCGGCTGCATCGATATGTCATAGTTGTGCGACGCGGGTACATTCTGTACAGTATATAAGGGATAAATTCTATAGTTTAGGTAAGAGGTATGGCCGTGTGGGCTTATGTCATGGGATGGATAACGATTCAATGTACGAGCAAAAGGTGATTTAGATTAAAGATGCTATTGGAAAATTGTTGCCTATCTTGGTGATGTTTTAGTTAGTTACATGCGATCATTAAGTGACAGATTCGATTTCAGGATAGGGATTACCCTATCCTGAAATCGAATCTGAACCGAATAATAATTATATTATTCGGTTTTTCTGTTTTGAAATTCTCTGTAGCAAAACTGACTGCGTTATTTCTTTATAAAGCCTATGTTATTTCTTTATATGTATATAATATTAAAAGGTGAAGGAATTTTAGAAATTGGTGCAATAGTTTTTGAACTTATTCATTAGAAACAAAAGTATAAATATTTTCTCTTCATAAAATTACTTAGTATGAAAATAGAAATTGGTCAATATGACATGAAAATTTTGAATACATCTTGCGCTAAAAATGCTTATAGACACATCCCTATTACGCGCGATCTAAACATAAATTTACGCAATTTGAACATCATACACCTCTGCTTAACCCCTCTTAGAATAAAAGCGTGATGATATTCTGCAACAGAAATATAGCTCACAAATTGCAGTTCCGATGCGAAGCCCGCGTTAAGAGCCGGTCGTTCGTATAAATTTAGTTTTGACGACTTTTGTTCGAAGCAACAATGTTGTAAAATTTATTCGCTCTTAAGGATACCTTAAGGTTTTATTCCGCAGCGGCAACCGGCTATCAGATTGCGATGTCCAAAACGAAGTAATCTACATGGATAAACATACACCTACATAACTCAGAAGGGGTAGCTAGAGCCTACATTTTGATAGCTGTTTTTGAGTTATTCATATTAATGTTTTCCAGACACCGTTGAGTTCACTATGCTTATATTGAACTAACTGACCCACGTGACTTCGTCTGCTTCACATAAGATGTTTTTACCCATCTTTGCACATTTTACATTGATGCTCCGCTCCTATTGGTCGTAGCGTGATTTTATATAGCCTAAGCCTTCCTCGATAAATGGGCTATCTAACATTGAAAGAATTTTTCAATTCGAACCAGTAGTTCCTGAGATTAGCGCGTTCAAACAAACAAACAAACTCTTCAGCTTTATAATCTACTAGATGTTCCCGCGGTTTCACCCGTGTTTATCGTTACTGCGCCGCGCCCATAGGTCGTAGCGTGATGTTATATAGCCTATAGCCTTCCTCGATAAATAGGCTATCCAACACTAAAATAATTTTTCAAATCGAACTAGCAGTTCCTGAGATTAGCGCGTTCAAACAAACAAACAAACAAACTCTTCAGCTTAATAATATTAGTATAGATATTTCTAGTAGAAAAAGCATAGTCTAAGCCATCGAGTATAAGTTTAAGATCAATATAAAAGCGTAACCTTCGACAAAAGTTTGAGGAAGCTATTTAATAAAATAAATTAAAATATAATTTTTTAATTTTATTAAATAATTTTTGTTCAGAAAGAGGAACGCCTGCATCACGTAGGACTTAATTACAATTATTTGTGGGACACACAAATTTTTATTACGACTGAGAATCGAACTCACACTCAGCACGTCGAGCTCAGCGATTAAACCATAGCGCCAATGCAATAACTTTATTTATATCTCACTTTAAGAGTCTTTACAGTTACAAAATAAAAAACTGTTAACAATAACATTAATAAAATACATGTATTCAACTAAATATTATCTTCTAAAGACTTAAGACTTAGTCGTAAAACGATTTAGATAACCGAAGCCTTATCTGGACCGGAAGGCTTAAAAAATGTGTGTACTCTGCTACCGTTGTTTCATTGAGTATATGAAAAAAATATTCGGAGGCTTAACCGGCGTTCGTCGTTGCCCTGATCCCTTCCCAGGTTGAAAGTCAAATTCCTATCCTATGAATCAAGGGATACACATATTCATAATGGAGAATAATACCAGAAATTATAAAATACATATAAGGCACATGAAAAATATGATCGCATTTAAAAATTTTATTTTTGACTTCACAAATATGTTATGAAAATGTATTGCTCAATATTTAAGTGAACTGTAAAGATTTTTTTGAGAAATAAAGTTCTCTAAACCGAAAGGATATATTTTAAGAAGAGTAATTAAAAAAATTTTGATTGAATTAAAAAGACAACGCCTGTACTTGGAATAATCCCCGTATCATGGCGGATTTCGCAAGCATTTACACAAAAATTACTAGAAATACAAATATTCAGATCATTTAGCAAATAAAGAAATAACATGGTCTTTATACAGAACATTTATGGTCTGGAATTTTAGGTGATAACTCTTCTCCCTAGTCTTTATTATTCCCAAGTCACTTGGAGTCGGCTTTTCTGGTCTAACCGGATTTGACTGGATATCAGTTTTTACACGGAGTGGCTGCCACCTGAACTCCGCAACCCGAAGGCTACCGATACCCTAAGGCTAGACCAATAACTTTTCTTTACTAATAACGGCTAAAATTGTAGAGACTATTATGTTTATGGCAAAACAGAAAAGGCTCATTTAATAATGAATCTTGTATACTTTATCTTTGTTAAAAAAGACGACTCCCGCACTAAGAAGAAATCCTGTGCCGCGGCATATTAGTAATCTTGTTCTTTCTTCATTCTGCATGGGGATTCAACCCATAACAATTAGAGCCATGACATATTATACTTTCTACGCAAATATCAAATTCAAATGTTTTACAATAAACAGTAGCGCGAATAAAAATCACTTTCAGTCAAAGTCAGATGTAGTAGGCCATATCTCAGCCGCCCACTGGTAATGAAGCTAATAGATAGCGAACAGAACTAATGATGAGCCATCACTCAACTTAACTTGAACATCAGTTAGGCTCTAAGCTTTAGATACGCGAGCTTAGTGCTGAAGTGCACGAGTATGGCCGTGTCAGCAATCCGACAGTAGTAGGGCAGAAGATCTTTGCCACTATAAGAGCAGTAATGTGTATACTAGCCTCGGTGCCACACCGGTAGAGTACGCGACTGCTGCGCATGAGGTCTCAGGTTTGAATTGTCGGGCTGGGCAAAGTGTTATTAGTTATTTCTTTCAAGATATTTTTACTAACAGCTTATCAGTAGCTGTGCACGGTAAACTGCAAAAGGCTCGCCCTTTATTACGTGGGATCTCAAATCATAGCCATATGCCTACCCTTTCGGGTAGATAGGGATACTTTAATTTAACATAATTATATTTTTCAAATCCTTATGTCAGGTAATAAGCCAATTATTTTTATTTTCAATTTACAGAAAAAAAAATATTTATCTTTCTTTGTACAAATTTTTAAAAACGACCATACCAAATCAATAGCATTTGCTTGAAGATTTTTAAAATTTTTATTATTTATTTATTTCTCATCTTTTCGTGTGGTTAGTGGCCAACCTGTTGTCAAGAGTTGTTCAAGCCGCCCGTAGGCCTCTGACATGGCTTAACGACTGCTGTCAATTTGACAACAACCGGGACCGACTTTTTACATGCCCTACATTATCTGTAATGATGGCCAAAAAGGAACAAAATCTAACATAAGAACAAAAACATTTTTCTACCCAAGCACTGTCGCGTCGCGTCGGCCAGTTGGCTGAGTCGTGTGTGCGGGTACTTGAGTAACCCGACACTGCGGTCGGTAGGTAAACGATTCGTCGCCTAGTAGTAAACTGACTCCAACATCGTGTCACTAGGTTACAAGGAAATCGGTGCAGTTACGTTTTGTAATATAATATTGTCGTTTGAAACGGACGTTCTGATGATACTGTTAGATGTAAATTATTGCTATCCTAACTAATCCTAACTTAATATTATAAAAGCGAAAATGAGTTTGTCTGTTTGTTTCTTTGATACCTTTTCACGCCTAAACCACTGAACCGATCATCCTAAAATTTTGCATATGCATTGTCAGGTGTACAGAAACGGACCTTTCATCCCGAAAAAAATTACTGTTCCCGAGGAAAACAATAATAACGTTCTTATGATAATATATGGCGCCACGTGTTTTTCGAATCATGATTGAATTATATTATTACAAGCAGAGTACAACCCGAATTGATTGTCAAATTCTAAACTAACGCGAGCGAAGCCGCGGGCAAAAGCTAGTCAATAATAAAACAAAACTACAGCATACATTGTTCAGTTGTGTATCTAACATGCTACTAAATAATCCTATTAAAATCCTTTTACCCGACCCGGAAATCGAAACCATTACGCAGTCGTATCCACAACAACCACTGAATAAATTCCATAAATTCAAAAACAAATGTGTTTAAACTCGGTAGTCACTTAAAGCATAAATAAACAGTACTATCTTAAATGTAGAGAGAGCACCATCAATTCAACACTTGGCGACACAGACGTACTTACCAAGTACAACTTAGCTGCAAACATTAGTCAAAAGATCCCCGTTACAATATACTAGCGGCTTTTACTCAGTCCTGTGTAAATCTGATACTACGCCATGATAAAAATGTTTAAATTAGCACTATATTTGGAGTATTAAACTATGTACATATAACCACAATTCTTTAAAACTAACTTATACCTAAAATATTATAAAACAGAAAGAAAAAGAAAACTAAAACCCTCTAATAGGCGTCATAAACTTCCTCCGCATCACAGTCGACTGATACTGTGCCCAGAAGACTGGCAGCATTGCCACGTTAAATGGCAATGCTTATTCTTTCCGCAAAATAAAGGTCAGCCCTCTGGTCACGGGATCGTCGTCGAAGCGTCGATTAACCTTTTTGCTATGTCTCTATAGAGAGCACGAGCACTGGGACCCCATGATCCTAGCGTTTCGACCCCAAACGGCCCAAAAACATAATCCTCTGCCAGGATTTTGTATTAAAATGTTTTAAAAGTAGTTAATAATAATATACTTACCCTGTAATACTCCTTCTCTACATACCTGACTAGATGTGCCCGAGGTTTCACTCGGGTTTATGGATACACGGCGCCCCCCGTGGGTCGTAGCGTGATGCCTATAGCGTTCCTCGATAAATAAGCTATCCACCACTAAAATCATTTTTCAATTCGAACCAGTAGTTCCTGAGATTAGCGCGTTCAAACAAACAAACAAACTCTTCAGCTTTATAATATTAGTATAGATAATGTGTATGCGAAATTTCACCATGTTCGATCGAGTAGTTAAGGCGTAAAAGCGTAACAAACAAACTAACGTCCACATTTATAGTACTAGTTAGGATATATTATATTATATACATAGACTTATGTACTGGCTGTGACTCGTGACTCCGTCTGCTTGGAATTTAACAAAATTTTAATATGCTTTCTAAAATAGAAGTAGTCTAAGTAACTCCTTATAACATCAGCTATCTGCCAGGGAAAGTCCCGTCGAAATCGGTCCCACCGTTTCAAAGATTAGGCCAAATAAACAGACCGACTGATAGACAAAAATAGAATTTTTGTTAAAGTGCCGTATATACTTTCATATGCATTTAGTATAAAAGCTGTTATTTTGACATTACAAACAGACACTTCAAATTTATTTATTTGTATATCTAACTTTCAACTGTAAATCTCAGAGTTCGAAAAAATGGTATCACGTGACCGGTCAGAGGTCAAAGGTCATAGTAATTTCGGAGGTATATCGGCTATGCTGAGTCGAATGGCGTTGACCGCGAGTCTCTAGCTCTTAAGGTTCTTGAGTTGAAAGTTGTATAACAGACGGACGGACAAAGCTGTTGTATAAGAGTTTTTCGAACTCTAAAAAGTCTATAAAAGAAAAGATTCGGATCGACAGTTTTGTCAATACAACTATTTTAAGCTGCCGGTATCAAAATATGATTGTTTGCTCAAAAGGTGACGTCTTAAGGTGCATGGATTTACAAATTATCACGCACGAGGTACCATATTATGGAGAAGGCATTGGCGTTGACATATCAGTATGCTTGCTTTAAAGAGTGTAGCGGTCTGTGGCCTACTGTGTGATCGTCCGTAGAATCGCACACTGCTTCAGACCACCTGTTAAAAGATTTAATAATCATAAAATTAGTAGCACTTTGTTACTTTCTACCGATATAAAAAATAGCTATGCAACATTTCAGTTCAGCAGTCTCATAGTAAAACGTAATAAATAAACCGACACGGTTAGTTTTAATAGCCTGCATTTATTGATCGCAGACTTTGTAATGTTGTATTGCTTGAAATTCAGGTCTTGACGAGTCTAATGCTCGTTTTAACTTCGAGATTAGATTCGATTTAAAAATTAGTTGCATTTAACGCTTAATAATGGTCACGTCGGTCTAACGAAGGGGCAAAGTAGACACGCGGTTTTAAGTTTCGATGATTTTGCAACAACGTTGACGCGACATTGCGTTTTAGCAACTTTGCGTTTGATTTTCAATATTATAATAGCGCTTTTTAGCGATTAATAATAATAATACAATAATAATATTCTATCACATACACACAACACCATCTAGCCCAAACTAAGAGCTTGGACTATGGGTATTAGACAATGGATAAACATACATATATACTTCTTTTTTTGGTAAATACATACATATTATACATAGAAGCACCCAGACCAAAACAAACATCCATGTTCATGCACACAAATGTTTGACTTGTGCGAGAACCGAACCCGCGACTTCAGGCGTGGCAGTCAATTACACTAACCACTACGCCATTGAGGCCAACGAATTTTGAATAAATAGTCGTTTGTTTTTTAAGGTCATATAGATTGATTCGATTTTCAAATCGCGCGTTTTAACAATAGTGGCCATGCTAAATTTTTTGTTCACAAAAAACGCACAAAGATTTGCTTTGACTTCAAACTGACTGCATTTAGTGCAAAACAAGAGGAATCTATGTTTCGGTCATTTAACTTTACCACAATTGGCGTTTGTATACAAATTTTCTATTAAAAAGTATGTGAGTATGTAAGTTTAATGTCAGTCTGAAGTGCGGCAAACGCCAAATAAGCATACACCAAACGCCGAAGCTAAAAGTATTCCATCTGCTTAGACCTTCAACCTACACACAAACTTGGATATGCGTTTAACTATCTTCATAATTATTCAGCGTTTCCGTTCGATAAATGGAAATTGTCGACACGCACAATTAATACCGATTAACTTTACCGTAAGGCGCGTCCAATTAAAAACATCAAGAAATTTGTCATCGCTTTGCCTGGTTATCATTAATCCTACATAGTGGAGACAGCCATCTTGGTTTGTGTTCTTTTCTTTCATCAATCTGTGGATTTGATACTAGTCTTTCGTTCTCGCATTCAGCAGTCATATTTTCGGTTATACTAAAGAAACGTCAAAGAGACTCTTAAAAATACTTGCCTTCTGAACAAATATGCTAAAGACTGTAAGAAAAAGTTGTTCATGCTCACTATTTCTCAGACGCTTTTATTTTCGAAGAGCTACGCAGCGGTCTATAATACCACATTTCACCAGCTATGGTTTTATGATCCAATTCCTACTGAATCCAGTTCCGGCATCGATTGTGCTACAGAAAATTTCTAGACAAAAAACCGAAACCGATTGTCGTTTGACAATGGGCTCGAAGTTTCGGTTTTTGGTCTTGCTTGGTAAACACCAAGCACTCTTCTAAATTTCGTTCTGCTACAGAAAATTCCTTACAGAACAACCCAATAACTTTTCAGACCCAGTTTCGAAACGAGACCTGATACACAGCAGTCAGCTCACTACCGCTGCGCGACCGACATCAATAAACGTATAGTAGATTGCAACGCCTACGCTTAAAGCGTGCAGTTAAAATTATTTAACTATTTGTCCGTCGACGTGCCGAATGTATGCATCCTCACGCATCGAAACTTTATTACCACAAAATAACGCAGTTATAAAATACTGCGTTTAATGTTCTGTTGGTTTACTAATCGTGTGTTTTACACAATCCTCGATGGAGAGTGTTACAACGACAAGTAATTTTACCGTTGGTGTAGAAACGGGAAGCGAACTGTATAGAACGTTGTAGGAAGATACCGACAGTGCTAGCGGCTGTTATTTAGGACGCATTTTGAAACATAGAGTGGTAGGCTTCATAAAAGACTTTATTATTAAAGACCGATATACACGACGATGTTTTCTTGAGGCAAGTTTTGTACAGTCATTTATACCACTACTACCAAAATAAGCCGTTACTAGCTTATAATTGCTTGAGATATCACTCGCGCGTTTCTAAGCTTAATTCTTTCTCTAGGGCAAACGGATTTTAATCAAATCAAGCCCAAATATTTATTGCATATCATGTGTACATTTTGGATGTTTGTTAGAAATAGTACAGTACATGAAACCCTGTCAGGGCACCGCAATTTCACAAACGTAGTAAACGTACATTATTATTATAGCTGAATTGAAATAAAATTACACATTAACACTATTCAAATAAAAGACTCATTAAAATGATTAAAGATGGTATGAAAAGAAAGGGTGATTGGGCCTTCGGCGCTCTCGCTCACCGAACGAAACATAACAGATACTGTTATTTTACGTCGATCTTCTGTGAGAGGGTGGTACTTCCCCGGTCGAGCCGGCCCATTCATGCTGTAACCAGCGTGGCCCTACCACTCAAAAAATTGCAGAGCATACATTGAGGTTTCCCTTTCAACGTTGCTTTTAGCTGACCTTGCACAGACCATTCTGCAATTCTTGTACATCATGTTTAATATCAGTAAATTATTTATTAATTTTATTGTTTTAATGCAACTTAGAAAAATAAGTAGATATATACGGTTGGCGCCTGTGATTTCAGCAGTACTTTTTGCCACTATTTCTGAGCAGTAAGAGAGAGAGATATAATCATATCAATTGCTAATTACATATAATGTGTATTGAACACATGTAGTTAGCTACCGCTTGCTTCATTTGCTTGTAAAGAAGTTAATTTTATTGCAGTGAAAACTTCTTTAGGCGCGTTGAGCACTTCTTGGGTGAACAAAAATCATGGAATTCGCGTCATCGTCACCGAACGCTTTCCATTTTTGAATTATTTTTGGTTTATAAAGAAGTTTTTATGATCAAGGATTAATGTTTTCATGTCTATCAGCAGTCTCCAAAGACTGCCGATATTTTAAAGTACCTATGTTTTTTTTTATTTTTTTTTTTTATTTTTTTATTTTACTCGTCAAAATGACCACACTCCACCTGATGGTAAGCAGTCGTGTGGTCTAAGAGCAGTGGCCTCCACATCGCCCCCACAGTAGCCGAGGCGATGTTGAGGTCTCTACTTTGACGGCCTGAGAAGATGCTTTTTCACGCCCCGCTTAAAGAACCCAGGATTGAAGGAAGAAGGAAATACGTACCTTGGCAGAGAATTCCATGCCTTGGTCGTTCGGCAGAGATATGAGGACCCAAACTTTTTGGTACGCGCTCTAATCGACTCTACCGTGTAAGGATGGCATCTGAGCCCAGCACGCGTTGTTCTGGATAGGAAAGGGGAGGGCGGGATAAGGTGGAATAACTCTTCAGAGCACTCCCCGTGGTATATTCTGTAGAAACATGCCAATGAGGCAATGTCTCTACGGAGTTGCAGAGGTTCCAGTGAACTCGTGACCTCTGGATCTCCGATGATACGGACAGCCCGCCGCTGTAACCGGTCGAGAGCGTCCAGCAAGTACTGTGCGGAGCCATCCCAAAGATGAGAACAGTACTCCACGCAAGGGCGCACTTGTGCCTTATACAATAGGCACAGTTGCCCAGGCGCGAAGAACCGCCTCACCCTGTTCAGAACTCCGAGTTTTCGCGAAGCTTGCTTAATGACGCTCTCGATATAGGTTTAGGTATTATTACTCTCGATTTAGGTATTATTTTTGCTTGTGCTAGCAGCTGGTACAAGTCGGTAATGCAATGCTTATAATTCGATCCTAACGACCTTTCAATTGCAATACCGATGCCTTTCCCATAAGGCTACCGTCTTAGGTCTGAGTCAAAACAATTTAAACATTTAGGTCACAAAGTAACACTTATAAGGATCAAAGTAGTAACTTAGTTCTACTAAGCATAAATAATAATGACAAAATGTCTCAAATCCTCCCAAGTTATTAATTCTGACAGCTATATCGACAGATATTCCTGTCAAACCACTTACCGCGGGTCATGCAAATGAAAATACCTACGTATGTCTATTCATACTAGTAAATGTACTACAGTGAAATGAGTCCGCCTACGCCTAACGCTGAATTATTCAGCCCCGCTTGACAATCGTGTTTAAGAATTTGTTATTGAATGTATTTTGCTTTCTAACTAAGAATCGAGTTGTTTATGTGATGCGGAAAGCTTTCGATACCGAAGTCTTCTAACACTGGTTTAAATGTGAGCATAACTTGTAAAATGTAGGTAATGTAACATGTATTACATTACACGAATGTTACACATTCAAATTAAACTACTTTTCTCTCATTTTATTACGGTTAATAAATATTAAATTTTTATACTTTCAAATAAACAACGCGATAAAATCCGTGTAAAATTGTGTAATTTTAATTAATTGCACTAAACTTAAGACATTATTATTATTTGTTTCTCTTTCACGGGTATATCCCTAATACGTTAGGAAAATACCCGGCCCTTTGGGAGGCTTACACAGAGACATGGGTCCAACGTGAAGAGGCCCTTCGAGTTTTTTTTTTATTATTATTATTAGTATATATTTACACTTTGAGTCTGACGCGACCAATAGCTGTTTAAAGCAGTCAAAATATCGATAAAGGTTTCTATATTACTCTGATAGCGCAGTGCTTGATTTGGTCGCCTCTACTACTGCGCCAAGTATAAGGTTCGATCTCTACACGTGACAAAAGATTGTGTAAGTGACACATATTTGTTTCGTGTGGGGATTCAATCAATTGTTGGACTGTTCTTTGTGTCCGTTGTTTTAATGTAAGGATCTTCGCGATATATATAAAATCTTAAGAAATACCTTGTCAAACAGTTGACTTCGACTGCAAGATCAGTTTAGGTCCAGCTAGTTTGACAACTATAGAATATGTATAGTTTATAAACAAGACTCAACGCTAATATTACAAAGTTGCTATTTACAACTCCTTAAAACTTTAAAAACCCAAATAAACCTTATTAGGTGGTCCGTTCGGCATTCGCAACCAAATACTAAAGAGGTTCGGCCTCAAAAAAGACCTCAAAAAAGATTCTAAAGCGTGGTCACAAGAAACCCTACTAGCCCAATCCGCTCAACTGTGAATTCACAAAACAACGCGTCTGATAAAATTATACGAGAAACAAAAAAATACCGATCCGAAAATTCAAAGGGCCTTTGAATATTGTGTTACTGTTTCGGTTAGCTTAGTAATAATGTACCGACAGATCGTGCATGTGTGCATGTGTGTGTGTGTGTGTGTGTGTGTATGTGTTGAACGTGAGAGTTAGTGAGTGTGCAAATACACAGATCACTTTATAAATGCCGCTACGGCTGTTATATCTTTAGAATATTCATGGGTTAAATATCGTTATATATTAATTGCCACTAGCCACATAGAAATACCGTTTATAGCAGATATATTATGATCTATCTATATGACAAGTTGCATCTTAATTTGTTTAATGGTTCACGTGTAGTTGAGTAACAAACACTCAAACAATTTTACGAACTTTCATATTTTATATTAGAAAGATAATAAGATTGTTCTGTAAAATTATGTTTTATATATTGAAATTAAACTATTATATACGAATTTTATCGCGTTATTTATTTGACACTTTATTACAAAATTTTGAAAACGTTTACACTACTATTACTATTAAACTTTACTAATTTTTAAGCTAATTAAATTATTGAAACTATTTAATATTTAATTAGCTTAAAAATTAGTAAAGTTTAATAGGAATAGTAGTGTAACAGTTTTTAAAATTTTGTATAATTTTGTGTAAAGTGTCCAATAAACAACGCGATAAAATCCGTATATAGTAGTTTAATTTCAACGAATAACATTCGCGTAAACAGAAGACAATATTATGTGTTATTATGTCATTCTTATCGAGATACATACAGACATACATAAGACTGAGGTGCAGAGCACCAATATTTTCCTAGCGGCATATTTTTAGCAGTCCCTTTGTCGAGCCTTCATTCATTCAGTCAGTCCCTTATTCAAGATTTAACGCTATTATAAACCTAATGCCGCTTTGTCTGATTCAAAAATTGAACTTAGGTAGACAATTGGTGCTACACGTAAAAGAAAAGTCATACCACGGATCCAAAGAAACAATACCATAAACAAAACTATCAAAATATGTACGTCTCTGTCCATCCTATAGAAGGATCTACACAAGAGTAAGTATATGTACATAATATATAGAAAAATGTCGTTGTATTAAAGAGAGATGAATATAAGCGGGTTGTAAACATTTCATAATAAATAGCGGGAACTAAGTCATTGTGCGTTGCGTGTGCGCAGTTATAAGGGTGCTGACACATTGCCGCGGGAGGGCGACAATGTTCCCGCTACCAGTCGCACTTACGCGACAAGTGTTTGAAACAAACTTGAACTGACAAAGCTACAAAACTATTCGATTCTTGGTAATTGAAGTATGAACGATGCGAGTATACTCAGTGAACTTAGTAGGTATCGAATTTTTTAAGAATGTGCAACAGGGGACCAACCACTACCTGAGATTTGACAAACCACAGATGCTCGCTAAAGAACACCGATTCCTACCAAGGATGCTTCGCGACGCTATTGAAATCAAAAAACATCCTAATTTCAATAGAGAAGATGGTTGGAATGTACCACCAGCTTGGAATCCAGTAATTTAAATAGTCAAACCCAAGAAGAAGTAAACCACAGCTAGACTTCATGATACTTTGAGCTCATTCTGCGTAAATTGCTCAAATTAAATCGTGTCGTAAATCGGAGAGAGCTCTGAAGAGTTATTCCACCTTATCCCGCCCTCCCCTTTCCTATCCAGAACATCGCGTGCTGGGCTCAGATGCCATCCTTACACGGTAGAGTCGATTAGAGCGCGTACCAAAAAGTTTGGGTCCTCATACCTCTGCCGAACGACCAAGGCATGGAATTCTCTGCCAAGGCACGTGTTTCCTTCTTCCTTCAATCCTGGGTCCTTTAAGCGGGGCGTGAAAAAGCATCTTCTCAGGCCGTCAAAGTAGAGACCTCAACATCGCCTCGGCTGCTGTGGGGGCGGTGTGGAGGCCACTGCTCTTAGACCACACGACTGCTTACCATCAGGTGGAGTGTGGTCATTTTGACGAGCAAAATAAAAAAAAATTAAAAAAAGCATAGAAACACCCATTATTAAATTATGTTCGGGTACTTTGGAATAACTACACTGGAACATTGAGACAACTGCCATCTTAGTCTCCCCGTGACCATGGCTGCTGAAAAGCAACCGAAACGTCGGGGAAAGTGTAAACACAAATATAAATAGTATAATAGTATAGTAATAGTATAAATAGTTTTAATAGTTTCAATAATTTAATTAGCTTAAAAATTAGTAAAGTTTAATAGTATTATAGTAGTGTAACAGTTTTTCAAAAATTTTGTAATAAAGTGTCAAATAAAAGAATGTTTACTTTTGTTAACTAGTGAGGTATCACATTCAAATTTCATCAGCTGTGTTATATATTATATCGTGGTAAATAAACATACGATCAGCTTGGTAAGCAGTTACTGTAGACTACGGCCGCTTTACGATGTCAAGAGTGCCATTCATACTCTACAGACCCTGTATAGAATAAACGCTGCCAGCGCTGTGAGAAAGCAATAAGCAAACTTCTATAAGTACTGCCGTTATTGAACTGTTTTACGTTTGAGAAATGTCCCTGACCTAAAGGTATTTCATTGAGCCTACCTCGGTAGGCAGGTTTGTATTCTGCTAATTAGTATAGTATAATTTATACTTTTAAAAGACATTTTGATAGTTAAAGCATCGGAACGTTTTCTATTCTTCTGAAAATTTATATCTATACAAATAAATAAAATTGAAGTGTCTGTTTGTAATGTCAAAATAACAGCTTTTTATCTAATGCATATGAAAGTATATAAGGTACCTATACGAAAACATCTATTTTTAAAATTTTTGTCTGTCTGTCTGTCTGATTGTTCCGGGTAATCGCCGAAACGGCTGACCCTATTTTGACGGTACTTTCACTGGCAGATAGCTGATGTTATAAGGAGTAACATAGACTACTTTGATCTTAGAAAAATAAATAGGGTTCCGCGGAGACAAACACTGTTTAGTTAAAATCTACGCGGACGAAGTCGCAGGTAGCAGCTAGTCTAATATAAACGCAATCTATTTCTTTAATTTCAAGATCAGTTATAATATTAAATTTATTTCGAAAGTAAGTAAATTGTCAATTGGTACGTATGGCATTTTAATATAATTACTTTTAATGAGTTATAGAAGCCATAAGTGTTCATACGCGCCTGCGCACCGCGCGCTAACCTGCAATTGAACTAGAAAGCCTATGTCGGAAACTTTCAATGCAATTATTTTTATTCGTTCCGTACAACCTATACTTTACTGACATTAAGTGTATGATTTGCGAGGATTATTTTCTTTAGAAAACTTACTCGTTGGTCTATTGATTACAAGTACCTGCTACTATCGAGCGTCAACAATTGGGTGGATTCCCTGATCAAGCAAAATGTCAATAAAATAAATAAGTTGTTGAAAATATTACTATCCAGTAACTAGCAAACTATAAGAACGATAGATGAACTAAAAAAAATTGGTTGTCTGTAAAGTCGGTTTACAGACGATAGTTTAACGTGACAACGTCATAACGTGCCTTTCGCTCGCTCGTGTCGCGCTCTCGCTTCGATCGTAACGTTACAATGAGCGTAACGGGACAATGATCGTAACGAGATAATACGTCATCCTTTTTCGTGCGTGCAGCCGGCGTTCATCGATTTATTAGACGTTGTCACGTCAAAAAATGTTGAAGAGACAAAAAATATATAATTAAATGTGCACAATTATGACAATCCTTACTAATACGAGTATTATAAATTCGAAAGTAACTATCTGTCTGTCTATTACCTTTTCACGGCTAAACCACTCAACCGATTTAGATGAAATTTGGTACAGATATAGTTTAAAACCTGCGGAAGGACATAGGCTACTTTTTATTGATGTACGCACCACGCGCACGGAGCCGCGCGCAAAAGCTAGTAAGAAATAACTTACAGATGCCATCAATTATTTTAACCTAATAGTGCTGATATTTTTAATAATCACCCGCTACAATGATGTCAATACTTTTTAATTTTTAACGTCTTGCTTAACGAACTCAGGATATAAGTTTACCTACTAAATGACTATTCCGTCGTCCTTAGTTATTAAACTATCAAGGAATTTAATATTGATCCAGCACACAAATTCGTCTGATTTTTAAAACGCTTATAAATCTTATATTTTAAATGTTTTTCTGTCTAAAGCCTTGATGCTGCGCGGTTGCAACTTTATCATCGGCACTTGACACGAATATTATTTCGTAAAGAGCTTGACAGCACCCGCTATTACTCTTAATGTATAACCATCCGAACATTTTGTCGTACCAATAAATAATATCTCGGCCAACACTATCACGACACAAAATGGAGGAAAGCTGTATTAAATATTAACTATATCGTTAGGTTGACACTCGGTACACTCCCCGCTTGACAATAACTAGCCAAAACACTATATTATACTCTAACTTAGGACTCGAATAGACGGGCAACATTCCGACAGCATGGTGGTCATAAAGTGTTGCTTAAATGTTGTTTTGCTGTCACTGACTTGAGTTTAAAGATGTTCCAGTCAAAAAACAGTTGTTGTTCTTACGAGTGTGTTAGAATTTATTGTATTAGCAAAATATGGACAGGATTATGACGTACAGTCTTCAAACTACGGCCTCGCCAGCGTGTATCCCATGGCTTTCCATCTGGGTATTAAGAATTGTGTATATAACAATTCAGGACATGCTCTATCTGTGCACCAAGATACAACTAAATGTGGTCTAAACTCAATTACGCTTATACTGTAAGCATATTTGAGTAACAAACATTGAAAATTCTACACATACTTTGATGTTTATACAAGTATTATTAGAAGTCGAAACCAAAGCGTTAGGTTTGTTTGTCTTTTATTACTTATAGCTTTCATTCTGCTGGCATTGCAGTATGCTATCAATGGGACTGCGTTGCCCACATAACGTCGTAATGCTTCTGAAGATCAATTTAAAAATAAACAAAATTCTAGAAACTTTTGTGATATTATTTTATTAAATTCTGACTGAGTACGGTTTATTGCTACTATAGCAGTCAAGCAATTACTTAAGGCCTGCGCCATTATTCAAGCAATTCCAAATTGCTCCGTTGTTGAACTGTTGCCCGTCTGTTGAAACCCGAACACGTTGACAAAGAGTGTTGTACTTACATTTAATTCTCTATGAATGCATAGAGAATTACACTTGAGCTAGATTCTAGCTAATTTATCGATATTATTGCGGCGTGAAAGCGGTTTTTGTGTGTATTCGTGATATAAACTCAGAAACTGCCAGTGGACGGAATCTATTCACAGAAATATCGGGCAGCGGCCAACGGTTTCCCGATAACACACAATTCTTGACAAGCGGTACTGGTGATTTAACAGTATACTATCTACTTGTCTAATCGGTTCATAGATTCCACCTCCTTGGTCCAGTGGTCGAGGCTTGCACGCAAGTGCTACTGCTCAATACAAGGTCATACTTCGATCTAACTTCTGACAAGGAACTGAGGCAATCTTAATGACAACACGGATGGCGTAGTGGTTTAAGTGATCGCCTCGCCACTGCCATCGCGCTGAGAGTTATGGATTCGATCCTGACACAGGACTAAAATTTATATGACCCACAAATGATTGTTTCGAGACCGGGTGTTCTTTGTGTCCGTTGTTTGAATGTTTGTAAAGTCCCCCACATCACAGGAACTATTCCAAGGGCGAGAGTTGTCTTTCTTAAAATAGAAACAAATAAAGAGTTCAATCAAACAGTAGTAGCTGATTTCATACCTTTATTTTGATCAAAAGCAAAGACCCTTTTCACAATTCAAACTATATTATCATCACCAGCCTTTAAGAGGAAACACAAGCGCCGTTTTTCCATACAAATGTAGTCCTCTGTTTCTTCCCTGGATAATGCCAGTGGGGCAATAACTTTTTCCAAAAAATGTATGGGCTCTATTGGCTTGTTCTTATGTCTTCCTTTCATTCTTTCTTTTCTTTCTTTCTTTCAAAAAATGTCCAGATTTGCCGCTGTATTCAAATATCCAAAAAGCAAATTTGACTAAATTATATAAAAAAAAAAAACATAGGCACACGGCCAAAGTCTTTCTTTAATTTGTAACGGAAAAAGTAGTTACTTTGGTCAAGTTTTGGAGAAGGAATCAGGGGACTACGAAACGTTGATTTTGTGAACTTTTAATAAGTATTTTCGGTCAAAGCTGCAGTTGTCTCTATCGCGCTCATGATACTATATATGGCACTGCGCGACAGCAATAGATTTTATAAATACCTATTTTCATTTCTCTCGCCCTTAGTGTTGCCTCTTAATAAAGTTGCAGACTCACCCAAAGGCAAGCGGCGTAAAGTACCAAAGATTAATGTGCCTCGTACAAATGTGCAAGCCAAATATCTTTGCATGTATGAACAGGAAGGCAGCCACACACGCGGCGCAGAAGAGGGTAACTGTACAACTTGAAACTCGGCCGTATCTTGGATCGGCCGCGCACAATAGCTGCATGTCCGTTCAGTTGCGCACTTATGCACGGTGCCCGTCGGCCATGTAACTGTACACCGTTTGCTCCTATTTAATATATTGCAATTAAACAATGTTGTATCATTTTGTATCGCGTTTGTCAAGCACATGTATTATGTGCAAGTTTAGATGATAAACTGGTATGCTTCAATGTTTTGGTCAAACATCTTTACTAAAATATCTATACAAATAAATAAAATTGAAGTGTTTGTTTGTAATGTCAAAATAACAGCTTTTTATCTAATGCATATGAAAGTATATAAGGTACATATATGCGAAAGCATCTATTTTTAAACTTTTTGTCTGTCTGTCTGTGTGTTTGTTCCAGCTAATCTCCGAAACGGCTGAATCGATTTGGACAGAACTTTCACTGGCAGATAGCTGATGTTATAAGGAGTAACTTAGGCAACATTGATTTTAGAAAAAAAATAGGGTTCCCTGGAGACAAACACTTTTTAGTTAAAATCTACGCGGACGAAGTCGCAGGTAACAGCTAGTTATAAATACGAATGTGAGTTTGTTTGTTTGTTACTCTTTCACGCCTTAACTACTCGACCGATCATCTTGAAATTTCGCATACAAGTTGCCAGGGGTACGAGGGTAGAAAAAGTGCTGTTCAAGAGCGAGCATAGCAACAGTAAGTATCAAAAAAGAGAGAAGAGAGTCGTCATCAAAGCATCAGATATTTCTTTAGAAGTATCACCATATTTTGAAGATGAAGATGGATTATTTCAAGCAGGTGCGTTGTATATTGATGTGATGATCAGCTCACGGGTAGAATGCCTCAGTGGCGCAGCGGTAGAGAATGCGACAACCGTGTATGAGGTCTGAGGATAGAATTTCAGGTTGAGTAAAGTGTTATTGGGATTTTTGGGGAGAAATTCTCAGTAATACCACGAAGTCTGGGATTGCGTCCGGTAGATGCCAATAGCCTTACCCAAATAGGGGGTAAGGCTATTGGCATCTACCGGATATATAGATATATAAATAGGTTATACTTAGTAAAGTATAACCTATTTTGAGTAGTAGAGCCTCGCTGATTCCAGCATGAATGGGCCGGCTCGACCGGGAAAGGACTACCCTCGCACAGAATATCGACGTGAAATAGCAGTATTCCTACTATTGTGTTTCGTTCGATGAGTGAGAGTGACGGAGGCCCAATCACCCTCTTCCCCCTTCCCGCTCCTTCTCCTTCCCACTTCCTTTTTCTCTTTTTCCTTTCCTGAAGGGTGATGCCTCTGTTTGCAGGCGTCCATAGGCTACGGTGACCACTTACCATCAGGTGGGCAGTATGATTGCTTGCCACCTTAGTCGTATAAAAAAGAAATCATAGTTGGCAAAATGTGAATAAAATACACTACTACCTACCCCGTCAAGGACAAAGGCGTGAAACTGTAAATGTATGTGTAGAATATACAGACTTAGTGAGCGATCCAACAAACTTATTAATACTTAGTTACGCAATTATACTATTTATACTTTAATCGTTTCAGTACATCTACAAAGTATCACGAGCTGTAATCTGACTGCTTTTACAAGATTAAGATAAGCTTACTATTATAAGAAGCTTGCGATACAAGTTACGCGTTTATTGATTTTTAACAACTTCAATATCTCACGTCGATCACGACGTTTAATTATTCTATGAACATTGTAATCTAAACAGTTTTATATACGTAATCTTTTGATGAAAGCCTTTTTTCAATTAGCTATTGACTATTCATACATGTAACCTTTTGAATGGGACAACTTAGCCTTGTTCAATGAAGCCAAAAAATTGTGTGATTTACAAATGGTTGTCCCCTAGTCTATTATTATAAGTACTCGTATAATGTCCTCCAGACCGAATTTCGGTCACGGCGGCCAATCTTAACGGAGACTGGCCATCTGCGCAGGAGATATTATAGTGCACAAGCGTGTGCGCAAACACAAGTGCACTCTCTGTTCCCTAACCCTCAAGATCCGATGGAACGGTAATCCGACACGATCGGAGAGAGATCAGGCGCAGGACCAACCGCTTTACGTGCTTTCCGAGGCACGGGGGTGTCTAACACCGCCAACTTCCTAACTCCGGGCTGCTATTGAGATTCATTGAAATTAAACTACTATATACGGATTTTATCGCGTTGTTTATTTTAATATATTTTAATAGTTTCAATAATTTAATTAGCTTAATAATTTGTAAAGTTTAATAGTAATAGTAGAGCAACAGTTTTCAAAATTTTGTAATAAAGTGTCAAATAAACAACGCGATAAAATCCGTATAAAGTAGTTTAATTTCAATGAATAACATTCGCGTAAACAGAAAACAATATTACGCTAATGAGATTTCTTAATATATAAACCCAATAGCTTTTTGTTAGCCCAACCTGGGATTCGAACCCGAGAGCTCATACACAGCAGTCGCATTCACTACCGCTGCGCCACGGAGGCAGTTATAGGTATACAGTGTTGTCAACGGACATCAATATAAACTAAATCCCTGACGTAGAATAATAATAAGCTTAGTTAGATATCGCGGCTCAAAGTCTATACACAGACTTGGTGGCGCATGAAGTCTGAGATACGATGTCTTATAAGTTTTTTTCTGTAGTAGAACGAAATCTGAAAAATTGCCCGCAAGACGGCACCTATACTTGGATGTAGACCGCATTACATGAGACCACGCACATATCTGACCAAATACAGATATAATAAAACTCTGCTTACTAACGTACTCCTTCGGAAATATACTCATAATAATAACATCTTAAGAGGCTCGCGTTAGGTGCTTGGGTCAAGGGTCAGATGCAGAAGGCAGTCCTCCTCGATACGGCACGCATCGTGAGGCTAACCACCGCCCGGTAGCTTGGACCCAGTTCCCGATGCCGGTGGGTCTTCATAGCTTTTATATTTTTAAATGTGTTTTTTTTTTATATATTTAAAAATGTAATAATTATTGAAAAATGTATAAATAAAGAGAATAATAATAACATTCTATCACATACACACAATACCATCTAGCCCAAACTAAGCAGAGCTTGTACTATGGGTACTAGAAAATGGATAAACATACATATATACTGTTTTTTTTGTAAATACATACATATTATACATAGAAACACACAGACCAAGACAAACATCCATGTTCATGCACACAAATGTTTAACTTGTGCGGGAATCGAAACCGCGACCTCAGGCGTGGCAGTCGGTTACACTAACCACTTCTCCATCGAGGCCACCATAATTTTGTATACCATAACTATGATGTTATTTCCTTATTTAATAATGCACATAATCGAACCCACGTACCTTGCTTAGAACCTTTACAACTAATGACGCAAACAAAATGTTAACTGTAAAGTTTGAGCTCGATCAGTATCGCAGGAATGCCGCGCCTGCGCATCGCACTCGCGCGGGTGACCGCTAAATAGCCGCGCGCTAATATGTCGAGCCTATATATTTGGGATAGTAGGTATGTTTATAAAAGAAAATACACCAACATTAAGACTGCGCCGAGCGAAATATGCCAAAACAGTCGGTCACAATTAAGTGAATAAAATCAACACTTTTTGTTTAATACAAATATAAAATATACATTTACCATAACAATGAATGTCTTTACAATTACTCTCTGTAAAAAACTTAAAATAATTAATATTTTTGCCTACAAAATTACGTAAATTTGCACGAAAAATGCAAAAACGTAAGCAGTTACGTGATTTTTAGATTATAACAGTAGAAATCTATCCTATTTTACAGCTTAAACGAAACATAAATAGTTACATTACAATTTGTCCGTCCCAAATATAATTTAAGTTATATATTAAAGATATATATTTATCAAAAAAGCACTTCAACTCCTCCATACAATTTTATTATGGCGGCCGCGCGCCGATTTAAATATGCGCCGCACGAGCTCTGTCATTATCTATCTTACGCTCGGCGCAGTCTTAAGGCAAAGATGGCACAGTCGTTAATGCGGTCAAAGTCAAGGTGTCGTGGGTTCGAAACCCACACGAGACAAAAATTTGTGTGAGTCACAAATGGATGTTCCGAGTTTGAATGTTCTCTGTGTCCGTTCTTTGAATGTTTGTAAAGGGCCCCACGATACAGTCATTATTTCTAGTGCGGGAATTGTATTTAAATAAAAAATAATTCCATGACGCGGCTCTCCAATTCAAAGGAGGAAAATTTAAATTATATTTTTAACCCCCGACACAAAAACGACGCGGTGTTATAAGTTTGACGTGTCTGTGTGTGTGTGTCTGTGTGTGTGTCTGTGTGTCTGTCTCTGGCATCGTAGCTCCCGAACGGATGAACCGATTTTGATTTAGTTTTCTTTGTTTGAAATGTGAATTAGTCGGGAGTGTTCTTAGCTATGTTTGATGAAAATCTGTCCAAAATGGCCACCGCCACAAAATAGCGGATCACATATTTTTTCGCAACCCCTTAATATGGGTATCAAATGAGAAAGGACTTGACTAGTAGAATACTATACACTATGATAAATTTCAAATCCATGATGGCCACCACTGCAAAATGGCCGATTACTATTCTTATTATTTTGTGTCGGGGGTTTTTAATTTTTTTATTTATAGTTATTAATTATATATGAAAAAATTTATTGACTTTTTTTTCACTTTATTGAAATTTAGAGGCTTAAAATCTAAACAAAGATTATGCTAGCCCCATCATAACCTAAATAAAATACAAGCGTCAAAGAAAGTTAGATATTGAATTTAATAACGTGAAATGTATTTTTGTACAGATTGACAGGATAATGACTGTCGGGTCAGCTAGTTTTATATAAAACTGTCCTTCCGTATTCCTTAAGCGAAGCCTCTATACTATCTTTAGCATAATAACGTCGCCATATTGAAGGCGTTTCACCTATGACATGGGGAGATAGTGATCAAGCTCATACTTGCTGTTAGTGAGCGTACCGTCGTTTATCAAATGTGTTTACACACGTAGCCTTAACAAAATATTCACTTAAATTTAATAAAGAGTCGTTTGGTGGTAATGTAGCATTATGCTTGCAACTAATGCATGGATGGCGTAGGGGTTTAAATGGTCGTTTTGACGGCGAGTGTTGTAGGTTCGGTTGTACACAGGGCTAAAATTTGTAACACAAATAGTTTTTCCGAATCTAAGTATACTTTGTGCGTTGTTTAAATGTTTCTAAAGTGCCATGAGATTCTAAAATAAATTGCCAGGAGAACAGGGAGAGTTCATCATTGAAAATTGCTAAAATGTCTTCAAGATGCCTTAAGCAGAGGAGAAGAACATGTTTTGTGTTTGAAGCAGAATATTGCAGGTTGGAATACATACATATTCCATGACGCAGTTCTCGACTTTGGAGAAGTTCGATATTGTCAACTTTTATATTAAAACATATGGTTTCCAATGCTATTAGGGCGAGGCTAATGCTGTCGTTTCTGAACATCTGTGTTTACCTCACACTCCCTTTAAGTAAATGCATATTAAGTGCCTGGGTGAGGCAATGTAGCTGAAAATCTGGCAATAAGGTCGATAGACAATGAATCCCTGTGAAGTGGTTCTCCAACATAGCGAAAAGTAGAAAAACATATTCGTCTAACTCTTCGAAGATAAACAATTAATTGTTAGTCTACATATGTATACAGATCACTATACTAGTCCAAAGAAGTTACCCACAAAACAAGAGCCTGAAACATCCAATCCACTATCGATCAACTAAAACTCGTCTATCTAAACTTATAATACTATCAGTACAATTTATCTTAAACCCAACTATAAAGTAGGGGGTAAATAATTAAAGAGCCTCTGAATAGAACAGTAAATAAGGCCGGGTACGTGATGTCAACTTCCGCGGTATTCAGATCGTGTGCACTTGGCCTAATATTGGAAGTTTCACGAGAGAATGTTATTATAATATTATGGTAATTCTGTGCATGATACGACGCCATTATTTTGCAGAGCTGGATTTACCGGATTCACACCGAAAGAAAAGTATTTACAGTACCTAGAATTTACTGAAATTACTTCGAGAACAGAATTCTTCTATTGCCAATTGAAAAACAATGGAGTCTCTACTTCTTTATTGCTTAAGGCTTCCATACCAATTGGCCTGTGTTGAAATTAAACAAACTACACGGATTTTATCGCGTTGTTTATTTTTTATAAAACACTATTATTACATGATTTTGAAACTTTAAACTACTATTGTTAAACACTTTTACTACCTAGTTACTGTTTACTTCCATTTAAGCTATTTAAATGATACAACTATTTAGATTTCAGTTTACACTTTCTCCGATGTTTCGGTTGCTTTCCAGCAGCCATGGTCACGGGGAGACTAAGTTGGTAGTTGTCTCAATGTTCCAGTGTAGTTATTCCAAAGTACCCGAACATAATTTAATCATTGATGTTTCTATTTACGCAGAATGAGCTCAAAGTATCATGAAGTCTAAGTCAAGTCAATTACTGGATTATATGAATTAATTAGACATTTTGATTGTTTTACAATGAACATATAGCATAGGAGGTAGGTGACAGTGGCATACACGTTTAAGCCCGGGATAAGGCTAAAACTGAAGCAACTATACTGAAGAAGTAAAAGAAACTACTCCTCTTTAATTAAGAAGGTTTTTTGAAGTGAAAACTTCTTGAGGCGCGCTGAGCACTTCTTGGGTGAACAAAAATCACAGAACTCGCGTCATCGTCACGCTTCGTCATCGTCACGCTTTCACGCTTTCCATTTTTTATTATTTTAGAATATTAACAATATCTCAGAAATGGTGCGTCTCCTACGCAAAAAATAACGAAATGTTGACCCCCTTAATACCCCTAAGAGAGTATCAGGAATCCGACCCGGGCCTTTTTTTTTATAAAGGAGTGATTATGATCAAGGATTAAAGTTTTCACATGTTTTTATTTTTTTTTAACATGTTTCATCATACTACGAAAGCAATTAAAATATACTTTGTATAGGATTTTCTTAGTTATCTCATTTTGAATTTTGTACAACATCTGACAGTACGATGGACAATAAAAAAATTGTAAATTCAATTTACATTATTATCTATTATAATAGGGCAAGAATTACTGATACCATATTAAATTTCAAGTTGATAACATAAACAGCGCTAACAGACAGACAGACGAATTATACACATAAGGGTTCAGCTGATATAATTGTAATACAAAACCCCAAAAACAACTAAATTAAAATACTATCTAGTCTTCACTTGAACAAACTATAGTAAACCAACTAAAGTTTAACTTTACAATGCTATTATATTAAAACCTGCATAGATAATAAAAAAACATTTACTAAAATATTGCGGGTGTTTAAAGGGTCAAAGCCAAAGAGACCGCCGCCGCTCCACGATGGTTAGTTGGCAATAACATTTATAACCTAAGGGTTCTCAGTTGAAACCTACACGTAAAAAATACTTCAAAGTCTTAAAAATATAAGCAAAAGCATAAACTCGTAACGTTGTAGTAAAACTATGAAAATGTGAACGGCACCCATTTTTATTTTGAAACGAAATAATGGTCTTTTCTGGTTTGTAGCATAGTAGTTTTGCGTATATTAGTGGTCGTTTTGATTGTAACATCTCGGAATATTTCAATATACTACAAGCCTTACTCCGTATTTGCCTGGGTTGAACATAATATGCCAATGTCCATCTTGAATAATGTACCATGTTACAGAGGGAAAGATAATATAATATTCTACCACATATACACAACACCATCTAGCCCAAACTAAGCAGAGCTTGTACTATGGGTACTAGACAATGAATAAACATACATATATACCTTTTTTTGTAAATACATACATATTATACATAGAAACACCCAGACCAAGACAAACATCCATGTTCATGCACACAAATGTTTGACTTGTGCGGGAATCGAACCCGCAACCTCAGGCGTGGCAGTCGGTTATACTAACCACTACATCATCGAAGCAGTCGAAAGTTTTGATTGTAACATCTTGGCATATTTTAATATACTACAAGCCTTACTCCGTCTTTGCCTGGATTGAACATAATATGCCAATGTTCATCTTGAATAATGTACCATGTTAAAGAGTGAAAGATATTTGAATTAGGTGCAGTGTTTCCAGAGATTGCCCTCCACATACACATAAATATTATTATCATGCTTGACTTAGGCTATATATTATGTTTAACCCAGGCAAAGTCGGGGCCGCTAGTTAGATATAAATCAGAAAGTGAATATCTAACTAACTTACCAGAATTCTTTTTGTGATATTTTGATATCTTAACTTTGAAGTTTAATTAACATACCTGAAAACAAAAATAATAACATTAGAAAAAGCAAATTAAAGACAGTGTTGGTGGCGCAGATGTATTGAATCTGATGCTGTGCTCAGGATTCAAAATTTGTTGTTAGTTTAAAACAGATATTTCTCGCACTAGGAATAAATCCCGTGTCGAGGGAGACTTTATAAACATTAAAAACTGGACACAAAGAACACCTAGACACGAAATGATTATTTGTGGATCACATAAATATTTTATAACGTCTGGGGATCGAACCCACAACACTCAGTCCAGCGCCAGTGGCAAGGCAAACACTTAAACCACTAATCCATCCGTGCAGATTCAATGCCCGAGTCACACAATGTGAAAATTTTTGGATGTTTCTGTCAAGTAAGTCAGTAACAGCACCGAGTCTACAACTTGCCGGATAGACGGAATAAGCTTGACTTCTATTACGCGAGTATTAGTGAGTAAAACAGAGTGACAACAAAGAGCATTCGTGACTGAGAAGAATAGTTAAGCGACGCGAAAAATGTATTTTACTTCTGTTTGTGTACGCTGATCTAAATTCATGTTTTTGTTTAGTAAGTGAAACGCCGTCGCCTCCTGTGAGGAAGTTATTTCTATCAAGGAGGCGGCGGAGCGGGAAAGGGAGCGCTTGAACCCTCTTCCCAACCGCAGAACCGGACGCCGGCGGGCACGAGACCACCCGTTCAGCACCAGATCCGAGAGGCGGCGTGCATGTGCCCACGCGCCTCTGTGTCGTGTGTCCGTCCCCCTTCAAAGGGACAGTAGGGTTAAGTGACCAGAGTGTAGGTCTTGTCTTGAATGGCCTGCCGTTTCATACGGCGGGCCGAAATCTCGGCGGGGTCCCGATTGCATGTTGAAAGTGATTCGCGCATCCCCACAGACACTGGTTATAGCAAGGAGCACAAAAAAAATACGTTCATAAGTAACCTAAATGAATATAGATTTTAATTTGATTTGAGACCTAAAATACAAGCTGGCGAAATGTGATCGTAGACCTACCTACCCCTTCAGAAATATATCCGTGAGTCTATCTATGTACCAATAGGAAATATACTGTTACAATATTTACAGCAACCTAATGAATTTTAACGGGCGTAATACAGCAAACGTCGGCTTGAACCATGCTTTAAAACTTAGCCCAGACTTTAATTACGAACTGTAAACGATTGAAACTATCGTATAAATAAGACTCTTAAGTTCAGTACTGCCCTACTTAAATGGTATGTGCATGTAAATTCACCGTCTTAAATAACAGTTTAGTTAGATATCAGCGTGGTTATACGAAGAAATTGTGTTAATTATTTGTAGAAACAAGATTTCTTTAATGTTTAGTAGGACCCGCGCTGCGTAGTATATTGATGGTATTTATACACAACATAAGTTTATCGCACAGGTTGAATGCTCAAACTAGCCATGTGGTTACAGTCGCAAGCTACGTATGGGTTACATTGCGCATGCTTGTGTCGGGAATCAACATTTACAAGATACGTGTAACGCGGATTTTTTTTTATACTACTAAAGTGGCAAAGAAGCATACGGCCCACCTGATGGTAAGTGGTCACCGTAGCCTATGGACGCATGCAACACCAGAGGCATCACTTGCGCGTTGCCAACCCTTTAGGAAAGGAAGTGGGAAGGAGTGGGCAGGGGGTGATCGGGCCTCCGGCACTCTCACTCACCAAACGAAACACAACAGTAGGAATACTGGTATTTCACGTCGATAATCTGTGAGAGGGTAGTCCTTCCCCGGTCGAGCCGGCCCATTCATGCTGAAATCAGCGAAGCTCTACTACTCACAGATTATATCTATTGCGGGTTTTACCGCACCGGGCAAGTGCCTTATCTGCATGGATGACGTAGTGGTTTAATTGGGCTTACCGCAATGGTTGCGCATTGCGCCAAGTTTTGTAGGTTCGATTCCCACATGTATAATTCCCATAAATAGTTTCTTCCCCCTATAAAAGCAGCTGCCATAACTCAGTGGGGAGACCAACAGACTGCAATGCTGAGGGTCTCGGATTCGAACCCACGCCACGCACCTCTGACTTTCGGAAGTTATGACTTTTCGAAATTATGTGTTTATTGATTGACAATTATCGCATGCACTGTGCCTCGGAGAGCACGTTAAGCCATCGGTCCCGGCTGCCATGAACATCTATGGCAGTCGTTATTGGGAAGTCAGTGCCCTCTAATATCCTGACACTGGTCTAGCTTTAGGGTATCGTTACTTTGGGTTGCGGAGGTCAGATGGCAGTCGCTCCATATAAAAACTGATTTCCAGTTAAATCCGGTTAGACTAGAAAGCCGACCCCAAGTGACTTGGGAATAATAAAGGCTAGGGAGACGAAGTTTCTTCTCCCTATAAAGAGTTGTTTCAAGTCTGAGTATTGATTATGCAGCGCAGCATTACCCTTAGGTCGAGAGTTGTCTTTTTAAAAGAAAAGAACGTGTCCGTGGGCAGAAACTAGTACTTATAAATTTGTACATACAGACCTCAAATATAATTCAATATACTTTCTTTAAACGTTGTTCAATGATCTAGAAGATTTATGAAATTAAACTTGATCACTACCGACATTCAAACTATTATTACTACGCCCTAATAAAGATAACTAAAAAGGCCAGTAAAGGTAAAAACAGATATAAAAAGAAATTTAAATATAATACCAATATTTCTAAACAACCATTTTCCTAAATATCAAATATATCTTTTTAATTAATCGTTAACAAACACATTATAGTACCATTTAAATCTTAAACCATTTTAATATCAGCCCGTTTACATAAATCTTGGGACTTCCTCACCGTATAAAAATAATTGCCGCGATTTCCTTATTAAACATTCAGTTTTAGTTCAAGACAAACCGTTTATAGACCACCTACTTTTATAAATAGTTAGTTAAAACCCTATCATGATCTAGGGAAAGCTAGAATTTTAGCTTTCTAGCCTTAACGTCTCATTTACGAAGGCTTCGTGGCCGTTACGTAAAGGTACTGTCACATAGATGAGATCTTGGGTGGTATATTCGTTCTCGTAAAGGCTCAATTGGAATGTAACCTAGTGATTGTAAGGTAATATTTATTTGTAACCTAAATAAAAAAATGTACATATGTCGTAAAGTATGAATATTGTCAAACGGCTAGGCATAGGTGTATCATAGCTACATTTCGTTGAAGGAAACATCGTGAGGACCAACAACGTATATGTCTTAAAGTTCTAAAATCTGCCAACCCGCACTAGGCCAACGTGGTGGACTATGACCTAACCCTTGTCACATTAAGAAGAGGCCCGTGCGCATAGTGGGCAGTTTAATACAGGACTGATATTATATTATATAAAGAAATGCCTATTGACGTCTACTACATAGATGCCTTGCCAAGCTCAATTATTATGCTGACAATAAACCATAAAAAACAGTTGTCTATATCTATAAAATATTCCATAAAAAGCTGTTGTCTTTTTGACTCAGCAATTATATAACGAAGTATAAAAAGTAAAAACAGTAAGGGTGAGCGAATGGAAAATAGGTATTTGTAAAATCTGTCTGTCGCGCAGTACCTGCAGAACGCGATAGAGACAACTGCAGCTTGGACCGAAAATACCTATTAAAAGTACACAAAATCAACGTTTCGCAGTCCCCTGATTCCTTCTCCAAAACTTGACCAATTTAACTACTTTTTTTCAATAAAAATTGAAGAAAGGCTTTGGCTGTGTTCCTATGTTTTCCTTTTTTATATAATTTTGTCAAATTTATTTTCTGGATGTTTGAACACAGCGGAAAATGTGACCAATTTTGAGGTTTGTGAAGGCTTATGTCTCTTTTAATAATTAATTTATGAAAAATATTAAAACATAGGGAGATGCCAATAGAGGCCATAAATTTTTTGGAAAAAATATATTGCTCTTTTGGCATTATCCAGAGAGGAAACAGGGGACTACGTTTGTATGGAATAACGGCCCTTGTGTTTCCTCTTAACGCAGACCACAAGATGGGACAAATATGAAATCTATCTTAAACTAAATAGAGTTCAATTTTCATTAACAGCTTAAACATATATCTATAAGCAAATATTAGAACTTAATAACTTGCTTACTATTTAAAGATTATTAGTAATTTGAATCACTATTTACTAGTATCTTTGTAAACCCTTGCTAAGCTAGAATACTTGTGTTAAAGATTCACGTCATTTACAATGAATAGGATTCAAACCTACAACATCTCGATCGCCAATCTATACCTATTAATATAAAGAGGAAAGATTTGTTTGTAAGGATTTAACACAAAAACGACTCAACCAATTTAAAAAATTATTTTACCATTAAGAAACTATATTATCACCGAGTAACGTAGACTATATTTTATTTTAAAATATCCTACATATTTACTTCTACGCGAGCGAAGCCGCGAGCAAAAGCTGGTCCACAAATATATCCATTAAGCTACTTTATTTATTTATTCTCAATATAATCAACAGCATACGGATTAAGGAACTTACGGTATCCATATTTCGATTTTTCATTGACCACTTCAATTTTATCAACACTGGTTCCCATAGCACTAAATTTTAACGACGTTTCATACTCGTCGTTGTAGGGTAAGTACTGTTAATCTGCATAAGGAGTACTAGTGCCTACACTTAATTATGGTAGGAAAAGTTCGGTACAGCATAATGTACAAGAAAGTAGAATAAATACAGTGGAATTAAGGTTTTGAGAGTATATGTGGTGTATTAAAAGAGAATGAGGAATAGTGTAATAAGAACGCTGTGGCTTCAAAAAAGATATGGAAGCAAGGTTGAATGCGTCGGTGTAGCATTAATTGTTAAGCGACTGCTATGCAGGCTGGGGTCTCTGGTCTCGTGTTCGATTTCCAGGTTATGTAAAGGTGGTTGCTTTAAAGACATTCTCAGTATCAGCACATATTCTGATTCTGTGTCCAGAAACAGCAATGGGCTCTCCTAATACCACGTGAGACCTAAAACCACATTTAGAGAAATATGGGTGCAATAGACCTTTTCTGTAGGTATGACCCATATTTTTCTGTTACAAGTGTCTGTGTATTTACCATACCAAATAAATGATTTTTCTTTCTTTCTATATTACAAACTGCGATTTAAAGATGGCGTCAAGAGGGATATGGTCTCATTTAGGATCGATCATGTGGCGTCGACTAAGGTTGCCGTACCGTGATAAATGGAGGAAACGTGTGTACGATGGGCGTGCAATTCACGATAACACTTGGTGCCGAAAACTGGCAGAAAAGAGAGCGAAACGTCACCAAGCTGATAACAACCCACCAGCTGGCAGGTCTCTTGCAGAGAATGTTGTAGAATCTGCAGCTCTAGAATTGACTTACATAGCCACGAAACTAAGAGCATGTCCACGGGACAATCATGACTAAATCGTCTGAATCAGACGTAAAAGGCCAATGATGATGATATTATATAAACTATCACCTGTTTCCAAGAGGCGCTCATAGCTAGTTGCACTCACTAATCGGTAAACGACTAGCGAGGTTAAGCAACGTTGGGTGCGGTCAGTCTGTAGATGGGTGACCGCTTAGTGAGAGGATAGTTTCGGAGGGCACGTAAAAGTCGGTCCCGGTTGTTGTCAAATTGACACCAGTCGTTAAGCCATGTCAGAGGCCTACGTGCGGCTTGAACAACTCTTGACAACAAGTTGGCCACTAAACACAAGAAAAAAAAGCCTGTTTCCAGAAAGGGTAGGCAAAGACTACAATTTGTCTCCTGCAGCAATCCTGGCATCTCTTCCCCAATCTTATTCATCATGAATGTTGGTCAATACCACTGCGCCGACAATAATAATTACTAACTTAAGTAAAGCTTACTTCAATGTATCTACATCCTTACTGGCTGCTAGCCTTTATCGTTACATGGAGATAAGAATCTTCGTCACATACTCCTAACGTTTGATGTAAGATAGTAACTAAATACTGTGTGTTGCGAATTAATTGACTATCGGTATGACTACAATGTTGTTTAGTGATAAAATGTGGAGACTGTATCGAAGGATTCCCTTTTACGGTGAGCAGAAATATTATACGCAGTTGGTTATTAACAGTGATAGAAATATGTAAATAGACAATGTTAAATGGAAAGCTGTCGCTTATGTTTGCGATGTGTAGTCTTGAAGTCGACACCTGGGATGGGTAAAGTATGGATCGAATTATTTTTTGATTTGGGAACTTTTAGTTATGAGACTGAGTTTGGCAATATCAAAGTAAAAAATATTTATATTCGTTACCGAAACGCTTGAACATCAAAATTTCATATTTATTATAAAAAGTTTATTGAAGTTTATGCACTTTTTATAACTTCAGAAAATCTGCGTTCTCTTTAGGAATAGCTTCTGTGTCATGGAGGACTTTATAAACATTCAAATAACGGACAAAAATAGGATCCAGATTCGGAATAATAATTTGTAAATCACACAATTTTTGTCTCGTATGGGAATCGAACCTACTACACTCGGCATAGCGGCAGTTGCAAGGCGTCCTCTTAAAACACCGCGCCATCAGTGTATGCATGTGTCCGTTATACGACAATTGAGTCACCTCCTATTACACGGGGAATTCAAATGGAATTGACAGCTTAGCTTACATTTTCACCTTCACGGTACACTTGTGCTTACCCCTCTTCATAACTAGCACGTTAATATCACAGTTGACCCCATACACTTGAACAATCCATCAAGGTAAAAAGAAATTTCGACAAGTTCATCGTACATTTCCCACACAGCCGATTCAATTTTATGTGAACATATTATTATTAATCACCCATTCACATGGCCTATGATACTGCCGCATGGGAACCAAAAAACAGCGATTCTGTATGAAAATGTTACTTACAATGTTTTGACACAGTTACCTTAATTAAATTGTTATAATGTTTTAAAAAGCTGACTTCGCTTCAAACAATTTTGCTTAACTTTCTAGGATTGTTTCCCAAATTATTTTAAGCCTGTCAGCTTAATCGCAGTTGGTGGGGTACTCAGGGTACAATTATATAAGGTGCGACATCGTTTGAGTTGTACCGCACGAACAGCCCAGATTGGGATCGTCATCGTCCAAGAATCCCCACCTGAACATATTTCTTTGCAGCGGCCAACCTGAGTTCGAAGTCTGTTTAGTGAGTTTCAGTCCTTCCATGATAATTTGTGTCCAGGTGGAAGATTCTCACCCGGTGGTACGTATGGGACTGGCAGGGATACTTCTTCCGTCCACAGGTATGAGGACTTGATGATTGCATCTGACGATGCAATCAAGGTGGCTGCGTTCTGAGCCGCAACTATATGATATTGAGTAATGATTGCCACCGAAACGCTAAGAAGAAGCTTAATCGCAAAATATTCCTTGCTTTGCGAGGTTTTCGTTGGCAACTCCCAGAGTTGCGATTGGTGAGCGGCTTTATTGCTCCGGTACCTATCTGGAGAAAACTGTGATGTTGTTCATTTGTGTTCAATAAATAAATAGAATACTTTTACACTGGTAATATTATTTGAAAACAAATGTTATTATGAACTTATGAATAAATCCTTGGAAATGCTATGAGATAAGAGTTTTATAGCCCTTTATCTAACCTTAAAATGTTTAATTTTAATGTTTTCAGATAACAGTAAGAATAATCTGTCATCCAGCCAAACCTAATTAGACCAAAATACAATAGGAAATAAGTCCAGGATAATGATACCATCCAGGTTTTATATAACCTTATCATAAACAGGCATTGAAAAATCAATTGCGCCGACTCGACCGGTCTAGGAGGTGTAATGAGTTGAGAATTATGCTCCTATACAAGCTGACCCAGTGAGCTTAGATGCCATTTTATGCGGCATCATTAATTTTAATATTGCTGTTTCATTTTATATAGCTTCCGGCTAATAGCAACAGCGAATAAATATTCTACGGGTTGACTTCGTGATGTTTAAATCAATGTCTATTATATGAGGCCAGAGAGTCAATATCGTTGCTTAAGAGGATTTTGGAACTAGCATCGAGGAGGTAATAATAATATTCTACCACATACACATAACACCATCTAGCCCAAACTAAGCAGAGCTTGTACTATGGGTACTAGACAATGGATAAACACACATATAATATACTAATTTATTTTTTGTAAATACGTACATATTATACATAGAAGTACCCAGAGCAAGACAAACATCCATGTTCATGCACACAAATGTTTGACTTGTGCGGGAATCGAACCCGCGATCTCAGGCGTGACAGTCGGTTACACTAACCACTACGCCATCAAGGCCAACAAAGGGTTGAGTAGAGGCTAATTTTGCTACCTATGTTCAACCTATGACCTCACCATCGCCTCAGCTGCTATGAGGATGGTGTGGAGGCCACTGCTCTTGGACCACATGATCGTTTACCATCAGGCGGAGTATGGTCATTTTGATGAGCAAAATAAAAAATAAAAATGTTCTATGTGCGGGGGCGAGTTTCTTGCTGTCTTCTGAGCATATTGTAAAATGGCATGGATGAAGTGGGGGTTTGGGACGTGACCTCACCAAGTATGTTGAGTCTTGTGAGTTTGATTTCCACAAGAAATGAGTATTCGTGTGATTCACAAATAGTTATTTCAAGTATAGGTATTCTTTGTATCCATTGTTTGAATGTTTATAAAGATACTCCGCAAATTCGACGACTCGATGGCGTAGTGGTTAATGTAACCGACTGCCATGTCGCGGTCGCGACGCTGAGATCACGGGAGGTCGCGGGTCGATTCCCGCACAAGTCAAATATTTGTGTGCATGAACATGGATGCTTGTTTTGGTCTCGGTGTTTCTATGTATAATATGTACGTATTTACAAAAAAAAATGTATGTTTATCCATTGTCTAGTCTAGTACCCATAGTACAAGCTCTGCTTAGTTTGGGCTAAATGGCGTTGTGTGTAGGTGATAGAATATTATTATTATTATAAATCGTGAGAAGGCACTGTTTCTAACAAAAAATACAGAACATATCTTAAGAAAATAACCTAATACCATTATAATCATCTCTGCTATCAAACCCATTGTCGTTTAGTACTAACACAAGTACTCCTACAACACAACACTCTATAATATGTTAAACGAAATTACCATTGTAATAATACAGATGAAAAACACAAACCATACAAACGAATGCGTACTCATAGCATCCAAATATACACAGAAAAGACTAATTTACACAAGACAAGTTTCTTGAAGCAAGTGTCATGCTGTCTTTGTTAAACTCAATGACTAAAACTGGGATAGCAAGACACTTGCGTCACGAAACTAGCGTCGTGTTTGTAAGCATTCATACAAAAATCTTCAGAACAAAGTTGCGAGTTAATTAGATTTTTTACATTTAAGTTAATTGGTTATTTCTTTAAATAACATGCAGGCTTACAATAGACAATGCATCATGTATTCTACCGACAATGCTGGACAGAAAATAATAACATTTTCTTGACTTGTTTGCCATTGAAGCCGCAAAAAAGTGGTTCGCACTTTAACTCGAAGATGGTGTGAACAAATTCAGTTGTTATTATATTTTAATTACTAGTTAAGATATGAAAATGAATATATAATTATTATTTTAGATGTTGTACTGCATGCAACAATATTACACCACGTTAATGATGAACAACTCTCCTCCTCTCCTCTGTTCCTCGGCATTAATAAGGCAAACATATTTATTGATGATTTCTCATGTTTTATTTTGGAATTAACCTTTTTTACCTTACAGTTACAGAATTGTAGTTTTTGTTTGCGTGTCAATGTCACTCAATTCAGTTCTTAATTTTTACTTAAACAATTCCTTCCAATTTCAGACATAGTATGTATAGACCTATTTAAGTATCTATGTACTAACATCTTCGTTAATCATTGCTTATAATTATTGACAAATAATAGCAAATAATTCATCTTTCAGATCAAAAATTCGCTGTATCTACATTTTTGAAGTCTATATTCATAACCAATTAAAAATTATTATTTTTACAGGGTTCACTTTTCAGCCTTATATCATGAACACACCTTACTGATACTCGCTTTATAAATGTAAAAACTATATCATTACAATCACTGTCAAAGGTTGCAAACAAACATATTACCTGTCTGATGATAAGCGGTTACCGTAGCCCACAATCGCTTGCAATATCAGAGTTATCAATGAGTTACTAACAACCCTAGAGACAAGAAATAAAAGACAGGGTGAAGAAAAGGAATGGCACAGCCAAATTAAAATTGACTATAAAAGAAAGGTAATGTCCAAGAAACATACCACCTTTAACTCAAAATCCATTTTAAACCTAGTAAACGATAATAAATTACTTAATACGACACAATCAAATCATTACATCGATACATTTCTTCCATCTAATACAAACATATAAGTCAACCAATGGGATCGCAGTGTAAAACTGGAAAAAGCTGGTAAAAACCAGTTATTGTCTCATTATAGATGCTTTCGCATTTCTAAGCAAAAAATCATGTGATAGATTTGAAGTAGGAGCTATGATTTATCGCTATATATTGACTCGTGCGCCGACGGCTTATATGGTGTGGAGGGCAGAGAGATTTCTCAAGGGCTAGTACAGACTACGATTCACATTGAAGTAGTTGCTTTACGAACGTTCGTAGACGATGTACCATCTTGAAATTGGACTTTCACAGTACATACAATATTAACATTGAATATATTATCACTATCTTAATGCTAATACATCTATGTACAAAATCTAGACTTTGTGTCTCGGGGTGGAGGTCTGGTGTCCTATAACACAGGCTCCGGCCTAGCTTAGGCTCCAGTCTCTCACAATGTTCCTTGTGTTTTATTTTAATATTATGCAATTTGTATCTTTTGTCAACATTGTAAATATTGTAGAGAGAAAAATAAACAATATTATTATTAAGTCTTGTATCACTGTTTCAGACAATTTTTACATTCATAGGTAACGGGCAGAAAAACATGAAAGACCTTAAATAGCATTTTCATAAGAAAATATTTTTGATATTTAAGTATTTTAGTTCTTTTGGTTACGGTAGCTACAATGTTATAGAGGTTATATGGCTTTACTTCCATTCAAAGGTTCATTTGGATAAGTTTTATCATTACATGCAAATTAAAGTTAATATCGCAAGCTCTTTAACGCTTAGAATAGTTGAGAAATCTTGCACACTCAATAGTTCTTTATATTCGCAACGATGTGTAAACTCCGGTAACATACACTTGGTGAGCACGGTTTAGTATCACCTAACCTAACTTCTCTTGCAGGAAATTCAGCAGTGAAACTATAAGCGATGTGATATACAAACCATTTCTTTAAAAAATATATGTTTATTATCAAAGTAAAGTTTATAATAAGGATAACTACAGCATTTAAATTAATTCACTGAAGATTTTAAGGCAGAGACGCTCATAGCCAGTTGCACTCACTGATCGGTAAGCGATTAGCGAGGTTAAGCAACGATGGGTGCCGTCAGTCTATAGATGGGTGACAGCTTAGTGGTATTTCATCTGAGCGTCTCCGTGCTTCGGAGGGCACGTAAAAAGTCGGTCCCGGCTGTTGCCAAATTGACAGCAGTCGTTAAGCCATATCAGAGGCCTACGGGCGGCTTAAACAACTCTTGACAACAGGTTGGCCACTAACCACGCGAAAAGAAGAAAGATGAAGAAGGCAGGTATTTATAATCATACTTTAAACTACTTAGAAGAGATAAAACCTCTCTCAAATACTTCTATTAATTTTAATATTAGGCAGTTTGAAGTCTCTTCTTTAGCATATAATATTATTAATATTACAGACCTAACTCTCGTAACGGTTACCACGGTAAGCAAATAATGAAGAACGTAGCAAAAAACTTGTAGATATTTCTATTCCCTAACGGAAACCACAAATGCGAACAAACATAATAACTAAAGAAAACCCCATAGGAAATGAAGCGATAATCAACATCGTAATTCCCCGTAATCACACGAATAAGTGCCAAGAAAACCGCGCTAACGAGATTGTGAGGCAAAAAACTATTCGCCATATCAAAGGAAGCTTTCTAACCAAGCTGCTTGAAGAATGCAAAGTTTAATTGTCGAGAAAACTTAATAACATCAACGATTCCGCAAATGGCCGGGCTCAGGAAAAGTCAGTTGTTCGTCTGGTACATGATCCAGGAATAATAGATGTGGCATTTTGTATACACTTGATTGTACACGAGTGGATTATCAATGTACTGAGTGATGGCTACACGTTACCGATATTTGTATAATTCAAAAGAATAAAAAAAATCCGAATCCACATAAAATTTCTGTGCGTTGTTTCAAAGTATAATAAATAATATAAATGTTTGTGACTATAGTCTGACTTTAATTAATTATTTAAAGGTCTTTAATGCCTGCTAAACTTTAATAACCTATATCATTGCAATTATTCTTATTCCAGAAAGATGAATCGAAATTTCATTTTGTTTTCTTTTAATTATTAATAATCAACTTACTTAGTCTATATAAAACATCAGTGTTAATTTGTATCACCACTAAATCTCATTCTTTTCATAATAGTAAAAGAAAATGGATATTTACTAAATACCAATTCTAATAATCACAAATGATAATTAGAATTTTCACTTACGCGTCCATTTAAATCCTCAACTACCTCATCCATTTCTTAACGCTTCACTTGGCTTAACGTTTGTAGAAACTCACCGAGTATTTGCTCGGCAAAAACACATTTCAGTTCATCGGATGGATGTCAGCAGACGGGTACTGGCACATATTGGAGGCCCTACGTTCGTTTCGTGTTATGTACTCACGGTAATGAGAATTGTGTTACGAACTATTTCGACAACGACGTGGTGTTAATGGTCCATTCACCTAACAACACACACATGTTTAATCCACGTATTAAACAAAAATTTATGAGATCTTAAATTTAATTATAATTTCGTTTTTTAAGTAATTAATAATAATAATAATATTCGATCACATTCACACAACACCATCTAGCCCAAACTAAACAGAGCTTGTACTATGGGTACTAGACAATGGATAAACACACATATAATATACTAATTTATTTTTTGTAAATACGTACATATTATCATAGAAGTACCCAGAGCAAGACAAACATCCATGTTCATGCACACAAATGTTTGACTTGTGCGGGCATCGAACCCGCGACCTCAGGCGTGGCAGTCAGTTACACTAAACACTACGCCATCGAGGTCGTCATAATTCGTCTTTTACCTCAAAGATGTCCGTGTCCATACAAAATGACATCGAATTTGTTGAAACCGTTTAGACGTTAACACAAACAGGCACAACGAGATCCGCATTTCTGACACTTTCATTTATTGTCACATTAAACCGATAATTGGTTCATGTCATTGTATATATATAAGGCTTTACCTTAAGTATACTAAGCAAAACATCTGCCTTTAAAAAAGCCGATAGCTTCTATAAAATCTAAACTTTTTCTAACAGTCTCATTAATCGATAAAGACAGAACCGTTTATGTGGAGTTAGACTGACATGTCAATACGTATGTCAAATGACGGCAAATTACTTAGATTCCCTTATACGTCTCCACTGGGCAATTCTGTGTGACAGGCCACAATGGCCACGAGAGCTGTTTGAATGTATATATCGTATGTACTTATATACCTTAGTGCCTAGTGATAGGGTCACGAATGCAGATAATATAAATAAATATAAAGCTGCTGCAAATCAATTAAAAGCTACTTTAAAATCAATACAAAAATGTATGGCAGACAATAAAATTAAAATTGAACATGTATTACAACACACTGGAAAATTACTTAAAAAGCGCTGTAAGATATCCTTACTTCCTTACTAATATTATAAATTCGTAACTCTGTCTGTCTATCTGTCTGTCTGTTACCTTTTCACGGCTAAACCACTCAACTTAGATGTAATTTGGTACAGATATAGTTTAAAACCTGGGGAAGGACATAGGTTACTTTTTATTGATGTAGGTACCACGCGGGCGGCGCCGCGCGCAAAAGCTAGTGTAATATAAATGTCACTGAGAAATTAGGCAATCTATTACATTAAGATCATAGTTATCAACAAAAGTATAATATGTAAATAGTTATTAGCTGTAATTGACTTTTTGGGCTACAGTAACTTAGAATAATATTAAATTAGTAACTGAGCTATATACTTATATATAACTTCACAAAAATAAAACATAAACATGCTCATTAAAAAACTTGTAAAATAAAATATAAAATATCTAGTATGGTTAATAATCAACCAACTATAATGTTGACATGTAAAGGCATGTTTATGGATATTTCAAAAGCATTTGACCATGTAAGGCATGATATTCTTTTAAAGAATGTTTATTGCTATTTTATAAGGCGTAGTGAACATATTCGTCTTATAGGCAATAAATGCCAGAAATATCTGAACTATGTATAAAACCAAAAACACCACATAAATCAGACAAATTTATAAATTAGGCGTACCGCAAGGCAGTTTTTTGGGTCTCTGCTTTTCATTATTTACGAGTATATCAATTAAATATCAAAAAAGCAAACTTTTTTTTATACCATACTATTACTATTTGTATAAATAAACTTGTTTAAAAATGAATCTAAGTAAAACCAAATCAACAACACTTCAAACAAAAAAGAAGCCGAGGCAAATATTGAGGTTTATTATAAAGATAAAAACGGCATATATACATACCAATATGAAGAATTACTATAGTTAAAATAGATTTCTACATTAATTGAAGAACACATTGCCGAGTTTTCAGCCCGCGCGGTATGAAACGGCAGGCCACTACACGAAAAGACCTATCCTTTGGCCACTACACCATGAAGCCGAGGACAAAATCTAGTTATTTATAAATCAAGAAATAATGTTGTGGGTAACAAAAATAACTATATAGCATAATATTAGTATAGCAATATCATCAAGAAATCACAGGTTATTAGTACTATTACATAAATTCACATCATATTATAAAATAATAAAATATTAAACTTAGTCACTATGCCCAAAGTTATCCAAAATATGCCGAGGCGTCTCCGCTAATAGCATATTTCTGTTTTACAGCCGGACATCATAAATGAATAAAAGATGCGTTTCTTACCCTTTAGTAAAAAATATCCACCCTTTTGTCCTACGGACCGTACATTAGCACGTAGGGGTACAAACGCCGACAGGTATGTATTTTTTATATAAAAGATTTGAAGAGTGGTTTCTGATTTGTATAATTTTCAAAAGGGTATTCTAATAAGTTTTACTTTAGAAAAATATTTCTACAATATGATCTGAATATATGCAAAAACAAAATAAAAGAACGATAACAAACATTTTTATAGTTGAATGAAATACCGAACAGACTCTTTAAATAGGTTCAGTGCAATGGGAATTCGAATGCTTAGCGCTACTGAAAGAACTTACAAATAAATCAGCTATTGTTAAGTTTGTCCTCAAAATTTCTGGTGAAACCTCTGACCAAACGATATAATTGAATATTATAAGGTTTAAACAATTATTAAGAGACATTTGATTGTTAATGTATGTACTTTAAATGCGTTGTTTTACATTTCTTTAAACTTTACCTGTCTACACTACAGAATAAAAAACGCACAGGCACAAAAGACTGTACAAGCATAGGTATTCCATGACGAATATTTAAATCAAAAAAAGAACGCCCGCCATTTTCAAATGCGCGCGAAATTGAGTAGCCATGATATTGTAGTTTTCGGATAGGTTTTTTCATTATACACAGTAAAACGGTTTTAAAGCTTGAAATTATAACAATAATGCTCTATTTAACAGACATTGGAAATAAATTGCCGATTCAAGTAATAGATTCAGGATAACACTTTGACAGAATTGATTGCAATAGATTACTGAGTACAAGTTTGGCCACTCACTTTGACCTACTTCCAATCAGCCTACAAATGCATGCATAAAAATAATTTAATATAAACCTTACCATTTTAGAAAAAGAAATGCAATGACATGTTTTAGAAAGTGTAGATTTAACGTTGGCATACATAATATTAGTAGATGTATATAACGTAAGAGTGAGACGTGGAATTATTTAGTTCTATTGCAATCCGGTAAATGCATCAAGTATGCCAAGCAGTTGTTTACCACCCACGTGGAAATGGTTTTACTTGCAGAAGCTTTATAAATATTGGAACAACTGACAAAAGTGATATCCAGGTCCAGTCTAAGTCTCGGAAATTCATCACATCACGTCGGATTAAACTCTTGCAGTGACGGTGCCATGATTACGTAAACTTTTTATCTCTTCTTTCCTGTATGGTCTGCAACTCGCAACTGATACACCTAGTGTTGCAAGTATCCAGATGGTTACATTATGCTTGCCAGTTTCGTTGTGTTAAATAAAATCTTATTCTTATGTGGAGTTCAATCATATAACACTTACTGAATTGTAAGTTTCAAGGTAAACATTAAGCAATCAATGCAGTCAGTCTTTAAGTTACCTATTGTATAAGTAATGTTCTCTACTGACCCACACAAAACAAAAAAATATAAGCTTACATATCTATCTAAAGCTATATAAAATTAATCATTACGTTAGGCCCTGCAGCGTTATGCCCTGACCAAAATTATGAACACGCACACATACACACCCACACAAAAGCATACACACTCAAAAGACCATCCGTCACACATCCAAAACAAAAATGGTCTAACTTGACGATTTTATAATAATACCAAAGGGGAATCTACGCCATAACTACTAAAAAAAAACTTATTCCTCTATTCGTCTGGCCCTACGCCCATCTCCGTACTTTTATTACGGTCTACTATACCGCCAGCTAACAAAAACCTACCTTATATTTAAGGGGATAGAGTTCATTTTTCTCTAACATAGATAATGGAATACTAAGGTAGTAATCTCTGGGCTTCATCAATTATCTTCAGTCCGAGTTAATTACTTTTATAGAGCGGCCGTACATTTTTTTTAGGATTCCGTAGTCACTAGGTAAGTGTTCTCACCGTCTACGACGGTGGACTCGATTTTAAATGGACCGCATTTTCTCTCAAGAGAGTGTTTAACAAGAATGTAGATCTACGTGAACTTTAATATCTTCCTTATAAAGGAACCGTTTGATGAATAAAACCTTTAATAAATATCATGTTACGGTTACCAAGAAAATACATAGCCTCACGCTTCTATTGCCTAAGGGGTAAGGTAGAGGAGTGTTACACCCACATTTTGCCAATTATGGTTTTAGGTTCCACGTAGTACTTGGCGTAAATAAATAAGTTAGTGTAACCGACTGCCACGCCTGAGGTCGCGGTTTCGATTCCCGCACAAGTCAAACATTTGTGTGCATGAACACGGATGTTTATCTTGGCCTGGATGTTTCTATGAATAATATGTATATATTTATTAAAAAAATGTATATATGTATGTTTATCCATTGTCTAGTACCCATAGTACAAACTCTTCTTAGTTTGGGCTAGATAATGTTGTGTGTATATTATTATTATTATTTTAAAATACAATAGAATAAATAATTTACTATCCGTAAGCCAATATCCTGGGTCCTAAGTACTTATTTTGATTGCTGTCGATATGTCAAGCACTGTAGTTCGTATAACAGTGCATTTTACAAAATAATCAAAGTTTGTTTTAAAAACATATGAAAGAAAGAAAGAAAGAAAACATTCTTTATTTCCACAATGAAATATGACTACATAATTTTTCTTATAAAATATCGACAAAATAATAAAAAAGATAATTAAATATATTTATTTAATTGTCTTTTTTATTATTTTGTATATTTTAATATCATGCTATTATGGCAACAAATTGTCTCCATTCAGCTTTGATGTTGCGATAAAACTGACGTAATATCGCAAAGCTGATATTCAATGGAGACCACCGTTACGCACAGAGGTCAAGCCAGCTGCATACAATATTACAACTTAACAAAAAATTAGAAAATATCAAGAATACATAAACAGAGAGAAAAATATAACTATTACTTAACTTATTATTATTTTAAAAAAATAAGACGAGAAAAAATCCCATACAATATGCATTTATCGACTCATGCGGAGTACAAATTAAATGAGAGCTACTAAAACTAAAACTTGAGCTCAGAGTACCTTTCCTATTAAAGATTTAATTTTAAGTACAGAACCACAAGCTGGGTCATTAAACGCGCACTTCACTGTATCGGTCGATAGTAAACTGTGGCTTGGAAGCAAGTCAAAGTATCTTACAGATTATTTCTCAGAAACTGTTATTCAAAATCACCTATTGTATCCTTTTATTCTTATAATCAATATGGAAAGAATTTTTAGTGTCTTTACAGGCAATTTGCGGTGTATAAAGTGATTGATTTCTATGGAATTAGATCTCATTTACAGGTTGGCAACAACATCATGAGTTGTGAGTCACATTATCAGATCTTCTAAGAAAAGATACATGACCATTAATCAGTAACAACTTGATGATATAGACAAGAGCGTCAACATTTTTACTTGGAAATAATTACTTGAATATGAATTCGATGTTTGCTTTTCCTGTTACACAAAGATAAACAAGTCTGTTTATGACAATCCTTGGTCGACAAGCATGAATACTATTATGAAAGTATCAAATGCATTTCAGTATTGCCTACCTAGCCGCTCAGGGCTCTCCCGCAACCACATGTAAAAGAATATGAATCGTCCGAAACAAACATTCTGCAGTATACAACTCATCGTTGGTTAAAATAAAAATCACTTGGTTTCGTCGGCCTCGATAGCGTAGTGGTTAGTGTAACTGACTGCCACGCCTGAGGTCGCGGGTTCCATTCCCGCACAAGTCAAACATTTGTGTGCATGAACATGGATGTTTGTCTTGGTCTGGGTGTTTCTATGTATAATATGTATGTACTTACAAAAAAAAATGTATATATGTATGTTTATCCATTGTCTAGTACCTATAGTACAAGCTCTGCTTAGTTTGGGCTATATGGTGTTGTGTGTATGTGATAGAATATTATTATTATTATATTATTACTTGTTTTCAATATTAAAGAGCGAACCACAAACAACCACCGATATTTCAGTTATTAATAACAGATAGAACGTAATTGATTTCGGTATAAGCAACCCCTTATGAACAACGAAATAGCTTAAAAGACACTAATATCTTATCCTCCTCGTCTCTTTCTCTCTCTTGGTAACGCCAATTGAGTAACGGTGAAGGAAAACATCGTGAGGAAACCTGCATGTCTGAAAATTCTCCATAATGTTCTCGAAGATATGTGAAATCTGCCAACCCGCACTAGGCCAGCGTGGTGGACTATGGCCTATCCCTTCTCATAGTGAGAAGAGGCCCGTGCCCAGCAGTAGGACAGTTGAATACATGGCTGATATTATTATTATTATAATTGCGTAACACCTCCAAAAGCTTTCTTCTCATGAGCCCTACACCCTTGCTTTGCTGAACGTGGCAGTAAATGTGAATTCACAGAAAAAAATTGTGTAACTTTAATATTCATAAGTGTTACCTTGTAACCTATCTTATCTTATGTGGGGGCCAGTCAGTGCAGACCGGCGACACTTCGACCCAGTGGGATCTTTTGTGTCGACACTCTCCTAATAACGACTGCCATGGATGTTCATGGCAGCCGGGATCAACGGCTTAACGTGCTTTCCGAGGCGCGGAGCAGGCGATAATTGTCAATCAATACGCACATAATTTCGAAAAGTCATATAACTTCCGAAAGTCAGAGGTGCGCAACGTGGGTTCGAACCCGAGACCCTCTGCATTACAGTCTGTTGGTCTCCCCACTGAGCTATCGCTGCTCTACCTTATAACCTAACTTGAATAAATTTATTTTTAATTTTGATTGATTTGATTATACAAGCTTTCTTTAACATTTATCAGGTACGGATTTCTTTGCCTAATCGATATTCTACAAGACATGCATCTCAAATAACTTTCTACTAAATTAAACCTTTTTCTATCGACCAGAAATAGCAATCATAGATTTACACATTTTTAACTCGATACATGTCCAGCCATGATGGAATTTTACTGTATGTAAACTCCATAAACACCACATTTCAAAGCGTTGCATGTATAAATCGATACACATTACATCACCTATGGCCGCCATAGCTTAGAACCCGAAACGACAATAATTTAAAAGTGCGTGATATAACCAGTAGCTAACTTTTTGACCCTACCTTCCGCATACTCCATATTCATGTGAACAAGCTGTTCTCAAAGTTTGGTATCAGTCGTGATCCTTTTATGTAGACACAAAGCTTGGCTAAGTGATATCGAATTTTGTTACAGTAAAATTAATATAGTATTGTAGTCTTGCATTATTTTATTAACCATTAATGTGACTAGGATGCATACATATAACCAGCCTGGTGGTGAATTGTAAGAACCTTATCGTTTATGGACGATTGTAATAGCGTCGCAGAGTTCGTAAAAACATTTTATTGCTATTCGAAGTATGAACATATATGAACTCCATTTTCTATTATTTTGTGACTACCGCGCAGGTTTTTGATCATTAAAAGTGAAGATGCCTGCATATTCTACATTTTGAAGAACTATTTTTGAAGGCATGTAAAGTTAGCCCAATCCAGTCAGTCTGTTAGAAGAGTCAGATGTTCAGCTGTAGCTTAAAAATAAAAGTTACAAATAACGACGAAAAACCGCAACGTTTTATACGTAAATGGTAATCTATATTCTATTCTATTCTACCACATACACACAACACCATCTAGCCCAAACTAAGCATAGCTTGTACTATGGGTACTAGCCAATGGATAAACATACATATATACTATTTTTTTGTTGTATATACATACAATACATATTATATATAGAAACACCCAAACCAAGACAAACATTCATGTTCATGCACACAAATTGTTTGACTTGTGTGGGAATCGAACCCGTGTCCTCGGGCGTGGCAGTCGGTTACACTAACCACTACGCCATCGAGGCTGACCTTTTAGATGTAAAATGCAACTTCAAATTGCCTATTACTTTTTGGCTCAAGTGTTAATAGCATACAACCAAAAGTTTGAGAGGCGCAATCATAAACGATGATATGATATGCGCGGATTGCATGCGTATGCGCACTAAGCAGGCTCTCCTCGCGTTTCATCCGTAAGCTGTTATGACGCGCCATATTTACTAGGAAAATTTAAATAAATGGTTGTTTGCTCGATACAGCATAATTAATAGGTTGATAATTATAGTCTATGTGGCATTTATAAGTTGATTCAGGAATAAAGAGATTGGTAAGTGTCCTCGTTTGTTTTACTTTTTTTATTTGGACAATTTGAACGTGACTGTAAATATTTAGAAATGCTCAAATAAAAGTTATTTAGTAGTTTAATGTTTATATTATAAAATTATCCCTTTTCTTTGTATATTAAAACATATATAATATAATAAAGTTTTTCCTGCGGCTTACCTCGCATAAATTTTGGGTTAAGTTAGTACATAACAGTATTTTTCTTGATAAAAGGTACCCTATGTCCTTTCATGTTCACCTGACAATGGAAATGCGAAGAAATTTCATGATAATCGGTCGAGTAGTTAAGACGTGAGAGCGTAATAAACAAACAAACAAATTCATATTCACATTTATAATATTAAAAATTATAGAATTTTTATATTTTAGGTTTGCTACACTGTGAAATACTGGTGATGACCACCAGTATTTTGACAGGTCTCTTTACTCACACACAAAAAATTTCTTTACTTATACAACATAACAAGTTTATTATAGTGTTTTGCTTGAAGCTTTTATTGTGCAGCTTCTTCAAAGAATATAGTATGTACCTTTGTGTAATTAAGTTCTGGAAATCTAACCAGTATTCAGAATAAAGATGTATGTAAAAAGAGAGTTGGATGCTTAGTTGTTTAAATGTTTGTTATTCAATTAGCCTAGTCGGAAACCGTTGGACTGCCACGCAGAGGTCTCGAGTTCGAACCCAAGGCGCGCATCTCTGACCTTTCGAAGTTATATGCGTATTAAATAGTTAAATATCGCTCGCTTTAACGGTGAAGGAAAACATCGTGAGTAAACCTTCATGTCTTAGAGTTTTACATAATGTTCTCGAAGATATGTGAAGTCTGCCAACCCGCACTAGGCCAGCGTGGTGGACTATGGCCTAACTCTTCTCATAGTAAGAAGAGGCCCGTGCCCAGCAGTGGGACAGTTTAATACAGGGCTGATATTATTATATTCAATTACAAGTGTCACGATGAAAAACCTTTGATGAAATTGGTACATAAATAAACTATATCCTGTTTTATATAACAACTTTTACCTGAACAGAAACCAGATGATAAATTATTATTTGTGTCTATTTCTCAGATATTTCTCTAGTATTTTACATTGCCAAAATTCTAAGCCCTTTGCAAGGTTATACAGCATGTCCTTCGATAGTTTCAAGTTAAACTGAGATAGGACATTTACCGATGCTATTACTACATATTGCGAATATGGAACCAACGACCAAATAAATCTATATTATAGGGATTATTGTTTAAGAAATTGGTAACAGTGTCAGTCAAGAACACGTTCATGCATCTAGTCGGATACGCAGACTCTTACCGGCAGCAGATAGGAACAGCAATAACATTATTAGGTACATAAATACCATACCACTGTAATTGTAACTTTGAATGTTACATAAGATTCAACTTTAAAATGCTTCTGTGTTACTTTACAAACCAAAAAGACAAATATAATCTATATTTGTCTTTTTGGTTTGTAATTTGGTTTGTTCAGACGGCCTCGATGGTGTAGTGGTTAGTGTAACTGACTGCCACGCCTGAGGTCGCGGGTTCGATTCCCGCACAAGTCAAACATTTGTGTGCATGAATATGGATGTTTGTCTTGGTCTGGGTGTTTCTATGTATAATATGTACGTATTTACAAAAAACAAGGGAAAATATGTATGTTTATTCATTGTCTAGTACCCATATTACAAGCTCTGCTTAGTTTGGGCTAGATGGTGTTGTGTGTATGTGGTAGAATATTATTATTATTATTATTATTATATATATTAATACGTGAAGCAAACACTTTGTACCCCTTTTTACGAAAATTGCGCGGATGGAGGAGTATGAAATTTGGCACGGTTAAAGTTGGAGAGAAGTATGGAGAAGGAGGAGTGAGTCCTCATATTTATATAAAATATGCATTATACATACATTAAATTAATGAAAAAACACTATACGCACACAACCATATTTCGACATTGTTCGTCTGACGTCATACAATTCTTTGTAACTATGGTTACCTATACCTTATTTATATGTAATAGAGAAAAACAAAGTAGCAAGCTTAGGAATTTTGGTAGAATTTTGACCACTAGGCGACCGCTAGTTATTTTAAATCTGTCTTCACAAAAAAGGCTTCTTTTTAAAGTTTAATTCAAATAATGGTCCGCAGTTACTATAGCAACAGCATACAATATGTAAGTTACTCAATCGATGAAGTACCATAAAAGGTAACATTGAGTCAATGGTATACTTTAAAAATAATATACAAAAAGCTTTGATGGTCTGGCGCCAGTGTCTTTTAAGCACCTGATCGTTGACATTGACTCTCAACGTTTCATAGATAAATAAATTATTTTAATTCGGGTTATACATACTATTATTATTACAATACTTTACTTAGTTAAAATATTTGTCTCGTTAGTTTATTGCAGTGCACGAATGGCGTAGTAGTTTGAATGGCTAGAGCGAGAATGTTTTGGGTTTGGAATAAAATATCATTCGTAAATAATTATGCCAAGTGCAGAAGATTTTGTATGCTGTTTGAATTTTAGTAAAGTAATACTCGATATACAAATTATTTCTGGAACGTCAGATGTTTGTACACACAGCGACACATCAACCTAGACTGTTTGGACTTTGAACTATTAGAAGTTGAACGCTGCGAATCGTGCGAAAGAATGCGTTATATTTTTGTTACACTCTATCCTTACCATTACATCGACACCACTATGCACTGTCCCTTTCCGACAATTCTCTATTTTGTATGTAGCGTAGTTATGCGTATATAGGGTGTCTAACTTGATGTGTAGGCGTGTGTACGTGTAATTAAGCTGAAAATATTGTTTTATGTTTGTTTGGATGCGCAAATTTTTGGACCTACCTGTTCGATTAGAAAAATATTTTCGTATTACGTAGTACGTTTCATACGAAAGGATATAAGAATACAGCATAATGCTATGAACCCCGACAGGCGATCAACAATCACAAACATGGTAAAAATCGCGAGGAACAGTTACTTTAAATTCAAATTCATTATAACTTTGAGATCCACAGCAACTAACTGCCCTACCTGTGCTATTCAGTTACCCAAATTGTGGCACAATAATTGCCATTATTACTGGCAGGTAGAGTCTATTGTTACCCGCGTACCGACTGTTCCCAAACCATTATTATTATTGTTAGATTCGCTCCGGGACTTGAAATGACTTCACAAAAAATTTGGACAGGGAAAATACGTCGTGTCAACTTCAAAAAGGTAATGTGTATCAAATGTTATGTCATTTGTTTATTTCGATTACCTTCTTGGAGTGCACAACTACCTTCTGGGTTATGTTTTGATCGTATAGTCTCAAGTTCGATTATTTAGTCGAGCTGCGTGTTATTGGTGTCTTGTTAGGAAGGAAATTCTGCCAAGTGGTCTAATAGTACTATGCTATACCGCCGACGGTGAGATCTTGGGTTCGATACTAAGATCGTACATAGTGTGATTTTGTGTGCTTGCAATGAAATTCACAGGAGCAGCTCTCCTTTTACATAGGACTAACTGATGAAAAATGGGTATTCTATACTTCTACCTAAACTTTCGATTACATAGATGAAGCCATGTATAGTGTATTTACTGTTAGATTAAAAAGCTTACCAACGATTAGACTTATTGACTCCGAGTTACGTTCATGATAAACATACCTGAAACCAAAGAAAATTTACATATTAGTTACGTCATACAATTATTATTATAAACTAAACCAGGTGCTACTTAGCAAAAATTTATTGAAAATGGAGAGTTTTGGTGGTGAGATGAAATCACATCTATTGCACAGCCGACATGATCTTACTTCTAAAATAATAAAAGAATTTTAGTAAGTAATATGCTATAACTTTACATATGGCGTAGTAGTTTTACACCCTCAGCGCCAGTGTATCATTTTTGCACACACTTGTTATAACATTGTGTATCAAAAATGATACACAGGGCCCATAGTGTTTGGCACATTGTGTATCTTAAATACACTCGAGTTTCATACTTTTTGTACAAGAAATAAAATGTTCTGGCCTGCACGAACAAAATGGTATATTTGGGTTTGGGTTATGTTAGCGCAAAAAATAAATTATGGTGAAAATTATTCGATTGAGGCTTGGCGGTGAGAGTGTTTCGATTGAGGCTTGGCGGTGAGAGTGTTTCGATTGAGGCTTGGCGGTGAGAGTGTTTCGATTGAGGCTTGGCGGTGAGGGTGTTAAGGGTATTCGCCATTGCGACTGCGCCTACTGTTGTGGATTCAATACCCACACGGGACATAAAAATATGTAACCTACTTATAGTTGCACCGATTCCTTGTGCTTCATTTTTTCAATGTCTGTAAAGATCCTCTCGACTCAATACCTAGTGCAAAAGACGATTCAATAAATCCGAGTATTTAATTAAAAAAAGGTTTCATTACGCTAAAAATTCAGTCACAAATTATCAGTAGCATAACGCAAACTCAAGAAGTCTTGAACTAAGAATGACTAACATATAGCTAGGAGCAGGCAACGAACCTATCATTACTAACAGCAACTTTGTCTTGTGCGGACCAGGTTTATGCCTAACGCGACTCCTAATCATACTTTAGGGTTATTTTTAACCCGTTAGACGTCTTAAACATCGTTTTATGGTGCGTTTTAACACTTGTTATTACAGACGCAACATCTATGTGCTTAATGAGGAGGCAATGGACTTTATGAAGTAGAAATTATTAATTAACAAAAAATAATAAATTCTTTAGATTGGCTGTCATTTTATCTTGCGTTTATCTATCATGGAATTTCATGTTGAATCCTTGGATTTTTACTTTTGCTTAAAGTCAATCTTAGTTCCTGGGTTTGGTTCCCGTGTCAAGCAGTATTTAATAGATCTTTTGTAAGAATCTATCTGTCTGTAAATGTGTCGGTGAGACGGCAATAGTCTCGTCCCCTATTATGTATGACTTAAACTTTGTTGGTGTATATTGGGATCTCTGGGATATACAGATATGACTGTGTTATTCAAGGAATAACATAATGATAATTTATCATATTGAGTTTGCAAAACTTGCCACATCAGTCACATATAACAGAAGAATAAGTATTAAAAAATGCCCATAAAGAAATGGGATTAAATATAATGACCACCAAAAATAGTAATTGCGTAGCAAAATATGCTTATTAAAATATATCACAACGAGCACCTATACGCCTCAAATCACTGCATTCCGTCTCGGAAGGGTTAGGTTATGTTAGGTTCTTTCTTAAACCCACCCAAAAATAGGAGCCCCACGAAGCGGGGCTCCGTCGACTTAGTTTGATCTCTTTAAATATATTTTGCTGTGCAATTTGGTGATCATTTACTATTTTTGACTGTTATATTTTACTATATCTGGTGATAAGTTAAACATAAGCCTAAAGAAATTCCGTATTGAACTTGACTGAACACAACGCAGTCTAGTAGCAGGTATGTATATTTCAACTATTAAGCTATCCACACAACCGATTCATTCTCTACCCCTCTAGCTACGACTGAACTACAAAAAACCTTATTCAATTTAAGTAATCCTCAAGCTACAATACAGTTTCGAGTCGGCATAGTTTCATAGTTTCCATTAATAACAAAAATCCTGCCGAAGCCTTGTACAACCTGTTGCCTTACATCTCACACACAACACTGTACTATAATTGCCCAATTCCACTATATTATTAATTTAATTTTGAATATATTTTGGACAGCCCTGAGTATAGTCCATGATTAATGATCTCGTAGCGTTTCGATGTATAAAAGAAATTATCAAAAGAGCGTCTATTATTTTACACTTAGCCGTTAGAAAATATATTTTTAGATATTAAATGTCCATCACACTGTTAAAATGCTTCGTCTTAAACTGTTTTATTTATCTCTCGCTATTATGGATGGTAAATCTGACTGGAAGATTCATCATACCATGTATGGTATAAACACCATGTAGCAGAACAGTATGGTTAAGTGTACTGATGGCGTCGTGGTTTAAATGATTGCCTCGCCACTGTCACTACGGCAAGTGACAGGGTTTGATCCGACACGGGACAAAAATTATGTGGTCCTCATTTATTGCCCAGTTATTGCCCCGGGTTTGGGTGTTCTTTCTTGCTTGAATGTTTATAAAGTCCTTCACGATACTGGAATTATTGAGGCGTAGTCGCTATTTAAAAAAAGATTGCGTAGATTAAAAACTTGTCTAGAAAAAGAGACTTCACGCTATACACCCTTTGGTTGCATATATTTCTATCTATCTTTTAGCCTTCAAAAGTGTTACTTCGTAAGTTTCACATTTTATTTTTGGCATATGAATTATTAGTTACTTATTCATTTTATCGCACAAACAAACTCACTTTCATACAATTAAGTATATACATAAAACAATGACTGATCTGAGTCCCAATAACCTCGACTGTCAATCTGACGTACAACTTTATTAAGTACCCATTTTAACATGACCCGTTATTACAGTACCGGTGTTGCGAAATAATTCCCCCGAGGGCTCTTATTAAACTGGTTATGAACAGTAGCTGTAATTATGTATGTATATGTGTTAATTTGATGTGTGTGGGTGTGTATTGTCTTTAAGTTGTCATTAAAATTGTATACAGTATGTTTTTAATATACACTTCGCGATTGTTCGGTATTTTCTGGTAAAATACTTCCTTTTACATACATAATAGAGGTTTAAATATGAAGTTGCCACTTTGTACGAAGAATCGATAAAGTCGTGATTTTTATACTAACTATTTCACAAATAATCATTGCTTTTGTACAGAAAATACGAAATTAGTTGTAGAATATAATCGACAATTTCATAGTTACAGACTTAATACTTTATCAAATATACCTCAAAGAGTCGCATTTTGCAAACTATATTATATTATACCTAGGCGAACGTTTCTCGATCAGATCGGAGACGTTCTGGACAAAGGCCAGGTTAAGAGCTCCTTGAACCTACGGGCGTATATGAGAAATGTGATGAAAGTGAATGAAGCCAGAGAAGTGTGTCTGGATCGTAGCAAATGGAAATCCGTAGTCTCTGCCTACCTCTCTGGGAAACAAGCGTGAATCTATGTATATATGTATTATATTCAACGAATACAAGCACTATTAAACCTGGAGAACCTAGTACCTCACAGTGAACGCTAAAAGTAACACGGATGGTGCGAACGAAACAAAACATTGTGTGATTTACAAGTACTTGTTCCCAATCTGAGTGTTTAATATCCATTATTTACAAGTACTTGTTCCCAATCTGAGTGTTTAATATCCATTATTTACAAGTACTTGTTCCCAATCTGAGTGTTTAATATCCATTATTTACAAGTACTTGTTCCCAATCTGAGTGTTTAATATCCATTATTTACAAGTACTTGTTCCCAATCTGAGTGTTTAATATCCATTATTTACAAGTACTTGTTCCCAATCTGAGTGTTTAATATCCATTATTTCAATGTTTGTAAAGTCTCCCCAGATCTTGCACGAGAGATGTCTTTCTTAGAAATCTGTTCAAGCTTTTGAGAAGTTTATTAACCTATTGAGACGCAGCCGCACACTCGCGGCTAGAAACAATCGATTTTTTATTTTGTCTGGTATTCCAAGACTTGACTTATTCCAAGGCTAAGGATTAAAGAAATACTAATGACTCTACCACAAAAATATTCTCTACCATACAAGTAAGGCGTCTCTAGGTCAGTACACATAGAGCAGATGTGAATCAGGCTAGCAGCTCCGCTGTAATTGGCGTGAAACATTCTACGGACTCTACATAGAGTTAGATCGTTGTTTACTTGGCTTATCTTAATCCGGCGCGGTCTTAGCTCTACGCCCACCGCTACTGTCAGCTGTAGGGTCGCCATGCGCATGAACATAGAGTCGGTAGAGTCGGAATTTGCGCTCTACATTGCATATAACAATACATGGTCATACTTAAAGATAGCATAACATCTCGGTTGTATATCGGCGAAGTGTTATGTATTACTCCTTTATTTTGTTAGATACGTTTTAGGTCCATAGGCCATATTCCAGACTTTGTGATGCTGCTAAGAACTGCCTGATAAAACTAGACAATGACATTTTGTCCAACCCGGAATCGAAATCGGGACTCCGTAGGCTTGTAAGCGAATGAAAAAATATATATGTACCTACTAAAGATTTTACTTTTTATAGAAAGCAACTATTCCTTTACCTAAAAACTTTAATGTTTCATGGAAAATCTTTAAAAGGGTCTTCTATAACTTATTCTAAATATCAGAATTTTAAATATAGTTCAAGGTATCCAAGCGACTTAAATATCTAATATAAATATCGTGGTCTATATTAATTACAAACTTCACGACAAAGAGAGCAACTTTAATCAAAGTGACAATCAAATTATCTCATTTTCAAGTTGACTAACTTCCAATGTGAATGTTACACCGGATGTCAATATTTGAAGTGTTAACTTGCTACTTCCGGTGTACAATAGAACCTCTGTGTTTGAAATTAGAACAAGAGTAACGTTGTGGTAATTAGTTTAAACAGTTTTATCTTTCGATTTTTATGGTCGCACGTTCGATTCCAAAGAGAAGTTACCGACATACATAGTTTTATGATTATATCTTGAGAAATGTAGGTAGATTATATGTATATTAATAAATAATATTTATATATTATATACAAATATATTATTATATTTATTATAATTTATTATTTCTCAGTAACTATAGTCCTACGTAATAGAGAATATACAATTATTTATATATTTAAAAACATAACAGTCAATAATAAATGGTATAACGGCTGCAGCACCGTATACACATAAGTAAATTATAATTGAATGGTGCTTTAAAAAAGAGGCCGTGCATTTCTTGTAGGTATCTTATCTTAGGTTCAACCCTTTGCCTGAACCTAGCAACTAACCTAAATGTGTAATCATAAATTTTGACGTCACGACGTTGTAAGTGTTAATTTGTGACATAAATTATTTAAAAAAATTACTTTGACTTTGGGGCGATTTGCCTGGACCGGGCACAGTCACAGACTTCGTGCTGCTACTGAAAATTCCTTGACAGAAAAACTACATCACTTCGCCCGACAAATCTAAAAAATATGTTGATTCTTTGAGTGGAAGACATTACCAATTATTTAGTTATAGTATGAATAAATAGTCTCACCCAGAAAACCAGTGTTGTAGTAAAAGCACTTTTACTTGCCCGGAGGCTTGCATACCTAGTTCTCATACCTTTCTTTTCATTCCATCTATAATTTCTTGTTACGAGATTTAGAAAGACGCGAGTGATACCCCTAGTACTGCAAGCGATTATAGGCTACGGTGACCGCTTACCATCAAGAAGGCCATATGCTTTTTACCATCTTAGTTGATCAAAAAGGTAAATGCGATAAATGAAATAGTATATACTGAATAAATATTATAATTTTTAAGTTTAACTATGCAGTTTAACCGAGGCCGGTACACAGCGGCAGAGAAAGCGACTGCTGTGCACGCCTTGGGTTCGATTTTCAGGTCGGCCAAAGTTAAAGACAAGAATTCTTCGTAGCAGACGGTAGATGACACTGGTAGACGACAATAGACCCTAAGACTGTGGTACCTAAAACTTATCTGGTGGAAATATATGGATGTAATACACCCCTGTTTTTCCCTTGTGTAGTGTATGTGTGTATAGCCCACGATTACAAGTGCAGTTATAGCACAAGGTATGCAGCGATAGCTCAGTGGGGAGACCAACAGACTGCAATACCGACGGTCTCGGGTTCGAACACACGTCGTGCACCTCTGACTTTCGGAAGTTATATGACTTTTCGAAATTATGTGCGTATTGATTGACAATTATCGCTTGCTCCGTGCCTCGGAGAGCACGTTAAGCCGTTGGTCCCGCCTGCCATGAACCTCTATGGCAATCGTTATTGGGAGAGTGTCGACACAAAAGATTCCACTGGGTCAAAGTGTCGCCGGTCTGCACTGACTGGCCCCCACATAAGATAAGATAAGATATAGTACAAGAACACTGAACCATCCCATGCTTCTGGTCACCCTAACAACCAAAACACTTGCACCCATAGTTTTACAAACCGCCAATTTATTATCACACACCTTCATTCCAATAAACACTTTACAACTTCAAACTTAAAGTTCAAAATCGTGCGATATTAATTGCTTAAATTGATAATCTAAATTATGATGTCAATACTATTGTATGGAGTAATTTGGCGTTGGCAAACGGAGCTTAGTCCGGCGATAAGAACTTAGTTACTATCTTGCCGATAAGTTAGTTCGGACAGCTAGGAATTACATTGTTGGTTAATGATTGGAGTATGCGGAGGTGTGGATATTATAATACATACACACCTTTATTCTTAAAGGGTAGGTAGACGTTGTATTACATCCACATTTCGTTGTACATTGTTAGCAAAATTAGTTTTAAACGGGATTAAATATAATGACCACCAAAAATAGTAATTGCGCAGCAAAATATGCTTACTATAATATATCATAACGAACACCTATACGCCTCAAATCACTGCATACCGTCTCAGAAGGGTTAGGTTATGTTAGGTTCCTTCTTAAACCTACCCAAAAATAGAAGCCCCGCGGGGCTCTGTCGACTTATTTTGATCTTATTACATATATTTTGCTGTGCAATTTGGCGATCATTTACTATTTTTGACGGTTATATTTTACTATATCTGGTGATAAGTTAAACATAAGCCGTTTTAAACAAGCTTGACAATGCTCAGTTTTTAGACAATATTTTAATTGTGTATGATAATAAAGATGATGTGTGACGAGAGTGTGTGTGAAAAACATTTATATGAAAATCTTGTTATCGTTGAAATTAAACTACAAACTACAGATTTTATCGCGTTGTTTATTTGACATTTTATTACAAAATTTTTAAAAACTGTTACACTACTATAATTACTATTAAACTTTACAAATTTTTAAGCTAATTAAATTATTGAAACTATTTATACTATTACTATACTATTATACTATTTATATTTATGTTTACTCTTGTTATCGGTAAAAATAAAAATATTTTATCTCAACTTTTATTTAATGAAATTCCTTGATTAATCATTTAAATATGGTTTTCAATATGGGCACTCGTGGCCAAAGTCACTATGGCTAGTGGGCATTCCCCAGTTTCTTGTTTAGCTACTTATGTCGCTGATTGTACCATATAATGAGTCAATTGCCGTTCTACCCGCACATTTCTAGAATCCGGCATACATCCGGAATCGAACCTGAGACCTCATGCACGACGCATTCAGTACCGCTACGCCAACGAGACAGTAAAAAAAACATAATCACTTAATGCGGGAATCGAACCGACTAAAAACGCACGCAATTTCATTCCAACATTCGTTTGATACGCTATAGCAGAGTTAAAGCTGGATTCTAATCACGATAGCGTCATCGATCGTGGCGAGCAGTAATATATTTTAATTAACAATCCCGTGGGCGCTCGTGATTGAGTGCCTTCAACGCGACAAAAAAGACGCACCGTGGAGACGAACCCTTAACGAGTACTTCAAACGTATGTTTGTAAGTTTATATATCATTTTATTATAGTTCAGTACATGCAGGCGTTCGATGGTGGTCTTGGTGATATAAGAAAGTGTACCTTTCTGCTTGAAGCTTCTAATGTTTCTTAGTGTAAACAGAAATTTACGACCAGTAATTAACTTTCTGGAAGTAAGGTGTCGTGGAGCTACTAATGGTTGACTAAGTTTTCATATAGGTACCTAGTGAAATATTAAATATTATTTTTGTAACATTTATAATCCATTTTTTACCCTGTTTCATGTTTTACTCTTTACATTCCAGGGCTGCGGAATTCCTTTCGGATTATTTTACGACCTTATATATATATTCTTATTCTATATTCTATCACATACACACAACACCATCTAGCCCAAACTAAGCAGAGCTTGTATTATGGGTACCAGACAATGGATAAACATACATATATACTATATTTTTTGTAAATACACACATATTATACATAGAAACACCCAGACCAAGACAAACATCCATGTTCATGCACACAAATGTTTGACTTGTGCGGGAATCGAACTCGCGACCTCAGGCGTCACAGTCGGTTACACTAACCACTACGCCATCGAGGCCGACTAAAAACGCCTTAGCAGGCATTGAGATTCATAATCCCCACGTGGACTTAAAATAATGATTCACACGTGGCAAAAGAGTTTTATATAAGACAGAAACCTTGAAGAAAGACTGATTGACTATTCAGAATACAATAATGTCCTCCAGTATAAATAAGTATAAACCCAGTGAGTAAAGCATAGGACTTGCGATTGAGAGATCGTGGGTTCGAATACCACCCATTTTACTACCGCCGTGAACTCACTCCTAACAGAAGGAGTCTAGCTTAGCCGACAATATTAACTAGAATAGCAGTTATTTGTGATCCTAATTGCTAGTAATCTTTACTTGATAAAAATACTAGCTTTTGCCCGCGGCTTCGCTCGCGTTAATTTAGAATTTGACAATCAATTTGGGTTGTACTTTGCTTGTAATAATATAATTCAATCATGATTCGAAAGACACGTGGCGCCATCTATTATCATAAGAACGTTATTGTTGTTCCTCGGGAACAGTAATTTTTTTCGGGATGAAAGGTAGCCTATGTCCGTTTCTGTACACCTGACAACGTATATGCAAAATTTCAGGATGATTGGTTCAGTGTTTTAGGCGTGAAAAGGTAACAAACAAACAAACTCATTTTCGCTTTTATAGTAGGTATTAGTTAGGATATATACAAAATGGAATCATCAAGCCAGACTGAGAATATTAGATCCTGTTACGATTTTCTCCCTTTCACAAATCTCTGCCACCCAATTACGCACTTAATTCGGCCATTCCCCGAGTAGCAATAGCCTGACTGCCAAACACACGAGACACTGCCACTCATGCATTGGATACAAATCAGTTGATGGATAGCGTCGCGCACGCACACTGCGCACGCTCAGCGCAAGCAAATATCCAAACTGACCGCTGTGAGAATACAAGTGAATGAAACATGTAGTAATATACAATACATTTATATTTTTTCAATGTCTTAAGTTGACAAAACTGTGGCGTAATATAAACAAGGTATGAGGCCCTCCGTCCAGGTGGACTGATGACTGCCTGCGTTAGATTGGATGTGAAAGGTGGAAGTCCAGATGGTGTGGCGTGGGAAGGCAGTCCAGCAGATGGATAGATGAACTGCGCGAACGTGAAACGCGCTGTCAAAATATCGTTATTTTTTGCGTAGGACGCACCATTTCTGAGATATTGTTAATATTCTAAAATAATTCAAAAATGGAAAGCGTGGAAGCGTGACGATGACGCGAGTTCCTTGATTTTTGATCACCCAAGAAGTACTCAACGCGCCTGCAGAAGTTTTCACTTCAAAAAAGAAAAAGTGAGCTCACACATTAGACGCAGAACGATACTGTACAAGTTTCGATATAAGTGAACGTGATAGTACTATATTTACAAAGCAGATGACATTATCTGCCGAGTGAGAAATTAACGATCTAGAAAAGTGACCATATTTAAACGTTAGGTCATCTTTGATTTCAATCTTTGACACTGGCCACCTAGAAAATAAGTATATATAGCTCACGACATGAATATGTAGTATCACAACATATTATAAAACAAAGTCCCCCGCTTCATCTGTTTGTCTTTTTTCGCGAAAAACCCAAAAACTACTGAACTGATTTTCATGCGGTTTTCACGAATAGACAGAGTAATTCTTGAGGAAGATTTGGTTTTGTACTGCCCGTGCGAAGCCGGGTGGGTCGCTAGTTATATCAATAAATTTCACTACATGTTACGATCTATGAATAGCTGGAATGCTGTTATTAAGCTATTAGTTTATAGCTGCTCAGCCCTTTCCCAGGCCAGGCCATGACCAAACAGGATTGTCTGGATTGCTGATTATAATAATAATTATAGGATACGTTGAGTAAATAGATCTTATTTTAATCTTGTTATGCTTGAGTAGCATGATGTTTGACTGCCTTGCATTAAGCCTTTATCAATGTGTACGATCTTGAGATCCTGGATTAGATTCCGACAACGATGTGTTTTGGGAACTAATTTCAAGCGCTATAAAACCAGGCTACAGAGGTATTACAGGCATCTCTAGCCTGGTTTGGACTGTCAAACTACGTTTCCATCGTCAACATTAGGTGAACGTGGAAAACACTGACTTTTGTCACTCATGAAGTTCCGGGTAAAGATTCTGTCTTGGAACCCGCAACGAATTTAATCAGAAGTTTATTAACACTTCGTATTTTAGAAAAGCAAGCGACGAAAATAATTCTGCCTTTAATATTATAAATGCGAATGTGAGTTTATATGTTACGCTTTAACATCTTAAGTTCTTAACAAACCATCGTGCAAGTTTGCAAACACGTTGTCAGAGGTACAGAAAAGGACATAGAGCATCTTTCACGCAGAAATTAAGAGTTCTGTTTACGAGGAATACAAAATTGACATAACCTACAAATAATCTACATTTACGCGAAGCCGCGGGCAAAATCTAGTGTTTATATGAAACTCCGTGTGACATCCGTGCATCTAAATACACAGCACAACTTATAACCTGCTCAATAATAGCTTATCAAACTAGTTATTATGTTCTAACATAATTTATTACAGCCAAGTAATTGCATTAAGATTCAAATGTAACTGTTACTTTTAATCACGTGATTTCGCGTATAACGAACGCCATCTAATTCACTGTTATACTGTTATAACACCAGCTTATTGAGGCCAGTAGGTAATATAGTAGGTAGGTAATAATGATAATTATTATTATAAATAATAGCAGAAGGCCGATACAATTATTTATAATTATACCCATCAAGATAATTTCGCAAGCTGTTTTTAAATTATAAAAAGCATCCATGTTTTTTTTAATCAAGAAATAGTTACCTACACTCATAGACTCAAAATTATATGTACCTATGTATTATATTTTCTTAATTTGCTGGCGATCGTGTTGTCCCGGGTTTAATATTCGAGTCAAGTAGATCGGGCTTTTCTATTATTATACTATTAAACTATGATATTATTGAACTGTTCCGACAGTGTAGAAAAGAAGCTTGGGAAGCAATAGACTCGCTCCTATTACGTGACTTCAACATAAAATATAGCTAACAAAATGTGGGTATATTACACCTCGCCTTCCTGTACGGGGATAGGCAAGGATACAACTATGTAGTCAAATTGGAAATTGTTGTTAAAACTTGTCCACTATATTTGGAAATGGGGCCAGTAGATTGCAATATATTCGCCCTACTACGTAACATCTAAATCATACCTAGTGAAATATACTTATATTTATACATATAATACACATCTCTTTCCCCTACGAAGATAAGCATACATACACCTATGCTATCAAATTGAAAATTATTGTTAAAACTTGCCCACTGTATTTGAAAATGGAGCCAGTAGATTGCAATACACTCGCCCCTTTACGTAACATTTAGAAACAGTCCATAAATACAGGTCCAATAAACCTGTCCCATCACCCTTTAGGATCAAAACATGGCTAGTGAAATATAGATCTAATAAACCTTTCCTATATATATACGTATGTAAATAAAACTGCTCGCCCTCCCCCTCAAGGGATGTAAAATCACATATGTAAATAACAGTAAGTGTAAATACATTTCAAAATAATAACACACGTGTTGCAATCGTCGATGCAGCTAAATGTCGGCGTTTGGCGGTCGGGGCCGCTTCGCTTAACAAACACAGCAAAAAGACAGTGGAGACAAAGCGGTGGACTGCAGAGCTATATTTATGATTTCACGCTATCGCGGCCCGTCATCGCTTGTTGCTCAGATTTGTACGAACCAGTGGACGCGGCTTGTGTTCCAGTGTTGAGTCTCTAGTATTTTGTGACTGGGAGTTTTATTTAACTGACAGTGATTGTCAATCTTACTGCTTTACATGAAGGCTTGAGTGCGATTCGTAGATTGGCTGTGTTGGGGCGCGGTTGTAAAATCGAGTGCTTTGCTTGAAGGTTTAAGTGCGAATAGTGGGTCGAGGCAAGTGCTGTCAGATTTTTATGTTTATAAATTCAGTAGGCGGTAATTAGCTCGCACTCTCTTAAGTGAGACCTAAAATTATAGCTAACTAGATATGCCCGCGGTTTCACTCGCGTTTATGATTACTGCGCCGCCCCCGTGGATCGTTGCGTGATGTTATGTAGCCCATAACCTTCCTCGGTAAATAGGCTATCCAACACTAAAAGATTTTTTCAAATCGAACCAGTAGTTCCTGAGATTAGCGCGTTCAAACAAACAAACAAACTCTTTAGCTTTATAATATTAGTATAGATTAAAATATTGTTTCTATTTGTTGTAAACAGTGTTCACATTTTATCTAATGTTACACATTGGATTGAACTCTTTTTAAATTTTTCTATTTTATTGCACTTGCCTAAATTTTTTGGCATCTTAAGCAAATCTTAGTTGTGATCTGACTTAATTTATTATAATTGTAATAAATAGAGGTAAAATTCGTAAAAATATATTAATTTCTGTGATAATATTGTGTTTTATTTAGCTAACAGTACATTGCTAAGTCTTATGCCGACAATACAGAAGCTTTTTAACATAGAAAGTTTTAGCATGTAACTCTGTAGATATCACTAAATGTAACATGTATTATCTCGAACAATGAATGCCGTATCCATTTTGTATTTGTTCGCGGTTGTATTAGCATAGTCAGCGTAGGCACGAGCGGATCCGTACAAAACACTAGTATAGGTAGATAGGTGTTGCAGACATAAAGAACAATTAGGATTTCTGCAAAAATCCCAAAGTAACAAAGGTTGAACTTTCACTTTCGACCACTTAACCTGTTCACCGGTTAAAATTAAATGTCATATTTAATATGCACGTAATTATTTTCTCCAGTAATTGATGTTAAGAATTACCTAGTTATTTTATTTATCACAGATAACTTTAAAAAGACTCACACCATCACTGAAGAGTAAGCAGAGGTAAGGACATAGCTGTTGAAATGTGGGTGGTGGGTGGTAGAGGAGGTAAATAAAAAAATATTCTTATTTCGGCATGTTTTTAAATTCCCTGTAACTGAAGGCAAGCCTATTGCTTAATCTGGCTAAATGGCGGTCTCAATGGCGTAGTGGATAGTGTTAATGTTAATATGTGTACCGACTACCACGCCTGAGGTCGCGGATTCGATTCCCTCACAAAGTCACAAGTCAAACATTTGTGTGCATGGACATGGATGTTTGTCTTCGTCTGGGTGTTTCTATATATAATATGTGTGTATTTATAAAAAAAGTGTATGTGTACGTTTATCCATTATCTAATACCTATACTACAAGCTTTGCTTAGTTGGGTCTAGATGGTGTTGTATGCGATAGAATATTATTAAAAAAATTTTGTAAATATTAGAAAAAACGTTAGAATTTCTTGACAGAAAAATTATATTAATTTTGAAAAGTGACCTTGCACTATCCATACTCATATTATTTCCTCCAGAATATACAAGTTGAACACTATCCACAATGTGGGTGGCCTCTTTATAAAGTCTGTATTAAACGTAACTTTTGACATTCATGACTCTTAAACTAAAGTGAAAATGTAACCACGAGCCTTATATCCACCGCACATTTATGTAGCAAATAAATTCTGCGCATTATCCGTAAGCAATCTTCTCAATTTCCATCCAACACCTCAGCCGTTATTCCCATTCCGGGTCAATGATTTAAAACAACAATTTCACACGTTAACCGCAACACGCACACACATACACACATATCGATTACAATGTAACATACAAAGATTAAAATGGTGTAAATAGTCCGACAAAAAGAATATCAGCGTTCTGCAACTACAATACAATTGTGACCACCCTCATAGTAGAGAGTTTGTTTTATTTAAGTTTACACTAGCTTTTGTCTCTGTCTAACAACGCACGTTGGAGAGGGATGGAAGATTTTGAGAATAACAATTTGCTTTTATAAATGACGTTTCGGAGAATACTTCAACTATCTCTGGACAGCTATAGTCGCAATATGATAGTCATTAGTACGGGGTAACGTGGCCATTTTATTGACTGTGCTAGAACTGACAAGTCTAGGGTATGTATGAGCTACCGAAGCTCCACAGAAACAGTATTAGAATATAATATTATAATTTTTTCTGTGATGAAGACGGCACATTTCCATTTATTTTTTTACATCATCTTAGAATCCATGGGAAGCCTTATTTACCATAAAAAGTCAACAAGTGATTAATAGGTTTAGTATAAACCTGACAATTCTTAAAAAGCCAGATTTAATTAAAAACGTATTATACCTGGCCGCCGGTGTGCCTACTAAGCCATATCTACATAATGTATACGTCAAGAAAAAAGTTGTATTCATTTTAAAAATATTGCACTCCCCGAGGCACACTATAAATTTAAATGGAGACGGAGAGCGAAAAGAAAAAGCTTATAAAAAATTGGGGCAGTCTTTGGGGACAGCCGATAGAAGTGAAAACTTTAATCCTTGATCATAAACATTTCTTTATAAAACAAATGAAAGAAAAAAGGGGGCGGGTCGGAGTCCTGATACTCTCGAGTACTGATACTTTTTTGCATAGGACGCACCATTTCTGAGATATTGTTAATATTCTAAAATAATTCAAAAATGGAAAGCGTGGAAGCGTGACGATGACGCGAGTTCTATGATTTTTGTTCACCCACGAAGTGCTCAACGCGCCTAAAGAAGTTTTCAATTGAAAAAATTACAAATAGTTGTATAACGGTCTAATTTCGACCATTTAGCGACAGCTAGATCGAATAATTGAGCAGTTACCCCACGTTTTACTAGTAAGACTTGGCCTAGCAACCTTTTAGCAGCCAGGTGTTATTACTAAACATATCCATGCTAGTTCAGTAACAATCATGTTCAATGCATAATCTATTGCGATAGAAACCAATGAATATAGTTGTTTAGTAGTTATTCGCCGAGCTGTCTGTAACGCAAAAGGTGACTTTAGATATCTATACTAATATTATAAAGCTAAAGAGTTTGTTTATTTGTTTGAACGTGCTAATCTCAGGAACTACTGGTTCGAATTGAAAAATTCTTTTAGTGTTGAATAGCCCATTTATCGAGGAAGGCTATAGGCTATATAACATTACGCTACAACCCACAAGAGACGTGCAGTAACCATAAACGCGAGTGAAAACGCGGGCACATCTAGTCTATTATAATAAGCCAACTCGCATTTCTAAGAATAGTTATCTAAAGTCACTACATATTATAAAACAAAGTCCCCCGTCACGTCTGTCTGTCTGTTCATGAAAAACTCAAAAACGACTGAATAGATTTTCATGCGGTTTTCACCAACAGACAGAGTGATTCATGAGGAAGGTTTATGTGTATAAATTGTTAAGATTTTAGACTAACCGAGCGAAGCCGGAGCGGGACGCTATCTATCTATATGTTGTGACTCAATGGCGCAGCGGTAATTAATGTGACTGTTGTGCATGATGTCGCAGGCTCGATTCCCATGTCACGCAAAGTGTTATTAGGTTTTTCTGACAAGTAATACTCGGTAGCAGCATGGAATTTGTAACTGCATCGATTGTTGTGGGTTTGGATTTGGACATGGATGCGACAAATATTGTGGATTCGAGGTTGGGGCTAAATTTTGTGTCACTCACAAATTGTTGTTACGAGTCTGGGTGTTCTTTGTGTCCGTTGTTTGAATGTTTGTAAAGTACCCTGCCACGCAGGAACTATCACTAGTACCTACATAAATAATTTTTAAAAATTGGGGCAGTCTTTGGTGACTGCCGATAGAAGTGAAAACTTTAATCCTTGACCATAAATACTTCTTTATAAACCAAATTATAAACCAAAAATAATTTATAAATGGAAAGCGTTCGGTGGCGATGACGCGAGTTCCATGATTTTTGTTCACCCAAGAAGTGCTCAACGCGCCTAAAGAAGATTTCACTTCATACAAAATAAAAAAAGGTGCCGGTCGGATGCTAGTTCCTGATACTCTCTTAGGGGTTATTAAAGGGGTTACAATTTCGTTATTTTTTGCGTAGGACGCACCATTTCTGAGATATTTTTAATATTCTAAAATAATTCAAAAATGAAAAGTGTGGAAACGTGACGATGACGCGATGATTCCATGATGTTTGTTCACCAAGGAAGTGCTCAACAGGCCAAAAGAAGTTTTTACTTCAAAAACTGTTTCGTGCTACTACTAAGATTTTTCAGGAAAGCTTTTACATCACTACCTGTTACAGGATATGACCAGCCACACGATACTAAACACAACCTAGCGCCAGTACAACGAGTCCTTACCAATTCCCCGAAACAATCAATAGAAAATGTTCACTATACATTGAATATTTATACGGTTTCCTGTATGCCATTATCACTCAATACATCCTTAAAACAGCAATGAATACCGAATATATTGATTACGAGAAAACCTCTATCAGGAATTGAACGTGTAGCTTTCATTACAGGATCTAGTAGCTGACTGCTAGTTTATAGTCTAGTACAGTTAGTCAATCTTATTCACTTAAGGCGGCAGTGTTCACCTTAATTGAACATTATGTCTGTGCCAGCCTTAATGCCATTCTGAACTTATTTAATTAAACTTTTTATAGTTTAATTGATAGTATTCACAAGAATTTATATATTACCTTGATTTCTAACTGCTGAGAGTAAATGATTATACGTTTTGTGAGACATGGGTATTAGATTAATGATTATATATCATCAAAGAGGAAGACAAAGATGTGTTACTCTAATTTTCTTTTTTGAGCAGCGGTAGCTCAGTGGGAAGACCAACAGAGTGCAATGCAGAGGGTCCCGGGTTCGAACCCACGTCGCGCACCTCTGACTTTCGGAAGTTATATGACTTTTCGTAATTATGTGCGTATTGATTGACAATTATCGCCTGCTCCGTGCCTCGGAGAGCACGTTAAGCCGTCGGTCCCGGCTGCCATGAACATCTATGGCAGTCGTTATTGGAAGAGTGTCGACAAAAAAGATCCCACTAGGTCGAAGTGTCGCCGGTCTGCACGGACTGGCTCCCACATAAGATAAGATAAGATACTCCAATATTTCGTCAGCTAAGTTTTAAGTGTCACGAAATAGGTCCCTATTTCGTTTACTAGGCATATTTCCAGACACAGTCTTGCTGTTGAAAATTTCTTGACAATAAAATATAATAACACTTAGTATTAATCGGGAATTGACCCCGATACTCTGCACAGCAATGATATTCGCTACCAATGCTCTACCGAGGTAGTTTACAGTAAACAGTTATAGTTACCTAAAAATACCTGCAATACTATGAGTGTGGGTCGTGCCTTGCTGACTGTGGGCAAGTAATCCACCACCGTCTGCTACTTGCTACTTATGAAATCCTAATCCTAACTAATATTATAAAAGCGAAAATGAGTTTGTTTGTTACCTTTTCACGCCTAAACCACTGAACCGATCATCCTGAAATTTTGCATATACGTTGTCAGGTGTACAGAAACAGACATAGGCTACCATTTATCCCGAACAAAATTACTGTTCCCGAGGAAAACAATAATAACGTTCTTATGATAATAGATGGCGCCACGTGTCTTTCGAATTATGATTGAATTATATTATCACAAGCAGAGTACAACCCGAATTGATTGTCAAATACTATATTAACGCGAGCGAAGCCGCGGGCAAAAGCTAGTATACTTATATTTTCTTACAACTTATCGTAGGTATATGATATTAACACGAACTTAGACTACTTAGAGTATAACTGAGTGCAGTTATACTTTCAAACTATTTGTTCTCTAACAAATAGAGGTGACAGTCTCTATATGGGTACCTATGTATTGTCTTTAACTAGCAATAAGCCATATTTGGTACAAGCAAGTAAAAAAAATTTACTAGTTTGTTCTGGCTAAATGATACCTTACGTTCTTTTTTGTACCTCTGACAACGTGTTTACGAAATTTCATGATGATCGGTCGAGTAGTTAAATCGTGAAAGCTACAAACAAACTCAAATTCGCATTTACAATATTAAGTAAGGATAAGCGTGACTACCTATGTGATTGTCTAAAACCCAAGTTATTCAGTAATGATAAATAGTTGACAGCCAAAAGGGGCATACTTCATTCGCATTAAGGTCTACAGTCAACCTTGGGACGTCAAATTATGCGCACAGCCCACAAATGTTATTGACAGATTAAATTTATGTTCATGTTTTGCAATATACAACATGGAGTAGAATGGTGTTCTTATAATCGGGGATATGTTAGTTAAGTAAGGATAAAGAACTAGCGAGAAGTGGTAAACCATTAGACTGCCCCGCAGAGGTCTCAACTTCGATCCTAAGGCTACCGCTGAGTATACAAAGTCATCTGCGCACGGGCGCCGCCAGAATTACTTTCAGGAAGGTGCATCTGCATCTAAACATTACACTACTAGCTTTTGCCTGCGGCTTCGCTCTCATTAATTTAGAATTTGACAATCAATTCGGGTTGTACTCTGCTTATAATAATATCATTCAATCATGATTCGAAAGACACGTGGCGCCATCTATTATCATAAGAACGTTATTATTGTATTCCTCGGGAACAGTAATTTTTTTCGGGATGAAAGGTAGCCTATGTCCGTTTCTGTACACCTCACAACGTATATGCAAAATTTCAGAATGATCAGTTCAGTGGTTTAGGCGTGAAAAGGTAACAAACAAACAAACTCATTTTCGCTTTTATAATATTAGTTAGGAAGTTAAGAATAACTGATATAACATATAGAATTATATATGTATATTATGTAGATAAATGTAATGTCAAATTCAAATGCGGGTATATAATTGAATGCATTTTGCACATCGAAAATGAAAACATTCTATGTATTTCTTTTCCTGACAGGGGGGTGCGAATGCACCCCCTTGCACCCCACTGCCGGCGCCCATGCATGTGCATATTAAATAGTTTTTAGTGCTTGCTGTTGAACAAAACATTGCAAGCCACTTTATATCTCTGAAAGTTGTTTATAATGTTATCGGAGATATGTGGTCTGCCAATGTGCATTCGGCCATCATGGTGGATTATAGCCTAAACCCTGCACATTCTAAGAAGTCTCTTTGCAGTGTACAATGTACAGGGTGTTTGGTAATTAATGGATAACCTTGAAATGTCTTATAGTAGAACTGATGGTCGTTTAGAAAAAAATATGAAAAAACATGTATCCTAACTACTACCTGAGATATGATTTTTTTAATTACCATATTTAACTTTCTTGTACACTACAACCATAAATGAATGAATTCCATCGGTTTTTTTTGTTTTATAATTAAACAATAATTATACTAGTAGATAGACAGTCAAAAGTATGACTAGCTATTGCACTTTTTTTTCTGAACGGTCATCAGTTCTACTATAAGACATTTCAAGGTTATCCATTAATTACCGGGCACCCTGTATAGCTACACATTGCAGACATTATAAACAGAGGTTATTATCGCTCGCTTTAACGATAAAGAAAAACATCTCATCGTCCTTTACTCCTTGCCATTAATTTTGGACCTTATTAGCAAAGTTTAATGACACTGATCTAGCATTTCGTTATGCAAAGCACATACAAACACATATTATATTAGTACTTATACTAAGTGTGGATATAAACTGTGCAGCCTATTTGTTAACTGTCATAACATTTATAACTAATTGACAAGTCGTCGATATTCATGATTCAATATTTCCATTAAGGCCTTGTTGAATGGGACCTCAATGAATACAGTTCTTTGAAAGTACAAACCTTTTTCAAGGTTCTTTGTTTATTTTATTCGTTTTATAAAATATGTAGGAACACCTAGATTTAGTAATAACAATAATAAACTTTATTTCTCTCATGTCATCACAGAGGTTCACGATCATGTGCATCTTACAATAGATAAACAATAAATAGGTGGTAATCAAGACCCTTTGTGAGAGACTGGACGGATAGTACATATACTAGGGAGACCCCTGTGTGACGGATCACCAGCCTCACCCGGGCCTCATATGTGTTTACATAAAATAATGGGTATAGACTTGTACATCATTTTTACATTTTTGAGTAGTAGAGCCTCGCTGATTTCAGCATGAATGGGCCGGCTCGACCGGGGAAGTACTACCCTCTCACAGAATATCGACGTGAAATAGCAGTAGTCCTACTGTTGTGTTTCGTTCGGTGAGTGAGAGTACCGGAGGCCCAATCACCCCCTTTCCCCCATCCCGCTCCCTTTCCTTCCCACGTCCTTTCCTAAAGGGACGGCAACGCGCAAGTGATGCCTCTGGTGTTGCAGGCGTCCATAGGCTACGGTGACCACTTACCATCAAGTGGGCCGTATGCTTGTTTGCCACCTTAGTTGTATAAAAAAAATAAAAACATTTAATACTTTAATAAAATCCAGTGAGGGAATAAATCTGACGCTATACGAAAAGTGCAAAGTCAGACTGGTATCCTTTACAGTCAGACTTTATACAATTTCAGACAACTTACCAATTAACCAATTTTCAATTATTTTATGGCCTATGACTACCATAGTCTTATAAATTATCGTGATAAATAAAAACTTTCCGTTGTATATCTGAATATATATAAATTACGTGTCACGTTGTTTCTCCGCTATGGACTCCTAAGCTACTGAACCGATTTTGATCAAACTTCGTAAACATCTGTAATTTGGTGCAACTTAAAAGATAGGATAGATTTTTTTTTCAAACGGGAAAATTTTTCTTTTGTGAAGTAGACGTAGTTGTGTGGGACAGCTAGTATAAGTATATGTATGTAGTATGTATTATTACTTATTATCTGAACCTAGTGCAGTAAATATTTGTTTAAGCGTTTTATCATGACGTAAAGTAACGAGAATTTATGAGAATTGAGTAGCAAACACACAATGCTAACAAAATTCGATAAACTTTATAACCTGACATGGAAAGGTTAGATTCCACTTTGCACTATATATCCCGTTGAGACTTAGATCCGGGACAAACAACTTCACCACGCTTCGGAAGGCACGTAAAAAGTCGATTCCCGGTTGTTGCCAAATTGACAGCAGTCGTTAAACCATGTCAGAGGCCTACGGGCGGCTTGAACAACTCTTGACAACAGGTTGGCCACTAACCACACGAAAAGAAGAAGACCACGAATACAACACAACAATTAACTGGATGAGGTGTTGCAGTGAAGTATATATGTTGTATACCTATTCTTATATAAGGTTATACCGTGTAAGTAATTATAAGGTTTTAATGACAGTATTAAACGGGATTTACTACAAAGTAGTCTTGTTAACATTTAGACTCCACACACACACCTATAGTACATTACATGGAAGATAATACCGCCAAATAAACTCTGAATAACTATGCATAAAACATAGCACTAAATTCGAAACCCATGTTCTAAAGACAAGTCACAAACGTCAAAATTTAATTAATATTACTTTGATGGATGGCTTTGCAATACCAAAGAACTGTCTTTAGTAGGCTGGATACAATATGATCGTTAAAAGCTGAGAGAAGATAAAGGAGGAGCTCTGTATACTACAGAATCCATTCACATGAGGTAAAAACATCTGTTTTCAGAAGACCACATAGCTGGACTTTTGGACATAACTTTCTCATCTAACTGTAATATTATGAATGTCTAACTGCGTATTGCTAGTCAAATTGTCTATGCCGTTTCCTCATTGACAGCCATTGAAAATAGACAGATAGGTAATAAAGCATGTAAATACTAATGTCATGTGATTGATTTGGTGGTTCAACGGTGCTTGTAGGCGCAGTTGTATGCGCAACTGTTCATTATCAATGACCAATGCACCTACCAATGACTGTTATACAGGCTGATTGGTAAAAGACTGGACATATTGAAGGAGGGTAGTCAGTACTCGATTATGGACCCGAATAACTAAAAATTAGGTACTTAAAATTTGACCTAGTTATCCAATAAAAACTTAATGTGCGGACACTCTTGCGCATATACCAAAGCTAAACAAAACCTCGGTCCTCGACCCCAGCTACCGCACCCCGCACTCGCCCGAATTTGCACCCTCGCCCGTCCTTTTCTTATCAAAGGTCATTAGCATCGACAGCTGTGTGCGCAATGTCCACATTTTATGGATATTTCATACAAATTTTCATAAAGGTTTTCTTTGCAGGTTATACAGATTTTATTTTTATTTATTTTTTATACGTTACCTCTGACCATAAATTATCATGTTCTTAAGTATGTACAATGTTTAACCAGTCACACTGTATAAGTTCCATATTTAACACTAGGTTTCAACCAGGTTGATATCGACAAATTGATAGTTTATGGCAAAATATAATATTAACTCATAAAAAAATGGAAACATTGAGCCGTAATGAAATGGAAACTCTATATAATAGTGCAACGGTAATAACTACGAATTACGTAGGCCCTAGAACCATACCTGGCGAGTCAGTGAGGAAACCAACAGACTGCAATGCAGAGGATCTCGGGTTCGAACCCACGTCGCGTACCTCTGACTTTCGGAAGATATATGACTTTTCGAAATTATGTGCGTATTGATTGACAATTATCGCCTGCTTCGTACCTCGGAGAGCACGTTAAGCCGTCGGTCCCGGCTGCCATGAACATCTATGGCAGTCGTTATTGGGAAGTCAGTGCCCTCTAATATCCTGGCACTGGTCTAGCCTTACGGTATCGTTAGCCTTCGGGTCGGGCAGTCGCTCCGTGTAAAAACTAATATCCAGTCAAATCCGATTAGACTAGAAAGCCGACCCCAAGTGACTTACTATGAATACTTAGGACACACTTTCAATCAATACCAAAATTATACACTGTTAGGTTCTCTCCCTTTCTACTCGTTTACCTACTACGTTAGGGCGGCAAATCTATTAAACATAAATCATTGAAATTAAACTACTTCACACGGATTTTAACGCATTGTTTATTAAACACTTTTATCATAAAAAAGTACGCGATGAAATCCGTATGAAGTAGTTTAATTTCAATGTGTAACATTCGCGTAAAACATAATTCGATGAAATTTAATATAAATACAAAGGTTACTTTTGAAATCCATCAAAACAAAATGGCGACTAACAATTAGTAAAATATACATTAATAAATCATTCACAATGATTCTTGTTAACAGTCATTATTGCTATAAACCTACTAACCGTACAAAGTTATGCGAAATTTGCCAATAGAGTATCCAATTCTATAGAATTAATAGAATATTATAATCGGTAATCGGTATGTAAGAACAATTGTTGAATTTGTACTATTTACGACAATTTATTACTTCGTCCTTGTCATAAACAGGATTACACCGCGTATTCGATTTTCAACTCTACCATATATATTATAAAGTGCATTTTACAATGGGGTTCGTTAATGGTATTTACTGTTTATACGTTGTAAATTGTATGCAAAATAGGTAGTTATAACAAAAATTACAATAGCCTTCATAGTCTTATCTCATCATATAATTTGAAAAGTTCGTGTTTGTGTTGGCTTTGTTTTAGATATCAACGAACTTAGATACACACGTGACTATAGTTGAGGTTTTTGAACTGGTCGGTGCATTGCTGGTACCTTGGTACAATTGGGGCCTACAATTAAACATAAGGTTCTGGGCTCAATACCCGCGTCGGATAAAATACTCTAGAATGTTCTGTTTAATAGTAGCACGATGTCTCGAAATGTGGGCGGCAAGAGACTCGCGTCGTATTTACGTGGAAGCTAAAATCAAATTTGTCGAAATGTGAGTGTGAAGCACCACTTCCTACATATACAGGCGTGAGACTATACATAGGTATATAATAATAATATATATATTCTATCAGATAGATACACGCAACACCATCTAGCCCAAACTAAGCAGAGCTTGTACTATGGGTACTAGACAATGTATAAACATACATAATATTCTTTTTTTTTGTAAATACATACATATCATACATAGAAACATTCAGGTTCATGCACACAAATGTTTGACTTGTGCGGGAATCGAACCCACGACCTCAGGCGTGGCAGTCGGTTACACTACACTAACCACTACGCCATAATAATACCAGCCCTGTATTAAACTGTCCCACTGCTGGGCTCTTCTCACTGTGAGAAGGGTTAGGCCATAGTCCACCACGCTGGCCCAGTGCGGGTTAGTCGACTTGAAATATCTTCGAGAACATTATGGAGAATTCTCAGACATACAGGTTTCCTTACGATGTTTTCCTTCACCGTTAAAGCGAGCGATACTTAATTACTAATTAATACGCACAATACATAAGTATGTGTATGTATAATAGCTAACTTCAAAATTTACTCTAATCAAATCTTATTAAAATATTAACGTTCACATCACTTTGCTAAACCTGCTTTTTCAAGCAACCTAAACACATACATATCTTGTAACATCTAGTTATAAAACAACTCTGCCTATCTCATAAGACACGAATCTAGGTGTATATAAGCCCACAGATTAGTTCACGTTCAATCCGTGTCTAATGCTCGCTATGACAAAATCATTTGAATTACTACTAGGTACATTCAATTTAGCATTGTTATCAACCGTATCTAACCAAACAGTATCTATATCAAGATAGTTTACAATGCGCTATTTACTCGTGGGAAATGTCAAGAATTCCTTACAAGAATAATATAGGTATGTAGTTTCATTTTTGATACAAAACTAGTGGCAAATACTCCGGCCCATCTGGTGATCAGCGGTTACTGTAACCGATGAACGCTTGTAATATTAGGAGCATCACACTAGTATGGAGCTGCGGACACTAGGATGAAGTATTAAAGGCACGATAAAGCAAAGCAGGGGAGACCTACGTATATTCCTACATACATTTCGTCAATTAGTTTTTTATATATATAATGTCAGCCCTGTATTAAACTGTATCACTGCTGGGCACGGGTCTCTTCTCAGTGTGAGAAGGGTTAGGCCATAGTCCAACACGCTGGCCCAGTGCGGGTTGGCAGACTTGAAATATCTTCGAGAACATTATGGAACTCTCAGACATGCAGGTTTCCTCACGATGTTTTCCTTAACCATTGTGAGTTTTTTAGGTCCAAGGTAAATAGGCAGCAGACTGCTGACTACGGGATGCGTGGTGACAGAATCACGCGCGCGGGTGCGTGAGTGCAGATCTGCATCATAATGCAGGTTTCTCCGCACAAACGTGACGCGTGACGCGCGCGGGTGCGTGTTTCCCCGCATGAAGACGCGTGATCTGCAGCACTACGCGTGAATGCGTTTTCTGTGTGTTGCACTACGCGTGTTTTCTATACAAACACAGGTACTCGCGAACAACGTAAGAACACGCACTGCCGCGCTACGCTGCGTGATGCGGTGCACTGTGCCAACCGCCTAAACACATGCCCTGACTCTGTGCTGCTACTGCTAATTTCAACCCTAAGAACTCTTTCAGTTTCGATAATCGAACCCGTAACTTCAAGCCCAGCAGTCGCTCTTACTATCTCACAGTATAACACTATTAATTAATAAATATTTAATCCATAATCATTTTTTGCTATGTTCAAAGCCAACCGCTCATGAAATAGAGAATAATTATTCAATAAACTTTCACTTGTTGTATAAAAAGAAGCGTCGGTTTAGCCCGTACCGTGTTGGCTAACGGCTGGATATAAGAGATGGTAGATAAAGACGGTCTTACTATCAGTGACCCATATAGTGGGACAGTGAATGTCAAACTTTATAATAAACGGACGATTATGTTTTATTGTTTCACTTTCGAATGTTTTTAACTTGCTTGTTCAATATTTGTTGTATCTTGCTTGTTCAATGTTACACATATTTTATAATATACTTATTTCTATATTAAGGTTTGGGATTAAATATAATGACCACCAAAAATAGTAATTGCGCAGAAAAATATGCTTACTAAAATATATCATAACGTGCACCTATACGCCTCAAATCACTGCATTCTGTCTCAGAAGGGTTAGGTTATGTTAGGTTCCTTCTTAAACCCACCCAAAAATAGGAGCCATGCCTCGCGGGGCTCCGTCGACTTATTGTGGTCTCTTTAAATATATTTTGCTGTGCAATTTGGTGATCATTTACTATTTTTGACTGTTATATTTTACTATATCTGGTGATAAGTTAAACATAAGCCTTAAGGTTTCTTTTACTGCTCAGCTTAAATAAAAAGGCATAGTTCTAATGGTTTTGTGATTTTGTAGCAATTATATTATGTCCAATATTTGAACGTTAGATAAGTCGGCCAATCTAAGTTGAGACCAATCCTCTATGCATGAGATATTATTTTCTGTATTTTATTATTTATGGTATACCAACCTATATATAATATAATAATAATATTCTATCACATACACACAACACCATCTAGCCCAAACTAAGCAGAGCTTGTACTATGGGTACTAGACAATGGATAAACATACATATATACTTTTTTTTTGTAAATACATACATATTATACATAGAAACACCCAGATCAAGACAAACATCCATGTTCATGCACACAAACGTTTGACTTGTGCGGGAATCGAACCCGCGACCTCAGGCGTGGCAGTCGGTTACACTAACCACTACGCCATCGAGGCCGACAAAGAATGTATGGGAGTTATCTTTTATACATTACATTTTCATAGGTTGAACCGAACTTTTAAGTACGTAAGCACCTGTGCTTGGAAGGCCTACTCATCCTCAACTAACCTGAAGTTGTTTATTTACATTTTTAGAGAGCAGACAAGAAAGGAAAAGTATTACATTAGATAAATATATTTGTTATCGTAATATTCAAGCAACAAATGAATAAACACATTGAGATCCATTGTCTAGCATTCACAACTGAACCCAGAGGTCAAGAAGATAGGCATCTACCCACGGGAGGTACCTTATCGATCGCCATAATTAATTCTAACCCATAATATCGCTACTGAAGCACCTACTATTGGCAATTCGCAGCAAATCTCTGAAATACCTCGCCTTTCAGAGAATAATTAATATTGACAATAATCTCATCTATTAATTTATGTAGAGTCCAGAAGAATTCAGCACTGTATTACGTTTACTTGATTATCTATATTATAAAGCTAAGAATTTGTTTGTTTGTTTGAACGTGCTAATCTCAGGAACTACTGGTTCGAATTGAAAAAATTTTTTAGTGTTGGATAGCCCATTTATCGAGGAAGGCTATAGCACGAGGGCGACGCAGAACCGATAAACGCGGGCGAAACCGCGTGTACATCTATTACACAATAAAATTAGACTTTTTTTTACGGACTTGCGATATATTAAAACACAACTTGTTAAAACTATTACAAAATTGTTTATATTATTCGTTTAATTTTTCCTCGAAGTTTCAGCTGCTAGTGCCACTTTATTTTTTATATTAATGTCTATTTGTTTTATTTTTATAATTAACCCTATTTATAAACGGCTTATGCTTAACTTATCGCCAGATATAGTAAAATATAACAGTCAAAAATAGTAAATGATCACTAAAATGCACAGCAAAATATATTTAAAGAGATCAAAATAAGTCGACGGAGCCAAAAGCAGGCTCCGTCGACTTATTTTGATCTCTTATTTTTGGGTGAGTTTAAGAAGAAACCTAATATAACCTAACCCTTCCGAGACGGAATGCAGTGATTTGAGGCGTGTAGGTGCTAGTTATGATATATTTTAGTAAGCATATTTTGCTGCGTAATTACTATTTTTGGTGGTCATTATATTTAATCCGTTTATAAACTGTCCTAACACTGACGCCTCTTCTTAATATAGAAAGGATTAATAGACCATTTACACCACGCGGGACCAATGTTCGCAGACTACATATCCTCGAGAAAACAATGATTAAATTTTAAAATGTAGGTCCTCTCGATGTTTTCCTTCACGATCCGGATTACGTGTTATTTACTAAGAATTTCCCTACAGAAAAACCTAATTACACACTGCCCGATCCAGAATCATACCTGGGATCTCACAATCGTACATATGTATGATGTAAATATACATATGTGATAGTTGTTATTTGCATAACTTCAAACTCTATCTCTAATAAAATCTTATTAAAATGTTGAGAATATTCAAGTTTACACTACTATCAGTTAATAGAGGACAGTGCTCATTGTGTAGAAGCACATCAAGCTCCTTATAATCTATAGGTTCCACTATTCGTCCATAAAAAACAATATCACGTGGTCTGACCAACATGCGCCCTAATTGGAATTCAAAATCAATTGAATATAAACTCTATCATGTCAGAAATAAGGATGGATTTTGCTTCAGACAGCTGTCTCTCTGTAATAAGCTTTCTAAAAAAAATTACTCGGCCCGTGTAAAATGGAATGTGGATCGTTCGTGAGAGGGCACTAAATCGAAATATGTAGCTAATGTTTGGTGTTATGAAAAATTTTAGGAAATCAACGTTTTAAGGAGGTTACTTTACTTCTCTTTCTTGACTGAGACATGTGAGAGAGAGAATCGATTTGATTTACGTTTTTAATTTTGTTTTTTTTTACTTTAGCAAACCCTACGCAGAGTAAGTTGTTACTTTTGAACTGTATCAGTCCTTCCCTTTCTTGACTTAGAGATGTCAAAGAGAGAGTGGATTTGTGTTCCATTTTTAATTAAGTTTTCTTTTTAATTTCGTATCTCATACACAGATAATGATCTCAGTAAACGAATGATCGTGCTTAGTGAAATTTAATAGAAACTAAAACATTTCCGCTCTAACATGATTTTAGATACCAAAGGTATGTATTCATACATAGTCTTATGCCAGTATATATCTAAATTTCCGAGTCTGGCAAAGTGTTATTAGACTCTACGATCGAGACTTTCTTATTTGCAGAACGAAGTCCGGTACTGATCCTAAAATCAGAACTGACGAAAATTAAATGTAATACACCACTGCTTGTACTCTCAAGGATATAGGCGTGGTACCAAATAAGTATTTTTTTTAAATACAGAGGCAAAGGCATGAATAAAAGCTAGTTACAATATAAATAAAAAAATGCCCAATGACGTGGGTGCGTTTCCGTCACACAATCGGCCGAAGTCCATTTAAATCGAACTCTTATAGATGAGGCTGTTTTATTCATTGCCGGAAACCGACGCCGTTTTAATCACCGATAATTAAAATGCCTAATTAAATAAAAAGAGAGTCACAACACACCATGGGGGCAATAAAACACCCGCCTGGCAAAACCACCTCGGCAATTGACATAAATATCCACTTTTACTTGAAAAACATTAATTTTGACGGATGTTGAACAGGTAATTAACAGTTTTAGACAAATTACAGATGTTTATCTTTGTTAGCCCGAATTTGCAGAGAATTTATGTACAGTAAGGGCTTTCTAACTATCCAATATATCTATTAGTAGAAAGTTTGACAGGTCGCTACTACATAGGTACTAAATCATATGTTAATGTTCAAAGCAAATCATTTACTGTGTTTACTCGTATGGCGTAAGCAAGCAATCTGTCCTCACTGCTACCCCTGAGTGTCACGAATTCGAATCCCACAAGAGCTTTTTGTGAGCTGATTTTGAGTAAACTTTGTGTCCGTTTTCGGTATGTTTGTACAGTCCCCGTGGCAAAGAGCTAGAGCCCTAAAGCAAGAGTAGTATTTTGAAAACCCTGGTTATTTTTCATCAGGATCAAAATTATTATTTAGTAGCGGAGGTCCAATCACCCCCTTAACCCCTTCCCGCACCTTCTCCTGCCCACTTCCTTTCCTAAAAGGTCGGCAACGCGCAAGTGATGCCTCTGGTGTCGCAGGCATCTATGGGCTACGGGTGACCACTTACCATCAGGTGGGCCGTATGCTTGTTTGCCACCTAAGTTGTTTAAAAACAAAATATTCAAATTTTAAATATACTTAGGTATATTATCTAGGGCCTCCAAAGTTTTAATAAAAATGATCCTATTGGTAACCCTACAAATAATTCCCGCGAAGTAGTGAATAAATGAATGAAGGAAACAATTAATAATTCAAGTTATTAGTGAATGTTGTGAACGTCTAACGAAAGGCATTCTATTTTTTATTTTATTATGGCAATAAAACTGATGTCTTAGTGACGTATATAGTTGTTTATATTTACGTTTATGTCATGATACTTAATTAATTACAGCATGGAGGAAACAGAGAGGCGTGGTCAGGTTTAGTCGTCGTTTATTTGACTAGTAGAAATAACGCAATTCTCTTTCTCTTAAAATATTTAGTTAGTTGGGGGTGTGTTTTCCGCACTTAGGCTTGCAATTGGGTAATTGTGCGTAAGTGACCGACGTAAGGGTAGTCGGTAGCTCATACCAGCTTACCTCCAACCAGAAATATACTCGATAACTCTACATAACGGGCTGTCGGTGATACCAACATGAAATAGAAGAGGTCTTTGTTAAGATAGTAGTAACCTGCTATTATGCTGACTAGCCAAATCGCGTAGTTTTTAATAAAATTTAAATGTTTCTTAACTAATAAATTATTATTTAACTTGAATTTGACTGTATAATTTAAATAGTTTTTGGGGAAGGACTACCCCTCACAGAATATCGTGAAATAGCAGTATTCCTACTGTTGTTTGGTGTGTGAGAGTGCCGAAGGCCCAGTCACTCCCTTTCCCACTTCCCGCTCCTTCTCCTTCCCACTTCCTTTCCTAAAGGATCGGCAACGCGCAAGTGATGCCTCTGGTGTTGCAGGCGTCCATAGGCTACGGTGACCACTTACCATCAGGTGGACCGTATGCTTGTTTGCCATCTTAGATGTTTATAAAAAAGAAAAAGTATAGTCAGAGTTACACATGTGTGTACAGCATAAACATAGTTATTGATATATTTCAATAACTAATTTTTAGGTCCTACGTGATGCGGGCCTAGTGCAACCTCCATATATCCGTATATTTTGGTGTTAAAACAAATTGGCTCACAAAAAAAGACCTATTCTAGAAATCAAACTCAACACCCCACGATCAGTCTACTTATACACGAGACCAATGAAACAGTCACTCAATACACAATTAATAAAAAAATATTTATTAAAGTTGCCATAGAAAAAAAAATGGAAATAATTTAAAATACTTTTGTATTAGCAGCAATCAGACAAAATCTATACGGCATAGATCAAAACTAACGCGAAACACCCGACGAAACATAAAAATCATAATTTATAACATCAATTGATAATATCGTCTGTTAATCATTCAGCGAAAGTAGCCGAACTTAAAACCACTGCAATATACCATTTGCGTTTAATTAACATAAAATACAAACTAAATTAAACCTTAATGATGTCAAAATAGAGATGTGTAAGTGAATAGATAGATGGTAATCTTAAGTTGGTATTAAAGTTTTGCATACTAATGCCACTAGAACGCTTTGACCATCAAAAAAACCTGAATTTGTACCGTATAGTCGTAAAATATTGACGCTACCATTCGAAACGATAACAGAACATTTAGAATTAATAGTCTTCAGTTTTAAACACTGATAAAAAAGTAATTGGCTATTACTAGCCCACTACTGCTTTTAGCGGGAATCCGTTCCACTATCGTAATGTAACTCGGAAATCTATGGTCTGATTTTGATAACGTTCCGTTTAGAAACCGTATGGAACGTTGCACGTTATGATTTTAAAAAAAGAAACGGCATAATTCCCGCTTAAACTTAAAGACTGCAGACGACACTCAAAACTACGGAAAAGCACGGTCTAATAATTTGCTTATCGTGAGGAAGATAACTTTGCCTGGCTTTACACAGTCATTACATTATTTACCACCCATATAGATTTTACAATGTTCAGCTATCGAACCGCTGTGCTATTAGAGCTCCCTAATAAAAAGACAACTGTCATTGCCACTAAATTTTGTTCTAATTTCAAAGAATTTGACAGATACAACCATGATGTCATTAATATCATAAATACCACTTTGTCACCACAAAAATATAAAATCGTTATCAAATTTAAATTTACATCAAAACCATTATTTTTATTATGCACAGTTTTGACACCAAGATTTATACACTATAAAAGTCTACATTAAAATTAATCCTTTTGACAGTTCAATAAATCATAAGCATGGAGTGTATATAGACTAAAAAGCTCTGTCATAGATACTAAAAGGAATACAACCAGGTTCCCGTGGATATAAAAACTAGTCTGTGTAGTCTGTGGTCTGGTTGTAAGTCCCCTGTTGCGAACTTGCGAAGTCGCCCTTCAAACGGTTTTTGTTCGAGCTTACCCATTTACAGGCAAAGGTAATGTTTATTTATGAGTAAAACTCAATGTCTATTAGCGATGAGCGAACCTTTTTTAAAAAAGATTTACTTTTTTAAACGAAGACGTGTTTAGTTTCGTATTGTCTAGCCTTAAACGTAATCGCAAATACAAGATGTTTGACTAGAAATAACAAAATTAAATATCCTATTGTGTATTTTCGTTGAAAAATGGAAGGTGCGAATTTTGAACACGTTTGGTTAAACATTACATTAGTAAGTTTAATAATACACTAGATGTGCCCACGGTTTCACCCGCGTTTATGATTACTGTGCTACCCCCGTGGGTCGTAGCGTAATGCAGCCTATAACTTTCCTCGATAAATAAGCTATCCAACAAAAATGATTTTTCAATTCCATCCAGTAGTTCCTGAGATTAGCGCGTTCAACCAAACAAACAACCAAACTCTATAGCTTTGTAATATTAGTATAGATTAAATACTCTTTAGTAATAATTCTGTACTACAAATTACGAGTGTTTTCCTAGTCAAGTAATCTAATGCTTTAGAAACCGACATTGCATTTTTTGAAAATTTTTATCATATCATGAGAAATCATCTCGTTGTAGGACTAAGATCAAGCGCAACAGTTGATTAAGAGTTTATGAGATTTACCGGTTTGGATAAGCGCGAACAAATTCTTAAAATATTAAAATATCAGAGAGTACATAAAACCGATAGTTTTCATTGTCATAAGTATACCTATAATAGGTATGTTCACCACTGGTAATATTTTTTAAACCTAACAAATCGTTTTGCCATGTCAGATATCTAGAAGCGCCTTAACAATTGAGATAACGGCTGATTACTTACTAACCACGTGATAAAAGGACGATTTATGTAGAAGTAACAAACAAAATAACTTCTCGTTTTAGTTATATGAGTATATGTATGTAGTATATGAATAAATGTTTCTCTATTTTTCACACAGCGCGTTAACACTTGGTGTGCTATTTGACGTTATCACAATACAAAATGTGATCTTAACATGAAAACATCTCAGAAGTTTCTGGCACCTGTTCCAGTAGCAAGAAATAAAATAAAAGATTCATAGATTACAGAGCTATGACCTCAAAACCCAGCTGATTTTACAAGCGTCCGTATTAAAAAAGAACATCTAAACAAGAAAATGCGACCTGTCTCGCCAAGAATAAATAAAAATTCAACGTAAACCCGTCCATGAGCAAGAATAAAAATTAAACCCGAAATCTTCATCATTTATCCAAACAGACGCGCACCTAACGCCAAAGACAAGAAAAAATAAACCTTTTTCGAACTTGCAAACTTGAAGGATACTTCTTTAAGCTAGCAACATTATCCTTAATTCTTATTGACAGCCAAAGCGGCCAATGTCGTTCGAAATTCGAAATGATCTTATTTGGGTCAGTTAAGGGGGCAACGATCCCAATCTTAATCCTTTTATTTTTAAATCGTCGAGTTGTTCATTTGCATATTATCAGTACTAGAATCTTAGAAGGTAGGGCAACAATCCAGTAAAATATTCGCCGATGAAATGCTAAAGTATATCGACCCATAGATGCTATCAGTTAAGAAAAATGTTTGCACAATGCTAAACGTTTTGATCGGACTCTTTTGTGCAGTAATTATTTAAAGGACACCGACGCCATTTTGATTTAGATAATTAAATACTTTAAAATGCTAGCTTAAGTGTACAGAGTTTAGATGGTAGGTATTTGAAAGTGTAAAAAAGTCTACGTATATTTAAAAAAATATCTTATTACCGAATATTGATTGAATAGTTAAACTATTACGCATACTACAAGTGAGTGCCTGGCACCTCGTCGTTGCGGTGCATTTATTAGTTTACTTTCGAAATACAAATTTGTACGATGGGCTTAAATTAATTTAAAAAATTCTAGAAAAGTAAATCGATGTTTAAAATTTCCTTCTATAACTTAGGTACTCTGAGAAATACCAAGAAATAATGATCAAGAATTTGATACGCAAGTTTCATATAATCTGAGTAGGTAATTTATAGTTATAATCTAGTTAAATATATATTTAAGCAATGAACTCTTTTACACGAAAACATATTTCATCCAAACGCAAAAGAACTTATTAAAACTAATTTTGTTTTAATAAAAAAAACAAAAAGCTGCCTAATCTGTATTCCAATTTTAATTTAAATCCAGCCTTTAATTACGACAAGTTTTAATCGAATCCAAATCGCTTTCCGATTCGAATAAATCAATCATTCAAATTTTTATTTGTAGAACGCCTACCGTTAGTGTTGTACTAAAAATAATAACCGCTAATTTCGAAAGACAAAATCGTTTGCATGCAACATAGCGAGTGTACTCGACTTGTATAAAACTTTTTTTAAAACGATTCGTTTTGTATCGATATCTTTTGTGATTGTTGGTTGCGTCGGATCGATGCGAAATTTATGATTTAATTGCCTGTTGCCAGTTTTAACGGGTTCAAGGAACTCTGAATGTTTCGTAATCATAATGGTTGGGTTGTATGGTAGCTGCGGCTTCGGGTCTTGTATTAAGCTTAATAGTATCACGTGTACGATGAATCTAGGTGCGCCTTAGATTTGTTATAGATAAGCTTTAAAATGGAAAGTTACATGATATTTAACCTCTTCTGTATTATTACGTTTACGAGCATTGAGCGCGAGCATCAAAATAATATATTTATCAAAATGCAAGTTACACTGAAAATAAATACGCCATGGAATTTCTAATCTTTACATGTAACCTATAAAATTATCATAATAAACAAATCTATCACGATTTTTATGATTTAAACGGATTTAATGTAGGAAGAAAACTGCCCGGCTTTATGTTCCCTACGATTATATTTCCTAGAATACATCTTAAATGACAAACGTTAAGGCTGCATCGTAAATACATGCAGAAAGGACTGAGGACATGACTGCAGCTTTAGTGATAGTAAAAGCGTGAGGCGGAGCGGGTAGCGTTCAAAACTATTGTTATTGAAAACATCGGTACATTTTGAAATAAGAAAATCTCCATTCCTACTGTAAGCGGATACAACGGTAGATATTATTACCAATCAAATTATCCGAGGAATTGTGTTTTGGTCTTTTCTTTACAAGCGATTTGAAGACATATATTACTTGCAATAACCTCTAAGTAGTAAATTCGTTTGCTTTACATCGCATTCGATGCAAATCCCGAGTCAAGTAAAGCCTAATGTGCAAATTCTATCACAAATATATTTGTAGCAGTCTAAAACTGTTTCCGGTAACCAACAATCTCTTTCTCCTGTACGACCTAAAAGCGAAGCTGGCGAATTGTGGGTTTGTATCCCTTTGGGATACAGGCGTCTGCCTATATAGTAATCAGCAATTTAGTTATCAACATCAACATAAAAGAATGGCGAGCGAAATGTAGATGTAACTGTCTTTATCATATCGCTGACCGCTAACAATAAGGGCTGTGTAAAGGACTAGGAAATTCTAAGATATATTGAATCAGGATATAGCAATATAAGCGACTTTTATTGCCAGTTTATGGCCCTATTCATTTCAGGTATAGTACCTTTATGATGGGTCTCTTTTTTGTGGAATAACTCTTCGTGCATATTCCCTTCGCTTCGTGGAAACTTAATTTCCAATCATATCTATCTAGATGTCCAGGATTATTTATAAATGAATAAGACAGTAAACTACTGGGTCAATGCATTTAAATTTGGTATTGATTTATGGTTACGACATCCATTATACATTAAATAAATAATGCCTGGATTATCGAGTAGCGCAAAATTCACCATGAGTTTGGATATTTGGTTCTTTTTATTGCTGTTTGTGGTAGACGAGACATCAGTCTATCTTATGGTAAGTGGTAACCACCGGTCATTGAAATGGCTGTGTTCTTGTCATCATAGAAGCGATTGCAAGGAAACAGAAACAAGCTTTGGCCTACCTTTTTCGACATAGGTGGCAACAAGCACACGGTCTGCTTGGTAAGCAGTTACCGCGTATTTGAAGGGGGTAAGGTTAGAGAAAAGAAGAGACTAAGGGTGTGATTGAGTCTCTCATACGTTAATCGACACGTCACAGTACGTATACTACTACTTTACATCGTTATTCTGTGAGAAGGTAGTACTCATAGTAGATAGGTCATGTCAAAGAGTTTTTAGGGTTTTAGAGCCTGGAACTGTTCCTAATAGAAATGAAGGCTTTGATTAAGCATGTTGGATCCAGTATAAAGTTATTCGTTTTTATCTAATGTGTATCATTGAAAAGAACACTAAAATCAAAATATAAACCTAGCAGAATTCGAATGTCTGACTTACCTATACTAATATCTTCTTGAATGTCGAGTGGAAATACATAAAAAATAATTAAAAATTCATTGTGCAAACAATACACAAACGGACAAATGTATGTGCGCTCGACACTTGACTCATTAACGAGTCAAGTGTGCAGCGGACATGCATTAGTAGTTTTTTTTATTTTTAATTTTGATGACTCATTTTTGCGGACAGCGTATGTCCGCTCGACACTTGACGGGATATATATTATAAAGCTGAAGAGTTTGTTTGTTTGTTTGAACGCGTTAATCTCAGGAACTACTAGTTCGAATTCAAAAATTCTTTCAGTTTTGGATAGCCCATTTATCGAGGAAGGTTATAGGCTATATAACATCACGCTACGATCCATGGGAGTGGCACAGTAATCATTAACGCGGGTGAAATCGCGAGCACATCTAGTTAGGGTATATATAGCTTTTCTTGTGAATCTAATCATTAATAACGAAGTATGAGGGTCAAATATCTCCGGTTAATCCACTACATCGTTACAAATATAATCATTTAAATTAAAAATAGCTTTTGTTACCCAAGTATCTATTTAACAAGTAGTAGTAGAGCCTCGCTAATATCGACGTGAAATTGCAGTATTCCTACTGTTGTGTTTCGTTCGATGAGTGAGATTGCCAGAGGCCCAATCACCCTCTTTCTCTCTTCCCACTTCCTTTCCTAAAGGGTCGGCAACGCACAAGTGATACCTCTGGTATTGCAGGCGTCTATAGGCTACGGTGACCACTTACCATCAGGTGGGTATACTTGTTTGCCACCTTAGTTGTATAAAAAATACCTAATTTCTTAAATAATGTTAAAAGTGACTTATCTGAAATAAATCTATATTCACTGGATCGGTTAAAATTACGTTATCATTATTCGACCACAACGAATTAGGGACCCCAGTTTGATGTCATTAAAAATAATATTGCGCGGGCCGGCATCTTTATAATCCCTTAGTCATCCTTTGATGTGAGAGAATTGTTATTGCAAAATGCATTTTTCTTGTTTCAATAAAATTGATCGTAAATGATCAGACAAACTAATATCAAATGAATTTGATTACTCAAAGAACATACCATAGCTTATTATAAAAACACTAGATGCTCCCGCGGTTTCACCCGCGTTTATCGTTACTGCGCCGCCCCCGTAGGTCGTAGCGTGATGTTATATAGCCTAAAGCCTTCCTCGATAAATAGGCTATCCATCACTAAAAGAATTGTTCAAATCGAACCAGTAGTAATCATGCAGAATAAACCAGGAGAAACATCGTTTGTACTATGCCTGTAATGGGTAATTATTTTGCTGCAATGTTATTTTAAAACTGCGATATCTCCTAAGATATTCATTGAAATCGAATGATGTACAGGGCAATTTTGTTTTAAATTAAATACTTGTGATGAATAACGTATTTATTTGGATAAGGATTGTTTGTAATAATACCTTCGCAAATAATGCATTATTTTAGAACAAATTTGGTTAGCATAAAAATGGTTATAGTGAGCCAACCTTAAAAGATAGACATATGCTGTCGCGGATTTTTTTTAGAACTTTTAAAGGGGAACAATTCTGTCATACATGATTTTTGCGAAACTTTAACTGTTTACGCAGCGCACGCAGCGGAAGCTCTCAAAAGGAAAAAATACCCTCCGATTTTGAAACATTCTTCATTGGTGCTCAGCTCCTATTGATTTTAGCGTGATGATATATAGCCTATAGCCTTCCTCGATAAATGGGCTATCTAACACTGAAAGAATTTTTCAAATCGGACTTGTAGTTTCTGAGATTAGCGCGTTCAAGCAAACAAACAAACAAACAAACTCTTCAGCTTTATAATATTAGTATAGATGACAAATAAATTTAATTAATTTTTGAAATAAGTATTTTTGACTTGAATCTAACAGCGCAATATAGTGTATTTTGCTTCAAAAACCAACGAAATGTTTTTCTTGTAAGAACGAAAACCGCATTATTTACATAAAGAATTGAGGCAAATACGTTTTATTTTTATTTCATTCATTGTTTCCTCACAAATGTTATTTATTCTGTACATTCAAATATTATCTAACATTTGCTAACAAAATAGTGATCATTATATTTATCTTATTGTCAGCATAGTCACATATTCATTTATTTTACAAACTCATTTCGTACATACTAACAATGAGCTTAGTAACAAACCTCAATAGTAAAAAATAACTATTAGCAAACAAAGTGTAGGCAATCCAACAACACAGCCAATGAACTAACTGTATAGCTGAGAAAACTTACAAGTAATTTTTAAAGAAAACCTTTCGCATTCCGAAATTTATCGTCACTGTATCGAGTCGTAACTTAGTCGATATTCGGTATCGCGTCGATATTGTTTCGCTAAGTTTTATCACCGGGGAATAGAACCAGGGACTTGTTAGTTATGTTGCGGAGCTATCGTCTTACGATAGTGTAGTGTGCACTCACGGAGCGATAATGTCGAGATTCAACTTTTCGTATGTTTATTGGCTGAATGTTGATTAAACAAGGTTTAACGAAGAATTATCCATAGTTTACGGTAAATAAAAGCTTGCGTAGTGCAATTTAAATTGGAAAGCGTGTACTTAAATTCTATGTATATTTAACTACTAGCCTTTGCTCGCGGTTTCGCTCGCGTAAAAGGTTAGGTTCTGTTAGTAACAGTACCTTTTTAAAAATAAAATATAGCCTATGTTACTCGGTGATAATATAGCTTTCTAATAGTAAACTAATTTTAAAATCGGTTGAGTTGTTTTATGAACAAACAAACAAATATCAAAACTTTTCCCTTTATAATATTAGTATAGATGTGTGTATTCGATTACAGAGAGATCCGATTTAAAATCGACTCTCTCGATTTTTATAACGCACAGTGTTGTAGAATTAAAAGTTTCAAATCGAATCTATAACTATTCAAATGTTATGACAACACAGGTAATGGACTGGTTAAACCTTACCACTATCTATGCTCTAAATGCTGAGTGTTTCCTGAACGGAACCAAGATATTCATGATTTACTTATAGCCTTATATAATATACTAGACGTTCCCGCGGTTTCACCCGCATTTATCGTTACTGCGCCGCCCCCGTGGGTCGTAGCGTAATGTTATATAGCCTATAGCCTTTCTCGATAAATAGGCTATCCAACACTAAAAGAATTTTTCAAATCGAACCATTAGTTCCTGAGATTAGCGCGTTCAAACAAACAAACAAACTCTTCAGCTTTATAATATTAATATAGATAATATTATAAGACTTAACTAACAATTCAAAAAACTACCTAGCCCGTTTGGGTTTACTTAACGAGCTTAGGCATCGTTTTTAATGTTCATAGTCCCGAGGAAAGGTATTTCAATAAATGTATAAAAAAGAATTGTTTGGTTCCACGTAGTTTCAAAAAGATTCAATTTTATTGAGTACATTGAGAAATTGATCGCCTTCCACAACAATGAAAGCATCCGGGAATACATTTCTAAAGAGTAATACTAGACCCCATCTATCTGGCAAAGTAATATAAATTTGATAGTGTGTTTGTTGCTTCGCCATATCCTTCGTCAATCCTTTAACAAAGACAACCAAAGGAACGCGTTATAACTTGGCTATATTTTACTAACAAACTATTGACTGCATGGATGGCTTAGTGGTTTAAGTGGTCACTGCCCGTGCGCCAAGTATTGTGGGTTCGAATTCCACACGGTGGTTGGTGTAACCGACTGCCGCGCCTGAAGTCGCGGGTTCGATTCCCGCACAAGTCAAACATTTGTGTGCATGAACATGGATGTTTGTCTTCGTCTGGGTGTTTCTATGTATAATATGTATGTATTTACAAAAAAGAAGTATATATGTATATTTATCCATTGTCTAGTACCCATAGTACAAGCTCTGCTTAGTTTGGGCTAGATGGTGTTGTGTGTATGTGGTAGAATATTATATTTGTGGATCACACAATTTTTTGTTTGTCCCAATGAATGTCCTGAGGCTGGATGTTTTTTGTACCCGTTGTTGGAATGTTTGTAAAGCGCTATACATGAATTACACCTAGTGCGGGAGTTGTCTTTTTAAAAAAGAACAAAAAAGGATCTAAGACGTTGAGCATAATCCACGGTAACCGCTTACCAACTGGCAGGGTCTGGGATTAATTGCCACCTTGATAGTGTAAAAATAAAGATTTCATTTTTCTATTGAATTAAATATTAATATGTTATGGGAATGAAACCATGCCACCTAACCATAAAAGACATAGCCACCCAAATAAAAGATGCCTTATCCTAATCCTAATCCTAACTAATATTATAAATTCGAAAGTGAGTTTGTTTGTTTGTTACGCTTTCACGCCTTAACTACTCAACCGATCAACATGAAATTTTGCATACACGTTGTCAGGGGTACAGAATAGGACATAGGGTAGGTACCTTTCATCCAGAAAAAAAACTGTTGCAAATCTAACCTAACCTAACCTACATTTACGCGAGCGAAACAGCAGGTGAAAACTAGTAATATAATATTCGTTCAATCAGGAATCAAAGTAAATTCATGTCACGTACCTAAAACCAAACGCACAATTAGGTAAAAAACAAAATAATTCTAAAATTAAACCACCTTATCCCAGGGCTGCCATTCTCATTAAGCGCACCGGTCTTAGTCGCTCTCCATCCATCATTACGACCCGGCGAACGCGTACAATCCTATAATTTCATCCCTCCCCGCCCACCTCGCCTCGCCTGCTCCCGCGCATCGCTTCACTTTTATTAAAACTTTAAAAGAAGACGTCCAGAAATGAGTTTCGTTGAAATTTCATCTTAACTTTGAAATTAACAGTTTTACTGGTGTTTAGTTATTGAGAATTAATAACGAGTACATGTCTTGTAACCAGCTTTTGATTATATCAAAACGAGCTCAGTTTCATTTTTTGTTTCGCCGTAAGAATTTTAAAATAATAGCAAAGCAACGTAAGCTCTTATAAAATAACATAGCATTAAGTATTGCCAGTTGCATTTAGTTAAATTGTTATGGGGAGCGACCATATCAATCACAATTCTAGGCTTCGTGTTCCTACTTGTCTGCCCCAGACTATAAAACCCATTAACACTTTACTCAAATCGAGACCTCACGACTGCGCATGCGCTCACACTGACGTCACAGAACCAGTGACACAGCCTTTAAAAATATAGATAACAAAAGCTACGTTATGTTTCTGCACCGTAATGTCTCGAAGTCATAATATATGCGCACCTTGAGCAGGTACCCACGAAACTTCAAAGGAATTTAGAAAAAAGCCTTTGCACGCCATTGAATGTATTTACACGTGGCTCCGAGTAAATAATGCTCAAAACGTCTGAACCTAAAAAATCTAGCGGTCTTGACATTCAGTCACATCGATGCAGAATTAATTTTACGACTCCAATACCCAATCGTGATGTCGTGCCATGAATTCATTATAACTTAGGCATTAAACTAAAATGTCACTCATCTACATTTTAATCTTTGCGCTTTTCGTAAATGGCAATATGATTTTACATGTTGTGCAATGAATAAATTATATGCGAATGTAAGAACAATCTTATGGAAAAAGAAGGAATGCCTGTTTATCCTGGGTAGGTATTATTTGAATGGTTTTCGGCGCCCGGAGGTGATGAGATCACAACCGATCATTAGTGTCCATTCTGCACTTGAATGGTCTTGCTATAACAGCTACTTTAAAAATGTAGTCTATATAAATAAATAGCATGACATTTAAGCATTCAATTATGGGGAGACCAACAGACTGCAATGCAGAGAGGCTCGGGTTCGAACCCACGTCGCGCACCTCTGACTTCCGGAAGTTATATGACTTTTCGAAATTATGTAATTGACAATTATTATCGCCTGCTCCGTGCCTCGGAAAGCACGTTAAGCCGTTGGTCCCGGCTGCCATGAACATCTATGGCAGTCGTTATTGGGAGAGTGTCGACACAAAAGATCCCACTGGGTCGAAGTGTCGCCGGTCTGCACTGACTGGCCCCCACATAAGATAAGATAAGATAAGCATTCAATTAGACATTTTTTCGTTGGCTTCGTAGTAGAATAAGTTTGTGTTTACGCTTACCGTATACCCCTAGATTTTTGGGTCGGGTGCAATGTTATTTAGCTATTCTTCTGTCAAATTCTCAACAGCTGATTGGAGTCAAGACAAGTGTCCCTGTCTGGACTCCAAGCAGCTGTTGAGAATTTAGAGACAGATATGTCAAAATAGTAAGACGTCTTAAAAACTTAGCTGGTGAAATGTAGATGTACTCTCTGCTTACCCCTTTGAATATACAAATAGGAGTCTACGTTGTATGACCATCAGTCTATATACTAAAGCTTTACTTGGTACTAAACCGATACTGCACTGAAATCGTCCAGCGATACGATCTTTCCTTTTCAAATCGTGTATAAACCAACATTGTCCGTACATTACGTATGAACACAACATTTCTAAGAAGCATGACGTTTATAAACGGCACTCCGTACGGCTCATAATATCATACAATATGTCTACGGGTCATTACTAAGAGAACAGCGCTAACTTCAAGGGCTGTCACTTAAGACAAAAATAAACTCAATGAAAAAATCGTCAGGATAAAGTACGGCTATACAGTTTCACTTCTGGCAAATGCAACTAAGGATAGTGTATGTCTCAAGCATTGATTGGAAGCTACAAGATCTTCTAGGATCCCTAGTACAGCAACATGAACCTTTGAATGATTGAATCGCCACAAACTTGTACCCATACTCAACGTTTTAATAATAACCTGCAATCACATTTTTCCATGTCAAACATTAAAAACAAATTTAAATATTACAAAACTATGTAAATTAATAAACATATTATATATCATCAAATTAACAAGCTAATTTGCTGATTTTCACACTCAAATCACGTTGAACATCAAGATAAAGCCACGTAATAATTATACATATTTTAAAATACACTTATCGATCCGATGTACTTCTAGGGACAACCCTGAATACGCGTGTGGTTATTTTCGAACCACCGTCACGTCACACGTCGACCGATTATCATCTGCGCTTACACAAAGATTCTGAACATCGTATAATTTGAATTCGCAGCGGTGAGCCATATTAATACACTTATTATTTAACTATAAAGGGCCTTTTACATGACATTGTTTAAATCAATTGTCCTTGTACTTGTTTGTAACTGTTTAAACGAGTTTGGTTAACGGATGTTAAGGTTTTTTTGTTACTACCATACGACTCGACTAAAGTTAAGTGGTTACCGTTGTGCCTAGACTTCCTTTTTTTTATACAACTTAGGTGGCAAACAAGCATACGGCTCACCTGATGGTAAGTGGTCACCGTAGCCTATGGACGCCTGCAACACCAGAGGCATCACTTGCGCGTTGCCGACCCTTTAGGAAAGTAAGTGGGAGGGAGAAGGGGCGGGATATTCGAGTACCGTAGATGTCATGTAATACGCTATAGCTCATCAAAAAGGAAAGAAATGCCTGTTCACGGAGGTTTGGTAACATTCCTATTTAAGGTAACATTTTATAAGACTTCTTATAATGCCAGTACTCTTATACCGATGTGAAACAAAGCTTCTCAAATATATATAATATAAATAATAATAAATAAAATATAATAAATATAATAGTGGTAGTGTAACCGACTGCCACGCCTGAGGTCGCGGGTTCGATTCCCGCACAAGTCAAACATTTGTATGCATGGACATGATGTTTGTCTTGGTCTGGTTATTTCTACGTATAATATGTAAGTATTTACAAAAAAAAGTATATATGTAGGTATGTTTATCCATTGTCCCATGTACCCATAGTACAAGCTCTGCTTAGTTTGGGCTAGATGGTGTTGTGTGTATGTGATAGAATATTATTATTAATATTATACATACGGTTTAAATAGGACTAAGGGCCTGACTGAATTGCAGCGCTGTATCAATCGATTTAATCTTTAGTGTAAACCTATATTCCGTAGTAGCCGTCTTTGAAGTTGTCTGATAGCTCTCCATAACTTTCTCGAAGATGAATGAAGTCTATATATTTTCACTTGACCATAACATAACACTTGTTTTTCTGAAAAAGGGCCTGCGCCCAGCGTTTTGACAGTTCATAAACAGGACTGATATTACTTGTAATACGAAAAGACTTGTCTTTTCGTATCTTTTATCATTTCTGCTAGTCCAGATAGATGACTATTTGCGTTTACTAGGAACGTCCGACCAAGATGTAAACTGAGTCCTCACCTCGGGTAAATGCAACATACCCTTACACTGTTGTAGACATATAGCGGCAAAGATCAAAGCGAGCTCTAATAACTTTATTTTTTAATGTTCCTTCGCCAGATGTTAATGTCACACATATCAAGTTAATCTTTTAAAATAATAGCAGATCTTTTATAATGACGAAACATAGTATTCCTACTTAATAACAGATAATCTTTTGCTGACTATAAACATGCAAAATATGTACCCGTACTGACATAATTAAGTTCCTTAACAGTACATACTTAATTTAAAAAAGCAAGTACCAAGCGCCCTTGGACAAAAAAATTAATTTAAAAAACGTTACACAGCTACTACTTAACATAATATCGATTCCCGATATGTAAATCGAATGATTCGACCTCGATTAAAACCAGCAATGAGCGGATCATTCGGCATCACAAAGTCGGCTTATCGATATTTTAAATCGATACAATATCGATAAGTGAAGAACACACAATAAGGAATGGGGAGACACGTAGAAGGTTTTCTGAAGGAAGGTCGCCTTCGTTTTAAAAAGCTCTCGCACTTACGGTCAAGACAACAAACATACATTTAACGGTCACAAAGTACATCCAGACCCAGTACCATAATTTTTGGATCACACCAACAATATCAGTCAGTAAAGTCCTATAGGATTCGTACCCACGACACTCAATGCGATAGCAACGGCCAGACTACCGCTTGACCACTGCCTTGCAATAAAATGCCAAAGAATTTTATATAAGCGACCATGAATATCATTACTTTCAAACCGCTAGATAACACCTGACTTGCTCCAACCGTGAAAGGAAAGACGGCTGTTTCCAAGTCTCAAATACCATTTAAGAAGCCGTGTCGAAAATTGCGCAGCTGCGCAAATCATTTTGTGATTACTGGTTAACATCGCTTCACCATACAACCAATTACTTTTAGTATTGATAGTATGGTATACTCGTATGCTATAGGTTATGCTATTTGGTAATATATGATACTAGAACTCAACACTCAATTTTTTATTGCGTTCCACAATGTAGGCTTAGACGGTAACTTAAATAATATGACAGTTAATTATGGATCCTGTCGGGCACAGCAACATAGGAGAGAAGAAACACAAACTATTTAGATACAATAATATCACATTCTATACATACTAAATTCTCAATACTCAATATTTCACTGCAATCACAATGATAAAGGTGGACTTATGAAACAAATGGTCATTATGGATCCTGTCGGACACAGCAAATTAGGAGAGAAGAAGAGGGCTACATAGCAATTGAAATAATTTGTTTTAAACATATAAAATATAATGTATCTATCCAATATAATATACATTTATTTATGTGTACTTATGTTAATATTAAGATATTGTTATGTAATTAATATTATCGTTAATTACAATTTGTTAATTACATATTTATTCCTAGTGTTATCTTTAAACAAAATTAGTGTTTAGAATGTTAAAGGAATAAATTGCACTAAAAATTTATCAATATTAGTTTTATTTTGAAGTTAATTTTTATCGTCGAAAAATTATTTTATCGTGTAGTAGCTTTTAGTTAGTTTAATAGGTAGATGCGTCAAGGCTATTCGGCAGTGAAACGAAACTTCCTCCTGCTACAGAAATTTGCCTTATAACAAATCCAAAAACAATCCGTGCAACATCTTTCTTTTTACTTAATAAACTAAAAGGTCATTATTACTAGAGCTACAGCATTTACTAGAGTTAAATAGCTTAAATTTTAATATGTGTTTGATAAGAAAACCTAGCGTTTCAATGCCTCTTTAAATTATTTGCTTTTGGAAAGGAGTCCTAGCGGATGAGCGATGAGCGGAGGAAATTTTTGTGTGTTATATACACAAAAGTTTCCTCATAATCCGATGATTGTTATAGGGATATGTATACAAAAAAACATAATATTTTTGACTCCTTTAGTTTTTTTAAGATAATATAGAAAAAAGCCTTGGAACCAGAACAAAATTTATTCATACAACATAAATAAGGCTATATAAAGCTTGCTTTTCTTTGGCAAAAGTAACGGTAATACTGGTTACATACACAAAGTATTACAAACAAAAATAAATAAAAGCAACAACAAAACCATTCAGTCGACGATCAACGAATCGATATTTAAATCGAGACGGGATCGATACACAATAGTCGATGTATCGCAACTAAACGAGTGTTAATTTCACACTTCACGTCTCGATTCGATTCAAAAATTGCATCAGTTGAATAATCACACTCATTATAAAAAACGAATCGTATTATTCTCCATTCGATTTGCTAAAGTTTTTGGTGGGAAGATGCTTATTTTCTTTACATTTTTTTGACATCAGATTTAGTGATGTTTCGCTAGAAATCAGTCTATTTTGGACGTTAACAAAAAACAGTTGGAACGAACCATTTGGAGCATTTGTTATGTAGTATAAAATGAAAACGAAATTATAATTAAATAGCAAACTGTCACAGAGATCGCAGTTTCGAACACAATCTGCTTTTTTTGTTTATCATTCAAATGCACAATATAAACAATATTAATGCCAGTAAACCACTTAACGACGTTCAAAAGTGTTACTTGGTGACTAAGATATTTTTATTTATATAGGCAACATTGCTGCTTTAAGAAAAGTAGTATATTTTTTTGAGTAGTAGAGCCTCGCTGATTTCAGCATTAATGGGCTGGCTCGACCGGGGAAGGACTACTCTCTCACAGAATATCGACGAGAAATAGCAGTATTCCTACTATTGTGTTTCGTTCGGTGAGTGAGTGTACTGGAGGCCCAATCACCCCATTACCCCCTACCCGCTCCTTTTCCTTCCCATTTCCTTTCCTAAAGGGTCGGCAACGCGCAAATGATGCCTCTGGTGTCGCAGGCGTCCATAGGCTACGGTGACCACTTACCATCAGGTGGGCCAAATGCTTGTTTGCCAACTAGGTTGCATAAAAAAGAAAGAAAAAAGAATATTTGATAATAATTAATAATGTGGATCACTAGGGACTATGCAAACAAAACAACGGATACAAAGGACACCTAGATTTGAAAGAACTATTTTTGTATCACTAAAATTTTTAAGCTTGAAGACATCGAACCCGCAACAATCAACGCACTGGCATTGACAAGACGACCACTTAACTATGCGGTCAACAATCACAATAATATTTTAGACTCATTAAATTAGCTCACTAATACGTCTAATAGTAGTTATGAAAAGATACAGAAATGGCGCTCCAAATAAATTTTACAGTACAAACAAATAATACTCATATCAAAAATGTATACGAAACATAACCCAGATAGTATCCTCAAAAGAGTTTCACGTGCACCGGTATTATTATAAGTATCTGAAGCATAATGTCATAAACACTGAGTTTTATATCCCTGTGAAGTCTCAACGAATTTCTTAAGCAATTAGCTCCATATTCAACTTTCAAGTTATAATTATTCACGAACACGATAAGTATATATTTTAATGCTCAGCTTGTATGCCTATAAAGATAAAAAAAAATGCCATTTATCCGTCGTAGAGCTGTTTATTTAAATAAAAAGACAATGATGATCATAATGGACTTCTTAGCAGAATGTACGAAAATAAACCACGCATGACGCTATATATCACAAAAGGTAAGGCAGAAGCATAGGTATGACCCATCTCCCTCCATTTCAAGTTTGTGAATTTTATGATATATGTATATGACACCGATATTGTTTGCTGACACTAGGTTAACGACTTTATTTCCAAAACCGTAAAGTCTAAATTACAAGTAAACTCATTATAAAACTGAAGTTAATAACTACCTGAATTATCTTTAATATCAATAAAATTCTTTCACAAAATACCCGCCGATTGCAACGATTTTTGAATTGGTTTAAATTCTTCGAATGTCCGTTATAAAATCTTCATCGATTGTCTTAAAAAAGGTTGATTATTACATGGCGTCCTTAAAAATAAACTTTTTAGGGTCGTTTACATTGTAATATACATGAAGTTGGAATAAAGTGATCGCTACTGTGCATTGAGCGGAGCGGAATGAGTGGGTGGACTGACTAAACAGCATCGACTTATCAGTATTCAATCGAATTCCAAAAACGTTTTCTTACAATGTGTTGTATCTAAACGATTTACAGAAACATGATATTCAAATAGTTACATTTTATACATACCACATATTATTTTATATTATTGTGAGAGAAAACATTTGAGAAATATTACTAAGCAATAAATTATATGCACTACAACATTTTAAACTACCGATAAAAATATTAAAAATGATCAACGACTTTTTATAAATACATACATTAAAAACAAAAAATCGCTGATCGTACCACTAGCAGTGCTACCTTACAGCCCTCGAGCAGTGGGTAATCGAGTAATCGGGCGCCCCGCGGATCGATGTCGCGTAATATTTTTTTAATAATCCATACTTCATTCGACCACATCACTAAACGCGACCGATGACAGACGGACAATATGGCTGTTATTTTTCTCGTTCCATATTTGTTTTTTTATAAAAGTGAATATTCCGCATTATTTTAAAAGGTTTTTTGCTTTCGTATTTATAGTTAATTAGTGTTTGGATAAATAAATTCTACAAACATGAATTTTAACTAAAAGAAAACGAAAAACCGCAAACTTACATGGCAAAACATAGCGTTCTTATTTTAGACTTAAGACCATAAATTGTAATCACCTATGTTTGACAAATAAACGAATTCTATTCTATTCTTATAAATAAAAATTATTAAGTTATTGACTACATTTAATATTAGGATTAATACACTAATAATTTTATTTTAGCAATGAGACGAATAATATAATTAAGTCACCTGTTTGGTGCACTAGTAAAATGTAGTCTTATAAATTCCAATCAACGATGTTAGATATTAATAAGTGAAAGAAATAAAAGCAGGTGTACACTTTAATATCGTACTAACATACTTTCCAACTGAACAAGTAAATCTCTCTCATAAAGGAAAATGAAACAGGTTCACATTAAGAAACTTAATAATAAAACACATCAATCTCCATAATAGTAATTTCCAATCAATAAATAAAATAAAACCATATTTTCCTTACGTAATAAAAAATAAAAATTTATGCAATAAAACATAAATCTATCAGAAATGGAACGCAATTAAAAAATATAAAAAGGTACCTACGTTCCACCGCGGGTCCGCGGCCGACTAGACACTAGTAGAACAACTTTTTTCAAGATGGCCGCTGACTTTCCCGCCCTGCAGACGCTGACAACGTTGGACACGGCCCGCCACGTGCGAACTCGACTAAATGATGTGTTGGGACTCAGGATTTATAGGGATGTTCCATCATTTTATTGTTCAATTCATGCTACCGGGCAAAGCGAGTTTGTTCACCGAACATATGGCCGCGATAACATCATCCAAATATGCTATTGTTATTATTAAATCTGTGATGAATTCATAATGAATTCAAATCTGTGATTTGCTATCGTTATTTAGTAAAAATGTTAATTTAAATTCCTCTGGCAGGCTATAGGTCAGAAAGATCAAATATAGGTTGATCTGATGTAACACATCAAACCAATCCTTAATTTGGTGACGTCTAACTATCACATAAATTAAGAAATTTGTGATCTAAACGTTGCAATAACAAGCAGCAAAAAAGCATGATTATGCTGCCTTATGTTTTAATACCTCCTTGCAAAAAGTTCATTATTACGAATAGGTATAATGTATTAGAATGATATGCTCATATTTAAAAATTAACTTAGAGGTATTCGATACCAAATAATTTAACCATTGTCCTAAAATATACAATGATATAGACTATTATTTATGGGATTAAACATAATGACCACCAAAAATACTAATTGCGCAGCAAAATATGCTTACAAAAATATATCATAACGAGCACCTATACGCCTCAAATCACTGCATTCCGTTTTGGAAAGGTTAGGTTATGTTAGGTTCCTTCTTAAACTCACCCAAAAATAGGAGCCCCTCGAAGCGGGGCTCCGTCGACTTATTTTGATCTCTTTAAATATACTTTGCTGTGCAATTTGGTGATCATTTACTATTTTTGACTGTTATATTTTACTATATCTGGTGATAAGTTAAACATAATGCATTATTTATTATGAAAGAACATAAAGCCCTTAAATAGTATACTAACATTTGTATATTTATTTATTTTTACTTATAAAACCGAACATGCCGTTAAAGTCTTCGAAGCTTACTACAAATTATTAATAAATTTCAGTTTCTATTTCTAAAGAGTGTACTTTTTTATCAGTCAATCAGACGAGTCTATTACTGTCTACTGATCATATTTCCAGACCCCATACAGCCAAGAATTCCTAAATAGGAAAGCTTAATAACATAACCTGAACTGAAATCCTGATCCCGAAAACCTGGACCCTATGATCGTTCGAAAACATAAACATGTAACTAAGGGCGCCTTCATATTTGCCGCAATGTACAGCGCGGCTGCAGTGCTGCGGCCACGCTGCTTTGTAAATCCATATAAATAAAAACGCGCGACTGGAGCGCTGCACCCGCGCTACTGCCGCGCATTAGTTCATCGATAGACTAGTGACGGCTGCGTGGCGGCAGCGTTGCAGCCGCGCGGCAATTTGAAAGCGCCCTACAGCGTTTTTGCATAATATAATGCAAAAAAGGACATTCAACATCGAAACTACTTACGAGACAAGTTGCCAGTCAGAAGCGATTTATTTGATAGTACTTTCACGGATATGTTAGTACCACAGATAAGCTTTGTTCCATATTCGCTAGCCCACTTACTCTGAACATTATAACAGTGATCAACCGCAGCCATCAACATAATAAATGCAAATATTATAATCACTCCATGCCTTTGCAGACTATAACCGATTTGATCCAATCTGTTCCCAGACTCCTCATGTATATGTATGTAGAACGGTCATTTTATACTTTGATAGGTGTTACAGATATCAGGAAATATATACTTAATAGTACTAATGTATATACTTAATATTAATAATATATACTTAATATTCAATCTATAAGCTAATCATTTATTGAAATGAAAACTTCTTTAGGCACGTTGAGCACTTCTTGGGTGAACAAAAATCATAGAACTCACGTCATCGTCACGCTTCGTCATCGTCATGCTTCCACGCTTTCCATTTTTAAATTATTTTAGAATATTAACAATATCTCAGAAATGGTGCGTCCTACGCAAAAAATAACGAAATTTTTACCTCTTTAATAACTCCTAAGAGAGTATCCTTTTTTTACCCCAAAGACTGCCCCAATTTTTTTCTTTTAAAAAGAGAATACGCCTTGCCAAGCAATATCCATGTGACTCGGAAGACTATACCAATAATCAAATATCGGAAACAAAGAGACCCAAAATTGGCACAACTATCTATAACACTATTTTTGTAGCATTAAGGATAAAATTTATAAAACTCTACGTAACTCGTGTCGAGATGACTCCTCAAACTATGATGGAATCCGTACAACATTATATCACGCATATTACTTTAAACATTTTGATTGAAATGCTTTCCAATTAAATCTAAACAGCATTTATAAGACTAAGACATTCCGATTAGTGAAGAGATCGTTGCACTGTATTAAAGGAACTCATCGAATGGCAGAAGCGGTACACATTTTCGGGAAATCAACGCAAAAACTTCATCAATACATCCTATTCTCATTAATTTGTAATTGCATTATGAAGTATGGACAAGCAACAAACTGGTTCGGATCTCTCAATTAAGCAAATGCTTATTCTCACAGCCCTAGACTATGTGCAAAAACTCAGCAGTACACAGCTGTGGGAATGTTTCGCGTAATGCAAACTTTTTGCTATCTATTTGCCCATGTTTTAAGTACAGGACAGTAAGATATACCTTTATGGGCATTAAAAAGCTATTGTGATAAAAACTTAAAGAAGGTTATAGATAAAAGAAGATATTACTTGACAATTATTTGAATTTAGAACATATTCATTCGTTTTTCTTGTTTCGTGTGATTAATGCTGTCGGCTGCATTGTTGGCCCCGTGACATAAATTTGCTCTATGTTCGCAGACAACAATAATTGTGTGATCACGTGGTCGATTCCTGGAGCTAATGGTCTTGATATCAAGTGTCATGATATCTAGAGGCTAAGCAATAAAATTTATGTTTTGACAAATGAATTTTCTCTTGTACAGAGTCTCGAAAATAAAAAATTACTTAATTTATTAGGGCCAGTTAAACACACCGTAGCCTACATACTAGTTATCACTTATTTTTATTAAACCACATTTTAATAAATATTGCTTATTAGATTAAATCTATTTTAGAAAAGTGTGTCATCTCGAATCATTACTGTTTGAGAGTGTATATTTTACAACAGACGCTTAATACATATATAGGTAAAGTTGCCAGTCTCATTTTATACGAATAAGTTTATGAACAGTTTGGACTTAAAGACCGCAATGGCAAGAAGTAGTGACAGGTTACTATCCCAACAACATCTATTATTATGTACTTATCGAAGACACAAATAAAGGAAACATTCACACACAAAATACAACTCTAATACATACAGAATAAGGTTTTCTTTCAAACGCAAATGTTTGTCGTGATCGCTGGAATAGCAAGATTTTGAATTTTAAATCGAGAACTTGATTTTTTTTATAAACAAGAATGCACGGGTAAGCGACAACATTCAGCCGGCTTTATACTTAGTAATCGCACATTTTATTTAAATAATTCTACGACCACTGTGTAATGGTAAAAGACAGTTAGCCATGTCCGCTTTTGTGACTAGCTTTCGTAAAATATTGATTTAAATTCTAGACTCATTTTGTAAGATGTTATCGTTTTTATATTTCGTCCATTTAAATGTTCCGCCACTGTTTATCACAGTAATGGCAGATTACTGTTACCCATGTCCGTCCTGCTTTAATAAAACTAAAACATTTGGCATTGATTTAAATGCCAGGCTCATTTTCTACGGTGTTATCACTTTTATATTATAATAATTCAAATCTTCAGCCACCATTTAATGACAACAAACTTTACGTCCGCAAAATGGACTTAATGCGAATGTGACTACGTAGGTGTCTGTTTTATGACTGTTTAGTTAAATTTATGACGGTTTAAACAAAATATTTTTAATGAATAAATTTCTTTATGCTCTCTGGTTGGCGTAGTTTTTAAAGCCACCTTCAAATAAAAATGTGGATGATCCAGAAATCATTGTTTCCCGTTTAGGAGTTCTTTTTTATCTATATTTGTATACTAGAGTGGGAGCTGTCAATTGATTTTTAAAATAAGAACGTTCATTGTTAAAAATAATACAGGATTTTGTATTGATTTTATCTGAAAGCCAATATGTCATCATTAACATTACAATAATATATAGTTTTTCATGGAATAAATTACGCTTTTAATATACCAAAAGCCGCAATTATTAAGAGCTTTGAAGCGGCATCGGAATATTGTAAAATAACTGAGTAAATTAATGAGTCAATCCACGCACGATCGATCAACGACATTCAGAGTGGCCATCTTTGAAAAAAAAGTAGAAATCCTTTTATTAACTTCAATAATGTGTTGAATATTCATTGCAACGGAATAGCGTTTAATTGCTACAAAGTAGCTTTCACATTATAACAGTCTATGTTTAATGCAATGAAATAGCTGTGTTTGGTATAACGGAAAGGACAAGAAAATGTGGACCCGTTTTTCTTTCGATTCATATTCTATGTTCGAACTAGACTTTTATTTTATGGAATGTAGTTGTTTTATTTAATATTTTTATCTATGTTTTTAAAATTTGTGACGTCACACTAGGGATGTAACTTGTATTTTGTTATTAAACTATCAACATCTTGACATAAACTCTCGCTTGCATCCCAGAAATGGTAGACCAGAGGTGTATTTGGCGCCATATTTCCGCCGGTTACGCTTTTATTATTTATCGGCAGTGACTGATGGTGGCCTATTTATTTCTGTCTAACGCACATCTTCAGACTACATGCTACTACTGTGAATCGCCGAAGAGAATAATTATCAAATAACATTACCTGATCCAGACACTGAACCCAAGACACCAAGATAGACCGCAAATATAAGAATAATCTTATGCCATGACTCCAACGAGACAGTCAGCTCTATAGGTACAGTTAGTCCCGTAAATAGAGGAACGACATGGTTTGGATGATAGAGAGGGTTACTAATTAACACACACACAGAAAATATGCTTATTAATCAGGGTGAACTATGTATTTTTAACAAGCTTAATAAAAAATAGATTTGGTAAAATTTAAAGTTTGTAGACATAAAACGACAACTTCAACATAATATTTAAAAATCGTCACTTTAAAACTACAAGACCTAAGACAACGAGATGGGTGTAAAAACCCAGAATTCAACCTCTTCGTCTTCATGTGACATTGTGACCCCCATATCTTGGGGGTTTCTTTGACCCCAGAGCCCATATTCAAACTCGACCGAGGTATGACTCCAAGGTGTCTGCACACCAAGTTACAAGTCAATCGGTCCAGTGGTTCCGGAGCTATGCCTGTCACTAACAGACAGACACACAGACTCACAAAGAGTTTTTATTAACCTCTTCGAAGAAGACTCAGTGGTTAATAAATGTTATTATTCTTGTTAGATAATAAACCTTCTCTATCACAAAAACCTCATTGGCCCACTATTTACAGGACAACCTGTAAATATATGCGCAATACGAGTTCTCATATCTCTTAAATCTACACGTCATGTGTGTATTTATATTATCAAGATTATTAAACCCTGATTTTTTTTAGAGCAGTGATAGCTCAGTGGGGAGACCAATAGACTGCAATGCAAAGTTTCTCGGGTTCGAACCCACGTCGCGCACCTCTGACTTTCGGAAGATATATGACTTTTCGAAATTATGTGCGTATTGATTGACAATATCGCCTGCTCCGTGCCTCGGAGAGCACGTTAAGCAGTTGGTCCCGGCTGCCATGAACATCTATGGCAGTCGTTATTGGGAGAGTGTCGACACAAAAGATCCCACTGGGTCGAAGTGTCGTCGGTCTGCACTGACTGGCCCCCACATAAGATAAGATAAGATAAACCCTGATTTGTTTGAAGCTGTACCCAAGATACAGCGATAGACTGTACAGCTTTTCACTTAGAATCTAAACACAGGATTCATAGGGTGATTAATCAAACGCGTGATTTTATTATTACCACTAGTTTTTACCCGCGGCTTTGCTCGCATTAATGCATATTTTGTCTATTCTATCCTTCGAGAACAATACTTTTTCTGGATTATAGGTACCCTATCTCCTTTTCTTTACTCCTGACAACGTGCATGCAAGTGTCATCATGACCGGTCGAGTAGTTAAGGCGTGAAAGCGTAACAAACGAACTTACATTCACTTTTTGTAATATCAGTAAGTACTGATTAGGATTATTTAAGATACGCATGGTAATGCTGAGTAGAAAGATAAGCGGTTACTGTAACCTCTAGATGTAATACTAACAACCTATTTCTGAAAGGCTAATCAACAATGTGTCAAAATCAACCTTATGTCAAGTAATTTGATTCGCTGTTGCTAATTTAGTCAGCCAATCTCACCGATTGACATGCGTTTGACTGTCTGTTTACAAATGTTTAAATTGATCTGGCTTTGAGAAACCGGCGATGAGGATCACTCCGCGTTGACGAACCCGCTACCTATCATGATTTATGTTAATTGTATTTTATTGCTTGTAATAAGCAGAACGTGTTTCATAGAATACTTTTAATAAGTAATCATTATTTTCGATAAAATAATCACAGTTTTATTACACAAAACATTCGAGCAGTTGTACAAACAAGTTTTTTTATTACTTGCGAACATTGAAGTTCTGTTTTATATAGATTCTAGAATCTCTATTAGACGTTATACAGCAGCTGAAACTAAATAAAACCCGACAATTTTACGACAAGCGCCATCTTGATAAAAATATTTATTTTATTTCGTAGTAATGAACGAATAAAAATAATCGCTGTATATAAAAGCGCGGGATTTTATATCTGTGGTTTGCCACCTTTTCTCAATTTATGTCTAACAACAATTCAAGGCACCTGTATTGACGATCCTTAGACCACAGTCTGAAAAATTCTGACAAAACGTTTGCCAACTTGACAAAACAATATATTACATCACTATACCTCCGCGGGGTAAGGCAGAGGTATGTTATGTCTACATTTAGTAATATTGGTCAAATTCTATAAAAAGTTGCAATATCAGAAGCGCATATTTATGTAAAACGCCAGCCATACGCTTGACTTAAAAATAAAGTTTATAATTCGAAGTTTAGAAATCAAAATAGCGTAGGTTTTACAAGAACTCGGCCACATATTTCCGATTAGGTACATTTTTCCACATATTTTAAAAAGCATTTAAATGGTATTGTCATTAAGATCGACGGGAGACATCGACAACGGTTTAATGTATGCATTTACGACCTAAGGGTTTGGTTCTATAGCGAGCGACGACATATGGACATAATTATAATATTAAACAAAAAAGAGCTATCTCTCTATGCTTCTTAAAATACTTTATTTTCCTATCAAAATGTAATGAAATTTCTAAGTGACAATTAGGTAAATTACAAATAATAGTATTTTATGTATACCTAGTGAAAGATTATAGAACATTTACTATTCATCTGTAAATTATTTAAAACAAACTTCTTCCTAAATATACAGGCTGATTGGTAAAATACTGGACATATGGAAGGAGGGTATTCAGTACTCGATTCTAAAACCGAATATCTAAAAAAAATAGGTACTTAAAATTTTAACTAGTTATCCATTAAAAACTTAATGTGCGGACACTCTTGTGCATATACCAAAGCTAAACAAAACCTCCGCTCCCGCCCCCAGGTACCGCACCCCGCACTCTCCCGAATTTGCACCCCCGCCCGTCCTTTTCTTATCAAAGGTCATTAGCCTCGACAGCTGTGTGCGCAGTGTCAACATTTTATGGATATTTCATACAAATTTTCATAAAGGTTTTCTTTGCAGGTTATAGGTATTTTATTTTTATTTCTTTTTTATACGTTACGGCTGACCATAAATTATCATGTCCTTAAGTATGTACAATGTTTAACCATTCACACTGTATACTATAAATTATTAAAATAATAATTTATTGTACTATATTAACTCGTTATATGAATATGCTGATACTCTCCATAATGTAATTCATTTCAACTATATATAATAATATATTATACTGACGAAAACCAAAGAGCATCATGCATCGTTGTCGATATATACGCTCCGCTAGTAGAAAAACATCCGCCATCACTGATCCCCAACCAGCCCATTGGAGCCATTGGTTGCGTTTCATAAAAACCTATTTTAATTATTATCATATGCTTACAGCCTTAAGATCTCATATAGTTGGCTTTACATGAATAATATACATTTGAAACAACCTCATCCGAAAAATGGCCACACGCAATAAACTTAATAAAATATGTATAATAAAATTGTCAGCCATTTTAAAACAAATATAGTTTTTAAAATTCTATTAGGGCTATGGAATTACTGAGTTCAGCCAAATGTGTATTGAATAAATACTATACATAATTTATTATTATATTATTTTATGCTATAAGTAGCTCAATCCTTGCTTGTCCGAGTAGTAAAAGTGTTGTGAAGCTCCAGGTTTGATTGCCTGATGACTCAAAGTGGTATTGAATTTTTATGACAAGTACTGTAGATGGCAGTAATGGCCAGGGCCGCCACATAATAACGGGGGGCCCGGGACAATCTTTCGAACTGGGGCCCCCCTCCACATACAAAATTGAAAAAAATCTCATTTTGTCAAAAGAAAAAGTCATTCGAAAAAGCGAGAAAAATAAAGTTTTGAATAAATAATTAACGTTTTGTTTCTATTTAATTTAATATAATACATCTTTGAAAAATTTAAAATTATTTTATTTTCTATCGATTTCAAATTTAATTTCCAATGAATAGTTAATTTGAAAAAAATATTCGTTTATGAGTTTGGGGCCCTCCTCAAGGTGGGGGCCTGGGGCAATTTGTCCCAGCTGACTTCACCTCCCCCCCCCCCCCTTGTGGCGGGCCTGGTAGTAGCACCTAAAATAAACTTTCATAAATGTACATAGATGTAAAAAGCTTCGTCTCAATATTCCGAGATGTAGGTACAAGCGTGATTGCATGTTATATTTTTAATAGCTTACGAATTATGAATCCTCTCTCTCTAAGTACCTATTTGAACTAATTGCTTGTATTTTGTGCGTGTATTTATAAGAGAAAATCAGATAAAATGTTGCAATTAAATCTCTACAGCAATTAGATAATACTCGTAATGCATGTGCAATCGAAGTTGTCTATAAATTCTTCAAGCGAAAATAAGAGTTCTTATTACCAAACGATTTATCATTATCTGCACCTATTACATAAATTCTTGCGTGAGAATATAAACGAATTTAGCATTTTCTTTTATAAAAAAATGTTATATGTCTAACAATTAGTGAATCATAAATCACGCATGCGTTTTTAACCTTATTTTCTGCTACTAAAGCTATTATATAAGCAGTAATGTTACGTTTCGTTGCGTTCGCGTGTAAACGTTAAACGAAGCGCTATGGCCGTTGATATTGAAAGAGAAAATGGAAAAGTCTATTAGGTAATTGCTAAAACGTTTACATTTTTATTGAATATGATTTCATCGTTACGTCAACAAACTGCATTAATTAGATCTGTTCATAAACTACGAAAGACTGTTATTCACACTGTTGTCACACATAAGAGCTTTTTATTAATAGCATACGTTATATTATAACGTTATTTCATAAATTATTAATAATTAAATATTTAATTCGAATTAGTTATGCTAAGATTCTAATTCGAGATAACTCTTTATTTTATCGATAAATGATACTATTTCAATAATATTTAATGATCTCATTAATCCAATATAGATCTCTAAAAGATAAGCGACTGAATTGTTTTTTTGGATAATTTAACTTCATACCATAATTAATATCTTATAAATTATTAAACATATAACACTGCCTCATTTATTAATAGAGACCGTGCCAAGGAAATAGATAATATTATATCATACCGAACAATATAAAAATCACATGTACACAACAGGTCGATTTACATTATTTTCTTGTATATTTATATGGTCTCTCTTCTTAATAAAAAACAACTGTCAAAAACGCGCACTATTCTCCAACATGTAACTTTTTTGAATAAAGGTATTCAACATTCTGCCTAATGCCATTGACTTCTAAAACTCGTCTGGAAGTCTTTCATTTATAAGTTTGGTGTAATAAATTAATTCTGTTACATAATTAGCGGTCTCGCGTGACTGAGAACCATAAGGGAACTTGTCCCCGGCTGTTTAGCAACTATTTAAGTTTTGCCCTGGCCGATTTATTGAAAGTCACTTAGTTTTATTATAGACTGAATACAGATAATATTAATCACAAAACGATTAGATACCTAACAAGCTATTTTTTGATAAACTAAAACAAAATTACGATTATTATATAAAGCCTACATAATTAAAGGAAAAACTTAGTCGATAAATAAATATTTATGCTTATTTAAATGCTTATTAGCCAAACTGAATATTTTAAATGTCATAATTTAACCTTAATGCTCAGCCTATCGTACGATAAAAAGTAAACAAAACTTGTATAGCACCGATTAAAAAATATATCCCATTAATTAAAGATAGACCATCGACAAATACTTAAGAAAGGATTAAACATAAAAAAATGCTAACAAACATTACATACTAATAATCTTATTAAAACATTACATTAGTAAAGGGAGCGGGAGCAAAAATGTCGATGGTGATGCGCCTACGCACGCAATGAAGCGGTAACCATGGCAACAGATACCGGAATCCAAGATGGCCGCGCGTCTTATCAGGTTATTGGAGGCTTACTCAGTCCCGCTACTGAAATATGTAGAGAGTAATGTAACTAATAAAAATAACTGACGTACATGGTAAAACATGCAGGTAGGAACCCTAATCAATTCACTTGAAATCTAATTAGAGATCTTTAGATGATTCTAATGCTTGTAAATCAAGTCATTCTGAATGTGTGACAGCCAGCAATGCGATGGCCAACTGTGTTTAGCAATATAACTGATAAATAATTTATATCTTAGATCTTAAATTTGAGAGATATATTTTCTTCTAAATCCCATCTTATCTATATACAAAAATGTATTTATAAAGATTTAGTTTGACGTGAAGCAAAACTTCTAAAAAGTACGAAGAAATAAACGTACCAAACGGTAAAAAAATTAAGAATCTTTTGGTTTTTATAAAAAATGTTTAATATTCGGTGACTAAATTATAAAAAAGGTTAGCTGTTCTAACCAATTACGATTCATTAAGCATGAACTAAGAATCTTAATTCAATAAATTAAATATAGAACTTGCAATAAATTAAAGTAACTCTAAGATGTGAATAAAGAAATAAAATTCGTGTCCATTAAAATTTTGGACTCTAAACTCCTGCGGCATATACTTATAGGTATATGTTATAAAATTGTCCGATCCAAATTATAATCATTAAGCTTATTTTATGTTACACTATCCATCACAGATACTTATTAGCTTTAAAACGAATATAATTTGACCTCTTGTCTACATAATTTGTTGAAGACCATTACACAATAGCTAAGAGCCCACACACTTAATTTAATTAGACCTATTATAGATAAGTATATACTTAACTCTATTATGTTATTGGTTAACTATTTGGCACAAGGGCATAGAATCGTACATAATCTACAAATAACTACTAAGAAAAGATTCACACATTCATTATTACAAATAAACTACACAAAAATAAAATATTAGATAATAAACAACGTTATTAACGTGATCAGTAACGTGTTATAATAATATGAAATGTCAAATTATGGCGCCTTTATTGTTGATTTTTTATCTGTGCACCAGAGAAAGTAAAAGTAAGTTTTTAACGATGCAAAGGCAACAAGTCAAAGTTCATTTGTCTGCCTTTAGCGGCACTTAACCTCTATTAAAAGTGAAACACATAGAAGTTTATGCGAATAACCAAATAACAATCGGGGTAGTCGTGAGATCGTGACGGTGTGCAGGTGACGAAAAATCTTACAATTCAATTGTGCATTCGGTACTTAGTTTGAATTCATAGACTATACTAACATCTGATAGCGAATTGAATTGTTTAGTGTGTACTATTAACGGTATAGTTGAATCATTTGTCAATTTTATTGGTATTGATGCAGTTAATGAAAAATAATTTGTTAAATGTAAATAATCGATAATGCGCTTGTGTTAAATTTGAACATAAATTTTTCACTATAAAGGTTATTTAAGGGATTAAATATAATGACCACCAAAAATAGTAACTGCGCAGGATAATATGCTTATTAAATTATATTATAATGAGCACCTATACGCCTTAAATCACTGCATTCCATCTCGGAATGGTAAGGTTATGTTAGGTTCCTTCTTAAACCCACCCAAAAATAGCCCTTTTTTGATCTCTTTAAATATATTTTCCTATGCAATTTGGTGATCATTTACTATTTTTGACTGTAATATTTTACTATATCTGGTGATAAGTTAAACATAAGCCGTTATTTAAATGCAATTGAAGCATATAATAAAAATATATGTGTAATAATAATTGCCTATAAGCACTATTTCAAACTTAAAAGCTAATAATTCTCCATTTCATTAAATGCTTATCACATAATAAACCTCTACAGTAACTATAAAGTATAAAGAACTTATATGGTAAGATAGACAAAGGAATACGTTCGTAAGCCTCTTCAAAATGATTCCTTAGTCCCGGGAGCGATCAGCTCCGAGCCCCGCACTGTTTAATTTTCAATTTAGATCGCAATTCGCGATCCGGCGCGGGCGCACGCCCAAACTCACATCACTCGACGAGATAGATTTATGTACAACCACTTATAAATATACGCGGAATATATTAAAAGAAATTAACTCGACTAAGTTACGAGCAAGCCTTTTTCAAGATAAGAGTTAATGAAAATTGAGTTTTTTTTTGCCCGACAAATTCGTCAAGTGCGGGTGTGGCCGACTGCGATAAGCGGAATTGATCTGTCCGTTGTAACTAATTGGTACCGAGTTTGCGGACTACACTGGTTTATTGTTCCAGTTTTTTAACGTGTATTTTTTTACGTAGTATTCATATTTTATTAAGATAACGGCTTAAGAAAATTACCGAAGAAGGAAGTTGGTTCAAAAGAAATGCGATACGTGTAGCAGAGACACATAATAATGCAATTCTAGTATTTTATGGTCACTTTAGGCGGCAAATGGCATGTTAACACAGATAAAGTAATATAAAACCGTCGACACCACATTAACAACGGAAAAAATGGGATTACATATGAATTAATCTATTTTTTAAACAAGAAGACCTCAATTCATATTTGTTAGCATATATTTTCTTAAGTGGAATAAATATTCTAAATGTAATTGATATTGTTTATCGCTTATTAATATTTATGACAGGTTGAATGATGATTGTGTTATTGCTGTAAGGAACACCTTAGAAGCAATACGGTATTTAGGATTATATTCGATACATTGCAATAATGCTCGCCTCCCGTTACGTGGAATTAAGATATCTTAATATATAAAAATTTCGTGTCACGATGTATGTTCGGGATAAACTCTAAAACTAACCGACTTTGATCAAACTTTGTAATTATCTGTAATTTGGTCCAACTTAAAAAATAGGATAGTTTTATCTTTATATTTTTTTTGTGTACAGAACAACGCCTTTCGGGACAGCTAGTAGATGTATAAATCGATCTACGCACGCTTTTGTTTGTGAATGTGTCTTTTCTAACGTTTCATTTAACTACTAAACTATTATGTTTTGTAACGATATGTGCTGCTACTAAGATATTTTTACGTAATACTTTTGTATTCTGAACGTGTTCAAACGTCATGACATTATTGAAAATTCTGTTACGCCGATTATAGAACTGTACATTCACACAATCATATCAAACGGTGACCTACAATAAACCTATCATCGAATTACTATAAGAGCCACCATTTTGTAAAACTACCTTCCAAATAGGCTATAATGTGTATCCATATGTCCCACTTAACGTATATGGGTAGTAAATGGCAAATCATACGGCATCATCATCTGGCATTTGGCATTTCACTGCCAGATAATGCCAGTGTAGTTTACTTCTGGCAAATTGCAATGCCAATTGGACTTTCACTGTGCGGATTTGTTTGTGATTTGTGGCGGGCTCATATTTAACAAACGTTAGTAATGTTGGATGCTATGATAGTTGGCAGGCCAATGTGCTTTTAAATTTATGTCTTGCCTGCATCCTGTAGTGTTGTAACTTATACTGGATATTGTTTTGGTCATAGTAATGTATTTATACAACAAAAATGAATAAATGAAATAATGTAATTTTGTCCGATTTGATATCAATTTTAGACAAGTTTTTCGAATGAATTCAACTTTTGTAAAGTGCAACTATTCTGATTCTTTTATCATGGACATCTACATAATGTTGACGAAATTAAATGTAAATTAAGAAATTGATAACTGTCAAATTATTATCATGTTATACAGAAGATAATCGTAGTAATCATGAATATGGTGGTAACATTAAGATTGATAAAAAGTATTTAAGTTATATACATAAAAACACTCACCTTTAAAATACAGCTGCCAACAGCTTCACTCTCCGACACGGTGACGTTGTAGAAGGACTGGTCGAAGATAGGCTCATTGTCGTTCACATCTAACACTGTCACTATTAACGTTGATGTCGAGGACATTGGAGGGTTACCCCTATCCTGCGCCACTACCGTCAGACGAGGCATCGGATTCGTTTCACAATCAACCCTAGACCTCGTCGTCACTAACCCTGACCGCTCGTCTATCGCAAACCAATCTGACTGCGGTGTCGGTAATAACGAATAACGTATTTCCGAATTTTCTCCTTCATCAACATCGTGTGCAGACACTTGCACCACTGGCGTACCAGGCGCAGCCGCCTCAGGGACACTCGCTCTGTATTCCGACTCAACGAAAACCGGTGCGTTATCATTCACGTCAGTCACTCGAAGACTGATGATCCTAGACGCGTGGAGAGGTGGCGAGCCCTTATCAGTCGCTACCACGTTCAACGTGTAAGACGAACGAGCCTCACGATCCAGTGGTAACGCGACAACCACCAAGTAAATTATGTTGTCGTGAGTTCGCAAGTCGAAATGCCCGTCCCCGCCGCTCAGAGTAACGTTTACATTCGCGTATTCCGTTTTGGAATCTGGATCATGGACTGATATTCGAGCCACGAACTCGTCTAGTTGTGCCGACTCCGATATTTTTGGTGTAGCATCGTCACTCAGAAATATAACGTCTATAGTGGGTTGGTTGTCATTCACATCTGTCACCCTAATTGATACGAAAGCTGTCGTTTCCAAAGGCTGAGCACCTTTGTCTCTTGCAACGACAACGAGTTCATGCAATTCTTTAGTTTCGAAATCTAACGCTTTATTCACTGTGATTTCACCAGTTTCCGGATCGATTCTAAACATATTCTCTTTATCACTCTGTCTTCTATTTATCGAGTATTCTATAACACCATTCTCACCAGAGTCTGAATCGGTCGCGGACACCTTTAGGACCGGAGTGCCCACCGTGGCATTCTCCGGAATGGTGGCAGAGTAAACACTTTCAGCAAACACTGGGGGATTATCATTCACGTCTAAAATAGTAATATTCACTGTCATAGTACCTCTAAGGGGTGGTGTACCACCGTCTAACGCTTCTATAACTAGCTGATAATGGTCAGTCGTCTCCCTGTCGAGGAAGCCATTAATTTGTAGGTCCAAGTAAAGGACCCCATCTCTTTCCCTATGAGAAGACAATCTGAACGCATTATCAGTGTTACCGGATACAATATTGTATCTTTGCGTATTGAACGCACCTAAATCCTGATCTTTAGCGGGGTTTAGTTTTCTTTTGACGTCTCTAGGAGTGTTCTCGGAGAACTCAACGTTCATGACGGGGGTGGGGAATGTTGGGGCATTATCGTTTTCGTCGAGTACGCGGACGACTACGCGGATATTGTCTCCGCTGGCGGGGATAGCGACTAGGGCGTAGTGGTCTCGGTTTTCTCTGTCTAATGGTACTCGGGTCCTGATTTCTCCTGTGTGAGGGTCTATTCTGAGGTCGTCATTGACGGCGCTGCCAGGGACAGGGACGATGGTGTAAGGAGGTGCAGCGTCAGGTAGTTCGTCGCCAAGATGTCCGACGAGGGTGGCGGCGCGTGCGTTCTCTCTGACGGTGAACTCCCGCACGTGCTCCGCGGCCGCGGACGCGACCAGGAGGCAGGTGATCACGCGCAACATCGCGCGTTCTTCTCACTCACCGCACACACATTGTCACTTTCACCTGGAATATACATTATCAAATTAAATTATGCCAATTAATTTCTAAATCATAGCATGTAAAGCCAAACCTGGCTATCAAGAACATCTACAATAATTAATATCACAATCAGTAACCTCAAATTCTGCTAAGTAGTATATATGTAACTTTAGAATATCATTATTCCTTTGAAGTATTTAGCGTTGGTTACTTACGCACAATGGCCCAATTGTGGGGCTAAGTGTGGATAACACACGTCCAACTAACTAACTAACTATTCCTTTAAAGTAGTAAGTCGAATGACATTTAAGTATTATAAAACGAGATTCCAAATCTTAATAATAATTAAAGAAGCAAATAAACATACATATTTGAAATGAAGGAAAGTAAAAAAGATTGAAGCACAATGCACACACAGGCTACCATCGGTTGACGTTCCCACGTGAATAAGAAATTGTGTTGACTGGCACATTAGTAATTCACGAGCAGTGATCGCAATTTAATGGCTTCCAAGTCAGTTATTTTTGGATTCATGTTATAGACAGTGTAGTTACTAGGCATCAAGCTGCTACTGATACTATCTTGCCTCAAAACAGCAATAAGTTGCTGAAATTGAAGGTCTCTTAAATATATTGGCAGAAGATTCTAAGGTTCATGTTTTCAGAGGTGTATCATCATCCAAGTTATCATGTTTAAGTCCCACGTAATAAATTACAGTCTTATGCCATTGTTAATGAGCTGCACGAATTGCGATGTGGTTCAAGTGGACGCCTCGCTGTTGCCATTGTTGTGGGTTCAATCCCCAAACGTGACAAAAAAAATTGTGGGGTCCACAAATGGTTGTTTCGAGTCTGGGTGTTCTTCGTGCCCATTGTATGAATGTTTGTAAAGTCTCTCGTGACACAAGAATTATTCTTAGTTGTAGTAGCGGGAATTGTCTTCTTTTTAATGAAATTAGAGAAATATCCTAAAATCTTTTTGCGTCTCGATTGTTTTCAAATCCCTGTAGACCAGATGGAATCGAAAACAATCACAATCTTCTATAAGACAACTGTTTTGAAGTATCTACGAAAACTTGACACGACTATGATTTAAACAGATATTGCACAGTTTGCAGGTACCATAGAGCCCAGGTTATCCACTAAAGGCACAACCATGAATGATGCATAGTCTATAATTATAATAAACATGCAGTCCGTACCAGTTTCCTTTTTGATATACAAGTTACATATTAAAGTTTTTTGCCGAGCTATACCTGTGCGCGTTCTGTAATGTTTCTATGAATATTTATATGTGTCTAACTTCCCTTAGCTGCGACAAAATTGTAAATTATGTACCAGTTCTGGCTTTTCGTTATGTTTTATACTTTTTATGTAAAATGTAACCTTTATAAGACATCTGCTATGATAGTGAATATTTCTGTGTCGCGGATGACTTTACAAATCGCACTCTTTATAAAACAGAGATTTAACTCGAAATTTGGCAGTTAAGCAATGTGAACTGTAATACTGTGTGATTTAGAGTTCAAATTACCTAACCTCCAAATTTCGTGTTCAGTCTATATTGAATATTGAAGTAAGAATAATCAACCTTAGTATAATCATATAATATAACTGTTGGGTTAATATCTATTAGGTACAAGCAAGAGTGCTCCTACTCACTGAATCTGACTCAGGCGATCAGAGAAACTAAAAATTTTAATAGATTCAAAATTATCAATAAGTTATCTTTTAAATACAGTTTGAAAATTATCTAAAAGTAATTTTCAACTAAATTGCAATAAAATCCCTATAAAGTAGTTTAATTCTAATAGATAATAGGATGTTTCTTACTCAATCATGACCGAACCAATGAACTGATTTTGACAACATTTCGCATATGGATAACCCTGGATTTAAATATAGACTACTCTCTTTCCAGACAATTATTTCAGTGACCCAAATATAATAGCATTACAATATTTAGTAACAATATAAAATCATTAAATGGCGCTTACTTATTACTAATTAGTTTCAACGTTATAACAGTTAATATAGCAACATATTCATGTCACAACATAGCTTATTAAAGTGTTCACTAGTTGTAATCTCGTCAACGTATACATTATATTAGTGTTGACTGTTACCGCCTCGTTAGATATTTATCTTTATCAACCGACATGTATACGCTATATGTAGCAGTTACTTTGCAATCACGTAATTACGTTATTATGCATTATTATGCTGTTAAATTAAGCAGCTATTTTTTGCTGAGGAGACGAAGCTAAGTTAGATATAAATTACTGTATCATTGCGCCGAGTTTAAAATATATATTAAAATCAAAAGTATGTATGACTATGTGCCCGTAGATAAACTTGAATTTTTTTATAGAAAACCCAAAAGCACTTTGTCCTTCCCGAAAATCGAATCCACTTACTCTCATGCACAGCAGTCGCATTAACTACCACTGCTTAATATATTAAGTCGCAGCAACACACCGGCGGCCAGACAAAATAGCTTTTAATAATGTCTGGCATTCCAAAACTTGACAGGTTAATTACCATAATTAATTAAACTCTTTGCATAAATGGCAAAACCGAAACGAGTATTATCAATACAAAATATAAACATTTTGCCAAGACATCTTTTCTGTTAAAATATTTGATAAATGTGCAGATTGGACGGTGCGATATTTTGAAAATTCCGCCAAGCGTTTACTTAAACGACAAAACAAACAATTTTGCTTTTAATAATATTATTACTTAGACAAGTGTTGTCTTTGTTGAAAGCCTCCCTACCTTTACTTTAAGGGATCAGGTACAAAGGTACAGGTAGACGATATAAAAAGGGATGGGTACCCCTCGTGGGCAAATGAGATTTTGATGTTCAGAACGTGTTTGAAGATCTCGAATCGACATTTAATTATTTGAAGACTATACACTATTATTACTTGCTACTTTATTTGCATAACTAATTGACAACCGAATATTGAAATTAGTTTTAGATATTGCTCTAAATTATGATCAAAAATAGGTATAACAAATATCAAAGGCACATAATATTAAAATTATAACAATAATTTACATAACAAGCAAATCATTGACAATACCTACTTATCTAATTAATTTATTCTTTAAATAATATCGCACTTTATGATGGCTAAGACACTTGTATTTTTAATTTGTGAACTAAAATATTTTATAAACTAAATTTTAGTTAAAAATTAAACTCAGATTACATCAACAAAGATTTATAGTGCGTCTATAAAGTGCAAATTAAATCCATTTAATCGAGCAAAAAATTAATAATCATTAGGATTGAAACACATTTACGATATGCAAGTTTTTAAGTAGACTACTGAATTACTTCTTTACTTTATAAACAACTAGCTTTTACCCGCGGCTTCGCTCGCGTTAATTTAGAATTTGACAATCAATTCGGGTTGTACTCTGCTTGTAATAATATAATTCAATCATGATTCGAAAGACACGTGACGCCATCTATTATCATAAGAACGTTATTGTTGTTTTCCTCGGGAACAGTAATTTTTTCGGAATGAAAAGTAGCCTATGTCCGTTTCTGTACACCTGACAACGTATATGCAAAATTTCAGGATGATCGGTTCAGTGGTTTAGCCATGAAAAGGTAACAAACAAACAAACAAACTCATTTTCGCTTTTATAATATTATAGTTAGGATAACATTATAATACTAGCTGTTACCTGCGACTTCGCGTAAATTTTAACTAAAAGTGTTTGTCTCCGCGGAACCCTATTTTTTTCTAAAATCAATGTAGCCTAAGTTACTCCTTATAACATCAGCTATCTGCCAGTGAAAGTTCCCTCAAAATCGGTAAGCCGTTTCGGAGATTAGCCGGAACAAACAGACAGACAGACAAGAATTAAAAAAATAGATGTCTTCGTATAGGTACCTTATATACTTCTATATGCATTAGATAAAAAGCTGTTATTTTGACATGACAAACAGACACTTCAATTTTATTTATTTGTATACATGTATAGATATAAAGCCCTGTATTAAACTGTCCCATTGCCGGGCACGGGGCTCTTCTCAGTGTGAGGTGTTAGGCCATAGTCCACCACGCTGACCTAGTGCGAGTTGGCAGACTCCACATATTTTCGAGAACATTATGGAGAACTCTCAGACATGCAAGTTTCCTCACGATGTTTTCCTTCAGCGTTGTCACCGTCATAATAATCTATACTAATATTATAAAGCTGAAGAGTTTGTTTGTTAGTTTGTTTGTTTGAAGGCGCTAATCTCAGGAACTACGGGTTCGATTTGAAAAATTAATTTAGTGTTGGATAGCCTATTTATCGAGGAAGGCTAGAGGCTAGATAACAGCACGCTACGGCCCATCCGGGCATATCTAGTCTCTTATAAGGCTAGTCGTGTCTGCCATCTTGCTAGTATGAAAAAAGGAATTATTTTAAATTGTATTTGAGTGTCGCTAGCTAGTGTCATGTGTCACCAGCTTAAAATATAAAAAAGCCAGACAGCAACGGATTAGACGACAGGTTTTACATTAGCATTGACAAAATTATTCTATGAACCATAATTATACAAATTTTAATATGTTTTATAATTCAATATCTGTTGGATGCATTTTGATATATTAATAATTAATATTAGCATTTATTCATATTTTAATTTAATAATATTGCTGAAATGTCATTATGTTTTTATGAAATACAATACCTATTCTATTAATGTCATTCTTTAAAAATGCGAGCTAGCCAAGGAGACAATGATTAAAAGAAAATAAAATACTAGTTTTTGTCCGCGGCTTCACTCGCATAAATGGAGATTAGGTTGGATTAGTAACTAAGTACTTTTTTCTGGATGAAAGGTAACCTATGTCCTTTTCTGGATCTGACAACGTGTATGCGAAATTTCATGATAATCGGTCGAGCAGTTAAGGCGTGAAAGCGTAACAAACAAACAAACTCACTTTCGCATTTATATTATTAGTTAGGATTATAAAGCGGAAAGATTTTTATTTTTGTTTGAAATGAAAGAGCTCAAAAATACAATGTCGAGAAGTAAGATAGGCTGTATAACATCACGCTACGAGCCACAGCAGCATAGCAATAAATATAAACGTGAGAGAAACCGCGGCGTCAGCTAGTATTTTATATATCCCCTTGATGGTAAATGGTTACTATAGCTCATAGGCGCTTGAGGTATCACTTACGCGTACTGAAACTAACAGAAGGAATTAAAGGTGAGTGGGTAATGTAAGCTTCTAGCACTCTTATTACCTGAGCGAAACACAGTAACTGTGTTTCTATACTTTTTAAATGCATATTTCCGTTTTAATGTATAGTAATAGTACTAATGTATATAAACCGTTTTTATATTTTAAGACACCTGCAGAATTCTAATATGGATCACAAAGAACCCCCGAAGAACTATTTGTGCATATAATTTTTTGTCCCGTGCGGGGATCGAACCCACACCTCTCGGCGCAGTGGAGGCAAGGCGTTTAATTATACTACCACGCTATTCTTATTCACTGCTGAGCACGGACTCTTGTCATTGATAGGTTACGTATTGTCATAGTCCACCTCGCTAGTCTTGTGTGGTTTGGCGAAATGTCGGACCCTCAAAAATGGAAGTTTTATGGCGATATATTTCTCCACCATTAAAACAACCGATAATTAACTATTTAATTTATGAGTAATAGAGCCTCGCTGATTTCAGCATGAATGGGCCGGGCTGGTTCGGCCGCGGAAGTACTACCCTCTCACAGAATATCGACGTGAAATAGCAGTGTTCCTACTGTTGTATTTCGTTTGGAGAGTAAGAGTGCCGGAGGCCCAATCACTCTCTTTCCCCCTTCCCGCTCCTTCTCCTTCCCACTTCCTGTTTTTCCTAAAGGGTCGGCAACGCGCAAGTGATGCCTCTGGTATTGCAGGCGTCTATAGGCTACGGTGACCACTTACCAACAGGTGGGCTATGGGTATGCTTGTTTGCCACCTTAATTGTATTAAAAAAAAACATAACTTCGAAAAGTTGAGGTTGAACTTTGGGATAGAAACCTGAACTCTTAAAATCTGCATTACAGTCCAACGGGCAGGTACTAGGCTATCGCTGGCGCACACAGGATGACATGTAATGATACAGTTTAATATAATTAAGTTAATTATAATAATAATCGAGAATTATTATCGGCGGCCAGGCATAATTAAAGTAATTGTGCCTTCCACACAGAAATGCCATAAACAAATATGAAAAAATGAAATTATTTACATAATCGATCATGGAATATTCGTAACGAGATCTAGGTGAATAACAACCGATCAAGTTTATCGAGTTAATCGAATTTAAAGTAAAATTATATTAATATTTTTTTCTTGTTATGAATCTCATATTAATATCTATAAATCCGATTGTAACTGTCTGTTTATCACAGTTACAAAGCTGATTTTGACCAAATTTGGAATAGAGCATCAGTTTGCCTTTTAAGGATTTAAGATATGTCTGCTAACGTATTTAGAGACTTTGTTATGTAGCATACCTACTACGTGTTAAAGGGCAATAGTGACTTTTAACTTGAGAACTTCTGATCAGAAAAGCTAATAGCACTATACCAGAAGCCTCAAGATCAGACACAACTTATGCTAATATTTCATAAGCAAACTTTCTTTAATATATTAGATCTAATAACTTTTAAGATAAGCAATGTAAATTGTGATAGACGCAGGACTATGTTATTTTACTATAAATATAGAGAACAGGATAGCAGAAGCATGTTGTGAATTATCGAGCGAGTAATAGGCCACAGCGAATAATTCCCTACTTATTCCTTACTTAACAAGCAAGATAAGTATTAAAACAAGTTATCAGGCAAAAATAAACTTAACAAATTGCTCGGCATTAAAATTCTTAACTTAATATTTTACTTTATAAAAGTTTTGTTTCATAATAAAACTGTCAACGTGTATGAAGGTTTTGCCGGTTGTTTTCTTTTTCGATTTGTTTTTTGGAACGGTTTAATTTTGATATTGGCATGTTTGACGGAGATAATTAGCTACTGCGTATAGCCTACTTGACTTTATCTGTTTGATTGGCAGAAACTAAGTGTGTTGTTGAAGACGATATTAAAAAATAGCGGGTTATACTTGGACAAGCACAGAATCGCATTCGATGGAGAACTTTAGGGAAGGCCTATGCAGGTCAGCAAGACAATCGGCATCTTCACGTACGGGTTTCAAATAATTAAATAAGATTATTGTAACTATATTGTAAGAAAGATTGTTAAATACAGGCTATTATTATTATTATTATTCTTATTAAATGTGCTGCTGTTATAGCTTTTGAAAATGACAGTATTATTATATGTTTCATTAACATTAATTTAAAAGATCAGCGTCTATTCAATTTCTTTGATGTCTGCGCTTCGCTTGCTGGAGATATTATATTTTTCTAAAGGTATCTTTTGTCACAATTAATTTAAATACTTTAACTTCAAAATTAACTGACTTAAATATAATAAGACTTGCTTTATATAAAATGATTATTTTATTTTTATGTGTTTAGGTACATATAAACTTATATAAAACATAACCTACATTGTCCTTTATGTTACATTTATTTTGAATACTCAAAAATGTTCCTAAGGCTACTAATTGTCTGAAAATATTTGCATAATATTGTCTTCTGTTTACGCGAATGTTATTCATTGAAATTAAACTACTATATACGGATTTAATCGCGTTGTTTATTTGACACTTTATTACATAATTTAGAAACTGTTACTCTACTATTACTATTAAACTTTACTAATTTTTAAGCTAATTAGATTATTGAAACTATTAAAATTATTTATACTATTACTATACTATTATACTATTTATATTTATGTTTACACTTTCCCCGACGTTTCGGTTGCTTTTAGTAATAATAGTGTAACAGTTTTTAAATTTTGTAATAAAGTATCAAATAAACGACGCAATAAAATCCGTATATAGTAGTTTAATTTCAATTAAAATATTTGCTTTTACTAACAGTAATTTCTGTCTATAACTCTACAAATAGAAACAGTCGTAATATAATTGACAACACTTTTCACAGCGACGCAAATATCATACTTTCTACACAATTAAACTATTTTTGTCACAAATATTACCTCCTCTTTCACAGTCTCTGATATAGGGCAACATTAATGTGTTCAAAACGGATTTACCTCTCAACAAATCAACATGCAACCACGCACGCACACACACTTTAAAAAAGCCTTATACGTACACAACACACACACATAGAAAAAGCTCGCTTAGCCGCCCGACGGCTCGTAAAAACTAAGTTTAATGCCGTCGATACTTCAAAATGTAGATGAACCGTACTTTGCACATATCTTGCATTACACTTTTTTATTTCTCGTATTAGTGCAAATGTTTTAACTTAATGGCAATAGTTGAAGTGGATTATCACTGTTTCTGAAATGCAGATCAACAAACACAAGTCATTTGCCAGGATTAGCTGACTGAATTAGTAACAGAATTAGCAGAAGACATTCGATTAAGTTTGAATTCGGCTCGAGGTAAATTTGCGTTAAAAAATCAGGTGTAAGCAGAAAAGTCAGTGATAAATTACATGGTAAGCTACGCTACTGCCGTCTTTACTGTAAATGCATATCTACCGGGATTGCCCGACTAAATGGCAAAACTCATTTGATTTAGTTTTAATTCAGAGTGAGATAGATTTGCATTCAAAAATCGGGTGAAAGTAGAAAATTCAGTGATATAATTGCAATCCATTTGTGAGGTAAAACTCCGTTGCTCTCGTCTTTACTGTATATGCAGAAAAGAGATCCCGTGTGAGAAAGCCCATAAATGTTCAATTATTTTACAGTATCGTATTGCAGTGTTAGACTGTAGAGTGTAACAGAGAAGTTGAGTTTGATTCCCAGGTAGGACAACGTGTTATTATCGTGATAAGAAATTCTTAGTGACATCAGTGTCGGTAGACGACAAAATACTCGAATCTATTATCTACTAGAGACTTTAAAGCAGGAATGTGGGTGAAATACTTACCTACCGTGATTATAAAGGCTTAAGTCTAGGTGTATTACCTATTCTGACTGTATAGGTGTTAGTCCAGGCATGGTCTGAATGTAATCGCTCTTTAAAAATAGATATTTAGTCGAATTAAGTTAGACTAAAACTTAGCTATAGATTACACATTTGGAGAGACCAATTAATTGTTGGTTTGACATTAGCTGTCAACAAGTCAAACGAGCTGTTATTAATTTCCATAAAGTTTATAGGCGTTTTTATTATAGAACGATTGTAGATTGTCATATTGTCCGAACCTCCTAATAATAAAAAAGTAAAAATAATTCCGTTTCAACTGACCAAAGTACATAAGAATATAAATTTGGTCGATTTAATGAAAAATTACTAAGAGTTGCCAAAAATATCAAGTATGGCAAGATTTTCTACCACTTTTCCACTGTTTATTTATTAATAAAATATAATACTCTTCTTAGCACACACATACGTTTCATTAAACTGTTACGTTATAATAAAATGTAATATTACAAACTGTAAACTGTTGTGTTGCAAGCAACAAAAAAAACATCGAGAAAATGTTTGAGTACATTTAATCTAAGGAAATCACAAATAATCTAATTCCATATGTATTTGTAAACGAAAACAATAAAATTCATTGAGTTTACGCTCACAAAATAACCATTGAAAATAAATACATAGGTATTTAAATTAGCTTTCGCGGCACCGAGGGCTACTTGTATGAAATTACTTTTAGTGACAAAGTCGGTCTTTGTTTTACTATTTAAAACTAATTCTTGTAATTTTATAGTAAAGAATAGTCTATATATCTTAAATATTGGTAAAATTACATAAATTTTATAATAAAAAGAGAAGGAAATAATTTCTAAACGAATTAGCGACAAGAATGCTGCGTACGCGGCGGCCGCGCGGCGGCGGACATCAAAAATTCCGAATTTCGTGCCCCAACACCGAGTACGCGAGAATGAGTTATATCTCGGAGGAAAGGGACGCAGTTATTTCAGTTATGCACTTTTTTGAAACATCCTTAAGCGCGAAACACCTTTGATGTGAAAAATGTTGAACTGTTCTTTATTATAATATTTTTTATATATTATATTAAAATTATAACATTAGTCGTCAATGTCATCCACAAAATCTTAATATTAATATAAATTATACATTCAAATTATTTATTGAATTATGAGTTATATTATAACTAAGATAAATTAATAAATTTATTGAAACAGAAATAGAACGTTCTCACGGTACTTAATATTTTGACATACCCAGCTGTTTCCTTAACCAAACATACCACATATTTCTCGTAAGATACTTCTACTGGAATATAGAACAGAAATTGATTTACCTATTTATTAAACACTGGGTAACACTGTATTTCGAAACATCTACATATATGTTGTGCTTGAGCTTAAAAACCAAAATCGCATTATTGGAAACTTGACATGGGATATATTGTTTACATTATAAGTTAATTTACAAAGTTTATAAATAAATACAGAACACTGCATTTAGAAAAGTACTACTACTATATATTTTGGCCTTCCGGCTCAAAAGGCAGAATCACTTTTTTCCTAAATTCTACATGTTATTTTTTTAATTTACAAATTTTATAAAGCATGTTATGTTAAGCTGTTTTGGGCATGTAGAAAGAATGGACGAGGAAAGACTGACTAAGAAAGTTAATAAGGCTAGTGTGAATGGAACAGTCGCAAGAGGAAAACCTAGGCGAACGTTTCTCGATCAGATCGGAGGCGTTCTGGACAAAGGTTAGGTTAAGAGCTCCTTGAACCGCCGGGATGTATGAGGAATGTGATGAAATTGAATGAAGCCAGGGAAGTGTGTCAGGATCGTCGCAAATGGAAATCTGTAGTCTCTGCCTACCTCTCTCGGTAACAGGCGTGAATCTATGTATGTATAACTAAATATTATCCTTATGAAATGGTGTAAACCAAGCTCGCGAAGTACTGCGGCCTACACATGTCGCTTTTGTATTCATTGTGCTTGTTATCACTCCTGTGTATAATACGCCCAGAATTTGGGTACTCGACACAACATACTTATACAGCTAAGTCATCCTATTTGTATTTGTATATTAATTATAGTTTTAATATGATGAGAGCAGCGATAGCTCAGTGGGGAGACTAAAAAACTGCAATGCAGAGGGTTTCGGATTCGAACCCACGTCGCGCACCTCTGACTTTCGAAAGTTATATGACTTTTCGAAATTATGTGCGTATTGATTGACAATTATCGCCTGCTCCGTGCCTCGGAGAGCACGTTAAGCCGTTGGTCCCGGCTGCCATGAACATCTATGGCAGTCGTTATTGGGAGAGTGTCGACACAAAAGATCCCACTGGGTCGAAGTGTCGGCGGTCTGCACTGACTGGCCCCCCACATAAGATAAGATAAAATAATATGATGAGAGTAAAATCAAAATAATTTATTAATTAGGGCAAAGGTTATGTACGATAGAGTATATATATAGAAGTATGTGATTTTACTATTATTTCTGAAGTTAAATTTATGTTAGTTGCTAAATTCAGGCAAATGGTTGAGCCCATTGATAGAGAGACCTGCAAGAATCTCACGGCCGCTGATTTTTAAGTTTAAGTCAATAAAAAAGAGGGCATTGAAAAATTACGAATTTATTATTATTTCTATCTGCTAAAGTTGCGTTTCGTTTAGCTTGTTTATTTGTATGTATAAGGCTATTAATATATTATCTGAATATTCAAGATTAAGTTTATTATGAAGCAAATAATAGTTTACTTAGACCCACTTGAGCTACTCCATACAATTGGTTTCTTTTCTATGTTAGATTTAACTTCAACTGCTTCATTTTATTTTTGTATATTATATTTGTATTAATTTATAATTATGCCATAAGTTACACTTTATTTGATATTAATAACTAATGACTTAATAATATTATAAAAAATATATATAATTATAATATTATTTGAAAACCATTTAAAAAACTATATCAATAAAATAATTAGAACTACAATATATTTCAAGATTAAGTATTGATAGAAATATTAGAGCATTTATTAATAATAACCATACATTTGAAATCAGAAATATAAATTAGAAGAATATGTATTTCATTGCTATCCTTTAAATAAAATCTTACTTAATATTATAATTTTGAAAGTAACTCTGTCTGTCTGTCTGTCTGTTACCTTTTCACGGCTAAACCACTAAACCGATTTAGATGAAATTTGGTACAGATATAGTTTAAGACCTGGGGAAGGACATAGATTACTATTTACTGATGTAAGTACCACGCGGGTGGAGCCGCGCGCAAAAGCTAGTATTTTTATAAAAGAATCTTCTCAAAAGTAGATATATGAGCGATTTGAAATACAATACATCATTGTTATATCTGCCATATTCGAAATAGTCTGCTAGTACATGCATGATGCTAGGACATGAGTTTAATATACTCTCATGAAATATGTAATATCAGCTATATTTAGTCTAAGTAAACTTCAAGTTACAACATAACAAACTTAACATGTAGCCTTAATTATAATGATCTATAAATAAGCCAGCTTGAAGTTTATCAAGTTTCACATCATATCACTATAGTTGAATGACAAGACCACTTATACCGCATATAAGTCTCACCCGCGGCGAAGCCTTAAAGGTATATCTACATATTTGCGAAAATATACAACAAATAAATATTTGTACATAAGATTTCCTTTAAAATGTGCAACAAAGATAAATTACTAGGAGATAGTTTTAAAAAATAAAAAATATAATTTATACTTATATCAGTATTGATATTGTGATTCCTTTATTACTCCTTGTGTGACTGATTATTATAAATGTTATCTTATTTTCCAATTAGAAAATAATAATATAAGTAGATATAGCAATTATAATTAATGTTTTTTTTTTATATATGTATATACCTAAGACTAATAAATATTTTAATTAAAAAGAAATCCATAAAATTCGAATTAAAATTTACTTCAGACCAAAACTATAAGCGATCTTAATGTTGACCTATTTATTATCATTTTGTTGATCTTATCAATTTGTATGGTGTGTGTATATATCTTGTGTGTGATTTCCAATTATTTAAAACGTTTTTTTTTATTGCCTTTGGTGGCAGACGAGCAAGTGGCCCACCTGATGAAAAGTGGTAACCGCTGCTCGATGACTTCAGCAATGTCAGGACACAGCAAAGCCGCTGCCTACTGTAAATTATATTTTGGGTCTAGAATAAAAATGTGATTTATAAATAAGGCGATATTTCGGTATAATTTTGTTGTGCAATATGCTATTAACTCAACTAATGCCTATATTATTTATGATATTCGCGATGAAATTTTGCAATGATTTGAAATATCAAGAAATAGGAAAGAATTTATCAAATCAGATAGTTTCGCCATCATCTGGCATATATTCAACTACTTACATTATTTTGAAATGTTTCACTGTCGGTTTAAAGATTTAAGTTCTTTTACTAAGCTTTTGACATTAATTGGTGGATACGACAAAATTATTTTTTAAATACGACCAAGAGATCTGGATCTAATGGACCAAATATGCCTTTCAAAACTAATTGTCCTTGAAACTATTGTTATTTTTAAACTAATTTTCATTTATGTATTGAGAAATAAGGCTTTTAAAGTAGTTAGTGATTTGTAAATTTACACTTGTTTTTGTTGTACTTTTGAAATAACATAATATGTATATTTTATGGGAGAAGTGTAATTGGCCTTTTCGCTTAGAAAATTTTCAGCAGCAATATGGATTCTGTGTTTGTGTCCGGTGGACAGAAATAAGCTCACCTCTATAAAATGGCACCTAAAGACATAGACGAAATGTGAGTAATGCACTTATGCCTTCTTCTTCGAGAATATAAAGCCATAGAGCTATGTCCAAATATTAAAATAGTACACTTAAACTTTTTAAATTTTAAAGATGAAAACAATGATAGAGTTAGAAAACTGGTCTTTGTTAATAGTAGAGCTTTTACGCTTTCGAACGATACCTAATTCTGACTATCAGTAAAGTTTATGGTCATTTTCTAATCATATTACGGAAGGCAAACTCAACATGTATTTTATTATAAACCTGATATTGTATTAGTTAATTGACGCTTGTGACTTAGTTCAGTTATAAATTGGAATCTTCACAGGTTAAAATTTAAAGCCATAAATGAGTTACGATTTAGCATAAACCTATCTTTCTTAGTGTCATTTTTTGACAGGCTAGGTTAAAACTAACTAAGATTATGATTTTCTAATATAGCTCATGAATATTAACTGCACGGAGCAAACAGAATTACTTTGTATCGAAAGATAACCAAATTAAAATAAAGAAATCGAAATTACCCCAGATAACTTCTTACATATTAAAATGATTAGTTTACCGAAAATACCCAGAGCCTTAACAATTATCTGCGGACCACACAACACAAGGAGTCGAACCCATAATATAATATAAACTTTACATTACTAATAATATATTCAACTCTATCTTCACACTAACATTTAGAATGTACGATCCTAAATTGCCATCTCCATCATAGCACTACATAGTGTTAATCAAAGCAAGTGGAGCAAATTCTAATGACTATAAAATGACTCTTATCACCATATATCAAAGTCTTCTAACAAATGGGATGACTAGTGAAACGCAGGCAACGCCGCAGGCTAAATTTAGTTATAAGACTCTACTTTATAATGTAGAGTCGACTTAGCCTACGCTTATTTAGCTCAGTTCGAGCTTAAAGATAACTTTCTAGGAAAATTATTCAAAGTTACGTTTAAGTTACAGATAAGTTAGAGTTGCTTTCGAGAGCTTTTACAACTAATAGAGACTGTTTTAGTACTGGTATAGATGTTATTTTACAGAGTACATGTGATAAAAATCTTAATGTCACTGGTTATAATGAGGAACAGTTGTGCGTACACGTTTTAACTCTACTTTAGATGTACTCTACCATGATAGAGCAGACAGTATATAGCCTAGCATAGAGATAGAGACAACTGTAGGCAAAGGCATTTATACTCTATCAATATTCAGAACGATTACGGTACATAGAGTTGGAATTTCGTTTTGTAATTATGATTGTAGAGCTTTCAAGCTGTTGCAGAGTAGAAATGAAAGCCTCATTTACCTCCAAAATCCTTCAGACACAGGGAAAAATCACTGAGACATAATTCTTTTATAAAAATACACTGTTTGGCACACAATATTATATTCGATTATTGCAAAAACACTGCACTGCAATCCGAAATACACACAGACTCTATGTATCACAAAACCAACGTGTTTTTTTTTGTGTGGGGGGTGGGGTGCGCGCGCGCAGGTGAGCTCTACGGAGGCTCGGATGGCACTGGCGAGGGACGCCTGGAGTGGGGGCGAGGGGGACGCCCCCCTCGAAACAGGTTGCGCTCAACCGTTTTGAGCGCCAATTTCTACGTTCTTTAGTTTCAACGATTGATACTTTAAATGTTGATAGATGCTGAGTTGGTGGAGTCAAGCTTTTAATTTTTGGATATTTTTATTTTTATGCATTTCGTGTTTAATTTTAGGGTATTTTAAGTAAATCTTTAATAATGATGTGTGACAATTTGTTACTTGTTTTTTTATTTTTTGGATCATTTTATTTTTTATTAATTTCGTTTTAGGGTATTTCCTTGATTAAGATAAAGTCTTAATTTGACCTGGAAAACATGCTTTAAACTCGAAGTTAACCTTAAGTTATGGGTGAAACCATAATTTGTTATTTCTAGAATTAGTTTTAAGGTATTTTCTTGATTGACTTGGGTGTCTTGACTTTGGTCATCTTGTTTATGCTTAAAGCTAAAGTAAATCTTTCATTATAAGTGACAATTAATTATTTCAATATTTTGTGTTTATTATTAGGGTATTTTCTTAAATGGGATAGTATGGTCTTTATTTTGCCCATTTATTAAAGACATGCTTTAACCTCTAATATAATATATATAATATCAACCCTATAGTAAACTGTCCCACTGCTGGGCACAGGCCTCATCTCAGCGTAGAGAAGGGTTAGGCCATAGTCCGCCACACTACCCACCACGCCACCTAGTGTGGGTTGGTATACTTCAATATATTCGAGAACATTATGGAGAACTCTCACAAATGCAGGTTTTCTCAGTTTAAGGGGTTTCCACTAGGCTATTTGCAGTATACAATAGCACTTTATTTGACCATGGAATCGAACCCGATACCGAGGCAACAGTTGTATTTACTTCTACTGCACCGTTGTTACCAAATAAAGTTTAAATACTTTACTGAAGGGATACAGCACAAAGTTATTTTGCCACAATTTATTGTTGGTTGTACTTCCTCAGAAGGAACAAAGCACGAAATTGTTTGACAACAGTCTTTTGTCGGGTGTACTTCCTCAATCCAGGTTACCACTGCCAGTATTATCGGCCGATCCCCACACGGTACAGGAATGTGTGAGGTCCACACATATTTGTTTCGATTCTGGATATTCTTTGTGTCTGTCTGTAATTTGAATGTTTGTTAAGTTGCCGTGACAAAGAAATTATTTGAGTAGTTTAGTTTCAAAATCCTCTAAAATACTTTTCGCCAAATAATGGTAAATCTCGAAAAAAACATTTAAAGACATAATATAAATGGACTATTTTAGCGGTGTTTGCAACAAACTGCTACTCTTGTGAGCTAATTTAATAGAATTTTTGTGGGTTTTGTTGAAAACTATCAGTGCAATGCGATAGAAACAAAGAAGGAGCTTCATATTCAATCGGAACATTATTTTTGTTTTGATAATATATCGTTTTGGCGGGTTTTGAAACTACACTCCTCGTTTCGGGTATATAGTGCAGTAGTAATTTTGAAGAAAAATTTTATTATAGTGAGATTACATTATGTTCTAAGTTTATTAGATTACATATTCTAAAACAAGAAAAATAAATAGAAAAGAGAGGAAATCCACTTTGGTGGCGTAATTAGTGATCCAAGAGAGTTAGTCGTTTAAGGCCTTTAAAAAGACTTCATGTTCATGACTTGAGTCTGGAAAGAAGACTAAAGTTCCCAGTCTTTAGTAATAAGACTCAGTCGTTATACTAAAGGAGTAAAAGACTTAAACGACTCGAGCTGTTTTTAAAAGGACTCGCGCCTAAGTCGTGCTTGATTTTCAATACAGCTCAAGCTCTAAGATTAAAATGCGATGAAAAGCTGATGTGGCAGTTTGTATTCTATAAACCATGTATAATAAATCGTCTCCAAATTAAAACAATGAAGTAGATAAAGATCAGACTTTTATTATAACACTTATTTTTGTTTAAATTAAATTAAAAAAATATACTTATACACGGCGTTCAGAATACCCTCAATGAAATAATGTAATTAATATCGACGGTAGCATTCTTAGAAAGCTATTTACTACATTTAAAAATCATCAATGAATCCGATCAATATTTTAATAACCAAAGCTAAGAAATATATTGATCTTTTTTATAAATAAAAATAGTTATTTTATTAATAACATACTTAATGAAATAATTAAAATTTATGTGTTGTTATAAATTACCAAGTATCAATAACAATAAGTCTCGCTGATTTCAACATGAATGTGCTCGACCAGGGAAGTACTACCCTCTCACAGAATGTCGACGTGAAATAGCAGTATTCCTACTGTTGTGTTGCATTCGGTGAGTGAGAGTGCCGGAGGCCCAATCACCCCCTTTCCCCCATCCCGCTCCTTCGCCTTCCCACTTCCTTTCCTAAAGGGTCGGCAACGCGCAAGTGATGCTTCTGGTGTCGCAGGCGTCCATAGGCTACAGTGACCATTTACCATCAGGTGGACCGTATGCTGATTGCCAACTTAGTTGTATAAAAAAAATATATAACATTGTGCTAAAAATTAATAGCGTTTATTCGTATTACTCAACCACGTTACAAATTTCTAGAAACACACTTTAATTTTGCTCTGAAACAGTTTCTAAAAGATCACGAAAATGGAAAGCTATTTACTATATTTGTTACGATTTTCTTCGCCACTAAGATTTATAATAGTTGTATTATTTAATAGCTTTTGCCCGCGACTTCCATGGCGTTAATTGACAATCAATTCGGGTTGTACTCTGCTTGTAATAATATATAATAATATAATACAATCATGATTCGAAAGACACGTGGCGCCATCTATTATCATAAGAACGTTATTGTGGTTTTCCTCGGGAACAGTAATTTTTTCGGGATGAAAAGTAGCCTATGTCCCTTTCTGTACACCTGACAACGTATATGCAAAATTTCAGAATGATCGGTTCAGTGGTGTAAGCGCGAAAAGGTAACAAACAAACAAACTCACTTTCGCTTTTATAATATTAAGTTAGGATTAGGATTAGGATTTTGTCCGTTTCATCATGTTCATCTGTGAGGAAAACTTCACGAGATTCCCGACGCATTAAGTCGCGAGTCCTTTTAGTCTTTTAAGGTTTTTAGTTATATAAGCCTTATAAGTTACGACTTAGTCTTTTTAGACCTGAGGTTAAAGGACTTCGACTCAATTTAGCCTTTAGTTTTAGTCTTTTAACTCCAAAACTTGAGGGGTAAAAGACTAGTCTAGTCGTGAGTGTGTCACGCGGACCGCTCGCGCTATAGCGGCTGCGCGCGAGTCAAAGTGATGGGTGGCGCCCCTCTCTCCCTCCTACCCGGTGGTAGCCGATATATAAAAGCGACCGCGCCTGGTTCCAGCCCATCAATTCATGAAGCAGTGTTCCCGTAGCTACTTTGACTCTTCTCAGATTCACCCCAACCCGCTAGTGGTTGCGGTGATAAAATACACTCCATCTAGGATATCGAAAATTAGGAGACCTAGGCACATATTAGATGAACCAGATCTTCTTCTTCTTTTCGTGTGGTTAGTGGCCAACCTTTTGTCAAGAGTTGTACAAGCCGCCCGTAGGCCTCTGACATGGCTTAACGACTGCTGGCAATTTGACAACAACCGGGACCGACTTTTTACGTTCCCTCCGAAGCACGGAGACGCTCAGATGAAATACCACTAAGCGGTCAACCATCTATAGATTGACCGCACCCAACGTTGCTTAACCTCGCTAATCGTTTACCGATCAGTGAGTGCAGCTGGCTATGAGCGCCTCTATGTAACCAGATGATAGGACTACACTCGCTCAAGACAGAGCATACACGGCTCGCGAAACCATACAAAGTCGTTCGCGGTTCCGCCCTCGCCGCAGAGGTCGGAATACGCGTCGCGCTAACGTTAATCCCGTGGATCACCTTAGATCCACGTTGCCGACAACGCCCCAAGCCGAGGTCCGTGGTAGTCCACCCTTGGGGGTTAACGTTGTCTAGTTTACTTTGTAACGGGTTGGGAGCCCTCTGCGCTCACCCACAGTCCGCGTAAAGTTGTGAAGGCCATCTGAGGTCAACAACTAACAAACACAAAAAAAAATATACCAGTCCGCTCTGCTGCTACTGCTGTCTAAGTTAAGTGGTCTTTGGAGCTATCCAGACCACGTAGCGAGTCTTTAATAGAACCACGCCCTGTTTCTTTGTCTAAACGTAAAGTTGCTATTTATTGTAAAAAATTACTGTTTTTAATATACTGAGTTTGGTAAATTTTAATTAAAAACCTTGTAATTGCGAAGTATATTATTTATATTATCTCCGCTACTACCCTTGTCAATCTAGTCCCTAAAACTAGATCGACCAACTATAACGATACAAGTGTTCAAAAATGAGTCTACACTTTTTTAAAAGACTGCAACGAGCGAAATGTGCCAAAACAGGCGGTCACAGTAATGTGAATACAATCAACACTTTTTATTTAATACAAATATAAAATAAACATTTACCATAACAATGAATGTGTTTACAATTACTCCGTGTAAAATACTTAAATATTTTCGCCTACAAAATTACGTAAATTTGCACGAAAAATACAAAAACGTAAGCTCGTGTTACGTGATTTTTAGATTATAACAGTAGAAATCTATCCTATTTTACAGCTTAAACGAAATATAAATAGTTATATTACAGTTTAGCCGTCCCAAATATTTAAGTTATTGGTTGACAATAAAGAAACATATTTATCAAAAAAGTACTTCAAATCCTCCATACAATTTTACTATGGCGGCCGTGCGCCGATTTGAATATGCGCCGCACGAGCTCTGTCATTATTTGTCTTACGCTCGGCGCAGTCTTAAATGGCTGAGTCTCTTGCATCACTATGCGTAATAGTAAATTAAGTCGCAGATTTGATTCATAGATCGGCTAAAGTGCTATTAATATTTCGGTCAAGAAATTCTTAGTTGCAGCTGAATACGTATATATGGCAATGGGCTCACCAACCGTTGGACTTAAGAGCATACCTACTTGGCGAAATGTATAACTTTTACCTGCGTTCCTTGCGAGAAATGCGCCATTTTAGTACTGTTGTTGTGCACTTTTTTGTGATGGGTAGAAAATGTTAAACTCGCGTCAGGACACGTGACCTGATCGAAAATTCGTAAGACGGAGGGAGAATTATCAAACTCGCGTCAGGACACGTGACCTGATCGAAAATTCGTAAGGCGGAGGCAGAATTGTCATGTTTGTGTACGATAGCGCAATAAATGAATATTGTATTTTACCACATAAATGATAGTACTTTTATACTGATAATTAAAGCAATTCGTGCAAAATTATTCCCTAACCATTCCAAAATATCAAAAATGCACAACGTTAATATTCAAGTTTTCACTTCTGCCGGCACTCCCGGAGTGCAAACTGTTGATTTTTTTTTACAATAAATCTATACTAATATATATCTGTCAATAAATTAATAATTAATAGTCAGAGGTAATTTATTATTCCGTATAGGCGCTATATCTATTTAATGGTAAATTACACATCCTTTTTTACACTTCCTGATGTGTAAAGCCTCTTTGAAACTGTGATAACCTCTTTGAAATACAATTTATTATAATAAGGCTTTTTATAATAACAGCAATGATTTGTAGATCAACTTGGGGATTCAAGATAAAAACATTATAATAAAATTGGCCCACGTTCAAAGTAACAAGAATGTATTATGTTCTTTACCTATTTAGGTATTAAATACTAGCTGTCCCGCGCAACTTTGTCCGCTTCATATAGGAGAATTTTCCCCGTTTTCGCAACTTTTTTCATTGCTCCGCTTCTATTGGTCGTAGCGTGATGTTATATAGCCTATATCCTATAGCCTTCCTCGATAAATAGGCTATCCAACACTAAAATAATTTTTCAAATCGAACTTGTAGTTCCTGAGATTAGCGCGTTCAACCAAACAAACAAACTCTTCAGCTTTATAATATTTATATAGATTTGGGTGTCTATTTTAAGCCTATTTTACATGCAAATTAATTTAAGAAGTATTCAGATAAAAATATCTGTCAAATCCTAATCCTAACTAATATTATAAATGCGGTAGTGAGTTTGTTTGTTTGTTTGTTACGCTTTCACGCCTTAACTACTCAACCAACCATCATGAAATTTCGTATACACGTTGTGAGAGATACAGAATAGTACATAGGGTACCTTTCATCTAGAAAATAGTACTGTTACTAATCTTACCTAACCTTCATACATTCATGCAAGCGAGGCCGCGAGCAAAATGTAGTATATTAGTAATTACTAGTCAGGGGTAATTTATAGGTGCTGTTTCTAACTAATGGCAAATTAAGCATCCTTTTTACGCTTCCTGGTGTTCGATCTTGTATAAAACCTCTTTGAAGCTGCGGATACACAATTTATTATAAAAAAGCTTTAAATAACAGTGTGTGTGTGATTAGTAATTAATTTATATTAGCTGATACATTTGACGTAATAATAATAATGTCCTTCAGACCAAATTTCGGTCATGGCGACCAATCTTAACGGAGACTGGCCATCTGCGCAGGAGATATTATAGTGCACAAGTGTGTACACAAACACAAGTGCACTCTCTGTTCCCTAACCCTTATGATCCGATGGGACGGATAATCCGACACGATCGGAGAGAGATCAGGTGCAGGACCAAAGGCTTTATATGCTTTCCGAGGCACGGGGGTGTCTAACACCGCCATTAACAGAAAAACCCAATAACTTTTTGTTCCCAACCTAATAACCGATCCAGGATTCGAACCCGAGACCTCATGCACAGTTATAATATAATACACAGAAAAAGTACCGAATATAGTGTTGGTGAAATTAATATACCTATTTGTCTATATAAGTATGCAGTTATTAACACTTTTATTATATTCATGTGACGAAATTACATACAAAAGGCTTGAAATGCACGGTTGGCGCAAAGGTTTAAAGTGGTCACCTCGTTATTTCGAGTGTTCCAGATTCCCAAAACGGAAAAATGGGAATTCCACATATAATAATAATAATATAATAATAATATATTCTACCACATACACACAACACCATCTAGCCCAAACTGAGCAGAGCTTGTACTATGGGTACTAGACAATGGATAAACATACATATATACTTTTTTTTTTGTAAATACATACATATTATACATAGAAACACCCAGACCAAGACAAACACCCATGTTCATGCACACAAATGTTTGACTTGTGCGGGAATCGAACCCGCGACCTCGGGCGTGGCAGTCGGTTACACCAACCACTACGCCATCGCCACTATATAAGTCTAAGGGCTCTTTATGTCTGCTATTTGTAATGTTTGTAAAGTACTCACAGTCAAAAATTAAAGAAAGATTCTCGCTGAACCTAAGTACAGTCAATGCAGCTAAATTTGAGCTACAAAACTTTGATGTCCAATGGCTTTACTGTGTAATATAAACAAATAATGATTTCAAGTTTCACTTTAAGTTAGCAGCAATGTATACATTATATAAGAAGTTGAACATGTGCCTTTTAGGCGTCATAAAATATTCATTAACCAGTAACTAACTCACAAGGCTGTAATATTGATGCTTAGTTTTTTATAATAATAATACCTACGTTTATTTCGGACGAAGTCCATAGAGTGTTAGTAACAATAACCTTAAAATACTAATGTTAGTCGACAATGAGTAATATGCATGATTAAATCACAGCATGTAGCTGCATCCATCTTCTCACCATCGGAGTCTCCCACTGATCCGCGAACACACTCAGGATGGAGTTGGTGCCGCCGCGGAGGCGCGCCATCTAGGAGGCGCACCTCTTTCTCATGATAGCGGCGAAGCCGTCAGTATATGTCTCTGCAAACATCCCTGATGCACTGCACCTCTACGGCAACCCCAATAGCAACCTGAGTGTGTTATTGTACTGGACACGTAGGTCGCTGTATGCCCGCTGACTATAACTAACCCAGAGGCTGCATGTATAAAATGTCTGACAGTATGCTTTGAATAAAGTCAGCTTTACTGCATTCGTACATTTTGCAAACCTGCGGGCCAGCATGTTACAACGGACAGCCAGCGACCTTCGTTCCCTGTCTATATCAAGATTATCCTTTAAGTCTTCGGTGACCCAGTGGCCCAAGTATTTAAACCTGTACACCCTACACAGAGGCGTCCCGAATAGTGATACATTAGGTATATTAGGATAGGTCTTATTCCGTGATTTAAAAACCATTAGTTCACTCTTCTTGACGTTATACTTCAGCCCATGAGTCACCGCATAAGACTCACATATCGAAAGCAGTCGCCTCAGAGCACTAATCGATGGGCTCAGCAACACCATATCATCTGCATAACTAATGTTATTAATACAGACCCCATCAATATGACATCCGACGTTAGTGTTGCTAAGCTCAACGATCAGCTGGTTCGTTTATACGTGACAATAAAATAATACGCGCACTAGTTTCTGGCTAAAGGTGACTCTACCCATCTTATTACATTTTTTGTATTAGCTCCGTCTTAGCTTGGTACGGCATTAGTCTATTGAGTAATGGCGGTTTGCCAAAGGAATAATACAATTATTTTTAATTAGGTCTGGCTTTCCAACTAATCAAAGGGTAACTCTGTACGTTCACGTATCAAAATACGTGAACTTACCAAGGACTAGTTCGTATCAGAACTACAGCATGGTTTCATTGTATTATAGACCACACAATAGGTATGTCCATCATTCCAGCACAGTGTTGACTGGTAGACATCAACCTTCTTTGAGAATGCTATTGGATTTTTTTTTATACAACTGAGGTAGCAAATAAGTATACGGCCCACCTGATGGTAAGTGGTCACCGTAGCCAATGGACGCCTGCAACACCAGAGGCATCACTTGCGCGTTGCCGACCCTTTAGGAAAAACTGAAGTGGGAAGGAGAAGGAGCGGGATGCGGGAAAGGGGGTGATTGGGCCTCCGGCACTCTCACTCACCGAACGAAACACAACAGTAGGATTACTGCTATTTCATGTCGATATTCTGTGAGAGGGTAGTCCTTCCCAGATCGAGCCGGCCCATTTATGCTGAAATCAGCGAGGCTCTACTAATCGGAAAAATATAGAATATTCTCATAAGGGAAAGGAAATATCACCGTAAGGTAAACTATACAGTTTGCTCACGATTGTTTACTAGACCCATAAAGCGAACAGAAAGATAAAATGGAATACCAACATAGTTATTAAAAGTAAAAAAAAACGTGCCATAGCAACGAACTTAAGACTTACTGTATAGCAGTCTAACAATCCATCCATAGGGCTATTGCCATTTAAACCATAATTAAATCGGTTGATTAGTTAAATAGTTAAGAAACAATATAATTTAAATAATTTTCCCATTAACAACCTTAATACGCAATCGGTAGCTTTATAATATTTCCATTTAATATACTCAGCGGTATAATAAATAGTCCCTAAACGTATATAGTAATAGTCATAACTATTAAATCCTATAATTATTAGTGTTATCAATAAAACGTATCGCGTTGATGTCTTTTGTACGCAAGTTGTGTTCTAAGTGTAGGGTCATTGTGTAAACGCTACTATTAATATATAATTAATACATTTTGCTTTTTAAAAGATCATTTCCGCACGAAGGGCTGGTTACCTGTATCGCGTAACGTTCAAATAACGGACACAAAGAGCACCCAGACTCAGAAAAATATTTGTGGTTTGTTCCATGTGAGACTCGAACCCACAATAATTAATGTAGCGACGAAGCGACTATTTCAACCATTACGTCATCCGTTTAGTCAAAAGATTTATACTCTCAAATTAATTTTAACCAATTATTTGATTTAATATGATTTTTGTATTCATTGTTTAGTTGATTGTTAGATATCAGAAATGCGAAATACATTATTACATTGGATTTGATCTTTGATTCAAATCTCACGTATTTATGACGTTGGTCCGTAATATTAATCATCCTACTTAATATTATAAATTTGAAAGTGGTTAAAGGTGTTTAAATAAATTGATTACTTATTCCAAACAGATAGACCACGATGTGGGTGTTATCGTTGTAGGCAATCCCGTGGAATTTACGCGAAAGAAGCCACAATAAGAAAAAGTAATTTTATCCTAGAATAAGATTTTAGCCGTTGTTTAGTTCGAGTTTATGTAGATTTAGAAATAAATTTACCATTCCTTGGAAACAGTACTTTTTTTGTATGAATAGTAACCCAATGTCCTTTTCTATACCCACACGCGGGAAGGAATAACAAACAAACAAAACTCGTTTCACAATATTACATTAGTTACATATAGATATAATAGGTTAGGGCTAGTCAGTAACATCTCTGTTTAACCATATTTTATCGAGACTTTTTTCGAAGGATTAAAGTTTTCACTTCTATCGGCAGTCCCCATAGACAGCCCCAATATATTTTTTTTAGTAAGGCACTCCAGCACTAAGAGTAATTTCTGTGTCGCGGAGAGCTTAACAAACATTCAAACAACGGTCATAAAATACACCCAGACTCAGACCAGCCATCTGTGGATCACACAAATTTTTGTCCCGAATGGGGATCGAACCCACCCTGCGATGGCAACACAACTTCAAGTGAACGTCACGTGCACGTTTTCAAATTTTACGTCTCTTTTCTTTTCTTTTCTGTTTTCACCAACAGGCCCCTAGGCTCCACCTACGTAGGTGTATTTTAAGCTAGGGGCATCCCTTAATCGAATACTTACCTAAATTCAATTTTACCATACTAGGTATCACCTACGAAGGAATTCCCTAAGTAAGTGACAGATAACTTTTTCTAAAGTCACGCTTCTGACATCGATGTTTTATCGATGAGATGATAATTTCTATATTTCTTTTCAAATTAATGGTATTAACAGTAGTATTATTAATATATTGAAAAACAATATTTTTTTACATATTTTGAACTTTATGCAGTTTAATTTAAAAATAAAAATATTTTCGGTGCATGCGTATAGGCTGTAAGACCCGTGTTCCTTTGCTTTTTTTGGCAAATGAACGAGAAACCTTATGTCATTTCTTAACATACGTCGTCGTGTGATTATTTGGAACTCCGATTCGTGATAATTAAAAAGCTTACATCTTTTAATAAAATGGCCGAAAAAAGAAAACGCAGCCAAAATTACATATGTTATCTTTGAATTCTAAAAGATGCTCAATTTTTTCTAATAAATATGAAACACTATTTAGATAACCTATATCTTATGAAAAAGTCGACATCGTCGTATTTATCGAAGTGGTCGACTCTTTCACGGTGAATGCGTGGTCTTTTTACTATTTGCTGAATGTTCTCTAGAGTCTCAATAGCTTCTAGACTCTCTATAAAGTGCCCTAAATAATTTTCCATGATAGAAAATCACTCGTGTGTCGCGTATGAATAAACAATATTCTGTTACCTAAGCATAAGAGTAGTTTAAGGAGCCAACAATCGGGCCCTTAAATATAAGAGCTACTTTAGAGACTTAAGTGACACCTAAACGTTGGTGAAAACGAATTTTTTGTTAGAGGTTCCCTAAAAGCTGCTGAGGGATACTTATCTGTTGGTGATAACGGGCATAAGAGTTCTGTATAATGTTCTCGAAGATAGTATGTAAAATCTAAGTTATCCAACCCGCACTGGGTCAGCGTGGTGGACTATGACCTAACCCTTCTCACACTGAGAAGAGGCCCGTGCCCAGCAGTGGGACAGTTTATATACTGGCTAATATTATTATTATTATTTTAACTACTTTAAAACCAGAACTATTATTTTATGGTTAGTATTTAACTGGACAGCAAAAAAATACTAATTGCGCAGCAAAAAAATCTAATTGATCAGCAACTCATGGCCAGCAAACTTTAAAGAGATCAAACTAAGCCGACGAAGCCCCGCTTCGCGGGGCTCCTATTTTTGGGTGGGCTTAAAAAAAGGAACCTAACATAACCTAACACTTCCGAGACGGAATGCAGTGATCTGAGGCGTATAGATGCTCGTTATGCTGTGCAATATTTGCTGACCAATCAGTATTTTTGCTGATCATTATATTTAATCCCTTATTTTAATTACTAAATATTCTAAAACATTACTTTTAAGTCGCTGATAATGTGTGTGTACGTTGCATATTTATATTTCTATAAGTTTATCCAATGATACAATATATAACTAATTGTTACTTTTAAATAAATAAATACGTTCGTTTAGTTCCAAAAAATAATACTACCTGGGCACGATAGAGGGTGCTGCTGTCAAGTTACTAAAAACATTTAGACAGGTTCTGCTATGCTAACTAGTAAAATATAATACATATTATTTAAAAGATATATATAAGATATATACACACTAGCTATCCCGCGCAACTTCGTCTGCTCCACATCAGATAATTTTTGCCTGTTTAAAAAAAACTGTCCTATCTTTTAAGTTGGATCAAATTATAGATGGTTACGAAGTTTGATCAAAATCGGTTCAGTAGTTTAGAAGTCTATAGCGGACAAACAACGTAATTAAGATGTATTTATATCAATAAATTAGTTACTATGCTGCATAATAATCCTTACTAATATTATAAATTCGAAAGTAACTCTGTCTGTCTGTCTGTCTGTTACCTTTTCACGGCTAAACCACTCAACCGATTTAGATGAAATTTGGTACAGATGTAGTTTAAAACCTCGGGAAGGACATAGGCTACTTTTTATTGATGTAAGTACCACGCAGGCGGAGCCGCGCGCAAAAGCTAGTTATTAATAATCAAGCATACCAATCACTCGACTGATAAGATCTTGGCTATTAAGTCCACTATTAGATTAAGCGTATTAAGCAACACATTCCTCCATCACTTCTCATGAAAATCGCAATATAATGTATTTTGTACTCGTCTAGTTTGTGACGAGAATATTAAAGTATATTAAGGTATGTTGTCCATTCATTGGATCTTCAAGGCTTTGTAATCCTAACTAATATCCTTCCTTCCTTAATATTATAAAAGCGAAAATGAGTTTGTTTGTTTGTTACCTTTTCACGCCTTAACCACTGAACCAATCATCCTGAAATTTTGCATATATACGTTGTCAGGTGTATAACAGAAACGGACATAGGCTACCTATCATCCCGAAAAAAATTACTGTTCCCGAGGAAAACAACAATAACGTTCTTATGATAATAGATGGCGCCACGTGTCTTTCGAATCATGATTTAATTATATTATTATAGCTGAATTATACTAGCTGTTACCCGCGACTTCGTCCGCGTAGATTTTAACTAAAAAGTGTTTGTCTCCGCGGAACCCTATTTTTTTCTAAAATCAAAGTAGTAGTTACTCCTTATAACATCAGCTATCTGCCAGTAAAAGTCCCGTCAAAATCGGTTCAGCCGTTTCGAAGATTAGCCGGAACAAACAGACAGACAGACAAACAAAAATTTTTAAAATAAATATTTTCGTACCTCATATACTTTCATATGCATTAGATAAAAAGCTGTTATTTTGACATTACAAACAGACACTTCAATTTTATTTAAGTATATCAGTTACGGATGATCAGAATTAAGGACCTAGCTTTTAGCTGTTATAATAATGTCCTCCAGACCGAATTTCGGTCACGGCGGCCAATCTTAACAGAGACTGGCCATCTGCGCAGGAGATATCATAGTGCGCAAACACAAGTGCACTCTCTGTTCCCTAACCCTCAAGATCCGATGGGATGGTAATCCGACACGACCGGAGAGAGATCAGGGGCACGATCAACGGATTTTACGTGCTTTCCGAGGCACGGCGGTGTCTAACACCGCCAACTTCCTAACTCCGGGCTGCTATTGAGATTTCTTAACAGAAAAACCCAATAACTTTTTGTTGGCCCGACCCCGGATTCGAACCCGAGACCTCATGCACAGCAGTCGCATTCACTAACGCTGCACCACGGAGGCAGTTAAAACAATGTAATAGCTGTTATACCGTGATGCTATTGGACATGTCTGCCTGAAAGTTTCGATAAACCTAGCGCGATGGGGGCGCCAGAGTAAGTGCCTCTTGAATATCTCATGGCTCCCCATTTATGTATGTACCTCGGTGATCACTATAGTGTTTTAAGTGGGTAGGAACGGACAGCTGTGTCGTTAAGTGGTCTCGCCTTGTCACAGACACTGTATAAAAATGACTATCTATCATCATCATCATCATCATGTCAGCCAAAAGATGTCCACTGCTGGACATAGGCCTACCCCAAGGTTTTTCACACAGACCGGTGTTGGGCCACCCGCATCCAACCGCTTCCCGCGACCTTTACCAGGTCGTCGGTCCACCTTGTGGGAGGCCTACCCCTGCTGCGTGTTCCGGTGACTGACTATCTATGTGTGGCCAAAAATATCATTTTCTGGCTATACATAGATAGTCATATTTATACATCATCCCCTTCTTTTTTAACTACACATTTATTTTGTCGTCATCGGAACTCATTTCAACGTGTTGTGGGTTCAAAACTTTGTGTGATCCATGAAATAGTTTTTCCGACTCTGGGTGTTATTTTTGTCCGTTGTTTGAATCTTTGTAAAGTCCCCCGCGACAGAGGGTTTATTCCTACTGCCGGAAGATACCTTTAAAAATATATATATATAAATAGCTTTTGCCCGCAGCTTCGCTCCCGTTAATTTAGAATTTGACAATCAATTCGGGTTGTACTCTGCTTGTAATAATATAATTCAATCATGATTCGAAAGACACGTGGCGCCATCTTTTATCGTAACAACGTTATTGTTGTTTTCCTCGGGAACAGTAATTTTTTTCGGGATGAAAGGTAGCCTATGTCTGTGTCTGTATACTTGACAACGTATATGCAAAATTTCGGGATGATCGGTTCAGTGGTTTAGGCGTGAAAAGGTAACAAACAAACAAACTTATTTTTTCGCTTTTATGATATTAGTTAGGATTAGGATATATCCTGGCTTCTAATTTCAGACAAACGTCTTTAGACAGTTTCCACTTGAGGAAAACAGTATATATTCCAACTTGTCTAGTTAAAGTTGGTTTACCCTACGTATGTATGTAGAATGTGGTGGTCCAGCCTTTGACATGTTACGTGAAGGATATAGCACGCATACATTGTATGCTTGTCAGGTATAAATTTATAGCCAATACACGTCCATAACGAAACCTCAATAGGCCTTTCTAATATAGATTACAAGTATAAACAAGATTACAATAACTTTGATTTTGAGCAATCAGTAACGCGGGTGGCGTAACGGTTTAAGCAGTCACCTCGCCTCGCCACTGCGCCGAGAGGTTTTTTTTATTTTTTTTTTTATTTTGCCTGTCAAAATGACCACACTCCACCTGATGGTAAGCAGTCGTGTGGTCTAAGAGCAGTGGCCTCCACACCGCCCCCACAGCAGCCGAGGCGATGTTGAGGTCTCTACTTTGACGGCCTGAGAAGATGCTTTTTCACGCCCCGCTTAAAGGACCCAGGATTGAAGGAAGAAGGAAACACGTGCCTTGGCAGAGAATTCCATGCCTTGGTCGTTGTGGGTTAGAATCACACACGAGATAAAACTTTGTGTGATCCATAAATGGTTGTGCCGAGTCTAGGTGTTCCTTGTGTCCCTTGTTTGAATGTTTGTTGAATGCCCCGTGACATAGGAATTATTCCTAGGGCAGGCGTTGTATTCTTTTTAAAGAAAAATAATATGTGCTAATAGCTTAAATCACTGAAAAAAGCGTGTCAAACTGCGGGCCAAGGGTCCGTTTTTTGTTTAGAGAGGGTCCGTCTTTTTTAGAGTACACAGTACCCTATGTCCTATTCTGTACTCCTGACAACGTGTATGCAAAATTTCATGTTGATCGGTTGAGTAGTTAAGGCGTGAAAGCGTAACAAACAAACAAACTCATTTATAATATTAGTAGTAGGGCCTCGCTGATTTCAGCATGAATGGGCCGGCTCGACCGGGGAAGGACTACCCTCTCACAGAGTATCGACGTGAAATACCAGTATTATACTGTTGTGTTTCGGTCGGTGAGTGAGAGTGCCTACTACTGGAGGCCCAATCACTCCCTTTCCCTCATCCCGCTTCTTCTCCTTTCCACTTTTTTTCCTAAAGGGTCGGCAACGCGCAAGTGTTGCCTCTGGTGTCGCAGGCTCCATAGGCTACGGTGACCACTTACCCTCAGGTGGGCCGTATCAGCCATATGCTTGTTTGCCAACTTAGTAGATTAAAAAAATAACATCTTTTTTAACCTAGGTATGTACCTAAAGCATAATTTTCAACAATAAACGCCAATTTCCATAAATAAAAATTATAATAAATTATAACATTATCATCGAATTCGACTAGTCAATGCTGATACGAGGCCGTGTTCATAAAATATGTCTCTTAACTTCGTGATATACATAAATATATATACTTAGTGTTACTGAAATTTTACGTGCTATTCCATCAGTTGTATTTAAAAACATGTTATTTTAAAAGCAATGCGCTCGTTCCGTAATTCGTGGTACCTATAATGAAGGTGGCGTATTGTCTTATTAATTAATTATATATCTACTTAATCACTAATATTTAGACGTAAGATTACTAGACTACCTTTGATCTCGAGGGCATATGAATGTGTTTAAACAAGGTCCCGCCAGTCTGAAGGGCTCGAGGACAATGCTCGGGCCGGTCAGAGGCATTATCGCATTTAGCTATCTTTCTAGAAACGCGTAGCAAGGCGTAATCTGGAACTCTTTGCTCGCCGATAGGTATACTCTTATAGCAAAGCCTATTACATGGGTCCAAAAATCTAATAATATTAAGTAAAATGTTTTTAATAAACTTCGCCTAGTGGTCTTTGGGAATACCTAAAGGTGATTTTTTAAAATAAATTTAACTTCTATTTTCGACGCATATGTTTATTTATTAACTATTTCATTTTTAAGTTACATCATTCTAGCAACTTTCATTCAAGTCAACTATTTCAAAGATTTTGTGGAAATCAAAATTACTACATGTTATAAACACTAACGCCACCTAGCGGCTGCTTGCGACTAAAAATTATTTATTATTAGTCTAGCGATTCCGCGCACAATCAATAGATGGCGCTATAATAAGTCGCATTATTTCTTCATAATATTATTAATATTTATTATTACGCTTATTTGCATCTTCTCTACTGGACGAATAAACTGTATTTAGGATTTCTCTGGCAATGGCAAATTGACAATGAAAAAAGAGTCTTAGCGTGGCTGTTAGACGGCAATAAACGAGAGAATGACAACTAAAACATAACCGAAAAAATATGCATCTATTATCATGGATAATTTATCTGGGATATTCTATGTATGTATGTGTTTTAGGATACATACGGTGTTTTCTAGGAGATGCTCACCCCGAGTTTTAGCGCTAGTGTGACGACGGCGAGCACTTGAAACACAATACCACCCGTGCAGTCCTATTATCTCAGGCCATACCTACCGGTATTTTTGTTTGATATTTGGTGAGTGATCAGTTCGGCAGTATGTGTGTTTAACGGGTAGCGCCTGTGAACTTGCGTGAGGTCCATTCAGTGTTTAAGTGCAAAACCTTGTTTATAATATTTATTTACTGTACGCTTACGGCAATGGACCGCAGTGTCACTAGACTGGAAAGTGCTGATGAGAGGAATGAACGTTTTATATCTGATCAGGGCTGCCATTTTTGGAAGTGTTTCTAGCCCTATGGAGTCAATTCATTGATGCTGATGATACAAGGAGCTTTTGTATACATGCAATAACAATTAAATGAATAAATTTGTGTCAGTTATCTTTTTAAATACCTACCTATTACATTTCACTACCTGTTTAGAAAATCAAATGCATTGTAAAATATCTAATCATGGCGTCATGCGTTGTGTTTGAAATCGCAGGACTTCCATGTAAAAATATAGGTCTTCTTCTCCTTAGCCTTTATTATTTTCAAGCCGACCCCAGGCTTTCTAGTCTAACAGGATTTGACTGGATATCACGGAGCGGCTGCCATCTGACCTCCACAACCCGAAGGCTAACGATACCCTAAAGACTAGACCAGTGTAGACCCGAAGGCTAACGATACCCTAAAGACTAGACCAGTGTCAGGATATTAGAGGGCACCGACTTCCCAATAACGACTGCCATAGATGTTCATGGCAGCCGGGACCGACGGCTTAATGTGCTCTCCGAGGCACAGAGCAGGCGATAATTGTCTATCAACACGCACATAATTTCGAAAAATCATATAACTTCCGAAAGTCAGAGGTGCGCTACGTGGGTTTGAACCCAAGACCCTATGCATTGCAGTCTGTTGGTCTCCCCTCTTAGCTATCGCTGCAATGCTATATGCTGCATGTAAAAATATAGGTATGTACCTATAATATATATTTACATTTCAATGTATATATATACATAACATTCGCGTAAACGCAAGACTAAATAAAATATAATTATTTTATTTTGTAACTAATCTTGTTAATTCGTCGATTTATGTAATTAAATGTAATAATAACTGCCCATGTATTTTTTGGGTTGAGAATACTTATTTACGGATATGCAAAGGTAACCGCGCAGCTAAATGGATCTGCAACATTAAACAACGATGTCGCAGGTCGTAATTAAATGACGATCTAGAAAGTCATAACTCTGCTTCGGTGACTGGATATAATGAGCCGGTCCTTGCTACCATAAACTTTAATCCTAACTAATATTATGCGAATGTAGATAAGTTTGTTTGTTTGTTACGCTTTTACACCTTAACTACTCGACCGATCAGCATGAAATTCCGCATACACGTTGCCAGAGGAACAGAAAAGGACATAGGGTACCTTTCATCTACGAAAAGGACTGTTACCAACCTGACCTACATTTATGCGAGCGAAGCTGCACAAAATTAAGTGAAATAATAAATGGCAAAAATGAATAGGTACCAATACAAAGCATATTGGGTTCCACTTCTACCACTTAATTTTTTCGGATTGCCAACCCTAACAAGTGCAAAGTAAAAAGGTTGACAATACCAACCTACTTTGTTGGCACTGGCAGTAGTTTGTCAGCAACGTCATGAGCTCATGGGATACCGACAGACATTATCCAACTCACAATATTGGTCTCGAACACGAGCAATATGCTTCGACACGCGCTTCGCCACTAAGGCTAAGTGACATCACGCTACAAGCCACTGGAGCTGGGTACGAATCATAAACATGGGTGAAACCGCAGGGGACAGCTAGCAAATACTATAAAGTCAAAAGTTTCTAAATCTTTCGAATTTATACATACTAATATTATAAAGCTGAAGAGTTCGTTTGTTTGAACGCGCTAATCTCAGGAACTACTGGTTCCATTTAAAAAAATATTTTAGTGTTGGATAGCCTATTTATCGAGGAAGGCTATGGGCTATATAACATCACGCTACGACCCAAGGGGGCGGCGCAGTAACGCTAAACGCGGGTGAAACCGCGGGAACATCTAGTTATTACATAAAAATGAAGGAGATAATTTGCAAATAATGCAATGCGAACTTCATACACATACCTAACCATGAATTCCTCTATGTCATATATTTTACCTCAGTTTCACCCCAGTCTGCTGCTAGCCAAAAGTCATAGGTTGATGTAAGAACAAATGATAATATTATTTTTCAAATAGGTCCAGAAATTAACATGATGACACACACCAGTAATCACATTATTTATTTTTATTACGCAGTCGTGGTTCTTGCACAATGAAGCGCCGAGATACTTTTTACACAACCAGTATATATTTCAGCAGAGTAACGTTCTAACTGACAGTTGTAACGAGAATGAATATTTGTTAATCTCCTACCTTATTTATATATTTCTATCAATGTATCAAATGGAAAGTTAAATATCGATTAATTACATTTTAAAGTGTAAAATTAGTACAGTAACAACTTAATTATAGAAATAATCAAATGTAAATATGCAATTATAACATAACATTAAAACAATATAATACGTCACAACCGTGTGCTACTATTGAGTACTTGATAACATTTTATAACATTAGTTTATATTAAAAAATGAATGCCTCTTTCTAGTAAAGTCTTGTCGTTGTTGGAAACAGGTCAAAAGAAAATAATATTTGTATAATGTCCAAATTTAATATAACATCAATATAATAAAGAAATACACCTGGTATCTAAAAAGGTTTTACAGTCAGCCGTTCAGATACCAGACAATAGGCGCATGCAAAGGGGTGAAGAGGTGTATTATGCACACATATTGCCTGCTGTTTTAGGTCCCACATAACAGATATATAGATACAGATAGTTCAACTAACACGTGTTGCTCGGAGGACGACTGCCGCGTCACTGCCACATAAATAGAGCTGTATAATTACAAGCGCACGCACACAGCGCCGCGCGCACAGATGAGTTGAAATATCTATAATACTTTTGCCTCTGGACAAATGGGGTTGTATTAGTGTTGTTGCGATAGTGATAGTCTATCGATAGTATCGTGGCCTTGAAAATCAGTCGTACTATCGAAACTATCGACCTTTAACGATACTATCGATAGTATCGATTGATAAAAATAAGTAATACTATTGCTAAAGATCAATAGTATCGATATTATCGATAGTATCAGTACAAACCCCATCGATACTATCGATAGAATGCGTTTCGATAGTATCGATACTATCAATAGTTTTGCCCTATCTATAGTCGAACATTTTACGATAGCATTGCTTGCTCATAAGGTGTAATATAGCTGGCGTTTACATAGTTCATCTATCACCTTATTCTTTATACTTTATATTCGCAGTTCATTCACATAGTTGCTTATATTTGTGTTCCTGTGTTACCGACCAGGTGTCGTTTTATACCCAGTCGATAGTATCTAAAATACGTCGATAGTTAGTAAAACAAAACTATCGATACTATCGAAACGCGTCGCTAGGTCATAGATAGTATCGATATTATCGACTTTTTGACGCGATACTATCGATAGTATCGTATCTCGATAGTATCGATAGAATCGATAGTATCAACAAATTTCAATAGTATCGCCTAATTTTCACTATCGATACTATCGATAGTATTGCAGCATTTCGATATTTTCGATAGGACTATTCACGCTATCGACTATTTTTCAAGGTCAACTATCGATAGCGAAACTATCGCTATTGCAACAACACTGGGTTGTATCCTATTTAATATTTACAGCAGTTGTTATTACACAGTATATATTGAAATAAATAGTACAAACATTAACATTTTATTAATATTAGGTACAACAGTGACAGAGAAACAACACTATTGCACTTCCACTTAGATGTATCAAGTTTGATCCCGCTGGGATGTCTCGCATTTTAAATTTATTTGAATACAGTATAGCTATCGCTCGTCATAGCGGCACACCGGCAACCAGACAATAGGTTTACAAATTATGTCTGGCATTACAACAATTGAAAGGTTAATATAAAAATTGAATTCAAGTTAGTGTAGATAACAAGTAAACCAGATAAATATATAAATAAATATGTGTAATGTTGAGGTAATAACAGATATTAGTAATAAATATAATTGACACTGCACATAAAAACACACACACAAAATTATAAGATTCATCAAACAATCAACTGAAATTAAAGTTTAATGGTATGTTTGGCCAATACTCCGGATTGTCATGATCGCAACTGCTTAAAAATTGTGAATGCACTGACGTCTCTAACGCTGCTATTCTTTGCCAGCTCTCACCATACTGCTCTTTAAGTACCTCTTCTTTATTTTCTATGCTTGCAGCCGGCATAGCTTCCATTTCTTTTATTATCTTATTATCAGGGTTCTGCAATTGTTTGAACCGTTCTCTTTCACGCTTCGCGTCCTCTTTGTACTTAGCATTACTCATCAAAAACTGTATGAACTCTTCACTAACTTCTAATTCTCCGTTGTTTTCGCTATCGTCTTCAGAACTTGACGAATCCTCACTGTTGTTTGCGACATCGTCAGTGCGTGAATTGTTTCTTTTCACTCCAGTGTGTGAATCATTTACATAGTTTTTGCGAATAATATCGTGTAATAATTGATTTTCATACTCCAACGCAGTCGCTTTGGACTTCCAATAAGCTATTTGGTGCTTCAGTTGCCAAGTAGCTGCGTTAGTAAAACTCTCAGCCCACGACGACATTGTATCTGTAGCAAACTGCGCCTGTCCGAGGTGCTTGCTAAGTGCTTTTTTCTTGTTGCCCTTTCGTTTATTTTTATTTTTAAACGACTTTACTCGACGGCGACGAGGGTTGTTTTGCAAGGTTTTATTATGTTCTTCGTCGGGTGGTTGAGAAAACATTGTTGTGCAGCTGTCACATTGACAGCCAAGCAACAGATTCATTATTATATTAATATCTATAGGGCTGTCATGTCATGATTAAAATATAGCTATAAAATTATTCAAGAATTATTATGTACAGCTGCAAAAATGCATACCCATTTCAAAACTAAAATGGTATAAGCCAGTAATTGAATCCATCTAACAGAAATCGATACAAGAACTGTTAAGTAGTTTATTTATATCGTAATAGATGGCGGTGCACTAATATAGAATAAAAAGAAGTAGATTTCTTAATAACTTAATTTTAATAATTAATTTACTTCAAATAATCTCTATTCACAATAGTTTATTTAAAAAAGAAGACATTTCAGGGTAAAACAAGAAGCAAAGAATTGCAAAATAATAAAGAACAATGGCCATTTTGAAACGGAAAATATCAGAAATTGTTATCGACGAAAGAATATCACCAACGTAGATAATAATTGTTCATGTAATTATCCGATATCAACATTTTATTTTCAAAAGAAAACAAACATTGTCTTGTAAAGAATGGATTATCTTGTAGTATAAATATAACAGGGATGTTGCGAATATTCGCATTCGCATCCGCAATTGCGGAGCTTACGCATCGATTTGGACATCTGCATCCGCATCCGCAAGTCAACGCGGATGTTATTGCGGATCCAGATATAGCGTAGGTTACCTACGATAAGAAAGAAATCAGTTGTTCAGTAGTACGTGTTTATTTTTTTATGAACATTTGCAAAACAGGCTTGAATCTGCGAAGGCGGTGATATTAGATACTTTTTATTAAGTAAATAAGATGAATAATTTTCATCAACATCCCCATACGCAATTGCGGAGCTTGTGCATCGATTTGGACATCCGCATCCGCGGATATGAGTCTTCAAATATCCGTAGCCAACATCCCTGAATTATAGTAGAGCTACTGAAGGCCCAAAACAAAGAAAATGCTAAAAACTTAGCCGCTGCATAAATTCTGATTAAAATAAATTAATATCATAATATATTATAATATCTTGTTTTTCAAGAAGTAGGTAATACATATTATAATAATTATAACAACAACAAATGATTTTTATTCATATTCTCCAATATTAGGTGTTTCAGGATTATCTATTTTTTCGGGACGGCATGCGGCATGTAGCTATACTGTTGTTTGTTGAGAACCAATTTCGCAGGAACTTATGTAAATAATAATAACAGCCCAACATAGTATAACTTTGGAATATTTAATACTAATTTTACTCCGCAGTTTCACCCGCGTAAGTCCCGTTCCCGTGGGAATATCGGGATAGATAGCCTATGTGTGAATCCAGGTCTCCAGCTATCTACATACCAAATTTCATCGCAATCGGTCTAGTAGTTTTTACGGGAAAGAGTAACAAACATCCATACATCCATACAAACTTTCGCGTTTATAATATTAGTAAGGATACTCGTATATTTTTTAACATTAACAAATACAATTAATACATATAACGCACTAGAAATAATGCCTGTGCTACAGGACTTTTCAAATAGGTACATACATCGGACACAAAAATCACTCAGACTCGAAATTTTTTGTCTTTGAAATATGTCTTTGAAAATGCCTGTTCGGGGAGTAAAGCTTATTATTGTTCTGTGGCTCTCATGAGAATAAGCAGAAAGAAACGAATGCCCACTCTTTTAGTCATCAATTATTTAATAATATGATTCATAAAAGGATACACTGAAAAAATGCACTAACTTTCATCGAATAGTATAGAATTACGAGAAGACCAATTAATCTAGAATTTTGATATAGGTAAATTGATGTCTTTAACTAGCATTTCCTAGCTCAAAAACACGATATTGTGAGTTTGGCTCGATCATAATTATTTTCGAAAACACCTCTGAAAAATTACTATTTTTGAAATTACAAGGAAGTTAAACTATTATTATGCTTAGGAATTACTCAAATATATTCGTAACATCAATATTAGTAATTTGCTAGCTCATTATTTCCATTACTAAAACCAATAATTTTTAAATAATAAGCAATCTCGATCATTGCGGGCGCATCTCAATTTTTGACCTTATGACCGCTCTTTAACGATTGATACCATCTATACTAATATTATAAAGCTGAAGAGTTTGTTTGTTTGTTTGTTTGCTTGAACGCGCTAATCTCATGAACTACAGGTCCGATTTGAAAAATTCTTTCAGTGTTAGATAGTCCATTTATCGAGGAAGGCTATAGGCTATATATCATCACGCTAAGATTAATAGGAGCTGAGCACCAATGAAAAATGTTTCAAAATCGGAGGGTATTTTTTCCTTTTGAGAGCTTCCGCTGCGTGCGCTGCGTAAACAGTTAAAGTTTCGCAGAAATCATGTATGACAGAATTGTTCCACTTTAAAAGTTCTAAAAAAACGTCCGCGACAGCATATGTCTATCTTTTAAGGTTAGCTCACTATAACCATTTTTATGCTAACCAAATTTGTTCTAAAATAATGCATTATTTGCGAAGGTATTATTATAAACATGATATTAATCCTTATCCAAATAAATACGTTATTCATCACAAGTATTTAATTTAAAACAAAATTGCCCTTTACATCATTCGATTTCAATGAATATCTTAGGAGATATCGCAGTTTTAAAATAACATTGCAGCAAAATAATTACCCATTTCAGACATAGTACAAACGATGTTTCTCCTGGTTTATTCTGCGTGATTACTACTGGTTCGATTTGAAAAATTCTTTTAGTGTTGGATAGCCTATTTATCGAGGAAGGCTATAGGCTATATAACATCACGCCACGATCCACGGGGGCGGCGCAGTAACGATAAACGCGGGTGAAACCGCGGGAACATCTAGTAATATATACTAGTCTATGACTGATACACATTACACAATGAGTGTCAATGAGTACTATACGTACGGAGCTATTCTAAACGATAATTTTCGCGGTGTCCCCATAACAATACGAATAAATTTATTACATGAGCTGCTGTGCTGATTGTGATTCAATAAGCTTTCCTTTTGAAAATAATTTTGTTCAATATTGTTACATTTCTAACTAATACTTCTTCAGCAACTTACCTGTGGGTGAAACGGAACGTACGCCTGACAATATTGACATTTACGATAACGATACAATATTGATGAAAACAAAAAACATTAAACTAAATAAAAACTGCAGTATTATAGAAAATGGATTATAAATCGCGATGTCGTACCTGTTTGCGCAGTGAGAAGGAAATGCGACACATATACTCGAGCGTTAGAATAGCCGGCGAAGACGTGCACCTTACAGATATATTACAAAATTTTTACAATTATAAGGTAAATACATCAATGTAACCTACTTTTTTGGTTTGGGATATCGCAAGTTTGTAATACCAAGGCTAGGTTAACCTTATTATTACTTATTAAGTTATGCCCTTATTATAATTATGTATAATGTTTTTATTTATAAAATGGTTGATTGTACTACATGCATTATTGAAACTAGCCAAAAAGATTAGAAGATTATTATAAATTTGTGTTTCCTTTATGTCGGTTTCATGTAAATAGAAACACGATCCTTGGCCTTGCATAAGGATATTGCTTTAATCTATTTGCTGTGTACTATGCCGCAAATATAACAGTTCCTCATAAGCAACTGTGTAAAATATCATAATATTCTACAGCAGTACTGATGAGCAGTGGCTAGTTCTCACTTTACCTCTGACACTACATCAGTCATTATTTAAGGGGTTGATTCCTAAATGGGCATATTTATATCCTATTCCAAATCTGGATGTCTTCTGTTTGTTTTTCAAATTAATGTAACTTTATTTTAATATAGGAGTTTTGAGAGTTGGTAATTTATTTTTTATTATTCCTATTTAATAGTATTTGAATACAAACCATTTATAGTATAAGATTGGATTTTTATATTAGCACTGTAAAACAATTGTTGAGAAAAGGAACTTATCACTCTTCCTCTGTTTAACTTCATGATTGTTATAGCTTATTCTATATAAAAAGGTTGAATATACTGGAATACATAATTATGTTATTAAAAAAAAATCATTATGTGTTATGGCTGTTTTCTACTTTGAAAAATAAGTTTTATATTCTTCAAAGCTTTAACTGTTATGATGAGTCAGCAAATATTGTGCCAAGTTTAGATCAAAGGTTGGTAACAATATGAATCATGATAATATCCATAAAGTATTTAATTTTATTATACAGGTTGTCCCATAAATAATAAATAATCTAAAAGCACTCCATATTAGAGGTATTATTGTTTCCCAGGTAGTACCTAAAATTATCCATTCTTTATGGATCACCTGTTTGTAGTTACACTGGAGATTGTTTGAAACAGTCCTATTATTTATTACAGGTGACACCAGATCCAATGTACCCGGATAACATTTGCATCAACTGTGTTCATCAACTCACAATAACATATTCTTTCAAAGTGCTCATTGATTCTAGTTCAAAAACATTAACTGACAGCTTTAATCTTCTCGAGGCAACCAGTGATAATTACGATTGCAACTTTGAATCTGACGATCAAAAAATGAATTGCCATATAAAAGTAAAGAAAAGAAAAATAAAGAAGATAGAACCAATAGAAGATGAATTGAGGTTATTATTCTGCGTGGAATGTAAAGCAGAGTTCCATTCAGTCAAATCGCTCAATGAACATTGTACAAACCACCATCCTACAAAATCTGAAGTTGGTAGAGATTGTGAGTACTGTAATGAAAAATTTGAGGACTTCCGATCTCTAGTATTACATAGGAAGTTACATCTCAAACCATATTTGTGTGAAAATTGCTGGGAGGGCTTTTACAGTGGAGATGAACTTAACTCTCACTCCTGTAGACCCAATGTAGATAATAAGGAAAAGAATAAATCTGAAAGAGTATTACGGCAGTGTGACCAGTGTGGTAAATCATATCCTCCAGGTTATATAAGAATACATATGTTGACACACAGCAATGACCGGCCATACAGCTGTAAGTATTGTCCAAAGAAATTTAAGGTTCCCGGTGGACTGCATTCTCATGTGCTCTGGAATCATAAACGGACAAGAAATCATAAATGTGAAGTATGCAATGCTACATTTATATCTTCTAGTTCAAGAAGTTCTCATATAAGGAAGAATCATTTGAAAGAAAAGAAGTATGGGTGTGACAGCTGTGGGAAACGGTTCTTCTCAAAATCTGAGTTGCAAAGGCATTCATTAACTCACACGGGAGTGAAGAATTTCCATTGTCATATGTGTGATAAGTCGTACCAGACTAGATATGGTTTGAACGTACATTTGAAGTCTCATTCACAGATTAATATGAATGTGTTGACTTTGTAAACTGAAGTACAAAAAGTTAATTGATCTCATTTATTTGTAAGTGATTACTGTGATTAGTGATGTAATAGCAATATAGTTTTGGAAGGACGTTATGATGTTTTCATTGAGTATTTTAGGCATGCAACACACTATTTATTAAAACCAAATTTAACCCCAAATATTAGAAAATGAGTTTCCTCAAGCACAAAAGCTGAGCTTTTTTGCATACAATAATATTGCCTATGTTGACAACATAGTCAAACGCACTGCAATTTATGTAGACTTGGTAAAGAGATGCTTTTCTGTTAGCAGTGATCTTTGACCCATGCAGGAGCACAAAATTTTTTTGTGTCATGGTATCCCATGGTGGTAGTGAGTGGTACCTTCAATTTACTGTGTCAATGTCTATCACCGCAAACAATTGTTGACAATCGAAATCAGACTGTATGGTTTAGCTTTGTTTGCTGTCAACCAACTGACCAAGATAAGATAGAACATTAAAATAATTATGGAATTCGAAAAAATTTTACCATCTTCAAAATATGGTTATGCGAACAAAGCGAGGCATGAAACTACACAGAAACAGTGGACCAAAGGAATGTATAACACAAAGGACATTCTGCGGTCTTCTGCTAAGTTCCACCTCGAAAACCTATGTTACTTATTAGGCATATTCAACATATTCGCATGACCATCCATCATCACCGAAACCTCCCTGTTTGTGGCTATATGGAGACCGAAGAGACATATGTTCACACACTGCAGAAGCATGATCTACCACTGGTCGAAGCTTTTGAACAATCTAGAAACAATTCGGTCAGCTACTAACTTTCTGGACAGAACTGCGGTGGCATTAGTAACCGAACAGCCTTTATATCGGTCACTTACCCATTGTAAGGCTCAGTGCGGCAAATGTCTAATTAACCGTATCTAATTACTATCTTAATATATAAAAAATCTCGTGTCACGATGTATGTTCGGGATAAACTCTGAAACTACTGAACCGATTTTGATCAAACTTCGTAACTATCTGTAATTTGGTCCAACTTTACCTGAATTTTTTTTTCGTTTCTAGTTTTTTTTAATAAAAATATCTCCCGCACTAGGAATAATTCTTGTATCGCGCGAGATTTTACAAACATTCAAACATCGGACACAAAACATCCAGACTCGGAATAACCATTTGTGGATCACTCAAATTTTTGTCTTGTGTGGGATTCGAACCCACAACACTCAGCGCAATGGAAGTGGCGAGGCGACCACGTACACCACTACACCAACCGTGTAGTCAAAACAATGAAGGGCTATGCAACATCGCCATTCCATCCGCTACTAACTTTCTGGACATTACTGCAGTGGCATGAGTAAATAAACATCCTTTGTATGGGTCACTCATCCATTGTAAGGCTCAATGCGGAAAACAATGTCTTAACTAACGGACGTCGCTAATAGTAAGTAGGTAGATAATTAAAAACGCCACACTGTGCAGGTACATAACTTTAATAAAATGATGAATATAATTTTATCATACTGACAGAAAAATAATCACATTCAAAACAATAATTAATTTGAAACAATGGCGAACAAAACCACTTAGACTAAACTTACTCAATACAATTTGTATTAATTATAAACGAAATTTACAATACAGGAATATTATAATGATATTGTAGAATTGACTTATTTAAACAGCGTATTGATAAATATTTTGACTCCTATTGTTTGATACTGCAAGCACCAATGTTAAGGCAGTTACGCGTTAAACCTATTTTTTATTGGTTTGTAACAAATTCGCTACGGTAGATAGTTCTATGGGTATTTACGGATCAACAATGGCACTTATTTATATCCAATTATTATCTATATTTATTTTAAAACAATATTGTTGCATTTTAGCAAGTAAGTAGGTATATATGTATCATTCTAAATCCATTTTTGAATTACCAAAAAATCTATCTTTATGACGTTAAGCGTCAGACGCTTAGAACATGGCCAGTCTTCTTAAAATGAATGTTTCTGAAGTAAAGGCCAGAATGTAGCTAGCCAGAATGTATTGGCAACAAAGTGGGGTAAATTTCTTGATATTAAAGCCAGACTTGTCGAAGTTAATAGCCAGACTAAATAAATTAAGCATTACAATTTTAAAATCAAAGACTCATTTAGACAAAGCTCGTGTCTTGAATCAATTATCATGCTATCCCTGTTAATGTCGTCAAATAAAACAAAGACAGCACTACACTTGCTTCAAGAAACTTATGTAAATGGGCAAGATATCTTGAATTTACTTTATTGATACTTGCTTCAATGGTAATAAAAGGTAAGATTTAATATAATTATTATAAAAGGAACAAATTTAAAGTATATTTAGGTTATATTTATTATAAACTAATATATCTAATAACACTAAATATCAATCATGGTGTTAATTCTACCGCTACTATGAAACAGAATGAGGGATATCGACTTTTATGATCACATTAAACTAATCTCAATATATACTTTCTACATAGTAATGAGCTTAATTGGTTTTCGAATGATATTCGAATACATGACGAGATGACTTATTGTGTCCTTGGCAGACGTAACGCACATAATTAAATATAGTATTATCGATACTATCGAATGCATCACTACTAGCGATTCGGCTTAATATGGACATCTGAAGGTCCATATTAACTAGATTAGTATCAATTGTTTGATCTAGAATGTTTTATCTACGTGGTTACGACTAATCTCACAATAATATCTTATGTCCTTTTCATATATTAGGTTGTAAGAAAGAGATAAATAATGAAGTTAGTTTAATGTGTTGATAAATTTTAGGTGGGTAGCTTTAAATTAGAGGTGGGTGATAAATAATTTCACAGCGATCCGTTCAGAGCAATGTTCCGCCATTTAAAAATATGTGCGCGTGACTTCCGTAATGTGTCTACAAACAATAAAACACAACTAAAGTGTCATTTGGAACCATAGTGGCAAATACTGAAAAGCGGTTTAAGGTGTTGATACGCAAGTCACAGTAATATAATGTGCATATGAAGTGATTTTTAAAATAACAATGATAAAAATATAACGCTTATCCCCATCTCTAATTAAAATTCACATGTTGTAAGCACTCTTATGAGCCAAACTTACATCGATATTTTAAAGCATGTATTTATAAAAATATAAAAAAATATCACTCTATTCGCAGTCTGTTTCCGACATTATAATTTATATAAGTATATACATACGCAGTCGCTACGCAAGTAGCGCCCATACTGTTTTCGTTACTATATGTATTTGTAATCCGTTATATTCGAGTGTATCCTGGAATAGAAAAATACATGTTTTAATATTTTACACTGGGATATAAGGGTGCCAATTCTGCTGTCACAAAATTCTCTAAACTTAACTAAAAATCACTAAAATTTAGTTTAGTCCTGTCACTTTTAACGATTTCAGAATACGAAATGTCGTTTGACAGGACTAAACTAAATTTTAGTGATTATTAGTTAAGTTTAGAGAATTTTGTGACAGCAGAATTGGCACCATTAACTCCATAATATACTAATATAACTAAAACAAGAATCGATTATTTAAGATATCAAATGCTAGCTGCCTATACTATCGACTATGCTACGTCGATTCAAAGACAAAAGTATCGATAGTTTTACATCTTTAATAAAATATCGATAACATGGGATGAATAGATATTACAAGTATTATAACAACATTGCAAAACGAAGTAATAAATGCTAATAAAAACCGTGACATCAAACCTCTAAATTATTTGAAAACTTATGTTAGTATTTGGTTTCCAATTTCAATATTTTAAACACTTATATTATAAATTATGATCGATTCTTGTTGCATATGTTTAGTTGCATCATGCAGGTACATACCGTATTATTTTACACGATAATAATGCCATATTTTTGTTTAAATATCTAGCAATATCTGATCAAACTTTTAGAGAATATTTAGAACAATTTAAAACTAATACATTCCAAAACGCTGTCACAAAAACGAATGTTATTGTATCGATTGACAAATAATCGAATGTTTAAAAATCTCTTATATTCAAACAACTTTATGTACTGCTGTTTTCAAACATTTCTAAAAACGCGCCAAAATGCACACAGAAATGAGAGGCGAAATGTACCTCTCTTCTTTTCTCACCTCTCTACTCTTGTACCGAAATATCCTTGGCATGCTATGACACGTTTGTGTGCGATTTAGTCAAATTGTGTCTATTTTTTTTTTCTAATGTGTTCAATCTTTCATCGCTCAAAATACCGGGCAAGACTACAGCTAAATTTATCTCTTAAAATATTTGTTCTAAATATCTTTAAGTTTGTTTCCAATGATAATACGTATAGTAAGTAATATGTACAAGTATGTGTTGGTGCAACCTTACACCGCAATCAGTGCAAACTCAAAAATTCTAATTATATTTCTATAATACAAACTAGGGTATACTAGCAGAACAAGCATCAAAATCTTCCATAACCAGAGCATGGTGATTGTAGAGTATCAAAATTATTTGTATACATGAATGAACTTCAAGTCTTTCTTTCTAACCTTTTGACCGCCACAGTCATGTATTTATAGATGACAAAATGTGTCCAGCACGCCACGCTCACGATTACATGACAGACTTAAAGAATAATAAATCTTATAAAAGAGTATTGTTTATCTTCTCATCCCAATTTATATTATGTGAAGTCCTCACTATTTATTTCATCCATATTAGCATAAGATCACAAAGACGATATAGGTATCAAAGGATGACATCGTAGCTTGGCGCTGAGGGCACGCTTTTGTATTTTTGACGTGGTGGTCAAAGGGGGAAGTAAGCAAGGCCCGCTATAATTGATTAATAATGAAAAATAGGTCTAGAAATAGTTTAAATATTCTCAACAATATTACGTTAGTCACTAATTTACTACTCTATAAAAAGCATTATTATAACAATATTATAGTAATATTATGATTATTTAATTGATACAAATGCCGTTCAAATCACAAGAAATGCAATTGTATAAAAATAGATTTACTTTTTGATGTGGTTAGCAAGCTAAGCTGTATAAATTGGGCGGATTGAGATTACTTTACAAGCATAAGTAGTTTAAATAAATAAGCAATCTAATTTACGACTTCCAGGCTAAATCTATACTAATATTATAAAGCTGAAGGGTTTGTTTGTTTGTTTGGTTGGTTGAACGCGCTAATCTTAGGAACTGGTTCGAATTGAAAATTAATTTTAATGTTGGATAGCTTATTTATCGAGGAAGCTTGTACTTAGGCTATATAACATCACGCTACGACCCACGGAGGCGGCGCAGTAACGATAAACGCGGGTGAAACCGCAGGCACATCTAGTTATTTTATAAAAGCTGCTCATTTCATATCCAATAACATTTTAACTTATATTATAAATGCGGATGTGAGTCTGTTTGTTTGTTACGCTTTAACGCTTACTATTCGACCGATCTTCATGAAATTTGGCATACACATTTTCAGGGGTACAGAAAGGGACATAGGGTTTCATCCAGGAAAATGTACCTACTGTTCCCAAAGGATATAAATTTATTAATAAAATCTACTTCACAAGCGAAGCCGCGGCCAAAATTTAGACGAAATATTTTTATTAAAGTCCTCTAGATCGAATTTCGGCCACGGCAGCGTTTTAAGGGAGACTGGCTAAAGTGCACATGTGTGTGTGTGTGTGTAAAGTGCACTCTCTGTTCCCTAACTCTCATGATCCGATGGGACGATAATCCGACACGACCGGAGAGAGATCAGGAGCAGGACCAACGGCGACACGTGCTTTTCGAGGCACGGGGGTGTCTAACACCTCTGTTATATAATTTCTTTTATACAACAGGGTTTGCATGTACGGCCACTGTAGATAATCGCTCGCTTCTTCATCGACCTCAGCGAGGACATCGTTAGCAACTCTCAGAGTTGCGAGTGGTGAGCGGTTTTATTGCTCCGGCACCTATCTGGACAATAGGTAGTGCCATTTGGGCACGAGGTAGCACGCTTACGAGAACTGGGTCTCAGGATTTTGGACAAGACCTGTCTATATCTTACCTTATCTGGGGGCCAGTCAGTGCAGACCGGCGACACTTCGACCCAGTGGGATCTTTTGTGTCGACACTCTCCCAATAACGACTGCCATAGATGTTCATGGCAGCCGGGACCGACGGCTTAACGTGCTTTCCGAGGCACGGAGCAGGCGATAATTGTCAATCAATACGCACATAATTTCGAAAAGTCATATAACTTCTGAAGACCTGTCTATAACTGGTCCCTGAAGATGCTTTCGGGCACTGGAAGGTACAGGGCTCTCACTACATACCGAAAGGTTGGTGAGTGGGAACGCTACCTATACCATAAATTAAGGTAGCCTGGAGAGGAAGGGTCAGTAGATATTCGCTTACTATATCTATACCAAGGGTATCATTGGAGCGCCCCTACCAGTGAAAAAAGAAAATAAGGAATACCATGTCTTTCTTTCCTTTCATCTTAAAAGGAATAGAGAGCCTCCAGAACTCTTATTTAACGAGTTTTCTTTTTTATATGAACTAGGTGGCATACAAGCATACGGTCCACCTGTTGGTAAGTGGTCACCGTAGCCTATAGACGCCTGCAACACCAGAGGCATTACTAGGGCGTTGCCGACCCTTTAGGAAAGGAAGTGGGAAGGAAAAGGAGCGGGAAGGGGGATGGAGGGTGAATGGGTCTCCGGCACTCTCACTCACCGAACGAAACACGACAGTAGGAATACTGCTATTTCACGTCGATATACGGGGGAACCTATAACCTTGGGGGAGGCCTATGTCCAGCAGTGGACGTCTTTTGGCTGACATGATGATGATGATGATGATACGGGGTAACGGTTTTACTATCCACTAGAAATAAATCAACTTTTACTGGTTTGTACCTTTTGCTTGTCTACTGACCGTATACTGACTTCTGAGAAACCACTGCATTCAACGTGTCGCTCGCTTTACTAGTTTTCCACCAACTATAATTTTAGACCCCACATAATAGAGGGCCAGCATATGGCCATTACCAACCAAAGGTCCAGACTTCACTCTGATACTGAAAATATATTTAATATAATTTTCCCGCCCCGGGAATCAAAGCCGAGACCTCATGTACAGCAGTTATATACATTACCACAGCGTCACCTAAACAGTCTTAAATAACTTTTACTCACAGTTGTTTGTTTACAAAGAACCTCCAATAAATTTAACTCGAGCATATTCAAATTAAATAAGGCCCGGTTCATATACAACGTGTCACAGATATAACGCACAACCTCAAACACCCCAATTAGATTATTAAATCGTAATAATAATATAAACTTTAAAATGTTACTTTTATTTACTTAAATATTTGAATTTAACGAATTAGTTCTCCTTATTGTGCGCGGATAGTATGGGTTTATAATACAATAAATCTAACATTATTTCCTTTAATGCATTAAAAACCTTATTGCCTTGAATTATGATACATTTTCGTTTATAAGGATTAAAGTTTTCACTTCTATCGGCAGTCCCTATAGAAACCCAGTCCCTAAGACTGCGGATAGAAGTGAAAACTTTAATCCTTAAATAAAAATAAAAAAGGGGCGGGTCGGATGCTAGTTCCCGATACTCTCTTAGGGGTTATTAAAAGGGTCAAAGTTTCGTTATTTTTATTTAAAAAAGTAATAATAAAGCGTGGAAGCGTGACGATGACGCGAGTTCTATGATTTTTGTTCACTCAAGAAGTGCTCAAAGCGGCTAAAGAAGGTTCCACTTCAAAAAAAAAAACATTACTGGAATTGATTCAGTAGCCGATTTTGAAGAAACAGGATGTGCGTTTATTATGTTACACGTTATATAAAAACGAGTCTTTTTGGCTACACAGTTACATTTTGAAACATAAGTATTGTATGAAAAATAAAGTTAAAATTTAACTGCATGTAGTAAAAATGCCTTTTTCCTTTGACCGCTACAGTCATGCATAGAGATGACAAAGCAAAATGTGTCCAGCACGGTCACGACTACATGACAGACTTAAACGATAATAAATCTTATAAAAAGTGTTGTTTATTAACCTCCGAGTGTTCTTCGAAGAGGTACATGAAAACACTGTGGGTCTGAGTGTCTATCTGTTAGTGACAGGCATAACTCCGGAACCACTGGACCGATTGACTTGTTACTTGGTGTGCGACACTTTGGGGTTATCCCTCGGTCGAGTATGAATATGGGCCCTGGGGGTCAAAAGATCCCCGAGATATAGGGATCACATATTTTTAATGGAAAAATATTGACTTGTAACTTGGTGTGCAGACACCTTGGGGTCATACCTCGGTCGAGTTTGAATATGGGTCTTGTAGGTCAAAAGACTCCCGAGATATAGGGGTCACAAGGTCACATTTATTTTAAATGGCAAAATGGCTTCATTTATATGCAGAGTGGTGGTGTGCTGATTCGAGTTGGTTGCTGCCGTTTGCTGTCGAGTTTTGTCTTCTACTGCGTTTTGCAACACAACATGCCCAACAGTGGGCATGATTCCCAACAATGGACATGATACCCAACAATGGTCAAGATGCCCAACAGTGGACATGATGCCCAACAGTGGGAATTATGCCCAACAGTGGAAATGATGCCCAACAGTGGGCATCATGCCCAGCAATAGGTACGATTAACTTGTAACTTGGTGTGCAAACACCTTGGGGTCATACCTCGGTAGAGTTTGAATATGGGCCCTGTGGGTCAAAAGACCCCCGAGATGTAGGAGTCACAAGGTCACATAAAGACGAAGAGGTTGAAGCCTGGGTTTTTACACCCATCTCGTTTTATTTATGTTATTAATTATGTAGCTAGACTCATCCCCATGTATATTATGTGAACTCCTCACTATTTATTTCATCCATATTAGCATAAGATCTCAAAAACGATGTAGGTATTAAAGGATGACATTGCAGCTTGGCGCTGAGGGCACACTTTTGCATTTTTGACGGTAGCGGGAAGCAAGTAAGGTGCGATATAATGGATTAATAATGAAAAATAGTTTAATTATTCTCAACAATTTTACGTTAGTCACTATCAAAGTCAAATGGTATTGGAACCAGGGCTTAAACAAACTACAAAAATCTAAGCTTGTAAAAGCAATATCTAGCCAGCCCAACTCAGCTATCTAAAGACACGTATATGAAAAAACGTATAATCACCACCTCAGAAATTCATGTCTAAACCTATTTGATACATAACTTCTTCCATATCTGGTCCAAACATAGTCACCGGCGCAGTCGTACCATTCTCTATGACTCTCGACGTGGTCGGCTCACTGTCCTCAAGTTCGGAGTGGGTGGACGTTGTCACGTTGAGGATGGGTAGGCCGAGGATGATCCGTATCTGGTCGGTGAGTTGTGGTGCTGAGACTATCTGATGGTAGATACCTTCGGCGGTGCTCAGGATTTTGTCTACGTCGAGGCACATTGATAGGTCGTTTACGTGCTGGAATTGAAATGGTTGGTTTGAGTAGCGGTTCTGGTTTAGATTGACGATTGTGGGTTCGATCCACATCTAGGAGATGATCGAACATGTGAATTTACGACGATAGTTCAATGATTCTTTTTTGACTTATAAAAAAAGCATTTAACTTAGCAGGTAGAATTTACAATAATACTAGTAGTTCGAATTACTTCGGTAATTATTTATTAAATTTTATAAGAAGAAATGAACAGTTAAAATAATAACACTTTTACAAAACGGTTCTCCTATACTAGATGTAAATCTATCACCAGGGACTTAACAAACGCTCAAACTATGGGCACAGAGAACACGTAGACTGTGAACAAATATTTGTGGATCACACAACATTTAGTCTCGTGTGGGGATTGAACCCACAACACTCGACACGTAGCAAGTGGGCAGCCCACCACTTAAACCACTACACTGTCCGTGCAAACAATGTGCTATGTTAATTAGAGGCTTACAATAATACCAATAATTTCTACTGGTAGTTTTTTATCAGGTAATAAATAAATAAGGAAATAATATATATAAAAGGTTATACACCATGTTTATGCAGTGGTCCGACCGCCGGCGAGAAAACGACTAACTATCGGCGATTTTCTCTCTCAAGAAACGCACAAATAATATACATTCCGTGTAAACGAAAGAGATGGATATATTAAAAGTTGCTCTCTGACTGTTCACACTGCCGGCGACGACTCGCTTTACTAGTTTTGTCGCTGAGCGACAAGAACTTTCAAAACTAAACTCGCTCAGCGATACTCGTTCAGCGATGCTCGCTCGTCGCGCGCGCAGGTTTGCACAGGACTGAGCGACCGCGGGCGAGTGGCGCGAGTAATGGCTCGTCGCACTTGCACACTCGCTTATAGCCCGGCGACAAAACTATCGAAACTACACACTCGCTTCCCGCTGATCGTCAACTCGTTTATAGTTTCTAGTTCTACTCGTTTCTCGTTCATCGTCGGCGGTCGGACCACTGCCTTACTATTGTAACAAACATTTAAGCTATTACTTTTCTAATATTGCAAAAATATAAATAACACTAAAATTGAAGTTTGATATGCATATAAATTAATAAACTTACTTTCAAAATTTCAGTAAAACCGTAATCTTTACTGATTAGAACATCTTTTTCAGCGTCGAGTATGGCAACACATATTAGTAAGTGGAAATTCGCACATGGCAACCCTGTCCATAATACTTCCCATAGCCTGCAAAGAAAAGTATAAATATTAAGGAAATATTTAAAAGATTCAATAAAAAGAAATGAACCGGCTTATTTCTATCGTAACCAAAAATCTTTGCTTTATGGTTCATGGGGTAGGTGTTCTTACTATACTTCACCAACAGAGCAGCGATAGCTCAGTGGGGAGACCAACAGACTGCAATGCAGAGGGTCTCGGGTTCGAACCCACGTCGCGCACCTCTGAATTTCGTAAATTATATGACTTTTCGAAATTATGTGTGTTTTGATTGACAATTATCACCTGCTCCGTGCCTCGGAGAGCACGTTAAGCCGTCGGCCATGAACATCTATGGCAGTCGTTATTGGGAGAGTGTCGGCAGAAAAGTTCCTACTGGGTCGAAATGTCGCCGGTCTGCACTGACTGGCCCCCACATAAGATAAGATACTTCACCAAAAACCAATTATTAATGGATTGTATAATAGACAATCTTTTAGATTAGCAAACATTATAGGACACGTATTTTTCTTTTGTCCCACAAATTAATAACAACGAAGATAAATTTAAACGTTTAAATTTCGTGCTACGTCACCTGTAGGTACTAATTTTACAAACGTGTGAACTTTAATGATTTATATACTTCGATCAAATATACCATAGATGCACATTCTCATACAAAAACCGCGTCAATATGTGGCACTGACCAGTACTACTTACTTATAAGTGTCTGCATTTATTATGCAATCCAGGCAATAAACCGGAATAACCATTGAACGCCCACTGAGAAACATTTTGTAATAGTTTAGTTAAAACGCGTCAATGTAAAGCGTCCTAAGTGTGTTACTCGCGATACGCAAGCGTACTAAGTATATGGTACGGTCTCCACCGTGGTGTCGATTCGCTCTCGCTTACGGGCAGCGCACGCAAGAGTGAATGGGACCGGTGCATAATATAGCGCATACGACTGATTTATGCACATTTTTGTTGGGGCCGTTTTCGACGACGATTGTGCATCTATGGTATTGGTTTGATCGATGGTGGTTTGTTTACAATGGCTGGTAGTAAACATGAGGGAGATATTGAAAGGAGAACGATTGCTGGCAACAAAGTGAATGGAGCTCTACGCGCTTTTATGAACAGTCGAAATGTATCCGAAAAGGCACGTTTGGCTGTTCATAGAGGACTATTAGTGCCCACACTTATGTATGGAAGTGAAAGTTGGGTATGGCAAAAGAAGCACGAGAGCAGAATAAATGCTGTAGAAATGAGAGCGCTGAGAAGCATATGTGGTGTGACTCTGAAAGATAGAATAAGGAATAGTGTGATTAGAGAGAGATGCGGCATGAAAGTGGATATAGAGACAAGAATAGAAAAGGGTATGTTAAGCTGTTTCGAGGAAAGACTGACTAAGAAAGTTTATACGGCTAGTGTGAATGGAACAGTCGCAAGAGGAAAACCTAGGCGAACGTTTCTCGATCAGATCGGAGGCGTTCTGGACAAAGGCCAGGTTAAGAGCACCTTGAACCGGCGAGCGTGTATGAGGAATGTGATGAAAGCGTATGAAGCCAGAGAAGTGTGTCAGGATCGTAGCAAATGGAAATCCTTAGTCTCAGCCTACCCCTCTGGGAAACAGGCGTGAATGTATGTATGTATGTAAAAAGCGGCTATTGCCACTCCTAAACATTATGCTAGATTTCTTTAATTTTAATTTCACCAGTTACCTCATAATATCTCTGTGAGAGAACTCCCGTTTGAACCACACGAGCAGCCATCGGAAACAGAAGTACATGTTCCCTGACTCCTTCTGTGATAAGTGGTTGGCCAGGTCGGGGCTCGCGAACGTTAACAGCTGTTGTAGCTGAGATAGTTGGTGCTTCATGCCTGCCTGGTCCATGTCGAAGTTTGATGCCTGGAAAAACCATTGCTGTTATAATAAAAGACTTCCATAATATTGTCTTCTGTTACACGAATGCTATTCATTGAAATTAAACTACTATATACGGATTTTATCGGGTTGTTTATTTGACACTTTATTACAAAATTTTGAAAAACTGTTACACTACTATAATACTATAAACTTTACTAATTTTTAAGCTAATTAAATTATTGAAACTATTAAAACTATTTATACTATTAAACTATTTATATTTATGTTTACACTTTCCCCGACATTTCGGTTGCTTTTCAGCAGCCATGGTCACGGGGAGACTATGATGATAGTTGTCTCAATGTTCCAGTGTAGTTATTTCAAAGTACCCGAACATAATTTAATCATGGGTGTTTCTATTTACGCAGAATGAACTCAAAGTATCATGAAGTCTAGCTGTGGTTTGCTTCTTCTTGGGTTTGACTAGTTGAATTACTGGATCCAAAGCTGGTGGTACATTCCAACCATCTTCTCTATTGAAGTTAGGATGTTTCTTGATTTCAATAGCCTCGCGAAGCATCCTTGGTAGGAATCGGTGTTCTTTAGCGAGCATCTGTGGTTTGTCAAATCTCAGGTAGTGGTTGGTCCCCTGTTGCACATGTTCACACACAGCAGACTTGTAATAAAGTGTCAAATAAACAAAGCGATAAAATCCGTATATAGTAGTTTAATTTCAATAAAAGACTTAATTTCCATCTTTTCAAACACACATTTTGTAAGTTTCACGTTACTATATAGCTATCTCCATGTTTAATTTTATCAATATCAGTGCAAAAGTTGAGCAGTGAAAACAAAAAGTAGTGTGATCCACAAATGAGAGTCTGGATGCTTTTGTGTCCGCTGTTTGTAAAGTTTAGTTTAGCAACACGGGAACTAAAACGGGAATTCCCATTTAAAAAATAAAAAGAATATTTAGACAGCAGTAGCACATAGTGGTCTGATCTTTATCAATAAAGCAGATGACAAAACATCCTTTATCAAAAACTAGATTTTCCCGCGGTTTCACCCGCGTTTATCGTTTTTGCGCCGCCTCCGTGGGTCGTAGCGTAATGTTATATAGCCTATAGCCTTCCTCGATAAATAGGCTATCCAACAATAAAATAATTATTCGAATGGAACCAGTAGTTCCTGAGATTAGCCCCTATAAACAAACAACTCTTCAGCTTTATAATATTAGTATAGATATATACTTACAATTTTATCCATAAATCCAACGAAACACCAGAAACTGTCCACTTCATTCCCCAACAGAAGCAGTAGCGGAGCGAGGATATCGCTCATGCCCTGCACGTAGCCGAGGTCGAAGTTATACATGACGTACGTCATGAGTATATCCTGCAGGACCATCAGGTTCGGATTGTTGTCTCCCGCGAAGAATGGGTGCGTCCGATCTGTTCGGTTCACGTCTTTCTCGACCAAGCTCTTACGGTCCCTGTATTCTGAAAACCTGGAACGTATTAAATAGTGTTGTTTTGTATCTTTGGCTGCCATGTCACGGACACTATAGAAAATGTATTCACAGTAATTTATGACCGGCATGGCATTCAATGTGTTAAGGGATTTAGAGAAAATACAAAACAAGTTCACCCGGTACCTTTAAGACAATATGGAGTATACCCCTTCTATCCTCTTATGTATCCAAGCCTTTTTGTGTTAGGAATGGTGGGATATTATAAACTCGAGGTGAGTATTAGAGCCTCGCTGATTTCAGCACGAATGGGCCGGCTCGACCGGGGAAGGACTACTCTCTCACAGAATATCGACGTGAAATAGCAGTATTCCTATTGTTGTGTTTCGTTCGGTGAGTGAGAGTGCCGGAGGCCCAATCACCCCCTTTCTCCCATCCCGCTCCTCCTCCTTCCCACTTCCTTTCCTAAAGGGTCGGCAACGCGCTAGTGATGCCTCTGGTGTCGCAGGCGTCCATAGGCTACGGTGACCACTTACCATCAGGTGGGCCGTATGATTGTTTGCCACCATAGTTGTATAAAAAAAAAAGACGGAACTATGCTTTGCTTAAATACATTTACCTTATCATAACAGGCAAATTGAACAACCCAACAATATTAGCATCGCTGCAGTTTCTTGTACCTAAGTCCAGGTTACGACAGGGGCCACGGGGAAGGCTGTTAGATCTGCCAGTTATTCGCACAGATGTTTTAAAATACGCACCGGTGGTCCGTGCTGCTAGGATGCTGAATGTAGTTGCACAACGTCTAGATATATTTTGCTGTACGTTGGCGGAATTTGTGAGGGTGACATTACAATATCTGTCTCAAAATTTATAGTTATCTACTATTATTATGTATTAATGTCCACTATGTCGCATTAGGTTTTCCTGTAATGACATATGTGATTTGTTTTATAAATAAATAAATAAATAAATTTATTTAGCACTAGCTGTCACCTGCGACTTCGTCCGCGTAGATTTTAACTAAAAAGTGTTTGTCGCCGCGGAACCCAACTATATTTCTCTGCCCAAGTTACTTAAATGGCGTAGTTTTTATAGTCTAAAGCTAGATAATAGCATGGCTTACTCGAAAACAACATTTAAATATGCGTCGTTAGATTACACGCTGTCATAGAATGCGTAAAAAAAATAAAGATTCACAGCTCCTCCCCCGTGGTGATAGCGTGATAATATGTAGCCTATATGTTGACCCGACCTGTTAGTAATATTCATGCAAAATTTGAAGTAAATCCATGCAGTACTTTTTGAGTTTAGCCCGGACATACATACAGACAAACAGACAAAAATTCTAAAAACTATATTTTTGGCTTCAATATCGATAGTAGATCACGCCCCAAGTATTTAAAAACTATATATTTACATACACACATAGATTCACGCCTGTTTCCCAGAGGGGTAGGCAGAGACTACGGATTTCCATTTGCTACGATCCTGACATACTTCTCTGGCTTCATTCACTTTCATCACATTCCTCATACACGCCCGTCGGTTCAAGCTCTTAACCTGGCCTTTGTCCAGAACGCCTCCGAACTGATCGAGAAACGTTCGCCTAGGTTTTCCTCTTGCGACTGTTCCATTTACACTAGCCTTATAAACTTTCTTAGTCAGTCTTTCCTCGTCCATTCTTTCTACATGTCCGAACCAGCTTAACATACCCTTTTCTATTCTTGTAACTATATCCACTTTCATGCCGCATCTCTCTAATCACACTATTTCTTATTCTATCTTTCAGAGTCACACCACATATGCTTCTCAACGGTCTCATTTCTACAGCATTTATTCTGCTCTCATGCTTCTTTTGCCATACCCAACTTTCACTTCCATACATAAGTGTGGGCACTAATAGTCCTCTATGAACAGCCAAACGTGCCTTTTCGGATACATTTCGACTGTTCATAAAAGCGCATAGAGCTCCATTCAGTTTGGTTGCCAGCAATCGTTCTCCTTTCAATATCTCCCTCATGTTTACCATCCCTTGTAAACAAAGTACCCAAATATACAAACTCTTTCACTTGCTCCACTTTTTCTCCATCAATCATAATATTACACATCGTCACGCACTCTTCCTTTTCAAATACCATTACTTTCGTCTTTCTTACATTTATTTTCATTCCTTTACTCTCAAAAGCACCATGCATAATAGTTACCATCGCCTGCAACTCTTCCGCTGATGACGCAAGTATTACTTGGTCATCGGCATAAAGAAGACATTTGACAAGTAACTCATTCATTCTTAATCCCCATTCACAATCTTTTAAATCTTTCAAACAATTGTCCATGTATAGGTTAAACAGCCAAGGTGACGCTACACATCCTTGTCTAACACCTTTATCGATGCTAAACCACTCTGTGTAGGTCCCGTTTATCCTAACACAAGCTCTGGAATCATCATAAAGAGATTTCAGAGCTCGCGTGAGGTTGCGTTAAAAAATATTTAATGTATAGTTTTGACTTTCCTATGATTTTATTATATGTATAGATTAGCTGACCCGACATACGTTGTCCCGTTCAAAGGAACAGTCAAACTCGCGAAGTTACATAGTCGTTAAGTTTTCTGAAATTATCCAATTTCCTGCACAATTTCCTGCGTGACAGGCTTTGCCTAGTGCAGGACGCTTTGCAAAATCCGACATAACAGGTTCTTTTATATTAATATTTAATTTTTGATAAGCTGTCACTTATTATTATAAGAACTTGTATGTTATGTACTTATTGGCAATAAATTTATTATTATTATTATTAATTTTCGTAACTTTTCTTTTACAAAAAACTTAAACAAACAAAGATGCTTGAAATCGGTAAAGTCGTTCTCCAGTTATGGCGTGACCATAGGAAACAGGGATTCATTTTTATATATTACTAGCTTTTGCGCGCGGCTCCGCCCGCATGGTACCTACATAAATAAAAAGTAGCCTATATCCTTCCTCAAGTTTTACACTATATCTGTACAAAATTTCATCCAAATCGGTTGAGTGGTTTAGCCGTGAAAAGGTAACAGACAGACAGACAGAGTTACTTTCGAATTTATAATATTAGTAAGGAAGTAAGGACTAGCTGTCCCGCGCAACTTCGTCTGCTTCATAATATATAATTTTAACGGTTATAAAAAAAAACTATCCTCTCTTTTAAGTTGGACCAAATTACAGAAGTTTGATCAAAATCGGTTCAGAAGTTTAGGAGTCCATAGCGGACAAACAACGTGACACGTAATTTATATATAATAATAATAATAATAATATAATATTCTACCACATACACACAACACCATCTAGCCCAAACTAAGCAGAGCTTGTACTATGGGTACTAGACAATGGATAAACATATTAAGATATAGATATTAACTTCTCAACCAAAGCTAGGACGTCGGCATCCGAGCACAACTAGACTATTTAACACGTTCAGCGCTACGTGTACATATATGTCCTAGTACAACTCTCACAGGCCAGTGTATATCTGGTTATACACCTTGAGCAGTCAACTACAGAGCACAGGGTATCAGTGAATATATACACCGTGCCGAACATTTTGTATATGACTTTGTAGGCCTTGGTCCTCACAAATCGTTTGGTGTATCTGGGGTACAAAATGTCCGGCGGGGTGTGTATTCATTCGGGTTAGTCCCATTCGCCACCCCCAGCATTCTTTCCTCCGGTGGCGAAAGGGATATTTTCAATATAAAGAATTCCCATTCGCCACTGGAGGCGTCACCCCCGGTGGCGAATAGATTTTTTTTTCGAAAATGTCCCTTTCGCCACCGGAGGGGGCAATGCTGGGGGTGGCGAATGGGACTAACCCGTGTATTCACTGATACCCTGACATGACTATGTGAGTGTTGCGCTAGGACATATACACGTGGCGCTGAACGTGTTAAAACGTAAATTTTGTTATGATATACTTTTAATATTAATTTAGTCTCCCCGTGACCATGGCTGCTGAAAAGCAACCGAAACGTCGGGGAAAGTGTAAACATACATATGTATATAGTTTTAATAGTTTCAATAATTTAATTAGTTTAAACATTAGTAAAGTTTAACAGTAATAGTAGTGTAACAGTTTCTAAATTATGTAATAAAGTGTCAAATAAATAACGGGATATTATAGTGCACAAGTGTATGCGCAAACATAAGTGCACTCTCTGTTTCCTAACCCTCATGATCCGGTAGGACGGTTAATCCGACACGACCGGAGAGATCAGGCGCAGGACCAACGGCTTTACGTGCTTTCTGAGGCACGAGGGTGTCTAACACCGCCAACTTCCTAACTCCGAGCTCGTATTGAGATTACTTAACAGAAAAACCCAATACCTTTTTGTTGGCCCGACCAGGTATTCGAGCCCGAGACCTCATGCATAGCAGTAGCATTCACTACGTCTGCGCCACTGAGGCAATCTGAAGAATCTTAGTATATCTATTATACGAACCTAGCCTCCTGCCCCTCAGTCATGGACCGCCACTGCAGCTTCATGCAGAAGTATTCCTCAGTTCTCTTCTTCTGCAGCGCTCGTAGTTCAGCATGTGTCATGTGCCAAGGGTAGTAGTCTAAGAGATACTTCCATACTGACTGTCGTATCGAATGTGCTACACCCTGGAAAAATGAATAATATTGTTATATGATCAACTGTGAACCTCTCGATACTGAGAAGTCTGTACTGCGTACTGAGAAGCCCAGTAGTGGGACAGTTTGAAAACAGGGCTGATATTATCCTAATTAATATTATAAATGCGAATGTGAGTTTGTTTGTTACGCTTTCACACTGAAATTTGAATAGTATACTGGGTGTAAGGGACGGTGTACCGAAAACTGAAATAGTAGATTCAGACCATTATTCTGAGTTAAAAATCATTGGAATTTTTTTCAACAATTACAATTCCTTTTCAGCAATTTTTCATTTTTCTGACTGCCACATTTTTCTACAATACAGCAATGTAATTAAAAGAAAAAAGAAAGAAAGAAAAAAAAAATAACAGCAAAAATAAAACAAAAATTTTAGGTGCACAAAAATTAAAAAAAATTAAAATATAAAACAAGAATGAACAATTTGTATAATAATATTTATCGTACCGCCAGTGTGAGACCAAAAATGGCACTTATCTCAGCATAATGCTGCAGCACCGTGGTAGGTAGTGCAGCGCTGATTTTTAGATAAGTCCAGTGAGGCCACGGACAGCTACGCTTGCCAAATAACATAATAAATTTAATGTAAAAGAAAAGTAAATATATGAATGTATACTATATATATATGTGAAAATACTAAAATAGGTATATTTTAATGTTAGAAATGAAAAATATGTGTAATAAATAATGTCTTGTGTCTAATAATAATTGGTAGTTTCCGAACGCTCCAGCATTCCACATCATTTGTCTATGGCGACAAGCGAAGGGACGCATCACGCCAGCCGTCGATATAACAATATGCCGGATGCGCCCATAAATAAACATTGTAAGTCTGCAAACAGATAGATGTAAATAATTCTAGATTGTGGAAAAAGGTAATAAATAAAAATAATACCAATTAAGTGTGTTTTGGGTGTACTATGCATGGTCGTGATTTAAATAGATCAGCTGTTTTTATGCGCGCGCAACGCAGAGTTCATTCGTCGAGTGCGATGTATTGGTAGCAATCCATTGCGTACCGCGTAATAATGTTAATCTACATAACATTTTAATCTTGCGTTTTTTTATTAATTGAAGTTTGCGTCGTGATAAGTACTTATAGAAAGACGTCTTGCTAACTAAAGTTTTCGGTACGCCGTCCCTTACACCCAGTATATTGTTTTAAAGTAAATATTTTAAGTAGCTGGTAGTAGTTGAAATCCTAACCTATAATGCTATTTGTTTGTATGTTACGTTTTCACGCCTTAACTACTTGACCGATCATCGTGAAATTTCGTATACATGTTTTCAGGGGAATAAAAAAGGACATAGGGTACCCTTCATCCAGAAAAAGTACTGTTACCAATGTTCGAATCCCGGGTCGGGCCAACAAAAAGTTGTTGGATTTTTCTGTTATGAAATCTCAATAGCAGCCCGGAGCTAGGTAGTTGGCGGTGTGTACCCCTGTGCCTCGGAAAGCATGTGTCGCTGTTGGTCCTGCGCCTGATCTTACTCCGGTCGTGTCGGATTACCGTTGCCGACCACTGGCCTAGTGGAATTTGGAAACAATGTTTAACACAAAATGCCTTTTAGTTATTTGCACAGTAGAAAAAGCTGGTCAAACTCAATGTAGATAGTCTGTGAGTAAATACAATTACAATTTTTCTACTATGGTTAAAGCCTCCTCTACACAATGGCCCATGATGGGCGATTCAAAAAGTGGCTATCATCGCCGCGATCATGGGTTACTCTCTACACAATCGTGACTGTTACATTTACTCACTGTCATCTGTTGAAGATGGACGTCGAAGTGATAGCAGCTGCTGCTATCTATTTGCTCAGTACATATAATCATTATCGGAATGTACATCAAAATCAGGTCAAAAATTCAACCATTTTTGTTGCGTAAACATAAATCCACCGGCACCACGCATCACCTTTTCTTTATTTTTTTTAAATTGGCGACACATTCTCAGCGTCCCCGCCAAAAAAACCACTACCTTCTTACTTGACCTCGAGTAGCGATAGCTCAGTGAGGAGACCAACAGACTGCAATGCAGAGGGTCTCACGTTCAAACCCACGTCGCGCACCTCTGACTTTCGGAAGTTATATGACTTTTCGAAATTATGTGCGTATTGATTGACAATTATCGCCTGCTCCGTGCCTCGGAAAGCACGTTAAGCCGTTGGTCCCGGCTGCTATGATCATCTATGGCAGTCGTTATTGGAAGAGTGTCGACACAAAAGATCCCACTGGGCCGAAGTGTCGCCGGTCTGCACTGATTGGCCCCCACATAAGATAAGATACTTGACCTCTGTCGTGCGACTGATTGATGGATGATTGTGTGGACACGCGCACGATCATCGGCACACATTCCTTTGATGTATCGACAATTCACCGATTAGTCACGATTATAGGCGATGATGGCCACTCACAGACGATTATGCTCTCTACACAATCGTGCGCGCCTGTACTCGCCCATCATGGGCCATTGTGTAGAGGGGCCTTAAGATTCCACTTAATTGAAGGCGACAATGTCAATATTAATTACTGGGCATAGTTATGTTCAGATGCTGTCTCTATACTGATTCATACCAGGGATGATGCGAATATTTACATCCGCATCCGTAATTGCGGAGCTTCCACATCAATTTGGACATCTGGATCCGCAATAATCAACGCGGATGTTAATTCGGATCCAGATATAGCGCAGGTTGCGCCAAAAAAAATGGGTGGGAGATGAATGGCGCGATGATTCTTCAAGTGAAGATGAGAATCAAGAAACACTAGAAAATGGTATAGCTACATTTACAAACCTTTGCAAAACAGGCTTGAAACTGCACAGATGTTATTAGATACTTTTTATGAAAAAAAAATTATAATTTTTTTTATAAATTTTATGAAAAAAAAAATGAAAAAATTAAATAAGATGCACAATTTTCACCAACATCCGCATCCGTAATTGCGGAGCTTCCGCATCGATTGTGACATCCGCATCTGCATCTGCATTTGCGGATGTGAGCCTTTAAACATCCGTATCCGCATTGGCGGATATTAAAAAAATCTGCATCCTCAACATCCCTGATTCATCCTAACTAATATTATAAAAGCGAAAATGAGTTTGTTTGTTACCTTTTCAAGCCTAAACCACTGAACCGATCACTCTGAAATTTTGCATATACGTTGTTAGATGTACAGAAACGAACATAGGCTACCATTCATCCCGAAAAAAATTACTGTTCCCGAGGAAAACAACAATTAAGTTCTTATGATAATAGATGGCGCCACGTGTCTTTCAAATCATGATTGAATTATATTATTACAAGCAGAGTACGACCCGAATTGATTGTCAAATTCTAAATTAACGCGAGCAGAGCCGCGGGCAAAAGCTAGTACTAAATAATAATTACATTTCGTCTGATACGAGAACCAAATAGAGATCTTCTATATTCAAAGGCATTCTAAGTCAATAAATTGCGTGCCAACATCATACAAGGTGTTCATAGCCACTTGCACACACTGATCGGCAAACAATTAGCGAGGTTAAGCAACGTTGGGTGCGGTCAGTCTATAGATGGGTGACCGCTTAGTGGTATTTCATCTGAGCGTCTCCGTGCTTTGGAGGGCACGTAAAAAGTCGGTCCCGGTTGTTGTCAAATTGACAGCAGTCGTTAAGCCATGTCAGGGGCCTACGGGCGTCTTGAACAACTCTTGACAACAGGTTGGCCACTAACCACACGAAAAGAAGAACATAATACAATATTCATAATAGGTATAATACAATATTACTAAGAAGATATCCTATCGCAGATAGAGAACTGAAATTTCGGCGCTTAATAGCGAGGCTTCGGTAGTATAGTGGTAAGTATCCCCGCCTGTCACGCGGGAGACCGGGGTTCGATTCACCGCCGAAGAGATTCTTCTTGGATTTTATTTTCCCATTCATAGATTATTGAAAGATAATTTTAGAATATTAAATGAGATTATTATTTATATATATTACTAGCTTTTGCGCGCGGCTCCGCCCGCGTTGGACTTACATCAATAAAAGGTAACCTATGTCCTTCCCCAGGTTTTAAACTATATTTGTGCCAAATTTCATCTAAATCGGTTGAGTGATTTAGCCGTAAAAAGGTAACAGACAGACAGATAGACAGACAGAGTTACTTTCGAATGTATTATATTAGTAAGGATTATATTTATTTCATGTAAGTAATATTTTATTATCCTTTTTTGTGATAATTTAATACCTTAGGTAAGTACTTAAAAGTAATAATTATGTGTACAATTTTAATTGATTAATTGTGAAAATCCTAATTAAAATTGTAATGCGAGTGTGTTTATTTGTTTGTTACGCTTTCACTACTTAACTACTCGACCGATCATGAATTTTCGAACACACGTTAGGCGAATAGATAAGGACATAGGTTACCTTTCATCCAGACAAAAGTACTGGGTACTAACTTAACCTACATTTACGCGAGCGACGCCGCTGGAAAAAACTAGTATCATATAATCATTGAGGTAATAATGTAATAGAGACGACAACAAGACAATTCCTGTACTAGGATTAAATCTTGTGAAGCGGACACCCAGACTCAGAATTGCAATTTCTGGATCACACAAGCTAATATTTAAGGCCCCCCTTAAATATCCCATACAACAGACATGATTTTTTTGCCGTTTTTATACTGGTACGGAACCCTTCATGCGCGAGTCCGACTCGCACTTGGCCGGTTTTTTTATAGTACTAAAACATGTCGTTTAAAAGTAGAATTTCTACTCACTCCTCTGAATATAAGTTGTCTGACTCCCTCCACTTCCGTGACTCTGCCCTCCGTGTCTTGAAGACCCTCCCATTTCTCTGTCGATAATGGCGTGCCTCTGCAATTAAATAAATAAGAATAATAAATTTACGCTATAGCTCAGTGGGGAGACCAACATACTGCAATGCAGAGGGTCTCGGGTTCGAATCCACGTCGCGCACCTCTTTCGAAAGTTATATGACTTTTCGAAATTATGTGCGTATTGATTGACAATTATCACCTCCTCCGTGCTTCAGAGAGCACGTTAAGTCGTCGGTCCCGGCTGCCATAAACATCTATGGCAGTCGTTATGGGAAGTCAGTGCCCTCTGATATCCTGACACTGGTGTAGCCTTAGCGTATCGTTAGCCTTCGGGATGCGGAGGTCAGATGGCTGTCGTTCCGTGTAAAAACTGATATCCAGTCAAATCCGGTTAGACTAGAAAGCCGACCCCAAGTGACTTGGGAATGATAAAGGCTAGGGAGAAGATTATATAGACCATCGATCAAATATACCATAGATGCACGATCGTCGCTCGAAAAACGGCCCCAACAAAACTGTGTATAAATCAGTCGTATGCGCTATATTATGCACCTGTCCCACTCACTCTTGCGTGCGCTGCCCGTAAGCAAGAGCGAATCGACACCACTACAGTTACTACGGTGGAGACCGTACCATATACTTAGTACGCTTGCGTATCGCGAGTAACAGACTTAGGACGCTTTACATTGACGCGTTTTACCTAAACTAATACAAAAGGTTTGTCAGTGGGCGTTCAATGGTTATTCCGGTTTATTTCCTGGATTGCATAATAAATGCAGACACTTATAAGTAAGTAGTACTGGTCAGTGCCACATATTGACGCGGTTTTTGTATGAGAATGTGCATCTATGGTATATTTGATCCAAGATATAGACTATTAAATGTATAAGTAGATTCTATTTAGCCTTACGATACAGTTCTCCCTCGTAAATATGATAAGTTGTATTAGATAAGACAAGTCGTTCTGAACGGTTTCATTGATAATTCAACAAAGAACAGTTCAATTCTTATCTCAATCGACATATAAAATAGTGAATCATGATTTATTAACAGAAATAGATAATTAATAGTTACTTACTAAATGTGATATTAAACCACGCAATAAATTATAATCTATACTAATATTATAAAGAAGAAAGATATGAATTTTTCTATGTTTGTAAGTATTTTTGTTCGTAATGAATAAACTAATAAACAACATTTTAACAAAAAAGAAAGCCGACTTCAAAGAAGAATATTCTAAAACTTAAAATGCACTATCTTATCTTATCTTATGTGGGGGCCAGTCAGTGCAGACCGGCGACACTTCGACCCAGTGGGATCTTTTGTGTCGACACTCTCCCAATAATGACTGCCATAGATGTTCATGGCAGCCGGGACCAACGGCTTAACGTGCTTTCCGAGGCACGGAGCAGGAGCTAATTGTCAATCAATACGCACATAATTTTGAAAAGTCATGTAACTTCCGAAAGTCAGAGGTGCGCGACGTGGGTTCGAACCCGAGATCCTCTGCATTGCAGTCTGTTAGTCTCCCCACTGAGCTATCGCTGCTCTTTAAAATGCACTAAAAAGTTAATAAATAATTGCATATTCTCGTGAATAATTAAATTATTGTTATTAATGGAGTCGGTGTCAGCCAAGGTAGGTTTGTAACTAATTAAACATGATATGTCTTACTGTAATCATAACATAACATTGACATGCACAACTACACACATAGACATAGAAAAATCCATCAGCCACTAAAAGCAATATTTCACCACTAAAAAGGGGATCGAAACCACCAGTTTTAGTGAAAAATCCACTAAGTTGGCAACACTGAATTATATAGGGAACCTATTAAGTCGTGAAAGCTTACCTAGGTATGCTAGGTCTGGGCGGTAGCGTGGGCTTCACGCTGATGACTTCATACTCTTCATTCTTCACGACGGTGGTAGCTTCCTCCATAGCGTTCATACTCTTAGTCAGAAGGTCTGCCACCTCTTCTGAAACGTCGCGCTTACCGTTCATAGCTTCATTGCCGTAGTATACTGGAACATGCAAGAAATTATTAACCTACTACCAAGGTGGTAAATAATTACCGCCTAGTAAGCCGTTACCGTAGACTATGACCGCTTGTAATACCCAGAATTTATTTCGCGAATTGAAAGTGAAATAAAAGGACTTCTTTTAATTTTGTTTTGGCTGTCTGTCGTTTTATAGAAAACTAGATGTTCCCGCGGTTTCACTCGCGTTTATCGTTACTGCGCCGCCCCCGTTGGTCGTATCGTGATGTTATATAACCTATAGCCTTCCTCGATAAATAGGCTATCCAACACTAAAATAATTTTTCAAATCGAACCATTAGTTCCTGAGATTAGCGCGTTCAAACAAACAAACTCTTCAGCTTTATAATATTAGTATAGATAAAAGGACTTTCTTTCTTTTAATTTTGCTTTGGCTGTCTGGCTTCTTATAGAAAATCACTAGGAATAATAAACTGTGTAACAGGTGACTTTACAATCATTCAAACAAAGACACAACGAACATCCTGATTCGAAACAACTATTTGTAAATTCTACCTAATGTTCTCAATGCGAATGTGACTTTATTTATGGCGCTTTTACACCTCATCTGCTGGACCGATCATCATGAAACATACATGCTGTCAGGGGTACAGAAAGGTACAACTTTTATCCAGTATAAAAGTACTATAATAATAATATAATAATATTCTATCACATACACAGAACACCATCTAACCCAAACTAAGCAGAGCTTGTACTACGGGTACTAGACAATGGATATAAATACATACATAATATATACCTATTATACATAGAAACACCCACACCAAGACAAACATCCATGTTCATGCACACAAATGTTTGACTTGTGCGGGATTCGAACCCGCGACCTCAGCCGTGGCAGTCGGTTACACTAACCACTACGCCATCGAGGCCGCCTCGAGTACTGCTCCGAGTGGCGTGTTTTTTATTAAACACTGGAGTATCCTTGCAATCATGTTCAAACCAGGGAAGAACCATCATTCTGCAGATCTCAACTAGAAAACCTTGTGTATTGTTCTTGGGGAAAGCATGAATGTGTCATTGAATGTCCTGTACCAGACACAATAGAAAATTGTTTGCGGTCTTTTATGACTATGTCAATGTGTAAGGGTGCGTCCCAATCTGGCGAACTTGAAATGTACGCACGCAGTGAGCGAGTGGCTCATGAGCGGCGCATTCGCCAAATTTGGACACAGGCTTAAAGAGACCATATGACTGATGACAAGGGAGGACTAATGTAGTTTGTCCTTTACGCTAGTAGCACAGCATCTTTGCCTGGAGCGATTTCTGTTTTGGAAGGTCATCAGATCGCGCGAAGTCTTTCTCCTGGTATTACGAGCGTTCATAGACTAAGGTCACAACTTACCATATGACACTATGGTAGTATTTATGCAATAATATTTATCCCCAAAGGGGTATTACTTCCAAATGTCGTCTTAGTTAAGTGTCAAGCAATAAAATGTGAATTTATAGCATTCTGCTGGCTTTAAGCTTCGTGCTACTACGGAAAATTTCTCAGCAAAAACCCTAATAGCCCGATCTGGCAATCGAATCAAAGACTACCGCCCACAAACATAAGTGCAAATTTGTGCCATAGGGTTTAGCCCCAAAAACAAAAACCCTAAAAGGCGGCGAGGCAGTCTACATAAGCAATATTAATAAAAATGATTGGGCAGCATTGTCATGATTGATAACCTCTTTTTAATAAATAAAAAAATTAAAAAGATAATTTATAATACCTGGTCTCTCTTCCAATTTGCCTGCAGCATGTATTTTATTATTTTTGTTAATTAACCGTTGAAAAAGAATATAGTATGGGGTAAGCAGAGTTGTGTTACACCTACGTTTGCCAGATTATTACGTCATCACTAGGGGGCGAGCCATATTGCCATCTTGCAGGCATAGTGCTAGACTAAATACTGTCTTCTTCTCTCTAGCCTTTATTATTCCTAAGTCACTTGGGGTCGGCTTTCTAGTCTAATCGGATTTGACTGGATATCAGTTTTTACACGGAGCGACTGCCATCTGACCTCCGCAACCCGAAGGCTAACGATACCCTAAGGCTAGACCAGTGTCAGGATATTAGAGGGCACTGACTTCCCAATAACGACTGCCATAGATGTTCATGGCAGCCGGGACCGACGGCTTAGCGTGCTCTCCGAGGCACGGAGCAGGCGATAACTGTCAATCAATACGCACATAATTTCGAAAAGTCATAAACTTCCGAAAGTCAGAGGTGCGCAACGTGGGTTCGAACCCGAGACCCTCTGAATTGCAGTCTGTTGGTCATCCCCACTGAGCTACTGTCTATGGAATAAATACATTAATTTTCTAAAACTAATGTATTTATTCCATAGACAGTATTTGCACACATAGTCTTAAGCCTATAACCTCGAATAGGCAAGCAGAGTTGTATTGCAATCACATTTCGGTAATTATTAATATATAGTTAGCGACCCCCAAAGACAAGCAATCAGGTGATTTCTAGGGAGTCAAACGTACCAGGCACAGTTCTAGACCCCAAACTGCTACTAAGATTTTTGGAAAGCAAATCCCAGTAACACATTCAGCCGTCATAAGGAAAAAAGACGTATCTAACAGATTTTTCGAATTAAGATCTTTACATATTTGGAATCAGTGAAACAAGACGAATCTGCCGGTATATTTAATAAAGAATGTTTTTTTTTTTGGCAGATACGTCTTTTTCTTTATGACGAAGGCAGCATTGCCTGACCAGGGAGTCGAACCGGAGTCCTCATGCACAGCAGTCCCTAAGCCACCGAAGCAAAAAATATACAAATAATCATATTTCAAAAAAAGACTTCTCTCGTAATATGAATAAGTCCTGTGTCGCGGGGGACTTTACAAACATTCAAATAACGGACGCAAAGAACACCCAGACTCGAAATTATTTGTGAATCACACAAATATTAGTCTCGTGTGAGCATCGAACCCACGACACTCGGAGTGGCGGCAGTGGCGAGGCGACCACTTAAACCACAACGCCATCCTTACAGTCAAAATAGATTCCAAATTCTAAAGCTACATTTGTATGAAGGATAAAATAACGAGATAGGTGAAAACCCAGGATTCAACCTCTTCGTCTTCATGTGACCTTGTGACCCCTATATCTCGGGGGTCTTTTGATCCACAGGGCCAATATTCAAACCCGACCGAGGTATGACCCCAAGGTGTATGCACACCAAGTTACAAGTCAATCGTACCTACTGCTGGGCATGGTGTCCACAGTTGGGCCTCATGTCCACTTTTGGTCATCTTGCCCACTGTTAGGCGTCATACCAACTGTTAGGCATTATGCCCTCTGTTGGGCATCATGTCCACTATTGGGCATCATGTCCACTATTGGGCATCATGTCCACTGTTTGGCATCATGTCCACTGTTGGGTATCACGTCCATTGTTGGGCATCATGCCCACTGTTGGGCATGTTGTGTTGCAAAACGCAGCACAAGACAAAACTTAACATCAAACAGCAGCAACCAACTCGAATCAGCACACCACCAATTTGCATATAAATGAAGCCATTTTGCCATTTAAAATACATATGACCTTGTGACCTCTATATCTCGGGGATTTTATGACCCATAGAGCCCATATTCAAATTCGACTGAGGGATGACCCCAAGGTGTCTGCACATCAAGTTACAAGTCAATCAGTCCAGTGGTTACGGAGCTAAGCCTGTCACTAACAGACAGACACATTCACCCACAAAGTGTTTTCATTAACCTCTTCGAAGAAGACTCAAAGGTTAATAAGTCCATAATAATAATTCTTTATTTTGATTTAATGTACTCATTAATAATTTCCATGTTCAAGTTGAACTTTGACTGTAATAAATAAATATGCAATTATTTTCGTCATGGGAAGTGATCGCGATAATTGCAGCAATATTATGTCGTTGCATGCTTGTAACCGTGATGAGTAAGCAGATGTGTTTAAGTTTACTTTTCAACAGTTAAATTCTGCTCGACGTTTTTATACATTTTACCAAAATTCCAGAATTGCAGACTCGAAAAGTTATTGTGTATTACTGCCAAGATATTTGCAGTAGCAGAAGCTTCTGCGAATATCTTCACAGTGAAACACTAACATTTTAGACAACTCTAGAATTGAACCCGATTGGCTGTAAACATACTAACTTATACCACGGAACTAATAAGGTATAAGACATGAATCTATAGCTTCAACATCACCAAAGGATATAGAAGAAAAACATTCATATTTTGCTAGTTATAGTTTTAGGTGTCATGTAATAAGTGATAAGCTTATTGAGGTCTACCAGCCGCAGTTCCAGGCCCTGTGCTGCTACTAGAAATTGCATGACAAAAAATCGAATAACACTACTCGATTCGGATGTCGAACCCAAGACCTCATAGCCAGCAGATATGGCCTCTTCACTATAAACCCATGTCTCAATGTAAGCGTCCCAAAGAGCTCGTGAAAAGAAAAAGATGAAAATAACAGATACTCACCAATATCAGAAAGCTTCGAAAATGCCTCCAAAGTAGTTTCATAGGGCCTCTGCTTGAAATTGGACACGAGATTCCATACAACATCGGTCGTATTCTCCGTGAAGATATCTAGCTCAGCAAAGGACTTATTCAGCACTTGGGACTCAATATTAGGTTCCACGACCACATAAGTGTTCCTATCATGTCTGGTTTTGGCTGTTTTGACATGGTTCTTGAGATATGCTACAAAGATTTCAGCGTTGCCGTGTTGGAAGTAAAACGTGGTCTGCCAGACTCCAGGTTTGGTCGAGAACTGCATTTGCTGATTGTTTCTGGTTACTCTGAAGGTTTTGAGTTCGTCGAGGGGGATTTTGATGATGCGTGCGCGGGCGGTAGCGTAGTCTGATGTTATGTTGCCGCTGAGTGTCCTTTGGCGACGACCTGGTGAAAAGCTGGTGTTAGGATATGGATGGTTTGGAGAAGGTCCAGCTAAATCTTCGGTCATACTTAGAATTTAAATTGGAGAATAGATGAATGAATGGAATGAGTAGAATAGCGAGCGACTACCGATTGTTTAGTGTTTTATACCACGATGATGGCAAGCAATCATACAGTCCGTCTGATGGTAAGCAGTTACCGTTACTTGTGGACGCTTGTGACAACAGAAGCACAACATAAAATATTTTTCTTTCTTTCTTTCTTTTCTTTCAACATGCGCGTTGCTGACCCTTTAAAAAATATTTATAGGTAACCAGGTACGAGTTACCCAAAATCCGAAAAATGCCACTCAAAGAGAAATCTTATAAATTTAGAAGCAAGGGTAGACGTCAAATGAGAGTAAAACTATGTACGATATAATTTGCGATGTAACCGCATTTTAGTGCGTGTAAGTGAGACAGCAATTATTACCTACAACGTTCTTCACTTTTTCTAATATCCAATATAAAAATGGGTAGTATTTAACTGCACAGCAAAAAAATACTAATTGCGCAGCAAAAAAAGCTAATTGATCAGCAACTCATGGCCAGCAAACTTTAAAGAGATCAAACTAAGTCGACGGAACCCCGCTTCGCGGGGCTCCTATTTTTGGGGGGGTTTAAAAAAAGGAACCTAACATAACCTAACACTTTCGAGGCGGAATGCAGTGATTTGAGGCGTATAGATGCTCGTTATGCTGTGCAATATTTGCTGACCAATTAGTATTTTTGCTGATCATTATATTTAATCCCAATTATAATTAGTATTATAAAAATGTTTATAAGTTTAATGCTGTTTTAACAAAAAGGTTCCTTTTGAAAGCCTTCTTTACCGTTACCTGTAACTAACGGCTGAAATTACTATTACAAATTACGTTCAAAATGAAACAGGCAACTACAGTATTAAACTTGATGTTGGTATTGCACGCATTGAATGTCTAAATCGCATTTATGATATGCCTTATCGTGAATCAATAACCTTCACATTGACTTTCTGATGCGAAATAGTAAAGCATTGTTGTTTCTAGTTTTATTCCACGATTCGATGGAATGGTAATGCATTTACCTTGATATTGAAACGACAGTAAGTAGGATCAATGGATATGCATTGGATGCGATCCTAAGGTGTATCTCTTATTAGGGATAATTCCCTATCTAGCGAGGGAATTGGGAAGCATACAGTTTAGGCACTGACAGTACATCTAGACCCAGAACAATCATTTTATGGTCTCACAAATAATTTTCTCAAGTGCGATTCGAGTCTATACATTTCCTTTATTTTATTTATGTTTTTTTGTTTGTATTTTCTTCTTGTTTATATGATAATATGTTGTGTTTTTAGTGTGTTTAATAAATTATTTTTCTTTCTTTCTTTCTAAGCATGGCGGCAGCTGAAAGACAACCGCTGGCCTAAGTCATCTACGTATGAATTAAGTACTTTAATCCCTCCAACGAAACTAATATGTTTGTGGTACGAGCGGGTTCACGTCGGTAGTACAATAGGTGGAATTCGAATCCACAACCTTTCAATCGCAAATCTTATGCCATATTCATTGGGCTACCGACACGACCGAACTGCGGAATAGATATTGGCGAAGTTTGCTATAGAGGTAGCTTGGACTATGTGGAGAGACATAGGCTAGTAAAAAAATAAGCTAAAGTCAAAACTGTCTTCTTACTCGAACTCCAAGCCATAAAATCGTCATCACAAAAATACCTTTAGCGTAAGACATGGATATACCAATAGTGTTGACGACGGCCCACTCCTGGTCCTGAGTGTCGGAGTCAATGGTGATCAGGTCGTTGGGTCTCCACTCGATGGTCTTCGTACTGTCCTGGTTCTGCACGATGCACAGCATGCCGATGCTGTTGAGGTCCGTGACTGGTCGCCCCAGGCAGGCCTTGAGGAGTACGCCATCTTGAGTGAATAGGTCCTGGAAAGATAGTATATAATAATTGTTTAGAAAAATTGTAATCGTCATTGAGCAGGAAACCCGACATTATGCAATCTTCAAAAGGTTCAAGTATCAGGCAGTTTGAGAAAGAAAAGATTGACTAGGCAAATATATAAGGAGAACATTCTCTGAGCGCATTGGAGGTATTCTAAAAAATACCAGATACCTTAAGCCGACGAGCTTGCATGAGAAAATGTTATTATACGAGTAATAAAGAAAGAGAGTTATGCCATAATCGTAGTAAGTCGAATACCGTAGTGTACCGTATGTGATTTCAGTACACAGTAGTGACTACGCCAATCCCATATTTTACGTACAAAATATCTTACTCCTAAATATTATATCAACTAAGTTATTTACCTAATAAAAAAGAATATAAAACTTTAGCATCATCACATACAGGATTGGCTAAAATGCCATGAAATAGACCTACACTATATACAGATATATTTGTGGCATCTATAAGTTGTGCCCTTAAAACATTATAGCTTGAAATTGACCTACACTATATACATATATATTTGTGGCATCTATAGGTTGTGCCCTTAAAACATTATAGCTTGAAATAGACCTACACTATATACAGATATATTTGTGGCATCTATAAGTTGTGCCCTTAAAACATTATAGCTTGAAATAGACCTACACTATATACAGATATATTTGTGGCATCTATAAGTTGTGCCCTTAAAACATTATAGCTTGAAATAGACCTACACTATATACATATATATTTGTGGCATCTATAAGTTGTGCCCTTAAAACATTATAGCTTGAAATAGACCTACACTATATACAGATATATTTGTGGCATCTATAAGTTGTGCCCTTAAAACATTATAGCTTGAAATAGACCTACACTATATACATATATATTTGTGGCATCTATAAGTTGTGCCCTTAAAACATTTTAGCTTGAAATAGACCTACACTATATACAGATATATTTGTGGCATCTATAAGTTGTGCCCTTAAAACATTTTAGCTTGAAATAGACCTACACTATATACAGATATATTTGTGGCATCTATAAGTTGTGCCCTTAAAACATTACAGCTTACACATTCTTTCAAAACATGTTGAACATCCTCAACAACACCACATGTTACACAGGAGAATCCTTTGTACCCATTAGGTAAGCAAATTTGTTACGAGGTATATGGCCTGACCGTAATCTAAGTGCAGCAATGAAAATGTATATTTTAAACTTAGTACTACATACATCGTTTCACAGAAGGAATAAAGACTAACGGTTTCCATAATATGTATATAAGCTGAAATTTATATATCTTAGAAGGAATAATCAGAAGTGTATTAATATAACATTTCCGTTTATTACCTTATGTTTAGTACCTTAAAATATAGGTGGCAAAATGGTGTGCATTACCGCATCAAAATGTTGTGCTTTAGAAAGGTGAGAGTAAAACAAATAATTAGTTCATTGTGAAGAGTAATTTGTTCACTAATAGCAAAATTTGTTCAAGTTGTAGTAGTAAAGTTATGCAAAAAAAACAAATTTTGCTACAGTAATGTTTGAAACATTACCATGTAATTTTTTTTTTCGTAACTTTTTTTAGCCCGGACATAAATGCATGAGTAGATAGCTTTTGTTGTGTTTATGTTGTAGTCTTATTTAGTAAACTCACCTCTTCTATGCATCATCGCTCATTATTTGTCAGATAGATAACTCTTAACTGTACTGTACTGTAAATACAATAAAGAAAACAAACAAACATTTATAGTACTATTTCTAAAAATATCACTAATTAATATTTAACTACCTCTCAACTGAATAGCCCCTCAAGTCCTAGATTAATTAACCTAATCAACGGTCTGCCTCTGTTACTTGATTATTATTCAACTAACACCTAACACTGAATGATGTTCATAGATGATTAGTAGTCAATAGTTTATATTTAGCTGCCTCTTAATCTAAGTTTGTTTATAAATAAAGGCTAATGTAAGGCCAAATCACTAAATGCAAGACAACCTATTAACCTTTTGATTCTTAGTGGCAGACCAAAAGTTTTTTATTATTTCTGTCATTCCAGGAATTTACTAACACAGTCTTGAATAGAAATGATAAGAATGGACAATTGTTAAGTTAGTGTTGATATTTAAATGATTTCAATTGTTTTGCTAACTTATGTATAAAATTAAAACATAATTATATATTATTATTATATTGATAAAATACCTTACTAAATAGCTTAGTAAGCTTTTACATGTGTGTGTTTAGATTCAAAGAATTTGTCGAGTCTATTCTAAAAGTAGTTCAGTGACATAAATGATACAAATATCAATATTGGATTATACAAAGAAAATATATACCTAGTCATTAACACTTGATAAATATAAGATAAAACTTAAAAATAGCAATAGTTGTGAAGGTTCATTAACCTTTTTTTAATGTATCTATGGATTGTGCTTGTCTAATTACCACAGGCAATGCATGCCGGAGCTAATAATAAGTAGGTATGTTATAATTATTTGTGCAACCAAGTGATTGAAGTAGGTCAAACAGACATCTAAATCAACATGAGCATAAACCATTGCCACAAGTTCAATACAGCAGATTCAGCAGAATTTTATTATACTTACCTACACAAAAACTCCTTGCCCATAGACAATAGCAAATTAAGTACGTAATAGTTACTTATTCAATTTTTCTCACATTAGTTTATTATACTATACTCTTCTTTTTATAATTAAGTAGGTAGGTACCTAATGAATGTCGGGTAGTTTCAAATTAAATATATACCTATATAGGTATAATTTTAGTTGCTTACCTATGTAATTATACTGATAGTAAATAAGAAACAATGATTTATATTTATATTTAACAGCTGTTACAATATAACTATTCCAGGAATTACATCATAACAAAAAAATATGACATAAAATAACAAACATTATGTATGTTGTAATGTATGTAAATAAATATAAATATAGCCATTGTTAAGTCAAATAGACCATAGGCTTTATATAAATAAGGTTCTAATTAGAACAACAACAATAAAATTCTGCGTAATGCACCTTGTGCGTCCCAAATTACCTACTGGACACGAAATCATGCTGCGTACTTTTTACAGACAAGCATTATTTTCTGTGACGCAATATACAATCTGTCCTTGGAAAATAACAAGCAAATATTTTGTTGTTTACTACTTTTAAAGTAAGACTGTGTATTGAGCAAAGGTCATGCCGTACGACAGACAAAGAATAAATAAACATTAGAAACTTACTTTACATTGCTCAGGAATATCTTCCACGGAACTTGATTCCGACATTTTGGAGCTCACAGGACACTTAAACACGATAAATATGCTTTGAATTAATGTAAAATACGTGCAATATTATATCTACGCCATATTTTTCAAGGATTTCCTGTTCAAAATAAATAAATACGCCAACTTCGACACACAATAATGAGCACAGAGCAACTATTGTGTGTTGCAAGCCTAAAATCTAATTTGACAAGTATTTGGGGAAAAGTAAAACAATTATTTCAACAATAGGTATTTAAAAAAATATAATATTTTATATTATTTTGTTTTTATTTTTATATTAAATAGGTAAAATGAAAATATTTTTTTTTATATAACTAAATCAGCGTATTATGCTGTTTGACACGTTTTATTAACTTTAAAGTTCTCCATGATGTGCTTTAAAAATCCACAAGTTATGGTAAATATAAACACAACATTCTTTGCAACACTTGACTAACTATCAAAACGTTTCAATACACGCATAATAATAAAACCAAAACAAAACGAATGGAATAGGACAATTATCAATAAAAAAAAATCGTTTTAAATAGTGTAATTTACCTACGCTCCTATTTTTAGTTTATTTTTCTTTATAAATATCACTAGCGAATTAGCAATTTCGGATATGGAATGATAATGAAATATGGATGGGATTTGAACCTCCGATCTGTCGATAGCTAGTCCAATGCCTTATCTATTGGGCTATCGCCCTATGACTTGTTTATGGATTATTCTTTCTTTTTAGCGTACTTTCCTTGTCCTCATATGAGAATTGGGAAATAATACGTAGGTATTCAAGTAGTAGACGTTACGTATTACATGCATGGAGCTTGGTCAAGAGTAAGAGAGTGACTTTTAAATCGACTGACAGTCCACAGTCCACATAAAGTCGTTGATAGTCGCCCGGTATTGTACCTACTAAAATTGGAGGCGAGGCCTACATAATAATATATTATAATCACATATAATAAAGAATATTCTTTATATTATTGATTGTTGGATTAGGCAAGAATGTCACATTTCTAATCACTTTTTAGTGCGTAGGAATCTCACATCCTTACCTTACTCAACAACCAACAATCTCCACACCTGGATGATTAGAAACTTTATACAGATTTCTTGTAAAAATGGTATGTATTGAATATTTCAAAAACGAGCTATTGACGCTACTTAGACATTTGTTAAGTATATAAAATGTTATTATTTTTGCTGTGATTTTAATTTTATTAGGTAGGAACAGCCTAATCCTAATTTAATAATACATAATAAATGCGAATGTGTGTTTGTTTGTTACGCTTTCACGCCTTGACTACTCGACCGATCATCATGAAATTTGGCATGTACACGTTGTCAGGGATACAGAAAAGCACATATACATAGGTTTACCTTTAATCGAAATTTCAGAAAAAGTAATTACTGTTACTAACCTGCATTTACGCGAGCAAAACCGCGAGCAAAATCTACTGTCTGTATAATTACAATCAAGGTGACAAACAAATATGGCAGACTTTATGCCAAGTGGTTATCGTAGCGTGGTCATACGCTTGCAATATTATCTAGGTAGATACTAAAGACAAGGAATAAAAGGTGGAATATCAAGCAAGCTATAAAAGATACATCTTTTATAGCTAAGATTACTGGAGACTTACAAAGTCTCCAGTAATCTTAGGTAAACGGATCGCGGAGGATCAACTCAGATTGAGCAGAAAATGTTCGAGTACCTACATTTATGATGTAAATGAACATGTGCGAGCATGATCATTCGCAGCGTCCAGCAACGGTCTTCTGCTTGTAGCGTTGCCAGGCGTCCGGGTAAAGCAGGACACAGTCAGGCTTTTGATAGGCTTTTTAAATTGTACATTTGAAAGTACAAACATACACAACATACTATAAAAAATTATCGTCTAAGACTAAAAAATTAAGGATTTTTTACCCAGATGTCCAGCTAAACTAGTCTACTAACTAAGTCCGGCTTTTAGATTTTAAGACCTAGCAACCCCATCTGTGTGCCGTTCAGGTAGGTACGGTGTGGCACGACTGGCGTGCCAAGAGAGTACAAGCAGCGAGAGTGAACTTTTTAAAATTGATGACTTACAATTGAATTATCGCACTAATGCGCGAGGTACACACAGCGACACATCAAGCTAGACTTTTTGGACTTTGGACTATTAGAACTTGAACACTGCGAATCGTGTGAGTGAGTGCATTATATTTTTGTTACGCTCTATCCGTTACATCGGCACCGTTATGCACTGTCCCTTTCCGACAATTCTCTATTTTGTATGTAGCGTAGATTTTATGTGTAGGTACCTATACTTAATAACCTCGATATATTGGACACACTGCGGCTGTTCGTTCCAAACACCAGGCTGCGGCAGGTTCTGAGAGCGCGGATTTTCGATGTCCCGGTGGCTCGCACTAACATTGGCAAGTTTGCCCCGGTTCCAAGAGCCATAACTTTAATAAATAGCGTCTCACAAAAGCTCGACATTTTTAATTGTACGTTGGCGGAATTCGTGAGTGTGACCCTCGAGTTACTAGCAAAGTAATTTTAATTACATTATCGCATTGGGTGTAAACCTGTAATGATAGTGTAAGATTGTATATATAAATAAATAATAAAATAAATAATAAATAAATAAAAAAGTATATAGGGTGTCTAACTTGATGTGTAGCCGTGTGTACAGATCGCGCAATCTACGATGGCCGGACTGAACATAGCGTCTCCGAATTGTTGCGCATGTACAGTCGCTAAGACGCGTAACGCCCCCGCCCCCTGTCACCAAAGAGACCTAAAACTTGTAACTGCGACGCCACTCGCGCAATGTTCAGACCGGTCATCATACAGTGCGCGATCTGTACAAGCACGGATATCCACGAGTCTGTTTGATTATTACGTGCAAATGCTTAAGCAGCTTAAGCCGTCGTGCGTGTAAGTAGTGAATGCTCAAACATTTTGCTATTTAATCTGAGTTGATTCGACCTGGACAAAAAACATAAAAAAAGAAATTGTCTATCATTTCTTATCGTCACCAAAGAAACAGATTCTTCAACTCGGCTCTGCATATGCACAGTATTATGAGCCTTTCAGAATCTCTGTTTGTCTGTATCTATACTAATATTATAAAGATAAATTTTTTTGTTTCTTTGTTACTAACGATTTAATTAAAAAACAATTCAACCGATTTTAAAAATTATTTTACCATCAGAACGCTATATTATCACCGACTATAATTATTATATTAAAACATAGGCTATATTTTATTTTAAAAAATTACTGTTACTTTTTTTTGTTTTTATTTTTACTTGTGGTAATGCATTGACGCATAACGTTATGTCGGACTCATATGTATAAAAAAAAGATGGTAATGATGATAATGGACCGACCGGTAATACCGACTAAAGGTGTTCCTCGACAAAACCGCAATCGGTGGGGCCGCGCGAATCACTTTCACATGCAGTCGACCCCGCCGAGGTTTTGGCCCTACACAACAAGACTACCCTTTGGGCACCACTACATTTAAGCCCTACTGTCCTCCCCATAAGGAGGGGCGGAAACACGACACAGAGGCGCGCGTGGGAACACGCACGCCGCCTCTCGGACTTGGTACTGATCGGGTGGCGGGCAGGCCCACGAAGGCCACCACCCCCAGGTCAAACCTCAGGGTGGCTGGAGGTCATCTCGCGACTGTTAGGTACTTATATAACCTAACCTACTACGAAGCTGCGTGCAAAAACTAGTTATTCATATACATACAGATTCTGAAACCCTCATCAGCGACGTATCAAAATCAAACATAATTATGTCAAGTGATTTGATTGGCTGTTGCTAATTTAATCAGCCAATCCCAGTGGTTGATATGCGTTTGACTGTTTGTTGATAAATTTTTGTATTCATCTGCTTTTCACGAACCAGATTTTACTTAATGATTAAATTATTTTATCGATACATAAATAAGGAGCGATAGCCTAGTGGAATACCGTTGGAGTGAAACGGAGAAGTATCGAGTTCGATCCCAACCTTTAACTTTTTTAAGTTGTGTGCAAATAAATAGTTAAATACCGCGGCTATGGCCTTCTCACACTGGGAAGAGGCCCGTGCCCAGCAGTGGGGCAGTTAATATACAGGGCTGATACTATTATTACTATATTAAATATATAATCCACAACTCCATGTACAAAAAAATTGTAGGTACCTATAATATTGCCGACATTTGCATACCTATTATGTTAATTTTGTGATTTTAAAATACAATGGATATTCAAAATAAGTAATTTTATTTTGAGAATACGTAATATAATATATATTATGTTATAATGTCTTCTGTTTACGCGAATGTTATTAATTGAAATTAAACTATCGGATTTTATCGTGTTGTTTGTTTGACACATTATTACAAAATTAATATCTGTTGTGGGACAATAAATTCTACATACAAGTCGATGGTGTGGCAATGGGCTCCCCAGTATCACCTGTTGTTGCCGACATATATATGGAGGACTTTGAGGCTCGAGCTTTGCAGACTGCCTCCATCACACCCAGGATGTATAAGAGGTTTGTAGATGATACTTTTACAATATTACCAACAGATAGTGTAAGTGTATTCCTAGAACATCTTAATTCCATTAATAACAACATCCAACTTACTATGGAATTAGAGGCAAATAATTCATTAGCTTTCTTAGATGTAGGTACTTGTCATCAGGAATCCTGATCATACTTTGAGCCACACTGTGTATAGGAAAAAGACCCGTACAAATAGGTACTTAAACGGTGACCTGTGTCAGGATATTAGAGGGCACTGACTTTCCAATAACGACTATCATATATGTTCATAGCAGCCGGGACCGACGGCTTAACGTGCACTTCGAGGCACGGAGCAGGCGATAATATTGTCAATCAATACGCACATAATTTCGAAAAGTCATATAACTTCCGAAAGTCAGAGGTGCGCGACGTGGGTTCGAACCCGAGACCCTCTGCATTGCAGTCTGTTGGTCTCCTTACTAAGCTATCGCTGCTGTTCATTAAGTACGTACTACTTAATAACTCAACATACAAAAAGGTAAAGCCCCATTATCTCTAGGAGACCCTTCACGTTTTGAGCGGTGCACCTATATGAGTTATATTGCATAATGAATTTATACGTAATGAAGTTGCCAAGACAGACCGGGTAATAAAAATGAATGAATGAGTCCAAAAAAGACATTTTATGAGACAAGTAAATCGCCATTTCTTAAGGAAATTTCGAGATTATCTGTTGAATGACGTTTTTAACAAGAATCTTTATCAGATTGGTTTATTTCAGACTAGTGAGAAGGAATTATTTATTCATAAAACTCATGGTTTCACAAAAATCCCAAGGTCAGTTACCTAAGTAAGTGAAAATGTTCTCGGAAAATGTTATCTATTTTATAATTTTTTTTTTTACAGGAAGCATCCTAACAGACTAATATTCTTATATAATTATAAATTCAATAATTAACTTCTAATGAACATAAAAATATTCAATTTGAGTGTAATTTTTTGCCAGCAAATAAGCATTCAGTCCCCTTGACGGTAACTGGTTACCGTGCCTTATGACAGTTATGACAGATGGTGTAGTGATTAAAGAGGATGTCTCGGCACTGCTACCGCGCCGAGTATTGTGGCTTCGATCCCCACATGGGACATCTACAAATAGTAGTTTCGACTCTGGGTGTTTTTGTGTCCGTTGTTAAGACACAAAAAATTATCTTAGTTCGGGAGATGTCTTTTACAAACCAACAACAGTTAATATGATTGCTTTTAATAGCAACGCAGCACAAGGTAACTGCAACGCTGCAATTTTATATAGAGCACTTCTAAAGTCCATTTTCGAGCAAACCCACAAATTAAAATGGTAGTAACCATACTTATACACCATCTGTCTACACAGAATACTGGAATTTTTCGGACACATTGCCCGCAAAGACGGTCACAACATCGAACAGCTGATGGTGGCAGACAAGGTTGACGGTAAAAGACCAAGAGGTCGCAGTCCAACGAGATGGTCGGACCAAATCCGATTACCAATCTCCATAAAGCCCTCCACGAAGCAAAAGACCGGAACAGATGGAGGGAGATAGTCAATGAGAAAGTGATTCAGCGGGGGAGTCACGACCCTCAGTAATGAGGAATACGACGCGAGGAGGAACCGTACTTATACAATAAAGAAAGTAAAATAAATGTCAATTGCTATTAAATTTTGTCAGGCACACACATCTATCGCGTCAAGTAAATGTATGGTGAGCAGTTTAAAAATATTTGTTGACGGAGTAGTATGGTTTTTAGGATTTCGGATCAAAATAGTATCAAATGGTGCCACTTTGCCTGTCTGTCCGTCTGTTTGTCAAGATTGCTTATCGCGACTTGGGACAACCATTAGTAGATCACACAATTTTTTTGTTCTGTGCTTGATTCCAATCCGCAATACTCGTCATAGTGGCGCTGGCAAGTCGACCGCTTAAACCACTACGCCATTCTTGTAGTCTGACTTTGAAGTCATGTTCTTTGGGCACATCTCTAGAAACAGAACTCGATTTGCCTTTACGGTGAAGGCAAGGGAGCCCGTGGCCGGTCTCCGATTCCCTGGCTCGTCATCAGTCAAGCAAGTCAACCGCAGTATAGTGTGCTTGCAATGCTAGAAGCCACAAGTGGAAGAACATCGCTCGACAGCTTTAGAATTAAATAACGACATCGCGTCGCAGCCCTGACCAATGTTTGCCCTGTGTGGGGCAGACACGTCGGCGGCCCGCCTTTCGATAAGCGGTAATCTACTCATGAATATGGTTGTGTTTTCTCTTATTGCAGATAGAAAACTAAGAAATCCAATAAATACGAAACTGAGAGAGATATTTTCAGCGCCAGTCTGGAGCAAGAGCAGCGGTTGCTCTAGGCGCCGGATAGGAAGTGGAGCCACAATGCCAAATACGAAAAATAAATTGAGAAATTGTGCAGCAATAAACCGAAGTAGAATTTACGTGAAGTGGAAGCGTCGACAAAAGAGCACCGAGAGACAATCTCGCTGTACCTTGATCAAGGGCTAGGGCCGGCGCGGCGCCGCGCGGAAGTCCAAATTATTTTTACATAAAGGCAGTTTATGAGCCAGAGGGTGACATATACTTATATAATTAATAAGTACTATGAATACAGTCATGAATTGTTGTTATAAGTTATAACCACTGACGATCCTTAAGATAATAAATAAATAAATAATACATGCATCCACCTTTTTAGGGTTCCGTACCTCAAAGGGAAAAAAAGGAGGAACCCTTATAGGATCACTTTGTTGTCCGTCTGACTGTCTGTCAAGACTCTTTTTCTCAGGAACGTGTGGAGGGAGGTATCAAGCTGAAATTCATATCAAATAAGGTCTACTGTCCCTTGGAGCTGTGAAAAATCAAACTTCTAAGCCAACGCAATCAAAAGATACAGCCGTTTATGCTGCAAATTTTCGACACTCGCAAGAGAATCAAAACCTACAGGGTATTTCCCGTGAACTCAGAATCTTGAAATTTGATACGTAGCAACGTCTTATAGCACACATAAAGTAAAAATTGCGAAAAGCATAAATTTTAGTTACATCTATACTAATATTATAAAGCTGAAGAGTTTGTTTGTTTGTTTGTTTGCTTGAACGCGCTAATCTCAGAAACCACTAGACCGATTTGAAAAATTATTTCAGTGTTAGATAGCCCATTTATCGAGGAAGGCTATAGGCTATATATCATCACGCTAAGATTAATAGGAGCGGAGCACCAATGAAGAATGTTTCAAAATCGAAGGGTTTTTTTCCTTTTGAGAGCTTCCGCTGCGTGCGCTGCGTAAACAGTCAAAGTTTCGCAAAAATCATGTATGACAGAATTGTTCCCCATTAAAAGTTCTAAAAAAAGTTCACAACAGCATATGTCTATCTTTTAAGATTGGCTCACTATAACCATTTTTATGCTAACGAAATTTGTTCTAAAATAATGCATTATTTGCGAAGGTATTTTTATAAACATGATATTAATCCTTATCCAAATAAATACGTTATTCATTACATGTATTTAATTTAAAACTAAATTGCCCTTTACATCATTCGATTTCAATGAATATCTTAGGAGATATCGCAGTTTTAAAATAACATCGCAGCAAAATAATTACCCATTACAGACATAGTACAAACGATGTTTCTCCTGGTTTATTCTGCGTGATTACTACTGGTTCGATTTGAAAAATTCTTTTAGTGTTGGATACCCTATTTATCGAGGAAGGCTATAGGCTATATAACATCACGCTACGACCCACGGGGGCGGCGCAGTAACGATAAACGCGGGTGAAACCGCGGGAACATGTAGTTTATGTATATACAAAAAAGAAGTATATATGCATGTTTATCCATCGTCTAGAACCCACAGTACAAGCTCTGCTTAGTTTGGGCTAGATGGTGTAGTGTGTATGTGATAGAATAGAATATAGAATATTATTACTGTCCCCCCTTAGACGGACACGATACAGAGGCGCGTGTGGGAACACGCACGCCGCCTTTCGGACCTGGTGCTGATCGGATGGGCGGACAGGCCAACGAAGCCCACCACCCCCAGGTCAAACCTCAGGATGGCTGGAAGTCATCTCGCGCCCTCCGGCGCCCGCCTCTGCGGTTGGAGAGAGGGTTTAAGCGCTCCCTCTCCGGCTCCGCCGCCTCCATGATGGATAGATGAAAGGTACCTACTGTATGTCCTTTTCTATTCCCCTGGCAACATGGATGCGAAATTTCACAATTGTAAATGTAACAAACAAACAAATAAATTATGGTTCCTTTTGCATAATTTACATGGACCATATGAACATTTATTTGGCAAATGGCTATCAGTACGAATACAATTGTGGCAAAGTTTGTTATTTTGCACAATTACAAATCTATCTTGCACAGTCTTATTTAAAAAATGTGGACATGAATACAAATAATGATCACCACCGCAGTCAATACAAACACGTCTTTGTTTATTATTATACGAGTCATGTTTATTATGAGACTAGCTGTTACCTGCGACTTCGTCCGCGTAGATTTTAACTAAAAAGTGTTCGTCTCCGCGGAACCCAATTTTTTTCTAAATTCAACGTAGCCTAAGTTACTCCTTATAACATCAGCTATCTGCCAGTGAAAGTCCCGTCAAAATCGGTTCAGCCGTTTCGGAGATTAGCCGGAACAAACAGACAGACAAAAATTTTAAAAATAGATGTTTTCGTATCGGTACCTTATATACTTTCATATGCATTAGATAAAAACCTGTTATTTTGCAATTACAAACATACACCAATTTTATTTATTTGTATAGATATAGATGTATAGAAGATGTATAGATAATTATGCAGAGCATTAGAATGTTGAACACCTTGAACAACATACACATCATCTTTGCGATTAAATAATAAAATCTGAACTTGATTTTATTTGCTCAACTCAAATCTCGAACTCTCGAACCTCACAATCTACAACTTAGTACAACGACCAAAGAATTCTCACCAATTACAGTGCATGGAAAAGTTCCTCACTCCTTGTAGCATCCCAAAAATGGATAAACGAACAAAACAGTGCCTTATTTGCTAAATTGTAATCATGAACAAACTGGTCATAATACATTACAATCAGGTCGGTACCTTATATACTTTCATATGCATTAGATAAAAAGCTGTTATTTTGACATTACAAACAGACACTTCAATTTTATTTATTTGTATGTATCATGTATGTATGTATGTATGTATAGATTTATGAGTGTTATTAGTTACGTATGAATGTGTGAGAGGTTGCGAGTTTATGTTGCTAGACTTATTAACATATTATTATTATCTTTTATTTTGATAGGAATTCGACTTAATGGAATCATTAATAATGTGCTTAATTAATTTTACATTATTTGACTTTATCATTTCTGACATATCGGCACGGTCTCTAAGAAATTATAGTAGATGATTTAATTTAATATTATTTGAATCATTTTAGATAATAGAGAACCTTTATGAGTTGCCCATTCGCGCTCCTTGGACTGATCGAGTTTAGAAACAATAAGATAAACAATTAACGTGTCCCAAGCATCGGTTGGCTCGTTTAATGATTTAAGTACACGTAAATTACGTAATGTCGAATCTATCAACTTTCTAATATAAACAAACGATTCGCCATGAAGTGACTGAACAGTAAATAACGTTTTACATGATTCTGTACTAATAAACCGTTGCTGTGAATCCTATTTTCTAATAAATCCCATGCGTGTGAGTAGTTTGGAGTAGTGAATTCTAATGCACTAATCACATGAGAGGGAGAACCGCTAAGAGAAGATTTAAGATAGTGAAATTTATGTGTATCATTAAGATCTTCACGATTGTATATCATAGTGGGATATGAGTTTCTATACTCTAACCACTGATCATAAGAACCATCGAAGGCAGATAGCTTTATTACTGGCAACTTAATATACACAGGATTACAAACTTTATGAGAAATAGATTGAGTTTTTTCATTGTTAGGATTCACTAAGCACTTCGCATCAGCCAGACTGGAAAAATATTGCTGTTCGAATGATTCTCTGTATTCTAATTGAACTGTTATATCAGAATCTTCAATTAATTGTTCAATTCCACTTTGAATATCATTAAAATCTTGAAAAATAATGCTTTTTGACTGTATTCGTAATTCTAATTCAGTTTTGCTATTGAAATTTAATTCTAAATTGTCTAGTTTTGAAATATACTTTTCAAATAACGTTAGCCTGCCCTTTAACGTGCCTCGCTGCTTTTTTGTGCTACTACCTAAACAGGAAGATTTACCGTTATCTCTTATTTTAACGGGACCCTGAACCGAGGCAAACTGAAAATTCTCATCGTCACTCATTTTGGAAGATTATGAGAAGCAAGAGTACTTAGTTTTCTCGCTCAGCATCAGCACGGCGTAGCGCCGCATAACACAACGAAGGGCTAACACGTGAAAATAACGATATTAACGTAAAATTGTTGGACACAGAGAAGAAGAATGGGTTTTGTGAACGACAATCATGGACAATCCTCTTCTTCAACGTCATGTCATGCGATGCTCACATGTCCGCGTGTTTTTTTTGTTTCAAAGATCCGGCTCGAAGGACCAAAATATATAAAGAACGTTCCTATTTGTTTGAGGAGCAAGGACTTCTTCAATGAACGATTTATTGTAAAATTAATAATATAAACGTATATTTCTTAATATTACAATTTAAATACAAAATACACACGACAACGCAACGAATATTTTTTCCTTATGTCAAATTGGTTGTCGACGGTGCTGACCGCACACACGAAATTTGAAATTTGATGGCGTTCTAGGTTTGAACAGCCATAAATACCTTTGAACATCGTCCTTTGACATAGCATATACCTACATAAAGACCGTTAGGGAGCTACGCAGAGGTGTCAGGTTCGATCTTAAGGCACGCATATCTATCTTTTGGAATGTATATGCGTATTAAATAGTTAAATATCAGTTGCTTTCACGGTGAAGGAAAACATGGGCAGGAAACCTACATGTCTGAGAGTTATCCATAATCCAGAAGTCTGCCAATTCGCACTGCGCTGAGAAGAGGCCCGTGCCCAGCAGTAGGACAGATTTTAAGCAGGTCTGATATTATTATTTACTAGCTGTTACCTGCGACTTCGTCCGCGTAGATTTTAACTAAAAAGTGTTCGTCTCCGCGGAACCCAATTTTTTTCTAAAATCAACGTAGCCTATGTTACTCCTTATAACATCAGCTATCTGCCAGTGAAAGTCCCGTCAAAATCGGTTCAGCCGTTTCGGAGATTAGCCGGAACAAACAGACAGACAGACAGACAGACAAAAATTTTAAAAATAGATGTTTTCGTATCGGTACCTTATATACTATCATATGCATTAGATAAAAAGCTGTTATTTTGACATTACAAACAGACACTTCAATTTTATTTATTTGTATAGATATAGATGTATAGAAGATGTATAGATTATGTAATTATGCAGAGCATTAGAATGTTGAACACCTTGAACAACATACACATCATCTTTGCGATTAAATAATAAAATCTGAACTTGATTTTATTTGCTCAACTCAAATCTCGAACTTTCGAACCTCACAATCTACCATACTACAACTTAGTACAACGACCAAAGAATTCTCACCAATTACAGTGCATGGAAAAGTTCCTCACTCCTTGTAGCATCCCAAAAATGGATAAACGAACAAAACAATGCCTTATTTGCTAAATTGTAATCATGAACAAACTGGTCATAATACATTACAATCAGGCGATGTACTTCGACGATAAATATTTATACAGAGGTCTTTTCATACCGGTTTTCGGGCGCATCAGTGCAGGTGGCGCAGTGACTCCGAAATGATACATTACAAGGAAACAACAAGACTATAGGTACCTACCTATATGTTTCATTGTGTTATAGCCGTATATATTGGCAAGTAGTGGCTGTCGCAGTTTGTTGTTATTGTGAGCGGACGTCGCTTCGCCGGAGGACGCACAGAGGTACGATAATCTTTATACAACGCGAATAAAAAACTTTGTAACCCCTTTGTGAAACTATATTGCCCTCACAAAGGGCTGTGGGATTTGGCATACTAGCGGTATTATTCATAAAAATATCTTACTAATGGTTTAGTACGATGGGTAATTAAAATACTTAGTATGTCTAATAAATGCGCTGAAAAACTTAATTCATAAATGTTCTGTTAATCTTTATTATATACAGCATCTTTATTAGGCAAACTAACATTCTTAAGCGTCATTATACTTTTAGCATTTTTACATAAAAAGTAAGTTTCCTCTTGTAAGTTTAATGATTATGGCAGTTTAAGTTTGTGTTTAATAATGCGTGAAAGAAAAGCTTGTATACTTTTTTAGGTATATTACGCAGATGGAGGAGTGTAAGCATGGCATAATTTGTCGATATATAAATAACGAAATAGTTCAGTAGAAACCTTGTTCTCCTCTGTTTGCCAATCGACCTTTTTTAACCGACTACAAAAAAGGAGATTTCTGAATTCGACCGTATATATATATTTTTTTATGTGTGTTCGCGGATAACTTCGTTGTTTATGAACCGATTCTCAAAATTCTTTTTTATTTGAAAGAGTACCTATACTCCTGAGGTGGCCCCATTGGCACCAAGTCAGGATCTGATGATGGGGTCCCAGGGAAATCGAGGGCAACCCTCAAATGTTATAGGTATTAACAATGTTTTCATATATTTTCTAAAGCTATTGAGACCTTTGCGTATAGTCATCATCATCTCATGACGCTGAGCTGATGAAGGAAGGTACAACTCTTTAACGGTTAGGAGTTAGGTGATTTCTTGTTTCTTATTTTGATTAGTAGCTGTCGAAGAGGTTTTATCAATAAATCAAATTTGGAAACAGTTTTAATGTAAATTTGTATATGCTGTCCTCAAGTTTTCAATAATGAATCACGACCATTGTTCGAACACTAATATACGTTTATATTTAACTAGATTTTGCCTGCGGTTTTGCTCGCGTAAATGACCGTTAAGGTTAGGTTAGATGAGTAACAATACTTTTTTAACGTGTATGCAAAATTTCACGATGATCGGTCGTGTAGTTTAGCGTAACAAACAAACAAACGCACATTCACATTTATAATATTAATTACGATAATACGTGAAAATAAAACTATGTAAATATTTAAGCAACTTGTAAAAATATTAAGTTTGTATGGAGCAAAAGATTAATAAGCTAAAATGTATAAAAACACAATAAAAGTCTGAAATTTTTTGGTTAATAATTGAAATGAATTTTGGTTGTATTCAGCCACAGACTTTGGGGACAAAGTAATGTATGAAAGTTCTTCTTTTCGTGTGTTTAGTGGCCAACCTTTTGTCAAGAGTTGTTCAAGCTGCCCGTAGGCCCCTGACATGACTTAACGATTGCTGCCAATTTGACAACAACCGGGACCGACTTTTTACGTGCCCTCCGAAGCACGGAGACGCTCAGATGCAATACCACTAAGCGGTCACCCATCTATAGACTGATCGCACCCAAAGTTGCTTAACCTCGCTAATCGTTTACCGATCAGTGAGTGCATCTGGCTATGAGCGTTCCTATGTGTGAAAGTAAAAAGGAAACATGTATCTATCTATGTTGATTTTAGAATAAGAATTTATTTATTAGGTACGATATACGAGTACCTTATAAATAAATTTTAGGTCAACGTATAGATCGTTAAGTGGTTGCATCGTGGTTAATATACCTAATTAAAATATGGCTTATGTTTAACTTATCACCAGATACAGTAAAATATAACAGTGAAAATTAGTAAATGATCACCAAAATTAACACCGCATTTTAATACCAAAAATATTAATTGCACAGTAAACAGATCAAAATAATAATATAATAATAATAATATTCTATCACATACACACAACACCATCTAGCCCAAACTAAGCAGAGCTTGTACTATGGGTACTAGACAATGGATAAACATACATATATACTTTTTTTTTGTAAATACATACATATTATACATAGAAACATCCAGACCAAGACAAACATCCATGTTCATGCACACAAATGTTTGACTTGTGCGGGAATCGAACCCGCGACCTCAGGCGTGGCAGTCGGTTACACTAGCCGCTACGCCATCGAGGCCCCCCGTTTTCGTTCCGTGTGGGATTCGAACCCACAACACTCGGCGCAATGACAGCCGCGAGGCGACCACTTAAACCACTACGCCATACGTGCAGTCAATCGTGTAGTTTATCGTTTTGGTGTTAAATGCGTAATAATATCAGCCCTGTAATAATAATAATATCTGTCCCACTGCGGGGCTGGGCTTCTCCGTGTGAGTAGGGTTAGGCCATAGTCCACCGCCTTGGTCCAGTGCGTGTGGCAAGCTTTTTCAATAACGTTATGGAGAACTCTCAGACGTACTGGTTTTCTCACGATGTTTTCCTTCACCGGTAAAGCGAGCGACAAACAAACAAAACAAAACACAGAAGAGAAACAATGTATTTCGTAGCAATTATTTCTTAAGACAAGCAGACATTGTTTGTACGTCACCAAGGAAAAAACTCCTTCAGCTTTAATTTTAACATACCTTTGCTACATTTAGGACATGTTCTTAATAATTCTACTTGATTAAATATACTAGCTTGTGACCGCGACTTCGTCCGCGTGGAATAGTTACTTTGGGCTAACGCTAACTTTAACCCTCGACTTCGTTATCATTATTTTGCTGCGATGTTATTTTAAAACTGCGATATCTCCTAAGATATTCATTGAAATCGAATGATGTAAAGGGCAATTTTGTTTTAAGTTAAATACTTGTGATAAATAAGGTATTTATTTGGATAAGGATTAATGGCATGCTTATAAAAACACCTTCGCAAATAATGCATTATTTTAGAACAAATTTGATTAGCATAAAAAGGGTATAGTGAGCCAACCTTAAAAGATAGACATAATATGCTGTCGCGGACTTTTATTTTCGATCTTTTAAGGGGGAACAATTCTGTGATACATGATTTTTGCGAAACTTTAACTGTTTACGCAGCGCACGCAGCGGAAGCTTTCAAAAGGGAAAAAAGCCGCCGATTTTGAATCATTCTTCATTGGTGCTCCGCTCCTATTGATCTTAGCGTGATGATATATAGCCTATAGCCTTCCTCTCTTCCTCGATAAATAGGCTATCCAACACTAAAATAATTTTTCAAATCGAACCAGTAGTACCTGAGATTAGCGCGTTCAAACAAACAAACAAACAAACTCTTCAGCTTTATAATATTAGTATAGATTGAGTTCAGTTGATAAAATTTTGCCAGTATAGATCTGAACTTGTTACAAATATTGTTTACTAGCTTTTGCCCGCGGTTTCGCTCGCGTTAATTTAGAATTTGACAATCAATTCGGGTTGTACTCTGCTTGTAATAATATAATTCAATTATAATTCGAAAGACACGTGGCGCCATAAATCATAAGAAAGTTATTATTGTTTTCCTCGGGAACAGTAATTTTTTTCGGGATAAAAGGTAGCTTATGTCCGTTTCTGTACACCTGACAACGTAAATGCAAAATTTCAGGATGATCGGTTCAGTGGTTTACGCGTGAAAAGGTAACAAACAAACAAACCCATTTTCGCTTTTATAATATTAGTTAGGATTAGGAAGTTAGGATTAGGATAAGGATAGGATATTATAATATTATATTAGTAAAGTAATTAGTAAATATTAATAAATTAGTAATATTAGTAAAATTAGTAATATAGTAATTAGTATATTAGTATTAGCATATATTAGTACATTAGTAAGGAAGTAAGGATAATGATTGAGTTCAGTTGATAAAATTTTGCCAGTATAGATCTTAACTTATTACAAATATTGTTTATATGCGTCTTTCAAGTAAAATTTATTTCTACAGTTAAGCCTAGATATTTAAATATATACATACATACATAGATTCACGCCTGTTTCCCAGTGGGGTAGGCAGAGACTACGGATTTCCATTTGCTACGACCATGACACACTTCTCTGGCTTCATTCACTTTTATCACATTCCTCATACACGCCCGTCGGTCCAAGGTGCTCTTAACCTGGCCTTTGTCCAGAACGCCTCCGATCTGATCGAGAAACGTTCGCCTAGGTTTTCCTCTTGCGACTGTTCCATTCACACTAGCCTTATAAACTTTCTTAGTCAGTCTTTTCTCATTCATTCTTTATACATGCCTAAACCAGCAGGCTTAACATACCCTTTTCTATTCTTGTCTCTATATCCACTTTCATGCCGCATGTCTCTCTAATCTCACTATTCCTTATTCTATCTTTCAGAGTCACACCACATATGCTTCTCAGCGCTCTCATTTCTGCAGCATTTATTCTGCTCTCATGCTTCTTTTGCCATACCCAACTTTCACTTCCATACATAAGTGTGGGCACTAATAGTCCTCTATGAACAGCCAAACGTGCCTTTTCGGATACATTTCGACTTTTCATAAAAGCGCGTAGAGCTCCATTCACTTTGTTGCCAGCAATCATTCTCCTTTCAATATCTCCCTCATATTTACCATCCCTTGTAAACAAAGTACCCAAATATACAAACTCTTTCACTTGCTCCACTTTTTGTCCATCAATCATAATATTACACATCGTCACGCCCTCTTCCTTTTCAAATACCATTACTTTCGTTTTGCTTACATTTATTTTCATTCCTTTACTCTCAAAAGCACCATGCATAATAGTTACCATCGCCTGTAACTCTCCCGCTGATGACGCAAGTATCGGGTCAATATATGATAATGTTTAATGATAATATTTTAATAATAATATCTTCAAAATATGATAATATTTTTATTTACAATTCCAACTGATGTTGTTTCTGCTGCACATTTCGTTCGGACCGAGCGCAACAACAATAAATCTGTTTACACATTTTCTTATAATTAGCTCTACGTGTATAATGCATATTTATAGCGTGTGTCCAACGAGGTAATTAGTTACATTATTTAAATATAAGTATTTTAACATAATTGTGTACCTATTCAATTTTGGATTTAACAATGAAATTATTTAGTTTTGTTGCAATATACAAAACATTAAATCAGCGTAAAGATATTAAATTTTTTACGGTTTAAAGATGTATGTACCTATTCAATGCCTTTAGAAAAAACGTTTAACAATTTTATTTTTGATATATTTACTTAGGGGGAGTCGGCCAAGAAAGTGGTCAACCAGTTTTGACACAAGCTTCTATCATATCTAAATTATTGCTAACGCTGACTTTTCTAAATTGACACAATGTGGCATGATGTAAATATAATCTATACTAATATTATAAAGCTGAAGAGTTTGTTGGCTATAGGCTACATAACATCACGCTATGACCCAAGGGGGTGCTGCAGTAACGATAAACGCGGGTGAAACCGCGGGAACATCTAGTACATGATAAAGAGAGCAATGATCACTATCATAATATTATGGCAAGGGCAAATCGATCTTGTTGCTTCATGGCGTTAAAATGAAAATCAACTGTAGGGTGGTAGACCACATTTTTGGCCGACTGTATCTACAAGATGGACCGACGACCTGCTAACGGCTCCTGTACACGATGCAGCCGCCGCGCGCCGCGCCGTTACCGTTCCGCCACCGCGCCTCTATGCTGTATATACGGTCGCGACCGCACCGTCACCGCGCCGTCACCGCGCCGCCACCGCGCCGCCACCGCGCCGCCACCGTGCCGCCACCGCGCCGCCACTACGTCCCCGCCGTTTGATTTAAATATACCACTAGACAGTTGTTAGTAATACATTGCATAACACTGCTCTGTCCTCCACTAAAGTTATCAAATGATCGGGGGTATCTCGATTATGCTGAGTCAAATGGCATTGACCGCGAGTCTCTAGCTTTTACGGTTCTTGAGTTGAAAGTTGTATAACAGACGGACGGACAAAGCTGTTGTATAAGAGATTTTTCAAACTCTAAAAAAAGCCAAAATAAAATTTAATTTTTTACAGACACTGTTCCATGTTTCATGTTTGTGAACAAATTTACGTAATGTATTATTTGAATGGCATTTATTTTGACCGTAGGTATCTTATGCATTTATCTTTTAATTAAGTAAAATATGATTTAATCATTCAAAATGACTTTAATTATAAAACCCGAAGTTATTTTAATAAATATTTACTATTGTTATTTATTTTAATACCGTGTACCTTGATTTAATCTGTCAAGTCTTAGAATATAAAATTAAAATAATAATAATAATAAATTCTTTATTGCAACAAGAAGTTTATACATTTACAGTGTCAGCCCTGATTCCCAAACTAGCGTGAGCTGTATGTTGGGAAACAGCCCTTCCCAAAAACAAATTATACAAAATTGTTACAATAAGCAAGATACATAGACAAGAGCCGACTTAAAAAATAATTAATTAAAAATAAAATAAAGATAATTTTTTTTTTGTTGTTATACGAGTGAATTTAGTGGTAAAATATCTATTATGTCTGGCCATATCGGTGTGCAATCTCAATAGGTTAATGAATTTTTATTTATAACTAGTTATTGCGCGCGGCTTCGCCCGCGTGGTAGCTACATCAATAAATAGTAGCCTATGTCCTTCCTCAGGTTTTAAACTATATATATACCAAATTTCATCTTAAACTGTTGAGTGGTTTAGCCGTAAAAAGGTAACAGACAGACAGAGTTACTTTCAAATTTATAATATCAGTGAGGACTAGATTTTGTCCGCGGATTCGCTTGCGTATATACGTTAGGTTAGTACCAGTGTTTATTTCTGGATGGATGGTACCGTATGTCCTTTTCTGGTCCATTGACTACGTGTAGGTATGCTAAAGTTTCATGATGATCGGTCGAGTAGTTAAGGCATGAAAGCGTCTACTTCTCCCTACCGTTTGTTATTCTCAAGTCACTTGGGGTCGGCTTTCTAGTCTAACCGGATTTGACTGGATATCAGTTTTTACACGGAGCGACTGCCATCTGACCTCCGCAACCCGAAGGCTAACGATACCCTAAGGCTAGAATAGTGTCAGAATATTAGAGGGCACTGACTTCCCAATAACAACTGCCATAGACGTTCATGGCAGCCAGGACCGACGGCTTAACGTGCTCTCCGAGGCACGGAGCAGGCGATAATTGTCAACCAATACGCACATAATTTCGAAAAGTCATATAACTTCCGAAAGTCAGAGGTGCGCGACGTGGGTTCGAACCCGAGACCCTCTGCATTGCAGTCTGTTGGTCTCCCCACTGAGCTATCGCTGCTCTTAAGGCGTGAAAGCGTAACAAACAAATAAGCTCACATTTGCGTTTATAATATTAGTTAGGATTAGGATTGTTATGCCGGCTCAGTGGTATTAAGTACATATGCGCGCGATGCGATGGTTCGATGCCGAGTTTGGTAGAATATCATTTATTAGCGGTTTCTGTTACAGAAGTGTCAGTATTTTAATCTATATCATAAAGAGGAAAGACTTGTAATGATTAAACTCGAACTACACGGACGATTTAAAAAATCGCCTTTCAGCTTTGAAAGCTACTTTATCCATAAAAAACATAGGCTAGGTATATTATAAAAACTCTGTAATAAAAAGATAAACTGTCTTAAGAGTATTTTCTGCATGGCCCCACTCATATACAATAAGTTACCCAAATCTTGGAAGGCATTGAGTTAATCATTATTTAAAAAAAAATTAAGTTCCTTTTTAGTTAATAAAGCTTATTACAATATTTCAGATTTTTTTTGCAGAAAGAAAGAATGCATATGTATGAATATTTTTTAAATGTAAACACTTTTGTGTCGAATTTGTGCATCTGTGTAATCTTAATTTATCTTGTTGGTATTGTACCTTTCGCATGCCTAATGGTAAAATATGGCTGAACCTGTATAATTTTATTTAAGATCATGTACTGTACCCACGTTTGCGAAATAAACTATCTTATCTTATCTTATCTTATCTTTAAAAAAAACAAGAGACATTAAAAGAGAAAAATAACTAATTACCAATTAATCAACCTACATTCATATTATGTTTTATTTATATAATTCCAATATTACAATGCTTTTAACCCATTCGCTGTCCCGTGAGAGACACAATAGAAAATCTATTGTTATGTAGGTATCATATGTGATTCATCGGACAGGGAACCTGTTAAAAACTATTACTTATTCATTTTAATAAAATACCATTTAATAATATTAAATGGTATTTTATTTAAATGAATAAGTAATAGTTTAATATATAGTTTATTAATTATGTGGTACTTACTGATGTGATTAAAGTCGGTGCCAAGCCCGATTCACAATAGTTATAACTAAGTATATAATACTGGTATACTAGTAAACGCACTGCTCTTATGATACAGCACAGTTTAAGAGAAAACGATCACGTCATCGATGTATATTTTTTGTTATTTTTGATATTTCAAAAAGGCTTTATTAATTTCGATAAAATTTATAAGGGACCACCTGTAAAGTACTTACCAAACAAAAAAGTAATATCCATATCGATCGGCAGGCGTCATCATGTCGGTAGCCGTCTTCGAGTAATCGGGGAACAATTTAAGATACCGACGTATTGAGAATCTCCTCTTTTTTTAAAGTCGGGTTAAAATCACGATACGTGCCACGCGAGCGGCGTATTAATTAAAAACATGGGTGAAACCGCGGGCGATTGTTAGTTATGTATATAATCTATATAAATATTACGATGTAACAATTTTTATGGTATCAGCACGCATCCTGCAAATCGCTGGTCTGAAACTCTTTTTTTTTTCAAAAATGTAACGTAGAACTTTGCAATTCGATGTTACATTTTTGAAAAAAATGAGTTATGAATATTGCGTGGTTCTATATGTCGTTCCTTTTTGTTTATACTAATAAAGTAAGAGATCGAAGCAATTACCATCTCACAATATTAAATCGCAAATAGTTCTAAGTTACTTTTAAGTTATTTTTACTGATATTCAAATTTTAAACCTCATTTCCCCAAAGTTAAAACAAATAACATAGAACCTTGTAATAATAGTGAGCCAGCGAAATGTCGTCTAATATCCAGACTGCGTAAGTATTTACGCTATAATTTAGCGTAATTTTATATAGATATGGATATATCTATATAAAATGACGCTTGTTTCCTGGAGACTTAAAACGTAATTTGAAGTGTGGTACTACCACACTTTCAGTTCTTGATAGGTCTAAAACATAACTGGAAATATATATGTATGATACTTTCTCGAGAAAGCCGACTCATTCTTACCAAGTAATTATCAAAGGCAGGCTCTTCTATATGAAGCGAATATGTCTCAGCCCCGTTGTCCAAAATAAAGATCTATAAATAAACACAATGCTATCAAGTTCTTGATCAATGCTACGCCGAAATATGACAAGTTGTCAGAGGTGTATAATACCTAAATTTTTCCAACCGTGCTTTTAGGTATCTCGTCTAAAAAGTTTTCCAAGCACTCTGCAGAGAATATGTTTACAGAAAAATATCACTTTTTCCAGAATCAGAATCAGAATCTTTATTTGCAATGTATATAGGTTACAGTCGTGTGAGATGTTACATTTGATTTTGTTACACTATATTTCACCATGGCGCTTTTTGGGGGAGGGCTATGTCCAGTAGTGGACTATTATAGCCTGATGATGATGATATTTCATCAAAATACAGCATACAAATATCATTATTGCATACTTATGTCTAAATAACATATCATTACAATTTTGAGATGCATTCATTACTAAACTTAAAAGTACAATTTTAATTATTTTACATAGCAGATAATAATTATAATAGTGTGTAGTTGCAATGAGAATATTCTAATCAAATATTGTTTTATTCATTAAAACAATGTATGGAAATAAAATTATAAGTTACCAAAAATAGGCAATATACTTATGATTGTAAACCAAAAAATAAAATAAATAGTCAATTAATCAAATAAAATAAAATACAAAATGTCAAATTGTTTATCCGTACAAAAGATAATGTCAAATGAATAAATATGTCTTCATTCATAACAATTTATGGAATTATCATTCGGATATTGGCTTACAGAGTAATAACATTTTTATAACAATGTTGTATGCAGTCTGTTTTTAAAACTTATAATCCGGTTTTATTAATCAAATCAAATCAAACATTTATTTGCATAACTCAGGTACATAAATTTGGTACATAGTAGGTAGGTATATAATATAGAACTTGCAGAATTATAACCTCAAAAGAAGTGTGCAAATATTATATGTATATTTAGGTACATGCAACAACAAAATCATAACTGTCTAAACCATTAAACCATTTATTTACGTTACACATATACAAAACTTACATATTTATAGAATTCAGCCAAAATTTACACGGTTACACATACACAATAAATATAAACGGGCATAGGTACATGCATAACAAAGGGCTCCAGCTCAGTATTCGCTGCGCACACGCATAGCACTGGTTTTCAGCTGGGCCCTGACTATTGTAAGTTTGTTAGGACATACTTTTACGCATCGGCGGGGGCAAGTCGTTTCAAATTTTGGTAGCAGAATATTTGAAACCTCCTTTATATTGAGCCGTTCTGTGTGCTGGTACAACAAGTTTACTGGCTTCTCTCCTACGAGTATTCTTCTGTTGCACATCTTTTACCCACTCAAGCTTGTCATACAGATATTTAGGATTCTTTTTTAAAATAATTTTGTGTACCAGGCATGTTAGGTGTATTTTTTTTCGCGCATCCATCTTTAACGTATCTGTATTATTTAAATACGGTGTGACGTGGCCTCGCTTGGGAACACTATAACAATAACGGACACAGGCATTTTGTACTCTCTGTATCGCCTTCTTAGTTTTTTCGTAATGTTGTATAGTGTCTTTAATCTATAAAAGGCATTTCTTATTTTAGAATTAATATGTTCTATAAAGCGCAGCTCGTTATCCATTACTAGGCCTAAATTAACGGCATTGTCTACTCTTTGTAGAATTTGCCCGTGTACTTTAATTTGGAGAGACTTCGATTCCACTTTTTTACACTGAACTTTGTTACCCAACAACATATATTTCGTTTTACTTGCATTTAGTACCAATGTGTTTTTATTTGCCCACTCTGATATGTTATAAAGATCATTGTTTATATTTTCTATCGAAGTTTCTGCATGCTCAGGCTTAAAAGAGTGATAAATCTGTGTATCCGTCTGCATACAAGTGTAATTTGCAGTATTTTATATGTTTAGGGAGATCTGCAGTAAAGAGAACGAAGAGAATAGGATTTAAAATAGAGCCTCGTGGTGTTCCTATATTTATATTATTAATGTGACATTGTACTAATTCGCCCTGTTCGTTTTCTATTTCAACATATTGTCTTCGGTTAGTTAAGAAGGAGCGGAACCAGTCACAAGATTCGTCCGAAATCCCATAATAAGAGAGCTTTGCTATGAGCAATTCTATGTTAATACAGTCGAATGCCCTTGAGAAGTCAAGTAACAATAACGCACTGCACATGCCAGCATCTGACGCAGCCACAATATCATCAAAAACATGCGCAAGTACAGTTGCTGTACCGAACCCACTTCGGAAACCTGACTGGGTGCCAGCAAGTATACCCGATGTTTCCAGGAACTTGGTTAGCTGATTACACATAAGCTTTTCCACAATCTTAGATAAAAATTAAGTTTCAAATAATAAATATTGGCATTGTAATAGGAACTTATAAATAGCAAACATAGTGTGCATATCAAAATTAATGTCAAAAGGTTAAATAATTAGTATTAATGTCGAAAAAATTAATAATAGTGTCAAATTGTGAAATAATAGAAATGTCAAATAATAAAAAAAAGTAATGTAATGTCAATGGAATAATGAAATTAAATATAAAAAGTAAAAATAATTATATTAAAATGTCAAAATTATATTTATAAAATGATAAAAATTTATCTGACAAGAAGTCTGTGACACTATAATAACATTTCTCAAACATTTCTCATTCAATAACTTATTCAACCTTTGCTTAAATATGGCTACATTTGTTTCCCTAATATTTTTTGGTATTTTGTTATAAATTTTTGGGCCCATTTCAAATATACTATTATGCATTAAAGTACCTAGTCTTAGTCTGACGCATACATAGTCTGCTTTTATCTCTTTGCTGGCGATTAAAGGTTTTAGAAGCTAGCTCAAATAAGTGTAAATTATTTTTCACAAAAACAGCTACTTCGTATATGTAAAGACTAGGCAATGACAAAATATTATATTTCTTAAAATAGGGCATACAGCTATCTGTCGATTTTAGGGCAAACATTGACCTTATGCAACGTTTCTGTATTCTAAAATTACTCATTTTATTTGTCGAGTTGCCCCAAAAAATAATTCCATACCTGAGAAGCGACGCTACCAAACCATGGTACGCAGTTAGAAGGGCATTTACATCTACCTTTTTTGCTAGTTCATGCAGAGCATAAGCGGATTTACTAACTCTTTTACATAATTGCTGTATATGCGGTTTCCAATTCAGTTTATTGTCATTGTCATCATTGTCAATGTCAATCCTAAAAATGTTGTACAGTCTGTTTCTTTTATAGATTGAGCATTAACCATTACATTTAAATCGTTCAATTGTTGCGTACGCTGACTAAAATGCATGGTCAATGTTTTACTAATGTTAACCTTTAAATTATTACTATCTAGCCAACTAACAACCGAATTTAAGGCATTGCTTATATCCACTTCATAAGTGTTTTTGTCACTGCATTTAATAGTTACTGTACTATTATCTGCAAATAAGGCTATGGGGTTTTTAGTAGCGTTAGGTAAATCATTTATGTAGAATATGAATAACAATGGCCCCAGCACACTACCTTGGGGAACTCCATATAGTATTTTGCGTGCCTCAGAATAAAATATTTCCTCTTTTTTGGTTATTATGTTTATTCTAGAAACCTCAGTGTACTGTATACGGTTTATTGACCCAGTTATCGAAACTGACTGACTGACCCGTGCATAATTTACATGCAATACTGCTGCGGCATCAATTAAACAATCTTGAATAAATTCTGGGGTCCCCCAGGGTTCAAACATATTTTATTCATTTATTCATAACAAAAATATTGTGTTGAACATAATTATTTGTTTAATTTAATAGTTTTTAACATCAATTGCAATTAAGCACTAAATTTATATAAATTTGTGGATTGTCAATCTATTAAATCTATTAAGTATTATATACTATTTAAAAAAAAAATATCATACATACATACATACATAGATTCACGCCTGTTTCCCAGAGGGGTAGGCAGAGACTACGGATTTCCATTTGCTACGATCCTGACACACTTCTCTGGCTTCATTCACTTTCATCACATTCCTCATACACGCCCGTCGGTTCAAGGAGCTCTTAACCTGGCCTTTGTCCAGGACGCCTCCGATCTGGTCGAGAAACGTTCGCCTAGGTTTTCCTCTTGCGACTGTTCCATTCACACTAGCCTTATAAACTTTCTTAGTCAGTCTTTCCTCGTCCATTCTTTCTACATGTCCAAACCAGCTTAACATACCCTTTTCTATTCTTGTAACTATATCAACTTTCATGCCGCATCTCTCTCTAATCACACTATTTCTTATTCTATCTTTCAGAGTCACACCACATATGCTTCTCAACGCTCTCATTTCTACAGCATTTATTCTGCTCTCATGCTTCTTTTGCCATACCCAACTAAAAAAAAAATAATAAAATATCATGTCTTATTTAATACTAAATTTATGTCAAATAAAATTCAATAATTTATATATAAACAATAATGATAAAATGAAATAATATAAAAATATCTAATGTATTACAATCATATCATATCTTATCTTTGAGGTATTCATCAACACTGTAGTAAAATTTTTGCAATAACAAAGATTTTAATTTATTTTAAAGCTAAAATAACAAATTATGGTTTTAAATTCTGCCGGCTGCTTGTTGTATAGAATGATAGATTGTACCCGTGAACTTTGACTACATTTATTTTGTGCTGTATTGTACTAAATAAATCTTTCCTACGCGTTGCTAGCCTTTTTTCTCTCTCCTCTAATGTCTCAAAATTATAGAGATTCTTAACCAGGTGGCCTAATAAGACTAGAATATAAAGACATGGCGCTCTGAGAATTTTTAGTTGTACGAAGTGATCCCTGTATGACTCCACTTGTTTTATTCGAAGCATAGTTCTTATTGCCCTCTTTTGCATTACAAATGCTGCACTTATGTTATATTTATGACAGTTCCCCCAGAACCTTATACTGTATGTTAATTTTGACTCAATCAAAGCAAAGTAGACTGGACGAATCTGAGATACTGTGAGCTCTTAAAGTGCTGCATAACATGCACTAGGTTCAATATAAATTTGAATGAAGCATTCGAGCATGTTACACCCTTTTGTGTTATTTAGGGCATAATGATGAAAGATCTCGGTGTTGCCTTTGATCAGAAGCTCACGTTTCATGAACATGTCACCACGGTTGCCAAGGAATCATTCCATAAATTGGATTTCGTACTTACAAATGTACAAGATTTCCAAAACTAACATGCTTTACAGCTTTTGTATAGCACATTGGCTCGGAGTGAGCTTGAGGCAAGTTCATGTGGGTGGAATCCACATGAATCGAAATACGTATTTTTGTTGGGAAAAGTTGAAAAACCGTTTTATGATACCTATGCAAGCGGACTTTAGGATATCCATATTTATATCCTACCAAAATGTTAGGTTACAACATGCTCGAAACTAAGGGGACTAGTGATCAAATAGGGACCATGTTAAAAGTATGTCATAATGAGCTGGTTCGACTTAACGTACCGAACAATTTTCACGAGCTAGAAGACACAAACTGCTCGCCGTGCTTACACCGCTACATCACCGGTGCCGCGTGTACTCTCCTGGACTGTGATATTTTTGCTGACGACTTGAAAGAAGTCATGATTGTATGCAATGCTTTTTCTGAAAAGCAAACTTAAATATATATAATTTAAATATCTGTGTTAAATACCTATATGTATACTGATAATTAGTGTAATTGTGTTCATGTAACCGTTGTAATTTTATTAAATACATAAATTAATCATTTGCTTTCGGTATTTTTAACGATAATTATTAATTTAGTCCAGTGATCAATGACCTTTTTTGAATGGAATTTTTGAATGGAATGAATACGGAATTGGTTGCCTTGTGGCCAACACTCAGAGCATTCTTGACTTCCTTTATGGAGGGTGTACATATCCAGATTACGTGTTAATGGTGAATGTGTGTGCGTATATTTAATGGTGAAAATTAATATACAAGTTCTTTTGGATTTTGTGGAGAGCCACACAGTTATTCTGAAACTGGTATCGGTAGGTAGATAAAGACATTTTTGGTCGTAGTGTTGTTTTGCACCTTTATATCTAACTAGTTTTACCCCGCAGTTTCATACGCGTAAGTCCTGTTCCCGTGGGAATATCGGTAAATTCGCCTATATGTGAATCCAGGTCTCCAGTTATCTATATACCAAGTTTCATCGCAATCGTTTCAGTAGTTTTTACGTGAAAGACTAACAAACATCCATACATACTTTCGCGTCTATAATTAATATTATAGACGCGAAAGTATGTATGGATGTTTGTTAGTCTTTCTTACTAATGTAAGGATTCGTTGACAGCGGGAGGTACTATGGTGCAAAATTCATATATTACTCAAAACTGCACAGGATTTTTTTTTAATATATAACTGAGGTGGCAAACAAGCATACGGCCCACCTGATGGTAAGTAGTCACCGTAACCTATGGACGCCTGCAACACCAGAGGCATCACTTGCGCGTTGCCGACCCTTTAGGAAAGTAAGTGGGAAGGAGAAGGAGCGGGAAAAGGGGGAGGGGGGGAGGGATGATGGGGCCTCCGTTACTCTCACTCACCGAACGAAACACAACAGTAGGAATACTGCTATTTCACGTCGATATTTTGTGAGAGGGTAGTACTTCGGTCGAGCCGGCCCATTCATGCTGAAATCAGCGAGGCTTATCGGTCGTACGACAGTGTAATTTGTGAATCGTACGGTTGATTACATGGCGTAGGGGTTTAAGTTCTCGCCTCGCTATTGTTGCCGCGCCGTGTGTTGCGAATTCGATCCTTACACTGGTCAAAAATTTGTATATTCCATAAATAGTTGTACCAAGTGTAGGTCTTTGTGTCCGACAGTCAGTAAGTTTTTTTACGATCCTTCAGTGGGAATTAAAATTAAAATTCATTTATCAAAATACTAGCTTTTGCCCGCGGCTATTAATTTAAAATTGAACAATCAATTCGGGTTGTACTCTGCTTGTAATAATATAATTCAATCATGATTCGAAAGACACGTGGCACCATCTATTATCATAAGAACGTTATTATTGTTTTCCTCGGGAACAGTAATTTTTTCGGGATGGAAGGTAGCCTATGTCCGTTTCTGTACACCTGTCAACGTATATGCACAATATCAGGATGATCGGTTCAGTGGTTTAGGCGTGAAAAGGTAACAAACAAACAAACTCATTTTCGCTTTTATAATATTAGTTAGGATTAACTTACACAAGGCTTTGCCTGTGGCTTCACTTGCGTTTATACAGATTTTGTCAATAAATTTGTATCCCTCGCGAACAGTATTTTTCTCTAGATGTCCTTTTCTGTACCCCTGACAACGTTTATGTAAAATCACATGATGATCTGTCGAGTAGTTAAGGCGACGATTACATAATCGTAGCAAACAAACTTATATTCGCATTTATAATATTAGTTAGGATATCCTCAGTTTATTTTTGAACTTTATAAGAGCATAATACATAAAACTGGAAGGTTTTAGATAAGGTACTTATACCATGTTTTAACGTCTTATTTTCAGCTCATTATTTTCATTATTCATATAATTAATGAAATCAAATAGAAAAAGTGTCCACTGCATTTATTTATTTGCTAGAATTATACTACTAGATGAAACGATATTAACATTTTCTTATTTTGTATTAAAAATCATCATATCGAAAATCATCATCGATTTATTTATAAGAAATTGTATGGTTTCTACCCATATCTGTATCCTACAAAATTTTTGTTGTGTTGTTTAGGTTTTAACTCATTAGAGACGAGGCGATCATATGATCAGATGGTTCGAACCTGCAAAATTTTAAAGGGTATGATCGAGGCACTGATTCTTCACAACAAATGGTGCAGATTGTTTGTGCCTAACAACTAATAATTGTCGTGGTAGGAAGCACTGATTGCTGGCGGTTCCAGCGTGCCGTACTGTGCCACTCTGTAACTCACCCATACCTCGGTCACTAAAGCAGCTTAACGCCTTCTTGGACTTTAACCCAGAAGTGGATATTTTTGCGGATGAATGGAAAGTATTATTATTAGAATGTATGAGGTGCTGTAAGCAGAATGTGTGAATGCTAAATTTTAATTTATATATTATATTATTAAATAGCATAAATAGTGTGAATGGAACAGTCGCAAGGGGAAGACCTAGGAGAACGTTTCTTGATCAGATCGGAGACGAGGGAGAGCACCTTAAACAGGCGAGCGTGTATGAGGAATGTTATGTAAGATAATGAAGCCAGAGAAGTGTGTCAGGATCGTAGCAAATGGAAATCCGTAGTATCTGTCTACCCCTCTGGGAAACAGGTGTGAAGCTATGTATGAATGTATTTTATAATAATGTACTTATATAATGTTGAAGAGCAACACATACTGTTTCATTACATATACCTGTTATAGGTATACTTATGGCAATGCTTTCTTTATTTCAGAACTAAGATAACAAGCTACAGGATATTCGAGAGATGCCGATTGTTGAGCAGTTTGTGGGTTTGACAGATGGCTACGAGTCAGTTGCCCAGTTTTACGCAGGGAAGTCTGTGTTTATCACAGGCGGTACCGGGTTCCTTGGCAAGGTAATTCGAGCGGTTTTTTTATTGGGTATAGAAATTCTCATACGGAGAAGAGGCCCTTAGAGCAGTGGGACATCTTACATACAGGATTGATATTATTATAAAATGATGCTGTATGTAAGATTTTGAAAATGCTACGAGGAATGTCAATTAGAATGCAGGGATGGCGTAGTGGTTAAAGGTGATCGCCTCGCCACCAGCGCCGCGCCGAATGTTCAATCCCCGTACATATCTATACTAATATTAAAGCTGAAGACTTTGTTTATTTGGTTGAACGCGCTAATCTCAGGAACTACTGATTCGAATTGAAAAATTATTTTAGTGTCGTATAGCCTATTTATCGAGGAAGGTTATTATAGGCTATATAATATCACGCTACGACCCACGGGGGCGGCGCAATAACCATAAACGCGGGTGAAACCGCTGGCACAGCTAGCTATATGTATATAATTATATTTTTGTCTCTTATCCCACGGGACCAAAATTGTATATGTGATTCACAAATAGGTTTTCGGAGTCTGCTTTGTCTCTGTTGTTTAAATGTTTGTTAAGTCCGCCGTGACACAGAAATATAGCCCAGGGCGGTGATGTCTTTTTAAAAGAGGAAACAATAACTTTATTTTAGGAGAGAAAGACAACTTAACTGCCACCATAAAACATATTATGTAATCCTATGCAATAACGCACACGAAGGACAAGGACAAAGAGTCCATTGGACGTTGGTCGATTAAACAAACCGCGAATGCCTGTTGCATCGTGGCGATAGTTCCCGTGGACAACAATTGACAGAGCTAGACTTTTCACTCCGTTGGAAAGCCTACGACAGGATACCTAAGTGGTTGACATACCATCATTTTGTATCATTTGCTTGCTTGCTGTATCGTGGTATGGCTGTGTCGTGTATATTAGAAATAGAATAGACTGGTTAATAAATGTTGTATTTTATATTTCCAGGTGTTAATTGAGAAGTTGCTGTATAGCTGTAAGGACATTGGTGACGTATACATCTTGATCCGAGACAAGAAAGGAGTTGCTGTTGAAGAAAGGATACAACAGTTGATGAACAAGCCGGTACATCCTAATCCTAACTAATATTATAAAAGCGAAAATGAGTTTGTTTGTTTGTTACCTTTTCACGCCTAAACCACTGAACCGATCATTCTGAAATTTTGCATATACGTTGCCAGGTGTACAGAAACGGATATAGGCTACTTTTCATCCAGAAAAATTACTGTTCCCGAGGAAAACAACAATAACGCTCTTATGATAATAGATGGCGCCACGTGTAAGAAAAAGAAAGAAAGAAAAATTATTTATTTGACACATACCACAAACACATAATAACAAGTATAAAATAAAAAGAAATACTTAGATACAAACATAAACATAGCGAAACTAAACCAAAACAAAAAAATAAACAAGAAACATATAAAGTGTCAACAGTAGTGTCAAATAGGGCCCAGTTCAGCATGTGTCAGACGAAAGCCTGACGCTGGTTTTCAACTGGATCCTTTAGTGACTCACGGATATAAACCATCTATAATATAATCAAAGAAAAAATAAAAATGCATATAATATACCTATAAACAGAATAATATCAATTTTACACACAGACACAGATAATGTACCTAATACAAGATCTCATAACACAAAATTATATATATAATAAAAAAAAATAGTAATAATAAGACATAATAAAATTAATTTTAATATATTATAATATCACGCGCTTACACGACGAGCGTGACACAGGCACACACACGCAGATACATATATATAGACCAACGATACTAACAATATGGGAGGCTAGATCATTCATTTCATACAATGCGTCATCAATATAAGGCATTGCATAAAACGAAGGATGCATTTATGTTCGTCAATGTTAGCATTGACGAACATAAATGCATCCTTCGTTTGCTCCGCTGAGCATCAATTAAGTAACGACGCAAGCATCTTTTAAATGACCCAATAGTAGTTTGTAATCTGATAGGCGGTGGTAAATTGTTCCATATTTTTGATGCAGCGTAGCGGAAACTGCCCCTAAATGCAGAAGTTCTGTGTGGCAGTATAGAGAGCTGTAGTGAGCACTGTCTTCTCGCGCAGGCACGTTTGCTATTCACCCAGCTCAATTTGCGGTATAGGTACGATGGCTCGTGAGTACTAATAATGCCGAACATAAGACAGGCCAAGTGTAGTTTGCGCCTAGATTTAAGCACACCAAATGAGCAAACGGATGTAGAGGAAGGCGATACTGGCATGGGCTGGACAACTGTTATGAAGAAAAAAAATAACAGACCACCTAAAAACGTAGCAGTAGGAACAAATAAGGAATTGAAGGCTATTCAAGCAGCAGAAAGAAAAAAACACTTGCATGTGTGGCGCCTGAATCCTGAGACTACCTCTGAAGCTATAGCAGACCATGTTAAAAGTGTGTGTGGCCAGGATGTGCAAATAAAAGTTGATAAGATCATTCATAAAACTAAAAGAGATTACTCGTCGTTTAAAATAGAAGTGCCGGAGAACTGTTTCCAGAAATTAAATCGGCCCGAAATATGGCCCATAAATACCGAGTTTAACGAGTGGATTTGGTTTCGAAACTCCACCAAAACCGGAACAAATTAACACCATTGACATATACTACCAAAATGTTAGAGGGCTTCGTACAAAGCTTAACCACTTCAGAAGTAGTGTAGAATTAATGGATGCAGATATATACGCAATCACGGAATCGGGTTGCAACCCTTCTATACATGACCCAGAATTAATTCCACCGGGTTATAAAATACTTCGCTGCGACCGAGCGGACGGTCGGAAGCAGGGAGGCGCGCTTTTAGTGGCCACACATCGGTTCGAGCTGCGACAAGTGTACGTGAGTGACATAGATATAGACAGCTGTGTTTTTGAATTAGTCAATGCAACGGTTTACTTAAATAGACGATTTTTATTTTTATGCTCAGTGATTTATATTCCGCCTGGTAGTTCTGAGAACGATTATATGGTTTTGTTTGGCATAATAGAGAAACTATGTACTAAGTATAAACAAATTATTGTGTTAGGTGATTTTAATCTTTATTCGTGTCCGATAAATGTGAGGAATTATTATGAGTATTTTTTGTCCTATTGCGAATTCACTCAAAACAATAATGTCTCTAATTGTTTAAATAGGCAGCTAGATCTAATATTGAGTACGGGTTTGAGCGAGGTGTCAGTAGTGAGGGCGGACGGGTCGCTCGTGGCCGTGGACGCACATCACCCACCGATTATGGCGAGCGTTCGCCTCGCGGGTGCGGGCGCCCCGCGCCCCGGCCCCGCGAGCGCCGGCAGCGCGCGCATTTCTAGGAAACCGCGTTGGAATTTCTTTAAAGCGAATTATGAATTATTATACTCTATGTTAGTAAATACTGATTGGACCGATATGTATGAGCTGAGGGATGTGGACGACATTTTGAATTTATTTTATGATAAAATTAATAACATTTTAGATGCAAGTGTTCCGAAGAAAACATTAAGTGTTAAACAGCGATATATTTACCCCAAATGGTACACCAGTGAGATAATTAAAAACTTAAAAATTAAAGCAAGTCTACATAAAATATATAAAACCACTAAATCAACTAGTACCTACCACGAATATTCAAAATATAGATCACACATTAAAAAACAAATAGAAATTGCGCGCAAACAGCACGAAACTATGATTCAAGGTCAGTTCGCGAAGGACCCTAAATCATTTTGGCAATATATACGCTCACAGAAAAGTACAGCGGCTAGGCAGGACATAGTGAAGGACGGTCAGTATCTGTCGGATGAGGAATGTGCTGAGCAGTTCGCGAGTTACTTTAGGTCGGTATATAGTAACGCTCCGCCGCGACTAGACGCAGAAAAGGCGGCAGCGGAAGCGGGGAACACTGGTAGCCGGTGTTTACAAATTAATAAGCTTAGTCTTAAGGATGTTAGAAGTGCTCTCGACCGCCTTAAGCCGAAGCGATCTGCGGGCCCGGATGGTTTACCAGCGTTCATTTTTAAAGACTGTGGTAGGGTACTCGCGGAACCTTTACTTTTTGTATTTAACACTTGTCTTCAATCTGCGAAGTTCCCAGACAGGTGGAAGATTACGCGAGTCATTCCAGTGCCCAAGGGCAGGGCGGGACCTGACATCAGTGGGTACAGACCAGTAGCCGTTTTGTCGACGCTGGCAAAGGTGTTCGAGTCGGCCATTCAGCGCTGTATGCAAGAGCAAGTACGCGGACAGTTATCAGATGCACAGCACGGATTCCGTCCGGGGCACAGCACTGCTACCAATCTCCTGGACTTCATTGGACGCGTGGTGCCGGCTGTGGATGCTGGGGTGCAGGTGGACGCAGCTTATTTTGATTTTAGAAAAGCTTTTGACACCGTAGATAATGACATCTTACTGCGAAAGCTAGCTGAGTTCGGATGCACCCAGCATCTATTGCGGTTTTTCGCTAGTTACATGCAAGACAGGCAGCAGTATGTGGACTGCAATGGATGTGAATCCGATACATATTACACCTGGTCGGGGGTAAGTCAGGGCAGCAATTTGGGGCCTCTGGAATTCCTGATAATGATAAACGATCTGCCGGAAGTCGTAAGGCATGGCGTTTGTTTATTATTTGCGGATGACGTTAAGTTGCTGTTGGAGATTAGGTCCGAGTCAGATTGCAGGCGCCTGCAGGAGGATGTTGATCGCATAGTACAATGGAGTCATGAAAACAAGCTTTACTTCAACGTAACCAAGTGCTCGCTGATGAGTTTCACTCGCGCTCGGACACCTGTGCGCTATGATTATGTGGTGGACACGGCGCCACTGCAACGAGTCACCGAGGTGCGAGACTTGGGTGTTTTCATGACTCCCGATCTGACATTCCGGGAGCACATAAACAGAGTCTGTAAGAAAGCCTACAGAAACCTAGGGTTTATTCTGAGGCAGACACATAGCTTCACCAACATCACAGCAGTCAGGGTCCTATATGATGCACTAGTCAGGAGTCATCTTGAACATAGTGCGGTCATATGGGCCCCACATGAAGCGAAGTACGCAGTAATGTTGGAGCGCGTTCAAAATAAGTTTACACGCCACTTGTATAAAAAACTATATGGGGTATATCCGTTTTACCCACTGATGTATCCCACCCTGTTTGTCCTGGGCATGGTTGGTTACAATCAACTGCGTGTCCGACGAGAGTTTGCACTGGTTGCCTACTTGGTGAAGGTGCTTCGCGGATTGGAGAGTCACCCGGCAGTACTGCAGAGCTTGAGCCTGTGTGTACCGGACCGTTACGTGTGGCGGCGACGAAGCCCGCCTCTGCTATTGGTACCTACAGCGAGAACCAACTTACTCGCCAAAGCACCCCTAACCAGAGCTATCCGTACCATCAATGATCTACATGTTAACATTGATGTGTTTACATGTTGTTTTGGTGAATTCGCAAAGGAATTACTATTTATTCTATGTTACAAACAGAATAATATATAATATTAATTTTTACTTTATTTGAATACTTAGATGTAATACCGTGATTGTAAATAATGTAGTTTTTAAATAGTGTTTAGTTCTTAGCTGTCGTATTAGGATAAATCCTGTAAAGATAGTTTAAGGTGTTTTTTAAATAAATAAATAAATAAATAAATCTTAAGAATGTAATTTTTGTTGAGAAATATTGAAACAAAAACGGGCGCAAGCATTCTGGACTCTTTGAATGAGCTTGTCCGTTCGTGCTAGTAGCCGCGGCCCGTACACTGTATCGGCATAATTTAATTTTGATAGAACCAATGTCTCAACTAGTCGCACCCGTAGCTCTTCTGATAAATATGGACGCATATTATATAAAATTTTTAACCTATAAAAGCAGTTACGAACCATCTCGGCGGCATGTTTCTCTTACCTAAGACCACTATCTTTCGAAGCATGATTGAATTATATTATTACAAGCAGAGTACAACCCGAATTGATTGTCAAATTCTAAATTAACGCGAGCGAAGCTGCGGGCAAAAGCTAGTAGTGTATAAAATAAAATTATTGAATAAATAGGGATGTTCTTTAGTGTGTCAAATGCCTTATTAAACACACGTATATACATACGTACGTAATCTGCATGCGTTTATCCGCAAAGGGTATTATACCCACATATGAGTAGTAGAGCCTCGCTGATTTCAGCATAAATGGGCCGGCTCGACCGGGGAAGGACTACCCTCTCACAGAATATCGACGTGAATAAATAGCAGTATCTGATATGTTTCGTTCGGTGAGTGAGAGCGCCCAATCACCCTTCCCTTCCCAAACCCCATTCTGCTCCATTCCCCTTTTCCTTCCGGTAGGCAGCGACTTGGTTGTGTTTTTTGACATTGCTTCTGTAATGCTAAGAAAACACAGACATGTGTATGAGCCACGGTTCTCGCTTACTATCAGGTGGGCCGCTGGCTCGTCTGTCACCGAAGAAAGCAATAAAAAAAAAATTGAGGTCATGAAATCAAAGTCAAAGAAAAGACGACTGAAGTATGTAAGCCTTCGGTGCACTTACTTAACAGATGAAAGATGAAAAGCCGGTTTTCTTTAAGATGGTGGTGCTTCCGAGACCATCTCATTCATATTGTCACTAAGTAATTGTCACCAGCGGGCTTATCTATCAAAAAAGAAAACGGTTTCACAATAATAAACTGCAAACAAACACTTAATGTTTTTTTATTTGCAGCTTTTCTCAAGATTAAGGACTGAGAGACCTCTAGACCTAAAGAAGATCATACCTATAATGGGAGATATGAATCAACCTGGCCTCGGAATATCTGCAGCAGACGAGAACAAACTTGTAGAAAACGTAAGTTACATTCAATCCTAACTAATATTATAAAAGCGAAAATGAGTTTGTTTGTTTGTACCTTTTCACGCCTAAACAACTGAACCGATCATTCTGAAATTTTGTATATACATTGTCGGGTGTACAGAAACGGACATAGGCTACCTTTCATCCCGAAAAAAACTACTGTTCCCGAAGAAAACAACAATAAGGTTCTTATGATAATAGATGGCGCCCCGTGTCTTTCAAATCATGATTGAATTATATTATTACAAGCAGAGTACAACCGGAATTGATTGTCAAATTCTAAATTAACGCGAGCGAAGCCGCGGGCAAAAGCTAGAAGTTTACCCGGGTTCGTTTCTCGGGTACAGTTTGTGTAAGTTTTCCAGATTTCCTATCTGGTCATCCTATATAAACGCATATATAATAAGCGTATTTAATACTCTGTTCTAGGAATAATAATAATAAATCTTAGAACAGAGTATTGAATTCGCTTACTAAGCACTACGGTGGTAGAGATACAAATGAGATCAGAAACATAGCAATACGTACGCAATTCTTTTTTATAGATTACTAGTAACTTTGGTACAAATTATTTGTATGTTTCAATTATGTAGGACTAGTTTTGTCCGCAGATTCGCTTGCGTAAATGTAGGCTAGATTAGGTTAGTAACAGTTCTTTTTTCTGGATAAAACTGTACTCTTCGTCTTTTCTGTACCCCTGACAACGTGTATGCAAAATTTCACGATGACCGGTCGAGGATTAAAGGCGTGAAAGCGTGACAAACAAACTCACATTCGCATTTATAATATTAGTTAGGATTAGGCTTTGCCGAGTATCCAGGCAGTATCGCATGTCTGTTTTTTCATTCACCCTATTTATATTCTTAACACATGCTCGTGGGTTTAGGATATGCCCGATGTGGTTAGAATGGGCACATAGGCGACGAAATAATATGTAATTTCCAATAGGTCTCTGCCTGCCCCTTCGAAAATATACGGACGCATAATATTGCATATCTACATGAATTAGCGGAAGCTCATCAGTATATCGCATATGTAAAATCTTGTTAATTTATATCGAAATTCATATTAAATTTTACTACATAAATACGACAGACGACCCTGGCGTTCCAAAGTTTAAATACCTTTGAAAGGTCAAGATTGAATTTCATATATATTGCAAATTAATGTCCGTTTTTGTCCGCAAACATGTGAGGTTCCGTGAACTTAACTGATGATAACGATTACTAGCTCGTACACGTGACTTCATTCATTCACGTGATTTACGGTTATCCCTACACTTTTGTATACATCATATCTCCGTAACAATAAACGGAATCATGTGAAATATTATTTATATTTTAAGCTGAACTTCAAGCTTACACCGGTTTTTGCGTGATACCGAAATTAATCAACTCAAGGACATCTTTTACAATCTATTTATTGTTTTTGAGTTGGGCCCATAGAAGACAGACGAGCCCATTTTAAGTTTTATTGTACAGATGCGGCTGATTATTATAGATTTTATAACTTCCGCAATCGAGTTCAAGCCCTGTGACGACTCAAACATACGATTAATGGATACAAAGTATGCCCAGATTCAAGCAGTGATAGTTCAGTGGGGAGACCAACAGACTGCAATGCAGAGGGTCTCGGATTCGAGCCCACGTCGTGCACCTCTGACTTTCGGAAGTTATATGACTTTTCGTAATTATGTGCGTATTGATTGACAATTATCGCCTGCTCCGTGCCTCGGAGAGCACGTTAAGCCGTCGGTCCCGGCTGCCATGAACATCTATGGCAGTAGTTATTGAGAGAGTGTCAACACAAAAGATCCCACTGGGTCGAAGTGTCGCCGGTCTGAACTGACTGGCCGCTGGCCCCCAGATAAGATAAGATACCCAGATTCAGAACAAATTATAATTATTTTGTGGATGACACAAATAATTTTGGAGTTAACACTCAGCGCAGTACGAGTCGATTGTTTACCCGCTACGCCATTTGTGCAACGAGAATGACTCACATAGAAGGCGTAATATTTAAAAAATTATTTGATAGTGTCAATGTCCTAATGTTGAGTGTTTCATCCCCACAGGCAAAATTAAAACTATGCGAACGAAACAATAAGTTGTTCTGAATCGCGTCCGGGGTAATTTAAGATAGATCTTAAATAATAAAAATCTAAGATCGTTTCAAAGATTGATCTTTGTTAAGTTTCTATGCGACAATATCACAGCCATTATCTATTGTATAAAAATAATTGAAAGTATAATTGTCATGTCAAGACAAGTTCACGAGGAGACTTTGGGCTGCTAAAAAGCAATCGACCGTCAGGGCACTTTTCGAAGTTATGTGCGTTTTAAAGAGTTAATTATCGCTGGCTTTAACCTGCATATCTGAGAGTTCTCCATAATGTTCTCGAAGATATGTGAAGTCTTCCAACCCGGACTAGGCCAGCGTGATGGAATATGGCCTAACCCTTCTCATAGTTGGCGATTAAAAAGAGTGGCCATGAGTTTCTTGCCCGTTCTTCTCGAGAGCCCTACGCCCTTGCTTTGCTGAACGTGGCAGTAAATGTAAATTCACAGAAAAAATTTAGTGTAACTTTTACATTCATAAATCATAAGTGAGTGTTACCTTGTAACCTAACTTGAATAAATTTATTTTTGATTTGATTCGATTAGTGAGAAGAGGCCCGTGCCCAGCAGTGGGACAGTTTAATACAGGGCTAATATTATTAAATAGTATAAATAGTAGTGAAATGTAACAGTAGTAGTTTAATAGTTTCAAAATTATGTAATAAAAGTGTTGTAAAATAGACAACGCGATGAAATCCGTTTAAAGTAGTTTAATTTCAATGTATAAAATGGCTTATGTTTAACTTATCACCAGATATAGTAAAATATAACAATCAAAAATAGTAAATTATCACCAAATTGCACAGCAAAATATATTTAAAGAGATCAAAATAAGTCGACGGAGCAGACTCCTATTTTTGGGTGGGCTTAAGAAGGAACCTAACGTAACCTAACCCTTCCGAGTAGGCGTGGAACATTTCACTTTTAACAGTGAAAAATCATATGAAATTATTTTTCATCAGTCGCACTTGCTACTTTGCTTCACTATGCTCGCTAAAAATCACTCACGATATGAAATCGCAGATTGCCAAAGTGGTTACCTATACTTGAGGTATACAGTTGCATCGAGTAAGTGCGGCGCCTAGCGAACGATTACAGTGCATGGTAGAAAGAGACAAACATTATTTTGTTAATTTGTATCTATTACCGGCTCATCGCATCGCCTCGCGCGGTGACGTATTGATGGACTATGACCTTGATTATTTCGAGAGTACATACAAATATAGTCCTTACTCAGAACATTATAAGGCCCGCTTTTTTCTGCAATAAAAAATAGCAGGTCGCAATTTCGCAGTGTTTGTTTACATTATGATTCTATAAGTTATGAAATTTCACAGCAAGTGTTAATGCTACTTGAACACGACGTTAGTTAGGTTTTCTAATTGAAGTTAAAATTACTGTTAGTTACTCGTACGTAAAATAGATTATTATTATTAGTTAAATAAATTCAGTTTATTTTTAATTTATTTTCTTACATTTTACATTGACAGTCCCAAGCCTGTTCAAAGTATGACGGAAAGTGCATTGTATTAAGTATTTTAATTTCTACTTAAGGGAAACGAGCATTGCACTGTAAGGTACGAATGTAAAACAAGCTTTTATTATATTTAATTCATTAGGTAGTCTTATGCTATAATTCATATTTCATACTGAAGCAAATTGTAGCAAATGCGAAGTTACTGCGACTGAGAATGAAAAATCATTGACTGTGAAATTTCACCTGTGAAAACACTGTGAAAAAAATTCGTCATTTCATTAAATGAAAATGAATGAAATGTAGCAATCATTTCCATGCCTACTTCCGAGACAGAATGCAGTGATTTGAGGCGTATAGGTGCTCGTTATGATATATTTTAGTAAGCATATTTTGCTGCGCAATTACTATTTTTAGGGTGGTCATTATATTAAATCCCATATAAAATTTGCGTAAACGTATGGCAAGTAAGTCAAGTATGATTTAGTTTTTAGTTCAATATAAATAATTTAAGACTGATTATCAATTTACAGGTATCAGTAGTATTCCACGTAGCAGCAACGGTCAAATTCAACGAGAAACTGGACATAGCCGTGAAGACCAACGTCAAAGGAACAGAATATGTTTTGGACCTTTGTCATCGTATGAAGAATATAAAGGTTTGGGGATAATCACTATTGCTTATTACACACGTAATGCTATAGGCGCGGTCACGATACAAAACGGACGTACCTACAGCGTTGGGCATAGGTCGTGACTGGCCACCGGCAACTTCCGAACGTGAGCCGAAAGAGTGCGCGCGCGCAGACGTCGCACAAGGTGTATGTGTATCTGTGTAGGATCACGCGCCTTCAAGCAATGGCACTCGGCAGGCGGTACGGTGTTCGTAGGGTTTTTTTTATTGTTGAAATATATATTTGTGTAGTTTTCAATTGTTGTGTAATTGTCTAATTTGTAATGTATTGTATTTGTAAATACAAGTCACCCACAAAGGTAAGATTGTAAATAATGCTAGCTGGTATCTAACTCTCAGTTACATGCTACCTAATATTAGTTTACATACATGCTTAAACGCAAGATTCTTTTAATAAGCAAGAAGGATGTAAATAATGAATACGTTTAAAATATACCACTGGCTAATAAGTTCAAGATAATATGATCGTTTCTTTAAATGTAGGTAAGAATATTGATAATAAAGGAACATTTAACTGTAGAGAAACTTATGATAACTCACCATGTGAAAAGGATATTCAAATATTATATTTAATATATGACTAACTGGAGAAATGTTCATGTAGGTATAAGTTGCAGTTAGGTAAATATATAACTGTAGTATATTATTTAAGGATTGATCCCGTCAATCAACAATGATTTGCCAGTATTGCATTAGCCATGATTGCTGGTTACCATTTTAAAATTACAATGATGAACAGCAAGATCACCTTCAATGGAGATATTTTTAGTATTAGGCAAGTCTTTTGATAATTGTCTGCTATACTTACTTTCTTATTGTATTGCTAATAATGAAAAAATTATGAAAACGCATATACTTGCATATCTGTAATATATAATTATTTAAATTTCAGGCGTTCGTTCATACGTCAACAGCGTACTGTAATACAGATCAGCAGGTCCTGTATGAAAAGGTGTATCCCCCAAGAGCAGAACTGAGCGAAGTACTGAAATATATTGAACAACCTAATCAAGATGAAAACTACATTAAAGAACAGTTTTTAAGTAAGTGGCTTTAGTTAATATCCTCTCAGTAAGTAAAAATATTACGATTTGCAGTCACGCCAATTTTCGGAAAGGTTGGCAGAAATTACAGATGACCACTAGCTATATACAAAACTCTCATTACATTTTTAATGCACATTCGTCCGTTTAAGGTGCTCTTAAACTGACCTTTCTCCTAATTAAATGCCAATTTCTGTTTCTGTACTAACATTTAGCTTCTATACTTCCTTAATCAATCTTTTTCCGTTTTTCATTTTCGTTAATTGAAAACTCGACTGAGAGAAGAGTTGTGAGGTGTACCAAACATACATTTATTGATTCTTAAAAGCTTTATACAGGATTTGTAACTATTTAGTTGAATGTTGCCATAGTCAAATAGATGTTGAAATAAGATTAACTACTCATGACTGTATTCCCAATTAGGATAATACTTTAAAATCGAATGTGTTACTGATATGAACTCAAATGTTTTACAGAGGGTTTGCCGAACACCTACACATTCAGTAAGGGCTTAGCAGAAAACTACGTAGCGGAAAATCATGGCAATATACCTACAGTAATCATCAGACCTTCGATAGGTGAGTGTTTCTAGTAATAGAGCATTCGCTGTTACGGTAATTTACTAGCGTACATTTTCTAGGTTGTTAACCTCTGGTCATCTGAACTGCCATCTTATCATCTTATGTGAAAAAGCAAAGTCTTGTCATGTCTTACAAAGATAATATGTATTCTGCCGTACGAGCCATTAACTGCGTTGACAATGATGAAAGGAATGTTTATGAACGTCCAGAACATCGTAGCATATTTTGTATTTATGTAAGGAGAGTTTGTCAAAGGACATTGTTCAGCTGCCATACGTTATTAGCCTAACAACCAACAGCCACGAAAAATGATAAATATGTGATTAGGGATGACCACATTCAATTAAAAGTGAATATAAGTCACGGACACTTCTGAATATTGCGTACTAACTGAAATACTTATGTACCGTTTTTGAGGTTATTATTTTATTTGATTACACTAATCTGGCATTGGCAATGCGGGTCGTATTTGAAATAAGGATATAATATGGGCCATTATGGGCTAGGTAGGTAGGTGCCTTAAGACCTACAACTGCAACCAGTCAATCAATCAACTAAACAAGTGAGTTGTTCTTATAATGTTTTATGATTAATGTCTAGTTAATCTGGTTATAGCTATATTGGCATCAACTTTAATCAGAAAATAAACCCACAAACGTCATAAATTCTAGCTTTGTAGGTTTCAAAAATAATTTAGAATAGTAACGGAAAATACAGATAAAATAAAATAAAAAATATTTTTGGTCGACTTTGATTAGTGTTGCCATGCTTGCACTATAGAAAAGCGTATAATACCGAGAAAGTGGTATTTATTATGGTCCTTATCATTAAAAATATTACTTTTTAAGAAATTGGTCATATCTATGATGAAGTTCAATAATGGTATTTATAGAATAGCATTCGTATTAACTACGTAAGAAAAATTACAGACAAGCTAATTAGGGAATAATTTCTGTGATATAACTGTACACATATTGTAAAAACTGTAGGCATGGCAAAACTGCGTGTCCCAGATGTAAACAATGGATACCGGTGTATTTAAAATCGCGGAAATACTTTTTAAAACGAAAATAAGATTCGAAAGTGTCCGTGAGATGGTAATGATTGAGTAAGTCATAAAATAAAATAAAAGTTATTTATGTTTAGGTGGAATGTGTGTTGATTCATAGGCCAAATTGTTCATTGTCCTTTGACTTAGCCTCGTACAATTGACTGCACGAATAGCGTAGGGGTCTAAGTGGTCCACACCATGTCTCTGCGTCAAGTGTTGTGGGCTCATTCCCTACACGGAACAAAAATTGTGTGATTCACAAATAGTTCTTTTGAGTGTGTTCTTTGTGTCCATAGTCTGAATATTTGTTAAGAGTCTTTAAAAATAAAACCAAAAAAAGAGAAGCAGCAAAGTATGATATCATTTAAGTATTGTATTCTAAGTAAAGAGTTTAATTTACTGTTATAAACATGAGGGAGATATTGAAAGGAGAACGATTGCTGGCAACAAAGTGAATGGAGCTCTACGCGCTTTCATGAACAGTCGAAATGTATCCGAAAAGGCACGTTTGGCTGTTCACAGAAGACTATTAGTGCCCACACTTATGTATGGAAGTGAAAGTTGGGTATGGCAAAAGAAGCATGAGAGCAGTTGTTTACTGAGAAAGCGAAGTGATCTAAATCGAATAAATAGTGTAAAAATGAGAGCGTTGAGAAGCATATGTGGTGTGACTCTGAAAGATAGAATAAGGAATAGTGTGATTAGAGAAAGATGCGGCATGAAAGTGGATATAGTGACAAGAATAGAAAAGGGTATGTTAAGCTGGTTTGGACATGTGGAAAGAATGGACGAGGAAAAACTGACTAAGAAAGTTTATAAGGCTAGTGTGAATGGAACAGTCGCAAGAGGATCGATCAGATCGGAGGCGTTCTGGACAAAGGTCAGGTTAAGAGCTCCTTGAACCGACGGGCGTGTACGAGGAATGTGATGAAAGTAAATGAAGCCAGAGAAATGTGTCAGGATCGTAAACAATGGAAATCCGTATTCTCTGCCTACCCCTCTGGGAAACAGGCGTGAATCTATGTATGTATGTATGTATAGCTTTCGCTCTTCTTTTATACTTACTTACTGCCTTACCAGTAAGTTTGTGTTTTTCTAAGAGCAATAAAAGCAATTGTTAATTACTTTTTGTTGTCTATTCCAGTATCACCTTCTTTACGAGAGCCTCTAACTGGTTGGACGGATAACTGGTTCGGGGCCACTAGTTTAGTGGTAGCTGTAGTTAAAGGAGCAAACAGAGTACTATTTGGCGATGGCAACAACATTCTGGATATCGTTCCTGTAGATTACGTATGCAATGTCACCATTGTGGCCGCTGCTGAATGCTCTAGGTATGTTTGCATAGTAACCATATTCCTGTTCTATCTTTTCTATAATTTATGAATTCAGAAGACATTCGATCTTTAAACTTGCGTTAGTCTATTACTATTAAAAATATAGAAGTTGTTAGATACGTTGGGATGTTTGTTACTCAATTACGCGTAACCTGTTGAACAGTATTGAATAAAACTGGACACATAGAGCGTACCCTGGATTAACAAATATGATCTTTTACCCTAAAAATCGTCTATGAAATCACATATCGAGATAAAAAGGTGTTATCTACGGAATTCAAGAAGGCGAAGTCGAAGCCAGAAGCTAGAAATTCGTAAATTTAATATTTTGTGACTGTTATTGCATTCAGCTATAGTTTAACCGCAATTTTGTATGATCTTTGTTTTGTTCAATAACAATTCAATTAACACGGTTACTAAGTAGACAGCCGTACATCTTGGAATCGAATTAATGTAATGTATTTTATTTTTCCATCGCGTCATAATATTTTCAAACTATTAATTTAAATAGCATATAAAACAATGTATGTATCATTTAAACATTTAATTTTGTTCCCATGTGTAAATTAGTACAATGTTTTATTTCAGATCAAACTCATTGACTGTGTATAATAGTTGTACGAGTTCCTGCAATCCTATAACAATTCAGAATTTCTTCGAAGGTGTCAAAAACGCTGCTATTAAAATTAACTTCCGTAAGTTCACGTAGTATACAATGACTATCCTAGATTATATTACATTTGTATATGAGAAAATAGCTGTTACTATCGGTTATGGTCGGTTAGGGATCGGAAAGACTGTATCAAATTAAAATAAATCCTTCAATCCTGTGCCCAAGATTGACGTCACAAAAACTTACAAAGTTCATACAGTTTCGTGACATAATCTTTTTGTTTCTTTTTACAGATGACAATTCGTATCCAACTCTGATGTTCACGAATAGAGAATGGTCGGTTTTCATCGTCACGTTTCTGCTGCAAGTGATACCTGCTTACGTGGCTGATCTATTCACGTGGACCATGGGAAAACCAACTAAGTAAGTTCATACATATATTATCAAGATTTCGTTTGATGCAATATCTTTGCAAAATATAGATAAAAGCGACTACAGTGCCAAAGTTAAGATCACATAGACGGTCAAACGGACGTGCATGATATTTCATAATTTGTACACCAGTTCGTTTATTGCCTTGATTTTTAGTTAAAATGGCAAATATATATTGTTATATAAATATTGCATTTTTCGCATTTTGACTAGGGATAAATAAACCAACATTTCCCTATCATTTTGTCGATTGCACTATAGAGATAACAACATGACGGATTGCAGTAAAACAACAATTGTCAACATGAGACAAAATTTATCGGTTAAGTTATTTTTATTGCTGCGTTGTGCCTTGCGTAAATATTGTTTATTCGATGACCATGATGGTTTTGTGTGATGAAAAAAGTTTATTAGGCGTTTTATAAATCTTTTTACATAGATTATGGTGATACTAGAACTATCTAATGGCAATGATTAGCGTGCCAAGTTTTAACTTACTTTACAATCTTTTTAACAGATTTTATACATAGTACATTATTTACACATTTTTAAAATAAACACGCTTTGCTTATTAATCGTGGTTCATATTCATTATTAATAAGTTGGAACTAGTTTTATTTACACTTTACCTTTGTATACTTTTATTTATTTACTTTATTGGGACTCAAAACAGTTACACATTAAAAGTAATGCACACATTTTATATATGTAAAGAAAAGAGTTAATGTGTAACCCACACCAATGCCACCGATTTAATTTAAAAAATAGGAATAAAATAAAATAAAGACGCGTGATAATTGAGAAAAGGCAAATCTAGCAATAATTATTTTAACAATTCAATAGCTTGTTTACGAAATTTGAATACGGGAGTGCAAATATATCTAAGTCTTTAGGCTGTGTGTTATACGTTTCAACAAGGCGACGACGAGGCGCCCTTGTGCCGGCGTTGGTTCTGCACTTAGCAGTGTAGAACAGCCGGGGCACGCGCCTCTCGTCGCAATACGGTTCTAGGTACAATGTAACTTAATTGTTTAGTGATTTCGGAGCAATCAAACCTGTTGTTACATAAACGGTTCAACATTGTGGATGCAAGTAATTTTCGTCTAGGTTTCAGGTTCAAAAGTTGGTATTTGCACAGTAGTTGCGTATATGATAATTTAGGAAGTCGGCATTTAAATTGTGTTGTTTGTAAAAACTTTTTCTGAATAATTTCAAGTCATTTTACATATAATTTATCGTAAAGAGGATTCTGAACTGCGTACTGTAATTGGGAACGAATGAGTGTTTTAGACAAAATTAAAAATGTATGAGGATATTTAAAATCATTAGAGGACTGGCAATATGAAACCGTTCAGCTGGTATGCTTTATCAACCTCTGAGTCTTCTTCGACGAGGTTGGGTCTGTGTGTCTGTCTGTTAATGACAGATTGATGTTAGTGACAGGCATAACTCCGGAACCACTGGACCGATTGACTTGTAACTTGGTGTGCAAATACCTTGGGGTCATACCTTGGTCGAGTTTGGGCCCTGTGGGTCAAATAACCCCCGAGATATAGGGGTCACAAGGTCACATGATATACATTTAAGACGAAGAGGTTGAATCCTGGGTTTTACACCCATCTCGTTAATTATGTTGTCGATGTGAACATCAAAGTGTAATTTGGAATCAAGTGTGACCCCTAAATCATGGATAAAATTTACTTTTTCTAAACTGGTGCCATATAAAGTGTAATCGTATGGTAGAAAGTTTTTGTTTTTAGTGAATTATATTGTTTTACATTTTGGTAAGCTAAGCTGAAATTTATAAGAACAGTATAGGCCAAGTTTATCAAGATCCTTCTGCAAAAGCAAACAATCATGAGTATTTTTTCACAACTTGTAGATTTTAATGTCGTCGGCATACATTAAGAATTGGGAGTTTGTGAAGCATTTTGAAATGTCATTAATAAACAAAATGAAGAGTAGAGGGCCCATAATTAAGCCCTGTGGGACACCGGAAGAGACAACTACTGAATCAGATTCAAAGCCTTTGACAACGAGTTTCCGAGTTCTATTAAAAATGTAGGATGTGAACCATCTGAGTAAATTACCACGAATGCTAGTTTACCTTAAGTAGTTTATGGTCCATCATGTCAAAAGCCTTTCGAAAATCAGTGTATACTACATCTACTTGAATACGAGCATCCATGTTTTTGAAAAGATTATTAGTAAACAGCATGAAGTCGGTAACAGTAGAACGACGTTTAACAAACCCATGCTGTTCACGTATGATGAGTTAATGAATGTGAGGATATAACTCTTTGTGTACAAGACTCACGAAAAGCTTCGACAAGGCGGACAGAATAGAGACAAATATATTCAGAAAATATATATCTGTCTCTATCATAATCCATAATCCATAATAAAAACCTTATCTTTATAATATAGCTTTCAAGTTAGATTTTTATGACTTTATCATTAGGTATGTAAATTTATGAAAAGTACCTCGCTGTGCAGGAATTAATTCCAATGTAAAAACATTTTGTAGTGTTCTACTACCAAGCTTTCGAGTGTGTACCACTGTAACCTATCAATTTTGATCGTATATATTTCATTCACTAGCAATCTGGTAGGAAATCTTTTAAACAGTCACGCAGGTCATGATCTGCTGCATGAGGCATTTTAGATATTCTTCACCTGCATGTCAATATTCCGAAAGATGTGTGAAATCTACCAATCCGCACTAACCCTAATCCTTCTCAAATTGAGAAAATGTCTATTCCTAGCAGTCGCAACGGTTGACAAACAGAGCTGATATTATTATAATTAATTATTTTGTTCACAGGCATGTAAAACTGCAATCACGAGTGATATTCGGGCGGGACTTGCTCAAGTACTTTACCTCCCATTCCTGGGAGATGCGAGCGGACAATGTTAAGGCTTTACATTACTCTCTCTCTCATTCTGACCGGACCACGTTTCCCTGCGACCCCTCAGATATGAACTGGGATGAATATTCAGCCATATTTGTAAGTGGTATAAAGCGATATCTCATGAACTAGTATAAAGATTTAGAATTAGATTTATGTAACATAATTTGTTTATAATCTTTGTACATATTGGTTTAATGTGATTGAAATTATATTCTTTGTTGTTTTATTTGTAGTTTTTTTGTTACTACCACACTGAAGTTTGGAAAAATAACCTATACTAATATCGCCAATGATGAAATAAATTAAAAAGGTAGGTTTAGATGTACACTAGGAACAATGATTTGTATAACTTTTAATGTCTTTGAAACCAGCATTGTGAATGATTAAAAATGTATTGTCATTTTACTTATTCTAAGGACGAATGGTTGAAATTATCAATGCTATAGGCATACTGGCGCTTGTGTGCCTGATTGTATAAAGTGATTTACCTATACTTTGTTTGTATAGCACATACATAGATTAACATTTAACGCAAAATCCGATGACACTAGCCTGGTCCGAGTCTCAAACCTCACTTTTGTCCACTAACATTATTGTAAACTTATGCCATGAGCGCAACAAGGCTATTTGTGAATCATATCTTCTTCTCCCTAGCCTTTATTATTCCCAAGTCACTTGGGGTCGGCTTTCTAGTCTAACCGGATTTGACTGGATATCAGTTTTTACACAGAGCGGCTGCCACCTGACCTCCGCAACCCAAAGGCTAACTATACCCTAAGGCTAGACCAGTGTCAGGATATTAGAGAGCACTGACTTCCCAATAACAACTGCCATAGATGTTCATGACAGCCGGGACCGACGGCTTAACGTGCTCTCCGAGGCACGGAGCGGACGATAACTGTCAATCAATACGCACATAATTTCGAAAAGTCATATTACTTCCGAAAGTCAGCGGTGCGCGACGTGGGTTCGAACCCGAGACCCTCTGCATTGCAGTCTGTTGGTCTCCCCACTGAGCTATTGCTATTTGTGAATCATATATTACATGGATATTATTTCTTCAAGGATATCAGAAATATTATTAAAATTCTGATGACAAAAGCACAAACAATAAGATGTTCATCTTATAATAGGATTTAATCCTAGTTAACTGTTATTAGTTTCACCGGGATATTATTTGATTTACCGAAGAATCACAGCTACCTATCTAGCATTTATGTATATGTTTATAAACAACAAATGTGGCAAAATACAGGGCAAAATGATTACAACCCGTTTGACGGTAGGAAGTTTAACTAAACTCGCTTGGAATACCAGGTGTTACTCGCTTTGCTAATCCTAGAATCTAAAGATGAGATGAAAGGAATACAGTGATCGAGGTGCAAACCTCGCTTTGTGACTGCATACACTACCGCTGCGCCACGGAGGCAGTTCTCTAATATTATAATTATGTTAAAAAGTACCTGTGATAAGATATACATCATCATTATCATCATCATGTCAGCCAAAAGACGTCCGTTGCTGGACATAGGCCTCCCCCAAGATAAACGTAATAATAATAAAATCAACAAAGTAGGCTTTTATAATAAAATAGACTAGATTGGTCGATTTAGTTATTTACATATTTAATTATATATTCATGAATATAAGAATAGTTCTCAAAAACACATCATAAATATGTTTAGTGATCCAAGTGCGTGACATAACAATAATTTTGAATAGAAATTATTGTTGCGAATTCTCACGGAGGCGTATAATCTCGCTTTTTGTTTAATATAAAAACAAATATTTATAATTTTTATGATTTATTCGATTACACTGGGGAACAAAAGAAAAATTATTTTCTGCGGCATTAATTTTGTTACTGGTTTTAATAAACACCTTTATCAGTCATACCCGAAATGTATTTACTTTATATGGATTGACTCTGGTTCTTGAGATATTCAACATAAAGAACGGTTCCATCAACACATTAGAACAATGAAAGAAAGATACCAAGGCCGATGGGACAGCCATATTATGATGGCAGACTATTGCTTGAGTTTAATAAGGGATTGTCCTGAACATAAACACAATAGAAAAGCTTACAGATAAAGATTTTCTAATATATTTTTTATGATTTTATGTTAATAGCATATTATTATGTATTAAGTTTTTTTATCATTATTATATAGCCGCTTCTAAAATATATATTTAATATGTAACTGTATTTTTATTTCGACCTTCTTTTAGTCATATAGTTATAAAGTCTTATCTCATAAACTAGAATCAATTTAACAAAACTGATATTTTTCCCGTATTCAGCATACTGAACTTACACAAAATTGGCTTCAAATTTAGCATGCTGCAAAAAGACTGTTCTTCAGTGTTATTATTATGCTAAGGCAGTGGTTCAGTCATTGGGATATGCTGATACGGCAGTTTGGTCTCAACAGCCAGAAACCATATTATATTATCAAAAGAAAAGGTACGGTCTGTATCTTGTAGGTTAATAATAAATAACTGGAAAATAGTCTAAACAGCTCTGTGTATAGATTGTTCTCATGCTGGGCACGCGCGTCTGCTCAGTCATAACTCAACCACCCGACCCTATTTTATACGCACATGACCTTAAAAAATCAGAGGTCATGAGATCGAACTCGAGGTCTCTGCTTAGCTGTCCAACGGTTTCACTCGGCTAATATTACTGTTGCTACGTCTAGAAAATATGAAGTGACTGGGTACGAGGTAGCTTACTATAATGAGGACCAATCTGGTCTCTGAAGGTGCTTTCTGGCATTGGACGGTATAGCCACCTCTCTTTTATGAACGGTAGGTAAGAACGTTATACCGTAGATATTGGTAGACAAGTTCTACAACTCATACATCATCATGCTCAGTCACTGAATATATAGAAGATAAAAATGCTTGGGATTGAGTTGCTTCCACTCACATGTTATTTCTATTCACAATTATAACATAAATCATATAAAGAAAATAACATAACATTGAATTATATTGATGTAAACATTTGGCGATTGAAAAGAGTGGCCATGACTTTCTTGCCTGCTTCTAATCATGAAAGCTCTACTCCTCGAACAGGCTTTCTTTCAATGCAAAATTTTTCTTTCCTTCTATTTATTTTTATAATTTTTTTTAATTAATATAATAGTGAATTGACATGTCCAAGAATTGTTTGCACATTTTTATGGAAATAAAGATTTTTGAGTTTGACTTTGACATCAATTAAATCTACAAAACATCCTATGTCTATAAAAAGCGATTTATTGTACGATCTATATGTTATAGGGCCTGAAACAAGGTAAGCCAAAACAGCTATTGACATGATTAAGCTTGATAATGGTATAAATAAGACCGCATTGCGTCTTCTCCGCCAAACTAAGCGTGATCAAATTCTCAGAGCTGCCAAATCGAGAAAAAAGCTCACTAGCGTTGATTTAAATACAACTAGAACTCCGGTCCAAATAATTTTAATGGAAAACTTACTAAGGAGAATCGAATTTAATTTCGTGACACCAGAGTTAGAGCTAAATGCCAGGGATATGCATTCTGCTGGTGTAATTAATACGTTAGGCAGCGTGAGGGAAAATCAGTTGTGCTCATCTGGTCGCACCATGAACTGGAACGTATTCTTCCCTCTATTCCCACTAGTGTTAGTTTTGTTGGAATCAAACTATATGATCGACGGTCTTCACGTATCCCTGTAACTGAAACGGTGTGTTAATAAACATTCTTGTGCTATTGTTTATCTTTATAATCAAGCCTGACGCTGATTCCTTAAGGTCAGGTTCCTCATACGCAGTCGTCATGTTGGATTTTATGTAAACAACAACACCGTCGCTTTGATTGATGTGCTTAGTAGTTTTGAAAGCATTGTAGTTTTGCAATAGGGGAATACAGGCGTTGCTACTACACGGTAACCAGCACTCCGTTAAAACCAAAACGTCACAATTTAAGTCAAGTCGATGGAGTAAGGTAAACCAAGATTTGGTACTATTTGCTGACGATAGCACAGTGTTGTTTACAAGCACAAATAAAAATCAAATGATATCTGACATAAATCAAACACTGGACATAATAATTCAATGGCTATAAAATAATAATTTATTAATTAATCTGAATAAAACAAATTTAATGACATTTAGAAATAGGAAAAATAATTTAATAAATCTTAACATATGCTACAACGGAGAACAAATTAACGTAGTCGAAAATACAAAATTTTTAGGTCTCAATCTCGATTCAAATTTAAATTGGAAATCTCAAGTGGAAGATATTTGTACTAAGCTGAACAAATTATCTTATGCACTAAATAGACTTGGAACAATTGTGAATCAATCTGCTGTCATCACTGCGTACCACGGTTATGTAGAATCAGTGCTAAGGTATGGTATCATCTTTTGGGGTAACTCTGTAGACAATGATATAATATTTAGAGCCCAAAAGAGATGTGTAAGGGCCATTGTGAAGTTAAAACAGACGGATAGTTGTAAAACATATTTTATTAGTCTAAAATTGTTAACGCTTCCATGCCTTTATATATATGAGGTAGCCGTCTTTGTTTTTACAGATACTTCTTTATTTGAGCGCCTACAGAGTAAACGTAATAATCATAAAATATGTTTTCCATCAAACAAAACAATGCAATTTGGCAACAGCATATTTTGTATGGCCCCTCGAATTTATAACCATTTACCATTATACATATTGAAATGCTCCAACACAGATAAGTTTAAAATGCTATTGAAGCAATTTCTTGTTAATAAGGCATACTACACACTGAAAGAATATCTCGAAGACAAATATGACATCCAATAATATAATTAGCTTTTAATGACTCGTAACTAAATTCACTTGACTTATATGATATTATTTAAATTGACCTGTATAATAAAAACAATGACATGGATGACATTTAATTTGACATGGATAACATTTAATTAATTAATATTTGGATTGTTTTTGATTATGTTTCACGTGAACTTCAACTAATAAGTACTCGAACTTGCATGCCTAATGGTGGAATGTGGAGAACCTGTAAATGTACTAGCCATAACATCTGCAAATGTATACCCATATTCGCATATGAATAAATGAATTGAATTGAATTAAGGTTTGTAAGTCAAGATAATTGCGGTTAATTGATCGAATATTTTTTGTGAGAACTTTTAAGTATGTGCCTAGGTTGAATTATATATGTTTTAGTTAGTTCTGGAGTGCAGGTATGGGTTTCCGAAACAGAAAAATGGTCTATGTTTTCGATGAAGTCGTTAATATTAGCCATTTTTGCTATAAATATGTATTGTAGGATTGTTGGCGTAAGGCTGTATATGTGGTTGGAGTGATGCTATATTTATTAACCATTTGTTTAAAATATTGTGCAACTTGTGCAATTATATTATTATTGTAACGTGAAGAGCGGGGTCTCCTAACACAGGTAATGTTTACTGGTAATGTTTACTTAAAAGGAGTACCCCAACTACTGATTATAAAATAGCTTATAAGAAAACGATAATAAACAATTTTTAATTTTTATTCTAATTTAATTCTTTGTATAGTCTGCTTATTATATTATGGTACAACCGCGTCAGACCAGACTCTGTGGAAAACCTTGGGGGCGGCCTATGTCCAGCAGTGGACGTCTTTCGGCTGAAGTGATGATGATGATGACAATCGCGTTATACTCAACAATATCAGCAGCGAGGTTAAATATGCAAATAGAATTAGTCCAATACATATGCTCAGCAAAAGGCTGTTGTTATAGAATATTGATTATTGATGATGCTTTTAATTATTTTATTTTTGACATGTTCCTCAAATTTCAAATGAACTTCATTACTTATTTTATGCCGCTTTTTATACATGTTTATGTTTTAAAAATGTACATGCAGTATATTTTCTAATACAAGACAACTGTTTAAAGCTGTAGGTACTAAAAATATCTATAAACCATATAACTAAGTATATACCACCTTTAAACATTTTTCCTGTATTAAAAAAGTCAAAAGTAATCAAATCCTAAATCTGTTTGGTGCTGGTCATGGATATCTTTCAAATAATATTAATGCTCTTTCCCAATTATATAGAATATACCTATGAATATAAGCTGCAACGTTGTAAATGGAGCTAAAAATGCAAACACGGTTTCGTACTAGACCACAATTTTAAATTATTTACCCTAAATGAACGTAGCCTAGAAAGCAATTTTGATAAGTTTTTGGTTGCTTTGAAACGGTTTGATGATGTTTATGATTTTTTATTCTTACAGAGTGTTGGTTATAATATCAGCCCTGTATTAAACTGTCCAACTGCTGAGCACAGGCTCAGTGCGGGTTGACAGACTTCACATATCTTCGAGAACATTATGAAGAACTCTTAGACATACAGGTTTCCTCACATTGTTTTCCTTCACCGTCAAGAAAGCGATAACTAACTATTTATAATGGCATGTAACTACGAAATGTCAGAGATGTGCGCCTTGGGATCGTACTCGAGACCTCTGTGTGGCAGTCCAACGGTTTACCACTAGGCTATAGATACTTTTGTCTTATGTTTACTTTGAGTGTTGGTTAAAGGAGACTATAACAGTTCAAAAAAATTGTTCAATCCCTAGAAGAATCGCATCGTCGGAGAAAATGGGCTAACACCAGCTATAACAGAACCCATTCGAGGATCCACGTGTCTTGACTATATCTATGTGATAGGTATACTGACTATCTTAAAACCAATAGGAATGGCATACCATTCGTATTGGTTTTGGGGTAACCTGTGTGAGATGACATATCATCTGGACATTACTGACCATCATCCAGTAGTAGTCATAGTCAACCCAATACAAATCAACTTGAAGAAGTGATTATGAGGCAATAAAAAATGAGCTTTTACAAATAGACTGGACTATTGTTAGTTAGAATGTTGACGTAATTAAGGCCACTGAAACCTTTTCTAATCTCTTGAAAATATTGTAGATAAGCATACGCGTAAAATCCGACTTAGTCGATTCCAATATAACATAAAGCCTTGGATCACTCCAGGTGTTGCATGAGACGTCGAGATCGACTCCACCGACGTGCAAAGCTTGAAATTAATAACAAAATATTACAAGGTGTCTTATACAAGATACCTGACCTTTCTAGTTGATCTGTTATTTACGTAAACTAAAAAAAAACAAATATGAAAACAACGAAATGTCACAAAATAAAAACTAGCGAAACTCTGACGATTAATATCTTTACTACAAATTCTTTGTTTGTTTGTTTGTAAGGATTTAACTCAAAAACTTTAGAAACGATTTGAAAAATTCTTTCACCATTATAAAGCTATATTATCAACGAGTAACGTGGGATATGTATCCCATATCGTATCTATATATCGTGAATCTATATATGTATGTAAATATATAGATTCACGCCTGTTTCCCAGAGGGGTAGGCAGAGACTACTGATTTCCATTTGCTACGATCCTGACACACTTCTCTGGTTTCATTCACTTTCATCACGTTCCTCATACACGCCCGTCAGTTCAAGGTGCTCTTAATCTGGCCTTTGTCCAGAACACCTCCAATCTAATCGAGAAACGTTCGCCTAGGTTTTCCTCTTGCGACTGTTCCATTCACACAAGCCTTATAAACTTTCTTAGTCAGTCTTTCCTCGTCCATTCTTTCTACATGTCCAAACCAGCTTAACATACCCTTTTCTATTCTTGTCACTATATCCACTTTCATGCCCCATCTCTCTCTAATCACACTATTCCTTATTCTATCTTTCAGTGTCACACCACATAATTATGTTTATCAGCGCTCTCATTTTTACAGCATTTATTCTGCTCTCATGCTTCTTTTGCTGTATCCAACTTTCACTTCCATACATAAGTGTGGGTACTAATAGTCCTCTATGAACAGCCAAACGTGCCTTTTCGGATACATTACGACTGTTCATAAAAGTTAATTATGAACATGGGATATATTTTAGTAAAAATAAGTAATGTTACTAACCTAACCTAACCTACGCTTACGCGAGAGAAGCTGCGGGCAAAAGCTAGTAAAAATATAAGTAATTTAGCTAGTAACACTAAAGCCCCCACTGAATTGTTATCCATGGAAGACAATGATAATTCATGGCACGGCATCCCTTAAACATGTACAGGTCATATGTGTGTGCATCAATGAGTCAATTTGGTTTTCGCAAGGGATGGAATACTGAAGATGTGGTTTCACCTCTTACGGCTACAGTAGTAGCTAAGGCCTTCGACACCATCTCCGTCCTTAGACTCTTAAATAAATAAAATAACTTGGGTATTAGAGGTTTAGCCAGTAGTTTTAAGAGTTATCTATCAGATTGGAGATAGTGTGTGAAGATTAGCCTTTTGGCTTACATGTAATAGGTATATTTTGGAGACTCACAAGGGAGTATCCCTGGGCCCTCATTATTCGCTATGTATATAAAAGATATTTATGACCTGCCAGCTGAAAATGCCGAAATCATATTATGTTATGCTAATGATATTGCAATTATTTTGCATGAATCTTGGCCTGATATTGTTTCTGCTGTTGTGCTCAACAACTAATAAAAGATGCAATTTATACCCTGCTGGGTATGAGGTGCATCTCTAGTTGGTTACAAAATAATCATTGAACCCTTAATAAAAAAAAGGCAAATACTGCTTTCACAAAACAGCTGCATTGGTGTCTTTGCTTTAAATAGACATCAAAGTACATGAATATGCTTGTGACGAAATATCATGCACTTTTGTGACTTTTGAGTCGATACATAGAACAGATGCTGTTAAATATCTCGGTGTTATCCTGGATGAGAAATTTAATTTTAGAATCGACATTGTAGTAGTAGTATAGTACATACAATACATAGTATTTCAACTGCGCTCTGAGACGGACGTGTACACGTATATAAATATAATTAATTTATTGTTTAGCGCGGCGCAAGCCGACGCTCGTATTTTTGATCGCCACGAGTGACACATTTGTGGCGAGTGAACTGCTGGCGTTCCTGCAACAGAAGCTGGATGTCATGGACGAGGTGTCGGCCATCCAGATATGTTCCACGAACTTCAGCGAGAAGGACATAGCTGCTGCCAAGCTGCTGGTGTACAGGTCGCTTAATAAAAGTGACCAGATGGTGTTTCGCAGGCGTGACGGGACGAAGAAAAGTCTGCAGGATATTATCGCGCTGCTGAAGGAAACTGATCCTGATGACGTGCGGACGTTTGTGGCGAAGGACTTAGTAAGTTAGCTGCCGTCACTTTCGACCACGTCGATGTTACAAGCCTTTTGAAGGACATCGTATTCCTTAAGGCCAGTTTGGCGGATGTACATAAGAAGTTGGAGGCATCCCAAGACACCGTCATGGTGTTGCGTACGGAGGTTGAAGAGTTGCGTAACTCTGTGGCTTTAAGTAGGTCATCGGCGCATAATAACAACGTCAACATGCGTCGAGGTGCAGGCTGCTTCGATACATCGGTCGCAAGTTTCGTGTCAGCAGTTTTGTCGCCGCGGAATGTTGTGACTGCTGAGTGCGATGCACGTGCGTCTTGCAGCCCCGCCCCTGTCCCCGCGGTCCCTCCCCGCATTGCCGCGCGACCTAAATGCATAGAGGCTCAGCAGGTAACTACGAGCACACCCATTGCTCCCGCCACGAAGTCGGTGCCTGAGATGGCAAAGAAACTGGAGGTTGATGCTGATGATGGTTTTGTGACGGTGCACAGGAGGAAGCGCCGTCAGAAAACGAACAAGAACAGCTGCGGTACGGCTCCTGTGGAGCCTGGTGCAAACCTGCGTGCTGCGGCACCGAACACATCGGTGTACATCTCTCGCTTGCATTACACCACTAAGGCGGAGAACATCGCGGAATATGTACGCCAGAAGTCCAAGTACATGCCAAGAGTGCAGCTGCTCGAATCGCGTCGCAACGTCAACTTCAAGGCGTTCGTGGTGCGAGTCCCTACTTGCTTTCTGCACATATTCATGAAGGAGGACTTTTGGCCGAAGGGTGTGGTGTTCCGTCGCTTCCGCGGACAAGTGCCACATGAACGCACAACAACAGAGTGCAAGTGAAGCAGTACTAACATAGTTAATAAGTTATATAAATACTAACACAAATTGTATGTATGTTAGTCTATAAGGTATTTATCTATGTTTCTATCTAGGTATAATATATATGTATTTACAAAACAAAAAAAGTATATATATGTATGTTTATCCATTATCTAGTACCCATAGTACAAGCTCTGCTTAGTTTGGGCTAGATGGTGTTGTGTGTATGTATTATAACATTTTATAATATGTAAATTTAGGTTAAAGTATTTATCTACGGGCCTATGCAGCCCGAAATAAAAAAAAATAAATGATTTGATTGTTGTAGTTTCGGCTCAGGTAAGGAAGGTCATTGGTGTGACAAAACGTCTGCGGGTTGTGGCATGTATGGAGACATTGAAAGATGTATATTTTGCCCTATGATGGTCTCTCATTATATATTGTATCACCTGTTTGGGTAGGCTACCAAAGAATTTTGTTCTTCAAGCTGAAAGAGCATAACGCAGGGTCTCAAAAGTGATGATGAAAAATACTTAACGAAAAACATCTACCAGTATAGTAAAGTAATAATAATATACAATATTCTACTACATACACACAACACCATCTAGCCCAAATTAATTAGAGCTTGTAGGTACTATGGGTATTAGACAATGGATAAACATACATATATACTTTCTTTTTTGTAAATACATACATATTATACATAGAAACACCATGACCAAGATAAACATAAACATTCATGTTCATGCACACAAATGTTTGACTTATGCGGGAATCGAACCCGCGACCTCAGGTGTGGCAGTCGGTTACACTAACCACTACGCCATCGAGGCCGTACTGAGTGTGAGATAGCTGTTTATATTAAACACTTTACTTTTGGTCCATAAGAATACACTAGTTTCTACTGAATATTAAGCTAAACCTCCCTAAACTCAAAGAAGTAACGTATACAAATTTCCTCAAAATAATACTAGGCGAAAATTTGAATTCTAAGTCTCATGTAGAAAATGTGTCAAATAGAATTAATAAATTTGTACATACTCATATAAATTAGACATACTTATTATATAAATGGCTTAATGTTTATAATTATTATAAAATAAACGATTTTTTTACAAATAAATGCTAATCATATGATAAGTAGTTTTGAATTTGCATGCTAGGCGTATCACCGAAACATCTATTTACACCAACGATAATAATAGATACATTTATTTGCATAGTTTTCTAACATATTACATTAGAAAAATACTCGGCCCTTTGGGAGGCTTACACGGTGACATGGGTCCAACGTCAAGGGGCCCTTCAAGGGTTTTAATCTAAAGTATGGTGGAACATCTACGGTGGTACTAGCCGCAGCAGGCGTAGAACTATAAGCGCTTTAACGCACTAGCGGTTAACCGCGGGAGCGGTTCGTTTGAGCGGTCCAACCACTTTACGCGGTTTCACCGCGGTTGGCCGCCGTAGCCGTTAACCGCTATGCGCGTTTACTCTCTTAGTCATCAGTTATTTAGTCAGCCTAAGAGAGTAAACGCATCGTCTGAGCGGCAAGCCGCCTGACGCTATGGCAACCGCGTCAGGCGGCTTGCCGCTCAGACGAACCGCCCCCGCGGTTAACCGCTATGCGCGTTTACTCTCTTAGTCATCAGTTATTTAGTCAGCCTAAGAGAGTAAACGCATCGTCTGAGCGGCAAGCCGCCTGACGCTATGGCAACCGCGTCAGGCGGCTTGCCGCTCAGACGAACCGCCCCCGCGGTTAACCGCTATGCGCGTTTACTCTCTTAGTCATCAGTTATTTAGTCAGCCTAAGAGAGTAAACGCATCGTCTGAGCGGCAAGCCGCCTGACGCTATGGCAACCGCGTCAGGCGGCTTGCCGCTCAGACGAACCGCCCCCGCGGTTAACCGCTATGCGCGTTTACTCTCTTAGTCATCAGTTATTTAGTCAGCCTAAGAGAGTAAACGCATCGTCTGAGCGGCAAGCCGCCTGACGCTATGGCAACCGCGTCAGGCGGCTTGCCGCTCAGACGAACCGCCCCCGCGGTTAACCGCTATGCGCGTTTACTCTCTTAGTCATCAGTTATTTAGTCAGCCTAAGAGAGTAAACGCATCGTCTGAGCGGCAAGCCGCCTGACGCTATGGAAACCGCGTCAGGCGGCTTGCCGCTCCGACGAACCGCCCCCGCGGTTAACCGCTAGTGCGTTTACTCTGTAAGTGTGAAAAACAGCGTCTGCACAGAATACTCTAATAGCATCAAATCAGAGGGGTAGACGGTGACTCGCCAACTCACTAGATCATACAGAGGCATACAGGCCTTAAAAGCATGACACTCTCACCTCCGAGCATATACATTTATGTAGATCTGGCGGCCTCCATCTTGCCGGCCGACCAAGGCAACCCAAAGTTGAGAGTCTTACGGCTCTTAAAGTTCCACAAGTACACCTTGTCAGGGGTACAGAACAGGATATAAGGTATCTTTCATCTAAAATAAAAGTACTGTTTCCGAGGGAAAGAAATTTATTGACAAAAATCTAGATTAAGCAAGCGAAGCCGCGGGCAAAAGCTAGTAGGGTAATAACATTTGAATAACTATTGTTTCGTATTTAAGATGTGTATAATAGGGTGACGGAGCCAATACACGGCTGTGTAATTTATTTTAAATATTATACGTCTTCGGTGGCGCAACTTTGATGAGGTGCTGTGCATGGTGTGGTCATAGTATGGCTACATGCTACGAGCATCGCATCATTCTGGAAATTAGACACAGGCAAAAAATTATGTCTGTTTGTTTGAGTAAGTAAATAAAATATGATTTTATGGCTGTTTTACGTTACGCCAATAGATTCGTTTATTGTAGTCTTTTTATTTGACAGACTGCAGGATGGTAGAATATTGCATTTTTCTTGGCAAAACTGAAGATTTTTCATGTAAGCACAACTACGCTGCTATCTACCTTGAACCACATATAAGCATGCGATCTTCACGATGATACGTTTTTTTTTTAAGTGAAAACTTCTTTATTCGCGTTGAGCACTTCTTGGGTGAAAAAATGTCATGGAACTCGCGTCATCGTCACGCTTCCACCCTTTATTATTTTTTTTAGAATATTAATAATATCTCAAAAATAGTGCGTATTAACAATATATCAGAAATTTCGAATTTTGACACCTTTAATAACCCTAAGAGAGTATCAGGAACTAGCATCCGACCCGTGCCTTTTTTTTTGGTTTTGAAAGAAGTGTTTATTATCAAGGATTAAAGTTTTCACTTCTATCGGCAGTCCCCAAAGACTGCTCCAATTTTTTTTTATGTTTTAGGCGGCATACGAGCAGACGGATCTCCTGATGGTAAGCGATTACCGCCGCCCATGGACACCCGCAACACCAGAGGGGTCACAAGTGCGTTGCCGGCCTTTTAAATTTGACCCCCCGCTTTTTCTCTCAGAAGAGGCGGGAGGGGATTGGGCCTTCGGTACACACACTCGACGAAACACAACGCAAGCGCTATTTCACGCCAGTTTTCTGTGAGGCCGTGGTATCACTCCGGTCGAGCCGGCCCATTCATGCCGGAGCATAGCTCTCCCACGGCAAAAATATACCCAAATTAAAAAAGAGAGTAACACGGCGAGTATTGGAGCGCCTACCTCAATAACGAGTTTTAAATTAGCTGACATTAATAAATTTAATAGATGTTTCTTGATTTTATTTAAATTATTGCCTATATAAATACTTGCACAACTTACCAAGAATTTTGTATTATTTTCTCATTGTATTCAAAGGAATTAAATCGACAACGATTTATCAAGACGACTGTATTTGTTTAGGCACGAAAGTAACTGTATCTTACAAAGGTTTCGTTGACATTTCTACAATTTAGTAAGTATAATTATTTTCTTCTTTTCATCTTTACAGTCTCAGTGCAATAGGAATATTAACAAATTGAAATTGAAATAGAAATTTATTAAACACAAATAAGTAAGACACAGTAATTATTGAATACTGGTACCCAAGGTAAGATTTAACTTGTGTACCAGGCCCCACTTTCAGTTTTCTTAACAGTTTGGTATTAATTTAGGTACGTACATTGATGTTTCCAAACAAATTACAAAAAAAAATAAAGAATATAAATTAAAAATAAAAACAAATTCTAAGAAAACAAGTAAATAAAAAGACAAAATTGATAAAGTTTGTTCGTAAATAAATAAATTTGTGCACATATTATATGAATTAACTAAAATATCAATATTGAAAATTGTCTTAGCAGGCTATTATTGTTATGTTCCGTCTGTTTTAAGATACGGTTTTATTTCATAGGGTAACTCAACAAATATTCAAAGAGTTGCACAAAAATATTTATTCAAGCTTTCGCTGGACTATGTTTTCGTTGTAAATCCTGTAAACCGGTCTTTAATAAGTTCAAGATTTTAACTTTACTGTGTATGTACATGTTTGAATGTTGTAAATTTGTGAATAAAAATCCTAAGCTATTTAAAAAAGCTCATGAAATGTTTCCTAGGAATACTAAGCAAAGTCAAAGTCAAAGTCAAAAATCATTTATTCACTTAGGTCACAAAGTAACACTTATGAACGTCAAAGGGGTTAGTGAGTTTGTTACATTTACAGAATTTACATTTATGTTAGTTGCAAAGTTCAGGCAAAACGTTGAAGCGGCCTGACAAAATTATTTTATCAGTAATTCCTAAAATAACTTTGTATAACAAGAGCTGTTGTTTGATGTGTGGACGACTATAATTATTATATTATAATGCTATACCACATAAAATTAAAGATTGATAAATAAATTTGTAAGTGATCTTAAGTCTTGGCTAAAAGAAAATAACTTTTACTGTATATTTGACTTTTTAATTTATGTCATTATGGTCGATATTATTCAATTGCCTCCTAATGTTATAAACATGAAAATATCTAATAATATAATTTCAGACTAATAATTTTAAATAATTTTTATTATATTCATTGATTATTATTTGCATATTACTTACTATAATTACAAGGGTTTTGCATACTAATTTTAATATCTAAACTGAACCACGAATATGGCAAATAAATAAATTCCTTCGTATTCTAAATTCTAAAAATAAGTACCTATCCCAAAGTCTATTTAACTTTTATTTTTATTTAAACTATCTGAATTATAAAACTCTCTCTCTATCTTTTCCCTAGCCTTTATTATTCCCAAGTCACTTGGGGTCGGCTTTCTAGTCTAACCGCATTTGACTGGATATCAGTTTTTACACGGAGCGGCTGTCATCTGACCTCCACAACCCGAAGGCTAATGATACCCTAAGGCTAGACCAGTGTTAGCATATTAGAGGGCACTGAATTCCCAATAACGACTGCCATAGATGTTCATGGCAGCCGGGACCGACGGCTTAACGTGCTCTCCGAGGCACGGAGCAGGCGATAATTGTCTATCAATACGCACATAATTTCGAAAGGTCATATAACTTCCGAAAGTCAGAGGTGCGCGCCGTGGGTTCGAACCCGAGACTCTCTGCATTGCAGTCTGTTGATCTCCCCACTGAGCTATCGCACTTCTTTATTGAATTATAAAACTATTTAGGTTTAATTGTACACTTTTTCCGGCTTTTCGGTTGCTTTTTAGCAACCATGTTTACGGTGATACTGAATGACTGACTGTCTAAATCAACTGACTACTGACTATTAAAGTCAAAACTTTAAATTACTATTGTAACAGTGTGTAGCAATAGAAGTTTAAAGTTTCAAAATCCTAATCCTAATCCTAACTAATATTATAAAAGCGAAAATGAGTTTGTTTGTTTGTTACCTTTTCACGCCACTGAACCAATCATCCTGAAATTTTGCATTTACGTTGTCAGGTGTACAGAAACGGACATAGGTTACCTTTCATCCCGAAAAAGATTACTGTTCCCGAGGAAAACAATAATAACGTTCTTATGATAATAGATGGCGCCACGTGTCTTTCGAATCATGATTGAATTATATTATTACAAGCAGAGTACAACCCAAATTGATTGTCAATTTCTAAATTAACGCGAGCGAAGCCGCGGGCAAAAGCTAGTTATATTATAATTCTAAAAAATCAACAATTACAGTGATAAAATCCGTTTAGTTTTATTTCAATGTACATTCGCGTAGACGTAAGACGGAACTACCATTGTTTTTGGTCATGAGATTTAATTTGTAAAGATTAAAAAATATGTACTGCTAGCTTTTACCTGTGGTCTCGCTCCCGTAGAATAATACCCCAGAGGTCACAAGCATTTTAGGGGTTAAGTGCTCGACCATATTACAAGCGGCGAGCGTTTCTATGCTGAAATATAATGTCGTTCATTTTAAGTTCGTTGCGCCGTTGTTTGGTTATGATAGGACTTGGTTTACATATGCCCCCCGGGCTGGGCGTATTCTGTTACGCTGACGACACGTTGGTAGCAGCCCGGGGACGCAACTTTGAGGAGGCGGCTCGCCTGGCCACCACGGGGGTCTCTCAGGTGGTCGGGCGAATCGAGGCGCTGGGGCTTAAGGTGGCCCTCAACAAGACGGAGGCCCTGTTGTTCCATGGGCCCCGTCGCGGGCCACCTGCCGGCGCCTCGATCATCGTCGGCTCGGTCCTCGTACCGGTTCAGGCCCAGATGAGATATCTGGGCCTGGTGTTGGATGGGCGATGGCTCTTCGACGAGCACTTCCGCCAGCTTGAGCCGAAACTGGACGGCGCGGCGTCCGCCCTCGGGCGATTATTGCCCCCTGGGCGGACGCAGTTTAGCGTGCCGGAGGCTCTACACGGAGGGTAGTCCGGTCGATGGCGCTGTACGGCGCACCGGTGTGGGCGGGGTCCCTGACCGCCCAGAACCGCGCACGGTTATGCCGACCGCGGCGCACTTTGGCGGTCAGGGCAATACGTGGGTACCGCACCGTGTCCGCAGACGTGGCATGCGTGCTGGCCGATACACCCCCGTGGGATTTGGAGGCGGAAGTGCTCGCCGACGTTTATCGGCGAACGGCCGAATTTCGAGCAGGCGGAGGCGGTCGCCCTCTGCTCGAGCAGGTGCGTGAGTGGCGCGAGGCCGCTCGCCGAGCCATCATGGCCCTATGGTCAACCCGGCTGGAGGCTCCACGTGCGGGTCTTCGCACGGTGGAGGCGCTCCGGCCGGTCCTTTCGTTGTGGGTGTGGCGATAGCACGGGACCCTTTCCTTCCGGCTGGTGCAGGTATTATCCGGGCACGGGTGCTTCGGATACTACCTGCACAAGGTCGCGAGGAGGGAATCGAGTCCCGCCTGTCACCACTGCGATTGTGGCGAGGACACGGCGCAGCATACGCTGGAGTTCTGTCCGGCGTGGGCGCAACAGCGTCGTGCCCTCGTCGAGACCATCGGTGTGGATCTCTCGCTATCGGCCATAATCCGCTCCATGGCCGATAGCGACAGGAATTGGTGTGCGGTCGCATCCTTCTGCGAGAACGTCATCTCGCAGAAGGAAGCGGCGGAGCGGGCCAGGGAGGAAAGTCTCCTCGCTGACCCGATCCATCGCCGGCGAGCTGGGCGGCGTCGGCGCGCCGATGCGCGTCTGATGCCCCCCTAGCGATAGCTGAGGGTGGGAGATCGGGGTATTCATTCTCCCACCCGCACCCTTCCGTGTAGGCGCGGCGTCTCTGGTGCACCCAGACGCCGCCGCCAGTGTTGGTGCCCGCGGGTCGTAGGTAGTCGCTGGGTGGGTCGCTGATGTTGTATCAGGTTCCGGTGGCCCACCAAGGCGAGGCGACGGTGCACAGGGGGGTTTTAGTCGGTATGCCGGCCGTTGGCTCTAGGCCGGAGAGCCCGACATAACCGTCTCACCTCCCCGAGTGGGGCGGTATGCATCACGAGCATTTCCCCATTCCAAAAAAAAAAAAGTACTTGGTTTACATATAGTCTAATCCTATATCATCGACAGAGCAGACAGAGGCGTTTTATACTCATATTACCCCATGCTATGGGTTTAGATCTTACGCAAAAGGGGGCGAGCCTATGGCCGTCTGTTGTTTATTCGAAAGTCCATCTTTAATATACATAGCTTATTTAAAATCTTATAATATTAAAAGGGATTAAATATAATGACCACCAAAAATAGTAATTGCGCAGCAAAATGTGCTTATTAAAATATATCATTACGAGCACCTATATGCCTAAAATCACTGCATTCCGTCTAGGAAGGGTTAGGTTATGTTATGTTCCTTCTTAAACCCACCCAAAAATAGGAGCCCTGCGAAGCCATCGACTTAGTTTGATCTCTTTAAATATATTTTGGTGTGCAATTAGTATTTTTGGTAAATGATGAACCAAATTACTGGTTACCAACTAGCATCTAAGGCGATTATCACACGGTACAGCGCACCGCCGCGGAGAGCGTTGGCGGTAAAGCGAAAGAGCACCGCTTGATCGCGTGGTCGGTGGTGTACCTGTGTTAGGCATCAACGGATTTATCATTTAGTAGAGGCCAATGCGACATGAGATCCGCTTCACCGCCTACCGCGGCGGTGCGCGGTGCCGTGTGTTAATCGCCTTAGGAAATGATAATAAACGATTTTGTTTATTCATCTCTTATGTTATTTTATAAAAAGTGTATGTAGTTTTCAAGACTGTCACCCTTTACATAATTTCACACACGATCTTTCGATACGTTATACATTCTATTATATACTAATGGAAATGTTTCCTTCATTTAAGAACTAAGATAACAAGCTACAGGATATTCGAGAGATGTCGACTGTTAAGCAGTGTCTAAGATTGGCAGACGGCTTTGAGTCGGTTGCAGAGTTCTACGCGGGGAAGTCTGTGTTTATTACAGGAGGTACCGGATTTCTTGGCAAGGTAAAATACTATCAGTATTTATATTAAGACAGATTTTCTTATTGGGTATTATATAGAGGTTCTCACGTAGGAATAGGCCTGTGCCCAGTCGTGGGACAGTTTATATAAAAGATTGATATTATTATAAGATCGATTTAGAGAATTTCTCACGCTACGAATAGTCGCATCAATGAAGCCGTAAAACAGGCAAACTTCGAAAGTCCTCAGAAACAGCTCCTATTTTGATGCTATTTATATTATAAATAACATACATATTGTTTAAACAATAAAATAATTATATCCGCCCTTTGAAAGGTTTCTGATTTTGAATAATATAAAAACACAAAAATTTAAAAGAAAATTGATCAAAATCGGAGCTGTTTCTGGGGATTTTCGACGTAAAAGCTTCATTGACGCGACTAGAAGAATTTAATGACTGCACAAATAGCGTTGGTAGTGGTTTAAATAGTCGCCTTGTAACTGCCGTCGCGCCGAGTGTACCGTGTTCGATCCCCACACGAGCTAATGAATGTGTGATCCACGAATAGTTGTTCCAAGTCTGGGTGTGCTGTGTCCGTTGTTTGACTGTTCGTCAAGTCCGCCGCGACAGAAATATAAACTAAACCGGGCAGTTGTCTTTTAAAAAAACGTAAGTGACATATTTACACACAAAGTGAAAGACAAATTACTTACTTGAAAAAGTGCCTTGCCTCCTTTCTGTGAAAGTTTGCTTGCTCGCCGCGTCGTACTATCCTAGTCCTAATCCTAACTATATTAATATTATAAAAGCGAAAATGAGTTTGTTTGTTTGTTACCTTTTCACGCCTAAACCACTGAACCGATCATCCTGAAATTTTGCATATGCGTTGTCAGGTGTACAGAAACGGACATAGGTTACCTTTCATCCCGCAAAAGATTACTGTTCGCGAGGAAAACAATAATAACGTTCTTATGATAATAGATGGCGCCACGTGTCTTTCGAATCATGATTGAATTATTACAAGCAGAGTACAACCAGAATTGATTGTCAAATTCTAAATTAAAGCGAAAAGCGAGCGAAGCGGCTGGCAAAAGCTAGTAAGTAATAGAATAGACTGATTAATAAATTTAATATTTTATATTTCCAGGTGTTGATTGAGAAATTACTTTATAGTTGTAAAGAAATTGGTGACGTATTCATCTTGATACGAGACAAGAATGGTATTGCTGCTGAAGAAAGGATACAACAGTTGATCAACAAGCCGGTAAGTGGTGCTATTATCACTCGCTTTAACGGTGAATGCTGATTGTCAGCGAACACCACAATTATTGATGATTGGTCCACCAATAGCGCACTCAAAATAAAGAAATAATTATCGTTCGATTTAACGGTAAAAGGAAACATCATGAGGAAAACTGCGTGTATGAGAGTTCTCCATAATGTTCTCGAAGATATGTGAAGTCTGCCAATCCGCACTGGGCCTGCGTGGTGGACTATGGCCTAACCCTTCTTACAATTGGATGAAGCCCGTGCCCAGCAGTGGGACAGTTTAATACAGGGCTGATGTTGTTATATTATGAGTAATGTAGGTATATATTTCAAATAATAGAAGAAATCTTAGGTATATATAATAGAGTCATCGTAATTCTTACTTACCAGGCTAGCAACCCCATTTTTCTTTAAGGAGGTAATACTTTCTCGAGCGAACCAGCTTGTTTAAACTACCACCGAAAAGCTCAAGCAATAGCTCATACACAAGAATAAAAAATTCCGGCGGCCTTGATGGCGTAGTGGTTAGTGTAACCGACTGCCACGCTTGAGGTCGCGGGTTCGATTCCCGCGCAAGTCAAACATTTGTGTGCATGGACATGGATGTTTGTCTTGGTCTGAGTATTTCTATGTATAATATGTACCTATGTAATTACAAAAAAAAAAGTATATGTATGTTTATCCATTGTGTGATACCCATAGTACAAGCTCTGGTTAGTTTGGGCTAGATGGTGTTGCATGTATGTGATAGAATATTATATTATATTATAACCAAACAGTTAATGAATTTATATTTGCAGCTGTTCTCTAGGTTAAGGACTGAGAGACCTCAAGACCTAAAGAAGATCATACCTATAAATGGAGATATCAATCAACCTGGCCTCGAGATATCTGCAGCAGACGAAAACAAACTAGTAGAAAACGTAAGTTACATTCAATATTGAAATTAAACTACTATATACGGATTTTATCACGTTGTATATTTGACACTTTATTACAAAATTTTGAAATCTTGTATATTACTATTACTATTAAACTTTACTAATTTTTAAGCTAGGTAATTAAATTATTGAAACTTTTAAAACTATTTATACTATTACTATACTATTCTACTATTTATATTTATGTTTACACTTTAAATAAATACACATACACTGTGTTTACACATAAACAACGCGATAAAATCCGTATATAGTAGTTTAATTTCAATTAACAACATTCGCGTAAACAGAAGACAATATTACATTCAATAGTTATGTTATCTATACTAATATTATAAAGCTGAAGAGTTTGTTTGTTTGTTTATTTGTTTGTTTGTTTGCTTGAACGCACTAATCTCAGGAACTACTGGTCCGATTTGAAAAATTCTTTCAATGTTAGATAGCCCATTTATCGAGGAAGGCTATAGGCTATATATCATCACGCTAAGATCAATAGGAACTGAGCACCAATGAAGAATGTTTCAAAATCGGAGGGTATTTTTTCCTTTTGAGAGCTTCCGTTGCGTGCGCTGCGTAAACAGTTAAAGTTTCGCAAAAATCATGTATCACAGAATTGTTCCCCTTTAAAAGTTCTAAAAAAAAGTCCATGACAGCATATGTCTATCTTTTAAGGTTGGCTCACTATAACCATTTTTATGCTAACCAAATTTGTTCTAAAACAATGCACTATTTGCGAAGGTATTATTATAAACATGATATTAATCCTTATCCAAATAAATACGCTATTCATCACAAGTATTTAATTTAAAACAAAATTGCCCTGTACATCATTCGATTTCAATGAATATCTTAGGAGATATCGCAGTTTTAAAATAACATTGCAGCAAAATAATTACCCACTACAGACATAGTACAAACGATGTTTCTCCTGGTTTATTCTGCGTGATTACTACTGGTTCGAATTGAAAAATTCTTTTAGTGTTGGATAGCCTATTTATCGAGGAAGGCTAATAGGCTATATAACATCACGCTACGACCCACGGGGGCGGCGCAGTAACGATAAACTCGAGTGAAACCGCGGGAACATCTAGTAATACATAATTATAAAAATATAAAAAACAATACCTATATAAAAATGTCTGATTTCGTCGATGGGCTTTTGGTGAAACTTTATGCTTATATTTGCCTAAATGGATTTTGCGAGTTACGAGTATAATATATAGTTAAATACAGTTTTAGCAGGTTTGCCAGATACGGACACGTCACAATCGTGGCGGTAAGACCCGTTTTTGAGGAGTTGCTAGAGAGGCGGCATGGCGCCCTCACCTTCCGGCTGACACAGGCTGACTGGCCACGGTTGTTCTGGCCGGTTCCTGTGTCGTATAGGCCGGCAAGAGACGCCCGGTTGTCACCACTGCGGCGATTGTCGCGACGTTGTTGAGGACACGGCGCTGCACACTTTGGCTTATTGTCCCGCCTGGGCATGGCAGTGCCGTGAGTTGATCGCCGCAGTCGGATTGGTTGCCCTCTCACTGCCGGCCGTAGTTCAGGCTATGGTTCAGAGTGAGAGGTCGTGGAACGCCGTCGCCTCCTTCTGTGAGGAAATGATTTCCATCAATGAGGCGGCGAAGCGGGAGAGGGAGCGCTTAAACCCTAGTCGGTATTCTGGGCAGTCCATTATCATCATTTCAACATCTTTCTCTTTTACCCCGGTGAGTCCGACATAACCCCTCCGCCCGCTCCCGCGGAGGGGTATGCGTCAATGCATTCCCACAGGCATAAAAAAAAGGTTTGCCAGATAGGAAATTCGTAGCACAGAGAGTACTCTGTACTGTGCTCCGTAAGCGCATTCAATGGAATGCGCCTACGGGGCACTACGGTGATAGTGAGATCAGAAACAGGGGTACCGATATAACTTTTTTTAAAATATTGCTAGCAATTTTGGTTACAAATTATTAGTACCTATGTTCCAATTATGTAGTACTAGATTTTGTCCACGGATTCGCTTACGTAAATGTAGATTAGATTAGGTTAGTAACAGTTCTTTTTTCCGGAAAAAAGGTACTCTACGCCTTTTCTGTACCTCTGACAACGTGTATGCGAAATTTCACGATGACCGGTCTAGAATTAAAGGCGTTAAAGCGTGACAAACAAACTCACATTCGCAGTTATAATATTAGTTAGGATTAGGATTTGCCGAGTATCCAGGCAGTATAGCATATTATGTCTCTTTTTTCAGTCACTTTATTTATATTCTGCATGCATGCTCGTCGATTTAGAATATTCTCGATGTGGTTAAATTGGCCACATATGTAGGTGGCAAAATATGTAATTTGCAATAGGTCTCTGCCTTCCCCTTCGAAAATATACGGACACATATTGCAAATCTACATGAACTAGCGGTCACCTAGTGCTCGAAATTCGACCAAAGTTTACCTGCTGATATAATTATGTCATTATATATTGATATATAACCATAGTTACGCGCTTCCACTGCGTGTGTCAAATGCATGGTTGTGTGCGTGTAGTGTTTTTTCATTAACCCTTTATTTGGCAAAGAAAATAAACGCAAAATGTTTTGACTTTTTTATTAAAAATAGGTTACATACATACCATTTAGTAACTAAAAAATACTAAAAAAAATCTAGGCACTATAGTTTTTCAGAAAAACTATGTATGCCACAGCATACATTGCCAAATGCACTAGTGTTGGAGAACTAAATTTGCTGTATGCTGGGACATACATTGCCAAGCATACAAAGTTATTTTTTAAGCTCTTATGTGATATTCTAGTTGGCAATTTCTAGGATTTTTGCCCGTCACAAAACATAGCCGAACTTGGCACTTCATACATATTACTGTAGTCAACTTGCTGCACAGCCTACATCGACCTTGAGTGGTCATTGTCATAAAATGACCAACATTGTCATATCGTGTTGCCTCTACGGGATTGGTTTGTGGTATGCGCTTTTTCTGTTTCTCAGATGTTTCCGAGCGCCCGGATTTTTTTAAGCCTTCATATATCTCAAATCGGAAGTCTTTGAGACTCAAATACCGATTATTTGACTGGGAACAATCTTTTCTGTATAACAGCCACGCGTTATTTATACATATGTCCATTATTTGAGCAAATATTCCGATATACCAACGACGGGTCTTAAAAGGGGTTCTATAAAGTGCAATAAGCATATCGGCCAAATCGACCCCGCCCATATGTTTATTGTACTCTTTGACAATATAAGGACAATCTACATCTACTTTGCTTTTTGACTCTTTACAGTATCTCTTAATTTTTCCTACAGGCTCAACCCCAGCATAAGAACTAATCAGTGTCACTGCTTTATTATCATTCCATCTAACTACTGCCAAACGGTTTTTATCGCATACTACTTGAAAATAACTTCCACGAGATTTCTTCTTCATTTCTTTTTCAGACGGTAGAACCGCTTCTGCTCCTCTCAATCTGTTATTTCTGACAGTGCCTAAAGCAAATATGCCGTAATCATATTTTAGTATATAAATTAGCTCCGGGCAAGTAAAAAAGTTATCACAAAAAATGAAAGCTGGTTTAGATTTAATACTTTTACACAAAGCTATTACAACCTGGGCTCCAAATCCAAGAGAAACTTCTTTGTCAGTAAAATTATGATATCTGAACGTATCCTCACCACCGTACAATAAAAAATCATAGATCATGCCCGATACTCCAGCACGCACGTAATTTTTGAAGCCCCATTTGTTGGGCTTGTCTTTCATATACTGACGCCTCTTCCCCGCCTTCGTACCTTTATAAGGTATCATCATTTCATCAATGCTGTATTTCCTTTCAGTGTCATATGCTAAGCAATTCTCTCTTACTTTTTGTAACAGTGGCCTTACTTTGTAATATCTATCCGAGTCTTGAACATTGTTATCCACAAAATGTAAATTACGACGGATTGCTTGATATCGTTTCAAAGTCATTAAATCTGCTATTAGATGGTATCTATAACGCAAACTCCAATAATCAATATAAGAAGGCATGTTGACTACACCCATAATTATATGTATAGCTATGAAATCACGCAATTCGTCTTCAGTTAATCCAAGTGTACGTCCCCAATTGGATATAGCGTACGCGTTGGTTTGTTCAACAATATGTGATAAAAGATCTGTAGAAAAAAACTTGAAGAAGTATTCCAGTGGATCCAAGTGATTTGGAATGTCAACATAGTTAGGGTCTTCTTCTATAGTTGCGCTGTGTAAAAAAGCTGCTTTTTTCCACTGGTAACTTAGTGTAAATTTCGGAATCCTCTTGACGCGTTTACTAGCACTAACGGCAGCAGTGGAACATCGAGATCTCTTACTTCTAGTAAAACGAGACGCCAAGGGGACATTTGCCTTCCTACGAAGTGAAGTTGAAGTAGGAGTGGTAGAATTATTAGACTGTGCAGGTAAAGTAGAGGTGGCGGGAGATGCAGGTGTAGCGGGAGTTGTAGGGAGAGACGGTATTTCACTCAGCACAGGAATTACATTACAATTTGGTTCTAAAGAAGGGCTTGGGTAAACTGTTTCAAAAATTGATGTGAGTTGTGCATTTTCTGCTGCACTGCCAGATTCTTCGACATCATCTAAAATATTTAGGTTTTCCAATGAGCTAGCTATTGAAGGTGCAGGAGAACTTGACAAAGAAAGCGGATGGTGCAAGCATAATTCTTCTTCAATCTCAGACTGTTCACTATCATCAGAGGGTGCATTCACAGCAGGCACAAGCGCTAAAATTCTGCCACCACGGGTTTGAAGCTTTTGCTGCCAATAACAAAAAAATGCTAATGATGCGACAAAAACCAAAACCAAACAAAAATACCCCTGCATTGGTAATGTATGCCGTGACATACCAACAAAATTGCAAGTACTTTGTCAAGCACTTGGCAGTGTATGCCACACCATACATTAGGTTAGTAACGGAATAAAACTAAAACAAGCTGTTATTACTTCAAAATTGATATGATTTGTGTTTAGTTATAGTGTTAGTAATAAATAATTACCGTCAGACCATTCAAAAACCCAGTAAATAATAACAAAAAGTATAAAATACCTTGGACAGCACAGATGACTTCTGCCGGCTCGCCATTTTAGATCCGTAATGTCAAAAATAATGTTGCCACATATTGATTTCATTTTTTCCTATGTTTATAAATAGGGTTACCATATAATTATATCTATTTGCTACTGTTATCCTAAGTTTCATTAAACAATTTATTTTTTTAAATTTTATGTATGACAGTACATACATAGCCAAATTAAGGGTTAATTTAATGTATTTGTAATGCATATTTTATATAAATATTAGGATTCGTCACTCCTTCTCCATGTACACTTTAACTGTGCCAAATTTCATACTCCTTCGTTCGCGCAATTTTCGTAAAAAGGGGTACAAAGTTTTTGCTTCACGTATTAATATATAGATTAGCGGAAACTCATCAGTATATCACATATTTTATGTAAAAACTTGTTAAATCGAAATCCATATTAAATTTTACTACATAAATACGACAGACGACCCTGGCCTTCAAAAGTTTAAATACCTTTGAAAGGTCCAGATTGAATTTCATATATATTGCAAATTAATGTCCGTTTTTGTCCGCAAACATGTGAGGTCTCGTGAACTTAACTGATGATAATAATTACTAGCCCGTGCACGTGACTTCATTCACGTGAATTACGATTGTTCCTACGATTTTGTATGCAGCATATCTCCGCAGCATTGAACGGAATCAGGTGAAAAGTTATTTAGATTTTAAGCTGAACTCTAAATTATTATACTGTGAATACCGTATTATCATCCAATAAGTAGTTTTTACGTGATATCGTAACAAACAGATAGACAGGCAAACGTTTAGAAACTGTTGTTTTACTCTCACATAGAATTAGTGACTTTTCAGAAAGTCTTGAATTTATAGATACAGCTAACTCCCGTAATATGGTTCAGGCTTTATGGTGAAGGGGACTTCACAAACATACAATCAACAGCAACAAAGTGTACCCAGATTTAGAACAATTATCCTTTTATAATATTGATATGAGAGTGCCTCAGATGGATGGCGTGATAGTTTAAAAAGACTCCTTAATAGTTCCAATGCCCTAATGTGTTTGATCCTTCCAGGGAAAATTTTGATTATGCTGATGCTGAATCGAGTGTGTGTGTGTTATTTAAGTCAATTCTTTCAAACTTTGTTAAGTTTCTTTGCGACACAGTCATAACACCTAGTGCATAAATTAAGTATTGTAGAAAAATCATCGAAAGTATATTGCCATGTCAAGCCATGTTTGCGGGGGGGAGTCTCTGTGTTGCTGAAAAGTAACCGAAACGTCGGGGAAAGTGTTTACTTAAATCTTAATAGTTTTAATAATTTAAATGTCTTAAATAGTAGTAATCTTTAACAGTAGTAGTTTAATAAATAAGTAATTGAAGTGATTTAAAATAGACAACGCGATGAAATTCGTATAAAGTAGTTTAATATCAATAAATAATATAATTTGCGTAAAAGTGACACAACATTGAAGGTATGACCAGTTTTTAATTCAATATAATTTAAGATATACATATCTTAAATGAATCATTGATTAATTAAATTATCTTAATTGATCATACATTATGATCAATTTACAGGTATCAGTAGTATTCCACGTAGCAGCAACGATCAAATTCAACGAGAAACTGGACATAGCCGTGAAGACCAACGTCAAAGGAACAGAATATGTTTTGGACCTTTGTCATCGGATAAAGAATATAAAGGTAATATTGTTTTTTGTCGGCCTCGATGGCGTAGTGGTTAGTGAAACCGACTACCACGCCTGAGGTCGCGGGTTCGATTCCCGCACAAGTCAAACATTTGTGTGCATGAACATGGATGTTTGTCTTGGTCTGGGTGTTTATATGTATAATATGTATGTATTTACAAAACAAAAGTATATATGTATGTTTATACATTGTCTAGTACCCATAGTACAAGCTCTGCTTAGCTTGGGCTAGATAGTGTTGTGTGTATGTGGTAGAATATTGTGATAGAATATATTATTGTAAATAACCCTATCTCTAACTTGATCTTAGTTAAATGCTAATATCGGTTTGCAAGCATGCTTAACCAATTAAGTCGCATTGGTACACTAGCGCTCAGACACAATAGGTTTTTAATTACGACTGGGCAACAATAAACAAATTAAAGATTATCAAATAAAAAGATGAGTAAAATATAACACTGGCTTGGGATTCAGTGAGTGGTCAAGCAATAATTCAAGCTTTTCTAAGATCATTAAACGTAAATAGGAATATTGATAATAAAACATTTAATTGTATAGAAACTTGTAAGAACTCTTAATGCAAAGAAAATGAAAAATTCTATTAAATACATATATAACTAACGCAAATTTACAACTTGCAAATCAAAATCTGTAGCTGTATTCTAATCAGGATTGATTTAACTATAAGATTAAGTCAATTCCAGCAAACAATTGTCCGTTACCACTTTTAAATTGTAATTTTTACAATACTGTCAACAGCTATATCATCTTCAAGATGGAGATGTTTTAAGTATTTAACCAAGTCCTTTGATAAATTGTTAACAATATTCCTTATTATTATCCTAATCCTAACTAATATTATAAAAGCGAAAATGAGTTTGTTTGTTTGTTTGTTACTTTTTCACGCCTAAACCACTGAACCGATCATCCTGAAATTTTGCATATACGTTGACAGGTGTGCAGAAACGAACATAAGCTACCTTTCATCCCGAAAAAAATTACTGTTCTCGAGGAAAACAATAATAACGTTCTTATGATAATAGATGGCGCCACGTGTCTTTCGAATCATGATTGAATTATATTATTACAAGCAGAGTACAACTCGAATTGATTGTCAAGTTCTAAATTAACGCGAGCGTAGCCGCGGGCAAAAGCTAGTAAACTATTAATAAAGCCTCGGGAAGCACACACCATTGGTCCTGCGCCTAATCTCTCTCCAGTCGTGTCAGATTATAGCCTCATCGGATTATGAGAATTAGGAAACAGAGAGTGCATTGTGTTTGCGCACAACCTTGTGCAGTATAATATCTTCTGCGCAGATGCCCAGTCTCTCGTAAGATTGGCCACCGTGACCGAAATTCGGTCTAGAGGACATTATCTAATAATGAAAAACGAAAATGTTTGGATATTTTATAATACGCAAATATTTGCATGTCTGTCATATATAACTATTTAAATTTCAGGCGTTCGTTCATACGTCAACAGTGTACTGTAATACAGACCAACAAGTCCTGTATGAAAAAGTGTACCCTCTCAGAGCAGAACTCAGTGAAGTGCTGAAGTACATTGAACAGCCTAATCAAGATGAAGACTACATTAAAGAACAGTTTTTAAGTAAGTGCCTTTGGTAAACATCCTTTTAGTAGTAAGTACTAATATTACGGTATGCAGTCACGAACATTTATTTTATACTTATCAACATTCACGGCAATTTCGCAGATAGGTTGGCAGAAATAACGGATACCACTTGCTAGTGTTATATCTATGTTGCTTGATTCGCTCTTATTAGATTTTTATGTACAACCGTAAGTTTTGGATGCTTCTAAAGTGCCATTTCTCCTGAATATTTTCCCCTACCGATTGTACCTTGGATAATCGCTTCCAACTTACATAATATGTACTTTCTCAATCAATCTATTTCCATATTTTATTTTCGTAAATTGAAAACTGGACCGAGAAATGAGCCTTGTGGTATTCCAATAAAGGCACCTTGTGAACCTGTTTGAGTGTTGTGTTGTTATAGCAAAATATATGTTGATGGCTATACAGCCATCAGCTAATATTAATATATATTTTAACAAATTTGATTTTTTAAAATCCAATCTGTTATTGATATGATTTATTTATTTATTTATTTGGATTGCCAACAAATTATACACATTTCTTACTTCTAAATAATAATTTACAGACATGCCTTGTGTTCATTCAATTACAGGCAACCACATCTAACAAAAATAAAAATTTTCGCCACAAAAGCTAAGCAAAAAACTCTAAATACATTAACAACAATTAACATAATATTAAAATTGAAATTAAAAAGAAAGAAGAAATAGAAAAGTTATAGTAAAAATGGGAAATTATACTTAGTCTAGTATGGTATCATAATTACCGAAGCCTGGAACCCAGGTATACAGTGATTTTTTTCTTAAATCTAAAGAAGTTGTCACCAAATATATCTAAATCTGCCAGTCGCTGAAGACTATTGTATGATTTGGCTATTCTTGTTAAAGGTGAATTAGGACCTATATTAGTCTTGTATCTAGGGACATTGAGCAGCTTGTAGACACCTGAGCGCGGTAGTCTACTTGGAGCAGAGATATCAATTTTAGACAATAATTCAGGATAATCTATTCTATTGTTTAATAAGCTGTATAAGAATAATAAATCAAGCAGTTGGCGCCTATAGTTTAGCGAAACAATTTTGAAGTATTCAAGACGATGACTGTAAGATTTTAACCAATGATGCAATTTCATGTCATAAGCAAGATGACTGACGAATCTTCTTTGTATTCGTTCAAGTTGGTTTTTGTGAACCTCATAAAATGGGGACCAAACCTGGGAGCAGTATTCCAGTATGCTACGGACCAATGAATAAAATAAAATAATCTTAGTTCTAGTCTGTATAAACTCTTTAGAGTTTCTGGCTATAAAACCACACATCTTAGTCGCATTTAGTATTATTTTATCTATGTGTGCATTGAATGTAAGTTTACTGTCCATTAAAACTCCTAAATCACGTATACAGACGACTAGTTTAAGTGAGTGATTATTTATAGTGTATGACGTTTGTATCTTAGTTTTATTTCTAGTGAAAGAAATATATTTGCATTTCTCAGCATATAGAGACATATTATTTTTTATAAGCACCACTCAAACAGTCGGTTAATGTCATCCTGAACTAGTCTACAATCCTCTAAGCTTTGGATAGGTTTTAGAATTTTAAGGTCGTCGGCAAATGAATAAAATTTTGTATGATGGAAACACTCGGAAATGGAATTAATAAGAATTAAAAACAAAAGTGGTCCCAAATGTGATCCCTGTGGAACACCAGCGGTGATGAGGATTTCAGATGACTGCGCACCATTCACTACTACGTAGGACTTTCGGTTGGAAAGGTACGATTCAAACCATTTCAGAATGGATCCTCCTACTCCAAGATCCGCAAGTTTTGAAATCAGTGTTGTATGGTCCACTTTGTCAAAGGCCTTGCTAAAATCTGTATATACGGTGTCTACCTGAGTACCCTGATCTAAGTAATAAGATATTGTGTCTGTTAAAGCTACAAGATTAGTAGTTGTGGATCTTTTTTGTATAAAGCCGTGTTGTTGTTCAATAAATCGTGATTTGGCCCAACTGTTTAAATATGGGTAAATTAATGACTCAAATATCTTTGGTATTATGGATAAAATAGATATAGGTCTATAGTTCTCAACAATGTTTTTAGGACCTCCTTTATGAATAGGTACAATTTTGGCCGTTCTCCAATAGTTAGGGAATTGTCCTGAACGGATCGACTCATTGAATATAAGTTTTAGAGGCAAGGATATTTGTTTGGCACATCTTTTTAAAAATATGGGTGGAATACCATCCGGACCAGGCCCTTTATTTAAGTTTATTTTTTCTAGTTTATGAAGAATATCAGATTCGGGTAAAATCAATGTGTTAAGAGAGAGGGAACTATTATCAGAGATATGAATTGTTGAATTTGTAGCAGTCCGAGAGTCAAGTGTGTAAATCGATGAAAAATGCTTTGCAAATAAGTTACTTACATGAAGTATGTCTGTAGCTTCTTCACCGTTTAATTGTATATTAGATGGTATGTCGCTTCTGCATTTATAAACGTTTTATAAACGTCCAAAAATATTTAGGATTCTTAGTTATACTCCTTTCTAGATTTTTACAATAATTGGTGAAACATTGCTGCATCAGTAGTTCCGATCTGCCTTTTAATAAATCAAATTCGATTTTATCCATAGGATTTTATACTTCTTAAAACGCATCCTAGCTCGGTTTTTTTCATTAAGGCTCCTGATTAGACCACTAGTATACCTAACTGGATATTTCTCGCATCTGAGTTTAGTCTTTGGTACAAATCGTTTTATTGCATCCTGCAAGATTCCATAAAACTGTGTTACCATCTCGTTTATATTGTTACACGATGAGAATAAGTCAGTCCAGTTAATATAATGCAATTCTTCGACAATTGCATCATAGTCGGCTTTGTAAAAATTATATCTCGACAGTTTATGTGATGGGAGATTATTGTCTGAATAATCAATAGTAAGATCAACTTCTAAGGGAGGGTGGTAATTATCTATTGGAATTAAAATTTCTTTAGCTTCAATAACAGATATGGATTCTGACAAAAGAACCAAATCGAGAATTCTAGATTTATTATTCTTTATTTTATTATATTGCTTCAAATCATTTATGGCCATGAACTCCGACATGAGATGATAAAGTGGGCAGGAAGAAGTTTGTAAAATAGTGAAATTATCATTATTATTAATCCATGTTAAATTTGACATATTAAAATCGCCTAAGACTAAGTAGTGGTCAAAGTTCAAGAGGGTAGCGCTGGATTTATCTACAAACTGCTCAAAGCCCGCTAAGTGAACTGGTGGCGGTATATAGACAGCACCGATGCAAATGATGATGATTCATTTGTTTTACAGAGGGTTTGCCGAACACCTACACATTCACTAAGGGCTTAGCAGAAAACTACGTAGCGGAAAATCATGGCAATATACCTACAGTAATCATCAGACCTTCGATAGGTGAGTGTTTCTAGTAATAGAGCATTCGCTGTTACGTTAATTTACTAGCGTACATTTATTATGTTGTTGACCTCTAGTCTGTAAGGGTTACCTGAACACAACTGCCATCTTATGCACTTGTGTGTCTTGCAAAGATATGTATTCTGGCGTACGAGCGGTTAACTGCGTTGACGATGATGAAAGATATGTTTATGAACGTCCAGAACATCGTAGCATATTTTGTATTTATCTTTATGTAAGGAGAGTTTGTCAAATTTGACTTAGCCTCGTAGAGCTGACTGCACGGTTGGCGTAGGGGTCAAAGTGGTCCACACCACTGTCTCTGCGGCGAATTTTGTGGATTCAATCCCTGGACGGGACAAAAAATTGTGTGATCCACAAATAGTTATTCCGAGTGTGTTTTTTGTGTCCATTCTCTGAATATTTGTTAAAATCTCAGCGACACAGAGTTTATACTTAGGACGGAATAGTATTTAAAAAGAAAACCAAAAAAAGAGAAGCAGCAAAGTATGATTTCATCTGAATCCAATTCAAGAATTGGATTCTAAGTAAAGAGTTTCATTCGCTTTTGTATAGCTATTGCTCTTCTTATATTCTTACTTACTGCCTTACCAGTAATTTTGTGTTTTTCTAAGAGCAATAAAAGCAATAGTTAATTAATTACTTTTTGTTGTCTATTCCAGTATCACCTTCTTTACGAGAGCCGCTAACTGGTTGGACGGATAACTGGTTCGGAGCCACTGGTTTAGTGGTAGCTGTAGTTAAAGGAGCGAACAGAGTACTATTTGGCGACGGCAACAACATTCTGGATATCGTTCCTGTAGATTACGTATGCAATGTCACCATTGTGGCTGCTGCTAAATGCTCTAGGTATGTTTGCATAGTATCCATATTCCTTTACAATCTTTTCTATAATTTACGAATTCAAGACATTCGATCTTTAAACTTGCGTTATTTTATTATATATAGATAATGTTGGGATGTATGTTATTTAATCACGTGTAACCTATTGAACAGTATTGAATAAAACTCGACACATAGACCGTGCCCTGGATTAACAAATATGATCTTTTATCTTAAAAGTCGTCTATGAAATCACATATCGAGATAAAAAGGTGTAATCCACGGAATTCAAGAAGGTGAAGTCGAAGCCAGAAGCTAGAAATTCGTAAATTTAATATTTTGTGACTGTTATTGCATTCAGCTATAATTTAACCGCAATTTTGTGTGATCTTTGTTTTGTTCGATTGTAATTCAATTAACACGGTTACTAAGTAGACAGCCAGTACATCTTGGAATCGAATTTTATTTTTCCACCGCCTCATAATATTTTCAAACTATTAATTTAAATAGCATATAAAACAATGTATGTATCATTTAAAATATTTAATTTTGTTCCCATGTGTAAATTAGTACAATGTTTTATTTCAGATCAAACTCATTGACTGTGTATAATAGTTGTACGAGTTCCTGCAATCCTATAACAATTCAGAATTTCTTCGAAGGTGTCAAAAACGCTGCTATTAAAATTAACTTCCGTAAGTTCACGTAGTATACAATTACTTTCCTAGATTATATTACATTTGTATATGAGAAAATAGCATTTACTATCGGTTATGGTCGGTTAGGGATCGGAAAGACTGTATCAAATTAAAATAAATCCTTCAATCCTGTGCCCAAGACTGACGTCACAAAAACTTACAAAGTTCATACAGTTTTGTAACATAATCTTTTTGTTTCTTTTCACAGATGACAATTCGTATCCAACTCTGATGTTCACGAATAGCGAATGGTCACTTTTCACCGTCACGTTTCTGCTGCAAATGATACCTGCTTATGTAGCTGATCTATACTCGTGGACCACGAGAAAACCAACTAAGTAAGTTCATAGGTACATATATTATCAAGATTTCGTTTGATGCAATATCTTTGCAAAATATAGATAAAAGCGACTACAGTGCCAAAGTTAAAATCACATAGACGGTCAAACGGACGTGCATGATATTTCATAATTTGTACACCAGTTCGTTTATTGCCTTGATTTTTAGTTAAAATGGCAAATATATATTGTTATATAAATATTGCATTTTTCGCATTTTGACTAGGGATAAATAAACCAACATTTCCCTATCATTTTGTAGATTGCACTATAGAGATAACAACAGGATGGATTGGAGTAAAACAACAATTGTCAACATGAGACAAAATTTATCGGTTACGTTATTTTTATTGCTGCGTTGTGCCTTGCGTAAATATTGTTTATTCGATGACCATGATGGTTTTGTGTGATAAAAAAAAAATCAACGGGTTACACTCCGGGAGTGCCGGCAGAAGTGAAAAATTTAATATTAACGTTGTGCATTTTTGATATTGTGGAATGGTTAGGGAACAATTTTGCACAAATTGCTTTAATTATCAGTATAAAAGTACTATAATTTATGTGGTAAAATACAAAATTCATTTATTGCGCTATCGTACACAAACATGACAATTCTCCCTCCGTCTTACGAATTTTCGATCCGGACACGTGTCCTGACGCGAGTTTGACAATTCTCCCTCCGTCTTACGAATTTTCGATCAGGTCACGTGTCCTGACGCGAGTTTGACAATTCTCCCTCCGTCTTACGAATTTTCAATCAGGTCACGTGTCCTGACGCGAGTTTAACATTATTTACCCATCACAAAAAAAGTCCACAACGCCGCTAAAGAAGTTTTCACTTCAAAAGTTTATTAGGCGCTTTATAAATCTTTTTACACAGATTATGGTGATACTAGAACTATCTAATAGTAATGGTTAGCGTGCCAAGTTTTAACGTACTTTACAATCTTTTTAACAGATTTTATACATAGTACATTTTTTACACATTTTCGAAATAAACACGCTTTGCTTATTAATCGTGGTTCATATTCATTATAATTCGGAGTTTTATTTACACTTTACCAAATGCTTCGATTGCTTTTCAGTAGCCATAGTCCATGGCTGCTGCTCATTTACGTAAACGTATGACCGCCGAATAATTTAGATTTGTATACTTTTATTTAGTTACTTTATTGGGATACAAAACAGTTATACATTAAATGTAATGCAAACATTTTATATATGTAAAGAAAAGAGTTAAGGTGTAATCCACAACAATGCCCGCAATTTAATTTAAAAAATAGGAATAAAATAGAATAAAGACACGCGATAATTGAGAAAGGGAAAATCTAGCAATAATTATTTTAACAATTCAATAGCTTGCTTACGAAATTTGAATACGGGAGTGCAAATATATCTAAGTCTTTAGGGTGTGTGTTATACGTTTCAACAAGGCGACGAAGAGGTGCCCGTGTGCCGGCGTTGGTTCTGTACTTTGCAGTGTAGAACAGCCGGGGCACGCGTGCCTCTCGTCGCCATACAGTTCTAGGTACAATGTAACTTAATTGTTTAGTGATTTCGGGGCAATCAAACCTGTTGTTACATAAACTGTACAACATTGGGGATGCAAGTAATTTTCGTCTAGATTCCAGGTTCAAAAGTTGGTATTTGCAAAGTAGTTGCGTATATGTTAATTTAGGAAGTCGGCGTTTAAATTGTGTTGTTCGTAAAAAAAATTTTCTGAATAATTTCAAGTCATTTTACATGTTTATCGTAAAGAGGATTCTGAACTGCGTACTCTAATTGGGAACGAATGAGTGTTTTAAACAAAATTAAAAATTTATAAGGACGTTTAATATCATTAGAGGACCATAATATGAAACCGTTCAGCTGGTATGCTTTATTAATTCTATTGTCGATGTAAACATCAAAGTGTAATTTGGAATCAAGTGTGACCCCTACATCACGGATAAAATTTACTTTTTCTAAACTAATGCCATATAAAGTGTAATCGTATGATAGAAAGTTTTTGTTTTTAGTGAATTATATTGTTTTACATTTTTGTAAACTAAGCTGAAACTTATTCAAAGAAAATTATAGGCTAAGTTTATCAAGATCCTCCTGCAAAAGCAAACAATCATGAGTAACTTTGCACAACATGCAAATTTTAACGTCGTCGGCATACATTAAAAATTGGGAGTTTGTAAAGCATATTGATATGTCATTAATAAACAAAATGAAGAGTAGAGGGCCCGAAATTGAGCCCTGTGGGACACGGGAAAAGACAACTACTGAATCAGATTCAAAGCCGTTGACGACGACTTTCTGAGTTCTATTGAAAATGTAGGATGTGAACTATCGGAATAAATTACCACGAATGCCGTTATATACTATTTCATCTTAAGTAGTTTATGGTCCAATTTGTCAAAAGCCTTTCGAAAATCAGTGTATACTACATCTACTAGAATACGAGCATCCATGTTTTTGAAACGATTATTAGTAAACAGCATGAGGTCGGTAACAGTAGAACGACGTTTAACAAACCCATGCTGTTCACGTATGATGATTTAATGAATGTGAGGATATAACTCTTTGTGTACAAGACTCACGAAAAGCTTCGACAAGGCGGACAGAATAGAGATAGATATATTTTGAAAACTCTATACATATGGCCATAATAAAAACCTTATCTTTAAAATATAGCTTTCAAGTTAGGTTTTTATGACTTTATCATTAGGTATGTAAATTTATGAAAAGTACCTAGCTGTGCAGGAATTAATTCCAATGTAAAAACATTTTGTAGTGTTCTACTACCAAGCTTTCGAGTGTGTACCACCGTAACCTATCAATTTTGATTGTATATATTTCATTCACTAGCAATCTGGTCGGAAATCTTTTAAACAGTCACGCAGGTGATGATCTGCTGCATGAGGCATTTTAGATATTCTTCACCTGCATGTCAATATTCCGAAAGATGTGTGAAATCTACCAATCCGCACTAACCCTAATCCTTCTCAAATTGAGAAAATGTCTATTCCTAGCAGTCGCAACTGTTCACAAAAAGAGCTGATATTATTATGATTAATTATTTTGTTCACAGGCATGTAAAACTGCAATCACGAGTGATATTCGGGCGGGACTTGCTCAAGTACTTTACCTCCCATTCCTGGGAGATGCGAGCTGACAATGTTAAGGCTTTACATTACTCTCTCTCTCATTCCGACCGGACCACGTTTCCCTGCGACCCCTCAGATATGAACTGGGATGAATATACAGCCATATTTGTAAGTGGTATAAAGAAATATCTCATGAACTAGTATGAAGATTTAGAATTAGATTTAAGTAACATAATTTGTTTATAATCTTTGTACATATTGGTTTAATGTGATTGAAATTATATTCTTTGTTGTTTTATTTGTAGTTTTTTTATAATTACCACACTTACGTTTGGCGAAACAGCCTAAGATAATTAATCTAAGACATTAAATCGAGACAACGATTGAAATATATGTATAACAAAATATTTTTGTTGTGCTTCAAATATATATTTAAAGCACTATAACAATATTGTCCACTACTAGACTGATCATTATGAAATTTCGCATTACTTTGTAAGGGGTTCAAAGAAGGACATCGGGTACCTTTCATTCAGAAATAAAGTACAGTTTCCGTTAGTTTAGCTAGTGAAGTCACGGGCAAGAGATAGTTGAATAACAATATTAAAATATAGTTTTCGTGAGTGCGTAACCATGTGCATGTATGTGCATATTGTGTATGTAAGTTTTTTTTTTTTAACTTAGGTGGCAAACAAGCATACGGCCCACCTGATGGTAAGTGGTCACCGTAGCCTATGGACGCCTGCAACACCAGAGGCATCACTAGCGCGTTGCCGACTCTTTAGGAAAGGAAGTAGGAAGGAGAAGGAGCGGGAAGGGGGTGATTGGGCCTCCGGTACTCTAAATGTACATGCGTTTGGAAAAAACAGCTTTTTGGTCATGCGAGGCGTTGATCAGCCACTTAGCTATGTCTTTACAAACATACCTAGCGCATAACCCGTTTCGAATCCAAAAGACTGAAATATGTAATCACCTATAAGGTTTCGCTATTTGCGCCGTTTGAGCGTCTCCAGTGATGCAGCAGTAGCACTAACACACCCAGCTGTACTAGGAAGATGTACTGAAGCTATTGTTGTAAGTTTCGTTCTACACCAAAGGCCTACTCATTTTCCATGACAGTAATGACATGCCATTTCGTATCTTGCTATCGTTAGGTACCGAGTCAGTTGGAATGCCAGCGGTGGCAAGACAGTATGTATAACGTACTGTCTTGTCTTTCTCTGCATCGGTGTCTTTGTGGAGTAGCCGTCGACAGTCTTGATCAAGAATCAACACCAGGAGTACCTAAGCGTAGGTAAGAGGCGATGCGGAAGGTTGTATCGTCCAATATGGTACAGAGCGGTGACGAAGTATGTTGTTCAGGTTGTCGTGTCGTGATATGATCAGCACTCCTGCTATATGACAGGCTATAGTGACTAAGACTGTCGATGGCTTCTCCACAAAGGCACCGATGCAGAGAAACACCAGGAGTACCTAAGCGCAGGCAAGAAGCGATGCGGAAGATCGTATCGTGCAATTTACGATACCTATGTATGCCTCAAGTCAAGGGATGAATAGTTGTAATTGTAATGATACATTTTGCTTGTATGCATCCAGGTGTTCGTGTGCCAAGTTGCAATACTTCAAAAAGGATTTAAATATACATATGTAAAAGGTAATCTTAATCTCTGCATAAACTGGGTCTCATATCGAATGTAAATCTATAGATTTACATTCGATATGAGACCCAGTAACACTAGCCAGGTCCGAGGCTTAAACCTCAAGATTGTCCCCTAGCATTATTGTTTTATACCACGAGACCAAAGAGTCTGTTTCATTTCATATGTCTGATATAGCAAAGAAATTGTGCAATTTAATTACATTCATTGATTAGTCTAAGTGTTATTTGGTTTCGTTTTTATTTTAATTTTATAACATTTTTATAGCAAGAGTGCTTAATATTTATATTCAAGAATAAGGCACGATGGAGTCTACGTATTCTACAGAATAAAAACTCCAAAACAAATAAAGACTAAAAAAAATAATTCGTATATGAATAGTTTTACTACAAGGAACTGGTCTCGTTCAATCACATATCGATAGCAAAACCACAAACAAAAACAACGAGTTGCAGTCCGGGAGTGCCGGCAGAAGTGAAAAATTTAATATTAACGTAAATGCACAATTTTTGATATTTTGGAATGGTTAGGGAATAATTTTGCACGAATTGCTTTAATTATCAGTATAAAAATACTATCATTTATGTGGTAAAATACAATATTCATTTATTGCGCTATCGTACACAAACATGACAATTCTCCCTCCGTTTTACGAACTTTCGATCAGGTCACGTGTCCTGACGCGAGTTTGACAATTCTCCCTCCGTCTTACGAATTTTCGATCAGGTCACGTGTCCTGACGCGAGTTTAATATTTTTTACCCATCACAAAAAAGTGTACAACGCCGCTAAAGAAGTTTCACTTCAAAAATGTGTTTTTCCAACATCTATTTTTCCTATCTGGTACAGCTGAATATTATTAGTGTTACTGAAAAAGGACCATATATTAGCACACATATATTTAGCATCTATATCTTTGTGAACAATAAATGTGGCAAAATAGTTATAACTCGTCTGACGGTAAGCAGTTTTCGTAGTTATCATTTGGAATATCAGAGGTATCACTCGCTTTATTAGTAAAAGTCTAGGATTAGTCCTAGAATCTAAAGATGGGATGAAAGGACCGCGGCGGTGAGCGAGGTACCTAGTTATATGAACCTAAAGCTTTGTCATCTCCGTTAAGTTCCGTTCACATAGCCACTTCTCTAGAATATATGAATTTACCACCATTTTCTATACTATTTAGTGAGTTATCGACAATACCGTATTACAAAACGATAGCACCCATTTATACGAACTAGCGGTCGCCTAGTGCTCGAAATTCGACCAACTGATATATATTATGTCATGTCATTATACTCGTATATTGATATATGGAACCATAGTTACGCGCTTCGACTGCGTGTGTCAAATGCATGGTTGTGTGCGTGTAGTGTTTTTTCATTAATATAATGTATTTATTATACATATTTTATATAAATATTAGCATTCGTCATTTCTTCTCTGTATAAACTATAAGTGTGCGAAATTTCATACTCCTCCGTCCGCCCAATTTTCGTAAAAAGGGATCCAAAGTTTTCGCTTCACGTATTAATATATAGATAACTCCTGTGTCACGGGACGCTTTAAAAACATCCAAACACGGCCACAAAGAACACTGAGACCTATTTCATAGTAAATGAATGCTTTAAGTATTTTATATAGCTCGCATGATAATGTCGGCCTCGATGGCGTAGTGGTTAGTGTAACCGACTGCCACGCCTGAGGTCGCGGGTTCGATTCCCGCTGAAGTTAAACATTTGTGTGCATGAACATTGATGTTTGTCTTGGTCTGGGTGTTTCTATGTATAATATGTATGTATTTACAAAAAAAAGTATATATGTATGTTTATCCATTGTCTAGTACCCATAGTACAAGCTCTGCTTAGTTTGGGCTAGATGGTGTTGTGTGTATGTCATAGAATATTATTATATTATTGTTATTTCAATTTATATGCGACTATGTACCGAGGCCACTGTGGAGATCACCCGCAACATCGGACGTAGTTGCGCCAAATTCCGCAAGATAGCGTTCTACAATGGAGCGGTTAGGCTGCTTTGTTTTAAAAACGCCCATCACTCTCAGATTAAATCCATGCATGACTTTACAAAATGACTATTGTGAGGCGACCACTTAAATCGCTACACCATCCGTGCTATCATATGGTACACGAGACTTAAAACAAAGCTTGCGAAATGTGGATCTAATACTCTTCTGGAGATAGCCAAAGGTGTATTACACCCATATTTCGGGGATATCAAATCAAATCAAAATACTTTTATTACCAGAATAAAACATTACATTTACGTAGTATCCTTTGGTCCCACACTAGGCAAGCCTGTCCTGTGAGCACCTTTGACGATTTACAATGCGTTTACATGTTTGCTCGGTCGTAAAGTTTACTTGAAAATGAAATTAAATCTTAACTTACACAATAACGAAATAAACATAATTTCTTGCATAATATTAATTAATTTAATTGAAATAATATGGAATGGCTTTAAAACAGTATTTTGACAACTAATAATATATTTATATAATTGGTATGTGTGTAAATATATATAATATATATATATATATATATATATATATATATATATCTCTCTCATACATAATATATTACTAAATTAACACAATTGTTTTATAATTAGTGAAATATGAATTAAAGATGTATTCTGTCAACAATTAAAATTTACACTAAGTGCACAATAAGGTTTTCGGTGGCATCGTATGTTAAAGAGGCAAGCCACGTTGGTACCTTAAGTCTTGCCTCTTTTAGTGAACACAACTTTACATCACATGAACTAGCCACTTTATTATAAACGTAATGTTCCTTATAAGGGCTGAACTGATCAGCATTTACGTCTGGTAAATGCCGATAAGGTAATAGCTGAAAAGGCGTGTGTTGGAGCGGTGGGCAGGGCGCCAGTATGGGACCTTTTCCATCCGACTAATGTAGGTATTGTCAGGACACAGATGCTTTAGCAAATGCCTACAGACGGTCGCTAGGAGGAAACCGAGTCCCATCTACCACCACTGCGAGTGTGTCGAGGACACGGTGCTGCACGAGCTCGAGCAATGTCCAGCGTCCTTGCTTGAGCGGTGCAGCGCCGTGATCTCGTCAGTGTGTTATACAAAGACCTCACGCTGCCAACCATGATCAAAGCCATGGTCTCGAAAGCGAGAGAAATTGAATACCGATCCCATCCTTCTGCGGGGACAATTTCTTCCAGAAGGAAGCACAGAGCGGATCCATGAGGTAAAAATCCTTGTGGATCAGAGCCACTGTTGGCTGACCAGGCAATGAAGTGAAGGCCGCGGGCGGGAGAGCGGGGATTTCTCGTTTTAAGTTTGTTATGCTGGGGCGTCACCCAGAGTGTCCGGAAACTGCAGACGATAAGCCGGCATGAGGCACTGCTGGGTGGATCAATGAAGTAGTTTCAGTTCCAGCGACCATTCAAGGCAGGAGTAGGCACAACGTGGTAGTAACCTACCACGTTGTGCCTACTCTTAACAGCCAGTAGGTCCCGGGACGTTCCATCTTTCCCCGGGTGAGACCGACATAATCTCTTCGCATCCCTTTAGGCGATTATCACACGGCACTGCGCACGGCCGCGGAGGGCGGTGGCGGTAAAGCGAAAGAGCACCGTTCGACCGCGCGTCGGGCGGTGTACGTGTGTATCAACGGATCCATCCGATACCGATACAAATATATCAACGGATTTAGTAGAGGCCAATGCGACATGAGATCCGCTTCACCGCCTACCGCGGCGGTGCGCGGTGTCGTGTGTTAATCGCCTTACCCGCGGAGAGGCACACGTAAATGGCATATCAAAAGGCATACACGTGGCGTAGACCTTGGTGTACATTTACACTATTAAACTCAATTAAACAAAGAAAATAGCCTTTTATAATAAAATAGTCTCGATTGTTCGATTCGATTTTTCACATAATTAATCATATAGGTATATTTTTGTATATAAGAACAGCTCTCAAGAACAATTAATATCATAAATATGTTTAGTCATTGATCCTAGCGTGTGTTGACATATTTTGAATAGAAATTATTGTAGCAAATTCTCACGGACGCGTATACTCTCGCTTTTTGTTTAATATAACAGTAAATATTAATATTTTGTGATTTATTCGATTATTATGCTAAGTCTACCGTGGGAGAACCACGCTTCGGCACGAATGGGCCGGCTCGACCGTAGTGATACCACAACCTCACAAAATACCGGCGTGAAATAGCACTTGCGTTGTGTTTCGTCGAGTGAGTCAGGGTACCGGAAGCCTAATCTCTCCCCTTCATCCCCTATGATGGCACAGTTGAATTATCGTACGCTACCTAAGGAGGGTACTAACTGCGCTAGCGTTGGAGAATCCCTCTCTGGGCGTCCACGCACAGGGCGCAACGTACTTAAGCGTGAATCGTATCGTCTCCTGCAGACACATCTTACCTTACCTACCCTGGGTACAGACCGATAGCCATAACCATAACCCCTTTTCTCGAAGATAATGGAATCCATTATCAACTGTCAGCTCTTACGGTACCTAGAAGATCATCAGCTGCTTAGTGATCAGCAGTACAGCTTCCGTAAGGGTCAGTCGGCTGGTGATCTTCTAGTATACCTGACACATCGTTGAGCACAGACGATCGAGAAAAAGCGAGAAGCCTTGGCGGTTAGTTTAGACATAGCGAAGGCCTTCGATCGTGTCTGGCACAAAGCGCTTCTTTCAAAGCTCCCTTCCTAGGGGCTTCCCGAGAGATTATGCGTAGGTCGCAGTCGACGGTGATTGCCCTAACTCCATGCCTGTAAATGCTGGTGTCCCGCAAGGCTGTGTGCTATCGCCTACTCTGTTCCTCCTCCATATCAATGACATATTGCAAATTAGCAGCATTCATTGTTATTCGGACGACAGCACGAGCGATGCTTTTTATACCGGTCGTGCTAATTTCTCTTGGAAAAATGTCATTGAGAGCCGAAATAAACTTGCATGTGGAATTGAGACCTTTTTGAAGAAAGTCTCGTGTTGTGGCAGACTTAATTTGGTCCGATTTAACCCCACAAAGACACAAGTCTGCGCGTGCACCACAAAAAATCTGCCGTTGGTCATATCTCCTCGTTTCGAGCACATCCCCATAACTGCCTCAGCCAATATTGGAAAGTCCAGTTCCGCGGCCACTTAGAGTGTAAGTCTAAATTAGCTTCGAAAAAGCTTGGCGTGCTCAACAGATCGAGAACTGTTTCTGAAATACTGATTTTACGCTGGCCCACCACCTACTACTTTACAAGGCGCAGGTTCGGCCTCACATGGAATACTGTTCTCATCTTTGGGCAGGGGCACCCCAGTACCAGCTTCGCCCTCTGGACCGCATTCAACGGAGAGCGACTCAAATCGTCGATTGACAGGATGTTTCAAATCGGCTAGACGCTGAGCTGACCCTTGGCGCTATCACATAAAAAAAGACTGTGTTTACGACAATGGGTGGTGCTAATGAGGTAGTTTGGCAACTCCACCGATAACAGCCAGAAACTTTATATTACCAAAAGAAAATATACCTTTATCTAGTAGGTTGAACAATATCAGCTCTGTGTATAATTTATTCTCCTGTTGGGCACGGGCCTCTGCTCAGTCAACAGGCACCCGCTGACATTATTAGAAAATCAGAGATGCGCGAGATCATACTCGAGATCTCTGCTGTTGAGTTGTCCAATGGTCTTCTCACTCAGCTATCACGATGATTGCTACAATACCTGCTTGCAAAAAGTGAAGTGACTCTAGGTACGAGGTAGCTTGCTTTAACAAGAACCGATATGGTTTCTGAAGCTGTTTTCTAGCACTGCGCAGTTTAGCGCCCTCCCTTTTATGAACGGTAGGTGGAAAGAGACACTTTATCGGTAGATTAGTTCTACAACTCATCTACTAAAAGCTACAGGACATCCCTTTTCTATACAAGAGATTTATTGTACGATCTTATATAGGTATACAGACTGAAACAAAGTAAGCGGAGGAATCTGCTGACATGATTAAACTTGATGCTGCTGCTGACATGATGCAAATAAGACCTCATGTTTTTAAACATATTAGTAGGTAATTTAGCATATTCAATAAGTAATATAAATGTCTCAGAAGATATTATATAAAAAGTTATGCTCTTTGACTTTTGAACGGACGCAGTTACTGTGTTAATAAAATTTGAATAACAATTGTTTCATATTTAAGATGATTATAATAAGGTAACGAAGCCAATAAATGGTTGTGAGTATATATTTTTAAACATATAGAGGCAGTGGCACATCTTTAATGAGGTGCTGTGCATAGTGTGGTCATACACATACATGTTAGAACTTCATTTTATGTAGTATAAAAAATCCTGTCAGTTTGTTTAAGTAAGTAAATAAAATATTCTTTGACAGAAAGAATATTTAGAACCAAAGTTATAACCATTTAGAACCAAAAGACACCACCTCCTACAATAGCAAATCATTATACCAATATGTACAATCCCAATTAAGGGAAGGTGACATTAGGGGTGCATCTAGGTTATTGTTTAGTAGCGATGTGGTGGCGCCTTGCTCTGCAGAAACACTTGCGGGTCTGCAGAGCAAGCATCCAGCGCTCACTGATGGTCTCTCCTTCCCAGACGCACCTGATGCTGACATGGATTGTCTCAAGGTGACAGCCAAGGACGTATTTACAGCCGATTGCTCCTTTCGAAGTGGATCTGCTGGCGGCCTCGACGGCTTGGCACCGCAACATTTAAAAGATCTTTTGTGTTCTAGCGCCGGGAAAGCTGGTGATGCACTTTTGAAGGAGCTGACGGCTTTAACCAACTTAATGCTCTCCGGCGGTGTGGTGAATGACATCATCGATATTTTATACGGGGCAAATTTATGCGCTCTACGTAAGAAAGATGGTGGCATTCGTCCCAATGCCGTGGGGTGTACCTATCATCGTTTGGCAGCCAAGCTATGTTGTAAGTACTACAGTGCCCCCCTCGCAGAGAAATTTCAACCAGTCCAGCTTGGTTTTGGTTCGAAGGGGGGCTGTGAGGCTGCCATCCACGCTCTCTCCACGTACCTTGGCTGTGGCGAAGCTGAGGTCATCTTAAAGGTTGACTTGAAGAACGCCTTCAATTCGGTGAACAGGGACACCTTGCTGACGCAAGCTAAATTGGAAACCCCCAAAATTTAAAATTTTTTGTGGCAGTGTTATAGACACCCATCAAAATTAATTTATAAAGACAACCATTTAGAATCTGCAGTTGGGTGTCAACAAGGTGACCCTCTTGGACCGGTCATGTTTAGTCTAGCCATTCACCCAATTATTGAACAACTAAATTCAAAATTTAACATCTGGTACCTAGATGATGGGACCCTAGGAGGTGACATAGAAACGGTTTTACAAGATTTTAAACATTTAAAAAATAAATTTAATTCGATTGGTTTAGAACTAAATTCAAACAAATGTGAAATTTTTAGATAAAATAGATAAATCTTGGGCTCTATCAAAATTCTATTCTTTGGCTCCAAACATCAAAATTATTGAAAAAGATTATTTTCGCCTTCTTGGGTCTCCTGTATTGGAGGAGGCATTCGAGTCGTTTATAGACGAGAAGATCCAAAATTTTTGTGAAGTTTCAGACCGACTACTCAAAATTAATATTCTGCTTATACAATCATTCGTTATTGCCTCTTCGTTCCTAAATTCACACATGCCCTCCGATCCTCTCAATTTTGGAAGCATTTAATACTTTTGGAAAAAATCGACGATACTATTCGGCATACACTTAGCAAAATTTTAATTTTGGCCATGAACGACCGAGTGTGGCTCCAGGCAACCCTACCAGTTCGCTTGGGTGGCCTCGGCGTTCGCAAAATTAGTGATGTCAGTTTACCGGCGTTTCTGTCTTCGGTCCACTGCACTGAAGAATTGACCAGGAAAATTTTAGCTCCCACACTGGTTAATTCTGAAGTGTCGTACAAGTCCGACGCAGTAAACGCTTGGAAAATGATCTGTCCAAGCTCTGATTTGCCATCCGATCTATTCTCTCAGAGTCGGTGGGATGGGCCGCTCTGCAACATGGTGAGAGAACATCTCATAAACACATCTCTTAATGTTGCTGAGCGTGCCCGTATATTGGCTTTGGGGGAGTGGGAATCGGGTCTTTGGCTCCAAGCACTCCCTTCGTCCAACATAGGCACTATGTTGGACGATACAACGTTCCGTATCGCTTTTTGCCTTCGTTTAGGTGCTCCATGTGTTTCTCCGCATCGATGTCACTGTGGGGAAGCCGTCGATGGCCTTGGCCACCATGGCCTATCATGTAGCAGGAGTGCCGGTCGTTTTTCGCGGCACGCCAATCTTAACGACATTATCCGTCGTGCTCTTGTCACCGCCGGCGTGCCAGCTCATCTCAAACCTAATGGTTTGGCACGTGACGATGGGAAGAGACCGGACGGTATGTCATTAATGCCTTGGAAGATGGGTAGGCCCTTGGTGTGGGACGCAACGTGTGTCGACACCCTTGCGCCATCACATCTTCCCAGCACGGCGGGTTGTGCTGGTGCTGCTGCTGCATCTGCGGAGACTCTCAAACGGCGCAAATACAAAAACCTGGTAGGGGATTATGTTTTTGAGCCGTTTGGGGTCGAAACGCTAGGGTCATGGGGTCCCAGTGCTCGTGCGCTCTGTAGAGACATAGCAAAAAGGTTAGTCGACGCTTCCCGTGACTAGAGGGCTGGCCTTTATTTTGCAGAAAGAATAAGCATTGCCATTCAACGTGGCAATGCTGCCAGTCTTCTGGGCACACTACCGGTCGACTGTGATGCGGAGGAATTTTATGACGCCTATTAGAGGGTTTTAGTTTTCTTTTTCTTTCTGTTTTATAATATTTTAGGTATAGGTCATTTTCAAAGAATTGTGGTTATATGTACATCTTTGACAGTAGTTTCTTTAGTTAGATCCCTTGTCTAAATCGCTTATTATAGTGTCCTTATTTGATCCATCAAATAAGAATTTGAATTGTGTCCTAAAAACTTATATTTTCTCCAATCAAACACAACTACGCCACCCTACTAAACTCTGAACCACATACAAGCACGCGGTCTGCAGAATGATAAGTAGTTACTGCAGGTAAGGTAAAGAAGAGTGGGAGGAGATTCATACTTATCAAATCAATCACAATCTCACCTTCAGTCTCTTTATATTCATTTAGAAAGGGACTGAAGTTGAGATTGCCATTTACGCCAAAATCAACGCGGCTGGTATTGGAGCGTCTACCTCAATTACGATATTTAAAATAAGGTGATAATAATAAATTTAATTCATGTTTCTTTATTTTTATTTAAATTGTTGCTATATAAACACTTACACAGTTCGTTTATCACGTATTTTGTATTATTTTCTCTTTAGATTCAAAGCATTTAAATCGGGTACGATTCATATAACGATTAATTTAATAAAGACTTAATTTAAAAAAGTATTTATCGTAGTTTAAGCACGAAAGTAACAGACTTGAGGAAAAGAGGCTTCGTTGAGATTGCGACAAAATTAGTAAGTATTTATCTTCCTGTTACCTTTATAAGTCTCAGTGTATGTCAAAGTCAATCTTATTGTTTTCTACTTTACTTTGTCAGGTGTTCTGTACTTTTAAAAGTCAATCCATTACAGTGGGACGGTGGCCTAAAACAAATATCGACTGTCCCCTCTGGGACAGTCGTTATCTCATCATGAGACTAACGCGATACCTTTTCTGCGGCTTTTCTTGGGAATTCTTCTCAGGTTAAGCATTTAATCAAATGCTTGTAAATAGCATTAGCAAGGAACTTTAGGAGCTATTATCACTTTTATCATCATGCACGATCCAAGTAATCTCATACAACGTTCACAATACACACTTCACAGATCTCTTAAACTTATAATTATCTATGATGCAAACACAATATAATATACGGGTATGATATGATGTATCTGCATTTTAGACAAATAAATATATAGTGCCAGAAACATCTTTTCAGACATGAGGCCATCTTATGACGCTCAGTACGTCATGAGCGTCGTTTTTATTAGGTAATTTTCTTTTACACAATTACATATAAGTACATATTCATAATTAATATTTATTTACTTTATACTTACTTACCTATTACCTACTTTTCAGTGTATTCTTTTAATAAAATAGTAAATATTATGCTATATTTTCTCTCGTGGCTATCTATTTATGTATTATTTATTTCTTTATTTTGAGTGCACTATTGGTGGACCAAATGTCAATAATTGAGGTGTTCGCTGAAAATCAGCGCTGTGTAGTGCTTGCAGCAATGCAAGTGCCACAGCATTATGCTGAGCGCATCACCGTTGTTTTTGTGCCGTCGGATGTGACGTGCATCTGCACATAAACATTTTATTTGTTTTTAGAATTTCTTTATACTTTTATATCCATATTTTTATTTACTTTTTGTTATACCCGCATTCTATAATTATTGATGATGCAAGTCATGATGGTACAAAAATAAAAATCTTTTCATTTAATTTTTTTTTCATTTCATGTCGAAGGGCACAGTACACTAACTTTTAAACTACCACCTTCGCCTTGTGATATAAACAAAAAATGTATCACCAGGTTAAATAAAAGCGCACAAACCGCAGGGCAGCTTGTGGCAAGCTGAATTTGAGTGGCGACACTGAATGCCTCGGAGAGTCGGTTAGGGCCTCATCCCCAGCTTGCCGTTACTGGTTGGCTGGGGTAGAACTTCAAGAGCGCCCGTAGGAGTCTCAACTCTGGCTTGCCTTGGTCGGCTGGTCAGGGGCGGGGGGGCCGCTAGAGTTGGGGGTGGAAGTGTCATTTTCAAGAGCATAACTACGGAGAAACCCGCTCCAGGTCTCCGTTGTCACGAGATCCGTGATGGTGAAACCGGCACTGCACCGCTCGACACCCCTAGCCGCTCGCACCGGTGTTGCATTCTGCTGCTGGCTTGTATGCCTATCGTAGCTATTCTGGGGGCCCATCTATTGAGTTGGCGAGTCACCGTCTGTCCATTCGATTGATGCTATTAGAGTATTTAGGGCAGACGCCGTTTTATCATCCATAGTTACCAATATACCAATCCATCAAACAACCATACCCATAGCCCATATATATTAGAATCCATTTATAGTAATAGTCCTACGCCTGCTGCGACTAGTGCTGCTGTAGGTGTTCCATCCCAACTTTGATTAAAACTCTCGAAGGGCCTCTTCACGTTGGACTCATGTCTCCGTGTAAGACTCCCAAAGGGCGGGTATTTTCCTACCGTATTAGGGAAATACCCGTGAAAGAGAAACAAATAATAATCCAGTGACTCTCAAACCCTCACGTCAGATGAGGGCTAATTACCGATTCAGTAACTACAAATAAACATGTAAAATAAATGGTTACTGTATCTACATATCTAATAATGTCAATACACAAGGCTTCTGTGACATTCTTTATCTTCTGTTTGCCAATAAAAGCCTCCTTTTCTCCTTAAAGCGAAACTTGGGTTATTGACGAATTATTGTGACACTGATCATTTGTATCCTTTGATTTATGGATTAGCACTTTAATACTTAATCCTATTGGCACGGTCTTTCAACATTCAGGATTCGATTGTAAAGATCTGAAGGTTTTTATGCTTCTATCGGGATAATATTTGCAAGATCAATGGCTTTTCTTTTTATGGTAACCACCACGTCTTTTTGTGATAGCAGTATCTATAACATGCGCACTTTTAGAATTGCGGAGGTGATTCAGTCGCATGTTTGTTTTTTTAATTTATGCAAATTTTTCTCATTAATAAGCATTATGTATAGAGTAACATTCACTACATGAATTACTGATTTTGCGAAAATAATACTGTAGCCTTAACCTTGACTATTTCAAAATAATAGGTGTTAAATATGTAGTTGCCGCTTTGTATGAGAACAATAGGGAAAGTTGTGGTTTTATATAAATACATAGTTTTCAATATTTTTTAATAGCCTATTCGAGATTTCTTTTTTTTTTTGGATTATGGACTGGCATGCTTTGGACGCACATTTAAAACATACTTGGACAAGATTAAATCCTTACAAATAAGATTTAGAAACAAATTGTGGACAGTAAAACAAAATTACGATGTAAAATTACCAACTATGAGGAATATCCTGCCAGAGCATGAGAAGGTAGCGCTATTAGTAGCATTGGATCATTACTGCCACCAAGAGTACAAAATCAGGACTGTACAGCTAAGGCCTTGAGGTGCAAAACATTGTAAGACGATTGAGGTGCCCACTTGTCATAATTATTATGGACAAGGATGTAATATATATTTAGTTCCAACTATATTCAATAGTTTACTTGTAGACATTGAAAGTACCTACTTCGGTTTCAAAACGGTCTATTCAGTATAACACAACGAAATTTCTTCTAAATGTCATTAGTGCAAACATGATAGTTATCAATGATCATTATAGTAATTATTATATTTTTTGTGTTACTGTTATTATTCTTTTTTGTTAAATTTAAAAGTCAAAACGAAATTTTTATTTTCATTTATTTATGAGAAAGTGTATCATCAATAATTTTAATATAAATAATTTAATGACCTGGGAGATGTGTCTGCCAACAAACTGCTGTGCAGTTTGGCAGAAGAATAAAATGATTATAACATGTTTTTAAATACTAAATAAACACTTTTTCATTTTTTTCATACACTTTTGGAGTAGATCTGCCGTTTAAAATCATATAAATGGTTGTTCTGAATAGCAAAAACGTCCATTTGTCCAAAACTACGTTAGTTTGTAGCACTTTTTGTTCTATAGGGATATGACGTTATGGTTTCCCGCGACGATGGGAGTGGCGGCCATACCACCGCTGCTGAAACTACTGCAGACAATGATAAGTCTCTTTATGTATTCGGAGTCAGTAAACTATCCAAAACATGCCTACGTTGAAGGTTAGTAATATAATTTCTTTAACAGTCTTATTTTCAGTAAATTTACTCCACGCTGCCTGATGGTAAGAACTTTATCGTACAATCATTTTAAGTATATTAATGAGAAAATGCTACATTTTGGTCATTGATATCCCGTGAGTAGCATGCTAGTACACACATCCCTCTTAAAGAAGCAATTGAGCAACAATCAAAAGAGTAAGGAAGACAGATGATACTATACATATATCTGAAACTACAAACTCCTGCATTTAAACTTTATCGAACATGCTGGATGTTTAATGTTGGCACTAATATTGCACACTGCGTTTTCGGGTCATTGTGTGCAGAAGATAAATGAGAGGTCAAATGTCCACCAAATATAAAGTTTATTATTTCAGAGATATTACAATTGACACGACTTTAGGTAACAAGGTCTTTACAACGACTCTTTTTTACATGACTGCAGCGTGAGAATCAATGAGATGTATATACCTCTGATTCGGTCGATCGGATCGATTTCAGTCACGGACTATTTCATCTTCGTATAGACAGATGTTATTTGTGTGCTCTCAAATGACTGTCAATTCTTTGAGAGAAAGTATGCATTGCGGACAAGTTTAATGATATTTGATTTTATCTCGATGATGTTATAGATCTTCAGAGCTTCGACTTCATAATAGTTGGAGCGGGTTCAGCTGGCTGCGTGCTTGCTAACCGACTTACCGAGGTTTCCGATTGGTCAGTGCTGCTCATTGAAGCTGGTGGAGATCCGCCTATATCGTCAAATGTAAGTATAAATTTATATTACTTAAAATACAATTAATTAACTTATTTTTTAAAATAAATCGGCTCGTCGTGTTTTTTAAAATACATACAGTGTCGGTATACGATTTTGAAACTCACACAAAATTAGGCAAGAAACTCATGGTCACTTTTTAGAATGACAATTTTTTATAGTATGCCATTAACTTTTCATTTATGGTGATTTAGGATGCTGACTGTATGATGTAAAAGTTTTTAATAAATCTAAACCAAACATTTCTTTACTATATCGGGCGTTTAGTGAATCTTGAAATTTAATATTGTATTATTAAGTCAGTTGTGCTAAAAAAAAATATCAAAGTAATGTAACAATGTAACTAACAAGCAAATGGTACAATACTACCTGGTGGTAAACAGCTCTGACAACTCTAGGGTGCTCGCAATACAATGGATACCATAAACGTATAACTGAATGCAAAAAAACGAGTCGCTGTACAGGATTACTGGAAGATAGACAATTTGTAAGCCTGTAGCACGACGCTCCTTTAAAAAGGTATTTGTCGACAAACTTCTGTGAGGTAACTTTATTAGTCGGATTTTTGAGTTTGAACAGTGGTTTCTATATGCTAGCTCTTGTAGAATATAATTAATAGTTAGCCTTCAAATACCAACAAATGTTACCGTTATCAAAATTATCTTTTATCTAACAAAGGCAATATTAAATCCAATTGCTATTGAATAAAACATTAGTATTAGCGATTTGTGAAACTATATACATACATAATTATATTGTTGTAGTATTATATTATATTATATAACTAGCTATCCCGACAGACGTTGTCCTGTACACAAGAGAAAAAAAACATATCTAAACCATTTTCGAATCCACTTGAACACACACAAAAAGTTTCATCAAAATCGGTTCAGCCGTTTAGGAGGAGTTCAGTGGTATACACACGTACAGTAGAATTATATATATTATTATGTATAAAAATTATAAAAATTATATAATTGTTGTTTTGTTTTTTATTTTATTTTAATTGAATTATGTGTGTATGTTGCTGCCTACATGCACCGAAATTATGCAGGCTCTGCGAGAATACCAGCGTTGTGGATATACTGCAACATTGCTGACGCAGGACCTTATATGTTCCTAAACATGGTTGTGTTTCCTGTTACCTTGTAACCGTGAACAAATAAAATTATTTTTCTTTTCTTTCTTTCTTTCTTTATATAGTAATAAACAGATGTGATACTAATAATATACATTATTCACGAAATGTAACATTTCAGTTTCCAGGTCTTTTGTTGTTAGTCGACTACTCCTCAGCAGACTGGAACTACTACACTGAAAATGATGGCTACAGCAGTCAAGCTCATAAAACTAAAAACATTCATCTCACTAGAGGTAAAATGCTCGGTGGCTCCAGCGGCGCTAACTATATGTTATATGTAAGAGGAAACAAAGCTGACTACGAAAGCTGGGTGGAACAAGGCAACGAAGGTTGGGACTGGGACAACGTTACCGCCTACTTCAAGAAAAGCGAACGTCTTAACGATAAAACTATTCTAGAAAGTCAAACAGCTGACTTGCATGGCACGAAAGGTTACCTTGGCGTTACAAGACCAGTGTGGGGTAATCTTACTAAAACATATTTTGAAGCATTAAAAGAAAACGGGCATGAAATATTTGATGACACCAACGGATATCAACATCTCGGTTATTCTACTCCCTCGTTCACTATCGACAATCATATTCGACAGAGCACAGCCAATGCATTTCTCAGTCCAATCAGAACTCGTCCGAATTTGCATGTTTTAAAACATACCTTAGCCAGACAAATAATATTTAATGACCATAAAAAGGCAATCGGTGTCGAAGTTACTTTGCCCAATGGTGGAATAATATCATTGTTAGCCCACAAAGAAGTCATAGTATCAGCAGGCGCTATTAACAGTCCTCAGTTATTAATGTTATCCGGAATAGGTCCAAAGGAACACTTAGAAGAGAACAAAATTAGTGTGCTATTAGATTCACCAAAGGTTGGCAGTAATCTTCAAGATCATATGGCAGCATTTGTCGGGATTACTGCAAAACAAGATTTTTCTACAGCAATTCGCAATCTAAATTCTCTCGTCAATATTGACATGTTTCCAGAACCGGCTATTTTAGGTCATGTAGCTCTTAACAAAACTCAAACGTACCCTGATTATCAAACGGCACTATTGGCAGGACCAGCTTCGTCAATTACATCAATAGCAATCTGCTCCATGGTAATAGGTATTGAGAATGATATTTGTGGCGTATTATCTAATGATATACAAGACAGGGAATCTCTGATGGGATTCATTACTTTATTAGAGCCTGAGTCTAGGGGTCAAATAAAACTAAAAAGTAATGATCCAACAGAAAAAGCTCTAATTTTTAGTGCTTATTACGCTAATGAAATTGACTTGGATGTGCATGCTCGATCAATAGCAGACTACATTACCATAGTGAATACACCTACCATGAAGAGAGTCGGTGCAAAAGTTATCGATGTAAACTTAAAACAGTGTAATGAATACGTATTTGGTAGTCATGAGTATTGGAAATGTTATGTTTTAAACATGGCTACAACTCTGTGGCACCCCGCAGGAACTTGTGCGATGGGTCCTGAAGGTAAAGGAGTTGTAGATGAAAGGTTACGTGTCAGAGGAGTGACGGGCTTGCGAGTGGTGGACGCTAGTATAATGCCTACCATAGTGCGCGGGAATACCAATGCGCCTGTAATCATGATTGCTGAAAAAGCAGCCGATATGATTAAGCTTGACAATGGAATCGATATAGAACATTGATACACTTTTTGAAAAGTCCCGAAATATTATGTGGCACGATCCCTTAAACATTAATAAAGCGTTAGAGATTTAACTACTAATCACCTTAGAATATATTTTTCTTTAAAGACATCCATAAATCTGTCTCATCAAACAAAAAAATTGGGGCAGTCTTTGGGGGCTGGCGATAGAAGTGAAAACTTTAATCGTTGATCATAAACACTTATTTATAAACAAAAAAAAGAAAATGTAATGTATCAAGGGAGGCCTCATTGTTATAAAAAGACAATATGTTTCTTAGCACTAATTTCTGTCAATAATATTATGTTTATGAAAATCTAATGTCGCTCTATGATAAAAAAGATACTACATACAAATTACGATTGTAGTGTAATCCCTGAAGTGCATATGGCAACTAAGTCGCCCTCTATCAAGTCCGATGTGACTTGGATAGGATTTTTTATGTGTCTTCGTTTGATAATAATAATCATAATTTATTTATTGATTACAGTAGTAAAACATGAATACAGTCCACAAAGTACTTAATATAGGGTAATATAATATTAAAGGGCGTTAAGGCCACTTACTAATAGGAACTAAGTTATATATTTTTTTTATTGCCATTGGTGGCAGACGAGCAAGTGGCCCACCTGATGGAAAGTGGTAACCGCTGCTTGCTTCAGCAATGTCAGGACACAGCAAAGCCGCTGCCTACAGTGAAAGAAGAACTCTCTTTAAACCTCGTTTGAAGAAGGACATAGAACCATACTTTGATGTATTACTGTTGTTATTTCTTAATTTTAAGTTAAGATAAGCCAATTATTTATATATTGCAAAATGTATTAGGCAGTATAGTAGTAAAACATTTAAATCACGTGTGTAATTATGTATAATAAATAAAATGTATTTATTATATGTATATTTCATTCATGTTCAGCCTTATGTCGTAGCATACAAGTAAGAAATGGTGAGTAATTATTGGAATTAAACTCATTTCTAATGTCTAAATACCGCAATAATGTATTAGTGAGTTTACTAAGTTACTGAAGCTACATTTAGGTTGGTTGCTAGGTTCAGGCAAAGGGTTGAGCCTATGAGAAGAAACCTGCAAGAAACTCATGGCCACACTTTTAAATCGCCAATTAAATAATTATAATTTCAGTATTTTGCAGCTCGTATCAAGAAGGTGTTGCAGCCATTATGCCATATATTACTGACTATATAAATCTAAAGCTTATAACAATAATGTATTTTAAGTCAAAACACTGCAATCAGCAAACCCTCCTTTTTAGTGACGTAACGTCAAGGTCTGATCGTAATTAACAGCAACGGCAATCCCTACACCATTGATTATTACGGTTTCACCTCAATGCACATACACGACAAAGATTAATTATAATAATCCATTGCATTAATGCTGTTAGAGTATACAGGGCAGACGCCGTTTTTCATCCATGGTTACCGGTCCATCAAACACTCATACCCATAGCCCATATATTAGAATCCATACTTAGCAATAGTCCTACGCCTGCTGCGGCTAGTCTGCGCTGTCAGTAGGTGTTCCATCCCACCTTTGATTAAAACTCTCGAAGGGCCTCTTCATGTTGGACCCATGTCACCGTGTAAGCCTCCCAAAGGGTCAGGTATTTTCTAATATAATATATTATTTATCACAGGATAAGAGAAACATAATATTTTACCACATACAGTAATACTAGCTTTTGCCCATGGCCTCGCTTGTTCGGAAACAGTACTTTTTCTTGTTAGAAGGCATGTCCTTTTTTGTATCCTTGACAACGTGTGTACGAAATTTCATGACGATCGGTCGAGTAGTTAAGCCGGATAGGGAGCGCTTAAACTATCTCCGCAACCGCAATAAGCGGGCGCCGAAGGGCAATAAACGAACTCCAGCCATTATAAGACTGTAGGGTTCTAGGGGTGGTGGGTTTCATGGGCCTGCCCACCACCCGATCAGTTGCACGTCCGAGAGGCGGCGTGCGTGTTACGACGCGCGCCTCTCAGTTGTGTAGTCTTAAGCCGTAGAGATAAAATTTGTATCCAAATAAGGATAGGTAGTATTGTATAGTGGCCTACCGTTTCATATGTTGGTCCGAAGTCACGATGGCATGTGAAAGTGTTTTCCCGGCACCGCCGTCTCTGGTTATGTTGAGGAACAACGTAGTAGGTTTAGTTGGTATGACCGGGATGTTCACCGGGTGAGCCTGACATAACCCCTCCGCCCGCGCGCACGGAGGGGTATGCGTCAATGCATTCCCCCAAGTAAAAAAAAATGTTTGGGCACGCCCGGGCACGCCACGATCGTGGTGGTAAGTCCCGTGTTTGAGGAGTGGCTGCAGAGGCGGCATGGCACCCTCGCCTTCCAGCTGACACAGGTAATGACTGGCCATGGTTGTTTTGGCCAGTTCCTGTATCTTATAGGCCGGCAAGAAACGCCCGGTTGTCACCACTGCGGCGACTGCCGCGACATTGTTGAGGACACCGCGCTGCATACTTTGGCAGATTGCCCCACCTAGGCATCGCAAAGTTAAAAGATGATTATTTACAGACCTTACGATTGTATTGCTTACCTCCTCAGTGGCCGCACTCGATACTTCAGTACTCCTAGCATCTGGTGTCACTATTACCTGTGAACGGTCCTCCAATACTTTCAACCGTGAGACAATACTCTCAAACGATTGGCGGAAAATAGCCAAAACAAAGACGCCGCATACTCGAATGGCTTTGCAGATCGCGGAACGCTCGCGATTTTGAGACGTAAACCGCGATCTTCTACCACAATGTTATTGTGCCTATTATATGACGCCCTTACGTAGGCAGACCTAACCTTAAAAGAGAACGATGTGATAAAGATTTTTTTTGTGAACGCCAATCGCATCCAATCCGACCTATATGTATATATATATGTCGGATATAGTGTGTGCGTAACACCATCGACTGACATAATGCGGGCGTACAATAGGGTGATCGAGCAAAGTGAAACAATAAGTGTACACTAATCACTTTTATTGTCTTTACAATAAATTATCACGAATGTCTTGCACGAAACGAATGACAGTTCCTAGCGAGGAGGTCCGCACTCGACGACGGTATATATATATATATATATATTGTTAGGAATCGGATGTGAAACAGCTTAAAAAAAATAACAGCCGCAGCCGCACCTTTAAATAATCATTGACTTATTCAAGAAACACATTAACAAATAAAGTAGAAAATAATTGATATCACCCAACAGCGATCACACAGCACGTCCGTTCCGTCCGCCACTTGATGTCAAAGTGAGTCATTGCGCGCCGAGCGCGGTTTTATAGCACGCTCGATCGGATGATTCGTGACGTTACTTGTTTACGTCGCATTCCGCAACTAACACGGCCTCTCCTGACACTCTGACGTCCTCGTCAGGTCTGGAAGATGAACCTGCCTAACCTGACTGGCAGTCTCAGTGTAGAGTTTGGATCCTCATTTTCACTTCAATCTAGTAGACCTAGGCTCCAAGTTCGTATACCTCATTTGTGATAACAATAAACAGCCCCGCGTCACAACCGTAAGCGTGCACTCAAACAGCCATGACCGGTGCATGAACATTGCTATCTAATAGTTTCACAAAACATTCAGAAATCATAACTAATGAGACGTCCCCCATAGCAACGCTATGCCAGATAGTATAGTTTGCCAACACACACCATAGGAAGCTGCAGTGAGGCAAGCGCATGTGGTTGCGAGGTACGTAACCTCCCTTAAGAAATACTGCTCATGCCATAGGTAGCTGCCATCGGGCAAGCGCACGTGGCTTCTAGACAACAAAGCACACGCCATAGGTAGTTGCCATCGGGCAAGCGCACGTGGCTTCTAGACAACAAAGCACACGCCATAGGTAGCTGCCATCGGGCAAGCGCACGTGGCTAAACCACTCACCACCAGTGAAGAAGGCTGCACACGTATCCGGCGTCCACTCTCCGCGCCATAAAACCATGTGTTCCGCAGCTGCTTGAGTCCTCTTTCCATAGGATCATACGAGTAAAGAAGAGCTGTCAGTCACATCTAACAAGCTTCCAACACATACATCTCCATTTGATCACGTACTCGCATTCTCATACAACCTCACATATCACATGATATGTCTGCCAGACATAAGTCTGCCGGGACAAAGCCCACACACGCGTAGCGTGTCTGCCGGGTAAAAACCCACACACACAACGTGTGTCTGCCGGGACAAAGTCCACACACGCGTAGCGTGTCTGCCGGGTAAAAACCCACACACACAACGTGTGTCTGCCGGGACAAAGCCCACACACGCATAGCGTGTCTGCCGGGTAAAAACCCACACACACAACGTGTGTCTGCCGGGACAAAGTCCACACACGCGTAGCGTGTCTGCCGGGTAAAAACCCACACACACAACGTGTGTCTGTCGGGGCAAAGCCCACACACGCATAGCGTGTCTGCCGGGTAAAAACCCACACACACAACGTGTGTCTGCCGGGACAAAGCCCACACACGCCTAGCGTGTCTGCCAGGATTGCCACCGGAACCTCTCTCTGAGCGATCCAATCTTTCATAACAAGGCAAACCTTCGTACATTCCATACATTTACACATTTTGGAATATGCCTGAAAGCTGTAACATAAGACATTTGTTAGGTACACAACAAATAACAGTACTCACTTTCAAAGAAAGCAGCACAACTCTCGGGACACCATTCCCCTTTCCACGGCACCATGTACTGCGCTGCGGCTTGCGTGGTCTTTCCACGAGCACCGCCCAATAGCTTGAGCTCACAGCGGTGGCGCGGAAGCTGCTGGATGACTTGTTGCTCTACTCGATTCACGCGTAACCGTTCGGCCGTCCTCAAACATTACGTGACAGCCTCACGTAGTTAGACCTAACCTTAACGAGAACGATGTGCTGTGTTCATTTTATTTGTAAACGCCAGAACCTAGTTCTATTACTTGTGAGCAAAGGAATCTTTATCCCACTTCTGATGTTAGGAATCGGATGTGAAACAGCTTAAAAAAAATAACAGCCGCACTTTAACCTTTAAATAATCATTGACTTATTCAAGAAACACATTAACAAATAAAGTAGAAAATAATTGATATCACCCAACAGCGATCACACAGCACGTCCGTTCCGTCCGCCACGTGATGTCAAAGTGAGTCATTGCGCGCCGAGCGCGGTTTTATAGCACGCTCGATCGGATGATTCGTGACGTTACTTGTTTACGTCGCATTCCGCAACTAACAAATATATATATATATATATATATATATATATATATATACAGGGTGTCCCAAAACTCAACGTCAAGCCGAAACGGGGTGACAGGATTGATCATAACCATCACGAGAAAAATCTGAAAAAAAATCTATCCCATGCAGTTTGAAAATTATGGGCATTTTAAGAAAAACCTAGAAATTTGATCAAACTGTACCATTTTTCGGTTATTGTGGTTATTATTTTTTATTTTTGTTCATTTGAACTTTAGAAACGTAATCCTAAATAACATTTCTAGAATCCCAATAAAAAATAATGACACAATTGCCTTAAGTTCCCGAGAATTGAGACTATTTGTTAAACTACGAATTTAAAATTTTCAAGATTCGTCGACTTTGACAGGCCCTCCTATAAAAAAAATGTACTAGAGTGCCTTGGCAAGTAGCATTAAAAGTTGGCGCATTTAATCAGAATTCTAAAATGGTACAATACTTGTTAGTTCCATACAATAGAAAAGAGTAAAAAAATTAAAACCTCAAGTAACCCGATTTTTGCTATCAGATTTTACTCAGTTAAAATGTTTTTAATTCGCACAAGCTCTAGGTAGGTTCTTAATTTTAAGGCAAAATGATGAGAGAGATGGATAATGGGTATGTTTGCCATGAGTGAGCGAGACAGATAGTGACGCCACGCATTGAGACGGAGATGCGTCGTTTAAACGAGTGCGAATGAAACAGATAGATGCTATGGCATCTATCTGTTTCATTCGCACTAGTTTCAGCCAAGCAAATGGCTACGCTACCAGTCCGACACCAACCAGTTAGTACGTTTCGCTCATTCGTCTACTGCGCACGTTCGTATTCGCTTGTGTTGATTTAGTACTGACAACTTTGGCTTCTCTTTTTGGACTTGAATCTTTGTGAATTGGACTTGTTGATAACATACCGGCAACTTTGGCTTCTCTCTGGACTTTTGTGTTGGCATCCTTTTTATCTACCATGCCTACGCGCTACACTTCACAAGAATATGCGAACATGCACCTCATTTATGGGGAATGCAGATGCAACGCAAGTGCTGCCGCTAGACTTTATCGTGAAAGATATCCAAATTTAGAGCGCTACCCGGATCACCGCGTGTTTGTGAATGTGCACCGTTCACTCACAGAGGGCGGCCATTTCCCGAATCAAATACAGGCTGGAGGTAGACCTGTGTTTCCTTTCCAGGAAGAAGTATTGCAAGAGGTCGCACGTGACCGAAGTATTTCCGTACGTGGAATTGAAGAAAGAACGGGAATACCGAAAAGCACTGCTCATCGTATTTTACAAAGAGCCGAAATGCATCCGTTTCACGTACAACGAGTTCAAAGTCTTCTACCTCGAGATTATCAGGAAAGGATTTCTTTTTGTAGAACAATGCTACAGAGGCATAATGAGAATCCCCAATTCATCCAAAAAATTCTCTGGTCAGTTGAATCGACATTTAAAAAAGATGGTTACATGAACTTGCACAATTATCACGAGTGGCATGTGGAGAATCCACATTTAATGCGAGAAGATAGATCCCAGTATCGTTTTAAAGTAAACCTGTGGACCGGAATTTTAAACGGTAAAATTATTGGGCCTATTGAACTGCCTGAGAACTTGAATGGAACTAATTACCTACATTTTTTAAGAGAAGATTTACCAACCCTGTTAGAGGACGTACCACTAGCAGATCTTCGCGACATGTGGTTTCAACAAGATGGCTGCCCAGCGCATTTCGCAGTGCAAGTAAGAGATTTCCTTGACCAGGAATATCCGGGAAGGTGGATTGGACGTTCGGGCACTATCTCGTGGCCCGCCCGTTCACCAGATTTAAATCCCCTGGATTTTTTCTATTGGGGAGTTCTCAAAGAAAAAGTTTACTCAAAGCCCATTGAGAACGTAGCCGACCTGCGTGAACGCATTTCTCAAGCAGCTGAGGCGATCAACTCTCGAAGATATGCCCGACTAATAAGTAGATCTTTTTTAAGAAGATGTAGGGCTTGTATTGAGGCTGATGGTAAACAATTTGAACATTTATTGTAATAAAAAACGTTATTTCTCTATCATCTGACTTTTATTCCAACAAACCTAATTATTTTACTAATTTTACTAACTTTTTTTCACTTTGGTAAAAGTGGCGTCACTATCTGTCTCGCTCACTCATGGCGAACATACCCATTATCCATCTCTCTCATCATTTTGTCTTAAAATTAAGAACCTACCTAGAGCTTGTGTGAATTAAAAACATTTTAACTGAGTAAAATGAGATAGCAAAAATCGGGTTACTTGAGGTTTTAATTTTTTTACTCTTTTCTATTGTATGGAACTAACAAGTATTGTACCATTTTAGAATTCTGATTAAATGCGCCAACTTTTAATGCCACTTGCCAAGGCACTCTAGTACATTTTTTTTATAGGAGGGCCTGTCAAAGTCGACGAATCTTGAAAATTTTAAATTCGTAGTTTAACAAATAGTCTCAATTCTCGGAAACTTGAGGCAATTGTGTCATTATTTTTTATTGGGATTCTAGAAATGTTATTTAGGATTACGTTTCCAAAGTTCAAATGAACAAAAATAAAAAAGAATAACCACAATAACCGAAAAATGGTACAGTTTGATCAAATTTCTAGGTTTTTCTTAAAATGCCCATAATTTTTAAACTGCATGGGATAGATTTTTTTTCAGATTTTTCTCGTGATGGTTATGATCAATCCTGTCACCCCGTTTCGGCTTGACGTTGAGTTTTGGGACACCCTGTATATATATATATATATATACTATATATCTACACATCACCAATTTTGAATTGCCCGCGCTAATACAAATATGACATTTACGATACTTTTGTGAGGGCTGCAAATAAATAGCGCAAGACGCTAAGGTAAAATTTCCTTACAGATTTTGTATGAAGTTGTCATTCTTCTCTCTGAGTGTAAGTGTTCTGTGCGCGCTGAACACGCTTTTATAATTCGCTCGATCGAATGATTCGTGACGTCGCTTGTTTACGACGCCTTTCATAACCAACATTATTATAGTAGTAGTACCTAACAGATAAATAAACGGTTACAAATGGTTACAAATCAATATTTATAAACAAATGAATCGAAAGCATGTTTTGCTATTTCCCATCAATACGGTCTCACAACTTCCTTTCTCCAAACTTCACTGTGTTTAACGCCATCTATCGAATTTTGGAGTAATTAATTTTAGTTAGTACATTCAACATTATAATAACTCGATAGATGGCGTTAAAGGCAGTTTAGTATAAAATTACATTTTTATTGGATTTAAATACTGTAACAATTACCTTAACTAAGTGAACAGACATAGCTTAATTAGCTGAATATAATTATTTTGAGATAGCTGTGCCTAACCTAACCTATCTCGGGAACAGATTTAATTTGAGATATCAGATTTCTACCGGGATACAATAGATCTTTTTGTGTACTCCGGGCATCACGTTGTAATTCATTCATATCAGTAGGCCGAGTTGTTATAGCGGAAGACCTTCTAAAAGTTATTTGTGTATCCCTCGGGAACAGTACTTATATTCTGGATAAAATGTACCCTATGTAATTTTCTGTACTCTCGACAACGTTTGTGCGAATTTTGATGGGGATTGGTTCAGTAGTTAAGGCGTGGAAGCGAAACAAACAAACTCATTTTCGCTTTTATAATATTATTTAGGATTAGGAAGTTAGGATTAGCATTAGTTAGTATTATGATTCTTCAGTATGTGTATATATATCACTGAAAACTTCCTCAACGACTGGACCAATTTGGATGACATTTATCGTGTGTCCCTGGTTGGCTTAGATTCAGCATTGGACCCTGTTGGTGATACTGCGGTTGCGGTCGGCTCGATCGAGCAGAATAAAACCGGTCGGATCCGTTAGCTTAGAATAAAAAGCGACCGAATCATCGAGGAAATGTAAATATAAACTTTAATAGTTTTAAATATACATGTTTTATATATATTTTAATATTATCGTTCATAGTTTAATTTCTACGTCATCACTCTATACATCATATATGCCACCATAATATATATTTAGTGAATGGAATGCGGTAACGAAACTATGATTTTAGGACAAGACGAACACAGAGACGAACATTATAAAAAGCACACTGTAGTTTTTATCAGTGCCAGTTTAACAGTCTTTTACTTGACTGTTGTTTATCAGCTAAAGTTATATATGTACATACAAAAATTTTATCCCATCTATTTGCCAACGAAATTGTTAACGCTGAGATACAGATTTGCACCTGATCATTAAATTATCTGTTCCATACGTCGGGCTGAATAAAATAAATCTACCTTGAAGTTTGTTTTATGTCGTCACTTCGTCATTACCACTGCGCCAATTGGTGTGATCAACAAACAGTTGTTACGAGTTTGGGTTTTGCGTCCGTTCTTTGAATATTTGTAAAGTAGCTTTACGATGCAAGTTTGGGTTTTGCGTCCGTTCTTTGAATATTTGTAAAGTAGCTTTACGATGCAAGTTTGCATGCAAAGGGTCGAAAATTCAGCATACACATTTCTTAGTTGGTACCACTGATTTTATTATAATAACTATTAAATGTTTTCATCAATGCCTATTGCAAATTTAATTATACTTTGTTTTGTCATGCTCTTTATTAAATAGTTTTTATATATAATTACATACCTTCATCTTTATATATATAAATCTTCTATGCGTGTGTTTGTACTTAAACTCCTCCTAAAAGGCTGGACCGATTTTGATGAAACTTTTTGTGTGTTCAAGTGGATTCGAGAATGGTTTAGATTTGAATTTTTTTTTTCGTGTGTACAGGACAACGTCTGTCGGCACAGCTAGTTTAAATCTATACAAATAAATAAAATTGAAGTGTCTGTTTGTAATGTCAAAATAACAGCTTTTTATCTAATGCATATAAAAGTATATAAGGTACCTATACGATAACTATTTTAAAATTTTTTGTCTGTCTGTCTGTCTGTCTGTTTGTTCCGGCTAATCTCCGAAACGGCTGAACTGATTTTGACGGGCTTTCACTGGCAGATAGCTGATGTTATAAGGAGTAACTTAGGCGACTTTGATTTTAGAAAAGAAATAGGGTTCCGCGGAGACAAACACTTTTTAGTTAAAACTACGCGGACGAAGCCGCAGGTAACAGCTAGTATATAAAAAAAATATATGTTAATTTTAATCGATATTTAAGTACAATCTAATTAATCGTGGAATACTTTATTTTTAATCTATTATTCTTTGTATTCAGATAAATAATATTTGCCTTTACTATACTTACATTAAGTGAATTGTAATTGGAGTAATGGGGATATCTTCCTCAAGAACAGACGCGTCGACCAATTATTTAGTAAAATAATAATTAATAAGTTATAAATTGTGACCTCATTTTAGCGATAGCCGATGCAACAGCTCAGAGGGCAATAGCAATTGGGGCAATAGCTCAGAGGTACATAAAGTTTTTATTGCTCAGAAGAGATGCATAAGATCAATATGTGATATTGCACCAGATGTATCATGTCGTCCTTATTTTAAGGAACTAAAAATACTCCCCTTGGCCTGTCTTTATATATTAGAAGTAGGGAAATTTATTAAACAACACCCTCATGTATTCAAACGGGCAAAAGATGTTACTCGACGTGATAACATAAGAAATCCAGACCGGCTTGTGCTACACATGATACCGAGAAGCAGTCGGCTGCAAAATAACTCATACGCCATGTATATAAAAATATGTAATAAAATCCCTAATCATATAAAAATATTACCGCTAAATAAATTTACTGCAAAATTACGTTGGTGGCTCATGCAGAACAATTTCTACTGCCTTAAAGATATTTTTGAAAATACCCAATTGTAATTGACTCGTAATTGACCTTATATAATTTAATTGATAATTTAATTGATATTATAACCGTGAAATTTAATAGATATATTTGTGTGAATGATATGACCAATTATATATTACATTTTATTGGTTTTATGTATGTATGTTGTAATTTAATTGTTCTATTTTAATTTCATTTATGTGCACTGTTTTAATTTAATTTATTTGTGTTATTTAAATTACATAATTTTATTGTATAGGTGTAAAATATTTGCATGTCAAATTACTGACTAAGTGTTAGAGCTTATATTTATTTATTAAGACCTACAATGTACACAACACTTAAGGCAAATAAATGATTATTATTACTATAACGCAAACTGTGCCATACTAACGCTACCGTACAATAAACATGTGCAATTTATTAGTGAAAATGTTTACTGTATAAAGATAAAGCAAGTAATAACATGGAGGGCAGTCCCTTTAATAGAAGTAGTAGGAACGTTCGCACGCCACCTCCTATGGCAGAAAAACCACCTATGACCTCACCGAGACCTGAAGCCTCAGGTCAAGAGGAAGATGACCTTAAAATAATTACAACGCCTGAAATCCAGTCATGGATGACGTCGATTGAAAAGTGCCTAAATGAAGTGTGTTCTATTGTATCAGAGGGCAAAATGAACTCTGAGCAAAAATTAAGGATCAACACTTTATGCCGTAAAGTTGGACACGGGACTTCGCAGCTGGCAGTACAATACAAATCACTTAAAATGAAAGCCGTACGCATATTCCTCTGTGCAAATCCAAGAAGACCAGCTTGATGTATCACGGCGGCTTCAGGTCCTGAAGCCGCCGAAGAAGAAGAATCATCAAAACCTATCACAGGCCCTTCTTTTGCAGACATGGTGAAGACTGGTAACAATACTTTTATACAGCCGTCAAACGTCAGTTCAGTGGCGATTTATCCCAGCGATAAAGCTACTTGTGGTGACTGGTCGACCTTGGTTTTGGAATTCGATAATTTACTTACTACATTTTTATTTAAACAGTTAGATTAAACTACGGACTACAATCATGCCTTGTCTTGATTATTTATGTACATGTAAGTGGATGCTCCTGTTTACCATACTGCTGCTTTAGAGGCTACATCAAATTTTATTAAATGCTTGAGTATGTTCAGTAGTAATTCATGGAGAAATGGTTGCAGCACCTTACAGTTATGATTTGTAAACAAAATTTTATTGTAAACTTGGCGATTAAAAAGAGTGGCCATGAGTTTCTTGCCTGTTCTTCTCATGAGCCCTACACCCTTGCTTTGCTGAACGTAAATGTAAATTCACAAAAAAAAATTTAGTGTAACTTTGACATTCATAAGTGTTACCTTGTAACCTAACTTGAATAAATTTATTTTTGTTTTTTTTATTTTTTGAAATCTATTGTCCAAAAGATTATCCGTCCTGAACAAATGAATCTGCACGTCCGGAGACTACGAAAGACAAGAGACGGCGATATAATTATCAGTACTGATTCTAAGGATGACATGGAGAGGCTTAAACAGCAGGTCCAGACCATGAACATGGGTCTTACAATCAACGAGCCCTTTAAACGTAAGCCTAGAGTGGTAGTAATAGGAGTTCCTTCGTCCATGCAGGATACTGAAGTTTACACTTATTTATGTATTTTTAGACACGCCAACAGTATATATATACAACATTACATACAATACAGTTCCTTAAAACTAGTTCTTATACATACACTAACATAGGCATGTACATTATGCACCAAGAATCAAGATGTTGACTAAACATTTATATCAGAAGCTAAAGTTGTACACATCTTATACACTAAACAAAACGAAATTAAAATATAAAGAAAAATGACAAAGAGACAAAATATTAATAAAAAAAATATTAATAAGATTTAAGTGTTCTACGAACTTGCCTCTACAATCAAAATATTGCCGGCAAACTTCAGGATACCAATCTCGAGACGTTCCTTAGGTATATTAAATTAAGCCATAAATCAGGCAAAAAGAACGCCGAGACTTGTAATTACGTCCTTGAAGTTTCTGCAGCAATACGAAAAGCTCTAATCGTTATTGACAGTCTTCATAAATTGGTCATCGTGTCCTGTGAGGGATTTTACTCTGGTAACACGCTGCTACAAATGCCAGCAGTATGGGCACGCGGCAAAGACATTTCGCGAGAGCAGTTATACTTGCGGCCATTGTGGTGATCAAGGTCATTCTATAAAGGACTGCGCGAAGCGAGAGGGACCTAAATGCGCAACATGCTTGCATTTTAAGAAGCGTAGTAATCACATTACAGGCGCTGCTGATTGACCGGCGAGACTCATGGCCGAGAAAAGATACGTAAATTCGATCGATTATGGAGGCGCTTAAAGATACCCCCAAATAAATATTTATAATAATATTGGTTTCTGGTCTACTTGGTGAATAAATCGAACTCTTTTCATTTTTCTTTTTCATTCTCTCTATATTAAATAATTTCTTACAAATTCAATATGAGTGTTACATAATAGGCAGGAAGCTATGTGTTATTTACACGTATAATTCACAATATAAATTGTCTACGTTTTAATTACTTTTAAAATTATCAATTTCATTTAATTTGCTTTGTTAAATTATTCTATGGCTCATAAACAATATTAATCTAATAAAAGTTATGAATATTGGTAAGACCAGGAGAGATTATAGGATATTAGCCTTATAGGAGTGATGGCCAAGATAAAAAAGTTCGGAATAGAATTGATAGATGGTGTTAGTATTGTGTTAGTTCGTTTCGCGGTTCGATCGTAATCATCTGTTAGTGGGTTATTTTGCGAAAGAAAAATCAAAAAGTAAGTAAAATTACGATATTTTCTTTGAGATACTCGTTTATTTTGTGACTTTATTGACAATGCATATGGTAAAGTTGTTATTTTGTTATGGAAGTGTATTATTTTATGTGTAATGGAAAGTTTATGAGTGAAACTTTATTCTAACCTCTAAATTGCCGGTGTAAACAATAACTTTATTGAATGTACTCATATGGCCATCTGTCCTAGATGATTAGGAGAGATGGCCGCTTTTTTTCGAGGAGAGATGGCCATGATATTGTTTATAAATTTAAGGATTTTTAAATAGTTTTTTGATTTGTTTTAGATGCCGAATGTTTGTAAAAGGAAAATAGTGAGTTCTCGTGGAAATTGGTCTAAGCAAGCCTTGCAAAAAGCTATGTGTGCTGTGCAAAATGATGGTATGTCTGTTAACGCTGCGGCCAATTTGTATGATATACCCCGAAAAACATTGGATAGAAGGGTAAAAAATCAAAATGACAGAAAAAGGCCCATGGGACCATCTAGTGCATTTGGGCTTGAAAATGAAAAAAAATTACTCGTCATATTAAAGAAATGCAACATAGTGGCTTTCCTTTGACGATTGATGACGTCAGAAGAATTGCATATCAATTTGCCAAAGAATTAAAAATTCAACACAAATTTAATCGTACTTCCGAGAAAGCTGGGTATATTTGGATTCAGTCGTTTTTGCGACGCAATCCTGATATAAGATTGAGAAAATCTGAGGGCGTTTCGTTTGCTAGATCTCAGGCTCTCAACAGATCTGAGATAAAAGGATATTTTGGGCTTCTCGAGAAGACTTTAATTGAAAATAATCTCTTGCATAAGCCATTTTCAACATGGACGAGACAGGTATGCAATTGAATAATCGCCCAGGGCATGTTCTGGCAGAAAAAGGATCCAAAGCAGTATCTATGGCCACGTCTACGCAAAAAGAAGAAACAATTACCGTTATCGGATGTTGCAATACTGAGAGAAATTTCCTACCGCCCGCTTGTATAACGAAAGGTAAAAATAAAAAATCTGAATATGAAGATGGCATGCCTCCTGGGTCTGTAGTTTTCATGTCGGCGAAGTCAGCAACATAACTTCGGAGATATTTTTAGAGTGGCTGAAAGTACAATTTGTACCCAGAAAACCACCCGGCAAGGTTTTGTTAATTTTAGATGGTCATTCCACACATTGTAATTCGGTTGCCATGCTGACTTATGCTAATGAAAATGATATCATCTTGTTGTCATTACCCAGCCACACGTCCCACTACTTGCAGCCCTTAGACCGTACGGTTTTCAAGCCACTGAAAACTTATTATTACGATTTTGTAGACTTTGGATCAAACAAAATCCAGGACGCCGTATTACAAGGCTGCTGGCATGTTGCTGAACCTAGCATGGGGAAAGGCAGCTTCAATAGAAAATGCGGTATCTGGCTTCAGAGTGACAGGTGTCTATCCTTTTAAACCAGGATGCGTGCCCGATTATGCATTCACAGGGGAATGTTGGGATATGGCAAACAAGCCTCGGGATGTAGTTGAGGCCCTAAGTGACGCCCAGAATATACATGACACCTCTGCATTTTTAGCAGACGTGGCCGAACCAAAACCAAGTACTTCAAGAGACTATGACGTGGACAATTTCACTCCTTCAAAAGTTTTGAAACAAATTTCACCTGTACCACAAAAACTTGCTGAAACACGTAAGCGTTCAAAACAACTTGGTATTCTTCTGACGTCAAAAGAACACATAGACAATAGAATAATCAAAGAAAACAACAAACATACAGCAGTAAAAAGTGCCAAATGAAAATAATTGAGGAGACTGCAATTAAACAAGAAAAGTCTGAAAATAGAGTAAGTGTACGGAAGCGAAAGGCCATTGTAAGAATTTCTGACTCAGAGAATAGCAGCGGTGGAGAAGAACTGATTTCAGATGCCAATAAGGAAGAAAATATTTGCCGCGGATGCGGGGAAAATTATTATAGTACGAAATTAATCGAAGATTGGCTCCAGTGCCTATTATGTGAGTTATAGGTACATGAAAATTGTACAGAATTCGAGGATATGTGCTCAATTTGTGAAAATAATAAAAAAGAAGAGCTCAGAAAAACTGGAAGGAAGGGAAAAGGGAAGAAAGCCCTCAAATAAAACTTAGGCCATCTCCCCTACAGGGTCTAGGAGAGATAGCCAATTACATATATTTTTTTAATAATAATATTAATATGTGCCATTGATTTTATCTGTAATTTTTGTGGATTTTATGTTTAAATGATTATTAAACTTTATGATTTGATTTAATTGCTCTTTTAATCAAGCCTGATTCATTTGTTACTCAAACTTAAAAAAAACTATGGCCATCTAACCTCGACTTACCCTAATTCACGTAACGACCCATCAGAGCAGAGCGCGTGCTTGAGTGGGGTCGAGGCGCCATCTTTACTTTAGGAAAGCCGACAGTTATTGAGACACATTTGAGCGATAGCGACTGATCGAGTCGGAACGTTGAGTTGTGAGTTGTGTAAAAAGAAGTAAGATCAGTGCCCTGAACCCACTGCTCGGTCTTAACTGTTATTTTTCATTCGACATTGTGATGTGAAAATATTGTTTATTCTAAATAAAAATAGTGTAAAACCGGCATCGTTGTGTTTTGTGCTCGCATATTACCCAGATAACGCCCACTAAACCCTAAGTAGTGGTTGCACTACTGACGTTGCCATAGAGAACAATACTTCTCCGATATATGTATATATATGTGTGTGTATATATATATATATATATATATATATATATATATATATATATATATACATATGTCGGAATATCCTCCATAATTAAAAGAAGTCGGTACTTTTACATTCACTTTTATTAATAATTAAATAACTTAATTAACCACGATAAGTAGTTGATTAATTTAATTAAAGGTTACACGGACAAAAACAGTGATCCGTGAACCGAGCGAGCTCAACAAGAACTGTGTCTCGGCGCCGGGCGGACCGGCTTATATAGAGTAGTGGTGGGGCGCGTACGGTGAGTCACGCGCAGCTCGGCCGCTCGACGCACGTTCCACTGACGTTTAGCACGTGGTTTTTCTCCGTGTACCCCTTGTAGCTAGGCACGATGACGATGCCGACACATACATACATACATAGATTCACGCCTGTTTCCCAGAGGGGTAGGTAGAGATTACGGATTTCCATTTGCTACGATCCTGACACACTTCTCTGGCTTCATGCACTTTCATCACATTCCTCGTATATATATATATATAGCACTTTAATTGAATATATCTTAAGTCTGTTCCTTGCGTTAGTTTACTGAATGTGTTGTATTGTAAGGCCCCGTCACCTGTGATACAGTTTCTTAACTAGTACAGGGTTGGGTGACCTTTCTGCTAGTTTAATCATTTTGTACTTATAATTTAATATGTTTACCTTTACACAATATTTGTAGTATTGATTATGGAAATAAAATTATTATTATATTTTTAGGTTAGAAGCGGAAATAACTTTAAAAAAAATACAAGTCGAGAACACAATACTTTTATATTTTTCACCAATAAACAAAATAAATTAAGTTATAGGTTTGCTAATTATAATTACACAATGATAATTGATACCGCACTGAATTTAATAAAATAACTATAAAATGACTCACGACACCCAACGTACAGAGCTCCGACCGTTGTGAGCGCTCGCAAGCAACTGAACTCGATATAAAACTACACTTCCTTTTATAGTAACTCGTAGGTAGTTCAACAAAATAAGTGGGGGTTTTGCTTATACGGCTTCTCCTGACATGGCTTCGTCCTCGATGCCAATGTTTACAGGGACTCCACTGTGACTTGATTTGTCTGCTGTTGAGGGTCCAGCTTCTGGCGCCGTGTGAGATGGGATCATAGATGGTCCGGCGACGCCATCTGACACCGCTGTAGTCTCGACATTATCTGGGCTTTCATCTAAAAATAATAACATGTTTGTGAGAAATTGGATTAGCTGTAGTTAGCCTTTCATTACTGTTTCATTCACTTAATTCGGACATCTACACTCAGACATCGTCTTACAACCAGGACATATAAACCCTTACATTCATCTTTCTAATAATAATAGAGACGTCTCTCTTTTTTAAAAATCAAACCTAAGCTAGGCCTTATGTATCGATGCTCAGGGTCCTCTCTCGGCTAGAGGGGTGGCTTGAGCTAACTGCAATCGATACTGCATCTGAAACATGACCCGACGGACAGGTCTGACCCGACGAACAGGTCTTGCCCGACGAACAGGCTATAGACTAATCATCATTGATCCGTCTATGTTGCAACTTGGGGCCCTCCAAGTGCCAATATGGTGACGAACACCAGGCGACGTTTCGCCAGAGTGGTTAGTAAGTGAAACTTACCCCACTCAAATGCGACGAACGCAAAGGCGACGTTTCGCCAGAGTGGTAGGTAAGTGAAACTTTACCTCACTCAAATAAATGCGATGAACGCAAAGGCGACGTTTCGCCACTTACTTTCGAAAAAGGCAGCACACGTCTCAGGGCACCACTCACCCCGCCACGGCACCATATACTGTGCCGCTGCCTGTGTTGTCTTGCCATAGCCACCACTCAAAAGACGGAGAGCGTAGCGCCCACCCGGAAGCGCCTTGACCACCTTGTATGGACCGCGCATGCCGGGATCAAGTTTTCCAGTGACCTGAGAAAACTTTATAACAAAAACACAATCATTTACATTAAATTGATGTGGTGGACGCCTTTGTTTATTGACGCGCTCATCTTGTTTAGCCTGGTTGTCCCTCAGCAGCTGGCGAGTTCTACTCCTGGTGATTTCTCGTAGGGCCTCTCGATTAGGTGATGACGATTCGATAGCCACATCACGTACTAGCCCTCGAATGACAGGGGTGGTGGCTTCCGTACCGATTAAAAGGTTCAATGGTGAAGTCTGTAGTTTTCTGCTTCGTCACGTTCAGCACTAGTTGAAGCTTCCAGAGGGTGTCAGACCATAATGTGTTCTTGTGGTTAACTTGAATGCGTAACATGTTGAGAACTGTTCTGACATACCTCTCCACTTGGCCGTTGGCATGATGCATCTCCGGAGTTATGGTGTGCAGGTCACAACCTAGCTCGTTAATCCACGTCGTGAATTCCGTTGACTCGAACATGCGACCCTTGTCAGCAATTATTAGCTTGAGCACACCGAACAGTGATATAGCTTGCGTAATAACTCGTCTAAGCTCTGAAACGTCTTGGCGTTGAATGGGGTACAAAAAGGTGAATTTACTAAAAGCATCTACTATGAGGAACACAAATTTGTATCCTTCCGACTGTGGCAGAGGACCTAAAGCATCGACATGAATAGTGTGGAATGGAGTGTCGGGTTTTTCCCAAGAAGTAATATTCTGCAAGGGTGCACGCGGAACTCGTTTCTTAGAAATACATGTGATGCAGTGCGCTACATATTTGATCACAAATTGTTTTAGCCCTGGGAACCAGAAATACCTTAAAATAAGATCGTAAGTCTTTTCAGCTCCTATGTGTTTGTGTTCGTCATGGAACACTGAGAAGACTAAGTCGATGTCCTTTGGGGATGTAGCAAAGTAGGCGTTGTTGTTCGCCCACTGGAGAGTATTTGTAATACAAAAGATCATTTTGTACGAAATAACGGCTAGAATCGAGGTCACCATTAAAAAGTTTCTGAATGAGCTCTTGGGTCTCATTATCAGCTCCCTGAGCTATCTGAGCCCAATTACGAGGTTTAGAAATTTGGTTTACGCTAATAACGGGGTTGCGGCTCAAGTAATCCGCGTGCGACATCAATGCACCTTTTCTATATTCAACCGAGAACTCGAAATCTTGCAAGTAAGTCCACCAACGAGCTACACGGGGCAGTAAGTCTTTCTTTCGTTCTGTTGACTTGAGTGAATTGCAGTCAGTCACTACAGTAAACTTCAGCCCAACAAGATAATGCCGAAAGGTCTGAAGGGCTTTGACTACCGCCAAGGTTTCGAGCTCGTAGGAGTGATATTTACTCTCAGCTCCCCGAGTTACTTTACTAAAATAAGCAACGACGTGTTTCTTGCCATTAGGATGTATTTGCAAAAGAACAGCCCCGTAGCCTGCACTACTTGCATCTGTATGCACTTCGGTAGGAAGGAGTGGGTCGAAGATAGCAAGGACAGGCTCGTTTGTTAGTCGCGTAATCAAATTTTGACGAATGGTTTCACACTCAGCAGTCCAATCAAATTTAACGCCTTTACGAGTCAAATAAGTAAGTGGGGTAGTCAAAGTGGCATAGTTCTTTATATACCGGCGAAAATATCCGGCAAGACCAAGTAACTGACGTACTTGCTTTACATTTTCTGGTGGTGTCGTATTAACTAGAGCCTCAACCTTTCGTGGGCTCGGCCTAACCTGACCCCGACTAATAAGCCTACCCAAGTATTCTACCTCGGTAACAAGAAAAGAGCATTTTCGAAGATTAACAGAGAAACCGGCCTGGGTGAGGGTATTTAGTGTTTTGCGTAATAGTTGTATACCTTCTGTAACTGTACTACTCATAAGAAGAACATCGTCGATGTAAACTAACACGTTACCCTCATTAATGAGGTCACGCAAAGTATCGTTTATGATACGCTGGTACACAATAGGAGAGTTTGCTAAACCATATGGCATTTTCATATACTCAAAATGTTCTTCTGGCGTAACGAAACCAGTAAGAGGTATGCTCTCCTCTTTAAGGCGAATCTGATGGAACCCTGTGGCCATGTCTAAACTAGAGAAATAGGTATAACTACCTAGCCGGTCAATATGATCGTCAATCAGGGGGAGGGGATAGCGATCCTTTATAGTGATACGATTGAGAGCTCTAAAGTCAACGCAGAGCCTATCAGAACCGTCTCGCTTCTTGACTAGAATTATGGGGCTCGCATAAGCTGATTTGGAGCGCCTTATTATACCCTTGTCCAGGAGATCTCTAGTTATTTCCCTTACCTTGAGTTTTTCCTGATGGGAAAGCTTGTAAGGTCTGTATACTACCGGTATTGAACTAGTGAGCTTGATTTCCATCTCGCCTGTCTTAACAGTAGTTTGGGCCGTGCCAGAAATCAGAAAATCGGCGAAGTCTTCTATAACTGATCTAAGAGCTTCTAACTCTTCACCCTGAAGGGGTGTATTTATTTTAAGTTGGTCAATTGATTTCAGGGTGTTAACAACTCGAGTGTTATCGGAATGCGTAAGGTTTTGTCTATCTTTTGTTCGCACAAAAGTTATACCGTCACGGTTAAGAACGTCCGTACCTATAATTATTGGAGTGTTCATATAAGATGAAGGAACCACTACCAAATCGACCTCAACCGATATATCGCTAAACTCCACTGTAGTGGTCACATAAGATGTACAGACTACCTCTTTGTCACTTATGCCTTTCAATATGGAACGTTTAGGTTTTGGTTGGCATGAAATATATTTTAAGACATCTGAAGAAATGAGAGACACATCGAGGGCCCCGCTATCAATGAGTACATCTACTGGTACACCATCTACGACAGCGCTGACTACATCATTACCTTGAGTGGGCTTTACTTGATTAGAGCAAAGATTAACATTACGCGGATTACGAGTTTCTGAACGCGCCTTTGCGAAACAAACATCCTCGGTGTGTCCCCGCTTCCTACAGAACGTGCACGGGTCGCTAGCTCCTGTTTGCTTGTTGGGAGTCGCATCCGCCTTTGACCGTTTGCAGTTACGACTTATATGTCCTCGTTGGTTACAATTAAAACATTTAGGACCTATACGAGTGGTAGTTTTGTGTGACGTTGAATTCTTAGAAACAACAGAGGTGTCACTCTTTCCTTTATTAGGTTTCTTATAAATCGATAGAAACGAGACAATGTTTTCGGGCGTTAAATCTGCGTTGGCGGCGGTCGCACGAATTTGAGGGTTATCTATACCACGGATGACAATAAGTGTTCTCAAGTCGTCACTTAGTCCCTGAATTATCCTTAAGCGTAACAAGGTACGACGTGCATATTCTGCGTATGTGGGATATTTATCTGACGTCGCATTCGTAGCGTCAAACAAAATGTTTGCATAGTCCAACTTATTAGGGCATAAAGATTTAAATTCTCGTTTAAAGTTAGACCACGTCCGGTCATTGGTAACCCACTCACTTAGCCATACCTTGGCATCACCCTTTAGACAGGAACCTACACGTGACAAACACTCCTGATTGCCCCACCCGTTGGTGTCTCTGGCGCGATCTACTTCCTCGCACCATACTTCAATGTTGTTTATGGATGGGTCAAAATGAGAAACGAAGTAGTGCTGTGATCTCACAGGTTGCATGGTTTTAATAGCTTCCATTAAAGCATGTGCGAGGGTAGATGCCTCAGAGGTCGCCGAACAGTCTACCCTTAACGTGCCTGACCGAACAGGGCTTGGTGTTCTTGTGACAGGCAACCGGGCCTTAGGCACACAATGCTTCACATTACGAGAGCGAGAACGTGACCTAGCACGAGTGTGACTCCGAGAACGACTCGGCGACGAAACGCATGAAACACTACGCAACCTATGTCTATTTTTGTCACGCGGACGACGCCCAGTCTTATCGCGAGACCCGTGCCTATCGTTATCACTCGAGTCGGACCGCGTCAAGCAACGTGAGCCATTACACAGATCACGACGCCGTTCCTGGCTGCTAGGGCTACGTCTACGAGATCTACCACGCGAGGCGCGCCTACCGCGATGTCTATGTTGTTGTCTATTACGCGATCTACCACTAGATAACTCTCGTAAGCGGCTACGTGATCTGGATCGTCCCATTTTATTATTTTTTTTTTTGAACAATTACACGTATACAACACTTGAAAACAATAAAGAAAACAATCAAGTGAGTAGATCAATTATCATTTGATTAACAACAAAATTCTAGACTGTTTTCACTGCACGTGGGCGGAAGAAGTCCTTTATCCCACTTCTGATTTTAGGTTAGAAGCGGAAATAACTTTAAAAAAAAATACAAGTCGAGAACACAATACTTTTATATTTTTCACCAATAAACAAAATAAATTAAGTTATAGGTTTGCTAATTATAATTACACAATGATAATTGATACCGCACTGATTTTAATAAAATAACTATAAAATGACTCACGACACCCAACGTACAGAGCTCCGACCGTTGTGACCGCTCGCAAGCAACTGAACTCGATATAAAACTACACTTCCTTTTATAGTAACTCGTAGGTAGTTCAACAAAATAAGTGGGGGTTTTGCTTATAATATTATATTACTAGCTGTTACCTGCGACTTCGTCCGCGTAGATTTTAACTAAAAAGTGTTTGTCTCCGCGGAACCCTATTTTTCTAAAATCAAAGTAGCCTATGTTACTCCTTATAACATCAGCTATCTGCCAGTGAAAGTCCTGTCAAAATCGGTTCAGCCGTTTCGGAGAACATAATAGAAACGGAGAGACAGACAGACAAAAATTTAAAAAATTGATGTTTTCGTATAGGTACCTTATATACTTTCATATGAATTAGATAAAAAGCCGCGTTGGAAGATGTTTTCAAGCTTTTGGATTGGAAAGGACTCGGCATCAACATCAACGGCGAGTACATCACTCACCTTCGATTTGCCGACGATATCGTGGTCATGGCTGAGACCATGGAAGACCTCGGCATAATGCTCGATGGCCTCTAGGTAGAGGTTCCCGACAAGTAGGTCTTAAAATGAACATGGACAAGACGAAAATCATGTCCAACGTCCATGTTACACCTACTCCTATTAAGGTTGGGAACTGTACTCTCGATGTTGTCGACAAGTATGTATACCTGGGACAAACGATCCAGTTAGATAGGTCCAACTTTGAGAAGGAGGTCAATCGTCGAATCCAACTCGGCTGGGCAGCGTTCGGGAAGCTACGACATATCTTCTCGTCCAATATACCGCAGTGTCTCAAGACGAAAGTCTTTGACCAGTGTGTGTTGCCAGTGATGACTTACGGCTCAGAGACGTGGTCGCTCACTATGGGCCTTATCAGAAGGCTCAAGGTCACGCAAAGGGCGAGGGAGAGAGCTATGCTCGGGGTTTCCCTGCAGGATCGAATCAGAAATGAAGAGATCCGCAGGAATGCTAAAGTTGCCGACATAGCTCTCCGGATAGCCAAGATGAAGTGGCAGTGGGCAGGGCACATAGCACGCAGTACCGATGGCCGTTGGGGCAAAAAGTTTCTAGAGTGGCGGCCACGCACCGGAACACGCAGCAGGGGTAGGCCTCCCACAAGGTGGACCGACGACCTGATAAAGGTCGCGGGAAGCGGTTGGATGCGGGTGGCCCAAGACCGGTCTGTGTAGAAAACCTAGGGGGAGGCCTATGTCCAGCAGTGGACGTCTTTTGGCTGATATGATGAGATAAAAAGCTGTTATTTTGACATTACAAACAGACACTTCAATATTATTTATTTGTGTAGATTACTAGCTTTTGCCCGCGGCTTCACTCGCGTTAATTTAGAATTTGACAATCAATTCGGGTTGTACTCTGCTTGTAATAATATGTATAATAATAATAATATAATTCAATCATGATTTGAAAGACACGTGGCGCCATCTGTTATCATAAGAACGTTATTATTGTTTTCCTCGGGAACAGTATTTTTTTTCGGGATGAAAGGTAGCCTATGTCCGTTTCTGTACACCTGACAACGTATATGCAAAATTTCGGGATGATCGGTTCAGTGGTTTAGGCGTGAAAAGGTAACAAACAAACAAACAAACTCATTTTCGCTTTTATATTATTTGTTAGGATTAGGAAGGATTAGGATTAGGATATTAAGTACTTTATGGACTGTATTCATGTTTTACCACTGTGATCAATAAATAAATTATTATTATTATTATCAAACGAAGACACATAAAAAATCCTATCCAAGTCACATCGGACTTGATAGAGGGCGACTTAGTTGCCATATGCACTTCAGGGATTACACTACAATCGTAATTTGTATGTAGTACCTTTTTTATTATAGAGCGACATTAGATTTTCATAAACATAATATTATTGACTGAAATTAGTGCTAAGAAACATATTGCCGGCGTGAAAAGGTAACAAACAAACAAACTCATTTTCGCGTTTATAATATTAGGTAGGATAACTTGTATATCTATTTTTATACTTATAAGTCCAGAAATTAGCAAATTCCATATAAACTTCACCCCCCTATTTCACCCCCTTAGGGGTGGAATTTCAAAAAATCCTTTCTTAGTACACCCCTACAAATAAAAACACACATGCTCTCCAAATTTCAAGTTCCTACGACCAGCGGTTTAGGCTGTGCGTTGTCTCTAAGTCAGTCAGTCAGGACATCTTCCTTTATATATATAGATTTTCACTAAGTATTTATATTTATGGTTATTCTAATTTTATATAAACGAATAAAATCATGATATGCCGGTGATCCCGCTGCGGTAGTGAATGCACTTGGTACAAATGAGGTCTCGGGTTCGATTCGTCAGAAATTTTCATTAGCAGCTCGAAATCTGAAACTGTGTGAGAAATGTAAACTGGCACATCTCGCCAGCTATGATTTTAGACTTGGGATCTAAAATCATAGCTGGCGAGATGTGATTATAATATCTCTTCAGGGACAAAAGGATGATTATTTGTATATTAGTATATCGTATCATCAAGTTGCTGAAATGAAGATGCTAAGGTGGATGTGCGGCGTTACCAGGCGCGATAAGATAATAATAATAAATAAAACCAAGTTAAACAAAAGCGCACAAACCGCAGGGCAGCTTGTGGCGAGCTGAATGTGAGTGGCGACACTGCGGTCCTGAAAGCCTCAGAGTTGGTGAGGGCCTCGTCCCCAGCTTGCCGTTACTGGTTGGCTGGGGTGGAACTTCAAGAGCGCCCGTAGGACTCTCAACTCTGGCTTGCCTTGATTGGCCAGTTAGAGGGGGACCGCTAGAGCTACATGCTTGGAGGTGGAAGTGTCATTTCAAGGGCATAACTACGGGGAAACCCGCTCCGGGTCTCCGTTTTCACGAGACCCGTGATGGTGAAACCGACGCCGCACTGCTCGACACCCCTAGCCGCTCGCACCAGTGTTGCCCTCTGCTGCTGGCTTGTATGCCTATCGTGGCTATTCAGGGGGCCGATCTAGTGAGTTGGTGAGTCACCGTCTGTCCATTTGATTGATGCTATTAGAGTATTCAGGGCAGACGCCGTTTTATCATCCACAGTTACCAATATACCAGTCCATCAAACACCCATACCCATAGCCCATATATTAGAATCCATACGTAGCAATAGTCCTACGCCTGCTGCGGCTAGTGTCGCTGTAAGTGTTCCATCCCACCTTTGATTAAAACTCTCGAAGGGCCTCTTCACGTTGGACCCATGTCTCCGTGTAAGCCTTCCAAAGGGCCGGGTATTTTCCTTACGTATTAGGAATATACCCGTGAAAGAGAAACAAATAAAAATAAATGTAATAGTACTCCAGAAACAATACAACACATCACAGGAGCCTGCAAATCAATTGTCCAAACTGACTATAAATATAGACATGACCAAGTAGCAAATATTACACCAAAATCTTGCACATCAATATAAACTCATAGAATCAGCTACAGCATATTATAAATATAGCCCTCAAACTGTTTTAGAGAATTCCACTACCAAACTATATTATGACCCCGCTGTCCTTACTAGTGAACTATCCATTACAATAGACCAGACATAACCTTAATAAATAAGACAACTAAAACAGAATACTTAATAGACATTTCCGTACCAAACACACACAACCTACAAACTACAATTGCAGAATATCTAAGCAAATATATAGAATTAAAGGATGAAATCACTCGTCTTTGGCACCTGCAAAAAGTAACTATCGTCCCTATTGTTCTCTCTACTACAGGCGTCATACCCAACCAACTACACCAATCACTCAAAACTTTAAAACTGCCACCTAAGACCTACTGCCTGCTACAAAAAGCAGTTATACTCAACACCTGTAGTAATGCAAGGAAAGGGGAATGCCAGTATTAGGCCCACAGGTGCACAAGAAATTGGCTATACTAAAAAAATATATTAATATTTATTCTAGTTTTTCCTTGTATTTATTATTCTGTACAAGTTGCTAATATTTTTTAAAATATTAAACAAGAAAACGACTAAACTATGTAATAGAACTTGGAAGCAAGTACATTAACGTGAGAATGTTGCCATTACACAAAATATGTTGACATAGCAATTTACCATTGCTATATTATATAATTATTATTTTAATCGTTCATTTAATTTTTTATACAAAAGTGATACAAAAACTTATAATAATTATTAGTTTTATCTTTGCAAGATTGCTTTGATTAACTTAAAGTATTATATTGTAAGGAACATAGCCCCACCAACTTAAACAAATAAACACAACTACCGCACGTTCCCTATATAAACGGTGCGCCACGGCTGTCAAGCCCATTTGATCGTTGGTGCTCGCAACAGACAGTCGTTCCCAGGTCACGTAAGCCACTTTACTTTGTATAAAGTATATTCGTTTATATTTCTATTGTTTTAAAACTTTAAAGTGTGCAATCGCAATCATGTAATTGGGTGTCATTGTTTGGAGGTTAAAAGTGTAAAAAAAGTATTAAAAGGATTTCTTTGTTTAGTTTTGTTTTATTTTTTTTTATTTTCTACTTTTTATCCTAAAATCAGAAGTGGGATAAAGGACTTGTTTGCTCACATAATAGTAAAACTATTTAACTTATTAAGTCTAACAAAATAAATCACAAGACAACCGTTGTTTTGCTAATTGTGTTATCGTTGCGATTGCTTGCTTGGTCTATAGTTCTGTGTTTATTTATCTTTATTGTTTGGTGACTATTCTGTGCTATAATGTTACGTAATACATCGCGCTCTCGTAAAAAGCAACACACTCGAGGTAGGTCGCGCAATCGTAAACGGCGTAGTTCGGAAGGAAGGCAGTCTTTGCGGAGTGTTTCTCGTGATCGCAGTGACAATGATTCGCAACGTGACTCGAGTGATGACCGTGATAGTTCGCGAAGTGGCTTGCGTGTCCGACCCCGACGCGATTCGAGTGGTACCGCGGAATGCTGTTCGCGTGATAGGACTAGGCGTCGCTCGCGTAATGATTTACGTACACGAAATCGTTCTCGAAGCTATAACAGTGATAGGTCCCGGTCCCATTCGCATTATAGCTCGCGTAATCGGAACCGACGTAATCGTAAACAACGCGGATATACACCGGTGTTATCGCGCCCTGAATTATCCAGTACAGCGCAGAGACAGTTATCATCTGAATCTGGTGCTCCGTGTTCTGAGGCGTCCACCCTCGCAAGTGCTTTGATGGCAGCGATTAAAACAATGCAACCTGTTAAATCTCACGGCTACTATGTGTCTAACTTCGATCCATTGATACATAACATCGAAACATGGTGTGAGGAAGTGGATCGTGCCAGGGATACGAACAATTGGAGCGACCAAGAGTGCCTATCACGTGTTGCCTCTTGTCTGAAGGGAGACGCTAAGATCTGGTTGAGTGAGTGGGTCACGAATGATAGGACTTGGTCTAACTTCCAACGGGAGTTTAAGTCACTCTGTCCCAGTAAACTAGACTACGCTAACATTTTATACGAAGCTATGAATGCTACTTCGGATAGGTACCCAACTTTTGCGGAATACGCGCGGCGTGCTTTGTTGCGTTTGAGGATAGTCCAAGGGTTGACTGACGAATTAAGAACGCTTATAATAATTCGCGGCATAGATAGTCCTCAAGTACGTGCGGCTGCTGCCAACGCGAACTTAACTGCTGACACTATCGTTTCTTTTTTGTCTATTTACACCAAACCCGGTTCGACAAAGCGAGATAGTACAGGCACTTTTAAGAAACAAAACCCGTCTAAACTTATTACCAACACAGGTCCGAAATGTTACAATTGTAATCACCGAGGACATGTTAGTCGTACTTGTAAACGTCCAAGGACTAATACTGCTCTTAACGCTCAGCCTAGACCAGGTGGTTCTTGTTCATTTTGTAAGAGGCAGGGACACACTGAGGACAAATGCTTCGCTAAGGAACGATCGGAGTCACGAAATCAAAACAACATTAATCTTTGTTGTGATACGAAAAATGTTGCTCGAGTCAATGACATAACCTCTGCAGTAGTTAACGGGATACCATTAGACGTTCTAATTGACAGCGGTGCCCTTAATGTGTCCCTCGTTTCCTCGAATGTTCTGAAATACGTTCAGTGCCCACTCAAACTACGACGTTGCGTTCTAAAGGGTTTGAGTGACAAAGAAATTGTTGCCACAACTTACGTTACCCTCACGATAGAGTTTAGTGAGATATCAGTCGAGGCAGACCTAGTAGTAGTTCCAGCACATTTAATGGTTGCGCCGATTATAATAGGCACTGACGTTTTGAATCGTGACGGAATAATGTACGTGCGTACCAAAGATAAACAATACCTCACTCGAGAGGAAAGTATTTGCGTTTGTGTTAATACAATTCAGTTAAATAATCAACCTAAGGTTAACACCCCCTTGCAGGGTGAAGAGTTGGAAAGCCTTATGTCTGTTGTTAACGAATTTTCTGAATTCCTGATATCGGGTACAGCTGCTACAACTGTTCGAACGGGTCAGATGGACATAAAGCTTACCAAGTCGACGCCTGTAGTATACCGACCGTACAGACTCTCGTATCAAGAAAAACTTAAAGTTCGGGAAATCACTAATGATCTTTTAGATAAAGGCATAATTAGGCGTTCTAAGTCAGAGTTTGCTAGCCCGATATTGCTAGTAAAGAAACGTGACGGCTCCGATAGGCTCTGTGTCGATTATAGGGCTCTTAACCGAATTACAGTAAAGGATCGATACCCTCTCCCGTTAATAGACGATCACATCGATAGGCTAGGCGGTTCCAAATTCTTTTCAAGCCTTGATATGGCTACAGGATTTCACCAAATCCCCCTTAAGGAGGAATGTATCCCTCTTACTGGATTCGTAACACCTGAGGACCATTATGAGTATGTCAAAATGCCATACGGATTAGCTAATTCCCCTATAGTATATCAGCGCATCATCAATGACACATTGCGCGAACACATTAACGAAGGGAGCGTCTTAGTCTATGTCGACGACGTTCTTATTCTGAGTAATACTGTTAATCAGGGGATTGAATTATTGCGTAGAGTATTAAAAACCCTAACTACTGCCGGATTTTCGATTAATCTTCGAAAGTGTTCGTTCTTAGTAACCGAAGTGGAGTATTTAGGTAAGCTCATAAGCCAAGGTCAGGTAAGGCCGAGCCCTCGAAAGGTAGAAGCGCTGGCTAGTGCTCCACCTCCGGAAAACATGAAACAGGTGCGCCAACTTCTTGGTTTGGCAGGGTACTTTAGACGTTACTTGAAAGACTATGCGACAAAAACCGCTCCTATTGCTCACCTTACGCGTAAGAATATTAAATTTAATTGGACTCCTGAATGTGAGGCCATTCGTCAAGACCTAATTAAGCAACTTACAAGCGAGCCAGTACTTGCAATCTTTGACCCTAGTCTCCCGACAGAGATCCACACAGACGCAAGCAGCATAGGCTATGGTGCCATTCTTTTACAAGTCCACCTAGACTCTAAGAAACGGGTCGTCGCATATTTCAGTAGGTCCACTCATGGAGCTGAAAGCAAATATCATTCCTATGAACTAGAGACTCTTGCCGTAGTCAAAGCCCTCCAAAACTTCCGTCACTATCTCGTGGGATTGAGATTTGTCGTTGTCACTGACTGCAACGCCCTCAAGTCAACCGAAAGTAAAAAAGACCTGCTTCCCAGAGTAGCCCGCTGGTGGGTCTACCTCCAAGACTTTGAGTTTTCGATCGAATACCGTAAAGGAGTATTGATGCCACATGCCGACTATTTAAGTCGCAACCCTGTAGCTCACATCAACCAAGTTTCTAGGCCCCGCAATTGGGCCCAAATAGCTCAGGCAGCCGATAACGAGACTCAAGATCTCATCCAAAAACTTCGCGATGGTAACCTAGATGCCAGTCGCTACACTGTTCGCAACGATATCTTGTACTACAAGTACATACCAGTAGGCGAACAACCACGGCTGTTGTGCTACATACCTAAGGGTCACCGACTTAGTCTTCTACGTGTGTTCCACGACGAACACGTGCACATAGGCGCAGAAAAGACGTTAGATCTCATCCTGAGACATTTCTGGTTCCCTGGCTTGAAACAGTTTGTCATTAAGTACGTAACACATTGTCTTGTTTGCATTTCGCAAAAGAGAGTACCACGGGCCCCATTACAAAACATCACCTCATGGGAAAAACCCGATTCTCCGTTTCACACTGTACATGTTGACGTCCTGGGTCCCCTGCCAGCATCTGAAGGATATAAGTTCGTTCTTCTCATAGTTGATGCTTTTACCAAGTATTCTCTTTTGTATCCCATTTGTAGACAGGACGCTACTGAGCTAAAGCGCGTTACCTCCCAGGCTATTTCCTTGTTTGGAGTTCCCAAACTTATGATTACGGACAAGGGACGTATGTTCGAATCCAACGAATTTGTAACGTGGATTAACGAGCTTGGCTGCAGTATTCACTACATAACACCGGAGATGCATCACGCTAATGGTCAAGCCGAACGGTATATACGAACCGTTCTCAACATGCTACGAATACAAGCAAATTATAAAAATTTACCCTGGTCAGACACCCTGTGGAAATTACAGCTAGTGTTGAACATAGCCAAGCAGAAGACCATTCGGGTGTCTCCATTAAATCTTCTAATAGGTACAGAAGCTACAACCCCCGTTATACGTGTATTAATTCGTGATGTGGCAGTTGAAGGCTCTACTCCTAATCGGGAAGCATTACGGGAAATTACTAGGGATAGAGCGCGAGTTGTTGAAAGACAATCAAACAAAGCAAGATGAGCGCGCGAACCGACAGCGACATCCTCCTAGGCAATTTAACCTTAACGACTATGTATTCGTTACAAAGAATTCACAGGTAACTGGGAAACTTGATTCCGGTATGCGTGGCCCTTATAAGGTAATAGAAGTGTTACCTAGTGGACGCTATGCTCTTCGCTTATTAAGTGGAGGCTACGGCAAAGTAACACAAGCCGCGGCTCAACATATGGTGGCATGGCGGGGCGAGTGGTGCCCGGAGACCTGTGCTACGTTCTTTGAGAGTAAGTTGTACAGTACTACTTTCAGCGTTTGTCAATTATAAGGCTTAGTTTAAGTGCTAGTCACTGTGGTACTAGACACTCAGGCGTTCGTCGCCTAGCGTTCGTCGCTACAACTTGGCGTTCGTCGCCTAGCGTTTGTCGCTACAACTTGGCGTTCGTCGCCTCGCGTTCGTCGCTACAACTTGGCGTTCGTCGCCTAGCGTTCGTCGCTACAATTTGGCGTTCGTCGCCTAGCGTTTGTCGCTACAACTTGGCGTTCGTCGCCTAGCGTTCGTCGCTACAACTTGGCGTTCGTCGCCTAGCGTTCGTCGCTACAACATGGCGTTCGTCGCCTAGCGTTTGTCGCTACAGCAAGGCGTTCGTCGCTGGTTGGAGATGGAGACTTCTTTGGAAAATTAGTTTTATGGAACTAACTTTGGTTTGATTAAAAAGAGAGACGTCTCTGTTCATTTTTAGAGCGATGAATGAGTGATTGATTCCCATACGTGTTTGTAAGACGAAGTTTGAATTGACTGAACGACGACTGAGAGAAAGATATGAGACTGAGTGCATTTTATTAAACCTACAAAACCGTTCATAGTAACTTGTCGTTTTCAGCTGAAAACACAGACGAGGATGGAGACATGGTGGTGACAACAGACACAGCCCCTACAGCTGGAATTTCTATGCCCTTGTTAGACGCTGACATGCAAGCTGGACCCTCAACACTAGACATCGCTGGTCCCAACGGTAATATCCAAGGAGCTTGTGTTGAGGACAACACACGTTCAGGAGAGGCCGTGTAAGGAACATAGCCCCACCAACTTAAACACATAAACACAACTATCGCACGTTCCCTATATAAACGGTGCGCCACGGCTGTCAAGCCCATTTGATCGTTGGTGCTCGCAACAGACAGTCGTTCCCAGGTCACGTAAGCCACTTATACTTTGTATAAAGTATATTCGTTTATATTTCTATTGTTTTAAAACTTTAAAGTGTGCAATCGCAATCATGTAATTGGGTGTCATTGTTTGGAGGTTAAAAGTGTAAAAAAAGTATTAAAAGGATTTCTTTGTTTAGTTTTGTTTTATTTTTTTTTATTTTCTACTTTTTATCCTAAAAATATATATTGTACTATTATCGATGTATCGAGGTTATGTGTTTATTATGTAAACATCATCTCTAACTTGTATGACGCCGGAAAACGTAAATATCAATATCATAGCTTGTTTTGCAACTAATTACGTAAGTCGCTGCCGGAGGACCCAAAAAAAACCAAAATGATTTTATACTAACTTTATTCAATAGAAATTACAGAGTTATAATAATTACTTATTTAAATGAATGGTTCCGATCGATGCTAGATACAGAATGTTGTAATAAAAATATGTAGACATTAAGTAAAATTGATATCCGGTCGCATTAGGTACCTATGACGAACATTGCACATCACGTTGTGCGTGTCAGCAGTTTGGCGCTCCGCGTGCGTGGCTGTTTCCAAGTGTCGCAATAAGGCCGGATGCAGACTTGCACTTTACATGTTGCTATATACTATAACACCTCCACCGTCAGATCAGCAATTATTTTTGAACTTTGAAATGAGAAAATATTGCTGACTGTATCTTTGGTGTTTCGGATTCTGCGGGTTCCTCGTAGATTTTATCTTCAGTTCTTTTTGCTCTCAACTGAAACGTCTTGCCTCGTTTCCAAATGATGAATATTCCAAGTGCAAGTGTACTGGATAGTAGTAGATACAACGGAATAGTTGTATGATATATGTATTCAACTGGTACTGATTGCAGTTGTAACGGAGGCTGCGACATCATGCTGAATTGCATGTCGTGTAGTTTCGATAGATCAATTGACTTGAGATGAATCCTAGCTGTATCTGGCTTAATATCTTCTGTATAATGTAATTTCATTATCTTTACGGGTTGGCCTTCTACACGATCGTTCAGATTTGTAATAGTAAATTCGGTAGTGTACAGGAAACAGTTAACGGGTATCGTAACCAGGTAGCTCCCTTTCAAAACGTTATAATCTTCGCGTCCGCATAACGTGTGTATTCTTGTCTCGTTAGGGAAAGATATAATGTAGTGCTTCTCATCCAGCTCCTCCATGGATATTCTTGCCAGAGATATGGTTGTTACTTCACAGCTTCCGTCAAGGGCTTGGTTAATGATGAGATTCTGGATACAATCCGGCTGTTGCCGCAACTGGTGGTCCATCTTGTTTTCGCAGAGATACCAATGACTATACTTCGGGCATTCTGCCTCTATGTACACATAACCCTGTCTATTAGTTGCGATCAACGGATAAGGAGGGATAAGGGCTTGTCTAAATTTGTTAGGAGCTATTGATAACTTATAAAGATCATAACTGTCTACTGCAAATATAGGTATTTTAAATATTATTACTATCTGGTTGCCCGAATAGTAATAACCTGGCTTAATTATGTCATAATATTCTCTAAGCTCTAATTCTAACACTTTATCATTACCGTAAATTCTAACTAATTTCTTTACCATGTAACGTAAACTATCGATATTGACCATAGAATGATGAGAACTAGAACTATGAATAAATGGTAAAATATTTTCTATCCTAATCAACTCATTTAATATCTCGTCTAAATTTTCAGTTAATATGGTTAAACATTGACCAAATTTTGCAAATCTAACAAGATTACTATCACTATAAGCATTCTTGTCTAACAGTAATGTTAACGTTTCGTTAATTTTGACTTGATTCGCTACTAATTGCATGATAATATCAGAATGTTGAGACATCCATTTCCTGCTGAAACTCATATGGTTATTAAACTCGTCTCTAATTTTAAAGTTGTTTGCCTGTAAGATTTTGATAGCATTATGGTATTTAATTGCATCCGAATAATCTAAATTTCCTGTAACACCTTTTATGATAGAACCTAAACCATCAATGAGACCTCGCTTTACACGATCCGGTTTTAACGTTTCTAAATACTAATAATAATAATAATAATAATAATAATTTATTGTTCTCTCTCACATAGTTACAATTACAATTAAAACATATAACCGTCAAAAAACACATTTGGATGTGATCCTATGTGAGAGACTGGTATCCGTACTAGGACAGGCCTGTATGACAGATTACCAGCCTCTCCCAACTCTGGGTCCTTGGAGTATGTTATATGAGTGTTATGTGAGGTCAAGGGTGAATGAGAGTACTACAAGTGGAGTATGCGTTGCTTATAAGTAATTGTGTGTGTGTGTGTTTGTGTGTGTGTGTGTGTTTGTGTGTGTGTGTGTGTGTGTGTGTGTGTGTATGTGTGTGTGTGTATGTGTGTGTGTATGTGTGTGTGTGTGTGTGTGTGTATGTGTGTGTGTATGTGTGTGTGTGCTTGGAAGTGTACAACATAGTTAGTATTTATGAGACCGCAATTATAATTATTTTAAAGTTTGTGTATTGTATTGTGTATTGTTTAATGTTATTTTAAAGCCGTGTGGTGTATTTAAGATGGGATGTGTAAGAGGTCCTCCGTTTCCTCATAATTAAGGCATTTGAGCCAAGTTGTGACTGCTTTCTTACAATGGAAACGTGTGTTGGAGTATATGTTAATGTGTTTATTGATTTTATTATATAGATAGCCTCCCAGAAAATCGAAGAATCTCGTAGAGAAAGCTGTGGTCCATTTAGTGTTAAGTGTATCACAGACATGATATTGCCGGCGCTTTTGTTTAAGAGCCGGGGGACCATAAGTAAGAGCAGCATGTTGTTTCAGAATGATCCCCAAGATGAATAATTGTCTAACGGTTAGGACGTCGGCGAGCTTATATAGCTCCCTAGTAGGATAAAGGAATGGCAAGGACAGACTTACCTTCAAGACTGCCCTTTGAGCTCTTTCTAATTTTATTAAATGATTTTCTACTCTTAATAGTTTGCCTAAAAGATAATCTATTTGAAGTTCATATATCGCATAAGTATTTATATCTAGTTTTTGTCTAAAATTATCTAAATCATTTCCTAATAAACTAATCTTACTCTCTATCTCTTCAATCTTAATATACTGTAAAAATGTATGGTAATGAGTTATCAGCTTTGTTGCACCAAGCCGAAAGGGTAGTATTCCTGGGCCATCATCCAGGCTTTCCAGTATTATCTCCGGGTTTATTTCCTGGGCTGCTATCAAACGAGCAGTCAGGACCAGTAGCACCATGTAACAATTGCGCGGTTTTAGGTATCCGCTTCAGACGGCTTTTAGCTATGGGATTACGTTTTTTTGATGTATATATATGAATAGGTAGGTTAGCTAATACGGTATCCTGAGTATATTTAGGCGCTATTTTTTGACGATCTGCTAAGGGATTATTGACGAAAATACGTTGCTGAAGTTGATACTCAACTTCAGGTTCGCGATCTTTATTGCGGTTTTCAATGATTTTAGTACGATCTGTCAAGGAGGATTCATTTATCAATTCATAAACTAACTTCATCTGATCTCTGTGATTCTGTGTATATTGTTGCATGATATGTTTAGTTAGATCTATATCAAAAGGGTCACGTGGATCGAAATGTCCAGTTATTATGTCTAAGGGGCGACATTTGGTAAAACTGTGAATTGCACTATTGTACGCTAGAATAGCATAGGGAACCAGATTGATAACATCTTCGCCTTTATGAGTTAATTTAAGAATACGCAAGTGTTCTAATAACGTTGAATGGAATCGTTCCACAATACCATTATCGTTAGGGGCGTGTGGTAACGTTCTATGGTGAGTTAGTTTATGTAAATTAACAAATTCATTAAACAATTGGTTACAAAATTCGGTACCGTTGTCCGATACGATAGTTAAAGGCAGGCCATGATGTGTGCAGAATTTTAATAAAGCTTGTAAAATACTAACAGCGGTGCCATCACGTATATGATACGCTTGCGCATACTTGGTAAATACGTCAACGATTGTTAAGTATTTTTCTGTTTGAATTGTTAATAAGTCTATGTGAACAGTCTAAAATGGCTTATTAGCAGGGGGAACTATATTGAATTGTTGCCTGATAGGATGGCGATCGTACTTTGCCTGGCCGCAAATGGTACAATTGTTAATAAATTTTGTTACTTCGTCTTTCATTTTCGGCCAATAATACCGACGTGAGAGAGCTAAATAGCATTCATTTATGCCACGATGGTTTGTCTTTCCTTCATGGTAATGTTTTAAGATCTCCTGTTGTCTCAGATATTCTTTGACATTTTCTAACTCTATTTTAGTTAAGACTAAATTCATTGAAGAACTTTTGAACTTATCTTGTATGATGGGTATGATATCGTACATAGCTAAAGTGGGATTTATTAATAAAGCGGTTTTAATCTTAGGATTAACGTATTCCTTAATAACATTTATGACATCGGCTTCTAAATTAGATCGAGATAATTGCACAGTGGTTCTAGTATGTGTTTCAAATGGTTTGGATGCTGAGGGGCGCTTTTTAATATCTCCGACTACATTAATACAAATCTGTCTATGGAATTTATTTAACGGTTCGTCAACTATGGGGATTTCTAGAATAGGATTTTCTTGACTAGTGTGGGCGGAAACTGTAGATGAATTTGCTACTGAAGGTGGACGCTCAGATAAATTTACGGCCATAGAACATGTTTCTTTGTTATAAATCTGAATACGGGAAAGGGCATCGGCATTTGTATTGTTTGATCCCTTTTTATAAATAACTGTAAAATCGTACTCGGATAATTTTAACTTCCATCTAGTTAATCTGGAGTTCGGCTCTTTTAAGTTCATAACCCACTGAAGTGGTTTATGGTCAGTTATTATTTTAAACTTCCTGCCAAACAAATACGGCCTGAAGTATTTTGTAGCCCAAACTATCGCAAGGAGTTCTTTCTCGATAGTGCTATAGTTTACCTCACTCTCATTTAGAGTGCGAGATGCGTAGCATACAGGTTTATCCGAACCCACCGTTCCCTGTGATAAAATGGCACCTAATGCAACATTCGAGGCATCTGTTGTTAAGATGAAATCTTTAGTGAAATCGGGGTACTGCAGAATGGGATCATTAGTTATAAGAGCTTTACACTTTTCAAAACTTTCAGTATATTCCGCAGTAAAATAAATCTTCCTACCTTTCTTTAAACATTGTGTTAATGGCTTAGTAATACGTGCGAAATCCGGTATAAATTTTCTATAGTACCCTACTAGACCAAGGAATTGTTTTATTTCTTTAGGAGTAGTTGGAATGGGATAGTTCTGGATGGCAATAATTTTGTCTGGATTAGGCTTGATGCCTTCTCTAGTTATAACATGACCCAAGTAAGACGTTTCCAACTTAAGGAACTCGGATTTGTCTAACTGGATTTTAAAGTTAGATTCCCGTAATTTCCTGAAGACCTTTTCCAGGTTGATTATGTGTTCCTGAAGTGAGGTACTGAATACAACTATGTCATCCAAATAGACTAGACATACAGTGTTCTGGAGGTCCTTGAGGACATTATCCATAACACGTTGGAATGTTGATGGAGAATTTTTTAAACCCATCGGCATACGTAAGAATTCGTAATGTCCATTTTCCACATTAAATGCTGTTTTGGGGATGTCTATAGGGTCCATTTCGACCTGGTAAAAGCCACTTGCAAGATCTAGAGTTGTAAAGTATTGGCAATTGCCTAATTTATCTAATACGTCATTAATGTTGGGAATGGGATATTTATCGTCATACGTTTTTTCATTCAGTTTCCTAAAATCTATTACGAGACGCCATTTGGTTTTGCCGGACGCATCTGCTTTCTTTGGTACGACCCAAATAGGAGAGCTCCAAGCAGACTCCGATGGTCTAATGATACCTTAACTTAACATTTTGTCTATCTGATCTTTTACTTCATTTCTATGAACGTACGGGTATCGGTAATTTTTAGTATGTACGGGTATATCATCTGTAGTCCGAATGCGATGTTTAATTTTATTAGTAAATGTTAAAGCTTCCCCTTCTATGTAAAATATATCGGCATATTTCCCACATAATTTTTCTAAATTAATACGCTCTTCCTCATTGAGGTGATCTGTACGTAGACGGGATATAACGTTTGTAGCGCGTTCCGTTATTTGCTCATTTTTCGCATACTGGGAATCGCAACGTAGTTGTTCGGTACGTGTGCACTCGATATCATAGGTTTCTGCTTGGACGGCGCGGTCCATTGAAAATATTAAATCATGAGAAGTGGGGTTGCAAACTTCTAAAAACCCACGATTATTCCTAACTGTAGTTAAACAATCTCTAATAATACATTTTGAAATAATTTGTTCATTAATGAATGCATCTCCATCATGTAAATTAATCGGTACTCGAAGTATTTTAGAGGAATTAGCAGGTATAACGTCCTCATACAAGTTTATGTTTCGTGAATTGTACATATAAATGTGATTAGCAGAATTACGCGTTATTAATAACTTGTCTTTAAGATCAATTTTGGCCTCCCATTTCTCTAACAAATCTAACCCTATAAGTCCATCAAAATAGTCATGAAAATTATAAATGAATAATCTAATATTTTCAGATTCCTGAAATTCATCAAATGTGGGGACAGTTATAGAATAATTATTTCGCGTTGTAGCATGAACATTTGTAACTTCAAACGGATCAATATTTAAAGGAAAGTTATTGTAAAATGTTTCTACAGCGTTAGGACTAATAAAAGATTGATTAGCTCCTGTATCAATGAGTAGTTTTAAAGGTGGTTGCAGAATTTGAATATAAGGAAGCTGTCGTTGAGTTTGAAGATTGAGTTCTATTTTGACTTGTCTAGTATCCCGCGTTTCTGAAAATCCTGTTCATTTTCCGAACTAGGTCCAGGCTGAGGATTGTCATAGTATGACGGCTGATAATTAACATAACTATTATAATCGGTTTCCTGAATCGCGTTACTAATATGCTGTGAGTTATAATATTCCATACTATCAACGTAGGGATTATACTCAGACTCATTATAGTATTCGGGATAATAATATTCTTGACCATAATCTGCACATTCATTAATATTCATTTCTTTAGTCTTAAAGTAGTTAGATGGCGGCGGATTACCGCTTTTACGCCAATCATGACCAGATACTTGTCCAAACGAAGGTTTTTCTTTTGCGACGTAATGACTAACGCCACTCATAGGCTTAGGGCCTGTATTCGTTTGTGGAAAGCTTCTCGGTTGCAATTGAAAATTATTATTAAAACGGTTATAAGAAGGTGGTGGCGCGCGGAACATTTGTTGCGTACGCGACGGTATTCCTACACCATACGGGACAGGTTTGTTAAAATTTGTTGGAATATTCTGAGAAATATTCGGTTTCCATATCTGTTGCGGTGGCTGAAAATTGTTAACAGGCCCGCTTCGTACAGGAAAATTAAACTGTTTTTGCATTGAATTATTACTATTACTAGTAGAGGCAATTGGTAATGGTTTGTGTAAATTATTATGTGACTTTCGTTCATTACTCGGTTCACTACGATTCTGTAAATAAATTACGTTTAATTCCTCTTGTACGAATTCGAGAGCCTTCTCAACACTATCAGGACGCATGCAACGTATGCGAGAGCCTAAAGGCTCCTTTAGACCACGAACAAATGACTGCATTGTTAACTTTTTGTATAACGTACGCTTGGCTTCAATCGTAGTATCGATGGTTTCGTGCAACGTTACGTATGTCATGATGGTGCAAAATAAACTAACACAACGATCATAAAACTCCTGAGGCGAACTATTCCCTTGTGTAGCTAACATGAGGTCATTATAAAGCGTAGTCTCATCTCTTTGATCCGAAAAATTATTAATTAAGGACTTTTTAATGCTAGCCCAATCTTCAGGTATACCATTAGAGTTTATTATTTGCGCGGCCTGGCCGGTTATCTTGTTTAAGATACCATTAATAAGGCAAAGCCTTGCTAAATGATCATCGGGGTTGGCCACAATATATTCAGATACAATTTGATCACAAAGCTGTATAAATCTCGGTAAAATATGAGGATTGCCATCAAAACTTGGCACTAGACGCAAAGTCTTATAAATCAAATCAGCATCTGCCATTGTAATGGATTCTGTATTCAATGACAAAAATGAACGTTCTAAGTTACTACTTGTACTATTTGAATCGCCACTAATATTTCTATTTAAATCTATATTTAACCTACGTGCCTGTCTAGAGCGCGCAGGCCCTCTGGGAGTAGTTTGCCTAGGATAAAAAATGGTGGCTAACTAACCTAAACTAATTATAAGGACAATAAGGACCAGGAGTTAAAAGCAACACATAGAAACGATTACAAGTGTACTTACATCAACTGCATTTCGGTATCTCTGGGATCGATGTCTGGATTTCTCCTCCGGGCAGGAACTCAGGTTCTTCTTTCTGGATACTCGGCGAACGCGATCGCTCACGACGGCGGTAGCGAATTAGCGTGACGGTATTCGATGTGAGAATATCCCTATTTAGCTAGCTCGAGACGCCTCGAGTATCCTACCGACTGCGCCAATGACGTAAGTCGCTGCCGGAGGACCCAAAAAAAACCAAAATGATTTTATACTAACTTTAATCAATAGAAATTACAGAGTTATAATAATTACTTATTTAAATGAATGGTTCCGATCGATGCTAGATACAGAATGTTGTAATAAAAATATGTAGACATTAAGTAAAATTGATATCCGGTCGCATTAGGTACCTATGACGAACATTGCACATCACGTTGTGTGTGTCAGCAGTTTGGCGCTCCGCGCGCGTGGCTGTTTCCAAGTGTCGCAATAAGGCCGGATGCAGACTTTCACTTTACATGTTGCTATATATGTACTATAACAAACTCCATTGTGACGGATAGTGTTTATTTATTGTAGTTATTATCGACGACTTTTACCTATAAGCTATACAACTACAATGTATTCTGTTTTATGTCATTCCTAATAGATTGTACTCATAAATGAATTAAAATAATGTGTAAAATAATATAGCACATATTTAATAAAAAATTTATTGATGAGATATTTTTTATAAGTTTTGATAACTTTAAAATACCAAGTTTTTTGTTAATCACTTTTTATGCTAGTTAATTAGTGACATTGCTTACTATTATTATCATTAGCCTTTGTAAGTGTGCACTGTGGGCCCGATTTACTAAGGCGTCTTGGCATGCCCCTTTCTACAACGTGAATCAGAAAACTCACATCTAGTAACACACACAGCCACTCTGCTTACAACTCAATCACAACCTATTGCTGAAGCACTTGGCTTAGGCCCGTGGCATCAGTTCTCTTTCCAGTTAGCCGAGAATATACAAGAAAATCAAAATAATAATAATAATATTTTTCAGGATATAAGGATGAGTATATGTATATAAGTATGCCGTATCATCAAGTTGCTGAAATGAAGGTGTTAAGGTGGATGTGCGGCGTTACCAGTCAGGATAAGATAATAATAATAATAAACCCCTCTGGGACAGCTGTTATCTCATCATGAGACTAACGCGATATCGGAGAACACAGTACACTAGCTTTTAAACTACCACCTTCGCCTTGTGATATAAACAAAAAATGTATCACCAGGTTAAATAAAAGCGCACAAACAGCAGGGAAGCTTGTGGCGAGCTGAATGTGAGTGGCGACACTGCGGTCCTGAATGCCTCGGAGAGTCAGTTAGGGCCTCGTCCCCAGCTTGCCGTTACTGTTTGGCTGGGGTAGAACTTCAAGAGCGCCCGTAGGACTCTCAACTCTGGCTTGCCTTGGTCGGCCGGTCAGAGGGGGGCCACTAGAGCTATATGCTTGGGGGTGGAAGTGTCATTTTCAAGGGCATAACTACGGGGAAACCCGCTCCGGGGCGATATTAGCGCTGCGAAAATAGGCCCATCTAGTGAGTTGGCGGGTCACATTCTGTCCTTTCGATTGATGCTGTTAGAGTATTCAGGGCAGACGCCGTTTTATCATCCATAGTTACCAATATACCAGTACATCAAACACCTATACCCATAGCCCATATATTAGAATCCATACGTAGCAATAGTCCTACGCCTGCTGCGGCTAGTGCCACTGTATAGGTGTTCCATCCCACCTTTGATTAAAACTCTCGAAGAGCCTCTTCACGTTGGTCTCATGTCTCCGTGTAAGCCTCCCAGAGGGCCGGGTATTTTCCTTACGTATTAGGGAAAGCACCCGTGAGAAAGAAATAATAATAATATTCTATCACATACACACAACACCATCTAGCCCAAACTAAGCAGAGCTTGTACTATGGGTACTAGACAATGGATAAACATACATATATACTATTTTTCTTTTGTTTGTAAATACATACATATTATACATAGGAACACCCAGACCAAGACAAATATCCATGTTCATGCACACAAATGTTTGACTTGTGCGGGAATCGAACCCGCGACCTCAGGCATGGCAGTCGGTTACACTAACCACTACACCATCGAGGCCGACGAGGAACCGCAACGAGTACATACGAGGAAGCCTGGGTGTACGCAACATCACTGATAAGATGCAGAAGAGTAGGCTGTGATGGTATGGACACGTAAAAAAGAGACAGACCACGTCGGGAATTTAGCATAACATCTTTCACTCACAGTTCAAAGATCCAGAGGCAGACCCTAGACAAGATGGACAGATGTAGTGCAAAAAGATATGAGAGTGCCAAGTGACTGAAGATGAAGTCGAAGACAGAGCGAAGTGGAGGCAGAACATTAGGAGGCTGACCCCACCGCACCACCATGTGAGACTTAAGCTAGGAGAAGAAAGGGAGAGAGTATACAGTATGACACCTAATAGAAAATAGGTTCATGATGCGAGCACGTGCAAGGTTCTAGAATCGATCAATATGCACACGTGCATCAAAAATTAACGTTCCGTTTCCTTAAAATTTATCATTGTAGACAGTAACAAGATACATATTTATTGCTCTAAATTATATTTGTACAGATGTAAAAAGTCTGAGTTAATTATTATCTTATGTATTTTTTATAATTCGCCTTTAATTTTTCATACATATGGGCGTAAAATTATTTACGCTCATAATTATGTATACACGTACACACACAATATAATATGTATGTGCGAAAGTCGGACAATTGGCTTGGAGCCCTTGGCGTAGCTGCTGCTGCAGTTCAAGGAGCTAAGAGAGTTCTACTTCGCAAATCCCTGTGGAATATGTTTACTTCGTTTGTTTAATGGGAGACCTAGTGGGAAACCGTTGGACTGTCACGCTGAGGGCGGGCATCTCTGACTTTTCGAAGTTATATGTGTATTATATGTTAATTATCGCTTGTTTAACGGTTAAGGAAAACATCGTGAGGAAACCTGCATTTCTGAGAGTTCTCCATAATGTTCTCGAAGATATGTGAAATCTGCCAACCCGCACTAGGCCAGCGTGGTTGACTATGGCCTAACCCTTCTCATAGTAAGAAGAGGTCCGTGCCCAGCAGTGGGACAGTTTAATACAGGTCTGATATTATTGTTTCTCTTTCACGGGTATATTCCAAATACGTTAGGAAAATACCCGGCCCTTTGGGAGGCTTACACGGAGATATTGGTCCAACGTGAAGAGACCCTTCAAGAGTTTTAATCAAAGGTGGGATAGAACACCTACAGCGGCACTAGCAGTATAGTATTATACCCACTTTTGCCAGGTTTGTTCTTAAGGCAGTGGTCCGACCGCCGGCGAAAAAACGACTAACTATCGGCAATTTTCTCTCTCAAGAAACGCACAATTAATATACATTCCGTGTAAACGAAGAGATGCATATTATTATATTAAAAGTTGCTCTCTGACTGTTCACACTGTCGGCGACGATTCGCTTTACTATTTTTGTCGCTGAGCGACAAGAGCTTTCAAAAATAAACTCGCTCAGCGATACTCGTTCAGCGATGCTCGCTCGCTTGATAATTTCTTTTCATGATCATTCATGATATTTCTTTCAACAAATCATTGCAACTCTCATTGTTGTCTAGTTCAGACGACGACGATGATGTATTTTATGATAGTGTTTACATTAAGTAGTGGCAGTGGCAACTCCGAAAAACGGAAGAAAATGAGAGGGAAGAAAAGACGATTTTAGATGCAAAATTTGTGGTCGCGCGCAGGTTTGCATACTAGGACTGAGCGACCACGGGCGAGTGACGCGATTAATTGCTCGTCGCACTTGCACACTCGTTTATAGCCCGGCGACAAAACTATCAAAACTACACACTCGCTTCCCGCTGATCGTCAACTCGTTTATAGTTTCTAGTTCTACTCGTTTCTCGTTCATCGTCAGCGGTCGGACTACTGCCTAAGTCCCAAGTTATAGGAGGCTTTTACCGTTTGCTGTCCACAGCTTTACAGTCCGTGACGCTATTGAGAATTTCTTAACAAATAAAGTCAATGATGCTTTGCTTAACTTGGAAATAAAACTTGAGACTTAATACGCGGCTAGCGAAATGTGCATCTGTAATATTCTTATGCCTCCGCTATGGAGATAATAAATATAGTCGTGAGACTAGATGTATACAGGCTTAGCCTAGTGCAGGTAATATAAATAATTCAGAAAAATGTTGAACATTGTGCACAAATTCTTGATTTTTGAAACCTATTCTGTATTATTTGTAATTATTATGGCAATAAAAAAATATATATATTATATAGGTATATATTAATATTATAAAGCTAAAGAGTTCGTTTGTTTGTTTGTTTGGTTGAACGCGCTAATCTTAGGAACTACTGGTTCGAATTGACAAATTATTTTAGTGTTGGATAGTCTATTTATCGAGGAAGGCTATAGGGTATATAACATCACGCTACGACCCACTGGGGCAGTGCAGTAACCATAAACGCCAGTGAAACCGCGGGCACATCTATTTGTATATATCTTTATATATATAATTCTTTTGTACGTGTGTTGACAGTGAACTCCTCCTAAACGGCTGGACCGATTTGAATGAAACTCTTTGTGTGTGTTCAAGTGGATTTGAGGATGGCTTAGATATGCTTTTATTTTATTTATATTTTTCTCATTTGTACAGGACAACGTCTGTCGGGACAGCTAGTATTATATTAAAAATAAAGTTGTTTTAAAGAAATACTAGAAGAAAATATTTACTAAATTCAGACATTCTTATATCTGTACTAATATAATTTAATGGAATAAAATTGTTTCTTTTCTATATTAATAAGTTTTACGGTAACGAAACATAAATTTTGATGCACTTGTCCACATTGGACAGCTCTATAACCAACAAGTACATTTTCATCAGCAGAACTAACCAGGTGTCATGTAATTATGTAAACTTGTACATGTTATTCAAAATCAAAATCAAAAATAAATTTATTCAAGTTATGAATGTCAAAGTTACACAAATTTTTTCTGTGAATTTACATTTACTGCCACGTTCAGCAAAGCAAGGGTGTAGGGCTCATGAGAAGAACGGGCAAGAAACTCATGGCCACTCTTTTTAATCGCCAAGTTTACAATACAATTTGGTTTACAAATCATGACTGTAAGGTGCTGCAACCATTTCTTCATGAATTACTACTGAACATACTCAAGCATTTAATAAAATTTGATGGTAGCCTGTAAAGCAGCAGTATGGTAAACAGGAGCATCTACTTACATGTACTATTATTATACATACATAGTCAGATCATAAGTTCTGTCACATGTTTAATATGAAGTAATTGAGACATGTTTATTATTGATGTAAACATTTATATACCAAAATGAACTTAATAAAGCACAGATTCTTATGCTAATAAAGTTTATTCAAAATTACCCCCGCGATTTTGAATACAGGCCTTCAACCTGCGCGGCCAGTCGTCTATCGCAGCACGAACGAGATCCATATCAATTTCGGCGGCTGCCTTAATCAAGGATGCCTTGAGTGAATCCAAATTAGGATGACGCATTGAGCAGGCCTTTTCTTATATATCTTGTAATCTAACGGACTCAAATCTGGACTGGAGGAGGGCCAGTCTTCGTGCCAGATGAAGTCAATTTCACGCGCCGCCAGTCAGTATTGAGTGCTTTTCGCTCTATGAGTTGGCGCAGAATCTTGTTGGAATACGCAGCGCCTGTTATTGAACACGATATGAGAAAAAGGTTCCACAAGGTTCGTGAGGACTGTATTTTGATACACAACTGCATTTTTTACGCCTTTCTCACAAAAATGTACCTCAGTTAAGCCCCAATAAAAGACTCCTAACCAAACCATGAGTGAGGATGGAAAATAGCCTCGTTGGACACGCGGAACATGGTTGCTCGCTTCTTCACTGCTGTGTGCGTACACCTTATCATTTTGTTAGTTGTAGCTCTCTTCCACATTAAATTTTTTTTCATCCGAAAAAAGAATTTCCCTATGCTTGTTTCCCGCGTACCGCTTCAACAAAGCACGACATCTCTTCAACCTCAGGTCCATTAAACGAGCGTCCAAATGATGTCCTGTTTTTTTCGATATGCCCGAAGCCTTAGTCTTCATTTAACATCCTTTTCATAGTGGTTTTGCTTAAACCCGTCTCAAGGGCCAAAGTTTTTACTTACGTATGAGATTTCTTTGAATTTGCGCCCTTACAGCTTTTATCACTGCTGGAGTCCTGACAGAGCGAGGGCGACCACTTCTTGACCTGTCATCTACACTAGAGTCTTCATTGTATCGTTTAATGGTGCGATAAACGAATCTTTTGGTTATATTAAATTTTTTCAATATGTCAAAAATCTCAATTGGCGCGTAACCGCAACGATGCAACGCAATAACCGCAACACGGTGTTCTTTAAGTGTCCACTCCATATTTAAAAATGAGTAAAATTCTAAAAAGTACCCATTTTTATATTCATGAAAAATTCGAAATTCGCATTCAATAAATTTTTTTGTGGCCAGCATTTTAAATTCAAAAGTTTTTATTGTGTGACATAACTTATGACCAGACAGTACATTTTTCTTACATATCTTATTTGGTAAACAAACAACTCATTATAAATTCATTCAGCTACTGGTTTCAATCTTTATTTGTTCTCTAATAAATTCTTCTTTGTCGTTCCCTCACTAATGAGGATCGTGATCTTATAAGATTTGTCCCCATGTGCTTCTGTCCTGTGCCAGTTCAATAGATCGTTGTAGAGTTTCTCCTGTTGCCTCTATAATACTTTTACACAATCGTGTTGAACTTCTATAATAAATAGATGTGGCCAAATAGAAAGGCAATACATAGACATGGTTCTCTAAGTATTGTATTTAGCTACCCGTACTTTAATAAGACAAGTAAGAAAAATACATTGTCACATAATATGTAATACACACCCACATTTTGCCAATTATTATTGAATTGGGCCCCACGCTATAAGAGGCAAGTCTATTGCCCTCTACCATTACAGACATCGGGTACATTTTCAGACACCATGCTGCCACCGAGCTAAAATATATTATAACTAGATTTTACCCGCGGCTTCGCTCGCGTAAATATAGGTTAGGTTAGTAACAGTACATGTTTCTGGATGAAAGGTACCCTATGTCCTTTTCTGTTCCCTTAAAACCGTGTATGCGAAAATTCATGATGATGCCCGCACTCAGAATATTACCTTGCCGCGGGAACCTTTACAAACAGGCACAATGAAAATCCACAGTCGACAACTGTTTGTAGATCTACATCTCTTGCAATTTGTAGAATTTGAACAAATAAATTTTATACTGTTTATGGAAGAGTTTTTTGTTGGCGATTACTTAATGGCTATACGAATAAGCCGAGTCATTCGAGGAAACTACCATCTGTATACGCAATTGGTGTAAGAATAGGAACATTTTTATTGAATTCAATATGAAGAGAAATAGTACTGCAGATTTACATACTTACTTCTCCAATTCCTTACTTTTCATTGGGATGAAAAGTAATATAAGTCTTTAAATTCTTTTTTAAGGTCACAACTACACGTGTGATATCCCTGCTATATTTTATTGTAAACAATTATAAGTAACTGCTTATCATCAGGCATCGGGTTGTTATATAAAAATCTCGTGTCACGATGTATGTTCGGGATAAACTCTGAAACTACTGAACCGATTTTGATTAAACTCCGTAACTATTTGTAATTTGGTTCAACCTATAATTATGTATGTAAAAATCTCGTGGCACGGTGTTTGTGGTCGCACTCCTCCAAAACGGCTCAACCGATTCTTATGATTTTTTTAATGTATATTTAGTAGGTATGAGAATAGGTCGTAAAGTATATTTCATACCGCTAGGTGGTTAGGGTGTGAACCTAACCTACATTTGTGCGAGCGAAGTCGCGGGCAAAAGGTAGTTTTATTATAAGAAGAACTGCATCTTGCAACTGCATATTAATTATATTTTTGTCTGTATCCTTATTTGTACAGTTGTGTTGATACAATGACAAATTATTTCCTCGTGCAACTTATTGGCACAAACTAAACAAACATCCATTTGATATAAATACGCATGTAGAAGCGAATAGGTGACCAGCTTCTTCGAACTATTTAGTCTTGTTGTAAGTATATATCTTTTCATAATTTTGAAGTAATTAAAAGTTACTGCTACGTCGACTTGCAGTGTATCAATAGTATTATATATGCGTTTATTGTTTTTTTGTCAGCCTCGATGGCGTAGTGGTTAGTGTAACTGACTGCTACGCCTGAGGTCGCGGGTTCGATTCCCGCAAAAGTCAAACATTTGTGTGCATGTACGTGGATGTTTTTTTGGTCTGGGTGTTTCTATGTATAATATGTATGTATTTACAAAAAAACAGTATATATGTATGTTTATCCATTGTCTAGTACCCATAGTACAAGCTCTGCTTAGTTTGGGCTAGATAGTGTAGTGTATATGTGACAGAAAATTATTATATTGATATTATTATTGTACTATATCTCGATTGCGTAGCAGCGATAGTCGAGAAGGACATCGTAAGACTGCTACACAGAGGTCTCAAGTTAGATCCCAAAGTACGCACATCTGACTTTTCGAAGTGATGTGCGTATTAATTAGTTAATTATCGCTCGCTTTAACGGTGAAGGAATACATCGTGAGGAAACCTGCGTTTCTGTGAATGTTCCATAATGTTCTCGAAGACATGTGAAGTCTGGTCAGTCCGCACTGGGCCAGCGTGGTGTTCTATGGTCTATCCCTTCCCACACTGAGAACAGGCCCTTGCCCAGTGTGACTACGAACAGTTATATTTCGGGCTATTTTTCATAGGATATGTGTCAAAATGAACTGTCCTTAGGTAAAACGGCTCATTTGTTGAGTATAGAAGCTTGGCGGTGAGCGTGCCGGCGCCACTACGCGCAGCGAGTGGACACGAGACACGCATTTGTGTGATCCACACATTGTTGTTCTGAGTCTGGGAGTTCTTTTTATTTTATATATTTGATATTATGAGTTTGTAGTATGTGTCACATAAACATTTTTCTTCCTTTCTTTTCTTTGTTCACTGTTTGAATGCTTGTAAAGTCTCCTGACACAGGACTTAATTCTATTGCGGGACTATTCTATATAAATGAAAATATACAAAATAAATGTCGAAACACGATCAATCGACCCATCGCAAATGATTTTTCGTATTTATATGTCGGAGAAAGCTATTGAGTCAGGTTGATTGTTGTTTGCATGTACTCGTATAATTCACAATATAATTTGTCTACATTTTAATTACTTTTACAATTCTTAATTTAATTTTATGTGATTTGTACTTTTACTTTAGGAAGGCCGACAGTTTTTGAAACACATTTGAGCGATAGCGACTGATCGAGTCGGAACGTTGAGTTGTGAGTTGTGTAAATAAAAGTAAGCAGTGCCCTGAACCCACTGCTCGGTCTTATCTATTATATTTCATTCGATATTATTGTGAAGTGAAAATATTGTTTATTATAGATAAAAATAGAGTATAACCGGCATCATTGTTATGTGCTCGCATATTACCCAGATGACGCCCACTAAGCCCGCAACCACTAATGACGTTGCCATAGAGAACAATACTTCTCCGACATATATATATATATTCGAATTAGGTAGTGACAACGAATCCATAAATTTTCCATTAAACAAATTAACTTTTTCGTTGCATTACCTATCATCAGTATGCATCAAATTGTTATTGTATTTTTCAGGTGGCTGCTTACCAGTCAGTACGTAAGTATTTCGTACATTTTTCGTACTTAGCGTATTGTATTGCATATTTTTGATGTTTCAAATAAGATCGTTCGTTGTCTGTTTTGTAGGTAAAAAAAATATTTTAAAGTTTACCTGTAGGTTAATATATCTGCCTAACGATATCGAAACATAATGATTAAATCACTCGCGTCTGGACGCAGCATCCGAACGCTAATTTATTAGTTAGTATATCTTTAGTATAGTCTTTCAATAATTAACATATTATCTCCTGTATATAAATAAACTATTTTGTCTTACGTCGACGCGTTACATATTGAAACTAGTATACCTACTTTATTCGAGTTTACCGCAGTTTGTTTTTTGATATATTTAATTACTATTTTTAACTATTTATTCAAATTTAGATTAACTATTTACACCACATTTCGGTTGCTTTCAGCAACCATATTCATTGGGAGACTAAGATTTGTTATGTTTGCATGTCAATTTTAATAATTCAGTTTTATTATTTGGACATTTTAAGCCCTCGCCTTCAAGAACCTCAAATTAATACATATTAGCTGATCTGATGTGATAGGATATCCACTGCATCAGCATTTTTTATGAGCTAATCGTTTTTCTTAATATATTTTTGTATTATGGACTAGGTATTAAAATTACATGTAATAGAAAACAATTTACCCCACATTTCAGTTGCTTTCAAAGAATTTGGCATGCTAAACAAGGATGTAAATTATAAAGTACGAAAAAGACAATTTATAAAACTGCTCTTAAAACTATGACCTCTATTAACTAAGTTGTCGCTTTACCAATTCAGCTATTTATAGTCGTAAGTTGAGAATATATTTTACATGGCAGTCTTTATTTGCTGTATGCCATAAAGGCCTCCTTTTCTCCTTAAAGCGAAACTTGGGTCATAGACGAATTCTTGTGACACTGTAATATTGTCTTCTGTTTACGCGAATGTTATTCATTGAAATTAAACTACTATATACGGGTTTTATCGCGTTGTTTATTTGACACTTTATTAAAAAAAATTGAAGAACTGTTACACTACTATTACTATTAAACTTTACTAATTTTTAAGCTAATTAAATTATTGAAACTATTAAAACTATTTATACTATTATACTATTTATATTTATGTTTACACTTTCCCCGACGTTTCGGTAGCTTTTCAGCAGCCATGGTCACGGGGAGACTAAGATGGTAGTTATCTCAATGTTCCAGTGTAGTTATTTCAAAGTACCCGAACATAATTTAATCATGGGTGTTTCTATTTCCGCAGAATGAGCTCAAAGAATCATGAAGTCTAGTTGTGGTTTGCTTCTTCTTGGGTTTGACTATTTGAATTACTGGATCCCAAGCTGGTGGTACTCTTCAACCATCTTCTCTATTGAAATTAGGATGTTTCTTGATTTCAATAGCCTAAACAACGCGATAAAATCCGTATATAATAGTTTAATTTCAATCTTGACACTGATCATTTGTATCCTTTGATTCTTGGATTAGCACTTTAATATTTAATCCTATTGGCACGGTCTTTCTTCAACATTCAAGATTCGATTGCAAAGATCTGAACGTTTTTATGCTTCAATCGTGATAATGTTTGATAGGTCAAGAGCTTTTCTTTTCTTTTTATGATAACCACGTCTTTTTGTAATAGCAGTAACTATAACATGCGCACTTTTATAATTGCGGAGGTTATTCAGTCGCATGTTTGTTTTTTAATTTATGGAAATTTTACTCAATACCCTTTACCCGATGGTAAGCATTATGTAACGATATCTAGTAACATTAACTATTTGAATTGCTGATTTTGCGAAAATTATACTGTAGTCTTAACCTTGACTATTTCAAAATAATAGGTGTCAAATATGAAAGTTGTGGTTTTATATAAATACATAGTATTCCAATATTTTTTATTAGCCTATTCGAGAATTCGGTTTTTTTTTTGGACTATGGACTGGCATGCTATGGACGCACGTTTAAAACACTTGGACAAGATTAAAGCCTTACAAAAAAGATAAAAAAAAAAATCCAATCACTCTCTTACCCCTTCCCGCTCCTTTTCCTTTCCACTTCCATGTTCTTCCTTTCTTAAAGGGTCGGCAACGCGCAAGTGATGCCTCTGGTGTTGCAGGCGTTCATAAGCTACGGTGACCACTTACCATCATGTGGGCCGTATGCTCGTTTGCCACCTACGTAGTATAAAAAAAATTGTAAACAGTAAAACAAAATTACGATGTAAAATGACCAACTATGAGGAATATCCTGCCAGTGTATGAGAAAGTAGTGCTATTAGTAGCATTGGATTATTACCTACTGCCACCAAGAGTACAAAATCAGGACTGTACAGCTAAGGCCTTGAAGTGCAAAACACTGTTAGACGATTGAGGTGCCCACTTGTCATAATTATTATGGACAAATATGTAATAAATATTTAGTTCCAACTATATTCAATAGTTTGCCTGTAGACATTGAATGTACTTCGGTTTCAAAACGGTTGATTCAGTATAAAACAACGAAATTTCTTCTAAATGTCATTACTGCAAACATGATAGTGATCAATGATCAATATCATAATTTTTTGTGTTACTGTTATTATTTTTTTTTGGTAAATTTAAAAGTCAAATCGAAATTTTTATTTTCATTTATTTATGAGAAAGTGTATCATCAATAATTTTAATATAAATAATTTAATTATCTGGGAGCTGTGTCTGCCAACAAACTGCTGTGCAGTTTGGCAGAAGTATTAAATGATTGTAACATGTTTATAAATACTAAATAAACACTTTTTCATTTTTTCATACACTTTTGAAGTAGACCCGCCTTTTAAAATCATATAAATGGTTGTTCTGAATAGCAAAAACGTGCATTTGTCCAAAGCAACGTTAGTTTGTAGCACTTTACCAATTTTTGTTCTATAGCGATATGACGTTATGGTTTCCCGCGACGATGGGAGTGGCGGTCATACCACCGCTGCTGAAACTGCTGCAGACAATGATAAGCTTCTTTATGATTTCGGAGTCAGTAAACTACCCAAAACATGCCTACGTTGAAGGTTAGTAATATAATTTCTTTAACAGTCTTATTATCACTAAATTTACTCCATGCTGCCTGATGGTAAGAACTTTATCGTATAATCATTTTAAGTATATTAATAAGAAAATGCTACATCTTGGTCATTGATATCCCGTGAGTAGCATGCTAGTACACAGATGCCTCTTAAAGAATCAATTGAGCAACAATCAAAGTAGCAAATGGGCATCCTAAGCTAAGACAGATGATACTATACATATCTGAAACTACAAACTCCTTCATTTAAACTTTATCGAACATGATGGATGTTTAGTGTTGGCACTAATATTGCACACTGCATGTTCGGGTCATTGTGTGCAGAAGATAAATGAGAGGTCAAGTGTCCACCAAATATAAAGTTTATTATTGAAGTGAAAACTTGTTTAGGCGCGTTGAGTACTTCTTGGGTAAACAAAAATCATGGAACTCGCGTCATCGTCACGCTTCCACGCTTTCCATTTTTGGGTTATTTTAGAATATTAACAACATCTCAGAAATGGTGCGTCCTACGCAAAAAATAACGAAATTTTGACCCCCTTAATAACCTCTAAGAGAGTATTAGGAACTAGCATCCGACCAGCCAATTCTTTTTTCTTTTTTTCGGCAGTCCCCAAAGAAAGTCCCAATTCTTTTTTTCAGAGATATTACAATTGGCACGACTTTAGGTAACAAGGTCTTTACAACGACTCTTTTTTACATGACTGCAGCGTGAGAATAAATGAGACGCGACGCAGTACTTAGAATTCTGTGTCAGTATTGCCACTACAGATGTTTTTACCTCCGATTCGGTCGATCGGATCGATTTCGGTCGATCGGATCGATTTCGGTCGACCGGATCGATTTCGGTCACGGACTGCTTTATCTTCGAATAGACAGATGTTATTTGTGTGCTCTCAAATGACTGTCAATCCTTTGAGAGAAAGTATGCACTGCGGGTATGTATTTGATTTTATCTCGATGATGTTATAGATCTTCAGAGCTTCGACTTCATAATAGTTGGAGCGGGTTCAGCTGGCTGCGTGCTTGCTAACCGACTTACCGAGGTTTCCGATTGGTCAGTGCTGCTCATTGAAGCTGGTGGAGATCCGCCTGTATCGTCAAATGTAAGTATAAATTTATATTACTTAAAATACAATATTGTTAGGAATCGGATGTGAAACAGCTTAAAAAAATAATAGACGCACTTTAACCTTTGAATAATCATTGACTTATTCAAGAAATGCATTATCAAATAAAGTAAGGGATAATTGATATCACCCAACAGCGATCACACAGCACGTCCGTTCCGTCCGTCGCTCGATGTCAAAGTGAGTCATTGCGCGCCGAGCGCGCTTTTATAGCACGCTCGATCGGATGATTCGTGACGTTACTTGTTTACGTCGCATTCCGCAACTAACAATATATTAACTTATTTTTTTAAATATACAATCGGCTCGTCGTGTTTTTTAAAACACATACAGAACACATACACATACGATGTTCGGAAAGCCAGTGGACGTGACGGCATCCCAGCTGTGGTCCTTAAAAAATGTGCAGCGGAGTTGTCTCCCACGCTTACGTGCCTATACCGGACGTCTTACGCCGCAGGCATTTTGCCTGAGGCTTGGAAGGAGGCGAACGTTCAACCGATTCCCAAAAAGGGGGACCGTTCCGAGCCAAGCAACTATCGTCCCATAGCTATCACCTCGGTGCTCTCCAAGGTGTTCGAGCGGATTCTAAACACCCAAATTGTCCGCTACCTGGAGGATCAATCGTTGATCAATGATCGCCAATACGGCTTTCGGGCTAAACAATCAACGGGTGATCTTCTAGCGTTCGTCACGCACCTCTGGGGTGAAGCTATGGACAAGCACGGCGAGTCTTTGGCTATCAGCCTTGACATAGCCAAAGCTTTCGACAGAGTCTGGTACCGGTCTCTTCTTTCCAAGCTTCCGGCCTATGGCTTGCCCCCTCAACTGTGCACCTGGATTGCAAGTTTCCTGCAGAAGCGTCGTATTCGGCTCCTTTGCGACGGTCGCGCTTCTAAATTTATGCAGGTTAATGCAGGAGTGCCTCAGGGTTCTGTCTTATCCCCTACGCTCTTTCTTCTGCATATCAATGATATGTTGAATCTCGGCAACATACATTGTTATGCGGACGACAGTACCGTGCATGGGCGATATCTCGGACATCCTGGGGCCAAATAGGCTGAGGTTGAGGGGAAAAGGCAGAATCTTGTCGTTGAACTTGACCAGACCTTGGACCGCATCTATGAATGGGGTGCCAAGAATTTGGTCGTGTTCAATGCCAAGAAGACCCAGGCATGCGCGTTCTCAACAAAAAAGTCTCAGTTCCTTCCCCTCCCTTCTCTGAAGAACACTCCACTGGTGATACGTGACAGTCTCTCCATCTTAGGTATGGATCTTTGCCGCTCCCTTAATCAGAAAACCTATATCGAGAGCGTCATTAAGCAAGCTTCGCGAAAACTCGGAGTTCTGAACAGGGTGAGGCGGTTCTTCACGTCTGGGCAACTGTGCCTATTGTATAAGGCACAAGTGCGCCCTTGCGTGGAGTACTGTTCTCATCTTTGGGATGGCTCCGCGCAGTACTTGCTGGACGCTCTCGACCGGTTACAGCGGCGGGCTGTCCGTATCATCGGAGATCCAGAGGTCACGAGTTCACTGGAACCTCTGCAACTCCGTAGGGACATTGCCTCGTTGGCATGTTTCTACAGAATATACCACGGGGAGTGCTCTGAAGAGTTATTCCACCTTATCCCGCCCTCCCCTTTCCTATCCAGTACAACGCGTGCTGGGCTCAGATGCCATCCTTACACGGTAGAGTCGATTAGAGCGCGTACCAAAAAGTTTGGGTCCTCATATCTCTGCCGAACGACCAAGGCATGGAATTCTCTGCCAAGGCACGTGTTTCCTTCTTCCTTCAATCCTAGGTTCTTTAAGCGGGGCGTGAAAAAGCATCTTCTCAGGCCGTCAAAGTAGAGACCTCAACATCGCCTCGGCTACTGTGGGGGCGATGTGGAGGCCACTGCTCTTAGACCACACGACTGCTTACCATCAGGTGGAGTGTGGTCATTTTGACGAGCAAAATAAAAAATTGTAGGTATACGATTTTGAAACTCACACAAAATTAGGCAAGAAACTCATGGTCACTTTTTAGAATGACAATTTTTATAGTATGATATTAACTTTTCATTTATGGTGATTTAGAATGCTGACTGCATGATGGAAAAGTTCTTAATAAATCTAAATAAAAAATTTCTGTAAAATATCGGGCGTTTAATGAATCTTGAAATTTAATATTGTATTATTATGTTGGTTGTGCTAAAAAAGAATATCACAGTAATGTAACTAGCAAGTAAATGGTACAATACTACCTGGTGGTAAACAGCTCTGACAACTCTAGGGTGCTTGCAATACGATGGATACCATAAACGTATAACTGAATGCAAAAAAAATAGACAATTTGTAAGCCTGTAGCACGACGCTCCTTTAATAAGTTATTTGGCTGCGAACTTCTGTGAGGTAACTTTACTAGTTGCATTTAAGGTTTGAACAGTGGTTTCTATATGCTAACTCTTGTAAAATATAATTAATTGTTAGCCTTTAAATACCAGCACGTTTTACTGTTATCAAAATTGTCTTTTATCTAACAAAGGTAACATTAATATCCAGTTGCTATTGAATAAAATATTAGTATTACCGATTTGTTAAAATATATATATTATATATATTTACGAAATGTAACATATTAGCTTCCAGGTCTTTTGATGTTAGTCGACTACTCCTCAGCAGACTGGAACTACTACACTGAAAATGATGGCTACAGCAGTCAAGCTCATAAAACTAAAAACATTCATCTCACTAGAGGTAAAATGCTCGGTGGCTCCAGCGGCGCTAACTATATGTTATATGTAAGAGGAAACAAAGCTGACTACGAAAGCTGGGTGGAACAAGGCAACGAAGGTTGGGACTGGGACAACGTTACCGCCTACTTCAAGAAAAGCGAACGTCTTAACGATGAAACTATTCTAGAAAGTCAAACAGCTGACTTGCATGGCACGAAAGGTTACCTTGGCGTTACAAGACCAGTGTGGGGTAATCTTACTAAAACATATTTTGAAGCAATAAAAGAAAACGGGCATGAAATATTTGATGACACCAACGGATATCAACATCTCGGTTATTCTACTCCCTCGTTCACTATCGACAATCATATTCGACAGAGCACAGCCAATGCATTTCTCAGTCCAATCAGAACTCGTCCGAATTTGCATGTTTTAAAACATACCTTAGCCAGACAAATAATATTTGATGACCATAAAAAGGCAATCGGTGTTGAAGTCACTTTACCCAACGGTGGAATAATATCATTGTTAGCCCGCAAAGAAGTCATAGTATCAGCAGGCGCTATCAACAGTCCTCAGTTATTAATGTTATCAGGAATAGGTCCAAAGGAACACTTAGAAGATAACAAAATTAGTGTGCTATTAGAGTCACCAAACGTTGGTAGTAATCTTCAAGATCATATGACAGTATTAGTAGGGATTACTGCAAAACAAGATTTTTCTACAGCAATTCGCAATTTAAATTCTCTCGTCAATATTGACATGTTTCCAGTACCGATTATAATGGGTCATGTAGCTCTTAACAAAACTCAAACGTACCCTGATTATCAAACAGCACTATTGGCAGGACCAGCTTCGTCAATTATATTAATAGCAATCTGGTCCATGGTAACAGGGATGGAGGATGATATTTGTAACGCATTTTCTAATGATATACAAGACAGGGAATCTATGCTTGGATTCATTACTTTATTAGAGCCTGAGTCTAGGGGTCAAATAAAACTAAAAAGTAATGATCCAACAGAAAAAGCTCTAATTTTTAGTGCTTATTACGCTAATGAAATTGACTTGGATGTGCATGCTAGATCAATAGCAGACTACATTACCATAGTGAATACACCTACCATGAAGAGAGTCGGTGCAAAAGTTATCGATGTAAACTTAAAACAGTGTAATGAATATGTATTTGGTAGTCATGAGTATTGGAAATGTTATGTTTTAAACATGGCTACAACTCTGTGGCACCCCGCAGGAACTTGTGCGATGGGTCCTGAAGGTAAAGGAGTTGTAGATGAAAGGTTACGTGTCAGAGGAGTGACGGGCTTGCGAGTGGTGGACGCTAGTATAATGCCTACTATAGTGCGCGGGAATACCAATGCGCCTGTAATCATGATTGCTGAAAAAGCAGCCGATATGATTAAGCTTGACAATGGAATCGATATAGAACATTGACACACTTTTTGAAAAGTCCCGAAATATTATGTGGCACGATCCCTTAAATATTAATAAAGCGTTAGAGATTTAACTACTAATCACCTTAGAATATATTTTTCTTTAAAGACATCCATAAATCTGTCTCATCAAACAAAAAAATTGGGGCAGTCTTTGGGGGCTGGCGATAGAAGTGAAAACTTTAATCGTTGATCATAAACACTTCTTTATAAACAAAAAAAAAAGGAAATGTAATGTATCAAGGGAGGCCTCGTTGTTATAAAAAGGCAATATGTTTGTTAGCACAAATTTTAGTCAAAAATATTATGTTTATGAAAACCTAATGTCGCTCTATGATAAAAAAGATACTACATACATGTGATGTGACTTGGATAGGATTTTTATGTGTCTTCGTTTGATAATAATAATAATAATTTATTTATTGACCACAGTGGTAAAACATGAATACAGTCCATAAAGTACTTAATATCCTAATCCTAATCCTAACTAATAATATATAAGCGAAAATGAGTTTTTTTGTTACCTTTTCACGCCTAAACCACTGAACCGATCATCCTGAAATTTTGCATATACGTTGTCAGGTGTGCAGAAACGGAAATAGGCTACTTTTCATCCCGAAAAATATTACTGTTCCCGAGGAAAACAACAATAACGTTCTTATGATAATAGATGGCGCCACGTGTCTTTCGAACCATGATTGAATTATATTATTATACAAGCAGAGTACAACCCGAATTGATTGTAAAATTCTAAAAAAAAAATTATATAAGTTAGGTTACAAGGTAACATTTATGAATGTCAAAGTTACACTAAATTTTTCTGTGAATTTACATTTACTGCCACGTTCAGCAAAGCAAGGGTGTAGGGCTCATGAGAAGAACGGGCAAGAAACTCATGGCCACTCTTTTTAATCGCCAAGTTTACAATAAAATTTTGTTTACAAATCATAACTGTAAGGTGCTGCAACCATTTCTCCATGAATTACTACTGAACATACTCAAGCACTTAATAAAATTTTATGGTAGCCTCTAAAGCAGCAGTATGGTAAACAGGAGCATCCACTTACATGTAAATAAATAATCAAGACAAGGCATGACATGTAGTCCGTAGTTTAATCTAACTGTTGTCTAAATTAACGCGAGCGAAGCCGCGGGCAAAAGCTAGTAGGTAATATAATATTAAAGGGCGTTAAGGGCACTTACTACTAGGAACTAAGTTATATATACATTAACCATAATTTGTTGTTATTTTTTAATTTTAAGACAAGATAAGCTAATTATTATATATTGCAAAATGTGTCAGGCAGTAAAGCAGTAAAAAAATTAACTTACGTGTGTAATTTAATAAATAAAATGTATTTATTATATGTATATTTCATTCATTTTCAGCCTTATGTCGTAGCATACAAGTAGAAAATATTGTTTTTATTAATTATACCAATTCGAATTCAATATTCATAGAGTCTGTCAAGCGAGTCATGTCCCATGAAAAAGGCCGCAAATTTTAAAAATGGTGGTATGGTATCCCTGATAGTACTGTAAAAAAACCGTCTTGATACTAGAATTCACACTAGAACTAAATTCACAAATATATGTATATATATATATATATTAGTAGCATCAAGACGGTTTTTTACAGTACTATCAGGGAAACCACACCACGATTTTTTGAATTTGCCGCCTTTTTCAAGGGACACGACTCGCTTGACAGACTCTAGTTAAGACAGGACAACGTCTGTCGGGTCAGCTAGTATTTTATAAAGATGTCGACTGCGATCACTTATTACAATTAACAAATAGAGGTAATATTTTTAACCAATAAGGAAGAATGGATTGAAATCTAATGGCATGAAATGTTGCCCCCGTAAATATTATTCCATGCCACATTGTTATAGACCAATATCGCATGCAAATCTTAAAATTACATAAACGTGTTGAAAAAGATTGACCATGAGATATTGCTGGACAACAACAAGGAAGAACTGTTCGATAATTCTGTTTCTAAATTTACCACGCATTATATTTCAAAGTCAAAGTTAAAATCATTTATTCATTTAGGTCACAAAGTAACACTTATGAACGTCAAAATATATAGGTTCGTGAGTTTACTAAGTTACTGAAGCTACATTTAGGTTAGTTGCTAGGTTCAGGCAAAGGGTTGAGCCTGTAAGAAGAAACCTGCAAGAAACTCATGGCCACTCTTTTAAATCGCCAATTAAATATAATTTCAGTATTCTACAACTCATATCAAGAAGGTGTTGCAGCCATTATGCCATATATTACTGACTATATAAATCTAAAACTTATAACAATAATGTATTTTAAGTCAAAACACTGCAATCAACAAACCCTCCTTTTTAGTGACGTAACGTCAAGGTCTGATCGTAATTAACAGCAACGGCAATCCCTACACCATTGATTATTACGGTTTCACCTCAATGCACATACACGACAAAGATTAATTATAATAATCCATTGCATTAATGCTATTAGAGTATTCAGGGCAGACGCCGTTTTTCATCCATAGTTACCTATATACCGGTCCATCAAACACCCATACCCATATGATAGCCGGGAGATTTTCAACAAGAGATTTTATGTGTCATTTCGGTGGGATTATTTTATAACAATGCTATCTACATATATTTAGTAACAAATAAAACTTTAACCTTATTTGTAACATGTGCGTGAGTGGACATCAAATATCGTCAAAACTTACTTAAATATTTGAGGTTGAATTTTTGTGAGTCCTCTGAAATGAAAAGTGTCCACCGAAATTATATAAATGTCCACTGAAATGATACAAATGTCCACCGAAATTATAAAAATGTCCACCAAAATGATAATTACGGCAATTAAATTAATTTAATCTAGCACTAGTTATAACGGCCACCAAAATGAAACCAGTTTTGTCTCCATATCACTAAAATGATAAACTTACTCTTTGGCGGGTATCCACAATGACTTTGTGACCGGTCATGGGCTCTGGTGAGCTTGAGGCGGACTGATCCGAAGTGAGGAAAGGCAAGGGGGGCGCAAAAACGCAATGTTGACGGGGCTATTCTACTAAAATTTACTGTCCTCTGAAATTATAACTTTTTTCCGGACAAAAGTTGACTGCTTGTCAAATGTATGAGAAAGAAGATAAACAAACAATAGTAGTTTTTGTTGATAGACTATATTGTAATTTTAATGATACTAAAATCGATGTAAATCCAAATAATTAATATATTTGTAGGGAAAGATATTTTATGCGCGGAATTGGGTTCAGAACAAGCCACCGTGATGATAAAATGAGTTTTTGACATTTTTAATTTTTTTTGTACGACTAAGGTGGCAAACTAGCATACGGCCCATGGACGCCTGCAATACCAGAGGCATCACTTGCGCGTTGCCGACCCTTTAGGAAAGGAAGTGGGAAGGAGATGGAGCGGGAAGAGGGAAAGAGGTAGAGAAGTACTTACTTTACTACGAAAAAAATTACAAAATCATAAATCAGCACATTGCACTACCGTTCTTAGGATTGCCGTGTATTATTTTGTTTGCTTGTACAATTCACCCAGCCCATATATTAGAATCCATACGTAACAATAGTCCTATGCCTGCTGCGGCTAGTCCCGCTGTAGGTGTTCCATCCCACCTTTAGTAGTTAAGGCATTAAAGTGAAATAAACAAACAAACTCACATTCGCATTTATAATATTAGTTAGGATATATAGTTTTTAGGATATATAGTCAGCTGCTGTAAAACGTCTTACATGTAAAAGTACATACATACATACATAGATTCACGCCTGTTTCCCAGAGGGGTAGGCAAAGACTACGGATTTCCATTTGCTACGATCCTGACACACTTCTCTGGCTTCATTCACTTTAATCACATTCCAAACACAGTCCTTTGTTGATTAGGGCACATAGGTTATTTATCACATTCCTTATACACGCCTGTCGGTTCAAGGAGCTCTTAACCTGGCCTTTGTCCAGAACGCCTCCGATCTGTTCGAGAAACGTTCGCCTAGGTTTTCCTCTTGCGACTGTTCCATTCACACTAGCCTTATAAACTTTCTTAGTCAGTCTTTCCTCGTCCATTCTTTCTACATGTCTAAACCAGCTTAACATACCCTTTTCTATTCTTGTAAAAGTAATTATATTGAAAGATAGAGGCAATCAAAATCTCGTAAGTATGTTTTCATTTATGTTGCTGACTTTTCAATTTATGTTACAAACATAAGTAGTATACACTAGGCTTTGCTCGTAATCGTTAATGTAGATTTTATCAATAAATTTGTATCCTTTGAATACAGTAATTTTGTTTTTTTTTTTGCGAAATTTCATGATGATTGCTTGGGTAGTTAAGGCGTATAAGCGTTACGAACATACCAATTCACATTAGCATTATAATATTAGTTTGGATGCGATATTTTGCTAGTGTGTCTTATTTGGTAAACAACATTATAAAAATCATTCAGGTACATACTTCTTTTAGACTATATTCGTTCTCTAATACATAGAGACGTAAAATAGAAACAAAATACAGATAAATAGGTATATATATATATATAATTATATATGCGTTAAGCTACCAATTTATACTAATATTATAAAGCTAAAAAGTTTATTTGTTTATTTGAACGCGCTAATTTCAGGAGCTACAGGTTTGATTTGAAAAATTATTTTAGTGTTGGATAGCCTATTTATCGAGGAAGGCTATAGGCTATATAACATCACGCTACGACCCACGTGGGCGGCGCAGTAATGATAAACGCGGGGAAAACCGCGGGAAGATCTAGTACGCTATATTTGTTTTAATAAATAAGATTATTTACGAAAAAAATTATTTATATTTTATACAATGTCAACCTGTTTAAAAAATTAACGTTTAGACATTTAACATATACTCGGGATAATAATAATTACTCTCTATCTATGTATATAATATAATATAATATTATTTTTATATTTATTATGATTTTCACTTTTCCTTTTCTTATTTTTTTAACAACTTTTATTACTACTGCCACTTTAAAAGTTATAAATTTTGGGCGATTGAAAAAAGTGGCCATAAGTTTCTTGCCTGCTTCTTATGAAAACTCTACTTTTATTTATATGTCAGTTAATTGACGTATTCAATAATTGTTTACACATTTTTATAGAAATAAAGGTTTTTGACTTTGACTTATAAGAACAATTACATTGGACAAAAGCAAGTTAGTAGTTAGTATCAGCATGGTAGAGCCAAATTTGGATGGTGGTATAGGCCTGTTACAGAGGATTGATTAGCACAAAATGGCAGATGATTGATAATATCGACGTGGAATAGCAGTAGTCCTACTGTTGTGTTTCGTTCGGTGAGTAAGAATACCGGAGGCCCAATCACCCCTTTTCCCCCATCGCGCTCTCTTTCCTTCCCACGTCCTTTCCTAAAGGGTCGGCAACGAGCAAGTGATGCCTCTGGTGTTGCAGGCATCCATAGGCTACGGTGACCACTTACCATCAGGTGGGCCGTATGCTAGTTTGCCACCTTAGTTATATATAAAAAATAAAAATAAAAATTAAATGGTAAGGTAAGGGCAGTAATTTTAGTTAACTAGAGGGGCACAACTAAACAATCTCATGATACTAGTATATTGTTTTTTATATTACATTAACATACGACATCAAAACAATGATTGGTGCAATGAAATAATGATTAAAGTTAATTCCCTTTTTTTTGGTGTGAGTAACTATCACCTGTCCTTTGCTAGCGGCACATATACGAGCAGCTACATTGTGTAAGTACCTCTATTTACCAGCGGCTCGGATACAAGCCACCAAGTGCCACGCCACTTTAAACCTTATTTTAACCAACCTTAACGCTTAAAACTGATTGTTTTTCGGCTATGAATGGATTTTTAGGTACAGTACATATTGTAAACAATTTCGAAAATATAAACATACAAACATCACTCACACTACATCACTCAGACCAAAAAAAAAACAGCAGTTTGCACTCCGGGAGTGCCGGCAGAAGTGAAAACTTGAATATTAACGTTGTGCATTTTTGATATTTTGGAATGGTAAGGGAATAATTTAATAATTAATTATCAGTATAAAAGTACTATCATTTATGTGGTAAAATACAAAATCAAAATCAAAAATAAATTTATTCAAGTTAGGTTACAAGGTAACACTTATGAATGTCAAAGTTACACTAAATTTTTTCTGTTAATTTACATTTACTGCCAACAATAATAATAATAATTTTTAATAATAATTTATTTCTTAATTTACAAGACACAAGACATTACATGGTGAACAATAGTGGTGGTGCGTGTAACAATGCATAATAAGCCGCTGGCACCCGAACTAGGTAGAACCTGTATCTCAGGCACCACAATATTCATTTATTTGCGCTATCGTACACAAAAATGACAATTCTCCCTCCGTCTTACGAATTTTCGATCAGGTCATGTGTCCTGACGCGAGTTTGACAATTCTCCCTCCGTCTTACGAATTTTCGATCAGGTCACGTGTCCTGACGCGAGTTTAAAATTTTTTACTAATCACAAAAAAAGTGCACAACGCCGCTAGAGAAGTTTTCACTTCAAAAAAGGGAATTAACTTTTAAATATTACCACTTGGATAAATAATATATCGAATATTATAAACATCTCATTTACAATTTTATAGAAGCAATATCAATTCCAATTAAATATTATTGTATAGGTTCGTAAATATGTAGATTTAACCAGATATTTACTTGAAGTTCTGGTTAATTCAACAAGTGATGACAGACATTTATAATAACTAATATGTTACTACATAATAATTACAATTTAGTATTTTACTACCATTTAGAATGACGCATTGTGCGTGACGGTACAACGTTTTGATGTGTAACATTGCTGATGTCTATTCCATTGTCGAGCTTAATCATATCTGCGGCTTTTTCAGCAATCATAATAACGGGTGCATTTGTATTGCCACTTATAACTGTAGGCATTATACTAGCATCTACAACACGAAGCTGTTTTATACCACGAACTCTCAATCTTTCGTCTAACACCCCATTTGGACCCATCGCACAAGTTCCAGAAGCATGATGCTGTATGCTAGCTGTATTAAGTTTGTAAAACTTACAATATTCATGACTATTGAATCTGATTACTTGGCATTGCTCAAGTTTAATATCAACGATTTGAGCCTTTATCTTCTTAAAATATGTTGTGTCCATAACGGTAAGAAAATCTTCAACAGAATTGGCGTATGTTTCTAGATCAATCTTGTTATTGAAATATCCGGAGTATATAAGAACTTTTTCTTCAGGATTGTTACATCTTAGACGGATCTGACCTCTTGATTTAGGATGAAGCAGGCTGACGCGGACGAATAATATCTGACCACGCGTGTGGCTTCATTCATTGCTGCACAATATTTATTATCTAATCTATATAAGTGTGAACAAATTGTTCCAGTTTGTGTAGAAACAGCTGGTATCACAAATGCGTATATTTGATAAACTGGGTAAGTTTGAGATCGGTTTAGTGCAATATGACCGAGTATTGTAGGAAGATTAAACTTATCATAGTTAGCATACCTGTTAACGTTTTCAACTATTGCTGAGAGGCCTTTTTTACCTGTTATAGCAATAGGTATTAGAGAATGATCTTGAAAATTTTGCCCTACATTTGCAGAATCTAATAACACTTTAATGTTATGTTCTTTTATATGATCTGCAGGACCTATATCTGATATCATCAAAACTTGTGGACTGTTAATAGAACCAGCAGATATAATAACTTCTTTACGGGCCATCAAGTTGATTATTTTTTTATTTTTAAAACTGACTTCTACACCCACAACTACTTTATTTTTGAAAATAACTTTTCTTGCTAAAGTGGTTTTTATAATGAATAAATTGTTTCGATGCCTAATTGGGCTTATAAAAGCTACAGCTGTGCTCTGGCGCATTTGGTTATCAATAGTATAAGAAGGCTGGGAATAACCAATCTGTTCGTATCCATTGGTGTCTTCAAGTAACCTGCGTCCGTTTTCCTTGAGAGCTCTGAAGTAAGGCTTTGTAGACTCCCAGTAAGGGCGTGTGACTTCTAAATGGCCCCTCGTATTGTGTAGGTCACCTGACATGTTAGTTAAGATAGGGACGTTGTTGAGACGTTCGCTTTTCTTAAAGTACTTGCTCACGATTTCCCAGTCTCATCCTGGATTGCCTTCAGCTACCCAACTTTCGTAATCAGCTTTATTTCCTCTGACGTAGAATATGTCGTAGGCTCCAATAGAGCCTCAAAACATTTTCCCTCGAGGGATATGAACAGATTTTGTGATATGCGCTTGACTTGAATATCCATCGTCTACAGTGAAGTAGTTCCAATCTGCCGACGATCTGTCTATCAAGGGGAATAATCCAGGTATCTGAAATTGCATAACTGTAATTTTATATTGTATATACCAAGTGGAAGCCCACAAACTCCCTTCATTAATAATTATGTTTTGTTTAATTTTAATAAGTGAGGTGCTAAGACTATTAAATGTATATTTTAATAATATTAATTAGTTTGGTGTGCAAAGGCCGAACTAAAAATATATTTATTGTGAAAATGACCCATATCTTGTAACCTTCTGACAAGCCACGCTGTAGGGGCGTGGTGTCTTAAAGTTAAATTAAGCAGAGATGATTTAAAGATAGTACAACAAATAACACTTTTAATTATTTATTTATTTATTCATTTACATACATACTTACATCTATCATTACAGTAATAGAAATACCAATGCGATAGAGAAGTTACACAATTACACACTTAATATACTAAAACTAAAGATTATTTTGATGATCACAACTAGCTATCCAGTAAGTGGCCTTTGTGAATTCATTTATTGAACACGAAAACAAGTCAATGCGCTCAGCTACGTTGTTAAGTGTGCGCAATGCTCGCGTCAGTGGCGCTTGTTGCAGTAAGTTTGTACACGCTGTCGGTACCGCCAGCAGCCGCGGTCGCCGCCGCCGTCCCACGTAGTCATCCGGAATGCTAAACCTAAGCTCACCCAGTACTGTCGGATGGTGAATTTTCCCTCGCAACATTTTGAAGAGATACGTAGCAAGGGCCACTTCCCGTCTCACTTCCAGCTTGTAATACCCTACCATGCCAAGCACAAACAATGTTGGATAGATTAATGGAAATCCTGGGTAAACTCCATATATTTTGAGGTAAAGAAATCTAGCAAATTTATTCTGAATTCTCTCCAACATTGCTTTATACTTGGCCTCATGCGGATTCCAAATAGCTGCGTTACATTCAAGGTGACTTTTGACTATCGCTTCATACAAAGCTTTTATGGCGCCAATATTAGTGAACTCATTCGCCTGTCGCAAGAAAAACCCAAGATTTCGGTATGCCTTTTGACTTACATCCACAATATGGTTTCGGAAATTTAGGTTTTCGCAAAAGCGGATACCGAGATCCCTTATCTCCGCAACTCGCTGCAACAATTGCCCTTCCATCTGGTACGGATAGTAACTTGGGCTGCGCGCTCTAGAGAATGACATTAATGAACACTTTTCTACGTTAAAATATAGTTTGTTCTCTTTACTCCACCTATTAACATTGTTAATGTCTTTTTGAAGCCAGAGATGGTCTCCAACGCCTTTAACTATTATGCTAAGCTTAATGTCATCCGCAAAAAGCAGACATGTAGCCTGTTCAATAACTTTCGGTAGGTCATTGATCATAATAATGAAAAGAAACGGCCCCAAATTACTTCCTTGACTTACGCCCGACCATGTGTAGTATGGTTCAGAAAGATATCCGCCACAGTCGACAAACTGACGACAATCATGCAGATAGTTGGAAAAGAATTTTAACGTATGGGGTGTAAAGCCTATGGAAGCTAGTTTCTGAAGAAGAACATCATTGTCAACCGTATCGAATGCCTTCCTGAAGTCCAGATAGGCGACATCAACCTGTAGTCCACCATCAACTGCTGGTGTCATCATTGTCATTTGATGCAAAAGATTGCCTGTTGTTCCTCTTCCGGGTCGGAAGCCGTGTTGTGATTCAGACAAATGTGCGCTAACTTGTGTATATAAACATTGATGGATGGCCGTCTCAAATACTTTGGCAGGAGCGCAAAGAACCGCTACTGGTCTGTAATTGCTTGCGTCCTTACCACCCTTGCCTTTGGGCACCGGTACTACTCGAGTTATTTTCCAACGATCTGGAAACTTAGCGGTCGTAATAAACATATTAAATAAATATAACAAGGGTTCTACTAATACTGCGCGACAGACCCTTAGTATAAAAGGTGGAATGCCATCTGGCACAACCGAACGTTTGGCTGGAAGTCGGGCGAGCGCGCGCCCCACATCTAGTGACTCTAGGCGGCCGAGGTGCGCCGACGCACTGCTCGACGTCACCGCTGCACTCACCGTGGCTACATCTAGCGCTGCTGGCGTTGAGCTATATACAGATCGAAAATATCGTGCGAACTCCTCAGCATATTCGATATCTCACAGCGTGCATCCATTTTTTATCAAAATATGCTTGTTAGAGTTACTTCTTTTTGATCTAACATATTGCCAGAAAGCTTTTGGATCGGATGCTAGATGACTTTGCACCCAGTCCCGATAACGGTCATGTGCTAACTTAGTCTCCGCCTTGACTCTCGCCCGGCATCGAGACAACGCACCGTAATCATCACGCGCCTTAGATTTTTTATACTGCTTATGTAAATTGTATTTTGTCTTTATATCTTTTATAATGTCTGGTGTATACCATACGGGGTAATTACGTGAGATATTTTTCGATTTCTTAATTTTAACAGGAATACAGTCGTCAAAAATTTCTGTAATTTTCTGATAAAAAAAAATCTAATGCTAAATCAGGCTCTTCAATACTATACATTTCATTCCAATCTATTAGTAAAATTAAATTATATATGTGGTTAAAATCAGCTTTGAGAAAGTTCCATTGTTTAAACGTTAAGTTATGGAAATCATCCGTTATATTCGTAGGTGAGTGTAGGGAAGGCGCGGCAATGACGTTGACGGCGACCACGAGCGGCGGGTGGTATGCATCTACCGGTTGCAAACCGCCCTCGTCTGCACAAACTGTTACGCCCTTATGCCCACTCAAAACCAAGTCCAGCTGTCTGTCGTTGCAATTAGGTACCTTATTGTACTGAACGACTCCACAAAAGGCCACAAAGTACTCAAAATAATTACTTACATTATTATTGCACGAAAACAAATTGAAGTCTCCTAATATTATAACATTACTTTTATATTTAATACATAAGGATTCTAATATTTTACACTATCATGTACTCACTCTCATCAACTTGTGGTGGTATGTAAACAACACAACATGTAAATAAAAAGGGATTTTGTAAATGAACTGTAGCACTAATAAGTTCAAACTTATGGCTATCGACATTTATATTATCGGGTGTTGGTACCCGTCGTAGCTCAAACCTTGGTGTGGCCACTAAAAGCACTCCACCTTGTTTGCGTCCATCAATTCGATCACATCGCAATACTGAATAATCCGGTAATACTAGCTTGGCGTTATGGATTATTAGACTCATTACATCCGGTTTCTGTGATTGCAAATATATCCGACGATGACGCCTCTTGCACTGACAAAAATTTTGGTAATTTAGTCCTAAGACCACGTACATTTTGATAAAATATGTTGATTGACTTACTGGGCTTTGTTATTTGTTGAGGATGGGGTTGAGCGACGAAACCAAATCCACTCGCTGAACTCCACATTTAGTGGCCACACCGCCGGATCACACAGTTTTTCAAAGTTACTTTCACTAACACCTATCTTAAAAGACGCATAGTTTCTATCAGTCTTTGGTATTAGTTTCACAATTTGTAATTCCAATTCATCTCCCAGTGTATTCTTTATATACTCAGCTAAATCCGCCTCAGTAGTTGTCTTATCCAACCTCCAGACATGTAAGTATTTCTTCCGTTCAACTGCTTTCAACGACGCAATAATACAATTCTCACCCTTTTTGATAGGATTATATCTTGGTTTCGCTTTCACTTCTGTCCAAACGTTATTGTCGAGTGTTTCCGCTGTACTCCTGGCCACACTAGCGTACATCACCGATGTAGGAGCCGACGATGGTGGTTCCGCAGCGCGCGCGGCGCTAAGCGGCGGCGCGAGTGAGGTTGGCAGCGCGGATGACTGCCCTGGCGGCGGCGGCGGGCACGGCTGCTTCTCCTGTAGCGATTTATTCATGCTGTTCCTTCTAGTTACGTTCGTGTCTGATGAATTTTCTGTTATATTCGGTGAAGGGCATGGTGCTGGTTCATGTATCTTGGTTTCAGTGCGAGCATTGACGTTCACAAGCCTGCTATGTTGGTTCCCTAACTTCAAAATTTTTATTACCTCTTCCAAGCTTATACATTTTTTATTAGAATTATTCAAACCTAATTTAACTTATTATTTTCAAGTATTAGGTTTGTTATTGTATTCTTTATTTCTTGCATAAGTATTGTTTCCATAGAATTTATTCTTGTAGTAATACTTTCATTAACTCTTTCTAAAATAGCCGACATATCATGTTGGAATGATTTCTGAACCAACAATATTTCTTCCATGGTACTGGTCTCATTAGATTGTATCGGTTCGTCCTTTTTATCCATAACCATCAAAGCGGACCTAGTGCTCATACCTCGTACCGGAGTCTCATCTGTTACTCGGTTACGTTTAGTAACGTTTAAGCAAGCATCACACTTGAACTTGCTTTTTACTTGTACCTTTTTATCCAAAAACTGAGCCGAAGTAATATTCTGACAAGTATAATGGAATTCCGTCTTACATCCAATGCATTTGAGTAACTCCCCAAGGCCAATTTTATTGTTACATTCGCCACAATTCATAATCAATTTCTTAGAATCACTGCGCGACAGAGACGGATAGATTCACTCGCGCTAAGAGTGAGCGAGAACGGCGCGCGGCTCGCTCGGCGGCGCGCGGCGCGGGTAATCTAAGTTTGTCCTCGATCGTTTTTTCACAATTAGTAATAGTGTCAAATAAACAACGCGATAAAATCCGTATATAGTAGTTTAATTTCAACAATTAGTAAGTTTAATAACTCAAGAAATCCATTAAATTAACACTGTACTCCATTTGTGCAAGTTAATACAAGTTTATAGTTCACATTGAACATATTTTTAGGTCTATACTGTCCGAGTTTACACTATAATTACGATAAAAAGTTAACGAGACACCTGAACGCGCTAATTATCTATCATCATCATCATGTCAGCCAAAAGACGTCCACTGCTGGACATAGGCCTCCCCCAAGGTTTTCCACACAGACCGGTGTTGGGCCACCCGCATCCACCCGCTTCCCGCGACCTTTACCAGGTCGTCGGTCCACCTTGTGGGAGGCCTACCCCTGCTGCGTGTTCCGTAATTATCTATACATATTATAATAAAATCGTAGGAAAGTCAAAACTGTGCATTGAATATTTTTTTAAAAGAATACTTGGGGCGTGATCTACAATCGATATCGAAGCCAAAAATATAGTGTTTAGAATTTTTGTCTGTTTGTCTGTATGTATGTCCGGGCTAAACTCAAAAAGTACTGCATGGATTTACTTCAAATTTTGCATGAATATTACGAACAGGTCGGGTCAACATATAGGCTACATATTATCACGCTATCACCTACGGGGGAGGAGCTGTGAATCTTTATTTTTCTTACGCATTCTGTGACAGCGTGTAATCTAACGACGCATATTTAAATGTTGTTTTTGAGTAAGCCATGCTATTATCTGGCTTTAAACTATAAAAACTACGCCATTTAAGTAACTTGGGCAGAGAAATATAGTTGGGTTCCGCGGCGACAAACACTTTTTAGTTAAAATCTACGCGGACGAAGTCGCAGGTAACAGCTAGTCAACAAATAAAGATATAATATGTGAATTACACTATATAGAGATTTCTAGGCGAACAGTAGACAGGGTGTCGTTCGTGAAGGCTCACTACGTGGTTCTAAAAGAAAGAACCACTTAACTTGGTTAGCGCAGCGCAGCGGAAGGACACTGCACCAGGGCGCGATCCACTTATATAGCTGCCGCCGCACGGGGTGGACTAGAGATGGCTCCTCCTCGCTCGTCGCGCACGCAGCCGTGCGCCACGAATCGATTACGTGACAATCTTTATTTATATTCTTTTTATTGATAGTAGTACGGAACCCTTCGTGCGCGAGCCTGACTCGCACTTGGCCTGTTTTTTTATTAAACGTTATATCAAAATAATGGTAGCTTAGTATTTAACTGCCACTTGGCACGCGCCTCTTCTCAGCGTGAGAAGGGTTAGACCATAGTTCAATACATTGGCCTAGTACTGGTTGGTAGACTTTACATATCTTCGAAAACATTATGGAGAAATGTCAGACATGCAGGTCTTTACGACGTTTGTTTCACCGTTAAAGCGAGCGGTAATCCTAATCCTAATTATCCTAATCCTAATCCTATCCTAACTAATATAATAAAAGCGAAAATGAGTTTGTTTGTTTGTTTGTTACCTTTTCACGCCTAAACCACTGAACCGATCATCCTGAAATTTTGCATATACGTTGACAAGTGTACAGAAACAGACATAGGCTACCTTTCAACCCGAAAAAAAACTTTTCCCAAGGAAAACAATAATAACGTTCTTATGATAATAGATGGCGCCACGTGTCTTTCGAATCATGATTAAATTATATTATTACAAGCAGAGTATAACCCGCATTGATTATCAAATTCTAAATTGACGCAAGCGAAGCCGTTGGCAAAAGCTAGTAAACTAATAAGCATATAACTTTGACTAACAGTCCAAATCGAGAACTATGCGTGGCTGTCCAACGGTCTATCAGAAGCTATCGCTTCTTAAAAATGTTACTTAAGTTTATTTTATGTGTGTTTGTAGTATCTTATTACTGGCTACGAATAGCGTAGCTGTTGCCTATGTTTGATTTCATATTTTATTTTATTTAAAACTAGCTTTTGCGCGCGGTTCCGTCCGCGTGGTACCTACATCAATAAAAAGTAACCTATGTCCTTCCCCAGGATTTAAACTATATCTGTGCCAAATTTCATCTAATTCGGTTGACTGGTTTAGCCGTGAAAAGGTAACAGACAGACAGACAGACAGACAGACAGACATAGACAGACAGAGTTACTTTCGAATTTATAATATTAAGTAAGGATAGTAAAGATAAGAATAACTGTTGTAATTTACAAGAAACATCTTTGTGAAGACAGCATACATTTTTTGGCCACTTAGTATGTTATATTTAAATATGAGAAGATGTGGGAGGGATTGTGGATAATGCTGCTATCTCCTTTGTGCACCATATTTAAAAGTACATATGGTATTAGGGGTTAAAGTATGAAATTGCCGATCTTTATTGAAAAATTTAAACTTGATTTTTTCTAAAATGTACCATATTTATTTAATCGAAATATTTACCCTCATTATCTGTACATTGCTGCCATCTAAGGAAGTTCATTTATGCCTTTACGATAGAACTCCGGGGATCTAGATTCGACAAACTGTGTGAAAGCCTAAAAGCTGAAAGAAAATTTTTAATCACGTAGAAAATTGTCCAAATCGCGATAAAAATGGAAGTCCGTTGGAGCAAGGTCTGGCGAGTACGGAGGATGACGTATAGTTTCTAACTGGAAATACTCATGTTGCTTTTGCATTGTGTGTTCTCATCGTTGCCTACAGATAACAAAATATAAGTACATTGGTTAAAAATATATTGATAGTGATATTTTTATACTTCAACACGTGTTTATAATCTAAATAAGTATGTTCGCCCTATTACACGTTTATTAATCCTAATCCTAATCCTAATCCTATCCTAATCCTAACTAATATTATAAAAGCGAAAATGAGTTTGTTTATTTGTTTGTTACCTTTTCACGCCTAAACCACTGAACCGATCATCCTGAAATTTTGCACATACGTTGTCAGGTGTACAGAAACGGACATAGGCTACCTTTTATCCCGAGAAAAATACTGTTCCCGAGGAAAACAATAATAACGTTCTTATGATAATAGATGGCGCCACGTGTCTTTCGAATCATGATTAAATTATATTATTACAAGCAGAGTACAACCCGAATTGATTGTCAAATTCTAAATTAACGCGAACGAAGCCGCGGGCAAAAGCTAGTATCTTGATAAATATGAAATATTTCATAGTTATGCATATTTTATTGACGCAACTCTCAGAAACCAAGGACGGCTGTCGCGAATAAACTACAACGTCTGCATCAGTCTGAGACTTAGACAGCATTGTCTATAAATAACCAAGGCTTCTATCTTACATAATAAATATGCTAAATTAAATACTTGGATAAAAATAAAAATACGTTTATGATTCTGTAGCTATATTTATACCATTATCAAGTTTGATCATGTCCGCAGCTTTCTCGGCTATCATAATAACAGGAGCGTTCGTAGTACCGCGAGTGATTGTTGGCATCACGCTAGCATCTACCACACGAAGCCCTGTCACTCCTCGCACCCGAAGCCTCTCATCTAACACCGCTTCTGGACCCATAGCACACGTTCCTACTGGATGCCATAGAGTAGTAACAACGTTGAGAACAAAACATTTCCAGTACTCCTGACTACCTTTGGTAAAATCTTTACACTCATCTATATCCACATACAGAACCTCTGACTGAATGCTTCTAAAATACGTCGTATTAAGCACACTTATATAGTCTTCAATATATTTCACATGATCATCTAAATCAGTCAAATCTGAATAATACCCAGCATAAATAAGTGGCTTTTTCAAAGGATCGTTACTTTTAAGTCTTATTTTACCTCGAGATTTTGGTTGTAACAAGGATAAAACTCCAGTCAATGATTCTCTGTTTTCTACTTGTGATACAACTTTGTCACAAATATCATCACGTAATCCTACAGTAAATGTACACACTGACAGGATCAATACAGAAGAAGCTGGTTCGGCGAATAGTATTGTTTGATAATCTGGATAGGTCTGTGTTTTATTAATAGCAGCCTGACCGAATATAACTGGAGTAGGAAACTTATCCATATTAGTAATAAGATCTATATTTTGAGTTACCGACGATGCGTCCTTTTTTCCCTTTAATGCTATAAAAACTGTCATGTGGTCCTGCAAATTGCTACCTACTTTTGGAGAATTAAGTATTACTGGGATACCTAAATCTTTCAAATGCTCCTTCGGACCTATTCCAGATAACATCAATAATTGTGGACTGTTGATGGCTCCAGCTGAGACAATTATTTCTTTACGAGTAAATACCTTTACTATTTCTTTATTAGGTAGGGTAACTTCAACTCCAACGGCCTTTTTATTTTTATCTAAAATTATTCTTCTCGCTAATGTATTTTTTAAAACATGTAAGTTTGGGCGATTTTTTACTGGACTTAAAAAAGCGTTTGCAGTACTTTGTCGTAAATGATTATCTACGGTAAAGGTAGGAGTTGAATATCCAAGTTGTTCAGGGCCGTTAGTGTCAAGCAATATTTCATGACCATTTTCTTTGAACGCCTTGAAGTAATTTTCCGTCCTTGCTTTCCAAATTGGTCTGGTAATACCAAGGTAACCTTTCGTGCTATACAAATTAGCTGACTGGCTTTTTAAGATTGTTTTATCCCTAAGACGTTCACTCTTCTTGAAGTACGTAGTGACGTTGTCCCAGTCCCATCCTTCATTCCCTTGTTCTACCCAGTTTTGGTAGTCAGCTTTATTTCCTCTTACGTAGAGCATGTAATTGGCGCCACTAGAACCGCCTAACATTTTGCCTCTAGTAAGATGTATGTTTTTTGTTTTATGAGCTTGACTTGTAAAGCCATCATTCACCGTGTAGTAGTTCCAGTCAACGGGGGAGTGATCAACCAGAATTAGAAGTCCTGGGATCTGAAAAATAAGTAGATACCTATTACACAAACAATATTATTGCAATCTAATTGTGGTATTTTTAGTGTGGCGTGTATGCTTACGGATTAATGCACGATTTTGAATTACACTTTCGGAACAAGGAAGTTGTTACATGTGTGTTTCCATGTAGTCGGAAAATACGTCCGGATATAGGCTTGCTTTCTATTACGTCAGATATTAATAATATCTGAAGAAATGTGGATTTATAATAATATACCTACATCATTCGCTGAGTCGTTTTTACCAACATATATTTAATCCGTTTTCCGTTGGTTCGGCAACGTGTGAATGAATCCCTTGGTCATACAAGCAATCAAAGGCTATAGTAGCTTGCCATCTGGCGCGCTAAGCTTACTTGTCATTTTCGCGAAATCGCAACTGAACCTAAGGTTTTGCTCAAAATGAACAGCAAGTAATAGCAGTTTTGTATTTTTGTAGTAAGTTAGGGTTCCAGACTCTCCAAGGATATGCTGTGAGTAGAAAGACCAGTGCGATCATAACCTCTAGCGTTGACAGCAAATTGACTTCTTTTTGGAAGGGTTGACAATGTAAAAGTATTCCGAGTGCTCATAGGCGATGGTAACTGCTTATTATCAAGATGACTGCATTCTTGTTTGCTACCTAAATGCAATCTAGAAGTTGTAAGATGCTTACTAACATTTGATGTGATTGGCGGGTCGCCACCAGCTTCAATGAGCAGCACTGACCAATCCGAGACCTCGGTGAGTCTGTTGGCAAGCACGCAGCCAGCTGAACCCGCTCCAACTATTATGATGTCGAAGCTCTGGCCATCTGCAATATTATTGAGTTGAAGAGTGAAATAGAGCTCCTGTATCGTGTCTTGTCCCCCCCCCTCTAGGGGGACGGTTGAGGAAGTATGTTTTGGGTCGCCGTTTCACACGGCGGGCCAAAACCATGGCGAGGTCGCGATTGCATGTGAAAGTGATTCGCGCGGCTTCGCCATCTATGGTTATGTCGAGGAACACCGTGATAGGTTTAGTTGGTATTACCGGGGTATCTTTCCCCCGGTGAGCCCGACATAACCTCTCCGTCGCCCCGCGGAGAGGTATGCGTCAAAGCATACCCGCACGTACAAAAAAAAGTTTTGGTTTGCAACAGTTATTTTTTCTGGATGAAACGTACCCTATGTCCTTTTCTGTACCCCTGACAACGTGTATGCAAAATTTCATGTTGATCGGTTGAGTAGTTAAGGCGTGAAAGCGTAACAAACAAACAAACAAAAATCATTTTCGCATTTATAATATCCCGTCAACTGTCGAGTGGACATACGTCTGTCCGCATAAAAGAGTAATCAAAAAAAAAAAGAAAACGCAAACGTGTGTCTGCTGCACACTTGACTCGTTAATGAGTCAAGTGTCGAGCGGACATACATTTGTCCGTTTGTGCATTGCTTGCACAATGAGTTTTTAATTATTTTTTACGTATTTCCCCTAGACGTTCAAGAAGATATTAGTTAGGATTAGGCTAATTTTGGTACCAAATCAAGGTAGGTTATCCAACTAACTCATCGACCGACCACCGTTTTGTTACTGTTGTCTATCTCCGGAACCACTATACACAATAGCATCAATCGGAGGCCAGCACGTTTACCTCATTTTAGGCTCCTATAAACGTAAAACATATTCCGTCTTACTTATAAACCCATTTTAAATATTGATAATATTCTATCACATACACACAACACCATGTAGCCCAAACTAAGCAGAGCTTGTACTATGGGTACTAGACAATGGATAAACATACCTACATATATACTTTTTTTTTGTAAATACATACATAGAAACACCCAGTCCAAGACAAACATCAATGTTCATGCACACAAATGTTTGACTTGTGCGGGAATCAAATCCACGACCTCAGATGTGGCAGTCAGTTACACTAACCACTACGCCATCGAGGCCGTCTTAAAGAACATTATGAAGAACTCTCAGACATGCAGGTTTCCTGACGATGTTTTCATTCACCGTTAAAGCGAGCGATAATTTAACTATTACATACGCAAATAACTTCGAAAAGTCAGAGATGCGCGCCCTAGGATCGAACTCGAGACCTCTGCGCGGCAGTCCAACGGTCTTTCATTAGGTTATCGCAATTTACCATCCTAACTATAATATTATAAAAGCGAAAATGAGTTTGTTTGTTTGTTACGTTTTCACGCCTAAACCACTAAACCGTTCATCCTGAAATTTTGCATATACGTTTTCAGGTGTACAGAAACGGACATAGGCTACCTTTCATCCCGAAAAAAATTACTGTTCCCGAGGAAAACAACAATAACGTTCTTATGATAATAGATGGCGCCACGTGTCTTTCGAATCATGATTGAATTATATTGTTACAAGCAGAGTACGACTCGAATTGATTGTCCAATTCTAAATTAACGCGAGCGAAGCCGCGGGCAAAAGCTAGTACTTTAGTTGCAGTTTTAGTATAGATAGACAATTCCTACTGACCATAAACATGAGCTTGTTTCGGATACAGATCTGTGTCCATTACCATAAAAATACTAAACATAGTCTGGACCAACTTCAATAAACGTGGTACTATGTATTATCACGCCAGCCGCTGCGGCATTATTCCTCATATACATTTTCCTTAGACAGCTTTTATTTCTTTACTATCTAAGATCGAAGCACAGGTGAAATCTTTTAAATATTTCAGTGATATTTTTGCGTATCTCTTTTATGAAGTTACAGGTTTCTTCGCACTAAAGGTCATTTATTACGAAATATCTCGCAAAGATGGCCTTAAAATTTATTATCACGTACACTTATTACCGCGAGTCACACAGTAACAAAGCGCTAGGTTTATATATACATAATATATGTTTATCGATTTACGCATACACTATACTCGCATATAAACAACATGCAAAAGCTTGTAAAAAAACAAACTTCAGTTTTTAAGGTAAAAACACCTATTTAAAAAATTATGTGGTATCGTGGGACACCAGGTAGGAACGAAGTTCCTTCGGCTAATGTAGAATCGTCACAAATTGCAAAAAAAATCGGTAAAATGTATCTATAATGTGAGTATTCGCCACGTGCTTGTCCATGAATTCATGAGTATATACTATGCATTGGCGGGGTGGAGTGGTAATAGAAAGAGAATGGATGAGAGAACGAAAAGAAAGAGGGAGAAAGAGAAAGGTATTATACACTACTCGCTTGTGTATGCGACTGTCGCGCCTGCGCACGTCTCATTTAACGGTTTTATTCCACGCACTTTTTTCCACCGATTTTTTCTTACGGTTTTACTATCACATTTTTTTCAGTTCGGTCGCGCAGCAAAATCCCTATCCCCTCCAAGCCTGCCGTAAGGAACTTCGTTCCAATAATACAGAACCAGTTATGTGTTGGAGTTTTTTGTGAGACAAAGTATAGAACGAGGTTTTATGTCAATGAACCATTGAACCATAGAAATAGATATATTATTATAACAATCATTGAGGAAGGTTATAGGCTATATAACATCACTTTACGAGCCACGGGAGTCGAGCAGTAAACGCTGGAGTAAACCGCCGGGGACAAATACTAACTAATATCATAACTACGAACGTGAGTTTGTTTATTACGCCTTCACGCTTCAGCTACTCGACTGATCATCATGCAAGTTCGCATACACATTGTCAGGGGACCAGAAAAGAACATAGAGTACCCTTTATCCAGAAAAAAGGACTGTTAAACTAACCTAACCTTCATTTACATGAGCAAAGCCCCGGGCAAAATGTAGTATAAAGATAAATATACGTTTATTGTCAAAACATGAGGGCACAGAACAATAAATACAGTTATTATTATTATTATTTGTTTCTCTTTGACGGGTATATACCTAATACGTAAGGAAAATACCCGGTCCTTTGGGAGGCTTACATGGAGACATGAGTCCAACGTGAAGAGGCCCTTCGAGAGTTTTAATCAAAGGTGGGATGGGACACCTACAGCAGCACTAGCTGCAGCAGGCGTAGGATTATTGCTACATATGGATTCTAATATATGGGCTTTGGGTATGGGTGTTTGATGGACTGGTATATTGGTAACTACGAATGATGAAACGGCGTCTGCCCTGAATACGAATCGAATGGACATACTGTGACTCGCCAACTCACTAGATGGGCCCCCTGAATAGCCACGATAGGCATACAAGCCAGCAGCAGAGGGCAACACCGGTGCGAGTGGCTAGGGGTGTCGAGCGGTGCGGCGCCGGTTTCACCATCACGGGTCTCGTGAAAACGGAGACCCGAAGCGGGTTTCCCCGTAGTTATGCCCTTGAAAATGACACTTTCACCCCCAAGCATGTAGCTCTAGCGGCCCCCTTCTGACCGGCCGATCAAGGCAAGCCAGGTTGAGAGTCCTAAGGGCGCTCTTGAAGTTCCACCCCAGCCAACCAGTAACGGCAAGCTGAGGACGAGGCCCTCACCAACTCTCCGAGGCATTCAGGACTGCAGTGTCGCCACTCACATTCAGCTCGCCACAAGCTGCCCTACGGTTTGTGCGCTTTTATTTAACCTGGTGATACATTTTTTGTTTATATCACAAGGCGCAGGTGGTAGTTTAAAAGCTAGTATACTATTCCCTCCGGTATCGCGTTAGTCTCATGAGGAGATAACGACTGTCCCAGAGGGGTTATTATGTTATTATTATGCTGTCACATATTCTGGCGTATAGACTTAAAAATAGTGATCAGTTAATTTAGTCAAATTATTACTGAATTAAAACAAAAAATGAAATTTAAATACATTCAAAACATTTGGTAAATACCAAGAGTTGCCTTGCCTGATATTTAAATTGGAACAACACAACTTGCACTGATAGGAGTAACAAGTCTAGTCAAATAAAAACACAACTTGTCACTTGCTCTGGTATAATTAATATCTGGTATCTAATTTACAATAAAATTCCAAAGTCTACTAAACATGAAAAAAGAACTTCTAATTAAAAAGATTGTTATAGATTAAATGTGTTTTTAAATGATTAGACATAATATTAGGCCATATCTATATATGTCGAAGGTGTGTGTGGGCGGTTATTATTTATCAGGTCCTCATCCATTGTGGTTGTCGTAAATAATACACGATTTACACTAAATAGTTATAATCACAACGTATTAATGTAAAATTACACTAAAATAAGCACACGTGGCCCGGATGGAAACGGATTACTTTAGGAACGCGGCGAAGTCGGACAGAGGTTGGCTCTACGTGCGTTCGGCGCGATGTCTCTCCGACAAGTGACCGCTCCACGTGTTTGAAAGCATGTTTTATATTGACGTTTGACAAGTATGACAGCTCGCACGATGTTGCCAGTCTCCACTTTCCGAATACGCCCAAGTCAATTCAGGCTTGACGTTCCGTGCTTCACTCTCCGACATATATAATATGTGTTGAACGTTAAACTATAAAGCAATTAATGTTTGCCCTAAACATCGATAGATGGCGTTGTTCCATTGGGCTGAATCGCGATATGGTTTCGTTCACACGAGTAGAATATAAGGTCGTTGGCTGTATACATTTTTTGAACAATATTAAGGGCCTTTTCATTGTCATGCGTGTTTGCGCCCGCATGCAGGCCAGGCACGCATGCGTGCTGTCCGCAACCTATCGTATCATACATGTTTTTATTGTCATGCGCGCCACACGCACGCGGCGCACGGGCGGGCGGGGCGAAAAATATCTGCTCTGCGTGCGGCCCGCAACACGCATGCGTGCCTGGCCCGCACGCGGGCGCAAACACACCAGTTAAGGATGCTGCGCCCATAGATATATGCCTACTTAGCCCTAAATAACTTATATACCAGATACGTATTTTATACATACAGATAGATATACATAAAACGTGTAAGGCAGCGTGAGAAACCTAATGGAAGGTTCTAGAACAAATTATGCTGACTTTTACTTATAATACTTGTTACTGGAAACCCATGTAAAACATCGAACGTTCTAGAACAATTAATGCTGATTGTCACTTTACTTATTAGAATCCTGGATATATGAAACCTGTGCGACCGACATTGATGTACTTAGTTTATAATTTATAATTTAATTAAGATTCATTCTGTTCTCGCCATCGACTCTGTAAACACCTTGCTTTCCAAATAAATATATTTTTTTGGAAATTCGGTTTCATTAAACCTTGACTGGCGCAGCCGGTAAGCGACCTGGTCGTTGGGTCCTCTGTGCCTTCGCGAATCGATATTTTCGGGAGCCAAGAAGAAGCCAACGTTCGTTTCTACGATTCAACGGGTCGGCGAACCAAACAAATTCGTCAAGGGCAGCCACGGCGCAGGGTCAGCGGAGCAGAATCAACGATCACAGAAGGAGAGCGGAAAAGCTGCGGGTTATGTGAGTAAATCTTTTCACTATCCTGTCAATTTTCCTGTGTATTTTCCTGGTGATTATTATATGTGATTTGTGTTTTATAAGGGATTAGGAAACGCCCGTTAGCACGTAGCACATTTTTAGTATAAAGTGATATAAATTTCACGTTAGTTTATAGCTATTATTCTATATTATTCCATCGTGTGTTAAATAAGTAAATTTTGTTATTATAAAATGGAAGGACAAATAGGTATTGTCGCTGTACCACCCGGTGTATTAAAGATTATACCTTTATTCAGTGGTGAGTCAAGGCTCCTATCGTTATTCATACGTAAGACAGAGTACATTATTAATTTATACCGTGGAAACGAAATACAAAATGAATATTTGTTCCACGCGATAACTAGCAGATTAAGCGGGGAAGCTGCCAATTTAATTGGGGAGCGAGACTCTATACAGAGCTGGGCGGCATTAAAAAAGGTTTTACAAGACCATTTTGGAGACCCAAGGACAGAAGACTGTCTGGTCTTAGAATTAGAAAGCGTGAAAATAAATAGGGGCGAAAGTTATCTAGATTTTTGCCACCGAATTCAACAGCTATGAAGTATTTTAATTGCGAAGGTCAACGAGTCTGTTATGACTACCGAAGACAGGATAGCCAAACAAAATATTTATACAAATCTTTCTCTGAATGTTTTTCTTTATAATTTACCACAATATTTAGTTAGGTTGGTACGATTGAAAGGGAGTACTACACTGGAAGATGCACTTAAAACTGTTTTAGAAGAACAAAACTTTCAAGAAGTTTACGATCAGAAAAACCCAAGAGCAAATAAATTTAATCACAACTTCCAGGGTCGTAATACCTTAAGTAACTATAATTAAGTAAATAAACATCTAAACAGCATAAACATTGGTGTGACAGAGTGCTAAAACTAAAATTTTTAAGTGATATTATTTGTGACAATCTACAAAACTATAAAGCTGCGGAAGTGACTATAGACTAAAAAGTGCAGTTTCTCAGTGTTTAGTGCGGTTTTCAACAAATAATCTGCATTAATGATAATACTACAACATTAAACTCGGACAGTTATCATAATTAGTAAGTTCTAGTGACTTTTTTAACATTCTCAGTGAAACAACAAATACAGACAAAACGGTTAAGAAAATTATTTTGTATTTGGACTTTGAACTTTTCGATTATTCGACAGCCAGCGCCAAAATTTCCTCAAGCGGTCAATAGAAGAACAAATAATTAGTACTACAGCGCCATTTTTGACATCAAGCGACAAGTAGCAGAACTAAAAGTGTTACCACACATAAAAAATAATAATTTGATGGTAGAAATTTTGTTGCTTCTACTATAATAATTTCAAGTTTTTCGAGACAACTAAATAAAATAATAGACGAGAAAAATGGCTTCACCAAGTGAACATATCACCTACCGTAAACCATATAGATCAAGTTCATTAACTGATTTGTCCAACGTAACAAATAGTAGCGAGAAAACCATTTTTGATGCGACAATGATGAGTATTCCAGATAGCTTACACGATAACAGCAACATCATAAGTGATCTTAATGAACAAATAAAAAAACTCACCACGCAACTATCAAGCGCACATAATGAAATTGAAAATTTAAACATCGAAAACTTCCGTTTAAAAACAGACTTACAAATGATGACCAAATCTACTAACACACTCAAGAAAATATGCTCAACACCGTGTAGGAAAACTTTATCACCGATACGCAAGATTAAAACTCCAAATCAAAATAAAGAACCAAGCTGGCGAAGCACAAATGAAACAATAATAAATGACTTGCAAAACAATCGTCCAGAAACCACGCCCATAATGCACAGTAAAGAGACACAGACGACCTTTACATCAAGCAAACTGGAGAAAGTACCTTCTGCTGCAAAAATATTATATGATAATGATAAAGAGAAGGCGAGCTTAATTAAAAAGTTTAGACAAAAAAATAAGTTGTGTATTTTAAGCAGCTACGCAACCAAGGGGTCCTTGTCTACACTTCAAGAAGTGTACTCAAACTACTCTCACTTCTGCCACTACATCCGGTCTAATAGCAGCGCTACAGAACTAATAAGAGACATTGAGCTTAAACTTAATGGTTTCACCCTAAATGACTACTGCATTATCCATATCGGGGAAAATGATATAAAAGAAGGAAGAGACTACATAGACATAATAAACAAGTTGAGGACATCCCTACAAAAATTAAATCACACTAATATAATAATTTGTGCAGCCACCTATGTTGCAGGCGCTCCAATATACAATTTCAAAGTAGAAATGTTTAACAATCTCCTGTATTTAGATATTCAAAGTAATGAATACGCGTATTTTTTTGATAGCAACCGTGATTTATCACCTGAAATGTTTTCCCACAAAACTGGGAAAATAACGAATTATGGAATGAAGAACATACACGACAAAATTGTATACAATATGCTACTGGATTTAGATATATTTTATCAGGCAGACGAAGAGACGATAAATAGCAAGCCTGAAGATAACGTTTCCATCAACCTCACCAACCAACTAACCAATGTTAAAACTCAAGGATTGAATTATTCACAGGCGAATAATAAAATTAACAATACATCAGAAGAGACATCAAACCAGTTTTTTCTTCAATCAGCGGATCACTAAATCGGACTTAGATACTGAAACCTCAGCTATTTTAACAGGTATCAATATATTTCACCAGAACCTATGTGGTATTAGTAATAAGAGACAAGAATTACAAGTTTATCTGCAATCTCTTGAATTAAAGGTAGACTACTTATGTATTAGCGAACATTTTTTAAATGACAAGTCTGTAACTTCTTTTTCATTGGAAAACTATAATCTTATTTCGTGGAATACCAGGAGTAAAAAGACTAGAGGTGGTAGTCTAATTCTGGCACATGTGGATAGGAATGCTGAGAATATTGATGTAATAAATAAGCTTTATAAGATGGACAGTTTCGAAATATGTTGCATTAAAGATGTCGAGACTGGTCTATACATATGTTGTTGTTATCGTAGCCCTTATGACAATAATTTTGATATTTTCATGACACGTTTGGAAAAAATGCTAGAACATTTATTTAACAGGAACTGCGTAATTTGTGGAGACTTCAATATAGATTTACTTTCAGATAGTAGGAAACGCACAGAATTTATTAGTTTGTTGACGTGTTTCAATTTCAGGCATCTTGTGAATGATGCAACTTTTATCCGTAATGGATCCTTTTCGTGCATCGACCATCTTATTACCAACTTACCAGATTTCTACATAGTAAAAAGTGAAGTCGACCACAATGGCCTAGCTGATGGTCATGGTGGTATTTTTGGTAATTTTCGTTTGGAAAATCTTGCGAGCAAGGCAAAGAACTACAACCAGCACATTGTTATAAATAAGAGAGTTTTCAGTTCTAAAAATGGGATGCTTTTTAAGCAGGGAATACTGAAGCATAAATGGAGTAGTATGGGAATTAACGCATTCATAAAGACCTTTTCAGATGTCTTCAAAAACTGTTACAAAAAAAGGGAACGTAGATTGAACGTCATTAAAAGTACTAAAATGAAATGGATCACAAATGGTATTCGAACGTCAAGTCAAATGAAACGTTTTTTATGTGCTAACAATGTCAATAATCTTAATATAAGTATTCAACGTTATAAAAACAATTATATTAGAATTTATAGAAGGGTTATCACGAAAGCTAAAAAAATTACTATCAGAAACCAAATAAATGACTCAACTAACGGAAGCAAAGAAATATGGCAAATTGTAAATAAATGCACAAACAGAACTAAAGTTAAACATACTGAACGACTTCTACTTAAAATTGACGGTAAAATTTTTGACGACTCCACGGAAATGGCGTGCATACTGGCACAGCATTTTAATTACAAGTGTTCTACTGGCGACAATAATAATACCAATGCGATTGCACTACTCCAGCATTGTACAGAATGGGTTGAAAGGGATCTTTGTTTTACGCCTACCACTCCTAATGAAATAAGTAATATTGTCAGAAAGATGGGTAATAAACGATCCTGTGGCTACGACGAAATTCCTATTTCTGTGATTAAAGATCATTTAAATATACTTGCCGTACCACTTTCTTGCTTTTTCAATATATGCATTGATGAAGGAATTTTCCCAGAGCAGTTTAAGGTAGCAAAGATCATTCCCATTCACTAAAAAGGCACTAAGTCTAATCCAAAAAACTATAGACCAATCTCCTTGCTGCCAACGCTTTCAAAGATTTTTGAAAAAATAATTAAATCTCGGCTTGTACTTCATTTCAACTTAAACAAAGTCTTACAGAGGAGACAATTTGGTTATCAAAAAAACGTTGGCACAGGAGATGCTATGTACACTCTTGTTAATGACGTGATAACTAACATTAATAACAAAATGAAAGTGGCTGGTGTATTCCTGGATCTAAGCTCAGCATTTGACACTGTCGATCATGATCTACTCATTGCTAAGCTTAATCACTATGGAGTTAGAGGTAAAGCCTTACAACTTTTATCGTCTTACCTTAAAAATAGGAAAATGTTTGTTGAAATCACTGAGACACGGGAAGGGCGTAGACAAGCTCATAAATCATCTTTTTTCAATATCTGTGCCGGTGTTCCACAGGGATCTATTTTGGGTCCCATATTGTTCATTATATTTACTAACGACTTAATAAATTATATAAATGAAATTTTGCCAGACTTACGACTTGTAGTTTTTGCGGATGACACCAATGCTATTATTGCAGCAAATAACATTAAAGACCTTACGGAAAAAGTTAATATAGCACTTAGCCATTTTCACTCATGGTTTTCGGTAAATAAGTTAAAAATCAATAGTGCAAAGACTAATATAATGCTCTTCAAAACGACTGCTCGCAATAAAGAAACCATGGAAATTGTACTTAGTGAGGATAAAATAGAACTAGTCAATGAAGCTAAATTCTTAGGATTGCATGTAGATGAATTTTTTAATTGGAAAAAAGAATTAGCCGCCATAGATGCATATATATCGTCTGCGTGTTATGCGTTACGAATCCTTCGGGATGAAATAGGCGTTAAAGAATTAAAAATCGTATATTACGCGTTAATCGAGTCAAAACTAAGATATAGTGTGCACTTTTGGGGCAATAGCTATAATTATAACTGTCACAGAGCGTTTGTCCTTCAGAAAAGAGCTGTACGTACGATAGTCCGGATATCACAGAGAGAGAGTTGTCGTCCTTATTTTATTCAATTAAATATTCTCACAGTACCTAGTCTCTATGTTTTAGTACTCCTGACTAACCTTAAGAAGTACCTACACGAATACGAAACACAAGAAGAAAGATTAGATAGAGAGGGATCACGCAGAATGGATCTGAGAAACAAAATTAGTCCCCATTTCAACATTGTGAAACACAGTCCGCAATATCAAGCAGTGCATATTTTCAACAAATTGCCACTTCACTTAAAACGTTTGATATACACATCGACATTTAAAACAAAGCTTCGAGCGTTCCTGTTAGATAGGTGTCTCTACTCAGTTGAGGAATTGTAGGCATAAGTGAGAGAAGGACTTTTCTCGTTGTGGTGTATTATTGTGATTTTTCTGTAATTGTTTTCTTTGTTAGTATTTTTTGTTGTATATTTCAATTATTTTTTTATTTTTAATGAATGTGACATTGATCTTTTTAACTTTATAACATAATTGAATTTTGATTGTTTTCTTTTTTATTGTAGATTTGTGGGACATTTATTTATTTATTTTTATCTTTCTATTATATGACTCCTTGCTGTTATGAATTTGACATTGAACTGTTTAACTTTTAAGTATAGTATTTTTTTGCAATTATTGACATTAAATTATAGTAAATAATATTATAACAATTGTAATATGTATTATGTTCCGACACAATGAAATTGTTTGTGAATAAATAAATGAAATAAATGAAATGAAATTAACAAACGACGCATGGTGCGAGCACTAGCACACCAAATACGCAACGCTACAATAACCTTACTCCGAATCGTAATTTAAATAATAACTCGTTAAACAACGCGGTACCAATGCGTAATAGAAATAATTCATATAATAATAATTTTTCGAACAGTCCGTTCCAATTTAGAAACGCTAATAGGCAACAGAATAATACCTCTTACAATAATAATCCATTCTATAACAATTATAACAGCTCATTTGAACAATCAAGGCCACAGTTGCATCGCCGAGAGTTCATTGATAACACACCGCGTGGGTCGCAACAGGCACAGCCGCGACCGAATGGATCAGGTTGCAATACTGACGTCACAATGCGGACGGCTAGTACTAGGCATGTTAATTATACGGACCGTAATGATAATGAATATAATGTTTTACCGAGTACTTCTAACGATAATGAACATGTAGAAAATTTTTGTATAAGGGCCTCTACACATCAGAGCGATTAAAATTAAATTATAATGTGTTAAATCTGCCTCATATACGTATTCCAGAACTTAATGCAATTTTTATGCTGGATACGGGTAGTCAACGTTCATTTATAAGCCCAAAGTTAGCAAATCAATATTTTTGTAACTTTAAAAAGTTTCAAGTGTTTGAAGTCGTAAGTACCCATGCTAGCAGTAGACATAACGAGGTTGCATATATACCTTTACCTAGAATATTTAGAAGCCAGGAATGGCATAAGTTTTATATTTATAGTGTAGATAATAGGTACAATGGTTTAATAGGTAGTGATTTATTAACACAACTCCATGCGAACATTGATATGAAAAACCAAAGGTTAATTACGAAGGACACATGTATACCGATTATTTATAGCCCACCTGTACATGAACTTTATGTGTTACCGCCGCGAAGCGAATTAAGGGTCCAACTTCCAGTTAATTTGTTGAACGGTGAAGGCATTTTAAATTTCGTGGAATTTTGTGATGGGGTTAGGATGCCAACGGCTTTAGTTACGTGTATAAATGGATTTGCTACATCTGTCATTCAAAATTATACAGATGTACAAATGGAGTTAACAGTAACCAGTCCGTTCAAGGTCGAACCGTATATCGAAGATAGTTCATTAAATAATAAATTAAGTTTAAATTTTAATCATAGTGATAGTATTAGACTGGATCAGCTTTTAACAGATAACCTTGCCAAGTTAAAAGTAGATCACATGAACGAAGAGGAAAGGCAATCGATTTTAAATATTTGTACTGAATATAAGGATATATTTTATTGTGAAGACGTGCCATTGTCATTTACAAACGAAGTAAAGCATAAGATAAGAACTAGAAACGAAGACCCTATTCATATTAAAGCACATAGGTTACCTCCAACACAAACGGTAGAAATTAGGAGTCAAGTAGAAAAAATGTTAAGAGATAACGTTATTGAAAAATCATTTTCACCGTGGAGTGCACCGGTACACTTAGTACCTAAAAAAATTGATAGTTCTGGCAAACAAAAATGGAGAATGGTCGTTGACTATAGACGCCTCAACGACATTACCATTGACGATAAATACCCTCTGCCTAATATCAATGACCTTTTTGATATGTTAGGAAAGAGTATATACTTCACTACATTAGACCTAGCAAGTGGATACCATCAAATTGAGGTAGAAAAAGAGGATAGAACAAAAACAGCATTCAGCACACCGTTTGGACACTATCAGTTTAATAGAATGCCATTTGGGCTAAAAACCGCACCCGCAACGTTTCAACGGGCTATTGATAATGTACTGCGAGGCCTACAGGGCATACATTGCTTAGTATATCTTGACGACGTAATCATTTTCGCAAAAAGTATCCAAGAACATAACGAGAAACTTAGGGCAGTATTTGATAGATTTCGTCAAACTAACTTAAAAGTACAATTAGATAAGTCTCAGTTCTCACGTAAAGAGGTACTTTATTTAGGTCACACTATAACAAGCGAAGGGTTAAAGCCCAACAATGATAAGATAGATGCGGTACTAAAATATCCAATTCCCAAAACCACTACCGAAATCAAGAGTTTTCTTGGTCTTGTAGGGTATTATAGGAAATTTATCAAGGATTTCGCGAAGATCACTAGACCACTTACAGTATGTTTGAAAAAAGGTAGAAAAATAGAATTAAATGAAGAATACATAGAAAGCTTTGAATCATGTAAGAAAATATTAACTAATGCTCCATTACTACAATTTCCGGACTTTAGTAAGCCTTTCAGTTTGACCACGGATGCATCAAACTTTGCAATCGGGGCAGTACTTTCTCAGGGCCCTATAGGTTCAGATAGACCAGTCGCGTATGCTAGCAGAACTCTAAGTGATACAGAGAGTAGGTACAGCACGATAGAAAAGGAGCTTTTAGCAGTTATATGGGCGGTAAAACACTTCAGACCGTATTTATGGGGGAAAAAGTTTTATATTTACACAGACCATAGACCTTTGGCCTGGTTGTATACACTTAAGGAATCAAATAGTAAACTTACGCGTTGGCGCTTAAGACTCGAGGAATATGATTTCGAAATCAATTATAAGAAAGGGTCACAGAACTCCAATGCCGATGCGTTATCACGTATTAAAATTAATAGCATTAACACAGAAAATAGTAGTATTATAGTAAACTTAAATGGTCTAAAAACTAGAGAAATTAAGGTTAACGTGTTAGACAACGATAACGAATCAATGCAAGTTAATATTGATAAGGGTAGTAACCACAATGACGAAATAATTTCCTTGTCAGACTCAGATTCAGAAGCTGCAAAACTAAGTGCAAGTCGTAAAGAGGAACCAGTTTTAGATATATCAGACTCAGATGATGGAGCTACGGCCCACTCAATAACAAATAGAGAACACGAGGGAATACCTATTCTAAACGAAGCAGTAGATTCTAAACCTAGACAAATACTCGTACATACTTGGCACAAAGACGATATTTGTGTGAAAGATATTTCAAATAGCAATCAGAGAATAATAGAAGTACATATACCAGTTGCTAATAATGAATATTTAGTTAAGAACTTTTTAAAAGAATACGTAGATTTTAAGCATAAATATTACATTTATTTCGAAACAGAGGATTTTAGAAAGGTATTTAGTAAGGTAGTAATAGAGTTATATAAGAAAGGTACCCAAAATTTGATAGAGTGTACAGATAGAGTAGTTAATGTTACAGATGAGAATGAACAAAGGGACATTGTATTCAAGTATCATGAAGGTAAAACTGTCCACAGGGGTATTAGAGAAACACTAACTAAACTAAAAAGACATTACTGGTGGACTAATATGAAACAGACAATTTCGGCTATCATTAACGCCTGTGAACAGTGTAAAAAAATGAAATACGATAGAAACCCGATTAAACCAACCATACAACTTACCCAAACACAATGTATGCCGTTTGAGGAAGTTTTTATGGACTTGTTATATATAGAAAATAATCATTACCTAACTATTGTAGATGCTTTCAGTAAGTTAGCCCAAGCCTTTAACATACCAAATAGAAGTACACCCGAAATAGTGAAGGCATTAATTAAATATTTTAGCATGTACGGGGTGCCGAAAAAAATAAGTAGCGACCCAGGTACAGAATTCAACAATAAACTTGTACAAGAAATGTTAACTTTATATAAAATCGAAATGCATGTAGGGACTCCAAACAATCCCAGTTCAATGGCGATTGTAGAACGTTTCCATTCGACAATCATAGAAATTTACAGATTAGCGAAGTATGAAAAAACGGATCAAGATGCAGCGTCGGTAATGACATACGCTATCATGGCCTATAATAACACTATTCATAGTACAACCAATTTTACACCTTTTGAAATGGTATTTGGCCATACCGATTCAGGCAATGCTTTCGATATAGATAGGGAGAAAAATCTGTTACAGAAACTTATGCTAGATCATAGGAAACGGTTAAAAGTCCTATACGAATATATCAGCGACAAAATAAAAGATAATAAATTTAAGGTCTTAGAAAAGAAAGGCGGTGAAGAACCACCTGGTTTGAAAGAAGGTGAAACTGTATTTATGAAAACGACTAGGACAAGAAAAGCTAAGGAAGAACCACGTTATGAAAAGGCGAAAGTAATAGGGAAAGTAGATAGGAACATTGTGCCTGTAAAACTTAAAAAGAGAAATACGAAAGTAGCAGTAAAGAATATAAGACGTCCTCCACAGGTGGCGCCAAGCAGTCCTGGTGAGCCTGGCCCTAGTGGGATTGGCAAGCAGCGTAAACATAGAGGATATGACTCAGAATCCTGGAATAGCGCCGATACGGATAAGTGCAGCAGTGATTCAGAGTAATCATTGGACTATTTTTAAGACGCTAGATTTAGAAAAGTTAGACAAGTACTTAGATACTAATATTCGTCAATATTTTAGGTTAAAAGATATAATTTACTCACAAAAAGAGTCACGGGATGAGCTTATAGGTCTTACTTTACAGACAGAATCACATATGGAACTCACAAAAGATAGATTAAAACAAATAGTTCCTAGTAAAAGGTTTAAAAGAGGATTATTAAATCCATTAGGTTCTATTATCAAATTAATTTCAGGCAATCTCGATAATGAAGATGCTATCAAATATAACTCAGAAATTAGTCAACTTAAGAATAAAGAACATTCAGTAGAAAGAAAAGTATCACTAATGCAAAAAGCGTTTGATAAATTAGTTAATATATCAGATGATATGAAGTTTAATTTACTACAGTTAAATATAAAAACTTCGCAATTACAAACACTTCAGTACAATCAAACAAGAATACATAATATCGTAAGTCAAATGAATACTTTATACCAGATTCTAAATAACTTTCGTTCTATTTATAACGTTATACAGGAAATCGAAACAGCAATAGCGTTTAGTAGATTGCATATTTTACACCAATCAATAATTAATTCAACAGAACTTTTAAATACTCTGATAGAAATAGAGAAATACCATAGGTTAGTTTATAAAGTTGATAAAGATAAGCTTACTAAGTTAGAAGAAACTATTATGTTAAAAGCGTATTCATATAATAATAAGTTAGTTTTTATACTAGAAGTCCCTTTATTAGACACGGTCACATATAATTATTACAAGATAATTCCTATCCCCATATACAATCCCAATACACTTAAAACCTCTATCATAATTCCAAGATACCCTTACCTCTTAGTGAATGGATTGAAATACAAACCTGTAGTAAGCCCGTGCGAGCAGATAGAAGATGAACGAGTCCTATGTAAAGAAGAAAACATCATACAGTACGCTGAAACGACGTGCATCGAACAAATCATACTGCTTTGAAATTAAACTACTATATACGGATTTTATCGCGTTGTTTATTTGACACTGTTACAAAATTTTTTGAAAAACTGTTACACTACTATAATCACTATTAAACTTTACAAATTTTTAAGCTATTTAAATTATTGAAACTATTAAAACTATTTATACTATTACTATACTATTATACAAATTCTACATACAAGTCGATGGTGTGGCAATGGGCTCCCCAGTATCGCCTGTTGTTGCCGACATATATATGGAAGACTTTGAGGCTCGAGCTTTGCAGACTGCCCCCATCACACCCAGGATTTATAAGAGGTTTGTAGATGATACTTTTACAATATTACCAACAGATAGTGTAAGTGTATTCCTAGAACATCTTAATTCCCTTAATAACAACATACAATTTACTATGGAATTAGAGGCAAATAATTCATTAGCTTTCTTAGATGTCCTTGTCATCAGGAATTCTGATCATACTTTGAGCCACACTGTATATAGGAAAAAGACCCATACAAATAGGTACTTAAACGGTGAATCTCACCACCATCCTAAACAGTTAGCTACCGTGGGAATGTCTTTGTTTCAGAGAGCCCACGGGATCTGTGACAAGAAACACCTGGACGCCGAGCTTCAACATGTCAAGCAAGTACTGCAAGACAACAAGCTCCAACAGCCGCGCCGCTGTCACAGATCCCGAGAAAAGCCAGCCACAGTCGAGCGCCAGCCTGCTATACTACCTTATGTGAAGGGTGTCACTGACAAGATTGGCTACATCTTGAAGCGAGCTTCAATCAATACATACTTCAAGCCGCCAACGAAGATAAGTCAATTTTTACCATCTGTCAAGTGCCAACTACCTTACCAAGATGCAGGGGTCTACAAAATAGATTGTGACTGCGGACTCTCATACATTGGTCAAACCAAGAGAAGCATAGGCACCCGCATAAAAGAACACATAGCTGATGTAAAACACCAACGCTCGTTGAAGTCTGCTGTATGTGAACATGTGCAACAGGGGACCAACCACTACCTGAGATTTGACAAACCACAGATGCTCGCTAAAGAACACCGATTCCTACCAAGGATGCTTCGCGAGGCTATTGAAATCAAGAAACATCCTAATTTCAATAGAGAAGATGGTTGGAGTGTACCACCAGCTTGGGATCCAGTAATCCAAATAGTCAAACCCAAGAAGAAGCAAACCACAGCTAGACTTCATGATACTTTGAGCTCATTCTGCGTAAATAGAAACACCCATGATTAAATTATGTTCGGGTACTTTGAAATAACTACACTGGAACATTGAGACAACTACCATCTTAGTCTCCCCGTGACCATGGCTGCTGAAAAGCAACCGAAACGTCGGGGAAAGTGTAAAAATAAATCTAAATAGTATAATAGTATAGTAATAGTATAATAGTATAGTAATAGTATAAATAGTTTTAATAGTTTCAATAATTTAAATAGCTTAAAAATTTGTAAAGTTTAATAGTGATTATAGTAGTGTAACAGTTTTTCAAAAAATTTTGTAACAGTGTCAAATAAACAACGCGATAAAATCCGTATATAGTAGTTTAATTTCAATGAATAACATTCGCGTAAACAGAAGACAATATTATGTAAATCATACTGCTGAAAAACTATTCTGCATGTCATCGCCACTCTATACGGATAGAAGATACACGAAGCCACATGGTAGCTGATGGGATATGGTTACTCTTCGCTAAAGAAAACGTAATACTCACCGAAAACTGCAACGATGAAATCATGAGATACAACCTGCAAGGAACATTTTTGGTAATCCCCAGCCAAAACTGCGAGACGCAAATAGGAGAGAAAACCATCAACAAAATCTACAAGACAAGAACACCAGATGCCAGTCTGCGATTGAGACCAGTCAATATGCCGGAGCTACAAGAAGAAATCACAGTAGAAGATAACCAAGTCGACCTTCGGGGTGTGGACCTCAACGATATCAAGGACATTTTAAACAGTGCGAAATATAGCAGTGAAAGTGTAAATGAAAGTGATATCATAGTGACCAAGGACATCAGTGTATGGACAATAAGTGTCATAGTTATAATATTTGTATTCCTAATTGTACTTTTGATTGTTAAATTTAAAGTTTTTAATATGATTTTTGTTTTAAAACGAAATCACCTGGAGCCAAGTAACCCAACTCCAGCTGATTTCTCTCTTAGGGGGGGAGGAGTTAAGGATGCTGCGCCCATAGATATATGCCTACTTAGCCCTAAATAACTTATATACCAGATACGTATTTTATACATACAGATAGATATACATAAAACGTGTAAGGCAGCGTGAGAAACCTAATGGAAGGTTCTAGAACAAATTATGCTGACTTTTACTTATAATACTTGTTACTGGAAACCCGTGTAAAACATCGAACGTTCTAGAACAATTAATGCTGATTGTCACTTTACTTATTAGAATCCTGGATATATGAAACCTGTGCGACCGACATTGATGTACTTAGTTCATAATTTATAATTTAATTAAGATTCATTCTGTTCTCGCCATCGACTCTGTAAACACCTTGCTTTCCAAATAAATATATTTTTTTGGAAATTCGGTTTCATTAAACCTTGACTCGCTCTAATCGGCTCTGCTGTGAAAGGATTTTATATCGGTTTTTTCTAAGTGGTTATAAATAAGAACTTTATTAACTTAATAACTAGTTACTAACCGTAAACGTCATAATGTTTGGGGTACTGCACCAGCTCCGTTGTCATTACATTGCTCAGCATGGCTTGAATCAGTCTCAGCAGTGGTGGAACGATTGCCACTCCTGCCGCAGCTAGGTTCCTTATGGTCATGTTTCTAAGATAAACAAATGTGATTATTTATTTATTTATTTATTTATTAAGGATCTCCAACAAAGAATATACACAAAATTGCACAGACAAATGGACATTAGTTTTGTATAGTGTACTCCTTTACTTATAGGAGACCACAGCATGCATTTAATATATATTTTAAAAGTTAAGGCCTGAGATTAACCCCCATATTCTAAGAAGTAACCTCAAACCTTCCTCAGCCTCGACTCAACCGAGGATACCTTAAGGATCACCTCAAGGTATCCTCAATATCGGTATTCTTAGTCATGTCTTTCTCTTGACTTGAGGTAATCTTGAGGATCCTCCAATGAGGTTGAGTCGAGGTAAAACGTCATTACATACGTCACAAAATCATAGATTTACATACTTTTAAATGTTTTTGTCTATGATCACCTCAAAATTAACAGATGTTTGTTTTTTAACCTTATCTATGTCGCATCGCGTCATTCCGAGTTGTTTATGTTTGATTTGTTTGTTGTGTTGTGATCCAAGTTTTATCCTTTAGCTTTATTTGTTCCACACATATATGTCTGGAAGATATATATTCAGTGAGGCGGAGAAGTTGCGTCTCGCAAATAACGCGTTTCAGGATAATCGTACGGATTATCATATAAATAATTCAAAAATCGTTCAAAATCCATTACAAAACACTTTAAAATCTTCAAATATAATTATCAGTCGTATTTACAAGCGTAGGTGAATAGGTAACAATGGCGTAGATCTTCATCGAGTATTCCTTAAGGTTGGTCGCGACGTACCTTGAGTTTGACAGTTGTTTCCTCACCTCGAGTGAGGAAAGATGTCGAGGGACGCCGAGTGGAGGAGATTTTTTGCAACTGTGAATACTGATTTCCTCAAGTAAGTTGAGTGGAGTCGAGGAACGTTTGAGGAAACGTCTTAGAATATGGGTGTAAGTATACTGTATTATAATATATAATAATATACAATATGTAATAAACAATATGACGAGCAAAAAAAAAAAAAAAAACAAATGTGATTATTTAATCACATTTGTTTATTACATATTGTTTATTATATACTAGATTTTGCACGAGGCTTCACTCGTGTAAATGTAATATTAGTAGGTTATGTAAATTTTATATTGCTCGGAAACAGTACTTTTTCTGGCTGAAGGGTACCCTATATCTTTTTCTGTACCCTAACATCGTGTATGCGTAATTGCATGATGATTAATCGAATAGTTAAGGCGTAAAAGCGTAACAAACAAACAATCAAATAAACAAACTCACACTAGCATTTATAATATTAGACTAGCTTCTACCCGCGGCTCCGCCCGCGTGGGTGTCTTTTATTTTTGTAATTTCCTATTTTCATCTATAAAGTTATACATAAATATTATATTTTTGAAATGAAAACTTCTTTAGCGGCGTTGTGCACTTTTTGTAATGGGTAAAAAATTTTAAACTTGCGTCAGGACATGTGACCTGATCGAAAATTCGTATATAATAATAAGTACCTATTAGGTTTTTATAGTAATTTTATAGTGTTTTATACCTACTCATATATTTTATTATTAATTGTAATTTAGAACTTAAACCTATTTCCATACTTCTAAGTCCAGAAGTGAGAAAATTTTCATACAAACTTTATCCCCCCTTCTGCCCCTTTAGGGGAGAGTTAAAATAAAAACCCATTTCACCTACACAGATATTTTTATAACACAGATATTTTTCAATTGTAATCGAAAACTTATGTATCAGTTTTCATATTGCTAAGTCCAGAAATGAGATAATTTCGTTACAAACTTAACCCCCCATTTTACCCCTTTAGGGGGCAGTTTTGTCCATTCCACTTACATCGATAATTTTTTTTTGTAATCCGGACCCAATATACCAATTTTCATACTTCTAAATCCAGAAATGCGAAAATTTCGATACAACCTTTACCCCCCCATTTTACTTTTTAGGGGGAGTTTTGTCCATTTTACCTACACAGGTCATTTTCAATTATAATCAATAACTTGTATACCTATTTTTCTACTTATAAGTCCAGAAATTCCATATAAACTTCACCCCCCTATTTCACCCCCTTTGGGGTGGAATTTCAAAAAATCCTTTCTTAGTACACCCCTACAAATTAAAACACATATGCTTTCCAAATTTTAAGTTCCTACGACCAGCGGTTTAGGCTGTGCGTTGTCTCTAAGTCAGTCAGTCAGGACATCTTCCTTTATATATAAGAAGAAGAAGATTTAAAACATAAAAAACTTGAAATAGAAAATAAAACACGAAAATATACAAAAAGTAGAAAGTATACAAAAAGTGAAAAGTAAAGCATTTGAAAGGATTTATATGTATACTAATATTATAATACAACAATTATTTGTTAAAGATTGGTAACAACGCCATCTGTGTAAAAAACATGGATAATACGGAGAACATCACGTTTAGACGTGCGCGCGCGCACTTTCTGACACACTCTGATAATAGTGACAACAAATACCACGATCAGTCACTAGATGGCACCAGTCACAGCGTTCCATGCATGTCTGACGACGAACTACATCAATGTCAAAGTCAAAGTCAAAAATCATTTATTCATTTAGGTCACAAAGTAACACTTATGAACGTCAAAGTATATAGGTTAGTGAGTTTACTAAGTTACTGAAGCTACATTTAGGTTAGTTGCTAGGTTCAGGCAAAGGGTAGAGCCTATGAGAAGAAACCTGCAAGAAACTCACGGCCACTCTTTTAAATCGCCAGTTAAATATAATTTCAGTATTTTACAACTCAGATTAACAAGGTGTTACAGCCATTATGCCATATACTACTGACTATAAAAAACTAAAGATAATAACAATAATAACTTAATAATATTATAGAGAGGAAATAATTTGAGCTAAGATATATTATTTAATATAAATCTAAAATAGACAGTAAGATGGCATGATGGCGCATACACTTACACTTTGTGACTATGCAAAGGCTTAAATTGACTTATAAGTAATACAGATCTTTGAATCCTGTATGCAACAAGCAACTAGCTCCATGAGTTTTTGTCATTTAAGTAGTCGTTGACTGAATAATAACCCTTCCGAATAAGTTGTTTTTTAACGGCGTTTTTAAATTTAAACAATGGTAAATTAATTATAGTAATAGGTAATTTATTAAAAAAACGTATACCGAGTCCCGCAAATGTATTGTGAACTTTATGTAAACGATGATATGGGCCTACTAACTTATGCTTATTTCTAGTGTTTACGTTATGGATATCACTATTCTTATTATATAAGTAAATGTTATGTTTAATAAACATAATGTTAGCAAATATATATTGCGACGCAACAGTAAGTATGCCAATTTCTTTAAATCGATCTTTCAGGGAAACTCGTGGTCCTAAATTATAAATGCTACGTACTGCACGCTTTTGAAGAATAAAAATTGTCTCAATATCAGCTGCCTTGCCCCACAATAATATACCGTAGGACATGACACTATGAAAGTAACTGAAATATACTAGTCTTGCAGTATCTATATCAGTAAGCTGTCTTACTTTCCGAATTGCGTATGCGGCTGAGCTAAGTTTCCCTACAAGACACGATATTTGAGCGCCCCACTGAACTTTATGATCTAAAGTTAATCCTAAAAAGACTGTTGATTGAACTAAAGTAATAATTTCATCATTTAAAATTATATTCACGTTAGGACTCTTTACGTTTGGCAATGTAAACTTGATACATTTAGTTTTTGTAGAGTTAAGTAGTAAATTATTCGCCGTAAACCAGTCCAGGACTTCCGCGAGTGAATCATTAACAGCACGTAAATTTGGTGCTTTTCGGTCTACCTTAAAAATAAGGGATGTGTCATCCGCGAATAAAACAATGTCACACAAATGCTGAACAAAGAACGGCAAATCATTTACGTACACTAAAAACAGAAAGGGTCCCAAAATCGAGCCCTGTGGCACGCCCATTGTGACTGGTAATCCAGAAGATCTACTTCCGTTGATATCAACGTGTTGTAGTCTATCGTTTAGGTAGGAATCAACTAGGTCAAGTGCAGTATCTCGGATGCCATAATGCCTGAGTTTTCGCAACAGCGTTTGATGGTCAACGCAGTCAAAGGCTTTAGAGAGATCACAGAATACGCCAATGACATCATGCGAATTCTCCCAGGCACTGAATATATGTTTTAAAAGCGTAACACCCGCATCTATCGTAGAACGGCCCTTCCTAAAACCATATTGATCTGCATGAAATAAATTGTTTACACTGAAGTGGCTCTCTAATTGCTGTAATATAATCTTCTCAAATATTTTACTAATAGCAGGTAATATTGAAATCGGCCTAAAATTACTGGGGTCACTTTTGCAACCATTTTTAAATAAAGGTATTATTTTACTACATTTCATTAAGTTTGGAAAAATGCCCACATCAATGCATCCGTTGAATATTGCGGCTAGGTGTGGCGCTATATTAACAATAATACTTTCAACTAATTTTACCGAAATACCCCAGAAGTCAGCTGATTTTTTTGAATTAAGCGACTTAAATACTTTAATTATATCATACGGATGTACACGCTCAAAACTAAATAGTATCTTGCACTCTTCCACGTTGCACCTAACTAAGTATTCTGCTCGAGCTGGGCAAGACCTAAGGGTACTAGTTATGTTTAAAGGTATTTTTGCGAAGTAGTTATTGAATGTATCGGCTACTTCCAAATTATTTGAAATTACGCTATTATTTATATTCAGTTCAAATTTATTATCACGCACCTTGCTGCGACCTGTTTCATTGTTAATAATGTTCCATGTAGTTTTAATTTTATTATTAGATTTTTGAATTTTAGTTTTTAGGTAAAGGGACTTGGCAGTGGCACAAGTCTTTTTAAATAATTTTGAATAATTTTTAACATATTGAATAAAATTTGGATCGAAATTGTATTGTTTCATACCATATAATTCATATAGCTTTGCTCTACTTTTATATATCCCAGATGTTGCCCAGTCACAAAACTTAATCCTATTATTCTGACTAAAGGTCTTACATTTAAAAATATTATTATATTCTAAAGTAATTATGTTAAGTAAAGACTCATATAGTTCGTCTGGATTATCCAGAGAAAGGTCCATATTGACAACTTTGAGACTTATGTTATCATTAAATTCCTTTAAGCGATTAGATGTCATCGGTCTACATGTGACCTTATTCTCTTTATGAATTGTACTCACAGGAAATACTACCTTTTGCCCACAGTGGTCAGATGTAAGTTCACTCAATATGGCCCTATTTAGAAATTGGCAGTCGCAAAATACATTATCTAAGCAGGTAGCAGAATGTGAAGTGATCCTAGTGGGTTCAGAAAATAAATGCTGTAAATTAAATGATCTAAATAAACTAATAAGTCTTAAAGAGACAGCTGACTGCTCAAGTAAATTAACATTAAAATCACCACACACTACTATATGCCTATTACTAGAACTCAAGCGTTTTAAAATATCCTCTATTACGGTTTCAAATACACTAAAACCACTTTGCGGTGGTCGGTATACACAAACTATGACATGTTGCTCTAATTCCACACAGGATAGTTCAACAGTGCGCTCGATAGAAAGATTTACTATATCTTTACGTTCTTTACATTTTAGATTGTTACATACATATATTAGAGAGCCACCATGTATAGAATTCTTTCTTACAAACGCACTTACAATTGAATAATATTCGTTATTAAATATTAATTGATTAGTTCTTAACCAATGTTCTGTTATGCAACATATTTGAATATTATGTTGTTTAAAAAATAAATCTAATTCTAACTCCTTGCCGGATAGACCCTGAATATTCTGATGAATTAGTCTAATACTGTGTGTATGCCTATCCTTTGTCTCATCTAACAGTTTAAACTACTAGAAGTGTCAATATTTGAATTTATAGTAGAAATACTACTATGTCCTAAAACCTTAATTACCCTACTGGTACCTGAGTCGCTACATATTATATTAAATGCTAATAATTTAGCAAGTTGCTTTTTATAAAAAGAAGATAGATACATTGTATCTTTAGTCAATAAAAATTTACTAATAAACTTATTAGTGTCAAAAAATAAACTATAATTGTTGTAACATGTACTGTTATAAAAAAGTAAATTAAGTTTTTCAATATTCCTATTTTGTTCATTTGTTAGTACATAGGAATATGGTAATGCACAAAGAATAAAGTTACACCCTACTTTATAATGTAATGATTCTATTACCTCTGTCAAATGGATTGCCTCTTTTTTAGTGACAGATAAGCTGTCACCAATAACATAAAGGATCAATTGGAATGCCTTACCATGCAACTGCAAAGCGCGAATAATGAAATAGATAAAAAAGGAAAATGGCTCTCTTCTACGTGAAAATCAACTATATAAAAGGATTTGTAGCAGTCCAATGAAATAAAACAACTCAACACCAAAGAAAAAAAAGAATCAAGAACAACAAAATCAAAGTTGATATAAAACTGCAACACTTTAACAATAAGAATGCTAATATTAAACATGATTCATAATTATAAACAAAGTGCCAGTTTATGTAAGTCAAAAAATATAAATGTTGAACACAAAACAAGATTGTCTAAAAAATAAGTTTTATATTATAAGTTCTAATAAAATTAATAACATTATTTTATCTTTATCTAAACGGTATTTTGGAAATAATTATAATAATATTTGTCACTACATAATTATATTCTAATATGGGAATAAATTATCTTTTACAGAATATTAGTAAAACATTAGAGGATCTGACCCTAAATGATTTCTGTAATATTATAATTGGTGAGAATGATTTTAGAACATCAACAAATTATGTTGATCTTGTCACTAATTTAAGAAATGTGCTGATAGTTAATAGTAACACAAATATTATTATTAAGTACCTACTTTACCTACTTATAGAAATGACTGTATAATAAATATTATAATATTCTAATTTACATAACTAGAGATTTGAGCATTTTAATAGTTTGTTGTATTTGGGTAATTAAACACATGAATATGCTTACATTCTGGATTCGAATCAAAATTTCAACTATGAATTGAGTACCTATGTTTAGAAGGTCAGGTATTTTAAATAATAGGTATGCAAATCATTTTTGAGGATTTGTATAATTTGATTATGTATGTAGTAGAGAATCTTACAACCTCTATCCCCACAGGGAGAAATAATTATTGAAAATAACATAAACTTACAATCGCCACAGTTTTTACCCATAAATACATAAACATATTGCACCAAAATATTGCAGATTTAAGAAGCAAAATTAATGATCTTATTGTAGGTATGCCTACAAGAACTGAGTGATACGAAATCTGATATTGATATTATATGTGTGACAGAGCATTTTATGATGTCGGCATTGTATGTAATTTGTGTTATTCCTAATTTTTATTTAGCTGCACATGACCAAATACCTGTAGAGAGGGGTCATGCATATTTGTTAAAAATGGACACAAGTGGAAAACTATTCTTGACTCTATTATATTACCTATATGTTTAAGTTTTGAGTGTGGTGCTATAGAATTATAGTATGGTTGTTGTGTGTTTATACAGAGTTTCCCAGGCCTCTAATCTTAACATTTTCTTTAAGACTGCGCCGAGCGTAAGACAGATAATGACAGAGCTCGTGCGGCGCATATTCAAATCGGCGCGCGGCCGCCATACTAAAATTGTATAAAGGATTTAAAGTGCTTTTTAATAAGTATGTATCTTTATTATCAACCAATAACTTAAATATTTGGGACGGACAAATTGTAATAGGTATAACTATTTATGTTTCGTATAAGCTGTAAAAAAGGATAGATTTCTACTGTTACAATCTAAACATCACGTAACACGAGCTTACGTTTTTGCATTTTTGCAAATTTACGTAATTTTGTAGACGAAAATCACACTAATATTATAAAGGCGAAAGTTTGTGAGTGTGTGAGTGTGTATGTTTGTTACTTCTTAACGTCTGGAGCGATTTTAATAAAATTTGGTAGGGAGTTAGCTGACACCCTGGATTAACTCATAGGCTACGTTTTACTGCGGGAAAATATCTTATTCCCATGGGAAAATCGATGAAAATGAATTCGCGGATAATGTATGAGGAAATTTGTACATAACTTTTTCAAACGATTGTTTTAAATAGAAAATTAAAACACGATACTTAAAATCACGCCCAATTCCCATAAGGAGTGAGCAAAGGATCGCGAAATATAGGTGTGTCAAACACCAATTGTTGCGTTAATTTAGTATGATTCATTTTACTGGAGATGCACAATATTTATTTGGTGTGATTAAGATACTTAAGGATTCAGCAAGCTTCGTTGGCTGTACCAATGTATATATGTTTTTTTTGCCCCCCCCAAAAAGTTACCATTTACCGCCTGTGCCAGGGAGACGAGTTTGCTCGGACGTTGTTCTATGTAGAAGTGCCAAGGTATTACACGTGGAATGCGTCACGAAAAGAATGGAAACGTCGCGTGCAGGGCGCACCCGTCGATGGTTGGCCTGGTGTGAAAGCCTCAGATGCCCTAGGTAGAATTAATACCGTACACATAACACACTTTGAGTGTTATTATGTACGGTTGCTGCTGACTAGAATCCGAGGCCCCACCAGTTTTCAAGCGCTCAAAATCGTCGATGGGCAGGAAAAGACCACTTTCCTCTCGGAAAGTGCATCCTCTCGGACGTGAGGCGATGGGGCTGCTTGAAGACGACGGCCACTGGGACGCAACGATGGAGGACGCCATGTTGTGCCGGTCAGCGACTACGTTGAGAGAGCTCTTTGCGATTACGACAAGCACCTGCGGACTCTCCAACCCCCGGCAATTGTGGGACAAGTATAAAAACGCTTTGACAGAAGACATTGCTCGCCGATACCAAGGGATAACACTAGCCAACGATGACATAATTTTTAACAAAGCTCTGAAACTTATCGAGGATAAAAATTTTGCGATGGTTGGAAAATTACTGCCCGATTTCAGTATGCCTGGTCCACAAAGAACGGAAGAGCTGTCCACTGATTTGGTCAGTGAGCTTGGTTATGATACTGTTGCTTTGGGGGTTCAAGTCACCCAAACAGAGCCCCTGTTACTACCAGAGCAAAAGCAAATTTGCAATTTAATAACAAACCGCGTAGCTAGCGGACAAGGCGGTCTTTTTTTCTTGGGCGCACCAGGGGGCACCGGTAAAACTTTTTTACTGAACTTGCTGCTGGCACAGTTGCGCAAAGACAAAGTGGTTGCGCTGGCTGTTGCGTCCTCCGGAATAGCCGCAACCTTGCTGAGTGGTGGCAGAACCGCACACTCAGTATTCAAGCTTCCGCTGAACCTTGCAAGTGAAGAAACGCCCATTAGCAACATCAGCAAAAGTAGTAGTCGCGGTGCTCTATTGCAATGGTGCAAATTGATCGTGTGGGACGAATGCACAAAGTCGCAAAAGCGATCGATTGAAGCACTGGAGCGATCCAGTGCTTCAATCGATCGCTTGAAGCTGCGAAGCTTGCAAGACATTCGGGACAATTGAATCTTGATGGGTGGAGTGGTCGCCTTGTTGGCAGGTGATTTCCGGCAGACGTTGCCGGTTATCGAGCGAGGTACCGCGGCAGACGAGATAAACGCATGTCTCAAGGCTTTTCCGTTGTGGGCTAAGATAGAGCGGTTACAGCTGAATACTAACATGAGGGTCCAGCTCTTCAATGATCAGGAGTCTGGACTCTTCGCACAAACGCTTCTCGATGTCGGCGAAGGTCACATGCCGACGGATACTAACGGCCAAATAACCTTTGACAGCCTATTTAGCAATGTTGTTAGCTCGGAAGATAACCTTATTAATGAGGTATTTCCGAGTTTACAAGAAAACCTGGCTAACGAGGAGTGGTTGTGCGAAAGAACTATCATGGCACCAAAAAACGAATTGGTAGGGAAAATTACTAAAAGAATATTAGAGCAAGTTCCAGGTGAGGTGAGGACCTACATGTCAATAGACACGGTGATGACAACTGACGACGCAACTATATACCCTGTAGAGTTCTTAAAGTCCCTCGACCTGTCAGGGGTACCCTCCCACAAGTTCGAACTCAAAGTTGGTGTGCCTGTCATACTGATGCGTAACCTGGACGCGCCCAGACTATGCAACCTCACTAGGTTACGCATCACAGAGCTGAGACGGCACATCGTCCAGGCCACCATTCTTACTGGAGAGACGGTATTGATACCCAGAATCCCTATAATACCCACAAACTTACCCTTCCAGTTCAAACGTCTACAACTTCCTTTAAAAGTGGCTTTCTCTATCACGATAAATAAAAGTCAAGGACAAACCCTAAAGGTAGCCGGCAGTCACCTGGGCACTCCCTGCTTCTCCCACGGACAACTGTACGTGGGTTGCTCGCGTGTGTCGAGAGCAAGAAATCCTTTTATTTACGCAGAAAACAATAAGTCCCCCTATGTTGTTTACCGGGATGTGCTGCAGTAAAATGATTTCTAGCTCTCTACGACTCGAGACAAAAAACAATTACATAAGACAACATAATCAACTCTCCCGTTCTGCCAGTTATCACATTTTGTAAATTGACCTTTCCGATGCTCAAATTTAAATTATGTTGCTTCTAAAAATGTGAATAGTTATTATTTTTACTGGTTATACACAATTTATTTTCCCTAATAAACCGCGGGTAACATCGCGGGGCACAGCTAGTATTAAATATTTTACGTTTTTTACATGGAGTAATTGTAAACACATTCATTGTATTAATTGTATTAAATAAAAAGTGTATATGTATGCTTGATGAAACAGTGGAAAGTTATACGTAGAGATTATTGTAAAGAAAATCTTGACAAATTCAAATATTGTAAAGAAAAATTAAATTTTTATGACATGTATCTTACTGATGACCCAAATTTAGCGTTTAACATTTTTAGTGATTTATACCAACTATTTTATAATCTTTGCTTTCCTTTTAGTATTATAAATATAAATGCACTTAAAAATTAAAAATGGATTTCGCGTGGCGTAAAGACGTGTAACATAAAAAAACGACACCTCTTATGGCAGTATCGAAAGACCCCTAATGTAGTTAAAATATACCATGTAATTCTTTATTTGTAACAGCAAGGTGAATACAAACATTATGCAGCCCTGATTCCCAAATTAGCGTGAGCTGTATGTTGGGTTTTTTTTTTAATAATGTGAAGCCATCACTAGTATTAAAACGCAGGGTGAAACTATTACTAATCCAATAGAAATATGTAATGCATTTAATACCTATTTTATTGACAAGATAGTACCCAAGACTGCTCCGAATAATATTCAATACTCATTATATTTATCTTATAGACAAAAATCAATGTTTATGAAGCCATGCACACCATTTAATGTATTGTAGATTATCAAGAACCTTAAGAATGCCAATGGTATGATGGCATTTCTACAAAGGTTATAAAATTTGTAGCAAACAATATCTGTCGACACATTAGTTGTATTGTAATTTTGTGTATTGAGACGGGAATCTTTCCTGATAGATAAAAAATTGTAAAACCTCTGTACAAAAAATAATGTAAAGAAAATATGTCAAACTATAGAACTATAGATCAAAAATATTTGAGAAATACATACACAAAGAAATTTAATAGACGCATATGTTGAAAAATATGACATTCTGGCAAAATAACAAAATGGCTTTCGATGCAATAAAACTATAAATATGGCCATATATGATTTGCTAGATATTGGATTGATTAATGTTGATAATAGAATACCTGTTTGTTCTGTATATATGGATATGACGCAGGCATTTGATTACGTCGACCATGATATACTTCTGTACAAATTAAATGCATATGGTATACGTGGTAATGTTTTAGGATTAATTGAATCATACCTTAACAACCGTATATAGTACACTAAATATGAAACCGAAAAAGAGGAAATATTACATTCGGAGGCACGCAAAATACTATATGGAGTTCCCCAAGGTAGTGTGCTGGGACCATTGTTATCCATATTATACATGTCGGCGCAAATCCATATAACCAATTATTTTAATACATCAATTTACCGCTAATTGACTTATAATCAGGTCTCTATTTATTTACAAAGATTATTTTATGATTACCACATTGTTTATGGGATTTTTACCAGTTATTGCTTAAAATAAGAGTTGTAATGGTTTGTTGTTGTTCGAGACGACAAACTATTACTCATTATAATTTAAACATTCATTTTGAAGTAATTAAGCAATTGCTAAATTCATAATTTGATTTTTAAGCAATAACGAATTGATTTCTAGATATTTTTGTTAAGTTCAAAGTAATACGAATACTTACAAGTTCAAGATTAAATTGAAGTGTTAAAAAGTCTGTTATTAAAACATTTGAACTGTAATTAAAATGTTCTAATATTAAAAACAGTCTGTTGATTTTTATAAATAATTAACGCAATTAAATTAGCTATTAAGGAAGTGTCTGTTAAAATAATAGTGAAATATTGTGAGTGTGAATTAACCTCCCAACGCCTGCCATCTTGAGCGCGGTTTGGCGTTGTAAAGTCAAGCATTCTATTACGAGTACTTACAGAGGCAAGATCTCTTCACAAATTGTAATCTTATGAGTACTAAATTTAATATTGATTTTTATGTGTTGCTTTACATAGTTAAGATTAAGATTGTGCTTGAGAATTATAAGTGTGTATTATCGAAAGCGAGTTTCATTACTTTCATTATTTGCAATGAGTGATCCATCTATTGAGAATAGTGACGTCAGCTCTGCTGACGTCACAGCTTTTAAAAACCCTGCTGGAACTTATGCTCCGTTATACATAAATGATTTACCTAACGCTACTACTACTAATACTACTACTATTAGCCTTATTTGTAGATGATAGTACAGTAACTATTAAATGCAATGATAAAAAGACTTATGAAACTAATACAAAGAATGTCTTAGATTCGGTTGTTAGTTGGCTAGATAGTAATAATTGGTAAAACATTGACCATGCATTTTAGTCAGCGTACGCAACATTTGAACGATTTAAATGAAAGTAATGGTTAATGGTCAATCTATAAAAGAAACAGACTGTACAACATTTTTAGGATTGACCATTGACAACAAACTGAATTAGAAACCGCATATACAGCAATTATGCAAGAGGGTTAGTAAATCCGCTTATGCTCTGCATGAACTAGTAAAAAAGGTAAATGTGAATGGCCTTCTAACTGCGTACCATGGTTTGGTAGCATCGCAACTCAGGTATGGAATTATTTTTCGGGGCAACTCGACAAATAAAATGAGTATCTTTAGAACACAGAAACGTTGCATAAGGTTTTTTGTTTGCCCTAAAATCGACGGATAGCTGTATGCGCCCTATTTTAAGGAGACACCGTGAAACACGACGCCCGTACTCATTGACACTTATTGTGTATCAATCCTTAAACAGCGGTCATAAGGTCTAAAATTGCGATGCGCCCGCAATGATCGAGAGCGCTTAGAAATTGTTTGTTAAAATCTTAAAATATTATTTAAAAATGATTGGTTTTAGTTATGGAAATAATGAGCTAGCAAATTACTAATATTGATGTTACGAATATATTTGAGTAATTCTTAAGCATAATGATAGTGTAACTTCCTTGTAATTTCAAAAATAGTTATTTTTCAGAGGTGTTTTCGAAAATAATTATGATCGATCCAAAATCACAATATCGTGTTTTTGAGCTAGGCTATTTGAGTTAAAGACATTAATTTACCTACATCAAAATTCTAGATTAATTGGTCTTCTCATAGTCCTATACTATTCGATGAAAGTTAGTGCATTTTTTCAGTGTATCCTCTTATGAAATATAATATTTTGTCATTGCCTAGTCTTTACATATACGAAGTAGCTGTTTAAGTGAAAAATAATTTACACTTATTTGAGCTAGCTTATAAAACTTAATCACCAGCAAAGAGATAAAAGCTAAAAGCAGACTATGTATGTGTCAGACAGACTACTTTAATGCATAATAGTATCTTCGCAATGGGCCCAAAAATTAATAACAAATTACCAAGAAATATTAGGATTACAAATATAGCCATATTTAAGCAAATGTTGAATAAGTTATTAATTAGAAATGCCACTATAGTTGTCAGATGAATTTTAATCGTTTTATAAATATAATTTTGACATTTTAAATTAATTATTTTTACTTTTTATATTTCATTTGAATATTCCATTTAGTAAATACTCGACTCTATGACTTTTCATATATATTATTTCTATAATTTGGCATTTCTATTATTTTACAATTTGACACTATTATATATTTGTTCGACATTAATACTAATAATTTAAACCTTGTCATTAATTTTGATTATTATTTTATATTGTATCAACCAATGTTATATGCACACTATGTTTGTTATTTATAAGTATATCTATTACAATGTTTATATTTATTATTTGAGACTTTTAATGGATTAGACAATTATGATTTTGATATTGCATGTAGGTACCTAAATATATATTATTAACTGTGCCCGCGGTCTCACCCGCGTCAGTGGTATTTATGGTTATTGCGCTGCTCCCGTGAGCCGTAGCGTGATGTTATATAGCCTATTTCCTTCCCAGGGTCTCAGACAGACAGAGTTACTTTCGAATTTATAATATTAGTAAGGATTATAAAGCTGAAGAGTTTGTTTGTTTGTTTGAACGTACTAATCTCAGAAACTACTGGTTCGATTTGAAAAATTCTTTTAGCGTTGGATAGCCTATTTATCGAGGAAGGCTATAGGCTATATATTTTTGTTTAAATTTATTTATTAAAGAAATCACATATGTCATTACAGAATATAACATCACGCTACGACACACGGGGCGGCGCAGTAACGATAAACGCGGGTGAAACCGCGGGAACATGTAGTCTATACTAATATTATAAAGCTGAAAAGTTTGTTTGTTTGAACGCGCTAATCTCAGGAACTACTTGTTCGAATTGAAAAATTATTTTAGTGTTGGGCAGCCCATTTATCGAGGAAGGCTATAGGCTATATAACATCACGCTACAACCAATAGGAGCGGAGCAGCAATGAAAAGTGTTGCGAAAACGGGGTAAATTCTCCTATATGAAGCAGACGAAGTTGCGCGGGACAGCTAGTCGTAATTATGTATGTAGAGTCGCGTTATATTAAAATGTCGTTACGTCCTTCTCTTCCACTTATCTCATTGCCGTAAAATTTTGTTTATAAAACTGCACGGATGGCGTAGCGGTTTAAGTGGTCGCCTCGCCACTGCGTCGTGTGTTGTGGGTTCGATCTTTACACTCGATAAAAATTTGTAATCCACAAATAGTTGTTTCGAAATTATATAGTTACTAGATGTGCCCGCGGTTTCAGCCGCGTTTATGATTACTACGCCGCCCCGTGGGTTGTAACGCGATGTTATATAGCCTTCCACGATAAATGAGCTATCCAACACTAAAATAATTTTTCAAATCGAACCAGTAGTTTCTGAGATTAGTGCGTTCAAACAAACAAACAAACTCTTCAGCTTTACAATATTAGTATAGATTTGAATGTTTGTAAAGTCACCCCGTGTCACAAGAATTATACCTAGTGCGCGTGTAATCTTCTAAAACTAAATTTTCAACATTATTCGTCAAAATATTAAATTGTGTATGAATTCCAAAAAAAGATACTTATGTCACTGTTATTGAAATATTGAAAAGCGTCAAAGTTTCATGCAATTACAAGATAAAAATATAAAATACACACCTGTATTAACTAAAACTTATTTTAAGAATGGTCCCACGTGTATTTAAGTAATCACACACCTGATTTAAATATTAGTATGCGAATAAAGATTTTCTTTATATACCTACTTGTAATGAAAGAATCCGGTTTGTTCTGTTGATAAAACAAAAGATAAAATGACAGAGCTGTACAAGATTTTGACAGCCAACTTGCAAGATTTATTTAATGAAATTCAGTTTGAATGAATAACTTATGATTATATTACACATTACCGCCATGTTTTTTTGTAATAATATTTCCGGTTATTTTGAACTTTTTTTTTATACAACTAACGTGGCAAACAAGTTTACGGCTCACCTGATAGTAAGTGGTTACCGTAGCCTATGGACGCCTGCGACACCAGAGGCATCACTTGCGCGTTGCCGACCCTTTAGGAAAGGAAGTGGGAAGGAGAAGGAGCTGGATGGGGGAAGGGGGTGATTGGGTCTCCGTTCTTCTACAATATCTGCAAAGAAACACCTCATATTACAACTATGCCCCAAAAAAATATATAAAACATGTTTACCCCTTTGACGTTCATAAATGCTACTTTGTGACCTAAGTGAATAATTGATTTTTGACTTTGACTTAGTAAGTAAAATATGTTTAAATAGTTTAATAGATTTTTAGATAGTACTTATCTTATAATCCAATTTATTAACCAATTTATATTTATTTGTATACAATTATATTATACATACTGATGTACAATATGTATAACAAATAAATATCAATTGGTAAGCTTTATTTATTAAAGCTAAAATTCTTACTGCCTGCTTTTATCACACCGGCGGAAAAGTTACCTCCGGGAGCCAACCTGCCTTGGCCAACCTGGAAGGCACTCAACAGGTTGCGTACCCAGGTTGGCCGATGTAAAGACAATCTGTCAAGGTGGGGATATATAGACACAAGTGCGAATGCATGTGACTGCGGCGTATCACCACAGACAATGTGTCACCTGTTGTCGTGCCCCGTGAGCCCAGAATCGTGCACACTGGATGACCTGTACCAAGCTAAACCAAATGCTATCCACGTTGCCGAAAACTGGTTGAAAATTATATAAAATGTGTTGCCATCGACACGATAAGTAAGTATCTAGTAGTAATTGGTAAGCTGCCAAGTTGAATAAGTTTATGTAGTAATAGTTTCTAGCATGAACTTCTTCAAATTGGCAGCTTGACATGTGGCGATACATTGTTATATTTTCTGAGTGAGCTTATTACGAGCTCGCTTCGCCAACCACTCTGATTAGAAAAAGCAGTCGCTACTCGTGGGGCACAGAATAGACTATATAATTGTACGCGTATAAGCTGAAGACAGAGCGCTATGGTGCTCTTTGGGGGAGGGCTATGTCCAGCAGTGGACTATTTTAGCCTGATGATGATGATGAAGTTATAATTAATAAATAAGCTTATAACTGCTGTCAAATTTGAGTTATTTTCATTCCTTCTGACTATTGACAATAGCAACTACATATACAAAATTCAGTTAGAAAATAGTTACCTAAAATACCATTGTATCCGGACGTTCCAGCTTCCCATGGACGTATGTCTATTTACTTATTTGCGAACCAGTACTTACATATGTGACATCTGTTATTACATTTTAGTAGGTTATTAATTTAAAGTATTACTCTGATCGCTCAGCGAGCTGTGGAGAGAGCTATGCTCGGAGTTTCTCTGAAGGATAGGATTCGTAACGAATATATCCGACAGAGAACCAAAGTCATCGACATAGCTCAGAGAATTAGCAAGCTAAAGTGGCAGTGGGCTGGCCATATTTCCCTTCTGAAGAACACTCCACTGGTAATACGTGACAGCCTCTCCATCTTAGGTATGGATCTTTGCCGCTCCCTTAATCCCAAAACCTACATCGAGAGCGTCATTAAGCAAGCTTCGCGAAAACTTGGAGTTCTGAACAGGGTGAGGCGGTTCTTCGCGCCTGGGCAACTGTGCCTATTGTATAAGGCACAAGTGCGCCCTTGCGTGGAGTACTGTTCTCATCTTTGAGATAGCGCCGCGCAGTACTTGCTGGACGCTCTCGACCGGTTACAGCGGCGGGCTGTCCGTATTATCACGAGTTCACTGGAACCTCTGCAACTCCGTAGGGACATTGCCTCATTGGCATGTTTCTACAGAATATACCACGGGGAGTGCTCTGAAGAGTTATTCCACCTTATCCCGCCCTCCCCTTTCCTATCCAGAACAACGCGTGCTGGGCTCAGATGCCATCCTTACACGGTAGAGTCGATTAGAGCGCGTACCAAAAAGTTTGGGTCCTCATACCTCTGCCGAACGACCAAGGCATGGAATTCTCTGCCAAGGCACGTGTTTCCTTCTTCCTTCAATCCTGGGTCCTTTAAGCGGGGCGTGAAAAAGCACCTTCTCAGGCCGTCAAAGTAGAGACCTCAACATCGCCTCGGCTACTATGAGGGCGGTGTGGAGGCCACTGCTCCTAGACCACACGACTGCTTACCATCAGGTGGACTGTGGTCATTTTGACGGGCACGATAAAAAAAAAAAATATATATCGCGCGAAGAACCGACAACCGCTGGGAACCGCGACTCTGCAAACGTAGTGTAGGACGCCCTCCGACCAGGTGGGATGACGATCTGCGAAAGACTGCAGGCAGATGCTGGAGGCGGCAAGCTGAAGACAGGGCGCTATGGCGCTCTTTGGGGGACGGCTATGTCCAGCAGTGGACTATTATAGCCTGATGATGATGATGATGATTATTCGGATGTTACATAAATCTGGCACGCAAATAAGTAACTTTTTAAAAGTACAATTTCGAAGCGAGATTAAAAAAGAGTAAAGATTCATATATTTTATACAAAAAAGGAAATGTATTACTAGGTCTAGCAAAGTGAAGATTCCAACACGACTCAATTCACTAACAACGGGCGTTTTTCTATGTTGGTCTCAAAACAAAATTGGTTTGATAAAATCCGAACGATAGACATCTCTTTAATGTAACCTCTTTCCATATCTAATGCGCTGCATATTGATTTCAATTATTAACACAAGTGCAGTTGTAAATATTTAAATAATTTTGACATTCATTCAATTCATTACATTCAATTCATTACTATAAAAATAAGTTATCTTGTTTAAAATACCTATCATTGACCTTATTCCTAATTAATAATAGTTAAACTCTGATCCATAAATCTCACTTACCTTTTAGCCAAGTAGCGTATTTGTTTTATAAATTTTACGTAACACACGCACGTCAAATCAATCGCCTACCAGCCCCATCATAAAATCAACTCAATGATACCATGATATTGCATTGTCCACCAACTTAAATCATGAAACGGTCGATATTGTATAATAATATGTACGTATTTACAAAAAAAGTACCCATAGTACAAGCTCTGCTTAATTTGGGCTAGATGGTGTTGTGTGTATGTCATCATCATCCTCTTGCCCTGGTCCCAATTTATTTGGGGTTGGCGCAGTATGTCCTTCACTTCCATACTTCCCTGTCACCCGTCAGCTGATCATTTACCCCTTTCCCTTTCATATCCATCCTCACACAGTCCATCCATCTTTTCCTTGGCCTTCCTCTCCCTTTTCATCCCCCTACCCTCATATTCATCACTTGCTTACCTACATACGTATCATCTCTTCGCATTACATGTCCATACCAAGCCAAACGATTTCCTTTCACCTTTTCGTCTATGGGCACCACTTTCAGACTACCTCTTACGTGTTCATTCCTAATTTTGTCCATTCTCATCACACCACACATCCATCGTAACATTCTCATCTCTGCTACATGCAATCGTTTCTCATCCATCTTCTTAGTAGCCCTACACTCGGCTCCATACAGTACGACAGGCCTTATAATATGATGTATGTGACAGAATATTATTATTATTATTTTAATATTAAGTAACACTCACAAGAACTTATTATATGTCTGTGTCTGTGCACAAGATAGGTACAGTTGATTAAAATCTTGTCAAAAGTTAGCTCTTTTATATAACGCGACTTAAATGAGGTACATATTTAAGGAAATAATAAATCTGTATCATATAACAAGTAAAAATAGTAACTACAAAAACCTTCATAAGTCATAAGGAAAACCTTCATGTAAATATTGCAATAAGTTGCCTAAAGTGTGGTTTTTTGTCACAAGCACACGTGTCTCCAACGCGCGAGACTCGAACGATATAACAAATATTGACTGAGAAGGAAGTGAGGCGAGAAAGATATATGAGCAGATTCTCCTTCGTACTTTAATCAATTATAATTATATAATAATAGCAACCCTGTTTTAAACTGTCCCATGGCTGAGCACGGGCCTCTTCTCAGTGTGACAAGGGTTAGGCCATAGTCCACCATTATGAAGTCTGTCAACCCACACTGGGTGCGCAGTGTGGGTTGGCAGACTTCATAAGTCTTCGAGAACATTATTCAGAACTCTTACAACGCCGTGTACAGCAGGGTCACCTCCAACTGACCCTTTTGGTTCTCTCTCTGCAAACATATAATACTAATTATTTACTCGCCCTATTATTATTATTATTATTATTATTATTTTATTTTGCTCGTCAAAATGACCACACTCCACCTGATGGTAAGCAGTCGTGTGGTCTAAGAGCAGTGGCCTCCACATCGCCCCCACAGTAGCCGAGGCGCTGTTGAGGTATCTACTTTGACGGCCTGAGAAGATGCTTTTTCACGCCCCGCTTAAAGAACCCAGGATTGAAGGAAGAAGGAAACACGTGCCTTGGCAGAGAATTCCATGCCTTGGTCGTTCGGCAGAGATATGAGGACCCAAACTTTTTGGTTCGCGCTCTAATCGACTCTACCGTGTAAGGATGGCATCTGAGCCCAGCACGCGTTGTTCTGGATAGGAAAGGGGAGGGCGGGATAAGGTGGAATAACTCTTCAGAGCACTCCCCGTGGTATATTCTGTAGAAACATGCCAATGAGGCAATGTGTCTACGGAGTTGCAGAGGTTCCAGTGAACTCGTGACCTCTGGATCTCCGATGATACGGACAGCCCGCCGCTGTAACCGGTCGAGAGCGTCCAGCAAGTACTGCGCGGAGCCATCCCAAAGATGAGAACAGTACTCCACGCAAGGGCACACTTGTGCCTTATACAATAGGCACAGTTGCCCAGGCGTGAAGAACCGCCTCACCCTGTTCAGAACTCCGAGTTTTCGCGAAGCTTGCTTAATGACGCTCTCGATATAGGTTTTGCTGGTTAAGGGAGCGGCAAAGATCCATACCTAAGATGGAGAGACTGTCACGTATCACCAGTGGAGTGTTCTTCAGAGAAGGGAGGGGAAGGAACGGAGACTTTTTTGTTGAGAACGCGCATGCCTGGGTCTTCTTGGCGTTGATCTCGACCAAGTTCTTGGCACCCCATTCATAGATGCGGTCCAAGGTCCGGTCAAGTTCAACGACAAGATTCTGCCTTTTCCCCTCAACCTCAGCCTGTTTGGCCCCAGGATGTCCGAGATATCGCCCATGCACGGTACTGTCGTCCGCATAACAATGTATGTTGCCGAGATTCAACATATCATTGATATGCAGAAGAAAGAGCGTAGGGGATAAGACAGAACCCTGAGGCACTCCTGCATTGACCTGCATAAATTTGGAAGCGCGACCGTCGCAAAGGACCCGAATACGACGCTTCTGCAGGAAACTTGCAATCCAGGTGCACAGTTGAGGGGGCAAGCCATAGGCCGGAAGCTTGGAAAGAAGAGACCGGTGCCAGACTCTGTCGAAAGCTTTGGCTATGTCAAGGCTGATAGCCAAAGACTCGCCGTGCTTGTCCATAGCCTCACCCCAGAGGTGCGTGACGAACGCTAGAAGATCACCCGTTGATCGTTTAGACCGAAAGCCGTATTGGCGATCATTGATCAACGATTGATCTACCAGGTAGCGGACAATTTGGATGTATATAATCCGCTCGAACACCTTGGAAAGCACCGAGGTGATAGCTATGGGTCGATAGTTGCTTGGCTCGGAACGGTCCCCCTTTTTGGGAATCGGTTGAACGTTCGCTTCCTTCCAAGCCTCAGGCACAATGCCTGCGACGTAAGACGTCCGGTATAGGCGCGTAAGTGTGGGAGACAACTTCGCTGCACATTTTTTAAGAACCACAGCTGGGATGCCGTCAGGTCCACTGGCTTTCCGAACATCGAGAGATTGCAGTATCGCACGAACGGTTCGTTGCCTGATACATATATCAGGCATGGTGTAGCCGCAGTTGGCAATGTTAGGCGGCTGCGAACCGCAGTCATCGATTCGGGAGTTGGCCGCAAAGAGATTTGCAAGCAGATCTGCTTTCTCCTGCGGCCGATGAGCCAGTGATCCATTCGGATACCTCAGAGGGGGCAGCATGGTCTGGCAGAAGTTGGACTGCACGGCTTTGGCCAGGCGCCAATAGCTACGACTGCCCGTAGGATGCGCCATGAGTTCCTGGGCGAACCGTGCGACGCGCTGGGCATCCGCTCTTAAGTATGCCCTCTTGCAGACCTTTGTGGCTTGGTTGAACGCTGCCTTCAGGTGATCCACGTTAGGGTCGTGGAGAGTGCGAGCCCTGGTCCAAGCGCGATACGCTGTCTGTTTGCGTTCAACAGCATCGGCGCATTCACGCCCGAACCAGGGCCTTTTCCTGCCGCCGCTCGTGACATCACTGTATGGAATATAATATTCCATACCCAGGATGATTTCACCAGCGACAGCAGTAGCGCTCTCTGATGGATCCCTGTTCTCAAAGCAGCGTTGAGCCCAAGGGATGGATGCGAAGTATTCCCGCATTCCATCCCAGTCTGCTGACGAGTAGTGCCACAGTCGTCGTCTTGCCTCCTCGGGACGTGGGGGCGTAACAACAACAGCTGTGGCACAAACCAGACAGTGGTCTGAGGTGCCCAAAGGAGCACGAATCGACACACTGTACCGGTTCGGGTTACTCGTCAGCAGCAGATCGAGCAGAGAGGGCGCCTGACCTGCAATATCTGGTATCCGGGTGGGCTGGAGTACCAGTTGAGACAGGTCATGCGTGAGAGCGAACGCATGGGCAGTTCGTCCCGCGTGGTCTGTTTTGGGAGAACCCAACCAGGTCTCATGGTGGGCATTGAAATCTCCCAAGAACACCAACTCAGCGTTCGGAAACCGCTCCTGCGCGTCGTCTGCCGCCTGACTCAGGTAATTGAAGAGTCGAGTTGTCTCAGCGTCTCCTGAATGGGATCGGTAGAGGCACATGTAGATTTGGCTGAAAGAGCCATGATCTACGTGTACCCAAAGGACAGAGAAGGAAGGGTCCTCTAGGCATTGTAGACGGCGACAGCAAATATCCGCCCTAACAAACAAGCATACCCCGGCTTTCGCGAGGAAACACTCCTCTAGCACGTAGCCGGGATATTGCAGGTAGTTCGTGTCTGCAGGACGGCGTATTTGTGTCTCCGTTAGAAAAAGCATTGCCGGCCGAGCCGTCTCCAGGTGGTGATGGACGGCATTAAGGTTAGCGTGGAGTCCTCTGATGTTAATAAACTCCACGACACAGGAAGCAGCAGTGGGGTTACGGCGATTGGCTGCTGTTGAACGATGCTTTGTTCGTACTGCCATAGAGTGAAAGGAAGGGGAAGCGTGAAAAAAAGAGGCGGCTATTCTCGCAGCAAAGTGGGGCAAGGCGCAGAGCAAGTTTTGTCATATAACTGTATGGTATGGCGATAGCCGATCCGACGGACGGAAGGACCCCCGTACCCTCCCGAAAGTGGTCGCCGGGACCCACCCTCCGGTCACCATCCGGCACGACGAGCCACCTCGAGATTATGCGCGGCATGATAAGGCAGCCAACCTAGTTGGTTAGGCTCGGTTGGGCCTCTGGACTATACCGCGGGCGGCCAGTAGAGCACCGTTTCTACGGCTCTCCCTGGCCGCCGGGTCGACTCGCGCCACCCACACAATGACTCTACGGATGCTCTGCAGGTCCCTCATAAGCTGCGAGAATCGTCACCTCATGCTTAGGCCTCCGGCGCTCTCATTCACCGAACGAAACACAGCAGTGAAACACTGTTGTTTCACGTCGATTTTCTGTGAGAGGGTAGTACTTCCCCGGTCGAGCCGGCCCATTCCTGCTGTAACCAGCTTGGCTCTACTACTCATTAGCTTTTGAAATAGAACTGCTTGTACATTTACATATTAATAGATAACCTAGGGTGAGAGAAAATTTCACACACTCAAAAGCCAAGTGAAAAGTCGGTGCCGCTTGAAAACAAGGCACAACGCCGCTTCTGATGGCATTACAAATGGTGAGAATATTTCAAGGCTTGATCTCGAGATTTCAACTGTGACTGAACATTTCCCCAGTCTGCTAGATGTGGTTTTGTTGTATTCCACATATGCAAGAGGAACTTAACATGTTTTCGAGAGTGTGCAAATTGCATGCAGGTTTCACTTGGATACAAGTGGAGAAGTTCAACAATTGAGTAGGCCATCATGGGTGGAAGACGTGCTCCTCAATAAAAAAGATTATTTTCTCGTGCGCCCACCTAACAGACATAATGTTTCGATAATTTGTACAGCGATAGATATCATGTGCGTACACGTCACTCGTTCGAAATTCGAAATGTGCAACTAACGTTTACGCGTTCAATTTGCAGGTCACTTGAATAAAAATATGTATATATACAAGTTCAAACTACCCCATACAAGTTGTAACTTGTATGCAGGTTTGTACAAGTTGTATGCAATTTGCAACTTGCATGCACAGGGGCGTAGCGTAGTGGGTGCGGCGGGCCGCTCCAGGCGGCAAAATTTCACTATAACTAATAATAATTTCTTGTAAATATTTGAACCATTTCATGACGAACGAGAGGAATGGGCAGATGTACAATACACAATAATGATGACTGTTCTAACCGAGAATTACTGTATATTATAGTCTTTTAAATTTGAATACCTAAATAAGATGGCGACAAAATTTTCTTCCGCCCCGAGCGTCTGACACCCTCGCCTCGCTACGCCACTGTGCATGCAAATAACTTACCTAATAGAATCGCGCCTTAAGAGGATACACTGAAAAAATGCACTAACTTTCATCGAATAGTATAGGACTATGAGAAGACCAATTAATCTAGAACTTTGATGTAGGTAAATTGATGTCTTTAACTAGAATTTCCTAGCTCAAAAATACGATATTGTGATTTTGGCTCAATCATAATTATTTTCGAAAACACCTCTGAAAAATTACTATTTTTGTAATTACAAGGAAGTTACACTATCATTATGCTTAGGAATTACTCAAATATATTCGTAACATCAATATTAGTAATTTGCTAGCTCATTATTTCCATAACTAAAACCAATCATTTTTAAATAATATTTTAAGATTTTAACAAACAATGTCTAAGCGCTCTCGATCATTGCGGGCGCATCGCAATTTTAGACCTTATGACCGCTCTTTAACGATTGATACACAATGAATGTCAATGAGTACGGGCGTCGCATTTCGCGGTGTCTCCTTAACAGCTTGAGTCTGGTAATATGTCCGGCAGACGGCAATATTTGTAATCTGACTAATGTATATACAGGTGTAAGTCTTATTAGGTGAGTATATACGTAAACACACAAGTATCTGAGTAGTACTATAGGCTATTAACATTGGCAAATGTTTTAGGAATGCTCTAACTCTATTAACTAACCTGACATGACCCTATTGCTGGATTACTTCTAAACTTCTAACTGCCACTATGGATACCAGGAGTATCATCAGGTGTAATAGCCTCGCTGATTTCAGCATAAATGGGCTGGCTCGACCGGGGAAGGACTACCCTCACAGAATATCGACATGAAATAGCAGTATTCCTACTGTTGTGTTTCATTCGGTGAGTGAGAGTGCCGGAGGCCCAATCACCCTCTTTCCCCCTTCCCGTTCCTTCTCCTTCCCACTTCCTTTTATTTCTAAGGGGTCGGCAACGCGCAATTGATGCCTCTGGTGTTGCAGGCGTCCATAGGCTACGGTGACCACTTACCATCAGGTGGGCCGTATGCTTGTTTGCCACCTCAGTAGTATAAAAAAAACCTTTAACAAAACGTTGTTGCAGTAGGAAATTCGCATTTCGCAAGATATTGATAGGAAAGATATCTTAATAACACTGATCGATCCCGGATTGAAACCTCTACCATCTCGATCGGCAACTGTTCGCACTTATTTTAGATAAACATATCTAAATACCATGTTAAAGTGACTTTCCGGGAACTTTACAATTATTGGAACAACAGACACAAAATCGTAAATCGTTTGTTAGTTTTATAGCTTAAACCACAATATCGCCAATACATAGCAAGGTGATCACTTATTTATAACAATACCATTTATTATTTAGTCATCTTTATAACGCAAACTTAAAAAATGCTATGTTATTAGGTACTCCTTTTCAGATATGATCACACTTAACAAGCGAAATCGATTAATTATTAGTAATTTGATACATAAGCATCGGTAAAACGCAATTACATAAAATTTTATACACGAAAAGATGTTCGAAGCATAGCTGTTATAATCTTACATCATCACAATAAACGTAGGTAGTCGTTGCTCAGTTGGGATCGGTCGAGGTCAAAACTATTCTATTGTAACTCTCAACTAAGTATTAAGATTTTATTCACACGGTCGTTACGTTCATCATATATTAATAGTCAACTATGACTCATCCATTAATAGCGACGTACAAGAAAAGTTCAACCTATGTGCCTATTCGGTCCCCCGATAGACAAACCTTGATTTGTTTCCAACGACATTAAAAAAAAGTGATTTAGTAGTCCTTCCCGTGGAAGCGTTGTGGACATCAGTTTATGTAACTTCTTTTTTCCCAAGCGATTTAGGGTTGCCGTCTTTTGTACTTGACGTGAATTTATTTTATTTATACAAGCGAAATCGAAACATGATAGAAACGGAATGCCGGGCTTATTAATATCGAGAGTGGATATTTGTTTTTTAAATAAACCATCTATTTATGGTGAGCAAATGTATATACAGGCTGTGGCGTAAAAAATGAATAACCCTGAAACTGTCGACTGGCCAGATTATCATCTATCAGTTAGCCCACTTACATCACCATATGCCCGTGGATGATTAAATTATTGATATTTTTGATATTTTAAATAAAAATCGTACAAAATCAACTGCCATTTCTACAATTGGCGACATTTTCTCGTTCTGTTTTTTTATGTCACTCCTGAATACTTGTATCATCAGACCAGTATCAAGTTTTTTTGTTACAATCTAAGACAACTGCGCAAAAAATACTTATTCTGAAATTTAATACATGTTTTCTAATTATGCATTTTTGGGCCCCTGTATCAAAAAAAAATGTACCACACTGGGTGGTGATATAAGTGGGGTAAATGATAGATGATAATCTGGCGAGTCGACAGTTTCAGGGTTATTCTTTATTTACGCCACATCCTGTATATTAAACTTAGAGGGAACGCTTGCAACAAATATTTATGGATCTTACAGTAGACTGAACCCCTAACGTGTTGGCCTCAAAGCATAGCTAGAGACATGAGGATTAAATATATCTCTGCCTATTCCTATAGGGTAATATACAGGCGTGCGTCCATTCAATAAACTAGTCATCCCAACAAGTTGTCTGTCTCAGACACAGCTATTAACTTTCTTTAAGAAAAGAACACAAGCCATTATATTACAAGTCATCTACCTTCGCAGCACCCAAGTAATTTAAGAAGTTATTATTATATTGAATGTGAAAACAGTGTAAAACAATCTGAAATCGAATAACATATTCTTGAGAATAAAATTTGATTAAAAAATGACTAAGTTAAATAACCCTTTAAAATGTATATCGTGATCGTAAGAAACTCAATTGAAAATATGGAAATAAATGAGAAGTATACAAAACGACTTAGCATATCGTAAGTATTTGGTTATCAGGTAAGTTTTTAGATGATATAATAATAATCATTATGTATTTGGCCATTAAAATGCGTATGCGAATATGAGTTTGTTTGTTACGCTTTCACGACTAACTACTCGACCGATCATCATGAAATTTTGCATACACTTTGTCACAGGTACAGAAAAGGACACAGGGTACCTTTCTTGCAGAACAAAAGTACTTTTCTCGAGGGATAGAAATTTATTGACCAAATCTACATAAACGCGAGCGAAGCCGATATAATTTACTTGACTTTGCTCGCGTATCGCGTATGATCGGTCGGTAATCTTGATATAAGAAGGTATGCTCCAATCGTCTTCTTTAATCGGCCTTTTCTGGTTTCTGTTATACATAGTTGTATATAAACTCTTGTTAATTTTAACAAAGACCGCAATTTCGTATATGTACAATGCAGGAAATGTAAATAATTTAAGAGACCTAAACATTGGTACACAACTGTCTGTAATTTTAAACCACACATTGCTCTTATACATTGGTTCTGCGCTTTAAACACTTGCTCTCTCATACTGCAATTACCCCAGAATATTAGACCAAATCTCAAAATGGATGCCACTAAACCGTGATACGCCATCAGTCTTGTGCTGATGTTAACTTTTTTAGATAAGTTATGTAACACGTATGCTAAAGAGCTTACCTCTTTACACACTTCTTCCACTTGTTATATCCATGTTAATTTGCTATCTATTAATATGCCCAAAAATTTTGCCACCCGTACCTGATCAATGTTTTGTTGTTTGTAATTTACAATTAAATGTTGAATAGTTGTACGTTGGTGGAAATGCATTATATTTGTTTTCGATGTTTATAATTAAATTGTTTATGTCAAGCCAATGTACTATGTCCTTAAGTGTATTATTTATGTCACGTTCGTAAAAATCTTTTTTTTTTTTTATATTTATTAAAAGGAACTTCGTCAGCATTGACGATGTCGTCCTATAGAGAAGATAACAATTTTATATATAATCTTAAGACTGTTACAAGTAAAAATAAATAAATGATTCCTCATGACAACATCCTCGCGAGATATATTGCACATAGGATGTTGGCTTCATCCGACAATGGAGCTGCCAAGGCACTGTTGCACAGCCCAACGTTCTAATTCTTAATCAGCACCTGTCGTCGAAGAGACTCGTTCCGGACACACTCACACAACACATGCTGGATGTCGTCAATGACGTTACAGTCTAGACAATTGTCTGTATCCGACATTCCCATTAGGTGTGTAAACTTATTAGATGGTATGTGTCCCGAACGTAGTCTCAACAACGTTAAAATTCGTTTTCTGTGTGCATTCTTCTCTAAAAACCACGGGTAGCGTAGGGTTACTGGTTGAATGGTCTGATACCATGTAGTGATTATTCATTCGGCTGTATGTGTGCGGGGTTCCTACTTAAGGTTCTTCAATGAAATACCGAAATACGTTCTGTTATTTATTTCTGTGACACAATGTGACAGTACAACGGGTATTGATCGACTGGTTATACAATATTAATTATGATTACATTCTAGGTACATCTGATGCAATATCGATTGATGACTAACAATACCAAAATAGGAAATGTGCTGCAGGCACATAGCTCCCCCCTTCAAAACTACTAAAATTCATTATTAACATTACCTTAGTTATTCCCACAACTTTGTATAAACCAAACTTGCAAATGCAATCAGAATATTACAATTTAATAATTTTAAATGTAATGTACAAAACCACTATTGAAAAAGATTTTCAATGTTCAGAATAAATCTACGCAATATATATTTAGATTACACGAGTTAAACACAGATTATAGGTAGATAAATGTTGACTAAAAGTCCATTCAAAGTCCATTAATAACATAGAGCACTTGTCACTTTACACACTGATTTACTACGAATTTTTATACGATTACATTGCGTCGATTACGATTTACACCATTCACTATGCAATCACTTGTGCAGCGAAACCGTTTTGACCTCGCTCGCATCTTACGGCCGGTAGCTCCATAATATTTCGTCTTAAATATCTGCCGTAGCCATCCTTGCAATGGATCCATAGGAAATATATAATTGCCATCAGCAAAATCATCATAGTTATTAAACCATATATTTCTGCCTTGTCTATGAAAGCTGAAGCACTAGCCTGCGCCGAATTTCCAGCACCGTTTTGAGCAACGATAATTTCCTCCTTTGCCTGCTGACCACCCATTGTAATAATGAATGATGAAGCTTTTAGATGATTATATGATGTTCACGATAATATGTAATTCTGAACAGGTCAGGAGTTGAATCGGACTATTGGCTTAATGACGCGACCAGATCTCGTTTGCCGTTCAGTGTTTGGATTTGTCTCTCCCTTATACGGAATAGATGAATCCTGATACGTGTCGCTTACAATTACGAAGGCAGGTTTAAGTCGATCGATGCTTATGTTTTTCTGTATGCCATTACACAATAATTTAAAGTATTTTTCATCCTTTTCTATAACTTGGTAAGGTCCAGAATATGGAGGCGTCAATGGTTTCGAGACTTTATCGCATCGTACAAAAACTTGGGTACAGTTGCTCAACTCTGCGTGTACAAATATTTGACCTTGCTTCAGATTTCGTCTTGGTACTGATGATATATTTCGTATCCTTTGTCGTAACTCTTGCACAAATGTATCGTCCTCGGAGATTTCTGGCTTTGTCAGTGAAAAGCAATCTCCAGGCAAACGTATCGTTTCGCCGTACACCATTTCCGCAGCGCTAATGTTTGTGTCGGTACGTAAAGTTGTTCTTAACCCTAAAAGTACAGAGGGTAATTCGTTCATCCAATCACTAGTGTTTCCTCTACACATCACAGCTGTTTTTTAGGGATCGGTGCCACCGTTCAACTGCGCCATTTGATTGGGGATGGTAAGCAGTAGTCCTAAGCTTGTGTATACCCATTCGTTTTGACAGCAATGCAAACAAGTTGGATTCAAACTGTCGCCCTTGATCTGTAGTAATCCTTAACGTACAACCGAATCTAGCAATCCAGCCTGAGTAAACATTTTCCGCCACCGTTTTTGCAGTTATATCTTTAATTGGGTATGCCTCCGGTCATCCAGTACCTCTATCTAACATTGTTAACAAATATCTGTACCCTTTGCAGTAACTCAGAGGGCCTATAATGTCTACATGTAAATGGTTAAATCGTTTACTTTTCTCAAAAGACCCAACCGGTCACATAGTGTGGCGTTGAACCTTGGACCTTTGACATTCTATGCATGACTTAGCCCACGTAGAAATATCTTTGTTCATAGCTTTCCAAAAGTAGCGACCGCATATCATCTTTCGTGTTGTTCGTACACCTGGGTGGCCTATTCCTTGGATAAAGTTGTAATACGAAACTCGGCTGGCAAATATGGTCGCACCTTATTTGTAGAAACTTCACAGTATATTGGTATGTTATTATTAGGTAATAACATCCTCTTGAAACTTAAATTTTCTGGATTCATTAAGTTTTTCAGATCTTGGTCTCTTTCCTGAGCACGCGAAAGTTCTTCATAATCAATAGGTGATGCAATGCTAATAGATGAAATTCTCGAAAGGGTATCAGCTACAACGTTATCCGCACCGCTAATGAACTCTATCGCTATACAAAACTGTAAAATGAAGTCTAAATGTCTTAATCTTCGCAGAGTATCATGTTTCCCAATGTTGTTATTCATAAAATCGTGTACAAGCGGCTTGTGATCTGTGTACACTGTTAGCGATCTTCCTTCTATTAAATATCGAAAATGCTTGATGGACATATAAATAGCCAAAAGTTCACGATCGAAAGTGCTGTACTTATGTTGCGCGTCACTGAGCTTTGATGAGAAAAAAGCTAAAGGCTGCCATGAGTTATCAATACGTTGTTGCAATACCGCTCCGGCGCATGTGGCTGACACATCCGTCATAAGGGCTATGGGAACGACCGCAAGCGGGAAGAATAATGTAACCGCGCTTTTTAGGCTAGCCTTACATTGCTCAAATGCTTCCATAGATTGCTCAGTCCATAATATTGGGGTCTTATCTTTTTTCTTCGAGTCATGTAATTATTCATTGAGGGGCTTTTGAATTTCTGCTGCGCGGGGCAAGTGGCGTCTATAAAAATTTATCATGCCCAGAAAACGTAGTAATTCCGCCACTGTTTCGGGTCGCGGGTAATTTGATATGACCTCGACACGCTCGTTCAGTGGGCGTAGGCCTTTATCGGACACGTGAAATCCTAAAAACTCTAATTCAGTTTTTCCAAACTCGCACTTGGCCAAATTTATCGTGAGTCCCCATTGATTCAAACGTTCAAAAACTTTTCTAAGATGTATTTCATGCTCCGATCTTGATAGCGATGCTATTATGACGTCATCGATGTACGAAAAAATAAAATCTAGGTCGCGAAACACATTATTGTTAAGGAATCTCTGAAACGTTTGAGCAGCGTTTCTCAATCCAAAGGTCATTCTGTTGAATTCGTAGAGCCCAAACGGAGTTGCGATCGCTGTTTTTGGAATGTCTTCTTCTCTGACAGACAAATTATGATACGCGCGTTGAAGGTCAATACGGAAAAAAATACGTTTTCTTGCTAACAGGTACGTACAGTCCTGAATTCGTGGTATCGGGTATCTGTCGGGTTTCGTGATACTATTCAATCGACGGTAGCCGCCGCAAGGTCGTAACTCTCCGTTCTTTTTGACAACCACATGTAGAGGGCTCGCCCAGCAACTCTTGGAAGGTCGGCATATTCCCATGTCAACCATACGTTGAAACTTGGTCGTGACCCTGTCATATTTATCCGGAGACAATGGCCGCGGTTTTGCAAACACAGGCGATCCTGTTGTTTCTATAAAGTGTTCTACAGAATGGCATGGAGTCTCTTTAAAGCACATACGTTTTGTTATCTTTGGGTAATCTGATAGCAACGCACTAAATTCACAAGAAGAGTCAATTGTTCTCACTGATGGTTGATTTATTATGCTTATCGTGGCAATTGTACACAAATTGGTCACTTTATCAGTCACTTTCTTTGGTTCATGTCCACTAATAAATTGTGATATCCTAAAAAGTCTGCGCCTAATATGAGCTGTTTTACATCAGCGAGCACAAACGTCCAACGATAGGGCCGACGTAATCTAAAATCTAAATCAAGAGTTTTTGTGCCGTAGGTTTTGATTTCACTGCCGTTCGCGGCACTACTACACACATTATCACTAAAAAGCTTTGTCTTATACGGTATAACGGAAATGTTCGCGCCAGTATCTACTAAAAATTTTAGTCCCGTTATAGCGTCACAAACACAAAGGCGGTGAGCAGGCGTTATGGTGCTAACCTCCACCGGCGGTTGCACCACGCCGTTTAGTTTCCTTGTTGATTTTTTTTTCCACGCGCACGGCTCCACACATTTCTGTGCTCTATTGCGAAACTTATAATGATAATAACATAGCCAGTCAGCACTGTCTGGCGTGCGCCGTATAGAATTTCTGCCTCGTGACGCGGAACGGTATCGATTTCTTTGGTAATTAATTATTGCGAATCCTTGTTCTCTCTCTTTTCATTTCATTAATTTGTAGACTCAATTTTGATATTTCTGACAAAATAAATGCCATGTCGTTATTACTAGAAGTAGTAGCCTGTACTTCCGAGACGTCGTTCAAGGATCTTGTAGTTTCCACTACTTTATCCGCAATGGCTGCTAGTTTTTCCAAATCTTTTATCGCGCTGACTGCTAAGACTGCTCGAATAGACGAAGGCAGATGTCCTTGCCACATAATTATGAATGTTTCATCCGGGATTTTACCGCGCGCTAGATCCTTCATGCGCCTTAACAGCTGTAAAGGTTTCTGGTCTCCAAGTTGCATTTCCGAGAGCAGCTTCTGGAATTGCCGGTTTTCTGACTCCTCATAGACTACAAATAAACGTGCCTTTAGCGCTTCAAACTTTTTGATTTCAGGAAGCTTTAACAAAATGTCGCTAACTTGCTGGATTACGTCTTTTCCGAGTTTTGCCACAACTAAATTGAATCTTGCGTCATCGCTGAGTTTTTGTGGCCCTAATTCTTGCCATAAATCATTGCACTTTTCTTTAATAGTGTGTATGAGGTCTATGTATAGTGGTAAACATCTGTAACTATATCCCTCGCTGCAAGCCAATTTTGCCGCCTCGTATGCTTTTTCGTTACCCACAGTGCCAATATGAGATGGGACCCATTGAATAACTACTGATTTCTTAGTCCTGCGTATCTCATTTATGGTATTGAGGATAACTAAGACTATCGGGGAACCTCGAAACCTTGAGGGTAGCCGAGCCAGATGCAGTAGAGCACTTTTTGAGTCAGAAAAGATAACGATATGGTCACTGTTAACAGACATGGTATAGGCAAGAGCTGCCGAGATGGCTATCAACTCGCAATACATAATAGACATATTCTCATTACATTTAAATTTTATAGTGTCTTTCGTATGAGGATCATATATAGCCGCGCCTGAATAATTACTGTCTTTCGAGGCGTCTGTAAACAAATGGTAAAAGTTATTATAATTATTATTTATATATCTAATACAAGTTTCTCTTAAATTAACAATCGCAATATCCCTCTTTGGCAAATTCACTCCATCAATCTCATGAATTATAGTTTTAACTAAATCAATATTGCTGAGCCATGTGTAAAGAGTAAATATATCTAATATCGAACTAGAATGAACAGGAGTCTGATAAAGAGATCTGTGAATTTCCACTAGTAGGGGAAGCTTTTTGTTTCTCCAATATACACCATTGCATAAGTTTGATAATTCATTTAGAACAGATACAGTTATGTTGTCCTTTACAGATCTGCATTTGAGGTAATATTTTCTAGCTAAGTAACTTCGCCGGAGAAAAAGCGGTTGAAGACATAACTCATTCTCCATTACATGTATCGGAGTACTCTTGATAAACCCCCCAATCACCCTCATAGATACATTTTGTATTTTGTCTAATTTAGTTAATTGACTGTTTACATAGTTGTCATATAAAACACAATTATAATCTAGTCTACTGCAAATAATTGAAATATAAAGTCGTCGGAAATGTTTTGGATGCATACCCCATACACCCATAACCCGCTGAAACCCTAAATATATTTAAAAATTGCAAACATTTTTCATGAATTTCATTTATGTGAATTACTGAAATTACTGAATTGTCGGGTGGTTATACAATATCTGACCAACGTATTCAAGAAGTTGAATGTGTTCGGGACCTTGGTGTTATTCTTGATAAACAACTAAATTTTAAGGAACACTATGATTATATAGTGTCTAAATCACTAAAAACTCTCGGTTTTATAATAAGAAACACCAAGAACTTTAAAAACAAAATTACTATTATAAGATTATACGAGAGTCTGGTCAGGTCACTTCTTGAATACTGTTGTGTAGTTTGGCATCCGCATTATGAAGTTCATTCTAATAAAATTGAACGTGTCCAAAAAAGATTTTTGTACCACTTGGCATATAAATTTAATTTGTCAAAGAAGCTAACTAGTTACACAAACCGATTAACTCATTTCAATATTACATCACTTAAGAAAAGCCGTAAAATTTTAAATTTATCTTTTTTACATAAATTTGTCAATGGTAATATAAATTGTCCTCATCTGCTACAGAAACTTAATATTACAATCACTCATAAACTTCCACGGCTGTCTAGATATTCCTTGTTTACACCTAAGCGATCTAAAACTAACCTAGGCTTTTTCTCTCCTATAAATTGGCTCCAATCGGAATATAACTCTGTTAGTAAAAATAAGGAAATTGATATACTTAGTCTAAGTTTACCAACTTTTAAAAATAAAATATTATCACTAAGCTGATATACAGTTGCATATAGTTTTGTTCTTTTAGTATATGCTAATTATGTAAGAAATTGTTTATATAAGTTTCTTTTTTAAGTTCTGGGAAGCCTTATGCTCCCAACTATCGTTTGTAATTTGCTTTTCGTGGCAACCTGTAATTAAGGCAGCACCAATACTTGTAAACCACTGACTTTGAAACTTAGCTTTTAAGGTGTATGTTCTTGTTGGTTAGCCAAATAAATAAATGTGTTTCTTCCACTTCAAAGACCTGTCTAACCACATCCCTAAATACTTAATATTATTAACCAACTCAAGTCTATGTTCATTTATATCTATCACGATATTTGTTTTGTTATTACCTCTACTAAATAAACATCATTTTGTTTTATTATATGATAACTGCAACCCTAATTCCGCTACAAGATTTTGAAAAGTTAAAATAGTAGCTTGAATATCATTTATCGCATCCGTAATATTTTGTCTACTAACATATAATACAAAATCATCCGCATATTGCGAAACAAAAACATTTGTAAAGCTGTGACAGATCTTTTAAGTGGCAGCATTGAATAATAGTGGAGAGAGAGGGTCTCCTTGAGCAATTCCAGTCCCAGTAAATCTACTCAGCATTATGTTATCATTTATATGATTTATCAATTGCCTTTCGCGCAAAAATTCCCATAAATATGAGCATATGATCGAACCCGCACCGAAACTGTCCAATAATTTTAAAAGAGCTGATATGTCTACTTTATTATATGCACTATCCATAAAGCATCCCAATGTAGTTATACCCTTTGATAATCCTGTCTGAATACGAGAAACTAATCTAGACAGACTATCTCCGCAAGACCTAGTCCTACGAAATCCCACAGTTTTGTTAGAAAATCGGTTGTCCCTCTCTAGAAACCATTCTAGTCGTCGAGCAATTATCGTGTGGAATATTTTACATAGGCAAGAAAGTAAGGCTATTGGCCTAACACCAACCACTGAGCTTTCGGTGTGACCAGGTTTTGGAATAGGAACAACTTTGACTCTCTTCCATTGTCTGGGGACAAAACCCGATATCATAAATCTGGTGTATAACAAAGATAATGCCGTTTTACCTGAATCAGGGAGATGTTTTACCATTGAGTACCATCTTCGCCAGGCGCCGTGTCTGAACGCTTGATGCAGTTATTAAGCTCGTGACGATTCACGAGCTTAATAATATAATCGATAGTTGCATGTTTACAGACACAAAGTCAGGCTTAGGTGGAGGAACAAAATCTGGAGCCAATTCTCGTATTAAAGTTTCAACCTTCTCTCGAGGTACGGAGCTTCGCGGGGATCTATATCCCTTTAACCACTTCATCCGTCTCCACATATCAGATACAGAGGTCTCGCCATCGGAACTCAAGTGCAAGTCGACGCTCCGCAACTAAACGTGATAACTCTGGTCCCCAATATGGCTTTGGCTGAAATTTTTGACCGCGTGCGGGATTTTCGCAAAATTTTACGGTCGGTATACTCTCATTTGCAGCCCTATTAATTATCTCTATAAAATTGTCATATGCTTTTTGGTTATCTGAATGAAAGTCTAAGTTATACAAGTATTCATCAACTTTTTGTCTATATTTTATCCAATCCCCTTTTTTGTAATTTCGTTTAGATTTATTTATATAGGTGCCCCTAATTTCTGTTTGTAGTTTTAAGACAAGATGGTCACTTCCCAGGTTCTCGTTCAATTTTAATTGTCTATTTTCTCGTTTGCCAGTTAACCTTCAGCGCCAAGTCCAAGGAAGCCAATGTTATATCTGGGAAAGTCATTGAATTACACCATCAACAAGTTTAACACGTGTTGAGTTACCATTGTTAAGGGTAACATAATTATTTTCTACAAGCGAGTCAAACAACTGAACGCCTCTGGTGTCTGTCTTGGTAGACCAGTTAGAATGGTGTCCGTTAAACTCTCCTGCTAACAGAGTCTTTTCTGTCCTCAAAGAGAAGATTTGGTCCCAGTCTCGCTTACTCGTACGAACTGATGAGGGGCAGTAAACAGATATGATGTTTTCTATATGTTTACAGTTTTGTAATTTGATATAAAGTATCTGAGTCCCTGTGTTTATAATATTTATTTCACAATGACTTGCTTTTAAAGAACTATGAGTTAAAATAGCAATGCCTCCATATCCATCTTCGCGGTCCTCTCTAAAGACGTTATATCCACTGAAAAGGAAATGGCTTTCGGGATCAAACCATGTCTCATTAATGATAGCGATGTGGATTTTTTCTTGAGTTAATAGGGCTTCAAACATAGTAACCTTTGGTCGCAAGCTTTGGGCATTCCATTGAAGGATATTGAAGATTAAGGGCCTACCACTGTCTTGATCCATTCTTTAAAAAAATATATTACAGGCAGGTCGGACACATATTGCATGATAAAAGATATGATCCATTCAAATATTATGCTTACGCTTTCCTTGATTTTTATGTCCCATGGTATTTGACCATCCGTTATTCTTTCTTTAAGTTGTTTATATATCTCGCTCCAGGTATGTTTACGTTTTATACATGATTCCCTTACACTATTCATCCTATCTCGATCTATATTTTTATAGTCACCCTCTGAATGTATGTGTTCTTGTATGTCTTCTGTACTCGAACTTTGTTGATTGTGTATGTCGCCTTGATTGTTCTTTCTCTTCTTTGTTTTTACTTTTAGATTCCGGCTTGCTTTTACTACATTTGCGTAAGTATGACTGTCTCCGCTAGTAGATGGTATAATATGATTCATGTTATCATCTTCCATTCCTTCAATTATTGCATCCTTACAGTTATTGCTTAATGACATAAAAGGGGTAGAGTCTTCTGGAGGGACATATATAGTCAATGCTCTTTTATATGAGCAATTAAACTCAGACATCAATTCCCTTATTCTTTTTTCTTTAATAAATGCCGGACAAGTTCTAGATAGCACCATATGTTTGCCGGTGCAATTATTACATCTATAATTCGTAGTGTCACAGTTTGGATGGCTCTTACTGCACTTGGGGCAAATAACTTTATTGGACGGGCATAATATAATGGTATGCCCAAACCTCCAACATCGAGAACATTGAGTTACGGGGTATTGATATGGAGTAACTTTATATTGAATATGTAAATGTATGATGATAACGAGGATCCCGTGAAACATACACGCACATATTCTGAAGGCTCCCATCTCCCATCCATATAGTTTCTGCGCTTTAGACGTTTAACACCAATGATTTGAGTTTCGTTAATTAACCCCGTCATTATCTTTTCCTCCATTAGGTCCAAATCAATATCTTTGATGACACCAAATGACTGACTAATTTCCAAAGTCTTCTGAAATTTATAACCAAGGGTTTTAAAATATGTGGAGTTAATGATTTTATCACAATTATCTTCATTATTAAATGAGATTAAAAAACTTTATGCGAGTTTATATACTTTATCTGGGTAATGCCTTCTATTTCTTGTGAATTTAACATTTTTGATAGCTTGAACTGCTTAGGTAACACTTCTGCAGACGTCAAGCTTATTTCAAATTTGTCCTCGGGTATTCTTATTATAGCCCCAGTGTTGGTGTCAGTGCTTGCTCGCGCTAGTCTTTTGATATCTCATCATTGTCTAATGCCCTGTTTCGTTTACTATTTATTTTATTTAAGCAATCGGCACTGACTTCTTTCTTATGTAATGTATTTTCTCTATTGTTTATTTTGTCGGCCTCGATGGCGTAGTGGTTAGTGTAACCAACTGCCACGCATGAGGTCGCGGGTTCGATTCCCGCACAAGTCAAACATTTGTGTGCATGAACATGGATGTTTGTCTTGGTCTGGGTGTTTCTATGTATAATAAGTATGTATTTACAAAAAAAAAAGTATATAATATGTATGTTTATCCATTGTCTAGTACCCATAGTACAAGCTCTGCTTAGTTTGGGCTAGATGGTGTTGTGTGTATGTGATAGAATATTATAGAATATTATATTATTATTATTATTATTATATTGTTCTCTTCCATGTCTTCTCTCATTTCATTGAAATCTTCTAAACTGCATGACAATTCATTATTCGCCCTTATTAAAATATTCGCATTATTGCACTCGTTAACATCTTCTAATTCGTCGCTATCCATTTGTAAACAACATAATGGATTTCAAACAAAAGCGCAGTCGGGACTAGCCGCGCGATGCGAAACCGGTTTCCGCTGGGGCGAGTAAACGATAAATACGATACACGTCCGACGATGCGAAGCGCCCGCGCGCGAGTCATAAATATCTTTATTGCTACATTTTATCAATGCGGTACTATCATCAGCGAATAGAGTCATTGGATGTTGTATGTGGCTTGGTAAGTCATTAATATAGAGTAAACATAAGAGAGGGCCTAGCACACTGCCTTGTGGCACACCATATTTAATAATCCTGCCTTCAGATAAGTATCTTATTTCTCGTTTAGTCTTAAGACATATTCTACTTATTTCTGTGAATTGTTGACGATCACTAAGGTAAGATTTAATGAGGCTCAATACATTTTCTCTGATCCCATAGATGTTAAGTTTTTTAAGTAAAATTTCGTGATCGACGCAATCAAAAGCTTTAGTCATATCTGTGTAGATTGCGCATATAGGTATTTTGTTGTCTACGTTTTCCATGACAATGTCGAGTAGTTCATAAATAGCCGTATTTATGCCTTTATTTTACGGAAGCCTTTTTGTTTTATGTTGTATTTAGCCAAAAAAATATTGATTGCTTCATAAATAATCTTTTCTATGACCTTACAGAAAATAGGTACTAGAGCTATGGGTCTGTAATTGGCAAAATTTTCTTTACAGTTGTTTTTAAAGAGTGGTTTTACTATAACTATTTTTAAGGCGGTAGGAAATGTACCTGAGCTTATACACATATTTATTATGTGGCTTATATGTGGGGCAACACAATCTGACACGTATTTTATTACTTTGGTAGTTATACCATCGTAGCCAAAGCTGTTTTTGTTTTTTAAAGATTTGATAGCTCTTGTTATTTCTTGGGGTAATACGGGCGACATAAACATTGATTGTAGTTGATAGTTTATACCAGTAACTTGGGTGTTTGTTGTGTTATTATTTTTTACTTGATCAATGAAATAATTGTTAAAAGCGGTTGCAATGTGTTTTGGATTTCTAATAATACTGTTTTGTATTTTAATTTGAGCTATAGGTTCAGTAATACGAGATCTATTATTGATAATTTGCCAAGATGCCTTCGATCTGTTACTGGATGTATTAATAAAATAGTTATTTTGTGCTTTTTGCGTTAGTTTGATAATTTTTCGGTATTTTTGAGAGTAATTTTTAAAAATAATTTTATTATCATTAGATGGGTTTCTTCTATACTTCCATAATAGCTGTCGCTGTTTCCTACTACACACCCGTATACCACGCGAAATCCATTTAATTTTTTTGTTAGCATTAATAACGACACACTTGTAGGGAAAGCAAAGATCATATAATAAACCGAAGTATTCCAGAAAGTAGTCATATGCTTTGTTAGCATCCTCTGTATTGTATATGTCGGAAAATGAGAGGCATTGGAGATAATTCTTAAACCTTGCCATATTATCTATTGATATGTCCCGTCTCTTAACGCGCCAGCAACCCATCCTACAAGCTTTATTTACTTTAACATCCAATATTTGTGCAGCATGATCAGACAAGGCAAAATCTAATACTTCGGCTTTGCACTTTAACTGGTAACTACAGAAAAAGTTATCAATGCAACTATTACTATATAATCTAGTTGGTTGTCGTAATTCTAACCTAAGATTATAAGAGAAAATGTTCAAAGTCAAAAGCCATGTTATTTCTGTTCAATTTGTCAATGTTGAAGTCCCCGCACAGAATAATCCTTTTATTAATATTAGAACATAATAATTTTAAAATAGACTCTAAATTTTCATAAAAAATACTCAAGTTGTTAGGTTTTGGTGGTTTGTATATGCATAAAATAATTAATTGGTGATTGACTAGCTCTATGCTGCAACATTATATTGCGTTTGTTACAGAATAGTGTGATATTTCCAAATGCTTATATTCGATATCTTTCTTAATTAGGATACACGCTCCGCCGCGTTTTATTGCTTTCCTTGCAAAACAGGCGGCTAGCTTGTAGTTTTCTATATGTAATAGTTTTTCATGACCTTGCATAATGAAATGTTCTGTAACACATATTACGTCTATGGGCTTTTGACTATTAGATAATCTTTGGAGATGAACTGTTAATAGGTCCTGTTTATTTAATAGGCCAGCGATATTTTGATGAAGTATAAAATCCTGTCAGTTTGTTTAAGTAAGTGAATAAAATATTCTTTGACAGTAGTTTCTTTGGTTACATCCCTTATCTAAATCGCTTATTATAGTGTCCTTATTTGATCCGTCAAATAAGAATTTGAAATGTGTCCTAAAAACTTATATTTTCTCCAATCAAACACAACTACGCCACCCTACTAAACTCTGAATCGCATACAAGCACGCGGTCTGCAGAATGATAAGTAGTTACTGCAGGCAAGGTAAAGAAGAGTGGGAGGAGATTCATACTTATCAAATCAATCACAGTCTCACCTTCAGTCTCTTTATATTCATGTAGGGACTGAAGGTCAGATCGCCATTTACGCCGAAGTCAACAAAGCTCCACCGTGTTAATAAAATATACCCAATTAACAGACAGGCAACGCGGCTGGTATTGGAGCGTCTACCTCAATTACGATATTTAAAATAAGGTGATAATAATAAATTTAATTCATGTTTCTTTATTTTTATTTAAATTGTTGCTATATAAACACTTACACAGTTCGTTTATCAAGTATTTTGTATTATTTTCTCTTCAAAGGATTCATATAACGATTAATTTAATTAAGACGTGAACAGACTTAAGGAAAAGAGGCTTCGTTGAGATTGCGCCAAAATTAGTAAGTATTTATCTTCCTGTTACCTTTATAAGTCTCAGTGTATGTCAAAGTCGATCCTATTTTTCTCTCCTTTACTTTATCAGATGTTCTGTACTTTTAAAAGTCAATCCATTACAGTGGGAGGGTATAGGGTAAAAACAAATAATAATAATAATCCAGTGGCTCTCAAACCCTCGCGTCAGATGAGGGCTAATTACCGATTCAGTAACTACAAATAGACATGTAAAATAAATGGTTACTAAGTATACATATCATCAATACACAAGGCTTCTGTGACATTCTTTATTTGCTGTATACCATAAAGGCCTCCTTTTCTCCTTAACCTTTTGACCGCCACGGACGTCCATTCACGTCAACTTAAACCGTGCTCACGACGCTCCCGACGACATGGCACGTCGAAAATACGACTATTTTACAGTTCAAAATAAACACACAAAAATATGTTTGTTGTGTTCCTTTTACCTATTATTTAAAACTACATTAATCATCGCCTGGCGTAGGGGGCACGACGCTACTTTTATGTTGTGGCGGTCAAAAGGTTAAAGCGAAACTTGGGTCATTGACGAATTCTTGTGACACTGATCATTTGTATCCTTTGATTTATGAATTAGCACTTCAATACTTAATCCTATTGGCACGGTCTTTCAACATTCAGGATTCGATTGTAAGGATCTGAAGGTTTTTATGCTTCGATCGGGATAATGTTTGATAGGTCAATGACTTTTCTTTTCTTTTTATGGTTCGCGTTATACATTGCGCTAAAATGTCTTGATTTTTTTCTACTTGGAATCTTAAAAGCGCTGTTTTGCGTTTGGTTTTTGGACTGTTGTTGCTGTAATGCATTTTTGTTTAATATATGCACAAGCGACTGAAGAATAAATATGAATGACCAACATTAGGATCACTTGCTTCATGGAGTGGATAGGCATATTATAATAAAAGTTATTTTTGTCTACGACGAAAATTGACTCTGCTAATCCTCATTCTCATTGTAGTCTCTTGTTTTTCTATATTTCTTATATATCAATATAATATTTTTGAGCAGGAATATGTTTGAAAATGGCATTGTAGGAATCTTAAATGAGTAACCTAAAATGTCTACGTTACAAGCTTTTATCAATTATTTGGATGACGAATATCTTACATCTTTATCCAATTCTTACCGTCAAGACATACCTGAGTAACGAATAAGTATTTATATTTATAGTACTTAGTTTGTCTTAACTGTCAATTATACTTTATAACATTGTAATCTGTGGATAACGTCGTGAGCAGTGTGTTTGTTAATTCTATCATTTTACTCCTAAAATTGTTGTAATGTATAATACAGTGTAGTTTGTTGTCCCTAATAAAATAAAAGTAAAATAAAATATTCGTCGCAGAATTTTGCTGTTATATAATATGTTATAATTTTTATTATTTGCCGTTAAGTCGAAGCCGGGTCAGTTGATATCATGTTGATTAAATTTGCATTACAATTGTGTTATGTTGTTGTTGTTGTATTAGACGTACTTGTCGTACTATTTTTTGTCGATACCGTAGTACTGGTGCTTGAATTCGAATAACTGGAGTCTGAACTTGTGTCAGTGGTGCTTGAACTCGAATCACTGGAGTCTGAACTTTTGTCATTGGTGCTTGAACTCGAATCACTGGAGTCTAAACTTGTGTCAGTGGTGCTTGAACTCGAATTACTGGAGTCTGAAATTTTGTCATCGGTGCTTGAAATCGAAACTAAAAGTAGTAATTAAATGTATCAAAAAACAAACTGCGGTAAACACGAATAAAGTAGGTATACTAGTTTCAATATGTAACGCGTCGACTTAAGACAAAATAGTTTATTTATATACAGGAGATAATATGTTAATTATTGAAAGACTGGCCCTCTAATAAATTGGCGTTCAGATGCTGCGTCCAGACGCGAGTGATTTAATCATTATGTTTCGATATCGTTAAGCTGATAGGTTAACCTACAGGTAAACTTTTAAAAATATTCTTTTTACTTACAAAACAGAAAACGAATGTGATCTTATTTGAAACATCAAAAATATGCAATACAATACGCTAAGTACAAAAAATGTACGAGATACTTACGCTCTGACTGGTATATAGCAGCCGCCTGAAAAATACAATAACAGTTTTATGCATAGGTACTGATGGTAGGTAATGCAACGAAAAAGTTAATTTGTATAATGGAAAGTTTATTGATTCGTTGTCACTACTTAATTCGAATATATATATGTATACGAAAAATTATTTGACGATGGGTTCATTGATCGTTTTTCGACATTTATTGTATACTAGTTTTCGCCCGCGGCTTCGCTCGCGTAAATGTAGGTTAGGTAAGGTTAGGTTTGCAACAGTTCTTGTTTCTGGATTAAAGGTACCCTATGTCCTATTCTGTACCCCTGACAACGTGTATGCAAAATTTCATGTTGATTGGTTGACTAGTTAAGGCGTGAAAGCGTAACAAACAAACAAACAAACTCATTTTCCCATTTATAATATTAGTAAGAATTTTAATTTTAATAGAATAGTCCCGCAATAGGATTAAGTCCTGTGTCAGGGGACTTTATAAACATTCAAACAGTGAACAAAGAAAAGAAAGAAAGAAAAATGTTTATGTGACACACACTACAAACTCATAATATCAAATATATAAAATAAAAATAACTCTCAGACTCAGAACAACAATGTGTGGATCACACAAATGCTTGTCTCGTGTCCACTCGCTGCGCGTAGTGGCGCCGGCACGCTCACCGCCAAGCTTCTATATTCAACAAATGAGCCGTTTTACCTAAGGACAGTTCATTTTAGGGCCGCTTCTATTCATTTTAATGATCAACGACTTGCCGAAAATAATCAATAAATCTATACCTTTAATGCAGAATGATGATAGAAAACTTGAAATAGGGCAGAATCCGGACCATGAAGTGCTGCAGCAGGATATAAATAAGATTGTTGAATGGAGTTCTGAAAACAAATTGTATTTCAACGTGGGCAAATGTTCAGTGTTATCGTTGACTCGCGCGCGTAGTCCGACTCACTGTCAATATTATTTAGACGGAACACCACTGCAACGTGTCACTGAAGTTAGGGACTTAGGCGTGCACTTCACTGCAGACTTACATTTTAGAAAGCATATCACCAAAGTTTGTAGGAAAGCATACCGCAACTTAGGAATGATGTTACGTCTTTCTAACCAGTTCACTAACATCGGTGCTCTGAGGGCTTTATACGAAGCTCTTGTGAAAAGTCATTTAGAATGTAATGCAATAGTCTGGGCACCTCAAAAATTAAGTACAAATTAATGATGGAACGTATACAAAACAAATTTCTAAGATATATGTATTTTAAACAGTATGGTGTATACCCTGGATATCCATTACTGTATCCTAACCTGTTTCTATTAGGTATTATTGGCTATTTTAAACTTGAGGTGAGAAGGGAGGTAGCTCTCGTCTCTTATGTATTTAAAGTTATGCGTGGTAAGATACACAATCCAGTCGTCCTAGGGATAGTCAGGTTGTGTGTCCCGGATGAGTACGTGTCGCACCGCCGCTGCTGTGGGTGCCGGTGGCGCGCACGAACTTGCTGCAGCAGGCGCCCCTCACGCGCGCGTTGCGGGCGCTCAATGCGATATCGCAAAAGGTCGATATATTTAGCTGCACACTGAGTGAATTTACACGAACCGCTTATTGCATATTAATATTATAATTATATATATCGTACCGTATATATATGTATATTATATATATATCTATGTGTGTGTGTGTGTGTGTGTGTGTGTGTGTGTGTGTGTGTGTGTGTGTGTGTGTGTGTGTGTGTGTGTGTGTGTGTGTGTGTGTGTGTGTGTGTGTGTGTGTGGGTGTGTGTGAGGGATACATTTTGGATTTATAGTATACTTAGCTTAATCAAATTTTCTGTGTCTTCATAAGATTTGGACAAGAGCCATATGGTAACTTTTTTCTTACATTGCGATCTATTTAATGAATAGATGTTGCAGTATTTATTAGCAGTGTTATATAAATGACAGCTTACAACAGTGTGGTGACGCGCTGCTAACGCACTTCTGAAGCTATGAGCCTGGCAGACCTTATATGCACGGCGCTTTTTTGTGACTCGAATGTCATATTCCAGATCAACATGTTTTCTGCAGATTGTTTCAAGCACAAAGAGCTGTCTGACAGTAAGCAGTTCACATTCGTGATATAATTGGGCAGTCGAATATTTAAAAGGCTTACATGTCATAACTTTAAGGACTGCTCTTTGTGCTCGTTCTAGGGGCAGAAAAAGCGATTTCATAGCTCCACCCCAAACAGATATACAATATGTTAATATAGATTGACATAGTGCATAATAAACTAATTTTAGTGTGTCAAAATCAGCTGAGTAACGTAATTTTTAGAAAAAGAATATCATCTTGCGGACGCGGGCAGTAATATTAGTCAGGTGGTATTTCCATGAAAGAAGATTATCAATATATACCCCCAGATATCTTGTGTGGGCAGATCTCAATATAGTTGGGCAGTCGCAGATGTTAGTGAATGTGTTTGTCGAACAAGTATGTGCTCTTATATTGAATGTTTCCAAATATGGTTGGGTTATAGCTGTCTTTGAGAACGTGATGTATGTGGTTTTGTTGAGATTAAGTGTAAGTAGATTGTTTGACAGCCACTGCATTACATGACTAAGAGCGCATTCTGAACGAACAAACACTTCTGACCAGTTTTTGCCACGAACAAGTATTGCAGTATCGTCTGCGTAGGTAATGATAGAAGAATAGGGAAGGGATAGGGTGCACAAGGAGTTTATGTAGAGTAGGAAGAGAGTTGGGTCAAGGATTGATCCCTGTGGGACACCAAAAAGGAGGGGTGCGTTGTCACTAACGATGTCATCTATTTTTACACACTGTGTCCTATCAGAAAGATAATCTTTAAAAATACGAAGTGCATATCCACGGATGCCCATTCTCTCCATTTTTAATAAGAGATGTGGAACAGAGACAGTGTCAAATGCTTTGGTAATATCTAGGAAAATCGACAGGCATTTTTGTCCATTATCAAGACTGTTTACTATTTCATCAACCAGAGAAGCGACTGCACCCTCAGTCGATATTCCTGTCCTAAAACCAAATTGATTCGGCGCTAAAATACTGTTTCTCTTTAAAAAGTTTCTTAGGCGGGTGTTTAGCACCTTCTCCAGGATTTTAGACATCGCAGGTAGGACAGATATAGGCCTATAATTATTGACACTGTCTCTGTTTCCACTCTTAAAGATGGGATGCACAACGGCCCTTTTAAAAGATTTGGGGAAAATCCCTTCTGCCATAGAAACATTGCAAATGTGGGTAATTATTGGTACCAGGATGTTTGAGCACTTTTGCAATAGATGAGCAGGAATTGCGTCCCACCCGACCGCAGCATCTTTACGCAAATTTCGAATGATTGACTCTACCTCAGACTCATCCGCTGGCAAAAGAACAAAAGAATTAGCATTAATGTTATCATTCAGCAATTGAGTATTTTGTATATTAGGGCTAATTTGTAATGCTAAGTCACTACCGATACGGGAAAAGTACTCATTAACTCGGTTTACAGATGTCAAATTATCTTTGTCTATATTTAATAGTTCAACAGGGGATTGTTTAACGGAAACCGTGTGAGTAATGTTTTTGATTATTTTCCAAGTAGACCGTGGGTTATTTCGTGCTTTACGTAGTTCATTATTTTCGTAGTTATGTTTTAATCTTTTTAATAATTTATTGCAAAAGTTGCGGTATCTGAGATAGGTTACTTTAAGGGTGTAATTATCAGGATTCATTTTAAGCCGTTTACTCATGGAGTCTCGATTGCGTATACATCTGAGCAATCCTTTAGTGATCCAAGGTTTGAATATTACTTGTTTAGATGGTGTGCGAATAATTTTAGAGTGCTTTTGTATTAATGATTCAACACTTGTAATCAACATCCAAAAGGATGGTCAGCAAACTAGCGTAACTAACTGAAATTATAACCACTCAGCGGGTGCCGCCGCCGTCTTCAACCAAGAGTAAAATATGTTTGTTGAGCACGGACAGAAAAAACAAAGTCTTAGCAGTAGCTCAAAGTGTTGTTAATCATGACTACGAAATCTGTCATTACCTGAAAACCAATGGAGACACCAAACAACTTCTTTGTGGCTTGGAAACTAAGTTATGTGATTTTAATTTGAGAGACTTTTGCATTATCTTAATAGGTGCGGAAGACTTTAGAATAACAAAAGACTATTTTGAAATTGTTTTTTACGTTCGAAAGATACTACAGAACATAACACATACAAATGTAATTATTTGTTTTCCCACCTACAAACTTGGTTATCCTTTATATAACTGGCGAATAGAATCATTTAATAATTTGTTATACCTAGATTTAATTAGCCATCAGCATGCTTATTATATAGATTCTAATTCAGATTTAACAGTAGATTTCAATATGTTTTATAAGCACTCGGGTAGAGTAAATAACAGAGGTATAAAATCAATTTTTGAAAATGTAATGTTGTTGATGAAAGATATTGACTATAATGTAGAATTAACACCATGTAATATACATAGGGATCGATACACAAAGGATCAATCCACAAATAAAGAATATTGTCTTGGTTCTAATCCACAATATACTCCTCATTCTCAGTCAACGTATCATGTAAAAGTTGATAACAAACATAAAGATTTTTTTCGTGTATAAGCACATATTTATCTTACACCAGAACATTAATGGGCTGATAGGAAAATCAGGCCAATTGAGCATTCACCTTAATGAACTCCTACAACAAGGAAAGGTGGTTGATCTCATCTGTATCACAGAGCACAATATGAAAGCAGACGACACCACGCAACTAAATTTACCTAACTATAAAATAGCAACATTTTCGTCACGAAGCACAAGAAACGGGGGTACGTGTATATTAATTAATCCTATCCATGAATATAAAATCATAGATGTCAAAAAATTCTGTGTCTCAGATGTCATAGAATGTTGTGCCGTTGAACTAACAGATCATCGGCTGGTGGTTATTTGTATTTATAGACCTCCAAAACATAGTAAAGATGTAACAGCAGTTTTCTTTGACAAACTAGATCGTATGTTAACACTATTTCGACATGGTGATAAAAAAATTGTAATATGAGGTGATTTTAACATCGATATTCTTCAAAACACGAGATTGGCTACAGAGTTCGAATATTTGCTTCTAAATTATAATATTAGACCGAGTATAAAGCAGCCTACTCGTATATCTAGTGGCACATGTATTGATAATATTATGCACAATGTTAAAGGTAGCCGTGGTGAAGTTCTTGACTTTGATTTGTCTGATCATACGGCTCAGTTCTTCAGATGCCCGGTAAAAAAGACGTGTTCCATTAAATACTGGTATGTAAGAAATCGTGACTACTGTGCCGAAAACAAAGCTAAATTTCTAGACTGCATGCGTAATCTTAGTTTTGACGAAATCTACAAAAGTACAGACCCTGAGGCAGCTTTCAATTTATTTCACGATACGTTCCAATTATTCTATGATCTATGTTTTCCTTTTTTAAGAAAAAAGATTTCTATTAAAAAAACCCCCAAGTGGCTGTCTAAAGGTATCCGAACCTGCAGTAAACGAAAAAGAGATATACTTTGGCAATATAGGCGATCTCCTACTCATGATAATAAGTTATTACTAAAACAATACACAAAACGACTTAAAAAAATTATATACTTAACTCAAAAAGCACAAAATAATTATCAAATAAATAATGCTGAAAATAAAAGTAAAACTACGTGGAACGTAATCAATAATTGCAAAACAAACTTTCCTTCAGAACCTTTGAATAAAATAAATATTAATGGTAAAATAGCTCATGATCCCACAGAAATCACTACGGCTTTTAATGACTACTATATAGATTCAGTAAAGCAAACGTCTTGTAATAAAAATAGCAATAGCTTCCCAAGCCAAACCTATTACCCTAAATCGTTGTTTATGGCACCTACTGATCCTCGAGAATTATATGAAATTATAAATTCATTAAAAAATACAAATAGTACAGGTTACGACGGTATTTGTACAAAAATACTAAAACTAGTATCAAATATTATAGCACCCGTACTGAATCATATAATTAACTTGTGTATAGAAAACGGTCACTTTCCAAGTAAATTAAAATTGACAATAATAAAACCGTTGCATAAAAAAGGTGATAAAACAGCTGTTCAAAATTACCGTCCAATAGCTCTAATCCCAGTACTGTCTAAAGTATTCGAAAACGTCATAAACAGGTCTTTATATTCTTTCTTTGAATCACAAAATATACTAACTAAAGAGCAATATGGTTTTCGTAAAAATAAAACAATTAATAAGGCAGTCTTTGAATTACTCTCAAAAATCATAGTAAATATTGACAAAAAAACACCGATCGCAGCCATACTAATGGATATGTCAAAGGCATTTGATCATGTAGACCATGAATTATTACTACGTAAGTTAGAAGGTTATGGCGTAAGGGGCAATGTATTAAAATTAATTAAATCCTACTTATCTGACAGAAAGCAAGTCACTGTCTTAAAAAAGGTTTGCCCAAAAACAAAAGTAGAAGATACCTATACGTCGTCGACTAGATATGTTACATGTGGAGTTCCCCAAGGAAGTGTCCTCGGGCCCTTGCTATTCATTGTATACATAAATGATTTACCAAAATGTATTAAACATCAAACCGTCCTTTTTGCAGATGATAGCACTGTCATAGTCCCATGTGAAAACATACATACTTTCGAAAATGATATTAATAGTTCCCTTCAATCCATAATAAACTGGTTAGAAATAAATAAATTGAAAGTAAACTTAGAAAAAACCAAAATAATGTTATTTTATCAGCGAAAAAATCAAGTGCAACTTAAAATTACTTACGAAAATAAAAGGATCGCTGAAACGAATACTGCTACTTTTCTAGGATTACATTTAGACAATCACCTATCATGGAAATCCCATATTGAAACCGTTGCCAAAAAGTTAAATCAATATGCATATGCCCTATACAATTTATCAAAAATAGTAAATGAGTCTGTCGTTCTAGTAGCGTACAATGCATATGTAGTTTCTACACTACGGTTCGGCATTATGTACTGGGGAAATTCCACTGATAGACTCGTCGCTTTCAAAGCGCAAAAGAAATGCCTTAGATCAGTTTTTAAATTAAAATCAACTGACAGTTACCTACCATATTTTAGAAAATTTAATTTACTTACCATGCCTTGCTTATATATTTATGAGATAGCTTTGTTCGTAAAAACTAATTCGGAAACATTCAAAGCTGTAGAATCTAAACGCCGTAATATGGACATTTGCTCCTACTCACACAAGACTGCCCTTTATGACAAAAGCATTGTAGGCATGGCACCCAAAATATATAATAAAATACCCAGGTGCATCAGAGAAAAAAATGAGTTAAATGAATTTAAAAAATCGCTGCTGAAATTCCTGACACAGAAGGCATATTACTCAGTACAAGAATACCTAACCGATGATAATTTAAATAAATATTCAAATAAATTGTAGATAAATATGTGCTTTAATAATATTAGTAATATTTTAACATTTTTTCAATTTAATAATAATGTAATTATGTGCATGTAAATCATTTAATATTGTGATACTTATTTTTTAATTTAGTTGTAAGGATATTTATATATAATTAATATTTGTATGCCGCTATCGGCTAGACATGGCGAACTTATATTTTATTATGTACACCTTGTATATTACCTATGCTCTACAAATAAACATTTGATTTGATTTGATTTGATTTGATTTGAACATCTCAGTTGCAACGTTAGGATCAGACGTGTTTAATATTTGCGAGAAATCTGTGTTCGAAATATCCGCGCTAATAGAATAATAATCTACTTTTACAAAGTGAGTTTTGCGTTTATTTGGTCTTAATAACGTTTCCATGCTAAAGAGAACCGGTGCGTGGTCTGTGAGACTAGAATCTATAATCAGTGTAATAGTTTTGAGATTAGATTTCAATAAGACATGATCTAAACAACTTTTGTCACGGGTAGGTAAATTGTGCGTTGGTAAAAGTCCATGCAATGCCGTTAGATTGAGATAATCGTTCGCCATACTGTTCAACTCTGTCGGGATGATATTAATATTAATATCGCCGATTAGAACCACATTCTTATAGTTACATAAAGATGCAAGTGTATTTTCCAAGCCATACAAAAAATTGTCAATATTACGGTTACAGGGTGGCCGATACAGGGCAATTATATGTAGAAAGATTTAAAGACTCAATTTTGCAAATTAAACAATTTGCGTCCTGTATATGCGACTCTATAACGATGTGTTTCATTGACCTCTTTACAAAAACAATAACACCATCGTTTTGATTAATGTTTTTTATCGTATGATAACCAACATAAACGCCTAAAGCTGGAATGGTAGACGCCTTGCTCAGCCAACACTCGGATAAAACTATTATTTCAGGAGGGATAGATAATTTACTTAAGAATACAGTAAAATCATCAAAATTGTGGTTCACGCTACGTATATTAACATGCAACATGTTCACTAAATTAGAACTATTATTTAAGAGCCCACTACATTGTTCTAGTTTACATACGCATGACTGTGTTGTACCAATAGAATCTAATTCATTTGTTATTGTGTTTAAATCGAACATTTATGAGATAAAAAAGCCATAAAAGGTGTAGCAACAACGATTATGTGCAAACATCGCATATGCCTGATAATAAAACAATAGCAACCTTTTTTGATAATCACTTTTGCTACTACTGCACTTTAGATTAACTTTAATGTAGTTTCTGCCTATCCCACCGTGAGGCAGGCGTAAGTCTATGTATGTATGTAGAAACCAGTTGTTATTACCACTTTTACATATACTGTATTTAAGATTAAGATTTCTGATATGTATTTTATAAAACTTGTTACCTAACGCATAAAGTGATAAAAAACGAATGAAATAAAACGAACAATAGGGTGAAACTATGGCCAATGCTATAGGTACATCCGTGGCAGCTATATTGTCTAGTTCATATAATAAATAAGACCACAGTATACTTAAATAAAAGTGTGTGTGTTTACGTGTTAGTTTATATTGCAATATTAATGTTGTTTTGAGTAGTAAACGGTAGTGTATATAAGTGTAAAGTATTCGTAAGCTTCTATTATACATATTTTTAAAAGTATTAACATTGAAAGATATAAAAATATACAATTTTAAAGATATATACTTACAACAAGAATAATTAAAAACGCAATGGTTTTCATGATGAAGGAATGTCTTGTTGAGTACGACTGTAGTAGCTCGAATAGTCCGAAGAAGCTGGTGACCTATTCGCTTCTAAATGCGTATTTATATCAAATGGATGTTTGTTTAGTTTGTGCCAATAAGTTGCACGAGGAAATAATTTGTCATTGTATCAACACAACTGTACAAATAAGGATACAGACAAAAATATAATTAATATGTAGTTGCAAGATACAGTTCTTCTTATAATAAAACTAGCTTTTGCCCGCGACTTCGCTCGCACAAATGTAGGTTAGGTTCACACCCTAACCACCTAGCAGTATGAAATATACTTTACGACCTATTATCATACCTACTAAATATACATAAAAAAAATCATAAGAATCGGCCGAGCCGTTTTGGAAGAGTACGACCATAAACACCGTGACACGAGATTTTTACATACATATTTAAGTCGGACCAAATTACAGATAGTTACGAAGTTTGATCAAAATCGGTTCAGTAGTTTCAGAGTTTATCCCGAACATACACCGTGACACGAGATTTTTACATACATATTTAAGTCGGACCAAATTACAGATAGTTACGAAGTTTGATCAAAATCGGTTCAGTAGTTTCAGAGTTTATCCCGAATCTACATCGTGACACGAGATTTTTATATAACAACCCGCTGCCTGATGATAAGCAGTTACTTATAATTGTTTACAATAAAATATAGCAGGGATATCACACGTGAAGTTGTGACCTTAAAAAAGAATTTAAAGACTTATATTACTTTTCATCCCAATGAAAAGTAAGGAATTGGAGAAGTAAGTATGTATCTTATCTTATGTGGGGGCCAGTCAGTGCAGACCAGCGACACTTCGACCCAGTGGGATCTTTTGTGTCGACACTCTCCCAATAACGACTGCCATAGATGATCATGGCAGCCGGGACCAACGGCTTAACGTGCTTTCCGAGGCACGGAGCAGGCTATAATTGTCAATCAATACGCACATAATTTCGAAAAGTCATATAACTTCCGAAAGTCAGAGGTGCGCGATGTGGGTTTGAACCTGAGACCCTCTGCATTGCAGTCTGTTGGTCTCCCCACTGAGCTATCGCTGCTCTCAAAGTAAACTAAGTATGTAAATCTGCAGTACTATTTCTCTTCATATTAAATTCAATTACAATGTTCCTATTCTTACACCAATTGCCTATCCAGATGGTAGTTTCCTCGAATGACTCGGCAACAAAAAGCTCTTCCATAAACAGAAAAACAGGGAAAGTGTAAACATAAATATAAATAGTATAATAGTATAGTAATAGTATAAATAGTTTTAATAGTTTCAATAATTTAATTAGCTTAAAAATTTGTAAAGTTTAATAGTAATAGTAAGTGTCAAATAAACAACGCGATAAAATCCGTTTATAGTAGTTTAATTTCAATGAATAACATTTGCGTAAAGAGAAGACAATATTAAGTATAAAAATTCTTTGTTCAAATTCTACAAATTGCAAGAGATGTAGATCTACAAACAGTTGTCGACTGTGGATTTTCATTGTGCCTGTTTGTAAAGGTTCCCGCGGCAAGGTAATATTCTGAGTGCGGGCATCATCATGAATTTTCGCATACACGGTTTTAAGGGAACAGAAAAGGAAACAGGGTACCTTTCATCCAGAAACATGTACTGTTACTAACCTAACCTATATTTACGCGAGCGAAGCCGCGGGTAAAATCTAGTTATAATATATTTCAGCTCGGTGGCAGCATGGTGTCTAAAAATGTTTTTTTATACAACTAAGGTACGCAAGCAAGCATACGGCCCACCAGTTGGTAAGTGGTCACCGTAGCCTATGGACGCCTGCGACACCAAATGCATCACTTGCGCGTTGCCGACCCATTAGGAAAGGAAGTGGAAAGGAGAAGGAGCGGGAAGGGGGATTGGGCCTCCGGCACTCTCACTCACCGAACGAAACACAATAGTAGGAATACTGCTATTTCACGTCGATATTCTGTGAGAGGGTAGTCCTTCCCCGGTCGACCCGTCCCATTCATGCTGAAATCAGCGAGGCTCTACTACTCAAAAATATACCCGATGTCTGTAATGGTAGAGCACAATAGACTTGCCTCTTATAACTTAGGGCCCAATTCAATAATTGGAAAAATGTGGGTGTGTATTACATATTATGTGACAATGTATTTTTCTTACTTGTCTTATTAAAGTACTGGTAGCTAAATACAATATTTAAAGAACCATGTCTATGTATTGCCTTTATATTTCGCCACATTTATTTACTATAGAAGTTCAACACGATGGTCTTCTTTTCGTGTGTTAGTGGCCAACCTGTTGTCAAGAGTTGTTCAAGCCGCCCGTAGGCCTCTGACATGGCTTAACGACTGCGGTCAATTTGACAACAACCGGGACCGACATCTTACGTGCGCTCCGAAGCACAGAGACGCTTAGATGAAATAGCACGAAGCGGTCACCCATAGACTGACCGCACCCAACGTTACTTAACCTCGCTAATCGTTTACCGATCAGTGAGTGCAACTGGCTATGAGCGATTCACACGATGATGTAAAAGTATTATAGAGGCAACAGGAGAAACTCTACAACGATCTATTGAACTGGCACAGGACAGAAGCACATGGGGACAAATCTTATATTATTATGATCACTAACCTCATTAGTGATTTATTGAGAACAAATAAAGATTGAAACCAGTAGCTGAATGAATTTATAATGAGTTGTTTGTTTACCAAATAAGATATGTAAGAGAAATGTACTATATTATGTGTAACAACATGATATAACATGTACGAGTATACATAATTACATGAGACCTAGTAAGTTCAGCTGATGAATAATTTCGAAAAGTCATATAACTTCCGAAAGTCAGAGGTGCGCGACATGGGTTCGAACCCGAGACCCTCTGCATTGCGGTCTGTTGGTCTCCCCACTGAGTTATCGCTGCTTGATAAATAGACTATCCAACACTAAAATAATTTTTCAATTCGAAGCAGTAGTTCCTGAGATTAGCGTTTTCAACCAAACAAAGAAACAAACAAACTCTTCAGCTTTATAATATTAGTATATATATATAATATATATATTCTTTTATTGCCATAAAAATTACAAATAATACAGAATAGGTTTCAAAAATCAAGAATATGTGTAAAATGTTCAAAATATTTCTGAATCGTTTAAATTCCCCGCACTAGGCTAAGCTTGTCCTGCGGGAAGCATATACATCCATACATCTAGTCTCACGACTATATCTCCATAGCGGCGGCATGAGAATATTACACATGCACATTTCGCTAGCTGCGTATTAAGTCTCAAGTTTTATTTCCAAGTTAGACTGACCCCACATTAGGCGTGCGCGTTCCTCGGGCGTGTGAGTAGCGCGGGCGCCGCGTGCGCGCCGCGGGCGCGCTGCGTGAGCGTCGCGTTTTGCTGCCCTGCGGCGTGTGTGGAGAGTGCACGCGGCGCGCACGCGGCGCTCGCGTCGCGTTCTTACCCCTTCGCCCGCTATCCCCGCCGCCCGCTGCTGTTTTGATCAGTCACAGCCCGTGGTCACAGCCAAGGCGAGCGCCGCGTGCGCGCCGCGCGCTCGCTGCACACACGTCACACGGCGGCAACAAGAATAAGAAATTCTCAATAGCATGACGGACTGTAAAACTGTGCTCAGTAAACGGTAACAGCCTCCTATAACTTGGGACTTAAGAACAAACCTGGCAAAATGTGGATATAATACTAAACAAATAGAAGTAAACATATTCCACAAGGATTTGCGAAGTAGAACTCTCTTAGCTCCTTGAACTGCAGCAACAGCTACGCCAAGGGCTCCAAGCCGTCTTTGGCACGTACATATGTATGTGTACGTATATAATAACTAGATGTTCCCGCGGTTTCACCCGCGTTTATCGTTACTGCGCCGCCCCCGTGGGTCGTAGCGTAATGTTATATAGCCTATAGTCTTCCTCGATAAATAGGCTATCTAACACTAAAATAATTTTTCAAATCAAACCAGTAGTTCCTAAGATTAGCGCGTTCAATCAAACAAACAAACTCTTCAGCTTTATGATATTAGTATAGATTATGAGCGTAAATAATTTTACGCCCATATGTATGAATAATTAAATTATCTTATGGAAAAATATATAAGATATTAATTAACTCAGACTTTTTACATCTGTACAAATATAATTTAGAGCAATAAATATGTATCTTGTTACTGTCTACAATGATAAATTTCAAGGTAACGGAACGTTAATTTCTGATGCACTTGTGCATATTGGTCGACTCTAGAAGCTTGCAAGCACGTGCTCGCAGCGTGAACCTATTTTCTATTAGGTGTCATACTGTATACTCTCTCCCTCACTTCTCCTAGCTTAAGTCTCACATGGTCGTGTGGTGGGGTTAGCCTCCTTATGTTCTGCCTCCACTTCGCTCTGTCTTCGAGCTCGTCTTCAGTCACTTGGCACTCACGCATATCTTTTTGCACTACATCTTTCCCTCTTGCCTTAGGTCTGCCTCTGGATCTTTGACCTGTGAGTGAAAGATGTACTTAATGCTAAATTCCCGACGTAGTCAGGTGGTCTCCTTCTTACGTGCCCATACCATCGCAGCCTACTCTCCTGCATCTTATCAGCGATGCCGCGCACACCCAGGCTTCCTCGTACGTACTCGTTGCGGTTCTTCGTCGGCCTCGATGGTGTAGTGGTTAGTGTAACCGACTGCCAGGCCTGAGGTCGCGGGTTTGATTCCCGCACAAGTCAAACATTTGTGTGCACGAATAGTATAGGTATATGTATGTTTATCCATTGTCTAGTACCCATAGTACAAGCTCTGCTTAGTTTGGGCTAGATGGTGTTGTGTGTATGTGACAGAATATTATTATATATATATATATATCTTATCCCGCCCGATAACGCCGCACAGCCACCTTAGCATCTCCACCGACACCGACTCCAAAAATAACAATAATTTAATTATTCACAAGAATATGCAATTATTTATTAACTTTTTAGTGCATTTTAAGTTTTAGATTATTCTTTCTTGAAGTCAGTTTTCTTTTTTGTTAAAATTTTGTTTATTTCTCGGTTTTTAGTGAACCTAGATAAAAATGAGAACATCATCAATGTAGCCAAATACGCATTATTAAGGATAACTGGAAAATTAATGGTCAAATCTTGAACAAAATTAAATGGGACCACACGGGAAGCACCAGCTTTTTAATAAAAAAAGAATTATCAAAATCGGTTCACCCAGTCGAAAGTTATGAGGTAACAAACAATAAAAAAATTATTACAGACGAATTGAGTGGAGGTACTCCTTTTTTTTTTGAAGTTGGTTAAAAATATAGTTCCGTGCCCGGTTGATTGCGAAGTCTCTTGCTATATTGAAATTATAGCAAGTGTGGAAGTAGTCTTCATAAAAACAAATAAATAAATGCGCTGTGTTGAATAAAATCTTAATCGACACTAAGTTAAAATATGTATATAGCATTATTAATTTAATACGAGTGCACGCAACGCAATAGTAAAGTTTATGACTAATAATGATTATATTCCAGATAAACAGTTCAAGTTGTTAGAGCTTTATATCAATCAAACGATGAAGAATTTTGAGGATCGTGAATAGTTGGCCGATGGTGGCGATGAGAAGTCAGTCGCCGAGTTTTATGCCGGGCAGTCTGCTTTCATCACAGGTGGTACGGGATTCCTCGGTACGGTAAAATTAACCGCTGCACTTAGTCAATAGCATGTCTAGGGATACAGACAAGCCTTATATAAGTATTTTTAACAGCGTGTGAAGTAAAATTCATCTTGTTCCTTCTTTACCCTTTAATTTCACTTGTCGTGGTTAAGCCCACCAAAACACCCAGACGCTGTCTTTTTTTTCGATTTAGGATCGAACGCGAGACCTCTGCTTGGCAGTCCAACGGTTTCCCAGTAGGCTATCGCTGCTACTAAGTTACTTTCTAATTAATAATATAAGTAAGGAACAGTAAGGATAGTCAGCTATCTCTTTTAGTTGCACGTAATTTCGTTGACGCTATCGTGCTATTGGATATTTCTGTTAGTATTAACAGTAAAAAAATCCAATAACACTTTGCCCGACTTTAGAATCGAACCTAAGACAGCACAACCGCATTTAATCATAAGCGCTGACTTATACTCCGGCACAAGAAAAGTCAAATTTGTTAAGAAACATACTATTATTAAAATTACATATTAATTTACACAACATACCAAGAATTGAAATCTACATAAGTGATGTTTATGTTATGTTTCATTTACAGATATGTCAAACTACAATCAAGGGTTATATTTAGACGGAACTTGCTTGACTACTGCTCCTTCAATTCCTGGGAGATGAAAGCCAACAACGTGAAATCTCTACACGCCTCCCTCTCGTACTCCGACAAGAACATATTTGCATGCGATCCTTCATACATAAACTGGGACCAATATACAGCGATATTCCTTAATGGAGTAAAGAGATATCTTATCAAGCTCTAATCTTTGTTGAAGTGAATACTTCTTTAGGCGCGTTGAGCACTTCTTGGGTGAACAAAAATCATGGAACTCGCGTCATCGTCACCGAACGCTTTCCATTTCTGCATTATTTTTGGTTTATAAAGAAGTGTTTATGATCAAGGATTAAAGTTTTCACTTCTATCGGCAGTCCCCAAAGACTGCCAGTATTTTTTTGAATATAATTTATTTGTTAATAAATATTTCTTTGTAATTAAAATAGTGTTTTCTTTTTTGCTCTCTAGAATAATTTTCACTTGTTTCAAAATAGTTTCCTATACGGAATACAGTGCAAAATACTGAATATTATATCAGTGAGTTGTAGTGGCTTAAGCTATTTAAAGCAGTCTGCTTTCGGTGACTCTTAAACAATCATAATTTGGCTGGGTGTCAAGCTGGGGAAGAACCTGCGTCAGTTGCCAATAACCGTTAACAGTCTTAAGCAGATTTAATAAATCTAGGTACAAAATTTTAAATTTTTACCTTCAGCCAATAACGGTGGATGAAGCCTTAACAAATTTAAAAGATTGACCTTGTTACATCGATTTTAACGAAGCAAATTAATTTTGCAACTAAGTGCTATAGGGATAAGGGACGTGCAAAGGCGTATGGTAACATGGGAGGAGGTTGATCTGTCCAAAATGATGTATGTTTACTACTACTTGTTTTTTTTACAAATGATTATTATTTGTGTAATTCACAAATGATTTTCCTGAATCTAGGTCTACTTTGTATCCGTTAATTGTATGTTTGTGAAGTCACCCGCCGCACAACATTTGATACCTAGTCTGGAAGTATACTTAAAGAAAACAATGTGTCTATTAGTTGCTAAGTATATTTACAATTTTACATCAATATTAATAAAATAAAATTCACTCATCGCAGTTCTATAGCCTTCCAATCCCCACCATAATACCTGGTATTCTAGTCCTTCTGCATCCAATCTATCCCGAGCACTTTCTTCAGGCCGTTAGTCCAACTGGCTGGCGAAAATCCACCTGATTTTATCGAGTCGCATTCTTCCTATAGGCCTCGTTTAGTCCAACATTCATCGGACCTTTATATAGCCTGCCTATTGCCACTGTAGCTTATTTTCTAATTCATGTAGTTGTTATGGATTCAACTCATTGTGAAATGTATCCTTTAAAGTAATTGTAACTAACTACTCCCCACGCGACGTTAAATCTAGTATTGTCGTGTATGAATACTGGAATACAGGCTGCATGTTGAAGTACGCCCAGATTCCATAGCTATCCATCACCAGAGGATTGAATTGTTTTCTACTGCGTGACGGATCTGTCTCTCCGCAGTTCTATTAATGTATATAAATCTCAGATTACGGCTCAGAAAATAGATTTTATGATATAAAAACTTAAAATTTATAAAATGAGTGTCTTGAGAAAATTCTACTAACAAAATAGTGTTTGAATTATTTTGAATATGATAATTACTTGATTGTTCTGTTCTTCAAGTAGTATTTTAGCGCATGAATATTAAACAGCGTTCGTTTTTTTTCTATACGTGGGGAATGCATTGACGCATACCCCTCCGCGGGGGTGGGCGAAGTGGTCATGTCGGACTCACCGGGGTAAAACAGAAAGATGAAATAAGAAGTAGTGTACCACCCGGAATACTGACTAAACCTAAGCCGAACCTAAGCCGAGAGCAAAATCTCAAAATCAACAAATTTCTATCACATGAGCACAGTATTTATGTTTTTGGATAATAGGTACTTACCCTAATGTCCTTTTCTGTTCCCCTGGCCAAAAATTATAAAAATGGAAGAGAGATTAGTTAAGGTGTGAAAGCCTAACAAACAAACTCACATAACTTACTCACTAACTTTAATATTATAAATGAGAATTTGTAACATTAAAGCTAGGATACAATCAAGGCTCTTCATGCTAAAAATAGATACATTGAAGAAAACGTAAAAAGCAAATGATTTACGAAGGTATCATTAAAAATGCGGCCAAGTGCGCGTTGGACTTGCCCATGAAGGGTTCCGTAGCAGCAAGTAACATAATATAAAAGTTCTTGTAGTTCATTGTAACTGTGATTGTAAATTGCGGTTTACGATTTATGACGTATTAAAAAAAACAACTTACTAGATTTCGTTCAAACCAATTTTCGGTGGAAGTTTACATGGTAATGTAGATCATATATTTTTTTTAGTTTTATCTTTCTCTTATTTTAGAAGTTACAGGGGTGGACACACATTTTACCACTTTGGAAGTGTCTCTCGCGCAAAATATTCAGTTTAGAAAAAAACTATATTAGAAACCTCAATATCATTTTTGAAGACCTATCCATAAATACCAAACAAGTATCGGTTTATTGAAAAAAAATTTTTGAGTTTCAGTTCTAAGTATGGAGAATCCCCAAATTTTACTGTTTTTTTTTTCTATTTTTGTGTGAAAATCTTAATGCAGTTCACAGAATACATTTACTTACCAAGTTTCAACAGCATAGTTCTTATAGTTTCAGCAAAAAGTGGCTGTAACATACGGACGGACAGACAGACAGAGATGACGAATCCATAAGGATTTCGTTTTTTGCCATTTGGCTACGGAACCCTAAAAACGAGTTAACAGAGAACAGGTCTTGCAATTTCGGTCTTGCATAAGATGATTATGTCATTTAGTGAACCTGTTCAGTATTTTTTATTTTTTATTAAATGTTATTGCGAACCAGCGCATCACATGAGGGCAAATTCGCCTCATAACAAATGTCATCGTATAAAATCGCGGACGAAGTTATTAAAACTTTTAGAACTTGTGAAGACTCTTGTCTCAAGGTGAAACATACACCAGATTTTAAGTTAGTTAGTTAATTTATTTCAAGATGTTTTAAAAAAGTAAAAGTTCGGGACATCAAATAAACTAATAAACTAATAGTCACAGCAACTCATATTTACAAGTGACTTAATAATATTATTAGATAGCCTGAGAGTGAAAGCAACTCAATCCCAAGCATTTTTGTCTTCTATACAGTTTGTGACCGAGTAATAACGTATATTACGCAGTCGTGGTTCTTGCACAATGAAACGCCGAGATACTTTTTACACAACCAGTATATATTTCAGCAGAGTAAAGTTCTAACTGACAGTTCTAACGAGAATGTATATTTGTTAATCTCCTACCTTATTTATATATTTTTATCAATGTATCAAATGGAAAGTTAAATATCGATTAATTACATTTTAAGGTGTAAAATAAGTATAGTAACAAATAACTATGATAATTATTAATTATAGAAATAATCAAATGTAAATATGCAATTATAACATAACAATTAAAACAATATAAACGTCGCAACCGTGTGCTACTATTGAGTACTTGATAACACGTAGGTATTAAATATAATTTATATTCCATTACTGTTTTAATTTATAAAAACTCAGAATTTATAGTTCACTTGGGAGTTTATAAGAAAAACACAAACGTTGATCTTTAAACGACTTATTAATTTTTTTAAGACGGTTCGCCGCCACTTGTCGTTTATTCTTATTTCTCGTATCGATATTATGTATATCGCTTTTCTTATATTACAAGTCAGTGTTCTTATTATTATACATAAATTAGAATTTCATATATAATAATATTATTGTACCGGACGGGCGAACTCGGGGCTGAGGTTACTATATGATGATGGTTACAAAACAACCGTCGAGTCGCTGACGTCCTGTACACGATGTGTAGACTGTACTATAGCGATTACTGGTTACGATGTCGGAGGCTCTGAAAGGCGTGTTGTTGCGGGTTCGATGTGCGGGTCAGGATCAGGACTTCAAATAAATAGAAACAAGCTTCATAGTTCAGTTGGTTGAAGGCTTCTGGCTGGCTCCGTTTGGTTCTTGAGGCTTGAAGATGAGGTTTCTTGAGCACCTGCGGTCGATCAATACTGTACCGCTTAAGTACCTCTAATCTTTACCGTAACGAGAGCCGGCCAGAAACCTCGGTTAACAAGTTTATTTTTAACTACATATTGTACATATTTCTGCTTATAACTACGGAACTATACTAGCTAGCGTGATGATACAAAAACTGCCGCGTAGGGCACGATAAGACCTACCTATTGATATCTGTTTTATCTATCGGAAGTTAGGTCTAGATATAGTTATTCTATGTTTTAGGCTAAAAATCTATTTTGCGGTAACATTGATATAAAAAAAGTGTAATAACTTTTTAACTATACTATGTAGGAATATGATTCCTTCAGTATCTTGTAGTGCTTTTAGTAGTGTACAAAAAAAAACACACAAGTGAAACCTTTTATTAAAACCTTAAGACCTAGGAACCCAAACATACCCAACTCGAGGTAAAAATACATTTTATTGGCAATATTTATGCTTTAAACATGATATTCTTATAAACTATATAAAAGAAACATAATATTATGTTATTTACACTATTTATTTACACTTTTTAAGTCTATATGTGACCTAATTCGGCACTATTGTAACGATAAACTTTATTGATACGTCACACTTATGTATATTCACACTCACAATAACACAATTCAAGTCAATATTAACGTTGTCGCGAACAATTATTATATATACACACAACACCATCTAGCCCAAACTAAGCAGAGCTGGTACTATGGGTACTGAACAATGGATATACATACATACCTATATACTTTTTTTGTAACTACATACATATTATACATAGAAACACCCAGACCAAGACAAACATCCATGTTCATGCACACAAAGTCTGACTTGTGCGGGAATCGAACCCGCGACCTCAGGCGTGGCAGTCGGTTACACTGACCACTATGCCATCGAGGCCGACAAATATTATTATGTATTAGCTGGCTATTTTTTCTATGAATTTTTTTCTTAATATATGTCTTGTTTTCATGGTGTAAATTTTTTTAGACTGCTGTAGGAGTAAACATGCATACGGCCCACCTGATGGTAAGTGGTCACGGTTTGCTCGAATAGCCCTTTTGTACTGTATGAAGATAGTTTGAATGTGAGCAGTATTCCTCCACAATAGAATACCATACGTTACACTGTGAAAGTATCTATGATAAACGAGCCAAGCGGTATCTATGTCACTAAGTTGGCGAATTTTTCTGACTGCGTACGCTGCATAACTGAAGCTATTCGACAATTTAATCATTTGCGGGCTCCATTGCAGCTTGAATCTAGGGTAGTTCCTAGAAATTGACTGGTATCCACAAGGTCCAACACGTCGTCCTTAATTCCTATAAGTAGATGTTTTCACTTGTTTGCCATTAATTGGGTTTAAAAATCGTATACTTGAAGAGAAGAATATAATTATGTTCAACGACGTTTATTCTCAAAAAAGACAAACTTACTTACATGAGAACAACAATAAAACTGGTTAAGATAGAATAAAAATTAAAATAAAACTGGTTAAGGTAGTTCCGGTCTTGCACATTGAAGATTTCGTAAGTAAACAAAAAAGGATTTTACGTTTAATGAAACAATTCGTACATTTTTTGTTTCCCTGGAACGCCGAACTAAGAGGCTACCTAAGAGCCAATTCTCATAATAAAAATACCATCGAATAACACCTGAATGAAGTTAGTGCATTACGGTGTTATTTTTAATTTTAGTGAAATCGACTTATACGTATGCGTGTTTAAAAATGTTGTAAACTTTTACGATTAGGGTATTGAATTATTGTAGTTGCATGCTAAAACCAAAGAAAAGTCATTACAACCAGCACAAGTTGAGCAGGCTGTAACATTAATAAACCAAATGTGGACACAGTGTGGAGTTGCTGTTGCTTAATATATGTACCACGTTCCTTAATGCGGAATGCCCTGAAACAATACAACGAGACAGGCCACCACACCCACAGACCTCAGAGTCATAGGCCTGAAATGACCGCTTTGTTATCCTGGCAATTATAAGAAACCGCTACCTGACCGCTGTGGAGATACGTCAGCGTCGAGTCGCATCGACGAATGGAGGAAGTGAATTTAAGAGCCCATACCAAACGTTACCATTCCTTATGGCGGGAATCTCGTGGGAGCCGCAAAGGATAAATAAGTATTGTCGACATATGGGATGTGGATTTGGTAGCGATCGATCACTGTACCGATAGTCGTATCAGTCCATGGACTAATTGCCAAGAGCCTCGATCACCACCTAAAGAGGCTGGCGTTAGACGGCTAGATTAAGTCTTTGATGCAAAAGGTCGTATTGCTTGATACGGCACGCATCGTGAGGAACCTCCTCACGATGCGTGCCTCTCTCTGGAGCCCTAACCATCGGTAACTATGACCCAGTTCCCGACGCCGGTGGGTTTTCGGACGCGGTCCTGAACTTCGCAGACTTCACCAAATATCTCGACTTCAGTTCGTACTGAAAACGCCAGTTGGACCTGCGAGCTATGGGCTCGAGTGCAGTTTACAGATTAGTGCCGAATTACTTTGCGTATTGCAGTAATAATTTAACATAGATATAGATAGTATATCTTATAAAATATAATTCCTACAATATACATGATTGCGTTAATCTGTTGAGAAGCCGCAGCACGCCGGCAGCCAGACACAATAGGTTTTTAGATATGTCCCGCATTCCACAGCCAACAGAATTTTCAATCGATGCCTTAACGATTGGGACTGGACAGACAAACAGGACAAACTTAATTTAAGACTTTGTGTCTGAAACATAAAAACAAGCAAGCATTCGAAAAATAAATTAAAAAACATAATTTGTCTGAGAATGTGAATTTAGATAAGGCAAAGATCTCAGACACAGTTTACGTCAAACTGCAAAAAAGGTAATATCCGTGGACTCAGGTATAAATATAAAATCTCATAAAGCTAGTCCGTCAGAGTAAATGTGTTGTTGATATTGTAAACAGAAGTTATATATTTTTGGTTTCGTCGCCATTTTGTATAAACCCACATCAAAAATGCTGAACATTGTAAGTATAACCAGCAATAGCATAGTGAGAAACCGTTGGATTGCCACGCAAAGGTTTCGGGTTCGATCCCAAGGCGCGCATGTCTAACTTTTTTAAGTTATGTGCGTATTAAATAGTTAATTAGCCCTCGCTTTAACAGTGACCGAAAACACTGTGAGAAAACCTGCATATCTGAGAGTTCTCCATAATGTGTCTAGAAGATATATGAAGTCTAGTGACCAGCACTGAGCCAGTGTGGTGGACTGCTCTAACCCTTCTCTCACTGAGAAGATGCCCGTGTCTAGCAGTAGGGACAGTTTTATACAGAACTGATATAATATATACTGTAACTAGTTCTTCTTCTTTAAAGACCAGCCTTGGCAATAAAGCGGTAGTAGTCAGAGCAGTGCATCATTTTGTTAATGTGGTTTGGCTAAATGTGTATTGGGCTTTTCTGTAAAGAAATTTTAAGCGTGCCAAACAACAAACACAGTGCCAAAACCTTTCATAAATGATATCTAAATCTATATTTACATAAACTAGCGATCGCCTAGTGCTCGAAATTCGACCAAAGATTGCCTCTAAGATATTGCTGATATATATCATTATATATTGATTTATGTAACCGTAGTTACGCTGCGTATCAAATGCATGGTTGTGTACGTGTAGTGCTTTTTCATTAATTGAATGTATTTCTAATGCTTATTTTATATAAATATTAGGATTCGCCCCTCCTTCTCCATATAAACTTTAACTGTGCCAAATTTCATTCTCCTCCGTCCGCGCAATTTTCGTTAAAAAGGGTACAAAGTTTTTGCTTTACGTATTAATATATAGATATTTTTGCAGCATTATCATTCAACGTCGCAAATCACAATGCTGTCTTCGTTCTTTTTGGCACGCAACCAGGCGACAGTGTTGAGATGGCGTTCTACAATGCCTGCTATAGGTTTGATTCCTATTATTCCCTTTTATATATAAAATATTAGCATAATATAAATGATTTAGTTATTATATACCTAAGCATATTATAAGGAAATTCATTCCAATTTATTCTGAATATAAACACGAATTTAACAGATTTGTACATAACTCTCTATTGCACATCGAAACATTCCTACGTAAAACTGTGATAAAAGAAAGAAAAATAAAGACTAGACTATATTATAATATGTGTACATATGTTTACTATTGGCAGTCTTATCGCTGAGACCGAGATCTTTTACAGGCAACCTTCGATATATAAATTGATGAATTTGTTTCCAATCTAGTTCACCTATAATGTGCTGCCAAAATGTAACGTTATTTAAAATTATCTTCTATTAAATCTCGTCATCGTATTTCTAAGTTATATACCTATGTATATACGCAATTATGTTCAAAAGCATAATACAATATTTGTCGTAAAGGCGTCTTTCTGCATTTTGAATTTGAATTTCCGTTTAATACCAGATAGGCTGGTGGGAAACTCCTAACCAATTATTATTTTATTAATTTCAGAGAAACAACGGAGTATAACAAATAATAAACATCAAAAGATAAAGACTGTTGAGCACTCAGTGAAGTCTACAGGCAGCTACGAGTCGGTCGCCGACTTCTACGCCGGCAAGTCAGTTTTCATCACAGGCGGTACCGGGTTTCTCGGCAAAGTAATATTAACCAAGGCATTATGTTTTACCTTAACTCACATAAATGTTTGGTTAGTCCACTAAAGGCCGAAGTGCTTTTTTTAATTTGACGTTTGGTTGTATGTACCAATTTTGATGTGAAATAATTATATTTGTGGACATACAAGAATTAATTCAAATCAAAATTGGTAAGACAAAACAACACACAAAGTGCACAAAGAATATTATAATCTAAGACAAATATAATGTAATGTACCCAGCCACGATTAACAAATAATTCTGATTGTATGTAGATGCAATCATCTCAATCAAGCAGAACAGAGCTACTCATTAGGAAGATCAAGAGTATAAGAGACTAGAGCAGCATACTCTTGAACGCTGTAATATTTACAAGAATACTATACTTGTTCGTCTTTCATTACGTGTTTATTTTAGGTTCTTATCGAGAAATTGCTCTATAGCTGTAGGAACATTAACAACATATTCGTCTTGATCCGAGACAAAAACGGCGTCAGTGTAGAAGAACGCCTCCAGCGGATGATCAATAAGCTAGTAAGTAGCTATACTCTCTCAACTTGTCTTATATACATAGTTCCATGGTGAATAAACTGGTAAATTAGATGTTGTACATTTTTATCACACGGATTCTACTGCGAAAACTGGCTAAAACCTACTATTGCGTGTTGAGGATCTTCGAGCAAAATATGGTATTTTAGACAATCACAATATAGCTTATCTTTTTTTAAGAATTGTTTTCAAAATAATACATAAACATATGTTATTATTAAATAATCTTCAGGCGTACCTAGTACTACTCTATATTATTCACCTTTAACTAAATTAAACTGAAAATAGGTATTAACGCCATCATGTTCGGTACACACCGAGCCTAATTGCCCGTTACTTACTACCCGTTTCCAGGTATGTAATGCATGTAATCTTCAGGCGTACATAGTCTATATCATTCACATTTTATAAAAAATACCTGAAAGTAGATAAAAACTATCATGGTCGATGCACAATGAGCCTGATTACTCGTTACTTGCTACCCTTTCCCAGTTATATGAATCATGTAACAACAAAGTGGCCAAATCATTTGACATTAAGCAGTGCTCGGTAAATGAATCAAAACAAAAAATCATAAGCTGGTTGCTTTCACTATCTTATGATGCTACAGAAAATCTTTTACTTCACCTGAACTGATTACCTATCATTGTAACAGGGATGGCAAGAGAAAACACACACACACACACACACACACACACATATGATATTTATTTATTCACTTAAAATATGTATTACTAGTTGATATTTGGAAACCACTAATAAACAGGAAAAAAACTCTTAAGTGTATACTTGTAATATTATATTTATAGTCATGTCAATATTATAATATGTATTATATACTTAGAAAATAAGATTTGTTAAGCTAGTTTGAACGAATCCGAGCATATAGTTATAATTATGATTAAAGAAACAATTGTAAATCGTAGCAGGCACCCACAGGACAGCCTTGCCTATTATGGGGCCGCCGACCGCCGGATATATTTTAATGTTTTTTTTACTGTAAATAAATATTTTTCTATTTTTCTATGTAACGCAAAAATATAACAGTGATATGATTATGTAATTTTGTACAAATAAACAATATTAATGTTTTCAGGTTTTCACAAGGTTAATTGGCGATAGACCTCACGATTTAAAGAAAATAGTGCCTATAATAGGTGACATTACTCAACCTAGCTTGGGCATATCATCCGCTAATGAGAAAACACTCATAGAAAAGGTAACTGACGAAAAATACCAAAATAAAATATGATAAACTTTCACTTTTAAAAATGTAGAGCACTTCTTTTATTTTAACTTGATGTAAGATTAAATATGAATTTACAGGTGTCAGTGGTATTCCATGTGGCAGCAACGGTCAGGTTTAACGAGCCACTAGACGAAGCTGTGAACATTAACCTCAAAGGGACAGAGCATGTAGTAAATCTTTGTCAACAAATAAAAAACATAAAGGTACAGTAGTAAGTAGAGTGCAAAGGTAAGTTTGTGTGGCGTAGCGCACAGTGACGTATCTCGCGCTCTCACGCGACTGCCCGGCTGCAGAACATATAAAGTCTATTCGTTTATATAAGTGCGTAGGTATTCGCAAGCTGTTATGACTTGAAGTTGATTAAAAATACATATTGCCTTAGAGTTTCACGATACTTATACTGGCTGTAACAGAAAGGTTTGGTCATATTTAAGGGTCACATAATATAGCCCATGTACAATGGAAAACCGCGAGAATTAAATTTGTATACATTCAGTCGCGTGCGATTCTTCGACGCCAGCGCACGTATTTACGCATAACCTTTGTCGTTCGGTCGTATCTTTTTTCGAAGTACCTACATATCTTGAAAATGGATGAAAGTGCGAGTGACGAGGACATAACAAATAAAAGTGATACAGAGATTATAGTGAGCTGTGAGCGGGAGTTACAGAACATTACAAATGGAAATGATAACGGAGATAACAATGAGAGATTAGGAGGAAAGAGGTCCAGGGATAAAAATAGTGAGATAGATAGTGAGGATGGATTTACACTGGTGACAAGAAGGCGGCCTAAACGGCTTATTAGAAGTGAGTCTGGAATTGAATATGAGATTGGAAATGATGACTACGAAAATCGCGGGGACACGGAAGATATATATAAAGTATGTATTACCTCCTTGGAAACTTTGCCGAAACAAATGGCTTTGGCGAAAACATTAAATAGTTTAAACATAGGCAACGTACTTAAAATACAATACAAGAGCCCCTACCGAGTGTTTATTCATTTTTCTAATAAGTTACAAGCTGAGAGACTTGTTGCATGTGAGGAACTGGGAAACGTGGAAGTAAGAGTGCAATTTTTTAATGAATTACATTTTGCATATGGAATCATTAAGGGAGTTGATTTGGACTTAAGTGAGAATGAAGTTTTAAACACATTGGAAAGTTCATGTAAAATTATTTCAGCCAGAAGACTAAGGCGCATGAACTTTGACAAGCAATGGGTCGAGAGTGAGACAATGCGCCTCTGCTTTGAGAGCCCCTCGTCGCCACCATTTGTATATGCCTATGGATGTCGTTTTAAGGTCGAGCGATTTATTTTTCCGGTATCTCAGTGTTCGGCGTGTTGGAGATTTGGTCACATGAAAAGATTTTGTCCTACTAAAAAGTTGCTGTGCCCAAAATGTGGTGGTGAACATGAAAATTGTGAAACAACTGAATTTGTTTGTATAAATTGTAAAGAGCCACATATGTCTTTAGACAAATCATGTCCCATGTTTGTTAAGGAGAAAAAGATTAGATATTTGATGAGTGAGGGAAATTTAACTTACAGAAATGCATTGGAGTTATTTTTGAGCAACCAAAACCAAATACGGATAATCTTGAAACAAAATCTATAAATCAACCCACTCTTCACAAAACCTGTAGTGAGGTGGTTAGTTCGTTTTCCATACAGAAATAATCTATTGCCCCAAATATTATTAGTTTGGAGAGAGAAGATAACATAGAAAATACTCAAATAAGAAAAGATAAAACAGCAAGACAAAAAAAGCAAGCGAAATAATAAAAGTCAACAGAATATATTTTCTATGGATCAAGACGGGCAGTATTTTTCAACTGACAATGATGATTCGGAGAATTGTTTAGAAGAGTCAAAAAATAGTGAAGAACAAGAAAACAAGAAACAACGAAAGTCTAGAATGAGAAATTTATTATTGAAAGTGACAGACATTTTAGAGACGGATAAAAATTTTGGGAGGAAGATGATGTCAATACTTAATTTAATTTGGGAGGAATGTAAGGTATTTATTAAAGACATGTATTGTGGTGGAGAAATGTTAAAATCAATGTTAAGCTTTTTCAATGGGCAATTATGAGAGAGATAGCTGCATTAATATTGTTCAGTGGAATTGTCAAATTTTGAAGCCAAAATCAAATTCTTTTGATGCATTACTTACCCAAGAAAAGATCCACATAGGTATATTAAGTGAAACCTGGTTACATTCAGAGATATGTGTTAAATTTAAGGATTACAATATTTTTAGAAAAGATAGATTCGACTCATATGGTGGTGTGGCTATAATTGTACATAAATCAATAAAAGCGCAGTTACAGTCCAGCCCTTCATGCAATAGCGATATAGAGATTGTTTGTATAAAATTGTTTAATTGTAAAGCCCTAGATAATATTATGTCGATTTACTGTCTATCAAGGGTACGCACAAATGTGACGGATTGGGATAGTATTTTTTCTTTACTGAAAAAATGAACTTTGATCGCTGGGGACTTTAATGGTCACCACTCCAACTGGTCCTACAAAACCGATGTTAGAGGTACACAAATATTAGACTCATCCTTGGAATTTGGGTATACAGCAATAAACAACGGGGAAGCTACTAGAATTAAACTTGTAAATGGGGTAATGCAGAGATCGTCACCAGATATCTCATTTGTCACATCCGATCTAGCTGTTGATTGTAAATGGATAGTCTCTAATGAAAGTTTAGGGAGTGATCACCTTATTATTAAAATTGTTATGAATTATAGGGATACAATAGGTTGGTTTGAAAGAAGAAACTTTAAAAAAGCTAACTGGAAAAATTTTCGTAGTGAGCTTTTAGATAAATTTTCAAACTTAGATAGTGTAAATTCTGATATTCAATCAATGTATGAATATTTTCAGGAACAAATTGAGTCATCAGCTAATAGACATATAACGATGATAAAAATCCCTTCGAATCCAGTTAAAAAATTTCAGCCAAAAGAATATTGGAACCCTTCATTATCAAAGGCAGTAGCTGAGCGCAGAGTTGCACTACGTAAATTCCGCCGTAACCCCACCCCAGATAATTTAAAACATTTTGAAGAAAAAGTAGCAGAAGCGCAGAGATTAATATCTAAAGCCAAATATAATAGTTGGAAAAATATCTGCAGTGATTTGACACAAGCTACATCTGTTTCTGATATGTGGCGTAGAATGAGATGGGCCAAAGGGTACAAGGAACCAATAAACAAATTTAACCCTTCAGAACAAAAGTTAAAAGATTTACTGCATTCTCTTACACCAGACTCTGTACTTAACATTCAACCTGTATTTCTGTCACAAAATAGTTTAATTGAATCAAATTTCGCAATTCAAGAATTGCATAATTGTTTAAAAAAGAGAGATACGGCGCCGGGTAATGATGGGGTTACTTATTCTTTGATTTAAAATCTGCCTGAAGTCGCTAAGCAATATCTTATTAGGATTTATAACGGTATATACGAAACTGGTTATGTTCCAACGCAGTGGAGAGAAATTCTAGTAGTTGCTATTCCTAAAACCTCCAATGATAATATAAATACAGAACCTGCGTTAAGACCAATATCACTTATATCATGTCTATGTAAGATTTTTCATACTATGCTAGGAAAAAGATTAGAATGGTATATGGAGAAGCATAATATATTTTCAGACCACATGGTTGGTTTTAGAAGGGCACAATCATGTATGGACTGTATTGTGAGATTAACTACATACATCCAGTTAGGTTTTACTGTAAATAAACCCACAATAGCTTGTTTTTTTGGATATTATCAACGCATACAATAATATTTCGATAGATAAGGTAGTAACTACATTGGATAGCCTGAGTGTTGGATCACGTGTCTGTAAGTATCTCTGGAATTTTTTAACTACTAGAAATATCATTATAAGAAACAGCATTAATGGGTGTATCGTCGATTCTAGGAAAGCCAGTAAGGGGTTAGCACAGGGGGATCCTCTCTCTCCATTACTTTTTAATATTGTCACCTATCAAATATGCCATAAAATTAATAATGTTTTTGTTTTCCAATATGCGGATGATTTTGTGTTTTATCTAAGTCATAAAAATGTAAGTAATTGCGAAAAAGAATTACAAAATGCCTTAAACATCATGACAACACTACTAGGAGAGGTAGGTTTGGAACTCTCAGCCAATAAATCAAAAGTTTGTCTTTTTAGTAGAGGTAAGAGAAAAATCAAATAAATCTAAAAATTTATGATGGATTAATAGAGTCAGTAGATTGTGTCAAACATTTAGGTATGTGGTTAGACCGGTCACTTTTGTGGAAAAAACATGTAAATCAGATTTCAGAAAAAGTAGTAAAGTTTTTGAATTTATTAAGAGTTTTGGCGGGTTCGGGTTGGGGAGTACATCCAAAACATTTAAGGTCATTATATATATCATTTATAAGAAGTAAGTTAGATAACGGATGTTTTTTATACAATAATTCTGCTAAAAGTCGTTTGTATGGCTTGGATAAGATACAAAATCAATCGATGAGAATAATAGGTGGATTCATAAAAAGTTCACCCATTCATGTAATGGAATGTGAATTATGTATTCCTCCATTAGAAATAAGAAGGTCATATCTGGCGTACAAATATTGTTTAAAATGCATGTCCTGGTCAGATAGTGTTACCGTTAAGTTGATTGATGATCTAAATGCCCTTATACATGTACGTTACTGGAATAATAAGAAAAAGCCATTGATTTTAACAGCCTATGATGTGTGTAAAAATTATGAAATACATTCTGCTAAACCTTTTCCAATGTTCACCTTAGATGTTTAGGTGACTTATATAGGTGTATCTGACAAAATTAAATGTAACCTAGATTGTGTTAGTGATTCAAAAAGAAATTATGAAATGACATCGCTTAAATTTGATGTTAGTAGGGAATTAATTAAGACATACTCTGTTTGGGATATGTATTTTACAGATGGATCTAAAAACGAGATTGCTTGTGGTGGGTCCTATTATAATATCATTTCAGGAAATACAGAATTAGTTAAAAGCAACATCAATGTGTCCATTATGACAATGGAACTCATTGCAATCTATAAAGCGCTTGAACGAATTGGCGAGAGCATAGGTACGGATTCCATAGCCAATCAAAAAGTTGTCATATGCACTGATAGCCGAAGTGCCTTAATGCACCTGGCTCGATGCACCTCTGGAGTCAGAGGAGTATCGATAGCCTATGCAATACTTCAACAAATTCATCGGTTAGGTAATATTACACTTAGGTTGCAATGGGTTCCATCTCATATTGGTTTGAAGGGAAACGAGGAGGCTGACAAACTGGCAAAGTTAGCGATTTCAGAGGGATCAGAATTTAGGATAGCCCCATATTATTCGGAAGTATTGTCTAAAATTAAAGAGCCAAGAAAAAGGCATATGGTATAAGACCATCCAGTGTGAGCCTCCTCGTATTCCTTGGTTCGTCCATGTTGATATGAATAGATTATTAGCGGTCGCAGCACACAGGTTGCGTTCAGGTCACTTTCCCTCAAATAAGTTTGCATATCTCATGAAGAAAGTTGACTCACCAAACTGTAATCTTTGTGACGTCATTGATGATGTGCATCACTTATTGATGGAATGTAAAAAGAACCAAAGGGAAAGAGAGTGGTTGATCCATAATTATAGTGTAAACATACATGACATTGGTAGTTTTTCTAGCATATTAACGAAGCCTGACTCGAAGCTAGCTAGATATATATGTATATAATATGGTGTTAGTAGCAGTTAATTTTCGTCAACTTATGTAATGCATAACTAGTTAATAGGGTGGCGACATTGTAAATAAGGGCATGATGGGGCTGACATACTTTTTAAATGTAAAAGCCCCTAAATAAAAATTAGGTTAAAAAGAAATAAAAAAAATTGTATACATTCTTTTCACGAAGATTATTTTTATCGACGTATAAATATCAGCATATTCTAATCGATACGTAACCAACACTACCAGCCATGCATGTGTAGGTATTTGGTTTCTAAGACAAAATACCCTAAACTCGACATGTTTTTGTTTACTTAATAGCCATTGACCATTATAACTGTGCCCCAGATGTGGAGAGTTAGTCCCATTCGCCACCCCCAGCATTGCCCCCTCCGGTGGCGAATGGGACATTTTCCAAAAAATATCCCTTTCGCTACCCCAGTCGCCCAGTCGCCACCCCCAGCATGATGTGGACACTGTTACCTCAAATTGTTTTCAATACAGCTGGTCGTTCGGACATAGATCGGTGACCCCACAGATGTTGCGAAATCTTAATGGGGAGATGATGCAACGGACACAACTATGCGTCAATGAACAAGGTGGGATATTTGAAAACTGGCTGTAATAAATAATTTAATAAGAACATGTTTATAACATAAAAAGTGTTGGCTAAAAACTGTGTGGTGAAGTGATATCAGTGTCGTATATAGTACCGGCTTATTCCCGTGCGCTCCAAATCACCAGACCCTCTTCTATTCTTGTTTTAAAGAACAATACTTCGCTTTCGTACTTCAACAGCCATAGGGAAGAAACCAAAGTAAGTCAAGTATAGCTTACATAGCAGATATTTATAGATGGGCCATAGGGAAGAAACCAAAGTAAGTCAAGTATAGCTTACATAGCAGATATTTATAGATGGGCCATAGGGAAGAAACCAAAGTAAGTCAAGTATAGCTTACATAGCAGATATTTATAGATGGGCCATAGGGCAGAAACCAAAGTAAGTCAAGTATAGCTTACATAGCAGATATTTATAGATGGGCCATAGGGAAGAAACCAAAGTAAGTCAAATATAGCTTACACATTTTTTCAATCAAGTAACTGAATATAATATATTTTACACTAATCAATATCAACAGGAACTAATCATAATCATAATAATTTATTTTTATTTACTAATGTGACAATAGCATAGTTAACTCACTATTTATATTATTTAAGTCAATGGTTAGCTAACCCAAAACACAAATATAAAAATTATTTTTGAAATTTACTTAGTATAAAATTCTTTAATTTATCTTTACTAATATTATAAATTCGAAAGTAACTCTGTCTGTCTATCTGCCTGTCTGTCTGTCTGTTACCTTTTCACGGCTAAACCACTAAACCGATTTAGATGAAATTTGGTACATATATAGTTTAAAACCTGGGGAAGGACATAGGCTACTTTTTATACATGTAGGTACCACGCGGGCGGAGCCGCGCGCAAATGCTAGTTTAAAATAAATTTTGAGGAGAGTTAATGAAAACAGACATTACTGGATATTCTCGTCACAAACCTACTTTTTCTTATATCTACACTTTTAATATGAATTACTCTTTTATTTTACAACCAATTTTGATACTGTTTTCACAAAATGTTTTCGATTAGGTTCTTTTGATTACTATTTGACCGTGTGTAAATTAATGTACAAAATTAAATACAGGCAACTACCTTGTTGTGAAACCAGTTCAGCTGCTAAACATGATATTTAATGAAAATTTCGTCTTGCATTTTATAAGGCAATATCAATTTCTGAATCGTAAGTTTAAAGTAAAATCTTAAAGTAGCACAAAACACTTTTCATAGAGCAACTATAAGAAGCACCTCAAGCGGCAAGAATGAGATATAAACATATAGGATGAGTTCATAAACAGCTAAAACTACTGTACTGAGAATTTACACTCTTTAAAAAACTTTAACAGCCTTAGTCTTCTTCTTCTTTCGTGTGGTTAGTAGCCAACCTGTTGTCAATAGTTGTTCAAGCTGCCCGTAGGCCTCTGACATGGATTAAAGACTGTTGTCAATTTGACAACAACCGGGACCGACTTTTTTACGTGCTCTCCTTTGGAGACGGAGACGCTCAGATGAAATACCACTAAGCGGTCACTCATCTATAGACTGACTGCACCCAACGTTGCTCCTCGCTAATCGTTTACCGGTCAGTAAGTGCAACTGGCTATGAGCCTTAGTTATAAATATGTACGAGTATGTACATATATCGCTGACAAATACTTAGCTACCTCTCTGCTAAATAGCTATCAAGTCCTTAAATGATTAGCTATTGATTAACAGCCCACTGTTAATTTAATATTATTTAAAGAACTAACATTGAACGCTGAGTTTATAGATGTTATTTATTCTGATTAGTCAGTAATTTAATAGTAGTAACTAATACATATTTTAAGAGTGGTTTATAAAAAGTGTTCATTTTTATTTACAGATATGTGGAATTACAATCCATTGTGATACTCGGACGGGATCTGATCGGCTATTTCAGCTCCAGATCTTGGGAGATGAAAGCAGATAATGTCAAGTCGCTATACGCCGGTCTATCGAACTCTGACAAAAAACATTTCCATGCGACCCTTCAGACATTAACTGGGATGAATATACAGCTGTATTCCTGAACCATGCTCCACGATCACGCCGACACGCCGCGAAGGCTTAACTGCCATGTTTTAGAGATTTTTTTTGAGAGAGCGTGATTATCGATTACAAATACTATTTATTCGAATCATCTAGCAAATCGAAATATTTGGTAATTTAACAAATATTCGAATGTCAATGCCGCAATTCTAATATGATGCCACATGAGGCCAAGTAAACACTGGCATAAGGCCTAAAAACAGAATCATTACTGTCATATGATGCCATACATCAATTGATCACACTATTCAAATAATTATCAAATTAAAAGTTTAGAATTATCAAATCAAAATATACCTAGCCAGGAAGAAAGAGAGAATCACTATAAGGATTTATTATGAAGAGAAGGTTCTTTTGAAAATGAATTCTTATAATAACTCCACACATAAAAATGCTGAGAAGGATCCAAGCAAACTATTTCTTCCAATTATGATAACTAATCTTTAAACCAGATGTTCTCATATACATACATATATGTTCAAGGTGTTGCAGCCATTGTGTTATTTTTTACTGACTATTAAAAGCTGAAATACAAGAAAATTGTTGCTTTATTAACCTCTGAGTCTTCTTCGAAGAGGTTAATGAAAACACTTTGTGGGTCTGTGTGTCTGTCTATTAGTGACAGGCATAGCTCCAGAATCACTAAACCGATTGACTTGTAATTTGGTGGGCAGACACCTTGGGATCATGTAGTGTGTATGCCACTTTATAATATTGTATCTTATATAAAACCTTGTTTTATTACAATATATAGACAGTATTATCTCAACATCCGATGTTTGATTACTTCTCCTAGACCCCACCTTACATGGCGACCCTGCCAAAGTTCGGTGCTAGTGGAAAAATTTCGGTCCGCGATTGTTGTGCATTCCGGTGTCCATATACGTATTAGGGGCAAGACTTAGTCGTCAATATGTGCTGTACAATTATTAGTCACAAGATCTCGTTTGGAAGTGTTACAAAGAGTATCGTAATATTGACGGAGGAAAAAGATGGGTGCTACTAAATCGAAGGAAGAGGTCATCATAGCCCAAACCTCGTCCGGAGGTAACAATCAGGCGTCTGTAGAGGAGATTAGAACCCACATTGGAACCACTAACATAATCCTGCTTGTCATGCTCACTGTGATGGTCTTGGGCATGCTGTATGCGGTGTACAAGGTATATAAGAAATGTCATCTTCAGTGGATTGACCAACAATTCCACCACCATACTCTTCGGCGTTCGTTTCTGCGTGCGTTGCTAAAGTCTACCAGAGCGGGTGAAGAAGTGTAAAACGGTACGAAAGTAAACAAAACGCGCAGTGTAAAAATACAAGTGATGCTCAAAGTTCGAAATGAATGTGCGTGTCGGTATCAAAGAAAAAATCGGGTTTGGTAAATGAGTGCGAGTGTTACGTCGTTTCGTGTGCAGTAATCGAATATGTGCGTAAATACGGCAGTGTGCAAAGGACTACAAAATATGGTAAAGTGTTGAAAATTACGGCAGTAAATAGGTATACAACATGTATTTATTAGCGGTACACTACAGTTTTCTTTATGTTAAGTTATGGCATCTAAACTAGAGGTATTATGTAACGGTATTAAAGAGATAAGAATATATTTGATAAAGATTGGCCCTAATCGTCGCACTGAAAGCATATTAAATAAAAAGTTGAAGGAAGCAAATGAGATTTATATTAACTATAACAATTATGTACCTCAAGTTCTAGATGACATTAAGAAGGGTAAGATAGCAAGTAAGGACTCTGAATTAATTTATGAGTATATTGAGAAATTTCAAAAGCTATACGCTGACGTGACTGAATTGTGTAAGTCCTCTGAGAAGGAAAATATTGTAACGATGGCTACCTTTGATATCAAAGTTGCATTAAATTTGCTGCCACTCATGACTGATGAGGAGGCCAATACTAGACAGTTAATAGACAGTATCGAATATTATAGCTCTCTTATTTCAGCACCTGAATGTAAACAACGTTTAGTTAATTTCGTCTTAAAGAGTAGATTATCTCAGGCCGCGAAACTACAGTTATCGTCTAGTTATTCGAGTATAGACGAGCTAGTATGTGATATGAAAAATATACTATTACCCCAAAAATCGGCAACTGGAATCCAATCTAAATTAACTTCTATGAGGCAAAACGATTTAGCCATTCAAGACTATGGGAAAAAAATAACTGAACTGTTTGTAAATCTCACGGTATCGCAGACCAAGGGCAATGTCGAGAGTTACAAGCTTTTAAAACCTATAAATGAACAATACGCGATAAAAAAATTCGCCGCTGGTTTGCGAAACCGCAGATTAAGCACTATAATAGCTTCTCGTAATTTTAGCTCCCTTAAGGACGCGATACAGGAGGCCCAAGATGAGGAGGTAACTTCGTCTACAAGTTCCGGCGAGATTTTCAGTATGTATAATAATAATAATAGAGGGTCAAAGGGTTTCAGAAGGCATTTTGCGAGAGATCAACGAGGATACGTGACTCAAGGGTTCTCCCAACATAGGCCCGCGCGCGGAGGTGCCGTCTACAGCGGGCGGCGCGGCGCGCCTAGAGGACAGCAGCAGCAGCAGCAAGGGTCTTCACGTGGCCGACCATACAGAGGTAGGTCTCATTATTATAATAGCAACAGAAATCAAAGGATGAGCAACAACAATGTTAACGTTATGTCGCAATCGGAAGTTAAACCGGAAGTTTCGGAATCTACTAATATTGAGAATAAGTTTTTTCGGGACTAAAATTTTGTCATGTAATAGTAATTGTTATATTAATTTATCTATAAATAATCATTCGTATAATTGGCTACTTGACACGGGTGCATCGATCTCGGCCATAAAGTATAAACATATTCTAGAACATCAGATATCGTATATCAATGAAAACATTTCTATAACAGGTATAGGAGGCAAGATTACAACTTTAGGTTATTGTTATTTAAATTTAAATGTAAATGGGCATCAATTGAGACATAAGTTTTATATATTTGAGTTCTTACCGATTAAGGCGGATGGCATCATCGGTCAAGACTTTCTGACTAATTACAAGGCGTTATTGAACTTTAATGAGAACATAATAACATTGTGTACATTTAATAATATAATTGAGTTACCAATTTATACATGTAGCAGCAAGCGATTAGAAATACCACCGCGATGTGAATCTATCCACTACATAGCGACAGATATTACGGACGAATGTATAGTTTGCGCATCAGATATCAGCGATGGTATATACTTAGCGAGTACGTTAGTCAGGCCGATATGTGGTAGAATACCTATAAAAATTTTAAATACTACTGAAAATCATTTTACGCTTGATGATATTAAGCCGGTTATTCATTTTGCTGGCGATTATCATACGTGTACTTTTACAAAGTGTCAGTCGAATGCTGATCGCGTTAAGAGGTTGTTTTCGTCATTGCAGTTGAATCATCTAAATTCTGAGGAACAAATTGCGGTAGAGAATTTATGCGCGAAATATAGTGACGTATTTTATTTACAAGGCGATCAATTGACCACGACCGACATTTATAAACATACGATAAACGTAAAGCCAAATGTATCCCCTATATTCACTAAGCCTTATAGGTTACCTCATGTTCAAAAGAAAGAAATTGATAGGCAGATTCAGAAAATGTTACAAGAAGGAATTATAGAGAAGTGTACGAGCGAATGGAGTAGTCCCGTGTTATTAGTTCCGAAAAAAGTAGATTCGAGCGGTGAGAAGAAATGGAGATTAGTCATAGATTATAGGAAATTAAACAATTGCATTGAGAACGATAAATTCCCTCTCCCAAATATAACTGAAATACTAGATTCCTTGTCAGGGTGTATTTATTTTAGCCATTTAGATCTCTATCAAGGTTTTCATAATGTGGAGTTAGATAAAAGTAGTAGAAAATATACCGGGTTTTGTTCAGGACAGTATCAATTAACTAGAATGCCTATGGGGTTGAAAACTAGCCCTTCTTCATTTTCTCGCATGATGACGATGGCTATGGCAGGCCTTACATATGAGAAGTGTTTAGTCTATCAAGACGATTTAATCGTATATGCACGAAATATGGAGGAAAAGGTAAGAAATCTACAGGATGTTTTCGAGAGATTACGAAAGGTCAATTTAAAACTTAACCCTTTAAAGTGCGAATTTTTTAAGAAGGAAATGCTTTATCTCGGTCATGTTGTTTCTAGTAATGGCGTATTACCTGATCCAGGCAAAGTTGAAATTGTCAAAAATTATCCTTGTCCGAAGTCCGTTGATGAGGTCAAGCGATTTACAGCCTTTGTGAACTATTACAGAAAATTTATCCCAAATTTTGCTGAGAAAGCTTACCCGTTAAATAAACTATGTAAGAAAAATACACCATTCATTTGGGACCAGGAATGTCAAAAAGCGTTTGAAATATTAAAAGACTGTCTCATTGCTTCGCCGATACTTCAGTATCCCGATTTTTCTGAAACTAATCAGTTTATAGTGCAAACGGATGCTTCAGGATATGGGATTGGCGCTATCTTGAGTAATCAAAATAATAAACCTGTAGCATATGCAAGTAGGAGTTTAAATAGTGCAGAACGACGTTACCCAACTATCGAGAAGGAGTTGTTAGCTATAGTGTGGGCCGTAAAGAATTTTCGCCCATACCTTTACGGTCGTAAATTCAAAATTCTCACGGATCATCGCCCCTTAGTTTATTTATTTAATATGCGCGATCCGTCGAGCCGTCTCATGAAATTTAGATTAATATTAGAAGAATACGATTTTACAGTGAAATTTGTAAGGGGTTCAGATAACGCAGCTGCAGATGCCTTGTCTCGAATTTCCTTTACGTCAGAAGACTTAAAAAGTATGAGTGAATGTCATATAAACGTACTTACTAGGGCGCAGAAGAGAAAATTACAGGAGTCTCCAAGCGATGTAACTTCGAATCACAGTTGGCCTGATCAACCGAATGTGATTGGAAGTTATATCAAACCGAAAGAGGTTATAGAGCTTAGGTTTATTGAGAAAAAGGAATTAGACTATTTAAGAAGGAAAAATTATATTACTATCGAGAAAAACGCGTTTTGCTATATAGCGAGTAAGTTGACAATTTTTATTAATCCTAATTTCCAATCGCAATTGACGCGAGCCGCATTTGTGAGGGAATTAGATATATTTTGTAAAGAAATAAATGTCAACGAAATATACATTATAAAGAATAAGAATAATAAAATATTTATCGATAAATTATTAAATGAACTAAAATCGTCAGGAAATAGGTGCACCTTGCGAATTTACATATTGAATGAGGTACGACGAATAGACGATAAAGACGATAGAAAAGTTATCCTGAACGACTTCCATCTCTTGCCCACAAGTGGCCACGCGGGCATGAGAAGGATGTTCAACAATATCAAAAAATATTTTTTCTGGCCAGGGCTAGACAGAGATATACGCGAATATGTTAGGAAGTGTGAAAAATGTCAAAAGCAAAAACACGCCATAAGCGTTAAGGAACCGATGGTTATTACTACTACGTCTACAACGGCTTTCGAGAAAGTATTTTTAGACCTAGTAGGTCCCCTAGATAGAGATTATCATAACTACTCGTATATTCTTACCTTACAATGCGAGTTAACTAAATATATTGTGGCCCATCCTTTAATTTCAAAAACGGCAGAGGAGGTTGCTCAAGCTTTAGTCAACAGTTTTATTCTACGCTATGGATTACCACGAGAAATAGCGACAGACAGAGGTGCTGAGTTCATGTCTTCAGTGTTTCAACAGGTTTGTACACTTTTAAATATCAAACATTTAAGTTCCACAGCATATCACCACCAGAGTATTGGCGCATTAGAAAATTCCCACAAAAATTTAAATTCATTTTTACGAATTCAAACAGATAACCACCCAGAAGCATGGAGCCAGTGGCTTCCATTCTGGTGTTTTTCATACAACACGTCTGTCCATTCAGAAACTAAATTCACTCCCTACGAACTAGTCTTTGGAAAAATCTGTTCGCTTCCTAGTAATCTTAATAACAACATAGTAGAGCCTTTGTACAATCACGAGAGTTATCCATGTGAATTAAAATACAGATTGCAGCTGTCTCAAAAAGAGGCAAGAGAAAATTTAATCAAAAGTAAATTGTTAAGAAAATGTGTCTATGACAAATGTATTAATCCTATAGTGTATAAGCCAGATGACTTAATTTTAGTAAAAAATGAGAACGGTAGTAAAATGGATAGTATTTATTCAGGCCCTTATAAAGTTATCAAGGATATGTCGCCGAATGTGCAGATTAATAAAAATGGTAAATTAAATATTATTCATAAAAATCGCACAAAACTTTTTAGATCGAGTTTGTAAACTTAAAAGATAATAATATGTAAGTAATCCTATTAATAGAATCACATCGCTTGTATTTGTACATTGAAATAAGAGTGTCACTGTGTTACTAACAACATAGACGTAATGAGTATGTTTACATTATAGCGACTATAGCGAGTAAGCATATTGATTGTATCTTTATTTTATATAAGTTATAAAGATTATGTACTTACCAAATGTGTAATCAATTATATTTTATGAACATAATAATAATATATACGTAATCAATGAATGTTTCTATATCACTTAAATATATACAAAATAAAAGTTTTAGTTTTAAGGTAAAATAAAAAAAAAAATGTATTCTATTTTTTTATTTTCTCTCGGAAGGGAGATGTAGTGTGTATGCCACTTTATAATATTGTATCTTATTACAATATATAGACAGTATTATCTCAACATCCGATGTTTGATTACTTCTCCTAGACCCCACCTTACAATCATACCTCGGTCGAGTTTGAATATGGGCCCTGTGGGTCAAAAGACCCCCGAGATATAGGAGTCACAAGGTCACATGAAGACGAAGAGGTTGAATCCTGGGATTTTACTACTTTTACACCCATCTCGTTTCAAAATAATGACTAAAGTTAAAGTTATGCGCGCCTGTTACTATTGTGATAGCAACATATATGTCTCTGTCACTGTTACCTACACACTATATTCTAATTTATCTATCTCACATTTTGATATCTGCAAGTGTAATATAATAATCATGTACAAATTGTCTGATATTATGGAATACTCAATAAAAGCAATACATAAACTTACAAATTTTTATTTTTATTCTTATATATTTGTTTAATAACTGATTCGTAATTATAAGATGGCTCGACGAATAATATATCAGAGACGTGGAACGTTCTAGAATCCAGTTCCAAGCAGACTAGGCTGGCTGTAGATAGGTACTGCACTAATTGTAAATCTTTCCTTTAGATTAACTTTTATCAGCATCACCTAGTCGTAGTTGTGGCTTGATGCAAGTCTGAGAATATATTTTGTTTTATATTTAACACGATCATATATTAAAATTTTGATTGAGAAGTTGGTTAAGCTTGCATAGAACGACGTGCTAAGATAGAGGTAGATGGAGAAGAATATCTCTCTGATCCCATGTGGCAGGCGAGCAATTTGTGCTTAGTAGCTGTTTAGAATTAACATGGATCCAGTTTATTCGATCCAACCAGTCATCTATACAAATGTAACACAGCTGAAAAGATTATTTATTTGAGCGTGCTTAGCTCCAGAACTACCACTCGGATTTGAAAATGGGGAAGGTTATAGGTTATGTAACAATACGCGCGTGCCACCGGAGTAAAGCAGTAATCATATGGATTAGTTAAACTACCGAGGGACAACTATTCTCTTGATAAAACACACCATATATTTACAAATTAGTGACAAAATTGATAAATTCTTAGATGATACAAGGCAGTTCAATAATTTAAACAGTTGAATTATCGCACTAAAGAAAAATCTTTAAGATTACAATGATATGACAATGTAATGATACCAAACTGAATTGCACAGTAAATTATTTTTATCGTTTACATGTTTTAATCTCTTGTCCCTCTAAAGTCCTTGTAAAAAGTATAACGCTGCATTCTGCATTATTTCGTTGCAACATTAAATTAGATTATATCTCGCGAATACTTACTTGCTTTCCATCTCAAATGATGCAGCTGTCAAAGTCTTACATAGTGATTCTTTCATTTTTCAAAATAGTAATATCTATGCCAGACATTCTTGTCATTTTTTTAAATGTTCAGTGCATGTGCAGTATTTAACAACAACATCTAAATGTTAGGCGATGTACCTATGTATATAGGTAGTGCTGAATGGTCTTGACTTGTTTTCTACTTGGAATCTTAAAAGCGATGTTTTGCCTTTGGTTTTTAGTCGGTTGTTACTGTAATGCATTTTTGTTTAATATGTGCACAAGCGACTGAAGAATAAATTTGAATTACCAGCATTAGGATCACTTGCTTCATGGAATGGATATATAATAGAAGTTATTTTTGTCCACGACAAAAATTTACTCTGCCAATCCTCATTCTCATTGTAGTCCCTTTTTAATTTTCTATAAAACGTTTGTTTTTATATATTTCTTATAATATATTCGTCGCAGAATTTTGCTGCTATATAATATATTATAATCTTTTATTGTTTGCCGTTAAGTCGAAGCCGGGTCAGTTGTTCATGTGTCATTTTGTCATGGTTTTCTGGTATGATGGTATAATAACTGGTTGGTCTACTAATTTAAAAGCGGCCTCTGTGGAGAAAAAATATATTCATTGTAATTGAACCACTTCTTAAGTATTTTATAGCAGATTTTGCGTTTGTATTTATAGAAAAAATACTAATGCTTATTTATTAATTCATCACCATCTTAGTCTCCCCATGAATATGGTTGCTGAAATAATCGAAATGTGGGGTAAATTATTAATCTAAATTTGAATAAGTAGTTAAAAGTAGTAATTAAATACATCAAAAAACAAACTGCGGTGAACTCGAATAAATCGTGCGAAACTGGGCGGAATATAATTCCTACAGGATACTCAATAAAAACCCTGTTAGGATATATCTGAACTGTATTTATTCAAGTAAACGACAGAACTAATTATTATCGCTACTCGAAATTGGTCTACATAAAACAAATAATACACGTCGTGGTGGTTCAAGCCCGGAGAATCTTAACATCGACTTTTAATTATTGACGTCACACGCACAGTTCCATCTAGTAACACCAATCGGTATTACATCGACACTATGAACTAATAGTTATTTGAACATACCGCCCACCAAGGACATTATCGAAGTATGTGTCCTTAAATAAACCTAAATGACTGATACACCATGCAGGTAATGTCATTGATGAGGGTTGAACATTCAACAAAGAACTTATGCAATAAACTAAACATAATTGTGTTCTCAGATCTAAGGTTTTTAACAAGCAATTGCTGCTAATGAACTTACAACAGTACAATAACAATAACAGTTGTATAAAATATAAAAAAGCAAAAGATAAAAAGATTTCTATAATAAAAATGTAAATAGGGCTAAAACAGTAAAAACTTATGAACTAAATAACCATTGTATAAACCGATCTATTTATTAACTGGTAAAATACAAAGTTTTGATGTAGGTCTATTCAAAAGAGATCCCTTGACCTTTAATGTGACTACGCGGGTAACACCGTCAGGACCTGGATGTTTTTCAACTACTCCACCAAGCAACCAACGAGCAGGAGCTAAATCAGTCTCTTTGACTAGAACAACATCACCGATCTCCGGTTATGGATTTTGAAACGACCATTTGTATCTATGAACTAGCGCTGTTAAATATTCATTAGACCAACGTCGCCAAAAATTCTGTAGCATTTTCTGAATGAGTTGCCACCGATTTAGAGGACTGATGTATGTATTTTCATAGTTTGGTTCTGAAACAGTCACTAAGGGCTCACCGACCAAAAAATGACCCGGTGTTAATGGCATCGGTTCATCCAGACTTTCACCCTTGATGACAGTTATTGGCCTAGAGTTGAGAAAAGCTTCAACTTGACTCAGTAAAGTACTCATCTCTTCAAGGGTTATAGTCGAATCACCGATCACCCTTTTCGGGTGAAATTTAGTAGACTTCACAGCCGCCTCCCATAACCCACCAAAATTTGGAGCATGAGGCGGTATGAAGTGCCATACTGTGCCCTTACCTTCTAGATGTTCCGCAATATTCTCTTGAATAGCGGCTAGATCTTTGAGTTCTCTAGCAGCTCCAACAAAGTTGGTACCGTTGTCGCTCCATAATTGAGCGCAATGTCCTCGCCTGGCTGTAAAACGCCTAAAGGCTGCTAGAAAACCCTGAGAACTTAAGTCACTTACGACTTCTAAGTGCACGGCACGAGTGGCCATACAAACGAAGACACAAATGTAGCCTTTATATGACTTGTGTCCCCGACCTTTAGTGGCCCTGAGATTGATTGGTCCAGCGTAATCCAGCCCACTGTGAAGAAACCCTCTTGTTGGAGTACATCGCGCTGATGGCAGTGAGCCCATTAATTGTGTATTGACCTTAGCGTTATGTTTAACACACGTCACACATTTACTTACGTGTTGTTTAACGAGACTCTTCACTCCAATAATCCAATATGCAGATCTTAAGTAGTTGGTCATGAGCTGCGGACCGCCATGCAATGTTCTGTCATGAGCATCTGCCACAATCAACTTTGTTAAATGTGTATTATGGGGCAGAATTATACGATGCTTTGATTGATCTGAAAGAGGAGCTTCCTCCAGTCTACCACCAACACGAAGTATATCATCGCAATCTATAAAGGGACATAATGATCTAATTTTACTACCCCTGAACTTAATTTGCTTTTTATTTTTCACCTGTATATACTCCCTGTTAAAGTGATTAAGGTTCAATATAGATTGCCGGGCTTCTTAGAAAAACACACACGTCTTCACTGTCAGATGAATTTATTTGCACTAAAGTTAGGTGAGCATTATATTTAATTTTATAGTATACGAAAGGATCGAACACTCCCTTTCAAATTCATTCTTCGGACAATGTCTTATGCAACACTTTAAAGCCTCTTCTAGTTCTATCCTTTGTAAATAGTTTGGTCTCTCCTTCTTATTCTTATAATTTATTAATCTTCTACAGTACGCTATAATTCTAAGCAATCTCCATAGGGTGCTATAATTTTTCCAGGGTAACTCATCTTGAGCTACAGTGACATGAATATTATCTTATCGTCTATTAGTCGACTATAGTTTATATCGAGGTCGTACAATAAAGATGGTCCCCTAAACTAAAGTTTACTTTCCGAGAGCAAACCCGGTTGAACTCCCCTTGATGCGCAATCCGCAGGGTTGTCTTTAGAAGATACGTGCGCCCATTGATCTGAATCAAGTGTGGTTAAAATCTCCGATACTCGGTTCGCCATTAAGGTTTGCCACCTACTGGGATGACTGTTCAGCCAAGAAAGCACCACCGTTGAATCTGTCCATGCATGCACGCTGCCTTTTGGAATATTCATTGCTTTCGCCACATCTGCTAGCAATCGAGCCAATAACAGTGCACCACAAAGCTCGAGGCGAGGAATGCTTATCTGTTTAATCGGCGCAACCTTTGTCTTGGCAACCAATAGAGACACACACACACATCTTTATTACTATTGACCGTTCGAGTATATATCACCGCTGCATATGCTGACTTGGAGGCATCACTGAAACCATGCAATTCAACGGAACTATAATTGCCTACTATTCCTAACCATCTAGGAACACGAACTTTAGACAGCTGTGACAATTCTGCGCGATAAGTCTGCCATTCTGTACTTAAAAGGTCTGGTACATCCTCGTCCCAATTCACACCTTCTAACCAAAGCTTTTGGATGATAATCTTCGCCAATACTATACTGGGTGCTAACCAGCCTAATGGGTCGAACAAGCGCATGGGAAGTTCGGTAGAACTATTGGATGCTACATGTAACTCCCACTGCTTGCGAGTTTCCTGACCTAGCTTGGAAGCACCAATATAAATGACAATGATGTCCCAAGTAGTCACATTAATTCCTAAATTAGTTAATTAATGCATGCATACAGTCTGTTGTGATGTCTAATAAATATTTTAAAGTTACTGATGACTCTACATCCATACGCTTTTGGCCGAATAGACGTTGTAAAATACTATTAGCTAAATGGCGCTTATTATTATACCTATGTTCTAACTGAGCCCAGCACACATCATATTTGGACGCACTTATGGGTATTTGGCGAAGCAATTGTTCAGCTTCTTCTGTCAACGACCCTTTTAAATAATGCAACTTCTGGACTTTATCTATATTTTTATTATTATGCACAAGTGAAGTAAAAAGATCTCTAAAGCGTATCCACTCAGCATATTTCCCTGAAAAGGTGGGGAGATTGATCTTTGGTAATCTAATATTATCTGGTTTACTACCACTAGAAGATGCCTGCTCGCGGGTATCTTGCCCTACAATACTTATCCTCGCGTCCTTAAGTTCTGATTTGTAAATAATATATGTTTCTTCAGTTTTTTCATAAATATCAGCTGTAAAATATGAACTTTTCATTTCCTCTATTGTAGCTTTTTCAACAATTTCTCTATGTATGTTAATAAACTTTATCCATTGTTCTTCTAACGCCTCTAATCTTGTTTCAATATAAGCCTGTGTACATCTATCTTTTGGCGATTTCTTAAAATTAATTCTACCTTTTTCAACTCTACTTTTTGTGTCAATTTGTAATTTTAATAATGACTCCATTTTATAACCTATGTACTTATATGATTATAAACTACAATAGATAAAATCATTTGATTAAGCAAAACAGCTGTTAAATACCACCAATCAAGAAACTCTAAACACACATAAAACTTAAAATTAATTATTAAGCAATCAAGCGTAACAAATATAACTAAGTTGTAATTATCTACAAAATGTTTTAAATCTACGATTAATGACCATAAAATATTCTAAGTGTTTGGAACAAAGGATACTTAGAAAAATCGGGCATAGGTTCCCCGTAGTTCGACTTTTCTTAAAACTATTCTAAGTCTAAACTGCAAATTTTTACTCTAAGTCCAAAATACTACAAATATTATTCTAAGTTTACATTACAATATTGAAAATTTTCTGTTTTAAACAAATAAAATATTTGTCAAAAATCGGGCATAGGTTCCCCGTATGTACACTTTTCTTAAAATTATTCTATGTCTACTACTAATCAACAAAGTTACTCTAAATACAAAGCACTGCAAAATATTCTAAGTCCGAAAGCACTTTTAAATTATTGTTCTAAGTTATAATAAAACTGTTATGATTTCTTCAGAGTTAATAGCGTAAAATTACTCACAGTTCTCCGTTGCACTCACACTCGTTCGCTCTAAGTCCTAAAATCCGCTTGCGCTTATGAGTCCGGCTCCACTTGTCCTCTCGCTATTGCTCGTGACCTCTCGACGCGCGACGTGACGTGGTTGTCATCCAACGCTCCAAATTCCGCTCAATGGAAATCCGCTTCCGCCCACCGTCACACCACAGCTTGATCTTGATGGACAATCTTGACTCCTGGTGCGTCACCAGCACCTCAGCACCATCAGCAACAACCCGCTACTGTGTCGGCGCCTACTTTCACAGTGACTAATCAATCAGATTAGTCCCCTGTCCGGCTCGAAGGACCATGTATATGGCCGAGATCGTGCGAAACTGGGCGGAATATAATTCCTACAGGATACTCAATAAAAAACTTGTTAGGATATATCTGACCTGTATTTATTCAAGTAAACGACAGAACTAATTATCGCTACTCGAAATTGGTCTACATAAAACAAATAATACACGTCGAGGTGGTTCAAGCCCGGAGAATCTTAACATCGACTTTTAATTATTGACGTCACACGCACAGTTCCATCTAGTAACACCAATCGGTATTACATCGACACTATGAACTAATAGTTACTTGAACAAGGTATACTAGTTCCAATATGTAACGCGTCGACGTAAGACAAAATAGTTTATTTATAAGTATACAGGATATATGTTAATTATTGAAAGACTGGCCCTCTAACTAATAAATTAGCGTTCAGATGCTGCGTCCAGATGCGAGTGATTTAATCATTATGTTTCGATATAGTTAAGCTGATAGGTTAACCTACAGGTAAACTTTTAAAAATATTTTTTTTACCTACAAAACAGAAAACGAATGTGATCTTATTTGAAACATCAAAAATATGCAGTACAATACGCTAAGTACAAAAAATACGCTAAATTCGAAATACTTACGTGCTGGCTGGTAAACAGCCACCTGAAAAATACAATAACAATTTGATACATACTGATGATAGGTAATGCAACGAAAAAGTTAATTTATATAATGGAAAATTTATGGATTCGTTGTCACTACCTAATTCGAATATATGCATATACGAAAAATTATTTGACGATGGGATGATTGATCGTGTTTTGACATTTATTTTGTATATTTTAATTTTTATAGAATAGTGCCGCAATAGGATTAATAAAATAATTTAAAGTCACGGGTTCGAACCCACGTCGCGCACCTCTGACTTTCGGAAGTTATATGACTTTTCGAAATTATGTGCGTATTGATTGACAATTATCGCCTGCTTCGTGCCTCGGAGAGCACGTTAAGCCGTTGGTCCGGGCTGCCATGAACATCTATGGCAGTCGTTATTGGGAAGTCAGTGCCCTCTAATATCCTGACACTGGTCTAGCTTTAGGGTATCGTTAGCCATCGGGTTGCGGACGTCAGATGGCAGTCGCTCCGTGTAAAAACTGATATCCAGTCAAATCCGGTTAGACTAGAAAGCCGACCCCAAGTGACTTGGGAATAATAAAGGCTAGGGAGAAGAGAGAGAGAGAGTGCCGCAATAGGATAAAGTCCTGTGTCAGGGGACTTTACAAACATTCAAACAACGAACAAAGAAAAGAAAGAAAGAAATATGTTTATTTGACATATACTACAAACACATTTGTGAGTAGTAGAGCCTCTCTGATTTCAGCATGAATGGGCCGGCTCGACCGGGCAAGGACTACCCTCTCACAGAATATCGACGTGAAATAGCAGTATTCCTACTGTTGTGTTTCGTTCGGTGAGCGAGACTGCCGGAGGCCCAATCACCCTCTTCCCCCCTTCCCGCTCTTTCTCCCTTTTTCTCCTAAAAGGTCGACAACGCGCAAGTGATGCCTCTGGTGTTGCAGGCGTCCATAGGCTACGGTAATCACTTATCATCAGGTGTATCGTATGCTTGGTTGCCACCAAAGTGGTGTAAAAAAAACTCATAATATCAAAACTATACTAATAGCTGAAGAGTTTGTTTGTTTGTTTGCTTGAACGCGCTAATCTCAGGAACTACTGGTCCGATTTGAAAAATTCTTTCAGTGTTAGATAGCCCATTTATCGAGAAAGGCTATAGGCTATATATCATCACGCTAAGATCAATAGGAGCTGAGCACCAATGAAGAATGTTTCAAAATCGGAGGGTATTTTTTCCTTTTGAGAGCTTCCGCTGCGTGCGCTGCGTAAACAGTTAAAGTTTCGCAAAAATCATGTATGACAGAATTGTTCCCCTTGAAAAGTCTATCTTTTAAGATTGGCTCACTATAACCATTTTTATGCTAACCAAATTTGTTCTAAGATAATGCATTATTTGCGAAGGTATTATTATAAACATGATATTAATCCTTATCCAAATAAATACGTTATTCATCACAAGTATTTAATTTAAAACAAAATTGTCTTTTACTTCATTCGATTTCAATGAATATCTTAGGAGATATCGCAGTTTTAAAATAACATCGCAGCAAAATAATTACCCATTACAGACATAGTACAAACGATGTTTCTCCTGGTTTATTCTGCGTGATTACTACTGGTTCGATTTGAAAAATTCTTTAAGTGTTGGATAGCCTATTTATCGAGGAAGGCTATAGGCTATATATATAACATCACGCTACGACCTACGGGGCGGCGCAGTAACGATAAACGCGGGTGAAACCGCGGGAACATCTAGTATAAAATAAAAATAACACCCAGACTCAGAACAACAACTTGTGGATCACACAAATTCTTGTCTCGTGTCCACTCGCTGCGCGCAGTGGCGCCGGCGCGCTCACCGCCAAGTTTCTATATTCAACAAATGAGCCGTTTTACCTAAGGACAGTTCATTTTGACACATATCCTATGAAAAATAGCCCGAAATATAACTGTTCGTAGTCACACTGGGCACGGGCCTGTTCTCAGTGTGGGAAGGCTTATGCCATAGTACACCACGCTGGCCCAGTGCGGACTGACCAGACTTCACATGTCTTCGAGAACATTATGGAACATTCACAGAAACGCAGGTTTCCTCACGATGTATTCCTTCACCGTTAAAGCGAGCGATAATTAACTAATGAATACGCACATCTCTTCGACAAGTCAGATGTGCGTACTTTGGGATCTAACTTGAGACCTCTGTGTAGCAGTCTTACGATCTCCTTCTCGACTATCGCTGCTACGCAATCGAGATATCTATACAAATAAATAAAATTGAAGTGTCTGTTTGTAATGTCAAAATAACAGCTTTTTATCTAATGCATATTAGGTCAGGTGGAAATAAAACTCGTAACGTTTTTCGTAGTTCACACTGGTTATATTTTTACTTTACACGTGTTATTCTCACTGCTGTTCGACACCGACTGCGCTAACTTTCTACAGACTAGCTACCTCTATACCACGCCACCATGACGAATGAAACAAAACGATAACTTCATAATGGCGGGGCATTAGTTAAATCAGCGACTTATTAAAGCAATAATAAATTGAAAACTAATTAAATTAATCTACCAATAATTTATGTGTAAACAAAATATAAATAACTGTAAAATATAGTGAATACATCAAATTAATTAATAAGTAAATTATAACTTCTACTTTGTATAATTATAATTTAATACAGTACATGTGCTACTTAATAAAATAAAGGTATCGAATAAATTCTAAAATGTGTATAAATTCTAAAATATGTGTAAAAATCAAGGTAATATGTGGTGTATAAATCCTAACATGCATATGAAAGTATATAAGGTACATATACGAAAACATCAATTTTTAAAATTTTTGCCTTTCTGTGTCTGTTTGTTCCGGGTAATCTCCGAAACGGCTGAACCGATTTTGACGGGACTTTCACTGGCAGATAGCTGATGTTATAAGGAGTAACATAGGCTACTTTGATTATAGAAAAAAATAGGGTTCCGCGGAGACAAACACTTTTTAGTTAAAATTTACGCGGACGAAGTCGCAGGTAACAGCTAGTTTTTTATATAATTAAAGCTATACTATAATTAAAGCAGCTAGTAGTACAATAAACGCATATACTATTAATACACTGTAACTTTGTCTAAAAATTAATTTAAAATTATGGAAGATAATATACTTGCAACAAGAATAATTAAAATCGCAGCGGTTTTCATGATGAGGGATTGTCTTGTTGAGTACGACTGTAGTAGCTCGATTAGTTCGAAATAACTGGTGTCTTATTTGCTCCTAAAGGCGTATTTATATCAAATGAATGTTTATTTCACATACACAACACTATCATTACAAGGAACCTGAATGCGATAGTGTGGTTCATTATAATGTAATTATTTATTTTAACTATTTAAATACATACTTACACATTATCATAGCAAATTACAAACATCGTTATCCTTGTGAATTCACCCATTGTGCAACAGAACAAGTCTAGCTTATCCGCGACGAGGTCACATGAGTAGATAAACGGAATATCTAATCATGTGACGAGGTTGAGGGTTTTGTGTGCGTGTCAGAGGCTCCTTTTGCAGTAGGAATCGCGAATCCGGTTGTTAGTGCAAAATTTACAAATGGGACATTTCATTGTTATAATTTTGAAAGAGTTTATTTTTAATTTTTATTAGTTAGTTATTTGTATGATTTTATTAATCTCTTGGCGCCGGCACCTACGTTGGCCAAAAAACATCTGTCATAATATGTTTACGTTATCGCCACGTGGTATTTGAGTTAGCATATTGTGATTTACGACGCACTCATTGTTCGTAGAATTAAACAAAAGGCACCTTTGGGAAGCTTATGATGTTAGCTATATTGTACAATATAAACAAGACCATTTGTGTTCAATTGTTTATATTATAAGACCGGTTGAAATGAGAGAATGTAAACAAATTACGACTTATAGGATATGTGTGCTGATATAAAAAAAATATTATATTTAACGTATCGTATTTATATTTTCGTAATATCTTATGATAACTCTTTATTTTACAAAAATATAAAATAGTGACTACACTTGCCTGGAAAAATGTAATTGATGTGTTTAAGGGCATGTCAATTAAACACGACAGCTTAATGCAGACTGGTTTTATAACACTTATCCCTCTCAAATTTAACAATAATAAACATTATTATGATATACACACCAAATATAGCATACAGGGAAAATCAACATAATGTTTAGGTATCTTTTCTTATAAATATATAACATGTGTAATTATATAATCTAGGAAGTACATAACTAGAATACATTTACTTATCTAATTTTATTGTTATAATAACGGGAACAGAACTTATAGTCTAGAGTTTAATCTGACTCATCAGTAAACTTGTACTTAATATGTATTAATGATACGAGCTTTATCAATATCAAAATTGTATGTTTAGCTAAGAGGAGACGATAAACCCGCATTCTATAATAATTGATGATGGTACAAAAAAAAAATCTTTTCATTTCATTTCATAATATAAAATATTGAATGAATTACATGTTTCTAAGTATCTACTGACAGCGTAAAGCAGCTTTTCTGCGTACGCGAGTATTGTTATCAGCGAGCGAGGATCGCAAATTTAACGGAAGAGACTGTGGAGCGCTCGCTCCTTCTCCCACACTATCAAAAAATTCGTCTTTATCGTTCGATTCCGTCCTACTACTAGTAGTAGTAGCTGTCTGGTCTTCGTTTTTAGATCTTTTATTTTCATATACATATGTTACATTGATGGCCTTACTTAAAGAATGACGTGCCTTACGTGTGTGTAGTTGGTCAATATGCCGTTTGTGTATTTGTCCGTTATTCGATGTGACTGTATAAGAAACGGGTCCAGTGATTTCAGCATGAATGGGCCGGCTCGATCGGGGAAGGACTACCCTCTCACAGAATATCGACGTGAAATAGCAGTATTCCTACTGTTGTGTTTCGTTCGGTGAGTGAGTGTACCGGAGGCCCAATCACCCCCTTACCTCCTTCCCGCTCCTTCTCCTTTCCACTTCCTTCCTAAAGGGTCGTCAACGCGCTAGTGATGCCTCTGGTGTTGCAGGCGTCCATAGGCTAAGGTGACCACTTACCATCAGGGCCGTATGCTTGTTTGCCACCACAGTCGAATAAGAAAATATATATATTTGAATTTTTGATAGATATGGGTAGTGGCCGATCGATGTATGGCATCAGATTGAAGTAATTATTCTTTATTTGATTTCATTATGTCTTAGTTCCTTCTCTTAGCGTTTACATGGCCTCACGTGAAGTCATATTCGAATTGCGGCATTGACATTCGAATATTTGTCAAATTTTTGAATATTTCGATTTGCTAGATGAATCGAATAAATAGTATTTGTAATCGATAATCACGCTCTCTCGCAAAAAAGTGTCTAAAATATGGCAGTTAAACCTTCGTGGCGTGTCGGCGGGATCGCGGGGCGTAGTTTAGGAATACAGCTGTATATTCATCCCAGTTAATGTCTGAAGGGTCGCATGGAAATGTATTTTTGTCAGAGTTCGTTAGACCGGCGTGTAGCGATTTGACATTATCTGCTTTCATCTCCCAAGATCTGGAGCTGAAATAGCCGATCAGATCCCGTCCGAATATCATAATGGATTGTAATTTCACATATCTGTAAATAAAAATGAACACTTTTTATAGACCACTCGTAAAATATTTAATAGTTAACTAAATATTAATTACCAAGTTATCAAAAAAAAAAACACCTATAAGTTCAGCGTTAAATGTTAGCTACAAAATATTAAAATAACAGTGGACTGTTGATCAGTAGCTAATCATTTAAGAACTGGAGAGCTATTTACTAGAGAGGTAGCTAAGTATTTGTCAGCGACATAAATATTTATAACTAAGGCTGAAGACGTTATTTAAAAAAAATTACATATATGTGTAAATTCTCAGTACAGTAGTGTTAGCTTTTTATGAAGGCAGCCTTTATATTTATTTCTTATTTTCGCCTCTTGAAGTGCTACTTTTTGTTGCTTTCTGAAACGTGTTTTGTGCTACTCATATTGTGTTTCAACTTATTATTATTATATATATATTACCATAAATATAATATTTACCAACTCAACTTGTTTCACAATAACGTAGTTGCTTCTATTTAATTTTACACAAGGCCAAATAGTAGTCAAAAGAACCTAACCGAAACCTTTTTGTTAAAACAGTACAGAAATTGGTTGTAAAATAAGGAAGTAATTCATATTTTAGTGTAGATTTCTTCCCTATGGCCCATCTATAAATATCTGCTATGTAAGCTATACTTGACTTACTTTGGTTTCTTCCCTATGGCCCATCTATAAATATCTGCTATGTAAGCTATACTTGACTTACTTTGGTTTCTTCCCTATGGCCCATCTATAAATATCTGCTATGTAAGCTATACTTGACTTACTTTGGTTTCTTCCCTATGGCCCATCTATAAATATCTGCTATGTAAGCAGGAATTATTTGTAACAGAAACGTGCGAGTACGCAGCGATAATTTGTTATTCGTAAGAATCAAACGCTTATTTGGACTGGCAACTGTAGAAAGAGAGTACAATTAATTATTAGTAATAGAAATACTTACAACTAACATTATACTTACGTTTAACGCTATATTGTAAAATTAGGGAACAATTGAAGAAAAGTCACTATTTGGAATGCGGCCAATGTTGAATTAAAAATACTAGTGTTCGCTGAGTAGATAAAATTCGACCATAACCATTATTAAACATTTTAAAAAAGCATTCATGAATTTACATTTTTGACACGAAAAGAACTATTGACTGTGAGCGAAATGCCTTAGTTATATGCCCGTATAACTTAGGCATCACGCTTTTAGTAAACGGTACAAAGACAAGGCACTGTTAAATATTATTAAAAATGAACAATCTTCTTTCATAGATGTAATAGTCATTGGTGCCACCGTAAGATGACTTAAGCATTCTCCAGTCTTGTTTAACTCATGTGTCATTTACAGTCTGCCTCCAATTATAAGTCGTCATCGTGAACTAAGAACTTACTAGTTTTGTCTGTCCCATCAAGCATTGACAGTCATCAGTCAGACAGTCGTCAGTCGCTAGTCAGTCATCCAATACAGGAACTTACCGAGACCAGATTCAAGTGCATTTTTTCTCACGCCATTGTAAAGTTCAATAATTGAGACAGGATTACAGGAGCTCGTGCAGCAATTGTATACAGTCACAGAATTTGAACTGTTAATTAAAAAAGAGTAATATCTATCATCAATAAAGTTGGTGCTTTTAATAATCTGTAGGCCATTTGTATAGATTAAATTTGTACCTAGAACATTTAGAAGCAGCCACAATAGCAGCATTAGACACATAGTCCACAGGAATAACGTCCAAGATATTGCTAGCTGTGCCTAACACAACTCTGTTGACTCCCATGACTGAGGAAAAAAGTAGGCCGGGGCCTCCAAACCAACTGTCCGTAAAGCCTGCTAGAGGCTCGCGACGTGCGGGCGATACTGAAATAATGTAAAAGATAATATTCAATTTGGCTATGCTTTTAAAAGAAACACTAGATTGATGTTTATGACGACACATTGAAGTGATACAGCAGTACACAAACAAAATAGAGGGTGTAATATAAAAAAAATAATATAAGGTATGAATATATTTTAAGGTCGTGTAGATCTAGACATACGATACGTACGATAGTCTAATGGAAAATCTTTAAAAGGCATGAAAATCGTAGCTTGGAAGAAAACAAATATAGAAATCTGGATGCCTTGCATTTTTCATTCGGTAGATGAACTAAGTTGAATTCAAAATAATAACGGATTAATAAGCTATATATATTATTATGAAATAATAATAATTAATAAACACGAGGGTGCATAAACATTAAACAAAAAGCAAATAACCGTCAAGAATAATGACATTTTATAAAAAATAATGAGCACTTCAATATTTTGTATCACGCTATGCTTTTTATTTTACCATCCTATAAAATATGACCCGACTTTTATGTTACACGCTACCAGTAGAAGACAATAACATGATAAATTAAAATTTCATTCATCTTAAATGGCACATCTAGATCTTGCCTGGTTACTAAAATAGTACACATTGGGTACCGTTTTTATAAACATATTAATTGAACATGCTGAGAATTACAACAAAACAATTGTGATAACATTTTAGTAAGTGGAAATAATATAGTTATCATCATCAAAACTAAGATTGTGCAATTACTTAAAGACAACGATAAATTTTTGAAGCAGTATATTTTTTATTTCGTTTAATTATTTATAAGGTATCTTTTTAAAAGTAAGCACTAGAAATTTGGATTTTAAATTACTTATGAGATCTCTATCAGAGTTAAATGCTGGGGTTAAGAGTAATGATGTCAAAAAGATGTGTACTATATTGTTGTACTATACTCTGTGTACCAAACAGTGCATGATGCACCATTAGAATATTACACAGGCAGCTAGAAAACATAATTATGTAATACTGGAATGAATTTGTTCTCAACCGACGGGTTAAGAACAAATTTATTTATAAACTAGTTAATTTAGAATTTGACAATCATTCAGTTGTACTCTACTTGTAATAATATAATTCAGTCATGATTCGAAAGACACGTGGCGCCATCTATTATCATAAGAAAGTTATTGTTATTTTCCTCAGGAACAGTAATTTTTTTGGGATGAAAAGTAGCCTATGTCCGTTTCTGTACACCTGACAACGTATATGCAAAACTTCAGAATGATCGGTTCAGTGGTTTAGGCGTGAAAAGGTAACAAACAAACAAACAAACTCATTTTCGCTTTTATAATATTAGTTAGGATTAGGATTAGGATTCATAATGTAATTGGACATATTTGTTTAATTAATCAGCTAGTCATTATCTTCAAAATAATTTTGCATTCTAATTTAAATATGAACATTCTTAACGATAATACGTACTTATTGAAGGTCTGATGATAACTGTAGGTATACTTGTACAATGTTCATCTACGTAATTTTCTGCTAAGCTTTTGGTAAAAGTGTACGTGTTCGGCGAACCCCCTGAAGAAAAATATTGTCATAAGGAAATAATTGAATTGATTATTACAGAATAATACAAATAATTACTACAATCGGTTAATCATATCTTATTCATCCATTAGAAATTAGTTCAATACTAAACTAAATAGGTACCGGTTTTATGTTGATAATTACGAGATATTCAATTAATTACAAAATAAGAAATACCACAAGAATTCTTGGATCCATTCCAAATATAAGTGATTACGAGAAAACAAAAATGCCACTTGATAAAGTAATCCACTCGTTCTACAATAAAAGGACAACAACCTCACATTAAAATAGACAAAATGTATATACTTCAGTAATACTCACGTAAGAACCGTTTTTCATTGTATTCTGTATTCTTGTACGGCTGTCTTACATACTTTAGTACTTCGCTGTGGTCCGCTCTGCGCGAGTACACTTTTTCTTGTAAGACTTTATGTTCCGTGTTACAGTATGCTGTTGATACATGAACAAATGCCTGGAAGTCAAAGATCTGGCACTAGATACAAAGTTTTGCAAACTTGTTGATTAAATCTCAGCCGATGCTGAACGACAATGCAAAATATCCAAACAGCATACAAAAATAATGAGATATATAAAAAATATGATAATGCAATACATAACCATATTTATATATCTCATTATTTTTGTAAGCTAATTAAATATTTTATTAGCCGTTGCCAATAAACTATTTTGTAAAAATTATGTCTGTTTGACAGCTTTATAAACCGGAATCTTTAAGTATCGTGAAACTCAATGTATTTTGAATCACATTCAAGTCGTAACAGCTTGCGAATACCTACGCACTTATATAGACGAGTACACTTTATATGTTCTGCAGCCGGGCAGTCGCGTGAGAGCGCGAGATACGTCACTGTGCGCTACGCCACACAAACTTACCTCTGCACTCTACTTACTACTGTACCTTTATGTTCTTTATTTGTTGACAAAGGTTTACTACATGCTCTGTCCCTTTGAGGTTAATGTTTACAGCTTCGTCTAGTGGCTCGTTAAACCTGACCGTTGCTGCCACATGGAATACCACTGACACCTGTAAATTCATATTTAATCTTACATCAAGTTAAAATAAAACATAGTGTCCTACATTTTAAATGAAAATGTGGAAGAGATTCGTATTTTCCGTTAGTTACCTTTTCTATGAGTGTTTTCTCATCAGCGGATGACACGCCCAAGCTAGGTTGAGTAATGTCACCTATTATAGGTACTATTTTCTTTAAATCGTGAGGTCTATCGCCAATTAACCTTGTGAAAACCTGAAAACATTAATATTGTTCATTTGTACAAAATTAAATTACATATCATAATTATCAGTTTTACATTTTTGCGTTACATGATTCATATAACTGGGAACGGGTAGCAAATAACGAGTAATAAGGCTCATTGTGCATCGAGCATGATAGTGTTTATCTACATTCAGGTATTTAAAATGTGAATGATATAGACTATGTACGCCTGAAGATTAGATGCATTACAAACCTAGAAACGGGTAGTAAGTAACGGGCAATTAGGCTCGGTGTGTACCGAACATGATAGCGTTAATACCTATTTTCAGTTTAATTTTGTTAAAGGTGAATGATATAGAGTAGTACTAGGTAAGATTATTTAATAATAACATATGGTATATGTATTTTGGAAACAATGCTTAAAAAAGATAAACAATATTGTGATTTCTTATTGCTTTTTTTTTTATTTTTTACTTGATTACATGCATTGACGCGTACCCCTCCGCGGGCGCGGGCGGAGGGGTTATGTCGGACTCGCCGGGGTAAAATAGAAAGATGGAATAAGAATAAGATATATTATAGTAGATATATTATAGTAATATATCTATCTAACTATAGTAAGCGCACCTTAATAAAATTACCTATATATTATAATAGTCAATAAATATCAATCATAAGTAAAATATGTAAATAATAAAATATGTAAAACTTCCTCCTCTCTCCTACATGTTGCCGTGCCGACAAGGCTCACACATGTTTCTTATATTATACCACTGTAACATCTATTTAACTTGTGGAGTGCAATAAATGTATTGAGTATTAAGTATTGAATAATGTAATAATGTACCTCCCGGAATATCAACTAAACCTACCATGGTGTTCCACGACAAACCACTATCGGCGGGGCCGCACGATTCATTTTCACATGCGGTCGCGACCCCGCCGAGGTTTCGGGCCGCGGTGCAGGCCACTACACGAAAAGACCTATCCACTGGTCACCACTACAAAAAAATCCCTACTGTCCCCCACCTAGAGGGATAGACCACACGACTGCTTACCATCAGGTGGAGTGTGGTCATTTTGACGAGCACAATAAAAAATAAAAAATAAAAAGACGGAAACGACACAGAGGCGCGCGTGGGAACACGCACGTCGCCTCTCAGACCTGGTGCTGAATGGATGGCGGGCAGGCCCACAAAGCCCGCCACCCCAGGTCAAACCTCAGGGTGGCTGGAGGTCGTCCCGCGCCCTTCGGCGCCCGGCTCTGCGGTTGGGGAGAGGGTTTTAACGCTCCCTCTCCCGCTCCCTCGCCTCCTTTATGGAAATCACTTCCTCACAGAAGGAGGCGAGGCGTTCCACGACCTCTCGCTCCGGACCATAGACTGAACTACGGCCGGAGTGATTGTCTGAAATACCCTATTTTGTTAGAAGTTCCTCAACACGCAATAGTAGGTTTTAGCCAGTTTTCGCAGTAGAATCCGTGTGATAAAAATGTACAACATCTAACGCCACCATGGAGCTATGTATATAAGACAAGTTGAGAGAGTATAGCTACTTACTGGCTTATTGATCATCCGCTGGAGGCGTTCTTCTACACTGACGCCGTTTTTGTCTCGGATCAAGACGAATATGTTGTTAATGTTCCTACAGCTATAGAGCAATTTCTCGATAAGAACCTAAAATAAATACGTAATGAAAGACGAACAAGTATAGTATTCTTGTAAATATTACAGCGTTCAAGAGTATGCTGCTCTAGTCTCTTATACTCTTGAACTTCCTAATGAGTAGTTCTGTTCTGCTTGATTGAGATGATTGCATCTACATACAATCAGAATTATTTGTTAATCGTGGCTGGGTACATTATATTATATTTGTCTTAGATTATAATATTCTTTGTGCATTTTGTGTGTTGTTTTGTCGTACCAATTTTGATTTGAATTAATTCTTGTATGTCCACAAATATAATTAATTCACATCAAAATTGGTACATACAACCAAATGTCAAATTAAAAAAAGCACTTTGGCCTTTAGTGGACTAACCAAACACTTATGTGAGTTAAGGTAAAACATAATGCCTTGGTTAATATTACTTTGCCGAGAAACCCGGTACCGCCTGTGATGAAAACTGACTTGCCGGCGTAGAAGTCGGCGACCGACTCGTAGCTGCCTGTAGACTTCACTGAGTGCTCAACAGTCTTTATCTCTTGATGTTTATTATTTGTTATACTCGGTTGTTTCTCTGAAATTAATAAAATAATAATTGGTTAGGAGTTTCGCACCAGCCTATCTGGTATTAAACTGAAATTCAAATTCAAAATGCAGAAAGACGCCTTTACGACAAATATTGTATTATGGTTTTGAACATAACTGCTTATATATAACTTAGAAATACGATGACGAGATATAAGAGAAGATAATTTTAAATTACGTTACATATTAGCAGCACATGATAGGTGAAGGATCACGTTTCGAAAAAAGTTCATCGAAATTCACCTTATGAGCATTATGTCAAAATGTAGCCTTAATGTTGCCTTTATTGGTCGAATTCTCGAGTTTAGTGCAATACATATTTGTATGTAGCGATGTTAAATCTTGATTGAAAACAAATTCATCAATTTATATATTTGAGGTTGCCTGTAAAAGATCTCGGTCTCAGCGACAAGACTGCCAATAGTATACATATGTATACATATATATATAGTCTAGTGTTTATTTTTCTTTCTTTTATCACAATTTTACGTAGGAATGTTTCGATGTGCAATAGAGAGTTATGTACAAATCTGTTAAATTCGTGTTGATTCAGAATAAATTTAAATTGATTTACTTATAATATGCTTAGGTGTATAATAACTAAATCATTTATATTATGCTAATATTTTATATGAAAAAGGGCATACTCGGAGTCAAACCATTAGCAGACATCGTAGAACACCATCTCAACACTGTCGCCTGGTTGCGTGCCAAGAAGAACGAAGACAGCATTGCGATTTGCGACGTTGAATGATAATGCTGTAAAAATATCTATATATTAATACGTGAAGCAAAAACTTTGTACCTTTTTACGAAAATTTCGCGGACGGAGGAGGATGAAATTTGGCACAGTTAAAGTTTATAAGGAGAAGGAGGGACGAATCCTAATATTTATATAAAATATGCATTAGAAATACATTACATTAATGAAAAAACACTACACGCACACAACCATGCATTTGACACGCAGAGTAACTATGTTTACATATATCAATATATAATGATATATATCAGCAATATCTTAGAGGCAAACTTTGGTCGAATTTCGAGCACTAGGCGATCGCTAGTTTATGTAAATATAGATTTAGATATCATTTAAGAAAGGTTTTGGCACTGTGTTTGTTGTTTGGCACGCTTAAAATTCCTTTACAGAAAAGCCCAATACACATTTAGCCAAACCACATTAAAAAAATCATGCTGTAGAAACTTGACGCCCGGGGTCCTTAAATGAAACTCGCTAAAGTGTACTGCACCACTGAATTTATTACTCGAATAATGGACAACATACACTTTAAACAAAGTCAAAAAAAAAAAAATTTTTGTTCGGGCTTATATACCCTGGCGTGGAACGAAACCATATCGCGATCTAGACACACGGTACAACGCCATCTATCGAGCCAAACCTGGCTGACTGATATAATATATACTGTAACTAGTTCTCCTTGTTTAAAGACTAGCCTTGGCAGTAAAGCGGTAGTAATGAGAGCAATGCCACATGCATTGCTCTCATTACTACCGCTTTAATGCCAAGGCTAGTCTTTAAACAAAGAGAACTAGTTACAGTATATATTATATCAGTTCTGTATAAAACTGTCCCTACTGCTAGACACGGGCATCTTCTCAGTGAGAGAAGGGTTAGAGCAGTCCACCACACTGGCTCAGTGCTGGTCACTAGACTTCATATATCTTCTAGACACATTATGGAGAACTCTCAGATATGCAGGTTTTCTCACAGTGTTTTCGGTCACTGTTAAAGCGAGGAATAATTAACTATTTAATACGCACATAACTTTAAAAAGTTAGTGATGCGCGTCTTGGGATCGAACCCGAAACCTTTGCGTGGCAATCCAACACTAGACTTCATATATCTTCTAGACACATTATGGAGAACTCTCAGATATGCAGGTTTTCTCACAGTGTTTTCGGTCACTGTTAAAGCGAGGAATAATTAACTATTTAATACGCACATAACTTTAAAAAGTTAGTGATGCGCGTCTTGGGATCGAACCCGAAACCTTTGCGTGGCAATCCAACGGTTTCTCACTATGCTATTGCTGGTTATACTTACAATGTTCAGCATTATTTAATGTGGGTTTATACAAAATGGCGCCGAAACCAAAAATATATAACTTCTGTTTACAATATCAACAACACATTTACTCTGACGGACTAGCTTTAGGTTCTGAGGTTTTATATTTATACCTGAGCCCTCGGATAATACACATTCTCAAATTATTTTTTTAATTTTATTTTTCGACTGCTTGCTTGTTTTTATATTTCAAACACAAAGCCTTAAATTAAGTTTGTCCTGTTTGACCGTCCAGTCCCAATCGTTACGGCATCGATTGAACATTCTGTCGGTTGTGGAATGTGGGACAAAACGTATTGTGTCTGGCCGCCGGCGTGCTGCGGCTTCTCAATAGATTAACACAATCATGTATATTGTAGGAATTATATTTTGTAAAATATGCTATCTATATCTATGTTAAATTATCACTGGAACACGCAAAGTATTTCAACACTGCACTCGAGCCCATAGCTCGCAGGTCCAACTGGCGTTTTCAGTACGTACTGAAGTCGATATATTTGGTAAAGTCTGCGAAGTTCAGGACCGCGTCCGAAGACCCACCGGCGGTGTCGGGAACTGGGTCATAGCTACCGATGGTTAAGGCTCCAGAGGGAGGAACCTCCTCACGATGCGTGCCGTGTCAAGCAATACGACCTTTTGCATCAGAGACTTAATCCAGCCGTCTAACGCGAGCCTCTCTAGGTGGTGATCGAGGCTCTTGGCAATCAGTCCATGCAGTGATGTCGGTACAATGATCGCCAAATCCACATCCCACATGTCGACAATCCCGTTCGCCAAATCCAAATATTTTACTTGTTTATCTTTTGCGGCTCTCACGAGACTCCCGTCATAAGGAATGGTAACGTTTGGTATGGGCTCTTAAATTGACTTCCTCCATTCGTCGATGCAATTTGACGCTAACGTATCTCCACAGCGGTCAGATAGCGGTTTCTTAAAATTGCCAGGACAACAAAGCGGTCATTCCAGGCTATGACTCGGAAGTCTGTTGGAGTGGTGACCTGTCTCCTTGTATTGTTTCAGGGCATTCCGCATTAAGGAACGTGGTATATTAAGCAACAGCAACTCCACACTGTGTCTACATTTGGTTTATTAATGCTACACCCTGTTCAACTTGTGCTGGTTGTAATGACTTTTCTTTGGTTTTAGTATGAATATACAATAATTCAATAACCTAACCGTAAACGTTTACAACATTTTTAAACACGCATATAAGTCGTTTCCACTAAAATTAAAGATAACACCATAATGCACTAACTTCGTTCAGGTGTTATTCGATGGCATTTTTATTATGAGTATTGGCTCTTAGGTAGCCTCCTAGTTCGGCGTTCCAGGGAAACAAAAAATGTACTTAATTTACTGAATCAATACACTAAACGTAAAATCCTTTTATGTTCACTTATGAAACCTTCAATGTGCAAGACCGGTTCTACCTTAACCAGTTTTATTTTAATGGCACGTAAATCATAATTTTTAGGAGGGCAATGTTTTTCTAGCGTATGTATGTATGTGTGTGTATGTCCATTTCTTTGGCACGCCCTACAGCGGCAGGACGGTTTTTGACATATTAGGTGTCGTTGAATTTATCAGAATTGTGGCAGTGACATAGGCTATATAAATTTTCAAAATGGCGCCCGCAAATGAAAAAAAAGTGATGGGATTTTTTATTTTTTCTTACCTTAGCAATATGGGTATCAAATGAAAGATCGTGAAAAGCCCATTTCAAAAATATATGTATCATAACACGTTTATATGTTTTAACACAAATTGTCAAAAAGCGTACCAATTATATACCGGGATGCCCGAAGTATCATTTTCTAGCAAGAATGTATTCAAGTTAGGAATGACATTGCCTGTACTTCATTATGTATTAAAATAAAACTATGTATACAAATATATATTATGTTATATTTCTTTAATCTCTTATCTTTAATCTCTCAGCTGGCTGAGTTTGAGTCCCAAGCGAGCCGTACGATGATTGGTAAGCAGAACGGTTCGATTAACTTGTTAACATACTAGCGTAAACTTCATCAATCAAAATTTAAATATAATGGCAAGTCTTGTGTACGTGAATCCAGTGAATTAACGAGTTTATGTTTAGTAGAAGCATCCCGGAAGACAAGATATTTTCTTTCGTGTTTGAGATTTATCCGGATGATACTTTGACTTGGTTCCGTAGCATTAAAGATTGTGTCACTTCATGGAGTCAATTATGTAAGCTATTAAAAAGAGATTTCAGCCCTCATAATTATGACTAAAAACTAATGTCAGAAATAAGACTTCGATCGCAATGCGAATCCGATAACATAACCTTATATATTGCAAAAATGCAAGGATTGTTTTTTCGTCTCGATGCGCCCATAAGTGAATCCGATAAGCTTGAAATTCTATTAAATAATATTAGACCGTGTTATACTTATTCTCTTTTAACTGCGAATGTAGCAGATATTCCCAGTTTGATTAATGTGTGCAGAATTTTCGAGAAGTTCGACAGCCGTAGTAGGGATTTTTGGGAACCTCCAAGAGCGTCTGCTAACACCTTAGCACCTGACTTTGCATATAATTACCCTTCTAGTTCTTCAAGTCCTTATAAGGGCGTTTACAACAATAATTTTTTTTAACAAGTTTACCAACTATAAGCGTAAAAACTCTCATCATCAACCTTGTACATCTTCTGGTACAAAGGCACACGTGAATGTTATCAGTGTCGCATCTAATAATAATAAACGTTTTTGCCCTCGTTGTAGAAACACTTTACACTCACTCGACACTTGTCATCAGCCGAGATATCTAATTTGTTTTAATTGTGGTTTGAAAGGTTTTCGTGTTTCTGATTGTTCTAATTGTAAATCTAAACTTACTACTCCGTCAAAGAAACGAATTGGCAAGGATTGGGAAAATAACAATCGCTCTAAATTTAATAAATCTGAGTGGTCTGATTGGTTAACTTATATTTCTAAATTCTTTAACTGTTGTCGCTCGTCCTCAACCCGCGATACTAATATCGATTTATGATAATATCCCTTATATTTCTCTTACCGTAAATGGAAAAGTGCTGTTGTCCTTCTAGACTCGGGTTCTTCTGTGACAATTCTTGGAAACAATTCTCATAAACACTTTTTAAGCAATAACCATAAACTTAATAATTCTAAACAACTAAAATTGATTACCGCGAGCGGAGAAAAATTATATACATTGGGAACAGTTTCTATTTCGATAAAATTTCAAAATAAATTAATAATTTTGTCGTTCATATTGTTCCCGATTTTTGGAGAAGTTTTGGTTTGTTCCCTAAACACTTGTAATCGATCTTGCTACCAAATAAGTCTGACGCGCATGTCGTTGAACTACAGACAAATGTCGGTAAACATCTTGTTTTCTATCGTCTTCTAAAAGCCAATCAGAGAGCTACCGCTGACAATCTTAGCCCTCAATTCACCGATATTTCTCGGGGTCTCGGTTGCACAAAACTTATTTCTCATACTATTGATACAGGTGATCTTGGTGGTGTTTCTCACCCAATACCTAATTCTACTATTCCAAATACCATTAATGAACATACTAATTGTTCTTTGGGGTTCTCAGTTACTATGATTCCTGGTACCTAAATATCTATAACGGGTGTGTTGGTTCCCTCTACGTCGTTTATCGATTATCAGATCGTAAACAACAAATTATATCATTTAAAAAAGTCTTGACCCTGAGAGGGTTAAGACTAAGGACTTTCAATGGAAAGAAGTTGTTCCGTCTGAGCAACGGTCTACCATCCTAACTGAAAACCATTCTTCGCCCACAGCTGGCCATCTTGGTATTTTTAAAACCTACAAACGTCTCGCACTTAACTACTATTGGCCGGGCATGGGCTCTGACGTCATAAAGTTTGTAAACTCGTGCGATTCTTGCATCGTACACCAACGCAATTGTAAATCTTCTAACTTACTTCGTAAACCGGTTGAGTTCAACGTAGGTGACATTGTTTGGCGAAGGACGTTGACCTAAGCGATAAAGATAAATATTTTTGTAAAAAGTTGGCTCCTAAATTTATTAAATGTAAAATTGTTTTCAAGAACCTCTCGGTGAATGGCATATTAAAGACTTAAAATTAATTAACTATAAAGAATAATACTTCTTAGTGTACGACTAGAAAGTATATACTTCTATATGGCGTTCATCGCAATGTTCAATAATTATTTTTTGTAAAATACAAAAATGTTCTAGTTGAGATCTAAATATATCATTTGTTTTACCCTATGGTTCAGTGGTTAAAAGGTCACTACCAAGTCCATTTACAGGTTCAATTCTTGTCTATTGATGTTTCCTTTTGCAGCCATATAGCTGTGCATGTCTGTCTTGTTTGGCGTACTAATCGCTATACTTCTATGGTCTAACAATAATAATTGTGGTTATCGTCTACTATAACTACATATTAACTAATTAAGGTGTAATATTATAATTGATCATTATAACACATGTTTTTTATCTAATGGTTTGCGAGCGCGCTACATACCAAGCCAATGACTCATCTTGTTTACATCGTAGGCCGTCATTTTTTATAGCAAATTACTAATCGTTTTGATTACTTTCATCGTGCTAGCTCGTTGTCACCCTTGTTATAACATGCTTATCAGTTTCTGAATAATTAATACATGAAACTGACACCACTTTTCCTACATGTTCCAGGTGCCGGTCGATAGCTGCTGCCGGAGGAGCAGAGAGTCCGAATTTTCCCGAGGAAAAATTCTTCCCTAACGAGGGGGTGTGTCACGTGGACCCGTCGTGCCGGCGGCTGCGTCGTGCGAGCAGTGGAGTTCCCCTCTTTCGATCCCTCCTTCCGAGCGGTGGCCGACCGGTATAAAAACTGAAGACGACCTGGTGCGAGCCCCCGCTTCGTCTGCTGCAGCTACCAAGTTAAGTGGTCCATTGTTTTGGACCACGTAGTGAGCCTTACAAGAACCACGCCTGAGATTCTGTTTCCGTCCAGATATGTATATATATTATTTTGTATAATTCGGGTTCCTTTTTTGTACAAGTTTAAATCTGAAAATTGCGTTACCTTTTAATTGCGTAGTAAATATTTTAATTTATTTCCGCTACTTAACTACCCTGGTCAATCTAGTCCCTAAAACTAGGTTGACTAAGTATAACACCTACGTAAATCATTTGCTTTTACCTTTTGTTCAATGTGCCTATTTTTAGCATGAAGAGCCTTGATTGTATCCTAGCTTTAATGTTACAAATTCTCATTTATAATATTAAAGTTAGTGAGTAAGTTATGTGAGTTTGTTTGTTAGGCTTTCACGCCTTAACTAATCTCTCTTCCATATTTTATAATTTTGAATACACTTTGCCAGGGGAACAGAAAATGAGAAGCGATTAAGTGAGAAATGACCATAGGGTAGGTCTTGTCGTGTAGTGGCCTGCCGTCTCATACGGCGGGCCGAAACCTCGGCGGGGTCGCGACCGCATGTGCAAGTGATTCGCGCGGCCCTATCGATAGCGGTTTTGTCGGTATTCCGAGTGGTACATTACTTCTTATTCCATCTTTCTGCTTTACCCCGGTGAGTCCGACTTAACCCCCCGCCCCCGCAGAGGGGTTATGTCGGACTTACGGAGAATCAATGCATTCCACCAGGTAAAAAAATAACTAGCCCTGTTTATTATTCATGCATTAAAATACTACTTGTAGAACACAAGAATCAAGTAATTATCATTATTCAAAATAATTCAAATACTAACTATTTAAGTTTGTGTATCATAAAATCTATTTTCTAAGCCGTCATCTGAGATTTATATACATTAATACATTTGGGGAGAGACAGACCCGTCACGTCACGCAGTAGAAAACAATTGTCTACACCGGATCTCCTCTGGTGATGGACAGCTAAGGAATCTGGGCATACTTCAACCTGCAGCCTGTATTCCAGTATTAATACACGACAATACTAGATTTATTCCAATATTAATAGACGACAATACTAGATTTATTCCAGTATTAATACACGACAGTACTAGATTTAACGTCGCGTGGGGAGTAGTGAAACCAGCTTTAGTTACAATTACTTTAAAGGATACATTTCACAATGAGTTTATTCCACAACGACTACGTGAGTTGGAAAATAAGCTACAGTGGCAACAGGCTGGTTATATAAAGGTCCGATGAATGTTGGACTAAACGAGGCCTATAGGAAGAATGCGACTCGATAAAATAAGCTACAGCGGCAATAGGCTGGCTATGTAAAGGTCCGATGAATGTTGGACTAAACGAGGCCTATAGGAAGAATACGACTCGATTAAATAAGCTACAGTGGCAATAGGCTGGCTATATAAAGGTCCGATGAATGTTGGACTAAACGAGGCCTATAGGAAGAATGCGACTCGATAAAATCAGGTGGATCTTCGCCAGTCAGTTGGACTAACGGCCTGAAGAAAGTGCTCGGGATAGATTGGATGCAGGAGGACTAGAATACCAGGTATTATGGTGGGGATTGGAAGGCTATAGAACTGCGATGAGTGAATTTTATTTTATTAATATTGATGTAAAATTGTAAATATACATAGCAACTAATAGACACGTTGTTTTCTTTAAGTATACTTCCAGACTAGGTATCAAATGTTGTGCGGCGGGTGACTTCACAAACATACAATTACCGGATACAAAGTAGACCTAGATTCAGGAAAATCATTTGTGAATTACACAAATAATAATCATTTGTAGAAAAAACAAGTAGTAGTAAACATACATCATTTTGGACAGATCAACCTCCTCCCATGTTACCATACGCCTTTGCACGTTCCTTATCCCTATAGCACTTAGTTGCAAAATTAATTTGCTTCGTTAAAATCGATATAACAAGGTCGACCTTTTAAATTTGTTAAGGCTTCATCCACCGTTATTGGCTGAAGGTAAAAATTTTAAATTTTGTACCTAGATTTATTAAATCTGCTTAAGACTGTTAACGGTTATTGGCAACTGACGCAGGTTCTTCCCCAGCTTGACACCCAGCCAAATTATGATTGTTTAAGAGTCACCGAAAGCAGACTGCTTTAAATAGCTTAAGCCACTACAACTCACTGATATAATATTCAGTATTTTGCACTGTATTCCGTATAGGAAACTATTTTGAAACAAGTGAAAATTATTCGAGAGAGCAAAAAAAAACACTATTTTAATTACAAAGAAATATTTATTAACAATTAAATTATATTCAAAAAAATACTGGCAGTCTTTGGGGACTGCCGATAGAAGTGAAAACTTTAATCCTTGATCTTAAACACTTCTTTATAAACCAAAAATAATTCAAAAATGGAAAGCGTTCGGTGACGATGACGCGAGTTCCATGATTTTTGTTCACCCAAGAAGTGCTCAACGCGCCTAAAGAAGTATTAGAGCTTGATAAGATATCTCTTTACTCCATTAAGGAATATCGCTGTATATTGGTCCCAGTTTATGTATGAAGGATCGCATGCAAATATGTTCTTGTCGGAGTTCGAGAGGGAGCTGTGTAGAGATTTCACGTTGTTGGCTTTCATCTCCCAGGAATTGAAGGAGCAGTAGTCAAGCAAGTTCCGTCTAAATATAACCCTTGATTGTAGTTTGACATATCTGTAAATGAAACACAACATAAACATTACTTATGTAGATTTCAATTCTTGGTATGTTGTGTAAATTAATATGTAATTTTAATAGTAGTATGTTTCTTAACAAATTTGACTTTTCTTGTGTCGGGGTATAAGTCAGCGCTTATGATTAAATGTGGTTGTGCTGTCTTAGGTTCGATTCTAAAGTCGGGCAAAGTGTTATTGGATTTTTCTACTGTTGATACTAACAGAAATATCCAATAGCACGATAGCGTCAACGAAATTACGTGCAACTAAAAGAGATAGCTGACTATCCTTACTGTTCCTTACTTATATTATTAATTAGAAAGTAACTTAGTAGCAGCGATAGCCTACTGGGAAACCGTTGGACTGCCAAGCAGAGGTCTCGCGTTCGATCCTAAATCGAAAAAAAAGACAGCGTCTGGGTGTTTTGGTGGGCTTACCCACGACAAGTGAAATTAAAGGGTAAAGAAGGAACAAGATGAATTTTACTTGACACGCTGTTAAAAATACTTATATAAGGCTTGTCTGTATCCCTAGACATGCTATTGACTAAGTGCAGCGGTTAATTTTACCGTACCGAGGAATCCCGTACCACCTGTGATGAAAGCAGACTGCCCGGCATAAAACTCGGCGACTGACTTCTCATCGCCACCATCGGCCAACTATTCACGATCCTCAAAATTCTTCATCGTTTGATTGATATAAAGCTCTAACAACTTGAACTGTTTATCTGGAATATAATCATTATTAGTCATAAACTTTACTATTGCGTTGCGTGCACTCGTATTAAATTAATAATGCTATATATTTTAACTTAGTGTCGATTAAGATTTTATTCAACACAGCGCATTTATTTATTTGTTTTTATGAAGACTACTTCCACACTTGCTATAATTTCAATATAGCAAGAGACTTCGCAATCAACCGGGCACGGAACTATATTTTTAACCAACTTCAAAAAAAAAAGGAGTACCTCCACTCAATTCGTCTGTAATAATTTTTTTATTGTTTGTTACGTCATAACTTTCGACTGGGTGAACCGATTTTGATAATTCTTTTTTTATTAGAAAGCTGGTGCTTCCCGTGTGTTCCTATTTAATTTTGTTCAAGATTGGACCACTCGTTTTCCAGTTATCCTTAATAATGCGTATTTGGCTACATTGATGATGTTCTCATTTTTATCTAGGTTCACTAAAAACCGAGAAATAAACAAAATTTTAACAAAAAAGAAAACCGACTTCAAGAAAGAATATTCTAAAACTTAAAATGCACTAAAAAGTTAATAAATAATTGCATATTCTTGTGAATAATTAATTATTGTTATTTTTGGAGTCGGTGTCGGTGAAGATGCTAAGGTGGCTGTGCGGCGTTATCAGGCGGGATAAGATATACATATATATAATAATATTCTGTCACATACACACAACACCATCTAGCCCAAACTAAGCAGAGCTTGTACTATGGGTACTAGACAATGGATAAACATACATATACCTATACTATTTTTTTTCGTTTGTAAATACATACGTATTATACATCGAAACACCCAGACCAAGACAAAAATCCAGGTTCATGCACACAAATGTTTGACTTGTGCGGGAATCAAACCCGCGACCTCATGCCTGGCAGTCGGTTACACTAACCACTACACCATTGAGGCCGACGAAGAACCGCAACGAGTACGTACGAGGAAGCCTCGGTGTGCGCGGCATCGCTGATAAGATTCAGGAGAGTAGGCTGCGATGGTATGGACACGTAAGAAGGAGACCACCTGACTACGTCGGGAATTTAGCATTAAGTACATCTTTCACTCACAGGTCAAAGATCCAGAGGCAGACCTAAGGCAAGAGGGAAAGATGTAGTGCAAAAAGATATGCGTGAGTGCCAAGTGACTGAAGACGAGCTCGAAGACAGAGCGAAGTGGAGGCAGAACATTAAGAAAGCTGACCCCACCACACGACCATGTGAGACTTAAGCTAGGAGAAGTGAGGGAGAGAGTATACAGTATGACACCTAATAGAAAATAGGTTCACGCTGCGAGCACGTGCTTGCAAGCTTCTAGAGTCGACCAATATGCACAGGTGCATCAGAAGTTAACGTTACGTTACCTTGAAATTTATCATTGTAGACAGTAACAAGATACATATTTATTGCTCTAAATTATATTTGTACAGATGTAAAAAGTCTGAGTTAATTATTATCTTATGTATTTTTACATAAGATAATTTAATTTTTCATACATATGGGCGTAAAATTATTTACGCTCATAATCTATACTTGTACGGGCCAACGACCGTACATATGCTGCGGTCAGCATTTAACGTCCAACGTCCAAAAAATTACAAGTTATTTATAAATGAGTACATTGCACTCGGTCATATGAAACCTGCATCAAATAACATAATACACAATTATTATTTACCGCACCATTGTGTTTTACGAGCTGACTCTGCAACTACAAAATTACGTGTTGTGTTTAATGCGTCGTCAAAAACGTCAAGTGGGTCAAGCTTGAATGATATCATGGCACGGGGTCCAAATTTACAAAAAGATCTTCAATCCCTTATTTTAAAATGGCGTCAGTATCAGTATGCCTTTACTGCTGATATTGAGAAAATGTTTAGACAGATTTGGGTAGCTGAAGAAGATCAAAAGCTGCAAAAAATTATATGGAGGGATTCACCTAAACATGCATTAAACGAATATCTCGACCAATTAACAGCCCGGTGTAAGTGGCGAAAACATCACGAAAATATCAAAGTCGATGACGTCGTACTTATTCATGACGACAACCTACCAGCAGGGAAATGGATGATGGGCAGAGTCACCGCGCTGCATCCCGGTGCCGATGGTTACGTTAGAGTCGTAACACTTAAGACTAAAAATGGGTTCACCAAGAGACCTATTATCAAGCTGTCCATGTTATCCACCCACAGTGAAGAGCAAGTTCACAAAACATCAAATCAACAATCGGAGGAAAATGCTATTTCATCGAAACGTCGTATATCATTTAATTCCGTAATCATGGCGTTATTATTTTTTATGACTATAATATCAGGTGCATCGAGTACATACAACGTAACGGAAATCAATGAGAGACATGTATATTTCGACAAAGTTACCAATATGCGACTCATAAGAGCCGAGTGGAAAATACTAGCCTATTATGACATGCACCCGTATCAACAAGGTTTGTCAGCTCTAAATAAATATATACAGTACTTAGACAATCAATGTACAAAAATAAACAAAAGTATCCGATGCGATGTAGTCTTATTACAATTACAACACGGATACAATGAACTTGAATATTATAACCATATGCTCCTGAGTCAGCATTCTCGCACGCGACCGCGCCGGGGCCTTATCAACGGTGTCGGTTACATCGCCAACAGCTTATTCGGCGTATTAGACCAACATTTCGCAGAGCAATATCAAAGAGATATTCAGCTTATCAAGGATAATCAAGGGCATATGGCATCATTATGGCGAAATCAGACTTCCATCATAGAATCAGAATATGATATTTTGAAAAGGACTACGAATTTGATAGACAAACAGCATAAAGCAATCAACCATCATTTATTGAATTTGGACACTGCCACTAATAACTTGCAGAAAGAAATTCAAAACAGTTTTAGCCTAGTCTGCTTGTAACTGGATTCTAGAACGTTCCACGTCTCTGATATATTATTCGTCGAGCCATCTTATAATTACGAATCAGTTATTAAACAAATATATACGAATAAAAATAAAAATTTATAAGTTTATGTATTGCTTTTATTGAGTATTCCATAATATCAGACAATTTGTACATGATTATTATATTACACTTGCAGATATCAAAATGTGAGATAGATAAATTAGAATATAGTGTGTAGGTAACAGTGACAGAGACATATATGTTGCTATCACAATAGTAACAGGCGCGCATAACTTTAACTTTAGTCATTATTTTGAAACGAGATGGGTGTAAAAGTAGTAAAATCCCAGGATTCAACCTCTTCGTCTTCATGTGACCTTGTGACTCCTATATCTCGGGGGTATTTTGACCCACAGGGCCCATATTCAAACTCGACCGAGGTATGATCCCAAGGTGTCTGCCCACCAAATTACAAGTCAATCGGTTTAGTGGTTCTGGAGCTATGCCTGTCAATAATAGACAGACACACAGACCCACAAAGTGTTTTCATTAACCTCTTCGAAGAAGACTCAGAGGTTAATAAAGCAACAATTTTTCTTGTATTTCAGCTTTTAATAGTCAGTAACAAATAACACAATGGCTGCAAAATCTTGACCATGCATGTATGTATAGGAGAACATCTGGTTTAAAGATTAGTTATCATAATTGGAAGAAATAGTTTGCTTGGATCCTTCTCAGCATTTTTATGTATTATTATAAGAATTTATTTTCAAAAGAACCTTCTCTTCAAAATAAATCCTTATAGTGATTCTCTCTTTCTTCCTAGCTAGGTATATTTTGATTTGTCAATTCTAAACTTTTAATTTGATAATTGTTTGAATATTGTGATCAATTGATGTATGGCATCATATGACAGTAATGATTCTGTTTTAGGCCTTATGCCAGTGTTTACTTGGCCTCATGTGGCATCATATTGGAATTGCGCCATTGACATTCGAATACCTATTTGTTAAATTGCCAAATATTTCGATTTGCTAGATGATTCCAATAAATAGTATTTATTTATTTATTTTTAAAGAAGGCTTACAGACTAATAATACATTTATATTTAAACATTAATAATAAGGTTGCTTATAACAAGCCTCCGCACATATTTTATTTATATACACAAAAATAAAAAGAAAAATACTTAACCTAATATAATATAACTACACTAACTAAGAATTTAACTATATTTCCATGCAGTGAAAAACCAAACAATTATAAAACTAAAAATAATTAAATACTAAAAAAGATCACATAACATAGTGTTATTGCCACTGTTACGATTTTACATCGATAAATAATAAATAAGTAACAATATTATAATTATGCATCACAAGACACGCGTAAGAAGATATCTACCCAGTAAGTCAATATTATGCGAAGAAGTGATTGCCTAAAAGCCGTCTTACTGTAGATGGGCTTGTACAAAACAGGTCAATATTCGAGCCTGAAGTAAGATTATTAAAAGTAACTGCACTGTGCAAGAAAAACGCGTTACGCCTGTAATTAACTGTGGCAAAAGGCACATTTAGCAATGGTCTTTGCCGAAATCTGGTTGGATTTGTATTTATGCATATTTTAGCAACAAGCTCGGGACTATCCACTGATCCGTTTGCAATATTTAATAAAAAGCATACATCATTAAGTTGGCGTCTATATTCCAACGGTAAAAAGTAGTATCTCCTACAATGATGATTGTAGTCAACTGAACATTGCTGTGCCCTGAAATCAAGATACCGCAGAAACTTTTTTTGGACATTTTCAATGCGCGTTTTATAAATTTCATATTGAGGGTTCCACACTTGTGAGACGTATTCTAAGTAGCTCCGTACAAATGCACAATATAATATTTTAATGGGTTTTAAGGAACTGAAATTAGATGAATTTCTTATTATAAACCCTAGCGCCCTTGCTGCCTTTCTTACGACAGCCTCGATGTGCTGGTTCAACAAAAGTTTACTGTCCATTATAATGCCTAGATCCCTAATACTACTAACTTTGTTAATATTTTGATTGTACAAAGTGTATACTGAATCAATTGAAGATTTCCGCCGCGTGTAAGTAATATAAAATCATTTAGATACATTAAGTTCGAGCTTATGTGTCCTACAGTACTTTTCTAACCTGTAAAGATCAGCTTGTAACTGTTCAATATCAGATTCATTACGTATCACTTTATGTATCTTCATATCATCGGCGAACAGTAGAATATAGGGATTTTGAAAACAGCTATGTATATCAGAGATGAATAGTGTAAAAAGTAATGGCCCCAGAATCGAACCTTGGGGCACACCGGAAGGGACTGTATACCATCTAGAAGAGAACCCCTGAAGTGCTACCGCTTGTGTGCGATTTTCGACATATGAAGAAAACCACCGAAATAAGTCGCCGTGTATTCCTGCTGCCAGTAGTTTCTGTAAGAGCACCCTATGGTCTATACAGTCAAAAAAATTTTTATAGTCAGTATAAACTAAGTCTACTTGTCCATACTGCTCCATACCCTGTGATATAAATTCATGTGATAGGATCAAGTTAGTAGTGGCCGAGCGCCCCGTTAGAAAGCCATGTTGATGATCACTAATGCCACTCCTTAGGGCTGAATATACCTGTGTATGTACAAGTCTCTCAAGGATTTTAGAAAATAAACATATTTTAGATATAGGCCTGTAATTTTCTACGTCCCATTTATCTCCCTTTTTAAAAATAGGGGTAACGAACGCAGACTTCCAAATCTGAGGGACAATTCCTTTCGAGAGAGATCTTTTAAACAAAATACATAAAGGCTTAACGATGGCGTCGGCTAGCTTGACTATAAATATCGGTGGTATGAAATCAGGGCCACCCGACTTAGTGAGATCCAAAGACTTTAACAGACCTAATACACGGTCATGACTTATCTCTCTTGAACTGATAGTATTCGCCTCTATGTTATCGTCGTTAAATATATGCAAAGTATCACTGGTATCTAGTTGTTGAAAGATGGACTGAAAAAATCCAGCAAACAGGTCACTAATCGCTTCGCCGGTATCAGCAGATTTATCACAGTATCTCATTATAATTGGGAAAGTACCGGTGGTCTTTTTACTCTTTATATATGACCAGAACAACCTTGGATTGCTTAAAATTGAAGTTTCTATTTTATGCATATACTCATCAAAACATTTATTTTCTACCTCGATTACTCTTTTCCGTAAAAGAGAATAAGAGTGATAATCTGATATATTGCCGTAAGTTTTATATTTACGATGGAATTTATATTTTTCTTTTAAAATTTTTAGTAAGGCTGTGGTATACCAAGGTGGATGCGATGACTGTTTGAAGGGCTTTAGTGGAATGTATTTATCCCTCAATTCGTAAAGTTTATTATAGAAAAGTTCCACAGCGTTATCTAATGAACCCGTCAACAATATCTTAGCCCAAATAACTTCGCTAAGCTCAGACATTATAGCGTCGTAATCATCTTTAGCATATATGTACCTTTTGTTCATTTTTTCAGGTAATGTATGAATTTCTACAAAACCAGTCTCAATAATTAAGGGTGTATGATGTTTGTCTATTGGCACAGCCAGAGGGCTATCACATTCCCTGACTACTGCACTGTCATTGGAAAAAACCAGGTCTAACAATCTGCCGTTTATGTTTCTCACACTATTGTACTGTTTTAGATTTGTGATATGTATGGTTTCAAAAAATTCGGTAATATATTGACATGTAAAATTATGTGCTGTTAATTCAGTGCCATCGCAATCTAAACCAGACCAATCTACTTCCAATCTACCACCTTTATAACAGCTAAGAACAACAATATGACGTATATATTATATAATAATAATTGTGTAATGCATACTTTGTTAATTTGCGCGTACGCACTTACGCAGCGGCAATGTTTTTTACGCATCCAGCTCCAGCTCTGTGAGACGCTTTTTTTGACATTCATGACAGACGTAACAACTACACTCAACTATAAGTGGCGTTCGGAAACACAATCTGTAAGACAATGTTCCTTTGCTTTTTTCTTTTTTTTTCTGTTTTGTGTTTTGTTGTGTAATTTTCACATGCAGTGTTTTGTAGTATATCATATGGTTACATTACACTAATTTTTTATAGACTACTATATATACATGTATATATTTATATACACTTTTATGTATGAATAAATATAGTATAAATAAATATATTGTTTAAGTTTATATTTATTATTTTTATCTCATGTTTTATATGTTTTACTTTTTTATGCATTGATCTATATTAATAAATTATTGTTAGTAGGCCTGCGAGAATACCAGCGTTGCAGTCTATACTGCAACAATAGCTGACGCAGTTGCCTAATTTGATCTCCATGTACCGTTTTCGGGTTAATTGTATTATCTAATATTGTTTTTAAAATTATGTATATATGGAGATGCAAATAAAACATTTTTCTTTCTTTCTTTCTTTCACCGCCGAAGTTAAAGTCACCGAGTATGATAAATTTATCTAACGGATGCGCAAGAATCAATTGATTAATATTATTGGTGAAATTTTGCAGCTGCGTTTTATACGAGTTACCTAAATGTTCTTTGCAAAGATATAAAACACAAATATGTAAATGATACGATACCTTAGGCTTAGACCTCCTCAGTATAAAGTAAATCCTCGGCGGTACTACACCAGTCGCTCCTTTGAACTACCGTTAATTCTTTTCTCACTGCGATCAAAACTCCACCACCTCGAGTTTGTTTAGTACGAGAATAATCGCAGTCTCGCCGCCACACAAGATACCGATTATCAAAAAGTTCCCCGTCATAGAAACTGTCGTCCAGCCAGGTCTCCGTAAAAACAATCACATCGTACGAACTAAGATATACACTACGAAACAAGTTGTTTGTTTTAGTGCGTAAACCACGAACGTTCTGATAGTATATTTTAAGAGCCATTAATTTTACGTTTATCTATATAAATAAGAATAACAAAATATATTAAGTACATATTATGCGGTAACTCTAAATTATAGTTATAATTATTATAATATGTCAAGTGGGTAGTCAAAAATAACCTGCAGTAAATCAATAGGCACAGCAATGCACAGTGTAAGGCAAAAATTACATTTAAAAACCATTTATGAATCAGAACAAAAGACAGCAATAACCACAACAGAACTTTAATGGTCATAAGTACATATACATTGCATTGAAAAATGAACATTAAAAAGCAGCACTTAAAGCAGTTATTACAATAACATAGGTCCCATCTATAAAAATAATATTGAATTAACTTTCTAGGTAGTTTCAAGCCGCAACACAGAGACAGTTGAAATACGCGAATAGCACAACTCGGTTTATGATTCTCAAACTGAGATTTCTCGGAATAATTTAGGGCAATCAATCTTAATACTAATGACACTATTATGATAAATGAGTTATGGAAATAATGTGTTATTAATTTTATTTTAGTTTCGCAATGTCCTTTTCGGTCTTCACCACTATAATATGGGACGTGTCGTTTTTTCTTGCATGTATTGTAGCATGCTTCACCCAAACATACTGAAAATCCAATTCCGAAGCGGCTTTTTTAGTGTTCGCTAATAATAAGTTATTCTGCATTGTCAGGTGGTCATTGACGTATATGCGTTGGTTTCCTGACAGGCCTATCTGAGCTGAGGTCAATCGGGCAGTTTTATTCATTAGTCTAGCAGCGGCAATAAAGTCTTCTTTTGCATAACGGTTCCAAAAGCTTAGTATTATAGGCTTGCAATGGTTCTTCTCTCGGGTTGGAACTCGTGTTACGAAATTAATATGGGTTTTCGGGAACGAATAGTTTATTTTGCTACCAATTTTATTTACTATTTCAAACAGGTTCTCTTGATTATTTTGGGTGACACCTTTTATTTCAACATCGTTCATCCGATTCCACTGATCCTTGGCATTTGACTCCTGCTCCAACTTGTCAAGGCGATCTTGGATATAGTTCACCTGCTCCTGTATGTTCTCCGCCTGTTTGAGACGCAACTCGATATCTTTGAGCTTAGAGTTGAATTCCTTTAGCTCCTTATGAGTATCGTTCAAAGAGGACTTCAGGTCAGAAAATTCCGTCCGCAGCAGCATAATCTCATCTCTTAAGCTTTCGAGAGGTGCTAGTTTCGCCGAAATAGCTCTAATCTCTCTCAACATGTCTGATTCGATCCTTGGAGACAATGGAGGTTGACTGACACAAGAAGATTTTCATTTGCCACAACGCCAGGTGTGTTTTCTGTCGCCCAGTTTTCTGTAACCAGTCTCCGTTATCCCTGCGCATTGAAAGTGCAGTTCTTGATTGCATATTGTACAATAGACACCGTCAGTAAGTGATTCCTCACAAGCTGCGCAATGCTTCATAGTAAAAATGAACAAAAGGGACAGATTCAAAACTTGGTAAAATAACTTTGAGAAACACTGGAAAAGTAGGTAAAAGCAATAGGTATAGGCGTAGAAACGACCGTATGACTCGGGGTCTACGACCTGACTGATTTGTAATCGATAATCACGCTCTCTCGAAAAAAATCACTAAAACATGGCAGTTAAGCCTTCGCGGCGTGTCGGCGTGATTGAGGAGCATGGTTCAGGAATACAGCTGTATATTCATCCCAGTTAATGTCTGAAGGGTCGCATGGAAATTTATTTTTGTCAGAGTTCGATAGACCAGCGTGTAGCGATTTGACATTATCTGCTTTCATCTCCCAAGATCTGGAGCTGAAATAGCCGATCAGATCCCGTCCGAGTATCACAATGGATTGTAATTCCACATATCTGTAAATAAAAATGAACACTTTTTATAGACCACTCGTAAAATATTTAATAGTTAACTAAATATGGCCCATCTATAAATATCTGCTATGTAAGCTGTACTTGACTTACTTTGGCTTCTTCCCTATGGCCTATCTATAAATATCTGCTATGTAAGCTATACTTGACTTACTTTGGCTTCTTCCCTATGGCCCATCTATAAATATCTGCTACGTAAGCTGTACTTGACTTACTTTGGTTTCTTCCCTATGGCCCATCTATAAATATCTGCTATGTAAGCTGTACTTGACTTACTTTGGTTTCTTCCCTAGGCCCATCTATAAATATCTGCTATGTAAGCTATACTTGACTTACTTTGGTTTCTTCCCTATGGCCCATCTATAAATATCTGCTATGAAAGCTATACTTGACTTACTTTGGTTTCTTCCCTATGGCCCATCTATAAATATCTGCTATGTAAGCTATACTTGACTTACTTTGGTTTCTTCCCTATGGCCCATCTATAAATATCTGCTATGTAAGCTATACTTGACTTACTTTGGTTTCTTCCCTATGGCCCATCTATAAATATCTGCTATGTAAGCTATACTTGACTTACTTTGGTTTCTTCCCTATGGCCCATCTATAAATATCTGCTATGTAAGCTATACTTGACTTACTTTGGTTTCTTCCCTATGGCCCATCTATAAATATCTGCTATGTAAGCTATACTTGACTTACTTTGGTTTCTTCCCTATGGCCCATCTATAAATATCTGCTATGTAAGCTATACTTGACTTACTTTGGTTTCTTCCCTATGGCCCATCTATAAATATCTGCTATGTAAGCTATACTTGACTTACTTTGGTTTCTTCCCTATGGCCCATCTATAAATATCTGCTATGTAAGCTATACTTGACTTACTTTGGTTTCTTTCCTATGGCCCATCTATAAATATCTGCTATGTAAGCTATACTTGACTTACTTTGGTTTCTTCCCTATGGTCCATCTATAAATATCTGCTATGTAAGCTATACTTGACTTACTTTGGTTTCTTCCCTATGGCCCATCTATAAATATCTGCTATGTAAGCTATACTTGACTTACTTTGGTTTCTTCCCTATGGCCCATCTATAAATATCTGCTATGTAAGCTATACTTGACTTACTTTGGTTTCTTCCCTATGGCCCATCTATAAATATCTGCTATGTAAGCTATACTTGACTTACTTTGGTTTCTTCCCTATGGCCCATCTATAAATATCTACTATGTAAGCTGTACTTGACTTACTTTGGTTTCTTCCCTATGGCCCATCTATAAATATCTGCTATGTAAGCTATACTTGACTTACTTTGGTTTCTTCCCTATGGCCCATCTATAAATATCTGCTATGTAAGCTATACTTGACTTACTTTGGTTTCTTCCCTGTGGCCCATCTATAAATATCTGCTATGTAAGCTATACTTGACTTACTTTGGTTTCTTCCCTATGGCCCATCTATAAATATCTGCTATGTAAGCTATACTTGACTTACTTTGGTTTCTTCCCTGTGGCCCATCTATAAATATCTGCTATGTAAGCAGGCATTATTTGTAACAGGAACGTGCGAGTACGCAGCAATAATTTGTTATTTGTAAGAATCGCACGCTTATTTGGACTGGCAACTGTAGAAAGAGAGTACAATTAATTATTAGTAATAGAAATACTTACAGCTAACATTACAGGCTTATGTTTAACGCTATATTGTAAAATTAGGGAACAATTGAAGAAGAGTCACTATTTGGAATGCAGCCAATGTTGAATTAAAATTCTAGTGTTGGCGAGTAGATAAATGACTGTGTAATATTCTCCAGTCTTGTATATCCCATGTGTTGTTGACAGTCATGACTGAATGTATTCACAATTGAACAGAACATATATTTATGAATGAAATATTATGAGTCAGTGACAGTCATCGGTCAGACAGTCGTCAGTCGTTAGTCAGTCGTCCAATATAGGAACTTACCGAGACCAGTTTCAAATGCATTTTTTCTGACGCCATTGTAAAGTTCAATAATTGAGACAGGATTACAGGAGCTTGTGCAGCAATTGTATACAGTCAGAGAATTTGAACTGTAAATAAAAAAAGAAGTATATCTAGTACACATGTTGTATAATATTAGAATAAATAAACATTATCAACAATAGCACAATACTTTACAATATTTACTATAACTTAACCTTGGAGATATAGCTCTACTTTATTATAATTATAATATATCAGCCCTGTATTATGCTGTCCACTGCTGGGCATGGGCCTCCTCTCAGTGTGAGAAGGGTTAGGCCATAGTCCACCTCCCTGGCCCAGCGCGGGTTGGCAGACTTCACATATCTTCGAGAACATTATTGAGAACTCTAAGACATGCAGGTTTCCTCACGATGTTTTCCTTCACCGTTAAAACAAGTGATTATTAACTATTTAATACGCATATAACTTCGAAAAGTCAGAGATGCGCGCCTTGGGATCGAATTCGAGACCTCTGCGTGGCAGTCCAACTTTTCACTGGGCTATCGCTGCTTGTATTATAATTATGTATATTAAATGTATACCTAGAACATTTAGAAGCAGCTACAATAGCAGCATTAGACACATAGTCCACAGGAATAACGGCCATGATATTACTACCATTGCCTAACACAACTCTGTTGAATCCCATAACTGAGGCAAATACTAAGCCGGAGGCTCCAACCCAACTGTCCGTAAAGCCTGCTAGAGGCTCGCGATGTGCAGGTGAAACTGAAACAATTTAAAAGATAATATTAAATTTCGCTATAGGTAATATTAGAAGAAACACTATAGATCTTAATTAATGTAAATAGAAGTGATACAACAATACACTAAACATACATACATACATAGATTCACGCCTGTTTTCCAGAGGGGTAGGCAGAGACTACGGATTTCCATTTGCTACGATCCTGACACATTTCTCTGCCTTCATTCACTTTCATCACATTCCTCATACACGCCCGTTGGTTCAAGGAGCTCTTAACCTGGCCTTTGTCCAGAACGCCTCCGATCTGATCGAGAAACGTTCGCCTAGGTTTTCCTCTTGCGACTGTTCCATTCACACTAGCCTTATAAACTTTCTTAGTCAGTCTTGTCTCGTACATTCTTCTACATGTCCAAACCAGCTTAACATACCCTTTTCTATTCTTGTAACTATATCCACTTTCATACCGCATCTCTCTCTAATCACACTATTTCTTATTCTATCTTTCAGAGTCACGCCACATATGCTGCTCAACGCTCTCATTTCTACAGCATTTACTCTGCTCTCATGCTTATTTTGCCATACCCAACTTTCACTTCCATACATAAGTGTGGGCACTAATAATCCTCTATGAACAGCCAAACGTGCCTTTTCGGATACATTTCGACTGTTCATAAAAGCGCGTAGAGCTCCATTCACTTTGTTGCCAGCACTCGTTCTCCTTTCAATATCTCCGTCATGTTTACCATCCCTTACAAGGGATACAAAGGAAGAATATACAAACTCTTTCACTTGCTCCACTTTTTCTCCATCAATCATAATATTACACATCGTCACGCACTCTTCCTTTTCAAATACCATTACTTTCGTCTTGCTTACATTTATTTTCATTCCTTTACTCTCAAAAGCACCATGCATAATAGTTACCATCGCCTGCAACTCTGCCGCCGATGACGCAAGTATTACTTGGTCATCGACATAAAGAAGACATTTGACAAGTAACTCATTCATTCTTAATCCCCATTCACAATCTTTTAAATCTTTCAAACAATTGTCCATGTATAGTTTAAATAGCCAAGGCGACGCTACACATCCTTCTCTAACACCTTTATCGATGCTAAACCACTCTGTGTAGGTCCCATTTATCCTAACACAAGCTCTGGAATCATCATAAAGAGATTGCAGAGCTCGCGTGAGGTTGCTATTCACTCCATACATGGACAATGCCGACCAAAGTTCATTCCTCACCACTTTATCATAAGCCTTTTCCAGATCCACTAAACAAAATCGAAGTAAAGATAAAAATATAAAGCGTGTATCAGTAAAGTAATACACTAGCTTTAGCCCGCGGCTTCGCTCGCGTTAATTTAGAATTTGACAATCAATTCGCGTTGTACTCTGCTTGTAATAATATAATTCAATCATGATCCAAAAGACACGTGGCGCCATCTATTATAATAAGAACGTTATTGTTGTTTTCCTCGGGAACAGTAATTTTTTTCGGGAGGAAAGGTAGCCCATGTCCGTTTCTGTAAAGCTGACAACGTATATGCAAAATTTCAGGATGATCGGTTCAGTCTTCGATCAAATATACCATAGATGCACGATTGTCGCTCGAAAAACGGAGCCAACAAAAGCGTGCATAAACCAATCGTATGCACGATTTCGCTCGCAGCCACTTTACGACCGCGCTAGCAGTGTGAAGTTTCACGATGCCAAAGTGTGTAGTGAATAAATACAAAAACTATACTCTAAAAGTGCAAAAAAAGGATGGAGTGTCGTACTTTCGGTAAGTATAGGTTTGTTATGAATTATTTATTATATTTTGTTGCATATGGCGCTTTAAATAATATATTTAAAAACATTTTCGTTTAAATTTAAATGCATGTATTATGCACCTGTCCCGCTCACTCTTGCGTGCGTTGCCCGTAAGCGAGAGCGAATCGACAGCACTACTTTGGAACAAAGTCCATATGAAATGGCATGGAGTCGTTATAAGTTGTTTTGAATTATTAATATAATATTTGTATTAATTTATTTTAGCTTACCACAAAATGAAATTCGAAGGGAGAAATGGAGACATATTATAGCTCGAGATAGAGATGACGAATTTTACCAACCAAATAATTCTAGCTTAATTTGTTCAGAGCATTTTAATTAAGAAGATATGTATGTAACTAAGAAAGGGTATAGTAAATTAAAAAATACAGCCGTACCGAATATACAGGTAAAATACTTTGTCATTTAATTTTAAAATTGTGTTAAATTTAGTTAATTTTATATACGACCTAATGATTTATTAACTATTGTTTTCGTTATTTTTATAGCAAGAAGAGTTAATAGTACAATCTGAAGTGAATACAATAACACCCCATTTGAAAGTAAACATAGGGTCTACATCCACTTTGGGGAAAACTACATTAAATTTAAATTTAGATAGGAATATGCATCTAATGACGTGTTTTTGATTGGTCAAAAGTCGGAGAGTGTTATAAGACAATATCTTCGTACTGGAGGATGTATAAAGGGAAAATGTACATTTGAGCGTTAAAACAATTTAACCATACCAATGTTTTCATCGGGATAGACGAACACTGCCAAGTACAATCACCGAATCTTGGTCTTAAGGTAACTGTAATAAAAATCTTAATTGAAAAATATATTGACATACGTCTACACTACGCGGCAAAATTGAAAAATTCAGAAACGAAAGATCAGTCTAAGCGGCAATTGTTAAATAAGTTGATATTGTTTAATTAAAGGTACATAAAACATTATTTTAGTAAAGTTGTTCATTTTTTTAACCTAGTTCCTTCCTGAACGATAGAACAGTTATAATTTATATTTTTAGCATCTACATCAACGAAAGTATCCTGGTAAAATATATCTAGTTTTGTTAGCTAATTCGACCATCTACGAGTATATAGTTTTATTATTATTTATTGAAACTACATAGAAAACACATATACAAATATTTTACATACTTAATGTAATATAATGTACGAAGGTGAGCGTAATTATTAGTACTGCAAATTATTGGCCTACTTTACTTAATCTAAATATATTATATGCTTGATTTTTATAAAGTTATATAACGTCTTCCTTACAGTTACCTACTATAATTGAATTATTAATATTAATAAAATATTTATGTAGTAGGTAGTCGACTCCATGAGTTTCCTGTAGTGTTAGCGGGTGGAGACCGTACCATATACTTAGTACGCTTGCCTATCGCGAGTAACACACTTAGGACGCTTTACATTGACGCGTTTTAACTAAACTATTACAAAATGTTTCTCAGTGGGCGTTCAATGGTTATTCCGGTTTATTTCCTGGATTGCATAATAAATGCAGACACTTATTAGTAAGTAGTATTGGTCAGTGCCACATTTTAACGCGGTTTTTGTATGAGAATGTGCATCTATGGTATATTTGATCGAAGGGTTCAGTGGTTTAGGCGTGAAAAGGTAACAAACAAACAAACTCATTTTCGTTTTTATAATATTAGTTAGGATTAGGATTAGGATTGTGAATATTGTTAGAGATGTTACGTACTTATTGAAGGTCTGATAATAGCTGTAGGTATGTTTCTACAATGTTCTTGTACATAATTTTCAGCTAAGCTTTTGGTAAAAGTGTACGTGTTCGGCGAACCTCCTGAAAAAACAAATTGATATCAGTAAATAATGTTGTTGATTATTACAGAATAATTCAGATAATTACTATAATCGATTAGTCACATCTTATCCATCTATTAGAAATTAAGGCAAGACTGCACTAAATACGAGTTTAATGATGATAATTACGAGATAGGTATTTAATTAATAACAAAGTTAGGAATGCCACAAGGTTCAATTCTTGGGTGCATTCCAAATACAAGAGATTACGAAAAATTATATAATAATATCACTTGATAAACTAATCCACACGTTCTACAATAAAAAGGAAAAAACCTCACTTTAAAATAGACAAAATGCATATACTTCAGTAATACTCACGTAAGAACCGTTTTTCATTGTATTCTGTATTCTTGTACGGCTGTCTTACATACTTGAGTACTTCGCTGTGGTCCGCTCTGCGCGGGTACACTTTTTCTTGTAACACTTTATGTTCCGTGTTACAGTATGCTGTTGATACATGAACAAATGCCTGCAAGTCAAAGATCTGGCACTAGATACAAAGTTTTGAAAACTTGTTGATTAAATCTCAGCCGATACTGAATATCAATGCAAAATATTGAAACAGTTGAAAAAGTAATGAAATATATAAAAATATGATAATGCAATACATAGCCATATATATATATATATATATATATATATATATATATATATATATATATATATATATATATATATATATATATATATATATATCTATATATATATCTATATATATATATATATATATATATATATATATATCTATATATATATCTATATATATATATATATCATTATTTTTGTAAGCTGATTAAATATCTTATTGGCCGTTGCCAATAAACTATTTTGTAAAAATTATGTCGATGTACTTTGACAGCTTAATAAGCTACAGGGTGTAACAGAAAGGTGTGCTCATATTTTAAGGTCGCTATGTATATCTGATAAATAACCTATGTGCCCTAACCCCACATCAAAACATCAAAACATCGAATTTTAAATTTTATGACAATTTCAATCATTTTATTTATTTAAAACAAGAATAGAAGAGGGTCTGGTGATTTGGAGCGCACGGGAATAAGCCGGTACTATATACGACACTGATATCACTTCACCACACAGTTTTTAGCCAACACTTTTTATGTTATAAACATGTTCTTATTAAATTATTTATTACAGCCAGTTTTCAAATATCCCACCTTGTTCATTGACGCATAGTTGTGTCCGTTGCATCATCTCCCCATTAAGATTTCGCAACATCTGTGGGGTCACCGATCTATGTCCGAACGACCAGCTGTATTGAAAACAATTTGAGGTAACAGTGTCCACATCATGCTGGGGGTGGCGACTGGGCGACTGGGGTAGCGAAAGGGATATTTTTTGGAAAATGTCCCATTCGCCACCGGAGGGGGCAATGCTGGGGGTGGCGAATGGGACTAACCCTCCACATCTGGGGCACAGTTATAATGGTCAATGGCTATTAAGTAAACAAAAACATGTCGAGTTTAGGGTATTTTGTCTTAGAAACCAAATACCTACACATGCATGGCTAGTAGTGTTGTTTACGTATCGATTAGAATATGCTGATATTTATACGTCGATAAAAAGAATCTTCGTGAAAATAATGTATACAAATTTAATTCTCGCGGTTTTCCATTGTACATGGGCTATATTATGTGACCCTTAAATATGACCAAACCTTTCTGTTACAGCCTGTATAAGTATCGTGAAACTCTAAGGCAATATGTATTTTTAATCACATTCAAGTCATAACAGCTTGCGAATACCTACGCACTTATATAGACGAGTACACTTTATATGTTCTGCAGCCGGGCAGTCGCGTGAGAGCGCGAGATACGTCACTGTGCGCTACGCCACACAAACTTACCTCTGCACTCTACTTACTACTGTACCTTCATGTTCTTTATTTGTTGACAAAGGTTTACTACATGCTCTGTCCCTTTGAGGTTAATGTTCACAGCTTCGTCTAGTGGCTCGTTAAACCTGACCGTTGCTGCCACATGGAATACCACTGACACCTGTAAATTCATATTTAATCTTACATCAAGTTAAAATAAGACATAGTGCTCTACATTTTAAAAAGTGAAAGTGATTCATATTTTATTTTGGTATTTGTCGGCAATCACCTTTTCTATGAGTGTTTTCTCATCAGCGGATGACACGCCCAAGCTAGGTTGAGTAATGTCACCTATTATAGGCACTATTTTCTTTAAATCGTGAGGTCTATCGCCAATTAACCTTGTGAAAACCTGAAAACATTAATATTGTTCATTTGTACAAAATTAAATTACATATCATAATTAATTATCAGTTTTACATTTTTGCGTTACATGATTTATATAACTGGGAACGGGTAGCAAGTAACGAGTAATCAGCCTCATTGTGCATCGAGCATGATAGTTTTTACCTACTTTCAGGTATTTTTTATAAAATGTAAATGATATAGACTATGTAGCCTGAAGATTACATGCATTACATACCTGGAAACGGGTAGTAAGTAACGGGTAATTAGGCTCGGTGTGTACCGAACATGATAGCGTTAATACCTATTTTCAGTTTAATTTTGTTAAAGGTAAATGATGTAGAGTAGTACTAGGTACGCCTGAACATTATTTAATAATAACATATGTTCATGTATTATTTTGAAGACAATGCTTAAAAACGATAAGCAATATTGTGATTGTCTAAAATACCCTATTTTGCTCGATGATCCTCAACACGCAATAGTAGGTTTTAGCCAGTTTTTGCTGTAGAATCCGTGTGATAAAAATGTACAACATCTAACGACACGGTTGAGCTATGTATATAAGACAAGTTGAGAGATTATAGCTACTTACTGGTTTATTGATCATCCCCTGGAGGCGTTCTTCTACACTGACGCCGTTTTTGTCTCGGATCAAGACGAATATGTTGTTAATGTTCCTACAGCTATAGAGCAATTTCTCGATAAGAACCTAAAATAAACACGTAATGAAAGACGAACAAGTATAGTATTCTTGTAAATATTACAGCGTTCAAGAGTATGCTGCTCTAGTCTCTTATACTCTTGAACTTCCTAATGAATAGCTCTGTTCTGCTCGATTGAGATGATTGCATCTACATACAATCAGAATTATTTGTTAATCGTAGCTGGGGACATTACATTATATTTGTCTTAGATTATAATATTCTTTGTGCATTTTGTGTGTTGTTTTGTCTTACCAATTTTGATTTGAATTAATTCTTGTATGTTCACAAATAAAATTAATTCACATCAAAATTGGTACATACAACCAAATGTCAAATTAAAAAAAGCACTTTGGCCTTTAGTGGACTAACCAAACACTTATGTGAGTTAAGGTAAAACATAATGCCTTGGTTAATATTACTTTGCCGAGAAACCCGGTGCCGCCTGTGATGAAAACTGACTTGCCGGCGTAGAAGTCGGCGACCGACTCGTAGCTGCCTGTAGACTTCACTGAGTGCTCAACAGTCTTTATCTTTTGATGTTTATTATTTGTTATACTCGGTTCTTTCTCTGAAATTAATAAAATAATTGGTTAGGAGTTTCGCACCAGCCAATCTGGTATTAAACGGAAATTCAAATTCAAAATGCCTTTTGAACATAATTGCGTATATAGGTATATAACTTAGAAATACGATGACGAGATATAAGAGAAGATAATTTTAAATTACGTTACATTTTAGCACATAATAGGTGAAGGATCACGTTTCAAAAAAAGTTCATATCGAAATTCACCTTATGAGCATTACGTCAAAATGTTGTCTTAATGTTGTCTTTATTGGTCGAATTCTCGAGTTTAATGCAATATATATTTGTATGTAGCGATGTTAAATCTTGATTGGAAACAAATTCATCAATTTATATATCTAAGGTTGCCTGTAAAAGATCTCGGTCTTAGCGACAAGACTGCCAATAGTATATATATATATATATATATATATACACACCTACATATATATATAGTCTAGTCTTTATTTTTCTTTCTTTTATCACAATTGTACGTCGGAATGTTTCGATGTGCAATAGAGAGTTATGTACAAATATGTTAAAATCGTGTTTATTCAGAATAAATTTAAATTGATTTACTTATAATATGCTTAGGTGTAAAATAACTAAATTATTTATATTATGCTGATATTTTATATGAAAAAGGCAATACTAGGAATCAAACCTTTAGCAGACATCGTAGAACACCATCTCAACACTGTCGCCTGGTTACGTGCCAAGAAGAACGAAGACAGCATTGCAATTTGCGACGTTGAATGATAATGCTATAAAAATATTTATGTAAACATAAATTTAGATATAATTTAAGAAAGGTTTTGGCACCGTGTTGCTACTTAAAAGGACTTAGCCAATATGTTCGCCAAGCTGTACATTGATAAAAGATTTGTAATTAAAATACATAAAATAAATGATAAATATTGAACATCTTCTTAAAGTTCATAGCAGATATCAGATATGGAGAAAAGTTCACAAAAAAAAGGATTTAAACTAAGACAACAGTTCGAATACACTTTAAACGAATTTTATTGCCATGTAATATAAATAATAATTAAAAATAGGGTAACATATGATATAAATAAGCGCATTCAGTATTCTACTCCAACATTTACTGCACCACTAACTTACTTCATATTAATATTTCTTAATTATCATAGCAAATAATAATTATAATATACTCTCCATTATACGAAATCAGTGTTAAATAATTAATTATAGCAAAATCATAAAGAACATTAACGCCTAGGCATATCTCGATTTAATTAATGGCAACACTCAAGAAATTGTCATTTGACAATAATTGACATTACTGACAAAAACTCGTCACACGCGCTGGTTATTGGTTGCTGTTGTTTCGTGCTTTTTTGTGCAATTACTTTGCTTCACCTTTATTTTATAGTGTCGAAGCCCCACGCGAGTGCTCCACTAGTTATAAACAATGTTCTTTGTTTTAATAATTTACATTACTGACAAAAACTCGTCACAAGCGCTGGTTATTGGTTGCTGTTGTTTCGTGCTTTTATGTGCAATTACTTTGTTTCATAATCCAATTAAAAAACTGCTGGTCTTGTCATGTCCTTTTAGCAAAAATGGTACCTACATAATCTATATGTTTTGAATAAGATGCATAGCTATAATACATTATGGAATTATGAGGATATCGGAGTGATAAGATATCGATTTTTGAACCTTCATAACTTTTGTCCAGATCTGCTTTGCTTGATGAATCTTTTTGATTCTTTATATAGAAGGTCTAAACTGTCAATTATTATATATTTGATCGCTGTACATATGGGGGAACAACCTCATACATTTATTGGCCATCTCCTTTCTTTACAGAAAAGCTCAACGCACATTTAGCCAAACCATATTAAAAAAATCATGCACTGCTCTCACTACTACCGCTTAATTATCCAAATATTTTACTAGTTTATACTTTGCGGCTCTCACGAGATTCCCGCCGTAAGGAATGGTAACGTTTAGTATGAGTTCTTAAATTCACTTCCTCCATTCGTCGATGCGACTCGACACTGACGTATCTCCACAGCGGTCAGGTAGCGGTTTCTTATAATTGCCAGGACAATAAAGCGTGCATTCCAGGCCTATGACTCTGAGGTCTGTGGGAGTGGTGGCCTGTCTTCTTGGATTGTTTCAGGGCATACTGCATTAAGGAACGTGGTACATATATTAAGCAACTGCAACTCTACACTGTGTCTACATTTGGTTTATTAATGTTACAGCCTGTTCAACTTGTGCTGGTTTTAATGACTTTTCTTTGGTTTTAGTATGAAACTACAATAATTCAATAACCTAATCGTAAAAGTTTACAACATTTTTAAATACGCATATAAGTCGATTCCACTAAAATTAAAAATAACACTGTAGTGCACTAACTTTGTTCAGGTGTTATTCGATGGTATTTTTATTATGAGAATTGGCTCTTAAGTAGCCTCTTAGTTCGGCGTTCCAGGGAAACAAAAAATGTACGAATCGATTCATTAAACGTAAAATCCCTTTTTGTTCACTTACGAAATCTTCAATGTGCAAGACCGGTTCGACCTTAACCAGTTTTATTTTAATTTTTGTTTTACCTTAACCAGTTTTATTGTTGTTCTCATGTAAGTAAGTTTGTCTTTTTGGAGAATAAACGTCGTTGAACATAATTATATTCTTCTCTTCAAGTATACGATTTTTAAACCCAATTAATGGCAAACAAGTGAAAACATCTACTTATAGGAATTAAGGACGACGTGTTGGACCTTGTGGATACCAGTCAATTTCTAGGAACTACCCTAGATTCAAGCTGCAATGGAGCCCGCAAATGATTAAATTGTCGAATAGCTTCAGTTATGCAGCGTACGCAGTCAGAAAAATTCGCCAACTTAGTGACATAGATACCGCTTGGCTCGTTTATCATAGATACTTTCACAGTGTAACGTATGGTATTCTATTGTGGAGGAATACTGCTCACATTCAAACTATCTTCATACAGCACAAAAGGGCTATTCGAGCAAACGGTGACCACTTACCATCAGGTGGGCCGTATGCATGTTTACTCCTACAGCAGTCTAAAAAAATTTACACCATGAAAATAAGACATACATTATGAAAAAATTGATAGAAAAAATAGCCAGCTAATACATAATAATATTTGTCGGCCTCGATGGCGTAGTGGTCAGTGTAACCGACTGCCACGCCTGAGGTACCGCGGGTTCGATTCCCGCACAAGTCAAACTTTGTGTGCATGAATAAGGTTGTTTGTTTTGGTCTGAGTGTTTCTATGTATAATATGTATGTATTTACAAAAAAAAGTATATATGTATGTTTATCCATTGTCTAGTACCCATAGTACAAGCTCTGCTTAGTTTGGGCTAGATGGTGTTATGTGTATGTGATAGAATATTATTATATTATTATTATATATGAAAATCTAATTTATGTATATATGTAAGAACACTTGTAATATAAGAAAAGCGATATACATAATATCAATACGAGAAATAAGAATAAAATAGAAGAGGCAGCGAACCGTCTTAAAAAAATTAATAAGTCGTTTAAAGATCGACGCTTGTGTTTTTATTATAAACTCCCAAGTGAACTATAAATTCTGATTTTTTATAAATTTAAAACAGTAGTGGAATATAAATTATATTTAATAGGTTATTACTCGGTCACAAACTGTATAGAAGACGAAAATGCTTGGGATTGAGTTGCTTTCACTCTCAGGCTCTCTAATAATATTATAAAGTCACTTGTAAATATGAGTTGCTGTGACTATTAGTGTATTTGTTTCAATATGTATCCAAGATGTCCCGAACCTTTACTTTTTAAAAACATCTTGAAATAAATGAACTAACTAACTTAAAATCTGGTGTATGTTTCACCTTGATAAGCCGACTAAAAATCGAATATTATGTATGCAGATTCTCATTTTTTTATATGCAAAGAAAGAAAAAGATCGGTACCTACTTTCAAATTCCGCTTTTACGAAGTCTCAGTCAAAAGCAAGTACACACTACATATATAAAATCCTAATCTCCGTGGCTCCCTGCTTTCCCATGTAGGAAACACTGTGACCCTATAATAATATACATACACTCTTTACTACTGACTACCACTGACAAAAGTCTTCACGTAACTAAAAGTTTTAATAACTTCGTTCGCGATTTTATACGATGACATTTGTTATGAGGCGAATTGGCCGTCTTGTGACCCGCTGGTTCACAATACCATATAATAAAAAAAATTAATCACTGAACAGGTTCACTAAATGACATAATCATCTTATGCAAGACCGAAATTGCAAGACCTGTTCTCTGTTAACTCGTTTTTTAGGGTTCCGTAGCCAAATGGCAAAAAACGGAACCCTTGTGGATTCGTCATGTCTATCTGTTTGTCTGTCCGTCCATATGTCACAGCCACTTTTTGCCGAAACTATAAGAACTATGCTGTTGAAACTTGGTAAGTAGATTTATTTTGTGAACTGCATTATGCAGTGGTCCGACCGCCGGCGAGAAAACGACTAACTATCGGCGATTTTCTCTCTCAAGAAACGCACAAATAATATATATTCCGTGTAAACGAAAGAGATGCATATATTAAAAGTTGCTCTCTGACTGTTCACACTGCCGGTGACGACTCGCTTTACTAGTTTTGTCGCTGAGCGACAAGAGCCTTCAAAAATAAACTCGCTCAGCGATACTCATTCAGCGATGCTCGCTCGCTTGATCATTTGTTTTCATGATCATTTCTAAACAGTGCGGCTTTGAAAGTAGACCTATGGATATCAACAAATCATTGCAACTCTCATTGTTATCTAGTTCAGACGACGACGACGATGTATTTTACGATAGTGTTTGTGTAGTGGCAGCGGCAACTCTGACAAAACGGAAAAAATTGGAGGGAAAAAAGACGATTTTGGATGCAAAATTTGTGATTGCGCGCGCAGGTTTACACAGGACTGAGCGACCGCGGGTGAGTGGCGCGAGTAATCGCTCGTCACACTTGCACACTCGCTTATAGCCCGGCGACAAAACTAACGAAACTACACACTCGCTTCCCGCTGATCGTCAACTCTTTTATAGTTTCTAGTTTTACTCGTTTCTCGTTTATCGTTGGCGGTCGGACCACTGCCTTAAAAATTTTCACACAAAAATAGAAAAAAAAGAGTAAATTTTGGGGGTTCTCCATACTTAGAACTGAAACTCAAAAATATTTTTTTATCAAATCCATACGTGTTGGGTATCTATGGATAGGTCTTCAAAGATTATATTGAGGTTTCTAATATAATTTTTTTCTAAACTGAATAGTTTGCGCGAGAGACACTTCCAAAGTGGTAAAATGTGTGTCCCCTCCTGTAACTTCTAAAATAAGAGAATGATAAAACTAAAAAAAATATATGTAGTACATTACCATGTAAACTTCCACCGAAAATTGGTTTGAACGAGATCTAGTAAGTAGTTTTTTTTTAATACGTCATAAATCGTAAACCGCAATTTACAATCAAAGTTACAACGAACTACAAGAACTTTTATATTATGTTACTTGCTGCTACGGAACCCTTCATGGGCGAGTCCGACTCGCACTTGGCCGCTTTTTTAATGATACCTTCGTAAATCATTTGCTTTTTACCTTTTATTCAATGTACCTATTTTAGCATGAAGAGCCTTGATTGTATTCTAGCTTTAATGTTACAAATTCTCATTTATAATATTAAAGTTAGTGAGTAAGTTATGTGAGTTTGTTTATTGAAATTAAACTACTATATACGGATTTTATCGCGTTGTTTATTTGACACTGTTACAAAATTTTTTGAAAAACTGTTACACTACTATAATCACTATTAAAGTTTACAAATTTTTAAGCTAATTAAATTATTGAAACTATTAAAACTATTTATACTATTACTATACTATTATACTATTTAGATTTATTTTTACACTTTCCCCGACGTTTCGGTTGCTTTTCAGCAGCCATGGTCACGGGTAGACTAAGATGGTAGTTGTCTCAATGTTCCAGTGTAGTTATTTCAAAGTACCCGAACATAATTTAATCATGGGTGTTTCTATTTACGCAGAATGAGCTCAAAGTATCATGAAGTCTAGCTGTGGTTTGCTTCTTCTTGGGTTTGACTATTTGAATTACTGGATCCCAAGCTGGTGGTACACTCCAACCATCTTCTCTATTGAAATTAGGATGTTTCTTGATTTCAATAGCCTCGCGAAGCATCCTTGGCAGGAATCGGTGTTCTTTAGCGAGCATCTGTGGTTTGTCAAATCTCAGGTAGTGGTTGGTCCCCTGTTGCACATGTTCACACACAGCAGACTTGAACGAGCGTTGGTGTTTTACATCAGCTATGTGTTCTTTTATGCGGGTGCCTATGCTTCTCTTGGTTTGACCAATGTATGAGAGTCCGCAGTCACAATCTATTTTATAGACCCCTGCATCTTGTAAAGGTAGTTGGCACTTGACAGATGGTAAAAATTGATTGTTTGTTAGGCTTACACGCCTTAACTATTCTCTCTCCCATATTTTATAATTTTTGGCCAGGGGAACAGAAAAGGACATTAGGGTAGGTACCTACTATCCAAAAACAAAAATACTGTGCTCATGGGATAGAAATTTATTGATTTTGAGATTTTCCTCTCGGCTCCGTTCGCGTAAATATAGGTTAGATTAGGATGAGTACGCCACGATCGTGGCGATAAGACCCGTGTTTGAGGAGTGGCTGCAGAGGCGGCATGGCGCCCTCACCTTCCGGCTGACACAGGTAACGGCTGGCCACGATTGTTTTGGCCAGTTCCTGTGAAACCTCGGCGAGGTTGCGACCGCATGTGCAAGTGATTCGCGCGGCCCCGTCGATAGCGGTTTTGTCGAGGAACACCGTGGTAGGTTTAGTCGGTATTCCGGGTGGTACATTACTTCTTATTCCATCTTTCTGTTTTACCCCGGTGAGTCCGACATAACCTTTCCGGCCACCCCCGCGGATACCCCTCCGCGGGTCAATGCATTCCACCAGGTAAAAAAAAACTAGGCCTGTTTAATATTCATGCATTAAAATACTACTTGAAGAACAGAACAACCAAGTAATTATCATATACAAAATAATTCAAAATTTTAAGTTTTTATATCGTAAAATCTATTTTCAGAGCCGTAATCTGAGATTTAGGTATATACATTAATAGAACTGCGGAGAGACGGCTCCGTCACGCAGTAGAAAACAATTCAATCCTCTGGTGATGATAGCTAAGGAATCTGGGAGTACTTCAACCTGCAGCCTGTATTCCAGTATTAATATACGACAATACTAGATTTATTCCAATATTAATACACGACAATACTAGATTTATTCCAGTATTAATACACGACAATACTAGATTTAACGTCGCGTGGGGAGTAGTGAAACCAGCTTTAGTTACAATTACTTTAAAGGATACATTTCACAATGAGTTTATTCCACAACGACTACATGAATTGGAAAATAAGCTACAGGGGCTGGCTATATAAAGGTCCGATGAATGTTGGACTAAACGAGGCCTATAGGAAGAATGCGACTCGATAAAATAAGCTACAGTGGCAATAGGCTGGCTATATAAAGGTCCGATGAATGTTGGACTAAACGAGGCCTATAGGAAGAATGCGACTCGATAAAATAAGCTACAGTGGCAGTAGGCTGGCTATATAAAGGTCCGATGAATGTTGGACTAAACGAGGCCTGTAGGAAGAATGCGACTCGATAAAATCAGGTGGATCTTCGCCAGCCAGTTGGACTAACGGCCTGAAGAAAGTGCTCGGGATAGATTGGATGCAGAAGAACTAGAATACCAGGTATTATGGTGGGAATTAAGAGCAGCGATAGCTCAGTGGGGAGAGCTACAGACTGCAATGCAGAGGGTCTCGGGTTCGAACCCACGTCGCGCACCTCTGACTTTCGGAAATTATATGACTTTTCGAAATTATGTATGTGCGTATTGATTGACAATTATCGCCTGCTCCGTGCCTCGGAAAGCACGTTAAGCCGTTGGTCCCGGATGCCATGAACGTCTATGGCACTCGTTATTGGAAGAGTGTCGACACAAAAGATCTCACTGGGTCGAAGTGTCGCCGGTCTGCACTGACTGGCATAAGATAAGATAAGATGATGGGAATTGGCCTAACGCTATAGAGCTGCGATGAGTGAATTTTATTTTATTAATATTGATGTAAAATTGTAAATATACATAGCAACTAATAGACACGTTGTTTTCTTTAAGTATACTTCCAGACTAGATGTCAAATGTTGTGCGGCGGGTGACTTCACAAACATACAATTACCGGATACAAAGTAGACCTAGATTCAGAAAAATCATTTGTGAATTACACAAATAATAATCATTTGTAAAAAAAAGCAAGTAATTCAGGGGGCCCATCTAGTGAGTCGGCGAGTCACCGTCTGCCATTGCAACTTTGTACTGGGACAGTATATCAGGCAGACGCAGTTTTTTAACTATAGTTTGCATTTTACCAAACCATCAAACACCCATCCTTATAGACCAGAATAATTAGATTCCATATGTAGCGATAGTCTCTTACGCCTACGGCGGCTAATGTCTCGGTAAGTGTCACTTTAAACTAAAACTCTCGAAGGGCCTCTGCATGTTGGACCCATGTCTCTGTGTAAGCCTCCCAAAGGGCGGGTATTTTCCTAACATATTAGGGAAATACCCGTGGAAGAGAAACAAATAATAATAAAAATAGTAGTTCATTTATTTGCTTGGAACACGGGCGGTGTAAAAAGATGTTACGGTACAATATTGTTCATACATGTTTTGCTAACACATACAGCATGAAAAATTTCAAAGTTACTTAGCATTTAATTTGTAAAAATCATTTATATTATAATAATTATTAACATTCAGCCATTTATGTAATTTTATTTTAAACATTCTAGAACTTGAAGATTCGAAGTTATTAGGTAGCTTATTAAATATGCGGACACACATTGCTAAGCAGCTCTTATTATATTTTGTAAGCCTCCACGTGTCCACGTGGATCTCGTCTTCTTTCTCGGGTTTAGGTACATCATATGCAGTCTTAAATAAGTGTTTTTTCTTTCATACAAACATATGTATATATCTTGTAAATAGAGAGATGGTAGCGATAACAAACCAAGATCTTTAAATATCTGTCGACAGGATTGGTCAGGTCTAATACCATATAAGGCTCTAATGCATTTCTTTTATGCAATAAATGCTCGATTTACGACCCCACATTACAAGTCAATAGCGCAATATTGATTCAACTTATGCGTGGCAATAAGTAGCAGCTGCTTTTATACAAGTTATATGTCTGATTTGTTTGAGGGCACATACAACAAGTAGCAGCTGCTTTTATACAAGTTATATGTCTGATTTGTTTGAGGGCACATACAACAAGTAGCAGCTGCTTTTATACAAGTTATATGTCTGATTTGTTTGAGGGCACATACAACAAGTAGCAGCTGCTTTTATACAAGTTATATGTCTGATTTGTTTGAGGGCACATACAACAAGTAGCAGCTGCTTTTATACAAGTTATATGTCTGATTTGTTTGAGGGCACATACAACAAGTAGCAGCTGCTTTTATACAAGTTATATGTCTGATTTGTTTGAGGGCACATACAACAAGTAGCAGCTGCTTTTATACAAGTTATATGTCTGATTTGTTTGAGGGCACATACAAATTTATTAATTCTATTTGACACATTTTCTACAAGCGATTTCCTATTAAAATTTTCGTCTAGTATTACTCCGAGGAAATTTATATGTTACTTTATTAAGTTTAGGTATGTTTAGCTTTGAATTTATTATTATTAGATTTATTAAATTGTATATATTATACTGATTTGTCAAGATCTATTCTTAATTAGTTTATGACAAGCCACTTTATTAATTTATCTATTACTAGCTTTTGCCCGCGGCTTCGCTCGCATTAGTTTAGAATTTGACAATCAATTCGGGTTGTACTCTGCTTGTAATAATATAATTCAATCATGATTCAAAAGACACGTGGCGCCATCTATTATCATAAGAACGTTATTGTTGTTTTCCTCGGGAACAGTAATTTTTTTCAGGATGAAAGGTAGCCTATATCCGTTTCTGTACACCTGACAACGTATATACAAAATTTCAGAATGATCGATTCAGTGGTTTAGGCGTGAAAAGGTAACAAACAAACAAACTTATTTTCACTTTTATAATATTAGTTAGATTAGGTTTAGGATTAGGACCCTCGCACAGGGCGGTGGAGACGCGAAGGTCCCAGGCTCGACTGGTCCTTGAGGTGAAGTGGCAGGATAGACTGGCCCAGCCCCGCTACGGGGTGAGGACCGTCGAGGATGTCCGTCCGGTACTAAGACAGTGGACGGACAGACGGCGCGGACCGCTCACCTACCAGCTTACTCGGGTGCTCTCCGGACACGGCTGTTTCGGAGAGTACCTCTGCAAGATAGCCGGTAGGGAGCCGACAACCAGATGTCACCATTGTGAGGAGTGTGACCGAGACACGGCGCAGCACACGCTGGAGGAGTGCGCGGCGTGGGCCGCGGAGCGCTGTGCCCTAGTAGCCGTGATTGACCCCGACCTCTCGTTGCCGACCGTCGTATCCAAGATGGTCGACGACGACAGGTGCTGGGGCGCAATGAGGTCCTTCTGCGAGACTGTCATCTCGCAGAAGGAGGCGGCGGACCGGAGGCGTGATGAAGATCCTTACGACCCAGAAGTCCGCCGCCGGAGGAGGGGGGCACAGGAGACGCGCTTATACCGCTCTCCTGCCCCCCACTTAAGGGTTCCGGGTGGTAAGGCCTCAGGGGGGCCTGCCACCCGTAAATAAATTAAGAATCCCGAGAGGGCGCGCGCGGTGTTCCCGCACGCCTTCCAATGTCGAAAGGGGAGAGCGGTGAGGCTCTCCCCTGGGGACGAGAGGTGGTCGGATCCGTTTGACCAGGCCCGCACTCACACGGGGGGCCTGCTATGGAGGCTCCCAACAGGCCTCTCCCATTGGGTGAGAGAGGGAACACCCCAGGTTTTTAGTGGGTATACCAGCACTTAATGCTGGGAGTCCCACACACCCCGCCGGTGCCGTCCCCTAGCCGGCGGATAGTGCATCAAGCATTTTTCCTGGGTACCAAAACATAAGAAAGGTGTAGGATTAACATAAATTTTAATAATAATAATAATAAAAGCCAACATTTCGAAACATATCGAAATCAATTCTATTATGTCGGCTTCTCAGAATGGTTGTAGGAAGGGGGCTCGTGATACGAAGGAACTCCTCCTCATTGATATGGCCATTAACCACCAGATTCGCCGTAATCGCAGAGGTCTGGCGACATGTTGGATACATTACAAGAAAGCCTATGATTCAGTGCCACATACATGGCTCTTGAAGGTGCTGGAGCTGTATAAAGTAAATACAACTCTATGCACCTTCTTGAAGTTGTGTATGGGGCAATGAAAAACGGTTCTTTACTATCAAGGGTGTCGACAGACCCAGACGAACAGCGACCTAATACAGATTAAGCGAGGTATATTTCAGGGCGACAGTCTGAGTCCTCTTTAGTTTTGCCTAACGTTGAACCCTCTCAGTACATTACTAGAGAGTTCAGGGCTAGGTTACAAGTTAAAGAGAGGCGGTCAGGTCGTATCACACTTGCTATACATGGATGATTTAAAGCTGTTTGCCCACACTGATTCACATTTGATAGACTTACTAAGAGTAACTGATTGCTTTAGTAAATCTATCAATATGGAGTTTGGTGTGGATAAATGTGCAGTCATGCATGTAAAGCAGGGAAGGATGGTGGAATCTGAGTGCATTCAACTTTCAGATTCCATTTGTTACCGCCTGGCTTGAAGATAGCCTATTATCATTAAATACGGATAAAACTAAATTTATATGTTTTAGCAAAACGATGTTGACTTCACCCAAAATGTTCCAGTTTCAGATACATTGTTATCCTTGCAACCGATCAGATTTACATTTTCCATCAAAGTGTAATTGCCCCACGTTAACAAGAACAGAGGTGATTAAATATTTAGGGGTTAACATAGACAACAAATTAAACTGGAAAAAACACATAACCACAGTTAGCAATAGACTAAGAAAACTTATTTATATTTTCAAAGATTTGAGATTGATACCGGACACTAAACTGTTAATACAAACCTACAAATCGCTAGCTGAATGTTTAATCACATATTGCATTTGCTCGTGGGGTTCTACAGCCAAGACACACCTAATTGAGCTAGAAAGAGCGCAATGGGCCGTGCTTAAGGTACTACTTTATCTCCCATTTCGACATCCTACACATTAAGTCTACGAAAAAGCTGATGTTCTGTCTATGCGAAAGCTGTTTCTGTTTCAATGTATTCGTAAGTATCATAAGTATAGTGTACCCCTACTGAAACCCTCCAATAAAAGACTTGATAAATGCCCAGTTCCTAGGGTGAACAGCAAGTTTGCCCAACAACAATACAGTAACGTTGCTCCTAGATTATACAACAAATTCAATTCAGTTATCCAACTACCAAATCAAAAACACAATTAAGTTATGGCTCAAAGATTTAGATTATGATCAAATAAAAAATTACACACACACATACACACCCTCGCACACACACACACACACACAGTAATAAATGCGCGTTACATTGACACACTCATAATTATTATTGTAATATGTACAGCATAGTTCTTAAATAATAAAATATTATTTGTACTTAAATTCAACATTGTAACTATTTTGTATGATTATTTTTGGGAAGGAACTGATTCCCAACACACAGCTCACGCTAGTTTGGGAATCAGGGCTTACACATTAATTGTTATCAACTTTTTGTTACAATAAATAATTTATTATTATTATTATTACTAACCTTAGATCGCTTCTCATTACTGATACCTACAAATACTTGGGTATGTCACAAGCCTTAGGTATATATGAAGCGGACATCAAAAAATCGTTGAAAGAGCGCTTCTTTGGTCGCCTGAAAAAAGTACTTAACAGTCTTTTATCTGGCGGCAACAAGGTGCGCGCTTTTAACGGTTGGGTCATGCCGCTTCTTTTATACTCCTTTGGCATACTCAAGTGTACGCAGACTGAGTTAGATGCCCTGGACAGGAAGGTCCGTACACTGTTGACGGCATACCGAATGCATCATCCTCGTTCATCTGTGATGAGGTTGTACATCCCACGGAAATGTGGGGGTCGAGGTTTTATAAATGCCAAAACCCGTCATAACCGTGAGGTGTGCAACCTTAGAGAGTATATTCTTCAGGCGAACCTGGGTGTGCATCGTGATGTTATCACAGTGGATAACGGACTTGCCCCGCTTAATCTGGCTAAAGAGAATTGGCGCGTGCCTGTAGTACTGAGCATTGACGACCGCAAGAGTGTATGGCAGAGCAAGGAGCTTCACGGTAGGTTCTACCAGGCCCTATGTGGGTCTGATATAGACCTTCTCGCTTCCGTGAATTGGCTACGCTTCGGTGACCTCTTTGGGGAAACCGAAGGGTTTGTCTGTGCAATTATGGACGAAGTTATCAAGACGAATAACTACCGGAGATATATCCTGGGGGATAGTACGATTGACATATGTCGGGCGTGCCACCAACCCCGTGAAACCCTCAGGCATATAGTCTCCGGTTGTTCTCGTGTTGCTAACGGCGAGTACTTGCACAGACATAACCAAGTAGCCAGAATTATCCATTAGCAACTTGCTCTGAAATACAAACTTGTAGAGGTCGAGATGCCTTACTACAGGTATGTAGCAGAACCAGTTCTCGAAAAGGGCCATAGCACACTGTACTGGGATCGATCTATTATCACAGACAGGACTGTTGCTGCCAACAAGCCTGATATTGTGGTAATAGATTGATCAGAACTCCGTGCAATGATTGTCGATATTACCATCCCTCATGATGGCAACCTCGTGAAAGCTGAGAAAGAAAAACAGTTAAAATATCTGGACTTAGCACACGAGGTTGTCGATATGTGGGATGTGGACTTGGCAATCGTTGTACCGATAGTCGTTACAATAAACGGTCTAATAGCCAAGGGTCAGATGCAGAAGGCAGTCCTCCTCGATACGGCACGCATCGTGAGGAGGTTCCTCTCGCTGGAGCCTTAACCACCGGTAGCTTGGATCCAGTTCCCGATGCCGGTGGGTCTTCATAGTTTTTATATTTTTAAATATGTTTTTTTTATATTTTTTATGTTTTTTTTTAAAAATGTAATAATTATTGAAAAATGTATAAATAAAGAGAATAATAATAAAAAAATATAGGTATCTCGATTTAGCTCGCGAGGTTGTCAACATGTGAGATATGGATTCGGCAATCATTGCGCCGATAGTCATATCTGTCAATGGTCTATAATATCCAAGAGCCTCGCTCACCATCTAAAGAGGCTCGCGTTAGGTGCTTGGATCAAGGGTTTGATGCAGAAGGCAGTGCTATTAGCTACGGCACGCATTGTGAGGAGGTTCCTATCTCTGGAATCCTAACCCCTGGCAGCTTGGACTCTGTTCCCGATGCCAGTGGGGTACCATATATCTTATATTTTAAATGTATTTTTTATATAATTATGTATATTTAAAAATGAAAAATATATTATAAAGATTTAAATAAAGAGTATAATAATAATAATATAATATCTAGGCTATGCTATCGATTGCGGAGAGATGGTCAAGTTATATCCCACCTTCTTTACATGGATGACTTAAAACTATTTGCCTCCACCAGACCCCAACTGACAGCGTTAGTTAAGGAAACGGAAACCTTAAGTAACTCTATCAGGATGGAGTTTGATGTTGACAAATGTGCAGTTATGTATGTAAAGCGAGGCAGGGTTGTGGAATCTGATAGCATTGAACTCTCAGATCTCACTAGACTTAGATCTCTCTCTGCAAACGAAACCTATAAATATCTGGGTACGTCACAGGCGTTAGGTATCACTGAGGACGGTATGAAACGGTCGCTACAGGAGCGCTTTTTTGGCCGCTTGAAAAAAATACTGAAAAGTCTTTTGTCAGGCGGCAACAGGGTGCGCGCCTGTAACGGTTGGGCTATGCCGATCCTTATGTATTCTTTTCGCATACTCAGATGGTCGCAAACGGAATTAGATGCCCTAGATGGTCCGTACACTGTTGACTGCATACCGAATGCACCACCCGCGCTTCTCGGTAATGAGATTGTACATCCCGCGGAAGTGTGGGGGTCGCGGTTTTTAAATGCCAAGACCCTCCACAACCGTGAGGTGTGCAATCTCAGAGAATATTTTCTCGAAACCGATGTGGGTGTACATCGCGATGTAGTCGCAGTGGATGCGGGCTTTAGCCCGCTTGCTTTGCTAAAGAGAACTGGCGCAAACCTGTTATTTTTGGAATTAACGAGCGCAGGGATGCATGGAAAGGAAAAGAGCTGCATGGACGCTTTTTCAGGGCCCTGAATGGGCCGGACATAGATTTTCAGTCATCGGTGTCCTGGCTACGTTTCGGCGATCTCTTCGCTGAGACCGAAGGTTTTGTCTGTGCAATTAAGGACGAAGTTGTCATGACGAACAACTACCGGTGATATATCCTGAAGGATGGGACAGTTGACATATGTCGGGCATGTCACCAGCCCGGAGAATCTCTCAGACATATTGTCTCCGGTTGTTCTCGTCTTGCCAATGGAGAGTATTTGCATAGACACAACCAAGTAACCAGGATTGTCCATCAGCAACTTGCCTTGAAGTTTGACCTTGTGGAATCTGAAGTGCCGTATTACAGGTATGTGCCCGATCCAGTTCTCGAAAGTGGTCGTGCTACTTTGTACTGGGATCGGTCTATCATTACTGATAGGACAATTGTAGCGAACAAGCCATATATTGTACTGATAGACCGATTGGAGCGCCGAGCAATGATCATCGATGTCACCATTCCGCATGACGAAAATCTTGTGAAAGCTGAAAAAGAAAAAGAGTTGAAATACCTGGATCTAGCTCACGAGATTGTCGACATGTGGCGTATGGACTCGGCGATCATTGTGCAGATAGTCATTACAGTCAATGGTTTAATACCTAAAAGCATCGACCACCACCTACAGAGGCTTGCGTAAGATGGCTGGATCAAGTCCTTGATCCAAAAGGCAGTGAGCAGTACTGCCTTTTGGACACGGCGCGTATTGTGAGGAGATTCCTCTCTCCGGGGCCCTAACCACCAGCAGCTTGGACCCTGTTCCCGATGTCGGTGGGTCATTTCAGTTTTTATATTTTTAAATATGTATAATTTTTATATTTATATTTAAAAATGTAACTATGAGAAAGAAAAAGAATGAAGAGAATAATAATATAATATTTATTTGCCAAAAAACACGGTATACAATGATCTTACAATTCAATAAAGCACATACATGCAAATGTAAGATATTTATGATTAGTAATACATTTATATGTATGTAGGTATATAGTATAAATAAAATTGGGCCTAATAAACTTCTAATTTTGATCGATTCGTTGTCTAATCATAATCAAATATTTCAAACTTTTGATTCTTAACTTTTAATTTGATAATTATTTGAATATTGTGATCGATTGATGTATGGCATCATATGACAGTAATAATCTGTTTTAGGCTTTATGCCAGTGTTTACTTGGCCTCATGTGGCATCATATTGGAATTGCAGCATTGACATTCGAATATTTGTAAAATTACCAAATATTTCGATTTGCTAGATGATTCGAATAAATAGTATTTGTAATCGATAATCACGCTCTCTCGAAAAACATCTCTAAAACATGGCAGTTAAGCCTTCGCGGCGTGTCGGCGTGATCGAGGAGCATGGTTCAGGAATACAGCTGTATATTCATCCCAGTTAATGTCTGAAGGGTCGCATGGAAATGTTTTTTTGTCAGAGTTCGATAGACCGGCGTATAGCGACTTGACATTATCTGCTTTCATCTCCCAAGATCTGGAGCTGAAATAGCCGACGAGATCCCGTCCGATTATCACAATGGATTGTAATTCCACATATCTGTAAAAATTAACACTTTTTATAAACCACTCTTAAAATATTTAATAGTTACTAGTATTAAATTATACTTATTAATTACCGACTAATCAGAATAAATAACATCTATAAACTCAGCGTTCAATGTTAGTTAAATAATATTAAAGTAACAGTGGGCTGTTGATCAATAGCTAATCATTTAAGGACTTGACAGCTATTTAGCAGAGAGGTAGCTAAGTATTTGTCAGTGATATATGTACATACTCGTACATATTTATAACTAAGACTCATAGCCAGTTGCACTCACTGACCGGTAAACGATTAGCGAGGTTAAGCTACGTTGGGTGCGGTCAGTCTATAGATGAGTGACCGCTTAGTGGTATTTCATCTGAGCGTATCCGTGCTTCGGAGAGCATGTAAAAAAGTCGGTTCTGGTTATTGTCAAATTGACAACAGTCGTTAAGCCATGTCAGAGGCCTACGGGCGGCTTGAACAACTATTGACAACAGGTTGGCCACTAACCACACGAAAAGAAGAAGAAGACTAAGGCTGTTAAAGTTTTTTAACGGGTGTAAATTCTCAGTACAGTAGTTTTAGCTGCTTATGAACTCATCCTAGGCATATGTTTATTTCTCATTTTTGCCGCTTGCGGTGCTTCTTATAGTTGCTCTATGAAAAGTGTTTTGTGCTACTATAAGATTTTACATTAAACTTACGATTCAGAAATTGATATTGCCTTATAAAATGCAACACGAAATTTTCTTTAAATATAATGTTTACCAGCTGAACTGGTTTTACAACAAGGTTGTTGTCTGTATTTAATTTTGTACATTAATTTACACACAAGGTCAAATAGTAGTCAAAAGAACCTAATCGAAAACATTTTGTGAAAACAGTATCAAAATTGGTTGTATAATAAAAGTGTAATTCATATTTAAAGTGTAGATATAAGAAAAATTAGGGTTGTGACGAGAATATCCAGTAATGTCTGTTTTCATTTACTCTCCTCAAAATTTATTTTAAATAAATTAAAGAATTTAATTTTAAGTAAATTTAAAAAATAATTTTTATATTTGCGTTTTGGGTTAGCTAACCATTGACTTAAATAATATAAATAGTGAGTTAACTGCGCTATTGCCACATTAGTTCGTGTTGATATTGTTTAGTGTAAAATATATTCAGTTACTTGATTGAAAACATGTGTAAGCTATACTTGACTTGCTTTGGTTTCTTCCCTATGGCCCATCTATAAATATCTGCTATGTAAGCTATACTTGACTTACTTTGGTTTCTTCCCTATGGCCCATCTATAAATATCTGCTATGTAAGCTATACTTGACTTACTTTGGTTTCTTCCCTATGGCCCATCTATAAATATCTGCTATGTAAGCTATACTTGACTTACTTTGGTTTCTTCCCTATGGCCTATCTATAAATATCTGCTATGTAAGCTATACTTGACTTACTTTGGTTTCTTCCCTATGGCCCCATCTATAAATATCTGCTATGTAAGCTGTACTTGACTTACTTTGGTTTCTTCCCTATGGCCCATCTATAAATGTCTGCTATGTAAGCTATACTTGACTTACTTTGGTTTCTTCCCTATGGCCCATCTATAAATATCTGCTATGTAAGCTATACTTCACTTACTTTGGTTTCTTCCCTATGGCCCATCTATAAATATCTGCTATGTAAGCTATACTTGACTTACTTTGGTTTCTTCCCTATGGCCCGTCTATAAATATCTGCTATGTAAGCTGTACTTGACTTACTTTGGTTTCTTCCCTATGGCCCATCTATAAATATCTGCTATGTAAGCTATACTTGACTTACTTTGGTTTCTTCCCTATGGCCCCATCTATAAATATCTGCTATGTAAGCTGTACTTGACTTACTTTGGTTTCTTCCCTATGGCCCATCTATAAATGTCTGCTATGTAAGCTATACTTGCCTTACTTTGGTTTCTTCCCTATGGCCCATCTATAAATATCTGCTATGTAAGCTATACTTGACTTACTTTGGTTTCTTCCCTATGGCCCATCTATAAATATCTGCTATGTAAGCTATACTTGACTTACTTTGGTTTCTTCCCTATGGCCCATCTATAAATATCTGCTATGTAAGCTATACTTGACTTACTTTGGTTTCTTCCCTGTGGCCCATCTATAAATATCTGCTATGTAAGCTATACTTGACTTACTTTGGTTTCTTCCCTGTGGCCCATCTATAAATATCTGCTATGTAAGCTGTACTTGACTTACTTTGGTTTCTTCCCTATGGCCCATCTATAAATATCTGCTATGTAAGCTATACTTGACTTACTTTGGTTTCTTCCCTATGGCCCATCTATAAATATCTGCTATGTAAGCTATACTTGACTTACTTTGGTTTCTTCCCTATGGCCCATCTATATATATCTGCTATGTAAGCTGTACTTGACTTACTTTGGTTTCTTCCCTATGGCCCATCTATAAATATCTGCTATGTAAGCTATACTTGACTTACTTTGGTTTCTTCCCTGTGGCCCATCTATAAATATCTGATATGTAAGCTATACTTGACTTACTTTGGTTTCTTCCCTATGGCCCATCTATAAATATCTGCTATGTAAGCTGTACTTGACTTACTTTGGTTTCTTCCCTATGGCCCATCTATAAATATCTGCTATGTAAGCTATACTTGACTTACTTTGGTTTCTTCCCTGTGGCCCATCTATAAATATCTGCTATGTAAGCTATACTTGACTTACTTTGGTTTCTTCCCTATGGCCCATCTATAAATATCTTCTATGTAAGCTATACTTGACTTACTTTGGTTTCTTCCCTATGGCCCATCTATAAATATCTGCTATGTAAGCTGTACTTGACTTACTTTGGTTTCTTCCCTATGGCCCATCTATAAATATCTGCTATGTAAGCTATACTTGACTTACTTTGGTTTCTTCCCTGTGGCCCATCTATAAATACCTGCTATGTAAGCTATACTTGACTTACTTTGGTTTCTTCCCTATGGCCGATCTATAAATATCTGCTATGTAAGCTATACTTGACTTACTTTGGTTTCTTCCCTATGGCCCATCTATAAATATCTGCTATGTAAGCTATACTTGACTTACTTTGGTTTCTTCCCTATGGCCCATCTATAAATATCTGCTATGTAAGCTATACTTGACTTACTTTGGTTTCTTCCCTGTGGCCCATCTATAAATATCTGCTATGTAAGCTATACTTGACTTACTTTGGTTTCTTCCCTATGGCCCATCTATAAATATCTGCTATGTAAGCTATACTTGACTTACTTTGGTTTCTTCCCTGTGGCCCATCTATAAATATCTGCTATGTAAGCTATACTTGACTTACTTTGGTTTCTTCCCTGTGGGCCCATCTATAAATATCTGCTATGTAAGCTGTACTTGACTTACTTTGGTTTCTTCCCTATGGCCCATCTATAAATATCTGCTATGTAAGCTATACTTGACTTACTTTGGTTTCTTCCCTATGGCCCATCTATAAATATCTGCTATGTAAGCTATACTTGACTTACTTTGGTTTCTTCCCTATGGCCCATCTATAAATATCTGCTATGTAAGCTGTACTTGACTTACTTTGGTTTCTTCCCTATGGCCCATCTATAAATATCTGCTATGTAAGCTATACTTGACTTACTTTGGTTTCTTCCCTGTGGCCCATCTATAAATATCTGCTATGTAAGCTATACTTGACTTACTTTGGTTTCTTCCCTATGGCCGATCTATAAATATCTGCTATGTAAGCTATACTTGACTTACTTTGGTTTCTTCCCTGTTGTCCATCTATAAATATCTGCTATGTAAGCTATACTTGACTTACTTTGGTTTCTTCCCTATGGCCCATCTATAAATATCTGCTATGTAAGCTATACTTGACTTACTTTGGTTTCTTCCCTGTGGCCCATCTATAAATATCTGCTATGTAAGCTATACTTGACTTACTTTGGTTTCTTCCCTATGGCCCATCTATAAATATCTGCTATGTAAGCTATACTTGACTTACTTTGGTTTCTTCCCTGTGGCCCATCTATAAATATCTGCTATGTAAGCTATACTTGACTTACTTTGGTTTCTTCCCTGTGGCCCATCTATAAATATCTGCTATGTAAGCTATGACTTACTTTGGTTTCTTCCCTGTGGCCCATCTATAAATATCTGCTATGTAAGCTATACTTGACTTACTTTGGTTTCTTCCCTGTGGCCCATCTATAAATATCTGCTATGTAAGCTATACTTGACTTACTTTGGTTTCTTCCCTGTGGCCCATCTATAAATATCTGCTATGTAAGCTATACTTGACTTACTTTGGTTTCTTCCCTGTGGCCCATCTATAAATATCTGCTATGTAAGCTATACTTGACTTACTTTGGTTTCTTCCCTATGGCCCATCTATAAATATCTGCTATGTAAGCTATACTTGACTTACTTTGGTTTCTTCCCTGTGGCCCATCTATAAATATCTGCTATGTAAGCTATACTTGACTTACTTTGGTTTCTTCCCTGTGGCCTATCTATAAATATCTGCTATGTAAGCTATACTTGACTTACTTTGGTTTCTTCCCTGTGGCCCATCTATAAATATCTGCTATGTAAGCTATACTTGACTTACTTTGGTTTCTTCCCTGTGGCCCATCTATAAATATCTGCTATGTAAGCTATACTTGACTTACTTTGGTTTCTTCCCTGTGGCCCATCTATAAATATCTGCTATGTAAGCTATACTTGACTTACTTTGGTTTCTTCCCTATGGCCCATCTATAAATATCTGCTATGTAAGCTATACTTGACTTACTTTGGTTTCTTCCCTATGGCCCATCTATAAATATCTGCCATGTAAGCAGGCATTATTTGTAACAGGAACGTGCGAGTACGCAGCAATAATTTGTTATTTGTAAGAATCAAACGCTTATTTGGACTGGCAACTGTAGAAAGAGAGTACAATGAATTATTAGTAATAGAAATACTTACAACTAATATTACAGGCTTATGTTTAACGCTATATTGTAAAATTAGGGAACAATTGAAGAAGAGTCACTATTTGGAATGCGGCCAATGTTGAATTAAAAATACTAGTGTTCGCCGAGTAGTTAAATGACTGTGCAGTATTCTCCAGTCTTGTAAATCCCATGTGTTGTTGACAGTCATGACTGAATGTATTGACAATTGAACTGATCATTTATTAATGAATGAAATACCATGAGTTAGTGACAGTCATCAGTCAGACTGTCGTCAGTAGTTAGTCAGTTATCCAATACAGGAACTTACCGAGACCAGCTTCAAGTGCATATTTTCTCACGCCATTGTAAAGTTCAATAATTGAGACAGGATTACAGGAGCTCGTGCAGCAATTGTATACACTCACAGAATTTGAACTGTTAATTAAAAAAGAGTAATATCTATCATCAATAAAGTTGGTGATTTTAATAATCTGTAGGCCATTTGTATAGATTAAATTTGTACCTAGAACATTTAGAAGCAGCCAAAATAGCAGCATTAGACACATAGTCGACAGGAATAACGTCTAAGATATTGCTATCTGTGCCTAACACAACTCTGTTGAATCCCATAACTGAGGCAAATACTAGGCCGGGGCCTCCAACCCAATTGTCCGTAAAGCCTGCTAGAGGCTCGCGACGTGCAGGCGATACTGAAACAATTTAAAAGATAATATTAAATTTCGCTATAGGTAATATTAGAAGAAACACGATATAGATCTTAATGAAGGCAAATAGAAGTGATACAGCAATACACTAAACAAAATCGAAGTTAAGATAAAAATATAAAGAGTGTATCAGTAAAGTATTTGTCGGCCTCTATGGCGTAGGCGCGACGCCTGAGGTCGCGGGTTCGATTCCCACACAAGTCAAACATTTGTGTGCATGAACATGAATGTTTGTCTTGGTCTGGGTGTTTCTATGTATAATATGTATGTATTTACAAAAAATAAAAAAGTATACAAGTATGTTTATCCATTGTCTAGTACCCATAGTACAAGCTCTGCTTAGTTTGGGCTAGATGGTGTTGTGTGTATGTGGTAGAATTTTATATTATTATATTAGTATGAATATATTATTCCAAGGAGGTATTATTAATTAAGTATTATCGTGAAATTTGAAAAAAAAAATAAACTGTAGCATGAAACAAATCAAATATAAAATCTGAATCAGGAAATTTGTATACCTTGCATTTCTCATTCGAAATAAAAATTGAGTTGAACTCAAAATGATCGTAAAAAGAACTAGAAAAAACAATGATAACGAATTAACAAGCTAATTATATTGTAATAATTGTAGTGACAATTGATATATTCGAAGATGCATAAACATTTTAAAATGCAAACAACCATCACGGAGTTATAAATATAAAAAAAGAATAACAAACACGCCTATATTTTTTATCACACTAAGCTTTTTAACAATGACCGTTTTTGTGTGCATATTCAATGATAATGCAATTAGCTATAGTCGACGATCGGTCAACCAACAAAAGACAAAGTGACCGGAGTAATAACACTATAACAGAAAAAATTTAAAAGCAGCGTATTTTTTATCGCGTTTAATATATAAAGTATCAATTTAGGTAAGAGTAGGTACTAGAAATGTCAAATTAAAATAACTAGTAATATCTCCAGCAAAGTTAAACGCTAGGGTTAGGAATGGTGCAAGTGCGGTTATGAAACACTAGGATGTAACAGCAAGAAAACATATATAATACTGGAATGACATTATTCTCCACCTGTGTATTTAATTAATCAACTAGTCATTATCTGCAAAATCTGAAGTCTGATTACAATCAGACTTCATATTTATTAATACACTAGCTTTTGCCCGCGGCTTCGCTCGCGTTAATTTAGAATTTGATAATCAACTCTGCTTGTAATAATATACTTCAATAATGATTCGAAAGACACGTGGCGCCATCTATTATCATAAGAACGTTATTGTTGTTTTTCTCGGGAACAGTAATTTTTTTAGGGATGAAAGGTAGCCTATGTCCGTTTCTGTAAACCTAACAACGTATATGTAAAATTTCAGGATGATCGGTTCAGTGGTTTAGGCGTGAAAGGTAACAAACAAACAAACAAACTCATTTTCGTTTTTATAATATTGGTTAGGATTAGGATTAGGATTGTGAATATTGTTAAAATATTACGTACTTATTGAAGGTCTGATGATAACTGTAGGTATATTTCTACAATGTTCTTCTATATAATTTTCAGCTAAGCTTTTGGTAAAAGTGTACGTGTTTGGCGAACCCCCTGAAAAAAGAAATTGATATCAGTAAATAATGTTATTGAATATTACAGAATAATTCAGATAATTACTATAATCGATTAGTCACATCTTATCCATCTATTAGAAATTAAGGCAAGACTGCACTAAATACGAGTTTAATGTTGATAATTACGAGATATTCAATTAATAACTTAGGAATGCCACAAGGTTCAATTCTTGGATCCATTCCAAATACAAGTGATTACGAAAAAGGATATAATAATATTATATCATTTGATAAACTAATCCACTCGTTCTACAATAAAAAGGAAAAATCCTCACTTTAAAATAGACAAAATGCATATACTTCAGTAATACTCACGTAAGAACCGTTTTTCATTGTATTCTGTATTCTTGTACGGCTGTCTTACATACTTGAGTACTTCGCTGTGGTCCGCTCTGCGCGGGTACACTTTTTCTTGTAACACTTTATGTTCCGTGTTACAGTATGCTGTTGATACATGAACAAATGCCTGGAAGTCAAAGATCTGGCACTAGATACAAAGTTTTGCAAACTTGTTGATTAAATCTCAGCCGATGCTGAACGACAATGCAAAATATCCAAACAGCATACAAAAATAATGAGATATATAAAAAATATGATAATGCAATACATAACCATATTTATATATCTCATTATTTTTGTAAGCTGATTAAATATCTTATTGGCCGTTGCCAAAAAACTATTTTGTAAAAATTATGTCGATGTACTTTGACAGCTTAATAAGCTACAGGGTGTAACAGAAAAGTGTGGTCATATTTTAATATTGCTATGTATATCTGATAAATAACCTATGTGCCAACCCCATATCAAAACATCGAATTTTAAATGTTATGACAATTTCAATCATTTTATTTATTTGTTATTTAAATATCGATACAAAAAGAGTTACAACACTATCGTTTTTATCCTTTCAACTAAAGGTCATTGATTCTTAGTTACAAATCATGGACGGCACGATACAAAAAATACCGTATTGTTTCTCTTTTTTTTCAATGCTTGTAACGTTCCCGCTGTTTAGAAATTAGACCAGGAACAGGCCGAACAAGGTGCACGACGGCGCGGGAGGATCTCTATATTATGGTGTCAACAATTTTGAGAAATCGCTTACTTACGGCTGTTGAAGTACGAAAGCGAAGTAATGTTCTTTAAAACAAGAATAGAAGAGGGGCTGGTGATTTGGAGCGCACGGGAATAAGCCGGTACTATATACGACACTGATATCACTTCACCACACAGTTTTTAGCCAACACTTTTTATGTTATAAACATGTTCTTATTAAATTATTTATTACAGCCAGTTTTCAAATATCCCACCTTGTTCATTGACGCATAGTTGTGTCCGTTGCATCATCTCCCCATTAAGATTTCGCAACATCTGTGGGGTCACCGATCTATGTCCGAACGACCAGCTGTATTGAAAACAATTTGAGGTAACAGTGTCCACATCATGCTGGGGGTGGCGACTGGGCGACTGGGGTAGCGAAAGGGATATTTTTTGGAAAATGTCCCATTCGCCACCGGAGGGGGCAATGCTGGGGGTGGCGAATGGGACTAACTCTCCACATCTGGGGCACAGTTATAATGGTCAATGGCTATTAAGTAAACAAAAACATGTCGAGTTTAGGGTATTTTGTCTTAGAAACCAAATACCTACACATGCATGGCTAGTAGTGTTGTTTACGTATCGATTAGAATATGCTGATATTTATACGTCGATAAAAATAATCTTCGTGAAAATAATGTATACAAATTTAATTCTCGCGGTTTTCCATTGTACATGGGCTATATTATGTGACCCTTAAATATGACCAAACCTTTCTGTTACAGCCTGTATAAGTATCGTGAAACTCTAAGGCAATATGTATTTTGAATCACATTCAAGTCATAACAGCTTGCGAATACCTACGCACTTATATAGACGAGTACACTTTATATGTTCTGCAGCCGGGCAGTCGCGTGAGAGCGCGAGATACGTCACTGTGCGCTACGCCACACAAACTTACCTCTGCACTCTACTTACTACTGTACCTTTATGTTCTTTATTTGTTGACAAAGGTTTACTACATGCTCTGTCCCTTTGAGGTTAATGTTCACAGCTTCGTCTAGTGGCTCGTTAAACCTGACCGTTGCTGCCACATGGAATACCACTGACACCTGTAAATTCATATTTAATCTTACATCAAGTTAAAATAAGACATAGTGCTCTACATTTTAAAAAGTGAAAGTGATTCATATTTTATTTTGGTATTTGTCGGCAATCACCTTTTCTATGAGTGTTTTCTCATCAGCGGATGACACGCCCAAGCTAGGTTGAGTAATGTCACCTATTATAGGTACTATTTTCTTTAAATCATGAGGTCTATCGCCAATTAACCTTGTGAAAACCTGAAAACATTAATATTGTCCATTTGAACAAAATTAAATTACATATCATAATTATCAGTTTTACATTTTTGCGTTACATGATTTATATAACTGGGAACGGGTAGCAAGTAACGAGTAATCAGCCTCGTTGTGCATCGAGCATGATAGTTTTTACCTACTTTCAGGTATTTTTTATAAAATGTAAATGATATAGACTATGTAGCCTGAAGATTACATGCATTACATACCTGGAAACGGGTAGTAAGTAACGGGTAATTAGGCTCGGTGTGTACCGAACATGATAGCGTTAATACCTATTTTCAGTTTAATTTTGTTAAAGGTAAATGATGTAGAGTAGTACTAGGTACGCCTGAACATTATTTAATAATAACATATGTTCATGTATTATTTTGAAGACAATGCTTAAAAAAGATAAGCAATATTGTGATTGTCTAAAATACCCTATTTTGCTCGATGATCCTCAACACGCAATAGTAGGTTTTAGCCAGTTTTTGCTGTAGAATCCGTGTGATAAAAATGTACAACATCTAACGACACGGTTGAGCTATGTATATAAGACAAGTTGAGAGAGTATAGCTACTTACTGGTTTATTGATCATCCCCTGGAGGCGTTCTTCTACACTGACGCCGTTTTTGTCTCGGATCAAGACGAATATGTTGTTAATGTTCCTACAGCTATAGAGCAATTTCTCGATAAGAACCTAAAATAAACACGTAATGAAAGACGAACAAGTATAGTATTCTTGTAAATATTACAGCGTTCAAGAGTATGCTGCTCTAGTCTCTTATACTCTTGAACTTCCTAATGAATAGCTCTGTTCTGCTCGATTGAGATGATTGCATCTACATACAATCAGAATTATTTGTTAATCGTAGCTGGGGACATTACATTATATTTGTCTTAGATTATAATATTCTTTGTGCATTTTGTGTGTTGTTTTGTCTTACCAATTTTGATTTGAATTAATTCTTGTATGTTCACAAATAAAATTAATTCACATCAAAATTGGTACATACAACCAAATGTCAAATTAAAAAAAGCACTTTGGCCTTTAGTGGACTAACCAAACACTTATGTGAGTTAAGGTAAAACATAATGCCTTGGTTAATATTACTTTGCCGAGAAACCCGGTACCGCCTGTGATGAAAACTGACTTGCCGTCGTAGAAGTCGGCGACCGACTCGTAGCTGCCTGTAGACTTCACTGAGTGCTCAACAGTCTTTATCTTTTGATGTTTATTATTTGTTATACTCGGTTCTTTCTCTGAAATTAATAAAATAATTGGTTAGGAGTTTCGCACCAGCCAATCTGGTATTAAACGGAAATTCAAATTCAAAATGCCTTTTGAACATAATTGCGTATATAGGTATATAACTTAGAAATACGATGACGAGATATAAGAGAAGATAATTTTAAATTACGTTACATTTTAGCAGCATATAATAGGTGAAGGATCACGTTTCAAAAAAAGTTCATATCGAAATTCACCTTATGAGCATTACGTCAAAATGTTGTCTTAATGTTGTCTTTATTGGTCGAATTCTCGAGTTTAATGCAATATATATTTGTATGTAGCGATGTTAAATCTTGATTGGAAACAAATTCATCAATTTATATATCTAAGGTTGCCTGTAAAAGATCTCGGTCTTAGCGACAAGACTGCCAATAGTATATATATATATATATATATATATATATATATATATATATATATACACACCTACATATATATATAGTCTAGTCTTTATTTTTCTTTCTTTTATCACAATTGTACGTCGGAATGTTTCGATGTGCAATAGAGAGTTATGTACAAATATGTTAAAATCGTGTTTATTCAGAATAAATTTAAATTGATTTACTTATAATATGCTTAGGTGTAAAATAACTAAATTATTTATATTATGCTGATATTTTATATGAAAAAGGCAATACTAGGAATCAAACCTTTAGCAGACATCGTAGAACACCATCTCAACACTGTCGCCTGGTTGCGTGCCAAGAAGAACGAAGACAGCATTGCAATTTGCGACGTTGAATGATAATGCTATAAAAATACTTATGTAAACATAAATTTAGATATAATTTAAGAAAGGTTTTGGCACCGTGTTGCTACTTAAAAGGACTTAGCCAATATGTTCGCCAAGCTGTACATTGATAAAAGATTTGTAATTAAAATACATAAAATAAATGATAAATATTGAACATCTTCTTAAAGTTCATAGCAGATATCAGATATGGAGAAAAGTTCACAAAAAAAAGGATTTAAACTAAGACAACAGTTCGAATACACTTTAAACGAATTTTATTGCCATGTAATATAAATAATAATTAAAAATAGGGTAACATATGATATAAATAAGCGCATTCAGTATTCTACTCCAACATTTACTGCACCACTAACTTACTTCATATTAATATTTCTTAATTATCATAGCAAATAATAATTATAATATACTCTCCATTATACGAAATCAGTGTTAAATAATTAATTATAGCAAAATCATAAAGAACATTAACGCCTAGGCATATCTCGATTTAATTAATGGCAACACTCAAGAAATTGTCATTTGACAATAATTGACATTACTGACAAAAACTCGTCACACGCGCTGGTTATTGGTTGCTGTTGTTTCGTGCTTTTTTGTGCAATTACTTTGCTTCACCTTTATTTTATAGTGTCGAAGCCCCACGCGAGTGCTCCACTAGTTATAAACAATGTTCTTTGTTTTAATAATTGACATTACTGACAAAAACTCGTCACAAGCGCTGGTTATTGGTTGCTGTTGTTTCGTGCTTTTATGTGCAATTACTTTGTTTTATAATCCAATTAAAAAACTGCTGGTCTTGTCATGTCCTTTTAGCAAAAATGGTACCTACATAATCTATATGTTTTGAATAAGATGCATAGCTATAATACATTATGGAATTATGAGGATATCGGAGTGATAAGATATCGATTTTTGAACCTTCATAACTTTTGTCCAGATCTGCTTTGCTTGATGAATCTTTTTGATTCTTTATATAGAAGGTCTAAACTGTCAATTATCATATATTTGATCGCTGTACATATGGGGGAACAACCTCATACATTTATTGGCCATCTCCTTTCTTTACAGAAAAGCTCAACGCACATTTAGCCAAACCATATTAAAAAAATCATGCACTGCTCTCACTACTACCGCTTAATTATCCAAATATTTTACTAGTTTATACTTTGCGGCTCTCACGAGATTCCCGCCGTAAGGAATGGTAACGTTTAGTATGAGTTCTTAAATTCACTTCCTCCATTCGTCGATGCGACTCGACACTGACGTATCTCCACAGCGGTCAGGTAGCGGTTTCTTATAATTGCCAGGACAATAAAGCGTGCATTCCAGGCCTATGACTCTGAGGTCTGTGGGAGTGGTGGCCTGTCTTCTTGGATTGTTTCAGGGCATACTGCATTAAGGAACGTGGTACATATATTAAGCAACTGCAACTCTACACTGTGTCTACATTTGGTTTATTAATGTTACAGCCTGTTCAACTTGTGCTGGTTTTAATGACTTTTCTTTGGTTTTAGTATGAAACTACAATAATTCAATAACCTAATCGTAAAAGTTTACAACATTTTTAAATACGCATATAAGTCGATTCCACTAAAATTAAAAATAACACTGTAGTGCACTAACTTTGTTCAGGTGTTATTCGATGGTATTTTTATTATGAGAATTGGCTCTTAAGTAGCCTCTTAGTTCGGCGTTCCAGGGAAACAAAAAATGTACGAATCGATTCATTAAACGTAAAATCCCTTTTTGTTCACTTACGAAATCTTCAATGTGCAAGACCGGTTCGACCTTAACCAGTTTTATTTTAATTTTTGTTTTACCTTAACCAGTTTTATTGTTGTTCTCATGTAAGTAAGTTTGTCTTTTTTGAGAATAAACGTCGTTGAACATAATTATATTCTTCTCTTCAAGTATACGATTTTTAAACCCAATTAATGGCAAACAAGTGAAAACATCTACTTATAGGAATTAAGGACGACGTGTTGGACCTTGTGGATACCAGTCAATTTCTAGGAACTACCCTAGATTCAAGCTGTAATGGAGCCCGCAAATGATTAAATTGTCGAATAGCTTCAGTTATGCAGCGTACGCAGTCAGAAAAATTCGCCAACTTAGTGACATAGATACCGCTTGGCTCGTTTATCATAGATACTTTCACAGTGTAACGTATGGTATTCTATTGTGGAGGAATACTGCTCACATTCAAACTATCTTCATACAGCACAAAAGGGCTATTCGAGCAAACGGTGACCACTTACCATCAGGTGGGCCGTATGCATGTTTACTCCTACAGCAGTCTAAAAAAATTTACACCATGAAAATAAGACATACATTAAGAAAAAATTGATAGAAAAAATAGCCAGCTAATACATAATAATATTTGTCGGCCTCGATGGCGTAGTGGTCAGTGTAACCGACTGCCACGCCTGAGGTACCGCGGGTTCGATTCCCGCACAAGTCAAACTTTGTGTGCATGAACAAGGTTGTTTGTTTTGGTCTGAGTGTTTCTATGTATAATATGTATGTATTTACAAAAAAAAGTATATATGTATGTTTATCCATTGTCTAGTACCCATAGTACAAGCTCTGCTTAGTTTGGGCTAGATGGTGTTATGTGTATGTGATAGAATATTATTATATTATTATTATATATGAAAATCTAATTTATGTATATATGTAAGAACACTTGTAATATAAGAAAAGCGATATACATAATATCAATACGAGAAATAAGAATAAAATAGAAGAGGCAGCGAACCGTCTTAAAAAAATTAATAAGTCGTTTAAAGATCGACGCTTGTGTTTTTATTATAAACTCCCAAGTGAACTATAAATTCTGATTTTTTATAAATTTAAAACAGTAGTGGAATATAAATTATATTTAATAGGTTATTACTCGGTCACAAACTGTATAGAAGACAAAAATGCTTGGGATTGAGTTGCTTTCACTCTCAGGCTATCTAATAATATTATTAAGTCACTTGTAAATATGAGTTGCTGTGACTATTAGTGTATTTGTTTCAATATGTATCCAAGATGTCCCGAACCTTTACTTTTTTAAAACATCTTGAAATAAATGAACTAACTAACTTAAAATCTGGTGTATGTTTCACCTTGATAAGCCGCCTAAAAATCGAATATTATGTATGCAGATTCTCATTTTTTTATATGCAAAGAAAGAAAAAGATCGGTACCTACTTTCAAATTCCGCTTTTACGAAGTCTCAGTCAAAAGCAAGTACACACTACATATATAAAATCCTAATCTCCGTGGCTCCCTGCTTTCCCATGTAGGAAACACTGTGACCCTATAATAATATACATACACTCTTTACTACTGACTACCACTGACAAAAGTCTTCACGTAACTAAAAGTTTTAATAACTTCGTCCGCGATTTTATACGATGACATTTGTTATGAGGCGAATTGGCCGTCTTTTGACCCGCTGGTTCACAATACCATATAATAAAAAAAATTAATCACTGAACAGGTTCACTAAATGACATAATCATCTTATGCAAGACCGAAATTGCAAGACCTGTTCTCTGTTAACTCGTTTTTTAGGGTTCCGTAGCCAAATGGCAAAAAACGGAACCCTTATGGATTCGTCATGTCTATCTGTTTGTCTGTCCGTCCATATGTCACAGCCACTTTTTGCCGAAACTATAAGAACTATGCTGTTGAAACTTGGTAAGTAGATGTATTTTGTGAACTGCATTATGCAGTGGTCCGACCGCCGGCGAGAAAACGACTAACTATCGGCGATTTTCTCTCTCAAGAAACGCACAAATAATATATATTCCGTGTAAACGACGGAGATGCATATATTAAAAGTTGCTCTCTGACTGTTCACACTGCCGGTGACGACTCGCTTTACTGGTTTTGTCGCTGAGCGACAAGAGCTTTCAAAAATAAACTCGCTCAGCGATACTCATTCAGCGATGCTTGCTCGCTTGATCATTTGTTTTCATGATCATTTCTAAACAGTGCGGCTTTGAAAGTAGACCTATGGATATCAACAAATCATTGCAACTCTCATTGTTATCTAGTTTAGACGACGACGACGATGTATTTTACGATAGTGTTTGTGTAGTGGCAGCGGCAACTCTGACAAAACGGAAAAAATTGAAGGGAAAAAGACGATTTTGGATGCAAAATTTGTGATTGCGCGCGCAGGTTTACACAGGACTGAGCGACCGCGGGCGAGTGGCGCGAGTAATCGCTCGTCACACTTGCACACTCGCTTATTATAGCCCGGCGACAAAACTAACGAAACTACACACTCGCTTCCCGCTGATCGTCAACTCTTTTATAGTTTCTAGTTTTACTCGTTTCTCGTTCATCGTTGGCGGTCGGACCACTGCCTTAAGATTTTCACACAAAATAGAAAAAAAAGAGTAAATTTTGGGGGTTCTCCATACTTAGAACTGAAACTCAAAAATTTTTTTTTATCAAATCCATACGTGTTGGGTATCTATGGATAGGTCTTCAAAGATGATATTGAGGTTTCTAATATAATTTTTTTCTAAACTGAATAGTTTGCGCGAGAGACACTTCCAAAGTGGTAAAATGTGTGTCCCCTCCTGTAACTTCTAAAATAAGAGAATGATAAAACTAAAAAAATATATGTAGTACATTACCATGTAAAGATCTAGTAAGTAGTTTTTTTTTAATACGTCATAAATCGTAAACCGCAATTTACAATCAAAGTTACAACGAACTACAAGAACTTTTATATTATGTTACTTGCTGCTACGGAACCCTTCATGGGCGAGTCTGACTCGCACTTGGCCGCTTTTTTAATGATACCTTCGTAAATCATTTGCTTTTTACCTTTTGTTCAATGTACCTAATTTAGCATGAAGAGCCTTGATTGTATTCTAGCTTTAATGTTACAAATTCTCATTTATAATATTAAAGTTAGTGAGTAAGTTATGTGAGTTTGTTTGTTAGGCTTACACGCCTTAACTATTCTCTCTTCCATATTTTATAATTTTTGGCCAGGGGAACAGAAAAGGACATTAGGGTAGGTACCTACTATCCAAAAACAAAAATACTGTGCTCATGGGATAGAAATTAATTGATTTTGAGATTTTGCTCTCGGCTCCGTTCGCGTAAATATAGGTTAGATTAGGATGAGTACGCCACGATCGTGGCGATAAGACCCGTGTTTGAGGAGTGGCTGGAGAGGCGGCATGGCGCCCTCACCTTCCGGCTGACACAGGTAACGGCTGGCCACGATTGTTTTGGCCAGTTCCTGTGAAACCTCGGCGAGGTCGCGACCGCATGTGCAAGTGACTCGCGCGGCCCCGTCGATAGCGGTTTTGTCGAGGAACACCGTGGTAGGTTTAGTCGGTATTCCGGGTGGTACATTACTTCTTATTCTATCTTTCTGTTTTACCCCGGTGAGTCCGACATAACCTTTCCGGCCGCCCCCGCGGATACCCCTCCGCGGGTCAATGCATTCCACCAGGTAAAAAAAAACTAGGCCTGTTTAATATTCATGCATTAAAATACTACTTGAAGAACAGAACAACCAAGTAATTATCATATACAAAATAATTCAAAATTTTAAGTTTTTATATCGTAAAATCTATTTTCAGAGCCGTAATCTGAGATTTAGGTATATACATTAATAGAACTGCGGAGAGACGGCTCCGTCACGCAGTAGAAAACAATTCAATCCTCTGGTGATGGATAGCTAAGGAATCCGGGCGTACTTCAACCTGCAGCCTGTATTCCAGTATTAATATACGACAATACTAGATTTATTCCAATATTAATACACGACAATACTAGATTTATTCCAGTATTAATACACGACAATACTAGATTTAACGTCGCGTGGGGAGTAGTGAAACCAGCTTTAGTTACAATTACTTTAAAGGATACATTTCACAATGAGTTTATTCCACAACGACTACATGAATTGGAAAATAAGCTACAGGGGCTGGCTATATAAAGGTCCGATGAATGTTGGACTAAACGAGGCCTATAGGAAGAATGCGACTCGATAAAATAAGCTACAGTGGTAATAGGCTGGCTATATAAAGGTCCGATGAATGTTGGACTAAACGAGGCCTATAGGAAGAATGCAACTCGATAAAATAAGCTACAGTGGCAACAGGCTGGCTATATAAAGGTCCGATGAATGTTGGACTAAACACTAAACGAGGCCTATAGGAAGAATGCGACTCGATAAAATAAGCTACAGTGGCAATAGGCTGGCTATATAAAGGTCCGATGAATGTTGGACTAAACGAGGCCTATAGGAAGAATGCGACTCGATAAAATAAGCTACAGTGGCAGTAGGCTGGCTATATAAAGGTCCGATGAATGTTGGACTAAACGAGGCCTGTAGGAAGAATGCGACTCGATAAAATCAGGTGGATCTTCGCCAGCCAGTTGGACTAACGGCCTGAAGAAAGTGCTCGGGATAGATTGGATGCAGAAGAACTAGAATACCAGGTATTATGGTGGGAATTAAGAGCAGCGATAGCTCAGTGGGGAGAGCTACAGACTGCAATGCAGAGGGTCTCGGGTTCGAACCCACGTCGCGCACCTCTGACTTTCGGAAATTATATGACTTTTCGAAATTATGTATGTGCGTATTGATTGACAATTATCGCCTGCTCCGTGCCTCGGAAAGCACGTTAAGCCGTTGGTCCCGGATGCCATGAACGTCTATGGCACTCGTTATTGGAAGAGTGTCGACACAAAAGATCTCACTGGGTCGAAGTGTCGCCGGTCTGCACTGACTGGCATAAGATAAGATAAGATGATGGGAATTATCCTAACGCTATAGAGCTGCGATGAGTGAATTTTATTTTATTAATATTGATGTAAAATTGTAAATATACTTAGCAACTAATAGACAGGTAGTTTTCTTTAAGTATACTTCCAGACTAGATGTCAAATGTTGTGCGGCGGGTGACTTTACAAACATACAATTACCGGATACAAAGTAGACCTAGATTCAGAAAAATCATTTGTGAATTACACAAATAATAATCATTTGTAAAAAAAAGCAAGTAATTCAGGGGGCCCATCTAGTGAGTCGGCGAGTCACCGTCTGCCATTGCAACTTTGTACTGGGACAGTATATCAGGCAGACGCCGTTTTTTAACTATAGTTTGCATTTTACCAAACCATCAAACACCCATCCTTATAGACCAGAATAATTAGATTCCATATGTAGCGATAGTCTCTTACGCCTACGGCGGCTAATGTCTCGGTAAGTGTCACTTTAAACTAAAGCTCTCGAAGGGCCTCTGCATGTTGGACCCATGTCTCTGTGTAAGCCTCCCAAAGGGCGGGTATTTTCCTAACATATTAGGGAAATACCCGTGGAAGAGAAACAAATAATAATAAAAATAGTAGTTCATTTATTTGCTTGGAACACGGGCGGTGTAAAAAGATGTTACGGTACAATATTGTTCATACATGTTTTGCTAACACATACAGCATGAAAAATTTCAAAGTTACTTAGCATTTAATTTGTAAAAATCATTTATATTATAATAATTATTAACATTCAGCCATTTATGTAATTTTATTTTAAACATTCTAGAACTTGAAGATTCGAAGTTATTAGGTAGCTTATTAAATATGCGGACACACATTGCTAAGCAGCTCTTATTATATTTTGTAAGCCTCCACGTGTCCACGTGGATCTCGTCTTCTTTCTCGGGTTTAGGTACATCATATGCAGTCTTAAATAAGTGTTTTTTCTTTCATACAAACATATGTATATATCTTGTAAATAGAGAGATGGTAGCGATAACAAACCAAGATCTTTAAATATCTGTCGACAGGATTGGTCAGGTCTAATACCATATAAGGCTCTAATGCATTTCTTTTATGCAATAAATGCTCGATTTACGACCCCACATTACAAGTCAATAGCGCAATATTGATTCAACTTATGCGTGGCAACAAGTAGCAGCTGCTTTTATACAAGTTATATGTCTGATTTGTTTGAGGGCACATACAACAAGTAGCAGCTGCTTTTATACAAGTTATATGTCTGATTTGTTTGAGGGCACATACAACAAGTAGCAGCTGCTTTTATACAAGTTATATGTCTGATTTGTTTGAGGGCACATACAACAAGTAGCAGCTGCTTTTATACAAGTTATATGTCTGATTTGTTTGAGGCACATACAACAAGTAGCAGCTGCTTTTATACAAGTTATATGTCTGATTTGTTTGAGGGCACATACAACAAGTAGCAGCTGCTTTTATACAAGTTATATGTCTGATTTGTTTGAGGGCACATACAACAAGTAGCAGCTGCTTTTATACAAGTTATATGTCTGATTTGTTTGAGGGCACATACAAATTTATTAATTCTATTTGACACATTTTCTACAAGCGATTTCCTATTAAAATTTTCGTCTAGTATTACTCCGAGGAAATTTATATGTTACTTTATTAAGTTTAGGTATGTTTAGCTTTGAATTTATTATTATTAGATTTATTAAATTGTATATATTATACTGATTTGTCAAGATCTATTTTTAAATAGTTTATGACAAGCCACTTTATTAATTTATCTATTACTAGCTTTTGCCCGCGGCTTCGCTCGCATTAGTTTAGAATTTGACAATCAATTCGGGTTGTACTCTGCTTGTAATAATATAATTCAATCATGATTCAAAAGACACGTGGCGCCATCTATTATCATAAGAACGTTATTGTTGTTTTCCTCGGGAACAGTAATTTTTTTCAGGATGAAAGGTAGCCTATATCCGTTTCTGTACACCTGACAACGTATATACAAAATTTCAGAATGATCGATTCAGTGGTTTAGGCGTGAAAAGGTAACAAACAAACAAACTTATTTTCACTTTTATAATATTAGTTAGATTAGGTTTAGGATTAGGACCCTCGCACAGGACGGTGGAGACGCGAAGGTCCCAGGCTCGACTGGTCCTTGAGGTGAAGTGGCAGGATAGACTGGCCCAGCCCCGCTACGGGGTGAGGACCGTCGAGGATGTCCGTCCGGTACTAAGACAGTGGACGGACAGACGGCGCGGACCGCTCACCTACCAGCTTACTCGGGTGCTCTCCGGACACGGCTGTTTCGGAGAGTACCTCTGCAAGATAGCCGGTAGGGAGCCGACAACCAGATGTCACCATTGTGAGGAGTGTGACCGAGACACGGCGCAGCACACGCTGGAGGAGTGCGCGGCGTGGGCCGCGGAGCGCTGTGCCCTAGTAGCCGTGATTGACCCCGACCTCTCGTTGCCGACCGTCGTATCCAAGATTGTCGACGACGACAGGTGCTGGGGCGCAATGAGGTCCTTCTGCGAGACTGTCATCTCGCAGAAGGAGGCGGCGGACCGGAGGCGTGATGAAGATCCTTACGACCCAGAAGTCCGCCGCCGGAGGAGGGGGGCACAGGAGACGCGCTTATACCGCTCTCCTGCCCCCCACTTAAGGGTTCCGGGTGGTAAGGCCTCAGGGGGGCCTGCCACCCGTAAATAAATTAAGAATCCCGAGAGGGCGCGCGCGGTGTTCCCGCACGCCTTCCAATGTCGAAAGGGGACAGCGGTGAGGCTCTCCCCTGGGGACGAGAGGTGGTCGGATCCGTTTGACCAGGCCCGCACTCACACGGGGGGCCTGCTATGGAGGCTCCCAACAGGCCTCTCCCATTGGGTGAGAGAGGGAACACCCCAGGTTTTTAGTGGGTATACCAGCACTTAATGCTGGGAGTCCCACACACCCCGCCGGTGCCGTCCCCTAGCCGGCGGATAGTGCATCAAGCATTTTTCCTGGGTACCAAAACATAAGAAAGGTGTAGGATTAACATAAATTTTAATAATAATAATAATAAAAGCCAACATTTCGAAACATATCGAAATCAATTCTATTATGTCGGCTTCTCAGAATGGTTGTAGGAAGGGGGCTCGTGATACGAAGGAACTCCTCCTCATTGATATGGCCATTAACCACCAGATTCGCCGTAATCGCAGAGGTCTGGCGACATGTTGGATACATTACAAGAAAGCCTATGATTCAGTGCCACATACATGGCTCTTGAAGGTGCTGGAGCTGTATAAAGTAAATACAACTCTATGCACCTTCTTGAAGTTGTGTATGGGGCAATGAAAAACGGTTCTTTACTATCAAGGGTGTCGACAGACCCAGACGAACAGCGACCTAATACAGATTAAGCGAGGTATATTTCAGGGCGACAGTCTGAGTCCTCTTTAGTTTTGCCTAACGTTGAACCCTCTCAGTACATTACTAGAGAGTTCAGGGCTAGGTTACAAGTTAAAGAGAGGCGGTCAGGTCGTATCACACTTGCTATACATGGATGATTTAAAGCTGTTTGCCCACACTGATTCACATTTGATAGACTTACTAAGAGTAACTGATTGCTTTAGTAAATCTATCAATATGGAGTTTGGTGTGGATAAATGTGCAGTCATGCATGTAAAGCAGGGAAGGATGGTGGAATCTGAGTGCATTCAACTTTCAGATTCCATTTGTTACCGCCTGGCTTGAAGATAGCCTATTATCATTAAATACGGATAAAACTAAATTTATATGTTTTAGCAAAACGATGTTGACTTCACCCAAAATGTTCCAGTTTCAGATACATTGTTATCCTTGCAACCGATCAGATTTACATTTTCCATCAAAGTGTAATTGCCCCACGTTAACAAGAACAGAGGTGATTAAATATTTAGGGGTTAACATAGACAACAAATTAAACTGGAAAAAACACATAACCACAGTTAGCAATAGACTAAGAAAACTTATTTATATTTTCAAAGATTTGAGATTGATACCGGACACTAAACTGTTAATACAAACCTACAAATCGCTAGCTGAATGTTTAATCACATATTGCATTTGCTCGTGGGGTTCTACAGCCAAGACACACCTAATTGAGCTAGAAAGAGCGCAATGGGCCGTGCTTAAGGTACTACTTTATCTCCCATTTCGACATCCTACACATTAAGTCTACGAAAAAGCTGATGTTCTGTCTATGCGAAAGCTGTTTCTGTTTCAATGTATTCGTAAGTATCATAAGTATAGTGTACCCCTACTGAAACCCTCCAATAAAAGACTTGATAAATGCCCAGTTCCTAGGGTGAACAGCAAGTTTGCCCAACAACAATACAGTAACGTTGCTCCTAGATTATACAACAAATTCAATTCAGTTATCCAACTACCAAATCAAAAACACAATTAAGTTATGGCTCAAAGATTTAGATTATGATCAAATAAAAAATTACACACACACACATACACACCCTCGCACACACACACACACAGTAATAAATGCGCGTTACATTGACACACTCATAATTATTATTGTAATATGTACAGCATAGTTCTTAAATAATAAAATATTATTTGTACTTAAATTCAACATTGTAACTATTTTGTATGATTATTTTTGGGAAGGAACTGATTCCCAACACACAGCTCACGCTAGTTTGGGAATCAGGGCTTACACATTAATTGTTACCAACTTTTTGTTACAATAAAGAATTTATTATTATTATTATTACTAACCTTAGATCGCTTCTCATTACTGATACCTACAAATACTTGGGTATGTCACAAGCCTTAGGTATATATGAAGCGGACATCAAAAAATCGTTGAAAGAGCGCTTCTTTGGTCGCCTGAAAAAAGTACTTAACAGTCTTTTATCTGGCGGCAACAAGGTGCGCGCTTTTAACGGTTGGGTCATGCCGCTTCTTTTATACTCCTTTGGCATACTCAAGTGTACGCAGACTGAGTTAGATGCCCTGGACAGGAAGGTCCGTACACTGTTGACGGCATACCGAATGCATCATCCTCGTTCATCTGTGATGAGGTTGTACATCCCACGGAAATGTGGGGGTCGAGGTTTTATAAATGCCAAAACCCGCCATAACCGTGAGGTGTGCAACCTTAGAGAGTATTTTCTTCAAGCGAACGTGGGTGTGCATCGTGATGTTATCACAGTGGATAACGGACTCGCCCCGCTTAATCTGGCTAAAGAGAATTGGCGCGTGCCTGTAGTACTGAGCATTGACGACCGCAAGAGTGTATGGCAGAGCAAGGAGCTTCACGGTAGGTTCTACCAGGCCCTATGTGGGTCTGATATAGACCTTCTCGCTTCCGTGAATTGGCTACGCTTCGGTGACCTCTTTGGGGAAACCGAAGGGCTTGTCTGTGCAATTATGGACGAAGTTATCAAGATGAATAACTACCGGAGATATATCCTGGGGGATAGTACAATTGACATATGTCGGGCGTGCCACCAACCCCGTGAATCCCTCAGGCATATAGTCTCCGGTTGTTCTCGTGTTGCTAACGGCGAGTACTTGCACAGACATAACCAAGTAGCCAGAATTATCCATTAGCAACTTGCTCTGAAATACAAACTTGTAGAGGTCGAGATGCCTTACTACAGGTATGTAGCAGAACCAGTTCTCGAAAAGGGCCATAGCACACTGTACTGGGATCGATCTATTATCACAGACAGGACTGTTGCTGCCAACAAGCCTGATATTGTGGTAATAGATTGATCAGAACGCCGTGCAATGATTGTCGATATTACCATCCCTCATGATGGCAACCTCGTGAAAGCTGAGAAAGAAAAACAGTTAAAATATCTGGACTTAGCACACGAAGTTGTCGATATGTGGGATGTGGACTTGGCAATCGTTGTACCGATAGTCGTTACAATAAACGGTCTAATAGCCAAGAGCCTCGACCAACATCTGAAGAGGCTCGCGTTAGGTGCTTGGGTCAAGGGTCAGATGCAGAAGGCAGTCCTCCTCGATACGGCACGCATCGTGAGGAGGTTCCTCTCGCTGGAGCCTTAACCACCGGTAGCTTGGATCCAGTTCCCGATGCCGGTGGGTCTTCATAGTTTTTATATTTTTAAATATGTTTTTTTTATATATTTAAAAATGTAATAATTATTGAAAAATGTATAAATAAAGAGAATAATAATAAAAAAATATAGGTATCTCGATTTAGCTCGCGAGGTTGTCAACATGTGAGATATGGATTCGGCAATCATTGCGCCGATAGTCATATCTGTCAATGGTCTATAATATCCAAGAGCCTTGCTCACCATCTAAAGAGGCTCGCGTTAGGTGCTTGGATCAAGGGTTTGATGCAGAAGGCAGTGCTATTAGCTACGGCACACATTGTGAGGAGGTTCCTATCTCTGGAATCCTAACCACTGGCAGCTTGGACTCTGTTCCCGATGCCAGTGGGGTACCATATATCTTATATTTTAAATGTATTTTTTATATAATTATGTATATTTAAAAATGAAAAATGTACTATAAAGATTTAAATAAAGAGTATAATAATAATAATAATATAATATCTAGGCTATGCTATCGATTGCGGAGAGATGGTCAAGTTATATCCCACCTTCTTTACATGGATGACTTAAAACTATTTGCCTCCACCAGACCCCAACTGACAGCGTTAGTTAAGGTAACGGAAACCTTAAGTAACTCTATCAGGATGGAGTTTGATGTTGACAAATGTGCAGTTATGTATGTAAAGCGAGGCAGGGTTGTGGAATCTGATAGCATTGAACTCTCAGATCTCACTAGACTTAGATCTCTCTCTGCAAACGAAACCTATAAATATCTGGGTACGTCACAGGCGTTAGGTATCACTGAGGACGGTATGAAACGGTCGCTACAGGAGCGCTTTTTTGGCCGCTTGAAAAAAATACTGAAAAGTCTTTTGTCAGGCGGCAACAGGGTGCGCGCCTGTAACGGTTGGGCTATGCCGATCCTTATGTATTCTTTTCGCATACTCAGATGGTCGCAAACGGAATTAGATGCCCTAGATGGTCCGTACACTGTTGACTGCATACCGAATGCACCACCCGCGCTTCTCGGTAATGAGATTGTACATCCCGCGGAAGTGTGGGGGTCGTGGTTTTTAAATGCCAAGACCCTCCACAACCGTGAGGTGTGCAATCTCAGAGAATATTTTCTCGAAACCGATGTGGGTGTACATCGCGATGTAGTCGCAGTGGATGCGGGCTTTACCCCGCTTGCTTTGCTAAAGAGAACTGGCGCAAACCTGTTATTCTTGGAATTAACGAGCGCAGGGATGCATGGAAAGGAAAAGAGCTGCATGGACGCTTTTTCAGGGCCCTGAATGGGCCGGACATAGATTTTCAGTCATCGGTGTCCTGGCTACGTTTCGGCGATCTCTTCGCTGAGACCGAAGGTTTTGTCTGTGCAATTAAGGACGAAGTTGTCATGACGAACAACTACCGGTGATATATCCTGAAGGATGGGACAGTTGACATATGTCGGGCATGTCACCAGCCCGGAGAATCTCTCAGACATATTGTCTCCGGTTGTTCTCGTCTTGCCAATGGAGAGTATTTGCATAGACACAACCAAGTAACCAGGATTGTCCATCAGCAACTTGCCTTGAAGTTTGACCTTGTGGAATCTGAAGTGCCGTATTACAGGTATGTGCCCGATCCAGTTCTCGAAAGTGGTCGTGCTACTTTGTACTGGGATCGGTCTATCATTACTGATAGGACAATTGTAGCGAACAAGCCATATATTGTACTGATAGACCGATTGGAGCGCCGAGCAATGATCATCGATGTCACCATTCCGCATGACGAGAATCTTGTGAAAGCTGAAAAAGAAAAAGAGTTGAAATACCTGGACCTAGCTCACGAGATTGTCGACATGTGGCGTATGGACTCGGCGATCATTTTGCAGATAGTCATTACAGTCAATGGTTTAATACCTAAAAGCATCGACCACCACCTACAGAGGCTTGCGTTAGATGGCTGGATCAAGTCCTTGATCCAAAGGGCAGTGAGCAGTACTGCCTTTTGGACACGGCGCGTATTGTGAGGAGATTCCTCTCTCTGGGGCCCTAACCACCAGCAGTTTGGACCCTGTTCCCGATGTCGGTGGGTCATTTCAGTTTTTATATTTTTAAATATGTATAATTTTTATATTTATATTTAAAAATGTAACTATGAGAAAGAAAAAGAACGAAGAGAATAATAACATAATATTTATTTGCCAAAAAACACGGTATACAATGATCTTACAATTCAATAAAGCACATACATGCAAATGTAAGATATTTATGATTAGTAATACATTTATATGTATGTAGGTATATAGTATAAATAAAATTGGGCCTAATAAACTTCTAATTTTGATCGATTCGTTGTCTAATCATAATCAAATATTTCAAACTTTTGATTCTTAACTTTTAATTTAATAATTATTTGAATATTGTGATCGATTGATGTATGGCATCATATGACAGTAATAATCTGTTTTAGGCTTTATGCCAGTGTTTACTTGGCCTCATGTGGCATCATGTTGGAATTGCAGCATTGACATTCGAATATTTGTAAAATTACCAAATATTTCGATTTGCTAGATGATTCGAATAAATAGTATTTGTAATCGATAATCACGCTCTCTCGAAAAACATCTCTAAAACATGACAGTTAAGCCTTCGCGGCGTGTCGGCGTGATCGAGGAGCATGGTTCAGGAAGACAGCTGTATATTCATCCCAGTTAATGTCTGAAGGGTCGCATGGAAATGTTTTTTTGTCAGAGTTCGATAGACCGGCGTATAGCGACTTGACATTATCTGCTTTCATCTCCCAAGATCTGGAGCTGAAATAGCCGATCAGATCCCGTCCGAGTATCACAATGGATTGTAATTCCACATATCTGTAAAAATTAACACTTTTTATAAACCACTCTTAAAATATTTAATAGTTACTAGTATTAAATTATACTTATTAATTACCGACTAATCAGAATAAATAACATCTATAAACTCAGCGTTCAATGTTAGTTAAATAATATTAAAGAAACAGTGGGCTGTTGATCCATAGCTAATCATTTAAGGACTTGACAGCTATTTAGCAGAGAGGTAGCTAAGTATTTGTCAGTGATATATGTACATACTCGTACATATTTATAACTAAGACTCATAGCCAGTTGCACTCACTGACCGGTAAACGATTAGCGAGGTTAAGCTACGTTGGGTGCGGTCAGTCTATAGATGACTGACCGCTTAGTGGTATTTCATCTGAGCGTATCCGTGCTTCGGAGAGCATGTAAAAAAGTCGGTTCTGGTTATTGTCAAATTGACAACAGTCGTTAAGCCATGTCAGAGGCCTACGAGCGGCTTGAACAACTATTGACAACAGGTTGGCCACTAACCACACGAAAAGAAGAAGAAGACTAAGGCTGTTAAAGCTTTTTAACGGGTGTAAATTCTCAGTACAGTAGTTTTAGCTGCTTATGAACTCATCCTAGGCATATGTTTATTTCTCATTTTTGCCGCTTGCGGTGCTTCTTATAGTTGCTCTATGAAAAGTGTTTTGTGTTACTATAAGATTTTACATTAAACTTACGATTCAGAAATTGATATTGCCTTATAAAATGCAACACGAAATTTTCTTTAAATATAATGTTTACCAGCTGAACTGGTTTTACAACAAGGTTGTTGTCTGTATTTAATTTTGTACATTAATTTACACACAAGGTCAAATAGTAGTCAAAAGAACCTAATCGAAAACATTTTGTGAAAACAGTATCAAAATTGGTTGTAAAATAAAAGCGTAATTCATATTTAAAGTGTAGATATAAGAAAAATTAGGGTTGTGACGAGAATATCCAGTAATGTCTGTTTTCATTTACTCTCCTCAAAATTTATTTTAAATAAATTAAAGAATTTAATTTTAAGTAAATTTAAAAAATAATTTTTATATTTGCGTTTTGGGTTAGCTAACCATTGACTTAAATAATATAAATAGTGAGTTAACTGCGCTATTGTCACATTAGTTCGTGTTGATATTGTTTAGTGTAAAATATATTCAGTTACTTGATTGAAAACATGTGTAAGCTATACTTGACTTGCTTTGGTTTCTTCCCTATGGCCCATCTATAAATATCTGCTATGTAAGCTATACTTGACTTACTTTGTTTTCGTCCCTATGGCCCATCTATAAATATCTGCTATGTAAGCTATACTTGACTTACTTTGTTTTCTTCCCTATGGCCCATCTATAAATATCTGCTATGTAAGCTATACTTGACTTACTTTGGTTTCTTCCCTATGGCCCATCTATGAATATCTGCTATGTAAGCTATACTTGACTTACTTTGGTTTCTTCCCTATGGCCCATCTATAAATATCTGCTATGTAAGCTATACTTGACTTACTTTGGTTTCTTCCCTATGGCCCATCTATAAATATCTGCTATGTAAGCTATACTTGACTTACTTTGGTTTCTTCCCTATGGCCCATCTATAAATATCTGCTATGTAAGCTATACTTGACTTACTTTGGTTTCTTCCCTATGGCCCATCTATGAATATCTGCTATGTAAGCTATAATAATAATATTCTACCACATACACACAACACCATCTAGCCCAAACTAAGCAGAGCTTGTACTATGAGTACTAGACAATGGATAAACATACATATATACTTTTTTTTTTGTAAATACATACATATTATACATAGACTTGACTTACTTTGGTTTCTTTCCTATGGCCTATCTATAAATATCTGCTATGTAAGCTATACTTGACTTACTTTGGTTTCTTCCCTATGGCCCATCTATAAATATCTGCTATGTAAGCTATACTTGACTTACTTTGGTTTCTTCCCTATGGCCCATCTATAAATATCTGCTATGTAAGCTATACTTGACTTACTTTGGTTTCTTCCCTAAGGCCCATCTATAAATATCTGCTATGTAAGCTATACTTGACTTGCTTTGGTTTCTTCCCTGTGGCCCATCTATAAATATCTGCTATGTAAGCTATACTTGACTTGCTTTGGTTTCTTCCCTGTGGCCCATCTATAAATATCTGCTATGTAAGCTATACTTGACTTGCTTTGGTTTCTTCCCTGTGGCCCATCTATAAATATCTGCTATGTAAGCTATACTTGACTTGCTTTGGTTTCTTCCCTATGGCCCATCTATAAATATCTGCTATGTAAGCTATACTTGACTTGCTTTGGTTTCTTCTCTACGGCCCATCTATAAATATTTGCTATGTAAGCTATACTTGACTTACTTTGGTTTCTTCCCTATGGCCCATCTATAAATATCTGCTATGTAAGCTATACTTGACATGCTTTGGTTTCTTCCCTATGGCCCATCTATAAATATCTGCTATGTAAGCTATACTTGACTTGCTTTGGTTTCTTCCCTATGGCTTTTCTATAAATGTCTGCTATGTAAGCTATACTTGACTTGCTTTGGTTTCTTCCCTATGGCCCATCTATAAATATCTGCTATGTAAGCTATACCTGACTTACTTTGGTTTCTTCCCTATGGCTCATCTATAAATGTCTGCTATGTAAGCTATACTTGACTTACTTTGGTTTCTTCCCTATGGCCCATCTATAAATATCTGCTATGTAAGCTATACTTTACTTGCTTTGGTTTCTTCCCTATGGCTCATCTATAAATATCTGCTATGTAAACTATACTTGACTTACTTTGGTTTCTTCCCTATGGCCCATCTATAAATATCTGCTATGTAAGCTATACTTGACTTGCTTTGGTTTCTTCCCTATGGCTCATCAATAAATATCTGCTATGTAAGCTATACTTGACTTACTTTGGTTTCTTCCCTGTGGCCCATCTATAAATATCTGCTATGTAAGCTATACTTGACTTGCTTTGGTTTCTTCACTATGGCCCATCTATAAATATCTGCTATGTAAGCTATACTTGACTTACTTTGGTTTCTTCCCTATGGCTCATCTATAAATGTCTGCTATGTAAGCTATACTTGACTTACTTTGGTTTCTTCCCTATGGCCCATCTATAAATATCTGCTATGTAAGCTATACTTGACTTGCTTTGGTTTCTTCCCTATGGCTTTTCTATAAATGTCTGCTATGTAAGCTATACTTGACATGCTTTGGTTTCTTCCCTATGGCCCATCTATAAATATCTGCTATGTAAGCTATACTTGACTTGCTTTGGTTTCTTCCCTATGGCTTTTCTATAAATATCTGCTATGTAAGCTATACCTGACTTACTTTGGTTTCTTCCCTATGGCTCATCTATAAATGTCTGCTATGTAAGCTATACTTGACTTACTTTGGTTTCTTCCCTATGGCCCATCTATAAATATCTGCTATGTAAGCTATACTTTACTTGCTTTGGTTTCTTCCCTATGGCTCATCTATAAATATCTGCTATGTAAACTATACTTGACTTACTTTGGTTTCTTCCCTATGGCCCATCTATAAATATCTGCTATGTAAGCTATACTTGACTTGCTTTGGTTTCTTCCCTATGGCACATCAATAAATATCTGCTATGTAAGCTATACTTGACTTACTTTGGTTTCTTCCCTGTGGCCCATCTATAAATATCTGCTATGTAAGCTATACTTGACTTACTTTGGTTTCTTCCCTGTGGCCCATCTATAAATATCTGCTATGTAAGCTATACTTGACTTGCTTTGGTTTCTTCCCTATGGCTCATCTATAAATATCTGCTATGTAAGCTATACTTGACTTACTTTGGTTTCTTCCCTGTGGCCCATCTATAAATATCTGCTATGTAAGCTATACTTGACTTACTTTGGTTTCTTCCCTGTGGCCCATCTATAAATATCTGCTATGTAAGCTATACTTGACTTACTTTGGTTTCTTCCCTATGGCCCATCTATAAATACCTGCTATGTAAGCAGGCATTATTTGTAACAGGAACGTGCGAGTACGCAGCAATAATTTGTTATTTGTAAGAATCGCACGCTTATTTGGACTGGCAACTGTAGAAAGAGAGTACAATGAATTATTAGTAATAGAAATACTTACAACTAATATTACAGGCTTATGTTTAACGCTATATTGTAAAATTAGGGAACAATTGAAGAAGAGTCACTATTTGGAATGCGGCCAATGTTGAATTAAAAATACTAGTGTTCGCCGAGTAGTTAAATGACTGTGTAGTATTCTCCAGTCTTGTAAATCCCATGTGTTGTTGACAGTCATGACTGAATATATTGACAATTGAACTGAACATTTATTAATGAATGAAATACCATGAGTTAGTGACAGTCATCAGTCAGACTGTCGTCAGTAGTTAGTCAGTTATCCAATACAGGAACTTACCGAGACCAGCTTCAAGTGCATGTTTTCTCACGCCATTGTAAAGTTCAATAATTGAGACAGGATTACAGGAGCTCGTGCAGCAATTGTATACACTCACAGAATTTGAACTGTTAATTAAAAAAGAGTAATATCTATCATCAATAAAGTTGGTGATTTTAATAATCTGTAGGCCATTTGTATAGATTAAATTTGTACCTAGAACATTTAGAAGCAGCCAAAATAGCAGCATTAGACACATAGTCGACAGGAATAACGTCTAAGATATTGCTATCTGTGCCTAACACAACTCTGTTGAATCCCATAACTGAGGCAAATACTAGGCCGGGGCCTCCAACCCAATTGTCCGTAAAGCCTGCTAGAGGCTCGCGACGTGCAGGCGATACTGAAACAATTTAAAAGATAATATTAAATTTCGCTATAGGTAATATTAGAAGAAACACGATATAGATCTTAATGAAGGCAAATAGAAGTGATACAGCAATACACTAAACAAAATCAAAGTTAAGATAAAAATATAAAGAGTGTATCAGTAAAGTATTTGTCGGCCTCTATGGCGTAGTGGTTAGTGTAACCGAATGCCACGCCTGAGGTCGCGGGTTCGATTCCTACACAAGTCAAACATTTGTGTGCATGAACATGAATGTTTGTCTTGGTCTGGGTGTTTCTATGTATAATATGTATGTATTTACAAAAAAAAAAAGTGTACAAGTATGTTTATCCATTATCTAGTACCCATAGTACAAGCTCTGCTTAGTTTGGGCTAGATGGTGTTGTGTGTATGTGGTAGAATATTATATTATTATATTAGTATGAATATATTATTTCAAGGAGGTATTATTAATTAAGGCTTATCGTGAAATTTGAAAAAACTGTAACACTGTAGCATGAAACAAATCAAATATAAAATCTGAATCAGGAAATCTGTATACCTTGCATTTCTCATTCGAAATAAAAATTGAGTTGAACTAAAAATGATCGTAAAAAAAACTAGAAAAAACAATGATAACGAATTAACAAGCTAATTATATTATAATAATTGTAGTGACAATTGATATATTCGAAGATGCATAAACATTTTAAAATGCAAACAACCATCACGGAGTTATAAATATAAAAAAAGAATAACAAACACGCCTATATTTTTTATCACACTAAGCTTTTTAACAATGACCGTTTTTGTGTGCATATTCAATGATAATGCAATTAGCTACAGTCGACGATCGGTCAACCAACAAAAGACAAAGTGACCGGAGTAATATCACTATAACAGAAAAATTTTAAACGCAGCGTATTTTTTATCGCGTTTAATAATATATAAAGTATCAATTTAGGTAAGAGTAGGTACTAGAAATGGCGAATGAAAATAACTAGTAATATCTCCAGCAAAGTTAAACGCTAGGGTTAGGAATGGTGCAAGTGCGGTTATGAAACACTAGGATGTAACAACAAGAAAACATATAATACTGCAATGACATTATTCTCCACCTGTGTATTTCATTAATGAACTAGTCATTATCTGCAAAATCTGAAGTCTGATTACAATCAGACTTCATATTTATTAATACACTAGCTTTTGGCCCCGGCTTCGCTCGCGTTAATTTAGAATTTGATAATCAACTCTGCTTGTAATAATATAATTCAATCATGATCCGAAAGACACGTGGCGCCATCTATTATCATAAGAACGTTATTGTTGTTTTCCTCGGGAACAATAATTTTTTTCGGGATGTAAGGTAGCCTATGTCCGTTTCTGTAAACCTAACAACGTATATGTAAAATTTCAGGATGATCGGTTCAGTGGTTTAGGCGTGAAAGGTAACAAACAAACAAACAAACTCATTTTCGTTTTTATAATATTAGTTAGGATTAGGATTAGGATTGTGAATATTGTTAAAATATTACGTACTTATTGAAGGTCTGATGATAACTGTAGGTATATTTCTACAATGTTCTTCTATATAATTTTCAGCTAAGCTTTTGGTAAAAGTGTACGTGTTTGGCGAACCCCCTGAAAAAAGAAATTGATATCAGTAAATAATGTTATTGGATATTACAGAATAATTCATATAATTACTATAATCGATTAGTCACATCTTATCCATCTATTAGAAATTAAGGCAAGACTGCACTAAATACGAGTTTAATGTTGATAATTACGAGATATTCAATTAATAACTTAGGAATGCCACAAGGTTCAATTCTTGGATCCATTCCAAATACAAGTGATTACGAAAAAGGATATAATAATATTATATCATTTGATAAACTAATCCACTCGTTCTACAATAAAAAGGAAAAAACCTCACTTTAAAATAGACAAAATGCATATACTTCAGTAATACTCACGTAAGAACCGTTTTTCATTGTATTCTGTATTCTTGTACGGCTGTCTTACATACTTGAGTACTTCGCTGTGGTCCGCTCTGCGCGGGTACACTTTTTCTTGTAACACTTTATGTTCCGTGTTACAGTATGCTGTTGATACATGAACAAATGCCTGGAAGTCAAAGATCTGGCACTAGATACAAAGTTTTGCAAACTTGTTGATTAAATCTCAGCCGATGCTGAACGACAATGCAAAATATCCAAACAGCATACAAAAATAATGAGATATATAAAAAATATGATAATGCAATACATAACCATATTTATATATCTCATTATTTTTGTAAGCTGATTAAATATCTTATTGGCCGTTGCCAAAAAACTATTTTGTAAAAATTATGTCGATGTACTTTGACAGCTTAATAAGCTACAGGGTGTAACAGAAAGGTGTGGTCATATTTTAAGATCGCTATGTATATCTGATAAATAACCTATGTGCCAACCCCATATCAAAACATCGAATTTTAAATTTTATGACAATTTCAATCATTTTATTTATTTGTTATTTAAATATCGATACAAAAAGAGTTACAACACTATCGTTTTTATCCTTTCAACTAAAGGTCATTGATTCTTAGTTACAAATCATGGACGGCACGATACAAAAAATACCGTATTGTTTCTCTTTTTTTTCAATGCTTGTAACGTTCCCGCTGTTTAGAAATTAGACCAGGAACAGGCCGAACAAGGTGCACGATGGCGCGGGAGGATCTCTATATTATGGTGTCAACAATTTTGATAAATCGCTTACTTACGGCTGTTGAAGTACGAAAGCGAAGTAATGTTCTTTAAAACAAGAATAGAAGAGGGGCTGGTGATTTGGAGCGCACGGGAATAAGCCGGTACTATATACGACACTGATATCACTTCACCACACAGTTTTTAGCCAACACTTTTTATGTTATAAACATGTTCTTATTAAATTATTTATTACAGCCAGTTTTCAAATATCCCACCTTGTTCATTGACGCATAGTTGTGTCCGTTGCATCATCTCCCCATTAAGATTTCGCAACATCTGTGGGGTCACCGATCTATGTCCGAACGACCAGCTGTATTGAAAACAATTTGAGGTAACAGTGTCCACATCATGCTGGGGGTGGCGACTGGGCGACTGGGGTAGCGAAAGGGATTTTTTTGGAAAATGTCCCATTCGCCACAGGAGGGGGCAATGCTGGGGGTGGCGAATGGGACTAACCCTCCACATCTGGGGCACAGTTATAATGGTCAATGGCTATTAAGTAAACAAAAACATGTCGAGTTTAGGGTATTTTGTCTTAGAAACCAAATACCTACACATGCATGGCTAGTAGTGTTGTTTACGTATCGATTAGAATATGCTGATATTTATACGTCGATAAAAATAATCTTCGTGAAAATAATGTATACAAATTTAATTCTCGCGGTTTTCCATTGTACATGGGCTATATTATGTGACCCTTAAATATGACCAAACCTTTCTGTTACAGCCTGTATAAGTATCGTGAAACTCTAAGGCAATATGTATTTTGAATCACATTCAAGTCGTAACAGCTTGCGAATACCTACGCACTTATATAGACGAGTACACTTTATATGTTCTGCAGCCGGGCAGTCGCGTGAGAGCGCGAGATACGTCACTGTGCGCTACGCCACACAAACTTACCTCTGCACTCTACTTACTACTGTACCTTCATGTTCTTTATTTGTTGACAAAGGTTTACTACATGCTCTGTCCCTTTGAGGTTAATGTTCACAGCTTCGTCTAGTGGCTCGTTAAACCTGACCGTTGCTGCCACATGGAATACCACTGACACCTGTAAATTCATATTTAATCTTACATCAAGTTAAAATAAGACATAGTGCTCTACATTTTAAAAAGTGAAAGTGATTCATATTTTATTTTGGTATTTGTCGGCAATCACCTTTTCTATGAGTGTTTTCTCATCAGCGGATGACACGCCCAAGCTAGGTTGAGTAATGTCACCTATTATAGGTACTATTTTTTTTAAATCGTGAGGTCTATCGCCAATTAACCTTGTGAAAACCTGAAAACATTAATATTGTTCATTTGTACAAAATTAAATTACATATCATAATTATCAGTTTTACATTTTTGCGTTACATGATTTATATAACTGGGAACGGGTAGCAAGTAACGAGTAATCAGCCTCGTTGTGCATCGAGCATGATAGTTTTTACCTACTTTCAGGTATTTTTTATAAAATGTAAATGATATAGACTATGTAGCCTGAAGATTACATGCATTACATACCTGGAAACGGGTAGTAAGTAACGGATAATTAGGCTCGGTGTGTACCGAACATGATAGCGTTAATACCTATTTTCAGTTTAATTTTGTTAAAGGTAAATGATGTAGAGTAGTACTAGGTACGCCTGAAGATTATTTAATAATAACATATGTTCATGTATTATTTTGAAGACAATGCTTAAAAAAGATAAGCAATATTGTGATTGTCTAAAATACCCTATTTTGCTCGAAGATCCTCAACACGCAATAGTAGGTTTTAGCCAGGTTTTGCTGTAGAATCCGTGTGATAAAAATGTACAATATCTAACGACATGGTTGAGCTATGTATATAAGACAAGTTGAGAGAGTATAGCTACTTACTGGCTTATTGATCATCCGCTGGAGGCGTTCCTCTACACTGAAGCCGTTTTTGTCTCGGATCAAGACGAATATGTTGTTAATATTCCTACAGCTATAGAGCAATTTCTCGATAAGAACCTAAAATAAACACGTAATGAAAGACGAACAAGTATAGTATTCTTGTAAATATTACAGCGTTCAAGAGTATGCTGCTCTAGTCTCTTATACTCTTGATCTTCCTAATGAGTAGCTCTGTTCTGCTTGATTGAGATGATTGCATCTACATACAATCAGAATTATTTGTTAATCGTGGCTGGGGGACATTACATTATATTTGTCTTAGATTATAATATTCTTTGTGCACTTTGTATATTGTTTTGTCTTACCAATTTTGATTTGAATTAATTCTTGTATGCTTAAAAAATAAAATAAAATTAATTCACATCAAAATTGGTACATACAACCAAACGTCAAATTAAAAAAAGCACTTTGGCCTTTAGTGGACTAATCAAACATTTATGTGAGTTAAGGTAAAAATAAGATTTGCATGCTGAAAAGCATAATATGGTGAAACATATAATTTTGTAACAACTTTATAAAACCCATATAACGCAAATAAAGTAAATTGAATTGAATTGAAGGTAAAACATAATGCCTTGGTTAATATTACTTTGCCGAGAAACCCGGTACCGCCTGTGATGAAAACTGACTTGCCGGCGTAGAAGTCGGCGACCGACTCGTAGCTGCCTGTAGACTTCACTGAGTGCTCAACAGTCTTTATCTCTTGATGTTTATTATTTGTTATACTCGGTTCTTTCTCTGAAATTAATAAAATAATTGGTTAGGAGTTTCGCACCAGCCTATCTGGTATTAAACGGAAATTCAAATTTAAAATGCAGAAAGACGCCTTTACGACAAATATTGTATTAAGCTTTTGAGCATAACTGCGTATATATAACTTAGAAATACGATGACGAGATATAAGAGAAGATAATTTTAAATTACGTTACATTTTAGCAGCACGTGATAGGTGAAGGATCACGTTTCGAAAAAAGTTCATCGAAATTCACCTTATGAGCATTATGTCAAAATGTTGTCTTAATGTTGCCTTTATTGGTCGAATTCTTGAGTTTAATGCAATATATATTTGTATGTAGCGATGTTAAATCTTGATTGGAAACAAATTCATCAATTTATATATCGAAGGTTGCCTTTAAAAGATCTCGGTCGTAGCGACAAGACTGCCAATAGTAAACATATGTATACATACATACATACATACATATATAGTCTAGTCTTTATTTTTCTTTCTTTTATCACAATTGTACGTAGGAATGTTTCGATGTGCAATAGAGAGTTATGTACAAATCTGTTAAATTCGTGTTTATTCAGAATAAATTGAAATTGATTTACTTATAATATGCTAAGGTGTATAATAACTAAATTATTTATATTTTGCTAATATTTTATATGAAAAAGGGAATACTAGGAGTCAAACCTATAGCAGACGTCGTAGAACGCCATCTAAACACTGTCGCCTGGTTGCGTGCCAAGAAAATCGAAGGCAGCATTGCGATTTGCGACGTTGAATGAAAATGCTGTAAAAATATTTATGTAAATATAGAGTTAGATATAATTTAAGTAAGGTTTTGGCACCGTGCTACTTAAAAATTTCTTTACACAAAAGCCCAATAAACATTTAGCCAACCACATTAAAAAAATCATGCACTGCTCTCAATACTACCGCTTTATTGCCAAGGCTGGTCTTTAAAGAAGAAGAACTAGTTACAGTATATATTATATCAGTTCTGTATAAAACTGTCCCTACTGCTAGACACGGGCATCTTCTCAGTGAGAGAAGGGTTAGACCAGTCCACCACACTGGCTCAGTGCTGGTCACTAGACTTCACATATATTTTAGGCACATTATGGAGAACTCTCAGATATGCAGGTTTTCTCACAGTGTTTTCGTTCACTATTAAAGGGAGGAATAATTATTAACTATTTAATACGCACATAAAAAGTCAGAGATGCGTGCCTTGGGATCGAACCCGAAACATCCAACGGTTTCTCACTATGCTATTGCTGGTTATACTTACAATGTTCAGCATTATTTGATGTGGGTTTATACAAAATGGCGACGAAACCAAAAATATATAACTTCTGTTTACAATATCAACAACACATTTACTCTGACGGACTAGCTTTATGAGGTTTTATATTTATACCTGAGTCCACGGATATTACCTTTTTGTGCAGATTGAGATAGAAAAACGAATCTAAATAACATATTGTCTGAGATCTTTACCTTATACGTACATTCTCACACATTATTCTTTTTATTTATTTTTTTCGAATGCTTGCTTGTTTTTGTATTTCAGACACAAAGCCTTAAATTAAGTTTGTCCTTGTTTGAATTTAAAACATAAATAATTGTATAAAATATAATTAGCGGTAAACGAAACCATATAAACTGTCCGTGTGCTCGATATATGGCGTAAGGATGCATTCTTATTCAGTTTTGCTTCTAGACTGTTTAATCTTTTCACAGCTATATTCTTGGACTCACCATATTGCTCAACTAGGTTAGTATTACGGAATGGCAACCGCACTATGTACCTACCACTGTAATCTCGCCTTGTTGTTGTAGTAAATAATTTCTCACATCTTTCTTCGTCTGCTGTGAGTATTTTCTTCGTTTCAGACAGCTCATTTTCCAATTCCCAAAACTTTTTCAGTAAGTCGTCCGTATGAAGAGAAGAGTGTATCACAGTGATGTGGGAATAAACCTTGGATGTATTATCTACCTCGGATACGCCTGATATTATCTACCATAAGGCAGTATCCTGTGCTAATAAAGCATCCTTCAAGTTCCTTTTAATGCCCAATCGGATAACTTGACTATACATTTCAGTACCTAACAAAATATCAATTTTGTCAGGCCTGTAGTATTTTGGGTCCGCCAAGTCATTCTCAGCCAAGTCTACCCATTCTACCCTGGTTACTTTTGCAACTGGGAGAAGGGCTGTGCAAGACTTCAGGACATAGGCATTGACCCTTATTTGCACGTTAGGATCCATTCGAGACCTAACGTTTACGTACGTCACACTTTTGTCTCCACCTACACTTAACACGGTGTTAATTGTCGCAACCTTATTAAGGCCCAAATACTGGACCATTGATTCTGTAATAAACGAACCTTGCGACTCTTGATTTAATAGTGCCCTAAGTATCCGATAAGTCCCATCTTTCGATTCAGCTTTCACTACTGCTGCTCTTCATGCACCGAAGCAATACTGTTCGAAGTTTCAGCTATTATACACTTACCATTGCATATCGAAATCATAAATTTATACCCACAATCTGGCGGCTTTGGGCATAGTATAGTTATTTTACGTAAATATACGAAAAACACCTGTTGGTGTAGATAAATAAAAGTTGGTTTTACAAAAAAAAAATTTAACCATAAATTGTAGGAATTTATCTATAGTTGTAGCGGCGGTGGTAAAAGAAAGACGACGATATCCACTTATGATTTATTTTCTAAATAACAGTACACTTGCAATGATGGTATGTCCCACAAAAGTTCGCGAACAAAGCATTTATGTACGCACACCGTTGCCTATTGTCCCTACGTGTCAGTTGGTCCGGATAGTCCCACGAGGTGCGGAAGCTACGCCGTGCACAACGGACTGCGGTCTGTACGATTATTATGCCGGCGCGCACGCCTTTTAAAGTGTCCTGGCGCGGTGGGGACGCTGACGGCAGCAGGTGTGTGTGCGTTCGGCCGGGCTCGGTGACCGTCATCAGCGCTGCATGTATGTGTAGATGAAGCGCGGCGTATGGGTGTCCATTAGCGGTGTTAAATAGTTTAATTTTGTATAAGATGTTTTAATCGTAAAATGAGTTTGAAAGGAGATATTGTCAAAAAACTGCTGACGCGCCATTTTCCCAATATGGTGGCGCGAACGCCAAAGGTCCTCCTACTCGCGTCGTATTCCTCATTACTGAGGGTCGTGACTCCCCCGCTGAATCACTTTCTCATGGACTAATTCCCTCCATCTGTTCCGGTCTTTTGCTTCGTGGAGGGTTTTCAGGAGATTGGTGTTAAGCGACGATCGGATTTGGTCCGACCATCTCATCGGACTGCGGCCTCTTGGTCTTTTGCCGTTAACCTTGCCTATCACCATCAGCTGTTCGATGTTGTGACCGTCTTTGCGGGCAATGTGTCCGAAAAATTCCAGTATTCTACGTAGACAGATGGTGGATAATCTGGTTTTTATGTTCAGATCTCGCAGAATAGACGCATTGGTGCGGAAGGCAGTCCAAGGGATCTGTAGCATTTTTCGCCAACACCACATTTCAAAAGCGTCGATGCGGTCTCTATCAGCTTTTTTCAGAACCCATGTCTCAGAACCATAGCTGAATATGGAGAACACCAACGTCTGGGTAAGTTTCTTTTTTGTGGTTCGCGAGATGTTCCGGTCTCTCCATATTTTTGCCAGTTGAGCCATGGCATTTTTGGCCATACCTATTCGCCTTCTTATTTCCTTTTCGCATGACCCAAGTATTACTGATGTTGGCCCCCAGGTAAACAAAGTCGTCCACAGTGTCTAGGTTGAGAGCTCCCGTTAACTCCAATTTGTTGGCACGGTCTATTACCATAAGCTTGGTTTTAGCATGGTTTATCTAGAGACCCAACTGTAAACTTGTGTTCTCAATACGGGCTAGGAGGTTAACCATTTCGGCTTCATTTGCTGATACTAGTGTGGTGTCGTCTGCGTAGCGGAGATTAGTTATTTTGGTGCCACCAATTGTGACTCTACCTTCCCAGTCCTCGCACGCCCGACGAATGATGTATTCTCCGTATACATTAAAGAGAATGGGAGATAAAATGCAACCCTGTCTAACTCCTTTGGCAAACCTAAAAGGCTCTGATGCGCAGTCCTCTACTTTGACGATGCCTTGGTTGTTTAGGTATAGCGAGCGGATAAGCGCCACAAGGTGTGGGAGGTACTCCCAGTTCTCTCAGCACGTTCCAGAGATCGGACCACACGTCACAGTCAAAGGCTTTGCTGTAGTCAATGAAGCACAGAATGGTAGGTGCGTTGAACTCGTAGGCTTTTTCGATTAGATGGCGAATGTTTAGAATTTGCTCGCGAGTGCCCTTGTCTTTAACAAAGCCCGCCTGCTCCTGCGGGATTTGCCAATCCAGAAAGTAGTGAATTTTGTTGTTGATAATATGGAGCATTACTTTACTGGCATGCGATATAAGTGCTAAAGTTCTATAATTACTGCATTTAGTAGTGGAACCCTTTTTATGCAAAGGAAGTATAATGGATTTTGTCCAGTCAGACACCGGCCACACACCGGTGCGCCAGATGTTATCACAAATCTTGTGCAGAGCGTCTATACCTACAGGACCCATTGCTCTCAAAAACTCCGCTGAGAGTTGATCTGGTCCGGGAGCTTTTTTAAGCTTGAGCGTGTGAATGGCGGCTGCGATCTCTGATCAGAGAATGGGCGGTTCCAGTGCCATCTCGTTCCACGGAGTTGAGTCTTGCGGTGGTCTGCGCTCATGTGGATTATCGTATAGATCCTTGCAATACCTTCGCGATCTATCTGAAACTGCCTCTAGGTCTTGTATAGGAGTGCCATCTTCATCCTCAATCAGCCATGATCTAGGTTTAAACTGTCTAGAGAGTAGTTTCACTTTCTTGTAGAGGTCTGAGCTCTGCACTTTGTGTGCATGCTCCTCAATTTCTTGGCAGATGCGTACAACGAAGTTGTCTTTATCGTGCCGGCATTGTTTCTGAATCACTCTACAATATTCTGAGTACTTTTCTCTATCAGCTTGGCTTAATAGACCTCGGGACTTAAGCTCCTTCCTGTCTTGTATTAATTTCCAGGTGTCATTGGATAGCCAAATTTGTTTACATTTGACTGGTGAGGCAATAGGAATGTCCCTGATTGACTTGTTGATGTGTTCTTTTAGGTGCTCCCACTGTTCATCCGGGTTCGCATTTGCAGGTAGTGGATCATTGGCTATGGCTATGTCAAGTGGAAATAGGAACTGCTGTTCTTCTGTTGGCACCAAGTTGCGTGGAGGTTTAGCACATTTTTTTCTGATTGCTTTTAGGCGCAACGCGAAATTAGCAACCAAAAGACAATGGTCAGAGCCACAATCAGCCCCAGGAAAGGTTTTGACCTTTGTGACTGAAGTTTTCCAGCGGCTATTGATTAGTATATAATCAATTTGGTTGCGATATCGATTGCCAGGTGACACCCAGGTGTAGAGACGTCTAGGATGCTGCTGGGAACAGGTGTTCAGTATTGTAAACTTCTTGTCGATGCAGAACTCAAGAAGTCGGGTTCCCCTATCATTTCTGGCGCCGAGACCGTATTTTCCAACTGTGTCCCTGATATGATCGTCGTCTAGTGTACTGCCGATCTTTGCGTTCCAGTCACCTAACACCATTGTTATCTCCCGGTTAGGAATTTTAGAGAGTACTGCCTCAAGCTCTGTATAGAATTCGTCACACTTTTCCTCCTCCGAAGTGGATGTGGGGGCGTATACCACGACTATGTTTAGTTTGCAGGGGCGTGTGTTGAGTTTCAAGAACATAATCCTGTCTGAGACTGGATGGTATCCTACCACAAAGTTATTTAAATGACGAGGTAGCCAGATGGCAACCCCATTGGTACTGGAGTCTGTAGGGCCTGAGAAGTATAAGGTATTGCCATTAATGGTTCTGTAATCCCCTTGTCCTCTCATATGCGTCTCGGTGATACCAAGCAAGGCTAATTTATGCGATTCGGCCTCTCTCTCCACAATGTCCAGCTTTCCTGGACACAGTAGTCCACGGACGTTCCAGGTGGCAATACGTCGGTGATCTCTAATTGAGATCCTGCTTGTATCACCAGTAGCAATACCGCCTGCTAGGACCTGGTGACCCTTTCTAGCAGCGGCTTCGGTCACCAATTTCACACCGTCCGGCCCGGTAACCGAACGGCGCCGGTGGGTAGTCTGATCGTCCAACAAACTAGCTCTAATAGTCGTCGTATTCATTCATTGGGGGGGGGGGGTTTCTTGGACAGGTACATCGTGGTGTGCGTCCAGATCCTTACACGGCAGTCTTTTTGAGGGGATTTAATTCCTCATGGTCACTAAAGGCCACTCTTTATATCGTGGGTGTATAGAGGGGTCGGGATAGTTTACCGCCGCCCGGCAAAGGTACGAGGTGGCAAAATTTACATTCGGAAAGAGCACATCGAAATCTATAAAACTACCAATTTTCAAAACTCCCGGAAAACTTTCCAGGTAACACCTTTATTTCGGACCAAATGACCGTACTATATCTAGTATAATAATGAGGAAACTTGAGGATTGCTTGATATCTGAAGCTGATTTTATCCAGAATCATACAAGTGACCACGAAGACTATGAAGAAAATACCGTAACAATAACCATAAAATTATTAGAAGTATCTAGGGTTGCCACCTTTATTTTGAACGAATAGAGTTTTTAGAGTATTTATTATCTGTGGTAAAAGAAATAAAGTAAAAGATCTGAAAATAAAGTATTATTAATTTTTTGTTGATGCCAGTAACATCTAAAAAATATTTATTATCAAGGAACGTCTTAACCGGATCTTTACAATATATGTCTATATTAAGATAGATAAACAATTGTTTTAATTCAATTAAGGGAACCTATAGCGTTGCTTTTAGTAAACAATTAAATAAAACCTGTAAATGTCGACATAGATAAAATAAAGTATTTTCGCGTACTTTATGTTCCTAATAAATTATAAAGTACGTTTGCCCGAAATAACTTTACTATAAAGTACGGGTGGCAACCCTAGAAGTATCAGTCCCAATAGTGATAGCTCAGATGATAACGTGCCCTTATTAGAACTGCAAGGACGGCGACCTAATTATTACTTCGGAAAAAGCTGCTATAAGTGGGCTAGTAATCCACCCTCTAGCAGAGTCTAATAGAGAAATCTCAAAAATTCAGAAAAAAAATAATAACTCTAAAACTATGAGAAATCGCGGCACATACATGGGTGGAGGGTAATTCGAATAGTCCACGATACGAGGAACCTATTTTTTTATTTGGACGTCAATCTGCCGGCCACCTTGTAGAATAGTTAGCATTATAAATATTCTCACATAAATTATTATTATTGTTGTCTGTATTGTAATGCCTTTTAGTTCCGAAAACAAAGCGACTTAAGTTATCTATTAAGAAATACTGTTTTCCTGCCAAAGGCTTCAAAGTCAAATTCAAAGTCAAAAATCATTTATTCATTCAGATCACATAGTAACACGTATGACTGTCAAAATATAAAGGTTAGTGAGTTTACTAAGTTACTGAAGCTACATTTAGGTTAGTTGCTAGGTTCAGGCAAAGGGTCGAGCCTATGAGAAGAAACCTGCAAGAAACTCACGGCCACTCTTTTAAAACGTTAATTTTTCCAGTACTTTACAACTCACATCAAGAAATCTTGAAGCTATTATCTATACTAATATTATAAAGCTGAAGAGTTTGTTTGTTTTTTTGTTTGCTTGAATGCGCTAATCTCAGGAGCTACTCGTCCGATTTGAAAAATTCTTTCAGTATTACATAGCTCATTTATCGAGGAAGGCTATAGGCTATATATCATCACGCTAAGATCAATAGAAACGGAGCACCAATGAAGAATATTTCAAAATCGGAGGGTTTTTTTCCTTTTGAGAACTTCCGCTGCGTGCGCTGCGTAAACAGTTAAAGTTTCGCAAAAATCATGTATGACAGAATTATTCCTCTTTAAAAGTTATAAGACAAAGTCCGCGACAGCATATGTCTATCTTCTAAGGTTGGCTCACTATAACCTTTTTTATGCTAACCAAATTTGTTTAAAATAATGCATTATTTGCGAAGGTGTTATTATAAACATGATATTAATCCTTATCCAAATAAATACGTTATTCATCATAAGTATTTAATTTAAAACAAAATTGCCCTTTACATCATTCGATTTCAATGAATATCTTAGGAGATATCGCAGTTTTAAAATAACATCGCAAAAATAATTATAATTAAAACGTGATGTAGGTACCTAAAATAGTTCTTTAACGTACGTATTATTTTAAAATATTTTCACCTTACGTAAACAAAGTCGCGGGTTAAAGTTAGCGTTAGCCCAAAGTAACTATTCCACGCGGACGAAGTCGCGGGCAGAAGCTAGTACCATATATTACTGACTATACAAATCTAAAACTTAAAACAATAAATACTGAATAATATAAAGGAGATGAAATAATAGGTATTTTGTAGAATTATTTAATATTAATCTGCAATAGACAGTAGGATGGCATGAGGGCGCATACACGTACACTCTGTGACATTGGAAAGGCAGTCCGTGTTTAAATGTGACTATGCATTCATATGTTTAATTTTATTTTCAACTAGATGTTCCCACGGTTTCACCCGCGTTTATCGTTACTGCGCCGCCCCCGTGGGTCGTAGCGTGATGTTATATAGCCTATAGCCTTCCTCGACAAATAGGCTATCCAACACTAAAAGAATTTTTCAAATCGAACCAGTAGTAATCACGCAGAATAAACCAGGAGAAACATCGTTTGTACTATGTCCGTAATGGGTAATTATTTTGCTGTGATGTTATTTTAAAACTGCTATATCTCCTAAGATATTCATTGAAATCGAATGATGTAAAGGGAAATTTTGTTTTAAATTAAATACTTGTGATGAATAACGTATTTATTTGGATAAGGATTAATATCATGTTTATAAAAATACCTTCGCAAATAATGCATTATTTTAGAACAAATTTCGTTAGCATAAAAATGGTTATAGTGAGCCAACCTTAAAAGATAGACATATGCTGTCGCGGACTTTTTTTTAGAACTTTTAAAGGAGAACAATTCTGTCATACATGATTTTTGCGAAACTTTAACTGTTTACGCAGCGCACGCAGCGAAAGCTCTCAAAAGGAAAAAATACTCTCCGATTTTGAAACATTCTTCATTGGTGCTCCGCTCCTATTAATCTTAGCGTGATGATATATAGCCTATAGCCTTCCTCGATAAATGGGCTATCTAACACTGAAAGAATTTTTCAAATCGGGCCAGTAGTTCCTGAGATTAGCGCGTTCAAGTAAACAAACAAACAAACAAACAAACAAACTCTTCAGCTTTATAATATTAGTATAGATAATAATCGAAATGGGAATCACGATACTTGATAACAAATAATCACAAGGTACCTCAACATTACTAAATTGACTTAAAAGTAATACAAAACTATAACCCTGTATAGAATAAGTAACTAGTTCCATGAGTTTTTGTCATTTAAGTAGTCGCTGACTGAATAATAACCCTTCCAACTTAGCTGTATTTTTACAGCACTTTTAAATTAAAGTAATGGTAAATTCATTATATTAATGTGTAATTTATTAAATAAAAGTAAATGTATTGTGAACTTTATGTAATCGATGACACGGACCTACTAACTTATGCCTATTTCTAGTGTTTAAATGATGTATATCACTATACTTATGTTTAATAAACATAATATTCTTTTTAGCTTCAAAACCCAATCGTTGGAAATCGATTGAAAAGTCGTAAGATTGAGCACTCCCAAGACAATTTTATTATTTAGCGAGATGAGTTCTTGGTGACCCAAAGTCCTATGCTTAGTAACAAAAAAATACACATTATCTACCAGTTTTAAATGTAGTCTAGCTTAGTTAAGATATGGTGTACCTAAGGAGATCGCAACAGACAAGGGTACGGAGTTTATGTCATCATTACTCAAGAAAATATGCACTCTTTTAAAATTAAAAAAATAAATTCCACGGCATACCACCACGAAAGTATCGGTGCCCTGGAAAACACACATAAACATCTAGGTAATTTTCTTAGGATTCAGACGGATAACCATCCTGAAACATAGAGTTCATGGTTGCCGTATTGGTGTTTTTGTTACAATACTTTAGTACATTCAGAAAACTTTACACCATTTGAATTAGTGTTCGGTAGGAAATGTACTCTTCCAACTAATTTGTTAGGTGACTTCGTAGAGCCTCTCTATAATCTCGACGATTACACCCGAGAGTTAAAATATCATTTACAGACCTCTCAAAAAGAAGCACGAGACAATCTACTGTCTAGTAAAATAAGAAGAAAATAAAACTATGATAAATATATTATGTTAAAACTGTTACGTACAAACCCAACGACTTGATTTTTGATTAAAATGAAAATTGTAATAAATTTAACAATGTTTACTCTGGGCCATAATAATATTGCAAGTATCACGAGATTTGTCTCCAAATGTAGAAGTTTAAAAAAATGGAAAGCCTTATTTAGTCTAAGAATAGAACTTAGATGTATTACCTATGAATATATAGTTTTTGTTTTGTTTATATCTTACAATTTTATAATTTAACCATGTAGGTATAAAAAATAAAAATATTGTTTCCTATTTTTTTTCTCTATAAGGGAGAGATGTGGTGATGTAATCAGGGGACATGTATTCTTTAGTATATAAGATTATGTTATTCTAATAAACATTCAGTCTATATTCAGCAGTCTTGAGTTTGATTCCTCTCCTAAATCGACAAACCTCACACTTGTTTTTCTAAAGTTACCATTACAAATAAACATATTGTTTTTTATAAAATATAAATATATCAAAAATTAACAATATAACTCAATAAAATAAAAACGGTAATTATTTCTATTTACATACATATTATATTCAAGTGAATTAACACCGTTTTAGCCAATTATGACTCATATATCAAAGACTACCTATATAATATAAGTAGAAATCTAAATGTCTTTATTCATTCAAACATTAATATAATAACACATCAGTAGACATAGACACAAAAATAAAACAATCTAAGTTCATTGCATTAATAGAATAACGCCGGCGCCGCCGGGGATTTCAAACGCCATTTTTAAAATAGCTCACTGAGCGCGTTCGAGTTTGAGAAGATATGATTTGTTTTTTTGCAACCATTGTCTGTGGATGCAAACAATGGTTGCAAAAAAAAAAACAAATCATAATTTTATGTTTAATAAATTATTAATACTTAATTATTTCGATCCTTCCAGACAAGACACAAGCGCCATAATTATTTATGTAGGTACCTATATCATGGCAGTACAGTTAGAAGCCAATGTTGTCATCATACTGTTGCACGCATGTATTGATCTGGTACATAAAAATGAATGAACTCCTGTACTGATGAGTTATCTACTTTGTTCATAAGTAAAAAGTTATCATACATTAGTTGCATTAACTTTCGCCTAAGTTCTAGAATATCTAAACTTTAGACCGATCTTCCCAGAAACAAAAACGGAAGGATAGAGAAAAGTTCATTCCCCGTATATGCGCTTAGACAAGTGTCAACTTTTCTCTCGAATTCCAAACAATTAGACCGATCTTCCCAGAAACGAAAACGGAAGGATAGAGAAAAGTTAATTTCCCGTATATGCGCTTAAACAAGTGTCAACTTTTCTCTCGGATTCCAAACAATCGTGTGGTATTCAAACTGCTGCGTACATATGCCTTTTAGAGCAGCTTGACTGGACGAAGAAGTCGGTTAATTAATTGGTCACTAACCACCAACTGACAGAATTAGTCGGCGCTTCTAAAAAAGAGAAAATTAAAATTAATCTACTATATATACGGATTTTATCGCGTTGTTTATTTGATACTTTATTACATAATTTAGAAATTGTTACACTACTATTACTATTAAACTTTACTAATGTTAATTAAATGATTGAAACTATTAAAACTATTGAAACTATTAATATTTTATGTTTACACTTTCCCCGACGTTTCGGATGCTTTTCAGCAGCTATGGTCACGGGGAGACTGACTATCTTATACCTATGATAAATCTGTTTATGTTTAAATGACAAGAATTTGTAGTCAAGCAATGAATAATTTTGGTTGATAGCTAAGAATAAGATATTGTTTATCGTTAATTAATTAAAGCCGATTATTAAAAAATCAATCAATTTTTGTTTTGTAAATTATTATTTATCGTTGTCCAATAAAGTTACGACGACGACTTTAAAAAAATATTGGATAATTAAAACACTAACTTAATTAGCAAACTAGTTAATATATTATAAGCATTGATTTGCCTACCCCTCTGGGAAACAGGCGTGAATCTATGTATGTATGTATTTGGATACATTAGTAACTAATATACTCAAGTGCAATCTGAATTTTATGTACTCAATAGTATTGTAATGTTACATTCTAATAATCAATGTCACATTAAAATCAAATTTATATGGGACTTTGGAGCTACACTGTACCACATAAAAATTATCAGAATCGGTTCATAAGCAGCAGTTATGCCCCAACATCCATAAAGCCAAATTAAAAACTTCCTCGTGTTTTGAAGTTCCTAGTTTATATGTATTTGAAATATGTAAATTTGTCCGCAAATACCCAGATTTCTATACTAATAGGGAAGACATACAAACGAAAATTACATTAAGGCACAGAAACAGACTTAACCTACCTAGTTCGCGACTAAACATGCACTAGTACATTTGTAATGTCTATAAAAATATATAATAAATTACCAGGTACCATAAGAAGCGAATATAAATACAACAGCTTCATTAATAAACTAAGACAATTTCTCCTCAACAAAAGCTATTACAACATAAATGAATATCTAAGTGACAAACTTTAATTACAAACTAATTTAATATACCTACGATAATTTAAAACATAGTTTTTAAATAAATTCATATTATTATTAGATATATAAATATAAATAAAAAATAAACAAATTGAAAATAGAATTTAGGTACCTACTTAAATTTTTGATTACTTATTTCCATTTAATTAATTTTAATTTATTTATTGTTGCAATATTTTTAAAATTTTACCAGTGGCTTCCTCCTTTCTTCTCTTCTATCTATGTTGCCGTGCCCGACAGGGTCCATATTTGGTCTTTTGTATTATTTTTTGTAACAACATGTAATTATATATGGGGAGCAATAAAGCATTGAAATTGAAATTGAAGTCGGTTAGTGACAAAAATATTTTCATATTCTAGAGTATTTTACTACGACTATCTCGCATTTATTCTGAAACTTTCAGTGTTGATATATTTAAATTACCTAAGGAGTCATATCGAAAACAAGTCGCGAATGTGCTCACCAGTGGATATATGAGATGTTTTTATTTTTTTATTTTTGTTATTTCTGTTTTATCATTTAATTTCATGTTGTAATGTAGATATATGTATACTTAACTCTGTTTTTCTAGTTTTATATAGTTATACGAATGTCGTGAAACTCTGTTATTGGCTTAAGATTTTAATGTCATTGCTATAATTCTATGTAGGTACACTGTAAATAAGCTGTCGAGTTTCCTATTAAAAATAAAAAAAATTTGTAACAAAATATTCATAAAATCCTGTTTCATGAAGTGGCTCTGCTATGTCATATTCCAGTATTTTCTTTTCATATTAAATTAAGGTAAGTTATTTTTTATTTATTGAATCAATAAGTATGTAAATATAGAATTATCTACATCACTGCAACAATTTTAATTTTAAAGATAATGAGATTCAATGCATGCTTCCATTCGTTAATTAATTAATCAATATGTACGCGACTGTCCATCGACGAAATCTAAAAAGAAAAATAAGCCTAACTTTCTCTTTTCAGAAGCACCGACTAATTCTGGCAGTCTGGTAGTACCTATACAAATAATGTCGACAAATTAACGACTAATTATTGGTACAATCAGATTATCGTTAGGTATTGTGGTTCCCGAGATACCGAGGTGGCTTATTGGCACAGCCAGGTGCAGATGAGCGCTCATATTGGCACAAACACCAATACAATCCAGCAGCAAAGGGCAACACCGATGCGGCTAGGGGTGTTGAGCGGTGCGGCGCCTGTTTCACCATCACGGTCTCGTAACAACGAAGACCCGGAGCGGGTTTCCCCGTAGTTATGCCCTTGAAATTGACACTTTGACCCCAAGCATATAGCTCTAGCGGCCCCTATCTCACCGGCCGACCAAGGCAAGCCAGAATTAAAAGTCCTACGGGCGCTCTTGAAGTTCCACAGGCTTTAACCGACTGTCTAAGGCATTCAGGACCGCAGTGTCGCCACTGACATTCAGCTCGCCACAGACATTCAGCTCGCCACAAGTTGCCCTGCGGTTTTTATGATTATTTTTGTGTTTACAGTTTTTATATTCTCGAAATTTGTAAAAGAAATCGGTTAATGAATGAAAACCACGGGCTTACATCATGTGGGTGATTGTACAGAAGCTACATCTTCCTGCCAAAATTTCCGCACGAGTTGGCAAGTGTTCAGTATAGCGGCTTTTTGTTTATAGGTGGCATTTGTAGTGGTTGTAGGTAGTGGTGAAAATGTTTACGTATGATACCAGAGGGAAAATAATTGTATACTTTGCTCATTTTACAGATTCTTATTCTTTCTTCCTTTAACTCTGTGTATTTATGTATTTTTTTGTAAATTGTGGGTGTTAGGATCAGCTATATCAATTAAATAATTCAAAACAAAACGTTGGTGGATCACGTTTCTACTAATTTAAAAGATAATTAATTTCATTTACCTACTATAAACTCATCTATGTCAGACCACAAATAGATATTTTTAAATCAAATAGTATCAACCAAGCAAAAAATTTAGATACAGTTCACTTGATTACACTAAATTAGCAGAAGAAATGAAAATTAAATCAGACATAGAGAATAATAACTTTACAAAGTTTGAGGAAAACCTTAAAACTTCAATTAGCATCTGCACGGTAAGTAAAACTAATATATTATTAAATCTATCCAGCCAAGACTGGATAAATGCTGGTATCATACAATCTATTAACAACAGGAACTCTCTCTACCAGAACTATAAGCAAAAGACCAGAAGATGAAACAGTTAAAGATTCACATTTGTAATATTATTTACCTAAGACGTATTTTTATTACAATCAAAAGTCATCTCTACTAGCATTAGAAGTTATAAGATGTAAAAAATTACTTACAACTTACTTTGTTTAAATTATTTGGAAATTCAAACTTAATTATTTATTTAGGTATATTCTACTAGATGTAAACACTGTGTAGTATTTGTATTAGTTTTGCTATTTCAAACTTGTTAATTCATAAGATATCTTCGTACTCCATCAAGGTATAAAGCGGTATATTTAACCCAGTTAATGTCTGAAGGGTCGCATGAAAGTTTGTTCTTGTCCTAATGAGAGAGTGAGGCGTGTAGTGATTTCAGATTGTCAGCTTTCATTTCTTAGGAATGTGAGGTGAAATACTTTAGCAACTTTCGTCCGATGATTACTCTTGTATGTAGTTTTACATATCTGTGAATAAAATATTAATTTAATTTGAATTATCTTTATTCATTAGAGATCTGATATTCAACGTGCGAATATCTTTTGTAAAATTACATACATACATACATAAATTCACGCCTGTTTCCCAAAAGGGTAGGCAGAGACCACGGATTTCCATTTGCTACGATCCTGAGACACTTTTCTGGCTTCATTCACTTTCATCACATTCCTCATACACGCCCGTCGGTTCAAGGAGCTCTTAACCTGGCCTTTATCCAGAACGCCTCCGATCTGATCGAGAAACGTTCGCCTAGGTTTTCCTCTTGCGACTGTTTCATTCACACTAGCCTTATAAACTCGTCCATTCTTTCTACATGTCCAAACCAGCTTAACATACCCTTTTCTATTCTTGTAACTATATCCAATTTCATGCCGCATCTCTCTCTAATCACACTATTTCTTATTCTATCTTTCAGAGTCACACCACATGCATATGTGGCAGAAGCATTTCTCAACACTCTCATTTCTACAGCATTTATTCTGCTCTCATGCTTCTTTTGCCATACCCAACTTTCACTACCATACATAAGTGTGGGCACTAATAATCCTCTATGAACAGCCAAACGTGCCTTTTCGGATACTTTTCGACTGTTCATAAAAGCACGTAGAGCTCCATTCACTTTGTTGCCAGCAATCGTTCTCCTTTCAATATCTCCCTCATTTTTACCATCCCTTGTAAACAAAGTACCCAAATATACAAACTCTTTCACTTGCTCCACTTTTTCTTCATCAATCATAATATTACACATCGTCACGCACTCTTCCTTTTCAAATACCATTACTTTCGTCTTGCTTACACTTATTTTCATTCCTTTACTCTCAAAAGCACCATGCATAATAGTTACCATCGCCTGCAACTCTTCGCTGATGACGCAAGTATTACTTGGTCATCGGCATAAAGAAGACATTTGACAAGTAACTCATTCATTCTTAATCCCCATTCACAATCTTTTAAATCTTTCAAACAATTGTCCATGTATAGTTTAAACAGCCAAGGTGACGCTACACATCCTTGTCTAACACCTTTATCGATGCTAAACCACTCTGTGTAGGTCCCATTTATCCTAACACAAGCTCTGGAATAATCATAAAGAGATTTCAGAGCTCGCGTGAGGTTGCTATTCACTCCATACATGGACAATGCCGACCAAAGTTCATTCCCTACCACTTTATCATAAGCCTTTTCCAGATCCACGAATGCGCAATAGACCTTTTGACCTTTGGCCAAAACTTTTTCGGCTATGCTCCGTAAGGAAAAGACCTGATCCGTACATCCCATACCCTTTCGAAATCCCGTTTGTGCATCCCATATTTTCTTGTCGGTTACGTTCACAATCCTTTCAATTACCACTTTTGCATACAATTTACCGACGACGCTGAGCAAGCTAATGCCTCTATAGCTTTTGCACTCTTGCTGTGAGCCTTTTCCCTTGTATAAAGGTACTATGACGGCCTTGCACTAATCACTTGGTACACGGCCGGTATTCCAGCACAAGTTAAAAAGGCGGCACAACTAAGTTGCTATAAGACCCTGTCCAGCTGTCAGCATTTCTACTGTAATCCTATCATACCCACCAGCCTTTCCTGATTTCATGCTTTTCAATGCTTTCATTATTTCATCCATACTAATAGGGCTTTCATCACTACTATCATTATCATTCATTTCGAAACTTCGCCCTTGCCATTCCTCTATTTCAAATAAACTTTCAAAATATTCCTTCCATCTCTTCAGTACGCTCTTTTCTTCATTCAATAAACTTCCACTCTTATCTCTGATTGATTTCAGCTCTGTGGTTACGGTTTTACCTCGAACCGAGCGAAAAACTATACTGTCCTAAATATTGATCCAACTATACATTCTAAGCCTACTATCGTGAAACGGAATCAAAAACTTTAAATGGAGATATTGAACTTTAATATTATTTATGTAGACCATCAGACTGCAATGTAGAGGATCTCGGGTTCGAACCCACGTCGCGCACTTCTTACTTTCGGAAGTTAGGTATATGACTTTTCGAAATTATGTGCGTATTATTTGACAATTTATTATCGCCTGTTCCGTGCCTCGGAGAGCACGTTAATATACCCAACAAATCAGATCAATTGGAGAGAAGCACAATACCAAATTATGTTTTATGAACTTTTTTGATTCAGAAATTCTTTTTATTTATTTTAGTTAGTACAAATTAATTATTCTTTAAGGTTAAGCTTATTTAATAAGTACTTATTATTATGTAAATATTATTTTATTATTAATTTAACGTTAATAACATTTTTTATGCTGGAATGCGTTTCGTTTCTTCGATATTCTAATAAAGAATGGTATTGTCATTATATAGTCTGTGGTGTCTGACTGATATTGTGACATTTGTTGGCTAACTTGTCAAAAGTTACGACTTACTATCACTCCTTTGGTGACATATTCTCTAAAACATAATTTTATCTGTTGATATTATTGAATTATGAAATATTAAACGTAATTAAGAACTATACATTTTATATTAGTGCTAAGATTATAAGTGAATTAAGCCTATTGTGAACACGAAAAGGCAAAATGACGAACCTCGATGTAAGTATTATTGCAATTTTTGCATATTCAATTACTTGTATACTTATTAAATATATTTAAATAGCAATTTTAAGAATTTGTGAACATAGTCTACCTAATAACATATTTATTTGTTTGCTGAAATGTGTGTAAGTAATTATTTTATAGTCATTTTCTATGTTCATCACAGTAGTAACTACTTAGAAAGTGCAAACAAAGCAATGCGTGTTTATCTATACTAATATTATAAAGCTGAAGAGTTTGTTTGTTTGAACGCGCTAATCTCAGGAACTACTGGTTCGAATTGAATAATTCTTTTAGTGTTGGATAGCCCATTTATCGAGGAAGGCTATAGGCTATATAACATCACGCTACGAGCAATAGGAGCGGATCAGCAATGAAAAATGTTGAAAAAACGTGGTAAATTCTCTTACTTATATGAAGCAGATGAAGTTGCGCAGGTCAGCTAGTAACATATATTTTATTAGATGTTCCCGCGATTTCAGCCTCGTTTATCGCTACTGCGCTGCCGCCGTGGGTCGTAGCGTGATGTTATATAGCCTATAGTCTTCCTCGATAAATAGGCTATCTAACAGAATTTTCTAAAAGTATTTTCAATTCGAACCAGTAGTTCCTGAGATTAGCGCGTTTAAAATAACAAACAAACAAACTCTTCAGCTTTATAATATTAGTATAGATGTATAAGATAACGTATATTTAGCATTATGTAATTATACAAAACAAAACATTAGTTCCAAATAATAAGTTGATACTTGCCAGTTATTTACATTCTAGGATTATTTTACAATTTAGGTCATGAACACTGCTTATCTTTTATCTATTAGGTTTTTAAATATGAAGTTGCTGTTTATGTCCTACATCTAATTTCATGGTTTCTGTAAAAAAATAACATTTATTTATATTTGGAGAATAGACTGTAAACAGTATCTTTTATTAATGATATATACTTTTTATTATTAATAATTAATATCAATAACCTTTAATACAACTCGTATTTATAGTTATATTATTTACTGTCTGCCCATATTCACTGTTTCAATTTGCCAAAATTATATGATGTGGGATGATTTTGTTAAGTAATTAAAACTAACCATATTGGCCTAAATACATGCAACTACATGAATAAGAAAATATAATTTGAATTAACCACTCAATAATATTGTGAAATAGTAACTTAATAAGAAAACCGTTAAGTTACTCATTTTTTTCATACAAAGCAGCAACTTCATATCAAATCCCTATTATAATTTAAAAGTAGTAGTACTCCATTGGACACAGAGGTAGCAAGTATGATGCATGCACCTATGATGTTTACCAAGTAATTAGTGATTTAACCTATACGACACAAAAGATCCCACTGGGTCGAAGTGTCGCCGGTCTGCACTGACTGGCCCCCACATAAGATAAGATATAGAGTCGCAACACCAGATACAATAGGTTTTGAATTGCCATCTGGCTTTCCATGACTTGACAGGTTAAATAGTCAATTATCACTCACTTTTATGTTTAAGAAAAATATTGTGAGGTAACTTGCATATCTGAAAGTTCTCTATAATGTTCTTGGAACCCGCGCTACGCTTACTACTCCAATGATGAATGATAGAGATGATTCAAAGAAAATTTATTCGATATTTAGGTTTCAAATTTAAATTGTCCCATCTAGCCGACCTCACCTATGAGCAGCGCTGTGTGAAACAGACGTATCATTTCAGACATAACTTTTCTTCTCAATATTGCTCAGGGTAAGATCGACTGTCCTGAACTTCTTTCAAAAATAAAGTTAAGAATTCCAGTAAGAAATTTATGTAGAAATCTCTTGTTATATAGACCTCCGTGCCACACAAATTTTAGAGTAAATAGCTTTTTGCCTAGAGTATTAATTGAATTTAACAAATTAAATGTTGACAGTCGTTTTGATCTCTTTACTACTAGTAAATATTCTGCCAGATCCTTTTTAACCAAGTTTTTTGTTGATAATTTATAAATTTAAAAATATTGGATACTACTACTGGCTCTTATCTTGTAAATCCATTTGTTAAGTAAATTTTTTTTGTTTTCTTTTCTTTTCTTTTATACTAAATGTGCTTAAGCTGTCGTATAATCAAGCTGTGAACTAATTGTGGAAGCTTGTTATTGGCATTTATTGATTGTATTTATATAACTACTTGTATGTAGCTGTAAGCTCCCCTAATTAAACAAAATAAAATAAAATATGTGAAGTCTGCAAACCCACTGGGCCAGCTTGGAGGATTAAGGCCTAAACCGCCCGAGAAGAGGCTTCTGCTCAAAAGTGGTATAGTTTATATACAGCACTGATATTATTTTAGCATTGTATTTTAAGGCAATAATTTTTTTTTATAATTGCTAGCCTTATCAAATATTTTCCAATAAGTTTAACATATTTGTGTATATCACAATTTCAGGTTAGCAACAGTAGCAGCACTGACAGCAGCTCTGGCTCCACATCTGACTCGAGCAGTAGTGGCAGTTCCTCTACCAGCTCAGGATCTGGCTCCAGCAGTTCCGACTCAGAATCATCAACTTCAGACACCCCAGCAACCGCTGCAGCCGCGCCCGCGCCCAATTCCCCAGCTAAACCTGATGAGCCTAAAAAGAAAGAAGAACCTAAGCCACGCAGACCATCTAAAGTAAAAGTTTCGTCATCAAGTGATGATGACACACCAAAACCTACAAGCCCCAAACCTGGTCCACCCAGAAGACGTTGTTCTGCCAAACCGAAATCTGCTGCTACAGTTCTGGCTAGAGGAAAAACTGCACAGAAACTGCCGACAGGAGCAAAGACTCCCAAATCCGTGACAAAGTCTACACCTAAATCATCACCAAAGCCAGATTCAGGTACCCTTAAAAAGAAAAGCATATTCTCACCAGATAACAGTTCTGAATCTGAGACGGAAAGCAAATCATCAAATAACAAAAGTCCGAAAGCATCACCCAAGGCTAAAAGAGTTACTAGAAAATCTAGTGAAGAGAAAGATAACTCTCCACCTACTGCTGATAATGAGGATTCAAAAGACTCTAAAGACAATGTTAAACGTAAAAATGGTAACAGACCGAGTGGGCCACCTCCGAAGAAAACAATTGAAGATAAAAGTGCGTCTTCATGTACTTCAAGTCAGTCTTCTGTGGAGTCAGTGTCATCAGATAGCGACAGCGAACCATCTCCTAAAAAGGAAGGTGTGAAGACTGGGAAGACGAAACCATCAGCTGTAACTCCCAAGGTTTGTATAATATGGCATTATTTTTACACACACTGGCCCAATTGTGGGGTTAAGTGCAGTTATCACACATCCAACTAAAGAATCATTGCATTATTTGGATTGACTATTGCAGCCCATCTTATCGTGCAGAGATATCTCTCTCTATTGCCTTAGTCTCATCTCATCTTGAATATTGGAGCCCATCTTATTGTGCAGAGATATTGCAATGCACTCTCTCTCTATTGCCTTAGTCTCATCTCAACTAGAGGGAGACCTGTCGAAAAATTTATTTTTGTTGTGATGTATTTTACATGGTTTACTAGGCATGGTGGAGAAATCTTACTAACTTCTGAACATTTTACCATCGAGAATGGTGTAAAGTAAGTGCTAGCAAGCTAGGAAGTGAATTCTACCTTAATTTATGTGATTAGTAGCTTATATATAGCTTTATTTAATTAAAAATAAAACTATATTTACCAACCACTATAATTTCACATGCTGCTAATGCTGCATCTAATCAAAAACAAGTCCATTGCTATTGAGAATAGACAAGGTATAAACTATCAGCTAATTATTATTATATTTCTCTTATTATAGGTATTTTCTAACACATTATATTATGAAAATACCCGGCCCCTTGGGAGGCTTACACGGAGACATAGATCCAACGTAAAGAGGCCCTTCGAGAGTTTTAATCAAAGGTGGAATGGAACACCTACAGTGGCACTAGCCGCAGCAGGCGTAGGACTATTGCTACGTATGGATTCTAATATATGGGCTATAGGTATAGGTTTTTTGGTGGACCGGTATATTGCTAACTATGGATGAAAAACTGCGTCTGCCCTGAATACTCTAATAGCATCAATGCAATGGGCTTACGGTGACTCGCAAACTTACTTGATGGCCCCCTGAATAGCCACCATAGGCATACAAGCCAGCAGCAGAGGGCAACACCGGTGCGAGCGGCTAAGGGTGTCGAGCGGTGCGGCGCCGGTTTCACCATCACGGTTCTCGTGACAACGGAGACCCGAAGCAGGCTTCCCCGCAGTTATACCCTTGAAAATGACACTTCCTCCCCCAAGCATATAGCTCTAGCGGCCCCCCTCTGACCGGCCGACCAAGGCAAGCCAGAGTTGAGAGTCCTACGAGCGCTCTTGAAGTTCCACCCCAGCCAACCAGTAACGGCAAGCCGGGGACGAGGCCCTAACCGACTCACTGAGGCTTTCAGGACCGCAGAGTCGCCTCTCACATTCAGCTCGCCACAAGCTGCCCTGCGGTTTGTTCGCTTTTATTTAACCTGGTGATAATTTTTTTGTTTATATCACAAAGCGAAGGTGATAGTTAAAGCTAGTGTACTGTACCCTCCGATATCGCGTTAGGCTCATGATGTAATAACGACTGTCCCAGAAGGTAACTGTCCCAGGTATATATTATTATTATTATATTAATTTTAGTTTTAAATAATTTTAAAACTAAAAAGAAAACAAACAACAGTATTCTTTCTTATCCTAAATTCCTAATGTTTAAAATGAATACAGCCACTTTGATTCAGCATATTATAAAGAAAATTACAGAAAGCCTTTGTTTTTAAATTGCAGCAAGAAAATGCGGCTATGAAGAGTGGTGATTCTGGCGATTCAGCGGTGGCTACGATGCCAAGAAAGCTAACAAGATCGCTCTCAGCAAGAGTGTCACGAATGGCCACCGCATCACGTCAAAATAACACAGATACTGATTCTGAAGTTGATGAGAAAAATAATGAGACCAAAAAGTAAGTAAAGATTTTTACAAGTACAAAATATAATTCATTTGAACAGAATATCTCTTCAAACTGTTAGCCTCTTGCAGTTTACGATTCAATGTAGCCTCATCTAGCATAGCCTTTCCCCACTGGGATAAACGTCTTTTGCATGCAATAAATCATTTAAACTCGTAATGAGGTATTGACCTGTATTCCCGCCATATTTGCATAGGTGACTATAGGTGCTTATACATAAGTCAATCAAAATCCATATTTGGGATTTTGATTGACTTATGTATAGGAACCTATATGGAACTTGTTGATACTTTGTCATTTTTTAATATCAACGAGTCCCATGTAAAATTAATGTTGTATAATTACCCTGTTAATATATTATGTTTTTTAAATTCGGCGAGAATGCAATATTAATTATTAATTAATTAATGAGCATATTTTGTGTCATATTTCTATGGTATAGTCAATCATATCATAATTCTATTCTGTATAATATGACAATTAAATTAATATATTGCAATAACACATTTTGTGTAAGAATTAAATTCTGTTGACATTATAATCTTGATTGGAACAAAAATACATTTTATTAAAATGTGTTTTAGTAAAATGTATTTTTTAAATTTTGTATCAATCTTTAGTTATTATGTGATTAAGTGAATACATTTCTAGGTAATAGTTTAAAAAAGAAGAAAGTAAGAAACATTTATTTGCACTAATGAAATGCTAATATTCATATGATTTAGTATGGATATTTGTTAGGTTCAATGTTACTTATTAGGAACTATTAATTTTAAGTGTAATTTACTAACCCAGAATTTAATCAAAATAAAAGGAGCGAATCTTTTTCAATCAATTGACGTCAAAAGCTAATTGTGCCAACCATAATCTTTACGTCACTTTACGAAGTGTAGTTTAAAATAATAATAATAATAATTCTTTATTTGTTCTCTCACACAGAAATTACAGAGTATTGTATAGTATATTTAATTAATACATTAGTGTGTCAAATTTACTATGTGAGAGACTGGTATCTATACTAGGAGACCCTGTGTGACGGATTACCAGCCTCACCAGACTCTGGACAAGGATACAGTTTTATACTAATTCATCAATCAAAGCATATTATTTCTTTTATGTGTGTGTGAGTTAAAATAGTGTGTGTGTGTGTGTGTGTGTGTGTTTGTGTGAGGGTGTGTATGTGTGTGCGTACTTGTGAGTGTGTGTGCGTGTGTGTGTGCGAGTGTATGCGTGTGTGTGAGTGTGCGAGGTTTTATGTGTATTCATAAGTGTAATTAGGGACCTACATGAAGTAATTTTTCTGTATCGTCGTAGCTCAAAGACTTGAGCCACGTTGTGAGAACTTCTTTGCATTTAAGTTTTGTTAGGGGGTAGATTGCAATTGCCTTATTGATTTTATTGTATAGGTATGTATCCTCCTATAAATCCAAAGAAAATCTTAATGTTCTTTATGTAAAATATATTTTTACTCATACCTGCATTCAGATTTACTTCTGCAGTTTTAGTCATAAAGCAATAGATCCTGTTCACATAGTTTTTATCTCCGTTTCCTCATAATTTACGATTATTTATTACTGTGGTTTGTTGATGTTTAACCCACGTTCTATATTACATACAATTGTTTACTTACTTAGTATTATCTGTAAGGTATACACATAGTCGTATAGAACTTTTCAACACGAGCTTTTAGGCACAATGATAAGCCCCGTATTCTTTTATCCGGTGTATAATCCTAACTAATATTATAAAAGCGAAAATGAGTTTGTTGTTTGTTAACTTTTCACGTCTAAACCACTGAACCGGTCATCCTGAAATTTTGCATATACGTTGTCAGGTGTACAGAAACGGACATACGCTACCTTTCATCTTGAAAGAAAATTACCGTTCCCGAGGAAAACAATAATAACGTTCTTATGATAATATAATAGATGGCGCCACGTGTCTTTCGAATCATGATTGAATTATATTATTACAAGCAGAGTACAACCCGAATTGATTGTCAAATTCTAAATTAACGCGAACGAAGCCGCGGGCAAAAGCTAGTTATATATAAACCAATATAATTTATTTTCAAAGTAAGAAGTAATGTTTCGCATTGGAGCAGTAAGGCAGGAAATTTTCGGCAATACTTCTAATTGGTTGAAATCGATCCGATTTTCATTTAGTAAGCGTTATATTAATCATTGGCAGAGGGCATTACTAACAGACTAACAAAAAACACAAAAAACTCTACGAACAATAGAATAATGTCTGATATGTCACTTGTAACTTCATTTTCCCCAAGAAAATTGAAGAGAATATTTTGCAGTAGCATCAAAGACTCAAAGAAGAATATTAAGAGTCGTGCGCCTCCGGCTTGGTCGCCGGTTGCGCTACCAACAGCCTCTGAACCGGCGCAACGGAGGTGTCCGGTGCGAGGATGTGATTCTTCAGGACATCTTGGTAAGTATACTACGTCTTTGGGGTGTAGCTTGACTTCACAATTCGATGCTCAAAATACTTGAATCATGTTTCCATATTCTTTCTATAAGCTTCCATTTATTTATCCATTAAGGCATATGGAAAGCCATGAAAAGCCATGGTAGACTATCTTGTATGTATTATAACGGCCTCGATGGCGTAGTGGTTAGTGTAACCGATTGCCACGCCTGAGGTCGCGGCCTCGATTCCCGCACAAGTCTAATTATTGTTATTTTTGGAGTCGGTGTCAGCCGCCCGCGCCGCGTGCTGCGTCTGTTTGTGTAATTGTGCATGCCAATGTTATGTTATGATTATAGTAAGACATCTCATGTTTAATTAGTTACAAACCTACCTTGGCTGACACTGACTCTATTAATAACAATAATTTAATTATTTACAAGAATATGCAATTATTTATTAACATTTTAGTGCATTTTTAGTTTTAGAATATTCTTTTTTAAAGTCGGTTTTCTTTTTTGTTAATTTTTTTGTTTATTATCCATAGTTTCCATTATACTAGTTTTGTAAGTACCTATCTAGGTAGTTGCCTCTTCCCACATGAGACAAAAAAAATTGACCTATGGAGAAGATGAAAACATGAGTTTTAATCTAACTGCCGAATTGCTGGTGATCTGTGTGTGTGCCGAATTGCTAATCTGTAACCTTCGATCAAATATACCATAGATGCACATTCTCATACAAAAACCGCGTCAATATGTGGCACTGACCAGTACTACTTACTTATAAGTATATATATTTATTATGCAATCCAGGATATAAACCGGCATAACCATTGAACGCCTGTTGAGAAACATTTTGTAATAGTTTAGTTAAAGCGTCCTAAGTGTGTTACTCGCGATACGCAAACGTACTAAGTATATGGTACGGTCTCCACCGTAGTAGTGGTGTCGATTCGCTCTCGCTTACGGGCAGCGCACGCAAGAGTGAGTGGGATAGGTGCATAATATAGCGCATACGACTGATTTATGCACAGTTTTGTTGGGGCAGTTTTTCGAGCGACGATCGTGCATCTATGGTATATTTGATCGATGTCTGTAACTGTAAATATCTGTACATCCACAAGTCGGTTGCACTCTATCCTAGTGAATATCCTTGATGAGGGAGTCCTCAACCACCGACTTGTGCAGTACCTTCAGTAAGTTTCTATCACGTTAATCTAGGTAATAATCTTCTAATGACTTCAGACAGAAAGGGTGATAGCTCTAGCGTTAGCCTCGATTTCGCTAAAGGGTTCTGCTGATCAAAAACGTGGTCATTTTGGCCTACATATCTAACTAAGGCCGGGACTCCACCAAAGCAGAGATGTGTGCGGTGCGCTGTGTGCTGTGCGAAAAGAGATGTTTTCCAGCTCGGGGGACTCCACCAAAGCGGAGATGTGTGCGGTGTGCTGTGTGCTGTGCGAGATGAGATGTTTTTCAGCAAGCAAGATGGCCGACCGGCGCGCGCGCGGGGCTCTGCGGGTTGCTGGCGGGCAAGAGGGGGAAGGGTGACATCGCTCACTGCACGTCGCTCACATCTCTCGTCTCCACTACGCGTCGTCCGCGCACAGCTCACATCTCCGCTTCCATCGCGCCATACAAATATTACACATCTCCGGACAGCGATCTCCACTGAAGCTGAGCGGAGAGGAGATGTGTCAATAACACAATTCTTTTGGTTGTTTAAAAAACATCTCTCCGCTCGTCTCGTCACCGCTTTGGTGGAGTCCCGGCCTAAAGGCCTCACCTCTCGAAGTATGCTCGTCTATTTTTGGGCAGGGCATGAAGTAGCACGATTGATCTTATTCCAAAAGATTTTGTTGCATGGATGACGAAATGGTTTAAGTGGTTATCTCGCCACTGCCACTGCGCAAGTGTTGTGTTTGATCCCCACACAACTCAAAAGTTTTGTGACACAAAAATTTTTGTTCTGTCTGAGGTTTGCGTGTCTCCGTTATTAATAATACTCTATCACATACACACAACACCATCTAGCCCAAACTAAGCAGAGCTTGTACTATGGGTACTAGACAATGGCTAAACATACATATATACTTTTGTTTTTTGTAAATACATACATATTATACATAGAAATACCCAGACCAAGACAAACATCCATGTTCATGCACACAAATGTTTGACTTGTGCGGGAATCGAACCCGCGACCTCAGGCGTGGCAGTCGGTTACACTAACCACTACGCCATAGAGGCCGACTAATTGTTTAAATCTTTATAGTACAGTCCCCCGCGTTACAAGAATTATTCTTAGTGCTTACTTATTATCGTGTCGATGGCAACACATTTTATATAATTTTCGACCAGTTTTCGGCAACGCGGATAGCATTTGGTTTAAAAATTCTTACTGCCTGCTTTTATCACACCGGCAGAAAAGTTACCTCCGGAAGCCAAACTGCCTTGGCCAACCTAGAAGGCATTCAACAGGCTGGCCGATGTAAAGACATTCTGTCAAGGTGGGGATATATAGACACAAGTGCGAATGCATGTGACTGCGGCGTATCACCACAGACAATGGGTCATCTGTTGTTGTGCCTCATGAGCCCAGAATCGTGCACACTGGATGACCTGTACCAGGCTAAACCAAATTCTTAGTGCGAAACTTATCCTTTTTTAAAACGAAATAGAGATATGTTATGCATGCGTATTCTATCTTCTTGGCTACTTATCCCACGAGATGAGTCGGCGTTCTTGGTTTTCTTCTTCCACTTCGCCATGCCATTGACGTCTTCTTTAGAAGCATTGCATATCAAGTCTTTGCGGAACACATCTTCACACATGGTTTTGGGTTTACCCGAAACCTAGTTCAAAGGACGGACAGTTATAGTACCTGGTTGCCGCATGTTCTCTTTCAGCTGCTCGGCTATCGTAGGGTACCAGGCTTTCCCGCACAAAGTCGTTTCGGATATGTTGCATGAGCGCAACTTGATTGCACGGATGGCGTAGTGGTTTAAGTGGTCGCCTCGCCGCTGCCTTTGCGCCGATTGTTGTGGGTTCGAATCCCGTACGGGACAAAACTTTGTGTAATCCACAAATGGTTGTGCCGAGTCTGTGAGTTCTGTGTCCGTTATGTAAATGTTTGTAAAGCCCCTCGCGGGACAGAGTATAAATCCTATGTCTCGGGGGACATCGTTTTTTTTTTTTGACATTTTCGAGCAGCGATAGCTCAGTGGGGAGACCAAACATCTATGGCAGTCGTTATTGGGAGAGTGTCTACACAAAAGATCCCACTGGGTCGAAGTGTCGCCGGTCTGCACTGACTGGCCCCCACATAAGATAAGATAAGATAATGACATTGTCCGCACTAGGAATGATCCTAGTGCGGACGTTGTTATTAAATAAACACTTCTAGAACATTATTAGGTATTATTATTCTGGGGTATTTTTAAGTTAATAGTGGTGTAATGAGGAAGTACATGTTTTTTACGAAGTTAATGACTCGATACGCGATAGGTGATACTTACGTTATCGATTGTATGGTGCAGGTGGGCTGTCGCCCCGGCACGTGACGTGGGACGCGTGCCCGCTGTACCACAACGTGAGTGCTGCGTGGTGCGTGGCGGCGGGCGAGGAGCGCGCCGCCGCCGCGGACGCGCGCCGCCGAGCGCTGCGCCTGCTGCACGCGCGCCCCCGGCACCAGCCCACCATCGAGCAGCGGGCATACCAGCTCAAAGTCAAGGTATTAAATACGCATTGTTTGTTGTTCTTTTTGTTAATTATTTATGTTAGTTAGATACTTAGTGTTATTTTTATGAGTTTCGTTATATATTTTATGTGAATTATTACTAGCATCCGTGCAATCAATAAAGAGGTCTAGTTGAAAACCAGCGCAAGGCTTCCTTAGCCTGGCATATGCTGAACTAGGTCCCATTTGGCAAAGTTTATTTAGTTTATATTTACCATGTTAATATAATAAGTCGGGGAAAGTGTAAACACAAATATAAATAGTATAATAGTATAGTAATAGTTTTAATAGTTTCAATAATTTAATTAGCTTAAAAATTAGTAAAGTTTAGTAGTAATAGTAGGGTAACAGTTTTCAAAATTTTGTAATAAAGTGTTAAATAAACAACGCGATAAAATCCATATATAGTAGTTTAATTTCATGTTAATATTGTTTTTTTTTTTAATAAATTAATTTTCTTTCTTTCACACGTACATCATACTGTACCAAGGTATGACAACACCGTGATTCAAGGTTTAAAAAATTACTCATATTTTTTTTATACAACTAAGGTGGCAAACATGCATACGGCCCACCTGATGGTAAGTGGTCACCGTAGCCTATAGACGCCTGCAACACCAGAGGCATCACTTGCGCGTTGCCGACCCTTTAGGAAAGGAAGTGGGAAGGAGTAGGAGCGGGATGGTGGAAAGGGGGTGATTGGGCCTCCGGCACTCTCACTCACCGAACGAAACACAACCTTAGAAATACTGCTATTTCACGTCGATATTCTGCGAGAGGGTAGTCCTTCCCCGGTCGAGCTGGCCCATTCATGCTCAAATCAGCGAGGCTATCAATAAACGTTCAAAATCGCACCAAGATTAGGACTATATTTAAGACTTCGTTCAAATAACCAATGCTTGCTAAATTACTAAAATTTGATGTTAGTTATCATACAAGTGTCATAAAACATCACTTTTTAGTCTAAAATTTTTTTATGTTAGTGGAGGTGGTTCTTGTATCAACTTCTTACGATGTATGACGAACTGTTTTTAAAAGGGCATCTGGCACCTACAACGGGACTAGCCTCTACCTTTTTTCCCATCGATCAAATATACCATAGATGCACATTCTCATACAAAAACCGCGTCAATATGTGGCACTGACCAGTACTACTTACTTATAAGTGTCTGCATTTATTATGCAATCCAGGAAATAAACCGGAATAACCATTGAACGCCCACTGAGAAACATTTTGTAATAGTTTAGTTAAAACGCGTCAATGTAAAGCGTTCTAAGTGTATTACTCGCGATACGCAAGCGTACTAAGTATATGGTACGGTCTCCACCGTAGTACTGGGGTCGATTCGCTCTCGCTTACGGGCAGCGCACGCAAGAGTGAGTGGGACAGGTGCGTAATACACGCATTTAAATTTAAACGAAAATATCTTCAAATATATTATTTAAAGCGCCATATTCAACAGAATATAATAAATATTTCATAACAAAACTATACTTACCGAAAGTACGACATTCCATCCTTTTTTGCACTTTTAGAGTATGGTTTTTGCATTTTTTCACTACACACTTTGGCATCGTGAAACTCGTGACTGCTAGCGCGGTCGTAAAGTGGCTGCGAGCGAAATTATGCATACGACTGATTTATGCACAGTTTTGTTGGGGCCGTTTTTCGAGTGACGATCGTGCATATATGGTATATTTGATCGAAGTTTTTACCCTTCAATTTCGGTTGCATGTGCTTGTCAAAGAGTCTTCTTTGCCTAGAAACTATTAGGTATATATTCTCGACTGGATCGAGCATTTTAGGCAAGCTGGGCGATTGAGCTTATAAAGAAGTGTTACGGTGGAAGCAGCTGCTTGGTTGTTTTTAACAACTCGAATCAACTCGGTTGATCGAACGCACACCGCACAGGTGGCGTGCGCGGGGCCTCACGAGTTGACGGGTCACACCACTCGGTCCGCGCGCGCCGATCAATGTTGCATCATGCATTGCATCTCACTCAACTTGATGCGAGTTGAGTGAAATAGAACTCGGGCTGCCGGTTGTGTCGAGCTCGCTCGTCCAGGATCGGAACCTATCAGCCTCGAGTCGACCTGACTCGATCTCCCCGAGTCCCCTCTTTTTCCTTACAGGAGACACCGATTCGAGTCAACTCGAGTTGCGACTCGAGTCAGTAGCCATAGCAACTCGAGTAACTCGAGTAAAAAAAATCCAACTCGTCCCATCACTGCCTGGTTGTATCTGTATCTGTGATGTCTGCTCTTAGACCACACGACTGCTTACTATCAGGTGGAGTGTGGTCATTTTAACGAGCAAAATAAAAATAAAATCTGTGACTTTGTCGATGTCCATGGGAGGCGGATACCACTTCACTGCGGTAGTTAGACTGCTAACTTATCCATCAGGGATAATATAAAGAAGATAACTTCATTGAAAACGGATATTAACACTATCATGCTCGACATTCACATTTTTTTTTTTAAACTTTACATTTTGGCCAGATTGCACTGGCCGAGATCACAAGCAGACTGAGTCACGCTAATAACGAGCTTCCATTTGTGAAGTAGGCGTTCCTACAACCAGGTTTAGTTAACAAAGAATCTACCGAAACGTCAAGCCTTTCGAAATGGTTCGTAAATACTGAGCATGATTGCCTTAACACCTGTTTCCAGTTGTATAAAAGTGGATAAAATTTGTTAACCTATTGAGACGCAGCGGCATACCGGTGGCCAGACAACATATATTTTGAATTATGTCTGGTACTCTCAGACTTGACTGATTACACTAATAATAAAACATTGTTCCTGCAGGACATGCGCTCTAAATGGAAAGGCAGTCAAGAACTACGAGAGAAACTAGCAGCATCAGGTAACGAAGATATCAACGAAGACAGAGAACCTATCCTGGAAGGGTTCGCACCGGACTACGACTTGAGATTGTTCCGAGAAGCACAGGCGTTGGCTGCTATCAAGATTGAAGAGGAGCTGGGTGATATACCTACAGACAAGGGTACCAGGTAAGCAGTAGTTAACCGACATCCTCAATCCCGTAGTAGTATAAACCGTTAGATATCATCAAGCGGTTAGAATATTCTAGTCATACATAACATTACATGTAAAGAAATTCTTCCTTAATTCTACCTTTTCGAAGCTATGTGTGTGTATTGTGCGTGAGGAATACCAGCATGTCTGAAGCAGGCCATACACGTTAGGTTGTACCTGACAGGTTTGCCTGTAGAGTTCAACTGTACAGGTAAACTTGAGCTGCATAGAGACCATGCACGTAGCGGTAAACCTTTACAAACTCTCAGTTGATACCATGGCCCCGACAGCGGCGCTTGATCTCGACACAGTAGGGTTAATAGGTTTATTGTTTGTTTTATTAAAGAAAAGGCAATTTAAACGAAGACACCGTGAACAGTGGTGTAAAGCATGGTTACTGCAAAGAAAACAGTACTCTCATGCGCACACCTGCGCAGGCGACCGCTTCACACGCTCAGTTTAGCCTGCACATTTAAACTGCACAGGCAAAAAATATCAAAATTCATATTTTTTCGACTTGCCTGTACAAGCGTGGACACCTGCACAGTTCTGCAACATACACGCTCCGGTTTACCTGTACAGTTGAACTGGACAGGCCCACGGGGGCGGCGCAGTAATCATAAACGCGGGTGAAACCGCGGGCACATCTAGTGATAACATAAGATATTGTTTTTAGTCTTACATTAACTCCCAATCGAATCTTAATAATTTGAAGTCGATGCCAAAGAGAGATGCTATTAAAGCCGTCTTAGTATTTTTTTAACCCATTCAATGCGGCGGACGCCGATCGGCGTCTCATTTTTTCATACTCAGATTCGGAGGACGCCGATCGGCGTCATGTATAGTTGTTGTATATTTTACCCAAATTTAAAGATGTTTGGAATTTACTAATGAAATGCCTGATATGCGTAGTTTTTAGATATTTTGGTTTTTTTATTTTATCAAGTGCGGCTGACGCCGATCGGCGTTTACGTTAAATATGAGCCGATTCTGGCTAGTGAAAGCAAAATTTGTTGCCGCATTGAATGGGTTAAATTTAATCTACCTTTAATTTTTTGTTTTTTACAGTATGATTTAGCTTTTAATTTCCTTATATTGTTCCAGATATGTTGTAATGGGTAAATACATGATGGAGGTGTGGTACCAGTCTCCGTACCCTGGCGACGCGTCGAGGGTTCCACGGCTGTTCGTCTGCGAGTTCTGCCTTAACCACCACAAGTCGGCTACCGGCGCTACCAGGCATAAGGTCAAGTGTGTGTGGAGACATCCACCAGGTGATGAGGTTAGTAGCCAAATTTGCTGATCAACGTTACTTATATATACGCTTTTAAACTACTAATAACTATAAAACTAATGTCAGCCTCGATGGCGTAGCGGTTAGTATAACCGACTACCACGCTTGAGGTCGCGGGTTCGATTCCCGCACAAGTCAAACATTTGTGTGCATGAACATGGATGTTTGTCTTGGTCTAGGTGTTTCTATGTATAATATGTATGTATTTACAAACAAAAAAAAAATATATGTATGTTTATCCATTGTCTAGTATCCATAGTACAAGCTCTGCTTAGTTTGGGCTAGATGGTGTTGTGTGTATGTGGTAGAATATTATATTATAAAAAAAATTACAAATAACTATGTCGATTCTCCGTACTTACTGAGTAAAATTTTATTTAAATTTCCATGTCCAAATGTGTTATAAGCAGTGATTATCCATCAGGCTCTTATATACCGAAACTTCTTCCCACGAAAGAACAATATGGACATTCCTTTCTGAATAAATAAGTAAACTTACCAGAAGAATATATATTTTGCTATTTTAGACTGTGTGTTCAGTACGTTTTCCAAATATAAATAGTCTACTAGTCCCATGATATTATCACCATCTTTATTCACCAGGTATACAGAAAAGACAACTTGTCCGTATGGCAAGTGGACGGAAGGAAACACAAGCAGTACTGCCAGCAGTTGTGTCTCCTCGCCAAGTTTTTCCTGGACCACAAAACGTTGTACTATGACGTGGAGCCGTTCCTGTTCTATGTGATGACGAGCGCGGACCACGAGGGATGCCATATCGTCGGGTACTTCAGTAAGGTAAGTTGACATGTACAGTCGCCTGTAATATTCTATGAATACCTTAACCTTTTGACCGCCACAGCATAAAAGTAGCGTCGTGCCCCCTACGCCAGGCGATGATTAATGTAGTTTTAAATAATAGGTAAAAGGAACACAACAAACATATTTTTTTATGTTTATTTTGAACTGTAAAATAGTCGTATTTTCGACGTGCCATGCCGTCGGGAGCGTCGTGAGGACGGTTTAATTTGACGTGAATGGACGTCCGTGGCGGTCAAAAGGTTAAGGTCTAAAATCCTGTGAACACTCAAATTAGAATGAATATGAATCAACTAGATGGCGTTGTTTTATAAATTACGGCTATATTAGTTTTACCCTCAGATTTTACCTACCTACTCTACATCCATGTAAAAAATGTTTTCTTTTTAACCGACTTCAAAAAAGGAGTTGATATTTGTGTTAAGGTCCAATTTTGTTTGGCGTTGTATTAAAAGAATTTATACATGGTGTTCGATTGAATGTTTGTTAGCAACTAGTTTTAGTTGTGACAATTTCTATATTATAAAGTTTTAAACCGACATAAGAAATGTATAACTAGATAGTACGTTATTGAGCGGCCGTAGCTATAAGTACAATTCTCGCTTCAACATGAGTTTTTAGTAAACTTTTGTGAATAGAGATCAAAAAATTGTTCAAAATAAATTTAACCAAATTGAGTTAGGTATTACCATCGATCAAATATACTATAGATGCACGATCGTCTCTCGAAAAACGGCCCCAACAAAACTGTGCATAAATCAGTCGTATGCGCTATATTATGCACCTGTCCCACTCACTCTTGCGTGCGCTGCCCGTAAGCGAGAGCGAATCGACACCACTACTACGGTGGAGACCGTACTATATACTTAGTACGCTTGCGTATCGCGAGTAACACACTTAGGACGCTTTACATTGACGCGTTTTACCTAAACTATTACAAAATGTTTCTCAGTGGGCGTTCAATGGTTATTCCGGTTTATTTCCTGGATTGCATAATAAATGCAGACACTTATAAGTAAGTAGTACTGGTCAGTGCCACATATTGACGCGGTTTTTGTATGAGAATGTGCATCTATGGTATATTTTATCGAAGGGTATTAAGTATATAAACCTACTTTTTTATTTTATAGTAGTGCACCGTCGTCTATTACGATATCCTAATCCTATGCTTATCCTAACTAATATTATAAAAGCGAAAATGAGTTTGTTTGTGTTACCTTTTCACGCCTAAACCACTGAACCAATCATCCTGAAATGCTACATATACGTTGTCAGGTGTACAGAAATGGACATAGGCTACCTTTCATCCCGAAAAAAATTACTGTTCCCGAGGAAAACAACAATAAAGTTCTTATGATAATAGATGGCGCCACGTGTCTTTCGTATCATGATTGAATTATATTATTACAAGCAGAGTAAGACCCGAATTGATTGTCAAATTCTAAATTAACGCGAGCGAAGCCGCGGCCAAAAGCTAGTATTAACTACTTAACTGTTCTTGTATCGATTTCTGTTAGATGGCGTCAATAACCGGCTTATACCATTTTAGTTTTGATATGGGTATGCATTTTTACAGCACACGGTACTTGCTTACGTTTTTACTAGCGATGTAAAGTCACTTGTTTTTACTGTTACGCTGAAGATCGTGTCGCAGGGAACTTTACCAACATACAGGCTGATTTTTTGAAATCGTGTAATTCCTTTTAACCACGCATTCTACTGGTGATATAGAATAACCCTGACCATACCTTTTTTATTAGAATTATATTTTTGGAGAAATTAATGAACCGATTTTATTCGTGAAATGGTTTTAGATAGTCATATTATATTAACCACCAGACATAATCTTAATATTTTACTAATTTTAAAAATATAACATAACAATAACTGATGTCGTAAATAATATGGGGCAATGAAAAAGACCGCACGTTATTATTTACGACATTAATTATTGATATGTTATTCCTTTTTAATTAGTAAAAAATATAAATTGCCTCGGGTGGTTATCATATGACTATCTGAAACCATTTCAGAAAAAAACGGTGCATAAATTTTTCCAGAAAATAATTCTAATTAAAAAAAATATGGTAAGGGTTATTCTATACCATCAGTAGAATGCGTGGTTAAAAGGAATTACACGATTTCAAAATCATCCTGTATAGTTGACGAACTCAAAGTATATAAATCAGTATCACTCATGGAATTACTGAGTCCTGGCAGGATGGCCATGTGATATCGAGTGTTGGCAACATGAGTGAAACGCATCAAGTTTGATATTAGACTGATCTTTATTATGAACAGTCGAAATGTATCCAAAAAGGCACGTTTGGCTGTTCATAGAGGACTATTAGTGCCCACATTTATGTATGGATGTGAAAGTTGGGTGTGGCAAAAGAAGCATGAGAGCAGAATAAATGCTGCAGAAATGAGAGCGCTGAGAAGCATATGCGGTGTGACTCTGAAAGATAGAATAAGGAATAGAAGAATAAGGAGTGGATATAGTGACAAGAATAGAAAAGGGTATGTTAAGCTGATTTGGACATGTAGAAAGAATGGACGAGGACAGACAGAAAGTTTATAAGGCTAGTGTGAATGGAACAGTCGCAAGAGGAAAACCTAGGCGAACGTTTCTCGATCAGATCGGAGGCGTTCTGGACAAAGGCCAGGTTAAGAGCTCCTTGAACCGACGGGCGTGTATGAAGAATGTGATGAAAGTGAATGAAGCCAGAGAAGTGTGTCAGGATCGTAGCAAATGAAAATCCGTAGTCTCTGCCTACCCCTCTGAGAAACAGGCGTGAATCTATGTATGTATGTATTATTTAATGAATACACAATACTTATATGTTAATCTTCTACACATCTACAGAGTATAACAGTAAAGTTCACTGTTAAAATATAAAATGAACACCGACGATGTAATAAAAAAAAATCGAAAATGTTGACTTATCTTTTTATAATATTGTCTTCTGTTTACGCGAATGTTATTCATTGAAATTAAACTACTATATACGGATTTTATCGCGTTGTTTATTTGACACTGTTACAAAATTTTTTAAAAAACTGTTACACTACTATAATCACTATTAAACTTTACAAATTTTTAAGCTAATTAAATTATTGAAACTATTAAAACTATTTATACTATTACTATACTATTATACTATTTAGATTTATTTTTACACTTTCCCCGACGTTTCGGTTGCTTTTCAGCAGCCATGGTCACGGGGATCTTCTTTAGTCTGCCGACCCTAGAAATATGTCTCTACATTCTTCTCTCTTTCACTAATAGCACAAGTACTTTATTAGCTCTTAGCTGGTGAGGTTTATAGTTATAATAGTACTTAGCTAAACCTGGTCACGCTTCGCTGTGACTCAATCTGATATTTTTAATTTCCCGTTCATTTGGAAACGTCGGAATTAAAAGTAGGTATATACATACATACATAATTGCATACATACATAGATTCACGCTTGTTTCCCAGAGGGGTAGACAGAGACTACGGATTTCCATTTGCTACGAACCTGACACACTTATAAGTACCTATATAAAACACTCTTATTTAAAAATGCGTTTTTTTATCATTTTAAGTCAAACCATCGCCTATTTTCAAGTTTTGAGACAAAAATCGAAGGCTGCCTTTTTATATAGGTAGGCGAAGAGCAGCGATAGCTCAGTGGGCAGACCAATAGACTGCAATGCAGAGGGTCTCGGGTTCGAACCTACGTCGCGCACCTCTGATTTTCGGAAGTTATATGACTTTTCGAAATGATGTGCGTATTGATTGACAATTATCGCCTGCTCCGTGCCTCAGAGAGCACGTTAAGCCGTCTGTCCCGGCTGCCATGAACATCTATGGCAGTCGTTATTGGGAGAGTGTCGACACAAAAGATCCCACTGGGTCGAAGTGTCGCCGGTCTGCACTGACTGGCCCCCACATAAGATAAGATATGTAGGTAGGCTATGAACACTAATTGCTGGCAATGTTTTTTGGTCAACTTATTTCTTTGTGTATTTCAAGTTTATTAATAAGTTAAAATAAGTGCTTGATTTTGAACTAGCTTTTGCTCGCGTCTTCGCTCACGTTAATTTAGAATTTGACAATCAATTCGGGTTGTACTCTAATTGTAATAATATAATTCAATCATGATTCGAAAGACACGTGGCGCCATCTATTATCATAAGAACGTTATTGTTGTTTTCCTCGGGAACAGTAATTTTTTTCGGGATGAAAAGTAGCCTATGTCCCTTTCTGTACACCTGATAACGTGTATGCAAAATTTCAGAATGATCGGTTCAGTGGTTTAGACGTGCAAAAGTAACAAACAAACAAACTCATTTTCGCTTTAATAATATTAGTTTGGATGTAAACCTCGAAAATCATCTAAGAATAAGGTTCAGTCCTTTTTGATTGGTTAAGTCACCAAAGGCATTACAAAGTGTCTCGTATGTAATTCGAACCCAACACTCGGCATAGTAACAGTGGCAAGATGACTACTGACAACTCGCTGGTCCATAGTCGCCTTACCAAATATATGGCGAATTTGAATACTTCGATAGAAAAACCGAATAACACTGTCCGACCTGGGAATCGAACCCGAAACAAGTACCTACAGGCAAGTTTCGTTTCCAAGTCTACTATATTCATACATTAGGCTATCGCCGCTTCGATAAGTATCAAGGCGTGTCATATATTTTAACGACATTTTTCTCAACTTTTTAGGCCCTTTATATGTAGGTATGACCAGGCGTCCGGATAAAGACGGTCGGGCTTTTTGATTAAATTAGACGATGGCCGACATGTCTGGCTTATCTTAGGCGTTTTAAATTTGACCGTTTTGTTTTTTACATTGTCTTGTGTTGTTGAATAATAAAGGCTAGGGACAAGAATTTGTTGTAGCAGCAGGCAGTCTTAATACGTCCGCGGTTAGCGTCAATAAGCTCGTATTCTGTTACCTGACAGCTAAGACATTAAGACATCAGGGTATAATACATCTCTGCCAATTGCTAATTCGATTAATGTTTTGCGATAGTCAATAATTGTAAAAGACTTTACAATCATTCATCATCATTAACCAATCATAATAAATTTGTCGGCCTCGATGGCGTAGTGATTAGTGTAACCATGTGCCACGCCTGAGGTCACGGGTTCGATTCCCGCAGAAGTTAAACATTTGTGTGCATGAACATGGATTGTCTTGGTCTGGGTGTTTCTATGTATAATATGTATGTATTTACAAAAAAAAAGTATATATGTTGTTTATCCATTGTCTAGTACTCATAGTACAAGCTCTGCTTAGTTTGGGCTAGATGGTGTTGTGTGTATGTGGTAGATTTATTATTATTATTAAAAGCGGACCCAAAGAACATGCAGATGCCGAAGAATATGTGGAACCTACATTTTTGTCGCAATTTCGAACAACTCTCTCATTGAAGCTACCGCTTATCTTACCTTATCTTATGTAGGGGCCAGTCAGTGCAGACCGGCGACACTTCGACCCAGTGGGATCTTTTGTGTCGACACTCCCCCAATAACGACTGCTATAGATGTTTATGGCAGCCGGGACCAACGGCTTAACGTGCTCTCCGAGGCACGGAGCAGCCGATAATTGTCAATCAATACGCACATAATTCATAATTTCGAAAAGTCATAACTTCCGAAAGTCAGAGGTGCGCGATGTAGGTTCGAACCCGAGACCCCTGCATTGCAGTCTGTTGGTCTCCCCACTGAGCTATCGCTGCTCAAGCTACCGCTTAAATAACTGTTTCATCTGTAGTTTTAAGTAGGCACCACAAAGCAAAGTCAGACAAGAAGAATCAATATACTGATAGACTAGCGTATGTATAATTTATCGTTCAGACTACTAAGAATGGACTGTCTGCGGTTACAGAATAGTAAATCCACCCTACGACCATAAAATAGTTAGATGCACATGGCCGACGTATGTTATTATCGAAAAGCGTTCCTTGAACCTGGTAAACTCAGTCATTAATAGATTGGATACATATCCGCCTAGAAAAATAAATATCAGAACTGCAAACACTAAGCAAACATTAAATTGAAGAAAAATCGGCAAGTCTCACTTCGTTAATAATATAAGGCTTATGTTTAACTTATCACCAGATATAGTAATATATAACAGTCAAAAAAGTAAATGATCACCAAAATTAAAACCGGATTTTAATACCAAAAATATAATAGTCACTCCAACTGATATTTACAGTTAATAATATGATGAAAAATAACCTGTCAGTGGAAGCAACTCAATCCCAAGCATTTTTATCTTTGAAATTAATCTCATTTATACGGATTTTATCGCGTTGTTTATTTAACACTTTATTACATAATTTAGAAACTGTTACACTACTATTACTATTAAACTTTACTAATTTTTAAGCTAATTAAATGATTGAAACTATAATGACCAACAAAAATAGTAATTGCACACCAAAATATGCTTACTAAAATATATCATAACGAGCACCTATACGCCTCAAATCACTGCATTCCGTCTCGGAAGGGTTAGGTTATAGGTTCCTTCTTAAACCCACCCAAAAATAGGAACTCCGCTTCGCGGGGCTCCGTCGAATTATTTTGATCTCTTTGGTGTGCATTATATAATGCACACCAAAGAGATCAAAATAATTCGACGGAGCATTATATAATGCACACCAAAGAGATCAAAATAATTCGACGGAGCCCCGCGAAGCGGAGTTCCTATTTTTGGGTGGGTTTAAGAAGGAACCTATAACCTAACCCTTCCGAGACGGAATGCAGTGATTTGAGGCGTATAGGTGCTCGTTATGATATATTTTAGTAAGCATATTTTGGTGTGCAATTACTATTTTTGTTGGTCATTATAGTTTCAATCATTTAATTAGCTTAAAAATTAGTAAAGTTTAATAGTAATAGTAGTGTAACAGTTTCTAAATTATGTAATAAAGTGTTAAATAAACAACGCGATAAAATCCGTATAAATGAGATTAATTTCAAAGATAAAAATGCTTGGGATTGAGTTGCTTCCACTGACAGGTTATTTTTCATCATATTATTAACTGTAAATATCAGTTGGAGTGACTATTATTTTATTTGTTATTAATTATGTATCTTAGATTTAACAAACTTTTAGTTTTTAAATCTTATTGAAATAAACTTCTGTAACGACTACACATTTAAATTTCCTTCTATTTATTTTTATTATTATTGTTATTAATATAATACCTAATTGACGTGTCCAAGAATTGTTTGCAAATTTTTATGGAAATAAAGATGTTTGACCTTGATAGAATTTTATTGTCAAATCTACACAAACGCGAGTGAAGCCGATGGCAAAATCTAGTGACCTCTAAATGTCAGTGGTGCGTGGCTTGGGCTCGAACTCGTGACCTCTGCGTGTCAATCCTACAGTGTTACACAAGGCTATCGCTGCTTATAGTGAACCAATACATATTTAAAACTTACCACACAAGCAATCCATAATTTCTTCGTCTACGTCACAGCCAAACACACAACTCATCTTTTTGCCCAGCCGTGTCGGCTAAAAGCATAATTATGTAGTACAATGATCGTACTATAATACTATTTTGTGTGTAGTCTCGTACTATGCCCGCCATTCAGGGGCGTCGCGTCAGCTGTGAGGTCAACGACCTGTCGGGGGGGTTAGGGGACGGATGGGGTGCGCCACGCCCCCACGCCTCCACCAAAATGCACCCCCGTTTTGTAAGCGAGTGTGGGTATTGCAATACATGAAAATTAGAGAGCTGCTTATTAATATTTTGTGAGCCGCGTTACATGTTTACGGCGGGATTGGTTTTTGGTTATTCGTGTCTGTCTGTCTACACATGGTTGTATATCAACGAGGGTAGGCAGACATGTATTACATACGCATGGTATCTTTATTTTTGTTTTTCATTTTAATTAGATGATTAATATGGCGTTGTTGGTTTCGATGCGAAAGTTTCAATGCGTAAATTTCGATGTTTTAGGTAAGTATCACATAAAAGGGATGAGTCTATTGCTGACTACATAGGTCTGTTGCAGACAATTTTGCTAACTGAAAAATCCTTTTACGTTTTGCTCGTATATTTTTTATTTGGTTGTAAGTGCTTACAATCAAATAAAAAATCATTTAACCTGTCAGCTCAACCATATTTATTTATTTATTTTAAGGTACATCAACAATATACATATTATACAAAATGGGTTAACATAAGAAGCTGAAAATAAAAACTTAACAACATTTTCTGTACAGAATTATAAAGAATAAAAATTAAACATAAATTAAGAACTTAATACAAATTTAACAAGATATAATTATTATCTACAAAATAGAAAGAAAAAAAAACAACAACACTTAACGAGATCTAGCACAGCATTTTCTGCACTATCGCTTAAACACTTTGAATAAATCATGAAAAATATGAAGGCACAATGTCTTTTCCATTGTGTCTGGACGTCTAGACGCCAATGGATGAATTAAATCACACTTATGGTCGGCGTCCACGATCGCAAATCCAATGCTTTAAATAATTTGTAGAGCATTGGGATTGCGATCGACATATCATGGGTTCTAATCCCACCTGATGTGAACACACTCCTAACTTAAGCATTTTAGCTTAGCTAATGATGAGGCTTACAAGAATACGAGTACTTTAAAAACTTTTCAAAAAAGAAAATATGGCCTCGATGGCGTATTGGTTAGTGTAACCGACTGCCACACCTGAGGTCGTGGGTTCCATTCCCGCACAAGTCAAACATTTGTGTGCATGAACATGGATGTTTGTCTTGGTCTGAGTGTTTCTATGTATAATATGTATGTATTTACAAAAAAGAAAAAGCATATAAATATCTATGTTTATCCATTGTCTAGTACCTACCCACAGTACAAGCTCTGCTTAGTTTGGTCTAGATGGTGTTGTGTGTATGTGATAGAATATTATTATTATTATTATTATTTAGTCGGAATGTAGTAATTAGTAAACTTACTAAAGTAACATATGTAATACTAGGTATTGCGCGCGGCTCCGCCCGCGTGGTACCTACATCAATAAAAAGTAGCCTATGTCCTTTCCCAGGTTATAAACTATATCTGTACCAAATTTCATCTAAATCGGTTGAGTGGTTTAGCTGTGAAAAGGTAACAGACAGACAGATAGACAGACAGAGTTACTTTCGAATTTATAATATTAGTAAGGAAGTAAGGATTGTCTTTAATTTCTTATTGTATTTTCAATAACATTTATATATCGTAAATCGCATGGAAGCAAGAGAAAAATTACCATCGGGTATATATTGGTCTATCAATCGATTGACAATGTCTTGTTGGTCCAGGAGCATAACTGACTACGTCATCGAAATCCTAACAGCTGTACTGTTAGGATTTTGGTTCGATTGCTTTCTTGACCAGAAATGTCAGTAGGGCGTTCATTAAGGCAAACAGATGCAAAAAAACTGGAAACTAAAAACAGTACCTAATTAATTGGTAGAACGGACATGTATATACGTCTGTGCAAAAGAGATATTGATTGTATAATGACGAAATTTCGCCAGCTATTTAAAGAAAAATACTTTATACGGATTTTACTATGGTATATTATACTACGGTGTATTTTCCAGTCTCCGTGCTGCAACCGAGAATTTCCTGAGCAATATCCCAATATCTCTTTGTCCGACTATCAAACCCGAGACTCCAGACAATCAATCGCAAACCTAAACCACTTGCTAATGAACGCATAATAAATCGGTTGAAACATATATATAATAAAACTAAATCGAAAAATCGACCGGCTGACCGAATTACATAACAATCCTAATCCTAACTATATCCTTACTCCTTACTAATATTATAAATTCGAAAGTAACTCTGTCTATCTGTCTGTCTGTCTGTCTGTTACCTTTTCACGGCTAAACAACTCAACCGATTTGGATGAAATTTTGTACAGATATAGTTTAAAACCTGGGGAAGGATATAGGCTACTTTTAATTGATGGACCTAGGTACCACGCGGGCGAAGCCGCGCGCAAAAGCTAGTAATATTATAAAAGCGAAAATGAGTTTGTTTGTTTGTTTGTTACCTTTTCACACCTAAACCACTGAACCTATCATCCAGAAATTTCGCATATACGTTGTCAGGTGTACAGAAATGGACATAGGCTACCTTTCATCCCGAAAAAAATTACTGTTCCCGAGGAAAACAACAATAACGTTCTTATGATAATAGATGGCGCCACGTGTCTTTCAAATCATGATTGAATTATATTATTACAAGCAGAGTACGACCCGAATTGATTGTCAAATTCTAAATTAAGGCGAGCGAAGCCGCGGGCAAAAGCTAGTTTTTTTATAAACACAAACATAACGAAAGAACTCATTTACAAAAACTATAATTATATCGGTTGGGTTTTTAAATCGTTTCATGCAACGTTTTCAGTGCGTATCGATCAAAAGTAAATCACACATAACAGCTATCGTTATGATTTATTGAAGCAATTTCAATTACACGCCCGCCGGCTCCGCTCGCTTTAATTGTGCTCTATCTACGGTAAAATTATATTATATTCATCGACAAAAAGTTGTTTAAATGTCAGATTGTCAGTTCAGTTGATTAGTTTTGTAGAACACACATATGTACTCGTATATAATCTCACGTTTAAGCATGCTGATTAGAATTAACTGTAGGTAAGTACTGACTGTCGAGGGTACTGTTGTTGTCCAAAATTGACCGCAAATGTCCAAGTAAAATAAATAATATACTGATATTGATATGAAAGTGAATGAAGCCAGAGAAGTGTGTCAGGATCGTAGCAAATGGAAATCCGTAGGCTCTGCCTACCCCTCTGGGAAACAGGCGTGAATCTATATATGTATGTATGATATTGATATGCGAGCATTATAAACTGTGGATCATCATTATGAAAATAAAATTAATTTGTAACCTATTGACTCGCAGCGGCATACCGGCGGCCAGCGACAATAGATTTTCTATTATGAGTGGCATTCTAAAATTTACAAATGAGGCAACAAATTAATATTTTTCTTACAGTAGGTACTATTTATCACTAATACTTTACGATAGTAAAATGCGACTACACCTTTATGTTTCACGCTGTATAAAGCTCGAAAAAAGTAAATTAAAATACTACAGTAAGCAATTAAAACAATATCTTACCTTAGTTCATATTTGTAAAAATATATGAGTTCTAACGAGATGGGTGTAAAAATCCAGGATTCAACCTCTTCGTCTTTATGTGACCTTGTGACCCCTATATCTCGGGAGTCTTTTGACCCACAGGGCCCATATTCAAACTTGACGGAAGTATGACCCCAAGGTGACTGCACACCAAGTTACAAGTCAATCGAAACAGTGGTTACGGAGTTATGCCTGTCACTAACAGACAGACACACAGACCCACATAGTGTTTTCAATAACCTCTGAAGAAGACTCAGACGTTAATAAGTTACCACCGTTTCTACAAAGGAAGGTATTTATTGTGAACTAGCTGTTACCTGCGACTTCGTCCGCGTAGATTTTAACTAAAAAGTGTTTGTCTCCGTGGAACAGTATTTTTTTTCTAAAATCAAAGTAGCCTCCGTTTCGGAACAAACAAACAGACAGACAGACAAAAATTTTAAAAATAGATGTTTTCGTGTAGGTACCTTATATACTTTCATATGATAAAAAGCTGTTATTTTGACATTACAAACAGACACTTCAAGAAAAATGTTAAATTATATTTACTTCAAAGTATTGTCAGTTACCAGCCAGTATTTTTCCTTTGGCAACATTCGGATACTACGTCAGAAGAACTATTTATCTTTTGAGACTATTCATGTATTTTCCCATGAATATTCGGTTTACCTGTCGATGTTGAAGCCTGGATAGGTCTACCGCACTATTTTACTTCTTTAGGTTATCGTAGTGGATCTATTTTCCATCGTCAGTATCGATACGATGTAAAAATCTCATCTCTACCTTTATACTTGGCAAGCAGCATTCGCACAGGCAAATGCCGCGTTCAGTTTTTCTCCTTTTGGTATGGAACCCAATTTCCTTAATTTTGAATCATTCCTAACGATTTTAAAGGATTTGAAATTGCTTGTTAAGTTCTTTTCTCTGTAGGTGCAAGTTATACTTAAAATATAGGCAAAAACCATTGTATAAAAAACTTTTACTGGACTTTGTCACAAAAAAACTTTTACTGGACTTTGTCACAAAAAAATTATTAATATATCATCTCTTACCCTTAACGTAACTCAGACTGTATCTTACTGAACACACTAAAATTATATAGAATCTCAATATAAGTGAACTGTAGCTGTTCTTTTTGAGAATAAATGAATCTTTAACCCGAAAATATTATAGGCACTTTGCATGGTAGAGTCCATATGTAGAGTCCTACATTCAAATATTCAATGTTTCATACCGGGCATGTAGAGCAATATACCGCCTGTTAGAGCACTTCATCCTTTTAATATTCGCCCTTCTGACTCTACAGAGATATGTAGATACAACGCACTGTCTGTCGGAATCGTTTATTAAGAGCCAAATACATTTTTGATTCGAATGGATTTATTGGGATTGTGCTAATTCGACGTTTGAGTTGGTTGTTTGAATGTAAGTTGTAGTATTTTCTGGAGTATTTTATGAATTAATTCAAATATTTGTAGTCGTATCTGGTGTTCGCTTAGTGATGGAAATTCGACCATAATCATCTATACTGTAATATTATAAAGCTGAAAAGTTTGTTTGTTTGTTTGAACGCGCTAATCTCAAGGAACTACTGGTTCAATTTGAAAAATTATTTTAGTGTTGGATAGCCTATTTATCGAGAAAGGCTGTAGGCTATAGAACATCACACTACGAGCCACGCGGGCGGCGCAGTAACGATAAACGCGGGTGAAACCGCGGGAACATCTAGTTATTAATAATTTGTAGAAATCATATATGAATTAATATATTTATAATTTTGAACTACTATTTTACATCCTTTTATTGTATATGGCAAGGTTGACGGCAAAAGACCAAGAGGCCGCAGTCCAACGAGATGGTCGGACCAAATCCGATCGTCGCTTAACACCAATCTCTAGAAAGCCCTCCACGAAGCAAAAGACCGGAACAGATGGAGGGAATTAGTCCATGAGAAAGTGATTCAGCGGGGGAGTCACGACCCTCAGTAATGAGGAATACGACGCGAGGAGGAGGATTGTATATCTGAAAATATACACTTTAATGTGTACTTACTTATAATTCAAAACAGTTCAGTATCACTGTAATTAATATAAACAAAAACTGCTCCCATTTATTTTTGACTAGCTGACCCGCGCAAATTCGTCTGCTTTACATAAGAGAAGTTACCCCGTTTTTGCAACATTCCAATTCGAACCAGTAGTTCCTGAGATTAGCGCGTTCAAGCAAACAATCAAACAAACTCTTCATCTTTATAATATTAGTATAGATAACTTGAGCTCGTCTATAGCATAGCTACTAAAGAAAATCGGTTGACAAACAGGAGAAATGCTTAACCTTGCTTTTTAATATTTTTAAAGTCTACACCGATGTTAAATAATTAATAATTATTTCTGTGCCACGGGTGACTTACAAACATTCAAACAACGGTCACAAAAAAGTACACCCAGATACGGAACAACTTTTTGTGCATCACACAATTTTTTGTCCCGTGTGTGATCCAAACCCAAAACATTCGACGCAGTGACTGTGGTAAGATGACCACAGAAACCACTTCGCCATCTGTGCAAACAACAACACAGCAAACTTAAAAACCAGCAAGGAAGTTTAATTAATATAAAGTAGTATGTATTTTAAATCATCTTACCCGTATTCATATTTATTTAAATTAAACAAACGTAAAATGTACGCGAATATCCAAAAAATAAACAACCATATACCGCAATACGATAAATGTAAAGTCGTATAAATATTTTCATTAACTCTGGCACAACGCCGTACGCGATTAAAAATGTAAAATACCCATACAAACAGATATCAACCTTATTTGTACATAAATACAGTTTATTTTAAAACAGAGTGTACATTAACCGATACAAATTTACGCTTTATACACTACATCAAATGAATTTATACTTTGTATACAGCATTTACAGTCGATTTTCAAATGCAGTTGTACCTCTACGTAGCCGATTTAGTGTTTATATTAATTTGAACTTTATTTAAGTAGCATTAAAGTTGAAATTTGAATGGACGTTGTTCAAAGGTTCACGTACAGCTGTCTACGGCGGTTGTAGCATCGTAGGCGACGTAAACTACGTGACGTAGCTCGTAAACCGTCTACGGCGTAGTAGACTCGAGTGGTGCATCGCTGTATTGAAACATAAACGAGTGTTTACGTAGAAGTTTATCTGTTTGTTTGTGTTTTCTTTACGTTAAATAGCAGGAACGCAAGCATGGAGGGTTTTCTGAAGAATAGCTTAAGATATTGTTTCGTGGAACTTTAGCGGAAGTATGTGCGTACGATTGTAATGTCTTAGGATCAAGTCTTAACTCAGAACTGTTATAAAGATTTTATATTAGGCTATTTTTAATGGCATACGGAATTTGAAAATGTGAATAGATAAGAATAAAACGTCCCTAATTTGATGTATGTACATATATATGTCCTAAGCCATAGTTGATGAAAAGTGGGTGTAATACACTCCTGCTTACGCTTTACATATACAGATATAGATTTTAGATATATAGGCGTATGTTTTTTTGGTACCTTTACCTATTAAAATGAAACTACTTTATACGGATTTTAAAATAAACAACGTGATAAAATCCGTTCAAAGTAGTTTAATTTCAATTGATAACATTCACGTAAATGTAAGACAATATGATGTAAACCTTTAGTTATACCAAATCGAATTATATTGAAATTTAACTTCTTTATACGGATTACAAATGCCTAATTATTGTTAGCTAATTTATTACGTAAACTCCTTGGCGTTGTGGAAGCTTTTTAGCAGTTCCATTTAATTCGAATAATCGTAAAAATACCAAATTTAATAATATACATAAACCTGAAAATCGAATCCGAGACCTCTCAATCGACACATTCCTTTACAATACCACACTGGCCCGCCAAGACAGTCTACTTAAAATATAAGCTACGTGAAAATAAATGAAGTACATACAGCATCAGACGAGACCAGCGTCTGGTATTGAGATAAATGAATGTTTTACGTTGCTTTTACGGCTCGCTTCAGTTTTTTTGCTGCGGCGTAAAAGAGCTTCGCTGTTTAAATGAAATTTAATTACCGTTGACATACACTGTGCATTTAGTCTGCTTCTTTATTTGTTTTTTTTCTGTTTTTAGAGCTACCCTATTCCAACCTCTTTTTAATTAGACTACGTAACGTAATTTTGACTGCATTGATGGGGAAGTGGTTTAGTTATCATGTTGCCACTGCCAGTATGGGCACTGGCCCTTACTTCACTTGATCTGGGGTGGTCACCATGGATGGTTTAAGGTTCGATTTACATACGAGACAAAAAATTTCGTGATCCATAAATAAATGTTTGTGCTTATTGTGTCTTACAAGATGGCCCTTACTTCACTTGATCTGGGGTGGTCACCATGGATGGTTTAAGGTTCGATTTACATACGAGACAAAAAATTTCGTGATCCATAAATAAATGTTTGTGCTTATTGTGTCTTACAAGATTTCATAAAGCGCGATATTAGGTATACTAGCGGTCGCCTAGTGCTCGAAATTCGACCAAAGTTTGCCTGTAAGATATTGCTGACACATTATGTCATTACATATTGATATAATTATGTAACCATAGTTACGCGCTTCGACTGCGTGTGTCAAATGCATGGTTGTGTGCGTGTAGTTGTTTTTTTCATAAATTTAATGTATTTCTAATGCATATTTTAAAAAACTATTAGCATTCGTCACTTCTTCTCTGTATAAACTATAAGTGTGCGAAATTCCATACTCCTCCGTCCGCCCAATTTTCGTAAAAAGGGATCCAAAGTTTTCGCTTCACGTATTAATATATAGATACTTAGTGAGACTGTTCTCTATTTTAGAAATATTAAGATCCCTGCTAAAGAATCTCTGCTATAGCATATATTCTTTTAACAAGTTAGGATGTTAGGCGATTATTAGTGAATATTTTCGAAGAGAGAAAGAGAAGAGTCAAATTGCAGTAAAATATCAGTAACTAGCTGACCCGCGCAACTTCGCCTGCTTCACATAAGAGAATTTTCTCCGTTTCTGTAACATTTTTCATTGATACTCCGCTCCTATTGGTCGTAGCGTGATGTTATATATATATAGCCTTTCTCGATAAATGGGCTAACCAACACTAAAAGATTTTTCAAATCGGAACAGTACCTAGTTCCTGAGATTATTTGCGTGTTCAACTAAACAAACAAAATCTTCAACTTTATAATATTAGTACAGATAATGTAAAGATACCAAAACATCAGCTTATAATAAGCATCGAATCGTATTATAATTTGAATATATAACACTCTCACACACATACACACACACACACACACACACACACACACACACACACACACACACACACACACATACACACACACACACACACACACTCACGCACACACACACACACACACACTCACGCACACACACACCTCACATTTTCGTTTACTTTCTAACATATGAATTGCATTTGTAATCATAAAATCTTTTGTGTAAATTATATGGGATCAGACACTGTTTCGTACCTAGCACAGGAATCAGGGCTTCATAGGAAATGTTTAAACAATTTTATGTTAATAAATACATTATGATTAAAAAAACAAAAATAAAAAAATGCCATTATCAGAAATTTTTAGCAGCATGGAGTCTAAAACTGTGCCTGATAAGCAACAATAGCCTTTTACGTTGGATCTATAACCATAGTTAGCAAATGTGGTCATAATACACCTCTACGTAGACAGATATAAGTTATGCAAATAACTACCTCAATAACCTATATCAGGTAGTAGAGCCTCGCTGATTTCAGCATGAATGGGCCGGCTCGACCGGGGAAGGACTACCCTCTCACAGAATATTGACGTGAAATACCAGTATTCCTACTGTTATGTTTGTTCGGTGAGTGAGAGTGCCGGAGGCTCAATCACCCTCTTTCCCCCTTCCCGCTCCTTCTCCTTCCCACTTCCTTTCTTAAAGGGTCGGCAACGCGCAAGTGATGTCTCTGGTGTGACCACTTACCATCAGGTGGGCTGTATGCTTGTTTGTCACCTTAATAAAAAAACCTTCATAATCAAAACAAATCATTTTTATACCCCAATTTTCTCCCTAGCCTTTATTATTCCCAAGTCACTTGGGGTCGGCTTTCTAGTCTAACCGGAATTGATTGGATATCAGTTTTTACACGTAGCGACTGCTATCTGACTTCTGCAACCCGAAGGCTAACGATACTCTAAGGCTAGACCAGTGTCAGGATGAGAGGACACTGACTTCCCAATAACGACTGCTATAGATGTTCATGGCAGCCGGGACCAACGGCTAAACGTGCTTTCTGAGGCACGGAGCAGGCGATAATTGTCAATCAATACGCACATAATTTCGAAAAGTCATAACTTCCGAAAGTCAGAGGTGCGCGACGTGGGTTCGAACCCGAGACCCTCTGCATTGCAGTCTGTTGCTCTCCCCACTGAGTTATCGCTGACATATATTATACCCCAATATGGTTCTCTATAAGCAGCCACTCAAAAACAACTCCACCCAACCATAAAAAACCGATAAAACAATTAATAAAACGTCATTCGAACACAGACGGTCCCAGACGTTACGTAGACGTGATCAATACCACCCTTAGTCTGTAAAATTTCGCATCTTATGTACATAAGATGTCTGTCCGGAGGAGTGAGGTTCGTTCACCCGACATCCGAACACGTCCGGGTACGAACCTGCGAACGATTTATTTCTTATTGTTGTCTAGACAGTTTTCTGTGTGCGTTTTTAGTGCACGCGGTGTTGGTAGGGTTGATATTTTTTTGTTAGGTGCTATCATTGGCAGGGTTAAGGGTATACAATAAGTGTAAGATATATTTTTTTATATATTACTAGATTGTGGCCGCGGGTCCGCTCGTGTTAATATAGATTTTGTAAATTAATTTCTATTCCTAGGGATCAGTACTGCACCACTTGGTGAAAAATGATGTAATGCACTAGTAGTTGTTCCGGATTTGCGTGGATTTTGTGTCCGTTGTTTAAATATTCGTAAAAGCCCCACGATATAGGAATTATTCCTAGTACCACAGCTGTCCTTTTTAATAAAAAATATAGGGACTTTTTTGTCTTCATAGTATCACGCTACGAGCCATGGGAACGGAGTAAAAATCATAAATGCGTAAGTGAGTTTGTTTGTTTGCTTCTTTGTTACGCTGTCACGCCTTAACTACTTGACCGACTATCATGAAGTTTCGGATACACGTCAGGAATACAAAATAGAATATAAGTTATTTCATCCAGAAAAATAGTGTTTCCGAGGGATTGAAATTTATCGGTGATATCCAGATTAACGCGAGCGAGAGAGCAGATAAAAACTAGTTGAAATTAAACTACTTTATACGGATTTTGTCGTGTTGTTTATTTTAAAACACTTTTCTATACAAATAAATAAAATTGAAGTGTCTGTTAGTAATGTCAAAATAACAGCTTTTTATCTAATGTATATGAAAGTATATAAGGTACCAATACGAAAACATCTATTTTTTAAATTTTTGTCTGTTGTCTGTCTGTTTGTTCCAGCTAATCTCCGAAACGGCTGAACCGATTTTGACGGTACTTTCACTGGCAGACAGCTGACGTTATAAGGAGTAACTTAGGCTACTATGATTTTACAAAAAAAAGAGGGTTCCGCGGAGACAAACGCTTTTTAGTTAAAATCTACGCGGACGAAGTCGCAGGTAACAGCTAGTATTACATAATTTTGAACTTTAACACTAGTATTATTAAACTTTACTGCAATTTAAGCTACTTCAATTGATTAAAACTATTTATATTTAAGTTTACACTTTTCCATAACGCGTTTCGGTTGCTTTACTGCTGTCATGATCACGGGGAGACTGAGTAGTTTAATTTCAATGTATGACATTCGAGTAAACGTAAGACAATATTATCAAAAACTAGTTATTATATAAAAAATATACTATGTCAGACTCAATAAACTTGCCCATACCATTTACGGTTAAGGCATTCAAATAAAGCCGTCTCGCGTGATCCCCTAACTAATAAAAGCGGCATTTTATCACACAACGTCACGTCACAGCCGGTAACGTGTGTGGGTTAGGTTATGGTCCGCTAAATATTGCCGAATGATTTGGTATTTTACTCCCCTGATGTTACCGTACTACCCTCATAGGGTTGTCTCTACAAATATTTCGTCTGACTTATTTTACCTACAGACAGCTTTGGCGTATATTCTATAAAAAATATGTCAAAATTTACCTGTCTGTAGTAGTACTCTCCGGATAGCCAAGATGAAGTGGCATTGGGCACGGCACATAGCACGCAGAACCGATAGCCGTTGGGGCAGAAAGGTTCTAGAGTGGCGGCCACGCACTGGAACACGCAGCAGGTGTAGGTCCACAAGGTGGACCGACGACCTGGTAAAGGTTGCGGAAAGCGGTTGGATGCGGGTGGCCTAAGACCGGTCTGTGTTGAAAACCTTGGGGAGGCCTATGTCCAGCAGTGGACGTCTTTTGGCTGAGATGATGAGGTAAAACGACTCGTTTCTTGATATTGGAACCAGGCGTAAGTGCCATCGCTCTTGTAACATACGATTGCGATTTCATATGAGGCAATCAAGCATTTGATCACAGTGTGTGTGACTGCTGTGCGTGAGGTGTCCAGGGTGATAGAAATAGAAATCTTTATTCGCTCGAGACATGGTATACAGAAAAGGTGATACAAGTTTTTAAGGTTCAAACACATCTCGCCCTCAGTGGACATGTGAAAATTTAAAATTTATATAATACTTTCACTAATTTACATCATTATTTATTATACTTATTTCTACACATTACAAATAATGTCCTCCAGACCGAATTTTCAGTCGCGGCGGCCAATCTTAACGCAGACTGGCCATCTGCGCAGGAGATATTATAGTGCACAAGTGTGTGCGCAAGCACAAGTGCACTCTCTGTTCCCTAACCCTCATGATCCGATGGGACGGTAATCCGACACGACCGGAGAGAGATCAGGTGCAGGACCAACGGCTTTACGTGCTTTCCGAGGCACGGGAACATTACAAAACCTAAGATATCAATAACTAAATATTTACCTATAAAAATTGCTGTAATGCATTTTCCACCATAATAGTTTCGCATCATACACAGCAAATACATTTACGCTTTCTAATACAGTTATATTAATATATGCATAAAATACACACGCACAGCCCTGTCGGGTGACAATTTAGCGATGTAAACAGCGACCGAGCGCCAAGCGTAGATGTCTAGACATCGGGCCCGCACTATATCTAACATTATTGTGGGAATTCATTACGTACCACTCCTGCCAGACACGTGCAACAGGGGCTTTTTGTCCGAAATTTTGTTAACAATTTCATCTCCTGTCTGCGACTGTGAGGCACTCGAATTATTCAAAAGTCGCTTATTACGCACTGTTGAGTCTAATATGTAAACCTATTGAGGAGACAAGGAAAGGGTATTTTTTATTTTTGTGCAGCTTTGTGTCTAGTTTACAAGCTGGTCGTAGAATTCTGTGACTGAATCAGCAAATCGTGTTAGTCATATATGTAGTTAACATGTTTTGCTGTTCGTCACAATTTTCGATGAGCAAATTTCGTAAAAAGTCGTCAAATTCTTGTTATTCAAATCGTGTTTGCTTTTCACCGTTATCTTATGATAAGTCGAATATGTAGCTTGCTTAATCTTTTACGTTGCAACGGCACACCGGCGCGCAGACGCAATAAGTTTTCAATCAGTCTTGCATACTAAAAATTGACAGATGAAGCTTAGCGTCTGAGGTTTTATGGTAAACCGGAGATGGAGCACGCTTAAGATAATAATGGCTGTAGTTTTCAAGTTTGTTGTAAAATTCCAGCTCGAATTGATGGTCGTCTGGTTTTGATGCTAGTGAATTAGCAAGTCGTCTGTCATCGATAGTCATGTGATGGTTAAAAGGAACGTCTTACACATAAAAAATTATGCTCATGGCTTAATGAGCTATTTCTTTTTATTTGCATTGAGCTTGCAATATACCTTTTTTATATGGTTTAGTATGTGACAGTGAGCAGCCAGACATGCTTAATCACTGTATTTAGGGAGAACTAATATTCTGCAGCTGCACTGACTGTCAAATCTGCGCGACCTTTACACTAGTCGAGAAGTTAACCAAAACAACCTATTCACTAAAGTTTTGGAGACAGATTTTACTTACCTAAAAACACAGAAGTTTCCATTAAACATTTGCTATTAAACATTTTTCTTCTTTCATATCAGGCATTCAGGACTTCATATGGCAAAGGTTTAATACCCAGTAATAATTGTCCTCCACACCGATTTTCGGTCACGGCGGCCAATCTTAACGGTGACTGGCCATCTGCGCAGGAGATATTATAGTGCACAAGTATGTGCGCAAGCACAAGTGCACTCTCTGTTCCCTAACCCTCATGATCCGATGAGACGGTAATCCGACACGACCGGAGAGAGATCAGGCGCAGGACCAACGGCTTTACGTGCTTTCCAAGGCAAGGGAGTATCTTACACCGCCAACTTCCTAACTCCGGACTCGTATTGAGATTTTTTAAGAGAAAAACCCAATACCTTTTTGTTGGCCCGACCCGGGATTCGAACCCGAGACCTCATGTACAGCAGTCGCATTCACTACCGCTACAGTAATAACAACAAGCACCGTACTACTTATTTTATGTCAGCGAATTGATTTGCGTAAATGATGAACCTGCTGCTGCGCAGTTCTGCCAAGAGAAAACTGAGCTAAGCATTATTATAGCATAGAAGCTTACCTGAGGAAGTATCACCACTTTGTAGAAGTATACTTCGTAACTTGCTGTTGTGCTTACAACACTGCCACACACGAATCAATATTTTATTTGTCTATAAATAATATCATAATGAAATAATTAAATGTCTATAATCAAAATCATCAAAATCTCTTCCTGCCATATCACTGTTCACAATTCTAAACTAGATACCTACCTTCTGGCAGTTTTATTTATCCACTAAATGTTCCCGCGGTTTCACCCGCGTTTATCGTTACTGCGCCGCCCCCGTGAGCCTTCCTTGATAAATAGGCTATCCAACACTAAAATAATTTTTCAAATCGAACCAGTAGTTCCTGAGATTAGCGCGTTCAAGCAAACAAACAAACTCTTCAGCTTTATAATATTAGTATAGATTAATATTTTACATGAATCTTAAACAAATACGGACATTTCAATTATTTGACATAGTTTTCAGTAAGACTTTATTCGTATTAGTTCTTGGTTTATACGCACTTCAAATATTTTTAATATCGGTATATTTTACCAATTTGTACCAGATTTTATTTTTACATGATCTATCTTATTCATGCATATAAGCTCGATCACATAAGTAGCGCTCTGTATTTCTAGAGCTGTAGTATTGTCTAAGTTCATCGAAGTCAAAGTCGAATTCAAAGTAAGTGATGCTGTTGACTAAACAAATGTCCCTCATACTTCACGAAATAGGTACCACCTTAAAATATGACCATACGTTCCTGCTACACCGCGTATGTAAGCGAAATATCAGTGATCAAGGAACACAATAAACCAGCCGTTTAGAAAGAGACCACCTTACTCTAAGAAGCTTATAATATTTACTCTAGGGTCAGGCTATATTTTTAATGTTTCGGTAACACCCCTCCCCCCTGACGACGCGCCGTTTCTTCCCCCTCTCGCCCCTGCAGTTCGTCGACCTGATGCTGTAGACAGGACGACGGCTTGTCTGGATTTAAGGCGCTGTTAAGTTAAAAGTTTAACTTAAAATGTGCATTACTTATAGCACAAAGTCTGGGTTTTTGATTCTGCTATGATTCAGCGATTGGTTAGTGGCAATCGAAACTTCGATAATCTTCATTTTATATACAATATACCAAATTTAATATAAAAAAGAATGGTTAAAGGTCGGCTAAGATTATATAGTATCAGATTATGTCCGCGGCTTAGATCGCGAAAATGTAAATTTGACTAGGTTAGAAAAGTAACAGTACATTTTTCTGGATGAAAGGTACCCTATGTCTTTTTCTGTTTCCCTGACAACGTAAAATTACTTGATGATCGGTCGAGTAGTTAGAGCGTGAAAGCGTAACAAACAAACTAACATATGCATTTATAATATTAGTTAGGATTTCTTAGTTTTATGTCTGTTTATTTTCATCATGTCAGGGCATCGCCTCGGCGTCGTCGCCCGTAGACTTTTCGTCTTGCATTGGGTTTTATTGGATGGATTGCTGATGTAATTATACAGTGAGGCATACAAAAAAACGAAAATAGGCTTTCACATAAAAAATTGAGCTCATAGCTCATAGATGCTTTTATATTAAAAAGAAATCTTATTTACGGAGATGGAGCATGCTGGAGCTTAGTGACTGAGGTTTTCAAGCCGCTCGTAGAATTCTGGACCGAACTCCAGCGACCACAGAAAAGTTGTAAGAATGGTTTTAGTAAGTAGTATTTATGTTTAGACTTTCGTCAAGGTTTTGTTTTTCAGTAGTCTTAGTCACGTAGAAATCCCCGTGACCGTAACATAGTACAAAATAATTGAAAGTAGTCTATGAGAAAAAAGTCTGGGAACCTGTGATATAAAACAACTGCTACGGCTTGGTTGGTGCATTAAACGCAGCGTCAACATACAAGACGCGTGCCGTCTTAAGCAACTGACGTGGCAAACAGAGTGCGTTTGCCGCAAACGTTTTACGCATAAATGAACAAAGCCCTTTATAGTTGTTCCGAATGTGGATGATCCTTTTGTGTCAATGTATGCTAAGTTTTCTGTGGCATAGGGATTATTCTTAGCGAAGTACTTGTTTCTTAACACTTTCAACGCTGCGCAGCAGACACAATAGAAAACGTATTGTAGGCGCACAAAAGTAACTGGTGACTGCATAATGTTAGTGCTCTACTCTGCCTCTCTGAGATATATAGTTAAAATTACTGCCATGACTTTAGTCGCAAGTGACAAGATTAAGACAAAATGATTAACGTGAGAATCATCAAAATCGGCCAACGTGTTTGGCGTCTGGAGCGCCAAAAAGGAACAAACATACACTTAAGCTGATAAACACATTACACTCGCTTGCGTCGCGCAATTGTGTAATAATGTTAGGCACACAGGTTTCTTAAATTTTCATTATCTTATCTTATCTTATGTGGGGGCCAGTCAGTGCAGACCGGCGACACTTCGACCCAGTGGGATCTTTTGTGTCGACACTCTCTCAATAACGACTGCCATAGATGTTCATGGCAGCCGGGACCGACGGCTTAACGTGCTCTCCGAGGCACGGAGCAGGCGATAATTGTCAATCAATACACACATCATTTCGAAAAGTTATATAACTTCCGAAAGTCAGAGGTGCGCGTCGTGGGTTCGAACCCGAGACCCTCTGCATTGCAGTCTGTTGGTATCCCCACTGAGCTATCGCTGCTCTAAATTTTCATTAAAATAAGAGCTGATCTTTACTTTATACTGACAACATAAAAATATAATCAGCTGACTTATAAAATTGTTCGAATGAAGTAGTTAATTTTGTCAGATTAAGATTGTGTTACTGAGTTAATTAATTTTATATATAAGTTACTGCGAAGCTTTCAGTCTGTAATGTCTGTTATTAAAATTAACGACCATTGTTTTATAACCATTTTTAAATAATAGGTTCAAAAGATATATTTATTAGTATTTTTATCGACTCAGAGTAAGGTTTGCTGTTTGACCTGGCCGTAAATATGTTTTCTTAAGGCCAGCGTGTAATAGTACGATTTTAGCATATTTTAAGGCCGTACTTAGGTATAATAGTGATCTGTGCCAAGCGTAAAAATATAAAAATATTTATTTATTTATCCAGCATGTTTCTTTTAAAGATTTTATTAATTGTATTTGCAAATTACTGATAATAAGCTTGACGTTATCTTCGCCCGGTAAGATAATAAGCTTGTATTGAGAGTGGATTCTCATCGATAGTATCCCACTTGAGTATCAGAATATTTACCTGAAAATGCCAATAAAGCACATTGTTTTTAAAACAAGTGAGAAACGTCAATGAATTGCCGTAAATCTTAGAGATCGAAAAAATGGTTCAAGTAATATGCAAAGGTCACGTGATACCACGTGACCTTGAGGTCAAAGGTCATAGTCATTTCGGGGGTATATCGAATATGCTGAGTCGAATGGCGTTGACCGCGAGTCTCTAGCTCTTACGGTTCTCGAGTTGAAAGTTGTATAACAGACAGACGGGCGGACGGACAGACAAAGCTGTCGTATAAGAGATTTTTAAGACAACTTTCGCACTAGGCGCTCGTCCTGTGTCGCGAGGTTCTTAACAGACATTCAAACTACACTCTCATTACCATTTGTAGTTATGTAATGCTCTGTATCTACGACTGCACCGATGACGTAGTGGTTAAGTGGGCGCCTCGCCGCTGCCACTGCGCCGAGTGTTGTGGGTTCGAATCCCGTACGGGACAAAAAGGTATGTGATCCACAAATGGTTGTTTCAAGTCTGTATGTTCTTTGTGTCCGTTATTTAAATGTTTGTAAAGTCCCCCGCGACACAGGAGGTATTCCAAGGACAAGAGTTCTTCTTTAAAAAAATCTACTACTTATTATTAATCATAACCAGTTACACTCACTGATCGGTAAACGATTAGCGAGATTAAGCAACGTTGGTCGCGATCAGTCTATAGATGGATGACCGCTTTGTGGTATTTCATCTGATCGTCTCCGTGCTTCGAAGGGCACGTAAAAAGTCGGTCCCGGTTGTAGTCAAATTGACAGCAGTCGTTAAGCCATGTCAGAGGCCTACGTCTTGAACAACTCTTGACAACAGGTTGGCCACTAACCACACGAGAAGAAAGATTAATTTCATTTTATGATTGTAAACATATAAGTTCTATTCCGTAGCCGCCAAACGTACGATATGTTAGCAAAGTTTAAATAATAATTGTAGGGACACATGTTTGATATTGCTATCTAAGCATTTAATATGTAATGCATTATGCATTAGTGTGTGCCTACGTGCGGCTGCGTCCGCAATCATATAATAAGTTTAGTCGAGAATAAAGACAGTTTACTTGAACATGTATATTCCTTTTATTTAATATTCCAAAAATATAATAGGTAACCCTATATCCAGATAGATAGGTATTACCTAAAATAATCGTTATAATTCACAAATATTGTACCAATGCATAAATGTTCACTAATTCAAAATAAATCATGCAAAATAACTGAACAGATTTCAACAAAACTTGGCATACAGATAGACTCTGTCCATCTGTCATTCTGCACGTCCAGATTCCGTGCTACTTACTTGACTGCAATTTCCAAAAGCACGTTTTGCGACATGAGTTTACAACCCAAGACCTCATATACAGTATTCGTATTCACCACCGATGCGCCAGCGTAGTCAGAATGAAATGAACAGCTGTAAAATATAGTGATTATTAGTGATATTTAGTGGCTATTTATATTATCTACGAGACTACGAGTGTCTGTCAACTCTTGTCCCTACATTCCGCATACCTTTTAACAACTACAGTCATGGGTAGATCAAGATCCTTCCCAGATCGTAATTTAATTTCAATGCGTACCGGTATAAGATAAAAGATAGTAATATTTACTGTGAGCTTACAAACGTATCATATTACATAGCCTTGACTTGATGGGATGGGTGTGGTGTTGCCAGTGAGCAGAAATGAAATGAAATGAAATTTTTTTAGTTACGTATTGTTCTGCTTTTTATTTTGTATTTTTTTATTTTATTTCTTCATGTTTTGGGTGTGCTCTTTGGTGTGCCAAAATAAAAAATATTTGTTTCTTTCTTACTTTCTACATAGAATTCTTATCGGCTGTCTTACATAATTAAAATTAAAAAACACATTTTATTCATCACTAACTTGTGCCCACGACTGCGCTCGCGTAAAAGTTCGTTAGGTTATGTTAATAACAGTACTTTTTTTTTAAATATGGTCTCTGTTACTCGGTGATAATATAACTTTCTTTCGAAAGAATTTATTAAAATCGGTTGGGTATATTTTGAGTTAAACCCTTACAAACAAACAAAAAATCAAATCTTCTTTTTTATAATATTAGTATCAACGTATAGATATGCCTCGTTGGCCACGTGATATTGCATCCAATCGTGAGATCCTGGGTTGGACTCTCGGCACGTACAAATTATTATTGGGCTTATTCTGTAACAAAACGAAGTCTTGAAATGTGGCTGACAGACAGCAAGAAGCTAGCTGCTGATTACGTATGACCTAAATGTTACTATCCAAATATATGTAAGTGTTTTACACATCTATCAACCTTTAATGATATTTGACGCGAGTTCACATACGCCTATGTTTAACTTATCACCAGATATAGTAAAATATGACAGTCGAAAATAGTAAATGATCACCAAAAATAGTAAATGATCACCAAAATTAAAACCGCATTTTAATACCAAAAATATTAATTGCACAGCAAAGAGATTAAAATAAGTCGACGGAGTAAAGAGAAAAATAAGAAGACTATTGAACCTAACACAACCTAACCCTTCCGAGACGGAATGCAGTGATTTGAGGCGTATAAGTGCTCGTTACGATATATTTTAGTAAACATATTTTGTTGCGCAGTTACTAATTTTGGTGGTCATTATACATATTGCACAGGTATGTGAACGAGATTAAATATAATGATATTTAATCTCGTTCACATACCTGTGCATTATAGTAATTATTTTTAACTAATCCGAACATTCGATCGATTCAATGGAGGATCATTTTGCTTCTTTATAATTTCCGTTCAACATACATTACATATGTGTAACAACAAACAAATTGTGCGTCGGTGTATACGTCATACGCATTTATTTTTAAACTCCACACTACAATACGAGCCTAAATGGCACGTATTTATAGGCAGTGTGACGTAGATGCCTTTGGCGGTGCCATAAAAAAGCGTCGGCGGGCATGGTGCGTTTAATTATTTTACTTGTGAATGTTGAATTTTAAAATGCGTTTGGAACACAATTATTTTTTTATTCGTTGGTGCGGATCGTAGGTTTTAATATTAAAAAAAGTACCATTCAAGTGTGAGACGGATTTGACTGAAGCTTCCGTATAGTTCTTGCAGGCGAAGGCGAGTGGATAACATGGTTTTTTGTTTAAACGAACAACTCCTGCACTTGAAATAAATCGTGTGTCGTGTGCCTTTACAAACATTCAAACAACGGACTCAAAGAACACTGAGAGAGAACAACTAGTTGTGGATCACAAAAATGTTTGTCCCGCGTGGCGGACAGTGCCCGTGTGGGGGACAGTGCCGGATTAAGCAAGCGAGGGGCCCGTAGCAAATTCTTTCAGGTAAGAGTGCTTACATACGTCAGACTTTTTGTAGAGCTGATTATTGGGCCGACTGAAATTCTACACATTTATACGAGCGACTTTTTGAACGCTTTTTGTGCGTTTACTGTATGAAATTCGGTGTTTTATTTACGCCAAGGAAATAGTTGGTTACCGACTTCTTGTCTGATGTGGATTGTCTTTGTTGGAAAAGTTGTAACATTTCACGTTTTTGTAATCTTAAGTAATAAGTTTCACTCAAAAAATTACGCTCAGGCAGAGATGAGTGGGTTCAAATATGCGGGGCCCCCTTTCGCGCGGGGCCTGTAGCAATTGCTACTCTTGCCAAGTGGTTAATCCGCACTGGTGGGTGATCGGACTCACAGCACTCAGCGCGGTAGTAAAAGCGATAATTTTAACCATTACACCATCCGTGCAACATATCAAGCAATAGCTTGCCGAAAAGTGTACGAAACAATGAGAAACTTTAAGAGTAGTAGAGCCTCGCTCATGAATGGGCCGGCTCGACCGGGGAAGGACTACCCTCTCACAGAATATCGACGTGAAATACCAGTATTCCTACTGTTGTGTTTCGTTCGGTGAGTTAGAGTACCGGAAGCCCAATCACCCCCTTACCCCCTTCCCGAAGAGCAGCGATAGCTCAGTGGGGAGATCAACAGACTGCAATGCAGAGGGTCTGGGGTTCGAACCCACGTCGCGCACCTCTAACTTTCGGAAGTTACATGACTTTTCGAAATTATGTGCGTATTGATTGACAATTATCGCCTGCTCCGTGCCTCGGAGAGCACGTTAAGCCGTCGGTCCCGGCTGCCATGAACATCTATGGCAGTCGTTATTGGGAGAGTGTCGACACAAAAGATCCCACTGGGTCGAAGTGTCGCTGGTCTGCACTGACTGGCCCTCACATAAGATAAGATAAGATACCCCCTTCCCGCTCCTTCTCATTCCCACTTCCTTTCCTAAAGGGTCGGCAATGCGCTAGTGATGCCTCTGGTGTCGCAGGCGTCCATAGGCTACGGTGACCTCTTACCATCAGGTGGCCCGTATGCTTGCATGCCACCTTAGCTGTATAAACAAAAAAAAAGTTACCGACCTGCCAAATAGCGATTTCAATGCCGCGATATGGAATAGTGTTTGGCTACTGTATCCAGCATCCAATCTTCGATGCTTATGTCTTGGTTTTGTCCCATATACCAAAAGTCAATGAACGACGGAGGCTTTGAAAATATAAGTTCAGTGATCCATATTCGTTGTCAACAGGAAAAGAACTCGTTCCTGAATTACAACGTGTCCTGCATATTAACGCTGCCGCCCTACCAGAGACAAGGATACGGCAGGCTACTCATCGATTTCAGTGAGTATTTTTGTTTTTTGTTATCTGTTCTACTATTATTTAGGATTTATTTATATGTGTTGGATTATCTGTGGAACTAAGAAGCCGGTTCTAAATAGTTATCTATACAAATAACAAAATTGAAATGTCTGTTTGTAATGTCAAAATAACAGGTTTTTATCTAATGCATATGAAAGTATATAAGGTACCTATACGAAAACATCTATTTTTAAAACTTTTGTCTGTCGGTCTGTTTGTTCCGGCTAATCTCCGAAACGGCTGAATCGATTTTGACGGGACTTTCACTGGTAGATAGCTGATGTTATAAGGAGTAACATAGGCAAAGTTGATTTTAGAAAAAAAATTGGGTTCCACGGAGACAAATACTTTTTAGTTAAAATCTACGCGGACGAAGTCGCAGGTAACAGCTAGTTCCCAAATAAAGTGCTTAACTGCAGTGTCAATATAGGACTCTTTGAGATCATGATACGCACGGGAATAACATAGGGAGTGTTTTAATGACAAACAGCGCAAGCGAGCCGCAAGAGGAAGATATCTATCTATATTATATACAACCACTTTTTACAGTTTTGGGAGTGCGATTGCCAAATAAATTAAATTGATATACAATCATGAGAATCGATATGTCTAAATCGCAAGTATACATATATGTACGATGGAATATATTTTGCTTAATATTATCCACATTTTTATAATTAATATAATGAAAATATTTAAACACGTTATTTTGTATTTTCTAAAATTGATTATTTTATAAAATGATAATTAAAAACGTTTATCTTTTATTGATATTTCAAAATGATTTGATTTTTTTATATATTCCCATCTTATAGGTATATTTAATAGTGAATTTTTCCAGAAGGCCCTCTCTAATTATATTTTATAGAGTGATAGGACATTATGTACTGACAGAGGTCGGTGTAGGACTAAACATACAGAATCTAATAAGGCTGGGCATGCCGTTGGATAAAAACGATTTATAAATTTCATCTTAATATGTGTATCAAAGTTATCAAATAAAATATGTATCAAAGTTAGTTAAAAGTCGATTTTATGAAAATGCTGATTTCCATAAAAATATGTATTTATTAATATTTTCGTCTGAAACAAATAAGATCAATTATATTTGATTTGTAATCAATCAATCTTTTGTCACATAGTTATATTTTAATATATATAAATTACGTGTCTCGTTGTTTGTCCGCTATGGACTCCTAAACTACTGAACCGATTTTGATCAAACTTCGTAACCATATGTAATTTGGTCCAACTTAAAAGATAGGATAATTGTTTTTTTTTAAACGGGCAAAAATTATCTGATGTGAAGCAGGCGAAGTTGCGCGGGACAGCTAGTCCCTATATAGGTAGGTAATACCTTAAATACTATAAACAAATATAATTATGTATGATTCAAACATATTGAAACGGTATCAAAGCAATAAAATTAAATTTTAGGTATGAAATACGAATTAAGAAAGTATTTGTTGTTATACCATTATCGTCATAGTTATGTTATTCACATATTTGGCCCTTATTTCACAGCAAAGAGACATATTTTCTTGTCTTTATTACCAAGTAATGTAAAACAATAACCCATTTAAACCATTAGTTAAAAACACAGACAATAGAAAATTAACAAACGCTAACAAAACTCTTAACTAAAGAATATAAAAGTAGGCCGCACCCCTGAATAGACATAAATTATTAAGAGTTTAACCTCTAGCGAATTGTTCGATGAACTCGCCTCGTATTTGTGCGTGTGTCAATGTCACCGCAAAGTGACAACGCCCTTATAATTATGAATGAGGCCGCAATGTCAACTGTAATAAGAGAAAAAAAGCTTTTAGTGTCACTGGTTACTGACTTACACGACATCAAAGAAATATTAACGATGAACTCACAAGTTTATCTGTCTGGAGTTTAGCTAACCTTTAAAATTTGTTAGGATATTTAGAAACTCATTTTTAATCTTGGTCATTATAGGCAGTATATAAGGGTTTGGTTATGTTTTCTTGATATTCTTAAAAACAATTTAGGTTACAAATTACATTTATTATTGTAATACCTTTCAGCTAAGTTAATATGTTTGAGTAGTGAGTAGTGCGGTTGGGCGATAGAAGACATTCGAACTCTGCGACTTCTAGATCGCTGGTCCAATCCCTTGTAGATATAATACTTCTATTATATTAAGAAAACAGCTAAGAATGGCGGTTGTCATATACCATCTGGTAGATAGCTAGCTCGTCTACCATCAACAGCAAAGAAATTAAACAACAAAAGTAGTTCATGATTCGTTATCGTTAAGGGCGTTCAGAGTTTGATTGTACGTTAATGCCGTTGTTTCCATACTTGTAAAATTAGTAAATATATTGTGTTTGATATTGATAATATTAAATCTATCCAAATAGAAACGATTATATGAACTAAAAGTATTATTTTATCCGTTTTATTAAACACGTAGTACGTAATATTGTCTTCTGTTTACGCGAATGTTATTCATTGAAATTAAACTACTATATACGCAGTACGTCAAATACGCCATCCTAATCCTAATCCTAATCCTATCCTAATCCTAACTAATATTATAAAAGCGAAAATGAGTTTGTTTGTTTGTTACCTTTTCACGCCTAAACCACTGAACCGATCATTCTGAAATTTTGCATATACTTTTGTCAGGTGTACAGAAACGGACATAGGCTACCTTTCATCCCTAAAAAAATTACTGTTCCCGAGAAAAACAACAGTAACGTTCTTATGATAATAGATGGCGCCACGTGTCTTTCGAATCATTATTGAAGTATATTATTACAAGCAGAGTACAACCCGACTTGATTGTCAAATTCTAAATTAACGCGAGCGAAGCCACGGGCAAAAGCTAGTAATAAATGAAAGTGTCAATAAAGTCTAAGAACAAACTTTGAAGCGCCAAGACACATATTACCTAGTCTTCGAATGCTCCTTGTCTATAAATATCTCTTTTAATGGTACTCGTATGTGAAAATAAATTTGTACCTTTATTATGTCTATTTTGAGATAAACACGTGTATTTTAGCAGAATGAAATGTGTGTCGATGAATTTGAAAAATTGGGAATTTAATTAGGCGCTTGATTGATATATGAAAGAATTAAGTTCCATGTCAACATTGGCAAAACTTACTCAACAAAACGTGTCCATAACACCTGTACGGTCAATGCGTTAACCCTCCGTGTGCGGGTTTGTTTTGTCCCCCCGGGAGGCGAGGGTCGTCGCGGCGGGGCCGTCGGGGCCGTCGACCCGACCTCGATCGATGCAGTGCAGTATAGATCGGTCTGCCGTCTAGACTCCCCCCTCAGGTCTGGGGGGTTGGCGGACCCGCCGTGAGACGTAAATAGGGCTGCTGCGATATAACTAACCTAGGATAAGCTGGTGCGTGTGTGTGCAATTTGTTTGTGGGGCTCACGAATGGAATGGGAATCATTGGTGGGTTGTAAATGGATTTTGGTAATTGAACATCGTAGTGGAGTATTATTATATTATCGTAGGTTTGTTTATTATTATTTTAAGTGTTGGGTGATACACTACTTTATATTTATAACATTGTACATGTATGCAACAAAAACATTCTTGAGAAAAATAAGAATATGTTTAAGCACGCGTATACCTACGTATTTTTATTTATTTGACACGAAAAGTTAAACCAACTGCCACGCCTTAGGTCGCGGGTTCGATTCAAACATTCCAAGTCAAACATTTGTGTGCATGAACACTGATGTTTGCCTTGGTCTGGGTGTTTCTATGTATAATATGTATGTATTTACAAAAAAAAAGTATATATATATATGTATGTTTATCCATTGTCTAGTACCCATAGTACAAGCTCTGCTTAGTTTGGACTAGATGTGTTGTGTGTGTGGTAGAATATTATATAATAATATAGTCATCAAAAACAGTCATTTGTGAGAAGATTTTTATATACTTAACTGTCTATCTATCATGTCATAATATTAAATACAAATTTTAACGGTGTCTGTTATATATTGCTATACTTGGCTCGCAAATAAAATCAAAAACGAATAATCATAAAATATTTAATGATGAGTGCGGACAACCGTTAACAGACGTATATTTTATGACGTATTAATTTGACAGCCCTGGTCGTATCGCTATTGTATTGTAGACATATTCCTTACGAACTTTTGCCCGCGGCTCCGCTCGCGTTAATTTAGAATTTGACAATCAATTCGGGTTGTACTCTGCTTGTAATAATATAATCCAATCATGATTCGAATGACACGTGGCGCCATGTATTATCATAAGAACGTTATTGTTGTTTTCCTCGGGAACAGTAATTTTTTTCGGGATGAAAGGTAGCCTATGTCCGTTTCTGTACACCTGACAATGTATATACAAAATTTTGGAATTATCGGTTCAGTGGTTTAGGCGTGAAAAGGTACCAAACAAACTCATTTTCGCTTTTATAATATTAGTTAGGATTTATTGCTTCAGATGTAATGTTGTTCATCACAACCACATCGAATATTTGGTTATGTTAATACTTTATTCATGAATTTTGGCCGCAAACTCGTCCTAATGTGTTCGTCTCAATTTGAATTTAAAACTAGAAATTAGTACGAAAATATTAATGGTAGGTCGCTCATTGTAAATTGCTGGATAACTTTTGGCATACCAAATCTCATTTTACAACTTGCATAATAAACCAAAATTAAATGTTCACGTCAATGTAAACATGTATTGTAATGGTTTAATTAAAGTTCAGATAAAATATTTTCAGTTGTATGCAGACTGACAATAGGTACTAGAGTAGACCCTTGGGGTATTCGCCAGGTTAATTAACTATGGTGTACCCCAAGGCTTTATTTTAGAGCCCCTCTTTGTCTTAATCACTTTACACTTCAATGAACTATACGTTGCGTATTGAACTTCAATAGATTATTATCAATTTATTTTGTTTCTAGTTGAAATTAAACTACTTCTTCTTTATTACATAATTTTAAAACTATTTCACTACTACTATTGAACTTTACTACGTTTTAAGCTATATAGAATATTAAAACTATTTTTAAACTTTATTTTGTTAAATAAACAATACGATAGAATCCATGTAAAGTAGTTTAATTTCAATGAATAACATTCACGTAAACGTAAGACAATATTCAATGAAATTAAACTACTATATACACTACTATTACTATTAAACTTTACTATTTTTTAAGCTAATTAAATTATTGAAACTATTAAAACTATTTATACTATTACTATACTATTATACTATTTATATTTGTGTTTACACTTTCCCCGACGTTTCGGTTGCTTTTCAGCAGCCATGGTCACGAGGAGACTAAGTTGGTAGTTGTCTCAATGTTTCAGTGTAGTTATTTCAAAGTACCCGAGCATAATTTAATCATGGGTGTTTCTATTTACGCAGAATATCCGTATATAGTAGTTTAATTTCAATGAATAACATTCGCGTAAACGTAAGACAATATTGTTTATAATGAAGTATATAACTTGATCATAGATTATCCTCGACTAGTAAGAAATGACTTGGTCATAATAATATAATGCAAACACATACATATATACGATAGCTCAGTGGGGAGCCAACGGACTGCAATGCAGAGGGTCTCGGATTCGAACCCACGTCGCGCACCTCTGACTTTCGGAAGTTATGACTTTTCGAAATTATATGCGTATTGATTGACAATTAACGCCTGCTCCGTGCCTCGGAGAGCACGTTAAGCCGTCGGTCCCGGCTTCCATGAACATCTATAGCAGTCGTTATTGGGAAGTCAGTGCCCTCTAATATCCTGACACTGGTCTAGCCTTAGGGTATCGTTAGCCTTCGGATGGCGGAGGTCAGATGGCAGTCGATCCGTATAAAAACTGATATCCAGTCAAATCCGGTTAGACTAGAAAGCCGACCCTAAGTGACTTGGGAATAATAAAGGCTAGGGAGTCTTCTCGGAGACTTATCAGAGAGATACATATAAATTTAAATTAAATTGAATAGATCAACAATGTGTGTTCCCAGTACTTTATCTTCTAGTAACTTTTTAAGCGACTAATTTAATTGTTCAAGATATCCCAGAGTAAGGATTTTTTTTTTTATAAAATGCTACTGGCAAGAAAGCGCTTCTATAAATCTGTATAGGTTTCTTTTACATTTTTAACGAGTTAATTACTTGCAGCGTTGTAATTTAAAATTCAATCTTTTAATTTTAGTACGTCATTTGCCTGGTAACAAGTGGTTCGGTTTCATTACAGAGCTAATTAATAATTCATACTTGCGTGAAGATGAGATTTTTTCTTACAAACAACGATGGTTACTCGTTTTAGTGCAAGAATATACCGTCGTATAAAATACTAGCTGACCCGCGCAAGTTCGTCTGCTTTACATAAGAGAATTTTCCCCGTTTTTGCAACATTTTTCATTGCTGCTCTGCTCCTATTGGTCGTAGCGTGATGTTATATAGCCTATAGCCTTCCTCGATAAATGGGCTATCCAACACTAAAAGAATTTTCAATTGGAACCATTAGTTCCTGACATTAGCGCGTTCAAACAAACAAACAAACTCTTCAGCTTTATATTATTAAGTATAGATAAAGATTAGGATGGTGATCCATTTGAATGATTGTCGGTATATTAATCTATTTTATTTCCTGTTATATAGGTATTTTGTTTTTTATCAGAATATTTTTAGCCGAGCTCAGAAATATGTTATTAAACTATCAATAATTCGAATGCCAGAAATAAAATAAAACCTACTATGTCTGGCGGCCTGTGTGCCGCTACGACTGACGACACGATGGCGTAGTAGTTAGTGTAACCGACTGCCACGCTTAAGGTCGCGGGTTCGATTCCCGCACAAGTCAAATATTTGTGTACCTGAACATGGATGTTTGTCTTGTTCTGGGTGTTTCTATGTATAATATGTATGTATTTACAAAAAAATGTATATATGTATGTTTATCCATTGTCTAGTACCCATAGTACAAGCTCTGCCGAGGAAAGATTGACTAAGAAAGTTTATAAGGCTAGTGTGAATGGAATAGTCGCAAGAGGAAAACCTAGGCGAACGTTTCTCGATCAGATCGGTGGCGTTCTGGACAAAGGCCAGGTTTAGAGCTCCTTGAACCGACGGGCGTGTATGAGGAATGTGATGAAAGTGAATGAAGCCATAGAAGTGTGTCAGGATCGTAGCAAATGGAAATCCGTACTCTCTGCCTTCCCCTCTGGGAAACAGGCGTGAGTCTATGTATGTATGTATACTCAATTGGTTAATAGCATACTAACCAATACCCATATTTCACCAGGTTACCTCCTAACCAAAGAAGAAGGAAAGGTTGGCTCTCCAGAAACTCCACTGTCAGATCTCGGTCTTATATCATACCGATCTTACTGGAAAGAAGCTCTTCTCAAGAGGTTATGTTCAGCACCTGGACCAACATTGTGTATAAGGGATCTGAGCAAAGATCTGGCGATAGCGTCTTCGGATATTGTGTCAACGCTACAAGAGAGAGGTCTGATGAAGTACTGGAAAGGCAAGCATATAGTGCTAAAGAAACAGGTGCGTATAATGATTTTGTTTATTATTAAGTATAATAATATTTAATGAAGGTGAAAAATGTTTGTGGATACTAAGGTGAGAAACTATGGCGCTGTATTTAATTGTAGCCATGTATACAGTTTTTGTTAGTGTAGAATATCTGTTGATTTATACGGTAGTATTCGTTATCTTCTTACAAATGTTTGTAATTTCAAGTAATATAAGTTCATCGTATATCTAGTATATGTTCGCATTAAATCATAAATTTGGATATTTTTCCAAATGGGACAGAGAGCTGTGAGCAAGGTTTAGTGTAATTGTTTGAATTATTGAAATTGAGAAATTAATATTTTATTTACCATATGAATCTACCCTCGTGAGTGGTAATAGATACTGTACGGATTCTTTGTTTGATAGATTGATAGAAATGAAAGAGGCTTAGAGATTCAGAACTAATATATTGATATAAAGGAAAAATGATAATGTTATGATATATGATTGATAATGAGTACACACGCGGCGCGGTTGGTGTCCGGTAATGAACTAAATATGAATTATATGAAATTAACAATATTAAAAAAATATGCTGACACGGGCGCACGCGCGTACAAAGTAGCGATGTACGGTGAAATTGTACCCTCAAATGGTTCTTCTGAGTGAATTACTAGCACCCATACAGTTGATATGTCGTTGGCATTCAGTCTAAGGGTAGTCCAGCAACTATGGACATGCTTTTCTTCATGCCATCTGCACATATTTATATGTAAGCTCTTCTAGCACAAGACCAATCAATCAACTTTTATGTGCTTCCTAAGGCCTCAGAACTTATATTGTGAGTGTTCAAGGGTTCAATTGGTAAGACAAGAGCATAACTGCACTTTTTGTAATTTTACTGAAAGGCTTAAATGATTTTTTTATATTCTGTGTCGTCTTGCACATATTGTTAAGTAATAGTTGTTGAAACAGGATTTAATTCTGGTGCGGGAGTCGTCATCAAAAAAATAAAAGTTGATGTTTTATTATTTATTACATGTGGGATCTAGTTTGTTGACGGGGTCAAGGTGTCTTTCTGCTAGATAGTAAGTCTCGGTGGTGAATGTAAAGCTTGTCGTGTTCGGCCAGGAGGTGCTGGAGGAGGTGTCGCGTCGCGCGGCGCGCGCGCGCTGCGTGGACCCGCTGTGCCTGCGCTGGTGGGGCGGCGGCGGCGCGCTGGCGCCGGCGCGCTGACGCCGCGCCCCCGCCGCGCCGCGGAGACACCACCGCCCCAGCAGCAGCGCCGCGCGCGCACTGCTGTAAGCGACCCGCCTCCGTGCGTGTGACTGCCACTGACTTCCTCCTAACCAGGTATTAGACTTTAAAGTCAAGTTCAGTGCGACTTCTTTATTGACGAGTTCAGTGTGACTTACTTTAGTAGAAACGTACTTGTAGATTAGTGATGTGAAAACTACAGGAGCTAAGAATTGCTTGGCTGCGTACCGGTTTCGTAATGTCAAGTTCAGTGTGACTTACTTTAGTAGAAACGTTCTTCTAGATTAGTGATGTGAAAACTTAGACTAACAGAAGTATAGGCCGCTCGGCTGCGCACCGGTTTTGTCCTACCATGATCATGCTCATATCATGTTGTTGGTGTAAGAGATCTTTCATCTGAGACGTGTGCAGTATTTAATTAAGGTTCGGTATATGAAGACTTACATGATTTAGAATTAAGAAGAACACCTCTAGCTTGTGAAGTGAAAACTATGTGTCTTTTCGTGTATAATGCGCCTGCGCAACTTGCAAGCAGCCTGGCAAGAGCTGTGCTGCGATTACTTTAGGATAGTATAGAGGCTGATATGTCTATTGACAACATGTCTATAAATTTATAAGCTTAGCACTAATTATATAAAATGTACACTTATGTAAATGTTACTAATCTCTAAATACAATAAGTAAAAAAATAATGTGCTTTACAACAATTTTATTATTATAATATTATTTATTTATGACGTAAACTATAGTATGTGTATCTTAAAAAACACGCCATCTATTTTTTACAGCTTAAAACTACAGTTTCTAAGATGTATGCCATAGATGACGCATATTATCACCAAAAGATACTTTGACTAAACAAATAATTAGGTATTTATATCTGGTTTAGTTTTAAGGTTGTGTGGCAATAGAGATATACAAAATATATTAATTTTAAATTGAATATATGGAATATTAAATATTAATAAAATCAATAATAATTGTAATATCTATCATAAATGTATGAAGCAAATCAATGATTCGTTTTAAATTAATATTAATTATTAGTCAAGTAAGTTCGTATTAAGACGATTTAATACAGTATCGTTTGAAAAGCCATTTTTGTAAATGTAATTATAACAGACTAGTGGGGAACCGTTGGACTGCCACCCAGAATTGAATTTGTACCTAAGGCACCTCTGACTTTTCGATTTTTTTTTTTTTTTTTTTTTTTCATAATTTTTTTTTTACTAGCTTTTGCCCGTGGCTTCGCTCGCGTTAATTTAGAATTTGACAATTAATTCGGGTTGTACTCTGCTTGTAATAATATAATTCAATCATGATTCGAAAGACACGTGGCGCCATCTATTATCATAAGAACGTTATTGTTGTTTTCCTCGGGAACAGTAATTTTGTTCGGGATGAAAGGTAGCCTATGTCCGTTTCTGTACACCTGACAATGTATATGCAAAATTTCAGAATGATCGGTTTAGTGGGTTAGGCGTGAAAAGGTAACAAATAAACAAACAAACAAACTTATTTTCGCTTTTATAATATTAGTTAGGATTAGGATGTGCGTATTAAATAGCTAATTATCGCTCACTTTCACGGTGAAGGTAAACATCGTGAGGAAACCTGCATGTTTGAGAGCTTTACATAATGTTTTCGAAGATATGTGAAGTCTGCCAATCTGCACTAGGTCAAAGCAGTAGACTATTACCTAGCCCTTGTCATAATGAAAAGAGGCTCGTTCCCAGAATTGGGACAGTTTTATACATGACTGATATTATATCTATACTAATATTATAAAGCTGAAGAGTTTGATTGTTTGTTTGTTTGAACGCGTTAATCTCAGGAACTACTGGTTCGATTTGAAAAATTATTTCAGTGTTAGATAGCCTATTTACCGAGGAAGGCTATATAACATCACGCTACGACCCACAGGGGCAACGCAGTAGCGATAAATTCGGGTAAAACCGCTATGAAACAAATTTAAATAATTGTAACATCATTTTAATTATAGTGTATTGAAAGTTAATGTAAATGTTATCCTTAAATTATTGATCCTTCTCCTTAGCCTTTATTATTCCCAAGTCACTTGGGGTCGCCTTTCTAGTCTAACCAGATTTGACTGGATATCACTTTTTACACGGAGCTGCTGCCACCTGACCTCCGCAACCCGAAGGCTAACGATACCCTAAGGCTAGACCAGTGTCAGGATATTAGAGGGCACTGACTACCCAATAACGACTGCCATAGATGTTCATGGCAGCCGTGACCGACGGCTTACTTTAACGTGCTCTCCGGGGCACAGAGCAGGCGATAATTGTCAATCAATACGCACGTAATTTCGAAAAGTCATATATCTTCCGAAAGTCAGAGGTGCGCGACGTGGGTTCGAATCCAAGACTCTCTGCATTGCGGTTTATTGGTCTCTCCACTGAGCTATCGCTGCTCTTAATAATTTTTATTGATAATAGCAGAAATTACAATTTCGAATATATCTTTAATATTTTTTTCGTTGACTATATCATGCATGGTACTTAAACGTGATGTGCGAAATGTAACTCTAATACATCTTTGTATATAAGCTATGGACAATGTATGTATGTAAGTTACACTTTTCAGGATGTATACTGAAAAGTATGTAATATATTCGAGATAGTCATACTTTTTATGTATGTGGATGTTATACGTATTTTGTATAATCATTGCGTACTTACTATAAAATGTAGTTCGGTTTTTAGTCCACACAGAGAAAGCGAAGGCGGAGCGGTAGCGGAGGCGGACTTTTTGCATTGTGAGTAAACAGGGATACCGTCTTTACGCATAATGTTTGTTTTTCCTAATATACTTCGTCATAGCTATTTTGGTATAACAATACTTTGCCATAATTGTTTTTGATATACAGCAAACCTAGTGTCGTCTCCTTATCCGACCTGGCTTGCAAAGCGAGTAATTAGGGACAATCCGACAAATAGGGTCGTTAAGTTGCCGCGGCAGGCGGCTAGTTGTGATAATAAACAATTAAAGATTATGCGTAAGTTGTTATGCGTAAATATAGGCCTCAATGGCGTAATGGTTAGTGTAACCGACTGCCACGCCTGAGGTCGCGGGTTCGATTCCCGCACAAGTCAAACATTTGTGTGCATGAACATGGATGTTTGTCTTGGTCTGGGTGTTTCTGTGTATAATATGTATGTATTTACAAAAAAAAAGTTGTATGTTTATCCATTGTCTAGTACAAGCTCTGCTTAGTTTGGGCTAGATGGTGTTGTGTGTATGTGGTAGAATATTATTTTTATATTAATTAGGATAAACAAAAGTCTGCCATGTTTATATTATGTTTTAAAATGTTATGCAAATGGATAGAGAAACGCGAAAACATTTCACACACGATTTGGAATCATCATGTATGTAATGTTTCATTCTATTTCGAACATTACTGCAAAAACGCCACCGCTTCCGCTCCGCCTCCGGTACGGGTTCGCCTTCGCTGTCCGTGTGTGGTGGCCTTATATGACAGATTACAAATTAGACTTAACTAGCTTAGCTATTAAGTTTTTGATCTGATGATTCAAAACCAATCCGTTACTATTGACGTACATTTTATATTTTCTCTATAAAATGTTTTTATACGAGAAACTATTGGAATGTAAATATTTTCATATGTAAATGTATATAATATATTATTGAAAGATTGACGAAATTGATATTATGAATAATCAAAACAATATTTTCTGTGTAGACTTATGTTTTATTAATTTCTAATATGGACTTGAAAAAGTTTAGCATACAAACAAACTATGTTTTCATGAAACGATCTGTTCAAAAATTAATGTTCGTTTAAAATAACAAGATATATATAATTATTGTAATTGACATGAGAAATTTATATAATATATGATATATAACGCATTTATTATCTAAAATTTAAGATACGATACTTCATTATTTTCTCGAGAGCCTAAAAGAAAAGTTATTTTTTTAGTTTTGTTATGTGTCTGGTAGTATTATCGTGACCTTATGTAACCTCAATTTGACCTCTTTTATGTCACACACTTTAGTATATAAATAAAGATAATGTACATAATATAAATATAAAAATGTAGTGTCTTAGCTCATTTGTGGCTTCCAAACATATTTTCTGTACTTTAGCTTTATTAGTTTTGTTCAGTTCTTCATAGATGGCGACACTGTCCTTTCAGAAGAACAAGTTAGTCTCAACATGTACTTTTTAATTTATTTGTTGGCGTCGATGGTAGACTAAGCAGCGTCCCAACCAACTGACGGTAAGTTGTAACCGCCACTCATGGCTGTATTCTTCTGAATTTACCAAGAATCATTGGCAAAAAACTACTTGCGACTTGAAATACTGGGTACACTAAAGACTACTCTGACCTTCAATGGACACACTAGGATATTGTAATTACCAGTGACAAAATAAAAATAAGTAGGTTACTTACGATTACGTAAATATTTTTATAAGTGGTATGAAAATCAATACACTTACTTTATTCATTTAAATTTTGAAAAAAGTAAATGTATTAAAATGGAATCTTGTAAATAAATATTAAAATGTATGTTTGTTATTGTGAATTTTAGGTTTAACAAATATTTGTTTAGTTCGTATATTTATGACAACCATACGATTTAAAAAAAAAACTGTCTGTGTGTTTGTACAAACAGATTTAATTAGGCATCTATGGTCCTTAAACCGATATATTTATTTATTAACTTGGATATCCAGTAGTTATTACATTAATACATATTTTACCAAAAAAATCTAACGTGCGTATGTATAGCCTTACTTATAAACCACTCTTAAATATTAAGAGGTAATTATGTATTAGTACCAGTGCCTAATCAGAAATACAGATAAACGTTACTCAACTTAATAATTTAATTCATCATGGTAAGCCCTTGATCAACTAAATTAATATTATTTGTGTGTTTGTGTGAATGTGTTTTCCCCAATTAGAAACTCGTTTAAATACTTAAGTACCTCTTAAATTTAACAGGAGTTTATAGGTAAGATGCATTATTGTACATCTTTATAAGGTTCACATTTATGCATCATTAAAATATAGGGACGGTAGCACTTATATATAAATAGACAAGTACATGTTAGCCAATAAATACAAAGATTTATATAGGAAAGGTCGCGGGTACATCTAGTATTTAAATATTTTACTAAAGAGGCTTTTATACGGGCATTATGTTTACTGCAGAACTGCCTCCGTGGCGCAGCGGTAGTGAACGCGACTGCTGTACGGTCGGGCCAACATAAACGTATTGGGTTTCTCTGTTAAGAAATCTCAATACGAGCCCGGAGTTAGGAAGTTGGCGGTGTTAGACACCCCTGTGCCTCGGAAGGCACGTAAAGTAGTTGGTCCTGCGCTTGATCTCTCTCCGGTCGTGTCGGATTATCCGTCCCATCGGATCATGAGAGTTAGGGAACAGAGAGTGTATTAGTGTTTGCGCACACACTTGTGCACTATAATATCTCCTGTGCAGATGGCCCAGTCTCTGTAAAGATTGGCCGCCGTGACCGAAATTCGGTCTTGAGGACATTATTATTACGTTTATTGCAATATAGTCGGCATTGTTGAAGCAGCAACAGCTTAGTGGGCGACCCTTGAATTGGAATGCAGAAGTCTCGACTGCGATCCCAAAGCGCGCATGTCTCACTTTTCGAAGTTATGTGCGTATTAAATACTTAATTATAGCTTGCTTTAACGGTGAAGGAAAACATCGTGAGGAAACCTGCATGTCTGAGAGTTCTCCATAATATTCTCGAAGATATGTGAAGTCCGCACTGGGTCAATGTGGTGAACTATGGCCTAAGCTCTCGCAGAGAAGGGACCCGTGCCGTGGGACAGTTTAATACAAGGCTGATATTATATTATTTATAATGATGTCAGCAATCATAGTCATGCTGTGCAATATACGGCAATATTATGCGTATGGCCCGGCTATATAGCTACCCAATTAAGTAATGTATGGTATTGCCGACGCATTTAAATGTTGTCAAGATGGTACATATATTGCTGTAAGAATATTGCCCGTTTAAAAGCCTCCTTTGATAAATATTAAGTGTTGTTTTATACTTATACCTAGTTATATTACCTATATCTGTTTTTATGTTATAATAATATATGTCTAATAAATGAAAATATACATTTTTAAATATATGTGGATATTTTGAATGTATAAATTGAATGTTAAATGAATTTTAATATTTTATATCTAAATCATTCATACAGTCTTTCAGTTATTTGTAAAATACCTTGTAAATAAATATTTGCTTTCCAATAATTGTCATTATTAATAATTATGATTGTAATTAAATCAACTTTTTTGTTTTTCTTATTTTGTATCTAATAATATATGAATAGTAAATTCAAAATAACTGTAAATATCTTAAAAGTATAAATGGAATATAATAAATGAATGGTTATGGATAAATGTGTTTTATTTGTGATTATTTCATATCATCGATTTTAGCCAAATGTTCTCGTTATATGGAGTAGCCTTGGACACAATATCACAATGGTCTGATCATATGCTCCGAAAGCGTGCCCATTTTATGCTGGTTGTTTTATACCTGCATTAACGCGACAGATAGAAAAATAAAATTATTGAAATTAAACTATTTTATCGCTGCTTATTTCACAAAGACTGTTTAGAACATTTTAAAACTATTTAAAATGATTAAATTATTTACATTTACACTTGCCACGACATTTGGTTGCTTTTCAACAGCCGCTAGCCGGTTACGGGGAGACTCGGTGACCGATGTCCTTCATGTTGTGTTCTAAAAGTAGTGCTTTCGAATAAATCGCCCTAAAATCCGTATAAAGAAGTCTAATTCTAATGTATAATATTCTCGTAAACGTAAGACAATATTAAAAAGATAACGTGTTCATAAATGACCGCCTGCATCCATTATAATATTCCCGTGCAATGGACGCTTAAAACGAGCGTAAGACAGATAATGACAGAGCTCGTGCGGCGCATATTCAAATCGGCGCGCGGCCGCCATTGTAAATGTTTTTGCTATTTTTGATAAATATGTATCTTTATTGTCAACCAATAACTTAAATATTTGGGACGGACAAATTGTAATATAACTATTTATGTTTCGTTTAATCTGTAAAATTGGATAGATTTCTACTGTTATAATCTAAAAATCACGTAACACGAGCTTTTTGCATTTTTTGTGCAAATTCACGTACCTAATTTTGTAGGCGAAAATATTAATTATTTTAAGTTTTTTACACGGAGTAATTGTAAACACATTCATTGTTATGGTAAATGTATATTTTATATTTGTATTAAACGAAAAGTGTTGATTTTATTCACTTAACTGTGACCGTCTGTTTTGGCACATTTCACTCGGCGCAGTCTTAAATAAAATTATAGGACAGCTACTTTTGTTTACGTGACACTTCAGTGGCGCCATCTAAGATTGCCATTGCGTTGAAATGACCATTTATTCCATAATCGGCTGTCATCGCAAGAAATTCTAGTTATTAGCTCGGTGAAATTACGCAACGTGTCCATTAGCATATCACGGTGGGTCCACATACGTCATGAGCTCATCCGAACGCATCGAACCGTGGCTTATAAGTGCCTATTCAAAAATGACAATTACCTATGAGCGCGCCGGTTATTATACATTCATATATTTACATATTGTATTAATTTAAACGTTTTTATCAGTATAAATAGATTTATTTTTGAAATACTACGAGTTTTGATATTGTGGATATGTACCTATAGGTATCGTTTCGGATAACGGCAATGGATCATATATTTTTTGTTTGGCTTAGTTGATGTTCCTGAGTTAGTTTACAAGGTTGGAGTACGCGTACCCACTGCACACCTACGAAGAACAAATCTTCTCGATGTACCTCTAGCGAGAACAACGTACAGACAAAATGCATATATTGTTAGAGCATGTCGTACGTTTAATGGGGAGTGTCGGAGAGTCGATCTTGACATGTTTGCATCAAGTATTGGTGATTTAAAAAAATCCATTAACAATAATTTTTTTGATACTTAGTGTTAGATTTTCTTTTATGTATAATCTTTGTATGAAATACATCGCTGTCTATGTTAAATATATATATATATATATATTATACTATTCATCTGTGAAAACTTGTAATTGGCCTTTTGCTAATATGTTTTAACTTATAAGAATTATTAGCTGTAAGTTTTCCTGAAATAATAAAATAAAATAAAAAGTAAAAATAGATGTAGGTATGTACCTAATTTTTTAGATATATGTACTTTTAGACTGTAAAGTAATAGATTCACATCGCAAACGCTGAGGTTGTAGATCAAACCCCAAACCTTTATATCGATGTCTGCTGCTTTAAACATTGGACTATCGCCCCTTAATTTACATTCATATATAGATATTCAATTTTAGGCGGTTACCAAATTTCTGAAGTAAGTTAAGACATTAACAGAACAAATAAAATGAAAGGTAAACATGCGAGAATATGTAATATAATTCTTGATCTCTTCTAGCTTTATAAGATTTTTTTTTATACTACTTAGGTGGCAAACAAGCATACGGCCCACCTGATGGTAAGTGGTCACCGTAGCCTATGGACGCCTGCAACACCAGAGGCATCACTTGCGCGTTGCCACCCCTTTAGAAAAGGAAGTGGAAAAGAGAAGGAGGAAAGAGGGTGATTGGGCGTCCGGCACTCTCACTCACCGAACGAAATAACAGTAGGAAAACTGCTATTTCACGTCGATATTATGTGAGAGGGTAGTCCTTCCCTGGTCGAGCCGGCCCATTCATGCTGAAATCAACGAGGCTCTACTACTCAAAAAGCTTTTGCTCGCATTAGAAATAAGTAAAACTATGGTAGTTTAAAAAAGTTTAACAGTTTTAAATAAAATATCTATATTACTTACTCATAATACAGCTTTATTATGATGAATCAATTTTTAAATCGGTATAGTAGTTTTTGAATTAACTCTTACAAACAAACATAAAATCATATATTTCCTCTTTATGATATTGTTATAGATAATAAAATGAGGCCTGTTTATAAACTGCCCCATTGATGAACACTAGCATCCTCTACGTATCCGAAGGGTCAGGCCATAGTCCACCACTCTAGGAAACTTCACAAATCTTTCAGAACGTTATGGAGAACTCACTCTCATAGAGGTTTTCTCATCTGTACATTTATATCAAGCACACCTATTATTAACGTAATGATAATTAAAACATGAAACATTTGCCTTTTTAGAAGGACGTTAAGAATATTGTTGGCTGAAAAGTGTTACTGTTCCATCACAGACATTCATAACGATATCATTTAAAAAAATGTTGGAATCATCTAATATGTTAGATTAAGTTTTATTATTTTATAGATCTTTTATTATTTGTATTTTTAATGTTACTTTAAGTTTTTTATTAATATGTAAATATTTGTTCGCCAATATTGGCAAGGCACAGAACTGCACTTTTTATTTTTTTGTGACATCTTATAAACCAGTGCTTGGCTTGCTCACTCAACAAACACCTATTCAACATCGGCATCACTGACAGCCCCTTATGTAGAGGCTGCATGTAGACCGAGGAGACACCGGCTCACGTGCTGCTGCATTGCGAAAGCGTGGTGTGCGTTACCGCAGCAAAATGTTGAAAAATGTTGTGCTTTAGAGAGGTGAGAGTATGGCAAATAATTAGTCCATCGTGAAGAGTAATTTGTTCACTAATAGCAAAATTTGTTCAAGTGGTAGTTTTAAAGTTATTCGAGAAAAACACATTGTTAATATAACTTTTATAATAGTCGTAATTTAAAGCTGAAATTAACAGGATTGTTTATTGATGGAACAATTTAATTTGTTCAAGGTATTCCATGTTTCCTTGTTTTATGGGAACTACGTATTCGATCATTTAAATCTGACCGTATAAAATGTAATTAAATTTCTATTATATCGTACGTATCTTCATATTGCGTAGAGTTACGTAAGCTAAATTTACTGTCGTTATAAAGGTGTACCAAGGGTACATGATACATCTTTTTATTTGATTGTAAGTGTTATGGTTTACTTGCAAATCCGTTTCTTTCTGAATTTCGGCACCATTTAATTACATTGGTGTTTATCAAACAAACCTAAAACTAATGTTTGAACAATTTTGAACAAATTAAGGTCTATTATTGGTATTTTTTTCAAATTTCTACGTTGAGCCGTTTTTGAGATATGGACAATCCCAAAACGTTACCGCAGCAAAATCTTATATAACTTTTGAACCACAAGACACACAAATTTTGCTGTTAACAAACATTTAATACGCAATAAAAGCTATCTATTCATGCATTTAAATCCGAGCTAAAGGGATTTAAAAAAAATATGTTTTTGTGAAATGTGTTTTTCTCGAATAACTTTAAAACTACCACTTGAACAAATGTTGCTATTAGTGAACAAATTACTCTTCATGATGGACTAATTATTTGCAATACTCTCACCTCTCTAAAGCACAAAATTTTTCAACATTTTGCTGCGGTAACGCACACGAAAGCGTGAGCGACCAACGGGCAAGACTACTAAACAGTCCAGAAACGATGAAGGAAGTACTGCGCAACACCGGTCCCCTATTGTCTTTCTGGACGGAGCTGGGATGGTATGAGTAACCGAACAACTTCTCGCGTCGGTCACTTACGCACAATGGCCCAATTGTGGGGCTAAGTGCGGATAACACACGTCCAACTAACTAACTAACCCTTTGTGGGCTCGAGAGTGTATGTATAGAAAAGCAGAGACGTAGCACATATATACACGTAGGTACCTACACCAAACTTCGTACCTACTGCTACTTCCTACCAAAAAAACCAATACTGATTGGCCTGACCCGGGCAATAAACCTTAAAATCAACCTTGACAGTAAGCGGAAACTTAGCCACGAATGCGACAGTTACTGATTACTAAACTCAAACGCCTTATCATAAAACAGCTCGGCGATTTTTTCGTACGTACCTCATATAAATGCTCATTATAGTTATTAATTGTTCACATATTATCACCTTAATGGCTGACGTCAGACGGCAACGAACTGTGTGCCTCAAGGTCTCTCGTTATGAACCACTTTTTTTATTTACATACCTACACATAAAACTAAACATATAGATATAAATATTGCCATATTGTGACCTTGTGATGTTTGTTTTAATACTCACATACACAGTTGTCTATGTGATAAGCGGTGGTAACTCAATGAGTGAGAATAATCGTGGATTCGAATCCCATGCGATGCGATGTTAACCTGCTTGCAACACAAATATTTAGCGTAGTTTGGGGGAATCTCTATAGTAGCACCGACACGCTGGCGACCAGCTATAATAAAATTGAAAACCAAGTGTTTAAACACGAACATTGATGTTTGTCTTGGTCTGGGTGTTTCTATGTATAATATGTATGAACTTACAAAAAAAAAGTATATCTGTATGTATGTTTATCCATTGTCTAGTACCCATAGTAAAGCTCTGCTTAGTTTGGGCTAGATGGTGTTGTGTGTATGTGGTAAAATATTATTATTATATTATTATTATTATTCCAGCAATTGACAAGTTAACAAATACCTACTAGTAATATAACTACAATATAAATTGCAAGATGTGGGAACTTAACTACCAAAAAGTTTCAGTTCCCACACGGAACAAAAGTTTGTGTTCATAGAGTATTAGTGCCCACACTTTTGTATGGAAGTGAAAGTTGGGTGTGGCAAAAGAAGCATGAGAGCAGAATAAATGCTGTAGAAATGAGAGCGCTGAGAAGCATATGTGGTGTGACACTGAAAGATAGAATAAGGAATAGTGTGATTAGAAAGAGATGCGGCAAGAAAGTGGATATAGTGACAAGAATAGAAAAGGGTATGTTAAGCTGGTTTGGACATGTAGAAAGAATGTACGAGACAAGACTGACTAAGAAAGTTTATAAAGGCTAGTGTAAATGGAACAGTCGCAAGAGGAAAACCTAGGCGAACGTTTCTCCATAAGATCGTCGGCGTTCTGAACAAAGGCCAGGTTAAGAGCTTCTTGAACCGACGGGCGTGTATGAGGAATGTGACGAAAGTGAATGAAGCCAGAGAAGTGTGTCAGGATCGTAGCAGATGGAAATTCGTAGTCTCTGCCTACCCCTCTGGGAAACAGGCGTGAATCTATGTATGTAGATGTGTACCTACTTAGTTGTTCCGAATCTAGCTTCTCTTTGTGTCCGTTATTTCAATGTTCGAGATATCTTGCATTCCCTGCAGCGCAAAGGACAGTTTATATACAGCGCTGAAGACTATTTAAAATCGATATTTTTAGATTTTCATAGTTGTAAATCATAAAGCACACATCATCAAGCAAGGAACGGACCCATTCTTTGCAAGAGAATAGGTAGGACACAGTTCACCACTCTGGTCTACTGCAGGTCCGCAGATTTCACATATCTTCAAGAACATTATCTATACTAATATTATAAAGCTGAAGAGTTTGTTTGTTTGTTTGAACGCGCTAATCTCAGGAACTACCGGTTCGATTTGAAAAAATCTTTTAGTGTTAGATAGCCTATTTATCGAGGAAGGCTGTAGGCTGTATAACATCACGCTACGACCCACGGGGGCGGCGCAGTAACAATAAACGCGGACAGTCGGTCAGACGTGTAGGCTCGCAATATTTTTCTACGCCGTTATAACTTGTAATATTTTCTACGCTGTTATAAGTTGTAATAATTTAATAGGCAAAAACTTCATAAAGGCAGAGGTGCGTGTCTTACGATCGAACCCGAGACCTCCGCGTGGCAATACAATGCTTAAATTAATTATTCTTGTTGTTATTAGAAACCTTAATAAGACGACGAATACTTTATAAATATTTCTCCTATTTACCATACTGCTGCTTTAGAGGCTACCATCAAATTTTATTAAATGCTTGAGTATATTCAGTAGTAATTCATGGAGAAATGGTTGCAGCACCTTACACAGTCATGATTTGTAAACAAAATTTTATTGTTAACTTGGCGATTAAAAAGAGTGGCCATGAGTTTCTTAGCCGTTCTTCTCACGAGCCCTACACCCTTGCTTTGCTGAACGTGGCAGTAAATGCAAATTCACAGAAAAAATTTACTGTAACTTTGACATTCATAAATGTTAGGTACCTTGTAAACTAACTTGAATAAATTTATTTTTGTTTTTGTTTATTAATTTTTATTGAAACAACGTAACGAAGTACGAATATAAAAAAAAAACACGCAATTGATTGATTACCTACTGAATACAAATTTGAAACAAAAATACTTATTTTATGTAGGTATGATTTGTTATCGTGCAAGGATTATCGAAATAGAATGCGGTGTTTTCGAGATAATGCGGTGAATAATAACATTGAACACATGTAGGTAAGTAAATATGCTTAGTTCGTGTAATTTACACTTTGCCAATTAACAATAAACGTGCCGATTCGGTGAAAAAACTTAGAAAGTAGACGCTTGTGTACTTTCTAGCGAGCTAATTTATCATTTATGCTAGTGCAACATGCTCTTTCCTTATAAATTATTAGTGTTTGTACTATTTTATTGAATGACCTCTTTATTCCAGCATCCGGGACCAGAATTTAATGCTATGGTATTAGTAATGAATATCTTAATATATAAAAATCTCGTGTCACGATGTATGTTCAGGATAAACTCTGAAACTTCTGAACCGATTTTGATGAAACTTCGTAAATATCTATAATTTGGTCCAACTTAAAAGATAGGATAGTTTTATAAGTATTTGGTATTTGTTTTTTTTGTGTGTACAGGACAAAGTTTGTCGGAACAGCTAGTAAATATATAAAATCATTTTATTTCGGATAAATAATTCATAGATCATACTTTGTTTTTTTACAATGTAATGATATAATATGTTTCGCCATGGCTGGTGTACAAAATTTTAAATTATTTCGCAATGTTGGAATACTACCTGTTTGGTATGTTAAAAGAATAAAATAAAATAATTAAAATATAAAACAAATAGTAATAAATCTTGCACACTTCTGATAGTTGACTTCTAACATCCTATTAGATACTAAAACCAAAAAGTCGATAGTTTCAAAATATTAGGACAGCCTCACAGCCCATCTAGCTAAAGCAGAGGTGGGGTGGCTAGAACAAGTGTCTGACTTAACATCCTGTAATTAAATTGATTAAACATTTATTTTTATGTTGTAGGTACTTGTACAAACACATGCAACAATAAAATTTAAATACAAAAAGGGCCTTTTTTATGTAACGTGTCATGCTTGGAATTCCAGACATAATTGGAAACCTACTGTATCTCTCTGGTTGCTGGTGTGCCACTGCAACTCAATAGATTAACTAATATATTTTTAAGAAGTATAGGTACATTCAATATCATACATCCTACTGAATGCCTACTACTACTAAAATAATGTTTTACCCACTGCCTGGGTTTCAGGTTTATTTTTTAGTTATAACGTATCAATGGTTTGCTAACCTAAATGAATTTTGAAAGTAAATGAAACAAGTAACTTAGGTATAAAAACCAGGATCGTAGCAAGTAAATCCTAGGTCGACACCTACCCGTGCGAGAAACAGACGAGACAGCACCAAGCAATAGTCTATAAATTATGACTTGGTAAGACTTTTATTATCTAATTATACAGGCATTTTGTTTCTTTATGACGTAATTGGAAGGGAGCTAGAGGTCGTGTGGAACCCTTTCAACAAAATTGTTATCCTGCCAAATAAGCGCCAATAATTCACGACAGACAAAGGAATCGTGTTCATTATTCAACTACAATAAAACAAATATCAAATAAAGATAGGGCTGCGTTTTAGGGCTCGCGGGTTCGAAGAGAAAGAATATCTTTTATAATATCCATTGCTAAAAGATAGCTTCAGTGGGTAGTAATTAATCATCGCTATGGTGCGTCCAGTCTTGGGGATTTGATGTAAGTGATCACCTCATCGCTATGGCGCGTCCAGTCTTGTGGATAAGATTTAAGTAATCACCTCATCGCTATGGTGCGTCCAGTCTTGTGGATTCGATTTAAGTAATCACCTCATCGCTATGGTGCGTCCAGTCTTGGGGATTTGATGTAAGTGATCACCTCATCGCTATGGCGCGTCCAGTCTTGTGGATAAGATTTAAGTGATCACCTCATCGCTATGGCGCGTCCAGTCTTGTGGATAAGATTTAAGTAATCACCTCATCGCTATGGTGCGTCCAGTCTTGTGGATTCGATTTAAGTAATCACCTCATCGCTATAGTGCGTCCAGTCTTGTGGATTCGATTTAAGTAATCACCTCATCGCTATGGTGCGTCCAGTCTTGTGGATTCGATTTAAGTAATCACCTCATCGCTATGGTGCGTCTAGACTTGTGGATTCGATTTAAGTAATCACCTCATTGCTATGGTGCGTCTAGACTTGTGGATAAGATTTAAGTAATCACCTCATCGCTATGGCGCGTCCAGTCTTGTGGATTCGATTTAAGTAATCACCTCATCGCTATGGTGCGTCTAGACTTGTGGATAAGATTTAAGTAATCACCTCATCGCTATGGTGCGTCCAGTCTTGTGGATAAGATTTAAGTAATCACCTCATCGCTATGGTGCGTCCAGTCTTGTGGATAAGATTTAAGTAATCACCTCATCGCTATGGTGCGTCCAGTCTTGTGGATAAGATTTAAGTAATCACCTCATCGCTATGGTGCGTCTAGACTTGTGGATTCGATTTAAGTAATCACCTCATCTCTATGGTGCGTCTAGACTTGTGGATAAGATTTAAGTAATCACCTCATCGCTATGGCGCGTCCAGTCTTGTGGATTCGATTTAAGTAATCACCTCATCGCTATGGTGCGTCTAGACTTGTGGATAAGATTTAAGTAATCACCTCATCGCTATGATACGTCCAGTCTTGTGAATTCGATTTAAGTAATCACCTCATCGCTATGGTGCGTCCACTCTTGTGGATAAGATTTAAGTAATCACCTCATCGCTATGGCGCGTCCAGTCTTGTGGATTCGATTTAAGTAATCACCTCATCGCTATGGTGCGTCTAGACTTGTGGATAAGATTTAAGTAATCACCTCATCGCTATGGTGCGTCTAGACTTGTGGATTCGATTTAAGTAATCACCTCATCGCTATGGCGCGTCTAGACTTGTGGATTCGATTTAAGTAATCACCTCATCGCTATGGCGCTTCCAGTCTTGTGGATTCGATTTAAGTAATCATCTCATCGCTATGGCGCGTCCAGTCTTGTGGATTCGTTTTAACTAATCACCTCATCGCTATGGTGCGTCCAGTCTTGGGGATTCGATTTAAGTAATCACCTCATCGCTATGGTGCGTCCAGTCTTGTGGATTCGATTTAAGTAATCACCTCATCGCTATGGCGCTTCTAGACTTGTGGATTCGATTTAAGTAATCACCTCATCGTTATGATGCTTCTAGACTTGTGGATTCGATTTATGTAATCACCCCATCGCTATGGCGCTTCCAGTCTTGGGGATTCGATTTAAGTAATCACCTCATCGCTATGGCGCGTCCAGTCTTGTGGATTCGTTTTAACTAATCACCTCATTGCTATGGTGCGTCCAGTCTTGGGGATTCGATTTAAGTAATCACCTCATCGCTATGGTGCGTCCAGTCTTGTGGATTCGATTTAAGTAATCACCTCATGGCTATGGCGCTTCTAGACTTGTGGATTCGATTTAAGTAATCACCTCATCGCTATGATGCTTCTAGACTTGTGGATTCGATTTATGTAATCACCCCATCGCTATGGCGCTTCCAGTCTTGGGGATTCGATTTAAGTAATCACCTCATCGCTATGGTGCGTCCAGTCTTGTGAATTCGATTTAAGTAATCACCTCATCGCTATGGCGCTTCTAGACTTGTGGATTCGATTTAAGTAATCACCTCATCGCTATGGTGCTTCTAGACTTGTGGATTCGATTTATGTAATCACCTCATCGCTATGGCGCGTCCAGTCTTGGGCATTCGATTTAAGTTATCACTTCATCGCTATGGTGCGTCCAGTCTTGTGGATTCGATTTAAGTAATCACCTCATCGCTATGGTGCGTCCAGTTTTGTGGATTCGATTTAAGTAATCACCTCATCGCTATGGCGCTTCTAGACTTGTGGATTCGATTTATGTAATCACCTCATCGCTATGGCGCGTCCAGTCTTGTGGAATCGTTTTAACTAATCACCTCATCGCTATGGTGCGTCCAGTCTTGTGGATTCGATTTAAGCAATCACCTCATCGCTATGGCGCGTCTAGACTTGTGGATTCGATTTAAGTAATCACCTCATCGCTATGGCGCGTCCAGTCTTGTGGATTCGATTTAAGTAATCACCTCATCGCTATGGTGCGTCCAGTTTTGTGGATTCGATTTAAGTAATCACCTCATCGCTATGGCGCTTCTAGACTTGTGGATTCGATTTATGTAATCACCTCATCGCTATGGCGCGTCCAGTCTTGTGGAATCGTTTTAACTAATCACCTCATCGCTATGGTGCGTCCAGTCTTGGGGATTCGATTTAAGTTATCACCTCATCGCTATGGTGCGTCCAGTCTTGTGGATTCGATTTAAGCAATCACCTCATCGCTATGGCGCGTCTAGACTTGTGAATTCGATTTAAGTAATCACCTCATCGCTATGGCGCGTACAGTCTTGTGGATTCGATTTAAGTAATCACCTCATCGCTATGGTGCGTCCAGTCTTGGGGATTCGATTTAAGTAATCACCTCATCGCTATGGTGCGTCCAGTCTTGGGGATTTGATGTAAGTAATCACCTCATCGCTATGGTGCGTCTAGTCTTGTGGATTCGATTTAAGTAACCACCTCATCGCTATGGTGCGTCTAGTCTAGTGGATTCGATTTAAGTAACCATCTCATCGCTATGGTGCTTCCAGTCTTGTGGATTCGATTCCTAAACAAGGCACAAATTTGTGTGATCCAAAAATAGTTGTTTCTATGTGTCTGTAATGTTATGGGTATAAAGCCCTCGTAATGCATTTTGCCTAATTGCCCATCTTAACGAAAAGGCAAATATAAATTTTCGCGGCTAAAAATGCCAAAAAAAATTCCTAGCTTGGTCATTTAAATATTTTGATATAATTCTTGGCAGTAATTTTAACAATGAACCTTTCTTTTCCGTATTTCTTTATTATTAGCAATATTTGGATTGAAGGACCAAACTTCGGCCAAGTTTTTTTATAATTTACTATCTAACTATATTTCGTATCATTTCCGAAGTACAACAAAACTATACGTATTCACTCAGACAGTCAGTCTTATTCCTAGAAACATATCCAGTTCGAAGAAAAATATTCACCCGAAAACGCGGTAACCCTGGCCAGAAAGGTCTGCGCACTCGACTTAGGGTTGAAAAAACAGGCGGAGGTCATCGGAGCGCCCTCTGTCTCGTCAATGTGAACTGAAGTGTACAACCCTGCGACCTTAGAAGGTGACATGGTACGTGAGCTAGCGGACATCTTTGTTGCTAGGCCTACAAAATACAAACTTTCCTTGATATTATATTAGATGAGACTTAATCAAAAACAATTACAGATAAATACTACATATGGCCCCAAATTAAGGTAGGTATGCTTACATCTTGAACGTCTTTTAGTTAATGTATTGTAGGTACTAGGTATATACCTACTTGTAAATTGTAAATTAATAATAAGAATTATATTAAGTAACTTAAACTTTTATTTTTATTATGAGTATGAAACATAAAACAATTAAACGCAAAACATTACATAAAAATATATAAACAATTAGGTAGATATTGCCCGCGGCTTTGCTCGTTTTACCCTAGATTTTGTCAAAAATTTTGTTTTCCTCGGAAACAGTACCATTTCCTGGATAAAAGTACTTTTCTGTACGACTGACAATGTGTATGCGAATTGCATAATGATCTGTCTAGTAGTTAGGGCATGACAACGTAACGAACAAACACATTCGCATACTTATAATATTATAAATGGGTCGATGACAATATAAGTCCAGAAGTGATAAGTAATTATTTAAAGGCAATATGTACCTACCTATTGATGTATAACATCAGCTATCTACCAGAGAAAGTCCCCTCAAAATCGGTCCAGCCATTTCAGAGATAAGCTGGAACAAATAGACAGACCGTCATTTGAAATAAGCACCGTATATACTTTTATATGCAGTAAAAGCTGTTATAATGATATTACAAACAGATAGATTTTATTTATCTGTATACATACCTAATACTAGCTGTTCTCTGCGGTTACACCCACGTTGGTTATTGCGTATGATTACTGCGCCGCTCCCGTAAGTCGTTGTGTGATGTTACCCTTAATTACTTTTGTATAAATCAGCTTTCTAACGGCGCCGTGCAAGAATTTTTAAAATCGATTCAGTCTGTTTTGAGTTTATTTATTACAAACATACAAATCTTTCCTCTTTATAATATTTATATATCGCTGGTTCAATATAACAAGGTTCCATGTTACATTTTTGAAAAAAATGCGTTATGAATATTGCATGGTTCTATATGTCATTCCTTTTAGTTTAGACTAATATTGTAATAGATGGAAACACTTACCACCTTACAATATTAAATCGCAAATAGTTCTAAGTTACTTTTTAAGTTATTTTACTGATATGCAAATTTTAAACCTCATTTCCCCAAAGTTAAAAAAAAATTACATAGAACCTTGTAATAGTGAGCCAGCGATATGTTGATACCTATAGGCGTAAAGAAAACCGTTGCGAACAGACCTACACACATCAAAAATAGTTTGTGATCACTAGCAAAACCTGATATATTTTTTTAAATTTAACTTTATCAAGAAAAAGTGTTTATAATCTGATATAGCGCTTCTGAGCAGCAGTCAGAACAGTTGGGCGACCACTGCGGGGTCGGTCAGCTAAATTATCCATGCCGTGGTACCTCTGCAACGTGACCACGACACAGGATTGGGATACAGCAACTCTACGTGCTATTTCTCTCGTGGAATATCCTTCTTCCCTCAAAGTTACAATTCTTGCTCGTAAAACTTCTGATAATCCTCTTGGCATTTTATCAATATCAACTTGCATTGAAAAATATTTTAAATTCGTTAAAATTTACTAAGTCAGATTTCTGAATGAGCGTAAGCTTGGATTGAATTTCTTTTTATATGAAAAAACAATTGAATTTGGTTTTTTGTTTTATATTCTAATTCTATATTTTTAAGTAAAGAATCTAAAAAGAAGAAGAAATTATAATATAATCTACCGTGACAAAAAAGATTTCGATTTTTCAAACTGATCGCAAACTTTTTTTGATGTGTGAACATGTCTGTTAGATCTTAATTATGTTCTCGAAGGTATGTGAAGTCTGCACTCGGTACTGGACCAGCGTGGTGTATTATTTGCCTAAGGTTTCTCATCAGTGTGGAAAGTATAGTCGTTCTTGGCTAGACCAGGCCTTAGCTGTAGTTGCCCGTGCCTAAAACAGAATATTGAATGGAATATGTCAAGAAAATTAATAAACACAATGTTAAACAAAATTTACAGTAGATAATGTTACTATTAAAAATACAATAATATCAGCTCTATATTTAACTGTCTCAGTGCTGGGCACAGGCCTCTTCTCAGTGTAGAAGGGTTAGGCCATAGTCCACCACGCTGGCCCGCTGCGGATTGGCAGACTTCACATTATCTTCGAGGTTATTATGGATATTACTCCCGGACAAACAGGTATCCTCACGATGTTTTCCTTCACCGTTAAACCAAGCCGGAGGCCCAAGCACCCTCTTTCCCCCTTCCCACTCCTTCGCCTACTCACTTCCTTTCCCAAAGGGTCGGCAACGCGCTAGTGATGCCCCTGGTGGTGCAGGCGTCCATAGGCTACGGTGACCACTTACCATCGGGTAGGCCGTATGCTTGTTTGTCACATTAACAGAATAAAAAAAAATTGAATGAGCACATATCTTCGAAAAGTCAGAGATGCGCGCCTTGGGTTTGAACTCGAGACCTCTGCCTAGCAGTCTAACGGTAACCCACTAGGCTATCACTTCTAATATTAACTGAACAGAATTAAATCAGGATGATCAGAGAGTTTACTAACATGCCTGATAGTATTTATGACATCATAATTCTATAATGATTGTATGAGCTGTTTCTGTTTCTTCATTTTATCATTTTGTGGTTATCGCGAAAATGTAGACAAAGTAAGGATTAAATAAAAAATCCTAGTCATAAACAATAGGTATGTTACTTTTTTTTAACTTCAGTACTAGGGTAAAAACCCTGGGTCGTTGGGAAACTATACTTATATTATAAAGAGGACAGACTTGATATTTTGTTTGTTTATTTATTTGTAATGATATAACTCAAAATCTCCTCAACTGATTTTAAAAATTCTTTCACTTCTAGAAAGCTGTATTATCAGTTCACTGAGTAACATAGGTTATAGTATTTTTTAAAAAGGATGTGTCTGCTGTCCTAACCTACTTTTACGCGAGCGAAGCCGCAAGGAAAACTAGTTTACAGTAAACGGAATCAAATTATACCTAGACTCAGAATAATCGTTTATGAATCACATAAATAATTGGCCTATGTGAGATTCAAAACTACAACACTAAGCGCGGCGGCAGCGGCGAGGTAGTTAAAATTACCCGATTTATTTCGATATCAAATTGTCAGTATCAGTGGCACACCGGCGGCCAGACACAATAGGTTTTCAATTATGCCTGGAATTCCAACAAGTGGCAGGTTAACCTCTCAACCAATCCACTTATCAAAAATACGAAAATACAAAAAGGTTATTCAAACAAAAGTAGACTATCATAACAAAATTTACGTTTAACACGTTCAGCGCCACGTGTATATGCGCTAGTGCAACTCTCACATGGTCAAGTCAATATCAGTGAATACACACCCCGCCGGACATTTTGTACCCCAGATAAACCAAACGATTTGTGAGGGCCAGGGCTACAAAGTCATATACAAAATGTTCAGCACGGTGTATATATTCACTGGTACCCTGTCCTCTGAAGTTGACTACTCAAGGTGTATAACCAGATATACACTGGCCGGTGTGAGAGTTGTACTAGGACATATAGGTACTTACTTACTTAAACTCGGATGCCGGCGTCCTAGCGTTGGGTGAGAAGTTAATAATAAACAAATAGATACCAATGATTAAATTATGTTCGGGTACTTTGAAATAACTAAACTGGAACATTGAGACAACTACCATCTTAGTCTCCCCGTGACCATGGCTGCTGATAAGCAACCGAAACGTCGGGGAAAGTGTAAACATAAATATAAATAGTTTTAATAGTTTCAATCATTTAATTAGCTTAAAAATTAGTAAAGTTTAATAGTAATAGTAGTGTAACAGTTTCTAAATTATGTAATAAAGTGTCAAAGAAACAACGCGATAAAATCCGTATATAGTAGTTTAATTTCAATAAATAACATTTGCGCAAACAGAAGAAAATATTACAATCGTAGAACTGAAAATTCCTCACTAGACTTTCCTTAAGGGACTTAAGATTCGTCTCTACCAACACCCTTAAGAAAAGTCGTGAACATATAGCGAAAACATTCGCAAACAAGAAAATTATTATCTAAGATAATAATGATGACGATGCTTACGTGATAATTAAAAAATACGAAACGAGATATGTGATGATAAGGTACCGTTATCATAAACTATTGAGTCATCGTTTATATAACAGAGACTCAAGTATTTTATACTCAGTATACTTGGATAAGGCGAAAGGAAAACTAAAATGATGTCAGAGAGGTAATTAATATGAGTACATACATAATCTCACGGAAAGATATTCAGTAAGTATAAAGGTTACTAACAATGCGAATATATATTAATTTTATGAATATTATCAATTTACACAATTATTTAAAGCTAACTTATATATTCGGCAGTAGTAGAACCTCGCTAATTTCAGCATGAATGGGCCGCCTCGACCGGGGAAGGACTACCCTCTCACAGAATATCGACGTGAAATATCAGTATTCCTACTGTTGTGTTTCGTTCGGTGAGTGAGAGTGCCGGAGGCCCAATCACCCCTTTTCCCCCATCCCGCTCCTTCTCCTTCCCACTTCCTTTCCTAAAGGGTCGGCAACGCGCTAGTGATGCCTCTGGTGTCGCAGGCGTCCATAGGCTACGGTGATCACTTACCATCAGGTGGGCCGTATGCTTGTTTGCCACCTCAGTTCAATAAAAAAATAAAAAAACTTACCTAAAATATTATAAAACAGAAATAAAAAAGAAAACTAAAACCCTCTAATAGGCGCCATAGAATTCCTCCTTAGCATTGCCACGTTGAATTGCAATGCTTACTCTTTCAGCGAAATAAAGACTAGACTCTGGTCACGGAAAGCTTCGATAAACATTTTTGCTATTTCTCTATAGAGAGCGAGCACTGGGACCCCATGGCCCTAGCGTTTCGACCCCAAACGGCTCAAAACATAATCTTCAGGTTTTGTATTTGCGTCGTTTGAGAGTCTCCGCGGATGCAGCAGCAACGCTATCAAAACCTGCCGTGCTGGGGAGATGTGATGGCGCAAGGGTGTCGACACAGGTTGTCTCACGGCAAAGTTCTAGGAATTCAGAAATATATTATACTCACATTTCTCTAGCTGTCCATTTAGGTCCGACGTACAATTACCATCAATCAATCAGAATCATCACCATATATCGGTTACAGTTGCAGATTTTGTGCCACAATAGAAAATTTCTTAATAAGAAATTCCACTAACACTTTCCCGCTTCCCAAAACCGAACCAGAGACAGCATGCACACCAGACCAAATATCAGTCATCAAATAAAAAATATAGGGCAGGTATTTATTTGAGCTCTCCATTATTCTTTTGATACAGATAAAGCCGTAAGCAATCGTTCAACCCGTCCGGTAGTAACCTAAGAAGTTTTTCAACAAAAGGAGCCTTACTACCATTTCTTAAAACACTGTCATTGCATGCACGATAAAGTGACAAAGCTATATACTTCGTTACGCGCTATCCCATTCTTGCGTATATAATGACAATTCTTTAAGAGAAAGTGGTCAACTATGGCCCTGTTTCTATATTAAGAAAAGAGTCGTTTTACCTATGGATAGTTAATTTTTGACATACATTCTATCAAAAATATGTAAAAATTTTACTGACAGGTAAAACAACTTGTTTCTTGGTATATGAACCAGGCCTATGACAAGCGTTTAGCCAAAATAGGAGGCACCGCTATTAACTGTCTTTAAAAAAAATACAACGTGCAAACGTTGTATGTTTTTTTTTCAAATTCATGTGCCAGGGAACAAAACGAACACTCAAACTCCGAATCATATCTTTTTGCCTCGTATGATTCGAACTTTTGTTGGTAGTAACGAGACTAATTAAATATACTACTCCGTCCGTACAGTCTAAAACTACAAGTATAACTGGTTTCCAAATAACAACAAAATACCTTGTCTAGCTAGTCTGGCTGCGGTATTCTATCTCTATTGTTTGAAGACCTGCGCTCTAGTAAGCGGTGGTGGTCTATCGTTATAAGCCCAATAGTTCGGTTAATTTTATCCGAACCAGAACTTTCTAGATAAATAAAGTATTTTAGATTACAAATTACTAGTATTCTTGTGAAACTCTCCAGCAAAGCTCCAGATATCATTGTCACAATAGAGCCTACATAGAGCAAACAGCGATTTTGCCGTGCTTCACCTACTATAAAAGCCTACATCATGAAACCTAATAAACCCAGTAAGTTTTAATTTAAACTGAATATTGAGACCAAATAATAGGCTCTTCTAGTCAAGAAATGGCAAGGACTTTGGTATCCTGGATCACTGTAGTAGCTTAAAATTTGGAACTTAGTCCGGTAGAGAGCAATAAGTTCGCCAACTATCATGTGGACCTCAAACACGTAACAGTGTCACTGTTTACTTCTACTTAAGCTATTAAAATTATAAAATCTATTTTAGATTTAATTTGAATTTTCTCCCGACGTTTGGGTGCTTTTCGGCGGCCATGTTTATGTTTCCCACCCCGTACACCCAGTTAAGCTTCAAAACTAGTACCTAATCGGTAAGCAAATGTGATGTCACCGGCTATAATTTAACAATAGAAGGTTAAAATTTCAAGAGTATGTAATAATACTGTTTAAAAATCCGCATAAAGAAGTTAAATTTCAATGTATACCATTTGCGTAAACATAAGACAATATTACGTTTACGCAAATATTAGGTATACACTAGCTTTTGCCCGCGGCTTCGCTCGCGTTAATTTAGAATTTGACAATCAATTCGGGTTGTACTCTGCTTGTAATAATATAATTCAATAATGATTCGAAAACTCGTGGCGCCATCTTTTATCATAAGAACGTTTTTGTTGTTTTCCTCGGGAACAGTAATTTTTTTCGGGATGAAAGGTAGCCTATGTCCGTTTTTGTACACCTGACAACGTATATGCAAAATTTCAGGATGATCGGTTCAGTGGTTTAGGCGTGAAAAGGTAACAAACAAACAAACTTATTTTAGCTTTTATAATATGAGTTAGGATTGAAATTGAATAATATAAGAAGTAGCAACAGCTTTCTAGCAACTATTAGTTTACCAAGTCTTTAATTTTGAGGTACGGACCACGCATCTGACTTTTTTAAGTTATCTAATCTAGTATAATATATATGTTATTATAAATAACAATAATAATATAGTGACAAGAATAGAAAAGGGTATGTTAAGCTGGTTTGGACATGTAGAAAGAATGGACGAGGAAAGACTGACTAAGAAAGATTATAAGGCTAGTGTGAATGGAACAGTCGCAAGAGGAAGACCTAGGCGAACGTTTCTTGATCAGATCGGAGACGTTCTGGATACAGGCCAGGTTAAGAGCACCTTAAACCGGCGAGCGTGTATGCGGAATGTTATGAAAGTGAATGAAGCTATAGAAGTGTGTCAGGATCGTAGCAAATAGAAATCCGTAGTCTCTGCCTATCCCTCTGGGAAACAGACGTGAATCTATGTGTGTATGTATGTATGTATTATAAATAACCTGATTTAAATAATAATTACTCTACATATTAGAAAGGTATATTATATATATATCCTGATTGACATAGGCTATATAATTATGATCGTCGAAGTCGAAGGATTATGCCATCGTCTCTCACGCTGGACCAGGTTTAGAGTACGATATGAAACTATTAAGTTATTGTTTTACGCTTTTCCTCTAGCCACAACAATTGCAACAAATATTGATTCAATAATCTGCCTCGGTTACACAGCGGCTGTGTATAAGTGCTGTTCGTGAGATCTCAAGTTCGATTCTCGAGTCGGTCAAAGTGATACTAAGTTCTTTTGTAATTAAAGTCTTTGTAGCAGCACATAATCTAGAACTGTTCCCAGTAGACAGCGATAGATCTGTACGTAGGACACAAACAATGGCTGGCGAAATGTGGATATAATACACCTCTATCCCTTTTCAGGGGTACAGGCGTAAAGTCTTATGAATAATTAAGTATAACCCCAGTTGTGATTGATTGTGGCTGTATCTAAAGTCATCACAATATATTGGAGATGAGATGAGATCTTGTAAGATGTAGTTTCGTCACAAAGCCGAATATAAGGCTACTGAAACAGTTCTGCGGTTTAAACTTCGAATGATAGGTTTGTAATTTTTTTATTTTGTATGATGATATCGGCTAGTTGTTACAATTTATACGACCATAGATAATTCTATGAAGTTTTATTTGACGAGAGGCCTCTCGCGTATAAATTAACAAGGGAACATGGTGACTTTCAGTAACACATATGACGTCAACCATGAATCTTTGGAAGTGCGTGATTCCAGCGAGTAATCCGATACAGTACTATCAGTCATGAGCACAATTGCGACTATGCGTCAGCTGATCCTGGCTGTAAGATCGACACTCAATTTTGATGTTTTTACTATAGCCTGAGATGTTTTCACCGTCTCATGAAACAATGGAGCCTGCAAAAGGGGCCGAACGAATCACAGCTTCCCTGTAAGTCGAAAATCATTCAACAGCCAAACTTGGTGAATGTGAGAGCTGCGCCGGTGGCGCGCGGGGCGGGCGCGGGCGGTGCGGGCGGAGGGGGGGCGCCGCGTCAGATTCGCGAGGAGGCTTCCGCGGGCGGGGTCAGCGACCTCGCCCCCCGCGCGCCGGCGCGCCTGCCAATGTCAGGGCCGGTGCAGCCGCGGTCAGCTGACGTCTGGGGACGCGCGGGGGACGCGCCGCCGGCTCGGAGCTGCAGTCGACTCCCGACCGGCCGCCGAGCCGCACGCTCTCCGCGCTCGGCGCCCGCGACACGCGCTATAAATAGGAGCAGGCGACGGCGGCGCGCGCTACTCCGGCGCCGGGGCTGTGCTCACGAGTCAGGTACCTGAAGTAGCGCGCGTCGCGGCCGCCGCCAGCCGCATGGATCCCGCACCAGCGCTCGCCACACACCGCCGCACGCCCATTGTACTTCATCAGGTGCTCTGGTGATGATGGTTCCAGGCGCTTGTTGGAGTACACTTACCGTGTCGGCGGTCGTCATCGGGCTACGAGTCGAACAGTGGTGCCCACACGTGGGGAGGTGTGCAGCACGTGGTGCAGGTGAGTAGCCGGAGACAAAGAGTGGAGAGTGGCGGTGAGTCACGCGTTAATCACGGCGCCGGTTGTCGACCGCTGCAGGCTGCACCGCCCCGCCCTCGCACCCGGGCCCCGCGCCTCCCGCTCGCCCCGCGGCACCCGCACCACCCTCGCACCTAAAATCGCACACGTACATTTGCATTGGTCATCGAACTCCCTAAAGATATGAATAAAAGCAGCTCAAACTGGTTTTCGCATGTTTTTCGACAGCCGCCCGCCGGCGCCGTTTTCCTGTCCGGCCCGGCGACCCCGTGCGACGTTGTGATATGACGAATATTTTCAGAGGAACGGCCGCAAAAAGTGTGTTCGCGACCAAAATGAGGAGATTTGTCGCAAAAAAGTATAATAGCGTCGTCGGAGGAGGTCGCCGGCGGCGGCAGCGGCGCGGCGTGGTGGTCGCGCGCGGGGCCGCAGCGTCACCGGCGAATGATAAACGGCCTCACTTATTTCGTATTACAATTACACTTTATGTTTGCTAGACAAAATTTGCGTGACGTCAGACAAACGCGTTGATATTTTCCAGCGGCGTCGCCTTTACCAAGGTGATTTCGAAACGTTTATTGCTTTACTTTCGAGTGCGAGGCGGCTTCGCGGCGATAGCCTCACGAAATTCGCGGCGGTGCAAATTTCGACTGTATGTACCGGCTAATAGAGATTCGATTGCGTGCTAATTCAAGTAAATATATCTTTGTCGAGATATAATAATGCAAACAGCCAATAAAAATACGAGTCTCGGGTGGATGACTCACAGGAATGCGTCTAATTGTTGTAGTGAGCACAAAGAATTCATCGTGTTAGATTTCAAATTAAAGTGAAACGCATTCGACTTGCCGTGGTATTGCTGCTCGTTAATAATCTGCTTATTATGATGCCTACGCAATCCACACGCGAAACTGTTCTAGAAAATGTTTCGTGTCTTCCACAACATCAAGTTTGTAACTTGGCAACAAGACAAGTGTTGGATCCTATTGGAAATTCACTCGTTCGATTGTTTAAACATTTAATAATTTATAAAATACATATGTATTCTCTCTTTTGATGTTTTAAGTTGGCCTAGAATTCAAATTTTATTAACAACGGACGTAAACTCTTAGGATTGTCTTTCTGAATCCACAGAACGCCTTTCAGAACCTTTTAAAGACAATAAGATTAGTTCCAGGCGTGTCTAAGTAATGAAGAGTCCACTCACTCCATGACTCACTGTGTCAAAAGGACCAGTTCAAAACCTGACTCACTTGATCATTTTAGGTGATGTTTAAAGCATGTTAGCTTAATAGATAACGAGTTGTTATATATATTTTTTATTAATGTCTTCACGTTGTTATTTATTTGTATTACTCTACGTAAAGACATATGTTTTTGTCTTATAAATGTAATTGTCTCGTATAAGATTCTTAGAGGTCGACCGAGTTGTCTTAGACGAACTTGTGGAGGTCAAGAATTCAAGAAAGAACTCTTTATATTACGCTCAAGATTTAATTTCATTGTGTGCTTAAAAGTATCTTTAATCAGTAGCTTTATCACAAAGTTACGTGGTAAAGTCTTTTTCGTTGTTGAATCGAAGAGGGACTAAAAAAATTATAATTCTTGTTCAGCATATAAATATAAGTCGAATAGACGCTAAAGCTCATTTAGAGGTTATTATAATTTAGACTTTTTAATTTTGATGTCACATTGAAACAATTGTAACAACGAATGTATTGTTTTTGTTTTTATATAAGTACATGTTAGGCATAGACAATGCAACACATGATGCCAAAACAGCCAGTAACTTACCAACAAATTATTGCAAAATTAACATTTATTTATTTGTTGTGAATGCGCGAAACATTAATTTTGAAGTTGCTTAACGACGAAGTAGTAGGTATATATTTATTGTTTTACGTTTGCGTAAATATTACACACGGTAATTAAACTACTTTTTGTGGATTTCATCGCAGTTTACAACCTTGTATCTTTACATATACTTCTCGGATATATTTTGGCACTATGGTTTCTTGGTAGCCATGTTGGATTTCTATAGTAACAATAATTAATGTGTTTTGCCACTACACTAAGATGAGTAAATGTAACTGAATCTAAAAGATTTGAGTTAATGACTAATTATAAACTTAAATTAAATAGTTGTCTATTGAATAATTTGACAACTTCTTTTGAACGACTAATAAAATTGTAGCTAGCCATGTTTGCGTACCTAAAAGATTACCTTACAAACTGTTAGGTATATAGAAGAAATATTATCAAAACCCATTGACAAAAAGGTTTAAAAAATGACAACTATGATGACTATGAAACGAACCATATGATTGTAAGGTATGTCTACTTATGACAAAAAGGTGCAATTATTTGCCAAACAATGTATAAGCCATAGAAAACAGTAAAAATAATTGGCTATAGATACATAAATATGTTACAAGACATTAAAATAGATTAGATACATATTTATTGGATGTCATATTGCTTATTTTATATACCTACTTATATTATATTAATTCATTATTTAGCAGCTAATAATAAAGTGAAAAGAGGCCATCACTCAGCCAAGAGACTTGTGCAGAATATAATGAATATGTTTTAAACATTCTTATATAATATAAATTTACTAAAATGACATTAAATTTACATACATTCGAATTCATACATACATGACCTGTCTTAACAACTTTCATATTTAAGAAATTTGTTACCAGGCAGCCTTTTTAACTTGCCTGGTGACTTAATTAAGCTGTCCATAGCGATATCATCTCATTGGTCCTTTGGTTCAAATGGTTCAAACCCATAACCGAGGGCGCCTTATGTATCGTGAGGTGCCGAGTTCGATCCTCTGGCAAACAAAGTACACAAAACAACCTAAAATATCATATTGTTGTATACAAATAATTAATAACAGAAATACATATGTACATATACAAGGGCCAGCTTAATTCATTTTTTAAGTTAACTATAAGGCCATCAAAATTTCAGTGAAGAATAATAGTTAGAACTAAGTGTACCTACCTACAATTGTCTAGGCAAATTATGATTGAAAAATTCTACTAATCATAAATCTAAAAGTTTTGGAGATGTTTAGGTGTGTGTTGTTCAATCACGCGTAAACTGATGAACAGATTTAGATGAAACTTAGTTCACAGATAGACTATGTTCTCGATTAACACACAGGGTACTTTTATCCCGGTATGTGATTAGGGATGGCCGCAGGTGATGCCGTAGACAATAACTAGTTATTTATAGGTACTTTATTAAAATTAGATTACTCTAACAAATAATTTTCTTCTTTAGCCTTTTCTTTTGTCGTACAGAATATTTACTTGCTAACGTTCAAAATTCAAATATGGAATTTATCTTTTTGTTTTGCAATTGTTTTAATTTAGCATTTATGGGTCAGGGGGCTTTTGGGACCGGGAACGTGGTCCCCAATTCCACCCATAGATACAATAATTATTTTTGAGTAGATCTCTCGCGATAGTGATAATTCCTGTATCACGGGGGTCTTAAAAACATTCAAATAACGGACACAAAGAACACGCAGACTCGAAGCAACTGTTTGTGGATCACACAATTGATTGAGTGGGTATCTACCCACATTTGCGGTGAATGATTAACTTCAAAGTTTCGTATATAATTTCTTGAACCTCATTTTGCAGTATTGCTAATATCCTACACGATTCTAAATATAATGACAATAACAAAGTACTCGGATTTAACTGTAATATAAAACCGAAGGCGAGTGAATCCTTCGGTAAGCAATATATTCACTCGCAGTAGTCAACCGCAACAACAATTATACGAGATTGTTCTGATTCATATGAAGAACAAAAGATTTCAATCCTTTTCTTCCTTTTTAACACTAGTTGCTGATTGCGACTTCGCCTGCGCTACAAGCTGACCGGGATAAAAAGTATTCTATTTGTTAGACCAGAGTTTACCTACATGCCAAGTTTTCTCCAAATCGGTTTGACAGTTTACTCGTGTTTGAATCACAAACATCCATCTTCTTCTTTATCTTTAATTTAAGAGGGGATTAAATATAATGACCACCAAAAATAGTAATTGCACACCAAAATATGCTTATTAAAATATATCATAACGAGCACCTATACGCCTCAAATCACTGCATTCCGTCTCGGAAGGGTTAGGTTATGTTAGGTTCCTTCTTAAACCCACCCAAAAACAGGAGCTCCGTCGACTTATTTTGATCTCTTTGCTGTGCAATTAATATTTTTGGACCGCATTTTTATTAAAATGCGTTTATAATTTTGGTGATCATTTACTATTTTTGACTGTTATATCTTACTATATCTGGTGATAAGTTAAACATAAGCCATTTAAGAGAATAGCTCTTGTTGTTGGAGCAATCGTCACATCTCTTTAGCTTCTGCATTCCTTTTAACTTCTTGATATGAATTTACTTCTGGTTTCCTTATAATTGTTGGATAAATGTATGTAAATTGATCTGCCCTTTCCTCTCCTGCCTTAAATATTTCTTCCTAAAATTGTTTTAGAAGGAGTCACCATGTCTAAACATCTTTTAAACTTCAACAGTTTTCACTTTTATAATAGGTAGCAGAAGAATCACTGCTATTTTATGTTAAGGCAACGGCGCGGTTTCTATTACGCTGGAACTATATCGTTGGCGAAGTATGGAAGAAGAAATCTACATAACTCTACCTACTCTTTCACGAGTACAGGCGTGATACTATGCTATGATCCTAAGCCTACCAGACCTACGTCATCTTAGCACAACTTAGATTTCTATAGTAAATGTGTAATATGTAGGTAAACAACTTATGCATACTCGCTTGTTTGAAAGCTGGTCTATTGCCGTAGCTTAGTATCTTGTATTATTACAACTACATAGTTGCTGCACATGGCTTCACCTTATACCAATATAATAATATCCTATACCTACATTAATCTAGGACTTTATTTCCCAAAGTGGTTCAGGTGGACCCCTAGGAGTCCATGGGAGACTCGACGGGGGCCTACGTTGGCGTGACAAAAAAAATGGAGGTGCACAATTCGTAAGCGGGGGTCCACGAAAGTTTATTACTAAAATGTTAGCTTGACTTCACCGACTGTTCGATAAGCTCATCGACTGTTACTTGTAAAAATTGATATTTCAGTACCAGTGGTTTTTCGATTTTTCGGTAGAGAATTACTAAAAACGAAAAGGTCAGCCCGCCTACAGTCCTATTTTTTACCTGCATGGCCTTGTTTAGCTGCAGGGGATCCACCGGAACTAGCTAAATTTTGAATGTTGTCTATGAGAAAAAAAACTGGGTACCTCTGATCTAGGATATGGCCGTATGTAAAACCAAAAATGAATCTGTCTCACACGAATTCAAACATGCTAATAAAATCATTGCCTACCTTCAAACAGATAAATAGTTGGGTCTGAATCTAGGAGATCGTTAAGCTCAGTAAGTCTTTTTCAAGGTTCTATCGCCTCATGACAATAGTAAACTGTCCAATGCCTATTTTTTTGGACCCGACTTCCCTTACACCAATTATTTTCAATTTATCTACGAAATTATATTCCTAAATTGTCAGTCAACAAAAAAAACACGTCACGCAGTCTTTTGTTGACTTTTTATCGCTTTTATCGTTTTAAAATACTTACAGGCCGCCATTTTGTCTCTAGATATATCATTATTCATTACACACGAGTAGATATGATTATGTACCTAATGGATTTTACTGAGAATTGCTTTTATTTTTTTTCGCGATCATGACGTGCCGATTAAGCGGCGAAATTATTGGCACGATGCATTGTTTAAATTATATTAATTAAGAGACATACTATGTGTTACTATTTTTATTCGATTGCTTCTTCATTTATTTTTACATACATTGTAGCTATTTCCCAACGTAAAAATTGCGAAAGATGTGTACAATTATCTATATATTTACCACCCAAATAAAATACATATACATCAATTTCAAAAAAGCATACGCATCAATTTCAAAAAAATATGCCGACCTTCGACTGGACTCACGTTAAATGTATATTTTAATAAGAAAGTAACATAATATCGAGGAACCTTTTTGCATACAGAAAAAGTAGAACCGATCTTAATTTCAATGACACTTGCGTATAAATTTATATAAAAATATTAAGTAAAGAAATTGGAAAGGTTACCTACCTTTACTCTATACTGCTCAGATTACAGCAAAGAATAGAATTTTACTAATAGATGCGTCGCCGCGTCGTTTGCATTGTCATCCGATAACGTCTACAACGTGATCCAAATAGTAACAACATTCTTAGAAAATTATAAACAACTAATTAACCACTGACAACCTACTTTACTTCTGCTTAATTAAATTATTTACAATCTTCTTCTCCCTAGCCTTTATTATTCCCAAGTTCGCTTGGGGTCGGCTTTCTAGTCTAACCGGATTTGATTGGATATCAGTTTTTACACGGAGCGACTGCCACCTAACCTCCGCAACCCGAAGGCTAACGATACCCTAAGGCTAGACCAGTGTCAGGGTATTAGAGGGCACTGACTTCCCGATAACGACTGCTATAGATGTTCATGGCAGCCAGGACCGACGGCTTAACGTGCTCTCCGAGGCACGGAGCAGGCGATAATTGTCAATCAATACGCACATAATTTCGAAAAGTCATATATCTTCCGAAAGTCAGAGGTGCACGACGTGGGTTCGAACCCGAGACCCCCTGCATTGCAGTCTGTTGGTCTTCCCACTGAGCTATAAATAAATATAAATTATTTATATTTATATAACATAAAAACATTGCAATATTATAGCACTTCGTTGAAATAATAATAAATATAAGACGCAAAATAACAACATAGAGTCGCATTTTATATTACAAACCAATCGCTAATTATATTAGAACTAGCTATTTAATAGTGTCGTAGGAATACTTACAAGCTGTCACCCTATGAAGTTAGAATACAACCTTTGTAGTACTATACTAAATAGTCGCCTTCTACCCTTAGGGTCGAGACAGACGAACTACTTTTAAATAGCAAGTGACGACTTTGCGACTGGTCTGATTGTTCATTGCTTTTCTACAATTCTCTGTTTTGAATTGCATTATCGCAATTGTACTTTTTTATGACAGCGTTAATTTTGAGAAAGTTATTTTAGGTGTAAGGACATAGAGCAGAGTATGAAGGCTGCAAGTGCATTAAGTAAAATCCTTCAGCCATGTTACACAAAACAGGAGCTCCGAAAAGCATCTCTTTATAGAAGTAAAGCTCAACATTTTGGCAATTTAATAGAGCAATTGCATTTAATCTATTTCTAATGGCACAATATCACCGAAACACACTGCACTATCAAGAAATGTATCTTTCATTATGATCGTAGATGTAGAGATCTGCAAAAACGCGATGCCGTCGCAAAATTGCTAGTCGATTAGGCTAAAAGTAGCGTGTCTGTAAAGTCTCTAAAGGCAACAAATATCGATTAATTAGTGTTGACTTTTTGTTGCCTGCGTTGCCAGCAAATTGCTTTTCAATTAGTTTCTAATAAATATTTTTCAATTATCTTTGCAGTGTTAATTAAACTATACATAACTATAACAGAGTTAAAGTGATTGCTTTGAAGTATATGTTAAACAAATTGAAATTTAATAAACTAAGGCATGTTTAAAAACATTTTATTTTTCATTTAAACATTATTTTACGTAATTTTAACCTAAAATGTATTGAGGTCGATTTAAGTATCGGTTAAATGTTAGGTTTTAGACGAAGCGATTATTGTATTTAACTACTCTCGGTATTGTATCTATTATTTATAATAGATAAAATATCATCTTCGCTCGCGTTAATTTAGAATTTGACAATCAATTTGGGTTGTACTCTGCTTTTATATTATTAATTCAATTATGATTCGAAAGACACGTGGCGCCATCTATTATCATAAGAACTTTATTATTGTTTTCCTCGGGAACAGTAATTTTTTCGGGATGATAGGTAGCCTATGTCCGTTTCTGTACACCTGTCAACGTATATGCAAAATTTCAGGATGATCGGTTCAGTGGTTTAGGCGTTAAAAGGTAACAAACAAACAAACTCATTTTCGCATTTATAATATTAGTTAGGATACTATCAATAATAATAATATAAGTAATAATATTCTACACATACACACAACACCATCTAAGCAGAGCTTGTATTATGGGTACTAGACAATGGATAGACATGCATATGTACTTGTTTTTGTAAATACATTCTCTTTATACACCCTCTTTCCCCTCTTATTTAATAAGGCACACAAATCAAAACATAGTGCAAACAGCGTAGCGAAAAATTCCAAGTCTATGGTGCATACAGTATAAAACTTATAAACTATTCAACAGTTTTGGTTTAAACTATGGTTCTAACTATGTGTACCTACACATCATAATTATTAGATATAGATCAGTACAAGATGGCGCTACAGAGCTCTAATTAAAAAGACATACACAAATAATAACAATTGACTTAATCTTACTAAGTAAATTACAACACCTTTAAGTAATATACATATGTAGGTATGTTAAATGTATAAATTGAAAAAAAGAGAATAAGTTCGTAACTGTAGTCATATTTAACCGAAAGACACCCAGTCCGTAGAAATAACCTTCATCTAACAAAAATTACAGCCAATTAACCAATTAACCTTGTGCTGTAATCCTATCAAAATTGACTCCACGGTACTTAGTCGTAAAAAATTACTGTCTAATAGATGTGCTCGCGGTTGCACCTGCGTTAATGATTACTGCGCCGCTCCCATGAGTCGTAGCGTGATGTAACCTTCCTCGATAAATGGGCTATCCAACACTGAAAGAATTTTTCAATTCGAACCAGTAGTTCCTGAGATCAGCGCGTTCAAACAAACTAACTGTTCGGTTTATTAACATCACAAGTTACCGCGTCAGCGACGCACCGCGCACTTGACCGCGTCAGCGCATTACAATACTGATACTTTTATTTGTTTCAATTATTTACTTTACAATAAGTCATTTGCAAGATAAACTCGTGTATCAAGAAAATAAATATATTCTAATCATCAAGGATTCTTCATTTAGCAAGATATATCAAGTGTGTCGTTCGGCAGCATCAAGGCAACCGCACGACACTAACTCTTCAGCTTTATAATGTTAGTATAGCTAGATGCCATCTGCCTATAGAGGCACTGTACTGTCAACCTGTAATTTTCCATTACTTAGAAGGTTTAAAAAATACATAATTTGTAAAACAAGCAGCATTGTAATAGAAGGTCTAAAAAATACACATATAAAGGTTAGGATTAGGTTATAATTTGTAAAACAAGCAGCATTGTAAAATTGGCGATTAATAAGAGTGGTCGTGAGTTTCTTGCCCGTTCCTCTCATTAGTTCTACACCCTTGCTTTGCTTAACGTGGCAACAGGTACATGTAAATGGCTTATGTTTAACTTATCACCAGATATAGTAAAATATAACAGTCAAAAATAGTAAATGATCACCAAATTGCACAGTAAAATATATTTAAAGAGATCAAAATAAGTCGACGGATTTTTTGGATGGGTTTAAGAAGGAACCTAACATAACCTAACCCTTCCGAGACGGAATGCAGTGATTTGAGGCGTATAGGCTCTCGTTATGATATATTTTAGTAAGCATATTTTGTTGCGCAATTACTATTTTTGGTGGCCATTATATTTAATCCCAATGTAAATTCATATTATTGTTTAGTTAGTTAATCTTGACGGTCATAAGTGTTGCTTTGTGACCTAAATGAATAAAAATATTTTCATTTTAATTTTAATAGGTAGAGTACAAATTTCACTACAATCCTCACATATCTCTCCGTCTTGGGACAAGCTCGTGTGTTCAGAGTTTTCTTAACCTGGTCTCTAAAGAACACCAAAAGATATCAAGATCTATAAAAAATAATCTGACGACGTAATCAAGTCTCAATTTCGGTAAAAGTACTTGTATTATTCTTTTCGAATAATAGAATAATATATTTTAAGTAATATAGTATATATTTCAGAGTTAGCCTTTTGTCCGACCGATCAGTGATTGGCGCTAGACTATAATTATTATTCTCGCTTACAAAACGTACAAATAACATACGCAGTAAAGAGATAAAGGTACATAATTAAATTAATAGTTGATTGCAGGCCATTGACAATACTGGGCAAGAATAATTTATTATCTTAAAAACCCCTTTCTTGACCAGTTTATCGTACTAAAAAGTCACAATGCTCTGAGAAATAGTGATATTACAAAATTGTATTCGAATGAATGGAATACAGTCGAATGTATAACACGATATATAGCCCATTTTTCTCACTTGTCTCATTTAGTCAACAAATATGGTGTACTCTAGCTAGACATTACATAGAAACTCGTGCTGGCTTTATTGTATTTGTCATCTCTTCTTATTAGATAACGAATAACTGAACAAGTAACTGAACGATTTTATAATGAATTATTTTTTCACTAAACAACACAAGTAAGAGAAATTGGACTATCATAGCCTGATGATGATGATGATGATGATGAAGAGAAATTGACAATACTTTGGTTGCTCAAGGACACAACTTTACATTCGAATATTTACGAATACAATTGTGCACACTGCTACTAAGAATTAATACTTGCTTGGAATAATACGCATACTGGTGATTATAGACTTGGCTATTGTCGCACGCATTTTCTCAAGATACTCGCTTATAGTCCATAGTCTAAGAACAAAACTATTTTAACCACCCACTCGCTTTTCACAGCTCACTAGTTCCTTGTTACAAGCTCAAATCGCTCCACGCTTCTCGCTGTCGATGAGACAAACGGCTAAGTGGGGCACCTAGCTACAAAGACGGGGGCTTAAAAATCTTGCCTCTGTTTTCTTTGGAACATTCCAGACGAATATTTAACTAAACTAACTTATCTATAATAATATTATAGTTGCCTAGCTGCTGAGGAATACGTCTAGTTCTTAGATTTTAATAGAGTTATTATTGTAGGCTTATTATTGGAATACAGGTTTCACCTTTACATGAAAGAAAGGCTTAATATTATTAACAAAAGTTCTTACTGACATCTATACATATAATAAAATCGTAGGAAAGTCAAAACTGTACATTGAATATTTTTTAAAAGAATACTTGGGACGTGATCTACAATCGATATCGAAGCCAAAAATATAGTTTTTAGAATTTTTGTCTGTTTTTCTGTTTTTCTGTATGTATGTCCGGGCTAAACTCAAAAAGTACTGCATGGATTTACTTCAAATTTTGCATGAATATTACTAACAGGTCGGGTCAACATATAGGCTACATATTATCACGCTATCACCTACGAGGGAGGAGCTGTGAATCTTTATTTTTCTTACGCATTCTGTGACAGCGTGTAATCTAACGACGCATATTTAAATCTTGTTTTTGAGTAAGCCATGCTTTTATCTAGCTTCACACTATAAAAACTACGCCATTTAAGTAACTTGGGCAGAGAAATATAGTTGGGTTCCGCGGCGACAAACACTTTTTAGTTAAAATCTACGCGGACGAAGTCGCAGGTAACAGCTAGTTATAAATAGGAGTGCAAGTTTGTTACGCTTTCACAGCTTAACTACTGGACTGATCACCATGAAATTTCCCATAAACGATGTTAGGGGTACAGAAAATCACATGGGGTACATTTCCTATCAAGAAAAATAGTTCTGTTACGAAGGGATAACAATTTATTGACAATATCTACATTAATGTATAATATTGTCTTCTGTTTACGCGAATGTTATTCATTGAAATTAAACTCCTTTATACAGATTTTATCGCGTTGTTTATTTAACACTTTATTACATAATTTTGAAATCTGTTACACTACTATTACTATTTTTTAAGCTAATTAATTTATTAAAACTATTTAAGTATATTTCAGTTTACACTTTCCCGGACGTTTCGGTTGCTTTTCAGCAGCCATGGTCACGGGGAGAGGTCTCCCCTGTCTGTCTGTAACAGTTTTCAAAATTATGAATTTAGTTAAATAAACATTGCGATAGAATCCGTATAAAGTAGTTTAATTTCAATACATGAACGCAAACAAAGCTACGGGAAAAACTAGTGGTCTTTCTTTCTTTCTTTTCGTGTGGTTAGTGGCCAACCTGTTGTTAAGAGTTGTTCAAGCCTCTGACATGGCTTAACGACTGCTGTCAATTTGAAAACAACCGGGATCGACTTTTTTACGTGCTCTCCAAAGCACGGAGACGCTCAGATGAAATACCACTAAGCGATCACCCATCTATAGACTGACCGCACCCAACGTTGCTTAACCTCGCGAATCGTTTACCGATCAGTGAGTGCAACTGGCTATGAGTGGTATAAGAAATATATTATGTACATATGTGCCTGTATCTCTGAAGGTGTAAGTAGGTGTATTACACCTACTTTTCAAGAAGAATTATTTTAGGTCCTACGTATTAGGAGGCAAGCCTATTGACATCTACCGGGCACAGCCGGAACTACCGTACTGCAACTGAGAATTTTTTGGAAGAAATACTCAATAACACTGGTCGACCCTGGAATCGAACTTGGGACTGACACAGCAATCGCCATCACTACGGCTGCGCCACTGAGTCAGTATGTATTACTTTTATAATTATTATGTTTCTTTGCCGCAAATGTAGCTCTTCGTCGCCATGATCTTATCTAATCAAAGGTACTACTAACAAGATTGATGAATTTATTATTGATATATATTTATATTTTGTTTCGTGTTTTAACCGACTTTAAAAAAAGGAGGAGGTACTGAATTCGTCTGTATTTTTTTTAATGTTTGTGACCTCGTAACTTTCTACTGGGTGAACTGATTTTGATGATTCTTTTTTTATTTGAAAGCTGGTGATTCCCGTGTGGTCCCATTTAATTTTGATCAAGATTTGACCATTCGTTTTCGAGTCATTCTTAACATTGCGTATTTGGCTACATTGATGATGTTCTCATTTTTGGCAAGGTTCACTAAAAACCGAGAAGAAATAACCAACATTTTAACAAAAAAGAAAACCGACTTCAATAAAGAATATTCTAAACCTTAAAATGCACTAAAAAGTTGTTTACAATTATTTATCAACTTTTTAGTGCATTTTAAGTTTTAGAATATTCATTTTGAAGCCGGTTTTCTTTTTTGTTAAAATTTTGTTTATTATATCTATTGTTATTAATTCTTATTCAATATAAATAGTTAAGTAGTGTCATGTCTTATTAGTATATAAGTGCTGGTTAGCCTATCATTGGGAAATGTATTAGAAACTCATTCTGTGTCATGTATGTTACTCCAGACTACATATACCTACCAGTTTAATCTTGTAAACCAAATAAAACAAAATTAAAAAAAATAATGATATTGTTTTTAATAACAATGTTATGTTCTTAAAATAAAACATTCATTTCCCGCAGATGAAATGTACACCTGACATAAAAAATGTTTACGATTAAATGCTCTTGTTTCGGCTGTAACAAAACCCATTGTTCAAAGACAAAAAGCTTATAGAAAAGGGTTTCAAAAAGTAATTTAAGAAAAAAAAACAAAATGTCGTAATTGTCAGACCAAAATAGAATTCTCTTTCATTCTATATTCAATTCCTTTTCCTTGTTTGCCAACGTATGATGGATATTCCTGGCATTGAAAGGAACCATGGACTACCATAGCCGGTTACCATCAACCGGGCCGTATGTTAGTCTACCACCTAGATACAACCTAGCTCATTTAGGTCACAAAGTAACACTTATTAACGTCAAAATATATAGGTTAGTGAGTTTACTAAGTAACTGAAGCTACATTTAGGTTAGTTGGTAGGTTCAGGCAAAGGATTGAGCCTATGAGAAGAAACCTGCAAGAAACTCATGGCCACTTTTATAAAAAACACAAAAAAATATTCTCATCAATTATTTTACCTCATAAAATAACCAAACGAAACTTAAAATTCAAAGCCATTACGCCCGTGCAAATAAAAAATCTTTTTGTTGTCTATGCTTGTGTAGGAGTTATTAATCTATGACAAAAAACAAACTTGTTCCATTATAAATGCCTATTATTTTATTATTTGTCTATTATTTTTTATTACATTACAGAAATGACTTCTAGAATGAAAATAAAGTTCTTCTGAAGTGAGAACAGATAATGGGAGAATTTACCGCTAGAATTTCTAGTAGATAATAATGTCTAAACGTCAAACTCTATTCTTTAAGGAAAAAAAGGAAGAAAAGGAAACTCTAGTCACTTCAACGGCAACCATAGGAACCGACAATAGTTGCCGTCAAAAACGGCTTTTGACAGCAGCTGTCAACAGTTTGATAGGACCTTGGCTAGTGGCGCCAGCTGGCGAGTACAAAACGATAGCCCCCATTAGATAAAGATAGCAATATAGGTTTGTAGCAGTAGGTGGGTTTTCAGTTCTTGGTACCTAGTGCAAGTTATTGTTACGTTAACGCAATCGAAACGCTTACCGCGTTTGGCTCTCTGATTGATTAAGAGCTTGGAGCGGGCCAATCGGAGTGCCGAACGTCATAAACGTGTCGATCGCGTTATCGTAAAACAAACTCACACTAGGCACTCAGCTATATATACATACATTAGATGTGCCCGCGGTTTCACCCGCGTTTATGATTACTGCGCCGCCCCCGTGGGTCGTAGCGTGATTTTATATAGCATATAGCCTTCCTCGATAAATGAGCTATCCAACACAAAGATAATTTTTCAATTCGGACCAGTAGTTCCTGAGATTAGCGCGTTCAAACAAACAAACAAACTCTTCAGCTTTATAATAGTAGTAGCACGACGGGAGCGAGGCGGGCGATTTAAGTACTGATTAACCGCTTAATTAGCAAGTATCTTTGTCACCTGTCAACGTTGCCAATTATATTTAGCGTGAAAGGAACAGAACTATCACCTTTTCACATCTTCTAAAGTCAACCTATTTGTGTTCGCAGAAATTGTAATTTATTTAAGACCTTGTTGTACTCTTACAGATTTTCCTAGAAACCGCTTTCAGAATCTTGATTGGTAGCTAAGTATTCACTAGTGGCTGATCAGAGAAGGTACCGATAAACATGACTCAAAGTTGAGTGCTAGTTGAAATTAAGTAACTACGGTGGACCGTCGATAAGAAGTTAATCATAGAAGTGCTTAAAGGGTATTTTGTTGAGAGGTAGTTAATTATAACTAGCGGTCGCCTAGTGGTCAAAATTCGACCAAAATTCCTAAGCTTGTTTTCTGTTTTTCTTTATTACATATAAATAAGGTATAGGTAACCATAGTTACAAAGAATTGTACGACATCAGACGAACAATGTCGAAATACTACGAACGCGGTTCGACTGCGTGTGTCAAATGCATGGTTGTGTGCTTGTAGTGTTTTTACATTAATTTAATGTATTTCTAATGCATATTTTATAAAAATATTAGGACTTTAACTGTGCCAAAGTGTTTACAAAGTTTTTGCTTCACGTATTAATATATAGATTTAGCGATATTTTCTTAAGTAAGTTTGATAGTGAGCGAGTTAAGAGTAAACTTTTGAAAGATTAACCCTTTTGCATATATTTTATCTGCTTGGCTAGAAGTGTTAGTACACGAGTACAAACGCAGGCTAATTAAAACGATAAAACAGACATCCTATTTATAATAATATACATACATACATCCATACATAGATTCACGCCTGATTCCCAGAAAGGTAGGCAGAGACTACGGATTTCCATTTGCTACGATCGATCCTGACACACTTCTCTGGCTTCATTCACTTTCATCATATTCCTCATACACGCTCGTCGGTTTAAGATGCTCTTAACCTGACCTTTGTCCAGAACGCCTCCAATCTGATCGAGAAACGTAATAATGTAATAAAATAATATAATATTATAATATAATATTATAATAATATACCTATAGATTACTGGATACATGTTTGTTTAAAATCACAAGCTATATTAGGTACCTAGTTTCCAAAAACAATAATAATATGATATTTTCGGTATGGTGCAATACACAAGATTAATAAATAATTCAACATGGTCGTTGACACCAATTAAAATGCAGATTATCTAAATGTATTCACTAAAATAGATTATAGGTGATTAAAAACCGTTTTATATCAGAATTAGGAGTAAGAACTGATTGTCTTGTTAGTCAAGAATGCTAAACGTAAAAACAACTAGCTATCAAAAATATTATCGAACCTTCATAAATACAAACAAAAATGCAATTTTTAGCACTGATTAATAAAAAAATATTTATTCAAGTATGACGGTTGTACACCAATTATAATAATAATTAAAGATACGAGTTCAACACAAAAGAAAAAGAAATATGAGTAAGATAATATGTATGTATATGGGTAATCACCACGACAAACACAATCATCCCTTCTTCTCATATTATCTTATCTTATGTGGGGACCAGTCAGTGCAGACCGGCGACACTTCGACCCAGTGGGATCTTTTGTGTCGACACTCTCCCAATAACGACTGCCATAGATGTTCATGGCAGCCGGGACCGACGGCATAACGTGCTCTCCGAGGCACGGAGCATGCGATAATTGTCAATCAATACGCACATAATTTCGATAAGTCATATAACTTCCGAAAGTCAGAGGTGCGCGACGCGGATTCGAACCCGAGACCCTCTGCATTACAGTCTGTTGGTCTCCCCACTGAGCTATCGCTGCTCTTCTCATATTATACAATAATATCAGCGTTTATAAACAGTACTACTGCTGGACACAAAGGTCACAAGAGTCTTCTTCTTTTCGTGTGGTTAGTGGCCAACCTGTTGTCAAGAGTTGTTCGAGCCGCCCGTAGGCCTCTGAGATGGCTTAACGACTGCTGTCAATTTGACAACAACCGGGACCGATTTTTACGTGCACTCCGAAACACGGAGACGCTCAGATGAAATACCACTAAGTGGTCACCCATCGGTAGACTGACCGCACCCAACGTTACTTAACCTCGCTAATCGTTTACCGATCAGTAAAGCAACTGGCTATGAGCGCCAAGCGCAAGAGTTAGGCTATAAGTATACCACGTTGGCCTAGTGCGGGTTGACTGACTTCACATACCTTCGAGGACAGTATGAACTCTGAGACTTTCCATAACTCAGATAATCAAACGCTTCATAAATATTATTCATATAAATGTACTAGAATTCTTGTTATTTTTAAAGGAGGTATTTCACCTTCAAGACTGCGACGAGCGAAATATGCCAAAACAGGCGGTCACAGTTAGGTAAGTGAATAAATCAACACTTTTTGTTTAATACAAATATAAAATATACATTTACCATAACAATGAATGTGTTTACAATTACTCCGTGTAAAAAACTTAAAATAATTAATATTTACGTAAATTTGCACGACAAATGCAAAAACATAAGCTCGTGTTACGTGATTGAATTGAAATTGAAAGTGAATTATAACAGTAGAAATATATCCTATTTTACAGCTTAAACGCAACATAAATATTTATATTACAATTTGTCCGTCCCAAATATTTAAGTTATTGGTTGAAAATAAAGATAGATATTTATCAAAAAAGCACTTTAAATCCTCCATACAATTTTACTATGGCGGCCGCGCGCCGATTTGAATATGCGCCGCACGAGCTCTGTCATTATTTGTCTTACGCTCGGCGCAGTCTTAAATATTTAAGTATGCAAGTATGTAAGATCTGTGATTGACAGCAGCGATGGTGTATTCGTTTAAGTTACCTTGCCACTAGAGCAAACACTTGTGTGCGTAAGGGCGCTACCTCACCGAGATGCAACGGCAACGTCGCCGGCTACTTATATTTCAATTCATATTGAATCTTGCGGTAATTAACTCACTTGGCGACGGTTTGGCAACGTCGCCAATTTGGAAACGTAGCCACGACCAACGGCTCTCTTTTTGGAGTCTGATTATTCTGGCGTGCTGGCGACGTCGCCAATCAAATATACACGAGCAAGCTGCGTCTCACTCACTCAGCGTCCAAACCAGCCACCAAGATAGACACCGTACTTGTGTTTTTGCGTAAAACTGAAAAAACTGACTGACAGATGGTAGCCACTGGCTACTCCTGGTTGCCACTCCTGGCTACCGAAGGTAGCTAAAGGTACTACCCACGTAGCCGGTGACCTTGCCATGGCTTCTCAGTGAGGTAGGGCCCTAAATGGTTGTTTCAACTCAGGGTGGACTTTGTGTCCGTTGTTTAAATGTTATAAATAAATAGCGATACGAAATTACTCTCTCAACTGCCGTCTTACAAAATACCATTTTCGAGGTCAAAATTAAAATTGAAGTGACTATACAATTTGTAAATATATTATGATTTTTGAGTAGGTAGGATGGACTACCTACTATATGAAGGTACGTCATATTATTTTCTACAATTAAGCGGTGCGCAATTTATCAATGTACATATTGTGAACGTAGGGGCGTATCTGCTAGACAGAGAAAGTGTGATCCTCCATCTCATTTGTCGTGATTAACTTTTAATACGACCGTCATATCGATAACGTTTATGTAAAATGATAAGGTACACGTGGACTTTAACCAAATTGGATACTGGATTATAATAATGATTCGAAAAGACTTCATAATGTATTAAAAACATAATTAAGTTTACTTATCAACCAATTCTACTCGACCGATCAACATGGAATTTTGCATATACGTTGTCAAGGGTACAGAATAAGACATAGGGTTCCTCTGACAACGTGTATCCGAAATTGCATGATGATCGGTCGAGTAGTAAAGGCGTGAAAGCGTAACACACAAACAAACTCACATTCGCATTTATGAAATTGGTAAGGATATGTTAAACTAAGACGTGGTCTATCCATGTACCTATTTTTATCCAAATCAGTTTATTGGTTTACGCGTGATTAACTAACAAACATTCAAAAATCTTCACAATCTTTCACATTTGTAATAGTAGGACAATAATTATGTAAGACAATATGGCTGTAACAATAAAAACAAAGTGCCTTTACAAAGAAGCGTCATATCGAAGAAGCGTCAGCCATCAATCATGATACTACGGCTCGTTCCGCCGGCACTACACACATTGAATTTAAATCGATGCCATTGTCTTGTGTCTCAGTTGCGCACATAACGACTGCTGTGCGTGAGTACTCGGGATTTATACCCGAGTAATATCCTAACTAATATTATAAATGCGAAAATGACTTTGTTTGTTTGTTACGCTTTCACGCCTTAACTACTCAACCGATCAACATAAAATTTTGCATACACGTTGTCAGGGATATAGAATAGGACATAGGGTACCTTTCATCCAGAAAAAATAACTGTTGCAAACCTAACCTAACCTAACCTACATTTTCGCGAGCGAAGCCGCGGGTGAAAACTAGTAGTAAATAATAATAATAATATTCTACCACATACACACAACACCATCTAGCCTAAACTAAGCAGAGCTTGTACTATGGGTACTAGACAATGGATAAAAACTTTTTTTTGTAAATACGCACATATTATAGGTAGGTACATAGAAACACTCAGACCAAGACAAACATGCATGTTCATGCACACAAATGTTTGACTTGTGCGGTAATCGAACCCGCGACCTCAGGCGTGGCAGTCGGTTACACTAACCACTACGCCATCGAGTCGTCAAAAACATTGATTGGGATTTTCCGTCAAGATATTTGAGTAGGGTCTGGATCTGTGTATTGATCGATAGCAAGAGGCAGGTATACTACGAGAGCCTTAAAAACAGTTAGCGAAATGAGAAGCAGCGATAGCTCAGTGGGGAGACCAACAGACTGCCATGTAGAGGGTCTCGGGTTCGAACCCACGTCGCGCACCTCGACTTTCGGAAGTTATAATATGACTTTTCGAAATTATGTGCGTATTGATTGACAATTAACGCCTGCTCCGTGCCTCGGAAAGCACGTTAAGCCGTCGGTCTCGGCTGCCATGAACATCTATGGCAGTCGTTATTGGGAGAGTGTCGACACAAAAGATCCCACTGCGTCGAAGTGTCGCCGGTCTGCACTGACTGGCCCCCACATAAGTTAAGATAGCGAAATGTGGGTTTAAAGGCCTATTCAAACCTGAGCGGTATTCGCTGTCGCTGTGGGTAGAGGTATATACCGCGCGGGTTTCGCTCAGGTATTTAGTATCAAGTTCCGCGGCTAGAGCGACCTGAGCGGTATTCGCTGCCGCTGTGGGTAGAAGTGCCTGCCGCGCGGGTTTAGCTCAGGTATTTAGTATCAACTCTACCCACAAGGATAGCGAAATCCGCTTTGGTGAAAACAGTAATATTACCGCATACCCACTCGGTTTTCTCTACCGCAGACAGTAGCGAATACCTAAGCGGTATTCCGGTTTGAACAGGCCTTAATACAGTTAATCTACTCTTGCACCAATATTCATGTATATGGCGATGTCCCACAGTCTCAGTGTTTGTATCCAATGTTTAAATTTCTGTAAAACCTCTTACGATACAGGAATTATTCCTAAAACAGGAATAGACTTCTTTAAATTTTAAATATTTTAGAAAGCCACATGAAATATGCGATTATGCATTAGCTGAGTATCGAACCCGTAACTGCAAAATTGACGTCTTAACCGTAAGAATATCGCCGCTTCAATAATATCGCGATCCGGGATCACGATCCAAATATCACAATATTGATCGTGTAACAGTCACCTTTCACGTACGTGCGTCGTGTACAAACTGTTTATATACTCATTAAAATACATATATTCACGCCTATCTATAACCTAAGAGGTAAGCAGAACTTTAAATACACTTCATAAATTTCGCCACATGTTAAACATATGATTTAGTCCATGTAAAAAAATATTCAATCAGGTCACAAAGTAACATTTATGAACGTCAAATACATAAAGTCAGAATTGATACCGGGATAAAATATATGCTATATGTTAGTCCAGGATATGGTCATCTGTGTGTCAAAATTCATGAGGATCGGTCAAGTAGTTAGGGCGTGAAAGCGTATTAAACTAATAAACTCACATTTGCATTTATGATATTAATTTTGCCTGCCATCTACGAGATACATTTCTCGACTAAGAAGTCGAGAAATTGGGTTTTCTGTTAAATAATTATCAATAGCAAGAGCATTTTTTTTTAATAAAGCCTACACGGCCAGTGAATCAAACAAGGCACCTAAGAGTCAGCCGCAAACATAAGCCACTGAACCAGCAAGTCAAATAGCATCATAAATATTGAACATGTTTTTCGCCTTTCACGTACGAAACGAACGTTTCGTGTAGAAACTGGTGTCAGTTATGTTCTCGTTAACGTCTTGAAGTATTCGCTTCATATTTTTTATTAACTAGAGAATTTCTTTCAATTTTAATTGGGATTTTTCAGTTGGGTGCGTGATGCATGAGGTATTGCTTCGTAGACGCTTCTGGTAGAAGAGAGTATGAACGATAGCGTAGTTGTTATAATGTACATCTTGCTAGGACCAATCGTCTCTTTGCTTCCAACATAAAAAAATTATTGAAAATATATCCAACTAGCTTTTGCACCCGGCTCTAACCGCACGGTACCTACATCAATAAAAAGTAGCCTATGTCCTTCCCCAGGTTTTAAACTACCTTTATAGCAAATTTCATTCAAATCGGTTGACGGTTTAGCCGTGAAAAAGTAACAGAGAGACAGAGTTACTTTTGAATTTATAATATTAGTAAGGATTTTTCGATTTTCGAACAAAAAAACTATACGCAATCTAGGGTCGGGCAAAGTATTATTGGGCTGTTCTGTCAAGGAATTCTTAGTAAAAGCACGGCGTTTGGACCTGAGCCTGATAATCGGCAATAGCGAGCCTATTTAGCCTCTTTAAAAAGTGGGTACCACTTTTTATAGAGGCTAAATAGGCTCGCTATAAGTAGAACTGACGAAATATGGGCGTAATACAACTCTTTATACTCCTTCGAAGATATCAGCGTGAAATGTGAGTTAAATTTGCTTGTATTTTTGGCGTAATCTATAGAACTACTAAACTGATTCTAAAAATTCTTTACCAATAGTAAGTTACGCTATCTCATAATTAAAGGCTATGTTTAATGACATACCATGCAAGCGATGCCGCGGTAGGAAGCTATGATAAAATAAAAATCTCGTAATTTACTAAAAAGACGGTAAAAAATAACTCTTGACCATAAACGTCCCACCACACGATCGTTCGCCATTTTAATTTACGCAATTTCGCAGTAATGGCCCCGATTCGACAGCTGTTCCTCAATGTCGGTTGCGCAACCAGCCGGTTACGGTTGTCATAGCGCCTAGCAACCATCGCGATGAATCATGGACCTTCGGTTAATGGGATTGCGATTTGCTTTGACGGCCATTAAGTGTTTTTGGCAAGTTATTACGCTATTGTTAGAAGGTACCGCATTGTTTTATTCGTGGTGTAATTTTGCGATTGATCATAAGGGCTCGATTGCCAGGTAAATCAAAATATAATAATAATAATATAATATTCTACCACATACACACTACACCATCTAGCCCAAACTAAGCAGAGCTTGTACTATGGGTACTAGACAATGGATAAACATACCTACATATATACTTTTGTTTTGTAAATACATACATATTATACATAGAAACACCCAGACCAAGACAAACATTCATGTTCATGCACACAAATGTTTGACTTGTGCGGGAATCGAACCCGCGACCTCAGGCGTGGCAGTCGGTTACACTAACCACTACGCCATAGAGGCCTACCTATAATGATAGGTATTTCTATTAGAAAATACTCAGTAGCTGCCCAGAGTCTAGACACGTTAGACTGCAATTGCTTTGCACTGTATTACGATAGAACAGGACAACATATCAATCTGCCAATCTAATCCAGTACATACTGGGCACGAGTCAACATAATTATTATTATTTTATATACAGGAAACTTGTCTTATGATAAGCGGTTACTAGGGTAATATAGTACCACAAGGTGGTCCATAAATTATTGTTAGCCTCATTAGTTGTATACAACGGTGGTACTTCCCCGACCAAACCGGCATATTCATACTGTCACCAATTAATTCTCAACAGCAAGTCCACCGTTAAAAAAACAGCAAAAAATCTACTGTTGATTAAGGGGCCATAGAACTGCCTAAGCCAATTTATGTTTAATGTTAATAACCAGGTCAGGCTAGCGGCAATTTGCTAAGGTGTCATTGGTTATGACGTAACCAGGTCAATCGCCTCTGGTAGTCTGCTTTTTAGTTGAGTTATGGCTTTCAACTATAATAGGTTTTGAGAACACAAGACTGATTAGTAAGAATCTTTCGAAATTCATTTATTTACTAGCTGTTACCTGCGACTTCTTTCGCGTAGATTTTAACTAAAAAGTATTTGTCTCCGCGGAAGCCTATTTTTTTTCTAAAATCAAGGTAGCCTAAGTTACTCCTTATAATATCAGCTATCTGCCAGGGAAAGTCCTGTCAAAATCGGTTCAGCCGTTTTGGAGATTAGCCGGAACAAACAGACAAAAATTTTAATAAAAGTAGATGTTTTCGTATAGGTACCTTATATACTTCCATATGCATTAGATAAAAGCTGTTATTTTGACATTACAAACAGACACTTCAATTTTATTTATTTGTATAGATGTATAGATAGATAGTCACATAGTAACACATATGCATATTACAAATTGTCTTCTTGATCTATTGGTACCTGTATACAGCTAAAGATCATAAAGTATCAAGTTCATAACCAAGGACATGCCAGCAAAAAGTAATTAGATTCTTCAAGAAATTCTCCTGCAGGTAGAAAGTTGGCCATATTTTATTGTCGAGCCTCAGAAAGCATAATAAGAGTCGTAGGTACTTTCATCTCATTTCTTTCAGGTCATGATAGATTGCCATCCCATTCGACTATCAGAGTTGCGGAATGGAGAGTGCAATCGAATTCTCCCTCTAGTGTTCTATAAGATCGTCTTCGCAACTGAGTAGCCTTCGTTAAGATTGGCTGCTGTAACCGAAATACGATTTGGAAAAGTGATGAAGACCGCTCATGGACTTCGGCAGTGTCACATCCAAGCCGCTGATGAGTGACCCACTTTTTAAACCCGCTTGAAGAGGATTTGTAATAGCGTTAGGAAAACACCACAACAAGTGTATTCATTCATTCCAGAGCTTGTTAGGTGCACGTTATATAACCTTACACTGCGAGTGTATGTAAGCGGAATTGAATGCAGCCTATGGTTAGTACCAAATAGTGCACCCCTAACTTTTTTACGAAAGCACCTACTGCTAATAATTATAATAATGTCCTCCAGACCGAATTTCGGTCACGGCGGCCAATCTTAACGGAGACTGGCCATCTGCGCAGGAGATATTATAGTGCACAAGTGTGTGCGCAAACACAGGTGCAGTGTCTGTTCCCTAACCCTCATAATCCAATGGGACGGATAATCCGACACGACCGGAGAGAGATCAGGCGCAGGACCAACAGCTTTACGTGCTTTCCGAGGCACGAGGGTGTCTTACACCACCAACTTCCTAACTCCGGGCTCGTATTGAGATTTCTTAACAGTAAAACCCAATAAGTTTTTGTCGGCTCGACCCGGGATTCGAACCCGAGACCTCATGCACAGCAGTCGCATTCACTACCGCTGCGCTACGGAGGCAGTTTACTGCTATTACGGAAGCACCGAGCTCTTTGGAAGGCTGCACTCATCAAGCAAGACAAGGACAACGCTATACGAAAGCAACTTATTAAATTTCAAGTTCACGCAGGAACAACTGGACGACTCCGGTACTGCAGTACTGCCAGACGTACTGCTGGGTGAGTGAGTTTGTGTTACGTAGTAATAGTCACTATTCGTTGCGTATATTCAAGGTTTTATAGTAAATGGCATTATAAGTAGCAAAAATGACGTCGCTCGGAGGTTATATAGGCACGTGCTATACGTCACGTACGACTCACAGAGTTAAAGATTGCAAATATCCCAAAATTGTCTCGATCCTATTACATAAATTATAATATACTTTTGCCCGCGGCTTCGCTCGCGTTAATTTAGAATTTGACAATCAATTCGGGTCGTACTCTGCTTGTAATAATATAATTCAATCATGATTCGAAAGACACGTGGTGCCATCTATTATCATAAGAACGTTATTGTTGTTTTCCTCGGGAACAGTAATTGTTTTCGGGATGAAAGGTAACCTATGTCCGTTTCTGTACACCTGACAACGTATATACAAAATTTCAGGATGAGTGGTTCAGTGGATTGGGTGTGAAAGGTAACAAACAAACAAACTCATTTTCGCTTTTATAATATTAGTGAGGAAGGATAGAATTAGGATTAACACTGCTTATAATTATTTAATCCAATATTTAATAATTAAATCATCTGAATCTTGTCAATTTTGTCAAATTATGAATAGGCGCGATCACAATGGAAAATTTTTATTACATTGTTAAATTTTAACTCTTATGAATAGCATAAGAATTAAAAAAGTAAAATCTCATTTATAATTGAAATTAAACTACTATATACGGATTTTATCGCGTTGTTTATTTGACACTTTATTACAATTTTTTTTAAAACTGTTACACTACTATTACTATTAAACTTTACTAATTTTTAAGCTAATTAAATTATTGAAACTATTAAAACAATTTATACTATTACTATACTATTATACTATTTATATTTGTGTTTACACTTTCCCCGACGTTTCGGTTGCTTTTCAGCAGCCATGGTCACGGGGAGACTAAGATGGCAGTTGTCTCAATGTTCCAGCGTAGTTATTTCAAAGTACCCGAACATAATTTAATCATGGGTGTTTCTATTTACGCAGAATGAGCTCAAAGTATCATGAAGTCTAGCTGTGGTTTGCGTCTTCTTGGGTTTGACTATTTGAATGACTGGATCCCAAGCTGGTGGTACATTCCAACCATCTTCTCGATTGAAATTAGGATGTTTTTTGATTTCAATAGCCTCGCGAAGCATCCTTGGTGGGAATCGGTGTTCTTTAGCGAGCATCTGTGATTTGTCAAATCTCAGGTAGTGGTTGGTCCCCTGTTGCACATGTTCACACACAGTAGACTTCAACGAGCGTTTGTGTTTTACATCAGCTATGTGTTCTTTTATGCGGGTGCCTATGCTTCTCTTGGTTTGACCAATGTATGAGAGTCCACAGTCACAATCTATTTTATAGACCCCTGCATCTTGTAAAGGTAATTGGCACTTGACGGATGGTAAAAACTGACTTATCTTCGTTGGCGGCTTGAAGTATGTGTTGATTGAAGCTCGCTTCCAGATGTAGCCAATCTTGTCAGTGACACCCTTTACATAAGGCAGTATGGCAGGCTGGCGTTCGACTGTGGCTGGCTTTTCTCGAGATCTGTGACAGCGGCGCGGCTGTTCGAGCTTGTTGTCTTGCAGTACTTGCTTACTTACTTATCTCATTTATAAGGTTATTTCATGTAAAGAAAAGAATATCCCAAGAAAGGCATTGCCCGACCTGGTGAACGAACCAAAGAACACGCGATCTGCAGCCTGGATTTCTCAATTATTGCGCGTTCATACAAACACGCTTTCAAGCAAACACGCATTAAAAATTTAAATATGATCTTCATTTAATTAATCACCTGATTTTATGCTATTTATATTAAGAGGGTGAGCTGTATAATTCGTGCATTATCGTTTAAGTTTATGAAGCGTTAATTTAAATTTGATTGGCCTTGAATAGTCCTTTCGATAATGAGCTGACCAGACATTACTAGCGTTGATTAAATACTCTTACGATATATACAGGATGATTTTGAAATCGTGTAATTCCTTTTAACCACGCATTCTACTGGTGGTACAAAATAACCTAGACCATATTTTTCTTTATTAGAATTTTTTTTTGGTAAATTAATGTACCGGTTTTTTTTTCGTAAAATGGTTTCAGATAGTAAAAAATATGTTAACTACCCGAGGCAATTTTAATTTTTTAAAATAACATTATCAATAATTAATGTCGTAAATAATAACGGGTGGTCCTTTTTATTGCCCCTTATTATTTACGACATCAGTTATTGTTATGTTATTTTTTTAAATTAGTTAAATATTAAGCTTGTGTCGGGTGGTTAACATATAACTATCTGAAACCATTTCACGAAAAAAATCGGTACTTACATTAATTTCTCCAAAAATATAAATCTAAAAAAAGATATGGTAGGGTTATTCTATATCACCAGTAGAATGCGTGGTTAAAAGGAATTACACGATTTCAAAATCACCCTGTATATTATCTGCTTGGGGCTGGTCGACATCTCTAGTAATACACCTATGTCTGTGGATGTGTAAGTATGCATGTATATCTATCGCCAACATCGCTTCAAAATGAAAAATATAACTAAATTGCGAACTTCAAAAACAAGGGAGATTGCCCCTAACGATGTATTAGACAAATATAATGGGTTCGTAAATCACAGACAGACATCGCTATATTCATATATGTAGATATACTCCCCCTCGTCTTGAGAATAGGGTGAAGTGCAATCAGCTTATAAAATGCTTACGCACTTTAAAATACTTACAATATCGATTCACTTAAATTTAATTGGTAATATAATGAATTGAATCGCTACTGTGTTAAATTGTAACTATCTCGTTACCTAATACACAACCAATATAAGTATACCTATATATCTATATAGGCGTATTAATACGTAATGTCGCTTATTTGCACAGTTTTTTAAATCTCAAAATACGGACGCATCATCGAGCGTATAAAATACTGATACAAACAAGTGTAGTTTGTACATAAATGAAATTGTGATGGTGGATGAAGATTCTGCCGCCTCACTAACAGAGCCAAGACATTGCCGAACCTGTCAACATGTGACCACGACCGGTGCCACCAGGTACAGCTAAAATTTGCGTACATAGGCTTATTACTTACGTTTCCCGGAGAGAAGCATACAGATTTCCTCTTGCTACGATCCTGACACATCTCTCTTGCTTCTATAACTCCGATCATATTCTTTGTCCAGAACGACTATGATATGGTCAGAAAATATTCTCCTACGTACGTACAGTGTACACTTTCCAATTGTCCCATTCACATTTGCCTAATAGACTTTCTTGGTCAAAATTTTTCCTACTTTATTAATTTTATTCACATACGCAAATCATTTGATTAGGTACATCTCTATCAATCCTTGTCACTATATCTTCTTTAACGGTACAGATTTTATAAAAAAATATCCTTTGTAAAATAAAATATTTCTGTTAAGTGATTATCAGTACTCAGCAGCATGAAGTTTGGAGTTATATCTGGATCACATTATAAACTATAGCTATATATATGCTGAAGCTCCAAATAATTGAGGGCAAGCACGCCACATGTGGATGGCGGATTGTAGGTGTTTGACCGCTGCTTAACCTCATATATGTAGGCGTGGTGTATAGAAAACTAATTGCGTGTCTTTACGTTGAAAATTGCCTAAACATTAAACTGTAATTTATCAATGAGCGGGGTGCCGCCATAATTCACAGTGCTGGCCAAACGCCAAATTCACACACGTTCAGGAACATAATCGAGGAATTATCAGACGTATATTATTCTAGTTTCTAACCGCGGTTTTCCTCCTATCGTAGTAATGATCTATCAGATAGCAACTGTGTACTTTTCCAGAATAAAAACCTTATGACACTTTCCAGCTCGTAAACTATCTATATGTACAAACACTTCGCCTCTTCATTGCTGCGATATTATTAAATCGCCTTCGTTGTGTGTGAGTTCTCACTTACATTTCATAATTTTAACTTTACATCTGTAAAGCATAGCTACCAAATTGAAAATGCAATATACGACTGCTTACCCTTCAAGTATTAATTTTATGATAGGCGTGATGGTATGTATGAGTATCTTATCTTGTGTGTGGGGGCCAGTCAGTACAGACCGGCGACACTTCGACCCAGTGGGATCTTTTGTGTCAGCCCCAAGATTCATCCCTTACTATCTCCTTATGAATGTACTGCATTAGCTGCAGTGTACAATTCAGAGGGAGAAGCCTGAAGTCTTCAGGGTTTGGATATGCCAATCCCATCAGACTCATCCTAAGTCCAGCCAACGCGTCGCATTCACACAGTAGGTGCGATATGGACTCGTCCTGTTCACCACAGGCTCTGCAGATCGATATGTATGAGTAAATAAAATAATATCTCTGAATATATTGTTCAGTTGGTAACAAGAACATTGTAGGCAAAAAAATCTTTGATGAAAAAATGTTTCTGTATTTATTATCTTAGCAATCTCTATGAGCATAAATTAGCTCTATTTTATTATTATTTCGATAGTGAGGTGTTGTATACTAATTAGTTAGGTAATTAATAAGACAGACAAGCAGGTATCTCAATTATTTATCTGATTATAATTGACTATGTTGTTTTACTGTATGCTGTCTTAAAAAAAAACCCTGCCCGAGGAATAATTCCAGTGCCACAAACCAGGCTCGGAAGAGCTTCGTGTGGATCATACAAATTGTATCCAGTGTGTGGATCAGGCCTACAACACTTGAAGCAGTGCCAGCGACGAAACATTCACCTACACACTTACGCCTTCTGTTTTACCTAACATAATGCAATGTAACGTTCTCTGACCACAAAGAAGATATTCCAAAGAAAGGCCATGTTACGATAATTCTATACCGACTAGCGTTCGTGAAGAAGATAATAAGAGTCAATAAAGCAAGAGGGATTATGCAAGAATCGTAGCAAATGGAAATCCGTAGTACCTCTCCCTACCTCTCCGGACAACAGGGGTGAGTCTATAAACATTTCTTTACTTTTTTATACTATCAAGGCTGCAAACGAGCATATCGCTCCCAGTATTAGTAAGCAATCACAGTATTCCATGATCAAGATTGGTCTAACATGTAGGAAACTAAATGTATACCTATTTTCCCGGAATAGGTTAGGACGCACACTTAATTGAAAAGCGGCGTGTTTATGTAAGATAATTGGGAGCTATAAGCAGTTAAAGGACATCCTCACTTTTTATATTCCTAATGGTCAATATTTTATTGGCTCAATGGCTCAATGCTCAATATACAGACCGAGTTTTCGTTGCCGTGGGCAGCTGTTAGCTCGCCACGGTCTATGTGGCTCACACTGTACGCTATACCTCCAGTTCTACTTATTGGAATCAGATGAAATGTGGCGTAGGTTTTAAGTTGAATTCCAAGCTATCAAAACTATAAAGCGCATCTAAATCTGTACAGTAGATTTTGCGTGATACCGGCAAAAACAGATAGACAAATATAAACAAAAAGATTTGGTTTTATAGGTACATAGTCTCACACCTGTATCCTTAAAAGAGTTTCAGAGGTTTTTATTTTCCCAACAAATACAATTTTATATTCATTTAGATATTTTAATTATTTATAAACAAAACATAACTATCAAAACATCAACAAATTGCTTATTTAAACATTTATAAACATAACGAGAAACATTTGATTTGATATAAACCGTCTACGTTCCCGAGAAGTCGTGTAAGGGCGTCTCGAGGTTAAAAATAATAGAAAAATCCCCTCCGGGCGTCACCCTCGCTCAGAGGGGATACCCTCCCGAAGGCCGACCTTACCCAATGTCCTTGACAGGGTTAGGTCAATAACGTAGACGGGAGACAGACGAGAGATGCTTCTCGGGATTTATTTGAATTAATGTTGGAAACTGTTGTCTTATTAAATGTGGGGAATTAGCCGCGCTTGTTTAAATCGTTAAGTTAGATAAATACTGTTGGTACTACTTCGATGGTGTATTAATAGTCAATGTGCCTGCTGTGCATGAGGTATTGGGTTCGATACCCACGTTTAGTAAAGGTTTTGTTAACCTCTGAGTCTTCTTCGAAGAGGTTAATGAAAACGCTTTGTGACGGTTTGTGTGTTAGTGACAGATTGATGTTAGTGAAAGGCATAACTCCGGCACCACTGGACCGATTGACTTATAACTTGGTGTGCAGACACCTTGGGGTCATACCTCGGTCGAATTTGATATGGGCCCTATGGGTCAAAAGACCCTCGAGATATATGGGGTCACATATTTTAAATGGAATATATTGACTTGTAACTTGGTATGCAGACACCTTGGGGTCACACCTCGGTCGAGTTTGAATATGAGCCCTGTTGTTCAAAGACCGAAAGACCCTATAGGGATCACAAGGTCACATGTATTTTAAATGGCAAAATATTGACTTGAAATTTGGTGTGCAGACACCTTGGGGTCATACCTCGATCGATTTTGAATATGGCAAAAGACCTCCGAGGTATAGAAAAGAAAGAAGAAAGAAAGAAATTTGTTTGTTTCGTACAGAGCACACACAATTAATTAAAACAATATAAATAAACATATTATAGGTACATATTAAAAAACAAAATGTGTATGCCCTCGCCGAAAAGGGTCACCACCTCAGCATTAGCTGTCATATAGGGGTCATTTCTTTTCATTACTTTTACATTTAAGACGAAGAAGTTGAATCCTGGGTTTTTACACCCATCTCGTTTTTTTTTGGGAATTCTTTGTAACAGCCCAGAGTATGAAAACTGTGCGTGGTAACGTCACTAGGCCCATCTTCTATCATAACCTAAACCCGTAAGTAATCAATATGTGGGTGTTATACTCCTGTGTCGACCCCTTCAGGAGTATAAATATGAAACTATTATCTTTATATATATTATGTAAATCTTCTGTACGTGTGTTTGTAATTAAACTCCTCCTAAACGGCTGGACCGATTTTATGAAATTTTTTGTGTGTTCAAGTGGATTCGAGAAGTGTTTAGATTTGTTTTTTTTTTTTTCGTTTGTTCAGGACAACGTCTGTGGGGACAGCTAGTTAAATAATAAATTTGGTAGTCTGCAACCAAAAAGCGTATAGGTATCGTACATTAAGTCATAGATGTTCGCTAGATTTTATGCGTGTGAACTTATATCATGTGTGATACACACATTTTAAAATTAACATTTATTTCTCATTTGTAAACTTATTTGACGACTCGATGGCGTAGTGGTTAGTGTAACCGACTGCCACGCCTGAGGTCGCGGGTTCGATTCCCGCACAAGTCAAACATTTGTGTGCATGAACATGGGTGTTTGTCTTGGTCTGGGTGTTTCTATGTATAATATGTATGTATTTACAAAAAAATAAGTATATATGTATGTTTATCCATTGTCTAGTACCCATAGTACAAGCTCTGCTTAGTTTGGGCTAGATGGTGTTGTGTGTATGTGGTAAAATATTATTATTATTATTTAAATTTCATAAAATATAAATGTTAACTAAAACTTATATTGATATGTCACTGAAAACCATATTATTATCTAATTTGGTTCAGCTATTGAGGAGCATTGCGTTCATAAATGCACAGACAAATAAATAATATAAAAGGTACGGTTTTAGAAGTGCAATTTTGCAAAATTATAATGGCGTGTTATAATAAATTAAAAGAAACAAAAGTAATATATTTAAAAAAGCGTTATGTATATTTTTTACAATGTGTTTTTCAAAATGGAGACTCCATTTTGAAAAAAACATTTGGACAAAAATTTTGGTAATTAATACGAACAGCACATTTTAAAACTATAAATTTATGGCAAAAACCTGTTATAAATTATGAACCGCTTGCATTAAATACACAGCTCGTTCGCCATTTTCGCAAAACGCATAATAAAATCAAAAATACGATTGGATACCGAAAAAACTGGGCAGAAAAAAACGTTAGTAAAAACGACATTAATGTCCGAAATAAAGATATTTTATTTCATTTTATTTTTTGTAAAAATGGCTACTCAAAAAACAGAGTTTAAAATATTTTAGGTTAAAAAGAACAATATTCAAAATAATTGTTTTGTTTTAAACTATTCATGTGATAAGTATTCAGCCTGCCTGGCAACCGGTTAGCGTTGGCTATGGACACTTGCGACGTCGATTTCGAACCGATTTGCAATAAAAGGAGGCGTAATGTCAGCATAAGGCATAAACGTTACTGCTTTAATATAACCTTAATAATAAATTGTCTATGAATGCGCTAGTGCGCGCATCAGTACTGCGATTGCTGTGCATAAAGTCTGGTCGGCCTGGTGGGTTTTTCTGTGAAAAAAATGTAAAGACTGTCCAACGGCATTGAACTTGCGCCTTAGTTTTTAATCATACCTAGCGAAATGAGGTTGTTATACTCACATCCGTCGGAGTGAAATGCGACACTATTTTCGATACTAATATTATAAAGAGAAAAGATTTGAATTTTTGTTTGTTTCTTTGTTTGTAAGGATTTAACACAAAAACTACTCAACCGATTTTTAAACATATTTCACCATTAGAAAGCTATATTATAACCGAGTAACATAGGCTATAATAGTTATATTAATCTACTTTTACGACCGAAGCAGCAAGCAAAAGCTAGTGTAGTTTCAACTTCTTAAGAAGGTGCCATGCTGTCAGCAGGAAAACCAATAACTTCTGCCTCTTTCGCTGGTAGGAACACCTAGAAGCTTTCTAGTCTGTATGTTGTCTGTTGCCGCGCCTAACAATAAACACTAAAGTTGTGTTGTTTGTTCCATAGGTTATGGTAATCGATAAGGTGTGTTTTTTACGGGTGGTAACATTACCAGTATTGTAAACTAGACAGTGCCGGATTAATCACGTAGCAAGAGTAGCAGTTGCTACGGGCCCCGCGCGAAAGGGGGCCCCGCATATTTAAACCCACTCATCTCTGCCTGAGCGTAATTTTTTGAGTGAAACTTGTGTGATAAGATGTGGTATATTGAATTTACTTGATGTCACAAAAACGTGAAATGTTACAACTTTTGCTACTAAGACAATCCACGTCAGACAAATGGTAACCGACTATTTCCTTGGCGTAAATAAAACACCGAATTTCATACGGTAAACGCACAAGTTTTACAAAAAGTCGCTCGTATAAATGTGTAGAATATCAGTCGGCCCAATAATCAGCTCTACAAAAAGTCTGACGTACGCAAGCACTCTTACCCGAAAGAATTTGCTACGGGCCCCGCGCTTGCTTAATCCGGCACTGGAACTAGAATATGAATTATAATAATATTTTGCATCTCAATGTCGTTCACACAATGTCCAAGTTGTTTATTTGACATTTATAAGATAGGTTCACTGCCTCATTTATTGTGGAGCGTTAGATATGATTTATATTGTGTACAAACAACTATCTGTTTTGAATAACATTGGCAGGTAAATAATATTATATTGTGCATATATTTTTTCGAAAGAGTAAGTAGATACATTACATATTTTGCAATTTAAGCGCATAATTATACAATTGACGAGTCTACCTGTGTTAAACGGAAAATATCCTTCATTGAACATTTTAAAACACTTTACAAGGGCCAATTATCACATCTATACTAATATTATAAAGCTGAAGAATTTGTTTGTTTGTTTGTTTGAACGCGCTAATCTCAGGAACTACTGGTTCGATTTGAAAAATTATTTTAGTGTTGGATAGCCTATTTATCGAGGAAGACTATAGTTATATAACATTACTCTACGACCGACGGGGGAGCCGCAATAACGATAAACGCAGGTGAAACCGCGGGAACATCTAGTCTGAAATAAAATCACAACTCGCCTGATTTTAAATAGCTATTTGCTATCATAAAGAGCCATTAAAAGAAAATATAAAAGTAAATAATATCGTCAGGCGGAATTGACATTCGAAATTCGAATTCTTATCATGAGACTTTTTCTTTCTTTTTTAAATAAAGTCCAATCAACAGATATGTACCACAGTAAGTTTTACGCGAGATTTTCCTGCATCACGGCAAATCAAAAAGCAGTAAATTCGCGAGTATTAATTAAGTATCGAAAGGCACGAGATTCCCGGCGGGTTGGTAACAAAATTATACGTAGTTGGTGAGCGAGTCTACCTGGGCCATGACGCGACGCCGACGGCCAGTTGGTCGCGCATCGAGCGTTCACCGCGACCTTGTCCGTCCTGTCGGTCGGATACAGATAACTTGGATGTATGGCGATAAGTCCTTGCCTAAATACTTGTGCAAAATTTATTAGTGCTGTATTTTGAGGTTATCCTATTTAAAGTTTGTATCTATGCTAAGTAACTGTTATATTTCTATACTTACCTCATATTTTGTTATTTGAATTTTACTATTATTGTTAATTTAATTATTATTAAGAAGTAGACTATTCATAAGAAGTAGATTATTTTTTTTGGAAAATGTCCCATTCGCCACCGGAGCGGGCATGCCGGGGGTGGCGAATGGGACTAACCCAGAAAAGAGAATTATTACTAGAGAAAGAGCTATTTTAGTCTCTCTAGAGTAATAAATAAATCTTTCTGATGCGAAATTCACTGTATCAATATTTTCCGTTGAGTTTATATGTGACTAGCTTTTGCTCGCGGCTTCGCTCGCGTTAATTTAGAATTTGACAATCAATTCGGGTCGTACTTGTCCAGAAGGGAGAAAATTTTCATACAATCTTTATTCCCCCTTCCGCCCCTTTAGGGGAGAGTTTTATCCATTTTACCTACACAGATATTTTTCAATCGTAATCGAAAACTTATGTACCAATTTTCATACTGCTAAGTCCAGAAATGAGAAAATTTCGTTACAAACTTTACCCCCCTATTTCACCCCCTTAGGGGTGGAATTTCAAAAAATCCTTTCATAGTACACCCCTACAAATTAAAACACACATGCTCTCTAAATTTCAAGTTCCTACGACTAGCGGTTTAGGTTGTGCGTTGTCTCTAAGTCAGTCAGTCAGGACATCTTCCTTTATATATATAGATAGATATTCATGGTTTTTAACTCAATTAGCCAATTATTGCAACGGCACGTTCAACTGCAAAATTATATTATTTAAAACATGTCATTATATTATGTTACGCTACTGCTTAATCATTATTTATTGCATCCATGTCGCTCCAATAAATAATCAATATCATATTATACAATAAACATTTTGGAGAGGTCTCCTCTAGTACGTACTGTTTAATTACTCTATGGTCTATATGTGGATTTTCAAATTATTTTCTGATGATGATGATGATGATGAAATACGAAAAATTTTCTACGACATCAAATTAATAAATTTAATCATAGTGTTCACTATACGCCTCTAAAGTAAGACCAAATCCCTTTGTACGCTGTAAAAATATGTATCAATTATACTAACCAGTATCTATATATCTGCGTATTATGTATACGTAAAATATAATTATAAAAATACTGTTAAACTTACTTATTTAAGTTAAAAAATGTATAAAAGCATTTAAACAAATTTAAAAATAAATAAATTATCTTTTGTAAAACTTTATATCTAAGTATAATAAATATTTGCCTTTGACTGTACTTATGCCTAAACATATTAAGTCATATCAAAGATATGTGAGTGTGTCTTTAAAAAAAACATATCTAGTTATTACTTTTGTTGTTTATTTATGTATTTTGGTCAATAACATGGATGGAATTTTTAAATCTTCCACCATTAATTCGCACAGCTGTTCGACAGTAGCAAAACTTATGTAAATTAAATAGAAAAACCAGTTTCCTATATGCATTATAGACTGATGTACGACAGAAAAGATTGTTATAACTGTGTCGATTTTCAACGACTAAAAACAAGATAGACTTGACTAAAGTATTTTGATTATATATTAGATTGTAAATTAAATGGCTTTATCAAGATTTTTTTTGGAAATTGATCTAAGGATAAAGAAACATATCAGTACGCCCATCTATTTTCATGCATTTCATTGAACTATACATCTACAACTATATATCTGGCGGCCTCGATGGCGTAGTGGTTAGTGTAACCAACTGTCACGCCTGAGGTCGCGGGTTCGATTCCCGCACAAGTCAAACATTTGTGTGCATGAACATGGATGTTTGTCTTGGTCTGGGTGTTTCTATGTATAATATGTACGTATGTTTATCCATTGTCTAGGACCTATGGTACAAGCTCTGCTTAGGTTGGGCTAGATGGTGTTGTGTGTATGTGATAGAATATTATTATTACTATTATGTTGTGACTTAAAAATACCACATAATCCTAACTAATATCACAAATGCGAATGTTAGTTTGTTACGCTTTAATACCGTAACTACTAGACCGATCATCATGAAATTTTCCATAAACGTTGTCAGTTGTACAGAACAGGACATAGGGTACCTTTTATCCAGAAAAAACACTGTGTTCTAGCGAGCGAAGCCATGGGCAAAAGCTAGTTAGGTAATATTTATCCCAAAATCTTCAACTGATGAAAAATGTGCTTTTAATTTAGATGTTATGGGTTTCAATATATCTCGACATTAAAGTCGTGGGCATAGCTCGTTTCAACAAAAAACTAAACGTTACCATAAATTATATTAACGTACTATAAAATTATATAGATATATTGTCACTTAAAAAGGAAATCTGTGCCGTTCATCAGCGTCTCATTTAAAAACAAAATTAATGTATTTTATTAGTGGTAACATGTGACAGCAGTTCGATAAATCTTGGTTACACATAAAGTATTTAAAATAGACTAGCATTTTGGCTACTTTTAATATGCAAAAATGCTTTTAGAACAAAATTATTATACTTAACATTTAATAAAATAAAATTATACCTATCCAACTGCTTCTACCTAATGTCTGCTCTTTCAAATCCAATCTTTTAAGTGAAATATTTTTTTAATTACTAGTAGTTTTTCGCCCGCGGATTCGCTTGCCTTAGTGTAGATTTTGGCAATAAATTTATATCTCTCGTAAACAGCAGTTTTTCTGGATGAAAGGTACCCTATGCCCTTTCCTATACCATGGCAACGTGTATGTAACATTTCATAATGATCGGTCAAGTAGTTAAGGCGTGAAAGCGTAACAAACAAACAAACTTACATACGCATGTATAATATTAGTTAGGATAAGGAATTTAATCCTATTTTTGGGTACATACTTCAAATTTTTCCACTGTCTTTTGCTTAATTCGGGCATAAATATGTTAAACTTATAGAAGTTCAAATCTATACAAATAAATAAAATTGAAGTGTCTGTTTGTAATGTCAAAATAACAGCTTTTTATCTAATGCATATGAAAGTATAAAAGGTACCGATACGAAAACATCTATTTTTAAAATTTTTGTCTGTCTGTTTGTTCTGGCTAATCTCCGAAACGGCTGAACCTATTTTGACGGGGCTTTCACTGGCAGATAGCTGATGTTATAAGGAGTAACTTAGGCTACTTTGATTTTAGAAAAAAAAATAGGGTTTCGCGGAGACAAACACTTTTTAGTTAAAATCTACGTGGACGAAGTCGCAGGTAACAGCTAGTTGTAAAATAAATGCAACTTTCCATGATGTAATGGTCCTTAATAATAATATTATACACAAGGGTTCTTCTTCTTCTACGTCGTTTCACTCTTGACAGAGTGGTCGTGGTCATCTTTAAGGTTGTGTAGCATGCTTGACAATCTGTCGCCACTCTTCAAGCACCTTTGCCTTTCTAGTACACTACACACAATACTATACACAAGGGTAATGTGTCTTTATTAAAAGCCAAGATAGCCTATAAGACAAGATTCCAAAAAACCTACTTATAATGATCCTCAAAAACGTTTCGAAAGTGACTTTTAATATGTATGTTATGTTTCAGAACAAACTTGGCAGGCGTGTCGAAGTGTGATGGAAGAATGATGTCGACCAGAAGCATGAAGCAATATTATCCATACCAACATCTGTATGTGGCTACGATTTTCAGAAATATCTATTTCTCCAAAAAGTCAATCGAAGTTTTTGCAGAGATATATTAAATTCAGCTTATTATGGTCTATGGTAGAATTTATTGACTGCACTTATAGAAAAGTGGATTGAGTAGTTAGTCAAATCGTCGCTGTGTTACTGCCAAGTACTGTAAGTTCAATTCACACACGTGACAACCATTTGTGTGGTCCACAATTCGTTGTTCTGAGTCTACGTGTTTTTTGTGTTAGTTCTTTGAATGTTTTTAAAGCCCTCTGCAGCACAGGAAATAATTCTTAGAGCAAGAGTTGTCTTTTCCCGCTAAATATGGTCAAGGTTCATCCAAATCCGTTCAACAGTTTACGCATAATTAAGTAACAAATATGCAGATATCTTCGCATCCTTCGCCATCTATTATTTTCCAGATTTATAATAGTACTAGATAAATTTTAATATAACCTTCAAGTCGAACTGTTTCGTTCACAAGCTGTTTTAAATCAATGTCTTGTGCGAAATTCTGAATTCTAAACTTCGTATTGGTGTCAAGGCTTTGGGGTCACGCAGAACACGCGTCCCGTTGTATCAATAATTCTGTAGGTATCACTGATTATATTGTTTACTGTCAATCTCTTGTGACTTCGTTCGCATAGAAACCATATTGTACTCGTATGTTTTCATAGTCCATCTGTTGAAACGATTTTGGTAAAGTTTTGTGTGGTGATTGCTTGTACTATTGGACGTATCTCCAATAGTACAGTATGTATATACATAAAGATTTTGATGTTGACTGTTACGGTGGTACAGCGGTACTGAAAGCGAGTGCAGTCCTTAGGGTCTCGGGTTCGATTCCCGAGTAGGGCAAAGGGTTATTGGGTTTTCTGTACTAGATATTTTCGCCGCATGGAGTCTGAAACTGAGCTCGGTAGATGGCAATAAGCCTCGTGGGACCTAACATAATAGCTTGTTTAATAAATCTCTGCCTTCGTAGTAACAGATATCACAATACATATTCCTACCTCTAAATTACGTCTTCCACTATCATTCGAATTTATAACTTTTTTGTTTTCTGCTCTCCTTGTCTTATAAACTTTTACTGTGCCAAATTTTATACTACTTCGTGCGCACAAAAGGTATTCACTTCACATATTAATAATATTTATATATATATATATAATTCTACTGTACGTGTGTATGTCACTGAACTGCTCCTAAACGGCTGGACCGATTTTGATGAAACTTTTTGTGTGTTGAACACACACAAAAAATGGATTCGAGAATGGTTTAGATATGTTTTTTTTCTCTTGTGTACAGGACAACGTCTGTCGGGACAGCTAGTATACATATATAGACTGTTATGTGTATCCTGTTACAGAATGATAGAACTGTCACTATTATCAACTCTCAACATCAAAACCTCAAAATATCAAACCTCAATGGACAGCATCAAAGACCACATTGTTCAAAGGCCATGAAGGCCTTTCTATGGGTAGATACGTCCAGAACTAATGAAGAAAGATAAAAAAATTTGGAAGGTAAGTGTTAATAAAGTAAATAATTGTTAATTGTCGACAAGTTTATTAATTTAGCAGATAATGCTACCTTTACGTAATTGCTGGGTTAATTATTTACGTAATCTCGGGTTCGATGCCTGGGTCGAATAAAGTGACATTGTGGATTTTTAACCGACTTCAAAAAAAGGAGGAGGTACTCAATTCGTCTGTATTTTTTTTAAATGTTTGTTACCTCGTTACTTTCAACTGGGTGAACCGATTTTGATGATTCTTTTTTTTATTTGAAAGCTGGTGCTTCTCGTGTGGTTCCATTTAATTTTGATCAAGATTTGACCATTCGTTTTCGAGTTATCCTTAATAATGCGTATTTGGCTACATTGATGATGTTCTCATATTTGGCAAGGTTCACTAAAAACCGAGAAATAAACAAAATTTTAACAAAAAAGAAAACCGACTTCAAGAAAGAATATTCTAAAACTTAAAATGCACTAAAAAGTGAATAAATAATTGCAAGCAGCCAAGGTAGGTTTGTAACTAATTAAACATGAGATGTCTTACTATAATCATAACTTAACATTGGCATGCACAATTACACACATAGACGCAGCACGCGGCGCGGGCGGCTGACACCGACTCCAAAAATAACAATAATTTAATTATTCACAAGAATATGCAATTATTTATTAACTTTTTAGTGCATTTTAAGTTTTAGAATATTCTTTATTGAAGTCGGTTTTCTTTTTTGTTAAAATTTTTTGCCATAAAATTCTCAATGGTTTTGGCAATTTGACTCTACTTCGCAAATGTCCAAAAAGTCTGATGAGGTGTTACATAAATATGGCTGGCAAAATATGAGTGTAAATCACCTCTTTCTATCTCTACGAGGACATAGTCGTGAGATGATGTATGTAGGTTATAGTTATCTTGTGTTTGTGTACTGAATTTGCACTTATATCGGTGTGTTATCACTACTCGTTATCATTTATGAGTAAATGTGAGCTTGTGGATGACATTGCCCCTAGGGATGCCTGATATGATTGCACGAATAGAGCATTGGTTTAAATACTTCACCTAGTAGTGAAAGTATTGAATTTGATACCAATAATATCCTAGAACAAAGATTTAACTTATAGATACTACGTTTTATTGTGGTCATCTTTTTGGACGTTCAGTTTTCATCGGACACATAATGTTAGCATAACAGTTGAATTACAAATTTAGCATTGTCACGCTTACTCATATTGAAAATTGTGCACTATCGTTATTTATGGAGTGTGTCAGCTCACTCTTCTTAGTTTAGACAATTATTCGTGCGATCTTAGCATGTTGAAGACATCTATTACTCAAAAAATTTCGAAATATCTTTGCTCTAGACTAAATTTTGGCAACAGCGGGCTATCTTAACGACTAGCCTTCTAATGTCTAATATATGTATATTATAGTGCATAAGTGTGGGCGCAAACTTAATTGCACTCTCTATACCCTTAATCTCATAGACCGCTGGAAGACATCATGCACAACGGTAGTGTATGCGCAAGCATAAAAATTTCTCTGTGAAGATATTTTCAGTAGCAACGCAGTGAATGGAACTGTGCCCAGTAGATGACAATAGGCTGGTCCCTTACGTGAGATCTAAAACCATAGCTGGGCAGTGCAGAGTCATCCCCTCTCTCTACGACTAGTCCAGTTTATGATAGAGCGATTCCCTACACCAATCGTTAGGTTATAATAGTGGGAGCCGATGTACCTTACAGTGCCCGAGAGCACCTTCCGGCACCAGTTATAGACAGGTCTTGTCCCCAAATCTCGACTCTCCATCCTAACCTCAGAGATCCGGTCCTCGTAAGGGAGCTACCTCGTGCCCAAGTAACACTGCCTATTCTCCAGATACCGGAGCAATAAAGCCGCTCACCACTCGCAACTCTGGGAGTTGCTAACGAAAACCTCGCTGAAGCCGATAGAGAAGCCGCCTCCCATATCTCCGGTATGGTACTGGAGCTGTATAAGGCACGCTCACTTCCCGACGTACATCCATACGTCTACCCAAATAGGCCTACAAGCCGGGTGTGGCCCAAATCACTCTAGCTATGACTCTTACTTGCTGAGCAGTCAAGCACCCGAGATGCGTTGTGGCAGCGAAACCACGCAGTGCAGAGCAGAGTCGTATGGACTCATTACACGGCAGTAATCTCAAGCCAGGTAGGAAACCTAAAAGAGACAATAAAACGTCAGTGTAATACTGTCCAGGGACCTCGGCCTTGCTCAGGGTGACTGTGGTGATCAGGAGCAGACAATGGCACATTTATTGGTGTTTCTTGCCCCAGTACGTGCACAGTATCAGAGCTTTGTGCGGTGACTCCTAACGCAATTGGAGTGGCCGAATATTATGCAAATAATTCTAATTTTAACTAATATAATAGTAATATAATAGTATAGAATAGTACACGTATGGATAATTGTTGGTACTTACCATACACAGTTTTAGCGAATGCCATTATGAGCATTTAATAGTTAAATATAATATTTGTAAGCGTCTGCGACTTAGTGATATGGTAAGAATGAATGGAACTAACAACATGCATCAAAAATGAGAGATAAATAATGTAAATTGAAAATTTTTTAAGAAAACATTTTATAAATAGAGTCATAAAGTGATAAATAAGGTCCCTGATTATGTTAGGGGAGGTTTGCGCAACACCCTGCGATGGCGGGTGCAATAAAAAAGAAATCCTAACTAATATTATTAAAAGCGAAAATGAGTTTGTTTGTTTGTTACCTTTTCACGCCTAAACCACTAAACCGATCATCCTGAAATTTTGCATATACGTTGTCAAGTGTACAGAAACGGACATAGGCTAACTTTCATCCCGAAAAAAATTAATGTTCCAGAGAAAAACACCAATAACGTTCTTATGATAATAGATGGCGTCACGTGTCTTTCGAATCATGATTGAATTATATTATTACAAGCACAGTACAACCCGAATTGATTGTCGAATTCTAAATTAACGCGAGCGAAGCCGCGGGCAAAAGCTAGTATAAAATATATGTATAAGAAGAAGAAGTATAATCCTTACTATGCTCTCATTTGATTCATAAAACCAAACCAAAAAAAATAAGTGAAAATTCTTAGTTCTAAATACTTATCCTTCGCCTTAGCCTTTATTATTCTCAAGTCACTGGGGGTCGGCTTTCTAGTCTAACCAGATTTGACTGGATATCAGTTTTTACACGGAGCGACTGCCATCTGACCTCCGCAACCCGAAGGCTAATGATACCCTACGACTAGACCAGTGTCAGGATATTAGAGGGCACTGACTTGCTAATAACGACTGCCATAGATGTTCATGGCAGCCGGGACCGACGGCTTAACGTGCTCTCCGAGGCACGGAGCAGGCGATAATTGTCAATCAATAAGCACATTAATTCGAAAAGTCATATAACTTCCGAAAGTCAGAGGTGCGCGGCGTGGGTTCGAACCCTCTGCATTGCAGTCTGTTGGTCTCCCCACTGAGCTATCGCTGCTAAATACTTATGTTTACTAAATATTGCACATGTCTACTGGTACTTATTGTATCCCATTAATGTATCATATTCAATATGTGGTAAATGTCTCTGGTGTCACAGTTATGCTATACTAGTTTTCACCCGCGGCTTCGCTCGCGTAAATATAGGTTAGGTTAGGTTAGGTTTGCAACAATTCCCCTGGGGACGAGAGGTGGTCGGGTCCGTTTGACCCGGCCCGCACCCACACGGGGGGGCCTGCTATGGATGACTCAATTCTTTTAAGAGCTCCCAACAGGCCCCTCCATTGGGTGAGAGAGGGAACACCCCAAATTTTTTAGTGGGTATACCAGAATGGGGAGCCCCACACGCCCCGCCGGTGCCGTCCCCTAGCCGGCGGATAGTGCATCAAGCATTTTTCCTGGGTACCAAAAAAAAAAAAGGTATGCAACAGTTATTTTTTCTGGATGAAAGGTACCCTATGTCTTATTTTGTACCCCTGACAACGAGTATGCAAAATTTTATGTTGATCGGTTGAGTAGTTAAGGCTCGAAAGCGTAACAAACAAACAAACTAATTTTCGCATTTATAATATTAGTTAGGATTTATTTGGTACAAATTATTGAAAACCATATATTGTGTCATTGTTTATTTACCTCAATAAATTAAAAAACAAAAAAATACTCCTACCCTTTCGTTAAGAATCATTTACACCAGTTTGTTGAAGCAAATTCTGTCCTTGTTTATTTCACCTAATAAGACAAAGATAGCACACTTGCCACGTATATGGGCCTCTATAAAATATTGCTCAGTTGTCCAAGTATTTGTTAGTCTACACAATGCCTATGTCGTGGTGATTTTCCTGTTACTATTAATGGACGACTAACAGGAAATATAGCACAAATGTACATAACAATAACCTGTATTATATACCGTGTTTATGTAATAATTAAAACTAAATAAGTAATTATCAGTAGCTAGAATTTTCTCCAATTTTTTATGAAACTGCCAGGCAGTTAGCGGGCAGTCTGGTAGGTGGGTGAGACTGCGAGATAGAGGATCACTAGCGCAATGTCGATATGAGACAAAAGCTATAATCAAAATGATTGTATTGAAATTAAACATTCGCGTAATAACACAGGCATTAAATGCTTAAAAGGAGACTCCACAAATTAACTTAAGCATATCTATGGTTAAAACGAAATAAATAATTTGATTTGAATTTGAATTAGACAATATTACAAAATGATTGCCATAAAAATGTGTATACATTTCCAAGACACATAAATTCTTGTTTTTTTAAAGACTTATGTAAAGTCTACAGGGTCTAAGTCTAAATGTGTTCTTTGTGGCCGTTATTAGAAAGTTTGTAAAGTACATTCTAATAAGAAGAAGACCCGTATTTATAACAACTATTTGTGAATCACACAAATTTTTATCCCGTGTAACGATCGCACTTGCAACACTACACTAGCAGCGATAACTTCAATCACTACGCCATCAGTGCATTAATATATCTATACATCTATACAAATAAATAAAATTGAAGTGTCTGTTTGTAATGTCAAAATAACAGCTTTCTATCTAATGCATATGAAAGTATACAAGGTACCTATAAGAAAACATCTATTTTTTAAATTTTTGTCTGTCTGTCTATCTGTTTGTTCCGGCTAATCTCCGAAACGGCTGAACCGATTTTGACGGGACTTTCACTGGCAGATAGCTGATGTTATAAGGAGTAACATAGGCTACTTTGATTTTAGAAAAAATAGGGTTCCGCGGAGCAAACACTTTTTAGTTAAAATCTACGCGGACGAAGTCGCAGGTAACAACTAGTTAATAATAAATTATAATTATAAAAAAATAAGGATTTTGCATGACATAACCTTATTCGAGGAGTAGATAGAACTCTCATGAGAAGAAGCAGGCAAAAACTCGTGGAAACTAATTTCAATCGCCAATTGCTTACAAAATAATTCTTAACAATATAAATCAATTTATTTACTCCTTTTTTATATTATTACTAGCTTTCACCCGCGGCTTTGCTCGCATAAATGTAGGTTAGGTTAGGTTAGGTTTGCAACAGTTATTTTTTCTAGATGAAAGGTACCCTATGTCCTATTCTGTACCCCTGACAACGTGTATGCAAAATTTCATATTGATCGGTTGAGTAGTTAAGGCGTGAAAGCGTAACAAACAAACTCATTTTCGCATTTATAATATTAGTAAGGAAGTAAGGATGAGCTGCCGTGGATGGTTACTGTGAGTCTCTAGAACTGAATCACTGGGTAGAACACAGTAGCAAGTCTAGTGTTACGCCAGTGTCCTCTAAGAGAAAGGATCTTCTCCGAATAAGCCGGTAAGAACTATTGGCTTGTCTTACTTGCCAGGGGGAGGGGACGACCCCTAAATGACGATGGCCTACATACAACCTTAGAATTTTGTGACAGAGAGAGAGACAATTTTGGAGTGGACACAGGCCATCTAAAATGGTAATAACGTTACGTTAAACATAATAACTGCCAAAGTGAACTCTTTCACTCGTAAATTTATCACTTTAAAATGTTTGGCAAAACATTAACAGAGCCAGATGTATACATAATCAAGTAACAATGAAACAATTTACAACATCCAATGTACTGTCATCAAAAGATGTAATCGGTCCCAATCAAATCCCAACTATTCAAGACGAATCAAACTTCCACATAGGCACACATATTAGGGCACATAAATGTTTATGTATCACATATTTGCATGTCTGTGTGTATTTATAGATGTGGGCGACGGGCGACTCGACCTTGCGCCCGAGACGATCCAGCTACCACGACGATACAATCCACTCCACCCGATTGGAAACATCAAAATCCATCGACGTTTTTACTCAACCGTTTTAAAGCCCCGTCATTGGACACCGGCAATGTACACTGCGTTGTACGAAAAGGACGTGGAGGATAGGCCGTACGGGCGCGGCCGTCGGACGCGCGACTCCAGTCTCGTTTGCCAATTTCGCGCACAAGTTCATCGACTCTTGACAAGGATGCATGAATCAAGTGTAATGAAACGATACGGCATCGGTCTTTGTTCCGAACGGACGGTTGCCGCATTGTTTCAAGGAACACTGACCTTAATTAACATTGTCTAACGTTGTTCATTCAGTTGTGTAAAATATTTGTGTTTAAAAATAATTGTTGCGATGTAGTAATTCTAGAATGGATTGTAACGTTGAAGCATGTTGTGAATAAATATATTTGTGGTGTATGTTTTTCTTATTATTATCATCTGTTTTATTAATAGTATATAGTGTTATCAAATGAGGTGATGCCAAGTATAATTCAATTAAGTCTAGACATATTCTATTAAAATATTTGATATGGAGTGTGAATCATCGCAATTCAAAATATAAACCATGGAATTTAGAATACATAATGTGAATGTAATATAGATTGCAATCTTATCAGTTCAGTTGGTAAATAAGTTATCAAGCTTCTTCTCCCTAGCCTTTATTATTCCCAAGTCACTTAGGGTCGACTTTTAGTCTAACCGGATTTGACTGGATATCAGTTTTTACACAGAGCGACTGCCATCTGACCTCCGCAACACAAAGGCTAACGATACCCTAAGGCTAGACTAGTGTCAGAATATTAGATGGCACTGACTTCCCAATAACGACTGCCATAGATGTTCATGGCAGCCGGGACCGACGGCTTAACATACTCTCCGAGGCACGGAGTAGGCGATAATTGTCAATCAACACGCACGTAATTTCGAAAAGTAATATAACTTCCGAAAGTCAGAGGTGCGCGACGTGGGTTCGAACCCGAGACCCTCTGCATTGCAGTCTGTTGGTCTCCCCACTGAGCTATTAAACAATCAACTTATCAATCAATTTCATTTAATTTTAAATTATTTGAGTTAAGAAGGACTTACCAATGATAAGAATACAATTTAATTAGCTAATATACAGATAAACTCAGGAACTACTTAACCGATTTTCAACATCCTTTCACTAATATAAAGCTACACCATTTATGTGAAACAATACAAGCTACTGTAAGAATAAATTACATACCAAGAAAGTAAAACCACCAACGGAAATATTATAATGCTGGATTGGTAGAATAAAATGATTACAAGTAAAGAATAATAATGACATCAAAACAAAAGGCAAAAATAAATAAACGAAAAAAGAAAATGGTTTTACTGTTTGGCAGAAATTCGGAATATAATACCGCATCCGCAGCAGTGTACGATTAATTAATACATTTTTCGTTCTGCGTAAGGAGTGTCACGCCCACATAGACAATCAATTGTGTGACCACGTATACACAGACACACACACTCACAAGCGCGATGAATTCGTTCCCGTTCGGCCACCGCCCGCTCTGAACTCCATGGGTTTTTAGGAAAAAAACTGTCTCGAAAGTCAGACATAGGACGAATTTTCAAATACAGACTTTTTTGCTTTTGCAGGCTATTTCACAACCAGGATTAATTATCAATTCAATTTTAAGCTACAGATACCTACATGAAGTTTATTTGTTTTTCTTTAACCGCTAGCGAATTCACCAAGCGAGAGCAATTACTCACAGTAGCGCTGCCAGATCCATTACCTGACCATCGCATCAAACTATAACGAAAATTTACTACACGGGATATTTTAACACAAAGTTATTCATTACCAAATTGTTTAACTTCAGAGGGAGACATTCGAGCAGCTTCTATAAATTTCGCGCTTTGAAGAGATACTATTGTCACTATAAGAATAATGGTGCCAATTATGGTGTCACAAAAATCTCTAAACTTAATTAAAAACCACTAAAAATTTTTTTTAGTCCTGGCACTTTTACCGATTTCAGAATACGGAATGTCAATTGAGAGGACTAAATTAAATTTTAGTGATTTTTAGTTAAGCTTAGAGAATTTTGTGACAAGAGAATTGGCACCAATGCCTGAATTGCGGGGGACATTACAAACATTGGAACCATGGACACGAAGAACACCGGGACTCAGCAGTTCTAATAGTCGATCACACTAATTTTTGTCCCGTGTGAGCATCGAACCCTGCATACTAGCAGCAGAGACTATTGCGAGGAGACCACTATTAAAGCTAATAGAAAGAAGGAGAGAAAACATTTGTTTGTATGTGGACCTATATATCTGTAACTACTGAACCAATTCTAAAGATTTTTGCACTTATAGAAAGTTGAACAATCGTTTTTTATATAATATAGAGGATGCCCGCAGCTTCGCCCGCACGTTTTTTTATTTATGCATTTCTTTCTAATCCCGTGGGAATTTCGGGAAATCCCTTCTTAGTGCACCCCTACAGTACCCAAGGAACATACATGTCAAATTACAGCTTCTTGCGCCCAATAGATTCAGCTGTGCGTTGTCTGTCAGTCACTCAGTAACGGAAGAGATTTATATATATATATTTTTTTTATAATATTTTCTACCACATACACACAACACCATCTATCCCAAACTAAGCAAAGCTTGTACTATGGGTACTAGACAATGGATAAACATACATATATAATTCTTTTTAATACATACATATTATATATAGAAACACCCAGACCAAGACAAACATCCATGTTCATGCACACAAATGTTTGACTTGTGCGGGAATCGAACCCGCGACCTCAGGCGTGGCAGTCGGTTACAATAACCACTACGCCATCGAGGCCATCGTTGAGTAAAACAAGCTTTATTACAAACAATATACAACACGAGTCAAGCAATTGGTGTAACTGGGTTTTTGTGGCAATTCTCAGTTATAACATGGAGTCTGAATATGAACGCAATATGGAGTATATTGCGCTCATATTCAGTCATTATTCTTTAACTGCCACCATGGCCCAGTGATACTTAATGCGACTGCTGCGTATGAGATCTCGGGTTCGAATCCCGGGTCAGAAATAAGTTATTAGGTTTTCTGTTAAGAAATCTCAATAGCAGCCCGGAGTTAGGAATAATAATAATTTATTTTCATAATTTGATTTTAAAAATTTTTTTCTCTTAATCTATTACATATATTTTCTAAAGCGTTTAAAATATGAAAAGAGAATTCGATGACGACCGTACTAGTATAAACTGTGCTACAGTCGCCAGCGCCTTCCGCCCTGAGATTGTTACAAAACATTGGCGATGTTAGACTCCCCCGTGCCTCGGAAAGCACGTAAAGCCGTTGGTCCTGCGCCTAATCTCTCTCCGGTCGTGTCGGATTACCGTCCCATCGGATCTTGAGAGTTAGGGAACAGAGAGTGCACTTGTGTTTGCGCACACGATTGTGCACTATAATATCTCCTGCGCAGATGGCCAGTCTCCGTTAAGATAGGCCGCCGTGACCGAAATTCGGTCTGGAGGACATTATTATTATTATGTTTACACAATGTAAGGTTAATTACCATATTGTATTTTCGTATATACATAAATTCACGTCTTAAATTATGAACTGCACGGATGGCGTAGTGGTTTAAGCGGTCGCCTCGCCACTGCCTTTGCGTCAAGTGTCGTGGGTTCGACCCCACACGGGACAAAAATTTGTGTGATCACCAAATGGGCGTTCCGAAATAGCGTGTTGTTTGCGTCCGTTGTTTAACCGTCCATGTCAGAGGCCTACGGGCGGCTTGAACAACTCTTGACAACAGGTTGGCCACTAACCACACGAAAAAGAAAGAAGACCGTCCGTTGTGACTCCGGGCTGCTATTGAGCTTTCTTAACAGAAAAACCTAATAAAATTTTGTTGGCCCGACCCAGGATTCGAACCCGAGACCTCATGCACAGCAGTCGCATTCACTATCGCTGCGCCACGGAGGACATAAATAAACGTCGACTGGCAATAACAATTTATCTTTGTTTAGTGGACAAATGCAATCTTTAAACTGAAATCTTAGAGACTAATTCAGCTCGCGATATTTCGTGTGAGATACACATTTAATGAAGTCAATGCCTGTGGACGGCTGATACACCTCGAAGAGCTTATTTTTAAAAGACATGGCAGAAGATTGGCCTGTCTATACCAATATTATAAAGCTGAAGAGTTTGTTTGTTTGAACGCGCTAATCTCAGGAACTACTGGTTCGATTTAAAAAATCTTTTAGTGTTGGATAGCCTATTTATCGAGGAAGGCTATAGTCTATATAACATCACGCTACGACCCACGGATACCACGGAGACCCACGATAAACGTGAGTGAAACCGAGGAAACATCTAGTTAAGTATATAAAGCAAAGTTTGGTAGGTAGTAGAGCCTCGCTGATTTCAGCTTAAATGGGCCGGCTTGACCGAGGAAAGACTACCCTCTCACAGAATATCGACGTGGAATAGCAGTATTCCTACTGTTGCGTTTCGTTCGGTGAGTGAGAGTGCCGGAGGCCGGAGGCCCAATCTCCCTCTTTCCCCCTTCCCGCTCCTTCTCCTTCCCACTTCCTTTCCTAAAGGATTGGCAACGCGCAAATGATGCCTCTGGTGTTGCAGGCGTCTATAGGCACGGTGACCACTTACCATCAGGTGGGCCGTATGCTTGTTTGCCACCTTAGTTGTATAAAAAAAAGAATTAAAAAAAAGTTAATGCTGATGCTAAATGTTTGTGTAACGAGGGGGTTCACGTCGGTAGTGCTATGAGTAGGGATCGTCCCTATGATCTCTTGATCGCAAGTCTGATGTATGTACGTATTTGGCTATCACTACTTGGCATTTACTCAATGGTGCCAGTTCTGTTGTCACAAAATTCTCTAAACTTAACTAAAAATCACTAAAATTTTTTTGAGTCCTGTCACTGTTGATTTTAGTTAAGCTTAGAGAATTTTGAGACAACAGAATTGGCACCAATATCAGACTTTTCTTGGCTTCTCAGATGTGTGAATACACACGTAATTCTTTTTACCTGTAAACATCAGAAATAATAGAATAAGCATCAGTGTTTGCTGCTTTTGCATAATGTACGTTTTAACAAAAAAAAAATCCGATAACACGCATAGGTAATTATTTATTCAGGCGCCACAGATGTCCCGAATTTATCAACGTTTAATAACGCTATAAAAATTCTTCAGGAATTATTAAACTAATCAGCATTTCAGTCTGTAACAATTTGTTAAATTCTGAGTAACACCGACACTGACTGCAAAGGTATTTGGAGCCTCACTACAATTATTTAAAGCATTGTAATTGCTTGCACAAGAACGAGACAGTGTATTACAACGTATAGCGTCGTCTCAGTCATGCGCATCGAATGACAACATAAAATAGTTGGTAAGGCCTCGGTACGTTTAAATTCCTATTAAAAGAGCGAAGGTTATGAGATTTCGATCAATGGCGCAGTCGAGGTGCTGAAATACTTCCAGCGCACAAAAAACAACCAAGGTAGCAAACCAGAATATGGCTGGATCGATAGTAAGCGGTTACGCAGTTTAGAGTCGTTACAACGCCGACGTCACTCGCACGTTGACAACCGACAAAGTCGATTTTTTTTTTGGTGATGATCGTGGTCTGATCGGATGCTGTCAATAAGGCTCCATAAGGAACCTATAGACCCTTCTCACCTCAGGACTACAAAAGGGTCGTTGACATTATCAAAATATTGAAAAGTCCAAATCTTTGTAAATTTTAACTCTTTTTACGTAATTATATAATAGATTGCGTAGGTAACCATGAATTTCCATATTAAATGAAATTTACGAATACTTCCTTTCGCCACTGTTCATAAATGCGATGTTCTGTTGGGCAATGATAATAGGCTGCCTCAGTTTTAGCAATATGCCAGATTTAAGATGCCATCCAGATATGGCATAACTCTGTAAAACATCCAGTAGGCACAACCCTGGCCAGATTATTGGTGCTAATTCTATCAAGAAGATCCAATAATAAAAGTTTCTACTGCTGTTTAATAATTCCATTATTACCTCGTATATATGTAATTGCATGAGTTTCTTTTATTACAAAGTAGATATCTAATCCATAGTTTCCGACATGCGATGTATCGGGGTGTTCATATAAATTTTCTTTTATTACCATTTTTTGAGCACTTCCGTTGTTTCTAGGTGAAACCGCTGGACTGTGTAAATTGAAGCGCGTATATAATATGTTATAGTTAAGTAGCGATATCCGAATAAACGCGTAATAACTAGTAAAAGTAGATATTACTTAAGGCTTTTGGTTATTTATGTCTAGAAGAAACTACTCTATTTTTGGTTAATTATTGAAATTATATATAACATAGAATTTTTTATATGAAAACTGTTGAATTAAGACTTCACTTCGTGCTAAAATCTTTTATTTTGACGAATGTTAATAGGTTGACGAAAGTGTGTCCAAAAAAATAGAAGCTAAACTTAAATGGGTTAGTCAAATGGATAACCCGTGCTCTGATCAGAACAGAGACGGTTAAGAGAAAGTCTTTTTAAGAGAACACGCGGACCTGCCTACTCAGGTTATGTTGACGAACACCGTGATAGGTTAAGTTGGTATTACCAGGACGTCGCCATCTTTCCCCGGGTGAGTCCGACATAGCCCCGCCGCCCGCCTCCGCGGAGGGGTATGCGTCAATGCATTCTACCAACGCCAGGCTCGAAGCATCCTAAATTAATAAGCTTTTAAAGAATGTGATAAAAGTCAAATGCAACAAGAGAAATATCTCTCTCTATGGTCGGTTCCTCATGTCTAAGGATCGTGATCATCGTTGGATAATCCACACTTGGATCGAACGATTTGCCTCCATCGAACAGAAATATACTAAGATAAATATGTATGTGAAATCTATAGTTTCTTTCTACCCCTTTGGATCACAAAAGTAAAAACGTGACCATATAATTTTTTTAAAGATCGTTCTTAACTGGTCAGAGAATTTTCGCTGAACTTTTATTAAGTTAACTAAATCTGGTTAACGGGGACAAACCGCTTGGGAACACAAACTGTTTTCGTACATAATATTTATATTTGACATGGTCGTGTAAAATTGGTCATGTAAATAAATTTCGAGTCGGCCTACGACAATGTCAAACACATTCATATGGAAATTATAATGATATTCTAAAGTTCAGAAGTGTTGAGTGATATATCTTGGTATCTGCTGTGAATACAAATGGATTCTATTAGGTATTACAAATGGATGTATTCGTATCGTATTGTACTCTTAATCGTTCAGGATACTAATATCCAAAATTAAACGACATGCAAGAACATTAAGTTGTTAAATATTGATATTTTATTTTATTGGCGAGTCCCTTGCAGGTTTCTTCAATAATTAAGTAAACTTACTAATCTATATAATTTGACATTCACATACACGTGATACTTGTGTGTGATTTTTGACTTTGACTTTGACATTCAGACATAGATCATATTATGATGGGCTAGAAAAACAAAGAAATAGTTACATGTGTTATTGGGTAGTTTTTAAATTATTGGAAGGTAAAATAAGTAGAATTAGAGGCGAAAACCCCATCAAGCGTCCTCGGATTGTCGGGCCTAACTATTGCAAGGCAAAAGGTTGACAAAAAGGTTGAGATAAACTGAACGAATTTTAAGTCACAGTATAACGCTTTCGACTCAAAATATGCTTAAACATATGTTGCACCTCAGCGCGAAGCATCCTCAGAGCAGTTTGGCCAAGAATGAGCTTACAATTTAATATATATATTGGGAAAGCTTCAGCTTGCGTTGCTCAAAAGCATGTTAGTTCCAAAAATCAAGATATTCAGTCGAAACGATAATATTTCGACCCCATTATGTCTCGCGGTGTTACCTTACATGACGTGTTTGTACAAACATTTGCTTTATTCAACCCACACAAAATAAACAATGTGAACATACAGTTCACATTGTTTTGGCCAAGTCTGGCCAATATTTGTACAACTACGTCATATTATGTAACGCTACTAGAAGAATAATAATGTTGCGTAGTATGTTCGGTGCGTTTACTGCGAATCTACAATAAAACAATTAGCGGCCGCTACACCATCATGTTGACCCACTTCCTTCAATTGCCAATTACAAACTTCATGTGCAAATTACACCATCCTGCGGTGAGTGCTTTTAAATGCGATTTTACGTTCTCCTTGTTGAATGGCTGTCGCACGATCGCTTAAGTATTGCATACCCATACTAATAGCACGCATGTCAAAGTAAGTTGTAATCGCTACCGTCACCGCTGTTGATGGCAGTATCAACTACCGAGAGCAGCGATAGTTCAGTGGGAAGACCAATAGACTGCAATGCAGAGGGTCTCGGGTTCGAACCCACGTCGCGCACCTCTGACTTTCAGAAGTTATAGGACTTTTCGAAATTATGTGCGTATTGGTTGACAGTTATCGACTGCTCCGTGCCTCGGAGAGCACGTTAAGCCGTCGGTCCCGGCTGCCATGAACGTCTATGGCAGTCGTTATTGAGAGAGTGTAGACACAAAAGATCCCACTGGGTCGAAGTGTCGCCGGTCTGCACAGACTGGCCTCCACATAAGATAAGATAAGATCATTACTACCACCATTCAAGAATATTAAGTAGCTAATACTTTAATTAAGTAGCTAAGAAACTTCATACATAAATTTAACACTAATTCTAGTTATGTCTACTAATGTAAAGAACAAGAAACTCAGCAAGCAGTTACCATAGCTTAATACATGCAAAGCCATGTTGATGCTGAACCTCGACAAAAAAGTCAGGCGTCAAAGATCAAGCTCGTGTTCTGGTGATATTTAAGGTAGATCAAGATATCGCAAACCGTAATTAAAAGCATATACCTAACTTAATATACAATATTTTCGCATCGAATTTGGCTCAAATTAAAGCATTCCCTCTAAGAGCCTGCTTGCAGTGTTGGGCTCTCTTATTTATAACATATCTCGACAATCCCATGTAATTATTAGAAGATAGTGACTACGTATCAGATAACAAAATATCCAGCAGTATTGCGACCAGTCCTGTGAGTTGAAACAATGTCGTTATTTCTAGATTTCCAGATAACTATTCATGGGAAGTCAGTTATTGAAATTAACTAGCTGGTATTATAGTCTTTATAAAAATAACATTCTTGAGTCGTGCCATCAACGCGGGACATTATTTATAGTGCTTATGTGTGGGTATATTCTGTTTCTTCCATCTCGCAGTGCTGTTTGGTACAACGGCAAACCGACACAACCGGAGAGATCAGGCGTAGTTTCAGCGGCTTTACGTAGTATTCGAGGCTCAAAGAGCAACATAGCCAACTGCCTAACTGAGAGCTGTTGCTCAGAATTTTGTGACAGAAGAACCTATAAGTTCTGGGTCCGACCTTCTAAGGGTGGACCCCAGATGGATCTGAGGATTAGCTATCAGTATTTTATGATCCACAGCATGCCGATCAACAGTCGTGTAGGCGCTATACCAAAGAGGTAGTCATTAGAATAGTTACTCAACTTGACTAACAAGTGTTGTCTATTATTATAATTATCGCAACTAACTACTATATACGGATTTTATCGCGTTGTTTAACGCGACAAAATCCGTATATAGTAGTTTAATTTCAATGAATAACATTCGCGTAAACAGAAGACAATATTAAGTTTCTAGGAGTACTGTGAGCATCTAATTTCTTCCATATTTTACCTTAGCTGGTCAATTAAGTTATATCACCTTACTAATGGATCTTCCTAGCTTAATTGGCAAGTATCTAAATCAGAAAATTCAACATTTTAGTCCCAGACGCTTACAAGCGATAATATTACGTAAAAGTGTATCGAAAATTTTGCAAAATTATAAAGATTATTAAAATAAATAATTAATGCACCAGTATAGTCAACTTTTGATTCCATATTTGTATAATTTATATTAATATTTATTATTTAATCACCATTATGCAACCTAATAAATAATGTATTCGAGACGTTTGCTACTAATCTAAGTGATTTGTTATGTAATCTGATACTTACGTTATGAATAGCATTATTAACTTACATCATCTTTATTTTTTTTGGTTAGTTTGTTTTAATATGGATTGCTATCTTAAAAGCTAATCAATTAGAAATAATCTTTTATTTGCTAGCTTAAGATATTTCTTTTATAAGATCGCAGCAGTCATCTTTAAGATAAACTCAAAACCCCGGTTTGACTAACCTAATGCTCGATTGAAGATACCACTTCGCAGTAGTGGTATCCTCAAATGAAGCAGGATCTCTGCCAACCTACAGAAACTCGCGGTCTTGATTGTGGCACTACCATGAAAAGGATTTATCGTATAAACTTTTATGATTTCTTTTGCTACTATATTGCTTTTGTCAATACTTCCAAATACTACTGCATAGGCGACCTCAAAAAACTGTGTTGTCGCTTTACAAACTAAGCGTAGCGTGATGTTATATAGGCTTCCTCGATAAATAGGCTATCCAACACTAAAATATTTTTTTAATTCGAACCTATAATTCCTGAGATTAGCGCGTTCAAACAAACAAACAAACTCTTCAGCTTTATAATATTAGTATAGATTTACTTTAGACCTTATTATAGACCTTAGTTATTGTAATAATCAATAATATACTGCATTACTGCATCTACTACGAACGGCGTTCCACAGGGTAGTATAATAGGTCCAATTTCATTACCATAAATTTAAATTGCCTCGTTAGAACAATGACATTACTGTGGTCGTAAGCACGAATATCAATCGTGATGTTCCAAGGTCAATTCCTAGGTCGATAAAATTAGATAATAGTGTAGAAATAATTCACTGTGTCACGAAGGACATTAAAAAACGGTCACAAAGAATACCCAAGCTTTTCCCGTGTGGGGATCGAACCCACAACACGCAATGCCAGAGGCATACAACCATTAAGCCATCCGTGCAGTTAATATTCGTATATTGACCCGCCGATTGCTGTTATGTCGAGGAATACCGTGGTGGGGTTAGTTGGAATGTCGCACACCATCTTTCTCCGGTGAGTCCGGCATAACCTCTCCGTCGTCCCGCGAAGAGGCGTCAATGCATTACCCCACGTAAAAAAAGGAGATATTATACACGAGTATTGACCCTAATCATCCAAATAGAAAAATAAACATTAGACTAACATAAGATACGATACAAAATCAGGTACAATTTCCTAACTTTTTCTAGACAATATGTCAAGTCACGGCCTAGACCGAAAACAAATAAAACGTTTCTACATAATATTTAACCTATCATATCCAATTCTAAGCTCAGCGGTGAGAGAAGATCAAAGTGGATATTTACAAGTGAAAATAGCTTATAATATTTGCATAGAATATTTGCTTTGATGTCGTAAATTATGTACTTTATTATAAACTGATGTTAAACTAGGTTGTTGCTGGATTACACAAATATATTACCAATACAAATATATTAACGTAATATGTAGTAACTTTAGATAAACCCTTTCATACAAAATTTTGTCGTTCATAACAAGCCGTGGAATACACATTTAGGCAATATAATGAGCGTTGATAATCATCCAATATACCTCAAATGCGATAATCGTTCTATAGGAGATGGAGGCTAGTAGCACCCATAATAATGTCGGCCACCTATGTTTTTTTTGGTCGGACGAAATAGGCGGCTACCCTATTGTCGCCTGCATTTCGGATTCCGCGTTGATACTAAGAATTTTTGGTCCGAAAATCCCAGTAACAGTTAGCCTGAGAGTGGGTTGCCTGACGGCACGCACGTAAAGATAAGTCCAAAATTAAAGAACACCATCAGGGTATGTGCTACGATTTCGAAAAAAATCGTATGTAACTTTTTCAAGCTATCACAGCTTGTAGCAATATTAAAGGAATTTTACTTCACGATTGAACGAGACAGTGCACAGAGCTGGTCTTTATTTCGCGGAAAGAATAAGCTTTGCCATTCAACGTGGCAATGCTGCCAGTCTTCTGGGCACAGTACCAGTGGACTGTAAAGCGAAAGAAATTTATGACGTCTATTAGAGTGTTTTAGTTTTTCTTTTGCTTTTTATTTCTGTTTTATTATATTTTAGATATTAGTTAATTTTAAATAATTGTGTAAATTGATAATGTACATAAAATAAATAACGAGATAATCCTTATCCTTACTAATATTATAAATTCGAAAGTAACTCTGTCTGTCTATCTCTCTGTCTGTTTTTTTTTCACGTTTAAACCACTCAACCAGTTTAGATGAAATTTGGTACAAATATAGTTTAAAACCTGGGGACGGACATAGGCTACTATTTATTCATGTAGGTACCACGCGGGCGTAGCCGCGCGCAAAAGCTAGTCATACATAAATGTACACTGTATATAACTCTGTCTCGCTGCCTCATAAAGTATGGTCTCGTTTCCTCACTGTTTAATTCGACGATCCGTTTGTGTTAAAATCAATCAGTCAATATTTTTTCTGTAGTATGATCTCTCAATATTAATTCTATTTGCGTATCAATTTATTTGACCATGATCATTAATCATCATCAGTGTAACCACACCTATGTTCACAAATACCTACTTCAACTTATCATCACATATCAATTTAATGATATTCAAAACAAATCATTTTACAAACTCTATTTCATTCATGAATCCTGTTATAGTAGAACTGATTTTTATGTTTTGATTTATCTTAAGTCGTACGAGACTCATTGTCTATAGAAATCATTAATAATTATATAATATAATAATAATATTCTACCACATACACACAACACCATCTAGCCCAAACTAAGCAGAGCTTGTACTATGGGTACTAGACAATGGATAAACATACATATATACATTTTTTTTTTGTAAATCATACATATTATACATAGAAACACCCAGACCAAGACAAACATCAATGTTCGTGCACACAAATGTTTGACTTGTGCTGGAATCGAACCCGCGAGCTCAGGCGTGGCAGTCGGTTACACTAACCGCTACGCCATCGAAGCCACTACATATTTACTGCACTTTTCTCAATTTTTATCATAATATTATCTTGTTTTACGCTATAACTCTAGCTGTCTTACCACACTATGTCTCGAAATGCTTTAAAAGCACACTTCATAATTTCAACAGAAACATAAATATAATTAAAGAAATACTGTGTTATACATACAATACTGTGTTATACATACAATACTGTGTTACCGTGCCAGCCCTTGGGTTTCGGCTGAAAAACAGCGCTGCGGTCATCCGTAGCTAAGGCTGAGCTGGACACACTGCACAACATTTTCATAATTTAATTTTGTGTTTTCTTGTTGTTATCATGTTAATATGTTGTGTTTATATTAATGGTGTGTCTAATAAATTACTTTTCTTTTTTTCTTTATGAACTTATGAGACATTACAAACATTCAAAGAACAGATACAAGATCATCTAGATTCGCAACAACTATTCGTGGTCCACAATTTAGTCCTCTCTGCCTTCAACTACCCCATGTGACTGTATTTCATATATGTATGTAAAAATAAATTTAAGTATCGTTAGCTATGTTATTTTTAGTTCCACGAAAGACACAGAACGCTCGCTTATTACCGTTTACTCCGACCAACTTTTGGAATCATTGCTGCATATCATGATATAAGTATGCGCTTGTGCTAATGGTCAATCAAGATTTTATTGGTTTGATTTTAGAATCAAAGATAAAATATTACGATAAACCGTGAGTAAATCCAAAAACATGGATCACCATGTTTTTGGATTTACTCACGATCTTGATCGACCATTAGCACAAGCCCATACTTATATCATGATTGCCCAAAACACAGGTCTAATCTAATTCAGGCAAGTAGCTAATAATAATTTAAAATATTAAAGTATCCTTTCTTGCCATAATTATTATTTAGATAATAAACTAGTTTATTGGCATTAATTTATTGTTACATTTAAGATTTAATTTAAAGTCCACTATTGTAGGTACTCCTTTTTAAAGTCAAGTATTTTTGAAGTGAAAACTTCTTTAGGTGCGTTGAGCACTTCTTGGGTGAACAAAAATCATGGAACTCGCGTCATCGTCACGCTTCCACGCGTTATTATTTTTTTTAGAATATTGACAATATCTCGGAAATGGTGCGTCCTACGCAAAAAATAACGAAATTTTGACCCCTTTAATTAATAACCCCAAGAGAGGATAAGAGGAACTAGCACAAACTTTTTTTTTTGGATTTATAAAGAAGTGTTTATGATCAAGAATTAAAGTTTTCACTTCTATCCCCAAAGACCCAAAGACTAGTCCCCAAAGACACCAATTTTTTTTAAATTATTTTTTTGGTATCAACGTTCCATAATACGACTACAAAATCTTGTCCCACGTTGTAAATTATCTAGACCAAGGCTCTAACGTGATTTAGCCAAGTATTTCTCGCTACCAGGTCGAACATTTTTTGTAACGATGACTCGCCTATCTCATGATTGATCTTGAGCAACGTCACAAAAAATGATTGATCTTATACAATTTGCGTACTAAGCTACACAGTTTTATTTATGATAGTTAATGTTGTTGCGCGTTGTATAGACAAATAGATGAAAAAAACGTTCAGTAAAGTAAGGCTACAGAAGCTTTTTGTTGATTAGTAAAGGTGTTTTTATATTAGTAGAGTGGCTCGCCTCATGGTACAGTAATAGACTATGACTGCGTGCTTGCAAAGGTATATAAAGTCCTAAAAAGTTAGCTCGTATAGGCTGAAGCTAGTGGCAATTGGGCTCACCCAAGAAAACTACATAGACAGAAAAGAAAAGTGAGACTACAACCAAATTTCGCCAGTTATCTTTTAGTTTCCACTAGTAGTGTTCCGGATATCCGTATCCGCGGATATCCGCGGGAGAAAAGAAATCCATATCCGTTACATTTTTGATTAATTACTTTAATAATACATAGATTCAATTCTACATGTAGGTGATTAATTAGGTAGCAATAAAATACTATTAAATTTCAACAAATTATTTTTATTTCTAAAAATCAAATATTTGTCGTCTTTATTTTGCAAACATTTATCGTAGTGAGTTAACATACCAATAGTACGTAAATTTAAGGAAGAAAATCAACTACTTATCTAATATTTATATTTAAACACTTACTTTAGTATAGGAAGTTATTATAAAATAGTAATTAAAATATCTTTATAATGAGATCAATTATTAAGTTCTTTGTAACATTAAATGTATTATAGAAAGTTATAAAATCACTTTTATAACGAAACTGAAATCTTTGTAATATTTTAATTTATAATTTATAATATAATATTTTAATACTGATTAGTTGTCGTGTAGGTTATAAATATGGTAGATTTACCATGTTCTTTTTTTATGATATAGGATGCATACGAGCAGACGGATCGCCTGATGGTAAGCGATTACCGCCGCCCATGGACACCCGCAACACCTGAGGAGTCACAAGTGCGTTGCCAGCCTTTAAAATTTGACCCCCCCCCCCCACTCTGCGGTGGGAGGGGAGGGGTTGGCCCTCCGGTATACTCACTCACTCGACGAAACAAAACGCGCGCTATTTCACGCCGGTTTTCTGTGAGGCCGTGGTAGCACTCCGGTCGAGCCGAGAGTTCATAGACTCATTATAAACCATTAATTAGTTAGTTAGTATAGATAAGCCTAAAAGCTCAAAGCACACCAATAATTGAATTAAACTACTCTAAGCACGAGACCAATTACAATTTTTTTTATTCAAAACAAGAAAAAGCCATATTATCTAACAAAAAAATAAAAAAGTAGAAACAACATACATTTAAAAATAGAATACTTGACCAACGGCCTATATGGTACGCTTTCAGCGATCATTTCTCCCACGTACGTGCACGCTCTGGAATGAACTGCCAGCTTCGGTGTTTCCCGAGCGCTATGATATGTCCTTCTTCAAACGAGGTTTAAAGAGAGTTCTTCTTTCACGGTAGGCAGCGGCTTTGCTGTGTCCTGACATTGCTGAAGTCCATGAGCAGTGGTTACCACTTTCCATCAGGTGGGCCACTTGCTCGTCTGCCACCAATGGCAATAAAAAATAATAATAAAAAAAAATTAAATGACCAATATTCCAAAAGAACAGCTAAGATAAACCAACCGAATGTGACAGGAGTGATTCAAGAAAAAAATATGCCAAGATCGTGTCCAATAGAAATCCTCTTTGCTGCAACAATCGTGAGTCTATGTACGTTATTATTCAAAGTACATGTCTCACCCACAGAGCTCATCTACAAAATCAATGAAGTTCGTAAACACGGACGTATTTATAGTCGACACTATCGGAAAGTAAATAAGGAAAACTGAGAGCGATGGTTCACTCACCCGGCTGACAACTCAGTACTGAGAAATGCAATGAGTAAGACGCTTTAAACTGCACATTAACATATGTTTATCTCTGCTACGTAAAGTGGAACGTGATAGTTGCAATCACTTCGCGTACTGCGGTGGCGATCTAATACGATACGAGGACTGCGCTGTCAGGGTGAAAGCAGCAGGACGCTTTTAAGTCACTTATTGAAAAGGATTATAACGTATTCAAAATCTATGTATTATACTTATACACTTATACGTTAAATTCAATCGAGCATTATGGATATATGTATATACACTTATACTATACAATTAAATCTTCTCGCTAGCCTTTATTATTCCCAAGTCACTTGGGGTCGGCTTTCTAGTCTAACCGGATTTGACTGGAAATCAGTTTTTATACGGAGCGACTGCCATCTGACCTCCGCAACCCGAAGGCTAACGATACCCTAAGGCTAGATACTATACAATTAAATACTTATGTATATTTACGACGACCAGATAGAGATGACCCGGATATCCTGGTGAAGCCTGGGTCATATATAAGCGACGTGTAGCAGTCGTGGTGGTAAGACACCTCTATATACCATAGACTTCATTAACAAGATACTAGGACAGACACACATAATAAAAAAAATCATACTTAATTAAACAGTGAAAAAGAAACTTTTTGTAATTCAAGAGGAAGAAAAGAATAACCTCAATCTATACTAATATTATAAAGCTGAAGAGTTTGTTTGTTTATTTGAACGCGCTAATCTCAAGAACTACTGGTTCGATTTGAGAAATTATTTTAATTTTGGATAGCCTATTTATCGAGGAAGGCTATATAACATCACGCTACGACCCACGGGGGCGGCGCAGTAACGATAAACGCGGGTGAAACCGCGGGCACATCTAGTTTATTTATAAATTCTAACAAATTACAAAGATTTGTGTGAATTTGGTCTGCGTGATAGACTAATTCTTTAAATAATACAATGAGGCCCGTGCCTAACAGAGAGACAGCTTATAAGTAGAGCTATTATTTATTTATATCACTATCTAAAAAATAAAGACCTTTTTATTAATTTAAGTATATATTGTTTTGTAACTGAAAATAGCTATTGGCCTCAAGTCTTTCATTTATTTTACACCTACGCCTGTTGAAAGAGAGCGCTATGCTCGAGGTCATTGGAAACAACCAGCGCCTTAAGTTTCTAAAATAAAAATACAGGCACGTGCCTTACGCAAAAGAATTTATTAGAGTATTAAAAACTGGAGTGACAATGGATTGGAATATACATTCATACATACATAGATTCACGTCTATTTCCCAGAGGGTTAGGCAGAGACTAAGGATTTTCTTTCACTTTCATCACATTCCTCATACACGCCCGTCGGTTCAAGGAGCTCTTAACCTGGCCTTTGTCCAGAACGCCTCCGATCTGATGGAGAAACGTTCGCCTAGGTTTTCCACTTGCGACTGTTCCATTCACACTAGCCTTATAAACTCTCTTTTTCAGTCTTTCCTCGTCCATTCTTTCTATATGTCCAAATCAGCTTAACATACCCTTCTATTCTTGTCTTGATTGGAATATATTTTATATAAATATATAACTTTGGATTAAGTCTAATAGTCTAATAATATAAAATCTGTGTCGCGGAGGACTTTACATAAAAACTATATTATCCACAAATAGTTGTGTCCGTTGTTTGAATGTTTGTAAAGTCCCCCACGACACAGGAATTATTCCTAGAGCGAGAGATGCCTTTTTTTAAGAAAGAGTAAATAAGGGAACATTCAAATAACGGACACAACGATCATCTGAACTCGGAACATACATGAATCACACTTTGCACTTAGTGCTTAGAGTTTGGCACCGAAAGTCACCACTAAATTAACTGCGGCTTCTGTGCTGTTAATTTGTCTTAGAAGTTTTATTACAGTCCTTGTATTACGACCACAACTTTCGAAACGAACTACCGTCGACCATAGCAACAGTCTTAAGCCTATACCATCGCAGGGGAAGGTAGAGATATTCTACACGCACATATTCCCAGTTTAAAGACCCACGTAAGAAAGCGAGCCTATGATTGTCTTCGATCATTCACACTTCCAGACTCTTCTGCTTTTGAAAACTATCTATCTCGCCAACAAGCTGTGCGACTTGGCAAGGAGATTCGTATTATATACTTACCACTGAATAAATTACATAAAACAAAATCTTGACACAAAAACCCTTAAGTCCTTTATCTAAGAGACGAGACCCCGAGACACATGCACGACAGTATTGTTGACTACCACCACCGAAGCAGAATTTTGATATGCAAGTATATGGTAGCAGTTAGAAAATCAGGAATGAAGGTCAGATTCAGTTATAGGCGCCGGAAGCAGGATGCAAGAGGGTGCACTCGCACCCCCCTGTCAGGAAAAGAAATACATAGAATGTTTTCTTTTTCGATGTGCAAAATGCATTCAATAATATACCCGCATTTGAATTTGACATTACATTTATCTACATAATATATATGTATAATTCTATATTTTATATCAGCTAATAGTGTAATATTTAGATGCAGATGCACCTCCCTGAAAGTAATTCTGGCAGCGCCCATGGGCTCAGTGGCTTCCCATAAGAAAGGGCCGTGTCGAGCTATAGACATGTTCTAAATACAATAACGACAATGACGCATCGAAGTAATAGCGCGCAAATCAGACGCTTTATAACCCTCACTGCCGCAGCATCGTAAACGTTTTACTTTCAAATTGAAATTCAAAGTGAGTGGACTTTATTATTCGAAAAGTTACATATATACGTAGCTCCAAGCCTATATCCTCAAGAGATAGGTTATAAACCTACATTTACCTGCTATGTTTTTAGGTCATTAACAATTTGCAATTTGGGTCGAAACGCTAGAGTCATGGGGATGGGGTCCCAGTGCTCGTGCTCTCTATAGAGACATAGCAAAACGGTTAATCGACGCTTCCCGTGACCAGATGGCTGGCCTTTATTTTGCGGAAAGAATAAGCATTGCCATTCAACGTGGTAATGCTGCCAGTCTTCTGGGCACACTATCAGTCGACTGTGATGCGGAGGAATTTTATGACGCCTATAGAAGGTTTTAGTTTTCTTTTTCTTTCTGTTTTATAATATTTTAGGTATAAGTTAGTTTTAAAGAATTGTGGTTTAATAATCCAATAAAATCGCCTTCATTTGCAAGCAGTGGGCTGGTTTTTCTTGGCCGTCTATCAGGCACAAGTGTTGAATGAAGTGCACAAAAGTTTCGGAACCTTACAGACCTGCTCTTCCATTTCTTCCTTTTTATACCATCTTCAATACGTTTATTCATTGATCGCTTTTGCTTCTGCGGTATAAGATCATATCATCATGGGTATATGTCTCTTTCATCTCTGTACCGGATTAGCCATATAGCTCAAGTAACAAGAACTACATAACAGACCACGTGAATCCAAGAAGTCTTCACTCGCGAATGAACATTTAAGTCAAGATTGCTTGCTAATACTCCAATAAAAAGCGGCCAAGTGCGAGTCGAACCCACGAAGGGTTCCGTAGCAGCAAGTAACATACTCGTAATATAAAAGTTCTTGTAGTTCGTTGTAACTTTGATAGTAAATTGAGGTTTACGATTTATGACGTATTAAAAAAAACTACTTACTTTTTTTTTTATTTATTTATTTATTTCTCAAGATTACTAGATCTCGTTCAAGCCAATTTTCGATGGAAGTTTACATGGTAATGTACATCATATATTTTTTTTAGTTATATCATTCTCTTATTTTAGAAGTTACACATTTTACCACTTTGGAAGTGTCTCTCGCGCAAACTATTCAGTTTAGAAAAAAATTATATTAGAAACCTCAATATCATTTTTGAAGACCTATCCATAGATAGATACACGTATGGGTTTGAAAGAAAAAAATTTTTGATTTTCAGTTCTAAGTAGTTCCTCCAAAATTTGTTGTCTTTTTTTCTATTTTTGTGTGAAAATCTTAATGCGGTTCACAGAACACATTTACTTACCAAGTTTCAACAACATAGTGCTTATAGTTTCAGCAAAAAGTGGCTGTGACATACGGAAGGACAGACAGACAAACATGACGAATTCATAAGGGTTCGGTTTTTTGCCATTTGGCTACGGAACCCTAAAAAGGAATGTTAACATTAGTGGCATTTTATTGTACAAAACAAGGTCTTCGGAGATGGCTAATGGCTTTATCCAGAATTGCTACGTATCGACGCAATTTTTGCATAGGAAACTGTTGATGATGCCAATATTAAATATGCCTTGTGGTAAATAAGCAAAGAATCGTTTGAACATTGGAGGCTGACAATGCTCCTGGGGCGAAGGCACCGCGTCATAATGTGTACCTACGTAGTTCGAGCGACAGTATTGATTTTATACTGTAGCTCTATTTATAGAAGATGCGCGATGCTGCACCTAAGGTCAGGGCGCAACAAAATTGTATTCAGCAACATTGTTATATCTAAAAAGTAAAGTGTTTTTATTGAATCACCTAACATTTATCGTTACGAAAATATCTAGTACTTTGCAAGGCTTACATTGAGACATGAATTTACATGAATAAATACTATTCTTTTTGTGATAGTTATTAGCTTACTTATTTAGAATATTCTTTACAAATTATTGAATTAATAGGAATATCCTTTTTATAACTGCGCCGAGCGTAAAACAGGTAATGACAGAACTCGTGCGGCGCATATTCAAATCGGCGCGCGGCCGCCATAGAAAAATTGTATGGAGGATTTGAAGTGCTTTTTTGATAAATATGTATCTTTATTGTCAACCAATAACTTAAATATTTGGGACGGACAAATTGTAATATAACTAAGTATTTATGTTTCGTTTAAGCTGTAAAATATAGATTTCTACTGTTATAATCTTAAAATAACGTAACACGAGCTTACGTTTTTGCATTTTACGTGCAAATTTAAAAAAATATTTTAATTATTTAAAGCTTTTTGCACAGAGATTAATTGTTATGGTAAATGTATATTTTATATTAATTTGTATTAAACAAAAATTGTTGATTTTATTCACTTAACTGTGACCGCCTGTTTTGGCACATTTCGCTCGGCGCAGTCTTAACAATGATTATTACAATTATTTTTGTGTCATTACAAGCACAGTTATTTAGAGAATTCTTTACAGATATTTAAATTAATAATATAAGTACCATTTGAAGCTTTAAACTTTTAATGCATACTTTGACCCTCAAAAAATTTATCTTGTAACATTTGGATTACATTTTTGACGGACGAAGTTTAGTTTGTTTGTTTGTTTAGTGGGTTTACTATTAATTGTTGGGTGCCAGGTTCTACTTTTGTGTAGGATAAAGCATTATTCGGTTTGTTGTAAGGTTTCTGGATTAAAACAATCAGCCATAAACGTAGGACTTAGTTGGTGAAATGTCTGGCTGTTTCACTATTCAATTATCTGTTGTTCGCGACTTCGTGAGGTGTCTTTCAAGTAATGAAGTTGCTGTTTAAAGTTATCCGACTTTGTCGTCGCAGCTTCGTGTGTATTTCACCAGTCCCTTTTATCGTTAACTAGCTTTTGCCCGCAGATCCACTCGCGTAAATGTAGGTTAGGTTGACCTAATCACATAGCGGTATGAAATATATGCGTACAACTTGTTTTGATCATATTGCTTTGTAAAATTGCTACTCGACTTTTGCACCTGACCGTACATTACGTCCTATTCTCATACCTACCAATTAATATACATAAAAATCGGTTGAGCCGTTTCGGACGAGAGTGACTACAAACACAGTGACACGACATTTTTGTAAAAGTATATAAAAGATTAATCACAAGAACAGCCCATATTTATATCTGTCTTACAAATGAAAATATAGCCTAGCCTAATTTTTCTTTTTACTTTTTAGTAAGTAACAAAGTATTATTAAGTTAAATTTTAATTTCATATCTTATCTAGAAAGTGTTTTCTACTATTACTATTAAACTTTACTAATTTTTAAGCTAATTAAATTATTGAAACTATTAAAACTATTTATACTATAAAACAGAAAGAAAAAGAAAACTAAAACCCTCTAATAGGTGTCATAAAATTCCTCCGCATCACTGTGTGTGCCCAGAAGACTGGCAGCATAGCCACGTTGAATGGCAATGCTTATTCTTTCTGCAATATAAAGGCCAGCCCTCTGGTCACGGGAAGAAATAATGTACTTTTTTATTAAATAGTAAGGAGTGGTTATATTTTGAGATTGTGTATATAGGGTACATAGGGTCTTATATATTTTAACAGCTCTTTGCCCAATTCGGGAAACGGATCCGAGTCATTGTACACAGCAGTCAACTACAATACCGTTGCATCACCATTAAGATAAATAAGAATATGGACTTGAAATGCTGATAATGCGAATTTGTTATCAGATAGATACTCCCATAGTTATAAGTTATATCTCTTGTGGGTGCTGACGGTGCAGCAATTCCCAAGTTTTTCGGCAGCAATAGCCGAATAAAAAAATTCATCATCAAAATGACTTGATGTTAGCACTCAAACATAATTTTGAAACAGTTCGACAAAAAGAAAATTTAAAAAAGGGTTTCGTTTTTATCAAATTTCTTTTTTATAAAATCTCTCTGTTATTTTTACTATTACTTACCGATCCTAAACATGACTACGATTCAGTAAAACATGACACAGCTCTACATATCCGTCGGTCTACATACTTTGGTATCAGAATACATCTTACAAGAGTTTTTCTCTCAAAACGTGTACAAAAAAAGTTAAAATCTGCGATATGCGACGGCCGGTCCGCGTTCGCCACTTCACTTCTATATTTAGAACCGGACTGTCTATACGTACGTATACAGGTCAAATGATGCTGCCGTCGCACAGGAAATACAGAAGAATAGCTCTAATAAGGGACGAACACAGAATAGGGAGTCCAGACTGATAGAATACCGCTAAATGTTAAATTCACGGCGACCAACGTCGAAAAAAACTATTTGCAACTCTCAACTATCTTATCTTATCTTATGTGGGGGCCAGTCAGTGCAGACCGGCAACACTACGACCCAGTGGGATCTTTTGTGTCGACACTCTCCCAATAACGACTGCCATAGATGTTCATGGCAGCCGGGACCAACGGCTTAACGTGCTTTCCGAGGCACGGAGCAGGCGATAATTGTCAATCAATACGCACATAATTTCGAAAAGTCATATAACTTCCGAAAGTCAGAGGTGCGCGACGTGGGTTCGAACCCGAGACCCTCTGCATTGCAGTCTGTTGGTCTCCCCACTGAGCTATCGCTGCTTCAAATGTTTTAATTTTTGAAGCAGCAATAGCCTAGTGCCACGCCGAGGTCTCGAGTTCGATCCCAAGGCGCGCATCTCTGACTTTTCGAAGTTATGTGCGTATTAAATAGTTAATTATCGCTCGCTTTAACGGTGAAGAAAACCATCGTGAGGAAACCTGCATGTCTGAAAGTTCTTGCATATTCATGTATAGTTTTTTCAAGACATTCGAATATAATTCGAATTTAATAGTTTACATTGAAAAACGAACAAATTTCAAAAAGTCACGCAGCGATACTCCTCAAATTTGGGACTTCGCTCTATTTTAGGCAGTCTGTCCTAGAAACTGCCTCCACCCAACAGACAGAAGAACCTTGTACTAAACTGTTTTTATTGCTGCTGGTGGCAGACGAACCAACAATACCTGATGGTTAGCGGTAATCGCCGTACAAGAACATGATTGTGTTTTATTGGCTTCACAAAAGCAGTTCCTAAAAAACACAAGTAGGTAGGCTACCAATCGTAAACATAGGTGGCAAACAAGCCCACGGTCGATCTGATGGAAACTACAGTCTCCAAAACCTGTATTGCAAAATGTGTATAATAAAATGATTATAAAATCAACCCTATTTATAAATTGTCATATTGCTGGGCACAGTCTTCTCGGTATTCTTTCTTCTCGTGTGGTTAGTGGTCAACCTGTTGTCAAGAGTTGGTTAATTCGCCCGTAGGCCTCTGACACGGCTTAACGACTGCTGTCAATTTGGCAACAACCGGGAATCGACTATTTACGTGCCCTCCGAAGCACGGAGATGCTCAGATGAAATACCATTAAGCGGTCACTCATCTATAGACTGACCGCACCCAACGTTGCTTAACCTCGCCAATCGTTTACCGATCAGTGAGTGCAACTGGCTATGAGCGCCTCGTCTTCTGTGGCCTACTTCTCCTCATACTGTCTTTTCAGTATGAGAATGAGCAGGCCATAGTTCTCTACGCTGGCCGAGTGCTAGAAGACTTCCCAGTTCTTCAAACACATTGTGGAGATCTCGGACCTGTATCTCACTATGTTTTTCATCGCTGTTAAAGCGAGATTTAATTAACTATTGATACGATCAACAGTAAATGTGAAAGATACTGTGTTAGAAACACAGTAACTATCAAATTTCCTGTTGATCGTTAGAATTCATTAATAGGAAAATCCAGTCTAGAAATCGATTCCTTCATAATAAGCAAAGGCATAAAATACTGCGCAAAAAACTTCGTGGGACGGTCCTTAGGATCAAATTCATGATCTCTCTGTGGCAGTTCAATAATATATTTTACTAGCTGTTACCTGCGACTTCGTCCGCGTAGATTTTAACTAAAAAGTGTTTTTCTCTGCGGACCCTATTTTTTTTTAAATCAAAGTCGCCTAAGTTACTCTTTATAACATCAGCTATCTGCCAGGGAAAGTCCCGTCAAAATCGGTTCAGCCGTTTCGGAGATTAGCTGGAACAAACAGACAAACAGACACACAAATATTTAAAAAATAGATGTTTTCGTGTAGGTACCTTATATACTTTCATATGCATTAGATAAAAAGCTGTTATTTTGACATTACAAACAGACACTTAAATTTTATTTATTTGTATAGATGTATAGATAGGTTATTTGTTGCACTATACATGTCGCTGGCTCACTATTACAAGGTTCTATGTTATTTTTTTAACTTTGGGGAAATGAGGTTTAAAATTTGCATATCAGTAAAAATAACTTAAAAAGTAACTTAGAACTATTTGCGATTTAATATTGTGAGGTGGTAAGTCTAAACAAAAAGGAATTTCCTATAGAACCATGCAATATTCACAACTCATTTAAAAAAATATATAACTTAGAACCTTGTAATATTGGACCAGCGACGTGTCAATTAATTAAATCAATTAAACAATCGTACTCATCCGACCTACTGCGTCGCGCCTGCGCGCTGTGATCGGCTGTTACCATCCCACACCGTCCTGTGCGCACAAAGGGTAGACATTTATTTCTGTATCTGAATGTCAGGCCGACTGTTGACACTACACGCGCGATTATTTGCATGCACTTTTGATAAATAAATACGATTCAATCTAAAAACTCTACTAAATATATCAATACGTGAGTTTTTAAACTATTAGGTAGAATTAGGGCCCGGTCACTACTGGTATGGCAGGGCAAGGAATTATTATTTACTAGTTTTCACCCGCGGCTTCGCTCGCGTAAATGTAGGTTAGTTTAGGTTAGGTTTGCAACAGTTCTTTTTTCTGGATGATAGGTACCCTATGTCCTATTCTGTACCCCTGACAACGTGTATGCAAAATTTCATGTTGATCGGTTGAGTAGTTAAGGCATGAAAGCGTAACAAACAAATAAACAAACAAACTCATTTTCGCATTTATAATATTAGTAAGGATTTATTGGTTTACCAACATATAATACATGTTCAAAACTATATGCTATATACTATCTAAGCGTACAAAATCAAGCGACACAACATTCACAAACTAAAAACGGATAGGTAAGAAACAATGTGTTGTAAGTACGGCATGTACCTACATACAATATGATATGCATATTATACTAGCTTTTGCCCGCGGCTTCGCTCGTGTTAATTTAGAATTTAACAATCAATTCGGGTTGTACTCTGCTTGTAATAATATAATTCAATCATGATTCGAAAGACACGTGGCGCCATCTATTAAAGACACGTGGCGCCCCGAACAGTAATTTTTTTCGGGATGAAAGGTAGCCTATGTCCGTTTCTGTACACCTGACAACGTACATATATGCAAAATTTCAGAATGATCGGTTCAGTGGTGTAGGCGTTAAAAGGTAACAAACAAACAAACTCATTTTCGCTTTTATAATATTAAGTTAGGATGTTATGGACTTACAAACCATTAACATTAACAGCTACTGTATATGTTACTTTGTATATATCAAAGTAATTAATAAAACGTTATAATTAAAATTCCAACAAGGCAGCTAAAATCTTCAGATTGGCGTATTTTTAGCTAGTATTTTCTTAGCTAGTATTTTCTTAGCTAGTATTTTCTTAGCTAGTATTTTTAGCTAGTATTTTCTTAGCTAGTATTTTTTAGTTAGTATTTTCTTAGCTAGTATTTTTTAGCTAGTATTTTCTTAGCTAGTATTTTTTAGCTAGTATTTTCTTAGCTAGTATTTTTAGCTAGTATTTTCTTAGCTAGTATTTTCTTAGCTAGTATTTTTAGCTAGTATTTTCTTAGCTAGTATTTTCTTAGCTAATATTTTCTTAGCTAGTATTTTTTAGCTAGTATTTTCTTAGCTAGTATTTTTTTAGCTAGTATTTTTTTTAGTAGTTACTAGTCTGTTGGGTTACAACTTATTAGTATTTTTATTTAACTTTCTGGTCCAGCTAATATGCTTGCATTGGACGGAAGTTTACGTCGGTAGTGCAATAGGTTTGAACCTTCGATCGTTGCTTTATATGCTAATTTTAAGCCTAAATAGTCACGGTATTCTATAATAATTGATGATGCATGTCATGATGGTACAAAAATAAAAATCTTTTCATTTCATTTATTTTCATTTCATTTTATTTCTATTCAAAATTAATTTATTTCACATATCTTATCTTATGTGGGGGCCAGTCAGTGCAGACCGGTGACATTTCGACCCAGTGGGATCTTTTGTGTCGACACTCTCCCAATAACGACTGCCATAGATGTTCATGGCAGCTGGGACCGACGGCATAACGTACTCTCTGAAGCACGGAGCAGGTGATAATTGTCAATCAATACGCACATAATTTCGAAAAGTCATATAGGTACTTAACTTCCGAAAGTCAGAGGTGCGCGACGTGGGTTCGAACCCGAGACCCTCTGCATTGCAGTATGTTGGTATCCCCACTGAGCTATCGCTGCTCGCTGTAGTCATTACTAACAGCAATAGGTAATCAACAGAGTACATAATAAATTAAGGTTTAAGGGCTTTGAACAAGTTAAGAAAGGCAGGAGTAAAATAAGGACGCTCGGTGTTTGGTTTAGACCCACGCAGCTATAAAACTTTGTTGTACAAGTTACTGTTATTATCCTCAAGGAGGCGAGTAACCTGTCGCCTTACGAAGCTACATTGAAGCTACACTGTAAGCAGAACATTCGATTTTTACGTCGCCATTATTATCTGTCCCTCTATAAGGACGCTTAACAACTTATGGCCGCATTCCGTTGTTAAAGAAGCTACGAATAAAATAATTTAACTGGGTTCATGTATTTGTTTAAGCAGCATACAGCCCATTGGGAGACTGTTGGACAGCCACGCAGATCTCGAATTCGAGCCCTAGGTGCACAACTCAGAGAAAACTCAGAGAAGTTTTCGAAGTTATATACGTATTAAATAGTTTCTTATCGCTCGCTTTAATGGTGAACCAACGTCGAGAAACTAATTTGCATTCATCTCTCAAATATTTACTAAAGTCTTTTAATTTTTGAAGCAGCGATAGCCTAGTGCCACGCAGAGGTCTCGAGTTCGATCCCAAGGCGCGCATCTCTGACTTTTCGAAGTTACGTTCGTATTAAATAGTTGCTTATCGCTCGCTTTGATGGTGAAGGAACACATCGTGAGGAAACCTGCATGTCTCCGTTCTCCATAATGTATTCGAAGGTGTGTGAAGTGTGCCAACCCGCACAAGGCCAGCATGGTGGCCTCTGGCTTAACCCTTCTCACACTGAGAAGAGGCCCGTGCCCAGCAGTGGGACAGTTTAATACAGGGCTGCTATTATTATGGCAGTACTTTGATGTAGCCTCTCACTGCCAGACATTAGTATTATTACCTCGATGGTGCAGCGGCATTTAATATGTCTGTTTTGGGTGAGGTCTCCGATTTAATTCCCGGATCAGGCTAAGGTAATTGTTGCTGTAGGAAAAAGTGCTAAAATTTTGACTTCATCAGCGATCCACCTTTGTCTGCAAGCGACGACTCCGAGGCGACACCGCACAGGCCTGAGTCCTAACACCAAGCCTTGGTCTGGCGCAAGCCACTCGCGATTTCAAGTCGCCACATCGATAAAGACAACTCGAGTTAAAGTGTTGTTACGCAGCAAACACAGATTACTGAGGCTTACCCGATGGAAGCAGCATTGGACGGTATATGTATATTAACCGGTGTCACTAAAACTACATTGTAAAGTAGCAAAATAGAAAACGAGATGTCCTTGATTAGACATATATTTATATTCATGTAAACAGGAAAACAATATACAAAGACAAAGAATAAAAAAGCTTGAATACCGTACTTACCTGAACAAGCTAACATAAAGTTGTTTAGCTTCGTTACTCCCGTAGTCTTCTTCTCCCTAGCCTTTATTATTCCCAAGTCACTTGGGTTGGCTTTTCTGGTCTAACCGGATTTGACTGGATATCAGTTTTTACACGGAGTGACTGCCATCTGACCTCCGCAACCCGAAGACTAACGATATCCTAAAGCTAGACCAGTGTCAGGATATTAGAGGGCACTGACTTCTCAATAACGGCTGCCATAGATGTTCATGGCAGCCGGGACCGACGGCTTAACGTGCTCTCCGAGGTATGGAGCAGCCGATAATTGTCAATCAATACGCACATAATTTTCGAAAAGTCATATAACTGCCGAAAGTCAGAGGTGCGCGATGTGGGTTCGAACCCGAGACCCTTTGCATTGCAGTCTGTTGATCTCCTCACTGAGCTATCGCTGCTTAATGCTATGCTGGGTATTGATTTAAATTCCTGGGTCCAGCAGTGTTATTAGGTTTTCTTGCCCCGAAATTCTAAGTAACAATCCGGAGTCTGAAACTGTGACTCTAGACGGCTTTCTTGTACATGAGACTTATTAGTATTGCTGGCAAAATATGGTGACTTTATCTATATCTCCAAGGATATAGGCCTGAGACTATGCCTATTGCCGTCTATCAGGCAAAGTCCTAGACTCCATGATTCTTCTAAGGGCTTTTAGAAAAACAAATACTACTAACACTGACCCAGAAATCAAACAAGCTTTTAGGCAAAAAAGGAAGCCCACAACTTTATGTTACACGCCTCTAAAAATTCCATGTAGACCGATCGTCAAACGGCACTAATGCCTATCAAGGTCAGTCACAGGCACATATAGCTACAATTTGCGTCTGAATCACCTATTTCACTAGAACGATGGAATATTTTATAGAATCTTTGAATAAAACCTAGGTCAAATGAGGAAAATGTCCGTTAAAGGATGTGTTTCCGCCGACTGTCGCAGATTTTATGATCGTACGAGACGGAAGTTTGACCCATTCAATATAAACTCTTAATGTTGTAGTCTGTCAAGTTTTATAATAGGCAGACATACTTAAAAATCGATTGTGACTGGCTGCCGGTGTGCCGCTGTGACTCATAAATATTTGTAGGCCAATTTTCGTAAAAAATCTTTTCAAAATAAAATACCGATTCTCAGTCTCATTAATATCACAAATGGTATTATCCTTAATAAACTTCAAACGTGAAAATAAATTGCATATCAGTCATTTGGCATTTATTAAACTGGATCGGCAATATTTTGATCATTCTTTATTACGAAAATTTGCCTGCTGTTCTCAATGTTTGTAGAATATACGAACTAAATGGATCGGATTAACCAAATGTACATTATATTTGCTCAGATTTCTAAAAGTTCTTCATAAAGATTTCAAAGACACGTATAGTCTGTCAACCCCCACTGGGACAACGTGGTGGATTATGGCCTTACCTTTCTCACAGTGAGAAGACGCCCGTGCCCAGCTGTGAGACAGTTTATATACAAAGCTGAAATTATTATACATACTTATGATCAACACTCACAGGTAATGACAAATAATCAGAGTCCATCCATGCAGAAATGATATCTACTTTTCTAATTAGCGACATTGCCAATAAATTATGTCAATTATCTAGAAGTTTTATGCTAAACGCTTCGCAAAGTTCAACGGCCCGTTCTAAATATAAATTCTAAATCGCGTCATCATCCCGTTGGTTCTTATAAAAAATGGTGCGCGCGCGCATTTTGCAAAATGTCGGACATAAACATTGCAGGATCGCGTGCGCCAATGATCTAGTTTCATCATTATTATTTACGTTATTTATTATTATTGTGTTTCCTTTTATTATATGAAAAGCGTGACGAGGAATTTGACTTTCTTAATCTAAACTAATATTATAGAAGAAAGAACTGATTTTCTGTAGGTACTTTGTATGTTTGTTCGTTTGTTTGTAAGGGCTTAACTCAAAAACTACTCAACCGATTTTCAAAATTATTACACCATTAGAAAGCTATATTATCACTGAGTAACATAAGCTATATTTTATTTTTAAAAAGTACTTTTACTAACGTAACCTAACCTACTTTTACGCGAGCGAAGCCGCGAGTAGAAGGTAGTAGTTATATATTTTTATGGAGATTAATTGACATTTGACACATCAAAATAATTTAAAGCAATGTGTCGCGTACCTACTTATTTTTTAGTAGCGGCGAATACTTTGATGTTAATCTTATCGTCTAAATTTAAGAGATGTAACAAGATATGATTAATTTATTTAGATGATATTAGAATATATGCAGTCAACGGTGAAGGAAAACACTATCGTATCTCTCTCAGATATCGAAGGTATGATATGGCTAATCATTGAAATGCCAGATTACATAAGATAGTACCTTTTTTAAAGACAACGCTCGCCCTATGAATGAGTCCTGTGTCGCGTGAGACTTTACAAACGTTCAAACAACGGACACAAAGAACACCCAGACTGGGAACAACCATGTGGGAATCACACAAATTGTCCCGCGTGGGAATCAAACCTACAACACTCGGTACAGCGACAGTAGCAAGGCGTGTACCTAAACCGCTAGATTTATTAAGGTTGAAGCAAGAATCTACAAAGCGTAATGCTATCACTATTTTAAACTTTCTGGCTGCGTCTGCCTCGCGTTAACCCTACACCATACACCGGGATAAGAAATATCATAAGTGTACTCCATAGTCTATCTGTAAGCCAAGTTTCATCAAAATCCATTCAACATACATACATAGATTCAAACCTGTTTCCCAGAGGGGTAGGCAGACTACGGATTTCCATTTGCTACGCTCCTGACACACTTCTCTGGCTTCATTGACTTTCAAAACATTCCTCATACACGCTCGCCGGTTTAAGGTGCTCTTAACCTGGCCTTTATCCAGAACGTCTCCGATCTGATCAAAAAACATTCGCCTAGGTCTTCCCCGTGCGACTGTTCCATTCACATTAGCCTTATAAACTTTCTTAGTCAGTCTTTTCTCGCCCATTCTTTCTAGATACCCAAACCAGCTTAACATACCCTTTTCTATTCTTGTAACTATATCCACTTTCATGCCGCATCTCTCTCTAATCACACTATTCCTTATTCTATCTTTCAGAGTCACACCACATATATATTTCTCAACGCTCTCTCTCCATTCAACGTTTTACGAATACATACGCAACAAAACACCTCTTCAAAATTCACATATTTTATAATACTGGTAGGATCAACACCGAACCTTGAGTTACCGGTACATACACGTGAATCATGAACACGCAGTTCAATAACACGTCAAAATGACGTATGTCCACACGACACCATATATATACACGCCTAGATATACAATAATATACATAAGACCGTTTAGTTTTGTTTATTACATATGCTACTATTGCTATGACGTATATGCCAACTTTTGTTAGCACTCTAATGAATTGCGAGAACAAAACGATGGCCATAGATTTTTGGTTCAAATTGAGACATTATTTTTAATAAGGATTAAATATAACGACCACCAAAAATACTAATTGCACAGCAAAATATGCTTACTAAAATATATCATAACGAGCACCTATACGCCTCAAATCACTGCATTCCGTCTCGGAAGGGTTATGTTATGTTAGGTTCCTTCTTAAACCCACCCAAAAATAGGAGCCCCACGAAGCAGGGCTCCGTCGACTTAGTTTGATCTCTTTAAAATATTTTAGTAAGCATATTTTGCTGTGCAATTAGTATTTTTGGTGGAACAAAGGCAAAAAATTGAGGAACAGCTGTTAAATACTACCCTTTTTAATTTGAAAACAACTTTTCATACGACAGTTAATGGAGACTAGGTCTCTGCGGCAGATATTATAAAGAATGGTCATCAGTCTTGTGCCTACTTCTTTTCATAAGACCTCAATTCCTTGCACTAGCTTTTCATTTTCAATATTCTATTATTTCTTGTTTAGTTATCCTTACTATCCTTACTAATATTATAAATTCGAAAGTGACTCTGTCTGTCTATCTGTCTGTCTGTCTGTCTGTCCGTCTGTTACCTTTTCACGGCTAAACCATTCAACCGATTTAGATGAAATTTGGTACAGATATAGTTTTAAACATGATGACATGATTGATGTAGGTACCACGCGGGCGGAGCTGCGCGCAAAAGCTAGTATACCATATGTTTCAATTTTACTGTGTCCGATGAATACTATAAATAATTATTTTATGGAAATAAAAGACAAGTGCACTCACTTTTCTTGATTCTCATAGTCTGATGGGACGACTATCAGACACGACCAGAGAGGGATCAGGCGCAGAACCAATGGCTTTATGTGTTTTCCAAAGTACAGGAATTTGCAACATCAGCAATTCACTAACTTCGATCATCATTAACATTTCGATAAACTTTATGTTAGCCTGAAAAGGGAATCAACCACGAGACCTCATGTACAGCAATCGGACTGACTACCGCTTTACCACGGAGAACTTGCGTTTGGTTAAGTGCACCGTGATAAATCGCGGTGACAGCTACAACCAAAACAAACATATGTGGATAAAACAATCAGACTTGGCATGCCATAAAAGCGAAGGAAATACCACTTCAATCAAGCCAGGCAGTCCGACTGTAGCAATAACCTTTAGCTGAACAGTGGTGCTAGCTCTGATATTCCCACAATCTTTCTAAGCATAAAATAAAATCCTTATTTGTACCCCAATTCAGAGCAAAAAGCCTTTTCCATTACGTAATTGGAGATTAAGGTTAAATTAAAAATTTACTACAAGAGCCGCGCAGACGAGACAAATTAAATAATATCATGAAACTTTACACTTTAGTAAACAAAAACCCAATTAACTAAACCGTCTATTTAGGTATTGTTCTATAATAAATTAAGAAGGAATTGTTTCTAATGGTTGAAAGGTTTCAAAGTATATAAGGCAAACATTAATTGTCTCATACAGGGTTAATTGAAAAATACTAATAACCTTTTACCCGTGAGTTATTTATACCTTACTAGATTATGCCCGCGGATTCGCTCACGTAAGTGTAGGTTAGGTTGTAGTGCCCCGCGCGCCCCCCTCAGTGGAGAGGAGGGCTGTACCATCTGGTTCTCTCCCAAACAGCTGGGGCCCGCCTAGTGTGGCGGGCCAAGACCTGTCGGTGTCGCGGTGAATGCTAGCGCGAATCCCGTGGCATCGTCACTAGGTACTGGGTAACGTCGTCAGGGGTTTAGTGGGTATGGGGCCGGCCTCTCTGGCTCGAGTCCCACATACCCGCGCTCAGCCCGGGTGCCGACGGTGCGTAAACGCATTCCCCTGACGTTAAAAAAAAAAAGGCCAGTAACAATACTTTTCTCTGGATGAATGGCACCCTATGTTCTTTTCGGTTAGGATTCTGATTTTTTTTTATTCTGTGTAGTGGCCTTCCTATTGTCAAGAGTTGTTCAAGCCCGTAGGCTTCTGACATGGCTTAACGACTGCTGTCAATTTGACAACAACCGGAATCGACTTTTTACGTGCCCTCCGAAGCACAGAGACGCCCAGATGAAATACCACTAAGCGGTCACCCATCTATAGACTGACCGCACCCAATGTTGCTTAACCTCGCTAATTGTTTACTGATCAGTGAGTGCAACTGGCTATGAGCGCAAATAAACTCACATTCGCATTTATAATATCAGTTAGATGATTATTTTTGTTCCACCAGTTCTCATAATTCATTATTTGATTTTATTCATACAAATATTGAAAATGAATGCTCTAACCGCACAACTAATACTTAGGACAGTTAGGACTACACACGGTCGCAAACACATCGCGGGTAAGGAGATGTTGTGCGGTAAGTGGCGCGCATACAATTTTAAACATTTTTTTTTTATATTGACACGGCAAAGTGATTGTAACCTGATGGAAAGCCCAATTGCAGTCCAGAGACAGTGACGACGAGGAGAAGATAGAAGTCTTCTAGCCGTCGTCAGTGTCAAGCCGGTCTGACCAGATGCTTTTTCACACTACGTTTGAAGGACCCAATGTTGTAGAAGGGAGGGAACAGATGTGCCGGAAGACCATTCCAAAGTTGTATGGTACGGCATAAGAAGGAATTGCTGAACCTTTTGGTGGGAGACGGGATTGCGCTAACCGTCCATCCGTGGTTACGAAGACCGGCACGTGTGGTTCTCAAAAGGAAGGGGGAAGGTGGAATGATTCTAAATACGTTTTCTCTTTTTGAAAATAGTATTTAGTTCTGTGTAGATGGTAAACCAAAGTTGTTTACCCTGTAAACTTTTATATTATGCATAGATGATCTCACGCAACGTTTCGCCAGCTATGGATTTTGGGTCCTCCGTATTAAACGGCGAGACAATTGCTATTTATCAGGCACGTTTCTATACTCCGTGCTGCTACCGGTAAAGAATATGAGACCCCATGCACAGCAATCGTTTTCATTACCGCTGCGCTACTGAAGCAGTACGATAAGAAACTGTAAAAACTAAAAACATCCTCAGAGATCCCGCGATGAGTGTTAAAAAATCTGTTTATACCTATGCAAGGCAAAATTTGGAGGACAGCTATAGTCAGCTATGTGTGCTTGTTACAAAAAGGGGCCTACCAAGGGATTTTACTGAAATTACATCAGTAATTGGATTTTTGTCCAAATTAAAAATAATTTACAGCCAACACTTCTTCTGTCAAGAAGCAGCTATAACCTAGTGAGAGGCTATTGGACTGATATGAAAAGGACTCGAGTTCGATCCCAAGGCACCTACTTCTGACCTTCCTAGATTAAATGCGTAGGTATTAAAAAAAAATGTTTTCTGATTTAATTCCTTTTACTAAACACATTTTCAGACTCCATGCTGTTAGTGAATCCTTACAAATTTAACATACAATTTTGCCTGGCACGGCCAGTTAGCAGCAAACCAACAAGGAAAGCAAAATCAGATAAGATATCCTTCCTAAATTATGGTCACCCCTCATAGTTAGTAGAATGCTGTGACGTCATCGCCGCGCATGTAACCTAGATTAAGACGAACGGAGTAAAACAATGACTCCGAATTATTTTGTTACTATGTAACACTTCGTCAATCTGGTGGTACCAGATTCGATCCTTGCGTTAGGCAAAACGTGGTTAAAGGTTCTGCCACCATTTTTTTATATAAACTGTGTGGCAAGCTAGAAATAGACTGGTTTGATAGATAGTGGTGTCAATTCTGTTGTCACTAAATTCTCTAAACTTAACTAAAAATCACTAAAATTTTTTTTAGTCCTGTCGCTTTTAACGATTTCAGAATACGAAATGTTATTTGAGAGGACTTAACTAAGTTTTAGTGATTTTTAGTTAAGCTTAGAGAATTTTGTGACAACAGAATTGGCACCAATGTAGATTTCGCCCGTATGGTTTATCTAGATTTTGTCAATAAATTACTATCCCTCAAGAATAGTACTTTTTACTAGATGAAAAGTACCTATCCTACGTCCTTTTCTAACAATGTGTATAAAAAAAATCATGATAGTCGGTAAAGTAGTTATATTATTATACATTTTAAACCGTATATATTTCCTTTTAGTCAGAGAGAGAGAGAACTGACTAAGAAAGTTTATAAGGCTAGTGTGAATGGAACAGTCGCAAGAGGAAAACCTAGGCGAACGTTTCTCGATCAGATCGGAGGCGTTCTGGACAAAGGCCAGGTTAAGAGCTCCTTGAACCGACGGACGTGTATGAGGAATGTGATGAAAGTGAATGAAGCCAGAGAAGTGTGTCAGGATCGTAGCAAATGGAAATCCGTAGTCTCTGCCTACCCCTCTGGGAAACAGGCATGAATCTATGTATGTATGTATGTATATTTCCTATCTAAACAAATAATTATATAATTAATTCACATTAATCCGACACCCATCCATTTACCGGCCTCAGTCAAGATTGCTTAACCTCACGCAATATTTACTGGACAATGAACCGCACATCGAACGCGCTCAACTTGAAACAAAAGATGTTCATTTCATGGCCTATTATTAATAGATTGAAAAGTGCTAAACATTAAAACATGCCATGAACATGTACATCAATTATAGGGTGGGCAGAATTGTAGCTTTATCACATTTCGTTAGCTAGCTCCTAGGATATCTATATATATAAAACTCTTCTGTTACTGAGCGACTGACAGACAACGCACAGCCGAAACTATTGGGCGCAAGAAGCTGAAATTTGACATGTATGTTCCTTGGGTACTGTAGGGGTGCACTAAGAAGGGATTTCCGGAAATTACCCCGGGATTGGGATGAAATGGATAAATAAAAAACATGTGCGGGCGAAGCTGCGGGCATACTCTACTCTAGTAACCTATAAGACTTTAACCCTACTTATAATATAAATTCGAAAATAACCATCTGTCTGTCGGCTACGCTTTCACGCCAAACCGCTGAACCGATTTTGATGAAATTTGGTACAGAGATAGATTAGACCTTAGGAAAGGATATAGGGTACCTTTTGTTGTAAAATGCCAGAAAAGGGTTGAAATAAGGGATGAAAGTTTGTATGGGAGTTCATTATCGAAGATAAAGCCATGAAACTTTGAATCTAGGCACTTGATAAAGGTAAGCAAACATTAATTTGTTTCAGCATTTTTGCAATTTATTTTAGTTCCAGCGTTATTAAAACCTACCTACATGGGAATGAAATAGAAAATTAGTATAGAAATCCAAACAAATCTCTATCGTCCAAATAAGTCTACGTTTACTATACGTTAATTTATCGAAAATAATGAAAAAAGATGGTTGGAATGTACCACCAGCTTGGGATCCAGTAATACAAATAGTCAAACCCAAGAAGAAGCACACCACAGCTAGACTTCATGATACTTTGAGCTCATTCTGCGTAAATAGAAACACCCATGATTAAATTATGTTCGGGTACTTTGAAATAACTACACTGGAACATTGAGACAACTGTCATCTTAGTCTCCCCGTGACCATGGCTGCTAAAAAGCAACCGAAACGTCGGGGAAAGTGTAAACACAAACATAAATAGTAGGTATAATAGTATAGTAATAGTATAAATAGTTTCAATAATTTAATTAGCTTAAAAATTTGTAAAGTTTAATAGTAATAGTAGTGTAACAGTTTTCAAAATTTTGTAATAAAGTGTCAAACAAACAACACGATAAAATCCGTATACAGTAGGTTAATTTCAATTAATAACATTCGCGTAAACAGAAGACAATATTATCGAAAATATGTTTATGACAAGTAAAATGCCGCCAGCAGTTTGTAAATATGTGTATTACTTGCTTATGAAATATCTTAAATACATTAAAAATGTTGCCCAAAGTAACTATTTGGCGCGGACGAAGTCGCAGGCAGAAGCTACTTACCTATACAGGGAAGAGAGTTTCCCCTTTTCTGAAGGATTGGCAATGCGCAAGTTGTTGCCAGCGTGCATAGGTTAAAACCTATGTAATCCTGACCAATATTATAAATTCAAATGTGAGTTTGTTTGTTACACTTTCACGCCACAACTGCTCGACCGATCATCATGAAATTTCCATGAAAACGCGACATTAGCCGCTGGCAAAAGCTAGTTAATGTCCTAACTAATCTATACTAATACTATAAAGTTGAGGAGTTTGTTTATTTGTTTGAACGCGCCAATCTCAGGATCTACTGGTTCGATTAAAAAAAATATTTTAGTGTTGGATAGCCTATTTATTGAAGAAGGCTATAGGCTATATAACATCATGCTAGGACCAATAGGAGCGGAGCCGCAATGAAAAATGTTGCAAAAACGGGTAAAATCTCTTATATGAAACAGACGAAGTTGCGTGCTAGTGCAGTCAGCTAGTGTTATATAGACTGTAAGTCCTAGAGATTAGCGCGCTAAAACAAAAAACGAATAAACTCTTCAGCCTTATTATGTTAGTATAGATACATGGAGAGAGCTATGCTCGGGGTTTCCCCGCGGGATCGGAACAGAAATGAGGAGATCCGCAGGAAAACTAAAGTTGCCGACATAGCTCTCCGGATAGCCAAGATGAAGTGGCAGTGGGCAGGGCACATAGCACGCAGAACCGACAGCCATTGGGGCAGAAAGGTTCTGGAATGGCGGCCACGCACCGGAACACGCAGCAGGGGTAGGCCCCAAGGTGGACCGACGACCTGGTAAGGGTCACGGAAAGCGGTTGGACGCGGGTGGCCCAAGCCCGGTCTGTGTGGAAGACCTTGGGGGAGGCCTATGTCCAGCAGTGGACGTCTTTTGGCTGACATGATGATAGATACATGCTTTCACGTCTACCTATACCCCGAAGAAGTAAGAAGAGATGTGAGATACGTATATTTCGCCAACTATCGTTTATTGGGTCCCACGAAAAACGAGGCGAGCCTATAGACGTAAACCGACCTCAGCTCAGGACCTTTACCTCAAACTAGCAAATAAACTAAATGTAGCTTCTGTGACCTAGTAAACTAACTAATAGATTATGACGTTCATAAATGAATTAAAAACTGTATTTTTACCATGTACTGTTTGTTAAAATATAACCGCTACGTACATTTACAATAAAAATGGCAATACTATTCTAAATAGTCGATAAACACAGCTTTATGACGTGTAGGCAATTACATAACTGTCATGGTGGACATTATCACGTATACGCTAATGCTTGACAATAAGTTTATAAAAAACACAGTTATTTCCTTTATTGTCGCCTATTCGTCACCCCCGTGGCGCAGCGGTAGTAAATGCGACTGCTGTGCATGAGGTCTCATGTTCTATTAAATTAATTCTTGAATAAAGTCAATTTATTGTGGACATATAAAAGCATATGTAGGTTTTAGTGTGTCCTGCAGTCAAGCATACAATATTTCTAAAAGGATAATCCTAACCCTAACTAATATTATAAATGAATGAAGCCAGAGAAGTGTGTCAGGATCGTAGCAACTGGATATCGGTAGTCTCTGCCTACCCCTCTGGCAAACAGGCGTGAATCTATGTATGTATCTATACTAATATTATAAAGCTGAAGAGTTTGTTTGTTTGTTTAAACGCGCTAATCTCAGGAACTACTGGTTCGAATTGAAAATTATTGTAGTGTTGAATAGCCTATTTATCGAGGAAGGCTATAGGCTATATAACATCACGCTACGACCAATAGGAGCGCAGCAGTAATGAAAAATTATCTTATGTGAAGCACACGACGTTGCGCGTGTCAGCTAGTTTAGGATAATCCTAATCCTAACTAATATTATAAATGCGAATGTGAGTTTGTTTGTTACGCTTTTACGCCTTAACTACTCGACCGATCAACATGAATTTCGCATACACGTCGGCAGGGGTACAGAAAACTAAATGGGGTACCTTTCATTCAGGTCTAACTGGTATAAACACAAACATAAACGTTTATTTGCTAAAATGTGTCATACAAGAACACATTATTATGGCATCCAAATATAGTTTACAATTAGGTAGGTACGTCTTCACTTTCTTACACTTCTTTCTCTAGCCTTTATTATTCCCAACTCACTTGGAGTCGGCTTTCTAGTCTAACCGGATTTGACTGGATATCAGTTTTTACACAGAGCGACTGCCATCTGAGCTCCGCAACCCGAAGGCTAAATGCTAAGGCTAGACCAGTGTCAGGATATTAGAGGGCACTGACTTCCCAATAACGACTGTCATAGATGTTCATGGCAGCCGGGACCGACGGCTTAACGTGCTCTCCGAGGTACGGAGCAGGCGATAATTGTCAATCAATACGCACATAATTTCGAAAATTTATATAACTTCCGAAAGTCAGAGGTGCGCGACGTGGGTTAGAACCCGAGATCCTCAGCATTGCAGTCTGTTGGTCTCCCCATTGAGCTATCGCTGCTTCACTTTCTTACACTATCAATAGGTATTAAACACACGTAAAATTAGAAATTAGATAAATATTAAAACACTAGATGTTCCCGCGGTTTCACCCGCGTTTATCGTTATTGCGCCGCCACGTGGGTCGTAGCGTGATGTTATATAGCCTATAGCCTTCCTCGATAAATAGGCTATCCAACACTAAAATAATTTTTCAAATCGAATCAGTAGTTCCTGAGATTAGCGCGTTCAAACAAACAAACTCTCCAGCTTTATAATATTAATATAGATTGTACGTGGTTAACAAATTTAATAAGTAAGGAAATCTTAGATCGTGTAATAAGCTCAATAGCAGCAGAGCTTGGAAGTACGCCCGCTAAACGGCACGGCATAAGGACCCCAGCGTGGCCTCAGCAATTCGACACCTAACAACTCAATCTATATATATTTTATTTTAAACGATTACTGTAAACATCAGTTCTATAAACATGTTCTTATAAAGCTGTACCGAGAAGGTCAATGATGCGTCACTCGTTACCGCCATAGAATACGTAAATCTATAGAACTTGATACATATCTGAATATTACCGTAAATTTCTGAGAACAGCCACTGGCCATATAGAAACGAGTTCATTTCCATTATACTGAGTAAAAAAGAAAATGTAAATTTAAAGAGGCTTGTTGCTAAGAGTTTTTTTTTGTAATATCAAAAACTTTGACCGTCTATTGTTATTTTATGTGTATGTACATACTAGATGTTCCCGCGGTTTCACCCGCGTTTATCATTACTGCGTTGCCCCCGTGGGTCGTGGCATGATGTTATATAGCCTATAGGCTATATAACATCACGCTACGACCCACGGATACGCCACGCCTTCCTCGATAAATAGGCTATTCAACACTAAAATAATTTTTCAAATTAACCCAGTAGTTCCTGAAATTAGCGCGTTCAAACAAACAAACAAATTTTTCAGCTTTATAATATTAGTATAGATTATATTAGGTCCTCCAGATCGAATTCCGGTCATGGAATCCTATATTAGCGAAGGCATGTCATATGCGCAGAAAATAGTATAGTGCAAAAGTGTATGCCCAAACACAAGTACACTCTCTTTTCCCTAAATAAATGTCATAATCCGATGGGTCAGCAATCCGATACAACCGCGCCAGATCAGACGCAGAACCCACGGCTTTACGTGTTTATCGAGGCACAAAGTGTTTCTTTTTAAACAACTAAGGTGGCAAACAAGCATACGGCCCACCTGATGATAAGTGGTCACCGTAGCCTATAGACGCCTGCGACACCAGAGGCATCACTTGCGCGTTGCTGACCCTTTAGGAACGGAAGTGGGAAGGAGAAGGAGCGGGAAGGGGGTAACGGGGTGATTGGGCCTCCGGCACTCTCACTCACTGAACGAAACACAACAGTAGGAACACTGCTATTTTACGTCGATATTCTGTGAGAGGGTAGTACTTCCCCGGTTGGAGCGGCCCATTCATGCTGAAATCAGCGAGGTTCTACTACTGCAAAAGTGTTTAACATCGCTAGCTTAATTGCAAACCCTATATTTTGGTTCGACTCGAAATTCGAACCTGAGGCCTAACGTAGCAGTCACTTCCTCTGTCTCAGTTCACTGCCTCTTCGCAAGGCATTCCGAGTAAGGCAGTAAACAGTTTAAGTAAATACATAGACTAAATCCTGTATAATTAAGGCCTTGATCAGCATTCGTTTGATCCCCAATAGCGTTGATACTACCTATAATATAAACACTATTCGGGATCGAACCCACGACCTTTCGATCGCTAGTCCGACGTCTTAACCACTGAGCCACTACCATTTTATAGACAATGTCACATCATAACCACACTATACAAAATCACTTAACACCACATTATTTACATCTAACTGAAACAAACACCAAATTAGCACACCGCTAATATCTGGAATTGAACTCGGAACACGTGTACAGACAGTGACTTCCTCGTCGCGTCCGTCGTGGGTTCAAAACCCGACAAGGTCAACGACAATTCTTTGTTTATATATATAAACAAAGTATTGTCGTGTATTGTGTCCGTTCGTTCACAGTTCAATAGTTAATTGAATTTTAAGTACGCAAAAAATATTTAACAAAATTTTCTTTAGATTTTTTGCTGAAATAAGCTACCGGGTCTTAGACTAATTGGGCATTTCTTATGCTTATATTGTCCTCCATATAAGTATAAAAAATGCTTATGTGTAATACTTATTTACACTTTATAATTCATTACGGCCTCCGTGGCGCAGCGGTAGTGAATACAACTGCTGTGCATGAGGTCTCGGGGTAGAAACCCGGGTCGGGCCAGCATAAGTTATTGGGTTTTTTTTATACAGCTAAGATGGCAAACAAGCATACGGTCCACCTGATGGTAAGTGGTCACCGTAGCTTATGGGCGCCTGTGACACCAGAAGCATCACTTGCGCGTTGCCGAAGCTATCCTCACTAACGATGAGAACATTTGCATTCTAATATGTTAAGAACAGTAATCGTAAGCGCATCAGCTGTATTTTTAATCAAGTAAAATAGGTACTGCGTTGCGCAGAAAGTACTATACTCACATATTATTCGGAAACAAATGTGCAATAGTAATTGTAACTGTTTTGCACCAGGTGGGCTATATGTTTACTTCTCCTTCTTCTTCAAGTGCCTCTCCGACTAGCGAAGGTTCGCAATCAGCTCCGCATGTTTCTTCCGATCCCTCGCGAGGCGAAATAGTTGAGCAACACTCGCAACTGCAGTCCACTGCCGAATGTTTCTCAGCCACGACTTCTTTCTGCGACCTACGTGTATCTTGCCTGCTACTTTGCCTGTCATAATGAGTTGCAAGAGGCAGCATCTTTCATATCTAAATACAAGTCCCAGATAGGCAATTTTGAGCTTTCGGATGGTGTCCCAAAGTTCACGTTTTGTGTTGCTCCGTCGCAGAACCTCCTCATTGCTAACCTTCTGTGTCCAAATAATCTTACAGATAAAAAACATTCTAATATTTGTTTTCATGATTTTTTGTCAATAGCATAATTATGTATTAAGTTTTCTTGTCGTTATTAGCCGCTTCTAAAATATATATTTAATATGTAATTGTATTTTTATTTCAACCTTCTTTCAGTCATCCTAACTAATATTATAAATGCAAAAATGAGTTTGTTTGTTTGTTAAGCTTTCACGCCTTAACTACTCAACCGATCAACATGAAATTTTGCATACACGTTGTCAGGGGTACAGAATAGGATATAGGGTACCTTTCATCCAGAAAAAATAACTGTTGCAAACCTAACCTAACCTACATTTACGCGAGCGTAGCCGCGGGTGAAAACTAGTATAGTAAACAAGTCTTATCTCATAAACTAGAGTCAATTTAACAAATCTGATATTTTTCTCGTATTCAGCAAACTGAACTTACACAAAATTGCCATCAAATTTACCATGCCGCAAAATGACATACATTCGATTCAGACTTAAGTCTTATGGCTAAAGGTTGCCAAAAGTCTGATAGCGATTATGTAAATATTAAACTAGGTGTTACCGACAGTCTAACCTGCAATTGACACTATTTACGTCACAGGTCTAATTTGGTTCAGAACAATGCTAACAGGCTTTTCCGGAAAGTTCTAGTTATGTAGGTCAGCATGAATATTCATAACTGTCAGAACATTAACATTAATGTTAGTGCCCTACTGTACAACCAAACCAACCCTAGGAGATCAGTACAGTATTGGAGGCGCATTATAATACTGTCTAAGAAAGTTTATAAGGCTAGTCTGAATGGAACAGGAGAGCAAAAGGAAAACCTAGGCGAACGTTTCTCGATCAGATCGGAAACGTTCTGGACAAAGGCCAGGTTAAGAGCACCTGGAACCGACGGGCATGTATGAGGAATGTGATGAAAGTGAATGAAGCCAGAGAAGTGTGTCAGGATCGTAGCAAATGGAAATCCGTAGTCTCTGCCTACCCCTCTGGGAAATAGGCGTGAATCTATGTAGTTATGTATGTATAATATAATAATATTCTACCACATACACACAACACCATCTAGCCCAAACTAAGCAGAGCTTGTACTATGGGTACTAGATAAACATACATATATACTTTTTTTTTGTAAATACATCCATATTATACATAGAAACACTCAGACCAAGACAAACATCCATGTTCATGCACACAAATGTTTGACTTGTGTCGGAATCGAACCTGCGGCCTCATGCGTGGCAGTCGGTTACACTAACCACTACGATCGCGTTAATACCCGTTACATATTATATTTTCTTTAAGATATGTGAAGTCTGCACTGGGCCACCGTGGTCGAGTATGGCTAACGCTTACAACACTTCGAAGAGATCCGTGCCCAGCGGTGATACAGAGTTAATATGGAATCGAATTAAGATGTACTTGGTGGAAATTGTAATAAGATAATTGGAAGGAGAAAAAGGTTGACTCCAAATTGGAGTTTGTTCAAATCCCTCAACGCTACTGTCCCTAACCAGTAGAAAACGGTGTTGTCAACCTTTTTGTATTGCAATAGTTGGGGTTGGCAATCCGAATCTACTCCTCGAATAGGCTTTTTAATGCAAAATTTTTATTTTTTTTATTTATTTTTTATTATCATGTTTATTAATATATCAGTTAATTATTGTTTATACATGTTTTTGGAAATAAATATTTTTGACTTTGACTTTGATTTCGTGGTGGGTTTCTGTCTTCCCAATTATTTTAGAGCTAATATAATAATAATAATAATAAATTTATTTGCATAAAATGTGGTGGATACAAAGATGACAAAAATAACAAACAGCACAAAACACATTTCGCCATATTACAATAGCATGCAAATATTGAATGAGTACAATTTGTAGAATTCTAGTAAGGTTTCATTTACACAATTTAATATTTATTACTTAACATAATGTATTTCTAAAATGATAAGACCCTGAGGCAAATTTTTTTAGAAATTCGTTAACAGAATAAAAACTTTCTTCAATCAGACATTTTTTTAGTGCAGGGCAAAATTTATTGTACGGTAGTTTTACTATATCTTCAGGTATCGCGTTAAAAATAAGTGGTGCCATATACACACAACTTACTCTAAACATCTCTAATCGAGGTATGGGCATTTTTAAATAGTTATGGTTAATTTTACGCTTATTTTTATTATCTATAACTTCGAACAATTCTAAATTACATTTAACAAATTTCGCTACTTCATAAATGTATATACTAGGCACAGTTAAAAGACTTTCTGCTTTAAATATTTGCCTACATGAGTCAGACCACTGCATAGTATATATTGCACGGATGCATTTTTTCTGAGCTATAAATACCCGGGTCATTTCCGATGAGTAGCCCCATAACGAATTATGTAGCAAACGTATGCATGGTAAACCAACAATGCAGATTGCCTTGAAGCCACATCCTTAACTTTTCTTAAGGCAAAAACAAATTTATTTATTTTTTTGCAAACGCTATCTATATGTGGTTTCCATGTAAGATGTTCGTCAACCGTGACACTTAAAAATGTTGTGCTCTGTATTTGTTCAACTACTTGGTTATTGCATTTAATATTTAATTGTTTGTGCTTGGTGTTAAAAGATCTAAAGTGAATAGCATTTGTTTTATCTATGTTCAATTTTAATTTATTTATTAATATCAAGAAGTGTATTATTTATTTGATTTTCGCAGTTAACGGTTTTGTCACTTCCTATAATTACTGTCGTATCATCAGCAAACAAAACACAATCGTGTTTTTGTATTGCTTGAGGAAGATCGTTAACACAAATTATAAATAACAAGGGTCCAATCACACTCCCCTGCGGCACACCACAATAGTTATATCTAGGTTCAGAATCAAAGTTTTCCAAATTATTTGTAACATTATTGAATTTAGTTATTCGAGTGATTTGTTTTCTGTTATATAAAAATGACTTGAACCATTCTAGTGCGACACCTCGTATGCCACATTTGTCTAATTTATCAAAAAGAATACTATGGTTTACAAAGTCAAAAGCTTTGCTTAAATCCAAAAATAGAACACTAGATTTAACTTTGTTATTAATTTTATATATTATTGATCGTATCAGACTAAAAATAGCATCTTGAGTATATTATAGTCAAGTTAAAAAGAAACAAATGTAACGTTACAATATTCACAAGTAAACCCACCAGTACCATCTTGTACATAAAACATATTGTTCGCTAAGTACCGTACAATATCGCTCGCATCATTGACTAGAGTCATTGATCCCGCTAACAATCAGCATGATGGTTCGTACATTGTTTATTTATTTAAATCATACGTAATGTGTAGTGTGTTATTACTATGCCAATGTTCGTATGTGTGGGTAAGCTATATAATACATACATAGGCATCGCCGAAGTGGCAGATAGAGGTTTATTACTGGAACATTTTGTCAGCTAAGTTTACGTAGGTAGGTAATGTAGGTCCTATGTGATAGAGTGCTAGCTTACTGGTGACTATCAGACACAGTTCCAATCTCTGTGGTGCTACTGAGAGTCTTCTTCTCCCTAGCCTTTATCATTCCCAAGTAACTTGGGATCGGCTTTCTAGTCTAACCGGATTTGACTGGATATCAGTTTTTACACGGAGGGACTGCCATCTGACCTCCGCAACCCGAAGGCTAACGAGAGGCTACTGACGGTGCGTTCCACTTAGCGTTCACAACGCCCAAGATGTTCCTTTAGCCGTTCCACATGACGACTGCGATCGTTGTGATCGCGGCGAAAACGTCACTCATGACGCCATGACTCACGCTCACGCAAAGCTCACGACGACCCATGCCGAGAGGTGGGTCATCGTGAGGGTTAAGAAAATTAGCGCCATTTTAAAAAATAGAAAGTAACTAAGATGGCGACTACGAAAATATAACTTTATTTGATGCGATTTTGATGAAACGATGAATATTGAAATTAAACTACTTTACACGGATTTTATCGCGTTGTTTATTTGACACTGTATTACAAATTTTTTTTGAAAACTGTTATACTACTATTACTATTAAACTTTACAAATTTTTAAGCTAATTAAATTATTGAAACTATTAAAACTATTTATACTATTACTATACTATTATACTATTTATATATATGTTTAAACTTTCCCCGACGTTTCGGTTGCTTTTCAGCAGCCATGGTCACGGGGAGACTAAGATGGTAGTTGTCTCAATATTCCAGTGTAGTTATTTCAAAGTACCCGAACATAATTTATGATGAATACTTAAATAAGTAAAAATTGTATAATCTAGTGTTTCAGTTGTCAGTCTTTTAAATTTTTCATCAGAGTAACGATCAATTACATTATGTATGTAAATCGTAAATACGTGGTCTAAGTATACGTTTTTCACAATTTTGTAGAATTGTATTTGTCTGAACTAGATGAACTAGTACTTTCTGGAGCATTATTGCGACGCACTACCAAATATCCTACTTTTACCGCAAAATACATTTTGTATATATTTGAATGTAAATGAATTAAATAGTCCACAAAATTATGAAATACTAGATTTTGTCCACGGCTTCGCTCGCGCTAACGTAGATTTATATTAAAATAGATTTTTGTAGCCCATATGTCATTCCTATGAATAAACAATAATACTGTAAACTTTCATCAAAATCCGTTCAGTAGTTTTTGCGTGAAAAAGTAACAAACATCCATCCATCCTCACAAACAGAATGCCACAGCATGCAAAGTACAAACTTACATACAGTTGGCGAAATTCGATAAAGTTACAAATAGCAGATTACTAATAATTAATTACAAATCATGAAATACAAATAAAATCAAAATCAAAAATAAATTAATTCAAGTTAGGTTACAAGGTAACACTTATGAATGTCAAAGTTACACTAAATTTTTCCAGTGAATTTACATTTACAGCCACGTTCATCAAAGCTAGGGTGTAGGGCTATTAAGAAATAATAATGAAGTACAATATAAGACTACATGTGTTTGAAATATAAGAAACCATTATAAATCGGCCTCAATATACATCTGCAGTGTCGCGCCGTGGCGTCGCGTCGCTGCAACGTTGCTTCAGTCGCGATCGTCATATTGCACTCATTTAATATCGAAACATTCTTTCACATATCGGTTCAATATTTCTTTATTTCTTATTAAAGACAATTACATGTCGCTTACATAAGAAAATACAACAAATGCATTACACTAATTAGTCCGTTAACATAATACATATATCGCACGCTTAATAAAAGAGAGATTTATCTGAGTATGTTATATTGAACAAATTTAAACTCTGTTGCAATTATGTAACACAAATAGAATATTAGAATTATAGTCACACAATTAGAGTTCAAATTGCCTAAATTCCAAATTTCAAGTTAAGTCGTTATTTTATTAAGAGTGCGATATGTAGGTATCAAAACAAAAACAGGGAATAAAAGGTAATATTATAACTATGCGATACCAACGTCTATGAATAAAATTTGTGCGGTGGTCCAAGTTAAACGCTTAGAATGTTTTAAAAGAAAACAAATACAAACTATAAAAAAATCAAGCCAAAATGGAATGGCCGTCATTAATTATAATAATAATAATATTCTACCACATACACACAACACCATCTAGCCCAAACTAAGCAGAGCTTGTACTATGGGTACTAGACAATGGATAAACATACATATACATATTTTTTTTATAAATATATACATATTATGCATAGAAACACCCAGACCAAGACAAACATCCATGTTCATGCACACAAATGTTTGACTTGTGCGGGAATCGAACCCGCGACCTCACACGTGGCAGTCGGTTACACTGACCACTACGCCATCGAGGCCGACAATTAGCTCAAGCCCTTCTTTTGAAGACACGCCTTAACGAGTTTGCTTTCTTAATGTCATCGGGAATTTTGTTATACAGTTGTGCTCCCGCAAATGTTATGGCATTTTGGCCATAGTTAGTTCTTATTTTGGGTAATATAAGATTACTAGCGCGGCGTGATGAGTACTTGTTTGTTTTACTATACATGCGTATAAGATTGTTATTCTACTTTCAGATCTATACCTACTAATATTATAAAGAGGAAAGATTTTGTTGTTTGTTTGTAAGGATTTAACTCAAAAACTACTTAACCGATTTTAAAGTTTTACCATTAGAAAGCTATATTATCACCGTGTAACATCCGCAATATATTTTTTTAAATGTACTGTTTCTAATGTAACCTGAACTACTTTTACGCGAACGAAGCCGAAGCAATAGCTAGTCTCTCAATATGATATATGACAAAGACATTTCACTAGCAATGTTTTCTTGTTCTCCGTCGTATCCTTATGGCTGAGGGTCGTGACCACCAAAAGTGGCGTTACTGGTTCCTGTCCACTGCTTCTGTGGTAGGCTAGGTGGCCACCAGCCTAAGTGTTGCAGTTTATGTACAGCAAGATAGCATCTCTCCGCCGGGTGAGCGATCTATAGCTGTATGTTAGGCATATACCTACAACTTAACCCTTTGAGACGCAGCGGCACACCAACGGCCATACACAATAGGTTTCAATTATATCTGGTATTCTAAGCATTGACAATTTAACAGTTGGCGAGCTTCTGTTTTGCTATCTAACGCATATTTCAACAAAAACATTAACCAATAAAAAATTTACTCAACTTAGGGATCGAACTAAATACCTTACAGTCGCAATCATAACTGGTCTCGTGACCGAAAAAGCTGTCGGCTTAAGATGAATGTCCAGAATAAACTCTGAAAGGATGTTTAAAGGACAATAATGATAAAAAGGCTATAAAATAAATTTAATTACATCCGAAAAACATTTTAATGCAAAAAGGAAACGATCGTACGGCATGTTACTTAAACCAATACATAAATTATCAGGTTCAATTACTTAGTAGATAATGTCTTTGAATCACTATCTATTTTTAATTAATCAACTAAACGAATACTAATATAACAAATTTATACCAAAAATAGATTACGAATATAAAAAGGATTGAAAAAACGTAAAAGTAAGTCCCTCTAATATCTATAATCATCCGATTTTATTATTTTACAGGGTATAGCAAGCGGTTAATGGACCTGTAGATTTGTCAAACAAGTTTTGAACCTAATAAATACTCCAGTTCTCGAAAATGTTGTAAATACTGCCGTAGCAACAATGTGACTTATAACCATACGTATATACGTATGTACTTTTTGATATATATAAATCTTAACTAACATTATAAATGCGAATGTAAGTTTGTTTGTTTGTTCCGCTTTTACGCCTTGTACTCGACCCATTATTATGAAAGCTCTCATACACGTTGTCATGGGTAAGAGTAAGGGACATAGGTAACAAACATTTTTCTAACTTAACTCAACCTACGCGGGCGGAGCCGCGGGCAAAATCTAGTCTTATTATATTTTACTACGGTTATTGTTTACCGTCAGGTAGGAACATGGCGAAAATCTGACTATCAAATATACACATAGGAAATTTAAAAAAAAAAATTACTTTTATTTTCCTGTTACCTAATTAATTTCGACTGCCCGGTTGTCGTAGCGTTTTAAATAGCCGCCTCACGACTGCTGCTGTGCCAAATGTTATCGATTGGATCCCCACACGAGACAAAAAATTGTGTTAACCACAAATTATTGTTTCCAGTCTGTATGTCCTTATATAATAATAATAATAATATTATAATACATACATGTAGAAAAAATGGACGAGGAAAGACTGACTAAGAAAGTTTATAAGGCTAGTGTGAATGGAACAGTCGCAAGAGGAAAACCTAGGCGAACGTTTCTCGATCAGATCGGAGGCGTTCTGGACAAAGGCCAGGTTAAGAGCTCCTTGAACCGACGGGCGTGTATGAGGAATGTGATGAAAGTGAATGAAGCCAGAGAAGTGTGTCAGGATCGTAGCAAATGGAAATCCGTAGTCTCTGCCTACCCCTCTGGGAAACAGGCGTGAATCTATGTATGTATGTATGCTATTTCACCAAAAACGTTTTTTAAATATCTTACATTTTTACACAAGGCATTTCATTTATTTCTGCATTCTCGATGAAGAGCGGCCCAGAGAAGTTAAGCCGCCTCTCAGCGAACATGCAGAATTGTCAAAATCTTTAACCCTGATTTCTAAACCAGGCGTATATGCCTGTATCTTAGGATTCAGTGTCTCTCCGTAAATATTACAATACAAGCCTTATAAGTTATATTGTATCATGATATACTTAATTCAAATTTGAAAAAAAAATGCATGGTAAAAAATACAACGGAACAATAATAATAGAACAATATGCAAATTTTATAAAGTAAGTTTACATTTATCTAGAACTAGCTTTTGCGCGCGGCTCCGCCCGCATGGTACCTACATCAATAAAAAGTAGCCTATGTCCTTCCCCAGGTTTTAAACTATATCTGTACCAAATTTCATCTAAATCGGTTCAGTGGTTTAGACGTGAAAAGGTAACAGACAGACAGACAGACAGACAGAGTTACTTTCGAATTTATAATATTATATAGTAAGGATGTGTGAATGAATATTCCTTAAATGTTTACAATGTCTCCAGCATCTCAGCAATTACTCCAGGAGTTGTGATTTGATACCAATTTCCTGTTAGCATGTTCAAACAAAGCAAGCTAACTTAAACTTAAAAACTCAACATTTATAACAAAACGACGTATCATATAAAAGCACCACAGACTCGCGCCACATTCCCTCAGTGACTCAGTGAGTCAGCATCGCTCGCTGTGACTCATTTCCGAGTCGGATTCCATATGACGTCACAGGGTGCGCGGACGCCGACACATCGCTATTTTAAACTACATTCCTTATTTGTGAACAGCCATTGTAAGTGTGTGAGCTTAATTATACTTAAAAGGATGCACAACGTGCGGTGATAGTCCTGGAATTAAAATAGGTGGAATTATTATGAATAATATGGAAGACTGGGTATTTAAAATCAAATTAACCTGTCAATTGTTAGAATGCCAGGCATAATATTGTGTCTCTGTACCGCCGGTGTGCCGCTGCCAGTAAATAGAGTAAAAATCCTTTATTAATTTAAGTTACAAACACTTATGAACGTTAAATTGAAGTTATTAGTGAATTTGCTAAGTTACCAAGGTACATTTAGGTTACATGCTAGGTTCAGACAAAGGTTTCTCATAGACTCAACGTCTATGAGAATGCCCACAATTTTGCGATCGCCATTGAATTTTGGTATATTACATATTTATTGTATATATTATATGTATATAATACATATGAATGTATTATATACCGTAAAATGGTTCTACTTTGCTCCAAATTCAGGAAATTATGAAATTTCTTAAATTATTAGATATAAAATATAGTCAGAAGTATTTATATAAAGAAGAACATATTGTCTACCACATTTTTATTGGTAAATCAACATTATGAAGAATTTTATTATCTATATATTAATACGTGAACCAAAAACTTTGTACCCCTTTTTACGAAAATTGCGCAGACGGAGGAATATGAAATTTGGCACAGTTAAAGTTTATATGGGGAAGGAGCGGCGAATCCTAATATGTTTATAAAATATGCATTAGAAATACACTAAATTAATGAAAAAACACTACACGCACACAACCATGCATTTGACGCACGCAGTCAAAGCGCGTAACTATGGTTACAATATCTATTTATAATGACATAATATATCAGCAATATCTTACAGGCAAACTTTGGTCGAATTTCGAGCACTAGGCGACCGCTAGTATATATAAAACAATGAATAAAGAGCAAAGTTACCCATTGACATGGTTATCTTTGCTCCTAAATACAATTGTCAACCAATCTCAACTGAGAAAATATTAGGAGCAAATTTTTGCTTTCCTAATTACATATTTCCTAATAACATATTAGGCGATGAAACAGAGGAGCATAATTACCCTTATGGGAGAGTAAAGTAAGACCATTTTACTGTACCTACTTAATCATTTGGAATGGCACAATAATTCAGGTATCGTAGTAATTTTCACATGTGCCAACCACCCAGCAGTGCCCGATGCAGGCAAGAAATACCTGCGGAAGACGACTCCTGGGCGACGCGACGCCCCGCCACGACAGAGGGCGTCGCTCCGACTGGTGGACGGGCGATCCAAACAACTGACTGACAAACCTACCCCAATGTGAGTAAGGAGATGTGAGTATAATATCTTATCTTATCTTATGTGGGGGCCAGCCAGTGCAGACCGCCGACACTTCGACCCAGTGGGATCTTTTGTGTCGACACTCTCCCAACAACGACTGCCATAGATGTTCATGGCAGCAGGAAGCACGAAGCAGGCGATAATTGTCAATCAATACGCACATAATTTCGAAAAGTCATATACATATATAACTTGCGACAGTCGAGAGGTGCGCGAAAGTGGGTTCGAACCCGAGACCCTCTGCATTGCAGTCTGTTGGTCTCCCCACTGAGTCATCGCTGAGTATAATAAATAGTTAAACACAAACAATAGCTCAATAATACATACGTTACACTTTAGCTTTCCTTTTGTTTGACTGATGTGTACAAATACGGACATTGAGTACCGTACACACTTGCTGATCAATACTAATATTATCAATGTGAAAGTTTGTGACGATTGTTGGATGTTTGGTGCTCAATCACGCGTAAACTGTTGAACCGATTTGGATGTAACTTATCACGTAATGATACCCCAGTAGGAGAACGTTGAACTGCCACGTAGAGATCCCAAGGTGACTGCCCGGATAGCAGGTTTAAGTGGTCGCCTCGCCGCTGTCACTCCGCCAAGAGTTCGAATCTCACACGGGCCAATACTTTTGGCGCTGTGGGTTCCAATCCCACTCGGGTCAAAAATTTGTGTGGTCCGCAATTGGTTGTTCCAAGTCTAGGAGTTCTTTGTATCCGTTGTTTGAATGTTTGTAAAGTCCCCCGCGACACAGGAATTCGTAATAAAGAGGTAGGTTGCCTTTAAAAAAAAAACAACGGGTTGCACTCCGGGAGTGCCGGCAGAAGTGAAAGCTTGAATATTAACGTTGTGCATTTTTGATATTTTGGAATGGTTAGGGAATAATTTTGCACGAATTGCTTTAATTATCAGTATAAAAGTACTATCATTTATGTGGTAAAATACAATATTCATTTATTGCGCTATCGTACACAAACATGACAATTCTCCCTCCGTCTTACGAATTTTCGATCAGGTCACGTGTCCTGACGCGAGTTTAAAATTTTTTACCCATCACAAAAAGAGCACAACGCCGTTAAAGAAGTTTTCACTTCAAAAAAATACACATTAACCTTTCACAGTTCATGCGTTTAACAAATAACAACAATTTTATTTACAGCGTCCAACTCTCTTTTATTTGCCGTGTATCCAGCTTGCCATGAACATCTATGGCAGTCGTTATTGGGAAGTCAGTGCCCTCTATCCTGACACTGGTCTAGCCTTAGGGTATCGTTAGCCTTCGGGTTGCGGAGGTCAGGTGGCAGCCTCTCCGTGTAAAAACTGATATCCAGTCAAATCTGGTTAAACTAGAAAGCCGACCCCAAGTGACTTGGGAATAATAAAGGGGATTAAATATAACGACCACCAAAAATAGTAATTGCACAGCAAAATATGCTTACTAAAATATATCATAATGAGCACCTATACGCCTCAAATCACTGCATTCTGTATCGGAAGGGTTAGGTTATGTTAGGTTCCTTCTTAAACCCACCCAAAAATAGGAGCCCGATTTTGATCTCTTTAAATATATTTTGCTGTGCAACTTGGTGATCATTTACTATTTTTGACTGTTATATTTTACTATATCTGGTTATAAGTTATCTTATCTTATGTGGGGGCCAGTCAGTACAGACCAGTGACACTTCGACCCAGTGGGATCTTTTGTGTCGACACTCTCCCAATAACGACTGCCATTGATGTTCATGGCAGCCGGGACCAACGGCTTAACGTGCTTTGCGAGGCACGGAGCAGGCGATAAATTGTCAATCAATACGCACATAATTTCAAAAAGTCACATAACTTCCGAAAATCAGAGGTGCGCGACGTGGGTTCGAATCCGAGGCCCTCTGCATTGCAGTCTGTTGGTCTCCCCACTGAGCTATCGCTGCTCTTTTATTTGGTTATAAGTTAAACATAAGCTATAATAAAGGCTAGGGAGAAGTATTATATTAATTCAGCTTCGTAGAAACGATGAATTCATACAAAAAGCACTAAGCTTTCATACACGGAATGAGTGATAAATCGCGGCTAGACAGGACAATTAAGGGAAGAATCGAAGCCCATCGGCGCCTGCCTAGAATATGTTCCCTGCAAGTGTAAATTGGCTGTAATACGAACTGGTTTGCGTGCCCCGCACACTTTACAGCGTTAATTACTAAGAAAAACGCGTCACGGAGCGCGGGCGGCGCGCGCGCACTTTTTGCCGTGGCATACTCCCCGTCCGGAAACGCACGCGCGATCACTGTTTTTTGCAATAGTGCATTAATTTTTAATGCGATTGAGAGCATTGGCCGGCTTGTAAAATGATCTAGCTGTTTAAGATTGCTGTTATTTGAGGGTTGGCTATTTCTATATTATAATAATATTGTCATGTTTTATAAAAATCAGTGATGTTCGGTTTTTAAACAAACTGTTTCTTCAGTTATTATGGTATATCCTTATTCAATGGTATTTTGCATTTATAGTTTCTTGAGTTTAAGCCAAGTATGTGTCTTGAACTATCAAAAACGGCAACTATCATGAAATTATGGGGAATTGAAGCAACGTATCCGGGAAGTCACTGAACACCTTAATTTTGAAAATAAATTGATTCATAAATAATATGATAAATATTTAGATATTTATCATATTAATTATGAATATTAATACTTACATGTTATAAATTATATTATATATGTATGAATAATATGATCTATTCTCGGAATAAAATTATTTTTGCAAGTAAACATTATTTTTACAGGAATTAAGTAATTAGATGTGAAAAAACAGAAATTAAACCGAAAAACTATAGTATAAATCCAAAATGAAACCTAACCTTTGGCTATGACGATTTTGTAACTAAATCGTTAAAACGATTTAAAGAATTAGTAATGCGTATAATTTCATTCGAATAATATTCTACACAAAATACGATACACACTTTGAATGGTCAAGGACGCGCTACGCGTATTTATGTAAAGTCTACACATTAGAACACCATTTAAATGCATGTATACAGATCGTTAATTCTGTATTAAGATAGCTGAAGCTCTATAGTTGGACATGGACTACTTTTTTTAAAGGGAAATAGACTTTTAAGGGCTTGCGTAATTAGTAGTGGCATAAAATTTTATGACTACCTGTGTCTCACAGTTTCCCATGCTTCGCTCCTACGGCCCGTAGTGTGATGATATCTTATCTTATGTGGGGGCCAGTTAGTGCAGACCGGCGACACTTCGACCCAGTGGGATCTTTTGTGTCGACACTCTCCCAACAACGACTGCCATAGAAGAACATGGCAGCAGGGACCAACGGCTTAACGTGCTCTCCGAGGCACGCAGCAGGCGATATATGTCAATCAATACGCACATAATTTCGAAAAGTCATATAACTTCCGAAAGTCAGAGGTGCGCGACGTGGGTTCGAACCCGAGACCCTCTGCATTGCAGTCTGTTGGTCTCCCCACTGAGCTATCGCTGCTCAGTGTGATGATATATAGCTTATGTTAATTCTAGATAAAGTAGCTTTCGACAGTCGACTAGTAAAATATATTTTTAAATCGGTTTAGTTGTTTTAGAATTTATATATTCTCTTGCCCGCGGCTTCGCCCGCGTTAATTTAGAATTTGACAATTAATTCAGGTTGTACTCTGCTTGCCATAAATTAATTCAATCATGATTCGAAAGACACATGGCGCCATCTATTATCATAAGAACGTTATTATTGTTTTCCTAGGGAACAGTACATTTTTTCAGGATGAAAGGTAGCGTATGTCCGTTTCTGTACACCTGTCAACGTATATGCAAAATTTTAGGATGATCGGTTCAGTGGTTTAGGCGTGAAAATGTAACAAACAAACACACTCATTCTCGCTTTAATAATATTAGTTAGGAAGTTAGGATTAGGATTGAATAGAAATATCATGTAACTACCAGACTGTCTGGAGTGATACCAGTCGCTTAAGAGAGGTTGGTATCTTAAGTAATATTATAACCTAGATTATGCCCGCGGCTTCGCTCGCGTATCGCCTCATCTACTGGACTATAATATTCTATTACAAACACAACACTATCTAGCCCAAACTAAGCAGAGCTTGTACTATGGGTACTAAACAATGGATAAACATACATATATACTTTTTTTTGTAAATACATACATATTATATACAGAAACACCCAGACCCAAGACAAACATCTATGTTCATGCACACAAATGTTTGACTTGTGCGGGAATCGAACCCGCGACCTCAGGCGTGGCAGTCGGTTACACTAACCACTATGCCATCGAGGCCAACAATGTAGGTTAGGTTAGTAACAGTATTTTTTTCTGGTTAAAAGGTACCCTATGATCTATTCTGTTCATCTGATAACGAGTATGTAAAGTTTCATGATAAAATTTTGCATACATGTTGTCAGGGATACAAAACAGGATATGGGGTACCTTTCATCAAGTCGTTCTATCTATACAAATAAATAAAATTGAAGTGTCTGTTTGTAATGTCAAAATAACAGCTTTTTATCTAATGCATATGAAAGTATATAAGGTACCTATGCGAAAACATCTATTTTTAAATTTTTTGTCTGTCTGTCTGTTTGTTCCGGCTAATTTCCGAAACGGCTGAACCGATGTTGACGAGACTTTCACTGGAAGATACCTGATGTTATAAGGAGTAACTTAGGCTACTTTGATTTTAGAAATAAATAGGGTTCCGCAGAGACAAACACTTTTTAGTTAAAATCTACGCGGACGAAGTCGCAGGTAACAGCTAGTTTGATATAAAATAAATAATGCTTTGGTGTCTAATGTATGATGTATATTTTTTCATTTGACGAGCGTCGATGTGTTCGTGCGTATGTTTACAAACGATTTGTACGTATATGGTTACGGAGTTCTGCGCAAAAACCATTTAAGGATGGTTACGCAACTTTACGCCTCAACAGTTCGTGGTTAGATACGTACACAAACGTCTGAACAGTTATACTCTATTGTAAACATGCTACTAGAAATTCTATTGTCTTCTGTTTACGCGAATGTTATTAATTGTAATTAAACTACTATATACGGATTTTATCGCATTGTTTATTTCACACTTTATTACATAACTAGATGTTCCCGCGTTTTCACCCGCGTTTATCATTACTGAGCCGCCCCCGTGGGTCGTAGCGTGATGTTATATAGCCTATAGCCTTCCTCGATAAATAGGCTATCCAACACTAAAATAATTGTTCAATTCGAACCAGTAGTTCCCGAGATTAGTGCGTTCAAACAAACAAACAAACTCTTCAGCTTTATAATATTAGTATAGATTTTGAAACTGTTACTACTAGCTATGGTCAAAAGTGTAAACTCAAATATAAATATTTTTAATGGTTTAATTAGGGTAGTATTTAACAGTTCCTAAATTTTTTGCCTTTGTTTCACTAAAAATACTAAATGCACACCAAAATATGCTTACTAAAATATTTTAAAGAGATCAAACTAAGTCGACGGAGCGCCGACGCTTCGCGGGGCTCCTATTTTTGGGTGGGTTTAAGAAGGCACCTAACATAACCTAACCCTTCCGAGACGGAATGCAGTGATTTGAGGCATATAGGTGCGATCGTTATGATATACTTTAGTAAGCATATTTAGCTGTGCAATTAGTATTTTTGGTGGTCATTATACTTAATTAGCTTAAAAATTAGTCAAGTTTAATAGTATTAGTGTAACAGTTTCTAAATTATGTAATAAAGTGTCAAATAAGCAACGCGATAAAATCCGTATAAAGGAGTTTAATTTCAATGAGTAGGTAAATATTAATAACTTACGTACATACAATGTTTGACAAATTGGTATGCACTCAGTATAATCTATACATATAATAAAATCGTAGGAAAGTCAAAACTGTACATTGAATATTTTTTTTAAAAGAATACTTGGGGCGTGATCTACAATCGATATCGAAGCCAAAAATATAGTTTTTAGAATTTTTGTCTGTTTGTCTGTATGTATGTCCGGGCTAAACTCAAAAAGTATTGCATGGATATTACTAACAGGTCGGGTCAACATATAGGCTACATATTATCACGCTATCACCTACGGGGGAGGAGCTGTGAATCTTTATTTTTCTTACGCATTCTGTGACAGCGTGTAATCTAACGAAGCATATTTAAATGTTGTTTTTGAGTAAGCCATGCTATTATCTAGCTTTACACTATAAAAACTACGCCATTTAAGTAACTTGGACAGAGAAATATAGTTGGGCTCCGCGGAGACAAACACTTTTTAGTTAAAATCTACGCGGACGAAGTCGCAGGTAACAGCTAGTATACATAATATATTGCTGTATTGTGGTTCATGGGGGCCTCCAATAGAGAGCGCTAATATTACGTGTGACCAAAAACCAATTATCTGGCTACCGAGAATTTCATAATGGAAAAACCTAATAACATTTTGCCCGACTCGGGATTGAACCCGAGACTTCAGGCACAGCAGGCGAATTCACTGCCGCTGGACCACCGAGGCAATGATATTCAATTAATTAAATACTATAATGTAAACCTTTTTTAACCAACTTCAAAAAAGGAGGAGGTTTCTCAATTCGACCGTATATTTATTTTTTGGCTGCACAGATTGTGTCGTGGTTTAAGTCTATCTTAGATCTAACAAATTTTTACTTTTTAAATCTTATTGAAATAAGCTACTGTAACAACTACATACAGCAGGTCATATGAGAAAAAGAATATAACATTGAATTGTATTGTAAACATTTGGCGATTGAAAAGAATGGCCATGAGTTTCTTGCCTGCTTCTTCTTATGAAAGCTCTACTCCTCGAACAGACTTTTTTCAATGCTAAGTTTTTATTTCCTTCTATTTTTTATTTTTATTAACATAATTGTGAATTGACGTGTCCAAGAATTGTTTGCATATTTTTATGGAAATAAAGATTTTTGTCGTTGACTTTGAAGCGGTCGCCCAACATTGCCCCTGCGCGGAGTATTATGGGTTCGATCCTCACACGAGACAAGAAATTGTAATCCACATATCGTTATTCTGAGTTCCGTTCTGGATAATCTTTGTCTCCGTAGTAGAATAGTATCCTAATCCTTATCCTAATTAATATTATAAAAGCGAAAATGAGTTTGTTTGTTTGTTACCTTTTCACGCCTATACCACTGAACCGATCATCCTGAAATTTTGCATATACGTTGACAGGTGTACAGAAACGGCCATAGGCTACATTTCATCCCAAAAAAAATACTGTTCCCGAGCAAAAACAATAATAACGCTCTTATGATGATAGATGGCGCCACGTGTCTTTCGAATCATGATTGAATTATATTATTATACAAGCAGAGGACAACCCGAAATTATTGTCAATCAAATCAAAAATATTATAAAAGCGAAAATGAGTTTGTTTGTTTGTTTGTTACCTTTCCACGCCTAAACCACTGAACCGATCATCCTGAAATTTTGCATATACGTTGACAGGTGTACAGAAAAGGACATAGGTTGCCTTTCATCCCAAAAAAGATACTATTCCCGAGGAAAACAATAATAAGGTTCTTATGATGATAGATGCCGCCACGTGTCTTTCGAATCATGATTGAATTATATTATTATACAAGCAGAGTACAACCCGAATTGATTGTCAAATTCTAAATTAACGCGAGCGAAGCCGCGGGCAAAAGCTAGTTTTTTAATAAATATATAAATACGTATTTCAAATACATTTTGTAGCGGCATTTAATACCTACAACTACTTCAATTAATTAAAACAAACACCGTAACAAATTAACTAAAACAATGTTACCTGAACAAAACAAGTTATTTAAAGTTCATTAGTATTAGCGCGATGTCCCAATGCTGCATTTTCACTTGATATTTGACCCCATAGGTGACAGGTACGTTGCCCCGTCTGGTTAATGCGAGGACTGGCGTGGGACCTTGAAATTGAATTCATTATTACATCGAAACACGATGTTCTTGGATATTTTACATATTTAAATAGGCTCACGCCTAAATCTCCTGGGGATAGGCAGGTGTTTAACACTTAAATTCGCTTGGTATGTTTTTAAGATGCTTACCATAATTCCAGATTCGATGTTTCTCTTTTTTTTTTACACTAAGGTGGCAAACTAGCATACGGCCCACCTGATGGTAACTGGTCACCGTAGCCTATAGACGCCTGCAACACCAGAGGCATCACTTGCGCGGTGCCGACCCTTTAGGAAAGCAAGTGGGAAGGAGAAGGAGCGGGAAGGGGGAAAGAGGGTGATTGGGTCTCCGGCACTCTCACTCACCGAACGAAACACAACAGTAGAAATACTGCTATTTTACGTCGATATTCTGTGAGAGGGTAGTCCTTCCTCGGTCGAGCCGGCCCATTCATGCTGAAATCAGCGAGGCTCTACTACTCATATATCTATTGAAAATATACTAAAAACTAAAAAGGAAAACCCAATGACACGATTCAGGAATCAAACTGCACCGATGGCGTGATCGCGCCGTCGCCTCATCACTGCCGCTACTCCGATTTTTTTTTTGCTCTTCAAAATGACCACACTCTGCCTTATCAGGCAAAGTGTGGTCATTTTGAAGAGCAAAAAAAAAATCCGATATCCGAATACTATCGTAAGCTGTCATCTGGTCTAAGAGCAGTGGCCTCCACACCGTACTCATAGCAGCCGAGGCGATGTTGAGGTCTCTACTTTGACGGCCTGAGAAGGTGCTTTTTGTTAGTTCGATATCCACACGGAATAAAAAATTGTGTGATCCACTAATAGTTGTAGGTACTGTGTCTGTGTGTACTTTGTGTCCGTTGTTTGAATGTTTGTTAAGTCCCCCACGGCAAAGGAATAATTCTAGGAATTCTGGCAGATTTCTTTTTTAGGAATCCCAAAATAAACTGATAGATATATTCACGATCGGCCGCAAAACTTGATTAGAGGAGCCCAGGGACTAATTTGCAATCTAATTATTTCCATTTAAATCTGAGAGGCAACGGTTAAAAATGGAGTAAGTGTATCAAAAATAAATTTGGAAGCAATGTAAGTACCTTGTAAGTATAGGACGCCCTCCGATCAGGTGGGATGACGATCTGCGAAAGACTGCAGGCAGATGCTGGATGCGGCAAGCTGAAGACAGGGCGCTATGGCGCTCTTTGGGGGAGGGCTATGTCCAGCAGTGGACTATTATAGCCTTATGATGATGATGAAGTACCTATAACATGACGTTTCATTTAATCAGTTTGTTTGTTTGAATGCGCTAATCTCAGGAACTACTGGTTCGATTTAAAAAAATATTTTGGTTCCGGATAGCCTATTTATCGAGGAAGGCTATAGGCTATATAACATCACGCTACGACCCACGGGGGCGGCGCAGTAACTATAAACGCGGGTGAAACTGTGGGAACATCTAGTATTAGTATATATTGCATTCGTGTTGTTTGATCGTGCGAGTGCGAGCGGTGCGTAGGTGCAGCGCTATAGGTAGACATTTATCTCAAGGGTCGCGAGGATCGTGTCATCGAACTGCCGACATTGAGTCCACAAGGTGCCCTAAACATTACTTTATCTCGTCGAGCTACCGAGAGAGCGAATCAAGCGATTGCCTTTTAAAATTTCTTTGACTGCTGTATGAAGTTGTTACGATGCGACATGGGAGTGAAGACTAGTAAATAATATAATAATATTCTATCACATACACACAACACCATCTAGCCCAAACTAAGCAGAGCTTGTACTATGAGCACTAGACAATGGATAAACATAGATATGTACTGTTTTTTTTTGTAAATACATACATATTATACATAGAAACACCCAGACCGAGACAAACATCCATGTTCATGCACACAAATGTTTGACTTGTGCGGGAATCGAACCCGCGACCTCAGGCGTGGCAGTCAGTTACACTAACCACTATACCTTCGAGGCTAATATATAAATGCTGCTATACAGATGAAATTCATTATGAATCTAAACTAAAGCCTAGATTTGCGTTCGAAATAATGTTTCTTTCTTTCTTCTTTCTTTCTCTCTTTCGTCTCCGTGCTTAGGAGGGCACGTAAAAAGTCGGTCCCGGTTGTTGCCAAATTGACAACAGTCGTTAAGCCGTGTCAGAGGCCTACGGGCGGCTTGAACAAGTCTTTACAACAGGTTGGCCACTAACCACACGAAAAGAATGAAGAAGAAATAATTCTAGAAACAATTTTTTTATTTAGATATCAATTTGGTAATTTTGGGCGGTAGTAGATTAACAAGATATTTAAAATTACGGCAATACTGTCTTTTCTATTAATTAAAAGAATATGTGAATAGAATAGAATAGAATAGAATATCGTTTATTTCTGAGTATATGGTATTACAGGTGGTACAATAACAGAATAGTTCACATATACTACCGTGTACACGGTGTAGAAATATTAATTACTTATTACAAATTCACTACAAATACATAAATAAAAAAAAGAAAAGAAAAACAATTAATACTATTTAAATTAACATTATTATTATTATTCCCCATTATAACATAACATATCTATAACTTATAATCTAGGAACTCTTTATTAGTGTAGAAGCACATATCCAGCAGCCATGAGAAAACTGTGCTCTTAAATTTATTTAAAGGCAGTAGTCTGATATGTGGTGGCAGTTTATTAAATATAGTTACGGCCATGCAGGGGACATTACGACTGTATAAATGTAGTCTTTGGGTTGGCACTAATAAATGGTTTGGGTTTCTATCTTGTACCCTTTTTGAAATTCGTTCAGTTAACGGAAATAGGTCGGAATATTTTTTGACAAACATGCAGACTTCAAAAATGTAGAGACATGGTAGTGGAAGTATCTTTAATTTTTTAAATAATGGCTTACAGTGTTCATCATATTCCGCACCACATATTGCTCGAATACATTTCTTCTGTGACCGTAAATTACAACCGCAATTCTCTAGCTATGTGTCTGCTGCATGGCGGAGTGGTTAGTGTAACCGACTGCCACGCCTGAGGTCGCGGGTTCGATTCCCGCACAAGTCAAACATTTGTGTGCATGAACATGGATGTTTGTCTTGGTCTGGGTGTTTCTATGTATAATATGTATATATTTACAAAATTTTTATTTTATTTTAATTTTTTTCTTTTTTTTATCACATACACACAACACCATCTAGCTCAAACTAAGCAGAGCTTGTAGTATGGGTACTAGACAATGGATAAACATAGGTACACATATACTTTTATAAAAAAAATAGTATAATGTTTGTTTATCCATTGTCTAGTACCCATAGTACAAGCTCTGCTTAGTATGGGCTAGATGGTGTTGTGTGTATGTGATAGAATATTATATATTATTATTATTTAGCTATACCTACATGCTACATATTGATAACCCTAACCTTATAACGCATATTCATACACATTACGATAGTAATGGAGAAAAATGGAAAATAATTGAAATTTTTATATATGAGACATTACATATTAGAATTTCTATTTAATTATATATAACCTTACATTTCCATGCTCCGAGCTGCTGCTGAAAATTTTCTAATAGAAAACTGAATAACACGTTGCGAGACTCGGGAGCTAAGCCAGGTCAGTAAAGTTACAACATGTCTCATTTTAATGAAAAAAGTAATAAAATTATTAGAAATTCCAAAGCAGATTTGTGTTCTGACTAAAGGGCTACTAATCCGTAGCCGTAGGTACTGCCGCCTGTTGATAAGAAAAAGAAGTAATCAAACCTGTTGTATACATATTTTATTGAAGTGAAAACTTTTTTAGGCGCGTTGAGCACTTCTTGGGTGAACAAAAATCATGGAACTCGCGTCATCGTCACCGAACGCTTTCCATTTTGAATTATTTTTGGTTTATAAGGAAGTGTTGATGATCAAGGATTGAAGTTTTCACTTCTATCGGCAGTCTCCAAAGACTGCCCCAGTTTTTGTTGAAGATATAGTTTGACTCCTTATCTTATTAAACCAATACAATGATATACCTTATCTGTGTCTACGATTATTATTGGCGATCATGAGGTTTGGGTTTCAAATGTTGTTATGTGAATCTTTTACACTTTTGTATTCAAACACAATGGTAATACTGTGAGGTATTAAAGAGTCAATTCAGCAGTAAAATCGTAACAGAAAAAATATATATACAGTCGAATTGAAAAACCTCCTCATTTTTGGTTAAAAAAATTAGTGTACAATTTATGTTTTAAAGTTCGCAGGTATGGTTATTAGCTTCCTCCTTAACTACTTGAATCTTTATAGAAGATACTTATCAGGTCTTGAAAGGCATTATACCTATCAACTTACAAGCAAATTACAGACCTACTTGCTACTTAAAAACAAAAAGAAACAAAACGATCCTTAAAAAAAGCCTCAATTACACTTACCAAGTCTAGCTACTTTTTATTGCTTCTTTCTTTTTATTGCAAATCCATTTTCGAAGCACCTGGCATCCCAGGATAGCTAGCATTCACGCGGCCGCTCGTTCGCGGCGCGCGCGCATTTAATTGCGCTCATACCGAGCTTCATAATGCATCTGTTGTTATGTGGCGATACTTGCCCATCGTATCGTGAAACACGCGATCGCCTTTTTTCATTGGTGCAACGGAGCGAGTGACGGCTGGAGAAAAACTTGGAATGAGGTTAGCTACGAACGGTATTGTGAAAAAGCTTGGGTCAGCGGCCGGATGCTCCAAAGGAACAAATATTGCTGCCGGTGTTATTTTTCTTTTGATAGCTACTGGACGAAGATGAAGTGTGGATTGGTAAGGACCATTAGTAAAGTGATTCTTACATGTTTTATGGGCGAGTGTTGGTGTTTTTTGCAAGGTATTTCTTTAGGAAATATCTAATCTGGAAATGGATTACCCCAGTAGTCGCTTTTAGTGCACCAAGACTCAAGAGGCATGACGTGATATCCAAAAAGGACCATTTTAAGATACTTTTGCTGCTTTATGTTATGTATAACTCTCCTTTTCTCTTATAGAATAAATTACCTACATCGTACGACCAGAGCCCGCTACCATTCTTCTGGGTCGTACTTATAAATTTTATATACCCGACCATAACTACTAAAAAACGGGCGTTATGGTCACCCTTATTCCCTAAGTCGCATAATACGATAGTAAGGATTAACCGCAGAGATATTCTTTACACCACAGGTCTGAAGGATAGGCAGATGGAGATGCAGTTTTATACGTTTATGACTACTGCTTCCCTCCCGTCGCTCTTAGCGTGAGGTTATATAGCTTACATTACTTCTAGATAAAGCAGCTTCCTAGTAGTGAAATAATTATTAATATCGGTTTTGTAATTTGAGAATTTATCAATTACAAACAAACAAATCTTTCCTCTTTGTAATATTTAATTTAAAAAGACAACTCATGCACTAGGATTAATTCCTGGCGCCGAGGTCTTTATAAACATTCAAACAACGGACACAAAGAACATACACACTCAGAACATCTTTTTGACCCGTGTGAGGATCGAACCCACAACTTGGTTAAAGTGCATCACCTTAGAATACAAATATGCACCTCAGGTGTTCGTGATATTGGTGAATTAATAATATCATGCAAGAACAAATTGAATCATAGCGAGGGGCTTCTTTTTATACAACTATGGTGGCAAACAAGCATACGGCCCACCTGATGGTAAATGGTCACTGTAGCCTATGGACGCCTGCAATACCAGAGGCATCACTTGCGCGTTGCCGACCCATTAGGAAAGAAAGTGGGAAGGAGAAGGAGCGGGATGGGGGAAAGGGGTGATTGGGCCTCCGGCACCGTCACTCACCGAACGAAAACAACAGTAGGAATACTGGTATTTCACGTCGATATTCTTTGAGAGGGTAGTCCTTCCCCGGTCGAGCCGGCTCATTCATGCTGAAATCAGCGAGGCTTTACTAGACATCTCTTCTAGACAGACCATCTAGGGTTGCTTTAAAGCAGGCTAGTCTAAACCCACAGACTGTAATAGTTTAATAACTGGATGTCTGTGTGTAAACTTAAAGGTGCCATCATAGCACATAATAAGTACATGTAGACCGCGAATTGATAAACGCTTGGTTGGACTAATGACCTGAAAAAGATGGCTGGGTAAAGCCAGAAAAGACAGGCGAAAGACCGTATGATGTGACGCCAAAAGGGGACAGGCTTATGTCCAGCAGGGACTATGATAGCCTGATTGATCGATTGTGTGCAAAATGTACCTAAGTTAATTTTCGAACCTCTTAAGTTGCAACAGCTCACTGGCAGCCAGAAACAATAGGTTTTCTATGATGTCTGGCATTCCAACAATAGATAGTTAACATTTTTATTTAAGGCATCTCAGAGATGGCTGACGAAATAAGTACAAGGCAAAGGTAAAGTTTTGCAAAGTTTAAGAAATACAGTCACATTCTACCATAAAAATGGAAGGAAATTAAGAAGCGGTAGTCCTTAAACTGGAATTGCAATTGGCTTGACGACTGAAATATATGTACATATCATTATAATGTTGGTACCAACCCTTTTCTGGCGAGGGTTATGTGGGTAGTCCCAATTGGTACGTTACCACTTATAGTGCTACCTATAAGACGGGGAACAGAAGTTACCAATAGGTACTCTGGAGGACACATAGTGTGTGGCAGCGCCGGCCTTAGCCGTTGATCAGCGTAGAGCGTGATTGTCTACCGGCGCCCTTTAATTGGCACTTCCACTTCACGTAAATTCTACTTCGGTTCTATCATCATCATCATTTCAGCCTATTGCAGTCCACTGCTGGACATAAGCCTATATTAAATAAATAATAAATACCTACTACTTAGGTACCTACTATATATTTTTTTGGCTGTATTTCACTAAAATGTTGCTGTACGATGTTGCCAGCTAGTGTTATAGGTCACTGCTTAAATCTTCGGGTTTATAAAGCGCAACGTTAAAATATGCGTTCTGAACGTTGAGCTCCATCTGTGCCTAGACATCTACATAGAGGTGGGTTCTTTACACCTGAATTTAACCACCAATTTTTTTAAGCAGTAGTGTGATCTGTCACTTCTACATAATGCCATCTAAAGTTTAGATCACTGGTAAAACAGGCAGTGTTACGTAGCGTCTATTGATGACGTAGACGTAAGTACAATTCCAGACAACTAATGTTTATAAATCATTCTTGGATATTGTGTCTAGGTAAGGCAAGCAGATTTCAATGAGTACCTACTTTCAATATTCTAATTTGGGCATTTACAAAGCAGCTACAGGAAACGGACGTAATTGTAATCTTATAGGTAGGCAAAGACGTTAAATTTTACAAACTATATAAGTAGAGAAAACCAAAGATCTGCGCACGTCAACAGTGCATATTTAGACCCTATAATGCTATTTTAAGCTCATGGACAAACATCAAAATAATGTCATTCTCAGATAATCTTAATCATCAGCTGTCGGTGATAATTCCAGTAAGTACATGATAGTTATTTTCTTGACAGTAATGCCATCTATTGCAATTACTTAAAACTAAGCTCATAATATAAATATATCATAATAATAACAAATGTTATATAAAATTGAATATAATAACTAATTAAATATTATACCTAGTAAATATATATTTTCCAGCTTTTGAAGAATATAAATTCAATTTCCTAAGACAATTTGTTTCCGGACGAAAAAAATGAATGTCACCTTGATATGAATCGCTGACACTTGACATTTGACAATGACATGTAAATTGTAAGCATATGTATTTAGAATTTAGCTAAATTTGTCTGTTAAACAAAAAATAAACGCGAAGTAAAATTATTCGTGTTATCAATATTCACTTCTAAACCACGGATACAATTTCAATATACAAACATGAGCAACAGGAGTGTTATTTCCTTAATAATACTCTATTTAGGGTAAGATACTTATTATGATTATGAGTTTGTGCTTAGATAAGTAGATTTATTTGTCTGACAGCAAATTGTAAACTATTTATTTTCCTTGTTATTTAGATTGGATTTCGCACATCTGGTAGATGTGAAACATTTAAGAGCGCAAGCTTATACTGCAGATACTGATTGGGACTTTTTAATTTTCACCCAACATTGGCCAACAACTGTTTGCAAAGTTTGGACACATCTCAAACCACACCACAGCTGCGTTTACCCGAAGAAGAGGGACACGTGGACTATCCACGGCTCATGGCCAACTAAAACTGGTTCCAGAGGACCAGAAAACTGCAACAGTACTTGGTTGTTTGATCCGGAACAAGTTAAACCTATTGAAGATGTCTTGGAGCAAGCCTGGACTAATATTGAAAAAGGTATTTAAGTTATAATATATTTTTGTTGTACTTAATCAAATTGTATAAAAAATTTACAATAACAATGCAACAGCATTTTTAATCCAGAATTATGTTTGGTTTGAAATAATATTATGTGTCATAGACAACTTTACATACAATAACTAGAGCTTCTACAGTGAGTTTTAAACTGGCAAGTCTAGGAATATCAGATATAATTATAAACCTATCATGTTTGGCCAAAAGTAAAACTGCTGAATAGTTTAATACAGTTTAATAGTTCCTATTATGTTTGTTCGTCAGCAATTCCTGCCACAATACCTCTAAAACTGTTTTTACTGGAATTATTGGCAAACATTTAAAGCAGTGGCAGCCTCGATGGCGTAGTGGCTAGTGTAACCGACTGCTACGCCTGAGGTTGCAGATTCGATTCCCGCAAAAGTCAAACATTTGTGTGCATGAACATGGATGTTTGTCTTGGTCTGGGTGTTTATATGTATAATACGTAAGTATTTACAAAAAAAAGAGTATATAGGTATGTTTATCCATTGTCTAGTACCCATAGTACAAGCTCTGCTTAGTTTGGGCTAGATGGTGTTGTGTGTATGTGATAGAATATTATTATTATTAGTAGAAGATTATCTGAAGATTTCCGGACCAACGCAAAGTTCTTCTGAAAATCCATTCGCTCGGTTCGAGGTAAAACCATAACCACAGAGCTGAAATCAATCACAGATAAGAATGGAAGTTTACTGAATGAAGAAAAGAGCGTACTGAAGAGATGGAAGGAATATTTTTAAAGTTTATTTGAAAGAGAAGAATGGCAAGGGCAAAGTTTCGAAATGAATGTTAATGATAGTAGTGATGAAAGCCCTATTAGTATGGATGAAATAATGAAAGCATTGAAAAGCATGAAATCAGGAAAGGCTGGTGGGTATGATAGGATTACAGTAGAAATAATGACAGCTGGACAGGGTCTTATAGCAACTCAGTTGTGCCGCCTTTTTAACTTGTGCTGGAATACCGGCCGTGTACCAAGTGATTGGTGCAAGGCCGTCATAGTACCTTTATACAAGGGAAAAGGCTCACAGCAAGAGTGCAAAAGCTATAGAGGCATTAGCTTGCTCAGCGTCGTCGGTAAATTGTATGCAAAAGTGTTAATTGAAAGGATTGTGAACGTAACCGACAAGAAAATATGGGATGCACAAACGGGATTTCGAAAGCGTATGGGATGTACGGATCAGGTCTTTTCCTTACGGAGCATAGCCGAAAAAGTTTTGGTCAAAGGTCAAAAGGTCTATTGCGTAGTCGTGGATCTGGCAAAGGCTTATGATAAAGTGCTGAGGAATGCACTTTGGTCGGCATTGTCCATGTATGGAGTGAATAGCAACCTCACGCGAGCTCTGAAATCTCTTTATAATGATTCCAGAGCTTGTTTTAGGATAAATGGGAACTACACAGAATGGTTTAGCATCGAAAAAGGTGTTAGACAAGGATGTGTAGCGTCACCTTGGCTGTTTAACCTATACATGGACAATTGTTTGAAAGATTTAAAAGATTGTGAATGAGGATTAAGAATGAATGAGTTACTTGTCAAATGTCTTCTTTACGCCGATGACCAAGTAATACTTGCGTCATCAGCGGAAAAGTTGCAGGCGATGGTAACTATTATGCATGGTGCTTTTGAGAGTAAAGGAATCAAAATAAATCTAAGCAAGACGAAAGTGGTATTTGAAAAGGAAGAGTGCATGACGATGTGTAATATTATGATTGATGGAGAAAAAGTGGAGCAAGTGAAAGAGTTTGTATATTTGGGTACTTTGTTTACAAGGGATGGTAAAAATGAGGGAGATATTGAAAGGAGAACGATTGCTGGCAACAAAGTGAATGGAGCTCTACGCGCTTTTATGAACATTCGAAAAGTATCTGAAAAGGCACGTTTGGCTGTTCATAGAGGATTATTAGTGCCCACACTTATGTATGGTAGTGAAAGTTGGGTATGGCAAAAGAAGCATGAGAGCAGAATAAATGCTGTAGAAATGAGAGTGTTGAGAAATGCTTCTGCCACATATGCATGTGGTGTGACTCTGAAAGATAGAATAAGAAATAGTGTGATTAGAGAGAGATGCGGCATGAAAGTGGATATAGTTACAAGAATAGAAAAGGGTATGTTAAGCTGGTTTGGACATGTAGAAAGTATGGACGAGTTTATAAGGCTAGTGTGAATGAAACAGTCGCAAGAGGAAAACCTAGGCGAACGTTTCTCGATCAGATCGGAGGCGTTCTGGATAAAGGCCAGGTTAAGAGCTCCTTGAACCGACGGGCGTGTATGAGGAATGTGATGAAAGTGAACGATGCCAGAGAAGTGTGCCAGGATCGTAGCAAATGGAAATCCGTAGTCTCTGCCTAACTGCCCTCTGAATCTATGTATGTATGTATGTATTATTAGTAGGTACAATTTAGGAGTAACAATAATATGAATGCTTAATTGCTAAATGACTTTCAATGATTTCAGCCATCATCTACAATATTAAAGTTAGTTAAAGTACTATCACATTGAGTATCAGCATTACCTAATTAGAATAACAATAGCATTTATTTTAAAACATATCTTTGAACTACAATGGACAATAATTGTTCAGTGTTCCAACAATAAACCAAAATGGTTGACTTTATTCATGTAATAGTCAAATGGATACTGTTATTGAATTTTCATGTTCATACTAAAAGATTTCTTTCAAACTAGATGTTTTTTTTGCAAAATGATATGATATATTTTGAGTGCATGGATGGCGTAGTGGTTTAAGGTGTCACCTCGCTCCTGCCACTGCTCTAGTGTTGTGGTTTCAAATCCCACACGGGAAAAAATTTGTGTGATACATAAATTTATTCAAGTTAAACTGGGAAGGTTGCCAAGAATACTAGACATTTGCAACGCAAATTGCTAGACTACTCATTCCCAGCTGTACAACAACTCTAAGCGGCGACGCATGTATCCAACTCTCTTTAAACCTCTTCTTCATATCTTCAGGTACAGGACTATATGATTTCTGGGCCCACGAATGGAACAAACACGGTACCTGCGCAGCCGCCATCGAACCCATGAACAGCGAGTTTAAATATTTCAACAAAGGCCTAGAACTCCTTAAGGAATACTCCATGACTGACATCTTAGCTGGAGCGAACATCCAACCATCAGACACTACAGCGGTAACCGTAGCTCAATTGAACGAGGCTATAGTATCAAATCTTGGTAAGAGACCTTCCATTCAATGTAAATATGAAGACCACATCCAGTATTTGTTTGAATTACGCATTTGCTTAGATAAAGAACTGAAGCTTATTGACTGTGATGTTATGTTGCCTACGTTTAAAAACATCAGGGATATTCAGGGAGCGCTTACTAATTGCAACGTGAACGCTGATATTATTTACCCAGATCAAGAACCGCCGAAAAGGGAACTTATTCAGCTATACAAGTTTACTAACTGGTTGCAATGGTTCACGTTATAAATTTGACAATGTGGCTACGCATGCAAATATTAGATAATAATAATGTATGTCTTGTAAAGGTTATAAGAGCGGGATCTTTATTCCATTGAGCATTTTGGTAAACTCGTGAATATTTGCCGTAAATGCTATCAGACGATATTTTTTTACTATTTGTCTTTTTTTATATGAAAATCTCAAAATACCCTGATGGCCTGTCGCTAAAAATTGCCATTAAGTTTGCGATCACTAAGTTTCGAGTGCTATTGGATTTTTCTGTTACGAAATTCTTAGTAACATTATGAAGTGTGCACAGTTCCTGGTATAACAGGCTGACTACTTAAGTGTGACTGCATATTTCTGTCCGCTACTTGAGAGCTATACATCACGTATCTACGTATCTGTGCAATATAACTCAACGTTCATACGAAAGGACAATAAAAGCAATGTATGCAGAATTGGACAAATTTACGCCATATATTATTATACTTACCCAGAGGCATCGCTCAAATAAATGATATTTTACAACATACTTAAAGACTGACCTGATATCCTAGCTTGAGATGATATGAAGATCCTACTCTTATAAACATCCTTTAAAATATTAAATATGAAATAGAAAGTCCATGTCTTATCGATGTCCAATATAGAAGATATTCAGATTACTAAGCTATGTTAGGAAATATATTTAAACTAAATGAAATTAAATGTCTGTCTAGAACGAAAGAAAGAAGCACTAAGATAAGATATGCTAAAAGAAATACATTTATCTTATAGCATATCTTATCTTAGTGCTATGTTCTCGCCATTTCGTTCCATGATTTTAAGCACGGAAAAACACAAGATACTACTGGGTCGAAGTGTCGCCGGTCTGTACTGACTGGCCCCCACACACAAGATAAGATAAGCACGGAATATTGTGTACCTACATCTACGGAACCTCTAAATAGGCGTTCTGCGCTTTTTGCCTATCGTCCATGTCTCCATCATATTATTTGTTATAATTATACCTACCATTTAGGCTAGCTAGCCTGAGCTTTCAAGGTCAATAGGGCTCAACCATTGAGATACTCGGTAATAAAGTTAGGGTATCAAGTCACACAAATATTATGTGTGCGTAATGTTGATGAATGTAATATCGTTATACTAGCTTTTGCCCGCGGCTTCGCTCGCGTTAATTTAGAATTTGACAATCAATTCGGGTTGTACTTTGCTTGTAATAATATAATTCAATCATGATTCGAAAGACACGTGGCGCCATCTATTATCATAAGAACGTTATTGTTTTCCTCAGGAACAGTAATTTTTTTCGGGATGAGAGGTAGCCTATGTCCGTTTCTTAACACCTGACAACGTATACGCAAAATTTCAGGATGATCGGTTCAGTGGTTTAGGCGTGAAAAGGTAACCAACAAACAAACAAACTCATTTTCGCTTTTATAATATATATTAGTTAGGATTGTGCACAATATAAATTATGTTCTAATGTATTGAGGTACATAAATAGATATATACACCGATGATCTAATTGTACCTACATAGTAGAGATTGCGTGGTGCACATTTGTAATCGAATATCGTTCGAATTCAAGTACACGTATCAATGTAATAATGTAATAATTTACTAATTAAAATCTCATTAAAAAAAAGTTTTGTTCTCGTTGTCGTACGCACACGTATATTTTTTTAGAGTTCGAAAAACTCTTATACAGCCGCTTTGTCCGTCTGTCTGTCTGTCTGTTATACAACTTTCGACTCAAGAACCGTAAGAGCTAGAGACTCGCGGTCAACGCAACCCCATTCGACTCAGCATAGTCGATATATCCCCGAAATGACTATGATCTTTGACCTCAGAAGGTCACGTGATATTTTTCGAACTCTGGGATTTACGGCAATTCATTGCCGTTTCTCACTTGTTGTACATGTTATTGTCTCTTATAATACAGGTCCTATCCTAGTTAAAGAGACAGGGTTTCAAAATAATTGTATACAGATTTTTACTACAATGGATCTTCAAAATTGTTATGTAAATCCTTTTATTGTATATATATAATAAAGCATTTTAGCATATATATATAAATATATATATATATATATATATATATATATAATAAATATATATATGTATATATGTATAATGTGTACCCATCTGTAACTTTTTGAATAAATAAATATTATTATTATTATTACTTGTTACCCTAACTCTATTACCGACAAAAGTAACAGATCTCTTTATCATGCATTATAAAAGTGTAGTCTCTGATTATAAAATAGCTTTGGGACTGCAAAGATATATTAACTATATCATCCATAGTTCCATGTAGGAAAGAGATTTCCTTTAAACATCAAATTATATGATAGTAACATCAAATATGCCTGTAATGAAAAGTGGCTACACTGCTGAGCGGCAATGCTTATTAATAATACTGACAATTCCTACACGGATTCATCGCTCGTCCCTATGAAACAATATATTGTAGTCATTTCCTACACGCATAATTCCTGTACTTATGACATTTATTTATTTAGCTTGTAAGCAAGATGTACTTTATGAAATCGGAGTCTAAAATATTTTTTTATTCATAGTTTACAAGTTTTTTACATTTTCATCGCCCACTAATATTAAAGCCAATTTATATTTTATGTCTACAAGTGAAACATTATGAAGACATAATAATGTCTCACTTGTAGGCTTCAACAGGCATTATCTAAAACCAAATGCCTAAATTTCAATAGTTTTTTTAATGAACTATGCATATAATACACATTTGAGTAGTCTAGTTTCAAAATCCTCTAAAATACTTTTCACCAAATAATGGTAAATCTCAAAAAACCGTTTAAAGACATAATATAGATGGACTATTTTAGCGGTGTTTGCAACAAACTGCTACTTTTGTGAGCTGATTTAATAGAATTTCAGTGGGTTTTGTTGAAAACTATCAGTGCAATGCGATAGAAGCAACGAAAGAGCTTCATATTCAATCGGAACATTATTTTTGTTTTAATATCGTTTTGGCGGGTTTTGAAACTATAGGTACTCCTTATTTATCTATTTGTGAGTGTAATTGTTTTTAAACTGGTCGCGTTAAACAGTCTGCAATGAGTCTTGAGAAAATATTAATACAGCCCATATGCAACAAATTTTTCAGTGAGCCCATTATACCCAGTTTGGAAATGAATGTTTTAATTTCTCATTATCTTATACTTACTAGTAAATTAGTAATAATTTTACTAATCTATGTATATTTTGTACGTTTAAAATTAATTGTAAATTGTTTTTTTTATTACTCAGTCATTAAATAAAGTGAGTTATTTTTAAGGAATGTACTTAATATATTCTGCATAATATTTTACTATCTGTGTGAAACATTTCTTTTTACTAATACTTAACCCAAATTACATGACTGTAAAGGTTTAATTATTGACTGCAATATATATATATTTTAAATTCTGTTTTTATTTTATTATTTTTTTGTTATAGCCATTTAGGATACAGTTTTTTGTTGAATTAATTTTAGAATGTATTTGACCGCTTTCAAGCGACGTTGGAGTTCAGCAGATTATTTTAGCAACGTATAGTTATTATTATATACCTACTCAGATAATAATATGTTGCGAATCAATTATTTAAATCATAAGTTCCCAAAGAGGTTCAGTGGACCCCCAGAAGTCCACGGGAGACTCGACGGGATCTACGTAGGCGTGACAAAAAATGGGGGTGTAAAATTTGTAAGTTTTCAATTCGTAAGCGGGGGTCCACGAAAATTTATTTGCTTTCGATAGTGAAGAACTAAAATGTTGGCTTGACTTCACCGACTGTTCGACAAGCTCAGCGACTGTTACTGGTAAAAACTTGCATATTCTATATCTTTTTCGATTTTCCGGTAGAGAATGACTAAAAAAAATGGTCTGCCCTCCTACCATGGTAGGTTCAGTTCCAAGAGAGATTTGAGCCAGTAGAGATTTGATCAAATTTTTTACTTGCATGAACTTGTTTAACTGCAGGGGGTCCACCAGAACCAGCTAAATTTTGAAAGTGGTCTATGAGAAAAAAGTCTGGGAACCTCTGATTTAAATCAATAGCGTCCATTGCAATTTCATTGTACTTAAGCATTTACTCATCTAAGCAAAATCTTGCATAATATTATAACACTATATTAGAATGGTTGTTAATAATAATGTCACTTGTGCCAATGTTCTAGTTATTATTTTTAACAATTAGCTTATCAAGCCAGTATCCAGACATTGTCTGGATCCGAGCCTAAGATTAAGGTGATTCTTTTACACTAACCGCAGCTACTAACAAAATATACCATATTTTTACATAAATAGAGTTTATATTCCAGTGTTTTCTGAAATAAGGCCTAATATAAGATAACGTCCAGTGCTTATGCATCTCCTATGGAGTAGATACCTATATCTGTTTTAAATAAAGAACCCAAAGCTTAAACATGACATTTTCTTGGCATGGAACTTTCGAGATTTTATTTTATATAAATTAATTCAAACTACCTACTGATATAATAACAGATATAAGTTTAAAATTGGTATAATTTTATTGATGTAATAAATCGATTATGTTTGTGCCTCCATTTTGTTCATATTTTGTACTTTTTCTTGTAGTAAATAAATGGTTTATGTGCCTATAAGTAGTTTTCATTCTACTACCTTTCTCACAATTCATTTGTTTTGTTGTGTCAACAGTAAAACGCGAATGTGCATTGCAATGCAATTATGGTGAATAAAGACTGACTTGCATCGCCTTCCATTTTAAACCTTCTAACCGAATATCGATGGCTGCTGTCAATCGCGCAACCGACGCGCATGCTTCATTACAAAGTGTTCTCATAGTTGATTTATCTTAGGAATATATTCAAGAAAAATAAGAGTAAATGTGAGAGGTCTTTGTAAGAGTTTTTTGTCCTACAGACCGAATTTCGGTCACGGCGGCCAGTCTTAACGGAGACTGGCTATCTGCGCAGGAGATATTATAGTGCACAAGTGTGTGCGTAAACACAAGTGCACTCTCTGATCTCTAATGATGCGATGGGACGGTAATCCGCGACCGAAGAGATCAGGCGCAGGACCAACGGCTTTACGTGCTTTCCGAGGCACGAGGGTGTCTATCACCGCCAACTTCCTAATACCGGGCTGCTATTGAGATTTCTTAACAGAAAATCCCAATAACCTTTTGTTGGTCCGACCCGGGATTCGAACCCGAGACCTCACGCACAGCAGTCGCATTCACTACCGCTGCGCCACGAAGGCAGTTATATTTATTTATAAGAGTTATAGAAGTCAAAACAAAGCTGAAGTATTCGAATTTTTGTTTGTCAGTCTGGAGATTATTAATCTGTGCGAAAGATATTGTAGTGCACAAGTGTGTGCACAAGCACAAGTTATTATCTATCTAGGTATAATCCGATGTAATGGCTATCCGCCTCAAGCAGACAGAGATCAAAACACGACCAACAGCTTTACGTGCTTGCCGAAACACGGGATAAAACACCGCCAACTTATTAAGACTGCGCCGAGCGTAAGACAGATAATGACAGAGCTCGTGCGACGCATATTCAAATCGGCGCGCGGGCGCCATAGTAAAATTGTATGGAGGATTTGAACTGCTCTTTTAATAGATATGTATCTTTATTGTCAACCAATAACTTAAATATTTGCGACGGACTAATTGTAATATAACTATTTATGTTTCGTTTATTAAGTTGTAATAGCATAGATTTCTACTGTTATAATCTAAAAATCACGTAACACGAGCTTACTTTTTGCATTTTTCGTGCAAATTTACGTAATTTTGTAGACGAAAATATTAAAGTCTTTTACACGGAGTAATTGTAAACACATTCATTGTTATGGTAAATGTATATTTTATATTCGTATTAAACAAAGTGTTGATTTTATTCACTTAACTGTGACCGCCTGTTTTGGCACATTTCGCTCGGCGCAGTCTTAACTCCAGGTTGATATTGAATATTTCTTACTGGCAATACCCAATAACTTTATGCTGACGCTACACGGGCATCGAACTCGAGCTCCAAGCTGTGGAAATAGTCCTAACTTACAAATCTTATCATCGGACCAAGAAATGTCTAAATATCACTACATATTATAAAACAAAGTCCCCCGCCGAATCTGTGTCTGTTCTTTTTTTTTTTATGTAGAAGGCAAACAAGCAGACCGATCACCTGATGGTAAGCGATTACCGCCACCCATGGAGACTCGCAACGCAAGAGGAGTCACAAGTGCGTTGCCGGCCTTTTAAAAAGGAGTACGCTTTTTTCTTGAAGGTTACAGGTCGTATTGGTCCGGAAATACCGCAGGCGACAGTTCATTCCACAGTTTAGTCGGGCGAGGCAGAAAATTTCTGGGAAACCGCACAGTTGTAGACTGCCAACCATCTCAATGATGGGGATGGAAATTCTGTCGCGTAGTACGATGGCGAAAAGAGGCGACAGGGATCAGTCCGAACATTTCCTCGGGGCACTCCCCATAGCCCCATTTTGTCGGCCTCGATAGCGTAGTGGTTAGTGTAACCGACTGCCACGCCTGAGGTCGCGGGTTCGATTCCCGCACAAGTCAAACATTTGTGTGCATGAACATGGATGTTTGTCTTGGTCTGGGTTTTTCTATGTCATTGTATAATATGTAAGCATTTACAAAAAAAAAAGTATATAATATAAGTATGTTTATCCATTGCCTAGTACCCATAGTACAAGCTCTGCTTAGTTTGGGCTAGATGGTGTTGTGTGTATGTGATAGAATATTATACTATATTAAAGTAAAAGCGATAGAAGATGCATAGCGAGGCCACATCTCTACGCAGCGTCAAAGGGTCTAGCCGATTTGAAACAACCTGGCAGTCGACTGTTCACGATAAACTCAAAAACTACTGAACGGATTTTTATGCGGTTTCACCAATAGACAGAGTGAAAAGTGTTTCTACAGAATATACCACGGGGAGTGCTCTGAAGAGTTATTCCACCTTATCCCGCCCTCCCCTTTCCTATCCAGAACAACGCGTGCTGGGCTCAGATGCCATCCTTACACGGTAGAGTCGATTAGAGCGCGTACCAAAAAGTTTGGGTCCTCATACCTCTGCCGAACGACCAAGGCATGGAATTCTCTGCCAAGGCACGTGTTTCCTTCTTCCTTCAATCCTGGGTCCTCTAAGCGGGGCGTGAAAAAGCACCTTCTCAGGCCGTCAAAGTAGAGACCTCAACATCGCCTCGGCTACTATGAGGGCGGTGTGGAGGCCACTGCTCTTAGACCACACGACTGCTTACCATCAGGTGGAGTGTGGTCATTTTGACGAGCACGATAAAAAAAAATTAAAAAAAAAAGGCACCATGAGGAAGGTTGGACTATATACTTTATTAAGGACTAGATGTTCCCGCGGTTTCACCCGCGTTTATCGTTACTGCGCCGCCGTCGTGGGTCGTAGCTTGATGTTATATAGCCTATAACCTTCCTTGATAAATGACCTATCCAACACTAAAAGAATTTTTCAAATCGAACCAGTAGTTCCTGAGATCAGCGCGTTCAAACAAACAAACAAACTCTTCAGCTTTATAATATTAGTATAGATTTGTACTACCTTCTACGTCTTGATTGTCACGCTACATGCATAATTTTTTATTTCTAATTCAAAATGCATAGGTAGTTTTTAAGTACATGTCCTAATAAACTAAAATCACCACTAAGACTTGTCCAGGAGGTGGGAGCCTGGTGATCTGTAACACAGGTTTTTACCTACTATAGACACCAGCCTCTCACAAAGGAATGAGGATTTTTCAACATGTATTGTATTAGATAATAAGTACTTATCTTATCTTATCTTATGTGGGGGCCAGTCAGTGCAGACCGGCGACACTTCGACCCAGTGGGATCTTTTGTGTCGACACTCTCCCAATAACGACTGCCATAGATGTTCATGGTGGCCGGGACCAACGGCTTAACGTGCTCTCTGAGGCACGGAGCAGGCGATAATTGTCAATCAATACGCACATAATTTCGAAAAGTCATTATAGCTTCCGAAAGTCAGAGGTGCGCGACGTGGGTTCGAACCCGAGACCCTCTGCATTGCAGTCTGTTGGTCTCCCCACTGAGCTATCGCTGCTCTAATAAGTACTTACCTTTATGAAAGAGGAAATAAATATCTTTATTATTTGTTTCTCTTTCACGGGTATATTCCTAATACGTTAGGAAAATACCCGGCCCTTTGGGAGGCTTACACGGAGACATGGGTCCAACGTGAAGAGGCTCTTCGAGAGTTTTAATCAAAGGTGGGATGGAACACCTACAGCGGTACTAGCCGCAGCAGGTGTAGGACTATTGCTACGTGTGGATTCTAATATATATGGGCTATGAGTATGGGTGTTTGACGGACTGGTATATTATTGGTATATTCTTTATTATTATTATCATAAAGAAAGAACCTATGATACACAACACAGACTTTATTTCCATCAAGTCTTGACTGAGAATTATAATAATTGAACATTTGTGCTGCCCAAACCCGAACATTATACATTGTTATATATTATATATTATTACATTGGGGTGCCCCGCGATACTATGATTACTGCTGATGGTACCAGACCTGGAAAACAAAACAAACAATTAGAAATATATACTGCCTGTTTCTTAGTATAGTGAAAACCTCTCAGGGGATGAATATACTTGATATTATGAACAACTTTTGTTCTGGGACAATGACGAAATCGCGAAAAAAAAATCAGCTGTTCCATACCTTTTGTCGAAACTCCAATTTTGTATGATAAACATATTTTGATGAAAAATTAAATTCTCGTTTTTTTATGGATTTGGGTAGAGTATCATGGTCTGATTCAACGCCTTCAGTTATTCTACTAATTAAATCTCCTTCCTGTATATATTTTTTTTATACGACTAATGTGGCAAAAACGTCATGTTATTGGATATTTTACATATTTAAATAGGCTCACGCCTAAATCTCCTGGGGATAGGCAGGTGTTTAACACTTAATTTCGCTTGGTATGTTTTGAAGATGAGCTGCATAACATAATTCCAGATTCGATGTTTCTACTTTTTTTTTTGTACGACTAAGGTGGCAAACTAGCATACGGCCCAAATATTTAAGTTATTGGTTGACAATAAAGATACATATTTACCAAAAAAGCACTTCAAATCCTCCATACAATTTTACTATGGCGGCCGCGCGCCGATTTGAATATCTAGCTCTGTAATTCAGTCCAACCGCGTCTTACACTCGGCGCAGTCTTAAATACTAACTACCATCACCGGAGGCCCAATCACCCCCTTTCCCCCATCCCGCTCCTTCTCCTTCCCACTTCCTTTCCTAAAGGGTCGGCAACGTGCAAGTGATGCCTCTGGTGTTGCAGGCGTTTATAGGCTACGGTGACCACTTACCATCAAGTGTGCCGTATGCTTGCTTGGCACCATAGTTGTATAAAAAAGGAATAATAATTGAATCTGGAATACACAAATAATTTTCTCGAATTTAAAAAATAGACGAGGCCATCTATATTTTCAATCGATCTGAGTGCTTTCGTCTGTTGTCAATAAGGATCGAACCCACGACACTCGATGGACTGTCAGCGGCGAGGCGATCGCTTGAACTACTACACTACCCATGCAGTCAAAATGATTCACATAGATGCGCTGCAAAGCAGGTACTTATCGCTTTGTGCACAATTGTATTCGAATACTATTACCGAGACAGAAGACAGACATTTAAACCTACGTAATCTATGGTAATAGCAAAGGCAGCGTACCTAAGAAGTCGAGTGGTTTGTCGTAGTCCTCTGGCGAGAATATCTTCTTTGGGAATGTGGTCATAAACTTGAAACTGTCCTCCAACGCGTACTCTTTAGCGTTCATTTGCAGGAATAATCTGAAATGAATATTATATTGTTAGTATATTAAGATAGCAGCGATAGCTCAGTGGGGAGACCAACAGACTGCAATGTCTGCATTGGTCTGGGGTTCGAACCGGGTTCGGGTCATATATAAAGTAAAATTTAAACATTATTATAACTTGTAACTTGGACCAGTCGATTGGCAATCTCACTTTTATTATTTGTAGCGAACTCGCAACCACACGCGCGGACTATTTACTTCTAAATACCTACATCGGGTTTTTTATTAATGTAAAAATCTATTATGTTCTTATATAAGTGACATGTATGTGTTTTATTGAGAAAATAAAGATCTTTAAACCGAACCCACGTCGCGCAACTCTGACTTTCGGAAGTTATATGACTTTTCGAAATTATGTGCGTATTGACTGACAATTATCGCCTGCTCCGTGCCTCAGAGAGCACGTTAAGCCGTCGGTCCCGGCTGCCATGAACATCTATGGCAGTCGTTATTGGGAAGTCAGTGCCCTCTAATATCCTAACACTGGTCTAGCTTTAGGGTATCGTTAGCCTGCGGGTTGCGGAGGTCAGATGGCAGTCGCTCCGTGTAAAAACTGATATCCAGTCAAATCCGGTTAGACTAGAAAGCCGACCCCAAGTAACTTGGGAATAATAAATAATCCGACACGACCGAAGAAAGATCAGGCGCAGGACCAACGGCGACACGTGCTTTCCGAGGCACGGGGGTGTCTAACACCGCCAACTTCCTAACTCCGGGCTGCTATTGAGATTTCTTAACAGAAAAACCCAATAACTTTTTGTTGGCCCGACCCCGGATTTGGACCCGAGACCTCATGCACAGCAGTCGCATTCACTACCGCTGCGCCACGGAGGCAGGTAAACATTGTAAGTAGGTACTGACCGCACAGCAGCAAGTTGTTCTTTAGCGCCAAAGGTGTGTGCGAGCGCCTTCCCATCCGGCAGGCGCAGTTGTATGCGCGCCTGCTCGTAGGTGGGGCGCGGCCCGACGGGCGCCGGCGCGGGCAGGGGCGCCGGTGCTGGCTCCGCCGCTGGGGGCTGGCCTGATGCCGCTAGCCTGCAACGTGCCGTACGTTATATACATGTGACATACTACGAAGGCGTACCTCTGTAGTACTCTGTGCCGTAGCATAGCAAAATCCCGAAAAAACTATAGCTCTGGAAAATAACGTTTTATTTATTTATTTAAGTATTTATTTTAGACACGCCAACAGTATATATATACAACATTACACACAATACAGTTCCTTAAAACTAGTTCTTACGTTTTAAGAGATACAGGACGCAGACCACAACTTATTTAACAGAACTAAAAGGTTAATAAAATGAGACATCTATACAAATAAATAAAATTGAAGTGTCTGTTTGTAATGTCAAAATAACAGCTTTTTATCTAATGAATATGAAAGTAGGTATATAAGGTACCTATACGAAAACATCTATTTTTTTAATTTTTGTCCGTCTGTCTGTCTGTTTGTTCCGGGTAATCTCCGAAACGGCTGAACTGATTTTGACGGGACTTTTACTGGCAAATAGCTGATGTTATAAAAAAATAACATAGGCTACTTTGATTTTAGAAAAAAAATGGAGTTCCGCAGAGACAAACACTTTTTAGTTCAAATCTACGCGAACGAAGTCGCAGGTAACAGCTAGTTCACAATAAAAGTAGTGTGCGTTACCGCAGCAAAATGTTGATAAATGTTGTGCTTTAGAGAGGTGAGAGTACCTATAGCAAATAATTAATTCATCGTGAAGAGTAATTTGTTCACTAATAGCAAAATTTGTTCAAGTGGTAGTTTTAAAGTTATTCGAGAAAAACACATTTTGCTGCAGTAACGTTTAAAACATTGCCTTAACAATTTTTTTTTAATCTTTTCAGCCCGGAGTTACGAACAACTTTAAAACTACCACTTGAATAAATTGCTAATGCTTTTATCGATTTTGAGCTCATACCATTGGTCATTTTACGAAGTTATAGTACTTTGTAATTACTTTACACCTCAAGACATTAAAATTGAGAAACACGAATTGTCCATCATTCAATTTTGTTACAGCCAGTGCCATCTCTCGGCACTGTGGGGAAGACTCGGCAGTACCTTCTAATAATTTATTACATCGCCATCTATTGACGTCTTACTGAACTGCGTAGCTTATCAGTACGCGAAGAGTAGAGAGAGCGCTCTAGAACTTTCTCGTACTGTTATGCGCCAGTTATGGCGCTTCTAGAAAATTTCGGAAACGCTTATATGCAAATAGTGTTTTAAACTAAGCTAAAATAAAACGTGTTTAAGTCGGTAAATTCTTATCTCTCGAAACCAGCACGTAACAATCCTTACTAATATTATAAACGCGAAAGTTTGTATGGATGTTTGTTACTCTTTCACGTAAAAACTGCTGGACCGATTGCGATGAAACTTGGTATGTAGATAGCTGGAAACCTGAATTCACACATAGGCTACTTACTATCCCGATATTCCCACGGGAACGGGACTTATGCGGTTGAAACCGCGGGGTAAAACTAGTATTATATACGCACAAAACTAAAAATAATATCAGTTCTATTTATAAACTGTCACACTGTGATAGGTACGGTCCACATCTTAAGCTGAAAAGGATTACATGTACCTAGGTCACATGTAGTCACGATGACCCAGTGCAAGTTGGCAGCCTTGACCTAGCTTGGTGAAGATTACAGAGAAACCTTAGACATGCAGATTTTACTTCACCATGAGAGCCGATAAATAATTAACTATACAGGTTGTCCCAGAAGTCGACGTCAAGCCGGATTCTGGTAACAGGCTAATTTTTTTGTTATGTAATCTCGAATAATGCTTCTTTAAGCTCACGATTTTTTTCGATTATTCGAGATTACATTACAAAAAATAATAATTCAAAAAGTAAATATCTGTAGTAACAGGAGTGAAAATACCGTCGAAGAGTGTAGATTGTTGATTTTTTTTAAATGCCTATAATAATTTTTTAAATACGTAACTTATATTTTTTTATATTTTTGTGATAGCTATTATAACTTAGCCTGTTACCTGAGCCCGGCTTGACGGCGACTTATGGGACCTTTTCACCTGTATAGTAGGTAAAGACATAACTTCGAAATTGAAGGGGTGTGTTTCTTGGTATCGAAGTCAAGACCTCTGCAGGACAGTCTAACGATTTTCCATCTAGACTAACTAGATTTTAAAAGCCATATAATAATTCGCTGTTATAAAATATCAATACATAGAAGAATCTGTCTATTCGAAATTTTTATTCCAACAGCTAGCTATTCGTCACGGTTTCAACCACATTTATATTACTGCTCCCCTCCCGTAACTCGTAGCGTGATGTTATATAGCCTATGTTACTTCTGGATAAAGCACCTTTTAATTGTCAAAGAATTATTAAAATCGGTTCAGTAGTTTTCCAGTTTATCGATTACAAACTTTCTCGTTATAATCCTTTATAACTAATATTATAAACTAGCTGTTACCTGCGACTTTTAACTAAAAAGTGTGTCTCCGCGGAACCCTATTTTTTTTCTAAAATCGAAGTAGCCTAAGTTATTCCTTATAACATCAGCTATCTGCCAGTGAAAGTCCCGTCAAAATCGGTTCAGCCGTTTCGGAGATAACCCGGAACAAACAGACAGACAGACAGACAACAATTTAAAAAATATATGTTTTCGTATACCTTATATACTTTCATATGCATTAGATAAAAAGCTGTTATTTTGACATTACAAACAGACACTTCAATTTTATTTATTTGTATAGATGAGAATGTGAGCTTGTTTGTATGTTTGTTACGCTTTCACGCCTTAAATTCTTGACCGATCGTCATGAATTTCACATACACATTGTCAGGGGAACTGAAAAGGATTTAGGCACCTTACTAACCTAAGCTAACCTACATTTACGCGAACTATGCTGCGGTCAAAATCTAGCATTAGTATACATATATGAGACTGATGAGACAAGACTTACTTCCTAGCCTGTTTGTCAGCTTCGATCTGCGCTCGAACCCTCTCCCTCGCCCTCTGATCCTCAATCTTCTCTCTGCGGCGCTGTTCCACTAGCTTCTGCATCTCTTGCTCCTGAAGCCGCTGTCGGGCATCTTGCATCTCCTTGCCTGACTTGATGCGGACTCGCTCACGTTCTAGAGCTTCGTTCTAGAATATTATAAGTAATTAATTGATACCATCACTATTTTAAATGCTGACAATTTGTACAATACAACTCTCCTCCGCACAAACTATGCCCAGTGTGAGAAGTTGAAAGTTGAGACCAGACAAACATGTTTATGCACCAATAATCAATGTCAAATTGTATTTATGCTACTTATCGCTATTTTTTATGTGTAAGAACTGTTATATTGATTGAAAATCGATATTATTATTTCAGTAATTCTTTATCGCAGGTAATATGATCTGCAAACCGAATTGCCATGCATGCCATGCATGCATGCAGGCCGCCAATCGTAACGGAGACTAGACATCTTCTCCCTAGCCTTTATTATTCCCAAGTCACTTGGGGTCGGCTTTCTAGTCTAACCGGATTTGACTGGATATCACTTTTTACACGGAGCTGCTGCCACCTGACCTCCGCAACCCGAAGGCTAACGATACCCTAAGGCTAGACCAGTGTCAGATATTAGAGGGCACTGAGTTCCCAATAACGACTGCCATAGATGTTCATGGCAGCCGGGACCGACGGCTTAACGTGCTCTCCGAGGCACGGACCAGGCGATAATTGTCAATCAATACGCACATAATTTCGAAAAGTCATAAATAACTTCCGAAAGTCAGAGGTGCGCGACATAGTTCGAACCCGAGACCCTCTGCATTACAGTCTGTTGGTGTCCCCACTGAGTTATCGCTGCGTCTAGACATCTGCACAGGAAATATTTTAGTGCACAAATCTGTGTGCAAATATAAGAACACTCTCAATTTCCTATAATTTAGTCCGATGAGTCGGCAATCCGACACGACCGGCGCGACCAGAGATCAGGCGAAGAACCAACGACTCACAGTGCATTTCGAGGCACGGGCGTGCACAACACCGCCAATTTATTCTGCATAGCTTTTGTGAATTTCTTGATAATAAAATCCAAAAGCCTTTTGTTTACCCGACTCGTTATTAGAATCCTAGGCCTCTCGTCAGTGCCGGATTAAGCAAGCGCGGGGCCCGTAGCAAATTCTTTGGGGTGAGAGTGCTTGTATACGTCAGACTTTTTGCAGAGCTGATTATTGAGCCGAATGAAATTCTACACATTTATACGAGCGACTTTTTGAAGAACTTGTGCGTAATGAAATTCTGTGTTTTATATACGCCAAGGAAATAGTCGGTTATCGATTGTCTGACGTGGATTGTCTTAGTAGGAAAAGTTATCGTTTTTGTGTAATCAAGTAAATTCAATATACCACATCTTAAGTAATAATATGCGGGGCCCCCTTTCGCGCGGGGCCCGTAGGAACTGCTACTCTTGCTACGTGGTTAATCCAGCACTGGCTCTCGTACAGCAGTTGCACATCGCTCAGTGCAGTGGCAGCGGCGAGGCAACCATTTAACCCACTAGGCCATCCGTGCAGACTAAATGGGCTAATGAGATAGCTTTTACCTATTGTGTTGTTGTTTTATAGGTGGCCTCGATGGTGTAGTAGTTAGTGTAACCGTCTACCACGCCTGAAGTCGCGGGTTCGATTCCCGCACAAGTCAAACATTTGTGTGTATGAACATGGATGTTTGTCTTGGTCTGGGTGTTTCTATGTATAATATGTATTTATTTACAAAAAAAAGTATATATGTATGTTTATCCATTGTCTAGTATCTACCCATAGTACAAGCTCTGCTTAGTTTGGGCTAGATGGTGTTGTGTGTATTTGATGGAATATTATTATTATTATTTAATTAGCCCATTTCTACGCACTATCTATATAAGTAAGCAGGACGGTATAGATGTATGTACAGTGAGCTGCAAAAATGCATGCCCATTTCAAAACTAAAATGGTATAAGCCGGTAATTGACGCCATCTAACGGAAATCGATACAAAAACTGTTAAGTAATTTAGTTATATCATAATAGATGGCGGTACACTACTATAAAATAAAAAGAAGTTAATTTCTTAATAACAAAGTTTTAATAAATTTAGCTTAAACTATTTTTTTATCTCTATTCACAATAGTTTGTTTAAAAAAAGAACACATTTCAGGGTAAAACAAGAAGCAAATTACAAATGAATTTATAAATTTATAGTGGGTAGTTTATATTATAGATACTTTCAATGACTCGCTATTCTGTTCGTACGGAAACATTATTTTGTCCCTGTGTTCGAGTGCCTTTTCGGTTAAGATTATAATTTCTTATAAATGTCACCTATTTGCTAAAATGAGTATGTGTTGCAATATATATAAAACAACGCCATCTAGTTTATTCATATTCGTCTTAATTCGAGTGTTTACAGGATTTTGGACCTTAAGATATCCATGCACTATTACAGGTGACTGTGCATTGACACGCCTACATAACAAAAGGGTTTGGCAGTAGTCTAATACACAGCCTCATATGTTCTCTATGGTATGGTATTGTTTAATAGCAAACATATAGGGGAGCCAGCCTATTGCTATTTTACCAAACACAGTTTCAGACTCCATGCAGCTGACAAGTTCTTGACACAGAAATCCAATAACAGTGCCTAACCCAGGAATGCACAGAAGTCGCATTTACTACTACTGCACCAACAAGGCTGTCTATATAGTTTGGTATAACAGTAGTGTCGGGTATATCTTTATTTTATGGGTACTAACAATTCAATAGTTAGAATCCAGACACAATAAAAAAGCTTTGAGTCTGTCTGATTATCCATAACCTAACATCAGAGATAAACTACAGAATGAAATTCATATAAAATTAAGTCCATTTCCCTTTAATCCGTTGAGTATCGGCAAAAAAAAGTGAAAGGAAAGCCCTTGGCGCTTATGAACACCAGGTGTGCAAAAACACAAGAGGGATTAATATTATTTTTAGTAATTAATAACAATAAACTACAGCCAGAATATGTACTGGTTATCACAATTGACTCAGAATGCATTTGCTGATGTTACACATTTAGTTCTGAATTTAGGCATTTAGTTTAACCTTTTGACCGCCACGGACGTCTATTCACGTCAAATTAAACCGTGCTCACGACGCCCCCGACGGCATGGCACGTCGAAAATACGACTATTTTACTGTTCCAAATAAACATAAAAAAATATGTTTGTTGTGTTCCTTTTACCTATTATTTAAAACTACATTCATCATCGTCTGGCGTAGAGGGCACGACGCTACTTTTATGCTGTGGCGGTCAAAAGGTTAAGAACTTTAAGAGTTCCTCAAACCGCTAAGCTGAAGATTGTAATGCAAATGAATGAATCAAAAGTGATATGTTAGAAGCATATCAATTGAAAATCCAAGGTCTCCTCTCCCAGAAACAGGAATAAATCTATTTAAATATCAACCATCATGCTAGGTATTTAATTACCTTCTTAAAAAGCTTGATTGGCAGTTATAATAAATCATGCAATATATGTATATAATCTTCTTTATACTTTCATTGTAAAATTGATTATGTATGTATTTTAAAGAACATTTTATGCTATAAAACACTAAACTGTGTATAATTCAATGCATACTGGTTGGTATACATAGAAGTTTGATTATCACAGAATATTTTAAAGTGTTACTGACCTACATTGTGTTAAAAATAAATGTTAATATATTGATTACTTTTACAGAGAAAATTGTATTATACTTACTGGTATTGAATAAAGACTAATCAGTTACTATATAAGTAACTGAGGATTTACTCCAAACACTAATTATTATGCGCTTGACAAAGACAAAATACCAAATTAATCAATACATTAGCAAGCAGTATGAACAGAAATGACTGCAATTATTTCGATATGAATGATGATGCAAGATTTCATGGAAATGATTTACTAAACACAGATAATATAAAATTTACATACACAGATGAAATTCCCACAAATAAACCAATGTTTAGTTGGTTTGTCAGCCTCGATGGCGTAGTGGTTAGTGTAACTGACTGCCACGCCTGAGGTTGCAGGTTCGATTCCCGCACAAGTCAAACATTTGTGTGCATGAACATGGATGTTTGTCTTGGTCTGGGTGTTTCTATGTATAATATGTATGAAATTACAAAAAAAAGGATATATATGTATGTTTATCCATTGTCTAGTACCCATAATAGTACAAGCTCTGCTTAGTTTAGGCTAGATGGTGTTGTATGTATGTGATAGAATATATATATTAAAATATATTATTTAAAGAGGATATTCAAATTATTACAACACTTCTAGAATGTAAGCTGGCCAGTTCCAACAATAACATTACAGATACATACCTTTTCCCTTTCCTCTCTTTCTTTTCGTTTTTGTTTCATTCTTTCCTCAAGGAGTGCCAACTGAGCCTTCTTTTCCTCTTCTGTTAGTGGTTTTTTCTCTTCTGTGGACTCTGAGAAGCTGCTATGATCAGTCTTAGCAGCGTGGTACTCCATCTCATCTTGATCTTTGAGCAATTTACCACAAACATCACACTTAAATGACTTGACTTCAGGTCCCTCAGCATTTTCAGTCTGTTCCTCCGTTGTCGTCGATGATTCAGGAACAGGGGCCGGTGCAGCCTCGACACTCGACGAAGACCCAATAGTTTGGCCGGCGTCCATTGCAGGGTCATCAGCATGTGCCAACAGCCACTCCATAGCTGGCTCCACACCCTTATAGTTAGTAATTGCCAGAGCTTTTTCACTAAAACACGTAAATACATTATGAATTTTAGGTTACCGAATTTTGTACTAAATACTGTATGCCAAATTACTCACGCTCTTTCTTTTGAAAAGCCCATTTCGATAAGTGTTTGTATTTCTGCCATATTGTAATTATCTGCTGTATAACTATTTAATAATATATTTAATTATATTCAACACCAAAATATGAATTCATCACTTATCAGCTGTATTTTTTAAAAGCTTAGAGCACAGACTATATTATACAACGTTTAGTTTCGCCGTAGACAGAGTATAAATCTATGAGTTCCACTGGTTCCACAGTAAATATTTTTTGAATAGTATAAAATATAATTTTGAATTTATGAAGCAGTACACTTAATATAACTAGCGGTCGCCAAATAGGTAGTCGAAATATGACTATAATTGATTTAAATTTTAAGTTCTCACCTACTCCACATAATATGTAAGTATGTAACCATAGTTACCAAAGGTTACCAAGAATACTACGACATCAGTCGAACAATGCCAAAATACTATGAACGCGATTCGACTGCTTGTGTCAAATGCGTGGTTGTATGTGTGCAGTATTTTTTAATTTAATGTATTTATAATGCATATTTTATAAAAATATTAGAATTCACCACTCCTTCACCATATAAATTTTAACTGTGCCAAAGGGGAACGCCCTTCTGAGGCCACGAGTGGACAAGAGGCTAGAGAAAAAAATACTTTCTAGTTGATTTTGCCGTAAAAAAATATGTATTCACTTTCATTCAAATTGACGTCATTTGTTAATAGTATATGTATATGACAAGGAAGAGAATATAGACGTTTAAAATAACAAATGTGTTTTTTTCATACCCTATTAAGTATAACTGTTTAAAAATATATTACAAACACACCTCCTATCATAATTAAATAATAGAGCATTGAGAAAAGAGATGTTTTTGAATTATCTCACAGCCAGACACATTTTCGTGTAGAGTAACTAAAAAAGTAACTTTAATACATTTTCTTATAGGTATTTCTAAAATAATGGCGTTAATTTGAATATATTTTTTAGATATGTAATACTGTTAAAATCTTAAAACACTCAAATTTTATAGTAATTGTTGATGTCCATCCTTGGCCTGAGACACTATGGAAAATAGGCATTACCCTTTCATACCTACTCCTCCGCCCGCACAATTTTCGTAAAAAGGGGTACAAAGTTTTTGCTTTACGTATTAATATACATATAGATGACACTATACCCATATAATTACATTTCATTTCTCCACATATATATCTAATATGTAACCATCAATTCTACAATATCTTTGGTAACCATAATTACGAAGAATTCTACGACATCAGTCGAACAATGCCGAATTATTACTAACGCGATTCGACTGCTTGTGTCAAATGCATGGTTGTGTACGTGGGGTGTTTTTCATTAATTTAATGTATTTGTAATGCATATTTTATAAAAATATTAGGATCCACCACTCCTTCTCCATATACCTAAACTGTAACTGTTCCAAATTTCATAATCAAAAAATTAAAATCAAAAATAAATTTATTCAAGTTAGGATACAAGGTAACACTTATGAATGTCAAAGTTACACTAAATTTTGTCTGTGAATTTACATTTACTGCCACGTTCAGCAAAGCAAGGGTGTAGGCTCATGAGAACGGGCAAGAAACTCATGGCCACTCTTTTTAATCGCATACTCCTCCGTCCGCGCAATTTTCATAAAAAGGGGTATAAAGTTTTTGCTTCACGTATTAATATACATAAGTATAGATGAAATCCATTTTGGCTCGTATATTTATTTTATAGATAAGGGTATAAATATGTCTGATGCATCTGCACCAAAAAGTATGTTTGCACCTCATTTACCTAAGTCAAACGATACTTATGTGAGGAGTTATATCAGCGACCCACTAGGTACCTATTTCTTTTGCATTTGTAGAGTCTTATATTTAATTCTCACATTGAATTAGATCCTCTTTGTTAACTCAAAATAAAAGCTTTGTGTTATCTAAGTATCCTCATTATCTGTGAATTAGATTGTCAAGTCAAATATACGTTTCGATCGAGGTTTAAACACCATACTTATACGAATTACCTAATGTATATTTTATATCCAATGTAAACTAATAAAAAGCAAGAATGTCCAATGTAAAAAGAGCCAGTAGAAAAAAATTACATATTAGTGATCCGGGGAAAATCTTGGATTTGGTTTTGAACCTCACAGACGATAAATGTGCCGACATACAAATAAAAATAAATACATACGTAAGTAATAATTATATTTCTAATTCTCAATTACTGTCATAAATGTCTACAAATTCGAATTACAAAGAGAATAAGAAACAGTGCATGTTTTTGTCACCATTTTCTTTTACTGCCATGACACAAAGATTTAAATCTTTGTCTGTCCACGAACGCGCTCCCAACGTTACTATAATACTGCCGTCCATAGACTATTATAATGCCGTTAACCCACATCAGGTCAATTTTTAGGTTTTAAACTCACCTTAATAAGAAAAACAAGCTCTATCGATATGTATTTAAGGTTTATTTTTATCTGTTGTAGTTCTCGAGATAAATATGGTTAATATGCCGTTAAAAAACTTTTATTCATATGTTTACAAGTCTATAACGTAGTTAAGTATATTTTGTAACCTAAAAAGTGGCTAAGACCCCTTAGTTCTTTTTTTCACTATATTGTTTTGCAAGTTGCGTAACTAAATTGTCGTTAACTGATTTTTGTACTCAACAGTGCCGTTAAAACACTTTTATATTTTTGTAGATTATCATTCTGTAATTTTGAATATAGGTACTCCAACATTATAAAGCCGTTAAATAAAAATAGGTACTACGTTGATTGCGGTTAAAATCACTTAACTGCATTTTAGCATTTTATTCAGCATATATTTTTGAGACTTTACATAATGTACACGACGTTAACGGCGTTTTCAAAATAGTGACAAAAATATTTCAGCTGGTGTGCAATACTAAATTGCGGCTATCTCACATTACTACACTAAAATGCCGATAAGTTGCTCTCGCGCCGCTAACGAGTGTCGTCAGTCGACCAACGAATTAGTGCCCCGAGCAGGGGGGGGACACTGTCCAATACCTTTCCTCTATCCAAAGATTGGATTGACATCTGTGTTTTTGGCCGTTTGACAATCATTAGGGACAATTTAAATCTAAAGTTATGATTATTATCACATTTAAACACAATCTTCTTGCAACTAATCACATAATTGAGGTAGGTTTTAGTCGGTATCTTTTGAGTTACCTACATGAAACAGCCTACGAACCTTACAAGGACATTAAATACAAAATAAAAAATCAACATGAAATTCTTAATGTTATGGCTATTATTTTCATTGTTCATCCACATGATAAATAGTAATTTGATTGCGACAGAATCAATAAATTTATATTATTTTGAACCTGGTCATACCTATATGAGCTGTGACCAGGTTCATCATCAAATGGAGTTATCAATGAAAAAAAAAGGTAAATTGTACGATTTCGGGGTTTTGAAGAAGCGGTAAGCTCCATAAATAAATCGAAGGTCGTAACAAAATCTTCAATTTGATGCCAGAAAATTTTATAAATGTTTCAAAAATTATATCAGAATGACATATTCAAAATTCAAATCCAAGGGCATATCTTAAAAATATGTCTCATGTATGTTTTAAGCGCACGAGTTATGACCTTTTCTATAAAAATAGTTTTGACGGTGAAATTAGTTTGCGATTTATGAACGACAAATATCTGAAAAACCCAAACATTCTGACTATTGCATTCCGTAGTTCTCGCAAAGGTATAGACCCAGAAAGAAAAGCTAATCTTATAGCCAAGCTATCTGATATAATTCCCCCACATAAGCTTATATTCTGGCATAGCTTGCCTGTTAAGAACAGTTAAATTAATCTGAAAGTGCCATTTTCCTACGTTAATTAATATTATAATATTCTACCACATACACACAACACCATCTAGCCCAAACTAAGGAGAGCTTGTACTATGGATACTAGACAATGGATAAACATACATATATACTTTTTTTTTGTAAATACGTACATATTATACATAGAAACACCCAGACCAAGACAAACATCCATGTTCATGCACACAAATGTTTGACTTGTGCGGGAATGGAACCCGCGACCTCAGGCGTGGCAGTCGGTTACACTGACCACTACGCCATCGAGGCCGCTTAATTTTAAGAACACCATGTTTTTAACTTGTTTTTTTGGAAATTTCTTTTATTTTTCATGATTGAAGGCTGTGTTTAAATAATAATATAATAATTTAACATGTTAGACTATGTTTAATTTAACGAATTATATAAGACTGATTAAAGTGCCATTTAAAAATATTAAGTTAATTAAAGATGAGTAATAAACTAATAACATTAAGAATTTCATGTTGATTTTTTATTTTGTATTTAATGTCCTTGTAAGGTCAGTAGGCTGTTTCATGTAGGTAACTCAAAAGATACCGACTAAAACCTACCTCAATTATGTGATTAGTAGCAAGAAGATTGTGTTTAAATGTGATAATAATCATAACTTTAGATTTAAATTGTCCCTAATGATTGTCATACTTAACGTAGTCAAAATAGTTGTATAAGTTCATGTGACCTCATTTTTCTTAAACATATTGTAGTACCTACTTATTAATTATTTTTTATTTGTAGCAAATAAGTGCTACAATACTTATTTTATTAATTAAGCATTACACATTCTTACAGTGTTAACTTACTTTTAATTTTTAAAATAAATGACAAGTTTTATAGTATTTACTTTATTTTAATTTACCTGTGAACATCCTATTATAATATTAGTATCCCCTAAAACTATGGGCCGCAAATACTTCACTATAACGTAGTTACCCGTGGAGGTTTTGTTTATAACTGCATTTTAGATATGTATTGTAAATCTTATTTTAATCAAAAAGCAACATTCATTTAAAATACTTAAAATAATAGCCTAAAATGTGGCAAACGCAGCATAACCCTTTTTTAATCATGACTTAATTGCAATAATATTGCAACAATTCCAAACTATAATGCCATTATGTGCTATAACGGCATTTCAGTTATGTAATAATCGATAAATTTATAATGAAAAAAAAAAAATGTAATAGTTATGAAGACATACAAGTCAAAAACGCCGCTAAACCACACATAACGGCGTTTTAGTGTATTACTCAATAGCATAAAATTACAATATAACTTAGCTATAACGCCAAAATCGAATTTCAACATTATTACATAATGTCAATTAATTCGACTAAAATACCATGTGATAGAGTTATAAAATATCTATCTTTCCATATCAAAATATCTCTTTTAAGTGAAATAGACATAAAGTGGCATGCATTTCAATGTTTTTTTAGTTTTTGGCTCATATCTCGAAATGTACATTTTTCAGATAACGGCATTATAATTTATGCACGGCAGAATATACCTATACCTACGCTCATGTCATTGAGATACTTTACGAAAAAACTTTTTTTCCTAAACCCATTAGGTAACAATTTGTGATGAATTTGTTTTGTGTCTACCTTTACATAAATTAATACATTTACCGTATTTTTTATCACGTCATGTTTTTTAAATATACCAAGTCGATTTATGCCAATTTATATATCGAGCTTAGTTTGTTACTTATTATTGTTGTGTTAAAATAATTGTTGAATTTGTTAGCCTTTTTAAAATGACTTCAAGACGGTGTAAATTAAGCCCAAATAGCTTTTGTTTGTAAAATAATCGTAACAAAAAAAATAGAGACCTACTTATTACAGAAGCAGTAAAGCGAGCCTATTTGCAACACTTTCAAATTCCTGTATCAAACCTTGATAAAAAATGCTGGCCGATTATTGCGTGTGCGTTACTGCAGCAAAATGTTGAAAAATTTTGTGCTTTAGAGAGGTGAGAGTATGGTAAATAATTAGTCCATCGTGAAGAGTAATTTGTTCACTAATAGCAAAATTTGTTCAAGTGGTAGTTTTAAAGTTATTCGAGAAAAACACATTTTGCTGCAGTAACGTTTAAAAAATTACACTAACAATTTTTTTTTTAAATCGTTTTAGCCCGGAATTAAATGCATGAATAGATAGCTTTTATTGCATATTAAATGTTTGTGAACAGCAAAATTTGTGTGTCTTGTGGTTCAAAAGTTATTTAAGATTTTGCTGCGGTAACGTTTTGGGATTGTCCAGATCTCAAAAACGGCTCAACGTAGAAGTTTGAAAAAAAATACCAATAATAGACCTTAATTTGTTCAAAATTGTTCAAACATTAGTTTTTGATTTGTTTGATAAACACCAATGTAATTAAATGGTGCCGAAATTCAGAAAGAAACGGATTTGCAAGTAAACCATAACACTTACAATCAAATAAAAAGCTGTATCATGTACCCTTGGTACACCTTTATAACGACAGTAAATTTAGATTACGTAACTCTACGCAATATGAAGATACGTACGATATAATAGAAATTTAATTACATTTTATATGGTCAGATTTAAATGATCGAATACGCAGTTCCCATAAAACAAGGAAACATGGAATACCTTGAACAAATTAAAATGTTCCATCAATAAACAATCCTGTTAATTTCAGCTTTAAATTACGACTATTATAAAAGTTATATCAATAAAAAGAATGTGTCGGCAATTCTTCTAATCCGCTCAAACCCCGGTGACGCTATATGGGGTCGAAGCGTTGGGACGTGTTTTGTTTGCCGTTTTTTTATTATAAGGCCTGTATTTAAAATATTGTGTTGCATATCAATGTTCTCAGAATGAACTGAGCTTTTCGAATGAATATTTATCAACTGAATAATATTTTTCTAAATATTTTTTGTCATGTCACGTGACTTTGCGCCACACGTTCATTCGTCTATGTTATTTGTTCCGCTGGTATCTATAGTTTTTATAGGGCAAGTGTGTAAGTATAATACATTATTGGAAAGCTTATTCTTTCTATTTTTAGACACAATAAAAACAATAGTGACTATTGTTATTTTTGTATAACAAACTGAAGCCCAAAATAACCTATTATCATTTCTCAGATTTCCCGCCTTTTTTGATATTTTATTTTTTTATTACTTTATTATATCGTATTTCAAGTTTTAATCACTATAATAGTGTTATTTATTAGTATTTCTATAAAATATGTAAAAAGCACGCACAAGGCTACGACAGAATTTTTTTAGAAATTTTTCAATGTTTACTTTCTCCGCGCTCTAAAATGTACTCGTCACGCACTTTCAAATGCTAACATCTTATTTTTTTCTCACAGACATTATAAATACTTTTTTTTTACTATAAAGAGTATTTAACTAGGAAATAGAAAAAGTAAAACATCTTATTAGACAAATGAAATCAATTAATCTATATAATAAAGATATAATAATATCATCTCATATTTCCAATTCGGTTACTTTAACCAGACGTATAAACTAAAATATACACGTAAATGCGATTATTCATAACACTCATCGTAGCTTACAATGTATACTTCTAAGAAACACAAGCTTTGTTATCATAACTTTGCGTTCTAAATTATAAACATCTGCCGACCCACTCGAATAACGCTCGAGTTGCCTTCGAGTTCCGGGCGGGACGCGGGGGTTGTTGTTGTTTACATTAGCGCACGCGCGGTGTCTGATAGGATAAGCCGACCAAATTATAAAGGCTACGTAAAAGCGACGGCGGCACCATACAAAAGGGTAAACTTTGCTAATTAGCAGGTTAGTATCCGATGTTTTGTACAGTCAAGTAGAATATCGTAATTCGTGCAGTCGATTTTATAAATATTTGATAATATTTCTACTAGTTTGGTATTTTATAAATTACAATCATGTTAGTTATGAGTATTATACAATTTTATGGTTTATAAATATTCAAAACCTTTACACAACTAAACAAATTACATTAACAAGGTAATTATCTCATCTCAGTAAATAATATTTAGAATAATTTAAAAAAAATTGCGAATTGCTTAATACACAATTAGAAAACTGAATTTGCAAGTGTCAAGGTTTTCCCTCACGGTAACATCTGTTACAAAACAATGTTACTTACTTTATTAAAAAAAATAGTACCTACATAGGAGCACCACGGTTCAAACTTTTGTCGTGAGCATCATGATAATTATGTATTGTCATACTTACTTTTTACCGGGTAGAAGTTAGACGCAAGACGCTTCGAAATGTGCATTTTTGGATCTAAATGGTGATATGGGGGATCAACCATCAGTAGTGCTTACAAAAAACAGGTGCATGTGATTTTCGACCTTATTGTCAATTCATGACACTTTTTTTTCGGTATTTTCTTGCTTTCTGACATTAAAACGTTATTAAAATGATAAATTCTGAGTAATGTCAATAAGGTCGAAACTCACATGCACCTGTTTTTGTAAGCACTACCGATGGCTGATCATTTTCTGATAGTCATTTGTTTTGTAGACGTTCATTTGTTTTGTAGACACGTTCATTTGTTTTACACAATTTCTTTTCTAACTTATTTTAGGTACCTATCCCCGTGGCACAACTAGTTGGACATAATCCCACCGTTGTACTACGGGTCATAATCATAAATAGCAAAAAAATATATTTTAGGTAGTAGAGCCAAGCTGGTTACAGCAGGAATGGGCCGGCTCGACCGGGGAAGTACTACCCTCTCACAGAAAATCGACGTGAAACAACAGTGTTTCACTGCTGTGTTTCGTTCGGTGAATGAGAGCGCCGGAGGCCTAAGCATGAGGTGACGATTCTCGCAGCTTATGAGGGACCTGCAGAGTATCCGTAGAGTCATTGTGCGGGTGGCGCGATTCGACCCGGCGGCCAGGGAGAGCCGTAGAAACGGTGCTCTGCTGGCCGCCCGCGGTATAGTCCAGAGGCCCAACCGAGTCTAACCAACTAGGTTGGCTGCCTTATCATGCCGCGCATAATCTCGAGGTGGCTCGTCGTGCCGGATGGTGACCGGAGGGTGGGTCCCGGCGACCACTTTCGGGAGGGTACGGGGGTCCTTCCGTCCGTCGGATCGGCTATCGCCATACCATACAGTTATAAGACAAAACTTGCTCTGCGCCTTGCCCCACTTTGCTGCGAGAATAGCCGCCTCTTTTTTTCACGCTTCCCCTTCCTTTCACTCTATGGCAGTACGAACAAAGCATTGTCGTTCAACAGCAGCCAATCGCCGTAACCCCACTGCTGCTTCCTGTATCGTGGAGTTTATTAACATCAGAGGACTCCACGCTAACCTTAATGCCGTCCATCACCACCTGGAGACGGCTCGGCCGGCAATGCTTTTTCTAACGGAGACACAAATACGCCGTCCTGCAGACACGAACTACCTGCAATATCCCGGCTACGTGCTAGAGGAGTGTTTCCTCGCGAAAGCCGGGGTATGCTTGTTTGTTAGGGCGGATATTTGCTGTCGCCGTCTACAATGCCTAGAGGACCCTTCCTTCTCTGTCCTTTGGGTACACGTAGATCATGGCTCTTTCAGCCAAATCTACATGTGCCTCTACCGATCCCATTCAGGAGACGCTAAGACAACTCGACTCTTCAATTACCTGAGTCAGGCGGCAGACGACGCGCAGGAGCGGTTTCCGAACGCTGAGTTGGTGTTCTTGGGAGATTTCAATGCCCACCATGAGACCTGGTTGGGTTCTCCCAAAACAGACCACGCGGGACGGACGGTTCGCTCTCACGCATGACCTGTCTCAACTGGTACTCCAGCCCACCCGGATACCAGATATTGCAGGTCAGGCGCCCTCTCTGCTCGATCTGCTGCTGACGAGTAACCCGAACCGGTACAGTGTGTCGATTCGTGCTCCTTTGGGCACCTCAGACCACTGTCTGGTTTGTGCCACAGCTGTTGTTGCTACGCCCCCACGACCCGAGGAGGCAAGACGACGACTGTGGCACTACTCGTCAGCAGACTGGGATGGAATGTGGGAATACTTCGCATCCATCCCTTGGGCTCAACGCTGCTTTGAGAACAGGGATCCATCAGAGAGCGCTACTGCTGTCGCTGGTGAAATCATCCTGGGTATGAAATATTATATTCCATACAGTGATGTCACGAGCGGCGGCAGGAAAAGGCCCTGGTTCGGGCGTGAATGCGCCGATGCTGTTGAACGCAAACAGACAGCGTATCGCGCTTGGACCAGGGCTCGCACTCTCCACGACTCTAACGTGCATCACCTGAAGGCAGCGTTCAACCAAGCCACAAAGGTCTGCAAGAGGGCATACTTAAAAGCGGATGCCCAGCGCGTCGCACGGTTCGGCCAGGAACTAATGGCGCATCCTACGGGTAGTCGTAGCTATTGGCGCCTGGCCAAAGCCGTGCAGTCCAACTTCTGCCAGACCATGCTGCCCCCTCTGAGGTATCGGAATGGATCACTGGCTCATCGGCCGCAGGAGAAAGCAGATCTGCTTGCAAATCTCTTTGCGGCCAACCCCCGAATCGATGACTGCGGTTCGCAGCCGCCTAACATTGCCAACTGCGGCTACACCATGCCTGATATATGTATCAGGCAACGAACCGTTCGTGCGATACTGCAGTCTCTCGATGTTCGGAAAGCCAGTGGACCTGACGGCATCCCAGCTGTAGTTCTTAAAAAATGTGCAGCGGAGTTGTCTCCCACACTTACGCGCCTATACCGGACGTCTTACGTCGCAGGCATTGTGCCTGAGGCTTGGAAGGAAGCGAACGTTCAACCGATTCCCAAAAAAGGGGACCGTTCCGAGCCAAGCAACTATCGACCCATAGCTATCACCTCGGTGCTTTCCAAGGTGTTCGAGCGGATTATAAACACCCAAATTGTCCGCTACCTGGAGGATCAATCGTTGATCAATGATCGCCAATACGGCTTTCGGTCCAAACGATCAACGGGTGATCTTCTAGCGTTCGTCACGCACCTCTGGGGTGAGGCTATGGACAAGCACGGCGAGTCTTTGGCTATCAGCCTTGACATAGTCAAAGCTTTCGACAGAGTCTGGCACCGGTCTCTTCTTTCCAAGCTTCCGGCCTATGGCTTGCCCCCTCAACTGTGCACCTGGATTGCAAGTTTCCTGCAGAAGCGTCGTATTCTGGTCCTTTGCGACGGTCGCGCTTCCAAATTTATGCAGGTCAATGCAGGAGTGCCTCAGGGTTCTGTCTTATCCCCTACGCTCTTTCTTCTGCATATCAATGATATGTTGAATCTCGGCAACATACATTGTTATGCGGACGACAGTACCGTACATGGGCGATATCTCGGACATCCTGGGGCCAAACAGGCTGAGGTTGAGGGGAAAAGGCAGAACCTTGTCGTTGAACTTGACCGGACCTTGGACCGCATCTATGAATGGGGTGCCAAGAACTTGGTCGAGTTCAACGCCAAGAAGACCCAGGCATGCGCGTTCTCAACAAAAAAGTCTCCATTCCTTCCCCTCCCTTCTCTGAAGAACACTCCACTGGTGATACGTGACAGTCTCTCCATCTTAGGTATGGATCTTTGCCGCTCCCTTTATCAGAAAACCTATATCGAGAGCGTCATTAAGCAAGCTTCGCGAAAACTCGGAGTTCTGAACAGGGTGAGGCAGTTCTTCACGCCTGGGCAACTGTGCCTATTGTATAAGGCACAAGTGCGCCCTTGCCTGGAGTACTGTTCTCATCTTTGGGATGGCTCCGCGCAGTACTTGCTGAACGCTCTCGACCGGTTACAGCGGCGGGCTGTCCGTATCATCGGAGATCCAGAGGTCACGAGTTCACTGGAACCTCTGCAACTCCGTAGAGACATTGCCTCATTGGCATGTTTCTACAGAATATACCACGGGGAGTGCACTGAAGAGTTATTCCACCTTATCCCGCCCTCCCCTTTCCTATCCAGAACAACGCGTGCTGGGCTCAGATGCCATCCTTACACGGTAGAGTCGATTAGAGCGCGTACCAAAAAGTTTGGGTCCTCATATCTCTGCCGAACGACCAAGGCATGGAATTCTCTGCCAAGGCACGTGTTTCCTTCTTCCTTCAATCCTGGGTTCTTTAAGCGGGGCGTGAAAAAGCATCTTCTCAGGCCGTCAAAGTAGAGACCTCAACATCGCCTCGGCTACTGTGGGGGCGATGTGGAGGCCACTGCTCTTAGACCACACGACTGCTTACCATCAGGTGGAGTGTGGTCATTTTGACGAGCAAAATAAAAAAAAATAAAAATACAATAGCTGCTGAGCCATGGGTAACTTACCTTCCCCGTCGTACAACCAGTTGAACATCGCAGTTGTACCACAGGTCCGGAGCGGTTATTTTTATACAAAATAAATTTTTCGAATTTATAATTTTTTTAAATTAATCGACTACTTTGGTTCACACTAACATATTGGGTGGAGGGGTAATCGTGAATTACCCCTCCACCCACCAGTGGTAAAGTCCAGTGGGTGGACGGATCGGGACCCTAAAAAATTACTCAACTTATCTGTTATTTTATCCTAAACATTTAAATAATTAGGTAAGGTAATTAACATAATTTGTGTAAGAGTGATTTTTAATAAACATTTTTAATTATGCTCATTTCATTATTTATTTTTTGCTAACCTGACCAACCACATAACTTCTTTGTTCGCGACTGTACTAACGAAAGAAACATATTATAATGCTAATTTAAGATGGTTACACTTATGTATGGTGCGGTCGCTTTTACGTAGCATTTATAATTTGGTCGGCTTATAGAAGAATTGCTGACACATTCGTTTTGTTGATATAACTTTTATAATAATCGTAATTTATAGCTGAAATTAACAGGATTGTTTATTGATGGAACATTTTAATTTGTTCAAGGTCTTCCATGTTTCCTTGTTTTATGGGAACTGCGTATTCGATCATATAAATCTGACCATATAAAAAGTAATTAAATTTCTATTATCGTACGTATCTTCATATTCCGTAGAGATACATAATCTAAATTTACTGTCGTTATAAACGTGTACCAAGGGTACATGATACAGCTTTTTATTTGATTGTAAGTGTTATGGTTTACTTGCAAATCCGTTTCTTTCTGAATTTCGGCACCATTTAATTACATTGGTGTTTATCAAACAAATCAAAAACTAATGTTTGAACAATTTTGAACAAATTAAGGTCTATTATTGGTATTTTTTTCAAACTTCTACGTTGAGCCGTTTTGAGATCTGGACAATCCCAAAACGTTCCCGCTGCAAAATCTTAAATAACTTTTGAACCACAAGACACACAAATTTTGCTGTTCACAAACATTTAATACGTAATAAAAGTTATCTATTCATGCATTTAATTCCGGGCTAAAACGATTTAAAAAAAAAATTGTTAATGTAATTTTTTAAACGTTACTGCAGCAAAATGTGTTTTTCTCGAATAACTTTAAAACTACCACTTGAACAAATTTTGCTATTAGTGAACAAATTACTCTTCACGATGGACTAATTATTTGCCATACTCTCACCTCTCTAAAGCACAACATTTTTCAACATTTTGCTGCGGTAACGCACACGATTATTGCTGGTCTATTTTAAGAGAGTCTGACTCCAGCCAGTAAGTATAAAAGACTAAGCTAACTAACTATGTAACTAAGTAATTTAAAGCATTTTTAATTTTTGTCTTATGTAATTAAGTTAAAATTTCAAACATCTTTTTTAATAAATATTTTCAAAATGTGACGTGCTATATAATTTTTTTCTATTACAGTATCAAATTAAATGTAACTTACTCTAAAGATATGCATTGGTTTCATGCGTGGTTATTTTTCTTGTAAAGTTGTGTATTAGGTGCTTTAGGCGCAACTAATGATATTTTAAATTTAAAATACATTAATAATAAATTTAAAACAAAATTAATAGTTCGGACCGTAATATATATTTCGTGACCGTTAGGTAGGTAAAAGCGATTGGCTGTACTTACGACGATTAGATAATCGTGTTTTTATTCTTGCCGCAGCATGTTCGCGTGAATCAGTTTAGGCCACTTATTAGTACGTAATATGTACCTATGCTTTTCGTTTTCTTCGAAGAACTCGAGCGAATACGAGTATTTCGTATGAGACAGACAAGACAAGCCAGAGCGCTTTTTAATACATAGGTACAACCCTTAGAGCGTCGGAAAATGAACATACCTTTTGAGTTGCAAGAGCACTCTGGCGGCCAGACCCAATAGAATTTCAATAATGTCTGGCATTGGAACATTTGGCAGGTTAAGTAAGTATAGTTACGCCCGGTATGTACATAAATGCGTTGGATGCAGATGTCAGCTTCTTACTATGATATTGAATCAGGACAGACAACTGAAGGCACCCATTTCAAACATACGCACTTAAAAAGTAACGGACAGCTAGAATACACAGGTCAATTAGGAATAATATCCAGTCAATATAGAACAAAAACGCGTAAAACTAAAAATTGTAATACCAGCGGTGAGACCTTCTAGTAACATTCCACTTTGGTTATTTTTTAGTTGTGTGAAGAAACTGAAGCAGATTTGGTACTCCAAGTAATTGTGAACAGTGAACGGTATGAAGCATTCATCGAAGTCGTCGGTATAAGGCAACTACGGAAAGTTAAGCTAAAAGTACGATATTCAAAATAGTAACAAATATTCCTGTTCTATAAATCACTAATATAAGATTCCATAATATGCTTGCGCATAATATGCTATTGCGGGGCCTAAAACATTAAATAGGTAACGGACACGAAGAACACCTTTCGAATAATTGTATATCTAAATACCTAATTGTTAAACAAATAAATAAATGTTCACAGCAGCGATAGCCTAGTGGGAAACCGTTAGACAGACCGTCACAAAATTCCACAACGTAAAAAAAAGAGGTCTCGTGTTTGATCCCAAGGCGTGCAAATTTGACTTTTTGAAGTTATGAGAGTTAATTATCGTTCGCTTTAACGGTAAAGGAAAACATCGTGAGGAAACCTGCATGTCTGAGAGTTCTCCATAATGTTCTCGATGATATGTGAAGTCTGCCAATTCACAATGGGCTAGCGTAATGGACTGTGGCTTACTCTTCTCACACTGGGAATAGGTCCGTGCCCAACAGTGGCACCTTCGATCAACAATACAACTAGATATCGGGTCGGCGCAAAAAATACGTCTCGGTAAATAACAGCGCACTTGAGATGTGAGCTCTTATTTTGTTTAGTTCGCTTAAAACACAGCCAATGTAAACACGTCTCACAATGCCGCAGTGTGTATTCAAAAGTTGCAAAAATAATGCCCGAAAAAGCAATTTAACGTCCGGAGTATCTTACTTTCGGTAAGTACATGAAGAATAAGTTTTATTTTAAGATTTAAACTAACAAATACTTAATATAAAATTTTGAACAAAATTACCGATTTTCAACCACCGCTATAAATGTTTGACCAAGGCTCACCAACACACGCACAAACTTTTATAATAAAAAGTAAACGGAACAAAACGTAGCTCTTAAGGCAATAACGGGAAAAAGTACTTTATTTGTTGGTGCTCATGGTTGATTTCACACTAAATGTTATTGTATGTGACGAATGATCATAAGTATTAGATAATATTTTGTAGATTTGTGACTTTATAGTAATAATAACTTTATACTAGGTTGAACTTAAAACTGTTTTAAGACTTTGCTCTCCGTTTGTTAGTAAACAAATGTAGCTATGTATTGTCACGCGGACAGCATTTAGCTGATTTTAGCTTTGATTTTGTACGTGACCCGATATCTAGTTGTACCTATTGTTGATCGAAGAGTGACACAATAATACAGGTCTAATATTATTATAATTAGTTATGTTAATGTATTATTTATTTCTGTGACCAGATTTCTAAAATCTTCTCCGAAGTTTTGAAACGCAATTCCGAAAAGAAAGAGCTTTTAGAGAACTTTAATGCGGAATTTCAGAATATTGTAACACCTGTGAGTAAATAATTATATATAACTAGCTTTTGCCCGCGGCTTCGCTCGCGTTAATTTAGAATTTGACAATCAATTCGGGTTGTACTCTGCTTGTAATAATATATTTCAATCATGATTCGAAAGACACGTGGCGCCATCTATTATCTTAATAACGTTATTATTGTTTTCCTCGGGAACAGTAATTTTTTTCGGGATGAAAGGTAGCCTATATTCGTTTCTGTACACCTGACAAAGTATATGCAAAATTTCAGGATGATCGGTTCAGTGGTTTAGGCGTGAAAAGGTAACAAACAAACAAACTCATTTTCGCTTTTATAATATTAGTTAGGATTGTTAGGATTAAGTAAGTACTTAGTTGTGTTGTATAACAATGTTTAGATATAAGTAGATGTAAGATTCGATATTAAATACATACAGCCGGTAGTATAGTTAGGCAGCACTCAGATTGTGTTTTTGGGTAGCTTCGTTTCGCGTAGGGGACCGTCGTTTTATGCGGCGAGCTGCAACCTCGGCTGAGTTGCGATCCGCACGATGAGAACGATTCGCGCCACCCCGCCGACACTGGAAACACCATAGTAGGTTTAGTCGGTACGACCGGGACGTCGCCATTTTTTTTGGGTGTGTCCGACGTAACCTCGCCGCCACTCCGCAGAGAGGTATGCGTCAATGTTTTTTTTTTTCTACTAAGCTGGCAAACAAGCATACGGCCCACCTGATGGTAAATGGTCACCGTAGCTTATGGACGCCTGCAACACCAGAGGCATCACTAGCACGTTGCCGACCCTTTAGGAAAGGAAGTGGGAAGGAGAGGGAACGGGAAGGGGGTAAGGGGGTATATGGGCCTCCGGTACTCTCACTCACCGAACGAAACACAACAGACTGCTATTTCACGTCGATATTCTGTGAGAGGGTAGTCCTTCCCCGGTCGAGCCGACCCATTCATGCTGAAATCAGCGAGGCTCTACTACTCTATAATTGCCCCAAGGATAAAAACAGGCAACACTAATATAAAAATACATAATTTTTGTACCTACCTATATAGTGTAGGTATATCTACTTTAAGTTCAGATGTATAAACAGGTGCTCACGCATAGATTGGCAATGTACCTATAGGCATTACGCATACCTACCTATTGTTATAGGTAGGTACTAGCTGAGCCGCGCAACTTTGTCTGCTTCATATAAGAGAATTTACCTCGTTTTTGCAACATTTTTCATTGCTGCTCCGTTCCTATTGGTCGTAGCGTGACGTTATATACCCTTTAGCCTTCCTCGATAAATGGGTTATCCAACACTAAAAGAATTTTTAATTCGAACCTGTAGTTCCTGAGATTAGCGCGTTCAAACAAACAAACAAACTCTTCAGCTTTATAATATTAGTATAGATTTGTGTGTACTGGGGCCTCATCACAGTGCGCTATAGAGTAGGTACTTTTGTTTCGTTCTGATGCATACAATGACAATGCCTCAAGAGAAGGTGACGTAGTCCACTTAGAGCACCCGTCCGAATAGCACCTGCGCGAATAGCACCTAGCCTAGTCCACGAAGAGCACCCATCAATATTTTTGGCAGGTGCTCTTCGTGGATTCAAATTTATTTATAAATTTTTGTCCACGAAGAGCACCTACGACTCAGCAGCGTAGTGCTGGGATGTATTTGTTTCACATAACGTTATTAAATTAAAGATATCGATAAAAATCACTAGAACGTTTATTAATTACACATATTTACGTACATGCGAAATATGTCTTGGCGACATTGAAAAATAAAAAATAATAGAAATCACTATGACAATAGTTATTAATCTTACTACTAGACTAACAATTATACTGACATTCATTATTCTGTTATTAATAAATCAATTAATAAAAATAATAAGAACATAGCTAATGTTTTAAAAGTCCTACAGGAAAATTGCAAGAATTACGCTGAAATTCGCGACAAAATTGAAACTTCTAAATGCTAAAATCTTGCCGAAAGAAAGAACCAATTAATAGATAGTATAATAGAAGAATATAAAAGTGGCTTTATTTCGCTTGGTCACTGCATTGAAAAGGTACGATTTTAAGGGTTTCTTTGTTTTTTTAACTTAATTTTATTTTAAAATATTAATTAAAATATGTAACAACTGCGCAAACAAAGGACAGTGGCGGACAGAATTTCCGCAGCGCGCTCTTATTAATACAGTAATAAGGTGGCACTTTGTCCGCGCAATACCCCACGTCCGTCGGTCGCCTGGTGGTATACGCAGACAAAGTGCAACCAAATGAGAGTCATAATAATAGCACTCCGCGGCAATTTTGTCCACCATTGTCCCTCGTCTGCGCAGGCTCTACGGCTGATATTACAATAAATGTGATATGTGGAGACTGATGGTGATAATATATTAAAAAGAAGAAAGTGATATTATTAGGTAAGATTTAACTAAGGCTGATTTTGCAATAAAGGTGATGTGAGGAGACTGATTGTGATATATGTATTAAAAATAAGAAATTTGGTAGGATTAATAACTATTGTCATAGTGATTTCTATTATTTTTTATTTTTCAATGTCGGCTAGACATATTTCGTATGTACGTAAATATGTGTAATTAATAAACGTTCTAGTGATTTTTATCGATATCTATCACGTTATGTGAAACAAATACATCCCAGCACTACGCTGCTGAGTCGTAGGTGCTCTTCGTGGACAAAAATTTATAAATAAATTTGAATCCACGAAGAGCACCTGCCAAAAATATTGATGGGTGCCCTTCGTGGACCTAGTGCTACTAGGTGCTATTCGCGCAGGTGCTATTCGGACGAGTGCTCTAAGTGGACTACGTCGAGAAGGTGGCAAGGCTTCAGGTACCCTAACACAATTACGGACTGTAGGTACAGCCGTTGCTGTATGTTTACTTTAACTCAAGTAAAATAAACTTATCCAAATGGATTAAAACCCTTAAAATATGCCAACGGGTTGCAAGGAACGTTTATTTTATTTCTCACTTAAATCTGCGCGTAATTTGGATTAGAACCTTTAGGCAAAGTCACAATTTTTTTACCTACTCATTTACAAAATACCTACCTAGTACGTATGAACGTCAAAGTTTATGAGTCCCGAGAGAGATCTTCAATTATCAAAAAAAAAACTATGCTATGATTTATGTTCAAATAAATGTTTAAATTCTCATAACAAAATCATGACAAAATCGAAAGGATAATAATCTTTGCCTATTGGCATTGAGTACGTTACTTTAATGTACTTAAAATATGTTTTAATGTATAATCCTAACTAGTTAAAATTATAAAATGCGAATGTGAGTTTGTTTGTTCGTTTGTTACGCTTCTGCGCCTTAACTACGCAACCGATCATCAAGAAAATTTGCATAGGTACACCTTGTCAGGGGAATAGAAAAGGAAATGGTGTTCCTTTCATCCAGATAAAAGGACTGGTAATAACCTAACCTAACTTATATTTAAGCGAGCGAAGCCGCGGGTAAATTCTAGTAAATAATAATTTTCCTTCCAGTTCCTTCCTAAAGATAACGTTAAGAGGCGTGTATTGTTGGTGCCGATATTGGACAATCCGTTTGCTGTTATATTCTGCATTATTGCACAAGATATTAACGGGGACACCGTGACTGAGGTTGTACATGAATGTGCATTGTACGTATTGCATCCATTTTTAATTCAGCTCTTTTTCTACCTAGCCTTTATTATTCCCAAGTCACTTGGGGTCGGCTTTTCTAGTCTAATCGGATTTGACTGGATATCAGCTGTTTTTACACGGAGCGGCTGCCACCTGACCTCCACAACCCGAAGGCTAATGATATCCTAAGGCTAGACCAGTGTCAGGATATTAGAGGGCACTGATTTCCCAATAACGACTGCCATAGATGTTCATGGCAGCCAGGACCGACGGCTTAACGTGCTCTCCGAGGCACGGAGCAGGCGATATAATTGTCAATCAATACGCACATAATTTCGAAAAGTCATATAACTTCTTTCAGCTAGATTTTAAATTAAATATACTTACTTAATTATTTATATCGATCCATAGTATCTTTTTCCATATCTATATTAAAATTTGTGGTTAGGCACCATCATCTCAATCCACCATGGGCCGTAACATCTCTTAGATACAGTGCATCACAGATGGCATAGTTTTCCGTCCTTCCTGCGAATGCATTGACAATCCCGTACTACCAACTTTTATCTAAGATGGTGATGCGGCCACTGATATCTGACTGCGTAGTTGAAGGGATGCCTTTTAGCTGCCAAGTGACACTGCACCACTCTTTATAATTTATTGTATTTTTTAAAGACATGTTTCGTATTTACTACTTATTTATAATATGTACCAGCGTTGCAAAAGATTTTAAAGCTTTGAATTAATGGATACATAGAACACTCAAACTCTTTTAACAAAAAGCTGCCAGTGTGCCAAATGTTATAGGTTCGATCACCACATAGAACAATTGTATGTGGTGATTAAACCTATAACATATTTTGGCACACTGGCAACCGCTTTAACCACTGCGCCACCAATGCAGTCGATTTGCTACATACATACATACATACCTACCATACTATACAATTATTTGCTACATACATACATACATACCTATCATACTATACAATTATTTGCTACATACATACATACCTACCTACCATACTATACAATTATTTGCTACATACATACATACATACCTACCATACTATACAATTATTTGCTACATACATACATACCTACCTACCATACTATACAATTATTTGCTACATACATACATACATACCTACCTACCTACCATACTATACAATTATTTGCTACATACATACATACATACCTACCATACTATACAATTATTTGCTACATACATACATACATACCTACCATACTATACAATTATTTGCTACATACATACATACATACCTATCATACTATACAATTATTTGCTACATACATACATACATACCTACCATACTATACAATTATTTGCTACATACATACCTACCTACCTCCATACTATACAATTATTCCAGTTATTTATCATGTATTCATCTTTTAGGTTTACCTGGCCGACTTTAAAGAAAACCATAGCGTTGGAATACGAGGTGGCTCTAAAAATTTTATGTCAGTCCCTGCTACGTATTGCCAAAAGATTATTTAGTCAAGTAAGTCCGACTACTTATAATTATAAGGGTGGGCACAGGGCAGGGTATGGGTGCAAGCGATTGTACTCATTGCATTTAGAATTTTCTTATTAAATTGTGTAGCGAACTTACAAAGAAAGACAAGAGATGGCACTAAACACAATTCCAGTACTAGTTATATACAAAGCCCTGACAAAGATAGACGTGCTCATACACAATATTTAATAATTACGATTTTATAAATTGTGACCTCCTTTAGTTAGGTATTACATTGCTGAGTGATGCATTTTTGTTATCTACTTAGTGCATATTATCGTTAACAATGAACTCTTAATGTGAAGTGATATAATATTATAAAATGGAAAGTAGTCCGTGTAATAAGAGCGGGCTAGTGCGCCCCGCAGCCTCGCCTTCCTCTTACTCTAACATCAATATCAGATATCGCGTCTACATCTGAGATCCAAAAATGGATGTCATCCGTCGAGCAGCAATTGAATGAAGTTTATACCATTACCGTGGATAGTAAACTCAATTCGGACCAGAAGATGAAAATTTCAAACCTGTGTCGAAAAATTGGCCACAGCACCTCGCAAATGGCAGTCCTGTACCAATCGCTAAAAAAGAAAGCGCTTCAAGTTTCCAGTACAGTAGATGCCCTGAAAAAAAGTGCGATCTAACAGAAAATATTTCCGAGCTCAAGCAGACCATCCAGGATAGATGTACTGCTGAAACTTATGCGGACATGATTAAGAAGGGATCCAATAGTTTCGTTCGGCCAAATAATTTAAGCTGTGTGGCAATATATATTATTCCCGTGACATATAAAAGACGAGCGATGAAACAAAATCTCTTGTACAGAAAATTATTCGTCCAGAGGAAATGGAACTGCAAGTACGTGGGGTTCGCAGAAATAGAAATGGAGGAGTTATTGTCAGCACAGAATCTAAACAAGACGCAGAAAAATTGAAGCAGGCAGTTCAACTCTCTTTGTCCGGTCTTACAGCTGACGAACCCGCCAAGCGTAAACCACGAATTGTGGTAGTTGGTGTACCTGCTTGTCTGTCCGAAAATGAAGTATTCAGCTGTCTCCTTGAACAAAATATAGCCGATAAGTTTCCATCAATGGATCTAAAATTATTTTTGACTTGACTTTAACGAAATTAAGCCACAAATCGGGCAGGATTGCTCCTACCTGTAACTATATTATTGAGGTACCGGCTAACATAAGAAAAGTCTTAACTAGTCACACGAGCTAGACTTTTTATACATTGGACGTCCTGCCCCGTAAGAGATTTTACGCTAATAACAAGATGTTACAAATGCCATCAGTAAGGTCACGCAGCGAAATCTTGCAGAGAGATTACCTCTACGTGTGGACATTGTGCCGAAGCTGGACATTCGATGACCGAATGTGCGAAGAAGGAAGATGTCCCTAAACGTGCTACATGCTCTCGTTTTAAAAAGCCTAGCAACCACCAAACGGGTGTAACTGATTGTCCAGCCAGGAAACAAGCGACATACACTCAGTAGACTATGAGGGTGACTAGATCGTCTATTATTTATATTTTAATCACCTAACTACACTAGTTAGCATAAAATCCCATTATAATACATTTATATTTGTTTATTCCATAAACATTATAGGTATATGTCAGCTAATATTTAATTGCAAAATTATATAAATAAGTAATATTATTTTCATTATAATAGTAACTTATGATAGAATAATCTATATTTGTTAAATGTTGTTAAGATTAGAGTGCTCTTCCTATTAAACTATAATAGCACATATCGCCTGTGATACAGGTATAACCTAGTACAGGCGTCCAAAGTATTGATAAACCTAGGGTAATGAGTAATGAACGAAAAAGTGTTACATTTCCTAAATAGCTCATTAAGGTAGGACTGATACAGGTATTACTCGTTGTTTTCATTATTATGTTTGTTATTTATATAATCTATTATAATTGGATTATCATCATAGATTTTGTTTCTTGTGAGTGTATGGGATCATTATTGTATGTTTAGTATAGATATAAGCGATTTGGTTGTATACACTGTGAGCTTATATTTTTATGAATAAGAGGTTAAGTATTTTTTAAACCTATTGTAATTCATATTTGTACCAAGTTAAACTGAATAAACTATTATTATTAGATATTATTCTATATTTTAACTTGTACCTAATCCCGAATCGGGCAAGTCAAATTTGGGTAGTAGTAGGTATAATTTAACTAAATATGCAGCCGCCAGGCAGGATCAGCCTTGTTGGAGTATCCTCCCTTTGTATCGGCTGAATATCAAATTAGTCTAGTCAACAAGTACTTTTTAGGTCAACTTTTTTCAGCAGTCTCGGAAAAATATGAACGAGGTGTCATTCGATTCGGAATGGCATGTAGATGATTTTTGAAAAAAAATCAAGTACCGATTGTAAAAATTGCAAAAGTTATAAACAATTAACTTAAAAATATAAACGGATTTCGGTTTTTACAAATATCTAAAAACTAATTGAAATTTTTCAAATCTAAAAAAAGATTAAAAAAGAGGAGGAAATTTCCTAAAAAAAAGTCACTTGTTGACTAGACTAAACCTCGTTCCACAGTTATCAAATCAAGAGAGTTGGGCTATATATTTGGCTAAATGTTATCCATCTAGGTTCGACATCTTTGTACGTACGATGCGAGTGTTAATGGGTCAGTTTCTTATTAATTGATGGCACGACGGTGACCACATCTGCCACAACGCCATATTTTGTGCAGTCAAAGTAATGGAGTTAAAGTCAACCTATACTATAATAGGTATAGAATTAATATCGCCGAGCGTAATGTGCCAAAACAGGCGGTCACAGTTAAGTTGATAAAATCAACACTTTTTGTTTAATACAAATATAAAATATACATTTACTATAACAATGAATGTGTTTACAATTACTCTATGTGAAAAACTTAAAATAATTAGTATTTTTGCCTACAAAATTACGTAAATTTGCACGAAAAATGCAAAAACGTAAGCTCGTGTTACGTGATTTTTAGATTATAACAGTAGAAATCTATACTATTTTACAGCTTAAACGAAACATAAATAGTTATGTTACAATTTGTCCGTGCCAAATATTTAAGTTACTGGTTGACAATAAAGATATTTATCAATAAACAAAATTTTAACAAAAACAAAACTGACTTCAAGAAAGAATATTCTAAAACTTAAAATGCACTAAAAAGTTAATAAATAATTGCATATTCTTGTGAATAATTAAATTATTGTTATTTTTGGTGTCGGTGTCAGCCGCCCGCGCCGTGTGCTGCGTCTATGTGTGTAATTGTGCATGCCAATGTTATGTTATGATTATAGTAAGACATCTCATGTTTAATTAGTTACAAACCTACCTTGGCTGACACCGACTGCAACAACTACACTACACTACAGTGTAGTTATTTCAAAATATTATTGAAATAACTACACTGGAACATTGAGACAACTACCATCTTAGTCTCCCCGTGACCATGGCTGCTGAAAAGCAACCGAAACGTCGGGGAAAGTGTAAAAAATAAATCTAAATAGTATAATAATATAGTAATAGTATAAATAGTTTTAATAGTTTCAATAATTTAATTAGCTTAAAAATTTGTAAAGTTTAATAGTGATTATAGTAGTGTAATAGTTTTTCAAAAAATTTTGTAACAGTGTCAAATAAACAACGCGATAAAATCCGTATATAGTAGTTTAATTTCAATATACATACATAAGATAACTCAGTGAAGATTTAACAAATTTTAATCCTTTGTGGCGAGACTGGTGTCTATTATAGGAAAACCTGTGTTATATGTAGATCACCAGGCTCCCACCTCTTGGACGTATAGTAGATAAAATGTTAACAATTGCTGTATACAGGTAACCTCATATTTTATTTTGCGGATGAAATTAAGTAACAATTTAGTGTACGTGTGTGTGTGTGAGGGTGTGTGAGGGGGTGTGTGAGGGTGTGTATGCGTGTGTGTGAGTGCAAGTGTGTGTGTGTGTGTGTGTGTGTGTGTGTGTGTTCGTGAGTGTGTGTGTGTTCGTGAGTGTGTGTGCTAGATATTCTTTCTTGAAGTCGGTTTTCTTTTTTGTTAAAATTTGTTTATTTCTCGGTTTTTAGTGAAACTTGCCAAATATGAGAACATCATCAATATAGCCAAATACGCATTATTAAGGATAACTCGAAAACCAATGGTAAAATCTTGATCAAAATTAAATGGGACCACACGGGAAGCACCTGCTTTCAAATAAAAAAAGAATCATCAAAATCGGTTCACCCAGTCGAAAGTAACGAGGTAACAAACATAAAAAAAAATACTGATGAATTGAGTACCTCCTCCTTTTTTTGAAGTCGGTAAAAAAAGCATTTCAAATCCTCCATACAATTTTACTATGGCGGCCGCGCGTCGATTTGAATATCGAGCTGTGTCATTCAGTCCAACCGTGTCTTACGCTCGGCGCAATCTTAAGGTACCACCAGGTCCTAAAACGTTATGAAAAGTGGGTGTACATACCTATACCTGTTTCGTTTTTTAATACTATCAGGGAGTTAAACAAGCGGTATACGGCCCGCCTGATAGTAAGCGGTTACTGTAGCCTGAGGGCTTGCAATAATCAGACGCATCATTCTCGTATCGCTTCAGTTCTATGAAGTGACGTGCTGCTAACGCACGAGGGAAAGGTTACACTGATTCCTTCACTGACAGGTAAACATGTTTGGAACGAGTGCTGCAACTCTACTCAGTGCAGAAACACATCATAATTCTGTGTAGCTGCGATTTTCTGTACAACGGAGGTACTTCCCCAGATGGGTTGTCCCAGTTTAAGCGAAAGCCTAGTCTTCAGCGAGTATTCCCCTGTAGCCTACCTCTCAAAACTGTTTGCAGCTCTATCTACTTACTCAGCGCCGGCCCTAGTCTTTGATCAGGGTAGAACGAGATTGTCTTTCGGCTCCCTTTGGCCGACGCTTTCATTCCTCGCAAATTCCACTGCGGTTTTATGTTAAATAAATAATAATGCGCAAATTTTCAATTTTTCTCTTTAATTTTCCGCGCTGGATATTGTTATTAGCATTCGGCTTTTTGGCGTCTTTTACCATCTGGCACCTAGAGCAACCGTTCCTCTCACTCTAGCCAAGGGCTGGCGCTGTGCCGTATGTACTATATACAGACGTGGACGTGACATAAAATATTACAAAGAAAATAATGATCATTTGGCACGCAGGTGGCATCTTTGGATACGTTGCTTCACATTACAACAGACCTGGCTAAGGATCTGATCAAGGCTGAATTTTGCTCTGTGCTGCTTATAGATACTGCCAGGATGGATATGTTTGACCCTTCCACGAAGGTATGTCAATTTATTTTAACTAGCACAGTAGTTTCTTTTTTTATACTACTAATGTGGCAAACAAGCATACGGCCCACCTGATGGTAAGTGGTGACCGTAGCCTATGGACGCCTGCAACACCAGAGGCATCACCTGCGCGTTGCCAACCCTTTAGGAAAGGAAATGGGAAGGAGAAGGAGCGGGAAGGAGGAAACGTGGTGCTTGGGTCTCCGGCACTCTCACTCACCGAACGATACTGCTATTTCACGTCGATACTAGTTAAAGAGTGCTAGGTTCACCATACCTCACAATTTTGATGTAGTTAATAAACGCCTAGATAACAACACTGAATATGCCAAGGTGGTATGCAAACATGTCGTAAGTACTTCTCCATTTAATTCTTAAAGTACACACAAAGTTCTGATTCGTATATTAGACAATAATTGAGTAGAAATACAAAGATCTCAGTGCCTCAGAGAATATGTAATACCATCGATTTTGGCTCTCTGAATATGATAGCCGACATCGGTAATCAGTTCCCCGATTCCTTATGTCGAATATTTTGAAATCCTCTTGTGGTTTGGTGAGTTTAGATAATAGTTACTCCTAGGCCTGATAGCAAAGTTATATTAAAAAGTTGATCCTGACAGGTCTGATACACTTAGGGAGTTTTACTATTAGGCTGGCCGTAAGCTTCTTTACTAAAATAAGCATACGGCCAGTCAGATGGTAAGCGGGTACCCTATAGATCCTGCAACATCAACACTATCACTCGTATGTTGGGCATCTTTTATAAAAAGAGTTTCTGCGCTGCTACACTGAACCCTACTGTAAGCACCACGTCTCCAGAGACTTTTGACACCGCATGAGTACAACACTAGGCTAGTAGCTAGAAGTGCCAATCTTAAGGTGGGTACAGATTGCTGTAACGTAACATGCAATGTAACATGAAAGGAGCATTTCATAAGTGAGGACGCAGCGCGCGCACGAACCGAGCATGTACCTACTCGCATCTATTGCCGGCATGCGCGCGGCGAACATAGCTCAGTCACTCAGTCTACCGAAAACACCCGTTCCGCACAACACGCATACAGACACACACAACCCGTCCACACTGGCGCACCGTGCACACTGCGCGTCCCTTTGTGTTCGGCGAAAAATGGTGAAAACCGATAAATGGCGGATCGCGGCGCGCACGTATTGAAATACTCTGTTCGTGCGCGTAGTGTGCACGGTTCGTGTGCGCAAAGCGTCAACACTATGGAAATTCTGTTACATTGCATGATACATTGCGACAATGTGGACGGCAAATTCTTTCATTGCTTGTTACATTGCATGTTACGTTACAGCAGACTGTACCCGCCTTTATGCGAGGCTTCCGACAACCTATCTCTCTTTCTCTGGTGTTGAATTCTAGTAGTTAAATTTATAATTGGTAGGATAAGCCGAATGAGCGGCGTTTTCCTCTGAACATCGGCATCGCCGGCGCAGTGATCAGGTCCGGGATACTGATCAACACACAGAATGCTCTGGAGCATCCAGCCTACGATTCACTAGTCGATGGTATGCCAGACAAAGAATGCAGGTAACTTATATACTCCTTTTAGTTTCTCTCACACAGAAAAGGTGCAAATCAAATCAAAAGATCTTTATTCATTTAGGTCACAAAGTACGCCATGGTTACACTAACTAAACTTTAATATCAATTTACTATGTTCTGCCACGTTATGCCACGATCAGCAAAGCAAGGGCGTAGAAACAATAAGACCAGTGACTCATGGCCACTCGTAAAATCGCCTTTTTAATTGCTAATTTTACAACTATTTCCTTACTATTGAATTGTGCAGCAAAAGTGCAACAGGATGATCAGATTCTTTAAATGAGGATAGTTCTTGGGCCATAAAGTATAATATAATTTGTGGGATAGGATCTTAAGATTAAAGACAGCGAATCAGTGGGCAAAAACTAGTTGTCATATATGGAGCAATAAGCTAGGTATTAATTAGTTGGCTGGGCCTCAAGAATTCAGTGCTCTGTTCCACACCGTTTTGATGCGCCTAGTGACTGATTGTTTTTGAGATGATATCCAACCTGTTCCACTTTCTAACTTGAAGTATGTTCTTTAAATGATGAAATTCATTACATTTTATGACCGCGTATCTCGTCAATATTTTAAAACCTTTTAACTCCCTAACTAATGTATAACATGTAAATGTAAGTTTGTTATTTTGTAACGCTTTCACTCCTTAACTACTCGACACTCGACAGACCGACGAAATTTCGCATATCAGGGGCACGGAAAAAGACAGAGTACCTTTCATCCAGAAGCAAGTGAGAAACGGCAATGAATTGCCGTAAATCTTAGAGTTCGAAAAAATGGTTCAAGTAATATGCAAAGGTCATGTGATACCAGGTGACCTTGAGGTCAGAGGTCAAAGGTCATAGTCGTTTCGGGGGTATATCGACTATGCTGAGTCGAATGGCGCTGACAGCGAGTCTCTAGCTCTTACGGTTCTTGAGTTGAAAGTTGTATAACAGACAGACGGACGGACAAAGCTGTTGTATAAGAGTTTTTACGAACTCTAAAAACTACTATCCCCAAGGCATAGAAAATTTACATGCCCTATATTAACGCGAGTGTAGCCCCGGGCAAAATCTAGTAGCTAATAATATTCACTTAACGTTTTACTAATACTGTGAATCTGAGCTGACAGATCTAGAAATTTTCTGAAAGTTAGAAATTCTTTTTAAGTACTAGTACATTGTAATTTATGCCCATTTTTCTCTATAGAAACATTCTCTGCTTCCCACTTCGCGAACAAGCAGGCATCATAGGTGTGTTACAATTAGTGAACAAACTAGGAGCTCCGTACTTCGATGCCATGGACGAGGAGGTGGCGTTAGCGTTCAGCATGTACTGTGGAGTGTGCATCATACACTCTGTATTGTATCAGAGGATTCAGGAAGCGTATATCCGGAATGCGCTCGCAAATGAGCTGGTTATGTACCATATGAAGGTGAGATCCATTTTCTTTGTGTAACAGATGTTGGAGTGGCATGACTTGGCAGTTTTTTGGTTGATGTGCGAATAAAGTGGCTCTGAGTGGAGAAGTTGACTTCTCAACACAGAGCCGTTAGTAGCTGAAAATTAAACAATTCATTTATATTATATGTAGAAAATAATGTTAAGATAAAGGTCCCCACGAGGGACGAATGGAAAAAAGGTTTACAATCCCCTGACAAGGGTTGTCTCAACTGGTTCACTGATGGTTCCAAAATGGAAACAGGATTGGGCGCTGGAATCTATGCCAACGACTGTAAGGTGAGCCAAAGCATGGATAAATATGCAACGGTCTTCCAAGCGGAAACCTATGCTATAATTGCCTGTGCTCAGGAGAATATCAACAGTGGTGTCACTGACAGGACTGTGTATATTCTTAGTGACAGTCAAGCTGCTCTCAAGGCTCTGGACTCGTGTAGGGTGGACTCCAGACTGGTCCTGAACTGTGTTAAGCTCCTTAACAAACTAGGCAGGAAGAACACAGTCAGACTGGTGTGGGTTCCGGGGCATGCAGGGGTGCAGGGCAATGAGGAGGCTGATGAATTAGCCAGAAAGGGCTAGGAGCAACTGTTTGTGGGTCCCGAGCCATTCGTGGGACTCTCTGAGAGCACCGTAAAGGCAGCTTTGAATGCACACGGCAATGAAAAACACAGGCTAGAGTGGATGGCCCTTAGGGGTCTGGAACACTCCAAGAAATTCATTGCAAACGGAGCCACAGGCTTCACCCGGAAGTTCTGCGGGTATAGCAAGAGCCAAATGCGCCTGCTTACAGGAGCGTTCACTGGCCATTTTGGCACCAACGACTTCCTGTGCAGATTGAGATTGACACACGATTCAATTTGCAGAGCCTGTGGTGAACAGGACGAGTCCATATCGCACCTATTGTGTGAATGCGACGCGTTGGCTGGACTTAGGATGGGTCTGAGGGGATTGGCATATCCAAACTCTGAGGACTTCAGGCTTCTCCCTCTGAATTGTACACTGCGGCTAATGCAGTACATTTATAAGGAGATAGCTAAGGGATGAATCTTGGGGCTGACACAAAAGATCCCACTGGGTCGAAGTGTCGCCGGTCTGTACTGATTGGCCCCCACACACAAGATAAGATAAGATATATTATATGTAACAGGTATTAAGCGGATCATGCATGTTTACCCTTAAGAGGAAACACTAAGGGCGAGAGAATTGAAAATAAGTATTTGTAAAATCTATTGCTGTTTTGCGCATTGCCATAATGATGTATTGCGCATGGTATGAATAGTATCATGAGCGCGATAGAGACAACTGCAGCTTGGACCGAAAATACCTGTTAAAAGTACACGAAATCAACGTTTCGTAGTCTCCTGATTCCTTCTCCAAAACATGACCGATTTATCTACTATTTTCATAAAAAAATCAATCAAGCCTATTTGGCTTGGCACCGACTTTAAACAGACCAGTAGGTAACTAGCAGGTATAATAATACTTTATTTAAATTAATAGTTAAGAGATTTAGACAAAACTTGTTTATTTATTTTTCGTTTTTTAGTGCTGATGTTTTTTTATTGAAGTCGGTTTTACTTTTTTTTAAAAAGATTGTTTATTTTTCTATTTTTAGTTAATTTATAGCATCATGGGTAGACCAACTAAAGGTGCCGCCCGCATGAGGGAAATGAGAGACAAGGAAGCGTTTGAAGCAAATAAAGAATGTTTATCTAAAAATTGCAAACGGAATCCCATATCTCGTTCCCAAGAATCACCATTGACACGTCATGCTAGATTATCTCAGATAAGAAATTACATACGTTCTCAATTTTATTGTCACAGGAATCGCAAAGTAATAGGACCCATGCGTTCTCAGTTGTCACAGGAATCGCAACGTGATAGTACCCGTCGACTCAATCGTATTCATGAGCGTTTGAGTGACGACTCATCTAAACAGCGCGAGCATCGTTTAAATATTTTACGAAACCGACTGGCTAACGAGACTCCCGAGCAGTGCAAATATCGTTTAAATATCATACGAGACCGATTGACCAATGAGACTCCCGAACAGCGGGAACATCGTCTCAGTGTTATTCGAGAACGGTTGAATAATGAGACTACCGAACAGCGCGAACATAGACTCGATCTAATAAGTTTGGCTGAATTTGCCGTTCGTTACGAAACCGTTTCGAGTACATTTTAGGACGATGATAATGGTGATGTATTGAGCTAAGGGATCAAGTAAACAAGAGTACGAAATACATCCAATTGCGCGATATTACAAGATAGTGAATCAGAAATCAGGCGGCAGTTCTACGCACTCGCTACTACATTTTAAATAGTGATAGAGAAGGATTTTATTACAGTCTGATTGTATGTCACAATCAGACTGTAGTGAAAGTGAACTCATTGAAGAGGGCGAAACAGCTGAAGGTTGTTTCTTACGCCAACAATCAGAGTTAAGGCCTCTTCTACATAATTTATCTGTAGAACAATTCGCCCATGCCGAACAAGTCATCAAACAAGCTCTGGTTCAGGCTGTAGCACTGAACATTGTGAATCAGGATAAAGACGTCAACGGTTCTACAGAACATAATGTAAATATTTACGCCGAAGATCAAATCGATGTGTATAATCATTAATCATATATCTTAACTAGATGTTCCCGCGGTTTCACCCGCGTTTATCGTTACTGCGCCGCCCCCGTGGGTCGTAGCGTGATGTTACATAGCCTATAGCCTTCCTCGATAAATAGGCTATCCAACACTAAAAGAATATTTCAAATCGAACCAGTAGTAATCACGCAGAATAAACCAGGAGAAACATCGTTTGTACTATGTCTGTAATGGGTAATTATTTTGCTGCGATGTTATTTTAAAACTGCTATAACTCCTAAGATATTCATTGAAATCGAACGATGTACAGGGCAATTTTGTTTTAAATTAAATACTTGTGATGAATAACGTATTTATTTGGATAAGGATTAATATCATGTTTATAAAAATACCTTCGCAAATAATGCATTATTTTAGAACAAATTTCGTTAGCATAAAAATGGTTATAGTGATCCAACCTTAAAAGATAGACATATGCTGTCGCGGACTTTTTGATAACTTTTAAAGGGGAACAATTCTGTCATACATGATTTTTGCGAAACTTTAACTGTTTACGCGGCGCACGCATCGGAAGCTCTCAAAAGGAAAAAATACTCTCCGATTTTGAAACATTCTTCATTGGTGCTCCGCTCCTATTGATCTTAGCGTGATGATATATAGCCTATAGCCTTCCTCGATAAATAGGCTATCTAACACTGAAATAATTTTTCAAATCGGATCAGTAGTTCCTGAGATTAGCGCGTTCAAGTAAACAAACAAACAAACAAACAAACTCTTCAGCTTTATAATATATAATATATAGATTAAGCAACTTTATTACACACTAGTTATCCACGCCGCGACTACGCCCGCGTTTAATTAGGTTTTCCCGTGGTAAAAGTAGCCTATGTCCATCAGGGATAATGTAGGATTCTAATGGTAAAAGAATTTTCAAAATTGGTTCAGTCGATCCAGAGATTACCCCTACAACCTCACAAACTCACAAACATACCTAAAAATACGCGTCGAATTGACAACCTCCTCCTTTTCTTAAAGTCGGTTAAAATGATTAATACTTCTAGTTTCTAGCACTCACTCTGCTGTCTCCAGAGAAATCAATTATCGATATTGACAAGTCTCTATACATTATTCTAGAACAAGAAATCCCCTAACTCCTAACCGTTAAAGAGTTGTACCTTCCTTCATCAGATCAGCGTCATGAGATGATGATGACCATACGCAAATGTCTTAATAGCTTTAGAAAATATATGAAAAACATTGTTACTACCTATAACATATGAGCGTTGCCCTCGATTACCCTGGGATTCCGGCATCAGATCCTGACTTGGTGCCAATGGGACCACCCTTGGGATATCTACTTTCCAACAAGAAAATAATCATCGAAATCACTTCTTAAACGACGGAGTTATCCGCGGACACACATAAAATATAATATATAAGGTCGAATTGAGAAACCTCCTTTTTAGAAGTAGGTTAAAAAAGGAAAACATAGGGACATGCCAATAGAGGCCATACATTTTTTAGAAAAAAAAATTGTTCTACTGGCATTATCCAGGAAAGAAACGGGGGACTACGTTTGTATGGAAAAACGGCCCTTGTGTTTCCTCTTAATGCTTGACGTTTCGACCGGGTTACACCGGCCGTGGTCACAAGCTGACTGATTCTGATCACAATGATGTCAATGACACACTGATGTCAGCTTGTGACTTGATATAGTCACAAGCTGACATCAGTCAGCTGCAAGGCAAAAGTTTAAAAAGTTATTCAATTTAATATCTCAAACATCTGGTAACAGGCAAAATACTTAGTCATATATCATTTAATCTTCCAGGTGTCTGACCAAGAGATAGGGAATATTCTAGGTTGCGTGGGGTACCATCTTCACCCCCATATAACCAACCTCCACTTCAACTTCAAGGTGCTGCCGCCGAGAGAGCTGCCTTGCTACGTCTTAAAGATGTTCTCCGATCTTGGACTAGATAAGACGTATCTCTGCTTATATTCGACTATCTATTAGCGACGACTAGTTTTTAATTAAGTATAAGTCGACTATAGTAAGGCCAATGAGTCGGGAGCATGTAAACAAACGGCCAGCGGATTTTAACATTTTATTTTCTAAATATCTACAAGATCAATCAATATTCTGCCTTTAACTTCTGGAGGAACGTGATATGATGTCCCTTCAACACAAAGGATCCTCCGAGAGGGTTGGGTGATCGTGCATGGCGCGCCGGAGCTGGCTGTTGATGTCGGATACTTGTAGATTGTAGATCGTTGATAGATCGTTGTAGATAGACCCTACGGGTCTACAATTTATATGATCCTCAAATAGTTGGTCCGAGTCTGGGGGTTATTTGAATGTTCCCCGCGACACATGCATTATTCTTAGAGCAGGAGTTTTTTAAATAAAAGCAACAATAATCGAATCATTCGATAATTTTACGTGACACAATCAACCCCTTTCCCCCATCCCGCTCCTTCTCCTTCCTACTTTCTTTCCTAAAGGGTTGGTAACGCGCAAGTGATGCCTCTGGCGTCGCAGGCGTCCATAGGCCACGGTGACCACTTACCATCAGGTGGGCCGTATGCTTATTTGCCAACTTAGTTGAATAAAAATAAAAAAACAATCGGGTACCTCTAATTTCAAGTTCCATACTTGGTTCTATAGAACGAAAATAACTAACTATATTTACCCTAGTGACCTAAGCATATATGTTCGTTAGGTTCAAAATAATGAAAGGCAAGCTAGCCTGTTTCATTCTGCATGTGAAGAAAGGGTATCGCGACGTACCGTACCACAGTTGGAACCATTCGTTCAACGTGGGGCAGTGGGCTTATGCCGCAGTCATCAACTTCAAGCTCGTTAAAAATGGATATTTCAAGTAAGTTATCATCATACCAGCGTGTAACAGAAAGGTGTGGTCAGGAACGAAACCACTACATATTAACAAAGACCCCGTCGCGTCTCTCTGTCTGTTCGCAATAAACTCAAAAACTACCTACTGAACGGATTTTCATGCGGTCCTAACCAATAGACAGAGTTATCATCAGGATGGTGCAGATGTAACCTAATCTGCAGACCAAATTTCGGCCATGGCGGCCAGTCTTAACGGAGGACAGACAGACGCGGTAAAGAACTTTGTTTTATAACATGTAGTGAACACCTATGTAGGTATATTCTTATGTTATTGTCAAATTGTTTGCAGTGAATTGCAAGTATTGATGTTCGTATTAGCGGGTCTAATGCATGACCTGGATCATCGTGGCACGACAAATAGCTTCCAAATACAGGGACGTGAGTATATCCAAACTAATATTATAGGTGCGAATATGTTTATTTGTTTTGCTTTCACTTCTTAACTACTCGACCGATCATCATAAAATTTCGCATACCTACATGTTGTCAGGAGTAGGTACCTATAGAAAAGGATAATTTATACTAATATTATAAAGCTGAAGAGTTTGTTTGAACGCACTAATCTCAGGAAGTACTGGTTCGAATTGGAAAATTCTATTAGTGTTGGATAGCCTATTTATAGGGGAAAGCTATAGGCTATATAACATCACGCTACGACCTACGGGGGCGGCGCAGTAACGATAAACGCGGGTGAAACCGCGGGAACATCTAGTCTTTGAGAATTTATGTTCTCATAGTGTCGTGGCTAATCTGGCAACGCAAGCAAGTGGTGATAGGGGTGAGAGTGACAAGAATACCGTAGATGGAACAGAATAAACAGTATGGAGGAACGTGCTCCGATGTCTAGAGAGACATCGGACCACATTCCTCCTGCCTGTCCAGCCTGGTCGGAGGATCCTCCCTCTGTTTTAGAGAACACAGAGGGAGGATCCTCCGACCAGGCTGGGTGATCGTGCCTGGTGGGCCGCAGCCGAACGGTTGATATCGGGATCTTGTGAATTTCACTTGTGCGATTTCGGATTATAATTATGGTGGACGTGGTTTTAAGCCCTTATTTTGTACAGCGCCATCTGTTGGTTGTAGTCGCACCGTCTGCGTCTGTGCGGAGTCGCCACAACAATATCAAAAATTCGTATTACTACAAAATAACTGGTAATGGTTCCTCCAAGTTAATTTTTGACTCATATTCTAAGAAAAATATGTCAAGATTTACCTGTCTGTAACTAACACGACTCGTTTCTTGATGTAGGTACCGGGCCTTAAACTACCTATGATATCATTACAGAAACCACCCTTGCTGCCTTGTACTCTTCGGAGGGTAGCGTAATGGAGCGCCACCACCTCGCTCAAGCGATGTGCATTCTGAACACTGAAGGATGTGACATACTGGAGCCCTTGCCAAGGAGGGATTACGACAGGGCGCTGTTACTACTCAAAGACTTCATATTGGCAACAGACCTGGCAAACTTCTTTAGGTACATATACTTACTTAATTTAAAATAACGTAAAAAAATTAAATCTTTATAAAGATTTAATTTTTTTTTAGCCAACTACGTATTAATTTGTTTAACAATATAAATGTAAAAGTTTTTTATAGCCAATAACAGGTTTCCCTTAAGAGGAAACACTAAGGGCGAGATAATTAAAAAATAGGTATTTGTAAAATCTATTGCTGTCGCGCAGCGCGATAGAGACACCTGCAGCTTGGACCGAAAATACCTGTTAAAAGTACACAAAATCAACGCTTCGTAGTCCCCTGATTCCTTCTCCAAAAATTTTAATTAAAAATTAAAGAAAGGCTTTGGCCGTGTTCCTATGTTTTCCTTTTTTTATATAATCTAGTCAAATTTGTTTTCTGGATGTTTCAATACAGCGGAAAATCCCAATTTTTAAGGTTTTTGAAGGCTCGTGTCTCTTTTAATAATTAATTTATGCAAGAAAGGAAAACATGCCAATAGAGGCCATATATTTTTTAGAAAAAAATTATTGTGCTACTGGCATTATCCAGGGAAGAAACAGGGGACTACGTTTGTATTGAAAAACGGCCCTTGTGTTTCCTCTTAAGACTGCGCCGAGCGAAATGTGCCAAAACAGGCGGTCACAGTTAAGTGAATAAAATCAACATTTTTTGTTTAATACAAATATAAAATATACATTTACCATTAAAATTAATGTGTTTACAATTATTACTCCGTGTAAAAAACTTAAAATAATTACCTAATATTTTCGCCTACAAAATTACGTAAATTTGCACAAAAAATGCGAAAACGTAAGCTCGTATTAAAAGTACCTACGTGATTTTTAGATTATAATTTACTAGATGTTCCCGCGGTTTCACCCGCGTTTATCGTTACTGCGCCGCCCCCGTGGGTCGTAGCGTGATATTATATAGCCTATAGCCTTCCTCGATAAATAGGCTATCCAACACTAAAAGAATATTTCAAATCGAACCAGTAGTAATCACGCAGAATAAACCATGAGAAACATCGTTTGTACTATGTCTGTAATGGGTAATTATTTTGCTGCGATGTTATTTTAAAACTGCTATAACTCCTAAGATATTCATTGAAATCGAACGATGTACTGTGATGAATAACGTATTTATTTGGATAAGGATTAATATCATGTTTATAAAAATACCTTCGCAAATAATGCATTATTTTAGAACAAATTTCGTTAGCATAAAAATGGTTATAGTGAGCCAACCTTAAAAGATAGACATATGCTGTCGCGGACTTTTTTTTAGAACTTTTAAAGGGGAACAATTCTGTCATACATGATTTTTGCGAAACTTTAACTGTTTACGCAGCGCACGCAGCGGAAGCTCTCAGAAGGAAAAAATACTCTCCGATTTTGAAACATTCTTCATTGGTGCTCCGCTCCTATTGATCTTAGCGTGATGATATATAGCCTATAGCCCTCCTCGATAAATGGGCTTTCTAACACTGAAAGAATTTTTCAAATCGGGCCTGTAGTTCCTGAGATTAGCGCGTTCAAGTAAACAAACAAACAAACTCTTCAGCTTTATAATATTAGAATAGATAACAGTAGAAATCTATCCTACATATTTTACAGCTTAACAAAACATAAATAGTTATATTACAATTTGTCCGTCTCAAATATTTAAGTTATTGTTTGACAATAAAGATACATATTTATCAAAAAAGCACTTCAAATCCTCCATACAATTTTACTATGGCGGCCGCGCGCCGATTTCAATATGCGCCGCACGAGCTCTGTCATTAACTGTGTTACGCTCTTATATCAGTATAATTCAACTTATTGACAGATCACGACTTACAACTTATGATCATAAAGTTTAAATATAATGGTACATATATAAAAAAAAACATTATTGCTATATACGGTAGGTAATAAGTTAATAACTAAATACTTATTTATCGCTCGACGTTTCGACGAACTTGCATTGATTGTGGTCACGGGTTGACCGACGTTTGGTGACCCCAGCGACGTTTTCGTGTAGTGCGAGTTTCGGCACCTCCCCTTACTTTGTCAATATTATGTATAGGTACTTGCTATGTCGTTATTCTGACACACAGCAACACATACACAATTTTAATTTTATATCAAGTACGTTAATAAGTTTATAATAACTAATCTATACTAATATTATAAAGCTGAAGGGTTTGTTTGTTTGTTCGAACGCGCTAATCTCAGGAACTACTGGTTCGAATTGAAAAATTCTTTTAGTGTTGGATAGCCTATTTATCGAGGAAGGCTATAGACTATATAACATCACGCTGCGACCCACGGGGGCGGCACAGTAACGATAAACGCAGGTGAAACCGCGGGAACATCTAGTTGTAAAAAATGAGTATAATCCACCCGTGCTTGTTCCTTCGTGTTACTACTTTCATACCTATTAAATATTGCTCTACACAGGAAGAAGAACGAATACCAGGTCATTGCGATAGACTTCCAGAAAGGCAACCGTCTACACATCAACGCTATGAGCTGTTTGCTCATGAACTGCGCTGACCTCAGCGATCAGCTCAAGGACTGGTGCAGCATCAAGAAGACTGCTGTAAGATACCAATCATCCGTTTGATATTGATGGTTTTCTACAAATAGTGGTTACCGGACCAGTCTTGCGAAAGCATCAGTTTACATTCTTATTGAACTCATGATCAATACCCCTGCTTCGCCAAAGCGATAACCATTGAATCCACTCACTCAAAGAATAGCTTACCCAGACCCAAAGACATATTGTTAGATAATACAACATTTTGTACTTTAATTCACAAGACTGGTACTGCCACCGTACCTTACCTCGCTAGCGCGTCAAAGGTTCGATAAAGCTTCGATTTTAATTAAAAATAAATTGTGAGATTAACAAATACAGATTGATGCGAGTCAGGGTGTACTTTAAGTAATATAATAGAAAATGATGACTTTGGGTCAGCGCTGACGGACGGAGTGGCGGCGAAGAGACTAATTTAGTAACAATTTAAATTCAACCTAAAGTGCTTCAGAATACGATTGTATTTGGTACAACGAAATAAAATGACCGCGCTTTGAGTAGCTCGCCGTCATTTTATTTCGTTGTACCAAATACAATCGTATTCTGAAGCACTTTAGGTTGAATTTAAATTGTTACTGAATTAGTCTCTTCGCCGCCACTTCATCTGTCGGCGTTGACCCTTAGAGTTGGAAAAGCTATGTTTTTGTTTGTTTTTATTTAAAAAGTCAACTCCTGCACTAGTAATATACCTAGTCTGCATCGCGGGGGTAACAAACATTCAAGCAACGGACACAAACACATCCAGACTCGGAACAACCATTTATGGATCACACAATTTTTTTTCCCCGGTGGGATTTGAAGCCACAACACTCGGCGTAAGTAGCAGTGGCGAGCCGACCACTTAAACCACTAAGTCATCCGTGCAGTCATAATATTAGATAGGTACCTATAGTATAATATTATGTGGACCTTAATTTTTGTTAACGTGTTTGCATGGGCTACGAGCTACGCTACAGAATCAAACAATGTTCAATTAACCATTAATTTGAAAATTGTGTTTGGTTCTGTTAATCAGCGATGGCCTAGTGGGAAACCGTTGGACTGCCACGCAGAGGTCTCGAGTTCGAATCCAAGGCGCGCATCTCTGACTTTTCGAAGTTATATGCGTATTAATTAATTATCGCTTGCTTTAACGGTGAAGGAAAGCATCGTGAGGAAACCTGCATGTCTGAGAGTTCTCCATAATGTTCTCGAAGATATGTAAAGTCTGCCAACCCGCACTAGGCCAGCGTGGTGGACTAACCTTTCTCGCACTGAGAAGAGGCCCGTGCCCAGCAGTGGGACAGCTTAATAGAGGGCTGATATTATTATAATATTAATTAACCTAACAAGAGAAATACTGCATGTGAAAGGTATATATTTCATACTAGAAATTCCTCCGTAGCGCAGCTCTAGTGAATGCGACTGCTGTGCATGATGTCTCGGGTTCGAATCCCGGGTCGGGCCAACAAAAGTTATTGGTTTTTCTGTTAAGAAATTTCAATAGCAGCCCGGAGTTGATGGTGCTCCACCAAGTTGCTCGTACGTTATCTCTTTCTGGTCGTGTCGGATGGTCGTCCTATCGGATCATTAGAGTAAGTGAACATAGAGTGTACTTGTGTATGCGCACACACTTGTGCAATATGATATCGCCTGCGCAGACGACCACTCTCCGTTAAAATTGGCCGCCGTGATCGAATTTCGGTCTGGATAACATTATTTGAAATTTTGTATTATACTTTTGTGATAAACATGAGGAGAGAACTCCTTAAGGCACATACGTACTTAGCTAATGTATACGATTCTGCATAGGCTGCAGTTCTGACAGAGTTCTTCAATCAAGGCGACGTGGAGAAGAGTCGGGGCGAACTGCCCGCGCTCATGATGGACAGAGACAAGTGCTTCATCCCCGACCTCGAGATTGATTTTCTGAAAAACATCTGCGTACCGCTATTCCAGTTAGTAGAATTTTATCTATGTATATCTATGTATATCGATCTGTTGTGTAAAATGCAACTATGTATACTAATCTGTCTACCTGTTCGATTTTGGTCGAGTAATATTATTAGGTAGTTTTCGTACAACTCTTAGCGGAATGGGGTTCTGTTCATAAATTGGCTATCCAACACTAAAATAATTTTTCAATTCGAACCAGTAGTTCCTGAGATTAGCGCGTTCAAACAAACAAACAAACTCTTGAGCTTTATAATATTAGTATAGACTAGATGTTCCCGTGTTTATAGTTACTGCGCCGCCCCCGTGGGTCGTAGCGTGATGTTATATAGCCTATAGCTTTCCTCGATAAATGGGCTATCCAATACTAAAAGAATTTTTTTAATTCGAACCAGTAGTGCCTGCGATTAGCGCGTTCTAACAAACAAACTCTTCAGCTTTATAATATTAGTATAGACTAGCTGTTACCTGCGACTTCTTCCGCGTAGTTTTTAACTAAAAAGTGTTTGTCTCCGCGGCATCCTATTTTTTTTCTAAAATCAAAGTAGCCGAAGTTACTCCTTATAACATCAGCTATCTGCCAGTGAAAGTCCCGTCAAAATCGGTTCAGTCGTTTCGGAGATAAGCTGGAACAAACAGACAGACAGACAAAAATTTTAAAAATAGATGTTTTCGGATAGGTAGGTACCTTATATACTTTGATATGCTTTATATAAAAAGCTGTTATTTTGACATTACAAACAGACACTTCAATTTTATTTATTTGTATAGATGAATTCTAAGTATCTACATTCTTACAGGATTGTTGGGACGATACTGCCAAAGGCTTTGGCTTGTATTAAAATATTAGAGAACCATATTGAGAGGTGGGACGCTGCCAAACCGATATTTGCTGAGGTAACTATAATAATAATAATAATATTCTACCACATTCACACAACACCATCTAGCCCAAACTAAGCTGAGCTTGTACTACGGGTACTAGACAATGGATAAACATACATATATTACTTTTTTTTTTGTAAATACATACAACTATCACTTAAGAGTCGTTGCATAGTAATCACTTCATACACGCTCTAAGGCATTAGTTCCCAAAGTGCTCCAGGTGGACCTCTAGGAGTCCACGGGAGACTCGATGGGGGTCTACGTAGGCGTGACAAAAAAATGGGGGTTCACAATTCGTAAGGGGGGTTCGATAGTGAAGAACTTCATTTATCAATGTAGGCAGATAATATTTTAACCTTTTGACCGTGGCGTCATTGACGTGGCAATAACGAAAATCTGTGTTCTCTACGCCAAGCATCGAACTCCTTCTATTATACCTACAAAATAATAGTCACGGCAAAAGTATATATCGATAAAACATCGATACACTTTTTACTTGTGCATGGTTTACGGATAAAAATTGCTTATAAATACCATTGAATTATATTTCGTTTCATTCATATTCCCCTTTTTTCTCATTTTAGTATTTATTACTGAGAAGCTACAACGTTAGATAAGAGCAGACTTTATAATAAAAAATTGGTTGTCTGTAAAGTCGGTTTACGGACGATAGTTTAACGTGACAACGTCATAACGTGCCTTTCCCTCGCTCGTGCAGCGCTCTCGCTCCGATCGTAACATTACAATGAGCGTAACGGGACAATGAGCGTAACGGGACAATGAGCGTAACGGGACAATGAGCGTAACGGGACAATGAGCGTAACGGGACAATGAGCGTAACGGGACAATGAGTGTAACGGGACAATGAGTCATCATTTTTCGTGCGTGCAGCCGGCGCGAGTCAAGGTTTAATGAAACCGAATTTCCAAAAAATATATTTATTTAGAAAGCAAGGTGTTTACAGAGTCGTTTGCGAGAACAGAATGAATCTTAATTAAATTATAAATTATAAACTAAGTACATAAAATGTCGGTTTCACGGGTTTCATATAACCGGGATTCTAGTAAGTAAAGTGACAATCAGCATTATTTGTTCTAGAACATTCGATGTTTACACGGGTTTCCAGTAACAAGTATTATAAGTAAAAGTCAGCATAATTTGTTCTAGAACTTTCCATTAAGTTTCTCACGCTGCCTTACACGTGTTATGTATATATGTTATTTAGAGCTAAGTAGGCATATATCTATGGGGGTGGCATCCTTAACTCCTCCCCCTTTAAGAGAGAAATCAGCTGGAGTTGAGTTACTTGGCTCCAGATGATTTCGTTTTAAAACAAAAATCATTTTAAAAACTTTAAATTTGACAATCATAAATACAATTAGAAATACAAATATTATAACTATGACACTTATTGTCCATACACTGATGTCCTTGGTCGCTATAATATCGCTTTCGTTTACACTTTCACTGCTATATTTCGCACTATTTAAAATGTCCTTGATATCGTTGAGGTCGACACCCCGAAGGTCGACTTGGTTATCTTCCACTCTGATTTCTTCTTGCAGCTCCGGCATGTTGACTGGTCTCAATCGCAGTCTGGCATCTGGTGTCCTTGTTTCGTAGATTTTGTTGATGGTTTTCTCTCCTATTTGTGTCTCGCAGTTTTGGCTGGGGTTTACCAAAAATGTTCCTTGCATGTTGTATCTCATGATTTCATCGTTGCAGTTTTCGGTGGATATTACGTTTTCTTTAGCGAAGAGTAACCATATTCCATCAGCTACCATGTGGCTACGTGTATCTTCTATCTGTATAGAGTGGCGATGACATGCAGAATAGTTTTCCAGCAGTATGATTTGTTCGATGCACGTCGTTTCAGCGTATTGTATGATGTTTTCTTCTTTACATAGGACTCGTTCATCTTCTATCTGCTTGCACGGACTTACTACAGGTTTGTATTTCAATCCATTCTCTAAGAGGTAAGGGTATCTTGGAATTATGATAGAGGTTTTAAGTGTACTGGGATTGTATATGGGGATAGGAATTATTTTGTAATAGTTATATGTGACCGTGTCTAATAAAGGGACTTCTAATATAAAAACTAACTTATTATTATCTGAATACGCTTTTAACATAATAGTTTCTTCTAACTTAGCAAGCTTTTCTTTATCAACTTTATAAACTAACCTATGGTATTTGTCTATTTCTACTAAAATATTTAAAAGTTCTGTGGAATTAATTATTGATTGGTGTAAAATATGCATTCTACTAAACGCTATTGCTGTTTCGATTTCTTGTATAACTTTATAAATAGAACGAAAGTTATTTAAAATCTGGTATAAGGTATTCATTTGACTTACGATATTATGTATTCTTGTTTGATTGTACTGAAGTGTTTGTAATTGCGAAGTTTTTATATTTAACTGTTGCAAATTAAACTTCATATCATCTGATATGTTAACTAATTTATCAAACGCTTTTTGCATTAGTGATACTTTTCTTTCTACTGAATGTTCTTTATTCCTAAGTTGACTAATTTCCGAGTTATATTTAATAGCATGTTCATTATTAAGATTGCCTGAAATTAATTTGATGATGGAATCTAACGGATTTAATAATCCTCTTTTAAGCATTTTACTAGGAACTATTTGTTTTAATCTATCTTTTGTGAGTTCCATATATGATTCTGTCTGTAAAATAAGACCTATAAGCTCATTTCGTGACTCTTTTTGTGAGTAAATTATATCTTTTAGCCTAAAGTATTGGCGAATATTAATATCTAAGTACTTATCTAACTTTTCTAAATCTAACGTCTTAAAAATAGTCCAATGATTACTCTGAATCACTGCTGCACTTATCCGTATCAGCGCTATTCCAGGATTGTGACTCATATCCTCTATGTTTACGCTGCTTGCCAATCCCACTAGGGCTAGGCTTACCAGGACTGCTTGGCGCCACCTGTGGAGGACGTCTTATATTCTTTACTGCTACTTTCGTATTTCTCTTTTTAAGCTTTACAGGCACAATGTTCCTATCTACTTTCCCTATTACTTTCGCCTTTTCGTAACGTGGTTCTTCCTTAGCTTTTTGTGTCCTAGTCGTTTTCATAAATACAGTTTCGTCTTCTTTCAGACCAGGTGGTTCTTCACCGCCTTTCTTTTCTAAAACCTTAACTTTATTATTTTTTATTTTATCGCTAATATATTCATATAGGACTTTTAACCGTTTCCTATGGTCTAGCACAAGTTTCTGTAACAGATTTTTCTCCCTATCTATATAATAATAATAATAATATTCTATCACATACACACAACACCATCTAGCCCAAGCTAAGCAGAGCTTGTACTATGGGTACTAGACAATGGATAAACATACATATATACTTTTTTTTGTAAATACATACATATTATACATAGAAATACCCAGACCAAGACAAACATCCATGTTCATGCACACAAATGTTTGACTTGTGCGGGAATCGAACCCGCGACCTCAGGCGTGGCAGTCGGTTACACTAACCACTACGCCATCGAGGCCGACAATATATCGAAAGCATTGCCTGAATCGGTATGGCCAAATGCCATTTCAAAAGGTGTAAAATTGGTTGTACTGTGGATGGTGTTATTATAGGCCATGATAGCGAATGTCATTACTGACGCTGCATCTTGCTCAGTTTTTTCATACTTTGCTAATCTGTAAATTTCTATGATTGTCGAATGGAAACGTTCTACAATCGCCATGGAACTGGGATTGTTTGGAGTCCCTACATGCATTTCGATTTTATATAAAGTTAACATTTCTTGTACAAGTTTATTGTTGAATTCTGTACCTGGGTCGCTACTTATTTTTTTCGGCACCCCGTACATGCTAAAATATTTAATTAATGCCTTTACTATTTCAGGTGTACTTCTATTTGGTATGTTAAAAGCTTGGGCTAACTTACTGAAAGCATCTACAATAGTTAAGTAGTGATTATTTTCTATATATAACAAGTCCATAAAAACTTCCTCAAACGGCATGCACTGTGTTTGGGTAAGTTGTATGGTTGGTTTGATCGGATTCCTATCGTACTTCATTTTTCGACACTGTTCACAGGCGTTAATGATAGCTGAAATTGTCTGTTTCATATTACTCCACCAATAGTGTCTTTTAAGTTTAGTTAGTGTTTCTCTAATACCTCTGTGGACAGTTTTACCTTCATGATACTTTATTATAATGTCCCTTTGCTCATTCTCATCTGTAACATTAACTACTCTATCTGTACACTCTATCAAATTTTGGGTACCTTTCTTATATAACTCTATTACTACCTTACTAAATACTTTTCTAAAACCTTCTGTTTCAAAATAAATGTAATATTTATGCTTAAAATGTACGTATTCTTTTAAAAAGTTCTTAACTAAATGTTCATTATTAGCAACTGGTATATGTACTTCTAATATTCTCTAATTGCTATTTGAAATATCTTTCACACAAATATCGTCTTTGTGCCATGTATGGACGAGAATTTGTCTAGGTTTAGAATCTACTGCTTCGTTTAGTATAGGTATTCCCTCATGTTCTCTGTTTGTTATTGAATGGCCTGTAGCTCCATCATCTGAATCTGATATATCTAAAAACTGGTTCCTCTTTACGACTTGCACTTAGTCTTGCAGCTTCTGAATCTGAGTCCGACAAGGAAATTATTTCGTCATTCTCGTTACTACCATTATCATAATTAACTTGAATTGATTCGTTATCGTTGTCTAACACGTTAACCTTAATTTCTCTAGTTTTTAGACCATTTATGTTAACTTTAATAGTACTATTTTCAGTGTTAATGCTATTAATCTTGATACGTGATAACGCATCGGCATTGGAGTTTTGTGACCCTTTCTTATAATTGATTTTGAAATCATATTCTTCTAGCCTTAAGCGCCAACGCGTAAGTTTACTATTTGATTCCTTAAGTGTATACAACCAGGCCAAAGGTCTATGGTCTGTGTAAATGTAAAACTTTTTCCCCATAAATATGGTCTGAAGTGTTTGACCGCCCATATAACTGCTAAAAGCTCTTTCTCTATCGTGCTGTACCTAGACTCTGTATTACTTAGAGTTCTGCTAGCATACGCGACTGGTCTATCTGAACCTATAGGACCCTGAGAAAGTACTACCCCGATTGCAAAGTTTGATGCATCCGTGGTTAAACTGAAGGGCTTACTAAAGTCCGGAAATTGTAGTAATGGAGCATTGGTTAATAGTTTTTGACATGTTTCAAAGCTTTCTATGTATTCTTCATTTAATTCTATTTTTCTACCTTTTTTCAAACATACTGTAGGTCTAGTCTAGTGATCTTCGCGAAATCTTTAATAAATTTCCTATAATACCCTATGAGACCAAGAAAACTTTTTATTTCAGTAGTGGTTTTGGGAATAGGATATTTTAGTACCGCGTCTATCTTATCATTATTGGGCTTTAACCCTTCGCTTGTTATCGTGTGGCCTAAGTAAAGTACCTCTTTACGTAAGAAATGAGACTTATCTAATTGTACTTTTAAGTTAGTTTGACGAAATCTATCAAATACTGCCCTAAGTTTTTCGTTATGTTCTTGGATACTTTTTGCGAAAATGATTACGTCGTCGAGATATACTAAGCAATGTATTCCCTGCAGACCTCGCAGTACGTTATCAATAGCACGTTGAAACGTTGCGGGTGCGGGTTTTAGCCCAAATGGCATTCTATTAAACTGATAGTGTCCAAACGGTGTACTGAATGCTGTTTTTGTTCTATCCTCTTTTTCTACCTCAATTTGGTGGTATCCACTTGCCAAATCTAATGTAGAGAAGTATATACTCTTTCCTAACATATCAAAAACGTCATTGATATTAGGCAGAGGGTATTTGTCATCAATGGTAATGTCGTTGAGGCGTCTATAGTCAACGACCATTCTCCATTTTTGTTTACCAGAACTATAAATTTTTTTAGGTACCAAGTGTATCGGTGCACTCCACGGTGAAAATGATTTTTCAATAACGTTATCTCTTAACATTTTTTCTACTTGACTCCTAATTTCTGCCGTTTGTCAACACAATTCATATTAAAGCACATAGGCAATAGGGTCTTCATTTCTAGTTCTTATCTTATGTTTAAACCTCGTTTGTGAATGACAATGGCACGTCCTCACAATAACATATATCCTTATATTCAGTACAAATATTTAAAATCGATTGACTTTCCTCTTTCATATATCTATGGGGGTGGCATCCTTAACTCAAAAAATATGTGGGTGACTTGTATTTACACATACAATACATTAGAAATTAGACAATTACACAACGACTGAACACTACACAAACATACACTTCACCCTACAAACAGCGCACCGCCTGCCAAGCACCATTGCTTAAAGGCGCGTGATTCTACACACACACACACACTACGCGTCTGCGCGCGCGCACACCTTCGGCTCGCGTTCGGGAGTTTCCGGTCGCCAGTCACGACCTATGCCCGACGCTGAACGTACGTTCGTTTTTGTATCGCGCCCGCGCCTATAATATTACGTGTGTACCAATATAAACTAGTAAGACTTAATAGTGTTTATATTATACCCAAAAGTAATTTGAATATTTTAAATAATAAAGTCACAACACTGGTCGCGTTTGTGACGACATCCACTGACGTGAAGAGCCGTCTCTGGCGTGGCTAGCACTGCGCTTACAAACATTGCCGCCATTGTATTAGAGATGTACCAGTGTGATATATTAAACGATATTATAGTATTATAAGTTATAACATTTAATATTATAGTCACGTGATTATTATTATACTAGAATAATACATATAATAATTAGGTATTAAATAGAAAATATTTATTCATAATAAATATTTTTGTTATAGTTGTCAAATTGTCTTCTTTGTCTTAAACGATTCACCTGAAATAAGTTGTTACACTAGTACTTATCTCGTACATTTTTAATAAGTGCAAATACACTTATTAGTAATATTTAGCTTGGTGTTTAAAATATTTAGTTTTTTTGATGTGGTAATACTTATTGTAAAAAAAGGTACCGGAAATCTCTATGACTTGCGAAATCCCACAAAAAGGTTTGAATGGTTATAGCCACTTGTAGCTTAAGTACCATAAGTTGACAAAGAATTAAGTTATTGTATCAACTACTCGAAGAAAGTTAGGTTAGTTACCAAAGTTCGTTTCCTATAATGTGTTCAGCGGAAAATACATCCCGACCCTCGTCACCGAGTTAACCAGACAAATCAACGCAAGCCAATGCAGAGGACATTGCCGACAACTTTTTATATTTATTTATTTATTTTATTTATTTCTCTATTTACTACATTACACATTTTCATAATTGGCAGCGGCTTCCGCACTAAGCTCGAGGCTTGTATCGCGGACATACATGGGACGAAGAGCAGATGCAATGCAATGTTGCGAATTTACCACCCAATTATTTTCTACTAATATTATATTGCACTCCACTATTAATGTCCTGCAGCGCGGTTGACGTCATAGCACAACGTGTCATTACGTCTGTTGCGTTTATGGTACTGTAAAATCCGGTAAAGGGATTCCGCTGATAGGGATGCGCAAGAGTGACCACTAAAATATCGATTCGCTCGTTTTTACTCATGAGTTTGTCAGTACATACGGTAGTTTTATTTTATATTTTTCTTTGTGTTTAATCTGATGTAAAATGTAATAAACGAGAAATTAGTACCCATTATAAATTAGATACCTACTACGTGAAAAATAGAGAGCAAGTTCGTTGGCATATACCAACTACAGGTGGTCACCGAGGGGAGGATGGGGGTTAAATTGGTCTGTAGGGGTACGTTCCCTAAAATACCTACTCATCCCAGTCTCAAAGACCTACGGAAGTATAAAAAACTAGCCTGCAAAGTGAAGAGCTGACGCTAAAAGAAAATAGGCAGTCGATGATAATTTCTTTAAATGTTATCTTCTGAATATTACTTATTCAGTATCTACCTACTAGATTTTGCATATTTAACCATACTACAGCGTGTAACAGAAAAGTGTCGTCCTATTTTAGGACCGTGATGTATACCTATCTGAAAAATACCCTATCTTCGCTAAAACTAAATAATTTTAAATATTATGACAATGTCAAACATTTTATTTATTTATTTACATCAAATAGAACGACTTGCGCCAATAACACTATTTAATAATGTAATATAGGTATAAATCAAAACAAATAAAATAAACTGCGCAGGCAGGCGCAGTTTTGATAGTGATGTAAATTTAATTTTTAATTCATGTGCGCTATTTCTGTTGCTGAAGTAGGTATAGATTAGAATAATTTGCTTCTTCATCTTTATTTTTTTCTATTCGTGTGGTTAGTGGCCAACCTGTTGTCAAGAGTTTTTCAAGCCGCCCATAGGCCGTCAATTTGACAACAACCGGGGCCGACTTTTTACGTGCCCTCCGAAGCACGGAGACGCTCAGATGAAATACCACTAAGCGGTCACCCATCTATAGACTGACCGCATCCAACGTTGCTTAGCCTCGCTAATCGTTTAGGTACCGATCAGTGAGTGCAACTGGCTACGGCTGATTTGATAAGTCGATAAAAAGGAAATTTTATATTTTAATGAAAATTATGTAGGTATACAGATTTATTTGTCGTTGTTGTACATGCATAATTTGACTAAAACACACACATTGTGTAAAACTTAAATATGACTTCACCTTTCTGATACGTAGGTAGGTAGGTACTGGATAAATATACACGATATATTCATGATCCATCTATTCTTAGGTCCCGATAACGGCAGGTCTAGCGGTGCTCCTAAGTCCTGAGCTGGATACTCTCATAGAGCAGAATCTTAGGGAAAGAGAGTTGGAAAGACGAAGACTGGAACTTGAACATATTGAGGAGGATATGGCAGCCGCAATCACCGCCGCAATCGATGCGGCCACCGTCGCAGCGGATGACGATGACGAGTGAAGAGTTGACGTCACAAGTATGAAGCCTTATTTGAAAGATTAGTAATATAATAATATTTCACGCATGGCGTAGTTTAAGCGATCGCGCCGCTACAGCCGCCGCAACGCGTGTTCCATCCCCACACGGGAAAAATCCTTCACAAAAAGTTGTTGTGAGTTGTTTCGAGTCTGAACTCTTTCTGGATCATTAAATATTTACCCTGTTCATTGTTTGAGTTTTAAAGTTTTACCCCCACGACAAAGGAAAGTGAGATGTGTTAAAAAACATTATATATAGGTAGATATTATTTCTGCAAGGTTTATCAACGTGACGTGTCTAAAATCATACTTATGTTAACGGACTCAGAGTAGGGGTCGTTCGTCGATTCACACCACGGGTTGTTCGCACCACGATCTGAATCGCAGAAGGACCCATTTTGAATTAGTCGTTTCGCACCATGGTGTGAAACGGTGAATGCTTTTTTTGTACTTCGTCGATTCGAACCAATGTTATTTTACTACTATTGAACAGTCTCGCATAAAAGTGTTAGTTTATTTTTATTTATTAATCCACTACTAAGCTATCGTTTTGGAGATTCAAACTATGTTTCATGCTTAGATGCAATTTCAAAATAACAATTCTTTGGTTACTAAATAATAAATAATAATAATATGTATATATATATAGTCATAATTATTATTATTAAGTAATATTTTTTTATATTAAGTATATATTTATTTTATATAATTATTATAATTACAGATAATCAATATTTTGTCATGTGACTAAAAGAAACTAAGACGACAATAAATATTGTTTTTTACCAAGTTTTGTACCAAGCAAGTACATTTAAAAAATAAAAACGGTGGTGGTTCGAATCGACGAAGTCAAAAGAAGTTCTTCGGTGATTCGCACCATGGTGTGAATCAACGAAGTACAAAAAAAGCATTCACCGTTTCACACCATGGTGCGAAACGACTAATTCAAAACGGGTCCTTCTGCGATTCACACCGTGTGGTGCGAACAACCCGTGGTGTGTATCGACGAAAGACCCCTAAGTAGGTGCCTACACCCAGTCTCAAAACAATTATTTGTGGATTAAGTACTTATACCTAATTGCTAAAATAAGTAGTTATGACAAAAAGAAAGACTGAGGAAATTTCGTCATACCTACTACTTTCAGGAATTTATAAATCGCTATTATTTAAAGAGACATCTCTTGCTCTAAGGGTAATCCATCAATCGTGGGGGATTTGACAAACATTGAAACAATGGACATAAAGCTTTGTGTTCGTTGTTTTGGCGCCCTGGCTGCTGAGACGACCTCAAATCATTGCGCGATCAAGGTCGCAGCCGACTTATACAACACCGCTCCCACACGGCAAAATAATGTTAATAGAAATTTGAGCTTTAGGGCGTCCTCTGTAGACATCATTTATATTGATATCACAAAGTAGCAATCAGCTCGCTGTAAGCGAGCTTACCGCCATCGTACCACTCGATAGTAAAAGCCACGCGTACCGCGCGCTTCAAGCGGACGGTCTGCGCGATGTACGCACGCAGACTGCTCGCTTGACACATACAATACATGTGCGGGGACAGCTAGTCGACTGCTAGCTGTAAGCGCGTGGACAGCTGGTTGCCTGCTAGCTGTCGGTGCGTGGACAGCGGATAGTGGCCTCTCCGTTTGGCTTAGCTGTGCGTGAACGGTGTTGGAGCGGTATTGTATAAGTCGGCTGCGACCTTCATACTATCGTCGTGTCGTAGGGGACTTACATTTTAAAAACGGACACATACTCAACACCCCGACTTAGTATGACTAAGTATTTGTGTATCCACAAATGTTTGTCTCGTGTGGGAAACGGACCCAAAACTATCGGCGCGGTGGTGGTGACAAGGTTACACTTAAACCACTTCACCGTCCGTTCAATCATATATCGTGCAAGGTCCCATTTTGTTAAGTAATTGAACATGATTGTGTCAAGTAGTCCAGTTGTGCCTGTTATTAAATGCGCTGTCAATACAGTGATGCCTTTTGTTCCAGGTTCAACATATTTTATTATATTCGTCTGCCTTTGGGGATTTTACCTACATCAGGTGGAAAGATTGATTGCTAACAAGTTTATTTTTGTAACGAACGTCAAAACTGCATACATAGGTACCTACTTAATATATTAGACAACGGATCTTTATCGCGTTGGTAAATTATTTAAAGTTAGGCAATAAATACTGATTTAAACGTATATATCGCACTCTTAACAAAACACTAACTTAGCTCAAAATTTGAAAGAAAGGCAATTTGAACTCTAATGCGTGACTATAATTCTAATATTATATTTGTGTTAAATAATTGCAACAGAGTTTAAATTTGTTTAATCAGAAAATCTCAGATAGGCCTCTGTTTTATTAAGAGTGCGATATGTATGTGTATTATAAATGCTATCTACCTACTGCCTACGTTTAAATATGGCTACCTTTTTGGTCGTCAAGTTGTCCTCCGACAGGCAATTCCAACATGAGATCTTCTACCTATTATAAAATTTTGATCTTGTTTTATTGTTATATTCTCTATCATACATGTTGTTTGGATCGTATTGAATAAAATATTGTTTTAAACGTTACATGAATATTGCAATACATCAAAAACGTTCCACAGCAACATTTTTACGAATATTGAAAAACTTATTTACCTACTTTGAAAGTCTAAAATAGGGTCAAATTAAAACTTGATCTTGTCATTTATAAGTTTATAACATACAAAAGTATCATTATTTAAAAAATATGATTTCACACAGCAATACGGGATTGAACTTTAATCACAATTATCTCAAAATTTTAACTTTGTGAGTTGGAACGTTTATCAGAAAGTACGTCCGAATATAGTAGATAGGTATAGCTCACTCATGTTTAATGTTTTATACTATTGTTCTTCATCTAATGCGAGTTCATTCTTCTTTAATGTAGACACTTTTGTGTAGTCGAAGTACGGTGTGGATAAGGAGTAGATACTATAATTTAAATCTATGTAGCTTTTTTGTTTTTTTTATTTATAATAGGTACTGTCTGTTTTCTAAGACACAATATCAATTACCACATTGAGCGCAATTGATGAAGTAGTGCAATCGGTAGGATTTGAACCCGAAAACTTTCCATCGCAAATTCAATGCCTTATCCGTTGGGTTAACGCCGCTTTTTTATTGTTAAATGTGTATTCATGTTGTGTTGGTAATAGTCTAGATAAATTCCTTAAAATGTGATAAAAAATATGTATATTAAATAAAAAAATATTCATAATTGTGTATTGTTTTATTGTGAAACAGTTACGTACATAAAACTTATTATAACAATACAATTGGTATGGCATACACTGATTTTAGACAAATACGGTTTAGGTCATATCGTTATACAATTTTATTGGAGATACGTGGATTCAGATCCCGTATGGGAATCGAAACCAAAACTTTTCGCGCACTTGAGCAAATACTGTTGAAAACAAAAGTGTTTTTACTATCATGTATTAGCTTTAAAATTAGTAAGATTAGTTTTAAGTATTCCTACTCTTTAAAAATGTTATTGTAAAACACTTTTGTTTCAACAGTATTTGCTCAAGTGTCTTCTCCGGTTGTTTTACAATGGGAGCGTCTCGGCCGGGGGCGTAGCGGAATAACAAATTTAAACGCAGCTGTGTGCGCAGTGTCATTTTATGAATATTTCATACAAATTTTCATAAAGGTTTTTGCAGGTTATACAAATTTATTGAAATTAAACTACTATATCCGTATATAGTAGTTTAATTTCAATGAATAACATTCGCGTAAACAGAAGACAACATTATACAGATTTTATTTTTATTTCTTTTTTATACGTTACGTCTGACCATAAATTATCATGTCCTTAAGTATGTACAATGTTTAACCAGTCACACTGTATATAATACATTTATACATATATCTTTAGACATTGCTAGACCAGTGAATCACATTTAATTTATCGCCGATAGGCTATATACTAAAATAAAGCAGTCTAATCGCTACAATTAATTACCTAATAGACCGTTTAATATACTAAGGGCCACTTGCACGACAACTCACAAAATACGTTTAGCACTAAATATATTTAAAACATCGTGGCATCTCGGTCACCTTCACACGGATGACTGCGACAGCACGATGTTTTAAATCTATTTAGTGCTAAACGTATTTTGTGAGTTGTCGTGCAAGTGGCTCTAAATATTGTTTATTGGGAAGTTCCAAGGAAATGTCATATACCTATGATAGCCCAAATAATCCAGGGATAGGTTATTAATTCTGTCTTTATGTCTGCCTATAGTCTTATTATCGATCAAATACACCATAGATGCACGATCGTCGCTCGAAAAACGGCCCCAACAAAACTGTGCATAAATCAGTCGTATGCGCTATATTATGCACCTGTCCCACTCACTCTTGCGTGCGCTGCCCGTAAGCGAGAGCGAATCGACACCACTACTACGGTGGAGACCGTACCATATACTTAGTACGCTTGCGTATCGCGAGTAACACACTTAGGACGCTTTACATTGACGCGTTTTACCTAAACTATTACAAAATGTTTCTCAGTGGTTCAATGGTTATTCCCGTTTATTTCCTGGATTGCATAATAAATGCAGACACTTATAAGTAAGTAGTACTGGTCAGTGCCACATATTGACGCGGTTTTTGTATGAGAATGTGCATCTATGGTATATTTGATCGAAGAGTCTTATAATGTATTATAACCAGAACATTTATAATTTCTAAACATTGAAGATATTTTATACTCTATACTCCATTTGGTTCGATATTTAACTAAAGATAATCTTGATGTGTCTTTTTTATCTTTGTATCTAAAACTCAGTTTAAAAATAAAATGCTGCTAAAGATGAATGTAGGTAAATACAACAATAACGATTACTGAATCAATTGAACCGTTAGTTTAAGCAGTAGTTTATTTGTTTAATATGTGTTTGTGTAACAAGTCACATCAAGATTGTGTACCTTTAGTTAAGTACCTTTTTTTTTCCGTGGAGAAATGCTCCTTATGCATACCCCCTCGCCACAAGGGGATGCGAGAGGGCAATGTCGGGCTCTCCCGAGACTTCGGGCCTACCGACTAAAACCACCACGTGTGCCACCTCGCTGCTTTGTGAGGTGGGTGGGTCGCTGGAACTATAACTACATCAGGGACCCACCCAGCAGGGCCCAATACAGAAAATAAAAACGGTCTGCGGGCGACGACTCCTGGGCAACGCCCCGGCACAGAGGGCATCGCTCCGACTCAATGGTTGGCGGGCAGGAGATTTTAGTTAAGTACCTAACCAAATGGAGTATAGGTCAGTGTTTCTCAATTAGAGGTTCATAGACCCCAGGGGACGTGAGAATATTGAGAATCACTTTTCTAGATGGATATAATTTTAGGTATTTTGTACAAAGTGTGGATTTAATTTATTAATGACAGAACAACGGATATATATTGAGATGAGACAATATATCTTGGTTATTTATAGGTATATTCAGCAGAGAAGCCAGAGAAGTGTGTCAGGGTCGTAGCAAATGGAAATCCGTAGTCTCTGCCTACCCCTCTGGGGAACAGGCGTGAATCTATGTATGTACGTAGGTATATACAGCATAATAAATACAAAGGAATGCGAAAGCGAAGCGCTTGTGTTTTAGTAGTTTGCGTTTTTGTAGTATTGTTCGAATTAGTTTGAAACATTACCAACACACAATCGTTTTGGATCGTGTATGTAATGTCTCATACTAATTATAATAATATAATATTCTATCACATACACACAACACCATCTAGCCCAAACTAAGCAGAGCTTGTACTACGGGTACTAGACAATGGATAAACATACTTATATACTTTTTTTTGTAAATACATACATATTATACATAGAAACACCCAGACTAAGACAAACATCCAGGTTCATGCACACAAATGTTTGAGTTGTGCGGGAATCGAACCCGCGATCTCAGGCGTGGCACTCGGTTATACTAACCACTACGCCATCGAGAACGACAAATTCGTATACAAAAATTCCGACTCCGGTACCGCTCTGCCGCTGCTGTGTGTAATTTCTCATACCTAAGTATTAAGTCAAGTCGGCAATCTGTATACATTTAGTTTGTGGCATTATCTTTTAAATAAATGCATGGAATTAATTAAAAAAATATATCTCTTTGGTATACTACATATCAAAATAAAAATCGTATAAAAAAATGACCTTATCTAAATAAGTATCGTTGACAACACCAATCTTCAAAAAACTGGCAGCACCGTATTAAGGTGTTATAAAAAATGCAATTATATTAAACATAGTAACGTTTTATTAACGGGTAACATTGATTTATAACTTATATATTAATTAGTTACTGGTAACATTTAAATAACTTATACAAAACTTTGAATTTGATTTTTATTATTATCTATACACAAATATTTGCGCAAACGTAAGACAATATTAAGTCCTTACAAAGTCTTTCTGTATTATTAAGTAAAATCTCTAGGATGTCTTGAATGTTATATTTTACAAAATACGAATGCACATTGCACTGGAAGAACAGTAAGTGAAACAGATACCTATCACAATATTTTACTAATATTATGAGCTAGCATTTGCCAGCGCTTGCACTTGGAAAAAGTAATTTTTTTTTCTGAATAAAAGGTACTCTATGTCCTTTTCTGTACCGCTGAAAACGTGAATGCGAAATTTCATAACGATCGGTCGAGTAGTTAAGACGTAAAAGCGTAACAAACAAACTCACATTCTCATTTATAATATTAGTTAGGATGTGAAAGTTTGTAACACTGCACCGGATAGTTCGTAAACGTTCAAAGAAAATAAAGATAACATTTACTATAAATTAAAAATTTTAAAACCCCCGCCACAAAATAATAAAAATAGTAATCGGCCATTTTGCGGTGGCGGCCATCTTCGATTTGAAATTTATCATAGTGCAGTATTCTACTAGTCAAGTCCTTTCATTTGATACCCATATTAAGGGGGTTGTGAAAAAATGTGTAATCCGCTATTTTGTGGCGGCGGCCATTTTGGAGCGATTTTCATCAAACATAGCTAAGAACACTCCCGACTAATTCACATTTCAAACAAAAAAAACAAAATCAAAATCGGTTCATCCGTTCGGGAGCTACGATGCCAGAGACAGTCACACACACACAGACAAACTTATAACACCCCGTCGTTTTTACGTCGGGGGTTAAAAATAGACAAGAAAATAGTATAAAACAACACTGCCTGATGTTGGACGCGAACTAGATACTTTATAATCAGCTTTATCATGAGGGTTAGGGAACAGAGAGTGCACTTGTGCTTGCGCACATACTTGTGCACTATAATATCTCCTGCGCAGATGGCCAGTCTCCGTTAAGATTGGCCGCCGTGACCGAAAATTCGGTCTGCAGGACATTAATCAGCTTTATCACTGGAGAAACACACAAACTGCTTATATGCATTGGTAAAATGGATCTGTCTGTCTCTACTGGATTATTCAGTAGACATTATACAAGGTGTCACAGTAAAGTGTGGTCATATATTCTCGTATTGTTTTGCAGTTTGGCAGATATATAATTGTTGCACATTTGATGTTTTACTGTGAATAAACAGTTTTTTTTATATAAAACATTGTATGTTAAGAAAATTTATTTTGATGATTTTCCAAAAAATGTTTTCTAAATGTTAATATACAAATGTTGACTATTAATAATTATTTTATAAATGGTCACACGCTTATAGTCTTGAAAGGACGGGTACAGGTGTACCCATATTTTAGTAAGTATGATTAATTAAGTATAAGGGTCGATAATTTCTTGACAGATTAACCAAAAAATATCGATGAACGACTTCCTGTTATTAAATTAAATGTAACGCGGTTTTTAAAGTTCATAATATACTCAATTTCACAAAAGAGTCCCACTACACAAAAAAAATTTACCGTTACGTCAGTCAGAGTCCATACGACCTTAAAATATGACCACATATTACTGTGACACGCTGTAAATAATTATATTCAACATTTTAATCGGGTTTAGTGACATAGCCAATAAGTAATTATCTGTATATTAAGTCGTTTTAACCAATGAGGCCATTCTCCGCCGGCTGCAGGAGTTCCTCAACGAATTCTTTCACCATCTCTTTTAATTTCTTGTTCACGGCTTCTTGTTCACTGTAACAACAAAAACAAACAATATATTTATAGTACCACGCCGTCCCCGAAGGGGTAGGTATAGAAGCATTTCGCTAGCTACACACAGTTTCAGACTCCATGCTTTTACTGAGAACTTTTTGTCAGAAAATCAGAATAAGTTACCCGACCTGAGAATCAAGTTCAATAATTTGCATAAAAAAATTTCAAGTATTCTTTTCTTTATACTATTCAGGCAACATTTGAATATTGAAGCACAAACCAGTTCAAGAAGTAGAGCTCTCATGAGAAGAATCAGACAAGGAACTCATGATTACTCTTTTCAATTGCATTATATTACATTTATTTTTTAATTATATGAGCTGCTGCGTGGTTACTAAATGTATGTAAACTTATAACACACATATATATATATGTATTTAATATAGTTTGTATATATAAATAATAACAGACACAGCAGATCACATGCACATAAAATATATTGTATATTAAAAATAGATTATTCAATAATGTTACAATTTTATTCTATACTAGCTGTTACCTGCGACTTCGTCCGCGTAGATTTTAACTAAAAAGTGTTTGTCGCCGCGGAACCCAACTATATTTCTCTGCCCAAGTTACTTAAATGGCGTAGTTTTTATAGTGTAAAGTTAGATAATAGCATGGCTTACTCAAAAACAACATTTAAATATGCGTCGTTAGATTACACGCTGTCACAGAATGCGTAAGAAAAATAAAGATTCACAGCTTCTCCCTCGTAGGTGATAGCGTGATAATATGTAGCCTATATGTTGACCCGACCTGTTAGTAATATTCATACAAAATTTGAAGTAAATCCATGCAGTACTTTTTGAGTTTAGCCCGGACATACATACAGACAAACAGACAAAAATTCTAAAAACTATATTTTTGGATTCGATATCGATTGTAGATCACGCACCAAGTATTCTTTTAAAAAAATATTCAATGTACAGTTTTGACTTTCCTACGATTTTATTATATGTATAGATAGTCTCTTCCTATCTTTATATGGATTAACAGCAGTCCATTCACTAAAAGGTGCAGTACCTTTAACTAAAATCTTTTGTTGGAGTGAAGACTGAATGATAAATATAATTTTTTTACAAAATATATGTTAATTCAAGTCAAAGTCAAAAATCATTTATTCATTTAGGTCACAAAGTAACACTTATTCATATATAGGTTAGTGAGTTTACTAAGTTACTGAAGCTACATTTAGGTTAGTTGCTAGGTTCAGGCAAAGGGTTGAGCCTATGAGAAGAAACCTGCAAGAAACTCACCGCCACTCTTTTAAATCGCCAATTAAATATAATTTCAGTATTTTACAACTCAGATTTACAAGGTGTTACAGCCATTATGCCATATACTACTGACTATAAAAAACTAAGATAATAACAATAATAACTTAATAATATTATAGAGAGGAAATAATTTGAGCTAAGATATATTATTTAATATAAATCTAAAATAGACAGTAGGATGGCATGATGGCGCATACACTTACACTTTGTGACTATGCAAAGGCTTAAATTGACTTATAAGTAATACAGATCTTTGAATGTTTTTTTATTATTGAACTTTTATGTACAGCTGCTTCTTACCTGTCAAACAACTTGTCCATCTTGCGATTATCAAATCGAACCCGAGACCTCATGCAAAGATGTGCGACTGCGGCTTAGAGAGCATGCACTCTAATGCATGTTACAAATAATCTAGTAACTATTACATATTATACACTTAATGGAAGTTACATGTTCTAAAAGAATAATTAAAAGAAGAAGTAGTTTAATTTCAAGAATAACAACTTAGCTTAACCGCAGAAACTTGCAAGACCAGTGATGTATTCGAAGATCCTTACACGCATCCGTTGAAACCAAGTCATTGAAGTGGTCAACAACTTTCAAAAAAGTGACCACCCAGGCTCTTTTGAAAATTGTTGCCCATCTAAGGACTCGGTGGTGGCAATGTTGCTGAACGTTCCGGGATGTTGTCAGTTCTTCTGTCTTCTGTCCGATGATTGTTGTTGAATGTTCTGGAATGTTGTTTCTTTTTGCTGATGAAGGATGGTCTTGATAGTTCGTACTACATATGTACGTACTAATACTGATAGCTACCTGACATGCATACATTTATTTATTTGCTAGAAACACGTTACAAAGAGTAGTTACATAAATGTTTAGTTCATCATGTTTTACCGACACAGAGGCATGAAAATCTTATTATAATATATTAATTATTATAAATATTAAAATGGAAATAACATATTTACATTTAAAATTAAACAAAGCATGACTATAGCGTTATTATTATTTTTAAATACGCCTTCTGCACCAGGAAATGTATAAACTATATGTGAACTTTACAAAAATTTAAACAACGGACACGGATAGCTATTGTATGTGTGCCGTGAGTGACTTTACAAACATTCAAACAACGGACACACAGGACTATCGAGACTCGGAACTATATCAGGATTACAACGGAAGAAACGTTTATTTTCTCCGACCCGGAATAACTATTTGAGGATGGCACATATTTTTGTCCCGTATGGGAATCGAACCCGCAACATTCGACCCGGCGACAATGACCAATTAAAGCACTACACCATCCATCGATCCATATATAATATCAGCCCTCTTCTCAGTGTGAGAAGTGTTAGTCTATAGTCCAGCACGCTGGACCAGTGAATTGTGGAGAACTCTCGAAGATGCAGTTTCCTCACGATATTTTCCTTTATCATTAAAGCGAGCAATAATTAAATATTGAAATGGTTATTCCGACTCTAGGTATCCTTTCTTTCTTATGAATGTTTGGAAGTCTCGGAATACATGAATTATTCTTAAAGCGAGCGTTTATCTTTTAAACTAGATATGCCCGCGGTTTCACCCGCGTTTATGATTACTGCACTGCACCCGTGGGTCGTACCGTGATGTTATGTAGCCTTATAACCTTCCTCGGTAAATAGGCTATCCAACACTAACGGAATTTTTCAAATCGAACCAGTAGTTCCTGAGATTAGCGCGTTCAAACAAACAAACTCTTCAGCTTTATAATATTAGTATTGATAATTACCTCTTGGTAGGCGCATCGGCCACAAGTTCTGAGTAGTACTTGAGTTTGGGTTCGGTGCCGCTTGTCCTGATGGTGACGCTGAGTCCGTTGTGGCACTTGAACAGTACCATCTCACCTGACGTGTAGTCCTGGTCTAGGCCCGTACCGAGCACTTCTATTAACAAATTATACATTATTGTATAAAAATGCAGTTGTGTTCGCTAAATTGGAAAAGTAGACGATGGATCGTGTTGACATTTTTTACACAATGCTGCAAATCTGTATGACTTTATCCCGAAATTGCCGCAGAAATGGGAATGGCTTCCATTATCGTTATTCAGAGTGAGCCACACCTAAGGTCGGGTAAAGCTTGTTTTATTAACAGGAATGGAGAACCTTTATATCAGATACATTTCAGACTTCGTGCTGCTACTTAGAATTTCTAGGAAAATCTTGCCCAACCCATGGGTTTACTCTTATTTTGCTAGCTATATTTTTAAGTTCCACGCAATAGGTAAACCTATTTGCGTCTACCAGGTATTTTCAGACACCGTGCAGATAAATCCAATAACACTATCCAACCACACCATCCATCTTCATATATAAAGATGGGTAGTATTTAACCGTTCCTCAATTTTTTGCCTTTGTTCCACCAAAAATATTAATTGCACAGCAAAATATGCTTACTACAATATTTTAAAGAGATCAAACTAAGTCGACGAAGCGCCGCTTCGCGGGGCTTCTATTTTTGGGTGGGTTTAAAAAGGAACCTAACATAACCTAACCCTTCCGAGACGAAATGCAGTGATTTGAGTCGTATAGGTGCTCGTTATGATATATTTTAGTAAGCATATTTTGGTGTGCAATTAGTATTTTTGGTGGTCATTATATTTAATCCCTATAAAGATGGATGTTTGTTACTCAATCATGTGAAAACCGTTTAAAGGATTTTAATTGCCACAAAATATCTCGGTTTAACATAGGTATTGGATACTTTTATCCTGGTAAATTTTTCGAGGTATTGACGCATACGAAGTGATCATAATCAATCAATCAATCAGCCCACCGCAGTCCACTGCTGGACATAGGCCTCTCCCATTTTACGCCACAACATCCGGTCTTCCGCCTTCCGAATCCAGTCTGACCCAGCTACCTTATTCAGATCATCGGTCCACCTGGCCGGGGAGCGTCCTACCTTACGTTTACCAAGTCGCGGTCTCCACTCTAGAACTCGCTTGAGTGATCATAAAGTAGTGTACAATAAGAAAGAACAGTAATGAAGATGTTAATAATGTCTAGCAGTCTACACTCAGCAGTAGATCAGTATCCAATTGTTCCAATACATACATGCATTATATCTCTAACCTTTTGACCGCCACAGCATAAAAGTAGCGTCGTGCCCCCTACGCCAGGCGATGATTAATGTAGTTTTAAATAATAGGTAAAAGGAACACAACAAACATATTTTTTTATGTTTATTTTGAACTGTAAAATAGTCGTATTTGCGACGTGCCATGCCGTCGGGGGCGTCGTGAGCACGGTTTAATTTGACGTGAATGGACGTCCGTGGCGGTCAAAAGGTTATGTTAAAAATATGTATCTACTTACTTAGATGGTGCCCTTCGCCATTCACTTCTTCAGGGATCTTGACTCCGGCTGTGAAGTCGTTAATATATACGATTTCACACGAACCCACCTTTTTAGGATACTGGAACATTGAGAAAGATTATTACTTAATTTTCATTATTTTTTAAGACATCTCTTGCACTTGAGATAATTCCTTTATAAACATACAAAAGACACCCTGATTGATCATTTTACCCATTACAGGGTTTGAACCCACAACACCGTGCATTAAGGCCACTTCAATCCACTGCTCCACTCGTGCTGTCAATAATAACACGTTCAGTATTACTATATAAAGCACATTGATACATAATTGAAACTGTCTAATCTTATGTGGGGGCCAGTCAGTGCAGACCAGCGACACTTCGACCCAGTGGGATCTTTTGTGTCGACACTCTCCCAGTAACGACTGCCATAGATGTTCATGGCAGCCGGGACCGACGGCTTAACGTGCTTTCCGAGGCACGGAGCAGACGATAATTGTCAATCAATACGCACATAGTTTCGAAAAGTCTTATAACTTCCGAAAGTCAGAGGTGCGCGACGTGGGTTCGAACCCGAGACCCTCTGCATTGCAGTCTGTTGGTCTCCCCAATGAGCTTTCGCTGCTCATTGTATATATATTTGAGATTAGTAAAAAAATTGTTTAGTATAGTTTTAGTAATGTGAGTAGAAAAAAACCCAAATAAAATGCTATTGTTAGAAACCTTATTACCATTAAAACATAGAGTTAGGTATTTGTCTCACTGTATGCGAGGAAGCGAATGGAGATCAAATATTTTCTCGCTTAAAACGTACAAATAAACCCAGTATTCGTAGATTAAAGAAACACATAATATTATAATTGATTAACTGTTTGTTATATCGGCAATATTTTAGACTAATTTGTTACAGCAACCAGAGCTATTAAGAGAAAAGTTCTCGCTAGGCGAAAGAGGTTTATACCCATATAAAGTACTTTATGGACTGTATTCATATTTTACCACTGTAAATAATAAATAAATTATTATTATTATTCTTTTCTTTTATTTTCTCGGCTAGCCGGACAGAAAATATGTCACGGGCCTAAGCGAAGTGAACATCAGAAATATGTATTATTATTATAAATCATTGAGCTTCTGCTCCAGAACTATTTATCACTCCATTTTGGTACTGTTTGGAAATCAGTGCGAATAATTATAATCATCCTACGCACATTTCTAGCCTAATAAATTGCTTCTCATTGCTCGCTAAATCGTTACATGATTCTGCAATTTTTTTAGCTACAATTTTCTCCTCGCTAATCGCCGTAGGTGGGACAAGTGCCTAACTCTACGCTTTTAAGGGAAATTATAGTTATAGTAGGATCATAGGGAATATTGGATGGAGATTAATTTTACCCCTTCCAATCTTGACATATTATAAATGCGTTTTTGACTTAAATAAATAATATAACACATCACATGGCTAAATAATATTATTAACATAAAAATATTTATATAATTCGCACTCTTACTAAAACACTAACTTAACTCAAAATTTGGAAGAAAGGCAATTTGAACTCTAATGCGTGACTATAATTCTAATATTATATTTGTGTTAAGTAATTGCAACAGTTTGAATTTGTTTAATCCGAAAATCTCAGATAGGCTTCTGTTTTATTAACCCATTCAATGCGGCAACAAATTTTGCTTTCACTAGCCAGAATCGGCTCATATTTAACGTAAACGCCGATCGGCGTCAGCCGCACTTGATGAAATAAAAAAAACAAAATATCTAAAAACTACTCATATCAGGCATTTCATTAGTAAATTCCAAACACATTTGTTGTTTTATTAATATAATATCTTTAAATTTGGGTAAAATATAAAACAACTATACATGACGCCGATCGGCGTCCTCCGAATCTGAGTATGAAAAAATAAGACGCCGATCGGCGTCCGCCGCATTAAATGGGTTAAGAGTGCGAATTATGTCCAATTTTACTTAAAAAGTAGCAAATGGAAGACTTGGGTGTGATAAATGTCATAGATTTTTGAGATTAGAACGTTTACGTCTTAAGGCCTGTTCCGAATAGCAACATCGAAAATATGTGACAAAATAAAAGCGCTTTTAAAAAAATATTACAAATTCCGAAAGTTTTCAATACGTAATGTGCATAGTAAAAGGACTATAATAATTATACTTACATTGTACTTATAGAGTGTTTTATAAAACATTTGAACATAAAGCCCTAATAAATTATTTACATTTAAAAACTTCCAATTAAGACACTCATGTGCAACGCCGCCATTCGGAACAGGCCACATAGCATAATCACACTTAAGCGAGAATTATTTTGAATACGATAAATATTATTTATAGAGTTCGCTGTAAGTCTCTCAAACACTTTTTAAGAAGCTATTAAAACAGACATGTCGTATCATTGGTGGGCACTTAATTCTGGACCAATGATAAACTAAACACAAAAATGTAATAAAATAAAGAAAATTTAGAAAACCATGTTGATTGTTGAGTATGTCCCACGCAGCAGATACTACAATAAGCGATAAGAGTAAGAAAAGAAGAGAGTAATACATTACTCTGTTCTTTTCTTCTTATCATTGATTGTATGGATCATTCCCGAGCGGTGCGTCCAGGGAGTACCGATGGTCGGAGGCCGCTGAGGGAACCAAGCGCGGTATCCTTGCTTCTCTAACTTTTGAATATTTGGTATCAAAAGTGGAAGAAGCACGGGATACGAACTTGGCTCGTATGCGATGATGGATGGGTCTTCGGTCTTGAAAGGTTAGTAGGTACTTAGTTAAACGTTAGTTTATGACAGCATGCGAGGTGTTACTGAGAATGCATGTATTGCCGTAGCCAGGTCAAGCTGAGGTTGGTAAGCTAGCCTTCCTACCTGTACTTTCAAATCCAAATTACCACCACCATAAAAAGAAAAAGATCTTTTATTTAAATAATCGAAAAGATTTAATTTATTATATGAGTTTTACTTTTAATAAAATCGATTTGTGAATAAGCTGAGCATAGTTCTAGAATTCCCAAAATCTCTAACGTCCTGGCTACGCCAAAAAATGCAAGCAATTTTGACGAGGTTAATTATAAAACACCAGATAGCTCCCTGACTATAATGAATAACACTAACAAATTTTGTTCGATGTTTATTTTTTAATACTATATTAGACAACGAATTTTAAATGCCTTTAATTTTTTTTAAGAATACCTATCTATTTGTTAACTAGCTTTTGTCCGCGGCTTCGCTCGCGTTAATTTAGAATTTGACAATCAATTCGGGTTGTAATCTGCTTGTAATAATATAATTCAATCATGATTCGAAAGACACATGACGCCATCTATAATCATAAGAACGTTATTGTTGTTTACCTCGGGAACAGTATTTTTTTTCGGGATGAAAGGTAGCCTATGTCCGTTTCTGTACACCTGACAACGTATATGCAAAATTTCAGGATGATCGGTTCAGTGGTTTAGGCGTGAAAAGAAAACAAACAAACTCATTTTCGCTTTTATAATATTAGGAAGGATTACGTGTGCAGATTGCAACAGTCTAAGAGCATTTATATTGTTATCATGTTTGCAATATAAATGCTACTAATTACTATATTGTATATAGATATTTGGTTTATATTCATTTTACTACTACTAAACATCCTAACTTCAAGAGCGTTAGCTTAGCATCATAAAATTGTATTGCATATAATTCGAATGACATTCGAATTTAATTATACCCTTATGTAAAAAGCAATAATGGTTACAACAATAATTCGAAAACATTCTACATCACCAATAATTGGTGATGTAGAATGTTATAGTTGTAGAGGGGTATAGTTTCAAAATCCTCTAAAATACTTTTCACAAAATAATGGTAAATCTCAAAAACCATTTAAGACATAATATGAATGGGTTATTTTAGTGGTGTTTGCAACAAACTGCTACTTTTGTGAGTTGATTAATTAGAATTTGAGTGGATTTTATTGAAAACTATCAGTGCAATGCGATAGAAGCAACGAAGGAGCTTCATATTCAATCGGAACATTATTTTTGTTCTGATATCGTTTTGGCGGGTTTTGAAACTACCCTCCAATTGTGAATTACCGATATCACTGTGATGATCACAAATTCTAAGACTTAAAAATACTAAAACGAAACATAAAGTTAAAAAAATAATTTCAAGAACATTTATAGTCCAGGAGCTATCGAGTGTATCACAAATAACCCTGTAAAACAATTACGAAAACGTTTACAATACAAGCAGTACATACAAACATACATATATACATATACAAGGAGGTCCATGGGACCGCTGCGGACGTGTCGATGCCAGTTCTACACAATACAATACCCCGAGCTTATCTGTATCGCGTAAAAGAAAAGTTCAGGGCAGCATCGTGCAGAGCAGAAATCATATAACAATAACAAACATATACATGTATAACGTTAATTATCATACAGCAACAGTGAGCGATAATAAAATATGGAAGTATTCTCACTGCTAAAAATGGCACCAAGGAATCTACACAAAGAGGGCGGGGCTAATAAAACTAAGCCGTGTCGCTATGGATGTAATGTAATATCCCCCCTGTATTAAACTGTCCCACTGCTGGGCTATGAGAAGGGTTAGGCCATAGTCCATCACGCTGGCCCAGTGCGGGTTGGCAGACTTCACATATCTTCGAGAATATTATGGAGAACTCTCAGACATGCAGGTTTCCTCACGATGCTTTCCTTCACCGTTAAAGCAAGGGGTAATTAACTATTTAATACATCAGATCGGAGGCGTTCTGGACAAAGGCCATGTTAAAAGCACCTTGAGGAATGTGATGAAACTGAATGAAGCCAGAGAAGTGTGTCAGGATCGTAGCTAATGGAAACCCGTAGTCTCTGCCTACCCCTCTGGGAAACAGGCGTAAATCTATGTATGCATAACTTCAAAAAGTTAGAAATGCGTGGCTTGGGATCGAACTGGACACCTTTGCGTGGTAGTCCAACAGTCTCCTAAAAGGCTATCGTGTCGCTATAGTAACGTATAATGACTGACGTCATAAAGAAAAAGACGTACCAGGCAGAATTTTTATATTCAATAGAAAAATACTGGCAGTTGCGTCTCTTTTACTGATCCCAAACACGTAAAAATTCAATTTAAAGAAGAATAGATTCTTCTTTTCTTATGACGGCAGATTATATCAATAGGTTTAAGTTCGTGACATTATCAGCTAGTAAATAAATTATAAAACAGAACAGCTAATAGCTATCTTGTTCCATTAACAATAAAGTCCATTTTTGAGTAGAAGAGTTGAGTACGTAGCTTTAGTGACAATAATATATTGTGGTTAGTATGAAAGTGCTGCTTCCATGTTTTATTTATGTACAGCATAAACATAGATAGAGATCTCGAAGGGTAGCCAGCTGTTTTAAGATGGACGTGATAATCGACGAGCCTTAGAGGCACATTGCCAGAATACAAAAAATTCCTGACGTCATATAAAATAGCATTACGCCTGGTTAGGTCTTCAACCTGGGACATTGCGTTCGTACACACATATTTATTTATTTACTAGCTGTTACCTGCGACTTCGTCCGCGTAGATTTTAACTAAAAAGTTTTTGTCTCCGCGGAACCCTAGTTTTTTTCTAAAATCAAAGTAGCCTATGTTAGTCCTTATAACATCAGCTCCCGTCAACATCGGTTCAGCCGTTTCGGAGATTACCCGGAACAAACAGACAGACAGACAAAAATATTAAAATTAGATGTTTTCGTATAGGTACCTTATATACTTTCATATGCATTAGATAAAAAGCTGTTATTTTCACATTACAAACAGACACTTCAATTTTATTTATTTGTATAGATTTATTAATATGCTAAGAATCCTACGAAGCAGTTTTAAATTAATTGCTTCAAACAACATAACTCTTATAGTTAAGGGAATTAGTGTTTGTATAAATATAAAACGAGGAACGAAGATAAATGATTGAAATTAAAAAAATTATTGTTGATGGTTCATTTTGATTTTTCTTTATTTAAATGAAGAATTTAATTTTAACGTTTGTAAATTTATTTTCTAAATTATCTTTGTAAATTTTTCTTGCTTGTGCTTGATTTCCATTTGCTACGATCCTGACACACTTCTCTGGCTTCATTCACTTTCATCACATTCCTCATACACGCCCGTCGGTTCAAGGAGCTCTAAACCTGGCCTTTGTCCATTAAACATTCTAATTAAGTATTTTATAATATGAGAAACTTAAGGAAATCCAATTTAATAATGGCTCGCTTCAAAAGAAACATCGCGAGAATATCAGCATTTGAGTTCTCCATATGTTCTCGAAGGTAAGAATAAGATAAGAAGAGTAAGTTCTAACCACCCTAAGCCGGCGTAGTGGACTATGACTTTACACTTCTCTGAAAATCTTCACAGGAAATTTCCCGCATTGGACACCATATAAAGAAGTCTGATATCATCATATTACCTCTCCAGGTCCGTGATAGTTCCTGATGCGTCTGAATATCTTCTGTATGGTGGCCTGTTCGTGGCAGATGTAGTAGTTGTTGTGTGTGACGTGGTAGCCGAACTCCGCGTACAGCTTCTGCAGATGTTGCAGCACGGAACAGAAGCGAGTGAGGTACAGGTGCGACGCTAGAGATGCCACCTGATAAAAACAAACAATAATAATGTTTTGCAGACTACATTTCAGTCATGACGAGCTATTTTTAACCGACTTCAAAAAAAGGAGGAGGTTCTCAATTCGACTGTATTTCTAATAAATCGATAAACGCCGGCTACACGCATGAAAAAGGATGACTCATTGTCCCGTTACACTCATTGTAACGTTACAATCGGAGCGAGAGCGCTGCACGAGCGAGCGAAAGGCACGTTATGACGTTGTCACGTTAAACTATTGTCCGTAAACCGACTTTACAGACAACCAATTTTCTTTTTCTTTTTTATGTTTGTTACCTCATAACTTTCGACTAGGTGAACCGATTTTGATGATTCTTTTTTTATTTAAAAGCTGGTGCTTCCCGTGTGGTCCCATTCAATTTTGATCAAGAATTGACTATTTGTTTTCGAGTTATCCTTAATAATGCGTATTTGGCTACATTGATGATGTTCTCATGTTTGGCAAGATTCACTAAAAACCGAGAGATAAACAAAATTTTGACAAAAAAGAAAACCGACTTCAAGTAAGAATATTCTAAAACTTAAAATGCACTAAATAGTTAGTATATAATTGCATATTCTTGTGTATAATTAAATATTATTGTTATTTTTGGAGTCGGTGTCAGCCGCCCGCGCCGCGTGCTGCGTCTATGTGTGTAATTGTGCATGCCAATGTTATGTTATGATTATAGTAAGACATCTCATGTTTAATTAGTTACAAACCTACCTTGGCTGACACCGACTCCAATAATAACAATAATTTAATTATGCACAAGAATATGCAATTATTTACTAACTTTTAGTGCATTTTAAGTATTAGAATATTGTTTTTTGAAGTTGGTTTTCTTTTTTTGTTAAAATTTTGTTTATATTGGAGACTGGCTATCTTTACCTGCGATATTATAGTGCACAAGTGAGTGCGGAACAAGTGCACTCACTGTTCCCTAACTAACAAACCGATGGGAGAGAGTTCAGGTGCAGGCTTAATGGCGCTACGTGCGACCTAAGGCACGGGGGTGTGTATCACCGCCTACTTCCTAACCCCGGAGTGCTAATGACAATTTCTTGATAAAACGATTAAGATACCATCATCTCCATAATGTTCTAGTCGGCCTCGATGGCGTAGTGGTTAGTGTAACCGACTGCCACGCCTGGGGTCGCGGGTTCGATTCCCGCACAAGTCAAACATTTGTGTGCATGAACATGGATTTTTGACTTGTCCTAGGTGTTTCTATGTATAATATGTATGTATTTACAAAAAAATATGAGTATATGTATGTTTATCCATTGTCTAGTGCCCATAGTACAAGCTCTGCTTAGTTTGTGCTAGATGGTGTTGTGTGCATGCCATAGAATACTAAAAAAAAATAATATAAAAAACTAAGTACTCAAAGTTGGCATGTATGGCAACGAGATGGGAGCCTGCTAGGCTGGTGGCTATTATCACTGAAGTAGTTCGAGTTCCAGCGATCCACCACTCAAGGCAAAGAGTTCGCACTCCGTGGTACGTTTAGTCGGTAGGACACGAGACTTTTCATCTTTTCTCGGGTGAGTCCGAAATACCCTTACTGCTCTCCTGTTCCCGCAGAGAGAACGGGTAAACGCATTACTCCACGTTAAAAAATCCCTGGCGGTTGCTGCAGCACCACTTCTAGACAGTCTTAAAATACCAGTACTGTAAAGCAGTCTTAAAATACCAGTGAAACTGACCTGGACGGCAGCAGAGATGCCATCTTTGTCTGGCACCTGGTGGTTGCACATGTATCCGATGGCCTCTTCAAACGCGAACAGTGGAACCTTGCCCTCTTGAGCCAGCAGTAACGTTGTGTTGCCTGCAAACAATCCGATGCTATTTAGTCATACATACATACATTAAGCTGCCATAGGAGAGGCTATTATAGCCTCAATAATTGATAAAGACAGAAAGAAAAATAATTTTATTTGTTCCATGCTTATGCCTCCGTGGCACAGCGGGCGAAGCCACGGGCAAAAGCCAGTATAAAATAAACCTTAAAATATTTTACTTGATCGCCGACATTTTTATTGTAAAATCAATAAGATAATATAAATTATTAAAATACAGACCCATCCACTTAAATCCGGTGAGTGTCTCTACAAACTCGCCCTTTCCCTTGATGACAGCCCTCAGCATCTTGGAGCTGACGATACTGGCCATCATGTACACCTCACTGTCAGGGTGCTCCTTGTTGTACTGCTGGAGCACCCACCAGCCTAGCAGGGCTCCCATTTCGTTGCCAGTGAATACGTGCCAACGTTGGGTACTGCAAGAGCAAATAGAGTGGCCTTGAGTCCCAAACTGGATTTCACATATATTTCTTACGATAAAATTTCGGTCAAAGGTTGACTACACGGTTGAATGAGAGGTTTAAGTGGTTGCCTCGCCACTGACAGGAGTGTTGTGGGTTGGATGCTGACACAGGACAAAAAAACTGTGTAATCCACACATATCGGCCTCGATGGCGTACCTAGTGGTTAGTGTAACCGACTGCCACGCCTGAGGTCGCGGGTTCGATTCCCGCACAAGTCGAACATTTGTGTGCATGAAGATGGATGTTTGTCTTGGTCTGGGTGTTTCTATGTATAATATGTATGCACTTACAAAAAAAAAATTATATAGGTACGTTTATCCATTGTTTAGTACCCATAGTACAAGCTCTGCTTAGTTTGGGCTAGATGGTGTTGTGTGTATGTGATAGAATATTACTATTAAAAAAAAAAAAAAAAATCTAGGTGTACTTTGTGTCCGGTGATTCTATTTTTGTAAAGTCACCTGCGATCCAGATATAATTCTTAGTGCGAAATCCTGGGTATTCTAAAATCCGAAACAAAAATTCGTGGAACGCACACATTTTTGTACCGTTTGGAAATTGAGCCCACAATATTCGGCGCAATGGCACCGTCAAAGCGACTACTTAAGCCAATACAGGCATGATGGTACTAATACTATCCCGAATTGAATATTGACAGTGTCAAGGCGCATATATAATTAATAACGGGTATAACAGATATCTGCTCTCAAACAAATATCTTTCAAGTAAAATTCAGCACATTTAAATCTTTTCTGCTGAACTATAACAAACCGTGACTTTTAGTGTAGGTACCCAATCTTGTATATCTTTTGTTTTTATTTTTAAGTTTATCATGTATCCTTTCTTTTTTTTAAACTTTTGTGTTAGTTATTTAATAGTTTAAGCTAATGTAAACTTACACGTGTGTACTATATATTGCAAATGTTGTGTACAAATGTAATTGGATGTCAGATTTACTCATTGTGTACTATTAAGACTATTCTGTTATCTGTTTTTGTACCTACTATATATATTATTTTTAAGTAAAATTTAACAGTCTCACTATGGAACATTCTATATGCGTAATATGAACACTGACTTCATACAAAAGACAGCCAATGCGGTGGCGTAAGCGATGCTTGGTTCAACATTCGTATTTTTTAATCTACCTTCAATATGTAAAAATCTAATATTACGCAGTGTATAAAATTTTTGTTCATTGAATTATAAGTTTGTAAGGTATTTTACTATGCATGAATTGAGGTAACTATGTCGAAGTCGATGACATGATGCACGGTAAAACTCGAACGAGTTTGTGTTTGTATCACAAAAACATAATTTAATTGTAACTTTTATTGCCTATGTAAAATAAAAAAAAAAAAAATGCGATCGATCAAACATGCAATGCGAAAGTTTATAAGTTATTAGTGGCAAAGTGGCTACTGAAAAACGAAAGAAACTACTTCTGGTATCCAACCTAATAATATCTCATAAGCACACGATTACCTCTCATCATATTCAGCCACCGCCAGCCTATCCGCATCAGGATCGTTCACCAGCACCAACTTAATTCCTCGCTCCAAGGCCATATTCATGCTCCTCTCCAAACATTCCAACTCTTCAGGATTTGGGAACTTCACTGTTGGGAAGTCAGGGTCTGGGTCTTGCTGTTCTGTCATGCTTACTGGTCCCTGCGAAAGCAAAGTCAATGAAATCGGTCTAGCCGTTTAGGAGGAGCGTTCAGTGACATGCACACGTATAGAACAATTATATATACTAGCGGTCGCCTAGTGCTCGAAATTCGACCAAAGTTTGCCTGTAAGATATTGCTGACATATTATGTCATTATATATCGATATATGTGACCATAGTTACGCGCTTCGACTGCGTGTGTCAAATGCATGGTTGTGTGCGTGTAGTGTTTTTTCATTAATTTAATGTATTTTTACGCATATTTTTAAAAAATATTAGCATTCGCCACTTCTTCTCTGTATAAACTATAAGTGTGCGAAATTTCATACTCCTCCATCCGCCCAATTTTCGTAAAAAGGGATCCAAAGTTTTCGCTTCACGTATTAATATATAGATATGCGAGTATATTATATAAAGATTAATTTGAATGACAAGCGAAGGGTCGGTAACGCGCAAGTGATGCCTCTGGTGTCGCAGGCGTCCATAGACTACGGTGACCACTTACCATCTGGTGGGCTGTATGCTTGTTTGCCACCTTAGTTGTATTAAAAAAAAATACTCTCAACAAGGCGCCTATACGTCAAACACTACACTAACTGTGCAGTCAAATCCTAACAAATATTATAAATGCGATTGTCAGTTTATTTGTTACGCTTTCATGCCTTAACGACACAGCCGATCAACATGGAATTTCGTATACCTACACGAATAGGACATAGGGTACCTTCATCCAAAAAAAATTAACAAAATCTACATTAAGACTGCGCCGAGCGAAATGTGCCAAAACAGGCGGTCACAGTTAAGTGAATAAAATCAACACTTTTTGTTTAATCTATACAAATAAATAAAATTGAAGTGTCTGTTTGTAATGTCAAAATAACAGCTTTTTATCTAATGCATATGAAAGTATATAAGGTACCTATACGAAAACATCTATTTTAAACATTTTTGTCTGTCTGTCTGTTTGTTCCGGGTAATCTCCAAAACGGCTGAACCAATTTTGACGGGACTTTCACTGGCAGATAGTTGATGCTATAAGGAGTAACATAGGCTACTTTGATTTTAGAAAAACAATAGGGTACCGCGGAGACAAACATTTTTTAAATAAAATCTACGCGGACGAAGTCGCAGGTAACAGCTAGTACAAAAATAAAAGCATAACAATGAATGTGTTTACAATTACTTCGTATAAAAAACTTAAAATAATTAATGTTTTCGCCTACAAAATTACGTAAATTTGCACGAAAAATGCAAAAGCGTAAGCTCGTGTCACGTGATTTTTAGATTATAACAGTAGAAATCTATCCCATTTTACAGCTTAAACGAAACATAAATAGTTATATTACAATTTGTCCGTCACAAATATTTAAGTTATTGGTTGACAATAAAGATACATATTTATCAAAAAAGCACTTCAAATCCTCCATACAATTTTACTATGGCGCGCGCCGATTTCAATATGCGCCGCACGAGCTCTGTCATTTTCTGTCTTACGCTCGGAGCAGTCTTAACGCTAAAATCTAATATGCCAAACGAGTTTCTAGAAAGCTAGTTGGTCCCTTGAGCTGTGCAGAGGCCTTACCTTCAAATTAGCTGCCTTAAAAGCCTTCCGGATATAATTAAACCCGACACCGTGCACGGGGCTGTACAAGATGTCTATTGAAGCTGTCTTGTTCACCTTCATGATCTCAGGGCTTAGATTAATTATGGTCTCCATGTATTTATTGGTGACTTCCTCCTGGCAATCCTTCACGAGCTCGTGCGAGCGAATATCCTTAATTTCCCAGTGGTCTTCGGGGATGCTAAAAATTGATAAAAATGGTTATTCAATTTGGTCCTTAATAAGTTAATTGTTGGGATGCTAGAAACCTATTGTGTCCAACCGCCAGTGTGCCGCTGCTTAATTCATATTTTAAATATGGGTTTACGAAAACCTATAGGTGTAGTGGGTATCTTGCTTCTTCTTCGCAAACCTGCAGTTATATAGCGGTTACGTCATAACGTTGCATCGTGCGTTTTTTTCTGTTATCATTTAATAATTACCAATACTACCAGATTTGAAAGTCTATATCTACAAGAATTTTATTTATTTTGAGATAAGTCTACACTTGTAGAGTTATCTCAAAATAAATAAAATCCATTTAGAAATTTGTAAAATAGAAAAAGAAAAGATGAATATATATTTATTTACAGTAAAAAAAAACCATTACTATATATCCGGCGGCCCCACATTAGGTAAGCCTGTCCTGTTTTTAAATAGCATTACAATTTAAGAGCATCTTTAAAACTTTTTTATGGAAAACAGTTAAAGTAAACTATATTAGCGTGTTTTAAATGTAATTGTTGGAATGCCAGACATAATTAAAAAATGTGTGTGTGTACCAGAGTACACAGGTAAGAAGTGAAACTTCTTTACGACATTAATTAGTTAATTAGTTAACAAAAAATATTTAACTAACTTTAATATTAATATTTATTTCATAACTTAATAAAAATAATTCTAAGCAGATATTTAATGACTTAATCAATTACACAAGTTATGAATAAATAATTGGAATTATCTTTTCAAAGTAATACAATTATATGATGACAGTTAATCTTGTAGAAATGCAACGATTTTATAAAATTAAAAATGAATAAATAAATCATTAAAAACGAATAATTAAAAAAGATGTACGTATACATATTTTTATTTTCTAATCGTGTTTTGTTTTATTTTTAAATTATTATTTAATTTATATTTTTTATTGTTTTTAGAATTAATAATGTTCACTAGATTTACAGTCATATTTATTACTACTTGCTAATTTTAACAGATTTATATACATTCACTGATACTTACAATCAAAAAGTGAGGTTAACCTCAAATAAATATTAAGATCATGCTCATACGTGTTGAATTTATAAAACGAAATATATAATCTCTCTCACTTTTCTTGTAAATTCACTTAAATTTGAATAAGTCTTTTTATTTTATCACTTTCAAATTAATATATTGTTATTCTTATTTCAAACCAAACTTCAAAACTAATATATTGTTGTTATTATTGTAAATATATTACATTATATTCTTTACGTCACTATACTAAACTTTGATAAAAAAGTAACATGGCGCGTAACCGAAAAACGTGACGCTGCTACAAAATTTCTCCCATACGTCGATAAAGAAGTTTCACTTCAAAAACGTATTTTGTCTGGTTGCCGGTGTTCCGCTACCACTTAATAGGATAATAATATAATATTTGGCTAAGATACTTACTCCAAACATTGCTCAATCTCTTCCAATATATTATCATCATGCGGCGAAATGATCTGGCATCCATTACCCCAGTACACCTTATAGCCGTTGTCCTCCCGTGGGTTATGGGAGGCAGTGACCATGACTCCAGCAGCCGCCCCAAAGTGGATGGTTCCAAAGGAGACCAGCGGTGTGGGGCATACCTCCGAGAATATGTGAACTGGGATGGATGATGAAACGAAGACCTTCGCTGTAAGTTCTGCGAACCTGGAAAGAAGTACTAACATTAAACTGACAGGTCTGGGAATACCAGACATAATTATAAACCTATTGTGTCTGGCCGCCGGGATGCCGCTGCAGCTCAATAGGTTAATAATGTTATCCTACTGATGTTATAAATATGACATTTTGAAAATGTTTTAGGTACGTAAATGCGGAGGAGTTATAACCAGCGACAGGAGTTAGTACTGTACAGAACTGCTCCATACAAATTGTATTAGGTCCCAACCTACCGGTAGAACTTGTCGGACGCAGTAACCGCCAAGACATTCTCATTCATCATCATCTCATTAGCAAAGAAGCTCTCATTCAACGACTGAAATACACCACATACGTAAACGTCAACATTCTGTCAGAAGAACTTCCCTAAAGCCGGACCGTTCATGTTTAAACCAAGAAGGCGCTGCTACTCCCAAAAAGTCTAGTGAAGAAACAGCCATTCTCTGCTTATCTTACTGCACTCCTTGAATGCCTAGGTGGCGCAAGAGTAAAACCAAAAAAGATATTGGGATGTTTGTCAATAAATTTTCAATAGCAATGCCTGTTTTTTTTTGCTACTGGTGGCAGACGATTAAGTGGCCCACCTAATGGAAAGTGGTAACCGTTGCTCATGGACTTCAGTAATGTCAGGACACAGCAAAGCCGCTGCCTACCGTGAAAGAAGAACTCTCTTTAAACCTCGTTTGAAGAAGGACATATCATAGCACTCGGGAAACACCGAAGCAGGCAGTTCATTCCAGAGCTTGCACGTACGTGGGAGAAATGATCGCTGAAAGCGTACCGTCTTGAATTTGAACGCTTCCAGGTGATACGGATGAACCCTGCTTCGTTGTCGAGTTGTCGAGTGGTAAGGTGATAGAAAAGGGCCATGTAACAAAGAGCTTGTAAAGCCGTTGGTCTTGTGCCTGATCTATGTCCTATCGTGTCTATTGCCATCCCATCGGATTTTGAGACTGAGGGAATAGAATGTGCACTTGTGTGAGCACGCACTATAATATCACCAGAACAGATTTCTAGCCTTCTTTTTAAATTTTATTTGAATGAATGCATTGACGTATACTCCTCCGCGGGGGCGGGCGGAGGGGTTATGCCGGACTCACCGGGGTAAAGAAAGATGTTGAAATGATGATATTAGACCTCCCGGAATACCGACTAGACCTACTATGGTGTTCCTCGACAAAACCGCAATCGGCGGGGTCGCGACCGCATGTGCAAGTGATCCACGCGTCCCCGCCGATTGCGGTTTCGTCGTAGTCTCCATTATGATTGTTATCTTACTGCAACTACAAGCATATCTGTTATCATAGCTGTAGACTTTAAATAAATAATGACTCAATAAAACTGCAGACTGATTCAATTCTGAGTAATAACTAAATTCGCGTGAATAATATCAGTTATGTGCAGATACATAACTGGATTCAATTGATGGCTGCAACACTAAGCGGATTTTATTGGCATAAATTAATTTTTGGCGGGCGCGAATGAAGATGGAACGTAGTAGTTCGCTGAAGATAGACAATTTCAATTCCTATTAGTCCAAGAGATTGGATTCTATCGAGAAGTGAATTTATTACTATTGTTGACTTTTTGATGTATCGTCAGCCGAAAAATATTTTAAAATGTCTCGTTGATATCTCAGCAAAAAATAATTTTAACCAGTTTTGTTTTGCTAACCATTAGCACAAAAATGTAAGACGAAAAAGGGATAATTTAAAAAGAAGGGCGAATGAGGAACATTTTGGAATGTGGGACGTAATGTAGGGGCAAATGCGGCACAAACCAAAAGACACATCAAGATTGTTTACCTATAGTTAAGTACGTAACCAAATGGACTTTAGGTATACTTTTTCTAGCAAATCGGCTTATTCGGCAACGAATAACATGCAACAGCAGACTCTTTCAAAACTTGTCTCTTTCATAGTGTGTATGACAAATCTATAGTCAAGTCAAATATAGACACAGCTAACAGTATTATCACGATCTGTTTGTATACGAAGATAATGTAAATAGTACTTATTTTATTACGCTGCGTAGATATCTAGCCGTAATGTATTAGTCATATCTACTTACATAGTTGCCACATTGTAGAATGAAGCCATTATTACCAAGAAGAATAAACAGACGGATATCCTGATGCTATATCCTAACTGATATTATAAAAGCGAAAATGAGTTTGTTTGTTACCTTTTCACGCTTAAACCACTGAACCGATCATCCTGAAATTTTGCATATACATTTTCAGGTGTACAGAAACGGACATAGGCTACCTTTCATCCCGAAAAAACTCACTGTTCCCGAGGAAAACAACAAAAACGTTCTTATGATAATAGATGGCGCCACGTTTCTTTCGAATCATGACTGAATTATATTATTACAAGCAGAGTACAACCCGAATTGATTGTCAAATTCTAAATTAACGCGAGCGAAGCCGCGGGCAAAAGCTAGTATACTATATGTATATTTTTACTGTATAGGTTTTAAAAGATAGGGCAGCAAATTTCTGTTTAAATTTAAGACTGCGCCGAGCGTAAGACAAATAATGACAGTGGGGAGACCAACAGACTACAATGCAGAGGGTCTCGGGTTCGAACCCACGTCGCGCACCTCTGACTTTCGGAAGTTATATGACTTTTCGAAACTATTTGCGTATGGATTGACAATTATCGCGTGCTCCGTGCCTCGGAGAGCACGTTAAACCGTCGGTCCCAGCTGCAATGAACATCTATGGCGGTCGTTATTGGGAAGTCAGTGCCCTCTAATATCCTGACACTAGTCTAGCCTTAGGGTAACGTTAGCCTTCGGGTTGCGGAGGTCAGATGGCAGTCGCTCCGTGTAAAAACTGATATCCAGTCAAATCCGGTTAGACTAGAAAGCCGACCCCAAGTGACTTGGGAATAATAAAGGCTAGGGAGAAGAATAAGAGTAGTAAGAAATCTTTGGTTCACACGCACTCAGTTGTTATACAATAAATACCTTTTGTATAAGTGTGTGTGTATGTGTAATACGTGTGTTGTCAACACACGTTGTTTACTCGCAATTATCGTCGCCCGTCAACGAAGTATTATCAGACAATAAAACACAATTATTCTTGAGATTGACACATCTCAATGAGACTATAGAATGATATGAGTATTCATTTCAATGCCACTCATTACATTTCTTCAACACTTTTTATGGCATGCCTAAAGCAGACTTCAGACGTAGCTGAACAGTGGCCAGAGATTGGACGAAATGCAATTTATACCCGATAGTCTAACTTGTTATGGCCGTGGCGAATGCCTTGGCCGTGGCAAGATAACCCGGGTCAGCATGCCTTAGGATACTACTAAGTTTCAAATATATAATACTGTTGAAATTAAGGATTTTATCGCGTTGTTTATTTGACACTTTATTACATAATTTAAAAACGGTTACCTACACTACTATAATACTATAAACTTTACTAATTTTTAAGCTAATTAAATTATTGAAACTATTTATACTATTATATTATCTTATCTTATGTGGGGGCCAGTCAGTGCAGACCGGCGACACTTCGACCCAGTGGGATCTTTTGTGTCGACACTCTGCCAATAACGACTGCCATAGATGTTCATGGCAGCCGGGACCAACGGCTTAACGTGCTTTCCGAGGCACGGAGCAGGAGCTAATTGTCAATCAATACGCACATAATTTCGAAATGTCATATAACTTCCGAAAGTCAGAGGTGCGCCATGTGGGTTTGAACCCGAGACTCTCTGCATTGCAGGTTGTTGGTCTCCCCACTGAGCTATCGCTGCTCTCTTATAAGGAGTAACTTCGTATACTTTCATTTTAGAAAAATTAAGGTTCCGGAAAAAAAAATCCTTTTTGTTATATTCCACGCCGACGAAACCGCGGGTAACAGCCAGTACCTAAATTAATAAAAATAGAGTCAAATACCATTTTTGAAACAAATATTTGTATCAATAGGATCAGTGACCCATGGACTATGACATTACGATAACATTAAGAGATCACGATACAGAAGTCCTATCTCTATGTGACGCAATTATATTCGGTTGGTCGATCACTAAAGATGGCATTAACTTCGTATCTGTACTCATATTATAAAGTTGAAGAGTTTGTTTGTTTGTTTGAACGCGCTAATCTCAGGAACTACTGGATCGAATTGAAAAATTATTTTAGTGTTGGATAGCCTATTTATTGAGGAAGGCTATAGGCTATATAACATCACGCCACGACCCACGGGGGCGGCGCAGTAACTATAAACGCGGGTAAAACCGCGGGCACATCTAGTTAAATATAACAAGGTTATATTCGTTTATCTATTCTATTATAAAACTGAAATTTTAATTATTAATATCTGCCACGCCGATACCTAGTTAAATTTATAATATTTATACTAATATTATAAAGAGGAAAGATTTTATTTTTGTTTGTTTGTAAGGGTTTAACCCAACAACTACTTAACCGATTTTAAAAAATTATTTTACCATTAATAAGATATAGTATCACCGAGTATGCATGTTATACAGTCTATAGCCTTCCTCAACAAATAGGCTATCCAAGACAAAAATATTTTTTCAATGCGAACCAGTAGTTCCCGAGATTAGCGCGTCAATCAAACAAACGATCTCTTCAGCTTTATAATATTAATATAGATTTGAATGTATTGTAATAAGGAGATACAAATAAAAATATTATTAGTTTTTTTCTTCTATTGAGAATTTTTTTATTTAAGTCGGCTGTCCGCTTCGGGTAAAGCGTAATTGCGTTTTGTTGTTAGAAAATACTTAGTAGTGGCGCAGAGGCAGTAATGCACTGGTAGACACCAATACAATCGTCAAACTACGTGGTGCTCCAAATATAGTTAGCAAAACATTCAGACTGCGCCGAGCGAAATGTGCCTAAACAGGCGGTCACAGTTAAGTTGATAAATTCAACATTTTTTGTTTAATACAAATATAAAATATACATTTACCATAACAATGAATGTGTTTACAATAACCCCGTGTAAAAAACTTAAAATAATTAGTATTTTCGCCTACAAAATTACGTAAATTTGCACGAAAAATGCAAAAACGTAAGCTCGTGTTACGTGGTTTTTAGATTATAACAGTAGAAATCTATCCTATTTTACAGCTTAAACGAAACATAAATAGTTATATTACAGTTTGGCCGTCCCAAATATTTAAGTTATTGGTTGACAATAAAGATACATATTTATCAAAAAAGCACTTAAATCCTCCATACAATTTTACTTTGTATATCGAGCTCTGTCATTCAGTCCAACCGTGTCTTACGCTCGGCGGAGGTGTGCAACACCGTTGCACACCTCTTTGGGGAAGTATGGATATTACTATATGTAGGTATGCCAGCCTCGATTTTGTTATTACCAACAAAAATACAAACCTCTCTCCCCTTTATAATCTTTACTAGTTTTCACTCGCGGCTTCGCTCGCGTAAATGTAGGTTAGGTTAGGTTTGCAACAGTTCTTTTTTCTGGATGAAAGGTACCCTATGTCCTATTCTGTACCCGTGACAACGTGTATGCAAAATTTCATGTTGATCGGTTGAGTACTTAAGGCGTGAAAGCGTAACAAACAAACTCATTTTCGCATTTATAATATTAGTAAGGATATATAAATCTTGTGTGCGTGTGTTTGTAATTAAACTCCTCCTAAACGACTGGACCGATTTTGATGAAATTTTTGTGTGTGTTCAAGTGGATTCGAGAATGATTTAGATTTGTTTCTTTTTGATTTTTTTTTCGTGTGTACAGGACAACGTCAGTCGGGACAGCTAGTATAGAAGTATAGAGATAACACGGATGGCGTAGTGGTTTAAATGGTTGTCTCGCCGCTGCCAGTGTACCAAGTATTGTTGGTTCGGTTCCCAACCAAGACAAAAATCTGTGTGATCCACAATTTTTTTTTTGATGATTGTATTTTTGTCCATTGAATGTTTGAAAAGTTCCCCGCAACTCAGGATTTTCGTGTCCATTGATTGTATGTTTGTAAAGATCTACGCGACCCAGGAATTAAGCCTACAGCGGGAGTTTTCCTTTTTAACACATTGAAAAACAGGCAGATAGATAGCTTAATTAATAAAAAAAATATGATGAGTGTTTATTAAAACTCACCTTTTACTGTTATATCTGGCATCGTAGCCGATGACCACGCCGTTATGTAATTGAGCCTGGCTGCAGACCTTCTTTATGTACGAGCACAGACCCTGGAGACAAACGTATCGGTTAGCTAGTTTAACATTCATGATTGCACGGACGGGACAGTGGTTTAAATGGACGTTTCGCCGCTGACACTACGTCGAGTATCGTGCCTTCGAATCCCACACGGGAAGAATATTTGTATGCTCTACAAACATTCAAACAACGTACACATCATCAGGCTATAATAGTCCACTGCTGGACATAGCCCTCCCCCAAAGAGCGCCATAGCGCTCTGTCTTCAGCTTGCCGCATCCAGCATCTGCCTGCAGTCTCTCGCAGATCGTCATCTCACCTGGTCGGAGGGCGTCCTACACTACGTTTGTCGAGTCGCGGTCTCCACTCAAGAACACGCTTACCCCAGCGGTTGTCGGTTCTTCGCGCGATATGGGCAGCCCACAAACAAACGTACACATAGAATAACCATTCTTTGTGTATGTTTTTTGAATATTTGTATTGTAATGTAGTATTTAAATGAAAAAGAAAAAGCTTTTTCGACAGCGTCTTATGTGGCAAGCAAGAATACAGCCTGATTGACGGTAAGCGTTCATCGTAGCCTACGGATCCTCACAATTTCAAGGGCCATACCATCGTATCTTATAGCAATCCTAACTAATATTATAAAAGCTAAAATGAATTTGTTTGTTTGTTACCTTTTCACACCTAAACCACTGAACCGATCATTCTGACATTTTGCATATACATTGTCAGGTGTACAGAAACGGACATAGGCTACCTTTCATCCCTAAAAATATTACTGTTCCCGAGGAAAACAACAATAACGTTCTTATGATAATAGATGACGCCACGTGGCTTTCGAATCATGATTGAATTATATTATTACAAGCAGAGTACAACCCGAATTTAGATTGAGTGTTTACCATTAATCATACGATCCATTATTAGTCCTTAAAATATGACTACATCCTACTTTTACACGGCGTATAAAGCCAATAAATGCCAAACATATTTGCATGCAGCGATGACGCCATCGTAAAACGAGAATGTGTTCATTCGAAACATGACCGTTTTCTAAACATTGTAAGAAAAATACAGAGTAACGTATTCACAATATCAGACCAGTCACAATATATATATCCTGTTTAGAAACTGTAACACGGTTAGACATCCGCCTCTTCTTACTATGTGAAGGGTTAGGCCAGAGGATCCCAGACCTTTTTTTCTCATAGACCACTTTCAAAATTTAGCTGGTTCCGGTGGACCCCTTGCAGCTAAACAAGTTCATGCACGTAAAAAATTTGGTCAAATCTCTACGGGTTGACTTTTTTTTAAGTGAACACTTTTTGAGGCGCGTTGAGCACTTCTTGGGTGAGCAAAAATCATAGAACTCGCGTCATCGTCACGGTTCCACGCTTTCCATTTTTGAATTATTTTAGAATATTAACAATATCTCAGAAATGGTGCGTCCTAAGCAAAAAATAACGAAATTTTGACCCCCTTAATAACCCATAAGAGAGGACCAGTAATCCGACCCACCCCTTTTTTAATTTTTTTTTTTATAAAGAAGTGTTTATAATCAAGGATTAAAGTTTTCACTTCTATCGGCAGTCCCCAAAGACTGCCCCAATTCGAAAAACCACTGGTATCTACTGAATATGAAATATAAGGTTTTACAAGTAACACAACAGACCATATTATCTATACTAATATTATAAAGCTGAAGAGTTTGTTTGTTTGAACGCGCTAATTTCAGGAACTACTGGTTCGAATTGAAAAAATATTTTTTTCATGGATAGCTTATTTATCGAGGAAGGCTATAGGCTATATAACATCACGCTACGACCCACGGAGGCGGCGCAGTAACGATAAACGCGGGTGAAACTGCGGGAACATCTAGTTACTTTATATGCTAGACTAGATGTGCCCGCGGTTTCACCCGCGTTTGGGCTATCCAACACTAAAAGGATTTTTCAATTCGAACCAGTAGTTCCTGAGATTAGCGCGTTCAACCAAACAAACAAACTCTTCAGCTTTATAATATTAGTATAGATTTAATATACCCTGGCTTTTCCCTTTAAACCAATAGAATCCTCTAAGCACATGCAATGTATACAATGATATTATAACACTGATTCTTCGAACAGAATGCATCACGTAAGCATGTTCGCGGAATAACATTGGCACTACAATGTTCCAGTACAAAAGCTACACTAGCGACACGATAACCTTACACTTCAATTGAAGTTCTTTACACGACAATACAAGCATAACTATACAACAAAAAAAATACTGGCAGTCTTTAGGGACTGCCGATAGAAGTGAAAACTTTAACCCTTGATCATAAACAATTCATTACAAAAAAAAAAAATGGAAAGTTCGGTGACGATGACGCGAGTTCCATGATTTTTGTTCCCCCAAGAAGTGCTCAACGCGCCTAAAGAAATTTTCACTTAAAAAATGCATTGCTATTGACGTCACACTCACACTGATTTGATAATAAACCTAGATATCCAATAACAATGAAATGAATGGGATTCAAAACTCACCTATAGGTGTATGATCCAACACAAAAACGTTTCTGATGTATTTTTTTACGAAAATAAAAACATAAGCACATAACTTGATGGAAGTTTCCAGAATACTTGGTGTATGTGGTTGTGTGTGTCTCTTGTAGCGCGTTCACCCTACGTCTGCCTCACCCCTGTAGGTATACAGAGAATGATCCCCATCCCGTTTGCTCGGGGTGGACCCTATTGTGCTCGCAAAATCGATCTGTCTGGGCCCGCTCGTAGCTAACGTCGTGTAAATGCGCTGTACGATTTACAGCCCAACCTGTTTGGGATGGGGATGGCTAGAACAGTTGGCAGTTAGTTGGGTTGTGGACCGGGCCAATGGATTGGGAGTGGAATCCAGGGCAGGACTTTGACCTCGCTTTATATGTCGATGCAGTCTGCGCCGAATTTCAGTTGTGCGATTCAGATATGACACTGTATCGAATGCAATAATGGTCTTATTTGGATTATATAAAGTGTTAGCCGTATTTGTTCCATTAAACATAGGTATTGTACTGTCACATTCATGTTACAATTTGATATTATTGTCTCATTATAAGGATTAATGTAGATCATTTGCAGGGGCGTAAAACATATATTTCTGTGAACTTTTAATAGGCTTTACTGTCTGAAAACCTAGGTTATTACAAACACAATATACTACAGGTACAGAAGGCTGGTCAAAGACAATACAGGACCGAAAATAACAGGTGCACACACATACCGGTTATTGGTTGACAATAAAGACATATATTTTTCAAAAAAGCACTTCAAATCCTCCATACGCGCGCCTATTTGAATATGCACCGCACGAGCTCTGTCATTATCTGTCTTACCCTCGGCGCAGTCTTAATTACTTAGAGTAGTACCAGCACCATAAGAAACGAATTGCTTCTCTTAATTATTGTGCTTAAAACCTATTTAAAAATATTAAGTATATTGGCAGTTTTGACCTTTTTCTCTTAAATAATAATTATAATAGATCGTTTTTGATGCTATAATTAGATACACTATTAGAGTTTTACAATGTTGCCAGCAGTAATAATTTACTTACTAATGAATCTTAGAATACTTATGTATTCTAAGGTTATTTGCGTTTTTACGTATAAACGGTTTGTGTTATGCTGTAAAAAGCCTTGTACTGGGCACGACAATGGGCTAGTTCAATAGAAAACGCTAACTTAGTTAATTTAAGATACTAGCAAGTCGTTTGTATAATGCGACCAGGAGATTGACATTGATATTCTGAACACCAATACCAAAAACTAAAAAAAAATACTGCAACTTAATTTACGATAACGTAGCTGTTCGTTAACTTTTTGTCTATGTTAAAGTGACTCAAAATCGCACAAATATTTATCGGCTTATGTCGCCGACTGTACTTTATGAGCTATAAGTTTTCTTAAACTGTAAAATAAAATGAACAAAACACTACTTGTTATATTCAAAACCTGACTCCACGCAAATATTTATGAAATTACGAAGTTAAAACGGTAAGGCATTTTCGGTATCATCTAATGTTACAGGTATATAGGAAAACTAAACTATAGATATTATAATTAAGAATAGATTAAATGTTTTCTTTTATTATTTTTTTAACGAGGATTTTCACATCGTGCCCTTTATCGTGCCACTCTCCTAATGTGAGAGACAAGGTAATCGAAAGATCTCTTATAAGGTGACGAGAAGGTGAAAGTTCTTTCTTTCACGTGAGAAAGAAAGGGGAAGCGGGAAAGGAAGGGGAAGCGAGAAAGGAAGGGGAAGCGACAAAGGAAGAGGAAGCGAGAAAGAAAGGGAAAGCGAGAATGAGAGGGGGTGCGAGAAAGAAAGGGGGAGCGAAACGAAAGAAGAAGGGAAATCGAAAGGGGATTGAGAAAGACAGAGGAAGTGCTTTCCCTTTCTTTCTGAAAGGTGAAACGAGAAAGAGAGAAGAGAGGACAGAAAGGAAAGCAATATAATAATAAATACCAATAACAAACCTGTGCAGTCTGTAGTACAACCACGTCGTTCATGGCCTTGTAGCCAGGCAACATCGGGCCCCGCAGTCCTGCTGTGCCGAACTTCAGTCGACCGAACATGGTCCCTTTCAGCTTGTCCCATCTCGAGTTTTTTATGTCTTCCAAAACTTCCTTGTGAGTTTTAGGATTCTGTGCAACAAATAAAAATATATGATTAGACGTCACTTAATGTAACTGGTGTACTTTGACGTAAAATAAATAAATAATAATGGTTAGTATTTAATACACAGCAGACATATATGTATAACATTACAATAACATCTTGTAAGAAGAAAATAAAGCAAAACTGGTGAAGAAATGCAAAATAGTAAGGCACCTGGTGAAGAAATGCAAAATAGCAAGGCACCTACAAATACTACATATTATAATATTTTGTATTAATATCTACTGAGGTAGTAGTGCCTCGGAGACCACGTTATGCCGTCGGTCCCGGCTGCCATGAACATCTATGGCAGTCGTTATTGGGAAGTCAGTGCCCTCTAATATCCTGACACTGGTCTAGCCTTAGGTTATCGTTAGCCTTCGGGTTGCGGAGGTTAGATGGCAGTCGCTCCGTGTAAAAACTGATAACCAGTCAAATCCAGTTAGACTAGAAAGCCGACCCCAAGCGACTTGGGAATAATAAAGGCTAGGGAGAAGAGACTGAGGTAGTAGTTAGTGACAAGCAATCATAATTATAATTGGCCTTGCTATAGAAAACCTATAGAAACTAGCAACGTCTAGGCAACACAAATTAGCCAGTAAATAGAACAAAAAATACTGGTCTAATAACAGACAGAAGTTCAGAGTTAAATACTAAAAACAGCTGTAGGAATGTACAAACATTTCTTGGACAAGTCAATTAATTGATATTTTAATCTATTGAGCCGCAGCTGCACACTGGCTGCCAGTCACAATAGCTTGTCAAGTTATTAAAAAATAATTAAAAAGTAATAAAAAATAAAATTGCATTGAATAAAGAACTGTTTGAGAAGAGAGCTCACATGGAAAAGCAGGCAAGAAAATCAATTGCAAATTGTTTACAATATGATTCTATACAATAAAAATTAGTAGATGCTTCCATTTACATAAATTTTAAATAATAATGTGTACTTTTTATATTTCATTAACATTAGAAATTAGCATCAATATTTTTCTTTTATAAGTATTATATGTTTTTTATTTTTTGTTCTAATTTATTGTCACTTACCTTTTGTTTTAAATACTAAGTGACGCAAATGTTATTACATTAAATGATATACTGCCTTAAGCTGGTTGATATAAGACGGTTAACATAAACAAAAACCTATTTTTGCAGAAATTAAGAAATTATTTTTTTGAACAAAATAAAGTCTCCCCGTGACCATGGCTGCTGAAAAGCAACCGAAACATTGGGGAAAGTGTAAACACAAATATAAATAGTATAATAGTATAGTAATAGTATAAATAGTTTTAATAGTTTCAATAATTTAATTAGCTTAAAAATTAGTAAAGTTTAATAGTAATACTTAGTAGTGTAACAGTTTTCAAAAATTTTGTTATAAAGTGTCAAATAAACAATGCGATAAAATCCGTAGAAGTAGTTTAATTTTAAAAAATAAATAAAATAAAATTATTGAAATTAAACTACTATATACGGATTTTATCGCGTTGTCTAGTTGACACTTTATTACATTACATATAATTATACATATTACTTACATTACAAATATTTATACATTACATATAAAATAAAATTAGACACAAATTGGAACACCATTGTGCGCTGTTCCTAGCTCGCTAACGGTCATATGTTCCGAGAAATCGTCTTTGTTAACTCGCTAGGACTGGAAATTCCCAGATCCGATAATACAATAATACAATACAATGGCTTTTTTAATATCGCTGCTTAAGGTCTTTGACACCTAAGTACATTTTCTCTGCATTACATGATCTTCTAAAATTTTAAATTATGAAAACAAAACTAATGTCCTGTCGCTAAACTACTGAATACATTTGGTTTATAATTTGTAAATCATCAAAGAATACCATGTAGTATATGTGGTATTAATTAATGTGATAACATTTGCACCACTTAGTATGAGATAGTTTTGTAAAGTTAATAAAATAAAACGGTACAAGTCAATTAAAATAACATAATGTCGACCGAGCAATGTAATTGTAAATGGTGATCAACAAGGTACCCACAAGACAGGCTTGCCTAATGCGAGGCCACTGTATAAAAAAATAAAATATATTTTATTTTATTTTATTTCTTATATGAGTTGCTGTATATCATATTAACCTATTGAGTCACAGCAGCACAACGGCAGCCAGACAGAAAAGGATTTTAATTATTTCTGGTTTTCTAAGACAGTTTAATCATATTTTGTTATGGCTGTTCTTATTTAATTTACCTACAAGTACTACCTGCAGCAGCAAAATACTAGGTAATATGATTGTTATTTTCTACAGAAAATAGTAATCATATTACCTAATCATTCCACCTGGGGATTGCCCTGTCCTATAGGACAAGGCAATCCCCCAGACGGAATGGTTAGGTATGGAATGATCCAGGGACTTTTAGAATATGCTTACTTACACTACTTACAAAAATTACTTATGTAAGTACATGTCATACCCATTCATTATTTACCATCAGGGAAAAATATTTGAAGACAATATTTATTGCTCTCATCAACACAAATATTTACATTAATTAATGAGATAGTAACTAAATCGTATTGTTTCTTTTGCTTCAAAAATACTAAATGTTTGATGAAGTTATTTTTTTATCAAAGGTAGGTTAACTTGTTGTTTGAGTATCAGACATTTTTAGAACCTATTGTGTCTGTTGAATGATGGGCAGCTGCCGTTCAACAGGGTATTAGTTTCGGTTTCAACAACTTTCGGTGTCCTTGATATAAGAGTCAAGTCGATAAGTCAAGGGCAAATAGATTATGCACTGTACTTAGTTATTTTATTAAAACTATAAAATATTATACACAGACCTTGTCGATTTTGAGCCAGCCATTTACCGCTGCATCTAATTTCAAATCTCCACTGTTACAAAGAGTCATTTTATCCAAATATTCAACAAATGCGGCTTTTTTGTAACAAATACCGGTATGTAATCTCAAGGTTTCCTAGACTTTGGTCATATGATTATTAACTTAATGACGGCACACCAGTTCCCGAACAAAACACAGAATTCACTGATAATTAAACCGATTTTACGAACTTCGCGATTCGCGAATGAACAAATAAATAAATCAATAGGTACTACTCATGAAATTCAATTGCAAACAAAATATTCTGAAATAGTCTTTAATGCAAGGCAATAGATTACACTATTAGAACAATGCAGAAAGCGAGCATTTTGCTTTGTCAAATTTGTCAAACTACATTTTGACAGGTGCTCTATTCGGATACAAGGCAGCTAAGATAAAATATAGAAAATTATCTTAATTTCTTAAATACCAGTAAAATAGTTGTTTAATTTAATATATGATAAACCATATAATATACCATAAAAATTGAGGTTTTATTTTTATATACTAGTCACTAGATAATAAAATAATAAATTAAAGTATTCAAGGAATTAATTTTATATCATCAAATTGACAGTTAACTTAAAACGCCTATGGATAAAATAATGGCAAATACACATATTTTGTTAACAGTCGCGATATTTTCAGGAGTTATCTTTTTGCGAAATATTGATCTTAAACATTTTTAAGTTTCTAAGTTATAAATTCACCAATACGCTATCGCTGAAGGTTGAATATTATCCATGTCTACGTCCCTTTAAGTTGTAGGTCGTTCAAATACATAATTATAATAATTCAAATACCTACTTTATTTTGCATGCTGCTTTGATGAAGTTATAAGTTTTGATATCCCACAATTTTTCTTATCAATAATAATATATGCTTGGGCTCTAGTTTCTCGATGTAAATTTTAATAATACTTATTTTGTTTAGTTGTACCTATCTTGCAGAATACAGTATGCTAAAGCCTTATTTATAATTATTATGTACCTACATAATTATGTCTTAAAAGCAGACTTTACAAAACATTTAAAATAAATTGTTCAGAAATTAGACTATTTTAATACTTATTTACCTATTATATTTATGTACCTACTGCCATAATTTGCATAATTATTATAAAAATTAACAGGGGTGCTATCAGAAAATAATTAAAAGGCGATAATGGTTAAAAAAAATGTCAAGTCAGTAAGTATGTTTTAACATATCAATACAATATACACAATTCTTTAAAACAAACTTATGTCAAAATATGATAAAACAGAAATAAATGTCATGATGACTGAATGAAGATTTTTTGTCCGTATTTTTTCTTTTCTCCAGCAATCTAATAACAACGAAGATACAATGTGTTTAAATTTCATGTTACGTCACTGTTCGGTTCAAATTTTATAAGATAGTGACGTCACAAACCTCCTCTTGCGAACTTTAATGCGTTATATCTTAGTCAATTTTTATTGTCTTTAAATTTAAAAAATAGGTGTCCAATATTTTTTGCTAATTTAAAAGATGGACTAATTAGAACCACTTACTTTTAACGCTGTCATCATGCCTATTGTTCCGGATCACAGTCGACTGGTAGTGTGCCCATAAGACTGGCAGCATTGCCACGTTGAATAGTAATGTTTAGGTATACTTTCCACGGTCACGGGAAGCGCCGATTAACCTTTTTGCTATTTCTTTATAGAGAGCATGAGAACTGGGACCCCATGACCCTAGTTTCGACGTTTCGACCCCAAACGGCTCAAAAACATAATCTCCTACCAGGTTTTAGTATTTGTGTCGTTTGAGAGTCTCTGCGGATGCAGCAGCAGTGCCAGCACAACTCACCGTGCTGGGAAGATGTGATGGCGCAAGGGTACACTCCTGGTAGGCTCCTGCTACATGATAGGCCATGGTGGCCAAGGCCATCGACGGCTTCACCACAGTGACATCGATGCGGAGAAACACATGGAGCACCTAAACAAAGGCAAGACTTGATGCGGAACGTTAACTTAGTTAGGATTATTATTGTACCTACTATTTCTACTGGTAAGCGTAAATCATTAGTTCCCAAAGTGGTCCACGGGAGACTCGATGGGGGTTTATGTTGGCGTGACAAAAAAATGGGGGTGCACAATTCGTAAGCGGGGGTCCACGACAATTTATTTGCTTTCGATAGTGAAGAACTAAAATGTTGGCTTGACTTCACCGACTATTACTTGTAAAAACTTTATTGCATATTCCATATTCAGTACTAGTGGTTTTTTGATTTGTCGGTAGTGAATTACTGAAAAAAAAGGTCAGCCCGTAGAGATTTGATCAAATTATTTACTTGTATGATCTTGTTTAGCTGCAGGAGGTCCACCGGAACCAGCTAAATTTTGAAAGTGGTCTATGACAAAAAAGGTCTGGGAACCTCTGGCGTAAATCAACATCCTCCGAATTGATAAAATGCTATGATATTCCTATACAATACCTATGTTAGCTAATTACATGTCCCGTAGGTAGAGCGTAAATTCCGGTACCAATTCGAACAATTATACCTAAATATGATTTACAATCTGAAAGAAATAGCTGTTGGTATTTTCATTATTCAAATTTCCGAGTTTAAAGTTATTAGGCTATTAGTAGTTACCGTTCTCGTGCACAACTTGCCTTGGTACTTTACGAGTGTCAAAACTCAGACATTTCTATGGTCATCACTACTGGATCTGGCTACACAGGTGTATCGTATAGAACTTCGCAATTCAGAAGGTTAGAGCTTGCCATTGTCTTTTATTTGGTGACGACGCTTTTACTAATGGGTAAGAAGGAAGCTCATAAATACACAACTTCCATTCCTGTCCTTTGCTTTACTAATATTCCATCATTCGGCAACGCGCGAGTTCCTTGTATTACAAGCAGTCATAGACTTCGGTAATCGCTTACCATCAGACGGATGATATGCTTATTTGCCACTGAATGCTTTTTGGGTTGCATAAAAAACATACCTATATATCAAAAATAGACTAATGAATCTAATACTCATCAACTTTGTTTCAAGCCTTTCGTAATAGAGGACGATACTATTGTCTTACACCGGACATATATCCGAACTCCTTGATATGACTGAAGCAGAAAACACTACCCTAGATCATACACGGAAACATGAACGCAAACTTACGCCAGAGGTCCAACGAGGCAGTCCCACAATTACATCCTTCACCCACATTCCCGGTGCGTACGTAGTACGGAGGCCATAGTTTATTAGGAAACAGTTAGTACAATCAGTGTACAATCATATAATTGTAATTGCCAGCGGAACCGTCCACTCCAGGGAAGAGGGGGCAGGGCTTCCTTCTTGACCGTCCGTTTTTATACTGCTATTAATTTGCTTTTTTTATTAGATTTTATAGTAGAATTTATTACTTTAAAGTTTGTCTAGGCTTTATTTGAGTGTTATTATGGTGGTAAACACACCTATCTGACGGTAACTGGTTATCAAAGCCTGCTTTTAAATAGGTCCGCCATTACTGGTGATTGGTGACTGTACGAGCGAGCTGGCTCTCCAAAGAAAGTAGCTCCCTGCTACAGTAATCCAATATACGAATAGCATTACTTTTTCAAGGTTCACGCGGTGAATAAGAAGTGATAACCCAATGAGAAGACCAATGGACTGTCATATAGAGGTTTTCTAAAATTATATTTCAATGTATAAGCCTGCCGGGAATATTCGTCTGACCAGGAATCGTTTACGTAAATCTACACAAAGAGGTCGTCATGGTGTAAAATACCGTAACATTTCGAGATTTCCCTCTATTCTTTCACTGGAAAAATTCTATACTCTATATTATACTAGTCTGTTTTATTTGCGAGTACAAAATCTTGATATAAACAAAAAACACTAACTCAAAATATATTAGGCAGTTTTTGTTTATGATCCGAGTTGGCGTATTGCATATCTTGCAACTAAAATAAATTTTTATTTATTTATTATTTATTTATTCATTTTTAAACTTACAACTATCATTACAGGTAACCCCAATTCGATAGTGCGCTACATCTTAATTATATACATGAAAAAATAAACATAAAACTTAACTAAGTAACTAAAAAAACAAAAATAGAACTAAAGTAAAAAAATACAAAATTACAAATAAACTTTTAACTTATAACTACTTACAATACTAGGAACATAAATAGGACACTGTGTAAATAGTAATTTTTGTCAACTCACTAATGTGACAGCAAAATATATCAACATTCTTGCTTATCATATTAATTACTTTAATAGACCTGGATATGCGACACTTTGCCAGTAAGTTGGTCCTGGCGTTTGGTACGACTAAGAGTGGTGGACGTCGCCGCCGCCATATGTATCGATCTGGTACACAGAGACTAAGGCATAAGTAAGTATACCTATTAGCTTAGCGCTAAATAACTAGATGACAGCCTTAATTTCAATAATAAAAATATTTATTAGTTATTACAGTCGAAACAGTGGTAGCCCAATGTCAAGAACCGATAGATCATGGGTTCGATCTCCAACCATTGCACTACCGACATAAACCCATACGATCATTCAGTTTTTCGAGAGGCGTCAAAGAGTACAAATAATTTGTAACACAAATCGATACCTAGTAAGCTTTAAAACGACGAAGTTATCCGCGAACACACATAAAAAAATATATACTGGGTGTAAGGGACGGTGTATCGAAAACTGAAATAGTAGATTCAGACCATTATTCTGAGTTAAAAATCGTTGGAATTTTTTTCAACAATCACAATTCCTTTTCTGCAATTTTTCATTTTTCTAACTGTCACATTTTTCTACAATATAGCAATGTAATTAAATGGTCGTGATTTAAATAGATCAGCTGTTTTTATGCGCGCGGAACGCAGAGTTCATTCGTCGGGTGCGATATATTAGTAGCAATCCATTGCGTACCGCGTAATAATGTTAATCTACATAACTTTTAAATCTTGCGTTTTTTTATTAATTGAAGTTTGCGTCGTGATAAGTACTTATAGAAAGACGTCTTGCTAAAGTTTTCGGTACGCTGTCCCTTACACCCAGTATATACGGTCGAATTGAGAAACCTCCTACTTTTTTGAAGTCGGTTAAAAATACATTGCGCTTTGTTAAAACCTAACTAGAAGATGACTAATATTGATGTGTTAATTTATTACAGTATTGATGGGTTGCAGATATCTAATATAATAATAATAATGTTTATTGCATCTCCACAAATTACATCATGTTATACAGTATATAGTTGACACGGACGATTGCCAGTAATTCGTCATTTGTGGGAGATCTGGAGTCTAAACTAAGCCGAAGCCTGTACTATGGATCTCCAGGCCCCCCATTTCATGACATTGTTCGTTTCGTACGCAGATGACACCGCCCTTCTCTTCTCCGCCGACACAAATGAGGCAGTCCATAAAAATGCCCAGCGTGGGTTCGATGTGGTTAATAAAAGGCATAGAAATAACTTGCTAACATTAAATACTGATAAAACCAAATTCATTAAGTTTAACATGCGCAATCAACAAGATCATTTAAGTAATATACGAATATATGCACTCCATTGTAACAACACCATAAATGATGATTGCACATGTTCTGCAATTCATAGTACAACTAATATTAAATATCTGGGGGTTATAATAGATCACATTCTTTCATTTAAACAACACATAGCCGCTTTGTCAAGCAGACTACGGAAATTAATATTCGTTTTTAAAAAACTGTGTTATATCGCAGACAATAATCTTACTATACAGATTTACAAGGCACTGTGCCAATCCATTATTCAATACTGTATTACCTCATGGGGAGGCATCCCAAAATCTGTTAATCTTCCAATTGAAAGAGCACAAAGAGCACTCCTAAAAGTAGTTACACATCGACCTTTTCGCTATCCCACATGCCTTTTGTATAAATATTCTAAAGTACTAACAGTCCGGCAGCTTTTTATAATGCACACCATACTAAAACAACATACTACTCTTGATTATAACCCGGAACTTACTAACACTAAGCGACGGAAAGATATCGTTTGTACTACTCAGTCTCAATCTAAGTATATTTTTACCAACAGGTTTTTCGCATTTTTAGGTCCATTTCTTTATAATAATATAAACAAAATAACTGCGATTTATGACAAAAATTATGCTAACACTAAGCAATTAGTTCAACAATATTTACAAACCTTGAACTACGAACAAACTGAAAATTTGATGACTATTGTTCAATAAGTGTTACGCAATAAAATCAATAATAATAATCACTTAGTTTATAATGTAATTCATAAGTTTTTGTATACAAATAATAATGTTTTATAAGTATTGTTTTAGAACTTATATCTTTATTATACAGCATGTGCCCTTAAAGCCTGTGGCGCAGGTTTACCCTAGTACAGGCACCCCTTATAAATTATCTTTACAATGTAACATAAGCTCTGTATCCATTTGTACCAATTTAAGTTAAATAAATGATTATTATTATTATCATTATTGTATGGATTGTCAACATGTAGAAAGCGTACATAAGAATTATTGTGAATGGAACAAGTTAATATATAAGGAATACACAACTACCTGCAATATTACCAAAACGTGAATATTGACCTCTTTTCCGGTATGATCCGTGCATGATAAACAAACAGACGCTTTCAAATACATCAATATATTTTATGACGAACATAAATAATAATACCTAATACACTTGAATCTGTGAGTAAATAAATATAGCCAAAGTAGGGCGGGCGGGTAGCATTGGCACTTGGGCGGGCGGCGCGATTCGATAGTTTGGCCAACGATCCCGCGCTGAAAAAAGTTTGTATTTTATAGTGCACCGTGTTTGAGTGAATAAAAATTAAAACAAAAATTAAGATAAAATATCTGTGATGGGTTCAGATGATCCCAATTCGTTGGCTGCTGTGGAATTTGAGGTCTATGGACAAGTGCAAGGTTTGTATAATCTGTTAATAACTTTATTTTACTTTTATAAATGTAAGATTATAATATTTAACGTGCTGCTGGTTAGGCCATTACTTAACCAAATAAATCAACTAGTTCTAGTAGACCGTTCTCCTGAAATAAATTTTGGTGAAAGTGACAATCTTCTCGCTTGCTAAACGACCAATTCTAGAAAAATTTAATTGTCTTATGATTATATCAATGTTAGTGATAAATGAAAAATAAAATATTTGTGTAATTGAAAATTTACAGCAATAGCAAAGCAAAACATTTTTTTATAATTCTAAACAACAAAGAACTTTTATCTTTTCATTTAACACGTCCAAAGTTGTACATTCGTCGTTTTTATTGATATATTTATGCATGTATAATTATATGTATATGTTTGTGTATAGTTTGCCAAATTTTAATGATTTACGTAAATAAATAGATTCTAGGAAAGGCGCTTGAAGTGACACAGAAAGATGATAGATGGACAATGTTAGATGCTTAATCTTCTATACAAATAAATAAAATGTCAAAATAACAGCGGAAGTGTCTGTTTGTAATGTCAAAATGACAGCTTTTTATCTAATGCATGTGAAAGTATATAGGGTGCCTATACGAAAACATCTATTTTTAACATTTTTGTCTGTCTATCTGTTTGTTCCGGCTAATCTCCGAAACAGCTGAACCGATTTTGACGGGACTTTCACTGGCAGATAGCTGAAGTTATACGGAGTAACTTAGGCTACTTTGATTTTAGAAAAAAAATAGGTTTCCGCGGAGACAAACATTTTTTAGTTAAAATCTACGCGGGCGATGTCGCAGGTAACAGCTAGTCTATACTAATATTATAAAGCTGAAGAGTTTGTTTGTTTGAACGCGCTAATCTCAGGAACTACTGGTTCGATTTGAAAAAATATTTTAGTGTTGGATAGGCAATTTATCGAGGAAGGCTATAGGCTATATAACATCACGCTACGACCCACGGGGGCGGCGCAGTAACGATAAACGCGGGTGAAACCGTGGGAACATCACAAATAGACTATCCAACACTAAAATAATTTTTCAAATCGAACCAGTTGTTCTTGAGATTTGGGCGTGCAAACAAACAAACTCTTCAGCTTTATAATATTAGTATAGGTAGTAGGTATAGATTACACAAAGTAGAGGATCGCGGACAAGAGCAAGTGCAACTAATAAATAATATAATGTTTACATAGGATGATTCTCTAGAGTTCCTAGACTTTAATAGTAAATGTTTACAGAATTAATTTTTGCAATTAGTCTAAAATCTACAAATAATTTTAGATAAGTGATGCTGATGATATTGCACTATTTTCACCTATTGTTGCAATATTCAAAGTTCCCAATTTAACGGCCCTAGGCTCCATATCTTTGCATGCATAACCATGTTTGAAGTACATAATATGTGGATCCGATATCAATTCTTTTGGGAAAACCATGGTATTGTTTTGAACACATTTCAAGCAAAAAAAAAAACTGTCACGAGAGTACACGTCTATACCATTTTTCAAAGTTGGTAGCAAGTTGTATGTATTTAAGTGATAATGGTGTTCAAGATTCATAAAATGAAGGTGAAATTATTCCGAGGTGATGTAAAGAGACTAATTCCATTTGGTTCACCCAAGTAAACATAGTGGGATTAACCGTCTTGAGTAGGTACGGTCAGGTGCAAAAGTCGAGTAGCAATTTTACAAAGCAATAGGATCAAAACAAGTTGTACTTACGACCTTTTTCAATAAAATCATTGCACACATACACATAAACCCGCCTCACTTAGGCCGGGACTCCACCAAAGCGGAGACGAGCGGAGAGGAGATGTTTTTTAAACAACCAATAGAATTGTGTTATTGACACATCTCCTCTCCGCTCAGCTTCAGTGGAGATCGCTGAGCGGAGATGTGTAATATTTGTTTGGTGCGATGGAAGTAGAGATGTGAACTGTGCGCGGACGACGTGCAGTGGAGACGAGAGATCAGAGCGGCGTGCAGTGAGCGATGTCACCCTCCCCCCTCTCGCCCGCCAGCAACCCGCAGAGCCCCGTGCTTGCTGGAAAACATCTCTTCTCGCACAGCACACAGCACACCGCACACATCTCTGCTTTGGTGGAGTCCCGGCCTTATTTTATCGCCTGTTCTAATTATGAATGTGATTATTAATTTCAAGTAGGTACGCAAGTGATGTGATAGCTACGTTGGTAATAGTGCGTTCTTAACTTAACGCTTGTTGGTTCGATCCCCTGTAGAAGTGATAATATTTTTGGGTATTTTTTGGTTATTTATACAAGAACTCGTTTTTGTCTCGCTTTGCACACATGCGCATGACGAACTTCACCTACTATCATTTACATTGAATACAGTTTCATTGTTTGTATTGAAAGATCACACACACAAAGGTATTCACTCGGAACTGTACGCGATTACTTACTATATAATGATAGATGCTCCTCGCCTTTTGTCTTTGACCGTACACTTGACACGGAAAAAAAAGCTTTTTTGTTCGTACCTACTTCTCATTTTCTTGTCACTCTATCAATCGATGTTCGATCTCCCGATATTCATTTTAATCTGGGTTCTATTCTTTTGTCATCGATTCAATTTGAACAGTATATTGATTTTTAAATAAATTCAGATGCAAATTTGATGGAAGAAGGAAACACGTATACTAGTAATACGGATTAGTAATAAATCCTTACTAATATTATAAATGCGAAAGTAACTCTGTCTGTCGGTCTGTCTGTCTGTCTGTCTCTCTGTCTGTCTGTTACCTTTTCACGCTCAATCCGCTGAACCGATTTAGATGAAATTTGACATGAAGATAGCCTAAGACCCTGGAAAGGACATAGGCTACATAACATCACGCTACGAGTCACGGGAGCGGCACAGTAACCACAAATACCAATGACGCGGGTGAGACCGCGGGCACAGCTAGTTATATATCCTTGAAATAAATTAGAGCTCTCATTTTCACCTTGTAACACAATAGTGAAGTAGGTAGTAAATATTCATAAAAGTATCGCTATCACCCTTATTTCGTCTAACAAGAGAAATACATTTAATGTTTGTGAAACTGTCCATATCAGTTATCAAAATGACATAGAATAAGAGATCAAATAAACCAAATTGCAAGGTTTAAAAATCAATGTAAAATTATTTTATTCAAATTAAATAATATTATTTTGTTGCACTAAGAAACACAAATGGGAAATACTAAATTAACTTCTTCTATAAATAAACTAAATCAAGCCCACAATGATTATCACACACACGTGACGAAGTGAAGAATTCTGTATTCTTCAGAGTTTGACATAATGCTCTCAACATTGTATGAACACTGGCAATTTCCACTTGGCTGGCGCAATGGACTATGGTCTAACCTCTTTCTTTCCGAGAAGAGGTCCTTGACCAGCATACACCGAGTTTATATTTTACTGACAGTTACCCTGATTATGACTTCGCCCAGGTAATGTAAGAAGTATATGTCCACAGTGGCTTATGCTGGTTTACGAAACCCGTATATTTGTGATCCTCAGCGTCAGGAAATTGACATAATTCGGATGGAGAATAGGTCGGAAAAGAAATAGATGGAATGTCTATTTTAGATACCATATATAAATAGGTATTGGAAATCGACATAAACCATAATCACGAAACAAACAAATGGACTGAACACATATGATACTAGCTAAACCCGGCTAAACAAGCTTCATTGTAGCTCAGTTTGGTATGTTAAGCCCGTTCGCGAGGGAACTTCGGAACAGAAAGAAGGAACATAAAAACAATCTTGTGCAACTTTGTGTAAGAAAACAACTACTTTTCGTGTTTTGCGGAAAGAAAAATTTGAGAGCTGAAATTCATACTATATAAAAAATATAGCATCGTATAGAGAATCGTTCAGAAGGTCCGGCAAAAATGCCTGACCTTCGGAAGGTCAGCTCTTGGTGGTGTTAACCCATCGGATCCCGGAAACGGTGATATCTACCGGAGTCGTTCTCGAACAAAATCTTCCTAAAACCCTGGCAACTTTCAGGGGGAGGCGAAGAAAACATGACTTCCATACAGAAAAACATGGCCGCCATACAAATTTTAACCTCTATTTTCTCCGAAACGGTTGAAGAGACGCGGGGTGTGTTCGAACAAATGTCATAGAGGTCGATGAGATAAACCTTTTCTGGAAAACCAGAAAAGGTCATTTTTAAGGTCACCGGGAGTCATCGGTAATTTTTGGCTTCGGGAGTTTTCAAGGTCCTTGAATCCGAATCTAAAATTAGTTTTTTGATTTAATCAACCGCAACCACGCGAAATACTAGAAGAAGTAAGTGTGGTTTGAAGGTACTTAAACAATTATACAGGTCTGCCTAGACTATCAGATGCAAAAGCGTGATGCTACGTAACTAAAAGCGATTTTAATCGACAGCTGATCTATGCCGCGCTAATCACTCAACTGGCTATAATTAGAGGAGTTGCATGTAGGTCGATGTCAATGAGCAGTTTGGACGTTATATTGCCGATAATAAACTTAGAATGACGGGTAACCTTCACACCTTTTAACACACTGCGTAATGAGCAGACTACTATATTATCACATACCATTTCCAGAATATTTAAATTTATATATAGCGACAATCTTTATATATAAAAATTCTGCTGTCTTACGTTTGTGTTCGCAAAATTTGATGTCAATGAATTGACTTGAAATTTTAACAAAACGTCTATATAAAAGAGTTTATTTATCATTTTTATCCCGAAGGTCTTTATTTCCCTTATAATGAATTCTAGATGTTCCCGCGGTTTCACCCGCGTTTATCGTTACTGTTCCCCCAGGGGACGTAGCGTGATGTTATATAGCCTATAGCCTTCCTCAATAAATAGACTATCCAACTCTAAAACAATTTTTCAATTCGAACCAGGATTCTCAGGAACTACCTGAGATTAGCGCGTTCAACCAAACAAACAAACTCTTCAGCTTTATAATATTAGTGTTTGAGTAATGTAATGTGAGTCAACTATTCTATTGTTTTTTTTTAAAACACGCAAGCAAAGCTATAGATAAAAGCTAGTATTATAACGAAAGCTTCGTAGCATTGAGCTCGAAAGGAAAATATTTGGCAGTCACTTCCATATCACTATATAATTGTCGTAAATCATTGTTTCATAAATTAGTCTCTTTAAAATATTCACCATTCATTAAATACACAATTAATTCTTTGTTAATGTCGTATAATTAATGTATTTGTTAATGCATTTTGACAACTGAAACTTTATTTAGGTACACGCTTAGAGCAGCGATAGCCAGGTGGGAGAACAAGACTGCAATGCAGAGGATCTCGGGTTCGAACCCACGTCGCGCACCTCTGACTTTCGGAAGTTATATGACTTTTCGAAATTATGTGCGTATTGATTGACAATTATCGCCTGCTCCGTGCCTCGGAGAGCACGTTAAGCCGTTGGTCCCGGCTGCCATGAACATCTATGGCAGTCGTTATTGGGAGAGTGTCGACACAAAAGATCCCACTGGGTCGAAGTGTCACCGGTCGGCACTGACTGGCCCCCACATAAGATAAGATAGTTACACGCTTCTGCCGGCGGTTTAGTCCGGGTGTATCTGATGGAAACATACACGGAAAGTCAAGTAATCCTATGTGGATATGGTCTACCTGTGTGCCAAATCCGTTCGACAGTTAATGCGTGATTGAGTGACAGACGTCCAAAAATTCACAACATGTTTACGAATTATCTCATCTAAGTATAATATTAGTCGAATTATCGTAGAGACTGTTACCTATTTACGCTTTCTGCTGAATATTTTATGCTCTATGAGTATTTTGGTACTTGAACTGACATGGAAATTATTAGTCGATATAAATATATATTTTTACTAGCTGTCCCGACAGACGTTGTCCTGAACAAAAGAGAGAAAAAAAGCATATCTAAACCATCCGCGAATCCACTTGAACACACACAAAAAGTTTCATTCAAATCGGTCCAGCCGTTTAGGAGGAGTTCACTGTCAACACACGTACAGAAGAATTATATATATAAAGATATTTTGATATAGGACATAATGGATAAGCGATAACTTAATGGAAGACCGTTGGACTGCCACGTAGAGATCTCACTTTTCAAAGTTCTGTGCGTTTTCATCTATATCTATACATATAATAAAATCGTAGGCAAGTCAAAACTGTACATTGAATATTTTTTTAAAAGAATACTCGGGGCGTGATCTACAATCGATATCGAAGCCAAAAATATAGTTTTTAGAATTTTTGTCTGTTTGTCTGTATATATGTCCGGGCTAAACTCAACAAGTACTGCATGGATTTACTTCAAATTTTGCATGAATATTACTAACAGGTCGGGTCAACATATAGGCTACATATTATCACGCTATCACCTACGAGGGAGGAGCTGTGAATCTTTATTTTTCTTACGCATTCTGTGACAGCGTGTAATCTAACGACGCATATTTAAATGTTGTTTTTGAGTAAGCCATGCTATTATCTAGCTTTACACTATAAAAACTACGCCATTTAAGTAACTTGGGCAGAGAAATATAGTTGGGTTCCGCGGAGACGAACACTTTTTAGTTAAAATCTACGCGGACGAAGTCGCAGGTAACAGCTAGTTGTGAATAAACCTACATGTCTGAGAGGTCTGCATAATATTGTCGAAAAGATTGGAAGTCTGCCAACCCGCACTGGGCCAGCCTAACCTTCTCAAACTAAGAAGAGGCATATGGCCAGCAGTGTGACAGTTTATAAACAGGGCTGATACAAATTTTTATATAATAATAATACACATTACAGGCTACTTATCTCAATTATATTAATACGTGAAGTAAAAACTTTGTACCCCTTTTTACGAAAATTGCGCGGACGGAGGAGTATGAAATTTGGCACAGTTAAAGTTTATATGGAGAAGGAGGGGCGAATCCTAATATTTTTATAAAATATGCATTAGAACTACATTAAATTAATGAATAAACACTACACGCACACAACCATGCATTTGACACACGCAGTGGAATCACGTTCGTAGTATTTCGACATTGTTCGTTTGACGTCGTACAATTCTTTGTAACTATGGTTACCTACCTTATTTATATGTAATAAAGAAAAACAGAAAACAAAGTAGCAAGCTTAGGAATTTTAGTCGAATTTTGACCATTATATTTAATCTAAAACTATATTTAATCTAAAGGAAAACATTTAAAATTTAAATATAGGACATAAAAAGACTTGTTTATAAAGTCTGTTTTTACATTGTATTACCTGAACTAGGTCAGAGATTTGTGTTTCATAATGGATGAGTTACGGCAGTAATACATTTAAAGATATTTTTTTAACCTTTGGTATTTTCAAACCATGTGACTTAGCGTTACCGGTCCCAAGCGGTGTTCAATGTTTTGTGTACATGCACACTGACTCTGTATTTTCTTTAGTTACATTAGTTGAATTCATTAGATTAAAAGTGTAATACTACACTTTTAACCTGATGAATTCAACTAATGTAACTATAGTTTTATACGTATCTTGCCAAGATATTGCGGTTTTGCGCGCCTTTGTTAGATGTAGATAATATAGACATAATATCATTTACTGCTCTGTTTGCCTAATGTATTTTGGCATCATAAATCTTGGCTAATGGCATGCATTAGTTTAGCAGTTTAACTGCCGCACTCAGAGATATTTAACATACTGCCTTTTTTGTTTTTTTTTATTGCTCTTTTTATTGCCATTGGTGGCAGACGAGCAAGTGGCCCGCCTGATGGAAAGTGGTAACCGCTGCTCATGGACTTCAGCAATGTCAGGACACAGCAAAGCCGATGCCTACCGTAAAAGAAGAAGTTTGTAACGATTTATCTCAAAAACTACTTAACCGATTTTAATCATTCTTTCATCAATAGAAAGCTATATTATCACCGAGTAACATAGGCTATAGCCTATGCCGCGGCTTTTTTATTTAAAAGAAAGCCGCGGGCATATGCTAGTAAAATATAAAATGCTATGTCTTAATATTATCTTACGTTTACACGAAAGTAAAATGAAACTGAAGTGATTAAAAGTATGTCACTGAGTGCGACAATAAACATGGTATTTAGGCATTGCGCCATTAATCTTTATTGTAGATGGAAAACGTTTTGAAATGAGTACACGGTCATCTAAATAAACTAAATAAATAAATATATTCTTATGTATTTTATTTATCTTTATATTAATAAATAGATAACGTAATGTTTTGTCTCACTATGTGAAATTCAGATTAATCTTTAAATTGTGACCATACTCATGTAGGTCTAATCTTAGGATATCGTTATCCCTGTGAGTAGTACCTAATCCATGCAATCCTGTAGTTAATCCATGCAAAATGCAACTTTAAACCACGGAAAATGTTAATATTGATACGTGGAAAATTTAATATTGAGCAAAATAAATATAATTTTGATTAGTGAACAATGTTATATTAATCCGTAGAACATGTTATATTGAGCATTGGCAAATTTAATATTGATCTTTGGAAAATGTAATACTGATATGTGGAAAATGTAATTTTGGTTCGTGTACTGCCATAAAAGCGGTGAAGGAAGCCATTCTCAGGAAATCTACATGTCTGGAAGTTCCCCAGCACATATCTTCAAGTACATTACGTACTTGAAGAAATGTGCAGTCTGATAATGTGTACTGGACCAAAGTGCTGGATTATAACTATAAGCCTTTTCTCGCAGAGAAGAAGCATTTGCCCAAATGTAGGACAGTTCAATTTAATAAGTAGTGCTGTTGTTATTTAATTGCCATCTTATGTTTAAAGTATTTTTTTTAATTTTTATATTTTGCTCGTCAAAATGACCACACTCCACCTGATGGTAAGCAGTCGTGTGGTCTAAGAGCAGTGGCCTCCACATCGCCCCCACAGTAGCCGAGGCGATGTTGAGGTCTCTACTATTTCACCAGTCGACCTGTTCTAGATTTGAAAGGAGAAAGAATCATGCTTTTGATAACTGTACCTATAATGTGTTCAGGTTGCTACTTCACAAAGTACTGCAAGGAGTTGGCAGAACAGCTCGGCATTGGCGGCTGGGTGAAGAACTCCAAAAAAGGCACCATCGTTGGCAAGATACAGGGGACTAAGAAGCAGCTAGACCACATGTATGTAGCTTTTTTCTTATTGCCACCTAACCTAGTTTAAATAATATATTAAAAGAGGCAGGGCATATTAAATAATCCAGTCAATCGCAGATCAGACTTCATGGGATACGTAAATTAGTTCCTCATCCTCATCTTTTTAACGTGGGAGAGCCACGCTTTGGCACGAATGGGCCGGCTCGACCGGAGTGATACCACGGCCTCACAGAAAACCGTCGTGAAATAGCGCGTGCGTTGTGTTTCGTCGAGTAAGTGAGGGTACCGGAGGCCCAACCCTTCCCCCTCCTGGGGGTGGCGGGAATTTTAAAAGGCTGGCAATGCACTTGTGACTCCTCTGGTATTGCGGGTGTCCATGGGCGGCAGTTATCGCTTACCATCAGGCGATCCGTCTGCTCGTTTGCCACCTATACCATAAAAAAATATCATCAGAAAAATTCGAGGAGTAAAGATTACAATTTCGACTCCTCGAATTTTTTGAGTGCCTTGATAGCATAATGGGTAAACGGACGCATCGCAGCTACCGCCGTGCTGAGCGTTATGTGGTCTATAAATATTGAAACTGGAGGTTCTTTGTGTCCGTCTTCTTAGCGTTTCGATGGCAATGCAAGCGTTGCTTAATATTATATGGTTGCGGCCCGTTAATTAAATGTTTCTAAAGTGAAGGAATGATCAATAATGCGAGGTTCTCTACTCAATAAGCAATTGACATCTGCTGTTCGAATCGACGATGATTCTAATCTTACGGAAGGATTGGAGACGTTAGAGCAATGGAGAGCATTTGGCTCCCTCTCCGTATTCTACCGTCACTTTAATTATTACCTTTCTACCACCTTATTAATGGATATTGGAGCAGGTTTATCCTTTATATCTGGAAACCTACTAGTTCAGCCCGTGCGCTTTCTACAAAGATTTCTCTCAGGTATGTGCTGGCTCTTGTAGTTATCCAAAAGCGCTATAAATGAATTATCCTTCCTTCTGTAAATGAGGCTCAAAGTACTGCTATCATAGTACGCAAGGCCTCGGAGGTGTAAACACCTCATTTTGCTAAAGTCGATGGGCGGTGGTTACCACTAACCATTACGTGGATCGCTGGCTAGCACTAAATGTAATAAAAAAGTTTTATGTCGTTATCACTGTAGGTAGAGTTGCGCCTGAACCATAGATCATGGCATACTGCGCGCCAAGTTCTACTAGAGACAAAAGAAAATATGTATAATATTCAATTCGAGTGACATTACTGTCAGTTTGTCAATAATATACAAGGTTAAATCGAAATAATAATAACCTTTACTCGTGTGTTCTTAGTATCAGACTTAACAACTTTTGTTCTAGCACTTTGTACAAAACTCAATAATTTTTCCTTAAACATATTTAAATATTACAAACGCCTTCCACTCAGCTGTGTGTTGTTTGGTTACGTCACTGCTTTCTTTTGTGACTGCGTGCAGTCTTAAGTCTTAATTGTGCGATTTGAGCAACCTATATCAATCTTTATATTTTTGTATGATAAAAATCAAATAATAAATTATGAGAAGACGTAGAACAAAAGTTGTCAAGTATAGTAAGCATAAGGTATAAATAAGCCACGGGTAAAAGGTTATTATATTCTCAATTATCATAATAATATCAGGCCTGTATTAAACTGTCCCACTGCTGGTCACGGGCCTCTTCTCTGTGTGAGAAGGGTTAGGCCATAGTCCACCACGCTGGCCCAATGCGGCTTGGCGGACTTCACATATCTTCACGAAAATTATGGAGAACTCTCAGACATGCAGGTTTCCTCAGGATGTTTTCCTTTACCGTTACAGCAAGCGATAATTAACTATTTAATATGCACATAACTTCGAAAAGTCAGAGATGCGAGCCTTGGGTTCGAACTCGAGACCTCTGCGTGGCAGTCCAACGGTCTCCCACTAGGGTTTTAACTAACCCTGTATAAAAGTCATATTTGTATTGGCAGTGTAGTTGACACTGACACGCCTGGAACGTAGGGAATACGACAAACGAAACGTCCCTAATAGTAGAAGCCGCGAGTTCCGTGCCGTGTCTTTAACTGTCAGTACGGAATAAGTAGTCTTTACCGATTTACGTTGGCAACATAGATTCAGTTTTGTGAATAGTCGGTAACATTTCGTTAAAGATACCATGCGAGTAATAACGCCGGTGTTGCAAGCGTCCTTAAACTGTGGCATCTCATGTTGAATTGCGTCGGTTTAGAAGCGTAGACTTCTAGCGTTGCAGGGTTAACAGTAGACGTGGTATTCTTGGAGTTGCAAGGAAGTTTACGATTAGATGGATCAATCTTTGTTTACCACTTATATAGTTATAAAATGAAATCTTTAAGAAATAATAATTCTAATACTTTGAGCCCACTCTACGTAAATAGAAACACCAATGATTAAATTATGTTCGGGTACTTTGAAAAAATAACTACACTGGAACATTGAGACAACTACCATCTTAGTCTCCCCGTGACCATGGCTGCTGAAAAGCAACCGAAACGTCGGGGAAAGTGTAAACATAAATATAAATAGTATAAGTAATAGTATAAATACTTTTAATAATTTCAATAATTTAATTACTTTAACATTAGTAAAGTTTTATAGTAATAGTAGCGTAACAGTTTTTAAAGTTTGTAATAAAGTGTCAATGAGCAGCGATAGCTCAGTGGAGAGACCAACAGACTGCAATGCAGATGGTCTCGGGTTCGAGCCCACGTCGCGCACCTCTGACTTTCGGAAGTTATATGACTTTTCGAAATTATGTGCGTATTGATTGACAATTATCACCTGCTCCGTGCCTCGGAAAGCACATTAAGCCGTTTTTGTCGGCTGCCATGAACATCTATAGCAGTCGTTATTGGGAGAGTGTCGACACAAAAGATCCCACTGGGTCGAAGTGTCGCCGGTCTGCACTGACTGGCCCCCACATAAGATAAGATAAAATAAAGTGTCAAATTTACAACGCAATAAAATCCGTATATAGTAGTTTAATTTCAATGAATTCCAATTAATTATAAAATATGCGGTAACAAGCACTTATCTTCGTTTAAGATGTTTTTAATATAGAGTAGAATTTTGATTCATAGCCTATAAATGGTTTGATCGGTACACCGCGGCTTGTCTAGGTCGCGGCTTCGAGTCTTCATTTATAAAATGATGTTATTTTATTTATTTGGGATAAACAAACAGTTACACATTATCCTTAATCTAATTAGCTTAAACAATTACATACAAATTAATGTGCACTCACACCGTTACCAGTGTTATTTTAATGTAAATGTCCCGAATATACATGAAAGTGTAAGCTAAGCTAAATTAATAAAATATCCTTCAGACCGAATTTCGGCCATGGCAGCCAATTTTAACGGAGACGGCCATCTGCACAGAAGATATTATAGTGCACAAGTGTGTGCGCAAACACAAGTGCACTCTCTGTTCCCTAACCCTCATGATCCGATGTGACGGTAATCCGACACGACCGGAGAGAGATCAGGCGCAGGACCAACGGCTTTACGTGCTTTCCAAGGCACGGTGGTGTCTAACACCGTCAACTTCCAAATTCCGGGCTCGTATCGAGATTTCTTAACAGAAAAACCCAATAACTTTTTGTTGGCCCGACCCGGGATTCGAACCCGAGACCTCATGCACAGCAGTCGCATTCACTACCGCTGAGCCACAGAGGTTGTTAAAATCTAAAATTCTGTGAGAATAAAAGAAGTTATGTTCCTCGTTTAAAATTTACATTCCTACTTAGCATAAAAACATTGTCTAATTAGTAATAAAGCAGAGTAGTAGAGCCTCGCTGATTTCAGCATGAATGGGCGGCTCGACCGGGGAAGGACTACCCTCTCACAGAATATCGACGTGAAATAGCAGTATTCCTACTGTTGTGTTTCGTTCGGTGAGTGAGAGTGCCGGAAGCCCAATCACCCCTTTACCCTTTCGCGTTCCTTCTCCTTCCCACTTCCTTTCCTAAAGGGTCGGCAACGCGCAAGTGATGCCTCTGGTGTCGCAGGCGTCCATAGGCTACGGTGACCACTTACCATCAGGTGGGCCGTGTGCTTGTTTGCCAAACCAGTTGTGTAAAAAAAAAAAAACTTTAATCGTATAGCGATAAAGTCAGCCATACAAATCAATTCAAAGTTGATATCTGACATGGTCTTATTTGTGACTAAAAGCCCCTAAATAAATAAAGAAAAAAAAAGATGTTTGTTATTATTATTGAATATCATTAGTAAAAGTGCCGTTTATTCGTCGTATCAATTTGGATATTATCCAAATGGTGATACATGTTTCGGATCGTTCCAATTAGTAATGTCAATGCCAAATATAAATAATTAGCTCATTATTATATGTAATGTACGTCAAAACGTTTACATCTGATATAAGAAATTGACAATTAAGGAATTCCTTTAAACGACTTCTCTATTAGGAATAATACCAGCATCACGAGCAACTTCTTCCAAACAACGGATACAAAAATACCCGAATGCGAAACAATTCTCACAGTGGAATTCGCTACCTAAGTCTGTGTTTCCCGATGAGTACAGTCTGGGTGTCTTCAAGTCGCGAGTGAATAGGTATCTTCTAGGCAAGCGTGCTCCATCGTCTACTGCATCTTCACTTATGATCAGGTAAGATCGCGGTCAAACACAAGCCAATTACAGCAAAAAAATAATTATTATTTGTGGTGCATACAATTACGTCGCTTTGGGAATCGAACTGCATTACTCGGGAGATCTCACTGGCTAGGTGAACACTTAAACCACTGCTCATCCGAGATATAATTGGCACTTTGGATTGCATTTGAACATACAATGTTCAAATCATAGAGCACGGAACCACACCACGCCGGCTTCCAATGTGTAGAGATACATAGAAACAAGTTCTATGTTCTGTCACAGAATGCACTATGATACAGTCTGCTAGGCAAAAAACCTACATGTATGAGAGTAGTTATATTATGTCGATTAGTTATGCGATTATAATTACTTGATATAAGTTCTGGCTAATAATTTTATTTATTTATTTACTAGCTGTTACCTGCGACTTCGTCCGCGTAGATTTTAACTAAAAAGTGTTTATCTCCGCGGAGCCCTATTTTTTATCTAAAATCAAAGTATCCTATGTTACTCCTTATAACATCAGCTATCTGCCAGTGAAAGTCCCGTCAAAATCGGTTCAGCCGTTTCAGAGATTACCTGGAACAAACAGACTGATAGACAAAAATTTAAGAAATTGATGTTTTCCTATAGTTACCTTATATACTTTCATATGCATTAGATAAAAAGCTGTTATTTTGACATTACAAACAGACACTTCAATTTTATTTATTTGTATAGATATAAGCAACAAAAATTTTTACATTACGTGGATAATAAGGCACAATAAAATAATTCAATTAAAATAAATAAAGAAACAAAAATAAATACAAACAAATTGCGCGCCTGCTCGTTGCCTCGTATCTCATAAAAAAAGGTAGGTCTTGTGCTTGCTGTACCTTTGTATACTAATATTATAAACAGGAAAGAAATGTCGCTTTGATTGTAATGAATAAACTTAGTAAATACAGAACCCATTCTTTCACCATTACAAAGCTAATTTATCTGTAAATAAAAGAAAATGACACTTTGACAACCATACGGTTTAAAAAAAACATCCAAATTAGTTGTAGATAATTAGGCAAAGAATTATTGCCTTACGTTTGGACCATTATTTACGGGACAACCTGTATATAATATCACGATACGAGCTATTAGTCATTATAAACGTGGGTGAACCCGCGAGAAAGCTAGTGTTGTATAAAAATTATTTTTTTGTAACTACATAGAAATATATTTTAATTTTTTTTAATGGGAAACTGTTGCACAAATTATGAATCTGGGGGTGACTTTACAAACACTTAAACTACAGACATAAGCGGCAATGGCACACCATTTCTTTGTCTCGCGTGGGGAACCAACACTCACCAGCAGGAGCAGCGAAAGCTCAGTGGGGAGACCAACAGACTGCAATGCAGAGGTTCTCGGGTTCGAACCCACGTCGCGCACCTCTGACTTTCGGAATTTATATGACTTTTCGAAATTATGTGCGTATTGATTGACAATTATCGCCTGCTCCGTACCTCGGAGAGCACGTTAAGCCGTCGATCTTGGCTGCCATGAACATCTAGGGCGGTTGTTATTAGAAAATCAGTGCCCCCTAATATCCCGACACTAGTCTAGCCTTAGGGTATCGTTAGCCTTCGGGTTGCGGAGGTCAGATGGCAGTCGCTCCGTGTAAAAACTGAAATCCAGTCAAATCCGATTAGACTAGAAAGCCGACCCCAAGTGACTTGGGAATAATAAAGGCTAGGGAGAAGAAATGAGGAACCAACCCTCGGCGCAATTGCAGTAGCGAGGTGGCCACTTAAACCACAACGCCATCTGTACAGTCAAAAAGAGGTATGCCTACTTCTCTCTCCTTCTTCCTCTTCATGACAAGCAGTTACGAGAGGTGCTCATAGCCAGTTGAACTCACTGATCGGTAAATGATTACCGAGGTTAAGCAACGTTGGGTGCGGTCAGTCTATAGATGGGTGACCGCTTAGTGGTATTTCATTTGAGCATCTCCGTGCTTCGGAGGGCACGTAAAAGTCGGTCCCAGTTGTTGTCAAATTGACAGCAGTCGTTAAGCCATGTCAGAGGCTTACGGGCGGCTTGAACAACTCTTGACAACAGGTTGGCCACTAACGACACGAAGAAGAAAGAAGAAGAAAGAACTGGTTATCATCTCTAAAATTCTTCTGATGGTCTTTTAACATTAAAATTAGGCAGCGTTTTTAATAGTTGGGTGTGTATGTTTCAGGATCGACTGGCTAAGTACCACGGGGTCTCCCGGCTGCAAGATCGAGAAATGTGACCTCACCAATTGGGAGTACGTAGCGAAGCTCGCGTATACCGATTTCACTGTACGGTTTTAGTATAATATCTTATTTGTGTTGTATCTGTGTTAACAAAGTTTTGTAACGTTATTTTTTAATTCTAAATGGTGTTTTGTACAATAAACTAATGTAAGTGTACCTGTTACTTTCTTTTTTAAGAATCCTTCAGAGCGAATTACGATTAGAGCGGCTCTTAAGAGACTACATATGTATATCGGTCACAGCTCTTAACGTCAACTGACTATCTGCGCAGAAGATCTTTTAGTACACACAGCGACCCATCAACCTAGACTGTTTGGACTTTGAACTATTAGAAGTTGAACGCTGCGAATCGTGCGAGAGAGTGCGTTATATTTTTATTATTTTGTCTCATTACGCTGAACGGGACGTGACGCTCTATCCTTACCATTACATCAACACAACTATGCACTGTCTCTTTCCGACAATTCTCTATTTTGTATGTATCGTAGTTATGCGTATATAGGGTGTCTAACTTGATGCGTAGCCATGTGTACACAACTGTGTGTGCAAACACAAGTACACTCTCTGCTGCCTCACCCTCATAGACTCATGGGACGGAAATACGACACGACCGGATACATATCAGCTTTACGTGCTTTCTGAAACACCACAAATTTCTTAACATCCGGACTGCAACTGAGAATTTCTTGTAAATCCTATTATATCCCCTCTCTCTACGACTAGTCCAGTTTATGATATAGCGTTCCTCTACACCAATCGTTAGGTTATAATAGTGGGAGCCGCTGTACCTTCCAGTGCCCGAGAGCATCTTCCGGGACCAGTTATAGACAGGTCTTGTCCTCAAATCTCGTCTCTCCACCCTAACCTCAGAGATCCGGTTCTCGTAAGCGAGCTACCTCGTGCCCAAGTGACACTGCCTATTCTCCAGATAGGTACCTGAGCAATAAAGCCGCTCACCACTCGCAACTCTGGGAATTGCTAACGAAAACCTCACTCTATATCTCCAGTATGGTACTGGAGCTGTATAAGGCACGCTCACTTCCCGACGTACATCCATACGCCTACCCAAATAGGCCTACAAGCCGGGTGTGGCCCGAGTCACTCTAGCTATGATTCTTACTTGCTGAGCAGGCAAGCACCCGAGATGAGTTGTGACAGCAACCACGCCGCCACTTTGCTAAAGACAACTCCGTGCCTCGCGCAACCGACTGGTTCGCATTAGCCGCGCATGAGTACGACGCTCGAACGCCACGTGCTTGCCGAGCAACGAACATGTCGTCCTCAGCAGCTAATCACATAGCCCCTGCGAGTCCAACACCAACGTCAGGCACCGCGCACTCTAATCAGCGGTCGATAAAACACACCTTTCGAGGCGCAATGGGCTTCCTGACCCTGCAGTACCCTGGTCCTAAGGGGGAGACCCGTAGTTCTCCCCCGAAACCCTATCTACTCGAGTCCTGAAGATAGGGATCGTGGAAACTGTTGCCTATTAGGTTTATCTGTCAAGAAATTATTAGTATTAACAGTACGAAGTCTGGAACTGTGCTACCCTGGCTCGCCAGCTGTTGCGTGGCACCTAAAATCATAACGTGGGTGCAGAACGTGGGTGTAATACGGGCTCCTGCCTAATTCGGAGATCTAGGCGTTAGACTATGTAGGTAACTAAATATATATATTTAAATAATACATATATACATACATAGATTCACGCCTGTTTCCCAGAGGGGTAGGCAGAGACTACGGATTTCCATTTGCCAAGATCCTGACACACTTCTCTGGCTTCATTCACTTTCATCACATTGGTCATACACGCCCGTCGGTTCAAGGTGCTCTTAACCTGGCCTTTGTCCAGAACGCCTCCAATCTGATCGAGAAACTTTCTCCTAGGTTTTCCTCTTGCGACTGTTCCATTCACACTAGCCTTATAACCTTTCTTAGTCAGTCTTTCCTCGTCCATTCTTTCTACAGTCATGTCCAAACCAGCTTAACATATCCTTTTCTATTCTTGTCACTATGTCCACTATATAGGTATATATATGTTAGATAATATATGTATATCAGTTAAAACTGGTTTGACTCCTTTCTTTGTAATCTCAGCTCGGCACGTAAGATGTCTAAGAATAGCTTATAAATACGTAATTTGTATCACAGTATGAGCAGACATAAACATTGTCTGCTGACTGTATGTGTGTCATAAAGCATATGTCCACAGATAATAAGAGAATATCGTAAATAATTGTCAATAATACAATATTTACAACTTAAAACGCGACGCGGTAGGTAGAGTAGATGCTAATGTATTAATTAAAATGTATGTTTGTTCGGAAATTTCCGATAATTTGAGGCCTGATTGTTGTATTTGTTTTGGTGATACGATGTTTGTGTAACGAATTTGAGGTTACGGTTAGGGTAGGGTTTTGCTTTGTGTAGTTCAATGGAATGTATTTGGTGTTCACTGGCTTTAAGAATATCATAGGAGTTGATAAACTGTTGTATTCTTTACTACGGGCTTATATTCTTATAAGAAAAGTTAGATTCTTGTTTACCATGCTAATTAACTTCAGATAGTTAAAAAATATTTCCACATTAGTATTAATGCGAAAGCATCTTTATGCAAAGCTGGATGGAAGCTGGCAAAGCATTTCGACTAGGGACGAATATCTATACTAAAGACCGTTTCCGAATAGGGAACTGTCCATTATCGGCTTAGCGTGAACAGAATTCATACATAAACATAATTAACGACGATTCTACGGTCGACGGACAGTTGGTTGCTGCGCTCAAATAATGACAATTATTTGGTTTTTGAGTTGCGCAAGATATCAAAACAATTTAAATCCACCAGCCCAGTTTCTAGATAACATTTTAGTAACATGAATAAGAATAATAAAAAAAAATAATATAAATGCAATGTTTTTTTTTATATATACCACCACAACAAACGAATTAGGAACACCTGGACACAAAAGTTTATTTTTCTAATTCCTACTGGTTAATGCTTCTAAATTAATATAATAATTATTATTCTCAGTGACGGTCCATTCGAAGCCAAAACCCCCATACAAAGTGGACAGTTCCCTTAGTGTTGTGTTCCTCGCCATTAATAGGGTTTGAAGCACTTTTAAGAGGAGTATATGGTCTTTCAGTATAACTACTTTTCGCTAGCAGCACAGCGATTTCAGTTCTAGGTCCGACAACGCATAGGTTTTGGTTTTGCATAAATGTCTTACCAAATGGAGTTAATGAAATAAAAAGACCTACCCAGAACAAAATCGCTGGTTAACAACCTTGTGTTTCAAGAATAGCATTTCCAGACCACTTTAAGAGGCATTGTACTTTTAGCAGGACACCAGTGCAATATTTGCTTCAGACGGTGATAGCACAGTACGGTAGTACACGGTAGTAGAGCCTCACTAATTTCAGCATGAATGGGCCGGCTCGACCGGGAAGGACTACCCTCTCACAGAATATCGACGTGAAATACCAGTATTCCTACTGTTGTATTTCGTTTGGTGAGTGAGAGTGCTGGAGGCCCAACCCCCTTTCCCACTTCCCAATCTTTCTCCTTCCCACTTCCTTTCCTAAAGGGTCTGCTGTTGCAGGCGTCTATAGGCTACGGTGACAACTTACCATCAGGTAAGTGCCGTATGCTCGATTGCCAACTTAGATGTATAAAAAAAAACAGTTTTTCCAGGTTTGGCTTCGTGGGAGAGTTATCCCTGGTATTGCAAGCGGCCACAGCATATGGTAACTGCGTACATACTTACTTGCTTGATACGTAATACGCATGGTTGACAAAAACCGGTAGCAAAACTTAAGAAGTCTTATGCATCTGTAATAATACACGTAACTCATTCGATAACTTATCAGAATCATTGTCTCAATGAATCCGTCGATTTACTTCTTTATACATTATTTTGAACTTTATTCTTACTGTCATAAGGGTCAGTATAACTGTGTAATTATGTATGTAAAAAGTGAAAAGGGCGAGGACCTCTAGTGTTCTTCCAAAGGCTATATTTAACCACATGTATCGGGGAAGTATTTTTTGCTTTCTGCGGCCGTAGTCGCATAACTCATTATAATTATGAATAATTGCGCGATAGTTTGAATGTACGCGCATTTAATTCAATAAAGTTCATTGATTGATTTTTTTTAATTGAAGCGAGTTTTTCAATGAGATATAGTACTTAGTAGTTGAACAGCTAATGATATTATGAACGGATTGAGTTCTTTCTTAGCGTGTACGCTATTCATTGATTTAGATGATAGAAGTGGGACACAGCGGTATCTTAAAGCTGGTATTTCGCTTAATATTGATAGATTAAGCGAAATCCTTGTTTTAGTTAAGCTGATGCTTAAACATAATATTTAGACATAATCATAAAAGAATTGTGTCTGGACGCCGGCGTTCGTACGTCGATGGACGAGGTGAACTGAAGCAGCTCGACTGAGAATAGACCCACATTCTGTAGAGCTAAATAATCTTGTGTAACCTATTATATATATTTAAAGTAGATATTTAAATAACAATTGGCGTTATCTCAATACATACATAGACTTGTGTCTTTTTTCCTGGAAACTAAGGTACGCACGTGTTTTTACTTGCTACGTTCAATCATATTATGATAGATTAAGTAAACATTTCATACGAAATGACATCAAAACTGACCTGACTGACCAATACTAAGTTGATAATTATAGTATTGGAGATAGGCGATTATGAGGCTGCCATTATATAAAGTTTGTGTCACAGATATTTAAAGTGTTTTCCGGTATGTATATTATGTGTGGTCAACTCCAAACGTAGTGGAACGTCCTATATAAACACGGCACGCCCTATATAACATAATATCATGCTTTCGATTACTTGTGCACTGACTCGCTTTTGTCTTGTTTTTGGGATGTTTATAATGTGAAAAGAATTTCTAATTCATATTAAATCCTTTTCCACCCGATCCGCGAATTCCATTAGACGTGCACAGGAGTGCGATTCTACTGTTATTAGATATTTGTTATTTAAAATTAAAATATTGAATAATCGCCATCAGACTGGATTGTTAATACCTACGTCCATGCATATATATCTTTGACACCCAGTTAAAAATTAATAAGAAACAATCCTGGAAAATATACTAACTAGTGCAAAGGTTACAAACAGTGCGGCCTATTTTGGCCCAACCCTATTCTTTAGAACAATTGATTCATACACACACATATACACTTACACACATACACATACAGAAATTATCTCACAACGCCATATTTTGTAACGCGGTCATTTAACATCGTAAATCTGAACAGTCGTTTTAATTCAATAACTAAAGTTAATAATAAAACAAACAGATAAGATATCAATACGTTTATTTATCTTTCAACAATAAAACTTATAATAACTTAGTACTTACATATTTATTGTTTCGTATTTACATATTTCTGCCTTTAGTGCAACTAAAGACTACTAATTGACTTAGAACGAATACTTAACTTTAAATTAAGCTAAGAAACAAATATGTATGTATATGGAACAAATATATTTGTAATCAAAGTTTTGCCCGCGAAACGCCATTTTGATTCCCTTTACAAATCACTCTTTCGCGCCAAATGCACATTTTCTTTAGTATATTTTTGTCCATGGTTTGCGGCCCAAAAAAGTGTCATTCTTTAAAAGTTTAGCCTGTATATTTTTTACAATAGCAATAAACATTAATACGCGGCAAATTATAGGAACTAATATTAAATGAATACAGAGGTAGTTTTTAACGTTCATTTAAATGTAATTGTTTCACGAATATTATCACAACATATCAAGTAAGTTTCATAAGACTTGGGGAATTTAAAAACGTTTTCTCTTGGAAGACTAACATTGGTTGTAGTTCTAAAAACTATATATAACTATAGCTTCATGAAGTTCGCTTGCCCGAACATAATGTTGACGATGATTCCCCTTTGGAAGCACTTTGAAGATTCTTCACTGGGGAGAACGGCACTAACATATAATGTAGTCCACACTATTTCAAGCCAAACTTACGATAGCTTGGAACTTTCCACAATACCAAACTATGGCTAAACTTTCTCTTCTGGTATTTGTAAAGGAAGACTCGCTTCTTCTGGCTTTCTGGCCGCAGCAGCAGCGGCTTGAAGTGCTCTTCTGTGTCTCTTCTTAGTTCTTTCTTTGTGGAAGAAAAGCCGAAGATAATGGCAGGGGAAGACAACGCATTCGCCCGCAGGCTCTTCTGCGTCGATGTATACTCCTCGAACTATGACTGAGTTGGAGCAGTTCAGGAGTATTAGAAGCGTGAGACTGATGACGTGGGAACTCCAGTTGCTCAGTTTTGGTGTTTCTGTAAAGATAACATATAGCTTGGATTAATTACTCTTTGATAAATAGCATTGCCTAGGTGGCGCCGCGTTAGTGTTTAAGGTCTTAGGTACGAAGTTTGATTTTGGCATACCCCGTGCAAAAAAGAAAACTGTAGTTGAACAGGGTCTGGAACTGTGCCCAGTTGACGGCAATAGTTTTCTCCCATTACATAGGACCTAAAATCATAGCTGGTGGAAAGTAGGTATAATGAACTTCTTCTTATAGTTTTTGCAACTCATGCAGGCGAGCGGGCTATGTATGTGTGTGTCTAAGTGTCGCTCGCAACTGACCGCTCTGTCAAACACGGACACTACCGCACTGTGCATGTACACGTTCAACTACAAGTAAGGCCCGCTCGCTTTCGTGAGTTGCAAGAACTGTACCATTTTAGCGATATAGGCGTAAGGCTATCTGTGTGTCAGGATCGTAGCAAATGGAAATCCGTAGTCTCCGCCTACCCCTCTGGGAAACAGGCGTAAATCTATGTATATATGTAGATATACACGGTAACCAAATTACATTTAAGAAGGATATTATCACTTAATATATATCTAGATATACAAGAGATACTTATAATATAGATAGGTATTGAATATCATTACTTCACTTATAGTATACGTGAAGTGATGATATTCAATACTTAAGCCTGTTTTAATGTTGACTATAGTAGGCCTAAGCTAGACTTAGTTTGAAGTATAAACGTATATGGTTCTATGATGGTAAGTCGTGCTGTAATCCTATAGTTGCTACCGTAGAGTACGAAAGAAGATTTATGTTTTAAACGAATTTTGTCTTATTTTTACCATATTAAGTGATTCAATAGTGGGCGATCGTTGGCTTGCCATGCAAATGCCTCGAATTTGATCCCAAGGCCCGAGCCTCTGACTTATTGAAGTTATGAGCGTTAAATAGATAATTGTCACTGGTTAAAAAGGTAGAGCAAAACGTCGTGAGGAAACTTGAACTAAGAGTTCTTCTTATTATTCTCAATGGTATGTGAAGTACCCGCACTAGGCCGGCGTGGTGGCCTATGACCTAATTCTTCTCACACTGAGAAGAGGCCTGTGCCCTACTGGGCTGTTCCACTACTATGGAACAGCTTATATACAGGGCTCATATCCTTACTAATATTATAAATGCGAATATGAGTTTGTTTATAACGTTTTCACGCCATAACTATCCAACCAATTATCATAAAATTTTGCATACACGTTGGCATTAAAACAGAAAATTAAGTACATGGGGTAACTTTTATTTAGAAAATATTGTTACTAACATAACCTAACCTATATTCACGCAAGCAAAGCCGCGAGCAAAATCTAGGTATTATAAAAAGTTTATGAAGTATCTCTAAGAATGGACGGGCATTCACACTTACCAGGAAAAAAATAAATATCCAGCAGTCCCCAAACTCCTCTCCACACGTTGACGGTGGCTAAGAACGACACGAAGTGGTATACATCAGCTAGTAGCAGGCGCGGTGCTCCGTGCAGCCTCGCCGCTGACCAGCGTACGGGAGCTTGGAGTGCGAACGTCGCCACAACCAGGGCATAGCCGACTGCCTGTGGGCAAAGAAACACTTGGTTAGTGAAAAAGATTCAAGCCTCGTAGAACTTGCTACGGCGTAGCTCTACGTAATTAAGTAATGCTACATACAGCCTACGTAGCAGTTAAAAATTGAGATATTTTTTTTGGAGTTCAGCTGTTTTTAAAAATAAGTTTAATTTTGGACCACATCGTAAAGAATTTAAACGTACGCAGACTCGTCTGCGTGTACATTTATTTTGGAGGATGAAATGTAATAAATAAATAAAGACTAAGTTGCAAATATCAAATTGTTCATTAGATTGATTAAAACTAACACACACATAACCAATCTTAGAAGAAAAGGAAATTGTTGAACTGCTAATAAGCTCAAAGCCTCCTTAATCTGGTGCTTTTACATCTTACCGATACTGAAATTACCCTAGGATGAAAGTATTTTTTTGGAAAACAATAACACTTAAATAAAACAAATTCAGAAAGATATATTTATCAAAGAAAATGTTACGTATAAGTAACACAATAGTGAATGCGTCGTCACTTAAAAATAAAAGCTAAGAATAATAATTGAGAGTCGAATTTGCCTCGCTATAACTCTTAATTTCCTTCTCCTTAGCCTTTATTATTCCCAAGTCACTTGGGGTCGGCTTTCTAGTCTAACCGGATTTGACTAGATATCAGTTTTTACACGGAGCGACTGCCATCTGACCTCTGCAACCTGTAGGCTAACGATACCCTATAGCTAGATCAGTGTCAGGATATTAGAGGGCACTGACTTCTCAATAACGACTGCCATAGATGTTCATGGCAGCCGGGACCGACGGCTTAAGGTGTTCTCTGAGGCACGGAGCAGGCGATAATTGTCAATCAATACGCACATAATTTCGAAAAGTCATATAACTTCCGAAAGTCAGAGGTGCTCGACGTGGGTTCGAACCCGAGACCCTCTGCATTGCAGTCTGTTGATCTCCCCACTAAGCTATCACTGCTGCTTAACTTATGCTTATGCTTGCTCGCTATAACTAGAAGAATACAAGTTAGCAAGTGTTTCATGCTTGTTTTCTAGAAAAAGAAAGCTTGTGACAGTTTGAAATTAATGTATCTTGTAACAGTTCTAAGTTATGCTTGTGACTAAAGTAGGACCGAGGACCATTGACATGTATTATGATAAACAATACCTAAATATCTTCACAGAAGTTCAATACGACAACAGACATTACGTAAAGCGAGGCGCCTGTCTGATCCCAAGTACACATCGTAAACTCTAAGTGTAGGTGCTTCCTTATCATCAGCTGATGTTATCGTCAGCGAACCATAAGGCTTTCCATGTATACATTCTTTATAGTTTGTAAACAAATCTTTAAATAACGATGTTTGACGTACAGTGGAAACACCCGGGTATACAGTACAAATAAAGATAAAAGATAGATTATATTGTATTATCTTATTTCTTGTGTTTGACTTTCCCTTTTACTTCCAGTTCTCGTATGTTCGTGAAGAACATTACAAATACATTCAAAATCACGGCTGTATATTATTTGTAAGAGTGAGGGATACAGTTATATTACTAGAAATAATTTAAAGTTAAAAAACGGATACATAGAACACGTTGATACGAAACAACTATTTGTGATGACGTATTGATTGACAATTAACGCCTGCTCCGTGCCTCAGAGAGCACGCTAAGCCGTCGGTCCCGGCCGCCATGAACATCTATGGCAGTCGTTATTGGGAAGTCAGTGTCCTCTATTATCCTGACAATGGTCTAGCCTTAGGGTATTATTAGCCTTCGGGTTGCAGAAGTCAGATGGCAGTCGCTCTGTGTAAAAACTGATATCTAGTCAAATCTGGTTAGACTAGAAAGCCGACCCCAAGTGACTTGGGAATAATAAAGACTAGGGAGAAGAGTGAGGATGGAACCCTCAACAATTGGCGTACTGACAAAGACAGGCTACTACAAACACCACTTCGCCATCCATGCAGTAGATATCAGCATGAATGGGTAGGGTTGACTGGTAATGTAATATTCTCTCACAGAATACCGACGTATAGCAGCAGGATACGTAGGTATTGCGTTTTGTTCAGTCATTGAGGACGCTGAGAGTGCAGTCACCCTCTCAGTCCTTACATTATTATGTCCTCTTCTTTATATTACCATGATAAATAAGTATATATGTATGTTTATCCATTGTCTAGTACCCATAGTACAAGCTCTGCTTAGCTTGAGCTAGATGATGTTGTGTGTATGTGGTAGAATATTAATAGAGATGCTTATGAATAGAGATGCATTTTTTTAATAGAGTCGTTTTCTCTTTATTTCTTTTTATCGATCAATATCGATGACTTTTCATTAATCCGTTAATTAGAATTTTTATGAAGTTTTATTTTTGTGTATTAATCGGGTCTTGGCATTGAACTTACAATGATATGGATTCAACCGCATCCGTCGAATCCGTCGTAAACCAACCCCCCACACAAAAATGTTTTACCAATGTTATTAGTAATTTGAAGCACAAATTAGAAGGAGTCTTAAAACCGGAGAGAAAATGTATAAGAATAATCAGAACTGTGCAGTTTAAAGCTGTAGCCTTACCCCTATCCCTTAAAGTATTGTCATAGCATGGGCGACAACAAGACAAAACTATAGACTCTGTAACGCGCTGTCCCATTCACGTTCATGCATGACCCTGATTCGTTCAAGCTTAAGCAGCTCGACTACGGGAGTACTTACACTCAATACAAATCTTAGCTAAACAACCTTGTGTTGTGTTCCTGCTTTGATTAGAGATGCCAAGGTCCTCAAGGAAGGACTGCGCTGTTAGTGTTACTAGCGAGATCTATGCCTCTCTGGCAGCAAAACAACTCCTTTATTTTGCAGAGTCAATATTTTGCTACCCACATGGCGTAGTGTAGGTCCCATGGTAACCATAAGACTGCACCGAGTGTAAGACAGATGATGACAGAGCTCGTGTGGCGCATATTCAAATCGCCGCGCGGCCGCCATAGTAAAATTGTATGGAGGATTTGAAGTGCTTTTTTGATAAATATGTATCTTTATTGTCAGCCAATAAATTAAATATTTGGGACGGACAAATTGTAAATTTATGTTTCGTTTAAGCTGTAAAATAGGAAAGATTTCTACTGTTATAATCTACAAATCACATAACACGAGCTTACGTTTTTGCATTTTTCGTGCAAATTTACGTAATTTTGTAGGCGAAAATATTAATTATTTTAAGTTTTTTACACGGAGTAATTGTAAACATATTCATTGTTATGGTAAATATATATTTTATATTTGTATTAAACAAAAAGTGTTGATTCACTTAAATGTGACCGCCTGTTTTGGTACATTTTGCTCGGCGCAGTCTTAAAAACTGAATACTAAGATAGCAACTGCCTCGGTCGCACGACCATAATGAATGGAAGTGCCGTGCGTGAGGTTTCGGATTCTCGGGACGGGCAAAGCGTTATTGGGTGTGTCTGGCAAGAAGTTCTCAGTAGTCACTTGGGGACCGGAATTGTGATCAGTCGACGGCAGGCTGGCCTTTTATAACATCATCATTTCAGCCGATAGACGTCCACTACTAGAGATATGAGGCGCTTATAGCCAGTTACACTCACTGATCAGTAAACGATTAGCGAGGTTAAGCAACGTTAGGTGCGGTCAGTCTATAGATGGGTGTCCGCTTAGTAGTATTTCATCTGAGCGTCTCCGTGCTTCGGAGGGCATGTAAAATGTCGGTCCCGGTTGTTGTCAAATTGACAGCAGTCGTTAAGCCGTGTCAGAGGCCTACAACTTGAGGCTTGAACAACTCTTGACAACAGGTTGGCCACTAATCACATGAAAAGAAGAAGAAGACTAGACATAGGCCTCCCCCAAGGCTTGTCACAAAGACCGGTCTTTGGCCACCCGCATTCAACCGCTTCCCGCGACCCTTACCAGATCGTCAGGTTATTACATAATACTTAAGAAATGATAACTACCGAAATTGGAATGTAGTACACCGCTGAATAACCCTTCGGAGTAAAGGTGTGATGTATGAAGGGTGGTAGACAGCTGTTTACGCAATCTAGGTAGTAAAAAAGTGTTAAGCAAATTACGGTATCTACTGCTGAGTAGTAAATTTTATGATTAATATTTTTGCAGATATAAATATAAACAAAATTTTAACAAAAAAGAAAACCGGCTTCATATAAGAATATTCTAAAACTTAAAATGCACTAAAAAGTTAATAAATAATTGCATATTCTTGTGAATAATTAAATTATTGTTATTCATGGCGTCGATGGTAAATGGTACCACACGGGAAGCACCAGCTTCAAATAAAAAAAGAATCATCAAAATCGGTTCACCCAGTCGAAAGTTATGAGGTAACAAACATAAAAAAAAAGAAAATACAATCGAATTGAGAACCTCCTCCTTTTTTTGAATTCGGTTAAAATTGTAAACTATGGTACTAAATATTAGACTGTTGCTATCTTCAATAGTTAAGTGTTATAACATAACAGACGTTAGTAAATATTTACATCCATACTTAAGATAATTGTTGAAATTTGTTTACATTATTCAACGACTGTTGAATCACTGTGATAGTACCACCTTCAATTTTGGATTAGGTAATTTGATGGTAGCGTTTAATTTTGAGCCTTCGTTCGCCTCGCGTCGCGCGCGCATCTATCGGACGTGACATGAATGAATATTAAGTGCAGGATGAGTTTCTCCAAAGTGTGCAAATTGCAATGTTGCAATAAACGAGATATTAGCTTTCGTGTGTAATAAACTGCATGTAATGGACGAGGAAAGCTTAAGCCGTATATGTGTTAGTGCTTTCTCGGACAAGGGTATTTTAGAAGCAAAAAACCTTTTATTTACTGCTATTACAACTTCAAAGCGTAAGGTAAAGAGGAAGAAAGATGGCAAGAAACTAAGGGACATTGATGATATTAAGTAACGCATCCTGATGAACGGCCGGTTTTTGTAGCAAAAGATCTGCACAAACTACCTCCTGTGTTGTTACATCATGTGGATGTAACGAAGTTGCATAAAGATTTAAGCCTAGTGAAGCGTGAACTAGAAGAAATTAAGGTGCAATACATGACTGTTAATCAGCCGGAACCTATAATTTCGGATGTAGAATCTTTGAAAAAACAAACATGTTCAAAAAGTCCGTGTTATTCGTATGTGAATACAAAGAGAGGCGGTGAGTCAATTAATGGGTAGCTGTGAGTATGACAGTGAAACGATGGGATTACAACATATTCCTGTGTTGGACGACAATACAGTAGGCGCAAACTCGGCAGTCATAGATCAAAACTGTAAAAATATGCAATCTACTACCCATCTTTCATCGTTAACAGCTGATCAGAATAAATCACATAAAATAAATAAAGATGAGCGGAGCGCTTACGAAACCGGTTTTGAAACAGCTGTGCTGACCGAGAACAACATCAAGCAACCTATACATATTATTGATAACACCGTTGGACTATTTACGGGACACGTGGATGCTGCGGTCTTCGTGCCTAGCAAGGAACAAAAAACACTAGCTGAAATTGTCTAAGATGGAGAATGGACAGTCGTACAGAAGAAGATGAGAGATCGATTCGTGGGTAATATAGGTAAAGCTATAGTGGAACCTCAAGGGAAGTTTAAGGCCGTTGATGAAAAAGTTATTGTATGTATATTATATTATATATTACTACCCTCTCACAGAATATCGACGTGAAATAGCAGTATTTCTACTGTTGTGTTTTGAGTGAGAGTGCCATAGACCCAATCACACTCTTTCCCCCTTCCCGCTCCTTCTCCTTCCCACTTTCTTTGCTAAAGGGTCGGCAGCGCGCAAGTGATGCCTCTGGCGTTGCAGGCGTCTATAAGTGATCATTCACCATCAGGTGGGCCGTACGCTGTTGGGAAGCCAACATCGGGAATTGTTTTTAGTAAGATGTGTGTGGCTAGAAAAGTATTTAAATCAAAATTAAAATGGTGTCAGTCAAATCAACTACAAATACAGATGGACATCATAGCAGAGCATCATAGAAATAAAGACTTTTCTAGGTTCTGGAAGAGTACAAATGGATTGTAGCCGAGGCCTAACGTCCCCGTTAGTGTAGCCTTACAAACGAACCTGTTGATATAGCAAATTTGTTTGTAAGGCAATTTAAAGTAGTATCTCCTCAAACTGCTATAACGCAAGTGGCCGATTCTTTTTCTGAAATTTTCAATTCGGTGTTAAATGTTAGATTTTCTGCCAAACATGTTGATACTATCATTAATAATATGTCAAGAGGGAAATCTCCGGGACACGATCATCTCAGCATCGAGCACTTGCGGAACACTGGCATACACCTTCCAAGAGTACTGGCAATGTTCTACACACAAGTCACTCCTACCTGCCTAAGGAATTAATGAAAACATCAGATCCTACAAATTACAGGCCCATATCGCTTGCTACCATAATGGCCAAGGTGCTGGACCATTTGATTGATAGATACATGGCAACCCGTATCAAGCTGAGTGAGACGCAGTTTAGGTTCATGCCGGGTTTGTCCACGGAGACTGCAGTACTGTCCTTCAAGCACACCGTCCAGTACTACACGTCAAAGAAAACGCCAGTAAATGCGTGTTTGCTAGATCTTTCCAAGGCCTTTGATCTGGTGCTGTATGATTTACTTTGGGATAAGCTAGCCAAGGAGTCCACGGTGGACGGGGCAATTATATCAATATTGCGTTATTGGTATAATAATCAGACAAATTGTGTTAGGTGGTCGGGGTCAATATCGGACGAGTACAGGCTAGAGTGCGGGGTGAGGGAGGGTAGGCTAGCCTCCCCTAGACTTTTTAGTATGTAATCCACTAAAACGAGTCACTAGTTTTAAATATCTGGTGCACTGGGTCTTTGATGACCTTAGAGATGACTTAGACATCGAGCGTGAGCGTAGGGTGCTGGCTGTCCATTGCAATGTGTTGGTCAGTAGATTTGCACGATGTACTAAACAAGTAAAGGCGACGCTTTTTACAGCGTTCTGCCAATCCTTCTACACGTGCAGTGTATGGGTTAACTACAGGCAGAGGACATACAGCGCCCTGCGCGTACAGTACAACAACGCGTTGAGGATGTTGATGGGGCTGCCGCGCTATTGTAGTGCGTCAGCCGTGTTTACCGAAGCGGCAGTAGACAATTTCTATGCAATTATGCAAAAACGATGCGCCTCCATCATGCATAGGGTGCGCGGCAGCACCGATAATATCCTTAGCACGATAGTGGACAGGTGGAATAGCCCCATTGTTTGTCTTTAGTTGCGGCTTCATAAGCCTGTTGTGTAATTTTATTTATGTTTTTTATTATATTATGTTAACTGTCTTTTTAATTACTAGATGTTCCCGCGGTTTTACCCGCCTATATTGTTACTGCGCCGCCCCCGTGGGTTGTAGCGAGATGTTATATAGCTTATAGCCTTCCTCAATAAATAGGCTATCCAACACTAAAACATTTTTTTAATTCGGACCAGTAGTTCCTGAAATTAGCGCGCTCAAACAAACAAACTCTTCAGCTTTATAATATTAGTATAGATTACTAACACTAGCTTGTAAGTTTTTATGTAATACTAATATAATGGATATTAGGTTTTTCTGGATGAAAGGTATCCTATCTCCTTTTCTGTACCCCTGATAACGTGTAGACATGAACATGATGATCGGTTGACTCCATAAGACGTGAAAGTAAAACAAACAAACTCACATTCGCATTTATAATATCATAATAATATTAGGATAATCTCATATTAGACGTACCGGAAGAGATTGGTCTTAACAGATAATACGGATAGATTTGCCAGGGCGGCTGCCATGTGACTAATCACTATTCTGTTAAATGTGCCCGATGTCTAACATAAGAGTCGCCTAATATTAATTCATGGATCCTAAAAACACAGTTGACAAAATATGGGTGTAATTATGACTGTACCTAGCTCTTCGAAGATAACGCGATCGCCTTATCTTCGCACTCACGGATTTTGCAAGAAATGCAAAGACTGACTAATTGATAAATCCTTTTACTCAATAAAAGATTACTTTGATGGTTGTCAAATATGTAAATTGTAGTAAAAGCGTAATATATGTGCATGTGTATATAACAATTATTAGTCTAGCTATAATTTACAAATTAAGCATAATTTATGATGTTAATGTGTTTTAGATTTTAATTAAGATTTGCATGTCATAGTTTGAAAATGTATATGGCTCCAATTATATAATATTCCAACTTATGTACCTACATTTTATGCAAATAAAAATATTCTATTCTATTTTATTCTATATTCTATTCGAAGAGCTACGACGACCATGTATACTTGCAAAAACATGTAGTTACCAGAGGTGCTATTATGATGTTGTCTTGGAAATAAATCATCCTTAACACGAGGAAGTCACTTCTTATCCGATGAAGTGTCGTTAAGCATATTAAATTATATTATCACTGTCGTCCATCATCTAATAAGGAGAACTCTGACGTCACGGGACGCAAATAGCCTCACAGAGAAGCGCGTAATTTGCGTGCAAAACGACGTCTGCCGTTTCAGGAACTACATAATGAGGTAAATGCTCGAACATGTTTGTTAATGAAGACGGTTTTATCATGTCCCACGTGATGTTATTGTACTGTGTCCACGACATGTAGCAGTAATGTCAGCTCATTTTATGAGGTAGTTTTTTTTTTTTTTACTTCTAAGGTGGCAAACAAGCATACGACCCACCTGATGGTAAGTGGTCACCGTAGCCTATGGACGCCTGCGACACCAGAGGCATCACCTACACGTTGCCGACCCTTTAGGAAAGGAAGTGGGAAGGAGAAGAAGCGGGAAGGGGAAAAAGGGGTGCTTGGGCCTCCGGCACACTCACTCACCGAACGAAACATGACAGTAGGAATACTGCTATTTCACGTCGATATTCTGTGGGAGGGTAGTCCTTCCCCGGTCGAGCCGGCCCATTCATGCTGAAATTAGCGAGGCCCTTTTGGAAAAAGAATAATGTTCGGCGTTTATAGCCTTTAATACAGAAAACTCCGTTCAGTTAAAACTCTTGGAAAATATATAAACACTCGTAGAATAATGAAGTATTGAATATGAATATGGATTTGACAAATTACGATTTTAAGCATTTCTTGTAAAACACATAAGCTGGTTTGATTTTACTGAGGCTAATGACTTTTGAGGATGCTAATGACATGGTGGGAATTTCTCGACAATGGTCCAATAAACAATTAAAAATACAGCTTACCTATTTAGGTCAGCGATAGCTCAGTGGGGAGACCAACATACTGCAATGCAGAGGGTCTCGGGTTCGAACCCCTGTTGCGCACCTCTGACTTTCGGAAGTTATATGACTTTTCGAAATTATGTGCGTATTGATTGACAATTATCACCTGCTCCGTGCCTCGGAGAGCACGTTAAGCCGTTGGTCCCGGCTACCATACACATCTATGGCAGTCGTTATTGGGAGAGTGTCGACACAAAAGATCCCATTGGGTCGAAGTGTCGCCGGTCTGCACTGACTGGCCCCCACACACAAGATAAGATTGGTCAAAATCAGTATTTTGACCTAAATAGTTAAGCTGTATTTAGAATTCTATATCATTACGGCTAAAAGCAAATAGAGAGAAAATAATTGAAGGTAGTAGAGCGTCGCTGATTTCAGCATGAATGGGCCGGCTCGACCAGCGATGGACTAGCCTCTCACAGAATATCGACGTGAAATACCAGTATTCCTATTGTCGTGTTTCGTTCGGTGACTGAGAGTGCCGGAGGCCCAATCACCCTCTTTCCCCTTCCCCCTCCTTTTCCTTCCCATTTCCTTTTCCTTTCCTTAAGGGTCGGCAACGCGCAAGTGATGCCTCTGGTGTCGCAGGCATCCATCGGCTACGGTAACCACTTACCATCAGGTGGGCCGGGCCGTATGCTTGTTTAGCACCTGAGTAGTAAAAAAAGATATAATAAAAGTACAAAACCAAAAATGTTTTTGTAGTTTCAATTTGTGTTTACGATTCTTTTCTTTTACTTACTTTTCAGCGCTAAAAATTACACGCTTCATTGATATACTCTGTGTCACCTCTTTGTCTTCTTAGACTAGAGACCAGGTAGTATGTATTAAAAATAACATAGCAGTAATTTCTTAGTTTTTCGTAACCACGTTTGACATTCGTAGCGGTATTATTCGTGCCGCTATTAATGATGTCATAAAGTTTTAGGTTTTAATAGGGATTAAATATAATGACCACCAAAAATACTAATTGCGCAGCAAAATATGCTTACTAAAATGTATTATAACGAGCACATATACGCCTCAAACCACTGCATATTCCCTATCGGAAGGGTTAGGTTATGCTTTTTGCCATATTTGTACAAACATAGACTCACATATATATACATCTATACTATCCTAACTAATATTATAAATGCGAAAATGAGTTTGTTTGTTTGTTTGTTACGCTTTCACGCCTTAACTACTCAACCGATCAACATGAAATTTTGCATACACGTTGTCAGGGGTACAGAATAGGACATAGGGTACCTTTCATCCAGAAAAAATAACTGTTGCAAACCTAACCTAACCTAACCTACATTTATGCGAGCGAAGCCGCGGGTGAAAAATTGGTAATATTATAAAGCTGAAGTTTGTTTGTTTGTTTGTTTGAACGCGCTAATCTCAGGAACTACTAGTTCGATTTGAAAAATTATTTTAGTGTTGGATAGCCTATTTATTGAGGAATACTATAGGCTATATAACATTACGCTACAACTCACAGGGGCGGTGCAGTAACGATAAACGCGGGTGAAACCGCGGGAATATCTAGTATATATGTATGTATATATATGCCAAAGAAGTAGTGAAGTATCAGGCTACATTTCGTCAGCAATATTGTCGATCCCAATTAATAGAGGGTGAGTTCATTGCCATCTACCCAGCATATTGCTACTGCAACTGTAAATTTCCTAACGTAAAAATCTAATTACACTTTGACTACCCCTGAAAATGTATTTAGGACCTCACGATGATCTCACTAGGCAGTTTGTCAGCTTAAGTATATAAAGTATATAAAGCTTAAGTATATAAAGAAGGCGCTCATAGCCAGTTGCACTCACTGATCGGTAAACGATTAGCGAGGTTAAGGAACGTTGGGTGCGGTCAGTCTATAGATGGGTGACCGCTTAGTGGTATTTCATCTGAGCGTCTCCGTGCTTCGGAGGGCACGTAAAAAGTCGGTCCCGGTTGTTGTCAAATTGATAGCAGTCGTTAAGCCATGTCAGAGGCCTACAGGCGGCTTGAACAACTCTTGATAACAGGTTGACCACTAACCACACGAAAAGAAGAAGAAGTAGCACTTTTGCCTAAGAAACGAAGGGTACGTACTCTTCGGTTATAACTAAAGCACGTGCCTTAGATCATAATAGGCAATTGCATCAAAAGGACGCTTACGTCACGGTTTTGTGGAAATGAAGTCCAAGTGCATGCGTCGCATAACCACTGTATGAGGTTATATGCTAAGAATAGCACGCCCTGCAGTGGATAATTGTGCACTGTTTCAAATGCTAAATGGGGTAATCGTGGCCGAGTCACCTCCTGTTCCGGTACGAACATTAAAATGAAAATAAGATCCGTTCAAATGACGTATCTTGCCCCGAGAGTCATACCCGTTTCGTCTTTTAAAATGACCTTAAAGCGTGATATAGAATTTGCTTTATTTTTCGCGAATTAAACTCAAAAATATTTATTACCATAAAATTATAATCCTAATCCTAACTTCCTAACTAATATTATAAAAGCGAAAATGAGTTTGTTTGTTTGTTACCTTTTCACGCCTAGACCACTGAACCCATCATTCTGAAATTTTGCATATACGTTGTCAGGTGTACAGAAACGGACATAGGCTACTTTTCATTCCGAAAAAAAATACTGTTCCCGAGGAAAACAACAATAACGTTCTTATGATAATAGATGGCGCCACATGTCTTTCGAATCATGATTGAATTATATTATTACAAGCAGAGTACAACCCGAATTGATTGTCAAATTCTAAATTAACGCGAGCGAAGCCGCGGGCAAAAGCTAGTGTAATTATAAGCGAATGAAGCCAGAGAAGTGTATCAGGATCGTAGCTAATGGAAATCCGTAGTCTCTGCCTATCCCTCTGGGAAACAGGCGTGAATCTATGTATATATGTATAATGTAATATGTATTTTTAATAGATATCTCTTGCACTAGGAATAATTCCTGTGACGCGGCTGCTTTACTAGTAGTCAAACATAACACACAAAGAACTCACACACCCGAAGCAACTATTTGCGGATCACAATAATTATCGGTTATCGGTGTGCCTATTGCCTTTAGTACCGTGCAGATATTTCTCAATATTAATAATAATAATAATAATAAACCCCTCTGGGACAGTCGTTATCTCCTCATGAGACTAACGCGATACCGGAGGGCATAGTATACTAGCTTTTAAACTACCACCTTCGCCTTGTAATATAAACAAAAAATGTATCAAGAAGTTAAATAAAAGCGCACAAACCGCAGGGCAGCTTGTGGCGAGCTGAATGTGAGTGGCGATACTGCGGTACTGAATGCCTCGGAGAGTCGGTGAGAGTCTCGTCCCCAGCTTGCCGTTACTGGTTGGCTGGGGTGGAAATTCAAGAGCGCCCGTAGGACTCTCAACTCTGGCTTGCCTTGATCGGCCGGTCAGAGGGGAGCCGCTAGAGCTACATGCTTGGGGGTGGAAGTGTCATTTTCAAGGGCATAACTACGGGGAAACCCGCTCCGGGTCTCTGTTGTCACGAGACCCGTGATGGTGAACCCGGCGCCGCACCGCTCAAGACCCCTAGCCGCTCGCACCGGTGTTGCCCTCTGCTGCTGGCTTGTATGCCTATCGTGGCTATTCAGGGGGCCCATCTAGTGAGTTGGCGAGTCACCGTCTGTACATTCGATTGATGCTATTAGAGTATTTTGGGCAGACGCCGTTTTATCATCCATAGTTACCAATACACCAGTCCATCAAACACCCATACCCATAGCCCATATATTAGAATCCAAACGTAGCAATAGTCCTACACCTGCTGCGGCTAGTACCGCTGTAGGTGTTCCATCCCACCTTTGATTAAAACTCTCGAAGGGCCTCTTCACGTTGGACCCATGTCTCCGTGTAAGCCTCCCAAAGGGCGGGGTATTTTCCTAACGTATTAGGGAAATACCCATGACAGAGAAACAAATAATAATAATTAATTAACTTTACCAGAATAAGTACACATTTTACAAAAGACATCAAAGTTAACACGATATACCTAAGGTGAAGACAATAATTATTCGAATACTGGTACCCAAAGTAAGATGTAACTTGTGTCATGGGTACACCAGGCTCCTCTCAATTTATTTTAATAACATTTTGATCTTTATAAAAACATAATGATCTTTAGAATATAATTAATATTGATAATATTAGTAAATGAAAATTTGTAAAACAATAGAAAGAAGTAAGAAAAGAAAGAAATATTTTTTATTTTGGCACATAAAGAGCACATCCAAAACATGAAGAAATAAAATTATTATTGTTGTATACAGGCTAACTACCTCCGTGGCGCAGCGGTAGTGAATGGGACTGCTGTGCATGAGGTCTCGTGTTTGGATCTCGGTTTGGGCCAACAAAAAAGTATTGGGTTTTTCTGTTATGAAATCTCAATACAAGCCCGTAGTTAGGAAGTTGGCGGTGTTAGATCGGATTATCTGTCCCATCGGATCATGAGAGTGAGGAAACAGAGAGTGCACTTGTGTTTGCGCACACACTTGTGCACTATAATATCTCCTGCGCAGATGGCCAGTCTCCGTTAAGACTGGCCACCGTGACCGAAATTTGGTCTGGAGGACATTATTATGCAGGCTTTATAATAAGCTAACTGCAGTTTATAACTATTATATTATCCAAGTACTTTTAGGTTATGTTAGACATCAATTGCAATAAAAATAGGGATTAAATATAATGATCAGCAAAATTACTAATTGGTCAGCAAATATTGCACAGCATAACGAGCATCTATACGCCTCAAATCACTGCATTCCGTCTCGGAAGTGTTAGGTTATGTTAGGTTCTTTCTTTTAAACCCACCCAAAAATAGGAGCCCCGCGAAGCGGGGCTCCGTCGACTTAGTTTGATCTCTTTAAAGTTTGCTGGCCATGAGTTGCTGATCAATTAGCTTTTTTTGCTGCGCAATTAGTATTTTTTTGCTGTGCAGTTAAATACTACCCATAAAAATATACATATTTCTTTTTTAAACACATTCTTATTGTGAGTACGTATAATAATACTTAACACACGAATTCGATGCACTCGAAATTATTGAATACATAATATTAGTATAATTTATGTATAAACTAGCTTTTGCCCGCGGCTTCGCTCGCGTTAAATTAGGATTTGACAATCGATTCGGGTTGTACTCTGCTTACTCAATCATGACTCGAAAGACACGTGACGCCATCTATTATCATAAGAACGTTTTTGTTGTTTTCCTCGGGAACAGTATTTTTTTTCGGGATGAAATGTAGCCTATGCCCGTTTCTGTACACTTGACAACGTATATGCAAAATTTCAGGATGATCGGTTCAGTGGTTTAGGCGTGAAAAGGTAACAAACAAACAAACTCATTTTCCTTTTTATAATATTAGTTAGCATTAGGATAGGCAAAGACAAAGCAGTTCAGTACCTTTTTCTCCTCTATTGTTTAACCGTTTTTCTTCCTTTTTGTTTCGTTTATTAGCTATTGAAGAACTTAAGTATTATAAATATAAACTCAGTTTATATACAGGACTGATATCATATTATATAATAATAATATCCGCCCTGTATTAAACTGTCCCACTGCTGGGCACGGGCCTCTTCTCACTATGAGAAGGGTTAGGTCATAGTCCACCACGCTGGCCTAGTGCGGGTTGGCAGACTTCACATATCTTCGAGAACATTATGGAGAACTCTCAGACATGCAGGTTTTCTCACGATGTTTTCCTTCACCGTTAAAGCAAGCGATAATTAACTATTTAATACGCATATAACTTCGAAGAATGGACGAGGAAAGACTGACTAAGAAAGTTTATAAGGCTAGTGGGAATGGAACAGTCGCAAGAGGAAAACCTAGGCGAACGTTTCTCGATCAGATCGGAGACGTTCTGGACAAAAGCCAGTTTAAGAGCACCTTGAACCGACGGGCGTGTGTGAGGAATGTGATGAAAGTGAATGAAGCCAGAGAAGTGTGTCAGGATCGTGGCAAATGGAAATCCGTAGTCTCTGCCTTCCCCTCTGGGAAACAGGCGTGAATCTATGTATAAGTATGTATAAGTTCGAAAAGTCAGAGATGCGCGTTTTGGGTTCGAACTCGAGACCTCAGCGTGGCAGTCCCACTATCGCTGCTGTCTCATATTATAATTATGATTATTTTAAATTTATTTTTTATCTAATTGTTGGTTTTAGAAATATCAATACGACTCTGAATGACTTTTGTAATAATACACTACAGTATGGTTCTCAAATCGAATGGTTGAATATTGTTTACAATCCATACGTCCTAATTCTAGCTGAGTTAAAATACAATAATAACCGAGTACGTGTAGTTGGGGGACGCAAGACGGACGAGAGAGGAAGGCCCCAATTGCGAGCGAGTAAGTGGTCACTGACTCAGTACTACATAATGACCCATATGCGGAAAATGTGGACGTTTTTATATCAGATTATCTGTCTTCAGCGTGATTTTATATTGCTCTTATTTTTATGTTAATTGGTCATAATATTGTCTTACGTTTTCTCGAATGTTACATATTGAAATTAAACTGCGTTATACGAATTCTATCGCGTTGTTTAATAACACATTTTTATATATACTAGCGGTCGCCTAGTGCTCGAAATTCGACGAACGTTTGTCTGTAAGATATTGCTGATATATGTAATTATGTAATGATATATGTAACCATAGTTACGCGCTTCGACTGCGTGTGTTAAATGTATGGTTGTGTGCGTGCAGTGTTTTTTCATTAATTTAATGTATTTCTAATACATATTTTATATAAATATTAGGATTTGCCTCTCCTTCTCCATATAAACTTTAACTGTGCCAAATTTCATACTCCTGTGTCCGCGCAATTTTCGTAAAAAGGGGTACAAAGTTTTTGCTTCACGTATTAATATAATAATATAGATTTTGTCGCGTTGTTCATTAATAGCTTTACTACAACATTTTGAAAATACTAGTCCGTATAAAGCCGTGTAATTTTAATTAGTAATGTTTTAAAAGTTAGTAAAAGTAGTCTGTTCTATAAGTAATAACGGTGAACGCTATTATTTCTACGCGACAATAGACGACGTTACGTATCCAAAACACCGGGCTTACAATGAATAATATATACATAGATTCACGCCTGTTTCCCAATGAAATTCAATTTTCCCAATTTTTGTTTTACAATGAATAATAAATAATATTAAAGAAATAAACATCGAAAGTATATAGATAATGTTTAGCATACTATGAAACATTGACTGTAATATTTCATTTCATTACATTTCGCGTTAATTTAGAATTTGACAATCAATTCGGGTTGTACTCTGCTTGTAATAATATAATTCAATCATGATTCGAAAGAAACGTGACGCCATCTATTATCATATGAAAGTTTTTATTGTTTTCCTCGGGAACAGTAATTTTTTTGGGTTGAAGGTATCCTATGTTCGTTTTTGTACATCTGACAACGTATATGCAAAATTTCAGGATGATCGGTTCAGTGGTTTAAGCGTGAAAAGGTAACAAACAAACAAACTCATTTTCGCTTTTATAATATTAGCTAGGAAGTTAGGATTAGGATTATAATTCAATTTTATACACAATGAAGATTTGTCTAATAATACAAATCGCTATCGTGTTATTTAAACGTGTCGAAAGTTCTTCTCGGCGTATAGCTTATACCTTGAACGGTAATTTTTTATGTTGTGTTGGTCGGGCACAGTAGCTCAGACTACAATCATTCTGAGCGTCGAGACGTCTAAACGTCGTAATTGACAATACAATCCATGACTATATTACAATGTCTAACATTTATCTGTTATACCCAAGTTGTTAATATGTTTGAAAAGTGATATGAGGCGATAGATTATTTTTTAAATCGAAATATATAAATTTTGTTTTAGTAAATGAGTTGAAATATTTACACATATTAAGGAAAAGAGTATATCATGTACCTATATAGAGCTTGCAAAACGTCTGATCAACACTTCGCTTGATGAATCGTGGTGTTTTTTGGCCCGGAAGATCAGCAATGACATTCGTACTCAGCACGTGGCAATACTGCGAGTTTTCGAGACACGTTACCAATTGATAATTATATTTTTAATTTCTACGACGCTGAAACTAGTTAGGTAAATATTACCTTTTTATAAATACTAGCGGTCGCCAAGTGGTCGAAATTCAACCATAATTGATTTAAATTTTAAGTTGGATAATTTTGAAGGTTTTATTGTATATAACTATACCCTTATAATCACATTTCATTTAGTCACCTACTCTACATATGTAACCATAGTTACACTTACGAAGAATTCTGCGACATCAGTCGAACAATGCCGAAATACTACGAACGCGATTCGACTGCTTATGTCAAATGCATGGTTGTGTGCGTGTAGTTTTTCATTAATTTAATGTATTTTTAACTAGCTTTTGCCAGCGGCTTCGCTCGTATTAATTTAGAATTTGACAATCAATTGGCTTGAACTCTGCTTGTAATAATATAATTCAATCACGATTCGAAAGACACGTGGCGCCATCTATTATCATAAGAACGTTATTATTGTTTTCCTCGGGAACAGTAATTTTTTCGGGATTAAAGGTAGCCTATGTCCGTTTTGTACACCTGTCAATGTATATGCAAAATTTCAGGATGATCGGTTCAGTGGTTTAGGCGTGAAAAGGTAACAAACAAACAAACTCATTTTCGCTTTTATAATATTAGTTATGATTCATATTTAATAAAAATATTAGGATTCGCCACTCCTTCTCCGTATAAATGTGCCAAATTTCATACTCCTCCGTCCGCGCAATTTTCGTAAAAAGGGGTACAAAGTTTTTGCTTCACGTATTACAATGAGTCGAAAAGTCATAACCAGCGAAATGTGGGTGTGTGATACACGAGACTATGTAGGCATGTATATTTTTACGTCACAATATTTGACAACAACTGCATGTACGACATACGTATCTCCTCTTTGCTAATATCTTAATGAGCACTATTAACCATATCAGATAATTATACCACAGATTATACTACACACAAGATAACTACTAAATCCTACCAAAAACAAATAAACCGTTTTACCCTTCAAAGTGTACAATTTGATAACTGTATCACACTATTTAATATCTTAATACTATGTTTCACAAAACAGGTTTTATTTGAATAATCATCTTTGCAAATACTGTGATTTCTCTTGAACCTGTTTGTTTAATATTTTGTTAATTATAGAAACTGGCTTTTACTGCCGTGTAATGTCAGAACTGGTGTTTTCATGTATAAATATTGTTTATTTATTGTTACAAATAACACAGAGAATAATAATAATAATATTCTATCACATACAACATCATCTAGCTCAAACTAAGCAGAGCTTGTACTATGGGTACTAGACAATAGATAAACATACATAATATATACTTTTTTTTTGTAAATACATACATATTATACATAGAAACACCCAGACCAAGACAAACATCCATGTTCATGCATACAAATGTTTGACTTGTGCGGGAATCGAACCCGCGACCTCAGGCGTGGCAGTCGGTTACACTAACCACTACGCCATCGAGGCCGATATAATATAGTCATTGTTTATAACTTCAAGGCGCAATGATGATGCATGCGGCTGTTGTGCGGAAAATAGGTTCCATTCATAAGGTTCTTAGCGGTTATTAGAGGTTTCTCTCAAGAAATTGTCAAATGCAGTGCGGATACCTAGACTTTGTCCAACACAAAGCATAACCAAGGCATGGAATTCTCTGCCCAGGCACGTGTTTCCTTCTTCCTTCGATCCTGGGTCCTTCAAGCGGGGCGTGTAAAAGCACCTTCTCAGGCCGTCAAAGTAGAGACCTCAACATCGCCTCGGCTGCTATGAGGGCGGTGTGGAGGCCACTGCTCTTAGACCACACGACTGCTTACCATCAGGTGGAGTGTGGTCATTTTGACGAGCAAAATAAAAAAAATAAAATAAAAATTTTAGCTTGCGAAATGTGGTAAATGTAACACATTGCCCAAATATGGTCACATTTTTGGACGTTAAGTTACCATCTGACACACAATGGCAACATGACATCTAAATTACACATATAGTATGATACTCACTCATATAAAAAAATAAAAAAAAATTTACACTATCTTTCTCTATGCCAACCCGCACTGAGCCAGCGTGGTGCACTTTTTTTTTCCTAGAGGAATGCTTTGACGCATACCTCTCCGTGGGGCGAAGGAGATTTTATGTCGGGCTCGCTGGGGAAAATATACCCCGGTAATACCGACTAAACCTACCACGGTGTTCCTCGACATAACCATAGACGGCGAGGCCGCGCGAATCACTTTCACATGCAATCGCGACCCTGCCGTGGTTTCGGCCCGCCGTGTGAAACGACAAGCCACTACACAAAAACGAGGAAACTCGTCTCCTCTCTCTCTCCTTCTCACTCATATAAGCCTAACCCTTCTCATATATATATGTACTATTTTTCCCTAACGCTCAGCATGCCTACAAACTTGTGAGACAAATGGAGCTTACTGGTACCATTACACAAGTTATGACGGGACACAGTGGGTTCTCCGAATACCTGCATCGCTTTAGGTGTAAGGATAACCCATCGTGTATCTGTGATCCACAAGTAGCTGAATCAGCTGTACACGTGCTACTTGAGTGCCCGGTTTATAGTTATAAAAGATATGAAATAGAACAGATTCTGAACCTAAAACTAATAAAGAGTAATATACCAGCAATGATGGCGGACAAAGTAGGCCGGCCCCTGTTCCTAGAGTACTGCACATAATATAGTCAACATTGTTATAAGTAGAAATAAGTAGATATAAAAATAAATATATTAATTGTTAATATATTTTGCATACATATTTAATAATGTAATATTAGTAATAATATTGTATAAGCAGTGTACCTATAGTGTAGTATTTTATTGTGAACATGTAATATATTTAGCATTAAGTAGTAAGATATAGATACGTGTAGAATGATCAGTGTGTAAGTAGTAGTTTACCATCAGCTTATAATTAGTGATAAGTTAGTACAAATAAAGAAAGATAAACAAGGTCTCTGAAAAATATATATCAGAGGAGTGGCAAACAACACCCTGTGACGGCGAGTGCCTTTAACAAAAAAAAAAACCCTTCTCATATAAGGAAGAGACGCGTGGCCAGTAAAGAGACAGTTTAATACAGGGCCTGTATTATATTTATTTCCCTACCTATCTAATGTATAAGCTCACTCTTCACATGGACAGTTTTTCTTGCGATCGGATATTTTATTATTTTTTATTGGAAATTTTGACGTTTTAAATGAAACTTTTTATTTTGATGTGATTAGTATTTTTTTTTATTTTGCTCGTAAAATGACCACACTCCACCTGATGGTAAGCAGTCGTGTGGTCTAAGAGCAGTGGCCTCCACATCGCCCCCACAGTAGCCGAGGCGATGTTAAGGTCTCTACTTTGACGGCCTGAGAAAATGCTTTTTCACGCCCCGCTTAAAGAACCCAGGATTGAAGGAAGAAGGAAACACGTGCCTTGGCAGAGAATTCCATGCCTTGGTCGTTCGGCAGAGATATGAGGACCCAAACTTTTTGGTACGCGCTCTAATCGACTCTACCGTGTAAGGATGGCATCTGAGCCCAGCACGCGTTGTTCTGGATAGGAAAGGGGACGGCGGGATAAGGTGGAATAACTCTTCAGAGCACTCCCCGTGAGTATGAGTATGGATGATTTAGTGCAGAGGTTCCCAGACTTTTTGTATCCTAGACCACTTTCAAAATTTAGCTGATTCCGGTGGACCTCCTGCAGCTACCATGTTCCTTCTTGGCATGTGTATTTATATTGGTGAAGAAACAAACAAGTTCATGCGATTAAAAAATTTGATCCAATCTCTACGGCCTGACCTTTTTTTTCGTAATTCTCGACCCAAATTCGGCAGGTTCAAGACTACTGGTACTGAATATATTATAGAATATGCAAGTTTGTAACATTCGCTGAGCTTCTTAAGATATTATTTTAGTTCTTCACTATCGAAAGCAAATAAATTTTCGTGGACCCTTGCTAACGTATACCTCCGTCGAGTCTCCCGTGGACCCCTGGGGGTCCACCTGGACCACTTTGGGAACTAATGATTTAGTGTTACCGGTCATAATCATTAGGTAATTAATATATTATAGTGTAAATCGTTTATTATGATACTTTAACAGCTGAGTACATACTCTGTCGTGCGTAAGTAAATCTCTGAGTATACAATATTAAAATAGAATTATAATACTACTACACACTACGCCTTATTATCTAAAGAGTTATTTCTTTAATGATAGTAACGCTTCCTTGATTTTTTTATGATTTTGCGTAATATAATACGTATCTTATTTTTACAATACGGACTTTACCATGACAGCTACCTCACCTTTATTTTAAGCCATGATATAACCTTTAGATACAGAGTGCAAAACGTCAGTTCCAACAAAAGAAATGATTTTTAAAGTTTACTAGCAATTTTGTTTATACATACATACATAGATTCACGTCTTTTTTCCAAAAGGGATAGGCAGAGACTACGGATTTCCATTTGCTACGATCCTGACACACTTCAGGTAATGTAGATTTTGTCAATAATAATTAATAATATTTTTATATTAAGTATTTATTATTATTATATTAAGTCCTAATAATAATATAATATTCTGTCACATACACACAACACCATCTAGCCCAAACTAAGCAGAGCTTGTACTATGGGTACTAGACAATAGATAAACATACGTGTATACTGTTTTTTTTTGTAAATATAGGCATATTATGCATAGAAATACCCAGATCAATACAAACATCCAAGTTCATGCACACAAATGTTTGACTTGTGCGGAAATCGAACCCGCGACTTGAGGCGTGGCAGTCGGATACACTAACCACTACGCCATCGAGGCGTATTCCTATCCCTCTAGAATAGTACTTTTTTCTCGATGAAGGCACTTTATGTATTTTTCTATACCCCGGACTACGTATATATGAAATTTCATGATGATCGGTCAAGTACTTAAGATCTGAAAGCGTAATTCGCATTTATAATTTGAGCTTAGGATGACACTTAAAATTTTTATCGTGATAAGCGAAATCCGGCGGACTCTGAAAGAAAAGTAGTAAAGAATAAGAAAAATCAAATGAACTCACCAGTGACGTCCAACAAGACTTGCTCGCGTCTTCTGGGAACAGGAATATATCGAGCAAAGCCCATGAGCCCCTCCATACGAAGACCACGAGCGACCCCACTACCCCCACCGAGAATATGCAGTCCAAGATGTACAGGACGGTGTCTCGGCTGTTCTGTAAATAAATAACATAGAGATTAACATGCCTGCCATAAACACAATAGAGAGAAGAAGTTTCACGTCAATTTTTCCCCTATAGGGCTCTTTAATTTATATTATTACTAATTGACTTTTACCAGCATGTTTACCGCTTTTATTCTGATAATACGAAATAAAAGAAACATTTTAGTGGTGTCTTTACTAAAAAACAAAGCATAAACTCCATTGTAAAAGCTTTTATGACATTGTTCATTATTTATTTGGTACTTGCTTCTACCCGTGGCGTTAATATATGGACTATCAGTGTGCCAAGTTTTATGTAAATTGGTACAGTGGTTTATGCGTGATTGTCGAAACATTATCAAAATCATTTTTATTTTTATTTTTTAATAGGCTTGCGTTTGACCACGATCTCACCTGCTGTTATGTGACAATAGAGCACGCTTGCCTAAAAGATACCTATTCACTCACGACTTGAAGATATCCAGATTGTACTCATCGCGAAACACAGATTTAGGTAGTGAGTTCCACTCCTTTGCGGTATGCATTATAAAAGTTGACGCAAAGCGTTTTGTGCGTAAATTTGGTATATCTGTCACAGGCAATTTGTATGATTTTGCGTTTTACAAATGGCGTCGTGATGATTCCGCGTTTTACAAACGGCGTCGTCCGTTTAAAAACGCTCGTTGATTGTTATAGTAGGGTGACCGTCGACGGAGCCCCGCTTCGCAGGGCTCCTATTTTCGCGTGGGTTAAAGAAGGAACCTAACATAACCTAACCCTTCCAAAACGGAATGCAGTGATTTGAGGCGTATAGGTGCTCGTTATGCTGATGAATTGTCTATCAAATATTGTAGTATATTATTTATTTATTGACCATAAAACTTACGTCTATCTTTACAGGCAAGCCTAATGCGATAGAGTAGCTGAATTAGACTATCTTGTTATAAAGTGACAAGGCAATTTACATTTTGTCTTCGGCATATTTTAAAACAGCGAACGTTTTTAAACGGACGACACCGTTTGTAAAACGCGGCATCATACAAATTGCCTGCGACATATCCACCATGTACCAATTTGGTTTAATGTTAGTAGGTCAATGACATACAAGCCACACAACTATGTCTACTGCGAAACAAACCTATCCAATGCGAAAGTCATCAAGGCATGGTATTCTGCGCACTTAGGAATAGTACTTTAGTTTCGACATTTAGCAGTAAGATGCTCATGCTCGTAACAGCCCTACCGAGAGGGACTACATATATAAATAATTACCTACAACACAATCCGGATACAGACATACTCTGTGGCAAACCGAGTACCATTAAAGCAGACATGCTGCAATATTTAAATAAAATATGTGAATGACATTGTTTAATCTACCTATTGTAAATAATAATAATAATGATTTTTCTAATAATTCTACAATAATTGCATATTAATCATTTATTTGACTATTTGACTTATTGTTATTTTATAAGATAATAATAATAAGTATTTATTTATCTCTTTTACAAAGGTAAGTATACATACATAAGATAACTCAGTGAAGATTTAACAAATTTTAATCCTTTGTGGCGAGACTGGTGTCTATTATAGGAAAACCTGTGTTATAGATCACCAGGCTCCCACCTCTTGGACGTATGGTAGATAAAATGTTAACAATTGCTGTATACAGGTAACCTCATATTTTATTTTGCGGATGAAATTAAGTAACAATTTAGTGTACGTGTGTGTGTGTGAGGGTGTGTGAGGGGGTGTGTGAGGGTGTGTATGCGTGTGTGTGAGTGCAAGTGTGTGTGTGTGTGTGTGTGTGTGTTCGTGAGTGTGTGTGCTAGAAGTGCAAGTATGTGTAAAAGGGTATTTTTTTATTTGTGCTTAGTTTTGTTATGTTATCGGTAGAAGTAGATTTTCGGTCTCCGTATATGATAAATTCTGCAACCATGCTGATAGTGTTATTTTTAATTTGAATTTATTTAGAGAGTATATAGAAAGGAGAGAGTTAATTTTGTTGTATAAATAAGGCCCCAGGAAACAATAGAATCTATGTGATAGTGTTGATCTATATATTGTGTCTTTTTGAAAAATGTTGTGTTTGCGACGTTTTGTTGCATTCATTAAAGGGTCGAAGTACGATAGTGAATGAGACCTTAGAACCATTCGAAAAATAAAAAGCTGTCGAATTGTCAGGACATTAAACTTCTCATATAGTTTTTATTAACTTTTATGTATTCAATGATTAGATATAATGTGTTAGTAATGTATAACTTCACAGCATACAATCGTTTTGGTTTTAGACTGTAAGTTTGTATTGCATATGAATAAATAAATAAATAAGTTACCTACCGATTGGAACACATAGATAGAACATATATATCGCGTAGATAGCAAAACGTGTAATAAATGGCAGTAGCGTGTAGGTACTCGCACATTATCTACTGTCATTTACTTGGTGACAATATGAGAAACCTGGTTCACTCGGCGAAGTAGTACCCTCGCAAAAGAAACGAGCGTAGAAGCAACAACACTTCGTTTTTCCAGTGAGCAAGAGATTTATAAGTTCACATAACTCTCACATGACTCTATTTAGTTGTATAAAAAGAATTAAAAGATCCATAGATATGTAAACTTTATTGATAAATATGACAAATTCTATAGCAAGACCAAGTCTTTACCCAAGAGAAGAGAGTTGTAAACCTATAAATCATTTTGTTTAATTAAGATGAGAGATGCTTCAAAAGTACTTATAAATCGAGTTTATAATATCTAAACTGACGCACGGGTTCGAAACATGGACCCTTATACTCAGCATCGCAGCTAAACTGGCACAGAGAGCAACATGGAGGTCGAGTCCATGCTTCGTTTGTTCCTCCAAGATAAGATAAAGAAAGAGGTCGTCAAGGAAATATCGAGGGTCATTGATGTCGAGGAAAATATTGAACAGCCTAAATCGAGGGTAATTGTAGGGTAATAGTAGTATGTCTTCATTAAAATTAACAGCAAAGCGTGGTTTAATTTGACTGTTATTAATAATAATATAATAAATAATATATTTCAGACAAAAATACAGTCCATACACACGTACATGCATAGTTTTTATATCGCTCGTCGCGTCCAAGCCAGAACGAATGGACCATCCATTGCCATTCTTGCTGCAATAAGTTGCAGGTTGCGCTGTTAGAGCTGGTTGCAAGCAGTGGCAGTTGCGTTGGCGCAAGACAGATGGTAGTGCTGTTTGTCTTGCTATAGGTATGGCTTTAATACAAAAAATAAAAATCCTAACTAATATTATAAAACCAAAAATGAGTTTGTTTGATTGTTTGTTTGTTACTTTTTCACGCCTAAACCACTGAACCGATCATCCTGAAATTTTGCATATACGTTGTCAGGTGTACAGAAACGGACAGAGGCTACCATTCATCCTAAAAAAAATTACTGTTCCCGAGGAAAACAACAATAACGTTCTTATGATAATAGATGGCGCCACGTGTCTTTCGAATCATGATTGAATTATATTATTACAAGCAGAGTACAACCCGAATTGATTGTCAAATTGTAAATTACCGCGAGCGAAGCCGCGGGCAAAAACTAGTATATCTATAAAAATAAAAATCAATTGTTAAGAATTTGGCTGTTTCTTTTTTGTCATGTTTGTAAATGCTAGGACAAGGTTTGTATGAACGAATATTTACGAAAAATCCGCAGGTGTCGAAAAATTTAAATGATATTTAAATATGATTTTTTTTAAACTTTACCTTGCGTTGCAAATAGGCAATAAGTGTTGTACTATGTTTAAAAGGTAGCAAAGTAGATTAATAATTATTGTAATATGATATAGCAAGATAATACACAACAAAGAAATATGTAATACTAGCTTTTGCGCGCGGCTCCGCCCGCGTGGTACCTACATCAATAAAAAGTAGCCTATGTCCTTACCCAGGTTTTAAACTATATCTGTACCAAATTTCATCTAAATTGTTTGAGTGGTTTAGTCGTGAAAAGGTAACAGACAGACAGATAGACAGACAGAGTTACTTTCGAATTTATAATATTAAGTAAGGATAGTAAGCATAAAGTTGGTTTCTTTTAATTGCCTGTGGTACGAGATATATAAAGATATGCTGACGTGATATGCATACAGGAGTACTGGCTGATGCCACATGACCTAGGTATCATTAACAATAAGATGATGAGATATTTCTCAGATTCTACATGAATATGACATAACTACTGCAGAGCTTCCAACAGGTTGTTATCCCTGGTAGAGTGAGCAATCAAATGATAACTTCCGATTCGCTTTTGATATACAATAATTGTTTATAAATATTTGCCAATATGAATAACAACTCTACAAGACTGGTGAGAGATCTGGCGCAGTGAAGACGATTTTACGTGCTTTCCAAAGCATTGAGGTAGGGTAGCAAAGTTGACGTTGTAGCACACACCGATAACCTTCGAACACCGGGCTGCTATTAAGACTGCGCCGAGCGTAAGACATCTAATGACAGCTCGTGCGGCGCATATTCAAATCGGCGCGCGGCCGCCATAGTTAAATTGTATGGAGGATTTGAAGTGCTTTTTTGATAAATATGTATCTTTATTGTCAACCAATAACTTAAATATTTGGGACGGACAAATTGTAATATAACTATTTATGTTTCGTTTAAGCTGTAAAATAGGATAGATTTCTACTGTTATAATCTAAAAATCACGTAACACGAGCTTACATTTTTGCAAATTTACGTAATTTTGTAGGCGAAAATATTAATTATTTTAAGTTTTTTACACGGAGTAATTATAAAGACATTCATTTTTATGGTAAAAGTATATTTTATATTTGTATTAAACAACAAGTGTTGATATGATTCACTTAACTGTGACCGCCTGTTTTGGCACATTTCGCTCGGCACAGTCTTAATGATTTCTTCATAAAAAACTATATATCACTAATGTATATCATTCTTTATCTATAATAACTTTTTCTAATTTCTTAGCTCGACCCGATAAATGAACCCGAGACCTCACGCACCGCTTTCGCATTCACTACCGCTGCCCACAGAGGCAGTTGCTTAGTAAGCAACCAAAAACCATGCAAAAAGTATTTGAAGCTACAAGAAAAAGGTGTTTTATGAATTATAATTATAATAATAATAGCAATAGTTCTACGCCTGCTGCGGCTAGTGCTGCTATAGGTGTTCCATCCCACCTTTGATTAAAACACTCGAAGGGCCTCTTCACGTCGGACCCATGTCTCCGTGTAAGCCTCCCAAAGGGCCGAGTATTTTCTAATGTAATATGTTAGATACTTGTGATAAAAGAAACATAATAATAATAACTAGCGGTCGCCTAGTGCTCGAAATTCGACCAAAGTTTGCCTGTAAGATATTGCTGATATATGTCATAATAGGTATATTGATATGTGTAACCATAGTTACGCGCTTTGACTGCGTGTGTCCAATGCATGATTGTGTGCGTGTAGTGTTTTTTCATTAATTTAATGTATTTCTAATGCATATTGAAGTGAAAACTTCTTTAGCGGCGTTGTGCACTTTTTTGTGATGGGTAAAAAAATGTTAAACTCGCGTCAGGACACGTGACCTGATCGAAAATTCGTAAGACGGAGGGAGAATTGTCATGTTTGTGTACGATAGGGCAATAAGTGAATATTGTATTTTACCACATAAATGATAGTACTTTTATACTGATAATTAAAGCAATTCGTGCAAAATGATTCCCTAACCATTCCAAAATATCAAAAATGCACAATGTCAATATTCAAGTTTTCACTTCTGCCGGCACTCCCGGAGTGCAACCCGTCGATTTCTTTTTATATAACTATTAGGATTCACCCCTCCTTCTCCATATAATCTTTAACTGTGCCAAATTTCATACTCCTCCGTCGGCGCAATTTTCGTAAAAAGCGGTACAAAGTTTTTGCTTCACGTATTACTATATAGAGTTATTTAACTGAATTTCTTCACAAACATTTTCACAATGAAAATTCCCACATTTGTATTCTTATATAGCGTATAGGTTGTTATACCGGCGAAGCCATATATGTATATATTCTATTTAAGTGGATGTTAACCTCAACCTCAAAGAAGGGCACATTCTAATGATCTTGTGTAGAGTTCTTGCAGCTAATAGGATCGCTTGAGCTGCTTAAATATGGTGTTGTAAATAGGAGAAAGGGAAGGGAAGACATGTTACAAGATTTGGTATGGTATGGTGTAATGTTCTGCTTCTAAGAGAGTTTGATAGCGACACTGTAGTTATGTAAATGATGAATTAGTTGTGTTGAAACATCAACTGTGACAAGAATGCAAATGCAAGCCTTGTATATGTAACACATATACAAGGCTTGCATTTGCATTCTTGTCACATTTACAGGTTTATTTATAGTTTTACTACTTATTCTGAACTCTGAACACTAATCAATTAAACACAGACACTACAATACATCAGTATGTATTTGTCAGTACAAATAACAAGTTAACCCGTGTGTTGCACATCTTACAAAATCAGCTTCTATGCAATGATTCTTTACCGGACTGCGTCCAGCGTTTAGTATGCTAGCTTCAGCATCCATGCTACAAAAGCAAGGAGGCTATCGTACCAAATTGCTCATGTACAGCATTTTCTTCAAATATTTAAAAGTTATCTATGTTTTAATTTCCTATCTTAAAACATTAATTACAATAAAATTAAAAAGCGTCATAATATTCCTTCGCATCGTCGTCAATTGGCAACGTGCCCAGAAGACTGACAGCATTGCCACGTTGAATGGCAATACTTATTCTTTGTGCAAAGAAATTACCAGCCCTCTGGTCACGTGAAGCGTCAATCGATAATATTTGTTGTAAATAATTTGTGTATATATTATGTTAATTATTTGTTTATTTAATGTGTAATAAAAATTACAATAACATACTGATATCACTGACCTATATTTATTTAAATGAGTATTAGTAGCAGTTAGTATTAAGTATAGGTCAGTAAAAATAATTTTATATGACTAAGTATGTCTGTCTGTTACTGTAAGTTGAAAATGCAGATTAATACGTGGTACAGTAAATCAAATAAATAAATAATTAAGGAATGAGCTACGAGAGACTGACTGTGACTGCCTTGGTGGTGCAGCGGTAGTGAATGCGACATTTGACTGTAAAGTCTTGGGTTCGTTTTCGGATCCAGAAACCAATTTTTGGGCAACAGCACTCCGTGTCTGATACTGTGGCCTGGAAATGGCCAGAGGCTTGCCACCTCTTAAGATCTCTTAAGATTAAATATACATACATACATAGATTCACGCCTGTTTCCCAGAGGGGTAGGTAGAGACTACGGATTTCCATTTGCTACGATCATGACACACTTTTCTGGCTTCATTCACTTTAATAACATTCCTATTAAATATGAGACTATGAATCTTGAAGTTGAGTGGAAAAGAAACATATATCACCCTTTTTTATCATGGAAATACTCAGCTGAAAGACTTCGTCTTTGGCTAAGTTATTCTAGCAATCATTACATAAATAAGTATGATATATTTTGAGCATGAGCAACGGTAACAAAGCAATAAAGGTGACATTTAAACCATTCCACTATCGATGCTGTTTCCTTAACATAGTGTACAGTTCTTGCAACTCACGAAGGCGAGTGGGCTTTACGAGTACATGCACAGTGCGGTAGTGTGCGTGTTTGACAGAGCGGTCAGTTGCAAGTGACACTTACACACAAACATACATATCCCGCTCGCCTTCGTGAGTTGCAAGAACTATAGGTGAAATTTCATGGCGATCGGTTGAGTAGAAGCGTACCTAATATACATACAAAAAGAAACTCATATTTGCATTTATAATATTAGTTAGGATTAGGATAATAAGTACTAGATTTTGCCCGCGGCTTCACTCACGTTTTTGTAGGTTTTGCCTGCTCTGCTCCTAATGATCGTAGCGTGATGTTATATAGCCTATAGCCTTGCTGGATAAATAGGCTATTCAACACTAAAAGCATTTTGAATTCGAACCCGTAGTGCCGGAAATTAACGCGTTCAACCAAACAAACAAACTCTTCAGCTTTATAACATTAGTAGGTATAGATAAAAATCTTAGAAAATTATAGCCTTATTTGTTGTAGATTTAATTAAGGTACTCATTTATCTTTAATTTATCTTATCTTATGTGGGGGCCAGTCAGACCGGCGACACTTCGACCTAGTGGGATATTTTGTATCGACACTCTCCCAATAACGACTGCCATAAATGTTCATGGCAGCCGGGACCGACGGCTTAACGTGCTCTCCGAGGCACGAAGCAGGCGATAATTGTCAATCAATACGTACATAATTTCGGAAAGTCATATAACTTCCAAAAGTCAGAGGAGCGCGACGTGGGTTTGAACCCGAGACCCTCTGCATTGCAGTCTATTGGTCTCCCCACTGAGCTATCGCTGCTTAAAGGTTTACAGAACATTTATGAATAAAGGTTTTTTACAGTGCATTTATTAGACATACTAAGTATTTTCACTACCCATCGTATTAAGTATTTAACAAGACTAGCGGTCGCCAAGAGGTCGAAATTCGGCCATGATTTTTAAAAAATTTAAATTTTATCTTTGTTAAGGTTTTATTGTCTATAACTATACCCTTATAATCACATTTCATTTAGTCACCTACTCCATATATGTAACCATAGTTACGAAGCATTCTACGAAGTCAACTGAACAATGCCGAAATGCTACGAACGCAATTCGACTGCTTGTGTCAAATGCATGGTTGTGTGCGTGTAGTGTTTTTTCAATTATTTTATATATTTCTAATGTATATTTTATAAAAATACTAGCTTTTGCCCGCGGCTTCGCTCGCGTTAATTTAGAATTTGACAATCAATTCGGGTTGTACTACTCTGCTTGTATAATTATATAATTCAATCATGATTCGAAAGACACGTGGCGCCATCTATTTATCATAAGAACGTTATTAATAAATTTAATCATGATTTGAAAGACACGTGGCGCCATCTATTTATCATAAGAACGTTATTATTGTTTTCCTTGCGAACAGTAATTGTTTTCGGGATAAAAGGTAGCCTATGTCCGTTTCTGTACACCTGACAACGTATATGCAGAATTTCAGGGTGATCAGTTCAGTGGTTTAGGCGTGAAAAGGTAACAAACAAACAAACTCATTTTCGCTTTTATAATATTAGTTAGGATTAGGATTCGCCTCTCCTTCTCCATATAAACTTTAACTATGCCAAATTTTATATTCCTCCATCCGCGCAATTTTCCTAAAAAGGGGTACAAAGTTTTTGCTTCACGTATTAATATATAGATACTTTTATGAATAAGACCGTTAGTATTTTAAAACTCATATGTACGTACAAGGTGTTACAGGTCTTGATCTCTATATTACTGACTATCAGTTAACATAAGTAAGAAAGATAGCACTTCATATGCTCAATGTATTGAATGAATGAAATCAGATCAGCTGATCGTGAAGTACCCACTCATGACAGGTGTCTGTTTGTAAATACTCACGAGTTTGATGAACTTATAATATAGATAATGACAGGTAGTAGGAAGTTAGAAAACATATATAGACTCGCTATATATCCCCGGATAGAAGCAGCGATAGCCTAGTGTGGAACCGTTGGACTGCCACGCAGAGGTCTCGAGTTCGAACCCAAGGCGCGCATCTCTGACTTTTCGAAGTTATATGCGTATTAAATAGTTAATTATCGTTCGCTTTAACGGTAAAGGAAAACATCGTGAGGAAACCTGCATGTCTGATAGTTCTCCATAATGTTCTCGATGATATGTGAAGTCTGCCAACCCGCACTAGGCCAGCGTGGTGGACTATGGCCTAACCCTTCTGATAGTGAGAAGAGATCCGTGCCCAGCAGTGGGACAGTTTAATACAGGGCTGATATTATTATTATTTTATTATTATATATTCCCGAGGGAGTAAGCAGATGTGTATTAAATCCATATTTCGATAGTTATGTTTTAAAGCCCATGTATCTTATAGATCGCGTAGCTATTGAAGTCTTGGAACATTTGCTATTGAAAATTACTATCAAATAACTCGACCTTGTCCGACTTAAGAATTGAATTCGGCTTCGATGGCGTAGTGGTTAGTGTAACCGACTGCCACGCCTGAGGTCGCGGGTTCGATTCCAGCACAAGTCAAACATTTGTGTGCATAAACATGGATGTTTGTCTTGGTCTGGGTGTTTCTATGGATAATATGTATGTATATACAAAAAAAAAAAATATATGTATGTTTATCCATTGTCTAGTACCCATAGTACAAGCTCTGCTTAGTTTGGGCTAGGTGGTGTTGTGTGTATGTGATAGAATATTATTATTATTTGTTTCTCTTTCACGGGTATATTTCTAATACGTTAGGAAAATACCCGGCCCTTTGGGAGGCTTACACGGAGACATGGGTCCAACGTGAAGAGGCCCTTCGAGAGTTTTAATCAAAGGTGGGATGGAACACCTACAGCGGCACTAACCGCAGCAGGCGTAGGACTATTGCTACGTATGGATTCTAATATATGGGCTATGGGTATGGATGTTTGATGGACTGGTATATTGGTAACTATGGATGATAAAACGGCGTCTGCCCAGAATACTCTAATAGCATCAATCGAATGGACAGACGGTGACTCGCCAACTCACTAGATGGGCCCCCTAAATAGCCATTATAGGCATACAAGCCAGCAGCAGAGGGCAACACCGGTGCGAGCGGCTAGGGATGTCGAGCGGTGCGACGCCGGTTTCGCCATCACGGGTCTCGTGAAACCGGAGACCCGGAGCGGGTTTCCCCTTAGTTATGCCCTTGAAAATGACACTTCCACCCCCAAGCATGTAGCTCTAGCGGCCCCCCTCTGACCGGCCGATCGAGGCAAGCCAGAGTTGAGAGTCCTACTGGCGCTCTTGAAGTTCCACCCCAGCCAACCAGTAACGGCAAACTGGGGACGAGGCTCTCACCGACTCTCCGAGGCATTCAGGACCGCAGTATCGCCACTCACATTCAGCTCGCCACAAGCTGCCCTGCGGTTTGTGCGCTTTTATTTAACCTGGTGATACATTTTTTGTTTATATCACAAGGCGAAGGTGTTAGTTTAAAAGCTAGTATACTATGTCCTCCGGTATCGCGTTAGTTTCATAAGGAGATAACGACTGTCCCAGAGGGGTTTTATAATATTATTATTATTATTCTACCGATTGTCTGTAAACAAATTCAAAAAAGTACTAGTTCCAACAGGACTATCGTAGTTATCGATATACATAATCATAGATTATCATAGGATAGGTTTAGTAATGTTTAATGAGGATATTAGTAAGATAATCTTATTGTGATATACTTAAAATATGAGATAATTATTTACTTTTTAAGCGGTTATGGTTCAGGCTCAGAGCTTGCGATCAAAAGGTCGTTGGCGGGCCCGTCATGAGCGGGTTTCGATCCCCGTCCATTCAAAAATTGACATGAACCAACTTCTAATAGAAGCATTAAGCGTAGCTGAATCGGTTAACCTAATTGTTTTTAATATGGAACGGTTATTATTCCATCAATGATTATTTAAATGATAAAGACTCATGGAACTTGTTTGTTGTTTAACATAGGACTTAGGATTGTATTTATGATAGTGACAGTCAGCGACATGACAACACTAACCACCATGGCGTTAATGAATATCTATATATTAATACGTGAAGCAAAAACTTTGTACGTAGTATGAAATTTGGCACAGTTAAAGTTTATATGGAGAAGGAGGGGCGAATCCTAATATTTTTATAAAATATGCATTAGAAATACATTAAATTAATGAAAAAACACTACACGCACACTACCATGCATTTGACACACGCAGTCAAATCGCGTTCGTAGTATTTCGACGTTGTTCGTCTGACGTCGTACAATTCTTTGTAACTATGGTTACCTACACCTTATTTATATGTAATAGAGAAAAACAGAAAAGAAAGTAGCAAGCTTAGGAATTTTGGTCGAGTTTTGACCACTAGGCGACCCCTTAGTTCTTATTATTATGTAAACATGAAACTGAATACATGGTTCCAATCAAATCATTTATGTGTGTGGCTTTCTCATTTCTTCTCTTTTATCTATTTTGCCGTGCCCGACATCGGATTCATATTTGGTCTTTTATATTCATATATTTGTAACAACATGTAATACATATGGAGAGCAATAAAGCATTGAAATTGGAATTATGGCATAATTAAAGAAGCAAGATTTAGACTTTAGAAGTGTTTAAAGTAAGATTTTGGTCAAACGCCTAGCAAGCTTGCGGTCCTGGCTCATATTTTATATAGTTATAAAAATAAGAAAAATAAGAAAATTGAACTGCCCGTAAATAAAATGACTAGTTTATTGATATAGGAACCAGGCTTTAGGCCATCCTAAATCAGGAAAACCTAGAAGCGTGCAATAGTGGCATGTACCTAATTTTTGGATTGATAGAGAGAAGAATTCAAATAAAAGAGATTCTCTGCATGTCACCAGGATTAGAAGAAATAAACCGACGAACGTAAAGAAAGTGCATAAGGATCGTAGCGAACTCGCTACATAATAGAGCTTCTTATTATTTTTATTTTTTTGAATTGAAAACTTCTTTAGGCGCGTTGAGCACTTCTTGGGTGAACAAAAATCATGGAACTAGCGTCAAAACAAGCATACGGCCCACCTGATGGTAAGTGGTTATCGTAGCCTATGAACGCCTGCAACATCAGAGGCATCACCTGCGCGTTGCCGACCCTTTAGTAATGTAAGTGGGAAGGAGAAGGAGTGGGAAGGGGGATAGGTGTGCTTGGGCCGCCGGCACTCTCACTCACCGAACGAAACACAACAGTAGGAATACTGGTATTTCACGTCGATATTCTGTGAGAGGGGTAGTCCTTCCCTGGTCGAGCCGGCTCATTCTAGAGCCTTGCTGAAATTCAGCAAGGCTCTACTACTCTTTATTGTTATAACAATAACATTATTATCTAACTATCCTAACTAATATTATAAATGCAAATGTGAGTTTGTTTTTTACGCTTTCACACATTAACGACTCTTATCATAAAATTTTGCATGTCAGGGACAACGTGTATGCATAATTTTATGATGGCAAAATGTAGGTGTTTATAAACTGTTTTCACTAACGGACTTCTGGGATAAGTGCAAGGTGTGAGAAAAAGAAGTACATTTTATACCTATTTGTATATTCTGAGTGTTAAATATTCCTAATTTACATATTCTTCATGATTGCTGTTGATACTCTTCGTAAGAAAATGAAAATGGGTAACTTTGTTTTGTAATATTTTATGTGATGCTCAAACACAAAGCGAGATACTGTTTAAGTGTTTATGTAGGTATAAGTATGAATATTAACTTTAAGTCGCTTCAATCTTTTAGCTTTGCCTTTGATTTAAACAAATCTGAAAAGGGTATCCCAATAGAAAAACATATTTGGTATCGCTAATTATGATTTTTCTTTTCAAACCATAGTGTATTCACTGCGAATTTGGCAGTTCTATGGTTAGTTCTCATAGAACAACGCTGCAGTACATCAAATATAAAATTGTTTCAACCATATAAAATCGTGTGAGATAGATAGAGACATTCCACATGCGTTCCGTTTGCCAATTTTGTTCCGGAACACTGATAACCGTTACGAGCATCGTGCAACATACCGGGAGGAAGCTATCCATTAGGTACTTTGAATCTGATATGAAAAATATTAGGTCCCTGCTCTGTTTTGTAAGCGGCCCATAAGGACGTTTCGATCATACAGTTTAGTTCGACGATATCTGAGATGTTAGGTACCAACCGTACGGAACATGGTGGGAACTTCGAAGTAGTCCTGCGGCGAGTCCACGGCTATGGCGAAGGGCGCCGCGCAAATGTTCCGCAAGGTCCGAAGCGCCGCCAGCGACAGCGTCGCCGCCGCCGTGGTGGACAGCAGAGTTCTCGCACTGTTGCCCGTGCACTCATTTAGAAGGTTCCACACTCCTCGCCAGGCGCCCACACACGCCACCCCAGCGATATACGTACACAACCGCGACAGCACGTAGTAAGTCAAGCGGCCCCGGTCGGGGCTGAGATGTTTGCTCAACTGGCCTTGGAACACGGAAAACAAGAGATCACAGCACAGTCCGAAGGCGGCGCACACGGCGGCGCTGGCGACGGGGCGATCGGGGAGGACGTAGAGGTCCATGAGAGTCCAGGTGGACTGCCAGTAGGTGACGACGGCGGGGGCCACCACGGCGGCGGCGAACAGCGCGTCGGCCGCCTCCAGCAGCGCGGCGTGCGCGCGCGACCCGCTCGCGAGCGTGTCCGCCAGCCCCGCAGTGCTTCCGCGCATGGCTGCTGACTGAGTGAGTCCCACCGGCGCGTACGAACCGCAGATTACTCCGTGTAATTGCATTATCGCCCGTCCCGCGCCGTACTGTGACGTTTGCTAGCGCTACTTCTATATAATATACTTCGATCTTGTTTGTTTTAGATAACAGCCTAATAACTAGCTTACTAATAATGCGTTTGATTATATACGTACGTGGGAAATGCTTCAAACTAGAATCTGCTCATTCTTGCAATGCTTTTCACTAAGCGTAAATAAATATAATTATAATAACGCAGTTTACACGTGGATCTAAAGACCAAACTTTAATAATAATAATAATAATAGAGGAGGTTCCTCTCGCTGGAGCCCTAACCACCGGTAGCTAGGACCCAGTTCTCGATGCCGGTGGGTCTTCATATTTTTTATATTTTTAAATGGGAATAAATATAATGACCACCAAAAACACTAATTGCGCAGCAAAATATGCTTACTAAAATAAATCAAATCACTGCATTTCGTCTCGGAAGGGTTAGGTTATGTTAGGTTCCTTCTTAAACCCATCCAACTCGACTTAGTTTGATCTCTTTAAATATATTTTGGTGTGCAATTAGTATTTTTGGTAAGCATATTTTGCTGTGCAATTAGTATTTTTTTGCTGTGCAGTTAAATACTACCCTTTTTAAATGTGTTTTTGTTTATATATTTAAAAATGTAATTATTATTGAAAAATGTATCAATAATGAGAATAATAATAATAGTTTATTGTATCTCTCTCACATAACTACAAAATACAAAATTGCATAAAGGTAACTTAGTCTAGACATGTATTTGCATATTATGTGAGAGACTGATATCTGTACTAGGAGACCTGTATGACAGATTACCAGCCTCTCCAGGCACTGGACTCGTGCAGTAGGTACAAGAATATCAGGTAAGTGTCTGGTATAAACATTACTACCAATTAATTGGCAGTATGCATAAGCGTATGAATGAGAGTGAGTATGTGTGTGTGGTAATGCAATCTTGAAAAGGAAAAGTTTAAAATCTGATTACGTGTAGCATAACCGAAGATATCGGGAAAGAACGCGAAAGGAGCTCGAGCAAATTCTAATCATAATACAAAAGTAATGAAATTCGTGTAGGCATCGCAAATTGCGCCAAAATGTACGATTACTTCATAAGAAGTTACCTTCTGAATATTCTGTAATGTAAAGATTGACTTTGTCTTACACAAACAAAAATTTGCCCGTGATGGCATTTACGTGTGCGCACTATATCTCCGGTACTACTGAATAAATACTATTAGGTAAAACATAGTTTTAGCTCAGTTTTTAATTTGAAATATTAAGCAGTAGTAATTACATGGCGTCAGAACAAACAAACAGACAAAAAATCTACATTCCATTGTTTTGTCTTCAGATCTTGAGGCCCATCTGAATATTTAAACCCATTAGTTTTTAGTGTTCCCTACCTCAAAATGATAAAGTAACCCTTATAGGATCACGTCGTTATCTATCTGACAAGAACCTATTTTATAAAAACGCGTAGAAGCAATTTTGAATCTGCGAAAAGAACTAAATTCTATGTTAACGGAATCAAAAGATACGGCTATTTATGCTGCATGTTTTAATACTCGCAAGGAAATCAAAACCAAGTAAAGAAAGAGAACGAGAGCCGAAATCCGTAGATTTGTAGTTATATTACAAAATCAATAACTAGTTTGCACCTCCGTGGAACCCTCCGTACGTGAGTCCAACACGCAGTTGCCTGGTTTTTATTCAAATTTATCTTAAGTGTACCTACGGACAAAGCCTCGTTACTCCTTTATAACTGTATAGTTAAATTTTCCTTTGCATACCGAAAACGTCTATTTTCATAAAGAAAAAAGAGCTAACGAGGTGGACACTTAGTCCAAAAACAAAGTTTGCACGGGTTGGATAAATAATGCAACGAGTCCTTTTGTTCAACCAACTAAGCTCAAAGTACCCGTAAACCCGTCTATTCATTAGTGGTTTTCGTGTATTGCTATCCTACAAAAATATTTTTTCGCTACCCGTGGTACCACAAAGATAGACAGTCAAATCTTTTGCTGATAGCTAAGCGTCAAGAACCCTGAAATATTCTATTCATCGTAAAAATTCAGCTGTGTAACTTTAGCTGCAGACTTCGGTAACGCGGATGCATTTTTCTCGTTTTTGCTCTTATACACAGTGTCGCATCTATATGTCCGAAACGGTTCAGTAAAGAGCTAGATATAATTCATCTACAAGACTAGCCTAAATAGTGTTTAAAAAGTTTGTAACGGTGCTATCATTTTAAACCTTCCTGGAACCAATCGAAACATTTTGCTTGATATTCACGTCTGCACAATGCATCTTTGCTTATGCTTGGGTCCCAAAATCCAGATTGCTGTTAAGAGCCATGACGCACTATCGACAGGTCTTCAGCTACTAGGGTTATCCTAGAGGCCTTAACTAACTAAAATTAAATTAGCCGGTCGGCTTGATATTCAACCCCGATTGTCAATATCTTGGTCGTCAAGAGCCCAAGTTGCTGGCGAAATCAATAGTACGTAGTGGGTCGATTTTCAAAATGAACCGGTGATTCTGTAACGTCTTGTACCATATCCTTTTATCCAGTGGACGATTATCCTAATCGTAATCCTATCTAATATTATAAAAGCGAAAATGAGTTTGTTTGTTTGTTTGTTACTTTTTCACGCCTAAACCACTGAACCGATCATCCTGAAATTTTGCATATACGTTGTCAGGTGTACAGAAACGGACATAGGCTACCTTTCATCCCGAAAAAAATTACTGTTCCCGAGGAAAACAATAATAACATTCTTATGATAATAGATGGCGCCACTTTTCTTTCGAATCATGATTGAATTATATTATTACAAGCAGAGTACAACCCGAATTGATTGTCAAATTCTAAATTAACGCGAGCGAAGCCGCGGGCATAAGCTAGTAATATTATAAATGCGAATGTTAGTTTGTTTGTTTATTTATTTGTTTGTTACGCTTTCACGCCTTAACTTCTTGACCGATCATCATGAAATTTTGCATACACGTTGTCAGCGGAACTGAAAAGGACATCGGGTACCTTTTATCCAGAAAAAGGTACTGTAACTAACCTTACCTTTTTTTTAACGCGGGGAGCCTACATTTACGCGAGCGAAGTGGCGGGCAAAATCCGGTAGAGATATAAAATGACGGAAATAGGCTAAAACTAAAAATAATCCCGTGTGTCCTACACATAGGTTATTTATTAGTTATACATTACAGCGCTAAAATTTGATTTTTGATTTTAGTACTGTTAAACCATATAACAACAGTTTATGTGGTGATCAAGGAGGTTGAGGCGAGCTATGCTGAGCTGATTCTAAAGCTGGACCTGAGTTCTAAGACGTAGTCACTTAAAAAGTATTATCTTCTCTAATAAAAGGTTGCGGAGAATTCCAATATGTGTTGATGTCTTAAGTACTGCGCATTGCGTATATTTTATACGGCTCTTCATAGGTCGGTCAGTAATAGCTCACAAATCACGATCAGTAGGGCAGGACGCAACTGCGTACTTCCTAACTCATTGGCGGTCATTCCGGTAGTTTCGTCAGGACGACCTTTGGACACTAATACTATACAACAATAAGTGAAGATTAAAAAATAAATATAGCATAGCCGTAAAGTCAGGAAATTTACATTTATATTTAGCCATGGTAGAAAATCATGAATTTATTTAGTTCACAAAAGTATGATTGTCAAAGTATGTTAGTGAATTTACTAAAGATATCTAGTTAAGTTAAAAAGTATAAACTCAAGGTCATATTGATTATTTTGATCAAAGTCAAGTCAAAAGTATTAGTAAGTGGTATTTGAAAACTTATTATTATACTAAAAAGTATATCAAAACAATTATTTCATGTTGAATCCGGGTGCACTTTGTGTCTAACGGATACAAAGTTCACCCGGACTCAGCACAATAATAATTATTTATGTTCATAGAGAAATTCTGTGTTTATTTAAAACTGAAATAGTGAAGCAAAATAAGCTACGGTAACTGCTTACCTTTAAACGGGATGTACGCCTATTTGCCACAATGTTAGTATTTAATAATATAATCTTAGATTATATTATTGTAACGGTAAATGGGTATGCTACAGTCTCAGTACGAACAGTGCCGTGCTGTTATGAAACGAATCGACACCCTTGTAAAATAGACAGATTTCTTATGTTGCCGCGATGGAAGCACAGTAAATTTTCTAAGAGCGTGAAAGCATTTTCGCGGTTTTCTAAGTAAACTTCGTTACCTACAGAATAGCCTAATTATAATAATAATAATATATTTATTTATTTACAGTAATGAGATTGTAGGTTAACATTGACTTAGGCTATTATGTGTTACAGGTATTCATTTATACTCTTAGTTGACAATGCGTAATCTACAATAAGTTATGGGTAGAGTACCTACTGTTCTCCTAGATAGACTACTGAGTAGCCTGTGTTTAGGAGTACAATGCCGATCCCCTATAAATATTTTTTTTATTTTTGATGTACGCGTCATGTTAAATTATTAGAATTAATTTCCTATACTGAGGTATAGAAGTCTGCAACTCTTCTAGAAATGCAGTAGCTAATTTACTACTCCTTGTGGGTTCCTGTAAGACAGTAGTACTTTCCTAGGCGAGCCAGTCTTGTGGTACAGTAATCAACTTCGACGCACCAATGGCGTAGTGGTTTAAGTACTCGCCTCGATCATTGTCGATTTGATACCTATGCGGGACCAGAACTTGTGTAATCTACAAATAGGTGTGCCGAGAGTTGTAAACTTTTTGAGTAGTAGAGCCTCGCTGATTTCAGCATGAATGGGCCGGCTCGACCGGGGAAGGACTACCCTCTCACAGAATATCGACGTGGAATAGCAGTAGTCCTACTGTTGTGTTTCGTTCGGTGAGTGAGAGTACCGGAGGCCCAATCACCCCCTTTCCCCCATCCCGCTCCCTTTCCTACCTACGTCCTTTCCTAAAGGGTTGGCAACGCGCAAGTGATGCCTCTGGTGTTGCAGGGGTCCATAGGCTACGGTGACCACTTACCATCAGGTAGTATGCTTGTTTGCGACCTTAGTTGTATAAAAAAAAAAAACTCCCCTCTGACACAGCAATGATGTATAGTGCGTGAATAGCCAGTTGCACTCACTGATCGGTAAACGATTAGCGAGGTTAAGCAACGTTGGGTGCGGTCAGTCTATAGATGGGTGACCGCTTAGTGGTATTTCTTCTGAGCGTCTCCGTGCTTCGGAGGGCACGTAAAATGTCGGTCCCGGTTGTTGTCAAATTGACAGCAGTCGTTAAGCCATGTCAGAGACCTACGGGCGGCTGGAACAACTCTTGACACAGGTTGGCCACTAACCACACGAAAAGAAAAAGGAAGTAGTCATTTTAAATTAAAATAAATACCTCATACCATATTTTCGGATAAACTGACTGTGTTCTTCTGTAAGGTAGACTTAACCTACGGTCCTTGGGCTGATCCTGTTAGAATGTCGCAATTTATCTTAATATAAATAAAATATTTATAATACTCACAGGAACTTTAAATCTGGTATCAAATATATAGGTGGGTTCTTTTCCATCGGTGACTAGAAAGTAAGGAGATGCAAGGAGGTTGCGCGAGCTCCGCAGCGCGGTGATCGTCACGTACAATGTCACCGTCATCGCTGCTATCAGTACTGGCCTAGGAACAAAATATACCATAAGCAATTTATATAAGAGCAGCGGTAGCTCGGTGGGGAGACCAACAGACTGCAATCCAGAGGGTCTCGGGTTTGAACCCACGTCGCGCACCTCTGACTTTCGGAAGTTATATGACTTTTCGAAATTATGAGCGTATTGATTGACAATTATCGCCTGCTCCGTGCCTCGGAGAGCACGCTAAGCCGTCGGTCCCGGCTGTTGTGAACATCTACGGCAATCATTATTGGGAAGTCAGTGCCCTCTAATATCTTGACACTGGTCTAGCCTTAGGGTATCGTTAGTCTTCGGGTTGCGGAGGTCTGATGGCAGTCGCTCCGTGTACAAACTGCTAACTAGTCAAATCCGGTTAGACTAGAAAGCCGACCCCAAGTGACTTGGGAATAATAAAGGCTAGGGAGAAGAATTTATATAATACTAGCAACCCACCCCGGCTTCGCTCGGGTAGTACAAAACCTTAACAAATTATACATCTTAACCTTCCTTATGAATCACTCTATCTATTGGTGGAAACCGCATGAGAATCCGTTCAGTACTTTTTGAGATTCTCGCGTATAGATGCGGTGGGGGACTTTGTTTTATAATATGTAGTCACTCGCAAACCCGACCAACGTTGTCCTGTCCGATTGCAACGCCACCTACCGGTCTTACCTACCGGCATACACACACAACTTTTCTTATCACTTTTAATAGCTGTTTTTTTTTAAGTGAAAACTTCTGTAGGCGTTTTGAGCACTTCTTGGGTGAAGAAAATCATGGAACTTGCGTCATTGTCACCGAACGCGTTCCATTTTTGAATTATTTTTGGTTTATAAAGAAGTGTTAATGATCAAGGATTAAAGTTTTCACTTCTATCGGCAGTCCCCAAAGACAGCCACAATTTTTGTTTATACTACTTAGGTGGCAAACAAGCATACGGCCCACCTGATGGTAAGTGGTTTTTTTCTGCTATAGCCGCTATAGCGTTTTATTTCTAGATTCGATCCCCATCCCTTACTGGTTACTAACAAATTCGCCATCTTTCCTTTCAATTCGTTGAAGATTTAAGTGTTTCACCAAAATTGTTTTGGTACTGTCTATGGCTAAAGTATACCAGCAGCGATAGTATACATATCTAATAGGAGACCGTTGAATTGCTATGCCGAAGTCTCGAGTTCAATCCCAAGGCTTGACTTTTCGAAGTTATGTGCGTATTAAATAGTTAATTATCGCTTGCTTTAACGGTGAAGGAAAACATCGCGAGGAAACCTGCATGCCTGAGAGTTCTCCATAATGTTCTCGAAGATATGTGAAGTCTGCTAATACGCACTGGGCCAGCGTAGTTGACTATGGCCTAACCCTTCTCACACTAAGACGAGGCTCGTGCCCAGCAGTGGGACAGCTTATTTTTTTTAACTATGGGGAAATGAGTATTTTTTTCACAGAAAAAAATTATGTAACTTTGACATTCATAAGTGTTACCTTGTAACCTGACATGAATAAATTTATTTTTGACTAGCTGTTACCTGCGACTTCGTCCGCGTAGATTTTAAGTAATAAGTGTTTGTCTCCGCGAATCCCTATTTTTTTTCTAAAATCAAAGTAGCCTAAGTTACTCCTTATAACATCAGCTATCTGCACGTGAAAGTCCCGTCAAAATCGGTTCAGCCATTTCGGAGATTAGCCGGAACAAACAGACAGACAGACAGACAAAAATTTTAAAATAGATTTTTTCGTGTAGGTATAGGTACCTTATTTACTTTCATATGCATTAGATAAAAAGCTGTTACTTTGACATTACAAACAGACACTTCAATTTATTTATTTGTATAGATTTCGATTGATTTGAGGTTTAAAATTTGCATATCAGTAAAAATAACTTAGAGCTATTTGCGATTTAATATTGTGAGGTGGTAAGTGCATTTATTACTATATTAGTCTAAACAAAAAGGAATGACATATAGAACCATGCAATATTCACAACTCATTTTTTTTTAAATGTAACGTAGAATCTTGTATGGACCAGCGACTTGTATTCAATACACTAGGGCTAACTATCATATTCTTGAGACTGTAATCCGACCCGACCGGACATTGAACAAGACCAACAGCTTTACAGGATCTTCGAAGCACGGAGGTACGTAACCGCCACCTTCCTAACTCCGGGCTGCTGTCAAGAATTTCGTGGCAGAAAAACCCAATAAATTTTTGTTGGTCTGACCCGGGATTCGAGTTATACTAGCAGAATTTTATTACGTACTTAAATTACGAGGTAGTAATAACTAAATTTACCTATGCGGGTCCTCCTTGTTAGGGATCATGGTATCTACAAACTGGTCGAACAAGCCCCATCCGCCGCGCCAATGCATGATGTTGCTGAGAATGAAGATATAGGTGTACACCCTGGACACCAGGCGTTCTGTGACCCAACACCCAGCACCTCCCTCTGGATTGCTGTAGGCACCAGCTGAACGTTCCAGGAGTTTTGCTCTGTGAAAACAAATACAAGGTTCACTATTCTCACTATATTTACAGAGGTTGACGGCCTGATGGCGTAGTGGTGAGTGTAACCGACTGCCACGCCTGAGGTCGCGGGTTCGATTCCCGTACAAGTCAAACATTTGTGCGCATGAACATGGATGTTTGTCTTGGTCTGGGTGTTTCTATGTATAATATGTATGCATTTACAAAAAAAAAGGTATATATGTATGTTTATTCATTGTCTAGTACCCATATTACAAGCTCTGCTTAGTTTGGACTAGATGGTGTTGTGTGTATGTGGTAAACAAAAAAAAAAAAAAAAAGAGGGTCATATTTACAGAGGTGATTATTTTGCCTTTTTTGAACACGAATCGACGAGAAAACATATAACCTAAACCATCCTAACTTCCTAATTCATATTATAAATGCAAACGTGAGTTGGTTCCTTTATAGTAATTTTTGATGTCCATCTTTGGCCTGAGACACTATGGAAAATAGGCATTCCCCTTTTGTGAAACGGCATTATGCCTCTATTGCCCTTTGCCTTATACCCTTAATCATTTACGCCTTAAAGAGCCTGATAAAGTTATTTCCGCTGGCGCGTAAGTTTACGTTCTAAATGTCGTTATGGGTAATGTATACTCTCTGCGCTTGTTCTCGGAGCTTCGACTATCCAAATTGAGGATGTACAACACTTGCTAATGGATTGTGTCCGAAATAGAACTGAACGAGAGCGAGTTTTAATTGAATTTAAATTAAATAGATTAGATATGGGGTTACTGCAATATATATTGACTGTACCGTCTTTAGAGGCTGCTAAAAAGATGTGTGATGAAGCAGCACTTAATTTGTAAAGATTTTTTAAAATTATTTTTTTAACCTGTACCTGTTAGTATACTGAAGAGCATTTATGTTAAAATGGTTTAACTTATGTTAAAAGGTATGATGAGGTTAATATGTCTGGTTTAGACAAAAACCCCGAAATAAATAATAAATGGAAAAAAAAAAGCTTCGACTATCATATTTTAATTTAAAATAGTCTGTTGCTAACTAATGCGGCTAGTTAGATATCAACATACCTCGTTTTATAATACACTTGAGAGCAATAAAATCGCACACCCCTTGTAATTTGGTTTATTACTGATTGTTTTCTAAAATCGAAAGATATTGAGTAAAAATCATTAGACAAAATTAAAGCATACAAGCTTAGCTTTACAAAAACATAAAATTAAAATCATTGACCTTCACGTAACTTACAAAAACCGACCGTACACCGAATTCCCCAAATTCACGCGTTTGCGTTGTCACTACTTGCACCCTTAGCCGCAGGTATAAAAAGGTCAGTTTATTGGAATTTTTATTCAGTTGCATACCGAAGGTCAACGTGATAACATCTCTACTGGAAGCATACGGATTTACTGGAAAAATATGGATACCACGCCCGCAGAAGCCGCTCAAGTTATTGCCTTGCTCGAAGCAGGCCATAACCAAAGTGAAGTTGCTCGACGGCTAAATTTGAGCCGCTACTCTGTTCGTCGTGTATACCAGAGGTTCCAAGAGACCGGTGGCTACATTCGGCGACCAGGATCTGGCCGGCGACGCACAACATCAGAGCGTGATGACCGCTTTCTTGTGACAAGGTCTTTGAGAAATCGGCAACTGAACGCGGTTCAACTGGGACAACAGCTTCGAGAAGTTCGCAATGTCAGTATAAGTCGGTGGACAGTTCGAAGAAGACTAGGTGAAGCAGGAATGACTTCACATCGCCCAGCAAATGGTCCCAAATTGACCACAGCTCATCGACAAGCCCGGCTACAATTTGCTAGGGAACATTTAAATTGGACGTATGACCAATGGCGGGCTGTTATGTTCTCTGATGAGTGCAGAATGACTTTACATGGTCATGATGGACGCTCTAGGGTCTACAGAAGGTCATCAGAGCGATTTTCACAATGCTGCATAAGCGAACGTGTGGCTTTTGGAGGTGGATCGTGTATGTTTTGGGGTGGCATAATGTTGGACACTAAAACTGACATTGTATTCATCACTACGGCGAATACCGGCCCGAGATCGAGAAGTTTGACGGCTGCACGATACGTCGAAGAAGTGCTCGAAGAACATGTGAGGCCGCTTGCGTGGCTTATGGGAGAAGATTTTCTCTTAATGCACGACAACGCCAGACCGCATGTCGCTAGAACAGTTTGCGACTACATGGAAGATGTTGGAATCACCGCGATGGAGTGGCCAGCTCGTAGTCCTGATCTCAATCCGATTGAGCATGTCTGGGATGAGCTAAAAAGAAGAGTTCGAGCAAGAAGCCCTGCTCCTACGCGCCTCCAAGAGCTTCAACTTGCCATTGAAGAGGAGTGGAACGCCATACCACAAGATTTCATGGTGAAATTAATACGGTCCATGAAAAACCGATTAAGAGCTGTAATCAAGGCTAGGGGAGGGAATACACCTTATTAAAAAACTATTTGATCAAGCATTTTGAGTTTTATTTTTATTCTTTGTTAAGCTAAATTGGGTAATTTTATCCGTATGTTGGGTTTTGTGCCCTAAAACTCCCTATGGGTACTTTTTTTACACTGTATTTGATATCATTAGAAAGGTACTGAAGTAAACATTCAAATAGTGTAAGTTTTATTTTAATATGTATTCACATTTATGAAAAAAACTGCTTTAACAACAAAAAGTCAACGTGTGCGATTTTATTGCTCTCAAGTGTATTTTATCACGCGATATTTTGTTTTATGAAGCGTATGTGAGCCGCATAATGACAAGTGGCCTTGGGAGTATCTTTCACGCGTTGTCGACCTTTTCCAAATAGAAACCGCTGTGCTACCAGCCCTAGGACAAAGATTACTGCCCTTGCTTACTGAATACTGTGTCCTTAAGGTGCTGAGGAAGCATACTCAACTCGATACTCAATCGGGCCGTTTCGGTTTGATAACTACCTCTTCTAAGTACAGGTATACTGATATATCAATCAAAATTATTTAATTTTTTATTGCCATTGGTGGCAGACGAGCAAGTGGGCCACCTGATGGAAAGTGGTAACCACTGCTCATGGACTTCAGCAATGTCAGGACACAGCAAAGCCGCTGCCTACCGTGAAAGAAGAACTCTCTTTAAACCTCGTTTGAAGAAGGACATATCATAGCGCTCGGGAAACACTGAAGCTGGCAGTTCATTCCAGAGCTTGCACGTACGTGGGAGAAATGATCGCTGAAAGCGTACCGTCTTAGAATTGAACGCTTCCAGGTGATATGGATGAACTCTGCTTCGGTGTCGAGTGGTACGGTGATAGAAAGGGGCCGCTGGTACCAAATCAAACAGTTCTTCAGAGCACTCCCCGTGAAAGAGTCGGTAGAACACGCAGAGAGACCCAAAGTCTCTTCGTTGCTCCAACGACTCCAGTCTATCCGTGAGATTGGGATCATCGACAATTCGAACTGCCCGTCTTTGTAGGGAGTCAAGTGGGTCGAGCTGGTATTTGGGGGCCCCTGCCCAGAGATGTGAGCAGTACTCCACGTGCGGCCGGACCTGTGCTTTGTAAAGCACAAGACGTTGACCTGGTGTGAAGTACCGCCTGGCTCTGTTCAGTACACCCACCTTTTTACTCGCTAATTTAGTTTTGTCCTCCAAGTGACTCCCAAACTGGACTTTATTGGAGATTTCGACGCCGAGGATCTCAATTGTAATTTATATGTCTACGCGGCTAATGCATCAGGCAATAGCATCGGTGCTGCTACGTCGGTTGTGGGTTCGAATCCCAGACAGGATGAATATTTGTATGATCTACAAATTATTGTCCTGAATCTGAGTATACGTTATGTTCATTAATAAGAACCAGCAATTTCTGAGATTAGCGCGTTCAAACAAACAAACAAACTCTTCAGCTTTATAATATTAGTATAGATGTGTTTAAGCTGATCTGCAACACAGGACTGACACAAAGTGTGGAAGTTGTCTTTAACCTGTCAACCAGACAAGTTAAGTCACTGTCAAGTATTAAAAATCTATTGTGCCTGACCACCGGTGTGCCACTGCAACTCAACAGGCAAAAATAAAATTAATCTGTACGGAACCGTAACCGTTAAATAACATACTGAACTCTTCGAATACCTAATGGTTCCTAAAAGAGAAAATATTTGCCAACACATAATCTCAGGATGAAACTGGAATTTACGTTGAATAATACAGTATAATACTGTACCAAATAAATGTAAACTCTGCGCAAACAAGCGCATTTGAGTTCGAGTCTCCAAGATGACGCATTGAACATACATCTATACTAATATTATAAAGCTGAAAAGTTTGTTTGTTTGTTTGAAGGCACTAATCTCAAGAACTACTGATTGAAATTAAAAAATTATTTTAGTGTCAGATAGCCTATTTATCGAGAAAGGCTATAAGCTATATAACATCACGTTACGACCCACGGGAGCGGCGCAGTAACTATAAACGCAGGTGAAACCGCGAGAACATCTAGTAAGTTATATTCCCATTATGACGGCGGCGCTTAAAGTATTACGTATATTTTCCTTAGTACTCATGAGTATTGCGTTCTTGTAAAATTATCTCTATAACTAAACTAAAATGGAGTCTTCTGCATAGATAGCGCAGCGGTTCAGGTGCTCATATCGCGTGTGACAGTCTGCGGAGTGGTGTAGGTGCAATACTGGCATCAGACAAAAAGGATTTTGTTTCGTATACATACATAGATTCACGCTCGTTTCCCAGAGGGGTAGGCAGAGACTACGGATTTCCATTTGCTACGATCCTGACACACTTCTCTGGCTTCATTCACTGTCATCACATTCCTCATACACGCCCGTCAGTTCAAGGAGCTCTTAACCTGGCCTTTGTCCAGAACGTCTCCGATCTGATCAAGAAACGTTCGCCTAGGTTTTCCTCTTGCGACTGTTTCATTCACACTAGCCTTATAAACTTTCTTAGTCAGTCTTTCCTCGTCCATTCTTTCTACATGTCCAAACCAGCTTAACATACCCTTTTCTATTTTGTTACGTAAAGAATATTTACTAGTTTTTAACACGGATGGCTCAGTGATCCCATTACCACTCTGTCAAGTGTAGAGGGTTTGATTTCCATAATAATAATATCAGCCCTATATATCTCATACAACAGTCCCGCTGCTGGGTATGACCTCTTGTCTATGTGACTTCTCACATTAGTTTTTTGTCGGTTGGCCTATAGTCTACCACGCTGACCCTTTGCGGGTTGGCAGTCTTCACATATCTTCGAGCCCATTATAATAAATAATAATAATAAACGTTTATTGCAAGTTCACAAAACTCATAGTTGTTAGTAAAACTTAGCCTAAGTGTTAGTTTTCAATTATTTAACTTTTGTCGCTGCGACATGTATGTCGCAACACCTTCGCATATAAGGACAGTCTAACCTGTCCGCAATCATTGCCAGCACTGTGTTGGAACTAGCCCGCACCCTGCGAACTAAAGAAGTGCAACGCTTGCGCATTGTCGTGTAAAAGCAAGAAGTTCGTGCTTCGGCGAACATTGCTGAGGCACTGCAGCAGCGAGGTAGTCCCAACACAGACCTGAACGCATTGTTGAACTGTACGCGGAGAGCACTGTATGATTTCAAAGTGAAGCTAGTCCATAGGCTGCAAGTATAGAGCGAAGTACAATAAGCTTTGAATAGCGCCATTTTAGCTTCAACAAAGCAGCGCGCAAATCTATGTGCTATCATGTTCGCTCGTACTGACAGTGCCCTCCGCTCCCGTTCAATGTCAGTATTGTCTTTAAGGTCGGCTGTAACTATGTGCCCCAAATATTTAAATTGTTCTACCCTAGTTAGAGGACTACCATACAGTCGAATAGGGGGCACATGAGATGGTTGCAATTTACCAGCCTTAAAGACCATATACTGGCTCTTGGTCACATTATATTTTAAGCCATGAGTATCAGCATAGGTCTCACACAACTTTAAAAGTTTTCTAAGCCCGCAGACCGACGCACTCAACAATACCATGTCGTCTACGTAACTCAGGTTGTTGACACAGGCAATTATGGGGAACTCTCCCGTAGCCGGAGAAGAAAGCAATTTCTAACTAACTACTTATTAAATACGCGCATTACTCCGAGAAGTCAGAAGAAAACAGTTCTAACAAGTTTTTTTTTTTGCAGCTAAGGTGGCAAACAAGCATACGGTCCACCTGATGGTAAGTGGTCACCGTAGCCTATGGACGCCTGCGACACCAGAGGCATCACTTGCACGTTGTCGACCCTTTACGAAAGGAAGTGGGAACGAGAAGGAGCGAGATGGGGGAAAGGGGGTGATTGGGCCTCCGGCACTCTCACTCGCCAAACGACACATAACAGTAGGAATACTGGTATTTCACGTCAATATTCTGTGAGAGGGTAGTCCTTCCCCGGTCGAGCCCATTCATGCTGAAATGAGTGAGGCTCTACTGGGCATTCTTTGTATCCTTTGTTTAAATGTTTGTAAAACCCTGCGATACAAAGCTTAACTAGTGCGGGAGCAGCTTTTTAAAAAGACAAATAGTTTCTGTTGGTTGGATTTTATATCAGCTTCATTCAACATAATGATGATTGGTAATGACCAATACTATTATGTAACAAAGTTAGTTAACTGCCTCCGTGGTGCAGCGGTAGTGAATGTGATTGCTGTGCATAAGTTCTCGGGTTCGAATCCCGGGTCGGGCCAACAAAAAGTTAATGGGATTTTCTGTTAAAAAAATCTCAATAGCAGACCGGAGTTAGCAAGCTGGCGGTGTTAGACATCGCCGTGCCTCAGAAAGCACGTAAAGCCGTTGGTCCTGCGCTTGATCTCTGTCCGGTCGTGTCGGATTACCGTCCCATCGGATCATGAGAGTGAGAGAACAGAGAGTGCACTTACGTTTGTGCACATGCTTGTGCACTATAATATCTCCTGCGCAGATGGCCAGTCTCCGGTAAGATTGGCCGCCGTGATCGAAATTCGGTCTTGAGGCCATTATTATTAACAAAGGTGGTAGTGACGTCAAGTGGTTAAGACCAGGGTGGACTACGATAGACTTAAATGTGTACTTACCTAAGTAACGCAAAACAAGAGTGTATAACGATGCCAAGGATGTATATTTGGGCATAGGGGAACAGCTTAGGGTTCAGCTCCATGATGCCCCAGGTCCCTCGCCACACGCTCACCACATGCGGGGCTACGATGAAACACGAGAACACTGCATCACCTGGAAATACAAAATACAGTTTTTAGGCAAAAGAGCTCAAATTGGAGCAACCTACCTTGAGACGTCACTTCAGAATTCACGAGATTATTTGGCTGCAAGCTTCTGTAGACAACAGAAGTTTGCAGCCAAATAATCTTGTATTGCGTTCCTGTAAGGGGAGAGGGGTGTTACGCATTTTCAAACTCCTTAAGAAAGCGGTGAGGAACATCTCCTTTTAAAAGGTCAGCTGATAAAATAATACAATAATTTGCTCGTGGTATAGGACTGCTTACGCTTCTCAAACATTTTAATAACCAGACTCAGAAAAACTATTTGTGGAGCACACAAATTTTTGTCCCGTGTAGGGATCGAACCCACAACACTTGGAGCAGTGACAGTGGCGAGGCGACCGCTATTACTACTACGCATCTCAGTTAAGACACGTCTTTAAGGGGACGGTGAGGTGTGATATTTTTTTAAAGCATCAGCTACGAGGACAAACTCTTGGAATTATCACAAGAGACCCATTATATAGAACTAGATGTTCACCCGCGTTTATCGTTACTACACAGCCCCCGTGGGTCGTAGTGTGATGTAATATAGCTTTCCTCGATAAATAGGCTATCTAACACTTAAAGAATTTTTCAAATCGAACCAGTAGTTCCTAAGATTAGCGCGTTCAAACAAACAAACTCTTTAGCTTTATAATATTAGTATAGATTATGATAGCGTCGTCGGTCCTTTTGCATATATTTGCTAACGCTTTTAGCTGCATGTGAGATATTGAAAATTGTCAACGTGGAGTGTAAAATGTGACTAAATGATGCCGTTGCTAGCGTCCATTGCCAGTTTACCGCTTACTATCGGCTCATTGCCACTCTTACTAGTGTAACGACATTTCATGAAATAATTAGTTACGAAAACCGACAAGAGATGGCGCTGTACAATCCTGAATCGCGCAATCAAAGTTTACACAGCGAGTTGTTATGTATACGAGTTTCCGTTCTCAACCGTCGGACCGTAGCCCGCCAGGCACGATCACCCAGCCTGGTCGGAGGATACTCCATTTGTGAATGATCATCACACCCCGTTCTTCCATTCTAATAAAGCCATGAAAGAATAATAGTACAGTTTATAATAACCTATACCGTAGCTAACTTCATCGCAGGTGCACTGCTCCGTCGGGATGCTGACGCAGGACTCCATTGACCTGGTCCTTTCAATTTTCTTCATAGAGTCTGCCTTCTCGAGCTTCGGCATGTTATTTGGAGGCTCTGGGAGTAGGCTCTCGGACAAGTTGGGTGGCATCTGTAATGTACTTCTTTGTTAATACTAAATAAGTTTATTTTTTATGTTTGCCTGTTCTCTGATCCTATGGCATCTGACTGCGCATAGAGGTTCATCTCAGATTTAGTGGTAAAGTATTATTGGAATCTGTATTAAGAGAAAACACAAGGGCCGTTTTTCCATACAAACGTAGTCCCCTGTTTCTTCCCTGGATGATGACAGTAGAACAATAATTCTTCAAAAAAATGTATGGGATCTATTGGCATGTCCCTATGTTTTCTTTTTTTCATAAATTAATTATTAAAATAGACATGAGCCTTCAAAAACCTCAAAAATTTACCAGATTTTCCGCTGTGTTCAAATATCCAGAAAACAAATTTGACTAGATTATATAAAAAAGGAAAACATAGGAACACGGCCAAAGTCTTTTTTAAATTTTTAATGAAAAAAGTAGTTAAATCGGTCAAGTTTTTGAGAAGGAATCAGGGGACTACGAAACCTTTATTTTGTGTACTTTTAATATGTATTTTCGCTGCAAGCTGCAGTTGTCTCTATCGCGCTCATGATACTATACATGGCACTGCGCGATAGCAATAGATTTTACAAATACTTATTTTTCGATTCTCTCGCCCTTAGTGTTTCCTCTTAAAGCGCAGTAGAAGAAAGGAATCTGGAAATGTGTATTCACCCATATTATGTGGGTCCAAAAACATTGCTTACGATACGTGGAACAACGTCCGTAAGTCAAGGCTTAAAATCTTTATTCCCATAAAAATGTGTAAACACTTCTTGGATTGGTACTTAACAGTTAAAATGTGGTGGTAAGAAGCCTTTGTGGTGACAAGCCTGAATTGAAATGAATCAGTGGCTGTACGTGACAAACACAATTAAAAAACAAAGCATGTCTTAACTCTTTTGATCCCAATAAATCATGTCGGACGACAATGTTTAAGCTATCTTAACCAAATTACATCCACGTCGTTAAGGTTATTAATTGCTTCATTTATAAATATCAATGTGGATAATATTTGTCGCTCTCGATATAAAAATATGTGTAATTTTTATTTCATCCTAATCCTATCTAATAATATAAAAGCGAAAATGAGTTTGTTTGTTTGTTAGGCTTTCACGCCTTAACTACTGAACCAATCACCATCAAATTTCGCACAAACGTTGTCGGGGGTACAGAAAAGGACATAGGGTACCTTTCATCCCGAAAAAAAGTACTGTTCCCGAGGAAAACAACAATAACGGTTTTATGTTAATAGATGGCGCTACGTGTCTTTCGAATCATGATTGAATTATATTATTACAAGCAGAATACAACTCGAATTGATTCTCAAATTCTAAATTAACGCGAGCGAAGCCGTGGGCAAAATCTAGTATAAAATAAATAGATTAACCACTCCATCTGAGAATGCTTGTATTAGAATTTATAAGAAGGTTCACGACGATAGTGCAATGATTCGGATTCGAAGCGGTGACCTCTCGATCACAAGACCAACCATTTCAAATTAGTATTCCTAGCCAAAGGTGACAAAATTGTTTATGCTTCCTGACTTAAAAATCACATACAAACTAGAAACGGTGGTCGCACAATGCACTGTAAATGTGAACCCACTCCTGAAACACCCATCTGGGAGGAGAGGGATAAACAAAAACATTTAACTACTAGATGTTCCCGCGGTTTCTCCCGCGTTTATCGTTACTGCGCCACCCCCGTGGGTCGTAGCGTGATGTTATATAGCCTATAGCCTTCCTCAATAAATCGGCTATCCAACACTAAAACAATTTTTAAAATCGAACTAGTAGTTCCTGAGATTAGCGTGTTTAAACAAACAAACAAACTCTTCAGCTTTATAATATTAGTATAGATTATTTGCCTTCAAGTTACAGGGGTTAATATTCAAGTGATAGGCATGCCGCCATTGATCTATAGTGTTCTATGAATGGTTGAAGGCCAAGGTAAATTGTTTAAGCCCATTTAAATAAAAACCCAAACAAATGGTTTATTTACCTGTCTAAGTAAACTCGATTTGTCTCTGATTTGAATGAGCAAGAAAAAAGGTATCGCTTTTTCTTTGTAACGCTTATAACGACTTAGATAAAAAATAACATCAAACAAAATCAATCAGTTTTTATTTATATAAGTGAACAACATAATAAATACTGAAATTTACTTTTGATTATAATATTAACAAGTAAAAATATATAAGACGATATTAATTAGTTATATTCTTCTTCTTTTAAGTCGAGAATATAGTTGATAAAAAATTTAATTTGGGTATAAAAAAAGAAAAGTTGTAGTGAGGATATGTAGCTGTCTCTCTTGGACGGCTACAATCAAACAGCAGTTACATCATAACTTTTATCGTGCATCCTTTTTTTGTCTTTAGACAATTATCCCCGCAACCCGATTTGAAACGTCAGTAACTTATTTATTTTTGACGTGACAACGTCTAATAAATCGATGAACGCCGGCTGCACGCACGAAAAAGGATGACTCATTGTCCCGTTACGCTCATTGTCCCGTTACGCTCATTGTAACGTTACGATCGGAGCGAGAGCGCTACACGAGCGAATGAAAGGCACGTTATGACGTTGTCACGTTAAACTATCGTCCGTAAACCGACTTTACAGACAACCAATTTCTGATTAATATTTAAAAATCATTGTATTCTAGAGTTGATAACGTAACTATTTGACTTTGTCTCTATCACAACATATTATAAAACAAAGTGCCACGCTGCGTCTATCTGTCTATCTGTTCGCAAAAACTCAAAAACAACTAAACATTTAACTACACTAAAATATTTATGTTACCATCAAAACATACACTATCATTCAAATAACTATCTCAGTTTATGTAGTATATTTCATATTTTACCTTTAGTTAAACGCCGTGAGAATGTAAACTGCCTATTATTCTTAAAAATCACAAGTAATGAAATTGATTGCTCAGATCTTATCGCCAAACTTTCCTTTAATGTCGCTCGTAAGGTGACAAGGTTTAATCCACCGATAAGCATACCATCCGCCTCCACCATTTACAGACAAAACACGTATATTGTGCGAGCGAATGGTAAATTTAATAAACTCTGTAAGATGACTCTCTTTGATGTCTTTACTACCAATCCTATCCAGGCAAAAAGATGCTTAAGCCTTGACTTTTTTACGGATAGCCAATAGTCAGTACTCGGCAAAATTCAATTGTTTTATCCATAGCTAAATGTTGTATTAACTTCACATAATTATAATAAATAAAGTGATTAGATGTGTAAAATGTTGTTCACATACAGTTATATATTTTTTACTATGATAACTAGAAGTGAAGACTTGTAATTGGCTGTCAAATTACTACATCTATTGCCATATCGTTATATTAGTAAGTCTTCCACAATAAATCTATACAAATAAATAAAATTGAAGTGTCTGTAATGTCAAAATAACAGCTTTATATCTAATGCATATGAAAGGATATAAGGTACCTATACAAAAACATACATTTTTTTAATTTTTGTCTGTCTGTCTGTCTGTTTGTTCCGGCTAATCTCCGAAACGGCTGAACCGATTTTGACGGGACTTTCACTGGCAGATAGCTGATGTTATAAGGAGTAACATAGGCTACTTCGATTTTAGAAAAATATAGGGTTCCGCGGAGACTAACACTTTTTAGGTAAAATGTACGCGGACGAAGTCGCAGGTAACAGCAAGTAAATAAATAAACGGATTTTCACACGGTTTTCATCAACAGACAGAGTGATTCATGAGGAAGGTTTAGGTTAAGTATAATTTGTTAAGGTTTTGTACAACCCGTGCGAAGCCGACCGGGTCGCTAGCAAGTAATAAACAATGGTAACTCAACTACTCTATTCTGTCGATAGCCATCTGCAAAATATCGACGCGTTTCCTGTAATATGGCTGTTATTGCTGGCCAGTAAATTGCTGTCACAAGTAGTGCAGTCAAAATAATGCCCGTTTTACTAGGCATAGACCTTTTTACTAAGGAAACGTCTCGCTACAGCTCAATGGAGCAAAGCATATTTTATATAACAAGGGGAAACGATCATTGGCTGCCTTGTGGAAAAGTAACACAAATCTTTTGAATGGAAATTGTAGTAATTTCTTAGGTATCCTGATCTACGAATCTACGAATATATCCCCAAACCAATAGGCAAAGATGTATTAACCACACACGTAATATGTTAACTAAATAAATTAAACATTATTAGCAAAATATTCTAAGTCCATGAAATAAGCACGTTTTATTTTACATTGATAAAAACAGCCTTAAAATTTCCTTACCCCATCATCCAAGTTGATCTTCATCTTGAACTTTTATCCAGAGCCAAAAAAGAAACAAAATTTCAGATAGATTGTCACTTTTAAAAATGGAATCACTTTGGCGGGAACGCTACGCGGTCACCCGTAGAGTGCTACGCGCGAAATATTCTGCACCGGCCGCGTTCACAGATAACATTAAAATAGCAAATGGCCAGTGACAATCCAATGTGAAGGCCATTGGTCAGTGTTATATGTAGACAAGTGTAAATAACTTTTAGAACATTAATTACTTGTAAAACGATTTGATTGTATTGTGATTTTCCGCGAACTATCTTTTACGCTTCGATAACTAGAAAAAAAACGTTTTTAATTAAAGCGAGTTGCACGTCAACAAGTTTCATTTAATGTCTCAGCATTTATATGACGTTGGCGTTAATTTGAGATTGAAGATTGAATCCCAGGTCAGATGGGATACGATTGTATATATATACCTATACATATAAGATTTTACAAGATTGCCAGAGATCTTAAATTCGATTTTATATAATGTACTTATCAAATATTTCAATATAGCTTGCTTTAACGGCGAAAAACAACAGTTTGGTTAAGTACTAATTTCCATAAAGTTCTCGAAGGAATGCAAAGTCTACTTACTATCTATAGGTCAACATAGACTGCCACCAATCACGCTATCTATTTCTGAGAAGTGTCGTTATTTATTTTCACAAAAACTATTATAAGGGTTCTCTGTTTCTATCATTTATTTAGCTGTTGCCTGCGAATTCGTCCGCGTGGAATTCGGTAATATCGCAAACCATTTCACACTGGTAAATGGGCTGGTTTTCACTACTGCCACGGCATCGAGTGTCGTGAGTTCGTTCCTCAATAGGCGGGTCCACACAGAGCAAGCAGCCTCGCGAGGCATTTGCCGCGCGAGGAAACGGTCCCCGAACGAGCGAGGCAGCCTCGGTAACAACGCAAAGCTGCTGCGCGCGGCAAGCCCGAGCCATTTGTTCGTTCGTTTAGTTGAGAGTTAAGACATCATTGCACTACACGTACGTGTTGCGGTGGCAGCTAATTATTATGCTCGAGCGAGGCACGAAACAGAATACCCATGCGTCCAGAGTGCGCGCGGCAAACGACTGAGGCGCCTTTGAGCAAAACAAAAAGCCGACACTCGGTGGCCGAGCCACCGAGTGTCGGCTTTTTGCTCGGTGGCTCGGCCGCTCGGTCGCTCGCCCGCGGCGGTACACGCGCTTTCCTCGGTCGAGGCACGTCTACATAAACCGAGCAGCCTCGCGCGGCAAATGCCTCGCGAGGCTGCTCGCTTTGTGTGGACCCGCCTAATCAAGACAAAACATTGTATGATACCTAACAGTTCTGTCGAGTCTTAGTGTCTCAGTGTACGTTCTATAAATGTTTATAAAGTCCCTGCTATACAGAAATTAGTTCCAATTTAGCAGTAGCATTTTCAAAGAAAAGAAATGAACTCTGTGCAAAATTGCTAGAGCCAGGGGCTAGAGTTGCTTGTTTGCAACTAAGGTGGCAAACAAGCATACGGCCCACCTGATGGTAAGTAGTCACCGTAGCCTATATACGCCTGCAACACCAGAGGCATCACTTGTGCGGTGTCAACCCTTTAGGAAAGGATGTGGGAAGGAAAAGGAGCGGGAAGGGAGAAAGAGGGTGATTGGGTCTCCGGCACTCTCACTCACCGAACGAAACACAACAGTAGGAATACTGCTATTTTACGTCGATATTCTGTGAGAGGGTAGTCCTTCCCCGGTCGAGCCGACCCATTCATGCTGAAATCAGCGAGGCTCTACTACCTATATAATTACGCTTTGACGCCTTAAATACTCGACCGATCATCATAAAATTTTGCAAACACGTTGTTTGAGGCACAGAAAAGGACATAAGGTACCATTTCATCCTGAAATAGCATTATTCCCGAGTGATGGCGCAGGTAAAAATGTGTATATAATATTAGTGTTACTATAAGTACATAATTATATTCACCATTAGGGACCTATCTAATCATTATGATACCTAATGCGTTAGCCATGTAAAAAACTATGTCATTTGGATTGTACCTACTATAAACCTATAAAGATAAAAACACTTTTATTGCGAGGATGTATTCGTGTATGTACTTCTACCTTTTTTGGAAATAATGGCGTCATAAATACATTAAGTTATCCCTTAAAAAGCTCTTATACTGATTTCCGGTATAATTTCTTTTTTAATATTCTGTCACATACGTGTTCATGCACACAAATATTTGACATGTGCGGGCATCGAACCCGCGACCTCAGGCGTGGCAGTCGGTTACACTGGAATGCAAATGGAAATCCATAGTCTCTGCCTACCCCTCTGGGAAACGGGCGTGAATCTATGTATGTATGTATACAAAATTCTTAGTTGACAGAGGTTTGATGAAATTCGATTCTTTATAAAAATATTTAAGAATACTGTGTTAGTGTTTGAGATTTGCTATGTTTCTAAATTCGGAAACCGAGGGTAACACCGTTATAGCGTTTCGCCCGATGAGTAATGAGTGCCCGAAGTACATGTGTGATATGTAGCTCTCATATTTATATTCCTTAGTCCCATCTTTATGCTCTTTTTGTCTAGGCCTGAGACCGTGCGAGTGACAAGCCTGGTATCTCAAGCGGACATAGAAATAGTAACAGTAAATGCAGCCTAGCCGTGTCCGTTTTGCCACCATTGTTGTATAAAAATTCTCTCAAAATATATGTAGTTGTTATATATTTAAAAGCAAGGTAATTTCATCATTTAATACTCCTTGAGATTAAATGCATGTATTTATCGCGAGACTAAATGTGTCACTGTGAACTGTAGTCTCGATCATATTTTGTATTTGTATTTTTTTGTATTTGTATATGGACTGTGTAAAAACTTAATGTGTATTTTGAATGTATATAACTATCATGTTGTTTTTCTCACATTATGTTGTCTGTAAAATTTTTGATAATTTGTTTTTCCTTGGTTTTGTGTTAGTATTAAGTTTAGTGTTAGTTGTTATATTCATTAGTTATTTAAAATAAAGTTGTATGAAACTGTCCCAAGTCATGCCATGGCAACTTGTAAGTGAATAAACACTCAGCACATATTTTTAAAACAGTTTGTGAACCCTGGATTAGTGTATGTTTTGTAAGTTGTCCTAAATAAATAAATATACTGACTGGACTGTATACACGTGAATCGCTGCGGTGCCATCTCTCACGGAGTGATACAGCGGTGAGTCGCATGCATGTGGTCCAGTCGCCTAGATAACTAATTACTAAATCATAATAATAGTTACCGAGTTTATAGTTTGTTTATTATTATCACACTAACATAGTTTGTAAGTTATACTAACAATTTAATAATTATTTTATTATGAGTCCTAGTTATTTAATTAATTAAGTAGGATTCATCCATATCACCTGGAAGCGTTCAATTCTAAGACGGTACGCTTTCAGCGATCATTTCTCCCACGTACGTGCAAGCTCTAGAATGAACTGCCAGCTTCGGTGTTTCCCGAGCGCTATGATATGTCCTTCTTCAAACGAGGTTTAAAGAGAGTTCTTCTTTCACGGTAGGCAGCGGCTTTGCTGTGTCCTGACATTGCTGAAGTCCATGAGCAGCGGTTACCACTTTCCATCAGGTGGTCCACTTGCTCGTCTACCACCAATGGCAATACGAAAATAAAATTTACACGATGCGAGATTCTAAAAGTAAGTATCATGCTACTCTTATTTATTCAATAAGTCAGACAAAGATATCACGATCATTGCTTCAAGGAACTATTAGCATTCAAATGAGCCTTAACCAATTGAGCGACAGCAGCCCGCGCCGGCGACCAGACACAAAAGGGTTTCATTTCAACAATTGGCAGGTTAAGTTATGTATCTATTTTAGAGTATAAGTATATATGTTAGAGCAGTAGAGCCTAGCTGATTTCAGCATGAATGGGCCGGCTCGATCCGAGAAGGACTACCCTCTCACAGAATATCGACGTGCAATAGCAGTATTCCTACTCTTGTGTTTCGCTCGGTGAATGAGAGTGCCGGAGGCCCAATCACCTCTTTCACCCTTCCCGCTCCTTCTCCATCCCACTTCCATCTCCTTTCCTAAAGGGTTGGCAACGCGCAAGTGATGTCTCTGGTGTAGCAGGCGTCCATAGGCTACGGTGACCACTTATCATCAGGTGGGCCGTATGCCTGTTTGCCATCCTAGTTGCAGAAAAAAAAAAACAATATATTCCAGTTCATTTCAAAAGATGATCTAAACACAAAGACAACACAATGTTCAAATAAAACACATGTATTTCGCCATAATGTATATTTTCTATATTAAAACTAATTGGATCAACAAATGGAACAGTATAACATGACTATAAACATTTGCTCAACCGCGTTGCGTGACAATAACTATAGATCAACATTGTCGAGGTGTAGCGTGTAACGTATAATGTTTCGTACACAGTTTTTGTTGAAACAAGTAAAAACATAAACACTCAAATACTTTTGTTGAACATTGCAACGAGACCACTTTTTACTCGGCCTTTTTTTGTTTGCCAACTATAAGTTTAGACAGGCTGTAAGAAATACACGAAAATGTGTGAAATGAAGTTTGTTGGTCTAATATTTACGTTAGCTGAAATATTTAGAATAGAATGTAGTGTGTATGATGTCGTTTAAAGAGTTAAAACACATGCTTTTGGGACTAAGGCCGCGGCCGCACTACTAAGGCGACTGCGACGCGACGGCGATTTTGTGAAAACAAACTCATATACACATATGTCGGTGGCCGCGCTGCAGCAACTACAAGCGACATTTATTTGTTCATATCGTCGCCGCCGCGTCGCTGTCGCCGTACCGGTGCGGCCCCGGCCTTAGTTTACTTTTCAAATGAATATACCTCATACTTGAATTTACGAGTACATAATATCATAAACCAAAGAAAGGTTTCATAACTTATTATGTAATTCCCTTTTGATACACATATCTTAGCGTAATAGCTTTAGGTAAAATAAATGTGAAAAGCCCAAAGTTTGTCATATTTTTTTTGTTGATAGCTGATTGGTTTTATTATAAAACGCGGATTATAACGAAATTGTATCTGAGTCAGCTCTAAATTTAGTTCATCTCTCTCAAAAATCTTGTTATAGTACAGAGTAGGTATGCTCGAGAATGGTTAATCCTGGATGATTCATAAATCAATCATCATTATGGCATCAAGTTTAGGCGTTTTATAATAAAACTGTGGCTTTTAAAGGATTAAATGATGAGTTACAGATTAACATGTTTATATCTGTAAAGTTTTTAAGGTACGTTTGAATATGACTTTAGCGAGAGCATAAAGGATTTTATTCAATTACAAGTTGTATTTTGGGGGCTTGAACATTTCAATTCTAAAGAGGATAATAATGCCTATTTACACAATGTCAACATTACTACACCTAAGCATAAAGTGCGAATAAATGATCAATAATCTACATACCTAATATTATTTACTAGAATATTAATCATTCTGAAGCTACTTCGTACAACCCGGGATACATCCACATGTAGATAGAATATTATCCGTGTAATAACAATAATAACATAGATTTCAAATTAGCTTTGCCCAATTTACCTTCTTGAACACATAAACAATGTTCAGAAATTATCTCTGAAAGTATATTGAAAAGAATTTTAATATTACTTCAAAACAGAAAAGACAACATCTGTCCTGTTCTCTGATAGATAACATAAATAAATATATAAATAGTGGGGTCTTCTCCTTTTCGTGTGGTTAGTGGCCAACCTATTGTCAAGATTTGTTCAAGCCGCCCGTAAGTCTCTGACCCGTCTTAACGACTGCTGTCAATTTGACAACAACCAGGACCGACTTTTTACGTGCCCTCCGAAGCACGGAGACGCTCAGATGAAATACCACTAAGCGGTCACCCATCTATAGACTGACCGTACCCAACGTTGCTTAACCTCGCTAATTGTTTACCGATCAGTGAATGCAACTGGCTATGAGCGCCTCAAAATAGTTGGGTGTTGAAACACCAATACACTTATAACTGCATATAGGTAGGTATGTAACTTCTGAACTTTCTCTACATCTCTGTAGGTACTTTAAGAAGGTATTTCATATATATAAATGAAATAAGCTAAGCATAATAGGGACATACAATTATATATACGTTATTAAAAGTAGCTAAGAGATATGACTTTGTATATATATTATTATTATATAAAAATCAGTATACATACATAAAACATGGAAATATTCTATCAATTTCATAAAAATTAAAATCTATCTTTCAAAGTCCAAAACCGTGTATTATTGTCATAGGGACACAATTTCATAACTAACATATTTATTAGTAAAAACGTTGTTGAATAAAACGAGATGGGTGTAAAAACCCAGGATTCAACCTCTTCGTCTTCATGTAACCTTGTGACCTCTATATCTCGGGCTCTTTTAACTCAAAGGGCCCAAATTCAAACTCGACCGAGGTATGACCCCAAGGTGTCTGCACACTAAGTTACAAGTCAATCCGTACAGTGGTTCCAGAGTTATGCCTGTCACTAATAGACAGACACACAGATCCACATAGTGTTTTCATTAACCTCTGAAGAAGACTCAGAGGTTAATAACCTTTTCGTACAGATAATATGTAATTACAGATTACAAAAGTATGTTTCAGTTCTACATTAACCCTTAAAATTCAAGTGAAAATAGACAGAAATTACCTGTTAAGAAGATAAAACACAATAGCTATTCTGCAGTCCTAAATAATTTAATTTGCAGTTGCAATGGCTTTTATGCAAATCGATAATTCTAGTAGGGGCTTATAAAAATGTTAAAGAAAAATCGAAAAATTTTGCAAAATTCTAGTAGCCAGATTTTAACTTCAAGAATGCGTAGTAAATCAATTGATACATTGAACCATTTTTCTACACAAAATTCAGCATTAAAAACAAACAAAGCTTATTTATTAACAATACATATTATATAGAACATAACGTTCATATTGCTTATTGATTATAAGTTGAACAAATTAAATTAAGAACCAATGTATCAAAATGTTCGTATTTTTATTAATTACTAGACTGTTTCGTGAATTATTTTCGTATTATTGCACGTTCTGCATCATTTCGTAATATATATTAGCGATTCTGCAGAGTACAGATATAAAGAGCATATAATTATAACTTGGGTTGCCATCCGTCCGGGTTTCCCCGGATTTGTCCTAGTTTAGAGGGCTTCCGGGGAGCGTCCGGGCGTGGCTTCATTCGTAGTACGGGTTTAAAAATTTAAAGACTTGGGCCGCCCTCGACCCACGCACTGTGCCCGCACGCCGCGATCAACCGACGAACCGATTCGCTAAATTCATCTTCCCGTAACTGTTTTTTATTACACTGACTATGTTTAAAAATACCTGTTAACATGTTTGGGTTCTGGGCTCTAAAATCCGGGGTTTTCACGCGTCTTGTTCTGGTTGCCAAATTTTAGAGATGGCAACCCTAATTATAACATATGTATCTATAGTTTAACGAAAGTAACATGTAGATTACAAAACTGACCAAAGGATGGCTCTTTTTTAAATCTTATAGAAACATCCCATTAAATAATCAATTAAAGGAATACCAATATAATTTTATAATATATATTTCTATTATATAAAAAGAAAAATATATATATATATATATATATTTCGAATATGTAGGTATAACCATATTGGAAAGATTTATTTACTTAGAAACTTTATTAAAGATGATATTGCCGATGAATAAGATGAAAAGTATACCTAACCATAAGTACAATAGAGTTACAAAGATAAAATATTGAAGGCACGCATCATAAACGTATTAGACAGTACGAAGGATTGTTTATATGAAAAGGACACATTACATCAATAACTATCCAATAGTTAGATACACAATGAATACATTACGTAACAAAGCTTGTATGATATTACAAATTAAACAAACATATAGATATGCATACACATACACGTACACACACACTCGCTAAGAACAGTTACATATACTCTGCAATCTTAACGTAAAGGCTAAGCTGCTCTGGGGCCGAAAATCAATTAGTTTTATAAGCTGTGAGGTAATACTGATAAATATAAATAATAAGTCAATAATGCCCTTATTTTCATTCCACATTATGCCACTTTAGATATTATGTATAAAGTTGAAATAGTTGTACCGTATGAATTTATAACTAAAAATAGTATCATTTAATGGCAGATCGAGAACCATGGTCTTTAAGATAAATGATATAGTTTCTATTTTGAAAAGAGAGTGTCTGTGTAGTTGTTGTAGGTATGACGTGGGATATTTATTGAAGTGAAAAATTCTTTAGGCGCGTTGAGCACTTATTGGGTGAACAAAGATCATGGAACTCGCGTCATCGTCACGCTTCCACGTTTCATAATTTTTTTTTAGATTATTTACGATATCTCAGAAATGGTGTGTCCTACGCAAAAAGTTACGGAATTTTGACCCCCTTAATAACCCCAAAGAGAGTATCAGGAACTAGCATCCGACCCGCACCTTTTTTTGGTTTATAAAGAAGTGTTTATGACCAAGGACTTCTATCCCCAAAGACTGCCCCAAATTTTTTTATTATATTTTCACATAATTTAATGTGCAGTTGAGTTCTCACTATCTCTCATTGGCTGGTCACCTAAATTTCATCGGACATCAAGTTAAACATCACTTAAAGGTCGCGCAACCGCCTCGTTTCGATGTGTGAGTAAGTCTGTTTACGTACTTTGTACGGCGTCGGACATCTGTATTTACATGGGCGCCGCCAGAATTACTTTCAGCGAGGTGCATCTGCATCTAAACATATAATTATACATGTATATTATGTAGATAAATGTAATGTCAAATTCAAATTCGGATATATTGTTGAATGCATTTCGCACATCGAAAATGAAAACATTCTATGTATTTATTTTCCTTACAGGGGGGTGCGAGTGCACCCCCTTGCACCCTGCTGCCGGCGCCCATGTGTGTCTATCATTTTGTGACTATGAACTAACCTCAAATAAAACACCTATGCAGTAAAGCAATCAAGGTCGCGCTATAATGACTGCAGTTTGTAAAATGTTGGTACTTTTTCAGAATTGTTAGTATATTCTTTACAGCACGTTCACACTCTTAAGGCTCGTCTGTAACAACACTACGCATAATAATCCCAATTCGGCACAATTTTTCGCTAGTTATGTTAAATCAGCACAATATTAATCAATTCTACACGAACTATTCACTCCTCTATAACATTTAAAACTCCAGCCTAATAATAACAATACACATACTGATATTTTTGTATATGGAATATTACCGTATAGAACTGCAGCTTGCAGTTGTAGCGCGAGAAATACCTCTTCAAGATAAAAATGAAAATTGGTTACCTCCTATATAAATAAAATAACATATAGGTCTATCTAAGGATACTACTAACCTGTCAGTATATAAAAGAGCTTTATACCGAATTCCTGAATGTCAATAAAAGGAATATCTTAGAAATGAGAACAAATAGAAAAAGTACAGCCATAAAACTGAACCTTGAATGTACATAACTGTAGGTACACTTCTGCAATAAAACTGTTCATATCTTTAAACGTTTGTTGTTGTAGCTTACTTAGGCCCAGAAAACATAATTCTTTCAAACCACTGCACAAAAGTAAACTTTCATTTATGTGCTTAAATATCAACGACAGAAATTTAAACTCTTTTTTGCAGTTTAATTTTTAATTTAGTTTTTATTGATATAACGGGCGTTAGTGAATTTCAGATCTTGGAATTAAAACATCAACACTACACGTCAACGGAATGAAACGCAATGTCGCATTATCGTCGAGGTCGTACACTCAAGTCCTAATTAATTTACTTTCTTTTTATATACTTTAGGAAAGAAAACACTTTATTTCAGCAAACAAAGATACGGACTACTTTTATTAGCAACAGCAAAATTGATTAGAGAAGTAAAATATTTTGTCTTTACATTATGTTTTAATATACATACATTAAGAGAAAACAAAAGGGCCGTTTTTCCATACAAACGCAGTCCCCTGTTTCCTCCCTGGATAATGCCAGTAGAGTAATAATTTTTTGCCAAATAATTAATGGCCTCTATTGGCATGTCCCTATGTTTTCCTTTTTTTCATAAATTAATTATCAAAAGAGATATGAGCTATCAAAAACCTCAAAAATTGGCCAGATTTTCCACTGTGTTCAAACATCCAGAAAACAAATTTGACTAGATTATATAAAAAAAGGAAAACAAAGGAACACGGCCAAAGCCTTTCTTTAATTTTTAATGAAAAATGTAGTTAAATCGGTCAAGTTTTGGAGAAGGAATCAGGGGACTACGTAACGTGGATTTTGTGTACTTTTAATAGGTATTTTCGGTCCAAGCTGCAGTTGTCTCTATCGCGCTCATGATACTGTACATGGCACTGCGCGACATCAATAGATTTTACAAATACTTATTTATGAGTTCTCTCGCCCTAGTGTTTCCTCTTAAACTGTAGTGTCGCTATATGCATTGCGCATACAATGTGCTTTTGTATCAAACAGAAAAACTGAACGTCAGTAGTCTCTGTACTGCGATCGTACATACACGCTAGACATTTATTATTGTAATCGTTCTACAGTGGGTTCAATAAACGGCATTATCAAGTGTGTGAATATATTATTTATCGCCAACCTAACCTTTACAGAGACTACTCTACAAAACAAATATACAAACTAGGTTAATTTCAGATAACAATTCACATTTTGAACAACAAAGTTAATTTTCTCTCGATCATTCGCTCGTCAATCTAAATGGAAAAAACGAGGTTCTTTGTTATGGTTAATCTTTTCTAAGCCGGAATTCGCTCTTACACAATTACACAAAAACACGTCTATTGTGAATTCTCGTATTATGTTTTTCTGAACTGTTTTGATTAGATACTAACATATTTATTGCAAGTCATAAACGTTCGAAATAGCAAAAATGTAACGTTTTTTGTATAGAGATATGTTTTGAATTTAAAAATAGAATACAGGCTTGCCAACTTTGCTAGATAAGCCATTTTTATTTTTTTACAGATGCTGTTTTAACTTTTAAGTCGAATAAAAACGTTTAGAATGATTTCTTTTCTATAGGAAAATGGAAGATTGTTAGTATTCATAGTAAAGAGTTTTATAAACACGAGACCTATGAGCTATTTCTTATTGTTTATATAACAGCTACAGCAACATCTTATATATTATATAACTTATATTTTATACAAACATGATTTTAACAGCATCTCTCTCTTTGAATTTATAATAGTTTGAACACTAGCGAATTACGCAACTTTCAGAAACTACAAACTTTTCTGTTTATATTGAATAAGTTAGTCTAGCTAAATACTTGATTGAGGAATGTTTAAATGATATTCAAATATAGTCATACTTTAATTATTAATTATCGAGAATAAAAATATAAAGCAAATTCAACGTCATTTTTGATTAGCCAACAGGCGCAAAGGTCATTTAAGTGATATAAAAGAACTATTTCTTATTTATAGAACTATGAACTTTTATAAGAGAGTAATATAGTGTCTTTATTCAATTCAATGCTCGTAGTGGTAATGACATGACATGAAGTCGCCAAATATATTAAAATAACATTTAAACATTCAACTGATATAAATAAAAAATATTATAATATTAGTAGACAGCTAAGGCTTAGAATGTCTATTATATAAAACAAACATATATATTTTATACATACACACGCACGAAAAATTATCACTTCAAGCAAAGAACTTATAATATAAGATATCCTTACAGACGGACAAGTTATTCTAAATAGATGATAATAGGTGTGCGTTTGTACAGATATGTTCACATATACCTAATGTTCATTTTCATCGGGTCATAGAACATAAAAACACAAGAAACATACTTAAAATATATATTAGTTGTTAGTATTCCAGTATAATATAACACTTGGAAATTGCAAACATTAAGCAAATAAGCACAACTCAGATTATACAGGGTGTTAGGCACACGGTTGTCCAAATGAAATAGAGATCTGGTTTGGGCTATTGCCAACGTGTTGGATTCAGGCAAATTAAATATTATTATTATTTGTTTTTAATCATGCAAAGTCGAACTTTGTTCTGTTTTTAGCTCTTCCCGAAACTTTGACAACTTGTTATAATTTTTTTACAAGGTGTCTTGCAGAGGCTAACATAGATGGCTTTGCAGCTATATTGTGCAAAAGAACCGCGTCTATGATGCGCAGAGTGCAGGACAGTACCAACAGATACCTAAAAGTAATTGCTTCAAAATTAGAAAGCCCTATCTGGAGACATTGGAATAGGCTACACGTTGGCAATGTCAAATAATATTATCTTTCTTTCTCTTTTATCTACTAACTTTAACTTTAAGAATTTTACTAACCCCATATGGATCTCTGGTCTGAAATAAATTATTATTATTATAGGAAATAATAATTTTAATGAAATGTAGCAATAGTTAACTAAAATAAAAAATATCATTACGACAGCTAAACCCATATTCGTTTAATATTTTTACAGTTTTAGTCCAAATTTCGGACCAATTATATAAGAAAATTAAAAAAATCATATCGCTGAAACTGAGAGACAAAATTTAGTTTGCCTGAGTCCAACGCGTTGGCAATAGCCCAAACCAGATCTCTATTTCATTTGGACAACCGTGTGCCTACCATCCTGTATAATAATATAAGACCTATATACATAGAAAATGGACTGAGCAATCAATTATTTAGCTGTTTCAGTCCAAAGCTAACATTGGGCTTTAACACCTTACCTTTCGCAGTCAATCTATCCCCTCGACTTTCTTTAGATTTTCGAAAATTGTCTCATAAAATCACTTAGCATAAAGTCATAAAATATTATGTGATCAGTATCTCTATCTCTTTTCCATGGCCCTATAGTGACAAACACAGTGCCCCGAGATGAAACCGTTGGATAATCAGAATAATAGAGGTAATAACTGACGATATAGTATTTTTTCCTACCTCACTTTTCAAGCCATAATTAGTTCAAACCTAGGAGAGTGATGCACAGTCCATTCTTTATGGTTATGATAAGATATAAAATAAACATGTTCAGATTTCTCACCCAAATCTCATAAATCGCAGTTCGGTTGCAAAACAGAGACTTAGGATTCGACACGGGCTTCCTATCCCATCTGCAGTAATAGAATTCCAGGAAGTAGGCTCCTTCCACTATCTCTCCTATCATTGATAGCAAAGTCTTATTTATTAATGAATATTGAAGTAAATCGTGGCCCAGGTAGGGTTTGTTAACCGTTCTGTATATTTTAGAGTCTAACGTTGCGTGCTAGCTGGCCAGGATAACGGCTATCCTGGCCAGCTAGCACGCAGAGTTCACACGTTCCCTTCCTCTCTGTACAAAATGCAAGGGCTTGACTGTATTTCCTTGACTTTATAGAAGCAATGCAAGAAAGACTTGCATATCCTTGTGTGGCAGTAGCCTTTTAGCATCAGATGAGCCATTGCCTCAACTGCATAAGTACTTTCAACGTAACAATTCTATATAGTTCCTTTTCGGAAACCAGGGAAATGGTTGTTTCCTTGACATTACTGCCGCAGAACCAAAGAAACACAGCTAGTTCCTTATTTACTGCTATTATTTATCTGATGGACTGTTACTGTTACAATTGCCATTGAAAGAAAATAAAGGCATGCTTAATAATTTGCATAAGAACATGTATATTATATGCTTTATTTGAAATAATTTCTGAGCTTATAAAAAGCAGCATTTAAGACGCAAAATTCTTTTTCGTACATGAAGTTGTACTATAGTATACCTAGTAAGATACATGATAGAATGAGTTATATACACGAAAGCTATACTCTCCAATATATGAAAGATTAACATCAACAATTACAATTATTCTTTGGCATTTAAAGACCAATCGCGGTCACCCAAATACGAAGGATTGTTTTAAATCACGTGAGTATACTTTACGGTTGCAGTTTGAAGGAGATTTTTGAAAGATGATATCGACACATTGTGTTACTGGCTAAAATGCAAATGCAAGCGATAAGGTAGAAACAGGTGATATTTTGGTTTTTATAATAATTGTTTAGTTTTTGTAAAATTATTCTACAGAATATTTTCCAAAATAAATTTTACCAAGATGCTTTCTATTTTCCGGAAAATATTACTATTTATTCGTCATACACAAGACACATAGTTATTAAGGCACGAAATTAATATAAAGACAGTTACTAAGTTAGATTACAGATTTAATCCAGGATCGCTACAGATACGAGTTTGAGTAAGTATTTTCACGTGATGTGTAACAATAATTACCAAAATGCAAATATATCAGTTTTCACTACGTTAAATTTGCAATTTACGCCATATAACGGTTCAAACAAAAATTATATAACTTCCTTCAAACCCTTCGCAAGTATGATAACTAGAGTCCTTGTAACGTGGTTAAAAGCTTTACTATAACCAGAATCATAGTTTAATCGTAGGTCACCAGACACCGTAACATACCACGTGTTTCAAAACAATCCCAACTACCTTCAATATCTGAAATATTCACAACGCTTATCAGCTCAATCCTCCTTCCCTCTGCTAAGACTGAATCGCCTGTGGAACTTGAACATCTTCTTCTTCTCATGCCTTTCTTCCAACGGCTTGTCCGCCAGATTATCCGCACTCTTAGCTACCTGGACGCTTTTTCTCCTATTCTTCATAGACTTAACAAGCTTGTAGAATTTCCCTTTCTTTTTCGTCGAGTCGTGTGCTTGGTCTAATGTATCTTCTTCGACTTCTACGCTGAACTCTGAAGATATGTCTCCAAGGTCCTCGACGCTGTGGCTCTCGATTTCTCTCGGTTGTGGAACTACCAGTTTGCTTTTTGACGTGTCGGGTTTCGGTTCTACTGGTGGAGGAGGCGCGTCCGGATCAACGCACTGAAACAAATAAGACTTATGTTATTAAAGGGAATAGAGGACATCCGTCTGCTCGAACGAAGTGGTTTAACACATTAATACGGTGCATATAGCGAATTCACTTTATGCACGCATCCTATATTGATAAAACTTAATCTGGATTAAAAATATGTAATATTGTAATCCATAAATAGACATTCTGTATCTAGATGTAATTTGTGTCCATGGTATACATTTTTGTAGAGCAGCGATAGTTTAGTGGGGAGACCAACAGACTGCAATGCAGAGGGACTCGGGTTCGACCTCACGTCGCGCACCTCTGACTTTCGGAAGTTACATGAATTTTCGAAATGATGTGCTTATTGATTGACAATTATCGCCTGCTCCGTGCCTCGGAGAGCAGGTTAAGCCGTCGGTCACGGCTACCATGAACATCTATGGCAGTCGTTATTGGGAAGTCAGTGCCCTGTAATATCCTGACACTGGTCTAGCCTTAGTGTATCGTTAGCCTTAGGGTTGCGGAGGTCAGGTGGCAGCCGCTCCGTGTAAAAACTGATATCCAGTCACATCCAGCTAGATAGAAAGATATTAGATTTATAAAATAGAAAGCCGACCCCAAGTGATATGGGAATAATAAAGGCTAGGGGAGAAGAAGTTTTATTATATGAATTACTGTAGGTGCAGGGCGAAAACACGTCGCCGCCTCACCGTTTCGAGGAATCGCCGAAAATATAATCTCTTTAATACAATTTCTTCGTTGTACGCTTCGTCGGGTTCGTCGTCGACAGTCTTACCAACGATTGAATCAAACGGTATTAACTAACGCATTAATTATGCCCCTCGACGCACTTAAGATGTTCATCGTTGCTTGTGACACGAATTTTGGCTTGAAGAATGATTACCTAGCCTTTCATTCGACCATAGGTATTCTTTAGATAAAAGCGAGGCTAGGCAATAATCATCATCTACATCATAGATGTCCACCATTGGATATAGGCCTACCCCAAGATTTTCTACAGAGACCGGCCTCGAGTCACCCGCATCCAATCGATTTCCGCGACCTTTACCAGGTCGTTGGTCCACCTTGTGGTACATTTGCTGCGTTTTCCGGCCAAGCAATAATTGTATATAATAACTCTGAACAACAACACATAGCATACTTTAAAAATGTTTCTATAAATATTTGCTCACATAAGTTATTCTGTCCCTGGTCAGTGCAGTTAAAACTAAAAGCTGTATTGAACTTTATAAACTTGGCATGAAGTCAAAAATGGTAACTGGCCAAAATGGCTCCAACTCTCAAAATATTCCTTTATCTGAAGAATGTTAACGGTCACCTCTCGGAAAAATTCTACTCGTAAAATATACTTTGAGCTACTGCAGCTTAGAATATTCTTTTGTTAATGATTTTAAACTAAATTCACTGCACCTAGGCAGCGATAGCTCAGTGCGGAGACTAACATACTGCAATTCAGAGGGTCTCGGGTTTAAACCCATGTCGCGCACCTCTGACTTTCGGAAGTTATATGACTTTTCGAAATTATGTGCGTATTGATTGACAATTATCGCCTGCTCCGTGCCTCGGAGAGCACGTTAAGCCGTCGGTCCCAGCTGCCATGAACATCTATCGCTGTCGTTATTGGGAAGTTAGTGCCCTCTAATATTCTGACACCGGTCTAGCCTTAGGGTATAGTTAGCCTTCAGGTTGTAGAGGTCAGATGGCAGTCGCTCCGTGTAAAAACTGATATCCAGTCAAATCCGGTTAGACTAGAAAGCCGACCCCAAGTGACTTGGGAATAATAAAGGCTAGGGAGAAGAAGAGTCGTATACTCCTGGCAGAGTGGTCGTGGTCATGGTGGTCATGGTCGTAAATTGTCTGAAAGATTGTTTGCGGCTATTGCAAGACGTCTTCATCTCTCTCAATTTGTGGCACATTGTGTAGGTACCTAGGGAACATTTTGTAGGCGATATAATAATGTCTGTCCATCTTGTGGGATCGGTTGCAAAAACGTTGACCTTCTTTTTTTCCTTGTACCATTAATCGTTGCAATGAGATTTAGTTGCGGATGATGTCCAACCATGTTATCCGCATAGTTATATGTCGGCTAAGTCAACGATAAGATTTATACGCACATAACTTCGAAAATACAAAGATGTGCGCCTGGGAATCAAACTCAACTCCACCTTTGCGTACCAGTCCAACGGTCCCCCACCACGTTACCGCTGCTTCATTACTATTGTATTATTGACGTGACAATGTCTAATAAATCGATGAACGCCGGCTGCACGCACGAAAAAGGATGACTCATTGTCCCGTTACGCTCATTGTCCCGTTACACTATTGTCCCGTTACGCTCATTGTAACGTTACGATCGGAGCGAGAGCGCTACACGAGCGAGCGAAAGGCACGTTATGACGTTGTCACGTTAAATTACTATCGTCCGTAAACTGACCTTACCGACGACCAATTTCTTTTTTGTTTTTCGATATTTTAGCTAAATCTATGGACATAGGTAATTTTTAATAGCGTGGGCAACTGATCTCATTGTCTCCTTATTGTGAAAAAAGATAAAGGCTGCCATAACTTTTTGAACAAGTTGAATAATTACAATGATCATATTATGGCGAAATAAGGAAAGTAACAAAAAATTAAGAAATTTATGTAATACTAAATTATTCTTTAAGTAATTAATAATAACACTATAACTATTTAACCATTTCTCACTTAAAATGTCACTGAAATAAATTTATTCGTTTACAATACCAAGGACTGGCACTGAAATAGATTTTTTGTTTACAATGCCAAAAACATAGATTGTGTGTTTGCCCTCACAGACAAACAAAACTTATCAGAACCAACACACACCTTTACATCGGCGCCAAAATATCTTACAATCTTAGGCGATGTGAACACATGTATACGTACACACATACATAGATTCACGCCTGTTTCCCAGAGACTACGGATTTCCATTTGCTAGGTATATGAACATTTTGCTATTTGAACACATGTATGTACCTAAGTAATATGTACATAGACGACGTAAACACAACAACATAAAATACATACAACAAGGTATTTAGTGATGTTATAGTAAGATTATATTGTAATCGCTGTTTTTTTTTATACGACTAAGGTGGCAAATAAGCATACGGCCTACCTGATGGTAAGTGGTCACCGTAGCCTATGGACGCCTGCGACACCAGAGGCATCACTTGCGCGTTGCCGACCCTTAAGGAAAGGATGTGGGAAGGAGAAGGAGTGGGAAGAGGGAAAGGGAGTGATTGGGCCTCCGGCACTCTCACTCACCGAACGAAACACAACAGTAGGAGTACTGGTATTTCACGTCGATATTCTGTGAGAGGGTAGTCCTTCCCCGGTCGAGCCGGCCCATTCATGCTGAAATCAGCGAGGCTCTACTACTCCAAATACTTAATTCAAATATAATTTAAATTTAATGTTAAATAAACTAGATTGGGTAAGCTTTGATATGTTTGCTGTTTGATATATTTGCTTAATTTGTTTTTACATAAGATTCAGTAAACAGGTACACGTGACGTCTACAACAGCAAATAAATGAAAACATTTATTTGTGTTTTACTTATTCACTTATTTGTTGAAACTTTATTTTTATCATCATTCTGTTAATATTATTATATTCTCTTTTTTTTTTTCTTTTAAGAAGAAGATTATTTAAGAAAGAAGAAGATTATATTAGATCTTCGTGGTTAGCGTTTGATTACTTCTGTATTGCGATCACACAGCGTGTAACAGAAAGGTGTGGTCATATTTTAGGACCGTAATGTATATCTGATAAATAACCTATGGCCCCTATCCCCGGATCAAAACAAATTATTTTACAATATTAAACATTTTATTTATTTGTTTAAACATCGAAACAAACGCATTACATCACTGTTAAAATTAAGCCTGGTTTGTCATTTACGGGTTCACAGATGTCAATGAGTTAACACTAGAATGTGCTGATAATAATGTATACGGTTTTATTTATTTACAGAACAATGAAAGAAAGATACCAAGGCCGATGGGACAGCCATATTATGATGGTAGACTACTGCTTGAGTTTAATAAGGGATTGTCCCGAACATAACCACAATAGAAAAGCTTACAGATAAAGTTTTTCTAATATTTTTTTGTAACTTTTTTTCATATCTTATATATTAAGTTTTCTTGTCTTTATTATATAGCCGCTTCTAAAATATATATTTAATAATTATGTAATTGTATTTTTATTGCGATCTTCTTTTAGTTATATAGTTATAAAGTCTTATCTCATAAACTAGAGTCAATTTAACAAATCTGATATTTTCTCGTATTCAGCATACTGAACTTACACAAAATTGACTTCAACTTACCATACCGCAAAATGACTTCCCCAGTGTTATTAATAACAGTGGTTCTACAGGTTTTGTCTACTTATACTTATATAAACAATGACAAAACATATTTAAATTCTATTTTTATGTAGATGTATGGCGATAAGTTTCAGTATTAGTATATTGGGGTTGCACTTAAATCTATTAGAATATGTAGATAATATAATATGTTCGCGAGTACTCACGTATTCACAGGACCAGCTTGTCGGTAATATTTCACTTCGAAAAACAAATATTATGTATTTATCGCCACGTGTTATGCGCACGTGTATTCTGCGCGAAGTACATATCCTAATAAAGTTAACAGTGCAATGTTACGTAGCAATTTACTATATGGAGATAGCATTTATTTTCATAAAATGATAGTTGGTGATAGGGTATACACATAGGACTTTTTATCTCGGTATGCTTAGCCGTAAAGTTCAAGGGTGTAGGTTATAGGTGCAATCTTATGCATATTGAAAGTATTTTTATAGACAAGAAAGTGAGACTTCTGCTGCTTTAGCATTTTTTTTTATACAACTAAGGTGGCAAACTACCATACGGCCCACCTGATGGTAAGTGGTCACCGTAGCCTATGACGCCTGCGAAACCAGAGGCATCACTTGCGCGTTGCTGACGCTTTAGGAAAGGAAGTGGGAAGGATAAGGAGTGGGATGGGGAAAAGAGGGTGATTAGGCATCCGGCACTCTCATTCACCGAACGATACACAACAGTAGGAATACTGGTATTTCACGTCGATATTCTGTGAGAGGGTAGTCCTTCCCCGGTCGAGCCGGCCCATTCATGCTGAAATCAGCGAGGCTCTACTACCTAGCATTAATATACTTCGTCATTATTAGTGACTCGATTTTGCCCACGGCTACGCTCGCGTTTTTCTGGATGAATAGTATGTTCTGTATTTCTGACAACGTGTATGGAGCATTTCATGATAATCGGTTGAGTAGTTAAGGCATGAAGACATAACAAACATACAAAGTTTCATTTGCATTTGTAATATTAGTTAGGACGTACTAGTCTCAGGGCTTTTTGCGTCTGTTGTTGCAATATTTGTAAAGTCCTTCGCGATATATGGATTATATTTAGTGCAGGCATTGTTTTATTTGTTGATTAAAAAGACTTCAAACTCCGGTTAGTGCAACCTGGTCAACACATAGAGCACATAAAAGGCAAACCATACACTCTTTCGCGTTATCCGCGGAGTTCCATCTAAATCTTGCAACGCGAAAGTTTTTTTTTTTTTTTTTTTTTTTTTTTCATTTATTGAGGTAAACAAACAATGACATAATATATGGTTTTAAATAACTTAAGTTGAAAAGTAAGAAAACACTCCTAAGTTGTTTTTAATCTCCATTATTCAACATTGGCATTAGTTGTCATCTATTTATTCACTTTTCCATTCTAGTCATAAAATAAACTTGTTACAGCAAAAATATTAGCTTAAAATGTATAATATCATGTATAGGAATAAAGGTTGGAATTTCATGTACCTACATAACACCTCCATTGACTCTCTGTAGATACAGACTTCTACTTGCCTTTTCATCTATCTATGAAATCCAAAAATTATAGGCAACGACGACAACAACAAACAAAAATAAAATACCGACAGTAGAATGTAAGCGTAAATGAGGCAGCAATAACAAGAAAAGAAGAAAAAATTATCGGCTTCTTTTTCTCTGCCCAAACATACGTCATCCGTCATCAAGAGAACACGCGAGGGATCTGCCGAAAACTTTTAACGAGACTGTCAGAAGTTCGCATTTCAACTTTAACTGTCATTTTGTCTTTCATTAGTGTTGTGAAAGAAGTGCGGAACTCGCGAAGTTACCACGAGGACTCATTACATAAACATGAGCTCTTTGAAGCCCTCCCGATCATTCTTAAAGTTACTTTACAAAGCTGTAAGTTTCCCAAATCCCTTATTATCGATTTTATTGTTTCTAACTTTCTTCAATTGGATGTGCTTTGTTTGACTGAATCTTGGTTGGGGTTGCGCTTGAATATTTTTGGATTGCCATCAAAATATTTTGAGGGATATTTTAAAATCAGCACAGATTGGATCCCAGACGGTGCTAAACGCCAACGTGGTAGACCAAAACGTCGATGGCAAGACGAATTAATTAACTACAGAAGGGACTGGTGCAAACTAGCGCATAATAGGGATATGTGGAAAAGCGAGAGGGAGGCCTTTGCCCTGCAGTGGGACAATACAGGCTGAAAATAAATAAATAAATATATTTTATTTGAAGGGCTGGTTGAAAAGGTTCTTCTATGTTCTATTTGAGATGCAGTTCTCTTATTTAATTTCTAGAGAGAGTTTTTCGAATGCAGCTGGTCTATGAGATATAAATGTTTTACGTCATATAAAGATAACTTATGTATGCTTTAACCTCATAATCCATTCCTAACAATAAACACAGTTTTATTTCAATAAAACTGTCATCTAACACGGGTATCCAGAGGTTCTGCAAACATTTAAACGACAGATATAAAAAAGATTATACTGGGAGCGGTATTAAGTAAACAATCACTGAGTTCGCTAAACAAGATTATAAGTCTTAAAAGCGCTCCTTTCACGATCTTGAACGGCTTCGGATATGAGCGCTGTGGAAATATCAAGCAGCTTAGTACTTAGTGATCTAATCCGACACTAAGATCTATCGTTCATAAAAAAGCCTTCCACTTTAGGATATAACCCTGTGTTGCCGCAGATTTAACAAACGTTCATGTGTCCACATACAATAACATCAGTTTCGGTGTACTATTTGTGGATCATATAACTTTTTGATTTGGCTCATATTAAATTCAATACTCTAACGCAACCTACTAACTGCGATATTAATAGTCAGTTTCTTTTCATATACCATGTTAAATTTTATCACATGAACGGATGAAGTAAGACGAACAAAAGCGTCATAATGGGACAGTAGAAATGAATTCATCATCTATGCAACCGTTAGGCATCATAATCAACTTTTTGTGCATACAGGAACTGCATAGGCAGACCTGAACTTTATCTACCATTCTGGCTGAAGGGTTCAATGCTAGACATAGTGCTATATTTTAAGACTTACATCAGCTAACGAGATCCTGTGCGGTGGCACTTGCTCCGGGTGTCTCCAAGGCTTATGGTAGGGCAGGTCAGTAAGTGCCTTCCAGCCAGGGTAGCGCCGCGCTGCCGCGTGAAGCTGTTGAACCAGTCGCGGTGCCAATTGGGCTGTAACCCTAGATAAGGATATAAGATTAAAAACTGTTTATAGCTGAACCACATGGCTTCTCTTAACTACTCGACTGATCAGAAAAGGACATAGGGTACCTTTCACCAAAAAAGTATAGTTTCCGGGAGATGGAACCTAGTCTACTTGAATATGATTTCTTCCTCTGCGTTCCTGTGGTGGTATTAGTATTTTTGTTAGGAAGTGTTATTAGCACACAGTCTAAGAATGTGCCCGGTAGACAAGAACAGCTTCATCCTGGATTTGGAATTACATTACAAATACCAGAGATTTTCAAACTCTATAATAGATTATAGTTTACTCACAAAATAATAAATTAGATGCAAGATTTTTAAATCTGGTAGAAATGTAAGTGTCAATAATTATGGAAAACAGTATGTACCATATTAGTATGTGCTATTCAAATCTATGCGTACGTAGGAAATAGCGTGAAGCAGCCATACTTATTTTAAATCTATGCTAATCTATATCTAAACTAATATTATAAAAAGGAAAGATTTGTAGTTTTATTTGTAATTAATAAGCTCAAAAACTACTGCACCGATTTAAAATTCTTTCATTATAAAAAAGCAACCTTTTTTTAATATCACGCCATTAGACATGGGAGCGGAGTCCACGTCGGTGAAACTGCGGGGGACAACTATTATTCTATAATTGAACATATTTTGTTACCTGTTAACAAGCCAAGCAGGCAGCGCTCCTCGAGGGTCTGACCGGGATACGTAGCCGAGCCAGCTACCGTCGCCAGAACGAGTGCGGACCACGAAACCCGTCAACAGTGACATGGCTCTGAAAACACAAAACGTGAACTTATACATCACAAACATACTTAGACTCGAGCCTGTACATCCGCAAGAGGATAGACAGAGATGTATTATACATCCACATTTTACCAGTTATTAGGTCCTAAGTGATAGGGTTTCAGGCAACTGGAACGAGACTAGAATCGACAAAGAAAATAAAAACAAGAGCACGTTGTCTTTGCCTGTAGTTGATTAAAAATTGATCTCAGAATTTTCAAGAACTTAATCTATCAAGTCTCAGAATACCATATATAATTCAAAATCTATTCTTTTGGTATGTCGTTGCAACTGAAAAGGTTAAGTAAATATGATTAGTAGTCTGTTTGTTTTCGTTACAGAAGCTGGAGACCAAATTTTCCTTCCACAAAAACATAGAAATCGTGTGATAACACTGTGATTACATCTCGTTTCCTAGACTTATTTTATCTAAAAAAGCAACAGCTTCTGCGCTACGAATAATTACTGTATCGCCGGGTCAATTGTTTTTATCTATAGACTTTGTTCTGCCATTGCCGGTAAGTCAAACCGAATATCTTTAGACAAAGATCCCACTGAATATCCTCAATCCAGCTAACAGAACATGCACCTCTTTTGATAAAATGCAAGTACTAACCCTAAAAGCATCCGTAAATTACGGTAAACGACTGTTATCAGTCAGGCTAATACCTGTTTCTATCAAAGATTGAGTGGTAGGGCCACGCTGGTTATAGCATGAATTGGGCCGGCTCGACCGGGGAAGTACCACCCTCTCACAGAAGATCGACGTAAAATAATAGTATCTGTTATGTTTCGTTCGGTAAGTAAGAGCGCCGGAGGCCCAACCACCCTTCCCTTCCCAAACCCCATACTGCTTCATTTCCCTTTTTTTTCCGGTAGGCAGCGATTTGGTTGTGTTTTTTTAACATTGCTTCTGTAATGCTTAGAAAACACAGCCATGTGTATGAGCCACGGTTCTCACTTACTATCAGGTGGGCCGCTGGATCGTCTGCCACCGACGAATTCAATAAAAAAAATTAAAAAAGAACTCAGCCGTACTATCCCTCTAAAATCTCATCTGGAACTCGATTGTAACCATAGTAACCAACTGTTATTGCTATGGATCCCCTCAGTGGCGCAGCTGTAGTGAACGCGACTGCTATGCATAAAGTCTCGTGTTCGAATCCCGGATCGGGCCAGCAAGAAGTTATTAGGTTTTTCTGTTAAGAAACTCTCAATAGCAGCCCAGAGTTAAGAAGTTGGCGGTGTTGAATACTCCTGTCTCTCGGAAAGCTCGTAAAGCCTTTGTTCCTACGCCTGATCTCTCTCCGGTCATGTCGGATTGCCGCCCATCAGATTATTAGAGTTCATATCATACTACTAAAGTGGCAAACAAGCATACAGCCCACCTGATGGTAAGTGGTCACCGTAGCCTATGGACGCCTGCAACACCAGAGGCATCACTTGCGCGTTGCCGAGTTTTAGACTACTCCTTAATTCTTAGAGATGGCACTTGTATTTACGTTAAGATTAGGCGCTCTGATCAAAATTGGATCTGAAGAACCTTATCGTGTTGAGAAACCCAAATATTAACAGCCATTTCAGATACGAGTTTAGTAGTTCGATTAAAAAGAATTGCACTTAATATACTAGCGAAAAATTCCAAAAGAAATGTAGTCCACCTTAAGCGACATAACTGCAGCTGTAAATAGAGAAATATTAATTCGAAACTGTTTAAATTTTCACCCAACACTGACGTCACAAAACACCGGTTTCAAAGCGAACTGTAACTAACAAAGCTGCCTCTCTCAAACACATTTAGTTCATCTGCAAGTGACAGAGACGTATATTTTATTAAAGGAACGAAACACCGGCGTACATATTGCAACAATAAACCCATCCACGTCGCGAGTTTAATTAAATCCCTGACGCTAACACCACCTGTTGCCTTTCTTTTACACACTCCAAAGATTTTATTCTTACTTATGTAGTGACAGTACATAGACCTATGAAACTGTTTAGTTTGAATCTAAACGGCAACGTTGTGTTTTCATTCAAACTATTGCATAAATCAGCGATAGCCTGGTGAGTTGCACTGCCACACAGAGGTATCTATTTTGATTCAAACCCTACGTCAGGCTTGTATACGTTATATAAGTATTAAATAGGTAATTATCGCTTAATTTAACGATTAACCTTTTTACCGCTTGTGTCGCATTTATGCGACACATAATTCCGTGCCCCTACCGTCCGTGTCGTATTTCTGCGACAGAGAACATGCATGATTTTTTTGTTCTATTTTCGTCCTATTACCTCCCTAATTATTGTAGGTATTATTTTATCGATTTGCAGCCGGGCGCTAGGGGCACGGCAATCGATATTTAGCTAAGCGCTTAAAAGGTTAAAGGAAACATCGGGAGGAAACCTGCATGTCTTCATAATGTTCTTGAAGATAATCAGGTATGTGATGTCTGGTAATTCGCACTAAGTCAGCTGGTAGACTAGCCTAGCCCTTAACAGTGAGAAGAAGCACGTGGCCAGCAGTAGGACAGTTGATAAATAATTCTATGCACGGCTGAAATTATTAACAAAAATCTAAATTTTAAAAACATCTGGGTGTTTCTATTTACGCAGAATGAGCTGAAAGTATCATGAAGTCTAGCTGTGGTTTGCTTCTTCTTAGGTTTGACTATTTGAATTACTGCATCCCAAGCTGGTGGTACATTCCAACCATCTTCTCTATTGAAATTAGGATGTTTCTTGATTTCAATAGCCTCGCGAAATAGAAACACCCATGTTTAAATTATGTTCGGGTACTCTGAAATAACTACACTGGAACATTGAGACAACTATCATCTTAGTCTCCCCGTGACCATGGCTGCTGAAAAGCAACCGAAACGTCGGGGAAAGTGTAAACATAAATATGTATAAATAGTATAGTAATAGTATAAATAGTTTTAATAGTTTCAATAATTTAATTAGCTTAAAATTTGTAAAGTTTAATAGTAGTAGTAGTGTAACAGTGTTTTTAAGAATTTTGTTAGAAAGTGTCAAATAAACAATGCGATAAAATCCGTATATAGTAGTTTAATTTCAATGAATAACATTCGCGTAAACAGAAGACAATATTATGTAATCATTAGAAAGAAAAAGTAATAAAGAGAATAATAATAATTATTTATTTATTTCAGTATAAATTCTTAGTTTTACAATTGCATCCTAACAATAACATAAAGTGCACTTATAGATATTTACAACTACTTCAACCTGAGTGTGTTACGTTTTCACACATTAACTGCTCGACCGATTATTATGAAATTTCGCACGTTGTCAGAGGAACAAACAAAACACAGGGAAACAGAAAAAGTACTTTTACTAACCTAACCTTAACTACATTTACGCAAGTGAATCCGCGGGCAAAATCTAGTAAGAATAAATCAGTAATATTGAATGAACTTTTTCTGAATACAGCCTTCAATTTCTTTCAGATTTATGCGATAGCTGGTGCTGACCTAGATACTGATATGAATACCGATACATCAAACCGCCGCATATAAATTAATATAAAATGCACTGATACTATTATAAGCTATTGGATATAACGTATTCATGGAACACAATTTCCTAGAACGGTATAATTAATAAACGCACTTCATATGTTAAGTATAGGTTTTATAACGTATACTTAATAGAAAACCGCAGTTAGAAATAATAATATGACTACGATATAGAGCAGTATATTTACAGCTGAACTATCTTTTTTTTTCATTTATTTTTTTTGACGTGACAACGTCTAATAAATCGATGAACGCCGGCTGCACGCACGAAAAAGGATGACTCATTGACTCATTGTCCCGTTACGCTCATTGTCCCGTTACGCTCATTGTCCCGTTACGCTCATTGTTACGTTACGGGAAAGAAATTTTGTTATGACGTTATCACGTTAAACTATCGTCCGTAAACCGACTTTACAGACAACCAATTTTTAGGCGCTCATAGCCAGTTGCACTCACTGATCGGTAAATGATTAGCGAGGTTAAGCAACGTTGGGTGCAGTCAGTCTATAGATGGGTAACCGCTTAGTGGTATTTAATCTGAGCGTCTCCGTGCTTTGGAGGGCAAGTAAAAAGTCGGTCCCGGTTGTTGTCAAATTGACAGCAGTCGTTAAGCCATGTCAGAGGCCTACGGGCGGCTTGAACAACTCTTGACAACAGGTTGGCCACTAACCACACGAAAAAGAAGAAGAATCTTTTTTATGAGCACTGGCAACACAAATTATGTGTGCGATTCTTAGAAAAGGAGTATTATTTTAAAAGACTGTTCCTTAATCTATGGTCGATTGCCAGTGGTCTTTTTGACTTACAATTGTTTTCAACGAAAGGTACTCTTTCATTAATATATTTACAGCCAGAAGCTTGGTTATGTATCTGTTTTTACCGGTACTAGTGCATTGCTAATTAATTAAGTATAGCCCGCATATCATCAAACTAAGAATCATTTAACTGACATAAGATACTTAATTTGATTTCCAGTTCAAGACATAATAACGACATTTTCTGTTATTTCATTCTTAATTGCGGTATGACTTACCATCATAATTACATTACAATATTAGTTTATAAAAAAAAAAGGTAGTGCTATAAGAAAAGTACATCACCTCATTTGCCTCACAATATGCAAAATATGTCTTTGATGCTGCCTAACCCCTGGAATAAAGTCGTAATGATATATGAACATAGCACCATTATGAGTCTTAAGGGCTGGGTAAGGTTTTGTCGCACCTAATGCACGGCCTCGAAGCGACCCAGTTTTAATGTGAGACACCTGTTTCAATTTCTAAAGTAGGTTACGGAATGCTTGCCAAAATACAAATTTAAAAGCCGTGAATAAATGAAGGTACTAGAACTCACTAGAAATGCATCTGTTTTTAGTCTTATAAGTAGACTAGCTTTAACTTTTCTCCCTTTTTATCTTGAGCATATGTGTAAATTTAAAAAAATGTGCTTCTCACATTGGAGAGAACACTTTGATGAGCGGTCTAAAACCAAAAGCATTTGGTACAAGACTATACAAAGTGAACCTATACAAATCCCGTGTTTTATAAATTATAAACTTAATAGAAAGTATCTACAATTAGCATTTAGGATTCGTTCAGGTCACTATCCATCCAGAAAATTTGCATATTTAATGAAAATAACTAACTCATCGAATTATGATGATGTGGTGTTTTTGACGATATGCAACACTTGTTAACGGAGTGTAAAACGAACCATTTCCAAAGGGAGTTACTCATGAGACAGTACAATATAATGTTTTAGATGTGACTATCATGCAATGTGCTTTGTTTAAACCTGGTTCGGAACTAGCATTGGCCATATATAAAATGGTGGCAGCCGCTCATGAATAACTCCCTAAAATCGTTAAGATTAATATTTATTTGTGTTAATATATATAAAAAGTTACGATGGAATTGGCATATCCGTTTGGATAAAAATTCCTAAAATCAATAAAGAAAAAAAAAACTTTTCTCCGTTTATTTATCAAAAAGTACATCTACAACGCAGCAGCGATAGCCTTATGGGAGATTTTTGGTCTGTCACGAAGACGATCAACTTTTACCCTAAGGCTTTTTGCATCTGACTTTACGAAGTTATCAGCGTATTAAATTGTTTAACTCACTTTAACGGTAAAGGAAAACATCTTAGGCAACTTAAGTATCCATAATTTTCTTTAGCTTATTCGGTGCCAAACGGTCTTGGAGATGCCTCGCGCCGAGGCGAAATACGTGTCGACGCATATTAAGCGTTCTAAGCGGAATACTGCAAGATGGAGTACGCCCGGGTTGTTCCCATCCAGACGAGTTCGGTATTGTCAACCTTTTTCTATTGCAATAGTTGGAGTGTGCAATCCGAGGGTGCGTGGCGGGTTTCTCTCTTCCAACTAATGTTATTCGGATATATGAGAAGTCTGCCAACCCGAATTGGGTCAGCGTGATCTATAGCATTTACCCAGCAATGGGACAGTATATACATAAAAAAATAATAATATCAGCCCTGTATTAAACTGTCCCACTGCTGGGCACGGGCCCAGGCATCCCTATCTATAGGACCCGAGTAGATAGGGTTTCGGGGGGAGAACTACGGGTCTCCCCCTTAGGACCAGGGTACTGCGGGGTCAGGAAGCCCACTGCGCCTCGAAAGGCGTGTTCTATCGGCCGCTGATTAGAGTGCGCGGTGCCTGACATGGTGTTGGACTCGCAGGGGTATGTGGTTAGCCGCTGAGGACGACACGTTTGTTTGCTCGGCAAGCACGTAGCGATCGAGCGTTGGACTCAGGCGCGGCTAGTGCGAACCAGTCGGTCGCGCGAGGCACAGGGTTGTCTTAGCGATGTGGCAGCGTGGTTTCGCTGCCGCAACGCATCTCGGGTGCTTGCCTGCTTAGCAAGTAAGAGTCATACCTAGATTGACTCGGGCCTTACCCGGTCTGTAGGTCTATATGGGTAGGCGTACGGACGTACGTCGGGAAGTGAGCGTGCCTTATACAGCTCCGGTACCATACTGGAGATATGGGAGGCGGCTTCTCCGTCGGCTTCAGCGAGGTTTTCGTTAGCATCTCTTAGGAGTTGCGAGTGGTGAGCGGCTTTATTGCTCCGGTACCTATCTGGAGAATAGGCAGTGTCACTTGGGCACGAGGTAGCTCGCTTACGAGAACCGAATCTCTGAGGATAGGGTGGAGAGTCGAGATTTGGGGACAAGACCTGTCTATAACTGGTCCCGGAAGGTGCTTTCGGGCGCTGGAAGGTACAGCGGCTCTCCTAATAAACCGAAATATCATAAACTGGACTAGTCATAGAGGAAGGGTGGTGCTGGGCACGGGCCTCTTCTCACTGTGAGAAGGGTTAGGCCATAGTCCACCACGCTGGCCTAGTGCAGGTTGGCAGACATACATAGACGATGCTATTATATTTTATTTTGTTTTTAAAGCCTACTCCCGCACTAGGAAATCTCTTGTGTCGCAAGTAACATCCCTAACATTCAAACAACGTGTTGTTAGATTCACGCCCTGTTACTTATATTGTGTAGAAATTGAATTCGCGTACTTTTGCCAATTGTGTAAATTCGTATTAAAGATCGTTTAATTGCGAACTATAGTGTATATTTTATCTCCGCTACTTTGACTTTCCTGGTCGACCACGTTCTAAAAACGTGGTCTTCTAAGAACAACGTTACACTGGCGCCCTTGGTTTGTGGGGGAACGCGCTCCCACGCCGCTGCGCGCTGTACGCGAGCCACTGCCGAGGCGCGCCTGATCCGCGTGACAAACGGACACGAAGAACACCTAGACTCGAAACAACTATTTGTGAATCATGCAAGTTTTTCTCCTGTGTGGATCGAAACCAACGATTTAAGAGATCACCTTACCAATGCCACTGCCTGAGTGTTATGTGTTCGAACCCCACACGGGACAAACATTTTATGTAATCTGCAAATAGTTGCTCCAAGTCAAGGCTGTCTTTGTGTGACGGCCTCGATGGCGTAGTGGTGAGTGTAACCGACTGCCACGCCTGAGGTCGCGGGTTCGATTCCCGCACAAGTCAAACATTTGTGCGCATGAACATGGATGTTTGTCTTGGTCTGGGTTTTTCTATATATAATATGTATGCATTTACAAAAAAAAAAGGTATATATGTATGTTTATCCATTGTCTAGTACCCATATTACAAGCTCTGCTTAGTTTGGGCTAGATGGTGTTGTGTGTATGTGATAGAATATTATTATATTATTATTATTATATATTATTATTTATCAAGTCCCCTGCAAATTATACCTAGTGTGGGAATTAAACAAAAAGTGTGACGTCTGTGTGCCTATGCATGAAAATACTTTTGAAATTTACATTTTCTTCGACGTCTCGGTTGCTTTTCAGCAGTCATGGTCACGAGGCGACTATATCCTCTAAAATGTCCATGACTCATACCGTGGAGTCAAGTAAAACAAGAAAATCTTTGGTATTTTCTTACCTACAACGAGTTTTATTGACTCCCCAAGAAGCGCAACGCTAGCGTTTTACTTGACTCCACGGTATGAGTCATGGACGTTTCAAAGGATATAGTATTTTAATTGCAATGTGTAACATTCGACAACATTCACAAGTTAGATTAGCACATGTACAGTTGTGTAAAGCGATGCCAGCAGGGTCGTTATCTCCGTATTGCGGAGCAATTCACAAATATTGAAGTACAAAATACACCCAGACGCGAAATCGTTTTTATTAATGAGATAATTAAGTGAATTGGTTTGGTTAACGGGAGTAGGTACTTCGTAATACAATTTGCGAGTGATCTTTTTGTAGAAAAAGAGATAAGCCATTATGTATTGACCACAATCAGTATTATGTTCAGTAGAAGATGTAATAATAACACTGGGGAACAGTCATTTTGCGACATGGTAAGTTCAAATCAATTTTGTGTAAATTCAGTATGCTGAATACGAGAAAAATATCAGATTTGTTAAATTGACTCTAGTTTATGAGATAAGACTTTATAACTATATGACTGAAAGAAGGTCGAAATAAAAATACAATTACATATTGAATATATATTATAGAAGTGGCTATATAATAACGACAAGAAAACTTAATACATATGCTCTATTAACAAAAAATCATGACAAAAAATTTATTTAGTGTTGGATAGCCTATTTGTAGAGGAAGGCTATAGGCTATATAACATCACGCTACGACCCACAGGGGCGACGCAGTAACGATAAACGTGTGTGAAACCGCGGGAACATCTAGTAATAATATAAGTAACTAGTTGTTCCTGAGGTTTCACTGTGTTATATAGCCTTTCTCAATAAATAGGCTATCCAACACTAAAATAATTTTTCAATTCGAACCAGTAGTTCCTGAGACTAGAGCGTTCAAACAAACAAACTCTTCAGCTTTATAATATTAGTATAGATAAGCTTAGGGTAATTGACTTCGACGAAGCTTCTTAGAAGTAAGCCTATTACAGATTATTATTTTATCGTATATATGCGCCTAGCAACAGCCTTTGATGTCGATAACGGCTAAGCTCCTTATTGATTCCTTATTTCTGAAAATGTATTATAGTTGTTCTAATAAATATTTTACATAAAAGAAATATTATGCCGAGTTTCTATTGTAGTACTAATAAGGTCTCAAGATTTGATAAATGAAGTATTAAATATCAACAGGCACGAGGCACGTGCCTAGCCGTGGAACAGTTTAAATACAGGGCTTATATTATTATGTCAATAATAAAATGTTTGAAAGATCTCTGAAAGATAGAATAAGGAATAGTGTGATTAGAGAGAGATGCGGCATGAAAGTGGACATAGTGACAAGAATAGAAAAGGGTATGTTAAGCTGGTTTGGACATGCAGAAAGAATGGACGAGGAAAGACTGACTAAGAAAGTTTATATGGCTATTGTGAATGGAACAGTCGCAAGAGGAAAACCTAGGCGAACGTTTCTTGATCAGATCGGAGACGTTCTGGACAAAGGCCAGGTTAAGAGCTTCTTGAACCGACGGGCGTGTATGAGGAATGTGATGAAAGTGAATGAAGCCAGAGAAGTGTGTCAGGATCGTAGCAAATGGAAATCCGTAGTCTCTGCCTACCCCTCTGGGAAACAGGCGTGAATCTATGTATGTAAAATGTTTGTTAATTACCCCAATGCTGGGTATAGTACGTCTTCACTAATAGAATGGCTAAGACATAGTCTACAACGCTAGGCTAGACTACACACATCTCAGAAAACATTGAGGAAATCTTTTGCACATTCAAGACCTTCTTACGGAGTTTCCTTTCCATCTAAAACGGTAATTAACCTATTGAGTCACTACAGCACACCAGCCGCCAAACACATTCGTTTTTAATGATGTCTAGCATTCCAACAATTGATAGGTATAACTACTTACTTACATACATACCATACACTACATCCATTCCTCAACACGCTTAGTTTAAGCTACTATAAATATTCTCGAAGTAAAGCAGCTTAAAATACACTGGCTTATTCTGCCAAAGGCATGCAGTAACGGTGCAATTTAACCGTAAACGTCGAGATCTTGATGAGTTTGTTGTCTTCAACCACAAGCTATCTGCAGTAAAATGCTTTAAAGCGAAGAATCGCTATACAACAATACATACATAAATGTAGTATCTGTAGGGATACACTTTGAGAAATTGCAATATTACTTTGTGTAGGTTTACTTTGGTTATAACCCATCCTAGATATTTCAATACTTTGTGGGTGAGTTAGGTCTAAATACAGAATGAATAAAATCTAAGTACCCATATAGAAATAATCTATACATACAAATAAATAAAATTGAAGCGTCTGTTTGTAATATCAAAATAACAGCTTTTTATCTAATGCATACGAAAGTATATAAGGTACATATACGAAAACATCTATTTTTAAAATTGTTGTCTGTCTGTCTGTTTGTTCCGGGTAATCTCCGAAACGGCTGAACCGATTTTGACGGCACTTTCACTGGCAGATAGCTGATGTTATAAGGAATAACATAGGCTACTTTGATTTTAGAAAAAAAATAGAGTTCCGCGGAGACAAACACTTCTTAGTTAAAATCTATGCGGACGAAGTCGCAGGTAACAGCTAGTTTTGCTACATGGAATGCTTTTTTCCTAAAGTCTACAGGTAGGTACGGTCTGCTGACGTTAGTTGATACCTCACATGTAATTTTTTTTATTTTTGTAAAAAATTTGTAAAGTGGCTCCTTCTTCTTATAAGAGGGGGGGCTGCTGTAGAGACACATGTATGATATTGCTAACTAAGCATCTAATATATAATGCATAATGCATTAGTGTGTGTGCCTACGTACAACTGCGCCCGCGATCATTTAATAAGTTTAGTCGCAATAAAGCTTTCAACTTGAACTCTTGTCAAGAGTTATCATTTTACGCTCCTAGACACAGTACCTAAGAACACACGTAACACATACAGACATTACATCCTAAATATCTATATTAATATAGTTTCTCCTAAAATATTTTTCGGTTCGTATATTCGTCTCATTTCTTTGTAGCTTGTCTGCGCTTTATTTTGAAGATCGATCCTGAGGTGCAAGTTCGGGCAAGATGTTATTACGTTTTTCTAATATGAAATTGTCAGTAGCAGCTCCGAATCTATAAATGTGACCAATAGACTAATAGTCTCACCTTCTATTATCTAAGAGTTAAGACATAGATGCCGCATATGGACGTTAAAAGGATTATTCCTTCATAGATGAAAAATTCTTACATCAAAACCATAAATATTCATATAGGTCACAAAGTAACACTTATGACTGTCACAGATACAGTTATTAATGTGAATTTATATTTACATTTACCTGTGGCAAGGGCGTAGAGCCATTAAGAACTAGTGAAAAGAAACTCACTGCCTCTCTTTATAATCGCCGAGTTTAAAATATTGGCTATTTTCTTTTTGTATTCTTCTTCTTCTTCTTTTCGTGTGGTTAGTGGTCAACCTGTTATCAAGAGTTGTTCAAGCCGCCCGTAGGCCTCTGACATGGCTTAACGACTGCTATCAATTTGACAACAACCGGCACCGACTTTTTACGTGCCCTCCGAAGCACGGAGACGCTCAGATGAAATACCACTAAGCGGTCATATAGTAGTCATTGTATTTATTATATAGTATTAAGTCAATGTCCGAACACGAAATATCGTTTAAGCTGCCTATAGAAAAGGTTTGTTTGAATTTGTTTTGTGTTTTCGTACTTTAACCTTCGCCTGTGTGGTTCACTAGTATAGGGAGTAGCGTGTGAATACAACATTTCTTTTAGCTAGTTATGACTTTCTTCGTGTGGGATCTGCCACACCATCCACGACCATCATCTTAAAAGAGCCTGTCAGCGACCTCAAAGTTGCTTGATTACAATGTACGCCAAGGCGATATTTGCCCAGTCACCTTACATTGAGCAAAATTCTAGGCTTAGTGGAGAAACCGCTTAGCCCTTGCTCTCAAGCCCTTGCTCTCATTTTAAATTTCAGGTTTAATTTTACGTAGGTAAAGAACTTTTAGCTTAAATATTGGTATTGCGAACGTCGAGCTTCAAGCAAAACCGAGATTGCAATCAAAGCAAAGACACTCAAAGCGGAATAACCTCAAAAGATAACAAAAGAGGTTCTGCGAAGCGTCACCTTTTTGTTCGTACGTTGACAGTCACGGATTGACGTGCACGATATGTTATCTAATCATTGGAGTGGCGAGCAAATTGTGCAAATAAACTAATGAAACGCGACCACTCTCCGCCCACGTGGGGACGGTAAAGGTTTTGTTAAGGTGTAACTACAGTTTGTTTTGTCGTCAACATTCAACAAAAACATTGAAACATGTGAGGGAAGTTTCTTTCTTCTTCTCCCTAGCCTTTATTATTCCTCAGTCACTTGGGGTCGGCTTTCTAGTCTAACCAGATTTGACTGGATATCAGTTTTTATATGGAGTGACTGCCATCTGATCTCCGCAACCCGAAGGCTAACGATACCCGAAGGCTAGATCAGTGTCAGGATATTAGAGGGCACTGACTTCCCAATAACGACTGCCATAGATGTTCATGGCAGCCGCGACCGACGGCTTAACGTGCTCTCCGAGGCACGGAGCAGTCGATAATTGTCAATCAATACACACATAATTCGAAAAGTCATATAACTTTCCGAAAGTCAGAGGTGCGCGACGTGGGTTCGAACCCGATACCCTCTGCATTGTAGTCTGTTGGTCTCCCCACTGAGCTATCGCTGCTTACATCTGAGGGAAGTGTCTTTATAAAATATAAATAAATCACATTATAGGCATTTTTCAAGGAAGGCGTATGCAGATGTATATAAGCTTGACTAGAAATGTTTAAATCTCTCTTAAATTAAGGTAAACCATATACCGAGAAAGTTTTCGGACAGTATGGTCAAAGCACGGCCTATTGTCAAAAGTGTATATAATTGTATTAACTATGTATATAAATAATCCGAAGATGTTGACCTATTATAGAAAACATTATTGAAGACACTTAGACATGCAGTTCTTTTTACAAAATCTTAAATCGAGTAGCAACTAACTATTAAAAACACATAAAAATCTTCAAAAAGTCCAAGTTGCGACGGAAGGGTTTGTACCCAAAACTTTCTAACGTATGTTTTAACAGTAGTTATCTCTGCTCATTTTTAGTCAAGTGGCAATTAACAATCAAATTGTACTTACTATTTCACAATCTTTAAATACTAATATAAAACGAAAAAACACCGAAAATTTACAGCCATCTGCCAAAAATTATTCAGCCAAAACAAGAAACAACATTGTGTACGTGTTTCTGTTGAATGTTTCGATTGAAACATGCGCTGTAAAAACGCAGCTTTAGCAGATTATTTGTCATACAAGTTATTAGTAAAGGTCAGGTTTGGTTAATCTATTGATGGTACGTGCCATAAATGTTGTATTGTTTTACCTTTTGGGCCGTAATTCTGAGAATATAAGATTCAGTAACCTTAATATATTTTGCCTGTATACGTCGTATGTTAGAATAAATAAACTACATATAATTTTATTATTATTGTGTTGTTCTCGTCGTAAACTTAGGGTTCTAATAAACGGCTAGGAGAAGGCTTTGAGATACATGTTTATGTAAACACGTGACACGTTGTAAAATGTAAGAGTACATAACAGTTTAATATGTTTTAAATTAGTTGTTAGCATGTTTATGTAAAGAGCAGCCAGGCGCAGATCTCAAGTTTATGTTTGATAGATGTTCCCGCGTTTATCGTTACTGCGCCGCCCCCGTCGGTCGTAGCGTGATGTTATATAGCCTATAGCCTTCCTCGATAAATAAGCTATCCAACATATACATGTATATATTTATATACACTTTTATGTATGAATAAATATAGTATAAATAAATATATTGTTTAAGTTTATATTTATTATTTTTATCTCATGTTTTATATGTTTTACTTTTTTATGCATTGATCTATATTAATAAATTATTGTTAGTAGGCCTGCGAGAATACCAGCGTTGCAGTCTATACTGCAACAATAGCTGACGCAGTTGCCTAATTTGATCTCCATGTACCGTTTTCGGGTTAATTGTATTATCTAATATTGTTTTTAAAATTATGTATATATGGAGATGCAAATAAAACATTTTTCTTTCTTTCTTTCTTTCAACACTAAAAGAATTTTTCAATTCGAACCTTTTTGATCGTTTGGTTGAACGCGCTAATCTCGAGAACATTTAGTTCGAATCGAAAAAAATATTTTAGTGTTGGATAGCTTATTTATCGAGGAAGGTTGTAGGCTATATAACATCACGCTACAACCTATGGGGGCGGCGCAGTAACCATAAACGCGGGTGACGTCGCGGGCACATCTAGTTGTAACATACGCGTAATCTAAAAAACTTTACTAAATCTTTATTATATGAATCTTTACAATTACATGATTCGTATACGTACTACAATATTATTAAGATAGATCTCACATTAATATTTAAAGGTATAATTACTTTCATTCCGACTTATTTTACCCGTATTCTCAATTAATACCCGTTATACAATATTATATTACCTTTACCAATATATTCCTACCCATTTCTCATGCTCAAACATAATCTAGTTACTTATCATATCATACAACGGAGGGCAAATCACCCCTTCAGCCCCTTACCTCCCTTCTCATGCCCCCTTTCCCTTCCCATAGACTAAGGTAACTGTAAAGCAGTGATAGCTCAGTGGGGAGACCAACAGACTGCAATGCAGAGGGTCTCGGGTTCGAACCCACGTCGCGCACCTCTGACTTTCGGAAGTTATATGACTTTTCGAAATTATGTGCGTATTGATTGACAATTATCGCCTGCTCCGTGCCTCGGAGAGCACGTTAAGCCGTCGGTCCCGGCTGCCATGAACATCTATCGCTGTCGTTATTGGGAAGTTAGTGCCCTCTAATATCCTGACACCGGTCTAGCCTTAGGGTATAGTTAGCCTTCAGGTTGTGGAGGTCAGATGGCAGTCGCTCCGTGTAAAAACTGATATCCACTAGAAAGCCGACTCTAAGTGACTTGGGAGTAATAAAGGCTAGGGAGAAGAAGAGACTACGGTAACTGATCACCAGACGGACCGTGTGCTTGTATGCTACCTATATAGCTTACCGAAGACAGCTGCCTGATGTGTTTCTTTGGAATTGTTTTTGTGATGTCAAGATAATACAGTCATATCTATATTAGTGATGTTCCGGATATCCGTATCCGTACACGTATCCGCGGATATCCGCGAAAAAAAAAAGATCCGTATCCGTTACACTTTTGACGGATCTTTTACTTTATTATTTTTTAATACATAGATCCAATTTTATATGCAGGTGATTAGGTAGCAATAAAATACATTTCAATTAAACTATTAATATTTCTAAAACTAAAATATTTGTCATCAACATTTATCGTAGTGAGTTAACATACTATACAATACTGCACGTAACTTAAAGGAACTAAATCAACTATCTAATATATGTTTAAGCACTTACTATAATATAGGAAGTTATTATAAAATATTAATTAAAATATCTTTATAATGATATCAATTGAATTTATCTTTGTAACATTTATTATAGAAAGTTATAACATCACTTTTATAACAAAACTTAAATCTTAAGGTCACGCGCACCAGCACCGATTGAGCAAGAAAGTTAATATATCCCTATCCGCGGATCTACATTTTTAATTATCCGCACATCACTAATCTATATTAAAGTGGTGGATACCGCTTACCATTGGTTTGATTGATGGGTTATCTGACACCGAAAAAAGTTCTCTCAGATTTAGTCGCCGGCCACACTGCGGGCGGTCAGCGGTCAGAGTCCCGAGTTCTGCGTTCCGCGTTCACTGTGATGCGGTGTCTTAGAATCGTACACACATAAAAGTAGACAGACCGCGGCGGTCAAAGAGAACGCACGTTCTTATGGGAATCTCATTTTTTTTCAAAGGCTGTCACGATGTTCCTCTAAATTGAAAAGTTTATTGAATTAGTGCGAGACAAACGTACTGAACTCCAGATTTCTAGACCGCATTGTGGGCAACTATGAACGCTGAACGCAGAACGAACACCGCCGGGGCAATGTGTTCGGCGCCTTATACTTCTATAACAATAATATGATAATACTAGATAATAATATTAGCCCTGTACATAAATAAGCTGTCCCTCTGTTGACCATGTGCTTTTTCGCAGGGTAAGAAGGGTTAAGCACACTTCACATATCTTCGAGAACATTATGGAGAACTCTCAGACCTGCAGCTTTCCTCACGATATTTTCCTTCACATAACTTCAGAAAATCAGAGGTGCGTATCTATATATATATATAAATTGAGAGTGCGAATTTTGTGAGTTTGTGTGTTCGTTAAGGGTAATCTCGAAAACTACAGAACCTATTTGAAAAATCCTTTTAATATTTTCAAGTTAAGTACATTAAACCAGATAGACATTGATCATGAAATATATAAATAAATTCGATCTCAACACATCGACCACGAATATTCTAAGTGTTTCTTACGTTCAAATCAATTGTGCTGAGTCGTACAAGCCGCTGAAGGCTGTATTCCCAAGAGCATCCGCTCAGACGAGCAGAACGACTGATTAAATATTTTCAACCGTTCCAAGTGAGGCTCTAGACAAACTGCTCTGTGAGATTGAAGCACTTAGTTATACCTTTTTGAGGAATTATTTCCTTCTGTGAAATTTAACTGAATGGAAGTTTAAGTGTCAGCAATTATAAGGCGAGTGGTCCATCGATTTTTATTTGTTACGGTGAGTACTATGACCTATTTTCAAATAATCCGCGAGAAAAACCGCTAGAAGTAGTCTAATTTCAATTTAGTTAAATTCTATTATTTGGTAAACAAAGCTGCCGTCGTTAAAAAACCTTGTATCATCGGCAGCTTATAGCAATAAATCATAAACAAATCCTATACTGTACACTGTTATATATATTATCTGTGGATCATAAAAAGTTATTGCGCTAGTCGTTGAAATGATCCTTGTTCCAAGGTTACTATTATATATTACACATACGCAGTTATCTAACTACACACAATTTAACTCCACTACAGGTGTAGTTTTACTTTATAATAAGTATTTAATACAATATTAGAAAGCAGGTTTTAATAGGCTTACTGGCACTGGCCAAAGAAAACCTATTGTTATATCCATATGTGATACACTGGTATAACATATGAACATAACAATAAATTTTCTTTTGTCTATCACAGGGCAACGAAAGAGTAAATCTCAGTGATAATCAAGTATTATTTGCCGACGATTTAACTGTATTACTTAGGTCGCGGTCCCACGTTGATGAATTAAAAATTCCGATTCGATAATAATTTGAAAGAAAGAAAGAAAAGTAATTTATTAGACACACCAATAACAACACAACATATTAACATGGTAACAAAAAAGAAGAGAATACAAAAAAAAATAAAGAAAATGTTTTGCAGTGTGTCTAAAAGGTTTCAGTCCAGCCTTTGCTACGGATGACCGCAGCGCTGTTTTTCGGCCGAAACCCAAGGGCTAGCACGGACGATTATTCGACATACAGTTTGTTAAATCTATACATATAATAAAATCGTAGGAAAGTCAAAACTGTACATTGAATATTTTTTTGAAAGAATACTTGAGGCGTGATCTACAATCGATATCGAAGCCAAAAATATAGTTTTTAGATTTTTTGTCTGTTTTTCTGTTTGTCTGTATGTATGTCCGGGCTAAACTCAAAAAGTACTGCATGGATTTACTTTAAATTTTACATGAATGTTACTAACAGGTCGGGTCAACATATAGGCTACATATTATCACGCTATCACCTACGGGGGAGGAGCTGTGAATCTTTATTTTTCTTACGCATTCTGTGACAGCGTGTAATCTAACGACGCATATTTAAATGTTATTTATGAGTAAGCCATGCTATTATCTAGCTTTACACTATAAAAACTACGCCATTTAAGTAATTTGGGCAGAGAATTAAATAATAAGAACGGAAAACGGGCATTTACTATCGGTTCCGTGCTACATAGTACCATCGGCCAAGAAAGTGGTGCGCCACGTGTCTTTCGAATCATGATTAAATTATATTATTACAAGCAAAGTACGACCCGAATTGACTGTCAAATTCTAAATTAACGCGAGCGAAGCCGCGGGCAAAAGCTAGTACTTAATAGATAGAGTAAATATAATATAATGTACCTACAATAGACAGGCAATTACATATATGTGTAGAACTTGCTAGGATGTATGGATGTTTGTTACTAACAAAACGTTGAATACACCGATAGTCATGTCCTGGATGATACTTTTTATCCTGGTATGTGTTTCTGTGGTATTTCCATAGTCGAAGTTGCGGGTAGAAACGAGTGAATCTCATAAACTACTTTAAAATATAAGAATAGAAAGCAGAAGCTGGATGAGAGTGTTCTAAAAACAGAGTGTGTAAGAGTTCAGGCGGTTGCAGATCCCCATGATGCAGATGATGATGATGGTTAACGTAAATCTTTCGTTTATTTTTTATAAGATACGTTGGAAATGAGCATTACTTATCTTCTCTTATCTTATGTGGGGGCCAGTCAGTGCAGACCGGCGACACTTCGACCCAGTGGGATCTTTTGTGTCGACACTCTCCCAATAACGACTGCCATAGATGTTCATGGCAGCCGGGACCAACGGCTTAACGTGCTCTCCGAGGCACGGAGCAGGCGATAATAATTGTCAATCAATACGCACATCATTTTGAAAAGTCATATAACTTCCGAAAATCAGAGGTACGCAACGTGGGTTCGAACCCGAGACCCTCTGCATTGCAGTCTGTTGGTCTCCCCACTGAGCTATCGCTGCTCATGCGCATTACTTACTAAAGATTTACATAATATTGTCTTCTGTTTACGCGAATGTTATTGATTGAAATTAAACCACTAAAAATCCGTATACTTATAGTAGTTTAATTTCAGTACTAAAGATTTATTGCAATATTTATCGCAATTGATATAGGAATGCTACAATCAAAAAGACACTTTAGTAATACATAAATAAAGACCAATATAAAAGTTGAGAGTTCTGGTTATATATGCACAACTTTCTTTCTGATTACGAACTAGCTTTTACTCGCTTTGTACGAGTCAATTTTGGAATTTCTTAATATTAGACCTCTAGACGGCGAATCAGGATAAAGCATGAACCAAATTTTAAGGAACATCTCCAGCAATACAACTGTGATCGGCATTCAATTACGTGCAACAGTTTTTGCTTGAAGCGCGTATAAGCATACAAACAGATAGACAAACAAAAATTTGAAAATAAATGTTTTGGTTTCTGTAGCCATTATAAAGACGCCATAATGTAATTTTCTTAAATATCTCCTATGTATACATAACCTTCTTACTGAATTTAAATACAGTCTTATGCTTATATCCTCAGAGTAGATCGAGGTGTATCACACCATTGGCATTCTGTACAAGCGTGGGCTTCGAGCCCGCAGACATAACTTACTGATCTTTCGATATCACCTAATTTCGTTATTCTTACACTTTCATACTTAATATGGCTCGGATTGTACGCAGATCGAGGATTGATGGATCCCGATTGTCGGACTCCGATTGTCGGCGTTATTGTACCCATTTGTACAGATTGTACTCAATTTGGTATCATTATCTTTGGTTTATGCGCTTTCCAGGATAATCATCATCAATCAACGCCAGCCAGCACTCACTGATAGGTAAACGATTAGCGAGGGTAAGCAACGTTGGGTGCGGTCAGTCTATAAATGGGTGACCGCTTAGTGGTATTTCATCTGAGCGTCTCCGTGCTTCGGAGGGCACGTACAAAGTCAGTCCCGGTTGCTGTCAAATTGACAACAGTCGTTAAGCCATGTCAGAGGCCTACGGGCGGCTTGAACAACTCTTGGCAACAGGTTAGCCACTAACCACACGAAAAGAAGAACAAGAATGGCTTCGGAAGGCGTTTACATTAAAAGACTACTGTTGGGTCTATGGATCCAGGTGTATCACACCTATATTTCGCCAACCGAGAATATAGGTACCTACATATAACTAAATAGAGGACGAGCCTATGGCACTACCGGGAACAGTGCCAGACATAGAGCAGTTACTAAAAATCCTTGACTTACAAAAAAGTAGAACAATATTCCTTAGTATATGACTGATTACCAAAACCTGAATGTAACTGCCCGTTGACCCAGAAACAGCTGTCGAGAAAATAAAACCTAACACATAAGTAAAAGAAAATACGTCCGAATATAACGATACCTATAGGTACAGTGAGCAACATATGTCGCTGAACACTTCTGTTGTTGACTGTACCCGAATATATTCATATAGATAGTCTGACAGCATTCTCAAGAAATACTAATAACTGTACAAATGAACGGGCTCAAAAATTAGTCTTTATACGGAACAGTCTGCTATTCACATTTGTATTTTTTTGTTATTCATATTAAAAAGTTTTCTGTTGTCTCTTTGTAAAAGTAAAATAAGCTGTTTGTCTATAATCGATTATATTACGATAACTTGTAAGCAAATTATCATGTGCTATAATAACAGTTGACCTATATTAGACAGACGAAAATATCAAAATTTCTTGGAATAGGCATGTCTAGCAGTGGACGTCCTTCGACTGAGATGATGATGAGAATGAAAAATATTTAAAATATTTGAAGAATTAAAAATCCTAAATATCATTCTGTTTTTTTAAACTGTGATAATTCAAGTACAATTTTACTATTACTGCTAAAAACTAACATTTATTATAATTTTAAAAATAAAGCGTATAAATATCTCGCAAGTGTGTGTGAACTTATATTGCTGACTATACATAGGTTAATGTTACGGAGCCCTGAGGGCGCGCGCTTATTTACACTAGCCCGACTTATGTTATGTCATTATTTGTACAATATAACGTTGATTTCCTTTCTCTTCCTTTTTATTTGTTACTAGATTTTGCCCGCGGCTTCGCTTGCGTCAATGTAAGTAATGTTAAATCTAACTTAACCTACATTTTCGCAAGCATCTAGAAAAAGAAACTGTCACTAATCAGGAACAGTGTTTTTTTTTCTTTCACAAATAATAATTAAATTCTTACTAATACATATACTCAAAGACAAATACCTATAAATGCCCTAAACCAGAGGTTCCCAGACTTTTTTTTCTCATAGACCACTTTCAAAATTTAGCTGGTTCCGGTGGACTCCCTGCAGCTACATTAAATTTCTACCATATTTTAAAAAATTAGATCATATCTCTACGGGATTTTTTAGTAATTCTCTACCGACAAATCGGTAGATTCGAGACCACTGGTACTGAATATGGAATATGCAAGTTTTTACAAGTATCCTCAGTCACTGAGCTTCTCAAAATATTATCTACCTACATTGATAGGTGAAGTTAAGCCAACATTTTAGTTCTTCACTATCGAAAGCAAATAAATTTTCCGCTTATGAATTGTGGACCCCTAGTTTTTGTCACGCCAACGTGGACCCCCGTCGAGTCACCCGTGGACCCCTGGGAGTCCACCTGGACCACTTTGGGAACTAAGGCCCTAAACGGTGGCTAGACCCGTTTAAGCCAACAATCTGCTGGCTTTGTTTTAGATCCAACTTGATAAAGCATTTTGTACCACTAGACACACAATGCACATTTTCCTAACATAAATCTTAGAGCTCTTTGCCTAACTCGGGCGTCAAAGCTAATATATGTCTCGAGGCGAATTAAGCAACAAAGCAAATTAATAAAATAATTTAGAGCTATTCTCGCCTAGAAATTTGAAACAACACTGCGGTATTTTATTCACCTTGCGCAAAGTTCCAAAGAACAATTTGTAGTTAATATTTTTTCAGCTGCAGTGAGTAATACTCGCTTTGTGAAATTGCACAGTACTGGTTGTTTCAGAACAATGGATGAAACTTATTATACTGCACATTTATCATTGCGTGCCTACCTTTTAATATATACTAAAGTTGTACGAAGCTTTTGGGCCAGATTAGTGATAAGTGGGTTATGATGATCAAAGTGTCAATATGTCACTTGCCTGTTGCCGATCATAGGGAAAGGATATTTGAGTAGTAGGTAGAGCCTCGCTGATTTCAACATGAATGGGCCGGCTCGACCGGGGAAGGACTACCCTCTCACAGAATATCGACGTGAAATACCAGTATTCCTACTGTTGTGTTTCGTTCGGTGAGTGAGAGTACCGGAGCCATCACCCCCTTACCCCATTCCCGCTCCTTCTCCTTCCCACTTCCTTTCCTAAAGGGTCGGCAACGCGCTAGTGATGCCTCTGGTGTTGCAGGCGTCCATAGGCTACGGTGACCACTTACCATCAGGTGGGTCGTATGCTTGTTTGCCACCATAGTTGTATAAAAAATAATATGATTTATTAGATAAAAGAAAAAATAGGAGATCTAGGCATTTGCCTTCAAAACTCTTCTCACACTAAGTGTTATTCTCAGTGTTACAAGCGCTGATAAGCTAAGAATTTTAACACGGCTACGTTTGTTACTACCTTGGTAACAGAGGACCTCAGTTCGTTATTAGACCTATAAAAACTTGTTTCCAAGCTACTTTTGTGTTTTTTCCAACAGTTAATCGATAGTGAAGGACTGCATCTGATATACGAATCAGAAAAAAACATTTGCCTGTTTCCCGATCCAGGAATCAAAGTCATTTTAATGAATATTATATTTTCATATTCCAAAGAGGTTTGAAAGTACCTGACGTATCCCTTCCGCGGCGGATAATCTTTATGGTAGACGGAGTGGTTGAGGATCATCTTCTCGTCACCAGTGTCCAGCCATGACCGCTGGAGCACGAAGTCTCGGTTCTTGAGGGGGGCCGGGCATGACACTGGAACAAAGTACATGGATATAAAGAATTGTATAGCAGCTGGAGGCTTGTGGTGAGTTCAATAGACTGTTACATATAGATCTCGAAATGAGTCTCCCCGTGAATCTGGCTACTGGAAGGCAACCGAAACGTCGGGGAAAATGTAACCTGCACGTATTTCACCTCAGTGCCTCAGCTCATTCGTAAACAAACAGTTCCTCTCTTCCCTCAAAAAATTATTACTTATTCTAATTTTTAGGTTCAAACTCCTTTAAATAGTAAATTCCAATATTTTTCAGAATATCTCTGTTATATAAACACGGCCTCAGCCTCGTATGATAGTACCAGCTCATCCAGGTGTACCAGCTCATCTATGTGCCTATCTATTTTTTTTATAGACCACTTCCGCTCTAGTAATAAATCCTGTGTCGCGGGAGACTTTACAAACATTCAAACAACGGACTCAAAGAATACTCGGACTCGGATCAAGGTGGATCACACAAATTTTTGTCCCATGTGGGATTCGAACCCTCAACACTCGGCGTACTGGTAATGTCAAGGCGACTACTTCAACCACTACGCCATCTGTGCAGTCGAATTCGATCTCTCTATATATTAATACGTGAAGCGAAAAGTTTGGATCCCTTTTTACGAAAATTGGGCGGACGGAGGAGTATGAAATTTCACACACTTATAGTTTATACAGAGAAGAAGTGACGAATGCTAATATTTATATAAAATATGTATAATAAATACATTAAATTAATGAAAAAACACTACACGCACACGACCATGCATTTGATACACGCAGTCGAAGCGCGTAACTATGGTTACATATATCAATATACGAGTATAATGACATGACATAATATATATCAGTTGGTCGAATTTCGAGCACTAGGCGACTGCTAGTAATCATAATTATGAAACACTTATTCAGACATCTGAAATAAATATAATTGCATGCGCAAAATTGAGAGAGAGCGTTACAAAGCGTCTCCTTCTCGCACATGAAATTACAATGTTGCTAAGGCCCCTATTTATTATTTATTATCAATGCCTTTGCTTATTACTATTTTAATATCAGCCTCAGCAATTAATCAATATTACGTCGAATATAATCTCAAAACTTAAACAAATTTGCAAAGTAGCACACCATTTATCAGCAAAAATATTGCAAGCGAGAACAATATCTAGTCTAGCGTCAATAGTGCTGTTTATACAACACAGCGGTGATTGAGAGCGCGATACTGGGCGATGCCTAGGTAAAAAATCTATACTAATATTATAAATCTAAAGAGTTTGTTTGTTTGAACGCGCTAATCCCAAGAACTACTGGTCCGAATTGAAAATTTATTTTGGTGTTGGATAGCGCATTTACTGATAACATCACGCTACGATCTACGAGGGCGGCACAGTAACGATAAACGTGGGTGAAACCGCGGGAACATCTAGTTTTATAATATTACTAGATATTCCCGCGGTTTCACCCGCGTTTATCGTCGTTATGGATTTTACCATTCTCAAAATAAGAAGAGGCTCATGCCACAGCCGTGTACATTAGCCGATTGTCAAGGCTGATATTATAATATTTCTAGATTTTGCTCGCAGCTTTGCTCGCGTAAATGTAGTCTAGAAAGGTGACCTTTGTCCTTTTCTGTTACCCTGATAACGTGTATGCGAAATTTCATAATAAGCGGTCGAGTAGTCAAGACGTGAAAGCGTAACAAACAAACTTACATTCGCATTTATATTATTAAGTAAGGATTTGATATGTAGGTACTACATTATTCCAGAAAGACATTTTAGACATGGGCTTTTATATTATTTTTAACTTGGGCAAAGTACAGTCGGGCCGCTTATATAGATATACAAAAAACAACGTTTTTAATATCACAAATCTCATAAATAACGCAGTATCAAGAGTTGTTTCGGAGACGTCGTAGTCCGGTCTATAAAGAGAGATATAAAATAAGGCACTTCAAAAATATATTGTGATTTTTCGTATTTCTTCCAGCAAGGAAATTATGCAAACTGTGAAGAGCTTCCAACCATTACTGACACGTCTTTTAAGAGTGTTGATAATGGAATAGTATTCCGGCACAAACCTCGGCTAAGGCCCTACTTTAAGCCAAGCTAGAAACTCGAGAATACATTTAGTTTGTGATAGTCAGCCGTTATGTTATTTTGCCTCGGTAAGCCGCGGTAGTGAGTGGCGACTGTTGTGCAAGAAGTCTCGGGCAAATTGTTATTAAGTTTTATGTAAAGACTAGATTTGCCCGCGGTTTCACCCGCGATTATGATTACTGCGCCGCCCCCGTGGGTCGTAGCGTGATGTTTTATAGCCTATAGCCTTCCTCGATAAATGAGCTATCCAATATTATAAGAATTTTCAATTCGGACCAGTAGTTCCTGAGATTAGCGCGTTTAAACAAACAAACTCTTCAGCATTATAATATTAATATAGATATTCGCAGTAAGCAGCATGGAGCCTGTCATGGAGCCTGAGAACTGTTTCCGATAGAAGGCGTAAACTCGTAGGCATTGTTTTTAGTATAGTTTTCAACTAATGAATTAATATTTTTACTAATATTCTAAATGCGAATATGAGTTTGTTTATATACTTACTCATCTGATCACTATGAAATTTTGCATACACGTTGTCAGAGCTGCAGAAGGGAGCTTAAGACTCATCCATAAAAAAGGTACTGTTGCCGAGACAGAAATTTATTGAAAGAATGTAAATCTAGTATGCGATAAAAAATTAAATATATTGAAATAAGCACAAATATAATACTTTTAATAAGTTTATAAGGCTAGTGTGAATGGAACAGTCGCAAGAGGAAAATCTAGGCGAACGTTTCTCGATCACATCGAAGGCGTTCTGGACAAAGGCCAGGTTAAGAGCACCTTGAACCGACGGACGTGTATGAGGAATGTGATGAAAGTGAATGAAGCCAGAGAAGTGTGTCAGGATCGTAGCAAATGGAAATCCGTAGTCTCTACCTACCTCTCTGGGAAACAGGCGTGAATCTATGTATGTATGTATAATACTTTTGTAACATACTCATATCGCTTTTTTTTTATTTTACTTTTAATTTTGGATTTCAAAATACTAGTATTTTTGTTCACCCTTTCAGCTCAGCTAGAATGCTTGTGTTAGAAGTGGGTTCACGTCGGTATTGCAATCATAATTGAAACTAGTACGCGAAGTAGTATCAAGTAGAGAAGTACTTATTTGTTTTGAAAATATTACCTACTAACAATTTGGATTACAAGTTTTTTTGTAAGCCCTAAGCTAACACGCAGGAGTGGGTTTACGTCGATGTTGCAAGGAAGGGAAACGAACCCTTGTTTTCTCAAGCGATGTCGTTATTCATTGGGCTACTAATTAAACGGAATCCATACGAAGCTCCGCTTGCAGTAACAGCTCGGTTTATCCAGTGCAGTAGTTTCTACATAATGCGGACTAGCGCAAATTCCATCGCAATCTGCGGCTATACATATTTCTTCATGACAAACGGGTCATGTTGGTCAATGCTTTAAAAGACAAATGTGTTTTCTCTGCCAGTGGAAGCAGACCTCGTAGTCGCATTAACCAGAATTATTAACGTGAATATTTCTTAATAAGTATACCTTATTAAGAGTACTATCTTTGTAGCACGTAGTTTATGCAACTGCTGTGAATAAAGTCTTGAGTTCGATATCTGACCCGACCAAGTGCTTTTGAGTCTATTTGTTAAGAATTCTCAGTCGCAGCACGGAGTCTGTAAATGTTCCCTGTAAACGGCAATAAGCTCACCCCTTATAACGTAGAACGTATAATTAATCATAGTTGACAAATCTACCCACTCTTTTGGGGATAAAGACACGGAGCAGAAACTATAGGGGTGCGACTTATAACTAATATAAGGTCTCTTTTTTTATACAACTAAGTTGACAAACAAGCATACGGCCCACCTGATGTCACCGTAGCCTATGGACGCTTCACTTGCGCGTTGCCGACCCTTTAAGAAAGGAAGTGGAAAGGAGAAGGAGCGGGATGGGAGAAAAGGAGTGATTGGGACTCCGGCACTCTCACTCACAGAACGAAACACAACAGTAGGAATACTGCTATTTCACGTCGATATTCTGTGAGAGGGTAGTCCTTCCCCAGTCGAGCCGACCCATTCATGCTGAAATCAGCGAGGCTCTACTACTCTAAAATCTGACATTTGGTCGTGGTTAAAGTTTTTATGTTACAACAAACGTGATTTTATTGCTAGTTTTTGCTCTATATTGATAACGGCAACAGGTAGACGCTTTAAATATTCACAGAATATTTAGTTATATATTCACTTTAAAAATAAATAATTAAATTAAAATAAAACAAATATTTAAAGGAGACTCTCATACAACAAACGTGATTTTTTTGCCGTTTTCATTTATATTCTTTTACCTTTAAATTACAGTGGTAATAAATTAGAGCTTCTCTCTTCTTTTGTTAACCAATAAATGGCTAAACCTTATAAACTCTGAGAAAGTGTAGTATAAAAGAAAAATATGATGAACAATTAGAGAAAAAGGAAACGAAAATTCGGACATATTTAACTGATTACATTTCACCATGGAATTTATAAGTACTATGAATAATTTCACACGCAACAATTTGAATAATATATACGGTATGTAATACGATATTTTGTTTTGGAATTAAGTTGTTGGTGGTAGTTTAAATTCTAACTTATATTATAAATGGGAACGTAAGTGTAGTAGAGCCTCGCTGATTTCAGCGTGAATGGGCCGGCTCGACCGGGGAAGGACTACGCTCTCACAGAATATCGACGTGAAATAGCAGTATTCATACTGTTGTGTTTCGTTGGATGAGTGAGAGTACCGGAGGCCCAATTACCCCCTTACTCCCTTCCCGCTTCCTTTCCTAAGGAGTCGGCAACGCGCTAGTGATACCTCTGGTGTTGCAGGCGTCCATAGGCTACGGTGAACCCTTACCATCAGGTGGACTGTATGCTTGTTTGCCACCATAGTTGCATTAAAAAAAAAACGTGAGTTTGTTTGTTATTGTTTCACGCCTTAACTAGTCGACCGATCATCATAAAATTTTGCATACACGTTGTCAGGGGAATCGAAAAGGACATAAGGTGCTACCTTTCATCCAGAAAAAAGTACTATTCCTAAGGGATAGTAGGTTAATTTACATAACCTACATTTACACGAGCTCAGCTGTGGGTAAAACATAGTATAAAATAAAGCGTACTCTACCTATGGGGTGTGTGGCCAACGCCATCTATCGTACAAATTTGCAAATAATACTACCAACACGATACATGTAATTTTTCAATGTCTTCTTCTCCTTAGCCTTTATTATTCCCAAGTCGCCTGGCGTCGGCTTTCTAGTCTAACCGGATTTCACTGGATATCAGTTTTTACACGGAGCGACTTCCATCTCCGCAACCCGAAGGCTAACGATATCTTAAAGCTAGACCAGTGTCAGGATATTAGAAGGCACTGACTTTCCAATAACGACTGCCATAGATGTTCATCGTGCTCTCCGAGGCAAGGAGCACGCGATAATTGTCAATCAATACGCACATAATTTCGAAAAGGCATAATAGGTATAACTTCCGAAAGTCAGAGGTGCGCGACGTGGGTTCGAACCCGAGCCTCTCTGCATTGCAGTGTTGGTCTCCCCACTGAGCTATCGATGCTAATTTTTCAATGTATGTCTGTTTATATTGATGACTATGATCCAGGCGCTATGGACCGTTCAGTTGTTAAAGCGAGGCGACGTTATCGCTCACAAGTGACTTACAAATAAAAGCTTAGGTGCACCATTGCTTATAAATGATGGATTTAAAAGTATCATCAAAATATCAAAACACATTTAGATAGGTACTTACATCACAAAATCTTATAGATTATAATATGTAAAAAGCTTTAAACTGATTGCAAACAAAATCGAAAAGTCAATATGTTCAGTGTAATTTAAATTTGTGTCTGTGTTTATTTGCCGAGGTTGTGTTTAATTATTTGATACCTGCGGTGTAACACGTGTGAAATGTATTCCCAAGAGAAGCATTTGCCTAAAAGTCACTAAAATGTTAATACCTATAATGTATAATATACTATATTATATTATATATTGTAATATATAATTATAATGTACCTTTAATGACTAAATGTTTGAAACACTGATCATATTACATCCTTTGTGACAACATTCAAAACAATAAATAAATTTGAATGTGAGTCTGAACACCGACTCTAAGCGGTATTACTGGACTACATTGCTTTCTATTTATAAGCTCCGGTCTAGTTTTGTTTAAATAACATTTATAATATATCAATCCTGTATTAAACTGTCCCACTGCTGGGCATCGGTCTTTTCTCAGTGTGAGATGGGTTAGACCGTATTTCACCACACTGTCCCAACGTGGGTTGGCAGACCTTCACACATTGACTCTCAGACATGCAGGTTTTCTCACGATGTTTTCCTTAACCGTTAGAGCGAGCAATAGTTAACTTTTTAATACGCATATAACTTCAAAAACTCAGAGATGCCTTGGGAGTCCTCAACGTGGCAGTCCATCGATTGCCCACTAGACAATCGCTGCTTTTAAATAACATTATAGTTCAGCAATTATCCTATGGCCACGCTTATGCGTCCGAGATAAAAAGATTCCTATTAATCCAGGACTTGGTATATTAGTTGTCTAAGTTTTACCTATTTCTGTTTTCGCCTCATTGAGTCAGCAATATTTAAATAGTTTGACAAAGTTTCTCTTTTTTTCTGTTTACTTATTCAGCCAGTACTTCTTCAAAAACTTTTTATTCCTAAACCATTCTCAAGGGGCGAGGACTTTAACCACTTTCAAGATGCATGTATATTTTAACACCTAGCTGTGCATTAAATATTGTTTTTAATTTCAGACTCGGCCTCTGTGAGGCTTTTACATCCTCGGCTGTTTACGCCTGACCTTGACCTTTAAACTTTTATTCTGTTGAAAAGATCAGATGAACACAAGATTACAAAACTTAAATAAGAGTAATCTAATCAGTCATATGTTCTTATAATATATTTTTAATATAAAAAGGAATATCCCGCACTAGTTATACCTATGCCTTTTATTACTTTAATTGTGTTTGACTTGTGCGGGAATAGAACCCGCGACCTCAGGCGTGGCAGTCGGTTATATTAACCACTACACTATCGAGGCCGCTGAATCAGAAGTGATTAAGAGTAAATGTATGTATGTATATTTAACTAAATGTGGATTTAAAACACCATCTTTTAACTCTTAGTCGTACGAGACATTGAGATCTCATGAAGTGGCCAACTTATGTCACGAAAACAACAAGGCAGTAATCAAATTAATATTTTCATATTACAGCAACAAATAATTACGTGAAAAGTTTTGAGCTCCAGGGAAATGAAATGCCATAAGTTGGCGACGAGAGATGAAAAGGAAACTTCCTGCCTTGCTCACTCGCTCAATAATTTATTATTTTGATAAGTCTTATATGATATACTAAACGGACATCTGAACTGTCCTGAATTGGTCTCGCAGGTTACATTTGCTCCAATACGTCGCACCCGTCAAACATCATTGTTACATGTTCCCCGACATTCAACCAACCGCGCTGGTAACTGTGTGCTCACCCGCTTTGCTCGCACCTATAACACTATACTCCAAGAGGTTGATCCCTTCTGCTGTTCTATGAAATCTTTTAAATCACAATTAATAAAGATATTAAAAGATAGGCAACTACGCCCAACTTAATTTCATCTCCTGCTATTCTTATGTGTATGACCAATGTGTTTATTTTTTATATTTATAAACTCACAAAGTTTGTATTATATTCCATGTTTATATAAGAGGTTGTAAGTAGTGACCTATTTATACGCTGAATTTGTTTAAGTATATTAAGTTATTTAGGGAAACCTGTTATTGGCCATATAAAATTGTACTATACTCGATTTGTTAAGCAAACTATATCGCTGTCGGTTTTCTTAATAAAAATAAATAAATAAAGTGGAGATGGCACTCTGAGAAATAGAGCGCGTTTCCTCACCGATGATTCATTTTGGTGAGGAAACGCTGCTAATGTTAGTTGATGAAGTGTTAATTAGGGAAGTGGTGAGAATTAACCGTGAAGTTAACTAATGATAGCTGTAAGGCACGAGACTAAGGTATAATAAGCAGTCAAGTACGAATAGTTATAGACAACTAGTTTTCACCCGCGGCTTCGCTCGCGTAAATGTAGGTTAGGTTAGGTTAGGTTTGCAAGTGGGTCGTTGATGTTGTATCAGGTTCCGGTGGCCCACCCGCCAAGGCGAGGCGACGGTGCACAGGGGGGTTTTAGTCGGTATGCCGGTATGCTCTAGGCCGCTGAGCCCGACATAACCGTCCCACCTCCCCGAGTGGGGCGGTATGCATCGGGAGCATTTCCCACCTCCCAAAAACAAAAAAGGTTAGGTTTACAACAGTTCTTTTTTCTGGATAAAAGGTACCCTATGTCCTATTCTGTACCCCTGACAACGTGTATGCAAAATTTCATGTTGATCGGTTGAGTAGTTAAGGCGTGAAAGCGTAACAAACAAACAAACTCATTTTCGCATTTATAATATTAGTAAGGATTATACCTAAGCTAAGATTCTTAAAGACAACTTACATGCATAAATTGATATCCTCGCATTTCTTATTGTTTTGCGCTTGGAATGTAAGGGAAAATTTCTCAGGCGATAATATCCGGTTATAACGAAGATTCATATAGTTCACCATTCAATATGACTGAATGATAATAAATAGTTTTATGTGGCGTGCAGGCTAGACCCTTAATGTATTGTATAAAGCGCATGACATTGATATTTTCAACGCAAAACAGCCGACAGTGAGGCGGTTGCTTAGCCAAGATTTTTTCTAAAATTAGTGTAAGTGTTATGTATAGATACATTTTAAGTTATTTCTAATATTGCGTTCCACATTTTTAATATGTACTATATAGTTTATAAGTGAGGACCTGTTAATGCCTGTATGCTACGTAATATTTTGTATAGAAATAGAGATAATGCTGTTGATCTTCCATAAAAATAAAAATAAAATATTAATTTTGTCCTTCACACGTGAGTTTTCCGGAAGGGTAGGCAGAGAGTACAATTTCCAATTGTTACGATTTTAGCATGTCTCTGTCTATAGATGCCGTCACCAACACTTCAAGGTCCAGGAGGTATGTATAATATACTTGGGTAATATACTAAAGATATCTCCTTGCCTGCTATAGGGATACTTCTATAAAGTAAATCCTAATCCTAAATAATATTATAAAAGCGAAAATGAGTTTGTTTGTTTGTTTGTTAGATTTTCACGCCTAAACCACAGAACCGATCATCCTGAAATTTTGCATATACGTTGTCAGGTGTACAGAAACGGACATAGGCTAACTTTCATCCCGAAAAAAAATACTATATCGAGGAAAACAACAATAACGTTCTTATGATAATAGATGGCGCCACGTGTCTTTCGAATCATGATTGAATTATATTATTACAAGCAGTGTACAACCCGAATTGATAGTCAAATTCTAAATTAACGCGAGCGAAGCCGCGGGCAAAAGCTAGTAAAATATAAAGTGCAAGAAAATCTTTTGTTTAAACTATATTCAAATATAAAGTCGAGGAACCCATTGTATCCATGGAATCCTCGCTTTAACCTTATATTTTACTCTCACCCCACAATAGGACCCAAGTAAATTGTGTTCTATTTCGCCGATGGCAAAGATATACAAGCTCCTTAAAAAGAAATGGTATTGTCAGCAGAAGAGCAATTATGTTCGTCCCTGCCGCTAGACACAACAGGTCCTTGTTCGAAGAGTAAGCAGGTTCAAGCGATACCTCTAGTGCTCCGGTATATAGCCTTCAATAACCACTTACTCTCAGGCAAACCTTACGCCAGCCATATTTTTAGCTAAACATCTATTTCTAAGCCTAAAGGGCAACGGTCATTTATTTCACTCAACCAAAAGCGTTTTTACAAAGACGCTCTATTTTTGACTCAAAGCAATCTTGCCAGCACCTTGACAACTTGCGTTAGCTTAGTCACAACATTTTTGGTCAAATTTTCTTTATATAAGTTTTATTTTTAAACAAGTGTCCCGCCCCAGCCATACGCAACCTTAACAAATTATACACCTAAACCTTCCTCATTAATCACTCTGTCTATTAGTGAAAACCGCATGAAAATCCGTTTAGTAGTTTTTAAATTAATCGTGAACAGACAGACAAATGCGATGGGGGACTTTATTTTTTATTATGTAATGGCAAGTGTCTACTTGTGACTTCGTCTGCGTTCTTCTACAGAAAAGCCAAGTTTCGTTCAAATTCATTCAGCGGTTGATGAGTGTAGGCAGAAATAGTTTGTTTTCACTACAATGAGTAACCGATACCTGATCATTTTTACAATCTTCCACATTCATGATATCGGTAGAATATGGCAACATATTTTGTTAAATCGATTTGTGAAAACATAACCCATTCTATCAAATTGCAGATATGTGTCACGTTTGTTGTAAGGAGATGTGCGCAAAATACGTAATGCAATTTGGAGGAGCGATATGGGGTTCGGTCAGGCGTTACTGTGTGTGTAAGTTTGCGTAATACGGAAGGAAAAAAGGGATCAAAAATGTATAATTTTGCTTAAATCATTTGCCTTTTAGCCCCTTTTAGTGCGCGCATATCCTATCCTATCAAATATAATAGTAGCATATTCAAAAACAGATTTAACATTTTTGCGCGATAAAGGATCTCGTTATTGTAAGTGTTACACGAATATTGGATTCAACATGTACATGTACAGTCTATAGGTCTGGAAGCACTTTTAAAACTGTCTTGTATGCATACTAGAGTGTGCAAAGAACTTGTTTGTTTCTCGTGGGATCTTGTTGAGACGTTAAAGTGCTACCGAGAAAATGTTTAGTGTCAATATCCAGTAGTTACATTTGTTACCATGTGTAGTTGCTTTTGCTGTATTTAGGCTACTGTAGTTTGTCTTAAACTAACAAAAATATTAACCATCATGTAAATATGGCGAAAATGAAACATCAAATACGGGCAGACACTAAGCGGTATAACTTTAAATACAAATTGTATTAAAAGATTATTGACTATATATTTATTATTAACTAGCTTTTGCTCGCGGCTGCGCTCGCGTTAATTTAGAATTTCACAATTAATTCGGGTTGTACACTGCTTGTAATAATAATATATATAATTCAATCATGATTCGAAAGACACGTGGCGCCATCTATTATCATAAGAACGTTATTGTTGTTTTCTTTCGGGATTTTTTTCGGGATGAAAGGTAGCCTATGTCCGTTTCTGTACACCTGACAACGTATATGCAAAATTTCAGGATGATCGGTTCAGTGGTTTAGACGTGAAAAGGTAACAAACAAACAAACTCATTTTCGCTTTTATAATATTAGTTAGGAAGTTAGGATTAGGATTAGGATACTACACGACCTTAAAATATGAGTACACCAGTCTGAATGTTATATCTTACATATATATGTATGTGTTAGTAAGTCCGTTTATGCAGACCTAGCATGCAAACCATCTGTATTTTAGTGACAATATGTTGCTTTTACTGTATTCCCAAATTTCTACACTCGACAATGACAGTTGCACTAGTCATATCACATATCTACGCTTGCACGCACAATTTATAAATCTATTATAATATATAAACGAATCTAGTATACGTATAGACACACAAACAGCTTGCTATAAAATAAAGCATACATTTAGTAAATAATAATAATAATAAATAATAATATTCTACCACATACACACAACACCATCTAGCCCAAACTAAGCAGAGCTTGTACTATGGGTACTAGACAATGGATAAACATACATATATACTTTTTTCTTGTAAATACCTACATACATACATATTATACATAGAAACACCCAGACCAAGACAAACATCTGTGTTCCTGCACACAAATGTTATATAAATATATAAATAAACGAAACGTTGAACCCGAGAGCTTATAAATTGGGGCCAACATATCGTTGATGCTCGTGGCAACTACATTCATAACTTGCCGAAATGAATAAAACGAAACCAGATCTCCAGATTCCGGCTCCAAGCCAACCAGTACATAACTAAGTCCTAACTGAACCCATAAAAAATCACTTTCTCTGTTAAGATAATTTCATTCATCCTTGAGAAAATCTTTTAGAGAGCTTCCAAGTTAAATATGAATTCTTTCAACGATTTCTTATTTGTTTAATAAAGCCTAAATTGAGTTCCGCTTTCATTTTTATGATGACTTAGAATATATTATCATTTTTACGAAGTTTTGGTGGGCAGTAGGACTGTTTTAGGCAGATTGTAGATATATATTTTTTTACACAACGAAGGTGGCAAACAAGCATACGGCCCACCTGATGGTAAGTGGTCACCGTAGCCTATGGACGCCTGCAATACCAGAGGCATCACTTGCGTGTTGCCGACCCTTTAGGAAAAAAGGAAGTGGGAAGGAGAAGGAGCGGGAAGGGGGAAAGAGGGTGATTGGGCCTCCGGCACTCTCACTCACCGAACGAAACACAACAGTAAGAACACTGCTATTCCACGTAGATATTCTGTGAGAGGGTAGTCCTTCCCCGGTCGAGTCGGCCCATTCATGCTGAAATCAGCGAGGCTCTACTACCTACAATATTAAAATATATAGATATATATTAAAATATTTATACGCACAACTAACAGCCACAATCATACACCATACTTAATGGTAAGCAGTTACCATAGATCACAGCATGGTGTCCATAGTTGTAATGTTGGACGTTTAAATTAGAATCTGGAGCATGTCTTATTGGTACGCCGCGTAGAAACCGTAAAAACAGAAAACAGTTTCAACAAACGACGTTGGACGACTCGATGGCGTAGTGGTTAGTGTAACTGACTGCCACGCCTGAGGTCGCGGGTTCGATTCCCGCACAAGTCAAACATTTGTGTGCATGAACATGGGTGTTTGTCTTGGTCTGGGTGTTTCTATGTATAATATGTATGTATTTACAAAAAAATAAGTATATATGTATGTTTATCCATTGTCTAGTACCTATAGTACAAGCTCTGCTTAGTTTAGGCTAGATGGTGTTGTGTGTATGTGGTAGAATATTATTATTAAATATTACGCGTACGGAGTCGCAAACAAAAACTGTGAGATCAAAATTCAAAAATCGTGTTCGAATCCCGGATCTACTAAAGCGGGATTGATTATGCTACTATATACTGCTATAATACTTATGTCTTCACGCCTTTAAGTCAATAACCTTTGACTTTTTTCTTTATACCTTTCCATGTTAATCTCATATTCCACACGTACCAAGACAATAAATCTCTGTAAAACACATTATACTTTATATTAAACGTTCGCAGCGGAAACATTGGGGAGTTTCAGCTGCTATCAATCCACATAAAGAATATTTAATGCCGTCTGAAGGGGCATTGGCGTTTCGTTATGATGCCTAAGGCTTACGCCTAAAAAAATATTAGGCTTTTCGTGGAATAGACTGACGTAATATCTTTTGATCAGCTTTGTGGTTATAGATAAAATATTCAAAAGCATAATAAATGTACAAAATTGTTATTTATTTTTATTAAATCGTTTGCTCTTTTAATCGGTTTCGAAGTATTTCTGCAGAAGATTGTATCTAAATAATTTTGTCTTGTGTTCCTACAATGAGAATTTGTTTTAAAGGTTTTTAAAGTCGGTGTTGTTAATAGACTTATCAGTATCACGTTCACTGAGCTATAGATAAAAGGCAAATCGCGAAATTAAAATATTGAAAAAAAAAAAAATTTAATCCCAATGTTCCACGGTTTGTATAAACGTAAAATTTTAGTTCTTAGTAAGTTTCTTGAAGTCAGTTAATGTGTGAAACCAATAAATTTATTAGGTACGAATTATTAATTTTAGCTTAATGTATTTTTATCTGCAAAATCGCGGGTTTCATTGCCAAGTTATGCATAATGTTATTAAGTTCTCAGTTTTTAAGTCAAGCAATGTGTTTTAAGAAATCCCTGTAGTAATATGCCTACAATTAAAACTGATATACAGCAAAACTCTCTACGACTTTATGTTAAGAAGAAAATAAGGCTGATGAAATGCGTACCTTCAGCAAAAAATCTTAACCTTATAACAAAAATAACTTTACATTGCTCCGCCTAACCCTCCGGAGACTATTTAATATAATTTAATATAATAATATAATATTCTACCACATACACAAAACACCATCTAACCCAAACTAAGCAGAGCTTATACTATGGCTACTAGACAATGGATAAACATACATAATTATACACATTTTTTTTGTAACTACGTACATATTATTATACATAGAAACACCCAGACCAAGACAAACATCCATGTTCATGCACACAAATATTTGACTTGTGCGGGAATCGAACCCGCGACCTCAGGCGTCGCAGTCGATTACACATAAATTTGACTTAGTCTATCTATATAGTCACGTAAAAGTAATAACACAATCCATGGGACGTATGAAGGACAAACATGTCATAGCGACGCCATATTAAAATACTTTTATCGCCAGCCTTTCGCCATGATCTAAATTCTTAGTGCTAGTATTCGCATTCAACCCTAGATCGTATTTTTTTATTGTTTTGCGTCTGGAATGTAAGAAGAAATATCACGTTTCTTCATTTCTGGGACGATAACATTCCGTGATACCTAATACACAGAGTAAGACAAAGATGTGAACATATTTTAGTTTCGTAAAATCGTGATAAATTGTAAAGTGAGCACCGATCAGTTATAAGCAGGGGTGGAATATGGATTATAAAAAGTAAATGTATTTTTGGGCTGTCTCGTTCGCGCAGCGAGTGTGCGACTTTTGTGCATAAGGTCCCAGGTAATATATTAGACTTTTCTGACAAGAAAATATCAGTAGCAAATACGCCGACAATAAGTCCGGAGTTCGAAAGTTGATGACGTATTGGTTTGAGCTACGTAGGTACTTATACAATGTAAACTCTGTAATGTATTCACGACTCACATTTCCCTCCCGTAGAGGTAAGCAGAGACCACGTATTTCCACTCGCTACGATCTTGGTTTATTCACATTTAAACACGTATCTCTTTATCAAAAATGATACATTATGTCTCGTTGATGAAATTTATGCCAGGGAATAACTTTAGCAGTCACAAGGTCGATTCCAGGGTTCAGCAATCTGTTATTAAGTTTTCGTTTAGGCGATTTACATATTAATTACAAATTATTACACATATATAATAAATAAAATATTGCAACCAGAAAAAATAATTAATTAGGCATCATAGGACACGTAAAAGATACTCTTAAGTGGCAAACGCAGAATAAAATTACGTGCCACTATGTTGGTTCTTAAAATAAATAAAAATAGTTTATTGCTCATTAATAGATGTTTGGGAAACCCTTAAATTTCCAAACTAAGTTAATAAAGCTTCTCAATGTTTTTAACAAATTATTAATTTTCGTGATTATACTTACCAATGCATTTATTTTAGGCATAATAGTGAATATATGGGCAAGTGTTACGCAACGTAACATACTGTATAGCTAATATAATATATTAGCTATACAGTATGTCACGTTATTATTGTTAATACAAAGAAACAGGCTTAATTTTCGCCTCTCAACGCTCTCATCGCACAATCTATATATTAATACGTGAAGCAAAAACTTTGTACCCCTTTTTACGAAAATTGCGCGGACGGAGGAGTATGAAACTTGGCACAGTTAAAGTTTATATGGAGAAGGAGGGGTGAATCCTAATATTTTTATAAAATATGCATTAGAAATACATTAAAATATATATCATATGTAACGGGTATTAACGCGATCATCACAAGCTTGTGACCACGGCCGGTGTAACCTGGTCGAAACGTCAAGCCTATAAAAGGTAAACATTATGCATGATCGCGTTAATACCCGTTACATGTTATATATATATCATGCAACGTGAAAGTTTAATAGTTATTAATACATTAAATTAATAAAAGAACACTACACGCACACAACCATGCATTTGACACACGCAGTCGAATCGCGTTCGTAGTATTTCGGCATTGTTCGTCTAACGTCGTACAATTCTTTGTAACCATAATTACCTATACTTTATTTGTATGTAATAAAGAAAAAAAGAAAACAAAGTAGCAAGCTTAGGAAATTTGGTCGAATTTTGCCCACTAGGCGACCTAATATTGTCTTCTGTTTACGCGAATGTTATTCATTGAAATTAAACTACTATATACTGATTTTATCGCGATGTTTATTTTAGGCGACCGCTAGTTATAACTAAACAACAAAAGCATCCATTATATTATTACATTCAGACCTATCCTCAAAGACGTGCTTTGTCTCAAAGAGCAAACAGATCAGACGGTGAATTACGCAAACAACTGAAACTTGAATGTTATTATCCTTTGGGTAGTGAGCTTCTGATGGCTGTTGCTCCAAGGAGCACTAATATCAACCGTATAACTGTATTTGTTTAGACTTGAGGCGCTGGGGAATAGTAAAAGAAAGTTTTTACTAGCGTCTTTACTAAGAACGCAAGTCTATAATTCAGCTTTAAGGCTTCTATGACAAAGTACGTTAGGTAGGCATGTAGGCAAATTATTTTGTACCAACATTTAATTACATAAACTATCCCTTTAGTGAAAACAGCATCAACATTGGTTGCAGAAAGTTGCATTACTAAAATAATATTTTAAAGGGAATAGCTACTTTCGGCTTTGCGTGGACAAATTGCTCAGGAAAAAATCTATTTACAAATAGTTATAATTAATTAATTAAAAAATATTAAACAATACCTCGTTGCAGAAAATATTTTGGTAAAAAAGGACGCATAAATAAATATTAAAACTGATAAGTAACAATGATAGGCACCGCCATTTTTCTTCTTCTGCGCTCCATACTGGGTTACCACGTATAAACGTGCATTTTTAATAAGATACTTGTTTTTCTTAACATGTTCTTCTTTATTACATAAATAAGGTATCGTTTTTATAATATTATTCAATCAATAAAATGCTAATTTTCAGTCAATTATAAGTGACAATATTGTAATATTATATATATCAAGAAAAGGCATATTTTAACAACTTGTTGCAGCTTTATTATTATATTTCGTTTGTTTTGGGTATTAGATATTAAAAAAGCAATGCATTTATTACTATAATTAATGTCCACGCCAAGCCGAAGCACCCTAACAAACTGAGCAATTCCCTTTGGGTATAATAATAAGATCAGGTAGCAAGGGTATCTTATTTACTGATTTCCTGGCACGCCTACGTCACAAGTTGTGTCGTAAATCCTTTTTTCTATCATTTGACAATTACCACTTTTACCATATTTGGAAGGCTTATTTTTTATTAATAAGTGTATATGAAATTTCGATATAAAGTAACAACTTTCGATTAAAATAACAAAAAATATTTTCAGAATCCATTGCAAATTTCATCAACGACAAGATATTTGAATTACAGGCTCGTCTCACGACGGCCTTCGTAACGCCTACAGACGCACAGTTCGATAAACATAACTTAGTTTAGCATGACCTTTATGACCGCCTCGGTGGTGCACCGTCCGAAGTATCAGATTCAACTCTCGTGTTACACAAAATGTTATTATAATTTTCTATTAAGAAATTCTCAATTGCAGCACGCAGTCTGGAACTGTGTGTGTGTATAAGCAGCGATAGCTCAGTGGGGAGACCAACTGACTGCAATGCAGAGGGTCTCGGGTTTGAACCCACGTCGCGCACCCTCTGACTTTCTTAAGTTATATAACTTTTCGAAATTATGTGCATATTAATTGACAATTATCGCCTGCTCCGTGCCTCGAAGAGCATGTTAAGCCGTCAGTCCCGGCTGCTATGAACATCTATGGCAGTCATTATTGGCAAGTCAGTGCACTCTAATATCCTGACACTGGTCTAGCCTTAGGGTATCGTTAACCTTCGGGTTGCGGAGGTCAGGTGGCAGCAGCTCCGTGTAAAAACTGATATCCAGTGAATAGCAGACAATCTGCTTATCCCTTTCAGGGGTACAGGCGTAAGACTATCTATAAATAATCTTTTACGACAAGTAATAACACTGTGATTTTTTTTTGTACGTTCTATTTTATGGATGCCGCTACTCCGCCGGCGCTCATTTCACACGTAAAATTCACCAACGAAAGGTTGTTTTGCAAGTATATATGTATAAAAATACTTTTTCCTTAAGCGACGCGGCTTTTTAGGTATAAAAGTTTTAGTGCCACGAGAGATTTCTTTTGGGCAGTCTCGGAGAACTAGTTGAAATGTTTTACTATAACATTACATAATAAGAAGATTTTATGTACAGTGTGAAGCAATCCTTTTACTAGGAAGAAACTTATTGTAGTACCTACGTTACATTACAGCACAAAAGTTATAGGGTTTTCTGTTATGAAATCTCAATAGCTTATGTTTAACTTATCACCAGATATCGTAAAATATAACAGTCAAAAATAGTAAATGATCACCAAATTGCACAGCAAAATATATTTAAAGAGATCAAAATAAGTCGACGGGGCCCCACTCCGCGGGGTTCCTATTTTTGGGTAGGTTAAGAAGCAACCTAACATAACCTAACCCTTCCGAGACGGAATGCAGTGATTTGAGGCGTATAGGTGCTCGTTATGATTTATTTTAGTAAGCATATTTTGCTGCGCAATTACTATTTTTGGTGGTCATTATATTTAATCCCAATCTCAATAGCAGCCTAGAGGTAGGAAGTGAGCGGTGTTACACACCCCGTGCCTCGGTAAGCACGTCAAGATATTGGTCCTGCGCCTGATCTCTCTCTGGTCGTGTTGGATTGCCGTCTCATCGGATCATGAGAGTTGTGTACTTTAACTCTTATAATAGTATGACCTGGCCAGTCTCGTTAAGATTGGTCACTGTCACTGATATTTGGTCTGGAGGACATTACATTTGACATAAGAAAATCTCTCGACTGTATATCCCCGAAAGTAGGCAGAGATGAATTACATCCACATTTCGCCTGTAATTTTAAAGTCCAACGTAGGGTGCCTATTGCCAAACAATCGTAGTAGCACCACGAAGTCTGAAACTATGACCAGTAAACTGCAATGGGCTCGACCTCTATTACCTAGGACTTAAGAGAAAACACTAAGGGCGAGAGAATTGGAAAATAGGTATTTGTAAAATCTATTGCTGTCGTGCAGTGCTATGTACAGTATCGTGAGCGCGATAGAGACAACTGCAGCTTAGACCGAAAATACCAATTAAAAGTACACAAAATAAACGTTTCGTAGTCGTCAGATTTCTTCTCCAAAACTTGACCGATATAACTACTTTTTTTATTAAAAATTAAAGAAAGGTTTTGGCCGTGTTCCTATTTTTCCCTTTTATTATAGTGTAGGTAGAAGTATTATAGTGTAGTTTCCGTACAGCGGAAAATCTAGCCAATTTTTGAGGTTTTTGAAAGCTCATGTCTCTTTTAATAATTAATTTATAAAAAAAAAAGAAAACAGAGACAAGCCAATAGAGGCCATACATTTTTTTGGAAAAAACTATTGCTCTGCTAGCATTATCCAGGGAGGAAACAGGGGACTACGTTTGTATGGGAAAACGGCTCTTGTGTTTACTCTTAAAAACTTGAATGGTGAGATATTGGTATAATACCGCTACCGATCCCTTCGAGAATATATGCGTGAAACTACGTTTGTATGTATTAATGGAACAATAATTAGTGTTCTCATATGGTATCGAGGAAATAACAAAAAATCTGTTTGTTAGAGAATATCCAATACCCGCGAGAACAATTATTGGAAAGTTCGTTTATCCATTGTATTCCCAAAAGCTTTGCATAAAATAAATGAAATACAGAAACGGTGAAAGTTTTTAGATTGGATTCTTGACAAATACTGCTGCGAAATTAATACTCAATTTTAAAGCAATGTAATAGCGCTTTTTTGTATTTTCTTTATTTTGCTCGTCAAAATGACCACACTCCACCTGATGGTAAGCATTCGTGTGGTCTAAGAGCAGTGGCCTCCACACCGCCCTCATAGCAGCCGAGGCGATGTTGAGGTCTCTAATTTGACGCCCTGAGAAGGTGCTTTTTCACGCCCCGCTTAAAGGACTCAGGATTGAAGGAAGAAGGAAACACGTGCCTTGGCAGAGAATTCCATGCTTTGGTCGTTCGGCAGAGATATGAGGACCCAAACTTGTTGGTACGCGCTCTAATCGACTCTACCGTGTAAGGATGGCATCTGAGCCCAGCACGCGTTGTTCTGGATAGGAAAGGGGAAGGCGGGATAAGGTGGAATAACTCTTCCGAGCACTCCCCGTGGTATATTCTGTAGAAACATGCCAATGAGGCAATGTCCCTACGGAATTGCAGAGGTTCCAGCTTACACCAGTTTACACCAGTGACTGGACATTCTGTACATATACACATATTGTAACATAATGTAAGCTTACACCTTTATAACCCTAAAGTGAGAAGCGAAGGCGAATACAGTTTCCACTAGCTAGGGCCAAAGTCAAAAAAAAATTGGGGCAGTCTTTGGAGACTGAAGATATAAGTGAAAACTTTAATCCTTGATCGTAAACACTTCTATATAAACAAAAAAAAATCAAAAATGAAATAAAGGCGCGGGTCGTATTCCTGATACCTACTCTCAGGATTGATACTCTTAGGAGTTATTAAGGGGGTCAAAATTTCGTTATTTTTTGCGTAGGACGCACCATTTCTGAGATATTGTTAATATTCTAAAATAATCCAAAAATGGAAAGCGTGGAAGCGTGACGATAACGAAGCGTGACGATGACGCGAGTTCTATGATTTTTGTTCACCCAAGAAGTGCTCAACGCGCCTAAAGAAGTTTTCACTTCAAAAATATTTATTTATTTAGGTCACAAAGTAACACTTATGAACGTCAAAATATATAGATTAGTGAGTTTACTAAGTTACTGAAGCTACATTTAGGTTAGTTGCAAGGTTCAGGCAAAGCGTTTAGCATATGGGAAGAAATCTGCCGGAAATTGATGACCACTCTTTTAAATCGCCAATTAAATATCATTTCAGTACTTTTCAACTCATCAACAAGGCCGGGAAAACTTTGAAAAACTTTAAAGTACCTTTTCAAACCCTTCCAAAACAAATGACCAAATAAATAACTTGCCGAACTCTTTATTCGTAACATAAATCTTGAAAGTGGTTTCCTTAAAACACATACGAATAGGGACAACCCTCAAAAGAGTTATGACCTTCTCGTATAATTATTATACATCACAGTAATCCGATTTCGAGATCATATTAAACCTTCACGGGATTATAACCTTAGGATTTATAAGAATAGTTACTTTTTGGTATAAGACGTACTTTCGTAAGAAGTTTAGTGCTAGCCGTAAAGTAGGCTTCGCTACGGTGAGGATAATGGGCAATTACTGACGGCATTTAATTCGTAGTAAACGTGGAAGCCTTTATAGGTAAGTAATAAAGGGCATCTTTGGTAACATTATTGCTTACTGACCTGACGGCTACAACCTTAATATTCTTTTAATCAGCGTCGTAAAAAAGCGTGAGGCAGTTTATTGGTTTTTGTGGGTTAAGTACTTAGCTTTGCTGGAGTCTTGGTGATTGCAGTCTTACAAGAGTAGCTGGTATAATTGAAGATAAGTTGCAAAAAGTTCCTACTCTCGCGTAGACTAACTCTATCAGCCTATCAGCCTCGCTGATTTCAGCATGAATAGACCGACTCGACCGGGGAAGGGCTACCCTCTCACAAAGTATCGACGTGAAATAGCAGTATTCCTACTGTTGTGTTTCTTTCGATGAATCAGAATACTGGACGCCCAATCACCCGCTTACCCCCTTCCCGCTCCTTCTCCTTTCCATTTCCTTTCCTAAAGGTTCCGCAACGCGCTAGTGATGTCTCTGGTGTCGCAGGCGCCCATAGGCTACGGTAACCACTTACCATCAGGTGGGCTGTATACTTGTTTGCCACCATAGTTATGAAAAAAAAACAACAGTTCACGTTCAGTTGAATCTCTGGATCCAAACGCGCTGTATTGCCCAAATTCACTGTCATCGAAATCACTTGCCCTAGACTCACTAACTCAAAATGACTATAGAGTGTATTGTGTACCCAGAATAATTTTGCCACGAATAATTTTAACCTAAATTATTGTAATTCAAATCAAACTATAACGCTAATATTACTAATTATGCACCTAATTAGTTTTAAGGTTATTAAATATGCACATACACTAAAAGCAGCTATAGCTCAGTGGCGAGACCAACAGACTGCAATGCAGAGGGTCTCGGGTTCGAACGCACGTCGCGCACTTCTGACTTTCGGAAGTTATATGACTTTTAGAAATTATGTGCCCATTGATTGACAATTATCGCCTGCTCCGTGCCTTGGTGAGCACGTTAAGCCGTCGGTCCCTGCTGCCATGAATATCTATGGCAGTTGTTATTGGGAAGTCAGTGCCCTCTAATATCCTAACACTGGTCTAGCTTTATGGTATCGTTAGTCTTCGGGTTGCGGAGGTCGGATGGCAGTCGCTCCGTGTAGAAACTGATATCCAGTCAAATCCGGTTAGACTAGAAAGCCGACCCCAAGAGACTTGGGAATAATAAAGGCTAGGGAGAAGAAGATACACTAATATATTGATTAAAGCTCAATTACAATTTAATACCCGATTAGGGTTCAAACTTCTGCAAACTGTTACATAATTTTAATGGTAAGTGAGTTTAAACTGAATATCAATATACAATTTAGACACACTAACCACTAAAATTTAACGTTCAAAAGTTACTTAGTGACCTAAAAGAATAAATAGTTTTGACGTTAACTATCTCTTTTTTTGATAAGTCTCGTAATATTAAGTTTATTAATTACAGACTTAGTCACATCCACGCCAGAAAGGTAAAATTTACGACCATGTTATAATTAAAAACTGGTGACTGTAATATCGCCTACGAGCGTCATAATAACATGAAATTAAATTATTTTTATTTGACACGAACACAACAAGGGGATTCAGAAAAGGTTACATAATTTGAAGGCACTGACGCGTTGGCGCGACGGTCAATTCACAAGCGACGGGAGCCGGCTTATCATTTCATTTTATTTTTCATCACATTTATAATAACACTCATTATGATTCCATCGGTGCGGCTTTGCTGGAAAAATCGTTATATTACTACAGGTTTTCTTATTTAAGTCCCTACCCATACTAAAAGGGCGCATGTATTATTTTTTCGTTATTTCATCACAATTTGAAATACAACATTATTTATGTATATGTAGGAACGGCAATACTGTTAGTTGGGACACTAGCGCCATCTAGTGACACAGAAAGGCATTAAGGCGGGACGCCAGCGCCATCTAGCGGCGCTAGACGGAGTCTACGAGGCGGCACGAGGGGCGGACAGAGCTCAGTCTTCGTGTTACTGTCGACCAGTGCACACCTCGTAGGAACTGTCTCGCGTTGCATAGTGATAATAACTGCTCTTAGTGTGAAGTAGTTGTTAGTTGAATTCGAATACAAGTTATCTGACTACCTACGTGTTTTCTATTGATTGAAACCACCATTTCCCACTGCACGTTCACGTGCTTTGGTCCTATAAAATAGCTGATAAAGAACGCTGACATTCCGACATATATACTTGGCATATTTGTTCCACAAAGCTGTAGGCAGAAAATATGGATTTCGGTTCGATCTCACCTGTAGACAGAATATTTTGACTGCACTAATATCACCGTAGTTTAAAAGACCATCTTGTTGCTATTGCGGAGAGTTATGTGTTCCATCATAAAGATGCATTTGCGAGATTTAAACGATTCACAAATAAATAAATATAGCGAACATGACTGAATCAAATAAAATACTGTATGTTGCCTATTTCTGTAAAGCCGATGTTTCAATGCTAATAAGCAAGCGGGCGATAGGTGATTAGATTTGACTTTTATCAGTTACAAGATGTGTCACGCGGACCGCTCACGCCATGGCGGATGCGCGCGAGTCGAAGTGATGGGTGGCACCCCACTCTCCCTCCTGCCCGGCCTTTCTAGAATCACGCCCTGTTCTTTTGTTTAACGTATAGTTAATATATATTGTATAAAATTACTGTTTTTACTGTACTGAGGGCCACTTGCACGACAACTCACAAAATATGTTTAGTAAGTAAGTAAGTAAGTAAGTAATTTTATTTTTCAAAATATACGTACACAAAATACAGACAAATATTATAACACAGCAAAAAGCAAAAAAAAAAAAAAAGTACATAATGAAAAACGAGGTTACCACTCAGGTTTATTGTTGGTTTGCGGTTAATACCTCAAACCAACCCTGATGTTATGTGGTAACCCCAAGTGACGCCCGGACGTACATCAGCTACTCTTTAACATGTTCCACATTCAAAAAATAAAAGAAATAAAAAAATACATACGTAAGATATATATATATATAAATTATAATTGATGAGTATGTAATTGATATATATCAAATATAAATTAAATAAATTGGTGCAATAGTATAATGTATATAAATTTACTATTCAATAATAATAATAATAATAATAACCTACTAACGGTTGCCATTAACGGTTTAGCGATCCGTATTATTATAGATTTAACAAAAACACACATTTTAGAAAACATCGTGGCATCTCAGTCACCCTTACACGGATAACTGACGACAGCACGATGTTTTAAATCTATTGAATGCTAAACGTATTTTGTGAGTTGTCGTGCAAGTGGCCCTTAGTTTGGTAAATTGTAATTAAAAACCTTGTAATTGCGAAGTATATTATTTATATTATCTCCGCTACTTTACTGCCCTGGTCGATCTAGTACCTAAAACTAGATTGACCAATTATAACGTTACAAATACTTAAAAACAGAAGGCCGAAGCAATACAACACAAGGAAACAGAAACACTCACATATATGCATGGCTCATTTAAATTTTTAAGTTTACGAGTTCTAATTATTCTCAGTAATATCTCAATTTGACTACTTTCATCAGTTATACGAACTTTCTACCAGAGTTACGCGGTATTGAACTATTCTCGACAATATGATAAAATTAGTGGTGCCCAAAGGGCAGGTCTATTTTGTGTAGTGGCCTGCCGTTTCATACGCGGGCCGAAGCCTCAGCGCGTCGCGATTGCATGTGAAAGCGATTCGCGCGGCCCCGCCGGTCGAGGAACACCGTGGTAGGTTTAGTCGGTATTACCGGGATGTCGCTCACCATCTTTCCTCGGTGAGTCCGACATAAACTCTTCGTCGCCCCGCGGAGAGGTATGCGTCAAAGCATTCACCCACATTAAAAAAAGAAAAGAAAATTCTTGACAATATAGCGATTTAATAATAAGTTCGGTAAATGCATTTTTCACCGACATTACTGTACGTATGTACAACAGTTCTCACGTACTTCATGAAATCGACTTTCTATATGTACATAAGTATCTTGCGCCTCAAACTTGGCCTTGCTGCAATACTCCCTAGACTAACGTTCCTATTACACAAATAATACATCACTTAAGATGTCAGTAGCGATAAACATTTAAACATAATACACACACAGTGAAGCCTCGAGGGAGATCAATCAAAAGCTTAATCTAGCGCGGCAGCAGGCGGCCTGAGTACTTTATTAACTGCCAATCTATTACAATGTAATTGATACAGGGTTCTACAAGTGTAGCCTCTGAAGGCATTAAGACTATATATTATAGGAGAAAACCTGCTTTATCTTATACGAGCATCTTATACGTAAATAAATGTCAGCCTCGATAGCGTAATGGTTAGTATACCTAACCGACTGCCACGCCGTTCGATTCCCGCACAAGTCAAACATTTGTGTGCATGAACATGGATGTTTGTCTTGGTCTGGGTGTTTCTATGTATAATATGTATGTATGTACAAAAATATATATATATGTATGTTTATCCATTGTCTAGTACCCATAGTACAAGCTCTGTTTAGTTTGGGCTAGATGGTGTTGTGTGTATGTGGTAAAATATCAATAAAAAAAATAAACATCGACGTAATATAAGTACTCTAGATATACATTACCAAAAGTCAATTTCAGTCAGCTCATACAGGTCCGGTAATTAATGGATAACCTTGAAATGTCTTATAGTAGAACTGAAGGCCGTTCAGAAAAAAAATTTAAAAAAAATAAAAATTAAAAAGTGCGGTAGCTAGTTTATACTAGCTAGTCATACTTTTGACTGTCTACCTATTAGCATAATTAGTGTTTAATAATAAAACAACAAAAAACCGATGGAATTCATTCATTTATGGTCGTAGTGTACAAGAATGTTAAATATGGTAATTTAAATAAAATCATATCTCAGGTAGGTTAGGATAGATATTTTTTCCTTTTTTTTTCTGAACGGCCATCTGTTCTACTGTAAGACATTTCAAGGTTATCCATTAATTACCGGACAACCTGTGTATCTGGTGTAACAATTCACTGTGTCAACATTTCTCAATACTGACATGGTGAATTTGCCACAAATTGTCTTTGAAATACCTTTAATTCTTTAAAAGTTGTATTTTCTTAAAATATTGAGAGTTTTTCTTTAGCCAGTAGGTTTAAACACGACTAATATATAATAATAATAATAATATCAGCCCTGTATTAAACTGTCACACTGCTGGGCACGGGCCTCTTCTCAGTGTGAGAAGGGTTAGGCCATAGTCCACCACGTTGGCCTAGTACGGTTTGGCAGACTTCACATATCTTCGAGAACATAATGGAGAACTCTCAGACATGCAGGTTTCCTCACGATGTTTTCCTTCACCGTTAAAGCAAGCGATAATTAACTATTTAATACGCATATAACTTCACAAAGTCAGAGATGCGCGTTTTGGTTTCGAACTCGAGACCTCTGCGTGGCAGTCCAACGGTTCCCCACTAGGCTATCGCTGCTACATGCTACATAAACACGATTAATACATTACCATTATTATTGTATTTAGATATTGAATTAATATATGACCACATCTAATTGTCACACGTTTTATAAACAAACAACTTCATTTAACATCTATTTTTATCTTTCCAGCAAGTTCACTTTCTCGTATTTTCCTACAAGACTAAATAGAAACAGCGGTGTGGAGGACAAAAAGGTTAATGTTCGCCATTACTCTTTCCCGGTATCTTGGACACAGCCCGGGTCCAAACTAATGTTGATTACTGGGCTAGAAGTACTTATACAGAGTGTTTGTCTTCGACCTGTGTCACCAAAACTATGTATATATAGAGTATCTACACAATATTCTCACGCCTATATTCTTAAGAGGAAACACTAAGGACGAGAGAATTTAAAATAGGTATTTGTAAAATCTATTGCTGTCGCGCAGTGCCATGTATCATGAGCGCGATAGAGACAACTGCAGCTTGGACCGAAAATCTCCCCGTGACCATGGCTGCTGAAAAGCAACCGAAACGTCGGGGAAAGTGTAAACACAAATATAAATAGTATAATAGTATAGTAATAGTTTTAATAGTTTCAATAAATTAATTAGCTTAAAAATTAGTTAACTTTAGTAGTAATAGTAGTGTAACAGTTTTCAAAATATTGTAATAAAGTGTCAAATAAACAAAGCGATAAAATCCGTATATAGTAGTTTAATTTCACTGAAAATACCTATTAAAAGTACTTGAAATCAACGTTTCGTAATCCCCTGATTCCTTCTCTAAAACTTGACCGATTTAACTACTATTTTCATTAAAAACTAAAGAAAGGCTTTGGCCGTGTGCCTATGATTTCCTTTTTTATATAATCTAGTCAAATATGTTTTCTGGATGTTTGAACACAGCAGAAAATCTAGTCTATTTTTAAGGTTTTTGAAGGCTCATGTCTCTTTTAATAATTAATTTATGAAAAAAAGAAAAACATATGCACATGCCAATAGAGCCCATACATTTTTTGGAAAAATTTAAATTATTGCTCTACTGGTATTATCCAGGGAAGAAACAGGGGCCTACGTTTGTATGGAAAAACGGCCCTTGTGTTTCCTCTTAAATTAGTAGGCATAGGTGTATGATATCCATATATGGAGTCTTCTGAGACAGATTTCTTTTTTTTTAAAGCCTAATCCCGCTCTAGGAATGTTTCCTCTGTCGCGGGGACTTTACAAACATTCAAGCAATGGACAGAAAGAACACCTAGACTAGGAACAGCCATTTGTGAATCACACATTTGTGAATCACACAAATTTTTGTCCCGAGTGGGATTCGACCCAACAACACTCGGCGCAGTGACCACATAAACCACTACACCATCTGTGCAGTTCTACACTTAAAACTTATTTTAAGTATAGAACTGCACAGATGGTGAACGTTTGTGTTTTAACTTATTGATAACGAAATAAAGTAGGTTTATTATTTGTATGACATTTTAATTTAAGTTAAGCTGGTTTGGACATGTAGAAAGAATGGACGAGGAAAGACTGATTAAGAAAATTTATGTGGCTAGTGTGAATGGAATAGTCGCAAGAGGAAAAGCTAGGCGAACGTTTCTCGATCAGATCGGAAGCGCTCTGAAGAAAGGTTAGGTTAAGAGCTCCTTCAACCGACGGGCGTATATGAGGAATGTGATGAAAGTAAATGAAGCCAGAGAAGTGTGTCAGGATCTTAGCAAATGGAAATGCGTAGTCTCTGCCTAACCCTCTGGGAAACAGGCGTGAATCTATGTATGTATGTATTTAATTTAAGTAGGTATACGGCGTTTTAAAGTTGATAATTATGTTTTTTATTAATTATTGTACTTAAGTAAATATTAATTTATTGTTAATTGAAGTTATTATTATTATTATAATTAATGTAAAATTTGTTAAAAAATTATTGTTTAAAGCGCATATAATTACGGTATCAAATTTGTACGCTTCAATGCAAGACATAGACGGACATATCCATTCATTGTAACATCCTATGTATTACATATATTTACAAATGAATATTTCTGATTTCTGATTATTATTTATTTTACTATCTATGTTTTGCGATAGTTTGAAGAAGCGCGTAATTGAGGTTATACTATTGTTGCCTAACAGGCACAGTTCTGGACACCGTGAGAATTTCCTGACAGGAAAATCGTTTCGGGAATCTTTCCGAAAACAGTCGCCGCATTCATTACAGCTACGCCAGTGGTGCTGTCTTTATATAGCGATATTTAAGGGGCAAGGAGGTCCTTAGCAAAAAATAGTGTTCGAGATGATTATCCGAAAAATATGAAATATTTTGACGTGACAACGTCTAATAAATCGATCAACGCCGGTTGCATACACGAAAAAGGATGACTCATTGTCCCGTTACGCTCATTGTCCCGTTATGCTCATTGTAACTAACGTTACGGGAAAGAAATTTTGTTATGACGTTGTCACGTTAAACTATCGTCCGTAAATTGACTATACAGACAACAAATTTTTTTATGAACATAGACAATTCAAACCGAAGGTTTATGTTTGCATGCAAATATTACTAAGTTTGAGACATGACATAAGCACCCTCCAGAGTCATTACCGAAAGGTAATTCCAATATATTCAGTTGTAAGTTGGATCCACACACGGGGCTATTATTGTACAGGGCAAATAATTGTTATGAGTCTAGGTATTATTTCTGCTCGTTGTTTAAATGTTTGTCATTTGTCTTCATCATCATCATCATCATCATCATCATCATCATCAGGCTATAATAGTCCACTGCTGGACATAGCCCTCCCCCAAAGAGCGCCATAGCGCCCTGTCTTCAGCTTGCCGCATCCAGCATCTGTCATTTGTCTTGCGACATAGAAATTATACAAAGTGCGGCAGTTGTCCATTAAAGAAATATGCTCTTGTCTGAAGAGAAATTCACCGTGCATAAACATTTTTAAGTCCACATTCTGATTTCCAAAATATATTTACTGTATTAACATTTATGATATTTCCTAATATATATATATATTTTATATATATATATATATATATATATATATATATATATATATATTTAATCTTTATTTAAGAAAGAAAGAGGGCTTTATCATAGTCGATAATGTTGCCCTCATTGGATATACATAAGAAATTCATACACTATGCAACGAATGTTCTATTTTTAAGTATTAAAAGGAACAAATCATAAATGAGCCCTGCTTTATGTGACAAATAGTTTTTCGTTAAAAGGGTCCAAAATACGGCCTTACCTATGTCCACATCTCACTGTTATACGCTATTCATGAATAGAACATTGTATTAAAGATGTCTACATATAAACGAGGTATGAATTCGTGCACGGTTCTGCAAGAGTTTCTAGGTTAATGTGTAGTCAGTTGACCATTCTTGCAATAGCAATGGACGTCTTGATGTTGTATTACTAAATCTGTTTTCATAATAACTCGTGTAATCCTTACTTCCTTACTTCATATTATAAATTCCAAAGTAACTCTGTCTGTCTATCTGTCTGTCTGTTACCTTTTCACGGCTAAACCACTCAACACATCTGAATGAAATTAGGTACAGATATAATTTAAAACCTGGGGAAGGACATAGGCTACTTTTTATTGATGTAGGTACCACGGGGGCGGAGCCGCGCGCAAAAGCTAGTAAATGGATAAGTAAATATTATTATGCTATATTGCTAACCCCGTAGTCGGTCTCACTTTATTGGGAGCAACCCTTTTCAGACTCCGAGCTGCTACTAAAATTTCTGGCGTAAAAGCTTAGTAACTAAAGTTGCGTTGACTTTAGGGTCTTTAAGCCCTAATAAAAAGTTTATCAGCGCTGTCATCATTAACAAGTAAAAACATTCAATAAATCCTGTGTCGCGAGTGACTTTACAAACATTCAAAAAACGGACATAAAGAAACTTATGATTCGAACCCACACCCCTCGGCGCAGTGGCAGCGGCGAGGCGACCACTTAAACCACTACGCCATCCGTGCAATCAATCACGCATCAATCAAATTATCGTCAATCAGATTCGATTATTCGAATGAAGTATTCGAATTATTCGAATCATTCGAATAACAATCGTGGTACGCTACTAACAAATAAATAGTAACTTACTAGCATAATAGCCAACGTCGTTGTTAACGTTGATATGTCCCGCGTCCTCTGCGGCAAGCATGTGTGTGTCCCACACGGACCTGTACTCCGGGTCGTGGAGAACATCGTACAGCGCGTCTGGCTCCACGTCCTCGAACTCCGCCACCACCTGGGGATACATACACGATGATTAATCACCAGTACTTGAGTATCAGTCAATAGCAGCGATAGCTCAATGGAAAGACCAAAGGACTGCAATGCAGAGGGTCTCGGGTTCGAACCCACGTCGCACACCTCTGACTTTCGGAAGTTATAAGACTTTTCGAAATTATGTGCGTATTGATTGACAATTATCGCCTGCTCCATGCCTCGGAGAGCACGTTAAGTCGTCGGTCCCGGCTGCCATGAACATCTATGGCAATCGTTATTGGGAAGTCAGTGCCCTCTAATATCCTGACACTGGTTTAGCCTTAGGGTATCGTTAGCCTTCGGATTGCGGAGGCCAGATGGCAATCGCTCCGTATAAAAACTGATATCCAGTCAAATCCGGTTAGGCTAGAAAGCCGACCCCAAGTGACTTGGGAATAATAAAGGCTAGGGAGAAGAGTAAAGTCTCCTCGATAAAGGGCTATACACTCGGAAGCACTAAGTGTAAATATCTTTTACTAATAAAACAGAAAATTCAATACCACCAAAAACATTTTCATGTAAAATGTTGCCAAGACGAGACCATATTATGACTCGCACTCTCAAAAAGTTATCAGATCTCATGTAGAGCCAAGCTTCTAACTCTAAGCTCTCTAAGAGTAAGGACTCTACAAGGCCTAACTTCACAAACTCTACACCTTAGTCAAAATATGTGGCTTGGCCGTTTCGTTACTACAAGAACTATTGTATAACAGAAAATTAATGAACAGTTGATAAATTTTTCACCTTACGCCCATGTGAATATAGCGAAATGGCCAAGCCACATATTTCAAGATCATTCAAAGAACAAATTAAATTTTTCTATTAAGGATTAATGTTACAAATTTAGTTATGGCCTAAATCTCCGAAGGAGTAATCTGAAGTACTAGTATAGTAATACATTATATGTGCCTGAGGTATGCTACCGTACAAACTGCCAGACCTTGTAACACTACTGAGAACAGGAAACCCAATAACACTTTATCCGGCCCGAATATCAAATTCTCAAACATATCGCGCTAACTGACGACCATGAGTGACTGTACAATCAGGTAGATTTCTTAAACACTACTACCACACTTACGTTATTTCATAGATACATAAAGTAGACAACAGATAAAGAAAGAAAACATATTCACTGTTGTTAAACCCACGCCAGCTAAAGAAAGAAAATATGTTTATTTTTGTTCACCACAGGCAAACAAAAACAGATGAGCTTCACAAATAGATGCATTTCCTGAGCGCGTTGAATTCCATTGCCAGCCTACATAGCTGATGCGACGACGCCGCCGTGCCGGCGCAGCGACGAATACAAAACAACTAACAATTCCATTCACACTGCACGTTCTCATTCAGGCACACGATCTACTAAGTACTAACAGTAGGAATATCTGTATGTATTATGGTGTAGCAGACAATCTTGTCATAACCCAAAATAGATATCCATTTTGGTTAAAACTTATTTCATATTGCAATGAATAAAAAAGAAAACAATGAAGACAACCCTTTATTGAATATCAGTTCTTAACCGCGGTATTGACTGCGTAAATGCCACAGAAACCCATTTCCGGGATATAAAGTATTCTATGCACTAACCCACAAACCACAAAACACAGTTTGCCATCCATATTTAAGTGTACGAATGGTGCAGCGGACCAGTGCACGCTTCGCGCGTTATTTTTGTGTACGAATGGTGCAGCGGACCAGTGCACGCTTCGCGCGTTATTTTTGTGTACGAATGGTGCAGCGGACCAGTGCACGCTTCGCGCGTTATTTTTGTGTACGAATGGTGCAGCGGACCAGTGCACGCTTCGCGCGTTATTTTTGTGTACGAATGGTGCAGCGGACCAGTGCACGCTTCGCGCGTTATTTTTGTGTACGAATGGTGCAGCGGACCAGTGCACGCTTCGCGCGTTATTTTTGTGTACGAATGGTGCAGCGGAGCAGTGCACGCTTCGCGCGTTATTTTTGTGTACGAATGGTGCAGCGGAGCAGTGCACGCTTCGCGCGTTATTTTTGTGTACGAATGGTGCAGCGGAGCAGTGCACGCTTCGCGCGTTATTTTTGTGTACGAATGGTGCAGCGGACCAGCGCACGCTTCGCGCGTTATTTTTGTGTACGAATGGTGCAGCGGAGCAGTGCACGCTTCGCGCGTTATTTTTGTGTACGAATGGTGCAGCGGAGCAGTGCACGCTTCGCGCGTTATTTTTGTGTACGAATGGTGCAGCGGAGCAGTGCACGCTTCGCGCGTTATTTTTGTGTACGAATGGTGCAGCGGACCAGCGCACGCTTCGCGCGTTATTTTTGTGTACGAATGGTGCAGCGGAGCAGTGCACGCTTCGCGCGTTATTTTTGTGTACGAATGGTGCAGCGGAGCAGTGCACGCTTCGCGCGTTATTTTTGTGTACGAATGGTGCAGCGGAGCAGTGCACGCTTCGCGCGTTATTTTTGTGTACGAATGGTGCAGCGGAGCAGTGCACGCTTCGCGCGTTATTTTTGTGTACGAATGGTGCAGCGGACCAGCGCACGCTTCGCGCGTTATTTTTGTGATCCACAGATGATTTCTCCGCGTCTGGGTAGACTTCATTAAGTAAATAACATCAGTACCTAAAAAATTACTTACTCAGTAACATTTATTTTTCCTTTCTTATTTTCCAAATTTATATAACAAAAATAATTAAGTAACAAGCAGCCTTATTACATACAGGTTATTAGCAAACATTTTCCTAGAAATTGTATATATAACCATTAATTGCGCATTACTTGATCGCCTCATTAATACGAATAGGATACGAAGCCACAAAATATCCATTTGCGTATATATGGCAAAAAGTTACGTTTCTACGGAAACGTTTCTAGGTATGAAAGTAATAAATTAATGCTGGCGCAGTTTCAACCACGCGTTGCCATCACTGCGCATCGTAAAAACGTGCCTCGACGCTGTACATTTTTCACCTGTCTGCAAATAAGGGTCGCTGATGAACCTGAAGCCACAAGTACCTAGGGGTGCTTAGTACATCATGTGAGTGAAACCAGTGCAATTACTATGTCTATAACTGAATAAGTCATAATTAAGGCCATGTACGCCGAATGTTTTATTCTCCCGCAAAATAGAAGCGAAATCTAAAAACGGCAGCCGCGCGATACGTACCTACTCTGTATCTTGATTTCATATTTCAATAATTTTAATAAAAAAATGCATGGAAAAAAAGTATTAATTTTGGTTCGGTGTTAAATGACCGTACATTCTATCAATTATCATATTTTTTTAATTATTTAAATCTATGTATTACATTATATGTATTACTAGCTGTTACCTGCGACTTCGTCCGCGTAGATTTTAACTAAAAAGTGTTTGTCGCCGCGGAACCCAACTATATTTCTCTGCCCAAGATACCTAAATGGCGTAGTTTTTATAGTGTAAAGCTAGATAATAGCATAGCTTACTCAAAAACAATATTTAAATATGCGTCGTTAGATTACACGCTGTTACAGAATGCGTAAGAAAAATAAAGATTCACAGCTCCTCCCCCGTAGGTGATAGCGTGATAATATGTACCCTATGTGTTGAGGCGACCTGTTAGTAATATTCATGCATAATTTGAAGTAAATCCATGCCGTACTTTTTGAGTTTAGCCCGGACATACATGCAGACATACAGATAAACAGACAAACAGACAAAAATTCTAAAAACTATATTTTTGGCTTCGATATCGATTGTAGATCACGCCCCAAGTATTCTTTTAAAAAATATTCAATGTACAGTTTTGACTTTCCTACGATTTTATTATATGTATAGATTTTGTAATGTTTCTCGTGAGTGAAATATGACTAATCATATTTCTGTCTCGGCGGTGCGTTAGATATTAATATCCATAATGTTCATTTACTAAAAACCACGGAAATTCTGTGATTTTTAGTAAATAAACATTAAGGATATTAATATATGACCTATTGTAAGTGAGGGTGCACACTTAATCTATTGACCTAACACTTTTGTATTTAGCTTTAAGTTGTGTGTATCTTTGTAGATGGTCCAAAAATAAATAAATTATCTTAATAATATAATAATAATATTCTACCACATACACACAACACCATCTAGCCCAAACTAAGCAGACCTTGTACTATGGGTACTAGACAATGGATAAACATACATATATACTATTTTTTTGTAAATACATACATATTATACATAGAAACACCCAGACCAAGACAAACATCCATGTTCATGCACACAAATGTTTGACTTGTGCGGGAATCGAATCCGCGACCTCAGACGTGGCAGTCGGTTACACTAACCACTACGCCATCGAGGCCGACAGTAATGCTTTTGTAGTTGTGTCTTACGCTTGAATATATTATTATAATATTAGCCTAGTATATACATTGTCCCACTTTTGGGCACGAGCCTCCTCTCATTATGAGAAGGATTAGGTCATCGCTCACCACGCTGGCCCCGTGCCGATTGGCAGACTTCACATATTTTCGAGAACATTATGGAAAACTCTCAGGCATGTAGGCTGCCCACGATGATTGTTGTTTCATCATTAAATGAGCAGTAATTAATTATTTAATACGCACGTATCAAGGGATCGAAGCCGAGATCTCTGCATGGCAGTCCACATATATACATATATCGAAACGCTTGGATTTTATAAGAATATAACAAGCAGCGATAGCCTAACTGGGAAACCGTTGGACTGCCTCGCAGAGGTCTTGAGTTCAAACCCAAGGCGCGCATCTCTAAATTTTCGAAGTTATATGCGTATTAAATAGTTAATTATCGCTTGCTTTAACGGTGAAGGAAAACATCGTGAGGAAACCTGCATGTCTGAGAGTTCTCCATAGTGTTCTCGAAGATATGTGAAGTCCGCCAACCCGCATTAGGCCAGCGTGGTGGACTATGGCCTAACCCTTCTCATAGTGAGAAGAGGCACGTGCCCAGCAGTGGGGCAGATTAATACAGGGCTGATATTAGTATATTATAACAAGCTTATCTAGTAGACAGCTAGCGTGTTATGTATCTATAATAATCCTAATCCTAACTAATATTAAAAAAGTGAAAATGAGTTTGTTTGTTTGTTTGTTACCTTTTCACGCCTAAACCTGAAATTTTGCATATACGTTGTCAGGTGTACAGAAACGGACATAGGCTACCTTTCATCACGAAAAATATTACTGTTCCCGAGGAAAACAATAACAACGTTCTTATGATAATAGATGGCGCCACGTGTCTTTCGAATCATGATTGAATTATATTATTATGCAAGCAGAGTACAACCCGAATTAATTGTCAAATTCTAAATTAACGCGAACAAAGCCGCGGGCAAAAGCTAGTCTTCAATAAGCCGCAATTGACGGTGACAGTCATTCCAACTTAAAATCTCTATACGTATCTTTTTTTTCGCCGTCAAGCAATTTAAACTGCGGCACCCAACCGCCAATTATAGAAGCTTATTTCCGAAACTCAAAATGCCAAACTCTTGCGAAAACTAGCACAGATAATTTAGCTATGGTTATTGATTTTCTTTTACGCGCTGGAGGTAATTTAGCAAATGTAGCATTGTCCATTTAGAGCTTATGAATGACCTAGGTGTGAGTAACGCCGACGCAAATAACTAGTTTCTGAACGGCGTCAGTGCTATATAATTTCTGAACTTTATGTTCCGCTTTTTATTTTCGTGTAGAAACGCGTCTTAATAATTTAACAGGCGTGAATATAAGTTTATGTGTTCGAGATGAGAAAGTGTGGATAAAACTCGAGCGTGAAAGTTTCTTGGCGTTAAAGTTGATCTTGTGTATCCATATTTTATTGGATTGTAGCACTTGCTATCAATGCTATTTATTTATTTGAGAGGAAACACTAAGGGCGAGAGAATTGAAAAATAGGTATTTGTAAAATCTATTGCTGTCGCGCAGAGCCCGCAGAGCGCGATAGAGACAACTGACTCTACAACTCCAAAACTTGACCGACTTAACTACTTTTTTCATTTAAAATTAAAGAAAGGTTTTGGCTGTGTTCCTATGTTTTCCTTTTATTATATAATCTATTCAAATTTGTTTTCTGGATGTTTGAACACAGTGGAAAATTCGTCCTGCTGTTCCGTCCAGCGTATGGAATTAAATGTAAAGCTGAAGAGTTTGTTTGTTTGAACGCGCTAATCTCAGGAACTACTGAAACGAATTGAAAAAGCCTTTTTGTGTTGGATAACTCATTTATCGAGGAAGGCTATATGCTATATAACATCACGCTACGACCCACGGGGGCGGCGCAGTAATGATAAACACGGATGAAACCGCTGGCACATCTAGTCTATTATAAAATAGAGTAGAGAGTAGATTAGTGAAGCAGGGGTGTTGAATGACTCTGCTATACATGTGAGTAGAGTCATTCAATACCTGCTTCACCGAGGTACTCACTTTTCGATGCGATTTCGGGACAAGATGTTATTAGGATTTTCTATCAAGAATATTTCAGTAGCATTCCGAACTGCTACTAAGAATTTGATAGATACAGTTCTTCGTAGACAGGAACTACCCGTAGATGGCAATAGATTCCCGAACTTTAACATAGGAACTTAAATCATAGCTGGCGAAATTTTGGTTTTACACACCTCTGCCGACTTTATTAGGGACATAGACATAAAATTTATTATGTATGTTGTTTTAACAAGATGGCTTACCATACAGATAATCCAAATCTAATAGCAGACCATAGATAGATAAAAGCAATTCGCAGCTAAATCACACATACACATAACACGTTCCAAACAAGAGATCAAAGAATGAACCATAGACGTGTAACTAAGTACATAATATCAACCGACGCCAGTACTATCAAACTTGTGCCAGGCATGAATGTGCGTCATGCAAAACAAAATAGCTCCCAGCTTCACATTCAATTTCCAACTGTACTCGAGTATTTTCCAACTGGAATTCTGTTACGCATTGTTGTAAGGAAAATGTTTATCGAACAATTTACCTTCACTGATGCAAGCGAAGCTTATTGTAATGTTCAAATTAGTTTAGGATGTTGTGAAGTCTAGGAACTATCACGTATATATCTTGGCTTGTCTTTCGGGATTATTGGTTGATTAACGTCACCTATTACTTTCATAACTTTGGTTAAAGCAATTTTAAATGAATGGTTATTTATTTACTTATTTATTTACCTATACAAACAGATTACAGTCTTAACATGATAAGTAGTAATAATGAACGTATTATATAAACCGGACAGTAATCCTAAGGTAGTGTACACAACATGTACATATTAGAGCAGATTACTCGTGCAAAACAAAAAACATTATTAAAATCTTAAATTCGTTAGTGCAGGATACAAGTGGATAATTGTAAGTAGGTTTTTACCTAATAACTGTAATTTTACATTATAACTAGATTTGAAACTTTTCGGAACTAAGCACACCTGATACAATCTTTTTATATATATTGAAAATGTTGATCCAATTAGTATATTATAGCATAAAGTTTGTGCAAAAATTATGTCTCGGAAAGAGTAGACGAATATCTATTATGCTTACAGTTCACTCACTTTAAAATTAACACAAAGTTATGGTTACTTTTAGGCTGTAAAGTATTGAAAAGAAAAAGCAGCTTGAGGTAAAATATAGATTTTTAAACGAACATAATAATTTGGCATGACTTTGATATTGACTTCAATATCAAAGTTAACAATCATTTACTCAATTAGGTCACGAAGTAAGATGTCATAATTATTATCGGTTAATAAATTTACTTAACAGTTCAAGCTTCTAAATGTTTTTACTTGGGCATTGCCGCACAAATTTTGATATTACATCAGCAGCTTCGGAAGTCATTTCCTACTACAATTAATTCAAATCAGCATAACTGTATGATGAGAAATACGTTTTATCAATATTTTCTATCACTCCATTCTACTTTATAAAATATTTCATCATCATATTTGACTTGTGTTATACTTGAGTTTTAATTTATTTTTTTCACTGGGTCCTCAATACAACCTTCAAAATGGCCACTTCTTATGATTACGCGCTGTTTATTGCCGAATGTAAAGGTAGAGTCGTGTCTATACACAACATATATTAAGCCAACACTAAGGAAACTTATAGAAATGAAAAGAAACGCCTCATTCCTTCCGTCACAGGAAATAAAAAACGATATTTTCTCATAACCTCGTGTGATATATGGACGTCATTTCCAGATTACAATCTATAATAAATTGTTGTAGTTTATGGCAGCTCCATTGTACATATAATGCGTTCAGACGCCATAGAGGCACGCCCCGCTGGTTCGATTACAGTGAGTTTTTAATTTATGAGTAGTTTTGCACATCATGCTAGTGTCCCGAATGGTTTGGCAGGGGTGAATGACCCTTATATCGCCTATGTTTTAGTCATAGTTGTTCTATTACCATAGTACACTATAAGTGTATTAGTAATACAGGTGAGATTATCTTCTTGGTGTGGCAACTCGTGTATACGGACCATTAGATCTCATTTTGAAATCCTAAGTCGACCTAATATAAAATTATTGTGTTTTCCTGGCAAAAACGTTGTCAGCCAGCAATTTGAAGCTATTTGTTGCGTGACACAGAAAGAACTTAAAGTCACTGGTCATAGATTTAGCGCCTGCTCTATTACCAGTCGTGTCTGATAGCCATCTCACCAGATTAAAAGAGTAAGTAAATAGAGAGTGCACTTAAATTTGCACTCATAATTGTACACTATATCTTCTTCACAGATGTCTAGTCTAGCTGAAATTCGGATGACGTTATGTAGTGTTTTATAGAAAGGCCAAAAATGGTGAGTACTGCGGGATACCTACTAAAATATAGAATTCGCTGAAACTGGAGCAGCCAAATGACTCTTCCAAACCTGCATATGCTACCGTAACCATATATCGCCCATTATGTTTATTAGTCTTATGTAATTCAAGGGAAGCTTATTGTCATATTATTGGGCAGTTTTCCAGGCTCTGTGCTCTTACTAATAATGTCCAACCATATATCTTATTTTCGACTCGAGCAATCGAATCTCAACATATATCACAAGAGCAAGGAGGTAGTCAAAGCTCCATCGAATAAAGTAAGTAATTAACAAGTTTTGTCATTTTTAACGGCTTTCCAAAAACGCATTTGTCTTCCCAGGCGTAGATTTAGCTTAAAGACTTATTAGGTGAGTGTGCAAAAAACGGTTTACCGCCAAAATCCACGCATACCTTCCATCGCTCACAAAAGGCGGCGACGCTCCCTCGTGACTTCATATACCTACATGCTAATGGCTACAACAAAACTGCCACGCAATGCTGGCGAAGCGAAAGTAATAATGGAACATTATCATTACCGCTTATGTTCTGTACGCGGTATAGCTAACGCGAACATGGCTGGACATGGACGTCGTTTTATGTCGGTTAGTCTTTAAGGTTACGGATACAGTGGTAGGTGTTTGATCGGATAATTGTTTCAACACGTCACAATGATACGGTTTGTTGGCTTTTGAGCTTTGCTTAGAAGCTCTTTATAGGGTTAAGTGTGTGTGGTTAAAGCATTGTTTATTCATTGTATTTAGTATACACTTATGTGACGTTTTTGAAGTGAAAACTTCTTTAGGCGCGTTGAGCACTTCTTCGGTTAACAAAAATCATAGAGCTCGCGTCATCGTCACGCTTCCACACTTGCCATTTTTGAATTATTTTAGAATATTAACAATATCTTAGAAATGGTGCGTCCTACGCAAAAAATAACGAAATTTTGACCCCCTTAACAATCCGTAAGAGAGTATAAGGAATCCGACCCGCCCCACTTTTTTTTTATATGGTCAAGGATTAAAGTTTTCACTTCTCGACTACACGGATAGCGTAGTGGTTTAAGTGGTCGCCTTGACAGTGCCACTGCACCGAGTGGTTTGGGTTCGAATCCAACACGTGACAAAACTTTGTGTGACCCACAAATGGTTGGTACCAGGCTGGGTGTTCTTTGTGTCCGTTGTCTGTATGTTTATAAACTCCTCCGCGACACAGGAATTATTCCTATACAGGAGAAGTCTTTAAAAAAAATTGTGGCAGCCGATAGAAGTGAAAACTTTAATCCTTATTCATAAACACTTCTTTATAAAAAAAAGGGCGGGTCGGCTTCTTGGGATTTATTAAGGGGTCAAAAATTCGTTACTTTTTTGCGTAGGACGCACCATTTCTGAGATATTGTTAATATTATAAAATAATTCAAAAATGGAAAGCGTGGAAGCGTGACGATGACGAAGCGTGACGATGACGCGAGTTCTATGATTTTTGTTCACCCAAGAAGTGCTCAACGCGCCTAAAGAAGTTTTCACTTCAACAACACTTGCAAATTGTACAATATTGACTGGTGTGCAGTGACTTCAGTTGCTGCCGTGCCACCGTCCGCTGCGTGTTGTGGATACCATCTTTATAAAGTAAATAAGTAATGCACAAACTCTGATTATTTATGTAATATATATTTTGTGTTTGCACGGACAGTTGCTAAGATTACCCAGTTAATTATGAAAACTTTAATAATTAATAAATAGCCGGACTTCCTGCCAGGGTATACTGATGTATGGTCTAAAGCGTCGATTTATTTGTGAAAGTTAGTTAAGGATGAGTTAACACAAAACCACAGATTTAGTAATAGTCCAAATTTATTAATACGTTATATTTTAGTACAACAGTTTTTGGTTTAGATGCTAATCCGTGGCGATCGATTAGTCAACTGCACGTTAATTAATATAAAGAAAGCAATAACTTATAACTAGGTCGGCGAGATGCAACGCTAGCTAAACAAATGTATGTACGCTACCCGTACAACTGATAATAATTTGCTTAGACCGTAAATAGAATCCGAGACCTCCCGTTTAACAATAGCACAATCGTTCACACCTGGACTACGTACTGGACTAAGAGAACAACAATCAACACAGACGAGCTAGATTTAGTTTTACCAGCTACAATCAAAATTGTTACTCCATCCTTTGTTAGAAGATAAACTAAAGATAAACTCTTTAATTAATCCTGATAAACTAGAACCTGCAAATAAAAGAAAACTTCAGAGAGAAAAGTTTTGAAACGTGCAGAGAAACTATTTCATTTAATTGTTGAAACAAACCGTATAGTTGCAAGTTGATTTAGAACAATGTCTGTTTCTGTATGGATGCTAGAAACAGAAGGGATATTATTCTTGCGCATATTTATTTATCTTACTGCACGGATATAGCTTTAAGAGGTTGAACTTTTTGAAGTGAAAACTTCTTTTGCGGTGTTGTGCACTTTTTTTGTGATGAGTAAAAATGTCAAACTCGCGTCAGGACACGTGACCTGATCGAAAATTCGTAAGACGGAGGGAGAATTGTCATGTTTGTGTACGATAGCGCAATAAATGAATATTGTATTTTGCCACATAAATGATAGTACTTTTATACTGATAATTAAAGAAATTCGTGCAAAATTATTCCCTGACCATTCCAAAATATCAAAAATGCATAATGTTAATATTCAAGTTTTCACTTCTGCCGGCACTCCCGCAGTGCAACCCGTTGTTTTTTTTTATAAAATATAGCCGATATTACTCGGTGATAACAGCTTTCTAATGGTGAAAGAATTGAAAATCGGTGGCGTAGTTTCTTAATCAAATTCTTACAAACAAACAAATGAAAAATCCAGTCTTTTCTCTTTATAATATTAGTAAAGATGGCAGACTTTACTAATATTGACTGCAAGGAATCGAGTGATTTTTTTTATTTTATTACTTACCACTGCCATCGAGCAGCGATAGCTCAGTGGGGAGACCAACAGACTGCAATGCAGAGGGTCTCGGGTTCGAACCCGCGTCGCGCACCTCTGACTATCGGAAGTTATATGACTTTTCGAAATTATGTGCCTATTGATTGACAATTTATCGCCTGCTCCGTGCCTCGGAGAGCACGTTAAGCCGTCGGTCCCGGCTGCCATGAACATCTATGGCAGTCGTTATTGGGAGAGTGTCGACACAAAAGATCCCACTGGGTCGAAGTGTCGCCGGTCTGCACTGACTGGCCCCCACATAAGATAAGATAAGATACTACTGCCATCGCGCCCTGTAGGTTCGATCCTCACACGAAAGAAAAATTTATGTGGTCGACAAATCCTTGTTCCAAACTCGAATTTTACTAGTGTCCGTTGTTTGAATCTTTGTAAAGTCTCCAGCGTCACAGGAATTTGTCATAGTGCGGCTTTGCTTTCCTATTCACTCGTATGGGCACACCGGTGGCCAGACATCATAGACTTTTAATTATATCTGCTATTCTAAAACTTGACAGATTAATACAACAAAACAACAACACTCTTTTTAATCGCCAATTTTATAATGCTGCTTATTTTACAAATTATATCTGTACTTTATATTTGAATAAACAACTAAACTTATAAAATATCTGCCGCACTAAGGATTTCGCAAACGATATTCACAGCGCAACAGCTGTCTTATTTGATACTGAAAAATGAATATATTATGCTCCTCAAAGTTGCTTCTGATATAAGCGAAATGGAGTGCTATTCTTTTAAAATACAGTCTAGCATTGAGCGCTGTCATAGCGATAAAAGAACAGCAGGTCTACTATGAAACTATCTATCTGAAACTTTTAAAGAAGTTATTCGGAGCTACGCTTCCGAACAGCTCAGCGCTTTACAAATGTGCATTGCATGCACATTTGAGACGCGTTAATTATATCATTTTATTCGACTTTCTAAGTCAGTTCGCAATCGAGCAGCCACCGAGCTCAACTACCATTAAACCATTAAGTTTACCATTTTAATATTAATTTACCATTTAGTAACCAGTTGTTAAGTAATAAGTGTTTTTACTAATATTGACTTTAGAATAAATATTCTCTCTTAACATACCAAAACGTAGTATCTATTTAACGCAGTTGCTCCTTAAAACTACTCTATTAAACACCAAAGAGCTCGCTCCGCTACAGAAGTCGCGTACGATTTCTATCAAAATGTCATTAGTCCGCTGTACGCACTGGTCATGAAAAATCTAGAGATTAACTACAGAAAATCAGAACGAGTTTGAGCGTAAATGTGTTTCACGGTACGAACAGATAGCCCGAAACTTTGGCATTTGTAGACATACAGATTATGCTATGTTATTGTACCTATATTAACGTAGTTAGAATATGCTACACTAAGGGCCTTTTCATTGTCATGCGTGTTTGCGCCCGCGTGCGGGCCAGGCACGCATGACAATGAAAAGGCCCTAATGCTCTAAGCTGTGGACAAAATCTTAACGGCGGACTAATTGACATTTCGCCTTTCATATTTCTATTCACCAAAATACATACAGAGCTCGATATTACATTTAATCGGTTAAACTTTTAGTCGACCTAACTTGCAAAATATTGTTGAAGTCTAATTCGTTTCACAAACAGCAATTAACGCCTTAAGTTCGTCGACGGGCATAAATACGTTAGTGAACACCATTTGAATCAGCGCTTCGCTCTCGGTCGTTCTTAAGCGACGATGAGTTCGCAAGTTATATTTGGAAGAATATCATGGTGTTTTGGTTATTTTTTATACAGTCATGCCGATATTCGATTGCAATCTATATAACGCTTGCATGTACCACTATCATTTCATAATTATAAGCAAAACTCATAACGCATTTCTTAACCGTGCAAGCAACAGATTTAATAAATTTAGTAGCGAGACGGCGAATAATTGAACAGATCTTACGTAACATTTTATTTTACTGGCAGGAGCTTTGTACTCTCGATTCGCAGATTTATATGATTGTTTTAACTGCTAATAACTTTTGAATGCAACAACTTATTTTTTAAACGGTTACCGTAGCATTGCTTGCGATACTAGGCATTTCACACTTGTCAAAGTCAAAGTCAAAAATCATTTATTCATTTAGGTCACAAAGTAACACATATGAACATCAAAGTATATAGGTTAGTGAGTTTACTAAGTTACTGAAGCTACATTTAGGTTAGTTGCTAGGTTCAGGCAAAGGGTTGAGCCTATGAGAAGAAACCTGCAAGAAACTCACGGCCACTCTTTTAAAGCGCCAGTTAAATATAATTTCAGTATTTTACAACTCAGATTAACAAAGTGTTACAGCCATTATGCCATATACTACTGACTATAAAAAACTAAGATAATAACAATAATAACTTAATAATATTATACAGAGGAAATAATTTGAGCTAAGATATATTATTTAATATAAATCTAAAATAGACAGTAGGATTGGCATGATGGCGCATACACTTACACTCTGTGACTATGCAAAGGCTTAAATTGACTTATAAGTAATACAGATCTTTGAATCCTGTATGCAACAAGCAACTAGCTCCATGAGTTTTTGTCGTTTAAGTAGTCGTTGACTGAATAATAACCCTTCCGAAGAAGTTGTTTTGCGTTTCCTATCCAAGGAACTAGGTTCCCTGCTAACAGTTCAATGTTTTCTTATTTAATAAAGATTATATGATTTACATTTAGCAGCGGTAGTCAATGTGACTGCTGTGCATGAGGTCTTGGGTTTGTTTTTTAGGTCGGATATACTGTTATTGGATATTTGTTGCTACAATTTTAGTTAATAGCATCGAGTCTAGAACTGTTTTCGATAGACCGCGCTCACCAATCACGTGGGCCAAAAAATTTTGCTGGTGTAGTAAACTTCGTGATAATAATCACTTTAACCAATAATGTCCTCCAGACCGAATTTCGGTCACGGCGGCCAATCTTAACTCAGTACTCAAAAACTCAGGAGATATTATAGCGTGTGCGCAAACACAAGTGCACTCTCTGTTCCCTAACCCTCAAGATCCGATGGGACGGTAATCCGACACGACCGGAGAGAGATCAGGCGCAGGACCAACGGCTGTACGTGCTTTCCGAGGCCCGGGGCTGTCTAACACCGCCAACTTCCTAACTCCGGGCTGCTAATGAGATTTCTTAATATATAAGCCCAATAACTTTTTGTCAGCCCGACCCCAATATCGGCATCACTTACAGTCCCCTATATAGAGGCTGCATGGAGACCGAGGAGATACCGGCTCACGTGATCCTACACTGCAAAAGCGTGAGCAACCAATGGAAGAAACTTCGGAACAGTCCAGAAACGATGCAGGAGGTGCTGCGCAACACCGGTCCCTTATTGTCTTTCTGGACGGAGCTGAGGTGGTATGAGTAACCGAACAAATTTTTGCGTCGGTTACTTACGCACAATGGCCCAATTGTGGGGTTAAGTGCGGATAACACATTTCCAACTAACTAATATATATATATATATATATATATATATGTCGGAGAAAGCTATTTGGTCGGGTTGATTGTTGTTTGCACGTATAATTCACAATATAAATTGTCTACATTTTAAATACTTTTAAGAATCTTAATTTAATTTTATTTGATTTGTTAAATTATTCTATAGCTCAAAATCCTTAATCCTAATAAAAGTTATGAATATTGTAATTCACGTAACGACCTATCAGAGCAGAGCGCGTGCTTGAGTGGGTTCGAGGCGCCATCTTTACTTTAGGAAGGCCGACAGTTATTGAGACACATTTTATTGATAGCAACTGATCGAGTCGGAACGTTGAGTTGTGAGTTGTGTAAAAAAAGTAAAATTAAATGCTCTGAACCCACTGCTCGATCTTAACTGTTATTTTTCATTCGACATTATCTGAACTGAAAATATTGTTTATTCTAAATACAAATAGTGTAAAACCGGCATCATTGTGTTTTGTGCTCACATATTACCCAGATGACGCCCACTAAATTCGCAACCACTAATGACGTTGCCATAGGGAACAATACTTCTCCGACAAAACTGTAGAATGAGCTGTCGCCTGCGGTATTGCCGGACCAATACGACCTTCAACACTTCAAGAAAGAGCGTACTCCTTTTTAAAAGGCCGGCAACGCACTTGTAAGTTCTCTGGTGTTGCAAGTGTCCATGGGTGGCGGTAATCGCTTACCATCAGACGATCCGTCAGCTCGTTTGCCCCCTAATCAATAAAAAAAAAAAAGAAAAACATACATATATATACTATACATTAACGTATGTATGTTTATAATTTACCTATGCCTTACCTTTAGGGGATATAGACATGGTTCATATATACATTTATGAAGGTGTCACTAAACTTGCAACCAAAGATATCACTCGCGACCTATTTACCCTAAAAAAATAAGTTGCTAAAGGTATGAAACAAAGATTTTATTCAAAGTGCGGTACTCTGAAAAAGGTAAAACAGAGATACCGGTGGGAATACATTTGAGTGTAGCGCGGGTGCCATTAAACAAGTTTTGATTAACTTTTACCAACTTTTATATTGCACAGACAATTCTATGTTGGATAATGAACTGCTTTGTAAATATAAAAGAAATGCTGGTGTTAAAATGTTGGTGGACTAATTACGATTTTTTTATTCTACTTCGGTGGCCATTTACAAGAAATCTGACTATATCTTATCTTATGTGGGGGTCAGTCAGTGCAGACCGGCGACACTTCGACCCAGTGGTATCTTTTGTATCGACACTCTCCCAATAACGACTGCCATAGATGTTCATGGCAGCCGGGACCGACGGCTTAACGTGCTCTCCGAGGCACGGAGCAGGCGATAATTGTCAATCAATACGCACATAATTTCGAAAAGTCATATAACTTCCGAAAGTCAGAGGTGCGCGACGTGGGTTCGAACTCGAGACCCTCTGCATTGCAGTCTGTTGGTCTCCCCACTGAGCTATCGCTGCTCTCAATCGGACTGTAAGTAAGATCTTGCTTTAAATCAGAGGTTCCCAGACTTTTTTCTCATAGACCACTTGCAAAAGTTTACTGGTTCCGGTGGACCCCTGCAGCTAAACAAGTTCATGTACTTAATTCAAAAATTTGATCAAATCTCTAGCGATCTGAATTTTTTTTTTTAGAAATTCTCCGGGTTGAACGTACCACGGTAGGCGGGCTGACCTTTTGTTTTTTGTTTTGTAATTCTCTACAAAATAATCGAAAAACATATATGGTAACAGTCGCTGAGCTTGTCCAACAGTTGGTGAAGTCAAGCCAACATTTTAGTTTTTCACTATCGAAAGCAAATAAATTTTCGTGGAACCCCGCTTACAAATTGTGCACTCCCATTTTTTTGTGACGCCAACGTAGACCCCCGTCGAGTAACCCGTGGACCCCTGGGGGTCTATATTCAGAATTCCTTGTATGATTAGAATGATTAGTCAACGAATTTTGAGTATAACAGAAGTTAAAAGATTGCGCTCATATTTGCGTGTAAGGCCCGATTTCTGAGTCAAGCAAAGAGTTATTGGATTTTCTCGTTAGCCCCTAAAATTCTCAATCGCGTCACGGAGCCCTCTCTAGGAATATACCCAGCAGAAGACAAAAAATTGTCACCTATAATGTGAGACCTAAAATATTGGTGCCTACCTCAATCGGGAACATACAGTCGCTAATCTAAGAATATATATTTCTTATTATAAATATTCTATCTTATGATATCCAGTCAAATCCGGTTAAACTAGAAAGCCGACCCCAAGTGACTTGGGAATAATAAAGGCTAAGGAGAAGATTATAAATATTCTACGTGATAAAATTAAAATTGGTTTAGACTTTGAACCAAATTTATTGAAAGTGCCTTAGACATGAACAAAGCTAATCCTTTTAAACAAAAAACGACGAAATCAGTTCGTCCCATGACGTAAATTTCAATAAAGACCAGTGTGACCAGTCATTCCAGAATAATGCCTCGCTCCCGGCGGACATTGTGCGTTCAATTCTACCAGAACCGTTAGCAAAAGCTATTAAAACATAATTGTGTGTGTGATACAGCTGTATGAAAATAGATTGCTTTGTCATATAGCCCGTTATACACGTATATATGTGCTGTACATTGTAATATGCACATACATATAGAGTAGTCATAGAGTGGTTGAGTCTGTTGTCAATTAGTAGAAGTCGGTACGAATAAGCAATCGCAGGAGGCGAACGAAACCTGTGTAGCATCTGCACGGATGGTGTACTGGTTTTAGTTGACGCCTCACCACTACCACGCCGAATGTTGTGGGTTCGAACCCCACAAGGGACAAAAATTTGTAGGATCCACAAATAGCTGTTTTGAGTCTGGATGTACGTTGTTTGAATGTATGTAAGGTCTGCCGCGATGCAGGAATGATTCCTATTGCGGGAGTTGTCATTTTTAAAGAAATAAAGAAATGCTGTAGTAATTTTGTTACTGCTTTTCGCCTGTATAGTAAGAGCTCCGATAGCTGAGTTGACTTTCCATTTAACAGTACACAATATATATTTATTTAAGTCAAAATGTAACACTTGTCACCCAAGGTTTAAGGTAAGTGAATTTACTACAATTACCACGTACCTTTACACCTAAATTGCAATAGAGATGATGGTTAAAATGCACCACCAGACTTCAAGGAAAGTGTAAATTCAAATAGTTTATTAGTTAAACTGTATAAAGGAAGTATTTCTTTTAATATACGATAGTACCTTTACAGTAACAATGGCAAACTATAGTTAAATGCCAATGTATAACATTGCGTAGAGGTGACACAATATTAAGCAGACCTTTTTCAATTATTTACCCATTATAGCTTTAGTTCCCAAAATGGTCCAGGTGGACCCCTCGGGTTCCACGGGAGGCTCGACGGGGGTCTACGTTGGCGTGACAAAAAAATGGGAGTTCATAATTCGTAAGCGGGGTCCACCAAAATTTATTTGCTTTCGATAGGGAAGACCTCAAATATTGGCTTGACTTCACTTATCTCAATGTAGGCAGATAATATTTAAAAATGCTCAGCGACTGTTACTTGTAAAAACTTGCATAATATTCCATATTCAGTACCAGTGGCCTCGAACCTACCGATTCTTCGGCAGAGAAAAAAAAGGTCAACCCGTTTGATTCTTCGCCAATATAAATATACGAATACCAAGGAATATGGTAGAAATGTGTAGCTGCAGGGGATCCACCGGAACCAGCTAAATTTTGAAAGTGGTCTATGAGCAAAAAAGTCTAGGAACCTCTACACTACAGAATTAAAACTGAGCTTATTGCTCAATGAATCTTTTGTTGTAGGACCTGTAACGCTCTAGATTTTATTAGTCTGATATTACAATCATCCATAGGCTTAAGCATTCTTTCTACATTATTTTAGCCGTATGCTTGTATTCTTAATAGCATAGGTCTTTAGGTATGAAATTACTGTTTATATCCTACATTTAATTTTGTGGTTTCTACACAAAATACAATGGTTATTTTAGAAATTAATTTATATTTAGAGAAGACTATATATTTTATTAATAAGATGTATTCTTAATAATAAATATCAATAACCTTTTACACAATTCTTATTTAAAGTTGTATCGCTTAGTGTCTGCCCGTATTCGTTGTATTAATTCGCCTTAATTGCACGATGGTTGATGTTATTGTGAATTTATGATATAAATAACTAGAAAGTAGCCGATTTTCTTCACACAAAGCGATAACTTCATATTTAAGCTCCTATTATAATAAATTATATAACAAAACCTTTTGGCAATATATTATATTCAATGATAGTTTGAGTTTATATAACTAAAGAACCTATTATTTAATTTTAATTCAGAACACGATATTGTTCAACCTCTAAAAGGTTGTTTCTAAGTAGTTCATACAGAACAGTTTGGGTTTCAGTACTTATCGTTCTAGATAAAACGTGTTATGAACTACAAAACTATCGAAGGTTTTCTGCGAAAATTTCGTAGGATACTTTTCGGAACAACCATTCTTAACACACTGCCAATGTTGTAATTTTATAAAGGGCTACTTGGTTATTGTTTTTTAGGAACAGTTTACCGGTCTTAAACATAATCAAATTCAGTAATAAAAGCCAGCCTAATGTAAAAGAGCTGTTGCCAATTATTTTTGAGTTGGTACGAACGGACGACCGTCTTAGGGAAGCACAACCATCTTGCAAGAAATCGGTATAAGAGTAATAACACTGTTACTGTGTTTCGCTTGAAAGTCTGACATACCTCTCTCCCATTCCTTTCATCCCATACTATTTCCTTTTATCCCTACAGGTCGGCAACGCATGAGTAGTAACCTAGATAGTACCTCTCGTATTGCAAGTGATAACCATCAATAAGACTTTATGAAACATTGCCAATATTGTTGAATCCAAAATTCATTCTTGCCTAGCAAAATCAAATGCATCAAACATAGTAATATTCTACCACATACACACAACAGCATCTAGCCCAAACTAAGCAGAGCTTGTACTATGGGTACTAAACAATGGATAAACATACATATATACTTTTTTTGTAAATACGTACATATTATACATAGAAATACCCAGACCAAGACAAACATCCATGTTCATGCACACAAATGTTTGACTTGTGCGGGAATCGAACCCGTGACCTCAGGCCTGGCAGTCGGTTACACTAACCACTACGCTATCGAGGCCGACAATATTAAAGTCCCATGTTTTGCACACTGTTTGAGAAACTATTGTATGATCACAACAATCAGACACTTTCCAGCTATTGAAAACTCTCTCACAGAAATAGCCAATAATATTACGTAATCCAGAAATGAAAGCCGAAACATTACGCTCAACAGTCACGCTTAAACTACCGTCATTAAACGAATAGGATCATCGTCAGTAGATGCATTTAAAGTCTCCTTCCATACCACAAACATTACTGCCAAGCTAAGACGATCAACATTAGATTGCCAGCCAAATAACCGTCCGCAGTTATTGTTCATAATAAATTAATGGCTTCCTTTTACAACTCGGCTAAAGTTGAACCAATGAAGCAATTTAATGGTTTGCCTCGTATATCCAATATGTTGAATCAACGAGGGCAATAAATCGGTGACGTGACGTAAATAAAACGGATCTGTTTGCTGTTGTAAATCTGTGTTTGATATTGATATGTTTGTTTGTGTAAATATGGCGTAATGTAAACTGCAGTCAGGTTTTTCGACACACTCAGTGTAATAGTAAACAGTCACATACTTATCCTTACTAATCCTAATCCTAATCCTTCCTAATATTATAAAAGCGAAAATGAGTTTGTTTGTTTGTTACCTTTTCACGCCTAAACCACTGAACCGATCATCCTGAAATTTTGCATATACGTTGTCAGGTATACAGAAACGGACATAGATCACCTTTCACTCCGAAAAAAATTACTGTTCCCGAGGAAAACAATAATAACATTCTTATGATAATAGATGGCGCCACGTGTCTTTCGAATCATGATTGAATTATATTATTACAAGCAGAGTACAACCCGAATTGATTGTCAAATTCTAAATTAACGCGAGCGAAGCCGGGGCAAAAGCTAGTATTATATACGCGAAAGTTTGTATGGATGTATGTAATTTTGTTACTTTTTCACGCAAAAACTACTAGACCGATTGCGATGAAACTTGGTATGTAGATAGCTGGAGACCTGGATTCACATACAACTACTTTTTATCCCGATATTCCCACGGGAACGGGACTTACGCGGGTGAAACCATGGGGTAAAACTAGTATAATATATAACAAATTGACTGCATGGCTGGTGTTTGGAGGATGTGGTTTAATTGGTCGCCTCGTCGCTGCCTCAGTCTCTACGCCGACTGGTGTAGGTTTGATCTCCACACGAGACAAAAATCGTGTGACCCACAAATAGTTGTTTGAGTCTGGATGTTTTTTGTGGCTGATGTTTGAATGTTTGTAAAATCCCCCGTGATACAGAAATTACTCCTACGACAGCATCTTGTTTAAAAGAGAATAAAGTAGAAATAAATATTATCAGTTAAATTATATTCTACTTTATTTTACAGAGATTCCACTTCTTTATTCAATTCAAATAAAACTTGATCAAAAATTGTTTTATCAAAATCTTTATGATTTTGCTATATCTCCTAAGGTATTCATTTAATTTGCATGGTGTAAAAATAATCTTCATGAAATGCTCAAGCCAACTAACATATTTAAAATGATAAGGATTAATGCCGTATTTGTGTAAATAGCTTTCCAATTACCGCTTTATAATTGCCCATTTTTTTAAGTATTAAAATGCATATAGTATTTTCTTCTTAAGAGATAGACATATGCCATCGCGGACTTTTCTGTAGACCTATGTAAGATACACAATTCCACCGTACATTATTTTGTTATATCTCAAAGGGTTTAGGCAGCGTTTTCGTTGAAAGCTCCCAGACGGCTTATTTTTTCCCGACACCTCCAACAAATATCGTTTTTAGCCAATGTATACAAAAACTTAACTAATTATATCCTTATTTAATTATTTACCTTCCTCGAGAACCACTCTATCCGTTGGTGAAAACAGCTTGGAAATCGATGCAGTAATTAATGAGTTTATCGCGAACAGACAGACAGACAGACGCGACGGAGGACTTTGTTTTATAATATGTAGTTATAATATGTAGTGATATATAATAAACCCAATAGCTGAAATTCAAGTGCCGAAGACACAGGCCTGTCCTATATGGGACCAATGTTAAAGAGAATTAAGCATTTATAAATTAAATCACCTCCGCTATAGGAACTTAATTTCAAATCATATTTCTCTATCATTTGACCAAACTGAGCATTTACTTGCAATCTGTATAGGTATAACATTTGCAAATTATTCCTACAGTAGGATATTTCGCTTATTTTCAAGTCTTTACTTTACCTTTAGTTTACCATAAAAATATAATAAAATGTATTGAACTGAAAATAGTATGTACATCCTTTCTTGCCCAAAACACAGGTAGTAACCTAGTTCAGAAAAAAAACTATTATTGTAGTATATATGTAACCGGTAAAATGTTATAGTAATACAAAGGATTCTTTTACTAAATAAATAAATTATTATTATTTGTTTCTCTTTCACGGGTATATTCCTAATACGTTAGAAAAATACCCGACCCTTTGGGAGGCTTACACGGAGACATTGGTCCAACGTGAAGAGGCCCTTCGAGAGTTTTAATCAAAGGTGGGATGAAACACCTACAGCGGGACTAGCCGCAGCAGGCGTAGGACTATTGCTACGTATGGATTCTAAGATATGGGCTATGAGTATAGGTGTTTGATGGACTGGTATATTGGTAACTATGGATTATAAAACGGCGTCTGCCCTGAATACGCTAATAGCATCAAACGAATGGACAGACGGTGACTCGCCAACTCACTAGATGAAATTATTATTATTATTATTACACTTCAACATTTTAACACACAGTTTGGTGGTTTGGTTTTAGCACCCACGCAAGCCTGACCTTTGATTGTGTCACTAGTCACCCACAATTATACTCGCGAAAAAAGGGCAACAGCTGGTCAATTATGTTTATAACTTTTTGTTAGGATCTAACCACAAATAAGTTCTTGTCAATATTGTCCGTAATACTTCCTATCCAAGCTTTTGTTACGAAACAGGCTGTTTAAAGAGCATTTCCATGTACTTTCCTAATTCCATTCAAGTGGAAATTTCTCCCTGCGGCGCTCTATAGGAATTTGCGGTACATAAACAGTTTAAAAGCTTGCCGGGAGCCACCCGATAGGGACCGCCGTACTATTATACATGTAGATTACTACGTCGATTGATATCCTTACTAATATTATAAATTCAATAGTAACTCTATCTATCTGTCTGTCTGTTACCTTTTCACGGCTAAACCACTCGACCGATTTAGATAAAATTTGGCACAGTTATAGTTTAAAACCTGGGGAAGGACATAAGCTACTTTTTATTGATGTAGGTACCACGCGGGCGGAGGCGCGCGCAAAAGCTAGTATCTTATAATCGTTTTTATCTATAGAATTACCATTACATATTCTTGACGGAAAAGAAGTACAACACAGCCGCATTATACCAATATGCCTTTAGATATACATACGGCTACAACTAGATTTTCCGAAGGCAGAAGGGCAGAAATGTATATATTTTGAAGTTCATAAGTGTTACTTTCTGACCTAAATGAATAAATGATTATAGACTTTAACCTTGATGGAATAATCTCACATTTTGTGACCTATGTTTTAAGTACTTACCACATAATTGGGAACGACAAAACTGCTATCTTCCCGGCAGATTTTTGTATTCTGTACTACTACTGTAAATTTCTCAAGCAAAAAATCAATATAATTTTACACTAACCGAAAATCCAGCCTAGGCAATCATTGACTGCAAACATAAGCAAAACTGCCCAAAATCCGAAATATTACCTGACCTTTAGAACTTTCTATACACAAACCTATATCTCAACTCGATTATTTATCACAACAATAATTACAACATAAGCTTACATACATCACTGTATAAACGAAATGATGCGCTCATAGCCAGTTGCACTCACTGATCGGTAAACGATTGGCGAGATTAAACAACGTTGGGTGCGGTCAGTCTAATAGATGGGTGACCGCTTAGTGGTATTTCATCTGAGCATCTCCGTGCTTCGCAGGGCACGTAAAAAGTCGGTCCTGGTTGTTGCCAAATTGACAGTGAAGGGGTCAACATTTCGGTAGAGTTCTATGATATTTGTTCACCCAAGAAAAATAAATAAATAAACGAATTAATCCGAATATCGAATAGTCAATTTGAATTGCAAAAGAAACACTATACCATATAATTACGTATACCTACAAAGAGGATTAAATACCCTTTCGAGCCACCTATTTCAATTTTCAAACATGTAATAATGGATAGTGGTGAAAAGGGTATTTATTGGAAAGAGGATTAAAGTGCCCATGATAATTAAACAAGTTTAGTTCTATTATCTTTAAACAGAGTTCGGTGCGGTCCAGGTTATGGTGACTGGTCAGCCTTGGTTTCGTGGATTCTAGCAATCAGTTTTAACAAATCTTATTAGAATAGTTTTTAGGAACTGCTGTGTAGTCGCGCGTTGTAATTTTATTCTGTATAGATGAACCTGTCGTTTGCCAGCGGCTCGGATACGAGCAGCTACATTGTGTACCTCTGTTTACCAGTGGCTCGGATATAAGCCACCGAGTGCCACGCCACTTTAAACCTTATTTTACTAGCCTTAACGGTTATAACTGATTGTTTTTCAGCTACGAATGGATTTTATTGGGTAAAGGACATATTGTAAAGAATTACGAAAATATAAACATACGATAGGTTAATGCTTCTATTCTACCAAACTCCAATCAGAGCTTAAGGGCTTTTTTTACACAAAAACCCGCACTTGGAATAATAACTATTTAACTATTTTATCTTCCCATACAAACTGTTCGTACCTGTCAAACAAAAAATTAATATTGGACCACAGACAAACGTGACATAATTATGTTTATTGTCAAATATTGGTGAATATTCTATCACATACACACAACAGCATCTAGCCCAAACTAAGCAGAGCTTGTACTATGGATACTAGACAATGGATAAACATACATCATTATATAATTTTTCTTTTTTTGTAAATACATACATATTATACTCGATGGCGTAGTGGTTAGTGTAACCGACTGCTACGCCTGAGGTCGCGGGTTCGATTCCCGCACAAGTCACACATTTGTGTGCATGAACATGGATGTTTGTCTTGGTCTGGGTGTTTATATGTATAATATGTATGTAGGTATTTACAAAAAAAGAAAAAATATATAATTATATATGTTTATCCATTGTCTAGTACCCATAATACAAGCTCTGCTTAGTTTGGGCTAGATGGTGTTGTGTGTATGTGATAGAATATTATAAGAATATTATTATTATTATTATACATAGAAACACCCAGACCAAGACAAACATCCATGTTCATGCACACAACTAATGCTTGTGTCGCGGGGACTTTTACAAACATTCATACGTCGGACACATAGAATACCCAGACTCGAAACAATAAACAAACAAATGATTGTCCCGTGTGGGGATCGTGTGGGGATCGTGTGGGGATCGTGTGGGGATCGAACCCAGAATACTCGCCGCAAGGGCAGTGGTGAGGCGACCACTTAAACCACTACGTCAACCGTGCAGTAAATAATATTTACATTATAAGTTGCTTAACATTCTATAAATTATACACACAAGTAATAGTAATATCGAGCAGCGATAGCTCAGTGGGGAGACCAACAGACTGCAATGCAGTGGGTCTCGGGTTCGAACCCACGTCGCGCACCTCTGACTTTCGGAAGTTATATGACTTTTCGAAATTATGTGCGTATTGATTGACAATTATCGCCTGCTCCGTGCCTCGGAGAGCACGTTAAGCCGTCGGTCCCGGCTGCCATGAACATCTATGGCAGTCGTTATTGGGAGAGTGTCGACACAAAAGATCGCACTGGGTCGAAGTGTCGCCGGTCTGCACTGACTGGCTCCCACATAAGATAATAGTAATATCAAAACATACTAGGTCGAGTCCAAAAGTAATTACTTAAGTACAACTAATTTCTAAAATTTACATACAAAGTATTGAAATAACAGTTGTTAGATAGAAAAATATATTAAATACCTATCTTGAAAGAACATTCAATTTTATTGCCAGACCTATTCAGTTGAAATCTCACACATGAAAATAATATTTTCAAGACGCCTACTAACAGCTCACAGTGGATTAAAATGGATAATCCGAGAAAAGCGGGTTTTTAGGTGGCGAATAAGCTTACCTACCTCGTGCCAAGCGTTTACCGAAGCTTAAAGACTTGCCACGCGAGGGTATCACGGGCTCTTTAATAATATTTCTTTATGAAAGTGGCAAACAATTTGGTCTGCTTGATATCAACCATCATCTTAACCTCTCGGGATTGAGATGTGATGTTTGTGGTGTGTATGAATACTTTGTTTCATTCATATCTACAGACGATTGTCTTATCTTCTTCTTTTCTTCTTTTCGTGTGGTTAGTGGCCAACCTGTTGTCAAGAGTTGTTCAAGCCTCTGACATGGCTTAACGACTGCTGTCAATTTGAAAACAACCGGGACCGACTTTTTACGTGCCCTCCGAAGCACGGAGATGCTCAGATGAAATACCACTAAGCGGTCACCCATCTATAGACTGACCACACCCAACGTTGCTTAACCTCGCTAATCGTTTACCGATCAATGAGTGCTACTGGCTATGAGCGCTTCGATTGTCCTATTTATTCAATAATGTTAATTAAGTCATGATTGTTGATTATAATGTGTCAGTTTCAATTTCGTTTTATTACGTGCTATTTAAACTATTGAGTTTTCTGTAGCAGTGCGTATGAATTTTATGATCATATAACTCCTTGAACTAACAGTGTGTAAAAAACAATGTGTAGAAAAAATGAAAAATGTAAAAATTTTGAAACATTTTGACTCGTGTTGCAAGCATAAGCTGCAAAAAGTAATGACTGCGTTGCCATAGTAAAATAACAAACATCACTAATCCTCATATGTGTCTAAGCCCTATTGTATTGTTGTACTAGCTGTGCCCGCGGTTTCACCCGCGTTTATGGTTACTGCGCCGCCTCCGTAGGTCGTAGCGTGATGTTATGTAGCCTATAGCCTTCCTCGATAAATAGGCTACCCAACACTAAAATAATTTTTCAATTTGAACTAGTAGTTCCTGAGATTAGCGCGTTCAACCAAACAAACAAACTCTTCAGCTTTATAATATTAGTATAGATTATAAAATCGAACTATTGCAGAAAAACAATTGCATTTGTGGTTTTCTATATTTAACATTACTACAGGCAAACTATATAAACGTTTCCATCAAATTAAATCTTATTAATATGTAATTTTAGAAATACATTAGATTAAGTAACTATTGAAGAACAAGTTAAAGACTAAGGTCACCTTAACACGTACTTGAACTAAGCTTAACTTAAGCTGGTTCAATGCTCTCATAACTAAATCATAACTTAAGAACATAAATTACATATCCCAAATTAGGATTCTAGTTGTCCCAAGATGACTTTAGAAATTCTGTTAAACCAGTATACTTAAATTAGTTTTGAGGTCGAAGCCTATGAACTCTTGCAGCATCAGGTTTATGGACCTTTAAAATAAATATGTAGTTGCTAAATTGCTAGCGTAAGGAACAAACAGCACTAATAACCTAGATACAGCACAGCACCTCGTTAAGAAGTTTGCTATTATATTTTTAAACTAAATATTTCAGCAATTTTCTGTCTAGTCATCAGCGGTTTTAATCCCTGGTTGGGCAAAGTATGCTGCAGTATTTTACCTAGGAAATCCTTACAGATTGCAGACTTAAAGCTCTCGCTCCTCATCCACACACTCATGGTAGTCGTAATATTGTCAAAATATCTGTGTAAATAATCAGACAGAAATCAATCAAAAGCTTTTTCTGCTCGAAAATGTGTGACAAAGCTTACCAACTTACTAACAACCGCCAAAATATCGCGCTGCCGTCCGTCATTCACACACATGATAGTCCTAATATTCTTAAAGTATCTATCTGACTACTCAGACAGAACCCAATCAAACGCTCACTTAGCTCTTGAACATTTCTGACGAAGCTTACCAATTTACTAACAACCACAAACATTTTAAAGCTCGCGCTGCCGTCCATTACTTACACACATGATAGTCGTAATCCTAATCCTAAACCTATCCTAACTTCCTAACTAATATTATAAAAAATGAGTTTTTTTGTTTGTTTGTTACCTTTTCACGCCTAAACCACTGAATCGATCATCCTGAAATTTTACATATACGTTGTCAGGTATACAGAAACGGACATAGGCTACCTTTCATCCCGGAAAAAATTACTGTTCTCGAGGAAAACAACAATAACGTTCTCGCCACGTGTCTTTCGAATCATGATTGAATTATATTATTACAAGCAGAGTACAACCCGAATTGATTGTCAAATTCTAAATTAACGCTAGCAAAGCCGCGGGCAAAAGCTAGTATTTTTTATATTATCCGTTTCACTAGCCAGACGGATCTCAAAAATTTCTGACGAAACTTGCCAACTAACAATTATCAAATTAACGATACACATACACAAATTAGAGTAATAGAGTTTCGCTGATTTCAGCATGAATGGGCCGCCGGCTCGACCGAGGAAGGACTACCCTCTCACAGAATATCGACCTGAAATACCAGTATTCCTACTGTTGTGTTTCGTTCGGTGAGTGAGAGTGCCGGAGGCCCAATCACCCCTTGCCCCCTTCTCGCTCCTTCTCCTTCCCACTTCCTTTCCTAAAGGGTCGGCAACGCGCAAGTGATGCCTCTGGTGTTGCAGGCGTCCATAGCCTACGGTGACCACTTACCATCAGGTGGGTCATATGCTTGTTTGCCACCTTAGTAGTATAAAAATAAAACACGCACACACAGACACATACACACACATAACGTTGCTAAACATAACGCAACATAATGTTATTTAGTACGTGCCTTAATGCACTTGGCGTGTCGTTGAAATTGCTTTATTTTATATCAGACGAGGGACTCGCCATGGTAATGCACCCATAACTCAAGTAACGTGCCGGTACACGCCTGAATAAATTATGAGCCACGGCAATTACGTTCAAGTTGAAACAGCCATGTTTCTGAAGCAACATCTGTTTTAAATAATACTAGATTTTACCCACGGCTTCGCTCGCGTAAATGTACGTTAAGTTAGGTAAGTAACAGTATTTTTTTCTGGATAAAACCTATCCTAAGTCCTTTTCTGTTCCTCTGACAACGTGTGTGCGAAATTTCATGACGATCGGTGTAGTAATTAAGGCGTGAAAGTGTAGCAAAGGAATAAACTCACATTCGCATCTATAATACTAGTTACTCCCCGCGGTTTCACTCGCGTAAGTTCCGATGTCGTGTGAATATCGGGATAAAAAGTATTGTTGCCTCCAGCTATCTGCATACCAAGTTTTATCGCAATCGATTCAGTAGTTTTTTGCGTGAAAGAGTAACAAATATCCATCCATCTATCCGTCCTCACAAATTTTCACATCTATACTAATATTATAAAGCTGAAGAGTTTGTTTGTTTGTTTATTTGTTTATTTGTTTGAAACTACTGGTTCGATTTGGAAAATAATTTTAGTGTTGGATAGCCTATTTATCGAGGAAGGCTACAGGCTATATAACGGGGCGGCGCAGTAACGATAAACGCGGGTGAAACCGCGGGAACATCTAGTTTATAATAATAATAGGATTAGTTAGGATAACATAATACATAATATTATAAAACTGTAGCTAGACTGTATGTATACATTGAAGAACTATTAAGAAGGGCCTGAAGCTAAAAGAAAAGTTTTTCGAACTTGCCTTTTGGTGTCTGCTTGTGACGGCATCACACAAAAACTACTGAACGGTTTTTCGGTTCGCATTATGTATTCAAAGTTTGGTCTTTTCGGTTCAACTACAACTCTTTCAAAACGTACGTTTAGTAGAAGTGAAAATATGGTGGATCACACTATAGTGATCGACATATTATTATGTATTATCTAAATTACGACGCAGGTCAGCTGAGATCCATACGTACGAATTCGATAATTCTGTACTAATATTACCTATATAGTAAGTTTGTGAAGATGTTGAGATATTGAGGTGTTGCTCCTCTCCGCGTAAACTATTGAACAGATTCGGATATTACTTGGCACACAGCTAAACCCTGCTATCGATCCTTTTTATCCTGGTATATCTTCCTGTTATATTTACACAGGCGAAGCTGTAGGTAAAACCTAATCGGTAGAGAAATCAAGTTTTTTAGGGTCTGTTATTAAAAGATCAAAGACAGAACTTCGGTTTATGACGAGATCCGGCATTAAAATAGCGATCGATAAAAGTAATAAGCTTTCTTGGTTCGAATTTTCAATATCAATGAGGAAAGTACATGGATGGTTATTTAAAAACTTTGATATTGCAAGTATATTTTGTATAATTATATACAAGGAATTTAATGCTACGTCCTAGGTAGGTGGTTCAAAGCGAACGCGATTATGAAGCGGTGACACGCGAATTCAATGCGATGCGGTGCGACGCGGCGGCTATGTCCTACGTGCACGCAAATCGTCTCGCACAGCCGCCACCGACGCCGCCGTTCAGTGGGCACTGTGCAAAACACGACAGCACCGCATCCAGTTCGCGCGAAAATATCAAGCCAACTGATCGCGTTCGCTTCATTTCGCGCCGCTCCGCACCGCACCCCACGTGCGTTTGGTCACGTAGGCCACTTCAATAGGTTTCGACTGTTTGTTGTTTTCGCGCCGCGCCGCGCCGCTTCGCGTCTAGATCGCTCACGCAAGACGTCGCGATCTTTTGTCAGTTAAATTCATAATTTGGTTGGTGTCAATCTTTATAATAACACTAGAAAATAGTAAATACATGTAATACTAGACACATTAATCAACCACTTGATTGGTAGAACTTAGTTTATGGTTCCAAATAAGTTCTTGCTTAATCTGTACTAATATTCTAACGGAGTCAGAGTCTCAGTGTCACAAATATCACAATTGGTATTCTCCAAAATTAAAATAAAGGTCAAATAAATAAATAAATATAAACATTATTATATAGGTATAAGTTTCATTATTATAGAGTAGTTCGTATCGATCGTATTGTATAACGAGAACTGGCCTCCTGGTTTAAAACCTTGATAGTTTATTTTAAGATAGTTTTTAAAGACCTCTTTAACTTGGATTAATTCCAGTGGCCTGGGTAACTTTATAAACATCCTAAAGCACACCTAGATTCGGAACAACTAAATATGGATCACACACAAATGCTTGCTCCATGATGGGATCGAACCCATAACACTCGGCTCAATTGCAAGCGTCCACTTAACCTACTACGCCAAGCACATCACTCATAAGTACCCTAGCCTTAATTATTCCCAAGTCACTTGGGATCCGCTTTCTAGTCTAACCAGATTTTACTGGTTATCAGTTTTTACACGGAGCGACTGCTATCTAACCTCCGCAACCCGAAGGCTAACGATACCCTAAAGCTAGACCAGTGTCAGGATATTAGAGGGCACCGACTTCCCAATAACGACTGCCATAGATGTTCATGGCAGCCGGGAACGACGGCTTAACGTGCTCTCCGAGGCACGGAGCAGGCGTTAATTGTCAATACTCATAAGTACCTATTCATTTAATATCATGATTTAATAATAAAAATGTAACGTGTATGTAATAATATCGATTCTGCGCCAGTAAACTTAATTTTGTGATCGGTTAACATCGCGTCGTTGTTGATTAGATCACCTTTACCGTAACCATCCTAAAATAGATTCACAAATGATATCATGTTTTTATAGCTACCTGAACATATGAGATGAAAGACAGTGTAGTGTGTACATTTGCATATGGTATTGTTTCTGAACATTCAAAGAGGAATAGTGTCCTCCCTTTAGGTATAGATACTAAGAATTCTGCCAAATTAGACCTACTAGGTATCAAATTCAACCAGGATAGACAGCTAGACAGACAGACCAACCGGCCTGATGTCAATATTTTTTTTCAAAATGTGAAATTGCGCACCTGTGTTGAGATTTTAAAACTCCCTTTCCTAAATATCCAAGCAAAGTTTATTTTTTTTTATTTTTGTATTTTGCTCGTCAAAATGACCACACTCCACCTGATGGTAAGCAGTCGTGTGGTCTAAGAGCAGTGGCCTCCACACCGCCCTCATAGCAGCCGAGGCGATGTTGAGGTCTCTACTTTGACGGCCTGAGAAGGTGCTAAATTGCTCGACATTAGAAAAAAGAACAGAAATCATTGCATTTATTTCGTTTATTAATCTATTTTTAAAAGGTGATGGGTACTATGGAATCGTTTGTGTATCTAACCCAGCTTAAAAGTAATTTGGACTACATCTGGTTACTTTAAATAGTATATAAGAAAACCACAAACTAAAATCTACCACGTTCAGATAGACTAACCCGGCGCTACTAGACTTTATTTTTATTAAAAGCACAACGAGATATAAGCATTCAATTTATTTTTCACGATAGGCCGATTATTTTATTTTCTCTTTTATCATCAAAGCCAAACCTTAATTTCGCAACAAAATCAAATATGCTGTTACCCACCGGCCTCTATTGAAACGTAGCAAAGGCTATTGATTGACTGAGTCTATAATTAAGTTTGGTTCCATATTGGATTAAAGAAAACGGATGCAATATTCTACCGGCAGACGGAAAAATGTCTCCTCGTTACCGCTTTCACAAAATCATGGGCCTTTCATAAGAAAACCCTTTGGATGTGCTTGTTTGTGGGTTTTCGTATAAAATATCGATGTTCAAAGCTCAGTGAAACAAAAAAGTTTTAAATCACCCTGACATCTGCCTTTTTCGCTAACAAAACAGAATTTGACTTTGATGAATGAGTATTTTTGAATGAATTGCAAACGTTCGTTATGGACTGTAAAAAGTCCTGATTTCTGAACGGTTTTATGTTTACGTTGATTAGTGATGTCTTTTATTTTGCCCCTTTTTTAATGTTATCTTATCTCAATACACTTGAATACTACCGTGAATTTAACTGGATAACAGCGTGACTCACTGAAATCATAAAGCGGTATGATGCAAAAATATTTTTGATATTTTATCACATTTGTACTAATGGTGTATGAATAGATATGCGCATTTAGATAGTAAAACAGAACAGGTTATTCCGTATAAGATGATTGCATATCATAACTATTGTATCTAATATTACTTTTATGGGTGTACTAGCTTTTGCCCGCGGCTTCGCTCGCGTTCATTTAGAATTTGACAATCAATTCGGGTTGTACTCTGCTTGTAATAATATAATTCAATCATGATTCGAAATACACGTGGCGCCATCTATTATCATAAGAACGTTATTATTGTTTTCCTCGGGAACAGTAATTTTTTTCGGGATGAAATGTATCCTATGTCCGTTTCTGTACACCTGTCAACGTATATGCAAAATTTCAGGATGATCGGTTCAGTGGTTTAGGCGTGAAAAGGTAACAAACAAACAAACTCATTTTCGCTTTTATAATATTAGTTAGGAAGTTAGGATAACAACAAAAATAATCATATCTATCATTTTACATCAACAGATTTTTTGTGTAGTATACTTATGCTAAAATTGACCGCTGCTGCAAAGCCTATGTTCAGAAATGGGGTTATGACTGATATAACTATGTTTTTTATTATATCCTAACTAGTATTATAATATTTTATAAATGGGATTGTAATTTGTTTGTTTGTTACTGGGATACAGAAAATGACATTATGGTACCTTTAAACCAAAATAAGAAGTACGGTTTGAGGTATAGAAATTCATTGTCAAAATGTACATTAACGCGAGCCGAGCCGCGGACAAAACCTAGAGAGTCATAAGTTCGATTAAAATTTACGCGCTTTTAGCTAGGACTTGTATTATATATATAGAAATGGCTGCGTGATGTCCTATTGATTACAATGCCAAATTATTGAAACCAGCGGTCGCCAAGTGGTCGAAATTCAACCATAATTGATTTAAATTTTAAGTTTGTTCATTATTAGGGTTTTATTGTCAATAACTATACCCTTATAATCACATTTCATTTAGTCACCTAATCCACATACACATGTAACAATAGTTACGAAGAATTCTACGACATCAAGCGAAAAAAGGCGAAATACTACGAACGCGATTCGACTGCTTGTGTCAAATGCTTGGTTGTGTGTTGTGTTTTTTCATTAATTTAATGTATTTACAATGCATATTTTATAAAAATATTAGAATTTGCCACTCCTTCTCCATATAAACTTTAACTGTGCCAAATTTCATACTACTCCGTCCATTTTTAGTGAAAATGGGTACAAAGTTTTTGCTTCACGTATTAATATATAGATAATTGAAATAATATACGTTAATTCTAATGTTAATAACGAGAACAAACGAACTGATTAATTCTAACATCAAAATATCTATACGAAATATAGTCTAGAAATGCTTACAGCAAACATATATCCAATATTTCGTGTGCCCTAACTCAAAATTTAATCGAAAATCGAAGGAGCTATCGAAATATACTCGTCATATTTACCCTATCCCAATTTCAAACTTTACTCTCTGCTAATGTTATTGGACTATCCTCTAAGTATTCAACAAACATAAATACATCGCATTCAAGTCAGGTGCCATTTAGAATGAACAGCGCAACCGGCGCAAACTGTTCGAACTAACAAACTGACAAACCGAGGTGACTAACTCCTAACCTAACTGTTGAACTACTTCGAGAACTTTCCATCGGGAAACGTTCACGGAATCTTGCAGAGATATCGCGTATTATACTCGTATCTTGAGAAAACTTGTATCTAAGTATGCTTAACAAATAATAAGGATTTGCGATTTCACGATGTTCAACTTAACGATGTACGATGCTAAAATAGCTGTAAGAAAAAGAATACGTACCTGGACCTACGACGACACCGAGAGCTTTTTAAACACTATAATTAATATTTTGCTATTTTAACTAAATAATCTTTGCATTTATTTCTTGTTTGTGTTGAAATTTGTTGATAATATTGCTGTATTTCATTGTTTTAATTGTATAAATTCTAATAGTTGCATGTTTATTTTTCTGATTTGTTTGTTTTATTATTTAAATATTGTCATTTATTCAAATTAGCAAATTGTAATTTAAAGCTTTCCTGCGTGACAGGCTTTGCCTAGTGCAGGACGCTTTGCAATATCTGACATAACAGGTTCTTTTACATCAATATTTAATTTTTGATAAGCTGTCACTTATTATAAGAACTTGTATATTATGTACTTATTGGTAATAAATTTATTATTATTATTATTTACTAAAACAAAACAAAATCTTTGTGATTTGGAAGGTGAAAAGAGACTGGGACAGAAAGAAACAGCAAGTAGTAAGCAGTAAAGTTACTGACTAGCCCAGACTAAAAACTTATCGACTTCTCTTACTCTTTAGTAAACTAGGCCGACCGCAATCGCTCAGGACGTATATATTATTATCATCATCTTCATCATCAGTAAACTAGACTGTTAGAACACGAGACAAAATTATTTTTGTCTGGTTTTGTAGGCAATTACGCATCCATAGTTTACGACAATCGCAAAGCGAGACATATTTTTGTTTGCTATCAAACTATCCACATACACAATCTCACCTCTTCATCACTAAATACGTAAGCAAAGGTGGATAATAATCACACAGTACCAGGTTTGTTTGAAGTGAAAACTTCTTTAGGCGCGTTGAACACTCCTTGGGTGAACAAAAGTCATAGAACTCGCGTCATCGTCACCGAACGCTTTCCATTTTTGAATTATTTTTGGTTTATAAGGAAGTGTTTATGATCAAGGATTAAAGTTTTCACTTCTATAGGCAGTCCCCAAAGACTGCCCCAAATTTTCACTAGACTTTGCTCGCAGCTTCGCTCGCATAAATGTTCTGTTCAGGTTATATCAGTTTTCAATCCCTCGAAAACAGTATTTTATTCTGGGTGAATCTACCCTATGTCCTTTTCTGTACCCCTGATTACGTGTATGTGAAATTGCATGATGATTCGTCAAGTAGTTAAGGCGTAAAGTCGTAACAAACAAACAGACTCACATTCGCAGTTATAATATTAGTTAGGATTTTAAATTTGGAAAGGCTTATATATGTATAAGTGAGCAAGACTTCAGTTTATACAGGTAGGTATAGACTATGCATTTTCTCATTTTGACTCGCTTCGTACTACGTGATGTAAAAAAAAAATTGGACAATCTTTGGGGACTGCCCATAGAAGTGAAAACTTTAATCCTTGATTATAAAGACTTCTATATAAATAAAAATGTTCACCCAAGAAGTGCTCGACGTGCCTAAAGAAGTTTTCACTTCAAAAATATTCTTAATCCTAGGAGACAAAAGCCGATCGCTTGTTATGAATGCCAATGTAAAGAACGTTCACATCTCCCCAACGTCACGTGTTGCGTTAAGCAATTTATGTTTGAGGAAGGGGAACTTATTCAGAAACGAAAAAGAGGTCTCTCTTTACTCACCTCTTTAAAAAATATTGACATCCGAAAATCGTGTCGTGAAAAATCTATGTTGTACTTTTGTGTGCGTGTTTCAATATGCTCGTATATTTTGAACTGCTATTCGATGTTCGTTTATTAGTCTCGTCTGTACCCATATAATACTTATTGAATTTATAAGAGAAATATGGTCCTATTCAAAGCATATAAAATATCTGTACATATAATAAAATTGTAACTGATCAATGTCTGTACATAGAAGATATTTAAAAATGTATATGTGAAGATATTTTAATAGATATAGAAGCCCAAAAATAATTGATTGACAATTATAGGAGCAGCCGATAATTGTCTCTTGTCTCTCCGGAGCACGTTAAGACGTCGGTCCCGGCTGCCATGAACATCTATGGCAGTCGTTATTGGGAAGTCAGTGCCCTCTAATATCCCGACACTGGTCTAGCTTTAGGGTATCGTTAGCCTTCGGGTAGCAGAGTTCAGATGGCAGTCGCTCCGTGTAAAAACTAATATCCAGTCAAATCCGGTTAGACTAGAAAGCCGACCCCAAGTGACTTGGGAATAATAAAGGCTAGGGAGAAGAAGAAGACCAAAATTGTATATAAATTGTATATAGAATTTTTGTGTATGTATATTTTTTATTGGTACGCCGCATTGACGTCAAGTACTGATAATAAGGGTTAAGGTAGTGCATTAGCTCTTTATCAATAAATATATGTATATATTATTTTATATATCAAGGTCAGCTTCCTTTTACATGCAAAGAAAAAAAATATAGATAAGTACCTACTTCTAAATTCTACGCGCATGAAGTCGCGGGCGAAAGCTAGTGTCTTATAATTTAGTTTTAGATCTGTAATTGTATATTTATGTCGATAGTTTCATAGAAGTGTTTCAACCTCATTGCTTCTCTATCTTAACTTAACCTGAAACATTGGCCTATTACCGCTTTGTCTTGTAGCTGCTAGAAATTTGAACATGAAACTTTAATACCGAAATTCTTAACACTTAAATTCTCTAAAATCACTTATCTTCTTTAATAAAACGTTGCCTTGTAGTTAAAAAGGGTCTTGTTTTCATACCCGAACCCTTTCTAACCCTCCAACTCTTTGACTAGTGATGTAAATCTAATAAAACAAACTTCATATATTGTTTATCCTTCCTTACATAGACCGCATAATCTTTGTTCCTATCTAAATAAAATCATAGGCATTTTTTGTGAACAGCCTCTGGGATATTCTTAACGCCTTGACTTATAACTACCAACTTTTTCTACTAGCTTTTTCCCGCGGCTTCGCTCGCCCGGAACCAATACTTTTTCTGGATAATAGGTACCTTATGACCTTTTCTGTACCCCTGACAATATGCGTGCGAAATTTTATGATGATCTGTCGAGTAGTGTATGCGTAAAAGCGAAATAAACAAACTCACATTTGCAATTATAATATTAGTTATACATACAGGGTGTAAGGGACGGTGTACCGAAAACGTTGCACAATCGTTTGTCCATAAGTACACAACTGAATGGAAATGTCAATTCAAAAATGAAACGTACGATTAAAGTTTTATGCTAGTACATTGTAATTTACACTACGCAATGTATCGCTACCAATGCAATGTGTCCATCCGCGCTATCGTATCGCGCTTCCCGCGCACCAACGCTACGCGCGCTCACATTATGTGACGGAGCCCGGATCACCTATTTTAGTGATCTATTACAATAATAATTTAAACGTTGTGACTAATAATCGGATTGTACAATTTTATTATTGTACTTACAAAAAATTTGAATAAATTGAATAACGTCTATAAAATTAATCTTATACGCACATTTTGTTAATGTTTGTGTAGGTAAAAACAGAAAGCCAAATGTGTTTATAAAATAAAAAGGTAGGGTGATTTACGATAAATTCCTTGAATTAACAGTAAATTGTAAAAGTAATTAAACCTTACCTTAAGATCTCGCGGGCCTTATAAGATATGGTTCAAAATGGCTGCCTCCAACTTGTTCACAAACTTGCGCACGATTGATTGCTTCGGCGTGAAGGCGAGGCATCATGGAGGGGTCTGCGATAATGTCAGCTTCTAACTTTACAAATGCTGCCGTTATACGATTCCGCATTTCGTCCGCAGTAGTGCACTCACTGACGAACACTTTTTCCTTGATATAGCCCCACAAAAAAAAACCAGCGGTGTTAAATCCGGTGAGCGGGCTGGCCACGAGTGAGGCCCGAATCGCCCAATCCATCTCCGAGGAAATGTGTCGTCAAGATATTGGCGCACTCTGAGCACTGTCGTGTTGAAACCAAATTTGAGGTAACTGAGCAAGCGGAAAATCTTCCATTTGATCCCATTCTGCGGCAAGGTCGGAACGTAACTCATCCAGGACAGTTGTCAGGTCTTGCTGTAGAAAATCCAAGTATCGGGGTCCATTCAAGCGCTCCGGTAAAAAGTAAGGCCCTAAAATTTTGTTGTTATAGTTACCATACAATACGTTTACTGACCAACGCGTTTGGTGACCCGTTTGTTGGGATGCATGTGGATTACTTCGCGCCCAAACGTGCGAGTTACGTGGATTCCACATGCCATTCCGAGTAAACGTGGATTCGTCAGTCCTGATTATGTGGGATACAAAATTTGGATGTTGCCGCTGCTGATTCATCAACCACCTGCAGTATGCAATACGCCGAACTTGATCGCCAGGCACGAGAGCTTGCACTTTATGAATACGGTACGGCCGTTGTCGATCTCTGCGTAAAATTTTATGCACAGTCCAGTGCGATACGCGAGTTCCGTAGTTACGGCGCAGAAGTTTAGCGGTGGTTCGCGTACCAAGGTGTGGATTACGGTGAACGGCATCGAGAATTCTCCGCTCAGTGGAAACTCTAATCGGCCTGCTGGAACCCTCCTGATGCGGTACTATGGGTAAATTATCCGGTACTCGTTGATACGTACGAGAAATCACACGACTGTCCATAGGGTGACGAGCGTCAGGATACCGCTGGATGTAAATGCGAAGCGCCAACGAAGCATTGCCTCGTGCCTCCCCGTATGCCATGAGCATTTGTCCATATTCACGTGCACTAAATGGCTGACGCATTATTTATTAGGTACAAACACAACTTTGTAGTTACACAAAAAAGTTATAAACAAAACAAAACCGTTAACAAAATGTTATGAACACAGTAAATAAACACAATTTAGTACACAAAATAGTTATAAACAAAATAAAAACTTAACAAAATGCAACGAAAATAGTAAACACTCGCGAATACGAGAGATTACGTCAAGTACTTCCGATTCCTGACAGTAGCGCGACCGAACTAAAGAATTCAAAAATAAATTTCTTTTGCAGTTGTAGTCATATTAGATAGGGATGAGATACATCTATCTAATTAAATAAATCCATAGTCGATAACTCTCATTAAATATTTTTATGAGAGTTATCGGCTATCGATTAATTTTATACTTATAACTGCTAATTCTATTAACAAATTTTTGTTACAGTTTTGTATTTTAACAGTTAAGTAAAGATTTACTAGATTACATTACATTGTATGAATCGCTGTGTACAAAAAGCTTTGTTTTAAAACAATTTGATGGTCTTTTACATTAATTATTATTAAAAGTGATTAAATAAACTCATACATGTACAATTACGATACGAAATATCAAAACAATTAATATTTTTTAACATTTAAAATGAAAATGGGTATTGTAAAGTGATAGTAGTATAACATTTAATTACAGGCTACTTTAATCATTACAATCTTTTCAATCTACGTGACTAATTTAATAATAAATAGTGCTAACACGTTCATGTAACCTTTACTTTTAAAAGGAAAACAACTATTTTATTTATTAACCTATCCCGCTTTGTTTAATACACTTTTTTCGATATCGATCATTGATCATCAGTGATCGGAGTAGGTAGATTGAAATGGGGTCATTGATCCGAAACGTATATATTAATATGGACATTCCTCCGGAATTGGTGGATTATTAAAAAAAAACCGGAACTTATGTAGGAATTTTATTCTGCCAGAGTGGAAGGATTCATTTGATGATTTGCCATCCTCAAAAAAAAGGTAGGAATTGTAATAAAATGAGCAATATTATTCTTTATTATTCTTCATATTTTTTTTAACGGCACACAGTCACGATTTGACAAAACCCAACGACCAATCAGAACAAAGGATCATGGGTGGTACAATAACCGGTTATCAGAACAATGCGTACGCCCGCCGACGACATGCCAGGTAGCTCACTCGTTTACTTCGGTTCGTAGAGTGCGCATCTTTGTTTGTTACTGTGTTGTGAAAACGTTACTTGACCCTGGCTTGTGTACATACTGACTTCTGGAATCTGCTCTAAACCACGATTTGGCTCGAATATACGGACTCAGATTTTTCACTATTGAATTGGATCTACATATTTAAACCAAGCTTTGGTAAGTAATATTTTACTAGTTACAAGGAGTATAAAGCATGTTTGGATGTACTATAAGAATATTTTTAGTATTGTGTTTGTTCGCTTAACCTGCTGAACATACCATGAGTCTTAATATTGTTAAATCTTTAATAGAGTATGAACCAGTGAGCTTAGTGCGAAACAAAATTATGATATTCTAGTAATGTAGTCGCAATTCAGCTAACTCCACTATTAACCGACATTTTACTGGAATCCGTATATAATTTGAATGCCCTGTGTCCTCTTGCAATGTATTGGTAAAATAAATTACTATAGGCCTTATCTACTTCTCTACAAAATATTCTACGTAACAAGCCCTTTCATTTGATACCCATATTGATGGGATTGAAAAAAAAAATAAGTTGTCCGCCATCTTGTAGCGGCAGCCATTTTGGATTGACAATAATATTGAATATACATAATTGTATTGTCACCAGAATCAAAGGCGAATACCAAATTTTAGGTCAATCGGTTGACAGGAAGAGGGTGAAATTTCAATGACTAAATTTGATCCACGAAAAATAAAACAAACGGAGTAAGCTAAATAAACTAAATAAAATGTAATTTTTTCATGTCTTTGTTTTAGGTGATATATACGAGGTTCCATCTCTAAAACAAAGTTCAGATATGGCAAACGTCAAGGCTGAAACTGTAGAAAAATGGATATCCGGTCATCCCGAACTACTTTACGATCACGCTAGTGGTACAATATACTGTTCAAAATGTGAAAGCCATTTGAAAACCATAAATAAAGGAAACGTTAAAAGACATATCGAAGGAGCAGTACACCAGGGAAAGTTTAAGCGGCCCGAAGAGGAATTTTATTTCGATCTTATAAAATTTCTCATTTTGTGCAATATTCCGTGGTCTCAGATGAAAAATACTACTTTTCAAGATTTCTTTAAAAAATATATGTGTAGTACCTGTTGTTGTACGTGTACTAATCGTACTCTGCCAGATGAATCACAGTTACGGAAAGTTTACTTGGACAAGTTTTTTAAGAATAAAATCAATTCGATTCGGCAAAATTATAAAAATGAGAAACTATGGATATCATTAGATGAAACGACAGACTTTTTAGGTCGCTATATAGTCCATTTTTTAATAAAACCATTACATCCTAGCAATTTGACTAGACCTTATTTGGTAGCATGTAAAATGCTAACTGTAGTTAATGGACAAACAATCACGCAATTTGTGTTAGAATGTTTGGAAAACTTTTGGGAAGATTCTTTTGAATCGAAGGTAGGTAACATTCTTGTCCTCTGCACTGATAGCGTTGCATATATGCTGTCTGCAGGACGAAATTTAAAACAATACTTACCTGAAATGAAGCACGTAACATGTTTGGCGCACTCTCTTCATCGCGTATCTGAGCAAATTAGATTAGAATATCACGATGTTAACATTTTAATAGCAAATGTTAAAAAGGTATTTTTGAAAGCCCCAAGTAGAGTCAAAATTTTAAAAGAAAAATATCCAGATTTGCCGCTACCTCCCCAACCAGTTGTTACAAGATGGGCACTTGGTTAGAGGCAGCATTTTATTACGCTCAAAACTTTGAAAAAATAAAAGAAGTATTATCTTGTTTAAGCAGCTCTGATGCGGTATCTATTCGAGAGGCAAAAAATATTATAGAAAAAGAAAATTTAAAAGAAGATTTAAATTACATTAAAGACAATTATTTTATAATTCATTTGTCTTTAAAAGAATTGCAAAAGCATAATTTATCGTTGACAGATTCACTTTTAGCATTTGACAACGTCAGAGATGCTATAAATCAGTGCAATTCAGAAAATATAAAGAATAAAATAGAACGTGTTATGGAACGAAACCCAGATTTAGACACACTTAGAGAATATAGTGAGGCCATTGAAAAAAATGAAGCACATAATTTAATACCTTTTTTAAAATTTGCTCCTTTGACATCGTCAGATGTAGAACGGTCTTTTTCCATTTATAAATGGACTTTAGATGTTAAAAGAAATAGGTTGAAAATAGAAAATATAGAGAAACTCATAGTTATATATTTTAATTGTAAATATCAGGATTACCAGGATGCTGACATTGTAATCGATGAAGATTAAAAATGTGAATAAATGTAAAATGTACATATTTAACAATAAACAATGTTGATTTTTATCTTTTTTCTTTATTCTACCCCTTTTTTTTTGGTCCTAAAATCTGACTAAAATCAACCTGTTCCTTCGTATGCCCTTTACGTTTCAGTGTCGTGGTGCATCCTTAGAACAGTCTCACGACCCCAGCAGGCATTGGCCCTCTATGGGGCCCCGTCATTTATTCTACCCTTAATGCAAATTACCATGACCCTTATGAAAATATTTAAATTTAAGTGCAACAATTTATGTCTATCTATAAAATTTCTAGCCATAAAAGGCTAAAAATAAAAAAATAAAAATTAAAGCTTCGATCGGAATTCGATTGTTTTTATTATTCAACAGATAAATAATGAATTAATTTAGTTTTGATACCTTCCTTTAAATTTTGAATTGAGTAGGAATAATATCACTACCAACATTAACAATATTTAATTGAATCCGGAAATACCGGAATTACTTTCCGGGAAAATGGCTTATCCATGTTATTCTTTCTGTGTGCATTTATGATACAAGTACTAAAAATCAATCTACCTACTCCGATCACTGTTGATCATAGATCTTCCCTAGTTCAGTGGTAGTAGGTACGATGCGGGCGGGTTTTTACACAGCACACTATTGCCGGTGTGTAAAAAAACTTTTTTGCGTTGGTCATTGCCTTGTCCGCGCAAGATCAGCTGATTGGTTCAACTGTGTTTATTGTGTATGTTTGGATTACATAGCTGTTTTTCGGTATTATGTAGTTTTTATTGATATTATCTAGTATAATGGGTCGTTTACTCATTATGTAATCATTATTAGTTAGAAAAATGTGAAATTTTGAAAGAAAATTCGATAATTTTCCGGTGGAAAATTCCTACGTTTTCCAACTCAGAATGATGGTCCGAAGCTAGTATTTCAGTTTTCGGTGAACCGTCACTTACACCCTGTATATTACTAATATTACTTATTACTTTAATATTATAAATTCGAAAGTAAATCTGTCTATCTATCAGTCTGTCTGTCTGTTACCTTTTCACGGTTAGACCACTCAACCGATTCAGATGAAATTTGGTACAGATATAGTTTAAGACCTGGAGAAGGAAATAGGCTACTTTTTATTCATATAGGTACCACGCGGGCGGCGCCGCGCGCAAATGCTAGTAAAGTGCGACTGCTGTGCACGAGGACTCACGTTCGATACCCGGGTCGGACAAATGTTATTGGGTTTCCTGTAAATACATTTTCAGTAACACCACGAATTCTGGCACTGTGCTAAACAATATTACTATTAACGGCAATAGAAGCACGGCATCTATAAATATAGGACCTAAAAGCATTGTAGGAGAAATGTGGGTGTAATAGATCTCTGCGTACCCCTTCAAGTCTATGCTATACATACATACGTAGTCTCAAGCCTATAAGCTTAAGACTACGTATGTATGTATAGCATAGACTATGTATGTATAGCAGCGATAGCTCAGTGGGGAGACCAACAGACTGCAATGCAGAGGGTCTCGGGTTCGAACCCACGTCGCGCACCCCTGACTTTCGGCAGTTATATGACTTTTCGAAATTACGTGCGTATTAATTGACAATTATCGCCTGCTCCGTGCCTCGGAGAGCACGTTAAGCCGGCGGTCCCGGCTGCCATGATCATCTATGGCAGTCGTTATTACGAAGTCAGTGCCCTCTAATATCCTGACACTGGTCTAGCTTTAGGGTATCGTTAGCCTTCGGGTTGCGGAGGTCAGATGGCAGTTGCTCCATGTAAAAACTGATATCCAATCAAATCTGGTTAGACTAGATATCCGACCCCAAATGACTTGGGAATAATAAAGGCTAGGGAGAAGACTATGTATGTATGTAATTTAAGGCTTTTACCATTGAGTTAGCGGCTTTGCTTTGTCCTGACATTGCTGAAGTCCATGAGCAGCGGTTACCACTTTCCATCAGGTGGGCCACTTGCCCGTCTGCCACCAATGGCAAAAAAATAATAAAAAAAAGTTAATATGAACTCAACTAAATTCTTTGTCACCCGCGATACAGAGCATGATCCCAAATTCCATTAGTCTGAGAAATGCACTTACTAGAACGACACGTTTCAAAGCTAAATTGTAATATACAAAATATGCTTGCAGTACGGCTTAATTAATTTTGCATTCTAAAACAATCTATTTAAATTATTAGTCTCTAGAATGTAGTACATTTTAGCTTAATTTATTTTATATGGTTTTATCGTGGCTTGTTTTGTAGGTAAGTTATTATACATTTTCCCAGACGTTTCGGATATTAAACATCCTACCAGGATCGCAGGAAGACGAGGTGGTAAATGTTTCCTTATCACGAAGATCGATTCATGCTATTTCAATGTACTACTTATATCCGACGAATCAACTAAAAAGTGTAATTTTATACCAACGGGGGTACCGCTATAAGGTAGACCGTCACTGCTAAGATTCGTGGGAACCCTCTGGGAAAACCTCGCGGGAGGCTTATGTCTAGTAATGGACATCTTTCGACTGAAACTATTTTATTGAAATTTTATAAGTGGTAAAAATCATCTAAACTCTTGATGCTTATTTATTGCGTTTAAATAAACGACTTACTGTATTCGAAACAGAGGTGTATAACACCCACATTGTTGCTTCTGAAAATACTGAAAACCCAATAACACTTTGTTCAACTCAGGAATCAAATCCAGAGATTCGCCATTGGTTGCAAACACCACGGGACGAACGATGTAGTCACATTCCAACAGGTATTTCAACCATTAATTATTCAGTACTTTATTGATCGCAATTCTGATGCCTTTAGGCTATCGGTACTTCATAAAACCCAAATAAAATAACGATTTAAAATATGCTTCTTTTAAAACATGAAATCTGCATGTCTGAGAGTTCTCCATGATGTTCTCGAAGATAGATATGTGAAGTCTGCCAACCCGCACTGGGCCAGCGTGGTGGACTATGGCCTAACCCTTCTCACACTGAGAAGAGGCCCGTGCCCAACAGTGGGACATTTATAGTAGTATACACAGTAGATATCACCTTAAATAAAAATAAATATCTACGTAAAAAAGCCGGGCAAACGAACACAAGTGACTGAGGCGGAGTACTGACAAAGCGATATTGAGGTATAGCTGGCGTAGTGCCAGGCCTTTGTCATTAGAGGGCTGTGACCCCAGGTAATAACACTTCGGTGTTATGAACCGAGTATATGGACTAATGTTTGGGTATCAATATGAAGAGCGTCGTTTTGATTTAAGTACCTTATCGTCAGCAGTTATCACTTCACACGGCGAACCATCGGGTTTATTGGCTATTGAAGATAATTTATTGCAGATATTGTGTCGACAAAAAATCGAGTGCTTTGGAAGTTGTTCGATGCTGCAATCAACGTCGATTGTTGTTTTGACACATCCTACCCCTAATCCTAATCCTAACTAATATTATAAAAGCGAAAATGAGTTTGTTTGTTTGTAACCTTTTCACGCCTAAACCACTGAACCGATCATCCTGAAATTTTGCATATACGTTATCAGGTGTACAGAAACGGACATAGGCTACCTTTCATCTTGAAAAAATACTGTTTCCGAGAAAAACAATAATAACGTTCTTATGATATTAGATGGCGCCACGTGTCTTTCGAATCATGATTGAATTATATTATTACAAACAGAGTACAACCCGAATTGATTGTCAAATTCTAAATTAACAGGAAATATTGACAACATTATATTGTGCTGTTTAAATGCCTTAAAAATAGGAGAATATTCGCAATTAGACTGTTTGTTACTATTTATTAACATTTTCATTTGCATCATATACATTAAATGTTATAAAGAGGCTTGCACAAGTTCACCGTAGTAACTATGGCTTGATGATGGAGTCATTAATCATGATGCAGATATATAGTTACTTGTATATTTTTAGTTGTTATTTGAATAATATAACTATCGGCTATGGTTTGCAGTTGTTGCACTAGAAATACAATCGAACTTATGTACGGTCTATTGTTTTGCTGATCCTATAAATACGAGTTGTTTTCCTATCAGTACACGATGCAAAGACCGAATATACATATTATACAGTATAATGTCCTCCAGACCGAATTTCGGTCACGGTGGCCAATCTTAATGGAGACTGGCCATCTACGCAGGAGATATTATAGCTCACAAGTATGTGCACAAACACAAGTGCACTCTCTGTTCCCTAACCCTCATCATGATCCGATGGGACGGATAATCCGACACGATCGGAGAGAGATCGGCTTTACGTGCTTTCCGAGGTATATTACAGTATACTAGCGGTCGCCTAGTGCTCGAAATTCGACCAAAGTTTGCCAGTAAGATATTGCTGATATATTTCATTATATATTGACATATTATTATGTAACCATAGATACGTGGCTTCGACTGCGTGTGTCAAATGCATGGTTGTGTGCGTGTAGTGTTTTTTCATTATATTTAATGTATTTTTACGCATAATTTAAAAAAAAATATTAGCATTCGTCACTTCTTCTCTGTATAAACTATAAGTGTGCGAAATTTCATACTCCTCCGTCCGCCCAATTTTCGTAAAAAGGGATCCAAAGTTTTCGCTTCACGTATTAATATATAGATTATCAGTGCCAAAGTCAACATAAAATTATTTGCGAGAAGATTGGAATGGAAAAGAATAAATAATTGTCAAAGACGCAGACTCACAACTAATAAGTTTAATGGCCAGTCCTACAACTAACAAGTAAAGTTATCCGGAAGATAAATAGCATGGTGTCTCACTCATGTTAGGTTAAAGAAAAGAGATGGCGAGACTTTTATCTTATAGATAAATGGTATCTGGAGGTGGTAGGACAAGCCCTAAGAGAAATGAAATAACATCGGTCTTTTACCCCAGAGGTCGTTAAGACGTATCTATGATTCTGTCTCCGTGAGCTTACTACGAATACAAAAGTCGTTATTTACTAAGCAGCTTAGCCTAACAATTTGGACGGCAAATATTTAAAAATTTATAACAAGAATTTTTGTAATTTACATCTGGAATTTTAGCATATAACTTGCAATACCTAGTTATTAAAAAGTTACCATAATTATTATTATTATTATGAAACAGTACTTTTTCAGGATGAAAAGTAGTCTATGTCCTTTTAAGTGCCCTGACAACTTGTATGAAAAATTTCATGATGATTAGTTGAGTAGTTTAGGCGTGAAAGCGTGACAAATAAACAAACTCACATTCGCATTTATAATATAAAAAATAAGGATGTATTATTTTAAAAGTGAAAGTTTTGTGTACTTTTTTAACCAGAAAACGGACAGAGAAGTATGAGATTTAGTATTAATAGTAAATTTTTTATGGTAATATTATAATATCAGCCCTGTATTAAACTGTCCCACTGCTGGGCACGGGCCTCTTCTCACTATGAGAAGGGTTAGGCCATAGTCCACTACGCTGGCCTAGTGCGGATTGGCAGACTTAACATATATTCGAGAACATTATGTAGAACTCTCAGACATGCAGGTTTCCTCACGATGTTTTCCTACACCGTTAAAGCGAGCGATAATTAACTATTTAATACGCACATAACTACGGAAAGTCAGAGATGCGCGCCTTGGGATCGAACTCGAGACCTCTGCGTAGCAGTCCAATGGTCCCCCACTAGGTTATCGATGCTATATATAAAGAAAGCTATAATTTGTAAAAAAAAACAATAAATTACGTTTGAATTTTGACCACTAAGCGACCATAAATAAAGATAAAATTACGTCAAAAATAACCGCTTTTTATAAATTTGTGATTTATAAAGAGTGAGTCACATAAAGGCATCTTTTGAAAACTCCAAATCACTTTCAATAACAATATGATTTTATCTGTTCAACGTAACATCGCTTCAAGCGTTTGCGAGAAAAAGTAATAAAGTATCTATTGTGGCAATAAGTCGTAAAATGGGGTGTAAAATTACGATATTTTATGCAGTAGAGTGCGCGATAGCCACAGAACTATCGAGAAAGGTTTACGAGTGGCAACACTAAAAACAATTTTCTTTTATGGCAAACATACGTTGAAGTATTAAGAATTAAGTACATACTTTCTTTTTTATTGACAGTGAATTTTCAGTCGGTATAATTTAATTACTTTCTTGAAAATAACTATTGTTTTTTGAACTACCTCTTATTATATACACATATGTATAGTTGTTCCGATTATGAGTTTTCTTTGATTGTTTATTCACCTGCGACAAAGATTTATTAGCAGTGCGATACCGATAAAATACTTATGTTATAATGTTCCTCGGATTTTATAAACTCTTTTGTACCTATCTGTGGTTTCAATATTTGTGAAAGCATTATTGATTGAGCTTAAACCTCGAGTCGTGGAGAGCTCCACAAATATTTAAATATCGAACACAATAAACATCTACACGCCTGAAATCCGATGTTTGATCAAACATTTTTTGCAAAACCATACGAAGCCTAAAATTCTTTTCAAGAATAAACTCTCATTTTTTGTTGGAAGAGTTTATTTTTCTTACTAATATTATAAATGACAAACTTTGTGAAGATGTTTGAATGTTTGTTACTCGATTAAGCGTAAACAGTTCCACGGATTTGGATGAAATTGGTACACGCATTGACCACGTCCTGGAATTCTAACTAATATTATATATGCGAATGTAAATAGTTATATTAGTAACACATAATAGGAACTAGTTATTCGGTATGCATTCCTAATGAATTTGTACAGGTGAAGCTGTGATTTTGTTTTTTTGATTTTATACTCTCACTTCTCTTCAGAAGTGAGAGTATAACCCGTGGGAGTACCAACACAGTGTGAAACAGAAACACGATCCCAATTAATCTTGAGTGATTAACAGCATCCCCTAGAATAGTTCTCTTAAGTATTCATCACGATTTTACAATAACCCTTTACATTAAAGCTAGAGCAGCGATAGCTCAGTGGGGAGACCAACAGATTGCAATGCAGAGGGTCTCGGTTTCGAACCCACGTCGCGCACCTCAGACTTTCGGAAGTTATATGACTTTTCGAAATTATGTGTGTATTGATTGACAATTATCGCCTGCTCCGTGCCTCGGAGAGCACGTTAAACCGTCGGTCCCGGCTGCCATGAACATGTATGGCAGTCGTTATTGGGAAGTCAGTGCCCTCTAATATCCTGACACTAGTTTAGCCTTAGGGTATCGTTAGCCTTCGGGTTGCGCAGGTCAGATGTCAGTCGCTCCGTGTAAAAACTGATATCCAGTCAAATCCGGTTAGACTAGTAAGCCGACCCCAAGTGACTTGGGAATAATAAAGGCTAGGGAGAAGAAGACTCTCACTTCTGAAGAGGTAGGTAGAAGCAGTAATACCAGTGTGCGGCAGTCCGCATTTCACTAGATATAATTTTACGAGGCACCTAAGCCACGTAATATGGATAAGCCTATTATCGTTTCGCGGGCGCAATTCTAGATTCTGTGTTATTTATTACTACGAATTTATAGGCAGAAATATCCAATTAGACTTTACCTGACCAGGGAGTTGAATGTGAGACCACGTGCCGAGCAGTCACATACACTAGCGATATACATAGTTCTTGCAACTCACGAAGGCGAACGAGCTTTATTAGAGGTAAACGCGTGTATGTATGTGTGTGTATAAGTGTCGCTCGCAACTGACCGCTCTGTCACACACGCACACTACCGCACTGTGCATGTACACGTTCAACTACAAGTAAAGCCCGCTCGCCTTCGTGAGTTGCAACAACTGTATCACTGAGGCAGTCCGATACATTTTATACGAACGAAACGATTACCTATGAACGGACTATGACCGCTACTTCAAAATACTTATCTGTGAAAGAGTATTCATACAATTTTAAATGTTTTAAGGTTATCACAAGGTCTATACAACCCTAAAATATGACCACACGTCATTGTTACATGCTGCACAATACTCTGTTTTGAAGAAGCAACAAGGACATACCAATACCGTTACGAGTAACGATGTGTAACAGATGCTTAATGTTTGCGAGTGACTTAAACCACCCATCACCCTGACGGATTCCTTTAATCGCCTCTTACGGCGCCCACTGAATGTAATTAGTGACTCATAAATTATTCCAAGCCGTAGAGAGCTACTAGCAATACCTATTAAACGTATATGTATATCTCACAAATAGATCGTTAATTGTTCGCAATTTCTTCACGTTAATTCGTACATACTTATGCTGTTTCAGCATGAGTAATCATCATATATTAGGAAGAGAGGAACCCACCATGCCACCCACAATTTTTTTTCTTTTATAGTGACACGGCATAGTGTTTGTAATAGACCTGATGGGAAGCTCAATTACAGTCCAGAGACAGTGACGACGAGGAGAAGATAGATGTCTTCTAGCCGTCGTCAGTATCAATCCGGTCTAACCAGATGCTTCTTCACACTGCGTTTCAAGGACCCAATGTCGTAGAAGGGAGGGAACACATGTGCCGGAAGACCATTCCAAAGTTGTATGGTACGGCATAAGAAGGAATTGCTTAACCTTTTGGTGCGAGACGGGATTGTGCTAACCGTCCATCCTTGGTTACGAAGACCGGCACGTGTAGTTCTCAAAAGGAAGGGGGAAGGTGAGATGAGGTCAAATACCTCTTCGGAGCATTCGCCATGATAGAGGCGATAGAATACGCTAAGGAACGCAATGTCTCTACGAAGTTGTAGCGGTTCGGTGTCCTTCGTAACCTCCTAGCTGTCGATTATACGTACGGCATGACGCTGCAATTTATCTAAGGCATCGAGTAGGTACTTAGCGGAACCATTCCAAAAAAGCGAACAGTACTCTATGCTGCTACGGACTTGGGCCTTGAACACAAAATATGCGTCGCAGACGTAACAGAAGCATATTTTGTGTTGGATGCGGAATACTGCAAATTGGAATACACCCGGGTCCCATGACGTGCCTGTCACCATCCAGAGGAGTTCGATATTGTAAACTTTTTTCTATCACAATAGTTGAGGTAGACAATCCGAGGAAGCGAGGTGGGAGATGCTTGTAATAAAATTATTGGGAAGATAGCAGTCTTCCCAATAATTTTATTAGAATGGATTTCCGCCAAGTAACGCCTAATTCGATTCAACAAATCGTAATTTTATTTATTTACATATATATACGACTAGATGTACCCGCGGTTTCACCTGCGTTTATCGTTACTGCGCCGCCCCTGTGGGTCGTAGCGTGATGTTATATAACCTATAACCTTCCTTGATAAATAGGCTATCCAACACTAAAAGAATTTTTCTAATCGAACCAGTAGTTCCTGAGATTAGCGCGTTAAAACAAACAAACTCTTCAGCTTTATAATATTAATATAGATTTTATTTTACGCCTAGATATTCTCTAGGAAGAACAGAAAAAGGGTGTATTATACACATATTACGCCAAGTATGGTTTTAGAACCTATATTAGATAGAGTTCAATACTGTGGTGCTTTTCTTTATTCTTGACCGAATAACCTAACAACAGTATCTGACTGGAGAATTAAATCCCAAACCACCGATGCAGTTTTTTACGTATCTTTTATTAAAGCCCTATTTATATATGATCTTCTAATCTAAATATGATAATGTCAAATCCATGATAACCTATAATTTAAAAAGGTACTTCAAAAGTTCAATATTCTATTTATAAAACCACACATTTTGATGGCATTGACATGACAAAAATTGAAAATGTCCTACTCATAAATTAAGGTTTTAACTAAGATCTACTTCACAATTCGAAGGAGTTTCAATTGTACTCTAATATACTTGAATGTTGTTGGAATAGATCGGTTTTAGCGATAAGGTCGGCTATTGTACGAATGTTATATTTCTTTACGGTTTTTAGGTGTATAATATATATCTTTATATATATAATTCTTTTGTACGTATGTTGACAGTGAACTCCTCCTAAACGGCTGGACCGATTTGAATGAAACTTTTTGTGTGTGTTCAAGTGGATTCGAGGATGGTTTAGATATGCTTTTTTTTCTTTCTTTTGTACAAGACAACGTCTGTTGGGACAGCTAGTACATATATATAGAGTGAGTTTCTGGAATCTTCGCATAGGTTCAACTCTTTGCCTGAACCTAGCAAATAACTAATTCTCTAACCCCTTAGACGTTCGTAAGTGTTACTTTGTAGCCTAAATGAATAAATGATTTTTTACTATATATACTTGAAGGAAGGATATTTATCAGATAACACGTAAATCTTTTGTTTCTCTTTCTTTTATGAAAGACAACGCTCGCACTAAACATGATTGCTATGTCGCGCGGGACTATATACACATTCAAACAACTGAAACTAAGAACACCTAGACTTGGAAGAACTTCTTCTCCCCAGCCTTTATTATTCCCAAGCCACTTCGGGTCGGCTTTCTAGTCTAACCGGTTTTGACTGGATATCAATTTTTACACGGAGCGACTGCCATCTGACCTCTGCAACCCGAAGGCTAACGATACCCTAAGGCTAGACCAGTGTAAAATAATATATGATACGCACATAATTTCGAAAAGTCATATAACTTCCGAAAGTCAGAGGTGCGCGACGTGGGTTCGAACCCAAGAACCTCTGCATAGAGTCTGTTGGTCTCTCCACTGAGCTATCACTGCTTACTTGGAACAACTATTCGAGAATAAAACAATTTTTCGTCGCTGTCGTAGCAGCGAGACAACGCTTTAAATCCTTTGTTTAAACTACTTCGCTATCAATTCAATCAAGATTGCAACTGTGATAGTCATTGACACTTGACATGACATATTATAAGGCTTACCCCATGACAGGTCTAAGTATCTGAGTGTGCGTGTGACATAGAAATTGCATTATACGTGATGGCATTTACATGTATGATCTAAACACGATAAAACTGCAACGATTGTTTCTATAGCATAATAGCCTTCGTTATTGCATTCCTATCTACCTTCAGCAGCGGTTGAAAGAGCATACCGCTGCCAATTTTTTTATGACGTCACTAGCCAGCTCCTTTCAAAATATACATATATCGCTCTCTTACATGAAATCGGCGTTATCTCAAATAATTTGTACTGGTTGCAAATATCCCGCGTCTCTGGCACCACTGCTGGAGCGAGAATTGTTTTAAATAAAACATTTTGATGAGAAGAATATTGTGAAATCCATCTCTAGCTATGGACGAAAACAAACAAGAAACCTATATTACTTAAGTAAAGGTTTGATTCAATAAAAATCTTGTAGGTATTGTCCTTCGGTTAACCAACACTTCACAAGAGCCAGCCCAACCAGTTGTCAAACAATTATGGAAGTACGCGCCAAATCTATACTTTTCATACCATATAATAGCAGTATTCCTACTGTTGTTTCGTTCGGTGAGTGAGAGTGCCGGAGGCCCGAACACCCTCTTCCCCCTTCCCGTTCCTTCTCCTTCCCACTTCCTTTCCTAAAGGGTCGGCAACGCGCAAGTGATAACTCTGGTGTTGCAGGCGTCCATAGGTTACGGTGACCATTTACCATCAGGTGGGCCGTATGCTTGTTTGCCACCTTAGTTGTATAAAAAAAAACATATGAAAAGTATACCCCCTATAACCTGGGTGTAATACGCCATGTCTAAAGCTCTGGGATATAAGCATAATTTATGGTAGCGGACAAGCTTACGAGTCGAATAATAGTGAGTCGTTACTATAATTCGTATCACTAACAACCCTACAAAAATCAAGTCGCTATGCTTTTAACGCGAAAATTGTTGTCAACTGATTGACCCGTTTAAAGAAAAAAGTGTCCCTTGAAAGCCTATTCAGAAAATAGAAAAAATTTATTTGGTTGCAATTCATAGCGTAAAGATACTTTTAACTGCATCAGACATTGGTGCCAATTCTGTTGTCACAAAATTCTCTAAACTTAACTAAAAATAACTAAAATTTAGTTTAGTCCTGTCCCTTTTAACGATTTCAGAATACGAAATGTAGTTTGACAGGACTAAACTAAATTTTAGTGATTTTTAGTTAAGTTTAGAGAATTTTGTGACAACAGAATTGACACCAGTATCACATTTGAAAATAGATTCCGAGATACCAAAATCGTTTTCATAATTTAATTACTATTTATAGCAGAGTTATCTCAAGTACCATTCATGGATATGGGGTATCCAAAACGAGCTTAATCCTAAGCAAACGTTGTCACCAAAATTAACATAGAGTACGCACGATCCGATTCGAATCTCGTTAAAAAAAAGTGGCGTATAGCAAGTTGGACACTGCTATTATAAGGTGCCGTAAAGCTTTCATAGAGAGGTGTATTCTATATAAACTTGGTCGAAAGTATTATGTAATAATAATTTATAATGTGGCCTTCAAATTATCTGGTTGAGTGGCCGACCTTTCCGAATATACTGGCATGAGTCTGCGGAGTATGTAAGTATCAAAGCATGCGACGAAAATACGCTGATACAAAATCACCTAACTACAAAACTTCGCAATCTAATTATTATCTCTTATTGTGTAACAGGGTTAAATATAATGACCACCAAAAGTAGTAATTGCGCAGAAAATATGCTTACTAAAATATATCATAACGAGCACCTATACGCCTCAAATCACTGCATTCCGTCTCGGAAGGGTTAGGTTATGTTAGGTTCCTTCTTAAACCCACCCAAAAATAGTCGTAGACTTATTTTGATCTCATTAAATATATTTTGCTGTGCAATTTGGTGATCATTTACTATTTTTGACTGTTATATTTTACTATATCTGGTGATAAGTTAAACATAACACTTGTGTAACTGCAGTGAGCTTTCAAGAATTCTTTAGGATACTATATGGCACGCCGGCAGCATAGCGCATACTTCTATGACGAAACGACAACACGCGACTACCTCTTTTTCAGCAAGCTTTCGCAAACACTGGCTATGCTAACCATTGGCAGTTGAAAGGCAGGCTTGTATTCTGCCTTCATAATAAAAAACCTATTAAGAACATTTCCTCACCATGATAGTGACTAAAATAAAATTCAAAATATGTATGTACATAAGCTTATCTTCTTACAGTTTCCCAAAAGGAGAACTTTGAACCAATTTAAACTGCTGATTACAACGGCACGTACCTAATTGTAAAATTCCTCCAAGTTTCACAAGTTTAACCCTCATTACCAGTTCAAATTGTTGTATAAAGTACGTCCTAAAGTATTTTCTAGAATCCGCTGAAACTTGAAAACGGTAGTTAAGTAAAAAGTTGTCAACGCAGCTGCGGGCAACAGAGGGTTAGTCAGGTATACGTACCTATTTAATAATATATGTTTAATGCCGTAATTTACCAGCCCGGCGGAAATTGTTCTACCCGTGTAAAAAGACGAGGGACAAGTAAATTCAAATAAAGACACGGTTACAAGTTAAACAAATAGAACAAAACACTAGTAGTAAAAGCTTTACTATTTGTTTTCAAAACGGAAGACAACAACACACCTTGACAGTTCGAAGCGCGCCGTGGGCCGCATCCTCAGCCCAAACCTTCACTCCGTCTTTTTCGTACTCCAAGGTCCAGCCTACTTCGGAGGAAAGGAGGCTCTTCAGTGCTTCAAAGTCCGAATCATCGGCGACGCGCGCTTCGCCGCGCGCCCATCCCGCGCCTCCCATTCGAGCGCGGACATCACAGCGCGATGCACACGGTGAACTGGCAAGTGGCAGCTGCCCGCCACTCTGCTACAGCGCGAGTCGATGCCACGCGCATGCGCGGCACGCACCGCCGCCATTTTAATTTTTGTCCTTTTTTTAATTTTGATTGCTGACAATTGGCTTTCTTTAATACGTCCTGTCATTTCTGCCAGTATGTTTCTTTTTAATTCGAGTCGCATTAAGGTTGTCACTTACGAATACGTATTCATATTTTCTAATATATTATGATTTTCTTTTATTGAGTTTCCTATTACCATTTTACTATTGGATAGATAAATCGACTTAATCACAGTAATTATAATATTAAACATTATAATAGGTAAAATTAAACGCCGCCGTGTCGCGCGTCGCTCTAATGACGTAAACGAAAGGAAGTTAACTTGTTTCGTACCAATCGTGAGGTCCAAAATTCGATACCCAAATAGAGCAAAGTGTTATTGGAATATTTTTATTTTATTAGAAAGCTCTTGAGGCAAAATATAATGCAGTTTTGTGCCCGGTGGATAAGAATAGGCTCGTCCTGTATTAAATGCGACAGAAACAAACAAGGATAGGCAGATATAATAGACCTCTGCCCGAACGTTTTGAGATATAACATAATTATATGCACTATGCTATTGAGTATGGTCCAGATCCTCTCAAACTAAGAAGAAACCCGTGCCCAGCAGTGGAAGAGCTTATGTACAGGACCGATAGTATATATTATACTAGATGTGCCCGCGGTTTCACCCGCGTTTATGATTACTTCGACGCCCCCGTGGGTCGTAGCGTGATGTTATATAGCCTCCCTCGATAAATGGGCTATCCAACACTAAAAGATTTCAATTCGAACCAGTAGTTCCTGAGATTAGCGCGTTCAAACAAACAAACAAACTCTTCAGCTTTATAATATTAGTATAGATTATACGTGATATAAAGCCACAAACATCAAACTCCACTTACATTAACATAGATTTTCTTCAAAGATTAAAGTTGATACAACCGAACAATTACACCTGCCTCCTAAATTTATAGTATAATAACCATCTCCACTAAGCCTCATGGTTTCAGTATCAACCATTTTGAATAAAATTTATTATATTTGAACACAATGCAGTACATTGTCCTTATACTAGAGCACACGAACCTTTTCAGGAAATGGTAGACCTTTTTCCAGACAATCTTGGGTAATATCTTCCACCTGTTGGAAGCGACGGCGTTATAAATTCATGAGACGGTATCTAGTCTATCTGAAGCCCAGTGACGTCACGAACGGCCTGATCATCCTTCGAAGTTTTACTGACTTTGGATTTTCAACTCTATTTCATATTGTTAGGGTAGACTATGGCTTAGCAGTTTAAAGTTTCTTAGCCTGCTGTATTATCTCTGAAGTCTTATACTTGGGAAGCCTAATAGGAATGAGTCCAACTATCTTCGTAAACTGTCCTTTGCCTGGACACGAACATCTCAGATAAAAAAAGGTAAACGTATTTCAAGCTAATGAACTTTATCAATATTCGTTTCATGATTTAGAAATTATTCAGTAGCAAGCATTAACACATCAAATCATAGAAGGTTTAAAATATAGCCTGCCAAATCTCGATTCACCAAGTCAATTATTCACATACACATACACTCACACATACATACATACACATACACAACATGCACTCTGTACTCAACTTCAGAATTATGTTTTTAAAGTAAGATTTTAAAATGTATTTACCTTTTCTATAACATTACATTTCTTGTTTCACTTGTTTATTGCTGTAACAATGAAACAGACTAACCTCCACGACACAGGGAATCCTAGTGTGGAGGTTAGTGTTCTAAAAATGACTGTAATTGTTTGTGTTGGAACAATAAAGCATGATTATTATTATTATTATTAATTCAACAATTAGTTTTATCAATGACATTTAATATATTGTTAGGAATCAGATGTGAAACAGCTTAAAAAAAATAACAGACGCACTAATCTTTTAATAATCATTGACTTATTCAAGAGATGCATTAACAAATAAAGTAAGTAATAATTGATATCACCCAACAGCGATCATACAGCACGTCCGTTCCGTCCGCCGCTCGATGTCAAAGTGAGTCATTGCGCGCCGAGCGCACTATTATAGCACGCTCGATCGGATGATTCGTGACGTTACTTGTTTACGTCGCATTCCGCAACTAACAATATATAACTTTTTTAATAAACTTCTACTGAACATTTTAGCATCGTATTTGAGATTTATAGCCATGTCAAGCTTTTTATGTCAGACATTTTAATTAAAGCCTAATTATTTTATTTTACAGTCTCTTCGGACTGCCCGGTAACGGGTTAGTCCCCTGTTGCATGGGCCCTAAACTTATTATTAAAATGTGGGTGTAATACAATTTTGCCTACCTTTTCTAGAATATAACTTAGTATACTTATAACTATTATGTATTTTCTTGGGGTTTACGATACCTATGAACATATACCTTTTTCTGTTTTTTTCACGTGGTAGAATGCTTTGACGCATACCCCTCCGCAGGGGCGGGAGGAGGGGTTATGTCAGACTCACTGTGGTAAAACAAAGATGGTAATGATGATAATGGACCTCCCGGTAATGCCGACTAAGCCACGGTGTTCCTCGACAAAACCGTAATCGAACATATAATGTAGCTCCTTACTTAGTGTAGTTCTCTTTTGAGCTTTAATTTTAATAATACAAGCTTTAATGTATCTTATCTTATCTTATGTGGGGGCCAGTCAGTGCAGACCGGCGACACTTCTACCCAGTGGGATCTTTTGTGTCGACACTCTCCCAATAACGACTGCCATAGATGTTCATGGCAGCCGGGACCAACGGCTTAACGTGCTTTCCGAGGGACGGAGCAGGCGATAATTGTCATTCAATACGCACATAATTTCGAAAAGTCATATAACTTCCGAAAGTCTGAAGTGCGCGACGTGGGTTTGAATCCGAGACCCTCTGGATTGCAGTCTGTCGGTCTTCCCACTGAGCTATCGCTGCTCTAGCTTTAATGTAAAGGGTTATTGTAAAATCGTAATGAATACTTAAATAACCTATTCTAGGGAATGCTATTAATCACCCAAGATTAATTGGGGATCGTGTGTTTCGGTTTCACACTGTGTTGGTACTCCCACGGGATAACCTTTCTGTGAACCGGCGGCAAGGTACACATTTGGTTATTTGGTTTCATAGTTTGCACGTTAAATTAAATGACGAGTGTGCTTCAAAGTGTGTATGTTATTATTAATTTGTTTAATTGTGTCATCGGTATACTGGCAAAAAGTTGATGTAATTTTTCTCTCGCCCACACAGTACTGTTGTAGTAACAGTCAGTAAATTGATAATTTTATGATATTCTATTAATTCATGCATTAACACACAACGTCAAAACTGTCAAAAGTGAATTGAATACATTTTTAAAAGTCACATTTCAAAAGTCCTGTTTCTTTTACGACATTTCTACTTGATATGTCGTAAAAAATACAGGACTATCACGCATTTTAAACTCCTTTAAGTTATGGACGTAGCAAGTAGTAAATTATTGCTGGCTTTAACTCTGAAGGAAAATATCGTGAGGCACCTACATGACCGATTTCTGCTTAATACCTATAGTGCAGTAATTGTAGAAGACGAAAAGTTTCGATTAACTGATAATTATTCGAAAACTTTATATTCAAATAATAGTTTAAGTAACGAGTTACAACCCTAACTATTGAAACAGGCAGATTTCAATAAGTGCTTTTCCTTTACTTGTTCTTCGATTAGTTCTACTGACTTAAAGACTTTTAGGTCTAAAAGGATCCAAAGAAAATGCAAAGTAAATTGGTTTTATACAATTCGCAACTTAGTATTTGAGTGAATGAACAATTTTCAGTAAATGAAAATCGTTTTCTGTCGTGAGATTTTTCTCTTAGTTTCTTCTTTGTAGATAACAAGAATTATTACTTAATAACTTTTGCCTTACTTTTCATTATTGTTATATTAATTTTTTGCTCGGTTTTGCCCGCGCTTTGCTCGCGTAATTGTAGTTTAGGATATGCTAGGTTACGTAACGGTATATTTTTCTGAATAAAGGTACTCTATGCCGCCTGACAATGTGTAAGCGAAATTTCGTAATGATTGGTTTACTAGTTAAGGCGTGAAAGCGTAACAAACGAACTCACATTCGCATTTATAATAGTGATTAGTGGCAGATGAGCAAGTGGCCCACCAGATGGTAAGCAGTAACCGCCGGTCATGGTCACTTTGTGTTGCGTTCCAAGTTCAATCCCAAAGTCAGAAAAACTGTTACTGGGCGTTTCTATTACGCAATTCTCAGTATATACCTGTATGGAGTATTTGATATAGATGCTGGGACATCACTGGCAAGATTCCAAGAAAACAGAATTTGAGTAGTAGAGTCTCGCTGATTTCAGCATGAATGGGTCGGCTCGACCGGGGATGGACTACCCTGTCACAGAATATCGACGTGGAATAGCAGTAGTCCTACTGTTGTGTTTCGTTCAGTGAGTGAGAGTACCGAAGGCCCAATCACCCCCTTTCCCCATCCCGATCCCTTCCCTTTCCTTCCCACGTCCTTTCCTAAAGGGTCGGCAACGCGCAAGTGATGCCTCTAGTGTCGCAGGCGTCCATAGGCTACGGTGACCACTTACCATCAGGTGGGCCGTATGCTAGTTTACCATCTAAATTGTATAAAAAAAAAATACACAACCAAACTGTTGCCTACCGTAAACCCCAAAGGTACCAAATAAGTAACATGGGATGCCTGAAGAATAGCTGCTACCGCTAGTGTGTGTGAAGGGGACGTGTGAAAAAAGATGGAGAAAAAGAAAGGTACAAAGCAGGTTATTCGCTCAGTCAGTTACACTTAGGAAGAACTTCCCTTCTTAGACTATTTCAGGGTTTATTTAAGGGATTAAATATAATGACCACCAAAAATACTAATTGCACACCAAAATATGCTTACTAAAATATATCATAACGGGCACCTATACGCCTCAAATCACTGCATTCCGTCTCGGAAGAGTTAGGTCATGTTAGGTTCCTTCTTAAACCTACTCAAAAATAGGCTCCGTCGACATAGTTTGATCTATTTAAATATATTTTGGTGTGCACTTAGTATTTTTGGTAAGCATATTTTGCTGTACAATTAAATATTACCCTTTATTTAACGCCCATAATTGAGTATGTATGAGTATTGTGCAGTGCCTACGAAATACTAAAGTAAAAGACTAATTAAAAAAATGCTATAATTTTGTAGCGATTATTAGCGCAATGTTTACTGACACATTTACAATTTTACAATTAGTTTCACTGATAGCCTCTAATTAGTAGAATGTTCGTTGGATTTGCATTCTGTAAGACCTTACCCATTATAGAGCAAGTTAGTAGGTTGTAAGTACAGGAAAAACTAAACGAAAAAAACACGATGAATTTCAAATTCGGTAAGAATTTCCATTATTTCTTTATGTAGGTATTCACAAAAAATGCACGTTGAATTAGAATAAGAATAGCGACTTGCAATGTAACGTTAAATTTATATTAATTTTAAATGTGACATTTAATAAATTATGATAGTTTCTTAAACTTTTCTAAAACTTCTTTAGGTGCGTTGAGCACTTTTTGAGTACTTATACAAAAATCATAGAACTCGCGTCATTGTCCCGCTTCGTCATCGTCAGGCTTCCACGCTTTCCATGTTTGAATTATTTTAGAATATTAACAATATCTCAGAAATGGTGCGTCCTACGCAAAAAATAACGAAATGTTGACTAATCTGTATCAGGAATCCGACCCGCCCCGCCTTTTTTATATATTTTTTTATATTGAAATATTTATTATCAAGGATTAAAGTTTTATTAGATTAGCAGCCCCCATAGACTGCCCCAATTTTTTTATGATCTCCCTTAAGAGGAGAACATATATAAAGCAGTACCTGAATAATTTTTACTAAGTTTATTCGCCTAATTAAAGAAGTAAGAAAATCGCTCACATATATATGTGTATTTATATTTACGAACTTAATATTACAGGCACCTTGTTACTTATCGCAGTACAGATATGTACCGCAGTACCTACGGATTGGAACAATCTCGAACCATGCCAGTGTCCCGAATTTTACCAGCCAGTGTGCGGCTCTGATGGAAACACTTACGACAACCAGTGCTATCTGGACTGCGTCAAGGCTACAACAGGCATACTATTAACGACGGTGAAGCCAGGTGTGTGTGACAGTCACAGGATCCAAGACCCTCAGGAAACAACTAGGAATTCATATCTCATAACTTACCTGTTGGAGGATGTTTATAAACAATTGTTATTGCTGTTTGATTATTTACCCGCGAAATAGAATATTTTTGGTGTATTTTTCTAAAGACACCTCTATTATGCAGTGCAATAAATTATAATAATGTTAAGGCATTGCCAAATTGACTTCTTATCTTAAAACATCTAAAATTTGTTATTGTATTCTTATAGTGAGCGCTGGAGGTCCAACTATTCTTTCGTTGCCTTCTTTCCTTTCCTTATCCTACCTTATTTATGACTAGATGTGCCCGCGGCTTCACCCGCGTTTATGATTACTGCGCCGCGCCCGTGGGTCGTAGCGTTATGTTATGTTCAACCAAACAAATATACAAACTCTTCAGCTTTATAATCTTTTTTATATAAATCTTCTGTGCGTATTTGTAATTAAATTCCTCCTAAACGGCTGAACCGATTTTGATGAAATTTTTCGTGTGTTCTCAAGTGGATTCGAGAATGGTTTAGATTTGTTTTTTCTTTTGTTTTCCTTTGTACAGGGTTACTTCTGTCGGGACAGTTAGTATTAGTATAGATTCTTATGTGTAACAGTATTCATGACAATATGAGATAAGTACTTTAAAACATTGACCAAGAAAAGTTCCATGATACGCCTATTTATTGCAGACTGACCTTTACTGCAGTTGTAATATATGCAATAATAATATTAGCTGTGCCAGCGGTTTCACCCGCGTTCATGATTACAGCGCCGCTCCCGTAGTTCGTAGCGTAATGTTATATAGCCTATAACCTTCCTCGATAAATAGGCTATCCAACACAAAAATATTTTTTCAATTCGAACCAGTAGTTCCGGAGATTAGCGCGTTCAACCAAACAAACAAACAAACTCTTCAGCTTTATAATATATTAGATGTTCCCGCGGTTTCACCCGCGTTTATCGGTACTGCACCGCCCACGTGGGTCGTAGCGTGATTTTATATAGCCTATAGCCTTCCTCGATAAATAGGCTTTCCAAAACTAAAAGAATTTTTCAATTCGAACCAGTAGTTTCTGAGATTAGCGCGTTCAAACAAACAAATTCGTCAGCTTTATAATACTAGTATAGATTTATATATTATAATAGATGTTCCCGCGGTTTCACCCGCGTTTATCGTTACTGCGCCGCCCCCGTGGGTCGTAGCGTGATGTTATATAGCCTATATAGCCTTCCTCGATAAATAGACTATCCAACACTAAAAGAATTTTTCAAATCGAACCAGTAGTAATCACGCAGAATAAACCAGGAGAAACATCATTTGTACTATGTCTGTAATGGGTAATTATTTTGCTGCGATGTTATTTTAAAACTGCTATATCTCCTAAGATATTCATTGAAATCGAATGATGTAAAGGGCAATTTTGTTGTAAATGAAATACTTGTGATGAATAACGTATTTATTTGGATAAGGATCAATATCATGTTTATAAAAATACCTTCGCAAATAATGCATTATTTTAGAACAAATTTCGTTAGCATAAAAATGGTTATAGTGAGCCAACCTTAAAAGATAGACATATGCTGTCGCAAACTTTTTTTAGAACTTTTAAAGGGGAACAATTCTGTCATACATGATTTTTGCGAAACTTTAACTGTTTACGCAGCGCACGCAGCGGAAGCTCTCAAAAGGAAAAAATACTCTCCGATTTTGAAACATTCTTCATTGGTGCTCTGTTCCTATTGATCTTAGCGTGATGATATATAGCCTATAGCCTTCCTCGATAAATGGGCTATCTAACACTGAAAGAATTTTTCAAATCGGGCCAGTAGTTCCTGAGATTAGGGCGTTCAAGTAAACAAACAAACAAACTCTTCAGCTTTATAATATTAGTATAGATATTATTAATTAAAAGTGTAATTGTCGCAAGTCTAAATAAATAAATAAATATTATTAGTATAGATTTAATAGACACAGTATCCTTGATATCCTAACTAATATAATAAATGCGAATGTGAGTTTGTTTGATACACTTTCACGCCTAAACTACCTTAATAAACGTTATCAGGATAAAAGAAAACGACATAGATTACCTGTCAGCCAGAAAAAAGTAGTGCCGCTGGAAAGTGAGGGCGCCATGCCACCTCTCCATCCACTCCTCAAACACGGGACTTACCGCCACGATCGTGACTTGCCCAAATAATGAAACTACCTACTTATAAATAAAACAAAATGAAAGTAACAAAATATAGGACTGTAAAATTGAATAAAAATAAATGGCTGGTTTAGGCAGCATCGTAAAATTCTTCATTCGCTGTTGACCGGGAAAGTGCCCAGAAGACTGGCAGCTAGCCACGTTAAATGGCAATGCTGATTCTTTGAGCCAAGAAGAGTCCAGCCTTCTGGTCATGCGAAGCGTCGATTAGCCGCTTAGATATATCTCTAGAAAGCACACGAGCGCCCGGACACCATGAAGCTAGCGTCTGCACCCCAAACGGCTCAAAAACGTAATTACCAATTAAATTACTGTATTTGCGCCGTTTGAGGTTTACCGCCGCTACAGCAGCAGCACTGGCACAGCTCACCGTGCTCGGAAGATGTGATGGCACAAGGGTGTCGACGCATGTTGCGTCCCACACCAAAGGCTTACCCATTTTACGAGGTAACAAAGACACACCATCGGGTTTCTTTCCATCGTCACGTACCAAACCTAAGGGTTCTAAAACTGCTGGTACGCCGGCAGTGATAAGAGCACGACGGATAATGTCATTAAGGTAAGCGTTTCGTGGAATACGACCAATAAATTAATAATATTAAAAATCCATACACATAGAAACTCTTTATAATTACACAAACGTGCAACTGAGTCGCAATTGTTAAGTGTTAATACGCGCTTTTTATCCAATCAACTAAACTATTATATTGATTCAGATTTAATTAGCTTTTCAGAATAAATAGAAACGTGTAATTAGCGACTGTACAGCAACTGTATTGCTGCAGAAGCGCAGCAAAAAATCGCCATGTATTACCAATTTAAGAGGTCAAGCAACTTTTCGCCTGATTTTAACCAACAACACGACGTTATTAGATTTTTAACTTGAACCAATCTACGAAGATTGGAAAGATTGGATTATGATTATTACAATTATTCATCCAATTTGATATTAGATATACTGATAACCTTCAGTGGTATAAAATGATTTTATTTTTCGTAAAGGGATAACTACTACAATAGACTTCAGAGATTGAACAAGCACCTTAATGGAATTTAAATTCGGTAAGAAATAGATTTTTAAATTTTATAAAGGTTTTGAATATTTTCACTGTTAAATATAATATATTAGAACATTGAAAGCTTGCCTTCCCGCAGTTGCAACCGAGTCGCGTAAAGTACAGCTAGGATTTTCTGGTAAATGTTCAGTAACCACACAAAGCTTGGTACCAGTTCCCCACGGATGAAATAGGCTTGAAGCCTTTTAAGTGATACCTGAACATAAGTGCGGCAATGTAGATGTGTTATACTTCTACATGATCCTTTTTATTCTACCCGTTTGACATTATCTGTTGGTAAATTGTGCAAACGCACGTACGAGGTAGACGTACATCTAGCTATACTATTAACTTGTCAATCGTTAAAACGACACAACTGAAAACCTATTGTGTCTAGACGCTGGTGTGCCGCTGCTACTCAATAGATTAACACTGCAACACCTAATAAATAAATATGGTTTGATCTTGATCTATCAAAGATACTATATTTTGACTTAAATACGGCAAAATAGAAATCCTAAATCGCAGTATTAGGAAAACACACACAAGAGAAACGAAATCAAATAAAATTGACACCTCTTTCTGATAAAATATTTAAAAAAATATATATATTAAACAAATAAAAAATAAAAAAAAACTAAACGTAACAACTGCTACTGATTTTGAAATGATTCCAGGCGTAATACTGCTCATCAGTGCTCAGATCTGCACTACACTACAGCATGTACCAACAGATGACAAGTTAGAACCATGCATTTGTCCTGAAGATTATGATGCAGTATGCGGTTATGATGGAGAATCGCATATATTATATGATAATGAGTGCTATATAAAATGCGATGCCATCAGAAGAAATACAGATATTACCAAAGTTGATATAAGCCTTTGTGATGATATAAAGTATTGGAAACCTTATCCGCCAGTCGCTTAAAAGGTTAAATTTCAACGGCTGTGAAGACTCTACATTATGGATGAAGAACTGAATTGAAATTTCAGATGCACTGTACAATTATAATGATAATATAATATTCATCATCATCGATTGTAAACGGTAATCTTTTATTTATTTATACGCAACGGTATTTTGGCTACACAATAACGCAACGTGATGTATTTCAGTGTTGATTATTGTTGAAATATGTATCCGAAGCTCTTCAAAACTTAAAACTGCAGCCTAAATCAGTTTCACAAATGATAAAATTCTCATATCACATAACATTCACGAGTAAGGTTTACTTGCACTGCGCTATGTGTGCACTAAATGACACATTTATTCGTGGTCTGAAGGAGGATCTAAGACATAATGGCAATTTAGCTCACAATACTATTTTTAATTCCTCTAATAAACATTCCCTTTTACATTACGTCACAATCTATATACTAACCCTAACTAATATTATAAAAGCGAAAATGAGTTTGTTTGTTTGTTTGTTACCTTTTCACGCCTAAACCACTGAACCGATAATTCAGAATTTTACATATACGTTGTCAGGTGTACAGAAACGGACATAGGCTACCTTTTATCCCGAATAAATTACTGTTCCCGAGGAAAACAACAATAACGTTCTTATGATAATAGATGGCGTCACATGTCTTTCAAATCATGACTGAATTAAATTATTACAAGCAGAGTACAACTCGAATTGCTTGTCAAATTCTAAATTAACGCGAGCGAAGCCGCGGGCAAAAACTAGTATATTATAAATCTGAAGAGTATGTTTATTTAAACGCGCTAATCTCAGAAACTACTGGTTCGAATTGAAAAATTATTTTGGTGTTGGATGGCCTATTTATCAAGGAAGGCTATTTAACATCACGCTACGACCTACGGGGGCGGCGCAGTAACGATAAACGCGGGTGAAACCGCGGGAACATCTAGTTATTCATATTTGTTCATTTGGGTTACAGTCGTTTTGTCCTCTTTTACACCTCACGTCTCAGGAAACTTTGCGCGCTTGCAATACATAATGAATCTTTTACGTTGCCAACCCTTTAAATAAATGTAGTTGAACTGATAACGTACGGGGCAAATCTCATAAGATCTCCCTCTCCTCAAAGACCCGAAAAATGCACCGAGCCATGAACAATGAATAAGGTTGTTTGTTTGCGATCTTTTGTAAGGCTTAGTACTTGTCCAGTAGCGTTACCCCAGCTGAGCGGGATTTCCTAAGAATACCGCTATGCCTTGTCTATTTTTGAGATACTGAAATTGTTAGATTTATCTGGGGTGCAAAAATAAATATTGTATTGTTGTCATATTGCTATCGTAAACGCTATTATTAATATTATTTTATGTCGTCTGTTGTATTAGTTGTGTTAAGTTTACTAGGTACTAGTTTTCACCCGCGGCTTCGCTCGCGTAAATGTAGTTTAGGTTAGGTTAGGTTTGCAACAGTTCTTTTTTCTGGATGAAAGGTATCCTATGTCCTATTCTGTACCCCTGACAACGTGTATGCAAAATTTCATGTTGATCGGTTGAGTAGTTAAGGCTTGAAAACGTAACAAACAAACAAACAAACTCATTTTCGCATTTATAATATTAGTAAGGATATTATTTACAAAATTTACAAACATGGTCGCAACGGAAGACCAGCGCTAGTTTTTTCAAAACTAGCATTTTGCTGAGTTGCGACCAATTTGCAGTAAGATTGGTTTTTCTTTTTTTTTGTAATTAACTGTGTCTGATGTATGTAGTGCATAATCTGCTGCAAATAAATGTATTTTCTTTCTTTCTTCTTTCTTTCTTTCCTTATCTTTCTGATCTATGTAAGTACGATAATGGAATACATTGGGCACATTTGTACATTTTCGTTTACATACATTTCGGCGGTCTGCGTTAGATAGAATTTGTTAGCGATATAAGTCATATTGCTAATAATTTTGCATTAGGAGCTTTTTCCATCTTAATACTGTCTTAGGTTTGGGTGTACCGAACGACATAAAAACATTATATAATATTATATTCATTAATTTGTCGGCCTCGATGGTGTAGTGGTTAGTGTAACCGACTGCCACACCTGAGGTCGCGGGTTCGATTCCCGCACAAGTCAAACATTTTTGTGCATGAACATTGATGTTTGTCTTGGTCTGGGTGTTTCTATGTATAATATGTATGTATTTACAAAAAAGAAAGTATATATGTATGTTTATCCATTGTCTAGTACCCATAGTACAAGCTCTGCTTAGTTTGGGCTAGATGGTGTTGTGTGTGTGTGATAGAATATTATATCCGCCCCATCGGATCATGAGAATTAGGGAACAGAGAGTGCACTTGTGTTTGCGCACACGCTTGTGCACTATAATATCTCCTGCGCAGATGGCCAGTCTCCGTTAAGATTAGCCGCCATGACCGAAATTCGGTCTGAGTATAATGTCAAACATGACCCTTATACAAAATAATTGACGAATAAACACACATAGAATATTAAATAGGTATATAGGTACAAGGTTGGAGGAGGCCTTTGCCAATAAGTGGCATACAGACAGGGTCGTCGATGCACAATAGTAAAACGTAGTGTAAGATATATAGTATACAAATAAAAGTGTTAGATATAGAATAGTTAAGATAGGTACCTACTGTAAACAAAATACTATCTGAAATAAAGGCTATTATTATTATTATTATTATTATTATATAGGTACATATACATAGATAAACAGGCTCATATTTTCACTTATACGTTAAAATCATTTGTAACTTGACTTTCCAACGATAAGCAGCTAATCCGATATTCGGCTTCAGAAAGATTATTAAAATACATTCACAATCACATAGATGATCACTATAATTATCACGTAATGAATTAATAGACTAAACAATACCCATTAATTCTGTTATAAATTACATTTGTATTAGAAGGGAAATAAATCGAATGGAGCCCTGGGGTACCCCTATTGGACAGATAATTTGCAAGGCTTGTTCTCAAACTCCTTGATATCAAGACAAAGACAGATGCCGATAAACTAATTTAACGCATATAAATGTCCTTGATACCATTAGATTTGGGTAAAATAAGATATTAACCTTCGGCAAATCTAAATTATGGCTACATTTAAGTTTTGCAGAAGGTATTCGCATGTATCGCAGTCAAAAGCTTTGGATAGATCACAGATTCTGATAAATCAACATAACAAATATCTGAGTAACCAGTTGCAATCAAGAAAATATTGTACTTCATCTGCTACTGATTTTTTTATTCCTATACACATTAAATGACGTCTGCATGCATACCGCCTACAAATGCCTACCGAGGTTCACTGAGCTTTTGTAAGCCAGAAAATAGTTCGTTACGATCGTTATGGAAATTGATTTTGCTGTGATATTGACTATTAGTTGCACTGATACCTTTTACTATAAATTGGTTTATATATCGTTTTATGTAAATCAATACACTTTGAGCACAAGAAGAAACATGATGGATTTTAGATTCGGTAAGATTTCCTTTATAATCATTTTAAAACATTAGATAAACTTGTTAATTGAGTTACATAAGTATTGCTATGGCAACTTAGCCAGCGTAGCAGGATATCATTTAATAAAAATATAACCAATATTATTGCGCTGTTACAAAAAACATTATAAAAGGATTTTAGACAACCTATGTTTAATAATTTAATTGATAAGATATAGAGAATTCAAACTACATAAATACTACAGGAGCGCGTTAATTTTCAAAACACGCATAGTACTTATAACTTAACGATCCTTACTTACTAAATATATATAACTTGTCAAACTATATATATTTTTAAATATTTTCAGGAGCTTTGTTGATCGTCAGTGTACAAATCTGCTCTATAATAGCGTACCTAGGTGACGACCTTAACCAAGATGCATGCTATTGCCCCCTATATGTTTTAGAGCCAGTGTGTGCTTCTGATGGAAAAACTTATTCCAACATGTGCTATATGCACTGCTCTGCACTCAAGACAGGAACGAAAATCACAAAAGTAAGATCAGGCTATTGTAATGGCAGCAGAGATTTATAATCGGCTGAGAATCCAAACTCACAAATCTGTCGATATAGACTTAGGGCAAAATGACAATAGTAAAAAAAACTCAAAATATGGAAGCATTATGGAAAGAGTACCTGATCTGCCTAGCTCCAATGCAGATTACAATGAAGAAATTAAGATAAATAGAATAGAATAGAATAAAATAAAATATATACTAAATAGCGAATATAATAGAATAAAAAAAATGTTAATCTTATACATCCTAATATAAGTCGCTTAAAGTATATGGTAATAAACGAACGTATTTACTATTACAAAAAACATTTACTATATTTTTGAACTTATGACTATATTAAGTATAACACAGGGGAACAAAAAAAAATATTTTTTTTGCGGCTTTAATTTTGTTACTGGTTTTAATAAACATCTTCGTCAGTCATACCCAAAATGTATTTACTTTGTATGGATTGCCTCTAGTTTTTGAGATATTCAATATAAAGAACAGTTCCATCAGGACATTAGAATGAAAGCTGAAAGAAAGATAACAAGGCCGATGGGACAGCCATATTATGATGGCAGACTATTGCTTGAATTTAATAAGGGATTGTCCTGAACATAAACACAATAGAAAAGCTTACAGATAAAGTTTTCCCCAATATTTTTTTTATTATTTTTTGTTAATAGCATAATTATGTATTAAGTTTTCTTGTCGTTATTATATAGTCGCTTCTAAAATATATATTTAATATGTAATTGTACTTTCAGTCATATTATTATATATAGTTATAAAGTCGTAAGTATTCGACGGCCTCGATGGCGTAGTAGTTAGTGTAACCGACTGCCATGCCTGAGGTCGCGGGTTCGATTCCCGCACAAGTCAAACATTTGTGAGCATGAACATTGATGTTTGTCTTGGTCTGGGTATTTCTATGTATAATATGTATGTATTTACAAAAAAAAAGTATATATGTATGTTTATCCATTGTCTAGTACCCATTATACAAGCTCTGCTTAGTTTGGGCTAGATAGTGTTGTGTGTATGTTGTAGAATATTATTATCCTAACTAATATTATAAATGCGAAAATGAGTTTGTTTGTTTGTTTGTTACGCTTTCACGCCTTAACTACTCGACCGATCAACATGAAATTTTGCATATATGTTGTCAGGGGTACAGAATAGGACATAGGGTACCTTTCATCCAGAAAAAAGAACTGTTGCAAACCTAACCTAACGTAACCTACACTTACGCGAGCGAAGCCGCGGGTGAAAACTAGTAACCTATAAATTCGATACATTTTATGCCGTTAACACAGTTCTATAAATGGATCATACATATGTTACGCCAAGAAATCGCGGCGAGAGATAAAAATAAAGATTTTGTCGAGAAAAGACCTAAATATTGAAAAATCAAATCCACTTATCGTTCTAACCCATTTACAAAGCTGTAGGGAAAATATTTTCGAATCGTACAGTATACTGCACCATTTTCTTACGTGTGGGAATGCATTGACGCATACCCCTCCGCGAAGACGGGCGGAGGGGTTATGTCGGACACACCGGGGTAAAAGAGAAAGATGGTAATGAAGATAATAATGGACTAAACCTACCACGGTATTCCTCGACAAAACCAAAATCAGCGGGGCCGCGCGAATCACTTTCACATGCGGTCGCGACCCCGCCGAGGTTTCGGCCCGACGTATGAAACGGCAGGCCACTACACAACAAGACTAGCCTTTAGTCACCACTAAGTTCAAGGCCTACGGTCCACCCTTGTGGGGGGGGGAGCGAACACACGACACAGAGGCGCGCGTGGGAACACGCACGCCACCTCTCGGACCTGGTGCTGATCGGGTGACGGGCAGGCCCACGAAGCCCACCACCACCAGTTCAAACCTCAGGGTAGCGGGAGGTCATCTCGCGCCCTCCGGCGCCTGGTTCTGCGATTGGGGAGAGGGTTTAAGCGCTCCCTCTCCCGCTCCGCCGCCTCCTTGATGGACATGACTTCCTCACAGAAGGAGGCGACGGCGTTCCACGACCTATCGCTCCGGACCATAGATTGAGCCACGGCCGGGAGCGAGAGAGCAACCATACCGAGTGCCGCGATCAAATCACGGCGCTGCGATGCCCAGGCGGGGCAATCCGCCAAAGTGTGCAGCGCCGTGTCCTCAACAACGTCGCGGCAGTCGCCATAGTGGTGACAACCGGGCGTCTCTTGCCGGCCTATGCGACACAGGAACTGCCCAGGACAACTGTGGCCAGTCATTACCTGTACAGTATACTGAACCATAGCCTAACTAATATTATAATTGCGAATGTGAGTTTGTTTATTAGTTACGCTTTCACGCCTTAGCTACTCGACCGATCACTATGCAATTCGCAAACACGTTGTCATGAGAACAGAAAAGGATATAAGTTACCTATCATCTAGGGAAAAATATATATATTAACGCGAGCGAAGTTGCGGGCAAAAACTAGTTGTTAATGTAGCACACTGCCAAAACTATTCTGTGAATTCAAATAGTACGGAATGAGACTGACTTAGAAGGATAAAGCTAGATTGTTACATCCAAGACAACTACAAAATATCTTGAAAATGGAGATTTCTCTAATAACCAAATATGCTTATTATAAAAAATCGAACCCAATTATAAAGAGAAAAGATTAGATTTTTTGTTTGTTTGTTGTTGTTACAAACAGTGTAAGGATTTACCTCAAAAACAACGCAACCAATTTTAAAAATTCTGTCTCCATTAGAAAGCTCTATTATCAGCGTATAACATAATGTAGGATATATTATGTAGATATAAAAAAGTACAGTTACTAATACCTATAACCTAACCTACCCTAATTAACTTTTACGCGAGTGAAGCCATGGGCAAAAAGCTAGTTTTTTTAAAACTCTAAGTTAGATCCATAAAAAATGGTTCAGGCATTAGAAGGAGGCACAATAAATAATCTTTATAATATCTTTACTTAATTATAGTACAAAACGGCCATTTGTACCTGAGATACAAAATCTTTTTAGTTTGTTTCCTGATAACCAGTGCCTCCCTAGGGAGCCCGAAAAATATATTCATCGTAAGTACTCAACACAAGGTTGTTTCGATGTGACCATACTTAGGACCCCAGCAGAATGCTACATTTTACCAGAAATACCAGATTAAAGCGATACTGCGCGCAAAAGTAATATCTTAACATTAAAATCCTAATCCTAATCTTAATCTTAACTATCCTAATCCTAATTCTAACTATCCTAATCCTATCCTAACTTTCTAACTAATATTATAAAAGCGAAAATGAGTTTGTTTGTTACCTTTTCACGTCTAAACCACTGAACCGATCATCCTGAAATTTTGCATATACCTACGTTGTCAGGTGTACAGAAACGGACATAGGCTACCTTTCATCCCGAAAAAAATTACTGTTCCCGAGGAAAACAACAATAACGTTCTTATGATAATAGATGGCGCCACGTGTCTTTCGAATCATGATTGAATTATATTATTACAAGCAGAGTACAACCCGAATTGACTGTCAAATTCTAAATTAACGCGAGCGAAGCCGCGGGCAAAAGCTAGTCACTGAGATTTACAGTAGCTACTCAATAAGGTAATTGACTCAAAATTTTTAATTATTTAAGTTATATAGATAAATTCAAAGTCTAAAATCAAAGCATTTGTAAAATTATAATAAATAATAATAGTATACTGGGTGTAAGGGACAGTGTACCGAAAACTGAAATAGTAAGATTCAGACCATTATTCTGAGTTAAAAATCGTTGAAATTTTTTTCAACAATCACAATTGCTTTTCTGCAATTTTTCATTTTTCTGTTTGTCACATTTTTGTACAATACAGCAATGTAATTAAATATACGTGATTTAAATAGATCAGCTATTATTATATTTTATGCGTGCGGAACGCAGAGTTCATTCGTCGAGTGCGATGTATTGGTAGCAATCCATTGCGTACCGCGTAATAATGTTAATCTACATAATATTTTAATATTGCGTTTTTTTTAATTGAAGTTTGCGTCGTGATAAGTACTTATAGAAAGACGTCTTGCTAAAGTTTTCGGTACGCCGTCCCTTACACCAAGTATTTATTACCAAAAGCAATACAATATGTACGCAATATCCGTTGGTCCCACACTAGTCAAAGCCTGTCCTGTGGGCACCTACAACGATTACAAATTGGTTAACCCATTCAATGCAGCGGACGCCGATTGGCGTCTTATTTTTTCATACTCAGATTCGGAGAACGCCGATCGGCGTCATGTATAGTTGTTTTATATTTTAAACAAATTTAAAGATATTACATACATACATACATAGATTCACGACTGTCTCCCAGAGGGGTAGGCAGAGACTACGGTTTCCATTTGCTACGATCCTGACACACTTCTCTGGCTTCATTCACTTTCATCACACTCCTCATACATGCCCATAATAAATAATATACATTAAAGATATTATATTAATAAAATAACAAAGGTGTTTGGAATTTACTAATGAATTGCCTGATACGAGTAGTTTTTAGATATTTTGTTTTTTTTTATTTAATCAAGTGCGGCTGATGCCGGTCGGCATTTACGTTAAATATGAGCCGATTCTGGCTAGTGAAAGAAAAATTTTTTGCCGCATTGAATGGGTTAAATTGGTGGTTAAAACTCACAAGTAACAAGATTATGAGAAGAAGTCAATATTTTCAAATCTGTTAGCAGGGGTAAATGTCAAATGACAATTGTTTTTTTTTTATGAGTTGTATCCTATTTCCTTTTCTGTAACCCTGATAAATGTATTCGAAATTTCATTTTAATCAGTGGAGTAGTCAAGGCGTGAAAGTGTAACAAATAAACAAACATTCACATTTATAATATTTGTTAAGATTGAAAATAGAGTATTATAATTTAATAGCTGTCGCGACAAACATTGTCCTGAACACACGAAAAACCAAAATAAAAAATCCAAATCTAAACCATTCTCGAATCCACTTGACCACACAAAAAATTTCATCAACATCGGTCTAGCCGTTTAGGAGGAGTTTAATTATAAACACACGCACAGAATTTTCTTTTTTATTATTTTTTTATTTATATTTATTTTTACCTATATATAAAGATTTGTATAATCTTACGGACTGACATAATTATCATCACGGTAATACTTCCTGATCAAATTAATATTATAATACGGTAATTTTTTTTTGTACCATGAACCGATTTTTTTTTAATAAAATTAACTTCAATGAACTTACTAACTACGAAACTTTGACGATTTCTTAGGTATATTTTTTGGTTTTATTAGGTACTAGATGTTCCCGCGGTTTCACCCGCGTTTATAGTTACTGCGCCGCCCCCGTGGGTCGTAGCGTAATGTTATATAGCCTATAACCTTCCTCGATAAATGGGCTATCCGACACTGAAAGAATTTTTCAATTCGAACCAGTAGTTCCTGAGATTAGCGCGTTCAAACAAACAAACAAACTCTTGAGCTTTATAATATTAGTATAGACTAGATGTTCCCGCGGTTTCACCCGCGTTTATCGTTACTACTCCGCCCCCGTGAGTTGTAGCGTGATGTTATATAGCTTATACCCTTCCTCGATAAATGGGCTATCCAACATTAAAATAATTTTTGAAATCGAACCAGTAGTTTTTGAGATTAGCGCATTCAAACAAACAAACAAATAAACTCCAGCTTTATAATCTATAGCTGACCCGCGCAACTTCGTCTGCGTCACATAAGAAAGAGAGTGGGTCGTAGGCACCTATAATACAATTTTAAAGGAGCTGAAACTTTCTTTGTTAAATCCACAAACCACATAAGAACCATTGAACAAAATTTTATAAATATACCTACAGTGCTAATTTAAAATCACGCAGAATAAACCAGGAGAAACATCGTTTGTATGTCTATAATTAATTAATGAGTAATTATTTTGCTGCGATGTTATTTTAAAACTGCGATTTCTCCTAAGATATTCATTAAAATCGAATGATGTAAAAAGCAATTTTGTTTTAAATTAAATACTTGTGATGAATAACGTATTTTTTTGGATAAGGATTAATATCATGTTTATAAAAACACCTCTGCAAGTAATGAATTATTTTAGAACAAATTTGGTTAGCATAAAAAAGATTATAGTGAGCCAACCTTAAAAGATAGACATATGCTGTTGCGGATTTTTTTTTATAACTTTTAAAGGTGAACAATTCTGTCATACATGATTTTCGCGAAACTTTAACTGGTAAACAGTTAAAGTTTAAAGCAGCGCACGCAGCGGAAGCTCACAAAAGGTAAAAAACCCTCCGATTTTGAAACATTCTTCATTGGTGCTCCGCTCCTATTGATCTTAGCGTGATGATATATATCCTATAGCCTTCCTCGATAAATGGGCTATGTAACACTGAAAGAATTTTCAAATCGGACCCGTAGTTCCTAAGATTAGCGCGTTCAAACAAACAAACAAACAAACTCTTCAGCTTTATAATATTAGTATAGATAACCTTTTTCATAAAATATTTCAGCTTTCGTCTTTTCATCTTATGTCTGGACTTACTCTTGAAAGATGGTTTATTGTATGTACACATGTGTTTGAGTGAATAAATAATCTTATCTTATCTTATCTTAAGATTGCGGGTCCACCATCGCACCCGCTGGATTACCAACATAACTATGTCCATGAAATACAATTTACATTTTTCTTTACTGTGTGCGTTATAAAAAGGCAAACCAAATTTGATTTAACGATGAGCAGTCTTTATATCTATACAAATAAATTAAATTGAAGTGTCTGTCTGTAATGTCAAAATAACAGCTTTTTATCTAATGCATATGAAAGTATATAAGGTACCTATACGAAAACATATATTTTTAAATTTTTGTCTGTCTGACTGTCTGTTTGTTCCGGCTAATCTCCGAAACGGCTGAACCGATTTTACTTTCACTGGCAGATAGTTGATGTTATAAGGAGTAACTTAACTACTACTTTGATTTTTTTTTTAATAGGGTTCAGCGGAGACAAACACTTTTTAGTTAAAATCTACGCGGACCAAGTCGCAGGTAACAGCTAGTCGTATATGTTTTTATACGTTAAGTTTTTAAACATTCATATGAAATCATGGCTTTAGAATAGCACCACGTTGAAAAAATAAAAAATATATATATCAGTTTTTTATTGACAATTTTCGTAGTGAAAATGTTGAACTTAAATTAATAAAAGTGCAAAAGTGTCACAATTGTTGTATAATTATCTACATAAACTACATTTGTACGCCGCCGGGCAAAACATAGTGCTACTAAGAAAGCTCTGTAACATCTCTCACATTGTTATATTTACCTATGTTTACAAATAAAGTATATTCTATTCTATTCTATTCTATTCTATTCATGTAATATATAAAATCGTTGAAGTGACCAATGTTGCTAGCTGTGTGTAAAGTGACTAGCTGACCCGCGCTACTTAGTCTGCGTCACATAAGAGAATTTTTCAATTCGAACCAGGAGTTCCTGAGATTAGCTCGTTCAACCAAATAAACAAACAAACTCTTCAGCTTTATAATCCTAACTAATATTATAAATGCGAAAATGAGTTTGTCTATTTGTTTGTTTGTTATGCTTTCACGCCTTAACTACTCAACCGATCAACATGAAATTTTGCATACATGTTGTCAGGGGTACAGAATAGGACATAGGGTACTTTTCATCCAGAAAAATAACTGTTGCAAACCTAACCTACATTTACGCGAGCGACGCCGCGGGTGAAAACTAATATTAGTATAGATAGATATTATATTGAGATAGAAATACAATGACTAAGAAAATGGATTTCATTGTAATTTAACTTTTAGTTGCACCGATAACCCTTATAATAAATTGATTTATTTCAGAAACAATATTCGTTGATAGCGCAAGCTCATTGTATCAATGAGCTGCCTCAGACACGGAGGAAAAAACATGATGGATCTCAAATTCGGTAAATTATAATTTTGTTTTCATTTTAAATCCTAGTCTTTACTAGACTAGGATTTAAATTTCAAATTTCAAAATGAAAAATTCAGAAATGCTAAATGTGTGAAAGAATAAGAAGTATACAACCGTCTGGACTTTGGAGTTCTGGATCGCAAAAAACTTTACACTTACCGACAGTGACTGTATTTATGTTATTGTGTGTATTTATTAGTGATGTGCTGGATATCCGTATCCGTATCTATATCTGCGTATATCCGCGGGAGAAAAAAGATCAGTATCTGTATCCATTACATTTTTGACGGATCTTTTACGGATCTTTTACTTTATTAATTTTACATAGATTCAATTCTATATGTAGGTGATTAGGTAGCAAAAAAATACTATTACATTTCAATCAAACTATTTTTTATATCTAATAAACAAAATTTTAACAAAAAAGAAAACCGTCTTCAATAAAGAATATTCTAAAACTTAAAATGCACTAAAAAGTTAATAAATAATTGCATATTCTTGTGAATAATTAAATTATTTTTATTAATGGAGTCGGTAAGGAAAAAGGGAGCCTTTCAAGAATCCTTCCAACTGTACTGTATTCTGACGTTCGCCTGTCTGTTTCGCTTACAAGGTCAACGACGTTGTACTGTAATAGACAATAAACGTTGGTCTTTAACAAGTTTTCCATATATGGTTTCAGGGGCGCTATTGATCATCACTGCACACATCTTCATCATAGTATCGTCGCGCCGAGTGTGGCCTCAAGAACCTTGCTTCTGTCAACCTTTTACCAAAACTGTGTGCGGCTCAGATGGTGAAAAGTTTTTATCGTACCAAAACCGATGCTTCTTAAAGTGTGACGCTGCCATTAGAGGGGTTAAAGTGACAAAAGTTGGAAACGGCCCCTGTGAAGCTACCAGATATTGGAAACCTAATATCTAACTGACACAGTATCTAAATTAGAAGATGGAATGTCAGTGGAAGAAACATGAAACTAAGGAATAGAACACTATCATGAACTCTGGTGGATTTTGTAATAATAATGATAATATAAACATACCTATTTATTGTTTACCCTTCTTTAAATAAATTTATACCATACCTAACATGACCCACTTCTGATGAAAGAGTAAGCAAATGCAACGAATTTCTACTTGCTACGATCCCGGCTCTATCTATATTGCTTAATTTTATCAAGTAATAGTGGTCAATATTATATCAAATGTGTTCACTTAGAAACAAACTGTATGTCCATTTGCAACGGTAACTGGCTTTTACCAGACTAGCCGTTAGCACAACTGACATTGCTGGTGATGAAAATGATTTGAATCTGATCCTTTGATGGATGTAATGTTCTTTAAAAACGTTTAGGTTTAAATCAGTATCCTTAAGACATGACGCTGTAATGACTGGTTTTACAACGCATCTAGCATTTTCTAAGCTCTCTTGCGAGCGTGCGTGCAATAATATGGATTACAATTTAAACTAATTGCTGTCTGTACCACTGTCTGAGCTTTTTAAGTGTCCTTTCCCATAATTTAAGTTATCTTTATGTCTAAATATTTCATGAAAATTTTATTATTTCACGGTAAAAAGCGTTACTAACATGCAAAGTGCCTTTCGCAATAGTTTTTCACAGTCCACTCAAAGTCTGCTGTGACAGCTTTTGATCAAAGGTAGTCTTCTCTTGCCCAAAAGACGTGACAAATTTACTCAAATGTTAATTATAGAATAGAATGTCCCACCTTTATTCAAGATGGTCTCATGATAAACAGTATAGGTAATGATTAAGACATAGCACACCCTGATTGATACAGGACAGGAGGCCAACATGTGTATAGTCTACTAACATAACGCCAGTGCCATTATACACCTTTTTATCGATCTCGTACGTAAAACTGCACAAAGGCGATAAATTCTCAGCTCCAGTTGTCAAGCTTCGCGACGTTATTCCAAATATCCCTTTCTTTTTTTATGACGTTTCTACGAAGGATGTAATAAGTGAATCCATCAACGGTCTGATTAACAAACATACAGTCATCATTACTTTTGAAACACTTTAGTAATGCTTTGGTTGTACAAAGCAATTACTGCAGTTCTGTTGTTAACCTTTCGATAATGTAATTTAACTAGCACTATGAAAAAATATATGTAACGGCGCGCAATCGATCGTAACTTCTACACAATGAACACGTTCCAATTTAAATTTGTAAAAAGCAATATTTAAATTTTTTTACACCGGCTTGAATAAGTTTCAAATTCAGTACAGCGTCTGTGTTTTTTTTCAGAATAATTGTGTACCGTTTAGTTCTTTAAAACGCTTATTTTCTTTTTAAATTATGTGCAGCTGAATCCTTTTTTCCGAGCGAGGTGTGAGAAGTGAAATGTCCACAAGAGATTAATTTAAAGAATCGGAATAAATCTACGCACCATCTTCCTGTGTTGGTCTGGATTATATAAAACAAGACCTTACGCTCCGAAAATAGCCATGATACGTAAATCACTAAGTCTGACATAGGAAGAGGCTGCTCAGACTGGCTGTTTGTATTCTGGAGACATTGGAATAGGCTACATGTTGACAATGTCAAATAATAACTTTAACTTTAAGAATTTTACTAACCCCATATGGATCTCTGGTCAGAAATAAATTATTATTATTATTATTATTCTTAATAGTGGTTATTAATCCTCAGAGCGTAAACGAAACTTTGGATTTAATGTGCTTTTAAACTGTATAACATACATAAAATCCAACGCCTTGGCTTTGAGCATGCTTTTTTATTCTTTTAAATCGTCGTCGTTTGACGTTAAAATTTACATTTGGCTAGGTTAGTTCTTTGTCACGATCATTATGGAAATGGATTTAAGTGTGACTCCGTCGTTGTACCTATTAGTCGCACCGATAACCTCTATTAAAAATTGAGTTACTTCACGTACAAGAATTAACTTGTAATTCAATACGTCAATAACTGAACGAGAAACATTATGGATGTCAAATTCGGTATGAATTTTACCTGTTATTTTATAAAGTGCCCTTTTTAATTATTCGTAAACGTTTTTGTGTCTTAAATCTGCAACATAGGCCTGACGTCATTTTAATTCTTTAGTTAGAGAACGCCTAGCGTTTGTTGGTAACATTGTGATAAACAATATGTAATTGAATTAATTAGCTAATGGACTGGTCTGCGATATCAGAAACATCTACTGCGCGTTCAAGGCCGATGTAATAGTAAAGAAGTAGTTGTACTGTAAGAGACAGACATCTGACATCTTAACTGCAAATTGTTTATCTAAGGAGCCTAAAGAACTATGGAGATGATAGTACAGGAACATTTCACTGATTTATTTGCTTGTGATCGTGTAGGTACTCTAAATTTGAGAAGGACGCATTAACTGAGAGAGAAAAGTCTCTATCAAGTGAATATCCATTATAAGATAGCTTCTGCTTAGTAAAAAATATAATGTGGAAACACTGTACGGTAATATAGCAAGGGATGACTTCACTTGATTAATACCTCTAACGTTGCAAGCCATCATAAGCTACATCAACCGCTTACCATTAAGCGCGCTTTAAATAAATCAATTCATTTTGGTTACCACTTTTTATTTACATTTTCTGGCCTTCTTCAACCACGGCATCTGTTAGAAGACATCTAAAATATTTTCCAGCAACTATAGCATCATGTACTCAATCTCTCTTTTTTACAAATCCATTAAACTACCAAATTTTGATTACAGGCGCTTTGTTAATCATCAGTGCACAAATCTGCTATTCACTAATTACGTCGGATGAAGATGATAACAACGGCGAGCACTGTTACTGCCACGTAGACTTTGACCCAGTCTGCGGCTCTGATGGAAACACATATGATAATAAGTGTTTTCTGCACTGCGCTGCTATCAAGTCTCGACTGCTTATCACAGTAGTGAAGTTTGGCCAATGTGATGATAACAGTCCCACGCTTGATCCTGATTTCCAATCCACCGAGAATCTATCACTTGCTGATTATGGTAGGTTCCGCAATTCACGATGAATTTGTGCCTGTCCCTAATCTATCTGTTTCTATCTTTGCCTCTTAGTGCCATACAACTTTATTTTTTCTGAATAGGATTGCGATTAATTATGATCTCACCTGATATTAAGCGACGATGGAGAACTCTTGCCTAGAAGGTACCTATACACTCGCGACTTGAAGATATCCTATTGGGACTGTAACTCTTTACTAGACTTTGGACGATTTTGAAGAAATGTTTGTAATTTTTGTCCCCCATAAGTCATAACTCCTCATTATAGGGTGACAATTAGGTGCCAGCAGTGAAGTATTATTGTTTACAATTATAAACATAAAAAGTTTCTTATCATTTTTGTATGAAAGCTGGGTTGCACTATCTCTTTATTCTGTTATATTTATTTTCCCTTTTTTGCGTAGACTTCTTCTTACTTTTGTTGAGGAGTTATTATATTGCGATATAGTATTAAATAAGAAGATCATTAAATATTGGCAGTTAATAAATAATATGTTGTTTTTATTATTTGTTTCACACCCACTCGTGCTAGTTTTGGCTATTTATAGTGAAAGAACCTTTTCTTTGAAAATTTGGTGACGGTACGAATGAGTCAGTAAAAATATACAATAAGATACCTGAAAATATAGTCTAAGGAAAATTCACCTATTTACAATTAAAGAACAAAATATATAAGTACATAAGTTCTTATTGTAGTGTTAGCAAATATCTCAGCGAAAATCTCCTCAAATAATGTTCCTCTCTCTCAGGGTCTACGATGATCAATAATTACCGTTTTACCTACCCGCCTAATCTAACTGTGGAATGAAATGAATAATTGAGTATCGACGCGACTCTTTCGAAGAGAAATAGCTTCTTACAGGCAACTGCCAAAATAGCAGCAACAGTGTTCCTGACTGGGCAGCACTGCAGTAATGAATAAGTAACTGCTATGCCTCAGTTCTCAGGTAATCGAACTCGATCATACTTTGACCGACCCGGAGATCGCCCTGGGTCGATCAACATGACAATAACTGCACGGATGGTGTAGTGGTTTAAATGTTCGCCTCGCCACTGCCACTGCGCCGAGTGTTGTGGGCTCGCTCCCTACCCGGGACAAAACCTTGTCTGATCCAATGGCTGTTCCGAGTATAGGTGTTCTTTGTGTCCGTTGTTTGAATGTTTGTAAAGCTCCCCGCGTCACAGGAATTCTTCCTAGTGCAGGAATTGTCTCATAAAAAGTAAAAAAGTATGATTCAGTTTCTCTGTCAAGAAATTCTCAGTACCTACATACGGCAGCAGCAGAGGGCCACGAAGTCTTAAACTGTACCCTGGAGACAGCAATGGGCGCGCTCGTTTTTATGTGTGACCTAAAATCATAACTGGACAAGATCTAGGTCTAATATTAATACCCGTTCACCTCTAAGAGTATTAGGCGTCAGAGTATGTATATATGTTTAAGAAATTACTTTCACATTTTCATTACAGACATAAAATTTTGTTAGATTAATTCTTTGAGTTTTTAACTGACACTACCATGTATGCTCAAAATGTATTTATGACTACTACTAAATGAAGTCACCCATTATGTATTATAAAGTAAGTATGTGTGTGTTTGTGTGTGTGTGTGTGTGTGTGTATGTGTGTGTGTGTGAGGGTGTGTGAGGGTGTGTGTGTGTAATAAAAATACGAAAATTAAAAAATTAAAAAGTTCAATAGCTAGTCATACTTTTGACTGTCCAACTATTAGTATAATTATTGTTTAATAATAAAACAACAAAAAACCGACGGAATTCATTCATTTATGGTCGTAGTGTACAAGAAAGTTAAATATGGTAATTTAATTATTCAACAATTTAATTATTCACAATAAATATAACAATAATTTAATTATTCACAAGAATATGCAATTATTTATTAACTTTTTAGTGCATTTTAAGTTTTAGAATATTCTTATTTGAAGTCGGTTTTCTTTTTTGTTAAAATTTTGTTTATTTCTCGGTTTTTAGTTGTCAACCTTGCCAAATATAAGAACATCATCAATGTAGCCAAATACGCATTATTAAGCATAACTCGAAAACGAATAGTCTAAACTTGATCAAAATTAAATGGGACCGCACGGGAAGCACCAGCTTTTAAATAAAAAAAGAATCATCAAAATCGGTTCACCCAGTCGAAAGAAACGAGGCAACAAACAAAAAAAAATACAGACGAATTGAATACCTCCTCCTTTTTTTGAAGTCGGTTAAAACCGATGGAATTCATTGATTTATGGTCGTAGTGTACAAGAAAGTTAAATATGGTAATTTAAAAAAAAATCATATCTCAGGTAGTAGTTAGCATAGATTTTTTTCATATTTTATCCTGAATTGGCATCAGTTGTACTATACGACATTTGATGGTTATCCATTAATTACCGGACACCTCTTAGAAAATTCTCAGTAATTACACAGTCTACAGAAATATATACGGTACAGACCACAATGATTTCCGACTCCCAGTGGATGGGACCTAAAACATACCTGGTTGCCCTCTCGTATGTTTTTTGCACATCTGGTGTTCATAAGCACCAAGGACTGTCCTTTCAATTTTTTTTGCCTGCCGGAACTGGGGTGTAATACACGTCACCTTCTTTAAGGTAAGTCGCATGAAACCATAATATACAAATATAATTTTAGCTTAACGAAACTTAAACAACCAAGAGTCCTTGAGTTTCTACAAACAAGCAAAAACATTTATAGGATACTAGATGTGCCCGCGGTTTCACCCGCGTTTATGATTACTGCGCCGCCCCCGTGGGTCGTAGCGTGATGTTATATAGCCTATAGCCTTCCTCGATAAATGAGCTATCCAACACAAAGAATTTTTCAATTCGAGCCAGTAGTTCCTGAGATTAGTACGTTCAAACAAACAAACTCTTCAGCATTATAATATTTGTATAGACAACAAATGTATATTTAACTAGAATATGTTTAAAATATAGAGATGGGCCTGTCTCGGTGCTGCAACGATATTTAATCCATCTGGGGTAATTAATCTTGGGTTCGAATTCTAAGTCGGGCAAAATTATTTTGTGTTTATCTATTGTTTTTTGTAGCTTCACAGAGTCTGGAATATGCCTGGTAGACGTAGCACCATATCTATACTAATATTATAAAGCTGAAGAGTTTGTTTGTTTGTTGGTATGAACGCGCTAATCTCATAATAGCCTATTTATCAAGGAAGGCTATATAACATCACGCTACGACCCACGGGGGCGGCGTAGTCACGCAGTAACGTATAAACACGGGTTAAACCGCGGGAACATCTAGTCTATTTAATATAATCACTAGTAAAGACTATTAAAGAAATATCTATTGGACAGTATATACAATTTATATTTATTTTTAATAAATAGTAGAATGAGATCTGATTACGTCCACAGACAAACTGTTTAAAACAGTTTTGTGGCCCAAATAGGGAACGTGCAGGAACTATAGGTGGCAGCACTAAATCGACAAAAGAGACACAATGCGGACAGTAAAGGAAACTTATCAGACCTGTCATCATTACTTGTTATAAATGTCAATGTTATCTATTAATAGAATACAAGATTCGGATTGGCGACGCCAGTCGGCAGCACCTTCGTTGTGCTAATGCGAATAATTTATTTATTTGGACAACTAACAAAACATACACTGATATAAAATTAACAAACATGATTTAAAAATTGCATGCTAAGTGTTGTTTCACTTATAAGTTGCCACGGCATGGTAAGGGACTGTTTAAATTAAGGTAATTAAATTAAACTTAAAATTAACAAAATATTATACATGAAGGCAAGAAAAACAAAGTGAATTTACTTGCAAAAGAAATATGGTTATGTCAGTCGTATAAAAACACATAGAACATGATCGAGATAACAGGACATAGTGATGCACTTTACTTCTTACACACAGAAAGGTTAAATGATGCCGAAACTTGGCTTTTAAATTTAGGTAAACTGTTTGAAAATATATCAATTTCAATTTGATTATTTTTGGCGAGCTTATTATACTCACTCAGTAATCTGCTGATAGTAGCGTTTTGACCCAAATTGGTTTTAGATGTTTTAATCGAAAAAGGAGTGTATTTACTTGCACGAGGTAACTTCGATGGCGCATATATATTTAACTTCTCAACGAGAGTGGGACAGTCCAACTCACCGTTAACTAATTTATACAGTAAAATCTGATCCAATAAGCGTCTTCGATCCAACAAACTATGGAGACCAAAATGCTTCAACCGACTTTCATATGTTGGTAGCAGTTTTGCCATGTTACACTGGTACGACAGGTGCCAGAGAAAACGCTTTTGGACCCTCTCAATGCGCTTGACATGGATCTCATAGTGGGGTGACCAGACCTGAGCACAATATTCTAGACCAGATCGAACTAAGGCTGAGGAAAGTCTTATCTTAGTCTGTGGCTTTTTAAAATCTTTGTTTGTTTGTTACGCTTTCAAGCCTTAACTACTTGACTCGGTCAGCAGCATGTCTTGTACACTCATGCAATGGACCGCCCACGTCTGACTTAACTTGGTCAGTCCATCTCATGGGTGATCTGTCGCTCGCTCAAAGTGCCCAAAGAATCTTTGAATACGCGTCTGAACAGTTACTGATAGACGCTGCTTGATACCAAGTTCTTTCAGTATGGAGATATTTGTTCGGAACACCTAGCCTTTATATTACGCAAAATCTTTTAATATACAAATAAAAATAATCTGTTACATAGGACCATAGCTGGCGCTGAATAACCATATGTATGTCTGATAAATAAAAAATACCTACCTCTTAAGGGATAAAGGCGATATTCTATGTACGTATCATAAGAATAAAGCCTATTATTGTGCGTGGCGAGAGCACAAAGGACCAACAATAATAGCAGGACTGAGTGGTTTGTTCTAGTTATAGGTTATGCCCTGAGCGCTGCGAGATAAGAAATGTGGTTAACATTATTATTTTGCCTGCGGCTTCGCTCGCATAAAATGTGGCATAAATATACATAGGATAGAAAGAAAGAAAACAGTTTATTTTGTCCTCTACACTGGCATAAAACAAAAAAAAAGCAAAAAATAAAATGAATTAGATATACAAAAATAAAAATAAAACCTAAGAATAAGCAATTTATATAATTAATCATACCGCCAGTGCGAGACCAAAAATGGCACTTATCTCAGCATAATGCTGCAGCACCGTGGTAGGTAGTGCAGCGCTGATTTTCGGATAAGTCCAGTGAGGCCACGGACAGCTACGCTTGCCAAATAACATAATAAATTTAATGTAAGAGAAAAGTAAGTAGGATAGGTTAATAACAGTACTTTTTTCTGGATGAAAGGTACCCTACGTCCATTTCTGTTCTCCTGGCGACGTGTATGTGAAATGTTATGATGATTGGTCGGTTAAACGCCTTAACCGAAGCAAGCGTAACAAACAAGCAAACAACCAACAAGCAAACTCACATTCAGGCGCGGATCCAGCCCTCAAAAAAGGTTGTGGTCACAGCCACCCGAAAATCGGCTAAGTGCGAGTCGGAGTACGAAATCGCTCATGAACAATCATGACTCATGAACGACTTTTAAATTTGATTATTTCCTTTTTTCCGCGCATCAGGACCTTTGGCCTTAGGAATGAAAATAATCGTACGGCCCATCTGATGGTAAGTGGTCACCGTAGACTATGGACGCCTGCGCCACCAGAGACATTACTTGCGCGTTGTCGACCGTTTAGGAAAGGAAGTGGGAAGGTGAAAGAGTGGGATGGGGGAAAGGGGGTGATTGGGCCTCCGACACTCTCACTCACCGAACGAAACACAACAGTAGGAATACTGGTATTTCACGTCGATATTCTGTGAGAGGGTAGTCCTTCCCCGGTCGAGCCGGCCCATTCATGCTGAAATCAGCGAGGCTCTACTACTCTTACTTCCTTTCTGTCTGTCTGTTATATTACGGCTAAACCACAAAACCGATTTAGATGAAGTTTTGTACAGATATAGTTTAAAACCTGTGGAAGGACATAGACTTTTTATAGATGTAGGTACCAAGCGGGCGGAGCCGCACACAAAACTAGTTAATAAACCACATCGCTAATCTTATTACATAAGAAAAAATGGAAAACAACCCGAAACCAAATATGGAACAGATTTTAAACAACTTTAATATTAAATCATAATACTAATACAGATAATTACAAGTTAAACAACTTTTGTGAGATAAAAACATAATATAGGTATTTACGTCATATCTACAAAATAATTTATAAATAACTTCAATATAGCGCCAACAAGTCAGTTGTTATACAAATTCAGTACAATCGAGCGAAAATAAAATGTTGTTGTATATCGTAGCTGCCGTGTTGTTTGTGAGTGGCGATGCGAAACATTTTGAAACTAACTGTGACCTGGTGCATGAGCTACGAAGACAAGAGTTTCCTGAAGATTTAATGGAAAACTGTAGGTTTTATGTACTTTTAATTCTTCTTTTTCTATGTGTCAATGGTTCTTCTTGTGTGAAACTATATCTTCTTCTCCCTAGCCTTTATTATACCCAAGTCACTTAGGGTCGGCTTTCTAGTCTAACCGGATTTGACTGGATATCAGTTTTTACACGGAGCGACTGCCATCTGACCTCCGCAACCCGAAGGCTAACGATACCCTAAGGCTAGACCAGTGTCAGGATATTAGCGGGCACTGACTTCCCAATAACGACTGCCATAGATGTTCATGGCAGCTGGGACCGACGGCTTAATGTGCTCTCCGAGGCACGGAGCAGGCGATAATTATCAATAAATACGCACATAATTTCGAAAAGTCATATAACTTCAAATCGCAAAATTTTGTGCATAATTCATCTCCCTAGAGAAGAATTTTATTATTCACAAAATTTTGCCCGTGGTTTCGCTTGCGTAAATGTAGGTTATGTCAACTTTCCATCCTCTATATTTCCTATACTTGTTTCTGGATGAAACAATCCTTTTATCCTTTTCTGTACCAGTGAGAACGTGTATACGAAATTTCATGATGGTCGGTCGAGTAGTTACGGTATAAAAGCGTAACAAACAAACAAACTCACATTCGTCTTTATAATATTAGTTAGGATTTAACATAAAACCGAAGTAGAATTTACGTGAAATGAAAGCGTCGCTTTCGTCGAAGAGTCGACCAAAGGGCGCTGAAAGACAATCTCGCTCTGCCCTGATCAAGTGCTAGAGCCGACGCTGTAAATAAGGTTGTAAAACTGTAGTATACACAGACAAAGAAGCAGGCTAAGGCTAGTTAAAAATGTATCTAGTTATCTACCTAAAGGACAACGTAAAGTCGGCGACACAATAGGCTACTCAAGTAAAAGGAAAATTCTGTATTGTAAAGAATGGACATTAGAAAATGTTTCTGAAGAAATACAATACAATATTGTTTAGTGTTCAGGGATTACCGATGTGATGGATTAAGCGATGGCTGGTGTGATAATAGATTAACTTCTTTGTGAAATTCCTTTCCTTTTACTAGAATTTAAAGGTTTTGGACATATTTGTTGATTTTATTAGTTGTACTATATTATAGAAAGAAATAAGAAATCTATATAAATTGTTTTTTTTTTATGCTGCGTTAACCCAATGTTTAAGGCATTGGACTTGCGATCGAGAGGTCGCGGGTTCGAATCCCACCCATAGCTCTACTGATGTGAACCCACTCCTAATACAAGCATTCTAGCTTAGCTGGAGGGGTTAATATGAATACTAGTTAGAGATCCAAATTGCTTGTAATCTTTTTAAAAATAAAAGAAAATAAATCAATTCATTTGGATTTCTTATTTCTTTCTACAATGTAGTATAATAGGTGGTAAACTTAAAGCTATAAAGAATGATTTTAAAATCGTGTAATTTCTTTTAACCTCGCTTTCTACTGGTGATATAGAATAACCCTGACCATTTTTGAAGTGAAAACTTCTTTAGCGGCGCTGTGCACTTTTTTGTGATGGGTAAAAAACGTTAAACTCGCGTCAGGACACGTGACCTGATCGAAAATTCGTAAGACGGAGGGAGAATTGTCATGTTTGTGTACGATAGCGCAATAAATGAATATTGTATTTTGCCACATACGTGATAGAACTTTTATACTGATAATTAAAGCAATTCGTGCAAAATTATTCCCTAGCCATTCCAAAATATCAAAAATGCACAACGTTCATATTCAAGTTTTCACTTCTGCCGGCACTCCTGGAGTGCAACCCGTTGTTTTTTTTTTTTTTGTTAGAATTATATTTTTGGAGAAATTAATGTACCGATTTTTTTGGTCAAATGGTTTCAGATAGTCATATGTTAACCACCCAACACAATCGTAATATTTTACTAATTTAAAAAAATAACATAACAATAACTGATGTCGTAAATAATAAGGGGCAATAAAAAGGACGGCCCGTTATTATTACGACACTAATTATTGATATGTTATTTTTAGAAGAAAGAGGGCTAGTTTATGTGTATAATAAGCAATAGCTGCTTGGTCGATAATTGGCATCGGTTCGAGCTCAAGGTTATTACCAATCGTGAGCAAAGCTTTGAGTTTTCGGGTCGACTAAACGGTTTTCGGTCTAGTCAGTCTACTTTTGTATATAGTACAGCTACAAAAAGTGAATATCAGCAATAATAATTGTTATTTATCATGAAGGAAAAGGAATAGCAAAGTATCTTTTGGCAGGCGAATTTGCGCTGGAAGGTATTTAAATACATAGTCACAACAGTATCCTGAAGGTGATCAGAGAGAGGCCAGACACATTCATTAAATTTAATAAGAAAATTAAAAAATTAAATAGAAAAATTTAACAAATAATTAATACCTTATTGTTACTAAATAATTTAAGTAATTGTTACTAACAAAATATGGATTTAAATCTGAAATTAATGTTTATTATTATGGTGGGGAATTTCATTTGAAACTCTCAACTTGATAACTGGTTTTTAATATTTAAATTGAGAGGGCAATGTTACATTGAATTTTAATACGAGCGATCGCGACATTTAAATTTAATTTGGCCGATTGTCGGAGCCGCTCCCCGCTGCCGGCGCCTGCATACCCCGCGCGCCCCTCTCGTTTCGGGCGCGTTCATAAATAGCGCATTTAGGCGCGTTCAAATATTATTATTGGCACATTATCCCAAGCCTATATCGCCAAAGAAACATACATATTTGTGTTTGCATGTGTTGCATTATTTTGGCAACTATCCTTCTTCTTTCTTTGAAAATGACAACTCCAGCACTAGGCATAATTCCTGTTTTGTGGGGACTTTACTAACAATCAAACAACGGGTACAAATAACATCCAGACTCGGTACAACCATTTGTGGGTCACACAAGTTTTTGTCCCGTGCGGGAATCGATCCCACAACACTGGGCGCAGTGGCAGTGGCGAGGCGACCACTTAAACCACTACGCCATCCGTGCAGACCCATGTTTAAATCTATACTAATATTATAAAGCTGAAGAGTTTGTTTGTTTGTTTGTTTGTTTGCTTGAACGCGCTAATCTCAGGAACTACAGGTCCGATTTGAAAAATTCTTTCAATGTTAGATAGCCCATTTATCGAGGAAGGCTATAGGCTATATATCATCACGCTAAGATCAATAGGTGCTGGGCACCAATGAAGAATGTTTCAAAATCGGAGGGTAATTTTTCCTTTTGAGAGCTTCCGCTGCGTACGCTGCGTAAACAGTTAAAGTTTCGCAAAAATCATGTATGACAAAATTGTTCCCCTTTAAAAGTTCTAAAAAAAAGTCCGCGACAGCATATGTCTATCTTTTAAGGTTGGCTCACTATAACCATTTTTATGCTAACCAAATTTGTTCTAAAATAATGCATTATTTGCGAAGGTATTATAAACATGATATTAATCCTTATCCAAATAAATACGTTATTCATCACAAGTATTTAATTTAAAACAAAATTGCCCTTTACATCATTTGATTTCAATGAATATCTTAGGAGATATCGCAGTTTTAAAATAACATTGCAGCAAAATAATTACCCATTACAGACATAGTACAAACGATGTTTCTCCTGGTTTATTCTGCGTGATGACTACTGGTTCGATTTGAAAAATTCTTTTAGTGTTGGATAGCCTATTTATCGAGGAAGGCTATAGGCTATATAACATCACGCTACGACCCACGGGGGCGGCGCAATAACAATAAACGCGGGTGAAACCGCGGGAACATCTAGTATTAATTATATATAGAAAACATTATATAATACTCTGCCCGACCTGAAAACAGGTTGCATTCACATCCCACACGACGTCAAGATAATTAACAATCTATATATTAATATATATGCATAAAATATTATTGCCAGCAATTTCTTAAAACTTTGGCAGATATCTATGTATATGTTAATACGTGAAGCAAAAACTTTGTACCCCTTTTTACGAAAATTGCGCGGACGGAGGCGTATGAAATTTGGTACAGTTAAAGTTTATATGGAGAAGGAGTGGCGAAACCTAATATTTTTATAAAATATGCATTAGAAATACATTAAATTAATGAAAAAACACTACACGCACACAACCATGCATTTGACACACGCAGTCGAATCGCGTTCGTAGTATTTCGGGAGTGTTTTTTTTTTTTGCAATAATATAGGTATAAAATGTTCTTATTATACAAAATGAAGCACCTCTACATTTGCTACACTAGGCGTGCAAATATTCAATAAGTATAATAATAAAAATAAATTAAATTAAAAATCAAAGTAAATTAAATTAAATCAAAATTCCATACAATAATGTCAAAGTAAATTTTCAAACAACGTCTATGATAATAAATCCATCGATGCATAGCAATTACGTTACAATATGATCAGAATTTGAAATTACTCATATTAATTGTGTCTAGTAAATAATCATTAATTGTATAATAGCATTTGGTAATTAAGAATTTTTTAATACATTTTTTTAATTGAGTTGTACTTAATTTTTTTATGTCATCTGGTAATTTATTATAAATTTTTTGTGCCATGCAAAGAAAACTTTTATTTAACAGAGCTGTTGCACCAAATGTAACCTCTAGTTCTAACCTATTCTTATCACGTAATTTCCTGTAATGGCTTTTAAATGCAATGTTATAGAGAGCAGAATTCTGCCTAACAAAGATGCTCACTTCATAAATATACAGCGACGGCAATGTTAACAATTTTAAACCTTTAAAGTAAGGTTGGCAACTCGTTGTCCTGTCTATATTACATATAGCTCTAATGCACCTTTTCTGGGCTATAAAGACAGCTTGTTTCGAGACTGAATTTCCCCAGAATATTAAGCCATATCTCATAATGGATACGACATTGCCATGGTAGGCACTTAAAACAGCTTCTCGGTTGACTATTCTAGATAATTTATATAAAGCAAAGGCGGCTTTATTCAATTTCTTACATATGTCATCACAATGTGTTTTCCACGATAGGTTGTTGTCAATAAATATACCTAAAAACTTAGTTACGCTAACTGAATTTACTACTTCACCTAGATGTCGAATGGCTTTCTGATGGAAATGCATAATATTGGTTTTTCCTAAGTTTATTTTCAAATTATTACGCTTTAACCATTGTATTATCGTATTTAATGTGTTACTTATTTCGGATTCATAGTTATTACGATCATCACATTTTATTATCACCGTGCTGTCATCGGCAAAAAATACCATAGTATGTTCAATATATCTTGGAAGGTCATTTATATAGATTAGGAAGAGCAATGGGCCTAAAATGCTCCCTTGTGGTATTCCATATTTACTAATTTTGTGATGAGATCTATTTTTCTGCTCTTTAGCGATTTTTGGACATATCTGTCTGTTCTGTCTGTTCGTCTGACGTCGTACAATTCTTCGTAACTATGGTTACACATACCTTATTTATATGTAATAAAGAAAAAGAAAACAAAGTAGCAAGCTTAGGAATATCATTAATGAAAGAGTATTGTTACGTAAATAATAATTTGTTTGATAAAGATAGGTAAATTAACCTGTATAGCCTTGGCGAAATCTAAATGAAATTATAAGAATAGAGTTATAGACAATAAAACCTTAATAACGATCAAACTAAAAATTTTAATCAATTATGGTCGAATTTTGACCACTAGTACTTCTTACTTAATTCTTTCCGTAGGGGTGTGTCTGGTGGACGCAGAGAGTCAACGGACGACTAATATCATAGGACCAGTGAACAAAGACGGCTCCAGGGACTACGGATTGTTCCAGATCAATGATAAGTGGTGGTGCAATAAGGGATCTCTCCCAGGGAAGGATTGCAACGTCACCTGTGGAGGTTTGCTTTTTATACTAATAATAATGTCCTCCAGACCGAATTTCGGCCACGGCGGCCAATCTTAACGGAGACTGGCCATCTGCGCAGGAGATATTATAGTGCACGAGCCTGTGCGCAAACACAAGTGCACTCTCTGTTCCCTAACTCTCATGACCTGATGGGACGGATAATCCGACACGACCGGAGAGAGATCAGGCGCAAGTCCAACGGCTTTACGTGCTTTCCGAGGCACGGGGGTGTCTAACACTGCCAACTTCCTAACTCCGGGCTGCTATTGAGATTTCTTAACTGAAAAACCCAATAACTGTTTGTTGGCCCGACCCGGGATTCGAACCCGAGACCTCATGCACAGCAGTTGCATTCACTAGGGCTGCGCCACGGAGGCAGTTTTTATACTACTAAGTCACCATATACCAGAACACGCAACAAAGGTAGGCCTCTCAGAATATAGACCGACGACCAGGTAAGGGTCGTGGGAGGCTGTTGAATGCGGGTGGCCCAAGACCGATCTGAGTGGAAAACCTTGGGGGAGGCCTATGTCCAGCAGTGGACGTCTTTCGGCTGAAATGATGAAGTCTTTTTTTTTTTTACTGTGCTCGTCAAAATGACCACACTCCACCTGATGGTAAGTTTGCCAAACTTCTTGGCAGTATATGATTAGGTATAAATGAGACAAAGTTGTAGTATAGTCTGGTTATAATTATCCAAAGGTGCATCTTATATACTAACGACTACGTGTTGATCACGGATAGTAGAAACATTTAATAGATATTGAACGTGCGATAAAGATCATAAGATTGCGATGTAGATTGTAGATACAGCACAAAGATATTGTACTGTAACAGTACACCCCCCTTTAAAAAAAAAAAAATATTATTATGGTAATAGTGTTTACAATATAAATTTGACCTAGACCTTACTAGTTATTTGCTGATGTATATAAATAATAATGCTATTGTACGCGGTGGAATTTGATGACGCCTGTTGTTACTAGTTATTTGCTGATGTATATAAATAATAATGCTATTGTACGCGGTGGAATTTGATGACGCCTGTTGTGGTGTGATTTGCTGACGTATGTAATTTTGACTTAGCTGTTGCACGAGTGTTTATTATTTTTTTCCGTTAAACTCTTCATTCTTCTGTCCAGTGTTTTCATTATGCCGTAAAGTAGGATCACGCCGATTGTTAAAATAATCTGTCCCATTGCAACATTTCTTGTCCACCGTAAGTCCTCCTGGATCAGGTTACGGAGTTTGTCCGCTTCGTTTTGATTGAGGCAACTGTCCGTATTGTATGTTATCTGGTCCTTAGAACTTTGATTTCCCATTTTAGATGTCTTGTTGTTACGAGTAGTTGTGAATTAATGGTATATGTTAAGATCTATGTTAATATATATACGAATAGCTTGCTTATATCAGCGATTTTTTATAGACGTACTACTGGCTTTACTTTACGTCCTGATCGTGTAGTGTACGTGTGTGAATGTCTGTAGAAATCCTTTGAATCTGGCACGTAGTTTGATTCGTCATTGATCATGAATGCTGGTTTCAATCTATCAATTGATATCACTGTCTCTTTATCCCTAATTCTAATGCAAAATGTTTTATCTGTTTTACTAATTACTGGGTAGGGTCCTTCATACGGCGGTGTCAGGGCTTTCTTAATTCTATCACACCGAACAAATACGTGTGAGCATTCTTTGAGTTCGGGATGCACAAATATAGCTTGGTTGTGGTTTTTTCTTTTCGGAATTGATGTCATTTGTGTGATGTCCTTTTGAATTTGTTTTACAAACTCTTCGTACGTTGATAACTGTGCTGCTGATGACTCAAAAAATCCTCCAGGGAGTCGTATTGGCGTTCCATATGTCATCTCTGCTGAACTATAACCTGTGTCTTCTCGCAAGCTACTCCGCAACCCGAGTAAAACTGTTGGAATTTCTTTTAACCAATTTTCGTTGGATTCTCTTGTCATTAACGCCACCTTTAAAGTTCTATGAAATCTCTCTATCATTCCATTGGATTGCGGATGATAAGGTGTTGTCCTAATTTTATGTATTCCCAAAAATTGTGAGAGTGACTCAAATATTCTTGATTCAAACTGTCGGCCTTGATCCGTAGTAATGCGCAATGGACATCCAAAACGAGTAATCCATCCTTCGAAAAGTGTCTTGGCTACTGTTTCTGCAGTTATATCTTCTACCGGAAATATTTCGGGCCATGACGTACAACGATCTATGATTGTGATTAAATATCTCTTCCCTTGTGAAATCGGAAGTGGTCCGACGATGTCAATATGTAAATGTTCAAAACGTTGCGCTGTCATAAATGTACCAGGAGGTGATATCGTATGTCGTTGTATTTTTGATTTTTGGCAGGCTATACATGATCTACACCAATTATTGATATCTTTGTTCATATACGGCCATAAATACCTTTGGGTTATCATTTTTCTCGTAGTTCTTTTTCCTGGATGGCTCATACCATGAATGGTATCGAAAATTTGTTTGCGAAATTGCTTTGGTAAGTAGGGGCGGCTTTTTCCAGTAGACGTGTCGCAGGTGATGTTTATTGTGGAACCCGGAAGCGTAATGTTTTTGAATTTTAATCTTTTATTGTCACGTAATTTACTTAGTTCATTATCTGTTGATTGACATTTTTCCAATTCAGCGTAATCGATAGGTGATGGCACGTATATTTCCTCTATTCGAGATAAGGCATCGGCGGTAATATTGTCACGTCCGCTTATGTGTTGAATGTTGGTACTGTATTGTGAAATGAAATCTAACTGCCGGACCCGTCGCGGTGTATCGTTTGATGATGGTTTTTGGGAGAATGCGTATGTCAAAGGTCGGTGATCCGTAAATATTGTAAATTCTCTTCCCTCGATTAATCTGTGAAAATGTTTGACGGCCATGTATATTCCTAACAGCTCTCTGTCAAACGTAGAATATTTTTGTTGAGTTTCGCTCAATTTTTGTGAAAAAAAACCTAATGGTTCCCAATTGCGTCCGGATTTTTGTTGTAAAACTCCACCAACGCAAGTAGCACTAGCGTCGGTCATGAGCGCTAGTGATGCGTTGCGGGAAGGATGCGCTGTTAACACTGCGTTTTTCATGCTTTCCTTGCATTTTTCGTAAGCTTTGTCTGCTTCCGTTGTCCAAGGAACAGGTGAATTATCGTTCTTTTTTGAACCATGTAGATATTCGTTTAAAATTCTTTGATTTTCCGCTGCGCGTGGAATATTACTTCTGTAGAAATTGACCATGCCCAAAAATCGTCTTAATTCTTGAATTGTTTTCGGTTTGGGAAATTCCATGATTGCTTTGTAATTTTCTTCGGTAGGTTGTATTCCTTGGCTCGTTATATGATAACCTAAGAAATCTATTTCCCTTCTGAGAAATTCGCATTTTTCGAGATTAATGGTTATTCCATTCTCGTGTAAACGTTTGAAAACCGTTTCTAAATGCTGATAATGCAAATCTTCGTTGTCCGATGCGATGAGACAGTCGTCTACAAATATAAATACGAAGTTTAAATCTCTAAATAAGGAATCCATGAATCGTTGAAATGTTTGTGCCGCATTGCGTAATCCGAAAGGCATTCTTAAGTACTCAAAAAGTCCGAAAGGTGTGATGATGGCTGTTTTTTCTATATCTTTAACAGGAATACAGTGGTATGCTTTGCGTATATCTATCTTGCTTAGTATCTTCTTATTTTCTAATATGTATGTAAAGTCAGTTAATCTTGGTAGTGGGTATTTGTCCGGTACTGTCGTGCTATTGAGCATTCGATAGTCTCCGCACGGTCTCCATTCGCCATTTTTCTTTTTTACCATATGTAATGGGCTTGCCCATGGGCTATCTGACGGTCGGCAAATTCCGAGCTCTATCATATTTTGAAATTCCTTTTTGGCTATGTCGTATTTTTCTGGAGGTAATGGTCTTGCCCGAGCTGCGACGGGTGGTCCTGTAGTGATAATGTGGTGTTCAATCTTATGTTTGGGCGCATTGCGTAGAGAGGACTCTTTCGTGATGTCTTCGTATTTGTTTAAAAGTTGCGTAATACGTGAATTCGTTCCCACTGCGATAGTACGAATTGTTTGTTGTGTCGCTTTTTCTGAAGTTACATGCGTTGTCAGCTCTGTAACTTTGTCGATAAGTTTGCGACCTGCTATGTCGACTAATAGTTTATAGTGCTCTAGAAAATCTGCTCCAATTATTGGTTGTGTAACATCGGCGATTATAAAATTCCATTTATAACATCGTTGTAGTCCTAAATTCAAGGTAAGCGTCTTCTCGCCGTAAGTCCTAATTTTAGTCCCATTTGCAGCGTATAGTGTGTATTGTTCATTTTGTAAAATTGAATATCTCTGTTGCTTGCTAATGACTGAAATATTTGCGCCCGTGTCAATCAAAAACTTCATACCACTTTTTCGGTCGGTAATGGTGAGGCGATTGGATGGGTGGATTGCACAGAGTTTCGCCGTTGTCTGTGCTCTTATTCGTTTCCCTGGTTCCGTACGTAAGTCATTGGTTTCCAACCGCATGGTTTAATGCAGTTCCTTGCATATTTTCCGAATCTTTCGTGGTAGTAACAAAATCGATTTGCTCCTCTATAGTTTGTTCTCGGCCTCATAATCGGGAATTGTTGACGTTTCTTGAAATGATTGTGCGTGCTGGGTCGATAGCCATATTGACCTTGCTGAATTGCGTCAATATCTATCTGTAATTTTGCTAGCTGGGCTAAAATGCATGCTGTATTGTTGTCGTTTGAAGTGTCGTTGCTAACAGCTGATATTTCGGTTACTTTTGAATTCATTATTATTTTGTCTGCGATTTGGCTCAGTTTGTCAATTTCCATGTCTTCCGTAACTGCTAGAACCGTAGTAACTGATGTTGGTAAAAGCCTGAACCATAGTAGTTTAATTGTTTCGTCACTGATTTTTCCTCTCCCGAGGACTCGCATTTGACGTAATAACTGCGAAGGTTTTTGTTCACCGAGTTCTGTCTCTGATATTAATTTTTGAAACTGTCGCTGTTCTGTTTCTTCGTAACAATCAATTAAACGTTCCTTGATGTTTTTATATTTATCTGTAGTCGGTGGTAAAGTGATTAGGTCACTAACTTGTAGTATTTCTTCCTTGGATAATTTTGCTATTACTGTACAGTATTTGTATTCGTCTCTTTGCTTCTGTGGTGCTAATATGGCTTCTAGTTGCGTGAACCATAATCTTGGTTGGTCTTTCCAAAATTCCGGAATGCGAGATAAAACCGAGGTGCCAGCAGCTACTTCAAGTGTTCCTTGCTGATTTATGTTCGCCTTGCATGGTGATTGTGCCATGTTTCTTGCTGCGTATTCGTTCGTCGGGGTCACCATTTTGCCAAACTTCTTGGCAGTATATGATTAGGTATAAATGAGACAAAGTTGTAGTATAGTCTGGTTATAATTATCCAAAGGTGCATCTTATATACTAACGACTACGTGTTGATCACGGATAGTAGAAACATTTAATAGATATTGAACGTGCGATAAAGATCATAAGATTGCGATGTAGATTGTAGATACAGCACAAAGATATTGTACTGTAACAGTAAGCAGTCGTGTGGTCTAAGAGCAGTGGCCTCCACACCGCCCTCATAGTAGCCGAGGCGATGTTGAGGTCTCTACTTTGACGGCCTGAGAAGGTGCTTTTTCACGCCCCGCTTAAAGGACCCAGGATTGAAGGAAGAAGGAAACACGTGCCTTGGCAGAGAATTCCATGCCTCGGTCGTTCGGCAGAGGTATGAGGACCCAAGCTTGTAGGTACGCGCTCTAATCGACTCTACCGTGTAAGGATAGCATCTGAGCCCAGCACGCGTTGTTCTGGATAGGAAAGGGGAGGGCGGGATAAGGTGGAATAACTCTTCATAATAATAAGACACCATACAAACTTACAGTCCGCGTAATGTTTAGTAGAAGTCTCCGTCGGTGCCAGTTATTTGGTGACAGGGCTGCCACTACCTTCTTAGGGAACTATCGTGTGAATAGTGACACTACCATGACTGCTACATAATGTCACATTACAAGATATCGTTGATAGTATTTGTGACAGTTTGAACTTAGCCGCCCTGCATTAACTAAATATAGCTTATATAATTTAAGTAGTTACAGTACAATGCATTTTATTCTAGATTTATAATGTCCTTTACTAAAATAATACGAACAATTTTATTTGGTTCGCAAAATATAATATTTATTTTTTTATACAACTAAGGTGGCAAACAAGCATACGGCCCACCTGATGGTAAGTGGTCACCGTAGCCTATAGACGCCTGCAACACAGAGGCATCATTAGCGCGTTGCCGACCCTTTAGGAAAGGAAGTGGGAAGGAGAAGGAGCGGGAAGGGGGTAAGGACGTGATTGGGCCGCCGGTACTCTCACTCACCGAACGAAACACAACAGTAGGGATACTGCTATTTCACGTCGATATTCTGTGAGAGGGTAGTCCTTCCCCGGTCGAGCCGGCCCATTCATGCAGAAATCAGCGAGGCTCTACTACTCCAGAAAAAATAATTAATGACTATTATTTGTGTATAACCCTCTAGTTAAACTTAATGCTTGTGTTAGAAATGGGTTAACGTCGGTCGTGCAATAGGTGGGATTCGAACCCACCACCGTCCCCAATGATAATATGTGATTTCATAAGAAATTAATGAATTTACTTTTCAAGTTCTTATACACTCACTTTATCTTACTGAGACGGTTGATTTAATTATAAAAAAAACAATTATTTCTATCTAACCAGTTAGTGGATTCCCATAAATCCGAATCGATCCAACCGGATCTGGCTGGAATTAAATTGATGTCGGATTTTATCAATCCATCAATCAATCAGAACGTTGCAGGCGCTGCTGGACATAGGCCTCTCCCATTTGACGCCACACCCTCTGGTCTTGCGCCTTCCGCATCCAGTCTATATATGTATGTATCATCATCATTTGATTGGCGTTCTCGCCCACTCAACTTCCATTCTATATTCCAGATCTGCTGACAGACGATGTCACAATAGCATCGACATGCGCGAAGAAGATCTATAAGAAACACAAGTTCTACGCGTGGCATGGATGGCGCGACTATTGCCAGCAAAACCTGCCTGACATCAGCAAATGCTAACATATTTATTTGTCTCTAAAGTGCAGTTACTCCAGGTTTCAGTAGAGAGAGTTAATACCATACCTTACCTCTCTTACAACCCTTGATTGATAATAATAAATTATGTTGTAAATACGTAAATTCTGTATGCTTTATTTCTTACTAGCTTTTACCCGCGGCTTCACTCGCGTTAATTTAGAATTTGACAATCAATTCGGGTTGTACTCTGCTTGTATAATAAGATAACTCAATCATGATTCGAAAGAAACGTGGCGCCATCTATTATCATAAGAACGTTTTTGTTGTTTTCCTCGGGAACAGTAATTTTTTTCGGGATGAAAGGTAGCCTATGTCGGTTTCTGTACACCTGACAACGTATAGGTATGCAAAATTTCAGGATGATCGGTTTAGTGGTTTAGGCGTGAAAAGGTAACAAACAAACAAACGCATTTTCGCTTTTATAATATTAGTTAGGATTAGGATAGGATTAGGATTAGGAAGTTAGGATTCCTTGGTATTTATTCTTGACTCATTGTATGTAGGTATACAAAGAACTAATAATAATATTATATACGTAATAGTAATAAAGTACCAATATTAAAATAGAAGTAAAAAGCAAAACTAAATTATAAAAGGCATTAAAACATTTCTAACTGAAACAACGGACACAAATCTTTGTCCAGTGTTGCATTTAGGGAGGATCGAACCCAAGACGTTGAGCGCTTCAGCAATATAGGGGAGCGGACGGTGAGATTTGGCATGCACAAATTTAGAGAAATTCAGGAAACTACAATTTATAAAAATGAAATTATATTTAATAAATATGGACAATTACATTACACAATTGAATAAATAATAATAATAATATTCTATCACATACCATCTAGCCCAAACTAAGCAGAGCTTGTACTATGGGTACTAGACAATGGATAAACATACATATATACTTTTTTTTCGTAAATACATACATTTATCAGGATCGTAGCAAATGGAAATCCGTAGTCTCTGCCTACCCCTCTGGGAAACAGGCGTGAATTTATGTATGTATGTATGTATTATACATAGAAACACTCAGACCAAGACAAACATCCATGTTCATGCACACAAATGTTTCACTTGTACGGGAATCGAATCGCGACCTCAGGCGTGGCAGTCGGTTACACTAACCACTACGCCATCGAGGCCGTCAAAAATATATGCATGTTTGTAATTTTATTATTTTTAATTATCTTGCCACATGTAGCGATGCGTCTACCTTGCGTCCTGTTGACATCGTGATAATAATTGAGCTCCCCTACAAACAACGGGTCCGGCCGTTAGGGTCCCATTCTGGTACGCGCCCGGCCGGCACGCACCCACATTGAAAAATTTGTTATTCCGCTACGCCCCCGGCCGAGACGGTCCCATTGTACAACAACCGTAGGAGACACTTGAGCAAATACTGTCGAAACAAAAGTGTTTTTGAATTTAAATATTTTTGTTTTGTGCTGTGTGTATAATATCATGTGTAACATGTATTAGCTTTAGAAATAGTAAGATTAGTTTTCAAGTAGGTATACTTTTCATAATATGTTTAAATAATGCAAACTAATTGTTTCTCAAGTGTCTTCTCCGGTTATTTTATAATGGGACCGTCTCGGCCGGGGGCGTAGCGGAATAACAAATTTTTTAATGTGGGTGCGTGCTGGCCGGAGGCGTCCGGAATGGGACCCTAACGGCCGGACCCCAAACAACCATAGAATATCAAGTGTCATATTAAAGTAGTCGTAATTACCATAACACACACATTAAAATTATACCTACCTATATCTTAAAAAGATTAATTTGTAGCTTTACTTAATTTACAATATTATTTGATATGAAAATATATTTATTTACCAAAGAAAAAAACATTTATTAAAATAATATACATAACTTATTAAGATAATTCTATTGTTTCCATTTCTAATTTGTTTATTGAATCCGAGGATGGACAATAGTGTGTGTTTGATATTGTTTACATAGCTACTTATTCTTTCAGTTTGTAATATTAAATGTAGCTGTTTATGTTATTATTCAATACAATAAATATATTGCAATATTTTCCTTAAGTTTGATTACCTATTCAGAAATAAAACCGCATTTTGCGAAGTCTTTTTCAATAAGATAATCAATGTTTTGTATCAGTTAATATTTAACCTTTATAACTTTCTGATTAAATGGCACTGTTAGTCATTGAAAAAAAATATTATACGTACTAGAAGACATAACTAGATTATTGGTAACATGCACTACAGCAGAGGATCCCAGAATTATTTTTCTCATAGACTACTTTCAAAATTTTGCTGGTTCCGGTGGACCCCCTGCAGCTAAACAAGATCATGCAAGTAAAAAAATATATGATATGCAAGTTTTTATATAAGTAACAGTCGGTAAAGTCAAGCCTGTTAGTTCTTCACTATAGAAAGCAAATAAATTTTCGTGGACGCCAACGTAGACGTAGACTCCCGTCGAGTCTCACCTGGACCACTTTGGGAACTAATGCACTACAGTGAATGATCTCTACCTCACTTACTCTGTGCTAGGTGCTTATTGCAACGCCAACGTCACGTTTGAGTGCAAAATTATAACATTCAAAATATGCCTTCATATTTATTGATGTATATAATGTATAAAAGCAGCGATAGCTCAGTGGGGAGACCAACTGACTGCAATGCAGAGGGTCTCGGGTTCGAATCTACGCCACATCGCGCCACAAATTATGTGCGTATTGATTAACAATTATCGCTTGCTCCGTGCCTCGAAGAGCACGTTAAGCCGTCGGTTCCGGCTGCCATGAACATCTATGGCAGTCGTTATTGGGAAGTCAGTAAGTGCCCCCTAATATCCTGACACTGGTCTAGCTTTAGGGTACCGTTAGCCTTCAGGTTGCGGAGGTCAGGTAGCAGCCGCTCCGTGTAAAAACTGATATCCAGGCAAATCCGGTTAGACAAGAAAGCCGACCCCAAGTGACTTGGGAATAATAAAGGTTAGGGAGAAGAAGATATATTGTATACCTCACTGCACATTTTATAATAAACATATTTAATATTAAAAACGCCTTCGTGTGTGCACTGTGTGTGTACCTGTGTAGCAGTACTAAATAAAAGTAAATTGATAACGTTGTGGTTTATTGGTCGCCTTGGCGCTGCCTCGCTGATCCGCAAATAGTTTTTCGGAGCATAGGTGCTATTTGTGTCCGTTTTTTAAATTGTAAGGCAGGCTTTACTGTAGCTAGATGTCTTGTGATGCAGAGTAAAACTTGCGATATGTTGTAGAGTACGAATACATATTTGAATAAAATTAGACTATTTAGATATACAGTTTTAGTCACACAAGAAGTTATATACGAAAGGAGCTAATATTTACAATCGACCAATCATAGCATAGTACAATATTATCACGATTACGCAACGAGTAGGCGCGCGCGTACAACGAACGCGGCGCATATAGGTAGCACGGAAATTCACGTCTATGTGTTGGGAGCCTACGATACATATACTTACAAATATTATTCTTTGAAAAACCATATTAAGCAAAATATTGACGTTCTTTCTATAATATGGCTGTTATTGCCAGCCAGTAAATTGCACCCACACATTGCGGTAAAAATAAAGCCAGTTAAGATGCTCATTTAGGAAGTTTGCACTCTGTGTTAAAATAAGATGCTTCTTTAGGGAGCTTGTATTGCTTTCTCTGTGATAGAAATAATCTATTTATTTCAGTTGTCTCTTCTAGTAAGTAATATAGTGTAACCTTAATATAAAGAGCCTCAATATAACGATTTCCTCGATTTAACAAATTTTTCGAAATCCCTTAGAACTGCCTGTAAGAGCTAATGTAAAATATATATATATATTTTTTTTTTTTTATTTTTTTTTTTGCTCGTCAATATGACTACACTCCACCTGATGGTAAGCAGTCGTGTGGTCTAAGAGCAGTGGCCTCCACACCGCCCCCAAAGCAGCCGAGGCGATTGTAGGGTTGTGTGTATTGGAGACAAATGAAACGGTCTAGGTTCGAGAATACACTGTCTATATTTTAATAATGAATGCTTATTATATACCTTACTACTACACCACACGACGTTGAGGTCTATACTTTGACGGCCTGAGAAGATGCTTTTTCACGCCCCGCTTAAAGGACCCAGGATTGAAGGAAGAAGGAAATATACCTTTACATTACGAATACATTTATCGAAAAACCTCTTTATAACGAATTTCCAATCATTGCAGAATATATTATATAGAAAGTATTATTTACCTCTATTTAACGAATTTTGTCAGCTTATAATCTTTACATAACGTATCCTATCTCTCTCTCAATTCCACAATAATTCATGTCTCGACAGGTTGAGACACAGTGTTTTCATTAAAATGTGTTTAATTTATTAGTTGGAATCGTTCGCTTTAACAGGGTAAGCAGATGAGTATCTACGTGATGTTAAAGTTAATAAACAAGTTTTCTTAGCTTGTTAAAACGAATCGTAGTCCAACCTAACCTCTATATAACAAACCTCATTGTAGCGAATTACTTGGTATAACGAATATTTTCTAATTCCCTGCAGTTTCGTAATATCGAGGTTACACTGTATATACATATTAACTCAATGTTGAGAGCATTTATTTTGTATACTTATCATTTAAGTGTGGATAAACACACTTCAATATTGCAATGATAAGGAACATATTTGTTTGACCTCATAAAACACCCAAGCTGATTCTTAGCACATGATGTATGCTGTTGTTATGCTATAATTATGTTATCTTAGCACATAATATAAAACATACATAATAGTCTCTATATCAACGAAAGGGTAAGTAGAGGAGTAGCAGAATTAAATTTCGTCGAGTATAGTTTCAAGGTCAGCAGCGATAGCCTAGTGGGAAACTGTTGGACTGCCACGCAGAGGTCTCGAGTTCGAACCCAAAGCGCGCATCTCTGACTTTTCGAAGTTATATGCGTATTAAATAGTTAATTATCGCTTGCTTTCACGGTGAAGGAAAACATCGTGAGGAAACCTGCATGTCTGAGAGTTCTCCGTAATATTCTCGAAGATATGTTAAGCCTGCCAACCTGCACTAGGCCAGCGTGGTGGACTATGGACTACCCCTCTCACACTGAGAAGAGGCCCGTGCCCAGCAGTGGCCGAGTTCAATACTAGGCTGATAATATTATTATATATTATATATGGTTTCAAGTCCCACGTAATATTACCGTTTCCGGCCATAATTCCAAACTTCGTACTGCTACTAAAATCTCTTTCCAGAAAAGCTCAATAACCCTACTCGACCAGGAAATCAAAGCCGAATCTTATCACATAAATTGCACACATATCACAGAAATTGCATTCGCTACCGTTGCGTGATTAATGTGATTATTATAATGGATTGCCAATGTTGCCATAGATCGAAAGGGAGTCAGTAAAACATAGTTTCGATGCTAGATATATAAATTATTGTAGACAAAATCTAAGTACTAGTATATTCGAAAGGTTATTGCTCAGTCACTGAATATATAGAAGACTAGCTTTGCTCGCGGCTTGGCTCGCGTTAATTTAGAATTTGACAATCAATTCGGGTCGTACTCGTCCAGAAGTGAGAAAATTTTCGTACAAACTTTATCCCCCCTTCCGCCCCTTTAGGGGAGAGTTTTATCCATTTTATCAGAGATATTTTTCAATTGTAATCGAAGACTTATGTACCAATTTTCATACTGCTAAGTCCAGAAATGAGAAAATTTCCGTACAAACTTTGCCCCCCATTTCACCCCCTTAGAGGTGGAATTTCAAAAAATCCTTTTTTCGTAGACCCCTACAAATTAAAACACACATGCTCTCCAAATTTCATGTTCCTACGACCAACGGTTTAGGCTGTGCGTTATCTCTAAGTCAGTCAGTCAGGACATCTTCCTTTATATATATAGATAAAAATGCTTGGGATTGAGTTGCTTCCACTCACAGGTTATTTCTATTCACAATTATAACATATATTATATCATATAATGAAAATAATATAACATATGTATTGATGTAAACATTTAGCGATTGAAAAGAATGGTCATGAGTTACTTGCGTGCTTCTTCTCATGAAAGCTCTACTCCTCGAACAGGCTCTTTTTCAATGCTACATTTTTATTTCCTTCTATTTATTTTTATATTTTTTTTTATTAGAATAATAGTGAATTGACGTGTCCAAGAATTGTTTGCACATTTATATGGAAATAAAGTATTTTTGACTTTGACTTTGACACGAGACGTTCTGGAGAGGTCAAGTAAAAAATCTTAGAGTATTATGTAAAAGTAATACACGCCAAGTATTTTTGAATGCACGGATGGCGTAGTATTTGTAGTAATCACCACTGATGTGATGGATGAGTGATTTGCGTTCGATCCCTCTACGGGACAAAAAAATATGTGATCCACAAACAGTTAAATCAAAATCAAATCAAAAATAAATTTATTCAATTTAGGTTACAAGGTAACACTTATGAATGTCAAAGTTACACTATTTTTTTTCTGTGAATTTACATTTACTGCCACGTTCAGCAAAGCAAGGGTGTAGGGCTCATGAGAAGAACGGGCAAGAAACTCATGGCCACTCTTTTTAATCGCCAAGTTTACAATAAAATTTTGTTTACAAATCATAACTGTAAGGTGCTGCAAACATTTTTCCATGAACTACCTGAATACATAACAAACTCAAGCATTTAATAAAATTTGATAGTAGCTTCTAAAGCAGCAGTAGGTTGTTTCTACACTCAGATGTTCTTTATTTGAAAGGTTGTTACTGTCCCTCGCAACACAGGAAATAATCTTAGTGCCGAACTTGTTTTTAAAAAGAAAGCAGGAATTACTTCCTAAACTACTTATAACGTCCTTCTAATATTCTAGTCAGGGAACATCGAAGTATATACGAAGAATCAATTTACTACCTCTGTATCACAACACATACAGGAAAATCCATACATTATTATTTCGATGCGAAAACGGGGAAGGCCCGAACAGGCCATCTTGTTTGTCGTCCATGATGTCACATCTAATTGGTTGTGCATGATTTTATTCGAATTCTATTCGTATATATTGAAAACACTATACATAGGTACAATTAACAACGTACGTAGCTGCTTATTACAAGCCTCCACAATTAGCTATCCAATTGGATCATTTAATACACAATATATAAAAACAATAAAAAAGAAACAAAAGAAAGTTTACACATATACACACACAGACACACATAATACTAAGAAGTTCGGGTGTCACTAACCGCTACCATTATTAGTTTTAAAGTATATATGTATATGTATTATTTAACTTTTTACGTGCATCGATTGCGCTACTGTATTATATATATATATATATATAATAAGGAGCGAGCCTATTGCCGGCTACTGGGCACAGAATCAAGACACCGTACAGGTGCAAAAAATTCTTACAAAAGAACTTAATAACACTTTGCTCGAGCCAAGAATTGAATCTAGGACATAATGTACAAAAACTCAATCACACCACGTAAATCAAAAACATTTTGATTCGATTTGGCTATTGGCGAATTTGGCGACAAGCCACCAACGCATACCCAAACGAAATAATAAAGATTTTTCTTAAAGACTTAAGTACCACGCCTGAATTTACGTTAATTTGAACACATTCGCTGTCCCGGGATAGACACAATAGAAAATCTATTGTTATGTTATACTAGATGTGCCCGCGGTTTCACCTGCGTTTATGATTACTGCGCCGCCCCCGTGGGTCGTAGCGTGATGTTATATAGCCTATAGCCTTCCTCGATAAATGAGCTATCCAACACAAAAAGAATTTTTCAATTCGGACCAGTAGTTCCTGAGATTAGCGCGTTCAAACAAACAAACTCTTCAGCTTTATAATATTAGTATAGATGTGATTCATCGGACAGAGAACCTGTTAAGTGACTCAAGTCCACCTTAAAAAAATACTTGTACCCAATCCGAGAATCGAACCCGACTCCTGACCATAACACGCACACATATTCTCAAACCAACGAGCATCAACTGAACATTACTTACATAATTAACCGCATGATAACAATATTGTTAACTTAACGTCAATGACAATAGACAATGACATTGTCAGTTATGACGATGACCTGTCAACTTGATAAAAAGGAATCCCCGCATCCCAGCCACATATCGCTATCAATACATACCTAACTATATAACAAACAATAATCCGCTCATATATAAACGCAAGATCAAACTGACCTCACAAACAATTTGTACTTCGCAAGAATAACTTGCCTGTACAATTAGTATTTTTTTATTCTGTGCACTCGTATTTTAATCTGTGCACTCATATTTTTAATCTGTGATTAATCATGCAGAAGTTAACGGTGTTTCTGTTCGCTCTCGCGGCGGTCTGCTTGCATTGCGATGCGAAGTATTTTGCTACGCAATGTGATTTGGTACATGAGTTGAGAAGACAAGGATTCCCTGAAGATAAAATGAGAGATTGTAAGTATTTTTACCGACTTCAAAAAAAGGAGCAGGTATTCAATTAGTCTGTATTGTTTTTTCTTTTTATGTTTGTTACCTCGTTACTGTCGACTGGGTGAACCGATTTTGATGATTTTTTTTTATTTGAAAGCTGGTGCTTCCCGTGCGGTCCCATTTAATTTTGATCAAGTTTAGACTATTCGTTTTCGAGTTATACTTAATAATGCATATTTAGCTACATTGATGATGTTCTCATGTTTGGCAAGGGTCACTAAAAACCGAGAAATAAACAAAATTTTAACAAAAAAGAAAATCGACTTCAAATAAGAATATTCTAAAACTTAAAATGCACTAAAAAGTTAATAAATAATTGCGTATTCTTGTGAATAATTAAATTATTGTTATTATTGGAGTCGGTGTCAGCCAAGGTAGGTATGTAACTAATTAAACATGAGGTGTCTTACTATAATCATAACATAACATTGACATGCACAATTACACACATAGACGCAGCACGCGGCGCGGGCGGCTGACACCGACTCCAAAAATAACAATAATTTAATTATTCACAAGAATATGCAATTACCTATTTATTAACTTTTTAGTGCATTTTAAGTTTTAGAATATTCTTAATTGAAGTCGGTTTTCTTTTTTGTTAAAATTTTGTTTATATTGACTAGCGTTTGTCTAAGACTTTTGCGTTATTTGCGTCGATACCCTAAGCACTGTTTGCGGTTCTTTTGAACATAAGTAATTGTGTCAACCCCGAGACTTCATGCTTAGAATCAATTGATTCTAAAGGTACTGATAGACTTGAGCATTTATTTGTAATGAGGATTCTAGCGAATGTTACATTACAGAAAAATAATCGGGAACGTTCTAACGAGCGTTCTAGCGAGCATTCTAGCGAGCATTCTAGCGAGCATTCTATCCTAGAAAGGACAGTAAGTTTGCTTCGAAATTACATCGTTCGCTAGAATGATCGTGTAAACGTTCGTAGCGATGTTTAGCTCTATGCTTGACTCTGTTCGTTGTTCAGTTCAACAATTAAAAAACGGCTAAGGCTCGATATTCTGTTAGAAGTGAATGCTCAAGTGTATCAGCACCATAAGATGCTATAACATTGAAACTATAGGCTGACAAAATGTGAATGTTATACATAAAAGCTTTAAAATAAACAATTTTCTAGCAATTGCTTTATCGAAAAACGTAGATACATTTGATATTACGTACCTATTCCTTAAAAGTGCATCACTTTTTTTACCTATCACAGAGGTAGTAACTTTTGTCAGGTGTTACCTAGATCAATATTTTCTAAAGCTGTGAAGCTTTGGCACGTCGCCAGTTCGCCGGATATCGTAACGCTACTGAATCACAATTTTATCTCGCTGCTACGAAAAACGACGGTAGGCAACTATTTCTATAAACTTTTGTTCAGGCACTATCGAATTAAAGCCTTTAACAGCAATTTTTTATAAAACATACCTAGCTACCTTCTCAAAATCGCTATGAATCGCCTTAAAGACCTCACCTCCACCTTAGAAGCTTTTTATATAAAACAAGTAGGCCTGAACCAAAAAGTGGAACACGCATTGTCGGCCTCGATGGCGTAGTGGTTAGTGTAACCGACTGCCACGCTTGAGGTCGCGGGTTCGATTCCCGCACAAGTCAAACATTTGTGTGCATGAACATGGATGGTTGTCTTGGTCTGGGTGTTTCTATGTATAATATGTATGTATTTACAAAAAAAAAGTATATATGTATGTTTATCCATTGTCTAGTACCCATAGTACAAGCTCTGCTTAGTTTGGGCTAGATGGTGTTGTGTGTATGTGATAGAATATTATTATTAGTTTATTAAGTTTGTCTATTAGGAAATTGTCAACAACAGCACAGAGTCGGTGGGAGATGTCAATAAACTCACCATCTATTACGTGAGACCTACAAACATACCTAAAGAAATATGGGTGTTTCTTTTATACAACTAAGGTGGCAAACAAGCATACGGTCCACCTGATGGTAAGTGGTCACCGTAGCCTACGAACGTCTGCAACACCAGAGGCATCACTTGCGCGTTGCCGGCCCTTTAGGAAAGGAAGAAGAAAAAAAGAAAGTGGGAAGGAGAAGGGGCGGGAAGGGGGAAAGAGGGTGATTGGGCCTCCGGCACTCTAATGTATTACACATCTGGCTACTTCTTCGGAAATACAGGCATGAGTCAGAGCTATATATATCACGGAAACCAGCTATTAGTGCGATCACGTTCAGTATCTACATACCTTTTGAAAGGCTTGACGTTTTGGCCAGGTAACATAGACCGTAGTCATAAAGCAGACTGGTGTGGCGATGTCAGGCTTCCGTTTGTAAGGTAGAGGTAATTAGTTGTGCCTCGGAAAGCACGTTAAGCTGTTAGCCCTGCGCCTGATCTCTCTCCGGGCGTATCAGATTACCACTCCATCAGATAGAGTGCACTTGTGTTTGCGCACACATTTGTGCAAATAATATCTCCTACGCAGATGGCCAGTCTCTGTTAAGATTGGCCGCCGTAACCCAAATTCGGTCAGGAGAACATTAGATATTTCAAAATCCACCTGCATATTGTGTTCTTTTGTCATATAATATATGGGGCAGTTAATATAATGTGATTTCTTTACAGGGGTGTGTTTGATTCAGAACGAGAGTGGCAGGAAGACACACAAAATGGGCACAGTGAACAAGAACGGTTCCAGGGATTACGGACTGTTCCAGATCAATGACAAGTACTGGTGCAGTAACACTTCCACTCCAGGAAAGGACTGCAACGTCACTTGTGCTGGTTAGTATTACAAAATAAGAACTGCATGGCAAAACACCTCCTCAGTCTGTCAAAGTAGAGACACCGGCACAATTTCACGTGGGGACGTGGTGTGGAGGGCTCTGCTCGAGGACTACATGACTGTTTACCATCAGGTGGAATGGTCATTTTGACAGGCAACAATAAAAAAAATGTTGCTTTGTCTTTAACCCGCTTGATGGCGCATCGCTATTGATTGCCACAGCTGTGCATGAGGTCGAAAATTCCGAACATATTACAGATCGCGCACTGTATGAACATTGCGCGAGTGGTGTCGCAGTTACAAGTCTTAGGTCTCTTTGGTGACAGGGGGCGGGGGCGTTACGCGTCTTAGCGACTGTACATGCGCAACAATTCGGAGACGCTATGTTCAGTCCGGCCATCGTAGATTGCGCGATCTGTAAGAAGTTGTATTTTTCTGTAAACAAATTCGCTATCGCCTTTCCCTCCTTTGTATCTTTCTTTTAAAAGACAACTTCCTCGCAGTATTGTGTCGCAAGGAACTTTACAAACTTTTAAACAATGGATACAAAGACCACCCAATCCCAAACCGTTTGAGGAATACACACAATTTTGTCCCATGTGGTGGGTATCAGAACCTACAGCAATGGGCTTAGTGGCTATTTGGAGGTTACCACATAATCCTCAATGCACACCGTGCAGTCTAAGCCTTAAATCGTCAAAGTCAAAGTCAAAAATCTTTATTTCCATAAAAATATACAAACAATTCTTGGACACTTCAATTCACTATTATATTAATAAAAATATAATAAAATAAATAGAAGGAAATAAAAATGTAGCATTGATAAAAAGCCTGTTCGAGGAGTAGAGCTTTCATGAAAAGAAGTAGGCAAGAAACTCATGGCCACTCTTTTCAATCGCCAAATATTTATATCAATACAATTCAATGTTATATTATTTTCCTTAATAGGTATATGATATAGGTAATATGTTATAATTGTAAATAGAAATAACCTGTGAGTGGAAGCAACTCAATCCCAAGCATTTTTATCTTCTATATATTCTGTGACTGAGTAATAACCTTTCGAATATAATTTACGTTTTACAACTGTTTTAAATTTATTAAAACTTAGATTTTGAATGTCACTTGGGAGTTTATTGTAAAAGCGCACACATTGACCTTTAAACGACTTATTAATTTTTTGGGAGGCCGGCACTAGTCTGTTCTTGTTTCTTGTTTTTATATTATGTATATCGCTTTTCTTATAGTATAAATCAATGTTCTTATATACATAAACTAGCTTGTGCTCGCGGCTTCGCTCGCGTTAATTTAGAATTTGACAATCAATTCGGGTCGTACTCGTCCAGAAGTGAGAAAATTTTAATACAAACTTTATCCCCCCTTCCGCCCCTTTAGGGGAGAGTTTTATCCATTTCACCTACACAGATATTTTTCAATTGTAATCGAAAACTTATGTACCAATTTTCATACTGCTAAGTCCAGAAATAAGAAAATTTCGTTACAAACTTTACCCCCCATTTTACCCCTCTAGGGGGGACTTTTGTCCATTCCACTTACATAGATCATTTTTGTTTGTAATCACGACCCAATATACCAATTTTCATACTTCTAAATCCAGAAATCAGAAAATTTCCATTTAAACTTTACCCCCTCATTTTACCTTTTTAGGGGGAGTTTTGTCCATTTTACCTACACATGTCATTTTCAATTATAATCAATAACTTGTATACCTATTTTTATACTTATAAGTTCAGAAATGAGCAAATTCCATATAAACTTCACCCACCTATTTCACCCCTTTAGGGGTGGAATTTCAAAAAATCCTTTCTTAGTACATCCCTACAAATTAAAACACACATGCTCTCCAAATTTCAAGTTCCTACAACCAGCGGCTTAGGCTGTGCGTTGTCTCTAAGTCAGTCAGTCAGGACATCTTCCTTTATATACCTATATAGATTAAATTTTCATATAATATATGTATTGGCTAGCTACTGTTAATATATTTATTGCCTGTTAATATATAAATTTATTTATTTCTTAATGTATCCCTTGTTGTCTACTGCACAATCAAGTTAACTAATTTTTACATGATTTATTTTTAGATATGTTGCTGGATGACATCACGAAGGCTTCCGACTGCGCCAAGAAGGTCTATAGGCGTCACAAGTTCCAGGCTTGGTACGGATGGCGCAACCATTGCCAGGGCAAGACCCTGCCTGATATTAGTAGCTGTTAAGTCAATAATCTGAAGACTATATGAAGACGTAAACATTGTATAATAATAGTATAGTATAATATCCCAGAACCAACAGACCGACGTATTAGCACAGCAAAATTTTATTAGACTATATCTAATGAAGCGATTGATGACGGTAGATATATTATGTTAATTTCGTAGTAATGGACGACTGAGACGAGTGAGCTCACTCATTACAACATCACACTTGGTTTCAACCACATTTATGATTACTGCTCCGTTCCTGTGGAACCTTTAACCTTTTTAACGTAACCTTCCGTAAAAATAGAGCTATGAAATGCAAATATATTTCTCAAATTGACTTGTAGTTCCAGAGTATAAACCGTTCATTTAAAACTAACAAACTGTTTAGCTTTATTAAATTAGTATACCTATACGTACATTAAAAATGTCAGCTGTGCTTAAACGTCGTAGATCTGGTGGCTCTGATCTCAACCAAATACTGCCATTTAAATAAAATATAATCAAAAGTACTAGTTTATTTTAATGTTCACTAAGCGGTCATCCTCAGCGATAGCTCAGTGGGGAGACCAACAGACTGCAATGCAGTGTCTCGGGTTCGAACCCACGTCGCGCACCTCTGACTTTGGGAAGCTACATGACTTTTCGAAATTATGTGCGTATTGATTGACAATTATCGCCTGCTCCGTGCCTCGGAGAGCACGTTAAGCCGTCGGTCCCGGCTGCCATGTACATCTATGGCAGTCGTTATTGGGAAGTCTGTGCCCTCTAATATCCTGACACTGGTCCAGGGGCGACAAAGATTTCTGATAGGGTATGCACGCCCTATGAAATGCAGTGCACTGCGAGGGCACTACATTTCATTTATAAATCTTTTTGTGTATATATATAACTGTGTACAATAAATAAATGAAATATCTTACCAAATTCAATTCAGCGACTTTTCGACATGGCACCATTGATGATTGTGTGTGTGGCCACCATGAATACCCAAATAAGTGACTGATGTTGAGAACAAGTCACCTAAATGATATCCATTGTGGCCTTGTAGGTATTACAAGGCCACAATGGATACACAACACAGCGACACGCGAGCACAGCGTCCAAGAGAAATTATTTTACTTTTGTCATCAAAAGACAACGTCGAGAAAACACCTGTTTTTAATTTATTTAAACACACATCACCAACACAGATCTCACAAGTATAATTTTCCATAATATACAGTAATTCCGGTAATTTCACTAATTATTTAGTTATCAAATAAAATACGCGCTCAAAATTCCCTTCACAGCTCTGTGAAATAATTAAAATGACGTAGTTATATTGCTAAAATAATAGGCCTATAATAAACAACAATTATGATATTTTTGACAACTATTTAAACTAGTTGTATTATTGTTGTAGGCACTGCCTTCAGTCGGGAAGCACACACGTGCATTTTACACACACAAGCAAAATATTTGTCATAGCAGCGTAATCTATTGACTTCTAAATAGTTCTAAATGTACTGGCGATAAGCACGATTAGTTCTGCTTCCAGACACCTCAGTGGTGCGGCGCGGCGGTAGCTACTCATTAATTTCTATGGTTTATTGTTAGTGTTAGACTGTTTAGTAGTTCGCTCACGGACCAATAGATGGCAGTGGTACAAGCTCTTATTGTATCTGATAATTTTATATTATATTTATTATTATTCAGCTTGTGCGTTGTAGTATTTAATAAATAGATTTCGATTATATAGATTTACATAGGCCAGCGGACTAGGGTATGCAGTGCTTATTTGCTTGTATGAAGCGCACGCGCTTGCACTGGTCTAGCCTTAGGGTATCGTTAGCCTTCGGGTTGCGGCGGTCAGATGACAGTCGCTCCGTGTAAAAACTGATATCCAGTGAAATCTGGTTAGACTATAAAGCCGACCCCAAGTGACTTGGGAATAATAAAGGCTAGGGAGAAGGAAGGTATGGTAATATTACGATCTGCTTTTTCACCTGAAAATTATTGATTTTAAATAGATATATTGCTAATGAAAGTGTATCTTAACCTACTTATAATTACAAAATTTTTGCATGTCGGATAAACCGCCAACATATGTGACCTGTTTTAACAACTTCCCTATCATGTTTCATGCAAATAAATAAACAATTAATTACTCAATCTAATAGTAAGTAAGTTGAATCGCAGTAGGCGTTACTTGGCAGAAGTAAATTGTAATAAAATTATTGAGAAGAGAGGAACCCGCAACGCACCCTCGGATGCCCCCCCCCCCCCTCTCCTCTCCATCCCCCCAACTATAGAAATAGAAAAAGGTTTTAAATATAATGACAGTAAATCTCACGTAAGGGGGACCGGGGGATCCTATCAAATGTCACTAAATCTCACCAAGGGGGAGGGAGGAGTCCAAAGAAAACAGCACACGTAATTAATGGATGCCCCTTTATGAGAAGATTGCTAAACTCATGGTCATTCAAAACTCATTGGTCACTCAAATAAAGAATAATTGATTTGTAACATCTCATGCATTTATTATATGATATTCACAATACTTATGTTCTACGTAGTTAATAACAATAAACTAAACATTTTTATTTTGTAGCTTCTCTTGAATATTTTTTTCAGTTTCGACGAATTTTTGCAGCACCATATCATCAATTGCCTTTAACTGAAACAAACAAACATATATTTTATTTCCTTTACAACGTTACAAAGAAAACTGTCGCACTTGAAATAATTTCTGTGTTACGGAGACAAAAACACCCAGACCCAGAATAACCATTTCTGGGTCACAGATTTTTTTGTCTCGTGTGGATCCGAATCCACAACACCTGGCGTACTGACAGTGCTAAGGTGACCACTTCACTCACTACGCTACCTATGCGGTCAAATTATAATATACTGTATGCCGAATAATCGTCCGTGCTAGCCCTCGAGTTTCGGCTGAAAAACAGCGCTGCGGTCATCCGCAGCAAAGACTGAGCTGAAACCATTTGGACACACTGCACAACATTTTATTTATATTTGTTTATTTTATCGTATTTTCTTCTTGTTTCTATGTTAATATGTTGTGTTTTTGTGTCTAATAAATTATTTTTCTTTCTTTCTTTCTTTCCCGCGGTTTCACTCGCGTTTATCGTTACTGCGTCGCCCCCGTAGGTCGTAGCGTGATGTTATATAGCCTATAGCCTTCCTCGATAAATAGGCTATCCAACACCAAAAGAATTTTCAAATCGAACCAGTAGTTTCTGAGGTTAGCGCGTTTAAACAAACAAACTCTTCAGCTTTATAATATTAGTATACACTACCGCTCAAAAGTATTTGGCCACCTGCATTTTTCTTTATTTTACAAACAATACATTTTTTAAAAGCATTTTATTGACTTTCATCGTTTGTATCTAAATTATAAAAATATGATTATTATTGTGTCTATACTGGGTGTAAGGGACGGTGTACCGAAAACTGAAATAGTAGATTCAGACCATTATTCTGAGTTAAAAATCGTTGGAATTTTTTTCAACAATCACAATTGCTTTTCTGCAATTTTTCATTTTTCTAACTGACACATTTTTCTACAATATAGCAATGTAATTAAATGGTCGTCATTTAAATAGATCAGCTGTTTTTATGCGCGCGGAACGCAGAGTTCATTCGTCGAGTGCGATGCATTGGTAGCAATCCATTGCGTACCGCGTAATAATGTTAATCTACATAACATTTAAATCTTGCATTTTTTTATTAATTGAAGTTTGCGTCGTGATAAGTACTTATAGAAAGACGTCTTGCTAAAGTTTTCGGTACGCCGTCCCTTACACCCAGTATAATTGCTATTAAATAATTAAAATTTATATAAAGTTGTTTCATTGATTTAAACTTTTACAATAAACCTATGTGGTGGCTAAATACTTTTGAGCGGTAGTGTATATTGAAGGTGTGAGACTGGTTCGTATGAAGGGTTCGTATCGAACTATACATACAAACCTATATCCTTGAAATGTCAAGCAGAGGTTCACAACTATAGTTTTTAACTGCCGCGTTATATAGCACGAGACTATTGTCATTTACCGAGCATAGTGCCAGGCTAATAACTTATTAAAAGAATAACGCAATGCTACTGCTTGACCTTTTTTTACAATGCATTGGCGAATACCCCTCCGTGGGGGCGGGCGGAGGGGTTATGTCGGACTCACCCGGGAAACGATGGAGATATCGCGGTAATACCGACTAAACCTACCACGGGTGTTCTTTCTTACAATCTATGGCCGGGGCGCAGGGATCACTCGCGCATTCATCCTGCAGCCCCGGCCACTGCTTGACCTGGGTTTCGAATCTCAAACCATACGCAAAGCAATCGTATTTACTACCTAGAGCGGGACCAGAAGCAGATAGATGGTCTAACTCAGCGGACGGCAACCCGCGGCTCTTTAACTCCTCGGCTGCAGCTCTTCCACAAAATGTTTATTAGTGCAGGCATGGAATGTTACTTATTATCTTGCCTTATGATACTTATATATAATATGTATGAATTTACAAAAAAAAGGTATATATGTAGGTTTATCCATTGTCTAGTACCCATAGTACAAGCTCTGCTTAGTTTGGGCTAGATGGTGTTGTGTGTATGTGATAGAATATTATTATTATTACTTTTATTTAATTTACTGTTCGGTAAAAGAAGACTTATTTGACTTTTAATCCAAATTTTCCGTAATAATGTCCCTTACTAAAGCAAAGCTTAAGTTAAAAAAAATTACTCTGAATATATTTCATTTTTGGATTGTCTATACTATTTTAGGCGTGTATGAGGAATGTGATGAAAGTGAATGAAGTCAGAGAAGTGTGTCTGGATCGTAGCAAATGGAAATCCGTAGTCTCTGCCTACCCCTCTGGGAAACAGGCATGAATCTATGTATGTATGTATGTATATTTGGCTCTTTTGTACGACAAGGTTGCCGACCACTGGTCTAACTAACCCTGAATTAACACATTGGATGACTTTTATCCCGATATGGGTCTCTGTTGAATTCACACAAGCGAAGATGCAGGTAAGATATAAAATAAGATACCTCATTGCAGAAGCTGTTCTTGATGACAGCTAGCTGCTCAATGCCCTCGGCCTTCTCCACCTCGTACTGGTCTGTCGCTTTCTTTATTTCTTCGGTACGTTGTAGAGCCTTCCTTGACTGTTCTCGTAATTTCCTGTCCTTTTCTTCAGCCTCCCGGACAGAACTGTTAGTAAGAGTAAGTAATATTACACCTTCATCTTCAAAGGTAGCAGTTTATAGAGACTTGTTCATTTATTTTTTTAAATGTCGCTTGTCGTTTTAAGGATTAAGTACTGCATGACGGGCTTTACAATGGTACAATTAACAGACAAGAAGTACACACAAACTCAGAACAATAATTAATGAATCACACAAATCATTGTACTCAGTGTCATGTTTGTTGATAAGAGCCGGGCTCGTTCGGAAATGTAACACAACATTTTTTAATGTATGGTGATAATTTGTACTAGAATTTAAGAGCGTGTCTCGCCGTTAAACTTAACGTTTGGCGAGTATTATGTATAATGTTACTGAATTACCACCATATTGTACGAAAATAAAAAAAAATAAAAAAAATTAATTGCTGCACTCAAATATTATAATATAACATCTTTATCATTGTTTTCTTTTATTTTTTTTTATTTTTAATATACTTTGTATATTAAAAATAAAAAAAAACTAAAAGAATACTATATAAATATGTATACATATAAGTATTATATAAATTTTATATGTATAAGTATTATATAAATTTTATACGTTTAATTATATACGTATAAGTATTATATAAGTACTAATATTATTATTTAGTATAAAATTACTTTTGCCATCTATGACCACCTTCTGCCTAATTTATTTAAATTGTTGTTTTATTTTTTAATTGAGTTATGCATGTATGTCACTGCCTACATGCACCTAAATCATGCAGGCTCTGCAAGAATACCAGCGTTGTGGATACACTGCAACATTGCTGACGCAGGACCTTATTTGTTCTTATACATGGTTGTGTTTCCTGTTACCTTGTAAGCGTGGAACAAATAAAATTATTTTTCTTTCTTTCTTTACTGTGTGGGATTTTAACCGACAACTCAGCGCGGTGACTGCGGCTAGGCGATATTGGCGTCTACCTGACACTTTGCCAGATTCTGTATAGCTACTGTAAGTATTGTAACAGAAGACACACTGCTCGACCTGGGAATACAACCTACGACGATGTTCAACGTAATTGTAAGATTACGACATATAAGAATATAAGCAATTAATCAATCTAGGAATAGAATAGCAGATAGCTGGCGAAATATCAGTAAATAACACGTCTGGGTAAATAATTTATTTTGTAGTTTTATAACGAGGTGGGTTTAAAAACCCAGGATTCAACCTCTTCGTCTTAAATGTAAAAGTAATGAAAAGAAATGACCCCTATATCTCGGGGGTCTTTTGACCCACAGGGCCCATATTCATACTCAACCGAGGTATGACCCCCCAAGGTGTCTGCACATCAAGTTACAAGTCAATATTTTTCTATCTAAAATACATGTGACCTTGTGACCCCTATGTCTCCGGGGTCTTTTGACAAACAGGGCCCATATTTAAACTCAACCGAGGTATGACCCCAAGGTGTCTGCACATCAAGTTACAAGTCAATCGGTCCAGTGGTTACGGAGTTATGCCTGTCACTAACAGACAGACACACAGACCCATATAGTGTTTTCATTAACCTCTTCAAAGAAGACTCAAAGGTTAATAAAAGCTTTTTACGCTTAAACCACTGAACCGATCATTCTGAAATTTTGCATATACGTTGACAGGTGTACAGAAACGGACATAGGCTACCTTTCATCCCGAAAAAAATTACTGTCCCCGAGGAAAACAACAATAACGTTCTTATGATAATAGATGGCGCCCCGTGTGTTTCGAATCATGATTGAACAATATATTATTATATTACAAGCAGAGCGCAACCTGAATTGATTGTCAAATTCTAAATTAACGCAAGCGATGCCGCGGGCAAAAGCTAGTAGTTTATTATATTCTATCTAGCAGTTACAATTACCACTATTCCAAGCACAGAATACTTTACTAAGAAAGTCGAATTAGTATATTCTGATTCGAGTATTATACCTTCGTATAGGCCTAGCTTGCCTTTTTATTACGGCAAATCTAATGTAAATTATGCTCAACTAGCTTTTGCGCGCGGCTCCGCCCGCGTGGTACCTACATCAATAAAAAGTAGCATATGTCCTTCCCCAGGTTTTAAACTATATCTGTACTAAATTTCATCTAAATCGGTTGAGTGGTTTAGCCTTGAAAAGGTAACAGACAGACAGACAGACAGACTTACTTTCGAATTTATAATATTAGTAAGGATAAATGCATTTAAGGTTTACTCATATCTCACCTGTGTGCTACTGTAATCTCTTGCTGTCTCTTCGTTTGGTTCTCCAGTCTCTTGTTAGCTGCATCCGCCCTGTAATACATAAACAGTAGTGAAAAACATAAATGTCAATAACATGTCGGCCTCTATGGCGTAGTGGTTAGTGTAACCGACTGCCACGGCTGAGGTCACGGGTTCGATTCCCGCACAAGTCAAAAATTTGTGTGCACGAACATGGATGTTTGACTTGGTCTGGGTGTTTCTATGTATAATATGTATGTATTTACAAAAAAAAGTATATATGTATGTTTATTCATTGTCTAGTACCCATAGTACAAGCTCTGCTTAGTTTGGGCTACATAGTGTTGTGTGTATGTGATAGAATATTATCTATATATTAATACGTGAAGCGAAAACTTTGGATCCCTTTTTACGAAAATTGGGTGGACGGAGGAGTATGAAATTTCGCACACTTATAGTTTATACAGAGAAGAAGTGACGAATGCTAATATGTTTTTTAAAATTATGCGTAAAAATATATTAAATTAATTAAAATGCACTACACGCACACAACCATGCATTTGACACACGCAGTCAAAGCGCGTAACTATGGTTACATATGTCAATATATAATGACATATTATTTTATCAGCAATATCTTACAGGCAAACTTTGGTCGAATTTCGAGCACTAGGCGACCTCTAGTTATTATAAATGGTACACATGAATGTTTGTCCCTTGTGGGTGTCGAACACACAACACTTAGTGCACTAGCAGTGGCGAAATGACCACTTAAACCTTCGATCAAATATACCATAGATGCACATTCTCATACAAAAACCGCGTCAATATGTGGCACTGACCAGTACTACTTACTTATAAGTGTCTGCATTTATTATGCAATCCAGGAAATAAACCGGAATAACCATTGAACGCCCACTAAGAAACATTTTGTAATAGTTTAGTTAAAACGCGTCAATGTAAAGCGTCCTAAGTGTGTTACTCGCGATACGCAAGCGTACTAAGTATATGGTACGGTCTCCACCGTAGTAACTGTAGTGGTGTCGATTCGCTCTCGCTTACGGGCAGCGCACGCAAGAGTGAGTGGGACAGGTGCATAATATAGCGCATACGACTGATTTATGCACAGTTTTGTTGGGGCCGTTTTTCGAGCGACGATCGTGCATCTATGGTATATTTGATCGATCACTTAAACCACTCCGTCCTCCGTGCAGTTTCGTCAATGCCATACCTAGCCACCTGCAGCTCAGCCAGCTGCGCTTGCAACTCGTTCAGTTCCGTGTTGAGCACGAGCAGTTCCCCATCCTTGCTGTCAGATTCCAAATCACCGCACTCGAAATCCCTGAAGAGAAGAATAAATGATAAATCTATAATATTAATACGTGAAGCAAAAACTTTGTACCCCTTTTTACAAAAATTGCGCGGACAAAGGAGTATGAAATTTGGCACAGTTAAAGTTTATATGGAGGAGGAGGGGCGAATACTAATATTTATATAAAATATGCATTAGAAATACATTAAATTAATGAAAAAACACTACACGCACACAACCATGCATTTGACACACGCAGTCAAATCGCGTTCGTAGTATTTCGACGTTGTTCGGCCCTTCGTACACAAGCCTACGCAAATCTTCGATACCCGACGATTTTGGTCTCTAAGCGACTACCGCAATACAAATTCATAGAGGTTCGTACACAGGTACAAATGTCGGCGACGCGTGTCTGTGTACGAACCTCTATGAATTTGTATTGCGGTAGACGCTTAGAGACCAAAATCGTCGGGTATCGAAGATTTGCGTAGGCTTGTGTACGAAGGGCCTTAGTCTGACGTCGTACAATTCTTTGTAACTATGGTTACCTATACCTTATTTATATGTAATAGAGAAAAACAGAAAACAAAGTAGCAAGCTTAGGAATTTTGGTCGAATTTTGACCACTAGGCGACAGCTAGTATATTTTAAATAAAAGATATTTAGTAGGTGTTTACCTATGAAATTACTGTTTAATACGAAAGAAATCGGTAATGTTGTTTTCATACAAATTATTTCTTTTTTTTGTGGCGAATTTACATATTGGTGATTGACTTTATGCCAAGTAACATTTGTTTCAAATTATCAATAACGTCATATAAATGCAAGTAATCGACGAGATTATACAAACCCTAAACACAAATTGTTTAAAAATAATAAAATGCTTTTTGTCTATCTTTCCTAATATTATAAATTCGAAAGTATCTGTGTAACCGCGAGAACATCTATATTTTTATATATTACTAGATGTGCCCGCGGATTCACCCGCGTTTATCGTTACTGCGCCGCCCCCGCGGCTCATAGCGTGATGTTATGTAGCCTATAGCCTTCCTCGATAAATAGGCTATCCAACACTAAAAGAACTTTTCAAATCGAACTAGTAGTTCCTGAGATTAGCGTGTTCAAACAAACAAACAAACTCTTCAGCTTTATAATATTAGTATAGATTACAATTAGCTCGCGACTTCGCTTGAGTAAATGTAGCTGAGGTTAGATTAGTAACAATAATTTTTCCTGGATGAAAGGCGCCTATGTCCTTCTCTTTTGCCCTGACATTATGCGAAATTTCATGACGATCGGTCGAGTAGTTAAGGCGTGAAAGCGTAACAAACAAACATTCGCATTTATAATATTAAGTTCGGATAGCTAGGATTATCTAGACCATTCGTTCCCAAAGTGGTCCAGGTGGACCCCCGGGGGTCCACGAGACTCGACGGGGGTCTACGTCGGCGTGACAAAAAAATGGGGCTCCAAAATTCGTAAGGGGGTCCACGAAAATTTATTTGCTTTCGATAGTGAAGAACTAAAATGTTGGGTTGACTTCACCGACTGTTGGACAAGCTCAGAAAAAGGTCAGCCCGCCTACCGTGGTAGATTCAGTCTCGAGAATTTCTAAGATCAAATTTTTTACTTGCATTAACTTGTTTAGCTGGAGGGGGTCCAACGGAACCAGCTGAATTTTGAAAGTGGTCTATGAGAAAAAAGTCTGGGAGCCTCTTATCTAGACGCCGGCGTCCGTACACCTAGAGACTTAATGAAATAAGAATCTTACCTCAAAGTATCGGATAAATTCTTAATCTCATGTAACAGATTATTAGCAGTATCCAGGTTAGGTTTGATGGACTGCAGATTTTTAAGGCTGTTCTCTTTCTCCATGAGGGAGGCTCGCAACGAGTTGAGTTTCTCTTCCGCTTCCTGCACGTCTTGTGCTGCTTTCTCGGCCTTTGCTTTGATTTCGTCACCGTTATATACTCTGAAAAAAATATTTTATTACGTAAATAATATAAGCAATTGTAATGACTGTCTCGTTCGTCTAATAAAGAAATAATAAAGAAATGATGGCAATAAAACAGTGGTAATGAGATTGTGGAGAAATATTGTGTGTTGTACCTCGAACACAAATGGAGGAACCTCCGACCAGGCTGGGTGATAGTGCATGGGAGACCGCAACCAGTCGGTTAACATCAAGAATCTTGTATAAGTAGCGCATAGTGTAAACTTCACTTGCGCGATTCAGGATTGTATGGCAAGTGTGTAATTGTGTACAGCGCCATCTCTTATCGTCTATCTTAACTTCTTCGCCTAAATGAAGCTGTTACTAAATGATGGCAATGAAATTACAGCAATAAAAATATCGTTTACCCCTACTAATATTATAAATGCGAAAGTAACTCTGTCTGTCTGTCTGTTATACTTTCACGCCTAAACCACTGAACCAATTTTGATGAAATTTGGTACAGAGATAGACTAGACCTTAGGAAAGGACATAGGCTACTTTTTGTTGTAAAAAGGGGCATGAAGGGGTTGAAATAAGGGATGAAAGTTTGTATGGGAATTTGTCATTATCGCGCCTAAACCACTGAACCGATGTTAATGACATTTGGTACAGAGATAGACTAGACCTGGGGAAAGAACATAAGTTACCTTTTGTTGTAAAAAAGGGCATGAAGGGGTTGAAATAAGGGATGAAAGTTTGTATGAGAATTCGTCATTATCGCGCCTTAACCACAGCCGATTATGATGAAATTCGGTACAGAGATAGACTAGACCTTGGGAAAGGACATAGACGTGCGACGTAAGACGTGCTCACGAGTATGAAACCCGCAAAATCTTTATGTTTTAGCAAAACAAAAAATATAGAATAGGAAAACAAAAAACAAAGTTTATGAAAATGTATTAAAATAAGCAATTTGCAGTAAACCACAGCATTTATATGTGTATTATTTGCAAAATAAGTATCCTAAAACTAAAAAATGCTGCCCAAAGTAACTATTTCACGCGGACGAAGTCACGGACAAAAGCTAGTTGTTGAATTAAATTACAAGGTGTAAAATAGGATAGATTTCTACTTTTATAATCTAAAAATCACGTAACACGAGCTTACGTTTTTGCATTTTTCGTGTAAATTTACGTAATTTTGTACGCGAAAATATTAATTATTTTAATTTTTTTACACGGAGTAATTGTAAACATATTCATTGTTATGGTAAATGTATATTTTATATTCGTATTAAAAAAAAGTGTTGATTTTATTCACTTAACTGTGACCGCCTGTTTTGGCACATTTCGCTCAGCGCAGTCTTAGGCCTAGAACGCACTAGCGCCTGGCCGCGATGCGGCGTGCCGTTGCGGCAGACCATAGTATATACGGTCTGCCGTAACGACACGCCGTATTCCGGATAACCGTATCGTCTTGGTTCTATTACGGTCTGCCGCAATCGTCAGTACTTCTAGAAATATTGTACATGATTGACATCGAAGAAGTTGCGGCAGTTATTTATTTATATTATCGTAAAAAAAATTTCGAAAAAATAAACCAGAACAACCGGAGCGGTTGACGGCTGGCCTCAAATCAGTGCGTCGTTATCATGCGGTTTCATGTAAAAATTTATGTGCGGCCTGCCGCAACGGCACGCCGCATCGCGGCCAGTCGCTAGTGCGTTCTAGGCCTTAAGAGTAATGTAATGTTTACTACGCTGTACAATAAGATGTGTATTATTCCTACCAAAGACCCTTCATTCACCAGCATCAAGATAATTTCTATTCTCACCTTAAAGCCACTTTCCTTGCTACCTCAGCCATAAGCGCGTCTCTCTGACTCTTCTTCTGTTCTAGAATTATCTGAGTCTGTCCGTTCTCTCTCAGTATAGACTCAAGCTTCTGTTTCTCTTCATCATGAACCTCTTTCTCTTGTTTCAATTCTTCTTCATATTGTTTTATTTTATGTTCTAGCTGAAACAGGATAATATATCTGATTTAATGTTAGCTGCTTTAAATATTGGAGCTATTTATTTATTATTTATTTATTTATTTTTCACATTTATGTTTAACATATCTTATAATGATTTGAAATAACATTTTTGACTAATAGACGGCGAGAGAAGAGCAGCGATAGCTCAGTGGGGAGAACAACAGACTGCAATGCAGTGGGTCTCGCGCACCTCTGACTTTCGGAAGTTACCTATATGACTTTTCGAAATTATGTGCGTATTGATTGACAATTAATCGCCTGCTTCGTTGCTCGGAGAGCACGTTAAGCCGTCGGGCCCGGCTGCCATGAACATCTATGGCAGTCGTTATTGGGAAATCAGTGCCCTATAATATCCTGACACTGGTCTAGCCTTAGGGTATCGTTAGCCTTCGAGTTGCGGAGGTCAGGTGGCAGCCGCTCCGTGTAAAAATTGATATCTAGTCAAATCCGGCTAGACTAGAAAGCCGACCCCAAGTAACTTGGGAATAATACAGGCTACAGAGAAGGACTGATAGACGGCGAGATCCCGCCGTCACCAGTTATTTGGTAATCGTAGGAATGAGCAATTTGTTTCCTTATAAACCATGTTAATTTGTTTGTAAATGTAACGTTTCGTTAATTCAAATTCAAATTATTTTTATTTGTTAGACACAGATTTATAAAAAAGATCTTACTAAAAACAAATGAAAGTACAAACTGTGTCTTGCCAATACAATCGGCGTACAAAAATATTATAAGAAAAACATAAACACAAAAACAAAATCTAAGTATAAAATTTAACAAAACGTGTCATTTAGAAAATCTTTGATAGAGTAGTAGCATTTATTATACAAAAAAAAATTTAGCTTTTTTCTAAAGTGTTTTAAATTTAATTGTTTATATTCCTCCGGTAGCTTATTATAGAGTTTTGGAGCTAAACAGAATATACTGTTCCACATGAGGGTAGTTTTAGCTCTTCTTATGCATAAATTATTTTTGCGCCTATTACGTAGAACAACATCGGATAGACTAGGAAACAAATGAGGATTTGTTTTAACAAATATTGCGACTTCAAATATATATAAAGACGGAAGCGTTAGAATTTTATGTTTGATAAAGTGAGGTTTACAACTGTCAGTTACTTGAAGCCCAAACATAGCCCTTATGCATCTTTTTTGTAATTTAAATGCGATCTCCTTATGTGTAGAGTTGCCCCAAAAAAGTCAAGTCAAAAAAGTTAAGTCGGTTTAGATGATTGCTAGTGTGTTTAATCATATCCTTGTCTACATTAAATAATTAAATGGCAATATGTTTAAAATGCCTTAAAAAAGTGGCTTATTAATAATGCCTTCTACAGTCTAAGGGAATTTTTTGATAATCTGTACTAATACTCGTAATATAAAGCTGAAGAGTTTGTTTGTTCCGTTTTTTTTTTTATTTTGCTCGTCAAAATGACCACAGTCCACCTGATGGTAAACAGTCGTGTGGTCTAAGAGCAGTGGCCTCCACACCGCCCTCATAGCAGCCGAGGCGATGTTGAGGTCTCTATTTTGACGGCCTGAGAAGGTGCTTTTTCACGCCCCGCTTAAAGAACCCAGGATTACGGTTCGTTTGGTTAAACGCGCTAATCTCAGGAACTACTGGTTCGAATTGAAAAATTCTTTCAGTATTGGATAGCCTATTTATCGAGGAAGGCTATATAACATCACGCTACGACCCACGGGAGCGGCGCAGTAATGATAAATGTGGGTGAAACCGCGGGAACATCTAGTAATTTATATGGCAGAACAACGTTTGCCAAGTCAGTTAATATTACCTACTATGTTACATATACTAAGGGGAATCGTCGACGCAGCATTTCATACTTATTGACGAACTAGATGTTACTACGCTTTCACCCGCGTTTATCGTTACTGCGCCGCCCCCGTGGGTCGTAGCGTGATGTTATATAGCCTATAGCCTTCCTCAATAAATAGGCATCCAACACTAAAATAATTTTTCAAATCGAACCAGTAGTTCCTGAGATTAGCGTGTTCGAACAAACAAATAACAAACAACGAACGAACGAAAGAAAGTTTATTTCGTACAGAGCACACACAATTAATTAAAACAATATAAACAAACATATTAAAAAACAAAATGTGTATGCCCACGCCGAAAAGGGTCACCACCTCAGCATTAGCTGGGCACCCAAATTGAGTGCACCAGCGCTGGTTTTCAGTTGGTCACCCGATACCGTGGTGCACGGACGGAGGCAAGAGTAACAAGTTTCCATCCGTCCGTGTATGAAGCCATGAGGGACAGCTAGTTTCCTATAAGTAACGTTTTATAATACAACTGTATAGAACTTACCTTATCCAATCTCTCAGCGCGTTTACCTTTTTCTACGGCTTGGTCATTTAACATTTCCAATAGTTTGTTCTTCTTTTCTTCCAATGCTTTTACCTGAAATGATAACAAATAAGTTGTTATTTACTATGTATTTTTGTACATGTCATCCATGCAGTCAGCCATTGGTACTGCGCCGAGTGCTATGAGTCTATGACTGCCTGTTGTAACTGCCTCCGTGGCGCAGCGGTAGTGAATGTAACTCCTGTGCATGAGGTCTCGGGTTCGAATCCCAGGTCGGGCGCATAAAAATATATTGTGTTTATATATTAAGAAATCTCAATAGCAGCCCGGAGTTAGGTAGTTGGCGGTGTTAGACACCCCCGTGCCTCGGAAAGCACGTAAAGTCGCTGGTCGTGCGCCTGATCTCTCTCCGGTCGTGTCGGATTACCGTCCCATCGGATCTTGAAGGTTAGGGAACAGAGAGTGCACTTGTTTGCACACACGCTTGTGCACTATAATATCTCCTGCGCGGCCAGTCTCCATTCAGATTGGCCTACGTGACCGAAATTCGGTCTGGAGGACATTACATTAGTTTTCCCGTGTCTAGGAGTTCTTTGTGACTTTTGTTTGGTTGCTTGTAAACTCCCTAACAACACCTGATTCATGAATAGTAAAACTTGTCTTTTTTTGGAAGATAAAAAAGCATTCTTGTGCGAAATATACATTTTGTTTTTCTATTTATTTATCGAGAGACTGCTTTCCCTGTAGGGATAGATCTGTGTCACAAACATTCAAACAATGTTTGGTGTTATATGTAACACCAACCATTGTTGTTGCAAAAATATTTGTATTCCAATCTATAGATACAAATAAATAAAATTGAAGTGTCTGTTTGTAATGTCAAAATAACAGCTTTTTATCTAATGCATATGAAAGTATATAAGGTACCTATACGAAAACATTTATTTTAAAAATTTTTGTCTGTCTGTCTTTCTTTCTGTCCGTCTGTTTGTTTCGGCTAATCTCCGAAACGGCTGAACCGATTTTGACGGGAATTTCACTGGCAGATAGCTGATGTTATAAGGAGTATCTTAGGCTACTTTATTTTAGAAAAAAAATAGGATTCCGCGGAGACAAACACTTTTTAGTTAAAATCTACGCGGACTAAGTCGCAGGTAACAGCTAGTATATAATATGTATTGGAATACAAATATTTTTGCACAAACGTTTGTAAATCAGCATAATTGCAATATTTACAACAATTAAATAATACAGTTTCAATTTACCATTTCACAACATCGAAAACAACATAAAATATGTCTTGTAATTGATAATTGACAAATATTCAAACACTTAAAAGTGCCTGCAGTAATTTTAATCTCCACAGTCAAGCACTTGCATTAATCTATCAGTTTCTTCAGTGGTCTCTGGATGCTAATGTTCTGTACAATAACCAGTGATCAATAGGTTGCGGGTTCAATTCCTACCCATTATACAGATGTGAACCATTTAATACAAACATAGAGCTTAGCTGGAGGGGTTACCAACGACAGCTAGTAATCATATTATGCTATATCAGGCTTGTTAAAAAACAGTCACTGCTGGACACTGGCTTCTTCTCAGGGTTAGGCCATAGACCGAGCAGCGATAGCTCAGTGGGGAGACCAACAGACTGCAATGAAGAGGGTCTTGGGTTCGAACCCACGTCGCGCACCTCTGACTTTCGGAAGTTATATGACTTTTCGAAATTATGTGCGTATTGATTGACAATTATCGCCTGCTCCGTGCCTCGGAGAGCACGTTAAGCCGTTGGTCCCGGCTGCCATTAACATCTATGGCAGTCGTTATTGGGAGAGTGTCGACACAAAAGATCCCACTGGGTCAAAGTGTAAAGAGCCCCCACATAAGATAAGATAGGCCATAGACCACTAGACCATGTTAGATTGTTGTTACAACATCTTAAGAACATAATATGTATTGTTGTTTCTTTGTTTACATTGCCTCGGTGATTAAAAGTCGTTTGTATAAGCAATAAATTTATAAAATTTATTATAAGTAAACAAAATAAGTGCAAATACTGTGAACTTTAAGTGATATTATTGGTGAATTATTTTAACAAGTGTGAATAAACTTATGACAATATTGTTGCCGAATATGAAATATTGAAATAAAATCTGAAGAACCATAGAAACAGTCAAACTATTAATTAATAAAGGTGCGTGAACATTACAGTATTTTAATATCATAAGCAAAGTACATTTGAAAGGTCTGAATAGATATATTATTATTGTGTATCAATACGGAAGGACGTTAAGAAAAATATTTTGAATATTACCATACAACCAGTGCCACTATTAATCCAAGTGGCCAATAGCTACATTACAGTAAACGTCACTTAAGGAATAAACAAAATATTATTAGTCAGTATAAAGCCACTCATAATAAAATTACATTTCTGTTTTCATGCTTAGAAAATTATATAAATTGACAAGTACCTCATCAACTTTCACAAGCAGTTCTTCTTCATGTGGAGCAATTTCTTGTAACCGTTGCTCATTGAACACCATCAGATTAAACAAAAGAAGTAATATGGAATGCGATGTGGTAGCGGTAGGTTGTAGAAAGTGTATGATGCTTATATTACCATCCACTTGAGGCAACACGGACACCAGGTGATTGAACACACGGGTCATGTTGATAACTGGGATCAAGTCCCAGTAGTAAACCATACTCTCATTACGCATATCATCTGGTGGCGGCTGAAACATATAGAGTAAAAGTATAAAATTATCTTTAATTTAGTTACTGAATTATACAAATTTGATAGAACTTGTATGCTTGAATAATGAATTATTCTCAGTAGTTACCAGAGCAATATTGAAAAACTCCACAAGACAGGCTTTTCTTGGATAGAAAACCACCTACCAACCATAAATCCTTACTAATATTATAAATTCGAAAGTAACTCTGTCTGTCTATCTGTCTGTCTGTCTGTTACCTTTTCACGGCTAAACCACTCAACTGATTGAGATGAAATTTGGTACAAATATAGTTTAAAACCTGGGGAAGGACATAGGCTACTTATTATTGGTGTAAGTAAAACACAGCATACAATTATTTAAATCATAGCAATGATTCAATGTGGTCACCTGTTTAATGTTAAGTTGTCATCTGACAACCAATGCTAACATAATGATCACCCATATTCTATTGTAAATGGGCAGCATTGGTATATTTCTTTCATATACGTACAGTTATTGTATTGTAGGTTAAGAAGTTGTATGTATGTATGTATTGTCATCTGTTTGGTATCAATAAATAAATTATTTATATTATTATTATATTATTATATTCTTTTTATAATCATAATCATATCATAATCATAATCATAATAATTTATTTGTGGAACATAGGTTAGTAATACAGTTCTTAAAGCTATGTTATAAGTACGCTATGTCCTATCACTTAATACGGTTTACAAATTATAATATAATTTACAAGAATCTTAAGTCCCAAATAATATCAATTAATATAATTACAAAAGAAAATTACAACTAATTATTCATTAAAATTAAACACTAATAATTTATTATAATTACATAAAATCCAGACTAGCACATATTATTTAAGTCTTTATCATTTAGAAAATCAATATTATTATTAACCCTAATAATAATATTGATTTTGCAGAAGGGATCCTAACCTGTAAACAGCAACCCTATAATGTGAAGTTAGTACCAACACTGCGTTGGGCACCAGGCAATGCTGAGATGATCCAACAATAGACAGGCATTTACAATTACCTTACCAAACAACTAATTAGCAATAGCAGTTCTGAAGCCTAATTGTCCTAATGTTTTTTAATGAAACCCTTTATGATAATATTCTGTTATGAATTGTCAACATTATCTGTTGTGTTCAGGTAATAACTTACCGTGATAACAGCATCTCTGTCAATACCCAACCTATCAAACACTTGAAACAGAGCACCCATTACTGCCTGAGGCTTCTTCAAATCAGGTGCCGTCAGCGGATAGTTTGGAAACTCTCCATTCCAATCGTTTATGAAGTTCTCAGGCGTGAATGTTTGTTCTAAAATGTTTACATAAAAATTAAAGTCAATCTTTGCAAGCAAGACAAGAACGGAGAACGATTGTAGTCCCCGCAAAAACAATGTAATGCTGTAAAGCTGCTTTTCGTCACAAGATACTCACGTCGTTCCATTATAATTTAGAAAAACACCGCTATAAACAAGCAGACTGAGCCCTGAATTTCAAATTCAAAATAACAAACGGGCTCGTCAGTCGTCGTTATGCTGTCACAACAATCTTCTGTTCTGAAATAGATTATAATGTATATGAATATCTTTCGTTCAAAATCAATTATGGTCACTAACAATTAGGTAATTTCGACCCCAGCTTGTAGCTTATTCAATTGATCACAAAAAGATTCAACCTTAAGATGAAACTGTATATATTTACATAATAGTAGGACATTTTGAGACACTATTTTAATACTATTTTGAATGAACCAAGTAAAATGCAAAATGTATGTATACTTTCACCAGTAAACTTTTAATATAAGTTATTAAAAGCTACGCCAAAATTCTACCTAAATATAATTACCAAAATAAGCCAGTAATAAATATTTGTTGAATATCATGTGTGCAGACATTTTTGTTTAACCTTTACCTAATTAATTTATATAGTTTTCATACATACGTAACTAGAAACGAAACGCAGCATATGTTGACGTTGTCATAATAACGTCACCCGCGAGTCGATCGTCGACGATTTTCCAAGTCGTTCAAAATTTGTTTGAAAGAAATAATTTTGTTATGTACTAGTATTAAATTAAAAAATGAGGATCACTAACGTAAGACGAGGGAGGATTATTCGTATGGGAGGAGCGTGTGCGATACTTTTAGTATTATTGTTCGCTTTGCATAAGTGGTCCAGTGAGAACGTTGATGCCGAAACTAGTAATGCATTACTTTCTGACTCCCAGCCTGAATATTATAAATTCCACCGAGATGTTTATCCTACTCTAAAGTCAGGTAATAAAGTTAATTACTTTAAAAAAGGTATATTTCATAGTAAATGCATGTTTTAGTATGTACAGTTATGTGCCCTATTCAGCCGGCGTGACTATCCGACCTAGCAGTGTTTTCGTTACGTCAATACGTGTTTTGTGAGGTGTACAATTGCTTATGTATCGTTATATTCACAGCTGTGTCGCAAGCTATTGTGACACCCAATTTACGTTTACTTTCCATTGTAATACAATAGTAATTTTTTTATTGTTTAAACTGCATCAATGTGTATACTTTATAATCAATCATTTGTTGTAGTGCTACTAGTTAGCAATTATTTAATGGCAAATTAAAGTCATTTTAACAAATATTGAGTCATATGTAACAGAGTTATGTTACTATATAATTTGGTATCATTTTTATGTTTACCAAAAACATATGGGAATATTTATATGATACATTTAGAGTTTATTATGTTATATATATTACGAGTTTTGTATTGTTCTCAAATATATATAACATTTTCTTAATAATTGTCCAAAACTTTAAGTCAAAGATATGAACTTAAAACAAATAGTACATTGAAAGCTCATACTTAGGTAACTTAATTTTCTTTAACTTCATGCAAAGTTACTTTCACCTCCCAGTACTTTGTTAAGTTATAAACTTGTACACAGATTACAAATTTTTTATCCAAACTTGTAAAAGATGTGTGCAAATACAGCTTTAAGCATACAAGAAATTTCTTATAAGTAATCTTATTGAATTAATGTAAAGTATATCTAGAACTAATCATAGATCATAACTCTGCATTAATGTTGTAATTTCACTGATGGTAACTTTGTTCCAAAGTTCAAAATAAGATAAAATCTCAATTCTAAATTAGTTAGTTGTTTTAAAGTGTTTTTATTCCTGTCAGTTGGAATGCCAGATATAATTAAAAACCTATTGGGTTTGGCTGCAAGTGTGCTGCTGCTACTCTTGAGGTTAAAGGCAAATACAAATTATCTCCAGAGACTGTCAAATGTTTTTTTTATGAAATATCAGGTGCAAATTACAGCGGTTTATCAGTAAAATTATAACAATGTTGAAGATTATGATTTGTATGATAATGGAATTGTTTCCTAGAAAAGTCATATTTACATTCTTTTCTAGGGCACCTGTACAAAGACTTTCTTCCTGATTTAAATTTAAATGAATCAAAGCTGATTGGACCAAAGAGTGTTTATGGTATTCGTAAAATTTATGACAACAATGTCGTAGAGTATTTATGTGTCTGACATGTAATTTAACATACTGAAAAATAATACTAATTTTTGGTACTAGAATTGAAAGTAGTAATAAGTTTAATATAATTGTAGATTTTAGAGTTTATATGTGTCTTTAGATTTTATTAGAAACACCAATATGTAGCTGTTTCCAGGGTATTATGGAGGTTAGGCAGGCACTATAGATATGTGAATGGCGCAAGCATATTTTGTTTCATAGTCATTGTTCATAGAGTACAACGTCTTTCGTAAAAATGTTACCAATTTTATCGATTGTTTCCTTGCAATTATTCTTCCCCTTTCAACTGCTCCACACAACATTCACACATAATTCAATTTACTTACTCACTAAAAAGTCCTAAACTATTGCAGCATATTATTCTTAACATATTTTTCTATCAGTCATGTATCACACATCTCCATCATAGATACCTACATTGTTGTAGGTCAGCATTTATATACAATATCCACATTATTATATAGGTATCATATCAAGATAATGGAGTACTTAATTATAAAATATAAATACATTTTTTTTTCAAAGTATATGTACATGTTCTTAAACAGATATTATAATACAGAAAACAAAAAAGTACATATATATAATGAAAAATGAGGTTACCACTCAGGTTTGTTGTTCCTTTGCGGTTTATACCTCAAACCAACACTGATATTATGTGTAAGTACTGACAGATTTCAATCCTATCTGCGTTTTTAAGATAACCCAATAATTTGTAGCATCTCAATTGTCAATACCCCTTACAATTCATAAAACATTTAAAATATTGACAATTTGTGACTTCTGGTTCATAGCATGGTTATGAAACACAATTTACTCCATTAATACCTGGGTAATGTAATATACCTGTGTACTAATTACTGGACATATAGTCCAGCTATGTATAAGATATATTAGAGTCTAGCAATAGTAACTGTATAATTATTTTATTTATATACTTACATTAAATGTGCAGATTTGGCTTTAGTTTAAGTAGTCACTTATTATCAGTACAGTGAATATTGTGAGAACCTTGTTATAATATTGTAAACCGTTTTATTTGTAGATACTTAGTTACAATTATTGTTTAAACATATATTTGCTTTCAGCTATATCCAGAAAGATAATGGGTATCTGATGTAGCTCAGTACATAATTACATAGATCACGCTTCATTTTCATTCCTTGCATTCTTTGTACGGTCGGCCAAGAAAGTGGTGTACTATCCTAAGGTTGAATGCCGCTTGCAGATTCATAGGTGATAAAGATAAGTTTCGCTTGCAGATCGATCTGACAACTTCTATTGCCTTAACGTTACGTAACGATAACGATGATTACAGATCGCGCACTGTATGATGACCGGTCTGAACATTGCGCGAGTGGCGTCGCAGTTACAAGTTTTAGATCTCTTTGGTGACAGGGGGCGGGGGCGTTACGCGTCTTAGCGACTGTACATGCGCAACAATTCGGAGACGCTATGTTCAGTCCGGCCATCGTAGATTCCGCGATCTGTACTGTATGTTACGTGACAGCTGTTCTTAGTTTGAACTTGATGGAACCATTGACGTCGTAAAATCAATGGCGTGGGGATGATATCTATATATTAATACGTGAAGCAAAAACTTTGTACCCCTTTTTACGAAAATTGCGCGGACTGAGGAGTATGAAATTAGGCACAGTTAAAGTTTATATGGAGAAGGAGGGGCGTATCCTAATAATTTTATAAAATATGCATGAGGAATACATTAAATTAATGAAAAAGCACTACACGCACACAACCATGCATTTGACACACGTAGTCGAAGCGCGTAACTATTATGGTTTATATAATAATAATGACATATATCAGTAATATCTTACAGGCAAACTATGGTCAAATTTCGAACATTAGACGACCGCAGCTAGTGTAGTTAAATTGTTTTCCTCAAAGCACTGGATAATACCTAAACATTACAATCCGACAATTTAGTAAAAATACGCAACATATTTGTTAAGTTTTACGATAAGTGCTGTTTAATAAACGTAACATTATTATGTAAGAAGTTTACAAGTAAAAACATTACAAATATTACCATTACAAATGCTGTTTAATAAACGTTAACATGTGTAGAAAACACCTGTACATTTCGATAACAAAATCGCATAGATCTGCAAATTTGTAATTGTAACGTTCTGACACAAGGCGAGTCCACCTGTCGGATTTTACAAATTATGTAAACAAATTACAATATGCGTTCAATAAAACAGTTTATTTCGGGATTAGTTTTTATTATCTTGTCAGAAAGAAAAGCTAAAAATAGATGTATCCTTTTATTTAATTGTCACAATCACTATTAAAATACTTAATATGAAAAAACATAAACATAGTCCACATTAACATTTCCTCCCAGATTGAATTACAGTGACTAATAAGAGCTTGTTTGGTTCTTTCATTTTGATGCGGCCATCTTTGGACCTTAAGGCCACAAAGATTTTCTATCGGGTTTAGGTACGGTGATCTTGAGCGCCACGGAATTACCCTTACGTCAGTGTGTGAACGAAACCAGGCTATTACGATCCTCGCATTATGAATTAAACAATTGTCTTGAACAAAATCAAATTGTGGCACTTTTTTCTCCGGGTAAACATTAGGTAAGGACTGTCGGTAGCATTGCATTTTGAAGCACGTCGATATAATTTACAGCCGTCGCTCGAGGATGTAGAGAGCACAATTCTCCTACACCATCCGCACTCATCCAGCCCCAAATATTTACGGAAATTCGACCTGATTCTCTATTTGGGATTACATGATCATCTCTATACCGTGTTGAATTATATCGCCAAAGGTGTAGACGTCCATGCTGACTTGAATTAAACGTTTTTTCATCACAAAACACTGTATTAGACCAATCAAACTCTTAAGTGCTCTCTGGCGAAGTTCAGACTAGCAAGTCTGTGAGCACCCGTCAAATATATTTTCTTGGTGTAATGCCTGTAGTGCAACCCCATGTAATGTAGATGATTCCTTATTGTTTGGGCACTCACATCGAACATCTCCGCAAAATGATTTGTTGGTTTAAAACCATTGATTTCATATTCCCGTCTCATAAATTCTCTGTCGTTATTGGAGAGAGCAGGCCGGCGACCACTTCTTCTGTGATCTAACAAACTTCCTTCCTCTCCTTCAAGACGAATCCAAACCCGGACAATACGTCACAATATATATAAATTCCTCGATATCGCATTAATACTGCATCCCTCATTTAATTGGGAAATTATTTGTGCCCTTTCAGCAATGGCGTAGTTGGCAGGCGTTGAAGATTATATTTATATGCAGTTGAGTAAAAAATAACACGGAAAATATATAGATTTTCTGAGGAAAACAATAGAAATTACTAAATTATATTTGACAAAATGTCAATTGTCAGTTTTCTTTATCAAATTTAAATAGTTTTTATTATTTTTGTTTAGAAACATTTAAATTTTCTTTGTAGTAATGAATGTCTTATCCATTTATAATAAAGGCTAAAATGTCATGCACTTATAAGTGACCTATGACGTATGAATAGTTATCAATTAGGTTTACGTCATTATTATGCATCTCTTTCAGTGATATCTTTTTAGTATGAACCATGTTCTAATTTTCGATGACTAGGAAACTATAACTGGTACTCCACTTTCTTGGCCGACCGCCCCACAATCTCATGTTATTTATTCAGATAATGTCTTATGACAGATATATATTTTTATATAGGGATATTTTTGTAGAAAGATATCTATAAAACTAGATTTTCCTGCGGTTTCACCCGCGTTTATCGTTACTGCGCTGCGCCGCGCCCGTGGGTCTTTATCTATACTAATATTATAAAGCTAAAGAATTTGTTTGTTTGAACACGCTAATCTCAGGAACTACTAGTTCGAATTGAAAGATTATTTTAGTGTTGGATAGCCTATTTATCGAGGGAGGCTATAGGCTATATACATTATGCTACATCGCATGGGGGCGGTACAGTAACCATAAACGCGAGTGAAATCACGGGCAAAGCTAGTAAATTATAAGTCAATGCAATCAGTAACATAGAAACTCAACTGTGTTTACTGATAAGCTATTTATAATTAAGTATGTTGTTATTGTGCACTTATTACTGATTTTATTACATTCTAATTATTCATGGTGTGATGACGTACCTATATATTGAATTATTATATCGCTCATAGCCAGTTGCACTCACTGATCGATAAACGATTGGCGAGGTTAAGCAACGTTGGGTGCGGTCAGTCTATAGATGGGTGACCGCTTAGTGGTATTTCATCTGAGCGTCTCCGTGCTTCGGAGGGCACATAAAAAGTCGGTCCCGGTTGTTGTCAAATTGATAGCAGTCGTTAAGCCATGTCAGAGGCCTACGGGCGGCTTGAACAACTCTTGATAACAGGGTGACCACTAAACACACGAAAAAAAAACAGAAGAGAAAGTTTATTTAGAGTACCTATTTATATATTATAATTATACTAAGTTCAATAGTAATTATGAAATCACTGTGATACTTGGCGCTATGATAACTTCAACAATTTTTGGCACAAGTATCTGTGCATCACAGTCATCCATCAAATATACCATAGATGCACGATCGTCGCTCGAAAAACGGCCCCAACAAAACTGTGCATAAATCAGTCGTATGCGCTATATTATGCACCTGTCCCACTCACTCTTGCGTGCGCTGCCCGTAAGCGAGAGCGAATCGACACCACTACTACGATGGAGACCGTACCATATACTTAGTACGCTCGCGTATCGCGAGTAACACACTCAGAACGCTTTACATTGACGCGTTTTAACTAAACTATTACAAAATGTTTCTTAGTGGGCGTTCAATGGTTATTCCGGTTTATTTCCTGGATTGCATAATAAATGCAGACACTTATAAGTAAGTAGTACTGGTGAGTGCCACATATTGACGCGGTTTTTGTATGAGAATGTGCATCTATGGTATATTTGATCGAAGGTCACAGTAATGTTATTTCTATAGGGATTGAACCCTCGACTTACAGTGCATTAGTGGTTGCGATTATCTAAACCATGTCGTCATTTGTAGTCAGAAGTAATTATTTAGAAGATAACAATAGATAAATAATTGGACATTAGCGACGTGAATAATTTAATTCAAATAATTTCAGAAATACAGAACTATATACAAGGTTATTCTTAGTATAGTGAAAACCTCTCAGGGGGTGACTATACTTTAAAAAAAATCAGCTGTTCCATACATTTTGCCGAGGTCAAAGTCCAATTATGTATGGAACAGCTGATTTTTTTTCGCGATTTCGGCAATGTTCCAGAACAAAAGTTGTTTGTATTAACAAGTACCTACAATCACCTCTGAGAGGTTTTCACTTTACTAAGAATAACCTTGTATAAATATAAACATTCCATAATTCTGATGTTCATCATAAAAAGTAGATATTACGCATTCGAATTATTTTCGAATATAATTATGCGCATCGGTATTAGACATCGTACGTAAGTAACCCTTTGACCGCCACGTCAAAAGAGCAAAAGCGTACTCTCGGCACCAAGCTACGATTTCTTCCTTTAATTTGTCATGTAGTCGTGACCGTAGCGTGCTGGACACATTTTGCTTTGTCATGCATACATGACTGCGGCGGTCAAAAGTTTAATTATCATCTGCCCGTGTGTCTGTGAGTGACTCATCACTGAGACTCTCATAAAAGTTTATTTAAATACTTAAATACATCTTGCCGTCCATGCAGATTACGAAAAAAGTGCTAAAACTACATCTGTGTTAACTGGGTCTGTATCATCAAACCATTTTTATATCATGATTTTTATTTGTATTACTCGTAATATTTTTTATTATTATTCATTTTTGCATAACCATTATCATATAAAATTGACATGTGTGTAATTGTTATATAATCAATGCTATTTTTATTCGTTTGACTATAAATGCTGTATCACGCCTTGGGAACGACAGACGGGATGTTTATAACGGACAAATTCAAAACAAATAAGACGTCTGATCGCCACGAACGTCGACGGCCATCTGACAAAATGGTCCGGTCTGTTACACCACATTACATAAATATATATTACCGTGGTTACACTGCCCCGGCACACAACTACTTAAGTCGTGATACAGCGCTTACGGTCGCACTATACTTTATCAGCAATAGTGTTCCAATTTTGGGTTTTCTTTTACAGAGCTTGGGAATTTTGAGCCTCGCGACCTGAAGGTAGTGACTGGCCCTGGTGAGCAGGGCCTGCCGTACCACATGGCTCAGGATAGGGCCAATGACATCGCTGAATCAGAGAGTGAATATGGCATGAATATTGCAGCCTCCGATGATATTGCTATGAATAGGTAATATGCACAGCTGTTTAATATTCTACTGGATAAATAATAATAATAATATTCTATCACATACACACAACACCATCTAGCACAAACTAAGCAGAGCTTGTACTATGGGTACTAGACAATGGATAAACATACATATATACTTTTTTTTGTAAATACATACATATTATACATAGAAATACCCAAACCAAGACAAACATCCATGTTCATGCATACAAATGTTTGAGTTGTGCGGGAATCGAACCCGCGACCTCAGGCGTGGCAGTCGGTTACACTAACCACTACGCCATCGAGGCCGACAAATAGATAATGGGTATACAGATTGACTGTTCTATTAACTGATATTTGGCAGGGAACATTGATGTTACACGGTTTGTCACTATTCGGAGTTTAGGTAGAGTTTAGATAAACTAGGATATCTATGGTCAAGGTCGCAGGTTCAGATATTGCTTCAAGGATTGACTTTTCCTCTGTTATAATTCTACCTAAGCATGGAAAATCCTTATAAAATAAATATTATAGCAGATATTAGACAGTGTTCATCAAAGTCAAAGGCAAAAATTGGTTGTCTGTAAAGTCGGTTTACGGACGATAGTTTAACGTGACAACGTCATAACGTGCCTTTCGCTCGCTCGTGTAGCGCTCTCGCTCTGATCGTAACGTTCCAATGAGCGTAACGGGACAATGAGCGTAACGGGACAATGAGTCATCCTTTTTCGTGCGTACAGCTGGCGTTCAACGATTTATTAGACGTTGTCACGTCAAAAATTGGTTGTCTGTAAAGTCGGTTTACGGACGATAGTTTACCGTGACAATGTCATAACAAAACATTGATGAAAACGTTACAATAATCGTAACGGGACAATGAGCGCAACGGGACAATAAGCGTAACGGGACAATGAGTCATCCTTTTTCGTGCGTGCAGCCGGCGTTCATCGATTTATTAGACGTTGTCACGTCAAAATCATTTATTCATTTAGGTCTCAAAGTAATACCTACATACATACAATACACAATACCTACTTCTGAACGTGAAAATTTATGAGTGAGAGAGCTTACTGAAGTTACTAAATCGAAACTTAGGTTAGTTGCTACAAAAAGTTCAGCCTATTAGAAGATGCCTTCAAGAAACTCAACAACGTTGACAGCAGTTAGTACATTCGTTATATGTAGTTATTGATCGCTTAATTATTATATAAGTAGACGATAGATGGCATATAGCACTTAGATGCAAAACACGAAGGCAAATTTCAATCCTTGACGAAGGCTATAAATGGCTTAGTTTGTAGAGTCACGACTCACGAGTGTCACGACACGGCTTGTCACGATCGCTGGCTGAAGTCCTGCTTCAAAGATATTCTGTTATAATTAATATATTTCAGTACTTGAAATTATAACAGAATGATATTCTGTTATAATTTATATATTTCAGTACTTGAAGGTTAACAAAATGTAGGTAATGATATGAGATGAGTATGAGTCGCGACCAGAACTATGTCTAGTATACAGGGTGATTTTGAAACCGTTTTTTTTTTCGTGAAATGGTTTCAGATAGTCATAATATACCTATGTTAACCACCAGAGGCAACTTTGACTTTTTACTAATTAAAAAAAAATAACATATCAATAATTAATGTCGTAAATAATAACAGGCGGTCCTTTTTATTGCCCCTTATTATTTACGACATCAGTTATCCGAGTAGTAGAGCCTCGCTGATTTCAGCATGATTGGGCCGGCTCGACCGGGAAAGTACTACCCTCTCACAGAATATCGCTGCATATATTAGTATACATACATACATACATAGATTCATGCCTGTTTCCCAGAGGGGTAGGCAGATACTACGGATTTCCATTTGCTACGATCCTGACACACTTCTCTGGCTTCATTCACTTTCATCACATTCCTCATACACGCCCGTCGGTTCAAGGAGCTCTTAACCTGGCCTTTGTCCAGAACGCCTCCGATCTGATCGAGAAACGTTCGCCTAGGTTTTCCTCTTGCGACTTAAAATTAATTATTTTACTTGATCTTTATCGGACTAACTGCCAGACTCCGTTTGCTACAAACAATTTACTAATATTATTGAATATTATATTTATATACATCATACAATTGCGCCAATTTATTTAATTTATATTTTATATATATTATTTATATACCTATGCTCATCAATTATAATTTATATATAACTTACGTATGTATTTTTTATTTCTTTTATTGTTTGAATTTGGAACATTTTAAAGAGTAGCTGATTGTACGTCCGGGCGTCACTTGGAGTTACCACATAACATCAGGGTTGGTTTGAGGTATAAACCGCAAACCAACAGTAAACCTGAGTGGTAACCTCGTTTTTCATTATATATGTACTTCTTTTTTTTTTTCTGTGTTATAACATTTGTCTGTATTTTGTGTACCTATATTTTGAAAAATAAAATACTTACTTACTTACTAACTAACAGAAAAGCCCAATATCCTTCCTCGTCTCGAAAATGGTACCCAGGACATTAGGACATTCGCAAATATAACCACGCGATTTTTCCATGTGACCAAAGCACAAATGGCTTAGTGGCTTTTGTGGTCGCCTCGAGACTGCCGCTGCGCCGAGTGTAGTTGGTTCGAATCCCACACGGGACAAAAATTGTGTGATCCATAAATGGTTGTTCCGAGTCCGGACACTTAGTATTTGCTCCGTGAGTCCGGGTGTTCCTTGTGTGCGTTGTTTGAATGTTTGTAAAGTCAGTAAGTCAACTTAGTGCTGGCATTGTTATCAAGACTGCGCCGAGCGTAAGACGCGGTTGGACTGAATGATAGAGCTCGATATACAAATCGGCGCGCGGCCGCCATAGTAAAATTGTATGGAGGATTTGAAGTGCTTTTTTGATATATATGTATCTTTATTGTCAACCAATAAATAAAATATTTGGGACGGACAAATTGTAATATCACTTATTTATGTTTCGTTTAAGCTGTAAAATAGGATAGATTTCTACTGTTATAATCTAAAAATCACGTAACGCGAGCTTACGTTTTGCATTTTTCGTGCAAATTTAGGTGCGTAATTTTGTAGGCGAAAATATTAATTATTTTAAGATTTTTACACGAAGTAATTGTAAACACATTCATTGTTATGGTAAATGTATATTTTATATTTGTATTAAACAAAAAGTGTTGATTTTATTCACTTAACTGTGACCGCCTGTTTTGGCACATTTCGCTCGGCGCAGTCTTAAGAAAAAAAAGACTCAGTGCTAGTAGTTATTTAGTACTTGTATTACTCAAATCAGTTTTAGTGACTGCCTAACATATTATTTATTAACTTGATAAGGCCGGTTTTATATCGCGAAAACCATGTAACGCTTCGGTACATATTTCGTGACTGTGTGACATTGTATTACAGTAGGTATATACATACATAGATTCACGCCTGTTTCCCAGAGGGGTAGGCAGAGACTGCGGATTTCCATTTGCTACGATCCTGACACACTTCTCTGGCTTCATTCACTTTCATCACATTCCTCATACACGCCGCTATCGGTATATATATGAATATATACCGGTGAAACCGCGGGAACATCTAATGTTTATATTCATATGTAAACATTAGATGTTCCCGCAGTTTCACCCGTGTTTATCGTTACTGCGCCGCGCCCGTGGGTCGTAGCGTGATGTTATATAGCCTATAGCCTTCCTCGATAAATAGGCTATCCAACACTAAAATATTTTTTCAAATCGAACCAGTAGTTCCTGAGATTAGCGCGTTCAAACAAACAAACTCTTCAGCTTTATAATATTAGTATAGATTTCATCCAAATAAAGTACTGTTATGAACCTGACCTGCATTTACGCGAGTGAAGCCGCGGGCAAAATCTATTCTATACTAATATTAGTATAGATTAGATATTGCCCGCGGCTAAAGAGGAAATATTTGATTTTTGTTGGTCTGTTTGTAAGAATTTAACTCAAAAACTAATTAACCGATTTCAAAAAATATTTTATCATTACAAAGCTATATTATCACAGTAACAGAGGCCAAATCTCATTTAAAAAAAGTAACCTACATTTACGCAAGCGAAGCTGCGGGCAAAATCTAGTTTTATATATGGCAGGAGTCCTTATCAATAATTTCAGGTTCAGTAAAGCACTCCTTGCTTGTTTAAATTTAATTACTGACTTATAATAATAATAATAATATTCTATCACATACACACAACACCATCTAGCCCAAACTAAGCAGAGCTTGTACTATAGGTACTAGACAATGGATAAACATACATTTACATTATACTGTTTTTTTGTAAATACATGCATACATGCATATTATATATATGTACATAGTAAGTAAGTAATTTTATTTTTCAAAATATAGGTACACAAAAACAAAAAAAAAGTACATACATAATGAAAACAAGGTTACCACTCAGGTTTACTGTTGGTTTGCGGTTTATACCTCAAACCAACCCTGATGTTATGTGGTAACCCCAAGTGACGCCCGGACGTACATCAGCTACTCTTTAACATGTTCCACATTAAAAAAATATGTAAAAGAAATAAAAAATACATACGTAAGATATATATATATAAATTATAATTGATGAGTATGTAATTGGTATATATCAAATATAAATTAAATACTTACTTAGGCTAGTGTGAATGCAACAGTCGCAAGAGGAAAACCTAGGCGAACGTTTCTCGATCAGATCGGTGGCGTTCTGGACAAAGGCCAGGTTAAGAGCACCTTGAACCGACGGACGTGTATGTGGAATGTGATGAAAGTGAATGAAGCCAGATAAGTGTGTCAGGATCGTAGCAAATGTAAATCCGTAGTCTCTGCCTACCCCTCTGGGACACAGGCGTGAATCTATGTATGTATGTATAAATTAAATAAATTAGTGCAATAGTATAATGTATACATACATACATACATAGATTCACGCCTGTTTCCCAGAGGGGTAGGCAGAGACTACGGATTTCCATTTGCTACGATCCTGACACACTTCTCTGGCTTCATTCACTTTCATCACATTCCTCATACACGCCCGTCGGTTCAAGGAGCTCTTAACCTGGCCTTTGTCCAGGACGCCTCCGATCTGGTCGAGAAACGTTCGCCTAGGTTTTCCTCTTGCGACTGTTCCATTCACACTAGCCTTATAAACTTTCTTAGTCAGTCTTTCCTCGTCCATTCTTTCTACATGTCCAAACCAGCTTAACATACCCTTTTCTATTCTTGTAACTATATCCACTTTCATGCCGCATCTCTCTCTAATCACACTATTTCTTATTCTATCTTTCAGAGTCACACCACATATGTATAATGTATATAAATATAATATTCAATAATAATAATAACCTACTAACGGTTGCCTTTAACGGTTCAGCGATCCGTATTATTACCGTCTCACTTGCACTTACGGCATACGACATACCTAATAGAAACTGTTTGTACCACCAGAACGGTGCCAGATACCAGGCTGGACGAGTGCAAGTACTGGCACTACCCCGAGGAGCTTCCAACCACATCTGTGATCATCGTCTTCCACAACGAAGGTTTCACTGTCCTCATGAGAACAGTCCACACCGTCATAGAGAGATCACCGCCTAAAGTTCTACATGAAGTTGTTTTGGTAAGTTTTCCTTTAACTATCAGCTTAACCATATCAAGACATCATCTAATATTATAAATGCGAATGTGAGCTTGTTTGTTACACTTTCACACCTTAACTGCTCGACCGATCATCATGAATTTTCGCATACACATTGTCAGGGGTTCAGAAAAGAGTATTTCATCCAACAAAACTACTGTTTACGAGGGATAGAAAATTCACATAATTTCTGTAGGTATTTTTATTTTTCAAAATATAGGTACACAAAATACAGAAAAATATTATAACACAGCAAAAACAAAAAAAAAGTACATACATAATGAAAAACGAGGTTACCACTCAGGTTTATTGTTGGTTTGCGGTTTATACCTCAAACCAACCCTGATGTTATGTGAGCTAAGCCGTGGGCAAAATCTAGTCTATAGGCATATAAAGAGGCAAAAACAAAACAGTTCAGTGCCTTTTCCACCTCTGTTAAACCACCGATATTCTTTATCTTTTTTTTTTAGTACTATCTGACCAATGCAACTTCGTCTGCTTCATCTATATCTATACTAATATTATAAAGCTGAAGAGTTTGTTTGTTTGAACGCGCTAATCTCAGAAACTACTGGTTCGAATTGAAAAATTATTTTAGTATTGGATAGCCTATTTATCGAGGAAGGCTATAGGCTATATAACATCACGCTACGAACCACGGGGGCGGCGCAGTAACGATAAACACGGGTGAAACCGCGGGAACATCTAGTATAAGATAATTTTCACCATTTTTGCAACATTTTTCATTGCGGCTGCGCTCCTGTTGGCCGTAGCGTGATGTTATATAGCCTATAGCTTTCCTCGATAAATGGGCTATGCAACTCCAAAATAATTTTCAATTCGAACCAGTAGTTCCTGAGATTAGCGCGTTTAAACAAACAAACAAATTCTTCAGCTTTATAATATTAGTATAGATAATATTTATTGGCGAGCTTGCACGGTGGAGGAAAACATAGTGAGGAAATCAGAGAGTTCTCCATAATGTTCGAAAAGATATGTGAAATCTGTCAACCCACATTGGGCCAGCATGGTTGACTATAGCCAAGCCTTTCCCACACTGAATAGAGGCCCGTGCCCAGCAGTGGGACAGTTTAAGGTTTATGTTTAACTTATCACCAGCTATAGTAAAATATAACAGTCAAAAATAGTAAACGATCACCAAAAATAGTAAATGATCACCAAAAATAGTAAATGATTACCAAAATTAAAACCGCATTTTAATACCATAAATATTAATTGCACAGCAAAGAGATCAAAATAAGTCGACGGAGCCCCGCTTTGCGGGGCTCCTATTTTTGGGCAGGTTTAAGAAGGAACCTAACATAACCTAACCCTTCCAAAACGGAATGCAGTGATTTGAGACGTATAGGTGCTCGTTATGATATATTTTAGTAAGCATATTTTGGTGTACAATTACTATTTTTGGTGGTCATTATATTTAATCCCATAGTTTAGTACAGGGCTGATATTTTATTTTGTATATACCACGATAGCTGAGTTGTCGAATACCAAATAGGACTCCTTACAAATTCTTCAAATAAAAAGATTACGATTATTTGTACCTAAGTATTATCTCATTATATCTGTACCGTTAATTGATTTTAATAGTATTTACTTGTAGTTATTTATAATCAATCAACAGATTAAGTGCTCGGTAACTAGGATAAAGAAATTTAATTAGTTTATGAGGAAAGATTCGCCGAAATCGATTTCAACTGATAGATACGGTTCGAATTATCTATACAGTGCATCTAACTCAATCACGACCGCGACTTGTCATGAAAATGTTCAAAATATAGCCCTCGGGTTTTTAGGAGGCAGCTAGCGGGTACCATGCTCTATGGCTCTACAATCTATATAGACTAGCGGTCGCCTAGTGGTCAAAATTCGACCAAAATTCCTAAGCTTGCTACTTTGTTTTCTGTTTTTCTTTATTACATATAAATAAAGTATAGGTAACCATAGTTACAAAGAATTGTACGACGTCAGACGAACAATGCCGAAATACTACGAACGCGATTCGATTGCGTGTGTGATGTGTCAGATGCATGGTTGTGTGCGTGTAGTGTTTTTTCATTAATTTAATGTATTTCTAATGCATATTTTATAAAAATAATAGGATTCGCCCCTAATTCTCCATATAAACGTTAAGTGTGCCAAATTTCATACTCCTCCGTCCGCGCAATACGTAAAAAGGGTACAAAGTTTTTGCTTCACGTATTAATATACATATAGATATATAAAAATCTCGTGTCACTGTATTTTTGGTCGCACTCCTCCGGAACGGTTCGACCGATTTTATGATTTTTTTATGTATTTGGTAGGTATGATAGCTAGGCGATTAAGATGTCCCTATCGAATCAATACTAATATTATAAAGCTGAAGAGTTTGTTTGAACGCGCTAATCTCAGGAACTACTGGTCCGAATTGAAAAATTCTTATAGTGTTAAATAGCTCATTTATCGAGGAAGGCTATAGTAAGTAAGTATTTATTTTTCTAAATATAGACAAATATTCTAACACAGCAAAAAAGAAAGAAGTACATATATAATGAAAAACGAGGTTACCACTCAGGTTTATTGTTGATACCTCAAACCAACCCTGATGTTATGTGGTAACCCCAAGTGACGCCCGGACGTACAATCAGCTATAGGGGCTATAGGGGCTATACGACCCACGGGGGCGTCGCAGGAATCATAAACGCGAGTGAAACCGCGGGCACATCTAGTGAATTTATATGACAGAACAACATAATTATTATGCGGAGTTAGCTAGTTAATTTAAAAAAATGTCAACTCGACAACAGATTGTAACACTTTGAACTACATATTTCCTGTTTAAACTTTTGTTACAGCATTGATCAAACCGATAAGCTGTTTCATGTTGCCTATTGTAATAAAATGTGTTGTATTATACAGCGTGTAACAGAACGGTGTGGTCATATTTAAGGACCGTAATGTATATTTAGTAAAGCACCTACGTATCCTAGCCACAGACAAAAAACAACGAAATAATTTTAGGAAAATTTCAGTCAGTTTATTTATTTATTACTTAAACATCTAAATGTAAACGTGACATGCCTATCAAAATTGCGACTGGACATTATCGGACACTGTTAGTGTTGCTTAAGTATGGACTAGAATGTATAATATTGATAGGTTGGCTGCCTCCGTGGCGCAGCGGTAGTGCATGCGACTGCTGTGCATGAGGTCTCGGGTTCGAATCCCGGGTCGGGCCAACAAAATGTTATTGGGTTTTCTGTTAAAAAAAGCCGTTGGTCGTGCTATTAGTCTCAAACAATAAAGACGATTCGATTCCATAATATACTGGTTTATTGGTGTGCAATTAATGAGAATATCTTATCAGAAGAACCAATAACATTTTGCCTAACCCGGGTATCGAATATCTCACCTCCGAGGCAGTCATGTTAAATAAATTAAACGATTTAAATGATTAGCGAAGCCTGAAAACTAGAATACCTACACGAACTGGATGATAGTGAAAGTGTATATAGACCCATTTTAAAGTCAACGATACCAAGGCTGTCTTGAAACGAGTTTGTCGGTTTAGTTCATTGAAATTTCCATAACAACCAACTTAAGCTTGTATATATGCTCATAGCATAAAATTAAAAGACATGGTACTAGCGCGAAGATTTCATAAAATCCGTATTGAATATATCTGTTAATGTATTGTAATAATTTCAGGGATGATATTGAAATAACTTTTAATATGTATTATTATAAGTTTTAGAAGGACTCTGCATTAATTTAATTTCTTAAAATATTTTAGTTCATGTAGAATTTGACAATCAATTCGAGTTGTACTCTTCTTGTAATAATACTTACTATACTTTGCACGAGTAGTAGGAAATGTTAACAAATTATACACCAAAACCTTCCTCGTGAATCACTCTGTCTATTGGTGAAAACCGCATGAAAACCCGTTCAGTAGTTTTTGAGTTTATTACGTACTAGCTTTTGCCCGCGGCTTCGCCCGCGTTAATTTAGAATTTAACAATCAATTCGTGTTGTACTCTGCTTGTAGTAATATAATTCAATCATGATTCGAAAGACACGTGGCGCCATCTATTATCATAAGAACGTTATTATTGTTTCCCTCGGGAACAGTATTTTTTTTCGGGATGAAAGGTAGCCTATGCCCGTTTCTGTAGACCTGTCAACGTATATGCAAAATTTCAGGATGATCGGGTCAGTGGTTTAGGCGTGAAAAGGTAACAAACAAACAAACTCATTTTCGCTTTTATAATATTAGTTAGGATTTCAATGTCAATCTTCATTTGTATTGAACCATGATTGTATACATTTTGCATGCCTTGCGGTAGAATCACTTGAAACATGAACTTTTAATAATACCATTCTAACAGTGTTTTCTGCAAAAATAAATAATTTGAATTTGAACGTTACGCTGTTTAACTGAAAGCAAAATCACTTTTATAAAACTTCACATCAGAAACGCAATTGCTTCGCTCGTGTAGCTGGAAGCGTGATGTTATATAGCCTTTCTAGAATCGGTCTATTAAATGCCAAAAAGATTTTTCCATACCTGACGGGCAGTTCCATAGATTAACGCGTATAAATTCTTCAGCTTTACTATATTAGTATAGATTAATATGTCAATTTTTTCACCATTATTAAAGCATACAGCACGCACGTAGAGATGTGATTTTTGGCATGGTTAAAACTGCGCCGAGCGTAAGACAGATAATGACAAAGTTCGTGCGGAGCATATTCAAATCGGCGCGCGGCCGCTATACTAAAATTGTATGCAGGATTTGAAGTGCCTTTTTGATAAATATGTATTTTTATTGTTAACCAATAACTTAAATATTTGGGACGGACAAATTGTAATACAACTATTTATGTTCCGTTTAAGCTGTAAAATAGGATAGATTTCTACTGTTATAATCTAATTAAAAATCACGTAACACGAACTTACATTTTTCCATTGTTCGTGCAAATTTACGTAATTTTGTAGGCGAAAATATTAATTTTTTTAAGTTTTTAACACGGACACATTCGTTGATATGGTAAATGTATATTTTATATTTGCATTAAACAAAAAGTGTTGATTTTATTCACTTAACCGTGACCGCCTGTTTTGGCACATTTCACTCGGCGCACGCAGTCTTAAGTTTATACAAAGAAGGAGTGCAGAATGCTAATATTATAAAAGCGAAAATGAGTTTGTTTGTCTGTTACCTTTTCACGCCTAAACCACTGAACCGATCATTCTGAAATTTTGCATATACTTTGGCAGGTGTACAGAAACGGACATATGCTACTTTTTACATCGAAAAAAATTACTGTTCCCGACGAAAACAACAATAACGTTCTTATGATAATAGATGGCTCCACGTTAGCGTTGAAAAAAGCAGGAAAAAATCCCGTTTCTTTACAATTCCGTTGTTTTTTTCAATGTTTCATTCGAAAGTTTCAAGAAAATTTGCCAGTATATACACTCGCGTGCAAGTAAATCGACTCAAGGCTCAAGTGCGCATAAAAAGTGATATAACTTGAAAATGCCTTATTTTACCTCTATATAATGTTTTACATAATTATAGCCTAGTAATTAGGCTTTAAAATGGTAGCATAATTTCAGTAATTTAAATAAACACATGTCCTTAGAATGCAACTGAACGCAACCTCCCATAAACTGCTCTGCGCTCTATACACAACTTGCGCGACACAACCCGCTATAAAAACCCCCTGTAATCGTTTTTTCTTATCAGTCGCTCACTAGACGTTGACCTGAACACATCTCTGCAAATTGAAGCCGTCATTTGAAGAAAATTATGGATACAACACCTGAAGAAGCCGCTCAAGTCGTTGCCCTGTTGCAAGAAGGGTTGAACCAGCGAGAAGTCGCTCGTCGGTTGAATATGAGTCAGTCTGCTGTCTCGAGAGTGTACAGGAGGTTTCAAGAGAGTGGTGCCTTCACTCGGCGGCCTAATACCAGCCGACGCCGGTGCACCTCGGAGCGTGACGACCGGTTTTTGGTCTCGACCTCTCTCCGAAATCGACACCTTACCGGCGTGGATGTGCAGCAGGAGCTACGTCAAGTTCGCGGAGTAACTGTCAGTCAGTGGACAGTTAGAAGAAGGACCTTACTCCGAAAAGACCCGCTACAGGCCCGAAGTTGACCACAGCCCACCGTCAAGCACGCCTTCACTTTGCTCGAGAGCACTTGGATTGGAGCATAGAGCAATGGCAGTCGGTCCTGTTCACAGATGAGACGAGGATGTGTCTCCATGGCAGCGACAGGAGAGGTCGGGTGTACCGGCGTCCTGGTGAACGGTTTTCACAGTGCTGCTTTGTTGAAACCGTTGCATATGGTGGCGGTTCTTGCATGATGTGGGCTGGAATTTCCTTAGAAGCAAAAACGGACCTTGTTTTCGTTCCTGGGGGAGGCCGGAGAGGAGGTCTGACCAGTGATCGTTACATTGAAAATGTTCTACTGGATCAAGTTGTCCCTTATCAAGGCTTTATTGGGGATAATTTCATCTTGATGCATGACAATGCCCGATGTCACACTGCTCGGGCCACACGTGAGTTCCTGAGTGAAGTTGGAATTCACACTATGGATTGGCCAGCGCTCAGCCCCGATTTAAATCCCATTGAGCACATATGGGACGAGCTCAAAAGTAAAGTTAGGGCGAGGAATCCAGCTCCGACAAACACCAATGAGCTCAAGACTGCGTTGGTAGAAGAGTGGGGCCGAATACCACAATCATCAATTAAAAAGTTGATAAGGTCGATGAAGAATCGCTTGAGAGCAGTGATCAGGGCTAGAGGAGGGAACACCAAATATTGACACGAATAAATTTTTTATCTTATGCACATTTTGTTTCATTTATACCCAATACTGTGAAATTGTATGAATTTTCAAAATTTTTTACAATATCTTTGACATTCACCTTTTTTACTAACCTACTGAATCGATTTTCATGCAACTTACATAATTTTAAAGCTCAATTACTAGGCTACAATTATGTAAAACATTATATAGAGGTAAAATAAGGCATTTTTAAGTTATATCACTTTTTATGCGCACTTGAGGCTTGAGTCGATTTACTTGCACGCGAGTGTATTTCATGTTTTTTTCCAATAAATCCGAAAAAAAACGAAAATATTGAAAGAAACGGGAATCTTTTCATGTTATTTTTTTCAAATCCGTACTACTATAAGTACTATGCTTTAACTCTTTCCATAATAATACCTACGTACCGAGAAAATGTAGGGTAGAATGAAAAAAATCTTGTTCTTTTCAACTTTTCAAAACATCAAGTGAAACATTCGAAAGAATCCTGTTTCTTTCCAAAGGATTCCTTTTGTTTATTTTTCTATGTAACATGCGAAAAAAACGGAAAAAACCTCAATTTGTTTTTTCGTGAAAAAAAATCAAATAGTTATTTTCGACATTTTCAACGCTACTCCACGTGTCTTTCGAATCATGATTGAATTATATTATTACAAGCAGAGTACAACCCGAATTGATTGTCAAATTCTAAATTAACGCGAGCTAAGCCGCGGGCAAAAGGTAGTATCCAATAAATCACGGTCGAATTTCGGTCACTGGGCGACGACTATTTTACATAATCTAGGCTATTTTGATATCAATGACTTATTATTCATGTATTAAGTAAATTTCGTGCTTAATAGCATGTGGTTATGCAAAATATCGGGCTGGTACCGGAACTGGCAGCTTGTTTATTGATAACTAGCTTTTGCGCGCGGCTCCGAGCGCGTGGTACCTACATCAATAAAAAGTAGCTTGTGTCCTTCCCCAGGTTTTAAACTATATCTGTATCAAATTTCATCTAAATCGCTTGAGTGGTTTAGCCGTGAAAAGGTAACAGACAGACAGACAGATAGACAGACAGAGTTACTTTCGAATTTTTGATATTAGTAGGGATATATTTAGTATCTACATAGGTCGATATTATCTGCTACCTATTCGCTCCGATTTTGTCTGAATTCGACATGAAATCCTTATGTATATCTGGAATAATTTACTTTTCGCACGGCTAGGCATGGGCTTCCTCTCAGTGAGAGAAGGGTTAGCACAAAGTCCAACACGCTGGCCCAGTGCGGGTTGGCAGACTTTAATATCTTCGAGAACATTACGGAGAACTCTTAGACCTGCGGGTTTCCTCACAATGTTTAGAATTTTAAAATAGATGGCAATAGTTCCGGATATTACCTTCCATGCATAGGTACTGACTTACAAAATTGCCAATTTTTTTCAATAATATTTGTATAGATTTTACTCTCTGTCCGCGGCTTTTGAACGCATATTTTGTTAAATAGTATCGTATGTGTGTCAATCTTAGAATATTATGGAATACTAGCTTTTGCCCGCGGCTTCGCTCGCGTTAATTTAGAATTTGACAATCAATTCAGGTTGTATTCTGCTTGTAATAATCTAATTAAATCATGATTCGAAAGACACGTGGTGCCATCTATTATCATACGAACGTTATTATTGTTTTCCTCGGGAACAGTAACTTTTTCGGGATGAAAGGTAGCCTATGTCCGTTTCTGTACACCTGTCAACGTATATGCAAAATTTCAGGATGATCGGTTCAGTGGTTTAGGCGCGAAAAGGTAAAAAACAAACAAACTCATTTTCGATTTTATAATATTAGTTAGGATTAGGATTAGGATGGTCTATCTGTAAGTCAAGTTGTGTCCAAAACCGATGACCGGTTTGTATTAAACTTCTTCACAAAGTTTTGCATTTATAATATTAGAAGGATGTTTGCTATAAAACTTAAATCATTTGCGTAGCTTATTTCAGTATTCTACTAATATTTATCGGCGGCTTCGTCTGCGTAAAATATGGTTGCCGCGATAACGAGAAATACACTGCTAAATATATCCGGTTCTTTTGATCGGAATCAAGTAATATCTAGCATAGTTATAAATTGAACCACAAGCTACTAAAACGGATTAAAATCAGATTAGTATTTTTTGCATCAAGACAATACAAATATACATGAGAAAAACAGTTTAAGCTCAAAAACAGTCACATAATTAGTATTTTTTTTTCTTTTTTTTATATTAGACACCAAAAACACAACATATATATATTTTAGTTAATCTTTTTCAAATATCTTAAACCCTTGACTAATGCTCGCCTTGGCGGAGACACAATGCCTTTTTATTGTATCTAGTTGCTGACTAATTAATTAATTCATGTACAAACACAACTTCGTTCAAGTTTTATAAGCTTACTAGCTTTTGCCCGCGGCTTCGCTCGCGTTAATTTAGAATTTAACAATCAATTCGTGTTGTACTCTGCTTGTAGTAATATAATTCAATCATGATTCCAAAGACTCGTGGCGCCTTCTATTATCATAAGAACGTTATTGTTGTTTTCCTCGGGAACAGTAATTTTTTCGGGATGAGAGGTAGCCTATGTCCGTTTCTGTGCACCTGACAACGTATATGCAAAATTTCATGATGATCGGTTCAGTGGTTTAGGCGTGAAAAGGTAACAAACAAACTCATTTTCGCTTTTATAATATTAGTTAGGATAGATGTTCCCACGGCTTCACCCGCGTTTATCATTACTGCACCGCCTCTGTGGGTCGTAGCGTGATGTTATATAGCCTCGATAAATAAGCTATCCAACACTAAAATAATTTTTTAATCGAACCAGTAGTTCCTGAGATTAGCGCGTTCAAACAAACAAACTCTTCAGCTTTATAATATTAGTATAGATTGACAATACGCTGTCAGGCAATTGATTCACATTGGTATTACAATTAGTAGGCAAAGTACCCACGATCGTTCAATCGCAAAGAAATGAAATGAAATCATCATGACATGCATCATCAAATTATTATTATAGAATGCGGGTATAATAAAAAGTAAATAAAATATGTAAGTAAAAAGTTTTTTTTTAAACATTTAAAATGTAAATATATGCAGATGCACGTCCCATCCGACGGCACAAAAACATCGGTGATGCGCTCAGCATAATGCTGTGGCACTTGCATTGCTGCAAGCACTACACAGCGCTGATTTTCAGCGAACACCACAATTATTGACGTTTGGTCCGCCAATAGTGCACTCAAAAGCAGTTCTTAAAACACGTCGCTTCAAAAATTTTATACCAACAGCGAGATTATAAACTACAACCATCAGAGTGCACATTTATTAATTTGTCAAACTTAATTAAGCCACAGTTCACGATGCCACTTAAACGCACAGCGCAATGAGGTCAACAGACAGTATAAAGCAATTATACATAATAGATAATGGTGTAAAAAACATTTTAACTGCTATGGTAATTATTTACCGTTTGACTGCATAGATGGCTGCTTCTTTAACTTTTTATACGCTTCTATTTGTTTCGCTTATTTGTTTAATTGTTAAGGTTTATGTCTGTTCTCAATCATGAGTATAACTTTGAACGGATTTAGATAAAACTTAGCAGAAAGAAATGACATTTATGTGGCTCTATTCGCTGTAAGTCTAGTTTTATTGAACTAACGGTTGTAAATGAAACTTGATTCGATTTTAAGTTGAATCTTAGCCACCAAGTTGTGAGACTTTCAAAGGCAAAATCTGTTTAGTGGGTTTTTCGTGATGCTTAAAGTAACAGACGCGATAACAGACATAATAATAATAATAATCTGACGAATTTCCCCAGTAATGGGCGAGGATAAAACCAATAAAATATAAATAATAATAATAATAATAAGATAGATAGCAATAGTCCTACGCCTGCTGCGGCTAGTCGCTGTAGGTATTCCATCCAACCTTTGATTAAAACTCTCGAAGGGCCTCTTCACTTTGGACCCATGTCTCCGTGTAAGCCTCCCAAAGGGCCGGGTATTTTCCTAAAGTATTAGGGAAATACCCGTGAAAGAGAAACAAAAAAAAATAATAATAATGCTTTATGTTCCAATACATTATTACAGTTAATTACAGTCATTTTTAGAACACTAACCTCCACGCTAGGATTCCCTGTGTCGTGGAGGTTAGTCTGTTTCATCCTTACAGCAATAAACAAGTGAAACAGGAAATGTAATTTAATAGAAAATTACATATTTTCGTATTTGAGGAGCGTTGGAACAAAAACCGATAAATGACATAACAATATTTTTTACCAATTTCCCAAAAAATATTCTTATGTCATTTATCGGTTTTTGTTCCAACGCTCCTCATTTGTAAACCAAATTAATTAAGCCGAGTTCTAAGAGAGAGAGAGCATAATCCTAGCTAATATTATAAAAGCGAAAATGAGTTTATTTGTTTATTTGTTACCTTTTCACGCTCAAACCACTGAACCGATCATCCTGAAATTTTGCATATACGTTGTCAGGTGTACAGAAACGGACATAGGGTACCATTCATCTTGAAAAAAATTACTGTTCCCAAGGAAAACAACAATAACGTTCTTATGATAATAGATGGCGCCACGTGTCTTTCGAATCGTGATTGAATTATGTTATTACAAGCAGAGTACAACCCGAATTGATTGTCAAATTCTAAATTAACGCGAGCGAAGCCGCGGACAAAAGCTAGTATAACATAATTATGTATAATGATAAAGAAGCTTTACCATCCTATAAGTAGGTACAATTACCGATCAAGGTATCAATGTACTTTTGCCTCGGACTTCATGAGACGACGGGAAGGAGCGAATCAGCAACAATTTTACAATAGCAATATGTTTTGTAAATTACTCATGGACACATCCTTTCTAATACAAAATGTCAATAATACTCCCAGTGTTGGCGACGTAATGCCTTGTTATCAGTCTTTATGACACACTAACGGACATATAATCGACAATAACCGCTACATAGTTATGACAAAATTGTCAATAAAGCATGCTATAAATTTTTACGTGCATGCTATAGTTTTATGAATAGGCCCATACTTGCAGTACTTCACGAATGAGCCGATTTTGGACATTCGCTTTATTTCTGTACAGAATGACAATAGACAATCCTAACTAATATTATAAATGCGAATGTGCGTTTGTTTGTTACGCTTTCACGCCTTAACTACTCGACCGATCATCATGGAATTTCGCATACAAGTTGTCAAGGAAACAGAAAACGACAGAGTTTCGTCCAAAAAAAAAGTACTATTACTAACGTAATCTAACCTAATAAATACTTTATATTAAGTATCACAAAAGCTTGCATTGCACCTTTTCGTATCAAACAAACAGAAGCCCAATCACCCCCTTTCCCCCATCCCGCTTTTTCTCCTTCCCACTTCCTTTCCTACAGGGTCGGCAACGCGAAAGTGATGCCTCTGGTGTCGCAAGCGTCCATAGGCTACGGTGACCACTTACCATCAGGTGCGCCGTATGGTTGTTTGTCACCTTAGGTGAATAAAAAAAAATAAAAAAAAAATATGAAAGTACTTTAAGCTTGCATATAAAGCTTAGCCACAGACAGCAGTCTTGGCATGCAAATTCTACAGTGTGTTCAGAATGATATAGATGATATCACACTAATCTGAAGCTGCCAAAGCGACAACCGTGAAGCGTACTTCATTAGGGTTAATCTACATAAATTTACGCCTGCGAAGCCGCGGGCAAAACCTAGCTGTAATCGTAGATGTCATCAAACCACGTAACTAGTTATCAGTAGCTACAATGGAGTTAATAGGGTCGTTTGCTCACAGTCTTTTAGTAATCAAGTGAAATAGTTATATTACCCGAACAAAAAAATCCGGGAAATTAAAACTCTTCAAAAATAAATATTGAAGAAAGAAAGATAATTGAAGAAAGATAAAGATTTGTTTATTTGTCACAAACATGAGTAATATGTATAACAAAAATGCATGGTGTTAAAAGAAATATATGCTCATCATGTTTTGCTTTTAAGGCATACAAATATTAAGTTAAATATAACATTTTATTAAATAAAGTACATGGAATAGGTGTCAGAGGAAAAGCGCATGAATGGTTCGCATCTTATTTATTAAACCGAGAGCACACAGTGGAAATTGAATTTTTTAATAATAATACCAAAGAAATCCAAAGTATACGTTCTGACAAGGAAATTATCAACGCCTCCATCCCACAGGGTAGCTTCATCGGATGTCTACTATTCCTGCTGTATATTAATGACTTGCCAAAAAATACACACGGTCCCAGCGTATTATTCGCGGACGACATCTCCCTATTGGTATCATGCCGGAACAATATCAAATTAAATAACCAACTCGATACTCTCCTAAACAATATAAAATCTAAACTATTCCAAAACCAAATTGATAACTTTCCATCCGCCTCAAAAACCGCCATTAAATATAAATTTTGCGTTCCAAGATCAAAAGTTAGAAGTAGTTAGCAACTTTACCTTATTAGGCTTAAACATAGACACCCATATAAATTGGAAATCTCATATAAATAAAATTAAATCAAAATTAGCTAAGTTTTCATATGCTCTCCGCGAAGTAAAAAAATCCACAGATATCCAAACCGCACTCGTCACCTATTACGCCTATGCTTACGCTTGGCTCAGCTATGGCATTATCTTATGGGGAAACAGCACAGAGGCGCAATCACTTTTTACCCTTCAAAAGAAACTTATACGAATACTTGTACACGTAGAAGATACTGATAGCTGTAAGCCACACTTTATAGAACACAAAATATTAACGCTACCTAGCCCATACATTTTAGAAATATGTAAGTTTGTTAGAAGTCACCAAAGTTTCTACACAACACGAGAAGACAAAAACCAGAGACTAAGACATAAAAATAGATTAAACCTACCAAGCTCCCGTCTTAAAATGCACTCATCTAGTCCACATGTCATGTCGATAAAAATATATAATAAGCTACCCCCGCAAATAAAAAATTTAATTAAAGACAGTATATTTATAAAAAAATTAAAACACTTTCTATTAACCAAATGTTACTACCATATAAATGAATACCTAAAGGATAAATGTATATGAAACATAATAAATGGAAATTTAAATGAATACTTATAATAATATACCTAATAATAACATAAATACAAATAAATACATAATATATAAACAAACATGACATTCATTCATAATAATAATATCTGGGACATTTAATTCCTTTTCTTTTTACAAACTTTGATAATAATGATAATCTACAATAATATATAATTAATAAAAATATTAAATCATATAAATAAAATAATATAATAATAATTATATAATAGAATACCATATAATAAAAATAATTATAGTAATATATATATCTAACTATAGTAAGCGCACCTTAATAAAATTACCTATATATTATAATAGTCAATAAATATCAATCGTAAGTAAAAAATGTAAATAATAAAATATGTAAAATTTCCTCCTCTCTCCTACATCTTGCCGTGCCGACAAGGCCCACACATGTTTCTTATATTATACCATTGTAACATCTATTTAACTTGTGGAGTGCAATAAATGTATTGAGTATTGAGTATTGAGTAAAATGTTAATTAATACAAATAATTTAATGAATCGTAACCAATATTTCATTAAATTCAACGTTAAAAATTGCCATAAAGTTCAAAATAAAAATAATAAAAGTGTGTCAAATAATGCAGTAACTAGAGTTTCAAATCTGATAAGAGGGGGTTATTGTCAATTGACAGAAAAGGTTACACGACACAAACTGTGACGTAATCTTCATTTAAATGCAGCTTTTCAAGGTAGCAAGCGAGATTTCCCCAGCAATACTTTTTCTTATATCCAAATAAAAAATATGAATTACTCCCTTATTTTGCGACCAATTTTGATATTGTTTGCACAAAAAGATTTATTTCCATTGCTATTTACTCTTGTGTGTAAAATAATGTACATAATGTAATGTATGTAATGTAAATCAAACATGAGCAACTACCCCATTACACAGGCAAAAATACACTTAGACATGCAGAATTGTTTTTACCATGTTTGCAAGCTATGTATATTTTTTTTCTTTTTATCCTCAGGTTGACGACTACTCAGACAAGGACAATTTAAAAACCAACTTAGATAACTACATAAAGAGATGGAAAGGCAAAGTGCGCTTGATCAGGAACACCCAACGCGAAGGTCTCATCCGAACTCGCTCCAGAGGTGCGCAAGAAGCCACCGGTGACGTCATCGTATTCCTTGACGCTCATTGCGAGGTCAACATTAACTGGTTGCCTCCTTTACTAGCTCCTATATACCGAGACTACAGGATCATGACAGTACCAGTCATAGATGGTATCGACCACAGAACATTTGAATACAGGCCAGTGTACCAAGCGGGAGCAAACTACAGAGGTATCTTCGAATGGGGTATGCTTTACAAAGAGAACGAGGTTCCTGAAAGAGAATCAAGTCTCCACAAACACAAGTCAGAACCTTACAAGAGTCCTACACATGCTGGTGGTCTTTTCGCCATTAATAGACGGTATTTCCTCGAAATTGGAGCGTACGACCCTGGTCTTCTTGTATGGGGCGGAGAAAATTTCGAGTTGAGCTTCAAAATCTGGCAGTGTGGTGGTAGTATTGAATGGGTTCCTTGTTCAAGAGTGGGTCATGTCTACAGAGCGTTTATGCCGTATTCTTTCGGCAACTTAGCGAAGAATAGGAAGGGATCCTTGATCACGATAAACTACAAGAGAGTTATCGAGACCTGGTTTGACGAAGAGCATAAGGAATACTTCTACACACGAGAACCAATGGCCAGGTTTTTGGATATGGGCGATATTACCGATCAGGTGGCTTTAAGAGACCGGTTGAAGTGTAAACCATTCAGCTGGTTTATGAAGAACGTAGCTTATGATGTATATGACAAGTTTCCGAAGTTACCGAAGAATATCCATTGGGGTATGGTCAAGAACAAGGCTACTGGTATTTGCCTTGATACTATGGGGAAAGCTGCGCCCGCTTATATAGGTAAGATTTTAAATATACATAATTACATCGGTCTTTCGGTAATTTTGATAAGTTTATTGAGTTCAGCTACAGACAAGTCCAATGTTAAGTACAGACTAGAAAGCTAAGACCAAAAAACATTTACGAACATGATTTTAATGTCTAATGTAATGAATATCTTATTTTACTTACTAAATACTGTATTATACTAATAATACATTAAGACAAATTTTAAAAGTTATTACATTTCCAATTACAATTTACACAATACAATTTTTCTTATAGAAGGAGGCAAGTATATTTTCTATAACTTAGCTAACATTATTTTAGCGTTTATTCCTCACCTATACTTAGATACTCTACAAAGTTTTTATTCCTTAAAATGACCTTTATGACAGGTGTTTTATTGGTAAGACGACCATTCCAAAAATGGATTTCGTGCTGAATATTTATGTAATTATTGCCGTTCTAATAAATATGCATCGTAAGCGGATGTTGTCACTTCAGAACGAATAACCAGTTTAGTGTTAGTAAAGTGATTTGGTATTATGTTTATACTTAACATAGAGTGCTCTAATTTCGTTGGAAATTATAATTCAGGTTCACGATTTGATGAAGCATATGAATATATTCCTAAATTGCACGGAATTTTAATAAATTTGGATTTTTCTAAGCATGGGCTAAGGTAGAATGTAAATAATAATAGAGGAATAAGACCATCCATGAAGCAGGACTTGAACCTGCGACCTTGACAAACCATGTCGTCGGTGTGCTAATTAATCTAGTCATGGTCCTACATTAAAGATTGAAATTTGCATACGTGTTTTGCTTTGGCGATGCTGTGTCATCTATTGTATAATTTATAAAGAGTTTTATGGCAGATGAACATTGGTGACCGGAATAACGTAGGGTACGTATTACAATACTGAAATTTCATAATAACTATAACTGAAATACCGACGTCCAAAACAACGAAATTCAAAATACCGAAAGTTTTAAATGCCGATAGCCGTTATATCGAAACATAAAATACCGATGTCCAAATGCCCGAAAGGATGAAACCCCGAATGGACGAAATCCCGAATGGACGACGTTCACCACATCCACTTGTTCTATTCCTCAGCTCTATGGTAGAACTAATGGGAGTTTTGGACGGAGTTCCGCTTCGCGGGGCTCCTATTTCTGGGTGGGTTTACAAAAGAGAACCTAACACAACCTACCGCTTCCGAGTCGGAATCGCACGGATGGCCTAAGCATTAGCCAGTTAGTTTATTAAATGTTGTAACAAACACGATATGGATCTTCGGGATTTTAAATTTCGGGATATGGATCTTAGGGATTTTATTTAACCTTTCGGGCAAATGAACTTTCGATATTTAAAACTTTCGGCCAAACAATCATTCGGCGTTTAATTTTTCGGGATTTCTTCCATAGGTATATTAAAATACGGTCATTTAAATTTCGGTATTGTAATACGTACCCATAACGTATTGGCAATGTTTATTATCACAAAATCGGTTTTCAGACTTTGAAATTTACCACAATTACAAATACGGTCACCAAAATAACTTACTACGTAATTTTGCCGAACATCAATCTTTGTAAAATATCGGCGTACTTTAAACCGTTCTTGTGATTACCTTGCCTTTTTTATAATTTTGCTTCAGTGCATTACAACCTACATTATATCCTTATGTTCAAAACTTGCCCATCTATCCCAGGCACATCAACGTGTCACGGCTCCGGGAACAGTCAGCTGTTCCGTCTGAACGAGGCGGGACAGCTGGGTGTGGGAGAACGCTGCGTGGAAGCCGACGTTAACAACGTGAAGCAAGCCTTCTGCAGACTTGGCACCGTTGACGGGCCTTGGAGGTAAGTTATACTCAAGGTCAAAAAATTAACGCTGTTCTGATTGTAACCAGAACAGCGTCCATTTTGATCCATTTTGACCCAGATCTGTTCCATTCGCGGTATTAGTATTTAATTCCTTCCCACCTATTTCTATTACTTCTGGTAGGGTTCTGTATTGATTGGGATTTTCCACCACCAGCTATTTGAAACTAATTATTCGATTATTCATTAAATTTTAAATTAATTGTTGTATAGCGCATATTCGAATTGTATTCGAATGAATCGATGTCCCTATACGTAAGTACGTGCACTGCCACCTTGACTTTTTCAAGATAGGTAACGCGTTGTGCGCAACTAAAATCTATACTATTATAAAGCTGAAGAGTTTGTTTGTTTGAATGCGCTAATCTCAAAAACTACTGGTTCCAATTAATAAATTATTTTCGTGATGGATAGCCTATTTATCGAGGAAGGCTATAGGCTATTTAACATCACGCTACGACCCATGGGGGCGGCGCAGTAACGATAAACGCGGGTAAACATCTAGTCTGATATAATCTCAATGTATTCCACATAATAATGCCTATCATCTCTCTCGAGCCTCTAACACTCCCACTCGGGCGCTGTAATATCTCCTGCGTAGATGCTCCGTCTCCATTTAGGTTGGCCGCCGTGAGTGTGCAAATAGGTATGCAAGATCTTAGAATATAAAGATCAATCAAAAATCACATAGTTCAACATATCTCCAATGTTAACATGGTCTTTTTAGCCGTTTTTGTTTTTTTTTTAGTTTTAGCTTTTAGTTTCTATTTTTTACGTTTTCGTTTATGTTTGTATAACCTGGCTCCGTGCGGAGACCTGATGACCTGTAACACAGGTAATTTTATACCTACCACAGACACCAGCGATCTTCTACCGAAATACTATTGTTAATGTTCCATATTGCAACTTTGTTATTATGTTCCTTGTGTATCTCGGTTTTGGTGAGAAATGAACGATTTTATTATTATTATCAATTTTTTTTATACAACTAAGGTGGCAAACAAGCATACGGCCCACCTGATCATAAGTGGTCACCGTAGCCTATGGACGCCTGCGACACCAGAGGCACCACTTGCGCGTTGCCGACCCTTTAGGAAAGGACGTGGGAAGGAAAGGGAGCGGGATGGGCGAAAGGGGGTGATTGGGCCTCCGGTACTCTCACTCACCGAACGAAACACAACAGTAGGACTACTGCTATTCCACGTCGACATTCCGTGAGAGGGTAGTCCTTCCCCGGTCAAGCCGGCCCATTCATGCTGAATTCAGCGAGGCTCTACTACTCAACAAATCAATGGAGTCTTTCATGAAAATCATTACCAAAACAGAGATCAAAAAAGTTACTCGAAAATAATAATTGCAATAACTACCTTTCCAGCTATGAGGATCAGCATAGCCAGTTGATCCACCGTCTGCATGGCTACTGTCTCACTCTACAGCCACACTCGAAGCAGCTGGGCCTCGCGCCCTGCGACCCCAACAATACATACCAGCAGTGGGTCATACAACACAAGAAGCCCAACTGGTGAGCTAAATAAGTGTAGCATACGTACTGTAGTATAGTTTAAGACGGTTGCGATATTTGAGCGTTAAATGCCTTCTGTAATACTAGACATAATTACTATACTAATATTTTCATTCGAATAACATATACTATATTATAATATAATATATTATATTCGAATGAATTGACATTATTAAACGTAAGTACTTGCGTCCATGACAGAGCAAAATACTAACATGTTATAGATTTGTTCGAATAACATGTATTCGAATGAATTGTCGTTACTATAAATAAGTTCTTGCGTTCTTGATAGAGCGCATTACTAACATTTAATAGAATAACCTTTTCATTTGTACCATCCAGGTGGTTCAAATGAAGGTTGACGATGACGTGCTATTTTTGTTTTACGTGCTGAAAATATCAGGGATGGCATGATACCAGCTACAAGAAACATCCCTTGTATAAATAGTTTATTCGTCTATTTCATATACCAGCAGACGGCATATTATATAAAACAATTTAATGATTTTAACATTTCAGGTCGTACCTATTTTTGTAATTGAGAAAATGTCTGTGTAAGTAACTTATGAAATTAAATTTATTAAATACTAAATTATTTTCTCCGTAGATTTCGCATATTGCGCAGTGGTTTAAATGGTCATCTGACTTTTACAGTCTTGGGTTCAATACACATACGGAGCAAACATTTGTCTCAAGTTTGCGGGTTCCTTGTATGCATTATTGTAAACGTATGTTAGTGCATATCATGTCCCCTATAAAGCGATTACCCACCCTACTGTAGGAATTTGCCTAATTTGTTTTTAAAAGCAAAAGCTAAAACTATTAATAATATAATAATAATATATTTTTCTGCTAATCAATTTTAAAACAGAATGGAACTGCGGTACAAATGAAACAGCCTATGATTGATAAACGTTTGAAATATTTTATCTCTGTCCCTTTAAAGGTGGTAAAAGTGGATAAAAAGGGACAAAAGTTGACTCGATTAGGATATACATAGATTAATGTTTCGATATCGCAACCGGAGTTCACAGCAATATTGCCATTACGCGTAAGTTTTTTGCGCCGTATGTGTTTCACTATATAGCGTTGCTAGTTGTAAACTTTTTATAAATGTAGTATTCGACTGAAAACGGCAAATATTTATTATATACTAGCTGTCTTGACAGACGTTGTCCTGTACACGGGAAAAAACCATTTTTAACCATTCTCGAATCCACTTGAACACACACAAAAAAATTTCATCAAAATCGGTCCAGCCGTTTTAATATTTTTTTCATACAAACCTTCTCCTGACAATAACGAACACATAAAAGAAAGATTTATCCAATTTGGTGCAGTCGTTTGGAAGTTATGCGCGTACAAACATTTCGGTGATTCATTTTTATTTATATGGACTATACTGTCCCGGCTTCGTCTGCATAAATCCCACTACGCCGAGTGTAGTGGTTTCGAATCGGAACAAAACTTTGTGTGACCCACAAATGGTTGTTCTGAGTCTGGAGGTTATTGGTGTCAGTTGTTTGAATGTGTGTAAAGTTCCCCGCGACAAAGGATTTATTCCTAGTGCGGACGTTCATCTTTCAAAAGAAAGGATTGAGTATATGCTATGTATTAATGCAAGCAACGTCGACTTCATAAAACATTTGGGCTTTAATCCTAATCCTAACTTCCTAACTAATATTATAAAAGCGAAAATGAGTTTGTTTGTTTGTTACCTTTTCACGCCTAAAACACTGAATCGATCATTCTGATATTTTGCATATACGTTGTCAGGTGTATAGAAACGGAGATAGGCTACTTTTCATCCCGAAAGAAATTACTGTTCCCGAGGAAAACAACAATAACGTTCTTATGATAATAGATGGCGCCACATGTCTTTCGAATCATGATTGTTGTACAAGCAGAGTACAACCCGAATTGATTGTCAAATTCTAAATTAACGCGAGTGAAGCCGCGGGCAAAAGCTAGTATAAAATATAATTTAGATAATTTTTCATGGCATAGTAAACGAATATTGACAAATATATTTTGACACTGTTCATGTAATTAGTGTCAATTAATACAAGATACATTATAAGGGCGATTAACCCTACCGATAATGACATTAGGTAGGCCAGGCCTTATGGAATCGACGCCAGATTTCTGGATTATCCAGAACATTGACTATTTTTGTGCCAAGTTTCAGCCAAATCGGTTCACGGGTTACAAAAATCCAAACATTCTCAAACTTTCCTATTTATAATCTATATATATATATATATATATATATATATATATATATATAGAAATCTCGTGTCACGGTGTTTGTGGTCACACTCCTCTGAAACGGCTCAACCGATTTTTATGATTTTTTTTATTCATGTGTGGTAGGTATGAGAATAGGTCGTTTCATACCGCTAAGAAATAATTTATATGGCATAACAACGTTTGCAGGCACAGCTAGTATTCATATAAATATTTACCACTTAAGTCATGAGTGTAACAATTAAATAAAAGTATGTATATTTTCCATAACACTATATATGTATATTAAAAGTAATTAGTACTTAATTATGTGTGAAACATTCCCCTTACACAATAACTGCCTTACATAGTAAGCTTTCTTATGCTCAAGTTATACTCTTGTTATTTATTGGTTCTAGGTCTAAAAATTATAACACATGAAAGAAAATAGTTTGTAAATGATAAAATAAGTTTCGCATTGTCAGATATTGAAAAGCTTAAACATTGTTCACTTACCCCAATGATTACATAGAAAATAGATGCACTAATGTATAGACAAATAGAGTCCCTATAGAGCACGGAGCCAATTCGAGTGGGTCTTTTACTAGAGAGATCCCATTTGTCATATTTTATTTTAAGACTACGTCGAGCGTAAGATAATGACAGAGCTCGTGCGGCGCATATTCAAATCGGCACGCGGCCGCTTTAGTAAAATTGTATGGAGGATTTGAAGTGCTTTTTTGATAAATATGTATTTTTATTGTCAACCAATAACTTAAATATTTGGGACGGCCAAACTGTAATACAACTATTTATGTTTCGTTTAAGCTGTAAAATAGGATAGATTTCTACTGTTATAATCCAAAAATCACGTAACACGAGCTTACGTTTTTGCATTTTTCGTGGAAATTTACGTAGTTTTGTAGGCGAAAATATTAATTATTTTAAGTTTTTTACACGGAGTAATTGTAAACACATTGATTGTTGTGGTAAATGTATATTTTATATTTGTATGAAACAAAAAGTGTTGATTTTATTCACTTAACTGTGACCGCCTGTTGCTTGGCATATTTCGCACGGCGCAGTCTTAACTATTTGTGCCTGTGACAACTATACAGGCGATCCATATATGACACTTATACTGTCAATATCACGCAGTATAAAGGTCACAGCTGACTTATACAACACCGCTCCCACAGGGAAAAATAATGTTAATAGAAATTTGAGCTTTAGGGCGACCTCTGTAGACATAATTTATATTGATATCACAAATTAGCAAACAGCTCGCTGTGAGTGAGCTTACAGTCATCATCCCACTCGATAGTTGAAGCCACGCTTACCGCGCGCTTGAAGCGGGCGGCCTGCGCGATTAGGGTCGTTCCGATACTAGTAAATACGAGTAAGTACTCGATACTTTTGATTCGATACCAACTACTTTTAGCATCGAATCAATCTTGCGATACTTACTCGGTATCGAAACAGAAGTACTTGGTATCGAATCGAATCAGACTGAACGAATGTTACTTTACAATTTTATTTCTGATCTCATCCTGATGAGTGAGAGACCTCTCTCTTCTCTCTCTCGCTCGACTCGAGATATTCGCCGTCGCCATATCGTTATTATTGTTAGCATTTTAGCAACACTTTTTTGATAATTGTTATCGAGTAATTTAATTTTATGTTATTGCTGCTTGTGTTTGGTTTTAAATGTTACCATAGCGCCACCAAACCTATCTTTTTTTTAAAATGTGTGGTTGTTATTATGTGTAATGTTAAAAATATATATAATATCAACCACTCCCCACATATTTTCCTATTATATCAGTCCCACAAAAAAATCTAAAAATTATTATCGATATGAGTAAGTATCGATACTTTAGGGGTTCTCATATGAGTAGTATCGAAAAATTATTTGAGTACTACTTATATGAATAGGTATCGATACCTTGTGGGTATCGGAACATCACTATGCGCGATGTACGCACGCACGCGCGGATAGTAATAGCTAGTCGACTGCTAGCTGTAAGCGCGTTAAAGGTGGTTGCCTGCTAGCTGTCGGTGCGTGGACAGCGGATAGTGGCCTCTCCGTTTGGCTTAGCTGTGCGAGAGCGGTATTGTATAAGTTGGCTGCGACCTTAATGCGTGCGCGTCGTGCTTCTATAAGAGACGAAAGTAATCATTATTATTATACACCCATACACGAATTATTATTATACACCCATACACGAATTATTATTATAAATGGTCGAAATTCGATACAATTTATTTTTTGTCTCCTACTCTCCTTCTCGATATGAACTATAACTATAACAAATCTCACATGCCTCCATATTCGCCATCGTCCTACGCGACAGTATTTTCGTTCCCATCATTTAGATGGTTGGCAGTCCACAACTGTGCGTGTCTCCATGAATTTTCTGCACAACAAAACTGTGAAATGAGCTGTCGCCTGCGGTATTTCCGGACCAATACGACCTTCAACACTTCAAGAAAAGAGTGTACTCCTTTTTAAAAGGCCGGTAACGCACTTGAAAATCTTCTGGTGTTGCAGGTGTCAATGGATGGCGGTAATCGCTTACCATCAGGCGATCCGTCTGCTCGTTTGCCCCTTAATCCATAAAATAAAAAAATAAATGTGGTACAAAGCTTTCTTTTCACATACCAATATATAAATATAAATAAATTATGACTTTCTTCATTCGAAAACACAACTGCATTCGAATAAAAAATCGAATGTTTTAACAGCTTCATACTTAAATATATTTCCTTCGTCTTTCATCATTCGAAGTAGATATTGAGTTGTATCTTAATTGTGCTTGTATTCGAGTATCATTCGATTGTTATTATAAATATTCGAAAATAATAGTAATTATGCGCATCGCTAATTCGAATGGTTGTATTACTTTTATCTCTAGAAGTACGGCGCGCAGTATTCCGTGCTCTGTTACTATTTCACATTAAATCAAACCGATATACATACATGTGTTTATATGTGAGTGCGCCTGTTTTCTCATCTTATATTGTTCTGATCATCTGTACGTATGTGTTTTGTGCCAATGTAATGTCACGGACTTTTATTCATCATCCCAGTGTGACCAAAGCCATGGTATAACCTTATATTGCCATTGTATAAGTCTAGAATAGAGCCGAAATAAAACCTTTTGGGATTACAAATAGTCTTTATACATACATGTTATATCTGTAGCCCTTTTTTACCATCTACAGACTCACGCTATATACCTATGTGTTCGCTGCGGCAAGAAATGCCGTCCTGCAATAGGCCTACATAGCCATCAACGCAATGTGGCAACCCATAAACCCACAACGCGCTGCAACAAACATCGACAACAGATGTTGTGGCCAATGATGATGACCATGAAAGTTACGGGCCGACTGGTCGTACATTTTTAAACATATTTATTACAAAATTCTGCCTGAATATCGGTACGTAACCTCTCGATTGTCTTAAATACTTTCATGAAGTAGTCCGACCAAAAGAGTAATGTCATTTTAATAGAGAGAAAGCCGATGAAACTTCATTGTAAATTTGTATTGTCCTGCCCGAAGTTTCGGCCATCTTCATGGTAGACCTACTGTTTAAATCCGGCAAAGATTCTTAGAGTCAACACCGATGGATGGAGTGGCGGCGAAGAGACTAAGTCAGTAACAATTAAAATTCAACCTAAAGTGCTTCAGAATACGACTGTATTTGGTACAACGAAATAAAATGACCGCGCTTTGAGTCGCTCGCCGTCATTTTATTTCGTTGTTGTACCAAATACAGTCGTATTCTGAAGCAATTTAGGTTGAATTTAAATTGTTACTGAATTAGTCTCTTCGCCGCCACTCCGTCCGTCGGCGCTGACCCTAAGACTCCTCTAAGTCAAGTCAGCATATACCAGTTACCAGTGGGTATGAATTCTGAAAATCTTTGTAAACAGTTTAAGTTTGTGATTCCGATTCCTTCGTTTAATTTAACCATACATCTTCTATCATTATTTTCTAGCATATGGGGTTTAGTGGCCAACGCATGCTGTGAGTTATAAAATCACGAGATTGAATAAGATAGTGTTACTAATATTATAAATGTGAATTTGTTTGTTTGCTACGCTTAAACGCTTTAACTACTCGACCGTTCATCATGAAATTCCGCACGTTGTCAGAGGTACAGAAAAGGACATAAGGATACATTTTATCCCTTATCCACAAAAAAGATGTTCCCGAGTGATACCTAGTATTATATCAGGATTATTTTTGTACTGTGGAAGAATATTTTTACTATGGCTCGGCTTTGCACTTTCAGTCTGTTCGCCTACATGAAATATCCTGTATGAATACAGAACATTTCATATTTGTGTGCTAAGTTTCAGCCAAATCTATTAACGCGGGATTCAGTAACAAACAAACATGTTCACAAACTTTTACATTTATAATATAATTCTAATTATATGCAATGTCATGATTTTATACCAGACTAGATGCCCGCAGTTTCACTCACGCTTATGGTTACTGCGCGGCCCCCGTGGGTCCTAGCGTTATATAGCCTTCCTCGATAAATAGGCTATCCAACACTAAAATAATTTTTCAATTCGAACCAGTAGCTCCTGAGATTAGCGCGTTCAAACAAACAAACTCTTCAGCTTTCTAATATTAGTATAGATATCGACGGCTAAATGACGGAATTCATTTTTCATAGATTGTAACAATTTGCAACCCGAAAATACTTTGCTGTGCTCTAAGATATTAATATCGAACTCTGGTGTCACTTTGTCATGTACAATAATGGTATTGTTAGTACCCATGAGTGCCTACTAGGTACTTGCCACGACTTCGTCAGTGCCGATATCATTTGCTTGAGTCACATTATAGACCATTTCGGTTCTACTCAACAGAGCACTCACTGATCGGTAAACGATTAGCGAGGTTAAGCAACACTGGGTGCGGTCAGTCTATAGATAGGTAACCACTTAGTGGTATTTCATCTGAGCGTCTCCGTGTTTCGGAGGGCACGTAAAAAGTCGGTCCCGGTTGTTGCCAAATTGACAGCAGTCGGTATGCCATGTCAGAGGCCTACGGGCAGCTTGAACAACTCTTGACAACAGGTTGGCCACTTACCATACGAAAAGAAGAACAGAATAAGATGACACGTAAAGTTACATTTCTTACATGACGGTTGTATCAACAAACAGGCAACATTTCTAAAACCATTGTTTTGAGATCTGGTCTCAGGATCAGGCTCTAATAATAATAATAATAAGTTTATTAATAATATTAATAATAATAAAATACATCATTACAAAGTTCAAACAGTTACAAAAATGAACATTGAGTGAATTATAAATAAATAAATTCGTTTTAAAAAATCTGCGGTATACGGACACAGTCTCATTACAGTTTTGAATAGTAAAGATAGAGCCTCCACTCCGGTTTTAAAAGAGAGTTAGAAATGAGATCTTACTCTTCTTCTCCCTAGCCTTTATTATTCCCAAGTCACTTGGGGTCGGCTTTCTAGTCTAACCGGATTTGACTGGATATCAGTTTTTACACGGAGCGACTGCCATCTGATCTCCGCAACCCGAAGGCTAACGATACCCTAAGGCTAGACCAGTGTCATGATATTATAGGGCACTGACTTCCCAATAACGACTGCCATAGATGTTCATGGCAGCCGGGACCGACGGCTTAACGTGCTTTCCGAGGCACGAAATGAGATCTTACTGAATAGCAAAAAGCATCGTATCTCTGTCAATACATTTAGAAGATTTTAGGCTTTATTCAGCCATCTCAGAATCTCTTATTCAATGACAAAATCCCTCGAGATAAGAGACAAATATCGTTTATTTTAGTACCGCTGCGGTTTCTTAAGTCGTAAAAGGCAAAAAATAGGAGTACCTATGTAGGTCTATATTTTTGGCTCTCCTTGTAGAATAACTCAGTGTTGCCAGGTTACAAAACTTGGTATTGGGACTGGATAAAATTATATAAGTAAAGTGTAAGTTAACCGACGATTTGTGAATATTTTTAATAAGTATAAAATAAATTTGCTTGAAGTTAAAAGTAATCTGGCTACACACTCGGCTTAATTGTATTATTTTAAATAATGTTTCAACGCGACATTACTCAAAATGTAGTTACTATGAAATTAAGTATATTACGATTTTATTTTTCAGCATAATTTATAGTCATAGCACTTTTATGTACTTAGTATTGGATAGCAAATAAAGATTTTATGTATTTATTAACAGATTATAATGTGTCATTACCACATTTTTATGTAGGATAGGTTGGCAGAGTTAAAGAAATAACAATAAAAGGGTTTTTGTTTTTAAATAGTTTTTGTTATCTTTTCCTTTTGTGTTTTTGGGTAAACATCTATCATGCAAGTATCGTAAATTAACAAACTACTTTAACAATACATTCGTATAATAAGTTTCAGAATCTGCATGAAATATGCCAAGTACACACTCCGTTGAAATAGACTGAGCCTTATGACGTAGACATAACATAACTGCATGTATGTAAAATATTTGGATACCACGTAAATCTGTCTAACCTTCAAGAAATAAAAACGTGTTAATATGTCTTGATAACCAGTACCTACTTGTAAGATAAATAGATTATGAATTTATTTTGTGTCATATCATAAAGACAATGTTCTTATGTAGACTGATCTTGTAAGCTCTCACAGACTGGCTATTTTAGCAAAAACGCGCGGTTCGGCGTTACTAACTTAAACACTGGAAGGCGCGTTTTGAAAATAGCTTATGTGTAATAGGCTATTATTAGGACAGAAGTAATAAGATATCAATGAAATGTAATATTAAGAGTTGAAGGCACGCATTCATTAGACATAAAAATGGTATACCTACCTACCTGTCCAATTTAATGCGATTTTCTATATAGTATATACGTTATCAGTTATCACATAGCCAGTGCCGGATTAACCATGTAGCAAGAGTAGCAATTGCTACAGGTGCCGCGCGAAAGGGGGCCCCGCATATTTAAACCCACTCATCTCTGCCTGAGCGTAATTTTTTGAGTGAAACTTATTACTTAAGATGTGATATTGAATTTACTTGAGGTCACAAAAACGTGAAATGTTACAACTTTACCTACTAAGACAATCCACGTCAGACAATCGGTAACCGACTATTTCCTTGTCGTAAATAAAATACCGAATTTCATACGGTAAACGCACAATTTCTACAAAAAGTCGCTCATATAAATGTGTAAAATTTCAGTCGGCCCAATAATCAGTTCTACAAAAAGTCTGACGTATGCAAGCACTCTTACCCGAAAGAATTTGCTAAGGGCCCCGCGCTTGCTTAATCCGGCACTGCACATAGCCAGTACTGATGAGTAATAGTCAACTAAAGCCAATTCTCAGACAATAATTCCAAGTCTGGGTGACATTATAATGATATCAAAGTGAGAATCTAATAAAAAAGTATTTTACATGAAACCTCGCGCAACCTGTTCATTCTGACAAGAGTTAATATTTACGTTGTAATAAATATTTAGTGAGTGCGTGCCTTTATTTCCATGCAAGATAGTTATAAAATTTTCATATAACCGACTATTCTATGTATATCTGGTATTAAAAAGAAATTATTTCAAAATTGCTATATTTTAAATTTCTGAGATCCTTATATATACAATGTATATATTTTTATGAAAAGCAAATGCGTTTTATTTATTTCCTGATTTTTACATGTATATACGTCTAAAGGTTGGATCTTATTTCTTCAGATATATTCGTAAATGTACGGTAGTATGTAAAGGTACATTGAGATAAGGCTCTTCCTAGAGTACCTACAAAATGCGGAATCACATTCAAGAGCGACCAGTTACGTTACGCCTTTTATGTTCCTACTGCAAGAAATGAGGTCCAACCCTAATATATAATCGTGTTCAGGAAGAACGGGTCACCGAAACGTAAAACTCTAAATCGATATTTGTATTCCCTTAAAATTTGCCTTTATAATAAGAATGCTATGGACCCTTAACGTTCCTGAACCTTTGTATGTAAATTTGGTTTATAAAATTACTGTGATTATACATCTTGACAGTTTTATATATTTTCCAATGTAAAGATAAATAAATTATTATTTATTGTTGTTGTGAGTTTTATTGCCTTCATTATACTTACATAGCATCATATACTTTATAATTTATATAGTAGTAGAGCCTCGCTGATTTCAGCATGAATGGGCCTGCTCGACCGGGGAAGGACTACCCTCTCACAGAATATCGACGTGATATACCAGTATTCCTATTGTCGTGTTTCGTTCGGCGAGTGAGAGTACCGGAAGCCCAATCACCCCCTTTACCCCTTCCCGCTCCTTCTCCTTCCCACTTCCATTCCTAAAGGGTCAGCAACGCGCAAGTGATGTATACAACTAAGGTGGCAAACAAGCATACGGCCCACCTGATGGTAAGTGGTCACCGTAGCCTATAGACGCCTGCAACACCAGAGGCATCACTTGCGCGTTGCCGACCCTTTAGGAAAGGACGTGGGAAGGAGGAGCGGGAAGGGGGAAAGAGGGTGATTGGGCCTCCGGCACTCTCACTCGCCGAACGAAACACAACAGTAGGAATACTGCTATTTCACGTTGATATGTGTCAAAAATAAATCTCCGTAGGTAAAAAAAGGTGGGCGGATTTAATTCAGTGCAAACGTACTAAACAAACATACAGCCTCAAGCTATGATAAGTTATTATTATAGACGCTTGAAGTATCAGAGTATGGCTAAAAACCGGCCGAGCTAGCCGGAGAGTCATTGCCATATTAGCTTAAAAGGAATACCTACCACTAATAAGACAGAAACCCTAAGCAACTGTAGGAGACTGTAGGTACTGTAGCTTACCATTGAAACACAACAAGAAAATTGAAGGCAAAGAATGTATCGTCCTGCTATAGGCGGCCTAGATTCCTGTGCCATGTCATGACGCTTTAAAATAGTGCTAACTAATGATATGCACAATTGCATTCAAATACACTCGCGTGCAAGTAAATCGACTCAAGGCTCAAGTGCGCATAAAAAGTGATATAACTTAAAAATGCCTTATTTTATCTCTATATAATGTTTTACATAATTATAGCCTAGTAATTAGGCTTTAAAATGGTAGCATAATTTCAGTAATTTAAATAAACACATGTCCTTAGAATGCAACTGAACGCAACCTCCCATAAACTGCTCTGCGCTCTATACACAACTTGCGCGACACAACCCGCTATAAAAACCCCCTGTAATCGTTTTTTCTTATCAGTCGCTCACTAGACGTTGACCTGAACACATCTCTGCAAATTGAAGCCGTCATTTGAAGAAAATTATGGATACAACACCTGAAGAAGCCGCTCAAGTCGTTGCCCTGTTGCAAGAAGGGTTGAACCAGCGAGAAGTCGCTCGTCGGTTGAATATGAGTCAGTCTGCTGTCTCGAGAGTGTACAGGAGGTTTCAAGAGAGTGGTGCCTTCACTCGGCGGCCTAATACCAGCCGACGCCGGTGCACCTCGGAGCGTGACGACCGGTTTTTGGTCTCGACCTCTCTCCGAAATCGACACCTTACCGGCGGGGATGTGCAGCAGGAGCTACGTCAAGTTCGCGGAGTAACTGTCAGTCAGTGGACAGTTAGAAGAAGGTTGAAGAAAGCTAACCTTACTCCGAAAAGACCCGCTACAGGCCCGAAGTTGACCACAGCCCACCGTCAAGCACGCCTTCACTTTGCTCGAGAGCACTTGGATTGGAGCATAGAGCAATGGCAGTCGGTCCTGTTCACAGATGAGACGAGGATGTGTCTCCATGGCAGCGACAGGAGAGGTCGGGTGTACCGGCGTCCTGGTGAACGGTTTTCACAGTGCTGCTTTGTTGAAACCGTTGCATATGGTGGCGGTTCTTGCATGATGTGGGCTGGAATTTCCTTAGAAGCAAAAACGGACCTTGTTTTCGTTCCTGGGGGAGGCCGGAGAGGAGGTCTGACCAGTGATCGTTACATTGAAAATGTTCTACTGGATCAAGTTGTCCCTTATCAAGGCTTTATTGGGGATAATTTCATCTTGATGCATGACAATGCCCGATGTCACACTGCTCGGGCCACACGTGAGTTCCTGAGTGAAGTTGGAATTCACACTATGGATTGGCCAGCGCTCAGCCCCGATTTAAATCCCATTGAGCACAAATGGGACGAGCTCAAAAGTAAAGTTAGGGCGAGGAATCCAGCTCCGACAAACATCAATGAGCTCAAGACTGCGTTGGTAGAAGAGTGGGGCCGAATACCACAATCATCAATTAAAAAGTTGATAAGGTCGATGAAGAATCGCTTGAGAGCAGTGATCAGGGCTAGAGGAGGGAACACCAAATATTGACACGAATAAATTTTTTATCTTATGCACATTTTGTTTCATTTATACCCAATAACCCCCATACTGTGAAATTGTATGAATTTTCAAAATTTTTTACAATATCTTTGACATTCACCTTTTTTACTAACCTACTGAATCGATTTTCATGCAACTTACATAATTTTAAAGCTCAATTACTAGGCTTTAATTATGTAAATATTATATAGAGGTAAAATAAGGCATTTTTAAGTTATATCACTTTTTATGCGCACTTGAGGCTTGAGTCGATTTACTTGCACGCGAGTGTAGTATCGACAACACATAGGCTGTGTCCCTTTACTACGCAAAACTGGTATCGCGTTGTACACTACTGTATTCGAATCATATTCGAATACAATTATGCGCATTACTATGAACCATTTGGCCGCCACAGTCGTACATGGCAAAGCAAAATGTGCCAGTATGCCACGGTCACGGCTACATGACAAATTAAAGGCTGAAATGCATGGCGCCGAGAGCACGCTATGCTTTTTTGACGTGGCGGTCAGAGGGTTGATAACACAAGTGAAGTATTTTGTACTATGTATTTTCTCACTATTTATGAGAATATCGATGATTGTAACCATTTGTGAGGCTTATATAAATGTAACTATCAGAAGCTAGCACTGGCTTCTAAGATACAGGTCCATACCTAGTTTAGAAGTCAGGGTCTCCATTTTGTTATGTATTCCTTAAGCCCCAAGTTTTGTACCTAGATTAAGTGTTTTTCTTATGAAGTAATAAACTTATTATTATTATAAAGAAAGCAATAAAACAACATCAGTCTAATAAAGTTATTTATTTTATAAATAATATTATGTATTGAATTAAATAAGCAGAAATCTTTGCTAACATAATTTTATGGCGCACTTAACCGGTCAACACTTCAACATCGAAAATTAACGTACCAACAACTGCAATACTGAACTAACAAAGTAAACCAAATGTGAGCAGCCCGAAGTTAATAATCAATCAATTTAAAATCGCCAGGTTGAAGATATAACTTAGCGTCATAGCCTATAAAGCTAGAATACACAACCTAAAGGCCGATATCTAAACATATCTGGATGCAAACTAATTTTGTCTGACTGAACATCTTTTGCGTCTTCTAAGAATTTCTATCAAAAAGCTCATGAAAGATACCTTTGTAGCATTTGGAATTCTATTATGAAATTGAAACGTATATTCAATCTGTCAATTCCTCACTGTTTGATTATTATTTTCGATGGAAATATATGTACTAGGCAGTACGGAAGCCTTTTCCTCCCCCATACTGATATGTCCTGCACCTTTATCGAGATATCGAATTCTAACTAAACCACCTAACAGTCACATAAGGGTCACATTGATAAGTATAGGTGGATTAGAAATAATGTGTGCATGTGTGTGACGCAATCATACAAATTATTATTATATATATTATGACTATTGCAAGAATAGATACAATTGTAAATTGAAGTAGCCGCTTGTTTGCATGTGAATTTTGCTGTTGGTAGACTACACAACAAACATCACTATTTTGTGTGGGTAGTTTTGTATTCTACCCAGAATTTAGCATCTACCCGCACTGTCTACCCATTAGTAGTAACATACATTTCACTGCTCATATCTGTTTGCTGAACTCGACGATCCGATTTACAGGTGTGACGATATAATAGTTTTATAGTAGCAAACAATATTAGAAAGGCAAGGTCACTTCTGTGATTGTTAAGACTGTGTAATTTTGAGGCTTCACCATGAGAAAAGTATTATGTAATATATTTCTGGCATCAGTTAAACATCAAAACTAAACATTCTATAAAATAATATTGTATAATGTGAAGTGTAAAACATTACTATTGACTGTGTTACATATAAATCGTTACAGTAAATTAGTAGATGTTATATCCTAAATACGGAGTATTAAGAGCATTATTATACGTCAAATTTGAATTATCTACCCTACTATACTTTTAGGAAGGAATCCTTGACCACCATTCGTCCCAGTTAGTTACGCGTTGCGATTGCTCCAAAATTGACCAATTAGGCGATGGAATATCTGGTGCCAGCCAATTGAAGTCATCCAATTTATCCCAGTGGTTTGAATTTTGATCTAGCGATGACATATTCAAATGCTTTTCTAAGTCTTGATAGTACAAATTGTATGGAGCCGTGCGAATATCGGTGCAGTCTTCCACAATCCCTTTGCTTGTAACGTGTAAGTAGATGTCACAGTGTGTCGATGTGTGCATACGTAGCTGTTGGCAAGCCGTTATGACCCTACAGTTGTTACACTTGTCTACAAACACGGATGAAGTGACAGGCCCAGAAAGCACTATACAATTCTCTAAATTAGTTAAATGCAATGTTCCCATGACACCCTTCAGGCCAATGGTACAGTTTTTAAGATTCCGCAGAGCAACATCCCTTTGAAACAAGTCGTCATTCTCGAGCAGTAATACTTTGTTCTCCTGTGAATCGAAACCGAACAGTTTTTCATCCCATTTGTTGCTATCAGTCTTACCCGCACCGTCGTTTTCGTCGATCGAGCTCTGCGTTTGACTGTGGGACTTCGGCAGCTTTTTCTTTGAGAAGCCAAACTTTTTTCTAGGAACATACCGGTCTTCTAATTCGTAGCATTTTGTTTGTAGATTCTGTACTATGCCTAAATATTTGCGCATGTTGAATTCCTTCAGAAAGAACGATGAGGTGACTACATATTTTTGTAATTCGTTAACTTCTCTTTTTATGCTATCAAAATGCGAAGGCAGCGCATTAGTTTCAGTTGTCGGGATCTGAGACAGTAAGTCTTCTATGTATTCTGATTTGATTTTGAACGCTCCGGAAAAATAGTCTTCATTTTCATTGGATGCATCTACTTCTTCCCTTGCTTTGTGCGCTTTCTGTAGTTTTTCTAAACGTTGTGCATCTCGCCTACTTAGCCTTTCTAATACAGTACTTTTATCACTCATTTTCCTTTCTTTAACAAATCTTCTATTGTTTTATTTAGATCAGAATCCTGATTTATTGCGCCTTTAAGTACTTCTACGGTTTGGTGACTTGCTTTCCTTGCATCTGTATTTTTGGATCCTGAGTCGAACTATAAAGTAAAATAACATTAGCAACTACGTTTTTCTTTTGAACATACCAACAAATCAATGAATATAATGAATCTAAAACATACGGCCACTTTGAGTCGATAGAGAGCTGAGATTTCGCGAAATCAAAGCAGCCTTATGCTGTAGGATAAAATGGATCAAACTTGATGAATTAGTAGCTTCTATGATAATTTAAATTCAACATGAATACTGATGGAATAGGCACTGATATATTTACGTAACTGACCAGAATGTTTATGGCCAGTAAATTTCGGGCAAACTTTATGAAAATGTTATTCTAATCTAAGAACATCACGGACAACCCATAAAGCCAAAAACGGTATATCGTAGTGATCACAAACAAGAAACATGCAGAGATTAGTCCCAATAAAACCATCTAGAGTTAGATACCCACTAAGTTCGCGTGCCAAGTGTGTGCCGTCCTGTACCGATCAAAAGGAGATAGGGTTTGCGAGCAAGCAATCGCTAGCGTTAACCATTTGAAAATCGAACAATTATTATGTCATCAGTATTGACTAGTATTTTCCTTAGTTCTTTTTTAGTTTTGATTTAGTGTATACCAAAAATTTAATCATTTTTGTTAAATAACAAATCCGACCCGATTTGGTGCATTAGCTTGGGCTCCATTCGGCTTTTAAAGGGTAATTATAAGTAATACATCTGAGGGTTGGTACGATCATTCAGCTCTATGCGGCTGTCAATCGGAATACGTGTATGTGTGGGCATACCGGGCATTTTACGGAACTGTATCATCTAGCTTTGTGCTAACGAATCCCGAACATGTGAAGCATTCTTTAGAAAATTTATTTTAAGTAAGCCTTGAGATCATATAATGAAGACCCAGTTACACATTCAAAGCGAAATTTGGGAGCGTATGTTGGTAGAAGACAGCGCCACTAGTTCGCGAACGTAGTCGATACCCACGACAAATTTAATGATCAGTGACCACAATCAATAAATACTGGATATAATGACCTTCTTAAGTAGATCATCATCAGGTTTGAACAACTTGAATAGTGTATAACCGATGGTGCCGAACGTAGCCACCCAAAATGTGGCTCTAATAGCAATAGACATCTCACCGCTAGTTTATATTTTGCCTTCGTTAGTCCAAATTGCCAGATCTAGTTCCCTGGTCTTATTGTGAGCAATTTTTTCGCCGACGCCGTAATAACCTTCCAAAGCCCAGTTGTGGTTTTTGTACATATACAGACGAAACTCTGAAAAGAAAAACAACATTGTTCTATCATTGAAAGAATAAAGTAAAACAGGTAAAATAAAAAAGAAGACACAAATGAAATTCTTCATACAATGATAATAGGCCTAAATATTAAATAGATAAAAGTTCAGTAGAGCAAATTACTATTTAAACCTGGTACAGCCCATCCGGTGAAGCACTGGTGCTTAAGTTGTTCATCATATGGGCTGCACCAACAGCTACAAATAGTAACAGACAAATAACTTGGTTATGGGGTGCTCTGACCAAGATTGGTTGGGCCCTTAGGATACCTAACATAGTACTATAATCCATAGGAAAACCAATATTTTTTGTCCAATGTTTGGGCAATGCAGTTTTTTTTTTTTTTGATGTAGTAGGCAAACGAGCGGACGGATCGCCAGATGGTAAGCGATTACCGCCGCCCATGGACGCCCGCAACACCAGAGGAGTTACAAATGCGTTGCCGGCCTTTTAAAAAGGAGTATGCTAGTGCAGTTATGCTTCATTTTTAAAGGCTATGCAAGTTATGCCTCTGCCATTGTAAGCTTTAACCCTTTGGCCACTACGTCAAAAAGCAAGAGTGCTCTGTGCCAAGCTACAATTTTATCCTTTAATACCAACATCGTTTTTGTGATCTTATACTAATATGGATGAAATAGTAAACAGTTTACATAATAAAACAAAACTAACAAACATCCTATTAGGTATTGACCAACTACAATGGAGATGGACTGGGCACCTGCTCCGTTGTAAGCATGAAAAATGGAGTAAACAAGTAACTGTTTGTGATCTGTGATTGCATCATTAAAATGAGGCAAGCATACATACATAGTACAGTACTTATATGCTGCATCTGTAATGCTTTCAAATAATGTAAAAAATAAAAATATGAAATTCATTCCTCACAGTTTTATTTTAATTTAATTTTTTCATTAACGATAACTCCCACACTAGGAATAATTTCAGTGTCCCGGGGGACTTTACAAACATTCCAACGAAGGACGTAAAAAACACCCAGACTCGGAACAAACATTTGCGGGTCCCACAAAGTTTTGTACCATGTGGGACTCGAACCTACAACATTTGACACAGTGGCAAAGGCCAGGTGGCTACCTTAACCACTACGCCATCCATGCAGTCATACATGCAAACATGTTGCAATTATAATATGTTTGTTATTCAAGCAAATTGAAATGTCTAAGTAGTTCATAAAATTAACAATAGATCAAGTAATACAATGACAACATACTGTCTTTATAAGTCATAATTATTAATATTCAAATTAACTTTTCTTTAATTATATGTATCCATAATTATTAAGTGCATGCAGTGTTTGCTTGCAATTAGATGTAACTTTGTCTACAAAGCCTATTATGCTATGTGTTTATTGTATGATTGTACTATTATTACATTTGATAGAGAAATAAATAATACAGCCACGTGCAAAAGTATTAGGCACCCCTATTGTTTGTCTCTATCTCAACAATGAGCGCTCGGATAAGGGTTTTATGGTCTTACTATTGCATCGGCGGCATTTTTAAACAAAAATAAAACAATAACAAATATTTATGACAGTGTGCAGTTTAAAACAATGTTTTTACAAATTTGCAATTTTAAAGTTTACTCTTTTAGTGTGTTATCAGTGCTTGCAGTGAACAGACACATATCGTACGCAATTGTTGCTACCATATTCCTGAAGACTAATATTCATCGAGTTAATAATGCCTAAAAAAGCAGAACTTAGTGCAGAGCAGCGCCTAAAATTAAAATTTTACATGAACAAGGCATGTCTCAAGTGAAAATAGCCCGAGAAGTGAAGTGCTCGCGTTGTGCAGTGCAATATGCACTAAATCGCTTCAAAGAGATCGGTACTCATGAGAATAGGCCAAGAACAGGCAGAAGAAAAATAACTACAGATCGTGAAGACCGATTGTTAATTAGGCAGTCTCTACAGGACCGTAAAAAAACTGCTTTGGAGCTCGCTGCAGCTTTATCTGAAGGAAAAAGCAGATCAGTGAGCGCGTGTACTGTGAGAAGAAGGCTTATTGCAGCTGGGTTAAAAGGTTGCAAGGCAAGAAAGAAGCCGTGGCTATCGGAGCACAACAAGAAAAATCGGTTGCAGTGGGCCCTCAGACATAGAGATTGGACAGTGGAGGATTGGTCCAACGTACTGTGGTCAGACGAATCTAACTTTGAGGTATTGTTATTTAATTTATGTATTATACCAAAACACATAGCCGTCTTTGAAATCACGTCCTGCGAGGGAAATATGCAATCTTGAATTAAGTTATTTTTTTGCTTGTTCCATAGGTGTTTGGAACACCCGGTGTTACTTACGTCAGGCGAAGGGTGGGCGAAGAGTACAACCCAGATTGTGTAGTGCCCACTGTTAAACACGGTGGAGGCTCAATAATGATCTGGGGTTGCATGGCTGCCGATGGAGTGGGCGAAATGATGTTGTGTGAGGGGCGAATGAATAGCACCAAATACACAGAAGTTCTGGAAACAGCTCTAGCACCGTCTGTTACACAGATTTTTGGTGATACAAACACCGACGGCGTAAAATTCCAGCAGGACAACGCCACTTGCCACAAGTCAGCACACACTATGGCATGGATGGCTCAAAATGGAATAGATCTTTTGGACTGGCCGCCACAATCACCGGACCTCAATCCTATTGAACATATTTGGTCTATTTTGAAGAAATATATCCGTAGACACTCGATAAGCAACAAGCAAACACTACTCGCCGCGTTAAAGCATGAGTGGCAAAAGATATCCCAAGAGGAATGTTTTAAGCTGGTAGAGTCAATGCCAAAAAGAGTGGCTGCTGTCATTAAATCCAAAGGTGGACCGACAAAATATTAATTATTTTATTAAAATAAATCTTAGTAATCATATGTTTTGTTTTCTTTACATTCCCTATGCTCAATCACCCTAAAACTGACATTACTATAGGGTGCCTAATACTTTTGCACGTGGCTGTACTATATATATATAATTAGGTATGTATATATAGTCCTCCTCAATGATTTTGATGACGGCAACCTTAGAAATCATGGCACTTCTTATAAATACCATATCCTTATCCTTACTAATATTATAAATGCGAAAGAAACTCTTGTCTGTCTGTCTGTCTGCTACCTTTTCACGCTCAATCTGCTAAACCAATTTTGATGAAATTTGGAATGGAGATAGCCTGAGACCCTGGGAAGGACATAGGCTATATAACATCACGCTACAGCTCACGGGAGCGGTGCAGTAACCACAAATACCACTGACGCGGGTGAAACCGTGGGCACAGCTGGTAATAAATAATTAAAATAAACAGTGATATAATATGTATAAGGCAGTTTAATTTCAAAGTGTGACATATCAACATAAGATGGCCCTAGTCCAATTTTCCATCTAACTATTCAGCACACTTTAAACTGAAGTTTAATTTCAATATTAACTTAATGCTTGCCAAGCTGCTATACATCACATCCAAATTGTTTAAGGTATTGTAAATAGCAGCTTCGCCTTTTATTATATATGCGTAAACAATAGATATTCTGCCTAGTCTTTGAATACCAGAGATAATTAAAAATCATTTGCGTCTGGCCACTGTAACTCAATAGGTTAATGAGTTTTGTGCATCTGGAGAAAGGATAATGAGCATAGTAGAATATAACACTTGCTTTATGGAAACTAGTTGCAAAATCATACTGAGGCTTGATACTAGGACAATAACCTGCATTACTAGTATAGTATTATATTATCTGTGCCTGCATATTAAAAATCTGAGCAAAGAAATTGCCATTCAGCCTTGCTATCCAGCCAACACAAAGAGTATCATATCAGCTAACCGTACAGTACCTTCTTTATAAGCATTTGGAATCATACTTATCCCTAACAACACAACTCAAGTTTACTTTGAACTTATTTCCTGTTAGGTGGAAATGTTTGCTATTTTCAACAGCCCACTGTAATCTACATCCTGTAATTTCTCACTATACATATAACCATTTAGAAATGTAAAATTATAACATTGCATATCTATTGATAGATTGCTATGGTAACTTTCTGACTAACCTTATGTGCATATCTCCTGCAAGACTATCATCAATAAGATTAGCACTATAATTAAGGACCAAGATATATATGTATATATATATATATAGGTTATAATATTCACAAAATATATTGGTAACAATTTACTACACATCCAAAATCAGTCGGGAAATCCAAATCTTTAACAATATAAATTAATTCTAGCACAAGCAAGTTATCTGATATTCCCAATAGTATTTATACTACTTTATTTCACTGAAATGATTGGTTTCCAAACTGAAATGGGTACAACTCAATTTCAATAAAGGTAGATAAAATTTACACAATGTGTCACTAATTTGTGTACTACTGAAATTAAAAAGAACCTTTATCATTAAGTACAGATCCATTGCCAAAAACAAAAGCAAAAACGACCCAAATACTTTTTCAGACAGACAAGTAATGCACATGTTCATATGCATTAATTATTGCGACTTAATAAAATGACCTTTCGCGACATCGAACAAGAAACATGTGCCGCATAATGTAAATTTCTCTGTTCTAAATACTTACGCACATATTCACTAAAATAAAAAGAATTCACGTACCTCTGTCGGAATTGAGCTTATACCACAGACAGTAGGATGCAGCTAATCCAACAGCTTCGACTAATAAAACAGTCTTCAAAGAATAAGTGATGAACCGTTTGTATGCAGGCTTCGGACTTTTGGTTAGCATAATAACAAAATTAGCGAATTATTTTCATAAATCCCGATTAAAAATTGCCTTGAAGCCTTGATAAAAATATGATAATGAATGTCTCACGCGATGACGTAAGGAGAGAAGCGTTCAAATTCTTAAAAATCTCATTTTGAATCGTGGTTTGTATTGTTTTATTTCAATTTAAATTTAATTTATTAGTACTTTTTATTCTTTTCTAGCCAATAAAATATTATGGCACTAAATTAAACGTAAATTATATATCGTGGCTTCATTTTAAGAATATTTTGTGTAGAATATTTTTTGTGTATACAGATACAAACACAGCATTTATCAAATGTTTGAACAGACGGACGTTCCATTCCATTACACTGCTGCACTGTATTTATCGTGGGCGCACACTATATGCTATGCGACACGATAAATATAAATAAAATAATAGGTTTAGTCTCGGACCAATTATCCAGTTGGTCCGAGGGTATAGTAGTAGTACTATTTGTGCTGTACTACGCAGTTTTTTATCCAGTGTATGCAAATCGCTTACTCGATTTGCAATTCAATATATTTGTAACTTTAAAAATGTGAAAAGATAATTATCAAGCTATAATTACTTTTTACAAAATATAAACATCTTACTGCAGTAGGTATCACAGATGAATACTATAATGAACTACTTAAGCACCACTGCTTCAATGGATAAGTTTTATCTAGGCATAAATATTATAAATTGTGCTACTTATAATCATTCAATTTCTGTCTACTTTTTTATTTTATCTGTTTTGCTTTACATTAATGCCTTTAATGATAGAACAATGTTGTTTTTCATTTCTGAGTTTCGTCTGTATACCACAACTGAGCTTTGGAAGGTCATTATGTCGTCAACGGAAAAATCACTCACAATAAGGCTGGCCGCATACATACGTTTTCCGAATTCGATTTCCTAACACGTAATCTCGATTCGGAATTCCGTGAGACTAGCGCACACGTTAGGTTTTTTCATTCGGAATGTATACTGTCAGTACGGATAGTGATAGCGTAGTGAACGCACGTCGATAGAGGACGATGATTTATTAGCAATTGCATTTCAATAGTAAACAATTATAGCAATATTTAACAGTTATCAACAGTAATAAAACAAACATATTTAAACGAAATTATATCTCTTTAAATACCTGCTCCCAGGCCAAATCTATACTAATATAATAAAGCTGAAGAGTTTGTTTGTTTGTTTGAACGCGCTAATCTCAGGAACTACTAGTCCTTATTGAAAATTATTTTAGTGTTGGATAGCCTATTTATCGAGGAAGGCTATAGGCTATATAACATCACGCTACGACCCAAGGGGGAGGCGCAGTAACGATAAACGCGGCTGAAACCGCGGGAACATCTAGTCTTTTATATCTCTGTTGTGGTAGTCCTTGTCATGTATATTCCACAAGCAAGGGTATTGTTCAATAGACAATATTAATGTTTCTACCTCACACATTATAACTATCGTTTACGTACGTACGATGCGCGCGGCGCGGGCGCGGTTCCGAATGAGAATTTCCGAACGTGTGCGCCGACACAAACAAAATGTATGCAAGGACTGCATTCCGCATGACGTCATTAGGTTTTTTCCGAATGTTTTCTCCGAACGCACGGGTTTGCATTCGAAACGTACATACGGAATCTTTTCCGTTCGGAGAGAAAGCGGACGTGTGCGGCAGTTAGTGTATTTTATATTGATTCCATGCATTCGGAGCTCCGAATGTGGAAAACGAATTCGGAAATCGAATTCGGAAAACGTATGTGTGTGGCCAGCCTAAGACCCGGGAACTAGATCTGGCAATTTGGATTAACAAAGCAAGCGGGCCATTATCAACGACAAGTCACTCGTTAACATAACATGAGCCAATCTACTGTTCCACGAGTAAGTACCTATTAGTTAGTTCCATGATTTAAAGAGAATGGTGCCTACATTCGGAGACCACTAACTAATAGACACCAGAGCACATCTGGAGAGGTACCACTGCTTCATCGTATCAACTTCGCTGAGCAATCGTCATTTTACGGGCGTTGATGTGCAACAGAAGCTCAGAAGTTTCGAGGAGTGACTGTCAGTTTGTGGTGTAATAACTAATAATATAGTGTTTTAAAAATAAACAAGATAAAATTAATAATAACGGCTTAAATTAAAGCGCAGTCAGTGTTATCCCGGCGCAATGGCAGTATCACCAATCACGAGAAATTTTATGTTTCACAAATTAAGTCATAAAAAAAATTACATTGTGAAAATAGGTAGACGCGACCGGGGTTTTGTCTCATAGAAGGCCACAAATGCAGTCAACCATTGTCATTCCAAGCGCGAGAACGAGACAGAGCTATAAACTCTGCAACACGCTGTCAGATTCTCGGTTATGCAAGGACATTGAACTTGAATTGAGACTGTGGACAGTTGGACACAGTATTGTCTATATTGTGCTGTGAACCTCCCTCAGTCTCAATTCAAGTTCTATTATTACATACTAGATGTTCCCGCGGTTTCACCCGTGTTTATCGTTACTGCGCCGCCCCCGTGGGTCGTAGCGCCTATAGCCTTCCTCGATAAATAGGCTATCCAATACTAAAAGAATTTTTCAAATCTAAGCAGTAGTAATCACGCAGAATAAACCAGGAGAAACATCGTTTGTACTATGTCTGTAATTGGTAATTATTTTGCTGCAATGTTATTTTAAAACTGCGATATCTCCTAAGATATTCATTGAAATCGAATGATGTAAAGGGCAATTTTGTTTTAAATTAAATACTTGTGATGAATAACGTATTTATTTGGATAAGGATTAATATCATGTTTATAAAAATACCTTCGCAAATAACGCATTATTTTAGAACAAATTTGGTTAGCATAAAAAATGTTATAGTGAGCCAACCCTAAAAGATAGACATATGCTGTCGCGGACTTTTCTTTAGAACTTTTTAAGGGGAATAATTCTCTCATACATAATTTTTGCGAAACTTAAACTGTTTACGCAGCGCACGCAGCGGAAGCTCTCAAAAGGAAAACAAAACCTTCCGATTTTGAAACATTCTTCATTGGTGCTCCGATCTTAGCGTGATGATATATAGCCTTCCTCGATAAATGGGCTATCTAACACTGAAAGAATTTTTCAAATCTGACCAGTAGTTCCTGAGATTAGCGCGTTCAAGCAAACAAACAAACAAACTCTTCAGCTTTATAATATTAGTATAGATTCACTGTCCTATACAATAAAATATTATTAGGTACTTATAATATGAATGTTATGATTGCAACCTGTGAAAAAATTAGAAATATTATCATCAATTGAGAATTTCGAAATTGAGTACTTAACATTTAGTAGGTATATTGTGTTGTATGTTGAGTACATTGAGTAAAATATGAATAAAATAATTATATTGCGCTCTTTCTTCCATTTTCCCCTAATGATTTATTAGGGCAGAATGGCGTTGCGATACCGCTTGCGCGGTTATACCTAACTTTTGTACTACTTAATCCTTAAAAAAGAAGAAGAGTAAGTTAATAAAAGAAAAAGATGTATGTCGTATTTTAACTTTTAATAAATTACGTTTGAGTAGGTATCTATATATTATTATTAATTGCCACCTTCAAAAGAAAAGAAATCTAAGTTACAGATAAAATGGTAAATGGTCTATTTTTAATTCCCTTCTTCCTCGTCATACTCTTCTTCTTGTTTTTCTTCTTCTGACTGACAATCTTCCTCGCATGGTTCAAAGTCCACTGTGGTCATATTCAGGCACTTTGTTGAGGGTGAGTCCTGTACACGAAATATTATTATTAATAGGTATAATTGTTCAGCCCAGAGCTAGATTTAGGGAAGGACATAAAAGACTTTAGATCCAGGCCGCGAACCGGGCCTCCATAAAACAGAAGAATTTACAGAGGATTTAAAAGAAATATTTTTAATGCTGGATTCGCTCATATTTTTCGGAGCTTCCACCTTTGTCCGGAGCCTCCAAGCTTGAAAAGCCGACATTAGTGAAGCCTAAATAGAGGTGGGGCAGTGGTGGACGCTAACGGTAGGTCTAGGCTGAAAAGTCACACAACAAGCTATTGAATAGCTCGTTGAATAGCTTGGCGATTCTTTGAGAGAAAATAGAAACGAGCTTATCCATAAAAAATCCAAAATTACCAACTTTAGTCTTATAGTAAGTAAGCTGAAGTACCTAGCATCAATCAACTCAAAATCATCATCATCTCATCTGTGAATCGGCTTATATTGCTGAATGTACAAAGTCTTCTCTTCACGTATTAGTATATTATATCCGTTAATACTAAAAGTAAGGTTATGTGAGAAATCAAGAAAATAAGCGTATGTAACACTAAAATGAAATTAATAAAGCGCTATTACTAACCACAGCATGTTTCCTGTATCGCGTGTGGTATCCAGACACTTTGTTTTCTACGCATTCACCCTCACACTGGTCCCATTCACCCCACGTCGTCATAGGACATTGTGACTCTTGAGTCTCCGGATCTACGGCTGGCGGCTCCTCGCTGTGAAAATATGTATCTGAACGATAGGTATTTTGCAAATACTGCAGGTATTTGCAAAATACCTAGACACTGAACAGATTCAAAAGAATTTTCTTGACACAAAATCCTTAGTACTACTATTTATTACCTATGCACTGCAGATTAAAGGCGGAAACATACTTACGTGTCGTGGCGTGTCGTGACGCGCCAGAAGCATATCGGTTTCATACATTTAATATAGTTAGGGACATATTTGCATGTCGTGTCATGTCGCGACGCGGTCTGTGAAATGTATGAAACCAGTGGCTGTGACGAAGTGACCATTTAACGACGCCATCCGAGTAGTCAGAAAGTGTTGTCAACTGTACCTTTTTTTTATACATCTAAGGTGGCAAACAAGCATACGGCCCACCTGATGGTAAGTGGTCACCGTAGCCTATAGACGCCTGCGACACCAGAGGCATCACTTGCGCGTTGCCGACCCTTTACGAAAGGAAGCGGGAAGGAGAAGGAGCGGGAAGGGGGAATGAGGGTGATTGGGCCTCCGGCACTCTCACTCGCCGAAAGAAACACAACAGTAGGAATACTGCTATTTCACGTCGATATTCTGTGAGAGGGTAGTCCTTCCCCGGTCGAGTCGGCTCATTCAAGCTGAAATCAGCGAGGCTCTACTACCTATAATAAAACCTGGTACCTGGTGGTAGTTGTTTGTTGTTGGGGGTGATACTCTTGCTTCGACTTTGCCTCATCATCACCATCACTACTACTACCACCACCGCCACCACCATTTTGTTCATTACCGTCGTTCTCATCATACCCCGTTGTTTCTGTAAGCAAACTTTATTAAGTAACCTTTCAACTGTCTTAGCCACGTGCCTATATCTGTGACGGTGTAGGTAGAGGTGGATCACCAACATTTCGTAAATCATCAATGTTTTAGATCCCACGTTAAAGGGGTCAACCCTATTGGTATCTGTGGGGCAGAACACGACTTCGTGCTTCTACAAATTGTAATCTTGATAGGAATCCCAATGACGTTTCGTTAGAAGCAAACTAGGTATATAATATCTTATAGACAGCTGTTGGCAGATATATGTACATAAACAGGGCATTCAGCATTCCATAAAACTTCAGCAGTGGCATTTCTGACACCTGTAGTCGAAACAGTAAATAGTTACTTTTTCTGGCAGAAGAAAATTTCAGAAGATAACTAATCAGTAATGAGTTTTGGTTTATGTGCAGTTTCTACTTACTTGATTTTATCAACCCAGTGGTGATTCTGAGTGTGCACACAAGATATCCTAAGGAACAAGATTACCGGACCACCTGCCGTACTATACCTGACAGTTCCATTCAGAATAGCTTAACTTCTTCTCGACGTACATTCTGACACCTGATGCCCATCTAGTGACCAGAACTCTTTGCTATCTCCTCTGATTCGGACTGCCTGATGAAACCTTCTTATCGTCACAGGCAGAGTATAATAATAAACCCTGTTTATAAGCTGTCCTAAAGCTGAACTGGACTTTTCTTAGTGTGAAATAGGTTAGATGATAGTCCACCACGCAAGCCCAGGGGCACGTGTTCAAGAACATTTCGAAGAATTCTTAGAACTCTGCAAGTTTCTTCACGACGTTTTCCTTTACCGTTAATTTGAGAAATAATTGAGTCCAACAGAATCGCGATCGCTGCTAGTATAGTGTCATTCTCTCCAGAAAACTCATTAGTAATTATACCTGGTATATCTGTGGCAGTAGACTCTGTAGGGCAATTAGGGTTCATGTAGGTGCGCACCAAGTCGAACACAAGTCGAGCAAACGGTTTCATGTGATCCTTGTCGATGGATTTCGCTATAGTCGCATCTTTTATTGGTTGAGGTGGAGACGTCGCTTCGTTCGCCGACTGAAAAATATAAAAAGTTAGGTTATAAACAGCCATAGTCTAATTGAGAGATCGATTGACTGTCACGCAAAGGTATATTCCAAAGGCTTATTATTTTGATCAGCGATTATTATTCTATTGGAGAGCATTTTATTCTAATACCTCTTGTCATTCGAAATTATGTGCGTACCATCCAAAAAATTTACAATTGATTAATTCCACGATTAAGGAAAACCTCGTGACAATATGTGCGTTTTGGAATGTTTTTAACAATGACTTCTCGAGAGTAATTATCATAGGAGACTTGAATATTGAGGATACAGAAAGATGACAATTGTTTCATTAATAACATTAGAGAACTGAAAGTAATATTTTTATTTTCTACATATATTTCTAATTCGCGTGTGTAATAATTTTGATATAGGTTCTGTACTTTTGGATGCCTGTTACAAAAAAAAACAAACAACATTTTATAATATTAGCAATGATATTAATAAAGTACTGTGCACCTCAAACGTTTTTCCACTATCAGTCCCAGCATCAAATGGATACAGATTCAGTGTGACCCTTTCAGCCCATTTATTGGTATCCGCATCGCACAGCTCCAGGTTAGATACTCCGAGGAACCAGTCAGGGGATGGCAGTAACGCAGTAGCTAGAGACACGAGGTGGTGGCGTTGCGTTACCCTGAAGGTGGCCAGGGTTGATGTGTTGGGACGTGCCGGCGCTGACGCTTTTATTAACGTTCGGACGTACCGCTTATCGGCTTCAGGAGTCAGCTTAAACATGGATATTAAAATGATAAGCGTTACAGACTTATTATAACTAGCGGTCGCCTAGTGGTCAACATTCGACCAAAATTCCTAAGTTTTTCTTTATTACACATAAATAAGGTATAATAGGCGTGGAGGTAACTATAGTTACAAAGAATTGTACGACGTCAGACGAACAATGCCGAAATACTACGAACGCGATTCGACTGCGTGTGTCAAATGCATGGTTGTGTGCGTGTAGTGTTTTTTCATTAATTTAATATATTTCTAATGCATATTTTATAAAAATATTAGGATTCACCTCACCTTCTCCATATAAACTTTAACTGTGCCAAATTTCATACTGCTCCGTCCGCGCAATTTTCGTAAAAAGGGGTACAAAGTTTTTGCTTCACGTATCAATATATAGATGGGTTTAGATAGCAAACGATAAATGACCCACATTATTAAGTGGCTACTGCAGCCTTCTATGGTTGCAACACTAGAGAATCGCTCGTGTGTTGTTGAAATAGCAATAATGAATCTTTGCGCAGCAATTGCAAAGGAAACTGGGCTCCGGCTGCGTCGCTTCAATGAGGTGAGGTGTCAACTATTATTTTAGCTTAAACTTTTGTACTTAGCGAAGTTACTAAAAACAATGCTTGTAGCTTGGTCTCAGCTTCTCTTGATGTTCTCCTTCTCTCAACACTGGCTATAGATCTAATAGCCTTAAAATTGTCTAAATTTGCAAGAACATGCATATAGAATTTTTGTCAACGCCGTGGTCTCCAAGCGTATGCGTTCAAAACTTCTAGTACTAATCCCTAGTAGTTACCACTTCAAAAGAAGAGTATTCTTCTTTCTTTTCGTGTGGTTAGTGGCCAACCTGTTATCAAGAGTTGTTCAAGCCGCCCGTAGGCCTCTGACATGGCTTAACAATTGCTGTCAATTTGACAACAATTGGGACCGACTTTTTACGTGCCCTCCGAAGCACGGAGACGCTTAGAGAAATACCACTAAGCGGTCACCCATCTATAGACTGACCGTACCCAACGTTACTTAACCTCGCTAATCGTTTACCGATCAGTGAGTGCAACTGGCTATAAGAATTTATTTGAAAGAAAAAAGAAAGAAAAATGTATTATTTGAATCTCCATACATACATCATTTAAAAAAAACAGTAATAAATACAATTAAGCAGAAAACGGTACATGGAGATCAAATTAGGCAACTGCGTCAGCTATTGTTGTAGTATTGACTGCAACGCTGGTATTCTCGCAGGCCTACTAACAATAAAAAGCTCCTCTTTAACGAGAGAGCCTTTGAGAAAGGAATGACACACGCTATGCAATATCTCTGATCAAGCCTGAAAACCTCATCGGAATTAGGAATCTGGAGGTGGTGCACATGCTCGTAAATCAGAAAACATACAAAACTATTGGTCCTACGTCTGACCTCTCTCCGGTCGTATCAAATTGCTATAAAACAAAATATGATTACCGCTTTTAAAATCTCCACCTCCAAATTTGTTGTGTTTCCCTGTTCAGCCAGCAACTGCAGGCCCTGGCTGGCTTCAAAGCTGATCTTGAAGACAGTATGCTCTTTACTGTGCGATGCGCCAACGATGTCACTGAACCTTGCCAGGTCCTTAGTTTCGGGATACATTGTAGGGTGCGTGTTGGGAGACCACATACCCTCGAAGGTCACCTGGTAGGGAAGTATTGCTTTTTTAAACAGTCATGTATCTATTGCGATAGATGAACGTATTATGCTTATGTTTCAGTGACTTGCCAAAGTCATAAGTTTACAAAGTCCACAGTTATTGTGAGCCTTACCACAATAAACACGGGCCTCACCACCAAGTCTGTGAGAGCGAGACGAAGCTATACACGCTGTAATACGCTATCACGATCTTGCGCATGACAACGCTTAAGGTCCGGTCCCTTTATTCAAGCAACGAGTCGTTTTAGCTACGCCAGTTGAAGTCATATTTTTTAAAGAATACTAGCGATCCGCCCCAGTTTCGCACGGGTAGTACAAAACCTTATCAAATTATAAACCAAAACCTCATAATAAGGACATGAATCACTTTGTCTATCGGTGAAAACCGCGAACAGACAGACAGATAGACAGACAGAAACGGGGGACTACTTCATTTTATAATATGTAGTCATGTGTCAAAGATTAACTGTCAGTTTGTCTACTCAGGGCCGGATTTAGAGGAGGGCAACCGGGGCTACAGGCTCGGGGCCTCCATAAAAGAGAGGCCCCCACAAAAGAAACTTCGGAAAAATAAATTCAATTTAAGACTAGTAAACACTAATAAACAACTTTTTCTTGGAAATTTTTTTCGCGTTTTACCTTTACCTACAGTACTTTGAACAAACATGATTATATTAAATGAATTAAAATAATAATTTGGGGCCAGGGGTCCTCCACTCCTTTGCTGCCCCGAGGCCTCCAGACCTCTAAATCCGGCATTGTGCCTACTGATAGTTATCTTTTCTTGATATAGGAACCTACGAGATGATAAAAAGGCCCCAAGGCGTAGTTCTGATTTACCTGATACCTGGCATCGACGCATACTTGGCAGTTGCTATTCTCCATCGGCAGCATATCGTCAGACTTGCGGCTGTCCTCGCACACGCGCTTGGACAGCGGACCCTCGAAGTTGTACCACACGTCTGGCTGGACAGCCACCACCGCGTATATCGTCACACACTTATTATCTTTTAATGGCGCCATCCACTTTACCTAATACATGTATAAACAATCAATTAATGAATGTAGGTATTAATACGTGAAGAGAAGATTTTGTACCCTTTAAGATAATTTTTTTTTATACTACTAACGTGGCAAACAAGCATACGGCCCACCTGATGGTAAGTGGTCACCGTAGTCTATGGACGCCTGCGACACCAGAGGCATCACCTGTGCGTTGCCGACCCTTTAGGAAAGGAAGTGGGAAGGAGAAGGAGCGGAAAGGGGGAAAAGGGTTGCTTGGGCCTCCGGCACTCTCACTCACCGAACGAAACACAACAATAGGAATACTGCTATTTCACGTCGATATTCTGTGAGAGAGTAGTCCTTCCCCGGTCGTGCCGGCCCATTCATGCTGAAATCAGCGAGGCTCTACTACTCAAACATATACGCATATTGCGTGCACGGAAGAATGTGAGATATGGTGTAATTAAATGATGAGAAAGATTTCAGCATGATAAAAAAGAGAATAAAACTTACGGTCGTATTTTGACCACTAGGTGATAACTAGTTTATATAATTAAAAGGTAAATATATATAGTATAATAGTATAGTAATAGTATAAATAGTTATAATAGTTTAAATAATTTAATTAGCTTAAAAATTAGTAAAGTTTAATAGTAATAATAATAAATAATAATGTCCTCCAGACCGAATTTCGGTCATGGCGGCCAATCTTAACGGAGACTGGCCATCTGCGCAGGGGATATTATAGTGCACAAGTGTGTGCGTAAACATAAGTGCACTCTCTGTTCCCTAACCATCATGATCCGATGAGACGGTAATCCGACACGACCGGAGAGAGATCAGGCGCAGGACCAACAGTTTTACGGGCTTATCGAGGCATGGGAGTGTCTAACACCGCCAACTTCCTAACTCCGGGCTCGTATTGAGATTTCTTAACAGAAAAACTTAATATCTTTTTGTTGGCCCGACCCGGGATTCGAACCTCAGACCTCATGCACAGCAGTCGCATTCACTACCGCTGCGCCACGGAGACAGTAATCCTTACTAAATTTATAAATGCGAAAGTAACTCTGTCTGTCTGTCTATTTGTCTGTTACCTTTTCACGCTCAATCCGCTGAACCGATTTAGATGAAATTTGGAATGAAGATAGCCTGAGACCCTGGAAAGGACATAGGCTATATAACATCACGCTACGGCTCACGGGAGCGACGCAGTAACCACAAATACCGATGACGCGGGTGAGACCGCGGGCACAGCTAATATATAAGTAGATCTTTAGAATCCACGAGTAGAATCTCTTGCTGTATAAATGTGATCGAGCTATCGTTACCTTAACTTCTTTCTTAGGAGTAATATCTGATTGTATAATGGTGTTGTTACATCTTCGGCTGGGCACGGCGTTGTCAGACTCGGGCTCCAGTGAGCCAGGGCTCAGTATGATCGGCTTTCTAGGGTTCTCCTTGTTGTACAAAGAGTCAGGCCCAAGAGATATGGAGAAAGCGATGAAGGAAGAAGCATTTTCTCTTGCAAATAATCGCACTGGAAATAATAGATTATATTTACTACTGGATTGAGGATGCGTTAATTCCTCCTGTTTTAAATAAGGTCGCCCTATATTTAGGACTATTAGTGCCCACACTTATGTATGGAAGTGAAAGTTGGGTATGGCAAAAGAAGCATGAGAGCAGAATAAATGCTGTAGAAATGAGAGCGTTGAGACGCATATGTGGTGTGACTCTGAAAGATAGAATAAGAAATAGTGTGATTAGAGAGAGATGCGGCATGAAAGTGGATATAGTTACGAGAATAGAAAAGGGTATGTTAAGCTGGTTTGGACATGTAGAAAGAAAGGACGAGGAAAGACTGACTAAGAAAGTTTATAAGGCTAGTGTGAATGGAACAGTTGCAAGAGGAAAACCTAGGCGAACGTTTCTGGACCAGATCGGAGGCGTTCTGGACAAAGGCCAGGTTAAGAGCTCCTTGAACCGACGGGCGTGTATGAGCAATGTGATGAAAGTGAATGAAGCCAGAGAAGTGTGTCAGGATCGTAGCAAATGGAAATCCCTAGTCTCTGCCTACCCCTCTGGGAAACAGGCGTGAATCTATGTATGTATGTATGTATATTGTAAATATACGATAATTTTTTTTGTGAATTTGCCTTTTTTTTATACGACTAAGGTGGCAAACATGCATACGGCCCATCTGATGGTAAGTGGTCACCGTAGCCTACGGACGCCTGCAACATCAGAGGCATCACTTGCGCGTTGCCGACCCTTTAGGAAAGGACGTGGGAAGGAAAGGGAGCGGGATGGGGGAAAGGGGGTGATTGGGCATCCGGTACTCTCACTTACCGAACGATACACAACAGTAGAAATAGGTACTGCTATTCCACGTCGATATAAACTTTCACTGGTGAGGATAGATCACCTACTACATTTTAATTAGGGTTACTTTTCTAAAAGTTATGTTGTCATCTAACACACAATAGCAATGTATTATCATCAAGCTTACTCATATTAATAATTGTCCTCTATCGTTTCTTAGTGTTTATACTTTTTGAACGATCTAAGTACACACACGCGCACGCACACGCACACACACGCACACGCACACGCCCACGCACACGCATGATTTAAATCAGTAGTTCAGAAAGTGGTCAAAAGGTCAGCCCGTAGAGATCTGATAAATGTTTTTAATTGCATCATCTGTTATGATAGAACCCGCTAAATTTTTAAAGTGGTCTATGAGAAAAAAGTCTGGTAAAAATAAGAATTTTAGTAAAAAAATAGCGTACCATCATATGTACGTTTAGGTATGTACAAATTTTCTCTGATATCCTTGATCTCTATCTGGAACTGGTTGTCAGGAGCCAGCGGCTCGGTGGTGGTACCCAGCGGACGACGGTCACAGATACCATCTTCGAGGCACACGCATAGTCTCATCAGCAGCAGGATGTGTATCACAAGGTAAACACCTACAAAAGAGATTATAAAAATTAAAAAGCCCTACAAATTAAAAAGATTAAAAATAATAAAACATTCTCGATTGCAACTAAAGTAGGTAAACAGTAGGTTTTTGGAAACGTCCTAATTTACATAATTTTGACTTACGTTTACATTGACATTAAACTATTTTAAAATGTTTTTTTTATTGCGAATTATTTTTATTTTTTAAAACACTGTTTTTACGACTTATTCCCGTGCGCTCCAAATCTATTGTTCTCCACAGTTCATATTTCCATAAATTCATTACCAGGGGTTCCACGGATTTTTATATTCAAATAATTAATAAAGCCACATTTACCCATTTCATTCCCTACAGCTCCAAAACATTATCTAGGTACTTTGAGATTTTATACCCAGCAGCTCCAAGAAAAAAGTCAATACTTCAATATAAAAATCGTTACCACGAGCTGTCGGGAACCCACTAGTAAGTAGGTCTTTATTTAATGTTGTAATATAATTTGGAGCTCCTGGGAATAAATGTATGGAGCTCAGAGGTTTTAAATAAATAAATTAACATAAGCTTTTGGAGCCCTTGGGAACGATTTAAAAAACAATAATAATAATAATTAATTTTAGTTTTGGAGCGCAGGGGAACAAAATAGCGGAGCGGGCGCGAATAAGCCATTTTTACGTATTAATTACACTGCTATTATTAGTTACTCTTTAAGATATATATAAAATAAAAATCATTTTAATTTTACACTTTCCCCACGATTTGGTTGCTTTTCAGTAGCCATGTTGACAGGAAGAAGTGTTTAACAACAGTAGTTTAGTTTCGTATCTACAAATCATTAGCAAATTATACACCTAAACTTTCCTCATTAATCACTCTGTCTATTGGTGAAAACCGCATGACAATCAGTTCAGTATTTTTTTAGTTTATCGCGAACAGTCAGACAGTCAGACTTCCTTTTATAATATGAACTGACAGTGATACAGATAAATAAAAAACAACAATACAACGCTTAAAATCCATAAGTAGTTTAATTTTAATGTCCTAATTGGTGGAAAGTAAAATATGAGAGTAGGTAAAATATGTGTGTGTTTGTACCGGCAACTTATAACCCGTAAAAAGCTTAATCTATACATATTGGTCAAGCACTGACTCAGTTGATTGCAGGCTCTTCTCATATGCTCAACCCTTTGCAACTAACCTAATTGTAACTTCAGTAACTTAATAAACTAACTGACATATATGTATTTTGACGTTCATAAGTATTACTTTGTGACTTAAATGAACAAAAGATTTTTGACTTAGACTTCGTTTTTGACGTTAGTGAAATTACCTTCCGTTGTCAAGGATACAGCGCTAATACATAAGAATGCTCGTGATTTCGAATACAATCGAGCACATCGCTACTTTACACTTCTGTTTAGTACTGCGGTATAAAAACGTGATGATACAGTAAAACAAGGACTTACTTACCGTACATTTCCACACGCATTTTCACTTTAAACAACGTTCTTAAATATAATAAAATAGGTGTTTATTGTTCAAACATTGTTCTCAAACTGAAATGACCATTCACAATTAGTTAAATGATCCCAACGCAGAGAGATCCTTAATACAAATATGAGTCATTTTAATTAATTTATTTGCCAAGCAATTTTGAACTTTATTACGTTGTGTTAAGCTTATGTATTCTTTACTGGACTGACAAATGGTGATAGTTCATTTAGAATTAAATAATAAATAAATTGTCGTTTTGCATCATAACAAGGTAGTGTTAATTTATTTTAAACGGCACCTGTTGCTGATCTTGTTAATAAGCGGCAACAGTCGAATAGTTGAGGCATGAGACTCGCGATTGAGAGCTCCTAGGTTCGATTCTCAGACTCTTAACACAAGCATCTTAGGAGAATATTTGTAGATTACAATCAGTATACAAAAAATATAAACTAAAATATCACGCTTTACTGAGTTTAAATATACTTTATTTTTATTAAGATAGGGTCCTCCCGACCGAAATTCGGTCACGGTGGCCTATCTTAGCAAAGACTGGCATGACATGGCATTCTCACATTTGTGCAGAAAACGCTTTTATTCCATTCAATAAATATTTCATACTTTAACTAGTGCTCGCCCTGACTTCGCACAAGTCAAACATTTGTGTGCATGAACATGGATGTTTGTCTTGTTCTGGGTGTTTCTATGTATAATATGTATGTATTTACAAAAAAAAAAGTATATAAGTATGTTTATCCATTGTCTAGTACCCATAGTACAAGCTCTGCTTAGTTTGGACTAGATGGTGTTGTGTGGATGTGGTGGAATATTATATATTATATATTATATATATATATGCACATCCTAACTAATTTTATAAATGCGACTGAGAGTTGGTTTGTTTGTTTGTTACGCTTTCATGCCTCGACCGATCATCATGAAATTTAGCGTAGGTACACTTTGTCGGGGGAACAGAAAAGGACATAGGCTACCAGAAAATTATAGTGTTACTAATCTAGCCATTTTTTTTTTTGGTACCCAGGAAAAATGCTTGATGCACTATCCGCCGGCTAGGAGACGGCACCGGCGGGGTGTGTGGGACTCCCCAGCACGAAGTGCTGGTATACCCACTAAAAAACCTGGGGTGTTCCCTCTCTCACCCACTGGGAGGGGCCTATTGGGAGTTCTTAAAAGAATTGAGTCATCCATAGCAGCCCCCCCGTGTAGTGCTGGCCGGGTCAAACGGACCCGACCACCTCTCGTCCTCAGGGGTTAAACCGTGGGCATTCAAGCGGTATGTGACGGCATTACTATCTAAGGAAGCCGCGCTACGATAACTACATAACGGCAACGTTATCCAGTCTACCCTGGCTTAAAACTATTTCTGTCATGACATTCGCAAATCGCAACTGACAAAGGTATTGGCTGGCCTGGGTGCGCGATGACAGCGCCAACTAGCGGTTACAACTACGGCGGACTTTGAAATGTCAAATGGCTGGCTGCCATTACCATAGATTAGTATACCTGTTAGCCATTACGAAGAGTACCTGTAAACAAACCAATAATTTCAATGAAATATCGTAATTTACATATATTCTACTCAATCATGTAAATCTATAGTGTCGTTAATAACGTTGACCTTTTTTATTTCCCGTCTAAAATGGCACAATCAATAAATTTCAGGTAGTACACACAGACTTTCTCATGGCTGACTTCACGACAAGTAAAGAAATAAACAAATTTAATCGAATAACGCATTTCATATATATTGCAGAATTTGCAGACGATCATTTATGTATGACTGTAGTGTCGTTAATAATGCAGATTTTTGTGTATCTAAGTTAAACATGGCCAAAGTAATTATAAAAACTGGATTCCGAGCAATCACACACGACATCGCTTTCCAACCACAATCAAGAATAAAAGGAAAACAATTAGTTTTGGCTCAAAATGTGCAAGATGTAAAAGAAATTAAATGTGAAGATCATATGAGCCACACCATTGAAGCTCGTGTAATTCGTCAAACTTCAGTGACATCGACGGCATAAAAACATCCTTGAATGTAAGCTGTTTTTTTCTGTTTTTGCAATCTTTGACGTAGTTCATACATAGGGTCGTTCCGATACTAGTAAATACGAGTAAGTACTCGATACTTTTGATTCGATACCAACTACTTTTAGCATCGAATCAATCTTGCGATACTTACTCGGTATCGAAACAGAAGTACTTGGTATCGAATCGAATCAGACTAAACGAATGTTACTTTACAATTTTATTTTTGAACGCATCCTAATGAAAAAAATAAACAGACTGAACAAATGTTACTTTACAATTTTATTTCTGAACTCATCTTGATGAGTGAGAGACCTCTCTCTTCTCTCTCTCGCTCGACTCGAGATATTCGCCGTCGCCATATTGTTATTATAGTTAGCATTTTAGCAACACTTTTTTGATAATTGTTATAGAGTAATTTAATTTGATGTTATTGTTGCTTGTGTTTGGTTTCAAATGTTACCATAGCGCCACCAAATCTATCTTTTTTTTTAAATGTGTGGTTGTTATTATGTGTAATGTTAAAAATATATATAATATGAACCACTCCCCACATATTTTCCTATTATATCAGTCCGACAAAAAAATCTAAAAATTATTATCGATATGAGTAAGTATCGATACTTTAGGGGTTCTCATATGAGTAGTATCGAAAAATGATTTGAGTACTACTTATATGAGTAGGAATCGATACCTTGTGGGTATCGGAACATCCCTATTCATACATACTATGATTAATTTCAATGTAATAGAAAGTAAAGAAATAATTCATTATTTTTACAGATTGAATCTAGTCGTTATGTTACGAGTGCAAAATGTGATTGTGTGTACAATCAGAGTGGCAGATGTAAACATATTGCGGCTCTGATATACTACATCAACCACGAAGAAAGCTTCTCGAAATCCAGTCAAGAGCAGCAATGGGGCAGACCTAGTGCCAGACAGTTCGCCAAAGAAAAGTACTCTAAAGGGAAATACTTTGAAGAAATGTATCCACCAGCAAAGAAAATTAGATGTGATCCTTTGCAGTTCGATGTTTCGGAATTAAAGGGAGAGTCAGCATTAAAGTTAATAATGGAAGCTGCTGCTTTCTGTTTGAATACGGAAAAAAATTATGCATGCATTACCAAAATTGTTAAAAATGTAGTTGACCAGGTTGAGATTAATTTACAAATAGAAGATTGCATTGAATGTTTCAAAAACTTTTGTATTTTTAAAGAAGAGTTTGAAGTTTATAAAAGTGGTAAGATACAAATTAACCAAAATCTAAAAGAGTTTTATGAAGGAAATATTGTTATGGAAGATGAGATAATTATTGATTTATGTTGTAAAACTATCGAACAGTCAAAGTGCAAAGAGTGGTATACTGCCAGGAGATTAAGAATCTCGCCCAGTATGAATGTACATCATATAAAAGTGCGACAATCAAAATCAATTGATAGTTTAGTGCATAATATGACGTTCCCGAAATTAATTAATTGTGTGGCTACTAATTATGGTAAACGTAATGAAAGTCATGCGCTACAACAATACCAAAAGGTGATACTAACTGTCGTGTGATAACAGTTGGAGTAATTGTGAGCAAAATGCAGCCTTGGCTATGCACAAGTATAGACGGAGTTGTCATACACCATGGATGTATTAGAAAGCTGGTAGAATTTAAATGTCCAATATCTTGCCAGAACAAAGCTATTGTGGATTTTGTCAATAAACTTTGTAATGTGAAATATCTGGAGTTTGTTAATGGTAACATAGAATTAAACAAAAAACACTCGTATTATACCCAAATCCAAATACAAATGTATGTCACTGGTATGACAATGTGCGATCGTTTTGTTTATTCTCCAGTGGAAAACGGTAGTTGCACAATTAACCGTACACAGAGATGAAAATTTTATAAAAGATGCCATTTTGAAAAGTGAAGAATTTTATTTTAAACATTATTTACCACATTTGTATGTGACAATTGGTAATGAGGAACTGAATAAAAATAATAATAATAAACAGATTCTGCCAAAGGGTAGTTTTTCTGGTAGGAACATAATTAATCTAAAAAAATTATAAACTTAGGTGATTAATGTCTTTCCATTATTGATTCTAGCAGTGTTCTCTGGTTATGGTCTAGGTAGACGACTGTCTATTCTGACAATATACCGAGCTGCTCATCATATTTGAAAAAGAAGTGACTTTGTAGCCATTGAACTACGGAATACCTCTGGTGGTACACAATTCCACCTAAGTGCACAGCTATGTTGCATGCCGGGCACTTTGTTTGCTCATTGTCTCTCTGATTTGAGAAAACAACAGCTAGCACTTCCTTTTGGCTTAGCTCCGCTTCCGCGATTGCCTGAGCCAGTACTTCTTTCGGCCGTGCTTTTACCTCCGCGGCTGTGTGCGGCTTTAATCTAGAGTATAGATTTAGCTTTCCACCCGCGCTTTCTCGAGGGTTTCGAGAAAAGCATGCAGCTTTGAGTTGTTGGACTTTATTATCGTCCAGGTTAAACTCGGCTCTCACTTTTCTCACTAGAGATGCCGATATGGATGGATGGTTCTCCGACAGTTCGGTCACCCATAGTCACTCAGTTAGAGAGTCTATCCGCATCTCTGGCTTTGAATATTCGTCACAGATCATGTTCAGTTGCCTTTCCTTCATCAGTTCTAACATCATTACGCTCAACATACATGTCAGTACCTTTTTGCGCTCTGGCGTTTTACAGATGGGAGAGACTACTTTTTCACTTTCACTGTGAAGATAGTCAGATAGCTTCTTCAAATCGACGCTTCTGTTTGACACTAGGTTGTTTGTGTCCTTCAGTGTTTGCATCGCTGAGGTTACCACCTTGTTGAAGAGTTTTTGACATGCTGGTAACGCGTCAGCCTTTGGAATCGGTAGAATAAAGTCACCAAGTGGCGTACTTACTCTCTTTGTGTCTTTAGCGCTCACGTTTGTTATCATTTCGTCGAACTCTGCTTCCGTCTCTCTACTCATATTAAGTCTGATATTGACTTTATGGTCATCATCGAAACTTTACGCAATTTCGACCAATGTATTAAATCCTTTTGAGTTTTCGAGTGCTCGTTTCACTCGAGCTCCAAGGCTCTCTACATAGATCTGCGGTTCGACGTGTGTTTCCGTGTCCGTCTTATCATCAATACGTGTAATCGACAGCATTACGTCCTCAAAGAAGAATGTATCTCCGAAGAGCGACTCTTGAGGCGTGTTAAATTCAGTAGATTGAATTTCTTCGCTACTGCTGCCGGCTATTTCATGGGGTTTGTTAGTTGTTGTTGGCATTTTCAGAATAATCTCTTTAGCATTCGGCGTAGATTAAACTGGCCCAATGGTAATGTTGTTAAACATTCATAATTTATTAGTGTTTGTAATATGTAATTAATAATGTTAATTGTTCACATTATTTAATAATAAAACACTTTATTTACGATTTATTATATTTATATGCAATTGTTGTGTTCTTAAATAAAACTAAACTGTGTTATGGAATTTTTTATTTAAATTCTGTTCTTGGAATCATTATGAAAATGTAGAATACAATCCCAAAAAACATACACGGGTTTATTTATTTGAAAATATTGAGGACTGCAAATTTACTAATACATATTTGCTGTATATGCAAAATATCATCAATATGACAAAACAAGTTTTGAGGAATTTTATTTTATATTTGATAGAGTCTCAGCCGTTGCATTATCCTCTCGACATGAATCCTGACCCGACCGATACTGTAAGTAGCATCTGTCTCATCTCTTGAAAATTCCATATTATTCTTTAGAAAAGGTGGGATAACAATTCCTATTTCTTTTCCACTTTCATCAAATTTTTTTTTATTTGTTGATATCCTTTGTCAGCCAAAACAATGTCTCCATTTTCTAAATAATCAATCAATCCTGATTCCACTGTTATTTGCGAATCGCTTTTCCTTCCACCGGCCACTTTAGATTTAAATGAAATAAAGCCTCCTGGTGTAATACCTGCGAGCATCTTTGCAGTAAATCCCTTTTTGTAATGTGAATAGCACCACACACGATTATCAACTGTAGATGGAACTTCTATTTGAAACTCTGTACAAGCAATAATTACCCGAGTGTTAGTGTAATTTGGATGAAAGCAGTCCGGCATTGTTCTTTGTACAACACTTTTACTGGGCCAAAAAATCAAATTAGATGTTGCAGATGCTAATTCTCCAAGATACGAATAAAAGATTCTTGATACTGTTGTTCTATGTACACCAAACAAGACACTCAGAGCTGAAAATGTCACACTTAGTTTCATTTTCATCAAAAAATAAGAAGTCTATCTTCTTTGCCAACCGTACACTTATTTATGATTGTCACAGTTCGTTTTAATAAAAAACGAAAATTGTCAAGGGTAACACCAGCAAGATCAATGAGTTCCTCATCTTCGCTAATTGATCGAAACCCAGTAAAATATTTATTCTCTGTTATTGTTGCTTGATCATCTTAACACACAACACAAACTCAAAAACAAATACACTAAGCACTCTGTCTCTTGTTTACAAAGGCATACGGGTACACTATCATACTCTCGCGCTCTACATTCTATTAACCAGCAATCGGAACAATAACTCACTAAATTTTCTAATGCTCATTACGGTGAAACAAACCTGTTTACTTCTTAACAGTGGATAACTTATGCGAACTAGGTGATGATATAGACCAACTATCTGTCTCAAAAGTCTTGACCTGCACTGCTGAAGAATGCTCTTTACATGTATCTCACTCGAATAAACAATTAAAAATGATTACACAAAATATAAGATCAATAAATGCAAATCTGAATAATTTTTTCACTCTCCTGGCTAGAATTAATTTAGAATTTGATATCTACGTCTTTACTGAATTTTGGGCCAAATAAAACGACCTAATACCGAACATTGATAACTATTCTTACTATTGTTCAACAAAGCCTGCGAACAAATGTGATGGAGTCGTTATCTACATTAAAAATATATATAACTTTTCAGTCGAGGAACCCCCATTTATGGATGCAAGTTGTCTTGTAATTAAAGATGGGAAAGATAAGACTATTATTTGCATCTATCGGTCCCCATCTTTTACTGATATCACAAACTCCTTAAACTCACTCACCACGGTCTTGACTGAACTTTCCTTCTTTCAAAATGTCGTCATTATTGGGGACATAAATCTTAACATTAGTGGCACATCTCATACTAATAAAATACCCGAGTACCTTAATGTTATATCATTCCATGGTCTACTTCCAGCTCATACCTTCCATACCCGAGAAGATCAATGTCTAGACCACGTAATACTAAAAATTTGCTCCAAACTCGAGGCCCTGACGCTAGTTGTAGACTCCAGTATCACAGACCATAATGCTGTTATCCTCTGTCTTAAAGATAAAAATAGATACAAACAACAAAGCTTTTCCATTTCAAAAATTAATTACACTTCCCTCGATGCCGATATGCCTAAAATGGAATTCCATATTATCTACCAGTGTACCGACGCAAATCAAGCTTTAGAACTATTTGTTGACTCAGTTATGATGACTATACAGGCTCACACTACCATCATGAAACTCTAAGCATAAGCGATTACTTAAACTATGGATGACCCCTGGTCTTCTTCGCTGTATGCGTAATAGAGATGCAATGCATAGAAAGCTTAAATTGTTCCCTAATGACCAAATCCTTAGCACAACTTACCGTAGGTATAGAAACTTCTGTATCAAAATCCTTAAAAAGCTAAAAAGAGATCATGAAAGAACTGAGCTCAAACTAGCAGGTAAAGACAATAAAAAGATCTGGCAGATAGTAAAGAGAATAACAAACACCACTAAACCTAAAGTTTCTCCTAATGACTTACTAACATCCTCAGACTCACCGATACAATCAGTCAATAATGTGAACAGCTTCTTCACTACAATTGGCAAGAATATGGCACTACAAATTGGGATTCAACGACAAAGTTACCTAAATTTAACGAATGACCACCCAACTTTGCGTCCGCTTCACTCATTTGTAATGTTGGAAACTGATGAATCAGAGGTCGAAAACATACTCATGACGTTAAAAACAGATTCCGCATGCGGATGGGATGGTATACCCACAAACTTCCTTAAACGATACCGACATCTGCTTATTCCACCCTTGACATACATCTTCAATCGTTGCCTAATAACTAGTACCTTCCCTAAATATCTAAAAAAAGCGGTAGTACATCCGATACACAAGGGAGGAAATAGAGACTGTGTTAACAATTATCGCCCTATTGCCGTATTGACTTGGATCTCAAAATTGTTGGAACGTATAATTAATAAACGACTCGTTAATTATCTCAAGCAAAAGGCACTTTTATCTACAAATCAATTCGGCTTTAGGTGCGGTAAATAAATGACGCAATTCTAGAATTAACAGACTATGTTGTGAAAAATCTAGATACCAAAAAAAGAGTTCTGACTGTATTCCTAGACCTTGAAAAAGCTTTTGACACAGTCTCTATTCCACACCTTATATTGAAACTAGAAGAGTTCGGTATTCGTGGCCATGCTCTGAACATGTTTAAAGACTACCTCAATAACAGAACCCAGTATGTGAAGATACGATGTGAAGAATACGTAAGTAGCGAACTCCCTATCACTTTTGGTGTTCCTCAAGGTAGCGTGATTGGACCGACACTCTTCCTAACTTACATAAATCAACTGTGTGAGTTTGACCTAAAAAGAGGCAAAGTCACCACCTTTGCAGATGACACCGTCCTCACTTTCTCTGGTGAATCATGGGAAGATGTTTTTGAAGCGGCTCAAAGAGGGTTAAACCAAATTACTTTATGGTTATCTACGCATCTACTAACGTTAAACACTGACAAAACTAAAATACTTACATACCACCTTCGTAAATCAGCACGATCACCCAATTCTGTCACTCTATTCGCCCATTCCTGCCCATTCCCTGGCATGTCGCCCTGCTGCTGTCTTGCATTGGAACGTACACGTACGATTAAGTATCTCGGTATTATTATCGATGATAAACTGACCTTTGCAAAGCACGATGAGACACTAACATCGCGGGTAAGGAAGCTAATCTTTGTTTTTAAGACTCTACGTCATGTCGCGGAGACACAGACTGTCAAACGAACTTACCTCTCTCTGTGTCAGTCTATACTGATGTATGGTATTTCTGTATGGGGTGGAGCAGCCAAAACTTTTATGATAAAGTTGGAAAGAGCTCAAAGAGCCGTTCTAAAAGTCAGTACATCCCGTCCATTTCTGTTTCCAACTGAGGCCTTATACAAAGCTTGTGAAGTGCTGACTGTCAGACAACTATTTATTGCATCCACAGTTTTACACCAACAACAGATCACTCCATACAAGGCAGTCGATAAGCGTCGTAAGGACATGTATGTCAACTCCACAAATGTAAACTATCATTTACCCAAAAATTTTGCTGTTATCTAGGGCCACGCCTCTATAATATACTTAATAGGAAACTAAACATCTACTCACTCTCGAGATACTCATGCAAAGAGATAGTTACAACCTACCTTCTAACACTAAATTATTACGAAACGGAGGAGCTCCTTTTATCTTATCCTTAATGAACGCAACCACACATACGCGCGCACACACATGCATACACACATACCTACACACAACCAAACAAACACACACCTACACACACACACACACACCCACACACACACACACATACACACACACACACATACACACACACATGCTATATACCACTAACCACATACTTTTATCATACACATAATCTTTGTTTTATTATTTTTACTGTAAGCTTCTCAATAAAATGCCGATGTGAGTTAAATTTTTGTTACTTACTTATTTACTTAAATGTACCTACAACAGGGATACGGGCCTGGCACCTTTAATACAAGTTGTTTCAACAACTTAGCAAAGGTGCTGGTCACCACATAGTGTGAGACTGTAATAGTTATAAGGAATTATAGTTTTATTATCAATATTTTATTTTTAAAACTATGTACCGCTATTTTATTTATGGTGAAATAAACTTTATTATTATTATTATTATTATTGATGAGCGTAAACCTTTTCAATAGTATTACATCCTTGGTGTTTCGTCTTCTTGTCATACTTAATATTTCAGTAAATATTTCAATTGCTTGATATTTCAGTTTGAACTTCACAGTCACATATTTCTTTGCCACTATATATATATCTATTACAAATTAATGTTTTTCCTTCATTGTCAACACTCGAAAATATTTCAATTTGGCATTCTTTATAAATTTTTGTGCTATGAGTATTTATTTATTTGTTCTATGGAAGACTTACAGCTAAATAAACATATTGTGATGTGGAGGTCACTGCTCTTAGACCACACGACTGCTTACCATCAGGTGGAGTGTGGCCATTTTGACGAGCAAAATAAAAAAAATAAAAAATTAACTATAAACTAGTGACAGTAAGCCAATTACAGGTCCTCACTTTTATTCACTTTAACTAAAATTGACTGTGATGCTCAAGTCCGTATAGTACAGTCAGCGAAACAAATATGTTATTCTTACTTAGGTACTAATTAACATAGAAACAAGTATCTTACTGAACACGTTTGCAAATTTATATATGAAAAATGTATTTGTATATATCAATCAGAAAAAAGTTGAGGCTCAAGCGTCTTCTTGCCGCAGGAATACTAATTAAAAATGGATCAATATCATATTGCTTGCACAGTTTATTAAAAGTTCTACTTGCTCGCACAGTGTAAGTATTCTGTCTATAATTAGTAGAAGCATGGGGAACACATATTGGGTGTTTAAAACGAGATGACTTAAGGCCAATATTTAGTACTAAATCGGAACAATTTATGTCATTTTTTTATATTTTTAGGAACAGTAAGTAGTCGACAATTTCTCTACGATTCTGGAGTGGCAACAGATGGTGTTTCTTACATAGTTCCAGATAATTGCTGGAATCATACGGTTCAAAATACCATCCGTTCGCCACGTCTCAGTTAATACTATAATATTTTATTTTATTTATTTGGTTCACCAACAACTGTATACACAATTACTTACGTACGTAATATCGTACGAATTCATTACAACTTGACGATAGAAATTATCAGATTTGGTCCGTAGACCGCGGACATTCTGATAATAGACGCTCATTTTACTGTTAGCCCTAGCAGTCATTGCAAGTCAGGTCAACAATAGTAAATAAATCAGAGTAACAAGCCAATAATTGTATAGACAGATTGTTTGTATATATTTTATAACAAAGTGGGTAGGAAGTAGCATACTTAGAACTGAGACAGGTATGCAAATGAAGCAGTAAAATATAAGCACTTGTGCGAGCAGGTAAGATAGTTATCGGTACAATGGTGAGTGCAAGCAGGACGTATATATTTTTGTAAATACAGGCCTTAACAAAAACAAAGCGATAAGGAATATAATAAAAGTATTTCTGTGAACAAAATAATGGTATTATCCATTATTTCAAATATACTTGACTCGTAATCAGTATTAGGTACATTTGCTGCATTTTTTCTTTTTTGTTACTACGTTCCATGCGTCGTTTGCATCTTGACATGGCTGTATGTAGCAGGAAATATTCTTGGGACGTAACTAGGACTGTCCTGTTCATCATCTTTTTCGCCTCCAATGAAGTGCGCACTGCAAATCCTGTCATGTGGATTTGGGTACCATGGCGATCCACCGGCACTGAAATAAAGCAACAAATAAAATATAGTAACTTAAACATTGTAACGTGCTACTTCTTACAACATACAAAATATAATATTAAAAATGTTGCTTTATAGGTTAGCTTACTTAGTTTTTCCTCTTGACAGCGATTATCCATTTCATTCGTTGTTCTCGTTTCCAACTTGCTTGTGGAAATTTATAGAATTTATGATCACTGTTTTTGCCATTGTTCTTGCAGTTCACTACGCAACAGGTTTCGTGACGCATTTTGCTAGTAAAAAGTGACAGTTAGTCCGCCGAAAACTCCTTTTTTGGCCACGGTGGGCGCTGCCAGGCGCTGCGATTGATTCATGGTTCCCCCACCTCCTACTTCGCACCCAGCGAATACAAAAAAAGAATAACAGTTAACAGATTATAATATATTTATTAGGTTACATATTATAATATCTAAACGTATTCTAACTATTTTCAAGATAACTAAAAAACCTACTGTTTAAAATACCTAAAGATCGTTTCACAGATTTTTGTAATAACTAATAAACGAAATCTATCAGTCAAAACATGAATTATTAACGAAAAGTAAAGGTGTTTGTAGGGTGCGCATTGTCTTACATAACTTTTCAACTCCTATCATCGGAGGTCCGATAATATTTCTCATACCATTTAAAATCATAATGATCATTCTTCATAAAAAGTTCAAAAACTAAATATTAAAAAACTATAATCATTGAAATTCATAATATCAGTAATTATACACTTAGTTTTTAATAATATTTGTTTTCATATATTTGTTTATACTAATTATAGAAACTCATACTTAATCATTCGAATAAATAACTATAATATTCATAAATGTGTTTTATTCTAATATTTGTTTTTATAAATGTCTTAATCATAAGTGCTTTTATCCATATTATTGAAAATCATAATGTCTATATTCATACATTTGTTTACTCAAAAATCCAATTGCTACCAGAAACGAGTTGCTACCAGACAACAGACAACTTGTTAGGTTAGGTTAGAACTGTGACCCCAACAACGCGCGAGCCGAGCGAGCGGAGCGAGCGTGCCGCGGCAGCGGCCGGCGAAGCGCCAGAAACTAATTTTTGATAGAAAAGTAGACAGACACACCGACAGAAAGTAAGCTATTCTGAACAACGTTTTCAGCCATCATTACAATATTAATAACAATTTGGACTCAGTTTAACACAAAATGTGTACCTACACGTAACGTGTAAAGACATTAATATTGTAATATTGTAACTACCCACTACTTTAAAACAATCCAGCGCGCAGTATTAATAAACTGTAGGCGAGTCGTCCATTAGGTATTTCATACATAGTCGAAATATCCAATATCTTAAAAAATCATTAGATTAATCGTTCGTTAGTGCGATTAATTTTAGTTTAATCAAAATTAAGTAAGTAAAACAGTACTTAAGTTGACAAATATGTGTTATGAACATATGTGTTATCAAGTACTCAATAGTAGCACACGGTTGTGACGTATTATATTGTTTTAATTGTTATGTTATAATTGCATATTTACATTTTATTATTTCTATAATTAATAATTATCATTGTTATTTGTTACTGTACTAATTTTACACTTTAAAATGTAATTAATCGATATTTAACTTTCCATTTGATACATTGATAGAAATATATAAATAAGATAGGAGATTAACAAATATTCATTCTCGTTACAACTGTCAGTTAGAACGTTACTCTGCTGAAATATATACTGGTTGTGTAAAAGGTATCTCGGCGTTTCACTGTGCAAGAACCACGACTGCGTAATATATGTGAATCGACCGTAGTTTTCTTGAAAATAGAATAAGTTTAGATATTATAATATGTAACCATTTATTACTAGCCCGTTGTTACATAGATGTTACTTCCTGTGTGTTGTGGGTTCGAATCCCACACGGGACAAAACTTTGTGTGATCCATAAGTGGTTGTTCCGTCCTTCGCGACACAGAATTTGAAACAAGTGCGGGAGTTACCTTATTAAAAAAGATAATCTTCGGACTGAAGTAGCTTTCTAACATGGTTCTTCTTCTTTTCTTTTCGTGTAATTAGTGGCCAACCTGTTGTCAAGAGTTGTTCAAGCCGCCCGTAGGCCTCTGACATGGCTTAACGACTGCTGTCAATTTGGCAATAACCGGGACCGACTTTTTACGTGCCCTCCGAAGCACGGAGACGCTCAGATGAAATACCACTAAGCGGTCACCCATCTATAAATTGACCGCACCCAACGTTGCTTAACCTTGCTAATCGCTTACCGATCAGTGTGTGCAACTAGCTATGAGCGGTGTCTAAAATGGTGAAGGAATTTTAATTAGTTACAGTCGTTTTTAATTTATTTATTACTAGCTTTTGCCCGCGGCTTCGCTCGCCTTAGTTTAGAATTTGACAATCAATTCGGGTTGTACTCTGCTTGTAATATATTATCATAAGAACGTTATTGTTGTTTTTTTCGGGATGAAAAGTAGCCTATGTCTGTTTCTGTACACCTGACAACGTATATGCAAAATTTCAGAATGATCGGTTCAGTGGTTTAGGCGTGAAAAGGAAACAAACAAACAAACAAACTCATTTTCGCTTTTATAATATTATATAGTTAGGATAGGATTAGGATTAGGATTAGGATAATCAAAAATACAAACATACAAATCTTTCCTATTTATAATATTAATATTGATTTAAATACGTATAGGTTTACGAATATATTTATAATCATTTTATTAGTAGTGAATATTATATTAACAGAAAAATGTAAGTACATATATACATATATCTGTTCTCAATTGTTCCTTCGCGTGAACCACCTGGTGCCTCTATACTTGTCGTTGCTTACCCGACGTTGAACTGTAAAAATAAAATAGATACTCGTTATTATTAATTATTATTATTGAAAGAGATAAAAAAACTATTTCCAAAAAGAGTATACTGGATACCACAGGACGGGTAAAAGAGGTTTATCTGTTCTGTGCTGGATACGCTCGGGCTTTACAAACTTTGTGAAACAGCAGACGGAAAGACAACCAGGTGCGACACAAAGTTTGTAGAGCACACAATAGACGTGGCAACCAAACCCACCTGAATCGGTGAAAATAAATAAATATTATATTTATTTCCTGCTTTGCTTTTGTTCAAAGTTGAATTGCCTGCCCGTGTAGGATACACGGGCAGGCAATTCGATTCTAATATCGGTCAAGAATTAAATAGTTAGCATGGATCCTGGAACTGTGCTGGGCGAATGGCAAAAGAGATGTCCCCTATTACGTATACAGTAAGACTATATTATATACCAACAAATTAATTTTATAAATAATAAAGCTTTGCTATTTTCAGTGGCTCGCCAATGAGCGCTTTTACGTTCATAAAAACACAAAAGAATATTTACAAGATCTCTTTGTACCTGTAAGTTCTTCATCTTCTTCCTTCTGTGGCTCGGTACACTCTTCCTCGCAGTCCATCTTCTCGAACGTGTCGAAGTGAGTCTTACAGTAAACCGGCACCGGTGGCTTCTTGTGATACGAGTGCCTAGCCTAGTATAAAATAACACTTTGTTAATAAAACAATAAAACAATCGTTTTTGCCATATATATATATATATATATATATATATATATATATATATATATATATATATATATATATATTTACCATAACAATGAATGTGTTTACAATTACTCCGTGTAAAAAACTTAAAATATTTATTATTTTCGCCTACAAAATTACGTAAATTTGCACGAAAAATGCAAAAACGTAAGCTCGTGTTACGTGGTTTTTAGATTATAACAGTAGAAATCTATCCTATTTTACAGCTTAAACTAAACATAAATAATATATTACAATTTGTCCGTCCCAAATATTTAAGTTATTGGTAGACAATAAAGATACATATTTATCAAAAAACCACTTCAAATTCTCCATACAATTTTACTATGGCGGCCGCGCGCCGATTTGAATATGCGCGGCACGAGCTCTGTCATTATCTGTCTTACGCTCGGCGCAGTCTTACATTCAATGCGGTTTCCACAACAGTTTAACTTATCCCAAACACTTCACGAATTCCAATACTATCAGTTATTTATTATATCGCCATTGCTGGCTACTTAATTATGAAGTAGCGAAAGCCTAGTGGGAAACCGTTGATGGACTGCCACGCAGAGGTCTCGAGGCCCAAGGCGCGCATCTCTGACTTGTCGAAGTTATGTGCGTATTAAATAGTTAATTATCGCGCGCTTTAACGGTGAAGGAAAACATCGTGAGGAAACCTGCATGTCTAAGGGTTCTCCAAAATGTTCTCGAAGATATGTGAAGTCTACCAACCCGCACTGGGCCAGCGTGGTGGACTATGGCCTAATCCTTCTCACACTGAGAAGAGGCGCATGCCCAACAGTGGGACAGTTTATATGTAGGGCTGATATTATTATATATTATGATCACCACTGCTGAACCTGGCCACACAGGCGATATAACGAAGAAAGAGAGTAATCCAACCCCAAAAAAAAACATCAGATGTTAAAAAGCGAATTATACTTACAAGCGGATCATACTTCTCTACAGGAACTCCCTCTACCAGATGGTACCGTTCTCTCCATTTGAATCCAGTCAGCTTGCCATTCACGCAGTCTCCATCGCACTGACTCCATCTCAGCCAGTCAGTCATTGGGCAGTCGATCGCTGGCTCCGACACCGGTTCTTCTTCAGAAGCCTCGCTTTATCATAAATGTTTTTTAGAATCATATCAATCAATCATTGAAGTAGCTTTGAGAATAAGATTAGCAAATATATGTGTCCTTATATATACTTAAATTAGACATACTTATACTTAAATAATAATAATAGTGTTTGATTTTAGAGTACTTCTTAGAATCCGTGAAGATTTTAAGTCCAGTATGTTCTTTATGATAGCGTACCTTCAAATTGTTAAGCCTAAAATTTGATCCACTCTGTCTCAAAGCACGGTAATACTATTATACAGTAACCTATCTTCATACAAACGGTCGGAAGTCGAGTCATACCTACGCGCCTCGGCGTCGACATGCGCTCGGCACGCAACCAGTCGCGAATGCGCCGCAGTGACGAACGGACGGTGTGTTGTTTTTTAAACAGTAACCGCGTGATTTTTTTTTACCAAAAATAAGTACAAGTATTGCCTATTTAATATGACAAGTAGAATATATTGTGCTGTTTTTGGTTGCATAAATTCCTCAATAACGCACCCAGAGATAACTTTTTTAGATTACCTGGAAACTCCGAAAGGTAAGACTATAAAATGATTATACTTACTAGTAGGTAGATACGTAATTTAAGTCTTTTTAAAGGATTTTTTGTCCTCCCGAAAAAGAAATGCCTGGACTAATCAATAAAGTGAATAAGTAAAGAAAAGTGATTGACACGAGTGAACAACATGCATTTTTATTGAACACTTCCTATTCCATTCACAAAGTATTTTATTTGTTTAAATAAAATAAAAAATATTTACAATCACAAAAATAGATAGAAACTCAAAGTAGGCAGATTTAATTAAAATGCTGTAGGTAGGCAGCCCTATCGCATGTTTACGTACCACGCGGCTGTAGGCATTTGTTTCAAAGATACGGCCGAGTTACAATACTGTATATTTATGTACTGTGCTCAAAGGTAATACAAACACTATTGCGTAGTTTACTTTTACCTACTTTAAAAGAAGGGGTTGTATATTCGACGCCTATTATGTATTTTTTATTTTTGTTAACTGTTAATTACTTTCTGGATCATATTTCGTAGTTATAGTTACTTAGTTACAGATGCATCGTTAAGAATTCAATTACCTTCCATTTTTAATTACTATTATTACCAAAACAATTAATTGACAAGTAAATTATAGTCTAGTGTGTCTACACACTCTAAGATCAAATAAATAACACTACAGCCTTCACGAATTCGAAGAAATCCCTTTAGTACTTACTTTAAGCCCAAATATTCGATAGATCTGCACCTATTTACGAGATAAAAATACATAAACTACATACATCTAAATAATTATGGTAATGAACTAGTATAAGCCTCACCCCCCGTCTTCGCTGCTACCTATTTCTGTATGGTACCTGGAAGGCGCTTGGGGCTCCGACTTATTGTTTTCTTCTTCACTCCCTTCTGCACTCTTCTGTTCTTCTTCGCCAGATTCCGCTTCCTTGCTATCTCCTCCTTCAGTAGTAGCCTCCTCTAGAAGAATAACATATTACTTGACAATACAAATTAAACGGTGCCGTTTGCGCTAAATATCGATATTCAGTACGAAATATATATGATGCATATTTGAACTGACGGACAGTAAAATCCTTTTACTGTCCGTCAGTTGGTTTTAAACATTTTACTAAAATTTTGTACATGCTGTTTAAATAGCAATGTGCGATTGTTACTTAAACATTCGAGCTATCGTAATGCGTGATCATTCGATTGCATTAGAATAAAAGAATTTTACAAAAAGTTGCTTTAGTTTTATTTATTTTTAAACTGAATTTTAAGAAGTGCATTTTTTTCAAACTACTTGTTAATAGGAAGAATTCTTTGCTAACTTAGTTACGCAATTCACCATTATCAAGAATGTTGGTGATGCTACCAAAATAGGAATGTACTACGTAGATGGCAATAGACGAACAATCTCAAAACTGGGATTTAAAACATAGCTGACGAAGTGCGGGTCTAGTTCACTTCTTAATGTATATGTAAGAGACTAGATGTTCCCGCGGTTTCACACGCGTTTATCGTTACTGCGCCGCCCTTGTGGGTCGTAGCGTAATGTTATATAACCTATAGCTATAGCCTTCCTCAATAAATAGACTATCCAACACTAAAATAATTTTTCAAATCGAACCGTAGTTCCTGAGATTAGTGCGTTCAAACAAACAAACAAATTCTTCAGCTTTATAATATTAGTATAGATGAGTTTTATAATACTGAAATTATAATTTAATAGCGAATTGCGCCCGTGAGTTTCTTGCGGATTTGTTATAGACTCAAGCCTATGACTGAACCGAACAACAAATATTAATGCTACTTTAGTAAAGTTAATAATTAACTAATTAACTTAGACTTTGACGTTCATAAATATTAGTTTATTATAAATGAATAAATAATTTTTATCTTTGATTTTGCTGTTTATAAGTGTTATTAATAAATTATATTTGTCTTTGACTATGATATATTACCTGTCACTTCTTCTGGACATTCTCTGTGATAAGTTCTGATCAACTTGATGTTTAACTTTCCGAATGGATGCATATCCTTTATGTCCATTTCGTAGAAGGGTGAGTTCTTGTCATAAGAACTCATTGCCACGCGATTTATGGAGTCTTGAGGGAAAGTGACGATGTTTGGCGACTGTAACATAGAATATTCTTTTATAATAATTTGACAGGAGGATTCAGCTGTGGTCATATCGCCATTGCCAAAGCGTGGTATTGTAGGTTTGACATTGACCCGCTTTGCTGGCACCTATAACACTATACTCCAAGAGGTTGATCCCTTCTGCTGTTCTATCAAATCTTTTAAATCACAATTAATAAAGATATTAAAAGATAGGCAACTACGCCCAACTTAATTTCATCTCCTGCTATTCTTATGTGTATGACCAATGTGTTTATTTTTTATATTTATAAACTCACAAAGTTTGTATTATATTCCATGTTTATATAAGAGGTTGTAAGTAGTGACCTTTATACGCTGAATGTGTTTAAGTATATTAAGTTATTTAGGGAAACCTGTTATTGGCCATATAAAATTGTACTATACTCGATTTGTTAAACAAACTGTATCGCTGTTGGTTTTCTTAATAAAAATAAATAAATAAATAGACATGGTACGTATTACACAAAGTGAGTTCCATGATCCTTGTATCCATTGTCTGAATACTTCTAAAGCCGTCCGCTTAATATTTGATAATATATGATTCTATATAGCAGGCGACTAGAAATTTTCAAACTATAGACATAAGCTAGACAATAAAATAAGAGACTTTTAAAAGAAATATAACTGAGCTGACTGTATCTGACAGGATAAGAACATTATTTTGTCGGCCTCGATGGCGTAGTGCTTAGTGTAACCGACTGCCACGCCTTTGGTCGCGGGTTCGATTCCCGCACAAGTCAAACATTTGTGTGCATGAACATGAATGTTTGACTTGGTCTGGGTGTTTCTATGTACCTATAATATGTATGTATTTACAAACAAAAAGTATATATGTATATTTATCCATTGTCTAGTACCCATAGTAAAAGCTCTGTTTAATTTGGGCTAGATGGTGTTGTGTGTATGTGATAGAATATTATATTATATTATATTTTTATTATTATATTATTCTATTTCAACGTATGATTAAGTTTTAATTTATAATTTTGATTAAATACTATTAAATATATTATAGTTTTTAATAAACATTGAAATGCATCCTGTATCATCTATTATTAGTTATGCAATTAGTTTTAAACCTATCAAGTGTGTTATGTGTAAATTAAGTTTTGTAGATATATAACTGTTGGTGAATCAAATAAATCTATAGGTACATCTATACAAATAAATAAAATTGAAGTGTCTGTTTGTAATGTCAAAATAACAGCTTTTTTTCTAATGCATATGAAAGTATATAAGGTACCTATACGAAAACATCTATTTTTAAAATTTTTGTCTGTCTGTCTTTCTGTTTGTTCCGGCTAATCTCCGAAACGGCTGAACCGATTTTGACGGGACTTTCACTGGCAGATAGCTGATGTTATAAGGCTGTAACTTAGGCTACTTTGATTTTAGAAAAAAATAGGGTTCCGTGGAGACAAACACTTTTTAGTTAAAATCTACGCGGACGAAGTCGCAGGTAACAGCTAGTTAATAAATAAGTTGGAGTATTCCGCTTTCGGCACCAATTTTTTCGGCACCTATGGTTTCGGCACCTAAGCTATTCCACTTTCAGCACCAATAGGTATTTTTGCTTGCTTATGTGGAATTAAATACCTATTAGTGCTGAAAGTGGAATAGCTTAGGTGCCGAAACCATATGTGCCCAAAAAATTGGTGCCGAAAGCGGAATACTCCAATAAGTTTCTGCAAGAGGCGTGTAGAATCGAAACACAAAACATTCGAAGTAATAACATTAAACACTATCGAAAATAATGGAATAGAATAGACGCTTATTAATACTTTTACCTCATATGAAATGCCGCTATCAGTCCCAGCATCCCACGGATATAGATTGAGTTCTCTCTCTGGAAGCCAAGTGTTGTCTGCCTGACACAACTCAAATCTGTTCACTCCTAAGAACCAGTCAGGCGATGGATAGATACCCACGGCGGCTGAAAAGAGATGGTTCTCTTGGTCCACGCGAAATAACGAGTAGGTTGGGACGTCCATCTTGCGGTAACCATGCCCTTTGCCTTTGATTATGGTCCGTACTCCATCACCAACCTACAGAAAGTACAACGGATATACATACAAACAATTTAATGTAGGTAAATATAAATAAAATAGATGCATGAATGTGAATCAAACAATCGAATTTTCGATCGTATCAGTTATGCGAGTCTATTCTAATATGGCGCAGATTTAGTGTAAGCAAACTTTTATTGAGTTATCCGTCATGAAGTTATCACGTTGTCTGGAATTGTGTCCAGTGAATGACAATAGGCCCCTATTACGTGAGATCTGAAAATTGTTGGCGAAATGAGTATGTACTATATACATAATATGTGTGTACATATCTATACTAATATTTTAAAGCTGAAGAGTTTCTTTGTTAGTTTGAACGCACTAATCTCAGGAACTACCCGTTCGATATGAAAAATTCTTTTAGTGTCGGATAGCCTATTTATCGAGGAAGGCTATATAACATCACGCTACGACCCACAGGAGCGGCGCAGTAATCATAAACACGGGTGACACCGCGGGCACATCTAGTAATTTATATACACAGCCGCTGCGGCATAGCTTAGGTACCTACAACTAGGATAAACTCAAGATAAACATCTGACTGTGAAAACTATGAAAAATAAACTCAAAAATAAAACAACATAATTGCTTAGCCTTTTACTTACCTTCTCACGCATTTCAGCTTCTAACGCGCTAGTGTTAGCATGTTCTGCTAAATCCTTGAAACCGGGGGAGGCGAAGCCCCCTGGGGTCCATAAGATGTAATCAACCTTATGTGACGCGCCGACCAGATCGCTGTACTTCGGCACCCAGTCGTTTTCTGGGTACAGGTACGGATGAGTGTTCCGCGACCAGATGCCGGTGAATGATATCTACACCGTTAATAATAATATCAGCCCTATTAATTAACAAACTGTCTTAATGGTGAGCTAAGAAGGTTTAGGAATTTGAAAAGATAAATTGTTACACAAGATCCTATAAAGTTCTTCATTTTTATATAACCATCATCATTATCATCATTATCATGATGATATGATGATGATGGAACGTGTCTGGTGGTAAGTGGTTACTGTAGCCAATAGACGTTTGCAACACCAGGTATTTCATTTTTAATATTCGACCCTTATATATTAATTTTCTTTTATATTCTGCGCAAAATTACTGATAACATATTTTATTGCACATTACGTACCTATGTATGTATTTTCGTTAAATACCTATCACAAGAAAAGGTAAAGTTAGAAAAAGCAAGTAGTATGCTCTCCAAGATTAAGACTTGGTCCCGTTTACAAGAAACAAGTTTCTTCAAGCAATTGTTATGCTATGTTAGTGTGATGTTAGGGTGATGATACCACGACATTTGCTTCAAGAAACTTCTCAACATAATTGGCAGTTTAGTCTCATGTTTTTTTTTTACCTCTATTGTGATTGTAAGTGGTCACCGTAGCCTATAGACGCTTGTAACACCAGAGGCATCACTTGCGCGTTGTCGACCCTTGAGGAGAGGAAGTGGGAAGGAGAAGGAGCGGGAAGGGGGAAAGAAGGTGATTGGTCCTCCGGCGCTCTCACTCACCGAAAGAAACACAATAGTAGGAATACTGGTATTTCACGTGGATATTCTGTGAGAGGGTAGTCCTTCCCCGGTCGAGCCGGCCCATTCATGCTGAAATCAGCGAGGCTCTACTACTCATAAAGTGACTACTACACAGACGATGGTTATTATTATAATTACAAGTTCTTTAATTATATTTGTACGGTGGTGGAGCTGAAATGGCCTAAGAACTTTAACTTACCTCATACTTAGCCTCATCACAGATCCCGCACTCTGCGTTCACCTGAGGCGCTACGTCATCCGGCTGCCTCAAATCTTCGCACAGCTTCTTCGTCAAGGGAGCGCCGTCTTCAAACCAGACAGCGTCATTCTCAGCCACCATTGCGCGGAGGGATACACAGCCGTTGCCTGAGCCAGGAGCTTGCCAGTATACCTACATAAACGGATGTATTCGACGGTACGAGTCAAGTAATTAAGCAAACACGTTTGTCGATGCTAAGTATTCTTTTTAGACTAACTATTTGTTATGGTTTTGTCTACCCGTGCGAAGTAGATCCTACGTACGGGTAGTACAAAACCTTTACAAATAATACACCTAAACCTTTCTCATGAATCACTCTGTCTATTGGTGAAAATCTGATGAAAATCCGTTTAGTAATTTTTGAGTTTATCGCAGACAGACGCGGCGCGGAGACTTTGTTTTTAACCCCCGACGCAAAAACGACGGGGTGTTTATTTGACGTATCTGTGTGTGTGTGTGTGTGTGTGTGTGTGTCTGTCTCTGGCATCGTAGCTCCCGAACGGAAGAACCGATTTTGATTTAGGTTTTTTTTTGAAATGTGAATTAGTCGGGAGTGTCCTTAGCTATGCAAATCACTCCAAAATAGCCGCCGCGCCGCCACAAAATAGCGGATTACATATTTTTTCACAACCCCCTTAATATGGGTATCAAATGAAAGGACTTGACTAGTAGAATACTATACACTATGATAAATTTCAAATCCAAGATGGCCGCCACCGCAAAATAGCCGATTACTATTTTTATTATTTTGTGTTGGGGGTTTTTAAATTTTTAATTTATATTTTATACTAGTTTTCACCCGCGGCTTCGCTCGCGTAAATGTAGGTTAGGTTAGGTTTGCAACAATTCTTTTTTCTTGATGAAAGGTACCCTATGTCCTATTCTGTACCCCTGACAACGTGTATGCAAAATTTCATGTTGATCGGTTGAGTAGTTAAAGCGTGAAAGCGTAACAAACAAACAAACTCATTTTCGCATTTATAATATTAGTAAGGATAAGGATAGTGACAGTGATGATATTCCTGTAATTATGTCTTGATAGCGCAGCTGTAGTAACTACGACTATTACATGCGCTCATGGGTTCGATGCCCAGATCTGCAATGTATTGTTGAGGTTTTCGTACAATTGTTTTCAAATTTTTGACAGATTTGTTATCAACGGTTTTTAAATATACCATTCTCCTTTCACACTTGTACCGTCAAGAAACTTTAATATAGGTACGTGACGATAATGTAAAAGTACACTCACTTCCACAGAAGACTTTACAGAAGTCATAGTCTGCTCTACAGAGAAAGGACATCGATCGCTAAACTTTGCAGTCTCTGGAGTCATAGGCCTCAGCTCTCCAGGGTCCAACAGGATAGTCCGCCTCGGATTATTAGGGTCCCTCCTGCTATCTCCTTCGATCGATATCATAAAACTGGTGAATCTGGATTCTTCGTCTGTTTCAGTTAGTAGAACTATTGAAAAAAGAATAAAAGATTGATTTCACGTTCATGTTCTGTTCAATGCCTATGTAAGCGGCATTATTATTTTATATTTCACTAGATGTTCCCGCGGTTTCACCCGCGATTATCGTTACTGCGCCGCCCTGTGGGTCGTAGCGTGATGTTATATAGCCTATAGCCTTCCTCGATAAATGAGCTATCCAACACTAAAAGATTTTTTAATTCAGACCAGTAGTTCCTGAGATTAGCGGCCTCGATGGCGTAGTGGTTAGTGTAACCGACTGCTACGCCTGAGGTCGCAGGTTCGATTCCCGCACAAGTCAAATATTTGTGTGCATGAACATGGATGTTTGTCTTGGTCTGGGTGTTTATATGTATAATATGCATGTATTTACAAAAAAAAAGTATATATATACATATGTTTATCCATTGTCTAGTACCCATAATACAAGTTCTGCTTAGTTTGGGCTAGATGGTGTTGTGTGTATGTGATAGAATATTATTTTTATTATTATTAGCGCGTTCAAACAAACAAACAAACTCTTCAGCTTTATAATATTAGTATAGATTAGTTAATTACACAAATAATTTTCGCGTGTCTGTTTACTAACCACAACAATCAAATCAGCGGTAGTAGGCAAGCTACCTCTTGCCTGATGACCCATCCGTGCAGTGACTGCAAGAATTAAACTCCTTCTCCCTAGCCTTTATTATTCCCAAGTCACTTGGCGTCGGCTTTCTAGTCTATCCGGATTTGACTGAATATCAGTTTTTACACGGAGCGACTGCCATCTGACCTCCGCAACCCGAAGGCTAACGATTCCCTAAAGCTAGACCAGTGTCAGGATATTAGAGGGACTTCGAAATAGACTTCTAGACTTCCCAATAACGACTGCCATAGATGTTCATGGCAGCCGGGACCGACTGCTTAACGTGCTCTCCGAGGCACGGAGCAGACGATAATTGTCAATCAATACGCACATAATTTCGAAAAGTCATATAACTTCCGAAAATCAGAGGTGCGCGACGTGGGTTCGAACCCGAGACCCTCTACATTGCAGTCTGTTGGTCTCCCCACTGAGCTTAAACTCCTACTAAAGAAAAATCAATAGCAATCTAAAATACATACCTGTGTACAATTGGTCAGGAATATACGCATTGTTATCAAGACCAGCGACAACCATTTTAAATCGACCATCAGCCTCCGTAGATTCCGTGTTAGATCGATAAGGTCTTCTATCACATCGGAAACAAACAACAAACGGTAAAACAAAAATAAAGAAATACAAATAAAATAACATATTTGAAGCAGTCCTATTTAGCCGAAGGCGTTTGAATAATGGTCTCAATATTGTTCTATAACATGGCAGTGTGCTTTTAAGGGTCAATAGTGGATTGAATATCAGTGCGGATCACATTGCCAGTTTAATTGTTTAAATGAAAATATATTTCTGTGACGATTAAAGGGTCAGAAACGTTAAAGATCAGCTCCAATGTATAATTAATGTTACAGTTGTGACCTAGCTTTTGCTTTCAACTGCGTCCCCATTAAGTGCTAAGGTCCAGTTCATATAATAGTTATATAATATAATAATATAATATTGTATAACATACACATAACACCATCTAGCCCAAACTAAGCAAAGCTTGTACTATGGGTACTAGACAATGGATAAACATACATATATACTTTTTTTTTGTAAATACATACATATTATATATAGAAACACCCAGACCAAGACAAACATCCATGTTCATGCACACAAATGTTTGACTTGTGCGGGAATCGAACCCGCGACCTCAGGCGTGGCAGTCGGTTACACTAACCACTACGCCATTGAGGCCGTTAACTAGTTTTTGCGCGCGGCTTCACTCGCGTGGTACCTACATCAATAAATAGTAGCCTATGTCCTTCCCCAGGTTTTAAACTATATCTACACCAAATTTCATCTAAATCGGTTGAGTAGTTTAGCCGTGAAAAGGTAACATACAGACAGACAGACAGAGTTACTTTCGAATTTATAATATTAGTAAGGATTATAAAGCTGAAGAGTTTGTTTGTTTGTTTCTTTGAACGCGCTAATCTCAGGAACGACTGGTCCGAATTAAAAAAAAACTTGTAGTGTTGGATAGCTCATTTATCGAGGAAGGCTATAGGCTATATAATATCACGCTACGACCCACGGGGGCGACGCAGTAACTATAAATGCGGGTGAAACCGCGGGCACATCTAGTATTAGTATAGATTGACTACCCTAAATAAGGTTCTTAAAATATTTTGTGTACAGACATACCGTCGTTACAGTTTTATAATACAGAGCGTAAGATGATCAGCTAATATATAAGTACCTACGTCTATTGAACTACTTTATCTTGTTGAATGTTTAAATACCTTACTTATATGGAGCAAGGACGCAAACAGAAACGTATTTCTACATATTGGAACCCTGCGCGTCTATGATATGTCATCTATACATATAATAAAATCGTAGGAAAGTCAAAACTGTACATTGAATATTTTTTAAAAGAATACTTGGGGCGTGATCTACAATCGATATCGAAGCCAAAAATATAGTTTTTAGAATTTTTGTCTGTTTGTCTGTATATATGTCCGGGCTAAACTCAAAAAGTACTGCATGGATTTACTTCAAATTTTGCATGAATATTACTAACAGGTCGGTTCAACATATAGGCTACATATTATCACGCTATCACCTACGGGGGAGGTGCTGTGAATCTTTATTTTTCTTATGCATTCTGTGACAGCGTGTAATCTAACGACGCATATTTAAATGTTGTTTTTGAGTAAGCCATGCTATTATCTAGCTTTACACTATAAAAACTACGCCATTTAAGTAACTTGGGCAGAGAAATATAGTTGGGTTCCGCGGCGACAAACACTTTTTAGTTAAAATCTACGCGGACGAAGTCGCAGGTAACAGCTAGTTTCAGTAATAATAATATCCTCCAGACCGAATTTCGGCCACGGCGGCCAGTCTTAACGGAGACTGACCAACAACGCAGGAGATTGTAGTTGTTTAGTAATTTATTTTATTTTTAATGAGTTGTTACTGTCTATATGCACCGAAATGATGCAGGCTCTGCGAGAATACTAGCGTTGTGGATATACTTAACAGGTATACTAATCTATGGATATACTGCAACATTGCTGACGTAGGACCTTATTTGTTCCTAAACATGGTTGTGTTTCCTGTTACCTTGTAAGCGTGGAACAAATAAAATTATTTTCTTTGTTTCGTTCAAATAAAATCCTTCCATACAGTCAATGATCACATTTGTATAATTATCCTTTATATTCCAAACTTGCAACCCGCCCCAACTTCGCACGGGTACTACACACAGCGACACATCAACCTAGACCATAGACTAGTATATATTATCGGACCTAGACTGTTTGGACTTTGAACTATTAGAAGTTGAACGCTGCGAATCGTGCGAGAGTGTGCGTTATATTTTTGTTACGCTCTACCCTTACCATTACATCGACACCATAGCGGTGTCCCTTGCCGACAATTCTCTATTTTGTATGTAGCGTAGTTATGCGTATATAGGGTGTCTAATTTGATGCGTAGCCGTGTGTACAAAACCTTAACAAATTGTACACCTTCCTCATGAATCACTCTGTCTATTGATGAAAACCGCATAAAAATCCGTTAAGTAGTCTTTGAGTTTATCGCGAACATACGCAGCCGAGGGAATTTGTTTTACAATATGTAGCGATAAAAAATTGTTCATTACTGCCCTCGGTGCGCCAGTCCAACTCGGACATGACGGCTTTTAATAAAAAAAATATTAAGATGTTTATTTACAAACATTTTATAAAGATTTTGACCGCGGCTTCGCTCGCGTTCATCAAGATTTTGGCAATAAATTTATATCCATTCGGAAACAGTAGCTACAGTTTCTGGGTGAAAGGTACCCTATGTCCTTTTCTGTGCGCCTGACAACGTGTATGCAATATTTCATGAATATTGGTAAAGTAGTTTAGGCGTGAAAGCGTGACAAACAAACGTAACTTCCTTCGCATAATATAATATTTTAACATAAACGCTATTTTCAGGAAATAACATAATATTTCGCAAGATGTGATTTATTGTTCTAAGTTATGTATCATCTGTTAACAGTATTCGTTATATTAGATACTAGCTGTGCCCGCGGTTTCACCCGCGTTTATGGTTACTGCGCCGCCCCCGCGGGTCGTAGCATAATGTTATATATAGCCTTCCTCTATATATAGGCTATATAACACAGAAAGAATTTTTCAATTCGAACCAGTAGTTCCTGAGATTAGCGCGTTCAACCAACCAAACAAACAAACAAACTCTTCAGCTTTATAATATTAGTATAGACAAGTTAAGATTTTACACTATTTTACTGATTGTTTTTCATTTAAGTTTTTACCTATTAACAATAAGAGATATTTTGATAAATATTTATTTAAAGAAAATTCAATAAACAATTAATTTTTTGTAAAATTGTGTTTTAATTTTGAGATTATTCTTGTAATATTGATTAAAATTTTGAATGCAAAAGGGACTTTTGTGCTTTTTTATCGTAATGGGTAACTGTTATTATAAATTCCATAATATGTTAGGTAGAGCAAATAATAATGCTTCTAAATAATATTATATTAACATGTTATTTTATGATATAAAAATATGAAATATTTCGAAAAAACAATTTTTTATTTTTGTTTTGTCTCTCCTGTAAAATATATGAATTTTGCTTTGTGGCCCTTTTGTATGCAATGAGCGATATATGGACCGGTTCAAATTATTACCGCTGACCAAATGACGTCATTTTTAAAAGCCGAAATTAAGATTCTTCGCAAAGAATATAATTATGGCAAAATGTTTAGCTTTATTTTTAGTTTTTTTTATTACTTGACATTATAAACAGTTTTTTTAATATTATCAAAATAATCCTAATGCTAATCCTAATCCTAATCCTAACTAATATTATAAAAGCGAAAATGAGTTTGTTTGTTCGTTACCTTTTCAAGCCTAAACCACTGAACCGATCATTCTGAAATTTTGCATATACGTTGTCAGGTGTACAGAAATGGACATAGGCTACTTTTTATCCCGAAAAAAATTACTGTTCCCGAGGAAAACAACAATAACGTTCTTATGATAATAGATGGCGCCACGTGTCTTTCGAATCATGATCGAATTATAATATTACAAGCAGAGTACAACCCGAATTGATAGTCAAATTCTAAATTAACGCGAGCGAAGCCACGGGCAAAAGCTAGTAAATAATAAATTGTGATAAGTTTAGATATAAATTAAGGATTTCATAAAATAAAGACTAAAGGTTAGCCTAAGATACACATTATGCTTTTGTTAATATCTCATTAAGATCAATTTAGTGTGATGCTTAAATTCAAGATGCTTTAATAAATGGCACTGCTCGGCGGTCATAGGTGGTAGCATGATAAATAATTGTTAAGTATATAAGATTATGGTCGGGTTTTAGATAACACATCGACGAAAACCGCATTTACGAGTTTTTGCGTGATAGTATAACTTCCTAGGTAACTATTATTTAATCTGTAGAATAACAAATAAATAAACAGACTATAATACAAAAAAGTGTTCTATATCGTTAGATACCTAAGCTATTATACAGTCCAATTGAAATTTCGCGAAAATATATAATCAATGTATAAACAAAGTGCTATTTGAATTTTATTATATTAGGTATGGCAGAGTTTGTATGCTTAGATATATTATGGCACAGCTATATATGTAATTAAAAGAAAACTAAACTAAAAACATTTCGCACAGCGCCATCTAGTGTCCGTACGTGTAACTAATTTATGTTAAATTTAAATTAGATTAATAGAATTAACGGATTTTAATTGTTACGTAAACATTTTTCAGAATTATTTAAATAAGGATGAAATGAAACAGATATTTATCAAATAGTTATTACTGCGCAATAGATACAGTGTTTATTTATTACTTATCCTTACTTAATATTATAAACTCGAAAGTAACTCTGTCTGTCTATCTGTCTGTCTGTCTGTTACCTTTTCACGGCTAAACCACTCAACCGATTTAGATGAAATTTGGTACAGATATAGCTTAAAACCTGGGGAAGGACAAGGGCTACCTTTTATTGATGTAGGTACCACGCGGGCGGAGCCGCGCGCAAAAGCTAGTTTGTAATAAGTTGTGATGTCATCTTGAAAACTAATATTTACCAGACCATAACGGATTTACATTATTAATATACATTTATACTATCCCAGATTGGTTATTATTTAGTTCAACTATCACACATCAAATGCGCAACTCGCAACACGTTATATCTTCAGGTCCCGTAGTCATGGCTACATATATACTATATTATAAAGCTGAAGAGTTTGTTTGTTTAATAATATAATAATAATAATAATTGTTTATTAGTACATCAAAGACCCAAAACAATAAAGGCACATGAATACAGCACGTTGTACATCAAGATCAAAAGTTGGTAAATAATTATCTAACACCTAAACTAGGTACGCAGACTTGTATCTTAGGAGTTAGATTTTTAGTTTGTTTGTTTGAACGCGCTAATCTCTGGAACTACTGGTGTATGGTACGGTACCACACACCTTTTGATTAATACGATGCTATTGAATGATATGAGGAGATAGATTAGAGAATTATATATGTTTATTATTAATTAAGTTCTAATGCTAAGTACAAACTGATAGAAAATGATATAATGATAATGAGTTACACGCGACGCGGTTGATGACCGGTAGTGAACTGATTTTTATATATAGGTAAATAATTAATTACGAATGCGTTGTTGTGGCGAAAATGCTGACATAACATAAAGTAATTTTGCAATGTACGGTTGCACCGTAAAACTGGTTCTATTCGAAAAATTATTTAAGTGTTGGATAGCCTATTTATCGAGGAAGGCTATAGGCTATATAACATCACGCTACGACCCACGGGGGCGGCGGAGTAACGATAAACGCGGGTGAACCCGCGGGAACATCTAGTATTTAATAACGCGTTAAAACTAGCAGCACACGGCGCATAATTCAACGGTAACGAAATAATTATGTTGCTCGACTAGTTACAAATATTATATTAATATATTAAAGCGTTTAATATAATAGGTGTTATTATAATAGCGCAGTGTTATAACGCGTTATATATATGAACATCCCTAGTTGTGATCACTAATCACAGTTACAGAGAATATTCGTCACAGTGATATACGGTGTGTGCGGTGTATAGTAGTGTTAACGTTTCGTTCCGATTTGTGTTAAAATAATGGCTACGATGAAACAGAAGGATTCTAAGCTGATTAAAATCGCTGTAGTAATGCCCACTTCCCCTGGCAAGATACCACAGTTTTTAGAATTTTATCAAAACGAATCTTTATCGAGCATCATTCAGCTAATATGTACAACTTGGGACCTCCCCGACCCTGAAAATTATATTTTACAATCGTTTGACACCAAAAATCAGTATTACATCACAGAAAGTAATAAAAATGATATTAAAAAAGGGTCAATATTGCGCTTAGAATTGTCGCCAGCGAAAAATGCACAGGATATTGTGACCGCGATAAACAATGAGTGTGATGTGCCTGCCGAACAAAGCGCGACGCTCGCAAAGTTATCATATTTAAGCTCCGATCTGACTTTCGCAGAAGAATTCTTCAAACTAGAAGGTCTAACTTTAGTTATAAAGAATATAGAACAGGATATTTATAAGAATAACGCTTTAAAATATGCCCTTATTGCAATTATTGAACTCATGAAACATGAAATTATAAAGTGGGATACATTTGAAAAGAAATTTATTAATAAAATTGCTTGTTTGGTCAACAAACATCCGACCACACAAGATACGAAAACTATCGGGTTCTGCTTATTAATACTTGAGAAAATAGTCCTTCACAGCACGAAGAATTTGCACGTAGAAAAGAAAATTACGATTCATAATTTGATACAAAGTTTGCAAAATACTAAACAAGATTGTAAGTACCAGCAAAATGTTATAGCTCTCATAAATGCAATATTTTATAAAGCTGACCTTACAAGGAAAACCATCATAGCTGCTATGATATCTTCTAAACAATGTCGAAGTATTATATACGAACACGTGATTAGTGCAAGTGAGTGCTCAAAGAATACTGCAATATATCCTGTGGATTCAGAGCTGGCTCATCAACTTTATATCTTACAAACACTCATGCTGGGCTTACTGGAGCCAAAAATGAAACAAAGAGCGGATGCACAGGAACAAGAGTCACAGAATAAAATTAAGGACCTTAGAAAGATTGCTTTTGGATCTAACTCAATCATTAAAGTCAAAAAGAAGCGCCCAGGTGCAACCTTCTCCAAAATTGAATGCAAACACCTAGGTTTTGACTGTGAGGAAGACAAAGTACAAGATTTTAATGAAGTGCCCCCAGGAGTCCTAGCATTGGATTGCATGCTGTATTTCGCAAAAAAATATCCAAAGGATTATAAAAATATCGTATTCACGAACAGCTGTATAGCAGATGAGCACGAATGTCCTCTTGCCAAGACAAGTGTAGAACTGGTGAAACTGTTGTGTGACATTTTGCACATTGGTGAACCTCCAAGTGAACAGGGGCAGACATATCATCTTTTTCTTTTTAATCACGAAAAACCTTTTGAGGAATTGTTTTGTATTTGTATAGTTGTGTTCAATAAAACGTGGGAAGAAATGAGAGCAAAAACAGAGGACATCATTAAAGTGTTGAGTGTACTTAGGGAGCAAATTGTAAAAGCACTCGCTTCTTCTCCAAAAGACTTCGACGAGTTTCGAGAGACAATTAACCAGAAGCCGTTTGTAGAAATTACAAAGTTATGGCAAAGAGTTAGAAATTCTTGTCGTAGAAAAATGGGAAATTTCATTTAGAATCAATTTAAACATAATTAATCCTATTTATTTACAGCAAATAGGAAGACTGCTCTTTTGCGTAATACGATCGTTCAATATTTTACATAAATGGAAAACTGAGTGTAAGATTAGGTACTACTAATTACACAACCAACTCTAATAATAAAACCTATTAATAACAGCCCAATTAGACAACAATTCAAACGTGTCAGAAATAACCAGTGTCAGGAAGAAGTGTGACAACATAATTATTTTGGCATAATACATTTAAAATTTTTCCATTAGATTAAATATAGTTTTAATGTGAATTTAATACAATAAGGAGCCTGTAATGTGTTTTATAAAGACTTTTATTTATTTATTGAATAAACATTTATTATTATTATTATTAAAGGAAAAAACGCGTGTGTACAGTTTCTGTCGGAAATGTCAGGCTAGCCCATTTACTACGGATAGAAAATATGTGTATTTCAGAAGGAAATACAATCTAGATATTTTGAAACGATAGTAATTTGTAAATAAAATATTTGTTTACCTACGTAAAGCAAAGCTTACTACTACGAACAATAACGAAGTGCGGGAATCGCTAAACTATAATATAAAATATGTAGTAGCATTATTATCAAACGCATTATCTAAATTGGATTGAATTTCTTTATATAATTGATCTATCAGAGACCCTTATCATAATAAGGCTCCGTTTTGCATTGCAATGCACGAACTATTTGTCATATTGTATAACATTTTAGTGGTAATCTATATATATCTAATTGAAGGGTATAGTTTCAAAACCTGCCAAAACGTTATCAGAACAAAATAATGTTCCGATTGAATATGAAACTCCTTCGTTGCTTCTATCGCATTACACTGATAGTTTGATAGCCAAATTCTCACAAAAGTAGCAGTTTGTTGCAAACACCGCTAAAATAGTTTATTTATATTATGTCTTAAATGGTTTTTTGAGATTTACCATTATTTTGTGAAAAGTATTTTAGAGGATTTTGAAACTATACCCCTCAATTAATTAGTCTTAGTTATTTTAACTTTTGAAATATTTTAACAAAGTTCAAATATGACCAAGGCTAAGCTAGTGGTTTTAATAAATTCCTAATACGCCTAAATTCTGTTTTATTTTGTGTAATAATTTTAATTTTATTATACAATATTTGTCGGCTTCGATGGCGTAGTGGTTAGTATAACCGACTGCCACGCATGAGGTCGCGGGTTCTATTCCCGCACAAGTCAAACATTTGTGTGCATGAACATGGATGTTTGTCTTGGTCTGGGTGTTTATATGTGTAATATGTAAGTATTTACAAAAAAAAGTATATATGTATGTTTATCCATTGTCTAGAACCCATAGTACAAGCTCTGCTTAGTTTGGGTTAGATGGTGTTGTGTGTACCTACGTGATAGAATATTATTATTATTAATAACAGTGATAATTTTCGTATAAAGTAGTTCAATATTAGAATTTTATTTCTAAAATAAAATACTGAATTTTATAAGTGAGAAAAAAAATTTCAGTATCTAAAGAATCTTTATTAGCCCTTCTTTATTAGACCGCCACGTCTAATAGAGCAAAATCGTGCTCTCGGTGCCAAGATACGATTTCATCCTTTAACTACATACATCGTTTTTGTGATCGTATGCTAATAATTAAATAAATAGTAAGCACATAATTTAAATTTTGATAAGTATAGCTACATAATTTAACAACACAAATAGGAAATACAATAAATTTTTTATAATATTTATTATCGTTTAAAAGTTTGCCATGTAATCGTGAGCGTGGCGTGCTGGACACATTTTGCTTTGTCATGTACACATGACTGTAGCGGTCAAAAGGTTAAGGTAGGTAGGTAAATCTTCTTAGTAAACTGTTTTTGATTTTTGATTGGTTCGCAAAGAATTCTGTAGTAATGATTTTTTAAATCTGTTTAGAATGCCTAGCACTTATAAAATAAGGAAGCAGTTTTCCTTTTAGTTAATATGGAACACGTAGAAAATAACTAACTAATACCTACATAATTATCCTGTTATTGTTTTCTGTACCTAGACGGATCTGAACAGGAAAATAAAATTATAATTTATTATCAAATGACTTTATTACTTACAAAGACTTCATTGCAGTAGTAAAACAGAGCAACGCCTGTTATTCCAGAGATGCTAGGTAGAGGTGAATCACACAGGCACATTCCGACAGCTATTGTGTAAGCATTCTGTGGTAGTGTTTAAGTTCCGCGTGATTACCTAACTAATAAGGCACAATATGCAACCGGCATATTAGAAAATCAAAACTTTTCTGAGCAAATTTCAAAAGAACAACGTACAAATCAACAAAGTTTAAAATAGCGATGGTTATTTGATCAAAAGTTTAGCTGACCAAAGTCTGGAATATCAATGTTTATATTATTTATTACACTATTGACCAAATCGTTTAAAAGTCAAAATGGATTACTGGATAAATTAATTGCCGATAAAGTTTTAATTGCCGATAGCTGTTATATCGAAACATAAAATACCGATGTCCGAATGCCCGAAAGGATGAAACCCCGAATGGACGAAATCCCGAATGGACGAAATACCGAAATAATATATGAAATAAACATTTAATAAACTGGCTGGCTAATACTTAGGCCGTCCGTACGATTCCGACTCGGAAGCGGTAGGTTGTGTTAGGTTCTCTTTTGTAAACCCACCCAGAAATAGGAGCCCAAAACTCCCATTAGTTCATTAATTCTTCGGGATTTTTATCTTCGGGATATGGATCTTCGGGATTTTAACCTTTCGGGCGAATGAACTTTCGGGATTTAAAACTTTCGGCCAAACAATCATTCGGCGTTTAATTTTTCGGGATTTCTTCCATAGGTATTTTAAAATATGGTCTTTTAAATTTCGGTATTGTAATACGTACCCGTATGTATACTATTTTAAGGCACTGTTATCATAATTTTTGGACAAATTAATGTGTTAAAATTAATGATGTACTTCAAATATAAGTATACCTACATTTAAATTAATAATTCTTAATATGAAATCATTTGTGATTATAAAATTTGATTAGTTATGATTTGATATTTTAAAATTACATCTAGCAACTTTTGATCAGTCGTTCATTTGATGTCACATACATTGGGATTCTAAAATTTTTCTAAATAAAACATTTGGTCATTTAAATTTTGTTATTTCGTTTATTGTTCTTTTGAAATTTGCTCGAGAAAGGTTTGATTTTTTAATATGCAACCGCACGAGCAAACCTCCAAGCCATTTACTGCTACCACAGATAATATAATACTATACTAGTACTATATACCTACGAATTTACAACGCGATAAAATCCGTATAAATTTCAATGAATAACATTCGCGTAAATAGAAGACAATATTACCATTTACTGCTATTGAAAATATCCTAACTTCAAAAAACAAGCATACTTTGCTTGCAACATCAAACCTTTTTATAATATCGAAAAGAAGTGATAGCTTAGTAGGAGAGACCTCTCCAGTTTGATCTCAAGGCACGCATCTCTAACTTTTAGAAGTTACATGCGCATTTAATAGTTAATTGTCACTCGCTTTAATGTTTATGGAAAACTTCGTGAGGAAACCAGCATCTCAGAGATCTCCATAATGTTTTCGAAGATGTATCTTATCTTATCTTATGTGGAGGCCAGTCAGTGCAGACCGGCGACACTTCGACCCAGTGGGATCTTTTGTGTCGACACTCTCCCAATAACGACTGCCATAGATGTTCATGGCAGCCGGGACCAACGGCTTAACGTGCTTCCCGAGGCACGGAGCAGGCGATAATTGTCAATCAATACGCACATAATTTCGAAAAGTCATATAACTTCCGAAAGTCAGAGGTGCGCGACGTGGGTTCAAACCCGAGACCCTCTGCATTACAGTCTGTTGGTCTCCCCACTGAGCTATCGCTGCTCAACCTTCGAAGATGTATAAAGTCGAGTGTTTTCTAAAGGTTATCAACCCGCAGTGGGCCAGCGTGGTGGACTATGGCCTAACTCTACTAACACTGAGAAAAGGCCCGTACTCAGCAATGGGACAGTTTAGAAGCAGGGCTGCTATTGTTTAAAGATTATAAGCGTCGCATAGGATTTTTAGTTGCTGACGTCATTTACAAATTATTTTATTCCCTCACTTATCTGACTAGATGTTCCCGCGGTTTCACCCGCGTATATCGTTACTGCGCAGCTACCGTGGGTCGTAGTGTATGTTATATAGCAATGTTGGGCGTTGAAATAAAAGATGTTAGTTCGTTTAAAGTCAGAGCTATAATGCCTCAAATACCGTGATTATAATTAATATATATCTACTTAGTAGAGAAGGCGCGTCACACACTACACCTCGATAAATTGGCTATCCAACACTAAAAGAATTTTTCAAATCGAACCAGTAGTTCCTGTGATTAGCGCGTTCAAACAAACAAACAAACTCTTCAGCTTTATAATATTAGTATAGATTTACACAGCAGTTTGCTTCTGACTAAAGAAATTGTTTTATTGTTTAGTCATTACTAGAGTGATTCACGATGATCATAGAATTGAGATATCTACAAAAAAAACATTGCACTCCGGGAGTGCCGGCAGAAGTGAAAACTTGAATATTAACGTTGCGCATTTTTGATATTTTGGAATGGTTAGGGAATAATTTTGCACGAATTGCTTTAATTATCAGAATAAAAGTACTATCATGTATGTGGTAAAATACAATATTCATTTATTGCGCTATCGTACACAAACATGACAATTCTCCCTCCGTCTTACGAATTTTCGATCAGGTCACGTTTCCTGACGCGAGTTTAACATTTTTTACCCATCACGAAAAAAGTGTACAACGCCGCTAAAAAAGTTTCACTTAAAAAAAAATTGACTTTGGTGCTTGCTCTTATATAAAAATTAATAAAGTACATAAGTAAAAGTTGGGTACAATAAAGGAGATATGAAAGTAAAATAAAAGCAGTGGAAATTAAAGTATTAAGGAAATATATGTTATGTGTTCTTTTACAAAAATGTACATAATATTACGTGCAATAATTTATGTATTTACCTAAACAAAAGAATTGACAATAAAAGATTCACCAGATAGAATATAAGGCTTTGTGTGAAAAATATTTGACAAACGTTTGCCTACATTTTCAGACGGATCAGATGGAAGAGATTGAAAGACCATATTAAGTATTAAACCTAAACTATCTACAAAATCCTTAGCCGAATGCAATGAGCGCGTGAATAAATATTTAAGCAAAAGCGATATACCAGGATCGTAGCAAGTGTAAATCCCTCGTCTCTACTTACTCACCCATCTGGACAATAAGCCTCATAAAATAATATATTACTATGTATCACACATACGTTAAATTATACTATTTTATAAAGCTTGTTGCCCAGATGGGTGGGTACAAGTAGTACGTATTATGATCGTAGTAAGACTAAAACCATGACCTGTGCTTCCCGATTCGAAATAGGAGTGAGCTGTAGAAAATGCATACCTACAAAATAAATGCTGGAATTAAAATGCATTATTTAATTAGTAAGTTAAGTAGGTACTGTAAATTCTAACCTACTTGCATTCTAGTTAATACTACAAAGTAATAAAACGGAATGCACTCCAGAATTTCGCTTGTAGGTAAGCTGTCAAATGTGATAGTTGGTATAGATGTCAATAATTACGTGAAAATAGCGCGTCACATCGCGAGGTGTGGTGTGTGTTGATTGTCTTCGTGTCAAATGTTAAATTAAATGTCGACTAAACCAATAACAATGCCGTCGGCAACGAGAGAAAAGGATTCGACGATTGTCAAAATCGCTGTGGAAATGCTCAATGCCTCCGACAAGGTACCACAGTTTATAGAATTCGATCAAAGCCAACCTTTGTCGAGCATCATTCAGGTTCTTTGCAAGACTTGGGAGCTCCCCGACCCTGAAAACTACGCTTTACAATTCTCCGAGACAAACAATCAGAATTACATCACAGAGAAAAATAGAAACGAAATTAAAAACGGGTCGGTATTACGTCTCGAATTATCGCCAGCGAAAACCGTTCAGGATATCCTGAGCAAGATAAACAATGGCACGATCGCCGAACAGAGCGCTGCACTCACTAAGTTATCTTATTTAAGCACCGATCTCACGTTCGCTGAGGAATTTTTCAGCAAAAAGGGTCTAACTTTAATTATAAACAACATAGAAAATGGTAGATTTAAGGATAACTCACTAAAATATGCTCTCATTACCTTTGTTGAACTTATGGACCATGGCATTATATTCTGGGACATATTAGAAAACCAATTTATAAATAAAATTGCTAGTTTTGTAAACAACCAAGCAACTACACAAGATCCAAAGGTTGTACAATGCTGTTTATCAATCCTTGAAAATATAGTTCTCAATAGTTCAAAAAATTCACATGTGGAAAAAGAGATTACAATCCCAAACTTAATACAGCATTTGCAGAATCCTAAACAAGATTGTAAGTTCCAGCAAAATGTCATAGCTCTCATCAATGCTATATTTTCTAAAGCTGATATGACTAGGAGAAAAACTATAGCTGCCACCTTATCTTCCAAACAAGGTCGAAGTATTATATATGAAAACCTCATTGGTGCCAGTGAGTGTTCCAAAACAGCTACAAAAGAATCATTGGGTACTGAGCTGGCTCACCAACTTTATATCCTACAAACTCTCATGTTGGGCTTATTGGAGCCAAAGATGAGACAAAGAGCTGATGCACAGGATCAAGATTCACAGGACAAAATAAAAGAGCTCCGAAAAATTGCTTTTGAAACTGACAATAATCCAAACATGGAGGTAACTATGAGGCGTCCTTTAGGAGGTACCTTTTCTAAAGGTGATTTCAAAAAGCTTGGTTTCAAATGTGAGATTGACCCGATAAAAGATTTCAATGAAGTACCCCCAGGTGTTCTAGCATTGGATTGCATGCTGTATTTTGCAAGAAATTATTCAGAAGATTATACAAAAATTGTTTTAGAGAACAGCTGTAGGGCAGATGAGCATGAATGTCCTTTTGGTAAGACAAGTGTGGAATTGGTGAAATTGTTGTGTGACATTTTGCATATTGGTGAACCTCCAAGTGAACAGGGACAGACTTACCATCCCTTGCTGTTTAACCATGACAGGCCTTTTGAGGAACTATTTTGTATTTGCATAGTTTTACTAAATAAAACATGGAAGGAAATGAGAGCGACTACTGAGGACTTTGTCAAAGTGTCAAGTGTTGTCAGGGAGCAAATAAGCAGAGCATTGTCTTCATCGCCCAGAGGCTTTGACACCTTTCGACAGAAGATTAACCAGTTGCCTTATGCAGAAATCACTCAGCTATGGCAACAAGAAAGAAATAACAGAGAAGTTTGGGAGTCACATGCACGGCCAATAGTTGAGTTAAAGGAAAAAATTACACCTGAAATAATTGATCTCATCCAACAGCAAAGACTAGGTGTATTAGTTGGTGGCACAAGGTTTAAGAAATATTCTTCAAGGGGCCAGAGAATAAAAGACAAGTTTTGGTTTGTTCGACTTTCTCCAAACCACAAAGTATTGCATTATGGTGATTGTGATGAGAAAAGTACTCCAAGTCTAGAGGAGCTTGGCAACAAACTAGCAGTAGTGGATATTAAGTGTGTTATAATTGGTAAAGACTGTCCACATATGAAAGACTTGAGGGGTCGTAAGAGTACTCCACATTTGGCTTTCTCACTAATCCTCAAATCTTCCGAAATTACATCTCTGGACTTTGTAGCACCAGATGAGCAAATATTTGATTACTGGACAGACGGTGTGAATGCATTATTAAAAGAAAAGATGTCGAGCAAATCTTTCGAGAATGATTTGCAAACTTTGTTGTCTATGGATATTAAAGTCAGGCTACTCGATGCGGAGGGTATTGACATCCCTAAAGATCCGCCACAAATCCCGGATGAACCGGAAGATTATGATTTTTACTATGATAACAACTAAATTGCTTCATTTCATTGTACAAGCTTTCTATATTGTATATAAGAGTGTATGGTCGTGATATTTCAATTTATTGGACATCAGTCAAGAATATGAGAATGCTGCATACGCGGTAATTATTTTAGTATAAATTAGATATTTATGACTTCACACACTAGATTGAAACAAGTATAAAATAAGTATTTCTTGATCTCGCAAAATGTGCGGTACTCCATTAGCTGGTGACAACATTACACGAAAGTTAGAGACCATTTTATTTTTAAATACTATAGTATATTATTACAATTATTGTTTAAAGGTTACGATCTAGCGTGTAAAGCAATGAAGTTACTTCTGTAGTCAATAAGATACCAAATTAGGAATCCTTATATAAGTGCATCGACGTGGTAACGCGCGTCCGCGGTGTCGCACTCTTTGCATACTAATGAGATTTTTAAACAACAGGACAGGTGCTATGGAGGTAGTGACATTGTTTGTATTTTATAAAAAGCCGTTTAACATAGCAATTATTGCAAGATCACTTAATAAATCTGTATGAATTACGTCGCTACATTATTATGAAATTAAGAACGTTAATGTTTTGGGGAATGCTCTATAGGGCCCTTGCAATGAATATAGTACCTAACGTGCTTTTTAAAAAACACGCCTGTGTAATCAAAATATATAACTTTACAAGAAAGTTACATCTATTAAAAGTTTCAACGACAGGGCCGCGGTTAGTTACGATAAGAATCCATGCTACAGTTCACCACATCCTGCCTGTGCCTGTGTTAAAGTGACGTCATCCTTTTGATGTCGCTCAAATATGGATGTGGATGTGTGATTGGTTGAATTATGGATTTATAATTCATTTAGTCAACTGGATTATCGCGCTTATGGGGCATTTGCGTGTAATATTTTTACGTAACGTAACTCAAAATTCTACAAGTTTACTGAACTGAAGTTTACTTAGTTACTAACCAGCTTCAACAATATCGAGACCTAACTATAAAAACTTTGTGTTTAAAGGCCAGCAGTATATAAAAATAAATATAATTTCTAAAATATAATTATTATAAGCAAATGTATCGTAAATGCAATTACACAGTTGTTTTTTATTGATTTTAACAATTTTCTATTGCTTTATAAACATAGCTATTTTAAAGCAGTGACCCAATGTCAAGTTCAGACAGTGTGATCAAGTTGTATTAATTTTAGGTAGAAATGCGACCATTATTATTTGCCATTTGGCCAAGTGGTTACTAGAAAGTTAAATATTGCAATTATTAGAAATGTTTTTCTAGATGGTTCTCACGAAAATTTTAGATGTCCAGTGATGATAATGTAACTAATTGTAATAGCAATGTGAGAAAAGTATTTAAACTTGTTTTAAATCTTTAAACAGATGCTAGATTTTAACTGCGCGCCAAAACGACCGACCGTACATAGACAAACGCAATAAACGCATATCTTGGGCACTCCAAAACAGCGAATGTGACATTTTGTTCAAAAATCAGAATTTTATTTTATGTCGATTCATAAGTTATAATACGCGATCCTGTAAATAAATTTTGTGCAGAAGTTAATCCAAGCCTGTTATTCTTCGAATCGTGAAAACCGCGGACTTAAAAATTGTTCAGTAAAAGTTTTTATCAATCATAATGGTATTTTGTAACTGTAAAATGTTGTGAATGTTGCAATCGCCGTATTGAATGCCGAACGACGATATGTGGATTTTGGACTACTACGTTACCTGTGCACTTACAAGAGTGTTGTTACGCATCTGTTGCTGAGACAGCATTGGACAAGTTAAGTGTAATACTTCATTTCGCGTATAGGTAAGTCAGGCAAAGGTTTAGCTACGTATTAAATGGTTTAGGGAAAAATCATGTCTAAAGTCATATAATTTCCAATAAATGTTTTCCATTATATTTGTAAGAGAGCACAAAGTATTTTAATTATAAATCATAATTATGTAGGTTATAATTTTCTTAACTATTTAAATTATTGTTATAATGTATTACTGATATCCATTTATGCTATACGACTGAATTCTATAATACTTCCATTTTAATCTAATGTATTGTGGCCATATACCAATATTATATTTTATATACCAAAGATCGTGTCTAAAGAACAAATATATTTAATTGTGTATGTATAAATAAAAGTTTTAAAGCCACTGTTTTGTTTTTATTCCTAATATAAAGACCTCATGGCGTCTAGGCCATCGCGGAATACTATAGGGCACCAAATGTTTGCGCAAACACAAGTTTACTCTATTACCTACTACGGACAGTTAATTTTTGACACATATTCTATGTAAAATATTATATAAAAAAACTGTCCTTTCATCCACATTCGTAACTGAACTTCCGTAACCAGCTACGAACATGGTTTTTTTCCCGTTTGATAACTAGCAATGAAAACAGAATTAACTGTTGTTGTAACTGGTTTTCATAACCAGCTACCTAAGTGGAAATATTTTTCTCTGTTTATAACTGGTTACCAAAACAGAATAATGCATTCCTTTTTCGTAACTTAAAAAACTGTTATATAAAACAACGACGAAGGAAGAATTTTTTATTTTATTCGTAACTTGAAATACATGTATATATTTTTACGGCAAAACAAAAACAAATCTATAATTAAATAGCAAGTGAGAAACGACAATGAATTGCCGTAAATCTTAAGAGTTCGAAAAATGGTTCAAGTAATATGCAAAGGTCACGTGATAACACGTGACCTTGAGGTCATAATCATTACCCCCGGTATATCGACTATGCTGAGTCGAATGGCGTTGACCGCGAGTCTCTAGGTCTTACGGTTGAGTTGAAAGTTGTATAACAGACGAAGGGACGGACAAAGCTGTTGTATAAGAGTTTTATCGAACTCTAATAAAAAGAATAACGGAAAACTGTCCGTTGCTTAATCAGGTCCGAGTCGGCTGTTATAATCTTTGTTTTTCTCTAGTAACCATGGCAATAGCTGTTCATTACTGGTGAGATGATAACCGATGTCGACATGAGTTTTACCAGAATTAACTTGTTGCTTGACTTCGAATATATGTAAGAAAAAAATGTTATTATTCCATGCATGACTTTTTAAATGATAATTCCTTTTGACATATATTATTATTTTTTCACATAACATTTTAACAATTTTTTTATTATTATTGTATTTTTTTTATTTTGCTATTGATTTTTGTTGTGAATTATTATTACGCCTATTTAAATGTATCACATTATTAACTCATATGACAAATTATAAAATAACATTGTATAGATTTGGATGCCAAATGGTAGAATGTACTGGCTTCTATGTAATACCAATTTCACCATCAATATGTTACCTGCATTCTTAGCAAATAAATTTCTGATTCTGATTCTGAAAGGTGTATTTCCAGGCCTGATAATAGCAGAGATGTACAGGAAAAGTATCATGTCTATTCCCATAATCATTTAAGTACCGACTGACCCCTCTTAGCGTATTTTTTTTTAATGACATCTCTCGCACTAGAAATAATTCCTGTGTCGCGGGGGACTTTACAAACATTCAAACAACGGACACAAAGAACTCTCATACTCGGTACAACCATTTGTGGATGATACAAATTTTTGTTCCGTGTAGGCTTTGAACCCTCAATACTCGGCGCAAGGACTTAAACGACTACGCCATCCGTGCAGTCATTTCTGGAGTAGTAGCACTCATAGTGGCAAGTTATCTGGTGACAGAACAAATGAGCCGCGCTCGGGGAAGTACCACAATCTTATATCAAGAATGCGGAAAATCGTTGACTATGTGTAAAAAGGAAAATACCGGCTAATACTTACTTATCATGCACTCTTAAGAGTATTACACATTGCATTTACATTACAGCGATAGCTCAGTGGGGAGACCAACAGACTGCAATGCAGAGGGTCTCGGCTTCGAACCCACGTCACGCACTTCTAACTTTCGGAAGTTATATGACTTTTCGAAATTATGTGCGTATTGATTGACAATTATCGCCTGCTCCGTGCTTCTGAGAGCACGTTAAGCCGTCTGTCCCGGCTGCCATGAACATATATGCAGTCGTTATTGGGAAGTCAATGCCCTCTAATATCTTGACATTGGTCTAGCCTTAGGGTATCGTTAGCCTTCGGTTTGCAGAATTCAGGTGGCAGCCGCTCCGTGTAAAAACTGATATCCAATCAAATCCGGTTAGACTAGAAAGCCGACCCCAAGTGACTTGGGAATAATAAAGGCTAGGGAGATGAAGACACATTGTGGCTTATTCTGAATGGCAACGTCGCAAATGTCATATTTTGAGGTTTTTATATACAGCGTGTAACAGAAAGGTGTTTATATTTTAGGACGTAATGGATACCTATCTAGAAAATAACCTATGTGCCCCGTCGCGGGTCAAAACTAATTATTATAATTTTAATGACAATTATTTCGATTCTTATCGTTTTCGTGTTCACGCCAGTCACCGAGTCAGCTATTAGTGTTGTTAAGTATCGACTAGAACATGCTGATAGTCATAAATCGATATAAAAATGCTATATCTAAGTGAAAATAATGATTGGTTCCCTTTACGTCGAGTCCGAGAGTCTATTGTTCTTGCAAAATATTGCTATTTTACGCTTTCTATTACCGTTACGTCGAGTTTGGTTAATAGGTAGGTAAATTAAAAGCCAGTATCGTACAGTATTAAAATATTTTTATACCTATTATTTGTAGTATTAGTTCTTCTCAATGTATCTATATGAATTTATTTGTAGTGGTTTTCTATTCTACATTTTTTTTTCGGGATGAAGGGTAGCCTATGTCCGTTTTTGTACACCTGAAAACGTATATGCAACATTTCAGAATGATCGGTTCAGTGGTTTAGGCGTGAAAAGGTAACAAACAAACAAACTCATTTTCGATTTTATAATATTAGTTAGGATTGACTCAGGTAAAAGTGTGAATGATGGTTAATATATTTATATTTATAGATACTTACAAGTAAACTGTTTTTAACTATTCCAATGCTGGTCATGGGCCTCTTCTCAGTGTGAGGACAGTAAGACCATAGTTCACCACGCTGGCCTAGTCCGCGTTGGTTGACGTCACATGTATTTGAGAACATTATGGAGAAATCTTAGACATGCAGTTTTTTCACCGCTAAGCGAGCCATACCTAATTGAGTAGTTTAGTTTCAAAATCCTCTAAAATACTTTTCACCAAATAATGGTACCTAAATCTCAAAAACCATTTAAAGACATAATATAAATGGACTATTTTAGCGGTGTTTGCAACAAACTGCTACTTTTGTAAGCTGATTCAGCGGGTTTTGTTGAAAACTATCAGTGCAATGAGATAGAAGCAACGAAGGAGCTTCATATTCAATCGGAACATTATTTTTCTTCTGATATTGTTTTAGCGGGTTTTGAAACTATACTCCTCAATTAACTATTTAAACGCACATTACCGCACATACCTTCGAAAAGTCAAAGATGTGTGCGTTGGGATAGAAGTCAAGATCACTGCGTGGCAGTCCAACATTGTTCCACCTAAGCTCTCGCTGCACCACTAGGAACGTCGACTTCATAAAATTACTAGCTTTTGCGCGCGGCTCCGCCCGCGTGGTACCTACATCAATAAAAAGTAACCTATGTCTTCCCCCAGGTTTTAAACTATATCCGTACCAAATTACATCTAAATCGGTTGATTGGTTTAGCCGTGAAAAGGTAACAGACAGACAGATAGACAGAGTTACTTTCGAATTTATAATATTAGGAAGGATTGGAGAGATTTTAATATATAATATAAGTTACGTAACTATAATTTTTTATGCAATAGTAAACTAAAATGTCTAATATTTCCTTTTGCCAATATTTATAGACTTATAGCCAGGGGTCATTCTATTTTTTGGGGAGGCTCAGCCCTACTCATAATGCCATTGGGGGCCTCGAGGTTTATAAGACGGCGCTAGTGTGCCCAAACAAGGGAGCTAACAAAAAATATATATATTTTCATAATTTATTTTTAATGTGTTTCAAATAAAAACTCATTACACATTTACGATAATACTTTATACACTTAAGTAATTACTGCATTTTCGATACTTCGAATTTGGTGTTGATTATTTCTTCGTCTGAATCGAGGAGTGGCAGTGTGCTGGTGGGGATGTTCTCCTCGACCCACCGCAGGTCGGAGTCCAGAGAGTTGGTGTTGGGTTCTGAGTCCCGGCCGTCTAAACCCTCGCTGTTGTTGGTAGTGCCGCGCATCTTCACACCATATGCGTCGTTCACGAATTGTTCTTCCTCTTCTGTAGAATTAAAATCGAATTATTTTAAACTAGATTTTGCCCGCAACTTCGCTCGCATTAATTTAGATTTTGTTAATAAATTTATGTCTATATTCTATCGGACACTGTACTTTTTTGGATGAAAGGTGATCTATGTCCTTTTCTATAGATACCCCTGACAACATGTATAATCGGTCGAGTAGTTAAGGCGTAAAAGCATAACAAACCAACAAACTTACATTGGCATTTATAATATTAGTTAGGATGCATGTATATATGCGCGAAATGAAATCTTTGTTTTTCTTTTTGATGCGCGCATGGAGAAGTGTGAGATTTGGCATAGGTAAATTTAGTATGGAGAAGAACGCTAGAACAAGTAACTATGAAATGAATGCGGTGAAATATGTATCGAATTCGAAAACAATATTCAAAATTCGATTACTGAGCACTAATACAAATTAATGACTGACTCAGCAGCGCAACAGTTCGATTCCTGAATGTGTCGCTTGTGCAAAATATTACTAGATTTTTCTAAGTAGGTAATTCTTAGAACCATCACTTTGTTTTGAAGTATGCTTATTGGCTGTCATACTATACTTACTCCCTAATAAATAATTGAGACTTATAAAAAGAAATCGCTGGTCCAATATTACAAGGTTCTATGTTACATTTTCTAAAAAAAAAAGAATGTGTTATGAATATTGCATTGTTCTATGTTATTCCTTTTTGTTTAGACTAATATAGTAATAGATGGAAGCACTTAGTTCTAAGTTACGTTTTAAGTTATTTTTACTGATATGCAAATTTCAAACCTCATTTCCCTAAAGTTAAAAAAAATAACATAGAACCTTGTAATAGTGAGCCAGCGAAATGTAAGTTGATAATGGGTATTATTGTCACGCCACATTTATTTTTATAAGTCTCACTGCTTTCTAGACAAAATCCATCCAGGGATTCTAACATTATTTACATTTGTCTACTGTATTTACTATTTAGAATTTTCTCGCGTAAATGTAGGTTAGGTTATGTAATTAAACAATACTATTTTCTGGAAGAAATGTACCGTATGGCATTTTCTGTTCCCCTAACAGTGTGTATGCGAAATTTCATGATGATCGGTCGAGTAGTTAAGGCGTGAAAGCGTAACAAACAAACTCACATTCGCATTTTAAAAGATTAGATAAGACTAGATGTTCCCGCGGTTTCACCCGCGTTTATCGTTACTGCGCCACCACCGTGGGTCGTAGCGTGATGTTATTATAGCTTATAGCCTTCCTCGATAAATAGGCTATCTAACACTAAAATAATTTTTCAAATCGAACCAGTAGTTCCTAAGATTAACGCGTTCAAACAAAAAAACAAACAAACTCTTCAACTTTATAATATTAGTATAGATTAAAATTTTTAGGAAGTTGTGTCACGTAAGAACCTCTGGACGAATTTTGTTTAGTAAGCAGTAGTGTATTGTCCACCTATATTTCACTTTATGAGCTTCACCAGATGAGCATGTAGCCATCTGCTAGGCCCAGTTCCAGACTTCGTACTGCTACTGAGGTTTATTTTTACCTTTCTCTCAGAAAAAGAACTGTTGCTAACCTAGCCTACATTTATGCAAGCGAAGCCGCGAGCAAAATCTAGTATAGTATATTGTACAGTGCGCTGCAAAAATGCATATCCATGTCATTGACGTCATCTAACGGAAATCGATACAAGATCTGTTAAGTAGTTTAGTTTTATCGAAATAGATGGCGGTGCACTACCATAAAATAAAAAAAGTTGATTTCTTAAAACTGCGCCGAGCGAAATGTGCCCAAATAGGCGGTCACAGTTAAGTGAATAAAATCAACACTTTTTCTTTAATACAAATAAAAAAATATACATTTACCATAACAATGAATGTGTTTACAATTACGCCGTGTTAAAAACTTTAAATAATTAATATTTTCGTCTACAAAATTACGCAAATTTGCAAGACAGATGTAAAATCGTGAGCTCGTATTAAGTGATTTTTTTAGATTATATCCAATTTTACAGCTTAAACGAAACATAAATAGTTATATTACAATTTGTCCGTCCCAAATATTTAAGTCATTGGTTAACAATAAAGATACATATTTATCAAAAAAGCACTTCAAATCCTCCGTACAATATTACTATGGCGGCCGCGCGCCGATTTGAATATCAAGCTCTGTCATTCAGTCCAACCGCGTCTTACGCTCGGTGTAGTCTTAATAACTTATTTTGGTAAATTTACTTCAAACAGGTCTCTATTCACAAAAGTTTATTAAAAAAAAGAACACATTTCTTACATGAATGAAAACCTGAGGGTAAAACTAATATAGCCGTAATTTATAAAACAACGTCATCTAGTTCATTCATATTCATTCTAATTCGAGTGTTCACAGGATTTTAGACTTTAAGGTATCCATGCAATATTACAGGTGACTGTACATAAGTCTACTGTATATACTAATACATACCTTCGTCGTCCTCTGCGTTGTCAAGTAGCGGCGTGAAGGCGTACCGCTGGTTGTTGTTGGTAGGGCGCCACAGCACCATGATCACAGTCAGCACGCTGGCGAACAAGATGTGCCAGTACGCCTCGTCCATCCACACTTCCTTCCATTCCTGAAAGTACACAAAGAAGGCAAAGTTACAGCTAACGGCCAAGAGATGGCGTTGTATTCAAAGTTGCTGTAAGAATCGCGCTAACGAAGTTTGTCCAGCATGTTAGCATTATTATGGTATTAAAGTATCCGTCACGGCAACATTACAGCGAGCATAAAGTTACATCTAGCGATCAAGAGATGGCGTTGTACTGAAAGCTGCTGCAAGACTCGCGCTAACGAAGTTTGCACGGTGTGTTAGCATTGCAATGATAATAAAGTGTCTCTCGCGTACATCCATAAAGAATGAGCGAGAGAACGTAATGTATCTTAGAGATGTTTGAATAAATTTAAGTATGTAGGTAATAAAAGAGACATGTTCGAACATATCTAATTGCTTTGTTCAAACAGGCCTTCACCGATTTCTACTGCCTGATGCTGTATGGCGCAGTTTAAACTGGTATTCGAAAGTATGCTCTATTTCGGACACAAACTAATTTAATGCAAAGTCTAACATGAAAATATATATCCGAAACTTCGAGACGAACGATTTTACAATGTAGTTTCATCGTCTTTTTTTTTATTTAACAAACCTCCATTGTTCGGACTACTTGATAAAAGGATTTAAAAGAATCAATAGGTTACGCAACGAATTCGGCCCGAAACTTCGGCATTTACGTTTCATGACAGATCTGCTGATTGCATCACCTGCATTCATGGCTATTAGACCAGAATTATGCCAGTCTTATCTTTAGACAGCGGCAAATTAACCTATTGAGTCGCAGCGGCACACCGGTGGCCAGACACAATCTATTTTAAATTATGTCTGGTATTCTAAGACAGATTAAAGCGAATTCTTACAGACAAGTTTGTATTGTTTGTTTGAAACAAGTTTGTATACTCACGGTAATACACTGCAGTACCCGGTAGGATTTGATGGAGTAGAGCATAAACACGACGGACGATATGACGGCGAATATCAACGTATTCGTGAAGTGTCTGTATAGAGACAACTTTATTGTGTTTCTGAAACAAATTGGATATAACATATTAGAAAACAGATTGCACATATTAGAAAACTGGCACATAACTTTTTTAGGCTCCCGTACACGAATGGTGGAAGCGGGATCCAATTGCTAAGCCTCCGTTGTCCGTCCGTCTGTCAATCAGCGGGTTTTAGGCGGGCAAAACCTTTCATGTATCAGGCTCACACACTCGCAGCCGGCAGCAGCTATGTTCACGAGGAGTTTCCCGTGTGAACATGGCTGCTGAAAAGCAACCGAAACATCGAGGAAAAAGTAAACTTAAAAATAAATAGTTTTAAAATAAACAACACGACAAAATCCGTAGTTAATTACTAAGTTCCTTACCTTCTGAGCTGTAGAGTCCGCATGGTGTGCGCGAGCGAGACGAAGACCCACCAGCAGATGGCGCTGTCGAGCAGAGACAGCGGCACCTCTGACAGCAGCAGGTCGCGGTTGGAGTCGTTGGCCTTGTGGTGCAGCCGCAGCCACGCGTTGATACCGCCCAGCACCCCCCACAGTGCGCCCGTGCCCACCACGCGCTGCAGCGCCGGGCCCAGCCGCGGCCTGGACACATACAATATACTTCAAGGTCCAGTTGCACACACAATACACTTTAAAGCCCAGTCGAGCTTCTTATCAATAGCGGATTACTGATTTTCCAAAGGACAAAATCGCACTGGTCTCCTGCTAACAAGAACTCATAACAGGCATTTAACACTAGAACCAGTGGCGTAGCGTGGACTAATATAGACGTGGGCAAAGTCGCATCAGCGAGGCCCCTTTTCTTTCGTTCCCAAGATCTACCCAATAAATCTATCTTAATAAACATGCTCTGACACGACATACCTACTTATGATAGTGAAAAATAGGGATAGGATAGGGAGAATATTAAAACGCATATAGATTTGAAAAAAGGTTTTATTTTGTAACTTAACCCGTCAAATGTCGAGCGGACGTATACTACTGTCCGCAAAAATGAGTCATAAAAAAAAACAGACAAACGTAGGTCCGCTCCACACTTGACTCGTTAATGAGTCAAGTATCGAGCGGGACATACGTTTGTCCGTTTGTGTATTGTTTGAACAATGAATTTTTATTATTTTTTCCGTATTACCCCTTGACACTCAAGAAGTTAAGTGATTAAATTTTTTACAAAAGTAATGTTCTTCGGCTTTTTGCTTTACAGAAGTCCTAAGTCTAGTAAGGGTTTTATTTTAAGTCTGGTGGCATCGCATTTAAAGAGGCCTCACGAGGTCCCTTTAAGTGCGAGGCCGTGGGCGAGGGCCCACTTCGCCCACGCCTAGCTACCTACACCACTGACTAGAACATTAATTGACTATGCTGTTTTGTAGAGTGGATTTGGAACGATATCAGTGCTTTAAAATTTGCATAAACATTGTAAAAGATGCGCTTGCGTGATGCACAGAGTGCGTGGCAGCATCTTTAACATGATCGCGAGCCAGCTAGACTGACTATATATCAGTCGCTGTTGCATAGTCTCTAATGGAATTGTGCAGTACTTAATGATTTTTAATAATGTACCTATGCGCTGTCTTTGCCAATCCAATTTTTTTTTAAATTTTTTTTTCTCGTCAAAATGACCACACTCCGCCTGATGGTAAGCAGTCGTGTGGTCTAAGAGCAGTGGCCTCCACATTGTCCTCATAGCAGCCGAGGCGATGTTGAGGTCTCTACTTTGACGGCCAGAGAAGGTGCTTTTTCATGCCCCGCTTAAAGGACCGAGGATAGAAGGAAGAAGAAAACACGTGCCTTGGCAGAGAATTCCATGCCTTGATCGTTCGGCAGAGGTATGAGGACCCAAACTTGTTGGTGCGCGCTCTAGTCGACTCTACCGTGTAAGGGTGGCATCTGAGTCGAGCACGCGTTGTTCTGGATAGGAAAGGGAAAGGCGGGATAAGGTGGAATAACTCTTCAGAGCACTCCCCGTGGTATATTCTGTACAATTATAGTGTGTTATATTGTGTTACTAATACTAGACTAAGTTAATTGTTACTAACAAATTGAATGGACTAATAGTCTGAAATAAATAACTAGCCCGCTGTACCTCACCCATTTTACACATAATGACGATTAAAAAGAGTGGCCATGAGTTTCTTGCCCGTTCTTCTCACGAGCCCTATACCCTTGCTTTGCTGAACGTGGCAGTAAATGTAAATTCACAGAAAAAATTTGTGTAACTTTGACATTCATAAGTGTTACCTTGTAACCTAACTTGAATAAATTTATTTTTATTTTTGGTTTTGATTTTAATATTTGACAACCAACTCTGAAGCTATAATTTCTACATGTTGACAGTATAGCGGGTTTGAATAGATCAGTGCTCAGAGATCTTGGTTTATTGTAAAGCTGTAGTACCTAATGACTAAGAAAGTTTATAAGGCTAGTGTGAATGGAACAGTCGCAAGAGGAAAACCTAGGCGAACGTTTCTCGATCAGATCGGAGGCGTTCTGGACAAAGGCCAGGTTAAGAGCTCCTTGAACCGACGGGCGTGTATGAGGAATGTGATGAAAGTGAATGAAGCCAGAGAAGTGTGTCAGGATCGTAGCAAATGGAAATCCGTAATCTCTGCCTACCCCTCTGGGAAACAGGCGTGAATCTATGTATGTATGTATGTAGTAATGAAACCTGTGACCATACTTACTTGACGATGCCGAAGCCGAGCGACACAATAATGACTAGCATGCGCGCTAAAGCTCTCTTAGCGACTGATATCCATTCAGCAAACATGTATACTTCCGCGTTGAAGTACCTGTAACATATGTACAAACAATTGTCACATAATGTACTAATTTTATTTACTTACTAGTAAGTAAGGTGAACGGTTTCACCCGCGTTCATCGTTACTGCGCCGCCCCCGTGAGTCGTAGCGTGATGTTATATAGCCTATAGCCTTCCTCGATAAATAGGCTATCAAACACTAAAATAATTTTTCAAATCGAACCAGTAGTTCCTGAGATTAGCGCGTTCAAACAAACAAACAATCTCTTCAGCTTTATAATATTAGTATAGATAATAATTATGATTCGCGTAAAAACAAGACAAATAATCCTCAAATGCGGTACGCTCTAACGATAGTGCGAAAAATGGTCGGATACTATAGATTGTCAGGACTATAGATAATAATCGAAAGTTTAAGAAAATTATCGATAGACAAAAAAAAACCATCGATAATACTATCAGAAAATGTACACAGGTCATAATAAAGATTTTTATAGTATGTTTAATAGCAATAATGAGTTATCAAACAATTAAAAACTTACTCATTAAAGTCAAATCAAATATAGAAAATTAGTTATATCGCTTACATAAGCACAAAAAATATAATCGATCAATAATTTGTTTTGGTGTAAAATTATTAAGCTCCAAATTTTTAGATTCTAGGAGATTTTTTTTTCGTGATGTTTAGTCGCCGCCGCTCAAAATTTCGTTTAGGCGGCACAAAGAAAGCTGGTCTGTAATAGAAGTTCTGAACTATCCTTACTATAATATTATAAATTCGAAAGTAACTCTGTCTGTCTGTGTGTCTGTCTGTTACGTTTTCACGGCTAAACCACTGAACCGATTTAGATGAAATTTGGTACAGATATAGTTTAAAACTTGGGGAAGGACATAGGCTACTTTTTATTGATGTAGGTACCACGCGAGCGGAGCCGCGCGCAAAAGCTAGTTTCCTAAAAACCAACACATAAATGTTTTCGCCGAACTAATGAAGTATTATCAGTTACATTTATCCGCGGAACTTAGTACATTCGCGAATAATGGTAAAGAAAATTCAAACAGTCGATAAAAATTTTAACTATCGAGGGTCATTGATAGCTAATCATTATCGATAGAATCCAAGCACTAATGCGTAACTCAATTATTATGTGGAGACTCATAATCGCGTGGTTAGCCTATGTTTGATATTTAATTTATTTTATCAATCAATCAATCAGCCCAACGCAGTCCACTGCTGGACATAGGCCTCTCCCATTTTGCGCCACAACATCCGGTCTTCTGCCTTCCGCATCCAGTCTGACCCAGCTACCTTTTTCAGGTCATCGGTCCACCTGGCCAGGGGGCGTCCTACCTTACGTTTACCATAAGCCATTACCTTTATTTTATACATAAGAGCAAATAGCAATAACATTTTCGTGCAAACAATATTTAACTCGGTTGGGATAAGAGAGTATTTTGCACTCTTGATAAAACAGATACTTAAAACGAAATTTGAAAGTTAAGCAATTTCAACTCTAATGGTGTGTTAAACAAAAATAAATTGCCTAACTTCCAAATTTCGAAATAAATCTCTGTTTTATTAAGAGAACGATTTATAAATTTGGAGTAATATTCGACCTTACAAAGAGACGGTACTGCATCAGGATACTGCTGAGCTAAAATGAAGTGTAGAAGTAGATGTACATACCCAGTGCTATTGATATTGGAGTAGACGCCGTAGTATGTGGCGCTTTCCACCATACCGAGGAGTGCGACGCCGCCGATCCAGTACTGGATGCGCAGCAGGTCGCGCCACTGCAGCCAGCACACCGCCAGCCAGCACGCGCACAGCAGCGTGTACGCGCCGCACATCACGCCGAAGAACTGACCATCAACCATTCAAGTAAAAAACAACACGCTCGAGCATTTTGGCGCTAAATCAGAGTTGATCCTTAGACAGGACGTGAATCTCACTTCAGGCGAACTACATACAGATGTAAGTACGGCTTAAGTGAGAGTCCTGTCTAAGGATCAACTCAGATCAAACGGCAAAATGCTCGAGCATGATCTTTGCTCATCTAGTGCAAAACAAGCACGTAGCCTCAAACAGTCGCGCGTATGTTCGAACAACTTCACGTATGCCCCTACAGTCTCACTGATATCCGTGCTTGCAGCTCGCGAGGTATTTTGCAATCATTCAAACAACCGAAACAAAAACCCAAAACCAGAGCAACCAGCTGTTGGTTACACGATTTTGGTTCATGTGGCATTTTGAGCAGAAGCGACTTATACTTTAAATCAATACCTATGCCATTCATGTAGTACCTAATAAGTGGAAGATTGAAGTAAGTTATTTTAGTAACTAGGGTTTTAGGCTTAGGAATATGAATTGTACACCGAATCTAGATCAAATCGGCCGAAAATGACACAGCCGATTTGATCTGAAATCTTTTGCGTCTATTTATAATAATAATATTCTACCACATACACACAACACCATCTAGCCCAAACTAAGCAGAGCTTGTACTACGGGTACTAGACAATGGATAAACATACATATATACTTTTTTTTTGTGAATACATACATATTATACATAGAAACATCCAGACCAAGACAAACATCCATGTCCATGCACACAAATGTTTGACTTGTGCGGGAATCGAACCCGCGACCTCAGGCGTGGCAGTCGGTTACACTAACTACTACGCCATCGAGGCCGACAATTTGTGAATGAACCTTATATTAAGCCGGCCAAGTACATAATTTGTGGGATCAATGTAGCAGAAGGTTAACTGTCAGAATCATAGAAAGCAGAATGTCATAGCTTTTTTGCAACTTCTCCTATAACCTCTGATTAAAATCATTGTGGGTTCCAAGTCTACTCTTTACGGGACTTCACGGTTGTCAGTCTCGAAGATTTCCATGGTCATCACTGCAGAGCGTGGGTGAGAGAAGAACCATTAAACTAGGTAGGAGAACCCTCAAACAGGCGTGATTCTATACATACACATATGATTTAAAAAACATAGTATCTCTCACCGGTAACAGCGGCCATATTGCAGCGCTGAGGTACCCAGACGGCGACACCATCTCAACGCTGACCGTCGCCTTGAACGTCGCCTTGGAGTACACAGTCATCCTCAACTCGTATATACCTTCCTTGTCCACTGTCAGCAGACTGTGGTGCGCGGATTTCTGAGTATACAGGGATTAGCTCTAATTAATACAAGATGTCGTTCAGTATGCCTGCCATATTTACAGAGATAATTAGGCTATTGAAATTAAACTACTATATACGGATTTTATCGCGTAGCTTATTTGACACTTTATTACATAATTTAGAAACTGTTACACTACTATTATTAAACTTCACTAATTTTTTATCTAATTAAATTATTGAAACTATTAAAACTATTTATATTTATGTTTACACTTTCACCGACGTTTCGGTTGCTTTTCAGCAGCCATGGTCACGGGGAGACTAGGGTTGCCACCCGTACTTTATAATAAAGTATTGTACGTTATTTCGGGCAAACGTACTTTATACTTTATTAGGAAAATAAAGTAGGTACGCGAAAATACTTTATTTTACCTATGTCAACATTTACAGGTTTTATTTTATTTAATTGTTCACTAAAAGCAACGCTATAGGTTCCCTAAATTAAATTAAAACAATTGTTTATCTATCTTAATATAGACATATATTGTAAAGATCCGGTTAAGACGTTCCTTGATAATAAATATTTCTTATGTTACTAGCATCAACAAAAATATGGCAACTAATAAGCTGGTTAAATTAATAATACTTTATTTTCAAATCTTGTACTTTATTTATTTTACCTCAGATAGGAAACGTACTCTATTCGTTCAAAATAAAGGTGGCAACCCTAGGGAAGACTATGATGGTAGTTGTCTCAATGTTCCAGTGTAGTTATTTCAAAGTACCCGAATATAATTTAATCATTGGTCAAAGTCAAAGTCAAAAATCATTTATTCATTTAGGTCACAAAGTAACACTTATGAACGTCAAAGTATATAGGTTAGTGAGTTTACTAAGTTACTGAAGCTACATCTAGGTTAGTTGCTAGGTTCAGGCAAAGGGTTGAGCCTATGAGAAGACTTGGTGTTTCTCTTTACGCAGAATGTCAAAGAATCTCAAAGTATCATGAAATCGCGATAAAATCCGTATATAGTAGTTTTATTTTCAATGAATAATATTCGCGTAAACAGAAGACAATATTATATAATTAGACTATTTTTGGAACACAGACCAATCAAAAAACACATATTGTAAAGTGTAACACCAACTTGAATGCAACGATTCTTTGACGCAATCGTTGTATTGCGCAGAGTTATTTTTATTTACTTTCTAAAAACAAGTGTCTTATATGCAGATCGCACTTAAACACTAACAGTCTTACTACAAAAGTTATACTAAACACCATTTTAACATGTGTTTAGCTAGACAGTGTTTAACGATTTGGACACCCCTTAAACCCTTGTTTAGGTTCCTTTACTACAAAACGGTATCTATCACGTGTTTAACTAAACATGGTAGGATTTTACGGTTCATGGTAGTATTTGACGCGTTCCTTAGCATGCAGATATTTTAATACAATTTTAATGTAATCTAAGGATATCTTGTATGAAATCAATACTACTTATATGAGTATTGTTGTTGAATAATCATTGTTTTCAATATAATTGTTAGTACATATTTAATTAAAATTTAATAATTTTCATTTAACATTGTTGACATAATTATGGTGAAATAGTGTGTTAAGGAATGTGATGTGTCATTGTCAAAGTTAGTTTGTAATTTTTAAAACTTTGTTCTGAATAAAGGGTGGTGATTTATTTGAAAATAAAATGCATACTTCATCAAAAAGTAAGGAAACAACTAAGCAGCGAGGAGCAAACAACAAAATTCGGTTACGCCGGTTACGCATCAATGTGTGTGTAAGCAACGTTTAAGAATATCAGTTTCGCGCGCGAGCAGTGACTGCCGAATGCCGCTGGCACTGTAGTACTACCAGTCGTACTGCTAAGTGAATGAGTGACAATTCTTAACGTAGTAACAATAACTTGTGTTCGCCCAGTGGTCAAAATTCCACCAAGGAGGATATATTTTTTTAATTTAATCTTTTTGCATTCCTTCTTCATACAAGTTTTAACTACGCCAAATCTAGAACTCCTCCATGCGCGCAAACGGCAACTAAATGTTCTCTTTACGTATTAATATTCCATCGTCATACATCTTTGGCATTAAGGCCTTTTGGATACAAAACCTCTGAAAGGACTACAATTCCCATCTTACCACCCCAGTCGTGTCTTTAGCCACATCGGGCTTGGTGTCCTCAATGAAGATGAGGTGGTTGTCATGACACTGAACAGTTGTCGTCTGCTTCTTTATAAGCAGCGGGGTCGTCACGTTATCGATCGATCTCTCCACTCTGTTTGTACATGCTATCACTTGCTGCTGAAAGAAACGATAGAAATAAAACAACAAATAGATAGGGACTTAAACTTGAAATTTTTCTAGTCTTTTAAATATTATGTTTCATATGCCGTACTAAAAGTAAAAAAAAAAACAATTGGCAGTCTTTAGGGACTGCCGATAGAAGTGAAAACTTTAATCCTTGATCATAAACACTTCTTTATAAACCAAAAATAATTCAAAAATGGAAAGCGTTCGGTGACGCGAGTTCCATGATTTTTGTTCACCCAAGAAGTGCTCAACGCGCCTAAAGAAGTTTTCACTTCAAAAATACTTGACTGAAAAGGAGTACCTACAATAGTGGACTTCAAATTATGAGATATGGATGCCTCTCAGTCACGACTGAAGGACCACCTTTGATCGATTGTATCTTTTGAGTGGCTACTTTTACAAACTAGAGGCTATATTTACAATTGTTTGAGAACTTTTACTAAAGGCTGACGCATTCAAAAGCTCACAATTCAAATGTGGTCCCTCAATGGGAACGCACACGCCTAAAGATGTTTTCACTTCAAAAAATACAGTTTTTTTTTATCAATGTAGTTGAAAATACATGATCTTCCTAATTGAAATGATATTTTAGTGTAATTATTACCATCACGAAAATTAAAATATGTTTAAATTGTGATTTTTTTAGTTAATGATCCTCTCTATCACCAAAACCCTGTTGGTCTGCTACTTACGGGGTACCCTGTATATATTTCTAGTTTCCTCTCCCGCTCTGCTAAGGGCCCTCCATAATAGGGATTTATTTTCTAACTTCTTCTATTTACTTCTGAATTATTCTTAATTTCGTTGCGGATTTTAAGACAGTTTTGGTATTTCGGCACTACACGAATGTAAAATTACGGCGTTTCGCGGCGGTCACTACTGGAACCTGGCTACGCAGGTGTTACAGTAGTGAAAGAGAGGGTGTAATTAAACAAAACAAACAATCCCCGTGTGAGTAGATATCAGTGTGGTGCAATCACTTTTTTTTATACATCTAATATGGCAAACAAGCATACGGCCCACCTGATGGTAAGTGGTTACCGTAGCCTATGGACGCCTGCGATACCAGAGGCATCACTTGCGCGTTGCCGACCCTTTAGGAAAGGAAGTGGGAACGAGAAGGAGCGGGATGGAGGAAAGGGGGTGATTGGGCCTCCGGCACTCTCGCTCACCGAACGAAACACAACAGTAGGAATACTGCTATTTCACGTCGATATTCTAGGGGTAGTCCTTCCCCGGTCGAGCCGGCCCATTCATCAGCGAGGCTCTACTACTCGTCATATATTATTATGGTCAAAAATTTTCAAGTGTTACGTTATAGGATATAAGCCTCATGGCTCCTACCGGATATATTGTTGATCTTAAGTTCTGAGAGAGAGTATATCATAATCGTGCAATTGGTTTTTCTCTTAGGATATTTTCAGTAGCAGTATGGACCTTGGCAATGTACCTGATAGACGAATCGCTTCGTCTATTAGAACCCACAAATCACCAGCTTTTTTAGGACACATACCTAAAAAGCTGTCGATAGAAGTCCATGTTTATGTACCACAGTTGGTGAGTAAATCAAAATCAAATAAAGAAATGGACAATACCTGCTCAAAATAGTGCAAATAATCTGGCGAACACATTGTTTTAGCCCACGTATAGCTAAGCGTCACCTCAGTCGAGTTCGCCACGTCACATTTTACTGAAACAGGACAAATAAACAATATGTTAAACAATAAAACAATAGCTGGTATTATTATAATACTAATTGTAGGACATTCGTGTTAGGAAAATAATGTGGACACTACCGACATTTAAATTTAAATAGGACATAACAGCATAAGATGTCGCTAGTAGTAGCAGTAAACAAAAACGAATAGTATTTAAATAATCTATACTAATATTATAAAGCTGAAGAGTTTGTTTGTTTGTTTGAACGCGCTAATCTTAGGAACTACTGGTCCGAATTGAAAAATTCTTTTTGTGTTGGATAGCTCATTTATCGAGGAAGGCTGTAGGCTATATAACATCACGCTATGACCCACGGGGGCAGCGCAGTCATCATAAATGAGGGTGAAACCGCGTGCACATCTAGTCTATACTAATCTATACTAATATTATAAAGCTGAAGTTTGTTTGTTTGTTTGTTTGCTTGAACGCGCTAATCTCAGGAACTACTGGTCCGATTTGAAAAATTCTTTCAGTGTTAGATAGCCCATTCATCGAGGAAGGCTATAGGCTATATATCATCACGCTAAGATCAATAGGAGCGGAGCACCAATGAAGAATGTTTCAAAATCGGAGGGTTTTTTTCCTTTAGAGAGCTTCCGCTGCGTGCGCTGCGTAAACAGTTAGTTTCGCAAAAATTATGTATGACACAATTGTTCCCCTTTAAAAGTTCTAAAAAAAGTCCGCGACAGCATATGTTTATCTTTTAAGGTTGGCTCACTATAACCTTTTTTATGCTAACCAAATTTGTTCTAAAATAATGCATTATTTGCGAAGGTGTTTTTATAAACATGATATTAATCCTTATCCAAATAACGTTATTCATCACAAGTATTTAATTTAAAACAAAATTGCCCTTTACATCATTCGATTTCAATGAATATCTTAGGAGATATCGCAGTTTTAAAATAACATACGCAGCAAAATAATGATCAAGTTTGTACTGCGCGCGCATTTATGATGTGCAAGGCCGGCCGAAAACTCTGCGAGATACCATGCCGCGCGGCTCAGACGCGTGGTTATGGTCGGCTCCTTACGGATTACGGAACGGTACACGGAACATCACGCTACGACCCACGGGGACGGCGCAGTAACGACAAACGCGGGTGAAACCGCGGGAACATCTAGTAGATATTATAAAGCTGAAGAGTTTGTTTATTTGGTTGAAGGCGCTAATCTCAGGAACTACTGGTTCGAATTGAAAAATTCTTTTAGTGATGGATAGTCCATTTATCGAGGAAGGCTATATAACATCACGCTACGACCCATAGGAGCGCAGCATCAATGTAAAATGTTGCAAAGACGAGGGTAATTCTCTTATGTGAAGCGGACGAAGTTGCACGGATCAGCTAGTAATAATTTATTAGCCATATATATAATCTGTCCCATGGGCATCGGTTTCTTTTCAGTGTGGGAAGGATTCGGCCATAGTCTACCACGCTGTCACAGTATAATATTATATAATATTCTACCACATACACACAACACCATCTAGCCCAAACTTGCTTCATATTTTTGAATAGTTTGGATGCTTAGAAACCATTGGCGCTCTGTTTGTTACTATGATTATGACACTTTGAATGAACTCATATATTTGACGATGTGCATGTTCCGATATATTTGTGCAAGATGGGTGATTTGCATAATTAGAAGACTTTGGTTGTATTAATATAATTGATCACTTTAGGAGTTCCTATATATCTGGATATGTTATTTGTCACTTTATATAAGAAGCTGACTGTACTATGGGTACTAGACAATAGATAAACATACATATATACTTTTTTTTTGTAACTACGTACATATTATACATAGAAACACCCAGACCAAGACAAACATCCATGTTCATGCACACAAATGTTTGACTTGTGCGGGAATCGAACCCGCGACCTCAGGCGTGGCAGGCGGTTACACTAACTACTACGCCATCGAGGCCGTCGTCAGTGCGGGTTAAAAAACTTCATATTTGTATTTGAAGACTATTATGGAGAGTTCTGATACATGTAGGTTTCCTCATGTTTTTCATCACTGATGAAGTGAACGATAACTAATTAATACGCACATAACTTCGAAAAGTCTCAGGTGCGTCCATCAATATACACGAAACATAGCTGGTGACATATCACCAGCAGCTTATGAAGTACTACAAAACAGGGAACTCCCTGAAGTAGAAGTATCTACTTCTTCCCTGGACTGTAGAGGGCAATAAGATTAGTTATTCTTATTGTCCTCTACAGCACAAAATACTCAATGCTAATACTAAGAAAATATTTTAACAAGGAAACAAAGAAATTCGGTTTTGTTTGACTAGCAACCACATCATTGGCTGAAAACGAGTGCGCAAACGCATTTTCCAAAAGTCGAATGTAATGCCTAGGATAAACATATAATTATATACTTTTTTTCTTGTAAATACATACATATTATACATAGAAACACCCAGACCAAAACAAACATCAATGTTCATGCACACAAATGTTTGACTTGTGCGGGAATCGAACCCGCGACATCAGGCGTGGCAGTCGGTTACACTAACCACTAAGATACAGATACCAAATCAAATCAAAAATATTTATTTGTATGCTGGTTTCTTCGAAACGGTAATTCACTAGCCTGTCACTGGTATTCTTCGTTTAGTGAATTTTCTTTCTTACCGTTTTTCTTTTTTAAAAAGACAAAGCCCGCACTATGGACACAGTAAATATATAAGCTCTATGGATAACTTCTGTGTCGCGGAAGACTTTACAATCATTCAAACAACGGACACAATGTACATCCAGACACGAAACAACCATAATATGTGGATCATACTAAGTTTTGTGCCGTGGGGATCGAACCCACAACACTCGGCGCAATGGCAGGGGCGAGGCGACCACTTGAACCACTAAGCCCTCCGATTACTAATTTGTTTAATAAGTAATTAGTTAATTTCATAAAACAGATAATGACAGAGCTCATACGGCGCATATTCAAATCGGCGCGCGGCCGCCATAGTGAAATTGATTGGATTTGAAGTGCTTTTTTGATAAATATGTATCTTTATTATCAACCAATAACTTAAATATTTGAGACGGACAAATTGTAATATAACTATTTATGTTTCGTTTAAGCTGTAAAATTGGATAGATTTCTACTGTTATAATCTAAAACTCACGTAACACGAGCTCACGTTTTTGCTATTTTTCGTGCAAATTTACGTAATTTTGTAGGCGAAAATATTAATTATTTTAAGTTTTTACACGGAGTAATTGTAAACACATTAATTGTTATGGTAAATGTATATTTTATATTTATATTAAACAAAAAGTGTTGATTTTATTCACTTAACTGTGACCGCCTGCTTTGGCTCAATACAATACAATAACAATACGTTGAAAATCTGTAAATACTACCATTTATTTCAACTTGTCTATACTAATATTATAAAGTGGGAAAATTTAATGTTTTGTTTGTTTGTAAAGATATAAGTCAAAAACTACTCAACTGATTTTAAAAATTCTTAAGTATATACACCATTAGAAAGCTATATTATCAACGAGTAACATAGGCTATATTTTATTTCAAAAAAGTACTGCTTCTAACATAACCTAAACTGCTTTTACGCGAGCGAAGCCGCGGGCAAAAGCTAGTAGTACTATAAAATCTTACTTCCTATCGAATCGACTACAACTAAAAGTGCCATTTAGCGAATAGGAAGTACAATTTTATTATGCGTGCCGTGTCTAAGTGGACAGAATCAGATTACCATGATATGTTATGACTTTATGAGTTATTATGACTACAACCAATGAAAAATTCAATATATCAAGTCTTTAGCTATGAAATTGCCGTTTATGTCCAACATCTAATTTCGTAGTTTCTGTACCAAAGGCAATATTATTATTACTAGCGGTCGCCTGGTGCTCGAAATTCGACCAAAGTTTGCCTGTAAGATATTGCTGATATATTACATCATTATATATTGATATAATGTATGTATTTACAAAAAAAAATGTATATATGTATGTTTATCCATTGTCTAGAACCCATAGTACAAGCTCTGCTTAATTTGGGCTAGATGGTGTTGTGTGTACGTGGTAGAATATTATTATTATTATTATTATTAATTATGTAACCATAGTTACGCGCTTCTACTGGTGTATCAAATGCATGGTTGTGTGCGTGTAGTGTTTTTTCATTAATTTAATGTATTTCTACTGCATATTTTAAAAAATATTAGCATTCGTCACTTCTTCTCTGTATAAACTATAAGTGTGCGAAATTTCATACTCCTCCGTCCGCCCAATTTTCGTAAAAAGGGTCCAAAGTTTTCGCTTCACGTATTAATACATATATAGATTCATTTCTCTTTCACGGATATTTCCCTAATACGTTAGGAAAATACCCGGCCCTTTAGGAGGCTTACACGGAGACATGGGTCCAACGTGAGTCCTTCGAGAGTTTTAATCAAAGGTGGGATGGAACACCTACAGCGGGACTAGCCGCAGCAGGCGTAGGACTATTGCTACGTGTGGATTATGGGTAAGGGTGTTATGGGCTATGGGTATGGGTGTTTGATGGATATGGGCTATAGGTATGGGTGTTTGATGGACTGGTATTACCAATATACTATGGATGATAAAACGGCGTCTGCCCTGAATACTCTAATAGCATCAATTGAATGGACAGACGGTGACTCGCCAACTCACTAGATGGGCCCGCTGAATAGCCACGATAGGTATACAAGCCAGCAGCAGAGGGCAACACCGGTGCGAGCGCACAGTGTTTTTTTGGCCCTAAAAAAGTGACATCCGCCTTTTATTGAATTTTCCTAATTAACAGTTCATTATAAATGCATGAATAGAACTCCCAAGTGTCAAATTAGTATGCTTTATTTTTAAAAAATCTTTAAGTTTTCGTGGACTCAAAGGTCAAAACACAAAATAATTCGTACAAAAATACCTATACATAATTAAGTTTTGTTTGCATTGAGGATTTATGAAGATTTCTAGGAGCATATTATCCCGTTATTATTTAATCAAAAATAATCATAGAGTCCACAAAAAAATGTTTTACTGAAATCAGTATTTATTTTTTACTAGCTTTTGCCCGCGGCTTCGCTCGCGTTAATTTAGAATTTGACAATAAATTCGGGTTGTACTCTGCTTGTAATAATATAATTCAATAATGATTCGAAAATCACGTGGCGCCATCTATTATTATAAGAACGTTATTATTGTTTTCCTCGAGAACAGTAATTTTTTTCGGGATGAATGGTAGCTTATGTCCGTTTCTGTACACCTGACAACGTATATGCAAAATTTCAGGATGATCGGTTCAGTGGTTTAGGCGTGAAAAGGTAACAAACCAACAAACAAACTCATTTTCGCTTTTATAATATTAGTTAGGATTAGGATTATTTTTTTTAGGTCGAAGTAGAACCTCTATCTGGTATATATATCCATTTACTTTTCTAATGAGCTATGACCTTAATTAAACGCAAAAAAGCTACAGCACTCTCCGCGTTCAGTTTAACAACGCTTTCAGAGCGGTTTTGGGTCTGCCTCGCTACTGCAGCGCTTCAGGTATGTTCGCATGGGCGCGCACGGACTGCTTCTATGCGACCATGCGGAAGCGCTGCGCGTCTCTTGTACGCAGAGTGCGGGCCAGCTCCAATACCGTTCTGAGTATCATAGCAAAAAGGTTGGACTGGCCTTATGTGCGGCACTGTTGTGACAGACAAGTTACACATAGTGTCGCACGTAAGAGACTACTGCAATGAATTGATTATGTAAATGAATTTGAATTAGCTTCTTGAATGTCGAGTGGAAATACATAAAAAATAATTAAAAATTCATTGTGCAAACAATACACAAACGGACAAATGTATGTGCGCTCGACACTTGACTCATCAACGAGTCAAGTGTGCAGCGGACATACATTAGTAGTTTTTTTTTTAATTTTGATGACTCATTTTTGCGTACAGCGTATGTCCGCTCGACACTTGACGGGTTAGTATTATTGGATTATCTTATTTGTATATGTGTTGAATGTTGATGTTGTATTTATTTGTGTGTATGATGTAAGATGTATCTAATATGGGTTATGATTGTTATGAACCTGAAATAAATTAATTTAATGGAATTAATTTAAAAAAAAACTACTAGACCGCTCGTCATGAAATTTTTCATACTTTTTGTTAGGTTTAGAAAAGGGCATAGACCTTTCATCCAGGAAAAAGTAGGTACTGTTACTACATTTACGCGAGCGAAGCCGCGGGCAAAATCTAGTAGACTATACTACATTATTATTAACATGTACTAGGTATACTATATATATATATATTCTACCACATACACACAACACCATCTAGCCCAAACTAAGCAGAGCTTGTACTATTGGTACTAGACAATGGATAAACATACATATATAATACATAGAAACACCCAGACCAAGACAAACACCCATGTTCATGCACACAAATTTTGACTTGTGCGGGATTCGAACCCGCGACCTCGGGCGTGGCAGTCGGTTACACCAACCACTACGCCATCGATTAATGATAAATATCAATAACTTTTAAAAAATTTGTATTTAGTTATATCGCTTAGTGTCCGTCCGTAGGTAGGTACTCATTGTTTCAATTCGGCATAATTGATAAAATTAATAACGACCAAAATTCCTAAGCTTGCTACTTTGTTTTCTTTTTTCTTTATTATATATAAATAAGGTATAGGTAACCATAGTTACAAAGAATTGTACGACGTCAGACGAACAATGCCGAAATACTACGAGCGCAATTCGATTGCGTGTGTCAAATGCATGGATGTGTGCGTGTAGTGTTTTTTCATTAATTTAATGTATTTCTAATGCATATTTTATAAAAATAATAGGATTCGCTCCTCCTTCTCCATATAAACTTTAACTGTGCCAAATTTCGTACTCCTCCGCACGCGCAATTTTCGTGAAAAGGGGTACAAAGTTTTTGCTTTACGAATTAATATATAGATTACTAGCTGTCCGGACAGACGTTGTCCTGTACACAAGAAAAAAAAATAAAAAACCAAATCTAAACCATTCTCGAATCCACTTGAACACACACAAAAAATTTCATCAAAATCGGTCCAGCCGTTTAGGAGGAGTTTAATTACAAACACACGCACAGAAGATTTATTTATATAAAGATATATATTTTTAAATACGTCTCGTTAAAGTAATCCTAACGACAAGTGTTGTAAATATCGTACAATATTACATTATCAGTGTGAAATTGGTCGTGTTTCTCTTGAGTGCTAATTGACCTTGTTTGCCAATCCCGAATGAGACCACTTTCAATTCAACTAAAGTAATATTATACTTTATCTGCATACTATACATCAGACGCCTCGGAAAGCACGTAAAGCCGTTGGTCCTGAGCCTGACCTCTCTCCGGTCGTGACGGATTATCGTCCCATTGGATCATGAGAATTAGGGAACAGAGAGTGCACTTGTGTTTGCGCACACGCTTGTGCACTATAATATCTCCTGCGCAGATCGTCAGTCTCCGTTAAGACTGGCCGCCGTGACCGAAATTCGGTCTGGAGGATATTATTATACGTGAGGTGTTATACATTCTAATTTCGCCAGCTATGGCTTTGGTGGTCCCACATGATAGGTGACGAGCCTATTACAGACTAGAGCACATATCCAAACTCTGTGGCGCTAATCCATTTACACTTTTGGGGATACAAGAATACAACCTAATCGTATTTATTATCGCTACGCAACCATGCTGCCATGTTTATAATATTAGTAGTATTATAAATAATTTAATACCAGCATTTCGAAAAAATCGAAAAATGTTGACTAATGAACATTTTGCTTAAACAGCTAATTAATTATTGAAATTAAACTACTATATACGGATTTTATCGCGTTGTTTATTTGACACTGTTACAAAATTTTTTGAAAAACTGTTACACTACTATAATCACTATTAAACTTTACAAATTTTTAATTTAATTAAATTATTGAAACTATTAAAACTATTTATACTATTACTATACTATTATACTATTTAGATTTATTTTTACACTTTCCCCGACGTTTCGGTTGCTTTTCAGCAGCTATGGTCACGGGGAGACTAAGATGGTAGTTGTCTCAATGTTCCAGTGTAGTTATTTCAAAGTACCCGAACATAATTTAATCATGGGTGTTTCTATTTAATATTTAATAGCTAATTTATTAAATAAAACAGTTAACCACAGGGATTACATTGCACGACTCTGCACTCAACTTTTTACATGTTTTTTGTTTGTATTCATTACTACATTGTGAACGTATTATTAGACGACAACACCATTCTGTATTGCTAGCATAAATTTTTTACTTATAAATGGAAGCTTGTAATTAGCAACATGTATATATATTTTTCCTCTTACTATCTTTGTATTAGTCTGTAAGCTTTCTTAAAACGAAATAAATAAATAAATTTCTAGATTGAAAAAGGTATTGTGCAATCGGTACTTTGGAGACAGCACCTAAAGATGAACTTACTATTTATTAAGTGTAAATAATATTAATATGTTTAGTCTATAAATTGTTTTTTTTTATCATGTGTGTAGGTTTAATGTTGTATTGTTGTATCCATTGTTGTATCCATTGTAATTATTTTTTTAAACATAAGTATCTATAAGTGAAAACCTGTAATTGGCCTTCCTTTTTATTTTATTCGAATTATTACTTTAATAGCTGTAAGTTTTCTTAAAATGTAAAATAAATAAAATACTAGTTTTTGCCCGATACTTCGTATGCGTTGATGTTGGAAGTAGGTTCCTATTTGCATATATTTTCCTTTCTTTGCATGTAAGAAGATGCTGATCTATACAGATAATACTCGACTTCTAGGCGGCGTATCAAGATGAAACTTGAACCAGAGTTTAAGTAAACCAGTAATGCAACTATGAAAGCTGCATCCAATATCATACAGTAGTTTTTGCGTGATGCGCGTACAAACATACAGAAAGACACAGACAAAAACTCTAAAAATAATTATTTGGGCTGCTCTTATAAAAACCCCTTACATATTTTTCTTAAATATCTCCTATGCTCCATAATGTTTTCGAAGATATGTAAAGTCTGTCTACGCACAATAGGCCAGCGTGGTGAACTATGGCCTAATCATTCTCACAATGAGAAGAGACATAGGTCTCTAAAATGTCCCACTGGTGGGCATAGGCCCATTTTATTTACAGGACTGATACTATTATTTAGTCTGTGTTTCCCGATGATTACAATCTGGGTGTCTTCAAGTCGCGAGTGTATAGATACCTATTTTATTATGTACTAGCTGACCCGCGCAACTTCGTCTGCTTCACATAAGAGAATTTTCCTAGTTTTTGCAATATTTTTCATTTATGCTCCGCTCCAATTGGTCGTAGCGTGATGTTATATAGCCTATAGCCTTCCTCTATAAATGGGCTATCCAACACTGAAATATTTTTCTAATTTTTACCCGTAGTTCCTTAGATTACCGCGTTCAACCAAACAAACAAAATGTGAGTGAAGTCGGCGCGTGAGCGCCCCCGCCTTTTTATAAATGCAGCGGATGGCCGTTTCGCGCGTTAAACAACAATCAACCGTATAGCCGTACCCATACTGGCGTGGCGAGATTTGGACGTTTTATTTCATCTATATCTTGTGTGTTTATAAACCGATTCCTATATTTTTTTTTATAATATAAATATTAAAGTGTACTTTTTGAATATGGGAGTTTGATAAAGATATATCTATGTGAAATACAATATATTTATGTATTTTAATACACTTTGAAGAAATGCCTAACGATTAAACACGTTATTGTGGCTAATTTATAAAAGATAGGTATATACTATTGAGGACTTTTTTGTAGATCTTTTGAAGACCATCATCTTTGTAATACATACTTTTGGTGTATGATCAACGTATGCGAGGATAAGAGCTCGAAAGCGCATTTTCGTCCGACTTGCTTCAAATTTATCGTCACTGCTCAGCTCCTATGTGTCTTAGCGTTATGTTACATAGCCTATAACCTGCCCAGGAGTATGGACTACAATCGTACCAAGTTTGGTTGAAATCCCTTCAGTAGTTTTTGACCCATGCGTGCACATACAGACAGACAAAAAATTTACTGATTGCATTTTTGACATCAGTATCGATCACCATTCATCCTCCAATATTAATTTTGAATATATATTCAATGTACAGAATTGACCTCTCTACAGTTTTATTATAAGTATAGATTAGGCAAGCGTGCTCCATCGTCGACTGCATCTTCACTTAAGATCAGGTGAGATCGCGGTCAAACGTAAGCCTATTACAGTATAAAAAAAATCTCCTATATTGACAGGTTACAATTACACTGTACTGTATAGATAAACTAAAACAGTTACAATTAGCTTTACTGCACCTTTTCTATTAAAAGATATGGGTATATATGAATCATAGCAAGGCTGATTGTAAAACTAATCTAGAGAGCATCTGATAACCGACTAATGTCCAAGCCGATAAGATATCATCTAACACACGGCAATATGAAGTTACGTCGAACAATAATGAATTGTCACTATAGGTGAATTTCCTCTTTTTTATACTACGACCACACAAGAATACGGCCAACAGATATTTTCCTCTATTCTATGAAGCCAAAAAGGTCATGTGTGTGCATGACCTCATGCACTACAGTCACATATACATACTACCGCTGTGCAATACAGGCAGTCAGCAGTTAAGAAAATTCAAGGCCGCTAGCCTTCCGAGTTGAAATATAAGGCGAAGCTTGCTAGCCTTGCATACAAATCGCCATAAATAATTTATAGGTACTAACTACATATAATGACGAAGTAGGGAGTAAGCTGTAGAACTATTAAACTGGTTTTAAAATATTTGCTTAATAGAAAGTTACGATATTGCTAAGTAACACACAGGAACTGCCTACGTAATAGGCGTTGTGCCCTTCAATGAACAATACAACTAGATATATGGTCGGCGCAAAAAATAAATCTCGGTAAATAACAGCGCACTTGAGATGTGAGCTCTTATTTTGTTTAGTTCGCTTGAAACACAGCCAATGTAAACACGTCTCACAATGCCGCAGTGTGTATTCAAAAGTTACAAAAATAATGCCCTAAAAAGCAATTTAACGGCCGGAGTATCTTACTTTCGGTAAGTACATGAAGAATAAGTTATATTTTAAACTTTAAACTATAAACAAATAATATCAAATTTTGAACAAAATTACCTATTTTAAACGACCGCTACATATGTTTGGCCAAGGCTCGCCTACACACGCATAAACTTTTATAACAACAATAAACGAAACAAAACGTTGTAGCTGTCAAGGCAATAACGGGAAAAGTACTTTATTTGTTGCAGCTTAAGGTTAATTTCACATTAAATGTTGTTGTATGTGACGAATGATCGTAAGTATTAGGTAATATTTTGAAGATTTGTGACTTTATTACTAGGTGACATGGTTGTAATTAGGTTGAACTTAAAACTGTTTTGAAACTTTTCTCTCCGTTTGTTAGTAAACAAATGTAGCTGTGTATACGTATTGTCACGCGGACAGCATTTCACTTTGATTTTGTACGTGACCCGATATCTAGTTGTATTGTTGATCGAAGGTTGTGCCTATTGCCAACTACGGAGCATGTTTGTAATCTCCATGCTGCTAAAAATACAATAGCACTGTCTGACTAGAATCGTACGCAGTCCATCACTATCGATCACAAACAGGAGCAGCAAGGCTATAAGAGTAAGACCAACGACAATGGCGACACAAGTTTTTAAAAGTATTTATCGGCTATTTAGAGAGTTTTGGACATAAAGAAGATCGCATAGTTCTATTACTGTATCATAGATGATGCCTTAGATGCAAAACAGAGACAAATCAATTTCTGAAGTAGAACCATGAATAGCGTAGTTAGCAAAGTGACGACACGGTTTGTCCAAGGCACGGGATTAAATCCTGCTTCATGGATTTTCTTATTCTTCTGTTATAATTCACAAATCCTTACTATAATAATATTATAAATGCGAAAGTAACTCTGTCTGTCGGTCTGTCTGTCTGTCTGTCTGTATGTTACCTTTTCACGCTCAATCCGCTGAACCGATTTAGATGAAATTTGGAATGAAGACAGCCTGAGACCCTGGGAAGGACATAGGCTATATAACATCACGCTACGGCTCACGGGGGCAGCGCATTAACCACAAATACCAATGACGCGGGTGAGACCGCGGGCACAGCTAGTAAGAAATAAGGTTTGCCTGTCTGTCTGTTTCGAAATCACACAAAGACCACCGAACGGATTTTAACGTGATTTTGAGTTTAGTTGCTTCGCATTTAAAGTAATATTATAAATGCGAATGTGAGCTTGGTTGTTACGCTTTTACGCTTTATCTACTCGACCGATAATCTTGAACGTACTAATGTTGCAGGGGTACCGAATCGGACATAAGGTGCCTTTCATCCAGAAAAAGTACTGTACCCAAACGAGCAGGGCCGCGGGCAAAAGCTAGTTCAAGATAGAATCTAAGCCACATAGCATGAGATACCCTATAGTAGATCTGGAGATATAGTGAGAGTAGTAGAGCCTCGCTGATTTCAGCATGAATGGGCCGACTCGACCGGGGAAGGACTACCCTCTCACAGAATACCGACGTGAAATAGCAGTATTCCTACATTTCCTACTGTTGTGTTTCGTTCGGTGAGTGAGTGTGTCGGAGGCCCAAGCATCCCCTTTCCCCCTTCCCGCTCCTTCTCCTTACCACTTCCTTTCCTAAAGGGTCGGCAACGCACAGGTGATGCCTCTGGTGTTGCAGGCGTCCATAGGCTACGGTGATCACTTACCATCAGGTGGGCCGTATGCTCGTTTGCCATCTTAGTGGTATAAAAAAAAATCACGAAAGTTTGTGTATATTAATTTGTTATTTTATGTCCAGAATCTTTTTTCGAGCATGAGTGAATATTATAGCGCAATTATTCTTACGAAGCCCAGTCGGTTTTTAGCAACTTTAGACTTTGTTGTAACGAAATTAACGTTGATAATATTTTGACAACAAAATTGCGGCCGCATTTGCCACGTAACTCTGCATTTATCAGAAAAAATCCTTGCTCTGCGTCCTATTTTTAGCATCATATGCACAGTAGTGACGTAACGGGGTCGAACTGATAAAAGGTATACATTTTTGATATGGATCATTGTAAACATTACTATATAATAATTACTAACTAGCTGTCGCCTAGTGGTCAAAATTCGACCAAAATTCCTAAGCTTGGTACTTTGTTTTCCGTTTTCTCTATTACATATACATAGTCTGGTCATAAGTTCTGTCACACAATAAAAACTTTAGAATTTAAAATGCTGGCCACAAAAAAGTTTATTGAATTCGAATTTCGAATTTTTCATGAATATAAAAATGTGTACCTTTTAGAATTTTACTCATTTTTAAATATGGAGTGGACACGTAAAGAAGACCGTTTTGTGGTTATTGCGTTGCATCGTTGCGGTTACGCGCCAATTCAGATTTGTGACAATTCAGATTTTTTAATATAACCATAAGATTCGTTTATCGTACCATCAAACGATACAATGAAGACTCGTGAAGGCGCGAATTCAAAGAAATCCCATATGTAAGCAAAAACTTTTGGCCCTTCAGATGGGTTTAAGCAGAACCACGGTGAAAAGGGTGTTAAATGAAGACTTAGGGCTTCGGGAATATCGAAGAAAAACAGGACATCGTTTGGACGCTCGTTTAATGGACCTGAGGTTGAAGAGATGTCGTACTTTGTTAAAGCGGTACGCGGGAAACAAGGATCGGGAAATTCTTTTTTCGGATGAAAAAAATTTTAATGTGGAAGAGAGCTACAACAAAAAAATTGATAAGGTGTACGCACACAGCAGTGAAGAAGCGAGCAACCGTGTTCCGCATGTCCAACGAGGCCATTTTCCATCCTCACTCATGGTTTGGTTGGGAGTCTCTTATTGGGGCTTAACTGAGGTACATTTTTGTGAGAAAAGCGTAAAAACGAATGCAGTTGTGTATCAAAATACAGTCCTCACGAACCTTGTGGAACCTGTTTCTCATACCATGTTCAATAACAGGCGCTGGGTATTCCAACAAGATTCTGCACCAGCTCATAGAGTGAAAAGCACTCAAGACTGGCTGGCGGCGCGTGAAATTGACTTCATCCGGCATGAAGACTGGCCCTCCTCCAGTCCAGATTTGAGTCCGTTAGATTACAAGATATGGCAATACTTGGAGGAAAAGGCCTGCTCAACGCGTCATCCTGATTTGGAGTCACTCAAGGCATCCTTGTTTAAGGCAGCCGCCGAAATTGACATGGACCTCGTTCGTGCTGCGATAGACGACTGGTCGCGCAGGTTGAAGGCCTGTATTCAAAATCGCGGAAGTCATTTTGAATAAACTTTATTAGCATAAGAATCTGTGTTTTATTAAGTTCATTTTGGTATATAAATGTTTACATCAATAATAAACATGTCTCAATTATTTCATATTAAACCTGTGACAGAACTTATGACCTGACTCTGTAAATAAGGTATAGGTAACCATAGTTAAAAAGAATTGTATAACGTCAGACGAACAATGTCGAAATACTACGAACGCGATTTGACTGCGTGTGTCAAATGCATGGTTGTGTGCGTGTAGTGTTTTTTCATTAATGTATTTCTAATGCATATTTTATAAAAATATTAGGATTCGCCTATCCTTCTCCATATAAACTTTAACTGTGCCAAATTTCATACTCCTCCGTCCGCGCAATTTTCGTAAAAAGGGTACAAAGTTTTTGCTTTACGTATTAATATATAGATATCAGCCCTGTATTTAAACTGTCCCACTGCTGGGGACGGGCCTCTTTTCAATGTGAGTATACCATAGTCCACCACGCTGGCCCATTGCGATTTGGTAGTCTTCACATATCTTCGAGAAAATTAAAAATGTAGAACTCTCAAACATGCAGATTTCCTCACGATGTTTTCCTTCTCCGTTAAAACGAGCGATAATTAACTAACATTACTACACTGACGTCAAGACACCAATTTTGGAATCTGTATCTATCTGTTGATAACCGTATAACGGACCCTGGCGTAGACAAACCTACGCCTGGGACCGTTATACGGTTATACGATTAAGGTATACGGTTTTGTTGCTGTTATAAAATAACTGAAGCGCTTTATTTTAAAGGTTCAAAGAATTGCGGTTACGCTATCGGTATAAAATATTTTTCGATATGCGGTCCCTGGTCTGGGAACGTTGTCTGTGGAAGCCGGTTGGCGCCAAACGCATGTCATGGAATGATAAACCATTGCAAAATGATAGAAATGAAAATTTACTAAATACGACGTGGCAGAAGTAGGTACTAATATCCCAAAAGTCGTGGAAGCATGCCCACGGATGATAGACGACATGCATGGAAGCATGCCCACGGATGATAGACGACATGCATGGAAGCATGCCCACGGATGATAGACGACATGCATGGAAGCATGCACTCGGATGCGGCGGCATCCTACATATTCTCTCGTTCAGACTGACGCGATTAAACGCTGACGTATTCTTTCCGGCGCGCTCCAACAAGTGCCGTTTAGTTAGATTCGTACTTGACGCAAATAGAATTCTTCAACTGCGCCGGTAGCGAAGCGGTAGTAATACGACTGCTGTGCATAAGGTGTTGGGTTCGACGTCCCAGTCAGGTAATCTTATTGGGTTTTTCTTGCAAGAAATTCTTTAAAAATATGTTCTGCTGTTGAGGATAAAGCAGCAGCACAGGCTTTGTTTTTGTGCTCTGTAGGCGGCAATAGACTTATCTTATCTTATGTGGGGGCCAGTCAGTGCAGACCGGCGACACTTTAACCCAGTGGGATCTTTTCTATCGACACTCTCCCAATAAAGATTGCCATAGATGTTCATGGCAGCCGGGACCGACGGCTTAACGTGCTCTCCGAGGCAAGGAGCAGGCTATATTTGTCAATCAATACGCACATAATTTCGAAAAGTCATATAGGTAACTTCCGAAAGCCAGAGGTGCGCGACGTGGGTTTGAACCAGAGACCCTCTGCATTGCATCTGTTGGTCTCCCCACTGAGCTATCGCTGCTTTTTATTTATTATATCTGTATGATTTTTTAATATGAATGATTTTTTTTTATTGTTTGGTATGGCAAAAGAAGCATGAGAGCAGAATAAATGCTGTAGAAATGAGAGCGTTGAGAAGCATATGTGGTGTATACTCTGAAAGATAGAATAAGGAATAGTGTGATTACAGGGAGATGAGGCAAGAAAGTGGATATAGTGACAAGAATAGAAAAGGGTATGTTAAGCTGGTTTAGGCATGAAGAAAGAATGGACGAGGAAAGACTGACTAAAAAAGATTATAAGACTAGTGTGAATGGAACAGTTGCAAGAGAAAAACCTAGGCGAACGTTTCTCGATCAGATCGGAGGCGTTCTGGACAAAGGCCAGGTTAAGAGCACCTTGAACCGACGGGCGTGTATGAGGAATGTGATGAAAGTGAATGAAGTCAGAGAAGTGTGTCAGGATCGTAGCAAATGGAAATGCGTAGTCTCTGCTTACCCCTCTGGGAAACAGGCATGAATCTATGTATGTACATATGTATGATTTTTTAATTAACTAATCATATCTATTTTTATAAGAATCTGGTATTCATAAAAGCAATATGTATACTCTTTCACTTGACTTTGACTTGCTGGTCATTATATTTTCATAAATGATTGCCTATAATATTTTTTTTATTCGACCTGACAGTGAGTAGTCAATCGGAATCCCATGGTAAAAATGCTTTTCCTGTTTACAATTTAATTAATATACCCATTCTGTCTATTATTTACATATATGTATGTATACACAGTTGAATACAATGAGGTGCAGTGGCCAGACACTATAAACAAAAGTATTTATGACTTTTGTATGAAAAAAAGGAAGAATATATTTTTTAAATATTCTATGTCAAAAAGGAAAAGACTAATGATGAAAGAAAGCTAGTTCCAATAATAAATTAGCAGTATACTTACACATTATAATAAGCTTAGAATCTTGAAATAGTGACTTAGCTACTGTAAAGACACAATTGTCCTGGAAAAAGAAAACAAATATTGTCATAACCTCATATCATAAATAACTTATTGGCATGTATTAAAAACCTATCAGAATCCATAGCCATTATTATAGGTAGGTAATTATATACTTAGTCATTTTTATTATCAATAGTTACTTCAACTTTATCAGTATGTTTCTGAGAATTATACAATGTGGGTATTGATTATACAAGTCCATAGAGAAGGAATGAGATAGAACAGACATCAAGACTTTGTTTACTATAGGTTTTTCATTTACTTATTAAATGCTGTAGGTATTAATAATCTGACAGTGAATCATTAGTCATATTATTTTATATTTATACATATGTTTCACTAGCATTTTTATGTAACAAAGGCGATCGTAGTCTTGTTTTGGTATATAAATAACAGTAGGTACTAAATTACATGTATTTAGTACGTAATAAAGCGTCATACTGTAATTATTGCTTCAATTTTACTAATGAGGCAGGCGGTGCACAACTCTATTAATTTAAGTTTTAATTACTCGGTTATCAACTCTAGCTTTTCGTTTATTATTCACATGCCGTAAGGTAAATAGCACAACTAAATTTAAACAAAATTAAATATAAAATTCTTACCCCGTGCAGCGGCAAATCCCATTTTCCAATATCTGAAAAACTGTGCGTTACTTTGACGATTGCTACAAACACTACAAGTAAGTTTCGCAACATTGTGTTGGATTTAGTTGCAGGAACCACAAACTATTTTATTAACACTAAAATACTACCAAACAACATTTTAATATAGTTTAAATTAATAATAACAATTTTTTGGGAAGGAAACGCATTCGCTTGACAGACATTTGTTTGACATTGACGGAAAATTGATGACAATCTGATACTCGATAATTACTGATCTGGATAAAAGGGTTTATGGCTAATAGATGTTCATGGTTAGTTATAATAAGCGGAGCGAAAATATTCTAAGTGTTTGATATAAGCTGTCTACGCCTACGATTACCTGTATTTTTATTTAGTATTTCCCTCCATACACTCAAGGTTTACACTACTTACACATTTTATCAAAACTCTAAATAGTTTAATATACTCATAAAAAGGAAATAACGCAAATGCGCATACGCATTTATAAATTTAAAAGGAATGAGAAGAGGCCCTACTGTAGAAACCTCAATTCCTAAATAAGCCTATTCTACTAATATTTAGAATGTGAAAGTTTGTAAAGGTGTTTGGATATCTCAAAGATTGATATTCCGGTAAGTGTTAACGTGAAACTCACGAAGGAGAAAAATAATGTAGAACCATTTCGTTTATATACACTTTCTGTAAATAATTTCTTACAATATAATAACATCACGCATAGTGGAAATAATCAAATAAAGAATGGAAAACATTTCTTACTTTATTCACTAACATTAGAGAAGTAAATACAAGAAGGGAATTTCAGGATAATAAGTGTGTAAATCACACTTCCATATCAATTTAAAGTAATTCCATGTTATATGTACTGCGTACACATACCTTCTTTCTTCTCGGGTTTTGTGGACAAAAACATACAGAAGCTGAAATTTAATATTATTCTACTAAAATATATTACGATGATTAAAATTTTATAGCCCCATAAATAGGTGCAAAACATAACGAGTAACGAGTTTTAACGAGTACAATAATTATTATTTATTAAGCTATTTAATATACATATAATTTTCTGCATTTGAGACTAAAAGACTTAGTTCCAATACGGCAGTATGTTTTTTTTAAAAGCCTTGACAAGAGACAATATTCGAGGCTGTCGTGTCAAAATATTTTTGTTTTGTTCTTCGTATATTTCATAAAAAATCGCATAATATGTCATAATTGTAATGTTATTTATTTATTTTAATATTAAATTACGTAAACTAGTATTAATAACATTGAATATTTATAATGTTTTGGTGATACAATATCCATAGTGTGGTACCGTGGTAGTCATGTCAGATTGCGCGCTGGTGTCCAATGTAAGCGAACACGATGCGAGCATGGACGTGGGGAACGACAAGTCTCTATTTGAGCCCACTGTTGATATGATGGTAAATGATTTTGACGACGAAAGAACACTAGACGAAGAAGAGGCTTTAGCGGCGGGAGAGCAACAAGACCCCAAGGCCGAACTTAACAGCCTTCAAAGAGAGGGTGATATGCCTTTAGAGGAACTACTGGCGCTATACGGATACGATAGAACCATGGATAAACCTATACCTCCAGAACCGACTCCTGAAGTGGTCCCTGAAGAGGTTGAAATGAAATCAGAGTCGGCATTACAACAATTATATAGTGAGACTACTAGTCCTGAAGCCACTCGTTGCCTTAGGTCCGGCTCAAGGCCGCCCTCTGAAGAAGAAGATGATTATGACTACAGTCCTGATGAGGATGATTGGAAAAAGACTATTATGGTTGGTAGTGATTACCAAGCTGCAATTCCTGAAGGTCTATGTAGCTATGATGACGCATTACCTTATGAAAATGAGGATAAATTATTATGGAACCCGTGCATGCTAGAAGAAAAAGTTACTGAGGACTATATGAGGAAAATTTGTGTAATGAGCTCAGGTACTGGAGTAGAAGCTGTACCTCGAGGGAAACAGCTAAGAGATGATGAGGAAGCACTGTTCTTACTTCAGCAGTGTGGTCATAATGTTGAAGAGGCCTTAAGACGGAGACGCATCTCTGCCCAAACACCTGCCCATGCTAGTCTATGGTCAGAAGAAGAGTGTCGTAATTTTGAAAATGGTTTAAAAGCTCATGGCAAAGACTTCCATTTAATCAGACAACACAAAGTCAGAACAAGGTCTGTCGGAGAATTGGTACAGTTTTATTACATATGGAAAAAGACAGAGAGGCATGATATATTTGCAAACAAAGCAAGATTGGAGAAGAAAAAGTATACTCTACATCCAGGTCATACAGACTACATGGACAGGTTTTTGGAAGAACAAGAAGCAACAGGTGCTGGGCTTGTAAGACCAGTTTCTCCTTCACCTATGATGGAGTATACTCACACTGAGCCTGCTACACAGCCTGATCCTCTAGCATTGGGAGAGAAAGAGGTGTTCTCCCAATTAAATGCCCACACACCACCTCCACATGCCCTCTCTATGGAGGACCAGGAACCTCCATCAGGGTCCTAATACATGTATTATTGGCAATGCCATTCGTAGAATGCACTGTTTGTAACATACTTAATTATGTTGTTATATAGATATAAATAATATGTTTTCCCTTGTTCATGAAACATTTTATTCTGTTTGTAATAACACAATTTTATATGAAGGACTGACTTAGACACTTTTTTTATATTTTAACATTTTTCAACAGTACAATGTAAATAATAAATATGTAAAATTATGTTATATGTTTGTGAATAAGGGAATCATGATATGAATGATGTATGAGATGAGTCCATCAATGATTTGATGGGTGGTGTATAAATTGTAAGGTACTTGATTTAAGAATAAACAGTGCAAAGTAAAAATTTTGTTTTCGTTTTGCTCCTATGATATACTCAAACAGATCACACATTCATGGACAAACTATAAATAACATTCTCAATCAGTGTACATACTGGAATTACCCAGTAAAAATATAAGCAGGAAAACATTATGCCTTGTGTGTTTGTCAATATGGATTCAAGTCAGATTAGCATGAATACATCTATACAAATAAATAAAATTGTAGTGTCAAAATAACAACTATTTACTTAATGCATATGAGAGTATATAGGGTACTTATACCAAAAAATCGATTTTTTTTAATTTTTGTCTGTCCGTTTGTTCCGGCCAATCTCTAAAACGTCTGAACCGATTTTGACGAGACTTATATAGCTGATGTTATAGGGAGTAACTTAGGCTACTTTGCTTTATGAAAAAAACTAGGGTTCCGCGGAGAAATATTAAAACCAATGAAATTGTGAACAATATCTCATTCAAATAGGGCAATGTATATAAAGTAATAATTATTTACATATATATACGTCCAATATAAATCCTTGTATAATAAATTAAAATTGACCCACAAAGTAGAAGAATGACAATTATTTTAGCATAGATATTTCTATACGAGGAATACACAAATATTTGCGAACTGAACAAACACTTTTTAGTTAAAATCCACGCGGACGAAGTCGCGGGTAACAGCTAGTGAATAATAAGAGTCAGTGCAGGGTACCGTTATATTCGCGGTATAATGTACATTTCATCTTCCGTGGTTATATTTTGTAAACAAAAGTCAAAACTGCTTCATATAAGGTAACTAAATTTCTTTGTTCATAGATGGCAGGTCAATTTCGTTCGGAAACGTTCTTACTTCTTTCCCGTCTGCGTCGTCCGTCCCATATCGTTGTTTTGTCTCATTTGCAAAAATAAGATAATAAAATACCCACATCCTAGTTTGGTGTATTACAATTAAACATTTTTCTATACGTCTTACAAAAGTCTCTTACAAAAGTATTGCACTAACAGAACTTGGATTGTCAAAATTATTGTGAAATTAAAGGTTATCCGTTATATAGAAGTTGTATCGATTTTGCCAAATCAAAACAAAATTATGACTTTGAGTAACGATATGTCTACGAAAGAGATTCTCAATGATTTTAAGGAAAATTATACAAAGATGCGCAAGCTGTTAGACGAGGACAGCAAAAATGATCCCGAGAATGAGCCCTACATGTCCAAATACAAAGCCAAAACAATACTCCTTGGTATGTATGATAATCTGAAGAAAATGCTGTGCAAAGAGTGCAGTTTGGATGAATTGAAGCTTCATTCAATGATGGGCGTAGTTTTATTGAACATTGGTAGTATTGAAATGGATACAGATGAGTTAACTGCAAGTGAGAAGACATTTACAGAAGCCGTCGAACTGCTTCTACCAAGCGCTACAAAACCCGAAATTATAATCACTCTCGTCAGTGTTTACAATAATTTGGGTGTTTTATGGTCTAATCGCGACGAGCAAGAGAAAGCTAAAGTATATTTGCTTCTTGCCAAAGAGTTATACGAGACATTTAAGTGCACAATGGAAATGCCATTACCTATCGAACACATTATAAGAATGGAAGAAAGCGTTATGGGCGAAATCATGCAGTTAGAGAAAGCACATACATTAACTTTGTACTATCTAGCTCAAGTGTATGGTGCATTAAAACAGAACCTAAAATCTGTGGTATACTGCCATGTCACTCTACGTAGGCAGTTGCAGTATTCCGACTATGAACCGATTGATTGGGCTTTGAATGCTGCAACATTATCACAAGTTTTTGCCGAACAGAATGGATTCTTTCAGTCTCGGCATCATTTAGCAGCTGCTTCAACTATACTGGAAGAGTTTGAGGAGGATCTTATAACTCCAGAAGAAAACCTAGAGGTGCACTTGGCTAAAATTGAGACATTCAGGCACAGGTCTGCTGATGTAGCTCGCTGTTGGGCAAAGTATTGCATTTTGTTAATGACAGCATCTAAAACCAGGCTCATGGATGATGATGAAAAGGTGACTGAAGCTATAACAGGTAAAGGCATAATTATTCATTACTATTTAGTATTTGCTGAAGATAACATAGATTCATTCATGCTGTAGCAATATATGACTTAATTTTTTAATTAATTTTATTGCTTTGGTGGCATTATCTAATATCGTCCTTTTAATCCACTCAAAGATTACTGATAAGAAGGGGCAATTGTCAAATGATGTAAATGAAAAAAGGATTGGATATCCTTACTTACCCACACAAGACAAAAATTTGTGTGATCCACAAATGGTTGTTCGCAGTCTGGATGTTCTTTGTCTCCGTTGTTTGAATGTTTGTAAAGTCCTGCATGATACAGGAATTACTCCTAGTGCGGGATTTTCATTTATAAAGTATAAAAAAAATTACATATTCAATACTTACACTTGATAAATGACTACTGGAAAGCAAACCTGTTTAATGTCAGCTCCTAGCACATATTTGAAAGAAATAGCTAAGGCACTAGACTGGTATAGCCTAGAAGGACACAATTGTATTTCCACCTAGAGGTCTTGAGTCCAATCCAAGGCGTGGTTTCAATCTCTGACAGTTCAAAGTTATGTGCTTTTAAGTAGTTTAATGTAGCTCACTTTAATGGTGAAATAGGGCATTGTGATAAAACCTGCATGTCTAAGAGTTCTCTATAATATTTTCGAAGATATGTGAAGTGTGCATTAGGCCAGGGTGGTAAACTCTGGCTGAATACTTCTCACTTTTAACCTATCAAAATCCACAAGGTCACGCCTTTTTTCAATAAAGTAAATTGGTGGCTCAACATATGAGCCACTGGTAAACAACAGGTTGGAGGCATGGGCCTCATGCATGGGCATACAACAGTAGAACAGTATATACCAGAGGTTCCCAGACTTATTTTCTCATAGACCACCTTCAAAATTTAGCTGGTTCCTCTGCAGCTAAACAAGTTCATGCAAGTAATAAATTTTATCAACTCGACCTTTTTTTTAAAAAATTCTCGGAACTGAACACGCGAGCTGACCTTTTTTTTTTAGTAATTCTCAACCGAAAAATCGAAAAACGAAAAACCACTGGTACTGTGAAATATAAGTTTTTGCAAGTAACAGTCGCTGAGCTTATGGAACAGTCGGTGAAGTCAAGGCAACATTTTAGTTCTTCACTATCGAAAGCAAATTAATTTTCGTGGACCTCTGCTTACGAATTGTGCACCCCCATTTTTTTGTCACACCAACGTAGACCCCCGTCAAGTCTCCCGTGGAATCCTGGGGGTCCACCTGGACCACTTTGGGAATTAATGGTCTATACAGACGCCCGATATTATGGTAGGTCCTACCTACACCACTCACTGTTGTTGTAAGCAACTTTGCCTAGCACAGTAGCTTCTTCTGGTGAGAGTCAAGATGGCGGGTGTACCTTAATGAATCGAGTAATAACATTTACCAAAAAAATGTACCTAAATTGTACTATTTAGTACCACGGTTAAAACAAATTGTACCTCTAGAAGGAAACCACAGCTAAATTTAGATACAACCGCCGTATTGACGTCAATATGGCGGGTGTTCTATAATATTTTATTATTTTATTAGTAATTGTGTACATTACTAATAAAATATAATGACACCAAAGAAATTTACCTAAATTGAACTATTTAGCACCTCGGTTAAAAAAAAAATTGTACCTCATTTAGAAGGAAACCACAGCAAAATTTAGGTACACCAGCCGTATAGACGTCAATATGGCGGGTGTTCTATAATATTTTATTATTACTAATAAAATATAATAACACCAAAAAAATGTACCTGAAAAGTACCTCAAGTAAAAAAACACACACTTGATCAGTTCTATAATTACTGAGAAATAAAACAACCGTGTCTTGTGTCTAAGCAAACACGATAATTATCATGAAATATTGATATAGTTACATATACATCTATATATTACGGATATTTTAATTATGAATTATATGAACACGAATAGAAGCCCCGAGGCGAGACCAACAGTCTCTACGCGTTTTTTTATTAAAAATATTTTTATTATATGATGTAACTAAAAATTTATTCTTTTCGCAATTTTTCCTTTATCTGTGCTATAAGACGTTGTTTCGTACCAAATTTCAAGATTCTGAGTTTACGGGAAGTATCCTGTAAGTTTTGATTCCCTTGCGAGTGTCAAAAATTTGCAGCGTAAACGGCTGTATCTTTTGATTGCGTTGGCTTAGAAGTTTGATTTTTTTCACAACTCCAAGGGACAGTAGACCTGAGTATTTGATATGAATTTCAGCTTGATATGCTCCACGCATTCCTGAGAAAAAGGGTCTTGACAGACAGACAGACGAACAACAAAGTGCTAATCCTATAAGGGTTCCGTTTTTTCCTTTTGAGGTACGGAACCCTAAAAACTAATCTTTGCTGTATGTTGCTGTAATGTACAGTGAAGAAAATAAAAGAAGTGTTCCGGTTGCTCAAATGATTTCTAGTTCTCAGACGATGGATACTATATTAAACTAAAATCTTGGAAAGGTCAGAAATCAATTCCTAACAAAGTGGTTTTGGACCAATCTTCAGCGCTAATAGGAGCCACGATCAAAGCTTTTACGGAACATAAATGTACTAATGATTATCTTGTAGAATCGTTCAGGAAGCTTGACGCTAATGAGATATCACCCGACGCCTTATATTATGTTCGCATCGACATAAGCCACTTTGTAAAAACTATTTATAACCTTAACTGTTTTCGAAATGTTGACTAAAGAACTAAAGCTTTTTATTGTAAGTATATTTTGTATCTTAAACGTTTAGACGACTATGGATCTGCAAAACAAACAATTTTGGATATAATAACCGTAGTCCTCAATAAATACGATAATGTTGGATCTCGATGCGGTGAAGCTAAAATGAGGCTAAAAATATCGGGTAAAACCATGAATCTTTCAGATTATAAAGACCTAGAACATTATAGTTTGCCAGAACAACTTATATTGAAAGAAAATAAAGACGTTGAAGAGGAATTTACATTTCCTAAATGGTATCAGGACAAACCTTTGGCGGGGTCGCGATTTGAATGCGAGAGCGATCCGCGCGGCCCCGCCATAAAGGTGTGAGGAACACCGCGGTGGTTTTAGTCGGTTTAGCCTAAATTTCCATCTTGGGCAGGATCCCGACATATTCCCATCGCCCGCCCCAAAACTGGCGATGGGGAATGTAAATTGCACATTACCCCGCATTAAAGAAAAAAAGCTGCTGTACCTAAATTTAGCTGTGGTTTCCTTCTAAAGGAGGTACAATTTTTTTAACCAAGGTACTAAATAGTACAATTTAGATACATTTTTTTGTTGTAATTATATTTTATTAGTAATGTAACCATTACTAATAAAATAATAAAATATTATAGAACACCCGCCATATTGACGTCAATACGGCTGCTGTACCTAAATTTAGCTGTGGTTTCCTTCTAAAGGAGGTAAAATTTTTTTTAACCAAGGTACTAAATATGTAGTACAATTTAGATACACTTTTTGTGTAATTATATTTTATTAGTAATGTAACCATTGCTAATAAAATAATAAATTATTATAGAACACCCGCCATATTGACGTCAATACGGCTGCTGTACATAAATTTAGCTGTGGTTTCCTTCTAAAGGAGGTACAATTTTTTTTAACCAAGTTTACTAAATAGTACAATTTAGGTAAATTTTTTTGATAAATGTTATTACTCGATTCATTAAGGTACCTACACCCGCCATCTTGACTCTCACTTCTTCTGCCCTCACAATGACGTTTTCCAAAGTACCTTAAGTAAGTACCATGCTAACAAGAGAGTATTCAAGGTCTTCACGCTGGTAGCATAGTGGCAAATTTTTGAAGGGTCAGTAATACGTGGGTGGCAGCTAACTAGCTATGGAAACTGCTTATAATTAGATATACAGTTGTTTACCACTAGTGGTATAAATAATACTATCTGAGAACTATTATTTACTACATTTAGTCCTCTGCTTCGCTCGCGTTAATGTAAAATTTGTCAATTTTTTTTTTCTCTGGCACATGATATTGTTTTTGGATGAAAGGTACATTATGTCGTTTTACCCCTGACAAAGTGTATGCAAAATGTTATGTTAATCAAATAGTTAAGGTGTGAAAGAGTAACAAACAAACTGACATTCGCATTTATAGTATTTTAGGATTCCTGATTACACTTACTTTTGACCTTCTTCCATGTATTTGAAAATCCTTTTGGTAAAAAAACAGTATTTATTCAAACAGTATTTAACATTTATTTTGCCTCCCTTCACAAACAGCTCCAACTGTGACTCTTTTTAAGGCCTCTGCCCGTCAGACTCATGTACCCATATAAGCCTCCCAAAGGGCTGGGTATTTTGTTAATGTATTTTTATTTTTTTATACCACTAAGGTGGCAAGCAAGTATACGGCCCACCTGATGATAAGTGGTCACCGTAGCCTATGGACACCTGCAACACCAGACGCATCACATGCGCGTTGCCGACCCTTTAGGAAAGGAAGTGGGAAGGAGAAGGAGCAGGATGGGGGAAAGAGGGTGGTTGGGCCTCCGGCACTCCCACTCACTGAACAAAACACAACAGTAGGAATACTGCTATTTCACGTCGATATTCTGTGAGCGTTGATATGCCATTCTTGCTAAAATCAGCGAGGCTCTACTACTCAAAAGTTAATAAAAAGTATTAGGTATAAACTAATATAAATAATATTAAAGAGAAACAAATAATAATGCGAAATATATTAACATTTACAGATATGTCAGATCTGACCATAGAAGACAACGAAAACATCTGTGGAGGAAACCTGAAAAAGTTAACTTTCCCGGAAATTGATGTCTCGAAGTACGAAAGGAAAATCGGTGACAAGTTCTTGCTTACTTACCAAGATGCTCGAGAAGTCTTCTTAAACTGCCAGACTTGGCTGAACAAAGCCAAGGAGTATTATAAACTGGATACCTTGGCCTCAGATTATATACAGCTTATTCAAGACAGTTCTCAGTCTTACAGCTACTTAGCTTTCTTTGAAGAAGATGACGAACGACGCGCCAAAATGCACAAAAGGCGTATTGACATGCTCGAAGACTTGTTAAAGGAAATCAACCCAGTATATTACCTACAATACTGCAGGCAACTGTGGTATGAACTAGGCGAAGTGTACTTAGATATCCTGAACATCAAACTTGAGAAGCTGAACCAAGTGAAGGAACCAACACCTCAAGCGCTAAAGAAAATCAACATGCTCTGCGAGAAAAGCATTGAAAATTATGACGCTTTCTTAAATTCCGTCAAAGATAAGGAAGGCAGAATGCCTCAGCAATTGATGCATGACTTGATAAGGCCAGTGATCAGTGCCCACGCTTTCATAGGCAGGAACAGCATGAAAAGAATTGCATTGGATAAAAATATGCAACTGGTCCATGTCCAGAAGAGTTTGGATTCGTACCGGGCGGTTGTAGACATATGTACTACGAACGAACATGCTGCAGCTATGATGCATGAAGAATTCCAATTATGCCAAGAGATGATTAACATTCTGCCTATTAAGATCAAAAAGCTTCAATTCGAGTTAGCTCAATAGGAAATAAACGTACATTATGATGCTATTCGGTATCATAATGTACGTAAATGTTGCATGGTATACTCGGAATGCTGGTGAAATCGCTTATGAGCTTAACACTGATAAATTTAAAGTGTACAGACTATATATTCTATTGGTTGGCTGTTTAATTGTAAGGCTCAATGCTGCTGTCAGCGTTTAATGCATGTAGCATATATAACAATAAAATAACAAAATCAACTGAATGATAGCACTGATAGTGATGCGCGATTATCGGCTAAACATTCGAATGCTTTCGAATCATTGACAACTATTCGAATAATAAATAATCCATGACAACGAAAAGAACAGAAGTTGATAACAGGATCGCCATTTTAAATTTATTCGAATGTTTTTATTTTGTAATAATCGCGCAACATTGGTGATGATAATGTTTATACTACAAAGATTGATAACCAGTAAAAACCTTCTATTTTGTCACAAGTAGTGTTTGAAAAAAATTGGTGTCTATGTAGTGAGAGTAAGAAAACGATATTACTAACAATGTAAGGAGTGATGGGTTAGAGTGGCCCCGATGCTTGCTTAGTTTGGCTCGTCAAGGGCCAAAAATTTGTTTTGCTTTCGGTTAATGAGGGCCAACCACAATCGCCCAGCAAGTATAGAAAACAAGCCTTAGAGGCCTGTTTTAATGAAGATTATAACGAAATTATTTAACATACATGCCTAATTATAATATTACACTAATAGTTTGTACGAACCTGTAATTATAATTTGATTTACGTTTTAATATTTAAACAAAATGTGTGCTTTTCTTTTTGAGATCTCATTTGATTAATATTATATAGAATATAATTTTAATTTAATATTTATATCTTTACGCATATCGATACCTCAGCTGCAATGTGTAAACCATAGGTTCCCAGAATTTTTTCTTATAGACCACTTTCAAAATTTAACTTCTTCCGGTAGGGTCTACCTTACAGCTAAACAAGTTCATGCAAGTAAAAATTTTTATCATATCGCTATGGGTCGACCTTTTTTATTTGTAACAGTCGCTGAGCTTGTCGAACAGTCGGTGAAGTCAAGCCAACATTTTAGTTCTTCACTATCGAAAGCAAATAAATTTTCGTGGGCCCCCGCTTACGAATTGTGCACCTACTTTTTTTTGTCACGCTAACGTAGACTCCTGTTGAGTCTCCCATGGACCCCTGGGGGTCCACCTGGACCACTTTGGGAACTAATGGCGTGAAGGCTAAAAAAAAAATTTTCTAAAAACGGCTATCTACAATTATCAAATAGGTAAAAATCAGTAGGTGACTTCTGTATAAGTAATTATTACGACCAAAATGTTTTGTAGAATGTAAAAGTTTTACTGTAAAAACTTGACCTCTTCCTAAACAGTTACACTTTCGAAAATTAAATAAGGTATCGACATGAACACGATAACCGAACTTACTTAAAACACGCGTATTGTCATCGGTCATGACGCCACGAACGTGTTACGAGTGCATACTGCACATGTCTAAGCAGTGCAAGAAGGTTAGGTATATTACTTGTAATGAATTAATTGTTGATGTATTCTTATATTTGTAACAAATTACGTCCTTAATTTTGAAATATTGTTAAAACAGTCAACCATTCTTTCACATTTGACGTAAACTGTAGCTTACATATACATCACACAGTGACTATTTTATTAGAAATAGTGGAAATAAATGTGTTTAAAAGTATATTTATTAAAAATTTATCATTCTCTTTTGTCGTAAACTATTATAGCCTATGAATCACACAGTGAAATATTTTGTTAGAATTCGTGAAAATAAATGTGTTGAAATATATTTATTAAAATTAAAGTCGGCTTATATTTTTGTATTGTTTATTAATAGTAACCATAAATATAATACAATTAGTATTATGTACAAACTATTGGAAACTAAAGGAACATGAAGTTCACAATAAAATATTAGTTTCATCATTTCGAATGATAGCTTGTTTGGCATTCGAGTTATAAGTCTATGTTTGGCATAGATCACACACATAAGTTGTGCGGTATTCTGCCTAAAGTTTCATTAAGGAATTAACAATTTACAGATTATTCCTTTATACACACATCTTCATTTTGTTCCAAATTATGTTATCACCCGACTTCTGTATATGATATTCTATATTTATGTGCCACAAGAAGCTAGATTTAACCTTTAACCTTTTAACCGCCCCATTTCATAACAGTTGTCGTGCCCCCAGCGCCCGGCAACTAACTAACCTAAATGTAGCTTCAGTAACTTAGTAAACTCACTAACCTATATACTTTGACGTTCATAAGTGTTACTTTGTGACCTAAATGAATAAATGATTTTTGACTTTGACTTTGGCACAGCGAATCGAAAATAAATACTTACAAAAATAAATACTTACTTTAGGACTTCTAATTATGAGACTAAAGTGTATTAAATTGTAAGTGATTACTTAATTATCCATATACACAATATAAAAATTTTATTGATAGAAAATACCGTAATTAAATAAAAAAGCAGATTAAACGAGCTGTGGTATCTGGTCGGAAATATACGACGCTGGCGAAATGGACACGAAAATATTTGTCGGAATTATCCGACCTAAGCGGTCAAAAGGTTAACGAGAATCTTAAATGCTTAAACTTATTCTTGTAGCTATGGCGACATTGTTTTATTATATAGATGTGTACATAAAGAAACATGAACAGTATTGATTGAAAGTGTAAAAAAAGCTATGTAAACTAGGTACAGAAAATATGAAAATTAAAATGACAACAATGTAGATTTAATCGGTTTATGAACATTTAAACTACTGGAATCTTTACCCTTTTTTACTAAGGAGGTAAGAACGTTGTCATAGTTTAACTACTATTGTCAAAATACAACAAAAATCGTGTATAAACTTATAAAGTTGGGATGGTGCAACAAGCAATGGTGTCTTCGCTGCCGCCGCGTCGCATTGTAGGTTCAAATCACCAACAGGGCAAACAAATGAGGCTGGGTGTAGGTATTCTGTGTTCGTTATATTGTTGTATGTTCAGCACAGGGGTTGATCCATAGAGCGAGAGTTGTGGTTATAGTAAAAAAAGTGAAAGCGAATATATGATCAGATCAAAAAATGATTAATCATTCAGAAAAAATAAATAGGCATAGTACGCTATTTACGGCGATAAGCTGTTAATCAACAGCGGCATCTAGTGACAGTAATAATAAATTATTAAATGTATTGTCTGTTTATTTAAAAATTAAATATCTTGGAATGGGTGCTTTTTTGGGAAAGTAATAAAGTAGAAACTATATTTTAAAAGTATTTTAAACTATTTAGTAACATTATAAACTCAACGGTCGGTAGGCTCTAGGCCACACAGAGATTGTCAATTTTTTATTCACCGCCTTCCTTAATTAGTTATGAATATTCTGAATTTACTTTGTATGCTTTAGGCTGATTTAGAGTCACGCTGACCGCGCGCTGACCGTCGGCGCTGACAGTTGAAATGTATGTAATGTTAGCGCTGAGCCATCAGCGTGACTCAGGAACGATTGCTTTAATTACATACATATTGATGTGTCAGCGCCGGCGGTCAGCGCGCGGTCAGCGTGACTCTAAAATCAGCCTTAATCTTATATAATATAAATGTATATCTCTCTATTAACTATTAGAATCAAATGGGAAATAAATAGATATCTAAATTATTATCACATTTCAGTTCCATTTGCTGAATAATCAGCAATTTAATGATTTGTTATTAGCATTGGGAAATTCTACATAGGCACATAGACATCACACAAGTTATATATTTTTAATAGTAACATTTTAACTACGACTAAATTATATTATTAATATACTTATATCTAACATTAGTGACCCTTTTCTAACATAAATTCATTAAAAATAAGATAACAAACAAATTGTCAAAAGTCCTTAAAACAGCAGTTTAATTTAGGTAGGTATTATTTCATTCTGCCAATACAAAATTTGTTGTCTCAATAAATTTATCTAAATAAATATTTATTTAAACCCAAATATTACACGAAACATTTTAGAGAATTAATATTTTACACAGATTGATATCTTGTTAGACATTTGAAAGGAAGCCATATTGCACTATATATTAACCAATGACTAATGTAACTTTTGCTTGCTATGGAAACTAGCGCTTATGAGCCGAAGTATTTGGTTCATAATTATCCATAAAACTATGATAGAGAATATAATAATAAGGGTTATCACAGCTAAAACATCTAGAAGATTATATTCTATGAAGGAGAGATCTCTGGATGTGGAGTGTAGAGGATCTAGGTCGCCCCATCGGATGATTCGCTCGACCCAGTACACGGCCGTGTCTAATGGGTCGGCTATTCTGTCCTGCCAGATTTTGGAAGCCCGTCGGGCACTTAGTCGCATTCTGGAACAAGAAAATATAATTTAGTATTAATATTGTATATTGTGGTAATCTTTAGCTACGAAATCTCAAAAAGAGGTGTGTCATAATAAGATAATCTCTTAAGAAAAAATGGAGCAAAAGTTTATTGTAGATAGTAATTGATGCAATTTTAATTACTTAATCGTTTCTATTCTTTTCTTTTTTAAACTACTGCCGCACTAAAAATAATTTCAGTATCGCGGGGAGTTTACCAACATTCAAACAGCGGACACAGAGAACACCCAGACTCTCAGATCAACTATTATGTAGATCACACTGGCCCGTGTAGGGATTGAACCGACAACACTCGGCGCAGAGACAGTGGCGAAGCGACCATTTCAACGACTACGCCTTCCATGCAGCGATTGAACCGACAACATTCGGCGCACTGACCGTGGCGAGGCGACCATTTTAACCACTGCGCCATCCATGCAGCTTGAGTTCTGTAAATGTAGTCTAGCTGCATGTAATCTCTATAACGGTAGGTAAGTATACATATTGTGATCTTTTATAATTTCATAGTTCTCGACAAAACTCGACGCGTTTGAGGTATGGCGACGACCTATCTTTTCAAAGAGCACCTTTAGCAGGCAGACCAATGTGATGCCTCTAACCAAATAATATAATAGAAAGTAGGTACATGTATCGCTAAGACTTACAAACAGAACTACCAGATATGGCATTCATTATTAAATAACCATTTCTTTTAACGACGCCTCCCGCACTGGGAATAAATAAATCCTGTGTCGCAAAATACAAAGAACATCCAAACTTAGAACAATTACTTATTTGTGGATTACACAAATTGTTGCCGCGTATGTGGATCGAAAAGCAGGTATTAATGACCTGAATACATATGAACAAGAAATATTTAATACATACATTAAATATTTCTTGTTCATATGTATTCTAGAAGCGAAAACAATACATTTTAAGGGTTTCTTGAACGTGACAGTCTTGAATATTTTTATACGTCATGCAACACAAAACCATAGCTGGCGATATGTGGATGTGTAGAACGCTACCTATTTTTGAGGATATAAGCAAGAGACTATGTATGTTCGTATGTAATTATCGCTAGAAGATTATGGTCTACCTATATAATAATTATAATATATAATTATAAAAAGCAAGGCTTATTTTTAAATTGATTTAATTGGTTATTCTTTGATTCCATATACTGGCAATTTAGACTAGAGGTAGGTACTTATGTCTTATCTACTGGTCGTGGCGTAATCGGTTTTCAATTAATTGTGTAGAACCGCGATGCTAGAGTAACGATTCATTAACCTTAATTTTAACAGTAGGTAGGTAAACTAAATAACTAATGGAACAAAAGAATCATACGGACAATATGCCTGAACATTTGGCCTCTTCATGGCCGCTTGGCACTCAAACATTAGGAACCTACTTACCTATGTCATAAAATAGTCCCAAACATAGTTGGGTCCGGCCGTTAGGATCCCATTCCCGCTGCCTTTTTACTTTTTTTATTTTAATTTTTTTGTGATCACGGCCAGTGTACCCTGAATATTTATAGAAATGTTTCTAGTAAGCAAAACTATCGTTGAATTCTTAATAAATAAAATTGGACATCAACTTCAGCACACAACAAAGAGTTCTCTCATGTGCATGCCTCGATATTGTGTTGTGAATGTTGTGATTATGACAAATATGTCAATTACCATGACAAATAAGTCAGAGGTATTTTTTTAGAGACTTGACAGGTAAAACCTGACAATTGTCGCCTTTATTAAACTGGGATTTAGTCTGACAATTCTGTCAGTTTGTACTTGTTGCATGTCATCTTTATTAAACGGTACTTGCCGCGACAATTCGATTTATAGGTATGTCGAAATGTGACAAAATTGGCCGATTGTCACGTTTATTAAATAGGCCCTGGTCGAAAAGTCAAGCACCTAAAGGTAACAATATGCAAGGTTACGAACAATACATGAACTTATTAATTTACAACACATACAAAATAGTTCTCAATTTCATATTTCACTCTATGTTATTCCACTTTTGTTGTTGTAAATCGTGCACATCGTAAAACAAAGGTTTAAATCGTAAATCTTGGACCTAAACAAATAAATGTCACTCACTCATCGTTGAAATAAAATTATGTTGCAATAACACATTGTATTTTCCAACCTAGCTAATCCTACCAGAAGCTTTTGTAACAGTGTTATTGTAATATTACTTTACGACAGATTGAGCCACCGCGATTAACACAGTACTAGCATTTATATTATTTTATTTTGGTGTTTTTTTGTAAAGACATGTCAACCCCATCGTGACCTCAACACCTTTGTCTAAAAACAACATTGCGGAAACATTGAACATGTAATCCTAACTAATCCTAATCCTAACTAATATTATAAAAGCGAAAATGAGTTTGTTTGTTACCTTTTCACGCCTAAACCACTAAACCGATCATCCTGAAATTTTGCATAATTATACGTTGTCAGGTGTATAGAAACGGACATACGCTACCTTTCATCCCGAAAAAAATTACTGTTCCCTAGGAAAACAACAATAACGTTCTTATTGTCGGCCTCGATGGCGTAGTGGTTAGTGTAACCGACTGCCATGCCTGAGGTCGCGGGTTCGATTTCCGCACAAGTCAAACATTTGTGTGCATGAACATGGATGTTTGTCTTGGTCTGGGTGTTTTTATGTATAATATGTAGGAATTTACAAAAAAAAGTATATATGTATCCATCCATTGTCTAGTATCCATAATACAAGCTCTGCTTAGTTTGGGCTAGACGGTGTTGTGTGTATGTGATATAATATTATTATTATTATATTATTTTCTTTTGGTGTTTTTTTTGTAAAGACATGTCAACCCCATCGTGAACTCAACACCTTTGTCAAAAAACAACACTGCGGAAGTATTGAACATGTAATAAATACACAATTGATTTGCTGCATCGCGGAGAATTAGCTTAATTTCGTTCTTTGGTAGTTATACTTTATTTATTACTTAATAGAAATGAGAACTACTACAGTAATGCTTAGTTTTTTAAAATAATTTTATACCAAATTTCGGCGTACTCCTCGTCGTATCACCAACTCGTGCCACCAGTGGTACGAGAAGGAATTTCATTTCCTCTTCGTGCCACCGATTGAAATATAATTTCCAGATACACATTAAAACTTGCTCTGCGTATTATTATTATTATCTAATAACCTTTTGATATCAATATTATGTACTTAATATGTATAAATAAATTGTTATGATTTTCCTCGGAGTGATTTCCAGCGGCTAATGTATTTTATTAGTAGGTTCGGTACTCAATGGTGCCAATTCTGTTGTCACAAAATTCTCTAAAATTAACTAAAAATCACTAACATTTAGTTTAGTCCTATCAATCGACATTTCGTATTCTGAAATCGTTAAAAGTGACAGGACTAAACTAAATTTTAGTGATTTTCAGTTAAGTTTAGAGAATTTTGTGACAACAGAATTGGCACATTATCATTAATCATTATATTCAAAATGAAATTCTTGAAAATGATTTAATAATGATTTTACCGTTTGCTCGTTTGCCCAAGAATCCATAAAAAATATATATATATACTAGATGTTCCTGCGGTTTCATCCGCGTTTATCGTTACTGCGCCGCCCCCGTGGGTCGTAGCGTGATGTTATATAGCCTATAGCCTTCCTCGATAAATAGGCTATTCAACACTAAAAGAAAGAAAGAAACAAACAAACTCTTCAGCTTTATAATATTAGTATAATTAAATTATAAAAATCGTCAAACATAAGAACATAGTAGTAGTAAATTCTTTTTTGTTCCCGTTTTATTCTTTGGGAGAAAACAGAGGAATACGTCTGTATGAACGAAACACTGATAGCGTTCTCTTTTAATTACGTTTAGGAATTGACTTTACGCTATAGATTTCACTTACCTACAGATGACATGCAACATTATACTGTTTATTCATGTGCAACTAATAGCGGTTTATTCCGCATTCGACCCTCATGTTTCGTCCCGAATGTAAAACGCATTCACCCCAAAAATTATTCCTCATATGCCCCGAAATTTAGATAAATATTAATTTCTTAACGTAATTCCTATTTCGTCCTAAATTATGCTCCTTTTTTGACCCTGTTTTTTTCGTATAGCAGATTTTGATGTACCGTCAGCCGAAAAATATTTTAAAATACCTCCTTGATCTCTCGGCAAAATTTGGCTTATGATTACATGACAACACGAGCCCGACATCGACATCGAAAAGACTTCAAATTATATTTAAACATGTTTTGTTTTGCTAACCATATGCTTAAAAATGTAGGGCGAAAAAGGAATAATTAAAAATCAGGGGCAAATGAGGAACATTTTGGAATGTGGGACGTAATGTAGGGGCGAATGCGGAATAAACCCTAATTGCAGAGTGACCTATATTACTATTGATTTTCACTATTCGTGCACAATCACAGCTGTGACGTAATCGGAACTGTGTAATACCTAGTATTCTGTCGAATGCATTGTAATCGAACATCTGTGTTATGTTTCAAGCGGTCGGAAGTTTCTAGAAATCCTGTGACGTCAGCAAGGGGACTGATGCATTTCACCGCTACATTTACTTTACGCACCTACATAGTATTGTAGGATAAGGTTTCATTTTTGTTTTATTGTATTTTATTAGATACTAGTTTTCACCCGCGGCTTCGCTCGCGTAAATGTAGGTTAGGTAAGGTTGGGTTTGCAACAGTTATTTTTTCTGGATGAAAGGTATCCTATGTCTTATTCTGTACCCCTGACAACGTGTATGCAAAATTTCATGTTGATCCGTTGAGTGGTTAAGGCGTGAAAGCGTAACAAAGAAACAAACTCATTTTCGCATTTATTATATTAGTTAGGATAAAATGACAACTCTCGCACTGAGAATAAATCCTGTGACGCGGGGGACTTTACAAACATTCAAACAACGGACTCAAAGAACACGCAGACTTAGAACTACCGTTTGTAAATAACACCCATTTTTGTTCCGAGTTGGATTCGAACGTTTCGAACCCACAACACTCGGCGTAGTGGCCGTGGTGATTTAATGAAACTACCATATATAGGGTTGCCAACCGTACTTTATAATAAAGTATTGTACGTTATTTCGGGCAAATGTACTTTATACTTTAATCCTAACTAATATTATAAAAGCGAAAATGAGTTTATTTGTTACCTTTTCACGCCTAAACCATTGAACCGATCATCCTGAAATTTTGCATATACGTTGTCAGGTGTACAGAAACGGACATAGGCAACCTTTCATCCCGAAAAAAAATACTGTTCCCGAGGAAAACAACAGTAACGTTCTTATGATAATAGGTGGCGCCACATGTCTTTCGAATCATGATTTAATTTTATTATTACAAGCAGAGTACGACCTGAATTGATTGTCAAATTCTAAATTAACGCGAGAGAAGCCGCGGGCAAAAGCTAGTAGTATATAAATAAGTTTCAGCTATAGAATAGTTAAGAGGTACCTACTGTAGGAAAATAAAATATGTGAAAATACTTTATTTTACCTATGTCAACATTTACAGGTTTTTTTAATTGTTTGCTTAAAGCAACGCTATAGGGATTGCCTAAATTGACTAAAAGCAATTGTTTATTGTAAAGATGCGGTTAACACGTTCCTTCATATTTAAATATTTGTTAGATATTACTAGCATCAACAAAAATATGGTAACAAAAAGCAGGTAAATTAATATAATACTTTATTTTCGGAGCTTGCACTTTATTTTTTTACCTCAGAAAGTAAATGTACTCTATTTGTTCTAAATAAAGATGGCAACCCTAACTATAACCCATCCGTGCAGTAAAAAGATTTCTCTTAATTTTGCATACATTCATGACATTTCGATTACACTGATGTACAGTCATTTTGCGGCATGGTAAGTTGAAGTCAATTTTGTGTAAGTTCAGTTTGCTGAATACGAGATAAATATCAGATTTGTTAAATTGACTCTAGTTTATGAGATAAGACTTTATAACTATATGACTGAAAGAAGGTCGAAATAAAAATACATATACATATTCATGTATATATTTTAGAAGCGGCATAATAACGACAAGAAAACTTAATACTTACATATTCTATTTAAAAAAGTCATAAAAAAATATATGTATTAGAAAAACTTTTTCTGTAGATAAGCTTTTCTATTGTGTTTATGTTTATTTATTTATGTTTATTTATTTTGTTCAGAACAATCCCTTATTTAAACTCGAGCAATATTCTGCCATCATAATATGGCTGTCCCATCGGCCTTGGTATCTTTCTTTCATTGTTCTAATGTCCTAATGGAACCGTTCTTTATGTTGAATATCTCAAGAACCAGAGTCAATCGATACAAAGTAAATACATTTCTTGTATGACTGATGAACGCGTTTATGTGATTTGAAAGTTTCATTTAGTGTTGGATAGCCTATTTAACGAGGAAGGCTAAAGGCTATATAACATCACGCTACGACCCACGGGGGCGGCGCAGTAACGATAAACGCGAGTGAAACCGCGGGAACATCTAGTTAATTAGTAAAGGTTTTAAGTAAATAGGTTTATTTTAAGAGTATTACCTACATGTGCATTTAATGAGATAATGAGCAGTATGCTATATTAATATTGGAACATGGCCAGTTCCGATTAATAATAAGTATGTTCTACATGTAATATTTGTAATACATGTAGCATGCATAGAATGTTCCCGAGCGCTATGATATGTCCTTCTTCAAACGAGGTTTAAGAGGAAACACAAGGGCCGTTTTTCCATACAAACGTAGTCTCCTGTTTCTTCCCTGGATAATGCCAGTAGAGCAATAATTTTTTTCCAAAAAATGTATGGCCTCTATTGGCGTGTCCCTGACTTCGTTTTTTTTTCATAAATTAATTATTAAAAGAGACATGAGCCTTCAAGAAACTCAAAAATTGACCAGATTTTCCGCTGTGTTCAAACATCCAGAAAACAAATTTGATAAGATTAAGTATATAAAAAAAAGAAAACATAGGAACACGGCCAAAGTCTTTCTTTAATCTTTGTTGAAAAATATGGTTAATTCGGTCAAGTTTTGGAGAAGGAATCAGAGGACTACAAAACGTTGATTTTGTGTACTTTTAAAAGGTATTTTCGGTCCAAGCTGCAGTTGTCCCTATCGCGCTCATAATACTATACATGGCACTGCGCGATAGCAATAGATTTTACAAATACCTATTTTTCAATTCTCTCGCCCTTAGTGTTTCCTCTTCTTTCACGGTAGGCAGGGGCTTTGCTGTGTCCTAACATTGCTGAAGTCCATGAGCAGCGGTTACCACTTCCCATCAGGTGAGCCACTTGCTCGTTTGCCACCAATGGCAATTAAAAAAAAACTTCATATACTATTTGTAGAGGCCCCCGGCTGAACTGTCGTAAATTCTACGGTAGCGCGTAATATAAGGTTTTAATCCAAGATCCATCCATGGTCTATCTGTGTGCCAAATTCCATCTAAATCTGTTCAGTTTTACGCGTGGTTGAGTAACAAACGTCTTCACAAGTTTCTCAACTTAACTAATCTTCTTCTCCCTAGCCTTTATTATTCCCAAGTCACTTGGGGTCGGCTTTCTAGTCTAATCGGATTTGACTGGATATCAGTTTTTACACTGAGCGACTGCCATCTGACCTCCGCAACCCGAAGGCTAATGATACCCTAACGCTAGACCAGTGTCAGGATATTAGAGGGCACTGACTTCCCAATAACGACTGCCATAGATGTTCATGGCAGCCGGGACCGACGCGACGGCTTAACGTGCTCTCCGAGGTACGAAGCAAATCAATACGCACATAATTTCGAAAAGTCATATAACTTCCGAAAGTCAGAGGTGCGCGACGTGGGTTCGAACCCGAGACCCTCTGCATTGCAGTCTGTTGGTCTCCTCACTGGACTATCGCTTACAACTTAACTAATATCACAGATAATATAATAATAATATTATAAATGCGAATGTGGGTTTGTTTGTTTGTATGTTACGCTTTTACGAATAAACTACACGACTGATCATAATGAAATATGATCGCATACTTACACGTTGTCAGGGTTACAGAAAAGGACATAAGGTACCTTTCATCCAGAAAAAGTACTGTTCTCGAGGGATGGAAATTTATTGACATACTCTACATTAACGCGAACGAATCCGCGGGCAAAATCTAGTTTATATTAAATCTAGTTGAATTGAGAAACTAAATTACACACCACGGTAAAATTAACAAGCTATTCAAATGTTTCTTTGGCTATAATTTGTTTTATTTACATCAGTCATTTAATTTACTTATTGTTAAACGTCGCATTACAAATTGTGCTGAAATGAATTTACACTAAGTTATGCAAGTTTCAATTATCTTTTTACTGCATCAAATTCACAACAATCCTAGATACTTAATGAAAAGTCAAATCGACTGATATATATCAAACACTAGATGTTCCCGCGGTTTCACCCGCGTTTATCGTTACTACTGCGCCGCCCCCGTGGGTCGTAGCGTGATGTTATATAGCCTATAGCCTTCCTCGATAAATAGGCTATCTAACACTAAAAGAATTTCTCAAATCGAACCAGTAGTTCCTGAGGTTAGCGCGTTTAAACAAACAAACTCTTCAGCTTTATAATACTAGTAGCGTAGTGAGCGTAGCGAGAGGCGTCGCCCCCTCCCCAGCCTTGCTTGCTAGCCTAACCTTTTATACGAGTGAAGCCGCGGACAAAAGCTAGTCGTTCATCCTAATCCTAATCCTAACTAATATTATAAAAGCGAAAATGAGTTTGTTTGTTTGTTTGTTTGTTACCTTTTCACGCCTAAACCACTGAACCGATCATCCTGAAATTTTGCATATACGTTAACAGTTGTACAGAAACGGACATAGGCTACCTGTAAAACAATAAAAACGTTCTTATGATAATAGATGGCGTCACGTGTCTCTCGAATCATGATTGAATTATATTATTACAAGCAGAGTACAACCCGCATTGATTGTCCAATTCTAAATTAACGCGAGCGAAGCCGCGGGCAAAAGCTAGTATAGCAATAATTTACGTTATCCGTGAAACAAATTAAAGGAAAAAGCATTATAGCTTTGATTATAACTATGTAGATGAGAGTACTAAATACTATCCCAAACAGAAATGGACATGGTTCCTGAATGTGTTGCCAAAAAGACTTACGGAAATAACACCTGCCAGCGAGTCACGGCTCGTGCCAATAGCACTTTATATATTTCGTCTAAGGGTTATTAGGAGTGCGTCATCGATCCAGCGGCGTACGATCAAGAGAACCGATCGTATGGAACTTAAAATGTTGAGGGAAGCGCAGAATTAAACGATTATAATGCGCCCAGCAGCCGATAAGTGAGTCAATTCTCAAAAAGTAGACATTACATCCTCAGTGGCGCAGAGGTAATGTAGCATTGACTTCTGTCTTCAAGCGAAAAGTTTTGGTTGACTCGACCCGGGATTCGAAGCCAAATCTTCAACAGAGCTCTGTTGAGGATTCGGCTTCGAATCCCGAATCGAGTCAACAAAAACTGTTTTGCCAAGAAATTCTTAAGCAACCCGGAATTAGGCTGTAAGGCTCAGTTACTTATTGTGACAAATATTTATTGCGTTTTTCTGTCAAGAAAATGTTAAGAGCAGCCCGTTCCTAGGCCACTCTACACACTCTCGTGCCTCGAAAAGCACGTTAAGACGTTGGCCCTGCACCTATCTTCGGTCTCTCTCCGGCCAAAAAGAAAAAAGATCTCTCGGAAAGGAAGTATGGGAGTGCAGTTGTATTTGATTATGCATTTGAGCACTATAATATTATCTCCTGCACGGATTCATCCTGCACGGAACCGTTAAGATGACCGCCATGACCGAAATTCGGTCTAGAGGATCTTATTTTGTATAATAGGTGTGCTAAATGAAACTATAATTAGTATTCCAGGGATAATTTGGAAGACACACTTCGCTGACGTCTCGACACAAGAGATTATTAGACAAAATTAACTTAAATATTAAATTTGTGGTAATTAACCACCAAGGGTCTATAATGAACTATTGTATTATATTGCGGTTATTATGAGGAAGATATATCACGATTTTCTAACCACATAGAATAAAAGCAATTATTTATTTTTGCCCGGAGTTACAAGAAACTGTTAAAGCATGGCGTAATAATTCCAATTATCATTATAACGCACATTAAACGCTAGTATATACGTAACCTCATATACGTACCTTGGATTATACCGATATTTCAACTAACTCAGTGGTCGGCAACCTTGTCAACTCAAAGAGCTAAATATACATAGATAATAATGTCCTCCAGACCGAATTTCGGCCACGGCGGCCAGTCTTAACGGAGACTGGCCATCTGCGCAGGAGATATTATAGTGTACAAGTGTGTGCGATACACATGTGCACTCTCTGTTCCCTAACCCTTATAATCCGATGGGACGGTAATCCGACACAACCGGAGAGAGATCAGGCGCAGGACCAACGGCTTTACGTGCTTTCCGAAGTACGGGGGTGTCTAACACCGCCAACTTCCTAACTCCGGGCTGCTATTGAGATTTCTTAACAGAAAAACCCAATAACTTTTTGTTCCGACTCGGAATTCGAACCCGAGACCTCATGGACAGTAGTCGCATTCACTACCGCTGCGCCACGGAGCCAGTTAAGTATAGATAATACACAATTGAAATCTATTCAAAGAGCCATTTTTTTAACTTAAGATTTTTTTCAGCAGAACATATAGTTACGGCAATAAATAGGATTAAATGAACACTCTCGAGCTTGCCTTTTTTAAATAAGTCTTAACAATTATCATACTTATAAAGCAAGATAACAAATAATATGCCGTGCCTGCTGTAAACATTTCGTGGAAGAGCCGTATGCGGCTCGCGAGCCGCGGGTTGCCAACCACTGTACTATCTTATGTGGGGGCCAGTCAGTGCAGACCGGCGACACTTCGACCCAGTGGGATCTTTTGTGTCGACATTCTCCCAATAACGACTGCCATAGATGTTCATGGCAACCGGGACCGACGGCTTAACGTGCTCTCCGAGGCACGGAGCAGGCGATAATTATTGTCAATCAATACGCACATAATTTCGAAAAGTCATATAACTTCCAAAAAATCAGAGGTGCGCGACGTGGGTTCGAACCCGAGACCTTCTGCATTGCAGTCTGTTGGTCTCCCCACTGAGCTATCGCTGCTCGACCACTGTACCTACTAACTTAATACGTACCAACCTCTCATTGTGGCCACATCTTTAGCCATCTCCGATAAGTCGTATGAGTCTGCTCGACTGGCAGTGAGTTATCTATCCTCATCCTGGACATCCCGTCTACTCTCCGCCTGTTTCCTTAGGATGCATGGTATAGGCATCCCGAACTTATTTATCTATTTATTTATTTATTTATCACAGTATAAATGGTAGGCTAGGCTAGGGCCTTAGGGCAGTGGTCGGCAACCCGCGGTTCGCGAGCCGCATGGGGTTCATTGACTCCTCGGCTGCGGCTCTTCCACGAAAAGTTTAGTGCAGGCACGGCATATTATTTATTATCTTGCTTTAGAAGTATGATACTTGTGTGGTACGGTACCAAACACCTTTTGATAAATACGATGCTTTTGAATGATACGAGGAGATACAATAGAGAATTATAATATGTTTATTATTGATTAAGTTCTAATGCTAAGTACAAACTGATAGAAAATGATATAATGATAGTGAGTTACACGCGACGCGGTTGATGACCGGTAGTGAACTGATTTTTATATATAGGTAAATAATGAATTACGAATGCGTTGTGGCGAAAATGCTGACATAACATAAAGTAATTTTGCAATGTACGGTTGCACCGTAAAATACTAAATTTTATGATTATTATTATTATTATTTACTGTTCGTTAAGCTAAGACTTATTTGAGAAAGGCAAGCTCGATAGAGTTCGTTTAATCCTAATTATTTCCGTAATTATGTCTTTTGCTAAAGCAAAGCTTAATTAACTTCTAAACTCTTTCATTTTATAATGTCTCTTTGAATAGATTTCAATTGTGTATTATAGAATCTAAGCTCTTTTGGTCGACGAGGTTGACGACTACTGCCTTAGAGTATTAGGGCTGATACGGCTAGGGCTATAGGCTTCGATCAAATATACCATAGATGCACATTCTTAATTCTAAAATATGAGTAGTAGAATATAAGTAGTAGAGCCTCGCCGATTTTAGGGAGACCGGGAAAGGACTACCCTCTCACAGAATATCGACGTGAAATAGCAGTATTCCTGCTGTTGTGTTTCGTTCGGTGAGTGAGAGTGACGGAGGCCCAATCACCCCCTTCCTCCCATCCCGCTCCTTCTTGTTCCCACTTCCTTTCCTAAGGGATGGGCAACGCGTAAGTGATGCCTCTGGTATTGCAGGCGTCCATAGGCTACGGTGACCACTTACCATCAGGTGGGGCCGTATGCTTGCTTGCCACATTAGTTGCATAAAAAAAACTTTTCATTCGATTTTATTTATCGTTGTTTTAAAATTGAATCAACAGCTTATATATATATGCTTATATGGCATTTCGAGAGTTCTCTATTATGTTTTCGATTATATGTGAAGTCGACCAACCCGCACCGGGACAGCGTGGTGGATTATGGCCTTACCCTTCTCACACTGCGAAGAGGCCCGTGCCCAGCAGTGGGACAATTTAATACAGGGCTGATATTATATTAAATTAGACAACTTTAGAGTACAAATACTAGTAATATACTTGAGCAATACGCTGCTATACAAATCGTAGCAATCTGTGGATAAACTAGTCTATCAAATGATTGTAATATTTACAAATAGTTGATAATAATGTTTATCTAATTAGTCCTATATATTAAACAAATATATATAATTAGTTGACTGCATTAATGTACTGGTTGATAAGTTATCGTAAGTACATACTGGTTCATTTGAACAAGTGAAGCTTGTACTTCAATGTTAAGAAACTAGAAGGGTATTTATTGTTGTCTCCTATCCTAACTAATTTATACAAATAAATAAAATTGAAGTGGCTGTTTGTAATGTCAAAATAAAAGCTTTTTATCTAATGAATATGAAAGTATATAAGGGACCTATACGAAAACATTTATTTTAAAATTTGTTGTCTGTCTGTTTGTTCCGGCTAATCTCCGAAACGGCTGAACCGATTTTGAAGGGACTTTTACTGGCAGATAGCTAATGTTATAAGGAGTAACTTATACTACTTCGATTTTAGAAAAAATTGGGTTCCACGGAGATGAACACTTTTTAGTTAAAATCTACGTGGACGAAGTCGCAGGTATAGGTCCCGTCACGTAAAAAGAACGCTGAGCGACAGTGGAGGGGATGTGTCTGCGCATGCGTCAACTGAGGAACCAATAGCGTGCGCGTAGACATACTGCCGGACCGTCCCCCCGTCCCGCGCCTTCATACCGCCAATTTGATCGATAAATCGCTCAGTGCGCAGGTAAACGGTTCTTTTTACGTGACGGTCACTATAACAGTATATACATTTTAGTATTATTTTTTTTTTTATTTATTTAGAAATGAAATTACATTGTAGTTATACACACAGTCTTATTGCTATACACGATGACAGTATACATTAACTACAATCATGGTGGGTGGAGTACTGTTCTCCTAGATAGGCTACTGAGCAGCCTGAGTTAAGGAGGTACCCCCTACTGGTTGTCGAATTTTATCGGTACACGTCATACATCTATACTAATATTATAAAGCTGAAGAGTTTGTTTGTTTGTTTGTTTGTTTGTTTACTTGAACGCGCTAATCTCAGGAACTACTGGCCCGATTTGAAAAATTCTTTCAGTGTTAGATAGCCCATTTATTGAGGAAGGCTATAGGCTATATATCATCACGCTAAGATCAATAGGAGCGGAGCACCAATGAAGAATGTTTCAAAATCGGAGAGTATTTTTTCCATTTGAGAGCTTCCGCTGCGTGCGCTGCGTAAACAGTTAAAGTTTCGCAAAAATCATGTATGACAGAATTGTTCCCCTTTAAAAGTTCTAAAAAAAAGTCCGCAACAGCATATGTCTATCTTTTAAGGTTGGCTCACTATAACCATTTTTATGCTAACGAAATTTGTTCTAAAATAATGCATTATTTGCGAAGGTATTTTTATAAACATGATATTAATCCTTATCCAAATAAATACGTTATTCATCACAAGTATTTAATTTAAAACAAAATTGCCCTTTACATCATTCGATTTCAATGAATATCTTAGGAGATATAGCAGTTTTAAAATAACATCGCAGCAAAATAATTACCCATTACAGACATAGTACAAACGATGTTTCTCCTGGTTTATTCTGCGTGATTACTACTGGTTCGATTTGAAAAATTATTTTAGTGTTGGATAGACTATTTATCGAGGAAGGCTATAGGCTATATAACATCACGCTACGACCCACGGGGGCGGCGCAGTAACGATAAACGCGGGTGAAACCGCGGGAACATCTAGTTTTAAATAAATAGCATTAGTCCTGTAGATACATAAACTGTCTTACTGCTGCACAATAGAATACTTGTAGCGTAAATACTCTGAATTATTTAAGAACTAGATTGATTTTGCACCAGGCTTTGCTCGCGTAAAGGTTATCTTATCTTGTGTGTGGGGGCCAGTCAGTACAGACCGGCGACACTTCGACCCAGTGGGATCTTTTGTGTCAGCCCCAAGATTCATCCCTTAGCTATCTCCTTATGAATGTACTGCATTAGCTGCAGTGTACAATTCAGAGGGAGAAGCCTGAAGTCTTCAGGGTTCGGATATGCCAATCCCATCAGACCCATCCTAAGTCCAGCCAACGCTTCGCATTCACACAGTAGGTGCGATATGGACTCGTCCTGTTCACCACAGGCTCTGTAAAGGTTAGGTTATTAAAAGTACTTTTACCTGAATAAAAAGAATCCTATGTCCTTTTCTGTATCCCTGACATCGTATATGCGAAATTTCATGATGATCGGTCGCGTAGTTAAGGCGTGAAAGCGTAACAAACAAACAAACTCATATTCGCATTTATAATATTAGTTAGAATATAATTTCATACATGACATCTACCTATTAATACGTAAAAAAATCTTTCTATTCTTAAGCATATTGCGAGCACGACGAGGAATGATATTGGGCATCCTAATCCTAATCCTAACTTCCTAACTAATATTATAAAAGGGAAAATGAGTTTGTTTGTTTGTTACCTTTTCACGCCTAAACCACTGAACCGATCATCCTGAAATTTTGCATATACGTTGACAGGTGTACAGAAACGGACATAGGCTACCTTTCATCCCGAAAAAAATTACTGTTCCCGAGGAAAACAATAATCACGTTCTTGTGATAGATAATAGATGGCGCCAGGTGTCTTTCGAATCATGATTGAATTATATTATTACAAGCAGAGTACAACCCGAATTGATTGTCAAATTCTAAATTAACGCGAGCGAAGCCGCGGGCAAAAGCTAGTAGTTAATAATAATAATATTCTATCACATACACACAACAGTATCTGCCTAGCCCAAACTAAGCAGAGCTTGTACTATGGGTACTAGACAATGGATAAACATACATATATACAATTTTTTTTGTAAATACATACATATTATACATAGAAACACCCACACCAAGACAAAAATCCATGTTCATGCAGACAAAATGTTTGACATGTGCGGGTATCGAACCCGCGACCTAAGGCGTGGCAGTCGGTTACACTAACCACTACGCCATCGAGGCTGACAACTAAAACACACCGACAGCTAAAACAAAAACAGCCGACAGTTAAAACTTATTTACAGACACCTAACATTTATAAAATATAATGATTCATTTTAATTTAATAAATTATGGTAAATTAATAAATGATACTCACTCAGCGCTCAGCACGGTCTGTAAACCTTCTAACAGTGACTTCTCCGACATATCAGCGTAAGATATGGTCTTGCCAAGTCCTATAGCAGTGGCGGCCGCTCCGTTCATGGGCTGGTCCCCGTAGAATGGCACGATCAGCATCGGCTTGCCAGCTGAAATCGCTTCTGTCATGCCTAGGAGGCCTCCATGAGCGATGAAGGCGATAACTTTCTTGTGTTCTGCGGATAAAAAGTTATGATTGGAATAGATAGAAAGAAAAAACGGTATAAATATATACCGTGAAAAAACAATTAAAAAAAAAAAAATTTTTTTTTCACTTGTATGACATAAATTACAAAATTCAAATTTCCTCGCCAAGCTACATACATAGCTTGTTGGCGAGAATCCGCTCGTTAACAATATTCTTTATAGTTTTATTACTAAACTAGCTGACCCGCGCAACTTCGTCTGCTTCACATAAGAGAATTTTCCTAGTTTTTGCAACATTTTTCATTTATGCTCCGCTCCTATTGCTCGTAGCGTGATGTTATATAGCCTTCCTCGATAAATGGGCTATCCAACACTGAAATATTTTTCTAATTTTTACCCGTAGTTCCTTAGATTAGCGCGTTCAACCAAACAAACAAAATGTAAGTGAAGTCGGCGCGTGAGCGCCCCCGCCTTTTTATAAATGTAGCGGATGGCCGTTTCGCGCGTTAATCAAAAATCAACCGTATAGCCGTACCCTACTGGCGCGGCGAGATATGGAAGTTTTTATTTCATCTATATCTTGTGTGTTTATAAACCGATTTCTATATTTTTTTTTTTATAATAAGGTATTAAAGTGAACTTTTTGAATATGGGAGTTAGATAAAGATATATCTATGTGAAATACAATATATTTATGTATTTAAACACGTTATTGTGGCTAATTTATAAAAGATAGATATATACTATTAAGGACTTTTTTGTAGATCTTTTGAAGACCATCATCTTTGTAATACATACTTTTGGTGTATGATCAACGTATGCGAGCATAAGAGCTCGAAAGCGCATTTTCATCCGACTTGCTTCAAATTTATCGTCACTGCTGAACTCCTATGTGTCTTAGCGTTATGTTATATAGCCTATAACCTGCCCAGGAGTATGGACTACAATCGTACCAAATTCGGTTAAACTCCCTTCAGTAGTTTTTGACCCATGCGTGCATATACAGACAGACAGACGGACAGACACAAAAAATTTACTGATTGCATTTTTGTCATCAGTATCGATCACCATTCATCCTCCAATATTAATTTTGAATATATATTCAATGTACAGAATTGACCTCTCTACAGTTTTATTATAAGTATAGATATAGATAAAGCGAAATTCAAGCGTCAACCGCACCGTGGGAGTGAACCTCAATTTTCCTAGCGTCACCTTCACCGAGCAGTAGACACTTGAGTTTCGATTTTATTTAACAAGTTTTTACTTATTTTAGGTATTTTTACTGAAATAGTGCTGGGTTTTATATTAGTGGGCAACCGTTGGATTTTGTAGCGGTTAACTGCGTACAATCACAAGCGGTTGCATATTAAACTGGAAAAGCGGCCAGCCGCGGTAACCGCTAGTGCGTTATAGCGCTTGCAGTACTGTCGACAACTATGATTTTTGGTCCCGCATAATGAAAAGCCACTGTCCTCTATCGGGCACAGTTCCTGACTCCGTCCTGCTACTGAGAATTTCTTGACAGGAAATCCTAATAACACTTTGCTCGGCCTGAGGAATCGAACCCGAGATCATATGAACACCAGTCGTATCCGCTACACATAAACTGCATTTCAATTCATATTTGAGATTTATTAGTTTAAATTGGAACTATATTTTGAACAGTTTTATTACGAGAATTGGATCCCAGATAAAAGTTGGCAGTCGACAACTGTTCGTTGCTTGCACCTTTTTTATTTTGCCGGAGACTTAATTCGCGTAGATTTTGCCAATCTATACTAATATTATAAAGCTGAAGAGTTTGTTTGTTTATTTGAACGCGCTAATCTCAGGAACTACTGGTTCGAATTAAAAAAATATTTTATTGTTGGGTAGCCAGTTTATCGAGGAAAGCTATAGGCTATAATTATAACATCACGCTACGACCAATAGGAGCGGAGCAACAATGAAAAATGTTGCGAAAACAGGGAAAGTTCTTCTATATGAAGCAGACGCATTTCTATACCTCGAGAATAGTACCTACTATGTTCTTTTCTGTACCCTGACAACGTGTATGCCAAATTTCATGATGCTCGGTCGAGTAGTTAAGGCGTGAAATCGTAATAAACAAACTTACATTCGCATTTATAATATAAGTAAGGATATTTCGTCATAGCTTAGTCCAAGATAAACCTAATCATCTCTCCTTCATAATTATCTCTGTGAAAACCAACTGAGTTCGCTTGCGTAAATCAATATGACTGATTGCTTTGCTCATAATAACTTCAGCTATATGATGCCATAGACAATCTGCAATGCACACAAGATGGCAGTCTACAATATACAATTAGTGTAGAGAAAATTAGGTCTGAAATGATAAAAACATGTTGAATGAGAATGGGCTGGACACGTTTGCCGCATGCCGAAGGAGCTAAAACAGCACAGACTGAATTCCAGATGGCGTTAAGCGGCAACGTGGCAGACCAAGGCGACGAATCCGGGATAAATAGGGCAGCTCTAAGGGAGACTGGTGTAAACTAGCGTATAACAGGAAGATGTAGCAGTGTGAGAGAGGCCTTTGCCCTACACTGGGACAATACCGAGACAAGAAGACAGTTACACTGTTATAGTCACAATAGAAAGCAAGATACAAACATTCATACAATGTATAGACAAGTATATCATAGACAAGTAATTTATATATATGTATATTTTATTGTTAGGTTATAGTTTATCTTCGTCATTCTGTACGGAATACATATTTAAATACAAATAGATAATTATAGAGGACATTGTCGACAAATTGGCTTACGAATAGTTATCACATTTTTCTTTTTTTTTTACGCTGGGAAATGTGCAATTCACATTCCCCATCGCCGGTTTTGGGGCGGGCGATGGGGATATGTCGGGATCCAGTCCAAGATGGAAATTTGAGCTGAACCGACTAAAACCACCGCGGTGTTTCTCACACCTTTATGGCGGGGCCGCGCGGATCGCTCTCGCATTCAAATCGCGACCCCGCCAAAGGTTCGACCCGCCGATGGACGTGGCGGGTCCCACACAACCATCAAACACAAAAATTGGGGGACCTAGTCCCCGACGACAAAGCGGGGGACCTATTCCCCCTTTCGACATCGAGAGGCGTGCGCGGAACACGAACGCCACCTACTCGGATCTGCGCTGATCGGGCGGTGGACGGCCCCAATGGGTCCACCTCTCGCAGGCTTCTACTCAAGGTGGCTGGAGGTCGTATCGCGCCTTCCTGCGCCCGGCTCTGCGGTTAGGGAGAGGGATTGAACGTTCCCTCTCCCTTTCCGCCGCTTCCTTCACTAACATCACCTCCTCACAGGAGGCGACGGCATTCCAAGACCTCTCACTCGAAACCATGGACAGAACCATAGCCTCGAGCGAGAGGACGACCCTACCGACTTCCGCGTGCATGACACGGCGCTGCGTGGCCCAAGCAGGGCAACCTACCAATGTGTGCAACGCTGTGTCTTCGACAACGACACGGCAGTCGCCGCAGTGATGACAACCGGCCGTCTCCTGTTTGCCTAATATTCTCTCACATTTACGCGAATGTTATATATTCAAATTCAACAACTTTCTTCTTAATTTTTTTTATTTAGCGCTCTTATTGCTTAATTTTGAAACTTTAAATTTAAACTACTTTTCTTAAACACTTTTACTAATTACTTTTTACTTCTATTTAAATTATAACACTATTTAATTTTAATTTTAGAATTTACCCGGCGTTTCGGTTGCTTTTCAGCAGCCATGTTCACGGGGAGATTGGCTGCTGAACAGCAACTAGTAAAAGTGTTTAACAATATGTAATAGTTTAAAGTTGTATAATTATATAGTAATAGATATTTATAACAAAAATTAAACAATTCGATAAAATCCGTATAAAGTTGTTTAATTTCAATACTATTGATATCCTAATCCTAACTAATATTATAAAAGCGAAAATGAGTTTGTTTGTTAGTTACCTTTTCACGCCTAAACCACTGAACTGATCATCCTGAAATTTTGCATATACGCTGTCAGGTGTACAGAAACGGACATAGGCTACCTTTCATCCCGAAAAAAATTACTGTTTCCGGGGAAAACAATAATAACGTTCTTATGATAATAGATGGCGCCACGTGATTTTCGAATCATGATTGAATTATATTATTATATATTATTACAAGCAGAGTACAACCCGAATTGATTGTCAAATTCTAAATTAATGCGAGTAAGCTAAAGCTAGTAATTTTATAATTGTTACTATGTGGCAATATGCATAGATCTCAATTCTGAGAGTCAGTTTATTAGTGCGAATTACTGATAATCACACAAAACCACTGCGAAGCGTGATAAGAAAATCTTGATTATAATTGTATATTACGCTGATCTTATATGTGGCTTCCTTCTTAGAAAAATAATAACTAGCATTACAACTATAGATTATTATAAGAAAATAATCTATGTTAAATTTTCCACTAGTTACAACTTCTGGGATTGATGATAGATAATAGCCTGATTAAGTGATTACACCTACCGAGTAGAGTAGCGAAGCAGAAAAATGTCAGTGGACCGAGACAGTGCTGTGGCCGACTAAGTATTTATACATATTTTTACAATTGCGGTTTGACAGTCAGTCAGTTCAGTTTATACCCGGTACTAGGTACAAGTGAAACGCTGATATGGATTGGAAAAAATCTATAAAATTACTTATACCTCTCCTGGTAGAAGAATTAACAGAATTGTTGGCTCAAGAGAAATCCCGCATTTGGACGAGACCATGGATTTTAAGAAGACCTAAGTTAGGTGCTACAACCACTATTTTTTAGTGAATTACAGTTCGAAGAATTCGATAAGTTTAGAGGCCTTCTGAGCAAAAATCGCGGGGAAAAGTGACGTGTACGCATCGAGTGGCGAGTGGTCGCCGAGTGCGCGTTCAGATCCCCGAGTGAGCGAGCGAGACAGTGCGGAGAAGCGGGGAGCTGGGTACTCGGCCCAATAAATAGAATGGGGTGCGAGTGACTCTCTCGGCCTGTTGCTAGGCCGAGCGCTCGGCCGAACACTCTACTATGTGTTTACAAATACCGAGCGCTCGGCCGAGGGCACTGTCTCGCCACTCTACTCGGTAGGTGTAATCAGGCTATAAACGGTGTGGACTATCCACGGGACAGAATACCACCATACTTCTACTGAGTTTATCATTGCCAATTATTATGGTATGATCGAGGCACCGATACTTCACGACATGTTGCAGATTGTATGTGCCTAATAACTATTGTCGTGGTAGAAAGCACCGATTGCTGGCGGTTCCAGCGTGCCGTACTGTGGCACGCTGTAACTCACCCATACCTGGGTCACTACAGCAGCTTAACGCTCTCTTGGACTTTAACCCTGAGGTGGATATTTTTGCGGATGAATGGAAAGTATTATTAGTAGAAGGTATGAGGTACTGTGAGCAGAATGCGTGAATCCTAAAATATTATATTATTAAACTAGCTGTTACCTGCGACTTCGTCGGCGTAGATTTTAACTAAAAAGTGTTTGTCTCTGCGGAATCCTAATTTTTTCTAAAATCAAAGTAGCCTAAGTTACTCCTTATAACATCAGCTATCTGCCAGTGAAAGTCGCGTCAAAATCGGTTCAGCCGTTTCGGAGATTAGCCGGAACAAACAGACAGACAGACAAAAATTTTAAAAATAGATGTTTTCGTATACGTAGCTTATATACTTTCATATGCATTAGATAAAAAGTTGTTATTTTGACATTACAAACAGACACTTACATTTTATTTACTTGTATAGATAAATGATGATTAAATAGTATAGGTAAGCGCAAGTCGTTCTCTAACACAAGTAACCGGCATAAAAGTAATAGAACTGTTACTGAGTTTCAAGCGGTGAGTTAAAATGCCAAAGACGCACATCGTCGTATATTTAAATTATTTTCTGTGTATTTATGATGCAAGCAAACGAATGCTTGTTTTAGTTTATTAAATTAAATTTATTTGTTAATTATTTTAATTTTGATCATCCAACTTGACTTCGTAAATAATTTTAAAACATATTTAGGAGAAGTCAAGTTGGATAATCATCTATACTAATATTATAAAGCTGATGAGTTTGTTTGTTTGAACGCGCTAATTTCCGGAACTACTGGTTCGATTTGAAAAAATATTTTAGTGTTGGATAGCCTATTTATCGCGGAAAGCGATAGGCTATATAACATCACGCTACGGTCCACGGGGGCGGCGCAGTAACGATAAACGCGAGTGAAACCGCTGGAACATCTAGTGGATTATAAAAATATTGTTGCTAAGATAAGCAGCTGTGACAAACAGAAAAAATCGCACCATAAGGGTTTCGTAGCCATTTTGATACAGACATAACCCTACTCACCGAAAAACACAAAACAAAGTTCTTAGGCTGCTTTATCTGTTATCTTCTGTAGGGTGGAACTTAGACCGCAGTTTGACTAAAATCTCCACCAATCACTATTATTACTATAGCCCAGTACCATGTGCCCAAATTCAAAAATAGAAAGAGCTTTACTTACGAAGCAGTTCATACTGTGGTATCCATTTCACCTTCAGGATGTTTCCAGTCAAAGTTCCCTCCTCATCACTGTCCTCGTACTTCCAAATGACCCTCTGCTTGATCTTCGAAAGAGCATTCACTATGATATCCTCTTTATACTTGGGGATCGACGCAGTCTTGATTAAAGAACCCCAGCTGAAGAGCACGACCCCATGTTCCGATTCGTTCAGGAAACGTTCGATGTACTGGAACAAAAGTAAAGTTATTTAGTTGGGTTTTTAATCTGGTACATGGTAGTACTTCCTCAGTTTTTCTGCCGACAAACTGCAATGCAGTTTGGCAGGAACTTGTGTTTTGCTATGAACTTTTATTAAACAAGATTTTGGCGTGCACTCTGCGAGATTGTTATAAAAAGGATCGAACGATTTAAATACTTTAAGATCCTGCATTCGAATATTAATCCATTAGTTGACAGTATTGTCACAGATTACTTTTCAAATCTAATCGTAATGAAATAATCGTGATACTATTATTCTATTGATGATAATATTGCGAAGCATTTTTTGATTTAACATAATTGTCTGACTAAGGACTTTTTATATCGTCAATCGTTGATCTTGACAATTTATTTAGATTTTTGCACCGTGATTCTACACATGATCGTAATTCGTATGATTCATATTCGTGATCGTTTGCTAATATATAAGTTCAATTAGAATAAAGAAGAAGAAGAAGAAAATACATTTATTTGCAGCAGATTATGCACTACATACATCAGACGCAGTTAATTACAAAAAAGCAAATCTTACTGCAAATTGGTCGCAACTCAGCAAAATGCTAATTAATGATGCATTCGAATAATTTATAAATTAAAAGATTCGAATAATTCGATTTTTTATTCAATCTGTCTCTAAAAGATTCCGCTTTGTCGTAAATCTAGTACATACTCACTTAATGAAATTAAATTAATTTATATATAAAATATCGCAGTTTACTTTTCAAATACTACTCAACTACTAGCTGTATCTCGCGGTTTCAACCGCTTTTATGGTTACTGCTCTGCTTCCATGGCTCGTGATTTTATAAAGACTATTTTACTTCTGGATAAAATAAATGTTAAAATCGGTCCAGTCGTTTTTGAACTAATTCATTACAAACAAAAATACGAATCTTATCTCATTACGAAAACCTTTTATAAGAAAATTGCGCGGACGGAGGAGTATGAAATTTGCCACAGTTAAAGTTTATATGGAGAAGGATAGAGCATTAGAAATACATTAAATTAATGAAAAACACTACACGCACACATCCATGCATTTGACACACGCAATCAAATCGCGTTCGTAGTATTTCGGCATTGTTCGTCTGACGTCGTACAATTCTTTATAACTATGGTTACCTATACCTTGGTTATCCTAACTAATATTATAAAAGCGAAAATGAGTTTGTTTGTTTGTTACCTTTTCACGCCTAAACCACTGAACCGATCATTCTGAAATTTTGCATATATGTACATAGTCAGGTGTACAGAAACGGACATAGGCTACCTTTCATTCGAAAAAAATTACTGTTCCCGAGGAAAACAACAATAACGTTCTTATGATAATAGATGGCGCCACGTGTCTTTCGAATCATGATTGAATTATATTATTACAAGCAGAGTACAACCCGAATTGATTGTCAAATTCGCGCGAAGCCGCGGGGGAAAAAAGCTAGTATGTAATAAAGAAAAAAAGAAAACAAGGTAGCAAGCTTAGGAATTTTGGTCGAATTTTGACCACTAGGCGACCGCTAGTACAAATAAACGTATCTACATTAATCGGGTACTTAGATATAATTACAAAATATCTGTTACTTAAATGTTATTGCACAATTATATAATATCTGTAAAGTAGGTTAAGATATTACAACTTATAACACCTTGATTGTATACCATGTCTCAAGCGAATAAAGTTTTCTATTCTATTCTATTCTATAGGTACTACTTTGTAATTACATTAATAATACCTTGTTTATAGAAAACGTTTAATTCTTATATTGATGTATCTTATCTTATCTTATGTGGGGGCCAGTCAGTGCAGACCGGCGACACTTCGACCCAGTGGGATCTTTTGATTCGACACTCTTCCAATAACGACTGCTATAGATGTTCATGGCAGCCGGGACCAATGGCTTAACGTGCTCTCCGAGGCACGGAGCAGGCGATAATTATCAACCAATACGCACATTATTTCGAAAAGTCATATAACTTCCGAAAATCAGAGGTGCGCGACGTGAGTTCGAACCCGAGACCCTCTGCATTGCAGTCTGTTGGTCTCCCCACTGAGCTATCGCTGCTCTATATTGATGTAAGTACATATTCTATTGATTTGTTCACTATTCTTCAACTAAGATGTAAAGTAAAATTTAATATCTAATAAATCATTTAGATGTAACATTTTCTAATTAAATATTGTTAATCAATTGTCACGTGTTTGAGTTCAATGCTGAATTCATTGATTAAAGTTATGGCGCAAACAATTAATTTAACCTTATGACTAAGGTTGCCACCTTTACTTTGAACGAATAGAGTACCTACATTTACTATCTAAGGTAAAGTACAAGATCTGAAAATAAAGTATTATTAATTTAACCAGCTTATTAGTTGCCATATTTTTGTTGATGCTAGTAACATCTAAGAAATATTTATTATCAAGGAACGTCTTAACCTTATATTAAGATAGATAAACAATTGTTTTAATTTAATTTAGGGAACCTATAGCGTTGCTTTTAGTGAACAATTAAATAAAACCTGTAAATGTTGACATAGGTAAAATAAAGTATTTTCGCGTACCTACTTTATTTTACTAATAAAGTATAAAGTAGAGTCTGTCCAGCGAGTCATGACCCATGAAAATGGCGGCAAATTAAAAAAATCGTGGTATGGTATCCCTGATAGTACTATAAAAAAACCGTCTTGATACTAGAATTCACACTAGAACTAAATTTACAAAAATATATAGATATATTATAAGTAGTATCAAGACGGTTTTTTACAGTACTATTAGGGATACCACACCACGATTTTTTAAATTTGCCGCCTTTTTTAAGGACACGACTCGCTTGACAGACTCTACGTTTGCCCGAAATAACGTACAATACTTTATTATAAAGTATGGGTGATAACCCTACTTAAGACTCTGTATAGGAAGACGGACTTTGTATTGATCGTAAAGGATCACGCGTATAGTACACTATGCCACGATGTTATCGTGGCATAGTGTACCATCCACGTGATCCTTTACACATTTAGAATACTTATGCTACAAAGCTATACTATACCAATAATCTAAAGAGGAAAGATCAGATTGTTTGTTCGTAAGAATTTAAGTCAAAAACTAATGAAACGATTTAAAAAATTTTTTCATCATTAAAAATCTATATCACCGAGTAACATAGGCTATATTTTATATTGGGATTAAATATAATGACTACCAAAAATATTAATTGCACACCAAAATATGCTTACTAAAATATATCATAACGAGCACCTATAAACCTCAAATCACTGCATTCCGTCTCGGAAGGTTTAGGTTATGTTAGGTTCCTTCTTAAACCCACCCAAAAATAGGAGCCTCCGACTTATTTTGATCTCTCTGCTGTGCAATTAATATTTTTGGTATTAAAATGCGGTTTTAATTATGGTGATCATTTACTATTTTGATTGTTATATTTTACTATATTTTGATTATTATATTTTACTATATCTGGTGATAAGTTAAAAGACTTTTATTTTTAAAAGTACTGTTACGAACATAACCTTACCGACTTTTACGCGAGCAAAGCCACGAGCATAAGCTAGTCACCAGCTATTGGTATATAAGGATAATGATGAATTCTAAAAGTGTAAGAGCTTGACGTAGCTAGTTATTTGGTGACGGTAATGAGCCAGCTCGTTCAGAGTAGGTAGGTAGGTAAGTACAACCTCTTTTCAAAAACCTGACCTACTTAAGAATGCTAATAAATTTATATTGTTCAATTCGCTTTTTTCTTAAAACTAAGCACTATTTATTTACGCACAGATTAAAAATAGGTCATGACATTAGGAAACCATTGTGTGCAGATAATGTAAAGAATTAAGGCTGAATAATTTACCTTTGTCATGCGTTCATGAATTACAAATATATTTCACGAGTAGAATATCTATACATGTAATAAAATCGTAGGAAAGTCAAAACTGTAGGTACATTGAATATTTTTTTAAAAGAATACTTGGTGCGTTATCTACAATCGATATCGAAGCCAAAAATATAGATTTTAGAATTTTTGTCTGTTTGTCTGTATGTATGTCCAGGCTAAACTCAAAAAGTACTGCATGGATTTACTTAAAATTTTGCATGAATATTACTACCAGGTCGGGTCAACATATAGGCTACATATTATCACGCTATCATCTACGGGCGAGGAGCTGTGAATCTTTATTTTTCTTACGCATTCTGTGACAGCGTGTAATCTAACGACGCATATTTAAATGTTGTTTTTGAGTAAGCCATGCTATTATCTAGCTTTACACTATAAAAACTACGCCATTTAAGTAACTTGGGCAGAGAAATATAGTTGGGTTCCGCGGCGACAAATACTTTTTAGTTAAAATCTATGCGGACGAAGTCGCAGGTAACAGCTAGTTACAAATACTTTTGTAATATCTTCTCCCTAGCCTTTATTATTCCCAAATCAGTTGGGGCCGGCTTTCTAGTCTAACCGGATTTGACTGGATATCAGTTTTACACGGCGACTGCCATCTGACCTCTGCAACCCGAAGGCTAACGATACCCTAAGGCTAGACCAGTGTCAGGGTATTAGAAGGCACTGACTTCCCAATAACGATTATAACGATTACCATAGATGTTCATGGCAGCCGGGACCGACGGCTTAACGTGCTCTCCGAGGCACGGAGCAGGCGATAATTGTCAATCAATACGCACATAATTTCGAATAGTCATATAACTTCCGAAAGTCAGAGGTGCGCGACGTGGGTTCGAACCCAAGACCCTCTGCATTGCAGTCTGTTGGTTTCCCCACTGAGCTATCGCTGCTCCACTATTTGTGTACTAAATAAGACAATTAAGAACAATCAGCTAATATGTACAATCTTATTAATAAAATTGCATTAGTAATTATCAGTAGAGTATACCTTACAAAATTGTTTGCTTATTTATCTACGAGTATTACTTTACAAGCTACATGATTTAGGTGAAGGATTGCTTGTACAGAGAGATAACTAGACATTAAGTTAATAATCTGGTGTAGTTGTATCATTATTATTAAGTGTTTACTTTGTAAATCGAAGATGGATGTTGCCTACAAATAGCGTGGCCAAGCGACCGGATAAAGCCGGACATAGTCAGGCTTTTTAGTTGCGTGTACGGCCAAATTAGACGGCGTCCAGTCTGACCGACTTTTGTTAGGCTTTTTCAACTTGACATTTGTCATGTGTTGATTTTCACTCCGTTCGCCTCACTTTGTATCACTAGCGCAAGCGAGCAGACTAGCACAGTCCTCGCCAGAAAAAAACGTGATTTACTAAAACTTAAAAATTAATTATGTCCGGCCTTTTTACCCAAATGTCCGGCTAAACTGGCTGGTCTGTCCGGTATTTCGGTTTTAAGACCTCGAAACCCTACCTACAAATGTATTAAGCTGGCCATACACGCAATGACATGTCCATTTTCGTCGAAAAACTGGTGCTCACTATTTATTATTATATTTAATTTTTCAAATCGAACCAGTAGTTCCTGAAATAATATATACTAATATTATAAAGCTGAAGAGTTTGTATGTTTGTTTGGTTGAACGCGCTAATCTCAGGAACTACTGAGATTAGCGCGTTCAAACAAACAAGCTCTTCAGCTTTATAATATTAGTATAGATACATACGTACATAGTTTCACGCCTGTTTCCCAGAGGTATAGGCAGATACTACGGATTTTCATTTGCTACGATCCTGACACACTTCTTTGGCTTTATTCACTTTCATCACATTTCTCATACACGCCCGTCGGTTCAAGGAGCTCTTGACCTGGTCTTTGTCCAGAACGCCTCCGAACTAATCGAGAAACGTTCGCCTAGGTTTTCCTCTTGCGACTGTTCCATTCACACTAGCCTAATAATATTTCTTAGTCAGTCATTAATATAGATATGATATGGATATGACACATTCCTGCCTACCTGGCGGCGAGTATATCCATGATAAGGAATTGCGTGTAGAACGAATGTGACATTTGTATATTTGATACAGTACCCCACCTGAAGAGACGAGGTAAACGTTTCATTTCAATAGAACATTTCCTCTCCGACACAAGAGGCGTCGGTCAATTGATATAATGTACTCTCGTATAGCACTCGTGTTTGACCTCGGCGATCAAACAACATGGGTAATATTGTTGTTGGACATATTGCATTTTATATACAAGCAGATGTCTCTCTCTCTTTATCTTTTTCTCTTACTCTCTCTTCTCTCTGTGCGCGCGTCTGTCAGAGTGTATCTCTTACTCTCTGTGCGCACTCTCGCGTGTGTGTGTGTGTGTGTGTGCATGCGTGCGTGCGAGTTAGCTTATGTGAGTGCGTATTTGTGGTTGTCTATGTGTATCTTTAAATACTACCAACCGATTGTTACTATGCCCGATAGGTGAATCGAACCTAAACAGTGCATACAAGTGTCACTATAATACTAGACTATCCAAGACTGCATGATCGGTCGCAAACGTAAGCGGCAACTTATTCAACGAGACTAATAAAGAACAATTTTCGGACACCACAATAAAGCTCACATAAATTATTGATTATTTATTAATAAATTCATTGACATGTCCAAGAAATTATCGTTTTTATAGTTAACAGACTATCAACTGCAGGTGCTTTGTTTATGGCTAATTTTCATTTTTTTTTCACTATTATTATTTGTGAAGAATTGATTCGTCAAACTACAAAAATTTATTTTATTATACTGGCTTCATTTTGACATCGCAGCATTATTTTGGTGTATTTTTTTTGCACCAAAGAAAATCTTGTAAGTTTGACCAACAGCACAACATAATCTTTTTATTTTTTTTATTTAGCACATTTCAAAGGTCCTTATCTAAGGAATCTCCCGTTATAATTTGATTCACATATTCTGGGACACTTGTATAAACTATGAGTATTATTCTTAACACATCACGACAAACACCCGTGCTTTAAAAACTTATTGTTGGACCGCTCCAAATAAACAATACGATTTAACCTTGACCAAATTTAAGAATTTATAAAAAACGACGCACTACTGGACTCTTTCGTGCGGCCATTATATTATTGCGATGATTGCCAATGTGAAAGTAGTTTTAGTTTTCCCATCGGCTTTGAAAGCGGTACCTAGATAGGATTTAAACTGGTTATTCGGTGAGTACCTACAGCCAGACAGGGTTGTCACAAGGTTCGTGACTTGATAAGTTTAAACTTGAAGACAGATTAAACTTTAGTTATCGCGTCATTAAAATTCACCAGTTTTAATATTTAGACTGAGGCTTAAAATATCTTTGATATCAAGATCTTAAGCCGTAATATTAATCATAGTTTAACCATAAATAGATTTATACTGTATACTTTTGTCACCGCATATTTAAAACTAGATGTTCCCGCGGTTTCACCCGCGTTTATCGTTACTCCGCCGCCCCCGTGGGTAACCGCCGGGTTAGGATGGTTCCGGAGGTTAGGATGGAGAGTCGAGATTTGGGGGACAAGACCTGTCTATAACTGGTCCTGGAAGGTGCTCTCGGGCACTGGAAGGTACAGCGGCTCCACCTAATATAACCTTTAAGGTTAGTGTAGGGGAACGCTATATCATAAACTGGACTAGTCGTAGAGAGAAGGGATGACAATATCTACATTAATTCGAGCGAAACCGCGGGCGAAATCTAGTTTTTTTTTATACAACTAAGTTGGCAAACAATCATACGGCCCACCTGATGGTAAGTGGTCACCGTAGCCCATGGACGCCTGCAACACCAGAGGCATCACTTGCGCGTTGCCGACCCTTTAGGAAAGGAGAATTTAATTTATAATATTAGTAGGATAAAAAGTAATTGTAGCGTATGGTTGCCAACCCTAGAGTTAGTTATAACCTCGCTGCAGGTTCTATTGCAGACGTAAACTTGACCATGACCATCAAAGCGCTCGCGGTCAATAGAAAACTATATCGCACTTTAGATTATTATTTATTATTTTTATTTCACTTATTCTATGTTACGTATCATTTAATCCTTACTTCCTTACTAATATTATAAATGCGAAAGTAACTCTGTCTGTCTGTCTGTTACCTTTTCACGCTCAATCCGCTGAACCGATTTAAATGGAGGTAGCCTGATACCCTCGGTAGGACATAGGCTATATAACATCACGCTACGGCTCACGGAAGCGGCGCAGTAACTTAGCCGTGAAAAGGTAACAGACAGACAGACAGATAGACAGATAGAGTTACTTTCGCATTTATAATATTAGTAGGGAAGTAGGGATAGTAGGGAAGAAGGGATAATGGAAATATAATAGATCTGCCGGTCAATCATGTGCAATCTCACTACCAAACTCACATCCAAGTTGGCTGTTATAATTCTTCCACATTAACTGTGGGATAGTTGGTTATTGTAGCGACAACCGTGATCGAGACGATGAGCAGAATTGACCTCCTGTTATCCTAACTTAATATTAGGTATAAATGTGAATATGAGTTTGTTTGCTTGTTTGTTTCGCTTTCGCGCCTAAGTACTCGACCAATCATCATGAAATTTCGCATACACATTGACTGAGGAACAGAAAAGGACATAAGGTACCTTTCATCTAGAAAAACTGTTACTAATGTAACCTTCAATTACATGAGCGAAGCCGCAGGCAAAATCTCATTCCAAAAGAAAGTTCAGTATATTTTTATCTTATACTAGGTATCAAGGTAGTAAACAATGATACGGTCCGCCCGATGGTAAGCGATTGCCGTAGTCGATGATCGCTTGTTATACGAACGACAGACAGATTAGACCACGGAACATTATAAATTATGTTCAGTGGATCAGACAGTGAGAAGCAGCGATAGCTCAGTGGGGAGACCAACAGACTGCAATGCAGGGGATCTCGGGTTCGAACCTACGTCGCACCACTCTGACTTTCGGAAGTTATATGACTTTTCGAAATTATGTGCGTATTGACAATAAAATTATTACCGCCTGCTTCGTGCCTCGGAGAGCAAAAAATTTCATACGTACTTACGTAGGGTCATACTCATAATTTCAAGGTAGTTTTTTTCTTTTTATAAATTTGGGGTTTAAAAAATCTATCAAATGTATTCAGAAACTCCAAAATCTCCTTTTAACTTTATTCTGTATCTGTGTGTTTTGTGGCAGGTGTGCAATACGTTTTCTTTACGCAGAACTTATTGCAAGTAACTGTAATTAGTTGGTTCGTGCATTTCCTTGTATAAGTACTTAACACATTACTGCGCCGGCCTCACCGTTAGTTATAAGTTATTTAACATTGCGCTCAATAGCACTGATGCCATGATTATACGTAGGGTTGCCATCCGTCCGGGTTTCCCCGGATTTGTCCTAGTTTAGAGGGCATCCGGGGCGCGTCTGGACGGGGCTTCATTTGTAGTCCGTAAAAATTTAAAGTCTTGGGCCGCCCGCAACACACGCACTGTGCCCGCACGCCGCGATCAACCGACGAACCGACTCGCTAAATTCACCTTCCCGTAACTGTTTTTTATTACACTATGTTTAAAAAACCTATTGACATGTCCGGGTTCTGGGCTCTAAAATCCGGGGTCTTCACGCGTCTTGTCCTGGTTGCCAAATTTTAGAGATGTTAACCCTAATTATACGTAATATATTTCAAGAAAATTCTAGCTAGATGTTTTTGAGGGCGAAGTCAAAGAAATGATTAAATAGCATATTCAAGGTTATTCTTAGTAAAGTGAAAACCTCTCAGGGGGTGATTATACTTGTTATTATGAACAACTTTTGTTCTGTGACAATGCCGAAATCGCGAAAAAATTCAGCTGTTCACCCACCATATTTTGTACCCCACAGTTTCGTGTACCCAAATTCAAAATATTAAGGGCTTTCTTATTTTGCAGCCAATTTGGACACTGTTTTCACGGAAAGATTTTTTTAATTACTTTTTGTTTTTAAGTGTAACATAGGCAACTACCTACCATATTAATTATTTATTGACAATGGTGTGCTATTCTATGCAGAAACCTTTGTAAAGAGGTAACCGTGACGAGAATACAACACGTTTTCTTCCATAAAACAAACTGCAAGTAATAATAATTGTAGTTCTTAAATTGTTGTATGCATTTCCGTAGTCTGTAGCAGTCACATCTCATCGTGAGTTACAGGTAATAAAACATAATGTAAGATGATGAAGCGGAATGCCTTTGCGTTGTCACAAAGTGTAAGTGTATGCGCCCTCTTGCCATCCTACTGTCTATTTTATTAAATTATTTTTGCGGATGAATGAGAATGCGTGAATGCTAAATTTATATTATATTATTATACTAGCTGTTACCTGCGACTTCGTCCGCGTAGATTTTAACTGAAAAGTGTTTGTCTCCGCGGAACCCTATTTTTTCTAAAATCAAAGTAACCTAAGTTACTCCTTATAACATCAGCTATCTGCTAGTGAAAGTCCCGTCAAAATCGGTTCAGCCGTTTCGGAGATTAGCCGGGACAAACAGACAGACAGACAGACATACAAAAATTTTAAAAATATATGTTTTCGTATAGGTTCCTTATATACTTTCATATGCATTAGATAAAAGCTGTTATTTTGACGTTACAAACAGACACTTCAATTTTATTTATTTGTATAGATGTATAGATTGAAAAATATAACTAGACCCAAATTATTTATTATTATTAAATTTTGTCTTCTGTTTACGCGAATGTTGTTCATTGAAATTAAACTACTATATACGGATTTTATCGCGTTGTTTATTTGTCACTTTAGGTATTACATAATTTAATATGTAATAAAGTGTCAAATAAATAACGCGATAAAATCCGTATATAGTAGTTTAATTTCAATAGACACAAATTATTTAATCTCTACAATATTATTAACTTATTATTGTTATTATCTTTAGTTTTTTAAAGTCAGTAGCATATGCTATAATGATTGCAAAACCTTGTTGATATGAGTGGTAAAATACTGAAATTACATTTTATTGGCGATTTAAAAGAGTGGCCGTGAGTTTCTTGCAGGTTTCTTCTCATAGGCTCAACCCTTTGCCTGAACCTAGCAACTAACATAAATGTAGCTTCAGTAACTTAGTAAACTCACTAATCTATATATTTTGGCGTTCATAAGTGTTACTTTGTGATCTAAATGAATAAATAATTTTTGACTGACTTTGACTTTGGAATTGAGACGATATTCCTAAACAGGGAATTAATTCTGGATCCAAACGGCGGGGTTAGTTATTAAGTCCATACGTCCAATGTATGTATGTGGTTTGTAGGCCTCGATGGCGTAGTGGTTAGTGTAATCGACTGCCACGCCTGAGGTCGCGGGTTCGATTCCCGCACAAGTCAAACATTTGTGTGCATGGACATGGATGTTTGTCTTGGTCTGGGTGTTTCTATGTATAATATGTATGTATTTACAAAAAAAAGTATATATGTATGTTTATCCATTGTCTAGTACCCATAGTACAAGCTCTGCTTAGTTTGGGCTAGATAGCGTTGTGTGTATGTGGTAGAATATTATATTATTATATTAATGTACGTTCATAGAGAGTAAGGTACTAGACTTAATATGTGTGTACTCTATATTATCTGCTGCGCAGATTACTAATCTCTATTACGATTTACCAAAATGATGTATGGAAAAGGAAAATAAGATACCGTGCCAAAACAGATTTAGTTTTTCGACTGTCTAGACTTTCGACCCTTTTTCTCGGAAACTGTTAGCTGCCGCCATACGACGCGTCGTATGAAGCTGAATCATATTACATCGATAAGAAACCTACGTAACTACTACTAAATAAAAGACAACGGCGGGCTCTTACACTACAAGCAATCCTAACTAATATCTAATATTATAAATGCGAATGAGAGTTTGTTTGTTTGTAACGCTTCCACGCCTTGACTACTCGAACTTTCATCATTTTTGCATACACTTTCTCAGGGGTACAGAATAGGATAATAATATACCTACTACTACTGTCTTTTATCCAGGAAAATAGAATATTACCGCGGGATAGACATTTTTTAATTAAAATTTTGAGCTCCGTGCGTTTATTATCGGCCTCGAAGGCGTAGTGATTAGTGTAACCGACTGCCACGTCTGAGGTCGCGGGTTCGATCCCCGCACAAGTCATACATTTGTGTGCATGAACATAATATTTGTCTTGGTCTGGGTGTTTCTATGTATAATATATATGTATTTACACAAAAAAGAAGTATGTATGTATGTTTATCCATTGTCTCGTACCCATAGTACAAGCTCTGCTTAGTTTGGGCTAGATGGTGTTGTGTGTATATGTAGAATATTAGACAATCAATATATTTTTCTTTTTACAAACCAAGTACTCTCGCACTAAGGATAGTGCCTGAACAACGGTGAACTTTAAAGACATTCAAACAACAGACACAAAGACCACTCAGATTTGCTACAACCATTTGCGGATCACCATGTCCGGTGTGAGATTCGAACCTGTAATACTCGGTTTAGTAACAGTCGCGAGGTGTAATCCTATTGAGGTGAGTATGAGATATGTAATCTTATTATAGTAATAATATGTATACTTCATTTAGTTCTTTAACGTGAAGTCGTAAACAATATACCATTGTAGATACATTATATGGTAATGCTGGGGCTACATTAGCGGGCGAAGATTCGTGTCGCTTAGCGCGCCATGAACATCGTGTAGGTACGGGCATATGCGATGTTTTTGTCTACATTAAGCGGGCGAAGATTGTCGCTCGATTTAACGGTGAAGGAAAACATTATGAGTTATTTTACATGAACACTGCCAACACGCAATGGGCCTGGTGAAACGACCTTTTCATACTGAGAAGAGACGTGCCCAGCTGTGGGACAGGGCTGATATTATCTATACTTCTATACTTATATTATAAAGCTGAAGAGTTTGTTTGTTTGGTTGAACGCGCTAATCTCAGGAACTACTGGTCCGAATTTAAAAAATATTTTAGTGTTGGACAGCCTTATATTTTATCGAGGAAGGCTATAGGCTAAACATAACGCGGGCGGCGCAGTAACCATAAAAGGGGGTGAAATCGCGGGCACAGCTAGTTACATTATAATTATGTATTATACCTACGCCACAGATAATAATTATAATACTATACTAGTACCTACACCTACCCCTTCGGGGTAAAAAAGGCGTGACTAAAACACATTGACAAGGTAAATTAGTACATATTTCGTTATGTATGTATTGTCGGGGCTTCTTAAGCCGGATCATATGACGTAAACAGTTGTGTAACCTATATTTCAACGGCTGAATGAATGGTTAACAAACCGAGCTTAAAAGAAATCCCATTTATTGCCGTGGGTAGGGTTGCCATCTCTAAAATTTGGCAACCAGGACAAGACGCGTGAAAACCCTAGATTTTAGAGCCCAGAACCCGGACATTTCAACAAGTTTTTTAAACATAGTCAGTGTAATAAAAAACAGTTACGGGACGGTGAATTTAGCGAGTCGGTTCGTCGGTTGATCGCGGCGTGTGCGCACAGTGTGTGTCGCGGGCGGCCCAAGGTAGTATTCCGCTTTCGGCACAAATTTTTTGGCACCTATGGTTTCGGAAATAAAAAGTGGAATAGCTTAGGTGCCGAAACCATAGGTGCCGAAAGCGGAATACTCCGGCCCAAGACTTTAAATTTTTAAACCCGGACTACAAATGAAGCCCAGCCCGGACGCTCCCCGGATGCCCTCTAAACTAGGAAACATATTATTAACATTTCCTTTATTTTTAGAATTTAGTTTTGTATGGACAGTGACATGTGGCATAATGATTGCAACACCTGGTACATAAATGAGTTGTAAAATACTGAAATTATAATTTGCTGTCTTTTAAAAGAGTGGCCTTGAGTTTCTTGCAGGTATCTTCTCATAGGCTCAACCTTTTGCCTGAACCTTGCAACTAACATAAATGTAAATTCAGTAAATGTAACAAACTCACTAACCCGTGTGACGTTCATAAGTGTTACTTTGTGACCTAAGTGAATAAATTATTTTTGACTTTGACTTTGATGGCAACCCTAGACGTGGGGGACTAGTACCATAGCTAATGATCACTTTAAAGGATCTAATAAATGTCTGTTCGGATTGTGTAGTACCTACTTCACGTGTGAGCTGAGAAATTGATTCGCAAACAGTTAGAAAAGTGTGACATCATTTAATTTATTATGTTACGTATAAGAAGATATGCAGATGATAAAGATATGCAGATAGCTCAGTGGGGAGACCAACAGACTGCATTGCAGAGGATCTCGGGTTCGAACCCACGTCGTGCACCTGTGACTTTCGGAAAGTTATGACTTTTCGAAATGATGTGTGTATTGATTGACAATTTATCGCCTTCTCCGTGCCTCGGAGAGCACGTTAAGCCGTCGCGTCGTAAACTTTTTTGAAGTCGGTTGAAAAGAAGAGGAAGCCCTGTGTTAAACCTGTCCCACTGCTGGTCCCATGACCAGCAGTGGGACAGGTTTAACAAGTGCCCATGCACTTCTCAGGGTGAGAGGAGTTAGGCTATGGTCCACCACGCTGGCTCAGCGGGTTGGCAGATTTTACATACGTTTGAGAATTTTATGGAGAACTCTAAGACATGCACGTTTCCTCACGATGTTTTTCCTTCACAGTTAAAGCAAGGCGAAAAATTAGGTACCTATTTAATACGCATATAATTATTTATAATCTAAATTATATAATTAGTTACAAAAGAGAAAATATCACAAAGAACATGTTCTAATCAATTTGTATTTAAATGTTACGTGAATTCTTGTAATTCTTGATGTCATAATGGCCATAAACTAACTTTCTCGTTTTTTAAAATATAGTATTAATTACTACAGATTATAGTCAAACGTGTTTCTTATATTTTTGCCTCACTTCTATGGCAATTAATTTTATTTAAATAAATGTATGTTTGTTTATAACACTAATTAATTGATAACGATGTTACCATAGATTAAATTAAACTTTAGTGATTTTGTAGTTGGTGTAGTGTAGTTAGCAGCGAGTTGGCACACCGTGGGATTTTGGTCCGTAGGCCCGAAGTACGGGAGAGCCGGACATGACCCTCTCGCCTCCCCATGTGGCGAGAGGGTATGAATAAGGCGCGTTAACCAACGAAAAAAAAAAGTGTAGCTGTCTACAAGTATTTGTTTCGATAATATTGTATTTCTGTTTACGTGAATGTTATTAATTGAAATTAAACTTCTATATACGGATTTTAAATTATGTTCGGGTACTTTGAAATAACTACACTGGAACATTGAGACAACTACCATCTTAGTCTCCCCGTGATCTCTACAAGTAGTTGTTTCGATAATATTGCATTTCTGTTTACGCGAATGTTATTAATTGAAATTAAACTATTATATACGGATTTTAAATTATGTTCGGGTACTTTGAAATAACTACACTGGAACATTGAGACAACTACCATCTTAGTCTCCTCGAGACCATGGCTGCTGAAAAACAACCGAAACGTCGGGGAAAGTGTTAACATAAATATAAATAGTTTTAATAGTTGCAATCATTTAATTAGCTTAAACATTAGTAAAGTTTAATAGTAGTAGTAGTGTAACAGTTTCTAAATTATGTAATAAAGTGTCAAATAAACAACGCGATAAAATCCGTATATATGTAGTAGTTGTTTCAAGTCGGGGTGTTCTTTGTGTATGATGTTTAAATGTTTGTTAAGTCATATTGCTACCTTGGGTCTTAAGAAAAAAAAACTATATCACAAGAACCATGTATGTATTTTCTTAGATATGAAGGCACTTTATGCAAAATTTAGAAACTAAATATTTTTGTTATACTTTTTGTAAAGTGCGCCGCGACTTAGTATTATTATGCCTAGTGGCGCAGGTCTGTATGTGTAGCTGATGTACGTCCGAGCGCGAGCGTCTCTTGGGGTTACCAAATAATATCAGGGTTGGTTTGAGGCATAAGCCGCGAACCAACAATAATCCTGAGTGGTAACCTCATTTTCATTATATATTATTACTTACTAGATGTTCCCACGGTTTCACCCGGGTTTATCGTTACTGCGCCGCCCCCGTGGGTCGTAGCGTGATGTTATATAGCCTATAGCCTTCCTCGATAAAAAGGCTATCTAACACTAAAAGAATTTTTCAAATCGAACCAGTAGTAATCACGCAGAATAAACCAGGAGAAACATCGTTTGTACTATGTCTGTAATGGGTAATTATTTTGCTGCAACGTTATTTTAAAACTGTGATATCTCCTAAGATATTCATTGAAATCGAATGATGTAAAGGGCAATTTTGTTTTAAATTAAATACTTATGATGAATAACGTATTTATCTGGATAAGGATTGATGTCATGTTTATAAATATACCTTTGCAAATAATGCATTATTTTAGACCAAATTTCGTTAGCATAAAAATGGTTATAGTGAGCCAACCTTAAAAGATAGACATATGCTGTCGCGGACTTTTTTTTAGAACTTTTAAAGGGGAACAATTCTGTCATACATTATTTTTGCGAAACTTTAACTGTTTACGCAGCGCACGCAGCGGAAGCTCTCAAAAGGAAAAAATACCCTCCGATTTTGAAACATTCTTCATTGGTGCTCCGCTCCTATTGATCTTAGCGTGATGATATATAGCCTTATAGCCTTCCTCGATAAATGGGCTATCTAATACTGAGAGAATTTTTCAAATCGGACCAGTAGTTCCTGAGATTAGCGCGTTCAAGCAAACAAACTCTTCAGCTTTATAATATTAGTATAGACTAGCTTTTGCCCGCGGCTTCGCTCGTGTTTATTTAGAATTTGACAATTAATTCTGGTTGTACTCTGCTTGTAATAATATAATTCAATCATGATTCGAAAGACACGCGGCGCCATCTATTATCATAAGAACGTTATTATTGTTTTCCTCGGGAACAGTAATTTTTGACGTGACAACATCTAATAAATCGATGAACGCCGGCTGCACGCACGAAAAAGGATGACTCATTGTCCCGTTACGCTCATTGTAATGTTACAGGAAATAAATTTTGTTATGACGTTGTCACGTTAAACTATCGTCTGTAAATCGACTTTACAGACAACCAATTTTTTCGGGATGAAAGGTACCCTATGTCGGTTTCTGTACACCTGTCAACGTATATGCAAAATTTCAGAATGATCGGTTCAGTGGTTTAGACGTGAAAAGGTAACAAACAAACTCATTTTCGCTTTTATAATATTAAGTTACGAAGTTAGGATTTTAAGCTTTTTACACGGAGTAATTGTAAACACATTCATTGTTATGGTTAATGTATATTATTTGTATATTATTTCTATTAAACAAAAAGTGTTGATTTTATTTACTTAACTGTGACCGCTTGTTTTGACACATTTCGCTCGGCGCGGGCGCAGTCTTAATGACCGATAGACATAATTATATAGAGGCGGGGTGTTGTGTATGCAGAGGTAATCGATTTGATTTTTATTTTATTTAGCAAGTAAACAACATCGAGCTTATACGTATATGTAGTGCATAATTATTATTGATTTAATGATTTTATAGGTGGTAAAAAAAAGGAATAATGGCTATAACTGACGATGGTAAATTAAGCTGGCTGGTATAATGATAATTTCGTTATTACGTAATTATATTTTGCAATTATGTTTTCCACTAGGAAAAGCTCATTGTAAAATAGTTAGTTATTAGAAACAAATCAGGAAATTTATTATTGTTATCAAGGTTTTATTCTATTATTGTTAATACAATCATTATCTGCTTTGCTTGTGGAAACTGTCTTGGTTAGTGGTTTCTTTATGATACGATTATCTAAAATTATAACTATAACTGCTTGTTGACTAGATAAAGTGCAATAATAAAACAAGTGAGAAACGACAATGAATTGCCATAAATCTTAGGGTTTGAAAAAATGGTTCAAGTAATATGCAAAGGTCACGTGGTACCACGTAACCTTGAGGTCAGAGGTCAAAGGTCATAGTCATTTCGGGCGTATATCGACTATGCTGAGTCAAATGTCGTTGACCGCGAGTCTCTAGCTCTTACGGTTCTTGAGTTGAAAGTTGTATAACAGACGGACGGACGGACAAAGCTGTTGTATAAGAGATTTTTGAACTCTAAAAAAGGTGTTTAGGTATTAGAAGCACGCGGTCTAGACTTGTGTCAGCTATACGTCAATAGACTTGCCCTTTATTGAGTAGGACTTAAAATATAGACAAATATATAAATACCTAATCCTGTAGAAACCTGTAGATATTTTGAGAAGAGGACATTTTGTGACTGAGCCAAATATACCTAGCTATATCCAGGCATAACATGGTTATGTACCTACCTATGTATTTTCCTATTGTGTCTTGATTCCGGCTATTATACTCGTAGGATTATTTAACACGTTAAAATAGCAGGGCACAGCTAATGCCATTATATTTTAATTTTTGCCTGCCTGTCATGCCTGACTGTTACACAAATGCTATTAAGACCTTTTTTTAGCTTATTAAAATAAAAGTAATGTGTTTTTGTTAAAAAAGCCGTGATTAATCCGTATAAATTAGTTTAATTTCAATTATAGTAAGCGGTTGGTGAGGACATCACACTGTTACGCAATGTTTGGTCTCCTCAAAAGATATTTTCACAATTTTAAGAAACTAAAATGGAGGAAGGAAGCTTGCCAACTTGTATGGCGATATAATGAGTTCAGGGTTAAACAGTCAAGACCGGCGTTTTATCGTGACTATCGAATTTAATGTTTATTTAATTACTAGTTGGGCTGTGCTAGATTTCATACGAACCATTTTCTAATCTTTACTTTTATTTACAAGTACCGGACTAACTGTGGGTAACAATTCCGATTAATATTTTTATGTTTTCATGTTACAATCATTCTGACCTTCAGTTTAAGAGTACCCTTGTAATCAGAAAGAATATAAGAAACATTTGATATGGTCTTCTGGTTACGCAAATGTTATTCATTGAAATTAAACTACTATATACGGATTTTTTTATTAAATAAAGTGATTAAATTATATAATAAAGCGTCAAATAAACAACGCGATAAAATCTGTATATAGTAGTTTAATTTCAATGAAGGAACACTTGAGTTTAATACCTATCTAATTATCTTTTCATGTCGAAATTTTTATTTATTTTTCTATTTTTCATTGACTCAAAATACGATTGTCTATTGCATACTTTAAAAAGAAAATACTTTGTGCTGCGTACATTTGGTACGTCTCTACTCTCTAATAAAAAGTAAATATGCCTTGTGTTCTTCTTTCAAATGTTGTAACGACAATTCCAAACTTAAAAGACAATTTATTAACTGCCTTTGTAGGTATTAATAGTGTTGGTATAACGACATGTTGTTTTAGTAAGCCATCAACTAATTACGTTGGTCACTATGGTTAGTCATTAGAAATTACGTAAACAGCCAAGCAATTTCACGCTCTAAATAAATTCTTAAGTAAAATTTTCTTCATAAAATATGCAATGGTTACTAATAAAAAAATGTCTTAATCAATGGATATTGGAACGAATAGATTATTTTTATAGCACAGAAAATATATTATGAAAACTTTCTTTATAATATCATAATTTATATAATAATAGTAATATTCTACCACATACACACAACACCATCTAGCCCAAACCAAGCAGAGCTTGTACTATGGGTACTAGACAATGGATAAGCATACATATATAAATATTTTTTTTTATAAATACATGCATATTATGCATAGAAACACCCAGACCAAGACAAACATCCAAGTTCATGCACACAAATGTTTGACTTGTGCGGGAATCGAACCCACGACCTCAGGCGTGGCAGTCGGTTACACTAACCACTACGCCATCGAGGCTGTTAAGTTTATATTATCCTACTTATATTGATACATTCTTATTTCTTTACGCTTGTAAATATTAAGCCTTGTATCCACTAGGCAACATTTTACGCGCAACACGTGACGCTCAACATGTTCGGCAGCGTTGCACAACATCGCGCGACGTTGCCAGCTAGCGCACAACATCGCGCGACGTTGCCAGCTGGCGCACAACATCGCGCAACGTTGCCAGCTGGCGCGCAACATGACGCGCGGCTTGTTCTTGTTGTTTGTTTCGTTGCAACATGTAGTTGAGCATCAAATGTTGTCGAGTGGAGACGTAACGCGCAGAAATGGTTTTATTTTTATTTTTTATGAGATAGGTGGCAAAGGAGCTTACGGATCGCCTACTGGTAAGCGATTACCGCTGCCCACGGACACCCGCAACACCAAAGGAGTTACAAATGCGTTGCCGGCCTTTTAAAAAGGTACGCTCTTTTCTTGAAGGTTTGTAGGTCGTATTGGTCCGGAAATACCGCAGGCGACAGTTCATTCCACAATTTAGTCGGGCGAGGCAGAAAATTGAAAATTTCTGGCAAAACGCACAGTTGTGGACTGCCAACTATCTAAATTATGGGGATGGAAATTCTGTCGCGTAGGACGATGGCGAAAAGAGGTGATCAGTCCGAATCAGTCAATTGATATTATGGGTTAAATTTTTTGTAACAGTATCTCGAAGTCTGTTTTGCTCGTTCGAGTAAGATTTGTAAAAGATTATCACACGGAGATCACTGAATACATTTTCTTTATTTTGTAAGTACTTATGTAATTTCTAACCCACCAACGTGGCTTTTTTATTTTTGATGCATTATTGGATAAAATTATAACCACCGCCACTGAAATCAACACTAGCTCTGGCGACATGTTGTCGACGACTGATGCAAACGAAATCATGTTGTACAGGTGGGCCCTTAACCTGTCGGTAGAACCCGGATTGTACATGTAAATATAACCTAACTTACTACCTATGATGAGAGCAGCGATAGCTCAGTGGGGAGACCAACAGACTGCAATGTAGAGGATCTCGGGTTCGAACCCACGTCACGCACCTCTGACTTTCGGAAGTTATATGACTTTTCGAAATTATGTGCGTATTGATTGACAATTATCGCCTGCTCCGTGCCTCGGAAAGCACGTTAAGCCGTTGGTACCGGCTGCCATGAACATCTATGGCAGTCGTTATTGGCAGAGTGTCGACACAAAAGATCCCACTGGGTCGAAGTGTCGCCGGTTTGCACTGACTGGCCCCCACATAAGATAAGATACTACCTATGATACGCTATACCTGTCCTATATAACCTATGTGGCTATATCCTAGATAACCCTAAGCCTTATACCTTTACTTAGCTTTTATAGATACATATATAGATAGGTGCGGGATATCTGTCACCGGGAGTTCTAAGCCGACAGACTGAATGTGAGAAGCAGTTGGGTTCGTTGGAATGGTTTTTCTCACTGCCGGTCAAGCAGGCTCACAAGACCGATCGTACTGACCATAGGTACTGACGCACAGCTAAAGGTGTCTTGTCCGCAGTGAGAGGTGGTGGAAAGGTAATGAGTCAAAGTTGGATTCTACTTATGACTATTTATTATTACAAATTAATTATCTTATATACCTACTAATCTTAACTATACACACATCTGCAGTTAATATGTATGTATGCCGTCGGTGTAATATGTCACCTTAGCACAACCTTTTCATCTAAAATCAGTTGATTATAGCCAATACGTGATATTTTTTGTATAATTTCTTAATCACGTACAGGCCGTGATGTAGATAGGTTTATGAATGTGCTGTGATGTCATGTTCTTGTCTGAACACATGTGTAGACAGACAACGTTCCTAAACAAAAGTTCCGCATTGACTTTCAACAAGTTGAGCAACATGTTGTGCAACATGTCGTGCGCCAAATGTTGCCTAGTGGATACGAGGCTTAACACCCGCACTAAGAATAATGCCTGTATCACGGGGAACTTTACAAATATTGAAACTCTTCTCCTTAGCCTTTATTATTCCCAAGTCACTTGGGGTCGGGTTTCTAGTCTAACTGAATTTGACTAGATATCAGTTTTTACACGGAGCGACTGCCATCTGACCTACGCAACCCGAAGGCTAACGGTACCCTAAAGCTAGACCAGTGTTAGGATATTAGAGGGCACTAACTTTCCAATAAGGACTGCCATAGATGTTCATGGCAGCCGTGACCGACGGCTTAACGTGCTCTCCGAGGCATGGAGCAGACGATAATTGTCAATCAATACGCACATAATTTCGAAAAGTCATATAACTTCCGAATGTCAGAGGTGCGCGACGTGGGTTCGAACCCGAGACCCTCTGCATTGCAGTCTGTTGGTCTCCCCACTGAGCTATTAACAGCTATTACAAATATTTAAACAACGGACAAAAAGAACATCCAGATTTAAATAAACCATTTGGGGATGTTAGAAATTTTTGCCCCGTGTGGGACTCGAACCCAGTTTGTTAATTAATCATGCGTAAGCCGTTTAAAAGATTTAGACGTATCTTAGCACACGGATATACCACTTCCTGGATTATAATAGGCCGCGAGAAAAAGTGTGTAATGTTTATTGAGTCGTTTATAAACCTTTATGTTTGTTAATATAAATCATTATTTTAAAGTTCAGGTAGGTTACCTTAGCATAAAAAACATCTTGTGCTGCTAAACAAAGTTCTAATAGGTACCTGACTAATTATGTTTTCTTTGCAAAATTCATTAGCGTTACCAAAAATAAATTAAATTATCGCCGCCCGCAACAAAATCATAAAATAACCGATACATTTAGCAAAAATAGACGTCGTTGTCACTCGTTCGACTGATCACCGTGTAATTGTAACTCAATTACCATTACAAAATGGACCTGATTTACATATTTTACAGAATGTATTGAAATAATAATGTATTCCATAAGTACTACCGTCTGTTAATGACCGTATAATTTTAGCACGTTTACGGTCGTCAATCATATATTATGATGCGTGTCTTGTGACGTGCGGAAAGTGACGCTTCATTTGTGATAGTTGATATTTGTAATGCTAAACAAGTGCCTAAGCGATAATTTACACACTCTACTTACATGCGGTATAGATTTCCTGCTGTGATCCAAATGCATTCCCCCAACTTCAATAACACCCGGCAATAGTGGACGAACACCGTTCATACTGTGGAAAGTATTTACCAACATTGCGGTCACATTCTTGCCGAGATCTTCCAAATCAGGAATCCTGCCAAAACGCTTCTCGATAATAGCTTTTTCCTTTAACTGTATCGCGTATCTGAACCAGAGCTTGTAATACACATTCATCAATGTATTTTCCAATCGTTGTATAAACGTCATTTTCGATGTGAATTCGGAACTGACGATAGGTACATATGAAGGGTTATCGGTGACACCGATCCGGTCAGGGCACCACTGCATCAAAGAACTTGATAACAACGATACAATCGGCGCTTTTAACCCATATACATGCGCTAAACCAAGCATACAGTCACTGTTGAAGTTTTCCACTAAAATAACATCGTAACTCATCTTCAAAGCCTCGGCTAGCGGTTGAAAATCCACGATTTTAGAGCACACATCCAGAGCTAAATCCGCCAGCGGTTGAAACTCCATTATTTGCTTAATAATCTTATCCACACCCAGAACATTTAAAAGATTACTGGGACTATCGAAGTACAACAAGTCTATAGTTTCAACTCCTTGAGCGGACAATCCTTCTAAACTCACAGAAGTATAATTCGCGGGTGGTTCTTTTATAGGAAAAAAGGAAACTACGGTGACATGGTGTCCTCTTTCGGCAAGAGTTTTTAATAGAGGGTCGAAGACCATTTGATGGCTTTTGCCTGTGTGCGGGAATAGACCGAGTATTCTTGCGGCGTATGCATTTTGTAGCGCGATTATCGCGAGGAGAAATGCGATCGGACGCATGACGTGTAATCGACGGCGCGTCGGGAAGGAAACTGACGGGCTGACGGCGGTTGACACGCGGTGTGAGCGCGAACGCGATCGTACGCCGGGTTATTTTCAGTGCAGGTTACGTGATGTGATGTTACTGCAGGGCTCAGGGCTGTTACTTCTGACATTAAAGTAAATGTTACTATAATTTTAGTTATACAACACGTGAAAGAAAAGTGTGCTGTATTTTAGGATTTTAACGTATTATGCGTTTACTGTGTTTTGTGTATAGCTTAAATGTGTTGAATGTTGTGATAATTTTCTTAGAATTATCTCTTTTACAGTTGCATGTAAAATTTTCTAGTATTGATTTATTTTGTTAATATCATATTGTTAATTTTACCTTTTTATTTGGAGATTGAATTTTTAGTATGAAATATGGTGAAATTTATTTTTGTGAATTTGTCTATGCTGGCGTCTACTGGGAAATTTCTTGTTGCAGAATCTAATAACTCCAGAATCGAACCCGAGATCTCATGCATAGCAGTCGCAATCGTTACTGCTGCGCCACTGGGGCAGAACAGTGTGACAATAATTAATATTATATTAGTTACATAATTGGATATATGTCAAATAATAGATAGACGTGTGCATTTATTGACATAATAATGAGACATTATAATACTATTATCGAGACACAATGAAAAAGCATTGTGTCTGGGCATCAGTGTAATAAAATTATTTATTATAATGTAGGTAAGTAACTATGGTGTGGTCTCTGGAGTCCGAAAGTCGATATATACCTACGTATGTATTCGTTAGGATCATGAATAATTTATGTAATGAGATAAAATAGGTAATTATTACCCGAAATATATAATAATAGGAATTTAGATATTCTTTTAAGCTATATTTCGAAAAATCTAGTCGTTCTAAGGTTGTTGAATTACGGCATTTAGCAATTGTCTTTCATTTATTCAGCTTGGTGCCTCTTTGGTCTTGCAGCATTTCGTGCTTATGATAGCGTTCGCTCTTGAGGTCTTACGTTCTGCTATATCCATAATTACTTCGTAAATAAATGCTGACATCTGCACTACTTATATTATATATACGGCCATAAGCCACGCGGTCAAAGCAGTTGCAGTTAGATATTAAAACAGTGCGGTTGGAACAATAGCAGATAATCGTTTTTTGTACTAGAGAAAAGTAAGGTTATAGGTGTTTGTAAGTGTAACATCTTTCTTAAATAAACTGTGGTTTTAGCTGAACAAAAGTGTTTTTTTTAAAAAGACAATCCGCGGCTGCCGCCTAACAGTTCGAACGCCGGCTCGGATAAGGTATTATTAGATTTCTCTATTTGGAAATTGTCAATTGCTGAGTCTGGAAATGTGCTTGTTAGACGACAATACGCTCGCCCAGTATTCTCCTAAATCTAGAAACATAGCTGGCGAAATGCATCTTTAATACAGCTGCCTAAGGCCCGGCGCCCATTATCGGCATCGGCAAGGAAAGGGATCCTTCGGCATCCCTACATGCGAGCGCACACTGTCGGAAACTATGCCTTGGCATGCTGCAACGTTCTTAGGGATGACGAGGCGTCCTTAAGCATGCCGCACCGTCCTCAAGCTTGCAAGCCCCGAGTGTTGCCTCGGCGCCGACGGCGGCGGCGCGGCGGGCGACGGCGTACCGAAGGATCCCGAAGTATCCCGAAGTATCCTCAAAGCTGCCGATGCAGTAGCCTCAAGCATACCGAAGTGGTATTTTTGTTACTACGATCATATATCATGGAAATTTCTACTTTATTGCCATAAAGTTAATGTATAATGCTTTTTATCACCTAAAATCCTCAGCCGTGCCGATGCCGATAATGAGCGCCGGGCCTTACTTTTCAGGGGTATAAATTCGTAAATGTATGGATGTAATGTATTTCTTTTAATATCGCATAATTAATTAGAAGTCGACATAATTAATTCACTGCACGTCTAAGTGGTCGTCTCGCCTCTGCCACTGCACCGAGTATTGTGGGTTCGATTCCCACACGGGACAAAACTTTGTATGCTTCGCAAATGGTTGTTTCGAATCTGGATGTTCTTTGTGTCCGTTATTTGAATGTTTGTAAAGACCTCCGCGACACACGAATATATACAAAGTGACAAAGTGACAAACAAAATAAATAAAATAAAATTAGACACAAATTGGAACACCATTGTTGTAATAAGCACACACTAACCTATTTCTTTTGCGTCACAAGATTATGGACCTTATTTCTTTTTTTTTGTGTTTTGTTTTCGTTTATTTGTTTTGTTTTAATATCTCTGCTTGACGTCTTTGACATTTATCTCTGCATTAAACATGATGATCTAAATGATGAAAACAAAAAAAAAATGTCCTGTGGCAAAACTACAGAATACATTTGGTTCATAATTTGTAAATCGTCAAAGAATATGATATAATGATTGGGCCTCTGGCACTCTCACTCACCGAACGAAACACAACAGTAGGCATACTGCTATTTCACGTTATTTAGATTGGCTTCCTATGCTCACCCGCTCTCAGGCAGGGGTACCTAGGGCGGGGTCCCGTGACTTTTTAATCGCTGTGCCACCCTATTGTTACGTCACTGTTAATAGTTAATCTAAATGTTTTGAACTTAGCATTAAGTATTACGTTTAACTAACTGTTACCTGCGACTTCGTCCGCGTAGATTTTAACTAAAAAGTGTTTGTCTCCGCGGAACCCTATTTTTTTTTTAAATCAATGTAACATAAGTAACTCCTTATAACATCTGCCAGTAAAAGTCCCGTCAAAATCGGTTCAGCCGTTTCGGAGATTAGCCGGAACAGACAGACAGACAAAAATTTTAAAAATATATGTTTTCTTATAGGTACCTTATATACTTTCATATGCATTAGATAAAAAAGCTGTTATATAGACATTACAAACAGACACTTCAATTTTATTTATTTGTATAGATGAAACCATTATACGTAATACCAAGTTTATAATAATAACAATTGGAAAGATAACAGTATAACTTGCGGTTATCGTATATAGTTACGCACACTCAAATTGTTTTTGTATGATTAGTTTCAACTGTGTTACGATTATATAATATTTATGACAATAATAAACTAATAAGTCTAATAACATTACATCATTAAGCATTGAAGTTAATAATAAAACAACAATTTGTCGATCACGCTTATAAAAGTGTGATTGACAAAATGTTGTTTCGTAACGGTGATTCTGTGTCCGATATTTTAGTGTTTATAAATGCAACGCATTTCCTATCCACCGTATTTACACAGGTGATTATGCTGATTATTATAAACATGAATAAATTTAAAACATAACCTAAATAATATTTAATTTTTCATATTGATAAATAATAAATGTTAACCTGCTTGTCACCTTACACAAAAATTAACTTGTATACAAAATTTATTCGACGCACACCGACGAGCTTCAATAGCAAGTAGGTAGTATCTACATTTATATAATAATATCATACGTTCTACAATCAATAATTAAAAAGAATAATCAGACGAATAATTACATATCTACGTATAATTAAATACATACTATTTATTCTCAAACTTTGGTAATAATACAGATCATGTTGTATATTAAAATGTATTTAAATTTCGAACAAGTGGTAACCCTATCGCATGATTTGATAGTGCGACATAAAAAGGCCAAGGCATCATATTTATTTTGGGTCAAATGGTATTATTCAATACTTCTTTGTGATAATTATAATTGGTTAAATAAAAATGTAGGTTAAAGTGTAGGTACCTATTACATGTGTAGGTACCTATTACATAATTTATAGTTATATTAGAAATATTTATTATACGCGACTTCGTTCGCCCGCAGTGTATTTTAAATTTACCCATATCACATTATGTCATCACTAGATGTTCCCGCGGTTTCACCCGCGTTTATCGTTACTGCACCGCCCTCGTGGGTCGTAGCGTGATGTAATAGGCTATATAACATCATGCTACGACCCACGGGGGCGGCGCAGTAACGATAAACGCGGGTGAAACAGCGGGAACATCTAGTTCATAATAAAATCTTCCTCGATAAATAGGCTATCCAACACTAAAATAATTTTTCAAATCGAACCAGTAGTTCCTGAGATTAGCGCGTTCAAACAAACAAACAAACTCTTCAGCTTTATAATATTAGTATAGATAAATACCACGCTAAGCAATTGGAAACTGGATAAACCTAGCTTTGATTATTTGTTTAATCCCAAGCTACCCAGTTTGAATGATTTTTTAGTTACATAATCATATCAAGATCCATTCGGTAGTTTTTACGTAATGTCGAAACAAACAGACAACCACTGTTCTAGGTTCGGATTTCTACTTAATTTAGTTTTTAATACTATATATGTATATGTCGATGTCATCCTAATAATAATAATAAGATTTATTTTCTTAATTTGGCACAAATATACAAACATCATATTTAGTATTTACGATAAACTCTGGTACCCAGAATAAGATTCAACTTGTGTTTAGGGTACCAGGTACCTTGCAGCGGAGAGCACATAAACGCGACGTGAAACACGTAAAGTTTACCGCAACAAATTTGCATGTTTCAGAAACATGTACATAGATTTAGTTTCTTAAACAATGTTTATAAACATTTGTTGCTCAGTGAATACATGGCTTTAAAAGCTCTTGTCGCTTCAAATCTTTAATCCACCTACAGAACTCCAGCGACCGATTCCGATCAACCGTGGTTATTCTGCTAAAAACTCATCTCGAACTCGATTGTCGCCTCGCCAGTAACTATAGTAACCAAATTTTAACTAACTCTTATTGTAATATTGTCTTCTGTTTACGCGAATGTTATTCATTGAAATTAAACTACTATATACGGATTTTATCGCGTTGTTTATTAACTTTATTAAATAAACAACGCGATAAAATCCGCATATAGTAGTTTAATTTCAATAACTCTTATTGCCCTAGAAATCCCTAAATTTTAACCACCGTCTTGCATCTGAGTATTGTTGTGTGATTTAAAGGAGTATTCCGCTTTCGGCACTAATTTTTTCGGCACCTATGGTTTCGGCACCTAAGCTATTCCACTTTTTATTTCCGAAACCATAGGTGCCGAAAGCGGAATACTCCGATTTAACAGAATAGCCCTGCAGCTATATGTTTTTCTCTTATTTACACAGCAGGTTATAGCACTTTGTTTTATAACCAAAGACACAAAAGATCCCACTGGGTCGAAGTGTTGCCGGTTTACACTGACTGGCCCCCACATAAGATAAGGTTTATAACCAAAAATATTTGTGATAATTGTGATTCGCGAATACCCTAGGTTTGCGCATGAGTTTGCGAAAACATTACAATGGCACTTTACAATAAGTGGCACTTAATCACGAATTATTACAGTCATGTCGTCGCATGATATGTGTTTAACTGCACACGACTGTTATTACTTATTAGATAGTAGATAAATATTATCATATAATAAGATTACTCTTGATGTGAATAGTATGAGCATTAGATACTAATGATGTGCTCTGCCAAGTTTCATGGTCATACACCATGTGACTTAAAGACATGGTCATATTAGAGTAGGGCAGATTATTCCAAATGTAAGTCCTAACTTTAATATTGTAAATGCGAATGTGAGTTTGTTTGTTACGCTCTCAAGGCTTAACTACTCGACCGAGCATCATAAAATTTTGTTGTAATTTTTATCTGTTTATATATTACTAGCTTTTGCGCGCGGCTCCGCCAACGTGGTACCTAAGTCAATAAAAATTAGCCTATATCCTTTCCCAGGTTTTAAACTATATCTGTGCCAACTAAGGTAAGTGGGATTTCTAAGCAATTCAACAGTAGCCGTCAAAGTACGCGACAAGAGAGCCACAGGATATCTAAAAGAAACGAACTCGCCCATCTTAGTATGCCTTTGGATCGTTCCTGGAGTAGGTTAGCTACCTTCACTTCCACTAGCGTCATGGCATGACACTCATATTCTCAAGAAGCTCACATCACTCACTCGCATAGAAAACGGGTACAACCTCAATTCTGATCGTCCAGACTACAAAGGTTAAAGCTAATGACCACATTAGTCGGCAGTACGAACCAGTGATTCGCTACCGTACTGATAGTCTTTGCCTCTTCTCCCTAGCCTTTATTATTCCCAAGTCACTTGGGGTCGGCTTTCTAGTCTAACCGGATTTGACTGGATATCAGTTTTTACACGGAGCGACTGCCATCTGCCCTCAGAAACCCGAAGGCTAACGATATCCTAAAGCTTGACTAGTGTCAGGATATTAGATGGCACTGACTTCCCAATAACGACTGCCATAGATGTTCATGGCAGCCGGGACCGACCGCTTAACGTGCTCTCCGAGGCACGGAGCAGGTGATAATTGTCAATCAATACGCACATAATTTCGAAAAGTCATATAACTTCCGAAAGTCAGAGGTGCGCGACGTGGGTTCGAACCCGAGACCCTCGGCATTGTAGTCTGTTGGTCTCCCCACTGAGCTATCGCTGATATACTGATAGTTTTTACCTAATTCTACAAAATTAGAATAGGATAGCTAATTATGCAAATAATTACATTATTACAAGTTCTGAGGTTTTTTCTTCTCTATGTAACCCGCTTTACATTATGTTCAACATGCGACAACATTTTATTATATTTCAGGTATCTTTTTGAGAATATTTTTACCTTGTATTTAATTAAATTAAAGTCAATAAGTAAATGGTTTTATACATATCAAGTTAAAATCAGAAAATGCATATGCAGTAGATTGTGAAATAACTGGATGTAAGTTCAGCCCTTGACCTGCTGTTTACTTATACAATCTTGGGACCTGTTAGGGTTGCCCACAGAAAAGAGAAAAATATTTTCTGTGGGGTTGCCTGTATACCCGGCAATTCTTTGACTTCTCCTAATTTTCATATATCCTCCAAACGACCCGAAGAAAATTACTTGACATATTGTTCATAATAAATGGAACTTTATTTTTCGTAATTATTTGGAATTTGAGTGTAAAAAGATTATTAATTACGGTCGTAAGGTACGCGCGTCTTCTCTCCAATCCATACTAATATTATAAAGCTGAAGAGTTTGTTTGTTTGGTTGAACGCGCTAATCTCAGGAACTAAAGGTTCAAATTGAAAATTCTTTTAGTGTTGGATAGCCCATTTATCGAGGAAGATTATAGGTTATTTTGCAAAAACGGGAAAAATTATCTTATAAGAAAGCAGACGAAGTTGCGCGGATCAACTAGTATAATATAAATAGATTTTAGTAGTTTGCAATTTTGCTGATGTGATTCCGATGGACCGGGATAGAAAGTACCTATCCTATGTGTTATTCCAGAACGTATTATATCAGTGTGTCAAGTTGCATCCGTTCACAAACCTATCATCCCTGCTTTTAAATTATTTTACTGCTGGACAGGAGGCCCTTTTTGAAAAGGGTTATGTGGTCTTTACCACCCACGCTGACCTAATGCGGGTCGGCAAAGCTCGCAGCAATCAACATATCTCAACATTTTCGAGAATTTGGCGGCCTCGATGGCGTAGTGGTTAGTGTAACCGATTGCCACGCCTGAGGTCGCGGGTTCGATTCCCGCACAAGTCAAACATTTGTGTGCATGAACTTGGATGTTTGTCTTGGTCTGGGTGTTTCTATGTATAATATGTATGAATTTACGAAAAAAAAAAGAAGTTTATATGTATGTTTATCCATTGTCTAGTACCCATAGTACAAGCTCTGCTTAGTTTGGGCTAGATGGTGTTGTGTGTATGTGGTAGAATATATATAATATGAGAATATAGTGAACAATTTTCAGACTTACAGATTTTCTCAGACTATCTACTTTCCTTTATTTTTAAAAAGGCGAATAATTAACTAGGTATATGATACGCGCCCCTTCAAAAAGTCAGAGTTGTGTTATATGGAATAGAACTCCGAGCTTTTACCTAACAGCCTTTTTTTTCTTTTTTTTACGTGGGGGAATGCATTGACGCATACCCCTCCGCGGGGGCGGGCGAGGGTTTATGTCGGTCTCGCCGGGGTAAAAGAGAAAGATGAACAATATATCTACTTACTACTACTACTAGACTTATCTACAAATTTTAAAACAACTCATCAATACGACACTTAAATTAATACCAGCATATTCGTCTGCATATTCCGCCATTTTCCTTTTTTTTGCGTAACGCATGCGACGTTCCGTTTTGGCAACCCTAAGCTCTAGAGGTAAATCTTTTTCTTTACCGCTTTCACCCCAAGAATGGCCAGACCGAGTCACGCCCTTAATAACTTTATTTATTTGTAGTAGGTGTGTGTTTTAACATATAAATGACAATAAAGTATTATTTTATTAACATTGTCTTATGTTTATGAGAGTATTACATTTTAATGTAATTTTTTTTTAATACGGTTATTTCTCTTACAAGACATATTATATACCTACTAATAGATTTTGCCCGCGGCTCTGCTCGCGTAAAGGAAGATTATGTCAATTTTCTATCGGTCAGGAGTAATACTGTTTCCTCGATAAAAGATACCCTATGTCCTTTTCTGTAGGTACCCCTGACAACGTGTAAACGAAATTTCATGATATTCGGTCGAGTAGTTCGTAGATAGGCGTAAAAGCGTAACAAACAAACTCAAATTCGCATCTATACTAATACTAATATTATAAAGCTGAAGAGTTTGTTTGTTTGTTTGTTTGCTTGAACGCGCTAATCTCAGGTACTACCGGTCCGATTTGAAAAATTCTTTCAGTGTTAGATAGCCCATTTATCGAGGAAGGCTATAGGCTATATATCATCACGCTAAGATCAATAGGAGCTGAGCACCAATGAAGAATGTTTCAAAATCGGAGGGTATTTTTTCCTTTTGAGAGCTTCCGCTGCGTGCGCTGCGTAAACAGTTAAAGTTTCGCAAAAATCATGTATGACAGAATTGTTCCCCTTTAAAAGTTCTAAAAAAAAGTCCGCGACAGCATATGTCTATCTTTTAAGGTTGGCTCACTATAACCATTTTTATGCTAACGAAATTTGTTCTAAAATAATGCATTATTTGCGAAGGTATTATTATAAACATGATATTAATCCTTATCCAAATAAATACGTTATTCATCACAAGTATTTAATTTAAAACAAAATTTCCCTTTACATCATTCGATTTCAATGATTATCTTAGGAGATATCGCAGTTTTAAAATAACATTGCAGCAAAATAATTACCCATTACAGACATAGTACAAACGATGTTTCTCCTGGTTTATTCTGCGTTATTACTACTGGTTCGATTTGAAAAATTATTTTAGTGTTAGATAGCCTATTTATCGAGGAAGGCTATAGGCTATATAACATCACGCTACGACCCACGGGGGCGGCGCAGTAACGATAAACGCGGGTGAAACCGCGGGAACATCTAGTTCATAATAAAACCAGTAGGTTCGAATTGAAAAATTATTTCAGTGTTGGTGTGACGCGGTGTGTAGCTTCCTAATGGTGAACAAATTTTCAATATCGGTTCTGGAGTTTTTGAGATATTTCATATAATATATAAAACGAATCAACCGATTTAAGAATTCTTGTCATGATTTCTTATTTTTGTTAATAATTCTGTTCGGGAATTTTTATTTACCAAACTGACAACACAGCCAACCATCATTTTTAAATAGTGGGGTAAGTGGGGTTATTGTGGAAGGGAAAAAGTAACTCGTCTATTGGCGAAAGATCGCTCAGCAGTGAGGAACGAGCATTCAACCATAGATTATACACTTATACTGAGACATTCAACTTAGTAAGACGGTCTCGACAGTCCGTGTAATCGCTGTGAATTTGGGAATTTTCTCCCTAGCCTTTATTATTACCAAGTCACTTTGGATCGGCCTTCTAGTCTAACCGGATTTGACTGGATATCAGTTTTTACACGGAGCGAATGCCATCTGACCTCCGCAACCTGAAGGTTAACGATACCCTAAGGCTAGACCAGTGTCAGGATATTAAAGGGCACTGACTTCCTAATAACGACTGCCATAGATTTTCATGGCGTGCTCTCCGAGGCACGGAGCAGGCGATAATTGTCAATCAATACGCACATAATTTTGAAAAGTCATATAACTTTCGAAAGTCAGAGGTGCGCGACGTGGGTTCGAACCTGAGACCTTCTGCATTGCAGTCTGTTAGTCTCCCCACTGAGCTATCGCTGCTGTTATATGTTTGAGTTATGGTGTAATAAACAAATAAGCCATAATCAATACTAATATTATAAATGAGAAAAATCTCTTTCCCTTTGTCTATCTTTATACACATAAACCAATGAATTGAATATTTTGATTATATTTGGTTTGGCTTGTAATATGGGGCAAGATGTAGTGCACTTAAAGAGAGTTTTTTGATTTTATTGCAACTTGTAAGTAGTCAAAATAAAAGTAAAAACCTTCATTTTATTTGACCTCATACAAACAATTGGCCGGTTGGTGTCAATGACCGTTCTACATTTTTTACCAGGCAGCAAAAACATCTTAGGCGTTTTTTAGAAACTAAAGTTATTAAAACACTCTTACTTTTTTTTAAAAATTAAACTACTATATACGGATTTTATCGCGTTGTTTATTTGACACTGTTACAAAATTTTTTGAAAAACTGTTACACTACTATAATCACTATTAAACTTTACAAATTTTTAAGCTAATTAAATTATTGAAACTATTAAAACTATTTATACTATTACTATACTATTATACTATTTAGATTTATTTTTACACTTTCCCCGACGTTATATACGCGATAAAATCCGTATATAGTAGTTTAATTTCAATGAATAACATTCGCGTAAACAGAAGACAATATTACTCTTACTTTTATTCGGAGCAGCGATATGTAGTTACTTTTTTATTGTTTTTGGTAGCAACTATGTAGTAAAATAATCCATTACTTTTAATATTATTATAGAAATTGTAAATAATGACACTGTATCCAGTTTAAAAACAGCGCCAGGCTTACTTAGCCTAGCACATGAGCAGCGATAGCTCAGTGGGGAGACCAACAGACTGCAATGCAGAGGGTCTCGGGTTCGAACCCACGTCGCGCACCTCTGACTTTCGGCAGTTATATGACTTTTCGAAATTATGTGCGTATTGATTGACAATTATCGCCTGCTCCGTGCCTCGGAGAGCACGTTAAGCCGTTGGTCCCGGCTGCCATGAACATCTATGGCAGTCGTTATTGGGAGAGTGTCGACACGAAAGATCCCACTGGGTCGAAGTGTCGCCGGTCTGCACTGACTGGCCCCCACATAAGAGAAGATAAGATAAGATAGCCTAGCACATGCTGAAAAATTTTATTTTGTCATAAATTAACATAGTTATTTAAAAAAATAAAAATATGTACCTGTTGGTGTTGCCTATGACCATATAAATTACTTTTTTCTTTCCTCTTTCTTCATTGTTGGTCTCGTGGCATTCGTTCGAATTTCCCTATCGTGGGTATAATTCCCAAGTCGGATGAACTATAAAACTGCTTGATATTTATTAGCAAGATTAGTAAGACAGTAATAGGATAATATATTACTTAAATATTAATACCTACTAATATGTAGCAATAGTTCTACGCCTGCTGCGGCTAGTGCCATCGTAGACTTTAGATTAAAACTGTCGAAGGGCCTCTGCACGTTGGACCCATGTCTCCGTGTGAGCCTCCCAAAGGGCCAGATATTTTTCTAATACGTTAGAAAAATATCTGTGATAAGAGAAACATAATAATAATATTTATTTCTCAAAAAGGTTACAAACAATAGTGTATGGTTTCACCGTACAATACTACGGTGAAACCATACTCTATTGTCAACTAAGCATTTTACTTCACTTTATCCTTACTAGTCCTTACTAATATTATAAATGCGAAAGTAACTCTGTCTGTCTGTCGGTCTGTCTCTCTGTTACCTTATCACGCTCAATCCGCTAAACTGATTTAGGTGAAATTTGGAATGAAGATACTTTGGAAACTTTGGAACTTTGGAAAGGACATAGGTTATATAACATCACGCTACGGCTTACGGGAGCAGCGCAGTAACCTCTAATACCACTGACGCGGGTAAGACCGCGAGCACAGCTCGTAATTTTATATTCATTAACCAATTCAGTACTCGATTAGCAATCATCGCGCGTGCTCCCTCGCTCCTTTGTATTTAACCTTTGGTCCGGTTAATAAATTCGTTATTTTTATCTTAAACCAGACTTAGTATTAGCTAATCTCGAACCTTCTACAAGTATGAACAAAGAAAAACGTATAATCTAAACATAAGTTACAGCATACTTTGTTAAAACATAGGTATTGTTTCAAACGATAAGAGTTAACTTAAGTTTTGGGTACCAAAAACGGGTCATTAAAACAGCTTTTTAAATGCGTCTTTAGTAAGTAGATACGTCTCTGTCTACACTTTCATAATCTCGAAATCAATATGATATGGTTTGGTACGTGACATGACTGAGACCAATTGACAATTGTACAAAGTTCAAGATGCGTGTAATGGAGCTAATAACACGTTGACTGTGTGTCAATGAACGATGTTTCAATTAGATACGATTCATGCAATTTAACGACTGCACTGATGGCTTAGTGGTTTAAATGAGCCTCGCCACTGCAGCCGCACCGAGTGTTCTAGGTTCCATCCCCATACGGTACAAGAATTTGTGTGATCCACAAATGTTTATTTCGAGTCTATGCCTTCTTTGTCCGTTGTTTGAATGTTTGTAGAGACCCCCGCGACTCAGGAATTATTCTAAGTGTGGCAGTTGTCTTTTTAAGACATAAAAAGAAACTATACTTAGTTCATGATGTACCTACTTGTTTAAAGGACTACTCCTAGGAGCATCAGTCGTCCACGACATATCGTGGAGGACTTGACAAACATACTATTGATGGTCACAACGGATAAGCAAAGTAAACAATAGTTGGTGGACCAGACAGACATTTGTCCGTAGGCGTAGGATTTAAACTCACAACAGACATCGCGACGGCAGGGACAAGGTGATGCTGCCATTCGTGTAGTTCAGAGGAAGCCAGACTTTTTTCTCATAGACTTTCAAAATTTTGCTGGTTCCGGCAGCTACATTTCTACCGCCAACATTTTAGTTCACAGCTGTTTAAGCTGTGTAATTATTGTTGATCTCTCTACAAAATTGAAAAATTATAGGTTTTCTACTGTAACCTTTGAATTACTTAAGACTGCGCCGAGCGTAAGACAGATAATAACAGAGTTCGTGCGGCACATATTGAAATCGGCGCGCGGCCGCCATAGTAAACTTGTATGGAGGATTTTAAGTGCTTTTTTGAGAAATATTTACCTTTATTGTCAACCAATAACTTAAATATTTGAGACGGACAAATTGTAATACAACTATTTATGTTTCGTTTAAGCTGTAAAATAGGATAGATTTCTACTGTTATAATCTAAAAATCACGTAGGTAACACGAGCTTACGTTTTTGCATTTTTCGTGCTACGTAATTTTGTAGGCATTAATTATTTTAAGTTTTTTACACGGAGTAATTGTAAACACATTCATTGTTATGGTAAATGTATATTTTATATTTGTATTAAAGAAAAAGTGTTGATTTTATTCACTTAACTGTGACCATCTGTTTTGGCACATTTCGCTCGGCGCAGTCTTAAGTATGTAAAGCACCTACATATCTATTATTAGTTTCATACGTTTTGATTATGTACTTCTATGTAGTCATAGCAATGGTATATGGTTACTAGGACCATAGTGTTCGAGATAACTAATACTTATTAATTAAATGCAAATGTGAGTTTGTTTGCTACACTTTGACGCCTTAACTACTCGACCGATCTTGAAATTTCTTATAAGTACACATTGTCAGTGGTACAGAAAAGGATATAGGAACATACCTTTCATCCCGAAAGAAAGTGTTAGGGGTAGAAATTTTATGACAAAATTCAAATTAACATGAGCGAAGCCGCAGGCAAAATATAGTTTTTTTTTTTGTTTTTTCCTTATGGGAAGTTATCACTGTAGCCTATGGACGCCTGCAACACCAGAGGCACCTGCGCGTTGCCAGCCCTTTAGGAAAGGAAGTGGGATGGAGAAGGAGCGGGAAGGGAGAAAGGGGTTGCTTGGGCCTCCAGCAATATTTGTTATTTTTAATATACAGAATAGAATTGATTTTAGTTTTTTTTTAAAGACGGTACGGACGGTACATGCGAAGTAGGAATAAATCCTGTGTCGTGGAAGACTTTACAAACATTCAAACAACGGACACAAGGAACACACAGGCTCGGTACAACTATCTGTACAACACACAAAGGGGAATGCCTATTCTCCATACTGTCTCAGGCCAAAGATGAACATCAAAAATTACTATAAAAATTGAGTGTTTTAAGATCTTAACAGTATTACATATCTAAAAAATATATTCAAATTGACGCCACTATTTTAGAAATACCTATAAAAAAGAAATGTGTTGAGGTTATTTTTGTATGCGAAAATGTGTCTGGCTGTGAGATAATTCAAAAACATCTCTTTTCTCAATGCTCTATTATTTAATTATGATAAAAGGTGTGTTTGTAATATATTTTTATCCAGTTATACATAATAGGGTATGAAAAAAAACTTACTTACTTGTTATTTTAAACGTCTATATTCTTATTAAACTTACTTGTTATTTTAAACGTCTATATTCTCTTCATTGTCATATACTATAAACAAATCATCTAGAAAAGGCGCAGGAGGGCATGACTCATATCTTGCCCAATAGACTTACTCTTTTTAACTATCTTTTGTAAATAGCAGTGGCGTCAATTTGAATGAAAGTGAATACATATTTTTTTACGACAAAATCAACTGGAAAGTATATTTTCCTCTAGCCTCTTGTCCACTCGTGGCCTCAGATGAGCGTTCCCGTTATTGTCGTGTGTGGGGATCTAATTCACAGCACTTAAACCACTACGTCATCCGTGCATTGATTTTATATCGATTTTATTTTCAGAAGGGCATGATTCATCCATTGCATATTGAAGATAAGCGTGTACAAACAATGCGCATTTTATTAATATGTATAGATTTATTCGCTGTCCCTTATATAATAATGAATACTTGATTAATTAAATTACTTAGGTTCATAAATAAATAACTACGCGTAAGTGAGCGTAAATAAATTAGAACAACTATATCGGTCTATATTATTAATAGACTTGTGCTACCTTTAATGCCGCGGCCCCACACATTAGATTCAACTTTGCGTCCATGCTTGGCTCTAATTTGGAATGGCCAATATTAAATCAAACTACTACACCACACATTGGCTTCAATACCAACTTTGTACCAAACACTGGAAATAGACAAGCGCGGACCTTGTTCAGTTGACGCAGAGCGGACTATGGACGTTAACTTATTTGCACTAGCGGCTTACGCATAATATGGTTTAGGTACATCTTATTATTTGTATCGTACAAGAAAACAACGAAAGAAAAAGCGTGGGGGCGGGGGAAATGACCAATGTGTGGCGCGCGCGCGACATTCTGTCCAAGATGCCCGCGCGCACTCTACTTCCATTCCCCTCGCCTTTGAACTTGTTGAAAAAACCGACTCTTTGCGCGTCGGTGTTGAACACAGGACGGTGATTGGACGCAATGTTCACATTGTGTCAATGACTGATCCACACATTGGAGTATTGGACGCAAAAAGCTACAATGGTGCAAATATAACCAATGTGTGGCCGCGGCATAAGAATAATAATTATTGTAATCTTTGTAAAGAAACAAGGATTTTCTTATATGCTAGCAGCAGCGATCTGTCAACTTTGTGATTTTTTACAAGAAGTCAACATGAACTTTTGCTTTTCACAAATTCTGCCTTATTAAAGACAACTTTCGCACTAGAAATAAAGCCTGTACCGCGAGGGACTCTACAAATATTCAAAAAACGGTCACAAAAAACACCTAGTCTTGGAACAACTATTTATTGTCAAACACACAACTTTTTCCCCGCGTAGGGGTCTCTCGGAGCTCCTGTGACCTACTAGTATCAGCTTTCCAAAAATTTTATTTTTGTCCTATGACCTCTTTCAGGATGACTCCTGCTGTGGCTTCAGTAAGTAGGGCTTTCACGCAAAAACCCTAGTTACTGATGGAATACAACACAAGGATTTCTGTTACTTACAGTCGAAGGAGAAATTCAGGCTTGAGCGAGCTTATATTTTAAATCAATGCATGCAATATTTATTATGGTGAACAATTGAAGATAATACTTATTTAGATTAATACGATGATGAAATAACCAACTATTGTTACTAGTCAACAAGTTTCACTACAATGTGGGAGAATAAATTAAGTTGACAATGTTTATTATTATTCATTACGTAAGATTTATGTTCTACAGTAAATAAATTACAATTATATTACATTTATTACAATTGTATGTACACGTGGCTTTGTACATACATCCATACATAGATTCCCGCCTGTTTTCCAGTGGGGTAGGCAGAGACTACGGATTGCCATTTGGTACGATCCTGACACACTTCTCTGGCTTCATTCACTTTCATCACATTCCTCATACACGCCCGTCGGTTCAAGGTGCTCTTAAACTAGCCTTTGTCCAGAACGCTTCCGATCTAATCGAGAAACGTTCGCCGTTTGTAAGTAAGTATATACTTTGTAAGTATACAATAATATACTATATTCTAAAAAAAAATCAATGGGTTGCACTCCGGGAGTGCCGGCAGAAGTGAAAACTTGAATATTAACGTTGTGCATTTTTGATATTTTGGACTGGTTAGGGAATGATTTTGCACGAATTGCTTTAATTATCAGTATAAAAGTATCTACTATCATTTATGTGGTAAAATACAATATTAATTTATTGCGCTATCGTACACAAACATGACAATTATTCTCCCTCCGTCTTACGAATTTTCGATCAGGTCACGTGTCCTGACGCGAGTTTAACATTTTTTACCCATCACAAAGAAGTGCACAACAACGCTAAATAAGTTTTCACTTCAAAAATAAAAAAAGAAAACCTAGGCGAACGTTTCTCGATCAGATTGGAGGCATTAACGCTGCGCCACTGAGGCATAATAACAGTTCCTAGATAAAATATAATCTTCTTCTCCTTAGGCTTTATTAATCCCAAGTCACTTGAGGTCGGCTTTCTAGTCTAACCGGATTTAACTGGATATCAGTTTTTACACGGAGCGACTGCCAACTGACCTCCGCAACCTGAAGGTTAACGATACCCTAAGGCTAGACCAGTGTCAGGATATTAGAAGGCACTGACTTCCCAATAACATATAACTTCGGAAAGTCAGAGGTGCGCGACGTGGGTTCGAATCCGAGACCCTCTGCATTGCAGTCTGTTAGTCTCCCCACTGAGCTATTACTAAAATATATTATTGTTATATTTTGTTGATAAAATATGGAAAAAAAGTGGAGTAGGCTGCGTGACGCTGTATTGGATATAACACCATGGCTGTGCGTCACCTACTGGCGAGAGCAACATCCGCCGGCGGCCGGACCAGCCAGTTTTACATAAAATCATGATTATGAACAATTAAAGAAGTCGTGCCTGATTAAATTCTATCGCGAATCTAGTTTGAAAGCGTGAAATTGTCAGGCGCCTCAATATTATACTTTATCGCGACGCTCTGCTTTCTCTGAGTTTTTTTACATTTTTGTCGAGAAAGTAATCTGTCTCATTGGTTTCATGGCATAAGCTGGCACTTTTATTTGCAGCCTAGCACGAGAGTTTCTTCACAAACAACTCAATAATACTTTGGTCGTCCTGAGAATCGAACGCGGAGTCTTACGATTGGACGCAAACTTACCTATACAACGAGACCAGGATGGACAGCGTAAAAATGGTACAAATTTAATCAATGTTTTTCGTCTCAACTGAAGTTGATGTAAAACAGGATAATTTAAATCTACATACACACACATAATAATTCCACAGATAGTCAGGTACGCATCTTGAATTTCAATAATCGGCCAATAGCTTAACTGTCAAACCTGCCAACATAAAAAAAATATAACTAAATGCTTTGAACGCATTCGCATATTTAAATAGAAAAAAAAAATAAGACAGAACACACACCTGGTTATTTAAGTTATACATTTTACCACGTACCACGGCGTGATTCCACGATTAGGCAAGTTTAGTAAATGATAAATAAAACATGACAACGATTAAGTTAGCTACTCACATGTGATATAGTTTCCATGCGCACTCCATTCAGACTGTGAAACGTATTCAGGAGCATGAAGCTTACGTTTTTAGCTAGATCTTGTAAGTTCGGTATACTTCTTTCTAAATGTGTTTTCATTATTGCTCTCTCCTTCACTTGAATTGAATATCGGAACCACAATTTAAAATACAAATTCATCAATGTATTCTGTATTCTTTGCAGAAACGTCATTTTTGATGTCATCTCGGAGCTTATTACCGGTACGTGAGAAGAATTGTCCGTGACCCCAATACGGTCCGAAGACCAGTGCAGTCATAGGGCTTAATAACATCGAAACAACGGACGCTTTTATTCTATAAACATGTAAAAGTCCAAGAGTCCAAGCACACAATCGCTGTTAAAGTTTTCCGACAACACCACGTCGTATTCCTTTTTTAAAACTTCATGTAAAGGCGGGAATTCTACTAACTATGAGCATATTTCCAGCGCCATCTTGGATAAATGATTAAACGCTGTAATTTGCGTCATAACCATTTGTAGTTCTAAGCTTTCGATTATTTTATTTCGCTTTTCAAACAGCTCTAAATTAATGGCTTCTTTGCGTATCGTGACAAGAGTTTGGAGCAGTGCCGGATTAACCACGTAGCAAGAGTAGCAATTGCTACGGGCCCCGCATATTTAATCCCACTCATCTCTGCCTGAGCGTAATTTTTTGAGTGAAACTTGTGTGATAAGATGTGGTATATTGAATTTACTTGATGTCACAAAAACGTGAAATATTACAACTTTTCCTACTAAGACAATCCACGTCAGACAATCGGTAACCGACTATTTCCTTGGCGTAAGTAAAACACCGAATTTCATACGGTAAACGCACAAGTTCTACTAAAAGTCGCTCGTATAAATGTGTAGAATTTCAGTCGACCCAATAATCAGCTCTACAGAAAGTTTGACGTATGCAAGCACTCTTACCCGAAAGAATTTGCTACGGGCTCCGCGCTTGCTTAATCCGGCACTGGTTTGGAGACTTACATGAATGTAGTTATTTATTGGTTTCTTTGGCGGGAAGAAGGAGACGACAGTGTAATGTAATGTAATTGCACTGCCTTTTCAGCATTTGAACTCCAAGTTGGTCCACTATGCGTTAACGACCGTGACTTGATGTCCGCGTTCAGCCAGTCTTTTGAGCAACGGTTCGAAAGCCGCATGACGACTTTTACTTACATGTGGAAAAATACCGAGAACTTTTGCTGTATGAACTTCACACACACACAACAGGAACAAAGCGTTTAATAAAGTCATGACGTTGTACCTATGGCTAATAACGAAGCGCTTTTGTTCTTTACCTCGAATCACAGCCAAAAATTTCAATCAATCAATCAATCAGCCCACCGCAGTCCACTGCTGGACATAGGCCAAAAACTTAAAACAGGAAAATTTATACTCGTTACCTACTAAAAGTACAATCTTCTACCAGACTGTGACACTGGGTAAGAATATTATATTATTCTGGTATGAGTAGGTACTGTTATATTTATAACTTCAGTAATATTATTATTTATATATATTTTTAGGATAAAAAGTAGAAAATAAAAAAAATAAAACAAAACTAAACAAAGAAATCCTTTTAATACTTTTTTTACACTTTTAACCTCCAAACAATGACACCCAATTACATGATTGCGATTGCACACTTTAAAGTTTTAAAACAATAGAAATATAAACGAATATACTTTATACAAAGTAAAGTGGCTTACGTGACCTGGGAACGACTGTCTGTTGCGAGCACCAACGATCAAATGGGCTTGACAGCCGTGGCGCACCGTTTATATAAGGAACGTGCGGTAGTTGTGTTTATGTGTTTAAGTTGGTGGGGCTATGTTCCTTACAATATATACTTAGGTACCTATTTCTCTTTGCATTAGGTGTTATAATTATATCAATATTCTACCATGTACCTACTTATGCAATCCAAGAATAGTCAATGACATATAAACTGTGATATAAAATGCATTCACATAGCAACATACTGTTCAATTAGATAATAAAACAAATAGCGTTTCTACGTCTTGTTTGCAAGGAAAATTTTACACTTGTCGCTTCTTACTTTAAGATATTAAAATAAGTTTAGTCATGATTCAGTCCCATTCGTATTAGGATAGCTTAGTATAAATAAACATTAAAAGAAGATTAATACATACCTACGCACAAAGACTTATAAATTATAACGCAATTAAATGTACAAAATGTGTAAATGTATAATGTTAAAGTTTTACTTGCCGTTGACTAGATGGCGTACGTATGGCAGCGTAGCATAAAAACTCATTACATTACCTATATAAAGTAGACAACTATAGGCATTATATTTGCTATTATACTATAGGGCGTTATCGTAATATGACTGCATAGGTGGCTTATTTGGTCTCCTCGCCACTGCCGCCGCCGCGCCGCGCCGAGTATTGTGGGTTCAATCCTCACATGGGACAAATATTTGTGTGACGAAATAGGCAAGCGATCTCTTTGCCGCTATAAATGTTGTGGGTTGACTATACCTACCCTTTCGGATACAGGCGTGTGCCTATGTATTTATAGTTAGCTGGACGTGTGTTATCCGCACTTAGCCCCATTGGGTCATCGTGCGTTAGTTACCGACATGAAAAGTTGATCGGTTACGCCACGTTCACATTAGGTCGGACCGACAGTTTTACAGGAACGACAAAAGTGTCGGCTGCAAATTAGTACATGTATTTCAATAGCGCTGTTCACATTATGGAGACCCAATAAACCTGTCGTCAACGACACATTTAACGGACGTCCGCCACGATTTTGATCGGGTCCGACGTAATATTGGCATACTGCTTTGTGTGGCGCCGTTCACACTTGTCGGATCGGAGCGGCGAAACCATCCGACCGACACCCACCCACCCGCGCGTTCCCCGCTAGACTGTCAGTAAACAATAACCAAGGACATCACCCATTATATATAACGTCGTCGTCGTCCATTTTACGCAAAAACCAACTCAAAACTGTTTTATGACGAGTCGGGCAGCGGTAAATCGAAAGTAACGACAGTTGTAGTGTTCACATTTGGTCGGATCGACTGTTTGAAGTGTGAACAGTAGACCCGTTAAGGCGACTACGGTAAAACTGTCGGTGCGACCTAATGTGAACGCAGTGTTACTCATATCACCTCAGCTCCGTCCAGAAAGATATTAGGAGACAACTGTTGTGCACTACTAAGCCGTCCAGAAACGATGAAGGAAGTACTCCTTCCTTCCTGGACGGTTTAGTAGTTGCACCCGTTGGTTGCTGACGATTTTACAATGTAGTAGCACGTGAACATCCACGCAGCCTCTACATAAGGGGCTGTCAGTGATGCCGATGTTGAAAAGGTGTTTGTTGAGTGAGCAGTGGCCTCATATTATACCCTCTAGGTGGCGTAGGTTTTTCCTTGTGGAACGTAGCAGTTACCGAGCAGATGTTATGTGTATGTATGTACATAACATATAAGTATATAGTATAAAGTTTCACATAGAAAACGGTCTAGTTGGTTCTATGGCATTTTGTGGCTCTCATTTGCAGCACTGCTAATGCTTGATATAAGGGTATTAAGGCCCTGTCACAAATAACTTTTGTAGCGTATTATTTGTGTAATATACCCTTGTCTGCCCTTTCGACGATATAATTATGTATGTACACGTGTGAAACTGTGTAAATATGTTGTACAATGTCAGCACGGTGCTTTAGTATTGTAATCTCGTTTAAGTATCTGTATATTAATGACAACGTTAATATTATATCTGTTCGTGATAAGGCGAATGGTACACTCAGATTCAAGGCAGACCATTGAGTCTGAATTGTGATATTATTCTATATATATCTTTAAGTTAAAACAGACAACCAGGTAAAGATATATTTTTTTTATTTTGCTCGTCAAAATGACCACACTCCACCTGATGGTAAGCAGTCGTGTGGTCTAAGAGCAGTGGCCTCCACACAGCCCCCGCAGTAGCCGAGGCGATGTTGAGGTCTCTACTTTGACGGCCTGAGAAGATGCTTTTTCACGCCCCGCTTAAAGGACCCAGGATTGAAGGAAGAAGGAAACACGTGCCTTGGCAGAGAATTCCATGCCTTGTTCGTTCGGCAGAGGTATGAGGACCCAAACTTTTTGGTACGCGCTCTAATCGACTCTACCGTGTAAGGATGGCATCTGAGCCCAGCACGCGTTGTTCTGGATAGGAAAGGGGAGGGCGGGATAAGGTGGAATAACTCTTCAGAGCACTCCCCGTGGTATATTCTGTAGAAACATGCCAATGAGGCAATGTCCCTACGGAGTTGCAGAGGTTCCAGTGAACTCGTGACCTCTGGATCTCCGATGATACGGACAGCCCGCCGCTGTAACCGGTCGAGAGCGTCCAGCAAGTACTGCGCGGAGCCATCCCAAAGATGAGAACAGTACTCCACGCAAGGGCGCACTTGTGCCTTATATAATAGGCACAGTTGCCCAGGCGTGAAGAACCGCCTCACCCTGTTCAGAACTCCGAGTTTTCGCGAAGCTTGCGTAATGACGCTCTCGATATAGGTTTTCCGATTAAGGAAACGGCAAAGATCCATACCTAAGATGGAGAGGTTGTCACGTATCACCAATGGAGTGTTGTTCAGAGAAGGGAGGGGAAGGAACGGAGACTTTTTTGTTGAGAACGCGCATGCCTGGGTCTTCTTGGCGTTGAACTCGACCAAGTTCTTGGCACCCCATTCATAGATGCGGTCCAAGGTCTGGTCAAGTTCAACGACAAGATTCTGCCTTTTCCCCACAACCTCAGCCTGTTTGGCCCCAGGATGTCCGAGATATCGCCCATGCACGGTACTGTCGTACGCATAACAATGTATGTTGCCGAGATTCAACATATCATTGATATGCAGAAGAAAGAGCGTAGGGGATAAGACAGACCCCTGAGGCACTCCTGCATTGACCTGCATAAATTTGGAAGCGCGACCGTCGCAAAGGACCCGAATACGACGCTTCTGCAGAAACTTGCAATCCAGGTGCACAGTTGAGGGCGCAAGCCATAGGCCGGAAGCTTGGAAAGAAGAGACCGGTGCCAGACTCTGTCGAAAGCTTTGGCTATGTCAAGGCTGATAGCCAAAGACTCGCCGTGCTTGTCCATAGCCTCACCCCAGAGGTGCGTGACGAACGCTAGAAGATCACCCGTTGATCGTTTAGACCGAAAACCGTATTGGCGATCATTGATCAACGATTGATCCTCCAGGTAGCGGACAATTTGGGTGTTTATAATCCGCTCGAACACCTTGGAGAGCACCGAGGTGATAGCTATGGGTCGATAGTTGCTTGGCTCGGAACGGTCCCCCTTTTTGGGAATCGGTTGAACGTTCGCCTCCTTCCAAGCCTCAGGCACAATACCTGCGGCGTAAGACGTCCGGTATAGGCGCGTAAGCGTGGGAGACAACTCCGCTGCACATTTTTTAAGGACCACAGCTGGGATGCCGTCAGGTCCACTGGCTTTTCAAACATCGAGAGACTGCAGTATCGCACGAACGGTTCGTTGCCTGATACATATATCAGGCATGGTGTAGCCGCAGTTGGCAATGTTAGGCGGCTGCGAACCGCAGTCATCGATTCGGGAGTTGGCCGCAAAGAGATTTACAAGCAGATCTGCTTTCTCCTGCGGCCGATGAGCCAGTGATCCATTCGGATACCTCAGAGGGGGCAGCAAGGTCTGGCAGAAGTTGGACTGCACGGCTTTGGCCAGGCGCCAATAGCTACGACTGCCCGTAGGATGCGCCATGAGTTCCTGGCCGAACCGTGCGACGCGCTGGGCATCCGCTCTTAAGTATGCCCTCTTGCAGACCTTTGTGGCTTGGTTGAACGCTGCCGTGATCCACGTTAGGGTCGTGGAGAGTGCGAGCCCTGATCCAAGCGCGGTACGCTGTTTGTTTACAGCATCAGCGCATTCACGACCGAACCAGGGCTTTTATTTGACTCAACAGTGTACGATCAGTTGTTACCTATATATTTTTTTGTCTCAACATGCTGTCTGGTCAGACATGGAAATGCTCAACATGCTGTCTGGTCAGTATGCAACGCATCGCAAAAATCTACGACGCCGCACAACGCATCGTGGAAAGAACAATGGCCAAATTTATATAGGTACTGTACCTGGTTTTATTTGGCATGTCCAGAAACAAACTGGAGTGGGATTGGTTTATTTTCATGTATTTAATACCACCTGTATGAAAATAATGTATAAGAAGCCTAAATATTTTATATCGTGAACAAAACGCTGTGCTACTTCGTACCTAAATAATACTAACTGGTTTGATCTCTACGTATTTATTTATTTGTACTTAACTCTTCGAAAATATGAAAATAATTGCAAGTATTGAGTATTGAACCCTTTAGTATGCGAAAAGAAACGAATCACATCGTATGTGAAATGAAAAGATGCGTTCTAAAATTATGTTATTAAGTTAAAGAAAAATACAATATCAAAAAAATGTATATCTTTTTTTCCTGGCTTCATAAACAGATATTTCTTAATTTTTCTAAAATTTTAACAATAACAGATTTTTTCATTCACAATACATGTCGGGTCGCCGCACATAGGGGTATTTGATAGTAAAAGTTGGCCAAAACTCTGAGATTAATTATATGTGGAAAAAACCACAATCTACTTAATTTTAACAAAGATAAAAAGGAAATAAAACTACAATTGACTTGCCAGAGAATATTTTATTGAATAAATTAATATTCGAAATCGTCACTATCTTCGGAAAGTTCTTCTTCATCTGTGTTTAAATTTAGTTCTGAACTTAATGTTATGCTTGATGGAAGAAAAAGTTTAATGGTGTCACTTGAAAATTGTTTAGTTTTTTTTCTTGGTAAAGGTCGTGTACTAGATATTAGAGGATCTGAACTTAAGAGTAATCTGTTTAAAATATCTCTATTACAAGATTCTCTCGAAAATTTTCGAGCAAATCCTTGGCGGTATGTCCGGAAATGTTTATTACGAGCTTCAGCCGCCTCCTCTGAGAGTTGCCCAATTGGTAACATGGCATGAGAAATTATTGCAGCACCATGTATTAATATTTTATGAACTGTTGGTGTCATCGGGTGCCAGTTGTACAAACTAACATATAATTTTGCTGTTTCCATAGCATATACATCGAATTTAGTTGTGTCAATTTCATGTCCACTGGATATAGCCTCTTGTATAATTTTAAATCTATATATTAAAGTCTCATCCACTCCAGTTATGCGACTTGCCAATTTTGGATCTTGGAAAAATCTCCGGGCCGTGTTACCGTCATTGGTGTTGCCGAATCCCGCCTTAGGTATGTCTACTAATAGTCCCATTTCCTCTCTAAAACGTGCTTGAATGATTTTCTTTGTCTCGTCCACAACTTTCTTATCTGCCAGATTTCTTGCTTGCCATTTCATAGTTGGTATTTTATATGCTAAGTGAAGAATTGACTCAAATAATCGTATTTTTGCATGAAGAACTGAGATACCAAACTGAAGAGCTTCTGTGTTTACATCACCTTTCTTCGATAAATTATTGAAGTCTTTCGATGTTACTCCACACAAGTAACAGCGCATAGTAGATAAAGTATCAGTAGCTGCATTACAAATTTTGCCATCCACCATGGTAAACAAAAGTGTGTGTTTGACTTCACAGTGATCTCCATTATCCAACAATACTTTCGTTTTTTGTAAATGTTTTAATTGGCTATTTACATATTGGATTTCATCTTTTGTCACATCCTTAGACTCTTGAATAAATCGTATTCTTATGGGTCTGCAATACCGCGGAGATGAGGGCAATGGGTTTTGCCAAAGCAATTTATTGTCCTTATCAATATTGATCTGTAATCTAAGCGGCACAAATGAACTTTGAAAAATGTTTGCGTCGGAGTATGTTGAATTTTCAAACTTTTGCTTAAAGCGGCTTTGTTGGGATCCGTCGCAACCCCATTTACAAATGAGTTCGAAGTTGTATTTTTCATTATTAGCGCATTTTTCAATTATTTCTCTTAGGTATTCACATAAACGAGTGCAAGTGTGATCGAGTACATCCTGTAATTTCACCTCGGCGCATGTGGATGTTACACGAAATGCTTCAGGTTTTGGATAACATAGCCTTTTAGCTTTTTGTATAATGGAGTAACATGGAAATCTGTGTTCGGCTGCCTTTCGTATGATATTGTACTGATTTCGGGTAAAGTCTCCTTCAACAAACATACTAAGAGCTTCAGTTGGTGACAGTTGAAGTGGTGTATCTTGTGCTTTAGCAATATTTCTGCGAAATCGGAGTGCTCTTTTCGGAGATTTTGTTATTTCTTTTATAATAGTAGAAGCGTCTGTATTGCCAGTTACCCTCAAGCTCATTTGTGCAGCAAATGTTAATTGATCTGCGTCCATTTGTTGGCGTAATCCTATTGTCTTTCTCCTTTTGGTGCGCTCACTAGATTCGGAGAATTTCTTTTGCGGGCGGCCACCTGCGCGCAATGACGTCATCAATGGCACAAAGATAATACCTTGTAACCACTTTTCGTTGTTCTTTTCAAAAACTTCTCTTTTTATATGCCATAGCCCATTTAGTTTTGAAATCTGATTTGAAATGAGAAAGCTTATGCTTCAAAATCTTATGGTCACACTTTGTCATTTCATGCAAATGATTTTCTAAATGTTCAAACTTTTTATCAATTTGTTTTATTGGGCATTTAAGAATGAAGTCATATAAATATTTCTTAGTGAAGACATCCTTGGAACTCCCCGAAGAACCTAAAACGAAATGAAATATGCTTTGTATTAGAACTAGTTTTAAAATTTATCTCATCTTTAAAAACACATCCCTACCATATCGCCAAATTTCCGCCTACTTTTTTTTCGTTTCTAATATGACAAAACGGTCTGCAATATATATCAATTTGAATTTTTACTCGGACGAAGTCGGAAATAAAACAAAAACACAAATATATAAAATTGCTGTACTAAAAAACTACGTTTATTATCGTTATATTTAAATAGGTCAGAAACTTAAAAAAGAAGGTTAAATTGTTATAAAATTTATAAATTTATAAAGTGCATACCTTCACTTTGCTGATCCATATTAAAAACTTTCACAAAATCACGTTTCACTCACTTCCAAAGCGTAATGAAATAATGAGTTTTGAGATTATCGAGAACTACTACGTGCGTTGCGAACAAAGACGAGATTCCGACTGAGACGCTATCAGTGTTGCATTTAAGATGGCGGTTCAAAATGGCGACCGTTCTACGCGACATCTACTATACTATTGAACAAAATTATTGCAATAATTCCTTTATATATTTGAGAAAATAGAGTTTTGGCCAACTTTGCTAGTAGTGATACCCGTATGTGCGCCGTCAGGTACGATTTGACAAATGTTCTTACCGATGCGCTGCCGCATCGTCCAAATCTGCAATGCGACGACGCGCTACCATTCAGTAAATTAAACGGGGTGATTAATTATTGATAGAAATGGGTGCACCAGTACCTACCTACTTTCTTTTTCTTAATGCGTCTTATCGCAAGCAGAAGTAGGACCCGTGTAGTTTGGTCCATGTCTCACTAGAAACTGGACTTATGGTTAGCGTCTTGTCGTATGCGAAGAAATTATTGCGTAGAATCGTCGCAATGTATTACTGTGCGACGTCGTTTTTGCGATGCGTTGCCGCAACGCACTGTTGTGGCTTCGCCCTATGGTACTTAATTTATTTTTACATTTACTAGCAATGTAGTATAATAGCCATTTAATGTTAAGTGGTAATAAGTAGTATAATGGTCGTTTACAATAGCAGGGGCAGCATTCGCGTATTGAGTCCCTGGTTAAAATAATTAAAGGAAGTCGGAATGGAATGGAATAAAAGAGGTAGGTAGGTATGTCTTTGGAACTGTTACTTACCGTACGAAACGTAGAAATAATGTCACTACTGTTAGGTAGCGGGCTCATTCATATCATCACCAAACAGTTAGAAACCGCCGAACCGGCTTTGAAACTTTTAAACTTTGTAGTAGTGTAAAATTCATCTTCAATGTTTTAGACAGAGGTCAAGAGTCTAACAGTAGAGACTGGAGAAGTATGGGACTACATCTCTAGCTATTTAGTCTTTTAATTTTTAGTCTATGGTATTCCGCTGCATGACAAAGATTTCCTGCGCATATCTTTGGTTTCGTTAGTAGCCCAATCATGCAGCCATCAAGATTTTTACGGGACTTTTACTGGCAGATAGCCGAAGTTAAGAGTAACTTAGGCTACCTTTATTTTAGATAAAGAATCTGCGCACTGAGCAAACACAATTGTGTTACATTCCACGCGGACGAAGTCGCGGGTAATCCTAACTAGTATTATAAAAACGAAAATGTGCTTGTTTGTTACTTTTTCACGCCTAAACCACTGAACCGATCATTCTGAAATTTTGCATATATACATTGTCAGGTGTACAGAAACGGACATAGGCTACCTTTCATTTCGAAAAAAATTACTGTTCCCGAGGAAAACAACAAAAACGTTCTTATGATAATAGATGGCGCCACGTTTCTTTCGAATCATGATTGAATTATATTATTACAAGCAGAGTACAACCCGAATTGATTATCAAATTCTAAATTAACGCGAGCGAAGCCGCGGGCAAAAGCTAGTAGATAATACTTACCTAAGAAATAAAAGTCAGGACATAAGCAATTATGTTTTATTATCAAAATACTGCGACGTACCAACTATACAACATGCCTTGTTCATCAACACGGACACACAATACAACCGCGGGACCACTAACAATAAATTATGACTTACTGGAAACAAATAATATTAAGGTATTTCGATGTAGTTTCATGCAGCGATCAACACAACGATCATTCTGAAACAAACACATGTATTAATATTTTAATCATTTAATAATTGAAACAGAATTGTATTGAATTGGCGACCATCCTTATGAACTGTATGTAATATCTCCTGCATAGATGATCAGTCGCCGTTAAGATTGGCAGCCATGATCGAAATTCGATCGTGCGGACTCTTTAGTGTAGAAAAGTCAATACTTAGGTGGCAAACAAGCATACAGCTCGCCTAATAGTAAGCGTCTACCCTAGCTATCATCTAGATTACAATTCAGGCCAAGCTACCAAAATAAGACGAATCTTTTTTAAAATCTAGAAATAATTGTCCCTCTTGCTGGCAGCACACTTGCGCTAGGGGCAATGATTGGCGCTCCTCTGCTGATGACAGCCTACTCAAGAAGCCTGGGAATTCTAGTCACGGCAAGAATGTTGTGTTCCTACTCAGTTGTTCTGTAACTTACAGTCATCTATACTAATATTATAAAGCTGAAGAGTTTGTTTGTTTGTTTGAACGCGCTAATCTCAGGAACTACTGGTTCGAATACAAAAATTCTTTTAGTGTTGGATAGCCTATTTATTGAGGAAAGCTATAGGCTATATAACATCACGCTACGACCTACGGGGGCGGTGCAGTATCTATAAACGCGAGTGAAACCGCGAGCACAGCTAGTAAACAATAAGGCTAATTTTGTAGTTTATCTTTTCTACCCATAGCCAAGGGGGTATAAATAAGGCGCGTTGTCCCATTAAAAAAGGAAAATAGGTCCTCTTTCAATATAGTTCATAAAACTAGCCGTGATGTCACCTAGCCTAGCTAAACTACAGCTATCAGACTCACGATATTTCATATCACGCGTCCTCGATATGACCATGTAACGCTGAAAGATAACTAACATAGTGGATTATTTCTATCTCTGAGTAAATAATCGCATAGACATACATACAAAGTCTCGCGCCGGCTATAGTCTGAAACGGTTGACGGCAAAAGGCTCGCCCCATATAATGTGACATCTAACTCCATAGCTGGCGAAATGCGTGTGTGTATCTCACCTAAGCCTACCACGTTTCGGATAAAGACATAAGAATATGTTTGCATGTGGTATTTTCATATCTATTATATAGAAACCGATATCTGGCCTTTTTTATACAACTAAGGTGCCAAACAAGCATACGGTCCACCTGATGGTAAGTGGTCACCGTAGCCTATAGACGCCTACAACACCAGATGCCTCTGGTGTTGCAGGCGTCTATAGGCTACGGTGACCACTTACCCCTTCCCGCTCCTTCTCCTTTCCACTTCCACAAAGGTAGTGGGAAGGAGAAGGAGCGGAAGGGGGAAAGAGGTGATTCTACAACCTCCAAATAGCATTTATCTATGAGATAAAAGTCTCGATGGTTGTCGGTGTGTTTCTCCAGTGGAGTTGTCGGTCTCAATGGTGTAGTGGTTAGTGTAACCGACTGCTACGCATGAGGTCGCGGGTTCGATTCCCGCACAAGTCAAACATTTGTGTGCATGAACATGGATGTTTGTCTTGGTCTGGGTGTTTCTATGTATAATTTGTATGTATTTACAAAAAATAAAGTATATATGTATGTTTATCCATTGTCTAGTACCCATAGTACAAGCTCTGCTTAGTTTGGGCTAGATGGTGTAGTGTGTATGTGATAAAACATTATATTATTATTATCTCTCTTCTTTAACTTAACAAGAGTGAGACAGCATGCATCTTTCGGATAAGTTTTACTTGATAGTAATTGTGAAACTGGCCATAATATTACAATTATGAAATCAGAAATATGAGTGCGTCTCTTTTTGCATTTATTTACTTTTTTTATTGTATACACTAGCATTTATTTTTGCATTTATTTGCTTTTTTATTGTATACTAGATTGCTAGTATAAATATATGCAAAAATAATTGTATTTTTGCATATATTTTTAACTAGCTGTTACCTGCGACTTCGTCCGCGTAGATTTTAACTAAAAAGTGTTTGTCGCCGCGGAACCCTATTTTTTTCTAAAATCAAAGTAGCCTATGTTACTCCTTATAACATCAGCTATCTGCCAGTGAAAGTCCCGTCAAAATCGGTTTAGCCGTTTCGGAGATTACCCGGAACAAACATACAGACAGACAAACATTTTAAAAATAGATGTTTTCGTATAGGTTCCTTATATACTTTCATATGCATTAGATAAAAAGCTGTTATTTTGACATTACAAACAGACACTTCAATTTTATTTATTTGTATAGATGTAATTGGGTTTGGAAATTATTAATATTCTTGTTAATCTCTCCAGCACAGCTAGAATGCTTATGTTAGAAGTAGGTTCACGTCGGTAGTGCTATGGGCGGGTTTCGTACCCACGACCTCGATCCCCATTACAAAGGGAATTGCTCAGTTTGTTAGGGTGCTTCGGCTTGGCGTGGACATTAATTATAGTAATAAATGCATTGCTTTTTTAATATCTACTAACTACTACTAACTAAATATGATAATAAAGCTGCAGCAGGTTGTGAAAATATGCCTTTTCTTGATATATATAATATTGCAATATTATCACTTATTGACTGAAAATGAGCATTTCATTGATTGAATAATATCTATATTTAATATAAAAATGATACCTTATTTATGTAACAAGTATCTTATTAAAAATGCACGTTAATTAATATGGTAACCCAGAATGGAGCGCAAAAGAAGAAAATTGTCGGTGCCTATGGTTGTTATCAGTTTAAATATTTATTTATGCGTCCTTTTTTACCGAAACCTGCAACAAGGTATTGTTTAATATTTTTTAATTAATTAATTATAATTATTTGTAAATAGATTTTTTACTGAGCAATTTCTCCACGCAAAGCCGAAAGTAACTATTTCCTTTAATGCATTATCTATTCGGCTACCTCTTTAGTTTTAATAATTACGAGCGCATTTCAATTAAACTATTATAAAAAAGAAATTTTCACGTAGCATCCGACAGTTCGAGCTCGACCCAACAACAGTGAAAGAAAGGTCACTTTAACAAATTTACCCATCGATCAAATATACCATAGATGCACGATCGTTGCTCGAAAAACGGCCCCAACAAAACTGTGCATACATCAGTCGTATGCGCTATATTATGCACCTGTCCCACTCACTCTTGCGTGCGCTGCCCGTAAGCGAGAGCGGATCGACACCACTAATACGGTGGAGACTGTATCATATACTTAGTATGTTTGTGTATCGCGAGTAACACACTTAGGACGCTTTATATTGACGCGTTTTAACTAAACTATTACAAAATGTTTCTCAGTGGGCGTTCAATGGTTATTCCGGTTTATTTCCTGGATTGCATAATAAATGCAGACACTTATAAGCAAGTAGTACTGGTCAGTGCCACATATTGACGCGGTTTTTGTATGAGAATGTGCATCTATGGTATATTTGATCGAAGACTACTGTTAATTCAGTCACATCATATTACAGTATACAATGTTGATATATGTACATAAGTTGCATGTTATCTGATCTGTTGCCTACAGCACCATGACGACTAAATAGCGTTTATAAGGTGCAGCGCAGACGACACACTTTTTGTGCGATCGAGTGTGCAGCGCACAAAGTCTGTATGGCGCGCAAAATGTCCGCTGCGGATTTTTTACACATTCAACGCATACGACGCACAGCTTCAATCATTCTGTCGGCAGAACTGTAGGGACGTACACGCTATGGAAATGCAGAGATTGCAGACAAAAGTGTGCGCCGTCTGCGTTAGCGCGCGTTGAAGTAAACGTTCTATTTTTTCGCGCATTTATTGTGCGGCGCGGCGCGGCGCTGTCTACCAGAATTACACGGATTTTTAGTGCGCTGGACTTTTTCCATGTCGTATGCGTTACTGTTTATAATTGCATAGGTTATATTTTTACAAACTAAAAAGTGCGTCACGGATAGTCTGTCGTCTGCGCTGCACCTAATTGTAATAATAACGTGCGACATATATAAGATGGGCAATGGAACATTCTAGCACAATAGAGTCAATCATTTAATGCATTCAACCGAGTTGATTCAAACGTATGAGCCACGCCAGCCGTTCAAGAAAAACGTACTTAGTTGAATGAGTAGGTTGCCAAGTGTAACGGAAGAACCCAGCTGGGGTCGAATGGTAAGTTGGTAGAAGAGTGATAATGATAGCAATTCGAACATTTCTTCAGAGCCCCGTGAAAGAGAATAAACCACAGAGGACGATCTTAAGAGACGGTGCAGCAATAGACAGCTGTCGCTTCAACATCTTCAAATGATATTATGCTTTTTACGGATTTTACATACATTCACGCTTGTTTCACGCATAGATTCACGCTTGTTTCCCAGAGGGGTAGGCAGAGACTATGGATTTCCATTTGCTACGATCCTGACACACTTCTCTGGCTTCATTCACTTACATTTACGGATTTTACAGCATTAAAATAACGTACATAGTTAAATTATAACGTTTAACATTTGCGTGAATGTAATACAATATTATCTTCAATCCGTAACAATTATTAAAATTTTCCGCCAGCCCTCCTAATTGCACTAGGGGGTCAGGAGGGAAATTTGCGGTCCTTATAAAAAATGTATTATTTCATAAATTTTAAATATTTGGTTGTTCTTTCTGTACTGCTTTAATCGTCAATAAACCCAGTCTTACCGCTGTAAGGCTGGGTTGCCGTTAGCGCTGCGACCCTTGAGTATTATTTGCGCCACTTCTACAAATCAGAGTGGCTGTATTGATAAAATAACGTGAAGGCGCATGGAAATCCTACTCAGAGAACGTTGTTATGCTGCGAATGAATAAAATCTCGGTCAAGATCGAGAATTCGAGATACTACCAAGGATTACGCGGATATGCCGCGGTTAAAATGGTATTGGCTTCAATCACATTCCGAAGAGACATACCTACAAATATATCCATACAAATAATACTACGTACCTATCTGCGATTTTCTGTATGTATTTTAAAACTAGAGAAAGTTATGAAGTATAACACACAAAAAAAAACATACAGTAAAATTGAGGACCTTGAGGACCTCCTCCTTTTTTGAAGTCTGTTAAATAGTCCTTCTCCTTATCCTAACTAATATTGTGTGAATGCGAGTTTGTTTGTTACGCTTTCACGCCATAACTACTCGATCGATCATCATTAAATTTCGCAAGTACATGTTGTCACGGGAACAGAAAAGGACACAGGGTATCTTTCATCCAGAAAAAAGTTACTGTCTCCGAGGAAAACAACAAAAACGTTCTCATGATAATAGATGGCGCCACGTGTCTTTGATGTCTTTTCTTCATGATTGAATTATATTAAATATTACAAGCAGAGTACGACCCGAATTGATGGTCAAATTCTAAATTAATGCGAGCGAAGCCGCGGCCAAAAGCTAGTAGTATATAAATAAGTTTCAGCTATAGAATAGTTAAGAGGTACCTACTGTAAATGAAATACTGTCTGAAATAAAGACTTATTATTATTATTATTGAAGTTAGTGTTAGGTAGAATTACGATGGCGTGTGTAACCCACTTATGTGCCGTGCCTTGTTCGTGACGGCATTTCATTCTGTTAAGTGATATTAGTTAACCTAGACCACACTATGGATGGTATGTAACTATGTACAAATAATCGCCATTGGCGTATTCGTTTAACATTCCTCTCAAGAGATTTTTCGAAGTTTTATTGTAAAGCCCGCCAGGCAAATGCCTCGTTTTCATACAGGACTGAGAATATAATAACACTAGATGTTCCCGGGGTTTCACCCGCGTTTATCGTTACTGCGCCGCCCCTGTGGGTCGTAGCGTGATGTTATATGGCCTATAGCCTTCCTCCATAAATAGGCTATCCAACACTAAAATAATTTTTCAATTCGTACCAGTAGTTCCTAAGATTAGCGCGTTCAAACAAACAAACTCTTCAGCTTTATAATATTAGTATAGATTATATGCCAAGTTAGATGTTCGATTCTAATATTCCTAACATGGTATATCTCTGAAGAGCAAAGTCTTTTTACGGTACTAAGCCTCTCAGGCCGTCCGTCTATCTGTCTGTTAGCAAGCGTATCTCATGAACCGAAATGTGTATTTCTGTCGCCATTATAACAATTAATAATAAAAAAGTACATAGTTTGTAGATAATTTTAAAAAGCCGTATTCGCCTCGCGGGCCGCGCCATGGAAACCATTAGTATAAGTTAGCCATCTTAATTTGACTTAACCCTTTAACTATTGAGTCGCATTTGCAGCCAGATACAATAGGTTTTTAATTTCTGGTTGGCTTGCTCATACACTTTTTTTTCTATGTATGATTATCAAAAAGGTAAGTCATAAACACTACTCACCCATAAAGATATAAAAAGAATGACAATAAGTAAAATGCCAGCTTGATCCAGCCTTCCCTTTGACAGACTGTCAACACATCTGCATTCATAATGCTTGTAGGGTCATACAGACCAGGCCCTGACATCACTGGCCTTGTGTAGTATCTGAAACAAAAAGAACATAGAATTGGAAAGAGATTTTCAGAGCCCAGACTCCAACTAGCAATAAATTCAATCATTTATTACAGTTCATTAATATGAATATCATAAAGTTAATAGATTATATAGTTAGTTATTTATAAACATATCCTAATTAACCCATTCACAGTCCCGTGATAGACACAATAGAAAATCAATTGTTATGTACCATATGTGGTTCATCGGACAGGGAACGTGTTAATATTATAAATGCGAATATGAGATTGTTTTTTAAAGATACCTGCCACACGAGGTATAATTCCTGTGTCACGAGGAATTTTACAAACATTCAAACAACGGACACAAAGAACACTCGGAACAACCATTTGTGGATCACACAAATTTTTGTCCCGTTTGGGATTCGAACCCATAACACCCGGCCGCGCAGTGGTAGCGGCGAGGCGAACACTTAAACCACTACGCCATTCGTGCAGTCAATCCTCATGATATTTCGCATACACATTGTCAGGGGTATGGAAAAGGATATAGCGTACCTTTCATCAAGAAAAAGTACTGATGGCAAAACTTTTATACTTATAAAACACCAATTTATTTGATAATATTTTTGTATTATTTTGCTGTACATCGCCGTGTCAGCATTATGCCCACACCTGCCATTTGTTTACTTTAGACATAATTATATATAATCAATTTAGTACCGAACAAGCATCAGCATCGTACTCAATCGGTTGACCTAGCAAGTGTGTCATTGACCGTAACACATATCATATAATATAGTATTAAATAGTATTATATTTTAACATTACTTTGGTAGAGATAATAAACATTTAATGCATTCAACCGAATGCATTAAATGCATCCATACATCATCCTTGGTGTATGGACCATTCATCATATTTGTCCATACACACAGGGTATATAACAGCAGTAGACACCCTTCAATTGCAGTAGTAAACTGTACATTGACATAGTTTGAAGCACATTTTAGATTACTTTATTAAGAGACAAGGAAAACATAAGAGGAAATATTGATTTATTGGGCATACAATGTTTCTATCCTGTTTAACTCAAATCATTCTTCAGATGCTACCATCGAGAACCAATACTTTTATCATTATGTTTTGATATTGACTTTTTTTTTTTAATCTCATGCGTCCAATGTTTGCTATTGAATTTTAAATGGCCTAACGAATCATAGGTATTCAACAATAAAACAGTGTATTACTATTTTTAACAGAAAATATACAAGAATGGATTACTTTTTGGTATTAATCTATAAGACCTTAATGGTATTGCTGTTTTACTTGAACAACAGAAATTAAATGCAATATAACCAAATATTCTGTAGCCAGACTCTATAAGAGACATTTTGGACATCTCTGCCTCACCGAAGTGAAACAGGCAAGAGTCTACAACTCAGGGGGACAATAATATTCAACATAGCTCTGTGATGTTGTTGAGATTATCAGCACAGTTAATTTGGTACATTAACCTAATAATAGACAATTACCTAATAATGGATGACTAGCAGAATGAGTCATAGGTTAAATGATCAATCTGTATTTTGGTAACATTGGCCCACTATCAAACCTATAAATCAGCTAATAATAGCTGTTTCAATCATTATAATCTAATTAATTTTTGTATTGGTTGATGCAGCAAACTAATTTAGACATAGATTTTTGAGTGGGACTTTGTGTAAGGACAAACACCCATTTCAGTAAGGCAGATCAACACAAAATCAAATGCTCTGATTGGCTGACTAAATGAACAATACTCAATCACATTTTTTAATGTCAGTTTGATTTTGGCTTGTTATTGAGATTAGGTGTAACATTTTCATGTTTTAATGATGTTTTCTTACACATAAGGTGTTTAACTCACCCATTGACAGAAACATAGTGGGCAATAACCATAAATAGGTGACAGTACTAGGCACAATTATACTATTAAGAGGATTCTTTTGGCAATAATGCAATACAAAATTCAGCAACAATGTAATGCAATACACAAACAATAAGATTTTAAGGTACAGAACAAAGTACTCTATTGCCTTAAAACTGACAAATAAAACTTAGAATTGTGTATTACTCATTGGTTTAATTAAATAAACTGCAGGAACATGAAACCATACAAAGTTGAGAACATCTTAAAAATAGATGTGCATTTGATGTATGGATAACAAACCTATTTAAAATTCATTTGCAGTACCAATGGTACAATTTAATCACGACAATTTCTTTGACAGTCATGAATAATACATTTGAATACTAAATGTGCGAAGAATCGACATGTTTACTGACTTTAGGGTCAATGATATTTAATATTGTGAATGTAACCCAAATTGCATTGTTTTAAACATATTATAGATAACCGTTCTATACTTGTATTCACCGCAAACAACATTTCAAGGTCTCGGCGCCTTGTTTTACAAGACCTTGTCCTTGCATCAACCTCCGGAAATTATCATAACATAACCTTTTAAACCGATGCTTACCTGTGAATGTGATACAAGATCAATGGAATGTTTATCAACAGTGAAAACCATTCTCCCGATAGTAAAAACAATAAGTTTATTAATAAATGCAGCAGATACTCGGGTAACACCAACTGAAAGAGAAAATATAGGTTAGTTATCTGAACTCTCGTGAACTTTGGCGAGACTGTAAATGTATAAATACTTACCGGGTTTAGACTATTACACTGGTCTATAGGATTTTTATAGTCGGTTTTTAATTCATCGAACGCAATAACATGGAATATCGAGAAAAATATTAAGAATGCATCTACAATTAACGCTATAATATAGGAAAAAGCAGGAAAGCTGAACGCCATTTTTACAAAAACTAGACAGAAAGAAAATGACAATTGACAGACAGGTGACTACACAGATATTTTTTTGGATTGGTTGTACCTAATGCTATCTGGCTATCGGCCTTTTGTGTGACAGGCTCACAAATATACCGGAGTGTCATGAAATTGCATGAAACAATCGTTGCAAGCGAATAAGCTTAACGTATTGCGTTGCGTACATATTATACGTATCTGACCTGTTGAAAGTATTTGTTTGTAGCATTTTCCACCTATTTCTTACAACTTTGTCTGAGCTCCTCACAAAATATTTATAATAATAATTGCTATTCTTTTGGTCATGAACTCAACAATAAAATTATAATTTTATTGTTGGCTATCCATAAATAATTTTTTTGTATTAAAAATTAATACAAAAACGTTATAATAAGTGTCTTTAAATATTTTTATTTCACCTTTACTTGGTAATTTTAGAATTGAAATTGCGAATTACTAATTTATTTATGTTCGGACCATAACTGCTTAATATTTACCAGGAGGAAAGATATCCTCTCGCGGATATCACCACCATTTCCAATAATAATTCAATTTCTGAACGAGTTTAATGTGTACAAATGACAGATTACCAACTCATATAAATGACTACTCTGGCAAATTAAGAAGTATAATAATTCTTTTGGTGTTACTTAGTTTCTTAGGGCTTTTTAATTCAGCAGTGTTAAATTTTGTTTGCGAATGGATTATTAACTAGGTGGCTAATAATTAATTTTCTTTTATTATGAAATAATAAACAAGTATCATGAAGCGTACTTGGATTGTGTGTTTATGTTTGGTAAAATTAGCTAGTAGTATAGAGCATGATTTCAAAGGTTTCGATGATAGTATATTATTTGGTATCAACTGGCCCGGTAGCAAGGATCTTGAAAATCTAGTCGATGGGGAAATTAATCCTCCTGCCACTCCAGAGGTAAGTTTTGTAAATATTACATATTATATAGCCACGTAGTAAAACGAATTCTAAAAATCGAAATAAAAATGCAATTTATTGTATTTACTGTACAGTTGCCAAAAGTGATATACTTCATGTTTCTAGGCCTGTTATGTTTCTGGTGTTAATTACTGTGAAACTTATCGAAAGAGTCTCTTCAGCAAAAGCACATTTATTAACAAAAGAGAATTTAAACACACATGCATAGATAATGCATTGTGTGAGTCTTTTGATTATATTGTATGTGTTATCAATTTATCATCCTTATCTAGGTTGACTTGGGTGCATAGACATCCTGCTGCTTTTATTTATTTTTATACTGCCGTGGTGGCTCAGTGGTATATACATATGTGACTAATGTGCACAAGGTCTCAGTTTCGATCCCAGGTTAGGCAGTAATGGTGGAGTTTTTCTATCAAAACATTCTTAGTAGCATGTGAGAACTATATTGTCTGGTACTATGTGTACTAAATAGCAATAGATTTGGCTCCATTATGTGAAACATAATCCATAAGGTTCAGAAATATGAGTTTAAAACACCTTTGACTACCTATTCAGTGATATAGTAGTGATATTACATATGTCTTGTTTACTGGGTATTTTAATTTATAGATTTTCTATATAGTAAATATGTATGTTTCAATATTAGTGTTGATAAGGATTTAGAATTGTTTTTTAGATATCATATCAATAAATAACACTGGGAAACAAAAAAAAAAATTTTCTGCGGCATTAATTTTGTAACTGGTTTTAATAAACACCTTCATCAGTCATACCCGAAATGTATTTACTTTGTATGGATTGACCCTGGTTCTTGAGATATTCAACATAAAGAATGGTTCCATGAGGACATTAGAACAATGAAAGAAAGATACCAAGGTCAATGGGACAGCCATATTATGATGGCAGACTATTGCTTGCGTTTAATAAGGGATTATCCTGAACATAAACGCAATAGAAAAGCTTACAGATAAAGTTATTCTTATAATTTTTTTTTTGATTTTTTTTAACCCGTCAACTGTCGAGCAGACATACATTTGTCCGTTTGTGTATTGTTTGCATAATGAATTTTTAATTATTTTTTACCTATTTTCCCTAGACGTTCAAGAAGTTAATAGCATTTGTATTAAATTTTCTTGATGTTATTATATAGCCGCTTCTAAAATATATATTTAATATGTAATTGTATTTTTATTTCGACCCTCTTTCAGTCATACAGTTATAAAGTCTTATCTCATAAACTACATAGAGTAAATTTAACAAATCTGATATTTTTCTCGTATTCAGCATACTGAACTTACACAAAATTGACTTCAACTTATCATGCCGCAAAATGACTGTTCCCCAGTGTAATGTTTACTTTAACTTGTTTTATTGTTGTAATGCCAGACATTGAAAGTCTGTGTCCGGTGGATATGCTGCTGCTACTCAATATGTTCATTGCTCTTTGTGTGTGTTTGAGGTTAATCCTACAATTATAAAAATTGTTCAGTCTATTCATTCATAACCAGCATGTTATTGTACTAGAGAAGGCCCACAGCAGTCGACAAAAAGGTTTTTTATTTCATGCCCTATAACTATAAAGGTATATTCATGTAAACATAGACAATATTTCAAAGGTACTTGGTTCTTTTGAAGCCCTCTATATATAACCATGACTCTAATATGCAGATATTCTTGAAACAAAGTACATTGAAAACTTTGTCAGGGTCACTTCACTGCCTAAAGAAACTGTCCTTTTGAAGACTTGATAGTTTTTAGTAATTATATAGAAGCTTGAAAACATGTTATTTTATAATCATACTAAAAGGAAGGGAATATTCTAAATACTTACATTTATCATTAAAAAAAGCTAAGAAAACTAAAAGAAAGTCAAAGATTGCTTCCTTAACATCAGCAGTACTTTTAAACGATGATGATTCAACCTATTAGTTAAACACAAATTTGTCATCACCACACAAAATTGTCATCATAATTATCATACTTTCAGCTGAAAGACAAAATTGTAGTCATTGAATAGTTCTGATTCCATTTTCCATTTATAATTAGTTACAGAAGAAAGAGATCCTAAAAGTCACAACTGCCAACAAAGAGAAGTATGAATGTAAAATACCAGAGTTACGAGCGAAAGAAACAACAAGTATTGAGGAGTATGACGGACCATCACCAATCAGTCTTCTAAAGCCGTTATTTTCTCAGAAGATATGCTCATACAGACTGGAGAGCTATTGGAGCTATGAAGTGTGTCATGGAAGGTATATTAGGCAGTATCATGAGGAAAGAGAAGGTTAGTATTATAAAATACCACTCAGAAATATTAGGCATGTCTACATATGGAGTAGGTTTGGATTGGTATTTCTACCACATAAGCAATTTTAGTGTTAGTTGGATGTGTATTCTCTGCAAGGGGTGTCTGGTTAGTCATACTGGCTCAGGTCTGACCAGAAACATTAAAAGGGAATGATGCTGCACAATACTTCCCTCATAATTTCTGGATTGTTCAGTAGCCTTAGGCCGGCACTCCACCAAAGCGGAGATGTGTGCGGTGTGCTGTGTGCTGTGCGAGAAGAGATGTTCTTCAGCTCGGGTGCGAGGCGTTGAGTGACATCGCTCACTGCACGCCGCTCACATCTCCGCTTCCATAGCACCATACAAATATTACACATCTCCGCACAGCGAACTCCACTGAAGCTGAGCGGAGAGGAGATGTGTCAATAACACAATTCTATTAGTTGTTTAAAAAACATCTCCTCTCAGCGGAGCTCTCGTCTCCGCTTTGGTGGAGTCCCGGCCTTACCCATTGATCTCCTACAGTGTAAGATCACAAGCCAGTGTCTCCTAGGTGTTTAAACAGTCTCTTCATAAGGAGCTGTTGATTGAGCCAAAGTTGAAGAAGTGTTGAGTGAACAGTGGACTGTTATTATGTCTACTAAATCGCGTAGGTTTTTATCTGGAGAAATGTAGCATCTTGCGCAACAAATAATAATTTATATCTACTTTGCAATACACCAAAAAGTGAATTCAAAGACAACCTTTGAAATATCAGATGAGCCTTTTACACTCAATATTGCTACTGAGGAATTTTCTAACAGTAAAGTTTGAGCTGTCAGACTTGGGAATAAAGGTCTAGGGCCAGGCAGTGTAAACTTATATTTGTGGAGCAGTTAGCTGCCAGAAATATAATTAAGAGCTCTGAAAATCTACAATTAAACTTTGTTTATTGGTTCTAGCTAAACAAGTTAAAACTCAGGAGTACTACTTGGGACATTGGAGTTCAGAAAAACATGCAAAGCTGGAGGCTATAGAATTTAAGGAGCCGTACAAGATGACGCAAGTGGAGGGAGTCAAGCTGCCTTCTGTGGAAATGGTTCTGGATGAGGGTAAGTCTACATATCATTATGTGATTGTTTTTGGTTGGCAAGAAAAAATAATATGTGGCTCTCGTAAAGCATCTTTGACTGCACGGATGTGGCTCTCGTATGCATCTTTGACTCCACGGATGTGGCTCTCGTAAATAATTTTTGACTGCACGTATGTGGCTCTCGTAAAGCATCTTTGACTGCACGGATGTGGCTCTCGTAAAGCATTTGACTGTACGGATGTGGTTCGTGTAAAGCATCTTTGACTGCAAGGATGTGAATTTCGTAAAGCATCTTTGGCTGCACGGATGACGTAGTGGTTTAAGTGTTCGCCTCGCCAGTGCGTTGAGTGTTGTGGGTTTGATCCCCACATAGGCAAATTAATTTTTGTTGTCCCGGGTCTAGGTGTTCTTTTTGTCCTTTGTTTGAATGTTTGTGGCGTTCTCCTCGACACAGGAATTCATCTTAGTGCGGGAGTTAGCTTTAAAACAGAAACCTCTGAAAAGACAAAGCTATACACTCGATAAAGTGCTGTCTCCTTATTGCTCATGTAATAAATATGTATTAAATTTATTACATGAGCGAAGATAAAGCCTTAGTCACATAAATAAACAAACTACTACATGTAACGTCGCCGTCGTGCGCAAATAGTATAAATAATATAAAATGTCTTTGAATATACCTACACATACTTTTTTTAATTACTCCCATATTTGCAGTTTGTGATTTAAGGTCCCACGCAATAAAGGGTGAGTCTATCGCCGCTATCTCAGGCCCCATGCTGCTGCTAAAGATTCCTTTACAAAAATCCAATAATACTTTATCCAGTAGGATATCGAATATAAGGCCTTCTGCTCACCAGCCTCTTTCACCGAGTTTAATTAAGTAGTTTATAATAAATAGACATTTTTAAAGAGATGTATTATATCCACATTACGCGATTCATGATTTTAAGTTCCACGTAATAGACGGCCTAGCCTAGCCTAGGTTAACCTAGCCTAATGTGGTCTGTGCAGATACTGAGAATTTCTTGACTCTCAATACCACTTTGCCGAAACCATAATCGAACCTTCGAGACCTGAGTGAGACCTCGATCTTTCATTCGCATTCAATACAGCTGCGCCGTTATGTTTTGTTTTAAGTATATAATAATTTCAGCCCTGTATTAAACTGTCTCACTGCTGGGCACGTGCCTCTTCTCAGTGTGTCATAGTGGCGCAGTGCGGGTTGGCAGACTTCATATACCTTTGAGAACATTATGGATAACTCTTAGATATGTAGGTTTCCTCACGATGTTTTCCTTCGCCGTTAGAGCAAGCGATAATTATCTATTAAATACACACATAGTTTCAAAAAGTCAGATATGCGCGCCTTGGGATCGAACTCGAGACCTCTGCCTGGCAGTCCAACGGTTTCCCACTAGGCTATCGCTGCTTTAAGTTTGAAGTAGTCTATGATAAATAGACAATTATTTGAATCTATAACATTCTTTCAGGCACAGTCTGTGATTTGAGCGGCAAACCTCGTCTGACCAGAGTATATTACGTATGCTATACCCACGGCAAACACGAAGTATACTCCTTCAAAGAAACCTCCACATGTGAATATGAGATCATCATTCTATCTCCCTTGCTCTGTGAGCATCCCCACTTTAAACCTAAAGATGTGAGCGAGAACATCATAGAATGTTTACCTCTCGACGATGCTCCGAAGAAACCAAGGAGTTTGTTGAAGATGGAGGTGGATAGCCTTCGGTTTCATCATCAGACAATTAGAATGATGAACAATAATGTAGGTATTTTAAATTTTTATTTATTTACACTGTTTTCTAAAAATTATTAGTTTTGTGAGTATTTTTGACACTAATAAATAATTGTGTGTATTTTTACGGAATATGTTAGCTGATATTTTTTTTGTTGGTAGTAAAGCTTTTTTGACTACCATTTTGAATAGTTGCATAAATGCATATTGTCCATATTTGTGTTTAATCTCACTATATTAGATCACATAAAATGTGTTGTATTTGTTAGTTTGAATTGTAGTGTCTAGGGTTGCCGCTTATGTTCTTCTTGCCAGTTAATTTGTAAATTGTTGGAATGCTAGACAGAATTAAAAAACTATTGAACCTGCCCTCCGTGTGCTATATAATAATATTAAAGATTTAATTCATGTTTTTCACTAATAATATAAATATTAGGTGTCTTTGAAAAAGTGTTAATGTGTAAATAAACTGCACCATGACTTATTAGCATGAGGAAGAGGCTATTGTCAGTAATAAATGTATAGATATGAAGCTTATACAATCATATTAGTATATATCAGCCCTTTTTATAAATTAATCTATTGTTGGGTATGGGCTTGTCCTCAATATGAACATGGTTGAGCCATAATCCACTAAGCTTGCCTAGTGCAGGCTGGTCGCTACTGATTTAAAACCGAACCGAATAGAATAATCTACATACATACATACATAGATTCACGCCTGTTTCCCAGAGGGGTAGGCAGAGACTACGGATTTCCATTTGCTACGATCCTGACACACTTCTCTGGCTTCATTCACTTTCATCACATTCCTCATACACGCCCGTCGGTTCAAGGAGCTCTTAACCTGGCCTTTGTCCAGGACGCCTCCGATCTGGTCGAGAAACGTTCGCCTAGGTTTTCCTCTTGCGACTGTTCCATTCACACTAGCCTTATAAACTTTCTTAGTCAGTCTTTCCTCGTCCATTCTTTCTACATGTCCAAACCAGCTTAACATACCCTTTTCTATTCTTGTAACTATATCCACTTTCATGCCGCATCTCTCTCTAATCACACTATTTCTTATTCTATCTTTCAGAGTCACACCACATATGCTTCTCAACGCTCTCATTTCTACAGCATTTATTCTGCTCTCATGCTTCTTTTGCCATACCCAACTTTCACTTCCATACATAAGTGTGGGCACTAATAGTCCTCTATGAACAGCCAAACGTGCCTTTTCGGATACATTTCGACTGTTCATAAAAGCGCGTAGGGCTCCATTCACTTTGTTGCCAGCAATCGTTCTCCTTTCAATATCTCCGTCATGTTTACCATCCCTTGTAAACAAAGTACCCAAATATACAAACTCTTTCACTTGCTCCACTTTTTCTCCATCAATCATAATATTACACATCGTCACGCACTCTTCCTTTTCAAATACCATTACTTTCGTCTTGCTTACATTTATTTTCATTCCTTTACTCTCAAAAGCACCATGCATAATAGTTACCATCGCCTGCAACTCTTCCGCCGATGACGCAAATATTACTTGGTCATCGGCATAAAGAAGACATTTGACAAGTAACTCATTCATTCTTAATCCCCATTCACAATCTTTTAAATCTTTCAAACAATTGTCCATGTATAGGTTAAACAGCCAAGGTGACGCTACACATCCTTGTCTAACACCTTTATCGATGCTAAACCACTCTGTGTAGGTCCCATTTATCCTAACACAAGCTCTGGAATCATCATAAAGAGATTTCAGAGCTCGCGTGAGGTTGCTATTCACTCCATACATGGACAATGCCGACCAAAGTTCATTCCTCACCACTTTATCATAAGCCTTTTCCAGATCCACGAATGCGCAATAGACCTTTTGACCTTTGGCCAAAACTTTTTCGGCTATGCTCCGTAAGGAAAAGACCTGATCCGTACATCCCATACCCTTTCGAAATCCCGTTTGTGCATCCCATATTTTCTTGTCGGTTACTTTCACAATCCTTTCAATTAACACTTTTGCATACAATTTACCGACGACGCTGAGCAAGCTAATGCCTCTATAGCTTTTGCACTCTTGCTGTGAGCCTTTCCCCCTGTATAAAGGTACTATGACGGCCTTGCACCAATCACTTGGTACACGGCCGGTATTCCAGCACAAGTTAAAAAGGCGGCACAACTGAGTTGCTATAAGACCCTGTCCAGCTGTCAGCATTTCGACTGTAATCCTATCATACCCACCAGCCTTTCCTGATTTCATGCTTTTCAATGCTTTCATTATTTCATCCATACTAATAGGGCTTTCATCACTACTATCATTATCATTCATTTCGAAACTTTGCCCTTGCCATTCCTCTCTTTCAAATAAACTTTCAAAATATTCCTTCCATCTCTTCAGTACGCTCTTTTCTTCATTCAGTAAACTTCCATTCTTATCTCTGATTGATTTCAGCTCTGTGGTTACGGTTTTACCTCGAACCGAGCGAATGGATTTCCAGAAGAACTTCGCGTTGGTCCGGAAATCTTCAGATAATCTTCTATCAAACTCGTCTTTCAATTCCTCTTTTTTCCATTTAATTACATCTTTCACTACTTTATTCATTCTTATAAACTTATTCCTAGCTTCATTCACATCCTCATTCGTTGCTTCTTGCATTCTTTCATTGGCTCTGACAGATAGCCAGTCCAACCATGCCTGCTTCTTCTCACGTACTACCCCTTGCACATCTTTATCCCACCACGCATTCTTCGATTTTATAACTTTCCTCTTCTTGCTCACACCGCATACTTCTGACGCTACAACAACCACTTCATGCTTAAACGACTGCCATAATTCTTCTATATCATCAGTGTCACAAAATCTTTCAAATCTTTTCCTCAATTGATTTTTATACTCGTCTTTCAATACTTCATCTTGCAAATTTTCTACTTTTATTCGTTCTTGGACACTTGTTCGGGTAGGTATACGGTGTCGCCATCCTTTGAAGAGGCCACGTATCCGGCTCATAATCAAAAAATGGTCGGTATGGACACCAATACCTCTATATACCCGAGTGTCTAGGACATTCTTTCTCAATCTTTCATCCACTACAACAAAGTCAATCATACTACTTCTTACATTCTTTGCTTCTCTTGTATACTGGTGGATTCTTTTGTGGGCAAACATAGTGTTTGTCACACAGAGATTCCACTCCAAACATAGCTCAAGCAACCTTTTTCCATTCTCATTCACGCTTTCGTCCCCATACTTGCCTAAAACCCTTTCGTATCCTTCACGCTTTACTCCCACCCAACCATTAAAATCCCCTAACATTATCAACCTCTCGTGTTCCTTGCATTTCCTCAAGACATCTGTCAAACACTCCCAAAAATCTTCTCTTTCTTCCCGTGCACTCTGAGACATACCCGTTGCTATGTTTACGGGTGCATAGACCCCTACCATAAACACACGAGTAATCCCTACTTTCATTCTCATCCATAGTAACCTAGCATTCACATATTCGAATTCTTTTACACACTCATTCATTCTAGCAGACAGAATAACACCAACTCCCTGACAGGCTCTGGTATTGCTAGGCACGCCGGACCAATACGCCGTGTAGGGTCCATGCCTAGTGGTATTACAGCCTTTCCTTTTCGTCTCATTCACGCACAGAACATCAATCTTTCTCTCATTCATCATCTGACATACTTCATTCAATTTTCCATCCATCCCTCCTCCAACATTCAATGTAGCAAAACGGCTTTCCGTAGGCCACTTTTCGCCCTCGCGAGAAACGAGACGTGACGGGTGGCGGACCGCGTCGCCGCCATGCGGATTATTAATAAAATCAAAGTCCATATGCGTTCCCACGATTGTTAGGGAAAATACTGTCCACCTCCGCAGAGCCCTTTACAGAGGTAAGGTGGATCCATCCTGTGCCCTGTGACCACCAACACAGGCACCCTCCGTTCACGACCAGCTTTCCCTCTGGCCACGAATCCATCAGCACGGGTCGGTTAACACCTTGGATCGGGGTTTATTCTCGGGTCTGCTCCCTGAAAATTGGTTTGACTTCGGAGTTTTCCTTCTCCTAGACAGGTTGCAAACCAATGCTAACGAGGCCCATCTCCCCGGGTGTGATTTCGGAGTTTTCCTTCTCCTAGACAGGTTGCAAACCAATGCTAACGAGGCCCATCTCCCCGCTAGAATAATCTAATCTATCATCAATTTAAAGCAGTTTACACTAATAAAACTACAGCATTATTTAATACTAGCTTTTGCCCGCGGCTTCGCTCGCGTTAATTTAGAATTTGACAATCAATTCGGGTTGTACTCTGCTTGTAATAATATAATTCAATCATGATTCGAAAGACACGTGGCGCCATCTATTATCATAAGAACGTTATTGTTGTTTTCTTTGGGAACAGTAATTTTTTTCGGGATGAAAGGTAGCCTATGTCCGTTTCAGTACACTTGACAACGTATATGCAAAATATCAGGATGATCGGTTCAGTGGTTTAGGCGTGAAAAGGTAACAAACAAACGAAACTCATTTTCGCTTTTATAATATTAGTTAGGATTAGGATACAATAAGCGACCATATTATTAAAAGCAATATCTTTAAGTGTTATATTATTGTAATTAAACAACTTTATACGGCTTTTATCTCGTTGTTTGTTTCTTATAAAACACTATTATTACATAATTTTGAAACTTGAAACTACTATTGGTAAACATATATTTTTTATATTGCACATTAATTTAATTTAATAGATGCATGGCAACCCTAGCTCTACTTACTGCTAGAAATACGTCCAGTTTCTTTCTTATACTCACAACTCTTTCCACGTATTAAAATAGATTGTTAGTGTGATTGCTTCACCTTACTACATGTAAGCATATCATTTGGCACACATTGAGTAGATGTAGTACAATTATAGTTCACTAGTGGCTTATTTAACATTTTTGTTGGCGTTGTTCAGGACAACGATCCTAAGGATCCCATTCTAGCCGTGTTGAAAGTTGAGAAAATTGATAAGGTAATTATTTTTATTATGTTTTTAGCAAGTATTTTTATTTTTATGTATTGTTGCTTTTCATTTTGCAGTTTGGTAAGTAAGGCTCACATATTTATATAATATAAAACGCTTGGAGATGTTATGTTGGGTGTCATAAATTTCATGTTCTATTTATAAGTAGGTTGAATAGCATACTGACTCGATTATAAATCATTTTATTGCTTGAAATGCGCCTAGTTTTGGTTCCGTAGCGAAATGGTAAAAAGCGGTCCTTATTGTGCGCCTTTGTTTGTCTGTTCATAAGCTAGGGCTAGCCAGAGCTAAGGTTATTCATCTGGTTCAAAAATAGTTCCAATTGAATACATGTCTGGCTCAAAGTATTCATAATAATTTCCAACGGCTAACCCCCTACGAACCCTCGGACTGTAAACGCGAACTATTGCCAAAAAATCTGACCATACCAAACTTAAAAAAATAGTCTAAACCAGTAGTTCCCAAAGTGGTCCAGGTGGACCCCCAGGGGTCCATGGGAGACTCGATGGGGATCTACATTGGCGTGCCAAAACGAAAATTATTTGCTTTCGATAGTGAAGAATTACAATGTTAGCTTGACTTCACCTATCAATGAAGGCAGATAATATTTTAAGAAGCTAAGCGACTGTTACTTGTATAAACTTGCATATTCCATATTCAGTACCAGTGCAGTGGTCCCGAACCTACCGATTTTTCGGTAGAGAATGCCTAAAAAAAAACACGTTGAGATTTGCATGAACTTGTTTGATTCTTCACCAGTATAAATGCGAATGCCAAGGAATATGGTAGAAATGTACCAACAGGGGGCCACCGGAACCAGCTAAATTTGGAAAGTGGTTTATGAGTAAAAAAGTCTGGGAACCTCTGGTCTAAATGAGTGAAGTCATTCGTTGCCGAGAATGCCTCGCATAGAAGAATATTTTGTAAGAATACGCCTGAATGAACCTCATCTTTAGAGGAGTTCGGTATTGCCAACGTTTTGCTTGAAATAGTTTGGGTTAACCATCCAAGGGTGCAGTGCGGGTTTCTGTCTTTGCAATTACAACGGATTACCGCCAAGTAACACTAATTCAATATACGAAATACTAAAATGTTACCTACATTTTAAGTAATCAATTATTATTTACCAAATACAGCCATATTACTGCTTAATGGGATGTCCCCTAGCCTTCTACTAATAATCATTGAATAGTGGATTGGCGAGACAACGTTTTGTAGTCTTTCCTCGGGTGCCATATTATCTGTTTAGGACAGAGACAAACAGATTTTCGCAAATCTTTAGGCCTACCATGAAACGTTAAATGCCGAAGTTTCGGGCTGATTATTCATACCGTGAAACACATTCCAAAATTTCTTGATTGTCCAATATGTACTTGTCTAACCTTTTAAGCGCTTAGCTAAATATCGACTGCCGTGCCCCTAGCGCCCAGCTACAAATCGATAAAATAATACCTACAATAATTAGGGAGGTAATAGGACGAAAATAAAACAAAAAAATCATGCATGTTCTCTGTCGCAGAAATACGACACGGGCGGTAGGGGCACGGAAATATGTGTCGCATAAATGCATGCGACACAAGCAGTAAAAAGGTTAAACAAAGAAGTAAGAAATTTTATTCTAAAAGAAAGTAATCTTTATAGAAAGTTTTGTTTTCGTCGGCTCAAAGTTTCGGATAAACATTTTCATGGTAGATCTACTGAGCAATGATTAAGCTGCCAGATGTCTATATAGTCTGATCTGGTAGTTTTATTAGTAGAAAGGCTACCATCCGTTACCGTTTGTATTTGACTGTTGTAATGGTTTCCAGGATGGTGAAATGCATCTTAAATTCGAGCTGCATCCTTTGAATGAGGACGAGGATTTATTGGAGGACTCGAAGCAACACCAGCAGCTTGTGAGTAAGGCACCACCAGCCATCACTGATGATTCACCGGTCAGAGCGTTCCTTAATGGAGAGAATTGTCTCAATGGGGTGAGTAAGAAGTTTTAACATGTAATTCATTTATTTGGGCTTTATTTTAAAAATGATTTTAATACACTCTATAAACTCCTCGCTGTGCATCTTCTATCGCTTTTACTATGGGGAGTGCTCCGAGGAATAGTTCGGACTGATCCCTGCCACCTCTTTTCGCCATCGTCCTACGCGACAGAATTTCCATCCTCATCATTTAGATAGTTGCCAGTCTACAACTGTGCGGTTTTCCAGAAATTTCTGCCTCGCACGACTGAACTGTGGAATGAACTGTCGCCTGCGGTATTTCCGGACCAATACGACCTACAAACCTTCAAGAAAAGAGCGTACTCCTTTTTAAAAGGCCGGCAACACATTTGTAACTTCTCTGGTGTTGCGGGTGTCCATGGGCGGCGGTATTCGCTTACCATCAGGCGATCCGTCTGTTCGTTTGCCTCGTATATCATAAACAAAAAAAAACTAAAATAAAATTGTGTAATAGGTGGAATATTTGAAGTACTATGTAAATATTGGATCGGAAAATTTAGATGCGTACTGTGTAAAGTAAAAGGAATACAAATATAGTTTAGGTGCATAGTAAAAGGGCTACTAATATATTTTGTCGCTGATGCAAATTCGGATGTATTAGAGCCTCGCTGATTTCAGCATGAATGGGCCGACTCGACCAGGGAAGGACTATCCTTTCACAGAATATCGACGTGAAGTAGCAGTATTCCTACTATTATGTTTCGTTCGGTGAGTGAGAGTATCGGAGGCCCAATCATCCTCTTTCCACTCCCCGCTCCTTTTCCTTTCCACTTCCTTTTTCTTCATTTCCTAAAAGGTCGGCAACGCGCAAGTGATGCCTCTGGTGTTGCAGGCATCCATAGGGTACGGTGACCACTTACCATCAGATGGACCGTATGCTTGTTTGTCACCTAATAGTATAAAAAAATGCACTCTTACCTTAGCCTGTACATTGAGAACATTTTTAAAATAAGATAAGATAAGATAGATTATTTCGCAAACATGGGTTACAGTACATGATCTTAAATAAAATGATACAGGTTCAGCCATATTTTACTATTAGGCATGCGAAAGGTACAATACCAACAATATAAATTAAGATTACACAGATACACAAATTCGACACAAAAGTGTTTACATTTAAAAATATATAAACAAATGCATTCTCTTTTTCTGCAAAAAAATCTGAAATATTGTAATAAGCTTTATTAACTAAAAAGGAACTTAATTTTTTTTTAAATAATGATTCACTCAATGCCTTCCAAGATTTGGGTAACTTATTGTATATGAGTGGGGCCATGCAGAAAACGTTCTTGCGCATAAGTGCCGTATTTGCAGTCTGCAGACATAATTTGCTACTATCGCGCCTGTTATATTATATTAATATTATAGGCGAATTATATTAATTACATTTAAAATAATATGAGACTTGTGCTATGTTGCCAGACTAAACAAGTTACAATATCTTAATTATATAAACGAATGACTCTATCGTTCCCAGGGTACCGGCTGGTGGAAGTACGAGTTCTGCTACGGTAAGCACGTGGTCCAGTACCATGTAGACCGCACGGGGGAGAAGACCACTCTTCTTCTTGGAAAGTTCGATGAACAGGTACATCTGGACTGGATCAAAGAGAACAAGGGAAAGGCACCTAAACCTGTCGGTAAGAGCCTGTTTTTATTGAGCGGTTTTTGGTCTCGTGTAGCGATGGACAATTGTAAAGGAAAACCGAATATTCGAAAATTGTACCGCGTATCCGAATGTTGATCAAGTCGAATAAAAATAACAGTCGAATCATCTATACATATAATAAAATCGTAGGATAGTCAAAACTGTACATTGAATATTTTTTTAAAAGAATACTTGGGGTGTGATCTACAATCGATATCGAAGCCAAAATTATAGTATTTAGAATTTTTGTCTGTTTATCTGTATGTATGTCTGGACTACACTCAAAAAGTACTGCATGGATTTACTTCAAATTTTGCATGAATATTACTAACAGGTCGGGTCAACATATAGGCTACATATTATCACGCTATCACCTACGGGGGAGGAGTTGTGAATCTCTATTTTTCTTACGCATTCTGTGACAGCGTGTAATCTAACGACGCATATTTAAATGTTGTTTTTGAGTAAGCCATGCTATTATCTAGCTTTATACTATAAAAACTACGCCATTTAAGTAACTTGGGCAGAGAAATATAGTTGGGTTCCGCGGCGACAAACACTTTTTAGTTAAAATCTACGCGGACGAAGTCGCAGGTAACATATAGTAATCGAATATTTTTCTTCCTGTTTTGTTTTTTTAAAGCCAATACATACATAGATTCACGCCTTTTTCACAGAGGGGTAGGCAGAGACTACGAATTTTCATTTGCTACGATCCTGGCACACTTCTTTGGCTTCATTCTCTTTCATCACATTCCTCATACACGCCAGTCGATTCAAGGAGCTCTTAACCTGGCTTCGATCTGATCGAGGAACTTTCGCTCAGGTTTTCCTCTTTTCTTTTTAAAGGCAATACGTACAAGAGATTTCATAAACATTCAAACAACGAAGACGAAGAACACCGAGATTATAAACAACTATTTGCGGAACGCAAAATTTTTGGGGATTTTATAATTGTTTTGTATGATCGAACCTTAGCAGCGACAGCTCAGTGGGGAGACCAACAGACTGCAATGCAGAGGGTCTCGGGTTCGAAGCCACGTCGCGCACCTCTTATTTTCGGAAGTTATTATGACTTTTCGAAATTATGTGCGTATTGATTGACAATTATCGCCGCTCCGTGCCTCAGAGAGCACGTTAAGCCGTCGGTCCCGGCTCCCATGTACATCTATGGCAGTTGTTATTGGGAAGTTAGTGCCCTCTAATATCCTGACACTGGTTTAGCTTTAGCGTATCGTTATCGGAGGTCAGGTGGCAGTCGCTCCGTGTAAAAACTGTTATCCAGTCAAATCCGGTTAGACTAGAAAGCCGACCCCAAGCGACTTGGGAATAATAAAGGCTAGGGAGAAGAAGTGTGATCGAACATACAACACTCGAGGGGTGGCATGAAGCTGGGCTACCTCTTCCACCATCACTCCATCCGTGCAGTTGTTACTGACACACTTTAGTTATATATTTGGATGCTCGAAAGGCTTGTGGGTTCGACACAGGCCCATCATTTGTGTAATTCATTAATCATAGCTCCTAGTGTGTGTGTTGTGTTCTTGTTGTTGTGTCATTGTTTCAATGTTTATTTGTCGGCCTCGATGGCGTAGTGGTTAGTGTAACCGACTGCCACGTCTGAGGTCGCGGGTTCGATTCTCGCACAAGTCATACATTTGTGTGCATGAACATGGATGTTTGTCTTGGTCTGGGTGTTTCTATGTACAATATCTAAGTATATACAAAAAGGTATATATGTATGTTTATCCATTGTCTAGTATCCATAGTACAAGCTCTGCTTAGTTTGTGCTAGATGGTGTTTTGTGTATATGGTAGAATATTATTATTATAAAGTCCCCTAAGATCCAGAAATAATACCTTGTTTTATAAATGATTATAAATGAAACAATGTATGACAAGCGTCTCTAGTAGGTAGCTAATGTGGTCAATTACCGAACTTTGTGATATGAACATAGAACTTAACATTCACAGAACAACGTACATCGGTGTCCCACTTCTACTCTGGCGGGGACGTGTGCGACAAAACAGGCAAGCCTCGGCAAACTGAAGTAAAACTAAAATGCTTAGAGAACTCCTCAAGTCCAGCTCAAGTCTCCCTCTACTTACTTGAACCAAGAACCTGCCACTACATCCTTGGAGTAGAGTCTCCACTCATATGTGATATACTACCAATAGCTGATGAGAATGGACTCATTAAATCTGTCAAGTCTGCGTTAGATAGTCACGAAGCGACGCCGGAAACGAAAGAAGACGAAGAAAAGCTGTACAAAGAAAAGTTGACAAAGAAATACGGTGGTAATGACTAGGTGTAATAAAGATTTAATTTATTTATTTGTTCGTGTTTTAATTTTTGTGTTCATTTACATAAGAGGGCAGCGTACTGAACACTAAGTAAATTAAGACCCATTATTCTGTGTTCAGTCGCTGGCATTTCATTGAGGAAAATCCCACTACCCTTTGAAATTTTTCCTGTATACCTAGTACACACAGTGACTCATCAACCTAGACAGTTTGGACTTTGAACTATTAGAAGTTGAACGCTGCGAATCGTGCGAGAGTACGTTATATTTTTGTTATTTTGTCTCATTCACGCTGAACGGGCCGCGGGCGTCGCCGCACGCGCTAGTGCACCGTGATGGGTCTACACCATTCTGCACTGTCCCTTTCCGACAATTCTCTATTTTGTATGTAGCGTAGTTATGCGTATATAGGGTGTACTCAACCAGTCCATTTTATTAAATTAAAGAGAAGGATTACTACGTACCTGTTATTAAAATACATTGATGTTAAATGTTCGTGATTTGAAGACATCAATTGTTCACACGAGTGATGTTTAGGTTACTAAACACAGCGATAGCTCAGTGGGGAGACCAACAGACTGCAATGCAGAGGGTCTCGGGTTCGAACCCACGTCGCGCACCTCTGACTTTCGGAAGTTATATGACTTTTTCGAAATTGTGCGTATTGATTGACAATTATCGCCTGCTTCGTGCCTCGGGGAGCACGTTAAGCCGTCGGTCCCGGCTACCATGAACATCTATGGCAGTCGTTATTGGGTAGTCAGTGCCCTCTAATATCCTGACACTGGTCTAGCCTTAGGGTATCGTTAGCCTTAGCGTTAGCGTTAGGTGGCAGCCGCTCCGCGTAAAAACAGGATAGACTAGAAAGTCGATCCCAAGTGACTTCGGAATAATAAAGGGAGAAGAAGAAGAAGTGGTATTTAGGTCATATGCTGCGCCATGCGCTACGTTCCAATGTATTAAGTCTAACTCCATTACTCCAGTCTTCAGCTTAATTATATTAGTATACCTACAATCATGAATCCAAATTTGCTCTTTTAATTTTGCTACAGGCGTTCAGGCATCAAAATAGTAAATTGATAATAACTTTTTATTCTTAAGAGTCCCAAAACCATGTATATAAAGTCTAGTAGCAAATATTGGTTTAAAAAAACTCGGTTAATTTGCGCAGTTTGTTCTCAGTGGATAGGTGACCAGCCATCCGTCACCTTTAAAAGAAGTATACTTTAAAAAATACGGGGGTAGCAGTTATAAGTATGACAATTAGTAGCAACTAGAAGCAAGTAAGTAGGTAGCAACTTTCTATAATTATTTCGATGTAAAATATGGGTAGTGACCGGCCATTCTGATAGCGATGACAAGAAATTCCATTCATCCCAACCAGTAACGTTATGGTAGGAAAGAGTAGAAAATTTCCACTTGTTATCCCCCTGGTCCCCACCAATTAGGAATAGTAGAATAGACCATCTAAAGGGGTAGGTCGATGTTTGTAATGATATGATCCCTTCACCATCTGCACATAGAAGTGCTACGTAAAAACGACTAGCTTATTGCTGTTAATCGGGCATATTTTTAGATCCCGTGCCACTACTTATAGAATATTTCCAGACAGGAAAATCCAATAACATTTAGCTGTACCCAGGAATCGAACTAAAAACCTTAGAATTCGCCCCTATCGGTAGCGCAAACTTATGTCATAGGATCAACAAGGCCATTGAATATAATATTTCTTAGAATCAATTTTTTTTTTTTAAAAGGAAAGAAAATTATTAGTTTTCGTAAGAAGATCGTAGGTAAAGGATATAAGAAAAAAAAACATTTTTTAACTTGACATTTATTTACATTCATATCAACAAAACGGGTGTTTGTATAAAACAGTTCTTTTATAATTTTTCATACCAATTGTATATCTAGTGATGGTGCCTAAAAATAATATATTTTTCTTCCTTCTGCTTTTAGTTATGCTGGTTACATACCGTGACTCGATAAAACCTGTCAAGCTTTCTTTGCCTTCGTTAAGTGAATGAAACAAATGTAGAATTTAAATTCATAAAACTTATATGACACCCAGATTCTGTCAAAATTGTCACATTCTTGTCAAAAAATTCGGAAAATAGTCAATTTTTCTGTTATACTGTCAATATTTACAAGTCCAAATGAATAAATTCAAGTAGTCGGCATACTCAAGTGTATGTTTTAAATATTGTTGGGGATAAGCAAATATCATACGTCTGGTCCAGAAGTAAGTCCAATCAGAAGTTAAGTTGGCAAATTAGTACTTATTACCATCGCTTAAGCTCTGCTTTAGCGAGGCAAGAATCTGGGTACACTATACATTTGTTTATAAATGAGAACACGTCTTACAATCCTCAAACGTAGCTATTTCATAAAAGGTGACGACATTTCTAAATGTTAATATTTGAGGAATGTATGTTTCTCACGAGAAATCCATAAATATAGTCGTTATTTTTTTACATTTTCAGGTTTTATATAATGTTTAATAGGTAAATAAATTTTTAAAGCATCCAAGGCGACATTCATAAAATGCTTAGCGTCGAGCTTGAAAAATAAGCTTATGGCATTTCTTCGGTAACATTGCAGGCTCCTGACAATATACTAACTTATATCGACATGGTATACCGACTTTCGAACCAATTGTGTACCTGCTCGCGTTGATAATATAGGACGTACATTTAAAAAATAACGGTAAATTCACCGTTATGGCGTCAAATTGGTTCGAATCCGCCGATAGAAGCAAGCTTGGTGACCAGGAAGGTCCTCAAATTCCATTTCCAAAATTAAACATGCCTTCGTTCCCTTAATGCACTTCCCAATCATGTGGTGGATATGAAAAACTTAAGCAATAGCAACAATAAGGTTCCCCGTCAAACACCTAGAAAATTGTAGGTAAAAAATCCTATTCACAATATTTTTGACGTCTATCTAGATCACACATAGGTACCTGCGTATTATAAGCACGGCATGGAGCCCGACTCATGGGGTTGTTATCAAATGTCTCTGTACAACTTAGTAAATAGACACGTGACGTCACAACACATGAGTGCCCGTACGATACAGCCGCAGCTATAATACGCAAGTACCTTTAAGGGGCTAAACGAGTGGTCGTGTCGAGGATCGTAGCTCCATTTTCTCTATTATTAATATTCCCAATGTCCACTTTTTAACAATACGTACATGCCTTTGTAATAATTTATTTACCTTAACAACAAGAAAATAATATTTGCAAGACGAAGGAAAAACGAAGATGTTTTACAGTGTTGACTAATGAACTTACTAAAAAAGGAATCACAAGACAAAAATTGTATCACTGTAACATCTAAAAAGGAAACTTATTCAGTCTAGATATTGTCTTTCATTAGACATCAAAAACGTTGACTAAAATTAAACTAAATATAGACCCATCTCGATAAACTTTCTTTTTTAAATATAATAATAATAATACTCAACTAAATTTAATTAAGTTAATAGAATAAATGATGCTCTCTTTACATCAGTTCTTTTATAAGAATATGTTAGTGATGTGCAAAGCTAGCACGAATTGGTACAAACGATCCAACTAGTGTTCGTCGTCACAGCGGACAAATCGATGTCTCGCATGAAAAACCAGACTGCGCACATCACTAATTACATCTAAAGAAATCGTTATTTCAGACATAAGATTGGTCGTAGCTTTTTGACATAAACGCATTGGCACAAGTTATAAACAAAAAATAATTAAAAACGATTTGCAACGTAATCTTAAATATTTTTGTAGAAGAAAAAATATAATAAATAAATCTATGTTGTTTCCCCAAGTGGTAGTTACAAGTTTCCTTATGTTTCCCTATTGAGCGTTTTATATTAATAAGTGGTCATATTAAAGAAATAAATGTAATTAATACTTAATTTTAATAGCTAATTAGAAGGTAAACTTTTGTTTAATTACGGATAGTGTAACGGAAAAATACCTGTAATGGAAAGCCGGTAAGCCATAAACTTACCTAGATATGTATCTCTTTTACAGGAATATACTTGCCTTACACAATACTGTGTTCTGTTTTATATCCTAATGGTAATAAAATATTAAAACCTTTCAACACGTTGTTCCACTTTTTAGTAAAAGTAATATTATCCTTAACGTAAAAGCTTGCGATATTAAACTGAAATTCGATATTTTTCCGTTACTAAACATCCAAAAAAATAATCAAAATATGAAACAATAAAAATGTGCCAGTGACTATTAGGTAAATAGTGACGAACAGTATTTTAAATAGAAACGTATTAAGAAGACGAATGAAATACCAAACTTACATACGAAAATATTTCTATAATAATTAAATACTTATACTAACAAAAATTTTTGACTAAAGGGCCAGTGTTCGATGTGTTAAAATTGTAAAAATGTTGACTGTGGTAAAGTAGGTTACATTTAAATACACAAACAAGCACAATAAGTAGATAAGTAAAGTATGCGGCAATATTTCAAATATTTTACTGAATAAATAACAAATAACGGTATGTTAAATATATGTAATTTATTTTTCTGAACGTAACGGTGGATTGTAACGGGACATTCCTTATTTTCTATCCACGCAATATGCAGGTAGAGAAACTCATACCTGATTATAACTTATTATACTTATTTTTGTTTATAATAAGGATGTTAACACTTTTTATAAGAGAATAATTTGATATAAGACTTTTTCTTAAATTAAGCATATTTATTTTTACTTAGTCAATTTTATTGTGATGGATTCAAGTAAAATATTTGAAATATTAGTCACATATTAGTATTTCTTGGACCACGTAAACTCGGTTCACGCATGTCCAGATTGTTAAGTACACTATTTGACAACAAGTAATGTAAACAATAAATACACTGATCACTTTGAGATCGTTTCGTTAATCTAAACACTTCTTAATTTTAAACGAAAAAAGACTGACTGCAAATGACAATGGCCACATTAATTATTTTACAATTAACTATCAAGTTGGTAACATAAAAATAAAAGAAAAATAACTGTAACAAATAATAATTATAATTGTTCTAACGAACGTAACGGTAGTATAACGCGAATACTTATCGGTTACCGGTACTTATACCGAGAAAACACCTTTGGATGATGATACATCATTGAATATATGAATAAACAATTTCACCGCCAGAAATACAGCTGTAGATTATATTTACTCAAATAACCGTTTCTTTGGCGCCTGCGAATTGTATTGATTCCTCAACTTATGCTTACTGTGACTAAAACTTATATGTTAAGACAAAAAAAATTATAATAATAATAAACAATTTGGGGAATACTTTGGAAACGATAAATCCTTTGACACAAACCTTAACCTTATTCTTATTTAGTTAACAACTGTGCACATGGACTCCCGTTTTCGAACGTACCTTACCAAACTATTCAGTTCAAGTGCACCGGATACATCACAACAAACGTTCGGAATCTTACAACCTCTTTGCATAGTTTTTTTTACTCTTTTTTTTGTAAATTCACTAGGAACGAGTTCTGGAATAATTCTAGTATGGTCTTGATAGTTCTTTAGAACGTTTCAATTGAACTTTGAGTCTCTTTGTACCTATTTGGAAGCCATTCATGGCTTGTATTGCGGCTTGCGCGGAAGCCGCGTTGTCGTACGAGACGAATCCGAAGCACTTAGATAGATTCGTCTGTTTGTCTATGAACACTTTGGCCGATATCACGTGGCCGAACGGCAGGAACGTCGATGCTAGGTCCGTGTCCGTGAACTCCTGCGGCAGGTGGTATATGAACAGGTTACCACCCTCTGGACCTGAAACATAATTATTGAACATTATTAATTGAATGGTGAAAATGAAAGGGGAGAATGAACCGATCTGCGAGATAAACTAATGTTATCATCGTCATGGTCTTAGGTTAGGTAAATATTGAGGTAAAAATAATACGACGGAGTGATCCAAATTTTTGCCTAAATGTAAATTAACATTAAACATGGAATGCCAGACTTAATTGAAAACCGTATATGGCCACCATTGTGCCGTTGCGACTGAATATATGAATAAGTGTAACTTTGCCGTCCATAGGTGTTACTTTGAGACCTATACGAATCAAAACTTTTTTTAATTTCGTCTCGATAACATGTGAAATTGTAGATCCCGGCGCTGTCATGAACATTTATGAAGTGCACTATTGTTAGTCCCCTCACATGATCTCATACATGATTTAATTAGAAAGCCGTTATTAGGTACCATGTGTTACGTCATTCATATGACAGTTGCTCTGTGAAAATAACTAACCATAAACTAGAAAACTGATTCAAATACACTTAGAACTAATATGGGGGGATGATGAATATTATTACTTTAGTTTAACTTCACTTTTTCAGTTTAATTTAGAAAATTTTGATTGTCAAGATGGCAGCTTTAAGCCATTTCAATTTTTGTGAGAAGTTATTAACGGCACGCTATAACAAAGGAAAACATCTTTACGAACGTGTATAAAGTTTTTGATAGTGTGTGAAGTCTGTTGGAATGACACACAATTTTCTTTATTCGGAGTTAAGGATTGTAAGGGGGCTAATTTTACAATCCAACTAATCAGTCAAGTCTAAGAATATCAGATATAATTAAAATTTATTGTGTCTACTTATATTACTTTTTTGGTTAACTAGCATCATAATAAATAAGAAATACATGAATAAATAATCATGGATAAGAAACATAAAGGCCTACGATGGCTGGGACGTGTAAAAGATTGGATAAAACCGGAAGAATCCGAATTTATACAGGGAACTAAACCAGATGGTCGAAGAAATTGAAGGGGATTTAAGCTCAAATGGCTAGACGGCTTATAAGGCCTTGGCTACTATTGTCCGGAATGGGAAAGAAAAGGCGGCATACATCAGACGGGATATATTTGAAAATTTCCTGTCACGACTGTTGAGCCATTGGTAAATAATATTATGCGAATGTAAGTTTGTTTGTTACGGTTACACACCTTAACTACTCTACCGACCATCATCCAATTTCGCATACACATTGTCAGGGATACAGAAAAGGACATAGGGTAATTTTTACCCAGAAAAAAAATTCTGTTCCCGAGAGGGTAAGAAATTTATTGATGTAATCTAGATAAACGCGAGCAAAGCCGCGGGTAAAATCTAGTATATCATATACAAGGTGGCGATTGAATCACCTGTTATACTTCGGTATGGGTTTAAATAATAAATATTGCTTTTATTGTAGATATTACCAAAAAAATTCAAGATAATGTAATTAGTATTCATCCCAAAACGGGCGCAGATAAGATGTGCACCTAACGTTACATTGACCAGATGCATCGTACCTGTGCCCCTTGACCGCGAGCGAGCTACCAAATGAACGGCGCGAGTCGACGCCTGCGCATTATCGGGATAGACTGTGTATTAGAAAATTAACGGTTATTTTAATAAAAAGATAGGACTTTATTGTCGTTATTGGTACATTATAGTGGTCTGATTCAATTTCCTTTGTATGTGATAAAATCGGCACCACGTATAAATATAAGCAACAATTGTTGTTACGTAAATAATGTAATGTAACACTACATTACTTATATAAAAGCAATTTACTAACATTATTGAAAAGAAAAGTTTAGGATAACTTAAATAAATTTTGCGCTTCATTCTATTCAATTATATCTAATATATGAACGCGAGCCAAAAAGCAAACTTCGTAAAACAAATTTGGCAGGTATCGGTACTTATCAGAAAATAAAACCGTAGACAATTATAGAAAAAAAAAACAATGCAATACTCGGATTGCAACCGTTTTCGAACAGGAAATTGGCGATTAGCCAAAGTTTGGCGCAACTCCAAAAATTTATGGTCGTCCAAATTGGTGTATGCAGAAAAACTATCGGATGGCGGTGTTTTAAGCTTGTCCTGTCTCATGTCCTTGTGTGGGGGATTTAATTGTGTACCTTGATCGATATTGATGAAGTTATATGTTCTACAAATTGAAAAGTTTATCAAACGACCTGATAGGTAGTGTGAAAACTGATTTACACCGAGATTTTTATAGAAAGCAAGAATGCTACCTACTAAACTATAAGTTATAAAAATATAATAAATATGTACACTACACAAGCTAAATATCAGTAAATCGTGCACCAATCTCTGTCCTTGGAGTTAGTTACATTGGACAACCATCTCTGGCCAAAGGAGAGATGAAACTGAGCAACGGATGTTTAAGGGTGGCAAGGCAAACGGAACGAGCTATTAAGCCGTCTTCTTAATTATATTCTTACTAAAACTACGTGCTTTTATTTATATATGATTATTAATATTACCTTCGACCTGCTTGCCAGCGGCAGCGGCGGCGGCCGAGCCTAGTACGGAGCCTAGCGGCGCAGCTGCGAATGCCGTACCGAACTGAGCCGCATACGCCGAACCCAACGGCTCCGCTGTCGACCCTGCAACATAAATTCATACGTTTTAATATATACAAATAATAATACGAGAATATGTGGTCGAATCTATATTCAAATAATTTTAATGGACTTCCAAAACCAAAGTAACACGATTCCATAATATAAAAATTCACTGCACTCATAAAAATATTACAATACGAATTTTGTTTTAACAAGCGAAGAACAAAGTGCTACGAAGAATAAAGCGAATAAAAACAAGAAAGTACTAAAGATATGAGTGTTCTAGCAGCACTCATTGTCTTGTAAAATTTAAATCGACGTCAAATTACTCGAGTTAAGCGTTCATGTTAGTGTAAAGGGTGAATCGTAGCTACTTATAATAAACGTAAAGTTAGAGAGTAAATTTATTCTGAACATTAACCGAGAAAGGATTACGTTAAACGTCAAAAACAAGACTCGTTTCAACGCGGCACAACTTTTACGGTTTAAAACAAAGCTTTTGGAATTTCTTCCTTCCGTAAAACAACTTTGTTTATGAATGAGTTAATAGCTAAGAGAACTACTCTATATAACAAAAAAGGCAACGACATTCCTTATAAATCCCAAACTGTCAAATAAATTAAAAGATTTCAAACAACGGCAACACTGCATGCAATAATCACAGACAGTGTTAAACAATATTAGTATTCAAACACAAATATTTATTACACAATAAAGGACATAATAAACAACACTCACGTATTTCTCATAAAACGACAATATAGTTTAGTTGTTTAGCACTTTCATGCAGTAATAATCAACAATGTTAATGTTAAAACTCCTTTATGTTACAATAATTTACCACTATGTACAAAATATTAACACGGAGCAAGTTGTAAAAGAGAAAACAACATTTTACTCGAGTTAAAATTTAAATTACTGCGACAGATATTGATGATAAACATCAAAGGTAGCGTACATCAGATTACTCAGTCAACATTCGGCTTTTTGAAAAAGTTATTACACGTTCGATGTATCCAATATTTATTCCAATATAAATTTTACAACTACATTTTCGATGTTTTACAGTTGAAATCACACATCATAAAACATTCAAAAATAGAAAATGCGAAACATAAGATCGTTATTTTAAATAAAATAACCATGTATCCTGGTCTTCTAAAAACACTTTATTTAAGTACATTAATGAAAATCAGCGCCATCCTTCTGATTCTGAAGATTACATTAGCCTAGCAAAAGCAAGCGAAATGGCAGGCCACACTACCAATACAATGCCAACATAGAAATCATAACGGGCAACTATAGATTCATGTGATAAATGATGCACATAAGTCATTATTCTAGAAACTTACTAGCCTTGGCTGTCAAGTAAATATATTGTTTTTACATAATACTCTGCACGAAGATATAGGTATTGAAATAAAACAATGAAGTACCTATTTGCACGTCTAGCATTCAAAGAATAATTTATGTAAATACTGGATAGACTACTGTTTAGTTGTATAAAAAACGACCCACGACTGTGCTATATTGTTTTCCATTTAAACATTTACCGATCGTAGCCTTATTAATAACAATGGTATAATGTTTATTCTAATGAGATGCAACTTATTCAAAAACGGATTCCTATTTATGTATTGTGTCAGTATCAAAGGCCGGATAAGTGCAAGGCGTACCTTTTTTATTCAATGCACTGGCGACTAGAAATTCAAATGAATTATAAAGTCATTCGATAGAGTCTGTCAAAAACTCATTTTCCATTAAAGTCTCTACTCTTTGACCATTTGAATATTAAGGCAAAATGTTTATTATAGCTCGATTGGAAAATGCGGGCGGACATGGACGATAACTAACTATGTGGAATGCAGCATCTCTGAGAAAATCAGCTATGACAGACAATCAGAAGTATGCATAGACCGAGGTGATTTCTTTAATCTCCTTTTTATTTAATTTTGATATCGGAACACTTAAATACCTATTACGCAACACGAGTTGTTTTTTTTATAGTAGGTATGTCTTGTTAGCATGCGAAGGCACTTAACAGTATAATACAGAGTATTTAAGTATCTAATTATATACTACAGACAAAGTTAATTGGTTTAATTTATTTAAAACGATTCTAAATGACAACTGGTAGTACCAACTATTAAAAACATTGTTCCTAATTTTCACCAAAATGGCGACAGTCACAAATTAACTTTTTAATTAAAGTTCTCAGCAGCCAGTCTCATTTATCACATCAATCTAAGAAGCTTATAGTCTCATTCCATGTCAAAAACACACATTTTTTATTTCATTGTTTTTTTACCTGTGATGTTAGTCTTCCCGAGAAGACCTGAAGTGTGAAAAATGTTCATCGTTAATTAACTTTTTTTTAAATTTAAGTCCAAAACCTGAAATAGGAAAGTTTGCGGACAAAAAAGATCGTTACATGTTTTTCTCTTTTAAGTTATGTGGGGCCAATTAGGAATTCGGGCAGGTGTAGCAATTAGTAGGGATTTATTGAGTAGAAATTTTCTGCTGAGAGCGGATTGTGGGAATCGCGCGGTGGATAAGAACAAGAAAACGTTTTAGTTTGAAGTTATTTTATCTACACCGCCTTGTAAAAGTAAAGATAATAATATACATCAGTTCGTAGTTATGTTATTTTGGATGTCGAACAGATATATACTATAAACTTCGTATATAAAAATATACGAAACGAATGTTAAATGATATTAACATATTTTGGTAGAATAAGTAATTTTAATTAAGAAAGTTACGTTAATAATTATAATTGATAGGTAAGGACTAGCATGTCAAGTTTAAGTGATTATATACTGTACTGAAATAAAAAGCAAACCAATAATTCAAAATTTTAAAAAAGAACTTACACAATTGCGGTGCTGTGGGCTGAGGCGCGGCGGCGGACTGAATGGCTGTCGCTTGCGTCACTACCGGTGGTTGCGTCATCGCCGCTAGAGCAGCCAAGTTCTGCACGGACACGGGGGCTAGGAGACCACCTAGTTGCTCCGCAGCCCCCCCTCCTACTCCGCTGACGGCACTTCCGCTCAGGCCTGCACCATTGAAACCGATATCCTGATAGTTAACACCTAGGTGACAACAGAAAAGGGAAGCGTAAATAAAAATAAAACGGGGATAAAATAAAAAAGAAGGTAGGATCAAGGGCGTCGCCAGTGTAGGGCAGGAAAAGGAAGGGAGGGCAAGTATACGTATTGTTTTGCCCTCCTCCTTTAAAACCTCGTCCACCGTTTTTCCTTGACTTGGAGACACCCTTGAGTAGGATTTGGAATTGTTGTTGGGTTGAAATCATGTTGCGTAAACATTTCATCATCATTCAGTTATCAATTGTACGTCATACCAGTCAATTAAATGTCCATTAAGATTAATGTTTTATTAGTTTATAATATCACTTTTATTGGTATTCAATTAGAAATCTTGATAGGTTTCAATAATTATTTCAACTTAAGCACTTATTACAGTTATAAGTTTTTTATTATTTATTGGTATTTAAACGAGGTTTTGAATGGTATAATTGCTACTAACCACAAGATTGAAATTGTCATAAGTTTGTCTATTTATTAACAATATTTTTATAGAATTGTGGTACGCTTTGAAAATGCGACAATCTGCCTTACCTATAGGTATTAGGTAGGTATATCAAATAAATTCTATGTTTAGCAACATAGCAGGTGGCAACTTTAGCCCGTTGCTAACACTCAATAGACTTATACCGCCTTATTTAGACTGAAAATCATAGACCTCTGATTTTTTGTGTTTTTTTTCATCCTTTGTTTTTCTGATATTGTTGAGACAAAAAGCCAATGTCAAACCACTCTGTGAATAGTTATAAATACATATAGCACTGAGACTATTCCGTTTTTATGTATAAAATTATAATTAGCAACGTTAAGGATGGGGAATAACTGGGTTAAAAGGAAGCTGTGTATAAAAATGAGCGCTACACTAATTGTTACAACAATGGTCATTTGGCTAAATGATTCATTTAAATTATTAAAACTATGAGTCATGTGTAAATTGTGCAACTTCATAAGCAGAATTGTGCAGTTAGAATGTGGTCTCGTTAACATGCAAAACAATGAATACTCGGCTCCCAAAAAGTTTGCCTTTTTATACCATTTACGTTGCAAAATAGAGATAAAGTAGATTATGTACCTACTCTTGCGATGTATAGTAAAAGTAGTAATAGTCTATGTTAAGTCAGTTATATCATTGCACCATTCGTGAAATCATCTTCTAATTTACGATACTGTGAGTAATTATCGCGTCGAATAATATAGAATTAGGTTATGACTCAGTTATTATTTACATAGTGATATACATATATTTGCTAAGATAATACGCTGTTACATTTTAGGAAAGTTATCTCATTAAAGAATAACATCGTCAGAGAGCACAACTATTAATGGCAGCATTATACCGTTAGGTATGGATACACGATTGTTACGGAAAAAAAAGAAAATTGTAGGATCTCTCATTTAAATGTGGATCTTCGATTATGATTCGGGTTTTATCCGAATCATAATCGAATCTATAAATCACGATTGATAAGAAGCCAATATATCAATCTCTACTTAATTTTTTTTCCTTCTTGCCTTCATTAAGCACCTGAAGACCTTTTTCAGAGTCTTGAGCAAGAATTCGATACTATATATGCAACTGTATATTAAGTTTCTATTGCTACGATATAAACACTCAACAAATAAGCAGAAAAATCGAATTTGAACAATCGAATGATTCGATTGGCCAATCGACAACCGCATACCGCTACAAAATTAAGCATCAAACTTACTTTGCAACAACGTCGATCCCTGTCCTTGCAGCAATTGCTGCTGCAGTCCAACTGCCTGCAGTTGCTGAAGCAATTGCAATTGCGTGGCGGGCGACAATGCCGCCTCTGATGCGAGGTAGGTAGCCGGCGCGATCGGCGCAGTAAGCCCCCATAGACTCGCCTGCATAGCTTGTAGTTTCTTCTGTTCCTTCTCCTTCTGTGTGTCAGCGAATTTCACCACTAAAGGCGCTGAACATCCTTCCATTGTCTGACTGTGGTGCAATGCCTGGAATGGAAGGTTCTGTAATTAATTATTTAGAAAGTAGTTCCATTTGTTATGATTAATTGCTGGCTCGATGAAATGTTTAGTGATAGACATTGATGTATGGACAGGAATACCTACGGGTCTTTAGCATGTGAGCTAAAATTTAGAAGTTTTATGAGGTATAGCAACTTTCAGATTTGAGGATATCTGAATGGGAAATTCTTCTATCCTATAGAATCTCACAATCAATTAGCCACTAAACAAGATTTTCACCAACTGTGAAATAGTGGACAAGCCCATTGACCGTTAGGATAACAGAGCTATCCTCCTTGCTAGTAGTACTGAGTATTTCTTTACAGAAAACATAAACATTTAACTAAAGCCAGATCAGGCAAAATCTTTATTTTTTATTAGCATTATGTTTTGGAGACATTAATGTACCAATTTTTTTCGTGAAATAGTTTCAGATAGTCATATGTTAACCACCCGACAAAATCTCAATATATTAATAATTTAAAAAATGACAACAATAACTGATGTCGTAAATAGTAAATAATAAGGGGCAATAAAAAGGACTGCCCGTTATTATTTACGACATTAATTATTAATATGTTATTTTTTTTAATCAGTAAAATATTGAAATTGTCTCGGGTGGTTAACATGTGGCTATCTGAAACCATTTCACGAAAAGAAAACGGTACAATAATTTTTCCAAAAAAATAATTCTAATAAAAAAAATATTGGCAAGTTTATTCTATTCCACCAGTAGAATGCGTGGTTAAAAGGAAATACACGATTTCAAAATCATTCTGTATAATAAGTGTGAAAGTTTAAAAACATCACCAATAGGCAAACATATAGATTATGTCCTGAATTAACACAGGATTTTATCCCTATATGCGTTCCTCTGGGATACAAGCGAATCTTGGCTACCGAAACTAATCTTTTACAGCTTCAACAACAAAGCCTAAGAGCAAACCAAAGGTCACACTTAAAAATAAGACCTATAAAAACTTAAGATATTACGGATCAATACATTTATTTATAACATCGACCTGTAAACCTGCGGAGGCTGAACGTAAAAACGGAAACTGCCACATAAAACTGAGACGTAAATTGAAAAAGCTAATGAAGCAATTGACAACACATTGCGCGTCCCAATATTACAACTTTGGATCAAAATTAATCTATGTAAATGTATTTTGGTATTAGATATTATATACAAACGTATTGATTGATCTATACGTATTCAGTGAAATTAAATTACTTTATAGTCAAAAATCTCTATTTCCTTAAAAATGTGAAAACTATTCTTGGACACGCCAATTAACTATATAAAATAAAGGTATTAATAAAAAATATAATTATAAAAAGGGAATAAAAATTTATCATTAAAAAAATCCTGTTACAGCTTTTATAGCGTTGTTTATTTTAAAACACTTATTACATAATTTTGAAACTATTACTCTATTACTGTTTAAGCTATTAATTATTAAAACTAGATTTGAGTTTGCACATTTCCCGACGTGTCGGTTGCTTTTCAGGAGCCATGTTCATGGGACACTCGTAAACGTAAGATACTATATACATATATGCAAAACAGGTAAGACGGCTTGCTCAAAGGTCTGATCATAGCTGGTATGTGAGGTTTCGGAATAAACCGAGCGCGATATATTTTCAAAACGTACATAGTCCTAAGCTGTAATCAATGAGGTAAGCAGAGGTGTATTACACATATTCACCTAGTAGGAGACCGTTGGACTTCCACGCAGTCTCGAGTTCAATCCTAAGGCACGCATTTCTGACTATTCGAAGTTATGTGCGTACCTATTATTTTGTTAATTATCGCTAGCATGTCTGAGAGTTTTTCATAAAGTTCTCGAAGATATGTGAAGTTTCCCAACCCACACTGGGTTAGCGTAGTGGACTATGGCCTAACCCTTCACACACTGAGAAGAGGCCCGTGCCCAGCAGTGGGACAGTTTAATACAGGGATGATATTATTTGTTATATGTGAGAAGGATGAACGCGTAGATGATTGAACCTTCCAGGCTCTCAAAACATACACATTTCGTTTCAGTTGCAGTCAAAATGTCACATACACCTTTATTGTCTGTTATTGAAAGGTTGGGCATTCAATAACAGACAGGCGTAATGATACGATATGTAACAAAACACATTATGCATTTTTGATTATGCGGGTGCACCAATAGCTGGCTTAATAATATTATTGTATTCCCAACTACCCACAGATAATCCAAACGAATTTGTTTACGTATTAAAATTTCAAAGTGTGCATCATTTAAGCCAATTATTGTCTGTTTGTCGACAGCATCGATGAAAGAGGCTTTAGTGTGCCATTGAACCAATAATAGGCCGCCATTGTAAAGCGCAGAAATGTCAGCTATATGCGTTTTGTACTCGATTGTCATGGCTGACAGATTATAGGAGTTAATCTGAGCGCTGTAAATTTACTTTGACCAATTAAAATTTTCGTAAATAAATGAGGCTTTATTGCTTGTGTTTTTTTATTGGAGTTATGATGTAAGAGAAAATCGCTTTGCAAAATTCGCCTGTCAAAAGATCATATGTTTTTATTTTTCTTAGTTTTAATGGTAGGTAAAGGCGAACCGTACAGCCCTATTAATAACTAATCCTAACTACTATTATAAAAGCGAAAATGAGTTTGATTGTTTGTTTGTGTGTTACCTTTTCACGCCTAAACCACTGAACCGATCATCCTGAAATTTTGCATATACGTTGATAGGTGTACAGAAACGGACATAGGCTACCTTTCATCTCGAAAAAAATTACTGTTCCCGAGTAAAACAATAATAACGTTCTTATGATAATAGATGGCGCCATCTGTCTTTCGAATCATGATTAAATTATATTATTACAAGCAGAGTACAACCCGAATTGATTGTCAAATTCTAAATTAACGCGAGCGAAGCCGCGGGCAAAAGCTAGTTATAATATAAGAGTTAATAGTCACAAAATTAGAGTTGAAGTTGCTAAACGTTCAAATTTCGTGATAACTCGCTGTTTTATTAAGAAAACGATATCTTGACGTTTATTTTAGTTAAAGAAAATATTTGTAATTTTATGACACTGAGATATTAGATCAGAACTTTGTCTCGACCAGTTTTTATTGCGAGGCTTAGGCCTTTATACTAAGACAAAAATCTGACTTGCGGGTTTATCAAATACTGTCAAAAATGTCAATAAATGCCACTAGTGATTTACGTTAGAAAAACGTCATTAATGATATTCAGATAAATAGGAGCCTCATCAAAGGTAAGTGAAGGGTAAGCAACGGTAGGAATCAATATTTGAATATGCAAAACATTTAGGTCACGTATTAACACATGAGTGTCAAGGTTATATGTATGAACTAACTGTTGAGCTGTCTGTCATGTGACATGTCTCCTTGCTTTAAAGGGGATGTCACATGAAATAACAGCTGTCAAGAAAGACAGCAATCATTCAGTCTCACTTTCGAATATGAAGTCAGGTGTTGGCGAAATCTATACTAATATTATAAAGCTGAAGAGTTTATTTGTTTGTTTGGTTGAACGTGCTAATGTCAGAAACTACTGGTTCGAATTGAATAACTCTTTTAGTGTTGGATAGCCTATTTATCGAGGAAGACTATAGGTTATATAACATCATACTACAAAAATTGCCACCACAACCACCATCATCCTGCAATCATTTGCAGAAGAATGGCTCTTATAATTGCTTGCAGGGTCTTGTATAACTAGTCTTCTCACTTAAACATCATCATCACACCTTACGCTATTTTTTTTGGGATTAAATATAATGATCACCAAAAATAGTAATTGCACACCAAAATATGCTCACTAAAATATATCATAACGAGCACCTATACGCCTCAAATCACTGCATTCGGTCTGGGAAGGGTTAGGTAATGTTAGGACCCACCCAAAAATAGGCTCCTATTTTTGGGTGTCGACTTATTTTGATCTCTTTGCTGTGCAATTAATATTTTTGGTATGAAAATGCGATTTTAATTATGGTGATCATTTATTATTTTTGGTGATCATTTACTATTTTTGACTGTTATATTTTACTATATCTGCTGATAAGTTAAACATAAGCCTTTCTTTTTTACCTAAATGAAGATAGTCGAACAAATTTACCATGTTTACCTTGATGGCGGCGATGGCGGCCTGCTTGGACACGAACGTGACGAATGCGCATCCCTTGCTCTGGCCTTGCGCGTCACGTAGCACAGTGCACTCCTCAATGGCGCCGTGGCCCGCAAACAACGCGCGCACGTCGTTCTCCGATAGTTTCTTGTTTAACATCCCCACGAATAACTTGCGCTCTGTTGACAATATAGAAAAGAAACATGTTAGTACTGTCAATGTAAAAAAAAACATTAAAATTGACAGGTATATTAATCTAACTTAACTATCAAAAGTAAACCGTATGGTGCGGGGCCTTACTACGATCTAAGCGCTCCTATATATAGTTTTAAAGTAGTAGAGCCTCGCCGATTTCAGCATGAATGGGCCGGCTCGACCGGGGAAGGACTACCCAGTCATATAACTTCCGAAAGTTAGAGGTGCGCGACGTGAAATACCAGTATTCCTACTGTTGTGTTTCGTTCGGTGAGTGAGAGTACCGGAGGCCCAATCACCCTCTTTCCCCCTTCCCGCTTTTTTTCTTTCCACTTCTTTTTCTTCCTTTTCTAAAGGGTCAGCAACGCGCTAGTGATACCTCTGGTGTTGCGGGCGTCTATAGGCTACGGTAACCATTTACCATCAGGTGGGCCGTATGCCGGTTAGCCACCTTAGTTGTATAAAAAAATAATTTATTTATTTATTAAAATAAGGGTCTCCAACAAGGGACATACACAATTACTTGACATTTAAGACAGTCCACATATCACATCGTGTACTCCTTCAATTATAGGAGACCACAGCATGCAAGTAAAATATTATTGTGACAAACACAGATTTAACACAGATCAAAAATGTTAAAAATTTAAAAACAGAAAACTTAGGTACTAGTTAAGAATTAAGAGATAAAATTAGAATTTACAATAAAAGATAAACAATAATAATTAAAAACAAAGCATCAAATTAAACAATCAGAATAAAATATTTAAAATCAAAGATAAACATCTAAGGTAAAACATAAAATATCAAAAATAATTTACATCAATTATGTTTTTAAGACTGGTTTTAAATTTATGTAGAGGTGCACTGAGATCAAGATCGTTTCTTTTAGAAAGAAAGTTATATTGCCTACAGAGTCTCGGTATAGGGGCAAAGTGACCAAGATTGGACTTAGCAGCTAGGATTGAGAAGAGATTGTAAGTTGATTTTCGTGGTAGACGCGACGGTATCGTTATTGTTAGAGCACTGGTAAGTTCATTACAATCCAAATACCCATTGTATAGTTTATATAAGAACAGGGCATCTAAATACTTCCTGCGACTGCTTAGTGTACACATATGTATATAGTTTTATTTCGTCCTCGCACATGCAACGGTAATGCTTTAAAAGATGGCGGTAAGGTTCCTATTAATTTATTATGTGTGACAATTTTACAACATTTTCACCCTTTGTTCTTGTCCCTATGAAAGAAAATAAGACTTGTTCACAACCCTCTTCCTTACTTCTACTTAGTCTAACGAAATATGAATGAATTGAATTACTACTAAATAGTATAGTTAGACTTATCTTATCTTATCTTATGTGGGGGCCAGTCAATGCAGACCGGCGACACTTCGACCCAGTGGGATCTTTTGTGTCGACACTCTCCCAATAACGACTGCCATAGATGTACCTACATGGCAACCGGGACTGACGGCTTAACGTGCTCTCCAAGGCACGGAGCAGGCGATAATTAATCAATACGCACATAATTTCGAAAAGTCATATAACTTCCGAAAATCAGAGGTGCGCGACGTGGGTTCGAACCCGAGACCCTCTGCATTGCAGTCTGTTGGTCTCCCCACTGAGCTATCGCTGCTCATATAGTTAGACTTAGTAGTAATATAGTTAAATTGTAATATGGCTATAATTATGCTAAGAAGAAATTTGATCGTTACTTTAAGAGCACGTTAAGCCGTCGGTTCCGGCTGCCATGAACTTCTATGGCAGTCGTTATTGAGAAGTCTAATATCCTGACACTGGTCTAGCTTTAGGGTATCGTTAGCCTTCGGGTTGCGGAGATCAGATGGCAGTCGCTCTGTGTAAAAACTAATATCCAGTCAAAGCCGGTTAGACTAGAAAGCCGACGTCAAGTGACTTGGGAATAATAAAGGCTAAGGAGAAGAAGAAGACTTATGTTTCTAAATTTAGTGCACAAGATCTTTAAAAAAGTTTAAACAAAGCATACTTTGTAAACTACATATATTTTAACTTCATTAAGAAGGTTGCGTATAACCGTGTTAAAACTAGCGTGTACCGTGTTCCTTACCGTGAGGAAGGCACTAGCTAATCGATATTGATTGCTTTGTCTCTGGGTGTGAAACCGCGGGCATAGCTAGTCATTAATACATAGTAAGTCCTTTATCCAGAATCTGGCAGTCCGTAGTTCCAGACAAACAAAATACTCAAACAATCTAAATCTATAAGGTATACAACAAAAACGACAACTGCGCAACTAGACCCGTTTAACCTTAATCTGTTAAAAATTGCCTATCCCATAAAGATACACATTAAACAAGCAAATAATGTGACGCCATTATCACAAGGAACATTACGACATGATATGTTTGCGCAGCCACCGAATATACAACTCGTTTGTACAACCCAAACTAACGATTTACACAATATTGTACCACTTATGAACACAAAAATATATCCTGATGTGCTATTTTTACGAATATTACTTGCTGTTTTGTAAAAATTTTATCAATTGCGAAGCTCTCGGCTCAAAAGAGGCTTTTGTTAGAAAGGAAGTATTGCTTTATGGATGGTACCTATATTGGTTGACGTATTTATTTTGCCTTTAACGATAAGTAACTGAAGCAGTTCGATATCGAATCGAACAAAAATATTAAAGTCACATATAGGGGTGTTTCTTGTGTAGTTTCAATGTTTGTTGATATATGGACTAATTTTTAATTAAATAAGAACTGTAGCATAAATGTATGCGAGGTCGCCGGTTTGATCCCGAATCGTGCAAGTGCTATTAGGTTTTATCGTTAGAAAATTATAGATGTAGGTAATGTTGTCTTCTGTTTACGCGAATGTTATTCATTGAAATTAAACCCGTGACCATGGCTGCTGAAAAGCAACCGAAATGTCGGGGAAAGTGTAAACACAAATATAAATAGTATAATAGTATAGTAATAGTATTAATAGTTTCAATAATTTAATTAGCATAAAAATTAGTAAAGTTTAGTAGTAATAGTAGTGTAACAGTTTTCAAAATTTTGTAATAAAGTGTCAAATAAACAACGCGATAAAATCCGTACATAGTAGTTTAATTTCAATAAATTATAGATGGCATCCGGAGTCTAGACATTAACTAGAGCTAAGCGTGTATCTATGCCTCTGCTCACTTCGTAGAGGAGACACTATTCACACAAGATAAACATGAAAAATATATTATCATATTTTCCAGTCAGTCCATGAATGCCACAAGAATGTTGTGCCAAAGTAACATGAAAAATTTAAAGTAACTCAATGATGCAGCGAGCAGATACGTCAAATTTTGCCTTCCAAATCACGTCGTATTCGTGTCGCAGAAAGACAAGTGTGTGTATTGTCGTCCACACAACACAAGGCGAAGCGTTAGAATCCACTCGTGATCCTGAAATATGTACTCGTCGATCCCCGAAGCCCGGCGGCCGCGGGGTTAACTGGAAAATTTACGACCTTCAACCCGTCCAGTGGCGGTCATAAACCATTTTCCGTATCGGTGCATGCGAATTTTTGATGCTGTTAAATCTTCCAAGGCCGGACATGTGTGCGAGCAAAACGGCCGGGGTTAGACGGCGAGGGTTTCGGGTCGTGTTTTATTGAAGGAGTTCGGTGTTATTGTGGCAGTTGGTATGGGAAGAGTACAAATTGAAAATTCTATTGATTATAGATTGGCCTAGTCTTTTAACCACCTTTATAATATTTTTAGGCTATTATAATTTTAACTTCCCATAATGACCAAGTAAAAATTATATAGTTAAATAGAAAATAAACAATTTTTACTAAGGTTTATTTCGTTGACAATAATGCTTATTGTGTATCCACAGTAATTGTGTCAATGTTTTAAATGCTTTGCAGTGTCTATGGTCACGGTAACACTACGGTGTTACCTGTGTTAATATCTTGAAGTGTAAAGTTATGGTGTAGATTACATCTAGATTTATTTATAACCTCTATTACTCGCGGCATGCCGAGTATAATTTGTACGTTTCCCGAGAATTATTGGTTTAAGTTCTATGTTTATTCTCGCGATTAAATATTTCCTAGTACGGTAATTGGGTTGTTTTTAAATGAGTCGCTAAGTATAAACCTTTTTAATACCATATTTTTAATGCTCGTAAAATCATTCATGGAAGCGGTGTGATACGAGTAGGATAAGACAATATAGCGATAGAAAATTCCAAACACGCGTTTAGAAAGCAACGTAAAATTTCTACGTCAAAGCAGCGCGGTATATAACGCTCGGTGTATTACGCGTAAAATCCAACATTCGGGGGTCTCTCAATCCCCCAGCGAGGCATACGAGGGGCCAAATTGAAAAGCCACCAACTCGGTTCGGTTTTAAGCGGGAAATGAGCGAAGTGGGATCGGCGTTCTTCAAGACGTTCATGACGACGAAATAGGGATACAATTTCGAATATTATTGTCGTAATTTATAGCATTAAGATAAGCAATAATTAAACTTCAGCAGGAAAAATCACTTAGTCTCATCCCTATAAGTTAAAAGTTATAGTTAAAACTTTTGAGAAGTTAATTTAATCACGTTTAATCATTTATTGTGCTAATCTATACTAATACTGGGCATGATAAAATTTGTTTCCTTAAATGTAGGCGCTCTGGAATTACTAAACCCTTTCTAAAAATCTTTCACTGATTCTTATCAGGTAATATTTTTTTAGATTCATTTATTAAGGTTTGGTCGTCATAAGTCTACACATCGCAGGCCATGTTGCCAAGTATAAACTAAAAAAATATTTCATTGCGCATTTCAGCCAGCATTGAAGACTCACCTCGAAAGAGGTTACAAATATTTCATGTGCCGGTGAAATCAGCGCTCTCGTACAGATTAGCATGAAAATTGTGCGAGAAAACGAAACTCGCATCGAGCAATCGTCGGCGATAATGCAATGGCGTGTTACCACAAATTTTGAGACGTCAGGAAAGCTTTACGACTTGATTCGAGGGACGATTACGTGAAGCCGCTTATTAGTTTTATGCCATCTTTTCGGGTCATGGATATGTCATTGTAATTTTTTTGTGTTGACATCTGAATATTATAAACCTTTGTTTTTTGTGAAATTATGCCTGTTTGTATGAGCTTTGTCATTTACGAAAAGATAAATCGAAAGGGTAACACAAAAGAACGGTGCTAAAATTAATAAGAACTTGCTTGCTTAAAAATTTTGGTTAAATTGTTAATTTTTTTTTTGATCGGGACGTTATTGATTCTGTCATAACTCATAGCACTGCTGCTATGAGCCTACTTTTACTATAAAGTTTTTTTTTATATTCAATCTTTTTAAAAAAGAAAGTTTAAATTAGCTAAAGATAATAAGAATAATCTGCAATCCAAATTGCTCATTAAAATGCTTACAAAAAAAAATTGCAACTACGCTGCACTAGTTAGCATTGCTGATCTATTTAAATATGTCTCTTTTGTCTGATAAATTCGTGATTATTTCTTTTTTAGCGAATCATACATCATTTTAAATTAGCATGATGCTTCAACACTGAATCAAATATTTCATAATTTTCAGTTTCGTGCCATTGCAGGGCGTTCGTAGTCACCCTCGTCATTTCATGTGTTCCTGTTAATATCCCACGATTTGCACTCGACGAGATGTGTGTTTGAATATCTTATTAATACACGCGAGTAAGTGTTCGATTGTCTGTGTGTGAGAACGTGAAATGAGGCACCATTATGCGCGTTTTTGCGTGAAAATTTAAGCATCAGAAGATAATATACGAAATCATTGGTTGGATTATAGGCACCATTTCGAATTTGTTTTCATGTGAATAGGTTCCGTTTTATGGAGAGCACATTTAAAAGAGCGCGTTTATTAAAATGTATCATTCTATTTTTAAACCTTGAATTAAATTCTATGGAAATAAATTCATGCGACGTGCACGTAATGAAAAATGTATCATTCCATTTTTAAATTCAATTCGATAAAGTAACAGGTTCATATTTTTCTATTTAAAGTATTTTACTCCTCTATGAATAGACGAATGTGGGACATAGATAAAATATTTATATTTCATTTCTATTAATGACTTAGTCATACATAAAGTGGATGAAAAACGAGAGAAGCCATAACACAAAAGATTACCTATTAACAGTTTGAAAGAAGACTATTTATGCCTCATCAATTACAATTAACTACATAAAAAACTGTAGCTAATATCCATTTAAAATAAACAACGGGCCACTGTTTTAAATCCGTGCCGAGCCCGTCAAGATGTTATGTAAATTGTTTAACGAAGGTTGTGCACCGGCTCGATGGCGATGGCGTACTTAAAACATTTACATTTTAAAGCGTTATTTTCTACTAAGTACACAATTACTTGTGCATTTAAACTGATTACACTGTTTAAAGATTCACTTTAAATTATACTAATTACGCCCGCTTAAAGATTCACTTCAAATTATTCTAATTAGTTTGACTTTGGTTGGTTTGTGATAGTTTTGTTGCTTTGCAGTTTAGTTGTTTTACATTACAGTTTGTGTATTCTTAGGTTAAATAAGTGTTTTAGAATAGGTGTAGGTTTGCTCTATTTTCTAGTATGTTAAGTAATGGAAATTTGTGTTGTTATGTTACATAGGTAAAAGATTATATGAATATACGGGGTACACTTTATTTTTACATATATACTATGCTTATATATTCGCGAAAGGGTAGGCAGAGCCGACACACCCACATTGCATATGTTTTAATCCAAATTACAAAGATAATTATTCAATAGCCGTCTATCGGACATATGACCGATGATGTTATCTAATATCATTCGATATCATAACATGCGATCCTTAAGTATTATCTTTTAGCGGTAAGTATACATAGATAGTCTCATGCTTGTGTCCCGGCGGAGTAAGCAGAGACTATCTATGTAGAGGCTTTCCACTTGCCATTATTATATGTCTTGCTTAATAACTCAGAACATGTTTTTATACTAACTAGCTTACACCCGAAGCTTTGTCCGTGTAAATCCAATTGGCCAGCATACCAGGGTAAGCTAGACATATCTTGTGTGTTAATCCATGACACGATCTACATATGTATGTATCTATATGTCAAGTTTCATCCAAATCGGTTCAACCTTTGGTTCAACCGTTTAAGCGTGATCAAGTAACAAACATCTTTAAAAGTTTCACATTTACAATAGCAAATAGCAGGATATAATCGTTTCATATTATACCTCGTTAGTCTGTCAATATAGTTTAATTGAGTAAGGTAAGCAGTTATGTAATCGGCTGTCAATCATTCTCAGGTATGCCAGGCATCCGTACGGCGACCATAGTTCAGCATAGTTTACATACAACCTCCTTGATAAGTTACCACAGACGCTAATTGAATTTATCGTCTATGGTAATGAATTTTGAACGTCAGATTTATTGCTTTACAATGCCAAAACTGAAAAAGAAATGATTTTAACGACCGTTGTGAACTGAAAGTACGAATATTTCGTGCATTTATTTATTAAGTGTAAAAATAAATAAAAGTGATCTACGTAGTAGTAGATCACTTTTATTTATTTTTAAGTCTAAGAGTGAATCCTGTTCGTCTGAATTTGGAGTTGAACTTATTGAAATCTTCTTTTTTTTCGTGTGGTTAGTGGCCAACCTGTAGTCAAGAGTTGTTCAAGCCGCCCGTAGGCCTCTAACATGGCTTAACGACTGCTGTCAATTTGGTAACAACCGGAACCGCCTTTTTACGTGCCCTCCGAAGCACGGAGACGCTCAGATGAAATACCGCTAAGCGGTCACCCATCTATAGACTGACAGCACCCAACGTTGCTTAACCTCGCTAATCGTTTACCGATCAGTGAGTGCAACTGGCTATGAGCGCCTCAACTTATTGCAATAACTTTTAGCAAATACATGGACATTTATATTTAGTCCTAAACAAGTCTTGACAAAAGTAGGTGTTATAATCCTCTGAGGGACATTGAATAGATAAATATATATTATCTTATCTTATGTGGGGGCCAGTCAGTGCAGACCGGCGACACTTCGACCCAGTGGGATCTTTTGTGTCGACACTCTCCCAATAACGACTGCCATAGATGTTCATGGCAGCCGGGACCGACGGCTTAACGTGCTCTCCGAAGCACGGAGCAGGCGATAATTGTCAATCAATACGCACATAATTTCGAAAAGTAATATAACTTTCGAAAGTCAGAGGTGCGCGACGTGGGTTCGAACCCGAGACCCTCTGCATTACAGTCTGTTGGTCTCCCCACTGAGCTATCGCTGCTCCCCCTAGGTAAATATAAATAATAATAACAAAGAAATCAAAAATAAAGATATTTTCACATTATTTAGCTTATCTACTTCGGTGGCATAGCAGTGTTGAATGCGACTGCTGTGTGTGAAGTGTCGTGTTGGATTCCCGAGTTGGGCAAAGTGTTATTGGATTTATCTGTCAACATATTCTTAACACCAGCACAAAGTCTGGAACCCTGGCTGGTAGACTACAAGCTCGCTCTCTACTATGTGGTTCCTAAAACTATAACTGGAGAAATGTGAATGTAATGTCTTACATCCATGTCTTACAGTCATCATCATCAGAGGCGTTCCTCTGCTTACCTCTTCACGGAAGTATACGTGAGTCTATATGAATATCACAAGTATACGTATATGAATATCACAAATAGCTGAAACAAAGCTCGTTCAAAACTATACAAATTGTAAAATATATATTCTGAAAAGCAGTCCGGTATTTAAATGTATAGTTGCCATTTAGAACGGAGGACGTTAAATAATTGACATATAAGTTAATGGAGTTCTAACAGACACCTCACATGGTTTAAAGTGTCACATTTTATTTTTTTGTCACACTGTGACCTTGTGGTGTGTTGCCAGTTTTGTTAGCTTGGCGTCAAGTACGTATTTATTATGAAGGCTGTATGTTATCGATGGGGGTAAGCATGTATGATAATAATTTTTCGTCGACTCTGATGTTGTTTTAATAGTGATGTATTAAATTGAGAGTTTTGATTGCCCGGATGGCGTAGTGGTTTAAGTGGTCGTCTCGCCACTGCACCGAGTGTTGTGGGTTCGAATCCCACAGAGGACAAAAATTTATCCCGTGGATAAATATTTGTTCAGAGTCTAAGTGTTCTTTGTGTCCGTTACTAAAATGTTTGTAAAGTTTCCCGCGATACAGCAATTATTCCAGGAATTAATTAGTGTAGGAGTTATCTTTTTTTTTAATATGAGGAAAAAGATTGCTGTTTTTCATGAAATGGGAATCTAATCCGGCACCTCCCTATGGAGAGTTGCGTATGTTAGTAATACAATGTTTTAATTTAGCAGGCGTGAAGATAGCGTGAGATTTATCTCAAGCTCCAACCCTCTAGTGATCAATGATATCACCGTTCATTTTAAATTTTATAACTTAAAAAATATATAAAATGCCAGCACTGAAAATATCATTAAAAATGTTCGATTCCTTAAAAATTTGCTGTATATTTCGCAAAAGTGTGGCGACTATATTTTACGGATATTTCGGATATTTTTACTAATATTACAAAGAGGTAAAATTAGTACGCAAACGAACTCTTGACACACTGAATTCCGATCCTAAAAAGGTTTCATTAATATGTAGAAAGGTACACTATCCCTGGCTAGTAGGTTATAAACTTGCTACTAGTCTAGATATAGCTTCACTAAGTAACTAAACTTTGACATTCATATGTGACGGACGGACGGCAGCTATTTCTATACTACTATTATTAAGAGGACTGGTACAATTTTAAAAGATGTTTCACCATTACGCAGCTACGTTATCCAGAGGTAACATCTTAAGCTATATAATATCACGCTACGAGCTACGGGAGTGGAAGCATCATCATAAACTTGGGTGAAACCGGGGATGACAGCTAGTCTCATATAAACAAACATGTACCGTAAGCCCTATCATAAACAACATCTTCTCAACTAGCTGTTTATACTAAAAGCCGCAAGTTCACCGAAAGATGATGAATCTGCTGAGACAAATTAAACGCGCCAATTTTTACGACTCGTGCGTCTAACTTTGTGCTTGCCTCTTAAAGAGTCAACTTAACACTCGCCTAGTTTTCCTCTGGCTACTTTACTACCTATTATCCTTTCGCGAGCTCGTAACTCAAGCCCTTCAAAGTGCGTATGCCTGTTCTCACGTACCCTGTCGTTAAGTTCCGAGTTATGACTTGTGGTGTTAGGGATGGCGAAACGCGATTCGGATAATAAACATCACGATGTTTGTACATAAAACCAAATGTATCCGAGTTGAATTTTTGTGGTATGTTTTTATGTCTGGCATATGGATAAATTATTGTATGTTTTATTGGCTTGTTCCATTTTTGTGTCTTACGGATTTGTATATTATAAGGAACATGTAATATTTTTTAAGTAACTTTATGAAAATTTAACGTTTTGAACGTTATAATCGATTATATAGAAGGTTATAATTACAAGGATTTCTATTTAATGACAATATTGATTAGAAGAATCAATTTGATACTAGACAAAATAACTACATAACCAAATACAAAGCTGGCTTAAATAGTTTAGTTTTATTTAGTCAGCTCAAGAAAGTTATAAGTGGGAGTAAGTGTTTTCTAAACAGAGAATCTTGTAATAAATCTGTAGCTTATAATGGCATCTGCAAAATATCCGCGCTATCCGCAACACAATTAACCGCGTTCTGGCGTGTCGCATCCCTAGAACCGACGGGTGTGTATTATCTTTTGACACACATAGTTTACTGCGTCTGCTTATGTCATTGTGGCGAATAAGTCAAGGTAAAATATTTCTAGAGTACATAACTATTGTATTTTAGCACATAGCGATGCTTTTTTGAAGTAACATTGAAGTAAATAGTTACTACATTGTTGGTTAAAAAAACGTTGCGATCTTTATGTTAAGTTTAAGCAGTTTGGTCCATAGAGTACAATCGCGTGCAGTCTTACCTTTTCGGAATCATACATGGAACTTATATAAAGTCTTTGTGCTCTTTATCGAGGTAAAAAATTATCCTGCAGAATCCCTGATAAGTATTCAGACTTTTTAGACAAGAATTTGCTTTGTACAATACTTTGTTGGCCTCGATGGCGTAGTGGTTAGTGTAACCGACTGCCACGCCTTTCTACCGCTAACAGTACAGTGCTTCCTTAATAGAATATATGGGATCTTCAAAACCGCAAAGACACTACACGAGAATATTTGCCTGCAATCTTTTATATTCCAATAGTACTTCTACACTCCAGGTGCTTTTCAGGTATGATAATTCCGTTAAACAATGCTCAGTTGTGTCGAAACTTCACACCGAGAAGAGGCCCGCGCCAAACAATGAGACAGTTTATATACAGAGCATATATATTATATTATTGATGCTCAGTTGAATTACCCGTCAAACTATATACTACACTTTAAATGAGCTATTCCTTGCATAAAGTTGCGCTAACAAACTTAACAATTCAAGATACGCCACAATCGCATAAGTCCTTTAAAATAATTTATTTTAAAATTAGCCTAATTATTTACACCGCGGCGCTGTAAATATGCAGCGTTCAGAAAGCCGCAATTTCGAGAGCGGAGCGGTCTCTGCAAAACTTAGACTGTTTTAAGATTCATTAAATTAGTGGTTCTCATTTCAGTTTCAAGACGTATACAAATGGCTAGTGTTGTACCGACTGTTTCGTTCCGTAAACGGTTTGTATTTCATTTTAATTTATGTAAGGTCTTATTGAAAACAATTGCTTTTAGTACGGCAGAATTAAAAATGGTGGTTTTTGTAAGATTGATGGTAGTAATATTAGATTTCGTTGAATTTTCTTTTGCTAATGAGAGTAGTAATGTAATAAATGGGAAAGTAACTCTAATCTAACCGGTTTTGATGCAATTTAGTATGGAAATATCTTAATTGTTAATAAAACTTAGAAATAACATAGAATTTCACGTTTTCAACGACTTCTTTGACTAAAAAAGAATAAAGTATTCAAATTGTAGGTATTAAGTAATATTTTTATCATCTTCTTTTTTTGTGGTTAGTGGCCAACCTGTTGTCAAGAGTTGTTCAAGACCTCTGACATGGCTTAACGACTGCTGTCAATTTGAAAACAACCGGGACCGACTTCTTACGTGCCCTCCGAAGCACGGAGACGCTCAAATGAAATACCACTAAGCGGTCACCCATCTATAGACTGACCGCACCCAACGTTGCTTAACCTCGCTAATCGATTACCGATCAGTGAGTGCAACTGGCTATGAGCGCCGCCATTAATAATTTTTATAAAAACTAGGTATTAGTCTCAGCTAAAAATGGATAATATGTAACTGATTTTAAATGTCACGTGTCAAAGTAGGAGAAAATCTATTTTGACTGTAGGCATAAATAAATAATTTATATGTATATTACTTTTTAGTCAGACCGATGTAAGGAACGATCTCTATGGTGGTGGTGGTGTACTAAAGGCTGGGTGATAGGAAGTTTATAAGGATAGGCAGCAGTGTAGATTAGCTTGTTAATATTCCTCAAAATAAAAGAGCTATATAAATAAATAATGCCATGGAACTATACCGTACAACAGTGTTATTTTGGTAAGAGAAAAGTCTAGGAGGCCATTGGACTGCTATACATTGCTCCTGACTTCAAACTTAAGGAATATAATTATTGACTGTTCTATGTGCGATATACCATTTAATAAATTTGTTAATTCTCGCTCGTTTTAATGGTGAAGGAAAGCATCATCACGAAAGTAGCTAGGCAGGCTAGGTATATGACAATTCTTTATAATGTTTTCGAAGACGTTAGAATCCTATCAACCCGCATTGAAACTACGTGGTGTCTATGATCTAGCCCTTCTCATACAGAGAGAAGAGAGAACAACGTGCCATATTTTTTTAACGCATACTTCTCCGCGGTAAAACGTGGAGCGGAGAGGTTATCTCAGGCTCACCCGCAGAAAGATGGAACTTCCCAGATACTACCGACTAAACAGGACAACTGTGCCCAGCAGTGCTGATGTTATTAGTAACTTATGCAACCAGTCGTCGTCATACTTTATTATAAAGTTTTCGGACAACATTGACCTTCGAAACGGTATAAGCACAAAGTAAACCACGATATGTACAATATTGGTACAACAAATAAGAGGTATGGCTAACGTGACCAGACGTCCCATTTTGAACGGGACTGTCCATTTTTATAATTACGAGTCCTGGTGTCCCCGAAATGTACTCTGGGACGTAAAATTGACCCGTTTTCTGAAACCGCGCAAAAATTTGAGTATTTCTATTTCAATTGAATATATTTTATGTTTGCCTGCTACAAATGCTCCAGTAGAAAGATTATATTCTATGATGAACAAATTGTGAACATCTGAGAAAACCCAGTTACAAATTTCAGTTCTAAAAGCGATGTTGATAATTAAGGTGAATATAAAAAGACGTGCCAAGAGTTTCATTCTTACTTAAAATCATCACCAGCTAGGTATATTAAAGCAAATTTGTTACTATGATAAATATAAATATAACTAAACGTTTCGGGTATATATATTTTTTAATTCGTAACTTTTAAGCAAACTGACTTTTTCTGAATAAATAACTTAAAATATTTTTTTTTATTGACTACTTGTTAATTGACCTAAATAAACCAATGTCCCGTTTTGAGTCAAAGAATAAATGGTCACGTTAGGTATGGCATCAATCACACACGTGACTGTTTGTAACAGTAACCTTGGTCAGGTGCGAACAAGCGCGCATATACTAAACGCTTTTGTATTATAAGGCCGTGCGTATACTACACGACATCTTCAGTATTATATAGAACTAGATGTTCCCGCGGTTTCACCTGCGTTTATCGTTACTGCGCCGCCCTCGTGGGTCGTAGCGTGATGTTATATAGCATACCTATAGCCTTCCTCAATAAATAGGCTATCCAACACTAAAATAATTTTTCAAATCGAACCAGTAGTTCCTGAGATTAGCGCGTTCAAACAAACAAAAGAAACTCTTCAGCTTTATAATATTAGTATATATATAATATAAGTAACTGCCTCCGTGGCGCAGCGGTAGTGAATGCGACTGCTGTGCATGAGGTCTCGGGTTTGAATCCCGGGTCGGGCAAAGGAAAAGTTATTGGGTTTTTCTGTTAAGCAATCTCAATAGCAGCCCGGAGTTAGGAAGTTGGCGGTGTTAGACACCACCGTGCCTCGGAAAGCACGTAAAGCCGTTGGTCCTGCGCCTGATCTCTCTCCGGTCGTGTCGGATTACCGTCCCATCGGATCATGAGAGTTAAGGAACAGACAATGCACTTGTGTTTTGCGCATACACTTGTGCACTATAATATCTCCTGCGCAGATGGTCAGTCTTCGCTAAGACTGGCCGCAGTGACCGAAATTTGGTCTGGAGGACATTATTATTATAAATATAAGTAATAAATTAGTACCTATACTATATGGCTTTACTACAGCGAAGAGCTTCAGAAAACTGTGCATTGATTGAAATGGTAGACGCGAGGAACGTTTTTGGTTTTGGAGTTTTGCGAATACTTTTAAAATAGATGCGATTTTTGGCATTTAAAGATTAATTATAAGTACATTATTGTTTTAATCGTATCGTATTAATTAATAACATTAAAATGTATCACAGTTAACTTTAACATTTAAATAAAAATATTGTTATTGGCAATGAATTAAAATTTGAGAAGACAATTCATTGACGTTTCTCACGTTTTTATTTGTTGTCTTAATCCTACTGAGACATAATATGATAAAAGCGTTGTGTCTAGGCGCTAGCGTCAGTAGGATTATTAGTAAGTTGGTTTTTATGTTGGAGTAAAGGAATGGTAATACATACTATAGCTTTTTCTTTTTTTTCATATCACTAAGGTGACAAACGAGCATACGGCCCACCTGATGGTAAGTGGTCACCGTAGCCTATGGACGCCTGCAACACCAGAGGCATCACTAGCGCGATGCCGACCCTTTAGGAAAGGAAGTGGGAAGGAGAATGAGCGGGAAGGGGGAAAGAGGGTGATTGGGCCTCCGGCACTCTCACTCGCTGAACACAACAGTAGGAATACTGCTATTTCACGTCGATATTCTGCGATAGGGTAGTCCTTCCCCGGTCGAGCCGAGTAGTTTGTTTTACCATAGGTGTATCAGTCTTAGACATATGTCATATGTTGTGCACGTGTCTTTAGCGACAAACACAGTCGGCCTTACGACGCGCGAAATGTGAAACCGACATTAGCGTTCATTAGCCAGTAAATACTACCGTTGTGTACCACCCCAGCGCTGTTATAACTTATGTGTAGCAACCTGACGTGTGGACAATCTAACACGCAGGGCAAAGTAACACGCAGCGCTAATGCGTTGCCTAACACATATTGTAACTAAGCAGTTTAGAGGTGTCTTGTTGGATAGTTATCTAGTCACGATCATATCACGCTAATACATATATCGTTATGGACAAAGGCAGAAGGACTTGTAGATTTCTAACTAATATTATAAATGCGAATATGAGTTTGTTTGTTATGATTTTATGCTCTAACTACTCAACCGATTATGATAACATTTTATATAGGTACACGTTGTCAGCGGTATAAAATAGGACATAGAAGGATACCTTTAATCTAGAAAGAAGATACTGTTCCCGAGGGATAGAAATTGATTGTCAAAATCTAGATTAAAGCGAGCGAAGCCGCGGGCAATATCTAGTGTACATAATAATATACAGAAAATCATTTTTACGTTTTGTTGTTTTTTTAGGTGTACGTATCTGACGTCAGAGTTTTTGTGTTGCTACAGAAAAAAATCTGTAAACTAGTTCATTAGCCTATGCTCGTCCCAGCAATTCGAATTCGATACCAATATTATTAAATGGTAAGCATAGGTGCGAAAAATTATGCCAATGGATCATGGAGATAGCGTTTTTATAAAATATATATCAGCTTATTTTTTATTACTAACGTATACACAATCACATATGATACGAAATCCAAATTTACACGGAAATCAGAATTACTCAATGAACATTGCGAGATTCGCGGAAAATTGGGGCAACACAATTTAAAACTAATCACACAACACTGAGACCTGAGTTCGTAGGGTTGGTTTATGGCGTCGGTGAAATGATTACGAGAATTTCATAAATATTATTAATGTAAACGTAGGGCTGGAGTTCTTCTAGTTACCCGTAGTCCTAGCGATAACCGCCAAACTTCTAGTGACCTATAAGGATATATCGCGACTATGTTTACGATTGCCGAGAAATATAACTGTGAGCGCCGCGACATGAGGTCGTGTTACTGCGAGCTAAAACTAAATTACAGCCTTGTAATCTAATTAAAGAGAGTATAGCGCGAAAATCTTTCTATAAGTCTCTTATCATAAGACTAAGGTGCAACTCGTATTTCGGCAGGTTTGTACAGCTTTATTAAATTTCCACTTAATCAGAAGCAAGTCTATTACAGTATATAGAGAAAATTCTACACTATCGTACTGCTATTCAAAATTTTCTAAAAGAAAACTCAACATAGTCCAAACCACTAAACCTCAGCAGCAGTACGTAAAACCGCAAGCTTAACCTGCTAGAGTAACGAGGCAGCCGCAAAAATAATAAAATCTTGTCAAATAAGTACAGTGAGCAAGATAAACGCAGGGACGACGCTTTGAGCTGAACAATATGGTGAAATCGTACTGTTTGCACGATAATTTCAAAAGCTGCGGTTGCTTCACTTTTAAAGGGAAATATTTCAAGCTAGTAAACAGCACAGAACTGTCGTGTTTCCCCGCGTTTATACAAGGACCTCGCGGAGTTTGTCCACACAAAAAGTCCCGTCATTGTGTTCGCGGAATGTAGATTTTTTTACGCTTGCAATGTTATACTGGATGTTTAGTTGTTGCCTTTGCCTCATTTTTAACGGCGCGCTTGTCACAGCAGCATGGTCTGTGGTATGAGGGATTTGAATTAGGAACGTTTATGGTAATGGAGTGTTACTTGCTTTTTCAGTTCAATAAAGAGATTGACAAGCATGTAGCTCGCCTGATGAAGCGGCTAGTTTAAGAACTCATACAATGCCAGACATATGAGTAAATGGAGTTATTGTGCTGCTGGTGCAAAATGCAAAAAATTAGCGCAGCGCCTCCTTATCGACTACAGGGCAGTGATTTTCTGTACAGTGAACCTCAGGTAAACTCCCTTGAAGAGACAGAGGTAGACGTAAGTATAAGTAATGTATATTTATACCTCAATTTTAGTTAGTAAGATATAGATGAAAAGACACAATGACAAGTATGACAACTAGGGTCCACGCAAATTCGTAGAAGCGTTTAAATAATAATATGAACACTATATTATTATTTAAAATACAATAAAACAAGAATTTTTATAAACACGTGTTACTTTTGTATTATGTAAAGTGCTTTTAATTATTAGAATAATAATTACTTTTTAAGATTGCAATTCGCGACAAAGTTATGACTCATGTCATAAAAACTAGAGGTGCGAAAATCGATTAGCTTTAACAATAGTGGCGTCTCCAATCGAGAAAACATAGTGAACATCATTAGGAAAAATGGTAATATGCTTAAAATAGGCAGATAAAGTATTAACAGTATAATTGCGAACAAAGGAAGCGACATCAGATTAGACAAACTACATAATGGCGACGTGGCGCGTTAACGAGTTTTGACAAATTCTATGTCTACCTACAACATAATGAAGAGAAAATTACGTTTGTCGACAATCTCTTGATTTGCTTTAGCACTTTTTTATGCGTCTGGCAATTAAATTATGTAAAACGAGGATCTTATTTTAATATTTCTTGCATTAGTCCTTACATCGCAGAGCACTTTATATTCATTTTCAGTTGCTGAACGAACGTAGTCGGTTATATTACGAGTCCTTTATTACGTGGGACTTAAACATACCTGGCGCAATGTTGGTGAGATACAATCACGGCTAGTCTTTGTCTTTAACAGACTGATTTTATGCTACGTACGTTACAGAAAAATGTTCTGTAGAAAACATACTACTTAAGAGTAACACAACGATTTCCACAGAGAGCTTTAAACAAATTCAACGACTGTAAACGAAATAAACAGCAAAGAACATCCATTCTATCTAGTTGTTCATACTGAAAGTAATCTTAAAACAAAATCTTATACAAAAAAGCATCAACAGCGAGAAACAAAACAAAATTGGAAAATGGAACGAATGAATGAATGAATAAATTGAAATCTTCAAACTGATTGACTGAACTGAGATTGGGCGAAACTGATTGACTGAAAGGGGACTTGCGTCTGTCATTATTTCGTCAATGTTCGCTCGTGTGTGTGAAGATACGACGATTACCGAACGAATTGTGCTCGAAACGTCGTCGAGATGACGCTTCATCGATTTTGTATTCACTTGTTGATGTTTCCGATGACACTTTAGGATGTTGTTCACTTCATAACGTGGGATTACGTCTGTACATTTAGGAACATCCACGAATATTTAGGCTACTGCCTAAATCTAGGTATCACAGTAAAATTTCGTTATGATTTGGACCCAAAAAAGCAAGCTTGTTTTCATTTACCACGTAAATTTCTGAAGCGACAAAATACGAAATAGCTAAGGACCTGAAAGTGATGAATGTGCCCGATTGGTCTGACTTGGCACAGAATAGGACGGAATGGCGTACTTCACGTTACTCCACGTTGGGTCGCTAGTCCTGCGGAGTAAGTAAGTAAGCCACATTTCTGGACTCAATGCTGCTGGTGACAGAAGATAACCTTTTTCCGACTCGCTAATAAACCAATCGAATAAATTAATCGAGGTAGGGTACAGCAGGATCGCTTAAACCAGCGATTTTAATGAATGAAACAGCCATCTGGGCCAGTGCCTTTATCCTACAGAAGATTAAAGAAACAACTTGCTGTTATATTCCTGGGATAAGTAGATATTTCAGGTTTCTTAAAGAAGCGAATATGGCTTTATACCTTGTACTGGCAGCACAACAACTCAGTATTTGAAGGGTTACGTCCAAAAGCTACAGTATTAGCTTCAGGTATCTTATGTGGGGGCCAGTCAGTGCAGACCGGCTAGACTTCGACCCAGTGGGATCTTTTGTGTCGACACTCTCCCAATAACGACTGCCATAAATGTTCATGGCAGCCGGGACCAATGGCTTAACGTGCTCTCCGAGGCACGGAGCAGGCGATAATTGTCAATCAATACGCACATAATTTCGAAAAGTCATATAACTTCCGAAAGTCGGAGGTGCGCGACATGGGTTCGAACCCGAGACCCTCTGCATTGCAGTCTTTTGGTCTCACCACTGAGCTATCGCTGCTCTAGTTGCAGGTAAGTTTTATATGTATGTTCAGGTGTTTATAAGAATTAGGTAAAAGTAAGTAAAGTATGTATGCGTGTTTGTGCTGAGAGGGACGTCACACAGTAACAAATACTTTCACGTGTTTTTAAGAATAACAGAAGTTTGTATTTTGCAATATAGTTCCAGGATGACTCGTGTAAAGTCTTACATCTATTCTAAGAAGGACGTAGGCATTGATCGTAATACTGCAGCCTATAAAACAATAATAATGTCCTCCTAACCGAATTTCGGTCATGGCGGCTTATCTTTACGGAGACTGGCCATCTACGCAGAAGATATTATAGTGCACACGTATGTGCGCAAACACAAGTGCACTCTCTGTTCCCTAACTCTCACGATCCGATGGGACGGATAATCCGACACGACCGGAGAGAGATCAGGTGCAGAACCAACGGCTTTACGTGCTTTCCGAGGCACGTGGGTATCTAACACAGCCAACTTCCTAACTCCAGGCTGCTATTGAGATTACTTAACAGAAGAAATAAATAGTTTAGCCTCGGAAAGCACGAGGGTATCTGACACCGCCAACTTCCAAAGTCCGGACTCGTATCGAGATTTTTTAACAGAAAAACGCAATAACTTTTTGTTGGCCCGACCCGGGATTCGAACCCGAGACCTCATGCACAGCAGTCGCATTCACTACCGCTGCACTACAGAGGCAGTTAAAAAGCAAAACAATGGTTAGTGTTGGAACGTTGTTGAACGTAGGATACAATCTCTGCAACTAGAGATATTACTTACACCACATATTATATGTATTACTCGCAAAGGTCCTCCCTGTCAGAGAATTCTAACACTACGATCAAGGAAATCCATTTAGGAAAACGTCATATGTTCCTGTGTGACTAAACGATTTGACACAATACACAGTACAACGAGTATATGTGAATCTGACATGGTAACGAGATATTTATCAATTGAAATAATTTTAAAGCTAAATACTATTGTGTTGATTTATTAGATTTGTTAAAAGAATATACCTTACGTTAGTCATATTCCCTCTAAGGCAATCTCTAAGGGAAAACAGCAACAGTACTATCGTCACATTTAAATATTTATCTTTACGTAACCGATTTCCGCAACCATCATTGAGGCGTCCGTAAACTTCCCACATAGAGGGGAGTTGCCAGATAAAAAATAATATAAAGAAAATCTTTCCCCGTGCATCCAACTATGACAATGACGTGTCAGCAACGAATGCTAATAGAGAGGGAAGTGTACCAACGTTTCCGAACGTACCAAGCTCGAGACGTTTCATTTCCACACCGATCGCTCCACGAAATTGAATAAATTTGAATTCGGAACTGCGAACAAGCGTCTTTAGAGCAGAGACCGTAGCGGGAGGCGCCATATCAATATCATATCATCAAAAATAGTGCGATGCCTATTGTAATATTGTGTTTATTTGTTTAAAGCGTGTTATAAACATAACACGTTATTAAATTAATCTTTTAAACGTTACTTCATGATTTTTAATGTCATTAAATTTTCATTAGTTTTAATACAATGATCTTTTGTATCTGGTGCGTATAATTTTTGTTACCGTCATAAAATCAAATTGTATGTTCATTTAGCGTGGCACAGTTTTAATCTATTACGAACGGCAACAGATATATGCTTGAAATATTCACAGAATATTAAGTTACATAACTTTAAAATTAAATAATTAAATTAAAATAAAACAAATATTTAAGGAGGGCTCCAATACAATAAACGTGATTTTTTTGCCGTTTTTATAGATAATGGTACGGAACCCTTCGTGCGCGAGTCCGACTCACACTTGGCCGGTTCTTGTACCCCTGAAAACGTATAGGCGAAATTTCATGATGACCGGCCGAGCAGTTACACCGTGAAAGCGTAAAAAACAAACTCATATTCGCATTCATAATACTTAGGTACTGGTTAAGATATAAAAGATACTTATATCCTAAGTATCCGCGGAGCGTTTTTGGAATACAAAGTAAGATGTACCCAGCTATTTCAAAGAAAATTTAATCTCTTGTATACCTGTTCTACACATTACGTATATTGTTCCTTTTGTTAGTCTTTGATGCGAAATACATATACGAATAATACAATAAATAGCGATATTACTTGCGACAAACGCCTAGGGGATGGAAAAGGGGTTCGTTTTGTAGGCATAAAGGGATACAGCATCGTCTTCTGTCAACACGAGAGAGGTGGGAACGTCATATATTTTCCGCGTATCAATCTACATGACAGTAAGTTGGATTAGTTTTTGTTTGATTAAAAGTGAATGGCGGTTTTATATTTACGGCAATTTCCTTGCAGGTCGCGGTTTTGACAAAGGAATGAGTTTAGGAAGTTTGTTTTATCCAGGTGCTCTTTTATGGTGAATTCATTCCTTTGAAGGAGATTGGATAATATAATTTCTATGGCTCAGGTGAGAGATTAAGGCGAAAATTTTCTTCATAAATCATATCAAATCGATAAAGTTAAAATTTAGAAAATTACAGCCACATAAATTACAAAAATCTTCAATATTTTTAGTTATTACCTACCACTATTACAATTACTAAGGATATAAAAAAATTATGTTATTTCTATAAAGTTTACACTTTAAGCAGGTTATTAGATAATAATAGAACCCTGCTTAAAGAGTAAGCATCAAGCTTAGCAGTATATTTTTTATAGGATGAAAGTGTTGCAACACAGAAAAATTCGCCGTAGGTAGACAACAAAGTACCTAATATAGTTCGAACTTTCTTAAACATTTCTAATCACGAAACTCGCTAAAACATACCGCCATATTTTAATTAAGTATAAGCGTAAGCTTATACTTATTTTTTTGTTTTTCGTAATATAAAGCATATACTTTATATTACGAAAAATAAAATAGTCTGATATTGAATTATAAAACGTTTAAGTAAACGTATTATCAAATATTTTATACAGTTCTCTTACTTACCTTCTGTTACAAACAATATAATCAAACAAACAAAACAAAAGTCACAAAACATTTCAAGAAAAAGACATTACAAAAGAAATTTCATAGGTACGTTATTCAACGTCGTCAAAATTAAGACAAGAGTATTTTATTGACATGAAAATGTGAAAATGTCAATAACGCTTCTTAGAAAATTCATTTCAATTTGTTTTCTATATTAAAACCAATTATTCAATATGGCGGCGAGTGAGTTATTATCTTTCATATCGATATTATTACGACGTCGTCACAATAGCGGTTCGTTGTGTGCGTTCGGGTGGAATTTCGCAGAGATCGTAGATAATGTCGTCCCGTTTCGCGGACCGATTGTTTCCACACACAAGTGAGAAGATCAGAGAACACATTCTGATGACTTTTTAGCAAAAACATTATCGTGATGATATTGAATTTGTGTATTTCATTTCAACCGTGTAATTGATTTATGTCGTATTTATGCTACATATAATCTCACATTTCTTTCCTCGATAGAGTAGGCATTTGTTTATTATATCCACATTTCATCAAATATGGTATTAGGTAAAGTTTTAAATTTATAAATTTTATTTTTGTTTGTCTAGTCATTTTGTAGTTTTTTTCATAATTAACACTGTGTTCGTCTTTCGAGTACCTACTATTCACGTAATATGTTTATAGTGAGCGCGAGAACGCTGGTACCCTAAACACAAGTTGAATCTTATTCTGGGTACCGGAGTTTATCGTAAATACTAAATATCGTGTTTGTGACGCTGTTATTATATTTTTGTGCCAAATTAAGAAAATAAATCTTATTATTATTATTTTTCATTATATTTGTTTTTTATTTATTATTTCTTTTTAAATGTTTTTTTAAATATTTTTTTATTATTATTTATTAGTATTAGGTCCAACTGGTCCAACGTAACAGAGGCGGATCTGTGGGTAGTTTCAGAATCTGTGATGCTACTGGGAATTTTATGATCAGAAATTCGGGAATCAAACACGAGACTTAGATTCTCGGATCACGCAATAGAGCCACCCTCATTAAATTTTTAAGTATTATCAATCCTACTAATTGAGTTGTTGTGCCACCCAAAGAGCAAAGATAGCATTACATCGATCGGATTAGATAGTATATTGTCAACAAGAGCCAACCTACTACTAGCCAGATCGTCAACTCAAGGAGGCTGAAACTCCAGTTACTTTAAAAAATATTATTATTATTATTTTTTATTATATATTCACTAGGACAGAATACCTAGTAGTAATACAATTTGTAATCGACTTTTTCTAAAGGTCAACTATACGAACAGTTCGTAACCAACCCGTCTCGTAGTTAAAGACTTCATCGATGTTTACCACACAAGGACTCCATACTTCATAAGGAAGAAGTCAGTTGTTATAGAAGTGACAAAGAGTCTCCAAATACAGGTATGAAAACTGCTTCCAATACACAAAATACTAACATACAAATGAACTAAAACAGCTACCTAGATAGTCATACAGCCGTGAACTAAGAGCGCTGTCTTTGGTGAACTATTTATCCCAACAATATGTCATACACAGTATGTCCATGTCTATGGCATAAAATAAATTGATACGGAAACCCAGGTACAACGCCGAAATCTGTGCAAGTACAAACTGTGCTCTTTTTACATAGACCGTAAAATACTAAAGTCAAAGTCGAAAATCATCAGTCATTTAGATCACAAAGGAACACTTATGAACGTAAAAGTTTAATAGTTAGGGCGTCTCTTCTAGGACCTAAATCGTATTAATCGTACCGCATTGAATCAACCTGTTTTGTTGTATTAAAATATATATTCTAATGGGTCAAAACGACAGAATAAAATAATAAAGAAGTAAAATTATACTCTTTGTAGAAAGTAATGAAGTAATTATATAGTCGTTAGTAAGCCCGCTTACTTGTAGTTATAATAACACTGTTTTTTATATAACATTTTACACAGCATTTATATGGCTTGCTTTTATAAAATATAGACGATATTTAATTAGGTATAAAAGCTTTTACTCGTACGTCTTATATTTAGAAATATCGCACCGTTGCCTGACTGAAAAATAGGTTACTTTGCAGGTTACTACAACGTTCAATTAATTTGTGAGTAATTATTGTATAAACCATTGAGATATATAGTTTATTGTGCTTGTATAGGTGCATACTAAAAGCCATGTTGTTACTACAATATGGCTTTTAGTATGAATACTTATAATAAGTGAATACGTGGTATTCAAATAGGTTGGTACATGTCGCAATATGTAATACTATCGTGTTATAAAATATATTTCGTTTATTTTATAAAAACTGATAAATAGCCATTTTATATTTGATACACTCTTTTAATACAAAACAATCCTATTAAATATTTAATAACTTCCCATTTTATATTATTTTGTTTTTACTGTCGCTTATCGATAAGTAAACAACAATAAAGATTTTCATTATGAACTGTCAATTATTTAACAACAAATGAATCGCGTGTATTTTGACACATGTCAAACAGCCAAACGTCAAATCTGACATTACATAGACAGTTACACGCTCGGCGGTCGACGCAGCCGTGAGTCACAGCAAAACTCGTGTGAAAATTAAACAACAAGTTGATTGTAATGTTCGCGAGCTTTCCATTTCACTTGGCTACAGTATGACACGGTTTATGTGCCTTGTCGTCGGTTATATATCGCAAGACATTGCACAAATAGGTTATGTGCGTTCCCATAGTCTGATTGTGACGTTCTAGCGTCTATTGTCACTCGACAAATCGAATTATTAGGGAGATGTGATTGCACGCCGTATTACTTGACACTGTGTTTATGTGACCGTTTGATGTGATTGTGTGTTTGACTGTTCCCACGATGATCTGATACATGTTGCCTGTGATGCGGGAGTTAAGGAAAAACAAACGATTCATGTGACAAATTTAATGCTATGTGTTTGCCGGAGATTGTCTTTAAGAAAGCGTTGTTCCTTGGACTAAAAATGCTGAGTAACAAATGGGTTGCCTGCTTGGTAGATGAAAAAAGAGCAAGAGCTAAGAGCTAGGCACAATACATAATGATAGGCTGGCTATGTATAAACGTTACACACAGCGCTTTCTGATTAACGCCGACAAGGGAACGAATATTTGGTAAAATATACTACCTACTATATTTTACTTTACAAATTCTAAATTTTAAAATAATTCTTCATCAGATCAGTCTAAAAGAAATTAAGTGCCAATAAATTATGGATCAACGTCCATGACACTAGCAAAATATTTTTCGTAGCCAATATGCTGTTGACAATTTCGTGGAATTCCTATAACAATCGCTGAAACTCAATCAGATCTTGACCGAATATTGAACCCCACTGGAAGTAATTACAAATCAAAAATAGTTCAGAAATACTGGCAACATGAGGTATAAATATAAAAAAGACAAAAACATGCATTTGGATTACGAATGCCTCTTCTTTTAAAAGATGTTTGTTTTTCTTTTTTACTCGTTAAAGACTTTAATATACCTAAAAATTATATTCATCAATTACAAACCGAGTTCTCGAGTCAATATCGATATCCAATCAATGTTTAATAATTCTATATTTAAATACGGTCCCGGTGCTCGGGACGCATCGTCCGGTCATCCGTGCTGCTCGTCAACCAGATATGAAGTGTCAATATTTGGTGTCGCCAGCGATGCGAGCGCGAGACTGTTGAATCGATTCGTATCCGATAATGCCAGGTATCGAGAACGGCTTAATTGAGGATCGAGTTGTCGACGAACGCCAGTGAACGGTTAACACCGAGTATGAACCGAATATCGAGTGAGCTTAGTAGGTACACTAGAGCGAAGGGGAAGTGTGATGAGGACTTTGAAGGACTATTGTGCAGTTTTGGTAGGTTCTTGTGAGTTTGAACGTATGGGTAAAGTATGATATGTAGTTGAAAGTTATGAATAAGATTTCTTAAGTTCAAGATCACTTATATTTCAAAATTCAATGTTAGTCTGCATGTCACTTGTATTCGATCAATTGGACTCCAACTTTGATTTTACGATTAAGGGTTATCTTTGATGTAGGCCATAAAGTACAGACATACATAATCTTATGTCGCAAAGAGGTAACTATATTACATCCATATTTCGCCGGCTTTGATTCATTCGAGGCACGCCTATTGCTGTTTAGCTTCTAATCAAGACTGAGTTGTTATTGAAAATTTCTAGGCAGAAATTTGATTTTGACTGAACCAGAGACACCGCAAAGACAAAAACCGGTATAAGCCAAAAACCAAACAATCAAAGACTATAATCAGACCATAACCCGTACCAGCCCACTTTATATCAAATTGAACCTTTTAAACGCTCAACTCTTAACTCTATGGCAGGCTGTCAATCCATCCTAGTTGGCAGTCATATTGTTTACCTATCTCTTGACTCATCTGTCAAGTGAGAAATTTAATTCGCAAGGTGTTCAAATGAGCGAGGGAGTCCTGAGCGATTCGGGGAAAACAAATTCATGAATTTTGTTTGTTATTGACTTAACTGAAGCTAACATTAAACGAGTTATTAAGGCCTACGATTGGTTGAAAGGTCCTTCTCATCTGTCAAGTGGTGCATTTATAAAGTCCGTTATGGAAATTACGATAGATGAGATTTTATGAAGGGTTTATAGACTTTCGTTTAGAAACGATTGTTTGGTTCGAATCCTTTGTATATTTATTTCTGGACTTGTTTGAGATGAGTTTATAAGACGTTGTTCGTTGGTTACGTAGCATAAGTTTCCGATCTATGGTCAGGTCTCGGGTTTGATTCTCGACTATTTGAGGAATTTGAGTTGAAGTGCTTGATAAATGGTAATAGGCTAGTTCGCAATAGAGTGGGACTTAACATTGATGAAAATGTAGTCTCACCCACTCTAGCGATTATTCCTATATCGTCAGATGCTACAAAAATTGAAAAAAATGCTCACAATGTTCACTTAGACTTGGAACAACTTTTCTATAACTAGATGTTCCCGCGGTTTCACTCGCGTATATCGTTACTGCGCCGCCCCCGTGGGTCGTCGCGTGATGTTATATAGCCTATAGCCTTCCTCAATAAATAGGCTATCCAGTACTAAAAGAATTTTTCAAATCGAACCAGTAGTTCCTGAGATTAGCGCGTTCAAACAAACAAACAAACTATTCAGCTTTATGATATTAGTATAGATAATACAAATATTTGTCGTGTTTGGGATCAAACCAACAGTCCCTACATTGTGACAAATTAATATATATATATATTTTTTCTATATTCTATCACATACACACAACACCATCTAGCCCAAACTAAGCAGAGCTTGTACTATGGGTACTACATAATGGATAAATATACATAAATACTTTTTTTTTGTAAATACATACATATTATACATAGAAACACAAAGACCAAGACAAACATCCATGTTCATGCACACAAATGTCTGACTTGTGCGGGAATCGAACCCGCAACCTCAGGCGTGGCAGTCGGTTACACTAACCACTACGTCATCGAGGACGACAAATTAAACAACTGTGCTATTTGCGCGTCTAATATCCTTTAACTATCACCTGGGTGGTTACCGAATATTTTCCTTTCGTCTTTTAAACTAGTCTTACCATCTTACAGCTTACACACTAGGTAGAATCGGCGCCATATCTGTTCAACTTACCTATAAACAAAGAAAAGATAAACATCAAAACAAAGTAATTAAATCTATATAATAATAATAATATAATAATATTCTATCACATACACACAACACCATCTAGCCCAAACTAAGCAGAGCTTGTACTATGGGTACTAGACAATGGATAAACATACATATATATACTTTTTTTTTGTAAATACATACATATTATACATATATATTAATACGTTAAGCAAAATCTTTCTCTTTTTACGAAAATTGCGCGTGCGGAGGAGTACGAAATTTGGTACAGTTAAAGTTTATATGAAGAAGGAGGGGCGAATCCTAATGTTTATATAAAATATGCATTAGATATACATTAAATTAATGAAAAAACACTACACGCATACAACCATGCATTTGACACACGCAGTCGAATCGCGTTCGTAGTATTTCGGCATTGTTCGTCTGACGTCGTATAATTCTTTGTAACTATGGTTACCTATACCTTATTTATATCTAATAAAGTAAAAAAGAAAACAAAGTAGCAAGCTTAGGAATTTTGGTCCAATTTTGACCACTAGGTGACTGCTAGTTTTATTTAAACTGATGCAAGCAGTATACGCTTGCAATGCAAGATTAATACCCAATCACCAAACTGCAATTTTACTGCAACAGAATAGCGAGAGACATTTCAAACAACATACACACATTCCTAAAATTTACTTGTTGATTACACTATTTTGTCTTGAGTAGGAATCGAACTGAAGGCAATCGGTGTATTGACGACAATGACGAAGTGACAAAAAACTAATCAAAATCATTCGTGTCAAGCAAAACAAACAAGATATTACTGGCAACTAACAAAAGCTATTGTATACTAAAACATTCTTCTTTAATTAATTTTTGTATGCCTTTTATATTTCAAATGTTAATTAAATAAAAAGCCGATCAAGTGCGAATCGGATTCGCATACAAGGATACCGTACCATCGGATAAGATATAAAACTATATACTTTTTGAATACTTAAAACAAAACAAGTTATATGACGCCCATTTTGAAATTCTCCATCGTTGATTTTTATTACTTGTTGTTATAGCGGCTATAGAAATAGGTACATATTCTGTGAAAATTTCAACGGTCGACCTATTATGGTTTATAAGATACAGTCCACTGAGAGACAGACGGATAAATAGCGAAGGCTTAGTCATAGAGTCCCGTTGGCACCGTTCATGTAAAGAAACCTAATAAAAATTGTCGCCATAAAAATATAAATTTAATAAAACAGAATTCATCTTTGCAGGCTCACTATTGCGAGCGTTTTCAATTGTTATTTTTTCGTCAAACACCTGAGCGTCACCCACGGGGTAAGCAGGCAGCCAGGTCCTTTTAATTAAAACTGTGAGCTGTGTATTCGTTCTGGTGTTCAGAATTAATTCATTTTGTTCTAGTTTCGCGTGAAATAAAGTGTGACGGCGCGTGACCGGCGCCGCGCCGTAACAAAACATTCTCACGGTTACATACATACGTAGTCTTACGTTTTTATACCCGAAGGGGGTAGGCAGATGTCTATTATATCCACATGCCAGCAGGGGTGGTGTTAGGTGGTACGTAATCTATTACGTGGAATAGGATCTCCCGTTAAGGATAGCTTATTGCCGTCTTAGAAATAACATAGAATTTATTTTAAAGACAGTTCATTCCTTAGGAGACATACATATTGGGGAGGCCAGGTTAAAAATACCCTTAACGAGCGTCTATGACGAATGTGACGACAACTTTTTTTTATTTTTATACAATTAAGGTGGCAAACGAGCATACGGCCCACCTGATGGTAAGTGGTCACCGTAGCCTATGGACGCCTGCGACACCAGAGGCATCACTTGCGCTTTGCCAACCCTTTAGGAAAGGAAGTGGGAAGAAGGAGCGGGAATGGGGGAAAGGAGGTGATTAGGCCTCCGGAAACAAGAAAGATAATAATTATGTGTACCTATTGTAAATGGCATTTTATAGTTTTTGAATAAGAATATTATATCTCCTGCTTTAGAAATGAATTCTATGCCGCGGAGGTTTTAAGAATATTCAAACAACGAATAAAAAGGACACCTAGATTCGGAACAAACATCTCACACACTTTACGTCGCGTGTGAGAATCTGACCCACAACAGCCAGCGCACTGGCAGAGGCGAGGACACTATATAAACCACCTCAATTTACTCAAATCGAGAACCGAACCGGCTCAGCAGTCGCTTTCACTACCTCTGCAATCCCACGGTTACAATGGTCGATATTACTTGTTTTATTGTCACAACGAAAGTGAATTCTCCCATGGTTTCGGCGGACAATAATCACAATAATCACTGGTATTATATAGAAATTATAATGATATATACGCGGTATTGTCACAAGCTGTGTTTGTAATGTCGAATGTATTGTGTGCAAATTTTGCGAGGCACGTCAAATTTTACATAAGCACCTTAGCACTGATATTTTGCTTGTCTTGGAAAGTATCTTCATTCAACAGAATACAAAATGTTACCTGGTGTTGTTTTGCTATAATTTATACTGTATGACATCCTCTTTTTTTTAAAAAGACAGTTCCCGCACTAGGAATATTTCCGGTGTCGCAGGATACTTTACAAACGTTCAAACAATTGACGCAGGGAACATTTAGACTCAAAACAACTATTTGAGGATCACACTAATTTTGTGTATCATGTGGGGATCGAACCCAGAACAATTGGCGTACGGGCAGTGGTAAGGTACCAAATTATTTAAACCAATACGCTATAAGTGCACGCAAATTAATGCTGCTATAATAGATAGCTTAGCCTCGATGGCGTAGTGGTCAGTGTAACCTACTGCCACGTGTGAGGTCACGGGTTCGATTCCCGCACAAGTCAAACGTTTGTGTGCATGAACATGGATGTTTGTCTTGGTCTGGATATTTCTATGTATAATATGTATGTATTTAAAAAGAAAGTATAAATGTATGTTTGTCCATTGTCTAGTACCTTTAGTACAAGCTCTGCTTAGTTTGGGCTAGATGGTGTTGTGTGTATGTGATAGAATATATTATATTATATTATATCGAGATATCATAATAAAAGCTGACATGTAGATCTTATTTTGATACATTCTATGCCTAAATGACAGGTCATGATAATAAAAATATCAGCAATGTTCATAAACTGTCCTATTGCTGGACTCATGTCTCTTTGGAGTGTGGAAAAGGCTGGGCCATAGTCCACCGAGATGGTTCTGTGTGGATTGACATTTAAACATCTGCGAGAACATTACATAGAACTCTCAGACGTGCACTCACAATGTGTTCCTTTACCGTTAAAGCATAGGTACATATATATATATATATATATATATATATATATATATATATATATATATTTTTTTATCATATTCTACCACATGCACACAACACCCTCTAGCCCAAACTAAGCAGAGCTTGTACTATGGGTACCTACTAGACAGTGGATAAACATACATATATACTTTTTTTTGTAAATACTTACATATTATACACAGAAACACCCAGACCAAGACAAACATCCATGTTCATGCACACAAATGTTGGACTTGTGCGGGCATCGAACCCGTGACCTGAAGCGAGCGATATATAGCAATTTAATACGAATAGTTGTAAATTTCGTGTACCTACATATATATACAACATGTTACAGATATAACGCACAACTTCAAACACCCCAATTAGATTATTAAATAGTAATAATAATATAATCATTAAAATGTTACTTTTATGTATTTATATATATTAATTTAACGAATTATTTCTCCTTATTGTGCGCGGATAGTATTGGTATATTACAATAAATGAGGCGCTCATAGCCAGTTGCACTCACTGATCGGTAAATGATTAGCGAGGTTAAGTAACGTTGGGTGCGGTCAGTCTATAGATGGGTGACCGCTTAGTGGTATTTCATCTGAGCGCCTCCGTGCTTCGGAGGGCACGTAAAAAGTCGGTCCCGGTTGTTGTCAAATTGATAGCAGTCGTTAAGCCATGTCAGAGACCTACGGGCGGCTTGAACGACTCTTGATAACAGGTTGACCACTAACCACACGAAAAGAAGAAGATTACAATAAATCTAACATTGTTGCCTTTATTGCATCAAAAACCTTATTGCCTTGAATTATGATACATTTTAGTTTATTTCAGCTGTTTAATAAATGGGTGACTATAATTTAATTCGTTTTAATTATTTGAGGGATCAAAAATTTGCTATATTAAAAATTGCTGGAACTGATTCAGTAGCGAATTTTGAACAAACTACTTTCAGGATGTGCGTTTATTATGTTACATGTTGTAGGTACCTATATAGAAGAACTTTGTCCCACTGGGCAATAGAACTCAGCATTGTAAGAGCAATCTTATACACCACATATCAATGAGTAATCGCAAATCTATTCTTAGTAAATTTCCAGACAGTTTCATTTGACAAAGCCAATATTACGCCGCAGTACGTTTGGAAGATAAATTATAGCCATTTTCATAACAGAATAATGTTCGACGTGTGCGTAACGAACGCCTCGAAACATGAAAACCGTGTAAAGAAATGAATACGCGTGACGAGTTTCATAAACGACTACCGTAGGTACGATTAATTAATTATGCGACGAATATATTTCATACTATCTTTCGCCCGCGGCTGCACTCGCGTATATGTAGGTTACGTTGGTAACGGTACTTTTTTCGGGATGAAAAGTACCCTACGTCCTATTCTGTTCCTCTGACAATGTGTATGCGAAATTTCATGATGATCGGTCGAGTAGTTTAGGCGTTATAAATGCGAATATGAGTTTGTTTGTTTGTTACGCTTTCACGCCTTACTGACTTAACCAATAATCATGAAATTTTGTATACACGTTGTCAAAGCGTACCTTTACAGAAAAGGACACAGCGTATGTTTCATTTAGAATAAAGTACTGTTACAAACCTATAATTTAATTACAACCTACATTTATGCGAGCGAAGCCGCGGAAAAATCTAGTCATCTATATATTAATATGTGAAGCAAAAACTTTGTACCCCTATTTACGAAAATTGCGCGGACGGGAGGAGTATGAAATTTGTCATACTCCTCCGTTTATATGGAAAAGGAGTGGCAAATCCTAAAATTGATTCTTAATTATGCATTAGAAATACATTAAATTAATGAAAAAGCACTACACGCACACAACCATGCATTTGACACACGCAGTCGAATCGCGTTCGTAGTATTTCGGCATTGTTCGGATGATTTCGTACAAAGCTTTGTAACTATGGTTACCCTTAAGTACCTATTGCGATTTCGCGGTATTGGCCATTACATTTTTAAAGTTTATCTATACGAATAAGCTACTTATTGTAAAACCGAGCACCATATTTAGTTGGTGCTTAGTTGCAGTAACTGTTTATGGTTTGTAACGTCCACTTCTACTCATAATAATTTGTGAAATACAGCTTGCTCAATACAAATAGTATTGCAAAAAGAGAAAACTTTTTATGATCCTTTATTTTAATCAATTAATTATTATTATGGTCGAATTTCGACCACTGGGCGACCGCTAGTACAAATTAACCCTTAAACCATTAGCAAGTCTTACACGCCCACTTGAACAAAATATATGTAGATATATGTGTACCGTTTAATCGGAATTTAATATTAATTACATTGTACCGGTAATGCCGCTGTTGAATATTTCAAAGGTTTTGTTAGTAGGTGTATTTATCTTGGGGTTAGATAGGCGACGGCGTGGTCGGGACATTTGGAACAATCGGAACGATTAAGATACTGAGATGCGGGCGGCCTTGATCAATACTGTTGCCGTGATTATTTCGCCCACTCAGGTAGAAGCTAAGGGTTATCTTGAGACGTGTTCCAGAATTCTGTATCGGTAAGTTAACGGTATTTTTTTTTGACGTTTATGTAAGCAACGCAGCGTTAGCCTAATGGAAGACTGTTGGACTGCCACGCAGAGATATCTCTGATTTTTCGAAGTATAAATAGTTAATTATTGCTTGCTTTAACAGTGAAGGAAAACATCGTGAGAAAACCTGCATGTCAGAAAATTTTCCATAATGTTCTCAAGGATTTATGGAGTGGAGGGGCCAATCCGTACTACACCAGCGTAGTGGACTATGGTCTAACCCCTCTTCTAAGTGTGAGAACACACTGAGAAGAGGCCAGTGGGACAGTTATACAGGGCTGATATTATATTATGTTAGGTGTAATCGTAGTCGTATTTGGCATTCCAAACATCATTGGTGATTTTATTTCTTTTTACGATCAGCGGGAGCCCTATGCATCTACCTCTTCCATTCTTTCACCACATCTATAATTCTTATCCCTAGTGTCAGTATCGCACGAGTGTAGTAATATTGCAAGTGACCATAAGTTAAGATAAACGCTTACCACCAAGCAGGCAGCATGTTTCTTTGCCATATAAAATGATATAAAAGCGAGAGCGCTTCAAGGACTGCTATTCTAACATTTTTGGTTTCTAATATATATATATGTATATCTTACGTTTACGCAACTGATCTGTATTGAAATTAAACTACTTTATACGGATTTTATCGCGTTTTTTCATACACTCATCTACATAATTTTGAAAATTTAAGCTACTACTGTTAAACACTGTTACAGGTATTGTGATTGTTTATTTATATTTAAGCTGAATTATAAAAACTATTTAGATCCAATTTTCCAATTTCCTCGATGTTTCGGATGCTTTTCAACAGCCATGTTCACGACGAGACGAAACAAGGAACCAAAAAAAACACGCGGTGGAATTCGTATAAAGGGGATTAGTTTACATTTTTGGTTTATAATTTGTATGTCCATTGTAGCGCAATGCTAATTCATAAGTAATTAATAATTAGGAAGTCGGCGACTGGAAAGTCTGCTAACGGTACAAAACGTGACAATTACAAACTGAATGTATTTGTTTGTGTGCATGTACGTGTGTGTGTGTTTGAAGTGTAACACGCGCTATAAGGCAAAGGAAAAATCGTTAAGGTAAGGCGTCACGTCTGATGATAAACACAAACGTGAGTGGTTGATAGATAGCGCGCGTCACGTTGTGAATCAATTAGTTGAGCGGATACTGGACACTGTTTAGTATGGATTCTGAACAATATAATAACGTTCGTATTAAACTGGCTCGTTGGCAGGCGATCGTGAAGCACCATGGTTGACTTATGTGTCCGGTTAAGTGTCAAAATCAACGTCAAACTGGTAAATTTTGTTAGATTTTTCTAGCCGCACAGAATCTTGATATGGTTGACGGTAAGTGCTTTAATTACATGGGCTAAATATAGTTGATGATATGTGATTATTATGTATCCGAAAAGGCACGTTGGGCTGTTCATAGAGGACTATTAGTGCCTACACTTATGCATGGAAGTGAAAGTTGGGTATGGAAAAAAGAAGCATGAGAGCAGAATAAATGCTGTAGAAATGAGAGCGCTGAGAAACATATGTGGTGTGACTCTGAAAGATAGTATAAGGAATAGTGTGATTAGAGAGAGATGCGGCATGAAAGTGGATATAGTGATGAGAATAGAAAAGGGTATGTTAAGCTGGTATGGACATGTAGAAAGAATGGAAGAGAAAATACTGACTAAGAAAGATAATAAGGCTAGTGTGAATGGAACTGTCGCAAGTGGAAGACCTGGGCAAACGTTTCTTGATCAGATCGGAGACGTTCTGGATAAGAGCCAGGTTAAGAGCACCTTACACCGGCGAGCGTGTATGAGGAATGTGATGAAAGTGAATGAAGCCAGAGAAGTGTGTCAGGATCGTAGCAGTCCTGAAACTATGTACGTAGGTTTGCTATAATAATAGCAGCTAGTAGTATTTAGTTGAACTAAGGTTCGATTCTGATTTCAAGAAATTAGTCGTTTTCCCTAGAGTTAGCTAATTTTAAAAACATATTCAATGAAAAAAAAAAACAAAATTGAAATGTCAGAGACACCCCGTTTTTTGGTATAGGAATCAAACCTTAAACTGTAGAATAACGGTATCTATGTTTCACAAACAATTGTAACGATATCTCTACATAACATATTATATACTATGTATTGTATGCCACCATCGTGACAGATATAACATGGCTTTCAAACAGCAACAATGAACAAACGGAACGTCCTTAAACAATTTACTTTATCAATAACACCTAAGTGTGTCGCACAAATTGTAACGCGATACCGGAGCGATCCCAGAGCGATGTGCCGAGGTGCTTTAGACAATCGGACGAGAGACAATGGCTGTCGTGACGAGCACACAAACGAATACGTCTTGCGGGACATATCGGTGTAAGAGGGACTGTACACTTGCTAATTGTACCCGGACCGGCTGTAAAACTGAGTAATTGCGGCTGCCCGGCATAACTTTTTTTCGAAATGTCTTTAATCTGTATTTATTTTAGAGTTAATTGCAATCTCAGTTCTATATTATTCTCATATTACCGACCCGGTTGTATGTTAACCCATTCAATGCGGCGGACGCCGATCGGCGTCTTATTTTTTCATACTCAGATTCTGAGGACGCCGATCGGCGTCATGTATAGTTGTTTTATATTTTACCCAAATTTAAAGATAATATATTAATAAAACAACAAATGTGTTTGGAATTTACTAATGAAATGCCTGATAGGAGTAGTTTTTAGATATTTTGGATTTTTTTATTTCATCTAGTGCGGCTGACGCCGATCGGCGTTTACGTTAAATATGAGCCGATTCTGGCTAGTGAAAGCAAAATTTGTTGCCGCATTGAATGGGTTAAGAGGAGATAATATGTAAAGGGCTAATGGTAGTTAGTAAATGGGGCTGTCTCAATTTATATATTAATTTTATATCTATTTGAGATTCGATAAACATTTATTGTTATTTATTTAATTTGACGACATGAGCGTATAAAAATATATTCGAATATCAGATCAGTTTTAATTTGGCACTTTACAGAAATGCAATCATCTTACATAGAAAATAGAAGCAAGATGAAGCTTTAATAAAATTTGATAAAGTAAGAAATATTTCGAACGAGTTTTAATCATAAGTGATCGATATAGTTTAAGAAAATATATATGTATATTGTTTCAACGTTGAATTATTAATTCTATTACGATGCCTAGGCAATGGGTCAATGGATTGACCCAAAGAAAGAAATCCAAGATTATCAAAAGACTTTTTTTGATTCTCTAGTTTGCTTGTAAGTTGTAAGTCCAAGTGAAAGTTTAAAGTCTCCACAATCCGGTTGCCGGTCCGGTCGTAACTGGCGAGGCTGTAAGCTCCCTTATATGTAAAGTAATACCAGATGCATTGTTGTCATGTATATGTGACAGCGATCTAGGGACGGCGTAGGACTGTTGGGTGACACTTTGGTTTTCAATGTCTAAGTCAGCTATGTGTGAACGTGAATAGAAACGGGGAGACAGAATGTCGGATGGTTTCACGTCCGGTTTCACTTGATTGTATATTTCGGGAGCTCTCCATTATATTAGTAATATAATAGACGACATAAGTTGTGTATATTGTCATTCATTTACTTCAGCGAGTTAAATTTTGGTTTATATTATGTTAGAACTTGGTCTTGTATCATATTACAACATTGAATTTGAATTATGATATCAATAAGTACTTTACAAATTAAGAAATTTTTCATGGAAAATATTGTATTTGTACTATACAATGATTAAATATATATTAATAGTCGTACTTAGATCGCATGAAAAAATGTCTACATTGAAATGAGTGAGCTCGCACATTACGTTTAAACAATGAAGAACGATAGTGTTCAATTTTCAATATAAGTGACCGTGATAATACTATGCATATTAATAATTCAGATGTCATGTTGGCATTGTGTGTGACTTGAAGCCTTAAGGTCCAGCAAGGCGACCATGTTAGAAGGTAGTAGGGCGCAACTATGATTGTAAATCTTTCCTTCTATACATATCGATTATGATTTTGGGTTTGTACCATCCGAGCGTAAGACAGATAATGACAGAGCTCGTGCGGCGCATATTAAAATCGGCGCTCGGCCGCCATAGTAAAATTGTATGGAGGATTTTAAGTGCTTTTTTGATAAATATCAGATAAAGATAAATTTTGATAAAATAAAGTATCTTTATTGTCAACCAATAACTTAAATATTTGGGACGGACAAATTGTAATATAACTATTTATGTTTCGTTAAAGCTGTAAAATAGGATAGATTTCGACTGTTATAATCTAAAAATCACTTAATACGAGCTTACGTTTTTGCATTTTTCGTGCAAATTTATGTAATTTTGTAAGCGAAAATATTAATTATTTTTAAGTTTTTTACACGGAGTAATTGTAAGCACATTCATTGTTATGGTAAATTTATATTTTATAGTTGTATTAAACAAAAAGTGTTGATTTTATTCACTTAACTGTGACCGCCTGTTGTGGCACATTTCGCTCGGCGCAGTCTTAATAATGCACGTGAATTCTACGAAAATAGTGCAAGGGGAAAACAGTGCAGATTGCGTGATTCTTTATGTAAAGATGAAAAAATAATATAAGGACAGTGTGCTCGCAAGTTGACATGACATTTTTGTAGAGATTTATATGTGTCGAATTAAAAGCCTCACGACTTTCACAAATTCTAGTCTGAAGGACAGATAGAGGTGTATTGTAGTGACGTCTCGCTAGTTATGTTATTAGATCCCACATAATAGTAGTAGAGCCTCGCTGATTTGAGCATGAATGGGCCGGCTCGACCGGGGAAGGATTACCCTCTCACAGAATATCGACGTGAAATAGCAGTGTTCCTACTGTTGTGTTTTCTTCAGTGAGTGAGAGTACCGGAGGCCCAATCACCCTCTTTCTCCCTTCCTGCTCCTTCTCCTTCCCACTTCCTTTCCTAAAGAGTCGGCAACGCGTAAGTGATGCCTCTGGTGTTGCAGGCGTCCATAGGCTACGGTGATCACTTACCATCAGGTGGGCCGTATGCTTGTTTGCCACTTTTATACAACTAAATAAAAAAATAGAGGCTAGCTTAGTGCTGCCTACCAGGGACATTTCGTCACTCCTTCGCTACTGAGAATTTCTTACCAGAATAACCTAATAACATATTGTGTCAGTCTGAAATAAACTCATAAAGATAAATAATAGTAATAAAGATTTCATGCACAGCAGTTGCATTCATTCCTGCTGTGTTACCGAGGCAATCCTACTAGTATCGGTTCAGCCTTATTAATTTAAAAGTGTCCATAAATATAAATATGTAGAATATATACAAGATTTTTGTAAATATTAAATTACAGAGATTATATTACACTCGACGAGCACGATAAGCCGTCGGTCCCGTCTGCCATGAACATCTATGGCAGTCGTTATTGGGAAGTAAGTGCTCTCTAATATCCTGACACTGGTCTAGCCTTAGGGTGTCGTTAGCCTTCGGGTTGCGAAGGTCAGATGGCAGTCGCTCCATGTAAAAACTGATATCCAGTCAAATCCAGTTCGACTAGAAAGCCGACCCCAAGTGACTTGGAAATAATAAAGGTTAGGGAGAAGATATTACACGCGCTTATACAGCGTGCATGCATTATTATAACCGCAAGCGACATCGCCTTAGGCACAGATGAAGATGGCGAGATGAGCTAGACTTCTTTGATAAATATTGCTCCTTTACTTCTGTACGAACAAATATGATAAATGGTCCATACACCAAGGATGATGAAATGATAGAGATAAGTTAACTTGTTATAACTTTTATTATCTCTACCAAAGTAATGTTAAAATATAATAATATCTAATACTATATTATTGCTATATATGATATGTTTAACGGTCAATGACAAACTTGTTAGGTCAACCGATTGAGGACGATGCTTTTTAGGTACTAATTGATTTTATATATAATTATGTATAAAGAAAACAAATGGCAGGTGTCGGCATAATGCTGACACCGCGATGTATGGGTGATTTGCCCGTACAACTTATTTCTATAGAATGAGATGGAAGAGGGTTCTTTTCGCCCTACAGTGTATCATTACGGGCTCATAATAATAACTTATTATTATTATTATTTAGTCACAATTGCACCACGAGTCTAGAGTACATTCTTGCGAAAGGACAATCCGCACATTTGCGGGACATCGCTCCAGTATGAGGTGCGAATTCAATGTAACGGACGCATTGTTGTCACATATGTGTGACACACACCCAGGGTTGACACCTGGCACATAACGAGTGACACACTAATATTATAAATGTGAATGTGAGTTTGTTTGTTACGCTTGCACGCTTTATTTAATCGACCGATTATAATGATATTTCGCATGTCACGGGTACAGAAAAGGACACAGGGTATCTTTGGTGAGGCCGCGGTCAAAAAATAGTCAATAATTAACCTTTTGACCGCCACAGCACAAAAGTAGCGTCGTGCACCCTAGGCCAGGCGATGATGAATGTAGTTTTAAATAGGGTAGTATTTAACTGCACAGCAAAAAAATACTAATTGCTCAGCAAAAAAAGCTAATTGATCAGCAACTCATGGCCAGCAAACTTTAAAGAGATCAAACTAAGTCGAAGGAGCCCCGCTTCGCGGTGCTCCTATTTTTGGGCGGGTTTAAAAAAGGAACCTAACATAACCTAACACTTCCGAGACGGAATGCAGTGATTTGAGGCATATAGATGCTCGTTATGCTGTGCAATATTTGCTGACCAATTAGTATTTAATCCCTTTCAAATAATAGGCAAAAGGAACCAAACAAACATATTTTTTATGTTTATTTTGAACTGTAAAATAGTCGTATTTTCGACGTGCCATGTCGTCGGTGGCGTCGTGAGCACGGTTTAATTTGACGTGAATGGACGTCCGTGGCGGTCAAAAGGTTAAAGAAACAACACCCAGACTCGGAACAACCATTCGCAGATTACACAAATTATGTCCCGTGTCGCATCGGAGAAGGAGGGGATTGAACCAACAACATTCGCTACAATGAGAGCGGCGAGGCGACAGCTTTGACCGCTACACCAACCGTGTAGTCAATAAGAATAAGAACGTGACATTAAAGATTTGATTTAACCCATTCAATGCGGCAACAAATTTTGCATTCACTAGCCAGAATCGGCTCATATTTAACGTAAACGCTGATCGGCGTCAGCAGCACTTGATGAAATAAAAAAAAAAATATATCTAAAAACTACTCATATCAGGCATTTCATTAGTAAATTCCAAACAAATTTGTTGTTTTATTAATATAATATCTTTAAATTTGGGTAAAATATAAAACAACTATACATGACGCCGATCGGCGTCCTCCGAATCTGAGTATGAAAAAATAAGACGCCGATCGGCGTCCGCCGCATTGAATGGGTTAATACAGCAATGATTATTTGATATCAAGAATCATTGCTGTATCACCTGTGCTACCACACTGACACGGAATTCTAATAGTCATAGCACACATATTCATTTTACCTGTCAACACTCGCGTACTTCCTGTGCCATATCGCATTAGTTAAAACACACACACATTAAATGCTTAAGTATCGTTTGTACTGTAACGAAAAATTATTATTTTTTTATGCTAGTAAACAGGCAAACTACATACGGCCCACCTGATGGTAAGTGGTCACCGTAGCCTATGGACGCCTGCAACACCAGAGGCATCACTTGCGCGTTGCCGAACCTTTAGGGAAAAAAGGAAGTGGGAAGGAGAAGGACTGGGAAGGGGGCAAGAGGGTGATTGGGCCGCCGGCACTCTCACTTACCAATCGAAACACAACAGTAGGAAAGTCTCCGTTCCTTCCCCTCCCTTCTCTGAAGAACACTGCACTGGTGATACGTGACAGTCTCTCCATCTTAGGTATGGATCTTTGCCGCTCCCTTAATCAGAAAACCTATATCGAGAGCGTCATTAAGCAAGCTTCGCGAAAACTCGGAGTTCTGAACAGGGTGAGGCGGTTCGTGCGCCCTTGCGTGGAGTACTGTTCTCATCTTTGGGATGGCTCCGCGCAGTACTTGCTGGACGCTCTCGACCGGTTACAGCGGCGGGCTGTCCGTATCATCGGAGATCCAGAGGTCACGAGTTCACTGGAACCTCTGCAACTCCGTAGAGACATTGCCTCATTGGCATGTTTCTACAGAATATACCACGGGGAGTGCTCTGAAGAGTTATTCCACCTTATCCCGCCCTCCCCTTTCCTATCCAGAACAACGCGTGCTGGGCTCAGATGCCATCCTTACACGGTAGAGTCGATTAGAGCGCGTACCAAAAAGTTCTCCTCATATCTCTGCCGAACGACCAAGGCATGGAATTCTCTGCCAAGGCACGTGTTTCCTTCTTCCTTCAATCCTGGGTTCTTTAAGCGGGGCGTGAAAAAGCATCTTCTCAGGCCGTCAAAGTAGAGACCTCAACATCGCCTCGGCTACTGTGGGGGCGATGTGGAGGCCACTGCTCTTAGACCACACGACTGCGTACCATCAGGTGGAGCGTGGTCATTTCGACGAGCAAAATAAAAAAAAAAAAAAAAAAAAGTATAGATACTGCTATTTCACGTCGATATTCTGTGAGAGAGTAGTACTTTCCCGGTCGAGCTGGCCCATTTAAGCTGAAATCAGCGAGGCTCTACTACACATGTAGATTAAACAAATTCTTATTTGAAATAAACTCATCCTAACTTCCTATTATAATACTATAAAAGCGAAAATGAGTTTGTTTATTTGTTACCTTTTCACGCCTAAACCACTGAACCGATCATCCTGAAATTTTGCATATACGTTGACAGGTGTACAGAAACGGACATGGGCTACCTAAAAAATTACTATTTCCGAGGAAAACAATAATAACTTTCTTATGATAATAGATGGCGCCACGTGTCTTTCGAATCATGATTGAATTATATTATTACAAACAGAGTACAACCCGAATTGATTATCACTCGCCACACTCAACGCTCTCCTTGTGGACAAAACTCAATGTGATATGTTTGCGGATGAATGGAAGAAGATACTGTCAGTGTGTAAGGAATATTGTGAAAAGTTAGTATGATAGTTGCGTCCTTAATTAGTATAAGTGGCCTGCAGCCGTTCTAATTAAGTAAATATATAAATAAATCAAATTCTAAATTAACGCGAGCGAAGCCGCGGGCAAAAGCTAGTAAACTCATATTATTTATAATTCCGATCCATAGCTACGTTATAAAATTCGCCAAAAACAACGCTATCAACCCTGACCACCAACTACCACACTGACACGGAATTCTAATATTCAAAGCACACATATTCATTTTACCTGTCAACACTCGCGCACTTCCTGTGCCATACCGCATTAGTTAAAACACACACACATACACTCAAAAACTATATAAGTACCATCGTATTTAACACACACACAAACGAAAAAACCGCAAATGTGTGCAGGATTGATATAAAAGTAGCAGCTGTTTCGTGAAATCGGTAAATTATGCAAACGGCGAAGTATTTTTTATTTTGGCTACGTTTTTATTGGTTCCGGACATGGAAGTGTGGATTTAATTGCGCATTTTGGTAATTAATTTTATTGTTCAAAGGCGTAAAACTGTGTCGTTACAATGTCACAGAGGGCGTAGGAAAAATGCAGATGTATCTAATGGCGGATGACGGTCCGTTTGTTTTTCTCGCTTATTATTTTATTAATGAGTATTATTTTACGACGCGGGATTTTTTGTTTATTGCCAGACCTTCTCTTGACAAAATAAGGTCATACTTGTACAATTTGAAACTCGTGAAACGTGCTACAAACACAATACAGATTGTCATAGATTGCCGTTCAAATCACTTCATCTGCATTTACTGTATGCAGACGATTCTATGTCTATGTGTGAACGCGATCCGCATGTAACCCGCGATCTGTATCTAAATAATTTGTGTCACTAATTGATTGGTCCTTGCGGATTTTTTTATTTTTACTCTCTCGGCAATGCTGAAATAAATTTCCTAGTATTACTAACAGTCACAGATTACTTCGCTTGCTATTAGGCGGACAGTTTTTTTTTGTACAACTATGTTGGCAAACATGCATACGGCCCACCTGATGGTAAGTGGTCACCGTACCCTATGGACGTGAAAGTGGGAAGGAGAAGGAGCGGGATGGGGGAAAGGGGTGATTGGGTTGATCGCAAATTAGAATTATGACAGATAAAACATTAGACACTTTACCAAACGTCCAAATTCTCGGTTCACAAGCGACATATGCCTGTAAGTAGAACAATAGTTACCATTTAGTGCGACAGCAGCAGGCGCGTAGGTGCTATAACATTCTTGTAACATAACACCGCATTAATGTATGGACTTAGTACGTTCGTATTTAAATTTCACTTGACATGCCATTTTACTATAATACTTAATGTTGGCTTTTATCTTATCTTATGTGGGGGCCAGTCAGTGCAGACCGGCGACACTTCGACCCAGTGGGATCTTTATGATGACTGCTATAGCTGTTCATGGCAGCTGGGACCGACGGCTTAACGTGCTTGCCGAGGCACGGAGCAGGCGACAATTGTCAATCAAGACGCACATAATTTCGAAAAGTCATATTACTTCCGAAAGTCAGAGGTGCGCGACGTGGGTTCGAATCCGAGAACCTCTGCATTGCAGTCTGTTGGTCTCCCCACTGAGCTATCGCTGCTCGGCGGTGCTTAACGGTAATGTTGGCTTTACTTATAAGTTAAAAGTTTAATTCTAAGTATGATATAGTGAGATATTCACTTAGAATCAAGCTTTCACTCAAATAGGAGTATCCAGTTTTCGCCCTATAGATTTTTTTTATACAACTAAGGTGGCAAACAAGCATACGGCCCACCTGATGGTAAGTAGTCATCGTAGCCTATAGACGCCTGCAACACCAGAGGCATCACTTGCGCGTTGCCGTTGCCGTTGTTTGAAGCCACGGGGATAATCTAGTAATCTATACTAATATTATAAAGCTGAAGAGTTTGTTTGTTTGTTTGAACGCGCTAACCTCAGGAACTACTGGTTTGATTGGAAAAAATATTTTAGTGTTGGATAGCCTATTTATCGAGGAAGGTTATATAGGCTATATAACATCACGCTACGACCCACGGGGGCGGCGCAGTATCGATACACGCGGGTGAAACCGCGGGAACATCTAGTGAATTTATACAATTTCGTTTTTTTTTACTGTCAACTGTATTTTAATGAGATATTTCGTGTTGTAATAGCTAATCAGTCACGGTGTAGTTTTTCGTCGTGATCAAACAAGATTAAAACTATTTAGCAATAACTATTACAATTGACGAATTGATGTCAAGGAATCTACTGACATAGTTTGGATTTAAAGGTTTTTAGCGTTTCTAGAAAACAGTGACTTCGTTTGTTGTTTTTTTTTATATTTGTGTGCACCGATTGCGCAGTTGCTGAAGGGGTCACATTGCCACTGCCGGAACGCCGAATTTTGTGCGTTCAATTCAAATAAAACTCGTGACAATTTGTGTTATCTATTTAAATTATACAACTATTTAGATTTAATTTTACATTTTCCCCGACGCGCGACGTTTCGGTTGCTTTTCAGCAGCCATGGTCACGGGGATAAACAGTAAATAGTAAAAGTGTTTAACAATAGTATTTTAAAGTTACAAAATTATAATAATAATAATAATATTCTATCACATACACACAACACCATCTAGCCTAAACTAAGCAGAGCTTGTACTATGGGTACTAGACAATGGATAAACATACATATATACTTTTCTTTTTTAAATACATACATATTATACATAGAAATTACTATTACTAGTAATATTAGTGTTTTATAAAAATAAACAACGCGATAAAATCCGTATAAAGTTTGTTTAATAACAATATCTGCGCTATTTAATTTTCTTTAAAAAAAAACACGCCTCTATGTTTTTCTGTGTCACGACACAAAGAGCACCAGATTTGGAACAACTATTTATGGATTACACATAATTATTGTTGTCCCATATGGGGTTTGAAGCCACGGCATTTAGACTCATACCACCACGCCGTCAGCAGCTTTTAATAAATATACAATTAACAAGATTGAACATAAATAAATCAAAGCCAGACGACTCTCTTTTAAATGTTAGTACAGTCCAATAAACAGAGATGTCAAAGACTTTGCTAAAACTATCATGTAGACATCAAACACTCTTTGACGAGGCTTGTCTATCAATTGCCAATTAGTTCAGATAGGTACGCCAACAAGCGTAGGGTTGGCACGCTAGTATACCTTCATAATGGTTACCGATAGATACACAAACACACACGCACACACACAAACACAAACAAACACGCACACACACACACACAACGTTTTGTTTTTAACTTCAAATATTGTTTCCTTTTTTTAAAACTATTGTGAGCTGAGCTATTTTTTTATGTATGGTGATAATTTGTACTAGAATTTAAGAGCGTGTCTCGCCGTTAAACTTATCGTTTGGCGAGTATTATGTATAATGTTACTGAATTACCACCATATTGTACTTAAATAAAAAAAAAATAGTTTTAATCTTATCCTATTTTTTACATATTTCCAGATTAAAAATATATTTTTTGGATTTTCCTTTTTTCTGATTTAATAGTTTAGTTTTTGTTTCATTGTAACATTGTGACAAATGTATGTACTTTAATTTTATTACCTCCTTTTGTAATCCAAGGGGATTCGGCACTGTCACTCCTTCATACAGGTTATTCTATAATCTAGTTAGTTAGGAGATCGAAACTGCACCCAATATCATTGTAGAAATATATAATTTAATTATGTGCAATCTTTATACATGTACTACAATATTTTGAAACAATAAACTTATTTATATATTAATACGTGAAGCAAAAACTTTCTGATGCTTATATTACAGGCTTTTAGCCTAGTTTAAGCATTGTTGTGTCAACCTGATTGTACCACTTTATACTCATGGATGTTAAGTACTCGTATGATATAAAATTGTTAATTAAAACATAACTGTTATTGAACATCGTGATGTACCTTATAGAAAACATTGTTAGATGGGTTGCCAATAAAATTATTATTATTATTATTATTTGTACCCCTTTTTACGAAAATTGCGCGAACGGAGGAGTATGAAATTTGGCACAGTTAAAGTTTATATGGAGAAGGAGGGGCGAATCCTAGTATTTTTTATAAAATATGCATTTGAAATACATTATATTAATGAAAAAACACTACACGCACACATCCACGCATTTGACACAAGCAGTCGAATCGCGTTCGTAGTATTTCGGCATTGTTTGTCTGACGTCGTACAATTCTTTGTAACTATGGTTACCTTATTTATATGTAATAGAGAAAAAAAGAAAACAAAGTAGCAAGCTTAGGAATTTTGGTCAAATTTTGACCACTAGGCGACCGCTAGTTATTAGTCTGACGACTGACTTACGTAGACTATCCATCAGATAACATAATTAGGTTCAATTCTCGAGTCGAGCAAGGTGTTGTTTTGGCAACAAGTTTTCAGTAGCAGTACGGAGTTAAGAACTGTGTCCAATATATGACAATAGCGTCGTCTCCTATTCCATGGGACCTTAAACATAGTTGGCAAAATATGGGACCATGTATAGATGTCTTATAAAAAAAAAAAAAAAAAATAACATTCCTTTATAACAGGCGATATGTATATATGAATAATTATGGTTACTGTCAAAGTGACATGTGTTTTTCTTTATACAACAGGTATGGTATGGCATATGCCACATACGGCCTACTTGATGGTAAGCGATCATAAGCTATGGTTATAATAGTCTATGATTGTTTGCCAAACCAGGAGTATCAATCACGTATTGCCGACCCTAGCCAATAGCAATTTCAGATGTGATGAAAGGAAATAGAGAGTAAGTCATACGAGCCACCGAAACTCTTTATCATTCTAATATAGAAAACGAATATTGGTCGGTTTTCTGAGAACGACGGCGAAACGGGTGAACTGTCTAATCGTACTGGCCCCAAATGATAAACGAACTTTTTTTTCCTTTACAATTGGCTCACGCACTAGAAACGAATCTTTCATCGCGGGGGACTTTACAAACATTTAAACCACAGACACTCAGACAGGAGCAACAACTTGTGGATGACATAATCTTTTTTCGTGTAGGGATCGAACCCATAACACTCGGCACAGAAGCAGTGGCGACCATTTAAACCTGTACGCCATCCATGCAATGTATTGTATCAATTTTCCGACTTGATACGAAATCGCCCATCCGTATCTAGATAATATATAGCAGAGATAATACCTTCCGTGTAAAGGAAAAGCTCTTGAATTAAGCAAATATAATCTGCACTAATAAGTTGAATTGTTCACTGTATCGCATAATCGCATCGAGTCTCGTTACAATAGGGAATTAATTCCGATACGAGAATACCATTTTTAATAGGGCTGTCACGCGACGATCTTGTGACTACACAGAAATTTTATTGAACGAAGAGAAATAGGCATTATAGTTTTGCGCATGGAGATACAGAGCATTAGAATTAGTTAAAGGTGTAGAACACTCACATTTTGTCGGCAAAGTTTAGGTCTCATGTAATAGTGAGTAACATTATTGCTTGAGTCTGTCACAAAGCCCGATAGACAATTCCCAAGACGCTGTGAGTTTAAAAAAATACCAAATAGTACTTTGTTTGAACAGAACTATACTGCAAAAATATGCAGAAGCAATTTTAATGCAGGTACCTTAGTTTTACATATATAAAGTAACTTTTTTGTTGTATTTCATATGCGTGTGTTTTTTTGTATTTTGTATGCGTTACTAAATAAACAATTTGAATTTGTATGGGAGTCGGTTTCGAGATACCAAGAGCAGTAGGAAACGTTAACACCATGTAACAGACTAAGGTAGCCATACTACCATTTGTAAGGTGAAATTAAAAAAGTATAATATAGTCTAACAAGATAAACAGATCAGTGTATCGACTATCGCCGGGCGAAGCATCCTCGTTACAAACAATAGTCAATTAATTCCAATAAAACGCTCCTCTTTACTAGGGCTGCCTCTCCACTATTCAGTATCAATGTCAGAATTACGTTTATTCATATAAGTCACAAGATACAACTAATGAACGTCAAAGTTACACTTATTAACGCAGAGTACGTCCTGTCATCCAGACGTAGAAGCTAAAGGAATGACCGGTAAGAAAGTCGCGGCCAATCTTTCTGATCTCCAAGTCTACCATGTCATTAATTTTACAAATTTGTTTTGAAAGAAGCTACTATTTACTAAATATTTAGGCAATAAATAAAATTTTAAAGTTAGTCTCTATTAGTATTAGTATAGAAGTAGTTATACAGAACTTACGTACGCACGATAGAAAAAAAGTGTTTGCAATGTAATAATAAAAGATTAGGACTTCGTTGAAAATACAATATATGAGATTCTTGTGTTCTGTGCGAGTTGAAGAGCCAGCCGTCGCCAATTATTTGTTGACAGTACGACTAAGTTAGCTTGCCGGGGAAAGAAATAGCTTTAAGGCAAAAAAGAGTCATAACACTGTTACTGGGATTTGTCTGGTAAATAGTGAGTCACATACCTTCCTTCTTTTTTCTTTGAGTAAACAATCATTTAGCCTCGAAATTTTACTCTAAATGAAACAGCCTGGTGATGTCATTTCGACTCCATGGAAGATGGCAGCCAATGACCTTATGTTATATTCCTATGGTGAGTATGGTCGAGCAAAGTGTTTACTGTTAGGTAATTCTTAGTACCAGCAAGGCCTGGATATGTGCCAAGTACAGTGCAAAAGACTCGTCACTTATGGAGAGGGACCTACAACCATCGTAAGCGAAATGTGGTTGTAATATTCTTTCGTTTATGTATTATTGATGCTCTGCTCCTATTGGTCGTAGCGTGATGTTATATAGCCATCCTAGATAAATGGACTATCCAAAACTAAAATAATATTTCAATTTGGACCAGAAGTTCCTGAGATTAGCGCGTTCAACCAAACAAACAAACTCTTCAGCTTTATAATATTAGTATACATGTTTGTATTTAATTGATCATTTGACTACACGCATGCATCTTGGATGCATTAAAAAGTATTACGTCATACCGTATATCGTAGAAGGATCTAATTCTGCTAATTTGCAATTATGCTTGAGCCGCGAGCTTACTTGACATCAGTGCTAACCTTTTTGTCAGGGTTGTCACATGGACAATATTGGTAACAGGTAATTCAGATGCGAAACCATGCAGAAACTATATTAAACTACAAAATAATTGACTTTACTAGACTCCAAACACAAATTAGTTACATGTATATAGATGGCCACTGGCTGGCCTATTATTATATATTTGTTCAACAAACTTGATCTGATATCACGGTACGCAATTGAATCTGTTATCGCGTTGTATTAAGCCGGCTATCTATATACATATTTTAAAATGCAGGCACAATATGCGACGTAACATCGCGATTGTCAATCAATCTTAAAACAATTACCAATCCACGCCCGCCATTTTTTATTTGATTGACACGATCCTATAATGGAGCTTCCTCATCGCGCGAACAGCGTCAAACGCGAAATTAATCAAACTCTCTCGGTTCGATAACAATAAATTATAACGCGTCACGTCAAGCTATACTTGCATCACTCGCGGAGGGGCGAGGCGAACGCAAACTTAGCTATTGACGCGCAATATAACTTGTGTAGGACACCATGATTAATTTCGTCGCGTGACAGCCCTAGCTCACTAGTTAAGGTTGTCGCGACTACTGAATAAGTGCGCGAGTGCACCGTCTGTAAGAGTTCGTATTTGTGTATATCGTCAATTAAGAAAGTTTTGCGATTAATTCTGTTGACATGTGGCAGCTCTGAATTTCAGTACAAGTTTTGCCGCAATTGACATATTGGAGGCTTGAATAAGTATCGAGTGCTTAGCGGAGAGAATTATTAATTGAATGACATAAGCAATAATAAAGGTATATATTTATAAGGTTGCATGGTTTTGTACACCATGTGTGTGTCTTTTTAACATACATATTATAATCAGGTAGTTAGGTCTGCAAACAAGAGTTTCGATGTCATGTTTTACACACGACACGACAGCCCAAAAACAAGAATGAAGCTTACTTATAGGAACTAATAAGTATGTTATTATTAATTTATTTTCTCTTTTCATATTATTCGATTTTGGCCCCGACGTTCGCGTTGATCTAGATTTCGTCAATAAATTCCTATACCTCGTGCATGGTAATTTTTCCTGGATTAAAGATACCTTGTCTCCTTTTCTGCACCCCTGACAACGTGCATGCGTAGTAGTTAAGGCGTGAAAGCGTAACGAACAAACAAACTCTCATTCGCATTTATAATATTAAGTTAGGATTTTTATTTTCTCTTTATAATATTATAGTATAGATTTACCCGTGTACGAATTTCTGCTACGATGCGACAGCCCTATAGTACCGCTAGGGTTGTCGCGATTGACAAGTCGCAGGCGTGATTCAGAAGCTGGTGTGCGGTGTACCGAGCAGCGGGTCGCGGCAAATTCTCCGCCATTTGTACGTATCGTTAATAGGAGAAGTAAAGTTCTAACGGATAGCCGCGCCAACACAATTGATGGAGTTATTAGTTTTATTAATTTGGTTATCAATGATTGGTTGGAGTTTGCTCGTAATGGGTAAAGTTCGGCACGTATTTCTTGCCTTATTTTATTAGGTGATGTCTTGTTTGACTCTAAAGGGATGGTATGAATGGTTAGTTTGTTAGATGCTTATGGATTACGTTATATATTACATACATTACACGGCCGCGATAACCTAGTAGGTGATCGTTGGACTGCCACGCAGAGGTCTTGAGTTCGATCCAAGGCTCGCATCTCTGACTTTTTGAAGTAATATGCGTATTAATAACAGTTAATTATCGCTTGCTTTAACGGTGAAGGAAAACATCGTGAGGAAACCTGCATGTTTAAGAGTTCTCTATATATATTCTTGAAGATATGTAAAGTTTGCCAAGCCGCACTGGACCAGCGTGGTGGAGTACGGCCTAACTGTTCACTGAGAAGAGGCCCGTGCCCAGCAGTGGGACAGTTTAATACAAGGCTGATATTATTATTATGGACTAGCTTTTGCCCGCGGCTTAGCTCACGTTAATTTGGAATTTGACAATCAATTCGGGTTGTACTCTGCTTGTAATAATATAATTCAATCATGATTTGAAAGAAACGTGGCGTCATTTATTATCATAAGAACGTTTTGGTTGTTTTCCTCGAGAACAGTAATTTTTTTGTTCGTTACTGTACACCTGACAACGCGCGTAGGTATATGCAAAATTTCAGGATGATCGGTTCAGTGGTTTAGGCGTGAAAAGGTAACAAACAAACAAACTCATTTTCGCGTTTATAATATTAGTTAGGATTATGTCGTGGCTTTTGTATGATATACATACATATACATAGACTCATGACTGCAAATTCCTGAAGGGTTAGGCAGAAGTATACTTCGTCGATATAATATTTATATTATATATCGACGCTTCGTCAACTGTTTCAAGTGCAACGTAATAGGAGGCGAGCCTATTGCTATCGTTTATATTTCTGGATACCGTTGTGGTACTGCGAATTTGACTTCGCTCGACCCGGGAATCGAACTCGATACCTCATAGCCGATCGATCGCAATCATAAGCGCGATCTTATATCAGAGAGCCTAGTGCGAATTTGTTTTACGTTAACGCGATCGACACTTATGACGCACGCACTCCGATTGGTTCGCTCCAAGCTGTTAACCAATCAGAGAACCAAATGCGGTAAACGTTTTGATCACAGTAATGTAAAAACAACACGCACTAGGCACACAGAAGTCCAACAAGGCAGTTATAGAATAGTTAACTTTTTGACACGTTCATAACTAACCGTCCGTTTTTCGCGGTGGATTTGAATACGAGACCTTTCATTTGCCGGTCCAACGGTTTTTTTCACGTTTCATCACTGAGCTATCGCAGCTATAGGCTCATTAGTAGCCTAATGAATAGTTGTACTAATCATAAGCGAATGTAACAGCATTATTACAATTAATTAGACACAGCTTACCGAAGGCGTCAAATTGATTAGTGATCCACATAAATTGGCTGTGTCGCCAATCTGCCAGTATTTATTGCGTATCATTTCGCTACGTATCTTGTGGGATAGACAGCGTGGTGAGCGCCAACAATTAGGCTCGAACCACCCACGCTTCTCCTTTCAAAATCACAGAAAGATCAATCAAATAAATAGCGCTGAAAATTGAGCGGTTACATCGATTGAAGTGACGGCGAATGATCGATTAAAATGTTTTACTGGTGACAAGTAGTGTTTAGAATCGATTGATTGAAACCGTTAGGAATCTATTAAATGACTGCCCAAGTGGCGCAGTGATTCAAGTTGTCTTCTCATTATAGCACCGAGTATTGTGGATCCAATTATCACACAAGACGCAAGATTGAGAGCCATATTTTTTTGAGTTTTGGGTCATTCGGCATATTTTGTTAAGTAAATTTTGTCAAGTTCTTTACGACACACAGATTCTATTTAGTGCGTGGGATATCTTTATGGAAACTAAATAAAATCATCTTACAATTAAAGTAAAGGTAATTATTAAAGATGACAATCCAAAGAAGCATAGGACGTATTTCTTTTTTGTAAATTGTATGTTGTTTTTATCAAATATAGAAGCGAGATGAAGTGTGATGGTAAATGTATGATACAAAATGGAGTGCCATCGATTTCTAAAATACGAGCAAGTCTCAGTTTAGGAATCGCTGTGTCCCTTATTATGTTATTGTACGACTATCATAATGTATGCTTTTTCATATTTTATTTACTTATTATATGTTGTATTTTTTTAAATAATAAAAGATATATATATATATATATATATTACTGTAAAACATGATGTAATTTGTGGAGATGAAATAAACATTATTATTATCAATCTTTGTTCGCCTTGATGGTCCCGTGAGCTTGATATATTATGCGTCTACGATCGATAAGTCGATCGATACCCGGGTTGTGAATTGCTCTTACAATACAGATTTTAAACCGCTTCTGTTGCATATTTCTTTTCTTTGGGCTCGACATATTATACATTTACGACTGACAAGACCTAAGATTGATACCCGGATTGCGAAATTTGAGACAAAAAAATAATAAACTTCTACCTACGACTACAGAGATAACATACGGTCGTGATTTCCTGTTTAATAGTCTATAGCAAAACAAACAAGCTTCGTACATCATTTTAGTTAATTAACCTTTTCTCGTAACTAGGCGAGTGTTATCTGAACAGATCGTAGACATTCTGGAGACAGGCCAGGTCAAGAATACAGTTAATCAGGGAGCGTGTATCTATACTAATATTATAAAGCTGACGAGTATGTTTGTTTGTTTGTTTGAACGCGCTTATCTCAGGAACTACTGGTTCGAATTGAAAAAATATTTTAGTGTTGGATAGCCTATTTATCGAGGAAGGCTATAGGCTATATAACATCAAGCTACGACCGACGGGGGCGGCGCAGTAACGATAAACGCGGGTAAAACCGCGGGCACATCTAGTCTAATATAATAAAGCTGAAGAGTATGTTTGTATTTTTGTTTGAACGCGCTTATCTTTACAACTTCCAGTCTGATTTGAAAAATTCGTTTTGTATATAATAGCCTAATTATTGAGGTAAGTTAAAGCCTGTGTGATATTACGCTACGTGCCATGGAAGTGGAGCAGTAATCAAAAATTTGAGTTAAATTGCGGGGGACAACTAGCCCCAAATGTGATGATGATGAATGAAGCTTTTTCTTCGTTCTTTTCGTGTGGTTAGTGGCCAACCTGTTGTCAAGAGTTGTTCAAGCCGCCCATAGGCCTCTGACATTGCTTAACGACTGCTGTCAATTTGACAACAACCGGGACCGACTTTTTACGTGCCCTCCGAAGCACGGAGACGCTCACATGAAATACCACTAAACGGTCACCTATCTATAGACTGACCGCACCCAACGTTGCTTAACCTCGCTAATCGTTTACCGATCAGTGAGTGCAACTGGCTATGAGCGCTAAAGTTACAAAGATATGTGTATTGTAAGTGGTCATTCATAGTCTCTGCTTACTCTTCTAGGTAACAGGCGTGACTCTATGTATGTGCGTTTATGAACGCTAAAAAACATAATGGCTGAACCTATATGTATGAATTTTACATTTATTAGCGTATCACATCAAGTTTTAATGGACATTGAAGATGAAAACAAATACTATGTAATAACTCTTCTCCCTAGCCTTTATTACTCCCAAGTCACTTAGGGTCGGCTTTCTAGTCTAACCGGATTTGACTGGATATCAGTTTTTACACGGAGCGACTGCCATCTGACCTCCGTAACCCGAAGGCTAACGATACCCTAAGGCTAGACCAGTGTCAGGATATTAGAGGGCACTGTCTTTCCCAATAACGACTGCCATAGATGTTCATGGCAGCCGGGACCGACCGACGGCTTAACGTACTCTCCGAGGCACGGAGCAGGCGATTATTGTCAATCAATACGCAAATAATTTCGAAAAACTTCCGAAAGTCAGAGGTGCGCGACGTGGGTTCGAATCCGAGACCCTCTGCATTGCAGTCTGTTGGTCTCCCTACTGAGCTATCGCTGCTATAATAAATACTTACTATGTAATAACTAATACACACAAATGTATTTTGGTTATTATGTTATTTATGTTGTACATGCCAGGTGCGATACCGTTCATATTGGTTGTAAAGTAGCCTATTTCGTTTATAAGGATTCAAATTATTTGCTTATCATCAAATCGATTCAGCGTTTTAGCTAACACAACACTATAATAAAAAAAGGTATTTTCACATTATTAGTATAGAAATATGCGCATAAGCAACCATGATTTATAAAACGACATTATATCACCACCCACACAGTTAAAAAAGGAATTTAATGGAAATCGGAAACGAACTTACGATCTTTCGACTCCAACCTTTGCAATAGACGTAAAGTTTTTTTCACTGTGACGTAATGGGCTGCATTTTAAGCGGCTGAACATTTTTAAATTAACATTTTTTCACTTCCGAACATAGCACGAGAATACTGAATGAGTTGGCATTACGGACAGGGGTCGACGACCCCGGGCATCGTTTCCTTTGTTTTTTTATCGTTTGACATTTACATATACATATTGTCTAAGTTCTATTATCTGTGTTTTGGGTTAAAGTAGTTCTTAATAGTTAGTATTGTTTGCTGAATAACATGTGCTGTTGTTGTGTAAACGCTGCAAAGAATCCACGAGGCGATAGTCCTTGTGTGGAACTAGTATCGCTACATACGGCCGCGCAGAGGTGGTCAACGCGATTGCTCTGCGTGTGTAGTTCAATTCCCGGATCGAGCAGTGCAATTGAAATTTTTGTCAAGTAATTCTTTATAGTACCACGGAGTTTGTGACTGTGCCCAATTGGACGCCGATAGTCTAGCCCTATATTATATGAGGCTATAACTTTAGGCTAGAGTCAGAGACCTAGTTTCAAGCGAAATGAGCGATCACATGCTGCGATGACCGCTTACCATCAAGCCAACTGTGTACTTATTCACAATCTTAGTACAATACAGATGACTGCCTTCGTAGCACAGCGGCAGTGTATCTGACTGCTGTACATGAGGAATCGGGTTCGAATCCCGGGTCGGGTCTATAAAAAGTTATTGGGTTTTTCTGTTAAGCAATCTCAACACGAGCTCGGAGTTAGGAAATTGGCGGTGTTAGACACCCCCGTGCCTCGGAAAGCACGTAAAGCCGTTGGTTCTGCGCCTGATCTCTCTCCGGTCGTGTCGGATTACCGTCCCATCGGATCATGAGAGTTAGGGAACAGAGAGTGCACTTGTGTTTGCGCACACACTTGTGCACTATAATATCTCCTGTGCTGATGGCCAGTCTCAGTTAAGGTTGACCGCCGTGACCGAAATTCGGTCTGGAGAACAACACAGACATCATAGTGGTTTAGTGGTTTGAGTGATCGCCTCGCCACTGCTTCTGTACCGAGTGATACAGGTTCGATATCGCAAATAGTTATTTTGTATCTGGGATTCTTTGTGTCCGTTGCTTGAATATATGTATATACCTAAAGTCCTTCGCGACAGGAATTATTCCTATTGCTATTGTTTGCATTCCTATTGCCTTTAAACAATTAAATGAAAATCCACCCTGGAACTAAATACCATTAAACCATCATTTATCCAAATCCTACCTCCTAACTCACCCAGTCAACACACACAAACGATATACACTCAACAAATAAAAGCAAATCCAATCAACACAACTACACAACAAACGGGATTCAAATTCACACACTTCAAACGCTGTGACGGAGGCGAGACAACTAAATCGGTACACTCTAACACAATCAACATGCTCAAATGCAAAATAGGTTTGCTCCCTCGCAATGTATAATCGGCTTAGTTCCCGAAACTGTACGATTCGTTCCTCCATATGAATTCTATATAACGAAGAATAAAGCGGCGGTTGTTCAATGGATAAGGCATTGGACTTGCGATAGAGAGGTCGCGAGTTCGATTCCCACTCATTGCGATACCGATAAACGGCTTTGTACGACTATTATACATACATAATATGTATCTATGTCGAAAACGGACGGCCTCAGATACGCAGCAGTAATGAATGCAACTGCTGTGCACGACATTCACGGTTCGATTCCGTGTTCAGGAAAGTGTTATTGAATTATTCTTTTCTTTCTATTGGTTTCTAACTCTTTCACTCCCATCATTTAGATGGTTGGCAGTCCACAACTGTGCGTTTCTCCAGGAATTTTCTGCCTCGCACAACAAAACTGTGGAATGAGCTGTCGCCTGCGGTATTTCCGGACCAATACGACCTTTAATACTTCAAGAAAAGAGCGTACTCCTTTTTAAAAGGCCGGCAACGCACTTGTAACTCCTCTGGTGTTGCAGGTGTCCATGGGTGGCGGTAATCGCTTACCATCAGGCGATCCGTCTGCTCGTTTGCCCCCTAATCCATAAAAAAAAATAAAAAAAAGTACCACGGAGTATGTATGGGACTGCGAGATGCTATTAGGCCTCCTGCAAAGTGGATCCCAAAATAGTAGGTGATAAATATATTTGTGGTAATCTATGTAGGTAGGAGTAATAAAAAAATATTTGGTATATTTATGGAATTAGTCGGCAATTTTTGCCATTTAATGTAACTGTCAAAGTACGTATAGATAGCATATTTTGCTACACTGTGACAATAGTTTCGCCCTCACTTACTAAGACCTAAACACAGCTACCGAATTATTTGTGCGTTATACCTTCTGTCCACCCCTTCACCCATACAAGCGTGAAGATAACATTATAGATTCGAATAGCACTCGGTGTTGGAGTTCGAACACATAAACGTAGGTTATTGCTCTTCGTTTCGGTTTTATTATTCTACGCGCGTGCGCCGGCGATGTGCGACTGTCGCCCGCGCAGCTTTACCCCACATCAAGTGAGAGTTTCAATTTTGACAATATACGGGACTGTTAGGCTTTTAATATCACTATGGTGGTAAAGAAGTATTTGATCCTCGTGATGGTAGGTTTTGATTTAAAGAATACGCCGCCGCGCCGTTATCAATTATTTGGTGACGATACGAATACGCCTTCGGAAAATACTATCCTATAAGAAACTCGTGCTATGGTAATGATATTGTAACTGCGTTTTGCTCGGTAAGGATGTCGTTGGCAATAGGGGCTATCGTTTTTATGCTCACCAGGCGGCGCCACTAGCGAGTAAGGTCCTGTCAACACTGTCACAGCTGCTGTCAAAAGCCGACGAATAATTGACGGTTTCTATGGTTACTGTTGAAGTGACTATAAAGTTTGACGTCTAGAACTTACCATCGACTAGCACCTCTAGGGGTGAATCCAACTACATATTTGTGCATCATACAATTTTTTGTTCCGTATGGGAATCGATCCCACAATAAGTGACGTAGTAACAGGGACAAAGCTACCACTTAAATCATTAAGGTATCTATGCAGGCGTACTTCAGGGAGCTTACATAGTTCTTCCATTCCTTCCCTATCGTCCCATTTTTAATTACTTTGTTCTAGAGTGGACAACGAGCATGTGATATTGTTCTATGTGACCTAGTATAGGTCTACTTTATAGAATAGTACCTGAGGCCTCTTTACCTAAAACGAGCATCGAACTTATTTTGCTCATAATCGACCTTAAGCACAAAATTATACCATAGGACCCATAAGAACTAAACATCCGTGAATCGAACCTGTGTCCCCACGATTATCAGAACGCAACCGCTAACAATTGTACTACTAAATTATAAAGAGAGTTTTACATAGTTTTTATCCATTTCGTACAAAAAACAGACAGACGTACAAGAAGTTAGAACTGTTTTTGTTAATCTTTTTTGCTTGATCTGATAGTGAAACTCGCTACTGTAATTTATATTTATCGAAACATGTACAGTTACAGGCAAATTCAGTGAGTATATATTGGTTCGATTCCCACACAAGTCAAACATTTGTGTGCATGAACATGAATGTTTGTCTTGGTCTGGGTGTTTGGGTGCTTCTATGTATAATATATGTATATTTATTTACAAAAAAAAAGGGTATATACTTATGTATGTATATTCATTGTCTAGTACCCATAGTACAAGCTCTGCTTAGTTTGGGCTAGATGGTGTCGTGTGTATGTGGTAGAATATTATTACTATTATTTGTTTCTCTTTTATGGGTATATTCCTAATACGTTAGGAAAATACCGGACCCTTTGGGAGGCTTATACGGAGACATGGGTCCAACGTGAAGAGGCCCTTCGAGAGTTTTAATCAAAGGTGGGATGGAACACCTACAGCGGCACTAGCCGCAGCAGGCGTAGGACTATTGCTACGTATGGATTCTAATATATGGGCTATGGGTATGGGTGTTTGATGGACTGGTATATTGGTAACTATGGATGATAAAACGGCATCTGCCCTGAATACTCTAATTTACTATTGTTATTATATTTCTTTATCGTTTTGAACTTTCGAATCTGCATAACTTTCGCTTAAAGTATTTATTTATTTTTATATACAGTAGCGATAGCCTAGTGGGAAACCGTGGGACTGCCACGAAAAGGTCTCGAGTTCGATCCCAAGGCGCGCATCTCTGACTTTTCAAAGTTATGTGCGTATTATCGTTTGTTTATGGTGAACGAAAACATCGTGAGAAAACTGGCATGTCTAAGAGTTCTCCATAATGTTCTCGAAGATATGTGAAGTCTTCCAATCAGCATTGGGTCAGCCTGGTGGTCTATGGCCTAACCCTTCTCACAGAGAAAATAGGCACGTGCCTAGCAGTGGGACAGTTCAATACAGGGCTGATATTATTATATACACATTCACAGTCTCACGTCTATATTCCTGAATGGGAAGGCAGAGGTCTATGACTCCTACATTTAGCCATTTTAGATTTATGACACATTTCGCCAACTATAATTTTAGAGGTAATAGTGGGCGAGCGTATTTAAAGAATAACAGGAACCATCGGAGACTGTTTTCAGAGTTCGTGTAGCTATTTAGAATTTCTTAATACAATAAGTCCGTCAAACTTTTTCCGATTCTGGAATCTGGAATAATTTGGGACCTTACGCTAGCAGTTAACTTGCCATAGGATTAATAAATACCTATAAATTTCCATTTCATCGTCCTGACTATTTTGCTATTCTAATCTTACCTTACAGCTTATACACCATTTTCTTAAATTGTACGTTGTATTGTTCAACTTACCTGCAAAAAAGAAAATACAAGCGTTAAAACAAAGTAGCTAAATAATATTTCAACTGTTGCAAGCGGTATGCGCTCACAACGCAAGATAAATGGCCAAACTGCAAGTATATTACAATGGATTTGTTCAATAACTTTGTACTGGTTTAATATCCAAAGTTTTAGAGTACATTCATCAATAGTTTAAAGCTGGCAACATTTAAAACGATAAGTTTAAAAAGTAAAATAAATTGCTACAACTTTAACCGCCTCGTCGACCATTAAAATATTTTTACGCTTTATAATAATTGTTTTTGATGTTTCAATAAAAGCATTACAGAAGAACGCGTTTAATTTATTATTTTGTGCTCTATCAAAAGATTTTTCAGATTTCAGCACGAACGCTTTTCTTTTACAAGCAGAAAATGTTGTAGATATTATATTTTTAATATCCCAGCTCCACTTACAATTTAAAAGAGAAATAGAGATAATGTAGATTGCCTAAATTACTGCGATATTAATCATAATATCTTGGCAGAAGTACACCGACGGGAAAGGCCATTTATCATTTACAATTTAGCTTTCGACGCAGCCAGTGCACCGGGAAATTATTCACAACATTAGGATGAGTCAAAACATTTATTAACGAACGAGAAAACTTCAAACGTCGAAAAAGAAATGTCAAAAAAGAAGATGGCGTCAATTGTCATTCCTGTCAATCATTCTCGCATGTTATTGACATTAAATGTCAATTTGTGACGCAATTTCGTAAAAGTAACATAAGGTTGAGTAGATATTATATTTATACGTTTGTAGAGTGTCGAATTTACACGTGTTAAACATACTTAGATGGAATTAAACGGTTCTAATTTCTGTGAGCGTCGAGCGGACGTGTCCAGCTTCACAATCGTCCGTCAGTGTTACTAGCTTGGAAAATTCTGTTAATTCACTTGTTGTTCTATTAAAAACGCATTTGGAATGAGTAATAAGATTTCAGCATTAATATGGAATAGGAGTTGTAAGACGTACCAGAATGAATGTCAGAAAGTGAAGAAAGCACATGGTTGTTTTTCCTTATATCTATTTTATTTACAATAGTATTAGCTACTTTTATTATAGTTTCATTCACAATAAGCATTGTAACGTGCTTTTAAACCATTTAAATAAAATAATACTTGGTGCTATGAGGATATAGGATCAACTTGGCTTTCATTAAACTAACATTATATTCTTATACCAAACATTTTATTCTAAATCATCATACGCGTTCGAAATGAACGTATAGTAAGTCATTATTATTCTAACTCACCTGTAAATGGTGACTATTTGGAATGATTCAATTGAAACCACAAATTTAATGTCGACCGAATTCAAATCCGTTTTGGAAAACGACATCATTAACGTTTCATACAATGCCCGATAAATTATCCAAATACTATTAGGTATATTTATTGATTAGAAAAAGAACTTATTGGCATTTGGCAAGTGGAAAGCATAAATTGGTATTCATTTAACTATGTATAATACCTACTAATATTATAAATCTGAAGAGTTTGTTTGTTTGGTTTTGAACGCGCTAATCTCAGGAACTACTAGTTCGAAATGTTTTTTTTTGTGTTGGATAGCATATTTATCGAGGAAGGCTATATGCTATATAACATCACGCTACAACCCATGGGGGCGGCGTAGTAAACATAAACGCGGGTAAAACCGCGGGCACAGCTAGTTGGTTCTTAACTCACTTTAGGGTTTTCTGTTAGTTATTATTTCAACATTTCGGTTGCAATCCTAATCCTAACTAATATTATAAAAGCGAAAATGAGTTTGTTTGTTTGTTACCTTTCACGCCTAAAACACTGAACCGATCTCCTGAAATTTTGCATATACGTTGTCAGGTGTACAGAAATGGACATAGGCTACCTTTCATCCCGAAAAAAATTACTGTTCCCGAGGAAAACAACAATAACGTTCTTATGATAATAGACGGCATCATGTGTTTTTCGAATCATGATTGAATTATATTATTACAAGCAGAGTACGACCCGAATTGATTGTCAAATTCTAAATTAACGCGAGCGAAGCCGCGGGCAGAAGCTAGTTACTATATAATAATAGAGGTACTTAAGTATCTCTGTTTAAAGCTGTACATGTCGCTTCACCTTGCAGAAGACTGCAAGCAAATAACCTTAAGCTGTGTTCCTGCGGGTCTCATGTTCGGATATGTATGTGTGTCTTTCGGCCGAAAATAGGCATGTGCCTTTGCCGTAACTAGGGTATCCAAAGCCTCAAAGGAAACCGCTTCGTTGTCAGCTGAAAAACATTTGATTGTTACGCTGTCAGTACAGCTACTGGATTAGGGATGCTAAATATTTTCTACAGGCCTTAATACCTATCACTTTACCATTAGATGAATGGTATAAAAATGGCTTGCTTCGTAATAAAACATACAAATAATTAGCGGAAATTGCGTTGTGTAAAAATACTGTAATAACCAACGAATACAAGAGCAACAACATTTCTTTAAATATTCAATTTGAATAAAGGAAGCGAGCTGTCATATTCAGAGTTGAAATTAATAACACATTAACTACTTGATGTTAAAGAATATTAATATCTTTCGTTATTTAAAAACAATTTTAAGCGCTTTTAGAAGTTTTCTAGGTTGTGTTGTGCTGTTGGCAGGGATATAACTCTTTGTACTTTGCGATGCGATGCGATGCAATGCGATTCTGGTATTTTTCTTCTTACACTCGCATTACAGTCTTCCTTCACCCTTGTCTAAGAATTATTGTTGAGAAGAGATTCTGCAAAAAGCCGAGGTAACATATTATATACATATTATATTGCTTATATGTTATCTCGGCTTTTTCCAGAATCTCTTCTATCAGATCATCGAAGTAACGTTCGCCTAGTTTTTCCCCTGTCGAATGTCTTATTCATATTTATCTCATATACTTTATTGGACATTCTTTAGTCAGCCATTCTTTTAATGCTGCATATTGGAAACCACATCTTCATTAATTCTTGTCATTTATTTAATACATGCTTCATAATTTATTCTCTATTCATCAAAATCACACAACAAACGTATAAACGCTGACCCAGATTTAAACTATTTCCTGGGACGGCACAGCGTAAATGCCACCCATCACTAACCCGGTCTATACATGCTGTGTGACGTCACAGCGGCGTAAATTAATTCCTGCAAATTTCTAATTACTATCCCGTGTGATTTACAAAGCGGTTGCATCAACCGCCATTTTGATTCGCTCTGATTTAGTGGCGACTGGTAGTGGACAAGGTTTTTGCGGAATTCAATTGCAATTTATATTGAAGTAGTATTACGACTATTTATTCTTAATGAGGTTGGCAGAAACGTAAATTTAATTAGAGGTGGTTTGATTAATAGAAAGTGTATGATGCAAAAATTATGTGTTTCTTTTTCAAAATCAATGGCTCCTATTTCTGGTTAGGACAATTGATTTTTCATAATATGATGCCGTTTTAATACACAAAAGTATTCAAAGACGACTGCCGCGAACTGACTAACGACACTGTAATTACGTTTAATGTGGACCCACCTATAAACGTAGGTTTGACACGAAAAGAAAAAATTCATAAAATCATCTTGGATTCATTTACGTATTTTTTGCTATTTCTCGTAGTTTCGAATTTGGCCATCCACGTACCCTTAGATAATTGACTCTAATATCTGTTTTAGTTATTTGCCTTCCAATCCTATTCAATGCCAAGCTTTACCAGAAGTAATGCACAGCGGAATCTATAAACTTTGATTGATTTGATTCGCTCTAACTAAACCAGCCAGCTTGCGAAACCATCTTTAACTTACAGAAGATCTAACGGAAACAGCTTTTCGATTGTGTTTATACGGCAAGTAGAGTTTCTAGGTCATTAAAGCAGGCCTTTCAGGGCACCAATTATAATATTCCTTCAGCTAGGTCTTCCATAAGCAATATAGCATTTTTTTGTAATGACGGCAATTATTAAAAAAGCCCTGAAATACCAGAGGTATGTTTATTGTATACTAGCTGTTACCTGCGACTTCGTACGCGTAGATGTTAACTAAAAAGTGTTTGTCTCCGCGGAAACCTATTTTTTTTCTAAAATCAAAGTAGCCTAAGTTACTCCTTATAACATCAGCTATCTGCCAGTGAAAGTCCCGTCAAAATCGGTTCAGCCGTTTCGGAGATTAGCCGGAACAAACAGACAAAATTTTTAAAAATAGATGTTTTCGTATCTTATACCTTATATACTTTCATATGCATTAGATAAAAAGCTGTTATTTTGACATTACAAACAGACACTTCAATTTTATTTATTTGTATAGATATGTTTATTAACAATAGTTAATAAGTTGCTTTTGTAACACTAATCCTATGGACCTAACAGTCTGCAAATAAATAAATGAATAATTAGGGCAAGCGTTAAACTTTATAAATATCCATAATAACTTTATAGAAAAGTTATATTATAAATTGTTTTTGGGTCCTCATATCTCTGCCGAACGACCAAGGCATGGAATTCTCTGCCAAGGCACGTGTTTCCTTCTTCCTTCAATCCTGGATTCTTTAAGCGGGGCGTGAAAAAGCATCTTCTCAGGCCGTCAAAGTAGAGACCTCAACATCGCTTCGGCTACTGTGGGGGCGATGTGGAGGCCACTGCTCTTAGACCACACGACTGCTTACCATCAGGTGGAGTGTGGTCATTTTGACGAGAAAAAAAAAAAAAGAAATGTGAATGTAACTCTTGTTTGTTTGTAACGTTTTCACTACTAAACGACTGTTTAAATTTTGATCGTTCGGTATGGAGATAATTCGGGCGCCGAGGGAGTACATAGTTGTTACATAGTAGTACAAGGCGTGTGTTTACTGCACTCAGGCACATTTGGCCTATTGCGGTAAGCAACATACTGTAAGACATAGAATACTTTAAAGATTCAGACTAAGTCACGGGTAGAAGCTAGTAACATAGCATTTTGGTGCAATACTGTAACCTTGTACTGTTTGATAAGAAATACATTTTGTAAATTCCTTATTTAAAAGATTGCATCCCTTTTTGTTTGTAATCCCCTTTCTGACACGCCAAATACTATGCAAATATCACGACAGCTGTTATTTCAACTAAAGATACAATGATTGTAACAAGCAAAACAGTTTTAGCGCGGCAGTTGCAGTATGAGTGACAGACATACAGTCGGTGGTCGCGCCGTCCATCACAGGTTGAACTAGGCTCATTTAAAATAGCGCCGCGGCCCGCGATGTCCAAGTGTAACTAAAATACACGTGACACTGCGTACTAACGTTGCGTGTGATCTGCGGTTTACCGTTTCTAGTCAATTAATCCTGTTTTTGGACGAATTGTTTGTTTAATTACTTTTTAATTTTTGATATATGGCTTACTATTAAAGCATATTTATATCTGGCAAGTTTCTATAAATGTCGTGCTATTTTTTTCAGCAAGCAGCAAGGTTAAAGTAATACTTTTTGTCTTTAAATTAACTAGCGAATCTACAAGCACTTGTAGTGCTATTCTTGATTATTTCAGTAAATAAGACAAATATAGATTTACTTTTTACTTTCAGAAAAATGCCTCGAGTAAATGCTCCAATATTCGTGCGGTTGCGTTTTTTACCTTGACGAGTATGATATTCAAAATCATTCGGTGCATTGATAGTAGTCATATTGGAAAGAGGCACATGGACGAATGCGAAATCTGCGCAGGAAAATGCAATTGACTCCATGCAGACATTTTCCTACCAGACATTGTAATAAAAGTTTATGGCACTGGATTTGCGATCGAGAGAAGATTTCTATTCCGAAACATTGCACTACCAGTCGTGAACCTGTACCTTACACAAGCATTATATACAACCTAAAATGAAAGTAATCCTTTTTGAAGATATATATACATATATATAGAGCCTGGGTATACAGGATTGGACCAACCACTATAAGACCACCGAGGAAGACTGTACTAGAACTTCATAAACTTCTAAATATATATTGGGTCAGGTGAACCATGCTAAATGTGTATGCGGTAGGTAGAGTTTCAGGTGCGAGTTGTGAGACGAGGTTAATCGGTCAGCGGGAAGCGTCTATTAAGTTGGTGACGCGCCGCGTAATAATTGACTCGTACCGTGCCGCGAGAACGGGCCTTGAGACTAGCGGTATACGATTCTTTGCCACATTCTGTATTACGTTTTACCTTTATATCTCTAAATTAGTTCCCAAAGTGGTCCAGGTGGACTCCCAGTATCCACGGAAGACACGACGGGGGGCTACGTTGCCATGACAAAAAAATGGGGGTTCACAATTCGTAAGCAGAGGTCCACGAAAATTTATTTGCTTTCGATAGTGTTAGGTACTTGTAAAAACTTGCATATTCCATATTCAGTACCAGTGGTTTCGATTTTTCGGTAGAAAATTACTAAAAACTGCAGAGGGTCCACCGGAGCCAGCTAAATTTTGAAAGCGGTCTATGAGAAAAATGTCTGGCAACCCTAAATTAAAGTGATGACGTACCTACCAGTTACAAATAATAAAGGATTTTTATACCTTGAAAGGTAGACATGAAATAATTACGGTTTTTTCTAGGGATAGCGGCAGGGCAGACATAAAATACTTGTGTGTAAATCTAAAATTTAAACTACTATATACACAATATAGCGCAGTTTTTTGAAGGCGTAGTGTTAATTATTTAAATTGTTACTCTATGTATTAGAATGTACACTTTATATTAAGATTATTATTAAATGGTCGTCAAAGCGCTATTGAATACCATTGGAACAAACATACAGCTAGCAGCATCGCATTGACAGTAAGCGGTTACTGGTGTAACTGCTTACCATAAGGGTGTCTAAAGACATGTACGCTAACGTAAAATCTAATAATAAATAAATACTAATATTATAAAGCTGAAGAGTTTGTTTGTTTGTTTGAACGCACTAATCTCAGGAACTACTGGTTCGATTTTAATATTTTGTTAGTGTTGGATAGGCTATTTATCGAGAAAGGCTATAGGCTATATAACATCACGCTACGACCCACGGGGGCGGCGCAGTAACGATAAACGCGGGTACATCTAGTAACAAATATAAAGAACAGTTCATGTATTTAGCAGAGGTGTATAAAAACTCATATATCGCCTACTATATTTAGGTCCAACGTTCCTGCCAGCGAGCTTATTAACATATCGCTGTCACAAGACTGTTACCATGCTATTTCTGTCGCTCATGTTTAGATCTCGTATTTAGTGGCTTCGCTTTCACAATTAGTTTTAGATCTAAACTTGACTCGATTCTCGGAACACACTATTAGTGAGGCGCATTTATTATTTAAAGTTTTTACTGTTTTGATTTATATAATGACTGACTTGGGGGCGTTTCGGACCCCAGCTGTTGTTACAAACTTCCTCTAACAAGAAATTATCTGTAACAGCACGTACAGTCTCGTACTAAATGGAATTTGAAGGGAAATATCGCGAGGAAAACGACGTGTTTGAAAATACTCCACGATGTTCTCGAAGATGCGTACAGTCTTGCCAATGCGCACTAGGCCAGCGTGGTGGACTATAAGCAAATCTTTCATAAACCAAGAGTAGACTCACTGATCTAGTCTAACTACTAACTGGTAACTGGGCACTCCCACTTATCTTATCTTTTGTGGGGGCCAGTCAGTGCAGGCCGGCGACACTTCGACCCAGTGGGATCTTTTGTGTCGACACTCTCCCAATAACGACTGCCATAGATGTTCATAGTAGCCGGGACCAACGGCTTAACGTGCTCTCCGAGGCACGGAGCAGGCGATAATTGTCAATCAATACGCACATAATTTCGAAAAGTCATATAACTTCCGAAACTCAGAGGTGCGCGACGTGGGTTCGAACCCGAGACCCTCTGCATTGCAGTCTGTTGGGGCACTGCCACTCCACTAGTGAATATAGAAACAGGCTAGATATTATCAGCTACTACATAATAGGCAATTGATTTCTAATTTTAACTAACAATAAACTAATAAAAATAACATTATAGGCGTCACTATCGCAATGGCACCCGAATCCAATTATAACACGCACTCAATTAATTAGCAACAGTAACACGAAACGTATGATTGTGTATGTGTGTGTGAATGTGGTGAATATGTGTGCGTGAGTATGTGTGTGTCTTGGTATATACAGCGTGTAATAGAAAAGTATAGTCATGTTAAGTGTCGTTACGCTATTGAAGACGTCGTCGTGTCGTGATAGCTTGCTTCGATGCTTGTACGGGACAAAAACGATATCTGTTTCTTAAAAATAGCAGTCAGGTTATATACTCAAAAATAATATAGTTAAATATTTCTTATATAATCAAACTAAAGTAAAGGTATTGAGATGTTTGTTATTCAACCACTCGTAAACCGTCCAACGAATTTAGATAAAACTTGGAATACAGATAAATTATGTCTTGAATGACAACATACTTATCTATTAATTCTCATGCGATTTATCCAGGCTTAGTCGCGGGCAAAAGCTAGTGTCTTTATAACAATTATCTTATCCATTATATCTTAGCCGGTTAGAAGGAGATATAAAAGAAAGATTTTCCTCGATGGTCAACTTTTAAATATACTTAATTACGTATACTGTGCCATTTTCTAACCTCAGCAAAGTGTTTACAATTTTTTTTTATATTTCCGCACGCGCTTTTTATTACACGCTGTATATAATAACGAGTGTGTGTGCATGTGTGCGTGCCCAAGAGTACAAACCAACTCTATTACAAATTCACACATCAATCCTCGAGCCGTATTGACATAAACAGTACTGATGGCCGTTAATATTATTCCAATAGTGTATGCAGTACTTCGGTGACCTTAGTTCAATACAAAATTGGACAGTTTGTTCCCATTAGTGTGACCGTATGCCTCGGTGGCGCAGCGGTAGTGAGTACGACTGCTGTGCTTGACTTGGGTTCGGTTCTCGGGTCTGGAAAGTTCTTGGATTTTCTGAACAGATTTCTTAGTAGCAAGGCTGGTTTGGTACTGGAAGAACGGTGTAGTGGTTTAAGAGGTTCCCAGAATTTTTTTCTCATAGACCACTTTCAAAATTTAGCTGGTTCCGGTGGACCCCCTGCAGTTAAAAAGTTAAGTCTCTACGGGCTGACCTGACGGGACTGAACCTATCACGGTAGGCGGGCTGACCTTTTTTTTAAGTAATTCTCTACCGAAAAATCGGTAGGTTCGATACTACTGCTACTGAATATGGAAATTATGCCAGTTTGAAGTTAAGCCAACATTTTAGTTCTTCACTATCGAAATCAAATAAATTTTCGTGGACCACCGCTTATGAATTCTGAACCCCCATTTTTTGTCACGCCAACGTAGACCCTCGTCGAGTCTGCCGTGGACCCCTGGGGTCCACCTTGACCACTTTGGGAACTAATGGACTTTAAATGATCGTCTCATCAGTGCCACTATCCCGAGTGTTGTGGATTCGAATCCTATACGGGATAAAGCATTGTGTGATTCGCAGATGGTTGTTTTGAGTTTGGGTGGTCTTTGTCTTTGTTTAAATGTTTGTGAATTCCCCTAAATGCCTAGTTGCGACAGTATATAATCATATAACCCTAATACAAGAAAAAAGGAACATAATGCGCTGACCTCAACTCAACAGGATGATGACTGACGACCATTACTCAATACAGCCCAATTAAAAACTAAAATTAAATAGTGTCAACGTCTATTTAATTAGTGACGTAACACCATAGTTGGATCACCGAATCATTCAAATATCTATGGCCGTGCCAAATGTGCAACTGAGTGCATCACTATCGTGACAGCCCGAGTGACAAGACATCTTGTCTATGACAAGCACGCGACAGATTCGACCGTTCAGAAACATATTGTCTTCTGTTACACATATTGTTTTCTGAAAAGAAAGATCTCATATTTAAGACATAATATTTATGATGTGTGCACGAGATATTATAATAAATAAGTTATTTTCTCATTCCATACATACATATACCTACATATACTCACGTCGTTATCTATACTAATATTATAAAGCTGAAGAGTTTGTTTGTTTGTTTGGTTGAACGCGCTAATCTCAGGAAGTGCTGGTTCGAATTGAAAAATTCTTTCAGTGTTGGATAGCCCATTTATCGAGGAAGGCTATAGGCTATATAACATCACGTTACGACCAATAGGAGCGGAGCAGCAATGAAAAATGTTGCGAAAACGGAGAAAATTCTCCTATATGGACGCAGACGGTCGCAGACGAAGTTGCGCGGTACAGCTAGTAAAAAATATAAAAATAGTTATTAATTTATCATGCCCATTAATATTAATAACTTTCTATCTTCTTATCTTCTGTCAGTGTTAACATAGTCAGTTAAAAACTCTCGACGATTATCGATTACAGACAGCTGCACTTACTCAAAAGATTTTCTCAATTTTGGTAAAACTATTAAATTGTCTGAAATCAGATAGATAGAGACTTTGAGAAAATCATTGAACTAATCGTCCATTTGTTAAGATTTATTAACAATTTATTACGATTACCACGCTTTAATTTAATAAACATATGACCTTGAGATATGGCTACACTATTCTGTTACATACTAATAGAATCTTTAATCGATTTTATGGTTACCCGCGCGTTGACAGTCATAATCGATTAAATTCTTAAACTCCGGCTTAAAGTTGTATCGGATTATAGCGTCCTTCTGTAGATTTATTTGTGATAGAAGGCAATTATATGGAGTTTATAGTCGTGAAACACAGTGGTTGAAACGAAAATCATATTTATGAGACATTTATGTTCAATGAGCAGAGCGTATTCGGCTAACAATTTTGTAACTCACGCCGGAACGACAGTATTTATTTACTAAGATATTTTCTTAAACATTGTTGGCAATATTTATACTGTAGCATTCAAATTACTTTATACGGATTTAATAGCAATTTATTTTGTTAGTAACTTCGCTACGTTAAGCAGTTTTAATGTTTATATTCGTGTAATTGAAAATAAATAATAAAATATAGTAATAATAAATAAAAATATAATTATTAACGGTATTCATATTCTTCATACCTTTTTTAAGCTGTTAAAGATTCGTTTTCCCAATTTCATAAAGCTTTAAATAAAGAAATATAAAAATCAATATAAGTCTGAATATTATTTTGCAAAAACGCGCGGCTTAATAAATTATTACATTAACATGAGAGATAAAAAAAAGAACCAGTAGACAACGTTTCGAATATTGTTATAATAATTAAAATTAATTAACCTATTAAGTGTTATTTATTTTGGTATTTCTGACATTAGATGACAGCCGTGAAAATTATTTAGGGCAAATTTTTCTTTTTTCTACAGGCAAGAGAAACTATAAAGTTCGTATGTTTAGACAGCTAGCTATGCTACTTTCTACTAAACAAGCAATAATGTTTCTTTCTTTAACATAAGCGATGGCAATCAAGCTCAATTTCACACGTCAGCTCCATTTTCTAGTAACTTATACGCGTGTAAACAGCAATAATAATAAATTAATACGGCCATTTCACTCTCCTCACTTTGATACCGTGTTAGCTTTACCGACGGACAGTCCATTAGACAACATGTGTACTGTCCTCGTCTATTGTCTCTAAATACTTAAAAAAAAAGCATAAATGACGCATCAGTCATTAGCGGCTTAAAATAAAACGTGACCAATGTATCTAGAGCTATGGTGGTCACCAATAATGTTTGTTTTGTTGGTATTTAGAGCAGGTGACAGGGGTCTTGTTATGTTGGCAAGTGGTATAAATAGTGATGTCTGTTAGCAGCAGAGTGTTCGGTTCCCGAATGCCGGTGCACAACTAATGTGGGACGCTGGCGTGTCAATCTGCACCGCAGCGTTTCGACGTGCGAATCGTTTAAAAGATTTATTTTAGGTGTACTTTAACAACGGAAACATATGTATTCCACACTATTCAAGTTTTTCGGAATCGTGTTCTCTTTTCGATTGTTCGTTAAAAAACAAAAAATAGAACACAATGGTATGATTTAAATTTCGAACTAACGAGGTGTTAGTAGATAGAAATATTATTTGAAAATGGAATGTAATTGTTTGCATCAGACTCAGAGAGTAGTATGATATTGCTTTTAAATAAATGCTAATGTTGCCCATGTCACTTATATTTAAACTGCTCATTACCATACAAAGTGTGAAAAAATGTTCACACAAGAGGCGCGTGTTTACTATGTCAAACACTGTTGCCAACCAAAATTCACATTGAAAATACATAATGTGTAAACTTTTCGTCCTGTTACATCCGTTAGTCCGGGTACTTCCGACAGTTGGTGTCCGGTGTCCGGGTATCTCCGGGCAAGTCCGGGATTGATAATAACATAAACATGAGTATCAAACCAGAGTCCGAATGTCCTGTATCAATCAATGTCAGTTGTGAATAGAGCACCCCTGCGGAGGCCGTAAATATTTTACTACGATATTTTATGTTGATGGGTTATATGGTTATATCTATATAATCTATTTTAGTGAATATTGTCATAAATATAAATATATATGCGATAGCACTATATAATTATTCTAAAAGATATTTTAGATTGGGTAGTACCTATTTAACTGCACATCAGAAAAATACTAATTGCACAGCAAAATATATTTAAAGAGATCAAACTAAGTCGACGGGCCCCGCGAAGCGGGGTTCCTATTTTTGGGTGGGTTTAAGAAGGAACCTAACATTACCTAACCCTTCCGAGACGGAATACAGTGATTTGAGGTATAGGTGCTCGTTATGATATATTTTAGTAAGCATATTTTGCTGCGCAATTAATATTTTTGGTGGTCATTATATTTAATCCCTTTTAGATTAATTTTTTCTTGTGCCTCGTGGCGTCAATTTGCGCATCTGTTTACCTGGAAATATCGAGATCGGTTTCTAGGTCGAAAAAAATGTTTTCGAACTTTACTATTAGAAAATTATAAGTAACGCTGCAGACACTACCAATTACGTAAGTCTAATGAAATTATAAACAGAATAGAGGCAGATATTGACATATATCCATTAACTTACAAAGAAATAAGAACTAAAATCAAGATCTTGCTGCTAGGTTCAGACTACAATGAAACGGAACATATATTATTTTTTTTTATTGCCATTGATGGTAGACAAGCCGGTGGCTCACCTGATGGAGTCAGAACACAGCAAAGCCGCTGCCTACCGTGAAAGAAGAACTCTCTTTAAACCTCGTTTGTAGAAGGACATATCATAGCGCTCGGGAAACACCGAAGCAGACAGTTCATTCCAGAGTTTGCACGTAGGTACGTGGGAGAAATGATCGCTGAAAGCGTACCGTCTTATGGATGAACCCTGCTTCGTTGTCGAATGGTACGGTGATAGAAATATTTTGCAATTGTACAAAATTGCGTGATAAAATTTGCTATAATGTCAATAATACTATGTTACCCTTGCTAATATCTTTTATAACTATACTTTTTCTCATATCTTTTGTATCGCTAGCATAAAACTTTATTTGTGTCAAGTTGTGAGAAGGCACTGACTTCTGTAACACAGGTGGTTAATACCTAGCTCAGAGGTCAGCTTCAATATTTTCTGTGTTAAGATTTTATGCCAATAAAAAATATTATTATTATTATAAGCATGTTACTAGCGCAGGTAAAGTGAAGACTTAAAAGCGTCCCAATTGAGACATTTTTATATTGGACTACGTCCGTCAACGTTCCTTATTATGGAAGTCACATAATAATGTCCTCCAGACCGAATTTCGGTCACGGCGGCAAATCTTAACGGAGACTGGCCTGCGCAGGAGATGTTATAGTGCACAAGTGTGTGCGCAAATACAAGTGAACTTTCTGTTCCCTAACTCTTATGATCCGATGGGACGAATAATCCGACACGACCGGAGAGAGATCAGGCTCAGGACCAACGGCTGTAAAGTCGATTAAAAAAAAAATTATTCACCCAATTGTTCTGTTTGTAATCAAATTGAGGATGTATAACACTTGCTGATGGATTGTGTCCGAAATAGAACTGAACGAGAGCGAGTTTTAAATGAATTTAAGTTAAATAGATTAGATATGGGGTTACTGCAATATATATTGGCTGTACCATCTTCAGAGGCTGCTAAAAATATGTGTGATGTGATAGCAGTACTTAATTTGTAATTTTTTTTTTAACATGTAGCTATTAGTTTGGTATACTGAATAGCATTTATTTTAAAATTATTTAACTTATGTTAAAAGGTATGATAGAGTTAATATGTCTGGTTTAGACAAAAACCCCGAAAGAAATAATAAATGAAAAGAAAAAAAAATATAAACAGTTCACAACAAGGTATTAGTTGTCCAAGTCCACGTCATCTGATTGATACATCCACAATGACGTCCCGTTTATACGACAGTCGTACATTTGCGCACAATAGCTGCGGCTTGGCTTAATACGTTCCATGTAGAGGGTTTTGTTCGGCTTCAATCTACAATGTATGACATGAAGGCGTGGAACTACTACAAAGAAATCTGTTTATAACTGACAGCCGTAGCCGATATTAACTATCTATAATGTTGACAAGTTAAAAATAAGAAGCTTGGAAGTAAAATAACGTCTCAAAATAAGAAGATTGCGTTGTATTTTACCCGCCAAAATGTTATAGTGAATTTCTAAATTTAAATAAAACCATAATTTAGATATAGTTATAGTATGTATGTAATATGCATAATATTTAAAAATATATCATTACAATATTATCTAGTAAAAAAAATCAAATTCATGTAATATGTACAAAGTTGTACTATGTATAAATATATTTCAAATATGAAACGTAATCGTGAAACAAATTCGCGTTGATGATTTTTCTACATCATATTTTTTCTACATCACAAATAGCACATATACTATGACAAAAATATTTATATTTTATTTTAATATGTTGCTACCAGGTAATGAGGTTTCCAGTCACGAAACAGAATACATATTATTATGTTTCAAATTTAAATGTTTTTCTGAGAATTCGACGAATTAATGGCCGATTTCATATACCTACTGAAACTCTTTTGGTTAATATGAATGATAAGATGTTATTAATTCAACTTTATCTAGAGGGGAGAGGCAATGAATTTTCGCTTCCTGTGATGCAACTGTTTTTTTAGAATTTGCCTGATATGATCGGAAAACGTTTGTGTCTCATCTTTCCTATTTCTGATCGATCATCTTATCGATCATATCAATCTTTAGCCATTATTATTTGTGTTTTAGAAAGTATCCGCAAAACAAATTCCTATAATACACATATTGAATTCTAAAATCAAGTTAGCAAACAATCACAGGAAACGGCGAACACATCGTCTTTGACTACATTGGCCGCCATTTGCAATCGTTTAAAATCCAGTGTAAGATATAGCATGTCATAGACACTAGAGTTGCAGTATAGCGAGCTCGACTAGAGTCTGTGTCGTCGTATGTTGCACTTGACAGATGTCATCGCACCACTCTAAATAGGCCTTAGAATTTACGCGGTATATTATCTACATACGTTGTAATGGCGGATTGTGAATTATTACAGCCTGAGAGTACCTACACAGAGTAACGAGATTGGACAGATAGATAAGAGCTGGACATGAATAAGGGAGACTGTAGGTATATCAGGCAACTGTTAATAGACTATTGGAATATTAAAAAGTGTAGAAGTGTCTATGCTTTTGGCTTTTAGGAATTGGTAGACCGATTTGAAAATAAAACTGCGGGAGATAGCCCGTTTATTGAGAAAAGATATTGCGACGTAGCACTATGCTACAAAGAGGAGCAGATTGGCAAACATCAACATTGAAATATCGCACGTAATCAGATGATATTAAACAGTTTGTAAGTATATAAAATTCGTTTATTAAGTTGATTTGTATCAACCTTATGTGTATTTAGTACCCCGTATGTAACTTGTGTGTTTTTATGGAAAGTCTTATTTGGTTTGTATTCCGTAATTAGGCATAGTACTCGCTATTAAGTTTAGTACCTTGGTACTTGTAGCATCTCTACGTTGTATACTAAGGTGTTTTAATGTTTGCCTAAAATTCGTTCAATGTTATTTATAATTCTCTACTTTCAATTCTATGAATGAAGCATTACCTTTTATTCTCGGCAAGTCACACATTTGTGTGCATGAACATGGATGTTTGTCTTGGTCTGGGTGTTTCTATGTATAATATGTATGTATTTACAAAAAAAAAGTACATATATATGTATGTTTATCCATCGTCTAGTACCATAGTACAAGCTCTGCTTAGTTTGGGCTAGATGGTGTTGTGTGTATGTGATAGAATATTATTTATTTATTTATTCTATAAACACGCGACGTTTAAATATCACAATGTTTATGTAATCAGTTAAATGGCGACCTTCTAACATACTCTACAAAATGGCGCGAAAACAAAATATTAAAAAGCGCGTTGAAAATACATTCCGATATTAATAGTTAAGGGAATTGTGGAAATGGCTTAATGAAAATACACAACATTAACGCGTGCTGTCTAAATATTGAAATTTGATCTTTATGCGGTTGAACTTAAAGTCTACGTGTGTGGGTTGTGATGAATTTGTATAATTTGATCCGTTGACGGCGCGAGTCGGGCCGTGTCGTGACGGATTACATCTGTGCGTAAGGTTATGAGCAGACTTGGCGATGTTTACACACGATTGTATTGCGACTGTATTTACTTCGCATAATATGATGGAAATTTGGATACAATTGTTTAACTGCAGACGTAACAGGTAGTAACACAAAAATAATACTTCCTAAATAATATTCTATAATACATAATCTCACAGAATAAGTGAGTATTGCTCTATTTGATTGTGGATTAAAACAATTTGACGACATCGCCATCGTGAAGAATTTATATAAGATAGGTTTTTTACAATATTACAAACTAGTTTTCACCCGCGGCTTCGCTCGCGTAAATGTAGGTTAGGTTAGGTTAGGTTTGCAACAGTTCTTTTTTCTGGGTGAAAGGTACCCTATGTCCTATTCTGTACCCCTGACAACGTGTATGCAAAATTTCATGATGATCGGTTGAGTAGTTAAGGTGTGAAAGCGTAACAAACAAACAAACAAACAAACTCATTTTCGCATTTATTAATATTATAAGTAAGGATAATGTAAGGATTACACAGATACAGATGACAGCTTTTTGTACTGGTGTGGTTTTTGGCAACACTGTTGATTTATCTAAACTTGTAAATCTTTGAACTTCGAATTTTCAAAATTGCGAATTGGGTTATAGTTTTAGTGGTCGTCTCGCCGCTGCTACTGCGCCGAGTGTTGTGGGTTCGAATCCCACACGGGACAAAACTGTGTGATCCACAAATGGTTGTTCCAAGTCTGGGTGTACTTTGTGTCCGTTGTTTGAACGTTTTTAAAATCCCCCGCGAATTATTCCTGGCGTGGGATCTGTTTTTTAAATAAAAAAATATGTTGGCAATCGTCGCACAATCGCTTCGTGTGTATAAAGCCTAACATTAAACGTAAGTCGAACATTGCGTAGGCAGAGTGTACACTCGCGCACGCAACTTATGTAAGTGTGTTTGTTCGAAAAAGTTAGTTAAGTCGTAGCAAGTTTGACGACAACTTGCGAGGAGCTGTGTATCTAAAGGATCACGGTACAGATGTAATTTTATTTACTTTTCAGATTGTTTTTACTTGAACAGTGAACAATTTAAAGATACGTATCTTGTACAAATTGTTTCTAAGGCGACGGAAGCATGAATATAAGAGGCATCGGGCGGATATTTTTAATTATAGATTGATGTTTCTATAAGAGGTAGAGTATAAGAAACTTTCCGCTTAAATGATTGTGATAATATCTCCTCCATTTTATAAAAATAGCAGTCAAATCTTGTGACTTGTGAAAGATTACTAGTCTCCTAGTCGAAGCACACTCCTTAAGGTCAGTTTTTAGCAGAAGACCAGTAATCTGCAAAGGAAATTCTTTTTGAAGAGTCAACGGTACGGTGAGTAACTCTATTCAAAATACTTTCACTTTACAAAAAATCGCAGCAAGACAAGACAACATCGTGTCGTGTACCTGTGGTGAATAGATTCTGGCTGATTTCTTGAGGTATGCTTTCAGCAGCAGATTAGTAACCTCCGTTGGCAGCAAATTAACTCCTTATTTAAAGGATCTAGTTCGATGAGTAGCGCAAACCCTACTCAACGCAGGGATACAACAGAAGGTTGTCTTGCTGCGATATTCTGTAAGGTGAAAGTATGCTGCAGTAAAGTGTAAACGATAAAGAAAAGGCGCAAGGTTCGATATACTCTCGCCTCTTTTGTACAATTTTAATCGCGTCTATGCATTACCCGTTCCATGCCTGCCCCGTGCCGCGCCTTACGCCTTTTCTCTCTAAGTTTTCACCAAAGGCTTAGCTATAGTCTAAGCATAAATATTGTTGTGTTTTAATCTTACAGTAAAAAAGAAAAATAGTTTTTCTTAATTCCGAAGCATATCTGTTTCCGTCAGCGTAATCGGACATTAATATTTGACGTCTGATAAAACGTCATTGCGCTCTGTATTTCTGTCTTGTATATCGAACAGGATGGCCGCTTGATGCGACCACAGAATATTAAATCGTCGGAACGGGAAATTGATTCGACGATCTGAATGTCTATTGTCAATGATAGAAAATTTCGGGTGTCTTTGAGATGTGAACAGAGGTCAGATCGTTTGATTTAGAAGGGCGAATTAGTGACAACCTTTTTTAATAGGGTCTGTGTGTGTCTTTGACACGATAACCGGTCTATTGTTTGTGGTATTGTCTATGATTAACGAGGATAAAAAAGAAAATAAATAGCTCGCAGTTGGCGTAACCACCGATGACATAATGTTTTAAGTAGTCATGTCCCCTTACCACTGGCAGTGCACTGCGTGTCGTAGGTAGATTCAATCTCCATACAGGTCAAAAAACCTTTTTTTGACCCGTTTGCATTTATTTTGATCCGTATCTATTTTACATGTATACTTATTACTTTTTGCTGACAAATAATCCGAATTCGATTAATACTTATACTAAGAGTAAGTACTGACTTGCCTGTCTACCTCAAAATCCATTATGTAAAACAACCATGGGAAAATTCCTAAGAGCACATAGAACGTGAGAATACTCCACAACATGTTGATGCACGGGTCGCCATTCGTTCCAAAACCATATTAACGTTAAACAAATATTAACTGACAACCCGTCTTGAAGTTTTTAACTCTATGCACTAATCTTGACACGTCTGACCATCGACAAATATATTATGTTTTTTAAAGCGCCTCTATAGGAAATGTCATTGAACTAATTAAAATATAAAAAGGCATATTGTTTTCTGATTATAAAAAGAAATATATCCAAACTAATATTATAAATGCGAATGTGAGTTTATTTGTTTGTTACGCTTCTATGCCTTAACTTCTCGACCAATCATCATACATTTCAAATACACGTATTCGTCAGGGGAACAGAAAAGGGTACCTTTCATCCAGAAAAAGTAGGTACTGTTACTAATCTAGCCTAACGTAATTTACATTTATGCGAGCGAAGCTGCGGGCACAATCTAGTACATTATAAGATTTTTTATAGTCTTTGCTTCGTGGCGTTTAAAATGAAAAATATAATTAAGTCAACGATAAGGTTAAACATCTATGGTTAACAATAATGTCCTTTTAAATATATCCTAACCAGCAATTAGAGATTCTATAATGAGTTTTGCATTGCTCTAGTACCTCGACACTTTTAGATTATATACTTTTAATATACTTTTCTGAAAACGATCAATAAACTAATCAACGTGTAAATAAAGTGAAGCCGACAATCCAATAAACCTCAAATGTACGTTAATTTAAATCCTCTGGCTGTCAATCCAAATGGAAGCGTGCGGACTTGATTTAATATCAACAATAGACTAGCAGCACGATTGAAATAAGAATACATACACTACAAACAACGCGGCGAAAATAAAAAAAACGACCGTGTTGATTACTCAACAAAAAGCAAACTGCCAATAAAAAGAGATACTTATTTTTTAATTAAAGATGCAGTCAGAGGCAAAATGCGATGCTCCTAGTTTAAAAACGTTGCTACAATTTTATTCGAAGTCATCGAACACAGCATAACAGTTTCAATTCAAAACTGACGCTGTAAATAAAACTTTCGAATTTCAAATTTTCACGCACACACACACATAAAAAAAACGATATACCACGCTGGCCATGATTCATGAGCTTATAATTCGGGACTGGGGAAATTACAGAGTGTAGGGGGAAAAGGGGGACGTGAAAAAGTTCCTGTTATTGCCGATATTAAGCCGTGAAGTGTACGTGTGTGCGTGGTCTCCAACAAGTGTGAGTGAATAGTAAATTATTACACCCTCGTGCATTACGCCGTGTGTGTAGGGTGACGATATTCCAGGTAAATCAGCGAGACAATTTAGATACGGCACGCAAATGGAATAATATTGGGGAGCTTCGATTCTGTCAGCGTGTTTTATTTATTATCTATTATTTTTGTACATACGTTTTCATATTGAGTGCACGATTTACAGTCGTTTCGCTAAGTATTTGAATGACATGAATATAAATTTCAATTTCTTTTTACACAGTAATACATATTTTATAGGCTTACGTGACTGCGGATGGAAATCTAGGTTTTAACAGTGTGCTTTTATATTTTGTTATTATGTTCAAATTGATATGCGTGGTTGAAAACGGGGTAATTTAGTTTTTATTTCAGAAAGCGATCTCTCAATTCAACTGATTACGAGAATAATAATGTATTTATACTAAAATTATCTTATGATTTATGTACAGTGTTTATTTAATAAAAGAAAATAAATGTATCCCATTTTGTCGTGCCAGAACGCATGGTCACAATTTCCGTCTCGTCCGGTAGACTGAAATAAAAAAGTAAATATTGTCCGCCGTTCGTTTTATGAATTAGATTTAGAGTTTCACAAGACATTAAACATAAGGCAAAGGCTCTCGGGATTCAATACATTGAATAATGAGTTGCCATGTAAGAAGTAAAATTGTGACTAAATAAATTATTAAAAGACTAATGGCGTTTTAACTATCTCCTTAGCCAATGTACTAAGTGTGATCAGTGATCACTCAAGTAACTGCCGATCATGCGTTCCCGGATTCAATTTGCGGATGGGATATTAGGTATTACGAACTACGTTTTTTATTTGAAGATTTTTAGTAGCGGCAATTATGTTCGGAATTTTACCCAGTAGACTTAACAACACCGTATCATGAACTTAAACATAACTGGCAAAAGTACTACTGCCTTCACTTAAGGGGATCGTTAAAAAATAATTGATTAGTTTTACTTTGAAGTATAACATGAATATTTTAATATACTTCGTTTATGAAACTTTATATTTGAATATATCTGAAAATGATCAGTTGAGTCGAGATTTTGTATAAAACATTCAAAATCTAGGTTAAATTTTATGCGGAAGTCGACGAGCTACACTTGTTTCAAAAGGGCAATCCATTATCAAGATTAAACAGTTCTCATAAGCTAATTGCCTTTTAAAAATTTGCCGAGAGGAGTTTTTACTAAAATCACTCCATTCTTGCAACCTATTGTTTTCACTTTGGCTGAATGTATTTGTGTCCTTTGCTCACTTTATAAAAGTTGTCGTATGCGATGAATAAAAAAGCGCGGCAAAATACGCTCTCAAAAATGTTTCAGAACATAAATAATGATCGAAGCTAGCATCTTATCCGATAATGTTAGTCGGCAGTTTGGCACGCATTCTTTTTTCGAATTATAATTAAATTTTACCATTTATAATTTTTCTGTCTCTTTATTTCGTTACCAATAATTAATCAGTACCATAAGGTCTGCTTTTCTTGTCTTTCATTATCAGAAGCCATATAGCTTTTGACAGTTGCTATGATGCATAAGCATTTCAACAACAGTCTTTCTCTTCTTCCGACCCTGAGATATTTATATCGTTCGCAGTATCTTTTAATAGTTATTAGGTTGCCGTTTCAATTGTTCGTATCTCATCACCTTCCTTGCATCTTATCGAAACTAACGCGTACGTCAAAGCTATGGAGGACGTTAAAAGGTATTCTAAATGCGTGTTCTAATAAATATCTGTTCTCATTGTGTTCTGTCAAAGAATTAATTTCTTTTTTTTTATAAAACTAAGGTGGCAAACAAGCATACGCTCCACCTGATGGTAAGTGGTTACCGTACCTATGGACGCCTGCAACACCAGAGGCATCACTAGCGGGTTGCCGACCCTTTAGGAAAGGAAGTGGGAAGGAGAAGGAGCGGGAAGGTAAGGGGGTGGTTGGGCCTCCGGTATTCTCACTCACCGACCGAAACACAACATTAGGAATACTGCTATTTCACGTCGGTATAAATGCTACAGATTATATCATTCTAAACAAGATAAGTTTTTGATTATAAAACTATTCATTCAGAGTGCCGAATAACGTTTTTTTTGTCGGAATGTTTTTGCACGGAACATTTAAAATGCAATTTTGCGTTTCACAACACATTTCGTAATGATAGCGCGCGAACGAATTTTGTAAGAGAATAGTTTTGTACAAATGGAATTTGTGGATTCATTGTAAATTGAAAATGCAAAACAGACGATACCGAATTATATGGATAATTATTTTATACACACACAAGCATACTTTATATTATTGTATAAGTTACTTGCTATAATACTGCCCTATCTTTCTTTTTTCAATAATTTTCTTGTTCCCTCTATTTTTCCCTCTTGTCTTGTCATTACATGTAGCAAATTTTCTTATTTTCGCGCATGTATGCTTTTTATAGGAATTGATACTTACCTAAAATAATCGAGGTCACATTTATTATATCAAGTTGATTATAAACACTATATACCATAATAATTGTAAATCGATTGAAACGTACGGCACAAAATTGAATCGATTGATGACTGAGTTAAATTGAGGTTTTGAATTCGCCTTCTGATCGGAATACTTCCGCTAAGTTGTCATCCGATTTTTACTACTAAACTTTTGTGTATCTGTCTATATAGTATTTTCATAACATGACGTAGTTCTTAACAAATGTGGCAACATTTTAAGACTGCTATACAATGTCCTGCAAAAACATTACCGCTTGACCATAATAACATGTCACTATCTAAACAGGTTGACACTTAAAAGCCGGCCATTTTGGAAACCATTTAACAATTACAACACTATTGTCTTCTCTATCCTTAACCTTATTTATGTAGGAGTAACAAGGTCGTATTACAAAATAAAAGTACTGAGCAACAATTATTATAGTCGATTGACGCAATACATTGACGGTTATTTTTGAAAAGTATATTTTCACTTTTAAGCATACACGGAGTTGGATGTCGAATTAATATTATGATACAAAGTAACCAGAACAATTTTTGATAAATGCAATTACATCGATACTTTTGTACAAAGATTATACTTTTTTCGTATCTAACAAAATCAATGTATAGCGTAGTAATATTAAGAAACAAAGTTAACAGTTATAATAGTACAATGAAGATTTTATTGTTATAAGCCATTTTCCCTTTCATACAACAATGTATTATGAAACAATGTAAACAGCTGTAATTGCAGGTTAACAATACTACTGGTTTTGTTAGATGAATATAATTTGTGTTTCATAGTAAAGCGTTAATGAATACCGTATTCATAGGCAGTGTGGTACGCTAATTAGAATTTTCGTTGATTTCGCTTGTTTCTTGCGTAATGATGACCTTTGATTCGTTTACCTGTTACCTCATTGCTTGTTAATGGGATTAAATATAATGACCATCAAAAATACTAATTGCACAGCAAATAGTGCAATATTTGCTGTGCAGCATAACGAGCAACTTTTTTACATTTCAACTGGGTGTATCTGTTTGCACTACAGATGTATAGACACCACACCCAAAACAATAATTCTAGCTAAGCTGGAAAATTTAGTAAGAATGTAAGATGTTGGATCACGGATGGTGTAGTGTCGTCTTTGCCACAAGGCCAAGTGCTGAGACTTCGATTGAGATAAAAAAAAATGGGACTGTCTTTGGGGACTACCGATAGAAGTGAAAATTTTAATCCTTGATCATAAACACAACTTTATAAACAAACAAAAAGGCGCGTGTCGGTGCGAGTTCCTGATACTCTCTTCGGGGGTTGTTAAGGGGGTCAAAATTTCCTTATTTTTTGCGTAGGACGCACCATTTCTGAGATATTGATAATATTCTAAAAAAAAATAATAAAGCGTGGAAACGTGACGATGACGCGAGTTCCATGATTTTTGTTTACCCAAGAAGTGCTAAAAAATGAAATGAAAATGATCCACAAACCAAATAATTGTTTATTGTCTGAATGTTCCTTGTGTCTGTTGTTTCAATATTCGTGAAGTCCCCAGCGACACAGAAATTATTCCCAGTACCATTTAATGTGGTGTTTTTAAAAAAATATACCAGATTCCTAAGTTTGTACAACTTGAGAATATAATATAATACGAGTGTCCGTATTTTTTATTATACTTACAATACAGTACAATTACCTAAACCGATGGTAATGATCATACAAGTGGGTACATACCGCGAAAGATTCAGTAGCTAAATATACTCCAAAACAAACAAAGTAATTACATAATGAGAACACTCATTACCGTTGCGGTCGTATGGGAATGAGAATTCGTACAAGAAACACAAAAAATATACTTAAACAACATCTTGCAACAATTCTAAACAATGGACGCATTACTTTTGTATAGTATCATTTGTTCATGTTATAATAAATTTGTTTAAGTTATAAGTTGCAAAGGCACCCCGGCGGCCTGACACAATAGGTTTTTAATTATGACTGGCATTTTCACAATCGACTTATTTTGTTTTATAAACAATCAACTCTATCCTATTAATGTTATAATGTGAAAGTTTGTAAAGATCTTTTGATGTTTGTAACTTAATCACGTGAAAATCCTAGAACAGATTTAATTAACACATTGAACGCCATGCCGGTCATAAATGACCGCGAACAATACATTTTTTATTGTGTCTGCTACATGGCAGTCAATGTGTTAAGCACACATATAGTCGATATCCTGGGATTAAGACATAGGAGACCTTTGAACACGGGACTTAAAACCGTGGGTCCATCAGTGGGTAAACCAGCCATGTTGGCGAAGCGGGCGGCGCGGCGGGCAGAAAGTAGTAATTTATTATTAAGGAAATCTGATTGACACCTAATTTTATATGTTATATATTTTATAGCTTCAATCAAACCGTCGTATAGGAATCATGTATTTTCGCCTAGATCAGCTCTACCTAGTCATTAACCTTGCGATCTTAATGAAAAAAATCACATCCGTTGCTGCGTGAAATAAAGACAAATCAACAATTATTACGCTTTCGCTTCATTTTGCCACATTGTGCAATTATTTTATAAGTAATTGTGTGCCAGTGACGAAACTTGGCGAAATTGGTTCATTGAAATTCTAGGAAGGAGCCGGGAAATAAGTCACGTAAACATAGACGAGACTATTTACTTTTAGGTACATACCCAGAATCCTTAATAGTTATTGATAATCCCTCCCTTGCATATATGTATATCACGAACAGGGAATCAAAGCCAAATCGTCACGAATACTAGAATGCGCAAGCGCAAACGGCAAGACGTAGAAGAGATGTCAACTTTCTTTTGTTTTAAATTTAAACTCCAACTTAATGCACCATCTTGAGTATAAATGCGCAATAAATGATTACATAACTAAGTACTTGATTCGTTTACGTCGATACGGTGCGAGTAAGCAGACCTTCCGTCGCGATTAGCGCAGCCTTGCCAACGCGTTGCGCACGAGTCGATCGTAAAGGTGGCCACTCAACTGTGTCGCGTGCGCGTAACACTTGCATTCATGACCATGTTGCGTTCGCTACGTATAATGTATAGTGCAATTGTCTACCAGCTGATATTACTGTATGATATTGTGCTGATGACGTAGGTTTAGATCGTCTAATAATAATGTTGGTGCACGTTTGAATTCTACTTGGTACATTTATTTTATCTGCACATATCATGAATATAAAATTAATGCAATATAGTTTCATAGTATACGTATCGTTTAGATTATCTCTAATATATATTTTTTTGAAGTGGAAGATGTAAATTTGAAAGACTGGTATCTAAGGCCGTACCACCGGCTCTTATAACAGTGTTTTTCCAATTTTATCTTATTAAGAGACAAGATACAATTATTATATATAGGATTGAGTGTTACATATTACAGAGGAGAATATTTTTGATCATGAATCTTGCTTGAAGAAGAGGTAAGGAAGTATACGAAAAATATAATTGTTAACTTGCATTGTCGTTTCGTTATACGCATGATAACAGACCTTTTCATTATAAAACGTTCCTTTTTTTAATTCATAAGCGATCTAGACTATTTTGAAATTGAATTATATTATATGTACATCCTTCTTCTCCCTAGCCTTTATTATTCCCAAGTCAATTGGGGTCGGCTTTTTCTAGTCTAACCGGATTTCACTGGATATCAGTTTTTACACGGAGTGGCTGCCACTTGACCTCCGCAACCCGAAGGCTAACGATACCCTAAGGCTAGACCAGTGTCAGGATATTAGATAGTACTGACTTTTCCAATAATGACTGCTATAGATATTTATGGCAGCCGGGATCGACGGCTTATTAAATTAATTCGAATTATATGCATAAACGTTACGAAATATATTCTTTGTAAATCGCTGTAATACTTGCGTTATAAGTTGTAACGTTGGTGTAACGTTACATGTGACAAGTATTCCGACTAGTCAGTGGCCGTCCTAACGCTATTTTATGTATACTGTCAATCACTAATGGCAGAGGAAATATTGTAAATTAATTTGTTGATTTGAAATGTTGAGGCGAGAATTTTATTAGTGATGGCTTTGTTTACATAAATATTTATATTGTGCATAATAATCTAACATAATATAAGTAGTCGCACTATTTGATTTAGCTCTTTCCTTGTGTATAAACTGCCTCATTAGTATCGTGGTATAATATGATGTGTATTAAGTACAATATAAATTATTTTTCTTGAGTAGTAGAGCTTCGCTGATTTCAGCATGAATGGGCCGGCTCGACTGGGGAAGGACTACCCTCTTACAGAATATCGACGTGAAATACCAGTATTCCTACTGTTGTGTTTCGTTCGGTGAGTCAGAGTGCCGGAGGTCCAATCACCCCCTTTCCCACATTCCCGCTCCTTCTCCTTCCTACTTCCTTTCCTAAAGGGTTGGCAACGCGCAAGTGATGCCTCTGGTGTTGCAGGCGTCCATAGACTACGGTGACCACGTACCATCAAATATGCTTGTGTGCAATGTTAGTTGCATAAAAAAAGAATTGCTTTGCTTACGTCTTGTGTAATAGAGGACGAACCTACTGCTAACTACAGGGAAGACAATACTTCAAACTTCGCGCTGATATTACAAATAGCTTGCTTCCTATAAAACTTGAGGAGTGGCAGCCTTAGAAGAAATCACACAAGTCAGTCAGTTATTAATCGATTTGGTTTATTTTTATAGCTTTCACTGTATTCAAGTATCTAAAGAAATCTATTAACATAAAAGATTTTTGGAGATATAAAATTGGTTGCTATAAACTAGTATAAACTGATCTATGGGAATAGCATTTCTAATCTATTAAGAAGAACCTATAATATGAAGAAGATGTTGAGTGAATGCTGCGACTCAGTAGGTTAATGACTTCGACAACACTCAGGCCATAAAGTCGATACCATGCATTTTTTATTGTATCAGGTTTTAGGCTATTTGATAATACTAGCGGTCGCCTAGTGGTCAATATTGGATCAAAATTCCTAAGCTCGCTACTTTGTTTTCTGTTTTTCTCTATTACATATAAATAAGGTATAGGTAACCATAGTTACAATGAATTGTACGACGTCAGACGAACTATGTCGAAATACTAAGAACGCTATACGACTGCGTGTGTAAATGCATGGTTGTGTGCGTGTAGTGTTTTTTCATTAATTTTATGTATTTCTAATGCATATTTTGTAAAAATATTAGGTTTCGCCCCTCCATCTCCATATAAACTTTAACTGTGCCAAATTTCATACTCCTCCGTCCGTGCAATTTTCGTAAAAAGGAGTGCAAAGTTTTTGCTTCACGTATTAATAATAGATGACAGCCACTTTGTATAACACAGTCAGCTTTATCACCTCAACACCTTGGTCTAAAGACGAGACTTATCATAAAACTTATCATTACACGTACCCTATTAGGGACTCAAGTGTTTAACACCAATATTAAGGCACTGTAGGCGCCATTTAATCTTGAACGAACACGTTTAAGGCGATAAGCTAGAAACATTAGAAACTTAATGCGACAATTAACATGAACATAGACTCATTAGACAGCCATTAAAAAGTAAAAAAAAAAGAATTTAAAACTAATTGCTTAGAGGTATTTAAATATGTCTAACCTCTTTGGCCAATTGGCGTGGTATGCATTAATGTTTGCGGCTAGTGAGGTCCTCGGTTTTATTCTCGGTTAGCGCTTAGTGATAATGAATGTTTCTTTTAATATTTTCGTAGTGAAAGCAGAGAGTTTGGTAATCTTGTTATGGCTTTAGACTCTTTCTCTTTTTTACATGAGGCCTGAACTTGAGTGTATTCTACTTCTCTTGGACTTGCGCGTGTATCTATGTTAAAACAGACCAATCTCGCACTAGAACTTTACAAACATTCAAACAACGGACAAAAAGAACATCCAGACTTGGCGCAACCATTTGTCGATCACACAAATTTTTGTCTCGTGTGGGATTCGAACCCACAACACTTGGCGCAGTGTCAGTGGCGAGGCGACCACTTAAACCACTACGCCATCCGTGCACTCAAAAAGTCTATATATGTTATTCAAATATGAAAATGTTATTCAAATATGAAATGAAGTAAACTAACATCACGCCAAAGAACTCTTAAGAGATATTCAGAAATGTATTTCAACTCCCATTCCGCTAGCCATGTCCTCTATTCACTGAACCATTATCATACTCTATACTACTACTTTGTCTAATAGAAAACCAACAACCGGTAAGGATGAACCGGATAAGTATGAACCGGAGGCCCAATCACCCCCTTTCACCTATCCCGCTCCTTCTCCTTCCCACTTCCTTTCCTAAAGGGTCGGCAACGCGCAAGTGATGCCTCTGGTGTCGCATCTATAGGCTACGATGACCACTTACCATCAGGTGGGCCATATGCTGGTTTGCCACCTCAGTTGTAAAAAAAAAAGAAAATCGATCAGTGTTCCATGGCGCTTGTTACCTCCATCATAGCACGGAGGCGCTCATAGACAGTTGCACTCACTGATCGGTAAACGATTAGCGAGGTTAAGCAACGTTGGGTGCGGTCAGTCTATAGATGGGTGACCGCTTAGTGGTATTTCATCTGAGCGTCTCCGTGCTTCGGAGGGCACGTAAAAAGTCGGTCCCGGTTGTTGTCAAATTGATAGCAGTCGTTAAGCCATGTCAGAGGCCTACGGGCGGCTTGAACAACTCTTGATAACAGGTTGACCACTAACCACACGAAAAGAAAAGAAAGAAGAAGAAGACCTCCATCATTTGCTATATCTATAGGAATTCGAGCCTATTACTGTACCAAAACGAACAATCAAAAGCTGTCTTCAAATCAATTTAAAAACGAAAGTTCTAGAATCTAGATCGTTCCTAGCATTTGCGTGCTCCACAGATCCGTTCGTGATAAGCAACTATAGATGTGATATTGTTCCGTTTCGTCTTTCACGTCATATTCTAGCCTTTCGTTTACACTTTGAAGCTGAATTATCGCTTTTAAACACGAGGATTGCACAGCGTTTGGTGTTATATATTCGTTCATAGCCTTATATTTTTAAACCCTTAAGAGGTAAGCAGAGGTCTATTACACCCAAACTCCACTATCTGTTTTGGGACCCACGTAACAGGGTGCAAGTTTATTGCCCTACTCCGTGCGTTCGTGTTGTGTCTGTCCAGTGTTTGTTCCTAAAAGCTCATGCTACACAGACCTTGAGTGGAGAAGACGTCGCATTTCGAACAAAAAAAAAACTAAATTAAACAATATTCTCTTACGTTAACACGTAATATTTTTGAAACTTTTTAGAATTTAAATTTAAATTAACAGGTTCCCTGTCCAATGTATCACATATGAACATACAATAGTTTTTCTATTGTGTCTATATCGGGACAGGGAAAGGGTTAAAGTAATCCAATTTCATCGGAATTAAACAAGCCTACGACTCGCGTGGTAGTAAGTGGTTACCATCTACGCTAGCAATGAAACCTAAATACATTGTAAAATCTGCAGAAATGGTTATTGTAGTAAGGAAAAATTGAAAGAGCCCGTCATTGATCAAATTATTTTGTAACGGTGGTTCACCCAAGAAAGTATTATAGGAAGGCAGCGTAGGAATAGTACCTAACTCTGTTACTGCGATTCGCCCGGTAAGTAGGAGTTCCATACTGTAGAGTACTCATATATATGTATGTACATTTCCTATCATTCTAACTTTAATTTAATTTTGCTTTCGGCAACGAACGAGTAATTTGATCATAGGCTAGTACTTATCCGCATGCGGGTTAAAAGGTAGTATGTCATCGTTGCATAGAAGAACAATAAATATTAAGTATGTACGCAGTCAAAAATAGTCTGTCAACACAATAGTCTAGACTAATCAGTTAATAGATTCATAGAACACCGCAGTCGCTAAAGAGACTCGTTTTGTTACGACTAATTTAATCTGATAGTTTGATCGTTTATTTTGAATACTTCATTTAAATGTCAACCGTTAAATGTTATAATAATAACCAGACGGCTTTCTTCTATTCGTACAGTCGAGTTCCTTAATATGTTGATAATATAAAAGAACACAATTTTTTTTTATTGACTACATTATTACATGAAGTGGTCGCCTTGCAATGCCACTGCTGTAGATTCGATCACTACACGAGATAAAAATCCGTCTCGGAAGGGTTAAGTTATGTTAGGTTCCTTCTTAAAGCCACCCAAAAATTGGAGCCCCGCGAAGCGTGGCTCCGTCGACTTATTTTGATCTCTTTAAATAGGTATATTTTGCTGTGCAATTCGGTGATCATTTACTATTTTTAACTGTTATATTTACTATATCTGGCGATAAGTTAATCATAAACCATTTCTAAGTGCGGCAATAGTAATTTAAAAAAAAACCATTTACTTTCGAATATATATTATGTATGTCAGTATATAGGTATGTCATGCAAGCTCGTCGGTTATAGAGTACTCTTTCCTGGACTTTTTTAAAATATCTCTGGTCAAGATACGTTTGCCAAGGTATTTCTACACTTGTCTTATATACTTCTTCAGTCAGTCTTTTGCCGTCCATTTTTTTACATACATAAACCATCCAAGCAGATATAACTTCTATTAGGTTTATAGATTTTTGAATAGCCTGCATGTCTATCAAATATGCATAGAGTATGAACATGGGTCCCGGTAGACGACAATAGGATCGCCCTCAATCGCGTGAAAGATCCACTACCTGGCGTAAAATGCGAGTATCACACTCCTGCCTATGCCTTAGGATATACATGCGTCAATATGTGTGTATGTATAGAGTTATTTCGATTTTACGACATTCGAATGTAATACATTCCAGTAACATTCGAAAACTATTTATAACAAAATATTTTCATTCATTCATGTCTAACGCATAACGTTTGCTCATATATTAGGGCACCTGTTTAACCTCAATATACCAATTTAAACTTTATATTATTGGAATAAGATTGATTATACGATGTAGAGATGCAATCAGGTAGATTAACTGGAAGAATTGATGTTCGATGACGTCATCGCGCCGCATAATTCTGATATTGCGGGTATAATTAGAGAAACTTTGCTATTAGGTACATATGTTCGGGTCGTGGAAGAACTGACTGCGAGAACAGATATATTTGAGAGGATAAGTTGTCTAATCTAATCATAAAATCGATTAAATGATCGTGTTGAATAATTCAAAGACAACTTACATTAGAATACAATATCGTATCGAGTCAATACGGTTAGTTTTGCCTGTTAGACGGCGGCAATACTGCGCCCAATAATAATTTAACTTTAGGTAAATTGAGTTATCGTAAAAATTTTATGACCCAAAATTATCGAACTGTATTCAGAATGACGTTACAAAATAGCTGAAAAGATGAATGGGGATAATAATGAAATAAATTATTTAGAGTGAGATGTTATTAATAGTTTATTTTTACGATTTTTATTTGTCTAATAAATGTCTTGAAGTGTACCAGTATATTACATTTTGTAGTACTTTCATTTAGAGTAAGATTAAGGAGTAATGAATTTGAGATAACTATATCTATGTATGCCTCAAAACAAAAATTATAATTACTTTTTTAAAATATTTTTGCATATTTTGCGGATCGGTCGGATCGGATCTTAAGTGCGATTCCTTATTTTGTGGTGCCAGATTATACGACTTCGTAAAAAGTAACAGGGTAAACAAAAAAGATAAAATTTTCTGTTTAACTGGAACTCGAAGCTCGAAGTTAATACTTATGCAATTATTACATAGTTTTCTATAAACTATTGATGGCACAACTATTAGCATCGAGCCAAAATGTAATGGTGCATCGGTAGCGCAGTCAAAAATGCAAAACCAAATTCTCTTTTCGCGGTTCCTATTTTATTACAATCGATCACGAAGACGCGACCTAAGCCTAACCGAACGTCACGTAAATCACCTTCAAATCGATGCCTATCGAGAATCGAAACGATCGCGTGCATCGCTGCAACTCGTAATCGATTGTCTGCAACCGTCTCGTATGTGGGTCAACGTTATATTGAAAGACACTGCGACACGTAACTGGTGTACTCCTCTTGGCACGGATGAGCGCACACCATTATTGTTTTGAAGCGAAGTCAGAGGACACGGTAATGACGTCGATACTCTGTCGTAACTCGAGTGGATAGTCGATTTTTATCGCTTCGGAGAATCTATCTATCATATAACAGGTGAATACTGAAGTGCTTCCATGAACGGAATGCTGCAATTGAAACTGCATTGCAATACCTATATCTTAAGGTTTGTATCTTCATATAGTCAGATAGAACTGTTTGACATTTACCTTGTGCCAGATATGATTCGATTTAATATAATAGAGTGTGAGCTTATTAAAGTACTGGATTTCAAGGGAAAATCTTGTTCGTAGCTGTTTTTATGATTGACGTCGTGTGAGCAAAGTCTTCTTCAGATCTGTTTTGAAGGACAGTAAATTGATATAAGATGGATTTTGTACTGTGATGGTTAGAAATCAATAAAACCACCTCCCGTCAAATATAATTAAATTACAATTAAATTTTAGTAGGTACCTATAAGATTATATAGTCAGTTCTAAGCAGATATTTAAATATCAGAAATCCCCACCGTCGTATTTCTTTAAGGCTAAGTAAAATAATGTTAGTTATTCACATATTTCTTTTAAATGAAGTGTACAAAATAGGTATATGGATTTTGTGCATAATGCCTTCCCTTCTAAACAAATAAATCAAGTACTGTTTAATACGAATCATAATTCAAACATAGTTGGCAGACGTGTAGGAGTGGTACACCTATGACTGGCTTTTCAAAGAGGTATAAAGCAATAATTAATTATTAATTCTAACATAAATATATCTAAAAAAGAAATTAAGGCATCATTCTTTCCTCAAAGATTAAATTCCATAACCCATTTGTTAATAAAAACACCTTTTGATATCGATGAAACTAGGACGCTAACAAAAGAGCTTCTATATAATAAATTAGCCAATTTATTTCCCGAGCGAACTCTAGTCAAAGGTTAAAAATAAAAAGTGTATATATACATCGCGGCTACTTTATTTTATCAGCTAAGCGTGGTGAAATGTTCAATAGCAGAGGAGCAGATGATTATGTTGTTATTATAATTTGTCTTATGTTGAGAAGACTGATCGGTGTATTTTGTAAATTTTATTATGTCTGTTATTGCGTTTTCGTTGAGAGATAGCGTTATTGTTTGATTAAACAGTTTTTATTTTCTTATTTTATTTTTAATAGACTTCTTACACTAGAGATTATCTCTGAAAAGGGTGTGTGTGACTCGAAACAACTATGGGTCACATAATTATTGATTACATACAAACTCCATGAGCAATGAGTAGGAGCATTGTCTGCGTCGATGCCTCGGTGCAGCAACCAAACGGAAGGTAAATAGTGGTTGGGAGGCACCCATAACCACAGGCAGCAAAATTTAAAAATAATGTATAGGTACTAGCTATCCACTGCAGATTTGCCCATATTTATGACTAGATGTGCCCGTTTCACCCGCTTTTATGATTACTGCGACGCCCCCGTGGATCGTAGCGTGATGTTATATAGCCTATAACCTTTCTCGATAAATAAGTTAACCAAAAAAAAAACAAGTCTTACCAGTAGTTCCTGAGATTAGCTATAAAGCTGAAGAGTTTATTTGTTTGTTTGAACTCGCTAATGTCAGGAACTACAGGTTCAATTTGAAAAGTCTTTTAGTGTTGGATAGCCTATTTATTGAGGAAGGCTATAGGCTATATAACATCACGCTACGCCTCACAGGGGCGGCGCAGTAACGATAAACGCGGGTGAAACCGCGGGAACATCTAGTAGTTTATAAAAACCAGCGCCACCGCTGCTTCGACTAAAATGTAAACAGCAACAGAACACAAGTACCAATAGGAACGCACCAAATCCCAACACAGGTATGAATTACGCGCACAATAAAGAAATTAATGGCAGAAAAATATCAAGTTTATATCGCGAAGAGCACACAAGAGACAGTTACGTGTTAACTTATATAACGCGTCTCATCCTTAATAATAATATAAATGCGAATGTGAGTTTGTTTGTTTGTTACGCTTTTACGCCTTACCTGCTCGACCGATCATCATGAAATTTCGCATACACTTTGTCAGGGGTATAGAAAAGGACTAGAAGAAAAGAGTATTCCCGAACGAGTGAAGCCGTGGGCAAAAACTGATGTAATATACATGGTAATTTTGTGTGAATCGTGATCAACGTGAGAACGTATGAACGTGACGTACGCATGAATGCATTGCAAGAAATTATGCAACAATTTTTTATTTTATAAATCATCTCTCTTCTCCCTAGCCTTTATTATTCCTAAGTCACTTGAGGTCAGCTTTCTAGTCTAACCGGATTTGACTGGATATCAGTTTTGACACGGAGCGACTGCCATCTGACCTCCGCAACCCGAAGGCTAACGATACCCTAAGGCCAGACCAGTGTCAGGATATTAGAGCGCACTGACTTCCAAATAACGACTGCCATAGATGTTCATGGCAGCCGGGACCGACGGCTTAAAGTGCTCTCCGAGGCACGGCGCAGGCGACAATTGTCAATTACGCACATATTGATTGACAATTAATCAATTTGGCAGTAAATGGTATTAAATATAATTTTATAATAATACGAATAATTAAAAATAATAACTGCCATGCGTACGAACGCTTGACAGTTATTTTTAAATCAATCCTTACTGTGAGGATTGTTGACACTAGATAAACCATAGTTGATGAATTTTGGACTCTTGACAGGCGTTGTATAAAGATGTGTCTGTCATATTGACTCCACAAATAATAGCTCTAACTTTTAAAAATCTGACCTCTATATTCAATGTTATATCGTTAAGCATTTATATGGTACTAGTTTTCACCCGCGACTTCGCTCGCGTAAATGTAGGTTAGGTTTGGTTAGGTTTGCAACAGTTCTTTTTTCTGGATGAAAGGTACCCTATGTACCCCTGACAACGTGTATGCAAAATTTCATGTTGATTGGTTGAGTAGTTAAGGCGTGAAAGCATAACAAACAAACAAACTCATTTTCGCATTTATAATATTAGTAAGGATTGTAGAAGGTTCGAGGTTAGCTAATCATAAGTCTGTTTTAAGATAAAAATAAAGAATTTATTAACTAGACTAGACCAAAGGTAAAATACCAAGGAGCGAGGGAGCGCACGCGATGACCGCTAATCGAGTACTGAGTTGGTTAATGAATATAAAATTATAAAGTGAAGTAAAATGCTTAGTTGACAATAGTGTATGGTTTCACCGTACAGGTATAAATCACATACAAAATGGCCACCCATCCAAATATGATGCCGTCCCGTGCTGTATTCTCATTATAATCGTGTTAGTATATTTGCATGTCTGTATATACGTACATATTATATTATGTAAATACATAACCGAAGTGATAAATAATAAGGAAAACGTAAAGTTAATAATAAACGCTAGCAAATATCGATTAAATCATAATATATCGTCCTTAATAATAATTAGCTTAGGAGTGCCTAGATCATGATAACTGTGCCAAGGAGGATCTTCATATATTTACATAATAGTTTGTTCATATTTATATATTTAATACTTGAAGCAAAAACTTTGTACACCTTTTTACGAAAATCGCGCGGACGGAGGAGTATGAAATTGCGCGGACGGAGGAGTATGAAATTTGGCACAGATAAAGTTTATATGGAGAAGGACGGGCGAATCCTAATATTTATATAAAATATGCATTCGAAATACATTAAATTAATGAAAAAACACTACACGCACACAACCATGCATTTGACACACGCAGTCGAAGCGCGTAACTATAGTTACATATCAATATATAATGACATATATCAGCATATATCATATATCTTACAGGCAAACTTTAGTCGAATTTCGAGCACTAGGCGACCGCTAGTATACGTAAATACTTAGTCTCTCGTCTATATCTCTAATGGAGTAAGCAGAGGTGTATGGCCCTCCATTTCGCCAAGTATCGTTTTAGGTATAACATAATAGGGAGCGCGCCTATTATTGTAATAGGCACAGCTTCGTGCTACTGAAAATTCTTGACAAAAAATCATATCCTCCTAATAAATCCAATACTAATAATTAATATTCTATCACATACACACAACACCACCTAGCCTAAACTAAGCAGAGCTTGTACTATGGGTACTAGAGAATGGATAAACATACATATATATATACCTTTTTTTGTAAATACATACATATTATACATAGAAACACCCAGACCAAGACAAACATCCATGTTTCAATTCCATGTAATAACAACACAAATGTTTGACTTGTGCGGGAATTGAACCCGCGACCTCAGGCGTGGCAGTCGGTTACACTAACCACTACGCCAGCGAAGCCGATCTTTACTAATCCCGAGAATCGAATCCAAGACGTGATACACAACAGTCATGTACACTGCCGCTGTGCTACGTATTATTAAATGCCTCCGTGGCGCAGCAGTAGTGAATGCGACTGCTATACATGAGGTCTCGGGTTCGAATCCCGGGTCGGACCAACAAACAGTTATTGGGTGTTTTTGTTAAGAAATCTCAATAGCAGCCCGGAGTTAGGAAGTTGGTGGTGATAGACACCCCCGTGCCTCGGTAAGCACGTAAAGTCGTTGGTCCTGCGCCTGATCTCTCTTCGGTCGTGTCGGATTATTCGTTCCATCGGATCATGACAGTTAGGGAACAGAGAGTGCAATTGTGTTTGCGCACACGTTTGTGCACTATAATATCTCCTGACCAATATTTGTTAAAATTGGCCGCCGTGACCGAAATTCGGTCTGGAGGACATTATTATTATTAAATACTAAAGTTTAACTGCGATTTCGCTTGCATGGTACTTCATTAAACCATAGCTTATATTACTCGATCGCAGTCTAACAATTTATTTGTAAAAAAAAATATCAGACTCGGTTTAGCAGTTCCAGGGATCACACCTCACATACAAACTAACAATATTTGTCACTATAATATTAATATAGATATACATACGTATGTTTGTTTGTACGTATATGGCACACATGCCTACATACGTGTCATAGTTATTAGCAATGATGCGCTAACTCGGCCTCTAGATACTAAACATTGTTCATTGGCACTTCTAAAACAGGCCACAGTAGGAGTCTACTTGCCTAACGTTGCAAGTAGGTGTGAAGGTTTTAGGAAGCTAGCTACAGCCTGTGGGTTTGTCCGAGTGATAATCCAAACTATTATAAATGCGAAAGTGAGTTTCTTTGTTTGTTACGCATTCACGCCTTAGAGACATCATGAAATTTCGCATACATTTTGCCAGGGGTACAGAAAGGGACATAGAGTACCTTTCATCTAGAAAATAGTACTGTTCTCGGGTGAAACCGTGGGCAAAAGCTTGTCTATAATAATATAAAAAATGCGAAAGTTCCTTTGTGTGTTTGGTAACTTTTAACGCTAAACTAAAGAATATAATTTAAAAATTTGTTAAGTTAGTTGGATGTTTGGAGATAGGCATAGTGAACCTTTTACACACACGACTATAAAAGTAGTAAGGGGTAAAAGTTCGTTGTATGTAAAAATATATTGTATTAAACTGGCCCTTAGTGTCAACCATATGATAATACAAATTTGTATGCATATTTTCCGTGATACGTGAGTAAAATATTTAATATTATTTCTAACGTACCCTACCAAATTCGTCTAACTTATTTTTAGAACTATCAATAACATACAATTTCAATAAAACATCGAAAGCGTCATCTAAGCGTACACACATATATACAATCACCAATAAAACTCATACACACACACACCCACACAAACAAAAGTACAAGCAACAACAAAACTCATATACAGCAAAAAATGTTTTATTAAAGCCAATTTGGGAGCGCCACTGACAGCGCGATGAAAACTCCATCAACTTTTCACGCTTTTCGCACAGTTCGCGACTGTACCGGTGCTAGTATCTAGCCCCTATTGTATCGTGGCCGTAAATATTTGAAAAACGCCCGTGGCAGTGCCGCCTCTAACAGACCTTATACACTAGCGGCTGGCTCATCAGACCGGTTTGAACGCATCCTAAAAAAGGATATATTATTAAAAATATTGGAACGTTATTAAAAATAGATCTATTTAGGTGAAATTGTTGGATTCGAAATATTTTTCGTTTTTAGAAGTCTATGTATATGTGGCATCTACTGCATAGTTTGGGGTAGGGTTCTTTTGAACTCCAGCAATAATCTTTTACTGATTAGCTAGGCAGTTTAAGAAGAAAGAGGCAATCGTTGTCAATTACTTGGTAACTCTACGACTGAGTAGGATCGGTGTTCCCGTAGCAAAAAAAACTATTACGCCACGAAAAGGCACGAATAATTGTTTCTAATCTGGGAGTTATTAGTTTGCATACTTCTAAAATCTCTTCGGGTTAAGGATTATTATGTGCGAAAATTACATAGACCCACAGAATACAGTCATGTCATTTATATTATTGCATATTCTATCAACAATCTTAGTCAAAAAAATTATAAAAAAATTGTATTTTGATTCTTTGTGACGTAAAAGAATAGCAAACTAAAATATCTAATCCCCTTTTAATAAAGTAAAGACAAAAGGATTACAAGCGCATATATTCAGTAGAGAACTATTACATGTTAAAGAAATTAAATAAATCACTCAACACCGACACGGTACTTTGAAAGTGAATGATGCGGCCATTAAACCAGCAATAACAAGCTCAGGAAGTACTAACACGCTAATAGCAATTAAAATAAAACTTACTGTTTTTGAATTGTGATAGGATTGACGAAAGAAATACGAATGCATTCGTGTAGACACAAAGCTTTGTTAAATAGCCAATAAAATAACAATAACAGGTTATGAGTATGTAATTATTGCTTTTAGTTGCTACTGGGTGTTAGATTATTTCGTGGAATTTCTTGAGTCAGTCAACGGAAATTGCTTAGTAATCTTTAATAAAGAAAATTGCAACAGAGTGTTGTCTTTAAGGACTAGGTCTGACTATTTGACCAGACTTAGAAGTATTTTGGGCGCTAAAGAATTGAGATTTAAAAGAGATCATGCTCATCAGCCCCAAACGACAATTCACGTATTCTCTAAAGGACTGAATGTGATTTTTTAAATTCCGTGCAGCTATTACAAGGCAACTGACAGAATGCTTATTTTCTTTTAAGTTCTGCTATGCTGTACTTCAAGCATTTATTCCGCCTGATGAGAAGCGATAGCTCAGTGGGGAGACCAACTGACTGCAATGCAGAGGGTCTCGGTCTTCGAACCCACGTTGCGCACCTCTGACTTTCGGAAGTTATATGACTTTTCGAAATTATGTGCGTATTGATTGACAATTATCGCCTGCTCCGTGCCTCGGAAAGCACGTTAAGCCGTCGGTCCCAGCTGCCATGAACATCTATGGCAGTCGTTATTGGGAGAGAGTCAACACAAAAGATCCCACTGGGTCGAAATGTCGCCGGTCTGCACTGACTGGCCCCCACATAAGATAAGCGTGATATTCCGCCTGATGATATACAGTTATCGTGGCTTATAGACGTTTGCTACACTTGCGTACCACTAATATGTTGCTGAATTTAAAAAAAATGGATCTTTTGTGATATCAGCTTATGAGGGCAATTCGTAGGGTGCAGGTACTTTTGAAAGGGGCAGCTTCAGCAAAATTCTAGGTTTAATTAAGGATTCTGCTAGCCTCAACCTCTTTGTCCTACTTTATACGATCGTATTTAGCATTACCACTTGAACTTACTCTCTCGAATTTATCGATAACTTCACCAAACAATTAATATAACAAGTATAAGCTGACATGATATTCAAAGCATTCGCAACTTATTAGGTGCGAGCGACATCATTACGAGTCGAAGATATAAAGTTACCGCGCGTTTGTGTTACGTGGAATTCTGAAACACGAGGATCAAAGGACTGGGCGCGACGAGGCAACCTGGTAATTGTGACACTAGATAACATCATTTGAAGCACATTCGGTAAATTAAAGAACTAATGGGGGATTTATTTGTATTATCAAAGAAAGAAGCTGTATAGAAGAACATAATTTGTCTCCAAGAACTTCACTTCTTAGAAGTGGAGTTAATATACATACATACATACATACATACATACATACATAAGTCGTGTTAAGAGTGTACTTAGTAAAGTTATTACTTCTGAGTTTGGTTCTTCAAGCGGGTAGTTAAGTTGAAACTCTAATACTTATATTGATAGATATATATCCTAAAACTTATCATGATTGCAAAACGACTATTGCTGAGTGGATTAGTAAATTGTCTTACGACGACACGGAGAAAATATTAACTAGTTTAGAATAAAACATCAACATTCATAATTTATATTTATTTATGGCAATGCAGTAAACTAAATATTCAACAGAATATAAATCAAATCAACATACTTATGTGTGGTCATATTATACAAACACATACACTCACCCCCCCCCCCCCCACACACACACACATACTCACGCACCTATTAATTAAGGAATTTTTCATACTTCGTTAATACTTACCTAATTGTAAACATACGTATAGATGTGAAAGAGCGGGGTGACCTAGTACAAGTATTGTTATATGCTTAAATGGATACTCCAAATACTAGGTTAAGGAAACACCAAATGTTTACGAAATTAAAATATTTTATTTATTTTTATAGTCGAGACTGTAGCTTTAAGCAATATATCCATAGATAAATTTCTTAACAGAAAAAGGCTTAAAAATTGAAACGGAGCATATTCCCCGCGTTTCTGGTGGCCATACAAAAGTCTTATCAAAGTCGAAAGTCGCCATCAATTGTAAACTCGTACGTAAACGTCAAGAATGCAGATTCGACGACAAATAGTTGCGCTGAGTTTTCACTTAGTTTGTTGCGCAAACTTGCGCTCGACTACTATTTTGCGTCCACTGTGGAACTACATCATACTTCTATAATTCTTTACTTCTTAAAATTTACAGTAACTGTTTGAAATCATTGAATCAATAATAATCTGTTTTGTAAGATCGCTGTAATTCTACTAAATGTTCCGGTAACCAATGCGCCAAGTATTGCTGCTATGATCTCGTTCATTTCATTGATTGTTATTCCATTGAATTTTCCAATGAAATAAAAGCGCGAGGCTTTTATAAAGCCTCACGCCATTTACAATAGAAATACAGAATTCCCCGTATCTCCAAAATAGATAAACAATAAATAATAAAACAAGATAAAGCAGAGAAATAATCCGTAATATTCCAGTAGATACATTACCAACTGTATAAATAAATACCTTCTCATCTAATCACACAAGTAGCTCCACTCCAGTCTTACCAACCGCGCACAAGTGCCATCACAAAAGTATATCGGTTATCTCTTTCACTCTTTAGTTTACAAAACACTCAAGTTGTATCATATCGGGCTGATATTAAATTACTTGGCTATGGCTGCCGTGTCAGTTGTGTCAACAGTATCTACGCGGTGGGCTGATAAGGTACATCCGATCTCGGGGCGAGGTCTCACCGCGAGATGTAAGAGTTTAATCGGTCTGCGGTTCGCCTGTTAAACTAGGGAAATGCCGGGGACTTTTGGGTGTTGAGGAGATTTCAAAGTATTATTCGTACGTTTAATTTGACAACCTGCTTTGTGTTAACTTTTTAATGATCGGTTATCCATGAATAATTTGGGTTCTAAGTTAATTGTATATTATGATCGAAACGCACATTCAATGAGAGAGTTGGGCCATATAATAGGTCTTAAAAATCAGTGTAGATTATCAAGCTTAACAAATAGAATACCAGAGCTAATGTTTTCCTTTGTCGTTCAATTGAATTATGAATAATTTTAATTGTGAATTTATATATACCAAATCTAACATTACAAAGTAGAATGCATAGAATTCATTATTATGCAACATAATTATAAAACTATTAACCTAAAGCTCTCAAATACTATTGTAAACCGTCATTCAATATATTTAATGTCATCTTTACAATGTTTGAACGTAATAAAACTAAATTAACGCCTTCTCGTTAACGATTCGCATTATACAGCAGCAAAACGAAACAGTTTTCGCTACACTTTGCTCATTTTCACTCCGTTCATCTCGCACTCCGACCTGCTTCTAAGCAAACGTTCCTAGGCGCTCTAGGTAGAAATGTAAGCTGACGGAGGCAGGAAGCGTCGTTGATAATGATCTCCAGATCGGTTCGTGCTTCCCGGCGACTGTCTGCGACAACCGTCAAGTGCAAATAGTTTTTGGGTAAAAGAATATATAAAATACTGGCAGCTTTCTCCAAATTTCTCGAGATACAGCACGATGTGTATTTTAGAAGTGTTGCTTGACTGCTTACTTGACATATGGTAAAGTTGACATTTGAGGTCGCTTGTAAGATTTAGGGTTAGTTTCTAGACGAGTGTTATTACCCATATCTGAGACGTGAGATTTTGAACAAGGCTGGTAAAATGTGAGTGTGTCATACTGCTCTGTTTATTCCCTCGAGGATATACCAGCTTGAGTGTATGTATTGTTGTGTGTTGCTTTTATAAGACTAGTATTTTAAAGCAAGCTTCATATTTAGTTTGCGTCATGCAAGCGCATGTCATGCATGCAAAATGACGTCACGTTGCATGACTGGTTATTCTTAGAATAACCATTTTATTTGATAACGTTGAAAAATATAAATACATCAGTGTTTATTTTGAGTTGTAATGAGTTTAGCGGTCGTAATGTCACGGGTAATATACTGTCTGCCCATTCCAATGATTTATATGAAGAAAGTGCAAGGTCGAAAAATATATTATGTTATAATCATTAATAACAAGACTAATCGTATCCAGTAGTGGGACAGTTTGTTAACTGAGCCGATATGCACGCATCATTTTGACTAAATCATTTAATTTTAAGTCACAAAGAGAACCTTATGAATAATAATAATAATATTCTATCACATACACACAACACCATCTAGCCCAAACTAAGCAGAGCTTGTACTGTGGGTACTAGACAATGGATAAACATACATATATCCCTTTTTTTTTGTAAATACGTACATATTATACATAGAAAAACCCAGCCCAAGACAAACATCCATGTTCATGCACACAAATGTTTGACTTGTGCGGGAATCGAACCCGCGACCTCAGGCGCGGCAGTCGGTTACACCAACCACTACGCCATCGAGTTAAGTTACGTAACGTTAAGTAGTTAGTTCCTTTGATGGTGGCACAATACTTGTGCATAATCTAGGCATGCTTTGTTATCAGTTAATTCAATTGCATGTCGAGTCCTTATGATACACACATAATTGTTTAGCAACAGTACTGTTATATTTAAATGACATAATCATAGTTTTATTTCTTATTTAATTCGTCTAGCGGCATACGGACGCCAGCGTCGAGACACAATGCTCATGTCTGTCCCGATATAGTTAAAATGTCATCCAGACTCGGCACATCTATCTATACTAGCGGTCGCCTAGTGCTCGAAATTCGACCAAAGTTTGCCTTTAAGATATTGCTGATATATTACGTCATTATATATTGATATTGTAACCATAGTTACGCGCTTTGACTGCGTGTGTCAAATGCATGGTTGTGTGCGTGTAGTGTTTTTTCATTAATTTAATGTATTTCTAATTCATATTTTATATAAATATTAGGATTCGTCACTTCTTCTCTGTATAAACTATAAGTGTGGGAAATTTCATACTCCTCCGTCCGCCCAATTTTCGTAAAAAGGGATCCAAAGTTTCCGCTTCACATATTGATATATAGATAATCTATACTAATATTATAAAGCTGAAGAGTTTGTTTGTTTGTTTGAACGCGCTAATCTCAGTACCTATTGATTCGATTTGAAAAATTATTGTTGTGTTGGATAGCCTACTTACCGAGGAAGGTTATAGGCTACATCGCGCTACGACCCACGGGGGCGGCGCAGTAATCATAAACGCGGGTTAAACCGCGGGCCCATCTAGTAATATAATAAAATATAATAATATCAGCCCTGTATTAAACTGGCCCACTGCTGGGCACTGGCCTCTTCTCAATGTGAGTAGGGTTAGGCTGTAGTCTACCACGCTGGCCCAGTGCGGGTCGGCAGACTTCACATACCTTAGAGAACATTATGTAGAACTCTCAGACATACAGGTTTCCTCACAATGTTTTCCTTCACCATTAAAGCGAGCGATAATTAACTATTTAATACGCACATAACTTTGAAAAGTCAGAGATGCGCGCCCTGGGATCGAACTTGAGACCTCTGCGTAGCAGTGTAATAGTCTCCCACTCCACTATCGCTGCTATCTACGGATCAATCTGCATCTATCTACGGATCAATTATTTTATTGTATTCTAGGAGTTAGATTGAGTCCTAGCAGATTGAATGATTTGAAATTTTGTTAAGTGTAATAATAATAATATTATATTCCATTAGCTGAGCCGCGCAACTTCGTCTGCTTCATATAAGAGCATTTTCTCCACTTTGCAACATCTTTCATTGATGCTCCACTCCAATTGGTCATAGCGTGACGTTATGTAACCTATAGCCTTCTTCGAAAAATGGACTATCCAATACTAAAAGAATTTTCAATTCGAACCAGTATTTCCTGAGACTAGCGCGTTTAACCAAACAAACTCTTCAGCTTTATAATATTAGTATAGATTACACATAGCCGTTCAAGTTATTTTTATACCACCCACACATGCACAATTTACATTAAAATTCTCTCCCACACGTAGACTTTCTTCACGTAGACTTGCCACGGTTTTTGTCTCACACATCAGTTGCACGGAGCGGGCACTAAAGCGCGTAAATCTTAGTGTTCAAGTCACAGACATCCGCATTTACCACGGCGGGGGCGAAACGGGGCAGAAGGGACAACAGCTAGGGTTGTCAACTACAGAATATATCGTTTCGAGATAAGCCTTATATGTGTAATGAAAAAGGAGTTAGCAGGAGGCATTACCATACGACATTACGGATGTAAAATGAAATTGTACGTTTAAGATCTCTCTACTCTAAATCATGGTTAATTTTGATGCGTAAAATAAGTTTAATATTGATTTATATAAATAAATAGGAATAAATAATCCTAACGCTATGTCTAGTGCAAATTCTAACAGGCTTACTTTTTTGTTTTTGATACTATTTTTATCAAACGTTGCATGTAGACTTAGAGTTTAGAGGTACAACTAGATTGGCATACAAGCGCGTACGGCCCACCTGATGGTAAGTGGTCACCGTAGCCTATAGACGCCTGCAACACCAGAGGCATCACTTACGCGCTCTTTAGGAAAGGACGCGGGAAGGAGAAGGAACGGGAAAGGGGAAAGGGGTGGTTGGCCCTCCGGCACTCTCACTTACCGAACGAAATACAACAGTAGGAATACTGGTATTTCACGTCGATATTCTGTGAGAGGGTAGTCCTTCCCCGGTCGAGCCGGCGCATTCATGTTGAAATCAGCGAGGCTCTACTATGATCAAACGTTGCGTCTAAAATAAACTCTTAAGTTTACACGCAACGTTTGATGGCATGACTGATACTAGAATTCAATAACACACTTATAATCAGCTAATGCTGAGGTGGTGACACTTTTCGGCGAGGGCATATAAATTTTGTTTTTTATGTATAACATTTTTGTTTATTTTGTTTTAATTAATTGTGTGTGCTCTGTACGAAATAAACAAAATTTCTTTCTTTCCTTCTTTCATATAACTTTACTTCTATCCCCTGTGATGATAGACAGATACATTTTTCTTTACATCTATTTTATACTCATTTAATTTACCTTAAAATCTCGCAAAATACACAACTGGCAACCCTAAGCACAGGACAGTAGCATCCGTCCCGCCTTTTGTTTTGCAACTCAATTAAAACTTAGCGGTTTGAGCAGACCACGCTTAGAAGGTCGTTACTCGTTAGTAAGTTAGACCTATACACATGTCACGCGTACTTCAGACGGCTCAAGTGAATCCGGGTACTCTGTGCGCCCGCACAACTTTTGATTCGGTTTCGGATCTCCGTCGGCTGAATGCTATCAAATCGGTTAAGTTTGCCAATTGGTATTCAACTGGTGTTAGATACCAGTGTATTGTGAACCGTTTATTTAAGTTGTTTCCAAATAGTGGGGTTAAAAATGGATCATAATAGTTTAAATCGAATAGTATTATTACGGCTGGGCTGTGTGTGTGCCTAACATTACTGAGCTCTATGTGCGGTGGTAATGTTATCAGGTAGAGACCAACATTATTCTTTCTCTTCTCCCTAGCCTTTATTATTCCCAAGTCACTTGGGGTCGGCTTTCTAGTCTAACCGGATTTGACTGGATATCAGTTTTTACACGGAGCGACTGCCATCTAACCTCCGCAATCCGAAGGCTAACGATACCCTAAGGCTAGACTAGTTTCAGGATATTAGGGGCACTGACTTCCCAATAACGACTGCCATAGATGTTCATGACAGCCGGGACAGACGGCTTAACGTGCTCTCCGAGGCACGGAGCAAGCGATAATTGTCAATCAATACGCACATAATTTCGAAAAGTCATAAAACTTCCAAAAGTCAAAGGTGCGCGACGTGGGTTCGAACCCGAGACCCTCTGCATTGTAGTCTGTTGGTCTCCCCACTGAGCTATCGCTGGTAACATTATTATTATTATATACATTTTGCTATTTTTAATCTCATCAAATTTTTATGCAGCTGTTTTTACAACATGTATGATCTGGTCATAAAACATTCGCCTAAGTTATCTCCCGCCGACAGTTCAATTCACCATGCTTATACACGGCAATTGTAACTGCTACTACATATAACTTTAACGTAAACACGTGTTACTTTGTGACATAAACGTGTAAACAATATTATTTAATTTATTTCTTAAGGCGCCAAGCCTTGTACCGTATGCTAGTCTTATCGTATCTTTTACTAGATGTTCCCGCGATTTCATCCGCGTTTATGATTACTGCGCCGCCCCCGTAGGTCGTAGCGTGATTTTATATAGCCTAAAGCCTTCCTGAATAAATGAGCTATCCAACACAAAAATATTTTTTCAATTCGGACCAGTAGTTCCTGAGATTACCGCGTTCAAACAAACAAACAAACAAACTCTTCCGCTTTATAATATTAGTATAGATTAGCGGCCCGCTTCGCATACGAAACCTTAACAAATTATACACCTAAAACTTTTTCATGAATAATAATAATAATAAATAATAAAATATATTTATTTCCTCTTTCACAAAGGTAAGTACTTATTATCTAATACAATACATGTTAAAAAAAAATCACTCTGTCTATTAGTAAAAACCGCATGAAAATCCGCTTAGTAGTTTTTGAGTTTATCGCGAACAGACTGACGTGGTGAAGGACTTAGTTTTATAATATGTAGCGATTTCGATATTTATATCGATGCTAGTTGTGCCACAAACTCTGTTCAGAGTTTTCGCATCTAGAATAAACAATTTTAAGCGTGACTTCAATTAGAATACATTGTCTTTTACCACTATGTACACTCGTTTGTAAAAGTTCAAATGCATTACAAAGAATCGCTTACAACACACGACGTAATGATAATCCCCGTATACAAGGTGTATGGCTCCGTCCTCGCTAATCCAGCGATCTTTATCAGAAGGCTGCGTCGGCGCATGTTTGTACAAGTGTTGCGTATCGTTACGTAAACCTTCCCCGGCTCACGTTACAATGGCCGCTTTGTACTGAGTTTTGTTAGCATTTTGTAATTTATTGTCGTCATCATGTGACGATGTATTTATGGTATGAAGTTTTTTATAATAATAATATATAATATTCTATCACATACACACAACACCATCTAGCCCAATCTAAGCAGAGCTTGTACTATGGGTACTAGACAATGGATAAACATACATATATGTATACTGTTTCTTTTTTTGTACCTACATACATATTATACATAGAAACATCCAGACGAAGACAAACATTCATGTTCATGCACACAAATGTTTGACTTGTGCGGGAATCGAACCCGCGACCTCAGGCGTGGCATTCAGCTACACAAACCACTACACCATCCCCATCGTTTAAAAATTATACGTAGTTTTTTTCATGTAGGTGACGTTTTATAATACTGGTTGGTATGCCGGCATCGCCCGCATATTAATTTATCCAAAATGGCGAACAAGCACGCGTCCTGATCGATATGGTAAGAGTTTTTGGGATATGCGCTTGCAGTATCAGGAGTCCGTTGTTCAAAAACAACATTAATGATATGTTTATTCATGTATGTCACAAAGTAACTTTTATGAAAGTCAAAGTTACACTTCTTAATGTGAATTTACATTTATCTGTTGCCGTGATCAGTTCCCTATCTATTCTTATGCTATCACTTGGGGTCGGCTTTCTAGTCTAACCGGATTTGACTGGATATAAGTTTTTACACGGAGCGACTGCTATCTGACCTCCGCATCCCGAAGGCTAACGATACCCTAAGGCTAGACCAGTGTCAGGATATTAGAGGGCACTAACTTCCTAATAACGACTGCATTGATGTTCCTGGCAGTCGGGACTTATGGCTTAACGTGCTCTCCGAGGCACAGAGCAGGCGATAATTGTCAATCAATACGCACATAATTTCGAAAAGTCATATAACTTCCGAAACGTATGTAAGTAACTTCCGAAACTCAGAGGTGCGCGACGTGGGTTCGAACCTGAGACCCTCTGCATTGCAGTCTGTTGGTTTTCCCACTGAGCTATCGCTGCTTCTACACGTCTATAGTTGTTCAAACACATTCCACACCTATATTTACAGTAAGGATGCGCTATTGCAGTTAGTCATCCAGAGATAATGCCGTGAATAGGGTTGCGGTTATAAAATATTCCTAACAAGTTGACGTGTGTGTATTTCCCCGGTATGTAAACTGTCTTTCTAGTGAAAACATTTAACTAATAACGTTTTGTTTATACCAGCGGGATGGCGAACAAGCGTAAGTCATGTCTGTTTGTATAACACTAGGGATATTACCCGCGCGTTGCCTATTAAAATCCGTGACAAAAGAATTTAGATTTTTCTTGGTCAGAGAGGTTGACGACAGGTAATTTTTTGGAAACGACTGGGTCTAATCAGTGTAGTAGTTATACACTTTCTTCTGCATACATCAAGAGTTTTGGCCTTCAGTTATGTAATTGAAATTGTAACAACTGATACAATGAACACCCAGAGACAAAACAATCATTGGTTTACCTACAAAACTCTATGTTTTGTAAAGCCGTAATCGTTGGTGTTAAGTTTGTTGGCGTACAACTTTTAAATTTTAAACGTATAACTGACTAGCTTTTGTCCGCGGCTCCACTCGCGTTAATTTAGAATTTGACAATCAATTCGGGTTGTACTCTGCTTGTAATAATATAATTCAATCATGATTCGAAAGACACGTGACGCCATCTATTATCGTAAGAACGTTATTGTTGTTTTCTTCGGGAACAGTAATTTTTTTCGCGATGAAAGGTAGGCTATGTCCGTTTTTGTACACCTGACAATGTATATGCAAAATTTCAGAATGATCGGTTCAGTGGTTTAGGCGTGAAAAGGTAACAAACAAACAAACTCATTTTCGCTTTTATAATATTAGTTAGGATTAGGATTAACAAGAGGCTATTTACTTAAAGCATGTCAGGTGCTAGAGTAGACCGTAAGACACTACCTTTGAAACATTAACCTTATGCAAAATAGACTTATAAGAAATCTATCAGCGAAATTTTAATTTCAAACAAATATTTACCGTTAAATTCAAATCAGAAAGGCTTACGTCGAATACAAAATGTATAGCTAATGTACTCTTTTCACAATTTTCTAATCAAGTGAAAACTAAACCGTCGATAGAAGTATGTCACGAATAATAATAATCACCCGCAAGTATTCTACCTACGCAGGCATACTGATAATGCACACACACATGCGTATATACGTGTCGTACACATAGACACATAACACACACACGCGCGTAACACCAACATTGCGACACAGTCATTGTTCAAACACCACGTAATGACCAACGCGACGACTTTTTGAACCGACATTAAATCGAGAAACGATTAGCTGCCTTTATTCCTATAAACTAATCGTTTTTGTTCTAAGGTGCTATGCAATTTCTTACCTAGTAGAACATGTCCATACATAAGTACCTATGTACATGGACTAAAGTCTTTTACCTAGAGGGCAAGTCTCCGATACGAACAGAAAGCATTCGCCTAGCTCTTCCTAATTTCTTGTCGTTGTATCTTGTTTTACGTCACAGCGCTGTCTTATCACAACATTCCTTATTCTACAACTACTTCCCTCTTATTCCTACTGTTATCTGCGTAACGTTTATTACCATTTAAACTCAGGATATTACATAGGCTCAAGTCTATACGCTGGAACCAATAGGGAACCTGTGGCGCACTTTAGAACCTGCAGAAAAAAATCTTGGAAGAAAACCCTAATTTAAATTTGCCCGAACCGCAAATTGAAGAATTAGGTCTCGGGTACTCATGCGTTTACTAACATTGCCTTCCGCGGGCAGTATTATCCTGACTTATAACTAAAAATAATCGTCATCATTAGTTTCGATTGAGATTAAAATATTTATTTATTTTCATTACATTTTTAATCTTTAGTCTAAAGATATTGGATTATACTTATTGGCTATTTACGTTAACCATTATAGACATGAAACGTAACACATTCAGAGAAACAACAGAAAAACAAAACATTAAAAGAAACTCGCAGAGATTCACATACCGACATACCAAAAGGTTAATTTTAATATTGGTGTCAAATCAGAAATAAACTTTAAGAACTTAATTTAAATCTCACATCTCCTTTTAACGTAGGCAGCACTAGAAAAGGAAATAGTATTTTTAGATTGATTAAACAACTATTGTTTGCTCAAAGAATTCGACAACTTGAGCGAAGAGTGTTTAAGTATTATGGTTTAATCTTGACACTGACAATTTATTAAAGTTTGTTTGATTTGTCGATAGTTCGGTAGAGTGTGGATGCGTAATGATAGTAATGCATTGGTGCCTTTTATAATATCATAGCGGTTACATAGACCGGGCTAGAAAGACAACAATCCGTGGCATCGCCAACATCATTGACGCCAATCAAAAAGCTGCCATGCTAAAATTGAGCTGGGCTGAACATATCTGCCGCATGTCAAACGATTCTAACAATACATGGATCCCTCAAGATCAGATGACATCGGGGCAGGCCCAGATGAAGATGGCGAAATTAGCTAAGCTTCTTTAACAAAGATCTTTAGCAGCTTTAGATACAGTGAGGGTTGCCATATGCATGGACAATTGCTGCAATATGTCTTACTGCTGACATTATACGATTCACATCTCATCATCAACAATGTATGCACAATTTTAATTATTCTCAACTTTACTTACGAAAAGTTGCAAGTAAAAATGTGCAGCGATTCGAATCCAAATTTTGAATTAAGTAAGAAGGTCAGTACACTAATTATACTGTGAGATACTAATCTATTTTGTGTAACAGACAATCACTAATATTATGTTATTACAGTAGAAAACAACCAAGTACAAAATGATATTGCACAACTATGTTTTGTACATTTTCTTACTTATACTATTATATATACATATATATATTTATATCTTTATATATATAATTCTTCTGTACGTTTGTTGACAGTGAACTCCTCATAAACGGCTGGACCGATTTGAATGAAAATTTTTGTGTGTGTTCAAGTGGATTCGAGAATGGTTTAGATATGCTTTTTTTTTTACTCCCTTGTACAGGACAACGTCTGTCGGGACAGCTAGTATTTATATATATATACATTTTTATAATAGGTGACAAACAAGGTGTATAGTCCGCCTGATGATAGCTTATGATCGCTTGCAATACCTGAGCGTTGTCGATTACAAATTAAGAAATTAAAGATTGAATGAAAGGAAATGAAGGAATAAGGCGAGTATCTTACCAGTACTTTTCATAGGTTTTACGAACGCTGAACGTAGCAACAGGTAAATACAAGGCTTACTGACCATATTAAGTGTAACTATAACGTTCTTAAATGTAACTTTGTTACATACATGAGTAAACGTACTATGACTCTTTTAAACAATAGTAAGACAATAATTTTACGTCTGAAAAGGAATCTAATAAGTTAAAATGTTGATTTTGAAACCCCTTGCGTTTGTTTGGTCAAATGTTTATAATAAGTACATAGAACAACGGGGTCTCTACCAGATAACAGACAATTTTAGTTTAATAGGAACTACTAACAATAAATGAATACGATCAGAACCGAAAGGCAGCCTAGTAGAGCATCAACCGTTCACGAGCATGACGCATGATGACACTACTGGTTTCTTTCGCATATGTTTACTATAATATACATGATATTGTTTAATTTATGTTTCTCATCTGCATAAATGCTACCAGTTGTTAAAATTATTAGAACATTACCTTGTTTCTTTCGTGTAAAACCGTATTATAAGCGAGATTTTTTTTTATACCAATACTGTGCATACAAGCTAACGATCCTCTTGAAGGTAAACGGCTACTGTAGCCTATGAAAGCTTATTGCAGTTGGGTTACTCATTGTCGATCTTGAAAAGAAGTTTCTTCAGCCTCACGCTGGATAATCATGACAGAAAGGTATCTTCACAACCAAAGCGTTGTGAAGAAAAACCTTTATAACCAATTGGTACGCGACTACTTTAGTTCTTAGGTGTGAAGGTTATCCCCATATCGAGGGTTGATAAAACATTGCAGTCACCATTATTCTGAACAAAAACGCTTTAAATGGTTTAAATAAATGCATCAATTCCGTTCAAACAGACCATTAATCAAACAGAAAGTGTTACTATTTGTATATTTTACTAGGCTAGTGCTTCCTGTAATAAAAAAAGAGATTAAACCCGTATCGTTTAGCATTGAACAGAAATTGCATTTTTTGTGCTAATCCCGAATTCACTGTTAAGCCGGTGCGGCGTCGGTAATAATTCCGAATGCCAACAGCGCACCCAAATTGATTCACGTTTACGAATGCACGTTTAACTTCGGCATACACTGCCGGCTGTGAACCGACGCAATGCACTATACTATGTCCTAAGCGAGCCGTGTAAACATAACAGTTTAACCACGGTAAAATGTCGGGCTAGTGTGGATACGTCTCGTTACGAGGTAGCAGTCAGTAGTTAGGGTTGGCGATTTACGATTCACTATTTTTAAAAGCAATTCGAATAAATAGTTTAGTTAGCAATTCATTCATTTGTATTGTAACGATACGTTTTTTTAAATGTTACAGAGCTAATAAAATAACTATTTGCTCTTAGTAAATAGTAACGAGTACGAAATAATGCGTACCACGATTTTATTGGCGACGAAAGTAATCTTTATAATAAAGAGTTTGTTTGTTTGTTTGTTTGAACGCGCTAATCTCAGGAACTACTGGTTCGGTTTGAAAAATTATTTTAGTGTTGGATAGCCTATTTATCGAGGAAGGCTATAGGCTATATAACATCACGCTACTACCCAAAGGGGCGGCGCAGTAACGGTAAACGCGAGTAAAACCGCGGGATCATCTAGTAATAATATATATGCCAAGTGACTAACGGTGTCGACCACATCCAGTACTGTCAGTTTAACAATATAAGTGTCATGTTTGTTTCGACTGTGTAGTTGTCACCGACACACGTAAATTATATAGAAAATGACATAATACCCTAGTAGAAAGCTATCTGTGCTCTGTGATTGCACAGACTTACTAACAATCACACTTGCAAGAGTGTTGCGGAACAAGGCAGGCGAAGAAAATACCGGCTAACTATTTGATAAGCCGGTACGTGCATCAACTGTAAACGATAGTTGACAGTTTATTAATATTAGCTAGACTTTGATAAAAGGAGAAAGTAAATAAGTTAGACGTTAAATAATGTGGCTTTAAATATATAACACATTAGTAAGAGGAGAACATTAATTTATTACAGCTATTATACAACAACTATTATGGAAATATTAGTGACTAATGCCCATTAAATCATTACTGTGACATAATAGAGTACTCACATTAATTGTTATAACGTAATCGTTATACATAATTCGTAACGGGTATAAACGCGAACAAGTATTATTGTTTACATTTAAGTGTTTGACGTTTTAAAGTTATGACTAACGGACGTTGTAATCTGGTCAAAACAAGCTCTCCAATGTAAAAAAATTAATGGTCGCGTTAATTCCTTTAACACATTATATTTACATACATATATATACCATGCAACGTGCAATATTATGAGTCACGCCGAGCCCTCAAACTTGACATTTCGACCAGGTTAATCCACCGTGGTCACAATAAGCTTATAACCACGGCGGGTTAATCTGGTCGAAACGTCAAGCTTTTAAAGGTTAAATACTTGCATACTCGCCTTAATTCCTATGACACATTGCACTAATATAGGTATACTAGCTTTTGCCCGCGGCTTCGCTCGCGTTAATTTAGAATTTGACAATCAATTCGGGTTGTACTCTGCTTGTAATAATTATAATTCAGTCATGATTCGAAAGATATGTGGCGCCATCTATTATCATAAGAACGTTATTGTTGTTTTTCTCGAGAACAGTAATTTTTCGGGATGAAAGGTAGCCTATGTCCGTTTCTGTACACCGGACAATGTATATGCAAAATTTCAGAATGATCGGTTCAGTGGTTTAGGCGTGAAAAGGTAACAAACAAACAAACAAACAAACTCATTTTCGCTTTTATAATATTAGTTAGGATTAGGATATGTACCAAAACGATTATGACTTACTACGTACCTAATTGTTTCGATATAGGATATAACATAAAATATTGTTTTAAATAAACAAAATTACATAGATAGTTGTACATAAACAAAATAGCTGACATAAATTCTGACGCCCGCGCCATTTTTAATTGAGTCTCGTGGAATAGTAGCAATAACTATTAGCAATATATTGTGCGTCATATAACGAGAGCTCCATGCAGTTAGTTAGTATTGTTAGTTTAGAAAAAATTATGAAACTAATGGAAATGGAACAGTCAACATAGTTTTTACATTTAAAAGGATTTTCTGGAACAAGTAATATCCTGAAATGATATTCATTCGGAAACCATGGGTGGTTTTTTGTTATCAAATCAATTTTAATTTCTTATACCAAGACCATACGCTATGGCACTCTTTGGGGGAGGGCTATGTTCAGCAGTGGTGATGATGTTACAAAGACCAACATATTGTCATGTAATAGAAAATAATTCTAGAAAAGTCACATCTAGGAATATAAGAAAGTTAACCAATTAAATTATGTATTACTAGCAACATTACTTTTGTCTAGATGAAAGGTATCGTATGTTCTTTTTTTTAGAGCAGCGATAGCTCAGTGGGGAGACCAACAGACTGCGATGCAGTGGGTCTCGAGTTCGAACCCACGTCGCGCACCTCTGACTTTCGGAAGTTATATGACTTTTCGAAATTATGTGCGTATTGATTGACAATTATCGCCTGCTCCGTGCCTCGGAGAGCACGTTAAGCCGTTGGTCCCGGTTGCCATGAACATCTATGCCAGTCGTTATTGGGAGAGTGTCGACACAAAAGATCCCAATGGGTCGAAGTGTCGCCGGTCTGCACTGACTGGCCCCCACATAAGATAAGATAAGTATGTCCTTTTCTGTACCTATGTAAACTTCATGATCATCAGTCGAGTAGTTAAGGCGTCAAAGCTTAACAAAGAAACAGACAAGCTCACATAAAGATCATGTAAAAGCGAACTAACAAGTTTCTACATATATCCTTGACGCGACAGCCCTGCGAGCGCAGTATTTAATCGGCAGCGCACTGTGATGCATCTATTCTCTTTAATCTGCGCCATGATTGCTAAACTAGAAGCGACGACTAATTGTAACGATTCTCGACTAGTCGAGATTTCTAATTTATCGCGAAACAATGGAGGCGATGTTTTCAAGTCTAAGCGAAATTGGCTGCGATTATCCTTTTGGGGAACTCGATAATGTTAAAACGTGTTTTGTACTCGGAGAATACACATACATATGTACACGTACATATATATATACACGCTTATTTACCGCGACAGGTAAGCAGAGGTGTGCTTAAAGATACAACTAGGCTATTATCAATTATGATTGCAGCACGGATGGCGTAGAGGTTGTCACCTCGCTACAGCCACCGCCGTCGAGTGTCATGTGTTCGATCCCCAAACGGGACAATATTTGTGTGATCAACAAAAAGTTCTTCCAAGTCTAAGTGATTTTTGTGTACGTTGTTTGAATGCTTGTAAAGTCCGAGGGACTTTAAGTCTCTTTTGAAAAACACATTTTACGCACGCATGCTCTATCATAGAGGACTATTAGTGCCCACACTTATGTATGAAATTGAAAGTTGGGTATGGCAAAAGAAGCATGAGAGCAGAATAAATGCTGTAGAAATGAGAGCGCTGAGAAGCATATGTGGTGTGACTCTGAAAGATAGAATAAAGAATAGTGTGATTAGAGAGAGATGCGGCATGAAAGTGGATAAAGTGACAAGAATGGAAAAGGGTATGTTAAGCTGGTTTGGGCATTTAGAAAGACTGACTACGAATGTTTATAAGGCTAGTGGGTATGGAACAGTCGCAAGAGGAAAACCTAGGCGAACGTTTCTCGATCAGATCGGAGGCGTTCTGGAAAAAGGCTAGGTTAAGAGCACCTTGAACTGACGAGCGTGTATGAGGAATGTGATGAAAGTGAATGAAGCCAGAGAAGTGTGTCATGATCGTAGCAAATGGAAATCCATAGTCTCTGCTTACCCCTCTGGGAAACAGGCGTGAATCTATGTATGTATGATGAGGCATATATTTAGGGTACTACTACGTTGTTGCCACTTTAGTCGTATAAACTCATTGCAATTCTACGTTCATGTACGCCATGTTAGCACAGCTGATATGACGTACGCCCTCGTATAAACACGTAAGTGCTCCATTTTACGTTCATATAAATAAGTTATTCATACAAACGAATCACTTTATTCACTCTACAATGACTATCCAACATCCAACAAGACTATCGTTGTAGTTGCTGCAATCAAATTAACATTAAATGTTAACAGTGATTATAATTAAGTAATTAAGCGGGTTTTTATTGAACAATACGTTCCGTTGATATGTGTTAATGTAGTTTTTTGTGACAAGTTGTGGCATAAGTTTGTGGTTGGCGAATTTAATTTTTATACATCCATAGACTAACACTCATCTTTACTAATATTATAAAGCTAAAGAATTTATTTGTTTGTTTGAATGCGCTAATCTCAGGAACTACTGGTTGGAATTGAATAATTCTTTTAGTGTTGGATAGCCTATTTATTGAGGAAGGCTAAATGATGAGGATCACCCGAGAAAAGATGAAGACATCTCGGTAATACCGACTAAACCTATCACGGTGTTCCTTCTCACAATCTATGGCCGGGGCACAGGGATCACTCGCGCATTCATCCTGCAGCCCCGTATGCTTTACAAAATTCTTTTTGTATAGCCAATTCTTGAGTAAGCTATCAGGCTATATAACATCACGCTATGAACCACAACAGCGGAGCAGCTGTCATAAACGTGGCTAAAACAACAGAAGACAGCTTGTATTAAAATAAAGAATGTGGTCGCAGCGCCTTCCATACTTTATTTAAAAGATTCTCCAGCACAATATCCTTGTTTATCAACCGCAGATGATTGAACCATCAAATACCTGCTCCATTACACATCACAATGTTTACAACCAAAGTATTCTTTCAGTGTACATTGTTTATTTGTTTAGAGCGACAGACATATCGGTGCGCAAACAAACGGCAATGGAATGCGATTGTGTTCTGATACATAGTTTATTTACCGTTGCCGGTGTGCGGCGGATTGTTATGTGTGACGTCATATGATCCATGCTGTGCTTACGTCATGGACTGTGGAACAGTGAGACCGCACAGATGTAGGGTTTAAACTGCATAAGCATGGTGCAGCGGTGGTGAATGATATTGCTATTTATTAGGTGCTGGGTTATTGGGTTTTCTGTCCAGAAGTTTTTAGTAGTCATACGGAGACCCTGTTCTGAAATTTGCCCAATAAAATGATAGCTGTCGGAATTTTAGTGTAATAAACTCTTAGATACCCCATTATGGTTATGGCGTGAGATAATCTATCTGTATGAAGTATGAATACCAGTATCGCTAATAAATACATAAGTAAACCTAAGCTAATCCTTTCCTTGAAGTCATAAAGAGAGATAGGATGCACAACTTCTATCTCTTATCTACACTGTAGATTAGTTAATGCGTACGTTCCTCTTTAATCTTCGGTTTTGAGAGAAAGAGAGAAAGAAATAAAGAGAGACAGACAGAAAGATAAAAAAATATTGATAAGAACGTTTCTGTTAAGCAACCCTATATTCAGTGATGAAAAGTAGCTGCCACTAAAATTCTCTGATGTTAGTTACAGGTACCATCCAAGAGTTTAAAAGATTTCGTTGTTAGAACTTGATGCTGATTAGCTATTATCGACTGTATGCTGACGTCATTGGCCTAGGCAGACATCAAAGTCTATAAATAATAGTGTTGCTCTAATACAACAACGATTGTTACAATGTTTATTTATCGATTGCTGCGATCGATTAGAGACTCGATTATTATGACAGCATGCCGTATGACGTCATTGTTGCAACATGCATTTAGTTAGCAGGCATTAATCTGACGGGTTGTTTGCATGCAAACATCAATCTCTACTAATATAATAAAGTTGAAGTGTTTGTTTGTTGAATCTCTGGATTGAAATTTCGATTTGCATTTGATAGCTCAATTCTTAAGGCAAGTTATAGGCTTAATAACATCACGCTACGAGCTACCGAAGCTGAGCAGTAGTATTACAATAATAATAGAATAATAATCCTACAATCCTTACTAAGCCTTACTATCCTTACTATATAATATATATTATAAATTCGAAAGTAACTCTGTCTGTCTGTCTGTCTGTTACCTTTTCACGGCTAAACCACTTAACCGATTTAGATGAAATTTGGTACAGATGTAGTTTAAAACCTGGGAAAGGATATAGGCTACTTTTTATTGATGTAGGTATCACGCGGGCGGAGCCGCGCTTAAAAGCTAGTATACGATAAACGCAACATGGATCTTAGTTACTCATTCATGCAAAAATCTACGTAACGGATTTTGATGACAATTGGCACACAAAGCCATATCCTAGGTTATCACGTTCGATACTTTATATCTCGGTCGAGCTTTATGTGGGCGAAGCCGCGGCCGAAACTAGAAACATTATATAAGAAAAAAATTTGATGATGTTTGTGATTCAATCACTTCTATGAAACTTAGCTGACAGATAGACCATGTTCTGGAAGGTAAAATCAAAGGAGTTATTTTTATCCTGGTATGTCAATCCGATATTTATTATTATTATTTATTTAAAACTTCATGCACAAACCAATACAATGGCGGACTTAATGCCAAAGGCATTCTCTACCAGTCAACCGTAGGGTGATGCAGAGATAAAAAGAAGTAGGTGCATACGCATACAATAGCATTAGAAATGTACATATAGATAAACTAAAGAATAACACAACAGTAATGCGATATCTTAGTGATGTGATGAATATGAGGGTAGAGGGACGAAAAGGGAGAGGAAGGCCAAGGAAAAGATGGATGGACTGTGTGAGGATAGAGGAAAGGGGTAAATGATCAGATGACGGGTGGCAGAAGTATGGAAGCAAAGAACATACTGCGCCGATCCCGAATAAATTGGGACCAGGGCAAGAGGATGATGAATGAGATATCTTACGAGCAAAGACACAGATTCAAATTTTACATAATTCCTTTAACGTTGGCGAAAACACAATTACAATTAATAGGAGAATGTTTCTGTGATTGGTATTCCTTGTGTTGCTAGCGTTCACACGCTTCTGTAATCATTGATAAAATATGTAGCAGCTCATAATATGATTCGTAGCCCCTTAGTTGTACAAGTACCTTTATACAGGCTCATTGGTAAAAGACTGGACATATTGAAAGAGGGTATTCAGTACTCGATTCTGGACCCGAATATCTAAAAAAAATAGGTACTATAAAGTTTACCTAGTTGTCCAATAAAAACTTAATATGCGGACACTCTTGCGCATATACCAAAGCTAAACCTCCGCCCCGCCCCCAGCTACCGCACCCCGCACTCTCCCGAATTTGCACCCCCGCCCATCCTTTTCTTATCAAAGGTCATTAGTCTCGACAGCTGTGTGCGCAGTGTCCACATTTTATGGATATTTCATACAAATTTTCATAAAGGTTATCTTTGCAGGTTATACAGATTTTATTTTTATTTATTTTTTATACGTTACGTCTGACCATAAATTATTATCATGTCCTTAAGTATGTACAATGTTTAACCAGTCACACTGTATAATGTATCGGCGACAAAATAACGCGATATTTTATGTTTATTTGTAACAGTTAATTGTCACTCTTCTCACACTAAGATGAGGCCAATGCCCGACAGTGGGACAGTTTAATAGAGGGCTAATATATTATATACTAGCTTTTGCCCCGGCTTCGCTCACGTTAGTTTAGAATTTGACGATCAATTCGGGTTGTACTCTGCTTGTAATAATATAATTCAATCATGATTCGAAAGACACGCGGCGCCATCTATTATTATTCGAACGTTATTATTGTTTTCCTCGGGAACATTAATTTTTTTCGGGATGAAAGGTAGCCTATATCTGTTTCTGTACACCTGTCAACGTATATGCAAAATTTCAGAATGATCGTTCAATGGTTTAGGCGTGAAAAGGTAACAAACAAACAAACTCATTTTCGCTTTTATAATATTAGTTAGGATTAGTTTAGTAACAATGTACTGAATACTGGTATTTCGTATTTGTTTGAGGAAATCCCTAAATAATTGTTATTGCGTTGACTTTATCTTTTATAACAGTAGGTACTATTGTATATTCATATTAAAACTATTAAAAACGGCATTTGGGCGCAATGCATGTTGAAGTTAGCAATTATTATGACATGTCCTACGTAATATAAATTGTAAAATAAAATAAAATAAAATATATCGACCCCTATTACGAGTTTATCTATACTAATATTACAGGGGAAATACTTGATTTTTTGTTTGTTTGTTGTCGATGTTACTCAATCGAATTTAAAAAATCTTTCTCCATTAAAAAATGTTATTATCTCCGAGTGGCATAGGTTATATTTTATTTAAAAGTAATAATGTTACTAACATAACCCAACCTACTTTTACACGAGCGAAACCGCGAGCAAAAGTTAGTGTACAATATAAAAAAATACAACAACAAATACAACTGAATGCTCTAAACGGGTTAGGTTTTTTTATATCTAAAGTCCATGATCGATCTAAATTATTTCAGTATGGATACGACCAATCATATAACGCTTTCATAAGGTCATACTCTATGGAAGTGCATCGACAGAGGTTGTATTACTCTCACATTTCACAAGCGTTTTTTAGGTCTTACGTTATTAAAAGCGAACTTCTTTTTGTATACTGTCGGTATATTAATTCAATTCATGACTTCACTGTGCTAGTATTTGAACAAAAAATTCTTAAGTAGATTTCAGAATAATACCTATCGCGATTATCTTAATATAGTGATCTCACACTATTTAAGACTATAAGTTATTTCGCGAATAGGTCCTTTTCTTAAGACAATAAAGAATCTTTAAGCTTGCGTCCTATGCCGACTAACCCCTATTCAAAAATTCCGCATGGAGAATCCAAAACGCTTCACCCGGGTATTGTAACTATGATCAACTGTTGCACACGCGCTGTTACTTCCACCAATGTGCCATTGAAGCAGTACAATCTATACTACTCTAAATACACAACTACAGATGAAATTCCTCACATTTGACCTGGTCAATCATCGCGGCCCGTATTCATTATTATTTAATGTTAGTTCACAAATCTTATATTTTGGTCATATCTATACAAATAAATAAAATTGAAGTGTCTGTTTGTAATGTCAAAATAACAGCTTTTTATCTAATGTCTAATATAAGGTACCTATACGAAAATATATATTTTTAAAATTTTTGTCTGTCTGTCTGTCTGCTTGTTCCGGGTAACCTCTGAAACGGCTAAACCGATTTTGACGGGACTTTCACTGGCAGATAGCTGGTGTTATAAGGAGTAACATAGGCTACATTGATTTTAGAAAAAAACAGGGTTCTGCGGAGACAAACACTTTTTAGTTAAAATCTACGCGGACGAAGTCGCAGGTAACAGCTAGTCTATACTAATATTATAAAGCTGAAGAGTTTGCTTGTTTGGTTGAACGCGCTAATCTCAGGAACTACTGGTTCGAATTGAAAAATTTTTTTAGTGTTGGATAGCCTATTTATCGAGGAAGGCTATAGGCTATATAACATCACGCTACAACCCACGGGGGCGGCGCAGTAACGATAAACGCGGACGAAACCGCGGGAACATCTAGTTAAACAAAGATACTACGTTATAAACTAATCACAGGTATACTAACTAAGCTGAGGTTTTACACCCATATCACAAGCTATATTTTTTTTAAGTCGTTAATAATAAGCTTTTTAATGTGTATTAACGACTGCTGCTTACCATATAACATTGGATTAAATGTAATCCAATGTTATATGGGAAGCATTGCCATGGCAACATTTCCAAAATCCATACTGCTACTTTCCTAACAGAAAAACTCAATAACACTTTGTCCGGCCCAGTAATTGAACCCTGGACTTCACAATCGCAAACTTATGCCACAGACCAACTACGGTGCAATCAATACTGAAATATCTTCTCCCTAGCCTTTATTATTCCCAAGTCGCTTGAGGTCGGTTTTCTAGTCTAACCGGATTTGACTGGATATCAGTTTTTACACGGAGCGACTGCCACCTGACCTCCGCAAGTCGAAGGCTAACGATACCCTAAGGCTAGACCAGTTTCAGAGGGCACCGACTTCCCAATAACGATTGCCATAGATGTTTATGGCAGCCGGGACCGACGGCTTAACGTGCTCTTCGAGGCAATATATATTATAGAAAGCAAAATCTGTGTAGAAAACAGATGACAGATTTTTATTTTTAAAAAGCAATAGTGCTACTATGCAAAAATACCGTTATGTAAAAATTTCTAATCCATCATCCACGTCTCAATTGTCACCGGGAATCGAACGGCGAACCGGTGTCGACTGTGAAGTTATATTTAAACGTTTGAGCCACTAATTAATGGTTTCGTGTCGTTACAACAATGAGGATAACAAGAAACAAGGAAAGAGGTTTATTTCAGTGTTAAACACGACACTATAGTCAACTTATATGTTGTAAACATTTATATATCCTAACTACTATTATAGATGCGAATGTGAGTTTGTTTGTTACGCTTTTATGCCTTAACTACTCGACCGATCAGCATGAAATTTCGCAAATAAGTTGTCAGCAGTACAGAAAATTCTAAATTATGTATTAAAGTGTCAAATAAACATCGCGATAAAATCCGTATATAGTAGTTTCATTTCAAAGGACATCATCTGTTCCCGAAGGATAGAAAATTTACATAACCTACATATACGCGAGTGCAGCCGCGGCTAAAAGATGTATATTGACGCTGATTATTATAACACTGCCTCAGTGATACAGCGGTTGTAAATGCGACTGCTGTGCATTCAATCTTGAGTTCCTTCCCGAGTAAAAACTGTTGTTGGAATTTTCTGTTCCGTATCTGGATTTTGTGTCCGTTTTCGAACGTCTGTTAGGTGCCCCGCGACCCAGGAGTCATACCCAGTGCAAGAGCAGTCTTTAAAAAACAAAGATCTATTTTTTTTATACAACTATGGTGGCAAACAAGGATACGGCCCACCTGATGGTACCTAACTGTTCACCGTAGCCTATGGATGCCTGCAACAGCAGAGGCATCACTTTCCGTTGCCAAACCTTTAGGAAAGGAAGAATAGAGAAAGGAATTGGGAAGAAGGGGCGGGAAGGGGGAAAGAGGGCGATTGGGCCTCCGGCACTCTCACTTAAAAAACGAAACACAACAGTAGGAATACTGCTATTTCACGTCGATATTCTGTGAGAGGGTAGTCCTTCCTCGGTCGAGCCGGCCCATTCATGCTGAAATCAGCGAGGCTCTACCATTTCACCGTAGCGTATGGAACACTTATGGTAGCCATTGACTTGTTTATGATACGACAATATCTGATAAGTTTATTAAGCTCCAGTCCGACTTATCATAACAGCAGCCGACGATGTCAAATATTTTGGAAAACATGATAAACGTTCTTGGGAATAACATCGAAGGCAAAAGTTATACATGTTCGAGAAGTACTCGTAATTGCTAAAGCACGACTTGTAATCTGTTGTGCTATTTTAAAACACTTAGTATCATGCATATTACCGCGATGGGGTGACTCAGAGGTGTTTCGTGCTCATATTTTGCTGGCTATGTCATCAGGTCTCACGTATTAAACAATTACCAATAGGCTTCTTCTACTATGTCCAGTTTCACAAAGAAAATCCAGTACGCTTAGCCTGGGAATCGAATTCGATACCTTGTTTTTTTTTCTTGTTTATAACAGACGACTCCCTGCAAGTAAATCCTGTTTGTCGAGGGCTTTACAAACATTCAAACAACGGACACGAAGGACGTCTAGACTCGGAACAGCCATTGCATCACACAAATTTTTGTCCCATGTGGGATTCGAACCCACAACACTGGCGTAGTAGCAGTGGCAACACGGCCACTAAATTCACTACGCCAATCGTGCAGTCAGAATCTCAGCAGTCGCATTCCCTGCCATAATGCCACCGAAGCATACATAGCTGGGATAGAATCTAAACTTGATATTTGTCTCTCGAAGAAGCTATTAACTACGATATCACCATATTTACATACATACATACATAGATTCACGCCTGTTTCCCTGAAGGGTAGGCAGAGACTACGGATTTCCATTTGCTACGATCCTGACACAATTCTCTGGCTTCATTCACTTTCATCACATTCCTCATACACGCCCGTCGGTTCAAGGAGCTCTTAACCTGGCCTTTGTCCAGAACGCCTCCGATGTGATCGAGAAACGTTATCACCATATTTATTTAATCTTATTCGTTTTAAAATAATATATAGGTACAAGTTCCATATTAAGTATTTAAGTTTAATAAGTGTCTACAAATAAAACTCAACTGTCTAGTTGACAAGAAAATGAAGCGTAATTTATTCTTGATTACTTGTAAATCAAACCAATTATAATACGTGTCTACTAGTATATAGATATCGTAAATAAGTATTGGACTATAACAGTGTATATTATATATACTACTAGCTGGTACCCGCGACTTCGTCGGCGTGGAATTTACAAAAAAATAAAAAAGTCAAAGTTACTCCTTATAACATCAGCTATCTGCCAGTCAAAATTGGTCCAGCTTTTTCAGAGATTTGCCGGAACAAACAGACAGAAAAAATTTTAAATTGTTTTTAGTTATATAAGTACCGTACCTATATACTTTCACATGCATTTAGTAAAAAGCTGTTATTTTGACATTACACACATACACGTCAATTTTATTTATTTGTTTAGATTAGATCAGATATATACTGTAGTACCTGTGATGTGGCTAAGAGGAGCTAATATGACTGTGATTATTTTCTAGTAATATTGTGCCTAAGTGTTTAAAAGTCATTTTAACATAGATTATAAGGTAACTAGAAGATCAAAGTAAGCCTCAATTTTATCCTGAAGCGGCATATTCATGGAATTTTTTTTAAATCAAAAGGGACAGTCTCAAAACGATAACGAATTCCTCGAAAATAAATGTGATTAGACTTTCTTATTTCTTTATTTTAATTCAGTCTAGTTTGATGAAGCGTTTAGTCCAACGTTCGTCCTTGAGTCGATCGATTAGTGTTGTCACAAACGGCGACTATTTCAGGAATCTGTGTGAACATTTGTAAAAAGAATGCTTGACATTGTCATTATCACTCTGTGCCGGGAACATTAATTTGTAATTTCGCGTGCATTAACGTTGGGAATCGCTCACGCCAATTAAGAATGGCGGAATTCCTAATCAGATCGATTGTAGAAACATGTTTAACATTATACCATTTCACTACACTATTAAAAAACACTGGCCGAATACTTATAGAAAACAAAAAAAGTAAGTATAGATTCTTAATTTAAATTAATGTTACACAATTAAAAAGAGAACAGGTTAAATTTTAAATCCAAACTACCTAATACCGAGCGGTCCGTTCCAATTTTCTTAAAATAAAAATAAAGAAAATGACGAAAAACAAATGTCACTTAATTTCCACACGGAGTTTTAATAATACCGCGTCAACGGAGACGTATTGTTTTTCATTCCGCATATCGGTCAATGTCAGACACGCTTTCCGTTTCGAATTGGAAAAAACTGCAGACTAGAGAGAAAAAAAAATACAGCCAACAGAACGCTGCAGTGCGCCGTCATTCACACTCTACACAAGGATAATCTTAGTACAATAGAGCAATAAATTGAACACGGAACGGAACAACGATTTGCGCCAATAATTCTCGTGTTACCATCTAGTTTACTCATCACTGAATGAATGGGAGGAACTCCGAACCTGGCACATGGTAGGGGGTAGGGTTCGACGGCGGCAGCCAGTAGGCGGCGCTGATAGGCGGATAGTTGCTACCACTCCTGACCCCGCCCGCCTTACCGCGAGCGCCGCCCGCCTCACCACGCATCCTTAACACTACACAACACATTCACAATCACATGACACGAACAACGTCTGCATTGAACCGCGGCCGAGACACTACTGACAACCAACGCGCGTAATAGCGACCGATAGTGAGCCGTGAGGTGCGCGGGCGCCGGCTCTGACGGTCGATCAGTCATTCTTCGTGGTCTTGTGTCACCTAAGCTCCCCCGCCCCCCGCTGTTCATCCTCCACCCCCCCCTTTGTCCGTCCGTCAACGACTAATGAGGACCGTCCTGAATGCGCGTCATACGTTTTTCAATTGCATCGGTCTAACGCTATTGTTCCAAGTAAACATTACAAAGACACCTACTTGAATGTAAATCGAGTTTTATCGGTACGAAATTGCTATCGAGTAGATGAACACATCTACATAACACATCTAAATAACAATTTATAATAGGCTAACATATAAAGAAGATAGATATGTTTGTCTGTGTGTATGTAAATAAATGTTCTATTGAACTAGTATTGACAGAGTGACAAGGAAGTCGTGTTAGAGGAAGACATCAATATTTAATGCAACCGTTATCCGATGAGGAAAATATTAACGCTGTCCTGTCCTTTTCCATAAAACGGTATAATGTTACACAAATTTTAATAATATTAACTGTAAATGTTATAACAAGCTATTTATGGCTGAACGGCGTGTTGGCTTCCGCTTATGTAACTAAGCGGGGTCATAGATTCGGTGTCTGAGCAGGGGATATATTTGCACAGCCTGTAGACGTTTGCAGTCTGCGGTTATCGATACTGGGAATCGTGCTGTGGGGGAACTGTCCGCCATATTATATTTACAATAATTTTCAACTTTAATCGAATTTCAAGTACGACTCCATCATATCGATTTTACATTGAAGATTATTGCTGTAATAGGACGGTGATATTTCTTTTTTTTTATTGTAGCATTTTAGTTTTCAAATAACTTCTTTCAAGTATGAGGAGGCGGAATGTTTTGGAGTGGGTTCGCCTCGAAAGTATAATGACTGGGATTTGAAGTCACGACCTCTTGATTGCTAGACCAATGCCTTATCCATTGGACTACCGTTGCTTTATCTTTATGTTGACTGCACGGTCAGCACAGTGTTATAAATGCCCACTGTCACTGATGACAGTGGGTTCATATTCAAGATGTAACTAAAATGTTATACAGTGTGATCCATAAATAGTTGTTCCCAGTCTGGTTATCAATATTGTTAAGTAGGCCATGGCGCAGAGATTAGCCCTCGTGTTGTCGTTATATTTGTTATTGTTCTGAAGTTTCTAATTAGGTTAAGTCTAGGACAATCAATCAACATCAATCTTAGGCAATCTTTTGTCCGTGTTTTTTAAATAAGGTCGATGTTAATTAAGTTTTTGGTGACAGTTATTGAAATTTATTATTACACCTAGCTATGTATTTAGCTAATTCCCTATAATGTATCATTCCATGTATAAATTGGTAATTTTTGACAGAAATTTTCACTTGCACTACCGCCAATTCCTATAACATTTTAGTTTACTAAAATGTTATCGGAATTGGCTGAATTTTATCGGAATTGACTGTAAGAACGTACACGTCACAAGCAAGCAAACAGACTCACAGACAGATATTAATTTTGATGTATGTAGTAGTATTTTTTGCCGCTGCTTCACTGTGTATCTAAGGCAAAAAAAGTAAAAAATAATGGTTGAAAGGTTGTCTATTGTATTCCCACAACGTTTTTAACCAAGGTTTCCATAAAACATTTGTTTAAAAATAATGTCATTGCCTCGTTCTGTTGCACCGAGAAAAAAGGGCAAACTACCAAACCGACAAACACATTTTCGCATTTATAATATAGTAAGGACCATAGAAATATAAAAAAGTTATTATATCTATGGTAAGGACGTATAATAATTGAAAATTATTATCTACATTAAAACAAGACAATTTATCTGTACCTGAACGCTATTTGCGTGAAGTTTATTTTGTCAGGTGTTCACGAATACAATGTGTAAATATAATGCATGAGAGTTTCACAACAAATACTCTAATATAATGTCACGTTCAGACGGTGATTATTAAAGTCGACGACAAACGAGCGACTGCCGAGCAACTGCCAAAGTGCTGCTAGAATACAAATTTACACAAAACCGATTATACTTGCATCTTGACTTGATTTTGATTGCACGGATGGCGTATCGGTTTATGTGGTGGCCTAGCCATTGCGACGAATTTCGCGGGCTCGAACTCTACACTAAACAAATTTGTACATACATACATACATAGATTCACGCCTGTATCCCGGAGGGGTAGGCGGAGACTACGGATTTCCGTTTGCTACGATCCTGACACACTTCTCTGGCTTCATTCACTTTCATAATATTCCCCATACACGCTCGCCGGTTTAAGGTGCTATTAACCTGGCCTTTATCCAGGACGTCTCCGATCTGATCAATAAACGTTCGCCTAGGTCTTCCCCTTGCGACTGTTTCATTCACACTAGCCTTATAAAATTTCTTAGTCAGTCTTTTCTCGTCCATTCTTTCTACATTTCCAAACTAGCTTAACATACCCTTTTCTATTCTCGTCACTATATCCACTTTCATGCCGCATCTCTCTCTAATACCACTATTCCTTATTCTATCTTTCAGAGTCACACCACATATATTTCTCAGCGCTCTCATTTCTACAGCATTTATTCTGCTCTCATGCTTCTTTTGTGCAGTCCACAAATAGTTGTTTCGAGTCTGGGTATTCTTTTACACAGGTATTATTCTTATCTTATCTTATGCGGGGGCCAGTCAGTGCAGACCGGCGACACTTCGACCCAGTGGGATCTTTTGTGTCACTCTCCCAATAACAACTGCCATAGATGTTCATGGCAGCCGGGACCAACGGCTTAACGTGCTCTCCGAGGCAAGGAGCAGGCGATAATAATTGTCAATCAATACGCACATAATTTCGAAAAGTCGTATAACTTTCGAAAGTCAGAGGTGCGCGACGTGGGTTCGAACCCGAGACCCTCTGCATTGCAGTCTGTTATCTCCCCACTGAGCTATCGGTGCTCTTGTATTAAATGTATATTGTAATGTTATGTGTAGTTAAAATAACAATACAAGCGTAATTTGAATAAATGTGAGAATAATTACACAATTAGCACGTGCATAATTATAATACGAGAAGGTTACTGTGACAGCTCCAACTATAAATTGTTGACGGTCCCAGTACTTACGTAATCATCATTTGCATACAATTTAATAACTATTATGACAGTGTATTCATTTATTTTACATCGCTAACAAGTTGGCAACATATGACCCGTCAAACAGTAAGGTTACTATGGTATCCATTTAATATTAGGTATGCCTATTTGTTGTACCCAGTACACAATACTGTACGCATACAGAACAACGATTTCACGCAATTCAACGTAATGCCGCAACGCAAAAAGTTTGCTGCAATTAGCTATATTGCAACAGACATCACGATGCGGCAAGTAGATGTATATTCTCAAGATGGGTTATAACACTGCAAACATGCAGAATAACGCACGGCGCCGCCACGCTATTCAACGTCATGCTGCAACGCAAAAAGTTTGTAGCAACTAGCTATGTTGTAACAGACATTGCGATGCGGCAGAGAGTCTTATATTTTAAGATGGGTTATGCGATATCGTAGATACAAACATGCGATACAGCGTCGAATTACAGTGATGTGTAAGGGCTATATAAATAAGTGCGTTAGTGAAGATATAGTTTGCTACTGCTAATCCTGTATAAGAATGAATCGCTGCGTTGCCAGGTTCAAGGACGTCTGCGTCCTTGAACCTGGTAACACAGCGATTCATTCAACTCATTCATTTCGCTCTTTAATGAAATCTTGCATAGAAACAGTGTTCTTTTGGCAGAACTTCTTTAAAGAGCTCTGGAATTGCAGGAATTCAACGCTATAGCTGTGATATGCAAAACCAGGATATTCGCGTTGTAGAGTTTTCTGGACCTCTGCCCAACCTTTCACTTCAATAACCTCTCACCCTTGAACAGGTGTGAGGTTATATTGCGTCCAATAATTAAATAGCGTCGTAATAATAATTACTATGAAGCTATTTAATCAATCCACCTCTTTTTCCTTGTGCCAGTTTTCCCTATCACATGTATACTGGAATGAGTCACGGATGTGATGGGCATGTAGTTTATTTTTCCTTTTATACCTACATATGTTTATCTTGCATATGTATTATCCGTGTTTGTGTTGTTTTGCTTATCTATATATTAACACGTGAAGCAAAAACTTTGTACTCCTTTTTACGAAAATTGCGCGGACGGAGGAGTATGAAATTTGGCACAGTTAAAGTTTATATGGAGAAGGAGAGGCGAATCCTAATATTTTTATAAAATATGCATTAGAAATACATTAAATTAATGACAAAACACTACACGCACACAACCATGCATTTGACACACGCAGTCGAAGCGCGTAACTATGGTTACATATATCAATATATAATGACATACATATATCAGCAATATCTTACAGGCAAACTTTGGTCGAATTTCGAGCACTAGGCGATCGCTAGTTAAAATGAATAGGCTAAAGCGAATTTACATTTTAGCCTGATGTGCACTCAATGCAAAAATCGGATGTCAACAACCTTGTGTCGTGTTATTGCTGTGATTAGAGGATTCCAAGATTTTTAAGGTTCCGTGCATCATCAGAGAGGCCCAGGGCGACCTTTGTACTATAATGCTGTGCTTTTTAAGTAATGGTGTACTACTACGGTAGCTGTTTTCCTTCAGGAAGGTTGTATTGTTGTTTGTGGTGTTAGAAAATAGGTGAAATTATGCTAGGGAGTAATGCATGTCTAGCTAGTTCTATATTATTTTGTACATTGATTGCCTTATATAAATAACTAGTTTCTGGCCGCGGCTTCGTTCACGTAAATGCGTCGCATACCGGAATAAAAATGTTAACTTAATAGTTTATATATGTCAGTCTAAGACCAAGATCCAAGATACTGGGCGCAAAGATAGACCCATCATAATGCCAAGTTTAATCCTAATCAATTTAATAATTATTTTTTAGTATCAACATCTTAAGTTCTTCAAAAACTTTCACAATTAAAATATAAAAAAGAATATATTTTGAAACGCGGTATTGAGTTACGTAAAGGTGTTCAACGGTATCCTAAACTCAAGTACCTTCCATTACAGATAAAAACACTAGATGCATATTTTTTCAACAAATCTCATTCTGATCAGCTGATTACACAAGCACACCGGATGTAATAAATTACACGCGATTAAGTCACGGCAAAAAATCGCGTCGTTTGAACGCGCCACGCGAACACTGTGTCGTCTTGATGGAATACCGAACGATGTGGTACCAGTAAAAATCGTCACGCATCCACTCTGAGTAGTGCTTCGTACGTGATCTGTGTTTTAATGTGTCTGTACGTATAAGGTGTCTACACGACGATTCGTTTCGACGTCTGAGGAAGGAATATGAGTCATTTAAAGGTTCTTATTGTATGGGATGTATTGTTCGCCCTTGTTGTTAATGTTTTAATTAGATGTTCTTATTTAAGTAGCATTGTTTTATACTACGTAATGAATTAATCGTTATATTAATTGTATGTATGGTTAGTTGAAGATCGTGTTTGTACGAATCCTTTTTGACTTGCTATCCTAAAATTTTTCATGCATGCTTTAAAATAGAAGGATTTATATATTGTTTGGACAGTGCAATATTAAAATTTTATAATAAATTCAGTTATAGATCTAAAGCCCTACCTTGATATACCATTTTTTATGAGATAGGAGGCAAACGAGCATACGGATCGCCTGATGGTAAGCGATAACCGCCGCCTATGGACACTCGCAACACCAGAGGAGTTACAAATGCGTTGCTGGCCTTTTAAAAAGGAGTACGCTCTTTTCTTAAAGGTTTGTAGGTTGTATTGATCCGGAAATATCGCAGTCGACATACCTCTAGTATTTTTTTGACTGATTTCAAAGAAGTGTACTTTTTAAGGGTATCAATGTTGCTTTATCGACCCTGTTACAATATCTGTATATCTCCAAAGGGATTGGCATATAATGTGCTAAGCCTACATTTAATATATAAATATATACAAACTATACATATATAACTATATACTACTATATGCGCAAGACGTTCTATTTAATGTAAATTAAATAAATAAATCTCGTCTACTTTCAGATATTCGGACACATTTGCAAACTTCATCTTGCTACTAACATTTTTCTAATAGAAAATCCAATAACACTATGACCAGTCCAACAATCGATTCCGTAAGTTCAACATTGCACGCCAACGACAAGAGTAGACGAGGCAATTAGAGGACAAATAGATTTGTGCATATAAATCACACTGCAGTAGTGCAATGCGCACGCGCCGTTATAAATTATATTTTTGATATATATCTTTGATTATTAAATAATATACAGTATTAAGTTGACATTCATATGACATTGTGTTTGTTATTTAATTATGTTAGAATTATTGTCAATGTAAATAAGTTTATTTAAATGAGATTAATGTAACATATAAGCGTGTTGGTTCTGCTGTAAGCTTGTACTGTTTATATAATAAATAAATAAATAAATAAATAAATAAATAACTATTGGCTCGCTCGATTAATGTTAGAATAGACAACTGATGCGTCTGACGACTGTATTAATAGATTGGTATGCTATTGTTTCTTAGCTAGCTTCTGGATGCAGTTTTACTTGTCTTTTATCTATGGAGTTTAAATGCTTTAGAAATTAGTCGATAGATCTTGCTTACTTTTGTCGTCTTCTGCAGTTTCTTCCACATTCTTTTGAATCCAACAAGCTAATTAATATGTACCTATATCTAAAGCTTGTCTTTGAAGTCAGGCCATATTTATATGCTTGTTTAAAACTTTATAAATCGCTGGCTCACTATTACAAGGTTCTATGTTATTTATTTTAACTTTGGGGAAATGAGGTTTAAAATTTGCATATCAGTAAAAATAACTTAAAAAGTAACTTAGAACTATTTGCGATTTAATATTGTGAGGTGGTAAGTGCTTCCATCTATTACTATATTAGTCTAAACAAAAAGGAATGACATATAGAACCATGCAATATTCATAAATAGAACCTTGTAATATTGGACCAGCGAAATGCTACATTTAAGTTATTGACAGAAAAAATTGTTATCCCTTTATTGGACACGGTAATGAATAACTAAATCTTATAATTGGTGACAACGCGATCTCCATAATAAAGAAATGAATGGAAATGGAAATATAAAACACTACATTGGTATGTAGTAAATGTATTAAGTTTATTATCCTAAAAGATGATTCCGATAGTATGTCATACATAACATAAAGACACACGTCGACATACGACGTTGTATACTTTCTCAAAGCAGCAACTGTTTGATAATTCCAGTCTAAATATAGACCGAGTCTTCCACGATAGGCTAATATTATTCCGATGAATGTATGAGTAAATCAATGAATAATATTAAACAATAATAAAGTACTGTGTAATACATTAAACGGGTGTGTAGGCAAGCATCGCCGTATCGATCCCACGTGTCTTTGTGATAGTCACGTAAGGATAAAGTCACATGCCGCGATGTAGTATCGCGATGTGATATGTTTATTGACTAATGCGATGTCGGCTTGAAGTACTTTCAGGACCAGTACAGAAGGTATATAGCTCAATATGACGCGAAACAAAAAACGAACTATATAGATACAGCGATTGTGGAGAGACTATATATATATATATATATATCCTAATCCTAACTAATATTATAAAAGCGAAAATGAGTTAGTTTGTTTGTTACCTTTCACGCCTAAATCACTGAACCGATCATCCTGAACTTTTGCATACACTCGTACGTTGTCAAGTGTACAGAAACGGACATAGGTTACCATTCATCCCGAAAAAAATTACTGTTCCCGAGGAAAACAACAATAACGTTCTTATGATAATAGATGGCGCCACGTCTCTTTCGAATCATGATTGAATTATATTATTACAAGCAGAGTACAACCCGAATTGATTGTCAAATTCTAAATTAACGCGAGCGAAGCCGCGGGCAAAAGCTAGTATTACTATATACCGCACTCAGAATTGCACATTACTAGTTCTATTTTTACCGGTGCGAAGATGCCACAGGGAAGCTCTTTAGGTCCTTAATAGCTAAATTCACTAGAAATAAAAATTGTTCCACGTATTGAATATTTTAATAGAAAATATTGGCTGTCAGCTTTACAAACCGGTACATACAAAAAAGCTTGATATTAATTCTGACGGTGGAAATTACCAAAGGACCGAAAGTTCTTGAAAATGGTTGTCAAGTAAACATGACACTTAAATGTTCAGAAATTGCTGTCTTGCTTGCTTTGATATCTACTTTCGCATTCATTTTGTCACTCAGCTTAGAAATTATTATGAAAGGCCGTATTTTTGTATTGAATACAGTTACTAGGCTGATTTTCTGAATAGATTTACGGAGCCATTTTGCCTTTGCCAATTGACCTAACTATGCAGCCATTATTTTTGACTTGATTTATGTAAGCGTTGCCGAAGAAATTTTTTGGGACAGATGCAAAGTGTACTGTAGGCTTTTTATCTTTAGACAATACAATATATGCATCACAAATTTAAAATAATCAGAAAGGTGATACATCTGAGTTAGTATTGAGCGGATAGTAAATAAAAAGGCCTCTACAGTTCTATATTTACTTAAATGATTTTAAAATTAACAGAACATAAGCAAGTACTCAAGGCATCACTTTCTCGACACGAAAGCTCTTAATTGTGTAATCTTCCGAGCAGCACTTGCAGCTAGGCAAATATTAGCTTTGGCCGTGTTCTTTTTAATGGCATACTTAACTATTTTACACATTATCTTTTTACAACAAAAATATAGTATTTTAAGAGGCCTTTGATACGATGTAGTCGCGTTAACTGCTGAAGAGATACTTTTGGATGCATAATGTTATCTGATACGAGGAAATAAGTGAGAAATACTTTTAGATTTGGTGGGCACAGCGGGAGTCCTACTAAATCGTGGATTTTGCTCAACTGTAGAAACACAGCAACTTATTTTACAAGAACCAGCGTTTGGCGCATGATTTAATTTTGTAAGTATCCATAAGCTACGATAACTGGAGTATCAACCGGGGTATCAGGCAATTTGTAAGCTAGTTTACAACTTTTATTTTACTTATAAATTAATTATTCCATATGTTTTTTAATATACTTTATGTAGTGATAATTAAGTTATTTAAAAAAGCACACCCATATTTGTTTAATATATTTTCTGAAGGTTATACTGCTGACACATTTTAATAATACGTGCCGTTCAGGTCCATACAAGAAAACATTCAGAAGATTACAAGTCTTCAAGATGCGAATGCCAAGAACATTGTAATCAAAGATATGTCGTTTCATATGCATATAATACGTATGTAGGTACGTAGTTTTACGTGCACATACGTCGTTTTACGAACACATACGTCGCACAACGTGGTTATACGACGTTTTAACACAATCTATTTAACATAATCGCACAATGTGTACCGACCTTAACATTATAGGTAGGCAACTGTTGAATCAATTCGTCATGCGTTCCGCGTGAGGGCCTTGAGTCTGGCCTTATCGATATTTAGCTAAACATCGGCTAGGTAAACACTGGCCTATTACAGATATTGTGTATTATAAATAGCTATCACGCTTGTTATAAGCAATGGATTGGCCAGATATATAGTGAAACAGTATGATCATATTTAAGGGTTAATGATAATATTATGTGTTGTGTTGCTAACATAGTTGTTTGTTTTATTATCTTATTGTAATGTCCCGCTGATAAAAGTCCTTATTTTGATGTCTATTTTGTTTATCCTTTTGTGCCTGATATTACTTTTTTAGAAAGAAAGAAAAGAAAGAAAGATAGAAAAGTAATTTATATGATTGAAATTAGTCTGAAATTTAGTAGTAATTAGTTACGAAAATAAATAAAGATAGAGCTAGAATAATATAATAAAAACATTTATTTCGGACATAATCCATAAATGAGTTAGTAACAATTTTCTTACAAACTATGTTAGTAAAAAGAAATCAATTAAGACCATTACTGTTTTCCCGTAACGATGCCCACCCAGTGCGCCTGTATGGGATAATCATTATGGGAAGCAATCATTTGCAGAATGTTGTTGGTGCTACTACGCAATCTCTGAAAATTGACGCTGCTTTTTCGCGCATTAAAGCGTGAAAGCCGTCAACGCGCGCAACTGCAAACATCTGAGAATAGCTGTCGATTTCTTTTTAATATTTTTATTGTACCCAGTAGGATACTTTATTTATTTATTTTTATATTTCATTTTATTTATTTATTTTTAAATGTCCGTATAGTAATACCCACTTTTAAAAAGTCAACGGTAATCCTAACGGAATTCTTTGTCTGAATTATAATTGGTATTATATTTATTTCAAACAACGTTTATTTTACTACCATTTTTACAAACAACGACGACTATTTTCTACAATAATGTTGTAGAATAGTAATAAAGTTATAGCAATAACTATGTTACTGTGACATTTTATACTTTTATAGAGTACTAGATTTTGCCCGCGGCTTTGCTCGCGTTAATTTAGAATTTGACAATCAATTCGGGTTGTAGTCTGCTTGTAATAATTATAATTAAATCATGATTCGAAAGACACGTGGCGCCATCTATTATCATAAAAACGTTGTTATTGTTTTCCTCGGAAACAGTATTATTTTTCGGGATGAAAGGTAGCCTATGTCCGTTTCTGTACACCTGTGTCAACGTATATGAAAAATTTTAGAATGATCGGTTCAGTAGTTTAGACGTGAAAAGGTAACAAACAAACTCATTTTCGCTTTTATAATATTAGTTAGGATTAGGATAGGATTAGTTAGGATGCATTTACTCTGTTATTAAATTTAGTAGAATTTTATAAAACATATTAGTGGCCACACTTATGTATGGAAGTGAAAGTTGGGTATAGCAAAAGAAGCATGAGAGCAGAATAAATGCTGTAGAAATGAGAGCGTTGAGAAGCATATGTGGTGTGACTCTGAAATATAGAATAAGGAATAGTGTGAATAGAGAGAGATGCGGCATGAAAGTGGATATGGTGACGAGAATAGAAAAGGGTATGTTAAGCTGGTTTGGGCATTTAGAAAGACTGACTACGAATGTTTATAAGGCTAGTGTGAATGGAACAGTCGCACGAGAAAAAATTTGGCGAACGTTTCTCGATCAGATCGGAGGTGTTCTGGACAAAGGCCAGGTTAAGAGCACCTTGAACCAACGGGCGTGTATGAGAAATGTGATGAAAGTGAATGAATCCAGAGAAGTGTGCCAGTATCGTAGCAAATGGAAATCCGTAGTCTCTGCCTAACCCTCTGGGAAATAGGCGTGAATCTATGTATGTATCTATTATAAAACATTTATCATATAGGGATAAATTTACATTTATATATGCACTTATCGATTTCCGTTATTGATAACGACGTAAAGGTTGAAGGATACAATAATAACAGCTAATTGTACAGAAATAGTTTTGGAAAAATAAATTACTTTTACCAAATATATTTTAACATTTCGTTAAAAATATGTTGGAAGGCGCATCTCTGTCCTTTCGAAGTTTGTGCGTATTAAATAAATAATTATCGCTTGCTTTAACGGTGAAGGAAAACGTCGTGAGGAAACCTACACGTCTAAGAGTTCTCCATAGTGTTCTCGAAGATATGTGAGGCGCATATCTGTCCTTTCGAAGTTTGTGCGTATTAAATAAATAATTATCGCTTGTTTTAACGGTGAAGGAAAACATCGTGAGGAAACTTACACGTCTAAGAGTTCTCCATAGTGATCTCGAAGATATGTGAAGTCTGCCAATACGCACTTGGCCAGCGTGGTGGACTATGGTCTAACCCTTCTCAAATTGAGAAGAGGCCCGTGCCCAGCAGTGGGACAGTTTAATACAGGGCTGATATTATATATTTAAACTTTCGCTCTGTATCTACCTATATCTCGTATATATAACAGAAATACCGAGCATGATCGCGTTAATAATCGTTTGCTGTTTAGTATATACATTTTTTATTGTGTCTGCCGTGTTTAACAATTAAATCGACGGTGTAGTATCAATATCTAATAACAACAAAACCATGATGCTACAGAACGCGAAAAAAGGTTTATTTCTAAAGTATTTAACATTTGAATCAAAAAGATACATATATTTAAAAAATATAGGAAACGCTTGTAATGGTGATAATGATTTTAATCAAATATTTCAGGTTGTAAACGTAGATAAAATATGCAATAAAGTGACAATTGCTAAGATGTTAGTTATTGGATATTGATACTTCACCGACGAAATGTATTTGCTTTAATGATTTGATTACTGACGTTTCAGAGATTACCTTAAAATATAGATACATTTTGATACTGCTTTAAATAAAATCATTATTGTTAATAGAATATAACAAAAACATTTGTTATGATTACGATTTATGATGATGATAATTATATTTTTATTGCAGTTTTAGATAATAGGTAATAAATCATATGTTTCTGAATATTTCGGTTTTGAGACAAATAATATGCAAGATACATATTAAATTAGGTGCTATCACTTACCATTTCTATTTTCGCTATCAGCCGGCTTCATTTGAATGGGATGGTGCATCTGTAAATAAAAAAAAAAAACAATATTAATATTTATTATTCGTTTACACGTGTGTATATCACTGAACTCCTAAACGGCTGGAACGGTTCTGATGATTATTTTTATATCCGTTTAAGTGGGTCCTTTTAGGCAGAAAAACGTTTCTGGGTCCGTTACTACTGTAGAAAATTATTTTGTTGATTCAGTAACTAAAATAATTTGTGGCGGTAGCTAAATGGCTAAGTTTTGTTTGGTTTCACAGGGTACTTAATAAATATTGACTCAAAAAACACTGAGACTCAGTGAAGTCTCTATTTGAAAATTGCTCAATTCAATAGGCCAAAAACTAATAGGTACATTTTAATATAAGTGCTATCAAAAGAGAAACATATAATCTATTGGCTTGAGCTAATAGTGCAATGGGTTAAATATTCGTCTCGTGAGTGCCAATGCGCAGGAGTTTGATTGTGACAAGGGATAATAAAATTAAGCTTTTACGATTCTGTTAATTTTAGTTATATATAAGAACATTTAGGTTTAGGTTTAAAGATTTTTATTATCACCAACACAACTCGTCACTTATGTGATAACATAACTAATAAAGAAAAAGGTTAATATCCGTCGTCGCATTCACTGTATAAACTAAACAAATTCACAAACAATTCCGAAGGCAGGCCAGAACATTTTATTTATAAATATTCATAGATTTTCAAGTAGTTCTTAGTTTACTAGTACGTATCTATAAACATCACCTATCTATCGACTTTCTTATGTTTGTTTAGTTTGGTTTGATTAATAAGTAACAACTTTTTTTACTGAGCATACGTATATGCAGACGGCGTACTGTGACAGAAATTATTTTAACAGAAAAACACATTAACTCAGTCCTTTCCAAATCTAAACCAGGGCCTCATTATCACTGAGCAAACATGCAGACACCATTGGCAGCCTCGATGGCGTAGTGGTTAATGTAACCGACTGCCACACCTGGGGTCCCGGATTCGAACCCCGCACAAGTCAAACATTTGTGTGCATGAACATGAATATTTGTCTTGGTCTGGGTGTTTCTATGTATAATATGCATGTATTTACAAAAAAAAGTATATATGTATGTTTATACATTGTCTAGTACCCATAGTACAAGCTCTGCTTAGTTTGGGCTAGATGGTGTTGTGTGTACGTGATAGACTATTAAAGAATATTATTGTTATAAAAAAAATCCAAGCACAAAACCGCTTAGGATTGGCTATAAACGCAAACTCTCACAACAAGCCTACCGCTACAGTCGCCAATATATCAGCGGTTTAAAATGTAATTTCCAATTAATCACCACATCGTAAAGTCTATCACCGGCCAGTATATATTTCAACGCGGGTCTACCTGCCAAAATTACCTAATTATAGACGGTTAAAACTAGTGTCCATACGTTCACGATAGCTCTCAAACAATTTTAACCCCATTAGAGTGATTAACAAATTATCGGTTGGCCGGCGATCCGTTCATTTGCTTCTGTTTACATACGAATTATAATATGTACGTGGAGCAAACAATATGTTGGTATGGTACTATATACGTACAATGCCTCCGTGGCGCAACAGTAGTGAATGCGACTGCTGTGAATGAGGTCTCGGGTTCGAATCCCGGGTCGGGCAAACAAAAAGTTATCCGGTTTTCTTTTAAGAATTCTCAATAGCAGCCCGGAGTTAGGAAGTTGGTGGTGTTAGACATCCCCGTGCCTCGGAAAGCACGTAAAGCCGTTGGTCCTGCGCCTGATCTCTCTCCGGTCGTGTCGGATTATCCGTCCCATCGGATCATGAGAGTAAGGGAACAGAGAGTGCAATTGTGTTTGCGCACACGTTTGTGCACTATAATATCTCCTGACCAATATTTGTTAAAATTGGCCGCCGTGACCGAAATTCGGTCTGGAGGACATTGTTATATACGTACAAATATTCAAGACTGTATTTGCGATGGGGTAGGCAGAGGTAATACAATTACGACTACATTTCGGTAGCCTTGGTTTTAGGTCCCATATACGGCAATAGATTTGAAATTTATTAGCGAAATGACTGCAATTTTATCAATGTTGACATAATCTCTTATTTGTATTATTATTATCCGATTTTTTTTATTTTTTATTCTCGTTATTTAATATTGTTTCCTATGACATACAATTTAACATTTACCATGATGTCACACTTATGAACTAAGAATTTTCGGACAAAGTTCTCGTAATGGCTCGAAGCACTATCTCTCTTTTTGTATGCCACTGTATGAGGCTGAACATGTACGAACTAAACACTATTTGTAATAATATCTTGCACTCAATGTATGTACACCATGTTCAAACAAATAAATGAATTCTTATTCTTATTCTAGCAAGCTAGCTTGCAAGCACAAGACCTCATTTACAAGTAGTTATACAGTTTCATAAAAAAAACTCTAAAAGAGATTGCCCTGCTGGCACAGCGGGTGTACATGCGACTGCACGAGGACTGACGTTTAATTCTGGGGTCCGGCAAAGTGTTACTAGGTTTTCTGTCAAAGTATTCTAAATAGCAGTACGTTTAGATTTGTGCTCAGTAAACAGAACAAGACCGACTAGAGCACAGCTGGTTTTTGTGCTTTTAAGGCTACTTTTGATTTTAATCATTCGAGCTGATTACTGATATAGTCATGCAATGGCCTTGTTCCCCACACGGGCCTAAACGTTTGTAATCCACAAATAGTAGTTCTAGGGATTCTTCGTGTCCGTTTTAAATGTTTGTATAGTTCCCCGCGATACCGGAAATATCCATATTGCAAAATCCTTCCTAAATAAAAACATACATATTTTGCATTTTGTCGGCCTCGATGGCGTAGTGGTTAGTATAACCGAGTGCCACGCCTGAGGTCGCGGATTCGATTCCCGCACAAGTCAAACATTTGTGTGCATGAACATGGATGTTTGTCTTGGTCTGGGTGTTTCTATGTATAATATGCATGTATTTACAAAAAAAAAATATATATGTATGTTTATCCATTATCTAGTACCCATAGTACAAGCTCTGTTTAGTTTGGGCTAGATGGTGTTGTGTGTATGTGATAGAATATTATAATAATGCATGCACGCTGTATAAGCGCGTGCAATATCTTCTCCCTAGCCTTTATCATTCCCAAGTCACTTGGGGTCGGCTTTCTAGTCTAACCGGATTTGGCTGGATATCAGATTTTACATGGAACGACTGCCATCTGATATCTGCAACCCTAAGGCTAACGATACCCTAAGGCTAGACTAGTGTCAGGATATTAGAGGGCACTGACTTCCCAGTAACGACTGCCATAGATGTTTATGGCAGCCGGGGCCGACGGCTTAACGTGCTCTCCGAGGCACGGAACAGGCGATAATTGTCAATCAACACGCAAATCATTTCGAAAAGTCGTATAACTTCCGAAAGTCAGAGGTTCACGACGTGGGTTCGAACCCGAGACCCTCTGCATTGCAGTCTGTTGGTCTCCCCACTGAGCTATCGCTGCTATTATCCTTCTAGATCTTTCCTAAATAAAAACACCTACCACCACCTACATACCTACACATTTATTGTGCATTCGGAATTAGAGTACATATTTATTTATTTGGATAATCATTAGCTGATACATTATTACGTGCATTTAATAAACATAAATGCACAACATTATAAAATATTACAGCATGCGTAGAAAAGTAACAGTGGTACCACAGTAAATCAGAAGAATTGAAGAGAACTGAAGCAACATACAAACACACATAACAAATTATGATTGTACCATCTATGATGCGCAGACGATAGCGAATTGTTTAGAACGTTAGATTATTTGTAAACATGCGCTGTAGAGTTGCACAGACGAATAGCCTCAGTACATTGTTGTTGATTTATCGAGCCGATGACTGATATTATATACTGCTAAATAATTATAACTCTTTGATCTTTTAATTTTGTTATAGAACGCAGAGCTGGATATTAGGAATGATCCTATATCATGGCAATGTCTGTTCAAGCGCAAGCAGGAATGTATGTATGTATTGTTGGCGCAGCATAATGTTGAGCTTACGATTACTTTCGTGAAGTTACCGGTACCAGTGCCAGAGTTAAGAAAAGTGCTATTCGATTAGACTGACTCCGTGGCGCAGCGGTAGTGAATGCGTCTGCTGCGTGTAAGGTGCCGGGTTCGATTTTTAGATCGAACAAATTGTTATTGGGTTTAACTTTAGAAAAGGTATCTTCCAGGCAAGCGTGCTCCATCGTCGACTGCAGCTTCACTTAAAATCAAGTGAGATCACGGTAAAACGCAAGCCTATCACAGTATAAAAAAAATCTAAGCATCAACACAAAGAAATTTACTCGGTCAATGACAGTGGACTCGTCTATTTTTACGTACAACCTAACCTAACACATAGCCGGCGAAATGTGTCTCCGTTCCATCATATCATGTCAGTATCTGATTATTTATTAAGCGGTTACCGTATCTTATGTAAGCTTGCAATACTGAGATACCGCGCACGTTGCTCATCTTTTTTTTAATACACTAAGGCAAACAAGCATACGGCCCACTTGATGGTAAGTGGTCACCGTAGCCTATAGACGCCTGCAACAACAGAGGCATCACTTGCGCGTTGCCGAACCTTTAGGGAAACAAAGGAAGTGGGAAGGAGAAGGAGCGGGAAGGGGGAAAGAGGGTGATTGGGCTGCCTGCACTCTCACTACTCGAAACATAACAGTAGGAATACCGCTATTTCACGTCGATATTCTGTGAGAGGGTAGTACTTCCCCGGTCGAGCCGGCCCATTCATGCTAAAATCAGCGAGGCTCTACTACCTATAAACTACTCTACGCCTGACTGCAAGATAATACTGTTTCTCACTGGTAGCATAGCATTTCCTTCTCCTAAAGAATCCGAACATATAACCAAAGTTGTTTAGCTTGCTTGTTCGCCGGAGTACAGATACGTTCTTAGTGAAGCTCCTTGAGTTTATACCAAATCCTAGCTCTAGATTCTACCTCACAGAACAACACTTTCTTACTTATACTTTGTGAGTAGTCGACGTAGGAAAACATCACAATTTAAACACTCCGCTATGAAACTACGTGTATTAAACATGCGGCAATAAAAACTAGAGAGAGGAGCCGTCAAATGTCGATCGATAATAGATCACTTAGTACAAATAAACTGTTAGAAGTATTTGTGTGTCAGTCGTGCCGGTTCGTCGCCAACGGCATAGGTTAAGATCGTTAGACAGACTACGACTTACGGAAGGGTGAGAGAATTTGATAGGTCAGTCACCTATTTAGATTGTCAATGATCACTTACGGCTAATGAGTACCATAGCTTAAGATTTTTAGGTGTTTACTACCTCAGTGACGCAGTGTAGGTATGCGATTTCTAAGCACGAGGTCTGAGGAGATTCGATTTCTGAGTGAGGCAAAGTGTTATTAGTATTTTCGTTTGAGAAATTCTTAGTAGGTATGGTAAAACGTTTTAAAAATACACATAAAATAATATCCAGATTCGGAATAAATAGGTTACAGAATTTAGTGCCTCATGTGGGTGTCGACTCCACAACACTTGGCGCACCGGCAATAGCGAGACAACCACTTTAACCACTGCGCATTGTCCATATATTCCTAACTTAGGGTATGCCATCTCTAAAATTTGGCGACCAGGACAAAACCCCGGATTTTAGAGCCCAGAACCCGGATATGTCAACATGTATTTTTAAACATAGTCAGTTAAAAAACAGCTACGGGACGGTGAATGTAGCGAGTCGGTTCGTCGGTTGATCGCGGCGTGCGGGCATAGTGCGTGTGTCGCGGGCGGCCCAAGACTTTAAATTTTTAAACCCGGACTACAAATGAAGCCCCGCCCAGACACTCCCCGGATGCCCTCTAAACTAGGACAAATCCGGGGAAACCCGGACGGATGGCAACTCCATCCTAACTAGCTATTATCCCTACATCCGCTATTTCAATCTTTGTAAACTACCCCGCAATACAGTAATAATAATGGCAAATTCAAGAGATGTAACTAAAATAAAATAGTTAACGCATTCGAATACCGACGAATATCATTCGAATATTTTCAAACCACTCGAAAATTTGAATCATTCGAATGTATTACCGATAATCACACATCATTAGCGAACATGTAAAACGCCAGATGCGCCAAAAAAAGTCAGAGCCATCCATCAGCGGCGTCTCCGATTTATTTATAGTTGGACGTGCACCGCATAGTTCTTAGTTATTGAGTAATGGTCAGAAAACATTGGCAGCAATCACTTTCCACTCGTCACCGTACTATCGTAGTTATTCCAAACGCGTTTTGAGGAAATAATCACTCGCTCAATCTTGTGCTAGCTTTCTGATTTCGGTTTTCAATGTATTTTACTTGATGAGTTTATTGTGTAATCAGTACTGGAAAGTCAATAACAGTTTACTCAGGAACTTGAACTATCATATCTAATATTATAAATGCGAATGTATGTTTGTTACGATTTTACGCCGTAACTACTCCACCGATTATCACGTAATTTCGTATACAAGCTGTCAGAAAAATCGTAAGGTACCTAGGCTACCCTTCATCCAGACAAAGGAACTGTTTCTAACATAACTTAAACTAAAACGCGAGTGAAAGCGCGGGCAAAATTTAGTTTCTGAAAAATGTGTAGAACTAAGATATGCATATAATTATAAGCTCCCATATGTATATCGCAGTCTTAATAAAACAAAGACTTATTTGAGTATTTTGGATTAATCAAATTTAAACTTTATTGCAATTACTCTTCGATCAACAATACAACTAGATATCGGGTCGGCGCAAAAAATACGTTTCAGTAAATAAAAGCGCACTTGAGATGTGAGCTCTTATTTTGTTTTTAGTTCAACACAGCCAATGTAAACACGTCTCACAATGCCGCACTGTGTATTCAAAAGTTTCAAAAATAATGCCCGAAAAAGCAATTTAACGGCCGGAGTATCTTACTTTCGGTAAGTACATAAAGAATAAGTTATATTTTAAGCTTTAAACTAACAAATAATATCAAATTTTGAACAAAATTACCGATTTTAAACCAGCACTACAAATGTTTGGCCAAGGCTCGACAACACACGCACAAACTTTTATAACAAAAATAAACGAAACAAAACGTTGTAGCTGTCAAAGTACTTTATTTGTTGCCGCTTAAGGTTGATTTCACACTAAATGTTGTTGTATGTGACGAATGATCGTAAGTATTAGATAATATTTTGAAGATTTGTGACTTTATTACTAGGTAAGATGGTTGTAATTAGATTGAACTTAAAACTGTTTTAAAAGTTTTCTCTCCGTTTGTTAGTAAACAAATGTAGCTGTGTATACGTATTGTCACGCGGACAGCATTATTTGATTTTGTACGTGACCCGATATCTAGTTGTATTGTTGATCGAAGCAATTACTTAAAACAAATGTAATATTAGAATTTTTAATTACACAATTAGAGTAGAAGTTGCGTTACCTCAAATTTTGTGTTTACTTACTGTTTTATAAAATAGTGCGTTAATATGTTTGAAGGATTAGGCTATAGTCTAGTTAAGTACGTAAGTAGCAGATCATTAAACAAGTTTACAGAAGCACTAGCTATCCGTCGGGAATAGTAATTTTTCTTAGATGAAAGATACCGTATGTCTTTTTCTGCTCTCTTGACAACATGTATGCGACATTTCATGTTGGTCGGTCGAGGAGTTTACAAACAAACTCAGATTGGCACTTATAATACTAGTCAGGATAGTATGTAAAGATTGCTACTACAATGATAAAATAATATAAAACAGTGGTAGCTCAATTGATAAGCCATCGAATGTACATCGGATGGGTCATTATTTCGAATCCTACCTATTGAACTACTGACATAAACCTACTTCTAACACAACCATATCAGATTTTTATTTTTTTTATTTTATTACTAGCTTTTTGGCGCAGCTCCGCCCGCGTGGTAACTACATCAATAAAAAATAGCCCATGTCCTTTCCCAGGTTTTAAACTATATCTGTACCAAATTTTATCTAAATCGGTTGAGTGGTTTAGCCGTGAAAAGGTAACAGACAGACAGACAGATAGACAGACAGAGTTACTTTCGAATTAATACTATTAGTAAGGATTTAGGTGGCAAACGAGCAGACGGATCGCCTGATGGTAAGCGAATACCGCCGCCCATGGACACCCGCAACACCAGAGGAGCTAGAAATGCGTTGCTGGCCTTTTAAAAAGGAGTACGCTCTTTTCTTGAAGGTTTGTAGGTCGTATTGGTCCGGAAATACCGCAGGCGACAGTTCATTCCACAGTTTAGTCGTGCGAGGCAGAAAACTTTGAAAACTTAAAGGGGTTAACAACAATAGACACTAATAATTTGTAACCTTGTCATTGTAAAGAGAAACTTATTAATACAGACGTATGATTGATTATGGTGAGTCCTTGCCAATAAAATGTATAAAATCGATTATCTTAGAAATTGGATTAACAATAAATAGACCTAACAATTTCCTTAATGGAGTTATTCATCTGCACACTATACTACTTATTATGATATCAAATACCCGAAATTATCCACATAGATGAATTATTATCATTATAAGAAGATAGGTACTTATATATCACCGAAAACGGACGGTCGACCTTTATCTAATTACATTTGGCAATCATCAATCAACCGGTATGTAACTCTCTCATAGATGTGTAGACTCTTACGTATACATTTATGTATATCCTGTGTACCTAAATAATATATACATAATATAATCTCAAGCTATCTTCTTCCCCTTAGCCTTTATTATTCCCAAGTCACTTGGGGTCGGCTTTCAGTCTAACCGGATTTGACTGGATATCAGTTTTTACATGGAGCGACTGCCATCTGACCTCCGCAACCCGAAGGCTAACGATATCCTAAAGCTAGACCAGTGTCAGGATATTAGAGGGCACTGACTTCCCAATAACAACTGCCATAGATGTTCACAGCTTAAGTGCTCTCCAGAGCAGGCGATAATTGTCAATCAATACGCACATAATTTCGAAAAGTCGTTTAACTTCCGAAAGTCAGAGGTGCGCGACGTGGGTTCGAACCCGAGTCCCTCTGCATTGTAGTCTGTTGGTCTCCCCACTGAGCTATCGCTGCTGCGCTAATCTCAAGCCCAGTGATCTGATTTAAAATTATAATCCCCACACTACCTAGTGTCCGGTCTGAATCACACAGGATTTATTCCTATAAATCCTGTGTTATTCAGACCGGACACAAAGAACACCCAGACACGGAATAACTGTTTGTGTCACACGATTTTTTGTGTCGTGTGGGGATCTAACCCACAATACTTGCCTTAGTCGCACTGACGAAGCAATCACTCAAATCACTGCATCATCCTTGCAGTCCAATGCTATTTATATAATACAATATTTGCTATTTACATTCGATTACAGTTCTTGCAACTCACGAAGGCGAGCGGGCTTTATTTGTGGTAAACGCGTATATGTATGTGTGTGTGTAAGTGTCGCTCGCAACTGTCCGCTCTGTCGAACACGCACACTAACGCACTGTGCATGTACACGTTCAACTACAAGTAAAGCCCGCTCGCCTTCGTGAGTTGCAAGAACTGTAATCGCGATGATCATGTGTGTAAAGGTAAACTTATTTTATTAAGTCCTGATTACGATCCGTTGTCTCATATTGTTTTATGTAATGGGAAGGCAGAAGCGTATTACACTAACATTTCGCCAATTGTGACTTTATGTTTCACAGTTCTAGTATACAAATCCAAACTAAGAACTACGGTTGGGTGCGGGGTCCAAGACCGATCTGTGTAAAAACCTTGCGGCAGCCTACATCTAGCAGTGGACGTCATTCGTCTGAGATGCTAATAAAAAATTTTTGGCAGAAGAAACCAATGTCACTTTGCCGACTCGGGTGTCGAATCTGAGACCGCAGAGCAATCGCATTCATTACCATTCCGCTACCGAGCCAGTAAATAATTTATATCATAATATCTACAGTAAGTAATATCAGATTGTATTCAGCAGTCTTCCATAATTAATTGTTACATTCATTTTAAATTCAGTGAGCAAATTAATTATTCAAGTAAATGAGCAATGATCCGAACTGTGTGAACGGCCCATCGGCAAAATCGAATTATATCTGTCCAGAGACGAATAGGGGCAAGAAATTGTTTGACTGACCAATATTTGGTCCGGGTCTGGGTATTCTAGGTGTCTGTTGTCTGTATGTTTGTAAAGACCTCCCCAAACACAAATGATTTAAAATACCTCAATTGTTTCTATACGTACTTATTCTGAAGCTTGTAAATCCGATTCCGATGTGATAAAAATAGCGTGAGAAACACCCACATTATAGCCATTGTCAGACACTGTGCTGCTGCTACAGAAGTCTTGATAGAAAAATTAAATTACCTTTGTATGACCAGGGGATCAAATCTGGGATTAAACGTTTGTTCGCAAACTTATGCTACAGGACCAAAGATGCTGTCAGTAATACAGTGTAAACAAATAAAAAAAAATACGTGCAATACATTTGTTAATTTTCCTGTCTTAGTGGCGCAATCGTTTAAAAAGAATTGCCATGCATGAGATTTCCGGTTCGATTCCAGGCACCGGCAAAGCGTTATTCGGTTATGATGTAAAGAAATTATCAGCAGCTGCAGCAGTACGATATCTGAAACTGTGGCAAGCAATTGGCTCTCTTGTCTTTTCGGGGATATAGACATGGAACTATGAATTTACGTCGACCACGATGGCGTAGTGGTTAGTGTAACCGACTGCCACGCCTGAGGTCGCAAGTTGGATTCCCGCACAAGTCAAACATTTGTGTGCATGAACATGGATGTTTGTCTTGATCTGAGTGTTTCTATGTATAATATGAAAAAGTATATAATGTATGTTTATCCATTGTTTAGTACCCATAGTACAAGCTCTGCTCAGTTTGGGCTAGATGGTGTTGTGAGTATGTGATAAAATATTAGAATATTATTATTACGTAGTCCAATCACCATCTAATATTCCCAACAAGACTAGCGTTAATTTCCTAGTTGACCGCAAGAACGAAAGGCACATTTCCACCAAGCCATATCTTCACCAATCAAACCTCGTATCAATAAATAACAGTCAGGTCCATAAGACCCGATCCATGTGCGACAATTCAAATCGTCCTAGATTTAAGGTGAGTCACATATCGTGACAGGAATCGCCCATTGCAGGTTTATTGCCTCCACTCAATATAAATTCCCGATAGACGCGGAAGGCATTTGCCTATTAGGGTTGATGCAGGGTCGATTTAGAGTAACCGGACTTTTCATGAATTATTCTTTTATTTCTTGATCTTTTGAAGTAAATGAGTGCACTGTATAAAGTTTAATGATTGCCTATGTACAGGTCTGACTGCTTTTATGGTCTTTTTTTATAGGAATTGAACTGCATTAAACTGATTTTATCGCGTTGTTAATTTTTAAAACACTATTATTAAATAATGTTCAATCTTTAAACTACTATTGTTAAACACTGTTACTAGTTACTGTTAACTTGTACTTATGCTATTTAGAATAAGTATAATAGTATTTTTTAATTGATCTTTTTTCATATTATATTATTTAATTTGTATTTGTATTTTTTTTTATTATTTATTTGGGCGTGTATGAGGAATGTGATGAAAGTGAATGAAGCCAGAGAAGTGTGTCAGTATCGTAGCAAATGGAAATCCGTAGTCTCTGCCTACCCCTCTGGGAAACAGGCGTGAATCTATGTATGTATGTATTTAATTTGTATATCCAGAAGCTGGGCAAAGGCATTTCTTGGATTTCCAAAACCTTTTTAGCCCTAGCCCTTTTTCTTTGTAACTCTAACCACCGGTAGGGGCCACCTGTGCTCCCGATGCCGATGGGTCTTCATACTTTTCTTTATTATTAAATGTATCTTTTTACAATAAGATATTATTACATAAAATGTAAAAATATCCAAATGTGCTATAATAAAGAAAATAATAATAACAGTTTGTTAATTTCATGTTTAGAAGCTGTCTCACTGGGTGCCACGATTTCTTTTTACTACGCTGATGCAGTGTTGTGTAGCAGACTCAAGATTTATTCGAGAAGTATATGAAAAACTCAAGTGTTCCTTGTCAATATTTTTCTTCAGCATTAAAGCGAGTGATAATTAACTACAAAATGAGACCTATAATAAGTTTCTGTACAGAAAGTAACACAAAAAATATTTTATTGTATGTTTATATTCCTAATATAAAATTGCGTTACAGAATTTCTTAAGAGAGCACTGTGTCGTTCAAGGTTCTGCTTCTTGCATTAGTAGCACAAGCAACTCTCTTTCTTGCCAGGTTAGCAATATTATACGAAAGGTATAGACAACATTGTTAAGTAGCATATATTAGAAAGAGCTTCACGAAAATATGACGGAAAACTACAAACCAACTCGTCTTAGTGAAAGTCTATATTAGTCCTCGGACGGAACCAGCGATAGTATGCTGACAGAGTTTATAGACATGTAAACGTCAACATGTATTAAACCCAAGTTCCATCTCGTAATCAATTAGTTGAATCAGTTGATTAACTGCTACAACATTGTTGGATGGCAAGGATGATTACTGCTAAAAATATACCAGTCATAACTGTGCCAGAACTCGGTTTCTATAGAAACTGAATACCGTTTCTAGGCTACTAAAGCGTCAAAATAAACATACGGGGGACTTGGTGGTAAGTGGTTACTGTTGCTTAGGGTGCTTGCAATGTCAAGGCTAAACTGGTACGTTAGAGTCATTGTAAATATGGGTCGTATGACTAGTGCAAAAGAAAAAGACCAGTAGGCCTGCTGGTACACGGTATTACCAGCTTATTGAAAGAATTCAACACAAGGCTGTGCTTTTCTCGAGGGCGGAGGTTTTCATAATAATCCGTGGAAGCGTCATTTGTTTTACAAGGTACTAGCTTTTGCGCGCGGCTCCGCCCGCGTGGTGCCTACATCAATAAGAAGTAGCCTATGTCCTTCCCCAGGTTTTAAACTATATCTGTACCAAATTTCATCTAAATCGGTAGAATGGTTTAGCCGTGAAAAGGTAACAGACAGACAGACAGATAAACAGACAGAGTTACTTTTGAATTTATAATATTAGTAAAGATTAATACTTTTCTTACATTTTTCGCTTTGTGTTTATTTGTTAAGAGCATTCTAAACTGGAATTATGTTACTGCAATATGTGGCTGAAAGATTTCAACTATATCTTGCCTAGCTCGGCAAAATATGAACATAATTTTTTAACATAAGTTTATAAGGCTAGTGTGAATGGAACAGCGGCAAGAGGAAAACCTAGGTGAACGTTTCTCGATCAGATCGGAGGTGTTCTGGACAAAGGCCAGGTTAAGAGCACCTTGAACCGACGGGCGTGTATGAGGAATGTGATGAAAGTGAATGAAGCCAGATAAGTGTGTCAGGATCGTAGCAAATGGAAATCCGTAGTCTCTGCCTACCCCTCTGGGCAACAGGCGTGAATCTATGTATGTATGTATAATTTTTTAGACAAACGTATGCAAAATATCAACGTGGCTGTTATTGCCGACCAGTGTATTGCCATACATTGCAGTAAAAATATTGTTTGCTTAAAAGACACTTTAGCAGGTCATAATTAGTAGATTTTAATCTTTTCATAAATATCGACGAGCATCCTTATCGTATCTTATGTGGTGGGCCAGTCAGTGCAGACCGGCGACACTTCGACCCAGTGGGATCTTTTGTGTCGACACTCTCCCAATAACGACTGCCATAGATATTCATGGCAGCCGGGACCAACGGCTTAACGTGTTTTCCGAGGCACGGAGCAGGCGATAATTGTCAATCAATACGCACATAATTTCGAAAAGTCATATAACTTCCGAAAATCAGAGGTGCGCGACGTGGGTTCGAACCCGAGACCCTCTGCATTGCAGTCTGTTGGTCTCCCCACTGAGCTATCGCTGCTCGACGAGCATCCTTAGACAAAAACCGATAAATCTAATTCGAGTGTTAATCCTAACATCGATAATAACTACCCAATATAATTTTCGAATACAAAATAATCTCAGTACTTCATAAAGTATTAAAATATATAATGATCGCTTTATAATACCCAAAGTTTGTGAGCGTTGATTTTATTTGATCTGATAAGGAGTTTCCGTCGCTTTACCCCTTCATTTGGTTGTTGAGCGGAGAGTACCCAGCTATAATAATTTATAAGCTATCAAATAATATTTCGACAGAGATTTATGCAGCTTAAGACAATGGAATTGGTAGTAGTCTTCTGCTGTTCACTTGGGTTTTATCATTAACATAACAGCGTTTATGCCAACTTTTATTCTGTAATACCACTGAGATGGCACTGTAAAAAAAAAAACAAACTAAAAAGTAGACAATAATTTAATAATTTTAATGTAAAATAGCGTGGGGTGTTTTCTAAGATATTTTGATAACCTCCACACCACGATTTTTTACATTAAAATTATTAAATTATTTTCTACTTTTAGATTGTTTTTTTAATAAAGCGTTTTTTTAGTTTTTTAAACTATAATTTTTTTTTTAAATTATTGTATTGTCATCGGTCCTCGACAAGTCTACAACGTTTAAATGAAATCTGACCGTTTGAAGTGGGTCAAAATCGAGCTCAAAGGAGTCGGTTACATACAGACAAACATACAAGTGAAACTAATAAAAGCGTGTTAAAAAATACTTACATATTGTGCAGTTTTGTTTCGTTTTAATTGCTTTTGGAATATTCCTTCGTGTGTGACAATAATAATTTTACTTTCATACTTTATATATTCATCAATTTAAAGTAGAACATGGCAATCATATATTTGCACGGAGGTGGCTGCAATCTTTATAATCTTACTAATATTATAAATATAAAAGTCAGTAAGATATGTAGAGGTTTGGATAAAATATTTACTAAAAAGTTAGCTTGCATGACCAAACCGGAAAGTAAACTTTGAACAAAGGTGTAATGCATTTACACATGTTAAATCCATTCCTGTAACTATTAATGTTCATAATTTTTATAAGCCTATTAATATGTCGTCATCATCCTCTTGCCCTGGTCCTAATTTATTTGGGATCGGCGGAGTATGTCCTTCGCTTCCATACTTCTCTGTCACCCCGTCATCTGATAATTTACCCCTTTCCCTTTCGTATCCATCCTCACACACTCCATCCATCTTTTCCTTGGCCTTCCTCTCCCTTTTCGTCCCTCTACCCTCATATTCATTATTAATAAGTCATATAAGTCGAAAAAGGCATTAATAGCATTTTCTTTTTCTATTAATTTTTGGGTTAAGTTTATTATAAATTTAAAGTTGTATTATAAGTTTAAAGTTATCAATATTAGAAATTATTTAAGTTGTTAAACCAGCCTAGCCGGCCTAACTGGTACTAGCACCTATCTACAATCACCAACAATATTCAAACGAGTACCACGTACAACCCTAAATGCCACGTCACATGCCAGTACAGTACAGTCGCGTACAATGTTAGCGCACAACGTTCGGGCATCGAACGTCGGGCAAGATGGTTTAAAAATAAATGAACCGTGGCGTGATTGGTGACTCGCGTCTCGTTAGCCGCGGTAATTAGTTTATAGATCGTGTAATTACCTACAATATATGGTATATATAGCTTGCTTTTGCCCCAGGCTCCACTCTCCAATTCCTGAGCTAATTTAATTTGTCGATTTAGTTTTCACTTTGATTCTTACGGTCGGTAGTTCCTAATCACCTGGGGCAGCAAAAGTTATTGCTTTTCGATGGTTCATTATAATTTTCTATGAGTAGGAAGGAATTATTTTACTGAAACCCGACAAAAACGTAGCAACACTGTTTGTTTTGGTAAGAGTTCCGAGATCTTAAATAATTAATTCTGTAGTGCGTCAGGCATGTTAGCGGAGGCGCGAACAGACAGCTTTGAAGCTGTAATGCGAAAGAGGACAGCATCTCTGATGCAAAGGATTCGCCGGAGCAGCAACAGTATCCTGAAGGTGATCAGATGTAGGCTAGACTGTCCCTTCCTGTGGCACTGGACTCGTAGGCATAGCGGCGGGGCCGGTGTAACAGGAAGATACATGAATTAATTTTAATAATAATTGTATATACTAACATAGCTTTTTTAAGTTAATGTTATTAACAAAATATGGATGTAAATCTGAAATAAATGTTTATTATTATTACTTTTTTATGTAATACCTTCAGCTATTGCTAATAAAATTATCAATCACGTCGCTAACTGTTAGTTTGCAATGCTAGTATTTATGCATAAGGGCCAAACCTATGCAGCACCAACGAAAAACAAGAAACCATATCGGAATAATATAATTCAGTGAAAGAAGCTCACTATATGGAAATAAATATTTGATTAATTCCTGTGTCGCGGTGGATTTTACAAACATTCAAACAACGGACACAAAGTCCGCCCAGAATCGAAACAAATATTTGAGAGACACAAATTTTTATTCCGAACTGAACTCACAACACTCAAGGCAGTGTCAGTGGCGACCACTTAAATAATCATGAGTGAGGGTGCCGGAAGCCCAATCTTCTTTCCCACTTCCCTTTTTCCTAAAGGGTCGGTAACGCGCAATTGATGCCTCTGGTGTTGCAGGCGTCCATAGGCTACGGTGACCACTTACCATCAGGTGGGCCGTATGCTTGCTTGCCAGCTTAGATGTAGGTATAAAAAAAAATGTAGACCATCGCATACGTCAGCGTGAGTTGGCAGACTTCACACAACTTCATGTACTTACTGCACCAATTTTCACAGATCTAGATTTCCTCGCTATACTTTCCTATTCTCACAGCGAGCCACGAAAACCTATTATAAATGCGTAAAACTGATTAATAGAAAGACTTTCGTGCAATTACTGCACCGATGGCGTTGTGGTTTAAGTGGTCGCCTCGGCACTGCCGCGCTTAGTGTTGTGGGTTCGATCCCCACACGGGACAAAAAATTGTGTGATCCACAAATGGTAGATCCAAGTCTGGGTGGTCTTTGTGTCCGTTGTTTAAATGTTTGTAAAGTCTCTCGCGATACAGGAATTATTCTTGGTGCGGGATTTGTCGTTTTAACAAGAAAAGAAAGAAGTCTTTTTAAAAGAAAAAAGAGAAGTAAGACTTAGTTCATCGCAATACATCAGCATGAGTTGGCAGACTTTATACAAGTTATCATACTTACTGCACCACTTTCACACATTTAGATTACCTCGCTTGTATAGTTTCTTTACTTTCAAAGCGAGCCACGAAAACCTATTATAAATGCCTAAAACTGATTATTAGAAAGACGTTCTTACTTTAGTGTTGAAAAATTCTTTGGCACGAGTACCTAATGAATGGAAATATTTGTGGGTAATAAAAAACGCATAAAGAATCTTTTAATCTTAATAGTTTTATATGAAAATCGTACATTTAATACGTTTTCATAGTAATATCGAGACGTTAACTATATGATTTATGATCGCGGCTGAATTAAAATTGTTGTTAGTGAGAATTTTTTGGATTAATAAAATATTTTTTGACGCTTTATTGTGTTCACAACGTGAGTTTTCGTGCTGTGAATACGAGTGTTTAGCCTATTTACATTTATTTTAATTGGAATACTGATCCGACGAAAGGTGGCTACGATGTGTTCATGTTTTGTTTGCTTATATTATGAAACTTTATTCTTTTATAACGGTTACTAATGAAAGGAAGTTCATTTGATGCTGTGGCTACTTTAAAACTAATTTTGAAAAGAGGCAGTTTCAAACAACTGTTAAAAATATATCTAGATTTTATTACTGTTGTGAGCTTCAAGAACAAACTTATAGAAACATTATATCCGAATTAAGCACATTTTAAACTAATACAAACAGCATCCTACTAGGAATACAAATGATTGACAATTAAAATAATCCAAATGCTTTAAAGTTTTCAAACTGACTGACTCGTTTAGACAAAGAAATACATTATTTAAACTTCTATGCGTAATAATTATTTATACCTTTTCATGAGTTTACCAACCGAACAAAAGTATTATTGTGGCTTATGATTCTAGCATTCAGTCAGAAGGCGCGTACGGTATTTTCATAATTTAGTCTGATATATCAAAAGAACGACAATATCTAGCTATCGTTTACTACATTTAATATACCAAAACCTATCAAAAGACCACTCAAAAACATCAAAAACCAAACTAAATCCAACTACATTAGAAAAACAATATCTTTTACCTGAAAAAACGGCATTCAGAAACTGGCCGATAATCCCGAACCGTCCATTTTCTTAACATCAAAGCCTTAAGACTGGCAGGTACATCAAGAGGGAAAGCAAAAAAAGGTACAACGCAAAACAAAAGGGCCACTTAATACCTTTGTCGCGATGTTAGGTTAAAGTACCTAAAAGAAAAAGGTACCTAGCGAGGGTACCCGCAAGGTGCCCACAGTTAAAAGGTACTGGTCGAATCAAAGTCCCCTTTTACGCTTATTACACGGTTCGGGGGATTTTCGACGATAAAAAATGTCTCGGCAAGTCCAAACATTATTTTTTGTGTTCGCTGTACTTTCTATTCCTTATTATATTACTAACATTGCAAAGCAGGAAATGGAGTTACGCTAGCGTTGGTCGCAAACTATCTTATATGGGGGCCAGTCAGTGCAGACCGGCGACACTTCGACCCAGTGGGATCTTTTGTGTCGACGCTCTCCCAATAACGACTGCCATAGATGTTCATGGCAACCGGGACCGACGGCTTAACGTGTTATTCGAGGTACGGAGCAGGCGATAATAGTTAATCAATACGCACATAATTTCGGAAAGTCATATAACTTTCGAAAGTCAGAGGTGCGCGACGAGGATTCGAACCCGAGAGCCTCTGCATTGCAGTCTATTGGTCTCCCCACTGAGCTATCGCTGCTCTAGTCGCAAACTAACTGTGGCATCACTAGGTCTCGACAGGCGCGATACTCCAAAAATGGAATTGTCGCGAGCTGCGATTACAAGACATGACTAATAGACATACAAGACATATTAATACAGCGCTCTCAAATAATTTCTGAATACGAATACGATGAGGAATATAGCAAAGATCTGACATGATCTTTTATTGTGTGGATACTGCTGAGTCAGGTAGTCCTATTATTTTATGAAATCATTCGTGTCTGAAGCACGATGTTGTGGTCGATCTAGCTTACAAAATAAATATGCTATTTTCTTACTGAAGACACCCCCCCGCTGACAACGCACAGACGATACAAATACCATCACTTAAACTGTCAACCGTACAGAGCTGCACTTAACCGAGAGATTGCATAAATCACTTAAATATGTTAAATTCGCCGCCAACAACCATTTTTCGCCTGATAATTTTTTCTATTGCAATCTTTTGTCGATATTTTTTAAACTTCGAACACTCATTGCTTATGTTGCTTGCAATATATATTAAGACTACGCCGAGCGTAAGACAGATAATGACAGAGCTCTTGCGGCGTATATTCAAATCGGCGCGTGGCCACCATAGTAAAATTGTATGGAGGATTTGAAGTGCTTTTTTTAAGAAATCTTTATTGTCAATAACTTGGGACGGACAAATTGTAATATAACTATTTATGTTTCGTTTAAGCTGTAAAATAGGATAGATTTGTTACAATCTAAAAATCACGTAACATGAGCTTACGTTTTTGCATTTTTCATGCAAATTTACTTAATTTTGTAGGCGAAAATATTAATTATTTTAAGTTTTTCACACGAAGTAATTGTGAACACATTAATTTTTATGGTTAATGTATATTTTATATTAGTATTAAACAAAAATTGATGATTTTATTCACTTAACTATGACCGCCTGTTTCGGCACATTTCGCTCGGCGCAATCTTAAGCTTTGCATATTCAGGCACCACAATATGCCAGTATATGATATATAGTATACATCTATGTATGTATTGCCCATTAATCTTTAGTACAGAGTTCCAAAAAAACGTGGCCTCTCCTTGCTACGATGGCAATTACAATGAGTGCTGCTTTTGTCTCTACTACATCCCGATTGCGAGCGTTTGAACGTTCCCTTTTTGTTTTGGCGTCTCGTTAACGGACCCTTAAAGCCTTAACAATGGTCTATGGTGATATTGTGCCAAAGTATTGGAAGGTAGGGAGAAAGGAATTAAGAAATTCTCTCTTTCTGTCGTTAATTTGAGGAGGCATCTTTAAGAGTATAGAAGAGGTTTTGTGAGTGGTTGGTCATTGAACTCACAGATTTGAGTATTACATTTTTGTTTTTTTTTATTGCTTTTAGTGCACGATACAAGGTTCTCTGGCTTTTTTGTATTGAACTACTGTTGTGTTTCTTTATAAGACAGAATGTGAGAAACGTTAGTGTAACAACAGAGTATCATGTCATTAAGGAATACGTAATATGGTGTATAGAAATTATCAGCAGCAGTATTTAGTTTGCAAAAGTGCACGAATATAAAGCAGCGTATAATTATTTATTAATAGGTTTATTTTGTTATGCTTTATGTTGATTATTCGTACAGGTTTCATGTGTTAAATGAAGGTTTCATACCTAGTTTGTATATCAATTTTGTTGTGCGTGGTTTTGTTGATTGCGCCTTATATTTAACCCACGAAAAATTATAATATGTCCATGCATAATTTTTTTCGCTGGTATATAACCAAATTCTAGTATTACTCTTAATTTTGTAGCAGAGGAGAAGGACATTTTTGCTTGTACACTGAGTGAATTCACAAAGCTAACATTACCTATATATAATAAGTGTTATTACATACCTATTAGGATTGCTTCACTATTGCATTGGGTAAGCCTGTATTAATAGTTGTAAGTGATAATTATCCTAATCCTATCCTATCCTAATCCTAACTAATATTATAAAAGTGAAAATGAGTTTGTTTGTTTGTTACATTTTCACGCCTAAACCACTGAACCGATCATTCTGAAATTTTGCATATACGTTGTCAGGTGTACAGAAACGGACATAGGCTACCTTTTATCCCGAAACAAATTACTGTTCCCGAGGAAAACAACAATAACGTTTTTATGATAATAGATGGCGCCACGTGTCTTTCGAATCATGATTGAATTATATTATTACATGCAGAGTACAACCCGAATTGATTGTCAAATTCTAAATTAACGCGAGCGAAGCCGCGGGCAAAAGCTAGTATTTAATAAGTTTTAAAAAATAAATTATTACATTTATGATTGCTTCACTATTGCATTGGGTTTGCCTGTATTAATAGTTATAAGTGATGATTATATAAATAAATAAATTACTGCTTAAGCCTTCGATAAATTACAGGCGTGATGTTTATGTATTTACATTGTCCAAAATAAAATAATCCACAATATTTTGATAACGTTTTGTGTAGCATAATGGCGCGTAATGAAGTTGGCTTAAAAAGTGATATTTTAAAACAATTCGGGTCAATTTGGAGCATGGTATTTCGTGAGGCTATATCCAGCAAAGTTTTAAAATGTGTAACTAAATAATGCTGATAGATTTAATCAATAATCAAATATGCGATGGATAAAATCAGATATTTAAAATTAGTATTCACAATCTATCTACGTAAGTATCTATACTTTGCAAAATTACATATTATACTTTTTAATTAAAGATGAAATATCCTGCATTGCTATTCAGCGCTATTCTGTAAAATTTTACTACCAAACCTACTGCGAAATCAGCAGTAAATTCGTAGAATTATCTAATACTAGATGTCCCTGCGTTTATCGTTATTGCGCCGCCCCCGTGGGTCGTAACGTGATGTTATATAGCCTATAGCCTTCCTCGATAAATAGGCTATCCAACACTTTCATTCAAATTTTTCAAATCGAAGTAGTAGTTCCTGAGATTAGCGCGTTCAAACAAACAAACAAACTCATCAGCTTCATAATATTAGCATAGATGGTCAAAATTAATGTTCACTGCGTTAACTACGCCAATGATAGATTAACCTTTTTACCGCTTGTGTCGCATAATTATGCGACACATACGAGTATGTCCGTGCCTCATACGATATGGGCGGTAGCCCATGTCGTATTTCTGCGACAGAGAACATGCACGATACTTTTGTTTTATTTTCGTTCTATTAACTGAGTGGTATAACTAAAACCATTATTGAATAATGGTTTGAATTTGAGATATGATTATCAACATTTACCTAAAATTTTTTATTTCTGCACCTACCTAATTATTGAAGGTATTATTTTATCGATTTGTAGCCGGACGCTAGGGGCACGGCAATCGATATTTAGCCAAGCGGTTAAAAGGTTAAAACTATGGCTACTGCCGAAGTGACATTAGGAAACTGAAGAGAGCTTTTTAAAGAATAGCCAGCGAACTCAGCTGAATAACAGTTTTTCAAAAAATTTTGTAACAGTGTCAAATAAACAACGCGATAAAATCCGTGTATAGTAGTTTAATTTCAATGAATAACATTGTCAAAGTATGCGTAGAGAATGGCTGCATACATAACTTCTCGAAACCAATGGTCGCCCCCGCTAAGTCATGCAAGGTCAATCAAAATATTTGTGTCCTCCTTTTGTATTGGGGACTCTCCAATCCTCGTTCTTCATGAGCTTGCAAGCTTGAACGTATATTGATAATACCAATGTACGTTAAACCTTGTTCCATTTCCGTATAGGACAACATTAATAAGCTAAAAGCTCTCAAGTTTGTTCCCATGACACCTCTTACTTTTCTGAGTTATGTGCGTATTAATAGTTAATCATCGCTCGTTTTAACGGTGGAGGAAAACATCGTGAGTCAAAGATAAAAACTGTTTATTCGTTTAAGTAATAATAATAATATTCTATCACATACACACAACACCATCTAGCCCAAATTAAGCAGAGCTTGTACTATGGGTACTAGACAATGGATAAACATATGTTCATATATACTTTTTTTTGTAAATACTTACATATTATACATAGAAACACCCAGACTAAGACAAACATCCATGTTCATGCACACAAATGTTTGACTTGTGCGGGAATCGAACCCGCGACCTCAAGCGTGACAGTCAGTTATACTAACCACTACGCCATCGAGGCCGATTTATTTAAGTCATAGAGTAACATTTGTGAACGTTACAGTTCAGTGGTTAGCGAGTTACTGCATGTACTTTAGGATTAATTACAGGCAAGAGTAAGGCATATGAAAAAGAGCAGCGATAGCTTACGACGAGGATTAATAATAAAGTTAGAAATGAGTGGAGAGCAGCGATAGCTCAGTGGGGAGACAAACAGACTGCAATGCAGAGGGTCTCGGGTTCGAACCCACGTCGCGCACCTCTGACTTTCGAAAGTTATGACTTTTCGAAATTATGTGCGTATTGATTGACAATTATCGCCTGCTCCGTGCCTCGGAGAGCACGTTAAGCCGTCGGTCCCGGCTGCCATGAACATCTATGGCAGTCGTTATTGGGAGAGTGTTGACACAAAAGACCCCACTGGGTCGAAGTGTCGCCGGTCTGCACTGACTGGCCCCCACATAAGATAAGATAAGATAAGGCATATGAAAAGACCTGCAAGAAACTTAATTGTTTTGATGGGTGTGTAAAATCTACAATTCCGTACAGAGCCAGCGCAGTCGACTATGGTCTTTCACCTTTGTTATAATGAAAAGAAGACTCTGGTCAATAGAGAGCAATAAATATAAACATTACGATACTAATTTTAACCCAGTACGTATACAACGTGTCCACTGTTATCCTCGGGCCTCTTTTCAGCGTGAGAAGAATTAGCCCATAGTCTACACTTGCCTCTATAGTGCGAGTTGGCCGTCATCACATAAAGAAAGAAAGAAAGAAAAATAATTTATTAGACACAAAAACACAACATATTAACATAGAAACAAGAAGTAAATACGAAAAAATAAACAAAAATAAATAAAATGTTGTGCAGTGTGTCCAAATGGTTCCAGCTCAGCCTTTGCTGCGGATCCAAATGGTTCCAGCTCAGCCTTTGCTTCGAGCACATTATGGCGAACTCTTATACAAGCACATTCTCTTTTTCCACACGGTATTTTCCTTCATCGTTAAAGCAAGTGATAGTAACTACTTTTAATACGCACTTTACTTCGAAAATTCAGAAGTGCGTGCCTTGGGGTCAAACTGGAGAGTTCTGCATGGCTATCCAACGGTCTCTCATTACGCTATCACTAACTTATATATATTATATGAGTAGTTTAGTTTCAAAATGCTCTAAAATACTTTTCACCAAATAACGGTAAATCTCAAAAAACCATTGAAAAAAAAAATATGAATGAACTATTTTAGCGGTCTTTGCAACAAACTGCCACTTTTGTGAACTGATTTAATAGAATTTTAGTGGGTTTTCTTGAAAACTATCAGTGCAATGCGACAGAAGCAACGAAGGAGCTTCATATTCAATCGGAACATTATTTTTGTTCTAATATCGTTTTAGCGGGTTTTGAAACTATACTTCTCATATATTGCTAATATTATAATTATTATCCTAAATCCACCAAAATCTGCTCCAAAGCTCGTAGTTACACGTGGCGAAGGCAAAAACTTCACTAACAGTGATCGAAACTAACTGCTGTTATAAATTCCTGTTCCAATAAGCGTTCCGCCGGATTCTCTCGCATTTTACGATTATAGTTCAAGTTTCCTGTACGCCAGTCACGGACGGTGGACTACTGGTATAGGCTGGAGGTGGAAAACCCCGGACTTAATATTTTACTACCCCGGTTTGGTTTTTAATCGATTAGGGTGAAGGGAAGTTTATGATTTTTACTAATTTTGGGTTTACCGTAAAACTTAATATGTAACAATTTAAAAGGATCATAGTTTAAACGAATAAAACCATTACGCCAGCATGGTACTAAAGTGTTAAAGAGAGGCGAATCACGCCAGGTATGTTTTAGTTTCACTCGAAGCAGACTAGTTTTCTCCGTGCTCAATGGCGTAGTGTTTAGTGTAACCGACTGCCACGCCTGAGGTCGCGGGTTCGATTCCCGCACAAGTCAAACATTTGTGTGCATGAACATGGATGTTTGTCTTGGTCTGGGTGTTTCTATGTATAATATGTATGTATTTACAAAAAAAAAAGGTATATATGTATGTTTATCCATTGTCTAGTACCCATATTACAAACTCTGCTTAGTTTGGGCTAGATGGTGTTGTGTGTATGTAGTAGAATATTATTATTGTTATAGGATATTGTTGCTATAACAGCTTTTGAAAATCTCACCGCAAGAATACGACACAAGATTATACAGTGTATTTTTTTTTTGGCATTCAAATGTTATAAATGTCGTGGCATGATTTATGGAGGAAACTTGAGCTTTGAGTAATAATTTCTAGAAATGTGAGGAAAATCGCGGTATTGACATAGTTAATATTACCATGATTTGTATCCTTAAAATGACCTGAATCAATAAATATGTATGTAGAATGTAACAGCAAATAAAAGGACAGAGATATTAATAGGTCAGTGTCTTAGCTAGAGCAGAATAAGTTTTTGTCTTTTTAACTCTTTCAAGAAATAGCTGTAAATATACATATATTGTAAGACTACAATCTCATCGCGTGCTGCCTTTAACCTTTTATATACAATTTAATTTAAGTGCACACCGCCATTTTGAAATATCATGAGGTTAGATTACTTAAACTGATTTATTGTTTTATTCTTTGAGTATGTTTTGTACTACATGGTATGGTTGCAATACCTTAGTTGCACTATTATTTACTTGTCACGAATTGTGGCACACTGGTAAAGATTGTTGCACTTTAAAAAGTTATTGCTTAGTGATTTTGCTATAGAAGTAATTTACCTTATTGTGTATGTTCAAATGTGTTATTTTGTTATCCTACGTGCGAACCATGTGGGAATAGGCACTAGGCAATATGCAAAGTTGTGCATTCTTACGACAGAGGCAAGGCAACATGAAAAGAAATGGGACTTTAAACCACTTGTTTCCTGTCTAGTAGGTTCGTACATTTTTATAGCAAAATCATGGAATCACTAGATATTATAAAACAAAATGCCCCTGTCGCGTCTATCCTAATCCTATCCTAACTAGTCTTAATCCTAATCCTAACTAATATTATAAAAGCGAAAATGAGTTTGTTTGTTTGTTACCTTTTCACGCCTAAACCACTGAACCGATCATCCTGAAATTTTGCATATACGCTGTCAGGTGTACAGAAACGGACATAGGCTACCTTTCATCCCGAAAAAAAATACTGTTTCCGAGGAAAACAATAATAACGTTCTTATGATAATAGATGGCGCCACGTGATTTTCGAATCATGATTGAATTATATTATTACAAGCAGAGTACAACCCGAATTGAATGTCAAATTCTAAATTAACGCGGGCGCAGCCGCGGGCAAAAGCTAGTACGTAATAAACTCAAAAACTACTGAACGGGTTTTCATGCGGTTTTCACCAATAGACAGAGTGATTCACGAGGAAGGTTTTGGTGTATAATTTGTTAACATTTCCTACTACTCGTGCAAAGTCTGGGCGGGTCGATAGTCAATTTAAAATTGGCTGAGTAATTGCGTAAAACATACAGTCGAATTAAGAGTCTCTTCCTTTTCTTGAAGTTGCTTAAAAAGGCACATGTGGCAGCAGAATATGTTTGATAGATTTGATCCTATGGGTATGTGGACGATCGTTTGGTTTTATACGCGGAACTGGTCAAGTGTCATTGGTATTGTCTGTTTACCAACAGCAGTTTGGAGCTTGAAAAAGTGCCTGGAATGGTATTGGATTCATCCCTATTATATAAATCCTTAAAACTATGATTGTTAAAAAATATGCGTAATAAACCATTAGGTTTATTACGCATATTTTTTAACAATCGTAGTTTAATAAAATTATGGTAGTAGGATTACCTACTACCATAATTTTATTAAACTACGACTTCAGCTATAATGTCAGTTTAGCTCTCGACAACTGTAAGCAAATATTCTAATGCCATCAGTAAGGATTATTACCAGGACGTCGTCTTGAATCTGTAGAGTACATTTCTGTGTTATGTTGTGAACATAACTTTGTCAATGTCCAACTTAACCGTGTTTGTACTGGGTGTAACATCTTGGTCTAGTCTGAATACTATTTCAAGGATATATATTTGGGATACCTAACTATATATAGATGTTCTTTACAATGCATAATATCCTGCAACACTTAAAAGACAAAAGGTGCACTAGATCGGGCATTTGGAAATCTTTGACGCCAAAGATTGACTGGAAAGCATATATGCATAATGTGAAAGACAGTGGTATAATAGATACTCAGATGCGTACGTCTTTTTATCAGCTATGAGATATTTTAGAGATAGGCCAGGTTAAGAGTATCTTAATTAAACATTTTTTTATGCACACATAAAGAAAAGCTGGTCAATTAAGCGAGAATTATATGTGTATGGATCATAGGAAGTAATGTACGAGGTCTTTGTCTTCGTAAGGACACAGATACATATACATATGTCGAAAGTATAATAAGTATAAAGTTTCAGAATTACTGTATTTGAACAAAAATCACCATATATATATAATACATTCGCCTAGGCGAACGTTTCTCGATCAGATCTGAGGCGTTCTGGACAAAGGCCAGGTTAAGAGCTCCTTGAACCGACGGGCGTGTATGAGGAATGTGATGAAAGTGAATGAAGCCAGAGAAGTGTGTCAGGATCGTAGCAAATGGAAATCTGTAGTCTCTGCCAACCCCTCTGGGAAACAGGCGTGAATCTATGTATGTATGTATATAATACGTAACGGGTATTAATGCGATCATGCATAATGTTTACCTTTTTTATGCTTGACGTTCCGACCAGGTTACACTATAAAAAAGGTAAGCATTATGCATGATCGCGTTAATATCCGTTACGTGATGTGTATAATAAACCCTGTCCGATCCTTAAAGGTGTTATACAGTAGCTTATTATGAGTACGTAACAAACATAATTTTTTTTATAATATTAATAATAATATTCTACCACATTCACACAACACCATCTAGCCCAAACTAAGCAGAGCGTGTACTATGGGTGCTAGACAATGGATAAACATACATATATCACATTTTTTTTGTAAACACATACATATTATACATAGAAACACCCAGACCAAGACAAACATCCATGTTCATGCACACAAATGTTTGACTTGTGCGGGAATCGAACCCGCGACCTCAGGCGTGGCAGTCGGTTACACTAACCACTACGCCATCGAGGCCGACCGATCATAAAAATTACTCCAGTAAATTTAATTTATTTAAAATAATATGTTAATAGATTACCCATGATAACACTGACAACTTATTAATTATAATATCTAGGTATCACTAAAGTTCATAAAGGTTCACCGATGCCGCGCCGCGCTACGCCGCGCCTACCTACCTACGCCTTAGAAAAATGCCGCCAAAAGTATTCCACGCTCCGCGTCCTTGTCAAGTTTAGTGGAGTGTTGCTAGACTGTGCGAAATTTTAGTAACTTAAGGGTAAAAATACTGAACAATACTGTACATAATAATATTATGAAGACGTTTTACGATGATATAGGTAGATTTTTTTTATTTTATCTTAGTACATATGTTTGTTAGGAGAGAAACAAGACCTTAATGGATCGGACAGGGTTTATTATACAACGCGAAAGTTTAAAAGGTATTAAACATTACCATCTGAATCAAACCAAATCTAGCCAAGGAAATATTTTCGGCAACACGAAGATTTCCCTGGTACCTGTCTATGCCATTTCCTGATTAAGCCGAGTCTATATTTAGGTCGTCTACGTAGAGCGTTCAAAGTGTTCATAGCACAGACATGCGGTACGTCTGACTGGAGGCGAGTAAATAAATGAACCGGACTGTAGACCAGAGGAGATGTCACGACGGCAATCATATTGATTGATCTATATTCGAGTTGGCTTTTCAAAGTAGCTGGTTGCAGTTGCTTTTATTGTATACTCGTATTGGTGTACTCGGATTGTCACTAGAGAATGAAAGCGACTCAGTTTCAAAGGTGCACTTTAAGAAAATTCTAATTATCTATACTAATATTATAAAGCTGAAGAGTTTGTTTGTTTGTTTGAACGCGCTAATCTCAGGAACTACTGGTTGGAATTGAAAAATTCTTTTAGTGTTGGATAGCCTATTTATCGAAGAAGGCTATAGGTTATATAACATCACGTTACGACCCACGGGGGCCGCGCAGTAACCATAAACGCGAGTGAATCAGCGGGCACATCTAGTAATATTATAAATCCAAAAGGGAGTATATTTGTTTGTTTCTTAAGCTTTCTCGCCTGAACTACTCGACCGATCACCATAGAATTTCGCATACACATTGTCAGGGGAACAGAAAAGGACTTAGGGTTTTCATCCAAAAAAATGTACTGTTAGAAACCTACCTAATCTACATTTACGCGAGCGAAACCGTGGGAAAAATCTAGTACTATCCTTACTAATATTATAAATTCGAAAGTAACTCTCTCTGTTCTCCTGTCTGTCTGTCCGTTACCTCTTCACGGCCAAACCACTCAATCGCTTTGAATAACATTTGGTACAAAGATAGTTTCAATCCTGGGAAAGGACAAAGGCTACTTTTATTGATACAGGTACATGCGGGCGGAGCCGCGCGCTAAAGCTAGTATAATATAATGAATATTACGTGCCACGTTTCTACTTGAGATTAAAGTAATAATAATATTCATACTGGATGATAGATTGTACAGGAAACAAGTGGGACATCACTAGTAAAAAGCTAACGTGTAGCCTTCTTTTTGACTTCTACCAATGCGTTAAGTATATTGTCAGAGATTCCTACTTGACTGAAGCAGTTCAAATATTCTATTCAATTCTTTATTCCTTTCCAGAATGTACATAGTATAATAGTCTGTAAACATATCAAATATGGACCCCGTCGGGCACAGCATTGTAGTTATATCAGGAGATAGGAAGATAAATATTAAAGTACCGCCAATATACAGAAGATTGCAGCTATATAAGCTTGTGTTCTGTTCAGCCTGTAATAGAGCTTTCACGCTTCTTCTTCGCCACTGGCAGCTTAGTATATCAACTTTTTTGATGGGTGGGTTATGCGCTTACTAATGGATTTTTTTTTATACCACTATGTTGGCAAACAAGCATACGGCCCACCTGATGGTAAGTGGTCACCGTAGCTTATGGACGCCTGCAACACCAGAGGCATCACTTGCACGTTGCCGACCCTTTAGGAAAAAAGGAAGTGGGAAGGAAAAGGAGCGGGAAAGAGGGCCTCCGGCACTCTCACTCACCAAACGAAACAGCAGTTGGAATATTGCTATTTCACGTCGATATTCTGTGAGAGGATAGTACTTCCCCGGTCGAGTCGGCCCATTCATGCTGAAATCAGCTAGGCTTAACTATTCAAACCTCTCATATTACAAGCGTCCAAAGGCTACGTTAGCTATCAGGTTTGCTTGCCACTTCAGTATTTTAAGAAAGTGTTGAGCTTCAATTTTATATACCTATACTATTTGGATTTAAGACTATTTGTAAGCGGCCAGACAAAAAGAGAAAACGACGTCACTTTCAAATTAGTAGTAGTAGTAGTATGTATTCATACGTTGCACGTTGTTTACCTACATATTACACATGTACTGTAGACATCTTAGCTTTGCTAGACGTTGATTTTGCGACTATTGGATGTCAGTCTATTGCTCAGAAAATGAAAATGTTTTTAAAAAAGGAAATAAAAAAAACTTCAATTTCCAGTTTATTTTAACACAAATGGAAAACATTTTCTTTTGCAACAGTGTGTCATACCATAAGATAAACGAATTCCAACAACAATGAAGCGGCAACTTGTATCTGCCCTTATTTCTGCCGTGGCCAACTCGAACCTTGTTTTGTCAAGCAAATTGTATCGCGACCCTTATATACTACAATGAAACTCGGTCTTATGACTTTAGTAATTTCCCTTGGCGAAAAGTTTTCATTTCTCGCGATCGTTGCTTCGTTTGTTGTGCTAACTAAAGGTAAAAATTATATTGATGAAATGAGTAGATTTACCTTTTTTTTCGTCCTTACTTAGATTTCTTTTCGGCCTTTATTATGCTTGGTACAATGTTTGTAATTGTGCGACATCTAGGCCGAATTTAGATTACATTTATGCGTAAAATTTTGCGTTAGATTATTATCTTGGTTCTATATAATATTTTTCTTTGTGTAGAGTTATATCCGGGTCTCAGGGGAATTTTCAGTGCTAAGTCTCAATTCTGACTGCCTTGTTGCTACTGGTACTGATATAACTGCTTCCATGGCGCAGCGTAGTGAATGCGACTGCTGTGCATGAGGTCTCGGGTTCGAATCTCGGGTTGGGCCAATAAACAGTTATTGGGTTTTCATTTAAGAAAATCTCAATAGCAGCCCGGAGTTAGGAAGTTGGCTGTGTAAGACACACCCGTGCCTCGGAAAGCACGTAAAGCCGTTGGTTCTGTGCCAGATCTCTCTCCGGTCGTGTCGGATTACCGTCCCATCGGATCATGAGAGTTAGGGAAAAGAGAGTGCACTTGTGTTTGCGCACACACTTGTGCACTATAATATCTCCTGCGTAGTTGGCCAGTCTCCGTTAAGACTGGCCGCCGTGGCCGAAATTCGATCTGGAGGATATAATTATTACTGATATAAGTATGCGCGTAAAGTGGCGTGCAATCGTGAGGTCGCGGGTTTGATGTCCTGATTGAAGTTAAGATTTAGTTACACTTCACTTCCAGACTTTATAGTAGTTAGCGTACATGCAAATTAATATTATTACTTAGATTTAATTTTCCACTTGAGCTTATATTTTATTTCGAATAAAATACACTCAGCGTAATAAACCAATGCATAAGGCATTGGGCTCTTGATCCAGAGATCCTGGGTTCGATATCCAGCAATTGTATACCAGACGTATCTAAATCAAATATTTAGGCAAACATTTAACTTAGCTTGAAGGCTTAACAAGTATATGAGTAATTAATCGTCTTAGTCGTCGAAGATAACAAAAAATATAGATTAATGATGATCCTGAAATTATTTAAATACATCTGTGGTATAGCTATACCACAGATATATTTTAATCATTTCAGGCGTTTATAAGAAAAACGCAGACATACAAACAACCTGAAAACTTAACACTCTATTATTAGGCCACCATATAAAATCTATTTCCAGTACCATGCCTTACTAAAAGTAATATCTATAACAGCGCTCAACGCCTACCTGGTTCGTTCAAAAGTTATTAAAGCACTTTATAAGACTTTAACCCGCCTTAACTCAATATCATCCAGGACTTAAGCTTTATACGTCTTTGAGGCTTGCAAGCTTCGACCTCCTACATCGACCTCGAAAAAATATGATACTACTACAGATAATCGATCTTTAAAAAGAACTGTGTACTAAGAATATTTATCCTAACTAATATTATAAATGCGGAAGTGAGTTTGTTTATTACGCTTTCACGCCTTAACTACTTAACATATCATCATGAAATTTTGCATACACATTGTCAGGGGTATAAAGACATATGGGACCTTTATCCAGACAAAAGTGCGGTTCCCGAAGGATAGAAACATATTAACAATCTCTAGATTATCGCAGGCAATAACTGGTATCTCTATAAGCGGAAGGCATAGGCAGATGCCCACGCCTACCATTCCTTTCGGAGATAATATATAGGCACGCCTGTTATGGAAAGTACAACAGTATTTTAGATGAAGTGTAGTATCTTTAATATCCAGACGAGGAATCAGCAATTATAATTATCAGCCAACGCAGGTGGATTAGTTACTCCAATAATACGTCAGAGATCCAGATAAATGGCCACCATGCCCATCCGTTACGAGTAATCCTTTAATCACCTACGATGGCATGGGGTTTGAGGAAACAGTACCTACTTTATTTTATTTCCTTACATCGGGTTGACAGTGGGGAGACCAACAGACTGCAATGTAGAGGGTCTCGGGTTCGAACCCACGTTGCGCACCTCTGACTTTCGGAAGTTATATGACTTTTCGAAATTATTTGCGTATTGATTGACAATTATTATCACCTGCTCCGTGCCTCGGAGAGCACGTTAAGCCATCGGTCCCGGCTGCCATGAACATCTATGGCAGTCGTTATTGAGAAGTTAGTGCCTTCTAATATCCTGACACTAGTCTAGCTTTAGGGTATCGTTAGCCTTCGGGTTGCGGAGGTCAGGTGGCAGCCACTCCGTGTAAAAACTGATATCCAGTCAAATCCGGTTAGACTAGAAAGCCGACCCCAAGTGACTTAGGAATAATAAAGGCTAGGGAGAAGAAGACATCGGCTTATAGGATAACTGTGAGGTAATTAAAAAAGTCTTTGTGGTATTGTACCTTGGTACAAGTATTAGGTGACTGCAAGGATGGCGTAGTGGTTTAACTTGCCACGGCCACTGCGCCGAGTGCTGTCGGTTCGAATCCCACGCGGGACAAACATTTGTGTGATCCACAAATGGTTGTTCCCAGTCTGGATATTCTTTGTGTCTGTTGTTTGAATGTTTGTAAAGTCCCGCCAGCGCGACACAGGAATGAATTTCAAGAGCGGGAATTGTCATTTTTAAATTATAAATATTGGGTAACGGGTAGTTCGCAGGTACCGACTATTCAAGTGGTTAGCCAATACCACAGAGCACGGCACACTAACTATCAGAGACACTCCATTTTTTCACATTCTAGGCGATACACTTATATTCTCCAACTGACGGTGCTGTCGGCGTAAGTATGAAAATCCTCAGTATGGAAGGAAAGCGTTCTAAAACATATTTATCCGTATCTGAATACTAAACCGATAATTTAGTTAAATTATAAAATAGTCAACCCTACTCTAAGACGGCACAGTTCAGGTGTGACCCAATTAGGTATGACAACTTATTCCCTAAACCTATCAAAGCTCCAAGTTCGAAAATTGGTAATAATATTAAAAAATCTTAAGATATTTTACGTAAAGCGGGCACAATCTCTTTGAAATTGGACGTAGTTTTCTTAATAAATTTATGCTGAATAAAATTTTCATCTTAGGAGTAAAATCGATAAGTTTTGTTATCTACTTTACAAGTTTTAAAATAAAAGCGGACATAGAGAGTTCGCCGCTTAAATCTGTGATTTTGTTGTAACAAGAATAGCTCATCGTTATCACTCTGAATTTAGGGTTTCGAAGCTTCTTGAAGGCATGTTTTATAAGCAGGAGATCATAATGTTGTCCCTTATGCTTAGCAGTAAAGATCTAACTACACTAAGGGCGCTTTCAATTTAGACGGTTGGTGCTGGACAAAAACGTCGAGTCATTTTGTATGAAAAATCGTAACCGCCCGTGCGCAGTACGATACCCGGACTGCAGCAGTCCGGCACCAACCGTCTAAATTGAAAGCACCCTAAAGGGTCGGCAACGTGTGAGTTATACTCATTTTGTTACTCTTGTAACATACATTTCATGGACTGTGGACACAGGCCGTAGCAAGCATATGACCAGACGTGCACTCTTGTAAGTACAACGGCATGAACAATTGTACACAGCAAATTTTGGTACCCCTACTCACCTCAAGAAAACAAGGTTAAGTAACTGTGATTTTAATACAATTCATACAATACGGCTAAATGGCGTAGTGGTTAGTGTAACCGACTGCCACGCCTGAGATCGCGGGTTCGATTCCCGCACAAGTCAAACATTTGTGTGCATGAACATGGATGTTTGTCTTGGTTTAGGTGTTTCTATGTATACATACATACATAGATTCACGCCTGTTTCCCAGAGGGGTAAGCAGAGACTACGGATTTCTATTTGCTACGATCCAGACTGACTTCTCTGGCTTCATTCACTTTCATCACATTCCTCATTCTATGTATAATGTATTTACAAAAAACAAAGTATATATGTATGTTTATCCATTGTCTAGTACCCATAGTACAAGCTCTGCTTAGTTTGGGCTAGATGGTGTTGTGTGTATGTGATAGAATATTATTATTATTTTTTATAACGCAAAAGCGCCAATCGGGCTGCTTGCTTGATTTAGATGGAGAACATTCGCTGTACCCTACCTTTCTATTATTAAAGCCAATACACTTCCTTAAATTTTCCTTTGAAAGACTGAACTTTTCATAGCTCGCTACAAAACAAAAAAATGGTAAGTTTCTCTACGAAGCAGGCACAGAAAAAATACGATGTCAATTTTAAATAACTCTCACAAAGCAATTACGTATTTTACAACATTTTATGTAAAAGTAAAAAATCAAGTTAAAGTATATTTAATAGCTATAAAATACCGTCACATTTCAACTGAAAATACAGCTTAAATTGTTATTTTTACTCCGATATTCTCCTCGTGGAGCGCTGGCCATATTATAAAGCGTGGCATTCATGATCCCTTTCGTTGCACTTTATGTTTGCACGACGTCTTAAAGTCGTGGCTGTGGTGAAATTCTTATACACATTTACGAGCCAGGTCAATTACTGAACGGGATTGCGTACGTGAAATGTATATGTATCGCTTTTTTATATGTGCTCAACTGCTCACGTATAAGTTCGTAATTTCGCGAATGAATTTCGATTTTGGCGATGATTGCGACAAATTGGAGAGTACATATTTAATAAGGCTTATTCGTTACTGAAAATGCTATGTATATTTGTTAACGAAATTCTAGCGTAATTTATTCTAAGATACAATTAAAGAAAATATGTAAGAAGCAGTAAGTAGAGTTATATTTAGTCAATTATATTTTACGATACTTGTAATTCTGTCATCAATCTTTCCAGGTCGCTTAAGGAAATTCTGATTTGTTAACTGAGAGTCAGTAATGATTACATGTAACACTCCTGCTAATACAGGCATGTATAGGTACGGTCCCTACTCCCAGCTAAATCGGGTGTAAGCTTATTTGCCACTATTCAAGCTGCCACTAAGACCACGTAAATTTAATTGCAACTGTTGTAAATAAAAAGTTGGCAGTCTTTAGGGACTGCCGATAGAAGTGAAAACTTTAATCCTTGATCATAAACAGTTCTTTATAAACCAAAAATAATTCAAAAATGGAAAGCGTTCGGTGACGATGACGCGAGTTCCATGATTTTTGTTCACCCAAGAAGTGTCCAACGCGCCTAAAGAAGTTTTCACTTCAAAAATCATTATTATGGGTTATGTTATATTACATTTACATCATAAAGGCTGAGCAGGCGTTTTGCCAAGTATCTATAGTTAACCTATTGCCGACTGAACACAGATGCACACTCCGTGTTACTACTGATAACTTCTTAACAGAAAAACCCAATAACCAACAAATTAATAACACACGTCACCTAAATATAATATTTTATAATGAATAATGTATGTTAAACCGCCAATGAACAGCAACCCTTGCGAAAAAAACGCGACGGCGGCAAGTTTTAAAGTTCATTCGCGTCGTACGCTCCATTAGTTTGGGGGCTGGATTTTTTCCAACCCTTCAAGTTTCGGGGCCGGTCGTCGCGTCCCAAAGTTTGTTGCTCTATCGAAAATAAACAGGGATCTGACGAGTTTTTCTCTTATTATTTCCACGTGAAATATCACACGTTGTGTGTTCCCTATCTACAGTAGGCATCGCGGACTCTTTATGTGCTATTCACTGGTTCAAACATTATTTTACACGTGTATTGTGTATTAGTTTTTTAAATTTACCTCCTTCTGTTTCTTGACACAGTTGTGCCGAAAGGAAATTTTGGCACGCCATATCTTTATACATCTATAGGGGATGTGTTTTCAAAGGCATATGACATATATCTTACAGGCTTTCCAGTAGCTAGACGTAGGCATCAAACGTCCTAATACGCTATGGCGAGCTATGACAAGAATACTTTGAATCAAATGCTTTTAAAATACATCTGCCGCACTAGGAATAATTAAAGCGTCGCGGGGACCATTGCAAACATTCAGGCAACGGACACCAAGAACCCAGAAATGGAAAAATTATTTGTGAATCACTAAAATTATTTGTGAATCACTAAAATTATTTGTGAATCACTAAAATTATTTGTGAATCACTAAAATTATTTGTGAATCACTAAAATTATTTGTGAATCACTAAAATTATTTGTGAATCACTAAAATTTTCCCGTGTCGGGAAATCCACAATTCTTGGCACGGCGACAGTAGCAGTCTATTGAAAATATGGTGAAAGATACTGGGTACTATTTAATTAAGATAGTGCAGAAAATGTTAATTAAGATAGTGCAGAAAATGGTGTGCTGGATCTCGTTGACTGTTGTTGTTTTTTGTTTTTTTTTTACCTTTCTATTTTGTAAATAATAATTATGTCTTGTTAAATTTGTATTAAGTTCTTAATTTATGTTTAATTTTTATTCTTTATAATTCTGTACAGAAAATGTTGTGTACATCTATAATAGATTTTATTTTCAGCTTCTTATGTGAACCGATTTTGTATATGTATATTGTTGATGTACCTTAAAATAAATAAATAATTAACTGTTCCTCAATTTTTTGCCTTTGTTCCACCAAAAATACTAATTGCACACCAAAATATACTTACTAAAATATTTTAAAGAGATCAAACTAAGTCGACGGAGCCCCGTTTCGCGGGGCTCCTATTTTTGGGTGGGTTTAAGAAGGAACCTAACATAACCTAACCTTTCCAAGACGGAATGCAGTGATTTGAGGCATATAGGTGCTCGTTACGATATATTTTAGTAAGCATATTTAGCTGTGCAATTAGTATTTTTGATGGTCATTATATTTAATCCTAAAGTTAATTAAGTAAAGCGAGTGATAGTAACGTAAGAAACAGGCCAGTGTGTTAAGACAAGAAAAAAAGCTATGACGCAACGCTCCAAAGCTTGCTTGCCTAGCTTTGAAGCAAAAGTACACCAATTCGTCCTAGCTGACTACGCTAAAACTTTAGTCCCAACCTAAAATTAAGTCACGACACCCTATATTGTAATCACTTCAACCGAAGCGACATTCGTGCACGCGAAATATTACAAAAACTGATTTCTAGAAAATTATTTTTACTTAACTGGCAGGTGTCACGAAGTTGGAGGAAAACGTTTAATAAGGGAAAATAAATAAATAAGAATTAATTAATATGATATTTGTTGTTTTTCTTTGTCACTCAAGTTACATCCAAGTTGACGTTGAGTCGTAATTAAAATGATTAAGTTGAACTTAATGTCACGGGGAGTTTGTACTTATTAAATGTTTTCAATTTCCCAACTAATATTACATTCAAAAGTGCCTTTGTTTGTCATTCTGCAAGTCTGGGAGAACGTTTAAGCCGAACAGGTTTTGTACAAGCTAAACTTTGTAGGCAATGCATCCCGTATTTCGTATTCCGTGATGCATGTTGGCAAATCTGTAAGTGTTACTAATATTACAAATTCAAAGCATCATCCGTGGTCACAAGCAAAAGCCTGCTCGTGACCACGGCCAGTGCAACCTCACCGAAACGTCAACCTTCAAAAAGATATGTAAGTACCGAGTTTGATGGCGGTAATTCAGTTATATGAATCATAATAATCATAATTAAAAATCTTTTATTTCCACGTAATAATTTTAAGTACGTAAAATTTAAAAAATCAATTAATTTTAAACAGTAAATCCTCACTAATAAATATAAAAGCGAATGTGCGTTTTATTTGTTTGTTGCGCTTTCACGTCCAAACTACTAGACAGATCATCATGAAATTACACAATACACGTTGTCACGGGTACAGAAAAGGACATTAGGTACTTTACATCCAGAAAAAAGTAGGTACGGTACCCGGGAAATAGACATTAATTGATGAAATCTAGATTAGTAGTGGTTTAAATGGTCATATTGCCGCTGCGCTGAGTGTGGTGACTGGTGGGTTCGATCCCAACATAGGTCAACAAAAATTGTGATTAACAAATAGTTGTTATGAGATTGAGTGTCCGAAGTCCGCTGCGACAAAGGATTAATTCCTAACGTGGGAGAAACTGGGAGAATTTATTTAAAAAAACTGTTCTTCAAAAGACAATCAGTAGTTCTCCTGCTCGTAAAATGGCATACTGTTGATAGTAATTAAGAATCCAATAATGCATAGAATACACAAAAGGCAACGCACAAGCAAAGCGACTTAATTGCAACACTTGCTAGTTTCAAAATAATTAACTTGCCAACGAAATGCCTTACAAAGAGTTTTATTGAAAACATCTCTATTGAGCGGAATCGTTGAGATACCTTCACAGTCTGGGGCTTTGTAACAGGAGTTGCACTCTAATATCCATGTTGAAGACGGTACTCGAAGGAGATATTGCTAGTCAGACGACAGCACTGTTTGGCTTTCTATACTAAGGCCGCTTACACACTACACTACCGTAAAGTTGGCCGATTGTTTCGAGAAAATCGCTTCGTTTTTTCATGTGGCACTTCTTTTAGGTGTCACTTTTTTATTTAGCATATTTTATATGTATTGCTGATTATATGCGAAATATTATGTAAAATAAATTAAATATAAAGGATTAATCAGTTAAAACAATAATATGAATCAATCAGTCTTTCGACCATACAAAAGATCCCAGTTAAACAGCCTTGTTATGTTCTCGCGGTATAGTGGTGACTATGTATTCCAGGCGAAGGTGAGATATTAATTAGACGCTATTCTGTTAGCATAAGAATTCATTGTTATCGTTACCTCTCTGCAATGGCAGCACAGCGAATATACTTTTAGAGAGTTGACAATGCGCGAGCGCCGTAGTATTGCAAGCGCCTTTAGGCTATGGTGAGCACTTTATATCATCAGACGGACGGCTTGTTATAAGACTTCAATGCGGAGTCTCAAAACAATCGAGTTACGCGCTACCGTTAGGGCGTAACACATTTATATGAGGGCGATCTAAATGCCACAGCGACGCAATAAAAAGTCGCATCACCTGCGATTGCCCTAACAAATAACCCTTTCGAAAAATTCGTCCGTGGACGTCAGATACTTGTACGGTCAGCACAAAAGGCAGACATGGATGGCAGCCTCGGCGATGTTTGTATAAAGGCTCACGGACTAGGATTCTAATATGTGGAGGCTGTATTGTGGCCCCCGATCCTACACTACACATCTTCAACATTGAGAGGGACCGTTTGATATGCAAATTTTGTACTCAGTATTAGTTACGATGTTGTATTTATAAGTGTAACTTTTACATCTATCTGTAGAGTGTTGCTATGCAACAGTAAGCGATAACGCGGATAGACATAGTGAGGTAAAGACATTGAATAATGGCATAGACATTATTTTTGGTGATTTCGTTTGGTGGTGGTGTTAGAAAGTTTGTAGGAATCAAAATACTTTGAACATAGAAAGTTTTCTAAGCGCAGTGATAAAAGCAATAAATAAATAATGGTGCATATTGAAAATCTGTCCACAATTTCTCAACATTGAAATGACTCCAGGACCCTTCGATAAATGTCCTACTCATAACTTTGAGCGTACTTTGGATCGGTTATTTCATCTTTTATAAAGCATCGCACAGTTTCTACCTTGACTACGAAAGTTGACATTAAAATAATATAAAACAACAATGAGGGACATTTTACATATTTATATAACAAATTTACTTTGGCGTAATAATATACTTCTAGGCAAAATTAATTAGAACTCTCGTAAAAGTAAGGGCGGAGGCGTTTGTTTGTTTGGCGGTGCTAATATCTGTAAATGGTGTATCATCGCTAATGCAATTTGCCTATTTAAGTTACTGTAACTAGTACGCAGGTTGTCTTTTGACATTGGAGACCCATAAAATGGAATAAACATACATTAATATGATATTTAAATATATTAAAAATTAAATTAATTTAATTAAATTATCAGTAGTTGGTACAGTGGTTCTCCTATTAAAATGGGCTTGGACGCCTTTAAAAAGGACTGGCAATTGATATTTAACATTAGTGATTTGGAAGTCCATGAGAGAGGCTTTTGAACAGCAGTGGGACAAACGAAATTTACTTTATAATTTATATACTTTTAATAGAAAGACTAAACTATAAATCATTTTCTTTGTTGATAGTAAACATATTGTTTGTTAATTATAAAAAAAATAATGGCTTATTGATTTATTTTTTATTTTATTTTTTTGTTTTCGGAATACCAACAGCTTGAAATACAAAGGATAAAATCTTAAACAAATAACATCATAGCTATTGACAGGTATTCGCAATTAAATATGACTAACCATTTTCTATTTATTAGCCATACGATTTTCATAAGAATTTTCACGACTACAATATAAGACAATATATTCCAGAAACGACCAAAATATCTATTACTATTGAACAGAAACCCGGAACAAAACGATACACCACGATTTCAATCTGGATACGGGAACTGAATGGAATTGGTAACCTTACACAGACATTTCTCTATTATATCCGTGTGCCAAATTGTTTAGAGCTTCTCCGCACCCCGCGCGTTCATATATCAAAAGATTCGAGAGCATTTTCAGCGGGATGCGCAGGTCTCTCGTGTCTGGTTTTAACCGGGCTACCTCGACTCGTGTTAGGATAATAATGGCTAGTATTCAAGTGAAGTTCCTTTCGCGAAGTTCTAAACGTAATATCAGCTGGTTGTGAAGACTTAACTCATTAGAATAGAGAATACGTCATAAAGTTTGCGGGCGAGTAAACAGTGCCACGTCTGAACGAGCCACGGTTTTGGATTTGCCTTGGGTGTTGTATTTTTGTTACTCATTGTGCATGTACGCTGTAAATATTTGAGATACCATAATTGGTTTGTTTATTTGGCATTTACAAGATGTGTCATTAGGTTTGTATATTTTCTAGGTATTTTTTGATAACGAGAAATGGTTTGGTGATAAAAAAGCTGACGGATCTGTTAGTAAGCGGTTATCGGTAACCTATAACAGAAATTGTAATGTAGACTTTGTACAGTTATAAGTACCTACACATATTTGTTGATGTGATAGGCTTGTAACACTAGGGGTATAACAATCGCGCCGATCTTTCAAGAAGTCACGATGTGGTAAGCACAAGGGTCGAAAGACATACTGTGACCACTACTGACAACACAGAGCCCTCTTTTTCTAAGAGGCTGGTAGCCATTCTTTGAAATTCCGTCCTGTTTTTGGTATTTTAATACAACGTCGTGATAAATATAAAATAGCTAGCTAGCTATAGATAGAGGTAGCTGAATAATTAGGGGTATCGGCCTTGCAATCCAAAGGTCATGGGTTCAATTCCCGTTCATTACACTACCACCGTGAAACCACGCCTAATATAGGCATGGAACTTAGCTGGCTGGCTTAATGATTGTCAAGAATAATAATAAACCAATATGCTGGAAATCTTTTAAGAGAAAATTAATTACAAATTTTCTTTTACTCTCTTAGCATGAACAACTTAATTATATTGGCGTAAATATAATAAAATAAATAATACCAACTCCAATTACAGTCACGAGAAGAAAATCTCTGTTCCTACTCCATTCTTACAAGGATCGTTTCATATAAAACTTTGGGAGTGTATGCCACGACGTCTGCCACCATGGGAAACTTTCTTAAGTGGCATTTGATTTAGGGAACTCCCAGTTATATGATGTTCCCCCGGAACTTTTGGCGCACTGTGCTTGCTCAGTTCTGCACGGGATGTGCCTGGGGGACGCAGCAGGTTAAGATTAGTGTGAACTTTGATATTAAACTAGTTTTTGACTGTATTTTTGAGACGTACACCTTGATGAAATTGACTGTTCGAGTAGCAATGGCGACGCCAGAATTTGGATTGCTAGAATACCAATATTTGTAGAGATATATTCAGCCACAAATTTCAGTCGCTTGCAGATTTTGTGTTAGGAATGCACAAACTGTGGCAATGTGCTCGAAGACGGTAATAAGTTCACACCCTAGTACAGGCGTGACTGTTTATTTTCAACTGGATCTAAAACTGAATCAACTGGATTTAAATGAAATTTCGTGTGAAAGGAAAATTATTTTAAAAGCATTGTTATGACACCTGGCATAAGTATTTATGTTTTCATGGTAAAAAAAGACATTCTATTTATTTATATAGAAAATCTGAATAACAATATTTTCATTGATCGAAATATGCTTGCTAAAACTAACGTGTATAATTACATAAGTGGACAGAAAGGACTCGTTTACTATTAAACGAACATTTAGAACTTTATCGTCTTTTGAATAGCTACACAGATTTTACAAGCACTTCCATGAACTGCCCGCCGAGTTTGTGAAAGCCAAGAACTATATCATAAATAAACCTAAATATCCAACATCCTATACCAAAAACAAGACCTGCTTTCTTTACATCCAACAATTTCGCAAATCCTTTGGCTGAAACTTCGACAGAAATGAAATATTGCACCTTCAAAACACAAGCCTCTATACAATGTTTCCATTTTGAGTCGAGTTCGCAGCGAGGCGAAATTCATTCAAACTTGAAGGGCCTTCGTTACCAAGAAACACTCCGCATTACGAGGTAAACAGAAAGGGTATTTTATAAGAGTAATGAAAAGACTTTTTGTTCGAGAGAGAAAAAAAGTCATATTTTAAACGTCTTGGGCTTAAGAGAAATATAGCAGGTTGGACAGGGATGCCTATCAACTTGGTTTTCTCGTATATTATTTGTTTTGGACGGATCTGACATTTTTTGATATTGTCGAGTTTTGAAAGATTTTGATTAGAAGCATTGTGAAGATTGCCTCGAAGCTAACGTTGGCAGCCGAGCGACAAGGCCATATGATCGACTGCAAACGTAAGCTAATGCAATTTAAAGGAAGTTAAAAAGTGCCTGGTATTGGCCCTATAGGGTAATAGAGTTGATCCTATTATCTTATCTTATGTGGGGGCTAGTCAGTGCAGACCGGCGACACTTCGACCCAGTGGGATCTTTTGTGTCGACACTCTCCCAATAACGACTGCCATAGATGTTCATGGCAGCCGGGACCAATGGCTTAACGTGCTTCCCGAGGCACGGAGCAGGCGATAATTGTCAATCAATACGCACATAATTTCGAAAAGTCATATATCTTCCGAAAGTCAGAGGTGCGCCACGTGGGTTCGAACCCGAGACCCTCTGCATTGCAGTCTGTTGGTCACCCCACTGAGCTATCGCTGCTCTCGTTGATCCTATTAAGTAAGACATAAAGAAAGTAACAGCATACACGTTGCATTTACCTACAATAATCTCATATGTCGGCCTCAATGGCGTAGTGGTTAGTGTAACCGACTGCCACGCCTGAGGTCGCGGGTTCGATTCCCGCACAAGTCAAACATTTGTGTGCATGAACATGGATGTTTGTCTTGGTCTGGGTGTTTCTATGTGTAATATGTATGTATTTACAAAAAAAAGTAAATATGTACGTTTATCCATTGTCTAGTACCCATAGTACAAGCTCTGCTTAGTTTGGGCTGGATGGTATTGTGTGTATGTGATAGAATAAGAAATATAAAACATTAAAATATCCAAAATATATAAAACGTAAATCATATTAATTATTTTCACTCAAGAACAACACTTTATACAGCAATAATAATTAATCAACCCTAATTTTCATGGTACCATACGTGCATTCCCATGAAAGTTCATAAATCTTTCCAGTCGAAGTTTTCTTTGACTATTTTTTACAAATGCCAGCCCTGTGTCTAGACAGTTGTCTCATGGTATATGCCATGACCTTTTTAGCTTGCATGCATCAGTTTTCATTTTTAACAAGGCAGTAACGAGAACGATACATTCTTTTGTACTTTTGGTTGAGGTAGCACGAGTGGTATACGACAAACGACACGGGGAAATATATTATTTGTAGTTCTTTAGACCTTTGTAGACCTTCAAGGTACTCGTGAGAGACTCGTGTGAGCTTGTAAGCTTCTCGGGACACAAAAGGGAAACGTATTTGTATAGGTATAGTGAAGAACTGACACAAAGTAATATTTTTCTCGATAAAACCGAATAGGGGAATGACGAGTTTGTATGTATTAAGACGTGAAGAGAATATTTTGTACTCCTTTTTAAGCAAATTGCGTTAACATAGGAATTTTAATATGAAAATCGATAAAATTTAGACCACGAAGCGACTATAACTTCATTTTAAAATAATTGAACATTCATATTATAAAGAGATATTGACGATTCGGACAGTAGAAACTGCTTCGATAAGCCAGGCTGGAATATAAACTTCATGCGACACAAGATCCAACAAAAATAATTATGCCAAGTTTTTGTGATTAATAGAATTTGGGTGCAATAGATATTAGACTTAAGTATACATTGAAACACAGCACAATTCTTTATTATGTAGGATCAGCAATCGTCGCAACTGTCCTAAGCCTACCATAACCTATATAGAAGGTGAGTCGCAGTGTACAAGCGTCCCTGTACAAAAGGCATAATCTTTTGAAATTTCAAACAGGCAGACATTTTTTGCAAACAACCAACTTCAAAGCAAATAAAAGCTTTCAATTAGCATACATGTTTTAGATAAGGCAACATTTTTCTTACGCTTGACCTGGAAATCGTATCGATTTCGGTTGGCCGACTAACAGAAAGCCTTCGTTATATCGTGCGATAAACCGTGCGGAGTTTCCAATGTGGCGGCATAATTTGGTATGGGAGTACGGTAGTGCATCGCTCGTGCCGGTCCGGTCATTCCTTCCGGTACATTGTCTTATCCGGACCACTAGGCCGGTCATCAATCATACCCGGTCGGCGAATGTGACGGCACACGCTCCCACCGAGGATATTTTCGAGTGTCGAAAAATACTTCTGTGTATTCATGTGCGATATTATACTCTATTATTATTGATATAGAGTTTTATTTTGTTTGTAGAGTGTGTCATATTTTTCTGGTAAACTGATTTAATGGTACCACAGGAATTGTAATGTATGAGCTGATATAGGAGCATTGAAGTGGTTCTATCTTGATGTAATTAAAATATACATAAAGAAATCTTAGCGAACACATGACGACTACGGTTAGATTGATATTATTGTAAGAATGAAATTGATTATACCTTGCCAAGTGTTCTCATTTTAAATAGGCAACACATTGTATAACCTACAATTGGTGGTTCCTCGTCTGGATGTTTCAATATTTATAGGCTGCCGTAATACAGGAACGATCTCTAGTGTTAAAATTGTATAACAGATTTTAATATCTCACGATTTAGAGTACTTAACTTTGTGGGTCAAGTTTTGTACATGAAAACGTATCCTTTTTCTGCGTGCAATGACAATGTTTTAACGCGCCAGATTGTTGTATAAAGTCGAATCAAATTAATTTAACAGATATATCTGCAAAAGATTCGTCGTTATGGCTTTAAAATAGTATGTTTAAATTTCCTTGAATATATTATTGATAAATAGTAATATAGCATCAATACATATGATTACGAGTGAATTGAACTATTCCAATAACATCATGAGAGATGGTAGAGATAAAGTAATAGGTTCGATGCCTATTGCATCTGCGGCCTCGTTTATACTCGCCTCCATCACTTGTCAAAGGAGAAATAAATATTATATTGAGTTAACAGTATTTATAGAGGTATAGTTATCTTATCTCATGTGGGAGCCAGTCAGTGCAGACCGGCGACACTTCGACCCAGTGGGATCTTTTGTGTCGACACTCTCCCAATAACGACTGCCATAGATGTTCATGGCAGCCGGGACCAACGGCTTAACGTGCTTTCCGAGGCACGATTCAGGCGATAATTGTCAATCAATACGCACATCATTTCGAAAAGTCATATATCTTCCGAAAGTCAGAGGTGCGTGAGGTGGGTTCGAACCCGAGACCCTCTGTATTGCAGTCTGTTGGTCTTCCCACTGAGCTATCGCTGCTCTAGAGGTATAGTTAGGCGATTGTTTTACATACAGACAGCCTCGTCTACTCCTGGGTTAGATTTTCAAGTCCATATTCTCTTATATGTTCGATATGTGGCCAATTGTAATAGGCTCGGCATCTATTACGTGTTACCCAAAAATACAGAAAAATGTTGGAGAAAATATGTAAGCATTTTTACATACATGCTCATGGGCGCATAGTTTAAGACATAGTAAAAATAAAAATAATGTTTGTTAGTGCTTATTAAGTTTATTAAATTTAACATAACCTAATATTCGTATGCCTTAAAGGCAAAACATGAAGAGCGTATATTACTTTTAATGCCATGCATTTTATGTTATACTAGCTATTGCCCGCGGCTTCGCTCGCGGTAATTTAAAATCTGACAATCAATTCGGGTTGTACTCTGCTTGTAATAATATAAATCAATCATGATTCGAAAGAAACGTGGCGCCATCTATTATCATAAGAACGTTATTGTTGTTTTACTCGGGAATAGTGACTTTTTCCAGGATGAAAGGTAGCCTATGTCCGTTTCTGTACACCTGACAACGTATGCAAAATTTCAGGATGATCGGTTCAGTGGTTTAGGCGTGAAAATACAACAAACAAACAAACTCATTTTCGTTTTTATAATATTAGTTAGGATTCTCATGTTCGGTATTTAAAAATCGAAAAAGATCTAACAAACGTTTGTGACAAATAAACAGATCTTTATCTTATCTTTTCTTTACCTCAAAATCAGCAACATACGAATTACTCTGATTTTGCCAGCAAATGCAGCTAAAGTAAATGCTTACTATCAGGCGAGCCGTATGACTGCCACCTTTGTTGCACAAAAACGGTTGATCGCAATAAAGAAAGATAGTTTTCTCCATCTTCCCTAACCCTATTTTGTAGTTAGTATTTTCTCACCATTTATGAGAATTTCAATGATTGTAACAATTTGTGAGGCTTATATTAATGTTACTATCAGAAGGTAGCACTGGCTTCTAAGATACAGGTCTATACCTAGTTTAGAAGTCAGGGTCTCCCGTTTGTCATGTATTCCTTAAGCCCAAGTTTTGTACTTAGATTAAGTGTTTTTCTTATGAAGTAATAAACTTATTATTATTATAATATTATTATCGCTGTACATTGTACACACGTCATAAATGTGTGTATATTTTAAAGCGGTATTTTTCGTCAGTGTTCTGCGCTTAAATGTTTTGTGCCAGTACGCGCCGTATGGTTAGTTTTAATAACCTTGGTTATATCCTCATTAAAAGTTTTCATTGGTTACATAACTGGTAGACTATGGAGCGTTTTTATGTACGCTGATATTTAATTCGGAGATTATATTCAGTGTTGAACTGCATACACGTGCACACTGTTGACAAGTGCAGTATCTACTGTAGGTTTTCTAATAGAGGTAATATTTATTTTGAGTAGGTATTGTGTATTTAATTGTTTCCTAATTTTATTATAACGTGTTATTTAACAAATCGGTACGTGCTTTTCTGATTGTGTAGCAATGTGCGTTTAATTATAGGATATTTAATAATAATATAATATTCTACCACATGCACACAACACCACCTAGCCCAAACTGAGCAGAGCTTGTACTATGGGTACTAGACAATGGATAAACATACATAATATATACTTTTTTTTGTAAATACATACATATTATACATAGAAACACCCAGACCAAGACAAATATCCATGTCCTTGCACACAAATGTTTGACTTGTGCGGGAATCGAACCCGCGACCCCAGGCGTGGCAGTTGGTTACACTAACCACTACGTCATCGTCATACGTCATGTGATCCTACCAGTATTTATATTTAAATTTAAATTGAATATTACTTTACTTTCTGCCTCTAAATCCTTTGAGAAATGTTTTAGTAAACCGACAGGAGCAACAAATTTTGTTAACAAACTTCGGTACCGTACGTCATATCGTCGCCACGTCACCTGCGATCGATTGACTGACTACAGGGCAACGCTTTGCTGGAGGTGGAATAATTGGAAGCGACGTTCGTTCACCGCAGTCACTCCGGTATAGAGCTGTTTGACCTTTTGTCTATCACAGGTGTGAGTTAACACGGAAATTCTAAGCCCCGGTGCCTTCAGTATTGATAAATGTAGAGTCATTCTCTCAAGAATATTTGTCACCTAAAGCCTGTTATATCAATTCACCTTATGGCCCGATACGAAGCCTTAAGAATGCTGTATTGCATGCTGCTTTGCATGAGGTAACGGATATGTTTCAGGATGGGCCAAATGTTGTTAGTTACGGACTGCCTTTGCATTGTCACAAAGTGTAAGTGTATGCGCCCTCATGCCATCCTACTGTCTATTACAGATTAATATTAAATAATTTTCCTAAATCCTTATTATTTCATCTCCTTTACGTAATTCAGTAATTATTTATTTAAAACTAGCTGTGCCCGCGGTCTCACCCGCGTCAGTGGTATTTGTGGTTACTGCGACGCTCCCGTGAGCCGTACCGTGATGTTATATAGCCTATGTCCTTCCCAGGATCTCAGGCTATTTCTATTCCAAATTTCATCAAAATCGGTTCAGCAGATTGAGCATGACAAGGTAACAGACAGACAGACAGACAGAGTTACTTTCGCATTTATAATATTAGTAAGGATTATTGTTATAAGCTTTAGATTTATATAGTCAGTAATATATGGCATAATGGCTGCAACACGTTCTTGATACGAGCTGTAAAATACTGAAATTATATTTAATTGGCGATTTAAATTAGTGGATGTGAGTTTCTTGCAGGTTTCTTCTCATAGGTTCAACCCTTTGCCTGAACCTAGCAACTAACCTAAATGTAGCTTTAGTAACTTCGTAAACTCACTAACCTATATATTTTGACTTTAATAAGTGTTACTTTGTGACCTAAATGAATAAATTATTTTGACTTTGACTTTAAGTCAAGAAATTGTCACGGTCTTAGAATTTTGCACGGAAGACGCATTGCGTGCCTTTATTACCATGTCCCATGACCTAACTGACCTTATTATAGTTACGAAATGACATTTGTATAACAGATTATCCTTTTGGGGAAACACAGGCATAAGTGGATACATGTAATATATTATTACATCAAACAATAGGGGTATTATGTAGTTATACTTATTTGTTCGATATTACTAAAAGGACAACATAAAACAACGATTCAACCTAATTTTTATATTACATCTTCATATTTTTTTATGTGTTTTATCTGCTTATAAACCGGCTACTCCATTTCACCAACAATACCCAGAACAGCCACAATAGTGGTGTACGGGAAACACAAAAAACACTACACACGAAACATTATGAACATTTATTATTGATGACGCACTCTAATGCCGCGACAATGCCCAGAACGTACACAGTATGATTGATGTGAAGCCTACTGCGTTAGGGAAATGGCTTAGATATAAATAGCCTCTAATATTATAGTGTTTCGATGGAACAGGTGACGGGTTGATAAATGTGTATCGGATGGGTGACGATTGTTTTTAGTTTTGTCTTTTAAAAGTCATGACAAAAGGGTTAAAATGTTAATGCGATCGATTGAAGTTGAGTGCCACTTATTTGAAGTACCTATTATTTGTTGTGAAACATCTATAGCCGCACGTAAACCCGATTGATGGCGTGGGGACGCATGCCGTGGCGACGCGTCGCCACGCTATATAATAACGCTATATAGTATTTTACATTATGCAATATTAGTTCCTGTCGTAATATGTTCTTTTATGCATATTACTTGTACAAAATAATTTCAATGTTTCACATTTGCCAGGCGTCCCGTGACGCCTCACAATTTTTTTGTTTTTTTTTAATTTTTATATGGGTCAATACAGCATGACCATGAACGCTATTATTATTGTATTAAATTACCGACGTTTTTATAAAATAATTTATTTCATTATTAACTATTTTTGCTTATGGCATACCTTGAGGCAGAAATTGTGTTCACTAATATTGGATGCAATAGCATTTGATTATTTTACAGTCAGCGATAAAAATCAATGAACACATACATTCTTGTAACCGCTGAATAGCTCTGGCTACGTAGTTTGGCGATCACAACTATTGGTGAACGTCATAGCGATACCTGATGCTTAAAGTGTACACGATTTATAGAAGATTATACGAATTTATTGATTTTTTGCTGCTTATTGTACAACGTTTTTTAGTAGTAGAGCCTCGCTGATTTCAGCATGAATGGGCCGGCTCGACCGGGGAAGGACTACCCTCTCACGGAATATCGACGTGAATAGCAGCAGTCCTATTGTTGTGTTTCGATCGGTGAGTGAGAGTGCTGGAGGCCCAATCATCCTCTTTCACCATTCCCACTCCTTCTTCTTCCTACTTCCTTTCCTAAATGGTCGGCAACGCGCAAGTGATGTCTCTGGTTTTGCAGACGTCTATAGGCTACGGTGACCACTTACCATCAGATGGGCCGTACGCTTGTTTGCCACCTTAGTAGTATAAAAAAAAAACAATATAGCGTTCATTGACTATTGTCGTTAACTGTACCTGTTTTAGCATTTATGCTGTTTTACTTTGCTATGATTTTATTAATCAATGTCCGATCTCTAAAATAAACTCAACTAATTTCTTATTTAAAGAAGAAACACCTTTTCAATATAAAAAGAGGTCTCATCTAGTTTCGAACAATACAATCGAGAACCGTATCACATAAATAACAAACCGACATCGGAATTAGTTCCCACAGAAACCGTTAATCGAATGTTCAGCCTAACAAAACCTTATCGGATCAATCCGGTCTCACAGACCACTTCTTACGCGGTCGTGTTGGCGCGTACGCCATAAGAAATCATCACAAATAAAGATATAAACGCGATACCGCTACCCGGACAATCAAGGAAATTGAAAGGTCGACCCGGGCACCAACCGGGTGTGTCTTTCCGCTACATTGTCTTATCCGGCCATGCATCATTTTACCCCGTCGCACCCGGATAACCGATACGTAGCTACAGTGCAGTTATTTTAATAAATTCAGGATTCGACGTCGGTGGGGTGCTGTAGCCGTTAGGTACCTAGGAATATATGCGAAGGGGTGGAAATTGGTCCACATTCTTCATATGTATTGCTTGAATAAAAAGTAATGTAAATGAAGAGTTTTGTGAGTCAAAATCGGGTTTTTTGGGGGGGTTCAAAGCGTTATGAGGACTCGTCTCAAAGCTTTCGAGTGGTGACGAAAGAGGCTGACACTATTTTCTTCAAGTTCGTAAGGGACGAGTGTGACGTTTGAGTGGTTTCAAGTGGCTGTATGCTATTTTACTACTCGCTAACTGCGGTGCAAAAGTCTTATAATATTCGCAGTATTCGGGTGCTTTTATTGGTGAGCAGAAACTATAGATTTATGTTTGGTATTTGGTTTCGGTGTAATAGTAATATTCTAGCTAGGTACGTAAAATCACGCTTGTATATCGACGAAGATGTATGCAGATTTGTATTAAGCCCACATTTTCATAGATACATACACATGTTTCTGGGTTACACGTAATAAAGGCTATGTCTACTTCTACTGATTTCTGGTACTGAGAAAGTCACAATAATATTTTGACCCACACTGACTTCACGATCGCATGCAAATATAAGGCCAGAATTTCTTTCAGTCAACAAAGTACGATTATCTAAAATAAAATCTAAAAGGTTTCTAATAATGTAAATTTATTTTTTGAATGAGAGTAAAGTTCAATAGGCACTTAGGTTCAAATCTACGATCTAAAGTGATCCTAAAAACCGCTAGGACGAACGAAATAATGCCTAAAACTACATTTAACTTTTCTCATTAGGCTATTAATTCTAAGAGACTTTAAAGTATTATCCATTATAATATTCGTTTTAAATTTTATTATAAATATACCGAATAATATTTGAGTTCAAATTATGGGTAGACATAACAGAGACGATTAGATAGTATGAGGATTCAAACCTATTACACATAGTGCTAGGTCTGTTTATAGAGACCTAGCTAAGCGGCTGACCGACGCTTCGCGTGACCAGAGGGCTGGTATTTTCTTTGCACAAAGAATAAGTAGTGCCATTCAAGATGGCAATGCTGCCAGTCTTCTGGGCACGTTGCCAATTGAGGACGATGCGGAGGAATATTATGACGCTTTTTAATTTTGTTGTTTCATTTTTTTCTTTAGTTAATATGTCTTGTAAATAATTTGTGTATATATTATGTTAATTTGTGTATATATTATGTTTATTTAATGTGCAATAAATATTTACACATAGTTTTATTTACACGGGCGCAACCAAACTTCATCCTAACTAATATTATAAATGCGAATGTGAGCTTTTTCTTTTGTTTGTCACGCTTTTACGTCTTAACTTATTTGAACGAATCATGAATTTTTGCATACACGTTATTATATTAATCGCATATTGACAAAATCTAGGTTAAGGGGAGCAAAGCTGCGTAAAAAAATATAAAGAATATGCCTGTATCTCATCAAAGTAAGTAGTTGTATATTACTTTTAGAATTAAGTTCATTTAATTTTTAAAATTTATTTATTTATTTAATACCACATACAGCCATCATTACAGGTAATACTTAACCTAATGCAATGGATGCAGAATTTACTTAATATGTACAAATTATATTTACTTAATATATACACCCTAATACTATATATTCCTTTCCATATGATAGGTAGAGATACTGTCGAACTGATATCCAGTCAAATCCAGTTAGACTAGAAAGCCGACCCCAAGTGACTTTGGAATAATAAAGGCTAGGGAGAAGAAGGTAGAGATGCTGTCGATATTTATCGGACACATTTATAATACCTTGCTGAGTCGTATAACTACTAAAACTTCGAATAGATGCTATCCGATTCGAGAAGCATTCTCGTGAACTCAGATCAGCCATAGAATTAAGTGCAAACTTGTAATAAATCTCCTACAAACAAGACAATTTAAAAAAATAACAAGCCCTTCATATCTTCTCGTTTCAATAATATCGATATAATCTTAATCGATTCTACTAAATCTTTATTTCATACACTATTCACAAACGATATCTAAGAAAAGATTTACATCATTTTCCATACAAATAGTAAAGTAACCATCCGAATCGAATAGAGACATTCTCGATGCAAAATCGCTCGAAGTATATTTTATATCATAAACATAATCAAGTTGGGGTCCTTAATAAACATATCAAGAATCGGACGGGCACACAAGACCTTTCGTGGGGTCACCCTACCCAACCCAGAGATATTATCACGAAAGACAGTCGGGTGAAGTGGGTTGTTAGGATAAAGACACACTGACCATGATATATGTAGAAAGCAAGACATGGAAAAATCGTGTTAGGCATAGTAAGCAGCGGTTAGTTCATATTCATGTCAGGTCAAGTTTTGGTAAAAAAACAAACATTAATGTAAAATAAATTTAACATCTTAAATATATCACACTAGCTTGGGCAATATGGGGCGTAGTAGGCCGCTTGCGACGCCATTTACAAACGACATGTAGTATGTTTCACACTTTGCACTTTACCGCCGGTATTAATTCAAGGAATTAGATAAATCGTGACTTAGGTTTTAAAGTAAAACCATATAAACACCTACAGTGGTGTTTATGGACTGACAAAATAAGCATAGACAAATTACCGTGCAACCACCGATTTGGGTTAAAAAAATAGTCAATCACAATAAGATTTAAAATTTCCAATGTACATACGGCTACACATTAAGTTAGATACCCTATATACGCATAACTACGCTACATACAAAATAGACCACCTTATCCCGCCCTCTCCTTTCCTATCCAGAACAACGCGTGCTGGGCTCAGAAGCTATCCTTACACAGTAGAGTCGACTAGAGTGCGTACCAACAAGTTTGGGTCCTCATACCTCTGCCAAACGACCAAGGCATGGAATTCTCTGCCAAGGCACGTGTTTCCTTCTTCTTTCAATCCTGGGTCCTTTAAGCGGGGCGTGCAAAAGCACCTTCTCAGGCCGTCAAAGTAGAGACCTCAACATCGCCTCGGCTGCTATGAGGGTGGTGTGGAGGCCACTGCTCTTAGACCACACAACTGCTTACCATCAGGTGGAGGGTGGTCATCTTGACGAGCAAAATAAAAAAGAAAATTGTCGGAAAGGGACAGTGCATAGTGGTGTCGATGTAATGGTAAGGATAGAGCGTAACAAAAATATAACGCACTCTCTCGCACGATTTGCAGAGTTCAACTTCTAATAGTTCAAAGTCCAAACAGTCTAGGTCGATGTGTCGCTATGTGTACGATAAGAATATCGTTCCAGTTTTTATATAGTAAAGATTATTGGATATAATAAATAGACAAAACCTAAAACTCAATAAAGTGCTTATTGAATAATAAACAACACACCGGCCAAACCAATTGAAATCTATTATTAACACATTGTACTTACTTCACATATAATACTTAATCCATACGAATTGATAGTAGCGTTCTGGCCGTCCCTCACCAATAACTCGTTCGTTCCGTATCGATATAATTTCGCATTACGCCACAATGGGCACGCGCCCTTACAGGGGGTGTATTATGAAATATGACGGGCCACAACGTTCCGATATTCGGATTAAGGGTTCCGTGCTAATCTCTCGCTGACTCGCGACAAAATTGCTCATATCGTCCGACAATGGACCCTCGACATTTCGTACGCACCTGGTATTCGCTACTAAATTAAAAAACTTTTTTTAAGCCAACGCGCCATCAATCCGATTTTGTGATAAGAAAGTTTTATTTTCGGGTAATTACTTTTGAATTTGGGTGTGAAACGATTCGGTGCTGCCAGACAGTTTAGTGGTTTGTGTGTTGGAAATAGAAATAACGATATAATTAGACTTTTTGCGTTTGTGAGTCTAATATAATCGTCAAGGCCATAACTTTAATTGATTGCAAGTAATGTATGGTTTGACCTGCTGTAGATATTTTTGACGTCTAACTTGTTGAAAGAAGATGGGATGAGAGGACGATAGTCTTTCTGCTACAAGTACCTGAGGCCCAATCACCCCCTTACTCCCTTCCCGCTTCTTCTCCTTCCCACTTCCTTTCCTAAAGGGTCGACAACGCGCTAGTGATGCCTCTAGTGTTGCAGGCGTCCATAGGTTACGGTGACCACTTACCATTAGGTGGTATGCTTGCTTGCCACCATAGTTGTATAAAAAAAAATGAAATTTTTTGACGGAATATCACTTTGCACATCTCGGTAATCGAACTCATGAGCAGCAGCCGCATACACTAGAGCTGGTACATATAACTGATGTAGTCCAATCAAATTTGTCTCCATTAAAATCCGTTAGAAAAAGAATGTTCCAAAAGTTTCTGAAAGTTCATGTACCTACAAATCAATTGCAATATCGCAACGACATCGCATTCCTCGGCGTCTTAGCGTCGCGTCTTGTCGCGCAGTTTGACATCGTTATCTTGAGCATGAAAACATCAGAATTTCCACCCCGGACCGGGAGGAAAATCGTAAAATTTTACAATGTACTCTCAATGAGCGTTAAACGATTGGATATCGTGTACAATTTCGGGAACTGAGAGTTAAAATCATCTAAAATTGTGATTGTTATTTAAACAAAGAACGTTGGCAAATATGAGATAGCAATGCACAAAGCATTTTTGACTGCACAGATGGCGTAATGGTTTTAAGTGGTCGCCTCGCTGTTGTCGTCGCGCCGAGTGTAGTGCAATCGATCACCACACGGCACAAAAAATTGTGTGATACACATAGATGTCTAGTAGACTTGAGTAGTTCACGAACTAAGAACTATTATTCTTGACATTGAACTAGAACGAACTATTCCGTGAACCGTTCCTTAATCGGTCCTAGTTCGTCCAGTTCTGAACGAACTAATGGCATAAGAATATCGTGCTCTCTTTCTTTCCTTACTTGAATTACACTAGAGGGAACGAAATGCATATAATGTGTTTCCCAAAGTAAACTTTCAAGATCACTGTAAAAAGTTCGATTGGAGTACACAAAATCTGGAACTTTATTATTAGAGTCCTAAAGGTCATTTTATTTTAATAAATTCGTTAGTGATATTTTCTTAGCGATGTTACTAAGGAACAAAGGAACTAATAGTCCTAATAGAGCTAGAGTAACTAGACCGAGCACACACTTAGAGCACACATTATGCATTATCGTTTATTAAAGAACTTACAAATCTATCAAAGACTAGTGGAACTATAGAACTAGATGTAGGAACTAGTTCATTTGGAAAAAATTAACTAGTTCAGAGCGCTCTGTTTAGTGACAAGAGCACGAACAAGTCTATTGTCTAGCCTGGATGTTCAGTTACTGTAACCGCTAATCGGTCGTAATAGCTACCCCATTACGTGGGAACTAAAATCATACTTGGCGAAATTTTTCGAGGATTTAGTCGTAAGACTGTAAGTATATATCTAGGTATCTACGTACTAAACCGATTCAAAACAATAACATTACACTTAACCTATTGACCTGCAGCGACACACCGGCGACCCAATAGGTTTTCTAGTACGTCTAGCATTCGAATAATTAACAGAGCAAGTAAATGTAAGATTACGTTTAAATCGGTTATCATGCAAGCGCGCTCTAAAGTTAGTATCTTTACTAATATTATAAATGCGAATGTGTGTGCGGGTTGTTACGCTTTCAATTCTTAATTACTCGACCGATCATCATGAAATTTCGCATAGACCTTGTCAGGGGTACAGAAAAGTACATGGGGTACCTTTCATCCAGAAAGAGTACTGTTTCCCAGGGTAGAAAATTGACATGACCTATATCGAAGCCGCCGGCGAAATATAGTGATAACGTAATTCGAAAATATACTTGAGGATATTGCAGGTCATTAAAATGGTAGATAAGTACGTAAATATAATGAACCACTTTCGCACGGATTATTCATGGTGTTCTCTTTTAAAAAAGACAATTTTTGCATTAGTTAATAATAATATAACAATAATAATATTTTATCACATACACACAACACCATCTAGCCCAAACTAAGCAGAGCTTGTACTATGGGTACTAGACAATGAATAAACATACATATATACTTCTTTTTGTAAATACATACATATTATACATAGAAATACCCAGACCAAGACAAACATCCATGTTCATGCACACAAATGTTTGACTTGTGCGGGAATCGAAGCCGTCAGTTACACTAACCACTACGCCACCGAGGCGTAATTCCTGTGTCTCGGGGGACTTTACATAGGTACCTATATAAAAAATGGACACAAAGAATAGCCAGAATGTCCCGTGTGGGCATCAAACCCACAACAATAAGCCATTCGTGCAGTCATCATTTAAGAACTGGCAGAGAGTATTACAAAATTTCAGAAGATTGTGGGTACACTGCAAATCCCTAAGCTCTTCAGCCTAATACCTTTTATACAAATTTATACCACAAGCTACAAATTGCAGGACTAAGATAAGATATAATTCTGCATTAAAGCAAAATTTGCGTACGTAAAACCTTATTGTCCATAACAGTCTATGTGTATAACCCAATATATTATTTAAGACTGCGCCGAGCGTAAGACAGATAATAACAGAGCTCGTGCGGCGCATATTCAAATCGGTGCGTGGCCGCCATAGTAAAATTGTTTGGAGGATTTGAAGTGCTTTTTTGATAAATATGTATCTGTATTGTCTACCAATAACTTAAATATTTGGGACGAACAAATTGTAATTTAACTATATAATAATATGTTTCGTTTAAGCTGTAAAATAGGATTCTACTGTTATAATCTACAAATCATGTAACACGAACTTAGGATTTCCAATTTTTCGTGCAAATTTACGTAATTTTGTAGGCGAAAATATTAATTATTTTAAGATTTTTACACGGAGTAATTGTAAACACATTCATTGTTATGGTAAATGTATATTTTATATTTGTATGAAACAAAAAGTGTTGATTTTATTCACTTAACTGTAACCGCCTGTTTTGGCACATTTCGCTCGGCGTAGTCCACGGAGACGCTCAGATGAAATACCACTAAGCGGTCCCATCTATAGACCGACCGCACCCAACGTTGCTTAACCTTGCTAATCGTTTACCTATCAGTGAGCGCAACTGGCTATGAGCGCCTCAAATGGAAAACCACCACAGATGGAAAACTGGTAATGAAACCAGTTATCTAGGTGTCACTATCGAAAACAAATCTAAACGCAAGCTTATAGCAACGAGACAACCAACTACTGAGAAGGAGAATGCAGAAGCACCAAAACAACTTATGATTTTAATTCAATCCGAAAATTGAGGTTTCGGCTTGTATAGCAACCATGCATTCTCACGAACAAAACCTATTGTTATAAGCATTTTTGAATACAGAACATTTCAAACACAGACAACATTTCCTTTTTTTTTCCCGACATTTCGAACACGTTGTCAATGCCGTAAGGTTGCGACAGCTGAATGCCCTTCATCGACACCCGGCTGTAACAATCGTAAAATTTTACACTCCCTCTCCCCACCATCCTGATCGGTTTTACTCTCTTCAAGAATTACAATTACAGCTCGGCGTCCCCGCGATAAATTAATTTAAGAAATTGGAGATCACGGATAATTGGTAACGGAATAATATACCTATAGAATAGAGTTTTCTGATTTCACGGAGAAAATTGGATATTATAATACATATTCCATCGCTTTATTTTTCTTCTGATTAAATTTCCGCGTAACAATGTTCCTCTTGCTTCCGACTAAATTAGGCCTTTTGTTTCTTGTTGCCCATAATAATATATTACAGGATCTCGGTTTTGCGAAAATCCTGGCTTTTATCATTTTAGGTTTCGCAGCTATAAAAAGAATTTATACTTTATCCTACTTATTGGTGTCAGTTTTTATCGATGTTTGTGTAAAACCTACAATTGGCCAATAAAAACAGTCTGGATCTTGTTGAAATTTGTTCTGGATACCAGCCGGTTTCGGTCATAATTTTTCCGCTTTCGGCTGAAAGAGTAACGGGCCTTGGCTCCTAAGTAGTTAACCTGAATATTATGATGTTATAAAAAGAGGTATTGCTTAGTCATAGATATTATTTATTCATAATAAAATTTAGAAGGCGTAGTCATCGAACTCTTTAGAGTGTTAAAAACTTCTTTAAATTTGAAATTAGAATAGCTTACATATCTTATCACTTTTGATACAGTTGCTAATAAAACGAATGTTGTGTATAGGTATATTTGCGTACGTGACCCCCGGGCTCAGAATGTTTAAAATTCGAACAAAATAAGATGTAATGTTGCAACTCGTTGATAAAAAGCAAAAAGTTATTGCATGTGTCAACATTACTTCAATGGGTCAATCAAACTATTTAAAATTAATTTAGTTTCATATACTAATAATTCCTTTATGTTATCACATTGGTGACGACATTAACATTGCTAACAAAACACGTCTTAGACCCACTTGATCCGAAACTAATCTCTGGATCTAATCACATTTCAAGAGAACAATCTTTAGCATTACTATTCGACTAAAGCCATTCGATTCTCGACCATCAAATCGACTTACGCTAAATTTCTTAATCGCTATCAGTATGGCCATAGGATGGGCACGTGAGACGAGTACTAATCGCCGAATAGAGTTACACCTATGCGATTACTCTTATATAATTATAAGGGATCTTAAGACCACCAAGTGGTGTGGAGGATCAGGGAATAATATATTTTATGTCTGTTTCAGTTAGATCGAAGAGCTTAGCAAGCAGAGTCGAAACTTAGTTTTGTTTTTGCATATGTGGTTACGACTGCACTTAGTGTGTATCTTCGTCACTGAGAACTTTATAAGGCTTGAAATAGCGGTTACAATAAAAGACTCAAAACAATATAAATCGCTGAAAAGCTTGTCTTGTATGGGGATCAAATCCAAAACGTACTAAATTGGCAATAGCGAAATGACTAATTAAACCATTGCACTATCCGCGCAGTAGGCAAAGCTTTGCATCTATTTTTATTTATAAGACTAGTCTCGACCTAAATTACCATTTTTTTTTGGAAACAAGTATATATTCCAATTCTTTTACAATCTTTCAAATGCTTTTTCAAACCCGTTCGCTGTCAGTCCAGTTATTAGTTTTAAAAGGGCGAGCTCTAACACGAGCGTCGTAACCCGTCAGCGGCGTGCGGTCGTTTCAAAACAATTCAAACGTTTAGCCGCCTTTGCGTTCCGTGCTGTGGGTCACAAATGCACCACTTGTATGCCCCGGGTCCATTTGTACCCACAACGCTTTTGTTAAGGTTCGCATTGGCCAGTAATAGGGGAGTATTAAAGCTAAGTTTATTGCTATATCGATTCTAAGGATGTTAACTTGTTGCCTTTAGTGAAACGTTGTAATACGTATGTTGCCAATTTTACCTACGCTACGTTTAACTGCTTTTTTACACTCATTGATGTAGTTAAATTCTAGAGAAGTACCGTCTTCTATTTATTTAAATTTTAATATGTTGGCATATTTATTATTTCGAGGATATGGCATCCGCAATGTTTCAGCACAGTACCTATTGCAAAAGGATTTTTGATGAGAAATATAAATATCAAGAAATTTCTAAGATTTATTAGTAATATTATTTTTTCGTGGACTTTATTGTACAACTCCTAAATATAACCATACTTTAATTTATGTTTTATGTGGCGAGAAATACTTTCCTTCAAAGTATTTTTTTATAAGTCAGTATTTAATATATTTTAATACACACCTTTAATTAAAAATCACTCATTCATACCATTATCGTAAAACTTACTTTCGACCCTTAGCACTCCCATCGACCCCCGATCGCATTCTACAAATTGCACGCACCAATAACCTTAACCTCCTGTATATTAAACCCAGTACACATATACATAAAGTTGGCCTACCCTCTTTAAATAGCCACCAACAAAGCCAAAATTAATAATAAAACCCCGTACACACGATAAACCAAACATCAGAACTCCGAACAATGTTTGTACCGCACGGAACCCTAAAGACCACCACTCTAATGGAGCCGGTCAATTACTTAAGACGGGGGAAACCGGATCATAAATCCGGGCTATCGATCAAAGTTCGGCCGTGTCCGGCCCGGTCAAACACGTCCGGCCGAACGTATATGTAATGTACGGCGTTTGTATGACTTAACTAGCGGGTAGCGACAAGCGACAGCGATTTTAAGCGACTATTTAACATTTGTAAAAACAGTCCTTGAAATTATTAATTAAATAAGTAATGAGATAAGACCTTTGTACGTGTGCCCAAAGTATTGTTAATTGTTGTTACAGTGTATAGTTTTGTCTCGTTCTTATGCATCAAATAACAATGCATAAAAATGTGGTTGACCACCATCACTTAAAGCCATTTTAGGACCATTTATAATAAGGGTTTTTAAACCATTAGGAAAGTATTTCTATCGTTACGTACCCGTCGTCTCATCGACTACTGCACGACCAGTTTTGAAACAAGTCATATAATTATAGGTTTATGATTGTTTCTTGGTGGGGTGAATAGATACTAATTTTTAGCATTTAGGTACATAATTATATTTAATTTAATTTATATTAACGCATTCTTCATTCAATCTTTTAATTACGAGCCTTGGTACTGATGGATTGATTGAGCAAAGAGAATATCTGAATGACTATTTAAGAGATTGGCTCAACAATAATCGAGGTTTTACTTGGTGAAAAAAGTGAAAAGGAAAACTTTAAAAACGCCGCTACTGCAAAAATTTTGTCAAAAAAATTTGTAAGAAGTTTGACTTCAAATTTCGCTTAATTTCTCGCAATCGGACAAACGCCCAAATCGGGTCGTCCGATACAGACGTGTGTTGTAGTTGATTGATTTGTTCGTTAAAAGGTTATTTTCAGGTTTAATAATAATATACTGGACGATGAAGGTAGGTCGTGTGTGTGATCCTATATATAATAGGTCTACATGGCGATTTACCATTTTTAATAAGATTAAGGCATTTGAGAAAAACCGTCCCGAAACGATTGACGTAAAACGCCGAGTACTTAAAGAAAGGACTAAACCCTCCTACACTTATACGTATAACAGCACAGGCCAACTCGACTGCCACATCTGTCGTAGGACATTCAAGACCAAGTTCGGTCTAGCAAGCAATGTTAGAACTCACCAAAGAAAAGATCTATGACTTCTGAAGTCGCCGTCATCGAAATCGACGAGGATTATATATGTATATAGAAACAAATTATACTTCATAAATTTAAGTATCTTTCTCCAACATTGACGATGAAATTAATTGAAATCGGATGGCCTATCAGATATAGATATTGAACATTGTATCATCTCAATCGAAAGATTTTTTAGTAGTTATTAATTATGGCCTGTAATTGATTATGTCAAGCTTTTTTACGTTATGGTTATTAGAAATGGTGATAGACCGTACGATCACCAAGAATAACCAACCTTCACATGTTGATGCTCATAGATCAGTAATCATTTACAAAAATCATATCCCTATATAGGTAGTTTCGAGACCGTTTAATATCGTCAGGCCCGTCAGCTGTCACGAATTTCATTGGCAGCCGATACAAAGAGACAGTAACTGGAAATATTAATATAAGACTTAACCTGAGAATCTCGTTTTCCTATTAGGTCAATATAGCCGTTACTACGTGGCAAAACAGATATCATCCAAATCTTTGACTATCTCTTAACATAAAACTGTTGTCTTTTACCTAATACATTTCCTCTATATTAGGTAGTCCATACTCAATAATATTGGCAAATATTCCATTGTACTATTATAAAATATGAAGCGATACTAATTGAAAAATTCCAGAAATTCATTCAGTAGGATCTCTGCCCCTCTCGTCTCGCCGCCGCTTTAACCGCATCAATGGGTCGAGGTCCAACTATGTCAAAAATGTTTCCCAAGACATTACTGCAGCCGAACTTAGGGTAGAACTCTAGGGTATGGGCTCCACCGCGTATGTTGTAGTTTTAGGATAATGAATAATGTTGGAATTATCCAATTCTATTCGACTGTGGCTTGACTGCCGGGATTCCTAGAATGCCCAGTGCACTATAAAGGACTAAAATTTTTGCCTATGCCACTGTGTCACTTGACAACAAAAGCCTTCCTTCTTGACCAAAACTTTGAATTATATAATTTGTTCTGACGACGAAATATTTCGCTTAATATTTTGGATGAAATTGATTACTAGTTTGTGTTTACGCGAATCCCAGGGGAACGCATTATCGAGATTAAAGTTTATATGTACATCTTGGGTTAAACCAAGTAATGGTCTATCCGTATGTCAAGTCTCATTCAAATCCGTACAGCATTTAACCTGTGATGGAGTAACAAACATCTAACTATTTAAATTAAACTACTATATACGGCTTTTATCGCGTTGTTTATTTGACACTTTATTACATCATTTACGTGTATTACTACTACTTTACTTTATTAAATAATTTACGTCTCCCCGTGACCATGGCTGCTGAAAAGCAACCGAAAAGTCGAGGAAACTGTAAAAATAAATATAAATAGTTTTAATAATTTAATTAGCTTAAAATTAGTAAAGTTTAATAGTAGTAGTAGTGTAACAGTTTCTAAATTATGTATTAAAGTGTCAAATAAACAACGCGATAAAATCCGTATATAGTAGTTTAATTTCAATGAATAACATTCGCGTAAACAGAAGACAATATTATGTAAACAACCAACTGTCTTTAAAAACTTTCACATTTATAATAATTGTAGTGTTCATTTCGATCATAAATTTTATGTTTTAACTTGCAATCACGTAACTTTTCCATTTGGAGAATAACCGATTACGTCAAGATCAGGCCACGCTACCTTTGGATTACAATAAATTACGATTTGGTCCCTACTCCCACTACTGCTAGATAGCGGAGAACATAAATTATTCCCAGTTTCAGTTCGCGTTGGTATTATTTATTTAAGCTCGACTAGCCTCGAGCAAGTTTCGTCACTTCCTCCGGAGACGTTATTGCAATTTTCCTGTGGTTGTTCTTATCTTAGTGTTAGGTTGGGTTGCCGTGACTATGTCGGTATCTTTTGTTAAGATAATGTATATTTAGGATGCTTTCAAAATATTTGATTGAAATTACGACTAACAGATAATTTGTAGAAACGCCTACCGAATGAAAATATATTCCAAAATTAAAATTTCATGTTTTGCAACTGAAGTCAATAAAATATTGATTATAGAAAGGGAAAAAGATTAAATAAAATAGGAGCGTGTCTATTGCTGTCTATTAAGATCATTTTAAGACTACTTATGTATATTTCTCTTTATGTTACATTACCAAGGTAGCAGCAAACCAATCTGATGGTACTCTGTTACTTTAAGACTGCGCCGAGCGTAAGACAGATAATGACAGAGCTCGTGCGGCGCATATTCAAATCGGCGCGCGGCCACCATAGTATAATTGTATGGAGGATTTGAAGTGCTTTTTTGATAAATATGTATATTTATTGTCAATTAATATTTGGGACGGACAAATTGTAATATAACTATTTATGTTTCCTTTAAGCTGTTAAATAGGATAGATTTCTACTGCTATAATCTAAAAATCACGTAACACGAGCTTATGTTTTTGCATTTTTCATGCAAATTTACGTAATTTTGTAGGCAAAAATATTAATTAATTTAAGTTTTTTACACGGAGTAATTGTAAACACATTCATTGTTATAGTAAATGTATATTTTATATTTGTATTAAACAAAAAGTGTTGATTTTATTCACTTAACTGTGATCGCCTGTTTTGGCATATTTCGCTCGGCGCAGTCTTAACATCATACTGGCTGTATATTTTAGATGCCTTCCTTATGATCACTTGCTATACCACTAGTATCGATCGTGCGCTGCCGACCTTTAGGAAGTAGGCTTAAAGATGAGATGAAAGCAAGAACATAACATAGGAGAAGCAAGCTTATAAACCTCCAAACCCTTCCTCGACAAGTGCAACACAGTAATGTTGTGACTACTCTCATCTCACGCTTGTTGCCAGTTGATGGTAATTTCCGATAATTTGATCGTTTTTATTATCTAATACTGTACTATTACTATCACATATAATTAGAAACGGCAGGCTCTTCCACTCCAAAAACTTAAATTTTTCTAACAGAAAAGTTAATAGCACTTTGCTCGACAAGAATCATTTATTATCATAATCATAAGTACAAGTAAGCCATGGAACCATTGTCAAGGAGTGGTGCTACAGCTGCACTTATACTATTCAACATTTACAAAACAATACGCGGCACGCGAACATAGTTACACCAGCGAGTATAACTCGAAACAACAGCTCTATACAAATATTTTCATTCCCCATCTGAAGATGGTGGGTCGCTCACCTGGCGTTCCTATCAAAATGGAAGCGTTTCGAGAATCAATCGAGAGAGGAAAAAACCCCTCCGATAATATAATGGAATCGAATTATCACCGAGATGAAGACGAGACTAACGGCAGGGCTGTCAAAACAATGGTTTTATTTGCGAGGTTTTAATAATAGGTTTCCTTTCCGCTCGAGTTAAGGATAAATCGCTTTTTATTATGGCAGACTGGAGTCAATCCGTAGATACTTTGTAGCTTTATGTATGTTGAGGCAAGCTTTGGTGTGATAGTAAGTAATGTTAATGTACAGTAAAGATGGTATTTTGACATTTGTGCCGGCTGTCATGGGTTCGGTAAATGTAACAAACTCACTAACCCCTTTGACGTTCATAAGTGTTACTTTGTGACCTAAGTGAATAAACGATTTTTGACTTTGACTTGACTTTGACTCTACGAGACGAACAAAATATTGAGGCATAATTTAAAAACGGTAGTGACATCAAATTCAAAATTTATTTGTGTTTAAAATAGGCTACTTTTAAGAAAATGCGGCACGTAACGGCAATTCATGTAACGCAATCTAAAAGGATTGCCCAGTAACCTCAAATCTCATCTAGTACATCCTAACTAATATTATAAAAGCGAAAATGAGTTTGTTTGTTACCTTTTCACGCCTAAACCACTGAACCGATCATTCTGAAATTTTACATTGTCAGGTGTACAGAAACGGACATAGGCTACCTTTCATCCCGAAAAAAAATACTGCTCCCGAGGAAAACAACAATAACGTTCTTATGATAATAGATGGCGCCACGTGTCTTTCGAATCATGATTGAATTATATTATTTTATTAGATGTTCCCGCGGTTTCACCCGCGTTTATCGTTACTGCGCCGCCCCCGTGGGTCGTAGCGTGATGTTATATAGCCTATAGCCTTCCTCGATAAATAGGCTATCCAACATTAAAAGAATTTTTCAAATCGAACCAGTAGTAATCACGCAGAATATACCAGGAGAAACATTGTTTGTACTAAGTCTGTAATGGGTAATAATTGTGCTGCAATGTTTTGGTTCATTGAAATCGAATGATGTAAAGGGCAATTTTGTTTTAAATTAAATACTTTTGATGAATAGCGTATTTATTTCGATAAGGATTAATATCATGTTTATAATAATACCTTCGCAAATAATGCATTATTTTAGAACAAATTTGGTTAGCATAAAAATGGTTATAGTGAGCCAACCTTAAAAGGTAGACATATGCTGTCGCGGACTTTTTTTTAGAACTTTTAAAGGGAAACAATTCTGTCATACATGATTTTTGCGAAACTTTAACTGTTTACGCAGCGCACGCAGCGGAAGCTCTCAAAAGGAAAAAATACCCTCCGATTTTGAAACATTCTTCATTGGTGCTCAGCTCCTACTGATCTTAGCGTAATGATATATAGCCTATAGCCTTCCTCAATAAATGGGCTATCTAACACTGAACGAATTTTTGAAATCGGACCAGTAGGTCCTGAGATTAGCGCGTTCAAGCAAACAAACAAACAAACTCTTCAGCTTTATAATATTAGTATAGATAAATTATTACAAGCAGAGTACAACCCGAATTTATTGTTAAATTCTAAATTAACGCGAGCGAAGCCGCGAGCAATAGCTAGTAATACTATAAATACACTTAAGCGAACCGTATAATTAGCTTTTTTTATTGCCATTGGTAGCAGACGAGCAAGTACCCCACCTGATGGAAAGTGGTAACCGCTGCTCGTGGACTTCAGCAATGTCAGGACACAGCAAAGCCGCTGCCTAACATGCAAGAAGAACTCTCTTTAGACCTCGTTTGAAGAAGGACATAGCTTCATGGCTTCCTCTCAATCACAAGATCCTGGTTCCTCTCAGTCAGGCAACGTGTGCTTAGGATTTTCTGCTAGAAAGTTGACAGTAATATCACAGAATATGGCAATAGGTCTAGTAAATGACAACTGTTGTGTCCCCAAATAGGTCGGATTATAAACATACTTGCAAAAAAATTATGGTTGTAATTCACCTCTGCCTATAGTTTCAAGGAATAAAGGCGTGAGGCTATGTATGTGGACTATCTGAGGGTATAATATATTACACTCACATTTCGTCACACAAGGTAAAGTTATTACCCAACCCTTCGGGGATATAATGCTATGGATACACATGAATACCATTACACAAAAATAATATTTTCTGTCTGCTGTCAGCCCTACCGTAGAGGGGGGACGTAGACAGAGCGAAAGTCTGTAATTCGATTGTGTTCGATAACAATCGCGAGTATCGAATTGTGTGTTTGTTCGCCCCCCTTCCGTTCCGAGCTATAAAGAAAATTGTTATGGAACTGTCCTGACCGCGCAACAGGTTACTACCGATCGCGTTATTAATTCTTATTGGAGTTTATCTCAACGTTTTTTATAACAATGTGTAATGTGAATAGTGTGGAATGTGACGATAATAACATACTATTTCTGACTGGTTAATCAACGACGTTATCGTTGCTGATTTATTCAGCCAATCGGAAAAGCTCACATGCGTTCTACCGTCTGTTAACATTTTTTTTGTGTTGATCTGCCTCTCATAAACTGGTTATAAGGCAAAGACACCTAAATCCCTAGTTACATTAAGAAAAATTGCTTGTTTATCGCAGGCCATATAGCCACCTTATGTAGATATTTCTTAGATACCGCAAGCAGAGGCTTACGCGACTGATATGAATTGCATATGTCTCGGGTTCGATTCCTGGATCGAGCCAAGCGTTATTAGGTTTTTCTGTCAAGAAATTATCAATGCGAACACGGAGTCATGGACCGTGTCTGGTAAAGAGCAATAGACGCACTGCCTTTACGTAGACTTCAAAAAACCATATTTGGCCATAGATAGATATAGAATTGTGCCCGGCCTCTATGACAAGAATCATAGCTGGACTGTTCGTTTAGGGACTAGTATTCTTTATTAAGCAAACAGCTCAACGAACCCATTTTTCAAGTGTCCTATATACACAAGTGTATCCTTCTGGGGTTGCAAGTATCCGTAGGTTACGGTAACCGCTAACTATCAGTCATTTCGATACTGGTCTGTTACTATGGCTGTCTTTAAAATGCAAAATTTGACGCGCTTTAGATTTGCTGTACTTATGCAAGAAGAACTCTATTGGTAGGTTTTTTGATCGCTAGTATATCTAGTTTATAAAGCCGTGTCTGTCAGAACATCCATACATCTAATGTTTACTGAAGCGATGGCCATATCACCGGGCGGACCTCGTATAGTGATTGATACCTTTCGGTGCTTGTTTGCTGGCACTTTTTCAATCAAAACGCATAACGGAGATGTATGTATATGTCATAATTGATTTTTGCTTTTAAAAGATTGCTCGCCGTTTGGGTTACAATTTACTAGTATTTTGTTAACTCTTCCTGGCAAGTAAATATGCTTGTGTAAGTTAGTAGTACGTTTATCTCGGTAGCGCAACAGTTGGGATTCGAACCAACTACCTAGAATGCAAGTCCAGTGAGTTAATCGTTGTGCTTCTGTCGCTACAAAGTCAAAATCAAAAATCAATTATACATTTCTGTCACAAAGTAATACTTATAAACGTCAAAATATATAGGTTAGTGACTTAGTTGTTTATTAAGTTACTGAAGCTACATTTAGGTTAGTTGCTAGGTACAGACAGAGGACCTATGAGAAAACCTGCAAGAAACTCACAATAAAATAATAATCAAATTAAAAGTTGTAAGATTTTTTTACCAATTTCCATAGGTAAGGAATTCCTTGCGGTAAGTAAAGGTCTCGCCCACTACTAGGATCTAAAAGCAGCTTGTTAAGGGTCCGCTCACACAGACCGGCTCGGAGAGGAGAGCAGATTTTTATCAGGTTGGAAACAGAGTTTTGAGTAATTGTAGTAAGGTTTATTTTTGCATGTGCACTTCTTTTGTCATTAAGAATGCTTGAACGCGCTTCGTGTGAAATAATAAGAGGACCCGACCGGCTCCGATTACGTGCTATTTCTCACTCGCGCAGCCAATCGGAGCGCATCCGCTTTCAGATCTGTTCGAGCCGGTCTATGTGAAATAGTTGGCGGCTCCGCTCTGGCCAATTCCAAGCGTATTCGATCCGGTCTGTGTGAAAAGAAAAAAGCGGGCCGATGCTCTCCGAGCTGGTCTGTGTGAACAGACCCTTAACGTGGGTTTAATATAGCCTACCCCACCAGAAATACACAACCCTAAGTCTATGTACGTACATTATTGACAGGTTCTCTGATATACAAGCCATAACCACAAACACCTTTTACATAACGTATTAAATGTAATTCTAGAGCAAATTTATCCCAATACATAGCCGATATCGGTAATTAAACTTCCAGATAATAATCGTGGCAGTAGATACTGTACTGAATAACATCGTAATATCGACAATATCTACATAGATACTAAGTAGTTAATATCATGTTTAGTATTGAATTTTGCTCCAAGCTGATGTTGTTATAATAATAATAATAATAATCCTAACTAATATTATAAAACCGAAATTGAGTTTGTTTGTTTGTTACCTTTTCATGCCTAAACCACTGAACCGATCATCCTGAAATTTTGCATATACGTTGTCAGGTGTACAGGAACGAACATAGGCTACCTTTCATCCCGAAAAAATTACTGTTCCCGAGGAAAACAAAAATAACGTTCTTATGATAATAGATGGCGCCACGTGTCTTTCGAATCATGATTGAATTATATTATTATAAGAAGAGTACAACCCGAATTGATTGTCAAATTCTAAATTAACGCCAGCGAAGCCGCGAGCAAAAGCTAGTCTAAAATAAATGTGTTACTACGTGAGAAATTGAACACGCAATAGTCTTACTAATAATGTGAATGTTGGCTTATTAACCGCTGAGTCTTCTTCAAAGAAGGTAATGAAAACACTTTGTGGGTCTGTGTGTCTGTCTGTTAGTGACAGGCATAGCTCCGGAACCACGGGACCGATTGGCTTGTAAGTTGGTGTGCAGACGCCTTGAGCTCATCCCTCGTAGTGGTTAGTATAACCGACTGCCACGTCTGAGGTCGCGGGTTCGATTCTCGCACAAGTCAAACATTTGTGTGCATGAACATGGATGTTTGTCTTGGTATGGGTGTTTCTATGTATAATATGTAGGTATGTAAATACATACCTTGGTATAGGTTTTTCTGTGTATAATATGTAGGTAGTCGGTTATACTAACCACTACGCCATGGAGGCCGACAATATTTGTTAATAAATAACGCGTGGACTGTTAATAATTGTATTCGAATTTTACTTGCACAGATTTATGGACAATAACGGACATAGAATATTTTCATCCCGTTTTGGGTTCCCGTAGGATGTCTATTGCATATGAAGCTCTCGGTAAAATCTATTTATTTTACAGCAGTACCTTTATTAATTTTTTATACTACTTAGGTGGCAAACAAGCATACGGCCCACCTGATGGTAAGTGGTCACCGTAGCCTATGGACGCCTGCAACACCAGAGGCATCACTTGCGCGTTGCCGACCCTTTAGGAAAGGAAGTGGGAAGGATAAGAAGCGGGAAGGAGGAAAGAGGGTGATTGGGCCGCCGGTACTCTAACTCGCCGAACGAAACACAAAAGAAGGAATACTGCTATTTTACGTCGATATCCTGTGAGATAGTCCTTCCCCGGTCAAGCCGACCCATTCATGCTGAAATCAGCAAGGCTCCAAAACTAAAGTAGTTTTATTTAATAATGAAGATGCTACTTAAACTGAAGAAGCCTGGTGGGTCTAACTATACCTGGACGGAGTTTAAGGGGTGTGAGTAACCTAATACCCTTTGCGCGTCGCTCACTTACGCGCAATGACACAATCGTGAGACTAAATACGGTAAACACACGTCCATCTAACTAACAAACTAAGCTTTTTTGTGGTGAAAATGCTTGTCTTAGCTGGTTCCCAAGGCTCTCTCAGACTGGTCTAATGAGAGGAAATCTCAGGGTTTAAACAGTTTGCAGTGTCCTATCTTCCATGTTACAAATGACTAAGCAATTGTTGGTATCTCTAAGTACATTAGCTGCCGATGTTGCCCACTGTGGGACGGGCTTCGCATGTTTAAAAACATACTATTACGAGTAACGTACTTACGTATGATTGATAGAAAATCTATTTTTCTCTGGAATATAAAATTTATTCGAACCGTATGTCGATTATTTTTATAGTCACATTATTATAAAAGCGAAATATATTTAAAATGATAAATGGATATAAAATTGTTGGCTCTTCAAAGATTATAGAATACTAATGTTTTATGTACATAATCCAATGACAAGAAATATAGATTCATCCTTTATTTTATTGTAAAAATTCATTTAATAAAAGCTACTAGGTTGTGACGTCATAAGCCAGTACTAAACGAACAATGGAGTTGCTATCGAGAGGTCGTGGATTCGAAAGATACCATATCAAAGATACCTTGGGTCATTCGCACCGCTCCAACCACTGCGGTGCGAATGGTCCCATTCAGAAATAGTACTTAGGCGAGTCGCACCGCGGTTCGAATAACTCGCGGTGCGAAAGGACTAAGTACCCTCGAATCCCACCCATTGCTCTACTGACGTGAACCCACTCCTAATACAAGCATTCTAGCTTAGCTGGAGAGGTTAACAAGAATATTAGTAATTTGAAAACCAAATTCCTAGTATTCTTAAAAATAAAATGATTTTATCCCTTTTTATTACTTAATGATTTTGACTCTATATAATATTTTTTATTAGGTTAACAAGAATATTAGTAATTTGAAATCCAAATTGCTAGTATTCTTAAAAATAAAATGATTTTATATCTTTTTATTACTTAACCATTTTGACTCTATATCATATTTTTTATTTTGTTTAATCTTTTACCATTCTATATTCGAATAATATATTTAGATTAGGTGAGTGTATTATTATAATTATATCCATGAAGCATTTAATTTGACCATCGTGTAGTTTAATAAAAATATCTAAACATTAATTCGGAAACAAAAATCATTTACCTATGCGTTTTAATATATACAAGTATAATTATTATATTTGAACAAACGCATTCGTATCATTTATGCAATAATGGCTTATAATTAAAAAAGAAACCTTTAGGAACATTAGATGCTATACTATAAGATATTAAACTATATTAAGGAATTATACGCCGGTTCACAATAGGAGACACATATAAAACAAAACACACTTACCCCGGTCAACGTTTTGATATTGTGCAAAGCGTCTTGGGCTTTCAACGCCGCTTTGCGAGTGAAAAACGTCACAAAACAGCACCCTGTAACAGAAGCGCACACGTACATAACATGACATACACATCACATACAGGGGGTTGCCTACAACACACCTTACCTCAGACGCACTCGTACCGCGTGCACCTAGGTGAAAATTGTTTATCACAGCGAAAAAGCATTTGCTATGTACAAATCTTTCTGCGAGGTGAATAATTTTCATCGGTGTGAATATCATTCACCCCGATGAAAAGTATTCAACCTGAGTAATGATGCTCATAACAGCGAGATATATATTCTACGACACACAATATTCGCTGTGATGGACAGCATTCACCATGTAAATACGTAATATTCACCATGATAAACAATTTTTACCACAGTGAAAATATTTCTCCATCGCGAACAAGCGAAACTATAAAAAAAATGTTCACATAAAGCAAAATTATGTATTTAGAAAGCGTTTTTAGGTACGTTTACAGTGTCTGACATAAGGTGAAAAACATTTAAACAATTTTTATTATTAAAAGCTTTGATACAAACAGTTTTCACTCATTACAAGCTTAACAAACACTCTAGAATTTATTAGACAGTTTACCACAAGACATTTAACACTCGTTATAGCCTGTACATTAGGGTGAATATAACATTATTTTTATTGTTTGTTTTTATAGAACTTTTATACCTTGTAATAAAGATTTTATTCGCCATGTTCGTGGACTACGACATATTAATATCATAGTGTGTTTTGCAAACGAAAGGTCTCTTTTTCTTTGTTACCCATTAAAGGTTATTATTAGTTCTATTCTTTGTATTATGAGTTTATGACTAAGGTTTTGTCTTTTATGATGAAAATTTATATTTTATGAAAGTTGCATGTATTCGTGTAACATTGAATAATAAATAATAATAATTGATTTATTTCTCTTCACAAAAAAAAAACAATGCGTAATGTATTTGATCTGTATAAAAAAAATTGGTTGTCTGTAAAGTCGGTTTACGGACGATAGTTTAACGTGACAACGTCATAACGTGCCTTTCGCTCGCTCGTGTAGCGCTCTCGCTCCGATCGTAACGTTACAATGAGCGTAACGGGACAATGAGCGTAACGGGACAATGAGTCGTCCTTTTTCGTGAGTGCAGCTGGCGTTCATCGATTTATTAGACGTTGTCACGTCAAAAACATTTGAAATATGTAACAAGTTGTGTATGTAGTTCTTAGTATTGTCTAAATTGACTGAAAACGCTATAAGATTTTGATGTTGAAGGCCTAATTATGTTTTACAGACATGTTGGTAATATTACCTTATTACAACAGAAATCTATACAAATAAATAAAATTGAAGTGTTGTTGTCAAAATAACAGCTTTGTATGTAATGCATATGAAAATATATAAGGTACCTATACGAAAACATCTATTTTTAAAATTTTTGTCTGTCTGTCTGTCTATTTGTTCCGGCTAATCTCCGAAACGGCTGAACCGATTTTGACGGGACTTTCACTGGCAGATAGCTGATGTTATAAGGAGTAACTTAGGCTACTTTGATTTTAGAAAAAAATTGAGTTCCGCGGAGACTAACACTTTTTAGTTAAAATCTACGCGGACGAAGTCGCAGGTACAGATCGCGCACTGTATGATGACCGGTCTGAACATTGCGCGAGTGGCGTCGCAGTTACAAGTTTTAGGTCTCTTTGGTGACAGGGGGCGGGGGCGTTACGCGTCTTAGCGACTGTACATGCGCAACAATTCGGAGACGCTATGTTCAGTCCGGCCATCGTAGACTGCGCGATCTGTAACAGCTAGTATTATATTTATTCTTTTTTATTTTTTTTATTTATTATAGGTTATAGGTTATAGGCTTTATAACATCACGCTATGACCCACGGGGGCGGTGCAGTAACCATAAACGCGAGTGAAACCGCGGGCACAGCTAGTAATTAATATAATTAACGGAACCGTCACTAAAGCCTTCAAACAAACTAGCGTTGTTAATTAATTCCAAGACTAACGTGATTAGCAAGCGATCATCCGTATTTATACATAGAAGCCTCCACCGCAGAATGATCGACATGCCATTTACTGGCAACACTGGGTACCGAGGAGGCCTTAACACGCGGGTGGCGTGTCAGCTTAACGAGTTCGCGTTACACCAACCTGTTAATTATGACACGAACACCATACTATTTACATAAGTTTCGAGTATATTGTGAATAAGAGCAATAAAATAGCTAAATGTTCGGTGAATATTATTAAAGCATTTTGCAGACTGCGCCGAGCATAAGACAGATAATGACAGAGCTCGTGCAGCGCATATTCAAATCGGCGCGCGGCCGCCATAGTAAAATTGTATGGAGGATTTGAAGTGCTTTTTTGATAAATATGTATCTTTATTATCAACCAATAACTTAAATGTTTGAGACGGAGAAATTGTAATATAACTATTTATGTTTCATTTAAGTTGTAAAATAGGATAGATTTCTACTGTTATAATCTAAAAATCACGTAACACGAGCTTACGTTTTGCATTTTTCGTGGAAACCTACAAAATTACATAATAATTTTGTAGGTGAAAATAAGAATTATTTTAAGTTTTTTACACGGAGTAATTGTAAACACATTAATTATTATGGTAAATGTATATTTTATATTTATATTAAACAAAAAGTGTTGATTTTATTCACTTAACTGTGACCGCCTGTTTTGGCACAGTCTTAAAGATTTCGATGGAAACTGTAGGCATTCCGTGAAAAGTAAATTTTGAAATTTCGGTCCCACTGTATATAGTATCATGAATCATATTTATGCCGAAATTCGTCCTAAATATCTTATTCAATTGATTTATTATATGCATATCATGGTTACCAAACAGTAGTAGTATTTAATCATATAATCAGACCAATTCTAAATCAAACTGTCTACTATGAGCACCTATCTAATCTATAGCTGTTCGGGTACATTCAGCATGTTTTAGAGCTACAGATCTTGATGGCAGATTCCTTAACGAATTTCATACGAAGTATTTTTGTGGACAGCGAAAATCGTTTCGTTAGGCTTGTCCTTGACATAACAACTATGCTACTATGGCACTCTATAATGCTTATTTTCTTAAAAATTCTACGTTATACACCACCATCTTGTTGATGAATCAATATGTAATAAATTAACATATTTAATTATTTCAATAATTCTCTATTCAACTTAATATCCTTAAGTAACAACAGCTTGGTTAGTTTTACGACCTTTTTTGATCCAAAGTAAAACTTTTGTAACAAATTTTTAAATTGGATACCAATATCAATCTCACACAGATTGTATATATAGTAATATCTGTATAGGTACACAAACACCTAAACAAACATAAAAACAATAACTAAAAATAATCAGCCTCTGTGCTGTAATAAAGCCTATTTGCGGTATCAGAATATGAGTAATAATAAAGTTTAGGATTTAGTAGCCGTTTTGGTTTTCCAAACATCTGTAAATTTTAAATTAGTTTGACCTTCCATGAATCCAACATTTGGTATAATATATTTTTGTTTGATTTTATGACCTTATTTTATTTTAAGCGATTTGGAATTCGTTTTATTAGTCGGCTAACAATGCGGATTATAACTGTCGTATTGAATTTTAGGCTAAACTTTTCTCTTACGTGAACTAGTCCTTGAAACTATTAGTAACTTCTTTGGATTGCAAATGTTTGTGAAATTATTTATCACGTTAACCAAGATATAACATTATCGATACTATAAAATCACGCAAGTTGTCAATCCTGCGCTTGACTCCTTGGCGGTTGTACCGAATTGCAACCCCATTGGACTTTAAGAAGGGAGGAAAGAAGAGTTTAAAACAAGTCAATATCTAAGCATTTGTAAGAAGTTTTACCTGCTGACCCTTTCTGATAGAAGAAATATTGCCGACGTCTGTTATATACTTAAAATTGCCTCAAACAACATAAATTGTCCCGAGTTATTAAACAAACTCAATCTCCATGCGCCACCCAAGTTATTAAGATCTGCAAAACCCTTGCATGTGCCTAGATCTTCTTCTAACACTATCGACAAAACTCTTTCCTTAATCGAGCGAACAATAGCTTTAACTCAACTGCTAAAGATCTGAATTTGGATTTATTCTGCACTAGTATTCCAGTGGCGAGACGACGAATGAGTGAACAGTTCTTTGTTTAAACTGTGATATTGCTAGCTGAGCTGTATTGTACTTTGGTTGTATGTAATTGTATACGTGTAATTGCTATTCTCTTGGAAACTGTGTGTAATTTTTAATGAAATGTTAAACATGAGGACCTGTAATTGGCTATCGAATACTTATTCAAATATTTCGTCAAACTAGGATAAGCTGTTGGACCTCCATAAATAAATAAATAACATCATATGCGCGAATGGCTATTATTATTATTAATTAAAATAGTAAACGAGGTCTTATTTAGTCCTGGTTGATTACAAAATGTAAATTAATTACTATAAAAATAGAAAGTAATAAAAATTTATAAGAAAAATTATAAAATTATTAGATATCTGCTGAACGTGATACTTATATCTTAAAAAGCGGTGAAAGAAACAGTTTCTATTCTGTGAAAAATATAACATTTTCATCTAACAAATTTAATGACCGACGTGACTACGTCAAATAAAAAAGAATCTTATGAAAAACATGTTTTTTAGAACAACGACACACGCTTCAGCGGTGCCTTGTCCCTACACCCTCCAACAAAGGGAGACACACACGTACAAGTGGAAAAAAGAGGGGGCTTTTTCACACAAAAGACTAATAATGGCACAAACAAAAATGTCAACATGTATTATAACTGCGCGGAGACCTGACCTATTGTTGTTCGGCGGAACAATGATATGTAAAACGAGACAACACGCTTAAAACACAGTCATATTGAAGCGTGAACAATTTTGTCAATTCATTTTAAACGTGTCCCATTTTTAACGATTTAACCTGTTATACGTAGAGTACGGCAATTTTATGATAAATATATGTACGTACAATCAGATGTCATTGGATATTACAGAAAATGATGCAGATAAAATATTTTCCTGTCTAGCATAAAATAGAGCAGTGGGCGCGTGTGTATGGTTTTAAAAAGACAATTCCCGTACTAAGTATCAAGATCTTTATTGGGGGAACTTTCACATATACATATATACAGTAAACCAACACAAAGTACACCTAGAATCACGATCTTGCAAATAATGTCCCGTGTGCGATTCGAAACCACAACACGAAGCGCGGTTACTGCGGCAATGGCCATTGCCGGCTGCTTCTTACATGCAGTAAAAAGTTACAAAGCAACAGCGTTATCGACTTTATGTGCCTTTAAATAGTAATTCATGACTCAATTTCATCGATGGCTTTATTAGTGACATAATTATCCTAAAAAATCTACCTATCTGACAGTTCTTCACAATGTTCTCTAAGATGTATGAAGGCCCGTACTAGGCCAGTATGGTGGATTATGATCTAGCTTTTCTCATACTACAGAGAGACCATGTCTTGGGGTTATAAATAGAACTGGTATTATATTCTGGTTAAAAAAACTGCCATCAAGCAAGTGCTTCGTAACTAGCAAGCAGTCACATTTACTGTGACTACTGCTCGTTACTAGTAAATAAAAAAGCCGTATTCTAAGTAAGCGAAGCCGCTAACACTTATTACTAGTTCTGCTGTAACTGTAAAATCTGTTCCTGATGATAGGTTTAGGTACTTTTCGAGGCACTGAGGAATTGTGGTTCCCGGTATAGCATTAGACCGTGAATACCTCGCCTATTAATTACCCTGCGTGCTCATTTTGCCTGTATTTCAGAGATATTTCAGATAATGAAAGGATCTCAATTACTTAGAATATACTGTGATCTAAGTACCCTTGGAGCATGAAAATGTGGTCGCGTAAAGCCTTCGCTATGTATGATTTTACAATGTCTACTGATATTGAACACCTGAATAATAATTTAAGATAATTGAACTAAAGGTAATGTTAGATTGAAATTATCTCCATTAATACATAGTATATTAATATATATTTCAACAGCCCATGCTAAATTAGAATATAAATTATAACCGAAGAAAGAGACAATCTATAAAGCAGGGCATGAACCTGCGACCTTGACGAACGTCGTGTCGTGACTCAGCCAACTGACCTATTTATAGTGCTATGCCCATAAATAAGTCAGCTGGTTATCAGGGATTGAAATTTGGCTCCGTGTTTTACATCTGAGGCGAATTTTTGTGTCATCTATCGTATAGTATAATATGCGATCAACGAGTACATATAATGAATTTATCAATTGCTGTTATACTCTACATCGATCTATTGAAATGGCGCAGGACAGAGGCAAATGGAGACGGATAGTATATGGTCATGATCCTCATTAGTGAGGGAACGACAAAGAAGAAGAAGTTACAATACCTAATACCTAGTATATTACGATTTATTTTATAAGCATTTCCCATGTTAAGGTAGATGATACATTATAACGGAGGAAAAAGACAATCCATGAAGGCAATACTTAAACTAGCGACCTTCATATACCTCTATATATTGTTATATTTATTGCATCATATGTCATATAATTCCGATATTAACATAACAAAAAAATCACGATCATATATCATTGACATCCGCTTTGTATACATTTTATTTTACATGTTTTATTTTGTAGCCAGCATTCCGAACTTTAACATTAAGCTCTACGGTCTACGATTTATCGTAGCATGCTACACTAGTTAGCTACGATATACAGTAGCGATATAATTGTGATAACTTTACCGTTGCAACAGTTTCATCGAATGTGTTAATGCAAAATTGTCAACAATCCGCGTTACCAGTGCGCAAGGAAATGAATTCACTGTTTGTGGAATAAAATATCGGGATTTTACACTACGTTTTAACGTCTTTATTAACACTGAGGATACGTATACAGCAATATTGTTAAAGAAAGTGGGCAAAATAATTCTTTACAATATTGTACTCAAAATAATAATCTCTCATATTGTTAGAATAGACTGATCGACTGTATTTGTAAACAAAATATTAATACACAGACTTGGTAAATTATACAAATTGTTTGAAATATAACATTGGCTACTAATAGTTTATAAGTTGTATAACAAGAATAACGGGGAACGTACACGTAATTTGGCTGAAAAAGTGAAAGTATTACTAACCATTATCACCCTGAAAATAAAGATTTGAATGATATTATCACCATCATCACTAAAGTAAGGAAACCAGTATACCTGTAAATCACACATTCCACTAGTATCTGTGACAAACATAGGCAAAATATGCTGCAACTGCTATTCTTAGAACACATCAATATGAACCTTAGGGACTTGTAAGTGTCAATACAATGTGAGAAACATGAGGTTTAAAGATACCATAAATCATATTTTATCAAATAAATTTGATGAAACCAATGAAATCAAAACTTACATCAATCATTATTGAAACCTTCTCAAACTATAAACACATCAGTAAAGCACACAAAATTAAACTTAAATACTTATTCTCGCCAAATACAAAGTGAATACCAATCTCAAATTATTTAATGGAGATTGACAGTACCAAGTTTGATAATTACGAAAGTACAAAAGGAGAGAGTTTTAGGATTTAAAATAGACAGTTTCAAACAAAAGTTGAGAAATTTTAAATAGTTGAAATTCAGAAACCATCTCCAGTACTGATATTTTGAAGTCATCGTGAAACTTTTAAGCGGGGGATTAAGAAAGAACTTAGATATTTATATTAAAAAGTAATTAAGATTGAAAGTTTAGATTGGAAGTACTTGAACTGGTAATGGAGGCATTGCTAAAGCCTCCGGCGCAGTTAGGCCAACTTGTGTAGGACGTAGATTGCCGTAGAGAAGCATGCCCAATATTTTATTTAACCTTTTATAACGAACACGTACTAAATGCATTATTTTACAATATCCTGAATATTATATATTGCATTAAAACTCAATATAATTGAGTTTATCACAGCTTTTATTATTTACTTCCTTTCGACATAATATACCGCAGACATTGGATACATACATAATTTTGAGATTGCCTCAGACTAAAACAGAGTAAGTTATTTTAACTAATCCTATGTAAATTTGTCAATGGTGCGTCTATTTATCTGATATACTGATGACTTAAATAAAGAATACCTAAAACTCTGCAAAACATTAATTAAATAATCTGCGGTAGAACTCGTACAGAGTGATTTAATTTAAAGAGCATACAACAATATGAAATGCTTGAAACGCAGCAACGAAATTAGAAATTCAATCTGGATTTGTAACATGAAGTGCCAGAATTAGATCTTAACTGTTACCATCGACGCGGAGTTATATAATTGGATATCGAGTTGTATAATTGAGAGAGATCTCAGACAAAGACATTATAAAGCTTCGGGGTATATGAGAGCTCAAATTAATTTATTACTTCGTTTCTGAGTTACGGTGATATTTCGTTGGAAATTTTGTCAGTTTTAGTTGAATTTGGACTACGTATTGAAATAATTAAAATAATTTAAAATTTGTAATGTTTCAATAGTAACCATAATAAATCTGAACAAGGCTAGTTTATGTCAAAAGATTAGAATAAAAAGACTACAAAATAATATGTATTTTGCATAAAACTATCTAGAATAGCCACCTTTCAAAACAATTTTGATTATGACGAATTTCGTAAATTATTATCGTTTGAGGAAACTTAATATCATTGCACCTTTATGAATTTAAATATTATCTTACTCATTAATTGTTTATATTCAAGACATAACTACATTAGAATTAATAAGGTTGACCTTAAGAATAGTCTACTCGTAACGACTTTCTATTAAGATACACAAAGCCTAATTTTGATTTGTGGTAAAATGAAGCTTTTTTGTTCTGATGAAACTTTGTTTGCTACTGAAAGCTATTTAGTAGATACTAGGTACTACTATATACATATAGGTGTACGTGCAAAGTCTAGAATGAGTAATTCGTCGTAGTCGGCTTTTCTAAGTAATTTTAGACCAGTTGACTATGTAGTCAACGTGACTACTTTGTGTACAATGTGAATTTAGTTTCGGTCTGCAGAGCACTCACCTCACTTTGTTTCGAGTGGAATTCAATATTACCGTTGAAAATTGCACATGTGCGCCAACATCAATAATTTACGAAATAGTATTTGGTATGTTCATCAAGCTAACAAATTATATACAAATTATATTATTGCGCTCGTTAATTTAGCTTTTGGGAAATACGTCCATGCAATATGCGTATTTATAACGTGTCCAACGTACTATATTGGTGTAGAACAAGTGAACGATTAAAAGCAATTATTTTCTGGGATTATTGGAAGCACTATAGCATTGATAACTGATATAAATAGTTTTCATATCAGGTATCATCTATTTACCGGCTCTTGTATTCAAGTGTTAATCACTAGGAGAATTGCTGGTAATTTCAAGATCCTACAAGCGTTTAAACTTGTTCAACAAGTAGAGAAATTATGTAGATCTAACTAAAGAAGCATTTTGGATTAAGTCGATTATTTATCATAATCAAGTTGATTGAATCCAGTACCTTGGCGAACGTTTCTTGATCAGATCGGAGACGTTCTGGATAAAGGCCAGGTTAAGAGCACCTTAAACGGGCGAGCGTGTATGACGAATGTCATGAAAGTGAATGAAGCCAGAGAAGTGTGTCAGGTTTGTACTCGTAGCAAATGGGAATCCGGAGTCTCTGCCTACCCCTCTGGGAAACAGGCGAGAATCTATGAATGAATGCATGAATCTGGTATTTAAATTTCGATCAACATGATCCAAAATCGTAACTACGGGTATGTGCGAATGCGTCAGTTTTCATGCGTTGACGTTTTCATTTTGATGCAAGTTACTTCTATTAGCTTTTGTTGAGACGTTATTTCTTTTTACGCATTGCAAATTTCTTTGGTCATTTAATGCTCTTGAACAGAGCTTTCTTTTGTAAGTCTATGTTTACAATTAATACGTGGGCATGTAATTATCGACAAACAATGCTTTATATAAAATCCAAAACTTTTGGATTAAATTGATGAATAATAACGATCGTTCTTAGTATGCACGTCAAACTAAGGGTTAAAAGTTATAGATACAGCTACATTTAAGGCGATTTGATTTTGATTGAAATAATAGATATGTCACTATTTCAAGCCATTTAGTTTATTTTAGTGTAACAACCCAAAAATCAGCAGAATCGTACCATATTTATGTGTGAAAGGACACAAACTGAATTATCGCTAAACATTAAGAACTTTTTCAGTTTTTTGAACTCACGCAATAATAATTTCTTGTCTTGTGGTCGACAGCATACAACCGAAATATATCGAATAATCGATTAGTCAAAGATTTATGTTGTAATCATCGATTTAACCAAGAATTAATTTTATTGAGCCTGTTTTGAATCGAATCGAAAATCGATAGCTTTATAATGTTAACGTTATTATATGTGATCCATTAGGTAGAAAATCTATAACTTTATATGTAACGGATAGCTTACCGAACATTACCTAAAATATAAAAGATAGAATAGAAGTCGAACTAACCTTTGCTGGCTCCTGTGATCTTATCCCGGAGCACGTTGATCTGGTGCACTCTGCCGAACTCTTCAAACATAAGACGTAGGTCATTCTCGTCCATGCTTCGAGGGACTTGACCGACGAACATCTGAAATATATAATAAATTACATTTTAATATTTAATCTCAATCATATAATGCGTATTAACCCGTTGAATGTTAGCAAAAAAAAGTGAAAGTAACGTCCTTCGAGCTTATACACACACGTGCATGCTGACTCACTTAACAAGATCACAAAATTATTTCAAACTATCAAAACACCTAATGCTCTCTCTGTATTAAGGTTGGTTGGTTGGTTTGTTTGTCTGTCTACATATTTTGTCTTGTATTGTTTGATTTGTCTTTATACTGGTAATTGTAAACTTTAGATATAAAAATTATGCATGCTGTGTTTACCTGTAAGAGATTGTTACGCTAGTAATGAGTTTTATGAATGTATCACATCTTGTAACAGTGTAATCAATTGTTGGTGAACCTTATAAATGAAATAAATTTTTTTAAAAAAAGACACGCAAGAAGGGAGGTTTTAAGCCAATAGCCAAGGCATCGGTTATCGAGAGGTTGTTTATCCAATCTCAACATTTCAACATTACAACAAGCTTGTCGTCTTGGGTTAGCTGCAGATGTACTAATTTGTGGTCGAAAATACTTTTTATCTTAAAATTAATCATAATACAACGTGTTATGATTTGATGACAATTAGAGGTTTAGTTTTAATATACAATACATTACTGGCAGCTTAATTTAAAAAAAATGGTGTAGTACTTATTTTAAATAAGGATTAAATATAATGACCACCAAAATACTAATTGCACAGCTAAATATGCTTACTAAAATATATCATAACGAGCACCTATACGCCTTAAATTACTGCATTCCGTCTCGGAAGCGTTAGGTTATGTTAGGTTCCTTCTTAAACCTACCCAAAAATAGAAGCCCCGCGAAGCGGGACTCCGTCGACTTAGTTTAATCTCTTTAAAATATTTTAGTAAGCATATTTTGGTGTGCAATTAGTATTTTTGGTGGAACAAGGCAAAAAATGTAGGAACAGTTAAATACTACCCTTTTAAGTATCTTTGATTTAATATACATCAGCATGTGTTCAGTATAATCACAAGAAATCCATACACATTGGTGAATAGTAGGAATATAAAAGGCCGATAGGTTGTATTAAATAGGATATTTAAAATATTGGCTCAGCAAAATTGTAAGTTTCTGTATTTAATTTGGATCTCCTTTGCAGCAAGCTTGATATCCTTTTATTTTTCAATAATAAGTTTGTATTACAATAAATAATAATTTGTTTGGGAAAATCTCTTACGACAAGTAAGTAATTTATTACTGGCATGTAGTTAAATAACTGAATATAATACAAATAATGACAGAAATAATTGTCAACTAACAACAAGATTTATTTTATGGAAAAACACCATGGAGGAAAATTGAGTATTAATCAACAAAAAATTAAATGACTCATTAAAAATATATAATTGCTTGTTACACACATCATCACGCAGAAATCATGATAATTACGATACCAACATAAATTTCAGTTTAATAGGGACAATTAATAAGTCACGGTTGGCAAACTCGGTGCATAAAGCAATCACAGGGGCATAATTGGGCGAGGGCCGTTGCCGCCATCTAGCGGGAACTTCGCGAACCAACCGCGCGGAACATTTTTAATTACGACATCACATCACTTCATTTGCGAATTTCAAACTTCATTTTCTTTGAAGCGAAATGAATTAAATGCGACTTGGCCGTAGTGCGTCTTGTTCCGGACACGATGGATGGAGCGGAACAGGAAATGGAACGTTTTCAATGTTGGAACTAAGTTGCGGACGTTTTTAGAATGACATTATTAAAATTTTTATTTCAATCTAGACACAGTGAGATTAATTAAGTTTAATTTTTAGATTTCAATTACAAATTGTAATATAGTAGAGGAGACGTGGAAGATCGACCTTCACCGATCTGATAACCAATCGAAATTTACCTATGATATAAATTTCGATTGGTTAACAGATCGGTGTAGTTACCTATATTGATTTACCTGTTCACATCTGCTTGCCAGGTAGCCATGCACAGAAATAAGTAGGCAAGCTTAGCTAGGCATATTCTGCGTGTTAAAAACTATCAGTTGAGATAAAACTCATTCGGTTACCAAAAGAGTGAAACTGATGAAAGAAAATTGATTGAAATTAATTAAATAAAAAATAGCTATGAACACTTTTCGATAGGCAAGTTATTATAGGCATATTGGTTTATAAATTGTATTTGATAAAAATATGTCTCATCGAGTTATCAGATCGGTGAAGGTTGATCTTCCACGGCTCTTAGACTAATACAGTCTGTGCAAGTTAATTAAAGATTAGCAGTTACTAGTAATTATCGAATTTTATAAAGAAGAATATTAGAGATTAGGCAGTGACAGTCTATTACAAAGCTGAACTCCAAAAGCCAATGCTTACTTAGCTTTTTAAATCAATGCTTCTAAAAGTATTTACCTTTATAATTCCTAACTCAATATCCAACACAATGTAAAACCTTTACTTAAAAACATACAGCCGAACATAGAATCTCCTCCCTTTTTAAAGTCGGTTGAAAATACATCTCTAGTATTTTACTGCCAGAAATGTATTTATAACCGACTTACAAGTCCTGCATGGCAATCTCTAGATTATCCTTATACCACGCAGGACTTTACTTCCGTAATGGCATTCCACAAAAACAGTAAAAAGTTCTTCAAAAATCTTAGAAGCACCACGAATATGTATCTAATATACCAATAAACTCATCCTTATTACATGAGACCTAAAGACATGATTGACAAAATCTGAATGTGATATATCTTTACCTATCCCTTTATGGATAGGTAGGCATGGCATGCAGCAGTAAACAGAATCTTTGCCTAACCCTGGCATTTCGCTTAATTGAAGCAGACTGGCTGATGAAGTACAGTCCACCCTACAGAATTTTGAGGTTATTTTTAGGGTTCCGTACCTCAAAGGAAAAACGGAACCCTTATAGGACCACTCTGTTGTCCGTCTGTCTGTCTGTCAACACCCTTTTTCTCAGGAACGCGTGAAGGTATCAAGCTGAAATTCATATCAAATACTCATGTCTACTGTCCCTTGAAGCTGTAGAAAAATCAAACTTCTAAGCCAACGAAATCAATAGATACAACCGTTTATGCTGCAAATTTTCGACACTCGCAAGGGAATCAAAACCTACTGGGTACTTCCCGTGAACTCAGAATCTTGAAATTTGGTACGAAACAACGTCTTATAGCACAGATAAAGGAAAAATTGCGAAAAGCGTACATTTTTAGCTACATCATATAATAAAAATATTTTTAATAATTTTAAACTTACTACCCCTTTCCTCATGAACGCGTAAAGGTATTAAATTGAAATTCATATCAAATACTTAGATCTATAATACCTTTAAGCTGTAATAAAATCAAACTTCTATGTCAACGCAATCAAAAGAAACAGCAATTTAAGCCGCATATTTTGAAACTCGCAACTACTCGCAAGGGAATCAAAACCTAAAGGATACTTCCGGTCGACCTATAAAAATACCATAACTTTTACTTATATACCTACAGGTTTGTACGGAACCCTCGGTGCGCGAGTCCGACTCGCACTTGGCCGGTATTTTTTATGTGTTTGAACTTCTAAGCTGCTTGAGAAGTTTCTGTAATGTTAGCAAGGGACTAGTAATCAAAATCTCATAGGATGGGCCGCACAACGACCCTTAATGTTGCAAGCATTCATATGATATGAGAATCGCTTACTACAGATACCTTTGGGGACCATCTTTTACCGGTTATCTTTACTAATATTATAAAGAAGACATATTTGATTTTTTGTTTGTTTGTTTGTAAGGGTTTAACTCAAAAAGGAAACAGCCGATTTAAAAAAATCTTCCACCTTTCTAGAAAGCTATTTTATCACCGAGTTACATAGTTACGAACATTACCTAACCAGCTTTTACGTGAGCGAAGCTAGTATTATCTTATGTGGGAGCCAGTCAGTGCAGACCGGCGACACTTCGACCCAGTGGGATCTTTTGTGTCGACACTCTCCCAATAACGACTGCTATAGATGTTCATGGTAGCCGGGACCGACGGCTTAACGTGCTCTCCGAGGCACGGAGCAGGCGATAATTGTCAATCAATACGCACATAATTTTGAAAAGTCTTATAACTTCCGAAAATCAGAGGTGCGCGACGTGGGTTCGAACCCGAGACCCTCTGCATTGCAATCTGTTGGTCTCCCCACTGAGCTATCGCTGCTTACGAAGCTAGTATTAAATAAAGAACTGAGATATATTTTACTCCTTAGTATAATACTGCCATAAGACGGAGCGGATTTAATCATCTACAATATTGGAGTAAGAGAAAAGACCACGATGTAACCTCCGATATCAACAACGAAGCAATTTTTGACCATTATGGTAAAAAATTAAAGTATATCTTACCTCAATCATGCGGTAGCATACGTGCGGTAAAGGGTTACGAGGCATCAAATCAAAATACTATGAGATGTGCATCTTATCAGTGTGTTTTAAGCATTTGAATTAGGCCGGGACTCCACCAAAGCGGAGATGTGTGCGGTGTGCTGTGTGCTGTGCGAGAAGAGATGTTTTTCAGCTTGGGGGACTCCACCAAAGCGGAGATGTGTGCGGTGTGCTGTGTCCTGTGCGAGATGAGATGTTCTGCAGCTTGGGTGCGAGACGTTGAGTGACATCGCTCACTGCACGCCGCTCACATCTCCGCTTCCATCGCGCCATACAAATATTACACATCCCCGCACAGCGAACTCCACTGAAGCTGAGCGGAGAGGAGATATGACAGTAACACAATTCTATTGGTTGTGTAAAACACATCTCCTCTCCGCTCGTCTCGTCTCCGCTTTGGTGGAGTCCCGGCCTTAGGGTAAAAATTTCATACAGATTGTTTAAACTCCTACTTTACCAAACTAAAGTATTGCAGATGATTATAATAATAATACATATTCTATCACATACACACAACACTATCTAGCCCAAACTAAGCAGAGCTTGTACTATGGGTACTAGACAATGGATAATCATACATATATACTTTTTTTTGTAAATACTTCTTTTGTAACATATTATACATAGAAACACCCAGACCAAGACAAACATCCATGTTCATGCACACAAATTTTTTACTTGTGCGGGAATCGTACCCGCGACCTCAAGCGTGGCAGTCGGTTACACTAACCACTACGCCATCGAAAGTATGTATATTGCAATTTATTTGTAGAAAGGTATGAGCGAGATAAAATACACTTTGTAAAGCGTCTTGTTCTTACTTACACAATAAAAATGCTTTAAGTGATTATGGTATAACCCTATGTTCTGAAAGTTATTTTAGTATAACTTACTAACTTCTGAACATTACATCAGAAGTCAACGACTGGAACAAAACTAAGCATATTTTCATCCTAAATGTTCCATTATGATAATGCACAATTTGCGTTCCCATCAACGATTATCGTTATCAGGAGGCACCAGTATGTCTATATGTGTGTGTATGTGTGTGTGTGTCTATAATGTTTATGTGGGTCACATAAAAGAGGTCATTGACGCGAACACAAAATGTTTAGATCCATGGTGGAGATTACATTTAATTTTGTTACACGAAAATATTGTTTTCATTTTCATACTATTCGAAATGTTTATTCAATTCGTTTGTTTTGCGAATGGGCAAACTGTGTTTATGAAAATTAGGGATTATTGCCAGTAATAAAATTAAATCTGGTATTTATGTAAATATTTAAATGTGGCAACTATTGGTTATGCATTTAGTGGCTATACTTGTGTATCCGCAAACGGATTGCGCAAAGGTGATTCACTAATCCATAATCTATACTAATATTATAAAGCTGAAGAGTTTGTTTGTTTGTTTGAACGCGCTAACCTCAGGAACTACTGGTTGGATATGAATTTATTTTGTGTTGGATAGCCTATTTATGGAGGAAGGCTATAGGCTATATAACATCACGCTACGACCTACGAAGGCGGCGCAGCAACGATAAACGCGGGTGAAACCGCGGAAACATCTAGTAATGTTATAAATACGAAAGCAACTCTGTCTGCATGTTAGGTTTTTAACGGCAAACTGCTGAACCGATTTTGATTAAATTTGCACGGAGATAGTTTAAAACGGACGAAGACTGCTTTTAGTAAGTACATTATTTTTATTACATACATACGTAATCCCGCGCCTCCATTCCAAAGGACAGCATTGAAGTATTCACATTTCTCCAACTATGATTATAGTTCCCACGTAATATGGGGTAAGCGACATCTACCGGGCACAGCTCTCAATAAGTGATAGCAGCACACCGGCGGCCAGACACAATAGGTTTATAATTATGTCTGGCATTCTAACAACTCACACGTTAACGCCGTGCTGTACGTAAAATAACACTAAGCTTGACCCGGGAATCGAATCCGTGGTACAAACCAATTGCCATGACAAATACGGTACTGAGCTTTATAAAAACATATTAAAATCAAATTACCTTAATGTAGTCAGGGTCAGGCATTTCCGGCTTCTCGTCATTGTTGTTGTTGTTTATACTTGTGACGTTGTTGTTGTTGATGTTCATTGTCATCCCACTGTAACAACAAACATGGACGAACGTTAGTATGCCACAGAAATATTGCTTCAACACATGATGGGAGTTTAGTTTAATTGTCTTTTGGAAGTTATCGTTATATCTGCAGATTTCATATTAGAAATATAAATATATAATATGACCTATATATAAACTGTCCCACTGCTGGGCACGGTTATCTTCTCAGTAAGAGAAGGGTTAGGCCATATTTCAAACTTTACATATCGTCGAGAACATTATGGAGAACTCTCAGACATACCATAGTCCACCCAGTGCGGGTTGGCAGACTTCACATATCGTCGAGAATATTATGAAAAACTCTCATGCAGGTTTCCTCACGACGTTTTCCTTCACCGTTTAAGCGAGCGATAAATACGTATTTAAAGTGCATATAACCTCGAGATGGCCGAGGTGCGTGCGTTGGGAACTCAAGACCACTGCGTAGCAATTCAACGAACTCGTACTATCGCTATCGGTTCTTTCTATTCTTTCGTATATCTTTAGTGAAAACTGAGGCAATAGTTTTTTTAATATAGTTCTATATTATGTAGATTTTAGAAATCCTTTCTTAAAATTTTAATCAATATTATTGTTGAATTTCGAGCACTGGGCCAATACAAGTAAGATTAGTTATTAAATGAATTGTGTACAACGAATAACGAAAATCTGTAGACTATTTAAATCGGGAATACTATCATTGACGTAAACTTTTTGTTTTCTTTTTAGCCTCCTTTTTTAATTACTTACGATGTGAACTCACATTGTTCATTGGCTATCTGTTTCTTGACAGACTTTACTAACGCATCGGCACTCAGCCAAATCAAAACAGATAGGTTTAGTAAGTTTGTTTTTAATAGCTTACAATGTGGTTTACTAGTATTGTAATAAATCCCTTGAACTAAGCTTATTACTTGTGATAAAAGTATGTTAAAATCGACAATGCAGTGTGTGGAATTCAATGCTGCAAAGCCGATATTTTGTTTTTTATATTATCACTATTTTAATTAAATTATATTGTATTTCACTGATTTTAAATGAGTTTTATAGCAAAATATATACCTAATAAACTTGTATATAAATCATCATATTATGTTATTTAAATTATCATATGTGTCAATATCGAAGGCCCTTAGCAAAGCTTAACATGATATCGAAGTAAAAAAGAGTAGGTATAAAAAAGTAATTAAATATTTTACTTTTACTTGTTAGTAAAAATATTAAAAAAAAAACAATCACTATATGATTGAATTTTTTTGATGGCGTTGTCGTTTCGGTGGCCGTGGTGTTGCCTGAATAAACAAATTATTATCATTATGAAGTCCCACATAATAAAATATTATTTAATGAGTTAAAAACAATAATTATAGGAATACTAATAAATATGTCAATTGGAAGCTTAACGTAATTAAAAAATAATTGAGTCTAGCCGACACCAGGGTGCTTGAAGCTCAAAACATTAGGTTATATACATAATGGTTCAAAACATGATATCAAAAATACACTACATTGTCATATGATAGGCAGACAAAACAACAGCCATAGTTAAAACCACAACCACCCCGTGGGACCGCCGAAAAATCTAAAATGATCATCCTTTTTGAGAAATTGGAACAATATTACATCGTAAACAAAATATACCGCGTTAAACAAAGTTTCAATGCGTCCCACGTGAAAACAATTATGGCTAGTAACAACACACTAGGTTATATACCAAACAGCAGCAAGCGACAACGTGGAAGACTTAAAAGAGATGGTTATGAAACGCACATTTATAAAACAGACCACACATTACACATACCTATTATCTATATCTAAAAGGCAGATTGTGCATTTCTGTGGTACAAAAACGAAGTTCAAAACACTGTTAAAGAGTGCAAAATCTTAGGTTATATTTAAAGTATATGTACCTATGTATTCTAGAAAATCCATAACTCCATTCTCGTGTGTGTTGCACGCACTTGTTGGCGACGTTATCACTGATAAGGCCGAACATCGCTCGATTACAGCCCGTTATCTCTTATCACACTCGATCAAGCCAACGCCGGTTAGAGAATACATACGCTCGCGATTCAACTGTGTTATAAACGCGGGTAGACGTAATATCATTGTTTTTATTTGTACCTCACTTTGAAGTTATATTCTTTGGTTCGGGTGTTGCAATAATATGTTAAATGTTATTATGAAATAAGGTGGCTGTTTAGTAATTATTTTATTTTATTTTCAGCCTGTATTGTCCCACTGCAGGGCAAAGGCCTCCCTCTCGCTTTTCCACATATCCCTATTATGCGCTAGTTTGCACCAGTCCCTCCTGTAGTTAATTAATTCGTCTTGCCATCGACGTTTTGGTCTACCACGTTGGCGTTTAGCACCGTCTGGGATCCAATCTGTGCTGATTAGTAATGTTAATTATTATTTTTAATTTATGTTATCTTTCATTGTAAATTTTGTACTATTTTTTTAGATATCGGCCAATTTAAAAATGTTTGTTATCATAATTTCAATGAAGTATTTTGGGCTTAAGTCGCACAAACTGCTCATAGAGTAGTCAAAGTCAAAATAATTTATTCATTTAGGTCACAAAGTAACACTCTTGAACGTCAAAATATATAGGTTAGTGAGTTTACTAAGTTACAATATAATACAACTAGCTTTAGGGCGCGGCTCCGCCCGCGTGATACCTAAATATATAAAAAGTTCCCTATATCCTTTCTCAGGTTTTAAGCTACTCCTGTATCAAATTTCATTCAAATCGGTTGAGTGGTTTAGCCGTGAATAGTTAACAAACAGACAGATAGACGGACAGAGTTACTTTCGAATTTATAATATTAGTCTCCTTCTTCTATAGATTCTATGCCTATAGATATAGCAAATGATGGAGGTCTTCTTCTTCTTTCTTTTCTTTTCGTGTGGTTAGTGGCCAATCTGTTGTCAAGACTTGTTCAAGCCGCCCGTAGGCCTCTGACATGGATTAACGACTACTGTTAATTTGAAAACAACCAGGACCGACTTTTTACGTGCCCTCTGAAGCACGTAGACGCTCAGATAAAATACCACTAAGCGGTCACCCATCTATAGACCGACCGCACCCAACGTTGCTTAACCTCGCTAATCGTTTACCAATCAGTGAGTGGAACTGGCTATGAGCGCCATATTAGTAAGGATATAATACACACGTACATACATATTGACTCATAAATGTCCGGGAGAGAAGAAAGAGGTGTATTGCGCTAACATTTCGTCAGATATGGTTTTAGGTCTAATCTGTACGTTTGACTTCATGGATGGCGTAGTAGTTTAAATAGTCACTGCGGAACTTTTATTGAGCCGGGTGGTGTGGGTTCGATCCCCACATGGGACGTGGAAAATTGTGCAATCCGCAATTACTTGTGCTGTGCCCACGATAATGCAAGTCGGTCGAATCTTCGGGAATTAAATAGGTATTATTATCTAGTAAAGGTTTTTGTTTTTAAATAATTACCAACGCGATTAAGACCTGTTCTCTAACTCTAATCTATACTAATATTATAAAGCTGAAGAGTTTGTTTATTTGTTTGATTGAACGCAATAATTTCAGGAACTAACATAAATGTAAATTCAGTAAATGTAACAAACTCACTAACAACCCCTTTGACGTTCATAAGTGTTACTTTGTGACCTAAGTGAATAAATGATTTTTGAATTTGACTTTGAACTCGATGGCGTAGTGGTTAGTGTAACCGACTGCCACGGCTGAGATCGCGGGTTCGATTCCCGCACAAGTCAAACATTTGTGTGCATGAACATAGAACATATTTGTTTTGGTCTGGGTGTTTCTATGTATAATATGTATGTATTTACAAAAAGAAAAGTATATAATAATATGTATGTTTATCCGTTGTCTAGTACCCATAGTACAAGCTCTGTTTAGTTTGGGCTAGGTGGTGTTGTGTGTATGTGATAAAATATTATATATATATTAATTATTTTAGTTTTGGATAGTCTATTTATCGAGGAAGGCTTTATAACATCACACTACGACCCACTAGGGCGACGCAGTAACCATAAACGCGGGTAAAACCGCGGGCATAGCTAGTATTATAATAATTAATTGTTCCGAGACCGAGATTTCTAAGTGTTGCTTGTTTAAATGTTTATAAGGTCCCCCTACGATACGGATATTAAATCTAATGCAGGAGTTCTTTATTTTAAAGCTTTAATAAAGCAGGCCGTACACGCTAGGGTGTACCTAACAGGTTTTCCTGTACAGTTCAACTATACAGGCAACCTTGAGCTGCATAGAGACCATACACGTAGCGGTAAACCTGTACAAACTCTCAGTTGATACCATGGCCCCGACAGCGGCGTTTGATCTCGACACAGTAGCGATAATTGGTTTAATGTTTGTTTTATTAAAGAAAAGGAAATTTAAACGAAGACACCGTGAACAGTGGTGTAAAGCATGTTTACTGCAAAGAAAACAGTTCTCTCATGCGCAAGCGATCGCTACACACGCTCAGTTTTGCCTGCACAGTTAAACTGCACAGGTAAAAATATAAAAGTTCATATTTTTCGAGTTGCCTGTACAGGTGTGGAAACCCGCACAGTTGTGCAACATACACGCTCCGGTTTACCTGTATAAGTGAACTGTACAGGCAAACCTGTCAGGTACACCCTAGCGTGTATGGCCGGCTTAAGACAAAGAACGTAATAGGGGGCGAGCGGAACCTAATACCTAAATAGTCAGCGAAATGTAGCTATAATAAGCCACTGCTTAACCCTTCGGGAATAAATAGAATAAAATAATAAAAAGATTTATTTGACACAAAAAAGAATACATTCACTGTGGGTACATGGTTATTAAACACTAACTATACAGTATGTATTTCGTTAAAAGGTACTGAGACTGTTTACCAAACTGGGCAAGAGCCTGTATTTTGGCTGACAGTGTTCAGTCGTGGTAATTAACACTAAAGTATATATTTAGGTTAAGACGTGAATGTTGCTGTATAGCGGATTACATTTGTTTGAAGTAAGTAATTATACTTCTTCTTCTTCTTCTTCCTCTCCTTATCCCATTATTTGGGGTCGGGTCTCCTCACTTTCCTGCGCCAAGTCAAACGATCTTGGGTTGTCATTTCGTGCAACTGGGCTTTCTTGTTCTCTCTCTTTCAATGGAGCTCCACCAGGTCAACGGCGGGCGGCCTTAATCTCATTTTTTTAAAAACATTTCTATTTTATTTTTGTAATGATTTTAGTGGAACAGTAGACCTCCATCTGGGTTTATATTGAGCAAGTGTGTTTTGTGAGTGTGGTTGTGTTATGTGGATGTGTAGTGTGAGTGAGTGTGACAGTATGTGTGATATAGCGATGAGACCATAGAGACATCAGGCCTTCGTATGACAAGCAGATATTTATAGGCATTTAGTAATACATCCTATCATCCGTTATCTGTATGTAATCTGTCGATCGATACTCATTGCAAGGGGAATTACAACAAAACGAGGGATATATTATCATACCAATATATTTTATCAACCGCCCCTCCACTTATTGTTTAAGCACACAAACTACACTTATCAATGTGGAACTATAACTGTGGGCGCAAGGCTAGGTGATAATGATGAATTTTAGTTGCCTGTATATGGCTGCTTTTTTGTATAAGCAAACTTGTAATCTTAGGTTTTCTAGATTTGTTTTAAAAGACTGCTCCGGCACTAGGATTAATTACTTTACTAATTTTATGTTCTTTACAAATGTAGAAATAATGGACACAACTAACACCCAAATTTGGAACAATTATTTGTGGATCAAACAAATTGTTCGTCCCTTGTGGCGATCGAACTCATAACATATATTAAAATATATTAAAGAGTAGTAGAGCCTCGCTGATTTCAGCATGAATGGGCCGGCTCGACCGGGGAAGGACTACCCTCTCACAGAATATCGACGTGATATAGCAGTATTCCTACTGTTGTGTTTCGTTCGGTGAGTGAGAGTACCGGAGGACCAATCACCCTCTTTCCCCCTTCCCGCTCCTTCTCCTTCCCACTTCCTTTTCTAAAGGGTCGGCAATGCGCAAGTGATGCCTCTGGTGTTGCAGGCGTCCATAGGTTACGGTGACCACTTACCATCAGGTGGGCCGTATGCTTGTTTGCCATTCCAGTTGTATAAAAAAAAAACTAAGTCTACATGCAACGTTTGATAAAAATAGTGTCAAAAACAAAAAAAGTAAGCCTGTTAGAATTTGCACTAGACATAACGTTAGGATTATTTATTCCTATTTATTTATATAAATCAACATAAATTTATTTTACGCATCAAAATTAACCATAATTTGGTGTAGAGATCATAAACGTACAAATTTATTTTACACCCGTATACGCCTAAGCTGGCAAACCTTAGGCGTATAAAAAAAAGCAGTCGTCCCGGTGGCATTGGCGAGGCGACTACTTAAACCACTAAGCCATCCCAGCATTCATTAATTACTGTCGTGTATTGGTTAGCTCTCCGGTAGTGAGAAGCCAACGTCACTGTAGTACTGCCAGAGATACTGCTAGATAACTTTTCTTTGCCAGTGGTATTTGTCCTTTGCACTCTAACCACACATTTTTTTGCAGACTTGACAACTCGGTATTTCTGTTCAAGGTGTGGCAAGTATTTATAAGCTACGGTAACCGCTTATTATGAGAATTTTGTTTTGTTATCACCTACACCTACGGCAAAAGTGTGATAAAACATTAGTACTACATGACTATTGGGGAGAGTTTTCGACCCCACTGATGTTATCGGGAGCAGCTGCCCCATTGATTATTTCGTTGATTCAATGGCTAAAGCAAGCCTTGGTAGCCGCCAGCACGATTGCTAAGGGCACATATTTGATTTATATTTGCAATTGGTGTGTTTTTCTGCTAATAATAATATGACTACCTGAAAGCGCTTTCAAAACCCTACTTTCTGCAGAAAGATAACTTAAGGTTATTTAGGTATAAAGTTTTATACTGAATAAATTTTTACTTATGTTTATGGACTATCGTAGTCTTAGGTTAGATTGCATGATTACTAAGTAAACCATAGCACTATATATGTACATATATTGCACGCATGGCGTCGCGAGCAAGTGGTAGCCTAGCACCTGCCGATGTGCCGAGTGCCGAGTGTTGGGTTCAAATCCTAGATGAGACATTACTTCTGTGATCCTCGAATAATTATACCGCGTCTAGATAATCCCACTGTAATCCGTTAACTGCTTGTAAGTCCCCGCGATACTGGGTTTCATCTCTAAAGTCTTTTTCTAAAGAATTTATGCAGTCAGCATTCGACGAAACTTTATTCCTTTACCAAACAGCAAGGCCCAAAGACATACAATATTAAAACATATGTCACCCCCATGACGTGATTTGACTCGTGCCATACAACAAGGGGGTGGGACACTGATGAGGGGTGGCACCATGACTTCACGTTCACAGAATAACAATAACTTTGGTAACATGTTGTGATACGCGTTCATTTGTGGCCAAGCACCGAATGCCGTTGTATTGGTATATCGCTCACGTTTCGGTTTCTGGAGGGTAAGTAGGAATGAGAGTGACATGGCATTTTTTCTTCTTTAGGTATGGCTGTTTGGACGCCGATTTTGATTGAAATGCCACTTGCATACCGCCATACTTAATATTATAAGTGAGAAAATTACATTGGATGTACATATGTTGTGTTTATATTGCTATAGAAAAACGATTTTGATGAAATTTGGTTTAAAGATAGATCGAGGCAGCTTTATGGGATGAAGGCGCAAGAAGTTCAAGGTAGGTCCCATCATGAAGGAGCAAATATCACACTGATGGGACGGCAAAGTCATTAGTTAGACGAAGGTATTTTATTAATATTAAATTTGAATGGCCATGCTATGAAGTGGTGGTGGTTTAATACTAAAGAATCGGTATCGGATTTGCTATCAAGAATCCAAGGGTTCTATGCCAACCCGAAACTGACCGAACTTTACTAACACAAGTATTTACTTTAGATAAAGAGACGAACGAAATTACTAGAATTCTAATAAACGAAACTGCCAGAAATTTAAAAAAAGGAAAGTACGTAATGATGTGGTGAGAGTGAAGAAACCAGGCAAATAAACTATTTCAGTAAATATATGGTCTCTGCCTACACCTCAGACAAAAAGGTTCAAATCTATGTACGTATAATATTGTACATTGTATTATTGTAATCAGTATACGATATCACTTCGATAAAATCAAGTAAATGCTCTAAAATAGTAGTAATACGTGCATACATTTATGATTATGCATAAGCACCGCTGCGCGCCATTTAAACAAAATGTTGTTAGATAACATTGTGTGTACATATGTTTGCGCGTGTGTGCGTGTTGGTAAGTAAATATTGTGTACTTAAGTCGAGTATCACAAATATCATTCAAGAGTTACATTTCTATAACGGTATTATGTTCAATTATATTTCTGCCAGAGGGCTATGGAGCATAGCATTCTCGGGGTGAAAGGGACGGATCACGTCTGAAACACTATTCTGCGCTTCAAAACACGCATAGCTGATGTAGGTGTGAAATCCGCTAAGTTGAAGTGGGACTGGGCTTGACACAGCTATCGCATGTACCCAGTGAGGTGGGCATCAATCGTCACCAATTGGGTGCCACAAGACAGTCGACGGCGTCGGGGTAGACCTAAACATAGATGGCAGGACGACCTAGACGCTTTTGAAAGGGACCAACAGAGTAATTCGAAAAAGCCCAAAGGAGAGGCTTTTGCCCAGCGTGACATATAAAAAAAAGCTAATGAAAAAAGAAAATATGGTACAGTCTGTGATTATGATGTCCTACGGTGCCAAAACGTGGACATTCACGGTAAGTCACGCAACGAACTATGGAATGAGCTATACTTTCTATATGAGTTTCTTTAAGGGACAAATTCAGAAAAGAAGTTATCTATACAATAACCAAAGTCAACGTAGGTGATCTAGAATCAAGCATAGTTTTCGAGCAATGACGATACCTATTAATATATAATATTCTATCACATACCCACAACATCATCTAGCCCAAACTAAGCAGAGCTTGTACTATGTGTACTAGATAATGGATAAACATACATATATGCTTTTTATTGCAAATACATACATACATAGAAATACCCAGACCAAGATAAACATCCATGTTCATGCACACAAATGTTTGACTTGTGCGGGAATCGAACCTATTGTAAAAAAATGCTATTGCGTTGCCAGCGTCAAATACAAATACCTTAAAGAAACCAGCTTAGAATACACCACATGTTTTTGGCTACATAGCTACATATCACTGCAAGGTAACACATTCTGAAAAGTAAAGATTTAATAGGGGGTTTTGCTAAACGTCTGTTATCAACTGTAATAAAAAAGTCTTTCTTTGTAGCGAGGCTCTCAAGCAGCCGACATGACAAAACTTGCGATATCACACAGGATATCGATGCGACTTGCGAACACAGGATATCGATACTAAGCCAAAAGTGCTCTGTAATGTCAAATTCTATTGTTTCCTAATATCTCGTATTTGTTTTGAGGTCAATCAGCGTACGAATAGGGCAATATACCCCCATAATATAAGTATATATCTGGATAATACCTCTTATTCGTCACTGAAGTAAGCAATCTTTATTTTCACATCCAAACGCATTAGGTATAAAAACTAAAGACGTCCAAAACAATTTAATGGATATCTTCACACGAACTGATTTACGGCTTACTACCCTACAATATTATAAAAGAACACTAAGCCCAAAAACCAATAAAATAACCCAAAGAGAGTTACTCCAGTGCCCACTCAATTGAACAAAGAAAATAGACAACGGTCCGACTGAAATAAAGCCATTTATTTTTGTTAAAATAGTGACGTCACGCTGTCAAACATTTGCACAAGTGATAGATTATAATTTGAGGACGAAACGTTCTAAATGACGTCATCCATATATAATCTTAGTGCGGTGACGTCAACATGCGCTTGGTTGACATGAAATTTTGGACTTGACATGGATTACTAAAGATTAAACCTTAGTATAAGGAATAACAACCAGGGCCCATTAAAATTAATATATAATTTAAAATTGCTTTATAGAAACAATATTCTTCCTGCTTGATTTTTAAAAAGACAGCGCCCGGCCTAGAGGTTATTCCTATGTAGAGAGATACCTTTCGAACATTTAAACAATATACACATAAAACACTCAAACTTGGAACAACCATTTATAAATGGCTTATGTTTAACTTATCACCAGATTTTTGGATGGGTTTAAGAAGGAACCTAACATAACCTAACCCTTCCGAGACGGAATGCAGTGATTTGAGGCGTATAGGTGCTCGTTATGATATATTTTAGTAAGCATATTTTCCTGCGCAATTACAATTTTTGGTGGTCATTATATTTAATCCCTTTGTAAATCACACAAATTTTTGCCCCGTGTGGGATTCGAACCCACAGCACTCGGTGACAGCGACAGCGGCGGGGCGACCACGTACTCCACTACGCCATCCGCGCATTCAGTATTGCAAAAGGTTATTTTTGGCATGATAGTAGCATTTATAATATTGCCTTAAACATACATAAACAATTTAATATGAATAATTGCAAAGTTTCATTTCAGAAGACTAACCACTTTTCCAACAACATAATATAAAATTTTTGCGAAAAATATACCTCAAGCCATACATAAATTATGAAACTAGCAGAAAACAAAATGAAACTCAATTAGCTCGGATCAAAACTTTATCATACTCATGAATAACTTCAAAGCTGGATTGTTTATAATTAAAATTTAATGATTCTATTAGAAGGGAATTTATTAATTATTCACATTTTTAATAACCGGATCACAACAGTAATTGAATAAGGTTTTAATTTAGATATTGTTTTATATTTAACCGATCCTCGAGTTAAAGAAGTTTTTATGTTTTATCAAAATATTATATTCTAAATAATTTAACCTTTTAATGAGTCTCTCAGAATACATCAAGGTTAAGTTGCCAGATTTAACTTTACTTTTACGAATAGAATAGCGTATGAAAGCAGGAGAAAGACTTACTTAAGTGGAGTGTATCAATAGATACGTCATATTTATCTTATGTGGGGGCCAGTCAGTGCAGACCGGCGACACTTCGACCCAATGGGATCTTTTGTGTCGACACTCTCCCAATAACGACTGCCATAGATGTTTATGGCAGCCGGGACCGACGGCTTTAACGTGCTCTCCGAGGCACGGAGCAGGCGATAATTATTATCAATCAATACGCACATAATTTCGAAAAGTCATATAACTTCCGAAAGTCAGAGGTGCTCGACGTGGGTTCGAACCTGAGACCCTCTGCATTGCAGTCTGTTGGTCTCCTCACTGAGCTATCGTTGCTCTTATTATGTCATATTTACTGGATTATGTGATCATTACGATCGGACGTGATGAAGAATAAAAGGGAGTTTAAAAGAATTGAATTATAGATGACTTCGATGTAATTTAATATTGACTGCAGGGATGGTGCAGTGTTTTACGTCATCGCCTCGTTACTGCTGTGTTATGGGTTTGATGCCCAGATCGGACAGAAATTTGTGTAATCCAAGTAGTAACTTATGGTTCAGGTGTCCTATATGCCCATTGTTTGACTGTTTATAAAATATATTTTTGATTGTATAATTTTCTTGAAATCAAACAAACTTTATACGGATTTTATCGCGTTGTTTATTTTTTATAAACACTATTATTACATAATGTTGTAACTTTAAACTACTATTGTTAAACACTTTTACTAGTTACTGTTTACTTCTATTTAAGCTATTTAAATTATAGAAGCATTTAGATTTAATTTTACACTTTCCCCGACGTTTCGGTTGCTTTTCAGCAGCCATGGTCATGGGTAGACTGACTTTCGGAAGTTATATGACTATTCGAAATTATGTGCGTATTGGTTGACAATTATCGCCTGCTCTGTGCTTCGGAGAGCACGTTAAGCCGTCGATCCCGGCTGCCATGAACACCTATGGCAGTCGTTATTGGGAAGTTAGTGCCCTCTAATATCCTGACACTGGTCTAGCCTTAGGGTATCGTTAGCCTTCGGGTTGCAGAGGTCAGGTGGCAGCCGCTCCGTGTAAAAACTGATATCCAGTCAAATCCGGTTAGACTAGAAAAAGCCAACCCCAAGTGACTTGGGAATAATAAAGGCTATGGAGAAGAAGAAGAGTGTTTTATAAAAAATAAATAACGCGATAAAATCCGTATAAAGTTTGTTTATTTCAATGTACCTATAACATTCGCGTAAACATAACACAATATTATGTATAATTTTATTCTCAAAGTGTGTATTTATAATAAATTTATGTTACCATCATGCAAGAAATGCCTCTAAAATATAGCTTCCACACTTGTACTTATCTATATCTTTCAATGGTCTTTTATGTCATACACCTGAAAGGGTGAATTGATGACACACACTGTTACCAATGATTCACTGGGACCACAACACCGATTCTCAATAATCCAGAGCATACACTTGTTTCAGCTGGTACAATAAATTGTGAACTTCAAGACAAGATGTAAGATAAAATTACTAATAGGCAACAAAATGGACAAACGCCTGATTCATTGAATGTGTCAGATACAAAAATGGCAACACCAATATGAAGACATATAATCTTAATAATAGGTTAAAGAAAGCACCAAGGTCAATGAACTTTATCGCGAAAAAAGATATAGGAACATAAAAAAACAGGAAAATAGGAAACATTGACGAAGTTACTAAAAATACATATTACCTGTTTGACATCAAAATGGACATCATCTAATTGCCTAATAAAGCCATATAAATAAGGCAGAACAGGCTATGATAATTACATATAATTACCTATTTGTGGTGTATCTATCGTGGCCAGATCTTAGAATTGTTCAGTTCACGATATGGCCGATCATTTCATGAAATGGTAGTAGTTGTTTATATCGTCAAACGCTGATTATTCATTGATCTGGCCAGACCATATATCATGTGAGCGGCGCATATTTTCCATTGCAAGTAATGCAACCATTTCATGAAATGGCCGCCCACTTCATAAATAATAATAATAATATCAGATCTTATTAAACTGTCCCACTGCTTGGCACGAACCTCTTTTCAGTATGAGAAGGGTTAGGCCATAGTCCACAACGCTGGCCTAGTGCGGGTTGGCAGACTTCACATATCTTTGAGAACATTATGGAGACTCATGCAGGTTTTCTCACGATGTTTTTCTTCACCGTTAATGCGAGTGATAATTACCTATTTAATACGCATAACTTCGAAAAGTCAGAGGTCCGCACCTTAGGATCGAACTCAAGACGTCTGCGTGGCAGTCCAACGGGCTGCCACTAGGCTATTCCACTAAGCTCCCATATCATGAAGCAATTAATTCTAAGATTTGGCCACGACATATTTATAGATAGTAATATTCTGGTATACTAAAATTATTAAGAGGCTTAAAATCTAAGGCTTAAAATCTAGCATCTTGCTCGTGAAAATTGGCAACGAATATTGAGAGATAACTAAAATTGTAATAAATCCTTCACGTGTACGGTTGGGATCTTATGATTCATCAAAACTGCCAAAACTCATGCCAAAACATAACAGGGCGAGAGAACTTTGAAAATTGCAATACATGGGAGAGAATTTAACTTTCTAGCGAGAAACTTGGAACTGTGCTGGCTTCGATATAGTTAAATTGAGATATAAATTATGCTTAGTTATAATATCTGATGACTGTTACATACATGGTATCTGCATTACTTCTTCGATTTGTAGTTACCTAAATAAATATTGTGAGCGATTGAAAACTACTGATACAATAGATGCGTATTGGTTAGTGAATAATCTTCAATCTCTTTTGTAATCTAAAAATGACTATTTACAAGCCTATTAGCTTTATGATGGTGCGCTTTTTGAGATGCATATGATTTTATTAAATTTCTGCTGAACTTTTCGATCATGCCAGACTGAATAGTCAGGTGTGTCTATATTGGTTAACAAAACGAATCATATCTCTAAATCGATAGACAACTTCAGTGACGGAAAACCCTTGAGTACAAATACCATGACAAGGCTATCCTTGTCATGGTGTTTGTATTGAAGGGTTTATACGAATTCGTCTATACGAATTAATATATTTTGATAGATGTCAATATGCAGCAGTGAATGTCAGTCCAAGAGGTCGAATTCTTGTAAGAAAAATGTTCAATGAAGTGTACCGATATAGTATAGTATAAATACTCCTTCTTTTCAGCTCACATTTGACGTTTAATAATCTTGATTTAATTATATTTTGAAAAGTTTGATTACGAGAATTGGCTCTTACATGTGAGGTATTACCTTACAGTATAATAAAAAATATTTAACTATAATTTATTAGTTATTCCACTGCTACTGACTTTGTGCTAATCCGAATGTTATCAAACTAGCCAATTCAACGATTGAATAAAAAAACTGGGCCTTGATTACAAATCTTGAATTATGATATTACAATTTTGTCTTCCGAAGATAAAGTCAAACACACTAACAACTAAAGTATTCTTGATAGATTGTTATCTTTTATACGTTTTTACAATGTTTTTACAGATATAAATGTATTACAAAAATATAGCCTGATAAAATGGTTAACAAAACTTTATATCAGATTAGCTAAACATTTGATCATTAACATAGAAGGCTGACTAATTGAACTGACTAACTATATACAATCCCAAAGCAGATAATACCTAAAAAGAACCAGGTGTATCTCCGTTCTAATTAACATAAAAAATAAAAAGTAAGAATCAAATCTCTGGAACACTAGAAATAGAAAAACATCGTCAAAAGTTATATCACAATCTATAGCATGAGCTAACTGTGACAAAACATAATATTTCACAATTACAAGCTAAATTATATTCTCTCTAGTTATTGTGACATAGCCCATGCTAGACCCATAGATTAGATTAGTATACAAGGAGTAAACACTCGAAATGAGGTTAGAAAAGATGATGACTCAGTACTACAAGTTTGAATATGGAAAGGTCAATCAGGATGATGTGATGCACGTTATGCTAAACAAAGACACGGTTTAAGCAAATTTGATTGAAGATCAGTTAGCGAGATTGAAGTGACTTATGATCGCTACTGATAAGAATGTCTGAGCCTCTATTAGGGATTGAGCGCGCATTGTAGAAAACAAAATAACCTTATCTCTAAAGTGTGCATTGTCTCAAAGGAATCGCTATTTTATAACCACTACTGATAAATAAAAGAAGACATTAATATTTCTATTACTATGTCGTAATATTGGTTAATTAAAAATCCTGCATAAATTTAACAATCGTGTGTGTGATATGTAAGTAAATATTAGAACTAAATTGTTGAAGATCGAGAAACACAAACCACAGACAGATAAGATGAAATATAAATGAATGAAATATAAACTTATCAAATCGGTACCTTGTTACCTAAAACTGGCGGAAGTCGAAATGCGAACATCGTACAATACTTATGTGGTACACTTACTTCGGTTTGCTGTAAGGCGATGAGGGCTGCTTGTGGTTCTTGTTGGGCAGCGTGTGTCTGTTCGCGTTCGTGTCCAGGCCGCCGCCCGGCGAAATTTTGCCGGCGAGTGCGTTGAGTGTGTGTAGCATGGCGGGCGGCGGCCGCTTAATTCCAAGCGACCTGGTCACGCTGATGACTCGACCACGTTTGTCGAGACGAAGGTGCTTGATGGCGGCCACGGTGCCTTATCTCCTGATAAGAGGCGCGGGGGCACACACGCCCCCCGCCTCATCGCCACCTGACACTGTCACACACACACTCTCACGCGCAACGTAATGTTTGCTCGTCTAAACAACGATATGGGTCAGCGTCCTGTCCGCTTTATACATGGCTTTGGCATTTTTTCATTACTTTTAATGTTTTTTTTTGCACTGGTTACTTATATACGTATCACTTTATAATCAGTCTTTGAATTCACTTATCTGTTGGATTTGAATTTGATATTTCAGTGAGCGTTTCGATGTTTCGTCGTTTGAGTTTTGGTGGATTTTGTTTACTAAACAATGATTCAACCTCGAGTAAGTCTAAAATATACAATGTAACAAGAGAATAATGTTTAAAAGAAACGCGTTATCAATGTTCAATTCAACACGTTTTTCTAAGGCAAATAAAAAATCAAAAGAATTTTATTGACGTAGAGCCCTAAAGTATTTGGTTGGTGTTAAACCTAGCTTCATAAATCAGATTTTCTGTCAACGCTATCTATAATCTAGGTGGCTTACGGATTACCGGAAAAATATGGTTTCCAAGGTGTCAGATTTACAAACGCCTGAACAAAAACGCAGGGCAAGAAAATATATCCGAGTGTCGTAATGAAATATGTGACCGCAGGCGGTTTGAGAAAAGCCTTTCATTTTATTTTTTATATGATAAATTCACACAAGGAATGTCGCGTGCTTTTGTCATGCGCATGTCATATTCCTTTGTGTTTTAAATTACTTCAAAAGAAGCTGTATTCGTCATATGAGTATATTAAACGGTTTTAAACTGTCAATTTATATGAAGCTTTGTCGTTATTATAATTACAAGCTCGTAATGTACCATTTCAAGGCAAAGACCTCCACGTTTACATTCTATCTGGAACCGCTGGGGACCAGTCTGTATTAAAGGATTATAATAGCTCACACCGCTATTTCCGTTTGCGATTTACTAGGACTATTTATTAGAATTCATCGAGTCATAATTGTGGCCTATTGATCATTTGATATGATACAGTTGCGTTATTTATTACTAAGATATTAAGGTAGTGATGAGCAATTATTAGTCTCTGAATATATGATGACAGTCTATATATCCCAAAAAAGATTTTAGACAGCGGTCTTCTGAATGAATTCCTTATTAGTTAGTCTGTCAAGCGAGTCGCGTCCCTTGAAAAAGGCGGCAAATTTAAAAAATCGTGGTATGGTATCCCTGATAGTACTGTAAAAAAACAGTCTTGATACTACTAATATATATATTTTTTGTGAATTTAGTTCTAGTGTGAATTCTAGTATCAAGACGGTTTTTTACAGTACTAACAGGGATATCATACCACGATTTTTTAAATATACCGCCTTTTCTAGGAACTCGACTCGATTGACAGACTCTATGAATGATATTTTTTTATTTGGCTAACGTAACAAGTTATAAATCAATGAGAAGTAAAGAATATGCTATATTAAACATTCTATCTTATCTAATATTATAAATGCAAATGTGAGCTAATTTGTTTGTTGGTTACGCTTTCACGCCTTGATTATTTCACCGATCATTATTAAAATTTTGCACACACACTGTCATGGGTACAAGAAACTATTACCGAGTGATAGAAGGTTATTGACAAAATTGACGAAAGCGAAGCCACGGGAAAAATCTAGTAGAGTAATGTAGAGATGATGGTCCTCTGAGAGAGTGGGTGGTTACTAAAAATGGCAAACGAATATAATATCAGTCTTTTAGGCTGGTTTATTTGATTTTTATCACTTGCAGGTACTGCTACATGTTTTAACAGAGATACTGCAGTGCATTACGATATTTTTTATGTAAAAGGTTTATATATTAAAGTGGTTAGTGTAGCGTTTAACCAAAATCTCATCTGATGTTAAGCGACGACGAAGCGCGCTTGTTTAGACGGTTCGTAGGAGGCAGTGCGTGAATACTACTTGAATACACCCTGAATGTACTCAATAGATAGGTTCAATACCTGAATGCTGTCAAAAACTATGTATATATATCAAGTACTCGGCATTCAAGCACTGCAGAACCGTCATAATACTCTTAAGTTCCTTACTCAAACAGACGAGGTTGTTATACCTCGTATAATGAAGGCTTTCATCTAAATATGTTTGTAGAAAACAAAGCCAGAGCCACAAACTGGAGTAACATGTCAATTCCAACGAGTCCCCGAGGAAGACCGCTCAGTTAATCCAATACAGAACTGAGACACCTACCTAGACTGTGTCAACTAATTAACTATTAGGAACAAGACACACTGGACGACTATTCTAACACATTTAGGATTATTGAAATTAAACTACAATATACGGATTTTATCGCGTTGTTTATTTGAAACTTTATTACAAATTTAGAAACTATTAAACTTTACTAATTTTTAAACTAATTAAATTATTGAAACTATTTATACCATTATTATTATTATTTTATTTATTAGTTTCAATAATTTAATTAGTTTAAAAATTAGTAAAGTTTAATAGTGTAACAGTTTCTAAATTTTGTAATAAAGTGTCAAATAAACAACGCGATAAAATCCGTATATAGTAGTTTAATTTCAATGAATAACATTCGCGTAAACAGAAGACAATATTACATTTAGGATTAATTTTACGGCAAAATACAAATGCTTTTTGATGTTCTAGTTTCAAGACCATTTTAAAACCCTGTGGTATCAGAAGAGGACCAGTGTTGACGTCCACCAACTAAAAAGTTATTAAGCTATATGCATTCTATATTACTTAAAGTATTTTTAGTTAGTAGCAAATTATATTTTGAATATCAACAACGTGTAAATTCTTCTGGTGTTTGATGCGTCTACGGACTACGACAGTACCTTATCATTATCCGAATCTTTTAATTGTGTAGCTTAAGTAAAAAGTAAAGAACCTATGATGTCACGAAATCGTACAATAAAGCTTGCCTAAATAATGAATAGAATAAATTAAGCATCGGTAACTGCATTTATTGCGGGGGTTGGATAACCTAAAATATATATAATAATATATCAGCTCCGTATATAAGCTGTTCCACTGCTGGGTACACGTCTTTTTAGTGTGAGTATGTTCACGCCATAATCGTCATAGATGTTAAATAGTTTTCATTTTAGCCGGATACACAAAAATGCACAAAAATTCAGGAACCTTACGAATGTGTATGAAGAAAATATGAGGTAATGTAACAAAAAATATTTGATATGATTCTGAAAAAGTGCTATACTTTATTCGTCTATTATTATTGCTATCTCATTACTTTAAACCTTTTCACTTGGTCGTTTTTGAAAATCTGTAATTCCAAGTTTTTAACATACTTTCAGAAAGTCACGAATTCTGCGGCCCAGTGCTTGACCGGCCTAAAACACAATCAGTATAAACTACCGTCCTCAGTATAAACATATAATCACACCATTTATAAGCGTTGGGCGTAAGCACGAGCCACCGTTTGCGGAAAAACTCCGGCATACGTTCAACGTACGTGTGTAATAAAATTAACTGAAACACAAATTGGTAGCATGGTACAGCCAATTTGTGGAATAGTGCCAATCTGTCTAAATTAAACTTGATTATGTGCTTTTGGTAGTACCTATTATAATGGGATAGGCAGGTAGGCAGTTTTGATTCAAGTTACATTTTTATGATGAGGAAACATTTCAATTATTTTTAAGCTGTTTTTAATTACCACTGTGCTATTTTGTAAAAGCTTTTATCACGAATTCAGTTAATAACTAATAATAACTTGATCGCGCAGCGGTAGCAAATGCCAGATTGTCATGCATGGGGTTATGAGTTCGATTCTCGAATGGGGTTTAGTTATTAGATTTATCTGTCAAGAAATTTGCAGTAGTAACTCCGTAAGTCTAACGGATCTGGTACACGGGAATAAACTCGTCCCATATTACGTGAGATTTATGACAGCTGGTGAAATATTTGGCATCTTGCCAATCTTAACAAATCAGCAATCAGACTTAATTTCATTTAAATTTAACTACTACCATAATTAATGTTAGACGGATATAGTGACAAGAATAGAAAAGGGTATATTAAGCTGGTTTGATATGTAGAAAGAATGGACGAGGAAAGACTGACTAAGAAAGTTTATAAGGCTAGTGTGAATGGAACAGTCGCAAGAGGAAAACCTAGGCAAACGTTGCTCGATCAGATCGGAGACGTTCTGGACAAAGGCCAGGTTAAGAGCTCTTTGAACCGTCGGGCGTGTATGAGGAATGTGATGAAAGTGAATGAAGCCAGAGAATTATGTCAGGATCGTAGCAAATGGAAATCCGTAGTCTCTGCCTACCCCTCTGGGAAACAGGCGTGAATCTATGTATGCATGTATGTGTAAAAAATTGTGAAGTATGTATATATAAGTTCAATCACGTGTAAATCTTTGCATGGGCTTAAATAAAACTTGGCATACAGACATATTTAGGATAAACACGGATACCTTTTATCCCGGCGTGCCATGTTAATTACAGTTATTTTTATTTATTTTATAAAATCTAACACTTGAACTAGGAATAATTCCTGTAATCGTGGGCTACTTTACAATTTTTTTAACAATATACAAGAAGTATGCCGAGGCACGACATTTGTAAATCACACACATTTTGACCTGTGTTTTGGAAACGAACCTAGCACTGCGACGACCACAGTGACATTCTTGATGAGAGCACAGAAACCACTACGCCATATGTGCAGTCACATTGTCACGTAATCGACTCGCGGCGCACGGCTGCGTGCGCGGCGAGCGAGATGGTGCCATCACTAGTCCCCATCCGAGCGGCGGCGCCCTATATAAGTGGATCGCGCCCTGGTGGAGCTCTCCTTCCTTCCGCTGAGCTGCAGGACTAAGTTAAGTGGTTCTTCCTTATAAGAACCACGTAAGAAGCCTTTAAGAACCACGCTCTAAGTCTTATTTGTGTAGCTTGCTTAAAGTGTATTTTATATAATACTCATTGTTATTAAAAGTGTTAATTGTTGTACTATCTTTGAATCATCTCTGCTTAAAGTTATCTCAAGACACCACGCCCCTACAGCGTGGCCTGTCGTACTCATATCTAAACCCTAAGGCCCGGCGCTCATTATCGGCATCGGCACGGCTGAGGATTTTAGGTGATAAAAAGCATTATACATTAACTTTATGGCAATAAAGTAGAAATTTCCATGATATATGGTCGTAGTAACAAAAATACCGCTTCGGTATGCTTGAGGCTACTGCATTGGCAGCTATGAGGATGCTTCGGGATACTTCGGGATCCTTCGGTACGCCGTCGCCCGCCGCGCCGCCGCCGCCGGCGCCGAGGCAACACTCGGGGCTTGCAAGCTTGAGGACGGTGCGGCATGCTTATGGACGCCTCGTCATCCCTAAGAACGTTGCAGCATGCCAAGGCATAATTTCCGACAGTGTGTGCTTGCATGTAGGGATGCCGAAGGATCCCTTTCCTTGCCGATGCCGATAATGGGCGCCGGGCCTTAAGGTTACAACATCATACATTTATAATCTTAAATCTAAAGATCTTAGAATATTCATTACAACAGTTAATCAAACCTAATCTATTTATATATCACAATCCTAAATTCTCGTGTGTACATATTTGCAGACACAAATAAAAGTCGCAGTAATACGCTATAATCGGCACTTGGAACCTTGACCGCTACGTTACCGACACGTAAACGAGCTTCGAACACAAAATCCGTAACGTAAACACGTTCGAAGCACAATTTACGAGCACTTCGGAGCGCAGCACAATGACTGCGTATAAATACAACAATAAAATCATTTTTTTATTCTCATTTATGTTTACGGTTACGTACTATGTTCGTAAATGTGGTCGTATTGGCGTGACAATTGTTTTTGGCAGAGATTTGAGCCGGTCGTGTGGGGTAACGTTGTATGTCAATGGATGCACGATTATGTTGAGCTTTTTTTATTGTTAATGCCGATCGTGAGGTTCTGCGTTCGATGATCCGGTCGGGTGTAAAGCTTTATTTGAGTTGTCATTATCAGAACTTTTTTCATTTTTGGTTTAGATTCCTAGCGGTAATCAATGTGACTGCTGTGTTTAAGATCTTGGAGTCGATTCCCGGCTAGGGATCGATGATAAAGTCTGAAGTCGGTTAAGTTTCTACTCTTCTTTACTACGAACCAGCTTTTGCCACATATCTGCTTAACGTCTTGGGTAACATAATGATAATATAGCCTCAATTATCCTGTGTAACCCTGAAGGTTTAAGCAGACGTCTTACGTTTCGCCAGCTATGTTTTGGGCTATATGTAATAGGCGACAAGCCTAAGGCAGACATTTGACTCCGTGCTATTACGAACAATTTCTTAAGAGTAAAAATAGAAAATCTTTGATCAAGGAGGCATACATTGGAGTTTGTCTTCTAGATACAGTAGAAATATGTATGTACAGTTTCTTTTATTTAAGTAACTTACTAGCATTGCAGATAACTTTAAAGTCATAAAATCTTATGATCTAGTTTCAATTTAAAAATGTATTAATCTAATTCTACTAATGAAATGGTAATCGACTTTAATTACTCATCCACAAAAACAGAAAAAACAAAATCACAGCATCACAAAGGGAAAAATAAGCCAGCAGCTCCGATACAGCGAATGAAATACAAAATTCATTCGGCACATTAACGTTCCATTTTTCCGGCAACATTCTCATAACAGCGATCTTTAGTTTCATTCCGTTTTCGACCGTAATATTAATTCCATTATCATAATTTGACTGTTTAATACTAGCCGCCGGGTGGAGAGCCAAAATCCTTGATGTTCTTGCTCCAGTGCCAAATATTTATCTGTTTGTTTGTATTCATTACCAGGTTTATTTCTCGGAAGATGTCGAGTGTCTTGTTCAAAGTTTTTTGTCGGAACAATTGTTCTGTGGATGGAGCGTGCCAAATTGTTCGTAGAATTTGGATTTGTAGGATAATAGACTAGGCTTTTTCGTGTTGTGTGTATTAAACAGATAATTATTGCTTGCTTTAACGGTGAATGTAAACATCGTGATGATTCTCACTGGTCAGCCCTCGGGGACAGTGGGAATTATTTTTAAAAGTTGTGACACTGTCCACTCGGGTTGGACAAGCAGGGGTTGGACAGATCCTCTCTCTATACTATCAAGTTTATGATATAGCGTTCCCATTCACCAACCTTTCGGTATATAATAAGAGCCGCTGTACCTTCCAGTGTCCGAGAGCACCTTCCGGGACCAGTTATAGACAGGTCTTGTCCCCAAATCTCGACTCTCCATCCTACCTACCAGAGATCCGGTTCTCGTAAGCGAGCTACCTCGTGCCCAAGTGACACTACCTAATCTCCAGATAGGTACCGGAGCAATAAAGCCGCTCACCACTCGCAACTCTGGGAGTTGCCAACGAAAACAGTGGGAATAATTCGAGAAATTCCGATGTGAAAGTTCTTCATAATGTTTTCGAAGATGTTTTTGTTAAGTTTATATCTGCGCTGGGCCAGATTGGTGGACTATAGCCTATCCCTTATTATAGTGAGAAGAGTTCCGTGCCCAGCAGTGGGCTAATTTATAAGCAGGGTTGTTATTATTATTTATATTACATGCAGTGTGGCTATAGCTCAGTGGGTATAACAACAGACTGCAATGCAGATGGTTTCGGGTTCGAACCCGACCTTTCAAAATTATGTGCGTATTGATTGACAATTATCGCCTGCTCGGTACCTCGGAGAGCACGTTAAGCTGTCAGTCCCGTTTGCCATGAACATCTATGGCAGTCGTTATTGGGAAGTCAGTGCCCTCTAATATCCTGACACTGGTCTAGCCTTAGGGTATCGTTAGCCTTCGGGTTGCAGAGGTCAGATGACAGTCGCTCCGTGTAAAAACTGATATCCAGTCAAATCCGGTTAGACTAAAAAGCCGACCCAAGTGACTTGGGAATAATAAAGGCTAGGAAGAAGACATGCAGTGTGGCTCAAAGCATGGAGAATGATTTCGGAGAATCCATTTTCCATTGTCAAAATCCAGTTTCCAGTTTTGTAGGATTGAGTTTCTATAGACTGCCTCGTTGGTACTATGGTTTAAGTTTTTGCTTGATCATCCGAGTTTGATTTCTGCGTCGGGCAATATTATTGGCTTTTCTGTTACAGATTTTATTTGCGTTGTCAGCGGATGGCAAGTTAATGAGGAATGCACTTATGGCAAAATGTACATTTTGGTGCCCATTTTGCAAAATAGACATTATCATACTACTATTGCACTTGTGCACCAAACTTTTCCTGTTGGAATAATAATACTAATTTAATATCCATCTACTTAAGTACCAACGAGTTATAAAAAACATTATATGCCTATATACATTTTGGCCACACGCCATGAATCATCTGTAATAGAAGTATAGGCCTGTATTTGTATATATATACATTTTATGTATACTATACAAAGCTTCAGAATTTTCTTTAAAGTCTCTTCTGCATACTTATCGGAGGCGGAGGAGATATTAAGCCATTGAAAGCGATCAGAACTAAGTTTAAAACTTATACAAAAGTGTATCGTTTTATTACAAGTTGCAATCTTTAAGATATAATGAAAGGCTTGTAATTCGTAATCATTCGAAAAATTGCTTATTCAAATTTTATGTTAATGAACTTTTCTTTCTCTTGTATTATATTTTGTGAGACTAGAAATGATGGTACGAATAAAATACTACGAATTTAAGGCAGCCATTATGATAGCAACTTGCTAGTTGCTGTAACACATATACTCACGCCTATATGCCTAAAGGGGTGAATAGAAGTGGTTATATTTTATTTTTGTGTACTAGCTGTTACCTGCGATTTTGTCCGCGTAGATTTTAACTAAAAAGTGTTTGTCTCCGCGGAAACCTATTTTTTTTATAAAATCGAAGTAGCCTATGTTACTCCTTATAACATCAGCTATCTGCCAGTGAAAGTCTCGTCAAAATCGGTTCAGCCGTTTCGGAGATTAGTTGGAACAAACAGACAGACAGACAAAAATTTTAAAAATAGATGTTTTCGTATAGGTATCTTATATACTTTCATATGCATTAGATATAAAGCTGTTATTTTGACATTACAAACAGACACTTCAATTTTATTTATTTGTATAGATTTTGCCAACGTCTAGGTTCCACGCAATAGTAAGGAACCGTTTTGTTATTTACCGGGCACATTACCGAGTCAGTCAGTCTCGAGTATCTAGCCTACGACTTTACAAATTGCCGACAACTGGTATATTATGAGGACCCGCGTGATTACTGCGTCGAGAGGGTTATTGGCTTTTCCGATACTGATTTTATTTGTGTTGTCTTTAGATAGCTAGTTTGAGAAGTATTATATGAGAAATGCACCTATAGAAAAATGCATATATGGTGTCACGTGCCCATTTTGCAAAAGGCACATTATTTTTTCTGCTTTTAGTTTAGCATAAATAACGCCGATATTCTGTGACATAGTACTCAATACTCAATACATTTATTGCACTCCACAAGTTAAATAGATGTTACAATGGTATAATATAACAAACATGCGTGGGCCTTGTCGGCACGGCAAGATGTAGGAGAGAGGAGGAAGTTTTACATATTTTATTATTTACATTTTTTACTTATGATTGATATTTATTGACTATTATAATATATAGGTAATTTTATTAAGGTGCGCTTACTATAGTTAGATAGATATATTACTATAATTATTTTTATTATATGGTATTCTATTATATAATTATTATTATATTATTTTATTTATATGATTTAATATTTTTATTAATTATATATTATTGTAGATTATCATTATTATCAAAGTTTGTAAAAAGAAAAGGAATTAAATGTCCCAGATATTATTATTATGAATGTATGTCATGTTTGTTTATATATTATGTATTTATTTGTATTTATGTTATTATTAGGTATATTATTATAAGTATTCATTTAAATTTCCATTTATTATGTTTCATATACATTTATCATTTAGGTATTCATTTATATGGTAGTAACATTTGGTTAATAGAAAGTGTTTTAATTTTTTTATAAATATACTGTCTTTAATTTCATTTTTTATTTGCAGGGGTAGCTTATTATATATTTTTATCGACATGACATGTGGACTAGATGAGTGCATTTAGTAGTATTTTCCATGTGAAGTTGGCTCATTCATATCATGACCAAATAAATAAAATAGTCACCATTTTAATTTATTTGGTGTTGGTACCTACAAATAAGATAGCTAGACTTAGGAAGTTCTAGCCAATATTTCGTTAAAACCCACAATGATGTAATATTACCATTAATGTCATTCTAGCATATGAGCAATCATATAGCGCTATTCCATGCATTATGGACTCTAACCTCACTTTAAAACCAGGAAATTTATTTGTGTTGAAAATCAAAGCAGACATTTTATGATAACCAAACAACATAAAGCTGTTACACACAGTACTGCAATTAATAGTTTACGTACTTACTTTAAATATTTGCCTTTGTACACAAATCTAGTCAAACCTCAACTGATTTAGTGATGCGTTAATTTTCTGTTAAACATTTGAGTGTTCAGATCATTTAAATGCAGTTAAAATATATACACACAACTATGTATGTGTATATTTTGGCTAACAACTTATGTTTCGGTTTGAAGCGTACTGTAGCTAGTGACATTTCTGTGCATAGGTGACTTAAGAACAAATGTCTCGGGGTCTTGCCGATCCGCGTGACTGATGCCTCTGTTGTTGCAAGCGTTCATAGCGGTAGCCGCTTACCATCAGGCGGGCAGTATGCTTGTTTGCTGATTTAATAGCAATAAAGAAAAATTGGTTGTCTGTAAAGTCGGTTTATGGACGATAATTTAACGTGACAACGTCATACATGCCGATCGTGCCTTTCGCTCGCTCGTGTAGCGCTCTCGCCCCGATTGTAAAGTTACAATGAGCGCAACGGGACAATGAGCGTAACGGGACAATGAGTCATCCTTTTTCGTGCGTGCAGGCGGCGTTCATCGATTTATTAGACGTTGTCACGTCAAAAAGAAACAACTATATACATAAAAGCGTAAACAAAAGTATATTACATCTGAGTTTAGTATATTTGTATACGTAACTGACTCGGCCGTAGTCCACAAGCACTAATCAATCGCACATCACTAATCTAATTAAAGTATATACTAACCTCAACACTTCGTCAATAACAATCAAATTAAAACGGAACACACATAGTTTATTTATCAAACAAATACAAAGCCTAAACATTCAATACAACTGTTAAAATTAATAATGGCATAGACCTCGTCAAATTGGTTTAATAAGGGGTAACGAATTATTATAATTATTGTTCGATCGACATTGTATAATTAATTTATATTGTAAAATTAATTTTGCGTCATGCGTGATTAGTGCGCGTTCCATTGTTTTAGGATTTTCAAGTTTTGTTACGGAGGAAATTGTGGTTGTTTTATTAAAATAAGTGGAACTATGGGATTTTGTAATTAGCACGTCGAAGTATGCTATTTATTCACACCTGTATATCTTGGAAAGGATAGGCTGAAATGCAGTTCGTCAGGCACGTTGTAGGCCTCATATAAAAGAAGGTTAGCATATTGCCGGCTATTAGGTACAATATACCCGAACTCCGTATTTCTACTGGGAAATTTCCAACAGAAAAGTTGTTTTGCGAATTGAAATGAAGTGAAAAATGTATTGTTTGTCACAGGTGCAATATAGATACAGGTGTTAATATTTATCATGTTTCACTGCAACATACCTATAGGGTGTACAATAATAAAAAACGTTAAATACATGATAATTAAGTTAAATGCACATACAATAATAGTTTATCAATATTCTTTACATGTCAGATAACATAGACAATTAAATTAAATATATTATTAATAATTGAACTTCGCACTTGCACATAAATATGCAAAATGTAAAAATAATAAGACTCGCAATGAGTCATTTCTATTCCTTAGAAGCCTGAGAATCGGTGTCATCGAATAAGGCTTTACGACCTGGATGCTTTAAAGAAGGACTGGCAGTTTTTAAGGCATGTAGACCAAAGTAAAGGGTAGATGGTTGATTGACATAACATATTAGAATATTAGATTATGGAGTGTAAATGAATGAAGACAGTGCATGTACATGCACAGCTTTAATTAAACCAATAAGAATAAAAGGAAATAAAGGCGTTCTGGACAAAGGCCAGGTTAAGAGCTCCTTGAACCGACGGGCGTGTATGAGGAATGTGATGAAAGTGAATGAAGCCAGAGAAGTGTGTCAGGATCGTAGCAAATGGAAATCCGTAGTCTCTGCCTACCCGTCTGGGAAACAGGCGTAAATCTATGTATGTATGTATGTAATAAGAATAAAGTAAAATTTTTAAAAAGACGTCTCCCCTCAGCCGATGTAATTAATGTGTCACGGGGGACTTTAAAAACAACGGACACAAAGAACATGCAGACTCGGAACAACCATTTGTGGATCACACAATTAGCCCGGTGCGGGAATCAAACCCTAGACGCGGCAGCAGTGGCGAAGCGATCACTTACACTACTCCACCATTCCATTTATTACGTTTTCTACTGATTTATTCAACTCCGCATTCGATTGCTGGATCGGGCAGTGTTAATACAGTTTTCTAAATTCTAAGTAGCTTCACGTTGATTGGACATAGGCCGGGACTCCACCAAAGCGGAGACGAGACGAGCGGAGGGACATGTTTTTTAAACAACCAATAGAATTGTGTTATTGACACATCTCTTCTCCGCTCAGCTTCAGTGGAGTTCGCTGTGCGGAGATGTGTAATATTTGTATGGCGCGATGGAAGCGGAGATGTGAGCGGCGTGCAGTGAGCGATGTCACTCAACGCCTCGCACCCGAGCTGAAGAACATCTCTTCTCGCACAGCACACAGCACACCGCACAATTCTCCGCTTTGGTGGAGTCCCGGCCATATGCTTGGTGGACGGCTCTTATTATAAAGCCTCCTTTAATTATCATCGCTTAAACGAAGATATAGTGTATCCATAGCTTACTTAATTTAATGAAAGGGTATCCAGGCGATAGCTATTGTAATGACCCTAATATTCACCTCAAATAAACAGCCAACATAAATCTCATTCATTGTTGTTTAGCATTCGTTTAATTAAAGTCATACCACCCGCAAAACGCAAGCGTGCCGATCAACTTTTATATTAAAAAAGGAAACATTTTTATTCACCAGAACGAGCATCGACTGCGGGACCATGGCGAATTATCCGCAGTGCCTATTACGTGAACGTAAATTGGGCATTTTTTTATTGAGCACGCCAAATCGACAACGGCACGAATAGGGTGAGGAGACCCCCTTGCTTTACTTGATGTAAAGGTGGTTTCACAAAACTGCGAACTTGTCAAGACAGCAGTAATAAAATCATTTTTGCGAACTGGCGTGCGCCACAATCTATTTAAGATTTTTAGAAAAGCGATTGTATTTCCGCACTAGTTATAAATCCTGCTGCGCAATGGTTGGAAGTAACGGCACCAAATGTATACTCAACCACAGCAAAAGTATATGTGCATCACAAAAAAATACCTCGTGTGAGGCTCGAACCTATAATATTCAACGCACTGGCAGTAGCGTAGCGACTACGTCTACCATGAATAGAAATAATAATTTCTTATTAAATTTAATTTAATGCAATCCTAATCCTAATCCTATAGCTAATATTATAAAAACGAAAATGAGTTTGCTTGTTTGTTTGTTACCTTTTCACGCCTAAACCACTGAACCGATCATCCTTAAATTTTGCATATACGTTGTCAGGTGTACAGACACGGACATAGGCTACCTTTCATCTCCAAAAAAATAAACTGTCTCCGAGGAAAACAACAATAACGTTCTTATGATAATAGATGGCACCACGTGTCTTTCGAATCATGATTGAATTATATTATAGTACAATCCGAATTGATTGTCAAATTCTAAATTAATGCGAGCGAAGCCGCGGGCAATAGCTAGTCGTATAATAAAATCATTCTTCATTCAAGCAAAATCTGACGTTAATCTTGTTTTACAATTAAAATCACGCACATCTAATCTATCTTATCACACGATCTAGTGACTAGATACTTGTACATTTTGCTTAAACCGTGTGTATAGATTTTATAGTTTTGCAAGCTTGCATAAAATGTTCGCTCGGGTCGACTCCTCATGCTCAGTTAAGTGTAAGGCAACCTTTACTAACTGTTTAAAGGTGTACCTACATATTGAAAAGAAAATTTGATTTATTGTAACAGAATATGATTGTGTTTATTAAGTGACGAGGAGTTTGAGACGATGGATTACGGGTTCATGTGTTTGAGAATGAGATTGCTGTGATTGTTTAAAAGAAGTTACATGAACAGAGGGGCGAGGAAGGGTGCTTTGAAGACAATGAAACACATAACTATAATACAAAATGATTTGGTTTTGTTTACTTATAGTTGTTATGCTGTATTGCGTGAGCGTGCGTGAGACATTATTAAAACATAATTTAGGGCGATTTAAAATGAACGATTTTTTTGGATATTTAACATGCTTCGTCTATAGAACTAACTGTGGTATGAGTTTGTACTTATCTTTGCGAGTGTTCATCACATCATGGGTTCGATTCCCAAGTTAGTTAATATTTAATTATACCGCTGCCCATCAATCTATGTATATGTGTATATCGTTATCCTAGATTTATATCACTCAAAATACAGAAACTGAAAAAGTTGTAACCTGTCGGCAAAAGTGCTGTTAACTTTTACTGGCGTTGAACCCAGGTCTTTACACTCAGCCGCTAACATTACTGTAAACTTATCACGAAACCACCGAAGTACTATCACAGATGTAATTAGCGTTTAATAAAAGTAAATCTTAAAGACGAAGTTTGTATCAAATCATCATTATCCACTAATACGTGTCTAGACGCGCTGAAGTGACTGCTATAAACTACTCGACTCAACTATTTTTACACCGCCGGCCGTACTCTCTACTGGCGCAGAACTAACTTTCAACTGAACGAACTTTGTACGTCAGATCAACTCATATTTTACAAGTTTACTTCTTCGCAAACTTACTGAAGCCGAGTATTCGTAACTCTATCATCTTGCGTTTTATGTAACTTTATGTAGGTATTTTAGGCAATATTACGTTTATAGTTTACGCTAGATTTTGCCTGCAATTTCGTTTGCGTATTCTACAGTTTAAGACGGCGCCGAGCGAAATGTACCAAAAAAGGCGGTCACAGTTAAGTGGATAAAATCAACACTTTTTGTTTAATATAAATATAAAATATACATTTACCATAACAATGAATGTGTTTATAATTACTCCGTGTAAAAAACTTTAATTAATTAATATTTTCGCCTACAAAATTACGTAAATTTGCAATGCAAATGCAAAAACGTAAGCTGTTACGTGATTTTTAGATTATAACAGTAGAAATCTATCCTATTTTACAGCTTAAACGAAACATAAATCGTTGTATTACAATTTGTCCGTCCCAAATATTTAAGTTATTGGTTGAATATATCAAAAAAGCATTTCAAATCCTCCATACAATTTTACTATGGCGGCCGCGCGCCGATGTGAATATGCGCCGCACGAGCTCTGTCATTATCTGTCTTACGCTCGGCGCAGTCTTAACTGCGATATCAATAACTCGCTTACTAGGGCTGTAGTACAGTCAGCTTACCCAGTCGATAAACATTTGTGAGATTTTGAATTTCATAAACGTCTTTTTTCTTTTTAAAAGACAACTCCCGCAATAGGAATCAATCCTGTGTTGCGAAGGACTTTACAAACATTCAAACAACGGACACAAAGAACACCCAGACTTGTAACAACCGTTTGTGGATCACACAAAATTTTGTCACGTGTGGGATTCAAACCCACAACACTTCAGCGCAGTGGCAGTGGTGAGGCGACCATTTAAACCACTACGCCATCCGTGCAGTCATGTTTATCGACACAGAGATGAGATAGAGATTTAAAATTTAATTACCATGCACAATAATGGTAATTTCTTATTATTTCTACATTAACATTTAAAGCGTAGGTACTTAATTTACTATTAGTAATCTTCTCCCTAGCCTTTTTTATTCCCAAGTCACTTGGAGTCGGCTTTCTAGTCTAACCGGATTTGACTGGATATCAGTTTTTACATGGAGCGACTGCCACCTGACCTCCGCAACCCGGAGGTAACGGCCAGTGTCAGGATATTAGAGGGCACTTACTTCCCAATAACGACTGCCATAGATGTTCATGGCAGCCGGAACCGACGGCTTAACGTGCTCTCCAAGGCACGGAGCACGCGATAACTGTCAATCAATACGCACATAATTTCGAAAAGTCATATAACTTCCGAAAGTCAGAGGAGCGCAATGTGGGTTCGAAACCGAGACCCTCTGCATTGCAGTCTGTTGGTCTCGCCACTAAATATAACAATAAAAAGTGAAATTTCATTCATAAATTACTGCAAAATTTGTTCTATGTTCAGTCGTGTTATATCTCTGACTGTAAACATCCGCCTACCCCTGTGAAGATAGACAAGTCAGTCAGGTAGTTGAGTCTGTCTTAGTTAGCGTAAAAACGCAATGAACTAAGACAGACTCAACGGTCTTGTTAGACAAACTTAAGGCAGAAGAATCCATGATTTATGACGCATAGTCACTGATACGATTTTAATGCAGTTGTTACAGAAAGCTTGGTAGTTTAAAATTCAACCTATCTTATCTTATCTCATGTGGGGGCCAGTCAGTGCAGACCGGCGACACTTCGACTCAGTGAGATCTTTTGTGTCGACACTCCGAATAACGACTGCCATAGATGTTCATGGCAGCCGGGACTGACGGCTTAACGTGCTCTCCGAGGCACGGAGCAGGCGATAATTCTCAATCAATACGCACATAATTTCGAAAAGTCATATAACTTCCGAAAGTCAGAGTTGCGCGACGTGGGTTCGAACCCAAGACCCTCTGCATTGCAGTCTGTTAGTCTACCCACTGAGCTATCGCTGCTCTAAATTCAACCTAAATGCAGAGCCATTTTATAAAATTCTGTTCAGTAAACTTATCGCAATAAAAAAGAAATTCAATTATTTGTAAAACTGTATGTTCGTGTATCCGAATGTTGATCAATTTTATAATTCGTACCAAAATCGATATCGCATGACGATTTTATCATGGCATGTCTAATATTGCCATGCACCATTCCTTACGTAAGTAATTATATGGGGCGGTATTGCATTCGTATTGACTTAAAGCTAATACGTAATCTAATAATCACTAGCTGATATTAAAGTATAATGTATTTGAATATTTGTTAAAGCATCGAATATGATACATTTATTAGACTTGAATAATTCGAATTATTAATCAATAATAATTTGCGATTATTTTGAATATTAATTTTAAAATGTATTACTGTATAATATTTTGTGCCAAAGAAAATAAAATTAACTCATTCGCTGTCCCGTGATAGACATAATAGAGTCTATTGTTATGTATGTCTGATTCATCGGACAGGGAACCTGTTAATATAAATTGCCAATTGCTAGGCGAACCCGAGTTATAGGTGCTCAGTTTTATCCACGTAAATTAGTTTATAGCACTTCATAATATTTTCTCTTTACTTTTAATAAGCGGCTTTCATTTTAAACAGTGTAAAAGACTGCCATTTAACTGCTAGTGTCAAAAATAATATAGAAATGGAGTTGGAAAAGTTGCACGGCAAAATGTCCAAAATCGAAAAAAGCAAGCCTTCAAGCGTAAACATCCAAAACACAAAAGTTGTATAAAAATACGAGACAGACTGAGTATTAAAATTAAAATTCGCTAAAAAACTTTCTGCCTAGAGGCTCTCGACTCCTCGAAAACTTGTCTCCAGTAATTATTTGTGTATTAAAGTCGTTTCCGCATCTGCACAGTGGGTCAGTTTTGTTAAAGTTGTGTAGTGGTACGAAGTTGCTGGTAACAAGTGGGCCGAACCGGGATGACATCCAGACATAGTTTGTATGGATGCGGCAAATTGAAGCGCCGAAACTGGAATGGATTACATAGAACCCTGACGTAGGCTTTAGGCAACGAACGTTGTTACGTTTTCTGATGTTAACTGCTTAGTGCTAGCTAGTCATTGGCATTATGTGTAATAAAATATGTAATTGCAATTTCCATGTGGTATTTGTTTGGATTACAACAATTTCTATTCTATTGGTTATTGTTATAATAAGCTGTGAGAACTAACTACTTAGAGTAGTAGAGCCTCGCTAATTTCAGCATGAATGGGCCGGCTCGACTGGGGAAGGACTACCCTCTCACATAATATCGACGTGAAATAGCAGTATTCCTACTGTTGTGTTTCGTTCGGTGAGTGAGAGTGCCGGAGGCCCAATCATCCCCTTTCCCCTTCCCGCTCCTTCTCCTTCTCACTTCCTTTCCTAAATGGTCGGCAACGCGCAAGTGATGCCTCTGGTGTCGCAAGCGTCTATAGGCTACGGTGACCACTTAACATCAGGTGGGCCGTGTGCTTGATTGCCACCAAAGTAGTAAAAAAAAAACTATGGTTATCAATGTATTACTTTGTTTAAAGCAAACAAAAACATTTGAATATAAATATAAAGATTTATCTAACCTACTCGCATTGAGAAGGGGCTCGTCCTCAGCAGAGGGAAAGTTTATATACAGAATGTATATTATAAATTATTTGTATAGACGTGAAGTATGTTACATTCATTTCAACAAATATAATTATTTATTTACCTACTTTAAATTTATTATTTTTTATGTATTAATTCCTACGTAACAAAGGCAATAAACCGTAATAGGCTCCTATTGTGGCTTACCGGGCACGTAACCAACTTCAGTAAAATTTTGCACCATAAAAAGACTGTGGCGTATCCAAATATCGAACCCACTGCAAAAATGACCGCAGCCTGGGGCCCAAAGTACAGCCTTTTGGGTCCCGTCCCATGCTTATTATAATACAATAAGATACCAGAGCTCTTAGACATTGCTTTCATACATCATATTTGCATGACGAAATTCTGTTGAACCATCTTTTGTATAAAAGGAATGTTTTCTTATATCGTTTTCGTGTTGTGGCACGGCGGTGGTTGTTGAGTTGAGTTGTTGGTTGTTGAGTTGTGGTGGTTGAGTCTATGTACCTATGTATTTCTATCGCTGCCTATACATAGTTATTTGCAAATTCATTTTAATTTGAGGTAAGACTATATACTCAACTACCACAACTCAACAACCAACAACTCAACTCAACAACCACCGCCGTGCCACAACACGAAAACGATATAAGAAAACATTCCTTATACTAGCTGTCCCGACAGACGTTGTCCTGTAGATAAGAGAAAAAGAAACATATCTAAACCATTCTCAAATCCACTTGAACACACACAAAAAATTTCATCAAAATCGGTCGAGCCGTTTAGGAGGAGTTCAGTGACATAACACACGTACAGTAGAATTATATATATATATATAAAGATATTATGTATTATTACATTTATTATTAATTATTTACCTGAATATATTTTTATACAATAATATGTGTTTAATATATTTCTTTCTCCTTTTGTATATTTTTTGCATATGGATATCGTATACCTACATGAAGGTAGTTATTTCTATAATTTTATACATTCTATAATTTCAGTCAGACTATACTTGGATTAAAGTCAAGTAACTAAACATGTAAAATATCATCAAACTCGGCTTTGCCAAATAAATATTGATCACATAGTTTGTATGAAATACACAACGGTATCAATTTCCTTTAAACAAAACGGCACTTTCTCATAAACAGAATCAACATTTTAAAACTGAAATATGTTATACAGACTTACGTTTTAAATTCCCCACAGAATACCAGAATCATGCAACATCCATCGCCTCTAAGCTCTTGTTTGCAAACTCGTCTCACGGACACTGGCTTTGTAAACCGACCGGCGAGTCGCTTGTAGTGGTAGAATTTCATTAATTTACATCCGCTCTCCAACTTTTCAACTCTTTCACCCCTCAAGAGTCACTACTGCTCCGTGTTCCTGATGTTTATCAAAGCAACTACGTACAGAAATGGATAATCTATTCATTAAATGTTTGTATTAAAGCTTTCACTTTTTTTTTTCAGTAAAGAGGGAGGCAAGAGATTGGATGATAATCAGCTGCACACTTTTGCATGGTTGGATCCTTTGAAGTAAGTAATTTATTAATGCAAATTGATATAAAATTCAAACAGCTCAGCCCTCCAAAATTTGGCGACAGCGACAAATTTGCTTCCTTTGCTTCAAGAAGGAGTTTCATTCAATTTCAAATTCACGAATTTATTGATACACCGCATTCGAAACATGGTAACCAACGGTACTATAAACAAGATTCTTAAAACGTAAAACTACAAACACTAATGAAGAATAAATAAATTGACAGCGACATATAAAAATTTGTGCGGCCCGCCTGCTGTGGCACGCTAAATTTATGGGGAATCCACGAAGCTAGCTATTTGGATTTCAATAATATCCACGACAAAAATGTTGGGGGCGCACGGAACCGCCCCGGGCGAACGCAGCGACACCCAACGCGACACGGCCGGAATATCGCCGGTATAAAATATGTGTACGAGAATTAATGACGTTCTGAATATGGCCGAATAATATCGCTGCGACGAAAACATTGTTTGCAATGTGGTACTGTGTTTTATTACACGGCGAGGGCTTATTATTGTGATAATTGAATTCGGACTAATTATGGTGGTACTCTGTTTTGCTTCGGGCTAACGTTGATTAAATATAAAGTAAGAGGAGTTTTTGTAGGGGCTTGAAAACTTCCTTGTATTTTGCTAAGAGATAATTTTCACACTTGTTACTAATCCCTCTGTCGCTTTTAAAAATATATCAGTAATCACGCACGGAGCAATCATCTACTTACACATACATTAACTGAAGCCTATTAATTTATCTTTGTCTTTCTGTCAGACAATTCACCTGATGGATGTCTATGTAATATAATATTCTTATAACATTCTGTCACATACACACAACACCATCTATGGGTACTAGACAATGCATAAACATACGTATATACATTTTTTTTTTAAATACATGCATATTATACAGAGAAACACCCAGTCCAAGACAAACATTCATGTTCATCCACACAAATGTTTGACTTGTGTGGGAATCGAACCTGCGACCTCAGGCGTGGCAGTCGGTTACACTAACCGACTGCCACGTTCAGCTAAGTTAGATTGTGTTGGAAGTGGCTTCAAGTCGGTCGAGAGCAATGGGTGGGTTACACACCCACGACATCACGAGTCCAATTTCTTATCCATTGGGCTGCCGCAACTTCGAGAGTCTGGTAGTATATTTATGAGTATAATAACGCTAGGTATAGGTACGCTTTTTAAGAAAAGAAATAGAAAATAACTTTAACAAATATCCGTACTATAATAGGTAAATTATCATCTGACCCCGTTCTATAAAGAGACTGCATAATCAAAGATTCCTCGCCGCGTCAGAACAGATTCAATAAAGAGCAAAGACTTTATTGGGTTTGTCCTCAAATGCTTTTCTATATTAATAACATCCGATGTACACGGCGTTGGCAGGAAAACATTGCGGATAGGAAATTACGTTTCCTACCGGCTGTGTACCGGTACTGTAGAGAATATACCGGTACTATACGAAGAATGTACCGGTATAACATGGCAATAGGTCGACGAGGTTCCCCTAATTTGCTGAGTAATTGCTGAGTCGCCGGCTAGTCATGTTGCAAGATCTACAGGTGTGTTTTAGTATTCTGGGAATTTGTTCTTTTTGGAACGTTATTTATGTTGGTAGCGATTAAGATTTGTCAAGCAGGCTTTCTGGCCCGTCGGATGAGAAAATGAGAAGAATATATTACTTTTTTGTGACAATCTAACGCCAGATGTTGCTAGTTCTAGTTGTGTGTGGAATATAAAATATTGGGTCTACATGTTATAATAGTGTTTTACGACTGTTTATCCTTGAAGAGTTAGACACTATCGATATTACACTTACATCTTATATTTACACTTATAGTTATATCTCATATAATGTTCTCAAGTCTACAGTCATATACAGACTCTCTTCTAAGTAAGGTACATACTTAGGAATAAAGTCTGTGAGCTAACCACAATCGTGGTAGTAAAATTACCACATGCCCTCACTATACCATTGAAACATTTCAGTCTACCAAAACCCGATAAAAGTGATATAAATGAGTCACTAATATGACAAAATAATTAAATTTATGAAGCATTATCCACAATATCGCAAAATCGTCGCCAGTATCGTTAATACGTACATAATTTTTGCTGACGTCATAAACATATTAAAAGTTAATAACTTATCGATACATCGGACATTTTACAATATTATTATCTCGCGGAATCATTCGATAGTACCGTACGTACCACCGTTAAATTTATTACATGGTAAATTGCAGCAACGATGGAAAATGTCGACGGAATTTTTAAAATATATTTTAATTTTCCAGCGATAGCTCAGTGGGGAGACCAACAGACTGCAATGCAGAGGGTCTCGAGTTCGAACCCACTTCGCGCACCTCTGACTTTCGGAAGTAATATGACTTTTCGAAATTATGTGCGTATTGATTGACAATTATCGCCTGCTCCGTGCCTCGGAGAGCACGTTAAGCCGTTGGTCCCGGCTGCCATAAACATCTATGGCAGTCGTTATTGGGAGAGTGTCGACACAAAAGATCCCATTGGGTCGAAGTGTCGCCGATCTGCACTTACTGGCCCCCACATAAGATAAGATAAGATAATTTTCCTGTAACAAGATCAATTTTGACTAGAAGTGTCAACTTTTAGCGAGTAAACGAATAACCAACAATGTAGAGGAATAATTATGAGTAATGGATAATCATATGATTTAGATATACTGATGAGAATAAAAGATTACGCTCAGCTGATTTTGTAACTATCCCCGTATGTGGTTATGTGCGTTCATAACTGTAATCAATTAGTTCTCTGTACCTTCATGGTCTCTGTTTTTGTTTGCTCGTTTACACAGACTTAATCTTTCATATAAACCTCTATTTGATAAGATTATGTTTGTGTAAACGAGGAACCAAAACCTAGTTTATACCTATAAACAAAATTTTAAAGTGGTTTGCGACCAAGTGATCCGATAATTTTCCTTCTTTAATTCACAAGTATCTATAATTTATATTGCGCGAAAGCTCTAAGGATGAAATACAATTCTGATTCACCTCTGATTTGAGTACACAAATTACTTTATACTATATAAAGTAATTTGTGTGCCTAAAGCTCTTCAAAGATACATATTTTAATAATTAGGTTAGAGTAACCTATATTGAACCGGCGCTTAAATTGTTCCGCTTCTATATTTTTACCAAATTGACACTATTTCTTTACATTGGCAACAGAAAAAGAGGTGACTGTGACGCCACTAGCACTCTGTCATTTCCACAGTCGCCTCTTTTTCTGTTGCCAGTATAAAACAGATGCGTCAATTTGGTAGAAATATAGAAGTGATACAATTTAAGCACCGGTTCAATATAGGTTACTCTCCCCTATAAGTAAATAATACAAAATGTTTAAGAGTTCTCAATAATGTTCTCAAAGATATGTGAAGTCTGCCAACCCGCACTGGGCCTGCTAATATGAGGCTCATGCCCAGCAGAGGTACAGTTTAATACAGGGCTGTTATTATATATTATATATATACTGGGTGTAAGGGACGGTGTACCGAAAACTGAAATAGTAGATTCAGACCATTATTCTGAGTTAAAACTCGTTGGAATTTTTTTCAACAATCACATTTGCTTTTCTGCAATTTTTCATTTTTCTGCCTGTCACATTTTTCTACAATAAAGCAATGTAATTAAATGGTCGTGATTTAAATAGATCAGCTGTTTTTATGCGTTCCGCACGCAGACTTCATTCGTCGAGTGCGATGTATTGGTAGCAATCCATTGCGTACTGCGTGATAATTTTAATCTACATAACATTTTAATGTTGCGTTTTTTATTAATTGAAGTTTGCGTCGTGATAAGTACTTATAGAAAGATGTCTTGCTAAAGTTTTCGGTACGCCATCCCTTACACCCAGTATAATAATCGGAGAGCACGTTAAGCCGTCGGTCCCCGCTGCCATGAACATCTATGGCATCGTTATTGGGAAGTCAGTGCCCTCTAATATCCTGACACTGGTCTAGCCTTAGGGTATCGTTAGCCTTCAGATTGCGGAGGTCAGATGGCAGTCGCTCCGTGTAAAAACTTATATCCAGTCAAATCCGGTTAGACTAGAAAGCCGACCCCAAGTGACTAGGGAATAATAAAGGCTAGGGAGAAGTAAGAAGTATACAATAAATAAACGATTAAACGGCTATATTTATCTGTCGTACTCTTTAGTACGCCTTTTAACTCAAAATTATTTCACGCATTGATTGCCCGACACCCAATTATAGGGTGCAAATTGGCAAGACTCTTGAATCGCGTTGTGTCTAGCGAGAGAAAATAATTGGTAGTTAGTCTGTAGGTAGATATTAGGTACAGCAATGTTTCGTACCATATTTTTATATAATACTAGATTTTGCCCGCGGCTCAGCTCGCATTAATTTAGAATTTGACAATCAATTAGGGTTGTACTCTGCTTGTAATAATATAATTTAATCATAATTCGAAAGACACGTGGCGCCATCTATTATCATAAGAACGTTATTGTTGTTTTCCTCGGGAACAGTACTTTTTTCGGGATGAAAGGTAGCCTATGTCCGTTTCTGTACACCTGACAATGTATATGCAAAATTTCAGAATGATCGGGACAGTGGTTTAGGCGTGAAAAGGTAATAAACAAACAAACAAACTCATTTTCGCTTTTATAATATTAGTTAGGATACTAGCGGTCGCCTAGTTGTCTTAATTCTACCAAAATTCCTAAGTTTGCTACTTTGTTTTCTGTTTTTCTCTATTACATATAAATAAGGTATAGGTAACCATAGTTACAAAGAATTATACGACGTAAGACGAACAATGTCGAAATACTACGAACGCGATTCGACTGCGTTTGTCAAATGCATGGTCGTGTGCGTGTAGTGTTTTTCATTAATTTAATGTAGTTCTAAAGCATATTTTATAAAAATATTAGAATTCACCCTTCGTCTCCATGTAAACTTTAACTGTGCCAAATTTCATACTCCTCCGTCCGCGCAATTTTCGTAAAAAGGAGTACAAAGTTTTTGCTCCACGTATTAATATATAGATAAATCTTCTGTGCATGTGTTTGTAATTAAACTCCTCCTAAACGGCTAAACCGATTTAGATGTTTTTTTTGTGTATGTTCAAGTGGATTCGAGAATGGTTTAGATTTGGTTTTCTTTTTTTTTTCGTGCATACAGGACAACGTCTGTCGGGACAGCTAGTTTATATGTTTACAGGGTGTAATTAAGTTAAAAATCACAAGTAAATAAGATAAAATTTTATCCTTATACATAGCTTATGCCTGCGACTTCGTTCGCGTAAAAGTGGGTTAGGTTAGTAACAGTAGCTATTTAAAAACAAAGTATAGCCTATGTTACTCGGTGATAATATAGGTTTCTAATAGTGAAAGAATATTTAAAATCAGTTGAATAATTTTTGAGTTAAATTCTTCCAAACAAACATACAAAAAATCATATCTTTCCTCTTTATAATATTTGTATAGATAGATTATATAATAGTAAAATCTAAGAGATATTTCCAGCCTACTGAATGATAACAAGTGCTAACGTTCATATATTTATTACCATACCTAATATTTACATCACGGATCAATTTAAAGATAATGATACTTTTTACTTTTGATTGCTCGGCTAATTGGTTTAAGCGGTCGCTCGTCATTGACACTGTGCCGAGTGTTGTGAGTTCTATCACACACGGGACAAAACGGTTATGATCAACAAATCGAGATCTGGGAACACTTTGTGTCCGATATTTATATAAATAAATAATAAATAAAAATCATTTATTACCAAAAGAACATACAATTTGTTGGTATCCAACGGCCCCACACTAGGCAAAGCCTGTCCTGTGGGTGCCTGTTTCGGTTCACAATGCCCGGTTTTAATATAAGTAGCTCGGTCGACATTTCATACATTTTACACTTCTGGGTAACATTTCATATTATTTATATATCTGGGTAACATTTCATATGTTTCTATAGTCACCCAATTATTCCTAATGAGGAGAGATCTTTAGAAATTTTAATCTGGTATTTGTTTCAATAATTATGAATGCAACCATACACAAACATGACAGATTTACGATACATTTGATATTTATTAGCAATATATGAACATACTAGCTTTTGCCAGCGGCTTCGCTCGTGTTAATTTAGAAATTGACAATCAATTCGAAAGACACGTGGCGCCATCTATTATCATAAGAACGTTATTATTGTTTTCCTCGGGAACAGTATTTTTTTTCGGGATGAAAGGTAGCCTATGTCCGTTTCTGTACACCTGTAACGTATATGCAAAATTTCAGGATGATCGGTTCAGTGGTTTAGGCGTGAAAAGGTAACAAACAAACAAACTCATTTTCGCTTTTATAATATTAGTTAGGAGTTAGGATAGGATTAGGATTTTATAATTTAATAAACACATAAAAAATGGTTTGTTTAAGTTACTCTCGTTTAAATTTAAATATTCTTAAAAAGAGCCTTCTAACTTCTAACGCTTTTTTCTAACTATTAAAACTATTTTCTTTTAGAAGATCTAAGTTACACTTTTTGCGATAATGAAGTAGAAATGAACGTTTCATAAACACAAAGCGATGCTTGTTACAAGGAGATCGGATTTAAATATAATATTTGATATCTAAATAAAATACAGAAAATAAAACTGAATCCTCACAGAATTGAATTTACTTTAAGGAATGAATAGTACCGCGTTCAAAACGAGTTCTTTGAAACAAAATAACTTTGTAGATACGATGTCTTACGAAGATAACTTCTAGGAAATATGAATCATAAAAGAGGCCAAAGGTAAATATTTAATTATTTATAAATCATTTACGCGTTTAAAGCTATTTACTAAGTTGCTTTTGTTAACAGAGAAAACGAGAAATTGCATAGTATAACAGCCTTATTTAATATTATCTCCAATGTTTATTTATCTAAACTATAGCCGTCACTAAGTGGTCGAAATTCGACCACAATAGATTTAAATTTTAAGTTTGATCGTTATTAAAGTTTTATTGTCTATAACTATACCCTTATAAACACATTTAATTTAGTTACCTACTCCACATACATATGTAACCATAGTTACGAAGAATTGTACGACATCAGGCGAACAATGCCGAAATGCTACGAACGCGATTCGACTGCGTGTGTCAAATGCATGGTGAAGTGTAGTGATTTTTCATTACTTAAATTTATTTCTAATGCATATTTTATGAAAATATTAGAATTCGCCACTCCTCCATATAAAGTTAAACTGTGCCAAATTTCATACTCCTTCGTCGGCGCAATTTTCGTAAAAAGGGGTACAAAGTTTTTGCTTCACGTATTAACATATACATAGATAAGAAAGTTTTAAGAAATTGCTAGCAATAATATTTTATGCATATATGATTAACGGTTTACTTGCCATCTCGCAACTCGCTTTTTCGAGCTATATTCAGGTAAACATCGGACTAGTCAAGTGCCTGCACAGCTTGTAATTAATTAACTAATGTTTACACTAGCATATGCAAAATTACTACACCGCAAATCTAGTAACACTACAATAAAGCGACTTGCTTGTTATTTTGCTTAAGTAAGTATATACAATTTAAGCGAATTTTAATTACATTGTATACATTACGTGTAGAATTTAATCAGATTAAAAGGTCATCAATATATAGCTTTATTTTAAAACACTACTATAATCTCTGTAAAAATGTTTATCAGTAGATACTGACAAATAGATTATTATACTAACATGACGTAACATAAAAACCATATAAAATAAAACCTATGTCAATCCAGACATAACTTTAAACTTTCAAGATAAGAAACTTTATTTGCAAAAAGCCTTGTAGTCAATCTAGATAGGTGCAAAGTATTTAAACATTTTTAAGTTCAAGATCTCAAGTCAAACAGAGGACGGCACTGAGCCAACCGCTCGGTTTACAGTTAATTAACTAATATTTACATTGGACGGGAGAAACAATTTCAACTGAAACACCTGCAGGCCTCGCTGCGGCTTGGAAGGCTGCCTTTGGAAATATAAGGAAGATAAATGTGTCTGGGTCTGGCTCACATACCACCGCGTAAGTACATACTTTAGGCAATAAGTACGTCTATAAAATATAGATGGGATGATTGTATCGACGATGGAATGATTGTATTGTATTGTATCGACGTACGATACTATCTTGTGTGTTTCTGACGGCCTTTGTTTATGTGACATCAAGTACGTTACTGGATGCATATGATAGTAATAATACTTATTTTTATGTTATGGTACTTGTGGCTCATATATAGATATAACATACATATATCACAAGCAAGCATTATAGTATATATAAAAGAAGATGTAAGACGATTTGAATTCTGAAGCACTTTTGTGTGACCTTCAAATAACACCAACGTCGTTTTAAAATGTGAGCGTTTACCGGTTAAAATGTCAACTTATGTGACAAACCATGACCCATGTTGAAGAGATAGAGAGTTACCTCTGTAAACTTGCTATACTGAAGGTATGACTCACACTAACTGAAACTGTTTTTACAAAGAGTAACACGAAGAGTAAAGTCCACTGGCTGAAAACTCAACTTGCAAGAATAACAGAGCTAATGTTTACTTGGTTTAGAGTAATAATAGTATTATTGAAACGCTATATAATAAACATTATAGAGTATAAAAAGCGTTAAATTCTTACTCAATTATTACCCACAAGACAATAACCATTTGAATTTTCTTTTATATCCGCATGTCGCAGAATATCCACGGCAATAACCGCAAAATTATATCAAAACTTATTCTAACCCTTGCAGCGCAGCCCGCAAACTGTGTCCGTATATTTTCACTGGCATTACATTTAGCCATATAAGAGGTGCATTCCGGACGATTTAGAAATACAATATCGCTGCAAAGTGTCGTTATAACATCGTTTAAACTTAGATTCGGTTTATTCTCCAGGCGGGACATTAGGTGGATACGACTTAGCCTTTAATTCAGCTCATTTGTTTGTGTTAAATTACATACAGCTATTTCGTACTGTTGCATCCTCCCCTCTAATATTATACATACTTGGATGTATAATTTGTATACTTGGTTGCAATTACAATTTCGATCGCCATAAACATTTTTAATGGAGACGTGTTCTTAGCGATATCAAAAAGCTGATATGTTGTTAAGGACAGATACGACGATGAGAATCGCCATGTCTCTCATTCTACTGTTACATTAAACAAATGTTGTTTACATATTTAAATTACATATTGAAAATCATGAATATGTCCATACTAATAACATTCAGGCTAATAAATTTTCAGTAGCTGATTACAATTGCATCGTTTTCTCACTGCGTATAATAGATCCAAACAACAAATTTATCTACATCTCATCCCTGTTAGTCACGACCGATCTATTGTTGAGTCACCCGGGTCTTCTTCAACGCCTTTTAACATGTCCCGGTAATAAAATGAATCGTCAGGCATACACATGATTATCCTTGTTCACTTCCTCCTCAGACTGACCTCTCTATTAAGTTTTGTTACGTAATTATGCTCGGTATTCTAGACAAACAAACTCAACACGTTGGCTCTAATAGAGGTGGTGTTTCTGCCTGCCTGTAGTCATTTAGTTGCTTTAAATTTAACGGAAAACGTGAGCTTGCAAAACATCTCGATGAAACGACGAAAACTAAAAGCACATTATTCGTTCCGAATAGTCTTGTGTAATATTACCAAACTTTCCACTGTAGCTACATTTATTTCGGATCTAACTCAAAGTAACTTGAATGTGAACTTATAGAATCAATAGGCTTTTTGTGTGTAACATGGGAATGTAATCTCTCAATAAATAATTCATTGGAGGGGATCACCGAAGTTTTAGGGGAGACTTATTTCGGTTGTCCTGGAGTGTACACCTCACACTTTATGCGGAACAAAGTTTGACCCCGACGCTTTGTGATATGACCGTTTTGGACTACAGTATAACTAAATTATCTTTTATTACAACGGACGTACAATAGATTACTATAACTTAAATATTAATGGTGTGCACAAGGGCATTTGAATTATTTATATGAATAAATGAGACTTTTATGTTACAGCTATATACTGCGTGTAACAATAGTGTGTGGTCTGGTCATACCTATCTAAGAGCGACTAGTAGAACTGGTAACTAGCGTTTTATGTAACACAATCAAATATTTATGACTAATCATAGTTACAGATGTTTGTAGAAATTGTAGGGTAGATAAAGATATCATATTTTGAACATCAAAAATTATAATTGCTTTTTTTACACTGTGTCTTTTTCATTAGATACATAATCTGATTGAACAGAGATATATCAAATCATAGAAGGATATGTTTAAAAATGTATGTATTATAAATTATTTGATGTGGTTTTAAGTCTCCAAAGAAAAATCTCTCTCTATTAATAAATAAACTTAATCCATAAAAAAAAACTCAACATCCACAAAATTTTGATGCCTCTCTCAAGCTCTAAATAATATTCATTCGTTTTAATTACTCGTAAAAACTTCAGACAACAAACTAAAACTCGTAAAAACAACATAATAAAAAAAAGTTGAGCATTCATTGAGTTCGAGTAAAAGTTCAATTAATTAGGTTCTATGAGAAGAATTTAATAAAAAAAAAGAACGATAAACGTTAAAATGCCAGCGATAAAGTTTGAAGAGAGAAAAGCGGTTGATTTTGTTTTACCAACAACTGCGTAGTAATCCATTATTGTAACAAAATATGCAGACACATATTGGCAACAATCAATAAAGGTTTATTAATGCGAAAGTGTATTGGGATATTCTCTCTTTACATATTGAAAAAATACAAGCTTTACGTTTGAATGGATATAATTGAAGGAACGGCCAGTAACAATGAAAGGTTGAAAGTCATATAAAACTTATAAGGTGTACTCAATAACTAATGATGTCAGCAGAAATGTTTAATCATTTTAAATTTTATGGGTATTATTAACCTGTAAAACTTAACCATACCGAAACAATAATAAAAACACAAGACAAGTCTGGACCTTGACATCCTTAGGCCAATAGATGTATTAAAAAACCCTAACTGACAATTGATCCTTTCATATATTTACGTGAGTCCTAATTTTATTATTTTACATGAACATTTTATGACTAATGTGGACATTGCAGTAATATCCTGGAGGCTTATTATCAGTAGTGGAATTTTTTATATACACGGTATAATATGCAATTTCTTTTCCAGGTAATGCTACAAGATTTTTCTATGATAAGATCCAATTTTTTCGTAGTTACGAGAATTAATGTTACTCACGATGGCCTCGGATTCACAAACAATTCAGACATATTTAAATTGCCGATTTGTTGTTCTGAGACCATTCTTTTAACCTTTTTGGAATAAAATTGGTGTAAATAAATAATACCAGATGACGTGATTTGGTTAACAATCAAAAACATCCGAATCAGAATCAACAATATCAACAAAAATAGAAACTTTCACATCCGAATAAATAAATAAGTCATCCAAGTATGATTCATGACAAACATTTCACCAAGTTTCGGTGAAATCTCACACAACCATCTACAACCAGCGTCATAATGTCACAACAGTATATAAAAACTGAAATCATAATTCGAACCTCGTAACGTCCCGACACAATCAGAAGGAAATTGTCAGAAAAAATAAAGGGCAGATATCCGCCGGGATCTTATAAAAACGTCATCTCGTTGGACATTGTTCACAGGTCGTGAGTTAGTGTTGGCCAGTGTCAAGGTGAGGCATTCCCGGACTTACCATTTAAAACCGGGATAGAGTGAATTTAGCCATATTAATATTATATTACAAGGCTTAACTGCTAAACTGATTATGGCACTTTTTCGTAATTGAAATAAGCTATTTTTAATAACGAGACTTATTTACATTTATTATTCTTTATTATTTTTAATATTTAGAAAAAAATATTTTAAAGATTAAGTTTTGTTACAAAAAAGTATTTCATGTACATATTTCTTTCCATGCAACGTGTGATTTCAAAGAAATATTACATATCATCATCATATCTTAGTTCTAAATTAAATTTACAGATTATAACAAATTTCAGGTCACGCTGAGATCATAATTTAGATTGGAAGCAAAGAAAACGTGACCTTATTTCATGCGTAAAGATACAGGTGTATTATATAGAAATGTAGTTCAGATAATGCCAAGATACATATCAGTAGAATTTATTACGTTGACCGCGCAGCGTGGCAGCAATAAAACTACTAGCCATCTTTAAAAGTGAAATATCACTTCCGCACTATAAATATAAAAGGTTCGACAAAAACCGGGATCGTCCGTTAAAATTGGAACACCTTGCAACACTAATCGGGGCACAAAGTGGCAGGAAAAGTTTCTTAGTTCATCCCCCTGGCCTCACCCTCGTAAACCCGCCTCGGGATTAAGTGAGTGGTCTCCTGAAGGATTTGCTGACGCGACCGGGGTTACAAAAAGTCGCCAATGGTTTGCGAATGATACGGAGGGTTGTGTGTGCTAGTAATTAAAGCTGATAATTCGGCGAGACAACTTTATGACTCTGTCGACAATTAACGTGATGCAACAAGTTTATTATTTTTGGTTATCCAAGCATTGGCATACAATAAAACTAACGGTTTATTTCATTTATGAAATATATCTTACATGCTGTATATGATATATATTTATCATGCTGTGAAGGAGTATAAATAATATATATAACTTTAAAAAAATATTATTTCTAATTAATTATACCCTATCGCACACAAAACAGAGTTATTAATACTTGAAAATACATAACCCATATTTTGCTCTTAAGCGCTCTTTGTACGCTGACCCGAAAATTCCCGCATTTTTATTACACCAACATTATTGCGAAACTTTAAAACGCGTTATTAAAAGCCATGAAAGAGAAAATATGTAATAAAAAGTAGAAAAACGCATCACAATTCAGGGCAAAGCCAACACACGACGTCCACCGACCAGTTTCTGTACTAAACCTCGCAAGAATCTTATTAAAACTTGCCGGTACGACGTCCATTTGTTTAACTTTTATTCCCATAGCTGGGCCGGTCGAAAATGTCCGGGAAAATTCACGTAAAATAGTGTTGGACTAGCCAATATAGTTTGCGGGATCGAGATTATTGCTTACGAGACTTGAATTTTAATTCTGGATTGATAGATGAATTTTTGGTTATTAGCTAAATAAATTACATTTTTAGCAAGCTGAGATAACTTGTCGACTTTACAATCTTTTAATTATTATTGTAATGGTTACCAAAATAACTATGTAATAGTAAGTCATTAATTGATACATAATATAGAACATAAATAATAATTATGTGACTGTGCCGAAATTGACTGTGATGACAATTTTAACTTACTTCGCCAATATAATTTACTAGTTGCTGCCAGTGACTTCACCTGTGTGAATCCCATGGGAACACGTATCGAGATTAAAGAGAGACTATGTCCTTTCTTTGGATACAATATATCTTCTTGGTAAATTTCTTCAAAATCGATGTAATAGTTTAACCGAGAACACGTTGTAAGCAGAGTTAGTTTTGCATTTATAAATTAGTATGCTAAATAAAGATATTAGATTTGCTAAACCATTAAACATAAAATATTTAATCATTGTACTGTAAACGTCTTTGCTACAAAAATACTTTGACATTTCTATCTGTAGTTATAAATTACATTACAGATAGCTATACCAAATTAGCCGTGTGAAATTGAAGTCATAAATTTTCCGCATCGATAGTCGACTAAAATTACTATTAGGTATATATAAACCGCTTCACTATTTGTGGAATGATTTATATTGTGCGTATAACTTTGCTGATGTAGTAGAACTACACACCAACTTGAATAAACATAAATTTGTTACTAACGTGCATCATTACTCGAATGGCCCAATAATCCGGGATATCCGACCTCCGGGACATTTTAACATCACTAGCCGCGGTACTTCACCGTGTCCCCGGTCACAACTTTGAATGTAACTAGTAAAAGCAGTCTTATTCCGTTGATTTTGCTCTTGTATCGAGCTTGGAAACTCGTTCAATGCATGATCGAAATATTAATTTGTTTAAATGCTCACAACTTTGTAAGAATTGCAAGAGTTTCTTAACTTAACGTTTGTTGTTTTAGCTTTGTTTGCGACTTACTCCAAATACTTTAAGGTAGTAGATCCTGGCTGGTTTCAGCATAAATGGGCTGGATCGACCGGGGTAGTACTACCCTCTCGCAGAATACCGGCGTGAAGTAACGGTACCCGTACTGCTGCGTTTCGTATCGGTGAGTGAGAGAGCCGGAGGCCTAGTTATCCCGATCCTTTTCCTACCCTTTCCTTTGTCCTTTTCCTCCTTCATTCCTTTTTAAAGGACTGGCAACGTACTTGTAACTCCCTTGGGGTTGTGGGTGTCCATGGGCGGCGGTAATCGCTTACCATCATAGGCGATCGGTCTGCTCGTTTGCCCCCCCTATCCCATAAAAAAAAGAAAAAAACTTGACTAACTTCTTGCTTGGAATGCTAGCCTATTTGTATGTATGAAAGTAGCAATACTTATATTATTTTATGGCTTACAAGTTTTATAATACACTTGACCGCTGGGTTGGCTGGCCTGCGAATTTTTAAATTATGATCTCTTGTACTGCCATGGCCAAAAGTATTTAGTTACGCAAATAAACATATACATATTATAAGGTCTCTTTTTAAAAAAAAGTAGCTATAGTTCAGTGGGGAGATCAACAGACTGCAATGCAGATGGTCTCGGGTTCGAACCCACGTCGCGCACCTCTGACTTTCGGAAGTTATATGACTTTTCGAAATTATGCGCGTAGTGATTAATAATTATTATTATCGCCTGCTCCGTGCCTCGGAGAGCACGTTAAGCCATAATTATATAAAAAATATTCGTAAGCGGGGGTCCACAAGAAAATTGATTTGCTTTCCTTAGTGAAGAACTAAAATGTTGGCTTGACTTCACCTATCAATGTAGTTAGATAATATTTTAAGAAGCTCAGCGGCTGAGGATACTTGTAAAAACTTGCATATTCCATATTCAGTACCAGTGGTCTCGAATCCACCTATTTGTCGGTAGAAAATTACTAAAGATCAGCCCGTAGAGATTTGATAATTTTTTTTAGAATATGGTAGAAATTTAGCTGCAAGGGTCCACCAAAACCAGCTAAATTTTGAAAGTGGTCTATGAGAACAAAAGTCTGGGAACCTCTGTACTAGACCATTATTTCAAACATTATATTTAAAACATGACCACATCAAAACTTGCACCGCAAAACGTAGATAATCACACACGTAACTCAATATAACAATCGGTTGTAGCGAGGGTCGATGTAATCTATTAATCAACTCCGACTCACTAAATTATAGACATGGTTGTCAGAACTGGTTACAATTATCATACCGTCCAACTTGTGTCGATCAGATATGTACTATTTACATTATGCGATGAGCAGCGATAGCTCAGTGGGGAGACCAACAGACTGCAATGTAGAGGGTCTCGGGTTCGAACCCACGTCGCGCACCTCTGACTTTCGAAAGTTATATGACTTTTCGAATTGATATTTTGATAATATTGATTGACAATTATCGCCTGCTCCGTGCCTCGGAGAGCACGTTAAGCCGTTGGTCCCAGCTGCCATGAACATCTATGGCAGTCGTTATTGAGAGAGTGTCGACACAAAAGATGCCACTGGGTCGAAGTGTCGCCGGTCTGCACTGACTGGCCCCCAACATAAGACAGGTACATTATGCGATACGTGTTTTGATCATTTCTATATCATATAGCCTTTGTTTATATGAAGGGTTAAGCAGAGGTGTATATCATCTACATTTAGCCAGCTTCGTTTATAGTAAGTTTTAAATAATATTCTAGGAGAAGCTAGTTTTAATTTGATGAATAGCGCAGTCGTTTAAAGGTCACCGCGTCGAGTGTTGTAAGTTCGATACCAATCTATACTAATACTAGCTATCCCGACAGACGTTGTCCTGTACAAAAGAGAAAAAACATATCTAAACCATCCTCGAATCCACTTGAACACACACAAAAAGTTTCATTCAAATCGGTCCAGCCGTTTAGGAGGAGTTTACTGTCAACACACGTATAGAAAAATTATATATATAAAGATTATAAAGCTGAAGAGCTTTTTGAACGCGCTAATATCAGGAACTACTGGTTCGAATTGAAAACTTCTTTAAGTGTTGGATAGCCTATTTATCGAGGAAGGCTATAGGCTATATAACATCACGCTACGACCCACGGAAGCGGCGCAGTAACTATAAACGCGAGTGAAACCGCGGGCACAGCTAGTACGGTATAATAATGAATTTAACTTATTTTTACAGATAGTTATTCCAAGCTTGGATGTTGTTTATTTGTTTCGATCATTCAATATTTTTCAAGTAAAAATCATAGTAGTCAATAGGTCACACAGTAACACTTATGAACGTCAAAGTTTATAAGTCACAGAGTTTAGTGAAGTTAATTAATTTACATTTAGGATAGTTGCTAGGTTCAGGCAAAAGGTTGGGCCAATGAGAAAATATCTGCGTGACAAACCATGGCCACTCTTTTAAGTCCCCCGCGACACATAAGAAATCCAGTCTTCAGAATCTAATAACATCTTATTAAAGAAGTAGTAACAAAAACGATGTTACATAAGAGAATTAATATTAGTTAGTAATTAATTTTATTAGTAGGTAACATCGTTGTCGTGTCGCAGTTTCTAAACACGCTTTATACGGCGACGTAATTGATTGGAAGTCGGACCTTTGCTCGACGTAGTCGAAAATTGATAAAGTTTCCAATGAAAACTCACTCCGTAGCTCACAAGTTTCATAACGCCAACTAGTATGCTGGGCTCGGTGTTCATTTTACAAGCTTGCATTAAATTCAGACTGATTATATTCATTTTACTACCGCTCCGTGGCGCAGTGGTAGTGAATGCGACTGCTGTGCATGAGGTCTCTGGTTCGAATCCCGGGTGTCGGGCCAACAATTAGTTATTGGGTTTTTCTGTTAAGAAATCTCATTAGCAGCCCGGAGTAAGGAAGTTGGCGGTGTTAGGCACCCCCGTGCCTCGGAAAGCACGTAAAGCCGTTGGTTCTGCGCCTGATCTCTCTCCGGTCGTGTCGGATTACCGTCCCATCGGATCATGAGAGTTAAGGAACAGATAACTTGTGCACTATAATATCTCCTGCGCAGATGGTCAGTCTCAGTTAAGACTGGTCGCCATGACCGAAATTCGGTTTGGAGGACATTATTATATTTTTATATATATTTAAGAGGACCCGCACTAAGAATAATTCCTGTGTCGTCAGATCAATCACTAAAAAAATCAAACAACGGACACAGATAACATCGAGACTAGAACAACTATTTATGAATCAGTTTTATAAAAGCAAAACAGTCAGTAATCATATTATTTTATCTTTATCTTTTTGAAAAGTCCACTCCTGCACATTCATACTCAAAGCAGCAATTTATGGATCAGAAATTTTTATGTACTGTGTGGGGCTCAAACCCACAATACTCCGCGCAGTGGTAATGATGAGACGATCACTAAGCCATTCGTGCAGTCACTGTGTGATAAAAAGTAAGCATGTTATCTACAAACTAGAATGATTTTAAAAAAGGGAAAATAATTTTGAAATTATTTGGACATATCAATTTAGAAGCATCTGGACCCAAACCAATAGTTTCTAGAATCTGCATTTTATAGAATCTGCATGTTTCTAAGTGCCTATACCAGTCTACTATATACTTAGACTTTCCTTGTCGTAATCTGGGAGACCCAATAACAGTTGAGCCAGATGTTTTCTGTTACCTCAAATAAGCGCATATCGAAGTCACAGAATCAACGGAAACGATTTGTTTATCACCGTTTGAGCAACCAGTCATCTAGTCTATTTCAATCAAGTCTATTAAACTCCAAATGTTAAATACGAGCAATACATTATTGACAGTTAGTTAAATGCTAATATTAATTACAAGTATTGTATCCAACTGTTTGTATAAGGGATTAACTGAATGGTAGGTATTATCCCCAGCGATTGCCACGTGTCAATAGATACGGTGGAGTAATAAGGTGTGTGTGTATTTTGTGGTTAGGGATTAAGACTGCGCCGAGCGAAATGTGCCAAAACAGGCCGTCACAGTTAAGTGAATAAAATCAACACATTTTGTTTAATACTAATATAAAATATACATTTACCATAACAACGAATGTGTTTACAATTACTCCGTGTAAAAATCTTAAAATAATTCATATTTTCGCCTACAAAATTACGCAAATTTGCATGAAAAATGCAAAAACGTAATCTCGTGTTACGTGATTTTTATATTATAACAGTAGAAATCTATGCTATTTTACAGCTTAAACGAAACATAAATAGTTATATTACAATTTGTCCGTCCCAAATATTTAAGTTATTGGTTGACAATAAAGATACATATTTATCAAAAAGCACTTTATATCCTCCATACAATTTTAATATGGCGGCCGCGCGCCGATTTGAAAATGCGCCGCACGATTTCTGTCATTATCTGTCTTTCGCTCGGCGTAGTCTTAAGGAACGCTATGTTATGTGCTGTGTAAATTATTGTAGATTATTTTAAATATTGACTGCACGTATGGTGTAACAGTTTTAGTGGTCAAATGACCACTGCCTACGCGCTGACGGTTCGTTTCCCACATCGAAAAAAAATTGTGAGCCACATATATATTGTTCCGGGTTTGTGTATATTGTTTCAATCCAAAGCTGCTAAGGACCAATCTTTTTAAATGAGTATAGCTCTGCCTATCATCTCGTCATGCCGCAAGATCGCTTGCCATCTTGCGGGGTCCATATTGTTGTCAGTTTGGGCCATTTGCCGTTTGACAAGCGACAGATATCTCCAGACCAGTTTTATTTGAGCATAGTAGTTTTTTTAATAACAGCAGTGATGTTTGTGATGGAAGGGTTTGATGTGTTTCTTTGCCCTGCAATGGGACGTAACGGGCTTATAATAATAGTATAATAACTTTTCACGTCTAAACCACTGAACTGATCATCCTAAAATTTTGTATATACGTTGACAGGTGTACAGAAACGGACATAGGCTACCTTTCATCCCGAAAAAAATTACTGTTCCCGAGGAAAACAATAATAACGTTCTTATGATATAAGATGGTGCCACGTGTCTTTTGAATCATGATTGAATTATATTATTACAAGCAGAGTACAACCCGAATTGATTGTCAAATTCTAAATTAACGCGAGCGAAGCCGCGGGCAAAAGCTGGTAAATAATAATTTCTGTTTAATCTAATAATGTTTTACGGGAACAGTAATGAATCAAATACAAACAAGCGGTAACTTATACCACAGAACCAATTCTTTGTTCGTTGCTATAGCATTGACATTAACATATTTTTGTAACAGTCAAAACAAAGCAGTTATTTTTAGGAGCTCCTCATTGATATACAGTTCGTGCAGCAAATTTCTCTAGTGTTTACTTTTTCTTTCATTACACGCCCATCAATGACATTCATTCCAAATATAGGCAGGTACCTCTTCACAAAATGACAGTTTAATAATTAAATTAGCCAGTGACTAAATATAATTAGTCAATAACTAATTATATACAATCATATCGAACTACTTGCGGCCTGTGCCTATTCTCGCATCACATCATCCCAAGCATAGCAAGTGTATTGAAATAACAAAGATCTTTTTAGAGCATGGTATACCTGTGTGCCAAGTTTTAACCAAATCTATTCTATGGTTGACGTCTGATTGAATGAAAAACAACCAACATCTATACAAACTTTTAAATTTATTATATTTATAGGAAATTCATTATCCATTAGCATACCACAAAATAAGCAAAAAGAAAATTTATAACATCATCGATCGCTTCCTATTCCGAGTGAAAAGGAGGCGAAAACTTCTCTTCTTCTTGTCGATCATCTTCAGAAACTCATAAAAAAGTTCTACGAGTCATCAATATTCAAAATTCTTCGTAAACTCAAAATACACAATCGTTAATGATGAATAAGACGCGAAAAAGAAAAAAGTTCAGTGTAAAAAAGTAATTAAAAATGACGTCATTATAAGGAAATTATTCAACAGAGTGATTTCTAAATATTTGCTTACTCGTAAATTTCCGGCCGTAAACTTTATTGGCGGGGAAAAAGAAAATCTCGGCAAAATTAAATTTCATTAAATCCCTTTGGCCTTGATGTGAAAACACAAAGAATTTTATTTTTAGGTTTACGACCGCGGTGTTTTTGGTTTGATTGACAGTTTGGTATTAGTATAGTACGTTTTTATGAACAGTGTTTTATTACGATGAGCCAAATAAACCTAGAACTATGCTCAACCAGCGATAGAGTGGGAGTGGAATTGGGTGGAAGACCGTTGTGCTGCCATACAGAGGTATCAAGTTCGATCTAAAGTCACGTATCGCTGACTAAGTAATGTGCGTATTAAATGGTTAATTATAGCTTGCCTTAACGGCGAAGGAAAACATGGTGAGGAAATTTGCATATCTGGGAGTTCTCCAAAATTTTCTCAAAGTTACTGTGGTGCTTCTCGAGTCATCCTGATCTAGATTTGATTGGTAATACCACTAGTAAGCTATAATGTTAGATCATTATATAGTTTTAATTCGTATTCTGAAAGTATTAAGCAGCCAAATCAATTTAATTATGTAATCTCATCAAATATCTATATATTAATACGTGAAGCGAAAACTTTGGATCCCTTTTTACGAAAATTGGGCGGACGGAGGAGTATGAAATTTCGCACACTTATAGTTTATACAGAGAAGAAGTGACGAATGCTAATATTTATATAAAATATGCATTAGAAATACATTAAATTAATGAAAAACCACTACACGCACATAACCATGCATTTGACACACGCAGTCGAAACGCGTAACTATGGTTACATATATGACATAATAATGTCAATATATATTATTATATCAGCAATTTCTTACAGGCAAACTTTGGTCGAATTTCGAGCACTAGGCGACCGCTAGTATAAATTAATATTTATAGGTACACAACGTGAGGTATTTTGCGTGTAAAGGCCCGGTGACAGAGATAAACTCTAGTGTGAGAGTTCTCTTTTAAAAATCTTTATACTCGATCATATTTTAGCCGTCCACCGCATTAATTTTCAACCCGTATACACTCATATTTACCTACTATTAAGCACTTCCTTGATAAGTCTCTCGAACACAAAGTTAAGGGTGGTTTTTTATGATCGCTCCGCAGTGATCTACGAGGGGAGATTCCCCTAGCCTTCACATTTTCGACCCCTTATACGCTAGCGTGATTATATGCGTTTCAAAGACGAAAGCTTATTACGATTAATTGGCATCTTCTTAATTTTTTGAGTAATGAATGCCGAGGCAGCACAATTACGGCGGCTGAGCGTAAAGCGGGTCAAAAGCGATAGGCACAAAAGCTTAGTCATCAATAATCTTTGTCTGTTGATTTCAAAGTTATCTGTAAAAAATAATTAGGTATGGCGGATCCGTTTTATTAGTTACTAGCTTTTGCCCGCGGCTTCGCTCGCGTTAATTTAGAATTTGACAATCAATTCGGGTTGTACTCTGCTTGTAATAATATAATTCAATCATGATTCGAAAGACACGTGGCGCCATCTATTATGATAAGAACGTTATTATTGTTTTCCTTGGGAACAGTAATTTTTTTCGGGATGAAAGGTAGCCTATGTCCGTTTCTGTACACCTGTCAACGTATATGCAAAATTTCAGGATGATCAGTTCAGTGGTTTAGGCGTGAAAAGGTAACAAACAAACAAACTCATTTTCGCTTTTATAATATTAGTTAGGATTATATGGTTTTATTAATAAATAGGTATCTTGTTTTGTCCAAAAAATTATGTTTAGAGATTTTAGGATTACTATTTTGCTTATTATTACTATTGCTATCTTACTAACTTGTTATTTAACACCAGGTTTAACAGTATATAATATGCATCTATATCGTCTACTTAAGTCAAGTTTACTTTGTATAAAGTATTCTATTAATATACTATGTAACTACGTATGTATTTTATGCACATCCAAGCGCCGCACTTGTAGAACCTGAGGGAGCTGGAAGAGCCATATTAAGTCCACATTTTGCCAGTTTAATTGTTAAGTCCGACATCTTAGTGGGCAAGCCCATTGCTGTGTTTCTTTGCACATTTTCATATATCGTGCGGCTATTTACCATTTCTTAAAAGAACAGATCTATAATACTTACATCAATCCAAGCCATGCATCAAAATCAACTTCCCGATTGCCTATAAATAAATACAACCTTAAGCACCATGACTAAGTAAACGGCCTTCAGGTTTTATGTGACCGAACTAATATTATACATTCGAATGTGAGTTTGTTTGTTACATTTTCACGCCTTAACGACTATATCGATTATCATGAAATTTGGCATAGATGTTGTCAGGGATACAGGAAAGGAAATAGAGTACCTTTTATCCAGAAAATAGTACTGTTACTAACCTAACTAAAACTACATTTATGCAAGCGGAGCCGCGAGTAGTATGTAGTAGTAATATAAAATCCCATATAGCATATTCCCAGTTACCATACTCCGCTACTCGCTCCGCTCGTCTAAATCACTACCCTTATACAATCTCGTGATCTTGTCACAGTAATGGTAGATGTAGAGAAAGATAATGATTGAAATTGAATTAATTTGTAGCAGCTTAGCCGAGTAAGAACTTGGGAATTTTAAATTAGGGATAATGTATCAAGTTTGCTTTGTGCGCTGTCGACTTAGAATGAAACCTAAATCTTATGAAAACTGTGTTACGAGGTAAAAGGAACGTTGCTTCGCTCGTAAATTCACAAATTATATTATATTGAAGTTCTTATGCGGCTTTCTCTACTAGCTTTTGGCCGCGACATCGGTCTATTACTGCCGAGTAAAGGTTTGTCAGCTAGGGTATCGCCGCTTATTTAAATAAAATGTATTTTGAATAAATGATCTCCTGATATGTATTAATCATAAGAAACAAATCCAAAGTACAAATTATCATTTACGTTGCAGTTACTCTTTCAAATTCAACTATTATATATTGATGTTAAAAAATTGATAGTTATTATTAAAATGTAACTGCCGCGATATAATTCTGACAAAGTAGTTTAATTTCAAAAGCGTTTAAATATAATGATCATCAAAAATACTAATTGGTCAGCAAATATTTTACAGCATAACGAGCATCTATACGCCTCAAATCACTGCATTCCGTCTCGGAAGTGTTAGGTTATGTTAGGTTCCTTTTTTTAAACCCACCCAAAAATAGGAGCCCCGCTAAGCGGGGCTCCGTCGACTTAGTTTGATCTCTTTAAAGTTTGCTGGCCATGAGTTGCTGATCAATTAGCTATTTCTGCTCACAGATTATATTTTTCTGCTCACAAACATACCAATACGATGCTAACCTTTTAAATAACACCCATTTCAAAATACAAAGGATGACAGCCGGATTAGTAAAATGTTTTTTAATAAATTATATACATTTTCCATTAAAGATATACCTGACTGTATCACATAGGTACGTCACGAAGTTTTTGCCATATATTATATGCATATACTAATTATATTATTTACTAAGTCGTTGTGGTTTTTCATTATGCCTAGATATAGTTATATTGACTCATTATTAACACATCTCAGTAAAAGACCATACTTCACAGTAAGATATGCCAAAGATAACTTCTTTTTTCCGCTTGAAACGAATGGTATTTTAATTATAGAGCCTTAATTACGCAGAGCAAAGGCTTCGCACGGAACTCGTTCTTACAAAGAGTATATTTTACTTTTAAAAGAGCTCACTTCCATTTACTATGGCATATTTAAGATACAGACTGACTAAGAAAGTTTATATGGCTAGTGTGAATGGAACAGTCGCAAGAGGAAAATCTAGGCGTAGGTTTCTAGATCAGATCGGAGGCATTCTGGACAAAGGCCAGGTTAAGAGCTCCTTGAACCGACGGGCGTGTATGAGGAATGTGATGAAAGTGAATGAAGCCAGAGAAGTGTGTCAGGATCGTAGCAAATGGAAATCCGTAATCTCTGCATACCCCTCTGGGAAACAGGCGTGAATCTATTATGTATGTATTTAAGATACATAACTATGTATATGTAGATTATATACGTTGTTATATGCATACATAGTATTAAGCTTGCCTCCGTGGCACAGCACAGCAGTCACATACACTACCGCTACCTCTCGGTCTCGGTCTCGGGTTCGAATCCCGGGTTGGGCCAACAAAAAGTTATTGTGTTTTTCTGTCAAGAAATCTCAATAGTAACCCGGAGTTAGGAAGTTGGCGGTGTTAGACACCCCCGTGCCTCGGAAAGCATGTAAAGCCATTGGTCCTGCGCCTGATCTCTCCCCGGTCGTGTCGGAATGCCGTCCCATCAGATCATGAGAGTTAGGGAACAGAGAGTGCACTTGTGTTTGCGCACACAATTGTGCCTTATAATAACTCCTGCGCAGATGGCCAGTCTCCGTTATGATTGGCCGCCCTGACCGAAATTCGGTCTGGAGGACCTTATTGAGATTGTATCGCGAAAGGAAAGGCGGAGTTGTATTATGCTAAGGTCTCACGTAAATGGGGACGAGACCAATGCGGTCTACCGTGTACAATTTCAGACTTGTCAGAAAAACTTAATAACACTGCTTGATAGACTAATACCCAGCAGCTGCATAACTAGGTACTGCTGGGCTATTGAGGTAGATTATATGTCTTGAGATATACAAATAAATACCTGTGTAGTTATAAGGTATACAATTACTACCCTATTCTTTCGAGTGCGAAGGGACTCTACGGATGGCGAAGTGATTTAAGAGCTCGTGTCGACGCTGCCACTGCGCTGAGTGTGGTGGGTTCGAATCCCACACGGGACAAAACTTTGTGTGATCCACAAATGGTTGTTATTTGTGTCCGTTCCGTTTTTCCCCGCAACACTAGAATTATTCTTAGTGCGGGGAAAAGTTTTTTAAACAGAAACTTGTTTTTTATTTTAATTTATTTTTTATAGTGTCACGGTAAAGTGATTGTAACGGACCTGATGGAAAGCCCAATTACAGTCCAGAGACAGTGACGACGAGGAGAAGATAGATGTCTTCTAGCCGTCGTCAGTGTCAAGCCGGTCTGACCAGATGCTTCTTCACACTACGTTTGAAGGACCCAATGTCGTAGAAGGGAGGGAACACATGTGCCGGCAGACCATTCTAAAGTTCTATGGTACGACATAAGAAGGAATTGCTGAACATTTTGGTGCGAGACGGCAACATGCAAACATAGTTTCAAACTTGAATCTCGACGGGGTAGGCAGCTGTGTATTAAGTACAAACACATTTCACCAGCCATAGTTTTAGATTCCAAGTAATAGAGGACGAGCCTCCGTCTACAAGGCACAGGTCCAGATTTTGTGTTGCTACTGAGAATATATTGACTGAAAACCTTTGCCTGATAGACCAATACACAAAAATCGCATACTTTGAATCACGGGGTGACTTTGACAAAAACTTCGCTTTAGTTTTACACCTAAATTGTGCTAATGCTCAACGCATCCTTTCAGTCTTTCTATTGCAGCTGGCCGTTTTGTATATCATTGTCATTGTGTGTTCAACCGTTGTGGATGGTTCTGTGCCGATTTGCGAAAAAATACAAAAAATATATAAGTAGAAAGAAAGAAAGAAAGAATACATACTTTATTTCTAAAAACACGAAAGTACTAGTATTGTGTAATTTTTGTTCCTGTTGGGAATACTTTCGATCGCCGTAATAAAAACGGGGGGTATCAAACTAACCCCCACCCCGATCATAGTTTAAAGTTAATCACTGACATTTTATTATTTTTCGAAAAATAATCAAAAAACGAATATTTTTATTTAAAAAATCGACAGTACAGACAAAACAGATATTAACGTATTTTTGTATATTTTTTCACTCGTATATTTTAAGATAAAATATAGTTTTAATCCCGAAATTGATCAAAGTCACCCCATTATACCAGTACTTTACCGCTTCGCAATGGAAGCAGATTACATGCCTTGCGATATAAACATGAATGTCTGTGCATTTGTAACGTATGCGGTTTCCTTTATATTCCTCCGAGTGTGGTAAATCTTTGTTGATTTTTAGTGCGCATACTGTGCTAAGAGTAAATCGTGGGTTGAATAATAATAAGCTATAAAATTGGGTACAAGTTTAGTTTTATTTAAGTACTAGCTGTTACCTGCGACTTCGTCCACGTAGATTTTAACTAAAAAGTGTTTGTCTCCGCGAAACCCTATTTTTTTTCTAAAATCAAAGTAGCCTAAGTTACTCCTTATAATATCAGCTATCTCCCAGTGAAAGTCCCGTTCAAATCGGTTCAGCCGTTTCGGAGATTAACCGGAACAAACAGACAGACAGACAGATAAAAATTTTAAAATAGATGTTTTCTTATAGGTACCTTATATACTTTCATATGCATTAGATAAAAAGCTGTTATTTTGATATTACAAACAGACACTTCAATTTTATTTATTTGTATAGATAATCCAACTATACGTCGTCTTAGTTGGATTATTTATACAAATAAATTTTATTAATTTGTTATCTGTCTGCTATTATTCAGTATTAGTATGTATTCTCGATAGACTTAAGAATCATTGCACTGCTAGCATCTAAAATTCTCGGTTTAAAAATTGGATAGATTGATTATCCAATCCAACATTTAATTTTTAGACAGAGTTTACATATATTACGAAACTATATTGACCGCACGAATAAGATATTTTTAATTGTGCACCTTGCCACCAGTAACTAAGTTCTTTGTGTTCATTGTTGTGTAAAGCCTATCTCGATACAGGAACAATTCCACAAGAGGAGAAAACATTTTTGAAATGATACTCTAGTTAGCCAAATCCTAACAAGACAACAAACACTAAATTCAAACAAACACAAGGCACTATCAAGTACATTTCTCGACCTCTCGAGTTTTTCCCGTCGTCTAATCGTCCGATCCCGGATAGTGGGATGCTCGTTAGTATAATGGCAGTATTAATTGCCGGTCGTATTGTTTGCTATCCCGGGATAGGGAGGAGACGACGTATAATCGAATATGAATCGATGTAGATGCTAATGTGGCTTTGTTTAATCGATACACATTGTGTTGTATGATATGCGTTGTCTAGAGGGTTATTCTTGTCTAATTATACACATACATAATATTATGATCAATTAATTTAATCTACAACAAGAAATAAGAAAACAAAGTTACTGAGAAACGTGAATGAAGACAAAGGCAAATCTGATATTGACATGAGACCTCAAAAATAGTAAGTTCATATCAGTCGTCAGCGTTAACCCGTCAACTGTCGAGCGGACATACGTCTGTCCGCAAAAAATGAGTCATAAAAAAAAACAGACAAACGTAGGTCGGCTCCACACTTGTCTCGTTAATGAGTCAAGTGTCGAGCGGACATACGTTTGTCCGTTTGTGTATTGTTTGCACAATGATTTTTTTATTATTTTTCCGTATTGCCCCTTGACACTCAAGAAGGCATGCTTTATGAGTTAGTAAAGGCGATCAAAGACCTGGCTGGTAACAGCCGTTCAAAAGCTCTCATAGATATAACGATAAAGCTTATCTATGTTCAAAATCTAAATAAAGCAGCACGCCAAATTCGTGTTAAATACGAGCACTACACTAATTATTAAAAATGATAAAAAAGCTATTGGAAAAGAGAATTGTAGATATCAGTACTTTCATGGTAATATTAAATTGAATTGAAATAAACCGTACCAAAAAATAATATTCTGTAGCTTCTACTATTACTAAGAATCAACAGACACTTAATTTAAGATTTATAAAATCCTTTAAGCTATTTAGACTACAGAGCATGCCAAAGACATCAAATAAACATTACCTCCTTCCTGACACAGACAGATAAAATGCCAGCAGATAAGTTAAATATGAAAGAGGTTAAATACTGCCAAGAACTCATTAAATTGGATGTTGATAATAAAGTTTTACTAGGAAATAGCTCACTCTTTATTAATTGGAACAGCCACAACGAATACTCGGCATTCGTAATAATTTCTAAAAGCATATAGCAAGTTTCAAAATCACAGTAGTATAGAGTTCCAATAAAGTAATAAGATAAAAATATCAATCAAATTATGCACTAATTGATATCTCAAAGAGCATTTAATAATCTTAATCGATTCGTATACCGAGAAGCGAGTTTTTGCTTTCACATCACTAGTTGAAGTAAGGTCCGGGGGATTAACGAGTCCCGGAGCTACCCCGGGCAAAGTTGAGAGATATCTACAAACGGTCCCGGGCTGATTTGTTTGTCTTGTTACGCGTCTATTAAGTTAACAGCAGTAATTTCGATAGTTTATATTTGTTCTTAGATATTATTACGTTTGTTGTGTTAGATACTTCATTTATGAGAACCTGTGAAGAAAATTATATTCTCATTGCTCATATTATCAACACTTACAAAGATAATATAGTCTTATGTTTACGCGAATGTTAATAATTGAAATTAAACTACTTTATACGGATTTTATCGCGTTGTTTATTTAACACTTTTATTACATAACTAGATGTGCCGGCGGTTTCACCCGCGTTTATCGTTAATGCACCGCCCCCGTGGGTCGTAGCTTATGTTATATAGCCTATAGCCTTCCTCGATAAATAGGCTATGCAACACTAAAAGAATTTTTCAATTCTAACCAGTAGTTCCTGAGATTAGCGCGTTCAACCAAACAAACAAACAAACTCTTTAGCTTTATAATATTAGTATAGATTTTGAAACTGTTACACTACTATTATTAAAATAGTAAATAATTAAAACTATTTATTTATATTTAACTTTGTTCACCCGTTATTCTATATGCACCATATTTTTGGTTCTACTGAATGTAATTAATAATAATAAAATAATAATAATAAAAATATGTTTATTTTCTCACCAAAATATTTCAGGTATTTTTACAAATATTATGCTTAGTAAGTAATACAGTTTCTCAATTAGATGAAACGTGACATAGATTTTACGTTGAAGTTAAAGGTACCTACTAAAATGTTATGTAGCATTGCGATTTTTTAGTCGTTTTTGCGTGAAGCTGTCTCAAACAGACAGCCAAAAATGCTAAATTTATTTTTTTGGTTTATGTCTCCTGTATACAATAATAAATATAACGTGAACCAATGTTTTTGTGTAACATCCCTAATGTGCAAACGCAGCTTTATCACAGCAAACTTAAATGTTTATTATTGCCGAATAGCTGAGCTTGGGACAAAAATAGCCTTAACAATCACCAAATGTCAAAGCATTTCATAGTATGCGCGAAAGCGAAACAAAGTTATATTCTCGCAATGTGTTGTTCTACGTCTACGTCCAGGAAAAACTACGGATTTCTACTGAGAATTTTACCACCCCATGAAACTAGAGTTAGAACCCAATACATTTTGGCCGACCCGTAAATTGAACCAGTGACCTCACATTGTTTCTAAACTTATACTAAAGGACTACTGCAATCTCTGGAAAATTCGGCTACAGAGTTTTTTTTTATACAACTAAGGTGGCAAACAAGCATACGGACCACCTGATGGTAAGTGGTCACCGTAGCCTATGGACGCCTGCAACACCAGAGGTATCACTTGCGCGTTGCCGACCCTTTAGGAAAGGAGGAAGAGAAAAAGGAAGTGGGAAGGAGAAGGAGCGGGAAGGGGGAAAGAGGGTGATTAGGCCTCCGGCACTCTCACTCACCGTACGAAACACAATAGTAGGAATACTGTTATTTCATGTCGATATTCTATGAGAACCAGTCCTTCCCCGGTCGAACCGGTCCATTAATTGAATCAGCAGATTGATATCGGTATACAATGACATAATATATTTCTTAAGTTATTGTATTGACAAATCATGTAATCAATTATCGAATGAGTTGATGACGTCAGCTCGATAACATCTACTCGTGACCGCATTAATCTATCTTCAATCTGTATTAGATTGATTATTAATATTAGATAGAAGTACTATTTAAGATGAATAGCCGAGAAAGCTTTTGACATTATTAATTACTTTAGATTTAAGAAAAAAATCACTGTATACCTGGGTTCCAGGGTTCGGTAATTATGATACCATACTAGACTAAGTATAATTTCCCATTTTTACTATAACTTTTCTATTTCTTCTTTCTTTTTAATTTCGATATAATTTTAATATTATGTTAATGTATTTAGAGTTTTTTACTTAGTTTTTGTGGCGAAATTTTTTATTTTTGTTAGATGTGGTTGCCTGTAAGTGAATGAGCACAAGGCATGTCTGTAAACTATTATTTAGAAGTAAGAAATGTGTATCATTTGTTGGCGATCCAAATAAATAAATAAATAAATTACCATACGTTGAGATCCTACGTGTGACTCGCGATTTTATCCCTTAAAATACAGCTTTTAAGGTATGAAATGGTAAATGGGCGTAATGGTAAATAGTCTATAACCTTCCTCAATATGTAAGTCATTGTCCACCGCATGCTGGCCCAGTGAAAATTGCTACACTTAACATATCTATGAGAACATTATGCAGAACTGTCAGACAAACAGGTTTCCTCTCAAAGTTCCTTTACCGTTAAAGCGAGCGATAATTATCTATTTGAAACTTCGAAGAGTTACAAGTGCGTGAATTGGGATAGAACGTTAGACCTCTGCGTGGTACTCCAAGGGTCTCCCTATAGGCTATTGCTAATTATAATGTTCCTCAATATATAAAATTTACATAAATACAAATTTGAATAGTAATACCAGAACAGTACGTTAAAACAAACAAACAATCTCTTCAGCTTTATAATATTAGTATCAATATGGAAGGGTCGTTATTGCGTACGATTAAATAAATAGAAAACTTATTTTATACTAGCTTTTGCGCGCGGCTCCGCCCGCGTGCTACCTATATCAATAAATAGTAGCCTATGTCCTTTTTTTGTCCTTCCCCAGGTTTTAAACTATATGTACCAAATTTCATCTAAATCGGTTGAGTAGTTTAGCCGTGAAAAGGTAACAGACAGACAGCCAGACAGACAGAGTTACTTTCGAATTTATAATATTAGTAAGGATAAACAGTTTTAGTCAGGCAACCTAAGACGAGACAGACTACCTCATTGATACAGTTACATAAGATTGCCGTTAATGCTTAGTTTGATTCTAGGGTATGATAAAGTCTTTTTGCAGTTTTCTTTTAAGAAGATCTGAGTACCAGCAGGATACCCGTATCTGTACCCCTTAGACGGTAAAAGACTGGCCTCCTATATGTGGAACTTAGGCTGAGGCTACAGTAGGCAGCGATTCGCGATGCGACTGTGGAAGCGAAACGATATAAACATGGAATAACTACATTATAAGCGAAAACTTTTAATGAATTCGCTTCAATTTCGCTGACAAGATGATGTAGCCGATGCCGTGATTACACTAATGTTGTTTCTATCGCATAAAAAATCAAAGATTAATAGCGATATATGGCGTACGGTGTAGCCATAAACGTGAATATGAACTATTTGTTTTTATCGCTTACGTATCGCAGGTCGTGTCGCGGACTAATGTAGCCTCAGCCTTAAAGCTATTGTTTACAAAATGTATGTGTAATATATTATGTACTGCTGCCTCTCCCTGTACGCATTCTGGCGTGAGACTACGTCTAATCTAACGAAAAGATAACTGAGTTACATAGATACATATGTATAATGTTTATATACATACTTATGTATATAATATTCATACATATGTACATACATATATAAATCTTAAACAACGGTACAGGCGGTAGCCCAATAAATAAAGCATCGGACTTGCGATCGAGAGGTCGCAGGTTCTAATCCCACCCTTTGCAATACCGACGTACACCTACTCCTAATACGAGCATTCTAACTTAGCGGGATTAACAAGAACTAGCGGTCGCCTAGAGCTCGAAATTCGACCAAAATTTGCCTGTAAGATATTGCTGATATACTTATGTCATTATGTATTGATATATGTAACCATAGTTACGCGCTTTGACTGCGTGTGTCCAATGCATGGTTGTGTGCGTGTAGTGTTTTTTCATTAATTTAATATATTTATAATGCATATTTTATATAAATATTAGGATTCGTCACTCCTTCTCCATATAAACTTTAACTGTGCCAAATTTCATACTTCTCCGTCCGCGCAATTTTCCTAAAAAGGGGTACAAAGTTTTTGCTTCACGTATTAATATATAGATTTGTAATTTGTAACCCTCATACCTATTATTTTTAAAAATCCCTGCATTTTTGTTTTATTTGAACCAAAACAACTCCTTTCACTTACGCACACATACAGCTCCTAGTAGTTTCAAAGTTAGCTGTAAGTAACACCCCCAAAAAACTATATCATAACTAACCATTCGCTAGAAACGTGCATTAGCCACAGCAATAACTTGGCATCCCCTAACAGTCCCTTCGCTTACTTATTTGACAGTAACAAAAAAAAAGTAAACCTGAAACAGCCTTTAACAGATATTTATTATTTAACCTTATATTATTGCATACGATACCAATATCGTTTTAGAACGGCTTTAAGCCCTTTTATCCCCCTAGGGGGAATGGTGGGCGATACATACGCATTATTCTTATTGCCTTTATTGGTCCCGTTATACGAACATAAATAAACACTTCTGTCGAGTTTTCACATGTTACGTTCTATAGGGGCTGTGCAGGGACCCCTTACGATGTAATGTGTCGATAAAGATAGATGTATGGATTGAATTACCATTATAATATGAGTTTTTAAAATGGAGTTTACGGAGATATTTTTACAAAGCTTTTAGTTAAAGGTAATTCCTAAGTCGACAGCTTGGCAAACATTGAAATAATGGACACAAAATATATCCAATACTAATTGAGGTTCGTATACTATTTCTATTGAGCCATGCTCTTTTGAATAGAATGAAAGATAAGGAACTGGAGAGGGATGTATGTAAGTGACCGTAACTCTTATTCACCGTGCGAAACGCAGTTACAGTGTAAAAAGAAAAAGAAAGATGGAAATATTTTTTATTTTGGCACACAAAAGAGCACACACAAAACATGAAGAAATAAAAGAAAAATAAAAAAATACAAAAAAAATAGCAGAACAATAAGTAACTAAAAAAAAAACAAATACTAATACTAACACTATAACTATTTCATTTTATTTCTGCTTACTGGCAACACCAACTGGCGAATAGTAGTACACTGTAACAGCGTTTCGGAGAAAAGAAGGACAAACTGGCGTTTGTCAAGCCAGATTCGTACTGTTATCAAAAATTCAAATAAGGCGAGTTCTTTTATGCACAATGTATTAAATAATTTTAGTAGAATTAGTATTATGTTTAGTAAAGATAAATCACAAAAGTCAGAGTGAGAAAAAGATGAAGAAATCCATGTTATTTTCATCGGTCTCAAAGACGTATAAAATTTGTCAATTCATAGGCCAGCGTAGTGGGCATGGCATTCTCATACGAAGAAGAGACATAGGCCTCAGCATATGCTGAGCTATTATTTTATTATTTTTGACGTTGTCTCGGTACTAACAAGTCATCTCATTATAAAAGACAAAGAGTGTGCTCAACAATATTTTTAAAATTAAGAGCCCACTTAAAATCATGTCTACATTCGGACATTTCGACTGACGAAGTAATTTCGCTTAGAATGACGCAAAGGAGAGCTTCCTTGTTATTATAAAATTGATTATTTGGCAATAAAAATATTTTCGTTTTATAGTCGTTCGAGTTTGTTTAATGCTTACATAACAAACTCGCGCTGAGTTTGTTATTATGAAATATATTTTCGATTGGTTCTGTTCTCACCTTGGTCCTAGTGAATGATTATGTACAATTTTAAAGCATAGGATTAGTAGTTAGTGTCTTAGTTTTTATGTAGGACGAAGGAAACGAATAAAGTGTATCGAATCAATATCTGCTATTCTTTTTATATATATATTATAGCAATTCTTTTTATAATGTCATGACAAATAAACAAAATCAGAGGTAAAGTTCTCAAAATAATTGGTTTTTGAGTAAATTAATAGACCTCCTATGACGACGACCTCACGACGAATAGTTTCAAAAATATCTCATTATGTCACTCATATGAGCTTGGTTCCATTTTTTTATACTACCATGTTGATACAAGCATCAGGCGGGCTCGTGGCACTTTTGGCATCTTACCGTCGCCTATGATCACTAAAACTATTCATTTTATATCACCTTTATTTTCTCCACCAAAGGATCGATAACACGTGAACGACTCAAAGGCCCGGTTCCTATATTTAAGAAACGAGATGTTTTACCTACATACAGTTAATTTAGACACATATTTTATGAAAAATATGTCAAAATTTAACTGTTCGTAGCTTAAACAACTCGTTTCTTAAATATAGGAACCGGGCCTTTGAGTCGTTCACGTGTTATCGATCCTTTGGTGGAGAAAATAAAGGTGATATAAAATGAATAGTTTAGATGTCTAATATTGCCTGCGGCACTCAACGAGCAAAACGACATTAGAAAAGAAAGAAGAAAGAAAATACATTTATTTGCAGCAGATTATGCAATACACAGTTACATAATTTAGACACAGTTAATTACAAAAAAAAAATTAAGAAACAAATCTTACTGCAAATTGGTCGCAACTCAGCAAAATGCTAGTTTTGAAAAAACTAGCGCTGGTCTTCCGCTGCGACCATGTTTGTAAATAATATACTTAACACAACACAAAGATGACAAACGATATAAAATAATAATAATAATACCGTCTACGGTACCAATATGACAACAATACAATATTTATTTTTGCACACCAGTTAAATCTAACAACTTAATTATCTCAAAAATACACATGAATGTTAGCGACTGTAACTTCACTACATAGTTATATAGCACTTGTGTCATGCAGCTGTCTTTCCTGGCCTTTTTGGTGATCAAATAAAAATTTGTTTAGTGTTGTTCTAAAACGTTGAATATGTCATTACTACTCTTATACCAGTTATCTGTCAAAGAGTATACGTACTTTCCTGGCTTTTCTGAGTAACCATTCATATCATAATCAAGTAACTGGCAACACAATTTGTTCAGAGAAAAATAAGTTTACTCAAATAAGAAATCAATTTTATACCGGGACCGACGAGCCTTCAAAATTATACATTAACTAAAAAGAACTAGGCAAACAATACGCATCGATCCATGTCCATTCCCAGCTCTATTTACATCAGACTTTAGAAGAAAAAGAAAATAAGTTGTTTTTTTTACTCAACATTATGCAGATTCGTCCTACAAAATTACTTATTTAAGCAATAAACGGACTGGGACGTCGTATAAAAATCTACGCCACAGCGAATGACTCTTCAAAAGTTTGGTCCAAGTAATAAAATTGAAGCTAGACGTTGGCCGAACGTTGGTCTAATGGGCCAACTTTTTGTTATGATGTGATAATATGTTCTGGGGAAGAAATGAGCTCTCCCCGAGCATGTGTCGAGGGATTTCTCTTGTATTATGTTGGTGGTTTATGGTGGCCAGGTGTTTGATATTGGAAGTGTTTGTTGATAAAATAGCTGTTCAATTTGACTGATATGGGATTATTTATTATAAGTGTGAGGGAATTAATAACAAAATACAGAAGTTTGATGCAATTTCCAAATATAGATAAGATAAAATTTTATTTTGACTAGCTAAAATATTTGGCACATTATTTCGTACCATCCTTATTAATCGTTTTTATTATTGAAGTTGAAAATTTCAGGCAGTAATTCCATTTTATTTTAAATGCGTATTGGTGTCTTTGATCTTACGTACGTAACTACAAAATAATATAAAATTGTTTGATGACATATTTAAATTATAGGCTATTAAATTATAAATTGTTTTCTATTAAGCTCTTGACGTTTATATATTTTTAAATTTAATTTAGCCTGTTACCTGATTCTGGCTTGACGTCGACTTCTGGGACACCACTAAACCATTATTTGTTTAGTTCAGACTCGATACACCTGTACATTATATACTTATCTTTATTTATGCGTGAGTACCAACCTATTTCATAATATGACGGTGGCTTTGTAAACTAAATACGTCCCCAGTGTAATCTATTAAATAAGATTTTCAGTTTGACAGAAGCTACAGAAAAACATTTCAAATATTTTATATCCAATATAGCCTTCACTAAAACACAATAAATCGCCGCGTATCTCCTCCAACTTACACCGTTGGATGTTCTAAGGGCGGTACAGTGATAATGGTTATGGCTAAAGTTAGTCCTCCACAGTAGGTATACGGCGATGCGGCGGACGATGGTGGACTACGATTTGTATCGGACCAATGTTACTCCACAGTTGTTTGACAGAAGACTAGGAACTATGTACATTGAATTAAGTGTATACAATTTAATCTATTACTGGATAGCTTGTCCTTGTTAGTTCAAATTTTTTTTTTATTGTGAATCACAGATACAGAGGATGTTATACAATTATTGCCTTTATTGGGCATACAATATAATCCTAATCCTAACTATCCTAAATAATATTATAAAAGCGAAAATGAGTTTGTTTGTTTGTTACCTTTTCACGCCTAAACCACTGAACCAATAATTCTGAAATTTTGCATATACGTTGTCAGGTGTACAGAAACGGACATAGGCTACTTTTATCCCGAAAAAAATTACTGTTCCCGAGGAAAACAACAATAACGTTCTTATGATAATAGATGGCGCCACGTTTCTTTCGAATCATGATTGAATTATATTATTAAAAACAGAGTACAACCCGAATTGATTGTGAAATTCTAAATTAACGCGAGCGAAGCCGCGGGCAAAAGCTAGTCGTGACATAAATTCGGTTTGTTGATCCTTTGGCATAAGTATGTTACAGTGCCTTATATGGTCCTAAATCAGGGAATGTTTTATTGGAGTTTGATAGAATATTCTCACAGTAGTGTGGAATCTCCTAATGTGCCATGTAAGTCGCCGTAGGTTTGCGCTTTATAATGATCTATCTAAAACTGATGGTGTAGTGGTTTAAATGTTCGCCTCGCTACTGCCGCTACGCCGTGTGTTGTGGGTTCAATCCCCACACGGGACAAAAATATGTGGGATCCGCAAATAGTTTTTTCGAGTCGCGGTGTTCTTTGTGTCCGTTGTTTAAATCTTTGTAAAGTCCCCCGCGACACAGGATTTACTAGTGCGGGAGTAGTCTTTTTATTAAAAATAAAGTAAATATATCTTCTGTATTTACTATTTATTTGGTAATACGGACACAATGCCATCACATAATGCAATCGGCCTCGATGACGCTAGTGGTTAGTGTAATCGACTGTCACGCCTGAGGTAGCGGTTTCGATTCCTAAACAAGTCAAACATTTGTGTGCATGAACATGGATGATGGTTTGGGCTAGGTGTTTCTATGTATAATATGTATGTATTTACAAAAAAAAAGTATATAATAAATGTATGTTTATCCATTGTCTAGTACCCATAATACAAGCTCTGCTTAGTTTGGGCTAGATGGTGTTGTGTGTATGTGATAGAATATTATATTATATTATATTATAAGACAAGTTTATGCCATCAAGACTTACATATACAGATAGACAAATATATGTATAACAGGAATAGGTAGAGACTACTTTTTCCTATTAGATACGATTTTGACACTGCATACTCTTTTGCAATCACTCTTATTTCTGGTTCAAAAGTACTTTCATTTTAACCTTCTGTTTAAAATATGTGCAGTGACCATCTCTCAAAGATTTGATGCTACCGACGTCGACAATTTGCGAGTTTTCACATCTTAAGAGAGTTTTTGTTTCGGTACAATTTGTTATGCTTAAGGATTAGACGACAAAAGGACGGGTGTTGGCACAAAATTTGTTCTGCCACGCACCGTGTTCTTACTATGGTAATGTATTCAGTACTTTACGTTTTTCCATTTGGAAATTATTCTAAAGTAAGTATAGAATTACTCAGCGTTTTAATATCAGTTGTTTTTTGGTATAATCAGCCAAGCGTATCTCGATTATTCAAAATACTCGTAAATAAAGGACAAAGTTTGGTTATTATGTATTGTGTACTTACATAGTCTTAGCTTATAAGCTAGTCCGAAAAGGTTGTAATGTACAATTTGCCAGTTTTAGTTTTAGGTTTCACGTAAAGATGGCGAGCCTATTGCCATTCAACGGGCAACGTTTCAGAAAGCTCTATCTTTTAAAAAAATAATGCTCGAAAATCCCACAATTTTTTACCTTGGCATCATTTATTTAATTATTAAAATCATGCACAGCTTAGGCTATGGTCTTCTGTAATTAACTTCTTCTCTGAGAGAGTATTTCTCCAGACAGACTGCTTCAAATAAAATGAGGTATCCTTTTAATGATGTTAAAAATTACGTAAAATATAAATGTCAAATCCATTGCGATATGAAAAGTATTAACTAAAAGTCATATTTCAAAATCACTCTCTCAAATGAAAACGAATGGATCCGAAAATTAGACCCGAAGCCCGAGAGACATTACATTTATTTAAATGAAACGGCTTTTTGCTTCGAATCAAAGTAATAGTAAAGATTTTCATTCGTTTTCCCAAACGCAATTAGTTAACTTTTCTTAGGTTTCTGAGATAAAAAATACTTTCTTCGAAGTCTAATAATGTTGTCACGGGCTTTTATCGTTCAAGTTTAAGGTTTAAGTGTATTGGTACTGTTTCTCAGTGTCCCTTTTGTTACAAAACTTCGCGATATAAACGCAAACAATTGCATTTTATCATAGACTAGCTTTTACCTGCGGCTTCGCTCGCGTAAAAGTAGGTTAGACTATGTTACTAACAGTTCATTTTTTTAAATAAAATAATCCTAATCCTAACTAATATTATAAATGCGAAATTGAGTTTGTTTGTTTGATACCTTTTCACGCCTAAACCACAGAACCGATCATCCTGAAATTTTGCATATACGTTGTCAGGTGTACAGAAACGGACATAGGCTACTTTTATCCCGAAAAAAAAATACTATTCCCGAGGAAAACAACAAAAACGTTCATATGATAATAGATGGCGCCACGATTCTTTTGAATTATGATTGAATACAAGCAGAGTACAACCCGAATTGATTGTCAACTTCTAAATTAACGTGAGTGAAGCCGCGGGCAAAAGCTAGTATTCTATATTGCTCGGTGGTATAGCTTTGTAATGGTGATTATTTTTAAATACAAACAATCGAATCTCTCCTTTTTATAACATTAGTATTCATTTGGGTTTGGTGTTAAGGGCTGCGATTGGAGATAAGCTAAAAAAATACATTCGTTACATCTGAGTAAATAATTGTGCTGACTGCTGACACGCACAGTTTTTATTATGGAAACACAAAATAGCTCCTGCGCTCTCCGAAATACAGAATTATTCCTGAATCGACAAAATGTACCGAAACAAAGAACACCGACATATACAAAAGAGTTATTATTTTATGAAAAAGAAAACGACCACACTGGTAATTATTCCTGTATTTCGGGGGACGTGGGACTTTACAAACATTCAAACAACGGACATAAAGAACATTCAGACTCGGCACAACCATTTGTTTAACACACACATTTTTGTCTCCTGTGGGTGTGCGTAGTTTTGAAGTGAAAACTTCTTTAGGCGCGTTGAGCACTTCCTGGATAAACAAAAATCATGGAACTCGCATCATCGTTACGCTTCCACGCTTTATTTTTTTTTTTAGAATGTTAACAATATCTCAGAAATGGTGCGTCCTATGCAAAAAATAACAAAATTTTGACCCCCTTAATAACCCATAAGAGAGTATCAGGAACTAGCATACGACTCGCCACCTTTTTGTTTTGGTTTATGAAGAAGTGTTTATGATCAAGGATTAAAGTTTTCACTTCTATCGGCAGTCCCCAAAGACTGCCCCAATTTTTTTTTAAATCTCTGTCATGTTAGGTAGCAGTTCATCCCCATTTTAGTTTTAGGCTCCACATGATACAATGACGGTTGCGTTTTCCTACGAAAGAACAAAATAATGCTTCTAACCACAAAAGCTAATAATAGAACTGTACGTAGAAATTTTAGATGGCGACCAACCCATTTAATCTCCGACATCAGAATAAGGCTGCGTCACACGGCGCGTGATTTACGCTCGACGCGACACACACGACAGGTCCTAGCGCGGACGAGGTCAAAATGTACCGCGACTGAGTGACACTATTGTTGCATTTTCTGAATACACACTAAATTTCGGTTTCGTACATCGATATTTGGATCGCAGCTTTATGTAATTATAGTGTTTTGTCATTTATACGAGTACTGAATTTGCCTGTAAAATCATTCGCGCGAACATCGTTTACGTGGTCCATACTATGTACCATATATCTATTATTCTTTTGAATATAATTACGAGAATCAAAACCCGTTTAGTGCATTTTGCGTGATACAAACAAACCAACCATTTTAAAATCTATTTTGTATATATATATCTCCTAAAAGGCAGGCAAGGGTGTATGACACCCTCGTAATGGTAGTTATGTTTAAAGATTCCACATAATACGGACGAGCCTATTCTTGCCTAGACGGAGCATTTATGCCGTGATGTTAACATCACGGCATAAATGTGTGAGTGTTATTTGATTTTTCTGTTAAGGAATAACACTTTGCTACTCAGGAATCAAACTTATTAGCAGCGATAGCTCAGTAGGGAGACCAACAGACTGCAATGCAGAGGATCTCGGGTTCGAACCCACGTCGCGCACCTCTGACTTTCGGAAGTTATATGACTTTTCGAAATTATGTGCGTATTGATTGACAATTATCGCCTGCTCCGTGCCTCGGAGAGCACGTTAAGCCGTCGGTCCCGGCTGCCATGAACATCTATGGCAGTCGTTATTGGGAAGTCAGTGCCCTCTAATATCCTGACACTGGTCTAGCCTTAGGGTATCGTTAGCCTTCGGGTTGCAGAGGTCAGATGGCAGTCGCTCCGTGTAAAAAGTGATATTCAGTCAAATCCGGTTAGACTAGAAAGCCGACCCCAAGTGACTTGGGAATAATAAAGGCTAGGGAGACGAAGACTCAGGAATCAAAACTTAGGTCCTCGCGATCATCCACAAAGATGAGCTTTTTACACCAATAAATTTATTTATTTATTAATTTCATTCTTTATTCAAGCAAATCCTAGTCACGATCGTATCACACAGGTAAGACGTATAAATTGATCGAAATACGGCACGTTCATTAAACTACCGAACCATTGTTCATTCGCTCGTTATTCTTTCCTATCTAAAGGAAACTTGAAACTGGCTAAAGTTAAAACCAGTTGAATTCAAAAAGAATACAGCGGTTTAACGTTAACCGAGCCAATTAACACACCCGCAAGCCAATGAGTTCGCTTTGTTAAAACGACTTTTTGTAGCCAAGATACCGGTTAAAGAAAGCCAGAGAAATTATATTCTTTTTTTTCAGCTATCTACTTGAGAGTACTGGCAACAAACCGGTTTCTGTTCAACTAAGACATAGTTGCTCGCTTTTTCGAAGATATTATTCTTTTGAATATGGAATTTTCTTTTTAGTGTGATGGTTAAGTAATGTGCGATGAGGCCACTTTATGGATGGCTGACCATTTTGTGAAATAGAAGCGGAATTCTAAAGAAGAAATCTGTGTAGCAGAACTAATCTTTGTGTAGGTACGTTAAACCATTTGTTATCCTAACTTAATATTATAAATTCGAAAATAACTCTGTCTGTCTGTTACCTTTTCACGGCTAAACCACTCGACCAATTGAGATGAAATTTGGTACAAATGTAGTTTAAAACCTGGGGAAAAACAAAGACTACTTTTTATTGACGTAAGTACCACGCGGGCGGAGCTGCGCGCAAAAGCTAGTAATAAATATAATCGTTCCAAAGGTAAACCTTGGTAGCTAAAGTAAAACCAATGAATTATGTTAGAAAATTTCGTTTCAATTTCCTAAGTAATCTTACCTAACCTAGATATTTGTGCTTACGCGACTCAATATAAGTATCGATAGCCTCAAAGGTTCAGCTTTCTATTCTAAGTTACCATCTACCACACAGTTAAAAGCGAAAATATATTTAAACTAGGTGTCCCGCACAACTCCGTCTGTTTCACATTAGATAATTTGCGCCTGTTTAAAAAATAAAAAAACTATCCTATCTTTTAAGTTGGACCAAATTACAGATGGTTACGAAGTTTGATCAAAATCGGTTCAGTAGTTTAGGAGTCCATAGCGGACAAACAACGTGACACGTAATTTATATATAGTAAGATTTACATCATCATCATCATCATCATCATGTCAGCCAAAAGACGTCCACTGCTGGACATAGGCCTCCCCCAAGGTTTTCCACAATGATTTACATCAGCTCTAATTTAATTTTCATTTTTCAACCCAATTAGAATTTTAAGTATCTTCATCGTATAAACTATAATTTTATTGATATAACGCCAAACTAACATTGCCGTAATATATTCGAATATTAAAATCGAAAAATACTTATAAAGTTCAATATCAAACTGAATCGTCAAGTATAAATGGAAATCTTAATATGCAATCTAGTTTTAAATGAAAATCAATGAAATATTGAGAATATTTAAAAGTGAATCTCTATAAAAATCAAATCTATACTAATATTATAAAGCTGAAGAGTTTGTTTGTTTGTTTGAACGCGATAATCTCAGGAACTACGAGTTCGAATTAAAAAAATATTTTTTTGTTGGATAGCTTACTTATCGAGGAAGGCTATAAGCTATATAGCATCACGCTACGACCCACGGGGGCGGCGCAGTAACCATATACGCGGGTGAAATCTCGGGCACATCTAGTCTTGAAATAAAATAAAATTTTCGTTCATTACTACTTAGAGTGCCTTTTATCATCCTACATAGAATACTGGCGGAGCTGTGGGCTAGATTTAGCTGCAACCGTTTATATTATATTTCTTTTTACCCCTGACAAATTAAATTTAGATGTTAAGATTTATTTTCTTCTAAATGTCTGTGGTTTTATTTTAATACCCTGCCATTTGTCTTATACGCTGTTTTGGGGAACTATTATTATTGTACCTAATAATATTATGCTTAATACTACATAACAAAAATGTCTTGCTTTCAGTAGGCTTTGGTAAGGTTAAGTTTAATTTTCTTAAGCTTTACAATATATATAATAAAACAATACCTATTTAAATTTATCTTTCAGCGTTTAAAGGTAACTAACTATAACTATAGAGAAAGTCGACTGAGAAAGATCAATCACCCAACATAAGATGGCAACTGGCCATGTACTGGATCTGTACCCAGCATACGAGAAGCACTGTGATATGTAGTGTTTCACACGCCTAAAGACTAAAAGGACCATATATCATCAGACAACAAGAATACTTTTATCGCCATCCAACGATAAAACTAATCCATCATTTTATAACACCAAAATCAAAACTATTACATCTATATCTATATACATTTACATAATATTGTCTTAAGTTCACGAATTAAAATTTGTTATTAAACTACTTCATAGTAATTAGTTTACTTTTAATATTCAGACGACTCGATGGCGTAGTGGTTAGTGTAACCGACTGCCACGCCTGAGGTCGCGGGTTCGATACCCACACAAGTCAAACATTTGCGTGCTTGAACATGGATGTTTGTCTTGGTCTGGGTGTTTCTATGTACAATATGTATGTATTTACAAAAAAAAGTATATATATATATGTTTATCCACTGTCTAGTACCCATAGTACAAGCTCTGCTTAGTTTTGGCTAGATGGTGCTGCGTGTATGTGATAGAATATTATTATTATTATTATTCTATATAGATGTCAAGTTTTGATCTATATTTTGAATCTCATTAAGTCGTAATAAAAAGATAACAAGCAATGGATACTGTTATCTTAAAATCTTCACACTAAAGATTATGATTGAATATTAATACTGGCTATAAGTGTTACAAAAACCATCTTCTTCATAACGTTATAAGATTTCTCGCTTGAGTCATAAATCGTTCTCTATCGGTGGATATTGTGTTTGGTGGATAGTAGACAAAACAACGATTAATATCGTCGTTAAACAAATGACAGGTCGTTTGTTACTACAATATTACGCGCAGACTCGATGCATAGTTAGCGGGCACACCGACGTAAGTATATGCGGGAGCTCAAGTGTTACAAAAATTATCAAATCCTTACAAATACATTATAATATTATAATATTTTCTCTCACTCATCAACAATTCAAACGTAAAGCTATTGAATTGTTTAAATCACTTTAGGTTAAGTACAACGTTTCATCTTAGGTTTTGTTTGTTAAAAATTGTCAAATTCATTCAATTGTGTTCACCATCACTTTCATTTTCCATACGTGGACAATGGTGTTGATTATTATATTATGTAATTTCATGTAAAACACTATATTGTTATACTTTAACATGTAATTGTTTTTACTCCCTAATAAATAAAATAAAATACAATTTAGGCAAACTTTTTATAATTCATTAAAATTTGTAAAGATGTTTGCATATTTATTACGTAATATAATATTAATCTGAAACTATTCAACGAATACGGATGAAACTTGGCACGTAGATAGAACTCATCATGAGGTAACGCACAGGATTTTTATGCCCTTGCATTCGCTCCCGTAAGAAGCAAGCGAGCTGCGGGCCGGCAACAAACTAATATAATTTGAAAGGCTAAAAAAATTTAGATTTTTAAGTAGGTATGCATTTGTGACATGACTATTATAGTTATTTAAACATTACAACATTTTCGTTTCTAAGGGCACTTTACGACAAAATAACTTGCTTTCTGTAATCAAGAGACATGATTAGAGTGACAAATAAGTTACAGTGACAAACCAATCACAATGATAAAATAATATCAGAATTAAAATATATATCTAGTGACAAAACAGTCACAGTGACAAGAAAGTCACGCAAACAGAATAATTGCAGTGACAAAAGGTTCATAACTCTTAGGTAAATTCATATCCTTGCTGCAATACACGATTGTACCAGTAACAAATGACCTAACCACGTACGTCTTCGCGTTCGCGAATCGTATCTTACATTATTTACATAAGGCTCCTTCGACCTCGACCATTGTGATTTATTACGTAGAATAATATATCATTTGTTATTTGCAATATAGGGGGCGCTTATAGAGAATAAGTTGTTTTTTTTGACTTCTTTGGTGTTATATATATTTTCGATTATGTATTCGTAATGATTTAACTTTCGTGTAATCGTAATATCATAGTATACGGCATATAATTTAAAAGCATAATCATGTTTAAGCGTATATTGGAAAGGTTATATCCCGTAAAACATGATCGGTTTTCCGTAAACGAGAAGCAGTGACTTTATGGGTCAGCGCCGACGGACGGAGTGGCAGCGAAGAGACTAATAAAATACAATAACAATTTAAATTCAACCTAAAGTTCTTCAGAAGACGACTGTATTTGGTACAACGAACAACGTGGTCTCTTCGGTGCCACTCCGTCCGTCGGCGCTGACCCTATGTTTTAGTACTGGACCTGTGCAGTAAGGCTTAGTGGCTTTACGTCATTAAGACACTCCACATGACCTTATGACGTACTACGGCACTTAGCTAGACAGAAGCTAACAGAGAGAAAGAGAGGAGGAGCTATCAAGAACATTAGCATTTGTAAGCCAAACTGATAAAAATCTTAAAGAAAATGTATAATTTATCAATGCTGTAAATATATTCAGAAAGGATAACCGACATAAATTACTTAAAAGACGATGTTGATAAACGTGAAGAATAGTCTAGAATTATCTGCGTAAAATAAAACAGAAACTGATTGAAATTGACACAAGAGATTGAGGTATTACGTCAAGACTTATCTTTCTTCATGTTAAACAAAAGCTTTTAATTTTAAACATAATTTTGATCTTCCTGACCGGCCAAATCATACTTTTCTGCTAGGCGCAGTATGTTTCTTATAATATTATTATATAGGCTTTTGATTAAAAGGCTTAGCCTTATATCGTTTTAACAATTTAGCCTTATGCTTCAGTAGGCATACCCGCTAAAACTTATTTTCTACAGACAATAAAAAGGTAAATTTAAATTAATCTTAAGCGATATAATTATAATACAGATAAGCGAATAAGCTTTAACATTAATAAAGCCTCAGTAAATGTACTCGTAGAGATAGCCCTTTTCATTAAATTGTCTTTTATTTAATTAACTTTGCCTAGTAGAATACACACGCGATGTTATAAATTATATTAATAGTTCGTAATGGAAAACTCTTTTGTGACTTATTTAATTTCACTTTCGCCATTTTCTTTTGCGTCATTTGACACGACGTTCCATATTGTACAATGATCATTTATTTTATTAATCTTTTTAAAATTAATGATTCTATGACTTTAATTTCGTCGTACGTTAAGTAAGTTGACGTGAGCTTAACTGTATTTTTAGCGTTGTTTTATATAGCTAAGATAGTAAATAAGTGTAACTTTATTCCGATGGTGAGTTGTTCTCATATTTGGATGTTCATCATCAAGGATATTGTATCAACCCTGTATATACGCCATCGGGATTAAGGGAAATCCACGGTTTCCTTTTGTGTAACTGTAAAACTCTATTCACCGACAGAAGACAAATCTCCATATCTGTTAATTCTATACAATATTTTCTTATATGTGCGAATTCTGCAATAGATCAACGTGGTAGACTGTGATTCAATTATTCGCATAGTGAGGATAGGCCCAGAACAGTTGCACAAGCTAGGGTGATATTCACGCATGCATTTTCAAAACTCAAAGCGCATTTAATTTCTTGGTCTGGGTATTTCTATGTATAATATGTATGTATTTACAAAAAAAAAGTATATAATAATTATGTATGTTTATCCATTGTCTAGTACCCGTAGCTAGAACAACATCTAGCCCAAACAAGCTCTGCTTAGTTTGGGCTAGATGGTGTTGTGTGTGTGGTAGAATATTATATTTTTACTCTTTATTTAAATCTTTTTAATACATTTTTCATTTTATAATACCTATACATATATAAAAGTTACATTTAAAAATATAAAATATATGGTACCCCACCGGCATCGGGAACAGGGTGCAAGCTGCCGGTGGTTCGGATTCCAGAGATAGGAACCTTCTCACAACGCGTGCCGTATCTAATAGCACTGCCTTCTGCATCAAATGCTTGATCCAAGCACCTAACGTGAGCCTCTTTAGATGGTGATCGATTGCTCTTGGCTATTAGACCATTGATAGATATGACTATAGGCACAATAATTGCCGAATCCACATTATTATTATTATACTGCTTTTAACTTTTTATGAGACGTAAAATGTATATTATGTTTGCCAGCGCTACCAAATCCAAGCATCAAAGTCGATTTACAACGTGCTAGAGAATTTTCACAGTATTTTATTATCCTTTCGATGTTTAAAAATGGAACATCCTGAATGAGCGTGTAATCCAAGTTTAACGACCTGAATGGTGCAATGTAGAGAAACGCTGCATTTATACTAAGAGATTGAAGTTACAATTCTCACACAGAATTTTATTTTATTTTATTTTATTTTGTTTAATTAGGGGGAGCTTACAGCTACACACAAGTAGTTATATAAATACAATCAATAAACGCCAATAACAAGCTTCCAAAATTAGTTCACAGCTTGATTATACGACAGCTTAAGCACATTCAGTATAAAAGAAAAGAAAAGAAAACAAAAAATTTTACTTAACAAATGGATTTACAAGATAAGAGCCAGTAGTAGTATCCAATATTTGTTAAATTTATAAATTATCAACAAAAAACTTGGTTAAAAAGGATCTGGCAGAATATTTACTAGTAGTAAAGAGATCAAAACGACTGTCAACATTTAATTTGTTAAATTCAATGAATTCTCTAGGCAAAAAGCTATTTACTCTAAAATTAGTGTGGCACGGAGGTCTATATAACAAGAGATTTCTACGTAAATTTCTTACTGGAATTCTTAACTTTATTTTCGAAAGAGATTTTTTAATTTAATATTTTTCTATCTCAGTACTAATTTATAAAACAGGGATTATGCCTAGCGTAGCAATCGTCTTTTCAACGCCAAGCATTTTTAATAAATTTAATATCACGCACACAGATTATTAAAAGAGATACAGATATTAAAATTAATTATGTCCATATTACAGATTATTAAAAGTGGAAAGCGTTAGAATATATATTTACAATATGAGATTTTGTTGTACCATGGAGCACTTGTAACGTCTTTAAAAAACTTTTGATGTGAACCTTGAGATAAGGACAACTATGAGTAGAGTTTTATCTTATCTTATGTGGGCGCCAGTCAGTGCAGACCGGCGACACTTCGACCCAGTGGGATCTTTTGTGTCGACATTCTCCCAATAACGACTGCCATAGATGTTTGCCATAGAATTCATGGCAGTCGGGACCAACGGCTTAATGTGCTTCCCGAGGCACGGAGCAGGTGATAATTGTCAAACAATACGCACATAATTTCGAAAAGTCATATAACTTCCGAAAGTCAGAGGTGCGCGACGTGGGTTCGAACCCGAGACCCTCTGCATTGCAGTCTGTTGGTCTCCTCACTGAGCTATCGCTGTTATATATATTTTATTAAATATATGTACATAAATTGATATGGAAAAGTAGATGCGTGTCAAATATGTAGTTTTTATAGCGTTGAGGTTGGAAACACATTTAAGTTGACGACATAAATGGCTTTATATGTAGTACTAAATAGAGTTTTACACAGATCACAACTTCTAATAAATAACTGTATAGTTGGGTAAGTGTAATAATTATGTAAATGTTTGTATTGAGTATATCGCCAATTGTTAGGCATCCTTCATTCTCAGAAATGTTCTAACTGAAATAGTCCTTGTACAATTTCCGCAAAGCTGTTCATCGACCGGACCCATCATCATGAAATTTTGTATACACGTTGTCAGGTGAACAGAAAAGGACATAGACTACCTTTTATCCAGGAGAAAGTACTGGTACTAAACTTTTTTTCTCCTCCTAATGCATTCCCCCTTGCAACAAGGTAAGAGTGCTATGTCGGGCACTCTCGAGACTTCGGGCCTACCAACTAAAACCATCACGGTGTGTCAACGTTGTATAGTGGGTATGACCCACTCCGTAGTGTCCATAGCAGACAGAAAAGGCTAAAGGCTACTAACCTAACCTTACCTTCATTTACGCGACCGAAGCTGCGGGCAAAATCTAGTACAGAAATAAAAACAAAACATGAAACAGTGTCAATCTGTTTCGTTACATAATTCTCAACAAAACAACAAATAAACCATTTAAACAACAATCAAAGCCCATTCAAAACGAATAGCCAAAATGCGTATAAATTACCCGTAAAAAAGTACACACGTAGCAACACGTCCCCCGTTAATATACGCGTGTTAATTTACGCGTTTTTACGTCGTAACGCCGCTGTGTACCCGCCCTTACGCCCCTGTGATATATGGCGACAAGGCTCGACACGATTTTATGTTAAAGGTGCGTCCGGTGTATCAACTTAGTGTTATTTATTAACTTGCCAAGATTTTGTATGTTTTAGATTTAATCTTTACGGCCCACGGTAAGTGGGTAATAATATAGTGTAAGAGTGGATGGAAATGAACGGTTATTTTGTTTGCTCGTGCCAATGTAAACTGGTTATGAAAACAACTACTATTATTAAGTGATTTTTAATAAGGAAGTCAACAGGTTGGAGAGATTGTTGTTTCAAATAATCAATTTTAATTGGAACCTTCGAGTCCTTATGATAAGCAATGTTTAATTGAAGTTTAACTTATTGAGTCGCAGCGGCACACCGCCGGCCAGACACTAGAAATTTTTAATTATATCTGGTATTCTAAGACTTGACAGATTAAGTCGCTCTTTCATTATTAATTTTAGTTCTTATGTTCGTGAGTTTATTAGATGAAAACAATAGTTTTGTTGAATATTATAGGTTAACTTTATAAAGGAGATTAAATATAATGACCACCAAAAATACTAACTGCACAGCAAAATATGCTTACTAAAATAAATCATAACGAGCACCTATACGCCTCAAATCACTGCATTCCGTCTCGGAAGGGTTAGGTTATGTTAGGTTCCTTCTTAAACCCACCCAAAAATTGGTCGACCTAGTTTGATCTTTTTAAATATATTTTGGTGTGCAATTAGTATTTTTGGTAAGCATATTTTGTTGTGCAATTAGTATTTTTTTGCTGTGCAGTTAAATACTACCCTTTATAAAGATACATTATGCTAGCGAGACATTATTGCCATAACATTGCAAAAGGCAGAATTATAAATAAATGGAAATATAACATCCATCATATTCTGTCATTATTTCTTTATTAGAACTTTTTAAGTAACGGCAATAATCACACAATATTATCAAAAGTATTTTCTAAATCAGATTTAATAATAGAGCATTTCCAGTAAGCTTTAGAACAATCTATCTCTTGCGGTAGATTTATACCAGCCTCCTTCTTTAGGAGAATTGGTAAATCTGGTGGAAAGCTGACTTACTTATGTAGTTGACGTTTACCGATTCACCGGTCACTCTAGAAAATAATTCCTTAAGAAAAAGGACTAATAATAATATCAGCTCTCTATTAAACTGTCCCACTGCTGTGCACGGGCCTCTTCTTAGTGTGAGAAAGGTTAGGCCATAGACCACCACGCACAGTGCAGGTTGGCAGACTTCACATATATTCGAGAACATTATGGAGAACTCTCAGACATTCAGGTTTCCTCCCGATGCTTTCCTTCACCGTTAAAGCGAGTGCCAATTAACTATTTAATACGCACATAACTTCCGAAAAGTCAGAGAAGCACGCCTTGGGTTCAAACTCAAGACCTCTGCGTGGCAGTCCAATGGTTTCCCACTAGGCTATCACTGCTGCATCCTTTGTCAATATGGCCTGCCCATCGAGACTTCATTCGTATTCGAAGTCGAATAATAAGTCTTTATTCTTATATACCTATTATAACACTTTACGGCACTTATATTGCTATTATTTTATTTAGCACTCAATAAAACGTAATACAGTCGGCTCGTAACACACGTGACATTTTTACGTGACTGTTATGTGCGGGCCTTTATACCAAGATATATTGCGATGGATTAAAATGTCACTGATGGTCAAGGGACTTTGGTGAAGCGTGTATTTTGATTGGCTTGCTTTTTATATTGTGCGAAGAGTTTGTTTTTATTTCGATTGACTACTTTATTTTTACGTAACTTTGTATCGGTATATTTCCACCAGATTTTTTGTTTGTTAGTTAGTTTGGTGAATTAGTGATGTACTAGGTTGGGCAATGTAAAACAACAATTGGTAATCGAATATGGGAGGTCCTATGTTTTAAAAATTAACAGTCGCAGTATTGAATTTGGGAATGTGCCCCTCTCTTGTCTCAGTGTGAAATACAATCGCCTCCTTACGTAGCACCTAGCCGGTGAAATATCGTTGTGATTTGCCCTTCTGACACCTTTTGATGCAATCGTTAACCTTGCAGTTTGTTTTCCAAATTGCTACGTTCTTCAAAGAAAAACTTGCGACATCTAGTGAGTCAGGCCACTGCTCACTCAACAAACACCTATTCAACATCGGCATCACTGACAGCCCCTTATGTAGAGGCTGCATGGAGACCGAGGAGACACCAGCTCACGTGCTACTGTATTGCGAAAGCGTGCAACTAACGGGCAAGACTACTAAACAGTCCAGAAACGATGAAGGAAGTACTGCGCAACACCGGTCCCCTATTGTCTTTCTGGACGGAGCTGGGATGGTATGAGTAATCGAACAACTTTTCGCGTCAGCCACTTACGCACAAAGGCCCAATTGTGGGGCTAAGTGCGGATAACACACCTCCAACTAACTAACCTTGCAGTTTGGCGTTCACCGACATTTTCCAAGAAATTGGTTATAAAGCGTCTAATAATAATAAAGACAATGCATGTGACCGGTGTCGGTTTCATGGACGCAAATACTAGTTTATTGAGAGCCAACCTGTCGAATGAGATACTCTTACTTTAATTGTTATGATTTATGTACAAGCGAACGCCACTTAAATAATAACGGCAAAAAAACGAAGTCCTGTATTTATTTATAAATTCAGTTTTAACAGCTACAGTTTAGATACTTTAAAAGCAAATAAACATTTTTATTCGGTACATTCGGCAGTCATAAATTCCAACAAGATAGTATCAACAATCAGAGTGAATCCGTGAATATTTTACGAATAGCTCACACAGAGCACGATAATACAATTTATTTATAAATCACCCTGAACGGTAATGTACTAAAAATACTAGAAGAGGCTTTTGTAAAATTCTTGAACATTTATATTCCTCTCTGCTCTGAAAATAACTGCATGTGATGTTTAAGGACTGATAGACGCTCACCTAAATATATCCAAAGATGTAGGCACATTTCATTAGCTTTGTTTAAATTCTACAGCCTTAAAACAAAGATAAAGGATCTTATTGCCCTTTACCGCGCAGATTCTATGCTGCAAATGACATCTTCCTAATCATATAGTAAATTTATGAGTAACTTAGTATTTATTCAATTGTAATAACTTTGAAGAGATACCCGCTCGTTTATAATTTAAGATTTTACTTAATAGGAAGGGAGGTGGTTAGTCGACACATGGAGTTTAAAAAATTTAATATGCTTAATGTGGCAACGGACTAAGGATCTACAATTTTATTTTGTAAATATTTCTATGGTTAGATCATAATTGGTCATATCATATGGTTAGAACTTCTTACAACACAACAATACAACACAAGATTAAGAATAACTAAAAAAAAGAATAAAGCAAAGGTATCTTATAATCGTACCTAGGAAAAGTCGTAGTGTGCATTACCTTCTTAAAAACATCACATGAGTCTACACATATAAACATACAGGTACTCGTATGTAAAATATCAGCGAAATAAATCATTGTCTAGCCACGAGAAAAATACAAATATTTTTTATTTACCAGCAACTCTTGTTCGCAATGATATATATCATTGACTCTCTCAGTCTAACTTTATTTTTGTATTGAGAGCCAGCCTGTCGAATACGATACTCTTACTTTGATAGTTTTGATTTGTGGACACGCGAACGTCACTCAAATAATAATGGCTTGTCAAAAGAACTGAACAAAATCCTGTATTTATAATAGAACGATATTTTCTGAGTTATGTATACTGAACGACTAAACGAAGTTACATTTGTGAAGAGTTTTAATATTGGTTTTTGCCTGTTCTCAAATAGTAGTCTACGAATAATAAAAGTCGTGGTAGTGTATATTGTGGGTACTTGATACGCAATAGTGCATCTGATAGTTCAATTTAGACATGCTCTCTGTAATCGTAGTTATTGGTTTTTAATATATTGGATCGCCGGAGCTGTACCGTACCTACCGTAGAGATGTATTACATACGCACGTTATACCTACATATTATATCTTAGGTAGTGGACGGGTCAGACGGAAGAAAACCCTTTAATTTTTGCTCCATTCAAACCCAGAACAATTTATACTACGGCATCAGTTTTGTACAAGGTAAATAGTAAGTAACGTGATTAAATTTTTTTATACTTGATTAATCCGATGAAATCGATGATAAAAGAATGTAAATGTTTTTTTTTCTCTTTGTTTATTTAGGGGAATGTAAATGTTGTGTTTAGGATAATTTATATTTATCTGTATGAGTGAGTAAGCGTTTTTTGCAGCTATTAGCAGTACTTTTGTGGTTTTCTGCTAAAACTTGTAGCTTTCTGACCTAAAGAGGAACCTTAATAACCTTGGTTGTGTTAACTTTGGACTCAGTGAGGTGTCAGTTATACATAATTCGAGCAGCGATAGCTCAGTGGGGATACCAACAGACTGCAATGCAGAGGGTTTCGGGGTCGAACCCACGTCGCGCACCTCTGACTTTCGGAAGTTATATGACTTTTCGAAATTATGTGCGTATTGATTGACAATTATTGCCTGCTCCGTGCCTCGGAGAGCACGTTAAGCCGTTGGTCCTGGCTGCCATGAACATCTATGGCAGTCGTTATTGGGAGAGTGTCGACACAAAAGATCCCACTGGGTCGAAGTGTCGCCGGTCTGCACTGACTGGCCCTCACATAAGATAAGATTCTGATATACATCATTCGAGATTCACACCTGCAATCACCGAAAGCACATGTGTATTACACATTTCTTTAATTATGTTAAAAGTCCAACATAGGAGTCGCCTCCTATTGTCTATTGCAATCAAGCAAATATTTTGACACTGTACTGCTACATAAAATTTTGAAATAGAGTAATCTAATAATATATTTCCGATCGCGAACCGAAACCTGGACCGTATTTTCATCCGCAAACTTCAGTTCTAGAACTTTATAAGCGTCAGTAGCACCTATTGAACCATTTATAATCCTGATTTATAAATTGCCACCAAAAGGAAATCACGTCGTAGCTGTATTCAAGTATTGTGCAACATGTTATTTATAGTATATCACAAATTTAAAGCTATTGAGCTTGGCTGGTTCGACGCGAATGAATTGAATCCATTGATAACGTGCGTGTCACGTGTTAAACTGGCAATGGTAACTGAGTCGCGTGCTTACACACAAGTGCGTGTTTATGTGTGATTGTTTGTGTTTAATATATGTGAGTATCGGTGTGTGTGTGAAAATGTGTGTGCAAGTGTATATGAGCACTTGGTTATTTGTGTGTGTGTGTGTATGTAAATGTTTGATAAAGTGAAACCGTGAGGGAGAAGAGTGACAAAATTAGTCGCGACAATGTGTGCGAATGAATTGTTCTTTGATAACGTGACTGACAGCATTTCGATTGTATATATACTGCCCAGTTGGCGCTTTGGCATAAGTTTGCGACAAATTGTAATGATTCGTTCGCTTAATGTGTGTGAACATTCAGTTCATAATATTTGGCGCAGTGGTAATGGACAGGTGTTTATTTTTAAGTGATATTATGTTATATTGTCTTCTGTTTACGCGAATGTTATTCATTGAAATTAAACTACTATATACGGATTTTATCGCGTTGTTTATTTGACACTTTATTACAAAATGTTGAAAAACTGTTACACTACTAAACAACGATAACGATTTCAATGATATTATGTTTTCACATTGCATTGGTCGAACTATCTGTACCTATTTAATTTGAAATGAAGAAAGAAGGAATTCCGTGTTTTGGCAGAGAACTTATATATGAAATATAATTATGCTATGCTACCCATAACACAAGTATAATCTTAGCTTAGATCCCAGAGTTTAATACCTACAACATAAATAACATGATTTGTTTTATAGTAAATATAAATTTGTGATATTATTATTTACCATTTACCGTCAGGCTGGCCGTATGCACGTTTGCAATCTGATTTATACATAAACCTGTTGTAAGTGCATTTATTTTCTTGCATTGGAGCCAGTCATTTGCACTTATTTAATTTGCAACAAACTTAAGGCTAGCGCAGAGATATAAACGTGTGTGGCTATGTCATATAAAATCTGCTGTGAGATATTATTAGAAATTATCACAGGTACATCGCAATCTATTATTGGATCTTGGTCTCACACATCGATGCTTGCTCCAGACATGCGTAATTAATACATAGAAAAATCGCTCGGTCCATTTAGCGGGCTAATCAGGTCGGCGTATCGACACGTGTGACGTCACACCCGGGTGTAAGAGCCAACTGAACCGGTTCCGGCGTACGCACTCGTCTGTGGCCGCTTGATAACGACACGGATCGCTTCAAATTAAGCGGTGAGCAGTCACGTTACGGTGTGCGACAAAGCGGAGATGGGTGAAATAGATATATCTGGTTATTAAGTTGGATAAATTATTATAACATTTAGTAGAGATAAGCTAAGTGTAGATGTGTGCACAATAATAATTTGGAATTGTGTTGCTACCATATTTGCTTAACGTGTTGCGCCATATCTATATCTATTCATATATACATATACTAAAATCGTAGGAAAGTCAAAACTGTACATTGAATATTTTTTTAAAAGAATACTTGGGGCGTGATCTACATTCGATATCGAAGCCAAAAATATAGTTTTTAGAATTCTTGTCTGTTTGTCTGTATGTATGTCCGGGCTAAACTCAAAAAGTATTGCATGGATTTACTTCAAATTTTGCATGAATATTACTAACAGGTCGGGTCAACATATAGGCTACATATTATCACGCTATCACCTACGGGGGAGGAGCTGTAAATCTTTATTTTTCTTACGCATTCTGTGACAGCGTGTAATCTAACGACGCATATTTAAATGTTGTTTTTGAGTAAGCCATGCTATTATCTAGCTTTACACTATAAAAACTACGCCATTTAAGTAACTTGGGCAGAGAAATATAGTTGGGTTCCGCGGCGACAAACACTTTTTAGTTAAAATCTACGCGGACAAAGTCGCAGGTAACAGCTAGTTTCGAATATAATTTAATTTAGTATCATGATTTCTGCTGCGGTTCACGTACAGAGATGGGCAAAGAGAAGGCTCGTTAGCAACAAATATGTTTTAAGCGATTTTCACATAATTTAAGTATCAGTAATGCACCAGTTGTCAATGCGGCTGCTGTGCGTGAGGTGCTGGGTTCGATTTAAATGTCACGGAAAGTTTTAATACTAGCTCGAAATCTGGTAAATTGTGCTTCGTGGACGGCAATAGGCTCTACTTATCATGGGGCATCTAAAAAATTGCCAGTAAAATCTGGCTTTAAAATACTTGTCTACTGTCTGCCATTTATATATTATAGTCATATATGTACATATATAGGCTTAAGTCAAAATATTATAATATATGTATAAGGCTATAGTCCACTGCAGCCAGGTGCGATTTCAGTAAAAGCTAAGGATAATCCGTAAAAAAAATCACAGCCCATTTGCATCCGCTGTATTTCAGAGAGAAAGCAATTTATAATACGCTGTGACAAAATATGTTCATGTTGTACTAAGCCTTTTTATTTCAGAAAACTGTTACAATTCCACCGTACGTTTTTGTCTGCGGCAACAAGATAGTGTCGTGGATCACTTAAATTCTGCAAAGCCTTCATATTTTTTTATGTTTTAATTTAAAGCGGCACTTTTTTATTATGTTGATGTTTTCAGTGATGTAACTTCGAGAGCAAGGCTGGACAGTTATTTCCCCAGGTGGTTTTGAATACTTTAATACCAGGACGTCGCGTTAAGCCTTCCGTTTTAGTTGTCATATTGAAATTGTGTCCAGTTAAATAGCTACATAAATAGTAATACGTCTTATAGACACGTATATATCTTGACTAATTATAGATAGAGGCGAAGTCTAGGTAAAATAAAGGCTATTTTATTAAATTTGGTAGATATCATGTTTGATCATTCGTAGGCAGTAAACTTAGTACTTTTATTTGCTCTCTGTTGTAAGCTAAAATAGGAAAAGTTTGATTCGTCCCACAGGGCACAGAAGCCCGCTTGTCATGTTCTAAGCGTATCAGTGACAACTACGCAGGCGATATAAACATGACTCATAGATTGTCGATCTGATGATACGGACTTCGTCTGTAGTAAAATCGTGTTGCGAAAGTATTTCTTGCTGTGTGTTCTCGACAGATATATTATTATCTCTGTAACTATGTGTGCTCTGTTATTTAGGCAGTCAAAGAGACCGGCTATGGATGGTAGTTAGGAACAAGCACAGCATTTACATTTACTCTAGTAATATTTTCCATAATTTTCATAATTTTGGATATTTTTACTATGTAGTGGGCCACGCCAATTCCATCACATCATAAATAGTTATTATTAATTACATATGAACATAAGTTCATAAGTATATTAATATTTTCTCGTTCGCTATTTGATTATATGAACTATAACTATAAAAAATAATAACCCAGAGAAACTACTCCAAAATGTATTTATACAGCATAACCAGCCTTTATCTCCTAGGTTTGATCACTAGAGGCTTTTTGGATTTCATATACCTCACATTTTTTTAAAGGGCTCTTCTCTATTGGACGTACTTATACAACTAGAACATTATTTTATAGTTCAACCTTATTTAAGCTTTGGAAAGCTCTAGCAGGAAAATTAAAACAATTACTACAGCTCTACCAGAATAGCCTTTACGACTTTAGTGTGACAAGGCGAAACACTATTCTGAAAGTTAACACGGCTGATATCTAACAACAGCCCTAACGTCGGTCCATAATCACAACTATAACATGCCAGCCAAATTAAATTTGGACGAACATAAAACTTTGATCATTCAATTCAAGAGGTCAGATAACAAAAAATAAATATTAATCTCCATTCGGTTTATTGCTACGGCGTAGCTGCTACGGTGTAGCACCGCTACGGCCGCTCGTAGAGGCGGCCAACCGTTAAACGGTCTGTCGTAAATAACGGGTCCGCTACGATAAATGAATAATTATCGGAAGGTTACCATTTTACGGTGGTAGCTTTACGGGTGAAGCCTTCTCTTGGTGCGTAATCGTGATAGATAAATAGTAGCTTAATTAAGGGACGAAAATACAATTATAAATTGGCCCCTAGCAAAGGTTTGTTTGGATAATTTAAGTGTGATTTTGGGTGCATTAGTAAAATACTTAAATCACCTTTTATTGTAAGGCTGTAGGAGTATTTGTTTAATTGTTTTAGTGATTTGAGGTGAAAGAAAATAGTAAGAAATTCGTATGGGCATCATTTTGTATCAGCCACTGATATTTGATAGCTGGTCAGCATTCAATCTAGATGTACCCTATGCCAGTTTTAATGTTCATTTGATATCTAGGTAAATAGTTATTCGCAAGATATTTGTACTAGAATATTCGTGTACCAACCGGTAATGATATTGACTAATAAAGAATACCAACACTATATTTTTTAAATCATGTATAGATATTATTTATAATTATTACATCGCAGAAAAATAGAGTGTAATATCTATTAAACTTAATTGCATATAATTAACTTACAACGAATCAATAATTATTATTAAATAACTTATCAAATTTCACAAAACTATTATAATGGAATAAATAAAACAATTTAATATCAATGAAATTGATCAAACAACGGACCAAAGCGAACCGTTCAAAGAAACTTACCTAAACACAAAAGTATTAATTAGTGTAGCAATTAATTTTTGTCTCAAAAACAATCTAGAATCGCAACTAGCGGGGATTAATAGGTCAAGCGTGAACCGCCATAAATCAGGCGGACGCTAAACGAATAATTGATGGTACAAATGGACGCGCTACCCCTCCCCTAAGCTCCCTCCCCCCCGTTAGCTTCGCGCGAAAGCTAAGCGAATTAATTATCCACGGATGTTGTATGCGATATACGAGATAATGTGGCGCGTGCGTATGTGTGTGTATGTAGTTTTGAATGCGTGTGTAGATAAGAGTGTATAATGTGTGTGTGCAAGCGATGTTTTACTTATTAGGTGTGTGAATGTGAGTTTGTTAATTTCTTAGTAGGTGAGGTGGCATCTAGAACCTACATATTGTTATGTCAAAGACGTAACCTTCTATTTTAATTTAAATGGTAGCTCAGTGCATTTTAGATTGGTTTATTAAATTGACATATTAATAGCGCATCATTCGTTTTTTTTGTTATGCCAATGATAAACATTGGACACAACTATTATGAAGCTTTTGTCAAATTACTATCACGGTTAGAAATAAAATAATAAAATATATTATTAATTTTGGTCATTACATATACAGTACAGTATATACAGATATTTAAAATATAAATATATTTTTATAAAAAATTAACATTACATTTGGGTCCGTCCAATGGCATATATTAGTCACTACGCTTTCGAACCATAAAAAGGGCTCCAGACAAATATCGTAAAGTTTGTAAAGATATTTGGATGTATGTCTCTTAAACAAGCGCAAACTGCAAAACGAATATGGAGAAAACTTGGCACGTAGGTCATATCGTAGATTAAATTAACAAGTAGGATACTTTTTATCCCGGTATGTGTTCCCAAGGGACTCGAAAAGAAAATAGCAAACAATACCAACCATATTGTCAGATTGGGAGATGCTGCTGATAATTCTAAAAAGCAGAAATATGTTCGATAAACAAAATATATTATTATTAAGCCTAAAACGTGTAAGCGCATCTATGCGTAGTTATGATAGAGTATAAAAGAATGGCTTAAATAATGTGTAACAATAAAAAGGTAATAATTAATTAAGTAGTAGCACAAAGGTTGCTCTGTAAAAACAATGTACACGTTTTAAAATCAAATCACTGTTTTAACGTTCACGCAGCAAGTCGAACCGAAGAGGGTAGGGCGATTCTTTCCTGATGAGTTTTCCTTTTTTTTGGTCCCCGACATTAATTCGAAAGTAGAATTTCAGTGTGCCATCAAAATTCCTCGCTCGTACGTAATTTAAGAGTAGGTAAGGCGAAACGTCAGTTTTTTTTATTTGAAATTCTCTTCCTCTGACTATCAAAGGGGATTCCCTTTTTCTTTTACTTATGTAAATTATTTAACGTTCGTTTTTTATGTGTTGTGAGTGAAGGTATGCAATAGTTTTGTTTTTTGCCGTGATTTGGAGCAATGAGAGCTTGGTTATAAAAATAGGCGTACTAAATTACTTCGAAAGTTGGGTATGGCAAAAGAAGCATGAGAGCAGAATAAATGCTGTAGAAATGAGAGCGTTGAGAAGCATATGTGGTGTGACTCTGAAAGATAGAATAAGGATTAGTGTGATTAGAGAGAGATGCGGCGTGAAAGTGGATATAGTGACAAGAATAGAAAAGGGTATGTTAAGCTGGTTTGGACATGAAGAAATAATGGACGAGGAAAGACTGACTAAGAAAGTTTATAAGGCTAGTGTGAATGGAACAGTCGCAAGAGGAAAACCTAGGCGAACGTTTCTCGACCAGATCGGAGGCGTTCTGGACAAAGGCCAGATTAAGAGCTCCTTGAACCAACGGGCGTGTATGAGGAATGTGATGAAAGTGAATGAAGCCAGAGAATTGTGTCAGGATCGTAGCAAATGGAAATCCGTAGTCTCTGCCTACCCCTCTGGGAAACAGGCGTGAATCTATGTATGTATGTATATAAATAACTTCAACAATCAAATAAGAATCAAAATACTTTGTCTGTATCTTTGTTTTTGTATTTGTACATCTAGTGTCGGTTTGTTTGTTACTGCCACGTTATTACTTACTTAAATTATTATTCGTGACAGCCAAGAATATTTTAATATTTTTATCTTAGCATTTTGTGTTAAAATTACTGACATTAAAACCCCTACAGCTAAACTAAATTCCTAGATTTAATCGGTAGTGTAATAGGTGGTTGACGGAACCAAGCATTTCTACGTGCACCCGTTTTCATTGTAGTCTGCTTATTAAGGCAAAATACTTATAATTCTTAGATATTTTAGTGCCAGAATAAAAATATTTTTAACTTAGGCGTTTATAGTTTATTTCTCACTTGTCTTACTTGTTATACAATCAATTTGTTATAAAATAATTCAGTTACTGCTTTTAGACTATACTCGATCTTTAATAAATAATTCCATCTTGTAATATATTTAGTTAGGCTGTTGCGTGGAATTGAATGCAATCCTGGAGTACTGCGATGCCTTTAGTCTCTGTGTACCAGATCGATACATATGGCGGCGGCGACGTCCACCACTCTTAGTCGTACCAAACGCCAGGACCAACTTACTGGCAAAGTGTCCCATATCCAGGTCTATTAAAGTAATTAATATGATAAGCAAGAATGTTGATATATTTTGCTGTCACATTAGTGAGTTGACAAAAATTACTATTTACACAGTGTCCTATTTATGTTCCTAGTATTGTAAGTAGTTATAAGTTAAAAGTTTATTTGTAATGTTGTATTTTTTTACTTTAGTTCTATTTTTGTTTTTTTTTTAGTTAGTTAGTTGAGTTTTATGTTTATTTTTTCATGTATATAATTAAGATGTAGCGCACTATCGAATTGGGGTTACCTGTAATGATAGTTGTAAGTTTAAAAATAAATAAATAACAATTAAAAAATTTAAAATAATGACCAATACGACACAGACAATACAAAACTATCGTATAGTGTCTAGATCTCTATGTTTTGTCATTAATTGTATGTACGCCTTATTTGTTACATTTTTACTTTCTACGACCATGTCAACTGTTTCTGAATTATTTAATTTAAAAACAATGCTTTGTTTTGAATTAAATGTATTGCATTAAGTATTAGCAGTAATTATGGCTGTATGTTATGTTTTAAATAAATAAATAATAACTGTTCGGTGTAATATAAGCGAACACTTTAGTAAGCAATAAGCGAGTCACGCGTTTACCTAATTACATCAAACGTATAGAGAGTCAGTGCAATTTCTGTGACCGCGTCATTCGGGTGCATTCAATGCAACATTATACCATTTTAATTTAACATTAGATTAAACTAACAGTTTTTAACATTTAGGAACTCATTGTGGAACTTAACAATAAACTATTAGTGTATAACATTTGAGACATATATTTTATTTAACAATCACTGTAAACCTCGCGCTACACTGTACAATAACAATAAAATAAAATTTTCTAATGTCAACATCCTCGAAATTGTATTGAATACTTACATTTCGCCAGGTTTAGATTTAAAAACCACGTAACCCAGGGCAAACATGGGCAATGTTCTAAACGCCGCGCTAATCCAATAACACATTATCCAGGCTTCAAACCTCATACTACATTCACAGCAATATCAATCGCATTTACCACTATTTCGCCACAGAGGCACGTTTATTCAGCACTATCAGTTTCGTTCAGCAAACGCTCTATACAAATTACAAACAAATAAAAACAACAAACAACAATAGGCGACTTAATGAGACTCCAATCCTTTTGTATGAAGAGGGTTAAACTCAGGGAAGGACTCAATTAGACCACATAATCTTACCGTTTGTTTAGTTCAGTAGAAGCTTACGACTGGCAAACTAATGCTATCACTAAATGTATTTCATTTGTCGCCACAAAAGATTTTCTAGTGAGCATGTTTGACTGAGCTAGTATGTGGTTCAAGCAATGTGCAATAATGTTATATTAATGATTAGTCAGCATTGAACTTTCTGTACTTTATTTTTACGTGAATATTTCATTTTTCGGCTGGTTTTTATTAATACATGTCAGATATATAACGGTTTTTTAAATAAATGTCAAAGTACCCACTTTCAATATGTCACAAAGTTGAGTACGTTCTTCTTAATCATGTATATAGTTGGTGCTAGTACTGCCGTGTCTAATACTGATGATTAAGCGACAAAGAGGATGGATAAATAAAATCTGCATATAGACGTTTAAATAGTATTTATTATATTTTTTTTTTGTTTTATCCTACTATATTTTAACCAATAACTTTAATTCTTTACATATATTTACATTATTAATTTTAAAACGAATTAACCTAATATATATTTACAAACGTATTAAAAAAGTAACATAATTATTAATTGATTGACGAGTTTCGTATCTGTCGAGCTGTTTACCTGTCGAGATGGGTATCTGACGAGACGTGCATCTGACGAGACGTGCATCTGTCGAGACGCGCATCTGTCGAGATGCGTATCTGTGGAGATGCGTATCTGTCAAGATTCGTATCTGTCAACATGCGTTTTCTGGCAAAATACGTATTTGACCACTTGCGTTTCTGACGACACGCTGCGAATCCAATTTATTGAGTGTTAGCGGTATTCCAGTCGCCAGATACAATTGGTTTTTAATTTGGTGATTTAATGAACGACAACTCATTAACTGAATGTAACACATACATTTACATCAATATGTAAATGTATGTGTTTATTCTGTTAATATGCCTAATATAAAAAACAGTGGTGCAGCGGTAGTGATTGCATAAGGGTTCAAATTCGATGCCCGTGTCAGGTAAGGTAGCAGCACGAAGTATGAAACTGTGTCCAGTAGACAATAACAAGCTTCTCTTTAATGTGGTACATAAAAACATTGCTTGCAAATTGTGTGTGTAAAACAGTTCTGCTTTACTCTTCAGATAATATAGATAGATATGAAACAACTTGTAGCTTTTAGAGTTCGAAAAACTCTTATACAACAGCTTTGTCCGTCCGTCCGTCTGTTATACAACTTTCAACTCAAGAACCGTAAGAGCTAGAGACTCGCGGTCAACGACATTCGACTGAGCATAGTCGACATACCCCTGACTATGACATTTGACCTCTGACCTCAAAGTCACGTGGTATAACGTGACCTTTGCATATTACTTGAACCATTTTTTCGCACTCTAAGATTTACGGCAATTCATTCATCATTCACACATCGCTTTTCACTTGTTTATTATTGTTTAAAATACTCAGACGAGAGTCAATACTCGTCAAATACTAGTAATGTACTTATATCAATAGCTATATTAACCCCTTTAAAATGAAGCAAGTCAAACTCTTATTAAAGTATCTTAACATTACATTACTTAATCCAACCAAGCGTACAACGAATATATTTTTTTACATTTAATTAGCAAGCCACACGTTTCAACTCGCAACGTTAAGTGACCAAATATTTAAATACCAAACAGAGAATGGCGGTTGTGCAAATATTCCCAAATTGAATGAAACTATTCCAAATGAAGTTGGATGTAGTTTTGCACAGTGATTTGGTGCCTCGAGGCGCTCACACTCGTCTCGAGTCGACAGAAAGATAAACTTGGCTGTACCACTGTTCGACAAAGTCATTATAGCTCTAGTTTTTGGGAATTAGTTCGTTATTAGCGCTGGTATTGCCTGAAGTTATGCGTAACCGAAAGTTGGAATGAGCTGATGTGAAATGTAGTCGTTTATTTGATTCACACTTCACTTTAAGCGTACATATTCTTACGCATATAAAATTATTTTGTTTATTATTTTGAGCCTGTATTGTCTAAAGGCCAATACAGGCTCAAAGGTCAAAGGTCCAAAGGCCTCCCTCTCGCTTTTCCACATATCCCTATTATGCGCTAGTTTGCACCAGTCTCTCTGTAGTTAATTAATTCGTCTTGCCATCAACGTTTTGGTCTACCACGTTGCCGTATAGAAATATCCATATGTTGATATGACTGCACGAATGGCTTAGTGGTTTAATCGCACTGTTACTGCGCCGAGTGTCATGGGTTCGATCCGCAGACGGGACAAAAAGTTGTTTGATTCTCAAATAGTTTTTCCGGGTCTGGTACAAATAACATATTTGTGTCTGTTGTTTGAATGTTGGTATAGTCCCCCACAACATACAATTTGATCAATGTGCGGGTATGTCTTTTATATAAATGATAAAATAAAATATGTTATGAATAAAGGTACTGCGTACCAAATACAATAATATGTCGATCGATTTAAATAAATCAAATAGCAAAACTTGGATGACAAACTTATAAATCCGGTCACCTGAAAGTAATACAGGAGAAACAATTCGCGACTTACTCATCTTATAAAAATGGAATCGCGTGTATGGGGAACAGACAACTGTTGCTCTAGAACAACATCTCAAAAGTAAATAAGCCTATACCTTAAAATAAAGCACAAGGCTCTGATATGTTGTTAGTCATTTCCTAGTCAAACTGCCACAAGCTTTAACAAAATGGACCTTTAAAATACCTATTTGTTTGCAAACTCGAATGAATCTCAAAGTCCATTAGATAGACAGCTCTACATCTAACAAAATAAACACGAGAACATTGTAAATGCATCAGCGTATTTCTTGAGCCAGACAGTGCCTGGTCTGTAATAGAATAAATGAAACGCACACATACTTAATGACGACCATGAAACGCTGAACTGTTGCGAGCGTAGCGCATAAAAGCGCACCGTGTAACAGTCCAAGTAACGGAAGGTAATTGACAGATTGATTGAGTGATGCCGACGATAGTGAAGGGTGAGTATGATGACAGTTTGAACGTGGACAAGACCCTATGGTAGGTAATGAAAAAATAGAGTATGATGACGGTTTTTCTTTGAGCAGCGATAGCTCAGTGGTGAGACTAACAGACTGCAATGCAGAGGGTCTCGGGTTCGAACCCACGTCGCGCACCTCTGACTTTTAGAAGTTATATGACTTTTCGAAATTATGTGCGTATTGATTGACAATTATCGCCTGCTCCGTGCCTCGGAGAGCACGTTCAGCCGTCGGTCGGTTATTGGGAGAGTGTCGACACAAAACATCCCACTGGGTGGAAGTGTCGCCGGTCTGCACTGACTGGCTGGCCTCCACATAAGATAAGATGATGACGGTTTGATCGTGGATAAGTCCTTGGTTGGTAATGAAAGAAAATCTCATTATATTAGATTTAAATTAAATTATTTTATCCTGATTTAACTGCATAAGCCATGCATTCATACGCAAAGATAAATGCTGTATACAACGTTATTTAAAAAAGATAGATTCCAAAATCCATACTTGTAAAAACAGTCAATGGCTTACGAAAGTTCTGTCCCAAAGCAAGCAGTAATCATGGTGACCCTTCTCACGTCGCGTGGAGCGAGCGCCGAAGGTAATGAGAGCGATTTCATTCTGTAGATACACAATTTTGTATACACTTGATTCGATTGTTATCGATCTGCCTGATGGGCTTTGATTAACTTAAACATACGAATATGTTTATTTTGATTGATTAATACGTACACAGTACCATACGTGCGTATTCGCAAAGAGACTATGCAGCAGATTAGCTCATTGGCGTAGCGGTAGTGAACGTGCTTGCCTTGCGTGACGTCTGGCGTTCGATTCTCGTGATAGACCAAGTTCTTTCTTCTTTTCGTGTAGTTACTGGCCAACCTGTTGTCAAGAGTTGTACAAGCCGCCCGCTTTTAATACGCACATAATTACGAAAAGTCAGATATGCACGCCTTAGGATCGAACTCGAGATAAGTTTCTTGTTTTTTTTTTAATAATAGTAATAAATTTTTATTGCCAAAAATTGCGGGCGTAATATACTTCTAACAACCCCTTCAGGAATAAAGGCGTGAACATATGTAGTTATGCAATGAAATCAATGATTTCACCACCGAAGCAAGTTAAACCCAAATTAATATTATAAATGCGGATGTGAGTTTGTTTGTTACGCTTTTACGCCTTAACTACTCGACCAATCATCATGAAACTTCGCATACGCGTTGTCACCTTATATTCAGAAAAAGTACTATTCTCGAAGTATTAAAAAACATTCGACAAAATTAACGTGAGCAAAGTCGCAAACAAAATTTAGTAACAAATAAAAACAATAACAGTGCCCGAATCAGGCAAAGTCAACAACACTTTGTCCAGCTCGGAAATCGAACCTAAAAACTCATGCAGTGCTGCAGTCGCATTCATTACTACTACCCTACCAAAGTATTCACAGATAAAATTCTACCTATGTAAGAATTCTTATAGAAAGTGTAGGGAGCACAATTCTTTGAAAATAAAGCGTTTAAAAGAACAGCAAGTTTACGGAGAAACGCCACTATTTTTACGGTATTTTTAGACGGGGGAAAACATTTGACGTTAAATGTGCATACGCGAGGTAAATAAAACGTTGTCTATTTTCGCGATCGAGTACATTGATCGCTGTGTATAAGATAGCTTTGAAGTCGATACAAAAAAAGATGAAGTGAAATAGATATCAACATAAACGATTATTTTTATACTATATCAAATATCGATGTGAATAGGATCTTTCATTTTTAGTTTGTGAATGGATGAAATTATATTCTCAGAAGAGAATTGAGAGGATTATTTCTAGCTAGAAGGTGTGTGTTATATGAGAGTACTAGAATTGAGGTAATCATTTATGGATGTTGTACACAACGCGAGTAACATGCGCGAGATGAGGCATTTGCGCCGGATGTATGCTCTGTGTAAATGATCGACGCGATCTCTTCATGCAAGGAGCCCATATCCTTTCGGAGACGCAATGTTGTTAAAACCAAAACTCGACTGTTCAGGAGAGCCAAAGGCCAAAAGTGCATATATACTTTTTTTGATTTGAATGTCGTTCTAAAACAACAAAACCATTTAAACTTAATTTTAGCCATTTTTAATCTAAAATAATGATGTGATGAGTAGTTTTTATCGTTTAGGGAATAGATCTGCTTATTTTTTCTTCTTTTTGCATTATATAAAACATATTTTGTGATTATCTACATTTTAAATACACAGGTGCATAGATCGATGGAACTTGCAAACCTGAATAGCTTACATCAATAATTTATTTTTGCTAAAATAGAATTTATAGTATTTCAAAGAGGAAAGATTTTTAACACAAAAATTACTCAACCGATTTAAAAAAAAATCTCCCTTAGAAAGCTGTATTATCAGCGAGTAACATCCTAACTAATATAATAAAAGCGAAAATGAGTTTGTTTGTTTGTTACCTTTTCACGCCTAAACCACTGAACCGATCATCCTGAAATTTTGCATATACGTTGTCAAGTGTACAGAAACGGACATATGCTACCTTTAATCCCGAAAAAAATTACTGTTCCGAGGAAAACAACAATAACGTTCTTATGATAATAGATGGCGCCACGTGTCTTACCAATCCTGACTGAATTATTACAAGCTAAGTACAACCCGAATTGATTGTCAAATTCTAAATTAACGCGAGCGAAGCCGCGGGTAAAAGCTAGTAGACTATAATTATTTTGTTTGATATAAAAGTACTGTTGCCACATGGGACAAAAATTTGTGTGATCCACAAATGATTGTTCCGAGTCTGGATATTATTTGTGTCCGATGTTTACTAACATAACATTCAAGTTTTACGCGAGTGAAGTCGCGAGCAAAAGCTACTAATATATCACGTTGCGTATAAAGTTTGTGCTTATGTACGTGGTTGTGTACGCTTAGCCAAATAAAAAAGAGCAAATATTTTCTATGTTGATTTACCATATTCGATGACATAAAAGAGTATTGCATGAAATGCTATGATAGTATATTCAGCAAATGTTATTTAAACTTTAACTGGTGTATGTGAAATTGGGAGGTTATTTTATTTATTATTTAAGCTTTGGGCAAACCTTTGCTGATATATATATATATAGACTAGCTATTGCTCGCGGCTTCGCCCACGTAAAAGTAGGGTAGGTTAAGTGTAATAGTACTTATTTAAAATAAAATATAGCATGTTATGTTCCTCGGTAATAATATAGCTTTCTAATGATGAATTTTTTAAATCGACTATGTAGTCTTTGAATTAAATCATTAGAAAAAAATAAACATACAAACAAAAAACAAAATTCAAATTTTTACTCTTTATAATATTAGTATAGATAAATAGATTAGACACACCACAAGAGAAGCCACTAGCGAAAATTACTTACCAATAACTAAACAATACCAACGCTATCTCTACTAGCTTTTGCCCGCGGCTTCGCTCGCGTTAATTTAGAATTTGACAATCAATTCGGGTTGTACTCTGCTTGTAATAATATAATTCAATCATGATTCGAAAGACACGTAGCGCCATGTATTATCTTAAGAACGTTATTATTGTTTTCCTCGGGAACAGTATTCTTTTTCGGGATAAAAGGTAGCCTATGTCTGTTTCTGTACACTTGACAACGTATATGCAAAATTTCAGGATGATCGGTTCAGTGGTTTAGGCGTGAAAAGATAACAAACAACCAAACTCATTTTCGCTTTTATAATATTACTAGCTAGGATTCATATTATGAAAACATAAACTTCCCTTAGTGATAATACTATCAAAAGGCATCAATTAACATCAAACAATTAGAAAAAGAATATAATTGGGATATATGAGGAGACTACACATTGACGCCGTGAAAAACATTGCCTCTGGCCTAATATTATACAAGGGGTGGGCCATACATCCCCAAAAGTGGGGATCCGTGTGAGTTTATTTTCAATTCCGACAACAATACGCTGTTTTTCTCACAAACTACCCACTTAAATATAATGCGGGCGATACGGGGCGCGGTGGAGCGTTTTTATTCGCGGATCTTGTAGATTTACGTTGTAAGAGATAGCGATTGTACAGTTGAGTTACTGAATTTGCATTTTGGTATGCATGACAGCGTCTTAACATTACCTAATACATGAAGATAAACATTGTATTCTACTTTATGTCGCGCAGAGAACAAAGTGATTTAGGTAAAATTTATATTAAGATAGAAAATTACGGTAAAATTTCGCCCATTGTGTTATCAATAAACTAATCCACCGAAAAGTCGCAAGATGAACATAACTTTTGACCAGAATAGGGAGACCCCGAGGAGCTAGGTTGGACTGGACGAAATAGTCAAGCAAACGTGGAAGAAACGTTTTGCCTTGGTACATCTAAGCCTAAACGTGTCTTCCACATACATACTTAATTAAGCCCGTGGAGAAAAAAGGAGAAAGTGTCCGGTAGACGACAATAGGCCTATAAAATGAGACACAAAACGATAGCCATAGAAATGTCAGTGTAATACCTGCTCTCCACCTCTTCGATAATGTATATAACAGGCGTGTTTTCTGCATAAAATAAAATACGTAAACAATGTGGTTAATTCGTCAATAGAATGTACGACCTCACAATTAGTAACCACACAAGCTCATACTACACTACTGATCTAACGTACCACGTCATATTATTGACGTACCCGCTATCCGCTCCGCTTATACAATACACCACACATCACTTCAAGTCCCTGAAGGAAGTATTTTATTTAGAAATATTGTTTCGGGACACACGCGACTCTCCGATAGGCGTACACAGATAGCGCACAGGTATTGAGTTAAAGGGGCTCTCGGTAGAGTCGGTAACAATTTAAATTCACCTACGCAAGATAAGTGTGCGGTTTTTGGGCACGCTTTACGGGCGTGAATGGACCGCTTTATGTACTCATGTGATATAGTGATGTTATTTAGACATTTATTTTTAAGAAATCTCGTGACAGACGATGTGTGGCGGCAGAATAAAATGTTTTTGTGTATCATTTTTCTTGTAAGCTTCTTTTATACGAAACGATTCGTTTATTTTTTTAAAGCGGCTGTAGTTTATTTAGTACTAGATGTTCCTGCGGTTTCACCCGCGTTTATCGTTACTGCGCCACTTCCGTGGGTCGTAGCGTGATGTTATATAGTAGGCTATATAACATCACGCTACGACCCACAATTTATCGAGGTAGCCTTCCTTGATAAATAGGCTATCCAACACTAAAAGAATTTTTTAAATCGAACCCGTAGTTCCTGAGATTAGCGCGTTCAAACAAACAAACTCTTCAGCTTTATAATATTAGTATAGATTAGCTTTTGCCCGTGGTTTCGCTCGCGGAACTGTACTTTCTCCTGCATGCAAGGTACTCTGTCCTTTTCTGCGTTTTTGTCCGTAATTACGCTCGGCAACAATACTTTTTTAATAAAAGTTACTATGACCTTTTTTATTTACTTATCTATATCTTCCATCGTGTTTGTGAAATTACATGATGATCGATCGAGTAGTTAAGACGTGAAAGCGTAACAAACAAATTAACTAATATTCGTTAGTATGTTATAATGGACTTGCGATGGAGAGGTTGTAGGTTCAAAGCCAGGCATGTTAATATTGACTATTTACAGTAGTGATAGCCATACGGTTAAAGCATTGCGATGCCTTGCGATCGATTCCCGGATCGGGTCACTTATTTTTGGGCCTTTGTCTAAATAATTTCCTTTGCATTTAACGTAAGCTACTTATTAATTTGTGAGAATATATCTTTCACGCAAATACTTGCGACGTTGACACCAAAAATATTAAAATCTTCTTCTCCCTAGCCTTTATTATTCCCAAGTCACTTGGGGTCGGCTTTCTAGTCTAACCGGATTTGACTGGATATCAGTTTTTACACGGAGCGACTGCCATCTGACCTCCGCAACCCGAACGCTAACGATACCCTAAGGCTAGACCAGTGTCAGGATATAAGAGGGCACTGACTTCCCAATAACGACTGCCATAAATGTTCATGGCAGCCGGGACCGACGGCTTAACGTGCTTTCCGAGGCACGGAACGCACCAACGAACCAACGAACGAACGACACTAAAAATATTAAATAAAGCCTTTAAATTAATTTGAAAGTGCCACCGTATAAAGGTTGTTTCTTTGTAATATTTAATGTAACAAAATTCGTGACTAACTCTCTGTCATTACCCACGGTGTATTATTAAGGAGTGGCGTCACTTCACGTTAAGACTTGATGTCGAGTGTCACTGTTAGCGATTGTGATTTAGACATATTATGTGATATAACCCTTGTATAAGACGTGGGTAATATGTGAAAGTAGAGGCACTGCATATAAACGACTGACGCAAGACACTCGCGCAAGTATCGCGTATAATTACCTCGCGCATGTAACTAGTGCAAGTAGACCGCGTCAACAACTTGCGTCTTATACAGTCGGCCAAAAATGTGGTCTACCATCCTACGGTGGGGTTCATTTGAACGTCATGAAACAACAAGGTCGAGTTCCCCTTGCAATAATATTATGACCATTGCTCTCTTTATTTACGTCATGCCAGGCATCAAGTTAGAAAAGTCAACCTTAGAGATAATTAAATTAGATCTTACAAAAACTTTTGTCAAAACTGGTAGACCACTTTCTTGACCTACTGTAAAAACACTATGAATAAACATGTTAATGTTTGATTTCATTTAAAATACTGGTTCACTCAAAGGAAATCTTCAATGGCTTAGTAGACATTCGTTCGTCATTCCAAACCACTAGGTTTGGGAGGTCACCTCACCAATGCCACTACGTCGAGTATCGTGGCTTCGATCCCCACACGGGACAAAAATTTGTGTGATACATAAATGGTTGTTCCTGAGTCTGGGTATTCTTTGTTTCCATTGTTTGAATGTTTGTTAAGTCCCCGGAGACACACAGAAATTAAATCTAAGGCGGGAGTATATTTCTTACAAAAACAGAATGAAATATATTCTGTCCAGTTATGATACCGGTGACTAAAATGGTCAAGGACGGCAGCGGACAAGCTAGCACGACGCTACTAGAGACTAGGTGCATATTTTGTACGCAAATTTTATGGCTTTTAAAATCATAAATTGGGTATTGGTTTTCGGTTATACTCTCTGCCTCTTTTTGATCATTAAAATCCACCTTTCAATACAGTATCCTGTCACGTCAAGACAACTCAAATCGTCATCATTATAACTCAAAAAACATTCACAAATACTAACAATACAATCCACGATCATTATTTAAATACACATAAAATAAAGAATACAGAGCTTGCTCCCCGCTGTGAATGACACTATACAACGTGGCATCCCGTTGACTTAATGATGTAAGAAATATGAGAGAGCTACGGCACCGACAATGTGCGACAATATTACATGCGCGCTCTAGTTTGCTCTTTAATAATACAGCCGACGACATAGGATCAAATTTCACGAAGCTTTGTATAGGGTGCATTCAGATTAAAGCTTGTGTGACGCTGCGATATCGATAGCACGATTGTGATATCAATATGAGTTTAACGAGATAGCTTATGTTGTGATGTGTTATGTTCGTTTTACCTTTGATACTTTTAATTGGGTTAGAAGTTAGATCAACTTAGTTGTTATTTGTAAAAGGCTATTTTATGTTGTGGGCGATCTATTAAATGTGTCATTACCTAGTCTGATAAGTAAGATTACTTAATCATATCGTTTCACTTTATACTTGCAAACGATCTAGGAATAAAAAATAGACCTTACTGTCAGCGGTATTTTTAGTGGATACATTTTTTGCATTACGTGCCTAATAGGTGGTTAATTGCATTCTACGAATAAAACTCTCTATTTAAATTTACATTTTAAAATAATTTACACATCGTACATTGAAGTAAAGATTATTAATAAAATCTTTAAATAATTCTTCAATAAAAATACAGAGTCTAAAGTGCTACGTAAATACTATGTATGTTATTAATTGTATCAAAGTATAATTCTGTATTCTACTTATGTTAGAAACAAAATAAATATTTATTATTATCAATCGCAGCGGCACGCAGACTTCAGTCTGAGACACTTAAATGCACAGTGAACTGAATGAATGTCGTAGAATTTCACGGTGCCGATATAACACTGAAGGCTTTAACCTCGGTAACGCTTGGTGCTTGCATTACACTAGTTAGTACTCCAGTGTAAGGCTTCGCGTCACATACGATAATATTCAACGACATACGGCTTTCTCTGGCAATTAAAATGAGGTAAATAAATGGAAAATTTTGAAATAAGCTTGAAAGGACTATGTCATAAAAACGGATAACGTTCTCTTAATTGAATGCATTGGTGCTACAGAATTAGAATAATCTATAAGGTTAAGCACACATTGCTGAGGTCAATTTATAGATGGGTGGGTATTATCTTGATCTTAGAATATCATCGATACCAATTATTGTCATCATGTTTGGTAAAGAAGTTTGAGCCAAGGTTGCATACAGAATGCGTGAAAAACTTAGGTATTTGCTGATATTTCGTGTAAAACTAGATAACACGACTGACTAGTCTTCAAACAATATGTAAATTTATTAATCGTCAGGGTAATATGTATCGAAATGTATTATGTAGAAGCAAAAGTATGTAAGCAAAATGGGAAATCTATATATGTATGTAATCAGAAACAGCTGCTGCTATTCGGTCTAATGTCGGGAACCATGTGTAACAGACCCGGGGTCTGTGAAATTGCTAGTTACACATCCGAATCTCGAGTTGATCAAAGCTTTTTTTGAATGGAAATTATAATTATAAATAAGGTGTTGGTAAAATTATAATTATAAATAAGGTGTTGGTAAAATTATAATTATAAATAAGGTGTTGGTAAAATTAACCCACTGTCACTACCGCCCTATACCCAATTATGTCAGGCCTTTGCTTAGCTTATGAAATGTATCTGTAAGTCACCTTTACCCAGCTCTTATGTATTAAACACAATCCTATTAGTATCATTACTATGCTATATACAGCAAAAGATTATAAGAATTATAATAAAAATCAAATATAATAGTTTCCATCAACGCTAAATCTAAAGCTCCGATAGCTAATTCTATAACATTACACGGCTATTTTAACAAGAGATTAATGTTAATTTTGTTAAGACGAAGATTTAAGAGAGTATCTCGCGAGTGCTCGAGATGAGGTGAAAATTTTTACGACGTAATTAAAAAAATATAGGGTAGTAAACTGTTCAAAGTATTACTCAGTTTTTAGAACATTCGGGTTAATTGAATGGGGCACTTTGTCGGATCTAGTCGCTTTTAAACTATGATGGGAGGTCTTGAACCTACTACAGAGGACTCTCCCAAAGGTCGTAACTTTTAGCTTTTGATTTGCACCACATGTACGTATACACTTTTGAGAGGAATAAATAAATAAAATTATCCTGTTGCGGAAACTTAAATAATATAAAACAAATAAATGTATAGGTACATAGTGGTGCATTGCGGATTAAACAACAAATTTTCAGAACTAGTTAAGTTGGCATCAATGGATAAAATTTAAGCTCAAGTTTACAATTATTACAGATTTTAGTGTTTAATAAGATTGCCATAACGTAAGGCAATGTTAATAAATATAAAAGTTTTAGTCGTGATGTATTAAACTCATACACATCGATAAGCTTGTTCAAGTATAGACGATAAAAATGTCCATCATAATAAAAATTAAGTATCACATAAACTGCACTTAGACAAATCATAATAACCGGCGTGCTAGACGCTCTAGTGACGTAATACATTTGACGATTTATAAGGTAATTAAGGAAAGTCTACAGTCAGAGGTTACCAGACTTTTTTCTCATAGACCACTTTCAAAATTTAGCTGGTTTCGATGGATACCCTGCAGCTACATTTCTACCATATTCCTTGGCATTCGTAATCTCTACGGGCTGACCTTTTTTTTATTTTGTATTTCTCGAGCGGTACGTGCAGTACGTACCATGGTAGGCGGGCTGACCTTGTTTCTTTTTTAGTAATTCTCTACCAAAAAATCGGTAGGTTCGAGACCACTGGTACTGAATATGGAATATGCAAGTTTTTACAAGTAACAGTCGCTGAGCTTCTTAAAATATTATGTGCCTACATTGATAGGTGAAGCCAAGCCAACATTTTAACTCTTCACTATCAAAAGCAAATAAATTTTCGTGGACCCCCGCTTACGACTTGTGAACCCCCATTTTTTTGTCACGCCAACGTAGACCCCCGTCGAGTCTTCCGTGGACCCTAGGGGTCCACCTCGACCACTTTGGGAACTAAGGGTCTAGAGGGTAACATACCATATTCATATTCTGTAATACTAGAGGTAGCGCCATCCTTTTTTAAATTGACTACACGGATGGCCTACTGATTTAATTGGTCGCTTCACCGCTGCCACTTCGTCGAGTGTTGTGGGTTCGAAACCCATACGGTACAAAAATTGTGTCTTGGTGTTCTTTATGTCCGTTGTTTGAATGATTGTAAAGTTTCCCGCGACTCAGAAATTATACCTAGAGCGGACGTAGCATATACAAAAGGAAGATATTTTCGAAAAGGAAGCAGGGGTATTTCTTTCACATAATTGATCAGCTACGCTGTTTAGGACTCAATATGGTATGGTGCAAGCTTACCGGGTACATTCATTTTAGACTCTGAGCTGATAAGTAAAAAGTATATTTGGGTGAAAATTATTTTAAAGATTTGCTTATTTTGTATCAGCAATTCAAATGTTTCAGCGATAGCTCAGTGGGGAGACCAACAGACTGCAATGCAGAGGGTCTCGGTTTCGAACCCACGTCGCGCACCTCTGACTTTCGGAAGTTATATGACTCTTCGAAATTATGTGCGTATTTGATTGACAATTATCGCCTGCTCCGTGCCTCCAAGACCACGTTAAGCCGTCGGTCCCGGCTGCCATGAACATCCATGGCAGTCGTTATTGGGAAAGTCAGTACCCTCTAATATCCTGACATTGGTCTAGCCTTAGGGTATCCTTAGCCTTCGGGTTGCGGAAGTCAGGTGGCAGCCGCTCCGTGTAAAAACTGATATCCAGTCAAATCCGGTTAGACTAGAAAAAGCCGACCCCAAGTGACTTGGGAATAATAAAGGCTTCAAATATTTGTAATGTCTTTTGCGATATAGGTGTCGTCTAAAGCGATTTTTCTGTTAAAAAATCTTATTAATAGTTACTCTCCAGGTACACTTAATCCTAAATATTAGCTGTGTTTACGTTCGTAGTATATAAGATCAGAATCGAGCCCACAAACTGTCAATGCAAATCAAATACCTACCTTTAGATCACCACTATATTTATATTTCCTATTAATTACGTCCGTGATTTCATGCGTACAAAGGTAAATCATTTTCGCATCCAATAAACGTATTCTAAATTTTTTCGAATAACAGACGTAAACAATTTTATTAATTCATAGACCATCTGTACCTCCCTATTTAGTGATAAAATATAACCGACAGTTTAACATTTTAATCGCCGACGCTCATTATCATCCGACCCACCTATGCATGTAGACATCACAAGCGAATCTTCAAAATCGACTTCAACTAAACACACACTTCTCCAGATTAAATCAAGGTAGGCAACCCTTCGGCTGCTAATCCCGCACACAGTAAACTGCGCGAACGAATTACAGTAATTACGTCGGCTGGGCCCGCGGGGAATAATTTGTTGGTTTTCGGACCCCAGCGTAATGTAACACCGGTAGGGTACGTCTGTGGGGAGCGGAGGGTTGGCGAGCGAACGCAAACGTTTGGTGTGAACTTGTCACGTTTATATATAGAAAAAAAAAACAGACTTGTTTATAAAAAGAAGTTGTGATTAAAGATAGTGGCTTCTGGAGTCATAACATAGTCTCAAAGCTACAGAGCTTTAAGACTATGATAAGACTAATGAGAAGACTGAACTATCTTATTCTCGCACATACAATAACAGTATTATATTATGTGCGAGAATAAGACAGTTTTAACTCGTTCCTGCGTATGAACTGGCAAATGCAATGGAAAATTCATTCGAATATTTGAAAATAGTATGATCGCGTCTCACAAATAAAAGCTCTTTTATTAAAAATGTAAGAGTGACATACAATTAATATACAAATCGAAACAAAGTGTTAACAATATTACGTGAATATTTTACACTAGCAAATTTGGACATTTATAAATTCGAATGAGCCATCGAAAAGTAATCCACGTCGGCAGTTATTCTTTTTATATTTTTTATTTGTAGAACGTATTGGATGAAACCTCGATCGTTGTTTATGACCAGTCATAAAGATAAAATAAATTCTTTAATTACTTATTCAACGCGTTGATCTCCATTCCTGACAAATTTTGGAAACTGACATATTATTTAGACATACGAATTTAATTTTAATGTTCTGCATTTATTACATACATACATACATAGATTCAAGCCTGTTTCCCACAGGAGTACCCCTCTGGGAAACAGGCGTGAATCTATGTATGTATAAATCGAGCTCATTCTTTTCCAGGCAGATTTTGCGATTACATGCTGATACTGAAAGTTATCTATCTAACTGAAAACTTTATAATAATTTGGCAAGCCGGAAAAAAAATCCTATACTACATGCTTGGTCACGAACATAATCGGACATTTATACCACGGAACCACAAAAAGTTTATGATTTTTTATAATTTACAGCCCACATTTTTTATGTTTCTATATTTGTTTATAGAAAGAGATAAAACAAGGATACACTTGTTTAATTTGTAGCCACAGAATTGGAATCCTTTACAACATTGAACACCAATCAAAAATCTAATCAACACTCACTTGCTTTGCCAGCCACCCTTTGCAAGCCGTAGGCCATTGATCGTTGAGTAACGCTGCACTCATAATCGGAGGGTGCGACCAAAAAATGGTAACATTATGAACATTTTTCCTTTTTCTCTGTCCGTATGTCCGCTGCCGGATGAAGATTAAAGGCACTTTTGTTCTTAATGAAGAATGCTCTCTCTCTAATTAGAGAATCCCGAAATGTGTTGGATGCAATTTAATTGGTAGGAAGGAAGGCCGGAGGTAGAATTTTCACTGAGTCATATCTATTAAGGGTGACTTTGTCCCTTTGTACTTAGAATTGTATATGTCTTACAACATTATTTTAGAAACATGTGTATAAAGGAATGGTAATATAAAATGTATTTACCAATATTATACCTGATATCCTAAGTCCAACATTTTCATGTCAAGATATATTATGAAAATGATGAATATTAGTTTTTTTAGATTAATTTATGTAGGTACAAAGTTTTGCGTTTAAATGGAGTAAGCTATGCAATCCTGCTAGTTGATTTATGTTTGAGGTTTTCTGCAGTGACTATGGCAAAAGCAGTTGGCGACGAGGCGACAATTGAGTTTGAGATGAGTTTTAGCAGGCTGTTCGAAAATGTTCTTAAAGAAGATCCTAGCGAAAAATTTTGTGAGTATGTCAGAAACTAGATCAAAAGTCTTTTTGAAGAGTTATTTTTCTATTTAAACATAGTTTAATAATAAAAATGATCCAAGTTAACGATACTTGTGATCATTAAAAAAGCATAAATGTTGAAGTATGGCACACTTTTTGCATCGTATAAAGCATTTTGCTAAGTAAAAATTCTTCTCAGTCAATATGCTGACAACTACAAAGGTTCTTATGTCGTGGTGTATAGCCCGAGATAATAACTGACGACGGCATAAGAGGTACTGTGCTCAAAGGTACTAGCTTACGATGTTAATTTAGAACATTTTATGAGGATTATCTTTATGAGGGCAAAGATATGAAGCATGTAGAAATTTTGCTCTATATGAGAAGTTGTCCTTCTTTATCAAGTAATCGTTTTGGTCCTGACCAGCAGATTTGGGTGGTATTTTTTTTAAATTATTGACAAGGCATACTACTCCCATGAATGTAGTATATGACACTAAAGGCTGTACGAATATAACCCAACAAATTTTATTAAAAAAATTGGTAAGCATTTGGGTGGTTTTTACCACCAATTGTTTGTTTATTTATACTACCAAGAAAATGAATATAATAGTGACAGCCAATTGGAAACCATTTTAATACCATTCAGAGGTATAAACTTTGATCCTGAAGCACAACGCAAACGAATGCATGCCAAAACGCATTAGGCCAGCGTGGTGGACTGTGGCTTAACCCTTCTCACAACGAGAGACCCGTGTCCTATAGTGAGACATTATCAACAGTGTTACTATTATTGTACCTATATTAAACCACGACCACGTTTTATTGACACATGCCTTATAAACCATTTGGACTAGTAAAATATCGTTCAGTATTAGTGCATTCAGCGAGTACATAGCAAGTTTAAACGGTGCCCAGTGTGGATTACGAGCAGTATTATCTCGATCGTGTTTACAGCCCTCATAAAACTAATTTGGCCATAATGAGGCTCCATTAGTTCGTTCATTGTACGACACTTTTAATATACAGCTGCAAAGCTGACAATGAATATTCAACTCTATTTATGAAAGTTAAAGTTGAGATTCGAATAATGTGGTCGACACAAAAATTATCTCAGAGTCGAAACGACACAAGACTGTTTTATTCGCTCAGTATTGGGTGGCAAATGTATGCAATGTATTATAATTTATAATAATCATTATCATATATATTATAGTAGTGTAAGTAATAAATGAAACGGTCGTGCTAAAATGAAATTCAAATTGCAGCGCTCGTTGTAATTTATGTATCATTTGAATTTTCATTTCAAACGTAACAATATTCATGACCGTTTAGTGTTATTTAATTGCAACCATTAACTTTCAGTTCAAACTATTAATATTTCTATTTGAACTTTAATGGCGATAACGAAATAAATCATAGCGTACAATGTGTCTCTTAAAATTATATTAAATACGTTTGCAAAGTTGCCTGATTTTCATTTTATGGGTATATTTTAAGTTTGTATGAATATGACTATAATAATATTGCTTCGCAAAAACGCGAATTCATATTCTATAACAATTAATAAATAAGTCATTATATTGTCTTCTGTTTACACGAATGTTATTCATTGAAATTAAACTACTTATTCATTCATTGAATTTAAGTCATTATTCTAATATTACTAAAATCTCGATTCATACTTATCGCGTAACTCGACTAATATTGCATGAGAAATCCACCTGAAACAAAAGAAGGTACAGTATTAATACACACTAGTGCCAACACACACACACAGATATAACAAGCAATTAGCTCCAGTATACGAGTATGCCATAATATTATATTGCTTTTCGATGAATACCTGGTAAGCAATCAATATGTTGTTTAGCGTAATGCCGAAATGATGGGCACATAAATCAGACGTACATCCAAGTTAATATAATGTATCTTAGATGTACTATTTAATGATTTTCTGGTTATTTTTTCCTAGATTAAGGAAGGTTGGAGCTACGATTATGATGAATTGATGATGTACTCGTGTCGAATACTGATCGTGGTTGATAGTTGTCTACATTTTTTAATATTACGATACCATTAAGTTATATAGTCCATGTTGTATAGGATATGTTTGTTATATAACCTTTGTTCAATAGTGAACTGCAATGAGCTCGTTTAAAGTAGTGAATTCCAAAAATGTAACACCTCTGTCAAACTTATTGCGAATAGCTAGGTGTGATATTATTAACCTATTAAGTCGTAGCGGCTACACAAAAGGCCAGAAAGACTATTTTTAATTGTATGGCAATCCAAGACTTGACAGGTTAACCGTGCAGGTATTTCATTTATTATCTTCGAAGCCGATCATGAAATCTTAAACAATTTTATTATTGCCCGCAAATAAATCATTTGAAATAAATCAAGATAAATGTTTCTTAAAATTTTTTAATGTTAAGTCTGCTAACTCGCACTGGGCCAGCATGGCTCAAGGGTTAGGTTACTGCGACCTAACCCTTTTCATACTGAAAAGAGGCTCGTGAGAGTAGTAGAGCCTCGCTGATTTCAGCATGAATGGGCCGGCTCGACCGGGGAAGTACTACCCTCTCACAGAATATCGACGTAAAATAGCAGTGTTCCTATTGTTGTGTTTCGTTCCCGCTCCTTCTCCTTCCCACTTCCTTTTTTCCTAAAGGGTCGGCAACGTGCAAGTGATGCCTCTGGTATTACAAGCGTCCATAGGCTACGGTAACCACTTACCACCAGGTGGGCCCGTATGCTTGTTTGCCACCTTAATTGTCTAAAAAAGGGCCCATGCCCCAGCAGTGGAAAAGTTTATATGTGTATACAGGTCTGATAATATTATTACTTATGTCGCTGCCTGAACACCAGTATGAAGTATGCGTCAAAAGTGTCGCGTCAGCGCCGCGCTAGCCAAGATTTAACATTACTTGGCATCCGTCTATACATCGAGAGTATTTGAACAGCTACGATGTTAAGGCAAACTGACAAGTTCAGCGTTCAACACCAAGGTTGTAGTGTCGCATTGGCGTAGATTAGAAACTTACTACAGTAAACAATGACATACATAAATTATCTCACGTTTGAATCCCTGAAGGGTTAGGCAGAAGTATATAACAACCAAACACCAAATATGGTTTTAGGTCAATATCACCAATAGAGTTAAGCATAGTTTATTAAAAAAAATCACACCCGCACACATCGATCAAATATACCATAGATGCACATTATTCTCATACAAAAACCGCGTCAATATGTGGCACTGACCAGTACTACTTACTTATAAGTGTCTGCATTTATTATGCAATCCAGAAAATAAACCGGAATAACCATTGAACGCCCACTGAGAAACATTTTGTAATAGTTTAGTTAAAACGCGTCAATGTAAAGCGTCCTAAGTGTGTTTGTTACTCGCGATACGCAAGCGTACTAAGTATATGGTACGGTCTCCACCGTAGTAGTGGTATCGATTCGCTCTCGCTTACGGGCAGCGCACAAGAGTGAGTGGGACTGGTGCATAATATAGTGCATACGACTGATTTATGCACAGTTTTGTTGGGGCCGTTTTTCGAGCGACGATCGTGCATCTATGGTATGTTTGATCGATGCCCGCACTAGGAATAATAACTAACACGCGGTGTACTTCACAAACATTCAAACAACAGACACAAAGGACACCTACACTCAGAACAACTATTTGTGGATCACACAATTTTTTGTCCCGTGCCGGGATCGAATCTATAACACTCTGTGCATTGGTACCGGTGACGCGACCACTTAAAGCTCTACGCCATCAGTGCAGTAGAATTTTACCATTTATTGTTTTAGGCCTATATCTCCGATAAGGTTAGGCAGAATTGTAACTGCCACGCCTGAGGTCGTGGGTTCGATTCCCGCACAAGTCAAACGTTTGTGTTCATGAACATGGATGTTTGTCTTAGTCTGGGTGTTTCTATGTATAATATGTAAGTATTTACAAAAAAAAGTATATATTGTATGTTTATCCATTGTCTAGTACCCATAGTACAAGCTCTGCTTAGTTTGGGCTAGATGGTGTTGTGTGTATGTGGTAGAATATTACTATTATTTAAAAAAAAATTTAAGCCAACAAGGGTTGCAGGTCTATTTACCAGAAAAGGTAAGCGTATTTACACCTACATTTTTCCATTAATGGTTTTGCAACTCACGTAATAAGATATGAGCACATTACCGTCTACCAGTCATAATTCCAGACTTTGAGAATCTCTTGACAGAAAAACCTAATGACACTACCATTAAATTAAACACGAGACTTCATATATAGCAATCGTCACTGACACACTGAATGGGGCCTAAAACATATCTTATTTTCTATTTTAAGATTACTAGCAATTTTGTTTACAAAGTACTAGTATTCTGAATAGCCCTTTCAGCCAAGGTAATGTGCTTATGGGAGAGGTGGGTTCAAGACAGTAGTGCAATGAATTACGTCAATACTCAAAGGCTACGTCAATAATCAAGTTCATCGAAGCTACGATCTCTCGATCGCAAAGCCAATACTTTATCCATTGGGCTATCACCTACTGAATATGTGATAGATCGGCGTAATGGAATCATCATCTTAGCAGTAGTCATGTCTTCTTCTTCCGAATAGCCTTATCAGTCGTCATCTTATAATTAACACTTTTTTCCCTCACACACTTTATCTATCTTCTCTTTGGTCTTCCTTTCTTCTACTTTCTGTCTGTTTACAATCATATCCATGACTTTTAATAGGTATCTAAGACAAGTTTTTAGGCTGTATAACAACACGCTAAGAGCTACGGGAGTGGCACACATCATAAACGTGGGTAAAACAGCTATAGAACGTAGGTACAATTAGACCGTGTTAATAAAGTATTCATGCCCATGACATGCTGTTATAACTACAATCCGTCAATACGAGACACCAGTAGTCCATGTTTTGCTATCATCAATTCTATGCGGTGTCGGATTAATGAATAATTAATGTTAAGTCGCGTTCGTGCCGCACACGATTTAATTTTCATTTGATTTGATTGTTCTACGGTGGGAAGCGCGTCATGTTGTGAAGTGTAACGTAAATATGTGCCGGCTGCGGGTGGAATAGTGTACTGTACACACACATACACATATATTTATATAATAATATGTGAGAATGTGTGAGTTATCCTGACGTTATTAGAAAATGTATGTATGTGTGCAGGATTAGAAAATATACACATAAACATCGTTTTACTATTGCTAAGTGGATAAATGAAATAAGGTCATATTCTATTAGGACGGGTAAATGACATAACTTAATATTAGGACCCTGTTACAGTCTCGGTAGTGCACCAGTAATAAAACCAACCGCTGTGCATGAGGTCTCGAGTTTGAATACCCGGTCGGGCTAACAAAAATCCTGTTGGATTGCTGAAAGACGAAGTACGCAAAGACATTGGTCCTGCGCCTAATCTTTGGTCGTGTCGGATTGCCTTCCCATTATTATGTAAGTACTTATTTCGAGAGTCAGGGAATGAAGAGTGCACTTGTGTTCGAACACAAACTTGTGATCTATAATGCACAAGTTTAACAGAAACGGAGACTGATCATTTCAGCAGATGAAGTCTTCATATTTGAATCTTGTCACGGTGGTCAACTTGACCGACATTCGAATATGAAGAATTTTTGGTATCATTCGGTCTGGAGAATCTTATGTAAGTAGAAATCAGATATACTAATTATATCTTAGTTCCCACTTCGCTGGCTCACTATTACAAGGCTCTATGTTATTTTTTTTTTACCTTGGGGAAATGAGGTTTGAAATTTGCCTATCAGTAAAAATTACTTAAAAAGTAACTTAGACCTATTTGCGATTTAATATTGTGAGGTGGTAAGTGCTTCCATCTATTCCTAAATTAGTCTAAACAAAAAGGAATGACATATAGAACTATGCAATATTCATAACGAATTTTTTTTTAAAATGTAACATTGAACCTTGTAATATTGGACCAGCGACTTGTTAATTAGTAACAATATCAGGCCTGGTGTTACAAACTGTCCCGGATATGGCCTCATCTTAATATAAAAGCGATTGGGCCATAGTTCACTGCGGTAGCCAAGTACAAGTTGGCACTTCACACATCGTCGAGAACATTATGGTGAACTCTTAGAAATGAAAAGACAGAAAACAATTTATTTTGTCCTCTGCACTGGCATAAAACAAATAAAAAGAACAACAAAATAAACAAAAAAAAAACAAAAACTTTAGATATTCATAAATAAAAAATAAAAATATAAAACAAGAATAAGCAATTTTATATAGTTACTCATACCGCCAGTGCGAGACCAAAAATGGCACTTATCTTAGCATAATGCTGCAGCACCGTGGTAGGTAGTGCAGCGCTGATTTTCAGATAAATGCGGGTTTCCTCACGATGTTTTCCTTCACCGTTAAATCGAAAGACAACTTTATAATTGGTACATTCTTTAAAATGTCAGAGCTGTTGTGCGTGGTATCGCACTCGATACCTTTGCTCTATAATCCAACAGTCTCACAATCGCACATAAACTTAAACGAAAACTTACGCAAAGACTAGCAAGGAAGTTTACGATATATAATCGGTAAATAAACTTCTTATTATACAACTTCTCTCTATTAAATCACGATTGCAGTTTTGAAAAGGCTGCATCTATAAATTCTATCAACTTATTTTTGATTACACCACCATGATATAAATTCAAATTCATCGAGCATGCGGCTCGTAATGGTGTTACGTCTTGCTCATGGTGAGTTATGGTGCAGTTCAACTTTTACTATTTTCCCCTTGCACCAATTTTAGGGTCCCGCCTTGGTGGTTACTGAACATTGATTTCTTGCAATATTTTTTACGGTCACCCTATAAAATATTTTTTATTACGATGGATGTTTGTGAGGTATTTTATTGATAATTTTTGCGTGCAAGTGGTAATCCGAAGTCTTTGCTTACCGAGTCGGGGGTCTATGTTTATATGTATGACTTGCACAAACACACTTCAAAGCATTTATTAGTTTAAGCAAACATCTAAATCTAATTTCAAACTTTAGACAATAATAATTATCATATCAGACTTATTAATGGAATGTCAATAGCTAAGCACGGTCTCCTTCTTAAAATCAGAAGGCAATGGATCATACAAAATATAAAATATGTTTCAATAATATGTCAAAAAAAATGCACGTTGCTCTATCGTACAAAAAAAAGTATTAAGTAGAAAATCACAACTCAAATCTTAACTAATAAGTTCAAGAAGAAGATATTACTGATTCATTACCAACAAAAATTACTGACTTGTGACATTGCAGTCGCCTCGTCAAGAAACCATATTATTCACTGTAAAACATAACAGAGGGTTGTTTGGCTGTGACTTTCTGAGAGTAGAACTTACTTCCTCAAACAGACCGTGTTAGTTTAAGTAAAGTTAAAAGAGACTTAAAAGAGACTTGGTACGAAAATACTTATAAAATATAAATCGTTCAGCATTGATTAAATTTAAACTGCTAAGTACTACAACATACGGACCCTGTAAAACATTGGCGATTCTGACTTGCCCGATTTTATTTTTACGCTCTTGCGGTACTTCCGTGGGGCCACGGAAGGGGTGAAGTAGGTGGAGTGCGGGTGGCAACTCAGGTGGGGTGAGCAGATAGTCGGCTGAACAGTTGAATTATATTGTTATTTCTGCAATCGGGAATCGATTGCACGTCCCTGAGCGGGGCGGCTGGGTTCAGTACATCATATTATAATGTGAGTCTTTGTTGTGGATTTTGCAATATGGTTACAATGTTGAAGAATAGATATAGAAACATAGTTATTTCATACGGATTAGTTTTCTTTTGTTTAATTTTATTATTTAGTTTCTGCATGTTGTCTACCTGCCAGTGCTTTGCATATTTGTAACTGGGGTAGCATATGCACTTTGATGTCTGTTAATTTTATGTGAATGTCTGTGTTTACCCTGTAAATATGACTAAATAAATAAATAAAATCACGCCTAGTAGATGATAGATGACGTTAAGCACATTTATCGCGGATGTATTCTGGAAGTTAGACTTGAGCATGTAGAAAGAATGGAAGAGAAAAGACTGACTAAGAAAGTTTATAAGGCTAGTGTGAATGGAACAATCGCAAGAGGCAGACCTAGGCAAACGTTTCTTGGTCAGATCGGTGACGTTCTGGACAAAGGCCAGGTTAAGAGCACTTTAAACCAGCGAGCGTGTATGAGGAATGTGATGAAAGTGAATGAAGCCAGAGAAGTGTGTCAGGATCGTAACAAATGGAAATCCGTAGTTTTTGCCTACCCCTCTGGGAAACAGGCGTGAATCTATGTATATATTCTAGATGCATATTTTTTATATTTCTAGTACAGGTGGACTACAACCACATTTCGCCAGTTAAGGTTTCAGCACGTAATAGGATCTATTGCCGTTTACCGAGCACATGCCCATGCTGTTACTGACAATTACTTGATAGCAAAACCTAATACCACCTTACCCGACCCGGGAACCAAACTCGACCTCATAAAGAGCAGTCGCATACATTATCATTGCGCCACCTACGCCATCCTACCAGCATAATATTGATGCTAATATATAATATTGTCTTATCTTTACGCGAATGTTATACATTGAAATTAAACAAACTTTATACGGATTTTATTGCGTTGTTTATTTTCTATAAAACACTATTATTACATTTTTTTAAACTTTGTACTACTATTGTTAAACACTTTTACTAGTAACTGTTTACTTCTATTTAAGCTATTTAAATTATAAAACTAATTAGATTTAATTTTTATCTCCCCGTGAACATGACTACTGAAAAGCAACCGAAACGTCGGGGAAAGTGTAAAATAAAATAAAATAAAATAGAAGTAAACAGTAACTAGTAAAAGTGTTTAACAATAGTAGATAAAGGTTTAAAAAAATATTATGTAATAATAGTATTTTATATAAAATATACAACGCGATAAAATTTGTATAAATTTGTTTAATTTCGATCCTAATCTTCTCCCTTGCCTTTATTATTCCCAAGTCACTTGGGGTCGGCTTTCTAGTCTAACCGGATTTGACTGGATATCAGTTTTTACACGGAGCGACTGCCATCATTCTGACCTCGGCAACCCGAAGGCTAACGATACCCTTAGGTTAGACCAGTGTCAGGATATTAGAAGAGGGCACTGACTTCCCAATAAAGACTGCCATATATGTTCATGGCAGCCGGGACCGAAGGCTTAACGTGCTCTCCATGGCACGGAGCAGGCGATAATTGTCAATCAATACGCACATAATTTCGAAAAGTCATATAACTTCCGAAAGTCAGAGGTGCGCGAAGTTGGTTCGAACCCGAGACCCTCTGCATTGCAGTCTATTGGTCTCCCCACTGAGCTATCGCTGCTTTCGATCCTAATATAGTCAGATATAATAACAGTTATATTCGTACCCAAGACGTCTCAAAATTCGTCATCCACATCATATAAGCCGGAGTAAATAAATCCCCCGCCATATCGCTTGTGAAGGGCTATATAGCCTTTTTTGATTAACGCTACAAGTACCACCGTCTCAAGGAAAGGGTTATATAACTTATAATATTCCGCTGGGTATGGTTGTCACTTTCTTTATTATTGGTGTTTGGTGGGAGGTGAGATGGGTTGGCAATCGATTTTAGCATAGGTATGAGGTACTTTAATACTGTTAGTAAACAGTCACAAGGTTATGTCACCTTCCATGAGGTTGTAGAAAGGATTGGTGACCGCTGAATGATGACGTTATATTTTTAAAGTACCTACTACTCTTGTTTTAATATAATCCGTGTGTGCTATGCTATGCGTTTGCGATCATTGGAACGACTCCAGACAAAACTAAGATTCGGTACAAATTTATTTCGATCGAATTTTCGATTGAATTTTTTATTGAAGCGGCTATTCTGAAAGTATTACCAGTCTCGTCACTATTGAAGGTTGCACCATTCGTGCATTCCCTATTCCACAACTTATCCTGGTTTTGATATAGCGTTTCCTCTTCACGAACCGTCAGGTCATGAAAAAGGGCTACTGTACTATCCAGTGCCTACATGCACATTTAGAACTAGTTATAGACAAGCCTTATCCCCAAATTTACGGATTCGGTTCTCGTAAGGCGAGCTACACTATATAACGCAGTTAATTCTATTTAAATTAAGCATATCCATTTTACAAAGAAGTCAAAAAAGACGTTAGAATCACGTACATATTTGGCCGTAATCGTATTAAGGAAAGAAACATTCTAGATATCTTGTAAAAGACAACCCTAGCGCATTTCTGAAAAGAATATACCCGGTAGAAAAATACCCAGCACTTACGCGCCACAGCGAGTATTACCACTACTTATGTTTTATGTCTAAACATAAAAGTATATAACATTTTGTGGCAAAATAACAGAAATAAACGGGCGAAATTCAAAATGAGCGATGTCGAAACAGGAGAGTTGCGTTATGTGACACATAGATACATAATATGTGTACTTATTTATTTTTTGTTGATATTAAATCCTAACTAGTAATCTATATATTAATACGTGAAGCAAAAACTTTGTACCCCTTTTTACGAAAATTGCGCGGACGGAGGAGTATGAAATTTGGCACAGTTAAAGTTTATATGGAGAAGGAGGGGCGAATCCTAATATTTTTATAAAATATGAATTAGAAATACATTAAATTAATGAAAAAACACTGCACGCACACAACCATGCATTTGACACACGCAGTCGAAGCGCGTAACTAAGGTTACATATATAACAATTGTGTGCGTATTTGTGGCTGGTTCAAATGAAACTCCTGACTGTAGATGACGTTGAAATATGCATATTTATTTATTTAGAACTGGTAATTATAAAGTTTAGCAGCCCGACAAGAATTCGTGTTTGATCAGTTGAGAATCAAAGGAGCACTGTTCGTAAACAAAATGGCCGCAGGATGCTACCGCGTAGCGAGTCGACCCGCGCGCGCGCCGAAGTATCACGCCATCGCCGCCGCTCCTGATTGGACAGCGCCATTTGTTTCTTACTTCATTGGCGCGTAGACAACAATATATAATGACATAATATATCAGCAATATCTTACTGGCAAGCTTTGGTCGAATTTCGAGCACTAGGCGACCGCTAGTATATTATAAATATGAATGTAAGTCAGTATGTTACTCTTTCACGCTTTAACTATTCGATCGATCATTATGGAATGTCACATACACGTTGTTGTCAGGGGTATAGAAAAAGGACTGTTTCTAAGCAATTGAAATCGTGAAGTACTAGCTACTAATACTACTGGGTACTAGCTTCTGCTAGTACCTATAGGAAAAACATAATTTTAGGTCGAATCGTAGATGTGCCCTCATAGTATTTGATCGAACGAAAATGTATCCACACTATCTTATTGTATCTTATGTGGGGGCTAGTCAGTGCAGACCGGCGACACTTAGGACCCAGTGGGATCTTTTGTGCTGACACTCTCCCAATAACGACTGCCATGGATGTTCATGGCAGCCGGGACCAACGGCTTAACGTGTTCTCCTAGGCACGGAGGAGGCGATAATTGTCAATCAATACGCACATAATTTCAAAAAGTCATTTAACTCCCGAAAGTCAGAGGTGCGTGACGTGGGTTCAAACCCGAGACCTTCTGCATTGCAGTCTGTTGGTCTCCCCACTGAGCTATCGATGCTCCAAACTCTACTCCACACTAAGAAGAGTAACAGCACATTGACATGATAGAAATCGATAATTAATTTTGATTCATGTTGGCATTAAATGCCACATGACAACTCAACCTGTAGATACATAGGTGTTGTATCATAAGCTATTTATTTCATTATTTAATAGCATATTGTTGATTTGTCGGCCTCGATGGCGTAGTGGTTAGTATAACTAACTGCCACGCCTGAGGTCGCGGGTTCGATTCCCGCACAAGTCAAACATTTGTGTGCATGAACATGGATGTTTGTCTTGATCTGGCTGTTTCTATGTATAATATGCATGTATTTACAAAAAAAGAGTATATTATATGTATTATTGAAATTAAACTACTATATACGGATTTTATCGCGTTGTTTATTGGACACGTTATTACATATAGTAGTTTAATTTCAATGAATAACATTCGCGTAAACAGAAGACAATATTATATTATATGTATGTTTATTCATTGTCTAGTACCCATAGTACAAGCTCTGCTTAGTTTGGGCTAGATAGTGTTGTACGTATGAGATAGAATCTTATATTATACATATATTTCATTACTTTTTTAATAGTTCATTTTTATTTCATATTGTAATGCATCTTTGATTTTAATCTTGAGTCGAATATGTAATTCAGTATTAACTGTTTTATAGTCCTAGAGTGAGCATATTTATTCGACCGAATCAAGAATAGCATTTGGGTCAATCAAAATATATCTACTGTGCTGAATTAGGAATATAATTTAGGTCAATTCAAAATACCTGCCGATTAAATATTGCTTTAAGTAGTTAAGATTCTCTTAACAAATATTATAAATGCGAATATTAGTTTGTTTGTTTCATTTTCACGCCTTAAGTACAAGTACTTATAGATAGATCGGTCGAGACCGATCGTCATGAAATTTCGTATACACGCTGTCAGGCTAAAAGAAAATACTGTTACTAAGCTAACCTACATTTACATTTACATACATATATATGGACGCCACACTAGGTGCTATCTGTCCCATCGTTAGGTCATTTCGACGCTATTGATTCGTGTAGCGCCGCAGGTGCGTTTTCGACTCAGACAAGGCTGCCTGATCTATAGTATTCATTAAAAGTATAGTTTAGTATTAGTTGTGTGTACTTTAGGTTTTAAAGTAATAATGTTGAATGTTCGATAAGCCTTATATGCCACAGTGACCTTGTATAACGGCAATTTGGTATTATTTTAGTTTGGTTTTTCAAGACAACTTAACTACAAATGATTCTTGTATCATTTGGAACCTTATCAAAAAACGACCACAAAGAACGCCTACATCATACTGACTTTTAGCTACAACATCCGGCACACTAAGCCAACTGTTCACTAAAAAAAGTTGAATTAAATGAATTTGAGCTTCGTGAGTGTACCACAAGTAATTAAAGGATCTCCCCGTGACCATGACTGCTGAAAAGCAACCGAAACGTCGGGGAAAGTGTAAACATAAATATAAATAGTTTTAATAGTTTCAATAATTTAATTAGCTTAAAAATTAGTAAAGTTTAATAGTAGTAGTAGTGTAACAGTTTCTAAATTATGTATTAAAGTGTCAAATAAACAACGCGATAAAATCCGTATATAGTAGTTTAATTTCAATAGTTAAAGGATTTTGTTTCTGATCCTTCGGCTCTATCAGCTATATGTTAGCCTAGTATAGTGATGGTATAGCATATCAATAAGTATTACGTAGTATCTAATAACACATCTGGATTTACTATTGAAGATGGCAAGCACACGGATGGTGAGCGGTTTTGATAATTCCTACAACCGGAGCCATTGTCGAACCAGTTTTTATTTTGTTTTATACAACTAAGGTGGCAAACAAGCATACGGCTGATGGTAAGTGGTTACCGTAGCCTATGGACGCCTGCAACACCAGAGGTATCACTAGCGCGTTGCCGACCCTTTAGGAAAGGAAGTGAAAAGGAGAAGGAGCGGGAAGGGGGTTAAGGGTGTGATTTGGCCTCCGGTACTCTCACTCACCGAACGAAACACAACAGTAGGAATACTGCTATTTCACGTCGATATTATGTGAGAGGGTAGTCCTTCCCCAGTCGAGCCGGCCCATTCATGCTGAAATCAGCGAGGCTCGATATCGTTGCTTTGTCAGGACAAGTCAGTTGTGAATTGATTGCACGCATGGCGGAGTGGTTTTATTGGTCGCCTCGCTACTGCCAGTGCGCCAAATGTTGTGGGTTCGAGCCTCACACTATAAATAATTGTTCTCAATCATAGTGTAAGTAATCTTTATCTTTTTAAAAGATAACTCAGGCAATACGAATAATTCCTGTGTTACATGAGCTTTAACATTACAACAACAGATACAAGGATATCCAAGAGTCTCCTCCAAATCCCGTAGGGCAAGGACACATAATTCTCGGGGCTGAAGCGAGGTGGCCACCAATGCACCATCTTTGTAGCCACAATGACTAGGTTGTGTTCTTTTTGTGTATGGTCTTTTTCAAAAGGCCAAAGTCAGTTTTCTAATTCAATGTATTGTTTGTATGCATGAATATGGATGTTTGTCTTGGTCTGGGTGTTTCTATGTAGGTATAATATGTATGTATTTATAAAACAATAAAAAAAGTATATATGTATGTTTATCCATTGTCTAGTACCCATAGTACAAGCTCTGCTTAGTTTGGGCTAGATGTTGTTTTATGTATTATAAAGTTATATAATATATAAATTTAGGTTAAAGTATTTATCTATGAGCCTATGCAGCCCGAAATTAATGATTTGAAAAAAATAAATGAATTTATTCAGATTTTAACGAAAAGTTAAGCTGTACTTTACCTGCTTAACCTGTCGATTCTTGGAATTGACGTCATTGAAAACTTATTGTATCAGTCTACCGGTGTGCTGCTGTGACTCAATAGGTTAATAAAAAAAAAATATTTATAATACATAAAAATTTAGCCTAAAATCTATGGTAACCATAAAAAAATAAATCAGTTTTCGAGTAAACGCAAATTATATTCCAAACACGAGCACAACAGGACTTAAGACCCAAAACTTCGTACTTCCGAAAAAAGAACGTCCGCGGAACACTCGAAGTTGCCAAACAAAAAAAACTTCCATCATTATTTATACTTTTTTTACACGTGGATAAACAAAGCTTTAACTCTAAATACCTTCACTCTTGAAAATTTATTATGACGCAAAGATACCTCTCAGTTTTCTCTTCATAAATTCGGGGTCCTTGGTAACCAGTAGATACACAGGAAAGTTGCCAAACTCAAGCGAAATTATGTCACAAGTTTGTACCCCTCGTGCCAAAGTTATTTTACTACTCAACTAAGACTTTAAGTACGGAATGAAGATGAGGAATAATAAAAAAAAGTTTCTTTCTCAATATAAAAAATAAATGTTTCGATCACCGTTCTCTATGGGACTGTGTTTGAAAGCGCCAACCGTTTAGCTTTATTCGCCGGAACTGGCAAGTGCTGTTAATACCACTTTTACAAACTTTATTACAGAGTACGCGTTGCGAGAAATGAATCAAAGGTCTCAGAACTCCGAGTCTAACTTTCGGGGACTTCGCTTTAAGTCTTGAAATTCGTTTCGTAACTTCAATATAATATGTAATGTTACAAAGTAACAATGTAGGTATTATTTACTAAGTAATTTGTGAACCGACCAAATTAAGGCAGCATTAGACAATGGTCCCTTGTATGAGTGCACCAGAAAGGCAAAGGTACGTGAAGAGTGGCGACGGATTGTCAAGCATGCTACACAACCTTAAAGATGACCACGACCACTCTGTCAAGAGTGAAACGACGTAGAAGAAGAAATTGTGAACTGAATAAGTAGTGTCTTATCCCGTTGTAGAAATTGCAATGTTATAATAATATTTTAGTTCTATTGTCAATATGTCAACTACTATCGAATTAATTCAACACAATTTTTATTTAAGCAATACTTGAATAAGCAACATCTAAAAAGTGAAATATTATATTTAATTTTTAAACATCACGTCTACTCCCAGGGACCAGATAAAATAAGGCATTGCACAATTCAAATATAATAAACACACGAATTAGGCGAAATTATGTGACATACAATAATTGCTTTATGAGGGTATCTCAGCTCTCGTGAGTTCTTAAAGTTAAGTAATTTAAATTTAAACATGAGCTCTTCTATAAATAAAAGGAAGCAAGGTATTTAAACACACAGCAATAATAAGATAAAGATAAATTTATTTGACTCAACATGTGTACAATCGGGTGTCTCAACATGCTCTTTCTGGTCAGAAATGCAAATGTATGTGCTTAGTAATTTTAAAATTATGCTGGATCTAATACAATAATTAACATCTCAAGTAAACGTTTCTTAACAATGAAGTGAGATATATTATAAGTAGGTCAATTCAAATTCGAACAATGAGTATAAAAATAATTAATTAATAAGTCATTTCCAATAATATAATAGTAATAGATAAGATGTCAATAATTAAGAACATGTCAAATTAAATTAGATCCTGATAAATGATTATTAAAACAAAGAAAAAAATAAATTATATAAGATTATCACATAGGAAATCATTAATATTATAGTAGCATTTATGCAATAAAAGATTTCTTAAATTACGTTTAAATATGTTAATGTTAAGGTCCTTAAATTTATTTGGTACTTTATTGTATATTTTGGGTGCCATGCAGAAAATGCTCTTGCCCAAAAGCGCTGTTTTTGCAGTTTGCATGCACACTTTATGATTATCGCGTCGGTTGCGAATAGTGACATCTGATAGTTTATTAAATAGTTGTGGATTGGTTTTCACAAATACAGCTGTTTCGTAGATATATAATGATGTAAGCGTCAACATTTTATATTCTACGAAGTACGGTCTGCAACTGTCTGTGACTTGTAGACCAAACATTGCTCTAATGCAGCGCTTTTGGAGTTTGAACGTTACATCCTTTTGAACTGAGTTTCCCCAGAATAAGAAAACAACAAATGAAAATAAATTAATGACTTTGGCTACTCATCGTTTATTGACTGATTTCCCTAAACCGCGACGTGCCACGATTAATGTGCAATCAGGTATTTGACTATAAGCTTCTGACTGGTCTCATGAACAAAATATCTTGCCTTAATGACAAACGATCCGCTTGATGATAAATAGTTACCATAGCTCATGATCGTTAGCAATTATAGATTACAGATCCTTGATTAAAACGAATGGTTATGCTACCAGACTTGCCAGAGACATAGGCAAATATTACATTAGTCAACCTTTGACAGTCAAGTGCTAGAAACCCCTAAGTACCGTAAAATCTCAAAGTTTTTTATAACACAGCTTATGTAGTATAACTATGACGTTATCTCACTTTTGGTTAACGATAGTTTCTTGCAGTAGTGCAGATAACATAAGTGCAGAAATACTCTTTGTAATAAGGTATCTTGAAGACGTACACACATTCAAAACCTACGAGGTAAATTTGATTGGGAACAGTATTTTGTACATTCACTTATTGCAGCCCGTGATTTCACCCATGGTTATGATTACCGCTCCGCCCCGCACATGGCGTGATGTTATATAACCTATACGCTTACATAAACGTGGTCTATTAAATAAAACTAGCGGTCGCCTAGTGCTCGAAATTCGACCAAAGTTTGCCTGTAAGATATTGCTGATATATGTATGTCATTATATATTGATATATGTAACCATAGTTGCGCGCTTCCACTGCGTGTGTCAAATGCATGGTTGTGTGCATGTAATGTTTTATCATTAATTTAATGTATTTCTAATGCATATTTTATATAAATATTAGGATTCGTCACTCCTTCTCCATGTACACTTTAACTGTGCCAAATTTCATATTCCTTCGTTCGCGCAATTTTCGTAAAAAGACGTACAAAGTTTTTGCTTCGCGTATTAATATATAGATAATTTACAAATCTGGCTAGTAGTTACAGAGATTAGTGCGTTCAAACAGAAAAACAAACAAACACTTCTCCTTATTTAATTTATTTTTTACAATACAACTCACACTGGGAATAATTCGCGTGTCGCGGGGCTTACAAACATTCAGACAACCGACACAAAGAACGTCCAGATTCAGAACAACTATTTGTGGATCACAAATTTTCGTCTCGTGTGGGTATCAAACTCACAGCACTCAGCGCGGCAGTAGCCACAAGGCGACCATTTAAACCATTACGCCATGCGTGCATTTGTTATTAACCTCTGAGTCTACTTCGAAGAGGTTAATGAAAACACTTTGTGGGTCTGTGTGTCTGCCTGTTAGTGACAGGCATAGCTCCGGAACCACTGGACCGATTGACTTGTAACTTGGTGTGACAGACACCTTAGGGTCATCCCTCGGTCAAGTTTGAATATGGGCCTTAGGGGTTAAAATACCCCCGAGATATAGGGGTCACAAGTTCACATGAAAACGAAGAGATTGAATCCTGGATTTTACACCCATCTCGTTATACTAGTACTAGCGACCAGCCTCGGCTTCGCAAGGTAGTACAAAACCTTAACAAATAAATGATACACCTAAACCTTCCTCATGAAACGCTCTGTCTATTGGTGACAACCGAATCAAAATCTGTGAAGTAGTTTTCGAGTTTATCGCGAAAAAGACAAACGTGGCATTATTACAAATGAAATGTGCAAAATATTGAATAAAGCATTTAATAAATAGCAAAAGCTTTATAATATGCTGCTTGTCACATACCAATTATTCGTTGTCGACAAAATAGTGTACCGCTTTATTAACTAAATTAAAGAATTTAGTCGGCTCTGTGCAAATATATTTCGTTCAATCCGGCAACTTCGTACCGACATGTTGAAATAATTAAATTCCGTTGCTGTAGCATTCGCTTATTATTATTTATTGGTTCAAACTACCTCGGGGGAAACTTCGTGTGTTATTTTATGAACATTTTTGCTCAGAATATTTTAATAGTGGGCCGATGTTCCGGTATGATATATTATTTTAAATTGTTGTTATGTCGGGTTATAAATTGCTTCTGAAAGTTATTGACTACTAGCTTTTGCCCACGGCTACGCTTGCGTTAATTTGGAATTTGACAATCAATTAGGGTTGTACTCTGCTTGTAATAATATAATTCAATCATGTTTCGAAAGACACGTGGCGCCATCTATTATCATAAGAACGTTATTGTTGTTTTCCTCGGAAACAATATTTTTTTCGGGATGAAAGGTAGCCTATATCGGTTTTTGTACACCTGACAACGTACATGCAAAATTTCAGGATGATCGGTTCTGTGGTTTAGGCGTGAAAAGGTAACAAACAAACAAACAAATTCATTTTCGCTTCTATAATATTAGTTAGGATTAGGATTGCGGCGGTAAACTGGTAATATTTGTTATGTTAGGTATATTTTAAAGGAGTTAGTGGGAATTTCGTAGGCACAGCATTGCGTTAAAGCTCTCATGACAGAGATTTTATTAAATCTTCTTCTCCCTAGCCTTTATTATTCCCAAGTCACTTGGGGTCGGCTTTCTAGTCTAACCGGATTTGACTGGATATCAGTTTTTACACGGAGCGACTGCCATCTGACCTCCGCAACCCAAAGGCTAACGATACCCTAAGTCTAGACCAGTGTCAGGATATAAGAGGGCACTGACTTCCCAATAACGACTGCCATAGATGTTCACGGCAGCCGGGACCGACGGCTTAACGTGTTCTCCGAGGCACGGAGCAGGCGATAATTGTCAATCATACATACATAGATACATAGATTCACGCCTGTTTCCGTGTCAATCAATATGCACATAATTTGACGTGGGTTCGAACTCGAGACCCTCTGCATTGCAGTCTGTTGGTCTTCCCACTGAGCTATCGCTGCTATATATATTTTATTAAATATATGTACATAAACTCATATGGAAAAGTAGATGCGTGTCAAATATGTAGATTTTATAGCGTTGAGGTTGCAAGCACGTATAAGTTAACGAAAAAAAATGGCTTTGTATGTAACTAGCAAATGCCTGTAACGACGACACTCATAGAAATTTTGCCAAAAAATTCTTATGGAATCATTCTTGCATGATTCTGTAGGCAAAGTGTATTTCTACCACATACACACAACACCATCTAGCCTAAACTAAGTAGAGCTTGTACTATGGGTACTAGACAATGGCTAAACATACATATATATATTATCTTTTTTTTTTTGTTGTAAATACATACATATTATACATAGAAACACCCAGACCAAGACAAACATCCATGTTCATGCACACAAATGTTTGACTTGTGCGGGAATCGAACCCGCAACTTCAGGCGTGGCAGTCGGTTACAATAACTACTACGCCAGCGAGGCCTTCAAAATTTACGATGATTTCAAGTATTCTGAAAAATATATAATAATCACTTGTACCTTATATTTTTTTACCTATTCTGGGGTTTGTTCCCGGAAAAGGTTAAGAGGTATTTGGTATTTCGATGAAAAAACCTCAATAACAGCTCAATGTCTGGCAATTTGCCAATATAATATAATCAATGGCCATAGGCTAGCCATAAAATATGCTGAGATGTAAAAAAAGATATACAAGCATAGTCCTGTATTATTTATAAAATTGTACTCCATTCTCGATACCTCGCAAGCGATTGCAACAAAACTGCACCGCATCGGTTATTAGGTGGTTACTAGACGAAGTTGGGCAGATTTCCCCCGGGGCTTAAAGTGACGTCGGTCAATCTTGTGCACCGCTGATGAGCCACTGTCTGTATTATCGATGTAACAGCGTTGCTTCGAGCTGGACTACATTATTGTTCTTTTAAGGCTTCAGTTCAAGTATGCCCGCGACGACGTTTGTATGGTCCACAGTATGAATCATATCTTCGGTTGTACTGGATATAATGAGATGAAACATAGCTCAGATGTTAGGTTGAACTACAAGCTACTTAACTGAGAGACTACATGTGTGGTGCTAATACAAATAAACAGAGAGTTAAAAGATTTATATAAAAGGTGTTTAGAAATATCTTCCATATAAAAACTGCGCTGGCTAGTGATAAGGATCTTTTTTTTGTTTTTTTATTTTTTTTATTTGGCTCGTCAAAATGACCACACTCCACCTGGTGGTAAGCAGTCGTGTGGTCTAAGAGCAGTGGCCTCCACATCGTCCCCACAGTAGCCGAGGCGATGTTGAGGTCTCTACTTTGACGGCCTGAGAAAATGCTTTTTCACGCCCCGCTTAAAGAACCCAGGATTGAAGGAAGAAGGAAACACGTGCCTTGGCAGAGAATTCCATGCCTTGGTCGTTCGGCAGAGATATGAGAACCCAAACTTTTTGGTACGCGCTCTAATCGACTCTACCGTGTAAGGATGGCATCTGAGCCCAGCACGCGTTGTTCTGGATAGGAAAGGGGAGGGCGGGATAAGCTGGAATAACTCTTCAGAGCACTCCCCGTGGTATATTCTGTAAGTATCTTGCAATATACACAGAGATTGTGGGTTTGAGTGACGTGAACAGGTATTTATTTTGACTGGAAGGGTGAACAAGAATACTACTAATTTATAAACCCAACTCAAATTGCTTATATTAGTCTATATTACAAGGTAAGGTTAACATACCATATTACAATCAAAATAATACAATCAAACAATAGCTGCTGTAGAAACATCAAAATAAACCTATCCAGGTATGTCTTAATGTTTCTAGAGTTGCTATGGTTTTTAAGGCAGACCACTGTCATTGTAGATTTTGAGCTCAATACCATGGCACACATATCTGACATTTAGCAAGTGCATATAAATAATTAATCGTTTTAACGCTAGAAGAAAGCATTGCGAGGCCACTTGCATATGTGAGAGTTGTTCATAATGTTTTGTGTTTTCATGTAGCCTCATATATCCTCGAAAGGGTTGGTAGACTCGCATCACATCCACATTTCGTAAGACTGTGCTGCTACTGAATATTAGGAAATAAAACAGGAAAAAACATTTTTTCCAACTGGGAATCGATCTCAAGCTCTGTCGCACGTAAATTTAAGTTTTTACATATGACGCGAGACTAACAAGACAATTATATTTCCTTCTCCCTAGCCTTTATTATTCCCAAGTCACTTGGGGTCGACTTTCTAGTCAAACCGGATTTTGACTGGATATCAGTTATTACACGGAGCGACTGCCATCTGACCTCCGCAACCCGAAGACTAACGATACGCTAATGCTAGACCAGTGTCAGGATATTAGAGGGCACTGACTTCCCAATAACGACTGCCATAGATGTTTATGGCAGCCGGGACCGACGGCTTAACGTGCTCTCCGAGGCACGGAGCAGGCGATAATTGTCAATCATACATACATAGATACATAGATTCACGCCTATTTCCCTGTCAATCAATACGCACATAATTTCGAAAAGTCATATAACTTCCGAAAGTCAGAGGTGCGCGACGTGGGTTCGAACCCGAGACCCTCTGCATTGCAGTCTGTTGGTCTCCCCACTGAGCTATCGCTAACAAGACAATTATATTTATTCAAATATAAACATAGAATGTTTCAAATCACCATAACACTGTGCCCTCAATATTATCCAAGAACGAAAAAGGTTTAAATCTGTATACACACAAAAACTTTCCTCATTTCCCAACCTTAACCTTTACCTAACATTCGTCCAAAAAAGATATCTAAAGTACGTACCAATCGTAAAAATACCGTAAAACGAATAGCTGCAGTCACCAGGGCTCAGTGTACCCGTAACTGTTCGATAGCCCACTATCCTGATTGAATATCGATGGTGTCCCTTAGGGGAGAGCCATTGTTTTCCCATTGAACTCAACCATGGGACGATAGATTAATGATTATGGTGGTGCAAGCCAAATTGTTACGGCATCATTCGTTGATATAGTTTTAAACGGTGTTTAAAATGTCGTGTGATAGACTGCTTTGGTAGTTAAATTGAACTTGTGTTTGTGAACTCACGGGACGTTAAAATATTGAATTCGACTCTTGGGTTTGTAAAATAATTATCAGAATTCTATACAGTAAAATATTCGATTGTATTAAAATAGGTCATTCGAATATTCGTGTCATTATTGAATATTTGACCATAATTTTATAACATGTTAAGAACAGTACGGAACATAATTTGTTTTTTGTAGTTAATGATGCTAAAGACGTTTTTATATAAAAGTTCTTTTAATCGATCAACCATTAATAATCTCTTATGATAATCATTCTAAGACATTATGTTTGATCAATAATCGGTAAGTCCGACGTAAACTAATGTCCGAAAACTACAGAAACATTATAAAAATGGTTACCAAAAGATTCGCAAAAAATATATATACATCACTTAAATTGCTATTACATCCATTCTAGAATCTACAACACATGTTCCATCGTAAATATAAAAGCGATCACATTACCGATGCACCAATCGCACAGCCAGACGTAAAAACGGCATGTTTTATTCAAAACCAACGAGCTCGGTAATACCGCAGCACAACATCAAAGCTTACACAGCAACCAACACTTTACTTTCTCTGTTTACGCCACAAGAGATTACAAACGCTTACACCGGTTGCAAGCAACAAAGAACATAGCTAATCAAATCTCAGCGAGCTCACAGCAAGTGGAACAAACTACCAGCATTTACAAAACAGTCGACGCTCTGACACAAAAAACAAAAAAATAAGCGATTCAAAAAAATTCAAGCGAAATTGAGACGGACACACTCAAGCCTTGAACAAAGTGTGGCCGTCACAGAACTCGACACCTGCTCCTATTTCCCGTAAAAAAGGGCATAAAAATGGTAGGACGGGGGGAAAATAAAAAAAAAAGATCGGGGGACATTAGCCAAACAAAAGGGAGCCGAGAGGGTCATAACTCGAAGCGCATTTTCCTTTGTCACTGTGACGTCGCTAAATCCGCAACTGACGGTATATTGTTTAGGAGCGGTTGGACGGATGCGACTTTTTTGTCGTGCGACACGGCTATTGAAGTAGTGAGGCTATGTCTGGTTTTAATTTCTTTACACAGAGTGTCCGTAGTTTTCATGATTTTCAACACCTCTATACATGAACACTTATTCAAATATGAAAAGTGGAATTATAATACCATATTTGTATATTACTTAACAGATTAATAAGACATAACAGCTTGAGGTGCCACTTTAGGGAGTTTCCATAACTCCATTTCAAATTGACAAATAAAATTTGGTCTTAAATTTAGTATTACAGGCGCACTGCAATATGAACGTAATTCAAGCCTATTTTAGAAATTTAATATGTTTAGGATTGTTTGTCTGTTGAAGTAACTAAAACACATTAATTGAAAACGTGTTATTGCGTTTTGCCCAATAAAAAAGTTATGAAGCTCATATACTAACGCATCTCAATATATTCTCTAATTGTTTTGATCATCTCACCTTCTGTCCTTGTTCTTGAGAGTAGGCAATGAGTGATTACAGACAAAGACCATGAGGCCCGTGTAAAACCTTGATAGTATAAAGGAAAATGAATATCAGTAGTTAAGACTCCGGATTGTCACTTAACTGTGGAACTAAAATATGTCGATACATACTTCCTAAGATCTTGAATGGTTTACCTGACGATATAGTAAGTAAATATGTTAAAAAGCAGCCGTATAAAACCACACTAAAAAGATATTTGTTGTATAACATTGACAGATTCGTACTGCCATTGTGAAATTATTATTAGAGTATAAATTGTAATTTTAATTTATATAACATATGAACTCCCACTCGCATAAAAACCCTCGTGGTTTAGCGAGTGGTCTAAGCCATGGTATTATTATTGTAAACTTTAGTCAATAAAAAAAAATAAAAAAACTTGCCCCTTCAGGAAACAGAAGGGTCAAACTTGCATACCGTACAAGTTTGTTACATACTAGTTATTCAGATTTTGAGAAAACACAATAGAATGGAGAGGACCTCCATCGCAATACGTCAACAAAAACGCCGGGCCCACCAAAACACCAAAAGACAAACAAATCGCAATACCAAATCGCAAACGTGCAGACATCGGACGTGAAGTCGTCCAACGTACCTGGGGATCGCTTCCACTACTCATTTCATGCATACGATATGTAGGTCGACAGAATTACAGCACGAGTGTCGGGGAACATTAATCTTGCGTCCTCACGGCGGATTTGCGAAGCTGCCCGTCATTGTTTATCGGTTGTCAAAATATATTATCGTGTTCAAATTTATTAAAATGCAAATTTGACAAGTTCTTTTAGAAAAAAAAGTAGACTAAGGCAACTACGCGATCATGCTAAGTTTAATATTTTTTAAAGTTGTTAACCGTTAGTTCGCTCGTCCTTTATCTATTTTATCTACTTTTTACGCGATGGATGATACTATGGTAATAACCTTTTTATTAAGATCAGTTTAAAGTCCGTCCGTCCTTTCGAAAGGACAAACAGATAACGTAACAAACAACGTTAGAGTTGTTTTCATGAGCGCGGATAGTATCTAAATAACAATGCTTGACCATTTTAAAAACGTATAAACGATACATTAAGTGGATATGATTGTGATATAAATTCATCAATATCAATTTGATGTCTCCAGTTGTAAGGACTGTTATATGGCACTTGGTCTAAATACCTATCCCTAGATATACCTTATCTTGTGTGTGTGGGCCAGTCAGTACAGACCGGCGACACTTCGACCCAGTGGGATCTTTTGTGTCACAGATAGATATACCTTAATATATACACGATTTAGCAGACAAGCACTGTAAACCATTATATGACTTTAATTTATAAATGAATTATCAGCTGGTCACAAAGAGGCGAAGTTCTACCAACAATATTGGACACTTACTCAAGAAATATGAAGTAGTGACAACACGAACTGCTTCAAAAACTATTTAACAAAAATGGGAAGTTTTAGCTAGGAATCGTCTTATAGTGTTACTAGGAGATAATAAACAAAGGCATAAAAACAGATGTTCTATAGGAAACCTACCAATATCGACAAAATACCAGCTGGCTATTGTAGTAATAGAAAAAAGGGAACAATTTTTATTCCTTAGTTTTTTCATCATAATATTTCGAATCCAAAAACCAAAGCTATTTTTCCTGTAATCCTTCACAAAGAAACCACATTCACTATTTCATTTGCCACGAGTTCATTCCTATTGACTCTTTTGTTTTGTTACAAGTCCATTTCTTCGCGAATGGAGCGTACGGCGTCCCGCCTCGGGGAACAAGCCGCAATGAAGTGGAAACTAAACGAATAAATGAATTTATAAGATACCGTACTATTCCTGTAAAAGGCCTTAGAACTGTGTTGTTATTATACTTAGGATATCATTTCAAGCCAAGAGATAGGATAGAAAATATGTTTCATTAGATTTCGCCCCCAGCTTTGCTCGCTCGGAAACAGTATTTTCCTCTGGATAAAAGGTACGCTATGTCCTTTCCCGTATCCCTGCAATTTTATGACAATCAGTCGAGTAGTTAAGGCGTGAAAGCTTAATAAACAAACACATTAGTTAGGATTCACTCGTTCAGGTTTCAGCTAGAGAAATTATATTTATCTGAACAGAAATCCAGCACTTAATTGTTTATATTGTGTTTCTAGATATATTTATGTTTATTATATATATTTTTATCCATTTTTTTAATATGATCTTCTGTTCTAAGCATATATGTAATTGCCTGTCTATTGTACATTATATTATATTTACTCTAACTATTAAGTATGTTTATAAACTGTATGCCGAATAATCGTCCATGCTAGCCCTTGGGTTTCGGCTGAAAAACAGCGCTACGGTCATCCGCAGCAAAGGCTGAGCTGGAACCTTTTGGCCACACTGCACAGCATTTTCTTTATTTTTTTTTGTATTTTCTTCTTGTTTGCATTATGTTGTGTTTTTGGTGTGTTTAATAAAGTACTTTTCTTAAGATTAGATCAAAAGACAAACAAAAACGGCTTTACATAACGAATGATTGTATTTTGTTAGTAACCTGACCAATAAGACTAGCGTCTGCCTGACGATAACTTGGTTACCATAGTCTATGGATGTGTGCAATCATCGTGCGTGACCGTCTCTATAACCAAAGGGGTTGCGGGACACGAACCAGTAATTCTCTAAGGCTGATAGCACATCATCTTCTTCTCTCTAACATACACAGACATAGTTCCACGTCTATATCTACGGCAAAAGCAGAGGCATACCGCATCCACACTTAGCTGGCTATTAAAAACATAGGATCTTCTTAGGGGAAGAGCCTATTGTCGTCTACCAGACACAGTTCTATTTTGTATTTATACAGCTTATTCGTTGCCAAACTATCCTTAAGATGCCTCAAGCTGGGGTAAAACACGTGTGGATGCATATTTTGTGTTCAAAACGGAATATTGCAATTTGGAGTACACCCGGATCCCACGACGCTGTTCATTCTTTTCTATTGCAATAGTTGTGAGTAATCCGAGGGTCAGTGGTAGGTTCCACTGTTCGCCATTTTATTATTAATTCGATCGGCTAATTCGATTATTTATAATATACTAGCTTTTGCGCGCGGCTCCGCCCGCGTGGTACCTACATCAATAAAAAGTAGCCTATGTCCTTCCCCAAGTTTTAAACTATGTACCAAATTTCATCTAAATCGGTTGAGTGGTTTAGCCGTGAAAAGGTAACAGACAGACAGACAGACAGATAGACAGACAGATAGACAGACAGAGTTACTTTCGAATTTATAATATTATTAGTAAGGATAACATATAAACTAACTTGTGTATCGCCTTCAACCATCAAACACATCAAAAATACTCAACCATATTGGACTTAAAATGTCCCTCCTACCAAAGAAGAAAAACATAAGCGATAAGGGCCTCCTCTATTCATCACGCACAATGAAAGCTTTGTAGATAAAACGGGAACATTCTCATAGTTAAGTAATAGCTTCGACATATCCCATCCCACTAGCCTCATACGACGAACTGTGCATGTTTTTTATGTGTATCTTTTGGACGTTTCGGTTGAGTTCGGTTCATATGGCAAACAAAAAATTTTTTTGTATATATGGAGATTTTAGAGTAGTAGAGCCTCGCTGATTTCAGCATGAAACTTCTTTAGGCGCGTTGAGCACTTCTTGGGTGAACAAAAATCATGAAACTCGCGTCATCGTCACCGAACGCTTTCCATTTTTAAATTATTTTTGGCTTATAAAACTACCTACATACATTATCATATAAAACAAAGTCTGCCTGTCTATCTGTTCGCGATAAACTCAAAAACTACTAAACGGGTCTTCATACGGTTTTCACCAATAGACAGAGTGATTAATGAGGAAGGTTTAGGTGTGTAATTTGTTAAAAGCTTTTGTTCTACCCGTGCGAAACCGGGGCGGGTCGCTTGTATCATAATGTAATGTAAATTATGTGTAATGTAATTCACCTATGCCTAATTTCGGGGATATAGTCATCAGATTATAATTATGGTAATTAGCACATCATACAACCTCCCAGTGAACTGACTATAATAATAATAATATTCTACCGTAGTAGTAGCAGCGATAGCTCAGTGGGGAGACCAACAGACTGCATGCAGAGGGTCTCGGGTTCGAACCCACGTCGTGCACCTCTTACTTTCGGAAGTTATATGACTTTTCGAAATAATGTCCGTATTGATTGACAATTATCGCCTGCTCTGTGCCTCGGAGAGCACGTTAAGCCGTCAGTCCCGGTTGCCATGAACATCTATGGCAGTCGTTACTGGGAAGTCAGTGCCCTCTAATATCTTGACGCTGGTCTAGCCTTAGGGTATTGTTAGCCTTCGGATTGCGGAGGTCAAATGGCAGTCGCTCCGTGTAAAAACTGATATCCAGTCAAATCCGGTTAGGCTAGAAAGCCGACCCCAAGTGACTTGGGAATAATAAAGGCTAGGGAGAAGAATAATAATATTCTACCACATATGTAGGTACACATAATACCGTCTAGCCCAAAAACTAAGCAGAGCTTGTACTATAGGTACTAGACAATGGATAAACATACATAATATACATTTTTTTGTAAATACTTACAAATTATAAATAGAAACACCCAGACCAAGACAAACATGCATGTTCCTGCACACAAATGTTTGACTTGTGCGGGAATCGAACCCGCGACCTCAGGCGTGGCATTCGGTTACACTAAACACTACGTCATCGAGGTATATGTATAGTATATAAGTTATGGGCTGTTGCGAATATCTCAGATATACTTATGTTCTCGTTTATACTGCCGTTGCGGTAAGCAGTAGCTTGGTTATGCCTGGGAATAGATGCCAAGAGGCCATGTTCATGAGCAGCAGTTACCGCTTATATGCGTTGCTAGCTCATCTGCTACCAAAAGACCAATAAACAATCTATCTTTTTAAAATAAATCTTAGTAAAGTTCTCCACGGCAGAAGGAATATGCGTTCAACGAGAGTTGTTCTATAAAATAATCTGCGTTAATACTAAAAGTCATCTTAATTTTGTCTTAGTTGTCCGTTTGTAATAAAAATCTCGTATTAATAAGACTTGTAATAAAACAGCCGATCTTCATAAGATGGAAATTTAAAAGATCCTTATAAGTTACAAGTTAGGCGCCGAACACATTGCCCCGGCGGTCTGCGTTCTGCGTTCGGCGTTCACAGTTGCCCACACTGCGAGCGGTCTACAAATCTGGAGTTCAGTACGTTTGTCTCGCACTAACTCAATAAACTTTTCAATTTCGTCGGATATCGTGACCACTTTTGAAAAGAAATGGAACTTCGACAGAACGTGCGTTCTCTTTGACCGCCGCGGTCTGACTGCTTTTATGTGTGTACTATTCTAAGACACCGCATACATCACAGAGAACGCGGAATGCAGAACTCGGAACTCTGACCGCTAATCGACCGCAGTGTAGCCGGCGCCTTAGAGCACACAACATATCATTATGCAGTGGTCCGACCGCTGGCGAGAAAACGACTAACTATTGGCGATTTTCTCTCTCAAGAAACGCACAAATAATATACATTCCGTGTAAATGAAAGAGATGCATATGTTAAAAGTTGCTCGCTGACTGTTCACACTGCCGGCGACGACTCGCTTTACTAGTTTTGTCGGTGAACGACAAGAGCTTTCAAAAATAAACTCGCTCAGCGATATTCGTTCAGCGATGCTCGCTCGTCGCCGCGCGCAGGTTTGCACAGGACTGAGCGACCGCGGGCGAGTGGCGCGAGTAATCGCTCGTCGCACTTGCACACTCGCTTATAGGCCGGCGACAAAACTATCGAAACTACACACTCGCTTCCCGCTGATCGTCAACTCGTTTATAGTTTCTAGTTTTACTGGTTTCTCATTCATAGTTGGCGGTCGGATCACTGCCGATTATAAAAACATTTGTACACTAAACGCAATACTTATAATCTCACCCATCTTGTCCCGCAGGTACACATCATTTCGGTAGTGTATTCACTCATCGTATGGAAGTTTAGCTAGACTACGAATAAAATAAACAAACAATCCTCGAAAATACCTCACTAGACAAAAATTTATGTATCTCAAAGTCTAACATAATAGCCGAATTCTCACGACGTCAGTAATACTTACTACCACAAAACCAACGGAAAATATGAATGTTTGTATTCGACTAGTGATACTTTTTTTCGTATTTTTATTATACGATTCTTCCATCGCTCAATATTCGGCCTTGAGGCGTTGCGTGAGCCGCACGATCGACGAATGAAACCACGCGATCTAACGTTAAAGATATATTTGTTAGTGAAGCGAAAGAAATGATATCTTGAAAGCTGACGTGAGAACTAACGATCTTTGCTTAGGGTAGATTATGAGAGGGTACCTTAGAGTTAAATTCCTAGAAGCGTTTATTGAGACTGCGCCGAGCGTAAGACAGATAATGACAGAGCTCCTGCGGCGCATATTCAAATCGGCGCGCGGCCGCCATAGTACAATTGTATGGAGAATTTGAAGTGCTTTTTTGATAAATATGTATCTTTATTGTCAACCAATAACTTAAGTATTTGGGACGGAAAATTGTAATATAACTATTTATGTTTCGTTTAAGCTGTAAAATAGGATATATTTCTAAGAATAAGATTCTATTGAATAAGATAGATGACTACTGTTATAATCTAAAAATCACGTAAAAAGAGCTTACGTTTTTGCATTTTTCGTTCAAATTTATGTAATTTTGTAGGCGAAAATATGAATTATTTTAAGTTTTTTACACGGAGTAATTGTAAACACATTTATTGTTATGGTAAATGTATATTTTATATTTGTATTAAACAAAAAGTGTTGATTTAATTTTATTCAATTAACTGTGACTTTGGCACATTTCGCTCGGCGCAGTCAACTTTTTGAGTCAGAAATTTCTGAGTACTAGCACGGAGTTTGGCCGAACAGAGTGCCCCGTTTTTATCCTTCCTCGATAAATAGGCTAATCAACACTAAAATAATTTGTCAAATCGAACCAATAGTACCTGAGATTGCACGTTCAACCAAACAAACAAACTCTTCAGCTTTATAATATTATACTATAGATTTGTAAACTGAATTGCCAGTAATCTTAAAAAAGAACTGGCTATCATAAAAATAAATAATATATATTATTTCTGTTTGATTAATGTTTAATTAAACCTAAAACTTATTGAAATTCTGTGAAAATCTAAGTCAATCAAAATTTACACAAAGTCTGGATTTTAATTAAAGCAATTGGCTGAAAATACTAGTTGAAATGATAAGTTTAATTATCTTAGTTATGTCAAATAACTAATAAACTAAGTTATTGCAAAAGCGTTAAACGATAGGTATAAAGCAATTTTAACTGCTGTTGGTTACGTAGCATAAAATTGCGTTTAGGATTACCACCAATTTTGATGTTTCAGGTCTGATTACCGGGTCACGCAAAGCATTATTGGATTTTTGTTTTTGATTGGATTTTGTTAATAGCAGCATTCTTTTGAAAATTTTACCGACAGACGGTAATAGGCAAAAAATATTAGTGTAATGTGAATCTAGTGCACTGTTTGCTACTTCTATAAACACTAGATGTGCCCGCGGTTTCACGCGTGTTTATGATTACTGCACTGCCCCCGTGGGTCGTAGCGTGATGTTATATAGCCTATAGCCTTACTCAATAAATGAGCTATCCAACACCAAAATAATTTTTCATTTTGGATCAGTAGTTCCTGAGATTAGCGCGTTCAAACAAATAAACAAACTTCAGCTTTATAATATTAGTATAGATTAAATATTTTGTACTAGTTATACAGTTTTTGTATATCTCTATATAATTATGTTCGTTAATGCGTACAATTTTAGGCTTACGAGGGTTTATAATCTTGCTGTATAGGCCAAATAGTCGCGTAATTCAAACATAGGCATTCGGAGTTGAAATATTTTGGTATACGATTCTCTACAAAGTCTTTGGTACCAAAGATTTTGTGTAGAATCGTTGTTACGGTCTTCTTAGGGTTATTCCTTAAAGGAAGCTATTAAGACTGCGCCTAGCGAAATGTGCTAAAACAGGCGGTCACAGTTAAGTGAATAAAATCAACACTTTTTGTTTAATACAAATATAAAATATACATTTACCATAATAATGAATGTGTTTACAATTACTCAGTGTAAAAAAAAATAATTTAATAATTAATATTTTCGCCCACAAAATTACGTAAATTTCCAAAAATGCGTGTTAGGTGATTATAACAGTAGAAATCTATCCTATTTTACAGCTTAAACGAAACATAAATAGTTATATTACAATTTGTCCGTCCAATAATACATATTTATCAAAAAAACACTTCAAATTCTCTATACAATTTTACTATGGCGGCCGCGCGCCGATTTGAATATGCGCCGCATGAGCTCTGTCATTATCAGTCTTACGCTCGGCGCAGTCTTAACTATGGCATTTGCCTACACTAACATGACTAAACCTATATGTACGTACACTCACGACTGTTTCTCAAAAATATACCTACGAGACGACAGATATCGAATCAAATCAAATCATTTATTTCGGGCTGCATAGGCCCATAGATAAATAACCTTAACCTAAATTTACATTATTATAAAATTTTATAATACATACACAACACCATCTAGCCCAAACTAAGCAGAGCTTGTACTATGGGTACTAGACAATGGATAAACATACATATATACTTTTTTTGTTTAAAAATACATACATATTATACCTACATAGAAACACCCAGACGAAGACAAACATCCATATTCATGCACACAAATGTTTGACTTGTGCGGGAATCGAACCCGCGACCTCAGGCGTGGCAGTCGGTTACATTAACCACTACGCATCGAGGCCGATTTGATGTTAGTAAACCCCTTACTACTGTACGATAATTGACTGCACGGATGACATATTGGTTTAATGGTCTCCTCCCCACTACCAGTACGCCGAGTGTTGAGATTTTGAATCACACACGGAACAAAAATTTGTATGATCAACAAATGGTTACTCTGAGTCTGGGTGTTGTTTGTTCACCATTGTGTCTCAAAAGAATAATTTATAGCACCATATTAACCTTTAAAATGTCTTTCAATTAAAGAACGTTACCTAACTTCAGATGACTGACTGACTTTCTATGCAAAAAAAAAACAACGCATTTTAATTTGAATAAAACAATTGGCACGAAACAAACTAAGCCAACAAAACAATCTATTCACCAACGCAATAAACCAGACAAATGAAAAAATAAAACTATATACACAGTAGGCAAGAAAAGTAAATGTTTTTGTAGTGCCATAAAGCAGTACCTTCACATTTTATGGCCATAGAACCGCAGTTTCCTCTACCTAGTTACTCTCTGATTTGTATCTAACAATTTTATTATTTTGGGCTTTTAACGGCAAAGCTCCTAAACCGTCAGTGATGTGACTAGAATTTAATACAACTGACGTGTCTGGCAATTATTCTGATGTGGTATTTTATGTGATAAATAATTTGACACGCTATGTCAACATTACGTCGGATTTTTACTTTCAATGTCAACCGTATTTAAAGTAATCAACTTACGTGTAAAATTGCTAAATATTGACAATGAGCCATATAAAGTTCGTTCAGATTTCAGGTACTGGGTCATAGTGTAAGACAGTTTTAACGCCTTCAAACATATCCTCCTCGACGTATCCGTCGACAGCGACACCCTGGCTATCTTCTGTCATGTGGCCGGATGTGACTAGCGAATCCAAACTTAGCCTTGAAGCAGCGGTTGCAGTTTACACAGTACAGTTGTCCCGCAGCGTCATAGGTGTATATTGTAAGTTTGCTTCGGCTGGGTTTTTCTAAGTTGGCGTTTTGCGTCCAGATTATCGCGACGCAAATTCTCTAGTGTTTCACCCCGTTATTCACGCTTCTGCGCCACTCTGTTCGATTTGATGAGAGTTGCTTCCATTCCTTGGACGAAATGCCACAACACATTAAGCTTCTCTTGAGGACATCTTTAAAGCGTACATAACATGACACCATACTTGCGTTTTGAAGAAGTATTTATCAGGGCTGTGGCAATTACATTTTATCAGGTCCCACGTAATATGTGAGAGTCTACCACCGTTCCAGATACAAAGTTAGACTCCGAGCTGTTACTATCCATTTTTTTTTGATAGCACATGTAATCTTAAGCGTACGGAAACTTAGGTATCACTAGATTTACGAGACACTCAACAAGGAAACAAATGATAAAAATACGAGAAGTCCAGAAGATGTGACAAGGTGACCCAAATTTTCATATGGAAGGACACACATTGGCATTGAAGAAATAGCTAAAAAGAAACAGACTATCTCGAACCATCTTAAAGCTCCTCATCGCCTCTTACGGATAAAATACACTCATACAGAAAAATCTCATCGCAAGATCATTCAAAGTTAATTCAAAACACATTTTCATATAAAGGTTCTTTTTTCTCGACGCGATCACACAAAGAGAGGCGTCTCTTTGCCTTTGACTACCAATCAGAAATACGATCTCCATATCAATATGAAAATAATAATGCAGGCACAGACACGCGTTCACACTTAAGTGAGCCTAATTTATATTTAAAGTGTCCTCGCATAATAATTGCTCATATTTTTACAGGACATAATTTAGATCACTTATCTAAAGACGAAAATAGCTTGTTATTTTTATGCTATGTTACCTAATCTTCTACTACAGATATGAAATGAAATATATTATAATTCGTAGCGCGATCATGCATATTGTTTACCTCTTTTATGCTTGACGTTTCGACCAGGTTTTACCAGCTGTGGTCAGAAAGTTTATAAGCTACTACGGAATAAAATGTGAATGCACGGATGACGTAGTTAAAGTCGCCTAGCCACTGCCAGTTTTGTGGGTTCGATTCCTACATGTGATCCACAAATATTAGTTCTAGTAGTCTGGGCGTTATTTGTGTCCGTTATTTCAATGTTTGTAATGTTCCCCGCGACACAGGGATTATACGTAGGGCGTTCGTAGCACAGTTCGTAGCACTTTATTTTAGAAGTTATTTTATTACTGTGTCGCGGGCGAATATACAAATATTGAAAACAACAGGTACAAACAGTACTCAGGTTCTGCACAAATATTTGTGACATACACACGTCATTTGGTCAATGTGGAAACAATAAAACAACTCTTAGCGCAGCGCGCAGCGTAGTAATAAGATGAACACCTAACCTATGTAACATTCGAGAAGTTTTCAAATCTCTACTCACCTCAGAAATACAAGGCATGAATAATTTCGATACGTTGTAATATTTTACATTGATATAATATATACATAGTATTACGCATATAATCCCGAAGAGTCGAGCAAAACACCTAAGACCTACATTTGTTGCATTAAACCCACACTTCGTTAACTATGGTTTTACATCCCATGGTCAACTGGGCACAGTTCTAGATTCATTCGATTGCTACTGAGTATTTCTTCATTAAAAAATCCCAATAACACTGCCAGCGCACCTACGTTCATTTTTTAAATTATCGTCTAATTTATAGGCTACAACCACTTTAAATAAAATTGCTTCAGTGGTTCTGGTGTTACAGCCATGCACACCAGCAAACAACAGATCTATCTAATATAAGTTTTTGTGTTAAAGTCGAACAGAGGTGACATACAATTGTCCTGTCTAGCCAATAAAAGCGTACTTATAGAAGAGGTACATTCTATTGCTTTGTATTATATATTTTGATTCGCTGAAATCCGTTGCGTAAATTCATATAAATGACAAAATAGTTTTAGTATAGCTGAAGGTTATTTGTGTTATATTACAAATTGTCCTCATTGGAGCAGCTATAGTGTGACAATGGCGTGGGAAGGTCAATATTTTATATGCGTATTTTTTACTACACTGAAGGAAAACATCGTGGGGGAAACCTACATGACTACAGAGTTCTTGAAGATATGTGAAGTTTACCAACCCACACTGGGCATGCGCTGTGGACTGTGGCCTAACACTTTTTCTACTGAGAAGGGGCCCATGTCCAGCTGTGGGTTCTCATGTTATTATAGAATAATTTATCGTTTTTTAGTACCAGAAAAGCAAACAACTGCTCGTTTGAAGGCGATTACCTATGACCATTTTTAGAACCAGGAGTACTAGTCATATGCGTGTTGGTGCTTCTATGGAGAAGGAAGAATTGTAAAGTCAGACTTATCTAAATAATAAATAATTTAATATATGTATATAAGTATATCTTTTATTTACAAACACTTTCAAATCAATAATAAAAATTGCAAGGCCACGATGGCGTCACGTCTCCTTCGGTTTAGTACCGAAATGTTTCAAACAAAACGTCTAATGAAACAAAGGACTTGAACAGTTTGAGAGTATAAATCTAATAATCAAACTCTTACTTTGGGGAGTTCGTTACAATTTAGGTGAGGCATTAGTTGCCGCTGTAACTGGGGATATTATTTATATTTCTCTTTAAAGGGATGAATTTTAAACATATTTTTAAATCGATTTCTCTAGTAATAACACAAAAGAATTCGGATATCTTAAGGATTTTCATGGTGGACATTTTGCTGTGCTAAAAATCTTTATAGGTAGAAACGCAAAAATAATAGACTGGACTAAGAAAACTGAACTGATCGTCTCATTATTGGATTTCTGTTAGGAATTTCTCAGTGGGTAGTGAAAGTTCTAGGTACAGGGAGCAGAGCCGTGCTCGCTTGATGGCAATAGGTACGCCGTCCATTACGTGAAAATTAAAAACATAGCAGGTTAATAATGATGTATTCCACCTTTGTCTAGTTCATCCGAAATAAAGGAGTACACTTTTTATAAATATTACATTAAACTTAACGATAACGCAGTGGGGAGACCAACAGACTGCATTGCAGAGGATCTCGGGTTCGAACCCACGTCACGCACCTCTGACTTTCGGCAGTTATATGACTTTTCGAAATTATGTGCGTATTGATTGACAATTATCGCCTGCTCCGTGCCTCGGAGAGCACGTTAAGCCGTCGGTCCCGGCTGCCATGAACATCTATGGCAGTCGTTATTGGGAAGTCAGCGCCCTCTAATATCCTGACACTAGTTTAGCCTTAGGGCATCGTTGGCCTTCGGGTTGCGGAGGTCAGATGGCAGTCGCTCCGTGTAAAAACTGATATCCAGTCAAATCCGGTTAGACTAGAAAGCCGACCCCAAGTGATTTGGGAATAATAAAGGCTAGTGAGAAGACATTAAACTTTTTTTTATGATCTATTATAATGATGGATTAAGATTTATAAGCTATATTCATCTTTTCATAATATCTTCTTACTTATGTTTAAAACCGCATGTCGAAATTCGATAACCACGCCTAAAAATTAAACATAGAGCTAAGTGTTTACCAAGTAACTTTCGTGTTATGCAAATCGTCGTATCTAAGTTAGGCGAAGATCTTGAAGGGTTGACTTATACCCCCGGGCTAAGGGTGGGTTGGGGTTGATAATGAATATTGTATTGAACGGGGAAAACCCCTTTTGACAACTTTTTCTTTGAAGCACCTGTTACAACGATGTTTTTAATAAGTTGTCGATGTTTTACATTGTGAAGACGTATTTTAAGGTATATTCATGACCGATCGATAAGAATTGATTGTACTAGTGGCACAATGTTTATATTATCACTGCCACTACGCTCTGTTAAGTGTTATGGGTTCAACTCCCACACATGAGACGTTAGCTTGTTTGTTATTTTCACTCCAGAAACTGCTGTTGGCCTTAGAGTAAAGGATATAAAAATGGAATCAAAAGAAAGGAATTGTAAAACTTAGATATGTGAATCCCCGAAACTATTCATCGACAGTGGAATAAGTTCGGAAAACCTGAAAATCCTTCAAAACAAATTTAATGTTAAACTATACGATTAAAAGTGGCTTAGTCTATGTAAGTCTCGTGTGTGCATGTTTTACTGCTAACTCCACAGATTTAAAGTGACGCATGGTAATATAAAACGTTTATAGAAGGTGTTAACTGCTAACATATAACTTCAAATGAAATAAGCCTCGGTTTAGCATAAGCTAAGGCTGTGTTCAAAGAGACGTAGATAAATTAGGTGACGTATTTTTTTCGAGGACAAAGATGGCTAACTCGTGTATACAGTTGTTGTATCATATTATTTATTAGCTTATTGAGTCGCAGCGGCACACGGGCCGCCAGACACAATGGATTTTAATTATGTGTGGCATTTCAAGACTCGACAGGGCAAACGGGTACAGAAACCGACAATACATCGAGTACACAGAAATTAATTTCCATAGATTCCCATTAATGTGACTACAATAAGAATTTGTGACTTTTAATAGTTATGAGACTCGTTCATACCAGTAACTAAATACATATTATACCAATGTACATAGTCATGCCTCTATCAGACAGGCGACAGGTGTACTACAACCACATTTCGTACCTGTGATTTTAGTTTCTATGTAAAGTAAAGGGCCAGACTATTGCTACATACAAGTTTCCCAAATAGAACAAAATAAAAAAAAATTGCGGCCGTCTTTGGGGACTGCCGATAGTAGTGAAAACTTTAATCATTGATCATAAACACTTCTATAAAAGCAAGAAAAAAAAGAAAAAAAATTGGGGCGGGTCGGATTCCTGATGCTCTCTTAGGGTTTATTAAGGGGGTCAAAATATCGTTATTTTTTGCGTTATTTCTGAGATATTGTTAATATTCTAAAATAATTAAAAACTGGTAAGCGTGGAAGCGTGACGATGACGCGAGTTAGTACTATGATTTTTGTTCACCCAAGAAGTGCTCAACGCGCCTAGAGAAGTTTCCACATCAATAAATCATTCTATCTTTCTTAAAAAAAATAGGTAAATGCAGCGTCATAACATTAGACGTGCAACCTGCGTATACCATCGACGATACAAGCGTATGTTTATAAAAAGGATAAAATAAAACTCAGGTGCAACACGAAGCTAGGATAGTACGAGTATATCCAGCACTGCGACATGTAAACTGCGCCGGTGTGGCCGCGTCGTACCCCCGGCGCTCGACCGCGCACCCACCGTAGGACGAAATTTATTAACGCGTTACCCACGTAAATCGCTGCTCTAACGCGATTCAATTCACGGCTATCATACTTCTAGCTATACAGCTATGTACCTATGTATATACTGTACTAACTTATGACGTATCGCATTTTTTACGCAGTCAGTTGCTTTTTAACCCCCGACGCAAAAACGACGGGGTGTTATAAGTTTCATGTGTCTGTGTGTGTGTGTGTGTGTATGTGAGTGAGTGTGAGTGAGTGTGTGTGTGTGTGTGTGTGTGTGTGTCTCTGGCTCTGAAATGTGTATTAGTCGGGAGTGTTCTTAGCTATGTTTGATGAAAATCGGTCCAAAATGGCCGCCGCCACAAAATAGCGGATAACATATTTTTTCACAACCCCCTTAATATGGGCATCAAATGAAAGGACTTGACTAGTAGAATACACTATGATAAATTTCAAATCCAAGATGGCCGCGACCGAAAAATGGCTGATTACTATTTTTATTATTTTGTGCCGGGGGTTTTTAAATTTTTAATTTATGGTTATTATGTGGTTTAACGTGATTTCAGGGGAGTGTTGTTGTTCGTGCGTATATACATACATAGATTCACGCCTGTTTCCCAGAGGGGTAGGCAGAGACTACGGATTTCCATTTGCTACGATCCTGATACACTTCTCTGGCTGCATTCAATTTCATCACATCATTTCATCAACCGTGTATGTATGTATTTTTATATTTTTCAGTCTTACTATATGAACGGTTTCCTGGACTTCGATATAGTATTATATAGCTATTGACATATTCGTCTTGATAGTGAACTGACTAATAGTGAAGACTTATGGTGAAATATGTATATAATATATGTTGGAAAATGAAAATGGCTCACTGCGTTTTTATTTTGCGTTAGCCATTCCTACAAGTGGATTTGTAATCTAGTTATGTATAGTATTTTATTGATTTTTGTAATGTAATACTTCAGAGCTTCTCAAACTCAACCAAATTAAGAAGATACCTTTACCCCACAGTTAACCGCAAAATAATCTAATATTGCGGTTATAGCTGGTAATAGAATCGCCAGAGCAGCACATGTAGAGTGTCCAGAGCAGCTCCTTCCTTTTGTTCTCAGTAGGGTTACCAGTGGTCTTTGTTCCAATACACAATGCCTGCCTCAGCTTACAAAATTCTATTTCGAAACCGTCATAAAATATAAGGCTTCGTAAACTCACTTAGGGAGGTGGAACTACAGCATCGGAGATATAATTCCTTTGTGCCCTATGTCTCATAAGAATACGATAGTAGCTGTTATATTATGTTAACATAATATGGAATTTTGATCATAGCAGCGATAGCCTAGTTGGGGAACTACGTATAGTTTTCGAGTTCAGTGGCAAGATACTAATTTTTAACCTTTCGAAGTTATGTGCGTAATAGATTGTAAATTATCACTCGCTTTAACGGTGAAGGAGGCATCGTGAGAAAACCTGCATGACTTTACTGAGTTCTCTATAATATTCTTAAGGAAGTCTACCAACCCACACTGGACTAGCCTGGTGGAGTATCGTCTAACCAATGCCACACTGAGAAGAGGCCCGTTATATAGTTTATATACACGGCTGATGATTACAGGTAATATTCAAGCTATAAGGCGATTAGTTGCTAGATTAGTTAAAAGTGTGTGGTTTTCCCTGCACTATGACTAATAGACCATAATACTTGTCCCACCTACGATCATGGTGAGGTCCTAAAAGAGTTGTTTTAGGTAGATCTAAGTTCAAAGAATGTCTTAGTTTGAGTCTGAATGTAACTACAACTTAACAATGTAGGCAGGAGTGGCTGCACCCTAACTAAGTCTAAATGAATTGGGCAGTGCAGTAATTTAATAGAATTCACATCAGGACACAACTGGCCGCCTCCTAAATTTCTTAATCGGTTTACGTCGCCCCAGGCAACACAAGGGGCCCTTACAAATTGGTCTACTATTTCCATAACTGGTAAGATGGATCTTTACTATATAGTTTCTCATGGAACGCTATAATCCTATCGATAACCGTTTAAAATATGATATTCTTGTATTACAATATAATTTTATGACGTCTTAGATATTTTATTTAGAGTTTTCGGTAGCGCTGCAGAAATTATGCTGTGCATAAGACGAGACCTCGTAGATTCCCGGGTATTGTATTAGTTTTTCTGTTAATAAATTCTTAGTAAAAACACGAAGTCTGAAACTGTCGCCAGATGACAATAATCTCTCCCCCTATTACGATGGACCTAAAACATATCTAGCAAATTGTGAGTTTAATATTCATCCCTACTTACTTTTCGGAGATCAGACGTGAGACAATGTATGAACATACTACTAAAACCTTCTCTCTAGCTTTTATTATTCCCAAGCCACTTGGGGTCGGCTTTCTAGTCTAACCGGATTTGACTGGATATCAGTTTTTACATGGAGCGACTACCATCTGACATCCGCAACCCGAAGACTAACGATACTCTAAGGCTAGACCAGTATCAGGATATTAGAGGTTACTGACTTCCCAATAACGACTGCCATATATGTTCATGGTAGCCGGGACCGACGGCTTAACGCGCTCTCCGAGGCACGGAGCAGTCGATAATTGTCAATCAATACACACATAATTTCGAAGAGTCATATAACTTTCGAAAGTCAGAGATGCGCGACGTGGGTCGAACCCGAGACCCTCTGCATTGCAGTCTGTCGGTCTTCCGATTGGGCTATCGCTGCTTACAACGAACATACTACTAAAATAATTTATTTACGACAGATTTAGATTTAGATTTCTAGAAAATGCTTTTGAGGATAATTTATTGTATACAAATGAAGATAGCTTATCCTAACTAATATTATAAATGTGAATGTCAGTTTGTTAATAACTACTCGACCGATCATCATTAAATTTCGCATACACGATGTCAGGGGGACATAAGGACAGAGACCTTTCATCCAGAAACAAGTAGGAAACGGCAATGAATTGCCGTAAATCTTCGATCTTAAGTTCGAAAACATGATATCACGTGACCTTGAGGTAAGAGGTCAAAGGTCATAGTCATTTCGGGGTATATCGACTATGCTGAGTCGAATGGCGTTGATCGCGAGTCTCTAGCTCTTACGGTTCTTGAGTTGAAAGTTGTATAACAGACGCACGAAGCTGTTGCGTAAGACCTACATTTACGCGAGCGAAGCCGCGGGCAATATCTAATATTATATATCATATATGGACGACACACTAGGTGTTATCTGTCCCATCGTTAGATTATGTTAGTCATTCGTCTCTCTGGTTTGTGTAAGCTCATAGGAGTAAGTCAGTAGCCTAGCAGTAAGTAGACGGTATGTATGTGTTTTAATTGGCGACCTCGATGGCGTAGTGTAACCGACTGCCACGCCTGAAGTCGCAGGTTCGATTCCCGCACAAGTCAAACATTTGTGTGTATGAACATGGATGTTTGTCTTGGTCTGGGTGTTATGTATTTACAAAAAAAGTATATAATTATGTATGTTTATCCAATGTCTAGTAACCATAGTACAAGCTCTGCTTAGTTTGGGCTAGATGGTGTTGTGTGTTGTATGTGATAGAATATTATTGTATTATATTATTACAATCAATTAGCAGCCAACATCAAATATTTTCGGTTTACCGGTGTTTAGACCGCTGGTGTTTATATGCCGAATCTCTAATGCATCTCGTACTTTGGCCCGGCTCCAAACTAACAGCTATCACATTTCTGACCAATACCATTAACTAGTGGTGCTATTACGTGAATTACTTACGTATGCCTTTAGCGCTGTGTTTCAGGCCTAATAGCCGTCCGTTCGGCCTATCTAACTACACTGCATAGCTGCCGCTTTTAAGGTAAACGGGCCGTACTCTAGTTTCGGCTAGAAACACAGAATGATATAAACTTAAGTAAACAATTTGCATTTTTCGAAACTGTAAGTAATAAAGCTAAACTGGTGTTGAAATTAAACAAACTTTATACGGATTTTACTTTGAGCTCATTCTGCGTAAATAGAAACACCAATGATAATTAAAGATTTTTTTTGTTTTGAGATTTCTAAGCCATTTATTTATAAGAAATTCAAATATGTACATATAACCACAATTCTTTAAAAATAACTTATACCTAAAATATTATAAAACAGAAAGAAAAAGAAAACTAAAACCTAATAGGCGTCATAAAATTCCTCGGCATCACAGTCGACCGGTAGTGTGCCCAGAAGACTGGCAGCATTGCCACGTTGAATGGCAATGCTTACTTCTTTTTGCAAAATAAAGGCCAGCCCTCTGGTCACGGGAAGCGTCGATTCACCTTTTTGCTATGTCTCTATAGAGCGCACGAGCACATGATTAAATTATATTTAGGTGCTTTGAAATAACTACACTGGAACATTGAGACAACTACCATCTTAGTCTCCCCGTGACCATGGCTGCTGAAAAGCAACCGAAACTGTAAAATTAAATCTAAATAGTTGTATTATTTAAGTAGCTTAAATTGAAGTAAACAGTAACTAGGTAGTAAAAGTGTTTAACAATATTAGTTTAAAGTTTCAGAATTAAAGTGTTTTATAAAAATTAAATAAAGCGATAAAATCCGTATAAAGTTTGTTTAATTTCAATGTATAACATTCGCGTAAACATAAGACAATATTATAAACTGGGGTTATAAAATAAAATTTTAGTTTATACTGCTAAGGATTCTTCCTTAGCAGTATAAACTAACATTTTAGTAACAATATAAGTTAATAAAGAAACTGTTCATGGCCGTTCGGGCGACGGATACCGATCGAATATTTCTACTTCTATTACGCTCTAGTAGCTAATAAAATACACATCTAGATGCAATATTTTGCAGTAGCAAAAACACTTAGGAGAGCCCAAATTGGAATGCTACAGGGAATTAAGCGGGAATACCGTAGCGGTATGCCCGTTCACTCTGCTTATGGCTTAAATATATGTAGTAATAATAATATTCTAAAACATACATATATATATTTTTTTGTAAATACTTTCGTATTATACATAGAAACACCCAGACCAAGACAAACATCCATGTTCATGCACACAAATGTTTGACTTGTCATTCGTCATCCCATATAAGGTAGTTAACAAAAAATATCTCTTGTATTTAAGCGTGTCTGTGTAAACATAAACAAGTTATATATTACACAAACATATGCAAGTGTATGAATCATTGTGGTGTTGAAAGTTAATGTAATATCAGAGTGCAGTTCATAATTTTCGTTTAATTAAGTAAAACCACAGGGTTGTCGCCGCCTCTGTTCCATTCGGTTAATTGAATTGACATCGTAATATTGTGTTATAATTAACTGCACTATGAAATTTTATGATGTTTGGATGCAATATGTAATAATTAATTATTGACTTGACATTCCTTTTTAGACATTTTTTATTTTATTTTTGTGACATGACTACTTTTTAATTTGTTTTTTAATCATTGATCAATTTATTATTTTAATCTATTGAATTTGTTAACTGATTGATTTGCAATGTTGTTTTTATTTAATTTATTGTCTTTATTATTATTATTGTATATTCACACACAATGTAAATTGTTCTTGAATAAATGAAATGAAATGAAATAAAATGAAATGAAAATACTTTTATATGGAATTCAGACTATACATGCAATAGAGAATAGTTTAGCTAATTAATATAAAATTATATTAATTATTATGCAATCATAACGCAGCGGGCCAGCGTTATTCTCGTCGCTGTCGCCGTGCTGAATATTGTGGGTTCGAATCTTATTTGTGTGATGCACAAATAATCACAAACTAAGTTGTATAAGTCTGGTTGCGCGTTCTCGTGACACGGGTTTCGATTCCCAGTGCAGAAGTTGTCTTTCTTAAAGAACGATTAATATTTATATGTATATGTCGCACACTGATTGAGTGCGAGATAAAATGACGCAGTCCATTATTTCAAAAGCTACTTACGTCACAACAGACACCAAAAACATCCAAAAATGAAAAATATCAGATCATAACCGTCGTCTCTTAAAACTCCACATTAATCTACTCAGAGAACATAAATTGTCTAATATATAATCCGTACTCACACGACGACGTCACTTCTTAGAGGGTGTATAAAAAAATATCATCGAGTTATATAAATCACCGGCGACATTAAATGTACCGGGGTTTCGTTTTAAGACCTCAGCAATAGCAGTGGTACATTCGTAAAACAGAGTACGTGATACCGTACAGTGCTTTCAATGTGCGGTTGACATAGAGCTGTTGAATTTGGATAAGTAATAATGTGAAAATATTATTTTCTTGACTGCCTTGGTGACAAAGCTGGGTTGTGTGTGACTGATGTGCATGAGGTCTTGGGTCCGATTCTCGGATCGGTGAATGTGTTATTGAGGTTTCTGTCTAAAAATTCTTAGTAGCAGCTCGTAGTCTGGAATAAAATGTTGTCCGAAAAACGGCAATGCTCACTCTATATTAAGCGGGACCTAAAAACTAGTGAACAATGGGAGTAACATACCTGTCTATATATTCAGCGATATAGACATGAGATTATGTACGTATCTGTATTATTTTCCCATTTTGGTTGAGTGGCTGACATTTGATATGGTGATAATTCTCTAAATTCCGACCGTTTAGTCTTTTACATAATAAGATATCATCAATATAAGGTTTTTTGTGATGATTTGGTCGCTTGTTAAACAGTTAAGCATATTGTTTTAGCCATAGAAAGAAACAATTTAACAAGTTATTTCCAAACCATAATGAATATGATATTTCATAGATGAAATAATAATATTTTATATCAGTTACTGTTCTTTAACTTCAAAGCCTTTGTCAAAATTATAGTTATGTCCATGTCTCTTTTTGTTTTGAAGACATAACAAATAAACCGAGTATACTTTTTCGCTTAAATACCGTCCGGATTATGCATTATGTACACACTTGTCTATTACTTTCTTTTATTATTCAGACCAATTATTATGTATTGACTGCTGGTGGTTTCCCTAACATAAATAAAAAAAAACGTTTCCATTTAAATGTAGTATATTTTTGCGTTAGGCACAATGTATACGATATATTATTTTATAATACATAAATAATGTATTTCCGCATGATGAAATATTAATGGAAACAACTTTTGCCAGAATATAAAATCAGTTACTACGAGTTAACTTAATAACATTGAATCATAAATAAAAAGATTCGATCCCAAAAAAAATATAATTTAAAAAAGTTAAGGTTTAATACATAAGTGAAGAATCATCCTAATTACTTATTAGGCATATTCAAATTAAAATTCACATTGCACTATCTAACTTTCCAATAAAGGAAGCAGACAATAGGGAACAAAACAGGGGCTTTTCAACGTCGATATAAAAAGTAAAATCAAAATCCAGACAACTTTACAATGCAGCCGATAAGAACATAAAGTATTACCAGCCAGCAAATTGAATAAAAATAAAAATGGATGCGCACATAGGAGCAAAGGAAGCAGACTAGAGGGGTGGAACTAAACAAAAAGTAGTAAACAGGAAAAGCGGGGAGAATACCCTTGCACAACACGGCGACAAGAGGACATCGATAAAGAGCCACTAATATGCACATACTAACGAGATTACTCTTCCTTGCTTCTAACATCCGCGGTATACCTATCCACCCGCGTATACACGGCGCCCTACCATAAATTGTAGGACGGTTGTCGTTACGAGAACGATAAATCTAACCATTCACTAATACACCACATTCAAATGTAGCCGGGTGGGGGAAATCTCGTATGCGACTAGAGATTTCAGCCACCCCACTAACCACCCGTTTCTTTGCACCTTGAAAGCGGTGCGTAAAGTATGACCACATTTATCTCGCGCAAGTGACGTTTGGGTAAAGGTTAGGTCATGCTGCAAGCGATCAATTTCAATGATTGAATGTGTTGACGGGATATTGTAATTCAAATGTAACCCAACTCCGTGTATTATGTTTCGTTTTATGTAATGAATTCAGTGGACGGAAAATGCAGCGATGTGGGTACAAAATAAATTTGCCTTTCCGTGAATTTGTGTATTTAGTGTCATGTCGTAGGTATAGTAGCTGATACATTCAGTTGCGGAGCATACGGTCTCGGGATCAAATCCCAGGTCAACCAAAATAAATATAAAAGTAATGCTTTTTCTAACAAGAAATTTGTATTAGTTGCTTACTGGAGTAGTAGCAGATCCTGCAGTTCCGAAGTTAGCTGCATTTAATCCCTATGCCTCGGATAACAAGCGAAACTATTGGTCATGCGTCGGCTCTCTCTAGTCATAATGGATTGCCAGGAACATCGGATTATGAGAGTGAAGGAATAGAGACTGACTAAACTGATATTTGCGTTCACATAATTATGTCTTGAGCAGATAGCTGAAACATTTGAAGATTGGCCGTGCCCAAATATCTGGCGGTAATATTTATGTATTTTCAGCGAGCAAATTTTGAGTATATCAAAAAAAATTGGTTTAAATTCTATTCATAATAATATTTATTTAACTGAAATATTTGAACTCAATCAAACTTGTTTATCTGTGTGATTTTGATAATAAAAGTTTCTTTAAATTAGTAATGCACATTCATTGTTAGTTAATGCAGATGATAAATATTTTCTGGGTTAGTTTAGTCATATTTGATTTGTCAATTGCTGGAAAGCCATTCATAATTGAAGAAGATTTGTCTGGCCATCGGCGAGATACTGCAATATAACACGTTATATTATACCATGCAGTAAAAGACGCATAATACCAGTTGTCTGATACTTCCTATAAAGTAAATGTGATATATCTAGAGCTGTTTTATGGCGTGCAAGGGGAAACGCTACAGTTAAGAATGTACGGCAACAAACTCCCTTCAACTAAGTCTCTAAGGACAAGCCCACACTGAACTTAAAGGCAAGCCAAGGCAGGTATGAGGTTAAAAGTAATTTTCTATGTAGGTCATTGAACGAGGAAAAATTATGTGGAAAACTTTTGGTGTGCGACAAGTATGTTCGGAAAGTAACGTTGATGCCTTCGCATATTTTAAAGCTTATATCTATAAGCAAATTAATTTAGTATAAGACACTTTATTGATGAACACTTTAACCTGCCAAGTCTTAGAATGTCAAAAACCTATTGAGTCTGGCCACCGGTGTGCCGCTGCAACAACAAGTTAATTAGAAACCATACACAATGAAACAAGCATTGTATTTAAGCTCGGAAGATTTTGTTAATGTAAACAAAGAATTAAATCACAGATTGAAAGAAGAAAGATAAAGAAAACATACTTTATTTCTAAAAACACGAAATCTTTCACAATATCATGTAAATATATAATTTTTTTTAAGAGAACACACATAATATTAAATAAAAATTAATTAAAAGTGACAGCCCTGCGCCACAAATGCCACGTTTCAAATGTGCCACCAGTACATATCAATAAACTTTGTGCTCTCTCGCGCTAGAAGAAGAGTGAGCAACATTAAATAGGGAATGATATAATGAAATGTATACAATTTACAATATGAGTGAGTATGATAACAATATAATAATATAATAAAGTCCCAGTGCCATGTAAGTATTGAGTGTCAGAAGCATGTGACTGAATGAAATTTGAAATTGATTGTTTGTACACTAGTTATCTTTAAATAAAGAAATGATAATAATCGCTAACAAGCATCTCCGCTAACATTAAAACCGAGCCCATGCGTGACGGTATTTTGTAAGCATCGAGTATTCTTTCGACATGGCCAATATTTTTCGCGAGTCGAATATTGCAGACGTATAAAACATGTCCCTTTCATCGTCCTGGTATTTCAATCGTGCCTCACTAAAATTTCGGTCGGCGAATCTGGAATACCTATTTGTATGTTGATTAAGTTACGTCATTTTTATATTCTAGTATATTTCCAGTATATATTTTGTCCAAAGAGAGTAGTAGTAATAACATATTTTCGTTTGATAAAAATATTTTTGAATATTGGTATTTGATTGAGAAATATATCGTAGTGATATACATACATACTCGTATGTAGCAACTATACTCATGACTCTTGCTAAAAGTCTTTTTATTGATGTTGGTATACCATAAATATACACAAACAAATAATCATGACAGATTAGATGATAAAATAATGTGACTCTAACCAAATAAAAAAATTATATATTCTGAACATCTAAACTAATAGTAACATATTTTACCCAAATTAAAATCTTTTTTGTTTACGTTTGCAACAATTACACACATTTCAATAAAAAGCATCGGATGGCTTAAGTAGGATTATGTTTATATGTTATAATTTTTACTCATATTATAACGGGTTATTTAAGTTTTTCATTAAGTTTAACATTGTTTATTTCTTTTGTTAAGTTAATTCCTAATGTGTAGCTTATTTTAATTAATTAATTTTAAATTTTCTATTTTATGCTTTGTTGTTATATGTATGTGCATGCTGTGGTCTCCTATAACTAAAGGAGTACACTATACAAAACTAATGTCCATTTGTCTGTGCAATTTTGTGTATATTCTTTGTTGGAGATGCGAAGATACTTAATAAATAAATAAAATAAATAAATAAATGCTTGTGTACGTATGGATGAATTAAATAATTGATACAAACACATGTAGTCTCACTTTATCCATGTACGAGTAGGCAAAGGTGCATTAAACTTATATTTTCCCCACTATGATGTTAGATGTAAGAGTCGAGACCATTGTCGTCGAAAAACCACAAGAATGCTCCAAGGCTCCGGCATTCAACCTGAGACCTCTTACACATGAGTGGAACAACGTTTATCAAACATATTCAATCAAGACTGCTTAGGTGGCACTCCTGTTGTGAATGTTGTACACGAGGTCTCACGTATGTACATATGTAGAAACATACACTTTTTTTTTATACAACGATGGTGGCAAACAAGCATACGGTCCAACTGATGGTAAGTGGTCACCGTAGCCTATAGACGGCTGCAACACCATCACTTGCGCGTTGCCAACCCTTTAGGAAAGAAAGTGGGAAGGAGAAGGAGCGGGAAGGGGGAAAGAGGGTGATTGAGCCTCCGGCAGTCTCACTCACCAAACGAAACACAACAGTAGGAATATTGCTATTTCACATCGATATTCTGTAAGAGGGTAGTCCTTCCCAGGTCGATCCGTCCCATTCAAGCTTAATAATACACATATATAAAAATATATGCCAGAGAAGTGTGTCAGGTTTGTAGCAAGTGGAAATTCGTAGTCTCTGCCTACCCCTCTGGGAAACAGGCGTGAATCTATGTATGTATAAAAATATATATACAAAAAGCTAAAAGGAATATCCAATAAAGAGTGTTACTATTCAAAAATCAAAATATAAAAAGATTGTTTACTACAGATATTAATCAATCTCTCTTACTAGCAACGTGACTACTGGGATGGCAAAATTCAACAAGCAAAATGAAAACATCGTATTGAGCCAAGATAGACGCCCGCCTTCCAAACTTGTTCATAATATTTAAGAGCCAAGTTTATGCCTAACGAATATGAAAAAGGCTGTATTTCAACTAGTCAGCTTTTTGTTTCCGAGACAAGAAAATACTTTCGGCTGGATAAACAAGTGTTGTTTTAGAATCTACCTCTAGTGGAATAAAGTTTTAAGTTGATAAAATAAAAAAAGAGTAAGGATTCTCCGGAGATGGAAAGTTTAGAAAAATAACTACAGTTTGAAGGAGGTCTGTTGGTCTATTTTAGTTTTTATGTTTCTGTACTTGTTAGTAGTAGTGTAGATACTCCGAGTTTCTCGAGTAAAGTAATATCAGGGGATGCATCAAATGTATAGTGCCGGTTGATTAAATCATTTCGCTGGACTTTAAAAGTTGATGAAAGAAAATAATTCTGCGAGATGGGTAAAGTCCTTTAATTTAATATTATATAATATATAATATATATATAATAATATACCTAATATAATATTCTACCACATACACACAACACCATCTAGCCCAAACTAAGCAGAGCTTGTACTATGGGTACTAGACAATGGATAAACATACATATATACTTTTTTTTTGTAAATACATACATATTATACATAGAAACACCCAGACCAAGACAAACATCCATGTTCATGCACACAAATGTTTGACTCGTGCGGGAATCGAACCCGCGACCTCAGGCGTGGCAGTCAGTTACACTAACTACTACGCCATCGATATTATAGTAGACAACGAATATTAATTATTAGGAGATTATTCATTTGCCCAACCATTTTATATGATTGGCATTTATTGTAGAAAAATATACAAATATTGAAATTAAACTATTTATTTGACACTATTACAAAATTTTGAAAACTGTTGTAATAAAGTGTCAAATAAACAACGCGATAAAATCCGTATATAGTAGTTTAATTTCAATGAATAACATTCGTGTAAACAGAAGACAATATTAAATATACAAATATTTTAATTTTAGCCAATTGTTGGAATGCCGGAGATAATTGAAAATCTTTTGTGTCTGGCCGCACATTTGCAGACTCCAAATGATAAACATAGAAGCAGCGATAGCCTAGTGGGGACCGATGGACAGCCAAGCAGAGGTTTCGAGTTCGATCCCAAGACGCAATCTTTGATTTTCAAAGCATATTAAATAGTTAATTATCACGCTTTTTTATTTTATTTTGCTCGTCAAAATGACCACACTCCACCTGATGGTAAGCAGTCGTGTGGTCTAAGAGCAGTGGCCTCCACATCGCCCCCACAGTAGCCGAGGCGATGTTGAGGTCTCTACTTTGACGGCCTGAGAAGATGCTTTTTCACGCCCCGCTTAAAGAACCCAGGATTGAAGGAAGAAGGAAACACGTACCTTGACAGAGAATTCCATGCCTTGGTCGTTCGGTGGAACCGTTTATACATAGTGCTGGTATTATTATGATCACTACATGTTATAAAACAAAATCGCCCGCCGAGACTGTCTGTCTGTTCGCAATAAAATCAAAAACTACTGAACCAATTTTGATGCGGTTTTCACCAACAGACAGAGTGATTTAGATAAAGGTCTTCTCCCTAGCCTTTATTTTCCCAAGTCACTTGGGGTCGGCTTTCTAGTCTAACCGGATTTGACTGGATATCAGTTTTTACACGGCGAACTGCCATCTGACCTCCGCAACCCGAACTAGACTAGACTAGTGTTAGGATATTAGAAGGCACTGACTTCCCAATAACGACTGCCATAGATGTTCATGGCAGCCGAGACCGACGGCTTAACGTGCTCGCTGAGTACGCACATAATTTCGAAAAGTCATATACATAACTTCCGAAAGTAAGAGGTGCGTGACGTAGGTTCGAACCCGAGACCCTCTGGATTGCAGTCTGTTGGTCTCCCCACTGAGCTATCGCTGCTTTAGTGATTTAGATAAAGGTATAGGTCCATATTTTGTTAAGGTTTTGTACAACTCGTGAGGGTCGCTAATTATATTATATAGTAGGCAAATAACATAGGTTACAGAAGCAGTTTCGTTCAAGACAATATGTAGGACAACAAGCATATAAGCTCACGCATTTAGTTAATTAAAGTCAAGGCATCAGTGTGAGATAGGATGCGGTTGCACCGCGGACATTCGGCGGTCACGCACGCATCGCATATTCTCGACGCGATAATTGAAATCATTGACATGTGTGCATGTGTTAAATGGAATTTGAGTCTGATTTAATATAACTGATGTTTATGTTCTGTAAGAGATTATGACCATATTTTATTAGCGTGGTTAGTGGCCAACCTGTTGTCAAGAGTTGTCCATGCCGCACCGTAGGCCTCTGACATGGCTTAACGACTGCTGTCAATGTGATAACAACCGGGACCGACTTTTTACGTGCCCTCCGAAGCACGGAGACGCTCAGATGAAATACAACTAAGCGGTCACCCATCTATAGACTGACCGCACCCAACGTTGCTTAACCTCGCTAATCGTTTACCGATCAGTGAGTGCAACGGGCTATGAGAACCTCATAGCCATATAGCATATGTAAACTGAAAGATGATTTTGTTCGTACTGTGGTATAAGTTTGTGTTTGGATGCGATTGCCGGTTTGATTCTCAGATCAGGCAAAGGGCCGATGACGAGATGCTGATGCTGCTTATTAAGAGGTCCCGGGTTCTTATTTTAGCCCGAGTGGAAAATGTATACAGTGTATTACCAGATTCTGTATTATAAGAGCGAAAAAGTTATGTGGCCTGCATGGCCACATATAACTTTTTCGCTCTTTAAAGAATATACTCGTTGAATCGAGAAGCTTCTCCTTTTTTATCGATGTGAGGTCAATACTGCCGTCTGATAGGCATTTACCTAGTTCCATGCTTCTGATAATTTTTCGGCAGAAAATGCCAATAACACTTTGCCTGACCGGGATTGAACCGAAGACGAGAGAGTCAATGCGAATGCTGTGCGGTACAGCAGTATTGAGTACCGCTGCGTGGCCGAGATAGTCGTTACCTGTAGACCATTTTATTTTCTATTTTTTTATAACTTTTATTACCATTTCGGATATGCCATGATGGAATGGAAAAATAAAACCAGTAAATTACCAACCTTTACACAGAGTTCGTATCCGAACGAATATGAATAGTTTGAATGAAAAAATATTACTTTTTTTTGTATTCATTTGTATAGCAAAATTCGCCTGACAAATAAAAACGAAATGGGAACTATAAAAGGCTAAAAAACAATTATAATAACGCAAAAACTATGTTTTCATTTCGCGGTATTGGCTTTATATTTACGTACTTACAGTAACTTTCTATGAGTATATAATGAATCTATACTAATATTATAAAGCTGAAGAGTTTGTTTGTTTGGTTGAACGCGCTAATCTCAGGAACTACTGGTTCAAATTGAATAATTCTTATAGTGTTGGATAGCCAATTTATTAACGAAGGCTATAAGCTATCATCACGCTACGACCAATAGGAGCAGAGCATAAATGAAAAATGTTGCAAAAACGAGTTAAATTATCTTCTGTGAAACAGACGAAGTTGCGCGGGTCAGGTAATTTTTAATATTTAAAATATTACATACATATATGTATATATAGATTCACGCCTGTTTCCCAAAGGGGTAGGCAGAGACTACGGATTTCCATTTGCTGCGATCCTGACACACTTCTCTGGCTTCATTCACTTTCATCACATTCCTCATACACGCCCGTCGGTTCAAGGAGCTCTTAACCTGGCCTTTGTCCAGAACGCCTCCGATCTGATCGTGAAACGTTCGCCTAGGTTTGCCTCTTGCGACTGTTCCATTCACACTAGCCTTATAAAATATTTCCGTAGCTAAACCGCAAAAATTCTTTCGATGACCCGATTGATTAAAACACGGTTAAGTCGTATTAGCCCAATTTGTTGAGTGTGTCCACCCACGTGGTTTTAGATGTCTAATGGTCATTTTAAAGCAATTATACGCATATAACTTAGTCTAACTTCTGTTTGATAAAAACAATAGCTTTTATAATGCAGTGCGTGGGATTAGAACCTACCAAATTGCAATTTTCACCTTATACAACAATCACCGGTTTAGAATTGTCAATTGAATAGTGTTTTCATGTTATCACAGATTATCTTATCTTATCTTATGGGGCGGCCAGTCAGTGCAGACCGGCGACACTTCGACCCAGTGGGATCTTTTGTGTCGACACTCTCCCAATAACGACTGCCATAGATGTTCATGGCAGCCGGGACCGACGGCTTAACGTGCTCTCCGAGGCACGGAGCAGGCGATAATTGTCAATCAATACGCACATAATTTCGAAAAGTCATATAACTTCCGATTTAAGAGGTGCGCGACGTGGGTTTGAACCCGAGACCCTCTGCATTGCAGTCTGTTGGTCTCCCCAATAAGCTATCGCTGCTCTATCACAGAATAAATATTACCTAAATTAGCTGAGCTTCATGTCTTTGGGATTTTATATTCATTGCATCAATGGATATAAGTAATACTGAGGCTCAAAATCAAATATAAATAAAACACCTACTAATGATAGTAATTACTGGTTTAAATATCAGCTGTAGATTAATGGCAGACAAACGAAACAACTGACATCAATTAAACCAAATGTTAATTAAAAATATATGAGCCATCTCAAATAGCCACGTTTACGTATACATCAACCGTTGCTATAGCAACCGATGCACGTCACTATAACGCCCCATTCGGCCACAAAAACTGGCCAGCATACACCATAAACCGGGCCCTGTAAAACGGCCGGCCGCGCAATAAATGGCAAACAAACACATTTACATTAGTTCCCATAATGTACCACATTAAGGGCTATTGCCTTCAACGAGATAATGTAGTGGATGGCTACCGGAAAACGTCTGAACACTTTGTATAATATCCTTCAGTAATTTGTAGGATATGTTTGTTCAGAGCTGCCTTCCTGGGGCGAGTTTTATTTATATCTGTTTGATGCCAGGTTGAGAGTGTGGGTGAGGCAAGTATGTAAGTAGTTTTAAGAGGGTAATAGTTTTATGGTTATTGATTATATCGATGGATTGGTAAAAAGTATTTCTAGTCATTATTTACTTAATTAATTAATTAATTATTTAATTTAGTTAATTTGGCTACCTTGCATCCAGGGCCACTTTAAAGACAACGACGATACAGATTTTAATGTATAATCCTTAATGAAGGAATTATAGGACTGTAATCAAAACAATAAATAAAATTAACCGTAAAGTCTTTGTGGATAGAGCATAAACATTATAGAATATAACATAACGCCTATTTATCGCTTAAGAGATAGGCAGTGGTGACTCATGCTCGTATTTGGCCAGCTATATATCGCTCTCACATAGGTAAACCAGAACAAGTTTGTTGTCATCTCTTAAAAACAAATTGAACCCTATCACTGGTAAGGATATTCCTACAGTAACAACAAAGCCCGTTTCCTAAATCAAGAACTCGTTCCTTGTTTTGAGTTTATTTTGTATTACATACAAAAATACAAATCATTTCTAACTATACCTACTAATATTATAAAGCGAAAAGATTTGATTGTTTGTTCGTTTGTATGATTGTTTGTAAAGACTTTGACTTTTGACTTGTGACTTTACATCAAAAATTACAAAAAAGTTTTAGCCACCGACGCTTAAATTTTGAAATATTTTATAGAATATGTGTCAAAAATTAATATCCGTACGTAAAACAACTCGTTTCTTGATATAAGGAACCGGGTCGGGAAGTGTTATTGCTTATCACATATCACTGGTCCAATATTACAAGGTTCTATATATCACCCACATTTTTGAAAAAATGAGTTATGTATATTGTATGGTGCTATATATCATTCCTTTTTGTTTAGACTAATATAGTAATAGATGGAAGCACTTACCACCTCACAATATTAAATCGCAAATAGTTCTAAGTTACTTTTTAAGTTATTTTTACTGATATGCAAATTTTAAACCTCATTTCCCCAAAGTTAAAAAATAAATAACATAGAACCTTGTAATATTGAGCCAGCGATATGTCCGCTTCTTCTGAAATCTCCAAGAAACCACACATCGATGGCAAACTATTGCTGGTGGAACGCTAGGTTTAAATTGGTCTCCACACTCACTACAGAGATCTCAGTTCAACATCCTTATGTTGTCTTTCTGCAGTGTATCATAGCTGGCTTTGAATCATAGCTGGCGAAATGTGAGTGTGATACACCACTCTTTACTTAAGGGATACAGGATTTAGACTGATACAGGGTTTCCCAGAATATGTGAATCAAATTGTAACAAGGGATTTCTTAGGTAAGGACCTTCCAAATGGGCTGAATAAATAAAATAAAAAAAAATAATGATCTTTGTGTAAAAATAATAATATCAAAGTTTTTAAAAAGGTACGACTTTTTCAGACTTTCAACTACAGGTGCTTGGTTTATGGCTAATTTTCATATTTTTCACTATTATTATTTGTGAAAGATTGATTCGTCAAACTACAAACGATTTTTTTGAAAACTGTCTTAATTTTGAAATCGCAGCATTATTTTGGTGTATGGCATACTTTTATAAAAACTTAGATTTTTTTATTTTTACACAAAGGTCATAATTTATTTATTTTTTATTTAGTACATTTGAAAGGTCCTTACCTAAGGAATCTCCCGTTACAATTTGATTCACATATTCTGGGACAACCTGTATGTATGTATACTCAAATGTAGTAATTGTGCACATATCCACATTCCACACTGGTAGACCAATAATAATCCACATTAATAAATTTTACGAGAACATTAATCGCCACAATAAAACTTTACCCTAATCTGTTGGACGATAAAAATCGAAGACCGCTGTGAACATAAGTATTTTTATGTACCTGGAACAAGCAAAACAAAGTCGTTAAACGTTTTGTATACGTATCATAGTATAAAACGTTACAAAACATGCCGAATATAAACTTTGCGTAGTTTTTTAGAAAAGAGTTATTTGATATCGATTGCACAGATGGTGTAGTTGTTTGTAGTGTTGTGGGTTCGAATCCCACACGGGACAAAAAATTGTGAGATCCACAAATGGTTGTTTCGAGTCTGAATGTTCTTTGTGTCCGTTGTTTGAATGTTTGTAAAGTCCCCCGCGAGTGCCCGCGACACAGCAATTATTCGAAGTGGAAGAGTCTTTTCGTTCATTCGTTTAAGACTGCGCCGAGCGAAATGTGTCAAAACAGGCGGTCACAGTTAAGTGAATAAAATCAACACTTCTTGCTTAATACAAAAATTAAATATACATTTACCATATCAATGAATGTGTTTACAATTACTTCGTGTAAAAAACTTAAAATAATTAATATTTTCGCCTACAAAATTACGTAAATTTGCACGAAAAATGCAAAAACGTAAGCTCGTGTTACGTGATTTTAGATTATAACAGTACAAATCTATCCTATTTTACAGCTTAAACGAAACATAAATAGTTATATTACAATTTGACCGTACCAAATATTTAAGTTATTGGTTAACGATAAAGATACATATTTATCAAAAAAGCACTTCAAATCCTCCATACAATTTTACTATGGCGGCCGCGCGCCGATTTGAATAAGCCACGTAAAAATATATAAACATAATTATGTACATATTCTCTTATATACTAAATCATATTGTAGAGGTAGGCTGAGTTATATTACACCTACAATTCACCAGCTTGTTTTAGGTCCCACATAACTAGGGGTGACCGTATTACTGTTTACTGAGCACTAGATCTGGATTTAGAGCTTCTAAAGAAATTCATTACAGTAAAATCAAACAACACTTTACCCGACCCGGGAATTGAATTCGACATCTCACAGTAGTCACAACCGCTGTTCCACGGAAGCAGGAAAATATAATAAATAGGTTTTAAATTCAAAAATATATTAAAAATCATAAATAAAAATAAAAAAGTGTAGTAAAATAGCAACGTTATTGAAAAATATACCAAGTATAAAGAAATTGAAAAGCCTTAAAAGCAAAACATCATCTCCATTTATTGTTTGACAGTACTCAGAATAAAAAAGAAATGTCTCCTTTTAAAAAACAACCTTCACCATACAAAGATCACGGCTTCTAATTTTAAATTAAAAACTTTTATTAAAAAAAAATACTCGCAACTTTACCTGCCATTGAATGAAACATACAAAGCTTTCAACGCACTAAGTAGCACGAAACCTTTCGTTAAAACTTGTAAATCATATTAAAAGGTTTCCATGTGAAACCGTTCACCTGTCTGTGCTACTTCACGAAGATAAAATAAATATTCCAAAGGAGATGCTGAAAAACCTTCGGCGAAAAAGTTTCTGAGTCGATTTCGATTTGCAAGTTTGGGGGATATGTGGACGTGTTTTTGTTGTATAGTTGCTGTTGACTGTAACATCACGCTTGGTTTTCTAGAAAGGGGTAAGCAGAATTGAACGCAAGTTAGTTTACATTAAATTTATTGTAGGTGTCATAATCGAATCTACGACGTCTCTCGATAGTTTCATGCTTCAATGCAATATACATAATATTATTTTATATTTACGCGAATGTTATAACTTGAAATGAAACTACTTTATACGGCTTTTATCGCATTTTATTAAAAAAAAAAAACACTATCGTTAGATAATTTTGCAATTATCAAACTACTACTACATACTATTAAACTATTTCGATTTACACTTTTCCCGACGTTTCGGTTGCTTTTCACCACGGTTACTAAAAGGTTTTCGTGATCATGGCTGCTGAAAAGCAACCGAAAGACAAATACATAATAAGTAGTTGTATTTTGAAATGCGATGTGAAATATTTTGAGTATGTCACATTCAACTGTGTACAACAATGCAACATTTACATTCAACTCATTGAAGCTTCTTTAAACCTTATAAACATCCCAAAAAGCATCCTCAACATCATTCATCATCATGATCTGACAGACCATTAAACAAATCCAAGCGGGTAAGCGTCTTTACACACTGCGTTCTTCACCTCCAACCGTTCACAACTCTAATTAAACCACCGAATTCGCTGCGCTAATAAAATAAAGCCAAGTATAAACTGGTATAAAGCGGTATATACCCCACTAAACGGGTTTAATATCAAGGAGTAGCTCAACTTTTCGACGCGGTGGAGCGCATTACAACTTACAACCGGAGCGGATTAGCTAGTGTGTACTGAGCTTAGCATTTGCTTCTGTGTTTGCACTGGAGTTGTATCTTTGCGCAATGATTGCACTTAAAGTAGGAGACTTCATTTAAAGCTGCTTTCGTGTTTATTTAAAGTCCTTTTTGGTGGTTCGTTAATGAAGAACTTGGTTTAAATTGGTAGTGTTTGCAGATAGTATTTTGACCTTTACCTTTGTGTATTTTATATTATTGTAATATATATTTATGTGTATTACAGATTTATACATTTTTTTCTAATGGGGATAATATCATAACCTACGCACATAGAGTTATATAATGTCTAATTGGACGTACTTTCTGAAAAACGTTCCAACCCACAAAGTTAACATTTTGAGATAATCGTGATTGAAGTTCAATCCCGTATTGCTTCTTCATACATGTGGGTTGGGCTACTAAGTCATGATTTCATATTTAGAGTGATAGTAGAGCTACCAAATTTATCCAGCTAGTAAATAGTAACCCCGTGACTAATTTGCTAATAATAACTCGATTTTGACCCGAGTGTGGGTTGGAACGTTTTTCAGAAAGTACGTCCAATTAAACTTAACGTTTCTACATACGTTTTCTTAGCTACGTCCTATTTCCAAAGAGGTCAACTCTCTGTCTAAGAGATTTCGCATTTTCATTTACTACGAGCCTGCTATTACTACCGTTTGGCTTCACCTGCGCTCATCGGATTAGAATACAATTACTTTTTTAGCTCGCCTTCTCGCTATCCGATTCACATTTGCTTTATTACTGCTTTGGTCTATCTTCTATCATCCATTCATTCTACATAAAATTGATGAAATAATGAATCTCAACTAATATTATAAATGCGAATGTGAGTTAGTTTATTTGTTTGTTTATTACGCATGCACGCCTAACTAGTCAACCAATTATCGTGAAATTTTACAAACTTGTTGTCAGGGAAACAGAAAAGGGCATAGGGTACCTTGCATATAGAAAAAAGTACTACGTAACCTTCATTTACGTGAGCGAATCTGCGGGGAAAAATTAGTAACAATATAAGCGTGTTTACTATTGTAGTATTGGTTCACTACAACACGGTAAGCTACAATACATAAACATCGAACAACTTCCCCTAAAACATCCCGAAAAACTGCCACCGAAAACTAATTTAATTATATCAATCTGCGAATCGATGGGACCCCAAGTCCCAAACATAAAGCGGTTCAACAAATTGAAACGAGAATCGAACCCGTGACCCTCGACGTCGCTCAATAAATGGACACCGAATGTGTTTATCGCGATTTGATACCGGTCCCTTCTCAGTCCGTCCCTTCGTCAGTGTGACGTGAATGCGCCGATGTATATAGTGTTTCTATTATTTAATCCGTCTAATGTATTATCCAATTTTGAGATGGTATGTGGGTAGAACGGACAAAAGGTTTCTTTATATACTATGGGAGATAGAAAATCAATGTACGGGAAACACAATAAAGTCAAGAAAGTAAATAGTGGCATTATTTGAGTATATGATTGGATCTCTTTTGATTTCTATAACATTAGGTTCCTATTGTATATTCAATTTGATTATTTTGTAGAATATTCTTTAACCACGTCAGGTTACATGTTTGAAGATTACTAGGAATAGTAAAGTACTAGTATTCTTGTTAAACTCTCCAGCTAAGCTTATACGCTTGTAATAGTAGTAAGTTCATATCAGTAGTGCAATCGGTCGAATTCGAACTCATGACCACTGAATTGTAATACAATGGTCTACCCTACGTCTAGGAGTTTTAACATAAATAGCTACAGTACTGAGTGGTAGTGAATTCAACTGCTGCGCTGATGAGATTTCGGACTATTTTATCGCGTCAGGCAAAGGGCAAGCGTAGCAAGATATTCTCCGTCGCAGCTAAAGCTGTGCCCGGTAGATTGCAGTAGGCTCGCCTCCCTTTACATAGAATTTACATACATAGCTAGCGAAATGTGGATCTTATTATACCCCAGTCTACTGTTTCGGGAGTAACCCCTAAAGAGTAGGCTGAAAATGCGTAAGAATATGAATGTATGAATGTAAAAAGTATCTAATAATAATAATAAATAATAATATTAAAATTTATTTCTTAATTTGGCACAAAAATACAATAACAGCGACACAAATACGATATTTAGTAATTACGATAAACTCTGATATCCAGAATAAGATTCAACCTGTGTTTAGGGTACCAGCGTTCTCGCGCTCACTATAAACACATTACGTGAGTAGTCATAAGACGAACACAGTGTTAATTAAGAAAAATACCACAAAAAGAATAGATCTTATCTTATCTTGTGTGTGGGGGCCAGTCAGTACAGACCGGCGACACTTCGACCCACAAGATCCCACATCTTATGTTCCGGCCCCAAGATTTATCCCTTAGCTATCTCCTTATGAATGTACTGCATCAGCCGCAGTGTACACTTCAGCTCTCTGATTGATTTATCCAATTGGGGAAAAAAGGGTATGGCATATCCAAACCCTGAAGACATCAGGCTTCTCCCTAGAAGCCTGAAGTCTTCAGGGTTTGGATGTGCCAATCCCGTCAGACCCATTCTCAGTCACACACACAAACAGTAGGTGCGATATGGACTCGTCCTGTTCACCACAGGCTCTGCATATCGAATTGTATGCCAATCTCAATCTGCACAGGTAGTCGTTAGTGCCAATAATGGCCAGTGAACGCTCCTGTGAGCTGACGTATTTGGCTCTTGTTCTAATGTAAAAAAGTAACTATTTTATGATTACGCTGTCAGATTTAAAACTTCTCGTTCAACATATCACATATACGAAGCCATGAACTGTCACTAGCTTATAATAGACTATGCTTTAGTATGTGACGCGCTTTCCCTACTAAGTAGGTATATAAATATTGTAATATATATTGTACAGTAGCGATAGCTCAGTGGGGAGACCAACAGACTGCAATGCAGAGGGTCTCGGGTTCGAACCCACGTCGCGCACCTCTGACTTTCGGAAGTTATATGACTTGTCGAAATGATCTGCGTATTGATTGACAATTATCGCCTGCTCCGTGCCTCGGAGAGCACGTTAAGCCGTCGGTCCCGGCTGCCATGAACATCTATGGCAGTGGTTATTGGAAAGTCATTGCCCTATAATATCCTGACACTGGTCTAGCCTTAGGGTATTGTTAGCCTTCGGGTTGCGGAGGTCAGATGGCAGTCGCTCCGTGTAAAAACTAATATCCAGTCAAATCCTTAGCTATAGCTCTGACTTAACACGAATTAACGTCTTTTATTTCTTCACTCAATGCCCAACATTGCAATAGATATCATAACTAATTTATAAATGTGAACGTGAGTTTGTTTGTTTGTTACACTTTCACGCCTTAACTACTTAACCAATCATCAAGAAATTTCGCATACACGGTGTCATGGATATAGAAAATAACTTGCAGACCAACAGACTGCAATGCAGAGGGTCTCGGGTTCGAACCCACGTCGCGCACCTCTGACTTTCAGCAGTTATATGACTTTTCGAAATTATGTGCGTATTGATTGACAATTATCACCTGCTCCGTGCCTCGGTGAGCACGGTAAAGTACCTTTCATCCAGTACCTATTCTCAAGGGATAACAATTTCTTGACAAAATCTTGATTACCGCGAGCAAATACGCCGGCATAATCTAGTTTGACTATATACGTTCAGGCCACTCATTGTACCTTTGTCTTGAAACTCCAGAGGAACTGGCAGACCGTAATATCCACTTCGCCTGCCCAATTCATCAATAGTGTATTTGTTTTCAATGTAATAACGAACAGACCTTGCGTTTTATCGGTACGTATCCCATCTCGGGTTCTGCATTCAGTATTCAAGATAAGAGGCGGGATAGTCCCCGACACTGGGCCACTGGGATCTATTGTAGCGATCTTTGAGTCAAAGGTACTTCATACCGAATGCTAGAAAGCGAAGCTTTTGTCTCAATCTTAAACCATATGTATTGTACAATATTGTCTTACGTTTACGGGAATGTTATACATTAAAATAAAACTTTAACGGATTTTTCGCGTTGTTTATTTCAAAACACTTTTATTAAATAATTTTGAAACTATTACACTACTATTGTAAAAGTTCACTATTATTTAAGCTATTTAAATTATTAAACTATTTACATTTAAGTTTACAAGTTTTTTTTTATTGACAATTATTGCCGTGCCTCGGAGAGCACGTTAAGCCGTCGTTATTGGGAAGTCAGTCCCCTTTAATATCCTGACACTGGTCTAGCCTTAAGGTATCGTTAGCCTTCGGGTTGCGGAGGTCAGGTTGCAGCCGCTCCGAGTAAAAACTGATATCCATTCAAATCGGGTTAGACTAGAAAGCCGACACCAAGTGACTTGGGAATAATAAAGGCTAGGGAGAAGAAGACACTTTCCCGAGGTTTCGGTTGCTTTTCAGCAGCCATGTTCACGGGGAGAGTCTTCCCGTAATAGTAATAAAAGTATTTTTAAAATACACAAGGCGTAAAAAATTCGTATAAAGTAGTTTCAAAATATGCATTGTTGTATTGCATATATACAGTCTTAATTATATCTGCCTGCCGCTGTTTCTTTACTATTATTTAACTAACATTTAATGTCGGATAATGTGTACGGGTGATTTTCTCTGATTTTATGGGTTTATTGAGGTATACATCTACTATTACAATCAATTCATCTTCTAAGTTTCGATCCTATTTATTAGGATATGAATATAGATTAAGCAAATACGAAAAAATATACCCCACGAAAAAAAAATTATACTTTCTTGTATCCCCCTGAAGTAGTAGTCAGTGATACGACGTTTGAACAGTTGTATTTTATACCCTACACAACAGGGGTGAACCTATACATGTCTACTGAGCATATTTCCGAACCGAAAACCCAACACCACTATTCACAAACAGGGCATTGAACCCGTGATCAATCAGCCGCTGACTTAATCAAAATCCTATGCCACGGGTCCAATAAATAATAAATGGATGCATAAATTGAGTTTTGTTCTTGTGTTTTACAATCATATCACACCAGCTGAGTTTTCTCAATTAGCGAACGAGCTCCAATACGCTATGAAATAGGCCCTCGGGTGACTCGAGCTAAGGGGAAGATGGTTTATGGTTTGAATGCAAGCGGTTAGCGGTTTTAATATAAAATAATGCTAAGAATGAATGTTGTGTCTGGGCTATAAGTTCAACTAAATGCTACTATAGTCCAGTCATATTAGGGGAATGAGAGATAATAAGCTGTAAACTCGTATACACCTTCAGTCCTTCATTATGGTGTTTTTTCTTTTTTTTGCTCATCAAAATGACTACACGTGGAGTGTAAGCAGTCGTGTGGTCTAAGAGCAGTGGCCTCCACACCGCCCTCATACCAGCCGAGGCGATGTTGAGGTCTCTACTTTGACGGCCTGAGAAGATGCTTTTTCACGCCCCGCTTAAAGGACCCAGGATTGAAGGAAGAAGGAAACACGTGCCTTGGCAGAGAATTCCATGCCTTGGTCGTTGGTGTTCTAAAATTTGTCTCAAAAGTGTCATAAAATCTCGTGTCTGCGACGTAAGTTATAATAATAATTATTATTTATTTATCTTTATATATATAATTGTGTTGTTACAGTGAACTCCTTCTAAACGGCTGGACCGATTGAATGAAACTTTTTGTGTGTGTTCAAGTGGATTCGAGGATGGTTTAGATAGGTTTTTATTTTTTATTTTCTCTCTTTTGTACAGGACAACGTCTGTCGGGACAGCTAGTTTTATTATAAATTCTTAGTTGTACAATTGCATCTTAACAATAATTCTTTAAAATAGTTCAACTGTTTAAAACTGGCTGGCTACCAAATAATAATATTAAATTTAATCTGTTATGTTAATATTCGTGTAAAACATGGAAATTATATCGATTTAATTTAACATGCTGATAGCTTGCGAGCCCATTGCTGGGCACGGATGTGTGTGGAGAACAGCGATAGTTCAATGGGAAGACCAACAGACTGCAATGCAGAGGGTCTCGGGTTCGAACCCGCGTCGCGCACCTCTGACTTTCGGAAGTTATATGACTTTTCGAAATTATGTGCGTATTGATTGACAATTATTATTATCGACTGCTCCGTGCCTCGGAGAGCACGTTAAGCCGTCGGTCCCGGCTGCCATGAACGTCTATGGCAGTTGTTATTGGAAGAGTGTCGACACAAAAGATCCCACTGGGTCGAAGTGTCGCCGGTCTGCACTGACTGGCCCACACACAAGATAAGATAAGATCTTGTTAGTGTGAAAAGGATTAGCCACAATCCACCACACGGGCCCAGTTCGCGTTGGCACACTTCACATATCTACGAGAGAACAGCATAGAGAACACATATATGCAGGTTTTCACACAATGATTTCCTTCACCGTTAAAGCGAGCGATAATAATTAACTATTTAATACGCACGCTACTTCGAAAAGCGAGAGGTGCGTGCTGCAAGCTACTAAGACTGTGCCGAGTGTAAGATAGATAATGACAGAGCTCGTGCGGCGCATATTCGGCGCGCGGCCGTCATACTAAAATTGTATGGAGGATTTGAAGTACTTTTTTGATAAATATTATATTGTCAACCAATAACTTAAATATTTGGGACGGACAAATTGTAATATAACTATTTATGTTTCACTATTTATGTTTCGTTTAAGCTGTAAAATAGGATAGATTTCTACTGTTATAATCTAAAAATCACGTAACACGAGCTTACGTTTATGCATTTTTCGTGCAAATTTACGTAATTTTGTGTTAATTACTTTAAGTTTTTTTCACGGAATAATTGTAAACACATTCATTGTTATGGTAAATGTATATTTTATATTTGTATTAAACAAAAAATGTTGATTTTATTCACTTAACTGTGACCGCCTGTTTTGGCACATTTCGCTCGGCACAGCCTTAAGCTAATTTTAAAACTTAGACATACAGAGTCACGAATAACACCTAGTCTTAAATAAACACCTTGCTTATGGAAGATAAGCCAGGCTTAACGAGATCCTAAAGTGTGTACCCCTGTTAATGCAAAGAGTATTTATAATCTCACTATTACGTTGCTTATCGCTAAAGCCGGCCGCTTACACCAAACGCCACATATGAAGAGTGCGATCGTGAGCGGCATCTAGGGAATTTTAAAGCGCTGTAATCCGCGCTACTTGGTAAAGGTGCTTCTACTCATACTGAGATGCGCCGGGAGACGATTCGTTAAGGTTAATTATAGGTGAGGCACTCGCATTCTTGTTAAAGCTTATTACATTACACGGTTCGATTACTTTGCAGGCTAAAAGTGTTTTTAAAGCCGCGATTGACGTTCTTGGCACCCGTAACGTAGAAATACCCCTCCATCCGTTTAATCTGTCAAGTCTTAGAACAGCAGACATCATTAAAAATCTATTGTATACATTGACATTTTAGGTTACAATAACCTAAAGGTTATTGAAATTGAAATTAAACTACTATATACGGATTTTATCGCGTTGTTTATTTGACACTTTATTACAAAATTTTGAAAAATTGTTACACTACTATTAAACTTTACTAATTTTAAAGCTAATTAAATTATTGAAACAATTAAAATTATTTATACTATTTCTATACTATTATACTATTTATATTTATGTTCACACTTTCCCCGACGTTTCGGTTGCTTTTCAGCAGCCATGGTCACGGGGAGACTAAGATGGTAGTTGTCTCAATGTTCCAGTGTAGTTATTTCAAAGTACCCGAACATAATTTAATAATGGGTGTTTCTATTTACGCCTAAAGGTTAGAAAAAAAAGATAATGTTAGGAATAATTTATCTGATTTATAGAGTTAAATAATAATAAATAAAGGATCCGTTTTCTGAAATGCTAATATTATTTTTCTCATCCAGCCTTAACTGCGCGTATCTTAAATTCTGTTTGGGATTTATATTAAATTGAATGAAGATAGATGACTATGCAAAGCCGGCTTTTAAGGTCAATATCCTTGTACTACCTACATATAATTATTTCCTTAAAACATCTACATTAAGAATGATACAATAACGTGAGAGGTTATATAACAAGTTCAAAAGAATGTACTGACTGCACCGAGCGAAATGTACCAATACAAATACAGACGGTCACAGTTAAGTGAATAAAATCAACACTTTTTGTTTAATACAAATATATATTATACATTTATCATAACAATGAATGTGTTAACAATTACTCCGTGTAATAAACTTAAAATAATTAATATTTTCGCCTACAAAATTACGTAAATTTGCAAAAACGTATGATCGTTGTTACGTGATTTTTAGATTATAACAGTAGAAATCAATCCTATTTTACAGCTTAAACGAAACATAAATAGTTATATTACAATTTGCCCGTCCTAAATATTTAAGTTATTGGTTGACAATAAAGATACAAATTTATCAAAAAACCATTTCAAATCCTCCATACAATTTTACTATGGCGGCCGCGCGCCGATTTGAATATGCGCCGCACGAGCTCTATCATTATCTGTCTTAGGCTCGGCGCAGTCTTAAGGAATACCCAGAATATATGACAAACTAAACATGAGTAGTCGTTGAAATTATGCATTAATTCACTACAATCAAAGAAAAACAGATTGAAGCCTTTTATCATCTTATTGTGTAATTTTAAATTTTTCGTTATTATTCCTTATATTTTTTAATTTTATATCTTTTTGTTTGTGATGCACACATTTCTATTTGTACAGAAAAATTATCAACCGTACCTTAATTGTCTAATTGACCGAGTGACGTGTAAGTACCTACCAAGTTATATTAATGTCACTCAATACAACTTGCATTACACCGAAATACATTTACAAAATGTATCAACCCTTCGGCAGCTCATCTGCACGTCCAAAAATATCGGTTCAAAATATCGCACCGATATTTTTTTCGAAACTAAAATCAGACCGGACGGTAGGTACGAGTGTATAAACTGTTTACACAGCACCGACCGGTGATAGTTGCAAGCCAATCAACACGGTTGATCCAACTGCCAATATTGATCGGTCACCAGTGCAACATGAGCAACGCATTGTAATAATTAAACTCATCGATAACTTTGGACGTTGATAGGGTTATTATTTTATGTAGAAATAGATGGACTTAGTGGTCACGTGACATAGGTTTTGCTTAAGCCTTTGGGTTCATTTTTTACCAAGTGATATTGGATTTATCCGTAAAGAAATGTGAAAAGCTGCAAAGTCATGGGCTCATTTAGAATAATAATAATACTTAATAATTTTTTATTTCCAAAAAGATACAATTATTATTTTAACAAGAGAAGTTGAGCAAACTTAGGATACGAAAGGTTTCGGAACACTGATACTACGTATTAGGTACAACTTACTACGTGGAACCTGTAAAGTGGTTTTAGACATTTGGGTGTAATATACATACATACATAGATTCACACCTTTTTTACAGAGGGGTAGAAAGAGACTACGGATTTCCATTTTCTACGATCCTGACAATTTTGTCTAAATTGGTATGGGCAGAGATATATTACACCCAACGAAATCAAAGAAACGTAAGTTTATGTTTATTAGTATTAATTTAAAGGTTTCGTATACTATCTAGAAATGAGCCATAAAAGTAGTCCAAAGAATAAAAAATAATGGCATCCACTTTGACCTCTAACGTGAAATAAACGTACTAGGACAGCAGTAGGTCGCAAGAGATTTACGATATTCTCCAGCACTTAAGAGAGGGTCCTCTTGTGACATGGTGTACTCTTGGTACTATTTTATTATACAAAACGAGAAATGTACATAGATAGTTGTAATATTTTTATAATATTCTGAACTGTGATAAAACAGATATTCTGTATTTTGGCTCAAGAACCAGAAAATAAAGATAGAGAAGCCCAACTAGGGAATTTTCTCTGGTATACAGCAGGTCGCAGTCAAACTACTTTGTGTTGTGTTCCTGCGGTGAGAGGAAAGGGGGAAGGAAGACAGAATACCGATACCAGAACTCAGAATAACAATATCACCGACAGTATAAAAAGTGCGGCTTTGTTGGTGCGGACAGATACGAAAAAACCACCAGTCATAAAATCATTATGATCTTTGATTGGAAAGGCTCGGCTTTTCCAAAATATAGCAGGCGATATGTCAGTGTATACTTTTGATAGAACGGCCACAGGCATTGCATGTAATAGGGAGCGAACCTATTGTCTTTCATCCGGTACAACACCGGCGTCTGGTGCCGCTACTGAGAATTAACACCTAAAAAATAACAACAGAAAATTCCAATAAGACTTTGGTCGTCCCAGAAATTGAATCGATCGAATAGAGCTCCCAACGATCGGCCGCAAATATAAGTTACGACACCATGCAGGAATTCTATGAAATTGTAAATAGTTATTAGTCACTACAAGCTATACCCGGCCTTGCTTCGTTCAGTCTGATATTAATTATGATGTCTTAATAAACCACGCAATAAGCTTCGTTCGTAGAAATGCAATATTTTGTAAAAAAAACAAGTCATTTCATCGACTACTTCGCTAGCTTTATAGATACAAACATACTAAAATTGAATTTTTCAAAATAAAATCTGATGTTAGTTAATGTCGACTCTGTTAATACCATAAAGCATGCTTGCACAAGCTAACTACTCGACCGATCATCATAAAATGTCACATACATGTCCTGTCAGGAGTACAGCTGAAAAGGACATAGGATGTCTTTTATCTACGGGAAAAGTACTCTTCCCGTATCCCGTCGGAATAGAAAATTATTAAAACAAACAACATTAATTAATCGATCGCAGCCACGGGCAAAATCTAGTCGGTTATCCCTACATTGTTATCTTTACTAGCAATAAGACAAAAATGATGCATCCCACGCCAGGCTTGGTTATCTGTAGTGGCCACTCAAAAGTCTTGCTTGCCAATCTAATAACGTTTATTTGTTTTTCTAGCCAGACCACTGCCTCTTTCACATGTTACTATGTCTTTTATAATTTCCTTTTCATTTTATGTGGCCTGTTTATCGATGGTCAAATAATGTGTTCAAGATAAATAAGAATAAAGTGTTATCAAGTGCAAAACACACAAGACAAAGAACTACATAGTTACCCGTATAGAGCAAGCAATGATTTGTTCGCCTCGCTACTTCGTCAAGCCGGTTGACACATAGGACAAACCTGTACATTTACTGGTGATCCACATGTCATTGATCGGCGTCTAGTACTTTGTATCCATTGTTTCAATACTCCTTAAGTCCTCTGTGACATAAAAGTTATCATTTATAATTAAAAATAAACACTATGCCAAATCCTATGCCTTTATTAAGGTTTTGTCACCTACAAGGTAATTTTATACTGGTACTGACAAAATTCTAGCAAGAAAATACTGAAATGCAATTACACAGTAACAAACGCGTCATTATTTAATACGGCATATTTTAGTATGTATCCAAAGGCCTATAGAAAGCCAGACGGTTGTTATTTTAGATTGTCCAGCATGCATTTGTAAGAGGCAGGCTCTCAAGGAAACTTGTGGTTCAAGAGTCGGCCGGGCCGTTTGAGCGTTGCGGCGGCGAAATGCGGTATGCAAGAAATCACAAGGAGTTGCGAGTCGCTCTTGTGAGCCCTTGTGGTTTTATAGGTTTATTTTAACTATCCAATTATATTAAGTAATTGTTTCAAGTTGAAATTTTGTTGTGTTTGTACTAAAAATGTATGGTTTTAAGATATCATATTGTTCATAAAAGCGACAGAATACATAATTTGTAAATGAGATACAGAAAGAAAAGACTGAGTATGCATGCGGTCCGCCTGGTGGTAGGCATAGCAGTCTAAGTATAATAATAAAACTTTATTTCAAACTTGCATCATTTACAAATTCATAGGTATTACCTAATAGACATTATAAAAAATAATAAAAATAGAAATAACATTTGTAAAGCATTAAAAATGATAAAATATTGAATTATATATTGAACATTAACACTAAAAATTCATATTCAAATTAATTTAATTAAAAAAAATATAAATTAATCATCTCCGGCGGGTACACACATGCATGTTTTTTTTTATATTCAACTAGAGTGGCAAACATGCATACGGCCCACCTGATGGTAAGTGGTCACCGTAGCCTATAGACCAGACCAGACCAGACCAGACCAGACCAGACCAGACCAGACCAGACCAGACCAGAGGCATCACTTGCGCGTTGCCGACCCTTTAGGAAAGGAAGTGGGAAGGAGAAAGATCGGGAAGGGGAAAGGGGTGATTGGGCCTCCGGCACTCTCACTCACCGGACGACACACAACAGTAGAAATACTGCTATTTCACGTCAATATTCTGTGAGAACCGTAGTTCTTCCCCGGTCGAGCCGGCCCATTCATGCTGAAATCAGCGAGGCTCTATGTGCCCAATGTGCCAGGAAGGGACTATCATATTTTGCAGATAATATTTTTAGAATACTGTTAGGACTCATCCACACCCTGCTCATCAGAGACGCAGCTCTTTTGCGCATAATGGCATAAAAGTATTTGCTATCATAAATGGTAATAGTATTTGCTATCATGTATAATCACTAGCAACACCAGCAAGCGCAGCATGCGAACCCCACAATACTGGATGTAAGATAGAATGAAAAGAAATAGAAACTCGTCAAGTAAAAAGCAGACAGCGAAATAAGGACATCTTTACAAAAAAAAAAAACTCCAAAGTAACAGAGAACAGGTATCGAATTCGAAAACTCATAATCTATCGCAACCACAAACATTTTATGGTTATTATGAAATATAGGTAATGTCAGATATATGAGACGGCAGACTGTTGATTCAATATACATAATATATTGAATCAACAGTTTGCCGTGTCACGAAATTTTCAAAGAGATACTTTATATAGCGCTGTAAAAAGTAAGTATAAGTAGGTATGTATGTGTGCGTGTGTACCAACACATTCTCAGTGCGATCACATCTGGCGCCCTCACACCGAACACCTCAAAATCAAATCACAATCAACGATCCAACATGACGATTACACTACTCTGTGTTCCGTCCAAACTCGTTTGTTCTACAATTACAACAGAGTAGGCATCGCCAGAGGCGTCACTTGGCCGTTATTAACTTGGCTTGCACGTGACGAATTCGTACGCGATTATGAAACTTGGCGCTTTGCGACGGTCGCAACTTGTGGTACCAACCGTTTACTGCATCAAACTTTGACGTAATTATGTATGCTACAAGATGTGTGGGGGGATTGTTATGAGGTTGATGTTGGCGAGGAACTATAGTTATATTATATTAAATTATCCGATTGCTATAATCTTAGTAGAGTAAGTTATAATAATTATATTCTATTGAGCTTATGCATACGGCTACGTTTAATTTTAATGACTTCGACGATATGAACGACGGCGATGGACTTTAAAAACGTTTAAACTAAAAACTCAGAATCCTGACTAAACTATTTCTGGTTTAAACCATTTTTCACTCTCAACACTCGGCGCCGTATCAATAGCGGATACTGCGCCGAGTATATTGAGCTGCGATTGTTGCCTAACCACTTAATCCTATAATATCAAAAACTATACAATTAACATGTTTAAAACATAATATTGTCTTCTGTTTACGCGAATGTTATTCATTGAAATTGAACTACTATATACGGATTTTATCGCGTTGTTTATTTGACACTATTACAAAAGTCTCCCCGTGACCATGGCTGCTGAAAAGCAACCGAAACGTCGGGGAATGTGTAAAAATACATCTAAATAGTATAATAGTATAGTAATAGTATAAATAGTTTTAATAGTTTCAATAATTTAATTAGCTTAAAAAATTTGTAAAGTTTAATAGTGATTATAGTAGTGTAACAGTTTTTCAAAAAATTTTGTAACAGTGTCAAATAAACAACGCGATAAAATCCGTATATAGTAGTTTAATTTCAATGTTTAACACATGTTAATTGTATAGTTTTTGATATGTTTTTGTAGATGACGCTGTTAGCATGAGCTGTTAATAAATAGTATATACAAAACCATGGATAGCTTGATTGGCATTGCCACGGCAAAAAAATCCGTGCTTCTTTAACATGGTAATATAATAATGTTTGCTATTTTCGATAATTTAAGACCAGGTTTGAACTAAAGCTACGCAACTAAACAGTCATGTACAATACCATCAAAACACCAATAAAATATGTTTCGTGTAAAAAACAAGATTCAGTTTTTTTTATTTGATAGTATCTACCCAAATAAAATCCAGATAGGACAAAATATTATGCCATATTATTATTTTTTATACGGGTTAACAGATATCACGCGATGTCAAGAATATTATAAAACTATCACATATGCACACATCAATGTCAACTCCCAAGCCGCCAAACATAGAACTACATGGCGTCGCGTCGCATCACGAGAGATGCGGTGGCACAAGATTCGACCGAGACATGACCACGACCACTCTGTTAAGAGTGTACGACTATGAAGAAAAGAATCACATATGCACATCCGCGAATAACCTCCTAAAGACAGGGAAGTATGCCGTGGGCATTAGCTAACCTAGAGTCATAGAAAAACAGGGAGCGCCTGGGGTATGGTAAGATTAAGAGCTTTGGTAGTCGAACATTCTCGGGCAGAGCAGTATGAAGTGTTTTCCTATCAATACATTCACAGTAATGTTCCTAAAAATTTCTCAAAGCAATCCTAAGCATGAGGTTATGGATTTTCCCGGTACGTTACGATTCACCGCAAAAATAAGCTCAAGCTTATACCGTACTAAAGAGGCAGTCTTTGTATTTAGCTCTTTTAAAAAGGTATAAATAAAACTAATTTATACAGTTTATTATATTAAGTACTAGGCTTTCTCGCGTTAATCCCACAGGAACGTATAATGGAATAAAAACACATCTATTCCAGGACTTAATTTACCTGTGTGCCAATTTTCATCTAAATTCGTTTAACATTTTACGCGTGATTAAGTAGAACACATATGAATAGGTTCAAAAAAGTATTTATCCTAACTAATATTATAAATGCAAATGTGACTTCGTTTCTTTGTTACGCTTTCACACCTTAACTACTCAACCGATCATCATGAAATTTCGCGTCAGTAATATAGTCATTTGAAATGTCGATTTTTATTGGGATATTTTCGTATACTTTACGGAAATTTTCTCAGTTGAATGTTTGTACGTATCTCGTATCTCATTACATGTGACGTAATGGATAAATCGGGTGACAAATCTAATAATATTTTGTCATTAACAGATATCGTACGCTTAGGCAGGGACGGATTTGGGGCGAGGATTTTGGGTGTTGTTGTCTAGTTATATATTTCTGATGCATAACTTCATTGGATGTTGATTTACTGTCTAATAATATATTATGCAACTGCTCGATTATCTGTCTGCATTATCCGCAGATAAAAACAAAACGACTTAATTACTTTTATGGTCAACACAGTTCTTTACTCAACCAGAATTCTCGATGGCATAAATATAATTATGTATTTAACACAAACTATTTGATTAAGTAACTAGTATACTATTTGATTGCAAAGATGACTTACCTAATTTTACAATATTTTTATGAAGGTTACAGTTGTTTTTATTTAAGCTAAATACATAATTATATTGATGGATACCTATTTAAAATAAAAAAATAAAAATACTGAATAAAATGTAGGACTGCACGGATGGCATACTGGTTTAAGTGGTTGCCTCGCCATTACCCCTGCGCCGAGTGTTGTGGGTTCGAATCCCACACGGAAGAAAACTTTGTGTGATCCACAAATAGTTGTACCGAGTCTTGGTGTTCTTTGTGTCCGTTGTTTGAATGTTTGTAGTCCCCTGTGACACAGGATTTATTCCTAGTACAGGAGTTGTCTTTTTACAGTAATAAAAAAATATAAACATCATTTCTCTTGTCTCCTAATTCATATTTACTTTTAATGGAAATGGTTGCAGCACCTTACAGTTATGATTTGTAAACAAAATTTTATTGTAAACTTGGCGATTAAAAAGAGTGGCCATGTGTTTCTTGCCCGTTCTTCTCATGAGCCCTATACCCTTGCTTTTCTGAACGTGGCAGTAAATGTAAATTCACAGAAAAAAAATTAGTGTAAATTTGACATTCATAAGTGTTACCTTGTCACCTAACTTGAATAAATTTATTTTTGATTGATTTTGGCAATTGTTAAAACCTGACACAAACTTACAAACCCTTTCTACACACCAGCCGTCTTCTATGGTTTTATGAAAATACGCAGCAATTCATAATGTCCGTTTACAAACTATAAAATTTCTGAGCGCTGTAAATAAATCTGATCTCACCTAAGTACATCCCTGTATCAAATAATATGTGTCCTTTTATATTTGCCCTTACGCTTAATAACTGAGAATTCCTTGTATATTACAAAGATGACAGCCCCCCGGTATCTATGTCATTACTTTTCTTTCTTTCTTTGCTCTGGGTGGAGGTACAAATTAATCTTTTCCGACAATAGAACTCGGTAAGTGGGGGTCCTTATCGTTTTAAGCAATGTTGTTCGTAATTTCTACAGTGATGAGTGTTGAGGTATATTACTTGTCCGTTTTTAACCTACTATATTGGCGTCTATGTACGAGTATATACCCGAGATCATTTTCTTTAAGGTCACAAGCATATATATAGGCTTATGGCCTTAAAGAAAATATGAGATCTCACTCTCGTATATAAAAGACGAAAAACTATTTCTGTATTATGTATAAACTCATGAAATGAGCATTCTGAAGTTTGCTAGAAAAGATACCGAAAACAAAATTAATTCGAACGATTTGAAATCATTTTGTTCTCGGTATAATTTTGACCATTGAATCGAATCTTGGGTTCGATTCGATTTTATTAATGGATGTCATGTTTATTGTGTCTCTGATATCTCTGATAAACATGAAATTGACTATTGCTACATACATACATACATAGATTCACGCCTGTTTCCCAGAGGGGTAGGCAGAGACTACGGATTTCCATTTGCCACGATCCTGACACACTTCTCTGGATTCATTCAATTCATCATAATATATTATTTCAGTATTGCTACAATATGCATTTGATTTGAAAATATTCTTATAATTATGACATCAACCGAATCTTTCGGCGACTGAGTTATCGTAAGGTTCTAAATCGCCCTACATAGCAGATTGCGACATGGCTACATCAGGTCGCTAACCCATACAGCCACAACTAGCCCAAATTGCTTGATGGCATCGCATTTGGTTGCAAACTGCTTTTGGCTGCTGAACTATATAGTTATGACGTGAATACGATATCCTGCAGTAGTCTCTAATTACTCAATCAAAACTAAATTGCTGGCAGATATTCAAATTACATTGAAATGTCATGATTAAAATTGATGAAATATGTAGCTGTCATCGTTGGCCACATTCGACTCAATCATGTAAATGATTAATTTACTACTTAGTTTTTCTTGCGACGTTGCTCGCTTGAGACCAGTCCTTTAATCAGAATAAAAGGTACCCGATGTCCTTTTCTATAGTCCTGACAATGTATGCGAAGTTTCATGATGATCGGTCGATTGGTTAAGGCGTGAAAAAGTAACAAACAAAGAAGCTCATATTCGTATTACTAATATTAGAATTAGTTGATTATTAAATTTACGTAGATAACATATATTGTGTCTAATTATTCTGTCATTTTATTTGTTCTGCATTAAATTTATTTGTAGCACACACGTCAACAGAAAATACAAAAGGTTTTCTTTCTTCTTCTTTCTTTCTTTCTTTCTTTTCGTGTGGTTAGTGGCCAACCTGTTATCAAAAGTTGTTCAAGCCGCCCGTAGGCCTCTGACATGGCTTAACGACTGCTATCAATTTGACAACAACCGGGACCGACTTTTTACGTGCCCTCCGAAGCACGGAGATGCTCAGATGAAATACCACTAAGCGCTCACCCATCTATAGACTGACCGCACCTAACGTTGCTTAACCTCGCTAATCATTTACCAATCAGTGAGTGCAACTGGCTATGAGCGCCTCAATGTTTTATATTTTACTGTTTAATTTTTAAACTGCACAGCTCTGAAAATGTAATAATACCGCAATATGTTTATTTTTCAAACGAGACAGAAATGCGCACTTAAGTTTTCACAACATTTTATGAAGTTATGTTGACGACTTAAAGCTGGACTAGTTACTTCTTGTTAGCTATGTCACCGTAAAGGGGACACTTCAATGCAGTCTTCTCAGATTTACGGACTTCATATTGTTACTGAAGACAGATGCATAAAAGAGCACGAACACATTTTACCTGGTCCGAGAATCTGGAATCTCATGGCTTAAAGCGTAAACTTATTTTACTGTAAATATAAATAATTTTGAAACTATGTTCGAGACGGTATTACTCGGTCACAGACTATATAGAAGATAAAAATACTTGGGTTTGAGTTGCTTCTGCTAAACAGGCTTCTTGTCATATTATTTGATATTGATTGAAAAAAATTACCATGAGTTTCTTGCCAGACTTAAGAAAAGAAAAGAAAAGCTTATTCGTGGAGTAGAGAGATCATGAAAATTCATGATCTCTCTACTCCGCGAACAAGCTTTTCTCAACGTTATATTTTAATTTCCTTTTATTTATTTTTATATTTTTAGTACCTACTATATTAGTTAATTGACATGTCCATCAAGTGTTTACACATTTTTACGGAAATAAAGATTTTTGACTTTGTCTTTGTACCAGTCTGTTTTGCTCTACGAATTGTAGAGCAAGACAGACTGGTACAAAGAAGCTTCTATTAATGAGCAGCATTATGACGTAAGAGTAAACCATTAGTATGCATGTCAAGTGAACACAATTTTTAAAGACTACCCTAATTTATTCGCAAACAAGGTGGCAGTCCTTTCGCTGCTTAACTGTTATTACTACCATAATTAGTATTGTGTTGCGGAATTACAATTAAATTGCTCGTTATTTTTGTGATTGCACTAGTTACCAATTTATTTGTATAAATCTATAATATAGAATACGAAAAGTGTATAAAATTGAGCTCAATATAAAGTGAAAAGAAAGCAAATTTAACTTACATTTTGCTGATAATGTAAAAATAGTCATACACTAAGTGTACTACGAAAATAAATTTTCTAGACATAATAATATATGTGAAGTCAGCATGAATTCAACCTAAATTATATTAGTATTACAAACTACAAGAATAGTTAACCCTTAAAGTTGAGTGTTTCTATATATAAACATAATGTACGTTAAGAGAACTCTTTTACTATTTGTTTCCAAAATCTCTACAATATCTTTCCAAGTGTTATTCTATATAGCCCATTTGATGTTCGTAAAAATAGTTTTAGTAGTATAATAAATATTTGCTGATAGTATAACATTTGTAAAAATATTTTCCTGGGTATATATTTGGCCTTCGAAAGACTTAGGACTCAAAGACTCCTATGAACAAGGCTTAAGGACTCCCGAAAACACGGACTTAATGCCTTTTTTTATTCACTAGGGTGCGGCAGCTGCCTTTTCGTATTATACCTATGTAATTCCTGCGTCGCAGGGAAATTTATAAACATTCCAGCAATGGATACAAAGGACATCCAGACTCGGAAGAACCATTTGTGGATCACACAAAGTTTTCACCCATATGGGATTCGAACCCACAACAACGGCGCCATGTTAGCGGCGAGGCGACCACATAAACCATTACGCCATTTCTATAGCACCGGACGATAGACATCTTAACATAGTCATCAAACCTAGTATCGCACCTCACCTAAATCATCATACATGACGGGTCGATGGCGTAGTGTTTAATGTAACCGACTGCCACGCCTGAGGTCGCGGGTTCGATTCCCGCACAAGACTCTGCTGCCCATGTAGTCCTGGAATGGGAGTAACAGTACAACGCAAGGAAATCCTCAACAACCCGAGGTCACTCCGCGAGGTCTGCGAAGACCCCAGGAATCTTCTGTGCTTCTAGGCGGAGTTGGGCTGGCTATCTACATAACCGGCCGACTCTCACGCATAATGGACCAACTTGGAGTTCAAATGCGGAAAAGGGAGTCCAGTTACAATTACAATATTCCCCACAAGTCAAATATTTGTGTGCATGACCATGGATGTTTTTCTTGGTCTGGGTGTTTCTATGTATAATATGTATGTATTTACAAAAAAAAGGATATATATGTATGTATATCCATTGTTTAGTACCCATAGTACAAGCTCTGCTTAGTTTGGGCTAGACGGTGTTGTGTGTATGTGATAAAATTTTATTATTATTGTACACGTTACCATTTAATCCACTCAACTAATGAGCGAGTCTGCACAAAAATCATTATTAACTGTCATCACTCGAAGAATAGGTTCGGCTTTAGTGTATCTCTCTAATAAGACAAAACAAAACTGATCAAATAAGTGTCGTAAGCATTTATGTCAACGAAAAATTACGTCAATTGGTCTAGACGTGTTATATAGAAAATTGAAGGAGAATTTAATGTCAGTCGAAAGGTCAAACGTTTCACATTAATAATACTATCTATTCACATTTATGTCAAGTATAGGTTAATGTAACAAGATAATTATATGTCACGATTTCGTTTGGTGTTATTTTAATGCTTGCACTCATACGTACATGCATGTGTACATATGAGAATTATGGCTGTACGGTGCACCGCCCGTACAATTAGCAGCGTCAGCAAACTCGAACGCGGCGCGGTACTACTAACACGTCATTAATCAGTTCGCGATCTAACCGTATCGGGTAAAGACACGGGCTCCACCAAACTTGCTCTGCGGTCATTGTGTCAAGCTTCGTTCAATATACCATAGTTTACTTAGAAACACGTCTTTTATTTGTTGACGTCTTTGCATGGCCAACAAGGGCCGAGAGCTCTATTAAAAAGCACCAATCTTAACAAGAAACGGGGAGTATTGTTAGTATGGCCTTTTTTCAGATAAGCAGTAAGAGTTATCTATGTAGTTAATTGACCAGAATTTTTTTGTTTCATGTTTGACAAATTCGTCTTTGCACCAAAAAGTTTTACAATTTTTATTAAATGCTTCCTGTTTTTCGTTAGGATTGGAGCAACTTTTTGAAAAGAGCATTCCTTTATTCTCGATCAGATCGGAGGCATTCTGGACAGAGGCCAGGTTAAGAGCACCTTGAACCGACGGGCGTGTATGAGGAATGTGATGAAAGTGAATGAAGCCAGAGAAGTGTTTCAGGATCGTAGCAAATGGAAATCCGTAGTCTCTGCCTACCTCTCAGGGTAACAGGCGTGAATCTATGTATGAATGTATTTATGTACGTAAACATTCGTTCTAGCACGCGTATATATGAATATTTTATTTAAACAAAAGGTAGTTTTTGCAAGATGATACAACAACTGTTTTTTATTTAAATAAAATCTTCAATTACGAAATTAGTACACATGTCAAACCTTTGTGTGCATGGACTTGGATGTTTGCTTTGGTCGGAGTGTTTCTATGTATATTATCTATGTATCTACAAAAAAAAGTATATATGCATGTTTACCCATTATCTACTACCCATAGTTCCAGCTCTGCTTAGTTTGGACTAGATGGTGTTGTGTGTATGTGAAAAAAAATGTAGTAACGAAAGTTTATAGGATACTAGCTGTCCCGACAGACGTTGTCCTGTACACACAAAAAATACCAAATCTAAACCATTCTCGAATCCACTTGAACACACAAAACAATTTCATCAAAATCGGTCCAGCTGTTTAGGAGGAGTTTCATTACAAACGCATAAGCCAAACTGCACTTATAGCATGTAGAATGGGTAAAACTCCTGAATTACACCAGTTATAATGATTATAAGCAACGGTAACATATTCCGTGGTCATCAAAAACAAACTACAATATGGACGGCCCAGCTATCTATTCCATCATTGCTCTAGTTGGCAATCTAATAAAAACTTCTACATAATCAGATCAAAAGTTAGATTAACATCAACCCTTAAACTAAGGGTCCAAACTTATTACGTGTATAATTCGCGGGCCATAAAACTGGCGCAGCTAAAACCTTATCTAATTAGTATCGACGGACGTCATGTCACGTGACCGTGTTGGGGACGAGACGTAAATCCGTGCCGCAAACTGTACGTGACATAACGATAGTGTGGGGCCACTACACCAGCAACGATAAAATAAAAACTAACGTATTTATTTGACACTATCTTTTCCCTGCAGCTTTACTCGCAGTAAATTAGGTTAGGTGATACATATAGTACTTAATTTAAAAAATAAAATATAACATATCTTTCTCGGATAAAATATAGCTTCATAACAGAGAAAGAATTTTAAATCGGTTGATGCGTTTTTGAGTTAAATAGTTACAAACAAACAAAGCATTAAATCTTTCCTCTTTACAAGATCAGTATAGATATAGATCAGCTGTCATACGCGCTGCTATTACCTGAAAATACTCGTTCAGATTTTAATTTTCATAATTATAATTATAGACTATAATTTCAGATTTTAATGAATAAGATACCTGAGATAGTTTTGTACCATGACAAAAAAATAATTCTTGTTATCAAAGTTGGATGCTATTAGTAAATAAGGGGTAAAACATTGTAGTGGTAAGAGACGACAGTAGGTAAACCCAATAAACTACGTACGTTAAATTCTGGACAATACTTATAGGTTTAATATGCAAGGTAAGCATTTACTTACACTGCGCACTAAGTTATATTTTGGACTTTATTTAATTTTTCAACACGATGATATATTTTTAAGGTAGGACAATTAACATATGCGCCCATTCATTCACATAAATACATAGACTCTCTTGCCTAAATATTCCCAAAAGTAGAGTAAGTAAGCCAGTATTAAACTTATATTTTAACAGCCGTGTTCTTTTCGGTTCTGCATAGTAAAAAGTAAACCTATTTAAGTAAACCGAGCTCACTATTTTCCAGACTCCGTTCTGCTACTGATAATTTTCCAAAAGTAAAACGCAATACCCCTTTGCTTATACCGGGAATCGTAATCGGAGCTCACGATCGCAAACATAATCGCAAACTACAAACAAACTACGCCACGGGACCAACGAACTAGTAAATTATCCTTAAGTAAGAAATGTCGAGAATGCAGATAGATCACCCGGTATTTTCAGGCAATAGCCGTGAAACAAATTAACATAGATTGATTTAGTTGGAAAGCTATGAAACTATGTATATTCGCATCCGCATCCGAAAACGCGGAGCTTTTGCACGGATTTGGACATCTGTATCCGCATCCACATTCGCAATAATCAACGCGGATCTTAAAGCGGAGGTAGCGTATATTATAGCGTAGGTTACGATAGAAAAGAAATCAGTTGTTCAGTAGTACGGGTTTAATTTATGAACCTTTTTTTTTATTTTTTATTTTGCTCGTCAAAATGACCACACTCCACCTGATGGTAAGCAGTCGTGTGGTCTAAGAGCAGTGGCCTCCACACCGCCCCCACAGCAGCCGAGGCGTTGAGGTCTCTACTTTGACGGCCTGAGAAGATGCTTTTTCACGCCCCGCTTAAAGGACCCAGGATTGAAGGAAGAAGGAAACACGTGCCTTGGCAGAGAATTCCATGCCTTGGTCGTTCGGCAGAGGTATGAGGACCCACACTTTTTGGTACGCGCTCTAATCGAACCTTTGCAAAACAGGCTTGAACCTGCGAAGGCGGTGTTATTAGATGAACAATTTTCATCAACATCCGCATCCGCAATTGCGGAGCTTCCACATCGATTTGGAGATCCACATCCGTATTCGTATCCGCTGATGTGAGATTTCAAATATCCGTATCCGCATCCACATTCGCGGATGTCAAAAAAACTACATTCGCAACATCCCTGGTACGTATTATACTACTACCAAACCTACATGGATGACGTCGATAAAACATTATGATGAGCTATGTGGCTACAAAATGTGCCCATATACGTTTCTCTCGTACATCAACTTACTGTACAACAATTCAACTCAATTTTACATACAAAGCAAACATTTTACGTTACTCAGTGGAACGAAAATACAAAACATTAATTAGTTCCATCCCACCTTACCTTAAAACTTAATAAATTCCTTGAGTCTTACTGTTGAGGAAATTAACACTATAAAGGAAACTTTCTAGTCAGATCGTATTTCAGTCTAGATATTTGCTTTTGTAAGTCGATATTTATTCTAGCTGCTTCGGAAGCTAGCGAACCAAGCTCATAGGAGGTATACACGTAAGTAGCTGTACGTGAACAGTAGTTAATCGGAACGTATTACTTCTACACCTATTTATTTTAGAGGAAGACCCCATCGGTTCCAAGAACGTCGAACGTAAGAACTTATTTGTCTAAAACAAATACCATAGGGGCCCGCTTCTTAATTTGTCAGTACGCAAACTTTGTCTGCTTTATTTTTCTTCTACGAAGTCGGTATTTTATTTACGACTGCACGGATGTTATTTTATTTATTATATTTTATTTTATTCAGTAGGTACAAAAGCAGATAACAGATTGGCACATTACAACATATTAAACTTGTAAAATTATTTTATACAGATTATATTGTTGATTATATGAATTATTTAACTTTGATAATTCATATTTATATTTGAATGGACGAGGAAAGACTGACTAAGAAACTTTATAAGGCTAGTGTGAATGGAACAGTCGCAAGAGGAAAACCTAGGCGAACGTTTCTCGATCAGATCTGAGGCGTTCTGGACAAAGGCCAGGTTAAGAGCACCTTGAACCGACGGGCGTGTATGAGGAATGTGATGAAATAGAATGAAGCCAGGAAAGTGTGTCAGGATCGTAGCAAATGGAAATCCGTAGTCTCTGCCTACCCCTCTGGGAAACAGGCGTGAATCTATGTATGTATGTATGTATGGTTGCTTTTCAGCAGACATGAAATAAGGTAGTATTCGTCACAACATTTTGCAGTGTAGTGTGAAAATTGATCTGTCTATCTGCAACTTTGGTACCTAGGTAAAAAACAATCAAAATGTTGAGAAAAACGTAAACATAAATAATTATAAATAATTTACTAGTATTTCCATAATTAACGTCATGCAAAATATATGTTTACAGTAGTTTATTAATAATACTACTAAGAAGCTTACAACTTGTCTGTGAGCTTCAGCTTGTGTGTGAGTTAGGGCGCTTTCAATTTAGACGGTTGGTGCCGGACTGCTGCAGTCCGGGTATTGTACTGCGCACGGGTGGTTATGATTTTTCATACAAAATTACTCGACGCAAGGTCGTGCGAGAGCAGTGCGGCGCACGTCCGTTGGCGGAACCGCAAAAACGTAGAGTCATTTTGTATGAAAAATCATAACCGCCCGTGCGCAGTACGATACCTGGACTGCAGCAGTCCGGCACCAACCGTCTAAATTGAAAGCGCCCTTAGTGGGTAGTAAAGCCTGTGATAGTTTTGTATAATCAATGCTATCAGTCGTACATTGCCAATCCCTCAAAGAAGAGGTTTTTTATGCGATGAAGAAAAGGTATGTGCACCTCCATTACTACTGTTCAATAGCGTAGTGCCGTGTCAATGTTTCTACTCTTACGTCAGTTCTTTATCTTATCTTATCTTATGTGGGGGCCAGTCAGTGCAGACCGGCGACACTTCGACCCAATGGCATCTTTTGTGTCGGCACTCTCCCAATAACGACTGCCATAGATGTTCATGGCCGCCGGGACCAACGGCTTAACGTGCTCTCCGATGCACGGAGCAGGCTATAATTGTCAATCAATACGCACATAATTTTGAACAGTCAAATAATTTCCGAAAGTCAGTGGTGCATGAGGTGGGTTCGAACCCGAGACCCTCTGCATTACAGTCTGTTGGTCTCCCCACTGAGCTATCGCTGCTCTATGACAATTCTTTAAAAAAAAATCATATCCAACACCTAAGTATTAATAACTAAGAGGCATACCACTGACCTCTGTGAAGATAGTCGGTTTAAGTCTACATTTGTATGGCCTTATTATAATAACCACCGATTAAGAGACCGGGTTGTGTTCATGCTTCTATAATGTCAAGGGAATACGGATAAGACGGATAAGACTGTATTCTCTTGGCTTTCATGGTATTTCACAAAAGCTAAGACAGAGGAATTTAGTATTTCAATCTAGCCAAGAAAGGAAGACTTTATAGGCAACGACTATCATGTTTGGGACCTAAAACTAAGCTAGCAATGTTATGTTTCGGACATTAAGGATATACTACAGTCTTACTTGTCAAAATGTAGGTCTTTATAAAAAGAAGTAAAACATAAAAAACGTTTATACAAAGACAAAGTCAAAAGTCATTTATTCATTTAGTTCACAAAGTAACACTTATGTACGTCAAAATAGGTTAGTGAGTTTACTAAGTAACTAAAGCTATATTTAGGCTAGTTGCTAAATTTAGGCACATAATAATAATAATAAGCTATTAGAGTATTCAGGGCAGACGCCGTTTTATCATCCATAGTTACCAATATACCAGTCCATCAAACACCCGTACCCATAGCCCATATATTAGAATCCATACGTAGCAATAGTCCTACGCCTGCTACGGCTAGTGCCACTGTAGGTGTTCCATCCCACCTTTGGTTAAAACACTCGAAGGCACCTTTGATTAAAACTCTCGGAGACATGGGTCCAACGTGAAGAGGCCCTCTTCACGTTGGACCCATGTCTCCGTGTAAGCCTCCCAAAGGGCCAGGTATTTTCTAATATAATATGTTAGAAAATACCTATGATAAGAGAAACATAATAATAATAATGTCCTCCAGACCGAATTTCGGTCATGGCGGCCAATATTAATGGAGACTGGCGATCTGCGCAGGAGATATTACTGTACAAGCGTGTGCGTAAACACAAGTGTACTCTCTGTTCCCTAACTCTCATGATCCGATGGGACGGATAATCCAACACGACTGGAGAGAGATCAGACGCAGGACCAACGGCCTTACGTGCTTTCCGAGGCACGGGGGTGTCTAACACCGGCAACTTCCTAACTCCGGGCTCGTATTGAGATTTCTTAACAGAAAAACCCAATAACTTTTTTGTTGGCCCGACCCGGGATTCGAACCCGAGACCTTATGCACAGCAGTCGCATTCACTACCGCTACGCCACGGAGGCAGTTAAGGATTAGGCACATACACACATAATGTCACGCTTTTATCCCCACTAGGAATTATACCATTTATTGGTTAGTTATGATTTTAAATCTTACGTATTACGATGCGAGCTATTGACACCTGCCAGGCACATCTCCAGACTCCATGTTGCTACTGTTTTGTTAAATAAAGCTTTAGTATCAAAACCATTGAACAAGGTATAAGTCGATGAAGTCACAGATATAGATCAGTTCCCCATTCCTCGTGAAATGTAAAAAACAGTGATTAAGGCCATATCGATAAAAATCGTTTATCGTGATTCGTGACGTCCCATCGAACAGGCAAGGCCATTGGAGAATATTAATGATCTAGTACAAACAAAACTCGATTGCTTTTTTATACTACAAAAATGGTAAACAAGTATTCGGGCTATCTGATAGTGAGGTGTTACCGTGGTCTTAGGATACTGCGCCACTATGCTGAATATTGTGAGTTTATATAATAGTAATAATCTATATATTAATACGTGAAGCAAAAACTTTGTATCCCTTTTTAAGAAAATTGCGCGGACGGAAGAGTATGAAATTTGGCACAGTTAAAGTTTATATGGAGGAGGGGCGAATCCTAATATTTATATAAATTATGCATTAGGAATACAATAAATTAATGAAAAAACACTACACGCACACAACCATGCATTTGACACACGCAGTCGAAGCGCGTAACTATTATTACATATATCAATATAATGACATATATCAGCAATATCTTACAGGCAAACTTTGGTCGAATTTCGAGCACTAGGCGACCGCTAGTAATATTTAAATAACTTTATTCATATTGAGTACGATATCATAAACGCTTAAAGTATATTTTACACATAGTCACAGTTTATGACGTATTCTAGTAGAATTAACTAGCGATTATACTAAGCTTGTATGATAGGATTCAGTTGTTTTCCATATCTTAGTATATAAAAAATCGTGTCACGATGTATGTTCGGGATAAACTCTCAAACTACTGAACCGATTTCTTAATCTTAATATACATATATAAATTACGTGTCACGTTGCTTGTCCGCTATGGACTCCTAAACTACTGAACCGATTTTGATCAAACTACGTAACCATCTGTAATTTGGTCCAACTTAAAATATAGGATAGTGTTCTTTTTTAAACTGGCAAAAATTATCTAATGTGAAGCAAATGAAGTTGCGCGGGACAGCTAGTATACATATAAAAATCTCGTGTCACGATGTGTATGTTCGGGATAAACTCTGAAACTACTGAACCGATTTTGATCAAACTTCGTAACTATCTGTAATTTGGTCTAACTTAAAAGATAGGATAGTTTTATCTTTTTCATTTTTCGTGTGTATATGACAACGTCTGTCGGGACAGCTAGTATGTATTTATAAATAAAAAGGGTTTGCTCCCCACACGCGACAAATTATCGCGTAATCTAATAGTAATAAAATTTGTCCATGGTCTATATGTACTTTGTGTCCGTTGTTTGAATATTGTTGTTAATCACGTAACCTAGCGTTGAACTTATGATTGTTTATTGGATGCATTGGCTCAACGCTGACATTGAGATTTATATAACACAAGCATCCAAAAACACTACTCAATCTGAGACTCGGCCCCGCAATCTTATGTCGCGAGATCACCGAATCAAACCAATTTTTGTTCCCACAAATTAGCAACAGCTCAACATAACTAGAGCATATTTAATATACCTCGTATACACTTTTTCGGGAAAAAGTGTATACGAGGTATACGAGGTAATAAGTGTGCGTATGGTTGACAACTTCGGGCAGTTTTAAACCATACGCAGAAACCCAACCCTTCGGGGAAAACAACTCAGTTCTACATATAAAAGTTACATTAAATTTTCCCCGATTATTTGACCAGAGAACAGGTAAAAACGTTCGGCAAAGTCTTCGCGGCATACCAGCTCATTAGTAACAACCTTCAGGACCCAAACAAAACCGAAACAATTTCGCAAATTTGTCATCGCCACTGGGATTATAAAGCACTGCTCCATTTTCATCGGACCTTTAGTAATTAACCCAAACACTTTGTCATAGAAATTTATTCAGACCCAATTGGCCTCATTTGTTGCGGTATACTTACATACGCATATGTATTTTTATAATATATTCTACACAACACATATGTATGTGTGTTGAAGTAACACTTCAGTTTTCATTCATTTTTATTAGTTGACAGCTTTATTTACGTGGATCAGAGTATATGCTATATTTTCGGGGCTATTGTAGAGAATTAATTGAGTCGTGAAGTGAACCACAGGCTACCAAATAGTAAAGCAACATCAAAACCTGTTCAGTCATTTCTGCGTAGCATCGACAGTTTTATAATAGTAAATATATTTATTGTGGCGTATTTATTATTGGTCTTGTCAAATGTCTGTTCTTATGATAGATAACTGCCATTATGAAGAACCTGCATAATAATCGGCAAGCTTATTTAAATCTTAGACAGAGTATAGTATAAACTATATTAATATAATATTGTCCTACGTTTATCCGAATGTTGTACATTGATATTAAACTACTTTACTCTCCCTGTAAACATGACTGCTGAAAGTGTAATTTTAAATGTAAATAGTTTTAAATAGGTAAAATAGTATTATAGGTTCAGCAGTAGAGTAATATTTTCAAAATTATGTAATAAAAGTGTTAATAAACAACGCGATAAAATCCGTATAAAGCAGTTTAATTTCAATATGTAAATATGGTTGGCTGGCCTTTTATAACACTGAAGACAGACGCACACTTCAAACACTCCCGTACTGATTCGTTTATTGGTTACTTAACTGACTTCCAAGTAAAGCTTTGCCGTGTAATACCTCTAAGTATATCAGAAAGACACGTGCAAATCAAGTTGGAATAATGCAGTAAATATCTATGGGTGAGTGCGTTTTTATTGTATTGAGCTACCATCTGTATTTGTCTTATTTGATGTTGCAACTTTGGCATTAGTACTGAATTTTTAGTGTATAAATCTCAAAAATTTCCCATATGGTATTATATATTCCCCGGTATGCGAAACAGTTGACCTTCCATTCCTTCGATTTTCCGAAATCAAAGCCTAAAACTTCACGATCTCCAGTAACGCGCAAACTTCGCCATATAAACAACGGGACGTACTTAAGTATTTTTCATATAATTTATATATAAACTCTTAAAGACAGGAAGTAAGAAATTTAACATAAATAATAGCAAGAACAATAACCCGAACAGCCTTTGTTTTGCTTCGCAATATTAATATGAATCCTCAACGCCAAATTCCACAAGTGAATATAAATGAAAATGAAATACCTTGCATTTAAATTTTGGAAGTAATTTATAACGGTATTCCAAGTATTTCCAAGTAATTAATAGAATTCAGAAAGTTGTTGAGTGTTTTAATAAGCCCCTGATATGAAAACACAGAGTTTAGCTTTAAGAATAGAAGCTTTCACTTTCGATGTGGAGCCACTAAAACAGCTACTAAGCAGCTATTACAGATGGGATATAGCGTATTCACTCACTCCTCATGTCTCGAATAATCCGATTAGGTTTTTATTTACAAAGATTGCAGACAAACTTACGTCTTGCTCCTGCGGGATAGAAAAGTTGTTAGAGCTCTTTATAATAATGTATTTAAGGCTGGACTAAAATAACACAAATATAATTAAACTCACTCGTCTAAAATATTATGTGACTATATTACCAAATTCACAGCAATTACACGAACTGTTGAGAACGTCTTACTCAGTTGAATGCTAGTTCCTCACTGCTGAGCGATCTTTCGCCGAGAGACGAGTTATTTTACCCTTCCACAATAACCCCACTATTTAAAAATGATGGTTGGCTGTGTTGACAGTTGAGTAAATAAAAAGTCCCGAACAGAATTATTAACAAAAATAAGAAATCGTGACACAAAATAGGAGGGTAATGAAACATAGAGACATGCATACAGTGATTTTGAAATAAGCCAGTCGAATATCAAGCACAGCATTCGTGACTTCTGTACCGACGATTTTTGCATGCTAATAGAGGTTATTACCTCCTACCTATTGAGTGGCAGCGCCATACTGGCGGCCAGACACAAACGTGTTTTAATACCACATGTCTAGAATTCTTATAATTGACAAGTTAAAATACTAGTGGCATCTCTTACCTGGCTCACTAGTCATAGTCCAATACGCTGGTTTAGTATGGTTTGACAGATTCATGTGTAAGACTATTAAGAATATTATACAGGTCTCTTAGATCACGATATTTTCCTTCATCGTTAAGTGAGCAATAATTACCTATGCAATATAAAACATAAATTTAACACACACCTGACTTTTCAAGTCAGTCTTCTCCCTAGCCTTTTGATTTTATGTATTTAATATTCGACTGGCTTGGTGATGTAACGGCAATGAATGCGACTGCTCTTTTTATTATTTAATTTAATATCTTCTCCCTAGCTTTTATTATTCCCAAATCACTTGGGATCGGCTTTCTAGTCTAACCGGTTTTGACTGGATATCAGTTTTTACACGGAGCTACTACCATCTGACCTCCGCAACCCGAAGGCTAACGATACCCTAAGGCTAGACCAGTGTCAGGATATTAGAAGGCACTGACTTCGCAATAACGACTACCATAGATGTTCATGGCAGCCGGGACCGACGGCTTAACGTGCTCTCCGAGGCACGGAGCAGGCGATAATTATTCAATCAATACGCACATAGTTTCGAAAAGTCATATAACTTCCGAAAGTCAGAGCTGCGCGACGTGGGTTCGAACCCGAGACCCTCTGCATTGCAGTCTGTTGGTCTCCCCACTGAGCTATCGCTGCTATATTTCAAGTCAGTATGTGTAACTTAATCCCTAGATCTATGACAATCCTTCCAACAACACATTAGCTTTAAAATGTCTAGATATGAGTATATTTGTATTTGTATGCCAGTATTTAGGGATATAGGTGTTATCATTATAATATTTTCTACACCATACTCTACAAAATTCTGTATGCTGCCTGAAATTAACTCACGCGTAAAGCTTCTGCGAAAAGCACAAAACACTTTATAAATGAAAAGGCTTTTATTTAAAAGCTAGGCAAAGGGTAAAAAGTTTTCTAGTTCTGAACTTTTAAACAAAAGATAACTCTAAAATGTTGTTGTTTGTTTACTCGTACTCGCATAAGCAACATTCTTTTATATTCACTGTATTTTCATAAAGACATACGTCATTGCAAAAGTGCATTGAAATAAATTCCATAATATGTTTTTATTCGTTTCACTACTCACAATATTTAAAAATTTTCCTTCTATAGGAACGAAAACACATTTCGTTTGCATTTCTCACCTCAATTTCCATCTTTTACATGAATTCGATAACGTCTGGCAACCATCCAAAAGTTGATCCAACGGATCCCGTGTACCGAAATACGTATTGAGTCTTTTGTTCTTGCTTCATCGAATCTCAAAAATCCCCAGTAAATAGGCAAAATAATAATGTTATAGACAACTTATATCCATAACATAGCATTATCGTGGCTATCGATATTGCTTTCTCGAAAAACTGTAAATAGTGTAATAGTCCTGATGTAGCCTTCAGATTCAATAGTACCATATCTATACTAATGTTATAAAGCTGAAGAGTTTGTTTGTTTGTTTGAACGCACTAATCTCAGGAACTACTGGTTCGATTTGAAAAATTCATTTAGTGTTGGATAGCCTATTTATCAAGGAAGGTTATAGGCTATATAACATCACGCTATGACCCACGGGGGCGGTGCAGTAACGATAAACGCGGGTGAAACCGCTGAAAATCCAGTACATTATACAATACAAACGTAAAAATAGCAGGCAGTTTTGTGTAACCAGCACAGAATTGCGACAGCTCTGCTTCATCATCAAATTAGCCGTATGACGTCAACTACTAGCCTCTGCCTTGGCCTCTGTCAAATATATCTAGCACTGCATATAACAACGGCAATCTTATGCTAAAGCTTCTGTGCTTAATCTATCAAAGACATTGCGGCATTGTGTTACCACTTAAAATTTTCTGGCATAAAATTCATTAATTTCTAAACGGCTATTTTTTATTAATTCTCGTGGTAGGACAGCTAGCAATCCTCCTGAATGATTAGTGTCAACATATAGCCCAAATCGCTGCCTTCTATTTACCAATTTGACCATCCAGCAATAGGTCTTACGATTGGTGGTCACAAATGCGTTTACGCTTAAACTAGAAAACTAAAAAGACAATAGGTAATAATATATCTTTCATTATAAATTTACCCCTTAACATCTCTTTCCCTTTCAATTTGGTAAACTCAAACATTTTTCTATTAATTTATCGCCACCAAGTATTGAAAGGTCTGAATTTTCATTTCATTCGACTCAATGTAATAAATTATCAATTAGGAAGCCGATAAATCTCGTGGAACCCTCATTCAGCAATTGTACGTCCTTTGACCTCCAATTTAATGGCCATCGACTTAATAACTTCAACTTTTTACATAGAACGAGTACACTTTAACATGAATCCATATTCATGAAGGTAGCGTCTTGATGCCTCGCGAGCCATTCTGCGATCCAACACTGCGTTTTATTCAATTAATTCACGATATCGACGTAGATCTTAACCTCACCACTCAACGCTCCCTTTTAAAAGGATCTCTCTCGGTCTATGAATATTCTGCAAAGTACTTGAGCTAACAAGTCTTAGTAGGGGAATCGTTGAATCGAAAGTATAACTCCGAGATCGCATTAAGAATGGGCGTCGGGTAAAGTATAGCGATACATTGGAATATGGAAATTACATTGTTATCATAAATTTTCTTCTAAGAGACTGCTTTTTTTTAATAAATTTATTTTTATTTTACCCAAAGGCTTTTACGTAAGTTAGTCTATTCTCTTGGGTTGGATATCAAGTACGGGTAATATTAAAACGCAATCTATTCGAGATGGAAACCGCTGCGTAAGAGAAAATAATACATTTTACTACCAATTTTTACAAACTTCCTCGTTGTCTTGTTAGTATATAAATACGGACGCTGCCGATCTTGATGTTTTGGGTTAAAGTTTAGTTCTTTTGTCAGTTTAAGTAATAGGATGCAGTGCGTAATGGTTTAAATAGTCGCCTCACCCATACCACTGCCTAAAGTTGGTGGGTTTGATCACACGCACGAGAGAAAAATGTGTTTTCCACAAATGTTTCTTTCAAGTCTGGGTGTAATTTGTGGCCATAGTTTGAATGTTTGTAAAGTTGCCGCGATGCAAAGTTGTCTTTAAAAAAGAATTAAAGTAAGTAAGTGTATAAGTCCTCATGCCATTCTACTGTCTATTACAAATGACTACAGATAAATATTATTTCAAACCTGAAATGCTTCTTACCTAATATTATTAATATTTCCTTTATTTTTAGAATTTGGTTTTGTATGGACAGTGACATATGGCATAATGACTGCAACACCTGGTACATAAATGAGTTGTAAAATACTGAAATTATAATTTGATGGATTTTAAAAAAGTGGCCTTGAGTTTCTCGCAGGTATCTTCTCATGGGCTCAACCTTTTGCCTGAACCTTGCAACTAATATAAATGTAAATTCAGTAAATGTAACAAACTCACTAGCCCCTTTGACGTTCATCAGTGTTACTTTGTGACCTAAGTGTATAAATGATTTTTGACTTTTGACTTTGACTAAAGCGAACCTCATATCTTAAAGATTGCTTGAAGTCTGAAATGAGCTTGGTCAACCGCAATAGTCTTCACTCGGTATATGGGGCACCTAAATTTGTCTATGTAAATGTGAGAGTCTTAACCTCAGTCTATGCCTCAGAGATAAACAGATATATATATATATATATATATATATATACTATGTAATTTGTAGCTATAGACAAACATAAAATCAAAACTACGAAGAATTATTATTCAACAAAACAAACATTTTATAATACAAAAGCTAAAGTAATTATTTTTGAGTTTCTATTCATACGATAAAGAAATTTAATTAAGTAAGGCATAAAGTCTACAGAAAATTATGCGAACATAATGTTCGTACATTTTTATTACATGTTGTATAAGAAAGTTCATTATGGTAACAGCGTGATAAGCCTTCCAGGGAAACCACGAAAGTTAGTTAGAGCAAACATGTCATATAATTATACATACATGATGAAACTGTGGGTACAGTCAATGTCACAATTTAATAAAATTTAATGTTTTCTTTTTTAACATACATACATACATACATCGATTCACGCCTTGTTTCCCAGAAGGGTAGGCAGCGACTACGGATTTCCATTTGCTACGATCCTCACATACTTCTCTGGCTTCATTCACTTTCATCAAAATCCTCATACACGCCCGTCGGTTCTAGCTGCTCTTAACCTGGCCCTGGTCCAGAAGAGAAACGTTCTCTTTTAACAATATTTATTTAATGTTATCATACGTTTACGCGAATATAAATTCCCAGGACAAAATCCATTAAAGTAGCTTATATGATAAAATGATTTTATTTATACATCAGCACATAATTATATTTAATTTCAACTGTTATAACTTCATACTTACGCATGCTTTGTGTTTAACCAGGAAAAGTAGGTATCGCGTTATGCCCAATTTTATACGTATATTATTCGAATCAATTCTGCAAAACTCTCCTTTAAAGTAGCGTTACAAACAACACCATCACCACCACTCGTATGCTGCCAACCTGAAAAGTACGAACACACCGGTGTGATTTATACCTGGGTGTTGGCAATGTACCAACTTCTTGTTAGCATACCATCACCATACTGCCGCCTGACTAGAGGAAAACAATACAAGGTTGTTTGGCTACGATCTTCTGTAGTCTGTATCTTATCTTATACGGGGGCCAGTCAGTGCAGACCGGCGACACTTCGACCCAGTGGGATCTTTTTTGTCGGCCCCAAGATCGATCCTTTAGCTATCTCCTTATGAATGCACTGCATGAGCTGTAGCGTACACTTCAGAGGAAGAAGCCTGAAGTCTTCGGGGTTTGGATATGCCAAGCTAATCAGACACATCCTCAATCCAGCTAACGCGTCATATTCACATAATAGGTGCAATATGGACTCGCCCTGTTGACCACAGGCTCTGCAGATCAAATTGTATCTGTAGTCTGTAAGTACTTCTTTAACCAGGCCGATTTAAGCAAAATGCTTGGGCTATGCGTAGATCCTGGTATCGCGCTACCTCTATTTGAACTATCAATGGCAGTATTCTAGGTTTTGTCCTGGATCAGTTTAGGTAACATAAAAGTTGTTATTGCAGCTTCACCCGATATATTTTAAGACAACTCCTGGACTAGGTTACAAATCCTGTATCACTAGCTTACAATTTATATACAATTAACGTTCGCAAATTACACGGCAATCATTTGTGGATCACATACCTATGTATGTGCATACGTGTTAGTTGCCCGAATGTAGATAGGGACTATGAAGCCTTGCTATAATTTCCCTGCTCATCCACTGCTCTCACATTTTTCATACACGACTTAGGATATTATAAACCTGGACTTTCCACCGATAAACCGTAACTATGTAAGTAAGTAGGTCTGTCTTCTTCTTTTCATGTGGTTAGTGGCCAACCTGTTGTCAAGAGTTGTTCACGCCGCCCGTAGGCCTCTGATATGGCTTAACGACTGCTGGCAATTTGGCAACAGCCAGGACCGACTTTTTACGTGTCCTACGAAGCAAATAAAGAAAAAGAAGACGTAGGTCTGTCATAAACGGGCTGCCACAGAATGCTTTTATTTGATTCTCCTACTATTGTGTGGGACGCGTATTTCATAGCCACAACGTTTCGCAATACTAATGCGGTGTCATGTCACAAACTTTATAACCGACGATGGTTTCGATCTGCAGTGTCAAAGTGCGAACAATTGGGGAGCGTGTTGAGTAATAAAACAGACAATTTGCATAATTTATTATGTTTACTGCGGGTTGGCTCTGATATACGTAATATTTACGACACATACACGCAACACACACACATACACCCACACGTTATATGTATAATGTATTACATACAGGATGACATAATACGTGTATTGTATTATATACAGGATGGCTTTGTGTAATCCCTTGGAACCTCGTGGTAGATTATGATTAGTGCAGATTTTAAATAATATTATATGATGACTTAATCAAAGTGTCATCGCTGAATAATTATAATTTCAGTTGTACATTTTAATTACAATAGTATTATTTTAGCTGTTTAGTTTAATATTAAGCTTATATAATAAACGTACAATTTCCTAAAAGTACCATAATGCAAATAATTATGATATGACCCCATATTATTATATTATCAGTATTATTATAATTATTACAGCAAATGTTTTAAAGATTAAATTTTATCTGGTTCAGTACTGAACAAATATCTTATAAAATATAAGAATAAAATAAAACTATACTACAAAATCAACCTGTATAGGACCTAAATGTTAATTTTGAGTTTGTGTATAGAATATTAAATTTAAATTAGTTCATTTTGCCCACTATAAAAGAATATACTTACTTAATAGTTTCCCCGAACATTGGGATGAAAATTTTATGCGGTGCACATAGAACTATATTGCGGTAAGTTCTCTTTTGATTCTTCGATTATAGCATTCGATAAGAGCAAATGAAAATTGGATGTAGTATCTCTGAATAGTCACAATAATTTCAAGTATTCGTTCCCATAAGCCAGCTCGAAGTCATCGGGATACGCTTTTGATGATCTAGTCTAGGAGTCTATGCTTCATGCTGACAGTTCATAAAGACCTGTTAGTAAAGTATGAACAAGCAGATCCGTTTGGACTAGTATAGAGCCAAGTTTTACATATGAAATCTTACTCCCAACGTCAAATCTTTTCTTTTTAAAACAACGTCAGCAAAAAACTATAAAGGCCGCGCAACCTTTCTGTTTTCATGTACATCCACGCCATAAAAAACTTTTTGTCAAGCAGCCGGCTTAATACGACGCACGAAAACAGACCATACGGTAATAAGTGTGTTTGTCCTTCTGTATTAAGTTATTTGTGTCGATAGTAATTAATACTAGTTGTTTTGTACGAAAATACTTCCCCAAACTTTTTATAAAACTTATAAAGCCCTTGTGGGTCTAATTTTACTTTGTAATTAAATAATTTTAATCTATTCACTAAAATATACATAAACCATTTACATTTTATTTTAAATCTAATCTTATTTAAACGCTTATTTCATAGCTACAAAATAACGCGTAGTGTTAACTGAATATCGCACAAGTGCAGACGATGTGTTTAATTTTGGAGTGTGGCAACACTAATCGTGTTTCATTTTAGAGTGGCAACATTGGGTGCCATGTGTATTTTACAAGTGATTAGCTTTATTTATTGTCCACTAAAGTGTGTGCCGACGTGAGAAATTTATATACGTATATAATGTTTCTTTGAGTTTAATAGAACGTCTTGTTTGTACTTAAATAATTATAAACACGTAAACGAGAATTTATTTTGATATTTTGTAGTAAAGTATTACATATTTATTACCCAGTCGCACATAATATGAAATAACAAAAGGGAGGCAAAATTACGCGTGTATTTTATAAATACGATAAACATGAGAGTAAAATGTTGTATATCCTGTTTCTTATTTATTTAAATTATTTATAAAAAAGATAACAATATCAATTTCGATGCAAAAATATATAAAGATTCTTGAAATTATAAGCAAAGCAATATTTCAGAATAGCTAAAATTCACGATAGTTTCAGCCATTCATCAGCATGGGATTTTACACAAAAGTTTTTACTTTACTTTACTATAATACCCTTAGAAATTGGATACCAACGCTATTTTCAAAACTAATCAAAGCTTTTTTGATAATTTCACACGGCAAGGCTGCAGGTCCAACGAGCTTGAGGCTCGAATGTACAAATTATAAACGAAAGTAATCTGTACCTAAAACACCCGTCAGCGGATAAAGGTTCTCGTAAAGATTTGTTACGCAATCGTATCCTGTGTGCTACGAAGTACAGAAGCTACGCTTGTGTATCATATAACTACCTTGTAGAAACTTGCCACGCTAATGCCTACTTTATTTAGAATGAGCTGAGATTTTTTTATGAATTTCATTCAAATCAAATTATTTGCGCATTTATTTGCGAAAGCAGGACTATGTTATTATATAATAATATTTTAAATCCTGCCACTCATAATTTAGACCGTTACAACTAAACCACCTATTTTAAAATTTTGGTCACTACTACAGCTATTTTATAATTAGATTTGGTATTTCAAGATATTTTCTTATGTCACCATTTTACACTAAATTAGATACATTCTAGAGAATTGTCAGTTTCAACGGTAAATATACCGACAATAGTGCATAAAGAATTATGTTCGGGCTAAACGAAGCAAGCAATATATAACATAATGGTAGCAATTGTAAATCCGTAGAACCGATCTATGTCTCTGTGAACAGAAATATATTTTTAAGTCCTATGAATATTTTTTCTTGGTTATCCTCATTTAAACACACTTTCAAATAAAATAATATATTTTAGAGTCAAACAACGCCTCCATCACCCCAGAAACAAGTCTTTTATACAAAAATTGACTTAGAAAAACATTTCAGAACACTGCCGAGTAGGAAAGTAAATAAAGAACGAAGTCGAGAGACGTTATAAATTTTCATTAGACTAGAATTAGTCGTGTATACAAGCTGACCTTGTAAAAACTTTAATGAAAGAAAGTTGTGTGGACAAAAAACACAATTACTTATCATTAGAGTGACACGAAGGCTATTCTTACGGGTAAAATATCAACATACATTTATTGAGTTTCAAAGCTTTTTAAATAGGCATCGTGAGGAAACAGGGGCTATTAATGACCTAGGCTCTAACTGTTGACTGTAAAGTTACTTACTTTTTGCGATGTCAGTAATGCATGAATCTCTAAGTTATGGTAACCACTGACTATTTAGCGAGTTGTGTGTTTATATGTCTATATCATACTAGAATAATAATTATATACATGCATAGACTCACGTTGGTTTCCATGAGATCCGAGTTAGACGCGAATTACGCAACAAAATTTCATATATATGATATCCTACTAATATTATAAATATAAGGCTTGTAAATATGTTTAAGTGTTTATTACTCACTCATAGGCAAACAGTTAAAGAAATTCGAATGAAACGTGGCACACAGGTAAATCATGTTCTGGATTAACTCATATGATATTTTTTATTTTAATATATGTTCCCGTTATTTCATGCGAGCAGTCAGTAGTAGTCATCAACCATCTTCTGTCAACGGCACAAAGCACCCGTAAGAAGACGCGAAATCCTACACACAGCAGGCCGACCCAATACTCTTTAGCGAATATTAGCAATTCAGGACATTACTTTTCCAGTAACGTCACCAAATTTAGCGAAATATCAGTTTCTAAGCGGGAATCTAAACTCCCGCTGTGCCAATGAAGAATCTTTCGAACATTGACTTGAATACCCAATTAATAGGAGTTTTCTTTTCTTCGACGTTCTTATTCTATTGAAAACTGCGAGTAAATATAGACTCTCGATAAAAGTTTAATAAAACTATTTGTCGCCTCATTGGCCTAATAGTGACAGGCACGTCTGACCTCTGAGGTCTCTGGTTTGACCCTAAGGTCGAGTAGAGTGTAATCGAGTTTTTAACTTGGGACAATTTCTCGATTATTGGTTGGCACTGTTATTAAGTTAACGGTGATAGCCGCTGTCATTTCTCACAATCGACGTCAATTAAGCCTGTATTTTTTGTACTGGTTTTGTAATTATTTTTCTTTGATAATGGTTTATAATATTTTTATTTTGTCTAGCTTTATTTTTGACGACTATACCACTGAGTGAAGTAAAAGCTGCTGATCGTTTGGTTCTGGGACTTCTGAGTAGGTCAAATTTTTGTTATGTAAGGTAATCTTAGTTGGTCTATCGGACACATTTCTAGACTCCAGCAATATAAAGTCCTCAAATGTGACTATTAGATGGTAATAGGTACGTCACCTACTAAGCGGAAACAAAATATAGCTGATGAAGTATGATGAATTTCTGTCTAAACTTCGGACACATACTAACAAATTGCTAAGTTATGTTACTTTGTTATTTTAAATAATTTATTTATACGTATCACAAACTACTGATTCATTATTTAGTATCTCATATTCACGTTATTCAAGAACTTTTCCAGAAAATCCTAGTACAAAAGGGTCATTTTTTATGACCAGAATATTACCACATTATAATATTTTTTCATGACATAACTGTAATCTCTTAAGTTGAACAGAGAGTCAATAAAAACTTCTGAGAGTGGACTCTATCATAACTAATGTGCTCACACCTTGATCGTGATTCGTGTACATCTAGGGTCACGCGGGTCACCCCTAATGAATTTATTGTCCAAAGGTAGGTTTAGGGGCTTACCGAAAAACAACCAAGTTTTATAAGAACCGGTGAGGGGGACAGACGAAAAAAAAATAACAACTTTTCTCTGTCGTTTACGTTATGAATTCGGATGGTCCTTTATTTTCGAAACAGCCTGTTGTTGAAGTTCAAAAAGACGAGTTAATGTGTTTTATGTCCTCTTGCGAGGACAGTACGAAGGATAGATGGATAATGTTTATGATTATGCTTTTGTGCTGGTCGGTCTTGGTAATACGTACATAAGCTCACGCTTGTTTGCCAGAGAGGCTGCAGATTTCGACTTTCTGTTTTTTTATAGTGCTGTGAACATTTCTGTTAATAGTTGATAAACAAATCATTAAATGTAGTGCAATTATTATAACTTAGATGTGTATTGTGTAAACATAGAACATAAGTTCTTACTAACTTATGGCTAGTCTCGAACGGCCATGATGTGCAAGTGTTATCATAGCTGGTAATATTATTATTTTCCATTATATGGTACGTAAGTAAATGTATTTTTTAGATGAAACTTATCTGGTTTGCGACGAGCGTATTATTTCTAAACCCTACTAACGCTTGAGTAGTTTTCACGATTGTATATTAGTGTCAAGAACTATATTCGTCATCTGACCCCTAATAAGCCATAGTACAATCTATACATCTATTCTATATAAATAAATAAAAATGAAGTGTCTGTTTGTAATATCATAGTAACAGATTTTTATCTAATGCATATGAAAGTATATAAGATAACTATACAAAAACATCTATTTTTTAAATTTTTGTCTGTCTGTCTGTCTGTCTCTGTTTGATCCGGGTAATCTCCGAAACGGCTGAACCGATTTTGACGGGACTTTCTCTGGCAGATAGCTGATGTTATAAGGAGTAACTTAGGCTACTTTGATTTTAGAAAAAAAATAGGGTACCGCGGAGACAAACACTTTATAGTTAAAATTTACGCGGACGAAGTCGCAGGTAACAGCTAGTACATAATAAAAATTGGTACCTCAAACGTAGCCAAATACAACAATTATATCTAAAGAACGCTTTAGAGCCTGTACTGTTGATTTATAACTGAACTATGAAGATTTTTTACAAGAATGACAAATTCATGAAGGTGATTTAAAAACCTTGGTTACTATTTTTTTCGTAGTTAATATTTTATCGCAAAAAATTACCATCACTGTCACGCCAGACACCTTGTCAACTAGAATGTTTTTTTTTATCAACTATCGGGTCGGCAACGCGCAAGTGATGCCTGTGGTGGTGCAGGCGTCTACAGGCTACGGTGACTACTTACCATCAGGTGGGCCGTATGCTTGTTTAGTCATATAAAAAAAAATCTATGTATACATAAAAGACTGCAGGCAGATGCTGGATGCGGCAAGCTGAAGACAGGGCGCTAAGGCGCTCTTTGGGAGAGGACTATGTCCAACAGTGGACTATTATAGCCTGATGATGATGATGATGATGATACATAAAATGTCAACAAAATCATTAGCAGCATTAAAACCACACTAGGTTTTGTGTAGGATGCATTTAAAAAAAGAAGTATTGTACTGTATTGTAGTGTAGCAGCTGTTTTTATTTCTTGTGTGAATTTAATTAATATTGGATTTTTCAGTCAGGTATTTCTTAGCACGTTTCGGTTTTTAGTAGGACAGGCTCAGTGGTGACAATGAGGGAGGAAGATTAATTAGCGATAGCTTTTAGAAAACATCTAAAAGCTTTGTCTGCTTTTGCAAAACGATATGCTTTGTGAAAAAATAAAGTGCAACAAACGATCATCAAATGCAATCACTAGTTAATGACTGGAACGCAATCACTTAACACGCAAAATTGATCAATACGGTGCGCCCGCAGAGCGCTCTCTCACCAACTTTTAATTGGAACAAAATCCCAGTACCGAAGGCGTTTTAATTAGGAAAATTTCCTATGAACAAGCGGACGCGATATAATTTCTATGCAAATTGAGCGTTTAACTTCGCATAACACAGTGGTACCAACCGTTACTTCCCAAGGATCTCCCAGTACATTCTGAATTAATAAAGAGCTGATTGATCAAGTTTTGCTTCAGGATTATTAATAAGTTTTGTTTATACGCTAAAGGAAAGAAAAGCAACTTATCCTTTATCGCCGTAAACCGAGGAACACCATAGTTCCCGACTAGAGACGTCCCGTTTGTCATATTCTAGATAACTGAGTAGTAGACCCTCGCTGACTGAGTAGTAGAGCCTCGCTGATTTCAGCATGAATGGGCCGGCTCGACCGGGGAAGGACTACCCTCTCACAGAATATCGACGTGAAATAGCAGTATTCCTACTGTTGTGTTTCGTTCGGTGAGTGAGAGTGACGGAGGCCCAATCACCCCCCTTCCCGCTCCTTCTCCTTCCCACTTCCTTTCCTAAAGGGTAAGCAACGCGCAAGTGACGCCTCTGGTGTTGCAGGCGTCCATAGGCTACGGTAACCACTTACCATCAGGTGGGCCGTATTCTTGCTTGCCAGCTTAGAGGTATAAGAAAAAAAAAGCCAAGTGACTCAGTAACAACTTTAAAGGTGACAGTTATACTCTCTATACTAGTAGTTATACTACCTGCATTTGGCGCCGCCCGTCACTCGTCTATTACTGATTACCTACATACATACGTAGAGATATTTTATGCTCCCACTTTAAATTAAAACTGTATCAAAAGAATTACTTGTAATAACCTAACATGAATATCTTAACGTATAAAATTATAATCATTTTGCAGTAAGAAAGTCGCGTGAAAAAACAAAATCATCGTGAGGAAACCTCAATGTCTGCGAGTTCTTCATAATGTTTCTCAAACATCAAATATGTCAGCCAACCCACACACAGCTAGCATGGTAGACTGGTTATTTTCTTCTCACACCGAGAAGAGGCCCATGCCCAGAAGTGGGATAGTCTATATACAGGGTTGATAATATTATAATTTATTATTGTATAAGTCACGTTGTGTATAGCACAAATAGACTTAAATTAAAATCGATCTGTATATCTTCTAATGTTATTTAATTTATATACAGGGTACATTTCATATTTGATTTCAAGACTCATACCTCCAAAATGAAATCAGACTGTCAATAATCACATTCGAAGTAAATCAAACTGTATATATTTACTTGTACATTAATAAATTAAGTTGTCAAACTATCGCAGGACGCCGTATCGCTGCCGTATGGCTTTTGACAATTAATCAAATAATGTTCGACTCTTGGATACGTTATACAGTAACGTTATACAGTAACGAGATACCGATGAAATCGAATTATACATGTACTGATGGCATCCACACAAATAGTTGAAGTTGTAGACTGCCTTGTGGTTTCAAGGATTACTCTCCATCCGTGTTGAATTTACCAATTTATATAAAACTAGCTTTTGCCCGCGGCTTCGCTCGCGTTAATTTAGAATTTGAAAATCAATTCGGGTTGTACTCTGCTTATAATAATATAATTCAATCATGATTCGAAAGACACTGGCGCCATCTATTATCATAAGAACGTTATTATTATGTTCCTCGGGCACAATAATTTTTTCGGGATGAAAGGTAGCCTATGTCCATTTCTGTATACCTGTCAACGTATATGCAAAATTTCAGGATGATCGGTTCAGTGGTTTAGTCGTGAAAAGGTAACAAACAAACAAACTCATTTTCGCTTTTATAATATTAAGTTAGGATCGAGTTGTCTTGAATAAGCAATAGACAAATGAAAGTTTGCGAGTAATGGAGTCACAAATTAAAGCAGATGGCCAGTTTATAACGACGCTTAAACACACACACACATACACACACACGCGCGCGCGCGGATACAAACACACATTAACACACACGATTGGTCAGGTAAATGTAGGACAAAGTCTGGTAATGTGCCTGGTAGAAGTGGTAGACAACAATAAAGGTATACTATATACAGTTGATGTAGGTATATAATAAATCTGACACCTTAGGCAACATATTACACAGATGAGAATATGTATCAATGTATATGTTATTTAGTGATATGCAAGCCATCAACAAATATCATTGCATTTTTATTATATACTAAATGTATATACATTATTGCTTGCGAATGCATCCTTAATAATGCAGAACGGGTGTGATTTTGTGAATCAAATATGTTTCGAATGTCATTATGTGCAACACTTTTATGGTTCACAAGAACCAAAATAGACAATCAGATGTATTATGACTATATAACTCCAGGAACTCCATTAAATACGTAATTTCATTATCTCATAGATTTAATATATACATATGTATATATGGAGCATTACCCATAGCATGGTACAATATAAGATCCCTTAAACATATTTAAGACATATCTATCCGACAAGAAGCCTCAAGACACCTTCAGACAACGTTCTATACGTAACAGGCGTATCAGTTTTCACAGAAGATTGGTTCCAAGTATATGCATGGTTAATTATTTAGTTACTCGACACCTGTCTAATAGCAAGTGCTTCTAAAACACTTAGTTTTGTATATACGTAAAGTGATAAAGGGATCTTGAAGTACGCCACGGTCGGTATAAACAGTTTCTTGGTAACAAGCATTAATGAAATATTTAAGAAAATTTTGTTGCGGTTCGTTAGGCTTATATAAGGTTTACCTAGTGTGTTTTGAAGTGAATATTAATGAGATGATTTTGTTGTTTATTCAAGGATTTTTAATAACATTGATATAGAGATTTTTAATAACATTGTTTTAAGAATAATGCTATGTTGGTACCGTGGTTGGTTCGTAGTTTGCAGTAGATTGTGTAAGGCTAGGGTCCATTGTTGTGTTGAGCTCAATATGAGTTTTATTGGAATTCAAATGCAAACGTTACTAACGAAATCAGAATCTATGCTCTCGTTGATTTCAAGACAGCTTTGCTTAAACAATCAAAGATATACATAAAAAGTATGATGTTCGAAAGTTTGCTAAAGCTAAATGCTTGCCACAAGTTTATACTCTCAACAATGTGCGACCGAGCACTCACTGATGACAAGAACTTACTTTTTTCTGTCAATTCAACAAGTACTGATTTTGGAATCGCGTGTCTATAAAAATAACTATTAACATAAAATACATTTTTATGCTGTTTAGAATGTACACTGAGTGCATTTGCATAACAAGCCTATCAAAAACATATTGTCTGATGCACATTATTTAAATATAGTTAAAACGTTGGAATAAACGCAGAAAGTTTTATGAAAAATGTAGTAACCTATACCTATTTAATATATTCTCTTCTGGTGGTAGAAGTGTAATGGGACTCGGCCGCCACCTTTGTCTCATGACCCCAAAAGGAAGGCACAAATGGTGTCCGATCGGGATCCACAAGACAGTCGACGGCAATAAGGTATAGGTAAACGTGGATGGTGAGATGACGCCTTTGGAAGGGTTGCGTGACCATCTAACAAAAGAATGATTTAGAAATCCAAGGGAGAAGTTTTTGCCCAGCAGCGGGATAACAAAAGGCTGATGGAAAATATGTAGCTTTGCAATACTTTTTCAATAACCCACGTAAATAAATATGAGAAAATATCTCTTAATGAGATCATTATTCAGTTGTAGTGTATTTACAATGAACATTATATTTGTCATTAATTTAAAGCGTAATGGTAAGCGGACCGCTGCAGACACAATTTATCCAAATGGGACATAAATGTCCTACTCCATTCGCGGTATCAGTTTGTTGTTTTTGACCATAATGTGGAACGTTTTCCCGAATGCATCAAACCAAATGAAATAATTAAACGTGATGGTAAGATAACGTGTAATAGAAGTAACTACCTAACTAATCAATACAAAGTACCTACTTCCGGTACTTCCGTATGGTGTATAATAATAATAAACCTGTGTATATTGTCTCACTGCTGGCCACAGGCCTCCGTGTAGGTTGGTTCTATTCGATACTTGACAGATCTTCGAGAACATTATGCAGAACTCTCAGGTTGCTTTACTATGTTTGTTAAGCCCCTTGAACCCATGTGAGCTACGTTAAGCGGATCGGGTCGTCGTTTGTGTATTTTCGGTGTTTACTGCGTATTAGAATATAAATTTATAATTAGATCAAAACTAAGTTAAGGTAATTAGGGCTGTACTTGGTGATATCGATAGTATATGGTGGTCGATATCTCTTTCAATATTGCAGATAATTAAATCGGAATCATATATAGAGAGTGCGATTGATTAATAGAGATACATATGACACCGTAACTCCAATAGTCTTAAAATCTTAATAACAAAAGAAGCATCATTACTTGTCTCAAAAAACATGTTAATATTTTGATAACATACCTAAGTTGTGGATTTCCTGTCATGATCGAGACCCGAGCAACAACCCAAATGGCTTCTACAAGGCAGCACATGGCATTATCCGTATTTTTTTCTAAATACTTCATAATAAGAGGTAAAATTCAATTAAGGTATTTTATTTAACTATTCCTTCTTGATATGCGTATTTGGAACGAGGATCATGCTATTTATGTTAAATAAACGATTTTAGATTAACGCGGTTTTTATACATTTTGATACAATCTTAGACAACGAATTTTAATAGTATTGGTATGCTTATATTAGATTCTCGTTTGTATTTCGTCGAAGTAGGTAGAGGCACCTTGCATGAGAATATTTCAAAAAGGTTGTTGCTGAAAATATAACTGTTATATAGCTCTGTCTATTTATTCGTCTTCTTTATATACAGGTATAAGTTAATGATTTCTTATAAATCTATAATTTACCATGTGATTGTAACACCATACCAAAAAAGAAACTCGTGTTTACCTGTAACAAAAAAGTAAATTACATTAGTATAAAAAAAAAAACATTTCAACATAAAATATAATTATTATCTGTCTCTTGCGTTTTCACCGACACTAAGATTAGTGCTTTCCTTTTGTGGCTCATATATGCTATGATACTTCTAGATAGCCTCTGAAATTGTAAACATATAAATTTTTTCTCTTTATAATATTAGTATACGTAAAAGAACAATACTGTATAGTTTAAATAATAAAATCTATGCCAACGATGTCATATACATTTCTGCTAAGGCTACCTAAAATACAAATAGTGGCTACTTTTTCCTACACCAATGGCGAAGTGTATAAGGTAGAAAGTTGCGTTTGTGTTCCACCGACTCCATTTAAAGGCTAATTTTCGGTAGCATGGTGGTAATAAATACAGCCGTCGTGCATGATCTAACGGGCTTGATTTCTGGGCCCCTAAAAATGTGATACGATTTTTTTGTCAAAAAGGTCGCAATATGAACTGAAAATTGATATTATATTAAACTAGATGTCCCTGCGGTTTCACCCGCGTTTATCGTTTCTGCGCCGCCCCTGTGGATCGTAGCGTGATGTTATATAGCCTATAGCCTTCTTCGATAAATAGGCTATCCAACACTAAAACAATTTTTCAAATCGAACCAGTAGTTTCTGAGATTAGCGCGTTCAAACAAACAAACTCTTCAGCTTTATAATATTAGTATAGATTAAATAATAAAAAGAGCAGTTACATTCATTTCCGTTACATCACCAAGCCAGTCGAATATTAAATACATAAAATCAAAACTTGACTCTGATACACTCAATTGGATTTTCGATTTCCAAATATCTTAAACTCTCTTCCTTAAAATAGATGGTCCGAAAGATATGCAAATATAGATTGGAGATAACTTCTAGACTTAATTTTCAATATTAACTTTCTTAGCTCGATCGCATATTCATTAGGAGCGGTTCGTCGACTTATCAATTTACTAGGCAGTGTAGATTACAATCGGTATTCAATCGAATACGGAGTTTTAATCGATTCGCTGAAAGCTCGATTTAATTGAGCGTTCGGTGAAAACTTTTCGTATCATTGTCTTGATGATTGTTGCCGCTATTCACGTTATTGGCAAATATCGATAATGCGTAGACCGTTGAATGGATGCCTTATAAATATCTTTAAAGTTTTTTTTTAGTTCCAAATGGTTTTAATAATGAATAGTTATAAGTTAAATTATAAGTTTGTAAGAACTTAGAACTGTTTCTCGAACTTGGTAATATTTTGTTTCGTATATTTATGTAATATATATATGTTTCTGTGTAAACAAATATTGGTAAATCTAAAGCCTAATATATACTTTGTATCCGTTAATTAAATGTTTGCAAAGCCCCCGCGACACAGAGCCTAATCGCTTGCGGATATTTTCTCCTTAGATAATAAAGGAAGATTTCTTTTGGCTATTAAATTATGATAAAGAATTTAACTACGTAGGTATTATGCTTTGAGTACAGACATAGTTTTCACTTATCTCTCACGAAACTATGGTCGCTGTCATCTCAATTCTTGTAATGGCCTTCTTGCAATGCATGAATTAAGACCATTAAGACTTAATACTCAAATGAGACTACAAAGCGCGAATATGCGCTCCTGAGAGCATATAATTAGCTACGTACAACGTTGCAGCTCGTCCAAGTAACAAATACGCATTGGCAGATGTTCAAACGTTTAATTAGTCTATTATTGGCGGCGCAATCGAACTCGGTTAATTAATAGCTCTGCGTGCATTTAATTAGGTACATTTGATGTAAGATGGTATGCTGTAACGGAAGTATAATCTATTAAATTGAGATAATTTAATACAGTTACTGTCAAGTATATTTTGATCAAGCAGCTTTAACTGCGGTGAAAAGAAAATAAAAATTAAGTTTGCTGATTGCTAAGATTGTCTGGTAGAAAATGATTCTGGCATTTTGTATGCCAGCATTTGTCACATTTTTTATTTTATTTGAGTTTGAAATCGCACGTATTTTAATAAGAAATTGTACGTCTTGTATCAAAAATGCTTAATTATTATTTCAATTGTAATGGATGATAGAATGGCAACAGCTAGTGTGTGTTATATTCTTACGGTATATAGGAATTTTTAATAGTCTTAAAGACGAGCCTATTTGTTCAACATTCATACAAAGTCTCACCCCTACAACCCACAAAGGGTAGACAGACGTGTATTACACAAACATTTTGGCAGCATCTTTAGGATCCACCTAATATAGGGCGAGCCGTTACCGGCAAAGTTCAGACATCGGGTGCTACAGAGAACTTCTTGAGACAAAACAATAACAAGATTGCCCGACCTGGGCATTCATCTACCAACCACCTTTTTTCAATTCGCGTGTCTTGTTCACAGATGACGCATTACTGCCACCGTTGTGCCACCGAGGCAGTCATCATAAAAACCATAAAAATTGCCATTTGAACCCTATCGAAAATCCATAATAAGGACACAGTCAAAGAAAATTGACAAACACTGATTGAAACAGAAAATGTCAAATAAAGACACATATTCAACACACTTATGCTCAAAGGAGAATATTGTAATCTAAATGTCTATCGAAATCCAATACTAGACATATTATGTAGTCGTACATTATTACTTCGAGAGCCTCTCTCGCCGCCTCGCCTCGATGATCGTATGGCTGATTGTCAAAGCGTGTATTACATGCGATGGAGTGCTGTATAGTACTTGTAACTCACAAGTGTGCATACCTTCTGTGTGTATCATAACTTATCCGTAATATAAGATGGTGTCACGTCTGTACATTCTTAAATCCTAGCTAATATTATAAATGCGAATGTGAGTCTGTTTGTTTGTTACGTTTCCATGCCTTAACTACGGGTAGTTAAGGCATGAAAACGTAACAAATAATCGTAACAATCAGTCGAGACCGAACATCATGAAACTTCGCAAACACATTGTCAGGATAGGACAGAATGTATGTATATGTTTTGTAACTAGACTTCTTTTGTATTTGTTTATTGGACAGTGATCTTCGTTGTATATGTATATAATTTAGACGGACTGTAGTATGTGAGAGAGTGAGTTAAAATTAAATTATCTTATCTTATGTGGGGGCCAGTCAGTGCTGACCGGCGACACTTCGACCCAGTGGGATCTTTTGTGTTGACACTCTCCCAATAACGACTGGCATAGATGTTCATGGCAGCCAGGACGAACGGCTTAACGTGCTTTCCGAGACACGGAGCAGGCGATAATTGTCAATCAATACGCACATAATTTTCGAAAAGTCATATAACTTCCGAAAGTCAGAGGTGCGCGACGTGGGTTCGAACCCGAGACCCTCTGCATTGCAGTCTGTTGGTCTTCCCACTGAGCTATCGCTGCTCCAGGAGGACAGAAAAGGACAAAGGGTACCTTTTATCTAGAAGAAAGTATTGTTACTAACCTAAATTTACGCGAGCGAAGCCGCGTGCAAAATTTAGTGATTAAATATTTCCAAGATGTAAAGAGGGGTAACTACAGGAGTGGTTTAATTGGACGCTTATAGCCAGTTGCACTCACTGACCGGTAAACGATTAGCGAGGTTAAGCAACGTTGGGTGCGGTCGGTCTATAGATGGGTGACCGCTTAGTGGTATTTCATTTAAGCGTCTCCGTGCTTCAGAGGGCACGTAAAAAGTCGATCCCGGCTGTTGCCAAATTGACAGCAGTCGTTAGGCCATGTTAGAGGCCTACGGGCGGCTTGAACAACTCTTGACAACAGGTTGGCCACTAACCACACGAAAAGAAAGAAGAAGATTGGACGCCTATCTACTGTCGCTGCGACGATATTTGAGGGAGATACGGCGCTTCGAAGTAGAAATGAGGATTCGAATCTCACACGGGGTAATATTTGTGAGATCCACACATGATTGAATAGTTCAATGGTTTAAATAGCAATAGGTAAAATTATATACCAGTAGAGTTTTTTAAATTAGTCACTATAAATAAATCCATAAACAGTAGTTTCATTTCTATGCTTAATATTCGCGTAATCGTAAGACAATACTATCCACTATCAGTTTAAAACTCGCTCACTTATGTATGTATAACAAAGCATATTTTGGCATGCAAGAGATATTATCGCCTGTGAACTTGTGTAGCTACAATATAATTGATATTCATGTCTTACTTACATAAGGGGGGGTCGGCAGAGGTGTCAATACGGAAGTAATAAATCGCCGTTGTTTGTTTGCGCCTTTGATAATATCTTGTGTTTTAATAATGTGCGATGCAGTTGGCAATTAATTGTTGACGTGAAATATGTATGAAGTTTTGTTAAAGGGGAACTGTTGGGGTCAAAGTTTGTTTAGAACGGACGGCTTTCAAGAGCCAAGTGATTACTTATCTAGGCGTCGTAGCAGATACTGCTACAATTGATTGAAACTATATGCGTGTTACCATACACACATATTCATATTTATTTATGGGTAGTATTTAACTGCATAGCAAAAAAATACTAATTGCGCAGCAAAAAAAGCTAATTGATCAGCAACTCATGGCCAGCAAACTTTAAAGAGATCAAACTAAGTCGACGGAGCTCCGCTTCGCGGGACTCCTATTTTTGGGTGGGTTTAAAAAAAGGAACCTAACCTAACACTTCCGAGACAGAGTGCAGTGATTTGAGGCGTATAGATGCTCGTTATGCTGTGCAATATTTGCTGACCAATTAGTATTTTTGCTGATCATTATATTTAATCCCTTTATTTATTTTTTTAAAGGCAATAAGGAATAATTCCTGTATCGCGGGGGACTTTCCAAACATTCAAACAACGGTGCCAAAGAACATCTAGATCCGGAACAACTATTTGTGGATCACACAAATTTTTGTCCCGGGTGGGAGTCGAACCCACAACACTTGGAGCAGTGGCAGTGGCGAGGCGACCACTTCATCCACTACGCCACCTGTGCATCATTTGTATGTTCTAGGCAATAACAGATTTACACATACATTTCGCTAAGTTACCAACTATAGGTCTTGGGCTTTTACCGTCTACCTGTCATAATATATTATAATACGAATATATATATCTTTACTAGCTGTTATCTGCGACTTCGTCCGCGTAGATTTTAACTAAAAAGTGTTTGTCTCCGCGGAACCTTCTTTTTTTCTAAAATCAATGTAGCCTATGTTACTCCTTATAACATCAGCTATCTACCAGTGAAAGTCCCGTCAAAATCGGTTAAGCCATTTCGGAGATTACCCGGAACAAATAGACAGACAGACAGACAAAAAAATGTTAAATATATGTTTTCGTATAAGTACCTTATATACTTTCATATGGATTAGATAAAAAGCTGTTATTTTGACATTACAAACAGACACTTCAATTTTATTTATTTGTATAGATAGTGACATGGAAAAGTGATTGTAACAGACATGATGGAAAGCCCAATTACAGTCCAGAGATAGTGACGACGAGGAGAAGATAGATGTCTTCTAGCCGTCGTCAGCGTCAAGCCGGTCTGACCAGATGCTTCTACACACTACGTTTGAAGGACCCAATGTCGTAGAATGGGAGGGAACACATGTGCCGGCAGACCATTCCAAAGTTGTATGGTACGACATAAGAAAGAATTGCTGAACCTTTTGGTGCGAGACAGGATTGTGCTAACCGTCCATCCGTGGTTACGAAGACCGGCACGTGTGGTTCTCAAAAGGAAGGGGGAAGGTGAGATGAGATCAAATAACTCCTCGGAGCATTCGTCATGTTAGAGGCGATAGAATACGCTAAGGGACGTAATGTCTCTACGAAATCAAGATGTCGTGTTGCTATTGATATAACTTTAACATAAGAACCCAATAACACCTTACCCAATAGTATTAAGTAATAAAGAGAATGATCTTATGAGACCATTGAAAAAACCGTATCAAATCTTTAGCTGTCTCCCAGGCAAAACACATTGCAGCCGAGAGTAAAAATAACGTTACTTTTTACATTTGTCGAACTCGGGACATCATCATCAATACACATTACCGTTTTACCCACTAAACTAACGAGGTAACCTAATATTAAATTAAACACTTGGAACCGTTTAATTAATTAAATGTACCGTGTTCATAACGTCCCAATATTATATTAATTGAACGTTAAAATATCTGCCAAGTAATTATTATATAAGAGGATTTACTAGAACTTGCCTACTAATAATTCTGGATGCTAATAATTTAATAAATTTAGTATTAAGGTACTACAACGCACGCCTAAGAGATTAGCCAATTATTTAATTATATCTTGTTGCCTCGATTTGAAGTTTAAATTAAAATATTCTTGTTAAATATTTTATATTTATTAATTTTATAGAAGAGTATGTTGAAATATGTAGTACCTGTGTACCACTCCGTAAACAGACGTAAGCCTAGAGGTATGAATTACTTTTTATTACCTACTAGCTTTTGCCCGCGGCTTCGCTTGCGTGAACGAGACTAGATTGGGTTTGGGACGGTAGTAAAAATACTTTTTTCAAATAAACCATAGCTTATGTTACTCGGCGATAATAAAGCTTGCTAATGGTGAAAGAATTTTTTAAATCGTTTGAGTAATTTTTGTGTTAGATCCTTACAAACAAACAAACATTCAATCAAAGAAACGCGGAGTATGTTGAAATTCTTCTGTGTACCGCTCCGAGAAAGAGACGTAAGTCTAGATGTATGTATGGCTTTTTATTATAACCTAAAATTACTTTTTCGTGGCATTTTAGGCGTCTTTAGATCACGCTGACCGCTTAACATCATGCAAGCCGTTTTTATTGCTTATTTGTAATTAAATTGCTTATTATTATCGGTTACAATAAAAGCAAACAGATATCATCATTTGAAACGTTGAACTGCAAGGATAGGTTACATCGAATGAGCGATCTTCTTCCCACTGCAGCGATCCTAAGTGTTCTGGATCGAATGACACATAGAATTAAATTATAATGACAACTCATAAATTTAAGTATGGGCGTACTTTACGAAAATAAATTATGGATGGGATGAAAGAAGAGGAATGAGAATAATTAACCTTTACACATCGGGCGAAACGCAGGATCAGTGATACAACTGTAGTACTGACTTCCGAAACACGCTGGTATCTTCGCGGGCTAATCAATGCGTTCTTGTACCAAGAAATTTCTAACTAAAAAATACCAATTAACCTATTGAGTCACAGCGGAACACCGGTAGCAGTAATAACAGATTTCAATCATGTTTCGAGTTCTAAGACTTCACAGATTAAGTAATCGTACGGGATCAGAATTTTATTCAATTTAAAATTAAAACTCAATATTTCCTAGTTCTCTTGAAATCACCTGAAACCATATTTTAGTGTAAACAGAAAATTCTGAAATCGCAACATTAAAACAAATATCAAAGGCATAAAATATATAAGTAACTAGCTGTCCCGACAGACGTTGTCCTGTACACAAGAGAAAAAAAAACATATCTAAACCATTCTCGAATCCACTTGAATACACACAAAAAGTTTCATCAAAATCGATCCAGCCGTTTAGGAGGAGTTCAGTGACATACACACGTACAGTAGAATTATATATATAAAGATAAATCCAAAACGGAACAGTAATTTCCTAAAGCCACCGCAGAGAGCAATCAACTTCTCAGTATAATAGTTGAAAAGATTGTATAGAGTGGTCAGAGGGCGAGAACGACTATTTGAAAACACACTAACGAGACACTTTGAGGCTTTGAGCCAAAGAAATACAGTTGCAATAGTGACGAGGTGCGGTTTCCACAGCTTTCTTGCTAGATTAAAAGAGTTCAGATTTTCCTCGCAAATACGAATAGAAATAGCTTGCGTGAATATGGTTTTGACAGGTCTATATGACTAATCGCGTTGCTCTAGACAGAATTCTGGAAAAGACAAATCTTTTGCATGCATTTGTGTTGAAACTAAACTTCTTTGTCCAGTATTTCGACAGCCATCATAGAAATAATATCCCTTGACAATGGTTGCCGAAAAATACAAAACAAAGCCATAATATGATTATTATTATGTTATATATAAAAATCCGCTGTCAAGTCCATAAAAGACTTTATTGAGGATACATAACGTTGAAAGAAATAAAAAGCAAATTAAAAGTTTATTTAATTCTGATCAAACTTGTCTTAGAAGTAGTTTCTGTGAATAAACTCAACCTTGACATTTTTCATGACTACTACCCCCGCGCTATTTAAGAGAGAGATACTAAATAAAGACACATAGTTATTTCTTGCTTTTGTTATTATTTTACGACCTATTGTTGCTATTCAAAATAATAAGTTTATTCTGTATTCAAAAGTTTAAAAATAACTATTGACAACATTGTGCACATTGATTATTGTAAACAGTATAAAACCACTGAAATGTTATTGACATATAATAGGTTAGTGTTTATGTTGTAAATATGCCTTCTCTATACTATATATATATCATATACAATATATAACAAGCTGACTCAGTCAGTCAGCTTGTGACCACGGCCAGTGTAACCTGGTCGAAACGTCAAGCCTAAAAAAGGTAAACATTATGCATGATCGCGTTAATACCCGTTACATATTATAATTATACAATATATTCATGCAACGCAAGAGTTGAAAAGTTATTATTGTCTATACTAATATTATAAAAAGGACAGATTAGATTTTGTCTTTGTTCGTTAAGTTTAACTCAAAAACTACTCAAAAATTCTTTCACCATTAGAAAGCTATGTTATCACCGAGTAACAAGCTATATTTATTTTAATAAACTACTGTTTTTACCATAACGTAACCTACTTTTACGCAAGCGAAGCCGCGGGCAGAAGCTATTAATATATAAATAAGTATTTAAATAAAGCTTCCATAGATTTGACCTCCCATTATCTCCAATAACCTAACTCACAAATCATTTTCAAACAAAATTTAACCTTTAAAGGTTATACTTATTTAAAAATTATACCTCATAACAAAATAGTGCCAAGAAACACTGCAAGGCACCAATTATGATATTTTGTTGCGTTCTAAACCAACTTTTTGTAAGAATTTATAACATGCATAGGTCATTATAATTCTTAATACATCAAAGATCGCGTGTTCCAGCCACATAAGTACAAGACTTATTCGGTGTGAAAATACGTATAAATATTTACTGAGTTCACAAAATATTTACACTAGCCAAACAAGATCGCCGTTTGTAAATTTCACCTCTGTTGGAAATCAACATTACATTCGGTTCAAAGACGTGTATTCTAAAAACGGAATCTTTCATTAAGTTGGTATTTCGTTGACCAGAAATACGAGAGCGGGCAGAATTAGGATGTTGCGAAAATCTCATAGAAAATTTATAAGGACAAGGGGAACAGAGGGTAAAACATTTTCCACCGCTGATGAGAGGATCCTTGTGCATCAGTTGTTTGGTGTTCCGCAAAAGTAGTAAAAAGCACATTCGCGAAATGGGATTGTATTTTGCATGCGGGCAAAAGATTGGCAAATTTTTGAAACGAAGAGAATTGTAAAGCAAATAGGTGAAATGTACCTACTCGTGTATTCGCTACGTAAAAAAATAAGTTCATTTGTTTTAGGAAATTCATGACGTTCTATTTCAGTGCTCGAAAAATCTGTGATGCGTTTAGGATTATGGAGTCAACTTTTGTAATGTTTTATTTACAGTACATACAGAATGGTTTCAGTAGTCTAGGGGCATTGAATGCGATTGTTGTGCGTAAGGATTGGATTCTAGCGTCGGGCTAATAATAAATAGGATGTTCCTTTTTTAGAAAATTTTTGTAGCAGAACGGCCTCTAGAACAGATATGGTTAATAGCAATAGACTTACCACCTAATATTTGTGGCATAATGTGAGTCTTATACTTCCTTGTCTATAACTTCAAGAATATAGTCGTGAAAATATGTATAATTTAATGTATTCCTATTTTCGTATCTGTAAAGGACCGCAAGAATTGAGATCATGACTGAGCTTAGTAAAAACAAATGCATAATTTTCGCAAGTCACCTCTTTAGCATGAGCCTTCGATTTTTGTAAGTCTATTAAGGCTTTCACAATGTATTAAAACGATTCCTTGATTAACGCCATGAAATTGCCAGTTGTTTTAAAATACTATGTCAGTTTATAGCATAGCGAAATTTTCCAATTGGTACGGCGTCAAAACAAATAATTCCAGTCCTTACCAAGTGCAAAAATGTCGGCTCTATAATTAGTGTCGCATTGCTAATGGCTCATTAAACCGATGTTCGGCACCGGCCTTTCTGCAATCGCGCCATTCAATAATGACAGTGCGTGCACTACCTACAATCGAAATCTCATTAGCTGCAGTACGTTCGATTCATTTGACCCTAAATAAACCGTGTTTCTGTAAATTGTCCTACTGCAGGGTACTGAACTCTCACCGCACTGGCACAATGCGGTTTCGGGAATATTAATTAATTAATTAAGCATGCCAGGTATTTACGACATAGTTCAAGTCATACCAATAACGCAAGTGATTTTGGTAGTGATGAGAATTTACTCCAACTTTTTGGAGTAGCTAGTATGGACTGAGTAGTCTATATTTTAAAACCCAAAAAGAATTTGAATATTTATATGAATTTATAATCTACTAGCTGTCCCGACAGACGTTGTCCTGTAAACACGAAAAAAAAAACCAAATCTAAATCATTCTCTAATCTACTTGAACACACACAAAAAATTTCATCAAAATTGGTCAATATCAAAATTTATTATTAGCAAAAGTACGATCCGACAGAAAAATTGCCCTAGCTGTGGCATCGTCCGGCATAGCTGTTGGACCTCCATAAATAAATAAATAAATAGCAGCCACACTTTTGGAAGCTGGGTGAACCACAGTGAATTCCACATTCAAACTGCCATTAAAAATATGTAGTGATGACGTCACTAGCATCTGCAATATTTCTAAACAGAGTAATGCCGGAAAAGGATATTTTATATTTTCTGTGAAGAACCCGTGCGAAGCCGGGGCGGGTTGCTAGTATATTATAAAGATTAACAAAGGCAAAGTCGTATATCAATATGTACATATTTACATATATTATTATAGTCTCACGCTTATATCGCTGAAGTGGTACGTAGAGGAGTATTTATATGCCCTTACTTCTGAACTTTGCATTTAAGGCCCTCGTAATAGAGGGCGAGCATATAGCTGTTTACCGTGCACAGGCCCAGACAACGAATGCTAATCAAAACGTCTCTACTCGTAAATTCAAGCACCAAGTCCATCAAATAACTAACTGAATTTCTATAATTACCATCTATACAAATAAATAAAATTGAAGTGTCTGTTTGTAATGTCAAAATAACAGCTTTTTATCTAATGCATATGAAAGTATATACTTAAGGTACCTATATGAAAACATATATTTTTAAAATTTTTGTCTGTCTGTCTGTTTTTTCCAGCTAATCGCCGAAACGGCTGAACCGATTTTGACGAGACTTTCACTGGCAGATAGCTGATCTTATAAGGAGTAACTTAAGCTACTTTTATTTTCGAAAAAAAAATGTGTTCCGCGGAGACAAACACTTTTTAGTTAAAATCTACGCGAACGAAGTCGCAGGTAACAGCTAGTTATAATAATAAAGTAGCTGTTAATGTTAATGGCTTGTAAGTGAGTACATATAATATGCAATATTGTATGTACATACTTACAAGACATTGTTTCTTACCTATGCGTTTTTAGTTTGTGAATGTTGTGTTTACCGCTTGATTTTGTACGCTCAGATAGTATATAGCATATAGTTTTGAACATGTATAAGTGTAACAAATGTTGGTAAACCAATAAATAAATAAATAAAATTGAATAACAGTTCGAGCCAAAAATCGCACTCGAGGCCTCATGCAAAGCACTCGCATTCACTTCGGATTTGTAGAAACAGCAAAAATCATCATTATTCTTGTATTACTCAAACCCCAATTTAGCAGGCGCCAGAAACTACGCGAGTCATTAGGCGACGAGGTAACGGCATTGGCCGTAACCTTTGCTGTAAGTTCATAGAATCCATAACAACCTTACACAACAAAACACAACTTAACTATGCGTAACATCACTCAGTTCCGTTCCACTGCTTAATCCGGGAAATCCCGAAGCTTGAACAGCACATAAATATTTCATCATGCCTTAAACGCGTACGGTACACCCAAAATCCAACTAGGTCAACCAACGAGCATCACTTATTTCGTATGTATGAGACGAATGTCTGTGGAGAACGTATTTAAAAGTAGACATTTGACTGGACCGAGCACCGTCTGAATACCAAAATGTTTACGATCTCAAGTCACCCTCTTCCATCGCGTTGGAAAACTGCTTCATTTTTAAGTAGTTCATTCACATCGATCCTCAGCTGTGAATTCGGTAACAAGCGTGAAACGAGGCGTGAAGCGTATTAGTGCATTCACTTTAAAAACTTCAAGTAGGACAGTTTACTTGTTAAAGTTCAAGAGAGGTAGGTCACAGAGTAAATTCTATTCAAATTAATCAAACTAGGGCAGAGCGAGGATATTCTCTCTCCAGAAGATAGCAGTCAAAGAGCTATTTGTTGTACTCATGCTGTTTTGTGGGTTGGAGGAGTGAATAGCCAGAGCCATCGTACTATCAACACAGGAAAACATCGCCTCATCAATTGATAGTGTAGCAATGTCTGCTTAATAACAGCATCAACAGTGTGTTAGGGACACGCTTGATACAGTTTGCAATAAGTCAGTCCATATGCTTTTCTATCATTATGTAATCATAATTAAACTAAAATTATAAACTGAGATTTTATGTACAACTTATTATCACTAACCAAATGTAAGCAGTAAGTGGTGGCACTCACATTAAAAAAATTTATGGTACCACCAAGGACTTCACGGAGAAATAGATGTGTCTATTTGACAGTCTTTGTATTTATCACTGCCAAATAAACTACTTAGCGATTAAAAAAACAGCTTTGATCACGAACTCTAGGACAAATGCAAATTATTTTGTTTTTATACGCAGCGACTCATAAGATATCATATAGTAATTTGACGTGTTCAGAAGCGTAGCGTGCACGCTTGAAGCTACGCCGCGCTTTACGCTTCGCTCATTCCAAACTTCTTGCTTCGGAACTTCGCATAAAAATATATATCCACGTACATTCTTATACGCGTACGTATAATATACAAATCTGCACAATCATAAAACTGCTCACATGTTGGCAACCTCGATTTATTATTACAGAAGCCGCATCGAGGGACGAAATTCCCGATAAAAATGTCAGTGTAGAAAAATTTCTTTGTTTCGTTGAACAAAATTGGTGTAATTTAACAAATTACCCATGTTGTTTAGCTTTCAGACTAACACAATGTATTAATTACTTACATCAAAGCCTTGTCGTCTGACCTCCACGATTTGACTCACACGAACCTATTTGTGCTAGAAATTATTAGAAAAAAATAATTATTTTCAAGTCTTGTCTGCCTATGAAAAGAAGATTATTAATTATTTTTTGAGTTGTTTTGTCTAATTTTGGTTGCTTTTCTATTCGATTCCCGTAGTATATGACGTCAATTTTGTTGCCGGGTTAGGCAAACACTTGTCAGCCTTTTGTAATCTGCTGAGCATATTTTCCAGACTTCGCGTTCACATAATTTACATACATATGTACATAGTCTCACACCACTATGTAAGACCGAGGTGTATTTCACCCTCATTCCTATGTCATAGTGGACGAGCCTATTCACTTTTACCGAATATAGTTTGTGAATTCAAAAGATAAAATCTCAATTAGACTTTACCTACATTGGGCACCAAACTAAGGATCGAACGATAACGTTCGAACGAGGAGCAATATATAAAACAGCTCAAAATAAAATAAAGAAACAATAAAATACAATTTACTTCATAATAAAAACGTTCAACTTCATGAAAGCTTGAAACATTCATTTTGCGATAATAATCGCTGGCAGACAGCAATTTGAATTGGAAAAGCAAGATAAATAAAATAAGTCCGTTTCAATTTACATTTATTGATATTAAATTAGTTTGAAAAATCAACAACAACCATTTGAATTCAGAAGAGATAGAAAGATGAAATCTCTATAATAAAAGCAGGCTTTGTTTGGATATCATATGAGACGATGCCAATATAAATAAACGTATCTTAATTAAATTTAACCATAAAAATATATTATTATTTGCCTGTCATCACGGAAGACTCCGTCAAGTTACGAGTAGTAGAGCCTCGCTGATTTCAGCATGAATGGGCCGGCTCAACCAGGGAAGGACTACCCTCTTACAGAATATCGACTTGAAATAGCAGTATTCCTACTGTTGTGTTTCGTTTGGTGAGTGAGAGTGCCGGAGGCCCAATCACCCCGTTTCCCCCATCCCGCTCCTTCTCCTTCCCACTTCCTTTCCTAAAGGGTCGGCAACGCGCAAGTGATGCCTCTGGTGTCGCAGGCGTCCATAGGCTACGGTGACCATTTACCATCGGGTGGTCCGTATGCTTGTTTGCCATCTTAGAAGAAGTGGTAAACAATTACTGCATTTGAGCAATAAAATGGTATAATATCACGTATGCTGTTGTCTCATATATTGAGATCATATAGATTGTTACTCGCGGCTGCGACCGGGTGAATTTTTGGAAACGCATGCCAAAATGAAAAGTATTCTATATGTTAATCAAGGACATGGTCTTCTTCTATGCTAATCTTCACCCAAAACTGATAAACAGTTTACGGATGATAGATAAATAAACATCCTATCTTCACAGTATTGTACTTTAATAATATTGGTAGGATATAAAAATCTAATAATTCTAAAGGGCGATAATCATTCGAGTGGATGTTGATGTTGATTGATTACACGAATGCATCTTAGCTTTACGCAAACACAAATTAATGTCCACAGTCAGGTCGACTTCAAACACAGAAATGAGTAGACTGTAAATTACTCAACATTCCGATGCAAGAACTTTCGAATATTCAATCGACTTTTATGCTATGAAAGAAAAGAAGTTAATGATGACGAGATGATGACTTATATAAGTAGAAGAAGACATACTTCGCCGACCTTAATTGAATTGGGATCAGAGTATTATTCTCTAATGATAATAATGATACTATATAATATAATATTCTATCACATACACACAACACCATCTAGCCCATACTAAGCAGAGCTTGTACTATGAGTACTAGACAATGGATAAGCATACATAATATATACCTTTTTTTTGTAAATACATATATATTATGCATAGAAACACCCAGACCAAGACAAACATCCATGTTCATAATCGACTCTACTGTGTAAGGATGGCATCTGAGCCCAGCACGCGTTGTTCTGGATAGGAAAGGGGAGGGCGGGATAAGGTGGAATAACTCTTCAGAGCACTCCCCGTGGTATATTCTGTAGAAACATGCCAATGAGGCAATGTCTCTACGGAGTTGCAGAGGTTCCAGTGAACTTGTGACCTCTGGATCTCCGATGATACGGACAGCCCGCCGCTGTAACCGGTCGAGAGCGTCCAGCAAGTACTGCGCGGGGCCATCCCAAAGATGAGAACAGTACTCCACGCAAGGGCGCACTTGTGCCTTATATAATAAGTACAGTTGCCCAGGCGTGAAGAACCGCCTCACCCTGTTCAGAACTCCGAGTTTTCGCGAAGCTTGCTTAATGACGCTCTCGATATAGGTTTTCTGGTTAAGAGAGCGGCAAAGATCCATACCTAAGATGGAGAGACTGTCACGTATCACCAGTGGAGTGTTCTTCAGAGAAGGGAGGGGAAGGAACGGAGACTTTTTTGTTGAGAACGCGCATGCCTGAGTCTTCTTGGCGTTGAACTCGACCAAGTTCTTGGCACCCCATTCATAGATGCGGTCCAAGGTCCGGTCAAGTTCAACGACAAGATTCTGCCTTTTCCCCTCAACCTCAGCCTGTTTGGCCCCAGGATGTCCGAGATATCGCCCATGCACGGTACTGTCGTCCGCATAACAATGTATGTTGCCGAGATTCAACATATCATTGATATGCAGAAGAAAGAGCGTAGGGGATAATACAGAACCCTGAGGCACTCCTGCATTGACCTGCATAAATTTGGAAGCGCGACCGTCGCAAAGGACCCGAATACGACGCTTCTGCAGGAAACTTGCAATCCAGGTGCACAGTTGAGGGGGCAAGCCATAGGCCGGAAGCTTGGAAAGAAGAGACCGGTGCCAGACTCTGTCGAAAGCTTTGGCTATGTCAAGGCTGATAGCCAAAGACTCGCTGTGCTTGTCCATAGCCTCACCCCAGAGGTGCGTGACGAACGCTAGAAGATCACCCGTTGATCGTTTAAACCGAAAGCCGTATTGGCGATCATTGATCAACGATTGATCCTCCAGGTAGCGGACAATTTGGGTGTTTATAATCCGCTCGAACACCTTGGAAAGCACCGAGGTGATAGCTATGGGTCGATAGTTGCTTGGCTCGGAACGGTCCCCCTTTTTGGGAATCGGTTGAACGTTCGCTTCCTTCCAAGCCTCAGGCACAATGCCTGCGACGTAAGACGTCCGGTATAGGCGCGTAAGTGTGGGAGACAACTCCGCTGCACATTTTGTAAGAACCACAGCTGGGATGCCGTCAGGTCCACTGGTCGAAAGCTTTGGCTATGTCAAGGCTGCTGTTCATGCACACAAAATATGTTTAACTTGTACGGGAATCGAACCTGCGACCTCAGGCATAGCAGTCGGTTACACTAAACACTACGCCATCGAGGCCGACTATAAATTAGATACGACCCAAATCGAAAACATTTAATTAACTTCACGAATAGCGTAAAGATTTAAGTGATAGTCGCGCTTCTGCCACTGCGCTGAAAATCTTGGGTTTGATCCCCACGTCATCCCCGTATGATCTACAAATAGTTGTTTTGAGACTGGTGGTCTTTGTGTCCGTTGTTTAAATGTTTATTTATTCCCCGCGATACAGGTTTTCTTTAAAAACGATTAAAGAAGCAAACATTAGGATTTCTCTTTATGCAAAAGTAAGCTATGGTATACTTTGCTTACACGCATTTGACTAGTTGTACGGTTGTAAATTTATATACTATCACTACTTATATGTTATACTTCTATTCTCATTTAAATGGACGTCCAGTGCATCTATAATCAATCTCGTAAATCTTAATCCCATCAACATTTCCCTAAAGGCTCTCCAGACGTGACCAAACCGCATGACACATGGCGACACAACCAACATTACCAATACACCAACATGACGTAACAAGCAGCACAAAGCCAACATTGTCATATTAACCCTCCGCAAGATCAGGCAAGCAGACTTTAAGCGTAATCTCGGAAGCCACGGCGCGATAACGCCGGTCTAGACCAGATTACAGTACAATTTTAGTACGTTGGCGAATATTTTAGTACGTGGGATGTTTCGCTGCTGAAATGTGTTCGCGAGTCTCTATACGGCTTTTCAATGAGAAAGTGCTACTATTTATAATTTTGCTTGTATTCTGCTAGACTGTTTTAATGAGTATGACAAGGTGTTGTGGGGGCCGTATTTTTAGCGATTTGATGTGTAATATGACATTTTTTTATAAGAAATAAGAGTTGGTGAGATGTATTCGGATAATAGTTGTATTTTCTATAAATAGCTGTTATGAATTTCAGTGATGCTTGTGCCGTATGTTTTAATATATATGTGAAAGTGCCCGTGAACTCCCTATATCGGTCGAGTAGTTAGAAGTAGAGTAGCGTTAAAGCGTAACAAACAAATAAACTCACATTTACATTTATAATAATAGTAGTTGCGAAGTTAGGATTGCGAACCTCCGGTTGTCGAAAATCTGTAGGTATGTAACTTCCTAAGAAAATCTGGGATAGGATTATCGGCCCAAACGTAAGCACTAACTGCCAAGGGACCAATGAGTCAGAATATAAAAATACATACATAAATTATAATTGATGAGACCCAACAGCAACTGAGCACTCCACATCCCGTCCAGTAGATGTAAAGACGATCTCTCTAGAGAAATATAAATAATTTAGAACCGCCTTTGAGCTGCCAGGAACCTATTAAATTCCTTCTGTTTGTTGCCCTAATTAGGTAAATTACTCTTGAGAATTAATTTGGCGTGTGTAAAAAATGTCACAGAGAATTAAAATCAAGGTCGTGATCATTAATTGTTTTGGACACGCATGCGTCTGGTTCAGAAAAATGTTCGGTTTGGTATAGAGAGTTACTTACGACAATAGAAACGATGCAGTGGTTAAATTAGTCTTTTGAGCACTACACTGCCGGGAGTTGTGGGTTTCATCTCCAAACGGGGCAAAAAAGGATTGTGGTAGTTGGTCTGAAGATGTTACACAGGATGTTCTGTGTAACGCGCTGAATTTTACATACATTAAACTGTGTGTAAAATTCAACGCGTCACTGGTACAATAATAAACTGAGTGTGGATTATATGTGTAAACAAGATATGCTCTAGTAGAATCCACATCGAAGGCGAGATTTTCTATTACGCAATGGTCTGTAACAGTAAGGTGCCTAAAATTATGTCAAGTGCGCCGGGCGCCAGAACATAGATAGCCAAAATTAATATTTGTAATTGATTGTGTGTAATTGATCCATCGGTACATCGGCATACAGTTACCGGTGTTCGTAGTGTTGCTTTTATGATTGTCTCATATTAATAATTATGGTTGAGCTGACAAGATAATGTACCTTAATCGTCGATTGTTTTTGACTAAAATTATATTGTTTCAGATGGACAATTGACACATAAATGATCATCCATGTATTGTGGACAGATAAGATATCTGTCGCACAGAAATACATAATTCTACGTTTGGTTTTACTAAGTATTGAATAGGTATTCAGATTCAACTTATGTAACCTTTTTTTGGCCTTTTGGATCGAAGGTTGTGTTAGTTGTGTCTGCTGCTTCAATTATTGTAATACCTCCCTTGACACTCATTATTGCTAATACAGCTGTGTCTATAGCATTTGACGGAATACTTCTACACATGGCTTCTTCCATTTGAAGCCTACGAGAACCAATAGTGGTTTTAGTCCTATGAGGTAATTCTAGACTATGCATATCTGTATTAAGATTCATCCGAATCCGTTAAGCGGTTTACGCATGATTGAATAATATACATTTAAACATTTTTAGGATTTAGTTTATTAAGAGTGTAAAACACTTACGGCCACTCCTACAAATAACAAGTAAAAGTTTTCCGAAAGATAAATCGCATGCTGTCTCACTCATGTTAGGTTAAAGAAGAGAGATGGCAAGACTTTTATCTTATAGGTGTGGAGGCCACTGCTCTTATACCACACGACTACTTACCATCAGGTGGAGTGTGCTCATTTTGACTAGCAAAATAAAAAAAATAAAAAAGATAAATGCTATCTGGAGGTAGTAGTACAAGCCCTTAATAAAATAACCCTGTTTTTCAAGTTTAAATTATTCAAAACTAATACCTTGATGAAGGCAATTTATGCCTAATCGAGGTTTGATTGAAACATCAACTTCACGCCAGTGACTCCATAGAGACGGCTCAATAGGAACTCGAAAGAAATTGTGCTATATTAGAGGGTTATGTTCTTAGCCATTCCAAGAAGTTTATAAGGGTTGGTGCGAGTTGTAAGGGGCTCGTGGAAAATGGGTCCCTATGGCGCTTGTTAGCTATGGTATAACTTAACAGAGTGCTGATAATTCAGTTTTATTTTTATTACCAGCATAATACAGCTGTATTACTATTGCTGCGATCTAAGTTTTGCAATGTAGCTCCATAATTTTCGCCGTAATGCTTTGAACTTCCATTCTGCATGGGATGACTTTGTTCCTATTTATGATAATCGTATTGAAAGTAAGGAAGAAAATACATTTATAAGATACACGTTCTGTTTTTTTATGAATGCGTTAGTGGGTAGCGGTTATGACTGCAACTTCTATGCATTTTATTGCCATACTGACCCGCGCAACTTCGTCTGCTTCACGTAAGAGAATTTTCCCCGTTTTTGCAACATTTTTAATTGATGCTCTGCTCCTATTGGTCATAGCGTGATGTTATATATAGCCTATAGCCTTCCTCGATAAATGGGCTATCCAACACTATAAGAATTTTGCAATTCAAACCAGTAGTTCCTGAGATTAGCGCGTTCAACCAAACAAACAAACAAACTCTTCAGCTTTATAATATTAGTATAGATTGGGAAACGTTATTTCGTTTATTTATTAAAAAAATCTCAGTAACAGCACGCAGTCTGGAATTATTGTCAGTTAACGGCAATTAGCTCGCTCTCCATTACATACCTAAAAACATAGCTGGCGATATATCTTTATATATTATATAAATCTTCTGTGCGTGTGTTTGTAATTAAACTCCTCTTAAACGACTGGACCGATTCTGATGAATTTTTTGTGTGTTCAAGTGGATTCGAGAATGGTTTAGATTTGGTCTGTCGGGACAGCTAGTGAGGTATAAAATTCCTTTTCGAGGATAGCGAGGCAACATTATTATTGTATGTATTGCTGTCCCTTTTTTAAAACATCTTACGCATTAGGAATAAGCTCTGTGCCGCGGGGATCTTTTCAAATATGGACACGAGGAACATAGAACAAGTGTCTGTATTAAATTTAGTACTTGATCCCTACGAGGACCTCATTGGTTATGGCAAGGCATTTACACCAATGCGCAATCATAACCACTTTTCAACTCGCGTTGGATAGAAAATATTTAAAGATATTAACATTCTTCTGCGTCACAAATGGAGCTGTAGCTTTGCTGAACTAGTTAGCTTGTGACCACGGCTGCACAATCCGGTCGAAACATCAAGCACACAAAGGTAAACAATGTGCATGGTCGTGTTAATTTCCGTTACGAATATAATTAACCACACTGATAGCGCAGTGGTTTAAGTGGTCTCATTAGGCTGAGTGTTGTGGGTTCGATGCTCACACGGGACAATAAAATGTGTTATATTTATTGTCTTTTAAATGTATTATATCATGAAATTAAACTACGTTAAATAAAGTACATCACGCTTCATTAAAATAATAACACTTTTAATCCATTTTACACAAATATTACCTACACACAAAAATGTAACAACTTTATACGGATTGTATTGTTAATACAATAATTTCAATTGATTGACAATTATCACCTGCTCCGTGCCTCGGATAGCACGTTAAGCCGTCGGTCCCGGCTGCCATGAACATCTATGGCAGTCGTTATAGGGAAGTCAGTGCCCTCTAATATCCTGACACTGGTCTAGCCTTAGGGTATCGTTAGCCTTCGGGTTGCGGAGGTCAGATGGCAGTCGCTCCGTGTAAAAACTGATAACAGTCAAATCCGGTTAGACGAGAATGCCGACCCCAAGTGAGTTGGAACTAATAAAGTCTAGGGAGAAGAATGTCAATGAATAGTTATATTTTTACTACCTAATTTTACAATCTTGCCGGCGGCGTTTCGGATACTTTTCACTAGCCATTTTCATAAGGAAACTTTATTATAATTATATTAATAGTATAACAACAACATTACAACATTGTATTTAAAAAATAAGCCATCGTAAAATCCGTATGATTAAAACAATTAATATAAAGTATTTGTGATCCGTAAATAAGCCCTCGGCGATAAATTTTAGAAAACTCGCCGCTCGTTATATCTTTTTTATATTATGAAATTGATAAACTTTTTTTTTATAATGACAAGGCGAAGTGATTTTAACGGACCTGATGGAAAGCCTAATTACAGTCCAGAGACAGTGACGACGAGAAGATAGACTAAACTATCAACTGTATCATTGAATGACCTAAACTGCGACTGCTGACTAGTAGACTGAAAAATGCAGACTGAAATAAAAAAATACCTTACAAAAACTTTATTTAGAAAAAACACCGTTATACTTTCAAGCTAAAAAGCCACATTTTTTCTAAGTAACCGTACATAAATACATACATGAAAACAGAGCATTCTTACAGTCGTTGGGGTCATATCTTTTCAGAGTCTGTTGAGTGCGAGACAAATTAAAGAGAAGTCCTATTGTAGGGTGACCATGCTCAACTCAAAACACGAGACCGAGTCCCGCATGTGACTGAGTCACGATACATTTCATGTCGCGTTCGTCCATAAAGAAAGTCTCGCATTTGCTAATCGGGCAGTTACCTCCTCGTAATTGCTTTTCATGAGAAATTACTTTATCAAGATGTTGAATAACGACTAATGCTCGCGTATCAAATGAAAAAAAAAAGTTAAAATATACAGAGCCCGGACAAATAAAATTGAAATATATGAACAAAGTAAAAACGTATTACATCGAGTTAATTAATTTATTTTATTTCATTCAAAAGGTTGGGGTTTATTTTCACATCAACTTTTGTAATATTATTTATTAATGAGTTTATTATTATTTTTACGATTATGATAATTCAAGATACAGACGTTAAACTTTATTACATCGATTATTGCGATATTAGCATAACCATAATTGCTAACACGAACACTGCCCACCTGATGGTAAGCGGTTCCTGTTTTAAGTCTTACGTAATTTAATTTAAGTCGTAATTTAGTTTAATTTAATTGTCATCTATTGGGCACATTGCCAGAGTTTTAAAAAAAAAACAACTCTCACACTATGAATAAATTCCTGTATCGTTTTCAATATTTTATTTTATTCTTGTGTTGTTCAATCATAACTACGCGTGTGCAGTATCGAATAAAATAAATGAATAAAAATACCGCGGTATATCTCGTTTACTTTCTAAACGATGGTTCCTAAGCAAACCGTCGAGGCGGCGAAGAAGCCGGCATTCAGACTGCGAGCTCTTCGTCTCGCTCCCCATTCATTGTGATGATTGCTCCGCACTCATTATACCTATACAAGTCGACTTGTGACTGTCCCGCCAGGATGTTTGAGCCAACCGTCCTCGCTATACTAATGACGACGTTTTTTATGCGATTCGTCTTTTGTGTTCGAATGTTGACGATTGTGAATATTTTACGAGAAATATACAATACTAGATTTTGCCCGCGGCTTCGCTCGCGTTAATGTAAATTTTTCAATACATTTTGATCCCTCGGGAACAATACTTTTTCCTTGATGGAAGGTATGTCCTTTTTTGTACCCCTGACAACGTGTATGCGAATGAAAACGAATTTCATGATGATCGGTAGTTATGGCGTGAAAGCGTTACAAAAATAAACTCTCACTGGGATTTATAATATAAGGATATATAGAGACATACTATAGTTGTTAAAAGGCATTGGAATCGAGAAAATTGAGGTGGTAGCTAATACGGCGCGTAAAGCAATTTTGGTCGGATGTAAATTTATGGTCAGTAGGCTAATTGCTACGATAGTGCTGCGATTGAAGACGACCGTTTAAGAGGTTTCGGATTCAATTTCCAGGAAGGGAAAGTATTATTGTATACATAGCATGTACATTTGGAATCGTGCCCATTACAATATTATTAATCCGCTCGCCGACTATTACTCTTGTATCTCAAAACTATTGTCTGACAAAATGTCACCCACATTTAATACATCTCTGCCAACCTGTAAGGGCTATAGAAGTGGTACTAAGTATGAATGCAGATCATTTTATATGCAGAAAGAGGGGTATTCTGATTGGAACCTGTTCAATTAGGGTGACTCTAGTATAGATTCTTGGTTTCACACCATTGTCCCATCCGCGGTATAGGTATTGTACCCCTTATGCCCCTCTACCCTACAGTAAGTAACTCTCTGTCTGTGCGGCAATAAATGCTTCACTTAGACACTTGACTGGTGCAGTTACTCTCGCCCTCAAAGACTTGCTTAAGTGATTTCTTAATTCAAACTTATTAAGTAAACTCACTACAAAATAACGTAAATAGTCGCTACATACTTAATGGATAAAGTGCGATAAAATTACCAGTTTAAGTAAAAATTTAAATATAATCCTGAAATTATACCTACTTACATACAAAACATCATTAGAGAAAATTGAAAAAAATTATACCGCGGCACTATGTCGAGTGGGCTTGCATTTGCGCTCAAGTGTATAATTTGAGTATAATGGCAGTACGAATGGAAATGTACACAAATTGGTCTTGCACATTTGTGCGAGGCAATTCAATTGGAGCATGTACACCGGGCGGTCGACCGAGATCAAAGAACATGCGTTAGCAGAATGTTTGGGGTTCAGCAGATGTGTAATGAAGTGCTGACGGTTCATTAGTGGCATGATTGCTACATGTTTGTTTATGTAGAATATGCTGACCTAGATTGTTTATATAATGTGGAAGTTCAGATTTCGTTTTCAAGGACAAGCAAATTCTTATTGCAAATTTCCTTTTGGAAAATTCTCAGAAGCAATACGGTGTCCGAAAATGTGCCCGGTAAACTGTAATATACCCACTACCTTTTACTGAAAACCTAAAGGATTGCTGGTGAAATATGGGTGTAATAGAAACACTTTTGCCTTCGATTGCATGGATGGTATTCGTATCTCAAGTTTCATGAAAATCTGTTCAACAGTTTCCGCGTTATTGAGTAGCAAACATTTTTACAAACTTTCTTATTTCATAGTAAGATTTACAATGAATAACTGAAACAGAATGGAGCAGTTATCATATACTATTGTCGTGAGTAAGTTGTAAAAGCATATAGACATAGAATTTTATTGTTATACTAGATGATACGACTTTAGTACGAGTGTCTTGTTTACAGACTGATATTTTGTAACTTGTTTGAAAGCCTCGTATAGCCTCTACGGTCCCGTGGCATACGTTTTCCTTTACGTTTGTCTCGATTGTGAGGTTCGATTTTTGAATCGAATAATGTGTTATCTGTTAGAAGGATTTCAGTATCACCATAGAGTCTTGAATTGCGCTTGGTAGACGATAAAAGGCTTGACCCATATTATGTGAGATTCATAAAGATAGTTGCTGAAATCTGGATGTAATATACCAATGACTAGATAATGTATTTATTTATATTATTTTATAAATATAACTTTTAACTGTGGTCACAAGCAGTCTGGTAAGGCGACGTCAGGCTTCTATTTGTGAAGTAGATTTTCATATATAATCATACATACATCCTTACATATATTATTATTTTACAAGTACTCATCCTATTTGTAACACTAACTGCCTCCGTATTCTGGGAGACTGGAACCTGTGAAATAAATTGTGCAATACGATGTCTTTTTTTGCGATTTAGGGCTATAATTATTTATAGCCATAAAATCATTACATAAATCTATGATGCAACAAATGATGCCACATATATTTATTACACATTATAGCAAAAGGCACTAATGGCGTCTTCGCATCCAAACTACGATCTAACCCCAAAACATAAAATTTTCCGTCTGACAAAATGCTCCGTCGCACTTGACGGTTCTCTGAACGAGGAGAAATATGAGGGCGTGTACGCAAATAAAGGTAAAAACGTCAAAAGGGACGCACGACTCCTCCACCATTCAAAGATTTACAGACGACGACGAGTGAAAATAAATAGTTACCTCTTTAAACCTTAGAAGTAGTGAGCTCATTATATGGGATTGTGGGTTGTTCACGTTTTGTGAGGTACTGTTGCCTTTTATTCAGTAGTAGTGTATTTGAGGCTACTAAACCTACGCGCCACACAAATTAATACTCTTAGTGTGTTGAGTTGCGTCATACTTTTCTATCTGGTGCTCGATACACATAGTGTGCTGCGCCGAGCGTAGTCGATCAAAGTGTATATGTATATTGTGACAACAGGCTGGTCTCTCACGCTGCCTGCTTTATTCATCCAATAGCAATCATTTAGGCTGACGTTGATTGCTCCAATGAGGCGGGCTAAATTCTCATTACAAGTAGTGTTTTCAACTTTTCAATGAGAAAATTCTCAGTAGATGTACATGTCAATGTAGTTGTTCCATGTTGTTTAGAACTGTGTCTAGAACACTTCAATACATGACTTTCATAGGACTAATACAAAGCAAATAAGGACTGTCTATTGTAGTCGCAAAAAAGATAGATTTCAACTTAAGCAACCTTTATAATAAATATTATAACATCAACATTCATAGTAATTGTAAACATTAAAATAACGAACAATATGGTAATCCAGAGCACAACTTAAATCGGCCCATGTATTGCAATGTTATTGTACCGTGCGAGAATCGAACAGAACAATCCAGCAAAGATTGAATCAGATAGGAGAAACCATTAAAACAACATTTGACTTTACTCGACATAGTTTCAAGATACTCGTACCGTATTACAGCATGACCTACATACCAAAAACTTTTCAGTACAATACCACTCAGCAGATAGCAGAAGAAATAAAAGCCAAACTTAAACAATTTCTCGTCCAACAACATTTAGTAGTGTAATTGCAAGTTGCGCGACCCGAAGACAGAAATTGCCATAATTGGATAGCCAACACGGCAAGGAGCTTAATCGCGTTATCTTCAAAAGAACACCATTACGTCATTAGTGTTGAATAGATTAATCTAGTTAAATGTTCAGGGGTTTCGCTGTTTACCGCAGCTGCGCTGTTTGTTTTGTTCGGACAAAATGTCTAGAGAGCTTTTTTATTTCTACGATTTGCTTTTTTAGTTAAACGTAAGATGTGGTCATATTATACAATATGTCCCAGAGGATAGACTTGTCTAGTGTAGGCCAACTGCATAAAGCTCAATATTGTAAACTTATTTGACAATAAACGATATTAATTTTAAGATTGTGTAGCGGACTGTATAGCTAACGTTACATTTCCAAAATGTGATAGCTTAAAGACCAAAAAACACTTTTAAATCGGGTATTTTGCCCTGGAAAATTCTGATAGAATGCATTCTTCTAAAATAGATAAGCTAATTTGTATAATAAGAAAGTAAAAACTGATAAGGACGCTTAGACATGTCTGGTTTTGACCGTGCAAACATAATAAATTTTGCACAGAAAACATACGAAACAACATTATTTTGACCTTCCAAAGAAGCCACCTTTATCTTCAGACCCTAAAGTAACACTACACTTCACTCTTAGACGTTACGCATTATTGTTCGTTTTATACTACTGAGGTAGCAAACAAGCATATTCTATCACGGTCAAAGGAAGTCCACATGAAAGACTTGGGTGGCTGGATGACATTTAAGGCAGACTGGGTCGACCTATCAGCACTTAAGGAATGCAGCAAGGGATCGCAAATAGTTGTCTACAGACATCCAAGTCTCATTATGTAGTTGGCACCTGAGGATAAAACAAGCACTAACCCAGTTGTAAACGAATACCTTTGTACCTCATCATTCTAAGAACGACTTATAGTACTACAAGAAGTAACAAATTACTCTACTGGAATGACACCACAATTGGTAACTATACATAATTCAAGGAAATGGAGATGCAATGTTGTGATAATTTAATGGACCCAAAAGCTGGAGCATGAGCAATCTTGATTACGTTTCACAAAGTGCGAAGAGTAACTGCATTATTTAATGACTACTTTCCAATTCTACATTCGGAAGAAGAGACAAACATGGCAAGCTCCACCGTTACATGGTGAACATTCCATTTGTCCTCACCAAGGGCTTCTATTCCACTTTTATTTCCATCTTGCTGAACAAACGAGTGACTTAGTGGTCAAACGCAAGCTCATATTAAGCAGTTAAGGACTGCCGTTCAAATCGTACCATCGCAATGAAAAAGCTAACAAAACGTTACAAGGTAACACAAAATTTTAATTTATCTAGTAAGCATATCCATATATGTATATTGACAATCTAAAGTTTTATTCAAATTGCCACCAGCTCTAACAAACTTGGCCCATAATCTAAAACTTGAAATTGCACCCGAAACTCTCTCCCAATTATATCCATTGATTTACATATCCAAGGCACAGAAATACCCCCTGTACTGCACGGCACCTTTGGGAAAAGAGCATTTCGTAAGAGCCGACATCCATTGCTCGTTACGTACAAGCTAATATACCCACTAAATATTTTGAATAATTAATGTATACCAACCACTGAGATAATTATATTTTGGTATCGTTTTCGGAGCAAGGAATTGGAAAGTAGGACGGTAGTGGATTCTTCTTGTGAATTAGTAATGCATTGTTTTCGGTTACTTGAAGTGAGTTTGGAGTGGTCTGAATTAGTCATGCTAAAGTGTTTTCGTTTGTTGTTCTTTTTGGCACCAATGTCGCAGTGTATTGTAACTTTTATGTAGATTGTATTACTCGTTTTACCAAAAAACCTATATGTCTTCATAAATTTTCTAGAATAATTAGATTTTCAAGCGAACTACTTTGACTAGATTGTATAAAAATCATCATTCTTATACATTGTAGTCAAAAAGTATACGGCACGCCTAATGTACCGATTCCTCGGTCAAGTCCTCAGCCTTGCAAACATCCATAGACCGTAGTCGAGTAGTAGTACGCACGATAACGCACCGAAGTACACAAATTCATCACTAGCTGTACAATCACCCATCATCCTAGTTGTGTGTAAGCGACTACGATCAAGACTATCAATTCCTTACAAGACATACGAGCATGAGTTACATCTAGGGACATACCACATAAGGCACTTCGGTCACGTACGTCGCTGCGCCAGCTGTCTACAAGATGCTCCATCAAATAACGATCACATACCGCTTTTTGCAAAATGAGGAAATATTTCAAAGATTCTGTATTGAGTATTCCAAGCTAAGGTGCCAAGAAAGCCCCATTTACATGTATCTTGCATGGCAATAAGCTAATGCGAAAATTTCGCGTAATAATAGCATCCAAAAATCAATAGGTGAATTTCTTTATTTTTACGAAAAAGTAACGTTGCCCAAAATCTAAAACGCAAATAATTAAATTTACACGAATGCGATAGTAGTCTTTTTAATGCTACTGCATTAAAAAGACAAGAATAATAGTCAAAAATTGTTGTAGGATGCACATAGTGCACATTTTGATAAAATAACTATTTAAGGGCAGGCTGAGGCAAGCTATTGGCTGAGGCAGACTATTGGCTGAGGCAAGCTATTACTGTACCCATTTTTTTTAACCTCGAATATAGTAATATAAATAGCTGTCTTATTTTATAAGCAAATGTAATGCTATTTTACATAAAAGGTTTGTTTAAATGCTGTTTGCTGTTGCAAAAAAATAACGCACATAATCAGACATAGGCAAATAATTACTCTAATGTAAGCAACTGCTTACATGTTTTCATTATACTTCAATTTGAATATTTTATTTGTACACAAGTTTTTTCAAAAGCTTAATTGATGCAACATCTGTTTATTGATACCACGTACATGTTTGAATGGCGCTATTTGCTATTAAGTTGTGGCTTGTCTATTTATTTGCTTAAACATTTAACACAGTCATTTGTAGTTAACTGTGTCATTTGGCTAATACTAGTGGCAGTTTTGAATTCAAGGTGCACTCCAGAACAAGAATATTAAAATTTATTTAGATGATGCATTTTAATTGTTTTAAATTTATTGTATGCAGCAAGAAAATTGTGTTGTTTAAATGAGCCTCTAGGTTTGCTTGTAAAATGTACATATATGCTATTTCAATAATGATACATAGACGCTTGCATATGCCTGAATGGATGTAAGTTTATTACACATTTATTTCGTCAACTACGTTTCTGGCGCGACATTTTAGGAATCGAGCCAATTGTCCTCTATCAGTTACGTCCAGATTTAGTACTGGTACTGAAAATGTATTTCTGACTTCTAACATAAGCACAAACTTATCCCACGAGATCAAGAAGGCAATTTCTTGTTATCTTTTATATCTTCAAGAAAGCAATGCAACCCGCAATAGGAATAATGCCTGTGTCGCAAGTGACTTTATAAATATTAAAACATTGGCCAAATAACATTAGTGTATCACATTTTTTTTATCTCACGTGGAGATCAAAGTCAGTAACAAGGTGATCGCTTAAACCACTAGAATGTAATCCTAACTTGTATCTAAAGGTGGAATCCGGGACCACGGTCCCGGTCTCGAAAGCCCCAGGACCCATTAATACGAATGTGAGTTTGTTTGATTGTTTGTTACGCTTTCACGTCTTAACAATTTGATTGTTAACCATGAAATTTCGTATTCACGTTGTAAGGGGTAAAGAATGGACATGGGTTATCATTCATCCAGAAAAAGTACTTTTACTAACCTAACCTAATTACCTACCTACATTTCCACGAGCAAAGCCGCGGGCAAAATATAGTGACCTATACAGAGCCTGGCCGGAAACATAATTTTGATTAACTATTAGGCAATAAAAAGACCTAAATGAAATAAAACCCATTACAAACTAATTTGGGTGGATGGCTGGAGCAAGGCCGATCGTATTTTATTTTACGAGAATTCTGAAAGAAAGATGTTTTATTTAATGTCGAGTTTCCGCACAGGAAGGAAATAACAGTTAAATAAATAATATAATTCATTCTTGGAGAATTTATTTTGACAATTTACAATTTACCCTTTTGACCCCTGAGTTATGAAGAGCGAGACTATCGCAGAAAACCTTTTTCGCAACCTTTGGTCAAAGTCAAAGGTCACGGTTGCCATATCTCGAGAGGACGGCGCGATGTCAATTGAGATATATCATCCGTTTTTTGAAAACAAAGCGTACAAATCGGGGGCGCGCTATCTTTTGTAGTTGTTATCTACGGCAAAATTTGTTCGCATAAACTTTCAAGGTTACCTAACAAGCATAATTATGACCTACCTGATGGTAAGTGCTTGCTTACCGTAACTTATTTTGTCCTGTTATATAGTTTGTATGTTAATGTATATAGACTTCATTCGTGTGTATTCTCACCAAATACTAAAACTCAGCAATATAAACATGGACTATTACTATGCTCCTGAATTAACTTAGCCAGGAACAAATGGTTTGATCCTGTCGAAAACAACACAGGAACAAACTTAGCGTATAATTAAACTTGACCAAGTGAATAGGTTTGACTTGCCATTACGAGTGTTTGTGGTGTTTAATGCCTACTCCAACGTGGCCATGATTTGCAATACTTGTGATTAATTTAGTGGCTGACTAGTAGGGTTGTGTAGTAATCCACTTGACATACTTATTTAAAAAACTAAATAAGTACGTAGTAACTAAACGCTCGAGTACACGATACCGCCGCCGCGCCGACACCGCTCCGTCACCGTGTCTCTTACGCGACGTCCTGCGTGAGCGATCTAGATGCGAACGCGAAGCGGCGCGGCGCGGCGCGAAAACAACAAACAGTTGAAACCTATTGAAGTGGCCTGTGTGACCAAATGCACGTCGGGTGCGGTGCGGAGCGGCGCGAAATGAAGCGAATGCGATCAGTTGGCTTGATATTTTCGCGCGAACTGGACGCGATGCCGCGTCGCCGCCATTTTTTGTCCAAATAAATACCCTAATGTCGGAAGTAGAAATTTTAATTAATGTTATCCAAGAAAGTCCTATATTATGGAATAAAAGGATTAAAAAATATCACAATCGGTTATTATCGAACCGCAAAGGGGAGGCTACATACTTCTTGAGTATTTGATATTTAAGATAATTATGAATTTTCCAACAAAATTAGCTTCCGTCCGTCCGTCCATGACAAATCTTTAAAGGCAACTGAACAGCGGCGGGCCGAGGGCGCAGGGCGGTGATGGTGTAGGACGATTCGCGCGCACGAAGGACAAAGTCGCCGCGTCACACCGCACCGCATTGAATTCGCATCGGATCGCTTCGCAATCGCGTTCGCGTTGAGTCGCTCACGTAGGACCCTGCGTCAGCTGTGTATACGTTCGCGACCGCACCGCCCCCGCGCCGCCGCCGCGCTGACACCGCGCCGCCATTCGCCAGTGTTTGATTTTGCTTATTCCATTACCGGCCGCCAACGTATACGCTCGTATTAACTTTTTAGTAATCTATCATGGATAATTTTGATTACGAAACGTTCATAAATTTAGTGGAGGATAGAGCAGTGTTATGCAATGTATTAATAACAACTGTCTAGTGGTATATTAAAATCAAACGGCGGGGACGTGGTGGCGGTGCGGTGACGGTGCGGTGACGGTGCGGTCGCGACCGTATACACAACATAGAGGCGCGGTGGCGGAACGGTTACGGCGCGGCGGCGGCATCGAGTACAGGAGCCGTAAATAACTTGCTATATAGCTAAATCACTTGTATTAATCCTAACTATTTTTATAAATGCGAATAAGTTAATTCTTTATGCATTAACAGCTTAATCTAGGGACCGATCGTTGTGAAATTTCGCATACACGTTGTCAGGGGTACAGAAAAGGAGTACATTTAGAAAAAAGTACTGTTTCCAAACGAGTGAAGCCGCGATCAAATGCTACTAGATAATAAGATGTTTCGGCCAGAATTATATTATTGTATGGAAAGCACTTTGGTACAAATGCCACCTCGCCAAAACGCCGCGATGAGTTTTACGTATTTAATCAATGCACATGATTATAAAAAAAATTAACGTCAGATTAGGTACATTTGAATAGTTTTGAAATTGGAAAATTAATATAGGTAATGTATGATAGGGCCCTTTTTGACCGCACGTAAAACCGATTGCTGGCGTGGCAACGCATGCCGTGGCGACGCGTCACCACGCTATATGATAGTATATATATGTACAGTCTATATGTAGTAGTATGTGTTTTGTATTTAATGAAAATAAATGTTTATTAAATAAACAATCATCATTTTCTGGAAAATTCGTAATATTTTGTTTTTACATTATGCCATATTAGTTACTGTCGTAATCTGTTATTTTATGCATATTACTTGTACAAAATAATTTCGGTGTTTCACATCTGCCAGGCGTCTCGTGACGGCTCACCATTTTTTTCCTTCTAACTGTCCTTCGATATCTCTCATTCAACTTTAAAGCTTGCATTATTCAGCCTACATTGTATTGTTTTGTTGTGTGGTAGCCCTATCTCGATTTCTCCCTAATACAACTCGTTACATATTATTTAATACTTGTTACGAAGTAATCACGTGGAAAATTGAAAGAAAACGTTAATACATCTGCTTAGCCGAAAAATCGTACCTTTTTATGTTAAACTCACCGGTAAGTATACGTGTGTAGACGGGCTTGTGAAACTCATTTGTGAAAATTTGGCATGAAACAGAGAAATATCTTTCGCAGAAAAATGTATTATTATTTTTATTCTATTAAGGCCCACAATATCAAACATAGCTTAATCTCGAAGTGAGTAGGTACAAGATTTTGGCCCGTATATATTACGTTAATTTTTGACATTCACTTAATCATTCTCAGAATTAAACTATTTAGGTAGCTTTTATCTTTTTAAAGATACGTAGAAACAATAAACAGTTCATGTATCTTGGAGGATAACAATAAAAATTGTGTGGATAACACAATTTTTGTACCGCTTAGGTATCGAATCCATAACACTCAGCGTCATGTCTAATTAAACCATTGCGCCATCCAAATCATAAGAATTATACGATATTAAGGATTTATTTCTAAACAATTAAATCAGTCTATGTTAAACTTTTGACTTTAGTTTTATTAGTTGTGTTGGCCATCTGTATCTAATTAATTTGTATTACTTAAAGATTTGTGTGATATCTCGCCTAGGTATAACTATGACTAAAAGGGTAGACGGTGTTTATAAAAAATATATTATAATATTTGTTTTTATTGCAGTTACTAGTTTCTTACCACCTGGAGCAACAAAACACTGTGTTACTCGCTCCACAACTAAAACGGGGTACGTGTCAATTTTCAACGAAAACAATTACCGGTACAAACGGGCCGAGCATTTACATAGAGGGCCGGGACGCCCGGGGCGCGGGACCGCCCGATTAAAATCCCTAAAATACACGTCAACGTGTTGACGTTTTGATGAGGCGAAATAAATTGTGGGGTACCCCCCTACCCCAGGGGTATATGCGTGCCCCAAGAAAATGAAGGTAATCAGCGGGCTGTGTCGCCGTTTTTGCTTTGAAAACTGTGCCGTGCGCGAATTTTATCAGCTCACATAGAATAGGACCGAATGCTTAGAGTCGTACAATTTTTTCGTTTCTCCTTTCAATTTTTTTTTGTTCTTATTTAATCATTCGTCTTGGATTTCATGTGCGTCGCGTTTTATTTTTTGATGTTGAAATGTAATTTGCGATGGTAGTTAAGTAGAGTTTATTTTGCTTCATAATTTGATTTACCTTTTAGCAACGTATGACAATTGCGAATACAGATTATCGGTGGACTTGTATTTAACTTGACTTGTTATGTTAGCTTTAATGGAATTAAATATAATGACCACCAAAAATATTAATTGATAACGATACCCTAAGTCGTAACAAGTCGTAAGTAAGTCGACGGAGCCCCGCTTCGTGGGGCTCCGTCAACTTTGTTTGATCTCTTTAAATATATTTTGGTGTGCAATTAGAATTTTTGGTAAGCATATTTTGCTGTGCAATTAGTATTTTTTGCTGTGCAGTTAAATACTACCCGCTTTATATTAGTAACATTAGGAAAACTATATTTCTTTACTCAATGCAAAAAAAAAGAATTCTTTGTGAACAAACCGCTGAATAATGCCAATTAAGGTACTAAGAAACTACTTAAATGTAACTCATATCTTATGTTAAAGGAGCTATTTATCTTTGTTAGCCCCGTCAAGGTAAATATAGAACATTCACATTAATTATACTTTTTATAATCAACTAGCTTTTGCCCGCGGCTTCGCTCGCGTTAATTAAGAATTTGACAATCAAGTCGGGTTGTACTCTGCTTGTAATAATATAATTCAATCATGATTCGAAAGACACGTGGCGCCATCTATTATCATAAGAACTTTATTATTGTTTTACTCGGGAACAGTATTTTTTTTGGAATGAAAGGTAGCCCATGTCCGTTTCTCTACACCTGTCAACGTATATGCCATTTTCATATATGCTCTGCTGCTATTGGTCGTAGCGTGATGTTATATAGCCTATAGCCTTCCTCGATAAATGGGCTATCCAACACTGAAATAATTTTTCAATTCGAAAGAATAGTTCCTGAGATTAGCGCGTTCAAACAAACAAACAAATAAACAAACAAACACTTCAGCTTTATAATATTACTAGACGTTCCCGCGCGTCGCCCCCGTGAGTTGTAGCGTGATCTTATATAGCCTATAGCCTTTCTCGATAAATGGGCTATGCAACACGAAAATAATTTTTCAAATCGAACCAGTAGTTCCTGAGATTAGCGCGTTCAAACAAACAGACAAACATACTCTTCAGATTTATAATATTATTATAGATATGTATAATTATGTATATAATATATATAACTCATTTGCACACTACTACTGAATGCGTAGAGTTGTTGTGCACAACTAAGTCATTATTTAGGGATGCCCAAAAGCATTCAACTATGAACTAATTACATGATACTGCGACCACAATTCCGCTCTGTTAGGCGTTTTAATTATGTCAATATCCCACCAGAATAGCTCGTTAGCTATTTAGGCACAGTTTTAGGTACACTAATATATCTTGTGACTTGCGATCAATTAATGGGAAACCTGGCGGAGCCCAAAATGGCATTCGACGGTGCGAGATTTAACGGATTAATTCGCACGAACTCGCACCGTGATTGCACCATGGGAATAAGAACGTCCGTGGGAGTGCCGATCGGTCCATCGAGGTGCGTAGTGGTAGCGCAGACTTATCTGCAAAGGTCCGTCGCATCCAGTACCTGTCACCAAGCACGAGCATCACGGGAATGGGATCACCGGGATCGCCGTGGCTACCATGGCATCTTGAGGTGCGTATTTCTACGAACAAAGATGCGATTCCGTGCGTAGCAATCTTTAAAATCACGGATCATGAGAAGTCACCTTTACATCGTTGTTCTGGTAAGTACGATATTCATATTTTCATAATGTGGGCTAGTAGCCTTTGTCTCATGTATTAGGAACTGACCACTTCCTTTTCTTTGCATTTTAATGATAAAGTGTTAACATACGAATGGCTTTACATGAGTCTTTAATGTGTAGTACACACATCCTATTCAAAACGAAGAAGACACATATCTAGAGTTAGATGCAAGTTAAGTATGTGCTGTGAAAGTTGTGACGTAGTTTCACTTTCATCACACACATCTTAAAAGCCACTAACATTTCTATATTTGTCTCAACATTCATGCTTGGCAGACGAGTAACAAAAAAGACAGCAAATTTACTATTGAAACACAAAGCAATTTCTTATAGATACCTACCCTAAAATCTATAAAACTTCAACAGCATCGTACTAACAAACGGTTTAACCAAACTTCGCACCACGAACACAGTCAAATCAAACTGTAACCATGCCATAATGGGCACGTCACCAGCGTCGACACCTCGTCACAGTCACAACGGTGACCGTTTAAAACTTGCCCGGTAGAACGTGATAAGGTTATTAAACAATTTTAGACTGTATGGCGCTGGAAATAAAGTTATTAATAGTTTATATAATATGAAATGTCAATACGATGTTTGAAACTTGATGGCTTTGTTTACTGTCAGTTACATACTGCTATATTTATTTATTATTTTATGAAGAGCGACTGATTTAGCTTGTAAATAGTAATTATGTCATACTTATGATGACTTTTATTTGTTAATCATGTACTACCAAGAATATTATTACATAAAATCAAATTGAGTCCACGGTTGGCGTAGTGTTTTAAATGGTTACTTGGCCACTAGCATTGTGACGAGTGTTGTAGGTTCGATCCCCACATGTGACAAAAAAAATTGTGTGGTCCACAGTAAAATTCTAATGCAGAAGTCTATAGTTGAACGGTTATGAGTTAATTCAATTACAAATTTTTACGTAATCAATATTATGTTCGCTTGCATGTACACAAGTAAGCCATTAATTATTATTAATTCACAGTATGAATAGCCTCGTAGAAAGTCCGTTGAAATGTCTCAAGTTCGATCCCACAGCCCTCGCCACTGAATTTTTGATGCGCAAAGAATTTCTGAATATATATCCGTTTCTCATTGTTCGCTAGGATACTCGCTGCTCGCTAACCATAGCCGGTGCACAATTGCCATCAACTGATGGAGATATTTGTGACGTGAACACTGGTCAGGTGTCACATCTTAGCAGTAATCTAACAGTACTTAGCATGGGTGAATATTTAAAAAAAAAGCGTCTTAGCTGTTTCATTTACAAATTACTAATCTTGTTGTTAACCCCTTCAGCCTGTAAAACTAAATACTTTTGTCAGGAGTGGGTTTACGACGATAGAGCCATGTGTGGAATTCTCTGGAACTCTCGAACAAGTGCATTGCCTTGTCTATTAGCCTATCGGCACTTTTTACTTTATAAATAGGAGCAGTGTTACCAACCCTACTGTTTTAACAGTAGATGTGCTGTTTTCACATTGATGTTTTCTGTTTCATTCCTAATTTTATTGTGTTTCAATTAGCGTTCAGCGCCACCTATTACACTATTTTTTGATAACCACTATGTAATAAAACGCAACGACACGCAAATCCGAAATAACCGATTGCTACTCATTTGAAGCCACAGAAAGGCACATGAAAAATTTAACAAAAATATGTATGATTTTAAAAAGGAAAATGAGTCTAAAAATACTGAAGATGAGGCAATTGAGGATGAAAGTGGAAAATAATTTTATTTTGATTTTATTTTTTATTATGTTCAGATCAAAATTATAATATAACAATGTATGTGAGTCCTGGTAACTAATAAAAGTAGGTGATTGTTTTAATTATATGAGGAAAGTATGAAATCTGTCTTTTTTACTTTACCTACTGTTTTCTACTGTTTTTTATTGGTGAGCTGTTGTTTTTTAGTTTCTTGGGGTTGGCAACACTGAATGGAAGTAATATTATTACACCAACTGCTGCCCGTGGTCTTCTTTGGGAACAGTACATTTTTTGGATGAAGAGTATTATGATCTTCTTTGTACTCTAGAAAACGTGAATGCAAAATTTCATGATGATTGGTCGAGTAGTTAAGGCGTGAAAGCGTAGCAAACTCACATTTATAATATTTGTTAGGATTATAGTACGATAAAGAAATATATATAAATATAGGAAAGACTGACTAAGAAAGTTTATAAGGCTAGTGTGAATGGAACAGTCGCAAAGGGAAAACCTAGGCGAACGTTTCTCGATCAGATCGGACGCGTTCTGAACAAAGGCCAGGTTAAGAGCACCTTGAACCGACGGGCGTGTATGAGGAATGTGATAAAAGTGAATGAAGCCAGAGAAGTGTGTCAGGATCGTAGCAAATGGAAATCCGTAGTCTCTGCCTACCCCTCTGGGAAACAGGCGTGAATCTATGTTTGTATGTACTATACATACATACATAGATTCATTCAGTATTTACATAATTCCTCTTTATTTACATAGCTTTAAACCGTGTACCGTATTTCATTTCGTACGTAGAGACGAGTATGACGACGACCGTTGAAGACGTGAAAGCAATTTAACTTTAAACAATAGCGTTGCACCGCGCGAGACTCAATTGATTGTCGCCTTATATCTACGTTAAAGTAGGTATAAATATTACATCGTGTCGTACAATATAAGGTTCATGTTTTGTTGCAATGTTTTATTTCGTATTCACCTTTGTCTTGCAGTGGAGTATATAAAGTGATACATAAATCAGTATCACTTTATGTATTCCAGAACAAATAGCTATGTTAATGTCAGCTGTCATAAATATCTATGATCATCGATGGTAGTAGTCTTTACAAAAATTTTAATAATTGGCAAAATATCTGCTCTTTTGTACCTATTACTTATATTTTATTTCATACAAAACGGCTAAAACGAATTTGATGTTATTGTCACTGATTTTTGGATTTGGAACTTCGGTTTTGTTGCTTTGTATTTGTTATATAAATTTCTAGTGATATTTAAAAAATGCTTAACTTTAAACTACATTAGATTCTGATATTAAAATAGCATATTTTATAATAAATATGTAGGTACTTAGTATGCAACGTACTTGAATTTATACAACGGCATACTATTTAAATCGCCGCAACGTTTTCGAAATGCGAGATTGTAGAATGTTCTCAAGAACTCTACAGAACTAGAAACATCTACTAGCAACTGTTTCAAAAGATAATTCTTAGAATACGATCGAGAAAATTGTGGACATTCAAAATATGAATTATATCTTACTATATTTGAACAATTAATTTTAATATTCTTATATACTTACATTTTATTGAATTATTTATAAAATTTATTGCTGTTTCAATGCTGACCAAAGGCACCTTCCTTTCTGTTATTTCTCTTTATGTATTAAATGGTCACCACCTGACTTTTCGATGGGTGACTAGTATATCTTATCAACACCTTAAAGCTTTCTCAGATGTCGTTTCCAGCTATTTGACTATTATTATTAGATAAAATATTTAAAAATAATGTGTTAAGAAATATTATCTTAAATCAGTTCTATGTTAAAAAACGCTAATAGCCGAAGTGATGGCCATTTTGCCAGTATCAACACAAACTTTTCATCGTCACGTCCATTTTCTTCCTTATTAGAAATATTAAACACAATATATATTCTTGATCGCGCGCCACGAATAATATATAGCGTAATTCTTTTCTTCAATTACGTTAAAAATATTGGCCATTCGACAGCGCGCGCTGTTAAGAGGGAGTTGAAAAGTGAACATTATTATTATAAATAAAGCGAAATGTCAAAAATGCTGCCCTTAGGGGACAGGGCGACGTGGTGACGCATAAAGAGATTCGTCCCTTCGTAAATGATTACAATAAAACTACCACCATGCGGGGGGCGAGAGGGAATGGGGGGTCGATTTGCATAATTTTACTTTTATTACGGCCACACGCCTTTGTCGAAATTGGTGAGAGTTATGACGCTCCCTTAGTTTATTCTTTAGAATTTTTTTGTTGTAAGGATTAAGAGAAATGACTCTTTTTTAATATAATCGTACAAAACGAATAACTTATGATGACGTGATTAAAGTAATTTAACCGATTTATGTATACCATTATTAACATAGTGTTAAAAAAATTATAGAAGGCTACTATGAAATCGCTACCGACATAAAGGCAAGAGATCGTCTACATACCAATGTTTTATATGTTTTAGCTACAAGATTAATTTCGAAAATAGGTTTTTTAGGTAACATCTTAAATTAATAAAAATATCAGCTAGTGACATTCATGAATATATATTCTACCACATGTATTCTATCACATACACACAACACCATCTAGCCCAAACTAAGCAGAGCTTGTACTATGGGTACTAGACAATGGATACATATATACTTTTTTTTTGTAAATACACACATATTATATATAAAAACACCCAGACCAAGACAAACATCAATGTTCATGCACATAAACGTTTGACTTATGCGGGAATCAAACCCGTGACCTCAGGCGTGGCAGTCGGTTAGACTAAACACTACGCCATCGAGGCCGTCAAATAAATAATATCAATCCTCTGCACAAAATGTTTTCTTTTTTATTCTTTTTTAAGGAGCTTTGTCAATTATATGACTATGCTGCTCCATTGGACCTACTGTTACACTATACTTCACATCAAAAACTTAAACAATATGTAACTAATCACTGTACACATCGTCGTAAGCTAACTTGTACAATACGATACTATAATTACGCTGTCTAAGGCCCTTCGTACACAAGCCTACGCAAATCTTCGATACCCGACGGTTTTGGTCTCTAAGCGACTACCGCAATACAAATTCATAGAGGTTCATACACAGGCACGCGTCGCCGACATTTGTACCAAAATAGTCGGGTATCGAAGATTTGCATAGTCTTGTGTATGAAGGGCCTTAGACTTCGGGTATGCAAGAACACTATTACAGCATCCGAAATTTTTAAATCTATTACATGGCTCAATACATCAAATCTAATGTCTTCATTTCGGACACACTCTAACATAATATGTAATACATCCTCTATTACCCCGCACTCGGAACAAAAACAAATAGAAAGAAGATTTTGACCACGATATTTTTTGCACATTCTTGTCGCATAAGCGATCCACTGCTTATTACTTGTGATCAGTATTTTCAGATTACATATAAGTTAATAATGACCGAGCTCATTACAGTACGAACACATAATGCAATAACACAATACAGGAAATAGCAAAACATAATAAACCACAATTTCATCATTATAATATAATATAGGTACTTCGCGAAATTAACACCAGCACCGCCAAACATGCGAGCATGGATTCCGATTTCAATTATATTTATTAGTGAAATTGTTTATTGCAGTCTAGCTCGTTGATCTAGTTTATCGATGCGCAATTTACGTCACCGAATAACATTCCGCATTATTCGAAAGCTGAATGATCACTTGCATTCGAATGCCGATAATCATTCTGATTATAATAACGATGGAATAATAATTTAATAGCATATGATGATATTTTATGTGTTGATCTTTTAGTTTTGCTAATAATCTATGAACAAACAATTCATTTAAATATCATACATTATTATTTGGATAATCAAATATCAAAATGCTGCTGATTGACTCAAGCCGATTCGAAGGTTGTAAGCCAATTAAAATAAAAACTCGTACCTAGACTATAAGATTGGGTAAATAAAACGCACACTCTCACGCAAACACAATATTCTCTAGAAAATACGAGTACATGGCAAATAAAGATTGAGAATTTATGTATGCATGATAATGTATTAATTCCTTCTTTTTAACTAAATTTGTAACGCACAATTTCTTATTTTCTGACGTTAATAGCATCGCATTAAGTTACACATTTAAAATCATAAATAATCCAACATATCTGCTATTCTGGTAGCATTCATCCTAATCCTTACTTCCTTACTATATATATTATTAATATCATAAATGCGAAAGTAACTCTGTCTGTCTGTCGGTCTGTCTGTCTGTCTGTTACTTTTCACGCTCAAACAGCTGAACCGATTTTGATGAAATTTGGAATGGAGATAGCCTGAGAACTCGGAAGGACATACGCTATATAACATCACGCTACGGCTAACGGGAGCGGCGCAGTAACCACAAATACCACTGACGCGGGTGAGACCGCGAGCACAGCTTGTAATATTATAAAAGCGAAAATGAGTTTGTTTGTTTCCTTTTCACACCTAAACCACCAAACCGATCATCCTGAAATTTTGCATATACGTTGTCAGGTGTACAGAAACGGACATAGGCTACCTTTCATCCCGAAAAAAATTACTGTTCCCGAGGAAAACAACAATAACGTTTTTATGATAATAGATGGCACCACGTGTCTTTCGAATCATGATTGAATTATGTTATTTACAAGCAGAGTACGACCCGAATTGATTGTCAAATTCTAAATTAACGCGAGCGAAGCCACGGGCAAAAGCTAGTTTTAAAATAAATATCGATCAGCATTTGACACCAATATACATATTTTACACATAATTTTCAATTTGTGAGACTTACATGTCTATAATGACATGTCAATTACGAGAAATAAATATCTTTAATATAAACATCAAACACGTGACTCTCCGAGTCCGGAAACAATTATTCCGTGACAGCTTATCAAAAATTTAATATCGTCAAGAAATCAATTTTGCGATTTGCCTACTCCTTAAAAAGTTACGTAACCGTGATGATTCCTACACAAATATGGAGCCGAACCACCCCCATTCGCATCAGTAGTATCGGAAACAATTATTTTTCACCCCGAATATTGTCGAGGGGTGAAACATAACGCACCGTGTAGATTTGATACGGGAACGTATTGCCATTTTTGTTTTAAATGACTTGTGAAATGCGGATTTATTATATTTTGGGGCAGGTGCTAAGTTATTGGGGATAAAAAAGGAAATTAGAAAAGAGGCTTACAAAAGGAGAATGGTTTGTATATAGGGTCATTAGCAAGCACATGTGTGGTTTTGTTAGTATAATAGGGAGGGACAGGCTCGGTTACAAAACGGTGATGAATGAAACTGGCGTACATGAAGTCTAGGGTATACTTCCGAATCGGCAAAGTATCAGAAGGCTTTAAAAAAATTTAGTAGCAGCACTGAATCTAAAACTGTACCCTAGGCAATACAGTCACCTACCCCTTTGGGAATATATGCCTGAGATGAAGCAGACAATCGAATATATTATGTCACCAAAGCACTCGGCTATCCACAAAACAGAGAAATAAATCTCTATTCTTTGGGTGCAGGACACATTTCGCCTATTTCTTATATTATGTTCCACGATGAACAAAGTACGAGTCATTTGCCATATAAGTGCCAGACATTGTACTATAAGAAACAATGTTTAATTACATTACAGGAAAGCTTCATTTATTTATTTCATAACTTACTAAAGGCTACGGATCTAATCTTATAGACTAATTAAAAGACAGATTAGATTCTCCAGCAAAATAAGACGGATTTCGGGACAAACCCTGACACTTTTTTATGGAATCACCTACTAATATAACAGAAGCATCTGGTTAATCATCATAGGGCTGAGGTCATTAAGCGGGACAAAAATTACGCTATACGCAAGTAACGTAATAAGTACGTCTCATTTGCAAGTAGTGACAACCGAATTACGCAGGCACTGTAGTACTGCTAGTTGTACTGCTACGCGAGTAAGTGTCGCTTTATGTACCTAGTAATAGTTATTATTCTCTACAGCTGCTTCACCTAAATTTCTTTTTATTTTGTCCTCTTCCATAATATGTAATTTCAAATGCAACCAAAGGAGACAAAATACTATCTGCTCTCCATAATAATTATACAACGCTAATTACTAAGCGTTATTATGTTTAACTAATTATACTCGTATGACAGAAAGAGACCCTGCACATTTTAATTAAACCAAACTGCAGCTTAACCAAAACACGCGGTACGAGCCCGACTTATCAACTCAAACAAGTCGCAAATGAAAACATATATTTTAACGTCTTTAATTAAAGTATACGGAAAACAAAATCTCATAGAGATCTCCTACAGGTGTCGTCCCTCATCCGAAGAAACCGCATCTCATGGCGTCTCGGCTAATGTGTTTACACCATTACATGCGAGATTCTTGCGACCAGTTCAGAAGAACTACCGCACGCCCCGCGACATTCTTAGAAACATTCGACAAAAGCACGAAAACTCGTCAACCAACAGCTCAAATTATCTGGTTGTGTTTACGGATTTCGACAAACACCGTCGACACAGATGCGTTAAGTTTTATTACTTTCCTCTCTTGTAAATTATAGGTGTTATATATACAAATGTACTAGCTGGTTACCACTGAGATGTTTTCCTTGTAAAACGATAAAAATGTGAAATTCTCAAAGAGTTAGCCGTGCCTGTTTACCGTGGTGATTCCACCGGCATGTATAATTTATGACACGCCAGCGTACATTAAGTAGAAAATATGTGTTTGGATTACATTAAAATTTTTCCAATGTTTGATACATGCCGTGATGGGATGTGGGGTGCGGAATACAACGGATTTTAGTTGGCAAACAAAGTCTTGACCGTACCGAGTAATTGGTTAATTGAAATTGAACAGAGCAAAAGATTTTTAATAAAAATATTTGTTAAAGCTGCAATCGCTTTTAGGATTGCGCGCGTAAAGTTGATAGTTATTTTATACGTACGTGCATACATAGTCTAACTTTAATATCCCCGAAGGGTAGACAGAGATGCATCACCTACCTACATTACCCTAGCCTATGGTTTTAGGTCCTAGATAATAGGTGACAATGCTATTGTCATTGAATGGGCATAGTTGTTGAGGCCATACTACTATTAAAAATCTCTTGCCTCACTTGGAAATCGAATGCGACACCTCATTAGAACAATTGCATTTATTATCGTTGTGGCACCAAAGCAGTCCTACAGTTATTTGATGTTTATTCGTAAATTACATTTAAGTTAATACAATAGAATTCAATGAGTTTTCTAATGTAACCTTATCTTTGGACGGCCGCCATGACATCTGAAGCGATATAAAACTCCGGAAATCAAAAACAACAAAATTAAAATGCAAACGCTACGCAACGAAAACTCCATGAATATTTTCCCCGCACTGGTCGCGGGCAATTCTTGTTTTTCTTTTTTCAAATTCAAAATAAAAAGGAACACACGATAGGCCGTGGAACACACAAATTCGTTGCAGATGCGTATCGCGAAACGAATTGACTGGCCCGGGTTACCGGCGTCCATACGCGATGAAAAAAAAAAGGCAAAACATATTGTGCAATAGAATCAAAAATGTTAGATGCCAAACACTGGGACAGACACGTGGACGTGTTACATCATATAGCTAGATACTCTACAGAGGTTTTATTGTAGCAAGTATACGAGTTTCTGAACATGTAATTGTTTCGATAACACAGAAATACGACAGACCAAAGCTTATGAGCAATGGTATTAGTTGTTATCTTAGCTTAGAAGCATAATATCTTTGTAAACGGACTTGTTGCTCATAAGCAATTTAAATTTCGAACTAAATGACAAGTGATTTTTACAGGACGTTGTTTTTGACACCAGTCAACTCGCTGTATTTTACTTGCATGCATCTATGCGATAATTCGAAGATAGATATGCGAAGATATGCGAAGTAGGGTACAGACCTTTACTTCGCATGAGTAATTGTGAAGCAATTCGAAATGCATTATGGTCCCTGCTCATTCGGGAAAGAAGCGTACATAGGCTCTATGTACAAGTATAAACTACTATTCATCTACCAATTATCTACCACTTACCATCTATCTATAAATCACTCCTCAACATAAGGTATTAAAAAGATGAAATCAACAAAGTACACAGAATATAGTAACCGGCGTTTTTATAGCAGACTGTATATTATGATGATATTTATTGACTATGAACAAAGGCATCCCGTTGTAATCCAAAACGAAAAGGCTGTAACACACAATACGGTATATGAATTTTTGTGCCCATTTCGCAATGGATGCTTGTAAATTCCGTGCGCTTTTATTAAAAAGCAGCGATAGGCTAGTGGAAGACCGTTGGACTGCTACGCAAATATCTCGAGTTCGATCTGAAGGCGCACATCTCTGACTTTCAAAGTTATGTGCGTATTGAATAGTTAATTATCGCTTGCTTTAGCGGTGAAAAAAAAATATTGAGGATACCTGCATTTCTGAGAGTTATCCATAATTGAAATTTAACTTCTTTATACGGATTTTGTAGCGTTGTTTATTTTGTAGCGTTGTTTATTTTGTAGCGTTGTTTATTTTGTAGCGTTGTTTATTTTGTAACGTTGTTTATTTAGTAGCGTTGTTTATTTTGTAGCGTTGTTTATTTTGTAGCGTTGTTTATTTTGTAGCGTTGTTTATTTTAAAACATTTTATAAACATAAACTAGCCAACATGTTGAAAGATAGTTTATTACTCAGTAAATGAGTTTATTAACAATAAGCTCTAATTTATTATTATTAATGTTACTAACATATTGACTATTTTAATCTGACATTCTCCTAATTATAATTGTATTTTTTATTAATTTATGTATTTGAATGATTCCTTTTAAATTTAATGTTTGTATTGTATTTTAATTTTTAATGTGTAATTCTATAATATTTGCCATTGATTTATTATTGTAATAGTTGTTGCTATTCATATTTTGTATGCCTTTCGGCGGGACATAGATAGTTGCTATATTTTTATAACATAACACCTTGTAAAACCTATGGACACAAAAGAACTTGAACTTGAGCTTGAACTTTTATTATATAATTTTGATACTCTAACACTAATATTATTGAACTCTACTACAATTTAAGCTATTCAGATTAATTAAAACAATTTTTATATAATTTTACACTTTGCCGCGACGTTTAAGTTGCTTTACTAATACTACTACTAATTTGTTTAGTGTTGGATAGCCCATTTTTCGAGAAAGGCTATAAGCTATATAACACCTCGCTACGACCAATAGGAGCGGAGCATTAATGAAAAATGTTGCAAAACGGGTAAAATTCTGTTATGTGACGGAGACGAAGTTTTTTTTAAATATACCACTAAGGTGGCACACAAGCATACGGCTCACCTGATGGTAAGTGGTCACCGTTGCCTATGGACGCCTGTGACACAAGAGGCATCACTTGCGCGTTGCCGACCGTTTAGGAAAGGAAGTGGGAAGGAAAAGGAGCGGGATGGGGAAAAGGGGGTGATTGGGCCTCCGGCACTCTCACTCACCGAAAGAAACACAACAGTGGGAATACTGGTATTTCACGTCGATATTCTGTGAGAGGGTAGTCCTTCCCCGGTCGAGCCGGCCCATTCATGCTGAAATCAGCGAGGCTCTACTAATCTTACGCGGGTCAGCTTGTATACTTAATATAAAAGCTATTGCTATTGCGGCGGCGTAGCGCTGGTGAATACGACTATTGTCATGAGGTCTTGGATCTGATCCCGGGTTAGGCAAAGTATTATCTATTGCGTATTTCTGTTAATATTTTTAGTAGCAATTCAGAGTCTGAAATTGTGCCTCGTAAACGGTTAAACGAACGCCCCCTGTTATGTGAGGCCCTGTTGAAATGTGATTGTAATTTACCTCTCGAGGCGTGTAACTGAGTATGTATAGAAAAAAATTGTGTAGTATAACAGTACACGGTATTTTAGCCTGTTTTGTTGCCAAGCAAGCTTCAATAATCTTGGGTCGTTTAAATAGGCATTTAGTCTGTCTGCAACACTTAAGGAAATAGGTTGCTGTCACCTAGATGCATGCATGTGTGTCAAACCATTACTTAACATAAAGAAAAATAACTTCCAAACGGAAGTCCCTTTAAAAACTAACTAAACACAATTTTTTATATTAATAGGCAAATAAAAGGAGGCATTATAAGTTTCAATACTGATTTTAGCAGTTACTAATAACTGCTAAAATCAGTATTGATCAGTATTATGTTGTCGTTTTCCTGCTAACGCAATTTGAAAACGACAACATTTTCTATTTCCATTTTCAAAAATAGCAACGTTGTAAAGTTGACGAACAAATTGCTTATATCACGTTACAGCCGAACAATAGACAGACCGTACTGTGTATAGAATTAATTAAAGTTTTTAATTTAGCAATGTATTGCAGTAAAAAGTTTTGATTACATTTTAATCTGACCAGTGAATTCAAAAGATAACATGGTTTTTGGCCGTTGCCATTGTTCAATTTTGATATAAATAAAAGTTAATTTAAATGTTGTTGATTGAATGGGCTCGACGCGATATAAAATAAGACTATATAGGTACATAAATCGATGAGTTCAGATAACGATACCTTTTTTTTTTTTGGTACCCAGTATAACGATACCTAAATTAACCCTTGGGGTACCTAGTGGGTCTCACAGACTCGTTGCTTCAAGGAATCAACAATTACTTATTTAAATTCTTCATAAATCGCGCGGTGCTTCTGAGTAGCTTCGCATTATAGACTATCGGCCATTTTGCGACCCTCACATAGTCCGACATGCTGATTTGTGACGCCAGATTTGTAGGTGACTGACAGAACCGGCATCGAAATATTTCAAATCACTATGAGTTTGAGACGGTTCGTGTTCATCGTAAATTGTATGAGATTCGATAGCTCTGATACTCGTGAAGAGAGAGCAGTAGTTGATGAGTTGGCACCGATTAGACACTTGTACAAAGAGTTTTTTAGAAACTGTCAAGATATCAACACTTATGTAAACAAAGTGTTGATTTTTGTTACGCAACGTTAGAGGATTTTCAATTATTTAATAAAACTATATTGTCCAGTTATATTTTGTTTTTATTATTTTATCCCTTAAAATAGTTATATAACATAAATAAAAACTTAATATTTGATATTTAGACACAATCAATAACATAAAAATTACACTTTGTTTCCGGATTCTAGAAACCCACCAAGCACCCCAAGGGTTAAAATTATGTTTAGAAAGATTGGCACCATTTTGCTGACATTTATATTTCTGTAATATAACGTTGCTTTGCAAAGCGTTATTGGATTTTATTTGTAGCAGCACGGGGTCTAGAAAAATGGCGCATGAGATGTAAAACACCTATAAATACCCTTTAGGTAATGTAGGCTTAAGACTGTAAATACAGACCAGCAGTAGCTGAATGGAAATTCCAACCTACGACAAGTACCACTGACCTTGTAATATTAAAAAGATCAACGCGATGTCCATTATAAAAACTATTCTAAAGTAGTTCTCTCTTAGTATTTCGGACAGGTCTGAGCAAACACTCGCTTACGAGGTCATTGACAACATGTATTGCAAACGAATAAATCTATAATAATAATTTTCTACCACATTCACACAACACCATCTAGCCCAAACTAAGCAGAGCTTGTACTATGGGTACTAGACAATGGATAAACATACATATATTACTTTTTTTTTTTGTAAATACATACATATTATACATAGAAACCACCAGACCAAGACAAACATCCATGTTCATGCACACAAATGTTTGACTTGTGCGGGAATCGAACCCGCGACCTCAGGCGTGGCAGTCGGTTACACTAACCACTACGCCATCGAGGCCGATCTGTTAAGTTATGATCGGTGAGATTTAGCGAACGGTTGTTGGCTGTTCTTTTATTTGGTGAATATGTCTGGCAAGCGGTCGACTGCTTTGAACATTCCCATATTACGTGCGGGTAAAAACATTTAAAAATCTGATTAGAACGGTGGTGCTGAACGGGCTTTGATTCAAAACAAATATTCGTTATCTTATTAACCTCTGAGTCTTCTTCGAAGAAGTTAATAAAAACACTATTTGGGTCTGTGTCTGTCTGTCAGTGACAATTTGTTAGTGACAGGGATAACTCCGGAACCACTGGCCCGATTGACTTATAACTTGGTGTGCAGACACCTTTGGGGTCATACCTCAGTCGAGTTTGAATATGAGCCCTGTGGGTCAAAAGACCCCCGAGATATAGGGGTCATTTCTTTTTATTACTTTTACATTTAAGACGAAGAGGTTGAATACTGGGTTTTTACACCCATCTCGTTTCTGGTGAAAATGGTATTCTGTTTTGAGGGAAATTCGGCATAAGCATAAGTTAAAATAAAATATTCGCTAACAGTATAATGGCAACGAACCACATACATTTTTATAGACAGCTACTACACTACGGGTAGTACCAATACTGTGGAACAATTTACAAACATAGAAACGAAAGTTACCGAAACTCAGTACAAATCTGAACCTCACACAAATTGAGGTTTTAAACCTAAACCTTTAAACCATTAGTAAATGACGAAATGATCACTGAAGTTATTAAAACAAACAATGAATTAACAACTTTTACGAAAAGCAAATAGTCTTATCTTATCTTGATCTCATCCATTACTTTACTGTGAAATAAAAAAGCAATGCACCACAAATTCGTGGCCAGAACAAATTAACGAAGCTAATTTCATTTCCAGCAATGAAATGAAAACCGAACATCACCGAGCTTAACCGAGTTTACCCGAACTGTCTGTAGCAAATTGTCTTCGTACCAGCCAAAGTGCTTATTCCACTACACGATCTATTAGCACCAGTTGCAAAGATGACTTAAGTGGTCATGTTCCGTGCGTGCAGCAAGCTATTCCTATTACAGTATGTTAGGCGTCTTGCAGCTTGTAGTCAACAAACCGTATAGTGAAGATGTCAGTTAAGGAATTAATTAAAGACAATGGAGAGCCTGTGGGCCCAAACAACGCAATGGTCGGCAATCGGCAATCGGCAGACCAAATGGCTAATAGCCTCTGTTTGCAGCGGCTGGTATGACTAAAATAATGGTGATGATTTCGACTATAGATATTTGAATAAATACATGAAAGTAGACAGGCAATAAGGTTTCCCCATATTACAAAGCTTTGATTTGAATTTATTGTACTAGCTGAATAAAACAAATTATAATAGCAATCTGAACGAATGGCATAATGGTCACCTCGTCATTGCCATTACTTCGTGTTATGTGGGTTCGAAACCCATACGAGATATAAATATGTGTAACTCATAAAAATTATTGTTGAAGGTCTGAATGTTTCCAGTGTCTGTATTTTGAATGTGTGTGAATTTACTTAAAACAAATCTATTAGGACAAAGTCAAAACTATACCATTAAGAAGTTAACTTTAGTACTAAATATTATTTTTCAACATAAAAGCTGGCTAACATAGCATAGTCGCCGTTCTATTCCCAGAACTAACATTTCTCTACCACCAGAATTCCCTCTAAACATTGAATAAATCAAACCTAAGTGTAATATCGTTCCACAATGGCTCGTCGACGCGGACGTGGCGTTGCCGTGGCGTAGCGTGTGTCACACAAAGCGAGCATAACGAGGGCGGGCCGGAAGCGGCTCGCTGGCGCCCATGCAGCATCCGCCGCTAGAGGGCGCCACTGGCTATATTTCCGTTTCAAGTCTGCCGTGTGACGTGAGCCACATTAGCAAAGGTTTCTGATTTGATATGACGCATTTATTGATAGTTTGAATATTGAGTATCGGCCATTTTAGAATATGCGTCTGGTGTTGTTTAGACGAGAAATGCTATTGTACTTGCATTTTAAACATGTTTCCTACTGTTTGACAAAATGCTAATTAGACATTATTTTATAATGCCTAATTTTTTAGACAAATAATATATCAAAATAAAACTTGTCGAAGATAAAATTGGTACGTATTTAATTTATGTTTTTACACATTGATTTTTTTTTCTGAATCAGCATTTTCTATGGTAGTGATAAGATGACAACTAACACCATGGGTCAAATACTGGTTTTCCGACTAGGAGATTAAAAAGCATAATTTTACTTTTAAAAGATTTTTCGATGTGGTAAGATTTTGGGTTTTATTTTACAGGTGCAGAAAATTAAAGCGATGTCAGCTATACGAAAAGTGGTTAGAGGATTGGAAGAAGGCTTTTGTCCTGCAGGACTGTAATTACGTTCCATATTCAAAGTTTCTAATATTAATTTCTGCTAGCATCAGAAAACATTAATATAATTTCATTACTATTAGTTAGTACTTACGTCAAAATGAAGAGCAGATTAATGCTTCAATTACAGAAATGGCACAGGATATGTTATTTCGAATGTGTGTCGTGTTCTCTCCGAATTAATGTCGCGGTCAAGTTCCAGTTTGATATTGCAGATGCATCTCATTAGTAGCACGGAGTATTTACGTCTTTACGTGTCATTTAATCTAAGATTGCCTCTCGTTGGTCGTTGTGGTGTCACAAAGAGAAAAGCTGGGTTTCTGAGTGAAATGTTATTGGATTTTTCTTCTAAGACATTCTTAGAAGCAACATGAAGTCTGGAAATGTGCATTGTAAACAGTAATTGGCTTGCCTCTATTATGTGAGCCCTAAAAACAGTATCGTTGGCGAAAATTGTATCTCTTTAGAACAGTACGACTCTCAGTGGCTACCTGACCTGTTGGATCGTAAGCTTGATTGGTAAAAACATTTTTAAGAACATTTGCTTGTTTTAATGGCACACACCCTCGTGAATGTATGGGTGGGATTTTATCCAGCCATGATATAAGTTAAATACATATTCTTCGTTGGATGGATAAAAAATGAGTGGATGTATGATAAAAACGATAGGCTACCAGATAAAATCAGATGCAAACTCAGAAACCTAAATGGATGGATGAGATGTATGAATGAATAGACGGATGGGGTGAAGATGGACAAAATTTCATCCAACAAAATCAGTGTCAAGAATAATTTATTCCTTTAGTCACAAAATAACACTTAGAATCGTTTTTTAAAGTCTATTAATTCTCCCTTTCATCCAACATGGGACACATTATATGCTATAAAGTACACAATATATTTTTGCGTCAAAAGCAAAGAAGAAAAGTAGAAATAATAATACGAAAAATCCTTATCGTTCAAGTGTGACGCTGTCTGGCACAGTGCTGTTGCCAAAAAACTTTAAGAGATACGTTCTTTTTATCGTTTCCTTTCGCCGTCGAGTTATTATTCCGTGTCATGATTTATGTTGCAAGGGCAACTTTATACAACTTTAAATGTAAGCCTGGCTTTGTTGTCATTTTTACATTTATACCTGGGTAGTTTAGCTTTAAATTTGCTTAATATTTGCTTTTATGTTAGGAAATAACTTTACGTTACAACATTTTATGTAGTTCTGACGGTAATACTAAATAGGCTTAAAGATTTCCTATAATAAATAGCTCGAGTCGAACATCAAAGGTTACTTACTTCTGCTATATTTGAGTTGTATAAATAGGTGAAATGTCTGTTACTTATAATACATGTATAAATAATACTGTGACTGCGTTTCACCGGGTAACAAAGAGTTCTAGAGACTGTGTATCTCTCATAACGTTTATTCCATTCCATATTTCATTCCTTTGCCCTAAGGTTACAGTGCGCGAGTGATACCACCGGTACCACAAACTATCTTGGGCTACAGTTAAGCTACCGCTTATTAGACTGGCTGTGCAGTTGTTAGCTACAATTGTAGTTTAAAATAAGCCTGAAGTCGTAGTAATTCCTAGCATTTTTATTTAAATGTTAATAAAAATCATTCACACTCAGCCCGCAAATAGCAATCCCATTCATGCTAAGTCCTATTATAACTATAAATAAATATATAAGTATAGTTGAATGGAACTTTATTTACACATTAAATAAACTACGTAGGCGAATATCAAATACTTTGTGATGTCAAAATAATCCAACGCGTGAGGACACATTCATGTCAATGTCTGGCGTCGGAAATAGAAAATATGGGGCCGACCGTCTGGAAATAGTGCAATACTAAAAATATCAAGTTTTGGAGAGACATAGTATTGGCACACGGCTAAGTCAACGGAGATTAGGTCTAACAAGTATAAATGAACTTGTCCTTTAGTGTATGAGATGAATAACAAACGTATAAAATATTATGTTGCGAAAAATATAGTCTAAGCAGACAATCTTCGACGAAACATGTATTGCAGAAAATCTCTCAAGAGTACTTTACAAACGTGCATAAGGAATGAGACAATAGAGCCAAATAATTATCATTATTTGGCTCTATTGTCGCATTCCTTATGCACGTTTGTAACTTTTAAGGCGGGTACAGACCGCTGTAACGTAACATGCAACGTAACATGAAAGGAGCATTTCATAAGTGTGGACGCAGCGCGCGTACGAACCGAGCATGTACCTACTCGCATCTGTTTCCGGCATGCGCGCGGCGAACATAGCTCGGTCTGCCGAAAACACGCGTTCCACAGTACAGACACACATAACCTGTCCACACTGGCGCTCCTTGCACACTGCGCGTCTCTTTGTGTTCGGCGAAAAAACCGACAAATGGCGGATCATGGCGTACACGCATTGAAATGATCTGTTCGTGCACGTAGTGTGTACGGTTCGTGCGCGCAAGGCATCCACACTATGGAAATTCTGTTACGTTGCATGATACATTGCGACAATGTGGACGGCAAATTTTCTCATTGTGTGTTACATTGCATGCTACGCTACAGCAGTCTGTACCCGCCTTTAGGTAGGTACTCTTGAGAGACTATAATATTTTCAATAAAATAGTCTTGAAAATATTATAAGGTAAACATGTAGCTGTATTCGAAGCTATTGCAACTCACAAACCAGGACAAAGAGTTATTCCTCTCGTAAATGGCGCCACCATCTACGCCGTTGGTGAGCTAATGTTCCTAGTTAACTGTAGTTCCCTTTTAGTCTATCTACCTAACTTCTCTTTAAGTTATCTTAAGTCATTATATTAAGATGCATATTTTAGTCCTACCAGTGTCATCGTGTGTAAAGTTCAAAAGTACTGTATTTACCTGTAACAATAAAAACAAAATACATTAGCAAATTTGTAGTGGCTTGATAAGAGATTTCTATACTGTCGTTGATCACATAACTAGAGGTCTAGCAGTTGGTATCTTATCTTGTGGGGGCTAGTCAGTGCAGACCGGCGACAATTCGACCCAGTGGGATCTTTTGTGTCGACACTCTTCCAATAACGGCTGCCATAGATGTTCATGGCAGCCGGGACCAACGGCTTAACGTGCTCTCCGAGGCACGGAGCAGGCGATAATTGTCAATCAATACGCACATAATTTCGAAAAATCATATAACTTCCGAAAGTCAGAGGTGTGCGACGTAGGTTCGAACCTGAGACCCTCTGCATTGCAGTCTGTTGGTCTCCCCACTGAGCTATCGCTGCTCGTTAACTTGAAAGGTATTTAAAGCACAACAACATAATATATTTATTATTAATAAAGTATATAAAGAAAAGTTATGCTATTCCATATCACATTGAGAGATCCGAACCGAACAGTAATATTTATAAATAATAACAATAAATAAAACAGACGTTTGTTGACACATCGAACACAATAAAACCACTTGTTGATCAAAAAATTCAGTCCCACAGTATCAAAATAAAATAAAAACGGCAATTCCTTTAAACTCCCAAAAATCGTGCGCTTCTACGGCTTTAGTGAATATCATCAAAAGACATCTCGAGAGCGTTTCCGTCGAGCCAATGTTGTATTTATTTCATCTCAGCCAGGATTAGGCTTTCCTACATCGAAACTCGAGGCAACAGGTGCCCTCGCCCCGCGCGCGCCGCACACCCCCTCAACCTTCCCGTACTACGCTACAAAACAAGCACAACAAGATAAAATACACCCTCCGGTAACTAAACACTGTTTGTGCACATGAGGCTGAGAAAAAGTACACAGTCTAGTTCCTCGCGGTTCATAACAGCGCTGTTCGGCGTGGCACGTTTGAGTTTCGCTTTGTAAATTTGTTACAAGGAAACGTCAGTCAGTTATCGCGTGTTAGTTATATACGATGCAATGTATACCATCCGTAATTAAAAAAATAATGTGCTTTGTCTTGCTACAATATTCATTTGGTGATTTAGGAATTTTTATTTAAACATTATTAGCTATTTGGGTTACGAATCCGCATTCGACCTTTTACTGCCAAAACGCTGCCTAGTAAAGACTTATTAGGCAGCGTGGGCAGTTAAAATACATAAAGTAGGTCCTGTTACGAGATAATTCATGTTGACTGTACAATAATAAGAGTGTAACAAGCTTTTAAATGCAATTTCAATAACCTCACCACAAAATAATCTCTTGCATTATGACAGTCTTTAAAAAGTATACAATTACATTTTTGTAAACATATGTTATTAGTTATTACTGGCATTATGCAAAATTAAAACTGCAGCCTACAATCCATCATACAAACAAAAATTACAAAAAAGACACGCGTTAACTAATACAAGTGACACGACAAACTCACATCATTGTAAATTGTGTATACAGTAAAGTGGTCGCAAGTGTATTCACATAGAAAATGTGATGATTCTAAACGAGTAGTCTTCGCCTTTGGAGCAGTGTTCAGTTTACCGTTTCATTTATGCTCTACTTGACACTGTAACACACTCTTGTGTACTAAGCTTTATACGTTCAGCGGCAAGTCGATATGCGATATTTTAGCGGTGAACACACATCACTATCGTAAACTTCCACACTTCGGTTTTACTATTATACATACATCATATACAGATCATATCTATAGTCACATAAGTATTTTTTACGATGAGTAATGTATTACACTTAAATTTGACCAAGCGACGGTAACCACTTACCATCCAGTGAGACGTACTCTAACTCTATATTATATTATTCTTATTTCTGTGAGAAACACAAAGGTTACAAGGTTTGAACTGCCTACATAATATAAAGTTTGATGTAAGCATAATAATGTATATTTATGGACTCAATGCGGCGATAGGCAGAGGAAACCCCCAATAAAGCTTAACCTGTCCTGGAAATTAAACCAAAATTCTTATCATCGCTCGTAAACGTAAGCGTAAACTTATGTCGTGAGACTAATTGGCTAACAGGTCAAACATACTTTTGCATTTATAATATTATAGGCTCTGCCCGCAGCTTCATTCGCGTTATGGTATATTTTTTAATAAATTTCTATCCCGCAGGTACAGTTCATTTTTGTATGAAAGGTACTCTATGTCCCTTTTCCGTACCTCTGACAAAATGCATGCAAAATTTCATGATTATCATTCGAGTAGTTAAGGCGTAAAAACGTAACAAACAAGATCACATTCGCATTTATAATGTTAGTTAGGATGCTTTCGTTTTAAGCAGCAACGTTGAACATTATTAAAAAAGTAATTTTCTCTGTAATGGACGAGAAAAGACTGACTAAGAAAGTTTATAAGGCTAGTGTGAATGGAACAGTCGCAAGAGGAAAGCCTAGGCGTTCTGGACAAAGGCCAGGTTAAGAGCACCTTCAACCGATGGGCGTGTATGAGGAATGTGATGAAAGTGAATGAAGCCAGAGAATAATAATATAATAATAATAATATTCTATAACATAAACACAACACGATCTAGCCCAAACTAAGCAGAGCTTGTACTATGGGTACTAGACAATGGATAAACATACATATATGCTTTTTGTTTGTAAATACATACATATTATACATAGAAACACCCAGACCAAGACAAACTTCCATGTTCATGCACACAAATGTTTGACTTGTGCGGTAATCAAACCCGCGACCTCTGGCGTGGCAGTCGGTTAGACTAACCACTACGCCATCGAGGCTGACTTAATCAGGATCGTAGCAAATGGAAATATGTAGTCTCTGCCTCTGGGAAACAGGCGTGAGGCAGTGGTCCGACCGCCAACGATGAACGAGAAACGAGTAAAACTAGAAACTATAAACTAGTTGACGATCAGCGGGAAGCGAGTGTGTAGTTTCGATAGTTTTGTCGCCGGGCTATAAGCGAGTGTGCAAGTGCGACGAGCGATTACTCGCGCCACTCGCCCGCAGTCGCTCAGTCCTGTGCAAACCAGCGCGCGGCGACGAGAGAGCATCGCTGAACGAGTATCGCTGAGCGAGTTTATTTTTGAAAGCTCTTGTCGCTCAGCGACAAAACTAGTAAAGCGAGTCGTCGCCAGCAGTGTGAACAGTCAGCGAGCAACTTTTAATATATGCATCTCTTTCGTATACACGGAATGTATATTATTTGTGCGTTTCTTGAGAGAGAAAATCGCCGATTGTTAGTCGTTTTCTCGCCGGCGGTCGGACCGCTGCATGAATCTATGTATGTATGTATGTAATTTTCTCTGCTCATTACATAAATGTCCTGCGTATTAAAATGTAACGTAGAACTACTGATTAGTTTTAATGGAAGAAATTATGATGTGCTTGTTGCTTATTTAGTAAGTCATCTGTGAGTATTCGTATACTCGTATGATTTTAGTTTATATTAAAATCTTAGCGTTGCTTAAGTGCTCATATTTCAATATTAAGGATAGCTATGAAAATGTACCTTAAGTTTATTATATTTTCTTAACAGTTATATAACTTTGCAAAATAAATGACTAGCAAAAATATTTTATAAATTTCATTTTCGTTATTAAAATATATTTTCTCTCATATAATACATGAGATGTACATATAAGGTAATTATTAATTAAACTATGAGATTCGAATCCCGGGTCGGGTTAAGAATTAATAAGGTTTTCTATCTAGTGTCCAGTAAAAGCATGAAATCTGGGACTTTGGCTCGTTTCCTATCATGGTTAATTTAAAATAAGCTCGACCAGCCAAAAGCTGAAAATTCAACAGTCAACTCATTAACGTGACGTTTTACGTTCATAAATGTTACTTTGTGACCTAAGTGAATAAATTACTTTTGACTTTGACTTTAGATATAGAGGCGTGTATAGTATTAAATTTCAAATAAATTGTTTCTACATAAACTGTGTTCAAAGTTAGATAGGTAGCCCGGATTTGCTCAATTTACCATAATTATAATATTATAGTTGCTGTTTTGATAATTTAATACGAACCATGACTTGACTTTAGGCTAAGCATGCTTAGCCTAAAGTCAAGTTAAGGATTTGCAGTTTATTAAATATGAATGAAAACTAGGCAGGAAGCACACAGTCAGACTGGTGTGGGTTCCGGGGCATGCAGGGGTGCACGGCAATGAAGAGGCTGATGAATTAGCCAGAAAGGGCTCGGAGCAACTGTTTGTGGGCCCCGAGCCATTCGTGGGACTCTCTGAGAGCACCGTAAAGGCAGCTTTGAATGCACATGGCAATGAGAAACACAGGCTAGAGTAGATGGCCCTTAGAGGTCTGGAACACTCCAAGCAATTCATTGGAAACGGAGCCACAGGCTTCACCCGGAAGTTTTGCGGGTATAGAAAGAGCCAAATGCGCCTGCTCACAGGAGCGTTCACTGGCCATTTTGGCACCAACGACTTCCTGTGCAGATTGAAATTGACACACGATGCGATCTGCAGAGTCTGTGGTGAACAGGACGAGTCCATATCGCACCTACCGTGTGAATGTGACGCGTTGGCTGGACTTAGGATGGGTCTGATGGGATTGGCATATCCAAACCCTGAAGACTTCTCCCTCTGAATTGTACACTGCGGCTTATGCAGTACATTCATAAGGAGATAGCTAAGGGATAAATCCTGGGGCTGACACAAAAGATCCCACTGGGCCGAAGTGTCGCCGGTCTGTACTGACTGGCCCCCACACACAAGATAAGATAAGATAAATATAAATTAAATAGTTTGTATGAAAAATACAACGTTACCGCTCTTCTTCATACAAAATTTCAATTTCATCCATAAAGATCTAATACAAACACATGCCTTTCGGAGATCTGTGGGTACATATACACCTCTTTATACACCTCTTTATGTTAATGCTGTTGTGAATAAGTTAGTTTTAGGCGCTTCACTGAGCTTGTGATGCCGTTGTTTTTGTTTCGATGTGTTGTTTATTGTTTTAAGGAAACATTTTCGGCTCATTGATGTCAGTTATGATACAATCTTGTTAAACAAAATATTATTGTAACATATCATCTGATTTTGTGACGTAGTGGAACAGTTGTGAGCTAAAATATGGTTAGGTGAAAAGGTCCATATTTTCTTACCCATTTATATGTATACTAGTTTTCACCCGCGGCTTCGCTGGCGTAAATGTAGGTTAGGTTAGGTTAGGTTTGCAACAGTTCTTTTTTCTGGATGAAAGGTACCCTATGTCCTATTCTGTACCCCTGACAACGTGTATCAAAATTTCATGTTGATCGGTTGAGTAGTTAAGGCGTGAAAGCGTAACAAACAAACAAGCAAACTCATTTTCGCATTTATAATATTAGTTAGGATTATATACAATTACTATAATATATAACACTATAATTGACTTTACGAGAGTTCTTTTTTTTTAAAGCAATTCACGCAAATACTTAATTTTTGTATAGCGGGGGACTTTCAAATATTCAAACAACTGACACAAAGAACGTCAAGACTCGAAACAACAATTTTTGGACCCCACAAATTTTTGTTCCGTGTAGGCATCAAACCCACAATACTCCAACCACGTAACACTCTACACAACTACACAATTCGAGCAATGGAAATTAAAAAAGAAGCTTTGTTTGTCTATTAGTAAAACGCCAAGTCACAATAATTCATCTGACTCTGAACCCCTAATAAGCCTTTCTAAATTCCTTAGAATGTTAATTCAGCGCCATGCAATAAAAAATTACTCTGTGATATTCAATCGCATACAGCCTCAACGATAATAATGCATCATTATATAAAAAGTCATAGCCTTACCTGCCAAAAAATAATAAATTGTTCGGAATACATTGTTATAAAAATCAAGACCTATTGACAGAAAAGGATCTTCCCTCAAAGCCTTTCTCCCTCATCTCATTATCCAAGCGCAAAATTACATACCGTAATGTTATCGAACAAAAAATCCTTCGATGTCGCAATTTATTTGCATATTACGCTAATTAGGAATCAATTTGAAAGGGACCAGACAACATATTGTGTTCTTTGAAAAGGTTCTTATGCCATCCAATAAAAATTGAACTGCGGCGTGGAGTGATAGAGGCATTTATTCATACAGTTTTATTTAGCTTGGTATATCAGGGTGGGTCACTGTAGACTGGTCGGTCCCTTGCTGCGGGCATGCCATTTCGTTATAATTGATTTCGCTTTTTTTACGGTTGGGTGAGAGTGCCACGTCACGTGCGTCGTTTTGGATGCGATGGGGTGCCAGTTAAATGGCATCTGGCATATATTATGTGTGTGGCGGCAAATTGGGCTTATACTTTTTTTACAAATGAAAAGAGAAAAATGTTGAAAGGCAATAATAATGATTGTCTTGTTAATAGCATGACTCTTACAAATATAACAATTAAGTAATTGTAAAAGAGAAGTAATGAAGCAAAAGTATTACAAATACATTTCCTCTAATCTTTTTCTTTTTAAAAGCAACAATCTTACTAGTAACATTTTATGATGACTTTACTAACACCAACGGGCACATAGAAAATCCAAACCCGAAACAAACTTTTTTGTATTGGCCTTAGCACCACATTTTTTGCTTAAGCGTTCAATTCTTCAAAATAGTGCAGTTGATCAGATTTACATTGCGTTCCTGTAGTATCGTGATTCCTTAAGTAAGATTTCGTCTCGCTTTACCTGATCATTGTCACGTGCTCTAGCAGCACGGAGACTTCTAATTAACCGATGAGCTTCTTGCTGTGTACCGGGCACATTTAAGGTTCCATGCTGACACTGAAAACTCCCTAATAGAAAAATCGAACAACATTTCATCTTTCGAATCCGAGACCGCACGATACTTCGCAAACATAAGCATACACTAATGCCCAATAAGCAACGAAGCATTATGACAAAACTTTAAGATCACACAACCATATTTTGAAAGCTACAAAACACCTAATCACTCCCAACTAAAACGCCTCGCAGTAAAGCGCTAACTAAGCACACGAAGAGTAAATACGCCAGAGTTACCCGACTCCGTAGTAAAGTTGCTATTTCAGCGCTAACCAATTCAGCAGATATTGTGTGTAACTTAATAATGATGAGCGCAGTAATATCGTTCATCGAGGTAAGATAGATGTAGGGGTGCTGTGAATCAAGTTTCGACAAGCATTGGATGGATGGATTAGATTTCCTGCCTTGCGTGTATTCAATAAAGTAGCTGAATCATTGTGAATATATATATATATATATATATATATATATACGCGTAAAGTGGTACAGGAGCTTTGGTCGTCAAAACTGAAGACATCCTGACCTTTGGCTAATAAGATGTAGCCAAATTACTTTGTAATGTATTCCAGAGATCTGTAAAACCTGGTGGCTGAAATTGCTAGAACGGTGGAATCAAGCCTTTTGTGGCCGGCATTGAGTGGGCTTTTCTAATAATTATTAAACTCTGCCATCATTGGTCTCATGATATAAGTTTACACAAATATTTGCGTCTTTTCAAACTTGCGAGGTATTTTCTTCCGATCGGAATATTTATGGGGTTTTCCGTTACGAAATTCTCAGAAGCAGAACCGAGTTTATAAGCATGTGCCTATGTTTATAAAGGCAATGAACAAATATATATACCTGGTTATTGGATTTCGCTATACCGAGAACTAAAACACCGGTAGTGAGTAAAATTATTGTTTTCACACCAGCCGCGCAGCCAAATATCCCAAAATTGCAACATCAAAATCGCTCATTGACAACCCTACTTTATGCGATACCTAATAGCACAGCGATTATACTAATCACCTATGAATAACCAGTCGAGTGTGTGCAATTATACGTCTAGGAATATAGCAAGTGAAGCGTTTAGACTTGATTGTAATAAATCATATTGCAGAATATTTGTGTGATATTAGGTGTAAAAGAGCTTGTATAATAGGTGGAAATCTATACCTACAAATAAATAAAATTAAAGTGACTATTTTATAATGTCAAAATAACAGCGTTTTACTAAATGCATTATAAGGTACTTATATAAAAAAAACATTTTTTTAAATATTTTGTTTGTTTGTCTGTCTGCTCGTTCTGACTAATCTGTAAAACGGCTGGACCGAATTTGACGGGAGTTTCATTTTTTGTTATACGAAGTAACGTAGGCTACTTTTATTTTAGAAAATGTTATCGAACCGTGAAAAAAATTGTCCACGCAGACGTAGTCGCGGGTAACAGCTTTTTATACATATATATACATATTTCAACTAAAACTGTAATTAAAATAAATAGCTGAACTATTCCTGCTGTAAAAGACTAAGAATTATCATTATTGTGTAGATTAAAGCAATTCAAAATCTCAAAAATGACGATTTTTATTGATTGATGTCACTGAACCTACAAAGCTACGAAACTTTCATCCATATTATAAGATAATTGTCAATAGCTATTCACCGTGAAAGTAGCGCTATATAATAAAAATAAGACCTAAGAAATAAAAAATAATAATAATAAAGTACTACACAGTAATACAGTATAGACAAATTCAAAGTAACTAGCGGTCGAAGTTTCTTTTTTTATTGATTACATATAAATAGTATATATCATTTAATTCACCCAAAAGTTGCCTGTAAGATATTGCTGATATTATGTAAATATATATTGATATATGTAACCATAGTTACAGTACTACATCAGCAGAACAATGCCGAAATACTAGGAGTGCGATTCGACTGCGTGTGTCAAATGCATGGTTGTGTGCGTGTAGTGTTTTTTCATTAATTTAATGTACTTCTAATGCATATTTTATAAAAATATTAGGATTCGCCCCTCCTTCTACATATAAACTTTAACTGTGCCAAATTTCATACTCCTCCGTCCGCGCAATTTTCGTGAAAAGGGGTACAAAGTTTTTGCTTCACGTATTAATTATATAGATAACACAGTGTCTGGAACTGTGCCCGGCAAAGGGCAATAGTCTTGGCCCTTATTAAATGGAACCGAAATCATAGCTGGCAAAATGTGCACCACTGCCTAACCTTTCGGATAAAATAGCGGCATACGAGTACATTAATCTAGATTGATTATCTTATAATATTATGATAATAATATTCTATCACATACACACAACACCATCTATCCCAAACCAAGTAGAGCTTGTACTATAGCTACTAGACAATGGATAAACATACATGTTTACATTTTTTTTTTGTAATTACATACCAATTATGCATAGAAACACTCATGCATAATTGGTATGTAATTACAAAAAAATGGTTTGGGGACTAAGACAAACATCCATATTCATGCATACAAATGTTTGACTTGTGCGGGAATCGAACCCGCGACCTCAGGCGTGGCAGTCGGTTACATTAACCACGACGCCATCGAGGCTCGATCTTTCTCAAAGTCCAAAATCGTTTAAAGATTTAATGAATGCAAACTACCATTACGCGAATGTGTTTATTGTAAATTTATTTAAATTAAAGTGGTTATTATCCTTTAACATTTTCATTCGGATTTTCATATGTAATAAAATAGATAATTTAAAATTTGCCTTTATTCTTGAGTACAAAATTATTTTATATATTTAAAGTTAATTGATAAAACGTTAATTAAATAATCATAAAACTAAAGGCTTATTAATTATTTCCCTCAATCAGTACGTTCAATATGTACTTGTAAAATTAAAGATAGGCGACGAAAACTTAAATTTATGTTCAGATGTACGTTTGCCCTCTTAAATGCGATTTATTTATCATATATTTATTTATCTCATGTACTTTTTTATAATGTGGGAGAATACATTTCACGCATTCGGAAAAGTTAGTATTAGTAATAATAATATAAGTATATAATTATATTACTAGATAAATAAAATGATGAATGATAAAGATGGAAGGGACGGGGTAAATGATCAGATGACGGGTGACAGGGAAGTATGGAAGCGAAGGACATACTGCGCCGACTCCAAATAAATTGTGACCAGGGCAAGAGGATGATGATGATATATATTATTACTAGATAAATTTACGCAACATCAACTTTCACAATTGACATCGGCATGTCTTCGTTCCTTTCTTCTACAAACAATACCCGTGGAAAGCATTCGATCAAACGATGCGTCAACCTTGTGTACATAGTACGCAGATAAGCACTCTCTTTGTGTGAAATCATCTTAATTAGCCCTACAGAAATCGCCCGTAAGCAGATTACTTACAAACAAAAGGAAATACTTGGAACAAATTTTCCCTTTTGACAAAATCTGTATAATTAAATTAAAAATAATCTCGCCTCCCGTGGTATTTAGTTAATTTATATTTGATACGATTGTATTTCGTGAGTCGCTGAATAATGTTCGTTTGGTTTTGCATTTAATTATAATTATTTAGGCGTTTTCGCCTTCCTGGAAATGAACGTTTCAAGCAAGTATTTCGTTTATACTGGTTGGGTTTCAGCGATAGCTCAGTAGGGAGACCAACAGACTGCAATGCAGAGGGTCTCGGGTTCGAACCCACGTCGCTCACCTCTGACTTTCGGAAGTTATATGACTTTTCGAAATTATAATCGTATTGATTGACAATTTATCGCCTGCTCCGTGCCTCGGCGAGCACGTTAAACCGTCGGACCCGGCTGCCATGAACATCTATGGCAGTCGTTATTGGGAAGTCAGCGCCCTCTAATATCCTGACACTGGTCTAGCCTTAGGGTATCGTTAGCCTTCGGGTTGCGGAGGTCAGATGGCAGTCGCTCCGTGAAAAAACTGATAGGTATCCAGTGAAATCCGGTTAGACTAGAAAGCCGAACCCACGGGAATACTAAGACCACTTGGGAATAATAAAGACTAGGCAGAAGAGATTGGTTGGGTTTTAGCGGAAGTATAGGCTGACTTCCACGACTTACGTTCCTATGTAATCCGTAGGTATAGGCCAAAAAAAATAGAGCATATCTTTTAAAATTACGTAGTAGATATAACAACATATTTTATTAGGTAATTAAAAGTAGAAGAAATTAAAGGAGATAAGTTTTACTACCATAGCAGTATCATTATCAACGACAATGTTTCTTATATATTTATAAGCATACTATAGAAACTTAGTCAGTTGTAATCGTAAAGTAAATATAAAATTAACGCTCTAGGACCGGTTTTGAACTCAAACGAGGTTCGTAATCTCAAGTACGATGTCCTGAGACTGAGTTGATAGTGTACCCAATATTGACTGCTAAGAATTTAGGTTCCAGTTTACAGATAGACTAGATGTGCCCGCGATTTCACCCGCATTTATTATTACTGCGCCGACCTCGTGCGTCGTAGCGTGATGTTATATAGCCTATAGCCTTCGTCGATAAATAAGCTATCCAACTAATAAAGAATATTTCCATACTACTACATACTAGCAGACCCGCGCAACTTCGTCTGCTTCACATAAAAGAGTTTTCGGTTTTTGCAACATTTTTCATTGAAGCCCTGCTCCTATAAGTCGTAGCGTGATGTTATATAGCCTTTCTTGATAAATGGACTATCCAACAGTATAAGAATTTTGCAATTCGAACTAGTAGTTCCTGAGATTAGCGCGTTCAAACAAACAAACAAACTCTTCAGCTTTATAATATTAGTATAGACTAGCTGTTACCTGCGAATTTGTCCGCGTAGATTTTAACTAAAAAGTGTTTGTCTCCGCGGAACCCTATTTTTTTTCTAAAATCAAAGTAGCCTATGTTAATCCTTATAACATCAGCTATCTGCCAGTGAAAGTCCCGTCAAAATCGGTTCAGCTGTTTCGGAGATTAGCCGGAACAAACAGACAGACAGACAGACAAAAATTTTAAAAATTGATGTTGTCGTATACATACCTTATATACTTTCATATGCATTAGATAAAAGCTGTTATTTTGACATTACAAACAGACACTTCAATTTTATTTATTTGTATAGATATGCCCTTATAACTTCTAGTTTGTTCGACGTCGGTAGATGTATATGTCGATAATAAAATAGCAATGTTCAATTGTCAAACTGGTAAAAAAGTATGTAGACAAACATAATTTTTATTACCAACAGCTTTAGCATGAGGCGTCTCCAGCGTGAATGCTACGGGATTGCAAACAAGGATATTAGATATCCTATGCATCATGCGTTAATACGGTACTTGACCTATGTGTGTCGAGTTTCACTTAAAAGCCGAGTGATATCTCTAGCCCAAAGCGATCAAAGGCAAATCGCAACTGCTTATTACCCGGCGGGCAGTAAATGCCACCTATATTGTATATTAGTAGTAGTAGAACCTCGCTGATTTCAGCATGAGTGGGCCGGCTCGACTGGGGAAGGACTACTCTCTCACAAAATATCGACGTGAAATAGCAGTACCTATTCCTACTGTTGTATTTCGTTCGGTGAGTAAGAGTGCCGGAGGCCCAATCACCCATTTCCCTTTTCCCGTTCCTTCTCCTTCCCACTTCCTTCCCTAAAAGGTCGTCAACGCGCAAGTGATACCTCTGGTTTTGCAGGCATCTATAGGCTACGATAACCACTTACCATGAGGCGGGCCGTATGTTTGTTTGCCATTATATGTATAAAAAAAAAAGATAAAGAACACTTCAACATGACCACACCTTGTGTTTACATACAACAAGTAATTTATTACCTCAAATAATTATATTAAACAATTCGCCAGAAACAGCTGTTACATGCACTTCTCTAACCAAATCGGCATACAAATAATGTTAAAACGTAATTTTGAGTTGAACAACAAAGGGGATTCAAGGCAAAGAAGATTGTTTCCCTTTATATCTATTTAAAGATGGGAAACCCCTTGTAATGGCCTATTGCGGGTTCAATATAATTCGCGTAATATCACAAATGTTGCAACGTTAAATTTTAACGTTGTCGCTGCAGTTATTTTCGTGGTAACAGTGAAATGCGTGTAGCAGGGATGTTATTAGTAGCTATAGCTGTTACATAGAGTCGTTCATCGAATCGCATAAGGCTTAGGTTTACAGATGATGACAAAGTTCTGGTTTTGATTAATGGCTGGAGCAATGCGTTATCTTTATCCTATCAGTCTGTACTGTCTTCTATCAGATGAGATGTATCATATATGTATGCATGTTAGGTGACCTGTGCGCTCCAGACGCTCCAGAAACAATATCATAAAATTCAACAGACTAGTGATGTAAATGTAAGATAAAAATTCGTATTAAGTTTTGGTATCACAAAATTTTACTGTGTTGGATAGTCATATCAGACAATATACAATTTGTCGGCATCGATAGTATAGTGGTTAGTGTAACCGACTGCCGCGCCTGAGGTCGCGGGTTCGAGTCCCGCACAACATTTGTGTGCATGAAGATGGATGTTTGTCATGGTCTGGGCGTTTCTATGTACATATAAATAATAATAATATAATAATATCAGCCCTGTGTTAAACTGTCCCACTGCTGGGCACGGGCCTCTTCTCAGTGTGAGAAGGGTTAAGCCATACATGTATGTATGTTTATCCATTGCCTAGTACCCATAGTACAAGCTCTGCTTAGTTTGGGCTAGATGGTATTGTGTGTACGTGATAGAATATTATTATTATTATTATAGTCGGCACTAAACTCGTCGTATAACGTACATGACGAAAAATATGTGTGACGGATTCTCATGCACTTTTCGTGGATATAAAAGAATAAACGTACCAATAAAGCTTCGAAATCCCCGGCTGGGTTACATTAGAATATCTGTGTTTTCACATTAAAAAGTAAAGTTTTAATAGAGCAGTTTTTTGGATGTTTATGAAACACCTTTCCCCAAGGGCCACGATATTAAAGCTCTCAACAAGTACTCTCAACGCAACGCAAGGGTCAGATATAATTAAGTATGATAAGCGCTGAGCGTATTCGCTTCAAGCGTAATTTTCATGGCCTCGGGTACCAATAAACACCAGTTTTTAATTCAACAACCACGCCAGTAATATTTTAAATCTACCGCCGAAACAAACAAAAAATCACACAAACACTTCAAAAATTTATCAAATTAATTCAAATAACGAACGGCAGACAAACGAGCGGTTCAGAGGGATACAGATTAAAAATCACCATTTTATTTCTAATTTATAAACGAAAGAGGGGCGGTTGTGCGTGTTGGGTGCGTTTTATGACCGACAGAGGGCGCTAATGACCTCAAATAATTGGTGCTTTAAATGTAAATGACTACACACGCCAACCTCTCCTGGCTTTATTAAATTTCGCGATTGCTTAGCAAGTTTATGGTATGTTATCGCTCTATGACAGGTAATTGGGAATCAAGATTTTAGATGCTGACAAATGTCATCTTACTCGGAGCAATCTGTATACTACTTCAAATGTAGCCATACACTCAATCCTGTATATTCTCGAAAGGGTACGCAGAGGTATATTATAACGACAATACGTCAACCATGTTTTTATGTTATTGGGTACAAGCCTATTGCCGACTGTCGGGCTTATTTCGAGTCATACCGCGCTCCTTCCAAGAGTTTTCCAAAAGAAAAATTAGGCGCGATCCAGGAAACTATCACGAGACCAACAATGCAATCCTATTTTAAGCTGTATACTACCTCATTTGTTTAGTGGCATACGTTCATCTTATTGGTACTACACGTCTGAACATCGTGGATTCTATTCTCTGGCCATAATTTCCAGGATTGAAAAAAAAAAGAAAGAAAAAAGACACAAAGGGGCACAATTAAATCATTACAGGAAAATAAACTAACAAATAAACAAGAGTAAAAAAAATAAAAATAACAATATTATAAAATAAACTCGAAGATTTATTTTATAATATTCTTAATAATTTCAAAGAGTAATACCATAATTAGGAGTTTATAATTTCTGCTTACTGGCAACACTACATCTCCAGCCTGACTAATCGGAAACCGACTGCCTGATTGAGGATATTAATATCGAACGGAAGGCACAATGGTGCTGCCTGGAGATCACTGGACTTAAGTGTACCCGCATCACAGTGACTTCTGATAAATAAATTAGTAGAGTCCATAATACACGAGAGATACCTTTTCCCCATTCCCCTAATGTTGCGAACACTTATAGACTAGAGTAACCGTTCACTATCACATAGACCAATGACGGATGTACGGAGAGCAGCGTGGTTTAAATACCAAGGCGACGGCACTCGGCCTCGAGTGTTGTGGGTTCGAACCTCACACGGGACAAAAATTTGTGTGATTCACAAATAGTTGTCACGATTCTAGGTGATCTTTGTTTCGATTCTATTTCCACAAGTCAAACATTTGTGTGCACAAACATTGATGTTTGTCTTGGTCTGGGTGTTTCTATGTATAATATGTATGTATTTACAAAAAAAGTATTTATGTATGTTTATCCATTCTCTAGTACCCTTAGCTCTCTGCTTAGTTTGGGCTAGATGGTGTTGTGTATATGTGGTAGAATATTATTATTATTGTTTGAATTTTGGTAAAATCTCCATCATTAATCCCAAAGAGTATAATAATTGTTTTTAAAAAAATACAACAAAAATATCATTTAAATCATAGATGCACGTTTAAATATGGTCACTTTTCTTGATATTACTTTGTCATATGTCATGCAAAGCCAACATGACATCGGAATTATAAATATTATATCATCAGGCTTACATACATTGAAAATTGTATTATTAATTATCATTCTCTATCTAATACGTGAATTTTGTGCTCGTGTAGACACTTATGTGTGCGATTTAAGTTTGGTGATTAAAATATTTGATATGGCATATATGCTTAAGTAATTACCTCGCCACTAACGCCAAGCCAAGTTTAAGTTTGATTGTTGTGGCTTCGAATCCAATACGAGACCTAAAATTGTGTGATCTAGAAATAGTTGTGCCGACTCTAGATGATAATATTCATGTTTATTATATTTTGAGTGTTTATATAGTCCCTCGCGACATAACAATTATAAAAGTGCAGGTATAGTTATTTTTAAAACCGACAAATATAACATATATTATTTATATTATTTCATACAACAGGAATGCTTTTTAAACCAAATAAATGAGGCACGAGAATATATGAAACATAACACAGAAACATTTAAATATCAAAGTAAAATTAAAGTATCATTAACACAAAATGAAAACCGATACTACTTCAATCAAGAATCAAAAATTAATTAGCTAGAAACTAAAGTACTAAGCTTTAATCTACCAAAATTTATAGTCAGTAATTTAGTAAGTGTTCATTAAAATGACTATTAAACGTGGCGATACTGTGAACTATTTCAAGAGGCAACATTGATGAATGTGCCGGCTCATTAGCGGAGCTACATTTAGCTCAAATGGTTAACTATTTTCATTTACCTGAGCGGAATTATTTGGATGCTTGCAAGGTAAATGCAAAATTGCTGTATATTTTTAAAATAGATCTATAAATAAGTATTACTGATAATTATGATAGCTCAATGGGGAGACCACCAGACTGCAATGCAGAGGGTCTCGGGTTCAAACCCACGTCACGCACCTCTAACTTTCGGAATTTATACGACTTTTCGAAATTATGTGCGTATTGATTGACAATTATCGCCTGCTCCGTGCCCCAGAGAGCACGTTAAGCCGTCGGTCCCGGCTGACATGAACATCTATGGCAGTCGTTATTGGGAAGTCAGTGCCCTCTAATATCAGGATATTAGAGGCTAATAAGGCTAAGGCTAGACCAGTGTCCTGACACTGGCCTAGGGTACCATTAGCCTTCAGGTTGCGGAGGTCAGGTGGCAGTCGCTCCGTGTAAAAACTGATATCAGTCAAATCCGGTTAGACTAGAAAGCCGACCCCAAGTGACTTGGGAATAATAAAGGCTAGGGAGAAGGACTGATAATTATAACATAATTTAATGTTCTCTAGACCGAAGTACGGTTACGCCAATCTATCTTAACGATGACTTGCCATCAGCGCAGGAGGTGTTATAGTGTGCAATCTTAAAGTAAAGGTTTCGCCGCAATTCTAAAAGTTTCTGTTGGCCGACTCTATTAAAAGTTATCTCAAGGACAAATTTGTATTATCTTCGTTAGCAAATCTATCTATCTAAATTTAAATATGAGCAATTATAATCAAAGCGTCGAATTTAAATGTAGTTTTTAGTAATATGCACAACTCACGCCAATTTCCCGTAGGGGTAAACAATACTACGAATTTTCACTTGTTACAAACCTAGTATATGAAATATGTATAAATATGTTTAAGAAATTCTTAAAATATTAGATATTACGATTTTATCAATCCACTCATCATCCAAAACATATTTCTGTTAAGTTTTTATTGTTAATTTTTAATGTTATTATTGCACTACTTACTTGATTTACCCTATTTGACTCTTAACCCAAGGAAGTAACATTTCGCAGATTAGTTCACTAACTTCCTAACTTATTATCGTCATATAACAGCCTTTATGTTTAAAGAACATCCTTGGAAGGCACATTGAATTATACCATTCTCATAAATAGCTGTACTAAAGATCTCCATAATTACGGCTTATTATCTACGTGCATGGCACGGCAAAATCAACCTTAGCGATAAGAAATTAAAAACTAAATCTGCGTCAACAGCTTGTCGTATAACAAATGCACTCCCCTTCAACCCTCATTCTAAAATCAGTAAGCAAGCGCTGCTGCTTAAAACAAGGAGTTGCCTTGTTTCTCGCTCCGTTACTTACACATACAAGTATATCTTTGACTGTTTTATTCACAAATCTAAACTAAACCAGATGTCGAGTCAAGAAACAATACACCACCCGTGCCAAAGTTAATGCTAATTTCAAGTATTCGTACGAAATGCCAGCTCAGTTCAGCCATTTAACCCTCCCCACTTCAAACCTCACCCCCCATCACCACTTTGTTACAAGTACCTACGAATTTAAATCACATTCAAATTTCGCACTTCGATTAAAAGCTCTAAGAGCAACGCGTAAGTGTTGAACAAACATTGGTACAGACCAACTTAAACCTACACTGGACAGTCCAGATTAATAAGACCTCTGATACGTAAAACGATCGCCCCTTGTAATCCTAACAATTGAAGGTGACAGAGAGGGGACAAGTGTCTACCGAAATTGGCTACGTTCGTGTGATCCCAATTACTATGTGCAGAGAGCCAAGCCGCTTATGCAAATGACGATTTCCCGCGGACGCATCTAATGGGCTATGAAGGGTGGAGGGGGATCGATGCACTTTTAGAAGCATCCTAGTTAGGGCTGCCACAGTTTATCTAGAATTGTGCCCTACGGTTTCATCTGATCTGCTCTTAAAGTACATAGCGAGAAGTTCAATAACCTAGGAAACCTGCCTCGACAAAATATAGTCTGAATACTTAAAATGGCTTTTGCCAAATCGCCTTTGAACAAACAATCTCTTTATAATATAAGTTTAGATTATATTATTCACTAGTGTTAACCTTGTCCACGTCTTTCAAAAGCAGCCAATTGTTGAGAACTAAAGTACTAGCGTCTAATTTAAATATCAGTTGACTATTAATCGACAAAACAAACAGTAGTGTAAAACCTCAACTGAAATTTTTCAAAAGATTTTTTTCTTTCAATCACAAACATACAGACTTACTATAAAATACAAGCTGCTGCTCGTGGCGTCGCTCACGTGACACTAGGAACGTATTTAAGGATAAAAAGTCAAAAAAGCATCCCATGTGCGAATTCAGGAAATGGACGATCTGTGTGCCACATTTTGGCTAAATCCATGCAAAGGTTTACGCTTCATCGAATATAAAACATGGCAATACCTATACAAATTCGTACTGTTTTTGTAGGATATGGGTAGTGGTAGTGCTACCATAGTAAACGAAGGGAGTATATCCGGGTCGGGCAAAGCGTTGATGTTTTTTTTTTTAAAGAAATTCTAAGTAGCGGCATGGAGTAAAGAGCTGTGCCCGATAGACCACAATACGCTCGTACTCTATTACGTGAGACCTAAAACCATGCCAGGCGTAACATAGGCTTAATACACCTCTTCCTTTCTGTGATACAGCCGTGAGAATATCATTTTATTACTCGTTTCATTTGATAAACAATTCATTATTAAAACATTCAGTTGCTACTTTCATCTACCATCCTAGTTTTCTAATAAATAGAGATAACAAAAAAAGAAAGACAATTCGTCAAGATTGGTCACTTTGTATAGTCTCAACTACTAGTACGCCATATTTGCTTATTAAAATAACAAAAGTCGTTCGAGTTAACTATCCGTATGTAAAACGAATCGTTTTACATACGGATAGTTAATTTTGATATTTCTATGAAAAATATGTAAAAAATTAAATGTCTGTAGGTAAAACGACTCGTTTCTTAATATATGAACCGGGCCTATTCCCATGTAAGGATGTAGAGTAATTTATTTATTTTAAAAATATAATTACATCCTAACTAATATCATAAATGCGAATGTGAGTTTGTTTGTTTGTTACACTTTCACGCCTTAACTACTCGACCGATCATTATAAACTTTCGCATACACGTTGTCAGAGGAACAGAAAAAGGCCTTTCATCCAGGAAAAAGTACGTTTACTAATCTAACATAAACTAAATCTGAATCTAAATCTGCAATTAAATTTACACAAGCAAGGCCGCGGGTAAAATATAGTTGCCAGTTTCATAGTCAAGAATTTTTTTATCAAAATGCCCATCTATGTGGGTTTTCAGGTATTCTAACTCTTCCAGTCCAATTAAATTTATACACCTATATATCTAGCCTGTCTAATTGCCGCAAGCAACCCTATCCACTCTCTACTTACCCCAGTACTAAATCAGGATCGCGGTATTGGGGATAAAGTGACCAGCGTGTAGGCAACACTAGGTTGTGAAATATAACACTAGACGATTGAACTGCGAGCAGAGGACTGGATGTTTGGATGAAAATGCACTGTTATTAGGTGATGTTTGACGATACGATGAGTAGGCTGAAATCGACTAGATCAAAGATGTGTTTAACATGTATAGTGTATACTGATTTGACTGCTTCAGTACCGCTATGGTGCTGAATGGAACTGCTATGTATGAAGCTCGTTTTGCAAATCGGGCAAAGTACTAATTGGTGTAATGCACTGATGATTCTTTATTATCGTTTACCATGCACACTCTGTAATGAAAGTTGTCTTTTAATTATCACTTTTTTATACCATCAACCAGTTAAACATACAAACAGGTCGTCTGGTTGTAAGTGGTTACCGTAACCTAGCGTAATATTGATCAGGGAAGCTTTATGCGGCTTGCTGATCCAGCAGATAACTTTTTGTGCTCTGTTTGAAGGATACAAAGCAGTAGTTTCCAGGGAAAGCAATGATACGACTCAAGTAGTTGTCAAGCTCATGTTATCGTCACTCTAATCACTGAATTTAACAGAGATTATCAATCCCAAAAATCCTACACACCAATACATAGGCTGTTAGCCCACAATTCGATAAATTTATAACTCAAGTGCGCCTTTATTGGTGCTTATCCCCTTTAATTGCCGAGTGAACGCATGTGAGTTTGGTTTTTCCTTTAGTTTCTCTCGTGTAGGTTGGCAAGGGATTATAGTTGGGTATTTTGTGGGGGCATTTATACAGCCTATATAGGTCGTTATATTTTTATAAAATAATAATCTTATCGAATAATGTTAATGTTCGTGTCATGGTGGAATGATAAGAAAACAAACTCATCGTAAAGTCAGATAGAACGTCCTGTTCTCTCTTCCTCTATATTTGTTTGTGTCTCTTTTATAATTCATATGTAACGATATTCTTGTTGGCTAAAATAATGTAGTTAAATCAAATATATAATTATTATTTATTTCTACATCAGGGCCAACCCGCATTGGGCCAGCGTGGTGGACTATGGCCTAACCCTTCTCACACTGAGAACAGGCCCAGCTGTGGGACAGTTTAATACAGGCCTGATATTATTATTATATTTACATCAGGATAAAATGGCTGGATATTTAATCAATCAATATTAGTATATCAGACATAATTAAAAATCTATTGTGGTTGGCCACCGGTGTGCCGCCGCAGTTTGAAAGGTAAGGGTAAGACAATTACTATATGTTGCTGTTGAAATGTAAATAAAACATTAAATACCAATATTTCTTCAACGCCTCTAATCTAAACAATCCTGGTATGGAATATTATATTCCATACAGTGATGTCACGAACGGCGGCAGGAAAAGGCTCTGGTTCGGTCGTGAATGCGCTGATGCTGTTGAACGCAAACAGACAGCGTACCGTGCTTGGACCAGGGCTCGCACTCTCCACGATCCTAACGTGGATCACCTGAAGGCAGCGTTCAACCAAGCCACAAAGGTCTTCAAGAGGGCATACTTAAAGCGGATGCCCAGCGCGTCGCACGGTTCGGCCAGGAACTCATGGCACATCCTACGGGCAATCGTAGTTATTGGCGCCTGGCCAAAGCCGTGCAGTCCAACTTCTGCCAGACCTTGCTGCCCCCTCTGAGGTATCCGAATGGATCACTAGCTCATCGGCCGCAGGAGAAAGCAGATCTGCTTGCAAATCTCTTTGCGGCCAACTCCCGAATCGATGACTGCGGTTCGCAGCCGCCTAACATTGCCAACTGCGGCTACACCATGCCTGATATATGTATCAGGCAACGAACCGTTCGTGCGATACTGCAGTCTCTCGATGTTCGGAAAGCCAGTGGACCTGACGGCATCCCAGCTGTGGTCCTTAAAAAATGTGCAGCGGAGTTGTCAGCCACGCTTACGCGCCTATACCGGTCGTCTTACGCCGCAGGCATTGTGCCTGAGGCTTGGAAGGAGGCAAACGTTCAACCGATTCCCGAAAAGGGGGACCGTTCCAAGCCAAGCAACTATCGACCCATAGCTATCACCTCGGTGCTCTCCAAGGTGTTCGAGCGGATTATAAACACCCAAATTGTCCGCTAGCTGGAGGATCAATCGTTGATCAATGATCGCCAATACGGCTTTCGGGCTAAAAGATCAACGGGTGATCTTCTAGCGTTCGTCACGCACCTCTGGGGTGAGGACAAGCACGGCGAGTCTTTGGCTATCAGCCTTGACATAGCCAAAGCTTTCGACAGAGTCTGGCACCGGTCTCTTCTTTCCAAGCTTCCGGCCTATGGCTTGCCCCCTCAACTGTGCACCTGGATTGCAAATTTCCTGCAGAAGCGTCGTATTTGGGTCCTTTGCGATGGTCGCGCTTCCAAATTTATGCAGGTCAATGCAGGAGTGCCTCAGGGTTCTGTCTTATCCCCTACGCTCTTTCTTATGCATATCAATGATATGTTGAATCTCGGCAACATACATTGTTATGCGGACGAGTATACCGTGCATGGGCGATATCTCGGACATCCTGGGGCCAAACAGGTTGAGGTTGAGGGGAAAAGGCAGAATCTTGTCGTTGAACTTGACCAGACCTTGGACCGCATCTATGAATGGGGTGCCAAGAACTTGGTCGAGTTCAACGCCAAGAAGACCCAGGCAACAAACTCAACAAAAAAGTCTCCGTTCCTTCCCCTCCCTTCTTTGAAGAACACTCCACTGGTGATACGTGACAGCCTGTCCATCTTAGGTATGGATCTTTGCCGCTCCCTTAATCAGAAAACTTATATCGAGAGCGTCATTAAGCAGGCTTCGCGAAAACTCGGTGTTCTGAACAGGGTGAGGCGGTTCTTCACGCCTGGGAAACTGTGCCTATTATATAAGGCACAAGTGCGCCCTTGCGTGGAGTACTGTTCTCATCTTTGGGATGGCTTCGCGCAGTACTTGCTGGACGCTCTCGACCGGTTACAGCGGCGGGCTGTCCATATCATCGGAGATCCAGAGGTCACGAGTTCACTGGAACCTCTGCAACTCCGTAGGGACATTGCCTCATTGGCATGTTTCTACAGAATATACCACGGGGAGTGCTCTGAAGAGTTATTCCACCTTATCCTGCCCTCCCCTTTCCTATCCAGAACAACGCGTGCTGGGCTCAGATGCCATCCTTACACGGTAGAGTCGATTAGAGCGCGTACCAAAAAGTTTGGGTCCTCATACCTTTGCCGAACGACCAAGGCATGGAATTCTCTGCCAAGGCACGTGTTTCCTTCTTCCTTCAATCCTGGGTTCTTTAAGCAGTGCGTGAAAAAGCATCTTCTCAGGCCGTCAAAGTAGAGACCTCAACATCGCCTCGGCTACTGTGGGGGCGATGTGGAGGCCATTGCTCTTAGACCACACGACTGCTTACCATCAGGTGGAGAGTGGTCATTTTGACGAGCAAAAAAAAAAAGAAAAAAAAATTTTACACTTGCCTTGTCAGAATTAAGACTAGTAGCGTATAATAGTCTATACCCACCTCACCCAGAAACATACATAACTATATGTACTAGCGATCGCCTAGTAGTCGAAATTCGACCAAAATTCCTAAGCTTGCTACTTTGTTTTCTCTTTTTCTCTATTAGGTACATATAAATAAGGTAATCATAGTTACAAAGAATTGTACGACGTCAGACGAACAATGTCGAAATACTACAAACGCGATTCGACTGCGTGTGTCAAATGCATGGTTGTGTGCGTGTAGTGTTTTCTAATGCATATTTTATAAAACTATTAAGATTCACCCTCCTCCGTCCTCGCAATTTTCGTAAAAAGGGGTGAAAAGTTTTGCTTCACGTGTTAATGTATAGATATGTTAACACACCAGCCTTATATGCTAAAGCTTGTAAATTCAAATCCCACCGCACCCGTCAGATCATTAAAACAGATTCTGAATTACAAAATGTCGATTATACCAGCTAAACTGACAAATTGTCAGCCACAACTAATAACGCTGCCCGAACATATGTTTTCGTGTAACTTATCCCGATTGATCAGCGTTTTATCGCTCGGCAGCTACGATTCGAATATAATTTGCGACGTTTAGCATAAATTTTGGAATAGCACCATTATGATCGCAGCCGTGTGGTATAAACAGCGCTTTTAGCGATGTAAAGCTGACACGTTATTGTTTGGTTAATGTGTGTTACTTGGCTTTGATGTTCGTGCATTAGTGTGTGTGCAGACGGAGTCTATTATGACTGAATCGCGACGACTAATAAGCGATTGAGATTTTTTTATTGTGTTTATGTTATTGTGTTCTAGCTTTTGCTCGTGGATTCGGTCGAGCACGGTCGTTTTCTGTACCCCCTGATAACGTGTATGCAACATTTTATGATGATCGGTCGAGAGTTTAGGGCATGAAATCGTAACAAAAAACTCACATTGACATTTATAATATTGGTTAGATTTGTTCTGAATGTTGGTAAGCGGCAATAGGCATATCACTTCTTCTTTTTAGGGTTCCGTATCTGAAAAGGAAAAAACGAAACCCTTATAGAATCACTTTGTTGTCCGTCTGTCTGTCTGTCAAGACCCTTTTCTCACGAATGCGTGGAGGTATCAAGCTGAAATTCATATCAAATACTCAAGTCTACTGTCCCTTGGAGCTGTAAAAAATCAAACTTCTAATCCAACGCAATCAAAAGATACAGCCGTTTATGCTGCAAATTTTCGACACTCACAAGGGAATCAAAACCAGGTGAACCGTCAGGTCCCGTGAACTCAGAATCTTGAAATTTGGTACGAAGCAACGTTTTATAGCACAGATAAAGGAAAAATTGCGAAAAGCATTTATTTTTAGTTACATCATATAATAAAAATATTTTTAATAATTTTAAAATTACTACCCCTTGAACGCGTAGAGGTATTACATTCAAATTCATATCAAATATTCAGGTCTATAATTTTGTTACAGCTTAAGCTGTAACAAAATCTAATCAAAAGAAACAACAATTTAAGCCGTATATTTTGAAACTCGCAGCTACTCGCAAGGGAATCAAAACCTAAAGGATACTTCCAGTCGACCTAAAATCTTGAAATTTGACATGAAGAAACGTTTTATAGCACACATAAAGGAAACATTTCGAACACCTTAAATTTTCAGTTACATCACATAATCTTTTTTTTTAATAAGCGTAAACTTATTACCCTTGTCCTCATGAACAACTAGGAATAGCAATATGTGGATCATTCAAATGTTTGAGTCAGAGTAGAGTCATTGGCGAGACGATCACTTAAACCAATACGTCATATGTGTTATTAAAAAAATCTCTCAGTTGTTCGAATGCTATACATAATAAAAAAGCTATTTAGTCTAGCCGCCGGTATGCCGCTGCAACATAATAAGTTAGTAAGATAAATTCAATGTAGATAATATTTCATCACCCTTCACTAAATGCTTTTTAAATAGTGTAATGATCGATTGTCCTACTCGATTAGTGTGACAAGCCAAAAATCGCCACACACGACGACAGATGTCTCTTTGTAGTAACGATCATCGGAACGTGCATAGAGACAACAATGATGTAACTATTGACAGAATGACAGACATCAATCGTTCTAAACGGTACTATATTGATATATCGATTTGAATATATATCGATTTAGTTTGGCAGTGCAATCTGTCTCAATAAATCACGATTACATAGATACGGTACATAGATAAACTCACGGCTAACCCCGAGGGAGGTAGGTATTGCATTCTAATATGTTTAACTTTTCGCTGTCCCATTATAGACTCCATAGAAAACCTATTGTGATGTATATCTAATTCATCGGACAGGTAACTTGTTAAATCTTACGCAATAATAGCTATTTTAAGTGTTGACTTTTACTTGGGTGCGTTGCATTACTGAGTAATGTCCATCACAAAAATATTACCAGAACCGTTATGGCTACAAATATAAGGGCCACCTTATGAATTGAGACCAAGGCTACCATCCAGAAAAATGAATATAAATTTTATTAAATTAATTAATATGACAATTTAAAACAGAAAGGCAAGTTAAATTTTCAAAGTAAGAAAAATCCTTTTCAGACCTAATGAAGCTCGAGAATATATCGAAAACTTATTTTTTTTTATTTACATACGAGTACGTAGACGGTTTGAACTTTTTCAATTTGAGCTCTCAGCCGGACCTCGTAGCATGTGTGCTACGACGTAGAGAGAACGTAGCGAACTGAACAGCCTCTACACAAATCAAAACTTTTTATTCGCCAAACTGCTGTTCGTCATCGTTTATACTTGAATAAAATTAAAGGAACCCAATAGCAATATTTATCAGTGATAACGGTATAGTATAATTAAGGATAGATCGTTAAGATTGCTTTGTTGGTTTACTATCTAAGATGAGGTCACAGATTTGATTACATGCTCGGATAGCCAAACGGAAGTAAACAAACGCATAATCTGCCACATTAACCTATTTTATACGGTGACCTCAAATTATAGATATTCTATATTTCAAAGACAATTATCTGCGATCAAAAGGTAACAGTTATCTAAAAAAAACATATCAAAACTTCCATAAATCAAAGAGAGTATTTTGATTTTCTTCTATCTCAAGTGAAAAACTTAGTACGTTCTCGTCGATATTAGCATACTTTAAGTAGTACCTTAGTCAACGCAAGCTTGCGACACCAGAGGTATTTTTCCAACATTGCTAATCTTTCAGGAGTTGCTTTGTAGCTAGCAAAGATTACAGGTCCGCTGTTGATAATACAGCAGCCTCAAGACACCACTTACCTAAATACAACATAAGGTTGACTAACTGTAACCGTAAGGTAGACATATTTTCCCAACCAGGCTGCAACCAGTTTGTACAAAAATCTCTAGCACAAAAAAAGCTGGTCTCGATAATTTAATAACAAAAAGAAAATGAAGGCTTTCGTTGATTAAACCATGACATTCAGAGTCACTGTCACGTGAAACTAAAAAAAACATAAACACAAATATAACAAACATAAACAAAATAATTATCCAAAGTAAACTATTAGGAGAAATCCGAGTGACCCAAAATACGGGTAGATGTAAATTATTCATAGAGCTCGACTTGTGTCCCGGGGCAAACTGTGATTCTATTATGATCAATAATAATGAGTTTCTGAGGTGTAGTACACAACTGTAAACAGACTGGATAACGTTTGGGGCACTGGGAGTACTGAGGTATAATCTGTATTACTTTTGGGAGAGTGTGTGTATGCCCCATTGGGTCTTTGGTATAAGCTTCTTCTCCCTAGCCTTTATTATTCCCAAGTCACTTGAAGTAGACTTTCTAGTCTAACCGGATTTGACTGGATATCAGTTTTTATACGGAGCGACTGCCATCTGAGCTCTGCAACCCGAAGCCTAACGAAATCCTAAGGCTAGAGCAGTGTCAGGATATAAGAGGGCACTGATTTTCCAATAACGACTGCCATAGATGTTCATGACAGCCGGGACCGACGGCTTAACGTGCTCTCCGAGGCACGGAGCAGGCGATAATTGTCAATCAATACGCACATTTACGGTTTGATTCCCGCACAAGTCAAAAATTTGTGTCCATGAACATGGATGTTTGTCTTGGTCTCGGTGTTTCTATGTATAATATGTATGTATTTACAAAAAAAAAGTATAAATATATGTATGTTTATCTATTGTCTAGTACCCATAGTACAAGCTCTGCTTAGTTTGGGCTAGATGGTGTTGTGTGTGTGATAGAATATTAGAATATTATTCTGCGATGAGGTAACCGTTAGTAAACAGAACAATAAAAAAATTAATCCTATATACAAAGATAAGTTAACATGTACGAATGTTTAATAGAGTAGATAGTACGCCAACAATTAGCAAAACGATCTTAGCACGCTGTCCATACGAGCCGGACTGACCATTAGGTGAAATTGAACGTAAACTGACGCTCGGACAAAGTACGTGTGTGAACTTAATAGGATGTTATCAGTCTAGTTCTTCATTGCATTGAATCGAATAAGCTAACATAGCGAACAAGTTTTCACCTTGCTGCTACCACCGGGATAAATATTCTGTGTTCACATTCCCCAATATAGCGATAGCTCAGTGGGGAGACCATCAGACTGCAATGCAGAGGGTCTGGGGTTGGAACCCAAGTCGCATACCTCTGACTTTCGGAAGTTATATGACTTTTCGAAATTATGTGCGTATTGATTGATAAATAATTATCGCCTGCTCCGTGCCCTGGAGAGCACGTTAAGCCGTCAGTCCCGGCTGCCACGAACATCTATGGCAGTCGTTATTGGGAAGTCAGTGCCTTCTAATATCCTGACACTAGTCTAGACTTACGGTATCGTTAGCCTTCGGGTTGCGGAGGTCAGATGGCAGTCGCTCTGTGTAAATACTGATATCCAGTCAAATCCGGTTAGACTAGAAAGCCGACCCTATTGGGATTAATAAAGGCTACGGAGAAGATTCCCCAAGAATTATTTGTGTGATCTACAAGTAATTGTTCACACTCTGAGTGTACTTTGTGTCCATTATTTCCTAACTAATATTATAAAAGCGAAAATGAGTTTGTTTGTTTGTTACCTTTTCACGCCTAAACCACTGAACCGATCATTCTGAAATTTTGCATATACATTGTCAGGTGTACAGAATCGGACATAGGCTACCTATCATCCCGAAAAAAGTTACTGTTCCCGAGGAAAACAACAATAACGTTTTTATGATAATAGATGGCGCCACGTGTCTTTCGAATCATGATTGAATTATATTATTACAAGCAGAGTACAACCAGAATTGATTGTCAAATTCTAAATTAACGTGAGCGAATCCGCGGGCAAAAGCTAGTTATTTTATATTTGTAAAGTCTCTCGTAACACAGAAATTGGCACATAATGCGATAGTTCTATAGAAAATTGTATTCAGATATCTTTATTCCTATAGGTTACAAATTAACAGTTATTAGCGAAAAGGTTCTTCAAAAAGGACGTTAAAAGATTTAACAAGGTCGGCAACGTGCAAGTGATGTCTCTGGTGTTGCAGGCATCCATAGGCTACGGTGACGACTTACCATCAGGTGGGCCGTATGCTTGTACTTGCCACTTTAGAAGTATAAAAAAGCGACCAAGTGCGAGTCGAGCTCGCCCATGAAGGGTTCCGTAGCAGCAAGTAACATGATATAAAATTTCTTGTAGTTCGTTGTAAAAAGTGGCTGTGACATACAGACGGACAGACAGACAGACATGACGAATCCATAAGGGTTCCGTTTTTTGCCATTTGGCTACGGAACTCTAAAAGCTTACTCTAACTAAACTATAAAATGAATTAACATTTATATTTACCTATTGCCAGTTTATTTTAATGTTGTCTTTTTTATATTCAGCCCAATATATAGAACCAAGCTAACCTTCCTTGTTCACTCTCTGAGAGAGAGTCCTCCTTTGGATTTAACTTAATTATCACAGCTGTATAAGAATTTGAATTCATCCGTTAGTTATATTCTTCTAAAGCTTCTAGTACGATAACTGCTTACTGTGCAGTAAGCAGTTATAGTGACCAGTGGATGCAAACTATAAAAGGAGAGTCGTACGTTGTAATGCCTGACAGCTTAGAGGTATAAGCTTTCACCAAAGCACCTCTCTGAGAAGCCTGTAAACCTGCTCATCTAATAAAGACAGAATGAAGACAGCATAAGGCTATTCGGCTGTGCGGTATATAGAAGCTTCTCTTCTATAATATCTTAAAATTAATGCAGGTTAAAGCAGGCTTTCTGTTATACCCTGCCTCTTCTGAAAGCTTGCATGTTTAGTCAAGGTTTGACCTCTTTTAGGTTCACCGACATAACATCAATCAATACACAAACTCATCATTCTTTGTCATACTAATCAATAAACTATAAATTTTTTATCACTCCCGGCCTGACCTTGCTGGTATCGACTTTACATACAAAATATGAACATATCGGTGTATCGGACAGTCTGTTCTATTCACATAGAAATAATACATAGCCTCCTCCATCATCGGTCATTTAATATTTATGCGGGAACCCAAGCCAGTGGATTAAAATTATTAGTTTGTGTTAAATTGATGTCCCTGGCTTACGAAGGCTGTAGTTTTCTACTGTTACAAATTGTTTTTGTATCGATTTTACTAATGGCTTCGTAAGAAAAATGTAGTACTATCTGTTTTAGTAATAAGCTCCTCTGTATTTTGAAATGACTAAAGTGGAATATCCCAACTTAATATATAATAGAAACGCAAAGGTTTTACTTTCGTTCATTGACTTACTTCATAATACCTTAGTGATCAGCGAATGACTTAACTTGTCTTTTGCATAGCATTAGCCCTGTTTAAACGAGACTTGTAAGCACAGGTATATATAACTTAAGCATTTTAATACAACTATGTCTTAGTTTCTCGTAATACGAGTGAACCTTATGCCATCAGACTGTGGGAATAGTTTTAGCTTTGGTGTTACTGTTGACGATTTTCTGAAGCTGAACCAAGAATTAGATCCCAAATAACAATCGGCAGTGACCGTACCTAAGCTAGTTTTTATATCTAGAAATTGTTAACAAAATGCAGACGCAACCACGATAAGAACGACGCATGAAATGATACGTTTTATTTTGATACGTGTTTCTAGATAGGTAATGTATAAGCACTGCCGCAAGCAACAACGCGTTACTACAATCTACTGTTCGACACAGAAATTGCTTTATCCAGTTACAAATATCTTCACAATTGAAATGGGTTTCGCATGAGACGAATAGACAACTCACACAAAATTGCTAGCACCAATTAAATATAAACGATGCATAATATGTAGTAAAAATATTCAAAGGAACTAGGTACCTTTTTATTTAAATTACTATTCTTTATTTATTAATTTACTAGCTGTCCCACGCAACTTATTCTGCTTCACATTAAATAATTTTAGCCCGTTTAAAAAAAATACTATCCTATCTTCTAAGTTGGACCAAATTACAGATGTTTACGAAGTTTGATCAAAATCGGTTCAGTAGAATTATTTAAAGGAATTAGGTACCTTTTTATTTAAATAACTTTTCTTTATTTATTAGTTTATTTGTATGAAATGTGGCATTTTTTTAACGATTATTAACAATTTGGATTTTAAATAACTAGTATTCTTGTTAACCCCTCTAGCTAAACTGCAATGGGTGTGATTCAAACCCGCGACCTCTCTATCGCAAGTCCAATGCCTTATCTATTGGGCTACCACCGCTTTATTTACAGAAACACAATTTGACAAGATAAAAATAAATAAACTCTCGACTTATGGTGGATCGTTTTGTTTGTTTTAAGGCTACATAGAAAAAGTATACATTTTTCAAGATTAAAGTAACGCCATTCTGCAGCCATAAACTAAGATGCATTGTCAGCGCAAAATACAAAGGCTGTGCAGTCAGAAAAGCATTATCCTATAATCAGTGGCAACTCTACTCCTCACTCGGCACACAGCACAAGATTATTTCGCTTCCATACCACATGAATAAGTTCCTCATTTAGCCCACACCACGTTTAAAATCCTGCCTGCCTCAAACATAAAATTATTGTTAGCTGATAAATAAAATTGCACAAATCACAAAGCAAGCCAACATTTACAACACTGGCAAAAGAAACACTCAACTTTAATACCCACCATACAAAAATTTATAACTATATGGTGTGGTAAACTATGTGGGCGGTGAACGCGACACTGAATTTCCTTATTGCTACTAGTGGTCACGTAAGGGTTGGTATCCATCAAAGCGGAGATGGGCTAAGAGAAAATGACCTTTTTCCACTAGGATAACAAACAAGCTAACGGCCCACCTGATGATAAGCAGCTACCGTAACCTATAGACGTTTGTTTGAGTATTACTCTCCCGTTGCATAGTACTAGGACGTTTTTTATCAAGAGTAGTTCTTCGAAAAAGAGTAGTTGCATCTCCGGCGCAAGGGCAAAAATTACTTGATCCCTACTGACAACAAAATGGTGTCAATTTGGCGATTTCACCAAAGCAACTATGGAAGAAATCGCCTTTAGCAGTATATATATATAGCTATGCTAAAAATAAATTAGAGATGTTTCATTTCTTTGATTTAAAATGCGCACTGAAGCTAAACAAAAATGTGTTAATAATAATATCCTATTAGTAATTTACCACACATTTCCTCTCCGCTTCAACCCTCTTCGCTTAGCTGGATACTGGGTATAAACGCTGATACTGCTGATATGTTATTATTTTGCGACATGCGTCGTGTCACCGACGAATAGGGTTGATGCCTACATGTGATTTTAATTTAAAACTATTTTAAATTACTCTTCTTCTCCCTAGCCTTTATTTTTCCCAAGTCACTTGGGGTTGGCTTTCTAGTCTAACCGGATTTGACTGGCTATCAGTATTTACACGGAGCGGCTGCCACCCGACCTCCGCAATCCGAAGGCTAACGATACCCTAAGGCTAGACCAGTGTCGGGATATTAGAGGCCACTAACTTCCCAATAACGACTGCCATAGATGTTCATGGCAGCCGAGTCCGACGGCTTAACGTGCTCTCTGAGACGCTATTTGAAATTAATACGCTACGGTAAATCTGTGTATCTCTCGAAACACGTCAAAATTTAAAAAATGAACACTGTTTACGGCTAATAATAATTTATGTTCTGTCACATATTGGCAGCACATGGCGTCGGTCGGGACAGGTGCCCACCTTACAAAGCAGCGAGGTAGCACACCGTGGTGGTTTTAGTCGGGAGAGCCCGACATTGCCCTCTCGCCTCCCCTTGTGGCGAGGGGATACGCATCAGGAGCATTTTACCACTTTAAAAAGAAAAAAAATGGTGCCATTTATATTTAGCACCAAATTAAAAAGAAAACGTTTCCCAAAGGCCAAACTATGCCATATGAAATAGCTCGCTGTCAAATTCCTTTATCAGTTTTGTGCAGGTATTTGCCACGATATTAACGTATATCATATCGTAAGGATATAATGTCACCGATATCGTTACGTTAAGTAAACTCAGCTGCCGCATCCACTTGAAATCTTCATGCAATTAAAAACAATAGCTACCTTACATGGACTTGTTGTTAGAAGTATCCCTCTTAATCATTTTAGTCAAATTCTTTGGCTGTATTAGATTTGATTTTGGTAAATTTAACTAACAATCCAATGTAATGCATATCAGCAACTAAGCTATTACCGTTTAAAACAATTACCACATACTACGCCTATGTCAAATCAAACTATACCGGCCATCCCTATACAAAGTTATTTTTTATACAACTGCCTGCAACACCAGAGGCATCACTTGCGCTTTGCCGACCCTTTAGGAAAGGACGTGAGAAGGAAAGGGAGCGGGATTGAGGAAAGTGGGTGATTGGACCTCCAGTACTCTCACTCACCGAACGAAACACAACAGTAGGACTACTGCCATTCCACGCCGATATTCTGTGAGAGGGTAGTCCTTCCCCGGTCGAGCCGACCTATTCATGCTGAAATCAGCGAGGCTCTACTACTCAATAATAGAAATAAAATAATTAAATGGAAACCGGTATATTTCGGTATTGTTTTGTATACTTACTTTATTACTTACCTTGAACTTAATAGTTTTACTTATCATCTTAGTTTATTCTGCAGATTTCGTTTCTTTTTCAAACATAAGTGAAGTCATTTTAGGCATTCAATACATGATTACGTTATATATATTGCCTTTAACGACATATACATTGAAAAGCAGAAGGTTTATTTTGCAAATAAATATAAAATACATGTATTGTATATACATTTATGTGAAATCATATTAGAATACTGGATATTACGATCATATTTACTACGAGTATCGTTCATTTGTGTGTTGTTATATTTTATGAATTGAATATAATTATGAAAAAAGATCATATTATTAAAATATTACCCTAATTATAAATGTTAATTCCGACCAAATGAAAGGTTAACCCTTTTAACGTTTTATCCGAAATCTAACTAAAACAATATGTATAGAAACCCGAAACTCATTACATTTTAAACACCCACGCATGCAACATTAAATATTTAAAACAAAAAAAGAAATATCCGAGTATACGAGTACGGATATTATCCGCAGTGGTAGCCCTAATTGGATGGCGTATACATTATTAAAACTGTCGACTTTCAGTCTAGATGTAATGCTATCGAAAATAAATGTCGACAGTGGTATGTGAAACATTCTGGTTATTTTTGTAATTAACACACCAGTTATGGTGAAAATGGACTTCTAGGAATCCTTAAAAGAAATGAAATGGGAAAATTTCATTTTATTTAAAACTGTACTGCTGCTTTTACCTGAATATTGTATAAAAGTTTGTAAAGAGATTGTTTAAATTTTATAATAATTTGTAATTAAAAATAAATCAATTGGTAAAGCAGGTTTTTGGCATTCTCAGTCTGATAATAATTAGGCCTTTGGACCTTGCAGGCTTAATGCAGGTTGACAGATTTTACATACCTTTAAGAACATTATCGATAACTGCCAGTCATGCAAGTTGGCTCACGATTAACGGGAATGAAAATAAACAATTTTATACGCACATAACCTGAGACACTCAAGAGATGCATGATTTCGATCGTCCTTAAGACGTCAGCCTGGGAGTCCAAAAGTCTACCACTAGGCTATCGTTAGTTTCAATTAGTCAGGTAAATTAGATCACCACCCAAGACTGTATTTTAACAATGCTAGCCACAATCACCAGGATTGCATTTATCAGCTCTCTGTTCCGAGGATCTCTGTTGGGATCGAACACAAAATCAAAATCAAAAATAAATTTATTCAACTTAGGTTACAAGGTAACATTTATGAATGCCAAAGTTACACTACATTTTTTCTGTGAATTTACATTTACTGCCACGTTCAGCAAAGCAAGGGTCTAGGGCTCATGAGAAGAACGGGCAAGAAACTCATGGCCACTCTTTTTAATCGCCAAGTTTACAATAAAATGTTGTTTACAAATAATGACTGTAAGGTGTCGCAACCATTTCTCCATGAATTACTACTGAACATACTACACAAACACACAACACCTTGACCGCGTCGATGTGACCGTACTAAATCCACTACACCATCCGGCCAGTAACACAACTAAGTAGGCCATACTAAGTGTTGTTATATATCTTTCTGGTATAAATAAACAATATATTCTTCAGAAAAATAACAGTGACAGTGAGTCACCTGGGACCATTATCTCCTAATAAATTCAACATTTCAAGTCACGTTACCCTCAGGGCTCTGCTAAAAACGGAACTATCCCACGCTATCCTACCAGTGAGCTTCGCAGACAAATAAGGAAATTATTTAAGAGTCTGTAGTTAGAACTGCTATTGTCCTAACGGTTTCAAATTCTATTTCAATTTGGAAACGAACTTGAATGTAACAAATGATCTAATTTTACAGAAATGGTAGTCTGGAAGTAGACTGTTGCTGAATTTAGTGCAAAGACTTGTTCCAATTTTGAGAGTTAGATCAAGTCGAAACTTTATAACATATGGTTAAACGCATGTCAATTGTTATAATTGGCTGACGGAATTAGCTGCAACCAATCAAAATACTTGAAACATGTTTGAATTTGTCTCGTCGTTGATTAGATTTTTAGGAATCGGTGTTAAGTAGGTTATAAGATATTTTGTTTTTTTTATTTTTTTGCACGTCAATATGACCACACTCCACTCAGTACATAATAAACTCTAAGATACTAGTTATTTTAGGGCATGGTGTTCCGCCTACAAATAATATCCTTTGACTAGACTGGATGATCATGCGTAGTGGATTGTGGCCCAACAATAATTGGCGTCGGGAAGTTATATATATAATATACTGTTCTTGTTCAAATTATAGAATAGAGGAAATTGACTATAGCGTCATCTTCTGTCGATTCTTGTACCGTAACTAGGTATATGTGAAAACTACTGCACTTTATCATAATTAATTGAGGCATCCTTAGGCACAGCTAAATCTCCCAGTCCAAAGAATATATATCTACAGATACATGATGCGTACGTATATACGTACGTATAAGTACGTTTAATTTTAAGCTACCGAAGTAAATTGGTGGAGTATTCACCACACAGTTAGTTCACGCGATAACTAACTTCCGCTTGAGCTTAACTACCTAGCTTTGAAAGGAAATAGCCTAACTTATAACGATCGAGAACTGTATTGATACAGTGCAGGCTCAACTTTGAACATCAATAGTACATAGTAAGTACGGTTCCTTAAATTTGTAGGCGTTATATATATGAACTTAAATCTGCATAAAATAAATAGGCATATAACATTCAGACAAAGTATCTAAGTCTGAAATAAATTTGAGTCTTGTACGGGAAACGATATCCAAAATAATTGGCGCGAAGTAATACCAATATAAACATACTTATCCATCATGTTTTGGAAATTGTTGTCCACCTTGGGTGTGTCAACGAACACAATAAAAAAATTGTATGATTTTTATTCTTGACCACTGTCTTAAAGAAACTAGGATATAGTCTGATAATGAGGAGTAATTTTTTACGTAAACTACAACGAGTTAAATTAACTTTATTTCTTCCATACTTCTATTGTGAACGGCAGTGAAAAACATGTAAGCAAAACTAAGGGATTATTCCCAGCCTAGACAGAAGTACAAATGCATGTATTTGCACACTACTGTGATATGTCAATCAAAGGAATTACATGACGCTCTAGCACGAAAGAGGCCTACGGGCATACGACAGTCTATTCGTGTATAATCCAAAATACGTGCAGAACCGTCCATTGAAAATAAAGGTGTGTTTGACCATTTTCTTTGCTAACTACCAGTATCGTGACGACTCGCAATGATTATATTTAAACAAAGAACTGTTGAACTAAAATGTTTTGAATGTGGTTCGATATCGCTCTAACTGTTATCTAAGTAATGCGAACTTTAGTGATTAAAAATACTTTATGTTTATTAAAATTGTGTTTCCTTTTGTGCAAGAATATAAGCGGCATTATGGAAAGTTAATGGTGTTATTTGTTTGATTGTGGAAGGTGCATTTTAAACAGTTTTTGTGATTGATATTAAGAGTGGCCGATGGTATTGACATTTCGAATATATTAAGATATTGATTGGACATTCTTGATAAATATAAGTATGTACGTGTGTAGAGCAGCGATGGCTCAGTGGGGAGACCAACAGACTGCAATGCAGAGGGTCTCGGGTTTGAACCCACGTCGCGCACCTCTAACTTTCGGAAGTTAAATGGCTTTTCGAAATTATGTGCGTATTGATTGACAATTTATCGCCTACTCCGTGCCTCGGAAAGCACGTTAAGCCATTGGTCCCGGCTGCCATGAACATCTATGGCAGTCGTTATTGGGAGTGTCGACACAAAAGATCCCACTGGGTCGAAGTGTCGCCGGTCTGCACTGACTGGCCCCCGCATAAGATAAGATAAGATCTACGTGTGTATTTCACTGCACTCCTCTTAAACAGCTTGACAAATTTTTATGAAATATTTTGGGTGTGTTTGCGTGGGTCCCTGGCTGGTTTAGAGTTACAACTGGACCCGAGAGGTGCCGCTGCCATCGATCCATACGAGCAAGACAACACCTGATGGTGCCGCTTTTTTTGTAAACACAATATAATATTTACATAAACAATTTTCGCGAAGGTTTTATTACACTAAAGGATATTAAAAGGGTCAGATGCTCGACTGTCGACATGGTTATTGATCGTTATATTATCAAATGGATACAGTACATAAAACTTAAAACAAAACTGAAAAAATAAAACTGTAACAAACTTTACACTATATATTCTTCTCGCTTTTATTCAACTGCTCTACTGGTTGCACAAACTCAACTATATAAATTGCATTAAATTATATAATTAATATAATGTCATTTTTTCAATTTATTCAAATTTCAACAAACTTTAGAAGGTGGACTGCAAACACTAAGTGTTTGTTTATTGAGTAGAAACACTATTGATTTATTTCAACAAATATAAAACAATAATTGGTACTTGTGTCGAGTAGGACATCGCTGCGGCACATCATGTCGCCAGTTTCTATATGAAATCAATCCACGCAAAAAAGTTATTCTATTTTTATGATTCGGTCTGCAGATATCTTAAAGTATTAAGAAAGTTATAATGAATATTATTACTTTCTGCTATTATTACTAACTGCTGTAAAGTAAAAAATGTGGCACATTTATTCCTACCCGAAGCAACATTTTTCTTTAGTACTACATTGACTTTTTGCCAGGTAATTAAGTCACACGCAATTGAGACTACAATTTATTATAAAATAAAAATGCCTTGTGTTTAAAACACGCCCCTTGTTTATTAAATCTGTAGTAAACATGTAAACAAACACGTATTACAGCTCCAGTTTCGACAAATCACTTTAAAATTTAATTGAAACAGAAAAAAGCGCCAGCATTTTGCTCCATACCGGGTACCCAAATTAAATTCCTGAAAAAAAATCATCTACAAAGAAAATAAAATATTAAGCATTGGATTTCAATTAATGGTGGCAAAACGTAGATTTTGATGTACAATTTGATCGCTTTGATGTTTTGGAAATGGCACGGAAATGTTTTGCGGTCTTTCAATGTTTCGGATTAGCGGATTTTGGAGGGAAAAAGACTGTTAGCACGACCATTTGGGGATAAAGTCTATTGAGTGTAAAATGAGACGCTTAAAACGATTTTTCAAATCGAATATTTTAGCCGTTCCTTGACTCATCTCATATTTGTTATATTTGTATTACTCTGTTTGACGTTTAACTTGTAATTTCTTGACAAAAATTGTTTTAATGCAGTCAATGACAAATGTCAAAAGATAAATAAGAAAAGACCTTTACACTACAAAAGATCATAGCTATAATATAGGGATTTGTTTACACGAAGAGAAAAAATGTTGTTTCGCATGGATAAAGCACCAGTCAGTTGCCTATTTTTATAGGCTAATATAAGAGCTTATAAATAGGCAGACGTGTGCTGTTTCGACTAACAAAGTTTCATCGATAAATAATAGTTTCCAAGATTATTCTATCCAAAGGTTATCCTCAGAGCCCTGTATTGTCAACGACACCACTGTTGTGTCGTTTACAATTTTTTTTAGGTAACAACACCACCGTAATGAAGTTCTAATACAAAATGTATGTATGCATTTATATCAATTATTATTTATCATTCGTAAGATCACGACATGACATAGATAATCTCTATATGCTAATCTTAATCTTGATGATCTTTAGCAAATGAGGTTAAACAAAGATACGTTGGAAAAAATTAATAGTTATTGTATAATATCGGGAATAGTTTTTTAATTTAGTTTTGTTGTTATGTTATGATTAATTTTGTTTTGTTGTAAAGGGTACAATTATTATGTTTTACGAATCCCTTGTGAACATTACGAAATGTTTTTATACACATCCACCAGTCGGCAGTGCTGAGGTTACCTAAAAAAAATTGTATGCTACACCACAGTGGTGTGGTTCAGTGGTATCGTTGACGGTACAGGCTCAGAGCGGGAGATGTTTTTAAGCAGTCAGCGTAACAATACCGAGGTATCATGATAAAAGTATTGACTAGACGCTGGCATTCGATCGATAGTTCATATTAAAGCTAGAAATATGTATAAAAATTATGAAACTGATGCAAATTTTGCATCTAATAATTATAGATTGAATACTAATGGTATTTTGCTACGTAAACGAGTATTATTGCGGATATAATTATAGACCTCTTTTTAAATTATCCAAAAAAGTTGGTTGTCTGTAAAGTCGGTTTACGAACGATAGTTTAACGTGACAACATCATAACGTGCGTTTCGCTCGCTCGTGTAGCGCTCTCGCTCCGATCGTAACGTTACAATGAGCGTAACGGGACCATAAGCGTAACGGGACAATGAGTCATCCTTTTTCGTGCGTGCAGCCGGCGTTCATCGATTTATTAGACGTTGTCACGTCAAAAAAAAAATTAATAGAACCGCAGCCAATCAGGCCCTAGACTACATCAAAACGTAAATTGTATCACTGTGCATTAATACAAAGTGTGCCTTGACCGCAGCGAGAGCCTCATCAAAGAACAATTAATGAGGGTAGAACAAAAAACCGCATACCCAACCCCACCCTAATGAATGTAGTCATGCGTTTTACAGAGGCCGTTTGTTGTCATGTTTGCATTTTTTCGGCCTAATAAGAAAAGTTTTGATGTGATTTTGTTTTTAAACGGACCGTGGAATGGGGTTTTATGATTTAGTGCGTTACATTCGAATTTCAAATTCAAATTGCAACGTTCAAATTGGTTATGAAAAGGAGGGTAGCAAATCAAATAATTTATCATAACCTATTTTTCATTCTTACTCATTTTGTTCACTCAGAATGTGATTTATTTGTAAAATGATAAACTTATACCATTATAATAATAATATAATAGTATTCTATCACATACACATAACACCATCTAGCCCAAACTAAGCAGAGCTTGTACTATGGGTACTAGACAATGGATAAACATACATATATACTTTTTTTTGTAAATACATATATATTATACATAGAAACACCCAGACCAAGACAAAAATACATGTTCATGCACACAAATGTTTGACTTGTGCGGGAATCGAACCCGCGACCTCAGACGTGGCAGTCGGTTACACTAACCACTCCGCCATCGAGGCCGTTAATTAGGCCATTATAATGTTTATAGGCTATCCCTACTTGAATTAATCTATCATTACAGTCTTTTAAAAACATTTTCTTTCATGGCGATTCAGATGCCCCTTGCGACATAAAGATCATCTTGCTGAAGAACTAGTCATACAATAAACTAGCAACATCGTCCGTATTTTTTAGACATACTGCTTATACCTGACCTCAAAGTTCAGGCAACATGCCAAATAACACATAAAAACGGAAATACATACTTTCATATTTCCATCATTATCATGAAAGCTGACCATGACAGTCTTGTTAAGGTGCTATCATATATACTAATAAGTATATCCATAGTTATAAAGTTCGGTAAAGAGGCTCCGTGGGTCGAGTCCCCACGTAAGCCTCCCAAAGGCCTGAGGATTTCCTTAAGGAAAACCCTTTGATATTGTATACGTATGGATAGAACCATAACTTCATCATAGAGCGACCGACTATGCCTGGTGGACTTAATAACACTGCATATATATATATATATATATAATGAAAAATATACGCCTACATATACAGAGTGTAATCTCGAATAATGCTTCTTTAAGCTCTCGATTTTATTCGATTATTTGAGATTACATAACAAAAAAAAAAAATCGAATATTAAATAAACCCTTGGGGGAGGCCTATGTCCAGCAGTGGACGTCTTTTGGCTGACATGATGATGATGATGATGATGATTAAATAGTTATTGTAAGAGGACTGAAAAGACTGTAACAGAGTGTAGATTTTTTTGTATCTTTTTTAAAGCCTATAATTTTTAAAATATGTAACTAAGTTTTTTTTATATTTTTCTGATAGCTACCTATTATACTTAGCCTGTTACCTGATTCCGGCTTGACATCGACTTCTGGGACACAATGTATATGTAGGGTTCGGGGGTATACCCGAAGGGGTATGCAATGGTGTACTACAGTTACATTTTATCAACTACTAGATTTTAACCGCGGCTTCGTTTGCGTAAGAGTAGGTTAGGTTATGTTTAACAACAGTTTTTTTTTAAATAAAATTTATCAGTTACTCAAAGAAGAATTTCTTAAATCGGTTGAGTCGGACAAACAAACAAAAAATCATATCTTTCCTTTTTATAATACTATAGTATAGATACGTCTACATACGTATATCCCTAAGGGGGTAGGCGCAGATGTATAACAGTTACATTTTATCAACTACTAGATTTTGTCCGCGGCTTCGCTCGTTAAATTTAGGTTAGTAACAGCACATTTTTCTCTATGAAAGGTAACTCTATGTCCTTTTCTGTTACCCTAACGCCTGTGCGAATTGCATGATAAGCAGTCGCGTAATTAAGGCGTGAAAGCGTAACAAACAAACTCACATTCGCATTTATAATATAGTTAGGATGATTTCAGGTCTCACGTGATAGAATCAGCCTATTATCGCTTTCCGGGTACATTTCTCGACTCTGAGAACTTCTGAACAGCTGACAACACTTTGTCCGATCCAGGAATCGAACCCGACCCTCGTCATTGGAGGCAAACATACATGCGAACTTCTGTCGTAGGATCTGAAACATAGCTGAAGAAATGTGTGTATAATACACGTTTGCTTACCACCACACGAATTTATGGGTATTAAGTATATATTATTACATCTTTTGGATCACAAAACTTGGCAGCCGTCACGCCATTCACAAAAACATAATTATGTCTCTATTCCCGCTTTTATCTAACATCCATCTCATAAAAAGCCTATAAGCGTCCGTCCGAGATTATCACATAACATTACATAGCAAGATAACATTTACAAATCGTTAACCCTCGCATTAAAGTACGAACATTACCGATATTATATTGTTTATCGATAAGCGACGTCACTAATTTCGGCTTTGTGCTGAATCTCCGAGACAATGACTTCACCAGGTCGCATCCCTAGGGCAAGCGCGGAACCTTTTCCGATCGAAGGCAATTTTAAAAGGGCAAGATGAGAACATTTGAAATTTTAATACCTTGTCCCGTAAGGTTTCATCTAGTTTTTGCTTTTGTATCAAGTTTTAAGTACCTAGATGGAGCAAATAATTAAAGATATACATCATTCATACATGTAGATATTATACATACTAGCGGTCACCTAGTGCTCGAAATTCGACCAGTTTGTCTGTGATATATGTCATTAAATATTGATATATGTAACCATAGTTACGCGCTTCGACTGCGTGTGTCAAATGCATGGATGTGTGCGTGTAGTGTTTTTTCATTAATTTAATGTATTTTTAATGCATTTTTATATAAATATTAGGTTTCGCCCGTCCTTCTCCATATAAACTTTAACTGTGCCAAATTTCATACTCCTCCGTCCGCGCAATTTTCGTAGAAAGGGGTACAAAGTTTTTGCTTCACGCTTAATATATAGATATGCCACAAGTTTGTCTCCGACGCGCGGTAGTAAACGCGACAGCTGTATGTGAGGTCTAAAGTTTGATTGCCCGGTTGGAAATTATGTTTTTAGGTTTTTCGATTGAGAAATAATCAGCACGGCGTCTGGAATTGTTTGATAGACGGCAAAAGGCCCTATGTTACGTGGGACGTTAAAACAACTGGCAAAATATGGTTCTTATACACATCTATAACCTACCTATTCGAGAATAGTACCAGAAAAATCTTGGGGCGCGGGCAACTATACAAATATACAAACCACGGATACAAAGAATACTTAAATTTAGAACAACCATGTTTAGAAAACAACATCATTTGTCCCTATGTGGGATTCAAACCTCTAACACATAGCGTTGTAGCAGCGGCAAGACAAATACTAAAATGACTATATGACCGTACAATCAATCAAAACAAAAACCACAAAAAGTACATACATATATTAAACGCAACACAAATATATCCTATTTTCACAACACAGAAATATTACCATCTCTCATTCACCCTGTCGATTTCAAACTCAATACCGCAGAGTACTAAACATACCTACAATATACAGAGTAGTATGTAGATACAACACAATATACATAAATACAATGTTGCATCTCGTTTGCTGGAGAACAATACATTTTAACGATAGAGACTGGTATGACATAAAGATGTTTATCAACGATAGCTGCTTAGCTGAGTATCTTGAATTGTAGTTTGGCTGTTGTCGTATGTCCTGTTTAACATTCTGCAACATTTTCTGAGAAGAAAAAGATCTGGCACTAATGATTTTAGTTTTGTTTTTATTTAGACCTGACAGACTCAGTTCTGCTCTTTCTGATAGATAATGCGTAACGGTGGTATAAATTGCTCCAAGAATGCAAAAAGCATCACGTTTTAATTTATTTTACGCAAATAATAAAGTGTAAACATAAATATAAATAGTATAATATTATAGTAATAGTATAAATAGTTTTAATAGTTTCAATAATTTAATTAGTAAAGTTTAATAGTAATAGTAGTGTAACAGTTTTAAAATTTTGTAATAAAGTGTCAAATAAACAACGCGATAAAATCCGTATATAGTAGTTTAATTTCATCAAATAATCATACAATATTTTTGACAAAATTAAAGGCGTAGTTTACAAACTCGACAGTACCACTGGGCTAAGTGTTGTGGGTTCGATCCCTATATGGGACAAAAAATATGTTATCTACAAATGGTAGTCTAGAGTCTGGATATTCTAAAGATCCGTTGCTTAAATGTTGTAGGTATATCCCCAACGACACAGGAATTATATTTAAAAGACAGACTTTGGTCTTCGAAGCTTTTCTCACACTTTACAGATATCAATTTACTGACACAAGGCACACCTTGACTTAATGATTAGTAGATCACACAAATTTTATTGTGCCGCGAATATATAATTTATTAATAGCCTGGATTCGAAGCTACAACACTCGGCGCGGCAGCGTCTAGGCGGCCATATCCCCGCTGCGCTATTCGTGACACTTCACAAGTTTTATTCGCGACATGATGTAACCTAATAAATTGAAGTCTATTTTCTATGAACGCTCAAACAAGATATTACAATGCCCTGAAAGACATATTATGCAACACTATCTAACTACTAAGTCATGGTAAACAATGAAGTACTTTTGACGTGTTAAGCCTTGGATGTTTGCGACATCTAAAGCATATCGTACATTTTTAGTATATTATAGACAATATAATATAAGAAACATTTTATTTAACGCGACTAAACAACGTTTCTATTTTGAAACGAATTATGGCCAAGACGATATCTTTTTAGTAAATATGCTTATTCAATAAACTTCGAAAGCTTCGATTTATATGACGGTACGAATACTCAATATACATTCGCAGTTTCATACCTGTATCCCCGAATGCATGGCTATGGATTGGAAATGGACGTTATGATTGAGCACAGCAGTGGCATTTACTGTCATTGTGCCACCAAGGATGTAAGTAAATCTGTAAATCAATAATATGTGTCTAATTGGGTTTTCTTCCTTTCTATATGATATCCATAAGTAGGATTCAAGTTATCCCATGCAGAAATGAATATATTAAATCATCGTAATCTAGCACCAGGGTCAAAATGATAAAATTAAAAACGGAGATGGCCCAATGGGTAAGGCATGGCCTTACAGACAAGAGACCATGGATTCGAATCTTACCCATTGCATCATCTACGTGAATCCATTCTCAACTCAAGCATTCATTAGCTGGAGACGTTAACAAGAACCCAAATTTATTAAAATGTGCATATGTATGCATATATTTTGATATATATTTAGCGTAAAGCATTCGCTATGTTTGTGTTTCAAACAGCAAAACAGCGCGTTGTGTGTCCATCCCTGTGTTTCCTAAGACGCCAAGCGGAACAATGCCGGGTTACCTAGTAAAGTACCTACGGAGCTTAAAGACGATCTGGCTAGTTCCCTCACTCTATCTCAAGCTTTTGATTGGATACATTTACCTCAGCACGAACTAAGTTATGCATGCTACAGACTCCTAGTCTCGTAGATCTAGAAGATTGTTACATGAATATTTTCTACACTCTAAGATGAAGGTAAATATTTTACATCCCAAACTTGAAGTCCATCAAATGTTTTACAAGCTTTTGCAAGTAAACACAATATGTTGGTTGCGTTTTGTAGCAAGATATAAAAGTTTCAATAAGTTATCAGACATTTTCATACATCTTAAGCATAGAAAAATATGTATAAGTCCTAATTTAGCCAAGTCTGATTTTAGATCTGACGTAACAAAGAATGAGTCTATTTCCAGTTCTAGAATCCGTGGTGTTATAGAGAATTTCGTGGCAAAAAAACTCAATAACAATTTTGCCTACCTAGAAATTTTATACCTTTGTTTAATGACCCGAGGTAGTCTGCCTTTGGGGTGATAAGTTGATAAAATAAAGGTAAAAGAAGTTTACGTGGTCGCCTTGTCAAAAGGCTGGGTGTGTTAAGATCGAATCACATAGACGAATATTTATGTAATATATGAATAACAGTTTCGAGTCTGAATGTTTTTTTATGTTTATAAAGTCATTGTGGCACAGTGAACCATCCGTATAACCTAAACTGTCATCTTTTTAAAAAGGAATACCAAACTCTTCTACAGAATACCAAATTTATATACGCAACCACTACATTCACATTACCGAAGTAATTGGATATACCCTTGTAAAATGAAATTTAAAACACTACACACCGTCGGTGAAGCCATGCCTTGTTAAAGTCTAATATTACATTCTCCGAGTCTATGCGCTGAAAATAAAGACAGGACGTTCGTAAATCAGTGTTGGAGAGCGAATAGTGCAAATTCCAAGGATAATTTTAGCTGACGTGACGCTGAACTTAGAACTTGAGCTTAAATTATAAATTGAGCATAAAACAACTATAGGTGTTGGATATTTTATTAATCTAAACTAATATTATAAAGCTGAAGAGTTTGTTTGTTTGTTTGTTTGAACGCGCTAATCTCAGGAACTACTGGTTTGATTTGAAAAATTATTTTAGTGTTGGATAGCCTATTTATCGAGGAATGCTATATAACATCACGTTACGACCCACAGGGGTGGCGCAGTAACGATAAACGCGGGTGAAACCGTGGGAACATCTAGTAGTACATAGATGACTGCACTGGCACTGACGGCGTAGTGGTAAAATGATCGTCTCGCTACTGCCACTACACTAAGTGTTGTGGGTTCGAGTCTCACACAGGTAAGTCTTTAAAAAAATATACCTTTTTTTATACTACTAAAGTGGCAAACAAGCATACGGCCCACCTGATGTTAAGTGGTCGCCGTAGCCTATGGACGCCTGCAACACCAGAGGCATCACTTACGCGTTGCTGACCCTTTAGGAAAGGAAGTGGGAAGGAGAAGGAGCGGGAAATGGGAAGGAAGGTGATTGGGCATCCGGCACTCTCACTCACCGAATGAAACACAGCAGTAGGAATACAGCTATTCCACGTTGATATTCTGTGAGAGGGTAGTCCTTCCCCAGTCGAGCCGGCCCATTCATGCTGAAATCAGCGAGGCTCTAGTACTCTAAAAACTCGCGCCTATATGTAGTGTTGATGTAAGATGTAACACAGAGATTTAGCTGGTTGTTTTTTATGTAAAGCGATAGCCTAGCAGGTGACATTTCACTACCACACCGAGGACTCGCGCGCGATCCCAAGGCATTCAACCTCTGCTTTTCGAAGTTATGTGCCTATAGAATAATTAATAATTGTCCCTCTCTTTGGCGGTAAAGGAAAACATTGTAAGCTGTATGTTTGAGAGTTTTTTAAGATGTGTGAAGTCTACCATCCCACACCAGGCCAGCACGATGGACTGTAGCCTAAAGCGGGAGAATGTTAACTATCAAATGCGCTCATAGTTTTGAAAAGTTTATGCCGTGGTATCGAACTCGAGACCTGTGCTGGCAATGCGACTATCTCTCACTGGGCTTTTGCTGCTCTAAAGCACAGTTTAATTATAATTTAACGATAAACATAACTTTGAAATACACATTTACATTTGAATCGATTAAACTTTCATAATATATTGGATATAAACAAACAACTCCTACAATTTTAATAGCAGACCAAATATTGACGTTTGCCAACGTATAAATTTAATACGTACTTGATACAAATAAACGCGTGTTTGAATTTCTATATTAATAATGTTACTAAGAATAAGTCTGTATCTATGCTAATATTATAAAGCTGAAGAGTTTGTTCTTTTAGTGTTGGATAGCCCATTTATCGAGAATGGCTAGGCTATATAATATAACGCTACGACTAATACGAGCGGAGCATAAATGAAAAATGTTGAAGATTTGTTTTGTCGGTTGACATACATTTTCAGGTGAGCAACCCATCGTAAGCGCTAGATTCAGTACCGGATTCGGGCAGTTATTGGTTTTTTATTTTAAGAAATTCTGATGAGTAACACGTAATTAATTCTGTTTTTTATTAGGAGAACTTACAGCTAGCACATTCAATATTAAAAATCTTAACCATTTAATGCCATTTACAAGTTTTCACCAATATAAATTAACTGTTTAAAACAGTACTGTAATCTGGCAATGTAGCCGGTACACGGATACGATCGACCCCTATTCCATGGGACATAAAAACAGCTAAAGAAATGTGGATCTAACACACCTGTCTTATAAATGTCTAGTAAATGTAAGGATAAACAGACGTAAACCCTATGTCTATTTTATATAAACATAGGTTTTATATAAACCTATATTTATATATATAAAATCTCACACTGACTATCCAAATTTTTAACAAGACCACAGATTTGTAATATGCACTTAGAAATATCTGCAAATAAATACTATATCCCAATGACATTTAAATACATAATAAGGCTGAAATTGGTAATAGGAGGTTTAACACTTATTCTTTGTAAAACTATACCCACCAATGTAGGGATAGAACGAATCTTAGCTTGTAACTGTTTTCAAGGTCAGCCTTTTATATACTCTCTAGACTACACAGTTTTTTATTGGAGATGCCTAGAGCTATTGTATTCTTGATCTATATACTTATTTATTGCCGAATAAATTTCAAATTGAATCGTATAACCAATATTACAATTTCGTTATACGAGTGCATAAACATTGCAGTTTAAGAAGTATGGTTCAGTGTGTAGAAAAGAGATTTTTGCAACAAGAATTGTCGTCACAATATCTTACAATAATATCTATTATAGATGTGCCCCTAGTTTCACCCGCGTTTATGATTACTGCGCCGCCTCCGTGGGTCGTAGCGTGATGTTATATAGTCTATAGTCTATTGCCTTTCTCGATAAATGAACTATCCAACACTAAAATGATTTTTCAATTCGGACCAGTAGTTCCTGAGATTAACGCGTCCAAACAAACAAACAAGCAATCTCTTCAGTTTTATAATATTAGTATAGATTTGTAAATAGTACAATATGCCTCATAGAATTGGCTATGTCGATACACAAGTGCAATAAAATCACAACTCAAAAAGCATGGTTTCGTGGGTAGAAGAATGTTTTATTTGCAAGAGTTATCATTACAACATGTCATACATACTATTAGTAAATAGAACAATATGGTTTCACCGAATGTTACATTATATGTGTGAAGTTTCACATTAGGTTCAACGAAATATTAGTTATACAGGGTTGTGTGAAAAGATTGCTTTTAAATTTTGAACGAATTGTTCTTCGAATATTTTTATAGTGCGGAAGTAACGAATGAACTTTGCGTACAGTCGAAATGCAATCAATGTAACTGGGGCGACAATTGTTTACTTTTACTTTCGATAAATCATGCTTTTGAAATTACAATGTCATTCATTTTACTATCCTTTTCTGTTTTTCCATACCGATATTTTATCGTTTGCATTACTTTAGCATTTTGAGATTATTTTTCTATTTAGCTTTCAAACACATGTCTGTGTTATGAATGTGAATTTCAAGTCAAGTTTTGAAAGTAAACATTGCAGAAAAGACTATCAAGAATACTCATTTCCTCATTGAAAACCAAACCCATTGAATTGCTTATGGACTTGTATCATTAAGCTTCGAACATAGGCTTGTTAAGAAAAGGTTCACATCCGTATAAATGTAAGAAAGCGAATCTGTTACGACCTTCAACTGTTTAACAATTAGAATCTTACAAAGAATAATTATTTAATAAAGAAAGTAGGGTCCACTCACCGTTAGTGTATCTGTCAGGCCGGCCGTTTCTCATGAAACTCAACAATCAACCCAACGCTCATACTACAAAACATCGCAACGTTTACGCTCACTGACTTCAATAAGATAAATACAACGTAATGGTGGATTTTAATTCAAAAAATGATGTACACAAACACTTGTTTTCGCGAGCCGTATGGCGGGACGCGGCAAGGTCGGTACACACGTCCGTTTCAGCCGATCGCTCGGCAAGCACTGCCGTCTGCCGCCCAATGCGCCCCCGCCCGCCCTACAGGCCTTTCTTTGTTTCCATCATCCCACCTCCCCCCGCACCGTGTTAAACAAATCTCCGTGTGCCGTGATCTTCTTCGTCAATTGATTTGTGACGAAATAATTTTCGCGGCGATAATTGTTTTTGTGAATGTTGTGTAGGGTGTTTTGTTTTATGGTTTTGTTTTAGACTGCGGTGTTGAAGGGTTGATTGTTAATTTTGTTGTTGTACGTTTTATGATTAGGTTTATTGTTCATCATCATCGTTTCAGCCTATTGCAGTCCACTGCTGGTTTATTGTTGAGTTATTTTTATTCAGATGCATAGGCACTATTTTTAACTTGTCGTATACTGGAGTCTTAGACAAAATGATAAAGCATTGTGTCTTGCGTAGATCAACAATTAAAGGTTAAATTATTATTACTTAACCTATTAAAATTGGTGTACACTCAATAGAAATTTTCTAAGCAAAGAATGTAATTGGACAGTAGTCAAAGTAAGTCTTACTATAGGTGTAAATTTGAAATCTTTACATTAGAAGATCACAGTTTTGTAAGAAATATTTCTTTATTAGTATTTGCAAAGTCGAAAAAATGTATGACAGGCCAGTTATTTATGACTGGCCACACCGCCTCAAATGACGTTTACGGTTACTAAACTGCACTTTTGGGTGATTGTGTGATGTTATATTTATGCTTTCTAAACAGGTTATCAAATGTAAAAGACATTCGAATTGCATTTGATAAAAATGAGTTGAAACATATAATCTCCAAAGAGATCTCACAGGAGACTCCTTGGAGATTGATAGCTTCGAATATATACCTGCTAAATTTGCATTGTTATTTATCATTTTATTTAAATATAGTTATAAATATTTAAAGAATAAAGAAAAAAAAGAATATTCCTGTATAAATATTAATGAACTTTTATTTATACAATCTAAATATTTATACATCGAGATAAATTTTAACATCAGACTGAGTTTAATTTAAATTTAAATGGAATTATCGTTCAGAATTTTAATTGCTGCCTACTTGTTTTTTCTTTTTGTACTAGGTGTTTCACGGGACGTCGCTTGCGTTCTTTTAAGGTAGTCTAAGCGTGTTGTTATTAAATAACTGAACTACAGCATCGTCTATCGGATCTTAGCATAGCAATAAATCATCGTCTAGATCGAAAAAATATGTGGAGTGAATACAAATTCAATCGGTCGAGGCCACTGATTATTTTATATCTATACTTATATTATAAAGCTGAAGAGTTTGTTTGTTTGTTTGAACGCGCTAATCTCGGGAACTAAAGGTTCGATTTGAAAAATTATTTTATGTGTTGGATAGCCTATTTATCGAGGAAGGCTTTAGGTTATATAACATCACGCTACGACCCACGGGGGCGGCGCAGTAACGATAAACGCAGTGAAACCGCGGGAATCTCTAGTAATTATATAAAGACACATAAATATATAGTCTTACGCTTATATGCCGAAAAGGTACACAGAGCTAAATTACAGCCACATTTGGTTTAAGTTGTCACCAAAAATTTCTTAACCGATTCGAAAACAAAACGAGGCTTCATGATCGATAACGTTAGTTGTGATTTTCCCTCTGGACTAAACTCTTACCTTTACTTATTACGAAAAACTGGATTCATACCTGTAACAAACATAAAATGTTAAGAATACATCTCTTATGTAATGAAGTCTTGCTTACGAGACTTAAGTTAGCATTATTTGGCTTTTTTTTATACTAATTAGTTGGCAAACAAGCATACCGCCATAAGCCCACCTGATGAAATCTAAAACATATTGTTATTATTTTAAAAGACAGAGCAGATCTAAATCTCGCAAGTGTATATCGACTTATGCTGTTCACGGGACAATCAAGAATTTATTATAACAGAAGTACCTACTATTATAAATGTGAAAGATTGTACTGTAAGATGCTTGTTACTGAATCATACGTGTGCGGACACCCTTCAACTAATTTGAATAATTACTACTTGGAGACGTAAATAGATCATATCCTAGATTAACAAATAGGATCATTTTAACCTAGTCATACATACATAGATTCACGCCTACCCAGAGGGGTAGGCAGAGACTACGGATTTCCGTTTGCTACGATCCTGACACTTCTCTGGCTTCATTCACTTTCATCACATTCCTCATACACGCGCGTCGGTTCAAGGAGCTCTTAACCTGGCCTTTGTAAAGAACGCTCTTAACCTAGTCACGTAATAGTAATAATTTAACTATAATTTAATGTTTTAAATACATATGTTTAAAAAGACTACTCCCGCATTAGAAATGATTTCTGTATCGCGGGGTACTTTACAAACATTCAAACTATGGACACAAAGTACACCCAGATTCGGAACAACCATTTGTGGATCACACAATTTTCTTTCACTTGTGCGGATCGAACCCCCAAACCACTACGCTATCCGTGCAGACAACATTATTCTATTGAGTCGCAGTGGCACACCGGCGCGCGACAGCCAAACATAAAATTTTAAATTAAGTCTTGTATTCAAAGACTTGGCATGGAATTATCTGCCAAGGCACGTGTTTCCTTCTTCCTTGAATCCTGGATCCTTTAAGCGGGGCGTGAAAAAGCACCTTCTCAGGCCGTCAAAGTAGAGACCTCAACATCGCCTCAGCTGCTATGATGACGGTGTGGAGACCACTGCTCTTAGACTACATCACTGCTTACCATCAGGAGGAGTGTGATCATTTTGACGAACAATATAAAAAAAGTAGATACTTCTAAACTTGTCGTTAAATGATTCTTTCCAAGAATGGCGTCATTTTTTAAAAGGTAGTACCGAGCTTTCTATGAAACTGTAAAAGAATATGCAAAATATTTCTACATATTAATATATGTATACGTCAAAGAGTATTGCTTTCTTGAACTCAAAGGACTCTCGAACTCAGCGGAGGTGATATCTCGAGGCATTGCTTGACAAAGACGTACAAACAAATTTTCACAGTACAATGCTCACTTTTAACTGTATCAAAAGACATTCGATATGTCACTTCGATACGAAGACATTCTTTGACGTGTAAGAATGTTTTGCTCGTAATACTGTTGTCTATTATTTAGAGAATCGTTACTGGAGAGGCCCGTGATATAGGGATGATAACGCAGATCGGTTATTCTGCGTGGTGAAACAGCGCTTGTAGGCACCCTAGTAGTCCATACGAATATTATAGAGAGGAAAGATTTGAATTTTTGTTTGTAAGGAATTAGCTCAAAAACTTATCAATCGATTTTTTTAATTATTTCGCCATTATGAAGCTATATTATAACCGAGTAATATATTATATATTTATATTTTATTTAAAAGAAAAAGTACTGTCACTAACATAACCTAACATTACTTTTACGCGAGCAAAGCCGCGTGTAAATGCTGGTGTAATATTCAACAAGTTAACAATATGTGATCTAACCTTCTTTTCCCTAGCCTTTATTATTCTCAAGTCACTTGGGCTCGGCTTTTCTAGTCTAACCGGATTTGACTGGACATCAGTTTTTACACGGAGCGGCTGCCACCTGACCTCCGCAACCCGAAGGCTAACGATACCCTAAGACGAGACCAGTGTCAGGATATTAGAGGGCACTGACTTCCCAATAACGACTGCCATAGATGTTCATGGCAGCCGGGACCGACGGCTTATCGAGCTCTCCGAGGTACGGAGCAGGCGATAATTGTCAATCAATATGCACATAGTTTCGAAAAGTCATATAACTTCCGAAAGTCAGAGGTGCGCAACGTGTGTTCGAGCCCGAGGCCCTCTGCATTGCAGTCTGTTGGCCTCCCCACTGAGTTATCGCTGCTTTTTTGTGATGTGATCTAACCTACTCATATTATAAATAGCTTTCGGTAAATAGCTCGCGTAAAATATAGCCTATGTTACTCGGTGATAATAAAGCTTTCTTATGGTATAAGATTTTTTTACTCGGTTGATTAGTTTTTGAATTTAACCTTTACAAACAAACAAAAAATCAAATCTTTCCTCTTTATAATATTAGTATAGATAAGAAATAATTGTTTGTGTGTTTGTAATCAATAAACTCTAAAACTACTTTAATAATTTCAGAAACGATTTTAATAATTATTGCATCATTGAAAATCTAATTTAAACTACTGGCCACGGGAGCGCAGCAGTAACCATAAGCGTAGATTTTTTTTATACAACTATGGTGGCAAACAAGCGTACGGCCCACCTGATGGTAAGTGGTCACCGTAGCCTATGGACGCTTGCAACACCAGAGGCATCACTTGCGCGTTGCCATCCCTTTAAGAAAGGAAGTGGGAAGGATAAGGAACGGGCAGGGGGCAAGAGGGTGATTGGACCTCCGGTATCCTCACTCACCGAACGGAACACAACAGTAGGAATACTGCTATTTCACGTCAATATTCTGTGAGAGGGTAGTCCTTCCCCGGTCGAGGCTTCCCACTAATGCTGAAATCAGCGAGGCTCTACTCTCTCTCGCAGTCTTAAGCTTGCGGCTGATCGTAAGGTTCTCGGTTCGACTCATAGGTCTGAAAAATTGTCTATACTATAAAGAAATTAACACTCTTTCAGCAGCTTGAAGTCTAGCAATTAAGAAAGCAAACATTCTCTTAGCCAAATGCCATGTTGCTATGCTACTGTGATCTCGCTTCCTATTAGGTGCGATACTTAAAATTCTTCGTAATATGTTCATCTGAAATATACTTCTGCCTACACCATATGGTATAATATATACAGGTATAAGTTTATGTATGTATGCTCCATTATAATGTTAGTACATACGTGCTAAAGTACATAGGTATACCATGCACGTTTTACTTCAATTCCGAGGTGTCAAATCATCCCCCGCCCACCCATCACAAACATCAAACAATATCAACTCATTATTAATATTTAACTAGCAACTTTGTAATTTAATTAAACCGCGAATATTAACAGAAGGCCGAAGTCAATACAAAATTAAATATATTTTAATTTAACGTTCGCGAAACATCAGTCACGTGGTATCAGTTAATTAATTACATAATAATGTGACGAAACGGTTACAGTTTGGGTAATATGAGGAACTATAGGTACTACAGTTATAAAAGATAGCTACCGCAGGCAGCGAGCAACTAATGAATGCATTCTATAGTCAGTGCGGTATTGCTAACTATTCTGGTAAAAACGATTTTCGTTCGTGATGAGCATCGATGTATTTGAATGATATTCAAATGCAGTTCAGAGTGCCTAGTGCGAGTTTGTTTAACGTTAATGCGATTGACACGTTTATGACGTTCGGCACTCCGATTGGCCGGCTCCAAGCTCTTAACCAATCAGAGAATAAAACGCGGTAATCGTTTCGAACGCGTTAACGTAAAAACATTTTTATCAGGCATCTTTTTATCTTTTCTTTACTTGTCGGAGACAGTCATTAGTACGGTTGCTAAACGAAACGCGGCACGTGAGTCAAGAGATGGCAGCACTGTTGCGATGACGTCAACACGCGGCTAACTTCGTGCTACGACAGAGCCTACTCAGTGGAGGGGCGCGCTATGTTCGACACTAACTCCTCAACCGTCGTGGAGTGCGGACCTCCACGCTAAGAACTGTCATTCGTTTCGTTTGCAAGTCGGTAGTGTTAATGTATTGTGTAAAGTTAGTAAGAGTGATTTTTGTGCATTTGTCTGTTAATAATGCTCTCGATGCGACATAGTTATGTCACAAATTTAATGAATATGTAAGATAGCTGGTGCAATACAAAGCAAGCAGGCATACTTTTTGTTTGCCCGCAATTAAATAGCTAGGTTAAACTTGAGATATAATAGAATGTAGATATACAATATAATTTTAACTTATTAAATATGTAAATCATCTAAGTAAAATATTGTATTTCATTTGACTACGTACCGAAAATGTATGTGAAAGTGTAAAGCGAATTAACGCCAGAAGAGCAAAGTACTAGAATATAATATGCTTCTAATGTAAATGTACTGACAAAAAATATAAGAGTAATGTTTAGTCTATCCAAGAAAGCGATAGCAATAGTTCACGATAGAAAATTGCATAAGCTAAACGCTTATGGAATTTTCTTACTACACACAAGAATACTACCTATTGAGTCGCAATGGCATACGTGACCAGACACAATATATTTTTAATTTTGTTTGATATTCTATAACTTACACATAGATTATGTAGGCAACTTTAAGATACTACCTACAGTTCTTATTCTTATTTTACTATGTCGCGGGGGACTTTACAAACGTTCAAACAACGGACACAAAGAAAACTCAGACTCGACTCAACCATTTTTGGATTACAAAAATTTTTTGTAGGAATCCCATGTGGGATTTTTCTAACGCACACTACTCGGCGCAGTGGTAGTGGTGAGGCGACCACTAAACCCACTACGATATCAATGTAATCAAAATCGAACCGTATAGTTCGGATATAAACTACAGAACCATAGTACCTCCTTTAATCTGTAATGAAACCAGTTCATTGTAACTGAAGTGTATACACAGATATGATTAAATACAATTAATGATACCACGTTTTAATTAATAAAACGTTATCCTTACTAAAATTATAAATGCGAAAATGAGTTTGTTTGTTTGTTACGCTTTCACGCCTTAACTACTGAACCGATCAACATGAAATTTTGCATACACGTTGTTAGGGGTACAGAATATGACATAGGGTACCTTTAATCCAGAAAAATGAATTGTTGCAAAGCTAACCATGTTTTTTTTGGTACCCAAGAAAAATTCTTGATGCACTATCCGCCTGCTAGGGGACGGCACCGGCAGTGCGTGTGGGACTCCCCAGCATGAAAAGCGCTGGTATACCCACTAAAAAACCTGGGGCGTTCCCTCTCTCACCCAATGGAGGGGCCTGTTGGGAGCTCTTAAAAGAATTGAGTAACCTAACCTACATTTATGCGAGCGAAGCCGCGGGTGAAAACTAGTAAGTAAATAAATAAAGTTCGGTCGGTAAAGATTGGTGTTCCTGAGCACTAGGTACCTATAGTATAGATTGTATGGATGGCGTAGTGGTTGAAGCGATCGCTTCACCACTGCCACAGCGGCGAGTGATGTGGGTTCGATTCCCACACGGGACAAAACTTTGTGTGATCCACAAATGATTGTTCCGAATCTGGGTTTTCCTTGTGTCCATTGTTTGAATGTATGTAAAGTCCCCCGCGACACAGGATTTTTTACTAGTGTGGAAGTGAAGGTAAGAAATTTATGACAAAAACTTAATAACTTTGCCAGAATTGGGTATCGAACTCAACACATGCACGAATGCATATTATTATAAAGTTGCTTTCATGGAATAACAACCCACGAAGTCAATATGAGCTCACGTTGCCATGTATTCTCCTGCAGAACAAAGAAGAGTCAACACAAAAAGAGCCGCGTTCAATTTCATTCAGTATCCCACCTCCACCGCACACGCCCCTTTACCACTTGTGTGAAATTCGCACATTTCACCGTACATTGCTCGCTCAACGACATCACACAGGTGTCACCGGTCTCAGCTGGCTGGGAAACGGCACCGACTCGTCAATGAATAATGCATGATCGACAATCGACGCCTCGACACTACAATGTGTTTTGTTAAGATGTTACCCTGTATTCGATTGGAAATTAGGTCGCGTTAAAGATACTCCTTTATAACGATAATGTTGTTATCGAAGCGTTGTGAATACGGTTATTCGATATCGAATATGTTTTAGATTATTTTGTGGTGTTTTGTTCACATGTTAACTTATTTTGGCGCCACACAGCCAACATCAGCTAATGTTTCTTGCATTTTGAGGCATGATTGTTTGATATATAACGTAAACATGATTTGCACTTTTGCGTTAGGCGCATACTAACTTTTGTCAGTATGGTATAAGTGGACACCATTGCCGTGTGCTATTGTTTTATAAATTTCTGTGTATAAAAATCTCTTGGTCTTGTTGATCCCATGATACATTTTTGTGCGATCTACATGTCTGTTAGTTGGTCCCATTGGCCTTGGGTTTGATTCCCAGCTCAGTAAATGTTTTATGATTGAGTTTTTCTATTAATTAATTCTCAGCGCGGTAGATGTCAAAATACGAAATAATAATAACAATATTCTATCACTTACTCACAACACCATCTAGCCCAAACTAAGCAGAGCTTGTAATATGGGTACTAGATAAACATACATATATACTTTTTTTGTAAGTACATACATATTATACATAGAAATACCCAGACCAAGACAAACATCCATATTCGTGCTCACAAATGTTTGACTTGTGCGGGAATCGAACCCGCGAACTACAAGCGTGGTAATCGTTTACACTAACCACTACGCCATAGAGGCCGAAATGTAGGTGTGATACACAAAAATTTTATCTCATTTTATATAACATTTTTGCACACGACGTTTTGCTTTTGCCATTGAAGCTATAATTACTTACTAGCGGTCAATACCTATTTAATATGGACATTAGTTACCAAACTTAAACTAAGTAGTGCGATAGCTGAGTGGGCAGACCAACAGACTGCAATGCAAAGGGTCTCGGGTTCGCGCACCTCTGCCATTCGGAAGTTATATGACTTTTCGAAATTATGTGCGTATTTATTGACAATTATCGCCTGCTCCGTGCCTCGGAGAGCACGTTAAGCCGTCGGTCCCGGCTGCCATGAACATCTATGGCAGTCGTTATTGGGAAGTCAGTACCCTCTAATATCCTGACACTAGTCTAGCCTTAGGGTATCGTTAGCCTTCGGGTTGCGGAGGTCAGGTGGCAGCCGCTCCGTGTAAAAACTGATATCCAGTCAAATCCGGTTAGACTAGAAAGCCGAACCTAAGTGACTTGGTAATAATAAAGGCTAGGGAGAAGATTAGTTAACATACTTGAAGCCTCTGGTTGTTATTCGAACGGACTTTTAACCCTAAAACTAATACCCACCTCCTTAAAGTCAATCTATTCACGCTCAACATTAACACATACCACAACCCCAACAAATAAACACGCCACTAGCATCTAAAATGATCTTGAAAAGTACTACACTACCCGGTACTAGAGAAAAGCTCAGCTCGATATATTATAAAGTGGGTGTCTATAGCAGTGCTACACTCAGTAGTCAGTGAACAGCGTACACTTCAAAGCGATCGGTTGCTAGGCACCACGCTTGCGACATTCCACGTCGCGTGTCGAGCGTGCAACGCGAGCGTTTAATTAATCCCGCACACCTTCCTAGGTGAGATGAAAATGTGATGTTTTGAAGTGGGTTCCTATTAAGAATATATGGAAATGCACGCTGATTATACAGTTACGTTAGTTGGTGATAATTTAAGCTTATGTTTATTAGATTGTTTTTATAAGCTTTGTTGTATGAATAGGCATATTGTTTAATAATGCCAAAATGGTAAATTAGCATATAGCCTGCCTGTTGGTATACAGTTATCGTTGCTTATAATCGCTCACAGTTTAAAAGGTATCACTTATTTTACCATACCTTTTAAAATTACTTTTTTCGTAAGAATAACACGATCCAAGGAAATAATCCCGTACATCTTCCTAGGTGAGATGAAAATATGATGTTTTGTAGTAAGTTTCTATTAAGAATAAATGCAAATGCACGCTGATTATAGAGTTAGTTACGTTAATTGTTGATAATTTAACGTGAAGATAGTTTTTCTAAACATTGAATGTATTTGTATGAAAAGAAGCGATTACCGTTGCTTATAATTAATCGCTTATAATTTCAGAGGTATCACTTATGTTTTTCATATTTTCTTAAATTACTTTTCCCCTAAGATTGACAACACGATCCAAGGAAATAATTCCGTACATCTTCCTAGGTGAGATGAAAATGTGATGTTTTTTAGTGGGTGCCTATTAAGAATAATTATATGGAAATGCACGCTGATTATAGAGTTACGTTAGTTGTTAATAATTTAAGCTATACGTAAGAGATTTTTGTACTATACTTTGTTGTATGAATAGGCGTATTTTATACTGTCAAGATGAAACAAACATATAGCAGCCGCGGCTGATGGCTAGCGGATACTGTTGCTTATACTCGCTGGCAATTTTAGTGGAATCACTTATGCTTGCCCATTTATTTCTAAAATTACTTCTTTCTTTGATCGTGTTGTTGATTGTCGGCCTCGATGGCGTAGTGGTTGGTGTAACCGACTGCCATGCCTGAGGTCGCACGTTCGATTCCCGCACAAGTCAAACATTTGTGTACATGAACATGGATGTTTGTCTTGGTCTGGGTGTTTCTATGTATAATAATATGTATGTATTTGGAAAAGTGAGTGGAGACCGCGACTCGGCAAACGTAGTGTAGGACGCCCTCCGACCAGGTGGGATGACGATTTGCGAAAGACTGCAGGCAGATGCTGGATGCGGCAAGCTGAAGACAGGGCGCTATGGCGCTCTTTGGGGGAGGGCTATGTCCAGCAGTGGACTATTATAGCCTGATGATGATGATGATGATGATGATTTAGAAAAAAAATGTATGTATGTTTATCCATTGTCTAGTACCCATAGTACAAGCTCAGTTTAGTTTGGGCTAGATGGTGTTGTGTGTATGTGACAGAATATTATTATTTTATTATTGAAAAAATTTGTACAGTAAAAATATAACTGTGTACGTGTAATAAGTACATACAATTCTTGCAGAAACAATATTTTCATGTAATGTATATGGCAAAGAAGCATATGGCCCACCTAATGATAAGCTGACATCGTTGCCTAGGGACGGTTGTAACACCCACAAAGTACTGAGCTTTGCTACACTGTGTTGTACTTATACTTAATTAAGCAGATTCACTTCCCTAAAGCCGGGTATCCACTATGTTCGCGAACTAACTGTGCTCCGCGCATCTGCAACCGCTCTGATGAAGACGGTACGCGCATCTCCATAAGAAACACGCATGCTCTACAGTCCCTTGCAAACATTGAGCGAACATGTCGTCTTAAAGAGTTAAATATTTTTCATCCGACCACTCCATTTATCCGAGCGTGGAGCGTGATACACGACACCTACGCACTAAACCTGGTATTTTGCTTGCGTCCACGAACAGACAGAGCTCCCCTTTATGTTCGCCCAAAAACTGCCACCGATTGGGACGCTGAGCACAGAGCGCGCACCGTGCACGCTCCAGGAGTGCGAACGTATTCACTATGTGGAGCAGTTACAGGAGCGCGGACCGCAAGAGGTTCGCGAACATATAGTGGCTTTAGATTACAATGAGAAATCATTCAAAACATATTGCGCTATACAGACAGAAATTGTTTGACGAAACATTATTATTTATTGCTAAAAAGTATCTTATCTTATCTTATGTGGGGGCCAGTCAGTGCAGACGGGCGACACTTCGACCCAGTGGGATCTTTTGTGTCGACACTCTCCCAATAACGACTGCCATAGATGTTCATGGCAGCCGGGACCAACGGCTTAACGTGCTATCCGAGGCACGGAGCAGGCGATAATTGTTAATCAATACGCACATAATTTCGAAAAGTCATATAACTTTCGAAAGTCAGAGGTGCGCGACGTGGGTTCGAACCTGAGACCCTCTGCATTGCAGTCTGTCGGTCTCCCAACTAAGCTATCGCTGCTCTAAAAAGTTTGCTAAAAAGTAACTTTTGGTATTGTTACCAAAGGTAATATGTCCAGTAGTAATACGAGGCAGGCCTAAGGGAAAACTTTTTTTTTTGTCGTTGGGGAATGCTTTGACGCATACCTCTCCGCTGAAATGGGGTGCGGAGAGATTATGTCGGGCTCACCCGGGAAAAGATGGAACGTCCCGGGTACTACCGACTAAACCCACCATGGCGTGCCAACTCGCTGCCTTAGAAAGAAGAAGGGAAACCTATCCTGACCAGATCATTACCATAAAAGGGTATACATAGAATCATAATAAAGATGCACGACTGTATATCTTTAAATATGCAGATACCGGTATTTATAAAGTACCTACACAGATTCGCCCGCTATCTTTTAAATGTCACATATTAGAGAGCTTTCCATGCTGTTCCCAATCACAATAGACCCTTGCTAGAACTGAAAATTTCATAACAAATAACCAAACATCACCGCCGGAAAACAAAACCAACACTTAATCACCAGAACCATAAGTGAGCTAAACTTATGTCACAAGATCAACGAGGCACCAATGAATAAATACGATGAGAACAAACAAAAGAAACAGCATTCCAACACAAAAGCCTTACTTTTCAATATACGATAACAGTGAACGAGGAGAACAGCATTCGAAATTCGAAAGCCTATCCCTCTCTATACTCTACAAACACGAGTACATGAATGAATAAACGTAAAATGATTATCAAATTACAATATCCACTCATCTATGCCACAGGATGACTAATATTCATAGCCGATGGACGGCCACGAATAAAACGCACAAAACCGTCGTCTGGCAACAGTGCGACGCGACAACAGTGATTGATGACCCGCGATCGATTACAGGCGAGCCGCGGACGCGATACCGACGACGCGACATGTCATGGCAGATACGCACATGTGTAGACGGCCTTATGTCATCGCGCCTACAATATGTTGGTGTCCGACTTAATTAAACATGCACACTGATTTCTGGGACAATAATATAATATTTTGGAGTATTCTCTCTCGGTTTGTTTTTGAATCGGGTAGCATGGCGGTAGTTTACGAGTCTACTGTGCATAAAAATTTCGATTGCTGGGTCGAAAAACGTTTTATTGGGATTTTCAGTCAAGAAATGCCTAGTAGCTGCTCGGAGTCTGGAACCGTCTCCAGTAAATAGCCTCGCCTCCTATACGTGGGACCTAGAATCCCAACCGGCGACATGAGGGTGTCATACCTAATACTGCTTTACTATTACTTTGCTTAACCTTTCGGAGATAGATGTGACGACACTATGTTGTATGTTTGAGGAGTTAAGGTTTTGGGTTCGATCCCTGGTTTGGACAAAGTATAATTGAAACTTTTGTTAGTAAACTCTCAGAAGAAGTGTGGATTCTGTTAATGTGGTAAACGGTTGGCATCAGACTGGTCTATTACGTGACACATGTACACAACCCTTTGGATAGGGAGCGTGATGTTTTAATTATCCATGAGTGGACTTTGAACAGCAAAATTATGTTGATATTGTGTTACATTTACGCAAATGTTACAAAGTACTATTTTTGGGTGGGTTTAAAAAAAGGAACCTAACAAAACCTAACACTTCCGAGACGGAATGCAGTGATTTGAGGCGTATAGATGCTCGTTATTTTGTGCAATATTTGCTGATCAATTAGTATTTTTGATGATCATTATATTTAATCCCCTTTATTTTGGGAATAATACACTTGAGGTCGGCTTTTTAGTCTAACCGGATTTGACTGGATATCAGTTTTTACACGGAGCGACTGCCATCTGACCTCTGCAACCCGAAGACTAACGATACCCTAAGGCTAGACCAGTGTCAGGATATTAGAGGGCACTGACTTCCCAATAACGACTGCCATAGATGTTCATGGCAGCCGGGACCGACGACTTAACGTGCTCTCCGAGGCACGGAGCAGGCGACAATTGTCCATCAATACGTACATAATTTCGAAAAGTCAGATAACTTCCGAAAGTCAGAGGTGTACGACGTGGGTTCGAATCCGAGACCCTCTGCATTGCAGTGTGTTAGTCTCCCCACTGAGATATCGCCTGTAACTGTAGGACTAAAATTAAGTAGGGAGTTTCAGATTTGGCCTTCCTATTTTAGTGCTACATAATAATATAATATGCTATTACTTGCATGTACACTTGCACAGTCCCATGGTAGAAGATTGCTATTCATCATTAATTGGATAATATACTGACTATTACGACTGAAATAATTATAATTCATCATTATTTAAATCGTAGGATGCTTACAACTATGTCAATTCAAGTATCTAGATTGTCCAGAAAACTTCGATCAAATCATATTCTAAATAATATACAACAAACGTATATTTTATTATTAACTTAGAAGTCGATTTCGTTCCTTATTTTATTTAAATAGACACGACAAATTTTACAGCAATTCTTATTTCATGTAATCATTCCATTCATCCCAAATTTCCTAATTAAGAATTCAAAGAATTCATTAAAACTAGCACGACAGATTTAATTTTTCGTAGGGTCCAGTGTAAGCGCATAATTTGCGCAGCACGTTTATAATTTGCTCAAATTGCGGGTAGATTTAAATTATTCAAGACAGGTAGCGCAGTGGGCCCTCGCACTTACACGCCTATTTGAAGTCCGGACACTCCATGTATTCATTATAAAATGTTACAAGAACAAAGTTATTTAAGGTAAGGACTTTTAATTAAATAGATCGCCTACAATTGTAGCGTTGGAACGGTAAAATGGAATCTCCGCTTTCCGCTGTACGGCAGACGATTTTGTGTAATTTAACAATTTCCTCTTTTTATAAAGTTTAGTTTCGCATTTGGTATATGGCCATGTCGCGGGAGCCTTTGCAAACATACAATTAACGGACACAATGTACATAATATACACAGACTCAAAATCAATCATTTGTGGATAACACAAGTAATTGTCCCATTTGGGATTCAAACCCACAAAACTCAGCGTGGCGGTATCAGCAAGGTGATCCGTTTTCCCGTTGCACCAACTGGGCAGTCTGCTACTCTGTAAAATGTAACTCTATTACTGAGTTTCACCGAGTGATGCACGTATCTTAGTTTTCTTTTTTAGTGCCTTTCCTTTTACTTCGTTTTCCTTTTTTTTTACAATAATAATAATAATGTCCTCCAGACTGAATTTTCGGTCACGGCGGCCAGTCTTAACGGAGACTGGCCATCTGCGCAGGAGATATTATAATGCACAAGTATGTGCGCAAACACAAGTGCACTCTCTGCTCCCTAACCCTCATGATCCGATGGGACGGATAATCCGACACGACCGGAGAGAGATCAGGCACAGGACCAACGGCTTTACGTGCTTTCCGAGGCACGGGGGTGTCTAACACCGCCAGCTTCCTAACTCCGGGCTCGTATTGAGATTTTTTAACAGAAAAACTCAATTCGTTTTTGTTGGCCCGACCTGGGATTCGATCCCGAGACCTCATGCACAGCAGTCGCATTCACTACCGCTGCGCCACGGAGGCAGTTTACACTACTAAGTTGGCAAACAAGCATACGGCCCACCTGATGGTAAGTAGTCAGCGTAGCCTATGGACGCCTGCAATACCAGAGGAATCACATGCGCGTTGCCAACCCTTTGGTAAAGGAAGTGGGAAGGAGAAGGAACGGGAATGGGAGAAAGGGGATGATTGGGCCTCCGGCACTCTCACTCACCGTACGAAACAACAGTAGGAATACTGGTATATCACGTCGACATTCTGTGAGAGGTTAGTCCTTCCCTGGTGGAGCCGGCCCATTTTCTTTCCCTAGGGTAGTGATCAAGTAATACTACGATACTGTAAGCAGTCATAGGCTACAGTAGTCAATTCCCATCAGAGGGATAGCATGCTTGTTTGTAAAAAAAAATAAGCTGAATTAGTATCAGGCTTACCCACGGTGTGGGTCAGCCTGATACTAATTATTAGGAAAGTAAATAAAAGTATTCTATTGCCCATGCCCATTGGAAATCCAGGATGAAACATATACACATACCGATACACACAGACACGCACATATGTACATATACACACAGACACTTACATACACTCAACTACAAACACATACTCTCATCCTCAATATAGGCACGAATTTATTTAAAAAAACAATAAAATTGTACCTTTACTAACCTTAGTTATTTAAAATATTATCGGATGTGGGCGTTAAAATGGCTACGACACAGTTTATACTACTGCAGTCATTATCGTTTAATTATTGTGAAAATGTAACAAGGTTATCAAAAAAAATATTATTGGTACTATTATTATATGAAAATCCCGCTTATATAGAAATTCAACGTTGTTTAAAAATTTCAAATTTATTAATTCACTACTTTTCAAGTTTATCGGGCACAAATATACTGAAGCCAATTCTCATGCAAGCATGCTATTGCTTGCTAGCTATCAATACCTCACAAAAAAAATGTCAAAAGTACAAAAACAACTGCACACCAACGCCATCTAGTTGCATCAAAAATCCGCACATGTACAATTAAGTGCACAAAACAAAAGCAAAACAATTAGGGACACGCCGACTTCATTTCCGCGGCTTTGTTGTTCCGGACGGAACAGAAAGAGCTCACGGGGAAATTATTCAAATTCCCAACTAAATCTTGGAGGGGTGTGACTGTGGGTGTGATTCCAGTGGATGTTGGGTTATGATGCTAATGTGATTATAGCCGTACACGTCAGACTCGTGTCATTAGGGTGTGTGTTATAGTTGCCAAGGCTTTTGCTTTCGTGGAATAATATTTTTCTTTTCCTTATAGAGTCGTCATAATCGTAAGATACAGAATATACGCAAAGAAAATTCTGTATGTTACCTAAAGATTCTTTTTCGGTGAATGTCTTATATTTTCTCAAAGTATCATTATCATAGACATAGTCTCAAGACTATAAAATTCCTAAAGGATAGTATTTAACTGCACAGCAAAAAAATACTAATTGCATAGCAAAATATGCTTACCAAAAATACTAATTGCACACGAAAATATATTTAAAGAGATCAAACTAAGTCGACGGTGCACTGCTTCGCGGGGCTCCTATTTTAAGGTGGGTTTAAGAAGGAACCTAACATAACCTAACCCTTCCGAGACGGAATGCAGTGATTTGAGGCGTATAGGGGCTCGTTATGATATATTTTAGTAAGCATATTTTGGTGTGCAATTAGTATTTTTGGTGGTAATCCCATTCCTAAAGGGGTGGGCAAAAGTTTATTACACCTTCATTTCGCATTTTGAATTTTTAAGGTACCCTTAGAGGGCTGCACGGACGGCGTAGTGGTTTAAGTAGTCGCCTCGCCACTGCTTCCGCGCCGAGTGTTGTGGGTTCAATCTCCACACGGGACAAAAATTTGTGTGATTCTCGAATAGTTGTTCCGAGTCTGGGTGTTATTTGTGTCCGTTGTTTGAATATTTGTAAACTCCGCCGCGTCACATGAATTATACCTAGAACGACAGTTGTTAAAAAAAATACCGTGTTCAGTTCCAAACTCCGTACTGCTACTGAGATTATTTGGCAAAATAACTCAATAGTACATTGCCCATCCCGAGTCTATAGTCGGGATGGGCACACCCAAGCCCTTATACAAGCAGTCACATTCACTCCCGCATGCTGCACGGCAGTTTACCCGCATATAATTTCATAGTTCGTATATAGATTGCGCTACGTTTCGTCGTATACAGAAAGACTAACGTCGATAATAACATACGGCATCAACTACTACCAAGAACAGTTACATGCCGCAAAAGGGTTTTTGGGTATTTGAAATGCTAAAGAACCGGTAATAGTTTTACCGAATCTGTTTCTACAAATATTTACCAGCTACTAATATTATAAAGCTGAAGAGTTTGTTTGTTTGAACGCGCAAATCTCACAAACTACGGGTTCGATTTGAAAAAATATTTTAGTGTTGGATAGCCTATTTATTGAGGAAGGCTATAGGCTATATAACATCACGCTACGACCCACGGAGGCGGCGCAGTAATGATAAACGCGGGTGAAACCGCGGGTACATTTAGTTTAGTTAAATATAAGCTCAACAAGAATAACATAATTATAGATAGATCTTAAGTTTTTATTGTAAATCTTTGTTATTTGGCGATAGCCTAGTGGGACACCGTTGGACTGCCACGCAAAATTCTGGAGTTTCATTCCAAGGCGCACATTTTCCCAAGGCGCGCATTTCTGAGTTTTCGAAGTTATTTGCGCATTAAATAGTTAATTATCGCTTGATTTAACGGTGAACGAAATCATCGTGAGGAAACTTGCCTGTCTAAGAGTTTTCCATAGCGTTCTCAAACATATGTGAAGTCTTCCAACCTGCACTGGGCCAGCGTGGTGTGGCCTAATCTTTTTCACACTGAAAAATCTCAGAAGGACTCGTACGTAGCATTGAGATAGTGTAATACAGGGCTGATATTATATATTACTAGATGTGCCCCCAGTTTCACCCGCGTTTATCGTTACTACACCGCCCACGTGGGTCGTAGCGTGATGTTATATAGCCTATAGCCTTCCTCGATAAATAGGCTATCCAACACTAAAATACTTTTTCAATTCGAGCCAGTAGTTCCTGAGATTAGCGCGTTCTACCAAACAAACAAACTCTTCAGCTTTATAATATAAGTATAGATTATATTTATGTTTATTCACTATAAACATGCCAATGCTGAAAAGTATGATATTTTGTCACCTTTGTTGGAGATCTTAATTAAACAAATAAATAATGTTTATTCAAAATGGCTACACACTTCATTCAACCAACTTAAAACCTATCGAACTAAACTCCATACTAGACATAAAGCAGACAGCTCCGCTCAAAATAATTCCATCGTCCCTCACAGAACCGTATAGATTCCGATGCTTTGAAACTCCTATAATCTGCACTACCCACCCTTCCATTTATATCAAGTACCTACGGATCGCGTATTACTGTCGCAACTTCAAACATTTCTAACTACTTCAGCACAGAGCTGAGCCGTCAAAGCCGTATAGTATGCGTCATAGTATGCGTGGACGTAGTTACATTCTGTCGACCTAATTGTTCAACGCGTCACCACCTTTGTACGGAGCGAAATGGTTGTCACAGGTAGGCAGTCAGCCGATACTGGTGTCATAGATAAATATCTGCATGTGCAGATGTGACACTACAAACGTATTGTATCAATGTATCCATTATGTGAATTGTCACGTGATGTATCGGGAACGTTAGACAAGATAGAAAAGTAAAAATTTGAGAGTACAATATAATAATTGTATTAGATCTACTGTGTTTTTTTTATTTTGTAAGATGTTATGGAAATCATTCATCATTGTGCTATGTAATTTGTGTATTTTCTTTTAACTTTAGTTGGGCACAGTATTTTTTCTGGATGGTATTCCATATCTTTCATCCAGAAAAAAACTATAATACTGTTTCCGTGTTCGTCCTTTTCTGACCCCCTGACAACGTGTATACAAAATAATAAGTCGACCGAGTAATTAAGGCGTAAAAGTGTAACAAATAAACTTACATTCTCATTTATAATATTATTATTAATATTGGTTACGATAATACAATACAAATCATTCTTACTAATGTATCATGATCTATACGAAAAAATAAAATTGAAGTGTCTGTTTGTAATGTCAAAATAACAGCTTTTTATCTAATGCATATGAAAGTATATAAGGTACCTATACGAATATATGTATCTATTTTTTTAATTTTTGTCTCTGTCTGTCTATTTTTCCGGCTAATCTCCGAAACGGCTGAACCGATTTTAACGGGATTATCACTGGCAGATATCTGATGTTAAAAGGAGTAACTTAGGCTACTTTGATTTTAGAAAAAAAATAGGGTTCCGCGGTGACAAACACTTTTTAGTTAAAATCTACGCGGATGAAGTCGCAGGTGTAACAGCTAGCCTTTTATAAAAATTTAACTAATTAAAATTAAAACTATTTATTCAATCAGAACTAAATTCTAGATTTACCTTTAGATTGAATGTGCTATTCGTTGTTTCAATGTTCGTAAAGTTCTCTATGACACAGAAAATATGTTTAACCCAAGAGATGTCTTCATCAATAAAGAAAATAGATATCTGCGCAGTATGTTTATACTGGAGTGTGTATTGCCTATAACTACCGTTCAACAAACTATTTTATTTTCAGTTCCCTAAACTACTGAAAAATACTTGCACGTAAAACCCATTGAGTTTCGTTTTGGCATCAAATTTGACTGCCTATTTCACAGAAGCGTGTCATGCACGAACGTCAAAGCTTTACATGCAATAGAATCGTGGCTTTGAAGAAACTTTTTAAACGTTTCAGAGTTCACACTTGACGCTGAAATAAGCCCTTACTAGTTGGTAGTCACTTATTTAGCACAACGGTCATAGATTAGCTATGCTCAGAGTGGATAAGACTTTGTTGTTTTATATACTTTTGTTTTATATAGGTTCAGTGTTAGGCTCCTCTTTAATTTCTTGTGATCTATAGATAGCTGGAAAAACAGTGGACGTTAAATAAATAAATTCTGCCTCAAAATTTACTGAATACACAGGCTTTAAGCTATACTATTCTTTGGATCCTATTTTGTGGTTATAAATAGCAAATCGTGACATGAACTGTATTTTTAAAATCGAATCAGATATTTTCATCTTTGTCTAATTTAAGTAGATTTTATCCTTTCTCAGGATTCTATCTATTTTAATACACAATTTTATAATGAACAGTACAGCCTATTCTACGGTAAATGTAACGCTTGTTTTTATTTTATAACATTTATCAAGTATTGTTTGCTTTGGAAGGAAATCCATACTAATATTATAAAGCTGAAGAGTTTGTTTGCTTCTTTGAACGCTCTAAGCTCAGGAACTACTGGTTCGAATTGAAAAATTGTTTTTGTGTTGGATAGCCTATTTATCGAGAGGGGCTATAGGCACTATAAAATTACGCTACGACCCACGGGGGCAGGCGCAGTAACTATAAAGACGGATGAAACCGCGAGCACATCTAGTATTTTATAAACTGAAAAATTCTGTACATTTAGATAGATTTAGAATAGCTTTTATTAATTTATTCACAACATTAAAAGTAATGAGCATATAAATATTTATATTAATTAAGTAAACGGCGTGCAATTTACGTACAGCATTACGTAACAAACATTCATCAATCATTAACATTTTTGTGTCGTGTGGGCATCGAACCTACAACAATCGGCGCAATAACACTGGCGAGGCGATCACTTAAACCAAACAAGTACCTACGTTTACTAAAATAGATTTATCAACATAGATATCCCACGGTTCTGTAGCGCATCACGGATGTTTGCTGAAGCGCACATAGATAGCTTTCAAGTTACTTTAAGAAAGAGAACTGCATCCCTGATGTCTCGGTTGCGGGGGAGCGCTAACAGCATCCTTAGCATTATTGCAAACAGACTGGACAGCCCGTTCCTGTGGCTCTGGCCCCGTATGCACATGTATGGATCGAGTGCACCAGGAGGGGGACGCAGATTTTTAAACTAGGTTTATATTTATATTTGTTACTAACATAGTTTTAAGGAATTTGTATGACTAACATTTATGGACTATAGTCTGAAATAAAAGTTTATTATTATTAGATATATTTATCCATCATTACAATATCTTTCTATATAATATATATAAAGGAAGATGTCCTGACTGACTGATTTAGAGACAACGCACAGCCTAAACCGCTGGTCGTAGGAACTTGAAATTTGGAGAGCATGTGTGTTTTAATTTGTATGGGTGTACTAAGAAAGGATTTTTTGAAATTCCGCCCCTAAGGGGGTGAAATAGGGGGGTGAAGTTTATATGGAATTTGCTCATTTCTGGACTTATAAGTATAAAAATAGGTATACAAGTTATTGGTTATAATTGAAAATGACCTGTGTAGGTAAAATTGACAAAACTCCCCCTAAAAGGGTAAAATGGAGGGTAGGGGGGGGGGGGGGAGGAAAAAGTTTGTATGAAAATTCTCTCATTTCTGGATTTATAAGTATGAAAATTGGTACATAAGTTTTCGATTACAATTGAAAAATATCTGCGTAGGTGAAATGGATAAAATAACGCGAGCGAAGCCGCGAGCAAAAGCTAGTAAGCTATATAGCCAAAAAAACGTAGACGCGAAACACCTTAGCTGAAAGAATAATAATACCTCTCTACTTACAACAGGCGCGCTCTCAATACGTGTGTTCCGCTTAGAGGGTGCTGTGTAACGTTGAACGGAATCGTAAATAACGCCGCATGACAGTAGGTAATATACGCTCAGCTGTGCCCCGATAGTTTCACAGCTACAACTATTCTGGATGCTGCATGATATATGTTCTAGTTTCATCAGTTTTATAAATACCTTTTGAAAGAGCATAAAACTAAACGCGGCTCGATCGTACTAATTCTAAATGTGAAAGTTTCTAAATATGATTTTATATTTGTTATTTAAATCACGTTGAAAGAGCAGCGATAGCTCAGTGGGGAGACCAACAGACTGCAATGCAGAGGGTCTCGGGTTCGAACCCACGTCACGCACCTCTGACTTTCGGAAGTTATATGACTTTTCGAAATTATGTGCGTATTGATTGACAATTATCGCCTGCTCCGTGCCTCGGAGAGCACGTTAATTCGTTGGTCCCGGATGCCATGAACATCTATGGCAGTCGTTATTGGGAGAGTGTCGGCACAAAAGATCCCACTGGGTCAAAGTGTCGCCGGTCTGCACTGACTGGCCCCCACATAAGATAAGATAAGATAAGATAATCACGTTGAAACCGTTTAATAAATTGGGATTAAAGGGTTTTGGGTAACTTTGTATAGACTAGTGGCGTCATTCTATTTTTCAGCGGCCACCATTAATTTTAATATTACTTTGTTGTGCTGTGTCAAGTGCTCATATATGGCAAATTATTTTTATCCTAAGTGAAATCGGAGCTGAGATATTTGCAATTGAAGATTCTAAAAATGTGATCAATATTAATACTTCAATTATTGCCTAATGTAAAAAAACCTATTTATTACTTTATAAGGTCGATATTAGAGATTAGCTTTATTGTTTTACGACCTTCTGTTAATGTGCCGGCAGTATTGGGTCTTAGGAAATAATTAAAACACATTATTATACTTTGTTGCATTTTATTACATAATAAGTAAAACACATTTTTAACTCACTTCGTCTATTTCGTTCTCAATGTCATGTCGAATAATTGTATCTAAGAATTGTGCCGGCGAAGTCAGATTATTTTGATATCTGCCCCATCCCATTTACCATATTATGGACATTACGTGTGAACAGCAGCCTAAGGTCCGTTTCCCAATAATGCATGAGCAATAGTGCCCCAATATTGCATCCAGCCCATGTGTAGTTCTTTATACGAGAATATACACGTAATATGTCCATCTAGATGAATGTCGGGATTGGATCCGTCCTCTAAGAAGCCACGGATCAGCCCAGTTTAAGGCTCCCGCCGAAAAATCATTAATGTTGGGTTCTCTGCATACTTCAATCACATATGAGCCGTCGCTTTTTACATGTTCACCGTAGTAACTACAAGCTTGGTGTACCTGGTACGTTCCAAGTGCGTAGAGAATTAAATCATCGGCACTGAAAATAGGAAAATCATCCAGGCCAGGAACTTCAGCATTCATACATTCAAAATCAGCCCTTCTTCTATTCAGATTATTCCCAATGACATACTCGTCTAGCTGATTCCGAGTACTATGGTGAGCTATATTGTTTATTATTTCTTGAGTTAGCCTATGATCGGTCAGTTGTATCCCAAACGCATTTAATAATGCTGCAGCTATTCTTATTTCTTCAAATAGATGACTTGCAGCTACATTAAAATACTGAGACCGAAGCTGACGGAACTGATTTTTTAACCTGCCATTAATGGTTTCGACCACCCAACGGCACATGGTTACTTTTCTTGAATCGTTGGCCTGTTGTGTCATAAGCTGGTATTCATTGTCATCTTTTGATAAGGGCATATATGCATGGTATCCACATGACTCCACATCTTCGATGCAGTTTCTGAATCCTCTGTCTAATATTAGCACATCATTCTCATGAAAGAACCAGTGGAAGGTATCACATGGGTTCTTAAAGATCTCTGAGAGAATGGTTGCATCGGATTTAGTCACTTCATATAAACCATATATGTCTATGATGTGGCCATCAGGACAAACCAGTAAAAAAGGCTTTAATAAATGCCGGAATTTGTGTAAGCTATAGGACTTTCGCTGAAAGTAATAATTACTACTTTTTTGCAAATAGATGTACGTGCCATCTAGTATGATAATGGCCTTCCTTTCAGTCAGAGAAACATCAGGATTGTCAAATAATGTCCTTGGGATTGCTTATCATCTTGATATAACATCTTGACGAGTCAAATGATCATAGCCAAGGTGCTGTGGAACAAACTTCTCTATTAAGTCTTGTCTCACGAGGCTCATCGTTTTTTGTAAAGTCTTTCTTGACATATTGAAAATCTGAGACAATCTCTGATTTGAGTCGCCCGTATGAAGCTTAGTAAGTACGATGGCGAGAGCTCTACCTACCCTATTTTTATACCGCTGAGAAATAATAGGATAGCTTTGAAGGATTTCTTGGAATTGGGATTTTGAAAAACCTATATAGTAGTGGAAAACAGGTGGTGATTGGCCGATCAGCGTCGCGCGTAACGGTTGTTCCGGCGGTCTGTGCGCAGTTCGCCGGCGTGTGCTACACCATGGGCCGTTCGGTCCGGCCATTTACATTATTGTACGTATTTAATTTAATGTTATTTGGAATTCCCAAAAAAATTCAGAATAAACCTAAAATACTGCAAAAGAACATAACAACTTCTTGGATTTTAATGAGCAATACAAAACTAAATATCTCTGTTGCGATGTGGTTTAGAGAAATGTGTCCATAATAGCTTTTGATCGCATTGTTCTGTTCTTTCATCATATCCGAGTTTCATTACTGGCCGCTCAACTTTAAAACAACGCCAACTTTACCCAAACCCCTTTGGAACATAGGTAGACCATGTTCTGGATTAACTTATAGGATACAATTTAGTATTGTACATGATAACATCAAGTATCTTGCTTCCCATTTCGATTATTATAATAAAAAATTAAACATAAGAATGCACAATCGCATTTAGTCACGGACTGCCTTTGTAAAAGTGAAAAGTGTAATTGTAAAGAAAAGAAAAGATAGAAGAAATAATAATAGAAAAGTGTAATTGTTTGTGTAAAAGTGTAATTATAAAGTGTAATTGTTTGTGTAAAAGTGTAATTATAAAGTGTAATTGTCTGTGTACGAGCCACGTTACACGTAGCGTACATTGAACTTATTACTCTTTGTGCCATGTCAGCAACTTACTTTATTCATTACTTTAATTAAACATATGTAATTTCAATTAGTTCGAGTTCACGTTCGCCTATCAAAGGACGTACCGCGTCTCACATATCATTCCGCGTTCGATAATCTATAAACTCATATCCTTACCATTTATATCTTCTTTTTATCAATCAATATAGTCAGTTAAATTTATTACAGAGTTTTACTGATCTATAAACCTATATCTTCTACTTTTATTTTTTTTTATTTTTCAATTAAATGTTTAATTTAGTATTTAGTTTGTTTTAGATTTTTTGTTATTATATATTATCTGTCATTAACCTGTGTGTTTCCCGTTTCGTATAAATTGGCATTATTATATAGTGGTATATTCTGTTAATATTTCATCCTAACGTATATTATAAATGCGAATGTGAGTTTATTTGTTTATTACGCTTTTACGCCTGAACTACTCGACCAATGATCATGAAATTTCACATACACGTTGACAGGTTCATCCAAGAAAAAAGGAAGTGTTCCTGAGCGAGCGAAGCCGCAGGCAAAAGCTAGAATGATATAATTACAAGTGCGGTTTCTTTACGTATGAGTAAGCACAGCAAGGCATACAATAATAAAAATATCCTCCAGGAAAAAACCTAACAAGCTTTAAATTAAACTCCGGTGAGGGCTTCATCCAATAATTAGTTCAGGCATAGCTCGTTATCACTTCGTCACTGGCAACTCTGAACCCGTCTAAGTCCTTTTGTTTTATACTCTACACGTGCAAGAAAAGTGCTTGCTACCTCTTTAGGGACAAGCAAAAGTAAACTTCGTTTACTTAAATAGTTATTTAAAAATGTAACTAATGCCTATCCTTACTAATATTATAAATGCGAGTGTGAGTTTGTGTTTTTCTATGTTACGCTTTCACGCCTTAACTACACGGCCAATCATCATTAAATTTCGCATACAAGTTGTCTGGGGTACAAAAAAGGACATAGTATACCTTTCGAAAGATATTTTAAAAGGTATTTTTCCCGAGGGATAGTAATTTATTGTCAAATGTACTATAACGCGAGCAAAGCCACGGGCAAAATCTTGTGATTAATCTATACTAATATTATAAAGCTGAAGAGTTTGTTTGTTTGAACTCGCTAATCTCAGGAACTCCTGGTTCGATTTGAAAAAATATTTTAGTGTTGGATAGCCTATTTATCGAGGAAGGCTATAGGCTATATAATATCACACTACGGCCAATAGGAGCAAAGCATAAATGGAAAATGTTGCATAAAAGGGAAAAAACCTCTTATGTGAAGCAGACGAAGTTGCGCAGTTCAGCTGGTAGGACGGCTATCCTAATCCTAACTTCCTAAGTAATATTATAAAAGCGAAAATGAGTTTGTTTGTTTGTTACCTTTTCACGCCTAAACCACTGAACCGATCATCCTGAAATTTTGCATATACGTTGACAGGTGTACAGAAACGGACATAGGCTACTATTCATCCAGAAAAAAATTACTGTTCCCGAGGAAAACAATAATAACCTTCTTATGATTATAACAGATGGCGCCACGTGTCTTTCGAATCATGATTGAATTATATTATTACAAGCAGAGTACAACCCGAATTGATCGTTAAATTCTAAATTAAAGCTAGCGAAGCTGTGGGCAAAAAAAAGCTATTTTCTAATAATAATTACTATAATTAAAACAAAAATGAAAACTAAACAAGAACAAAATACAAAAAAAAAAAAATAAAGATAATGTTGTGCAGTGTATCCAAAAGGTTCCAGCTCAGCCTTTGCTACGTTTGACCACAGCGCTGTTTTTCAGCCGAAACCCAAGAGCTAGTCACGGACGATTATTCGGCATACAGTTTATAAACAAGATTTTCTACAATATGTTTTCCACGATGAATGTATGTATTTTTCCAATACGCAATCAGCGAGCCTATTAGAATACATATGTATAAATCATTATTATTCTGTGAAGAGTCTCGTAGGCAGTTGTAAGGCAATATATACACGGGGGTGATATTCAAGCAGCTTTTGCACGGTCTGTTTATCAATGTATTTCTGAACATAACCTTTATGCTTCGGAAGCCATATAAATAACTGAGGGTCGTTGAAACAGAGTTGTGCTATTCGCTACTGGTAATATTAGATATGTAAATACATGTTTGGATGTTTGTTTTACAGTCATGCGTAAATCGAATCGGACTTAAATAAAACTTAGCAAAAAGATAGACCATATCTTCTTTTTTTAATCTTATTACCAGATGATGCAGATAATGCATGCAGGAGATTATCTCTCTTATTATTCTAACTGCCTTTTAAAAATTAGTATTTATATTTTTCGGCTGAACCCTTGCGTTTTCTTAATTTTCTTTCTTCTTAAAGGTCTAAGGCAAACAAAACAAAGAAACATGATATCGCTCGCACCATTGTCGTTTTTGCGAGACTAACGCACGATAATTGATTTTAATATAAAGGTATAGATGAGATAGCGAGCGGCTTACGAGCGGGAAGCCACTGGAAGAAACTAGTCTATACTATAATTATAAACAAGAAAGATTTAATGTTGATGTATGTTTGTTAAGATTTAATTCAAAACCTACATAACCGATTTAAAAAATTCTTTCACCTTTATCTATCTATATATATAAAGGAAGATGTCTTGACTGACTGACTTAGAGACAACGCACAGCCTAAACCGCTGGTCGTAGGAACTTGAAATTTGGAGAGCATGACATGTGTGTTTTAATTTGTAGGGGTGTACTAAGAAAGGATTTTTTGAAATTCCACCCCTAAAGTGGTGAAATAGGGGGGTAAAGTTTGTAACGAAATTTTCTCATTTCTGGACTTAGCAGTATGAAAATTGGTACATAAGTTTTCGATTAAAATTGAAAAATATATGTGTAGGTGAAATGGATAAAACTCTCCCCTAAAGGGGCGGAAGGGGGGATAAAGTTTGTATGAAAATTTTCTCACTTCTGGACGAGTATGACCCGAATTGATTGTCAAATTCTAAATTAACGCGAGCGAAGCCGCGAGCAAAAGCTAGTTAAGCTATAATTATTATTACCGAACAACATAGGCATTATTTTATTTTTAAGAAGTAGGTATTGTTGCTTGCATAATCTAATCTACTTTTACGCGAGCAAAGCCGCAAGCAAAAACCAGTAATATTATAAATTTAACTTTCACTGTGATAAAATCTATTTTATCCCAATATATGTAGGTACATACATAGCTGTGGGAAGGGTGAAGCTGCGGCCAGGAACAAGATTATATTTAAGTTACTTAAAATGCCGATACAATCCATTCAAATGAAAAGTATATAATGATTAATTTAAGAGATATGACATCAAAAAAGTAGATTCATTTGTAAACGTAACCAAGCCATTAAATATAAATACATATTGTACGATGTCAACATCGCACATATTCGTGCTCACGGTGTGCGCACTCAGCAGTCATATTTTTTCACATTTAAGTTAACATTTGTATCATTCAGTCGTCATTACGATCGCGTTCGGCTCACATCATTAATTTAATATTATCAGGTTTTCAGTGCAATAAATCAGTTATATCAGTTAATCAGTTTTTCCCTTTTTATAATAATTTAAAAGGTGTGCAAACCGTACACATATTTTAAAGGTTTATTTTAACGAGCTCCGATACCAGATTATTTCAAGTACTTATAATAATCCTATAATAATATCTTATAATAATCCTAATTTTCCATAATATTGTAATTAAGAAACTGTGTTTGTCTGTCTTTTCTTCATTTCTAAGAGTTTGATGTTGTAACAAGAAGTTAAATCAAAACGTATTACTACATATTATAAAACGAAGTCTCCCGCCGCATCTGTTCGCGAATAACTTAAAAACTACTAAACAAATTTTCATGCAGTTTTCACCAATAGAGAGAATGATTTATGATGAAGGTTTAGGTCAATATTTTGTTTGTACTACCCATGCGAAGCAGGAGCGGGTCGCTAATTCAATAACATAAAATTACGACACATAATTTTACGATATGTTGCTGGTTGTTATTAATTTTAATAGTATAACAGAATATAATTGACATATTTTACTATATTTTCTTTAAAAGACAACAACCACACTAGGGATAATAATATATCACACACAAACACCCAGATTCTGAACAACTATTTATGCCAGCGGTCGAGCCTACAAAACTCTGCGCAAACCAGTGCGCAGTGTTGTGGGATCGTTTTCGACTTTTAAATACCGAACATGAGAATAGTGGTATAATGGCCAGTTTCAATATCCATAAAACCAATTATTTTACCTATGGATAGTAAATTTTTGACACATATTCTATGAAAATATGTCAAACTAGCTTTTGCCCACGGCTTCGCTCGCGTTAAATTAGAATTTGACAATCAATTCGGGTTGTACTCTGCTTGTAATAATATAATTCAATAATGATTCGAAAGACACGTGGCGCCATCTATTATCATAAGAACGTTATTGTTGTTTCCCTCGGGCACAGTAATTTTTTTCGGGATGAACGGTAGCCTATGTCCGTTTCTGTACACCTGACAACGTATATGCAAAATTTCAGGATTATCGGTTCAGTGGTTTAGGCGTGAAGGTAACAAACAAACAAATAAACTCATTTTCACTTTTATAATATTAGTTAGGATTTAACTGCTCGTTGCTAAAGCGACTAGTTTTTATATTTTGAAACCCATCCTAAGTAGTCTACATCACTCGTGCATATCTCTAGCGTTAAATTAAGCTGTCGCCACAATCTAATGTTCTGTATTAAAAAATCGAAAACGTACCCAGCAGAAAAGTTTGTTACAGTGAATGAATAAAAAAATACCGACTCAATCAAAATCTCGTACAAAAAAGAAACCCTCTTCAAATATACAAACCTAAATTAACAATCCAAGCTAAATAATTTTCTAGACTGGAAAAAAATACCCCGCCGTTCGTTTGGAACCCTTCAGACCTGTTGCGGGATTAATCAATCAGGATCCATCTATGTACTGAATCCCTTAGTACAAATATTGGCATTGGACTGTAATGTACATCTAGAAATAACTTATTCATTGCAATCAATCAACTGATTGATACATTTATTTTTGCTTTTGCGAAGCAACAAATCCAGGTTTTCAATTTTAGAAAATAATAATGTGATTTAGCGGCATCGTTTGATTATACATAATGTGTATCAGTGATAGATGTAAAATGATAAAAATGCTGGCATCTCTTAAATAAATAATTATATTTGATGATAAAGATTACAAAACAGGTTGTCGCATTCTTAAGTTAAGAAAATAAATTGTAAAAAAATATTGCTTCTTGTCGTTGGAAACCTAACTAATATTATAAATGCGAATGTGGGTTTATTTGTAACGCTTTCACGCCTGAACTACTCGACCGATCATCATGAAATTTCACATACATGTTAGGAGAACAGAAATGAACACCCAATAACTTTCATCTAAGTACTATTACTAATCTAACCTAACCTACATTTACGCGAGCGAAGCCGGGAACAAAATCAAATTCATAATATTTTTCTCTTAGTATTGATATTAAACCGATTAAAGTGTTTGTCACTTATCACTATATCTAGGCGGAACAAGTGGTGTACGAGTATTTTGTAAAAGTATAAACAACTTGTCTTAGGATTACAAAGAGATTTTCTCACGGCTCTTTATGTAAGTTTACCACCTATGTGATCTATGCTGGGCAACGACTTGCCTTTCCTTGGAATTGTTTCTGTGAAGCCAAGAAAACATAGCTTATCTATCAGCGACTGTTACTCCTTAGGAGGAGGGCCGTTGGCTCGTCTGCACGAAAGCGGTACAAAACTATAGTTCTTTTGGTGTAATTAAATCTGTTGTTCTAAAATAATATACTTTGCGATTAGGTATCATGAATTCTTATTATCGATTGCCAATAACTTTTGTATAAAGCAGTTTCTTCAATAAGGTGCCAAATGATGCATATATTGCAAACTAACAGAGACATTCACGGAGTATTCCGCTTTCGACACCAATTTTTTCGCCACCTATGGTTTCGGAAATAAAAAGTGGAATAGCTTAGGTGCCGAAACCATAGGTGCCGAAAAAATTGGTGCCGAAAGCGGAATACTCCACATTCACAGTTTACGAAAACTTATCCAGATGTTTTTGGCACAAAGACTACAAACCTGATTGATACTGACCTTGACCTTGTTACGAAACTAAAAGAACACTTCTCAATAGAAACACTGAAATGGTAATTAGTGTTTGTCTACAACCTTGATTTGCAAGGAATTTGTCTGTGCCCTACCTTTTGAAAATAGCAAGCTGATATCATGACATCATTTATTTAAGTTCAATATTAAGAAGCTAACTTTCTAAATCGACCTCGATGGCGTAGTGGTTAGTGTAACCGACTGCAACGCCTGAGATTGCAGGTTCGATTCTCGCACAAGTCAAACATTTGTGTGTATGAATATGGATGTTTGTCTTGGTCTGGGTATTTCTATGTATAATATGTATGTATTTACGAAAAACAAGTATATATGTATGTTTATCCATTGTCTAGTACCCATAGTACAAGCTCTGCTTAGTTTGGGCTAGATGGTGTTGTGTGTATGTGATAGAATATTATATTATATTATTATAATTTGCTCGACCCGCTAAAGAAGTAAATTAGACAGAAGCTCCATACTAGTTAGATATAATTATGTCTGGTTCTTGGACAAAGACAAATTATAAAAAAATTGCTACTAATATTGGCCATTTTCTCATAATACGTATACCAACGTAATAATATAACTAAAACTATCGACTCGTCAAAAATACACATGACTAAGCAAAACCAGTTTCATTTCAGAAATCACTCCACCAAAAGGAATCTGGTTACCAATAAATTGTATATAGATTGAACGACGAAGCGTCGGTGTTTAGGGTCCGGTGTACGTTTGGGCCTGGCTGGCTACATTTCGCGATATTTACAGGCATGTACTATGTAAATCGATAAATTTTAGGACCTAATATTTAGGTCGGTTAGCGGATGATATTAAAATATTTATTTTAGATATGTGTTATATCTGTGTGTGATATCTGTTTAATATTAATGTTCCAAATAATTAAGAATCTGTATGTTAACTTTAATAGAATTGTATATATTTGCACGCCCACTGTAGCAAAACTCAGTGCACTCATGAAATTTTGTAACATCTCTGTAAGCCTGTGTTTAGCAAATAAAATATTATGATTATGATTACGATACATATTTCTTTGACTGCAATGGATGATGGCAATTTGATAGCGTAGTGGTTAAAGCGGTCGCCTCACCGCTGCCACTGCGCCGAGTGTTGTGGGTTTGAATCCCACACAGGACAAAAAATGTGTGATCTACAAATGGTGGTTCCGAGAATACCCAGAGTGTTCTGATACAAGAATTATGCCCAGTGCGGAACTTGTCTATTTAAAAAAGGAAAAAGAGGATCTTACATAGTCACGCATGTGTTTATATCGCTGAAAGGGCAGGCAGTATATTACCTACACTTAAATTACACCTACTTAATTTTAAATCCCATGTCTGTTGCTGTTCCGAACTACCTGGGGTTCTCAAAATTTCTTGACAGAAATACCAAATTACACTTTGACTGAACCGGTAATCGAAGCCAAGACCTCATGCTCAGCAGTCGCACATGTTGTTTTTAAACTATTTATTTCGTTTCATATTATGAACATTTCTATTAACAACACTTGTTACTTATTTAACATAAATAAATATTATATGGGTATCTGTAGTGAGAACAGAAAGCTAAAGGTAGGCAGACATAATTATTATTATACCAACATTAATTGAGGAGTATAGTTTCAAAACCCGCCAAAACGATATCAGAACAAAAATAATGTTCCGATTGAATATGAAGCTCCTTCGTTGCTTCTATCGCATTGCAGTGATAGTTTTCAACAAAACCCACTAAAATTCTATTAAATCAGCTCACAAAAGTAACAGTTTGTTGCAAACACCGCTAAAACAGTTCATTTATATTATGTCTTTAAATGGTTTTTTGAGATTTACCATTATTTGGTGAAAAGTATTTTCGAGGATTTTGAAACTAAACTACTCATTTCGTTATAAGGTTTTACATAATTAGATTGACTTTACTAAAGTTTATCGGGCACATTACTAGGCACTGCCTCTACCAGAATAATTAAATAACACTTTGCCACACCAGAATCGAACGCAGTATCACACGGTCAAAAGCAAGCATGAATGCATACTTCTACCATGTTATCAAAGAGATACACTCAAATTAGCTAACAGCAATATAACGAATTTAGTAAAACATAATCAACGCTAATTACAAAGATATAAGTTTAACGTAATTAATAACAATTCTGTCTTGATTAATGTCGCAAGTTTCAAGTAGCTATTATCGAAATTGCTTATCCAACTTGCTATATCCGTTTGTTTACAGGAAGAGAGAGGAATAAATATAGTAATATATTTATTTTTATACAAACAAGATGGCATATACTGTAGCCCATGGGCGATTTGACAAATTTAAAGGGTACAGAAGCTTTGTATGATATCTTGGTATCGATTCCGGTTCAGGCAAAGTGAAATTAGGATTTCCTGTCTAAAAAAACAACACCGGGGAGTCTTTGAGCCATTTTACAAGAATGCTCAAGGCCGTGACAATATGTCATTGTATGTATTAATTTAAAATGAAAGAAATAACCAACCACTTCCGGACACCAACGGAAATAAAGATGTAATTTTTTTTTTATTTCAATATTGATTTTACATGCGTTGTTATCGATTAATTATTATTCAATTAACGGTTGAACATGCAAACCAAAATTTAATCGTAATCCTTACTAATATTATAAATTCGAAAGTAACTCTGTCTGTCTATCTGTCTGTCTGTCTTTTACCTTTTCACGGCTAAACCACTCAACCGATTTAGATGAAAGTTGGTACAGATATATTTTAAAACCTGGGGAACGATATAGGTTACTTTTTATTGATGTAGGTACCACGCGGGCGGAGCCGCACGCAAAAGCTAGCCACTAATAAATCATGGTGGTTGTAGCTGATCGTATTAATAAAGTTTTCTTGTTGCTTGTCGCATCAAGAAGAAGTGCGTCAGCACATTGTATATACGTGTCTGTCCATATATAATTAAACAAGCTGACCTGCGCAACTTCATCTGCTTCACATAAGAGATTTTTCCCGTTTGCCATTTATGCTTTGCTCCTATTGGCCATAGCGTGATTTTATATAGCCTATAGCCTTCCTTTCTCGAGGAAGGCTATCCAACACAAACATTTTTTTAATTCGAACCACTAGTACCTGAGATTAGCGCGTTCAACCAAAAAAACAAACAAACAATCTCTTCAGCTTTATAATATTAGTATAGATAACGCATAGAAATAACAATAATTATTTTTCGAATCCATTCAAATCCCTTAGCATTCGAATAATTCGAATATTTTTTCGACAATCATACGTCTATTCGCACGTCTCCGTAAGAACAGCCAGGTAAACTGCCGTCTATTCACAATGTTTTGCGCCGTCCCTAAGGGTTGGTTAAATTACGAAGCTCTTTGGTCTTGGAAGGCAATACATAAATATAAAACAATAGCCCCTTTGTCCATTAAACTTCATGCGAAACCAAAATTTATTTCGCAAAAGTTTCTGATTAGATCCCCCGGTTTTTGTTTATCGGGTTCGACCTATGCCCATCAGTGGACGGACAGGCAAAATAAGATTTGGGTCTGCTTCGGACATTGAAATAGGTTTCCATTTAGGTTTTCAGGAGACACGAGGATTAATAATAAAGTTAGAAATGAGTGGAGAGCAGCGATAGCTCAGTGGGGAGACCAACAGACTGCAATGCAGAGGGTCTCGGGTTCGAACCCACGTCGCGCACCTCTGACTTTCGGAAGTTATAATTATGACTTTTCGAAATGATGTGCGTATTGATTGACAATTATCGCTTGCTCCATCCCTCGGAAAGAAACATCTATGGCAGTCGTTATTGGGAGAGTGTCAACACAAAAGATCCCACTGGGTCGAAGTGTCACCGGTCTGCACTGACTGGCCCCCACATAAGATAAGATAAGATAAGATAGAAATGAGTGGATTTGAAAAGAAGTAATTATTACTGTAATAAAATACGGTTGATATTTATAAAAGTTGTTATTTTCTTTATTTAATAAATACATAAATAGACATTTTTAGTTGATATACAGAGTTTTCAACAAGTGAATAAAAAGTGGTTGTCGAGTCGTATCAAGAGGTTAAAATGAAAGCAGAAGATAAATATATGTGGCGTATACTCCAGTGACAAGAATTACGCTCTTGAATTAAAGCAGAAGAAGAGAGCTTTCACTGCCTCAGTGGCACTAGTACGCGACTGTGTGCATGGTAGGTTCGATTTTCAAGTGCCCGGAAAGTGTTATTGTGATCAAGAAAATGTCACGATCGGTTCGGCAACAGGTTCACTAATGACAGGAGATCACGAAAGGATTCGAAACCATAAAAAAATGTGACGGTAATACACCATTGTCTACTTTTTAGGCATAAAACTATCTTTATATATATAATTCTATTGTACATGTGTATGTCACTGAACTCCTCCTAAACGGCTGGACCAATTTTGATGAAACTTTTTGTGTGTGTTCAAGTGGATTCGAGAATGGTTTAGATATGCTTTTTTTTCTCTTGTGTACAGGACAACGTCTGTCGGGACAGCTAGTATATGTATATATTTTATACAAGTCTTCTCTTTATAAACATACGTTTTTAAATATTGTACACGTGTTATAATGCTTAAGTGTCCTATATAAAATGTTTAACTGAAAAACCAATTTCAGCAACAGACTATTTTAGAAACGAGAAAGGGTATCGGTAACTGTGGGATGCATAACATGGAATTTAAGAAAAAAAAAACCTTAAATCCGTGAATAAGGACACATATTTTTTATGTTTCAAAGATCACTCAAACTCAGAACAACTATTTATGGATCCCACAATATTTTTTCCGTGTAGGAATTAAGTCCATAAAACACGACATAGTGACAAGGGCAAAGACACCACATAAACCACGACGTCATGTGTAATCAAACCCACGGTGGGGCAAAAGGCTTTTCATCAAATCACTAGATTTTGTTTTTTATTTTTTTTTTATTTTTTTTTTTATTTTGCTCGTCAAAATGACCACACTCCACCTGATGGTAAGCAGTCGTGTGGTCTAAGAGCAGTGGCCTCCACATCTCCCCCACAGTAGCCGAGGCGATGTTGAGGTGTCTACTTTGACGGCCTGAGAAGATGCTTTTTCACGCCCCGCTTAAAGAACCCAGGATTGAAGGAAGAAGGAAACACGTGCCTTGGCAGAGAATTCCATGCCTTGGTCGTTCGGCAGAGATATGAGGACCCAAACTTTTTGGTACGCGCTCTAATCGACTCTACCGTGTAAGGATGGCATCTGAGCCCAGCACGCGTTGTTCTGGATAGGAAAGGGGAGGGCGGGATAAGGTGGAATAACTCTTCAGAGCACTCCCCGTGGTATATTCTGTAGAAACATGCCAATGAGGCAATGTCCCTACGGAGTTGCAGAGGTTCCAGTGAACTCGTGACCTCTGGATCTCCGATGATACGGACAGCCCGCCGCTGTAACCGGTCGAGAGCGTCCAGCAAGTACTGCGCGGAGCCATCCCAAAGATGAGAACAGTACTCCACGCAAGGGCGCACTTGTGCCTTATACAATAGGCACAGTTGCCCAGGCGTGAAGAACCGCCTCACCCTGTTCAGAACTCGCGAGAGAGAGTTTTCGCGAAGCTTGCTTAATGACGCTCTCGATATAGGTTTTCTGATTAAGGGAGCGGCAAAGACTAACCAACAGGACTAATATAAGCTTTCAAATTGTACTGCATTCGTTTTGATATACAGTTACTCACTATGTTATTCATGACATTTAGTTTTAGTAAAAAAGCGTGTCGAATAAATATCCCGCTTCCATTATATAATGCGTAATACCGACATATTCGTTTTGTACCATAACGCTGCCAAAAATATAAATATAAATTCAGGTCGGGTTGCTGCGCTAAGTGAAAAATCCGTTTTGGGTAAAAGGTCAGCTCATTCAAGAGGCAATGCTTTGGGCTTTATCGTGTTCCCCAGGTCCCGTAGAGGAACGCCATTTATGGGCAACAAGTCTTCGGAAAATGTACGAGCTTCACGTAAAAATTTACCATCTAGCTAAAATTTTCTTTAGAGATTTTAGACGACAACGAAAATTTTGTTGCTTCCTTGACAGATAATCTCTTACACTATCTCGAGCTTTTCACTATTAGAAACATTTTGTATGAATATATGGGTACACACATAATATATTTATTTTGCAACAGTTGCAGATTTGTGTGAGCCATATATATTTATTTGTTCTGAGCCTGGGTGTGCTTTGTCTCCTTTGTTTGAATATTTTTTAAGTCGCTCGCGACACAGTATCTACTCCAGGTGCGAGGGCAGTCTATAAAAAAAAGGTATCGAAATGAAAGTGTGTCACGCACGCCATTGAAAGAAATAAGCTTCATCTATTATTATAACTATAACGTTATTGGTTTAGCTTGCAATACAGGCACCTTTATGTAACTACTAGCTTTTGCCCGCGGCTTCGCTCGCGTTAATTTAGCATTTGACAATCAATGCGGGTTGTAGGTACTCTGCTTGTAATAGTATAATTCAATCATGATTCGAAAGACACGTGGCGCCATCTATTATCATAAGAACGTTGTTATTTTCCTCGGGAACAGTAATTTTTTTCGGGATGAAAGGTAGCCTATGTCCGTTTCTGTACACCTGAAAACGTATATGCAAAATTTCAGGATGATCGGTCCAGTGGTTTAGGTGTGAAAAGGTAACAAACCAACAAACATCTATTATCATAAGAAAGTTATTGTTGTTTTCTTCGGAAACAGTAATTTTTTCCGGGATGAAAGGTAGCCTATGTCCGTTTCTGTACACCTGAAAACGTATATGCAAAATTTCAGGATGATCGGTCCAGTGGTTTAGGTGTGAAAAGGTAACAAACCAACAAACAAACTCATTTTCGCTTTTATAATATTAGTTAGGATTAGGATAGAGCAGCGATAGCTCAGTGGGGAGACCAACAAACTGCAATGCAGAGGGTCTCGGGTTCGAACCCACGTCGCGCACCTCTGATTTTCGAAAGTTATATGACTTTTCGAAATTATGTGCGTATTGATTGACAATTATCGCCTGCTCTGTGCCTCGGAAAGCACGTTAAGCCGTTGGTCCCGGCTGCCATGAACATCTAGTGCAGTCGTTATTGGGAGAGTGTCGACACAAAAGATCCTACTGGGTCGAAGTGTCGCCGGTCTGCACTGACTGGCCCCCACATAAGATAAGAGAAGATAAGATAGGATTAGGATTAGGATAGGATTACATAGAGGTGAAAGGAAAAAAAATTTGAGGCCTCGTTCGTAGATGATTCTATCTATATTTGTTAGTACGAGCTTTATCGATGTATGTTATTCTGTGCAGATGGCGTAACGGGCGAGCACAATCCTCACCGCTGCTGCCGCGCCGAATAGGTATTGTGGGTCGAAGCCGTCATGGAAATTATGACATTAAAATTTGTTTGAGCTACTAGTTCTTCTATTGTCTTACGATTACACAAATGTTATTCATTGAAATTAAACTATTTTGAGCGGATTTTATCGCATTGTTTAGAACAATAAGAGTAGTAGTTCGATATTTTGAAAGGGACTTTCGGGGGATATCTTCGAACAGACTGATTAGGTAGTCCAAGAGAGAGGCTTTTGCCAGGCACATAACAAAAGACTAACGGAAAATCGTGTTTTAAAAAAATAGAATTCGGGTAAAGTATTTTAATTTAAACACATGTTCTGATTCTGCGTGTACTCTGAAATGTATGTTTGCAAAGTGCACCGTGACAGTCAGCTTCAACAGATTTTTCTATAATTTCATAGTTGTATATGTGTAAAGACAGCTGAGGCAGCTGTAAACATTGGGCCAAGGGATTGGGCCAGCGTGTTGGGCCAAAATAATGAATTGCAAATGTCGCTTGTTTACACATTGGCCAATTCAGGTGCCAACTACCAACACATCGCCAAGTAGGTCTCTACACGTTGGCCCAACCCGCTGGCCCACTACCTTGGCACAATGTGTATAGCCGCCTTTATATTGGTAATTAATTAAATATTTTAATTAAATATAATGTCAATAGTAGTCACAACTCCAAACGAGGAATTTAGTAATTAAATTACAAGCTTAGATATGCAAGTATGTATATTGAGACCCACTAGTGCAGAGCTATGGTAAACGTAATAAATAGAACAAGATTTTGCCCGCGGCTTCGCTCACCTTAATCTAGATTTTCAAGAAATTTCTATCCCGTGGGCATAGTAATTTTTTTCTGGAAGAAAAGTATTCAATGATCTTTTCCTATACCTCTGACAACGTATATGCAAAATTTCAAGATGATTGGTCGAGTAGTTAAAGGTGAAAGTGTAACAAACAAACGAAGGCACATTCAGATTAATAATATTAGTTAGGGTAAAGTTAGACTATAACATATTATCTTTATTTTCACAAGATGATGGTACGTACCCTTCAGCAACAAATAAATCAAAACAAAATGTTTTATGTCGAAAAAGTTTTGCTCAAATTATGAATACGGCAAGTTAAGTCATCTGGCCCTGACAAGTTTCTTGTCTTCTCCTTTGTGACAAAAAGTATACTTGGCACGTCACTTGCAGTATTTAACACAGCAATATGGTACAATTTGTTTGGAATTCGGCTGTGTTGTTATTATAATTTTAGTTTATACACGGCAAAGGTAGATTCAGTACTACTATCTATGACTACTACAGTAGACTGCACGGCAGACGTTGTGGTTTAAGTGGCCACTGCGCCTTGAGTTGTGGGTTCGAATCCCACACGGGACAAAAAATTGTGTGATCCACAAATGGTTGTTTCTAGTCTAGATTATCTTTGCGTCCGTTACTTGTAAAGTCCTCCGCGAATTATTCCTAGTGCGGGTCGTCTTTTAAACAGAAAAAATAAATAAAAGAAAGGTATATATTGCTTATTTCACAATTTTCATTTTGCTGTCAATGTGGTGTTTAAATAAATAATATAATATAATACATTTCTTAAAACGGTTGACTGGTGATTTCCTTTTGTAGATGGCATTGGCATAGCTTTCGTCTTTCAAAGTATACGTACCTTAAGACTGCGCCGAGCATAAGACAGATAATGACAGAGTTCGTGCGGCGCATATGCAAATCGGCGCGCGGCCGCCATAGTAAAATTGTATGGAGGATTTGAAATGCTTTTTTGATAAATATGTATCTTTATTGTCAACCAATAACTTAAATATTTGGGACGGACAAATTGTAATATAACTATTTATGTTTCGTTTAAGCTGTAAAATAGGATAGATTTCTACTGTCATAATCTAAAAATCACGTAACACGAGCTTACGTTTTTGCATTTTTCGTGCAAATTTACGTAATTTTGTAGGTGAAAATATTAATTATTTTAGTTTTTTACTTTTTTACATTTTAGTAATTGTAAACACATTCATTGTTATGGTAAATGTATATTTTATATTTGTATTGAACAAAAAGTTTTGATTTTATTCATTTAACTGTGACCGCCTGTTTTGGCACATTTCGCGCAGGCGCAGTTTTTCCAAATGTCAACCTCTTCAGGGCAGCTTGTCTAAGGAGTAGGTTTCGCTCGGTAGAGAAACAGTAGATAAAGATCGTATCTCTCGATCACAAGTCCAATGTGACCTAGGATTTGAAATGAATCTGAATATTTTGGGTCCCGCCAGAAATTACGCCGATTTAAGTACAAATCCATTTTCCTTAGAAAATTGTCACTATTTTCTTGTCACGTGCGTGTTGTGATCTTTTTAGACTCATTCTTGCTCGATTATTTTTACAATGCCACGCGGCTCTTATTCTGTGAATTTGAAGAACCAAGCGGAAAATTGTAAGTATCCACCTCTCTTTAATCTTAGCTGACGTAGATAACAATTGCATCTCATCAGATCAAAATAACACTTGTTGTTCAAGCAAAATGTACACAAAATCTGACTTTTCACTAACGATCTTTCGTTTCGAATCAAATAAACAAAAATCAGTATTATTCTCACTAAAATAAATAATAATGAGAGGGATACCTTTTAAGTAAATGAGGGGAATAAATAAATAAAATAAGCGAGTAAATTCGGAAGCACCCGAGATATAAATCGCACCCCGCATTCGACGTTACTTCAGAAGCGAAGCAACTGACTCAATTTGATCAGTATAACTGCGTTCCAACTGTCGCCCAGTAACCGCGGCCCGTTCGCCATCCAAGTCACGGACTGAGGTATGGTGATATTGATAGCGGCGATGATTAAATAAAAGTAGGCACAGAATAAAAGTGCCGCTGCAAAGGTATTCGATTTATCAACGCATGTTTATGTTTCATAACAAACTCCCATATAAACTGCAAATGAAATAACAGGTCTGTGATTAACGCACAGTAATTACCATCTACTTTCTATAAGTTTTATGAGATAAATTGTAAGTACATATCTGCTTTCCTTGACAAATTTTTGGATATCAGAGGCAACAAAAAAGCAAGTATGTAATATTATGCAAAATATATTTAAAATCCAAATATTTTTTAAATACGTGATCTTCTGCTACTGCCTTTTGAAATCATCGTGTTTGTTAAGTTACCACGAAGATGAAATTGTCTATAGATTGAATAGGTAATATATAAATAACAAACAAATACACACACGTGGTTTGTCGTGGTTAAGATAAATATATGTTTATACGTTACATAAAAGCAGTTAAATAATTAAAACCATCACTCAATTACAACATTCAAAAGATAAATCATTTACTAGCGCTTCCTTAACCTCAACGCAGCCGCAGTCACTGAGACTCCATGTTTATGAAGACCGCGGACAGAGTTCACTAAGAGGTGTTTGTATTGAAATTGATTTATGGAAATTTCGCGGCGAAGACGCGTCTACCCTCCAACAGTCGACGTGCGGATCGTTAAAACGAACAGATTCTGTTTTTAGTTTTATGTGAAATATTGTTGTGCTAACATTCAAGTGATGTTTGTAAAGATCACAATAGTTTATTTTACAGGATTTGATTTACTGTGCCAACACTTTTGTTTTTTGCCTCGTTAAACCCGTGGCATATATTTGCGGTTACGTATGCGCTTTCTCTTTAGGGTAGGCTTTAAATCCCTGGTCAGATCTCAGGTTCAATTTCTGGCAGTGTTATTAGGTACTCCATTTAAATATTTTAAGTAGCAATAGACGGCTTAATTCAAATTGAGTGGGACCTAAACACATAACTGGCGAAATGTGGTTTAACAGGCCTCTGCTTGCCTTTTGTGATATATACAGGCGTCAGAATACGTTATTTACTTCCTGGTTTCGTTCAAATGGTAAGGAACGCAAAGTGAGTGACAAGAGCAGTACTGTCTGCCTGTTGTAATTGTTTGCTATGACATGGTTGACACAAATAACGTAAGTATAGTAGGCCCCTCAGTGCTCCCTCAAATCGCAGCTTGAAAGGAGAATTTATTTATTTACATACATACTTACATCTATCATTACAGTAATAGAAATACCAATGCGATAGAGAAGTTACAGAATTACATACTTAATATACTAAAACTAAAGATTATTTTGATGATCACAACTAGCTATCCAGTAAGTGGCCTTTGTGAATTCATTTATTGAACACGGAAACAAGTCAATGCGCTCAGCTACGTAGTTAAGTGTGCGCAATGCTCGCGTCAGTGGCGCTTGTTGCAGTAAGTTTGTATGCCCTGTCGGTACCGCCAGCAGCCGCGGTCGCCGCCGCCGTCCCACGTAGTCATCCGGAACGCTAAACCTAAGCTCACCCAGTACTGTCGGATGGTGAATTTTCCCTCGCAACACTTTGAAGAGATACGTAGCAAGGGCCACTTCCGTCTATATTACTGAATAAAGCACCCAAATAAGCTTCCTAGCAGTAAGCTGTATTTTCAAAGTTATTTATTTATCGAACTGAACAAGATAGTCAAAAAGGAAATACCAAGGCAAGCGATCTTCGATTGATGTAATCGAAGATCGCTTGCCTTGGAGACGATATTTCTTTTATAAATTCTGAAAAGTAGTATTTTAATTATTTAGTAGAAACAGCCGAACGGAGCCAGACAGCTAACTGACGTACCGGCCTGAAGAATATAATTGAAGTGAATACGGTGAAACGGTTACGTGAGGACCATAGCAAGTGGTAATCTGTAGTCTCTGCTTACCCCTTAGCGAAACAGGCGTAAGTTATCTGCATGTATATATACTACCGAGGATGCTACTGTTGGTAGCTCGAGTGGTGCCATAGGCTTAAGCAGTCGTTTGTTTCAAGGCGGGTTATTTTATATCTCGATTTTCATAGTTTACCTAAGAAATTAATTTGGAAGATTGCCTATACAAAAAATTACGAAACGCCAAATTTACACCTTATTTATGCTGTCTGTATTAGTCTGGTGTTTGATCATTTTTTTATTTATTTAAATAAATACAATGGCCGCACTAGAAATTATTCCTGTGCCACGGGGGACTTTACAAACATTCAAACTACGGACAAAAAGAACACCCAGACTCGAAACAACCTTTTCTAAATCAAAAATTTTTGTCTCGTGTGGGATTCGAACCCACAACACTCGACGCAGTGGCAGTGGCGAGGCAACCACTTAAACCACTTACGCCATCCGTACAGTCAAAAGTTTCATCAATAGAATCAGGCTCATGCCTAACCATTCTGGCACTGAGAAAATATCCGTGCCCAGATAATAAGCAGGACTTATAGTTTTATAACACTAACCTACTTATTCTGTTAATTTATTTTAAGTGAACATGAAAAAATGTTAGCAACAAAGTAAAAATAAAAGTAACAATATTTTTGGATCAAAGCCTAATACGACGTTGTACAGTCGAGGCACACGCGAGCGAGACGTCAGTTCAACTCTCGAGAGGATACGCTGTACATTACAATCATGATTCAGCATTCTAGACGAACTCTACGAGGATTAGCTATGACATTTAAAAAGTCACCACGGATTATGTCTGCTGAAATTGGACTGTGCTGTGCGAATATGATCTAACCTTACATACATGGCTTGTAAAAAATGCACACGCAAGCGTTTTAGAGAGGTAAGTACAGACTACGGGCTCTATAATAATAATAATATAATATTCTATCACATACACATAACACCATCTAGCCCAAACTAAGCAGAGCTTGTACTATGGGTACTAGACAATGGATAAACATACTTATTAACTTTTTTTATGTAAATACGTACATATTATACATAGAAACACCCAGACCAAGACAAACATCCATGTTGATGCAATGTAGTAGAGCCAAGCTGGTTACAGCAGGAATGGGCCGGCTCGACCGGGGAAGTACTACCCTCTCACAGAAAATCGACGTGAAACAACAGTGTTTCACTGCTGTGTTTCGTTCGGTGAATGAGAGCGCCGGAGGCCTAAGCATGAGGTGACGATTCTCGCAGCTTATGAGGGACCTGCAGAGTATCCGTAGAGTCATTGTGTGGGTGGCGCGAGTCGACCCGGCGGCCAGGGAGAGCCGTAGAAACGGTGCTCTGCTGGCCGCCCGCGGTATAGTCCAGAGGCCCAACCGAGTCTAACCAACTAGGTTGGCTGCCTTATCATGCCGCGCATAATCTCGAGGTGGCTCGTCGTGCCGGATGGTGACCGGAGGGTGGGTCCCAGCGACCACTTTCGGGAGGGTACGGGGGTCCTTCCGTCCGTCGGATCGGCTATCGCCATACCATACAGTTATATGACAAAACTTGCTCTGCGCCTTGCCCCACTTTGCTGCGAGAATAGCCGCCTCTTTTTTTTTTCACGCTTCCCCTTCCTTTCACTCTATGGCAGTACGAACAAAGCATTGTCGTTCAACAGCAGCCAATCGCCGTAACCCCACTGCTGCTTCCTGTGTCGTGGAGTTTATTAACATCAGAGGACTCCACGCTAACCTTAATGCCGTCCATCACCACCTGGAGACGGCTCGGCCGGCAATGCTTTTTCTAACGGAGACACAAATACGCCGTCCTGCAGACACGAACTACCTGCAATATCCCGGCTACGTACTAGAGGAGTGTTTCCTCGCGAAAGCCGGGGTATGCTTGTTTGTTAGGGCGGATATTTGCTGTCGCCGTCTACAATGCCTAGAGGACCCTTCCTTCTCTGTCCTTTGGGTACACGTAGATCCTGGCTCTTTCAGCCAAATCTACATGTGCCTCTACCGATCCCATTCAGGAGACGCTGAGACAACTCGACTCTTCAATTACCTGAGTCAGGCGGCAGACGACGCGCAGGAGCGGTTTCCGAACGCTGAGTTGGTGTTCTTGGGAGATTTCAATCCCTACCATGAGACCTGGTTGGGTTCTCCCAAAACAGACCAAGCGGGACGAACTGCCCATGCGTTCGCTCTCACGCATGACCTGTCTCAACTGGTACTCCAGCCCACCCGGATACCAGATATTGCAGGTCAGGCGCCCTTTCTGCTCGATCTGCTGCTGACGAGTAACCCGAACCGGTACAGTGTGTCGATTCGTGCTCCTTTGGGCACCTCAGACCACTGTCTGGTTTGTGCCACAGCTGTTGTTGTTACGCCCCCACGACCCGAGGAGGCAAGACGACGACTGTGGCACTACTCGTCGGCAGACTGGGATGGAATGCGGGAATACTTCGCATCCATCCCTTGGGCTCAACGCTGCTTTGAGAACAGGGATCCATCAGAGAGCGCTACTGCTGTCGCTGGTGAAATCATCCTGGGTATGGAATATTATATTCCATACAGTGATGTCACGAGCGGCGGCAGGAAAAGGCCCTGGTTCGGGCGTGAATGCGCCGATGCTGTTGAACGCAAACAGACGGCGTATCGCGCTTGGACCAAGGCTCGCACTCTCCACGACCCTAACGTGGATCACCTGAAGGCAGCGTTCAACCAAGCCACAAAGGTCTGCAAGAGGGCATACTTAAGAGCGGATGCCCAGCGCGTCGCACGGTTCGGCCAGGAACTAATGGCGCATCCTACGGGCAGTCGTAGCTATTGGCGCCTGGCCAAAGCCGTGCAGTCCAACTTCTGCCAGACCATGCTGCCCCCTCTGAGGTATCCGAATGGATCACTGGCTCATCGGCCGCAGGAGAAAGCAGATCTGCTTGCAAATCTCTTTGCGGCCAACTCCCGAATCGATGACTGCGGTTCGCAGCCGCCTAACATTGCCAACTGCGGCTACACCATGCCTGATATATGTATCACTTGATCTAGTCTAACCCAAAAACTAGGAATTAGGAAATTACTGCCAAACTATCTCAAAGTGTAATTCACCACCGCTGTAAACAATAAATACGTTCTTATTGCAAGCTAAAAGTATATATGAACGTAAGTCTAACTTATATGCACCAGATAAGCTTTGAGACCACCAAGTAGCTTTCTAGGACTCATCTTTATCTAAAATATTTACAACATTTTTCAAAGTTTAGAAGCCACTTTATGTTTGAAAAATTTACCTCACCGTGTTCCTCAGAAACTTCGCGTCTTGTTCAACATTCCTTTGACAAAAACTTATTACAGTAAACCTAATAGATTATTGATAATGTACACACCTTTTCGCTAAAAAATAAATTCAAACTCTTTGATCTCGCGTTTTGGCAATTCCGTATTCCATAAGCGTAGCATGTAATCAAAATTTATACGATCAAGCCTTGATTGAGGTCTGTTTTGACAGCGACCCAAAGTCTCTATTAGACTCCGCGGAGTCTGACTTTGTTACGTGTCTTATGAATTTTGTAACAGATACAACGCTAATGGAATTATTGTGGTAATAAATTAAGAGGTTCCACTGAAAGTGGTTTCAGTTTAGCACAGGATGTCAATGTTGTGAAGATAATCATAATATTATAAGCAGACCTACATTATTTTAACAAAACTGATTTTACTGATAATGCATACTTTATGTACAATGTATGTAATTACATACCCCGCAGTTAAAACAGTGGAGCCATTATGTTTTTAAATAGAGTTTTGCTTAAAAATCATTGAATTTTAGTTTAAAGTTGTTATTATGTTTGTTACCCTATAACGCGAAAACCCATGAACAGGAATCTCTAGGAAATACATCGGATATTTTATGTTTCTTCGATATTCCTACTCATTAGATTTACGTGAGCAAAGCCGCGGGCGGCATCTCCTGCTTACTATAGTGTCGACATAAAATAAAAATACAAAGCAACAAAATATTACATTTGATCGAAAAATTTGCATCATCATCCTAAATTAAACCTATGTTATTTCACTTTAGTATAATGGCGACAAAGCATATAAGTCAACAATAAATCAACAATTAAAAACTCAAGCATTGAATACGTAACGCGTAACTGAAACCAGTTATTCACTAACCCCAAAGAACTTTCACTTTGATTCATTGATAGCGTGCTCGTGAATCTCAAAACACCTTATTAGTAATCAGTACCGTGAATTCAAAACAACATTGTACTAATAAAATCACTCGACACTGTACTAAATTTCACAGTTACATCCCCCCCCCCCCACCCTATTCAGTTACAAAGTTTAATCTATTGACCGTTTCAGATAACGAAGCAGAATTGAACGGGTGCAGTTTAGACACGAATGGAGACGAATAGACGAGGCCCATGTGCAAAACTACCTGTCTACGGTGTCTACGGGGTTACGCCGTGAATAAATGGCTGTCTATTTCGTTTGTTGTGTAGTTTATGAAACGGTCTGACTTGTTTGAAAAAGGTAGTGTGTTGTAGTACGAATAAAGCTTGTGTAAATTTCTGTCTTGGTTGGTTGGAAAATGTTTGCAGTAAATTGTAACGTCCCAGGTTCGGTCGCCAGGTCGAACAGTAGATTTTTATGAGAAATTTTCTGCATGAGCACAGTACTAATTATTATAAGCTTCCAATTCGTAGGGTAAAAAACATAGGTGCCTAAATGTGTAAGTGTTGGACCTTTAGAGCAAAAACAAGCTTGAGCCCATATATATATATATGAAAATATGTATTTGAAATCTAATGAAAAATACTATTATATGTATACTATTATATATTATATGTAATTATAGATTCGCACATTATTCATCAAAAATGTATGTAAGGATTTTCCCGTTCTCTAAACATGCAATTTGAAGGCAGCAATTTTCCAAAACATCCATTTCACTTGAAGCCACACCAAAATATTAACTCATAAAAATATTCCAAATCGCTACATCATGTCTGTCAATCCCACGTGGCCGCCCCTCGGGAGACCAGTCGCCGGTCGATTAAACGCTCGAATTAGTGCGGGGGACCCGCAGCTGGGACCCTATCATATTTCAATATAGAACCCTAGGGTAATGAGGCATTATGTTGATTACGCAAAGGTTGATGTACATTGCCCCTTGAGTACGCACCTTCGTGACGAGAATCCTGGAACAGCGGTCGTGTTATGAACCTACATACATGTTTTGTATTTATTTCAAAGGTGGATTCTGGGAAATTGCGCCGAGAATTTTTATTGCGTTGTTTTAATAGGTTTTTATATATTTTTAGCTTGAAATTGTACAGGTGTATTTTTCATATTTCATCAAAAAAAATTAGTTCTACATTTGTTTATTGTGATAGATATTATTTTGCTACAACGTAATTTCCAGAACAAAAATTCTACGTAATTTACAAGCGTAATTTGTAAGTTTTACGTAATTTGTAAGCGGAACTACGGCACGGATAGCGTCTTCGTTCAAGTGATCACCACTGACACACACAAGAGAAACATTTCTGTGATGCAAAAACGGTATTATTTGTGTCCATTGTTTGAATGCGACATTAAAATATTTCGATTACGTACGTTGTATTTTTTTAATGAACATCATCAAATCTGATTTGAAAGAAGTTAAAAATTTATTCCAGTCTCAAATTGGTAATACGATTATTCAGTTTCAAAGGATGACATGCAGCGTACGAAAAAATCACATTGCGTGACTTTGCATAAAAAATCATTTTATTATTTATAACAATATAATTTTGGTTACGTAACAAGTTGTTCACGACGCACGTGTACTGAAAACTTAAACAACAATCTAGTTTCTAACGAAACACTTCCAAAACAAGGATCAATATTAATAAAACTATAATATATGTCACATCGCTATTGAATTATTAGCAACATTGTAAACGATACACGCTGATACTAAACACGTAATGTACACTAAACAACACAACAGACCCGTCAATCACAACTGTCTCAGGTGTATTAAGACGGGCAGTTAATGTACCTATTAGCGTTATTGAAAACTCAGTATCTTCACGACAATAACAAATGGTATTCTGTAGTAGCGATTTGTCTTTTATATTGCTGATGATGATTATTTATGGGAATTGAGAATTCTAGGACTGATAGCACAATTTCAAAATAAATAATACGATAGTTAAGTCAGATCTTTATAAATATAAATCTTCTGTGCGTATGTTTGTAATTAAACTCCTCCTAAACGGCTGGACCGATTTTGATGAAATTTTTTGTGTGTATTCAAGTGGATTCGAGAATGGTTTAGATTTGTTTTTTTTTCGTGTTTACAGGACAACGTCTGTCGGGACAGCTAGTTTGTTATAAAATATTTATATGCGGAAAATCTGGCAGTTTATTTTATTATAAAATAATAAATTACTGGTCTAAGGAAACTACTTCTGTATCGTAGGGATTAAAAATATTCAAACAACGGACACAAAGAAAACGTGACAACGTCATAACAAAATTTCCTTCCCGTAACGTTACAATGAGCGTAACGGGACAATGAGCGTAACGGGGCAGTGATCGTAACGGGACAGTGATCGTAACGGGACAAAGAGTCATCCTTTTTCGTGCGTGTAGCCGACGTTCATCGATTTATTAGACGGTGTCACGTCAAAACACAGACTCGGAACAACCATCTGTAGATCACACACATTGTCCCGTGTATGCCACGCGAGACAATGTGTGTGATCTACAGATGGTTGAACCCGAAAGTCTCGGCGAAGTGCAAGTGGCGAGGCAACCACTTAAACTATTGCGCCACTAGTGCAGTCAAGTTACAGTTAAGACTGCGCCGAGCGAAATGTGCCAAAACAGGCGGTCACAGTTTAAGTTGATAATTTCAACACTTTTTGTTTAATACAAATATAAAATATACATTTACCATAACAATGAATGTGTTTACAATTCTTCTTCTTTCTTTCTTTTCGTGTGGTTAGTGGTCAACCTGTTATCAAGAGTTGTGACATGGCTTAACGACTGCTATCAATTTGACAACAACTGGGACCGACTTTTTACGTGCCCTCCGAAGCACGGAGATGCTCAGATGAAATACCACTAAGCGGTCACCCATCTATAGACCGACCGCACCCAACGTTGCTTAACCTCGCTAATCGTTTACCGATCAGTGAGTGCAACTGGCTATGAGCGCCTGTTTATAATTACTCCGTGTTAAAAACTTTAAATAATTAATATTTTCGCCTACAAAATTACGCAAATTTGCACGAAAAATGCAAAAACGTAAGCTCGTATTATGTGATTTATTAGATTATAACAGTAGAAATCTATCCTATTGTACAACTTAAACGAAACATGAATAATAATGTAACAATTTGTCCGTCCCAAATATTTAAGTTATTAGTTGACAATAAAGATACATATTTATCAAAAACGCACTTCAAATCCTCCATACAATTTTACTATGGCGGTCGCGCGCCGATTTGAATAGGTATCGAGCTCTGTCATTCAGTCTAACCGCGTCTTACGCTCGGCGCAGTCTTAAGTTGCTAGTTATTTTGTTACGGTCCGGATAACGGTTAATCAGAGACGAGAACGCCTTATGAGGCAGCCAGCGTAAGAGCACGATAACTGCATTTTGCCCAGTGAAAAATGTATTTACATTACGCACACATTTTGGCAGCTATGCCTCGCTGGCATAACTGCGTAGTGAATACGTAGATTTAATTTACCTAATTGGGCAAACTGTTATTTGATTTGCCTGTCGATAAATTACATTATTTTACATGGGACATAAAACTATACACCTAATAATTACTAGTTGGTGAAATTTGTGTATGCGAGGTGTACACACACATTTCTAACTTTAAAGATATACAGACATGAGTCTAACTCATGCTTTATATGATTATTAAGACGACAAATATCAGTTTAAGATTCAAATTGAAACTACTGTCGCCTTCAGTTGAAGTAATAGGTATTGTATGTTTGTGCCAAAGTTCGAACCTCCGTATAATCTGATTTTATTGTTGGTTCAAGGATCAATTGTTTGGATTTGATATTTAGATGAATTATTATCGAGTTGCGAAAGCTCTTCGCCGAAGCGTCTTATCGAATAATAGGACAGATGTTGTAATTTAACTTGATATTTGGATCAAATGCGATAATACAGTTATTTGTATTATATATAACTAGCTTCTGCCCACGGCTTTGCTCGGGTTTTACTGGATGAAATGTAGTCTATATTCTTTTCTGTATCCCTGACAACGTGTATGCGAAATTACATGACCATCGGTCGAGTAGTTAAGGCGTGAAAGTGTAGCATACAAACAAACAAACTCACATTCGCATTTATAATATTATAATTACCTATATATAGTTAGGAATAGGATTCTTTTGTTCGTGTGTACTGAACTCCTCCTAAACGGCTGAATGATTTACATACACAATTGGACCCGGTAGCTGGCATTGCGATCAGGTCCTAAGAAATACTTTATGTCCTTGTATGACGTCTGTCGAGTTCGCAAGCTTACATATTAAATACCTACATAGTGTCACGCCTGTTTACGACAGGTAAAGCAGAAGTTACGGTTTTACATTTGCTACGATACTGGCATATCTCTTTCGCTTCATTTACTCTCATTACATTTTTTATGCATATGCTCGGCGTTTTAAGGTAGCCTTTCTTTTAAATGTCGCCGACATGGTCAGAGGAAATTATACATATAACGTATTGTGTATGATTGCACATAGATAGTCGGTGGTCCAGTATCGGAATTTGACCGTATTCATTAATAATAACTTTAAACTTTCGCGTTGCATGATATAATATAATACGTTACGGGTATTAAGCCTAAAAAAGGTAAACATTATGCATGATGGCGTTAATACCCGTTACATATTACGTATTCATTAATGTTATCACTTAATTAGATTTATTTTTCCTTTCTGCAATCCTTCTCCATATAAACTCTAGCATGCTAAATCTAACATTCCTTTTTACTGATAATATACTTGCAAAGGCGTATAAAATTTACTCTTCACATATTAATATATGAATAGTTGGTATATCTAACGGTCTCATCGGTCTCATTACAACAGTTTGCGATTTTTGAGTTAGGCTTAATACAGTTTTGCAAGAAATGTTACAAAAATATCATGGACCAATGGATGACAATAGACTCAGTACGTGATTTGTAAAATAACTGCTTAAATATTGATTTATAAATAAGGAAAATATATATTAAATATAATATAATATAATATAATATTCCACCACATACACACAACACCATCTAGCCCAAACTAAGCAGAGCTTGTACTATGGGTACTAAACAATGAATAAACATACATATATACTTTTATTTTGTAAATACATGCGTATTATACATAGAAACACCCAGACCAAGACAAACATCTATGTTTATGCACACAAATGTTTAACTTGTGCGGGAATCGAACCCGCGACCTCAGGCGTGGCTCTCGGTTACACTAAGCACTACGCCATCGAGGTACAGCAAAAAGTCATTAACTTTTGTTATATCTAATCGGTGATTTAAGATAATTTATCACTTCAATACAAAATAACACGTAGTTCAAAGCAGTCATAACAATTTGCAACATTATCAACATAATATAATGACTCACCCCTGTACAACCCGAACCAGAGAAGGAAGGGACCAACGAGCAAGTTATATCATAAAACGCTTATAAAGCTTTGAGAAACCTAATCGTGCCTCAAAACCCCTTTATACGTTACATTATTATACACATAACATAAAAAGCTTACATTGCAAATACTCATAAAAAGACACTCGGAAATATAAGTTACGAGAATAATATCCCGGAAATCACATACTGTAAAATCTCATATTCCACATTCAAGTAATAAAGTCAAAAAAAGCAAACCAACTTCCATGGCAAATATGTAAATCAAACAACGTTCATAAAATGTCAAACAAAACCATGTAATTTGCTTAAAATATCTATTGATTTAGCCCCAGACACTCACTGGCACATACGCTAAAGTTCTGATTAAAAACTCCTTCCGATAACTGGCAACTGGACATTTTCCAACGGTAGCTGATTAAAAAACGTCTGTGTTGAAAAAATCAAGTAAGAGTGACCGCAGATATGCGTGGTTTGGTCCGAACCGGAGTGGATCCGGACGTTTAATCCAGTTTACTAAAGAAATCAGTCACTTTAAGTGCTGAAGTTGTTTTATCGATATATCGTAACATAGTATTAAAACAATTGATTGTATTTTAAATATGAAGCGAAAAAGAGAGCGCGTCTGGCGATTTTGGATCAAAACAGCCAGTTGTCAATTATTGCATACAGCTTAATCGATCCAAAATCTTTATGCCTGAGTGCCAGCGTCGGTATCTTACCGTTGTAAGTCTCATTTTGAACCTCCCTAATTTATGGCAGAGCGTTAGATATATATTAATACATTTTTAAGTTTACAATATATTTATGTTAATCGTCTTTGAATTGGTTCATGCATAAGACCTCATTATAAAGTTTCAAGTATACCATATGTGAAAGAATTATCTATTTATGTGTTATGGAATAGTTCGATCCATCAAATCGAATACTAAATTGTTATTAATACGCTATGCTATTATTAGAACAAATTCAAGCATAACCTAGTAGTGCTCAGTGTAAATGTTTAATTATCTAATCGAACCGGACCGGACGTCCAAATTAAAAACCGAATATCCGCAACCACTTTTAGTTGAAAAAAGAGACAGGTTGAAAAACCAACCGGGTTGGATGAGGAAACTTTTGTCTGACGCTAAGCTTCGGGATGGGGTTCCCATCAATAACATATTATAGACAGATTGGAAAATTTTCAACCTTGCGATAAAGGGCATCGTTGTGATTTTGTTGCTTCTGGATTAAATTTTATGAACCTTTGGCGGTGCTCTGATTATAAAGCATCATTTTGGTTCTCATACTGCAGGTTATGTGATGGAATTTATATAAAGAGCGTCGGCAGCACAAATAGCAAATGTGACTGTTATACATAAGGTCTTGGATTCGATTCCTGGATATGGAAAAGTGTTATTGGGTAAAGGAATTCTCAGCAGCAGCAAGGTGTCGGAAACTGTGTCTGGTAGACGGCAATACACTTGCTTGTATATCGTAAGATCTAAAATGAAAGTTAGTATCAAGTGTTTGTGTAATACCGTGCCGGGTATATAGGCGCGGATGTGTTTGAACTGAGCTAGATGGATATCCAGTCTATATTCTATTCATAGAAATTACACTTTCTACTGACTATTTTAGGAGGAAAATATACGTGACAATTATTAGCTGGACTTCTATTACATGAGTAACTAAATTTACTGATAACTGACGTTTAAGGTTTGTACCGGTGGTAGGTCTCTAGCATGAGCCATCTAGGTGGGTACCACCACAGTGACACATATTCTACCGCCAAGTAGTAGTATACAAATTGTGCACTATTAGGTTTCGGTTTGAAGCGTAGCTAGTGAAATTTCTATGCACATGAGACTTAAGAACAAATGACTCGGGAACGGCAACGCGTGAGTGATGCCTCTGGTATTACAAGTGTTCATAGGCTGCGGTAGTCGCTTACCATCAGGCGGGCCCTATGCTTGTTTGCCGCTTTCATAGCAATAAAGAAAAAAAAATTTCGGTGTTCACTTTCACACATTGAGAAGACGCTTTTGTCCAGCAGTGAGACAGCCCGTTATTATTTACTTATTAAAAATTACCACTACTTCATATGCGGATGACTAAAATGTAATGATATAGGTATTAAAAAAAAATTAAATGTTATTTAATAACATATTTAAAGCAATGAAGCCGAGTTAGGAATATCCATAAAAGTTCAGGATAAGTATTTAAAAGCGAACTTTAATACAAAAGGCTTCATTTTGGACAATCCTTACACACGTACAATGCAGCAATTACAACAAAAGCAAAAAGGTTTTAATCATTTAACATCCAACAAAAGCTTTAGAAAAAATTACGGCAAAAATCTTGTCAGCAACTTTGTAACGGACTAAAACAAAAAAAGGATTGTAATATTTCAGTCGAGGTTTTTTTACCCTATCAAACATCGCTTGGGCGCTTAACCACGGTCGATAAGGTCGGGTACCCACTGTATTATCTTGCGTCCTTCGCACGGCTCACTCTAATGCTCTTTATGTTTTTATTCCATTACTTTAGGCCGCGCCGCGAATGTGCTCGCCGGTTTATTCTCCCACCGGCTGTCGTTAAAGTAACTTATTGCCATAGGTAATGCCTTTTACCAGCGTTGCTTATTTTAACACGGCAATATTTTTTCTGTAAGTAAAACGTTGAAAAGTTGATACAATTCGTTTTCGGCGGGGCGTTTGGTTTGAGGACAGTTCTTTTTGTTCATTTATAACAATTATGTGTTAAACTTTTACTTGTTTATTACGGGATTATATTTTTAGTGGTTGGGCTGTAATTCTGAATGTTGATTGCTTTAGTTTACATTTCACTTCATAAATACAGATGCGACGTTCAATCGATACAAACGGAAAAAGATGAACTCATAGATTGACGAGTATGACCTCTTACCTAATACTGACTACATCACTACATATTATAAAACAAAGTCCCCCGCCGCGTCTGTCTGTCTGTTCGCGATAAACTCGAAAACTATTGAACGGATTTTCATGCGATTTTCACCAATAGACAGAGTGATTCATGAGGAAGGTTTAGGTGTATAATTTGTTAAGATTTTGTACTACCCGTGCGAAACTGGGGCGAGTCGCTAGTTTTTAATATTATCATGCCCATAATTTGTTAGCTTGACATCTTTTGATTAATTTATATATTATAATATAATATATAATATAATATTCTATCACATACACACAACACCATCTAGCCCAAACTAAGCAGAGCATGTACTATGGGTACTAGACAATGGATAAACTTACATATATACTTTTTTTTTGTAAATACATACATATTATACATAGAAACACCCAGACCAAGACAAACATCCATGTTCATGCACACAAATGTTTGACTTGTGTGGGAATCGAACCCGCGACCTCAGGCGTGGCAGTCGGTTACACTAACCACTACGCCATCGAGGCCGTTTGTCAATGTAATTAATTTATTTGTTTTATATTTTAATTTTACGTGGCGTTACACTATAGCAATAATTTATTATATGTTAAACACCTTGTACACCCGTTTTCTGGTAATAAAGGAGTTTGATTTTATATAAAAATTATAAGGGACTTAGGTATCTATACTAATATTATAAAGCTGAAGAGTTTGTTTGTTTGTTTGAACGCGCTAATCTCAGAAACTACGGGTTCGATTTAGAAAATGATTTTAGTGTTGGATAACCTATTTATCGAGAAGGCTATATAAAATCACGGTACGACCCACGAGGGCGGCGCAGTAACGATAAACGCGGGTGAAACTGCGGGAAAATCTAGTGTAATTTAAGCAGTCACTACCACCATAGCGCTGGTCACTCGTTAGTTTGCTTGGCAAAAACAAAACAAGGTAAAAATTATACATTATGACTTAATTTAAAATAAAGATGTTCGTATAGTCATATATAGGATAATTGATTTTGACATAATAAGTATATTCATTCTACGAATAATTATTAACCACTAACTGACCGGCGCAACTTCGCCTGCTTCACATAAGAGAAAGTTTCCTGTCTTTGCAACATTTTCCATTAATGCGCCGCTCCTATTGGTCATAGCCGATTTTATATAGCCTATAGCCTTTCTCGATAAATGGGCTATCCAACACTAAAATAATTTTTCAATTTGAACCAGTAGTTCCTGAGATCAACGCGTTCAACGAAACAAAGAAACAAACATACTCTTCAGCTTTATAATATTATTAGATGTTCCCGTGATTTCACCCGCGTTTATCGTTACTGCACCGCCCCCGTGGGTCGTAGCATGATGTTATATAGCCTATAGCCTTCCTCGATAAATAGGCTATCCAACCCTAAAACAATTTTTCAATTCGAACCAGTATTCTTGAGATTAACGCGTTCAAACAAACAAACTCTTCAGCTTTATAATATTAGTATAGTTAAATTATTTGAATTGTAGGAGTTAGTTTTATGCAATAACACTAATCTAAAACATATACTAGTTTTAAGAAGGTGTACAAATCAGATTTTGTCGGAGAGCCACATCACTAGCTTATACGAAGTATATTGTTATATTGTCTTGTATTGAACAGCAATATACTACTAGATATATTTTTAGGACAGGAATCATTTCAAAACAATAAAATATATTTATTTTTATGTTAACTATTGCCTATGTTAGTGTTTAAGTTGGCAAACCAAATGATTTCCTATTGAAAAAATATTTACTTTTACAAGCCAACATACTCGTTATTTAACTTTCCGATTTCGATAATATACTTTTGAGCTTCAGCACTCAATCGAATATAAACTAGACGTCAACGGTTTAATAGAAATACAATCATTGGACGAGTGGCAGAAGTTGGCAGAAGTTGTAACTAATCATCTCCGGTTCAAATCCAGAGTTGAGCAAAGTGTTATGTTTTTCTGTATAGAATTCTGCGGCAACACTAAGTCTATGAAAAAATAATGGGTATCGCACAAGCGAGTATTAAAACCAGAATTTATCATACTAACCAAGAGGCAGACACACAAATTACCAAAAAAAAAACAGCATCATTAATTATTACATTGCCACCAAAAATATTTTAGCCACAAATTAAATTAAGGGAAAATTTACAAAACAACAGGCTAATCCGGCCGGTAGGCGGGCTATGTTAATTATACAAATTAGTTAGTTTCGAGTGCTAGCGACAAAATTCAAAGTTTTCAAAAGTACGGAGGGGTACAGACTTTACCGACGTGAGTAATTTACTAATGCACCGACGTCGCAGTTTCGTTTTGCAATGGGAAATGAAATGTGCAGAGGGACGATTGTGTCGTGGATAGAGGCCAGAGAAACAACAAGCCAGCGTGTAAAAATTTACTGCATGGATGGCGTAGCGGACAAGCAGTCTCCTCGTTACTGTCATGACAATGGCGGATGTGGTTTCAAACACCACACGAATAAATTGTTTGTATTATACACAAATAATTGGTCTGGGTCTGCTCTTTATTTAATGTTTATTAAGTGTGCCCAAACACAGGACATAAATGATAATGAAATAAGATGCTTGTCACATAAGTATGATATAGACTATAATATTGTCGGCCTCGATGGCGTAGTGGTTAGTGTAAGTGGTTAGTGTAAACGACTGCTATGCCTGAGGTCGCGGGTTCGATTCCCGCACAAGTCAAAAATTTGTGTGCATGAACATGGATGTTTGTCTTGGTCTGGGTATTTCTATGTATAAGAAGTATGTATTTACAAAAAAAAGTATATATGTATGTTTATCCAATATCTAATACCCATAGTACAAGCTCTGCTTAGTTTGGGCTAGATAGTGTTGTGTGTATGTGGTAGAATATTATTATTATTAATATATCATAGATCTCGGACTGTTTCGTTGCACAAAAGTGGTTCTACTCGTTCTAATATTTGGTCAATTATTGTTTTTTCTTTGCAGAGAAGCTTAAGAAAAGCAGTATAACATGGTATGGACATGTAAGGAGAAGACCACCAGATTAAGTTGGCAACCAGGTACTGGAACTATCCGTCCCCGGAACGAGTACTAGAGAAAGAAAAAACCACGTGGACAGATGTGTTGCGCAGAGTCATAAAGGCATGCAATGCTTCTAAAGATGACGTCAAGGGCAAGTCGAAATGAAAGAAGAAAATAAAGAAGGGGATACTACCACCATGCGCGATAAAAAGCCTGAAAAAGAGATATACGTTTGTACCGTGGCAGTAAATGTAAATTCACAGAAAAATTTACTGTAACTTTGACATTCATAAGTGTTACCTTGTAACCTAAGTTGAATATTTTTTTTTTACCTAACTTGTCAGTACGATGCATGTGTGACTACGTGATATAGACTACTTGCTTATAAAACGGCTCCCTCTTACCAATGTGGCGTCTACCTAAGTTCTTAGGTGTACACTCGACGTATGCACCTCGCATCATATTTGCAGCTTTCATTACAGATATTAAAAACTATGCACCCGAGATCCGATTCATTAATACGTAAGAACGCACTACTCTATATTTGTTTGTTCATGATGCGCCTATTGTTTGCACTCGTGATAAACGATGGTTTTCCTTTTGTAACTACAAAAATAGGATTGCATTTATTTAAAAATGGAACAATGTTAAATAATACAGCGTTAAATGTGTTTCGTTTTTGTTCAATTTTGGAAGGCAACTCGACCGATTTTTTAACTTCTGAAGTAATTTAATATTAATTTCATAATTCATAAAATATTATTTCAAAATATGAATACAACATTTTCAATTCGGCTTTGTTGGTTATGAAAAATCATACTACTAAGTATTAAATTTTATTCAGCACAAAGCATTTCAAAATATTTACATCGACAAGGAACGAACGAAATAGCAAAACAACAAATGTGAAACTGCCAAACTGAGTAAATATTTTCAGTGTACATGACTAAGAGAGAGTTTTTTTTTATACAACTAAGGTGGCAAATAAGCATACGGCCCACCTGATGGTAAGTGGTCACCGTAGCCTATGAATGCCTGCAACACCAGAGGCATCACTTGCGCGTTGCCGACCCTTTAGGAAAGGAAGTGGGAAGGAGAAGGAGCGGGAAGGGGGACAGAGGGTGATTAGGCCTCCGGCACTCTCACTCACCGAACAAAACACAACAGTAGGAATACTGCTATTTCATGTCGATATTCTGTGAGAGGGTAGTCCTTCCCCGGTCGAGCCAGCCCATTCATGCTGATATCAGTTAAAATATAGCAGGATACCAACTACCACTTGAAATTTTGATCAGACTAGCACTGCCCGACTTAGGAACTGTCACCGTATAGGAGATCTCAGATAACCTCATGTTGCATTTGCAGACGCAAGATACGGTAAATATAGAAACCGTGAATAGAATTTCAAGTTTCAGTAATTAAAAGCGATGTGAATTAGTTTTTACCAATTAGGTTATTTTCTCGATGACCACTCAGCACACTCTGACAATAATGTTTTATAGCCTATTTTAACAGCTACACAATTAAAGTTTCTGCAATATGTCAGAGCATTCTAAACCGTTTTCTCGTACAATAACACAACCATTAAAAACTGAAACTAATAACATCACGAGTAACAACGTCCAGCCGTTTATTTCACCAGCATTCTCTAAAGCGATTTTCCATTATATTATTTAACGGGCAGTAGCAGTCTCGATGCTAAATGATTTACCAATCAAACGCAGCGACTACATAGAAAGGAAACTTTAAAACATATATATACATATGTATATATATAATATTGAAAACTATAAAATCGAAGCGCAGCCGACAACATTTTAATTAATGTATTACAACCTGTCAACGTCAAACGTGTGCAGGGTTGACACAGTAAAGTTTTTTAATTAATGTTTGAAATCAAACAGATTGTTTAAGAAATGTATCTGTAAAAGCCATTCCATGTAATTAACAAAGATGGCTTAGATGCAAGTGTCATATTGCTACTAGTTATCCCTCGCAAACAGTAACTCGCAAGTAGTTTTCTGAATGAAAAGTATCCTATGTGCTTTTCTGTTCCCCTGACAACGTATATGCGAAATTCCATGATGATCGGTCGAGTAATACGCATGAAAGCGTAACAAACAAACTCACATTCGCATTTATAATATTAGTTAGGATATTTTTTTTTTTACATATATATACATATATTCGTGATAGAATTTTTGAATAAAGATAGTAAAATATATTATATTCACCATAGAGTTGAATTCACCCAAACGATATTGTGTGGTTTTCCTGCAGTAAGTAGGTCATCCAGAGGGTAAAAGGTGTTATGCACCCTATGAAAATCTCTGCCCTTACAATGCAACCATGCCTTCTGTATTGATAAAATACGAATACTCCTGGTATTGCTCCGACCTGGGTAGTCAAGGCCTCCTTGGTACTCCAAGGAATGCGGTTGTGAATGTGATGACTGCTGTGCACGAAATCTCGGGATCGAGCCAACATAAGTTGTTGGATTTTTCAGTAAAAAAATCTCAATAGCATCCCGGAGTTAGGAAGTTGGCGTTGTTAGACATCCCCGTGCTTTTGAAAGCATGTACAGCCGTTGGTCCTGCGTCTGATCTCTCTTCATTCGTGTTGGATTGCCGCCCCATCGGATCATGAAAGTTAGGGTACAGAGAATGCACTTGTGTTTGCACACGCACGTGTGCACTGTAATATCTTCTGCGCAGATGGCCAGTCTCTATTAAGATGGTCGCCGTGACCGAAATTCGGTCTGGAGGACATTAATAACCACTTATCGTTAACCTATTCAAAATTAAGACAATTGGCCCACGGGATTTTATTAAAGTACTAGATATGCCCGCGGTTTCACCCACGTTTATAGTTACTGCACCGCCGCCGTGAGTCATAGCGTGATGTTATATAGCCTATAGCCTTTCTCGTTAAATAGGCTATCCAACATTTAGAGAATTTTTCAATTCGAACAAGTAGTTCCTGAGATTAGCGCGTTCAAACAAACAAAACTTTCAGCTTTAAAATATTAGTATAATTGACACCATAGCAAATTTTATTACATTCCTCCTACAAGAGGCGCTTTCTTCTCATACATACATACATAGATTCACACCTGTTTCCCAGATGGGTAGGCAGAGACTACGGATTTCCATTTGCTACGATCCTGACACACTTCTCTGGCTTCATTCACTTTCATCACATTCCTCATACACGCCCGACGGTTCAAGGAGCTCTTAACCTGGCCTTTGTCCAGAACGCCTCCGATCTGATCGAGAAATGTTCGCCTAGGTTTCCCTCTTGCGACTGTTCCATTCACACTAGCCTTATAAACTTTCTTAGTCAGTCTTTCCTCGTCCATTCTTGCTACAGTTTCTTTTCAAGAAGTATGATATGGGAAGACAATAACACTCTCTATAAACACGCTGCCATAGTGTCCCGTTTAAGATGAGAACTAAAAAGCTGCCATTATTAGAAGTTACGTAGCAGCCCTAACAGGCAACGCGACTAGTGAATCCATAACGACACGTTTTGCGTTTTAATTAAAATTTTACTATAATGTTACCTTTGAACAACCGTACTCTGCACTCAGTAATTATGGTAAACGTTGCTGATCAATAAACGTGCACTGTTAATAAAATGTTCGCCATAGTTCTGTCGGCCTCGATGATGTAGTGGTTAGTGTAACCAACTGCCACGCCTGAGGTCGCGGGTTCGATTCCCGCACAACTCAAACATTTGTGTGCACGAGCGTGGATGTTTATCTTGGTCTGGGTCTTTCTATGTATAATATGTATGTATTTCCAAAAAAAAAGTATATAATATGTATGTTTATCTATTGTCTAGTTTCCATAGTACAAGCTCTGCTTAATTTGGGCTGTGATAGAATAGAATATTATTATTAATTCCGTGCATATAATAATGACTTTATTGAATTAGTTTGTAAATTTGATTACCGAAATAATGTGTACTGTAATAATGCCTAATGTATTATTCGTAGCGGCTTATACATACGTTAGAGTACGCGTGCGTACTTATGCGTTCATAATTTACAATTTGTAGTATAAAGCTTATTTGTTAATAAAATGGATTAACAGAATACAATTAACGCTTTAGAACTTCGAAATTAAACAACTTCATACGGATTTTATCGCAATTTTTATAAAAATACATGTTTTAGATAATTTTGAATCTATTAAACTAGTCTTTAGATTTACACTTTCTCCGACGTTTCGGTTGATTTCAGCGGCCATGGACTTTTGAACTTTCTATTGTCTAACAGAATAATTATATTATAAGCGCCTTTTCTGCAAAAACATTACAACTTACATTAAAATAAAATCTTGTGTTACTTGTCGCGAATCTATAGAATTTAGTGCACGACTGTTCATTTTCTGCCGTTTAGCTAAACCGTCGATTCCAAGAATCTGCCCAATTCACGAATCTGTCGAGTTGAGAATCTTCCGAATCACGAATCTGTCGTACACCGAACAAGTGAAGCCAGATTTATAAATTACACAAAAGTATTTTGTTTAAGCAGAACAGTGCCTGCACCTGTTACCATTCTCCACGAAACAGTCACTGTTTCTAATTAATCTCTGTATCCCCAAAAACTTTTGATCTTCGAAACAAAGCCAAAGAATAAAAATCATACTTATAAAAAAGTTATCCAATATGGCCATCCGAATGGTCACTTATTTGTATTTATATCTGTAACACTAACTCACACATTTATTAATTAAAGATAATTTAAATTTTTATAGCTTACACCAACAATATACGGGGTACGTGGATAATTGAAAACTGTCTCCACAACACGTTTTAGGCACCAAGCCTAGGTGCCCACGTTGATTTTAATAATAGATAACATTGACGTCTACGGTTCTCTCGATGGCCTCTACCAGATTAGTTGATAGTTTCGGGACAGGGTTTTAGTATATTACTGGTACAACGTAAATTGAAGATTAGATTAAAATTATTTTAGTAAGGTAATAATATTTTAACATTCCAAATTCGCTAGGTTTAACGATGAAGGTAAACATCGTGAGAAAATCTACATGTCTGAGAGTTCTCTTGAATGTTTTCGAAGATATGTGATATTTCAACCCGCAGTGGGTAAGCGTGGTGGGCTTTTCACACTGAGAAGAGGCTCGCGCCCAAGAGTGAGAAAGCTTATAGACAGGGCTGATATGATTTATATTAAAAGTGGTACTAGTGTCTCGTTACTGCATAAATCGGCAGTGTTTACGTGATTTCATATAATTTGAAACCTCGATGAGACCTGGGAACATAACCTCTAGACTATGTTCTCGGGTCGCGCAAAGTATTTTGAAGTAAAGATCTTTTACCTTCTGATTCTCTTAGGATCGTTGTTGGTGAACAGAAATATGCTCTCTCTGTGGGTGCAAAAATGTTCTAGTAATGTGAAATCTCAATTCGCCATTTGAGATGAGAGTCGGATATAATAAGGTGATTGCCTCAGATGTTGCTCACAAAGCAAGACCTAAGGAGAGAGAGTCCTCTTGCTGACAGTCCTACGTCTCTAACGTCTACGTCTCTACCTTGCCACACATTAACCAAAAAATACGTTAGATACATATTCTTCTCAAGTCTGACTACACCACTCTAAAATAAATATCCTGCCACTATAAAATTACCTCCTAAACATGAAAAAGGGAAATAGTAAAATTAGGATCATTCGCCAACCTCGGTTCCAGATGCAACTATTATACTGCCAGTACAAAATAAAACCAATTTGACATCGCGGACGCCAACAACCATATACATATATATACACAACCACAAAAACTTCTCGAGAACTCAGTCCCGGATACAAACGGAGGCTCTACATCCAGACTATTGTTATTCGTTATCTGTGACGGTTCAATCGAAACTTTGCAACTCTATGTTAGGGTGGTGCCACATTCGCGTAGTGCTGACATATGCTTTTGCTGACAAATTAATATTAAATTGCTTATTACGGTTTTTTTTAGTATTATTTTTCTTAACTAATACCAAACATATTTTTCTTGTTTTAGATATATTTCAGCAACCGCGGCCATCGTTATTTACCAAATGTTAAAAATAATTAAAAGTATTTCTTTTAATTCAACTGCAAAGAAAATATGTTAAATTTGAATTAGCTTGTAATGTATCTACTTTACCGGTCACTTTTTATGGCTGCGAACAAATAATTTAAATATTTTTTTTAAATTTTGTAATAAAATAAAACTATTTATCTTTTCTGAATGAAAAACATTATGAGTCAATTGTCAATTACCTACCACTTAGGGGACAAAGGTACGGGACACAAAATAATATAGTCGATCCAATAATTCCACATAAAATACAAACATGATTATGTTTCAATGCGTGTTTAGTACATGACATATCTTTTCATTCATTTGGCAACGATCGAAGAAAAGTACCTCGTCACATTGTTATTGTGAGCTGTGAAAAACAACAGTTCGAATTAGTAATAAAGTTGTTATCTATCGTCTGCCAAGAAAAGTCAAAAGGTTACAGAATCTTTTTGTGGAGCTCTGGACGGATCCTGATCACAAACAACACAAATTAGTTATTAATATTTGATCTTCCACGACGGGTACCAAACTATGAAAAATAAAGTACTTCAATATATAACTATAAGAAAAGTTTAGCTTCCTAATGAATTCTTATTCGTATTAGCGGAAGAGTGTCTAGATTTTCTTGTAATAAACCATCGTAACATTTTCACATAGCAGCACATTTAAAGGAAAAAAAGTAATTAAATTTGTTTTGTTAGGATATTATTATTATAAACATTTGACGATTGAAAAGAGTGAGTGAATGAGTTTCTTGCTTGATTTTTCACATAAAAACTACTTCTCAAACTGGCTTTGTCAAGGCAAATTATTTTTTTTTATATTACTACATTTTTTAATATGATATTAGCTATTGGACATGTCCCAGAAATATTTACGTGTTTATGGAAATATTTTTCTTAGTGTTTGACTTTAATATTTCATATATTTACAGCAACGCGGCCGCCTTGAAGCGGTAAGCATTTTATGTCGAATGACACGTGGTAAGATTTACTGGTTAAGTTTAAAAACGTAAGTTTGCCCTTTAGTTTTACTTCCACGCTTGCCCTAATCTAAACCTAAGCCTACCCTAATATCATAAGACGAATAAAGCTGTAACACTGAAATACTCAGTAAAACACCCACTACAACGACGTCTGCACTAAAAATAATAACAGTCGCCGTCAAAACAGTACTAGGACAACATAATCACCAAACAGCTAATGGTTATCCAGGGGAAAATATTAACAGAAGCCGGCTGAAGTTTATTGACCGTCTAGCTTGTAGTTACAGAGATCGCGAGTACCTAATCAAGGCCCACGTAATTCTACCGGGCCGAGCTTGAAGCTGATTGGTTATCGATCCAGTTGCAGTCTTGGCGCCTTTGCTAAAGATAGTTTCTGTTATTGATGAGCACCTGCTAAGAGACTTTTGTTCAGTGGCTATTTATTATAAGCTCGGTTTCTAGTTTTACCGGATAATAGTAGGGGATTTCAGTGTTTCGTTGACAATGGTTAGGGTCCAGAGTTTACGATACACGTTAGTTTTTATTTTTAAAGTTGATGTCATGGCGAGTTATGTACGTGATTGCCTCGGTGGCGCAGCGATTTTGAAATAGATTGCTACCCATGAGGTCCTGGGTTCGATACCCGGGTGCAAAGTGTTAATGTGATTGTCTGCCAAGATATTGTCAGACAGCGGCCCGTGCTGCTTGTGAGACTTATTAATTTATATAAGTAGTAACAACTTACTTTTTATGTTACAGCTTAGCCTGACGTTAGTTGTAAGCATAAACTTTATTTATATAATTTGTGTCATTTTTGTTAGTAGATAGTTGATCATACAAACAGTAATAGTTCAATGTGGGAAACAATCCCACTAATCTCAACGCAGTTGCAGCACAGAGACATTGGCCTTAGGCAGACCGCTTGCACACTGCACCATCCGTCGCCACGAAAAACGCGTCGAGATAAAAATTTTTTGCACGTTCATAATTTTTGTGACCTGCAACTCGCAGAGCCTTGATTCGTGTGTTGTACACACTCCATGCGTAGGAAATCAAGGCTTAGATCACATACACATATTACCTTATACATATTGCACAGCCTGTTGTATCCTTCACGCGTTCGTCACTACATACTCGTATTATAAAAAAGTCAAAGTGCCCCGCGGCGTCTGTCTGTCTGTCCGCGATAAACTGAAAAACTACTAAACGAATTTTCATGCGGTTTTCACCAATAGACAGAGTGATTCATGAGGAGTCCTAAGTCATTTATTTCAGAACAAATTACATTTGTGTTGAAAATAATTTTGCATTAATTAAAATAAAAACAAAAACAAGCACATTAATATTATGAAAAAGTTAAATACAATTGAAATATAATATAATAACAACAATAATTAAATAATTAAAACACAATCTCATTCATTTCATGTCAAAAAATATATTAATACCAGTCAGAACAGTGTTAAAGTCAAAAAATAAACGCTAGAATCTATACATATAATAAAACTGTAAATATCACGTGTCTGTACATTTTAGAATTTTGCAAAATAAATGATTTAGGGAGGCTCAGAATAATTAACTAAACACATTTTAATCATTTTTAAAAAAGTCTGTCTGTCTGTCTGTCTGTTTGTTTGTTCTCGCATCACGCCTGAAGTACAAAGTTAATACGATAGACTCAGTAATACACAATATAATTAGCAATGTCAAAGGAAATATGCCTTAATGGAAGGTTTAGGTGTATAATTTGTTAAGGTTTTGTACTACCCGCGCGAAACCGATAGTGTCGATAGTAATTTTAATATTTTAAAGTCCTATGACGTAGGTGTAAGTTACGAAAGCTTTTTATGCAGTGGTCCGACCGCCGGCGAGAAAACGACTAACTATCGGCGATTTTCTCTCTCAAGAAACGCACAAATAATATACATTCCGTGTAAACGAAAGAGATGCACATATTAAAAGTTGCTCGATGACTGTTCACACTGCTGGCGACGACTCGCTTTACTAGTTTTGTCGCTGACCGACAAGAGCTTTCAAAAATAAACTCGCTCAGCGATACTCGTTCAGCGATGCTCGCTCGTCGCCGCGCGCAGGTTTGCACAGGACTGAGCGACCGCGGGCGAGTGGCGCGAGTAATCGCTCGTCGCACTTGCACACTCGCTTATAGCCCGGCGACAAAACTATCGAAACTACACACTCGCTTCCCGCTGATCGTCAACTCGTTTATAGTTTCTAGTTTTACTCGTTTCTCGTTCATCGTTGGCGGTCGGACCACTGCCTTAAGAAGAGGGTGTATAAATTTATTTTTAAAACGGTCACCTATTTAATGGCTGACCGCGCTAAAGAGCGCTGTCTCTCACAAATCGTTCATGAGCAAAATATTTACCGGTACTATATTAATGAACTGTGTGGCACAACTATTTATATAAAGCTGTCGAAGTGAAGTTTCTGATCAATAGGCCAGCGAACAATGATCTTACGCATGAATTTACCTACATTGGAGCGGAGTATTAATAAAGATGTAAGTCATGAGCGCCAGCGATTAGATCCCAACTTAATATTATTAATGCGAATGTAAATTTGTTTGTTTGTTACGCTTTCACGCCTTTATTATTAACTTGCCCTTTATTTTTAGAATTTAGTTTTATATGGACAGTGACATATGGCATAATGACTGCAACACCTGGTACATAAACGAGTTGTAAAATACTGAAATTATAATTTGATGGTGATTTAAAAGAGTGGCCTTGAGTTTCTTGCAGGTATCTTCTCATAGGCTCAACGTTTTGCCTGAACATAAATGTAAATTCAGTAAATGTAACAAACTCACTAACCCTTTTGACGTTCATAAGTGTTACTTTGTGACCTAAGTGAATAAATGATTTTTGACTTTGACTTACTACTCAACCGATTATCATGATATTTCGCATGTGCATTGTCAGGGTCCAGAAAAGGATATAATGTACCTTTTATCCAGAAAAAGGTACTGTTCCCGATGGATAGTAATTTATTGATATAACCTACATTACCGCGAGCGAAACCACAAACAATCTTGTAATGTATAAAATGCACACATAGCAGTCTAGTGCAATATGCGCACATACTTTATTCGGATTAAATTAATCTGTAAATTGTTGGAATACTAGACATAACTGAAAACAATATGTCAGGCCGCCGGTGTGCCGTCGTTACTCAACTCATTTAAACGAGTAGCCTTTTTACTGCAATGTGTGGCTGTAATATACTGTCGGCAATAATAGCCAAATAATAGAAGTCAATATTTATACGGCTATTCAAAGAATGTTTAGAAGAGCCGATGCATTCAAATGTTTTAAGCTGGCTGGGCTGTAATTAAAAACATTACATCCATATATTGCAGTAAAATATTGTCTGTATTTTTTAAAGTTCGATGTCTTTGGCTGTGGAGACTTATTACCTATACCTCAAAGGAGCTTTAGTCCTACCAGGCGTCCGTCCACAGGCATAATCAATCGTTTATTATCAGGGTAGACTGAAATTCTATTGAAACGACCAATACCAATATTTCATTATAATACAAGCTTTTGCCCGCGGCTTCGCTCGCGTTAATTTAGAATTTGACAATCAATTCGGGTCGTACTCTGCTTGTAATAATATAATTCAATCATGATTCGAAAGACACGTGGCGCCATCTGTTATCATAAGAACATTACGTTTACGCGAGTATTACACATTAAAATAAGGAATTAAATATAATGATCATCAAAAATACTAATTGGTCAGCAAATATTGCACAGCATAACGAGCATCTATACGCCTCAAATCACTGCATTCCGTCTCGGAAGTGTTAGGTTATGTTAGGTTCCGTTTTTAAACCCACCCAAAAACAGGAGCCCCGCGAAGCGGGGCTCCGTCGACTTAGTTTGATCTCTTTAAAGTTTGCTGGCCATGAGTTGCTGATCAGTTAGCTATTTCTGCTCACAGATTATATTTTTCTGCTCACCAAAATACCAATACTATGCTAACCATTTAAATAACACCCTTAAAATAACTTTTTTTTTTATTTTATTTTTTTATTTTGCTCGTCAAAATGACCACACTCCACCTGATGGTAAGCAGTCGTGTGGTCTAAGAGCAGTGGCCTCCGCATCACCCCCACAGTAGCCGAGGCGATGTTGAGGTCTCTACTTTGACGGCCTGAGAAGGTGCTTTTTCACGCCCCGCTTAAAGAACCCAGGATTGAAGGAAGAAGGAAACACGTGCCTTGGCAGAGAATTCCATGCCTTGGTCGTTCGGCAGAGATATGAGGACCCAAACTTTTTGGTACGCGCTCTAATCGACTCTACCGTGTAAGGATGGCATCTGAGCCCAGCACGCGTTGTTCTGGATAGGAAAGGGGAGGGCGGGATAAGGTGGAATAACTCTTCAGAGCACTCCCCGTGGTATATTCTGTAGAAACATGCCAATGAGGCAATGTCTCTACGGAGTTGCAGAGGTTCCAGTGAACTCGTGACCTCTGGATCTCCGATGATACGGACAGCCCGCCGCTGTAACCGGTCGAGAGCGTCCAGCAAGTACTGCGCGGAGCCATCCCAAAGATGAGAACAGTACTCCACGCAAGGGCGCACTTGCACACTAAGTTTAATGAGCATAATACTAGCACAGAGTTTGAAACTGAGCTCGGTAACTGACAATAAGCTCGGCCCCAACCACGGGCGATCTAAAACCATAGTTAGTAAAATATAGGTGTAATATACTTTTGCCACCACTTCAGTAAAATAGGCGTGACACTATGTCTGTAGGTATATTATATTATGTGTATAAAAGGTTATTATCATTTTCAAAACAGAAAACATAAATATCATAACTTCAACAGCTTTTAACTTGGACCCTACATACAACAGATCAAAATAGGACAGTATAGGGCAGATGTGCAGTAAAGCATGTCATCGTGCAGAGTCCGTGCGCTCACGCACTGTTGCGTTTCCACTGCGCACGCGCCCCACGTTTAGCTGAACAATACCACTTCATTAATTGATTAGTTAATTGTTACACAAAACATATATAGACCACGGCATTCAAATTTAATGTAACCGTTAATAATGTGAAAGTACCAGAAGACATTGAAATTTAACTACTATATATGGATTTTTTATTTGACACTATTACAAAATTTAGAAACTGTTACACTACTATCACTATTAAACTTTCCTAATTTTTAAGCTAATTAAATTATTGAAACTATTAAAACTATTTATACTACATATTATACTATTTATATTTATGTTTACATTTCCCCGACGCTTCGGTTACTTTTCAGCAGCCATGGTCACGAAGAGGCTCCTCGCGTAAACAGAAGACGACTTTAAGACAATTAAATGAGCAGGAATAACAACTAAATAAACAGAAATATATATCATATTCAAATATATATCTTACACAATAAGACGATAATAGCAATAGGCACCTATTTCATTTATCGCTAGACTTTCGATTTTTCTTTCAATTATGGTATTTTTTTCCAAAAATAAAAGTTTTAGTTTTTACTATTTTTATATTAACCTTCCAAGATTATACAGGTTTTTTCATACAATCATTTAGATACATATATTTACTTCAATCATCTCACGAAGTCATTAAGTTAAAGTAATAACAATAACTAACATTTATTATAACATCAACTTTAAAAAATCTTCACTCAGTGTGTCTACTTTATATTTGAAGAAGGATTCAACTACGTGCTACGGCGTAGCTCTAATGGCTGCTACTGCTACGAGCAGCTACGTTCACTAAAACTTTTATGCTTCTCGAGATGGTTCTTGGTATTTTATAAGATACTCATTATGTGAGGCATTGCGTTTTACGTTTTGATAAGGTATGTGAAGCTTTTACTGATGTTATGATGTACACCGTGAATTTTCTTAGAATTTTAGAATAAAAGAGCATACGGCATCCTTATTTAAGCTCGTGCTATAAGGTTGGGTGGTTGCTCCTTAGAGCAGCCCATTTGATGGACTTTTTAACCGATGATCGTAGTTGTATAGCGTTGTGTTACTTTTGCTGTGAATATAAAATCCAGGCTTTGTTGTTAGTTTAACCAAGGTAATGCTGTCTCCTTGCATTGGTCACACTCAGACTACCTTTATGAAGTTCTATAGATAGGTTAACTATAATTAGGTAGGTCGCATGCTTGCTGGCCACCTAGGCTGAATTAAAAAGAAAATGAAACCTCTTGCCACTGTCTGACCTGTAGAGATAAATCAAAATTGTTCCTTTTGGGTAATGTGAAATGACTTAACTATAAATTGACAGGTACTAGTTACACATAAACACAGAATAAAAGTACAACCTGACCGAGTGGCGGGAGAGATGCCTGCCGCGAGAGAAGACTGCCCGCTCAGGGCTATTGCATACTTGCACCTGAGTACACTAAACTAATGCGTCAGCATTGTGTCTATATACCTAAAAATATAATTTTGTACGTCAGTGTACTTGTAGGCAACACACGTACACTCCATTAATGCTACTGAACCAACCAGGCATTATCATAGTGTATTTATTGCATCTCTCTGTTAAAACGATGTATGTTCAGTGGGGGACAGTTACAGCATTCCAAGATGAAATATGGCGATACAAACTTTCGGAGTCCGTTTCAAGGACCAAGCTGACGTCCCAAAGGTCGAAGTACATAATACATTTGTTACATTCACGAATCATATTCCCGACAATATCATTTCTTGAGTCGACGTAGCATGAAATACGCCCTGAGTGACTCGGCACAACGACGCCGACACTAAAAACGATGAGTATGTGATGTAATATTGGGCTATAAGATATATTATTTAGCTTTTAAATAGCTTTAAGCCAGGTCTTAATTTCTATTGTGATCGTACTGACGGAAAAGCATATTCATGTACTAAACTATGATAGCATTTACAACGCAGTAGCTACAAGTCAAGATATGATCTACCGATATACGAGTTTGTTTGCATCACAAAAAGAAAATTTTATTGTTACCTTTATTACTTATGCTGCGAATAAAAAAACAAGAAAAAATATGGAAATGAAGGTAAGGCGATATCTGCACTGAAAATATAAATACGACAGCATATAATGTACTAACAAAATAAAGTAAGGCTTCATAAACTTTAATTATCACACAGGTGTAAATTTCTTGAAACGTGCCTAAATTTATCATGAAGACTAAGCTTAAAATTTAAGGTGTCTCATGGAATGGTAAGTCGATTCTGTACCCAAGACGCGTATTTATTGAGATGTTATCAGTTGACAGTCGAAAACACGAATAGAGAATTTTGCAGGAAAGACCGGTATAGCGAAACAAGTTACAATATATGTATCTATAACTTAATAAAGGTAGCATAAATAAAGTTTTCATCTATGTGAATAAAACAATTTTGTTTTTTGAGAGTAGTCAGGAGTAGGGACATCCTTGTTGAAGTCAGATATTGCGTTTAAATTTGAGCAACATAATTGAGTAATAACAGCAGTTCTGGAGAAGATGGCAAAATATGCCAGTATTGTTATATTCATATTGTACTAGATATCTTCAATCGCGTAAATGGAGGTCAGGTTAGGTTAATAACAGTATTTTTGCTGAATAAAAGGTACCTATGTCCTTTTCTGTTCCCCTGACAACGTTTATGTGATTTCATGATGATCAGTCGAGTAGTTAAGGCGTGATAACGTAAGATACAAACTCACATTCGCATGTATAACATTAGTTTTCAGACTCCTTATTTACTACTCGTGCTTTGCTATTAGAAGGGATTTTTATGCTGAGCGGCCTATTTTCTTTATTGATCGGCAATTTACCTATATGGTACGCTGGTATTTGAAAAATAGGTCTACAGCTTCACCTCATACATGTTGTATGATGGTTGGTCATCTTAGTATAATAAGAACAAATTATTATACCTTGTGTTGATGAATATTTCAAAACAACATTTTTGTAGCTCAAAAATACTAGATATAGCATAGCTTTCTGTACACAACACGCATCAACAACTCGTCCTTTCGGAAACGAACCTCTCTCGTTGTAATATTTCATCCCCCTGCACCCCCTCAAATCATGAAACTTCTTTTACAGTGATTTGATGATATTGCACTTTGACGAACACCCGACTCTAGGGATATGCGAGCAAAAAAAAAGAAAAACAAGATGGATGACTCCGCGTGAATGAATAGAGGCAGATTGGAGGGTCCTTGTGACCTTCCAAGCATGTGTTGTAGAGTATATGAAATATTCTTCAAAGGCTTTTATGTTGATTAAAATGACATTGTTATTTTATTATTACTGGCACGTATTTTTTTGAGAATCATGGCTTATGTTAGAGTGCATTTTCATTGTTTAGAAATTAGATTTGTTTGTCTGCTCGAGGTAGATTCGAATTTATTTTTGGATTATTTTTCATGTAAACTTGTAGACATATTATCTTTCAATCAGTCTCTTAAGAGCTTTATAACATTTTGTGATCTTAAAAAAGACAAATTAGTGTTAATTTGGAACATCTGTTTATTAATTCAGAGGAATATCATGCGACCTACCAGTTATACAGTTTCTTTAGCTATTAAAATCAAGCATCTTGTCAAGTTGGTGGTATTGGTGGCCTACCTTTTGCCTTTCCTTATCTCCTGACAGAGTAGTGCTGTAGATTTATTGAGATTTCTGACTTACTGACTATAAAAATGTTGGTACCAGTCGCTAAACACATTTGTCTTTTGACTGAAGTGTGAAACAGCTGCGCTCTTTCCTTTACAGACTTTACAGCTGCATGAACGTGTGTACAGAAGAAATGTCAAGGGAACCCAGTCATATCAATGGTTATCATTTGTTCTATTCAGATAAGCTGCCAATTCTTGACCCTACTAGAGATAATAAAATTGAAGACTGTCATAATTGAAAGAATGGTAGAGGAGTTTAGGCGCGGCATAAAATTGTACTGTATACAAAATTAAGTGCTTACAGTGTAAACTTACCTGTCAGTTCCACCGGCCATGGCCTTGTAGTCTTGTATGTCCATGTCGCCCATGTACTGAGAAAAATCTGTAAACAAAAGAGACAACAATTGTGAGAAGGGGATAGCATGACTGTGCGATCCACAAATAATTGTTCTAAGTCTGGGTCTTCATTGTATCCGTTATATAAATGTTTGTTAATACCTCCGCGACAAAAAAATATGTATAACGTGTAAACAAAAATAAAATTTAAAAAAATGTCTACCACAATATTGCAGTAACATAAATTGTGCCATGTATAACTTTACTACATATTATAAAACAAAATCCCCCGCTGCGTCTGTCTATCTTTCTATTAGTGATAAACTCAAAAACTACTAAATAGATTTTCATGCGGTTTTTACCAATTTTGTTTGAGTGATTTATGAGGAAGGTTTAAGTGTATAATTTGTTAAGGTTTAGTGCCCGTGCAAAACCGGGACGACTCGCTAGTATTAACTTAACCTCTGCAAGTAAATATATCACAGAAACATGACACGAATATAAAAATAAAGTCACAACTTAATAATATTTACAAAATAAAAACATTCAGAACACCATAACCCATCACCATATAAATCAAAGCGAAATCTACGAGACGTATTCCGAATTATTAATAACGAAAACGATTTTCGACATCAATTGGCGACCCTGTGCGAAATTCGCCGCTATTTCGTATTCGGACCACGATCGTGCTCCCTTTGGCGGAGGGCGGGGCGCGAGGGGGTGGCGACAAATCACGCGCACACCGTGGCCAAGCCACTAAATGAATATTGACATCCAACTAGCTAACGGCTTGAATTGATAATTGAGAACTGTGATGATAGAGTTTCGTGATTTGACGCCATTTTGTTTGGAATTGTTCACGTTTCTATTTTATTGTTTCAGTTTATTGGACAGTGTTTGGCTGCATATATATTAGTAAGATAGCTTCCTGTAACAAAATCGAAAACAGACGTTATTTCTGTATAATTGTGTACCCTTATCTCTATGTTGACTCAACCCATTTAGACGTAGTTTTCAATGTCAATTTATTATACTTTATTGCATGTATTATCTTAAAAATAATTTCTTTGTCATATTATTAAATGGTAAAAAAGTTTAAAACTTCGTTTAGGGTTTAAATTATGATTCATGTTATGAACCTAGGCAATAAAAAGGACCGTGTTCCTAAAAGTAAATAACATGATGAGATGTACGTAAAATACCGAAATTGCTACATTTGTGATCAATTGCTCATGTTAATATTTACAAACATGCGTCATATTGTTGATCCCTCAACTGTTTCTAGTATATAGCCTATATGCCATTTGTCAAATCTCGGGGCATGGCTGCTTCGGGAAGTATCTTTGTCGCATCGGCCGAGAGGAGCCGTCCCGGTGCCATCACTGCGAGGACTGCTCCGAGGACACGGCGCAGCATGCCCTTGAAGAGTGCCCAGACTGGGCTAAAGAGCGTTGTGATCTCGTCGCGGTAGTAGTGGTGGAGCGTCTCTCGCTACCGGCCATGGTAGACTCTATGGTCACGAGCGAGAGCGCATGGGTAGCCGCCGCCTCCTTTTGCGTGGTAGTAATGTTCGCTAAGGAGGTGGTGGAAAGAGAACTGGAGGCGAACAACGGCCTCCCGGCCCGCAGTCGACGCACCAGGTGCCGAAGGGCGCTAAACGATCTCCGGCTCCCATGAGTGCTGGCTTGGGGTGACAGCCTAGGGCAGCCTGTCGCCCATGCATAAGCGGGCCCGAGACGGCGGCGCTTCGTGTTCCGCGCGCACCTGTCAATGAATGAGAATTATAAAAAATGCGACGAGACCACCACGTCCAGGTGACGGCCTAAATCTACCGGGGCTGCAGGGTCAATGCGTGAGTAATACCTGCACCCCAGCCATAGATTGTGAGAAGGAACACCGTGGTAGATTTAGTCGGTATTACCGAGATATCTCCATCTGTTCCCAGGCGAGTCCGACATAACCCCTCCGCCCGCCCTCGCGGAGGGGTATGCGCCAACGCATTCCGAAACTTTACAAAAACAAAAAAAAAGGTGTAAAAATAGTACCTATGTAGGTTTTGTATTGATTATATAGTATTTTTATTTGACTTATGTTTAACTTATCACCAGATATATTAAAATATAAAATAGTAAATGATCACCAAAATGCACAGCAAAATATATTTAAAGAGATCAAAATAAGTCGACGGCGCCCCGCTACGCGGGGCTCCTATTTTTAGCTGGGTTTAAGAAGGAACCTAACATAACCTAACCCTTCCGAGACGAAATGCAGTGATTTGAGGCGTATAGGTGCTCGTTATGATATATTTTAGTAAGCATATTTTTCTGCGCAATTACTATTTTGGTGGTCATTATATTTAATCCCTTTTTATTTAATGTTCATATAAATAAATATAGATGTTGTAATGTAACCGGTTGCCCGATGTTTTCAATTTATAAATGTATAATATATAGAGAACAACTAACTTATCATACAAGTTTTGCTTAGTATAGGAACTAGTAATTCTATTAGAATAAGTTGCAAATTGTACAACCGTATCATGTTTATTATTTAGATGTAAATTAGCAATAAGAATTTATTATGTTTAACATAATATAAAATTATTTATTATTATTATATATTATAATTCGATAAGCAATTTTTTTACATGTAAGTTATTTCACATTACCTTATTTTCAGATATCAGAATTAACATTTAATTGCTTAAAGAGTTCATTGCATTCTACCTGGAGGATTCTCCATTCACAGAGAACATACTGCTGCTAAGAATTTCCTCACAGAAAAATCGATAACATTTTGCATAACCCAAGACTCGCACCGCATCACACGTAAATGCTAGTTCAACCCATGTGACCAACAAAGCAGACCTACATTTATCCATCCATAAAAATTAAATGCCAATTACATTACAAACCCTATAAAATCTAAATAGCATCAAATAAATATCAATTGCTATACATTAATTTTAAAGACATCATTTATTCACACAATAAAGGTAATATTGACAAGGAAAAATCATCCTTCGTACCTGTCCACTTAGCTCCTCAACGGTACAAAACAAAACCAGAGAGTTCGCCACTCGAATAAAATTGAAACAGATTACGTCATCCATCTTACATATTTTTCATAATTTCCAAGTAAATAATTTTGTCCATTCCTCAGAGATAATGGAAGATGGGGGACAGGGGGTGAAGGGAGAGGGAAGTGGGGGTTAATGAATGGCACAGATTTTGCATAATTAAAAAGGGGTGCTCCAGATGATTGCTTATTTCTATGACTAATGGTCGCGTTGACAGGCGACAATTTGGACTCTGTATCGGCTGTATCTCGATGTCTTTAAGAAATTTCGTGAATGGAGTAGAATACTTTTGATAAATGCTAAATGGTTACACAAAAGAGAACGGGGTTTGGTGATTCTATCGCTATAGAAACGTATAGGTACTGATGTCATTTCGTCTAGCAATTTTTTGTCATTGGAATTAAAATACTTTATACGACTTTTATAACGGTTTACTTTAGAGAACAATACTTTTATACTATCTTTTTTATAATCCGTATGAAGTAGTTTAATTTCAATGTGTAACATTTGCGAATATGTAAGTTATGGTATGGTATTGTTTTTTTAACACGCTGGAGTTTTTGGGATTTTGATCAACTAGGTATCAGTCGGGTGTCACCTCACGTTTGTATACTGGTCGCATAGCTAAACAGCAACAGTAAAGAGTGAATTGGTAATGTATCAGCGAGGTGCATTTTTATGAACATTGTAAAGGCGTGAGGTAGATGCCGATAGAACATCTACTCATTGCTGTTATTCATGCATGGCGTTGCATTCATCTATATATTAATACGTGAAGCAAAAACTTTGTACCTCTTTTTACGAAAATTGCGCGGACGGAGGAGTATGAATTTTGTCTAAGTTAAAGTTTATATGGAGAAGGAGGGGCGAATCCTAATATTTATATAAAATATGCATTAGAAATACATTAAATTAATGATAAAACACTACACGCACACAACCATGCATTTGACACATGCAGTCGAAGCGCGTAACTATGGTTACATATATCAATATATAATGACATATATTAGCAATATCTTACAGGAAAACTTTGGTCGAATTACGAGCACTAGGCGACCGCTAGTTATATTAAAATCTTCTTCTTTTTTCCTTGTTATTTTTTTAATGTAAATATACATAGTTATATTGAAAGTTATTAACTTTCAGTTTATTAAAAACATTTTAATTTTAAAGGAAACACAATATATCAGGCAAGTATTATCTGCATACAGAGGTGCATTACTCCTATAATTCGTCGGCTATAATTTTGGGTCATAGAAGAAAGTATAATATTGACGTTTATAAAATTTTCTTGACAGCAAAACACATTACGTAACCCTTTTTAAGGAACCTAAGTCGAGACCTCATTCACAGTAGTTGCTTAGACTACACTGCGTAAGCAAGCAATACTCATGATTATATCATATAAGACAAACAGAGTTCTATAGTTACAAAGACCAGAATAAAACGTGGTAAACAGAAGCAATGTGCTAACCCTAGAAACAAAAGTTTCCTCGCAAAATTAGTATAATAACTTGAACAAGAAATTTTTGCCAACAGTTTCTAATTTGGTCCCTTTGGAAGCTTGCTATTCGCGACATACTTCGCCGGTACTAAATGGAGCACAGACATTTCTCTTATTCGAGCCAACACCCATGGGGCCAGCCCTGCTGAAACTTTGCTTAAAGAACAGGTTTGTGAATGTCGTGTTTTGTTCATATTCAAGAATGTTTTTATTCTGTGAACGAGTACTTCAATTGTAAAACGTTAAATGTTAATAATTTAAATAAACACAATTTTAACAAAAAAGAAAACCGACTTTAATAAAAGAATATATTAAAACTTAAAGTGCAATAAAAAGTTAATAAATAATTGCATAATTCTTGTGAATAATTAAAATATTGTTATTAATGGAGTCGAAACCTGACAGTCCAACGGTTTTCCACTGGGCTATTGCTTCTGTGTGATATAGTAACATGTTAGACAGAGATTAGGATTAAAACCGTATTAATTTTAATATGGTACTTATACGATACTTTATTTAAAGTATAATTATGCTAGCTTCTTCTTCTTTACCTGTGGTTAGTGGCCAACAGGTTGTGAAGAGTTGTTCAAGCTGCCCGTAGGCCTCTGACATGGCTTAACGACTGCTGTCCTGCTGTCAATTTGACAACAACCGGGACCGACTTTTTACGTGCCCTCCAAAGCACGGAGACGCTCTATGAAATACCACTAAGCGGTCACCCATCTATAGACTGACTGCACCCTATGTTGCTTAACCTCGCTAATCGTTTACCGATCAATGAGTGCAACTGGCTATGAGCACCTCAATGCTATAAGCTAGCTACATCAATGCTTTATCTGCCACGTTCTTCAGTCTTTCTTATTTATATCTGATGACTCTCATTTATTACCAACAACAAGTACTACCGATGAATAATGATGTTTTGGAAATTTATTTTCGGTACTCAATTCTGGCATCAAGTTATTACTTAAGCGTTCGAGAGAACAGAAGCAGTGCCATAAATCTCTTCAACTATTTGTCTCAGCATTTTGTTAGGTCAAATATATAGTATGTCAGCTGCAAATTCGATTTCAAAATAGTGTTAAGCAGCTAGAAATAGTTTACTGTTTATATGTTGTTGCTTATATACTTAAAATACTATATACTTTCGTGGCGCAGCGGCAGTGAATGTGACTGTTGTGCATGAGGTCTCCGGTTCAAAACCGGGGTTGGAACAACAAAAGGCATTTCTTCGTTAAAAAATCTTAATAGCAGCCTGGAGTTAGGAAGCTGGCGGTGGTAGCTACTCCCGTGCCTCGGTAAGCATGTAAAGCCGTTGTTTCTACGCCTGATCTCTCTCCGGTCATGTCGCATTACCGTCCCATCGGTTCATGAAAGTTAGGGAACAGAGAGTGCACTTGGTGTTTGCGCAACTCACTTGTGCACTATAATATTTACTGCGCAGATGGCCAGTGTCCGTTAAGACCGGCCGCTGTGACCGGATTCGGTATGAAGGGCATTAATACTTAAAAATGGCGTAGTGGTTTGAGCGTTACTTGCTTTAATGTTCAAAATACGAGCTAAAATGTGTGCTCCACAAATAGTTTTGCTGATACTACATGTACTTTGTGTTCGTTAAAAAACAAATCCGTGCGTAGTCTTTTTTCACTCGCGTCAATCTGACAAAATCTGTGAATATACCATCCCTAAGATACAGCTCTTTTTCTTCATAAAATATACCGTATGTACTTTTCTGTTCCTTTGAAAACGTGTATACGACATTTCATGATGATAGGTCTAATAGTTAAGGTGTAAAGTGTAAAACCAAACTCACATTCGCATTTATAATATAAGTTAGGTTGTTGTTGCTTATGTGCCTAGTAATTCCGTAGTGGTTGCACCACCCATGCTCTTACAGTGTTTAAAATATGAGCTAAAAATTGTGCTATCCAGAAATATGAGCTAAAAATTGTGCTGTCCAGAAATATGAGCTAAAAATTGTGCTGTCTAGAAATATGAGCTAAAAATTGTGCTGTCTAGAAATAGCTATACTGATGATACTAGGGGTTATTAATTGTGTCCGTTGATTCAATGTTTGTTTGAGAAGTACGGGCGTTGTCTTTCAAAAAATATACCTTGATGTGTTTGTTGGTTAATCCTTCCTTTAAACAGCGACGGAGTAGTCGATTGACGTAATTAAATTAAATTGAATTTGTTTAAAAATGCAACTTCCGCACTAGGAATAATTCATATGTCAATTTTTATCCCGTGTGGGGATCGAACACACAACACTCAGCGCGGTGGTATTGGCAAGGCGACCATTTAAACCACTATGCTATGCATGTAGTTTGTATAAATATAGTAGAAAGAGTACATTTTCCAACTCGAAACAATACTGGGTGTAAGGGACGGTGTACCGAAAACTGAAATAGTAGATTCAGACCATTATTCTGAGTAAAAAATCGTTGGAATTTTTTTCAACAATCACAATTGCTTTTCTGCAATTTTTCATTTTTCTGACTGTGAATCATAACATAATAAAATGCCACATTTTTCTACAATACAGCAATGTAATTAAATGGTCGGGATTTAAATAGATCAGCTGTTTTTATGCGCGCGGAACGCAGAGTTCATTCGTCGAGTGCGATGTATTGGTAGCAATCCATTGCGTACCGCGTATGTTAATCTACATAACATTTTAATCTTGCGTTTTTTTATTAATTGAAGTTTGCGTCGTGATAAGTACTTATAGAAAGACGTCTTGCTAAAGTTTTCGGTACGCCGGCCCTTACACCCAGTATATATGTACATAATTCTTTTGCAATAAAATTGATAATGCAAAGCCACCGGTAGAAGGTACAATCTCTGTATTAATAGTATTTTAAATGATTATCTGTAAAAGATATAAATGAAACAACGATGATAATTTCAGTTTCCATTCTGCCAATTTACATAACAGGTAATTGGTTGTCTGCTGCAGATTTCAGGATAACTTATTATTTATTTAACAACGAACGTTTATGTGTTTATTTTTACTGAACTCGGGATTTTATTTGAACTTATTTAAATACTAGACTTTGCCAGCGACTTTACTCGCGAAAATGTAGGTTAGTGATTAGTGACAGTACTTTTTTTTAGATGAAAGGTATCCTATGTCCTTTTCTGTCCGTGACAACGTGTATGCGTAATTTCATGACAATCGGACGAGTAGTTAAAATGTGAAAACGTAACAAACAAACTCACATTCGCATTTATAATACTAGCTGCGCCCCGTGGTTTTACCCGCGTAAGTCCCGATGCCGTAGAAATATCAGGATAGATAGCTTATATATTAATCCAAGTTTCTAGCTATCTACATACAAAGTTTCATCGCAATCGGTTTGATAGTATTTGCGTGAAACAGTAACAAACATCCATCAAAGTCAAAGTCAAAAATCATTTATTCATTTAGGTCACAAAGTAACACTTATGAACGTCAAAATATATAGGGTAGGGTAGTTTACTAAGTTACTGAAGCTACATCCATCCATCCTCACAAACATTCACATTTATAATATTAGGATTTTTAAGAAGTTAGGATGAATATGCAAATGTTATGACCACGATATGTCAACCTTCAGTGGTGGTCTTCAGCTCGACGTAAGTTGGTGCAACTATTTTGCCGACAAACTGTTGAAGGATGGAACTTTGATGAATGCAGACAGACTAAAATGATAACATTAAATGTTCTTTGAGTTTCTTGAACATGCTCAATTCCATTTAGCTTAAACAATGTGACTTTCGCCTACCTTGATCGTAGACGCACACGCGCAAGAATGTATATTTTTCACCACATATCACACGGCACACTACACCACACCAGTAATACAAATCATACCTGTTTCTATAAAGTAAACATAAATATTCATCACAAAACAACTGTTTCTTCCCGTTTGAGACATTTGAAACACACAATCATGTAAATCCATGGTGGTTTTATTATGATTAACGAAAGTACAATAAATCAACGTTGTTGTACAGAAAAGACAAAATTTTTTTTTATACACACATATTCTTAAAAATAAAAGAACGTTCGAAAATTAAATAATTAACTATCGTATTGATATAGATTAACCAGTTAGGATAGATTAACCAGTTAGGTTAAGAAATATTATAATGAAAATGTTTGTATAATTGTTTACATGCCAGTAGCTCAATATAGTAAAAAGAGAAATAAGTATCTAAGTATAGATAATAAATGGTGACGCAGTGAAGATCGCTTAGTAGTTTTTCAATAATTCGATAGATGGAGTACTAAGTAGTATTTGACCATATTCCTTTTTTGAAAATCTGCTATTAGCAACAACATATGGAAATGTTTGTCGCACTTAATTTGTATAGCGGTTTCGTTTGTTAATCAAAAGTTCTGTCATCCTGTCGTCACAAAACGAGTTGAAGTGCTATTGCTTCACTGATGGTCGACATATCATACTATTGCCATAATATTTATCATTTATTTGTTTACCACAGCTACAATGCAGAATCCACAAATAAGCTATGTGTTAAATCTATACTATCTATACTAATATTATAAAGCTGAAGAGTTTGATTGTTTGTTTGGTTGAACGCACTCTCAGATCGCAAATCTCAGAAACTACAGGTTGGAATTGAAAAATTATATTAGTGTTGGATAGCCCATTTATCAAGGAAAGCTATAGACTATATAACATCGCGCTACGACTAATGGGAATGGAACATCAATAAAAATGTTGCAAAACTGGAGAAAATTGTCTTCTGTGAAGCAGACGAATGCAATCGGTATTTGAAATATATTCAAATATTTGACAACATCATACATCATTATGTGCGCTACGATATCGACCATGCAAAATATTTGCAATTCCGCTAGTTCGATCTAAAATCAGTGCACATATGCATTTGTCCAAGTGCGTCAGTTTTCGTGCATTATCTATCTTATATTATATTTGTACTATGGCTTTGCCTTTTTTAGATACCATACAAGTTTAACTTGCGGTGAGGTTGTGATTAACTAACATCAAACATTTACATGATCATAAAATATAAGTAATCATTTTTGTCAGCCTGTCTAAAAGAATTTGCTTTGGCTTAACGATACTTTATCAATGAAGTTAAAGATAACACATGATTTTTAAATAATTTCTTCATATTTTGAGCCAATTAATTGTAATTTGTACATAGGTACATACAAATAAAATATATTTTCATACACATTATATATAAATAGTCAAGAATTATATGTGAGATACCAAAAAAATCTCCACCAAAATCGCCTAGCTATAAGCTTAAACTGAGCAGCCCGACTGGGCAAGTCACTTCACCCTACAAAAGATTGTAGTCAAAGAAACTTGTATTTCTGCGGTGATTACACTTTTCGGCTCTCTGAAGAGACTACTTGCTATCGGCATCTAGTGTGATTTCTTTTTTGCATTAGCAGCATAACGACCCCTATTTAAAGAGTTTGTATCGAGTTAGTTACAGTTCTGATCTCAGATAACCATATATTTAATTCGTAAGTACCTCTGAGTTCGTAGACGCCTATAGGCTACGGTATCTGCTTACTATCAGGCGGTTTGTAAGATTGCCTGCTGCCTTGGTAATAGAAGTGTTCAAATGCCGTCAGTTATCAAATTTATCCCACCCCATTTTAGACGTATGCGATATAAGAACATTCGTGTATCACCAAAAATTTTCCAAGTTGCCCTACGTTTCTTCCAAAATTGTTATTTTTTTCACACAGCTCCGAATATATTTTGTCGAATGTAATCTGCACCTTTATAAATCGCAAAGCGGCAGCACGGATAACTTTTGTAACAATGTTTGTGTCAACTCGAAAAATTTGCAATTGACAATTTAAAAGATAATTTGTGAAGAAAATAATTTGCACGCTCCGGAAATTCGTTCTTTCATTGATAGACACAATGTATAGAATTGTTAAAGGAAACAATGGATGTGACGGATGACAGATTTTGTAATTATGGTTGCGAAGGAACCAGATGTGGTGTTCATCTTACATAAAAGGAGGTTCCTTCGCCGACCGGCGCGGCGGGGTAGTTTGCGCCCCGACGGTTGGTTTTGGGAGGTTTTGTATTTGTTAACTAAGAACAATAGCGCACTTCAGAATCTGTCATGACATCTTTTTAGTGTTGTTATGACCACTTAATTACATAGTTAGTTAGGTGGGGAATTTTGCTATATAGACACTTACGAACATTTCGACGATGGTTAAAATGATTAGCGCAGTATTATAGTATTGTAAATTATGATAATATACGTAAAATAGCCCATCGAGGAAGAGGCGTGTTATACCCATTTTTTTGCAAATTGACCGTGTTTCACGATTGCATTGGAACTGAAAACAGACAAGGTAAGTAAGACAGTAAAAGTAAGTTAAATGACCGTCGGTGAGAGGATCTGAACCAAGATCCTTCTAACCTTAATTAGTTAAACATATTAAAAAAAAAAATTTATGGTATAGGCGGCAAACGAGCAGACGGATTGTCTGATGGTAAGCGATTACCGCCGCCCATGGACACCCGCAACACCAGAGGAGTCACAAGTGCGTTGCCGGCCTTTTAAATTTTAAAATTAATTATATTTTTTATCAACTTCTTCGATTAGTTTTTTATGAAAGTTGAAAAATATACCCCAAAGAATTGAACAAATAAAGGTTGCCTATTTTCCCCTCTGCACAACCAAAGTTGCCAACTTCATAAAGTTGCCAGGTATAAACAGGTAAGTAGGCGTTATTAATATACCCTCATAAGTTATTTAATCGAATTAGATATAAAATTTAACGAAATGTTATTTTCTTCCCAATACAATTGCACCTCCTTATACTGTGTAATAGATAAAGATGACGTGACCGACCACAACATATTTGCGACGTAACAACCTATACATTATCTAGCATATATTATATTCTTTATGTATTATGATTAAATAACAGATAAGGGTATATATTTTTTGTACCGGATCTTAGACTATAACTATTTCATACGCACATAACTTTGAAAAATCAGAGACTGCCAACTAGGCTATCAGTCCTGCTGCATATAATATAAGAACTCATAACTGACAAACCATAACATTACCGATTTACGTACTGCATCCCGAAAATTTATTTTAAGTTGTAAAGAGGCGATGCTCATTAAAACGTATTATTTTGTATCCTAATCCTAACTATAATATTATAAAAGCGAAAATGAATTTGTTTGTTTGTTTGTTACCTTTTCACGCCTAATGCAGTGGTCCGACCGTCGGCGAGAAAACGACTAACTATCGGCGATTTTCTCTCTTAAGAAACGCACAAATAATATACATTCCGTGGAAACGAAAGAGATGCCTATGTTAAAAGTTGTTCGCTGACTGTTCACACTGCCGGAGACGACTCGCTTTACTAGTATGTCGCTGAGCGACAAGAGCTTTCAAAAATAAACTCGCTCAGCGATACTCGTTCAGCGATGCTCGCTCGTCGCCGCGCGCAGGTTTGGACAGGACTGAGCGACCGCGGGCGAGTGGCGCGAGTAATCGCTCGTCGCACTTGCACACTCGCTTATAGCCCGGCGACAAAACTATCGAAACTACACACTCGCTTCCCGCTGATCGTCAACTCGTTTATAGTTTCTAGTTTTACTCGTTTCTCGTTCATCGTTGGCGGTCGGACCACTGACTAAACCACTGAACCGATCATCCTGAAATTTTGCATATACGTTGTCAAGTGTACAGAAACGGAAATAGCCTACCTTTCATCCCGAAAAAAATTACTGTTCTCGAGGAAAACAACAATAACGTTCTTATGATAATAGATGGCGCCACGTGTCTTTCGAATCATGATTGAATTATATTACTACAAGCAGAGTACAACCCGAATTGATTGTCAAATTCAAAATTAACGTGATCGAAGCCACGGGCAAAAGCTAGTAAAATATAAATTGTTAGGCGCTAGTACAATATTAAGTCGACGGTATTGTTTGAGCTGTCAAAAGCGAGTGACCTGCTGGTCAGAGTATACAATAATTGGACCCAAAATTATTGTCACATAAATTTTTGTTAACTCTGGTCAAACCTGTTACATTTCAAGTGAAATATGAACGATGATTTATGTGCGTGACTCGTAGTTACAATATAATTATATAATGCATAACGCTGTAGGTATATTAGTATGAAAGTATAATTGGCTTTATATGTTTTACTAAGCGCTAGGAATATTTAAAGTGTTAAAGGGAATAGAAATTCCTGTAAAAATTATTTGAGTCTTGAAACAACTTTTATTATATTTTCGACAGAAGGTTATCAGCTGGTTTTTTGCTTGGCCTTCTAGATGGATAATATTACACATATAATCATCATACCTGTATACCTATTCCTGAGAGCGAGGGCAGTGATGTGTGTAATTCTTTAATAAGAAAATTTTGGTAAGCATTACGAAAGCTCCTTGGCTCCCCTAAAAGCAATACAAGAATATTTTTATATATCGCCAACTATCTTTCAAATCCCACGTAATAGGAGCCAAGCCTATTTCATTGTACTAGACATATTTCCAAACTCTGTGCTAGTACTAAAATTGCCTAACAGAAAAACACAATAACACTTTACCCGGAAATGAAAACCGGAACCTCACAATTGGTATCAAACAATCGCAAACTTATGCTATTGGATGACTGAGAGATACAATTGATATCTACTAACTGAAGCATGAAAATAACCTATACCATCCAACTTATGTAATCTAAGCCCCATAAAGGATCAACCAAAAAATCAAGTTTACGTCAAACGAATCAAAGCAGTCACTTTTTTTGTACTCCAATGATTAATACGAACCTCTGGCCTTGCATTGGGCTTTTTTATTCGTTCTGCCGCCGACCTTTTAGGATCATGAGTAAGAGGGCTTATACAGACGAGAGACATTTTGCCGACGACCAGCCACGACGACATGTTGGCGACTGTAGTGCACATGCCGACGATGACGTATGTCGTCGGCGAAGCATCGCTTTCTGTACCTGTTTTTATAGATTAAGGGTGTGTAATCGATTGAAATACCAACGGTATAACTGCCACATAGTCATCTTCAGATCATAACAATTAAATTAGACATGAGACAAAAGGAATCGAATGAAGTGATGGTATGAAAGTTTCCGAATAGCAGTGTAATAGTATTATAATTAAATATATAGTATTATAATTTGTCGACCTCGATGGCGTAGTGGTTAGTGTAACCGACTGCCACGCCTGAGGTCGCGGGTTCGATTCCCACACAAGTCAAAACATTTGTGTGCATGAACATGGATGTTTGTCTTGGTCTGGGTGTTTCTATGTATATCATGTATGTATTTATAAAAAAAAAAGTATATATGTATGTTTATCCATTGTCTAGTACCCATAGTACAAGCTCTGCTTAGTTTGGGCTAGATGGTGTTGTGTGTATGTGATAGAATAGAATAGAATAGAGAACAGAATAGAATAGAGAATAGAATAGAATAGAGAATAGAATAGAGAATAGAATAGAATAGAATTATTATTATATTATAATAATAAATGTAAGTAGTAGAGCCTAGCTGATTTCAGTATGCATAGGTCGGCTCAACCGGGGAAGGACTACCCTCTCACAGAATATCGACGTGAAATAGCAGTATTCCTACTGTTGTGTTTTGTTCAGTGAGTGAGAATGCCGGAGGGCCAATCACCCTCTTTTCCCCTTTCCGCTCCTTCTTCCCACTTCCTCCTTCCCTAAAGGGTCGGCAACGCGCAAGTGATGCCTCTGGTGTTGCAGGCGTCTATAGGCTACGGTGACCACTTTCCATCAGGCCGTATGCTTGTGTGCCATACTAGCTGTATAAAAAAAAATAGTAGAAAATATTGCTAAATTTCTGTAAGAGAGTGGCTAAGACGTCTCTGTCGTACCGTCACTAAATATCTAGCAGCGTCGGGCTCTACCACAAATAAAATTTAATTTAAAATTTAAATTAATATTCCTTGGCAGGAAATTATGCTTACGCTTAAAATATTATAGAGCAAGCCTATTATATCGCATATAACTCCAACGGGCACATTTCTAAATTCCGTGTATAGAATTATCTAAAATTAAACAAAATAACAATAAAATTTTACCGACTTGTGAACCGAACTTCAAACCTCACAATCACGTGCAAACTTATGCCATAAGACCAACGTATGTACGTATTTATAGAAAGCTTGCAAAGCTACACAGTTATTTATTTATACCATTTGCGTATTGCTATCAAGAGTTCACCTGCCCCGTTTATACAGCGAGGGTGACCTAAACGGCTGGCGTTAATGAATTACTGTTTGAAGTGGCAGCCTTCAATAATGAACATGGGGATCTCCCCTAATAGCTTAAACAGCAAATACTGACATCTTTTCATTTACAGCAAGATGTAAGCGCAATATCAAGTTTGAAGCAATATTTTAATCGCTGCAGAGTTTTAATCAATATATTGTTGTATAAACATTTATACATAGTTAGGGAGATTACGAAGGGAGTAGATTTGTGTCTGATAGATATTGTTTTGTTTTTTATGAAGACTGCACTATGAATAATATGTGTTTGAGTCGCACATGTGACAAAAACGTGGGCATGCCTCCACGAATAGTTGTTCCAAGTTTGGATGTTCTTTATATCCGATGTTTGAACGTATGTAATAAGCCCCACGATACAGAAGTTTTATTCCTATTGCGGGAATTGTCTTTTTGATAAATTTTACAGAAGCCTTAATATACTATTTAAAGAAGAATGAGCCCGCAAGGCCATCAATTTAGTGATAGTACGAATGCTGGGTCACCCGAGAAATACCACTATCTAACTGGAAATCGGGATAAGTGTTTTTGTTTCTTTGAGTAACAGTTTCGTAACCTCACAAACCTCACCAATCTTTTCCTATTATACCATTTGTTGATTCGTCTAATAATCCAAGCGGTCATGGGGTACGGTAGCCGCTTACCAACAGGTAGGTCGAAGGTATACTTGTTTACCACCTATCTTTTTATATATTATTCTTCTGTACGAGTAAATGTCACAAAAGTCCTCATGAACAGCTGAACCGACTTTGATAAATAAAATCGTGTGTATTTGAGTGGGTCTCTGAATGATTTAAATTCATAATGGAACTCGATAGGTGGTGCAGCGATCGATTTTTTTGACTCGACGGAATAAACAGAACTGACAGAATTAAGTCTTTCGGGTCAAAAGAGTGTTATACAAAAAAATATCCATTTTCCCAATTTAATGTAAGAATAATGACAATATAATAAAAAGTTTAAAGTCAAATCCGAAAATCATTTATTTATTTAGTTCATTAAGTAATAATCTAGTCAATTTAGACCTAAAAGTAGTACTGAAGCTACAAAAATTCGCTTAGTGTTAAAAATTTACAGGAATATTCGAAGCACGAGTGTGAAATCTGAACGTTTTGAACTGTTTGAACCGTTATATCTCAGAAACGGTAGCTCTTATGAAAAAAATATACATTGAGATATTTTTTTATAGATAATTTTGTGATCTACAATTTTTGTTTGAAGTAATTTTTAATAAAACTTACCATTTTGCCAAAAAATGCGAATCTCCCGTTTTTGTGACCTTTGAACTTGAATACATTTTTTCCAGGTATGGGATCGATGGGGACTTTTCAGATTTTACATAATATAATGGTGTTCCGAACATTCCTACCAAGCTTTATGCGTATTTTTGTACCTTTGCATGTCTAAATTGACGGGACTAGTATACTTATGAACATAGAAGGGTTAAGTGAGTTTATTATATATACTGTATTTGCATTTATTTTAGTTGCTAGATTCAGGCAAAATGTTGAGCCTATAAGAAGATACGTGCAAGAAACTCAAGGCCACCTTTTTAAATATTATCAGTAGCTAATATATTTTGTTGGTAAAGTCGCTCGTCTGAACCATGCCTAAGGCGTGTTTATTATGATACGAAATGGGTTCCCCACAGCGTATTATGGTGACATTAGGACATATGAAGATTATTTTTGTTCCGCCATGGAGATGCGGTCACGGTTACCAGAATATGATTTTTATTAAGGGACGTAACTAATTCATATTTTGTAGCAGAAATATTTATGTGTAATGTTCGTTTTGTGTATTCAATTCAAATGGCTTTTATGTTTTTCTGTGTATTTTGAAATATGATTTTGATTTTCATGTTTTCTGTATTTCTATGGATGTCATTTATTTGCCTGCGATTTTTTATGCGTACTACGGTTACCCTCGATTTCATTTACTTAGATCATGCTAAGCCGCTTACCGCCAATTCCACTAAATAAAAAGAGATGAACCATGGCTTATAGTTTGAACTGTCATAACACATAAAAATCTGTTCAGTAGATTTTACAAGATGCTGGTATGAATATAATATAAGGACAAATTTTCGAGAATCTATTGTTTTGGGTTCAGCTATTTATAAATCTTTGTCTTTCTTAATAACTTCGTCTAAATTTAATTTGCAATGTGAGCTTTTGCCGGCGGCTCGCTCGCGAGAAAGTACTTTTATTGGATGAAAGATACCCTATGTTCTTTTCTATACTCATGAGAACGTGTTTGAGAAATTTTATTGATCATATCATTCGATCGATTAGTTAAGGCGTTAAACAGTAACAAAGAAACAAATTCACATTCGCATTTATATTATTAGTTAGAATATTTACTTACTAGGAACGAAACTTGGCTGAATACATAGGATATTTTTATCGCTATACTTAGTGCGTCCCTTGATATTCATACAGGATATTCCTTCGCAATCTAGTTCCAAATAAGTACCGTTAGCCAACTGCCTGAATGAAGCATATTTTAGGTACCGTAACTTCGTATGACTTTAACCCTGAGGTCACCCCTCAGGGTTAAATTGGACCTCAGGGATTGGACCAGGGACCTCATTGGACCTTAATTGGAAAAAGTTTGAAGTTCCCACCAGATCACTATCATAATTTTTGTCGAAAAAATACACGTGGCAATCAATAGATAGCCCTATAAACTGTCAGTAAAATAGCTTCTTCCAATTAAACAGCTTTTTTCAATTAAGGGCCAATGTCACCCGTCAGGGCTAAAGTCATACGGTTACCGGTAACAGTATTCTCTAAATGACCTATAAACTTTGTGTTCACGTATCGCAAAAACCTAATATATTATCACGGGACACGCTCATCACATATCTCGCTGCCTTTGTCCCGTTTACCATATAACCTTTTTAGCTAACAAATATTCGGTACAATGTGACCGTACCCTATCGTACCTTTGCCATCTTACCCGGGCTATATTTCTTGATCCCCTGTCTTTGGCACAAAAGTGGGAGCGCTGTTAATCTTTTTATGTCGACTGCATTATTTTAGGGTCGTTTCAGGATGTTATTTAAGGTTTAGGTAGGGAATCTCGTGATATTTTTCGTAGGAAATTTTTAAGCTAGGATATGTATGTATAGCTTGTATAATGACGTAAAATAGTGCCGTCGTTGGAACTTGTATGCCTATATGATAATAATATAATAATAATAATATAATATTCTATCACATACACACAACACCATCTAGCCCAAACTAAGCAGAGCTTGTACTATGGGCACTAGACAATGGATAAACATACATAATATATACTTCTTTTTTGTAAATACGTACATATTATACATAGAAACGCCCAGACCAAGACAAACATCCATGTTCATGCACACAAATGTTTGACTTGTGCGGGAATCGAACCCGCGACCTCAGGCGTGGCAGTCGGTTACACTAACCACTACGCCATCGAGGCCGACATATAAATGTATAGTCTATATTATAAGTATTGTTAAGCTTAATATAATAAATAGACGTGTAGGTATATCAGCTCAATCGGTTTTTATTTTAACCTATCGTATGTTAATAAAGATAAGTACAAGTGTACCAAAGCCACAATATGCATACTCTGCCTCAAGTCCAAAAGAGCCTATTGTCATATACAAACATTTCCAGACTCCAAGTACCTAGAATTACTTAACAGCCAATTTCAAACAACCCAGTATCGAACCGAGGATCTCGTGATCCGCCGTGAACTTATTACACCGAAACAATATTGCATCTAAATCAAACCCGACATTATAGCTCAAATTAAAACTGCCAGCGACAATTTACATAAAATTCCCGCTATAGACAGCATTCTATGAATTCGCACCAGACAAAGTCGAAAGAGACTGAAAAATTTACAAAATGAAACTTTACAAAGAGAGAGGGTGACATTCAAAGAATTCCGTCGACGGAGAGGGTACTTTTCAAATAGTGTCGTTTCAATTGACACGCGAGGAACAGACATGTTTTGTACCCTTGTCGTTTTTTGACGGCTACTATCATCAGGTTCGATGTGCACATTATTGTTGATATCGATGTGCATATAATTGTTAGGTACAACGTTCATGGTTGAACGTATTTGATTTCTAAAATTTGAATGTTAGCAAAAGTAGCAATGTATCATAAAGTCATAATAGCGAGTTTCACAATTGCAATGAACGGAATACGATAATGCGTGTCTATTATTTGGATATTTTGAGCGGTAAGCAGAGAGAGAATAAGCTTAACGCCCGGATTTTGCTGAAACTGGAGCAGGCCAACTGTGCATCTACCCTATACACTATCACAACCAAACAGCCTCGTATATATTTGACCTGTATTGTCAACGACACCACTGAACCACACCACTGTGGTATCGCTTACAATTTCTTTAGCCACATCACTGCTGACTAATTATGTGTAACGTGTGTAAAAAAGAACAGTTCGTTGTTTTAATTTTTAATGATAAAAAAATGGGGCAGTCTTTGGGGACTGCCGATAGAAGTGAAAACTTTAATGCTTGATCATAAATACTTCTTTATAAATCAAATTATAAAACAAAAATAATTCATAAATGGAAAGCGTTCGGTGACGATGACGCGAGTTCCATGATTTTTGTTCACCCAAGAAGTGTTCAAGATGCGTAACGAAGTTTTCACTTAAAAAAAAAGGGGCGGTTCGGATGCTAGTTCCTGATGCTCTCTTAGAGGTTAGTAAGTGGGTCAAAATTTCTTCATTTTTTGCGTAGGACGCACCATTTCTGAGATATTGTTAATATTCTAAAATACTTAAAAAAATGGAAAGGGTAGAAGCGTGACGATGACGCAAGTTCCATGATTTTTGTTCACCCAAGAAGTGCTCAACGCGCCTAAAGAAGTTTTCACTTCAATAATTAATAAGATGCTGAAATTGGGCGAGTTCACAAGGGATTCGTAAAACATCTATGTCATGTCGTGATGTTACGAATGATAAATAATTGATATAGACAAATGCATACATAAGTTTTGTATTAGAATTTCACTACGGTGTTGTGGTTACCTAAAAAAATTGTAAACGACACCACAGTAGTGTAGTTCAATGGTGTCATTGACAAGACAGGATATTTGGTAGCCAAAATTTAACTTGATGAATGGTGCATTACTATAAGTATCATATCACTTCGCCAGTATGTCGTAATGTTATGGCTGACCTTGACGTCTTAAGTTTTTAAACTTTCGCGTTGCATGATATGTATAGATATATTATACATGATGGCGTTAATACCCTCTAAGAATTATATATATAGTATGTTGCAGTGTCAAGAAAATGATCATTGGAATGTAATTTATTTCTGTAATTGGAGTTGAATAAAGCGCCATCTATTGGTTTGTTTCGGAACGTCAAGTGTAAGCTTGAGTGAGGTCGCCATAGAGCCAATGTGTCAGTTGGAGTGACAGTTATAGCTGTCAGTCTCATATTGACGTTATATAAGCGCCGGAGACTGGTGCGCGGGCACATTCGGGTGACGAACTCGCTGCGTTACGGATCAAATCAGAGATAATCACAGTCAATCTTTATTGTTTTATTTCTCTTGTATTTGCCTATCATTAGTATATACCTATATTTTGTTGCTTCATCATGTCAAAAGCGAGTTGCCGTCCTACTCTGCGACATATATATGTCTGGAATTTGGTTCCCGGGCTTGACATATTAAAATGTAGGAAGTACCATAAACTCGCGAAGCAAAGTATTTTGTGCTCGTCACAAACAGACATGGAAGAACAGCATAAGTCGTTAATATACTGGTAGCATGCTACGCTCTTTGTGCCTAGGCAGAGCGAACCTTTAAATAATCAACTCACAGCTTTCAAGTAAACATTAGATAACGTGTTTTAAAATAAATAAATCACGGTTATCTATTGAGGGGGTTGACAGAAGCGTTTTTGTGGTAGGTACGTCCACTATACCCACATTGGTGTCCAGTTTCAATTGGATAGGGAGTGACCCTACTTCAGTGAAGGGAGAACGTGGAGCACAAAATGGATATTCTAAAACGAAAACTTCTGTTTTGAAACAAAATATTATAAATAATTTTAGAAAAAATGTACTTCAGCTAAGCTTACATGCTTGTGTTAAAAGTGGTAGTGGTGGATTTTTTTTTATAGTGGCACGGCAAATTGATTGTAACGGACCTGGTGGAAAGCCTAATTACAGTACAGAGACAGTGACGACGAGGAAAAGATAGATGTCTTCCAGCCGTCGTCAGTGTCAAGCCGGTCTGACCAGATGCTTCTTCACACTACGTTTGTAGGACCTAATGTCATAGAACACATGTGCCGGAAGACCATTCCAATGTTGTATGGTACGGCATGGTAGGTATAATGGTTTAGCATTGAAACCACAATCACGTGATTTTATTTTTAAAAAGAACGTTCGGTCTAGTGATAATTCCTGTATCGCAGGGTATTTACAAACATTTACACAACGAATACAGAAAACGATTTGTGTACATAAATCACACAAATTTTTGTACCGAGTGGAGATCGAACCCACAACTATGTGGTACTAACGCAGTGGCTTGGCGAGACGATTTAATTCGCTACGTAATCCGTACAGTATCTCAATCGCAGGTCCGATTATATACTATAAAATCTTAAAACGTTATTCGTAATCTATTCACAGCATAAATATTTATAAAAAGGCATGTAAATTATAGACTAATATACATAGGTACCTAGTTCGCAGACTGGCTATAGCCTAGCAAGGAAGTTGTTGGATGGCCGCATAAAGGCTTTCTTTGACAACATGAATATTTTTTTATAAATTTTACCTCGTTGTATGCGTATTAAAGTTGTCAGCTTAACCATATAGACGCATAAACTTAATGATAAAAGCATTGTGTCTAGACGCTGGCGTCAATACGCTAACGGATAATTTTAATATTGAATTATCGGTTACTTTCTTCTTTGGTGGCAGAAAATTATTGTTTTTTTTTCTAGAGCGAAATCCAAAATGACCACTTAAACACTGCGCCGCTCAAGATTACTCACTGCTTTAAAAGCAGTGAGTTACTTTTGAAGAATATTGGGGGAATTAAATTCCCCCAATATTCTTCAAAAGTAATTCACCTTCTTACTTGTACACCCTGATTTTTACACCCCTCAAACGGTTTATTTTTTACACCTTCGAATCTTAAACGAAAGTGCAAGCTCTCCCATTTGTATTCAATACAGGGGGCAAGTACGTGGTCAGAAATTTTAAATTCTACTGCTCCACAATCATCGGCTCTCGACAATTTACCGAAACAACCGAATCTCGACAGTTTTTACCAAAAAAATAAAGTAAAATTACAAAATTCCTAGCACGTGATCGTTGAGTTGACAATTTGATAGCAGAAACCGCCTAATGAAGGTTACGTTTATGTAAATATTTTATAACGATATTAATGTTTAATCTGTTTAAGCAAATACCGTACCTAATCCTAACTAATATTATAAAAGCGAAAATGAGTTTGTTTGTTTGTTACCTTTTAACGCCTAAACCACTGAACCGATCATCCTGAAATTTTGCATATACATTATCAAGTGTACGAAAACAGACATAGGCTACTTTTCATTCCAAAAAAAATTACTGTTCCCGAGGAAAACAACAATAACGTTCTTATGATAATAGATGGCGCACGTGTCTTTCGAATCATGATTGAATTATATTATTAGTTATTACAAGCAGAGTATAACCCGAATTGATTGTCAAATTCTAAATTAACGCGAGCAAAGCCGCGGGCAAAAGCTAGTTATTTTATAAATGCTTATGATATACGACTTTCTTCTTAATCAAATTTATATTGTTACATATGTACTGAAATTGAACTATTTATACGTTTAATTTTATCGCGGTTTGTTTTTAAACATCATTATGAAGCCATTTTAAATTATTGACATTATTTACACTTTTGTCAACGTTTCAGGTGCTTTGCAGCAACCACGATCCCGGGAAGTGTACGCACTACACTACACACACTACACACGACACTACCACTAGGTAGTGTCGTGATGTGTAAATATTGTAAAGTACCTAAATATTATATTGATTGTTAGTGTAATTTAAATTTTGTTATAAATTTTATAGGCTATGTTCAGAAAATTGAATTTCACCAAAATTACCGCAGTGCTTTATGCACGAATCACGTGAATAGGCATAGCGTAGGCAGATCTACGTTAGGGTGTGAGATTATGTCTGCCGGTTAGCTTTTGATCTTGTGCTGATACATTTACTACTTATAATAAATACTTATCAAGCTGCTGATTACGTCCCTTGTCTACTCCGCCTTACGTCTTTCGCATGTGAAGATATTGTCTCCATTATTTCAGTGTTCAGTTTAAAACAGCCTCTCATATTCCAATCAACAGTTTATGTGTAACTGAGTAAAAATACCCAAACAATCACAAACTGTAACATTTATAATATTAATAGAATAAACCCAGCTAGCAGACGAAATTATCTGCTATACGCATACAAAATAAAATTCCGCAAATTATATTAGAAAAAAGCCTCAGGAAGTCAAAGTTCACCATTCAAGTCGGCCTACAATCATCCAAAAGTCACAACAGTCCGCAGGCTTCGCTTATAAAAAATGGGAAAAGAAAAAATCAACGCGAGTGAATTTCCAACAGTTACATTAACATAAAGACGGGTGCCAACTGTAATCATTGCCTGAACGCAGCGTGCACCGAATACTAGATTGGAAGAAGGACTGTACACTGTCTGTTTTAGATCTTTAGGAGACGTTCATAATTTTCTCAGAGTTTACTAAATCATCTCAGTACTCGTCCTTGTTTCAATCTAGGCAGTGTACAGCTTTGCTAACGTGAATCTCTTGAGAGTGTACGAGTATACCGGACTAAAAACTATTCATGTGTTAATGCAGAACTTGTTCATTCAAGTGATTAATTAACACATCCAAACATCTTCACAAACTTTCACATATATATAATACTAGATTTTGCCCGCAGTTTTGCTCGTGTAAATATAGGTTGGGTTTTTTGGTCGAGTAGTTATGGCGTGAAAGCGTAACAAACTCACATTTGCATTTATAATATTAGTGAGATTTAGTAATACAACACGATTATATAATAATAATATTCCATCACATACACACATCTAGCCCAAACTAAGCAGAGCTTGTACTATGGGTACTAGACAATGGATAAACATACATAATATTTTTTTTGTAAATACATACCTATTATACATAGAAACACCCATACCAAGACAAATATCCATGTTCATGCACACAAATGTTTGACTTGTGCGGGAATCAAACCCGCGATCTCAGGCGTGGCAGTTGGTTACACTAACTACTACGCCATAGAGCCATAGATAATAAATAGCTTAATTGATAAAGCGACAGTTGATGGTTTATCGAGGCTGATGGTTTAGTATGGAGTCTTTCTTGTCTACGGAGGACCTGTGTCCAGTAAACGGAATTAGGCTGACCACCTATTTTATAATACTTTAGCTGGCGAAATGTGTTTGTAATGCACCTCTGTCCATCCCCTTCAGGGTTAAAGGCGTGAAGGATTATGAAGGATAAATAGACACACAAGACACACTCAGCTTTAAATAAAACTATCTGTGAATCTATTGGAATAGCGCACGACGTTACTTTTTATTTGGTGGCCGTGCGAATGAGCTGGCTTACCTAACCTCTTACAGGAAACTGACATAGAAGTAGTAACAGTGTTTGATTGCGTCTTTAGTGGTATACAGAGTTAATTAAAAATACTACTAATATTTTGTCTGGTACTTGTTTATACCTTACTTAACAACGTTTGTTTTGTAACTTGCCACATATTATTATTTTTTGTTTAATACAAATATAAAATATATATTTACCATAACAATGAATGTATTTACAATTACTCCGTGTAAAAAACATAAAATAATATTTCCGCTTACAAAATTACGTAAATTTGCACGAAAAATGCAAAAACGTAAGCTGTTACGTGATTTTTAGATTATAACAGTAGAAATCTATCCTATTTTACAGCTTAAACGAAACATAAATAGTTGTATTACAATTTGTCCGTCACAAATATTTCAGTTATTGGTTGACAATAAAAATACATATTTATCAAGAAATCACATCAAATCCTGCATACAATAATTTTATTATGGCGGCTGCGCACCGATTTGAATATGCGCCGCACGAGCTCTGTCATTATCTGTCTTACGCTCGGCGCAGTCTTAAGGTCGCTTAAGCCAAATTTGCAGATTTTTCACTACACACACGTCACACGTTGCATTTTCAAACCCATATACCGAAAAGGAAGATAGAGATGTATTATGAGCTGTATCACATCCACATTTCACTAACTATAATTTTAGATCCCACGTGATATAAGACGAACCTATTGTCGTATACCAGACATCGTTCAAAACTTTGTGCTGCTACTGATAAGATCTGTACTTCTTTTTTAAAAAGGCAGCTCCCGCAGTAGGGATAATCCCTGTGTCGTGGGGGACTTTACAAACATTCAAACAACGGACACAAAGTACACCCAGACGCTATTTTTTTGATTTTTCTCTTTATTGATATTTAGAGGCTTAAAATCTAAACAAAGATTATGCTAGCCCTAAAATAACCTAAATAAAATACAAGCGTCAAAGAAAGAGGAATATTAATTTCCGAGTTGAGTTCTGTTCAAATTAACAATAAATTTATAAATTTTGATAGCTTCTTTGCTGTAAGGTCTTGACAGGATAGATTGAAAAATACCTAACTCTAAAAGTTGGATATTTAATTCCGTAATTAAGGTTTCTCTTTCTTCCCTGTATCGAACACATTCCATCAACAAATACCCAGAATCGGAACAACCATTTGTGGATCACACGAATTTTTGCTGTGGCAATGGCGACGTGACCACTTAACCACTACATCATCCATCATGACAACAAGTGAGAAACGGTAAAAATTTTATCATGTGACCTTGAGGCCAGAGGTCAACAAAGGTCAAAGTCATTTCGGGGTATCTCGACTATGCTGAGTCGAATGGCGATGACCGCGAGTCTCTAGCTCATACGGTTCTTGAGTTTAAAGTTGTATAACAGACGGACGGACGGACAAAGCTGTTGTATAAGAGTTTTTTCGAACTCTAAAAAACCCAATGAAACTTTACCTGACATAGAATTCAAAATACATCTGCCCACTGATATATGTACATTGTCTATTCAATGTTTGTAAATTCTCCTTTACTTAGGTTATTTTCAGCTTGCAGGTTGTTTAAAAATATTAAATATCATTAATAAAAGTGTAGATACCTCTTTAAACAAAATATACAAAGCACCGAGAGTTATTTAAGAAAGTTCGCGACAACCACACTTTTATAAGGTATTTTCTTTCAACTTTCATCTTGGCACTGTGTTGTTTTATATCTAGGGCATAAAAGTTAAGTTTCGACTAAAGAATATTCTTCTCAGCACTTTATAAATATGACAATATAAGTATATTTACATAGTACACTGAAATATTATATATTTTGTTATATCTCAGCTCAGAGTAAATAGTTTTATAACGTTTTTAAAGTGCTCATGACACGATATTCTTATATTTTACCCTACTTGTATATAAAACAAAATGATTTCAACATTTATAACATATTATGTTTTACCCCTGTATATGCTTGTAGGTATCTGTTTTAAGTTTTAAGGAACCACGTAGGTAATAGGGAGCGATTCTATTGCCATCTAATCAATATTATAAATTATTTAAAGACTGATAATGGGAATTTCGAATAGCAACCCATAGTAAGACTTTTCCCAATTTAAGAATCGAACCTGGTAAATAACGACAACACACAAATACAACCGAAACCTTATGCCATCATTGACGTAGTTTTTGGCACACGTTTGTCACCTTAAATTAAACTGTGTTTAATAAGCGCGAAGCGCCTTCCGTAAGCAACATCTCTAGTTTGAGTACTTTGATAGGTAATGTCCTGTTAGATTTTCTGTTACAACATTTTCAGAAGCAACACACAAAAGCAAACAAAACACAGGTCCAATTTAAATAAATCCTTTCGGTAAAGATTCCTTAACATAACAATTTTCCGTGACGCACAAAATAATTTCAGAACTCGGAATCATCCGCACGTAATTACTATTCGACGTGCAGTAAGCCGTAATAAATATCTTCTAATTGGATGTGTCGTTTAGTAAGCCTTACAATACCGTTGAAGCAGCCTACATACCAACTGACAGGACATCTCGTTGTATCAGAGAATCGAAGGATTTATCGTACAAGAAGCAACAGGAATTTCAGATCACAGTTCTCTTGAAACTGACGCTAATCCTTTTTGCATACGAAGGTACTTAACGCTTGTTGACTGTGAAATGAATCGGAGAAGGTGTAAACACATCTATATTTCAACTAGTTTTCGTTGAAAGATTGATTGTGGGTAAAACATGAACATAGATACAGGGATAAATCATCGCAAATCGTGTAAATCCGAACGGTTACTGAGAATGGTTCAATAGAAAATCTCATCATTTTTTGGACTGGCATTTGAATCCGAGACTTTCTGATGGACAGCTGTATACACTAACCTCTGTACCAACAAGGCAGTGGACACAAGCAGATAAGATGTATGCGTTGTTTAGTCTATTTTCAGTGAAACTTGTGCTTGTAATACAAGGAGAACTCTTTAGACGTAGGTTATTTTCCTCAATATTAGTATCATTTAGTAGATCTCTTCAAATTTATGTAGTTATAATACTATTTCTTCATGAAACAGTCCAAATATATTTAATAATAAGACGTTAACAAAGGACCCTACCCTACTTACTCTTTAACGAAACAAACCCCAAAAAGACTGAGTTAACCTTATCAACTTTGAACATAAAGCCTTCAGAAAAATACGAAAGAAATGTAAATGCTTCGGCCCATCAATTTTTTTAACTCATAATACCAATTCTACTCGACCCTTATCGTTCCATACAATAGTTTTATAGAAACTCAGTCATAGATATTAGGGGGTAGATGCCCCTAAAAAGGTTGACCAATCCTTTGTCGTCGAATTCCAATATCGGCCGAATGTATAGAATTCAGTTCTATTGGGGATGGCCTATTCATGTTCCGTATTGTGGGTACGGTCCGCACAAAAATATTGTAATAATAATACAAAGAAATATTTTTGTGTATTTTTACGGCGAATAGGTTTGGTTGTGATGAAGGGGTCATACTATTTCATAGGACTGATATTTGATTAAGTAGATACTGCAAGCTCAGAAAATTGTACGGAGGCAAAATAAGGCTGAATTCCTGTTTTTTCTTTCACGACGACGAATCTGACCTTTTTAGTTTAAGGCGATAGCGGTATGTAGAGAAGGTAAAAAGGATTAATATCATAATAAGATAATTGTTATTCAACTGTGGGTTAAACTTAAATGAGATTTGGATGAAATTTTGTCACATATATGTATATAGACTTTGTCCTAATGCGCTCAGGTTGAATTCACGCTAGTAAAGTCGCAGAAATATGCTAGTTACAAATATTTAAACGTATTGTTACTTCGTATCATCTTTCAGTTAATGAAGACCAAAATGACTGCTGTATTTAAATGTAGTTTTAAAAAATCGAATATTGTGCATTAACAAAATTAATCACTGAGCAGTGCATGTATTTGCGTGTTGATTTTTCAGTTAATGGAGACCAAAACGACTACTGTATTCAAATGTAGTTTTAAAAATCGAAAGATTGTGCATTTACGAAAAATAATCACTGAGCAGTGTATGTGTTTGCGTGTTATTATGTTGTGAGCTACGTAGTATAGTATATCTGTGTATTGCCGACGAAAAGCACGCCTCTTATACGTGGGGCCTAAAATAAATGGCTTATATAATACAAATCTGTCTTCCCGCTTATGAATATAAGCGTATAAACTATATATGTATATAGATAATTCTATAATATAGTCAGCGACATAAGTATTTTTATATTTTAACTTTATAAAAGTAAAATAACATTTTAGCAAAAAAATCATACATGAACTCAATAAATAACATCAAATAATTCACCACTTGGAAAATTTTCAGCAGTGCCTCACAACCAGTTGCTTTAACGGTCAAGTCTCGAACAGATGAAATTTCGACAAGTGTCGTAAAAAGCGGCATAATTTATCGAAATCCGTCTTTACTGCGCCACGACGACATAAGTCTTGCAAAGTTCGGCAATATATACTGGGATTGTAATAATTTCTGGATCAATTGGTGCAGCGCTAAATTTAAGATTTATGTATAAATTGTACCCCGTGATATTAAACCGGTTAATACGTTTTAATGTAGTCAATTTGGAGTTCTGCTAATGTAGGCAATTATAATTTGTCATTGGAATTGTAACTCACTTGATATATCAAATACCATAAAATGTAATATCGTAGATTTTTTTAAATCTTCTAGTTACGGCGGACTTTACAAACATCCAATTACTGGGAAACAAGTTCATCTAGCTTTGTATACTTCTACATAATAAGGGCACATAAAAAGGACTCTATTGACATTTTCTGATTTAACTGGTACATTTTCAGAATCTGTGCTGTTAAGAATTATCTGCCAAATTTTCTAGGAACTTCCTTAGAAAATTTGGCAGATAATTCCAAATTTTCTAGGAACTTCCTTAGAAAATTTGGCAGATAATTCGTGCATAGATTAGCTAGCCGTCACACATAAAGAAGTAGATGTAACAAAGTTACCTATAAGCATCTTATTTTCTATTGCGTCCTATTTTATGATAGAGGTCGAATAATCTTTTTCTGCTAGCCGTACTTATTGCTAAAGAATCTGTCCCACGACATTGTGAAGCCCACTAAAGGATGATTATTAATTTGTCGACCATAATACATTACTGATTATTAATTGGTATTGAGCCTTTAGGCTTCTGCTAAATTATTGTTGATTGAAAATTTCTAGAGGCATGCCACTTATTTATGCCTTTGTTCTATTGTATATACAAAATCTGAAAACATAAAATTTATCTTCTATACTTGCCTTCTCATAAATTATACCAAATTCCCGAAATTTATGACTACACATTAAGTCCATACTATAAACATACATGGATTTAGTGCTTATTGATAAGATCAGTATTGTAAGTCTGTATTGGATCAAATATTATGTTTTAAATAATTATAATCATCATAATCATAATCATAACTTTATTTGCAAGAATATGGTCAAGTATACAGAATGGTCGTTTTATAAAAATGTACAGCATATTCTGCCACATGTGGCGTGCAAAATATATAATAATATACAATAAATGTTTGTTATATTATTACATGTCTAATATTATATTAAAAAACAAAAAGAAAGAAAATAGCTGGTCCATTAAATTAACAATACATGGAAATGTCAAGTAATGCTTCATGCTTATGCCCATATTATACCTTGAAAATGTCATTTATTTGATACCAATAAATAGTACTAATTATATAATTATAAAACATGTCATTTAGATTAAATGGATCCATATAAGAATGTCGTACATATTGTTAATATTACATACATAAGAAGTGTCACGATAATTGCAATAAATAAGATTAATAGAAATTTAAATAAAAATAATGATTGAATTTAAGTAATTGAAATTAAATATTTTATAATTACATTGCAAATGTGATTTTGTCCTCAAATATTTGTTTATAGAATAATATTGTTTCCCTATTAATATATTAAACAATTTGCGTTGGAATACCGAAGTAGGCAATGTCTTGAGGCCCTTTGGTAAATGATTAAAAATTCTTATTGCCATACAGAACACATTTCTCCTATATAGTTCTAATCTGATTTGGGGGAGCTTTAGTCTGTCCTTATGTCTAGTTCTACTACCTTCGGCTTCTCCCAGCTTATTGAATAATTCAGGATGTTTATTCACAAATATGCATAATTCGAAAATATATAGGCATGGTAAGGGTAAAATTTTATGTTTACTAAATAAAGGTTTGCAACTATCTAGATGGTCGGCCCCGCACATTGCTCTTATGCACTTTTTTTGTGCTCGAAATACTATGTCCACGTCAACCGAGTTTCCCCATAAAATAATTCCATAGCGAAGTATGGATGAGACATATGCGTGATATACAGTTATAGCGGTTTGGAGGTCTACTATTTGTCTTATTCTCCCTAAAACATATACATACCGATCTATCTTACTTATGATTTTATTTATATGAGGCTTCCAGCTGCAATGTTTGTCAATTGTAACGCCTAGAAAGACACAGTCATTCCCAACTTTTAAAGGTTCGTTTTTATATGATATATTGAGATTGATAGAGTTTGATTTATAAGTTTGAAATTTAATTATATTTGTTTTGGTCATGTTTAGTTTTAGATTATTCTTTTCAAGCCATGCAATGGTTTTATTTATAGTCTCGTGTATGTCATTTCTTAGTGTAATTTCATTTTCGCTTTTAATAATTAAGGTTGTGTCGTCAGCGAATAACACGCATTCATAGTTTAAAGCATCAGGAAGATCATTTATATATAATAAGAATAGCAAAGGTGATAACAAACTACCTTGCGGGGTTCCGTAATTATTTTTGCTATACGTTGATCTGTAAGTCTTTTGCTGTGATTTAATAGTCTTAGTGATTTCTACACATTGCTGTCTTTCACACAGGTAACTCTTTAACCAATCGTTAGCTACTCCCCGTATGCCGTAGCTTAGAAAGTAGAGTTTTTTGGCAGACAAAGTCGAATGCTTTCGACATATCTAGAAATACGCATGCGATCATTTGTTTTTCATTGAGGCTCTGAGTTATCTGTTTCATTAGAGAAAATCCTGCAAGAGAGGTACAGCTATTTTTGCGGAAACCATACTGTTGTTTTTTTAGCACTTTGGACATAGTTATAAATTTCTCTAATCTATTGTGCATTACCTTTTCAAACACTTTCACTATTACTGGAATTAACGTTATTGGTCTGTAATTGCCCGTGTTTAATTTGTCACCCTTTTTGTACAGAGGTTTGATAATTGAGTTTTTTAAGCGGCTTGGATAGTGATTGGCTTACCTTGCGATAGTGATAGATTTATTACATGTCTTAACGGGGATGTTAGGCATATCGCACAGTATTTTAACACTTTGGTACTCATACCATCGTAACCAGTGGATTTCGAATTTTTCAAAGATAATATAGTTTTATACACCTCTGTATTGTCTACAGGACCTAAAAAAATGCTGTTCTGGTTTTGTGGAATAGTAGCCGTGCAGTTGTTATTTTGAGTTTGTCCATTGGATATTGAATTGTAATTTTGGATATGTCTGTTTTGAATTAAATTATTTGTAAATATGTTATTTGAAATTGAATTATTTGAAATTGATTTATTTAAAATTGAATTATTTTAAATTGAATTATTTAAAATTGAATTATTTGAAATTGAATTATTTGTTAATGAAATATAATATTTATTAAATATGTCACAAATTTGTATAGGGTCGTTATATATCGTATCGTCAATTTGAATAGTACTTATTTCGGTATAGTTTATTGTGTTACCGGTTTTATCTCTTATAATTTGCCACGACGCCCATGCTTTATTTTTAGATTCTTTAATATATCGATGATTACTAATTTGTTGCGCTTTTTGAATACATTTTTTCAGTGTTCTCGAATATTGCTTATAATTATTTTTGCTGTGCTTTTTGTTGTAGTTATTTAGGTGATACTTTAGATACAATACTCTTTTCTTAATGCAGCATTTTTTTATTCCCTTAGTAAGCCATTTATTCTTTTTTGGTTTGTCTGCACATTTAATCCTTTTTATTGGAAAACAAAGGTCGTAAAATAACGAAATAATAAAATACAACATAACTATTAGTATTGTCCACGGCTCTGCTCGCGTGGAATATCTATGAATTGAGGTAGTGCACTTATGAGCCGTGATGTAATTTTTCTTTAGGCATGATACTTACATTTAAATTTTCACTGCTAATCCTAATATCCTACATGAGAGTGCGAAACCCTAACTACTCGATGGATCTTCAAGAAATGTCGCATACAACCTGTATACATTTCTTCAGGGGTATAGAAGAGGACATAGGTTAGGTATGTTTTATCTAAAAAAAGAGCTATTCTCGAGCGAAGCCGCGGGTAAAAGCTTGAACCATATCCTACCTATCGGTACCAAATTTGTACTGGAATCAGAATTCTGAAATTCAGAAATCATCAAGGACAGAATTCTGGATCTCACTTTATAAGAACATAGACCATTAGTTCGCAAAGTGGTCCAGGTTGACCCCCAGGGGTCCACGGGAGACTTGACGGGAGTCTATGTTGGTGTGACAAAAAAATGGGGGTTCACAATTCGTAAGCGGGGGTCAACGAAAATTTATTTGCTTTTGATAGTGTAGAACTAAAATGTTAGCTTGACTTCACCGACTATCCGACAAGCTCAGCGACTGTCACTTGTAAAAATTTGCATATTCCATATTCAGTACCAGTCGATTTCTCGGTTAGCCTGCCTACCGTGGTAAGTTCAGAGTTAGTTCCGAGAATTTCTAAAAAAAGAAAAGTTTAGCCCGTAGAGATTTGATCAATTTTTTTACTTCCATCATTTTTTTAACTGCAGGGGGTCCACCGGAACCAGCTCAATGTGAAATTATTTAGAAAGTGGTCTATGAGAAAAAAGTCTGGGAACCTGTGGACATATACGACCAAAAATGTTTTTTTAAAGACATCTCCCGAACTAGAAATAATCCTTGTATCGCAGGAGAATTTACAAACATTTAAACAACGAACACAAAGAACACTGGACTTAGAACAACCATTTATGAGTCACACAAATCCACAACACTCCGCGCAATGGCAGCGGCGAGAAAACCATTTAAACCAGTTCGCCATCCTTGCAGTTAAATGTTGTATTTGTATTGTACCTATTTTATTCAATGTAAAGACTTTGTCTGCTATAAATTTTGATCGCCCAGCGTGCAGGCCGATTGACGTCTACCGGAGACAGTTTCAATAATGATCTTCAATAGCGTAGTGGGTAACTGACTGCCACGCCTAAGGCCGCGGGTTCGATTCCCGCACAAGTCAAATATTTGTGTGCATGGACATGGATGTTTTATTTTATTTTATTTTATTTTATTAAGGAAAACAAACAGTAGTATATGTTTGTCTTGGTCTCGGTGTTTCTATGTATAATATGTATGTATTTATAAAAATAAAGAATATAATTATGTATGTTTATCCATTGTCTAGTACCCATAGTACAAGCTCTGCTTACTTTGGGCTACATGTAGTTTTGTGTATGTGATAGAATATAACAAAAAAGTGATGCTTAAACAAGTAACGGTTACTCTGATAGCGAATTAAATGGCGCACATATTTTTGGTTTTATACATTTTGATGTATGCTTTGATTGCCTTTTTCATACGAATAGTATGCTAGATCTGTCAAAAACCGGAGTTTCATTGTACCTATCAATAGCCCGGTACACAAACATTCGACTAATACCAAGCAGATGGAGAGTTTCAAAAAAGCATTTTGATGCTACAAGCGTAATTGATTGACAATTATCTCCTGCTCCGTGCCTCGGCGAGCACGTTAAGCCGTCGGTCCTGGCTGCCATGAACATCTATGGCAGTCGTTATTGAGAAGTCAGTGCCCTCTAATATCCTGACACTAGTCTAGCTTTAGGGTATCGTTAGCCTGCGAGTTGCGAAGCGCAGATGGCAGTCGCTCCGTGTAAAAACTGGTATCCTGTCAAATCGGGTTAGATTAGAAAGCCGACCCCAAGTGACTTGAGAATAATAAATGCTAGGGAGAAGAAGAAGCGTAAACCTGCACAGGACAGCAGCAAGAAAATATAATATATGTAGATGAACATGAACTACTAAAGTTACAACTACAATAACTTACAAAACTTTGATCAAAGCACAAAGTTACGTTCACGTTGTGCTACCTCACCTTTATACCGCCACCCTCCTTTAACTAAAACCCCACCTTTATCTTTCAGACAAAATCAAACAGATCAATCTTCGAAACCCTTTTCAATAGCCCATCTTTGTCCTGACTTATCGATACAAACGACCAAGTCAAAACATCAAAATGTCCGCTTTAATCAAGTAAGAACCGGTTAATACCGGTTTATACGCCCTATCTATTATATTGAACAACCCTTCAAAAATCCTTGGTAACGTGCGTTTAAAATTTCCAAAGGCGTATTGATTTCTTGCAACCCTCTGAGGGTTAACTGGGGGTGCTTTGTCAATACTCAATATGCCATCGGCTAAGGGAGAAAATATGTGGTCAGCAATGTGTATTATATAATATTTTGCTTTTCTTCGCAGCTTTAATAATAATAGTTCGACTTGTAATCCTTCGAAATAGACTAAGTGGACTGAAGTTAGCTGATAAATTAATAGTGATATCAAATGTTGTAATCAGTTGCCAAATTATTTAAAGGTGATGGTGATGATACAGGCATAGCCTAATGGCAAACTGTTGGACTGCTACGCAAAAGGTCTCGAGTTCGATCCCAAGGCGCGCAACTTTCAGTGATGTGCTTATTAAATAGTTATTTATGGAGCTCGCTTTAACTATGTGGTAAAATACCGTGAAAGACATGTCTAAGATATATGAAGTCAGTCAATCCGCAGTGTGGGTTCTACTTACACTGAAGAGAGCCACCTATTTACCTAGCAGTGGGACAGTATATATACGTACAGACACGAAATTATCTACTTAATGATACAAGCTGCCTAAATGGTGCACTGGTAGTGAATACAACTGATGTGCATGTCATTGGGTCGATTCTCGAGAATTTCTTGACCGAAATTCTTCTATCATGAAGACGTACTCTCAACCGATGGTCAAAAGCCTGTGTCAGGTATGTACCTAACAGAGATTAAAACTTTGCAATACTCTTTGAGTATTCTACTACTACATTATTGGGCTTGGCACTTCTCAACGGTGTCTTGGGAATTGTGTCCCTAGATTTTTTTATTACATTCTATATTCACATGCACCTACATATTCCTGAAGTGGTATGCAAAAGCGTAATACACACCCACTTCTTGTCAGCTTTGTTTCTGTAACAGAGGGCAAGTCTTTTGCTATGAGACCAGCCTAATACCAGACGTCGTTTAGCTTTCAACTTACTGAATGACCAAAATAATACTTCACGACTCTAGAATCAACCCATATACCATCCCATATACTCTAGAATCGACCCATATATCATATACTCATCGACCATATACTCATCGACCCATATACCATATACCATCTGATCGCACGCAAACTTATCCCCGTGGACAACAAGGCGTTCTATACGATATTATAATTATCATTATTCTATTGTGGTCGACACATTGAATAGTAGCACTTAGCAATAATAGACGTTTGGCTGTACAATAATAGAAATGGGATATTCCCGTCGATCGTCATTCCAATGCGATGGAACATTCCAGAACTATATAAGGCACTATTATATTTATGTGCCAACAATGTATTTGCAATGGACAGAATAATAGCCTGCTATAATACTAAAGCCTTGGCCACAGAGTAAGTAATACATAATATCATATTATTATGTCTGTTTATATATACATACATACACTGTCTCAGGCTTATATTCCCAAAGGGATAGACAGATGCGGTATTACCAAAAGCTTTTCGCCGGCTACGGTTTTGGGCCACGTAGTAGGAAACGAGGCTACAGCCATTCACTAGGCGCAGTTTCAGGCACTGTTTGCTACTGCGACTTTCTTTCACAGAAATCTTAACTAATATGATAAATTCGAATCAAAAAATTGCACATACACGTTGTCAGGATAACAAATTTTAATAAAAAATAAAAACTAAAATGTAGAAAATAATTTAATAATTTTAATGTAAAAAAGTGTGGGGTTATCAAAACATCTTAGAAAGCACCCCAAGCCTTTTTATATTAAAATTAATAAATTATTTTCTACTTTTTAGTTTAGTTTTTAATAAAGCTTGCTTTTTAGTTTTTTTAACTATTTTTTTTTATATTATTGTATTGTCATAGATCCTCGATAAGTGTGCAGTTTCAAATCAATCCATCGGTTTGAAAGGAGTGAAAATTACGTTCAAAGATTCCGTTACATAGGTTCATAGATACATAGACACATAGATACCACACACACATACATACCAAGCTAATAAAAGCGTGTTAAGCTCTTGTCCTCTGCCTATCCCAAGACATAGGTAAACATATTATGGCTGCTGAAAAGCAACCGAAACGTCGGGGAAAGTGTAAACACAAATATAAATAGTATAATAGTATAGTAATAGTATAAATAGTTTCAATAATTTAATTAGCTTAAAAATTAGTAAAGTTTAATAGTAATAGTAATGTAACAGTTTTCAAAATTTTGTAATAAAGTGTCAAATAAACAACACGATATAATCCGTATATAGTAGTTTAATTTCAATGAATAACATTCGCGTAAACAGAAGACAATATTATATTATGCTATGTTTATATACTTTTTAACGATTGAAGATTTCAAGTATTTTTTACCACTTATATGCCGGTGTTCTAATAAGTGCATGGCGGTAGTGCAATGTTTGGGACCCGAATAATTTTCCTCTTGATCAGTCTTTTCTCGTTCATTCTTTTAGTATACCTCTATAAATTCAATATAACTAAACCACTTTGTATGCATTTTATCGCGGCGTACTTATCCCGACATTTCGAGATGGAGATAGATTGAGGTCTTAAGGTGCAACAGTTAACAAACGTTATTTTTACTGATAGCAATCAATCTGGATAAATGTGGTAACCTTAAAACAATGTCATGCACGTTAACTGATGAACGTAAATAAACACCTCAATGCTAGATAATGAAACAAGAACTAAGCCAGGATTGTAGCAAGTAGAAATCCGTAGTACCAAAAAAATATTGTTCAAGTATATTACCTCAAGTAACAGGCTTGTTATTGTTGACTCATATAGACACGTACTCTATTATAAGTATTTCTTTATGATTATGTATTATTAACTCAATTCCACTTAATCTATCCATCAAATTGTAGACTCCCTACAAAAAACAACAGCCTGTCCAAATAATATGGGAAACGGTGGCCACCCCAAAGCGTGACGTCAAAATGACGGGCCGTATGATTGATTACGTAATTTTTTGTCTCACTCTCGCGTTTTATTGAAATTGATGGCTTGTTCACAGCGGACGGACCATAGACAGAGTCGTTCGGTAATCGTTCGAAATTGGAGTATTATTAATGAAGTTTATTCTTTTTTTATTTTCATTACTTGAATGCTATTGAGGGTAGAAACAAATTACTGTCTGACATTTTATTATTTTCCACATCGCAGCGCTTTGATTGGTTAAAAATTATTATTTTTCTCTTCTTCTCAGCAAGAGGAAAATGATTTTTGTGAAAAACTGAGAGCAGTAAGCGTTGGAAAATAAAGTGGTATTTCTGGCTGCACTTTGATCACAAAATATATACTCTATATACAGTATTTGTTGATCATTAACTATTAACGCATGACGTGTAGCAACTACATATGCCTACCTCGATGTGTTTATCATACGCTGTATTGCTGTTAGGTTTTCTCAAAAGATACGCTACTTCGTGGAGTAATTGGCTTAAGCTTTACTTGGTGTACTTGTGCTGCTTGTGGTGCTTATTTATATACCTAATCTTGCCATAAATATTGTTACAAGGATTTTTTTCCAATTATAATAATAATAATAAGTATTTATTTCCAAAAACTATACAGCTATTACATACAAAGGAAAATTTAAACAAACTTAGAACACAGAGTATTTAGGAACACTGATACCCATGGTAAGATCTAACTTGAGTTATGGGTATCAGACCACAGCAAGTAAATTGTTTACAATAATGTTAATGTTTATACAATTTTTATGTTGTTTGAACGATTAAAATACATAAAATACTCATAAACCTACATAAGCCGTGTCATAATAAGCTACGTGTATGTATATGTGTGCGTGTGTGTGTGTGCATGCGTGTGTGTGTGTGCGTGCGTGTGTGTGTGTGTGTGCGTGTGAGTGTGTCTATGTATGTGCGTGTGCATGTGAGTGCATGTATGTTTATGTCTATACATGTGTGTGTATGCGTGTGCTTGTGTGACTATCAGTAATTAGAGAATGGATATTTTAAGAAGGTCTTCAGTTTCCTCATAAGTTTTATTCATGAGCCAATCGGCTACTTTTTTCTTGCATTCAGATCTAAGTAGTGCATAAATATTGCAGTATCTGTTTATTTTGTTATATAAATGACTGCTAAGCACACCATAATGTCTTGAGGCTAGTGAGGTCTTAAAATTTTTGGTTTCACACACTTTTTACGAGCGACGTTTTCTGGTGAGGTTTGGATCATAGACAAGTGAAAGATGCTTTCTGGTGACTGTTTCGAGGACGAATAACTGACGAACTGATAGTATTTTACAGTCATAATATAACTGAGCGGTAGAGTACCTAAAAGACTTAAAAGTCATTACCTTTAGAACAGCCCTCTGTTCACGCTCTAAAGGTAAGAGATGAGTTTTGGCTGCTCCACCCCATACTCCAATGCAGTAATTAATTAATTATTGATTGGGCCAGCGAAAAATAGACTGTCTTCAGTGTATCAATGTCGGCAGATTGACGCAGTTTTTTTAAAATGTAGATATCTTTGCGTACTCGTGCTGTTAAGTTAGTCAATTGACATTTCCAGCTAAGTAAATTATCTATAAAAACACCTAAATATTTGATTTCGGTGGTCCTATTTAAAATCATACAGTCACAAGAATATGAGGTAATTGTCTCGCAAATATGTGCCTTGAGGAAGTAAGTATCTAGAGGGGTTTGAGTTAAATTTGAGTTAGAGAATGTTAGGTAGGTGGTTGTATCAAAATTTAATGTTAAAAGATTTTTATTAAGCCATTGTATTACTTGATTGAGAGACAGTTCAGCAAAATCGAACACATCACGCCAGTTTCTGCCACGGATGAGCAAGGCAGTGTCATCTGCATAAGTGACTACAGTACAATTAGGAAGGGAAAGCTTACACAGTGAATTTATGTAGAGTAGAAAGAGCGTAGGGCCAAGCACTGAGCCCTGTGGTACACCAAAATCTAGAGTCGCACTATCACTAGTGAAGGAATCGATCTTAACGCGCTGGGTTCTTTCAGAGAGATAATCAGAAAAAATACGTAGTGCATATCCACGTATACCACATCTCTCCATTTTTGATAAAAGGTGTGAAGTAGAGACAGTGTCAAAAGCCTTTTTTAAATCTAGGAAGATACCTAGACATTTTTGACCACTATCTAGATTTTCAACTATTTGGCTAACAAGTGAAACTACTGCATCTTGCGTTGACTTGCCATTAATAAAACCAAACTGGTTTGAGGCAAGAATATTATTTCTGTTTAGAAAATTAATGAAGCGGATGTTTAGCAGCTTCTCCAGGATTTTCGACAGTGCAGTCAAAATAGATATCGGTCTGTAAGCATAAGACATTTTTATTACTATTTATTATTCGAGTACTAATAATCAAACTTATTAGTATTCGAATAATAAATAGTAATATCGCATATATTACTACTTATTTAAATTCAAAGGATCGTATCAATTGGTATCATTTCATATTGATATTATATTCGGTTAAAACTACTATCGCCCAGCCTGTCCAGTCCAGACAGCCTTCGTATCTGACATAACATTTCAAACAGAATCTATTTCAAATTCAACACCACGCCGCAATGTGAACAAAAACTTTTTATTCTATTTTACAAACAAAACAACCCAAGCCAAGAGGTTTACTAATTAGCCAGATAAATAAACACTAATTAAAACTGTAAATAAAATATCGTCCCCTGTTTATCTTGATACTGTCCCTTTTAGTTTCTTTTTTCATTACACTTTTGCCTAGAAAATAGAAAATACAAAGCTAATAATGGGCAAGTTAATGTCGGATAAAAGTTTTATTAATTGCTTGTAAGGAAATTGCCTTGTGGCCCGACTTGAGAAACTTCCCTATCTATTATTTCTTTTTATTTATCCCATTAATACTATGAAATGTGTAAGATATTTAGGTTTGGTTGCTTGAATGTTAGTTACCAAATCACACTTGGGCCGTTTAATGGATTTGCAAGAAATGTTGGTACCTGTGCAGATACGATGATCCTATACAATACTATGTATCCCAGTATACGTTTTAGTGGAATACACGCGAGCAAAGGCACAGGAAAACCTAGTTTAAATACATATAAAAACATACATTAAAAAATATTTGTAATTAACGACTAGCATTTGCACGCGTTCGTTCTCGTAAAAGTAGGTTACGTTATGTTAAAAACATTACTTTATTTTTAAAATAAATATATAAATGTATCATCGAATAACATATTCGTTACTCGATGATACAGCTTTCTAATGATGAAAGAACTTTTAAAATCGGTTGTGTCGTTTTTGGGTTAAATTGTTACAAAAAAAAAATCAAATCAATCAATCAAATTATATTAGAATAAATGAGACTGTAGTTAACTCACCTAAACTGAGCGCAGGCTAGCAGGCTGATAAAAAAAATGTAAATAGACAACACACGCTGGACTTTTGCTAGTTTGAAATGAAATACTCCGGCCACAATAGGTATAATCCCTATGACACAGAGAATTTTACATGTTGTCATGCCATGCTACTGGACTGGGATCATCCATCTGTGGATCATCCAGTATTTTTTCAGTCTAGAGGATTACAAAAACTGTTTCGGACATGGCAATATGGCAGTAAAACTACTGCTACTTTATGTTCATACGTAATATCAGAACTATCTAAGTATATTTTACTGACAAATTATTTGTCCAACAGCGGCGTTCACTATGATAATTTTAAATTTCAGAATTTTAGCCTGTCCATTCTTGAAATGCCAGACATATTTCAAAACCTACTTTGTCTGGCAATCAGTGTGACGCTGCGACTCAATAGGTTAATTTTGGGCAGCCGAAAGACTTCGTACAATACTAATATAAAGCTGAAGAGTTTATTTGTCTGTTTGTTTGAACGCGCTAATCTCAGGAACTACAGGTTCGAATTGAAAAATTCTTAGTGTTGGGTAGCCCATTTATTGAGGAAGGCTATGGGCTATATAACATCACGCTACGACTAATAGGAGCGGCGCAGTAATGCAAAATGTTGCGCAAACGGGGCAAATTCTCCTATATGAAGCAGATGAAGTTGCGCGGGACAGCTAGTATAAAACACATTTACAGTTTTTTTTAAGTAGTTATAGTAACATTCCTTGCCTAATCTAAATTAAAGGAGTTTCAACAAAGGGCCAGCGGTTACGAATGCAAATGTATATGTTGCTATACGTTTAGGGTCAGCGTCAATAAGTAGTGAACTCCATACTCATCTACAACAGGTGTATTTAAATCAGTCCTGGTCAAAGAGGCTAAATAATGTTTTTTTTTATTGCCCTTGGTGGCAGACAGGCAAGTTGCCTACCTGATGGAAAGTGGTAACCGCTGCTCATGGACTTCAACAATGTCAGGACACAGCAAAGCCGTTGCCTACCGTGAAAGAAGAACTCTCTTTAAACCTCGTTTGAAGAAGGACATATCATAGCGCTCGGGAAACACCGAAGCTGGCAGTTCATTCCAGAGCTTGCACGTACGTGGGAGAAATGATTGCTGAAAGCGTACCGTCTTAGAATTGAACGCTTCCAGGTGATATGGATGAACCCTGCTTCGTTGTCGAGTGGTACGGTGATAGAAAGGGGCCGCTGGTACCAAATCAAACAGTTCTTCAGAGCACTCCCCGTGAAAGAGTCGGTAGAACACGCAGGGAGACCCTATATTAAGGCATAGGGTTAGCATCCAACTGAATTTTTGGTTAAACTGCCTGCTTGTTCAGTTTTCCATTTCGTCAACTTCTTTTCTACATTTTCCGCAATATTCGACTGATACCCCGGTGTTGTAAGATTCCATACGTTGCACAGGACACAGCTGTCTGCCACCTTTACCTCAACGTATCACACCCGATTACCCGAACGTCACCACAAGGGTTAGCAAATTTTGAGCTCGAACAAACCAAATCCAAATGACTTGCGCCCCCATACCGTGATAATATATAAAACTATACGCACGAACAGGCCACTCTATGAACCAAACAGAGTAGCTCGAGCGAGAAATTGATTCAAAAATATACCGTCAAATTGAATAGCTGTGTAAGTGAGTTACGCCCCTAAACGTTACTGCCGTGACTGTTGTGACCCTACATTGTTTTATATAGTGGGTTTTTTGATCTGTGCGCCTTTTTCGCCTAAGGGTATAAGTGTAAGCATTCTGTAGTGAAAAAGTCAGGTGGGGATAATTGAATTTGGTTTTCCCGGATGTTCTTTTGTTGTGCCTTGCAAACGTCTGTCAAAGGCTATCATTTATTTTCGTGTTTCAAAAACGAAAACTAATATGAACTGAAAAAATATGTTAATAGATAGTTGAAATTGGAATTAAACTGTCAGAAAAATGGCATTATGTGTTTGTTCGTGTGATAAGTTTTAACCAAGTTGTAAAACAAAACTTATCACTTGTATATTTTAAATATAAACTCTCTTTGTATTCTCCGTGTAGCATACTGTATTAGTACTGACATTATTTAGCGCCAACATCACTGATTTTAAAGTTTATCTTTTCTCTAGGCCCTCGCCATGACAACTATTTCATCGGTGCAACGAACTATTTCATTACAAGAAAAGATTGACTTCGTACAATATATGTAATATAATAATGCCTGTTTTAGGCAAAGTTACGGATATGCCATGCATTTTCGGTTGCTACGACATACCATGCTTGCCTGATTTAGAGTTATCATGATCACATTCTTCACGCACACTAATAATTCACATCAGGTAAAACACTTTAAACTTGGCCTTCTTCAGTAAGTCTCTAATTTTGTTTGTAAAGTTTCTCATGAGTCTTCACCAGTCCATTTAATATTTCCATACATATACTTTCTTATTAAAAAACTTATACTTCAATCTTTCGATATTAAATCGGGATTAAATATAATGACCACCAAAAATACTAATTGCGCAGCAAAATATGCTTACTAAAATATCATCATAACGAGCACCTATACGCCTCAAATCACTGCACTCCGTCTCGGAAGGGTTACGTTATGTTAGTTTCCTTCTTAAACCCACCCAAAAATAGGTTCGTCGACTTAGTTTGATCTCTTTAAATATTTTTTGGTGTGCAATTTATTGATCATTTACTATTTTTGACTGTTATATTTTACTATATCTGGTGATAAGTTAAATATAAGCCTTAATAATTCAGTTAAAACACTTTAAACTTGGACTTCTTCAGTAAGTCTCTAATTTTGTAAAGTTTCTCATGAGTCTTCTCCGTTCACCAGTCCATTTTATATTTCCATAAATATACTTTCTTTCTTACACTTCAATCTTTCGACATTAAATCTATATAATATTGATGTTTTCTATAAACCTATAAAAATTAAATTGTAGGACAGAATTTTCTAAGAAAACCGCAGAGCAGTTGAACAAATTATTTAGCAAAACATTTTACAGCGACTATTGGCCATTACGGCGGACGACTATACGGCTTCACCCCGTTCCGTCTGCTTTCTAAGGCTTCGTCGTAAGTAATGAAGTGCCGCTTGTTTATACTGCAGACGGTTAGAAGGCTGAATTTTCTGTAAAACTTTGTTCTTTATGTACTGAGAATGAACTATTAAATTCCACAGAAAAATGTTTATAGTGCGAAAGTACACTATAGACTGGTATCGTCTATTATACTTCACGTAAATGATGAGCATACATACATACGCCTGTTTCCCAGAGGGGTAGGCAGAGACTACGGATTTCCATTTGCTACGATCCTGACACTTCTCTAGCTTCATTCACTTTCATCACATTCCCAATATGAGCATCTATATAAGTTACTAGATGTTCCCGTGGTTTCACCCGCGTTTATCGTTAAGCGCCGCCACCGTGGTGTTATATAGCGTATAGTCTTCCTCGATAAATAGGCTATCCAACACTAAAGAATTTTTCAAATCGAACCAGTATTTCGTGAGATTAGCGCGTTCAAACAAACAAACTCTTCAGTTTTATAATATTAGTATAGATATGTTTAAGAATGTTGTATTTTAATATAACTATTATTGGTGTTAAGAAAGTGTACATCCTAGCTATACTATCTTACTATCAGTGTGCAACTTGATTTTATTTTGTTTTTTTTTGTATCAAGCGTAACGCAAGCATTTATACATGCTACATATACCTACTATCTATCTATCCTGTACTAATATAGGATACTTAAATAGCATAAAGTAGGTACCTACTTATATTCTACATTCCGAATTGGGGCAGGCTTTGGGGACTGCCTATAGTCAAAAAAAAAGAAAAAGAAAAGGGGCGGGTCGGATGCTAGTTCCTGATACTCTCTTGGGTGTTAAGAGGGTCAAAATTTCGTACATTTTTGCATCGGCAGCACCATTTCTGAGATAATGTTAATATTCTAAAAAAAACAATAAAGCGCGAGTTCCATAATTTTTGTTCACCCAAGAAGTGCTCAACGCGCCTAAACAAGTTTTCACTTTAAAAATAGAAATATTGATCTGGAGAATATTTTTGGAAAATAAGATTGTTCTATGTATACTATTGTTATAATACTCGTAGCAACAACGTGAAAGATAGATGTGTGTAGTGTAAAAATAAAAAGCATATACTTAGTATAAGTATAAACCTACTTTTGGTGCATTGGGAATGTGGTCGCCACACAAAGTACCGCTCCGCTACACAGTTACTTATTAGTTCAAATCCCTACGGCACAAAATTTTGTGTATCCGAAGATAGTTGTCTCAGATACTTCGTAACTAAAGTTTTAATATTAGGCTCATACTGCCTTGTACATTATTTCAGCGATTGTTATCATGGATTCATATTTTAAAATAAGTAAGATATTTATTAACTATAGTTTATTAGGAATAAGTCCGCATCCAGATATGATTTAAGCACATATTATATGTGGTTGAATCATAACCCCATGTGGCATCCGTTCACGAGCATGACGTATGGACCAATCATGACTAAAATTCCATCATACTTCACATTCAACGGTAGAAATATATAATTGGTTAGCAGTAAATTTGATAAGCCATCAAAAGTATCTTGTGTTCACGAGTATGACATGTGGATCATGAGTAAATGCTAACACAGTTAATCTCCGGCGAATTTATCCATTAGTAAGAAGTTCGATCAGCCATCAAAAATGTCTACCCTTACCGAGCATGACGTCATGATATACCTCGCCCCATACATAAATACTTACCATTACAAGTTACTTCAAAATACAAACGTAACCCTTCTCTCAATCGTAATTGCAACATGGACATACGTATCTAACAGATATATCTAAAGCGCTTAAGACGGACCATTCCACAACGTATATGGCGAGAGGCGATTAAGGTATTATATCGTATGAATGGGCAGAACATCCACCTGTTTACTGCGATACTAATCTACCTGTCAGGCGTAGTAATTACAGCTATATCCTCCTCCGATCGTCCATTACACCTATTTGTGCTTAGATATAACCCACATTACTCCAAAAATTCGGTGGTATTGCGTAATTGAGTTGTTACTTATCTTTTCTTTTGTTATTTTTTTTGTAATTAGAATGGCCTAATAAAGCCGTTGTTAGACTACCAAGAAAGGAGTCGAGAGTTCGCACTTCCAAGTAGTTGTCAAGTTTATTAAAAGTATTAGTTAACTAGCTTTTGCTCGCAGCTTCGCTCGCGTAAAAAATAAGTTAGGCTAGGTTACGTTAGTATGCCCCGGGGCCAGATGGAATTCCTGGCCGCGCCTGGGTTTTGGTTTACGACGCCCTAGGGGACCGGCTTCTCAGGCTGTTTAGCGCCTGTTTGGAGTCGGGACGGTTTCCTTCCATGTGGAAGACGGGTAAGCTGGTCCTCCTGAGAAAAGAGAGCCGCCCCACGGACTCCCCCTCCGCGTACCGCCCCATAGTGCTGTTGGATAAGGTTGACAAGTTCTTCGAGTGCGTAGTGGTTGCCCGCCTCTCCAAGCACCTAGTGCGAGTGGGCCCCGACGTGTCCGAACTCCAATTCGGATTCCGCGCGTCTCGTAAGGCCCTCTCGGAAGAGGCGGTCGCTTCACGCGGAGTGGTAATGGCGTCCTTGGACATCGCCAATATAAGTATTTTTTTAAATAAAATATTAACCTATGTTACTCGGTGATAATACGGCTTTCTAATAGTGAAAGAATTTTAAAATCGGTTGAGTAGTTTTTTTTAATATAAATACCTACAAACAAACATACAAATAAAAAAGCAAATCATTCCTCTTTATAATATTAGTATACATTCAAGCTTTTCAATACACGTGACATAAAGCTTACGACCCACTTAAACCTTTTCGTATTATATTGCCACTTTTGGTACCAGAGATACCACCAGATGTTTATTTCTTTGCCTTTTTAGATAAAGTAATTTAGTTTAACAAATTGTTGGTACACATTGATATTACACTACTTTATGTTGTTTAATATCAATGCAATGCAATCTTTATGCACAGGCAGTTCCTGTGCTGCCTACGCAGTGACTACACGATCCCTTGCTGACACAGAGGATTCCTCTTCAGGAAACTATTAGGCAATGCTTATTTTTATGAGTAGTAGAGCCTCGCTGATTTCAGCATGAATGGGCCGGCTCGACTGGGGAAGGACTACCCTCTCACAGAATATCGACGTGAAATAGTAGTATTCCTACTGCTGTGTTTCGTACGGTGAGTGAGAGTGCCAGAGGTCCAATCACCCCTTTCTCCTTTACCGTTCCTTTTCCTTCCCACTTCCTTTCCTAAAGGGTCGGCAACGCGCAAGTGATGCCTCTAATGTTGCAGGCGTTCATAGGCTACGGTGATCACTTACTATCAGGTGGGCCGTATGCTTGTTTGCCACCTAAAGGCTCACATTTCGCAGAGACAAAATTATTGAGGGAGATTATTGTCTATACAACATCACACTACGACTGATTAGGGGTGCAGCTGGTATAATTAATAATACTAGCGGTCGCCTAGTGCTCTAAATTCGACCAATGTTTGTCTGTAAGATATTGCTTATATAGTTATGTCATTATATATTGATATATGTAACCATAGTTACGCGATTCGACTGCGTGTGTCAAATGCATGGTTGTGTTCGTGTAGTGTTTTTTCATTAATTTAATGTATTTCTAATGCATATTTTATATAAATATTAGCATTCGTCACTTCTTCCCTGTATAAACTATAAGTGTGCGAAATTTCATACTCCTCCGTCCGCCCAATTTTCGTAAAAAGGGATCCAAAGTTTTCGCTTCACGTATATAGATAATAATATTCTATCACAATACATACACACAACACCATCTAGGCCAAACTAAGCAGAGCTTGTACTATGGGTACTAGACAATGGATAAACATACATATATACTTTTTTTTGTAAATACATACATATTATACATAGAAACACCCAGACCAAGACAAACATCCATGTTCATGCACACAAATGTTTGACTTGTGCGGGAATCGAACCCGCGACCTCATGCGTGGCAGACGGTAACACTAACCACTACACCATCGAGGCCGACAATTCGTAATTATTCGTAAATATCATTTAACACCACCGTGTTAAATGGTATTTACGAATGATACCGTAGGGTCCAAATGGTCATAATATTCTAACCATTTGGGCTCTATGATTTGACCATCACGTATACTAAAAATAACCAACGGGCGTGTATGAGGAATATGATGAGTGAATGACGCCAGAGAAGTGTGTCAGGATCGTAGCAAATGGAAATCCGTAGTCTCTGCCTACCCCTCTGGGAAACAGGAGTAAATCTATGTATGTACTAAAATAATGTAAAACACTTCTAAAATGAAATCGCGAATACTATTATTGTCTCATACAAGTAATTTTTGATGCGGTTCTAAGAGCGGAGCCATGCCATTTTATTTGTATAAAGGCCTTATAAGACTCAATATATTAAAACACCTGGAAGTACCTCGAAAATTTTAATACCGCCGCGAAATTCTCTAATAATTTTTGGAAAAATAAAGTATCGTTGCAAAACTTTTAAATGTCAAGAAATGTTTCCAAAGTAACAAGGAGCATTATAAGAAAAAAGTTGCGCGGCACAAATTATGTTGATGCCCAAGTTTTAAGTTTTGAAGGCACATTACGCTACAGTTTATACAATATGGTTAATATTGGTACGGTTATTTTATGTAAATTTTTGCAGATTAATTACTTCATTATATAATAGTCATATTACGTAAGTATTAGATATGTAATAAAGACAATAGAAGTGAATGACATAGGCCAATAGGTAGAAAGATTAAAAGTTCCGTAAACGGACGGATGTGCATGAAGAATGTACGGAGACAGAGGTAATTTATAGTCTCTGGTTACTCCATTGAGAAACAGGCATGTGTGCATGCATATTGTTACTTTTGTAATCTTAACTAATATTAAAAAAGCGAAAGTGAGTTTGTTTGTTTGTTACCTTTTCACGCCTAAACCACTGAACCGATTATCCTGAAATTTTGCATATACGTTGTCAGGTGTACAGAAATGGACATAGGCTACCTTTCATCCCGAAAAAAAAATACTGGTCCCGAAGAAAACAACAAAATCTTTCTTATGATAATAGATGGCGCCACGTTTCTTTCGAATCACGATTGAATTATATTATTACAAGCAGAGTACAACCCGAATTGATTTGCAAATTCTAAATTAACGCGAGCGAAGCCGCGGGCAAAAGCTAGTATAATAATATATTTATTTAAATAATAAGTACAATAATTTATAATAAATTACTCATTAAGTTATAAAAATACATTTGTTGTTGTTTGCCCGAACTAGATTGTACCTGTGGCTTGGGCGAAGAAGTGCTTACGAACTATTTTACCAATATAAATTTACATACATAACTACATTTCAACAATAACATTTTAAGACTGCGCCGAGCGAAATGTGCCAAAACAGGCGATCACAGTTGAGTGTCAAATTAACACTTTTTGTTTAATACAAATATAAAATATACATTTACCATAACAATGAATGTGTTTACAATTACTCTTTGTAGAAAACTTAAAATAAATAATATTTTCGCCTACAAAATTACGTAAATTTGTACGAAAAATGCAAGAACGTAAGCTCGTGTTACGTGATTTTTAGATTATAAGAGTAGAAATCTATCCTATTTAACAGCTTAAATGAAACATAAATAGTTATATTACAATTTGTCCGTCCCGAATATTTAAATTATTGGTTGACAATAAATATACATATTTATCAAAAAAGCACTTTAAAGCCTCCATACAATTTTACTATGGTGGCCGCGCGTCGATTTGAATATGCGCCGCACGAGCTCTGTCATTATCTGTCTTACGCTCGGCGAAGTCTTAATAACCTGCATAAGCAACTAATAATGTAATGTATAAGTACCATGTTAGTGTATGTGCACTTCACAATCTAAAGTAAGATACCTTTGTTATTAATAAAGTACTATATAATGGCTATCTAAAAGAAAATGCTTACTTAAGTACGTGTATTTTTGTCATACCATTCATATATGCGTGTCGCATCTTTTTAATTACACAGATCACAAACAGTAACACTTTCCATAGATTATCGCATCTACGGACCCCAAAAGAGTCGATATTTGTTCTACACTCATTTCGTTAGCTATAATTTAGGTCTTATTTACCTATTACGCAAACTGCACCGAGAAATTCTGAACAGAAAAGAACTACTACTTTTCCTGATTCAAACCGGAATCAATTCAGAGACCAGAAATAAACAAACATAAGAGCAGTGCGACAGCAACGAAGATACTACAAAATGATTACCATATTCTCAACAAAGGCTTCATTCTAAATTCAAAATTACTTACTTTTTTATTCCTGCTCATTTCGCACCAGCCCCAAGGCACTAAGCTCAAATGCTTCGTCCATGTTTGATTCTTATTTACAAGGCGGCAAAAGTAAATTACGCTCCAGCTTCGATTGATTGTTCCCGGCAATCCCTCGAGATTGCAATTGCAAGTTGCAATTTTATTGCAACCCCTGACGGCCTTACTAAGAGATTCTATCGACTTTGGCCTTTAATTTTAGTCGAAATGTTGGGAGCTACGAGACGTGCGTTTGGGTTACTTGCAAAGGAGCATTGTAAAGTGCACGTAAATTAAATTAAATGCGATTTGTTATTGTATTGTATAGTTAGCACATCAGTGTATCTTGGCATCGAATTTATATATTTATAACATACATACGTCTATTTGATAGTTTTATAAATACGACGCCCGCACTAGGGATTTTAAACGACCACAAAGTTCACCCAAACTCGAAGCAGCTACTTGTGGATCACAAAAAAATAAATATAAGACGCAATGGCAGTTCATGAGTATGTAGAGCCTCGCTGATTTCAACATGAATAGGCCGGCTCGACCAGGGAAGGAATACCCTGTCATAGAATATTGACGTGAAATAGCAGTACTCCTACTGTTGTGCTTCGTTCGGTGAGTGGGAGTGCCGGAGGCCCAATCACCCTCTTTCCCCCTTTCCGCTACTTCTCCTTCCCACTTCCTTTCCTAAAGGGTCGGCAACGTGCAAGTGATGCCTTTGGTGTTGCAGGCGTCCATAGGCTACGGTGACTACTTACCATCAGGTGCAGTCTAGAGCAGCGATAGCTCAGTGGGGAGATCAACAGACTGCAATGCAGAGGGTCTCGGGTTTGAACCCACGTCGCGCACCTCTAGCTTTCGTAAGTTATATGACTTTTCGTAATTATGTGCGTATTGATTGACAATTATCGCCTGCTCCATGCCTCGGAAAGCACGTTAAGCCATTGGTCCCGGCTGCCATGAACATCTATGGCAGTCGTTATTGGGAGATTGTCGACACAAAAGATCCCAATGGGTCGAAGTGTCGCCGGTCTGCACTGACTGGCCTCCACATAAGATAAGATACCATCAGGTGGGCCGTATGCTTGTATGGCCGTATGTTGCGTATCGACCACTTAAACCCCTACACCATCCTTGCAGTCATATTTGATTATACATCAAATTATAATAATGGAGGGCCAGATACAGGTGACATGAAACTATATGTCATGACGATTAGTGTGGCTTCGATCTCCTCATGGGAGTAACATTTGTGTTATCCACAAATAGTTGCGCCAAGTCTGGACGCTTGAGTGCAAAATTAATTAAGTTGTACCGCAATACACATGAAGGCATATATTAAATGATGCATGCAGTTAAACGTGTCGTGGCAGTAAGCGCATGGCTCAAAGTAAGCGATGTGCCCTAAAAAATAAATAATTACAAATAATCTAGTTATTTTCTTTCTAGTATATTAGCTTAAGAGCCTGAAATCCAGATCAAATGATGGTTTGCAAACATAAGCGCAAAATTATGTCACGCCAACGTAGCCGTCTAAAAATTTATTCATAATTATTTGTACAACAATAAAATTATAATTGATACAATTAGGTGTCTACTTATTTATCAAATTACTGCCTTTTTCGTTTAGAGCTAGCTGTGAATCTTGAGGTATCGGGTTTACGGGGTCGAGTCAACTTCAAGTTATTAGATTACAAGCCTTTGCCCGCGGCTTCGCTCGCATTAATTTAGAATTTGACAATCAATTCGGGACGTACTCTGCTTGTAATAATATATAATAATATTATTCAATCATGATTCGAAAGACACGTGGCGCCATCTATTATCATAAGAACATTATTGTTGTTTTCCTCGGGAACAGTAATTTTTTTCGGGATGAAGGGTAGCCTATGTCCGTTTATGTACACCTGACAACGTATATGCAAAATTTCAGGATGATCGGTTCAGTGGTTTAGGCGTGAAAAGGTAACAAACAAAGAAACAAACAAATTCATTTTCGCTTTTATAATATTAGTTAGGATTATGTCAAGAATTTCTCATTACTGTTCAGAATTATGAAGTTAGCGGTGCTAAAACACCGTGCCTTGGCAAGCAAGTAAAACTATTGGTCTTACACTAGATTTCTGTGTGGTTTATAATTATGACGCTTCAAGTTTAACATCTGAATCGCATAAAACATTATTAGATTTTTCTATTAACCATCTTTTAGGTACATCACGAAGTACAAAAATATATCTGATATACGTAAACAAGCTTACCTGTGAACAAACTGCACTTAAAACATCATATTAAATTACACTCACAAACATTATACCCACAATATTTTACCAGCTAGTTGAAATTGTGTAAAATATATACCTTTTACAAGAAAATACAGGAATCAATCAATTACTATAAAACATACACATCAATAAATTATTTATTGATGTGTATGTTTTATAGTAATTAGTACTTTCACGAAAATGATACGTAGGCAGTTAAAATTTAAATTTAAATCATAATTCATTCATTTAACAAACGTATTTCGAATACACCAAAAACGCGAAATAAACTCAACGTTGATTAATTACTCTGATTCCAAAATGATCTCGCGAAATCGCATAAACTAAAATAGCAATAAAATAAAACCGGCAAAGCACTGAGCTTAATACAATTTTAAGGATAATACTCAAGCACTCGTGGTAAGCTCGCAAAGTCGGGCAAATGTTGCCCGCAAATAAATAAAGGTGCAGAATTTCATCTGACGTTTATAGACGTGGATCTAACTTTACGACTTTTTTGTTGACTGTACGCGTAAATGTCTGGGAATTTCTCTTTTTTGAATTTTAAAAACGGTGGGTACATTGGTACAGATCGAATAAAAAAACAGAAATTCAAACTTCCTACGCTATAATTATGTGTCCAACTAGAGTGGTCAATTAATGAATATTCACATTTTGCTTGAAATATTGGAATACTTCTAAAGTTACATACATAATATATGCTGAGATTAAAAAGAAGCACAACCTGATATCTCAAAATTAAACAATTCTCTGAAATACTTTGTTTAATTTTTGGTATCTAGAAGCATTTATTTACATATTACATTCATTATTATTATACGAAAATGAGCTTAAATATTTACACATATAAAAAGATATATTAATATTATAAATGAAATACTTGTTAAACCTGGGCATATATTAATATTGTGAACGTAAAAGTATTTGTCATTTTTATGATTTCTTGCGTAAATTCCTGTTCCCCACTTTCATAAAGTTTACTATTGAAACAAATTGGATTCAGAGTATTAAATAACTGCGAATTAAATTGTTGATACTTTATAAAAGGTTTCACAACATTCTGTATAAAGGTCTTTGATAGCGTCACGTGGCCGACGAAATAATTTTAGTTAGTTATCCATTTTTAAATAATATGAACGTTTAATTAATTCGTGGGGAATTACTGTAAAATAAAATTGTACTTGTGTAAAACAAGTGCAATCATATATTTAGATTGGACAATCGTTCCATTTCTAAACATAGAGCTTAGAAATGGAACGGTTCTTTTTGTTGAATATTAATTGCAATTTCAGATAGGTATTGTATTCCAATTTCTGATACTGATTCTACCTAATTTGTTTAGTTCCTAAAGAAATACGGGTATATAAATATACTGCACTAAGAGAGTTCCAGAAGAATACTTAATTTATTGATGATCACTAAAAATTTTATCGCTAGGATAAATTAATAAAATACATATCAAATTTGGCCGTTACCAAATAAAATTAAAAGGATGATAAAAATTTTAATGCTAAAATTCCATCTTGTCAGACAAGGCGCCATCTTGTTTAAAAAATGTTGAATGTATGCAAAGCCTTCTGTGGTTAACGTGAACCGCAGCATCTAAACGTAAAATGCTTGAAATTAATTCATCTTTCTAGTAATTAAATAACGAAATTTTTGCTCAGCAGAAATTTAATTATGAATTGCTGAAAACCCAAGTCAGAACGTTCGTTCAAGTTTTGTAGAATCATGTAATAGTTTCCTTTTATAAGGTTCAACTGACGAAGCACTTATTCGAATCAAAGTTTTCGAATAATAAATGAAGCCAAATGATAGTTGGCGATTAATTTGTAGAACGTTCAGAAATAAAACAAGGGATTGAAATTAACTCCATTCTTATATTAGAATCTAACTAATCAATTTAATATACTGCCTTCATCAAGCCAAGTAATTGATACACTGACGGGAAACGAGAACTGTGTTTGACCTACTCGGCATAAAAGCAATTCTAATTAAATTAAAATTCCGCTTTTAAAACTTATTAAAACGAACAGAAACTAAGGGCAACATTTAGTTAAAATTTTATAAGAATTTTAAAAGAACATCGCGCCTAGCTCGCTGTGAAATTACTTGAAAATAACAACGATAGTATGCATTTTTATAAAATATTGTACCATCCGAAGCCGACCATACACCGCGGTTTATTTGGAAGTATTCCAAAAAAGTTGAAAACAGCCCGAACTTACATTCCCATCTGCCGAGTTCGCCACCTAAGTGAAAAGTTAGAAGCTAAATTACATTTCGTCGCGCAGTAAAAAAGGTATATTTCGGAATTTCTGTAACACGTCCGTGTTAAGAATATAAGAGGCTTAGAATAACGAAATCCGCCTTTCTTTTTTTCAGAGTGTCGCGAGTATTTCGTAGCGGGGTGCGTCTTAAACTTTTTTCATTCTCGACGAGATCGGTCGAGTCAAAATCTCGTTTTGATTTCGTCGGCGCCCACAAGCACCGCTTACACACAGGTGGTTCGCCCTTTTTCACAACTTTATGCAAAATAGTATTCGAGTTTAATATCTCCGGTCGGTTGGTATTACGTTTTATAAATTACTTCGCGACGTTAAACAAAGTTTTCGGTTCACTCTTGGAATTTTTATTCAAATGAATCGTAACTTTCTAAAGTATTCGATCAACAAGATGCTTTTATTATGGTGAGGTAATATTAAATTGTATCTCAAAATTCTGCTGTTCATTTATATATTATTTATATATTCTAGGTAAATATTTTTCTTGTTATAAATTGCCTTTCCTATAAATATTGCCATGATGATCGATAAAATAATACCGTAATCACCTTAAAGAGTGTTAGTTCATGCAATTAGGAGAACTAGGGCACCTAAGCATCTTGTCTTTAGGGAAAATGTAGGCAGAGTTTTGTCGATACAAACGTATTCCACTATCTGAATAATACAGACAAGTCCCTCTGTTTTTCTCTTTTAATAAAAATTACAAAAGTCACTCGGTTATATAGCTGTTTTTGGACATCCATTTAACAAATATAACGAAACTAATAAAACTGGCATACAGAGATAACCAAAATCCTTCGAAAATTATTAAAATCGGTTTAGTTTTGGAAGTGGAAACAAGATAATACGAAATGATGATTTTAGAGTTATAATTAATCTGAACTCTAGTTATCTCTTTTGCACACTGAAATTTTGTTCGAAGCCAACGTGACAGCAACAATTTTGTTAAGAACCTTTTCTATAAATATTTTATGACCTTATTTCCTCTAAAGCCTCGCTAAGCATTGATTCTACAGATTATGACAGCCAAATAGGTATTTCGCTGATAGTACTTTTGTTCTTATTCAATTCCCGCACTAAGAGTAATATTTGTATCGCAGAAGATTTTACAATCATTGACATAGCGGACATACTGAACATCTAGATGGCGCAGAACTGTTTGTAGGTCACGCCAATTTTTGTCCCGTGGGAGGTTCGAACCTTAACGATACCCGGCGCACTAGCAGAGAGGCGACCACGTAAATCACAGGCGTAGTAGTTAAGTTGTCGTTTCCATGGAGCCAATACTTCAGTTATCCAATAATACATGTTATGTTTGCATGAGGTTACAATTGGATATGTGTTTTCCACGCTAAGATTCAGAGTATTTATCGTAAAAATAACGCCCCCATACATTAGTGTAACTTCAATGAGAAACATTCGCGTCATCTCATGTTATATCCCAGAAATCTTAGGATAGCGACCGTAGTCTTCTCCTTAGCTTTATTATTCCCAATTCACTCGGGGTCGGCTTTCTAGTTTAACCGGAATTAACTGGATATCAGTTTTTACACGGAGCGACTGCCATCTGACCTCCGCAACCCGAAGGCTAACGATACCCTAAGGCTAGACCAGTATCAGGATATTAGAGGGCACTGACTTCCCAATAACGACTGCCATAGATGTTCATGGCAGCCGGAACCGACGGCTTAACGTGCTCTCCGAGGCACAGAGCAGGCAATAATTGTCAATCAATACGTATATAATTTCGAAAAGTCATATAAATTCCGAAAGTCAGAGGTGCGCGACGTGGGTTCGAACCTGAGACCCTCTGCATTGCAGTCTTTTGGTCTCCCCACTGAGCTATCGCTGCTTAGGATAGCGACCGTAGTGAAGTGTATAATTACATTCTTATTTCGTCAGCAATAGTTTTAGGTTTCACATGATAGGTCATATCCAATTACCAGCCAAAGTTCCAGAAACCATGAACCGGGAATTGAACCACATGCACAGCAATCACATGCATACACTACCACTGCGTTATTGAAGCAGTCAGTACATGTGTTAGTAACAAGCTGATACCTACTCGGTTTAAGTTGCACCGATGGTAGCGGGCACGCGGTCGCCTTGGCATTGCCGCCGCGCTAAGTGTTATGGGTTCGAATACGCGAGAGAATAAAATGTATGATATCCAAAAGTGATTGTTTTAGACTATGAGTTTTTATATTTTGTTATTATTCCCTGTCAAAATGATTTCAATCCGCCTGGTGGCAAGTAGTCGTGTAGTCTACCAGCAGAAACGTCCACACCAAGTCTCGTCCACTTTGACGACCCGATGCCTAGAGTGCATGATTTGCTCGATAAATCTGCCCGAATATTTTTGTATTATTCTTAGTTCGAAAGTTGAAAGAAAATACATTACCAAAGTATATCATTTAAATAATATACACATTTAAGTCACAAAGTACGAATGTTAAATGAGAAGTCAAAATGTTGCCGCCAACTCTACAAAAGATTAGGCCTTTAAAAGAACAAAGGCCGGAAACACGCCGCTCCTATTTTTAAATCACCTGAAAATTTAATGTTAATTCATTTTATACTGTGCCAGAGCTGTGCTGTGACTAGCAAAGCGTAATATATTATCATCACGTTGATATATGTGGACGCAGTATATGGAGGTATTGTATATGAGATTCACATAACATACTTTTCACCAAATAATGGTAAATCTCAAAAAACCATTTGAAGTTTCACGTGCGCTTTGACTTTATACTCGTTCCATATTTTGATGCACTTTAGATGGTTTATACGTATGGATATCGGGTTATCTAGTAAGAAACTTTTAAAAGCAAACGGAGTCGCCCTATAGTCGCTAATAGGCTCGCTTCCTGTTATATGACAAGTTTTCTTTTTGTTTAATATTTCGTTTGATTATCCGATACAATAATACATATTCTGAGAAAATTCAGACGACTCATTATTAATGTTCAAAAGATAAAGCCGATCAAAGATAAGATAAGCAGTTTAAGAAAGCTTTAGTAACAGGATCCTATTGTCAACCTTTGTTTAAAGATTAGGTATGTTGATAATTTTTTTTACATGCTATTTCTTGGAATGCCAGATATAATTTAAAAAAATATAGTGTCTACACAGCGGTGTGTCACTGCGACTCTATAGCTTAATAGAGAATTAATCGTTTGTAGAAACAGTCGTTTTAAGAGCTGCTACACACTGGACCAGTGATGGCTGCGACCGGCGGCCAAGACGAAACACTCATGACTGGTTTGGCTACCAGGCGTACATATCTAGGCTTACGCCTGTTTCATAAACGAATAGGCAGATTGGTATTGGTACAATACCACTTGCTACAATACCTCTCTTGCTTCATTTACTGTATTTATATTCTTAGTCTTAATACTTTTAGTTAAACAGAAGCTGAAAGCCGAGTGTTATGCTGCGAATTAGAAAAGGTCTTACAGTTGTCTGTGGATGGCCGTCGGATTAATAGTTTCAATATAGATAAATTATTTTATACAATAGGTACTGCATTATAAGATTTATCAAAAAATGTATTATTTGTGATTAAGAGAGATGTTGATCTGTTTAAATATGACCGCAATCGTTTTTTTCGTTTTTTTTTTATGATAAAATATAAAATTTACTTATAATGAAGTAGAAAATATCAGTTACAATTTTTCGTTAAATGCCTGCAAGGAGATCACAATAATATATTTTTTGCCCACTACTTTTCGTTTAGATTAAATTTTATAAGCTGAAAAACGATTAATGACGTGTACCTACTATAGTTTAATATGTTTATGTCTTGGTGTGCACTAAAAACATAATTTACTTACTTATATGCGCCAGCTTGCCGACTTTTGTAGACCTGAAACATCAAAGAAAAGCACTTATAATAAAACCACCTATGCGTAATCGATAAATCCTAGTAATCATTCTTTCCCCTTCACTCATCCGTCAGAATGATCTAAGACGCCAAATAAATTTAAATAATGAACGCTACGAAGCAGCAATGAATTTAACTTTAACAATCTGTGGTACGCTGTCAAATTGTCACTCATTCACGTTTACAGAGCGTTCGCAATTATCACCCCGCAATGTTGTTTAGAGAGAGAGAACCGATGACAGATGCTCACAGATCAAATAATGAATAAAACGCAAGACTAAGGCGGTTTCGCTCTTGCTAACGAGAAAAGTTGAGTTTGGCTGATACGTTCAAAACCGCACACTTCACTCTTTTCGGTGCGGCGGTTATAGAATAAGGCGGAAAGCGTTTGAGGGGTTTTAATATTTTGTAAGAGTGTATTCCCTGTTGTCTATTTTTATACGGAACTAATCGTATAGAGGTCTCTTCTCCCTAGCCTTTATTATTCCTATGTCATATGGGGTCGGCTTTCTAGTCTAACTGGATTTGACTGGATAACAGTTTTTACACGGAGCGGCTGCCATCTGACCTCCGCAACCCGAAGGCTAACGATACCCTAAGGCTAGACCAGTATCAGGATATTACTGACTTCCCAATAACGACTGCCATAGATGTTCATGGCAGCGGGGACCGACCGGGCTTAACGTGCTCTCCGAGGCACGGAGCAGGCGATAATTGTCACATAACACACATAATTTCGAAAAAATCATATAAGTTCCGAAAGTCAGAGTTGTGCGACGTGGGTTCGAACCCGAGACCCTCTGCATTGCAGTCTGTTGGTCTCCCCACTGAGCTATCGTATAGAGGTATGTCTGTCTAATTGTTTAGAACTTATGAAAGTAACTTTACAGAGAAATATAATAAGTTGTTCTACGTATGTCGTATGTTTTTCTACCAGTACTATAAAAAAATTACATAGGTATTCCTAATGTTTCGTTCACAACCATTTATTGTAACTAGCGGTCGCCTAGTACTCGAAATTCGAGCAAAGTTTGCCTGTATCCTGATATATGTCATTATATATTGACATATGTAACCATAGTTACGCGCTTCGACTGCGTGTGTCAAATGCATGGTTGTGTGCGTGTAGCGTTTTTTCATTAATTTAATGTATTTCTAATGCATATTTTATATAAATATTAGCATTCGTCACTTCTCTGTATAAACTATAAGTGTGCGAAATTTCATACTCCTCCGTCCGCCCAATTTTCGTAAAAAGGGATCCAAAGTTTTCGCTTCAAGTATTAATATATAGATAATATTTTCATTTCTCATAAACAAAAAATATGTCACGTTGCTGCCCATAAACTATATTGGTATAAAAATTCACATCAGTCCGTTTTTGCATAAAAAAAACCTACTGCCTATTTCTCTAAACGCAATAAAATAAGAACGGCATAGATCATTCGCAACTCTGTTCTAAGACATAGCACGATTAGTAAAATAATTCACCGTACAGAGATTGTAGCTAAGTACTCTTGTGTTGCGTTTGTGTAAAAATGGTCTCCAGAACTCTTTGAAAGAGCTAGGCTTACAGCGTCAACATATTTTATACTAAATTGGCAACGCATCAAAGCAGAAAAATGGTATCCATAATTCCATAACGCTTACTGCTCGTAACATTTACTAGCAAATATAAATTTGCTAACTTAATATTATAAAAATACCTAATAATTTATTTCTTGACGAATTTAGAATTTTTAATTATTCCACACTTACTACTATCAACGTATTTATTAAACTTGAAGGTTTTATTTTTAATACTGTACAAGGGTAATTTGTTTTTGTTTGTATGTAGAATATAATCTCGTGAACATTTAAACCGCGCGAAAAAAATCATTATCGCATTAGCTTTAAGTAGCATAAGTTATATTTAACAAAGTCACGAACAAAATCTAGCCCATTAAAAAAAGCCAGGTTCTTCATAAATTTATCCCACCCGCTTCGCTTCCCACCAAGCCCTCAACACACTCATACAGAATTGCCGCTCGCGACTGTCAGCGCTTCTAGTTCATCTGCCTCGTTAGAGCACAATTGCCGATGTGAAATTAAAACCGCCGACCATCCAAATGTAACGTCATTGTGGATCGTCCGACCACTCATTGTTCATAGTAATGGATGGGTTTTTGTTCGTACCAACGATTCGTGGGGCTTAGAATATTGGGTTTCATACATTGTAGTTTTGGACATGAATAGGTAATTGGTATATCGTTATTTTGGACAAAAAGGCTTATGTTACAAGTTGAATATTAAACTATTTTGATTCTTCAATAATCGCTAATTAGAATGGTACAATAGATGATATTGTTGGTTGCTATCCAATGTATCTATTGTGTTTATTGTTGAATAAGACTTGATTGACGGCGAAGTCAAATTTAACTATCTCAGTTAAGTATTAAACATTAAACTCAAATTAAAAGAGAATGAATCTAATATATAATAAGCTAAGGTCCGGTGAAATTGATTTCGGTTACAGCGGTCAATCTAAACGTAGACTGGGTATTTGTGCAGGAGATACTACAGTGAATGTGTATGCACTTACACAAACACAAATGCACTCTCAATTCCATCACTTTCATAGACCGAGGGACTGGCAATCCGACATAGCCGGGGAAAGATCTGGCCCAGAACCTACGATATTACGTGCTTTCCGAGGCACAACACCCGATTGTGTTGTGACTTTGTTACTCCGAGCTACTGTTGAGAATTTCTTTCAAGAGCCTATTGAGCTTCCCTTTGAGAAAATCTCGGGTTGAACCTACAAAGGTTGTACCTACAAGTTTCGAACTCGAGAATTACACAACAGCAGTCGCTTCTACTATCCTTGTGACACCAAGGCAGTCAATATAATATTTGTCCCTAATAAGCAAGACAGCTAATAAAGAACAAAACAGCGAACCTACATATTATGTACATAATATGATAACACCTGTATATAGTCAAAGGATTATACAGAAGTATGAAACACATTTCACCAGCTATATATACATCCCATATCACAAAGATTGCCTTACAGAAAAAGATAACAAAAATGTTACGTACTCTGGGAATCAAACGTCAACTAATGCAATGAAAATACAGACTCCATTTTAAAACAAAGAATTAGAAATCAATTGCACATAAACAAAACCAACTGAACGCACAAACAACCCTCTTATCTATAAGCACGTACAAAAGTGAAGCATCATTTTGTCTGTCTGTCCCCTCAGACAGTCCCCGGTCTGTCTAGTGACAATCGTAGTAATTATTGTACGGAGACTAGCCGAATGATGAGTGTGTATTTGGTTCATCCGTGGGTTGGAAGTAGTGGAGGGAGCATAAAGGAGCGGGGAAATAGTTCCAAGTATGTTGTACTTGGAGTTATATTATGATCCTCGCAATAGCAAAGGGCGCTTAGATCAAGCTTGAGTAATTGAGGAGTATTTATTTACACATAATACCATTGTAACTGGGTGATGTCTTCGTATAGAAGATGTTTAAGAAAAATAATGTGATCGTTACGTAATATTACGTATCATCGTTTTAAAAGTTATAGAAGTCAAAACAATTCTTTCCGAATTTTTATCTGTCTGTCTGTCTATATGTTTGTACGCAAGCCGCGCAATAACGACTAACGATATTAAATGCGGTTTTTACAGTTGTATTACTGGAGGTCCAATTTAAAATCTGGTGAATGTTTCATAATGATAAGAAATTGTTAATACGCCGTCTAGAAACCGTAACAGCGAGTATTTGTTAAGGTATTGGTCCACGCGTACGTAGTCGAGGGAAAACCTAGTGATTGAATATTGGTTTATAAAACCTTGGAAATTATATAGGAGTAAAATACTAAATAAACACAATTTGATTTTAAATATTTTTATTATCTAAAATCAGACTGTGTTTATTAAGTGGCCTATCCAATAAACATTTTTGTTGTTGGTATGAAAATAACTAGAGCCCTGAGGAGGATCATAGCATATTTTTTTAAACATGTAAATAAAGTTGCGTGCTGTGAACTAAAATACGATATTTATTACTTGACTTTAATCGCAGTATTGCCTCCGGGGTTCTAAAGAATATTAATAATCCAAGAAGATTATAAAAGTAAGTTTTCTTAACCCGTGAGAAGGCGCGCCTAATGTTGTTACACGGATAGGCGCGCGCGAGCAAATTGCTCACACTTCTTTAAATGCTTATATTTCTACAATATTAGTATTTTTAGCTATAAATGGGTCCATAATTAATAAAACAACATTTATTTAATATGAAAATTAGAGTTTTAATTAAAACTATGAAACATAAATGCAACTTCTACCTTAAATAACTAATTAACTAATTTTGAATCTACTATCTTTGGTAGTCTTCAATAAAATCTCGATAAAAAAAGGTAAATAAAATTTGAAAATTTCACTCTTCCATGAGATCACGACAAGTGTGCCTCTCTAAACACATTGAACACATATACGTTATGTGCTCGGTGCAGAGTAATAGCTTGCACAAAGTGCATGCTTTTTTCGACCGTCTATTCTTACGTCTAGGACATATCGCACAGAATCCGCTTGCCCTAGGCTCTGCAGTAGCCCTAGGAATCGGCACAAATCACTTAATTATGAACTTGAGATCTGAAGATATGTTTTCCATGCAAATTCGCCGTGAAATATGTGTTTTTACCAGCCTCAATGTCACTTCTTTTAGGAATGTACGTCTTTCAATCAAAATGTATGTATTATCTTTGTATATTATTTGGGCATTGATCCCAGTTATATTCAAAATAGAGAAGAATAAGCGCATTGGCCACCTGAATGTGATTCTGGCAACGGAATAATCCTCTTTCTTTTGGTCTACAACATCTACTCCACCTTTAGTAGAATTATAAAATGTTACAATCTCGGGTTTAGCTTCATTTCCAGTTTCTTGATTTATTTTATCGTCATAGTGCAAAGATGATAGCATAAGAACGATTTTTTTTGTTTTCTTTTTTGGTATATATGATAAGATCATCATATCTTCACCGAAACCAAAAATGGTACTTGGCATTGGCCTTTCCTTCGTGGACAAAAATAATGGCGGAATCTCTTTCTTATTTTTTCGCAGTGTTCCCACTGCTGTTGTGCTGCAGGTACTTTTCAATTCGTCAAACAATGGTATAGACGTAAAGTTATATTTCTTCCCGTATTCAATATAGGACTTGCTATTCTTTTGACAAAATCAGCAGCGGAATTGCTCAAATGGTAAGGCCCTGCAGGTTGTTTTCCAACATAAATCTCCAAATTGCTTGTGTAAAAGGTTTTGGCATCCACAAGCGCATAGATTTTGATGCCGTATTTTACGGGTTTGTTGGCTATGTATACTCTAAACTTACAGCGTCCCCTAAATGATTCCAACATTTCATCGATGGTACAGTACTCTCCGGATGTATAATTTTCATTACAATGAGCAATGAAGCATTCAAATATTTCTCTGAATGGTGCCAGGTTATCAGTTTGTTTTCTTTCATCGCGTGTATTGATATCATCAAAACGCAGCACCCGTAATAAAAACAGAAAGCGTTTTATTGACATCGTAGCTCTAAAGAAATCACATGCTGTACCATCATCAAGCCACATTTCTTTCACATTCAAATGACAGATCTTTTTTAGACCAGCCATGTACAGTGTTCCAATCAGTGCTTTTATTTCAATTGCATCTGTAAGCTTACAATCCCGTTCACGAGAAAACTTGTATGTATTTGTATATATAACTATTTTGTCTATCATTGAATCGTCAAAAAACAATGAAAAACATTGCAAGGGCTCCTTTGCATTTTTGGCTACACTTTTGACTCCTGGTAAATGGATAACGATGTTACAGCTCCTGGTACTTACATTACGTGAAGGCTTGTGCATAAATAATTTTGTTGCGCAAGCTTTTCCAACATAAAATGGGGTCCTACCTCTTGGTTGTTGCAGCACAGGAGTTGAAATATCGGCATCAGTTTCATCCGAAGATTGCTCCGTCTCAGTTACGTGAGGGCTGCGAATGACAGAACTATCGCTTTCTATACTGTCAGCACGATTGTGTTCTCCATTCTCAGGATCTGCTAGCAAATCATCATCGAAATCCTCTTCCAACCACGAAGAAATTCGAAGATTTAGTGCATTATTCAGATCGCCCATTTTTCATGTGTGTTGTAGCTGAAAACAATAAACATTAGCATTAAAATATGACTTTGGAGTACTTACCTAATAAAAAACCAATTTAATACAAATTAACAGAATAACACACAAGAAAAACATAATAACATTTTTTTGATACGAAAAAAAAATACTTACACGGATGGGCGCGCGATGAGCAAATTGCCGCGCGACGGTGCGGAGCTTCCACAAGTGCTTCACTGCGCAGTCGCAACGGGACTGAGCAACGCGTGAGTTGCGCGTGGGGAGAGGGGTTGAATAGTTAGGAAAGTACTTAGGCGCTCGGGACGCTATGAAGTCAGGAACACCAAAAACTTTCTTAATCAATTTTTGTGTGAGCAAATTACAGACTAGATAGATACCTCGTGCCCAATTGACACTATTTATTTTCAAATCGCAAGGGATTTTGTCTTGTACATATGTCTACTTACAACTTAGTTTTTAGGGAGGTAGTGTACTTACTATAAGTAGGCAGCGTAAGCTATGCCCATTATTAAGACTGCGCCGCGCGAAATGTACCAAAACAGGCGGTCACAGTTAAGTGAATAAAATCAACACGTTTTTGTTTAACACAAATATAAAATATACATTTACCATAACAATGAATTTGTTTACAATTACTCCGTGTAAAAAACTTAGAATAATTAATATTACGTAAATTTGCATGAAAAATGCAAAAATGTAAGCTCGTGTTACGTGATTTTTAGATTATAATAGTAGAAATCTATCCTATTTTACAGCTTAAACGAAACATAAATAGTTATATTACACATTGTCCGTCCCAAATATTTAAGTTATTGGTTGACAATAAAGATACATATTTATCAAAAAAGCATTTCAAATCCTCCATACAATTTTACTATGACGGCCGCGCGCCGATTCGAATATCGAGCTCTGTCATTCAGTCCAACCGCGTCTTACGCTCGGCGCAGTCTTAAGTCTGCACAATGATTCCTATTTTTATAAGACTTAGACTTAGACCTACGTAATGATATACAGGTACTTAGAACATCCATTGGCATCTACATACTATCAGTCAAACTGTAAGCCCTTTGCCACTTCAGTAGTATGAAAATATGGTCAACGATTAATAAAGACATATCTAATACAAATTTAGCAGCGTAAAATAAAAAGTTGATATTCAGATAAGATATAATTAACAATAAAGCTCAATAACTTTATTCTTAAGCTGAGTATCATTAACATTAATATCAAAGACTTAGCTAAGACTTATTCTCTTTTAAAACTGTAATCTCTCTTTAACTCGGTCAACTAAAAGTATATAATTTAAAGATTAACTCGATAAAAAATCTTTAAGTTCAACAATGAGACTGCAAAGCCCCGTATTCATTGTGAAAGTTTTGGAACTTTTCACCTTTTTAAACTTTCAAACTATCGTATGAAAGTTCGTGAGTTATTAAATTATGTAAAATTTCATCGTTCTCTGCAAACTTCACTCGAATTTTCGTCTTGGTTATCAGGTGTATGTCATCGGAACTAAAATATAGGGATCTTTTTATAGTTATTATACGTTCATAGATAGTCTCACGCCGTTCTCCCTGAAGCAGAAGGTAGTGCAGTGGTACACCCACATTTTATCAACTATGACTTTATGATTCATCATGGTATGGGATGAGCCTATAGCCGTCTATCGGACACAGTTTTAAACTCCGTTCTGCTACTGATAATTATTTGTCAGTAAGCCATCCAGCCAGAAGCCACTACCCGACCCGGTAAGCAAACAGAGACCTCATGCAGTCACAGTTTTAGATAAATACATACAGGCTTGCCTGTTGTATTCCAACGAGATGGGTGTAAATACCCAGGATTCAACCTCTTCTTCTTAAATGCAAAAACAATGAAAAGTAATTACCTCTATATCTCGGGGTCTTTTGACCCACAGGGCCCATATTCAAACTCGACCGAGGTATGACCCCAAGGTGTCTGCACACCAAGTTACAAGTCAATAGGTCCAGTGGTTCCGGAGTTATGCCGGTCACTAACAGACAGACACACAGACCCACATAGTATTTTCATTAACCTCTTCGAAGAAGACTCAGAGGTTAATAATGTCTAACCAACAAAAAGAACTCAAAGACCACTGTTTTATCCCATACTGTTAGTATAACGTTTGGTTAAGTAGCACTGGAACGACTACTTTCCAGTTTGCCGTCCGTCCGTCAAGCCTGGAGGCTTAAACTGTGATCCCACTGTACCCTATTTCTAAACTATCTGTGGGGTTTTTAACTTACTTCCGTGGTCAAGTACTTAACTGATGAACGAATCTGACTTTCATTAGACATACCTGCGTTTATACAATTTTTTTTTCATTTGTGTTCTTTTCTATATTCTGTTCTATATGAACTACATATATAAAAAAGACAACTGAAAACAAGATTTGTAAAAAAACAAAATGTGAAAGACAAAGAGAACTTTCAAAGAATAATGTTCCAATAATTATTGAAATTCTTATCAAATTAAATACCAGAGAAATTGAGAACTTTATTCATCATTTCAACTTTAAAATCTTTTTCGAAGGAGAGTTAGTAATAATGCTTAAGTAGGAAGCTTTTTCGAGTGGATGCTGCTACGCCGAAACGGTAAGCCGATTAAAACCCCAATGAGACTTATATGGACGTACATACGACTGTTACGTTTGACGAACTACTTTAATAATATGGGGAACAACTAACCAGACGAATAGGTCAGCGCCACTTATACATGATTCTTGTGTACGAAGCTAGTTTCTTCTGCTATTTAAACGGTACAAAAGAAATGAAATGTCTTGCCTAATTTTGTATTCCTTGGTGTGTATATTATAGGTATTTCAGTCATCAACTAACGGGTAAATTCTAAGCCAGCTTACTCAAGAATTTTATTATCATACAATCATATTACGTAGATCTATGTAGTATAACCTCGATTGGAAATGAGTAACATATGCATTTCGTCAGCTATACTTTAGTTGCCACGGAATAGGGAATACCCTATTGCCTAAGCACAGTTGTAGACGCCGTGATGTTTCTGAGAATTGCCTAACAGAAAATATATACAACAAGACGTAAGATTCATAATATCTTAATACAAAAATAGTATTCAAATTATTTTCTAAGCGCAAGTCGTAGTATTAAAAGCCTTAGTGGTAGAAATGAAAGATTCTGCTTCTTTCTTTTCGTGTGGTTAGTGGTCAACCTGTTATCAAGAGTTGTTCAAGCCGCCCGTAGGCCTCTGACATGGCTTAACGACTGCTATCAATTTGACAACAACCGGGACCGACTTTTTACGAGACCTCCGAAGCACGTAGACGCTCAGATGAAATACCACTAAGCGGTCACCCATCTACAGACTGACCGCACCCAACGTTGCTTAACCTCGCTAATCGTTTACCGATCAGTGAATGCAACTGGCTATGAGCGCCTATATTAATAATTAGCGTATATATTAAATTAAGGATGAAGTGGAGGCGTAGTGGATTCAGCTTTTGCATACATTAATCATTCAAAAAAAATTCTTGCTTGAAATTATCTTTTGTCTTATTTAATTGTTTGTTACGCTTTCATGTGTCTTAACTACTGGACCAATCATGACGAAATTTCGCATACACTCTGTCAGGGGTGCAAATATGGACACAGTATAGGTTTTATCCAGAAAAAAGTACTGTTTTTGAAATAGCGAGTAATGAAATGGACAGTCATATGCAATAGCACCTCCGTTTTATTATTATCGATGAAAAGTTCCGCGATTTTGTTGTCCGTATGTCACCCATAGGTTGAGATCGGAAGGTTCCGCTTCCATACTTGTATAAAACCCTATTTTATAACGCATAAATTGCAAACACTTAGGGGAACTTATACTTCATAATATATGTATTAGTGAGAAATAATTAATTGATATCCTTTTATACTGATTAACGTGCTGGTTATATTGATTTTAAATATTATTGTGAAGAAAAGAAGCAGTTACTGTATATCATTTCCAAGTTATTTAACCCGTTGAACAAAGGTTAAAAGATACATGTGCAATAGTGTGCTTTCCTTATGCAAACATGTGTGTGTTCATTCGACTTTGAAGATGTGTAAAGACTAAATTTTAAACAAGTTTCATAATAAAGCATTTGCGTTTTATATAACCGTTTAATCAAGCATACAAGCCTTAAGTTGCCTTGGCTTGTTTAAGATCGATGTGACTATTATGTATTAGGTCTCGAGTTCGATTCCAGATCCGACAATTCGTAGTATTCGAGTTACGGTAAAGGATTTTTTTTTATACTACTGATGTGGCAAACGAGCATACGGCCCACCTGATGGTAAGTGGTCACCGTAGCTTATAGATGCCTGCAACACCAGAGGTATCACCTGCGCGTTGCCGATCCTTTAGGAAAGGAAGTGGAAAGGAGAACGAACGGGAAGGGGGAAAGAAGGTGATTGGGCCTCCGGCACTCTCACTCACCGAACAAAACACAACAGTAGGAATACTGCTATTTCACGTAGATATTCTGGGAGAGATAGTCCTACCCCGGTCGAGCTGGTCCATTTATGCTGAAATCAGCGAGGCTCTACTACTCTGGCTCTACTATTTCAGTAGCAGCAACAAGTTCAGGTATGTGTCCGTTGGCAAAATAGTCGCCCTCTATTGCGTGCTAACTAAAACCACAATTACGCATTCCTTCGCGGACATAGCGCATTAGACGATGTATGTGTTTAATAACAGTATATGAAGTGAAATCCTTCTCAATCTCTCTTTCATTTTACTTCGCATGCATGAACTCACCAAAACACATTTAAAGCATGCTAGTGTTAAATTACAAATAGAAAAGTTATTTTGAAAGGCAAAACGGGCGTAGGTTTGAATGAAGATTACGCAACTGATCGGATGTTTACAACATCTGAATCAGTCGCACGTTGTGATACGACAAACAAAACAGTGGACTTGTAACCTACGAGGCGATACAAAGTTGTTTCGATTCGATCTTCTGCAATACTAGATGAGGCACTTCTTCTGTCAAACTGTCATAGTAAGACCGACGTCTCAGTTTTAAGGCTTATCTCTCTTGATACTTGTCCTATACCGGCATACATAGAAAATATTACTACGGGTCTTATAATAACTTTTAGAGAATACTACGCTGTGCGCTGTACGAGTAAAATAGCCTTATTCTAAAATTTCAGTCCTTATATCTTTACTTGTCAAATTAGACCATGATTGTCTTTGACAATGATGCCGGGTACATGTCAACGTATTAGTAATACAGCTATAAATACCTTACCTTTTACATGAGAATATTAGTAGTACACACGACACACTTTCAAACAATCACGATTTATCAAGTCACGGTAAGTCGAATAGTGTAAAGAAAAAAAACGACGTTTCTAACACTAAAAATTTCGTACAAAATCAAAGATAAAGATCGAAATCAAAAAGACTACATAAAATATATATATAAAAAAACACACAACACAAAATATGTATAAACTAAAATTTTAGTCACATCGCTCGGCCATTTGTCTCTCAACAAAACAAAAAATGACAGTTTGTAAAAGTCATTATGCTTTTAAATTTTTGTCAATCATGAGACGTGTGACGTGGCCAGTTCCTATATCATATTTGTAAGGTTTTAATACAAATGAGGTTTTATCACAAAGTATTAAAATAATAAAGATATCTGTTAGTTATTGCTGGCAAACAATCCCAGATCTGCCTAATGGCAAATAGTTATCTTAGATTATGGAAAGAGACAGAAGAACCGGCAGCCTTCGAGATTAATATTCGAGATCGCGATGGCCAATTCAACCCCGCAATATCTAGGTCTAAAATACACAAGAAGATTCAAGAAGGTATATACTGACAGTAGCGTCTTACGTTTGCGCGAATAATTTGCACATTAAAATATATATAATCCTTGAAAAATAGTTTAATTTCCAAGTATGCTCTAATGTATTGAAAGCAGCCAAGAAACTTTTTAATACCCCGCTTTCTGTTTGCAAATAGCCTATGAGTCTGCTGTATTATTAATCTATAAACATTTTTGTAATTGTTTGCATCAAACTAAGGCAAGTATTTATTCCTATACATATATTTTATCATTCATTTTACTTTGGGTACGAATTTGGCACAAACAATATAGGTCAAGTTACGTTGTTTACTTAGCCTAATATCTGTGCCACGGACCTTCTAATATGTCATTGGAACTCATGCCCCGTGCGTGGCGGAAGCGCATCGAGACGCTAATGTTGCGGTTGGAACTTTGCCTCATACGTATGCTTTTACTTTGGGAATGACTACTCACAGTCCAACTTGTATGCTATAGGGGTAATGGACGTGGTCACGAATAGGCTGATGCATCACAAACGTTTTGGCTTCAGTGAAACAATTAGCATTATTTCATGACATACATGTAAATTCTTGTAAAGATAAACTAGATTTTGACCGCGGCTTCGCTGGCGTAAATGTAATTTAAGTAAATTAAGTTCTTCTTCTTCTTTTCGTGTAGTTAGTGGCCACCTTGTTATCAAGAGTTGTTCAAGCCGCCCATAGGCCTCTGACATGGCTGTGACTGCTGTCGATTTCGCAACAACCGGGACCAACATTTTACGTGCCCTACGAAGCACGGAGATGCTCAGATGAAATGCCACTAAGCGGTCACCCATCTATAGACTGACCACACCCAACGTTGCTTAACCTCGCTAATCGTTTACCGATCAGTGAATACAACTGGCTATGAACGCCTCTAAGTTAAGTTAGATTAGTAACTGTACTTTTTTCTGGATAAAAGGTACCCAATGTCCTTTTCTGTTCCCCAACGTGTATGCGAATATGTTCGATCGAATAGTTAAGGCTTGAAAGCGTAAAAAAGAAAATCACATACGCATTTATAATATTAGTTAGGCTACAAGTCGCATAAAAATTTCATTACAAGGCAGACAAAAATATTCCATTCTGAAAATATTTCGTTCGATTAATTTGCAATGAATCAAAAAAAAACGTATATGCTAACAAAACAACGAATGGCAATTCTATTTACATAACAAAAACGATTTGCGCATACACAATGAATGTAAAAATAAATGATATTTTCAAAGGCACTCAACGAACTATTCTTGGTTTAATATTTTCAATATGGCAGGCTAATCTCTGCCTTTACATTTTTAGTACCTATACATAGTTTACATTAGATACTAATAAAAAAGTACTGGAATTTTTTCGTCGAAAAAATGCAAATGGAATCGTCCCATCTTTATAAAAATGCAAAAGCGTACCATGAAGTTTATAATCGTGTTTTATCAAAGTCAAATCGTGTTTCGACATTGTGAAAACATTAGGTCATACTGTTTAATAAGCAGAGCGAGAGATGAGCGTAGCTAAACTTCATACATAACGACTATACGGATGGCGTAGTTTAGTATTGGGCTCGCCACTGCCGCCGCGCTGTTCTAGTTTGGCCCCCACACGGGACAAAAATTGTGTGATCCACAAATAGTTGTTCCGAATCTGGTTGTACTTTGTGTCCGTTGTTTAATGTTTGTAAGAGTGTTACCAGACCAATCAATCGATCGTCGATCGACGGCATTGATCGACGTCGATCGAAGTTGTCGACGATTGGTCTGGTAGAAACTATCGATCGACGTCGCCTAATCCATTCTACCATCGATCGATGCAGTCGATCGACGATCGGTCGATTCTGGTAACATAGTAATATGGTGCTGAATCATTATTACAGTTCAATTTTAATTTAACTTGGTCATTATCATAGCTATGATTGATCCTTAGGCATAGAAACATTTTGGTTTCCGGGAAGGAAGAGGGAAATCAGCTTCGTGATTATAATTAACAGAATGAACTTGGTTGTTTTTCCTTGAGTTACTATAGTGATGGCAAGAAAACACAACAAAACCATAAGCAGCTATTACTTATAATCAAGTGAGCCGCCGACTCGCTGGCACCAACGGTAATCTAATCAATTTCTAATTAAATATCCGCTCTGTAATTATTTTACAGTCCTACATGATGCCTTTATAGGTGCTCTGCTTAGCTATACCAAGCCAGTGTGGTGGACTACGTTCTAACACAAAATCTTATGCTGAGGCCATTTTATGCTAGCCTGATATTAATAGATAGTAAACTAGCTTTTGCCCACGGAATTTGACAATCAATTCGGGTTGTACTCTGCTTGTAATAATATAATTCAATCATGATTCGAAAGAAACGTGGCGCCATCTATTATCATGAGAACGTTTTTGTTGTTTTCCTCAGGAACAGTAATTTTTTTCGGGATGAAATGTAGCCTATGTCCGTTTCTGTGCACTTGACAACATACATATATGCAAAATTTCAGGATGATCGGTTCAGTGGTTTAGGCGTGAAAAGGTAACAAACAAACAAACTCATTTTCGCTTTTATAATATTAGTTAGGATTAGGATTAGTAACAAAAAGAGGTGCTTTCAAATACATTAACTAAACATTTACTACTAAGATAGACCCCAACAATCTGTAAGCCATTTTACGAAGAACAGATATTAATATATCATAGTCACGAAAAGAGGTGCATATACTAAGCATTTACTCCGATGAGAAACCTCACAGCCGTGAATGTAAAGGAACCATAGCTAGCTCCGCTTCGCCCGCAATATAGCCCCACCCTTACTCCTGACCTGATTGCATCGCAAATTGTTCATGAATAAATAATATCGAGACAGTACACTTAAGGAGAATCACTCTTACTAAATTGATTGTGCATGTAACGTAATTTATTTACTTTGAAATACTTCAATGTCTTTATATATAAATATAAGATATTTATGTAAGCTTTTAACGAGTGCCCGTGAAATTCGGAGCTATTTGTAGAATTAAAGTCTTATGATTTTTATTATTAAGTTTATTAGTTGTGCTTAAAATATGAGGGATATTAGCTTTGAATACTTTTAAGGTAAATTTAAAACATTTAGAAGTGTAATCTTATCTTCATATTTTAAAGATAATATTCTTAAACTTTAGTAAAACTTAATAAACCTTAAGATTATATTTTATCGTCTCGTGGATACTGTAGTATAAAGTTATATATGGAGCTCGTAGGATCCCATGTTTGATACCTGGGGTCTGCGAAGTGCTTTTGGGTTTTCCGCTAGGATTTTCTTTTTATTAGCAGCGTAGTAAGTATACAGCGATAGCTCAGTGGGAAGACCAACAGACTGCAATGCAGAGGGTCTCGAGTTCGAGCCCACGTCCCACACCTCCGACTTTCGGAATTTATATGACTTTTCGAAATTATGTGCGTATTGATTAACAATTATCGCCTGCTTCGTGCGTCGGAGAGCACGTTAAGCCATCGGTCCCGGCTGCCATGAACATCTATGGCAGTCATTATTAGGGAGTCAGTGCCCTCTTATATCCTGACACTGGTCTAGCCTTAGGGTATCATTAGCCTTCGGGTTACGGAGGTCAGATGGCAGTCGCTCCGTGTAAAAACTGATATCCAGTCAAATCCGGTTAGACTAGAAAGCCGACCCCAAGTGACTTGGGAATAATAAAGACTAGGGAGAAGAGCAGCGTAGTAAGTACTCGGTAATTTTTTTTATTTTTTTTGTTCTTTTATGGAAAGCTTACAGTCTAATAACAATTTTAGGTTACTAGTAACTACATAATCAAATTACCAATAACAAGCCTCCACTGATAGAAACAAATTATCAAAGTATCTTACATAATATTATACTTACTATAAACCAGCAATTAAGTTTTAACAGACATTGAATATTATTATAGTGTTTCAAAGAAGATCGTTCCCTCTTATAAATGACGTAGCTAGCGATCGAACGAGCTATATCACTGAATGTCAAAGTTCCTTACAAAACACAGGAAATGTACCTATGTAGGGATGTATGTATTGCAAGCCTTTAAAAAAATAAACTTTAACGCAAAAGCAAAATAAATCATACGAAACAACATTCTTCTTTTCTCTATATATTTATACGTAGTTAATTTCTAGTGGTTTATTATAACAAAGAATTAATTACAACATTAGAAACAAATTATAAAAATAGGTATTGTAATGATAAGCGCCTAGCAATGATCAAGGAAATTATTGTTTCTAACACAAAAAATGTTCAATTGATTAATTAGAAAAACTCAAATGTTGTCAATTATTTCATAACCGTACGAATACCAAGTACGAATGAGATTATATGTACTGCATCAGACATAACGCAGTTACATCGCTAATACTCTCATCAGAATAGTAACACTGTAACTGTTCTTCATCTGATGCGTAAGAGTCACACAACAGTCTGACATACTTAAACGTTTTGAGTATTTGTAAACATACGCGATTTGTAAACATATAATACAATATTAGACAACAGATCTTATTTTCTTGTGTCAAGTGGAACGAATTTCCGTGCGTTTAGGCTTTTTTGTCATAAATTTTACTGAATCCAAGATTTTATGAGCTTGGTTTCAGTAAAATTTTGTAAAATTTAGGCTTTAATGTTTATGTTCGTAGTGCTAATCTTTTCTAGTATTATCATATTCCTAACTAGATTCTGACCGCGCTTTGCCTGCGCTCTTGGGAACAGAGTACTGCTTATGGATGAAAGGTCACTCTATGTCCATTTTTTGTACCCCTGACAACGTCTATTTATTTTTTATAAATTTAATAATGATAAGGTGAAGGAACAAACTCACATTCGCTTTTATAATATTTGTTGGGTCTTCCACTTTACTAAGGAGGCAAGTGGAATTGTTTGTTCCAACTCCTCCTAAATACTTCTAATTAAATTCGTACTGGGTTACAAAACAGTCTACCTTTTTCCAAGTCTTCGTGAGTGTCAAAACTCGGTATTTTTTTATAGTCCACCACTGTTGAACCTCGCTACACAGATATTTCACATTTAAAAAACGGATCTTAACCTGTTGGTAACTATTTAAAGAAATAAATTCATATTCATTTCCAGATATATTCCTGTCGTATAATATAGAAACATCGGCTCCGAAGCTTAATACCAGAATTGCTAAATACTAGATGCCCAAAATATCCGACTCGCAAAAGACCGGATTCGTCAAATACCAGATATGCAAAATACCAGAAATACAAAATAACAAAGGGAATACCTACTTTCGGCTTTGCGTGGACAAATTGCTCAGTAAAAAATCTATTTACAAATAATTATAATTAATTAATTAAAAAATATTAAATAATACCTCGTTGCAGGAAATATTTAAGAACGCATAAATAAATATTTAAACTGATAACAATCATAGGCACCGCCATTTTTCTTCTTTTGCGCTCCATTCTGGGTTAGCATTTATATAAACGTGCATTTTTAATAAGATACTCGTTTTTCTTAACATGTTCTTCTTGATTACATAAATAAGGTACCGTTTTTATAATAAATATAGATATTATTCAATCAATGAAATGCTCATTTTCAGTCAATTATAAGTGACAATATTGCAATATTATGTGTATCAAGAAAAGGCATATTTTAACAACTTGTTGCAGCTTTATTATTATATTTCGTTTGTTTTGGGTATTAGATATTAAAAAAGCAATGCATTTATTACTATAATTAATTTCCACGCCAAGCCGAAGCACCCTAACAAACTGAGCAATTCCCTTTAGACAGTTGAAAACAAATTTCATTTAGACGTTAACAATTCTACTACACGACATGTCATAAGTCAACAAGGCTGTGCATTAAAAATGCAACCTTTCAATCAACTCGACCATCATAAATAAAGACGAAACCATCATTACGTTCGAATATAAAGTCACGAACCAAAAGGTATTCTATAAATAGCTTTCATATAATCTATCTTAACAACAGCATTACAGTTCGACGTGACCGCCCGTTGCATTATTGAGGCAGCTATTGGCCGCCATAGCTATTACGTCATAGTTAATTCATACGTCACATACATAGGAATAGCTCAAATCATGTTATGTCTGGAACGTGTTTGCGAACTGTTCTATGAATACGAACAGTCTATTTAAGTTATTGTAGTTGAGTATATTTTTAGCTGGCTACTTTGTATTGCATGTGTTTAAACCATTGCTTTAATATTTTTAGAGTAGTAGAGCCTCGCTGATTTCAGCATGAATAGGCCAGCTCGACCGGGGAAGGACTACCCTCTCACAGAACATCGACGTGAAATAGCAGTATTCCTACTGTTGTGTTTCGTTCGGTGAGTGAGAATGCCGGAGGCCCGCTCCTTCTCCTTCCCACTTCCTTTTTCTCCTAAAGGGTTGGCAAAGCGCAAGTGATGCCTCTGGTGTTACAGGCCTCCATAGGCTACGGTGACCACTTACCATCAGGTGGGCCGTAGGTATGCTTGTTTGCCACCTTAGTGTTATAAAAAATAAAAAATATATTCTTCCGTGCAGTTGTAGTACATTATATTATAGCTATATTATTATAGCATTATATTATAACATGATAATCATCAATCACATACACTCAACACCATCTAGCCCAAACAAGGCAGAGCTTGTACTATGGGTACTAGACAATGGATAAACATAAACAATATATACAATTTTTTTTAAATAAATTTTTTTTTTTTATCGTTCTCGTCAAAATGACCACACTCCACCTGTTAGTAAGCAGTAGTGTGGTCTAAGAGCAGTGGCCTCCACACCGCCCTCATAGTAGCCGAGGAGATGTTGAGGTCTCTACTTTAACGGCCTGAGAAGGTGCTTTTTCACGCCCCGCTTAAAGGACCCAGGATTGAAGGAAGAAGGAAACACGTGCCTTGGCAGAGAATTCCATGCCTTGGGCGTTCGGCAGAGGTATGAGGACCCAAACTTTTTGGTACGCGCTCTAATCGACTCTACCGTGTAAGGATGGCATCTGAGCCCAGCACGCGTTGTTCTGGATAGGAAAGGGGAGGGCGGGATAAGGTGGAATAACTCTTCAGAGCACTCCCCGTGGTATATTCTGTAGAAACATGCCAATGAGGCAATGTCCCTACGGAGTTACAGAGGTTCCAGTGAACTCGTGACCTCTGGATCTCCGATAATACGGACAGCCCGCCGCTGTAACCGGTCAAGAGCGTCCAGCAAGTACTGCGCGGAGCCATCCCAAAGATGAGAACAGTACTCCACGCAAGGGCGCACTTGTGCCTTATATAATAGGTACAGTTGCCCAGGCGCGAAGAACCGCCTCACCCTGTTCAGAACTCCGAGTTTTCGCGAAGCTTGCTTAATGACGCTCTCGATGTAGGTTTTGGGATTAAGGGAGCCGCAAAGATCCATACCTAAGATGGAGAGGCTGTCACGTATTACCAGTGGAGTGTTCTTCAGAGAAGGGAGGGGAAGGAACGGAGACTTTTTTGTTGAGAACGCGCATGCCTGGGTCTTCTTGGCGTTGAACTCCACCAAGTTCTTGGCACCCCATTCATAGATGCGGTCCAAGGTCTGGTTAAGTTCAACGACAAGATTCTTCCTTTTCCCCTCAACCTCAGCCTGTTTGGACCCAGGATGTCCGAGATATCGCCCATGCACGGTACTGTCGTCCGCATAACAATGTATGTTGCCGAGATTCAACATATCATTGATATGCAGAAGAAAGAGCGTAGGGGATAAGACAGACCCCTGAGGCACTCCTGCATTGACCTGCATAAATTTGGAAGCGCGACCGTCGCAAAGGACCCGAATACGACGCTTCTGCAGGAAACTTGCAATCCAGGTGCACAGTTGAGGGGGCAAGCCATAGGCCGGAAGCTTGGAAAGAAGAGACCGGTGCCAGACTCTGTCGAAAGCTTTGGCTATGTCAAGGCTGATAGCCAAAGACTCGCCGTGCTTGTCCATAGCCTCACCCCAGAGGTGCGTGACAAACGCTAGAAGATCACCGGTTGATCTTATTATACACAAACATCGAGACCAAGACAAACAATCATGTCCATGCACACATATGTTTGATTTGCGCGGGAATCGAACCCGCGACCGCAGACGTGGCAGTCGGTTACATTAACCGCCATTGAGGACAATATATCCGACGAGACGAGACGAGATATTAATTATAGTGCACAATTGTAGGCGCAAACACAGGTTCCCTTACTCTCATGATCCGATGTGACGGTAATCCGACACGACCGTAGAGAGATCAGGTGCAGGACCAACGGCTTTACGTGCTTTCCGAGGCACGCTGGTGTCTAACACCGCCAACTTCCTAACTTCGGGCTGCTATTGAGATTTCTTAACAGAAAACCCAATAACTTCGTTTTGGCCCGATCCGGGATTCGAACCCGAGACCTCATGCACAGCAGTCGCATTCACTACCGCTGCGCCACAGAGGCAGAACATATTACCTCAATGGGCATCCCCAATTTCCGGCGATGCTACTACATCTAACCTGTCTGCATTGTACATTTATGTAAACCAGTTATAAAGCCGGAGTATACATTTCGTCATTACTGATTTACTAGTCCGAGGGCTTTTGGAGCAAACAAAACATTTTCCTGTAATACAATATTATATCCATAATATAATTCTATTTGAGAATAAATAATTAAACAGGTTTATGCAACTATTCCGTATGCATCCGATTGGATTTTGTGGAACAATCTGTAGTATTGAATCAACGTAATGCAATTTGTGACTAAAATGTAGTACCCTGTGGGTCATTTTATTGCAAGCTATCTACCTGTGTTCTAACATTTAACGTTACAATATATGTATATATTATTATAAAAAAGTAGTACCTAATAGGTCCTGTGAGAATACTAGCGTTCCAATTTTTACTGCGATAATAAGGTGTCTAATTTGTTCTCCATTAATCGACTGTTCTGTATATCTTTATATTTGATTGTATTGTAGATACAAATAAAGATAATTAAATGTCTTTCTTTTTCTGATACTTTAGTGGGTAAGTGTTGGACTTCGACGCAGAGGTTTAAAGGTCGATCCCAAGGCACGCACCTCTGAGTTCTTAAACTCATGTGCGCATTAAATAGTTCATTATAGATCACTTTAACGGTAAGGGAAAACATCGTGTAGAAACCAGCACGTTTGAGAATTCTACATAATGTTCTCCAAGATATGTGAAGTCTGCCAACACGTAGTGGATGCTTGGTTGTAATTTAAAAATGGATTAAGTCACCATGATTAATATAGATACATTATAAAATAATATCTATAGTTTATTCATTATTGTTCATTCATAGTCTGATTGAATGTTTTATCTAAATGTATATTTGAATTTATTTTGAAATTGTGTCATACGTAGCTCATTAAATTAATTACTTGTTACAATGTTTCGAGTAATTAAGCACGCCACCTGCGTTAGATTACAAGTGCTTGCCCGCGGCTTCGGCCGCATGAATCTCAACACATATTAAATTAAAACGTTGCCTATGACCTATCTACGTGATAAAATTCTTCTTGCCAAATTTCATTAATATGGGTTCAGTAGTTTCATTGTGTCAGCGTAACAGACAGATAGAGTTAAGACTGAACCGATGGCGTAGTGGTTTAAGTGGTCGCCTCGCCACTGCGACTTCACCGAGAGTCGTAGGTTCGAACACACACTTTAGGCACAAATTATTATCCCGGGATAATAATTTGTGTAATCCACAAATCATTGTTCCGAGTTTGGGTGTTCTTTGTGTCCGTTGTTTGAATGTTTGTAAAGCCTCCGCGACACAGAAATTATTTCTACTACGACAGTGTATAATATAAAAGAAAGAGTTCCTTTCACATTTATGCAGACACCTAATACGAGAGCTGTGATAAAAAAACACATTATTTGTAGTTTTCTTCGAGCGTTTGGCATTTACAGGTTCGTGCTAATAAACAACTTGCCGCCACATATTGACATATCTATTTTCCAAGCCTTGCTCTTATGTGGGGGCCAGTCAGTGCAGACCGGCGAAAGTTCGACCCAGTGGGATATTTTGTGTCGACACTCTCCCAATAACGACTGCCATAGAAGTTCATGGCAGCCGGGACCAACGGCTTAACGTGCTCTCCGAGGCACGGAGTCGGCGAAAATTGTCAATCAATACGCACATAATTTCGAAAAGTCATAACTTCCGAAAGTCAGAGGTGCGCGACGTGGGTTCAAACCCGAGACCCTCTGCATTGCAGTCTGTTGGTCACCCCCCTGAGCAATCGCTGCTCAAGCCTTGCTATAATGCAGCCATAGGTTAATAATAAAGACGTGATATTGAGTCTAATATTTTTAGAAGATCCGATTTTGTAATGTCGGAAATAGTAAGATGCTTGATGCGAGTACCTAGCTAGGTATCATAGGTTATATAACTTTTCATTTAATTTTATCTAAGTTTGTATATTTTTGAAGCCTGGATTTGCCTACATATTAACAAGATTGACTGTTCTACTGAAGCTTTTCGACAGTGGAGTATCACCACTCTATAAAAAATTATAATGGGTGACAGCTCCTATGTGGAGGCTGCATGGAGACCAAGGAGTCACCGGCTTAAGTATTCTTACAGCTCAGAAGCGTAAGCAACGAATAGCTAAATTTTTTTAACAATCCATATACAATGTAAGAATTATGTAGAAGTACTCAGAAAATGCAGTCACAGAGAAATCTAGGATAAAATAAGAAGTCACACATCATCTATTTATTCACATTCGCTAAAACCTTAGAGTGGAAACCACACCCTAAACTGGCTAAATAACTCAAGGGGAAAATAGTAATAAAATTAAACAAACAGAAATTATGTCATGCAGTAGAACATTGACCTTATTTATGAAATGTTATCATAAGAAAATATTATTATCTCGATTCAATGTCTATCAATACATAATCAGGAATGCGAAATCAATTATTATAATAGTTTCGCTCTTTTTAAATGTAATGTGCCTTTTATGAACATAATTATAAGGAAAATAACTATTTTTAAATTATACTTGTACCAACAGCCAAGTTTAAACCTATTGCGTTGCAATGGCACACATTACATTTCTATCATATTCCTTGGCACTCTAGGGGCTGACCTTTTAGTAATTCTCTACCGAAAAATCGGTAGGTGCGAGACCACTGGTATTAAATATGGAATATGTTTTTACAAGTAACAGTCGCTGAGCTTCTTAAAATATTATCTGCCTACATTGATAGGTGAAGTCAAGCCAACATTTTTAAATTCTTTTTTCTTCCCTATCGAAAGCCCCACTTACGAATTGTGAACCCCTATTTTATCACGCCAACGTAGACCCCCGTTGAGTCTCCTGTGGACCCCTGAGACTCCACCTGGATCACTTTGGGAACTAAGGCTCTAAAGCGTTGATAGAACTAACTTTTCGAGGCCTGGTGGGCTAGCCTGATCTTAGTGTACCCTGGTCTAGGAGAGGACCCGTAGTTCCAGCTGCACCCCATCTACTCGAGTGCAATATCTGCTGATAGTCATTCTACGCGTTAATTGCTCTCTAAGGCGATGTGATAATCATTTAGTGAATGCTTATTCACAAAATGTAAAGCATACCCCTCTGTCCTCCTGCACACGCTAGGACTTGGAACATGACAAGAATAAGTGTAGTTCATATGTTTATGTAACTGTTGTATATGATGGAAATGTAAAACTAAGGATTTTTAACTAAATAAATTAGTTATTATCATCATAATATTATCTTATACGCGACCTTAGGATCGTCACCAAAAAACGCCACTCTCCAATGCGGTAGTCTCTTCTATATATATACCTAGTTATTAATTTTAACAAGAAGCCAATGGCCTGATCACATCGTAATCGTGTCGCCGTCTGTAAAAGTCACCCACAAGTAATTGGTGCGGGTCAATACGCGTATTGTATCCGTATCCAAGTTACTGTCGACCTCATCAACAATTGACTGGTCCGTATCGACCGACACACTTGTCCGATACCTATGGTAATTTGTGTTATTGGTTCGTGTATTAAACCTACCAACATGATTGTATCGAAGAACATAATAATATGACGAATAAAATGGTTTTATGTAATGTTATTGGAGTGTAGAAAAGGGGAAAGCCCATCTGAGGCCACGAGAGGACAAGAGGCTAGAGAAAATAATACTTTCCAGTTGATTTTGTCGTAAAAAATATGTATTCACTTTCATTCAAATTGACGCCACTGCAATTTACAAAAAACAGTTAAAAAGAGTAAGTCTCTTGGGCAAGATATGAGTCAAATATACCTGCGCCTTTTCCAGATGATTTGTTAATTATAGTCGTAGACGGAGAAAACTGTAGACGAATAGTGCGCGTGGCCACATGAGATAGAACGATTCATAAAGAAGTGTTGCCACCCATGTACGTTACTCCCTACTTAATTTACTTTGTAGGATTACGGTCAATAAGTAATACACAAACTATGTAAAAACTTTGTTTATTATTATTTTAAAACATTTAAACATTTTATTTAAAAAAATTAAAACTTTGTCATCATATGGAAAACTGCAAAGTAATAGATATTTTAGTTTATTTAATGGCTTTGTGTAATTATAAATTAATTCATAACATTATCTAAATGTGATTTGAAATTGATGGCTCACGCAATACTAGACATCTTAATCAAATATAACTCCCACAACAATTGTGGGAGAATAAACAACTAGGATGCGGCAACACGGAAATGTGAGGTTATGAATGATTTAATTTCATATTTTGGCTACTAAATCAATTATTTTGTACTTGACGTGAATCTATGTGTGTAAGACACAATCAATTAATACATTAATAAGCTAAAATTGGCTTATACTTACGAGTGGAAGGACAATTTTGGTGTTTTCGTTTCACTATCACTTTTACATCCTAATACACTACAACGAACCATATTGTATTTAATATATATGAATAACCAGTTCACTGAGTGTTTCCTTATGTAATTTTCACAATAATTGTGCACTTTTATTGAAATTAAACAAAAATTAACGCTAAAACGTAAGCAAGCGACTCTCAACTGTCAAATTTGTTTAGCACAGTACTGTGCTGACCTTGAAAAAACCGGCACGCAACGCGAGACAGAAAATATTCTCATGCTGTCTCGTTTCTATACACGTCAAATTCATAACTCCTTCTTACTCTTGTGTGAATGAAATAGATGCTATCAATTTGTCTATAGTTTTCACCGTCTACGATTATAGTATATTATGACAATGAAGAGAACATAGACGTTTAAAATAACAAATTTGTTTTTTTTTTCATACCTTATGTATAACTGGATAAAAATATATTACAAACACACCTCCTATCATACTTAAATAATAAAGCATTGAGAAAAGATATGTTTTTATATTATCTCACGGCCAGACACATTTTCGCAATACTCAATACATTTTTTTTATAGGTATTTCTAAAATAGTTGTGTCAATTTGAATATATTTTTGATATGTAATATTGTTAAGATCTTAAAACACTCAATTTTTATAGTAATTTTTGGTGTCCATCTTTGGCCCGAGACACTATGGAGAATAGGCATTCCCCTTTGTATATGAATGTAGTCTATTATTTACGTAGTACATACTAATATTATAAATGCCAAAGTACAAAGCTTTGTCTCGTTCTTTCATTAACATAAACAAGCCCTAAAATCGATTTGGATGGTATTTGAATTATAATTATTTCGAACTTCCACAGAATTGACATCCAAATAAATTTTGACGTTCGCGTTTGCTTTGCTTATGCGTCATATAGTGCATAAAACGCATGCTGCATGCATGCATTTCCTGGGTCTAAGTCACCCAAGATGACATTCGTCTCACATTGCGATTTATACTGTATACAAGGCAAAATCCAAAGCATAGCAATTGCTTTATATGCAATAGAATAGTACGCAGCAAGTGCAATAGGTTCAATGCACCATAAGACGTATTAACAAACCGACTGGTTAAGACATAGTCCATAATCGATTTGGATAATTATTTTACGTAGGTAGTGCTAGCTTTTGAACTTGCCCAGCTTTGCCATCAAAATGTTTATGACAGATTTGGATGGATACAAACTCACTTGAAAGCTGTTTGACATAGGGTAGCTTTTAAGCTAGCTTTTCTATTACTCAGTTTTTATGTCAAATACCACCTGAATGGATTACGATGCAGCACTTTAAAGAAGGTAGGCAACTTTAGCTGGATCTCTTCAAAGGAAGTAAAGTTGCGAGTAGCAGCTACTGTCAAATAATTAGATTATTCGTTTTATAGTCTATCCCTTTATTCGGGTATATAAAAAGGTGAGAATATGTATGTAGATATTATAATTGAAATAGAAGCAATATCACATACAGCCGACTCTCGTTAATTCGAAACTCGAGGGACTTTTACAATATTACGAATTATCGAGAGTTTGAAAAATCAAATGGTTCGAAATTTTCGAGAGGAAAAATTTAAAGTTCGAATTATTGAGTAATAATCAATTATTATTTATTAACTGCTAATTTTTAACAAAATCAAAAGGTTAGAGATACGCATGTACAATGTACATACATAATGTGAATTAATCAAGTCTTTTCTAAATAGTCTATTCTGTATACACCAACGAAAGAGTAATGTCAAACTAATCGTAACAATAACAAATGCTTGTGCACGATGATACAAGTTTGAACTTGTCTCAAAATGTACATACATAAGTGTATGTATACCTCTATGCAACCTGATAACTTAGAATTTTCGAGTGTTTGGCGCCTATGAGTTCGAATTAACGCGTCGTTTTGTTACGTAGTTACGATCTTTTTGTTCGAATTACCAAGTGCTTAAAAATGTATAGATTTTTTTCGAAATATAAAGAGATTTTCTAGGGAACTCGTGATATCTTCGAATTATAGAGAGGTTTGAATTATCGCTGGTTTGAATTAACGAGAGGCGACTGTACATTGAATAATAGCAAAACATAATGACATCGTTTATCAAATTGCAAAAACTTGCATTATTATCACTACGTATTGTATTAATTATTCTCAAAGAAACACTTCAATTATACGCTTTCCAGATTAAAAATTTAAACATGATACCTGCTTGAATTAATTGGCTCCATAGAATTGTTTATAACGTTTAAAAGTTATAGAGTAACTGTCAGTCTCTATGAGTTACAGTCGCAATAGATACATCAAGTGCCAAGTATTTGTGTCTTCAGTCACAAACACTAGAATAAATCATTACAGTTACGCCATACGGACTCAATTAAATTTTAATGTGCCTAATACCTCCCTGTTTACGGTCTAATTATATACATTACAAGTTGTCCCCCGTGGTTTCGCCCACATTTATGATTACTGATCTGCTTCTATGGCTTCTATGGCATCATAGCGTGATACATGTATATAGCCTATGTTACTTGTAGATAAATTAGCTTTCTAATGGCGAAAGAATAAATAAGAGTCCAGTAGTTTTTGAGTTTATTAATTACAAACAAAAATACAAAACTACGATTCATTTATCTATACTAATATTATAAAGCTGAAGAGTTTGTTTGTTTGAACGCGGTAATCTCAGGAACTACTGGTTCAAATTGAAAAATTCTTTTAGTATTGGATAGCCTATTTATCAAGGAAGGCTATAAGTTATATAACATCACGCTACGACCCATGGGGACGGCGCAGTAACGATAAACGCGGGTGAAACCGCGGGAACATCTAGTCCTTCTATATGCCTTGCAGCTCTTCTAGGAAAACTTATTTACACTTACTACAGGCTTTACCATATAGCGAAACGACTATAGATTGAATCATTTTTGAAAAACATACTTACTTTCTTGATTTTAGGCTCAGTGCCTCAAATGTTAGCAAAATTCTCTGAGTTATATATATAATATGTAACGGGTATTATCGCGATCATGCATAATGTTTACCTTTTATAGGCTTGATGTTTCGACCAGGTTACACCGGCCGTGGTCACAAGCTGCAATGTTATGTCTCCGTTTTGAGGCAGAAGAATTTTGATTCACCCTCACTTTTGGCATATTTTGTTGGTCCATGTACCGTCACAAACTACACTCACGGTATCCCTATTATGTATGCTAGCCGTCGTTTCCGTATTCTGTGAATTACCTGACTGTGTAAAACAGCAAAGTTGCGTATTATTAATCACGGGATTCCACGTCGCGGATAATTTGAAGGCATCTTCCCTATTGAAATTTTTATGTTTTTTGATTTCAATAGCTTCTCGCACTACTCTTGGATAAAAGTGGCTTGGTGTACTGTTAGATCTCTTGGAGAAGGAAGATCAGATAAAAAGCCGTGATTTAGTAGCAATCAGATATAATTACTATCGTATTTATATATTATACTAGACTTAGCCCGCGACTTCGCTCGCGTGAACTAGTTTAACGGTGTAACTCGAAATTAGTGTGGATTAAATTTTGCACCATATTTCCGGCTTGACTGAACTAAATCAATTTTGCACCATACATCCGGTTGATATCAACAAAATTAAAAGAAAAAGTCTTTAATTTTTGTAACGTTTAGGCATCATACTCAAAAACAATTTACTGGTTTTTACGTGATGCTAATAAGACAGAAAAACATTTAAAAATCGTTATTTTGTGTACGCCACCCCACAAAACAGTCGAATTTAAATCGGTTTTCAAAATAAATTCCAATGTATAGACAGTCGGCCTCGATGGCGTAGTGGTTGGTGTAACCGACTGCCACGCATGAGGTCACTGGTTCGATTCTCGCCCAAGTCAAACATTTGTATGCATTAACATGGATGTTTGTCTTGGTCTGGATGTTTCTATGTATAATATGTATGTATTTACTAAAAAAAAGTATATATGTATGTTTATCCATTGTCTAGTACCCATAGTACAAGCCCTGCTTAGTTTGGGCTAGATGGTATTGTGTGTATGTGATAGAATATTATTATTATTGTTTTCTACAGTTTTATGAAGACAGTACAATACGCCCTCTCTTAGGTGAAACCTAAAAAATAACTAAAAGAATGTAGCTCTCATATACCTATGCTTGCCCCGATCGTGAGCCATAAAAACCGAATAGGTATAATGAATGAAGTGCTAAATGATTCAAGCCTAAACAGCATGGCTCAATATATCATAACCGTTAATCTTATTTGTAAAGTGAAATGTATCGTATATTTTGATATAACTGTGACGTGTCAACTGTTCCACAGCAAACATAAGGTACTAATTAATAGCAAAGTCCGGAATAGAACGGGTCACTGCACCGACATCAATGCATAGAGTGTTGCAAGTTGTACGTTCGATATTACTGAATCAATTAATTATTGTGAGTGTAAGTTCGAATGATTTTGTTTTATGTTTAATGGCATGTATAATAAATTAATGCTCATTTGGATATGTAGAAAGTTTTGAGTTGTAATTTTATGCGTATTGGGTTGTGCTTTTAAACTATCTAATATGGCTGAATACCAGATTTGTAGGTATATATAAAAAATCTAATACGTAACGGGTATTAACGTGATCATAATTTTTTATGCTTGATGTTTCGACCAGGTTACCGGCCGTGGTCATAAGCTGACTGGAGCGGCGATGTCATGTCTCCATTTATGAGGCAGAAGAATCTTGATTCACTCTCACTTTTGGCATATTTTTGTTTGACCATGTACCGTCACAAACTACACTCACGGTATCCCTATTACGTATGCTAGCCGTCGTGTTCGTATTCTGTGAATTACCTGACTGTGCAAAACAGCGCAGTTACGTATTATTAATCACGAGATTCCACGTCGCGGATAATTTGAAACAATCTTCCCTATTGAAATTTCTGTTTTTTTATTTCAATAGCTTTTCGCACTATTCTTGGATAAAAGTGGAGATCGGTGGAGAGGACTTCCGGACGATGAAATTCTATCCAATGATTAGTGCCCGATTCCAGTATATTATGTTCTGCAATTGCTGATTTGCTAGTCTGCCGGTTCTTCACAGCGGCGATGTGTTATTTGACCCTCTCAGCAATAGTACGCTTGGTTTGGCCTATGTAGGAACTCCCGCAGCTGCAATTTATTTTGTAGACACCTGGCGTTTATAAAGGTAAAACGTCCTTTAGTGTACCCATCATGCTGGATACTTTGGTCCCCGGTGTATAAATATGGAATATTTCTTTAACACCGTTCCGATCTTATCCGTAATTCCTTTTACAGAGGGCATATAGGCGGGTTATCTGCTCTCCTCAGGATGCTTGCCTCTCTTAGTCAGCTGCCTCTATTATCTCTTATTTATATCTCAGTATATCTCATTATTATAATCCAACCCAAAATGTACTGTGTTTCTTAAATATAATAATATTAAAAAAACACACAATGCCCATCAAATCGGTAATGTAACTTTACCAAGTCAACAATATTGTTAGCCTAACTTAACGAAAAGAAAATATTAACATTATAGGCTTCTTGGAATCTTACTTTGGTATAAAGACTTATTCAATACCTACTTATACAATTTTGTTACGGCAAATTTGTTTCTTTAACTTTATAATTTTGTTAACTTATAAAGTAAAAAAGTCTAATACTGTAACGATTTTTCTTCAATATACATAAAATATATTTCCATTTTTCAAATAAATCATAAAGCCTTAATAAAATTATGCCAAAAATCGTTTATCCTTTTGAGATTAATTCGATCACGTCAGGAAATCAGAATAAAAATTTATAACTATAAAGATACAAACAACATATAGAACTATTTATGAATGCTCACCCTTAAAACATTAAGGTGAATTTTAGATGACGAAAAATTAATAAATTTGTCATATATAAACACATTTTGGTTATTTAAAAATTACTTCATGTTGACAGATAAAAACGAAAGTACACCGAACATATTAAATCAGAATTTCAAAAACGAAATTGTTCAGCCTATGAATGATTAAACACGACAAACAGTACCAAATATTAATCGGCTTGTTGCCAACTAATACACAGTGTCCATTCATTTATGCATTCGTATGTCGGCTATTGTAATATACTACATTAATTTTCATATGAGGATGTATAGTTAGAATAAAAGCAACGAAAGTAACCAACGAGATTACGAAACATTTAGCTGGCAGTCATCCGAAGATTTTATAATTTGCAGAGATTAGGCTATTTGTAAAAGTGAATAAAATTAATTATATAGAACATTGACATGTTTAAGATGTTACAAAAGATTGTTTGCTTTGTGATCTATGCGATGTATCTTGATTTTGTGTGTGGTACATTTGTTGATTTTGTCATAACTACCGTTGTCAACACGTGTTTTGACATCGTTGTTGAGATTTTAGAAGGGCTATTTACTTTTGATGCATTTCAAATAAAAAAATAAACTATATTAGGAGGTCCTAATATAGTAAACGTAATGAAAATGTTTTAGTAAAACGTAGAATAAAGACAGTAAGTTAAGTGAGTAGTAGTCCTCTGACTTCGGAGTTTTTTTAAGCAGGTACGTTTCTAACATAAGGCTTTGGCCTTCTGTAAAAAACATACCTGCTTAAAAAGTCGAAGAAAATGTCATATTCATAGCATACGCTTACTTGATTGTACTAAGCCAACTATATTTATGTCAAATGACATATATTTATTGACATTGTCATTACTGTTAGTGATGGAATCATGTGTCTTGCTACCATAATAGAAAATTCTGATTTAAGAAGAAACATTCTTGACTTTAAAAAAACACATTGCCAAATATTTCATACATTACAAACGATCGAATATTTGATATATAACAGATTCTAATTCTTGAGTGGATGTTTTAGACGCTAATTTGAATGCGAATATATTGATATTTGCATTCAAATTAGCATCTGAAACATCCACTCAAGAATTAGAATCTGTAAAATCAAAACTAAACCGATAAAATCTTCTAATGTATTGACATTAGAAGATTCTATCGGTTTAAGTTTGGTTTTGTCAGTTAAACTGATGAGTATACACGAAGAAATTTATAAGAGTAAATGAAGCAAGAGGGATAATATGCCAGGAGACGATTGGCTTTCCTACTTGCTTACTCCAACAGAAGAAGGCGTTTGTTTATAGATTCATGTATGAATTTGACTGATTTATGAAATTTATTATCAACTTTTCTTGAAACGGAAAACAATTTTAACAAATCACACAATAAAATTAATGCGTCGATATTCTAGTTAACAATGACATTATTGTTAATGTTACCAACACGGACGTAATAGCTTTCCTTTATTACCTCCATTAAAATTACACAAATAAAAATATATTGATAAGGACAGACATTAACCATTTCAACATTGCCATCAAATACCAAAAACCCTATAAACTATATATTATTATAGATGTCATTATCATAGTAAAAATAAATGCATCTTTATATAACATAGCATTAAGGTCAAATTAGTTTGACGCTTATGATATTGCTAAAAAATTTCTTAGATGTAACCTGATCCATCCAAAATTTACTACATACATATACATACATAGATTCACGCCTGTTTCCCAGAGATATACATAGGTATGTAACTTTAAGCATATTTGATAAAACATCATGTATATTATATAAAAGCACTTATAAAGAATATTATGAACACAAAATAAAAATTATATTAGATAAGAAATTACTATTGAAAGACTCTCTGAGAGAAACGTCAAGACAGTTTTGAATGCACATGGCAATGATAAATACAGGCTAAAGTGGATAGCCCTTAGGGGTCTGGAACACTCCAAAAAATTCATTGCAAACAAAGCCACAGGCTTCAGCCGGAAGTTCTGCGAGTATAACAAGAGCCAAATATGCCTCACAAGAGCATTCACTGGCCATTTTGGCACCGACGACTTCCTGAGCAGATTGAGATTAGCACACAATTCGATCTGCAGAGCCTGTGGTGAACAGAACGAATCCTTATCGCACCTACTGTGTGAATGCGACGCGTTGGATGGACTGAGTATGGGTCTGATGGGATTGGCATATCCAAACCCTGAAAACTTCAGGCTCCTCCCTCTGAAGTGTACACCGCGGCTGATGCAGTACATTCATAAAGAGATAGCTAAGGGATAAATCTTGGGGCCGACACAAAATATCACACTGGGTCGAAGTGTCGCCGGTCTGTATTGACTGGCCGCCACACATAAGATAAGATAAGATACTATTGAAAGAGACAAAATGTAAATTGTTTCTCGAGACAATAATCAGAGCGTATATACTTCTGAAAAATAAAAATGAACATTTATTTCGTTGAGCCATTCGAACCGCAATACTCCGTAAGTGTGGACAATTTCCCGTGACTTGGGATATGTCCCTGAAGAACTATTACAGAAACATACTCGTAACACAAGCACATTTAGCTTAAACGAAGAGGTTAATAGAAATAATACATCAGTCGTCGCTTAGGGGAATAGGAAACTTACACGATTTTATTAACACAACCGTCTTTGGATGGAAGCACCAGTAAATGCTTCGATTCTGTGGTGATAAAGCTTAATTGGCATTTTTATTGCAAGCTATTTTAGCTTCGGCAATATTCTACCAGAAAATGCGTAATTAATTTGATAGAAAAATAAAAAGTAGTCAAAATCTAAACGTACAAATATCAAAGAAGTATTAAAATTGTTTTAATAATATAAAAGTAATAGTTATTGTACTGATATAGTATGTATGTACAACAAAATATATTTACTTTGTAATATGACTACGAGTGGCGTAGTGGCTTGTGGCTTGAAGTGATCACCTCCCATAATCATTGCACCGAGTTCTGTGGGTTTGATCCCCATACAACACAAAAACTTCTGGGTCTGGGTCTTGAGTGCCTAGTGCGAGATGTTTTTACATTAACGCGATCGACACGTTTATGAAATTCGGCGCTCCGATTCGCCCGCTGCAAGCTCTTAACCAATCAGAGAGCCAAACGCTGTAAACGTTTCGATTGTGTTAACGTAAAAATGCCTTACACTAGGCACCGTACTGTTTGTGCCCATTGTTAGAATGTTGTTAAATTCCTCCAGGACCCAGGATTTATTCCTAGTGCGGTAGTAATCCTACAAAAATGCTAAATAGAATAATAATAATGTCCTCCAGACCGAATTTCGGTCACGGCGGCCAGTCTTAACGGAAACTGGCCATCTGCGCAGGAGATATTATAGTGCACAAGTGTGTGCGCAAACACAAGTGCACTCTCCTAACCCTCAAGATCCGATGGGACGGTAATCCGACACGACCGGAGAGAGATCAGGCGCAGGACCAACGGCTTTACGTGCTTTCCGAGGTACGGGGGTGTCTAACACCGCCAACTTCCTAACTCCGGGCTGCTATTGAGATTTCTTAATATATAAACCCAATAACTTTTTGTTGGCCCGACCCGGGATTCGAACCCGAGACCTCATGCACAGCAGTCACATTCACTACCGCTGCGCCAAGGAGAATAAAAAATAAATAAGTGTTAAAACCAAATTTCTTCAGATTTGGTTTTAAGACGCTAATCTCTGGAACTATCAGTTGAATTAAAAAACGTTTTGCATTTAATATCTCAAGTTTTGAAGAAAGTAATAGGCTATATACGATCAACGGTGAAGTAACCATAGACGTGGGGGTAACTGCGGGGAAGTTGGTGTATTAATATTTAATTAAATTTTAAAAATTATGCATTTTAAATGGATATGTCTCAACAGATATTATTTGATAGGTATTTAAAAATATTGAATATTATGTTATTATTATTACTGTTATTCCTGCAATCTGACGGTAACTTTCAATGAAGGACAAAATAGAAATATGTACATGTATGTATCTAAACTTACACACGTTTACCTATCCCAAATGACATTAATTTAGCAATACGAAAATCAATAACCCATTCACCAACAAACCACAATACACGCGGCAATTTCTGCTCTTATATTCACCCAGTCAAAATGCAGAGGCGTGTTTATTGCGGCCACAGCAATAATAAGCCTGTAGTTAAATCAAGTGTTAAAATGTTCAACTAGACTGCACTAAATGCATTTAGAGGCGTTTCCCTCAATTCGCCAAGCCGTTGGCGTACTCTTAGGGTTGTCATGACTTGAACTTCTTGGACATAATTACCTTATAAAAACCCATCTTGAATATTTATCTATTGAGTCGCAGCGGGACACCGGCGGCCACACACAATAGGTTAACAATTATGTCTGGCATTCTAACAATTCACTGGTTAAGAGTAATTTAAGCAACTTATGAAAAATAAATCACTCATAAACATTACTCAACGTTGAGTGTTAGTTAAATTATAATTAAGTAAAAGCGGTGGGCCGTTGATTAAATTAGTCACTGATCAAAGATTTGAGAGCTATTTAGTTGAGAGAAAGGTCTAAGCAATAGATAACGATATTTTATAAAAGTAAGCCTGTATTTTTTAACTTGTCACCATATCGAGACAATGATAATGCATTGTGTCTAGACATCGGCGTCCGTACGCCAATGGACGAATTAAAGGAGATGTTTAAGCTTTTATAGTACACGGGCTGTTTCTTGCGAGATTGTTCAGTCTAATTTTATATACCCTATGCCATATTTGAAGTATTCAGCTATCTATATATCAAGTAACATCAAAATTGATTTAGTGGCTTTGCGAGAGCGCTTCATAAATCATCTGATTTATTATGTTTTTACGCCCTAAAGCATTCTAGTAATAACCATATTACAATAATGTTTTAGGCCCTATCGTCAAACGCTTTACAAGACATGATTAAATACATTAACTATAACTTTTTTTAAAGAGATATCTCATTTATAAAATACTCTAATAATAATTTTAAAATACAGAATAGTACGGATGGAAGAAATAAGACAAGTAAGGTCCGTGATTGTAATGTGTGGCAGTACATAGACAAATAAAAACATGTGAAAAGTGAGTATGGATCAAGATTCTTCTGCCTAGTAAACGGAGACATGACATCGCCTCACCAGTCAGCTTGTGACCACGGCCGGTGTAACCTGCAATAACCGTCAAGCCTAAAAATGGTAAACATGCATGATCGCGTTAATACCCGTTACGCAATGTGTATCTTCCTTGCAACGCGAAAGTTTAAAAGTTATTAAATGGGATAAGGATTAGAGAAGAAGAAGAAATTCAACACGCATGGTCTACTTGTCTTAATTACTTTATATTTTTGCAATAAAGATGTTGTATGTTTGTTTTTATTTGTTTGATCTCGCTTAGTCAAAGTCAAAGTCAAAGTCAAAAATCATTTATTCATTTAGGTCACAAAGTAACACTTATGAACGTCAAAGTATATAGGTTAGTGAGTTTACTAAGTTACTGAAGCTACATTTAGGTTAGTTGCTAGGTTCAGGCAAAGGGTAGAGCCTATGAGAAGAAACCTGCAAGAAACTCACGGCCACTCTTTTAAATCGCCAGTTAAATATAATTTCAGTATTTTACAACTCAGATTAACAAGGTGTTACAGCCATTATGCCATATACTACTGACTATAAAAAACTAAAGATAATAACAATAATAACTTAATAATATTATAGAGAGGAAATAATTTGAGCTAAGATATATTATTTAATATAAATCTAAAATAGACAGTAAGATGGCATGATGGCGCATACACTTACACTTTGTGACTATGCAAAGGCTTAAATTGACTTATAAGTAATACAGATCTTTGAATCCTGTATGCAACAAGCAACTAGCTCCATGAGTTTTTGTCATTTAAGTAGTCGTTGACTGAATAATAACCCTTCCGAATAAGTTGTTTTTTAACGGCGTTTTTAAATTTAAACAATGGTAAATTAATTATAGTAATAGGTAATTTATTAAAAAAACGTATACCGAGTCCCGCAAATGTATTGTGAACTTTATGTAAACGATGATATGGGCCTACTAACTTATGCTTATTTCTAGTGTTTACGTTATGGATATCACTATTCTTATTATATAAGTAAATGTTATGTTTAATAAACATAATGTTAGCAAATATATATTGCGACGCAACAGTAAGTATGCCAATTTCTTTAAATCGATCTTTCAGGGAAACTCGTGGTCCTAAATTATAAATGCTTATATCTAGAACTATCAGTATCGGATTTTTTTTTGCATTTGATAGCCCAATTCTTGAAGAAGTTTATATGCTACAAGCCCTGGTAGCGGAGTAGTAATTATAAACGTAGTTGAAACCACAGGGCTGGCTGGTTATAAATATTTCCTTTTTATTTAATATAGATACTTCAATTTAATTTTGTGATTTATTATGTAATGTTTTGGGTAAAGTTAGATATGTTATTTTAGAGTGATGTTTTCTAAATTTGTCAACAAGATTCTATTTTGGTCTTACAAACAATTATGAACGTGTTGTATGAAAGGAAAACTTATTGTAAATGTGTTATTCAATTAGGTATACTACGTTTTAAAAAGATGTTCTGTTTTTTTTAAACCTCGCTGCATAAATTACTACCATATTAAAAATGTTGCTTGATCTAATATACATATCTATAGTGATTCACTTATATAGTTGAGCACAAATAAATAGACAAGAGGTGTATTTGAATTTAGCAATAATTTAGAAGCTTCTGGCATTGTGTCTTATAGGCCGCAATACTATGTATTACATGTGACTTGGTCCTATCACATTAGAAGAGAGAGAAGCTCGTACCCGATCCGGCGTTATGTCAATACTAGCTTTTGCCCGCGGCTTCGCTCGCGTTAATTTAGAATTTAACAATCAACTCGGGTTGTACTCTGCTTGTAATAATATATAATAATATAATTCAATCATGATTCGAAAGACACGTGGCGCCATCTATTATCATAAGAACGTTATTATTGTTTTCCTCGGGAACAGTAATTTTTTTCTTGAGGAATGGTAACCTATGTCCGTTTCTATACACTTGACAACGTATATGCAAAAGTTCATGATGATCGGTACAGTGATTTAGGCGAAAAAGGTAACAAACAAACTCATTTTCATTTTATAATATTAGTTAGGAAGTTAGGATTATTTACTTCTTTGTAGTTAATTTTTACGCTACTTATGTATATTAAGAACAAATACTTCCAATTTTGGGTGTTCTCTTGGCTTAATATACGTGAAACCCGCACATAATAAATCAACCATGAAGGAGGCAACGTCATTAATAAGAAATAATTACTTATTTCACTAAAACAATTCATTATCTACAACCAGGCGTCAAATTGTTCGTGTATACGATATATGATTTACGTGGATATATTCTCAGGCGAAGGTGCATTATACCCAATTTTTCCCTAACGGGATAAAATTGTGTCTAATCCAATGTTGTTGGACCTACATGACATAGGACTATCCGATAGGACCTCAAAATCAATCACAACATAAGTGCAATCTTATACCATGCGACCAACGAGACATTGAACTGTTTTAAAGCAAACTCTACTATCAAGAACTTCGAAGACTATAAATAAAGGTGTCCCAAGTAAATCTGGAACGTTTGACAGCCCTCACGGCAGTACACTAACTGCACTAATTGTTTTGGAGTCGATCCAAAATATATACTTACCCAAAATTTCACGAGTAACACGATGCATTTTGTGAATTGTTTTAGTAATAGTAGTGTGTTCGAGATTAATGTCAACGGACCTACATTTATTGGAATTTATTGGTGGCACAGCTGCCTTAGTTTTAAGTACGCGCAGATATTATTACAGGAGTTGGTCAAAAACTTGCGGCGTAAACAGAATTATATTGGCACTCTCGCTAATTGGGCCAGGTTTATATAGCGTGTGACTAAATGATATAGTATTATTTTTATATTATATTCGTGGCAGAGAAACATATTATGGTCCACCTAATAGTAAGCAGTCACTGTAGCTTATGAGAGCATTAAACAACAGGCCTTATACGCAAGATGTTGATTTTTTAAATTAAAGTTCCTGTGCTGGCAAAGGAAGACGATTATACCACTACCCTTCGTCTTACCTTGCAGATAGCACACTGTGTCTCGCTTCTTATCAATTTTTAGGAAATCTTGCAACCCTATTAACTGCAGAAATATATGTGAAGATATAAAAAATATTTAAGTCATCCTATGTCATTTATGTAATATTAAAATCTCGATTCGGCCCGCGACCTTGCCATAACCAAGGGAATAAAATAAATGTTCAGAATAAAAAGTATCACATGTGTTTATCCAGGACATAGTTCCTAAAGGTGCTCCTTTGAACACAGACTATATGTCCTGAAAGTTTTCCTTTCTCCTTTTTGGGAACATCCAAACATCTTCGAAAACTTTCATAATATTAATAAGATATAATAAGAATATTCTAAAACTTAAAATGCACTAAAAAGTTAATAAATAATTGCATATTCTTGTGAATAATTAAATTATTGTTATTATTGGAGTCGGTGTCAGCCAAGGTAGGTTTGTAACTAATTAAACATGAGATGTCTTACTATAATCATAACATAACATTGGCATGCACAATTACATACATAGACGCAGCACGCTGCGCGGGCGGCTGACACCGACTCCATAAATTATAATAATTTAATTATTTACAAGAATATGCAATTATTTATTACCTTTTTAGTGCATTTTAAGTTTTAGAATATTATTATTATATCTTATAAATATTATGAAAGTTTTCGAAGATGTTTGGATGTTCCCAAAAAGGAGAAAGGGAAAAATGGGACCGCACGGGAAGCACCAGCTTTCAAATAAAAAAAGAATCATCAAAATCGGTTCACCCAGTCGAAATAAACGATGTAACAAACATTAAAAAAAAACAGACGAATTGAATACCTCCTCCTTTTTTTGAAGTCGGTAAAAAATGCTTATAACCCAATCACGCGTAAGCCGCATCATCATCACATGACATTATTCATAGAATACGTTTTATCCCATGGAATTTACGCAATCAAAGCCGCACGGATAGCGAGTACAACATAAAATTGTTTTGCGACCTTCAATTATTCAATTTTAAGACTTGTATAATGGCCCTTAAGAATAAGGTAAATCACTGGAATCACTTGAAAGCTAATTGCTTATCATAAAGAAGAACTTATTATTTAGTACCACTTAGTAATTAATACTTTGAAACTGAAATATTGTCGCGAATATGAATCCATGAAAATCTCTTCCAAAATACGACCAACATTAATTATTCTAAGTAATAAACCCAGATAATGATAATGGACTGTATATCAAAACTACCCATTACCGAAAATATACAATAGGTATTTTCACTGAGTCCATCTTAAAGATTACCTGTAAGAAATTGCTTTCAGCTTTAGAGCAGCTTTTTATAAATACATACATTGATAAATGGTATTATATAAGATAAATAACTGTAATGTATATCCAATTAAGATCATTTTACCTATCCATGTATGTATAAAAGTACTCGTAATTTAAATAGACTTTATAAGTAGAATTCTTTTGACAGTAAAATCGCAAATAAAGCACGTTGCGCTTATATTTAATTCAATCAATGTGTTTCAATTACTTATATTGCTTATAACTACCAATGGTTCTAAAATTAAATCTACAAATCTATAAATTAATGAAAATTAAAGTCAGTGCTATATTTTAAATTAGGGTGTCTTCGTACTATAAGAGATTGAAACTATACAATTTAGTGCATTTTTTTGTGGTGGATAAAAGAACCTCTATGATTCTTGCGCAGGCAACAGTATCTTTTTATGTTTAGCATTAACCAAACTTTATCGCTGGAATTGGAATTGCCTCTAGAATAAGATATTCGTTGTCCGTAAGTGAGTCATATGATTGTTTATCATCTAAGTAATCTCTCTCTTTATCATCTTTAATTAAATAAGCACTATAAAAAAATCTTAATCGTTTTTGCCTATTCGAATATATCCTGATAATACACAGAATCTTGCAAGCGTTGTTTCTACAAGAAATATTAATAATAAAATCAGTAACAAATTACACAAAAAAGGAATTTCAGATAGAACTAAGACTCACAAGGCCCTAATTACACACCCAAGTTCGCTGGCAATGAGCCGGATGAATTCACCAATATCTACCAGATAGTTGAAGAAAAGGCTTCCTAAGACCTTTTATGACTATAGAGTAACGGACTAGTTTAGTAGACGACCTTCTCAGGTTCTGGTCATGTCAACACACACATCTGCTACCCTGCAAGGATGGCGAAATGTTTCAATCTTGTCAATGTCACTGAGATAAAAAATTGTGTGATCCAGAAATAGTTGCTTTGATTCTAAGTGTTATTAGTGTACGTATATACTTGTTTAAGTTCCACGCAATACAGGAATTATTTCTAACGCGGGAGTTATCTTTTAATAGACCTTAAGAGAAAACAAAGTTATTCAATTACTTTATATGATCGATTTCAATAAATAAGACACAAAATCAACGCTAACATCTTATAAAGGTTGCTACAAATTAATCTAGTATAAAACCAAAATGGTTCTCCATCCAACAATGCACCACATAAATAGTCGCTTTACCCCACTGACGATATATCAGGTCATACGGTAATTAGCCTCGAGGCCCTGGAATGCCATTCCCGAATTAGATTTATAACCGATATTACGTAACGTATGTACATAATTCATATTTATTATGATATTCTCGTGTCATTATAAATCATATGAAGAGGACGTTCTTCCTACATTGATAAAACGATATTATACAATAAGTACGGTACAATTAGAACGGAATATGCAGTTCATAGACTTATTTGTTTAATTGGATATCATGGAAATTACTGTTCTTTATTAAATAATTGTACTGCAATTCATTAAATAATAATAATAATAAAATAATGATAATAATAAAAAAAAATTGTCAGAATATTGTAGTTACAATGGTGTCACAAAAATTTATATGTCCATAATATCCTGCCGTTTTCAGCGTACAAATATTCATGTATGTATGTACAATAATATTATCAATGGGAATATTAAAAAAATGTAATCTACAATATGTCAGAAAAATATAAAAAAGAAAGCTAAGATAATTAAGAAATTAATGTCAAATGTATAAAGTAATTTAATTATAGGATGTCAAAGTTTCATTTCGGCAGTTATACGTTGAATAGTAACATTTATCTAAAAGAAAATATAATAATTTATTTTTAAATGTCATAAAGTCATATGTATATGTCATAGAGGGTCTTTATTTGGCGAAAGGAATAAGCTTTGCTGTTTAACGTGGCAATGCTGCCAGTCTTCTGGGCACACTACCACTTGACGGTGATGAGCAGGAATTCTATCACGCATTAGTGTTTTACTTTAACGTTTTTGCTTATATTTACTTATATTTGTTATTTATTTCTGATATATACAAGTTTAAGCATAGGCTAGTTATATTATTATTAATATCAAAGTTATTTCTTTATCAAATTTTACACACCTGTGTCTTCTGAAGGAGTAAGCAGATGTGAGAACTAATGATGAATAGACTTTTCACGTTTATCGATCGAATATCCAGACTCCAAGCTACAATTGAGACCTTTATAAAAGTTTTGCTTGTTTTAATGTTAGTTTAAAAAAAAGACAACTTTGCGAACATTGGACATACACACATACACACACACGCACATAGGTACACGCACACAATATAACATTTTATATATTTATTCATACAAGGCTGATCGAATTATGTGAGATGATCAAATAGGGTCCTACATAAATATTAATATTGTGCACATTATGTATAATCGCTCCTTAATTTAATTTAATTTAGTAATTACGTGTGAGGGCACTGGTACCCATAACACAAGTTAAATCTTACCATGGGTACCAGAGTTCAATATAACACTTTTTGGTTCATGAAATTGTTATTATTATTTAAGGATACGGTGTACATAATCAAAGTGTAAATATTGTAAAACCTTTTTTTGCAAATAAGCATTATTATATTATATTATATTATATTGTTACAACAGACAAGAACACCTAGACTTGAAACAACCATTCGAGGATCACATAAATCTTTGTCCCGTATGAGGACTGAACCCACAACACTAAGCATAGCGGCAGAGACGAGGGCCAGTTAAACCACTATATCATTCGTGCAATGCATTGGTTTAAATATTCGCCTTGCAATTGCCAGTGCGCTTGTGTCATGAATTCGATCTCCACGCGAACGAAAATCTTGACATTCTAAATTTACTGCAGTTCTGTGACTGGTTGTTCTATAAGTTTGTTATTTGAAATTTTGGCAAGTCCCTCGGGATACAGGGATTGAGTATATTAAATTACACTAGCCCGACCCGGGGACCATGCCCAGAACTTCACTTCTGACTGCAAACATATGCCACGATTTCTATTCTCGAATTACACGTTTCACTTCTGGTATTTCAAAATTAACCTCAAATCCTAACTAATATTATAAATGCGAATGTGAGTTTGTTTGTTGTCACGCCTTAGCTACTCGACCGATCATCATGAAATTTCACATACACGTTGTCAGGGGAACAGAATAGGACATAGAGTACCTTTCATCCAGGAAAACACTGTTACTAACCTAACCAAACCTACATTTACGCGAGCGAAGCCGCGTGCAAAATCTAGTAAATAATAATTTAGCGACGGTAGCCCATTGGGCAAGCATTGGATCAACGCTCAAAAGTTCGCGCCTATTGCTCTACCGACCACCCACTCCTAACACAAGCATTCTAGTTTTGCTGCCGTAAATCATCACTGGTAATATACACTGGTCAAAGACATTTGTCTTTTTGAAGTGAAAATTTTTTTAGCGGCGTTGTGCACTTTTTTGTGATGGGTAAAAAATGTTAAACTCGCGTCAGGACACGTGACCTGATCGAAAATTCGTAAGACGGAGGGAGAATTGTCATGTTTGTGTACGATAGCGTGTTTGTGTACAATAAATGAATATTGTATTTTACCACATAAATGATAGTACTTTTATACTGATAATTAAAGCAATTTGTGCAAAATTATTCCCTAACAATTCCAAAATATCAAAAATGCACAACGTTAATATTCAAGTTTTCACTTCTGCTGACACTCCCGGAGTGCAAATTTCTTTTTTCTTAATTTGCGGAGCTTAGTCGCATTATGACTATGTCGCCTCATCATAGATTTTTGTCTTGAGACACTGTGGTATATTGGACGCGAAGATATGTCGTAGTTACCCGAACGCTGACCAGCCGAGTCGGATTCGACGATTGATCTCTTTCTCGAAGTTGGACCTACGGATACTGAATTATTTTGATAAAAAAATATATGATCAGTCCAGTTCAAATCGTCCACACACTTTTGCCAGGACAAAAACACAAACGTATGCCTCTAATTTGTCACCAATATACTAGATATATAATACTTTTTTATTATCAAAATATAAAAATAATCGTCTAAATGCAAGTTTTTGGGGTTCCGCTTATCGAAAATAATAAACGATAAGACTAATTGTTGATTATTTAATCTGTTAAGTTTAATTATTTATTACTGTACGGATGGCACAATGGTTTAAATTATAACCTCGCCGAGTAATGTAGGTTCGATTACCGCACGGGGTAAACATTTTATGATGAACAAATATTTGCTCTGAGTCAGGTCAGAGGTATAATAATTATTGAGATGTGATGTTTCAAAAAACAATCGCGTGGCAGGAGTCATTTCTATTGAGGCTGTAGTTTTTTTTAAGAAGAGATATATAACGATTATTTTTATTATTACAATGTCATGTTTATGTAATATGTTTTTAACAAGAGTAGCTTTATTTTCTTTTTTAACGCTTGGCTACTGTGAGTCATTTTCGTAAAACATAAATAACACTTTTTTAAGTGGTAATTCGTATTTAATCATTTGAAGATGTTTAAGAGTAGATATTATTTAAGAAAGTATTAAACAATAAACGACATTTCAATTCAACAATGAATATACAATTTAGACAAAACACACTAACAAAAGTCATACACAATAATCTACATGTATCTTAAATATAATAATAAAAGCCCTATTCATAAACGATGCCATTCTATCGCTGCATGAGTCTATATCCTAAAATATAGGTAAACAGATCGTATTTAGTGAAAATGTTATTTAAATATTGTGTATGCGGAACCATTGACGCGCGCTTTTCTACTCAAACTTAGTTTGTTTTTTGTTCACATAGGCACAGGTGCCAAGCCTCCAAATATTTTTAGTGAAGCAAAGAAGAGATTTATTGTTTACACAACTGTAGTCTATTACATCGGGCTTGGATGACATTTTATTGCAATAGGAGATGACATAATTATTTACCTCTGTTACAAACTTGTTCACAATAAAGAATTAATAAGTCGTAATATTAGATCGACAAGTTATGGGTTCGATACCCACCTACTGCATTACCGAATAAGCTTTACACATTTCTTTAAAGATACCACCCACACTAGACCAATTCTTTAAATATACCAATACGACCTACAAACCTTCAAGAAAAGAGCGTACTCCTTTTTAAAAGGCTGGCAACGCATTTGTACCTCCTCTGGTGTTGCGGGTGTTCATGGGCGGCGGTATTCGCTTACCATCAGGCCATCCGTCTGCTCGTTTGCCTCCTATCTCATAAAAAAAAACTAAATTCCTAGAGCAAGGAAGTATATAAATACACAAAAAAAAACGGGCACAGAGACCAGCCAGACTTGAAACAACTATTTGTGGATCACACAATTTTTTGTAAAGAGATCGAGTCTTTGACACTCGTCGCAGATCCATCGGCCAGGCGACCATTTATACGATTCTGCCATCCACATCCGTGCAGTCAGAAGCAGTGACTCCTGTTGTAAAGTATTTACTTTCCTCGTATTGCATCAATAGGAAACAGTGACCGCTTTTCCCTAGGTAGGACGCAACCATGTTTTCCCTACCTCAGCGATATAAAAAACATTATTTACACTTACCGAACAATCGAGATACTGAGACTTGGCATCAGGACTCGAAACGCATGCTAATTTTAAAACCTAACTGCTAAGAATTATTGTAATTTGGTTAACCCAGATTCTGATTAAAATGTTTACCTCGTCGAGGCGAAAAAACAAAGATATCTATACTGCATTATTCACGGATGCACGATGGTAAATAAAATGTGAACGTAGGCGTAGCCTCGCATGTATTTAATGGCATTTTGGTAGCGCGCAGTGCGCGTTTGAACGGTTTTATCTGTCACCAAGTGCTGTGATTATAAAATAAACACATTCTTTTCACGCACGTGGTTTTGTACGTGACTTTTTGTTTCAATTGGAAAGTTTTAGATGCTGACATAGACTCACCGATGTCTGTAGTCTCGTGTATTAGATTCATATCCAGAACAACGCGTGCTGGGCTCAGATGCCATCCTTACACGGTAGAGTCGATTAGAGCGCGCACCAACAAGTTTGGGTCCTCATACCTCTGCCGAACGACCAAGGCATGGAATTCTCTGCCAAGGCAGATGTTTCTTTCTTCCTTCAATCCTGGGTCCTTTAAGCGGGGCGTGAAAAAGCACCTTCTCAGGCCGTCAAAGTAGAGACCTCAACATCGCCTCGGCTGCTATGAGGGCGGTGTGGAGGCTACTGCTTTTAGACCACACGACTGCTTAACATCAGGTGGAGTGTGGTCATTTTGACGAGCAAATTAAAAAATATTTCGTACCTATAGAGCGCTCGGTAGTCAAAGTCGAGACATGGACAGCAGTTGCATGCTGTGCATGACCTCAGGTTTGTTTGTCTGAACGATCAAGAGTCAAGAGGCAAATTTTTGGTCAAGAGATTTTCAGTAGCAACACAGAGTCTGGAACTGTGGACATTCTAACAGGTAAATAGGTTCTCTACTACCTTTTTATAACATAAGGACTAAAGCCATTGCTAGTGAAATGTGAGCATAGCATTATGAATTTTCTCTCAGGTCTACGTTGATCAGGTCATTGGCCTAATAACATACTGAATAATATCTGGTGCGCTGTCAACTCGCAAGAATGTTGCATCTATATTTAAAGTTCTATAAATAATAATAATAATATAAGCAGTGTATTAAATAAAAGTAAAGATGACGGAAGTAGGTCTGGGCACACTGTACTAGACTCACTCTGGGACCTAAAAATATAGCTCGCGAAATATAAGTGTACTATACATCAGCTTTCAGCTTCTATCTCTTTGTGGATATGCAAGTGAATGGAATGGAAATTCAATTCCCGGATCGGCCAAAGTATTATTGCGTTTTCTGTTTTATTCTGGGACTGTGTCCGATTGACAACAATAGGTATGCCTGATATTACGTGGTATAAAAAGTAAACTAGATTAAGCTGCTAAGATGTGGGGCTCATACGATTAGTATAATATATAACTACCTATGTAAATAAATAAATATGTAATAGTGAAACTCAGCCGTAGGGTGACTTAATAGCTCACTGTTAAGGGTCAGTTAAGCAGGCAAGTAAACAGGGGCTTTCTATGGAATTAATATGTACTTATTGTAAGTATTTATTAATACTATGGGGTTGACATCGTCGCATGCGTTGCCGCGTCGTCACTAAGGACGACGCAGTGTACGCTCGAGTTTCGTTGCCTAGCAACCAGAACCATCAGATATTTACGTTGCATTCGCTCCTTGTTGCCTTGATTAAGTTGTTTACTAGATATTGCGTGCTCCGCACGCATGGGACCTACATCAATAAAAAGCCTAAGTCCTTCCCCAGGTTTTAAACTATATCTATACCAGATTGCATCTAAATCGGTTAAGTGGTTTTGCCGTTACTTTCGAATTTATAATATTATAAGGAAGTAGGGATATATTACTTCAAAAATAGTATCATGCGTTTATTCATATATATTATTTCAGCCTTTATTGTCCCACTGCAAGGCAAAGGCCTTTCTCGCACTTGTCAACATCTCTCTGTTATGCGTTAGTTTACGCTCTCCTAAAGCTGCCCAATCCGCACCGCTATCGTAGCCTCGGTCAAAGAAAATTACAAAGTACAGATCGCGCACTGTATGATGACCGGTCTGAACATTGCGCGAGTGGCGTCGCAGTTACAAGTTATAGGTCTCTTTGGTGACAGGGGGCGGGGGCGGGACGCCTCTTAGCGACTGTACATGCGCAACAATTCAGAGACTCTATGTTCAGTCCGGCCATCACATATTGCGCGATCTGTATATTATTTCGATTATTAATTCACCATCATGACCAAATAGCTATGATGATATCTATCATCATAGCTATTTGGTCATGATATATATCTATATAAATACATGAGAATATAAAGAATGATCGATTTTAATTTCAAGAAATTCAATATTGTATTACTGAATAAAACTATATAATAATTTTGTACTACTTTAGCTCGCACCTCCGTTTAGCTGAAAGTTAGTTCAGCAACCAACGTTTCATATCAATAATTTCATTTATAATCATTTAAACTATCCAAAATAACATTATAAATTATATTTAGAAAAATGTTTGTTCTTCTCTGAGAGAATTTTCAACAAAGTATGTTAATAATTTTTATCAATGTCAGTATTCGAAAACTAGATAAATCCAATAATGAAGAACTTGGATTCGTATCGAACGTTATACTAAATAAATATCAAGCTGTTCCTCGTCATCTATTCAATCGATTTTGAGTAAACATGCTTTTTTTTATACAACTAGAGTGGCAAACAAGCATACGGCCCACCTGATGGTAAGTGGTCACCGTGGCCTATAGACACCTGCAACACTAGAGGCATCACTTGCGCGTTGCCGACCCTTAGGAATGGAAGTTGGAAGGAGAAGGAACGGGAAAGGGGTAAGGGGTGATTGGGCCTCCGGCACTCTCACTCACCGGACCAAACACCACAGTAGGAATAGGTACTGCTATTTCACGTCGATATTCTGTGTCTTTCACCGGTCGAGCCGGCCCATTCATGCTGAAATCAGCGAGGCTCTACTACCTACTAAACTTTAGACACTGAGCCGGAAAATTGGTAACTAACTAATTTAAGTATACTGATTGTGTTAAAAATCTGTACGTTTTGTGATATATGTACGTTCCTACGGACAAAATACCAAAATTGGCCGGTATGGTATCAGCATCTTATAGTAATTTTAATGGCCACGATTAGTACCTACTAAGACAAATAATTAATGCATAGTCTCAAGCCCCGTCACAATTTTAATATATATTTAGACCAAAAGTTTGGGAGCAATAACGAACAGCGGAAATGTAGTTTTCATTTTGATTTATCAAGTATATTCGAAATCGATTTGTTTATTATTCTTCAGAGTATTCGCACTTTTTGAGCTCACGAGATTGTAAAACTGGCATTGAGCCAAAAATAGATCAATTCTTTTACTTTCACCCGTTTCTATTTAAATGCATCTAGACTAATTTAGATTTTGCAAGTAAATACTAGATGCTAAGCCACATTTATTTACTCAAAAAATTATTGAAACAGGTGTCGTTTAAACAAATATATTTTCTTTGTTTCAAATGTAACCGCAAGTACTTTATTGTATTAGAAGAGATTCCTTGCATACTTGTATAAGCTTTATTTTTGTATTATAATTTATAATAAATGGCCACTGCAGAAACGATCGATAATTGTCATTTTTTGGTTTGGGACGACCGCTGTAAATTTTTCTGATGCAACTGACGAACAAACCATTGAAATAAACCAAAACTTGAGTCACGTCTGAAGAAATATAGATATTTTATTATTTAAGTATAATAATAATAATAATATTCTACCACATACACACAACACCATCTAGCCCAAACTAAGCAGAGCTTGTACTATGGGTACTAGACAATGGATAAACATACATATATACTTATTTTTTTGTAAATACATACATATTATACATAGAAACACCCAGACCAAGACAAACACCCATGTTCATGCACACAAATGTTTGACTTGTGCGGGAATCGAACCCGCGACCTCAGGCGTGGCAGTCAGTTACACTAACCACTACGCCATCGAGTCGTATGAATCAGATATAAGTTTTTTTAATTGCCAGTCAATATATACCTAGGATTTTGAATGAATCCGCAAATTTGGTCTGGAAGACATTAGGATTTTGAAGTATATAGACTGATCACCGAGCCGCCAGACGTACGTCATTTTAGCACAGCAGATATTTTTACTTTAGATGTGTAATATGTAGGTTATTAACGTATGCATATTAGTTACTTTGAAAGTGAAATAAATAATCTGAAAGTAAATATTCTATTTATTATTCATTTTTTTAGGATTATTGTCGTATAATAACAAGTCATAGTAGCAACTTTCACTGGTATCGTATTACTTACTATATAGTAGTACTTACATTATAGGTTCAACTAACAATTTGTCAAAATTCCTTGTTCGATCAAATTATATAAGTACCTAATTATTATTATATTCTTCAAATTCACCAGCTATATTTTTAAGTCAGCATATTGCCAGACTTTGTGTTGCCACAAAAGAAGTCCATATCAGAAAATCCAATAATAAGCAGCACGACCTTGAAATAAAACTGTGATGCTTATGCCGCGGATATTTTCAGAGTTTCAATATAGTCTAAAAATATAGGGGCACTAAACCTTTAATAGAGTAAAATAGATATAGTATAGATTAATATAGTTTCTTGATCAACTATCATTAGTCCCCATTTTTGGACAACGCGTGCATAGCTGTTTGTATTCTCCTGTTTAATCTTGAGTCCTAATCTGTATCATATTGCTCGTCTTACCATCACGTCCGAACCTAACAACGACGTACTTGATAATGCCAATTATTTATTTATCGATATCTTACTCCTCGTACACAACACATATTATATAATATAACGATCAAAGAATGATGATAAAGATAGCAGGGTAGCAGAAATGCGTTGACCTATACGACGAGACACCGATAACCCCGAGGTCGGCTGGCCTACACTAATGGAGCGTATACAATTGCTATTAACATATAACACGGCTAAATTTATTCGAAAGCCTCCTTAAAAATATAGAGACGGAGATAGAGAAGGTTAAGAGTACCTTAAGCCGACAAGCATATATACAGAATTTTCAATTTCAATTTCAATGCTTTATTGCTCTTCATATGTAATTACATGTTGTTACAAAAAATAATATAAAAGACCAGATATGGGCCCTGTCGGGCACGGAAACATAGATAAAAGAGGAGAAAGGAGGCAGCCACTGGTACAATTTTTAAAATATTGCAACAATAAATAAATTAAAATTAATTAAATGGAAATAAGTAATCAAAAATTTAAGTGGGTACCTAAATTCTATTTTTCAATTTGTTTATCTTTTATTTATATTTACATAATAATAATATGAATTTATTTAAAATGTAATGCGTATGTATGAAGCAAGAGCAAGATGCCTAGATCGTAGCAAGTGGAAAATTCGTCTCTGTAGGTCTACCAAGAAAATGCCTTACCGAATCTTCGGACGAACGAAATATTAAAATTATACCTATCACGATGTTTCTTAGGATTTCTTTCTTTATAAGTGTCATTTTTCCGTTGCTAGGACTACTTCACTGTAGAGTTTAGTGTCATCAAAGTGTTACCTCATATGTTTCATGGTACTAATAGTACCAACAATATGCCCGAAACTTCGGCATTTAGGTTTCATGGTTTGCCTACTGTTTATCCCAATGGACAACAGGCTTGACTTTTTCAAGTTTCAAATTCAAATCTTTATTGCTTTGCCACAACGTAGTAGGTATATAATAATAGATGGAAGACTTATAGCTAAGAATCAATTGTGGACCCTGCCGGGCACAGCATACTAAATATATTAGGAGAGAGGAGAGACTTTGTAAGTGTGTATAAACGAAAACGTGCTTAAGAAGCAGGCAGGAATAAGCCTACTCTAAAAAATACTATAGCCTGCCATTGCATATTATAGTAATTTTACCATTGGTTCCCTTTCACTTTTGCCATGTTTCTTTTCGTTTAGAGGAAACGTCTTTGTAATGTACGTGGCATACACAAAGAGCCACGCATAAATCTTAAGGTGGTGACAATAGCAAGTTTGATCTAACTATAGCAAATATTTTCGGCGCATATTCTTCGATATTTTAGCTGCATTAGACTTTTAGGTAAGAACCTGAGACTACACTTAAACTCAATGTCTTTGGCGACCGCTAATATTATAAGATAAGCCAGGCGCCACCACGGGCACGCCACGATCGTGGCGGTAAGTCCCGCTTTTGAGGAGTGGCTGGAAAGGCGGCATGGTGCCCTCACCTTCCGGCTGACACAGGTAATGACTGGCCACGGTTGTTTCGGCCAGTTCCTGTGTCGCATAGGCCGGCAGGCGACGCCCGGATGTCATCACTGCGGCGACTGCCGCGATGTTGTTGTGGACACGGCGCTGCACACTTTGGCTGATTGCCCCGCCTGGGCATCGCAGCGCCGTGAGTTGATCGCGGCAGTCGGATTGGTTGCCCTCTCGCTCCCGGCCGTAGTTCAGTCTATGGTCCGGAGTGAGAGGTCGTGGAATGCCGTCGCCTCCTTTTGTGAGGAAGTGATTTCCATCAAGGAGGCGGCGGAGCGGGAGAGGGAGCGTTTAAACCCTCTCCCCAACCGCAGAGCCTGGCGCCGCAGGGCGCGAGACGACCTCCAGCCACCCTGTGTTTTAACCTGGGGATGGTGGGCTTTGTGGGCCTGCCCGCCATCCGTTCAGCACCAGGTCCGAGAGGCGGCGTGCGTGTTCCCACGTGCGCCTCTGTGTAATGTCTTTGTCCCCCCAGGGGGCCGGTGGAGGAAGTATTTTGTGTAGTGGCCTGCCGTTTCACACGGCGGGCCGAAACCATGGCGGGGTCGCGATTGAATGTGAAAGTGATTCGCGCGGCCTCGCCGTCTATGGTCATGTCGAGGAACACCGTGGTAGGTTTAGTCGGTATTACCGGGGTATCTTTTCCCCGGTGAGCCCGACATAACCTCTCCGTCGCCCCGCGGAGAGGTATGCGTCAAAGCATTCCCCTACGTAAAAAAAAAAAAAAAATGCGCCACCAGACAACCATCATTTACTAATTATTATAGTGTAATTAATAAGATAAATTTATAAAACTTGGAGAGTACTCTACAATTAAACAGATCATAATTTGGAAAACTTTATCGCTTACAAAAAAATAAACAACTTTTCATCACAGTGCAATACAATTTCCTTTTCTGCGAAATACTTGTGGCGTTTAGCTATTTAAAATTCGCAAATAATTCAGCCGTAATACGAAAGAATGCCACGCGTTCCGTTAATGATACGATGACTAATGGCGAGCAATAAAACTAGTAAAGCTTACACACGTAACACTTTCAGCTATATGAAAACACTAATACGTGGTCGTAGGAACTACATTTAAATGTACTCTGTTATAAACTTCTTCATTTACTGGACAAAGATTTCAAGGTGTGTGAATGTCTAAACATCTTCATATGAATACATACACTGTGTCACGGCTACATTCCAGAAAAGATTGAAGTGTATTATACCAGCACTTTCATTCAATATGCCTCACAATTTGAGACCTTTATTCATTTATTTATTTATTTTAAGGTACATCAACAATATACATATACAAAATCGGTTTACATAAGAAGCTGAAAATAAAAACTTATGTGTATATCTATTATAGATGTACACAACATTTTCTGTACAAAATTAAAAAGAATAAAAATTAAACATAAATTCAGAACTTAATACAAATTTAATTATTTATTATTTACAAAATAGAAACAAAAAACAACAACAGTCAACGAGATCTGGCACAGCATTTTCTGCACTATCTTTCGCTTAAACACTTTGAATAAATCATGAAAAATGTCAAGATCATCTTTGATCTTGACTGCTACTGAGAATTTCATGACAGAAAACCCGTCTGCCCATCCCGGGAATTTAATCCAAGACCTCATTCACAGCAGTCATTTATTTATTTATTTATAAACACATCCCACACAATCCTTACAAGACAACCCAATGCGATTGTGGGGTAAAAATAACAAAACTAAAATAAAAAATTTAAAAAAATCATGCATATGTACTTACATATAAAATATAAAATAAAACTAAAAATTAAACTAGGCTTCAAGATCACATAACTCAATTAATTACAAATACATTACGCATTATGTATAATATGATACAACACATAAAATTCATCAAGTACATCTGTAAATAAAAGTTTTCGCTATCCCGAGATTTTATATAGTTGTTACTTTAGTATTATCTTATTTTATTCTTACAATGCCGAATGCTGTACGATGGCTGTCAGTTTTATATGTTATGCGCTTATATAGATGTTTAGCTCAGTGGGGAGACCAACAGACTGAATTGCAGAGGGTCTCGGGTTCGAACCCAAGTCGCGCATGATTTTCGGAAGTTATATGAGTTTTCGAAATTTGCCTCGGAGAGCACGTTAAGCCGTCGGTCCCGGCTGCCATGAACATCTATGGCAGTCATTATTAGGAAGTCAGTGTCCTCTAATATCCTGACACTAGTCTAGCCTTAGGGTATCGTTAGCCTTCGGGTTGCGGAGGTCAGGTGGCAGCCGCTCTGTTGAAAAACTGATATCCAGTCAAAACCGGTTAGACTAGAAAGCCGGAGTATTCCGCTTTCGACACCAATTTTTTCGGCACCTATGGTTTCGGAAATAAAAAGTGGAACAGCTTAGGTACCGAAACCATAGATGCCGAAAAAATTGGTGCCGAAAGCGGAATACTGCAGAAAGCCGACCCCAAGTGACTTGGGGATAATAAAGTCTAGGGAGAAGATTGTATATATCTGGCTCGGCGATGCAGTGGTAGTAAGTAAAGCTTGGGTGTACGAGTATATTAGGTCTCAAGTCCGAATCCCAGGATGGAAAAGTGTTACAGAAGTGAGAAATTATGCCGAGTAAGCTCATCTTTTAGTATGTGGAACCTTAAGAGATAGCTAGACTGTACGGATGGCGTAGTGGTTTAAGTAGTAGCCTCGCCACTGCCACAGCGTCGAATGTTGTGGGTTCGATCTCCACACGAGACAAAACTTAGAGTAGTAGAGCCTCGCTGAGTTCAGCATGAGTGGGCCGGCTTGACCGGGGAAGGACTACCCTTTCACAGAATATCGACGTGAAATAACAGTATTCCTGATGCGATTCGTTCGGTGAGTGAGAGTGCCGGAAGCCCAATCACCCCTTTCTCCCTTCCCGCTCCTTCTCCTTCCCACTTCCTTTCCTAAAGGGTCGGCAACGTGCAAGTGATGCCTTTGGTGTTGCAGGCGTCCATAGGCTACGGTGACCACTTACCATCAGGTGGGCCGTATGCTTGATTGCCACCTTAGATGAATACAAAAATTGTATGATCCACAAATTTTTGTTCCGAGTCTGGGTGTGCTTTGTGTCCGTTTTTTTAATGTTTGTGTCCCCCACGACATATGTATAACTGTTGTCAATTTCAAACTAAAAAAAAATGTGTGTGTGATGTTGATGTTGTTGATGTTCATTTGTATTGAACCATGATTGTATACATTTTGCATGCCTTACGGTAGAATCACTTGAAACATGAACTTTTAATAACACCGTTGTAACAGTGTTTTCTGCAAAAATTAATAATTTGAATTTGAATTTGAATGTATCTACGTGTCAACGTGGGAGTATGTTTGTATAAAAACAGTAAACGGTTAACAGCTGCTTGTGTGTTTATTCGCCTATATGAAGCCAAAAGACCTAGCCATGTTCAAAAGCAGTGGTTACTTTTTACCATCGTGTGGGCCGCTGACTCCTTTGCCACCAATGGCAATAAATAGATCATAGAAAGACTTTACAGGCAATTGATGAAGCTACTGTAACGGTCAATCATATAACGATTTATGTTTTCGAACTTAGTAGCTTAAGAAGCTTCTCTCAGTTCCCATAAAAGTTATTAGATCCGCAGAACGTAAGGCTCAGACCTATTTAATAAAAATAAAGGTATTGTCTATATTGGCTTTCATTGCTATGAAAGCAATACTTGGAATGGTGGACTAGAAAGCCTTTTAAATAAAACTTTTACTTGCAAGTAGTTTATAGGTACCTACTTCGTTTAAATGATGTCTAGGTTTTAGCAAAGGGAGGGAAGACCTCTACTTTTAATCTAGAATTCAGCGGAAAATGTAACAGTTAGGAGATTTACTTGAGTCTCAGATTTTGCTCATACAGCTTGAATGGGTCTTCGCCCCACTGAAAATTGTAACCCACTTTGTGTTGTGTTCTTAGGTAGGGTTCCCAGGTACCTTAAAAAGCGCTGTTTTATCGAATAACAATCACTGTGGCGTATCTCCATATGTTGTCAATACAGATATTCACTTTTTTAAGAAATATTTAAACGCGAGTCTCTTGCATCAAGCGTCCATATTATACGGTAACTGCTTACTGCCAGATGGGTGGCAGTACCTTATTTGTTATCACCTATAAAAATGATTGCTTCATTAGCCTAGTGACATAAGTATGAACGCTTTTGCTATTGATTGCCGAAAGATCCTGGGCGTGGTATAATGCGACGGTTGCCCAAAGGAGAAGTATTTATATTAGTATATCAGGTCGTAGATCCAAATTCTAGCCATTGTAATACCAGCATGAACGCACTCAAATATAAGCATATTAGCTTAGAGGAAGAGTTTAACAAGAATACTACTAAGTAATTTGTAAACTAAATAGCAAACAACTTATTTGTTTAAAAAATAGAATGGCTGGTAAGCTTACGAATTCCTGTCCTGAGTCTGGAAGATGGGATCTAACTCTTGACCACCAATTCTAAGTTTAATAGGTAGTTGTGAAAAATATATTTGTTGTAATGAGCCTGTGCCCACAAAAGCTTTGACTGTTTAAGCCATCAGTATGAACCCAGAGACGTTTTTAGCTTGGTGGCTGTTCCAATATACTAGCTTGTAAGTTTGCACAATGCATTGCTTGAATCAAGGTAACCTTACTAAGAGCTTACTGCCAGCCATTTATACGTGAAGCCTAATACGTTAAGCATATTCAATCAGCTTATAATAATTCCAGTGCAATAATGGTTTAGAACCCTAACAGGGCTGCTGCTTCAGGCTTTTGAAGACGCTGGCGTTGCGTTCCTGCAATATTACTCAAAAGAACAGCGTATTTAAGGTATCGATAGCGCGACAGTTCCAATAGTTATTCGGTCCTCATTGTGAGGAGAGTAGACAAAGATTGTCTGTTTATGAGGTAATTAAAAAACATAGGACATAGAAAGATGTAGATGAATAAGTATCAAACACAATAACATCATAGTCGCAACTACTTGATTGGTATAATAATGAAGTGTATAATCGCCTTTACAGTTATGTAAGTGTACGTTAGATATGCCTTTTTAATTTTTAAAGGTCGACCGAGGGTAAAATTATCCTTATTATTGACAAAAAAAAAATAAATACAGGGTTACCTATATTATGCGTTATATACATAGATACTTATAGGTTACTAGCTTTTGCGCGCGGCTCCACCCGCGTGGTACCTACATCAATAAAAAGTAACCTATGTCCTTCCCCAGGTTTTAAACTATATCTGTAGCAAATTTCATCTGAATCGGTTGAGTGGTTTAGACGTGAAAAGGTAACAGACAGACAGACAGATAGACAGACAGAGTTACTTTCGAATTTATAATATTAATATAGTAACGATTTCTTGGCTTGATTATTTATATATGTTTATAGGACAATATAATCACATTCACTTTGATGGTTAATTTCAAAATGTTTTAACAGTAAAACAGGCAATATTTATTACATAAAAGTCAAATTAATGCGTGATACTTGCCCGAAATTATTTTACGACACCAATCTTCCAGTTTTTATGTGTTTTATAACCACTTTATAAAATATATATTTAAATGGCATTTGTAGACGTAATACAAACGGTTTTGCCAAAGTCCAGCACTATAGCGTAATAATCATTTAAAAGTTACACGAGAATCTATAAAAAAATACCAACTTGAAATCATTCTCATTAGAAATCTATGGAAATCTGATCTAAAATTGACAAAACACAACAATAGATGTATCCTATTACCTACATTAAAGTTGTAAATGTAATAAAAAGAATTAAACCTAGCATTGCGACGGTAACAAATAATTTCACTCATAAAATACAAAACACCCGTTCCATTGAAAGCGCAACAGTATTCACTGAATAAACAATAGAAAATATAGATAAAAATTACCATAACCACCTTTACTCACCGGCCTGTTCAGATAAACACAAAACAAATGCCACTGCACACCACAAATTGAAACACACACTACACGTATTTCGGTCGGCGAACTTTTCGCGAACTTTTACTAATCAGCTGAATTGTTAGCGAAGTTTTCGTACCACGTGTTGCTCGAAAAGCTCGTATTACGCGGGAAAAAACAATTTTATTTCATGAACGCGAGGACGCGCCGCTCGCCCCTCCTTCCCGTAAGTAACTGACAACTGACTGACCGTTACGTATTTTCTTGTACATATACATATAAACAATTTATTTTCATAGACGCATCAATGCGACTAATGTACGATACGGCGTGTCGAAGTATTTTGATTAAAAAAATTGTATGATGATTCTATTTTTAAATTCCCAATGGCGTGACACTATCCTATCGTAGATTTTGCGCGGATGGATTTAATAGTAATTGTACCGAATTTATGATCGGATATTTGATTTTTGAGCTAAGATGCCCGTGACGTCATTACATCGAAATTTTTTTATGTGAAGATTGAAGACTAAAGAAACCGGAGCCGGATTCTAAGTTTGAAAAATGTGCTGTGTATTAAATAACTACGCATATTATGTTTGATTATTTGCAATGAAACAGTATCAAAGTTTCAAGATAAACCACACTGTCATATTAATTGTATTTAATGCGAGTAGTTAAGGTTAAAATATTGCAATACTAGTCATAATGTAGACTCTTTACTTGCCGTATAGAGAGTTGAACGTAAAAATGTTGCCACGTATTGAGCTTATTTCGCTACAAAAAGAAATTCATTCGAGTTTATTTTTATCATTTTAATAGTTTAGTGTTCAATATTAACAAACAATTCTAACAAATGAAAATAATGATTTTAATAAAACTTCGATACACAAAGAACATTAAAACTAATCGTTACTCAAAAGGGTGTTTCTTCTTTCAAAGTTGCAGTTCAAAGGGACACATCCACACGCAAAGTTCACATTATGTTTAGTAAAATAAAAAGGACAATAGAAGGCGTTAATAATAATTATTATTATTGGACAGTTTGTTTACAAAATAATACGATTAAGCGAACAACAACAATGATTTTATTGAAGAACTTATTGTTAACTTGATCTTTGATATATGTTATCTACTACTACTTATACGATGACGTTGATTCTTTAGCATAAATTAATATTTATGTCAAAGTCAAAGTCAAAAATGATTTATTCATTCAGATCACAAAGTAACAGTTATGAACGGCAAATATATTTTAAGGTCCTATTCTCAGATTGAGAAACGTGTTACCACTGGGTTTTTATTCCAGGAAATTCACATTAGCATCACGAAGTCTGTGACAGTGCCTGGGAAAAGAGGTTTCACTTCATTCGCTCTTATGAAATTCTTGGCAATTTAAGGTACCGACTTCACAATAGATTGTATTAATTAAAACGTTCTCACATAAGCGATTATGCGTATCCTTCCTATTTAATTGGAAAGGTTTTACTGATCATTTGAAGCTAGACTAGAGAATACAAAATCATACCAATTTAAGCTTTATTTATTAAACAATAAGAACTTCTATTGCCTACAATAAACAATAACATTTATTACTCCACATACGTACAAGAAACATGTAAACATTATTGTATGTATAGGATATTAAATTGTTGTTTTGTGATTTCTCCTGGCAACCCTGAATCAATATTAACTAATTGGTCTGTTGCACACCAAGTTTTCTTGAGGATATTAACTTTTATTTTATTGCTTTTGCTCTTTACGTAACTAAATGAAAAAGTTATCAAGCTGCCTGAAGTTTTCTTTCTTGGCTTAATCTTTAGATCTGATGACTGCACGGTTGGGTTAGCGGTTTAAATGGTCGCATGGGCACTGCCACTGCGTCGAGTGTTGAGAATTCGAATCCCTCACGGGACAAAAATTTGTGTGTTCCACAAATGGTTGTTCAGAGTCAAGATGTTCTTTGTGTCCGTTGTTAGAATGTTTGTAAAGTCCCCCGCGACATAGGAAATATACCTAGGGCGGAAGTTGTCTTTTTAAAAATCAAAAGCAAAATATCTGGTTATAGGATTAAGGATGATGACTCTGTATAATATCGACTGTCATTATGATATTCGGTATTGACGTCCTTTTTTGAAGTATTATGCTTGACGATCACGTAGTTGTGATGATAAGATTTCTGACTAAACACAACACAACAAATAAAGGAATAAAGTGTATCTTTTTTTTTATCTTTTATTGTTTAGGGACTTTTATCTGTTTAGGATATGCTAGTCCCATCAAGCCTTAAACTTAAATATACACATATACCTTATATCTAAATAAAATGAACAGGAATAGACACTCAAACACTGCATACAATTAAGAGCCATCATATTTGTACAAGGCTAGATCATAAATAAGTTTAGCTTCACTGGATATTAGTATAGACAAAATACTTTGTATTATACCAACATCCAGCCTATTAATGTTAAGCTCCCGTATCATTCTATCCCTCTGTCTTTGATTCTTTGAACACTCCATCAACAGGTGCTGAGTATCATCAATTGTGTTACATATTTCACAGTTTGATGATAATACTTTTCCCATAAGATGTTCAAACTTCTTGAATGGAATCTATGAGCAGTTGTCACATACTTTCTGCTTAAATTTACGTTACTGAACCAGGGTATAAGAGGAGGTTCCGATTGCATAGTTTAAAGTGTATCTTAGACTATATTATTATAACGTTTACATAGTTTCTAAAGTAATTATAATTGGTTTAACACTGGAGGTATAAAGTTCTGAACGCAATAAAATACTTCACTACTATTTTTATTCCTGCTTTTTTATAACAAAGGTGGCAGAAAAGCAAACTACCAAACTACAATAAGCGATTGATGTAGTCGATAATCGCTTGCAATACTACAGGTATTACTCGAGTATTTGACCCTCGGCAAAAGTTTTACCGTAAGAGGATAAATCTACATACGAGCCTTTCATTTTTACCGGCACCAAGTAAAACATAATTATCGGTTTTTATTTTCTCTTTAGTTTATATTCCTTAAAAATAATTTGTGTAGGTAAGTATATATTATGTTTATTATTTAATTAGGTCATTGTTCATTGAAATAAAAGAGTACAGTAAAAAATAGCGCTCTCTTTCACTCGCATAACTCATTTGTCGTACGATAAAATAGTAGCTTCATCATTCATATTCATATTGTTTTAATTATGGATGTCATCTTTCATATACCAAAGATTGAGATTACTCTTTAATTATTTACTTCTTAATTACTTACCCACTTGTAAATAAATGCTGTGATTATGCCTCGAAATATAAGTGGAGCAAAACCTATTTAATTTAAACCCCAATGCTAAGTAATTATATTTCAATAACAAATTGGCCTTCTAAATTTTATTTCAACATTGATACTAGCAACCCTTAATTATGTGCAGCCGTTGTGTCCCAACAATCACGAAGACAGGACACGGCATCCAAATTACCTGATCGATAGTAGCTTTAATACATAACGGAAAAGTTCGGCTTAAAGTTCAATACCCCTACAAGAGAACTAGGGACAGTACGAAAATTGATTTTAATGATGGAGACATTGATTGTAAAAACTAGCTTAAACGATTCTTCAGATATCACTGTAGAATCGGCAAGTGTTAAATAGTTTGAATAAGCTTCTTAACTGTGTTGACAATGGGAAAAGACATTAAAAAAGGAGTCTTTCTAGTGATGGAGTCTGAAAATTGTAGGTACATTTCCGTGCTGCCTAAAGCACCTGGAAATAGATGTAGATCGAACTAGATACCTCGCAATCAGACGCAAACTTATACCAAAGGACGGAAGAAGTAATCGAAATCGATTACAACTAAAGTTAGTATGCGCAAACGAAATAACAGCCTAACTATCCTAATCCTAACTAATATTATAAAAGCGAAAATGAGTTTGTTTGTTTGTTACCTTTTCACGCCTAAACCACTGAACCGATCATCCTGAAATTTTGCATATACTTTGTCAGGTGTACAAAAACGGGCATAGGCTTCATTTCATCCCGAAAGAAATTACTGTTCTCGAGGAAAATAACAAAAACGTTCTTATGATAATAGATGGCGCCACGTTTCTTTCGAATCATGATTTAATTATATTATTACAAGCAGAGTACAACCTGAATTGATTGTCAAATTCTGAATGAAAGCGAGCGAAGCCGCGGGCAAAAGTTAGTAGTTAATATTATTACTCAGTGTGTCCCAAGCATAGCAAAGGTAAGGCCAGCTAAAAGCAAATGACCAATCGATATAGCTTTAATAATTGATAATGCCGTGGACTGTACACCGCATTTACTTTTACACGTCTTATCGATCCAGAACGTAGCTTTTACAGACATAATTATTGTCGTATTGTGAAGAGAAAGTAGGCATAATTATTGGTGGAGGGTTAATAAATAATGTGGGTAGTTTGGGCTAAGAACAGGTCTGGCTGTCACCCTGTCATAAATTAAGGGGGTCATCCAAGGAGTTGTATTAGGGCCATCTATTGTTTATGAGTACAAATAAAGGTGATGGGAATCGATCAATATACTTCATCGTAGATGATTACTTATTTCTATGTCGTAATAGCTATTTGTGTTGCAAATTTCTTGTGTTCCTGTTAGCTCTTCTATATAAATGGATTTATTAGAAGTAAGTTTAAGTCAATTTCTCTTACGTATATTTTTTAAGTATTAACCATTTGGCTACTGTTGTTTCTTTATATATGTCATTAAAAATAAATATACATAATAATACATTACTTGATTCGTTTGCTTTGTTATACAAAGCACGAGAAACTGCGGCATTTTAATTAGGGATAAAAACAGTAACTTTAAGTTAACTCCCACACTATGAGTAATTTCTGTGTCGCGGGGGACTTACAAACATTCAAACAACGGACACAAAGAACACTCAGACACGGATCAACCATTTGTGGATCACACAAAATTTTGTCCCGTGTGGGATTCGAATCCACAACACTCAGCGCAATGGCAGTAGCGAGGCGACTACTTAAACCATTACGCTATTTGTGCAGTCATATAAATATATATAGTCATAATTACATTCGATCAGTCTGTCAGCCAGCACCATCAGTTCGATAGTGTATGTGTTATAATTGTATCGTCTATATAGTTGTCACTGTTAGTTTTGATAGTATAGAATAATAATATTACATTATGAAGGAAGAAAGGAGCAAGTCATTATAAAAAAAATAACAGTCGCTATGTACTGAAAACCTGATATACTTAGGCAGCCGCGAGCCTACCGAGCAAGCAACCCTTATAATTAACTCCCACATGAAGCCCACGCCAGCCTTTTTGCTATATTTACAACAACTATTAGAGATTTTAAAGTAAGGAGGAAGAAACATCTTTCAAAATGTAAATTTCTGATTCCATTCATAGGTTATGCGAATGACTACAATGAAAATAGTGCAATATTCTAAACAAGACCTCAATCTCATAATGTCGATATATTAACAGCTGTGCTTTGAAATGAAAACTGAAAACGTGACATAACAGCAATTGTAGCTGTTGCCATGACAACGTTCAAACAATGCGGTCATCACTACCCTAATTTTGTGGAACAGGAAAACAAGCGTGCAGAACCGTATTTAAAGTGGTAGGCTATTCATCAGTTGTGTCATATGTAAAGGGTGTGAGTGCTTATTGGCGCATCTAGCTTTTGACATACATAAAATAATCTCACGCTTACAACCCTGAAAGGGTAGGCAGAGATGTATTACAGTCATCTTTCATCGGTTACGATTTTAGATCAAATGTAATAGGGAGATATAATTACAGACACCTTACTGCAATTGAATATTTTTTGACAGGAAAACCTCAACAAAATTCTTTCTGCCCTAAGAATTATACCTGAGACCCCATGCACAGCTTGGTTTATTACCGGTGCGCTACAGCTTATTACCTGCAAACATATTTACGTTGCTTTGGAAAGGATTTATGTCACTTCTCACTGGGGTGAATCATTCCTCATCATTTCAAATTACAATCCAAAGCCCGCTCGTAATTTCCAAAAGGCATACCTACAATACAATAGGCACATCGAACGACCGCAAAACAAAGGGTTGCTCGACGCGTATCGATAATTCTATAAATAGGAACGCTAGCTGCATTCTCTGGGCTTCTAACAATGGACGACACGATAACCAAGACTGGACGTATGTTTGTAGGGCATGCGTTGACACAGAAAATGAATGCGAACTGTCGTTGCTTTCCAGTGAAGTTCTAAGAGAAAATAAGTTCCGAGAAGAACAGCTGTTCAGTTTTAAATGAAGTAATGATAGGTGAGGATAAATTTACATATATTGGACAATTCTATGTTGACATGTACTCGAAGCGGCAGATACATAATTTTATTATATTACTGTTATGGCAAATTAATCAAGCAGAGGGTGCCGTAGTATGGACGATTTTAACAGAAAAGGTATTGGACACCAACCTAATGACCCAAGAATGAAGAATGAAGTTGCTGCTATACCATAACACTAATTATGACAACAGATTTTCAGATAAAAATATTCTACAGATTTTGATGAAGCTTTTTCGTGTTATGACCATAAAATGTTCAAAAATAGGCATTATTATTTTAATAATATTATCGTTTAAACATTTAGTTTATAAAGTTTAACAACACACTCAGCGATATCACCTCTCACACCCAAAAAAATTGACAGAACTTCATTAACAGAAGATCTAATCAGCCGAATAACATTTGGATATTCAGAAACCCTAAAGAAGAAGACTTGCGCTGCACCGGTCTTTATGTGTACAGAGAGGTCAGTGAAATGTTTTTGTTGCATTGGGCACGCACGTTTAATTGGCTTCCACATAAACTCAAGCGATCCATAATAAGCTTATTGTCTTTGTAGAAAAAACAAACATCCATTTACTTATTAATCATAAAGATAAAGGTGAAAATAATTTGCATTAAACGTAATGATTTAAGTGGTCGCCTCGCAACTGCACTGATTGTTGTGTTCGATTACCACACGGGTTACAAATTATGGGATTTATAAGTGGTTGTTCCAAGTCTTAGTGTTCTTCGTGTTTGCTGTTTGAATGTTAAAAAACTCCCGAAGACAATGGAACTATTCCTTGTCATTTTAAAATACTAATATAATTATTCTTTACAACAGGAAATGCGTACCCAAAAAACATTATCGTGTCATCTTTATGATCTTTATAGACGACAACTGCCAAAATATAGTTAATCTGTCTATCTAGAAACTAGATTAAATCCACAATTAAAATATACAAAATCCAGGTCATCCTGTTAATGTCGTTACGCGCTATTACGCTCAAAATAATTCATTCATATTTAGCCTATATCGCTTGAATATTTTGTTCTGCACTAGTCTGGCAACTCGCCAGTTCAATGTTGGTGCATGGTCATTTTATTACTGGCATCTCGGAACTATCATACGGCTGGAAATAAAAAAGTAACCTTGATTTAATCTTTGATATGATAGGTTTGAGCGATCGAGTGCATGTTTTTTCAATTTGCACGAATTTTAATTTTATGCGATGATTCGTGCTTCGACAAAGTTGATTCATCTGTCGTATAGTACCTATAATGCCGAAAATTAGTAAATGGTTGACATGGCGTCTATGACCTTTATCGCCTAAAGGTCATAGACGCCATGGCTGTCTTTAATTTATTGGCTTAAAAACTAAACGTCTGCCCAACTATTCGTTATGTACCTATTAAGCAGTCCGTAAATCATCTAGTACGATTCCATGTCAAGTGTCGTTTATTCCTCCGACTTTAAGATATTCTCTGTGAGTCAGTCAGCTTTGAACTAGCCGATCAGTAGACAAAAATAATCTCGCTTCTATTTGTTTGCATCTAAACATATTTGGTGAAATATGAGTATACTTTCTGTCTTACCAGTGTAAGGGTTGCACAGACGTGGTTGTATGTAAATTGTAAGAAAACAAGGTCAAAACTTGACAGCCACAAATTGCTTCATAATACTCCTTTTCAACAATCTCAGTAATCTTAAATTTAGTCCCAAGTATGTTGTGGTCAATTTATACTCGATAAAATTAAGATTTTTGTTAATCATAGTTGGTCGTGTTAAATTGACAACTTAATCAGGTAATACATATTGTAATAATAAGCTGTATTCATACTGCTTAACGAGAAAATCTAAAAATACGGCATCGTGACTTTTTAATTATGTAGAAGTTTAAGTTTTTCTTTAGAAGCGATTGACAGAACTTGATACTTAACAAATTATTTAAATTTTCTTTTAAAAGTTATTATAATCCTATCTAATATGATGAATGCGATTGTGAGTTTATGTGTTTGATATGCATTCACGCCTAAACTACTCGACCGTACGTCATGAAATTTTGCATACACGTTGTAAGAGACACAAAAAATTACATAGCATTCAGCCAGAAAAAGTACTGTTCGCGAGGATTATAAATTTATTTTAACGCGAGCAAAGCCGCGAGCAAAATCTAGTATGTACATAAAGGCTAATCATGTTTTATTAGTAAGGTTACCAAAATAATTATCTATTTGGTGCCTATAAACCATTTTATTAAAAGGCAAAAATTTACTTAAGTGCATTTAAAACACGTTTCTTACAAAAATATGATTTTTTTAGTTCATAATATGGCGATTTCCATTGAGCTGTACGTTTAATATTCTGATAACTAGAGTATATTAATATCAAACATGGCATATGATTCCAATAGAATTTCAATTTCTCATGTAACTGAAACGCGGTTCCTGGAATCATTAAAGCTCATAATAAAGTTGGATACATGAAATTATGACAGTTTAGGACTCATAATATGCAGTATTATCGCGACGGTATTTTCGAAAACTCTTTGAATAAATTGTATGCTCGCAGAAGAGCAAATCGAGAACGTATCTGCTGCTCCATAAATGAATACGAAAACATTACTTGTAGAAGCTGGTTAACGTTTGCGTAAAAGTCCGTTAAAAGGCTATAAAATCCGTAAACTGAACATAAATGTTATTTCTCCATAAAGTGCAATATAACACAGAGACAATCTAGTAGATGTTACAGTTGGGACTACGGGTGATGATAGTTGTTTTTAGTTCTATTACTTTCTTAAATGCCTCAGTAGGGCAGCGATACTTAATGTGACTACTGTTCTTTAGGTATTGAGTTTGATTTTCGGACCGAAATTAATACTAGTTATGTTTGTCAAGAGATTGTCAGCTGCAATACAGTATCTGGCATTATACTCGGTAAACGGTAATAGGCTAGGTCTCTTATACGTGTGACCTAAAACCATAATAGGCGAAATGTGAGTGTACAATGCCTTTGCCTACCCCTTCGAAGTTACCCAGAATACGAGGGGCTGACGGAACCAGATGGCTCCGTGAGGGATTCTCCGGCCGCGGTGCACCCGGTACCCTCCTGGGGTAGTCTTTGACCTTTATCCGACATTTTTTCATCATTTTTTGTTTGGGTGCCCCATATGGCTGGGTTCCCCCCAGCCATACAGCCCCTCGCCGGGCCACAAAGCTTTGGGCTTTAAGCTTTGGGTTATTTTTATAGAGGTTTTCTTCCTCGCAGCCCGAAGGCCCCCGGTCCTGTCAGTTCAGGATTACGGGTTGGGCCGGATGGTCCATGCTGGACCAATCTACCCGCCCCAAGAGTGCCCGCTCGGGCAGGAAGCCCATGCTTCCCACCTCGGCCTATAGGCCCCCACTAGTAATTTTTTAGAGAGGTTGTCTTCCTCTATCCCCCCGTGTTGGGCCGGATGGGGATCCATACTGGACTGATCCTCCCGCCCCAAAACCGCCCGACTGGGCAGGACGCCAAGGCAACCCGCACCAGCCATACGGCCCCCACTGGTGATTTTTTAAAGAGGTTTTCTTCCTCTATCCCCCCGTATTGGGCCGGATGGGGGTCCATACTCGACCGATCCACCCGCCCCAACACCGCCCGACTGGACAGGACGTCTACGCACCCCGCCCCGACCTTACGGTTCCCACTGGTGATTTTTAAAGAGGTTTTGAGGTTTTGACTATACATGTACGTATCATATTCTTTTGACTATGGAGTCAAAAAGGCCCATTTATTCTATCATCACTGCAAATACTACAATATATGGCTGAATTCATCATTTATGCAAAAAATTTCGGCTCTAAATAAGGTCACTACCGTTTCCAACATCAAATACACATGAATACTATTTTATTCCGCACCACATATGTTAACAGAAAAATAAGGAACTATAACAAGTAATCAGTGTTCGGCTTCCGAAACAGCGATCCAAATAAAGAAGTACTCCAAAAAAATTCCTCTTTATATTTTTTGTGCCACACATTCTTGTTGAGGAAACAACTGAGTGGTTGAAAAACGATCGACGACGGGACACAGTGATCAGGAGGCAACAACATCCTGTTGGCTCAGAGCCAGGTTTTGATGGATAAATACTTCAGTTAGCCAGAAGCACTATTTTGGCCAAAAAAATATGATTTTCTGCACACTCTGCGTTATACGCCTTTGATGAGCATTGGTGTGTATTTTATTTCCTAAATACGAAATATTATACAAAGACTGCAACATAAATATATTCTAATTTTCTTATTTGGTACGAATAATCTTAATATATCCCATATTATTTTTCTTTAGGTGAATTGTAAGTATATCTGACTCAAATCCAAAATGGCAAAACAAATATTGATAAAAAAATTGTGTGGTACAATCGGTAGGTGGCAATGCATTCGGGTCATAAGTCTGCTAGTTTATTAAATATCATTTAGTTACTGTTTTTAGACTAAATTGCTACTCTAATAAATACCTATTATGTATGTATAATTGTATATTATTATGACCAAAAGAAAGACAATTATAAATAAAAGTGGGTCGCTCCGTATTGTACCTATTTAATTACCAGCAGGCCATATCTTTTTATTAATTAATTATAAGACAAGTAAAGACAAAGACAAAGTCACAAATGAATTGTATTCATTTAGGTCAGAAAGTAACACTTATGAACGACGACGTAAGAAAAATGTATACACACACAATTTGCATATCGCGAGAACAAGTCTCCCGATTTATGCAATTAGGTACTACTAAAAAGATATTTGAATATTCGGAACATATTTGCATTCCATGTTGATCTATTCGTTATCACTGATTATAATTCGAATTATAATCAAATAATTAAAACTTCATTTGATATACGACATTGATGGAAAGATGATATGTCGTGCGAACCAAGCAGTTTATTACTCTCGAAGATGTTGATGTATTGTATGACAATGGTTTTGGTTAGTGTTTTTTTTAATATATTTCCCGTAATTCTATGCTCTCTTGAGCAAATACTGTTGAAAACAAAAGTGTTTTTACTATCATGTATAAGGCCCTTCGTACACAAGCCGAACGTGTACGAAGGGCCTTAGCTTTAAAATTAGTAAGATTAGTTTTAAGTATACTCTTTAAAATATGTTTAATAAATGTTATTGTAAAACACTTTTGTTTCAACAGTATTTACTCAAGTGTCTTCTCCGGTTGTTTTACAATGGAAGCGTCTCGGCTGGGTGCGTAGCGGCATAACAAATTTTTCACTGTGGGTGCGTGCCGGCCGGGGGCGTACCGAAATGGGACCCTAACTGCCGGACACAAACTGCCGAGTATGTTAATAACGTTTTATCCAACTTAATAATTGAACCCGAAAGTTCATGCACAGCAATCAGATCATCACTAGTCCTGCGCCGCCGAGGTCATCAAATACAGTCGGTATAAACGCAAACTTCATCTTCAAAATCAATGAAACCGTCTACTAAGTTATTTTCTTATGTATTTGTTTGCGAGTGAGTTCTAGAAGTGGGATGTTAATGAATTATTGTTACTGCTTTAAATATAGCAGCTGTTAACGATGCGTCGACGTAAGAAAATATTGTTGGCGCCAACTTAATGCTGACAAATACATTTCTGTTTTCAATTTAGATTCCGCTGCACATCCACGCTTTTTTCTCTGAAAGGGGAGGGTAGAGGTGTATGTAGCTTTAAATGAAATCTGTCAGTAGATATTTTATCTACTTCATTAATTAAAACGAATACCGAAATCTTAAGAATACTACTAGCTTTTCCCGCTGTTTCGTATCGCATGAATACCAGAATAGAAATTCCTGTTTGTTATTCCACGACATTGTATGTATAATTGTATATCTGTGTACAAAGTTACCAGTAAATTCATGAATTAAGATACAAAGATCCAAAAATCTTCATGAAACACATTCGTATTAGTATGATCAATTTTGACTGGCTACTCAACATTGCGTTATGGTATTAAATATGCCAAATAGGTTTAACGCCATCTATCGTCACAGACAGTAACTTCAGCGTCATGAATGACTTTGTTGACATAATTTAAATTTGTTATTTGCACGGTACATCTATTTCTTAAAATAGTCGTCATTGCCTGGTTATAGAGAAGCTAGGTGTTTACATTTTTATAAGTCTAATTTTAATTTACCTTAAAAAAATTACAATGTCTTAACATACGGCGGCCTCGATGGCGTAGTGGTTAGTGTAACCAACTGCTACGCCTGAGGTCGCGGGTTCGATTCCCGCACAAGTCAAACATTTGTGTGCATGGGCATGGATGTTTGTCTTGGTCTGGGTGTTTCTATGTAAGTTTATCAATTGTCTAGTACCCATAGTACAAGCTCTGTTTAGTTTAGGCTAGATGGTGTTGTGTGTATGTGATAGAATAGAATAGAATCTATTCTATAGAATAGAATAATATATAAAATTGTAACGATGTCTGTACATAGGAGATATTTAAGGAACCATTATTTAAGGAATCTTTATAAGAGATTTTGTAGCCAAAACATTATATTTTTAAGTGTTTGTTTGTCTGCATGTTTGAACCCATATCATGCAAAAACTACTGCACAAAATTGAAAGGAGCTTTCACAGTTGTATTTCTAGAGGTCTAACTGGAGAATGTTTTATCTTGATATGCCGCCTAAGTCTAGATATTAACTGCCAAAATTCACGCGCACGTCGTGGGAAGTCTTTAGTCAGGCTAGTCCATAATAAATAAAATAAAAATGTCTTATTTCACGTGATCAACGAAAGAAACTCGGCAAAGGAGAGGAAGTCAATAAAAGCAAATATTTTTTATCAATCTATTGATGCCACTCTATCACACTTATATATAAAGTAACAGGTCTCCATTCCATCATAACAACTATACACTAATCCCATAAAACACCTTTATGGCTGATAGAAAACGAATGAAAGAGAGTTTCTTTCACGCCAGAGAAAGTTGGTCCTAGTTACATATAATACAGTTTTGCCCGCGAATACAGTGATTTGTAACTCTAGGCGGGCTTGGCTGTCTTCCAAACGGTGACACTCAATTGCGAATGAGTGACGTAAGCACACACTCCTTCAGTTTGATTATAATCATGAAACGTTATTTTGCGGCACACTGTTATTCCTATCAATTGATCTATATTCCTTATTTCAAAGACCGATCTTATCTATAAAGACTTTCATCTAGAGATTTCGGCTGTGGTTTTACGAGTTTCGTTGACGGTTAATTGTTATTATATTTAGGAATTCAGTTTTTTTATTATTTTTGTTTATAGCTGGCGGTTTAGACAATTATCTTGGACAGTGATGTTGTTGTAATACTCGTATAAAAACTTCTAGAAGTTCCAGAAGGTAAGATCAGTAGGTCAAATAGAGAGCAACTATATTTAAAAAAATTATACGATATTTTTTTTTCTTTTATTTTCACTGGCAGTAATATTAGTAGCAGAAATGTAATTGACAGTGAAAACTGATATATATGTTTATCCATTGTCTAGTACCCATAGTACAAGCTCTGCTTAGTTTGGGCTAGATGGTGTTGTGTGTACGTGGTACAATTTTATTATAAAAAAAAATAATTCACTGAGTATAAATTCAAATTCTTGTCCTTAAGGGATACCTTGATAATGTAGTTGACAGTGAAAACTGACAAGTTTTCACTGTCAACTGTGGGATCAATCCCCACACGTGAGATCCACAAATAGTTGTCTCGAGTCTACGTTTTCTTTGTTTGAATGTTTGTAAAGTCGACACAGTATTTGTTTTTTCTTTTTTTAATATAATATTCTACCACATACACACAACACCATCTAGCCCAAACTAAGCAGAGCTTGTACTATGGGTACTAGACAATGGATAAACACACATATATACTTATATTTTGTTGTAAATACATACATATTATACATAGAAACATCCAGGCCCAGACAAACATCCATGTTCATGCACAAAAATGTTTGACTTGTGCGGGAATCGAACCCGCGACCTCAGGCGTGGCAGTCGGTTAAACTAACCACTACGCCATCGAGGCCGACAAATTGTAATATCTTATGAATTTAAACTACATGTGATGCACGCACAGGGAACGTCTTTGACTGCACGGATGGCGTAGTGGTTTAAGTGGTCACCTGGTCACTGCTACTGCGTCGAATGTTATGGGTTCGAACCCCACACGAGGCAAATATTTGTGTCATCCACAAATGGTTGTTTTAGTATGGATGTTCTTCGTGTCTGTTGTTTGAATGTTTGCTAAGTCCCCCGTGACACAGGAATTTTTCCTATTGCGGAAGTTGTCTTTCATATTCTTTCTTTCTAATTAGTATAATCAAATTTAATAATCAAATTAGTGTTTCAAATATAATATGTTTCACTAAGTGCTAAGCAGTTACCGCAGAATCATTGCAAATCCTTGGTAAAAGAATTTAAAGGAAAATAATGCGATAAGTGTATGAACCTCTAAAACTCTTGTCTCCAGAAGCCTTGTAACAGTATTACTACCTACCTTAAAGAATTAAGAGTTCTATATATTCTAGGTTACTCTTGCATCTGTATCCTCGAAGACGGTGGTACATCTCAGAACCAGCTGCCTTTTTCCTACAATCGGAAAATAATAGTCTATTTCTTTATCTTGCACTCCATTGTGCTTCCAAAGAGGTGTTGTACTTTAATTGGATAAACTAAAGATATTTGACGGCAGTTCTGACCACGCAGCGTTGTTTTATATTTTAGAAACGGATTAAATATAAAAGTAACAAACTTAATGCGAATATATTATAATTCAGTAACAATATGACTTCAACATTGAACATAACCACTTCAAGCAAAGTTAATAATCCTATCCTAATCCTAATACTAACTTACTAACTAATATTATAAAAGCGAAAATGAGTTTGTTTGTTACCTTTCACGCCTAAACCACTGAACCGATTATCCTGAAATTTTGCATATACGTTGTCATGTGTACAGAAACGGACATGGGCCACCTTTCATCCCGAAAAAAAGTTCTGTACCCGAGGAAAACAACAATAACGTTCTTATGATAATATATGGCGCCACGTGTCTTTCGAATCATGATTGAATAATTCTATTATTACAAGCAGAGTACAACCCGAATTGATTGTCAAAATCTAAATTAACGCGAGCGAAGCCGCGGGCAAAAGCTGGTTTCATTATAAAATAAAGTTTCCTCTCTTGATAAATAGGCAATTAACTTAAAAGAAATAAACCTTCAACTACATTCTTATATTTTATTCATATTTGCTTGACCTAAAATCCTCAGTTATTTTTAGTACTTCTACTGTTTCACAAAGAAACGACTGGGAATTTCAACGTGAGAAAACAAACTCCTGCGGGAGGACTAAAATTATTCCAATGTAGTTTCTTAACGCACACAAAATGTGTTTCATATTCTCGGAAGAAATACTCGGTTTAAATTCGCGTATTAAAATCAAGAATAGCGTACCGGGGTTATATTAAAACTAGCAGTCGTAGGATTTTGTTCCCGTAGGGGCTGTGCGAAATCTGAAATACAAGCTGTTGCTTAGTGGAGGTATTGTAAACCACAGTTCATTGAAATTAAACTACTATATACGGATTTTATCGCGTTGTTTATTTGACACTGTTACAAAATTTTTTGAAAAACTGTTACACTACTATAATCACTATTAAACTTTACAAATTTTTAAGCTATTTAAATTATTGAAACTATTTATACTATTACTATACTATTATACTATTTAGATTTATTTTTACACTTTCCCTGACGTTTCGGTTGCTTTTCAGCAGCCATGGTCACGGGGAGACTAAGATGGTAGTTGTCTCAATGTTCCAGTGTAGTTATTTCAAAGTACCCGAACATAATTTAATCATGGGTGTTTCTATTTACGCAGAATGAGCTCAAAGTATCATGAAGTCTAGCTGTGGTTTGCTTCTTCTTGGGTTTGACTATTTGGATTACTGGATCCCAAGCTGGTGGTACACTCCAACCATCTTCTCTATTGAAATTAGGATGTTTCTTGATTTCAATAGCCTCGCGAAGCATCCTTGGTAGGAATCGGTGTTATTTAGCGAGCATCTGTGGTTTGTCAAATCTCAGGTAGTGGTTGGTCCCCTGTTGCACATGTTCACACACAGCAGACTTCAACGAGCGTTGGTGTTTTACATCAGCTATGTTTTCTTTTATGCGGGTGCCTATGCTTCTCTTGGTTTGACCAATGTATGAGAGTCCGCAGTCACAATCTATTTTGTAGACCCCTGCATCTTGTAAAGGTAGTTCTAAAGAACACCGATTCCTACCAAGGATGCTTCGCAAGGCTATTGAAATCAAGAAACATCCTAATTTCAATAGAGAAGATGGTTGGAGTGTACCACCAGCTTGGGATCCAGTAATCCAAATAGTCAAACCCAAGAAGAAGCAAACCACAGCTAGACTTCATGATACTTTGAGCTCATTCTGCGTAAATAGAAACACCCATGATTAAATTATGTTCGGGTACTTTGAAATAACTACACTGGAACATTGAGACAACTACCATCTTAGTCTCCCCGTGACCATGGCTGCTGAAAAGCAACCGAAACGTCGGGGAAAGTGTAAAAATAAATCTAAATAGTATAATAGTATAGTAATAGTATAAATAGTTTTAATAGTTTCAATAATTTAAATAGCTTAAAAATTTGTAAAGTTTAATAGTGATTATAGTAGTGTAACAGTTTTTCAAAAAAATTTGTAACAGTGTCAAATAAACAACGCGATAAAATCCGTATATAGTAGTTTAATTTCAATGAATAACATTCGCGTAAACAGAAGACAATATTATGTAAACCACAGTTATTAAGGTAAAATGTTTTTACTCGAGTAAATATGTATTATTCATTCTGATTCGGCGAAAGTAGAATAACTTAATGCATAACCGGAGGGTTATCTTATCTTATTTGGGGGCCAGTCAGTGCAGACCGGCGACACTTCGACCCAGTGGGATCTTTTGTGTCGACACTCTCCCAATAACGAGTGCCATAGATGTTCATGGCAGCCGGGACCAACGGCTTAACGTGCTTTCCGAGGCACGGCGCACGCGATAATTGTCAATCAATACGCACATCATTTCGAAAAGTTGTATAACTTCCGAAAGTCAGAGGTGCGCGTCGTGGGTTCGAACCCGTGACCCTCTGCATTGCAGTCTGTTGGTCTCCCCACTGAGCTATCGCTGCTCAACCGGAGGGTTAACTCAAGTGCAATCCATGTTGTTTATGTCCTAATTAATCAAAGTCGAGTCTATAGACATCATGAAACCGCTTATAATATACACTTATTTCTTTTCCTTACAATGCCCACATTTGGATTAATTTCTGTTTCGCGGGACTTTACAAACATTCAACGGACACAGAGAACAACTAATTGTGGACGACATAAATGTTTGTCCCGTGTGGGCATAAAACCCACAACACTAGGTGCGAAAGCAGTGACGAGGCGATCACTTAAAACTACGCCATCCATACTATCAAATTCCGTGGTAGTAACGAGAATCTTATTAATAACTAGCATGTGCGCGCGGCTCCGCCCGCGTGGTACCTACATTAATAAAAAGTAGCCTATGTCCTTCCCCAGGTCTTAAACTATATCTGTGCCAAATTTCATCTAAATCGGTCGAATGGTTTAGCCGTGAAAAGGTAACAGACAGACAGACAGACAGAGTTACTTTCGAATTTATAATATAAGGAAGTAAGGATTTTATACAGTACCAAGACCTCTTCTAACTAACATAGAAATACTTGGTCTTTCGCATCCCATAGTTTATTCTACTTAAATAGGTGTATAAATATACACCATCAACGTTCCTTTGAAAGCAAATAAATAAACCTACATCATCTCTTATTAAACCCACAGAAATTCATCTTATATTTTACTGCTGGATTACAAAACATGTGGGTGAAAGAGCAAACAATACTCAAACAATTATAAAAGGTCAATATAATAAGCTTTAGAAAATTAAGTCATAAATCCACTTAAGTACTTAAACGTAATTATAACGAGATTCTTCCAATGGAGTAAGTGGACGGTATTCCACATTTTTCTTGAAGACGAAAATTGCCGTAAATAACCATTGAGTGGGGAGGAGTGGAACGGTACCGTTTTATTCAGACGTCGCAAGAGGATAATCGCTTCTGGGAAAGCCTGAATTGAATGTTTAGTGTAAAGTAAAATATTTTAAATTTTATGTTGCGTTTGATGGTTTAATTTATGATGAGGGACTTATGAAAGAGTAAATGTGTTCTATATTTGCTTACTTCAATTTCTCATGGATTTTGTTACCAGTTTTAAATCATTATATCTCTATAATTATATCTTTATCAGTAATAAAGAAAACGCAAGATTAACAGATGACATAATATACAATGACATAGTTATCGAAATTTTCACTTTGCCACTTTATGAATATTTCATATAATTTATTTTTCTCATTAAATGACAAATACAACAACAAAAGACACAGGATTTAAAAGAACGAACACAAAGAACATCTAGACTCCAAACATTTGGGGCTCACAAAATATCCTTCCTCCTGTGTGGAGTTGGAACCCACAACGCTCGCGGCAGTGGCAGCGGCGAGGCGACCAGTTAAACTACTACGCCATGCGGGCATAAATGCTGGAAGTCCTATTATTGGTGAAAGAGGTATATATAAGAATATCTTATCTTATCTTATGTGGGGGCCAGTCAGTGCAGATCGGTGACACTTCGACCCAGTGGGATCTTTTGTGTCGACATTCTCCCAATAACGACTGCCATAGATGTTCATGGCAGCCGGGACCAACAGCTTAACGTGCTTTCCGAGGCACGGAGCAGGCGATAATTGTCAATCAATACGCACATCATTTCGAAAAGTCATATAACTTCCGAAAGTCAGAGGTGCGCGACGTGGGTTCGAAGCCGAGACCCTCTGCATTGCAGTCTGTTGGTCTCCCCACTGAGCTATCGCTGCTCTCATATATATAAGGATAAATTGAGTATAGTTGTTCTTAAGGTGTCATTTTTATAAAATGTAAAACACGATATCTATACAAATTAAAAATAAAGATTCCAGGCTCTGCGACCTTTAAGTAAACTAGTTCTGCGGCGTTTAAGTAAACCTACTCGTTAACAATTGCATGGTGGAATAAACTCTGGCTTTTAAATACATAATATTTAATTCGATCTCCAAAAAATATCCAATGTATCCAACCGTATGCATGACCGTTATCAATTTATCTGTTTATTAGTGGTAAACGAAGTGGATGTCACAATTATACATATTATGCCAACCGATAGAGCAGTGATAGCTCAGTGGGGAGACCAACAGACTGCAATGCAGAGGGTCTCGGGTTCGAACCCACGTCGCGCACCTCTGACTTTCGGAAGGTATATGAATTTTCGAAATTATGTGCGTATTGATTGACAATTATCGCCTGCTCCGTGCCTCGGAAAGCACGTTAAGCCGTTGCTCCCGGCTGCCATGAACATCTATGGCAGTCGTTATTGGGAGAGTGTCGACACAAAAAATCCCACTGGGTCGAAGTGTCGCCGGTCTGCACTGACTGGCTCCCACACAAAAGATAAGATGCCAACCGATACTTGAAAAAAAACATATTGTGATATTGTTTGTTACCCAAATAAATGGAAAAACCGTATGTTAATACATAGACTCACGCCTGTACTGCGGCATTGCACTTGCAACAGTATATGAAAATAGATGGTTATGTGTAGATATTTATAATTAAATAATGCCTAGAACTGACTAAATAATATAATTTACCATTAATAGAAACTTACGTAACACGCCTTTTTAAACAAAAAGTACCTCTAAAGCCCCCAAATCAAACTCCTCTAGAGTAATCCAACCAAGTAATAATGCTATTTATCCTAGGATTATTACTACTATTATCCTATCCTAATTACTAATATTATAAACGTGAAAGTTAGTTTGTGTGTTACGCTTTCACGCCATAACTACTCAACCGATCATCATGTAATTTCACATAAGTCATGAGTACGGAATAGAACATAAGGTGCAGGGTTTTCATGCAGAAAAAAACGTACTGTTCTCGAACGAAGGTACGGGCAAAAGCTGGTTTATCATACAATTCAATTTATATAAACATTAAATAATTACTAAAACAAATAACAACATATTATATCTTTTGTAAAAGACTTAGGTAATCTGCCCTTTTTAAAGAAATCGTGCTCAGAAAGCACACAAATCATCAAACTCACAATGTAATCCATCCAAGCAATAATTGATCATAAAAATATCTAACAAAATGAAAACAGGCATAACTTGACCGTTGCGGGCCGGTAAATTTTAAACTTATTTTCATAGAAAAACGGGTACCAAACATTTATTGCGGCTATAAATTTTAAAGAACATTATTTACACAAAGCCCAGGAGACGTTAAAGACCATTTTCGAAGGAGCACCGAGCGAAAACGATTTGTGTTACAATGAATTTATGTTTTAGGTAGACCGTAACGGCCTGAGTTTCAAACGAACGAATGCTTCGATTTCAACGGAGGTATTGTTTTGTTTAAATTAGTCAATCGTTAGCGTTTTAGTGGCATAGTAAGTAAATTGGGCAACCCTTGTTGTGTTGGAATCTACTTCATAACGTGGAAGTAAGTAAGGGAATTTATCGACTTTACTTATGATAGGGGTTTGATAAAATCTGGCTTTCCGGAACAACCAGGTTTGTGCAGTAGCTTCTATGAGGATATGCCTCCATTACACATGGTATAAGATTATCACAGACAAATAACCTTGTAATTTTATAGGTAGTAGAGCCTCGCTGATTTCAGTTGGAATGGGCCGGCTCGACCGGGGAAAGATCTCTCACATTCTGTGAGAGATCTACCTATTTTCCGGCTCAACGTCTAAAGTTTAGTAGTAGCAAAGCCTCGCTGATTTCGGCATGAATCGGCTGGCTCAACCGGGGAAGAACTATCCTCTCACAGAATATCGATGTGAAATAGCAGTATTCCTACTGTTGTGTTTCGTTCGGCGAGTAATAGTGCCGGAGGCCCAATCCCCCTCTTTACCCTTCCCACTCCTTCTCCTTCCCACTTCCTTTCCTAAAGGGTTGGCAACGCGCAAGTGATGCCTCTGGTGTTGCAGGCGTCCATAGGCTACGGTGACCACTTACCATCAAGTGGGCCGTATGCTTGTTTGCCACCTTAGCTGTATAAAAAGAAATAAAAAGAAAATTCTATTGATAAATTGTTTAAGGACGAAGTGGTCACATACAGTAACACGCTCATTATTTGATTACTTTTCTTGGGTCGGCTGTTTGTAAATCATATTCATAGTATTGAAAATGATGCCGTAATGTTATTGCCCCAACAGGTCAAAGGTCTTTGTCCCTTGCGCTGGTAGTTCAGGATTTTTTTTCTATTGCAGCGTCAATCACGTTGTATTCAGCCCTGGCGTTGCAAGCAGTCTCTCGCACTAATACAGGTGTGCAGTAATTTAAATCTTTTAGTTCACTATAACACACTTACTCAGCTTTTCGTGTGTCATTTCACTTATTACCATTGTCAAGAAATTGTCTAACGCAGAACTTTTGAAAAGAAATGACAATGAGCTTTGAGTATGAATACGAAATAACGTCATGTATTGAAATTATGTCGACGATTACTCATGGTATAAACAAGGGACTTTAGACTATGGATACCACTTACCATCCAGTGAGCCGTAGGCTGCTTGTCATTATAGCAGTACAAAAGCAAATTTTGGTTTTGTACTGCCATAATGACAATCAGAAATTCTAATTTTAAATTGTACATAATTTGCCTGTAATATTTTCCTGTAAATATATATGCGAGGTCATGCCTTTTTAAATAAATTACCACTCTATTTAAAAAATACATAATTTGCGTCTGGTTTTAACGTCCTTGTCAAAATCAGAAGGGAACTAACAAAGGGTTACAATTACGTTACAAAATCACAGTGAACTCAGTAATACAGTGTCACATCATTATTACACACACACACACACACACTATCACTTTAATATACTTCATCCCTTAATATTCCTACCCTATCTTTAGGGGTGCGACAAAGTTACACCGAGAAAACATTTTGAAAATCAACTCGAGGAAATCCTAACTCCTAACTTAATATTATAAAAGCGAAAATGAGTTTGTTTGTTTGTTACCTTTTTACGCCTAAACCACTGAACCGATCATTCTGAAATTTTGCATATACGCTATCAGGTGTACAGAAACGGACATAGGCTACCTTTCATCTCGACAAAAATTACTGTTCCCGAGGAAAATAACAATAACGTTCTTATGATAATAGATGGCGCCACGTGTCTTTCGAATTATGATTGAATTATACTATTACAAGCAGAGTAAGACCCGAATTGATTGTCAAATTCTAAATTAACGCGAGCGAAGCCGCTGGCAAAAGCTAGTATTGAATATTTAATCAAGTCGTAATAACTTATTGGACTCTCTTTAAGTCTCATAAAATGTAAATTGCATTGAAATCATATTATAATAATAATAAATACGATTATTACAAGTTCACAAAACTCATAGTTGTAAGTAAAACAGATTAGTTAATTATACAACTTTGACAAAAAATTACTGTTTTGGTGATAAAACTGTAGTTAAAGCGATTGGAGGAGACCCTGGGTCGGGCAGTTTTATTTCTGTAAAGAATTTCTGAGAAGCAGCATGAAGGCTGAAACTGTGTCCGGTAGATGGCAATAAGCTCGCTTTCTTATTACGTGGGACTTCACAACACTGATGGCTTTAACTAACCTTCGCGAATACATGCGTGGCTCTATGTATAAGAACGTTTATTTAATAGGGATTAAATATAATGACTACCAAAAATACTAATTGCGCAGCAAAATTTGCTTACTAAAATATATCATAACGAGCACATATACGCCTCAAATCACTGCATTCCGTCTCGGAAGGGTTAGGTTATGTTAGGTTCCTTCTTAAACCCACTCAAAAATAGGTCCGTCGACTTAGTTTCGTCTCTTTAAATATATTTTGGTGTGTAATTAGTATTATTGGTAAGCATATTTTGCTGTGCAATTAGTATTTTTTTGCTGTGCAGTAAAATACTACCTTATTAAATATAGTTATATCTCAAAATAATCAATACATATCATAGACAACATGGGTGACGCAATATGGTCTCGCCACTGTCTGTGAACAGAATATTTCTAGTCCGTTCTCTAGATAAAAATACTGCTTACAGATAATTGTAAGTGTGGTGTAATTTCTCCATGTTACGGAATAGAAACCATAATGCAAGAATTGTATTTTTTAAAGATATGTAATTAATTTGGTCTGCAGTTTTACAATATAGTATTATTGTCTTACTTTCCATATTGTAATATTCATAATGGTAGTACATTTATCTAATCTTATAAAATCAATCGTGTGACAACCCTAGCGACGTACGTAACATATTCGTAGATAATTTAGATAATAAACCTTATTAAAGCAGGGTTGGGTTTTGTTATAGATGTTATCACGCCCTAATCATCGTCAACCCTCTTTCTGGTGTGTTTTGATGTCAATATAAGGCTCCAAAACTTACATATAATTTTATATGTCGTTGGGTTTAAAATATTCCAGGTATTTTCTACTAAAAGCAGAGATTTTAAAATAGTAGTCTGCCGCAATGCCGGGATTGTAATGGCATAAGCTTACGCTAATGTTTACACAAGATCGTAGGTTCTAGTATCGATTTATTTAGATGGCAGTAGGTCCGTCTTCTATCACGTGTGCTCTTAGTGTGTAGGCAGATAATGATGTATTACACCTACATTTTGTCAGCTATGTTTTAGGACGGTCATAATAGAATACGTGTCAACTGCCGTCTACCAGCCACCTTGGTCTCCGTTTTTACTGAGAATTTTCTAACAGAAAACAGTTTTCTAACAGAAAAACACCTAAGCACTTATTCTTATATTAAGTAAAGCGAATTTCATTATTATTATAAAATATGCCATTATCTGAATATTAAAATTAAACCTGTGTTTTTCTGGACATTATTAATTAATTTGTCATCAATACTCAATAATTTCAATACTATATAATTATTATCAAATGCTATTGTAACTTGTTTATTTTTATTTGTACGCCTTGATAGGCAAAACATGTACGACCAGTAAATCTACTCCATCTTGCATGCTTAACGTTGTATGTAAACACATGTTTTTTTGACAAATAAATTATCTTTATCTTTATCCGATTCGTGCATTGGACTCGAGCGATGCCTCAAACAGCAATAGCCTAATGGGAGATCGTCGTAATGCCACGCAAAGGTTTCAAAATTGATTCCTTCACACTCACCTCTGCTTCAAGGTTGTTATGAGTATTGAATAGTTAATTATTTCTCGCTTTAACCTGAAGGAAAACATCATGAGGAGATATATATATTATTAGTTCTAGATAATGTTCTCAGAGATAAGTTTTTTTTTATACATCTAAGGTGGCAAACAAGCATACGGCCCACCTGATGGTAAGTGGTCACCGTAGCCTATGGACGCCTGCAACACCAGAGGCATCACTTGCCCGTTGCCAACCCTTTAGGAAACGACGTGGGAAGGAAAGGGAGCGGGATGGGGGAAAGGGGGTGATTGGGCCTCCGGTGCTCTCACTCAACGAACGAAACACAACAGTAGGACTACTGCTATTCCACGTCGATATTCTGTGAGAGAGTAGTCCTTCCCCGCTGGAGCCGGCCCATTCAAGCTGAAATCAGCGAGGCTCTACTGCTCTAAAAAGTGAAGTCTGCACGCTCAGAGCACGCGTGGACGATATAATCGACTACGCTGGCCCAAAAAGGATAAGGCTTAAAATAAGAAGAGGCGAGTGTTCAACAGTTCGATAGTTCATAAACCTCTGCTGATATTATTAATATATTAAGTGTAAGTTCAAGTTTCTTGATTTTGTACTTAATATGTTATTATAGAGGAATGGAAAAGGTTGGAGGAGACCTTTGCCGATAAGTGGCATACAGACAGGGTCGTCGATGCACAATAGTAAAACGTAATGTAAGATATATAGTATATAACTAAAAGTGTTAGATATAGAATAGTTATGATAGGTACCTACTGTAAATGAAATACTGTCTGAAATAAAGGCTATTATTATTATATGTTATTATATCTGCCATGTTTTGTGAACTGTGCTACTTTTAGGTGCGAGCCTCTTTTCAGTTTGGTTAGGGCTACAGAATATTCAACCTCCCTAGCGCAGTGCGGGTAAACTGACTACACAATATATTTCTTTAAGAACATTATTAAGATTGCTCTTTCCTCACATCGTTTCTAAAGCAGGTGATACCTAATTAACAATTAGGTATGCACATACATAGCTTCAAAAATAGAGGGTTGCACCGTGTGCCGAACTTGATACCTCTGCATAAGAGCCTAACAATAGCCTCACTAGGCCATTGCTGCTTAAGACTGCGCCGAACGTAAGACAGATAATGACAGAGCTCATGCGGCGCATATTCAAATCGGCGCGCGGCCGCCATAGTAAAATTGTATGGAGGATTTCAAATGCTTTTTTGATAAATATGTATAGGTATTTATTGTCAACCAATAACTGAAATATTTGAGACGGACAAATTGTAATATAACTATTTATGTTTCCTTTAAGCTGTAAAATAGGATAGATGTCTACTGTTATAATCTAAAAATCACGTAACATAAGCTTACATTTTTGTATTTTTCGTGCGTTACATTTTTGTTATTTCGTAATTTTGTAGGGAAAAATATTAATTATTTTAAGTTTTTTACACGGAGTAATTGTAAACACATTCATTGTTATGATGAATATATATTTTATATTTGTATTAAACAAAAAGTGTTGATTTTATTCACTTGATTTTACACACTGTGACCGCCTGTTTTGGCACATTTCGCTCGGCGCAGTCTTAAATCCAATTAAACTTCATGATTAAAATACCAATACCTATTGTGTAACATTTTAACAATGTGTTTTCAGAATCTGAAATTTTGGTTATATTGTTCGGTCTCGTTATTGTCTAGAATTTAGAATATTCGGACCTTAACTTGTGAATTTGATGTAGGGGTCACAATTTGCGGGTATTTGATGGCTCCAAATTATTTTCTGTAGGTAGTATTTGCTTTATTTCACCTGAATTTAGGATCTATGTCTATTGTGTTTCTGCTTGAAATATCCATTTGTTGAAATTAGTCTGTGTAACTTTATCTTATATAATAAATCTGTAATAAGGTTGTATAGCAGTAGGATATTTTTTGGAAACGCTATTAGGATCTACTATTTAAAGGAGTTTGAATCTCAAAATACGGATTCGAACATATTTTCGAATTTATACATACATATATTCAGAATAACGTATCGGAAAAACCCAATAAAACTAATTCCGACTTGAATATCGGTTAGCACCTGAAGCTTCACAAAAGTTTATCTTATCTTATCTTATGTGGGGGCCAGTCAGTGCAGACCGGCGACACTTCGACCCAGTGGGATCTTTTGTGTCGACACTCTCCCAATAACGACTACCATAGATGTTTATGGCAGCCGGGACCAACGGCTTAACATGCTCCCCGAGGCACAGAGCAGGCGATAATTGTCAATCAATACGCACCTAATTTCGAAAAGTCATATAACTTTCGATAGTCAGAGGTGCGCGACGTGGGTTCGAACCCGAAACACTCTGCATTGCAGTCTGTTGGTCTCTCCACTGAGCTATCGCTGCTCTTCACAAAAGCTTACCACTAACTCATTCCTTGAGCGTTATTGATACAGCACGTTACGAAGTGTATAGCTATGTCTCAATCTCGCGCATACAATGACAAATATTTAAGACTAGATTTAGCCCGCGGCTTCACTCGAATAAATGTAATGTACCTTAGGTTAGCGAAAGATCTTTTTTCTGGATGAAAATTAGTTCGTTTTCTATTCTATTTTCATGATGATCGGTTGAGTAGTTTAGGCGTGAAAGTGTAAAAACAAACAAACACATTCACATTCGCCTTTATATTCGCATTTATATTATTAGTTAAGGTGAGACGTGATAAGTTACCAGTAATATTTACTTCCACTGCACTGCAATGACTTTATTTTAATTTCAATAGAATTGCTAGCATAGGAATAAAACCTTAATAACGATCAAAATTTAAATTTAAATCAATAATGTTCGAATTTTGATCATTTGTCGACCGCTAGTATTAGTAAAATGTACAAGAATACTTAACAAAAAGGTCTAGCAATTTACTTCAATTCATCGCAGATTTCAATATCAACCCTTTTACTAATTGTCCCATTGCTGAGCTTGGGCCTCCCCTCTTCTCACTCCGCCCTACTGTGGGTAGAAACACTTCACATAACTTTGAAAGCATAATTGACAACTCTAAGACATGCAGGTTGCTTCATGATATTTTTTCATAATTAACTGTTTAATAGGTACATTTTAAAGCTAAAGGTGCATGTCGTACAATTGATACTTGAGACCTTTGCATAGACCTCAGCATCAATCAATTTTGTCTTATTAAGACATTTATTTATTTTATTTGGGACAACAAACAACAGTGTATTATACATTACAGTCGGCCTCCATGGCGTAGTGGTTAGTGTAACCGACTGCCACGACTGAGGTCGCGGGTTCAATTCCCGCACAAGTCAAACATTTGTGTGCATGAACATGGATGTTTGTCTTGGTCTGGGTGTTTCTATGTATAATATGTATGTTTATCCATTGTCTAGTACCCATAGTACAAGCTCTGCTTATTTTGGGCTAGATGGTGTTGTGTGTATGTGGTAGAATATTATTATTATTATTACAATAATTTTAGGAGTAAAATGATAGAATTAACAAACACACTGCTCACGAACTTATCCACAGATTACAATGTTATATAGTATAATTGACAGTTAAGACAAACCAAATGCTATAAATATACCTAAATACTTACTCGTTACTCAGGTATGTCTTGACGTTAAGTATTGGATAAAGTAAGATATTCAGCATACAAATAATTGATAAAAGCTTGTAACGTAGACATTTTAAGTTACTCATTTAAGATTCCCACATAAAAAAACATTTACAAAGACATTGCTAAACATTTCGTGCTTAATACAATGCGCGTATGCGGCCTCGATGGCGTAGTGGTTAGTGTAACCAACTGCCACGCATGAGGTCGCGGGTTCGATTCCCGCACAAGTCAAACATTTGTGTGCATGAACATGGATGTTTGTCTTGGTCTGGGTGTTTCTATGTATAATATATATGTATTTACAAAAAAAAGAAAAAATATGCATTATATATGTATGTTTATCCATTATCTAGTACCCATAGTACAAGCTCTGCTTAGTTTGGGCTAGATGGTGTTGTGTGTATGTGATAGAATATTATAAGAATATTATAGAATATTACATTATTTAGTCTAAACCAGTCATAATTAAGTCTTCATTCTCCCTAGCTGCTAGGCTTGATCTACCTTATGCCTGCCAATAGCGGTCACCAATCTCAGACTTGAATGATTCAAAGGCCTTTGTTTCAGCGGTAGATCTGTGTATATGTATTTATATGTATATCTGGCAAAGGTGTGTATTACACATCTATCTAACCTTACAGGAATATGCAGACCTGGTGGTATATTTTCTGTATTATAGCATTAATCTTATTTATAATATATAAAAAGTCATACATAAACTATTTATACAACAAAATTAACTCCTCCTTTCTATATACTCTCTAAATAAATTCAAATTAAAAATAACACTGTCAGCATGGTTGCAGAATTTATCATATACGGAGACCGAAAATCTACTTCTACCGACAACATAACAAAATTAAGCACAAATAAAAATATACCCTTTTACACATACTTGCACTTCTAGCACATACACACACGAACACACCCGTTCACACACTCACACACATCCTCACACACACACACTCTCACATGCATTCACACACACGCACACACACCCTCACACACACACACACACACGTACACTAAATGGTTATTTAAATTTCATCCACAAAATAAAATATGAAGTTACCTGTATACAGCAATTAGTTAACATTTTATCTACTATACGTCCAAGAGGTGCGAGTCTGGTGATCTGTAACACAGGTTTTCCTACTATAACACCAGTCTCGCCACAAAGGATTAAACATTGTTAAATCTGTACTGTGTTATCTTTGTGCAAGAGATAAATTTAAAAAAAACAATTTTTTCCAGAGGAGTAGGTAGAAACTACAGATTTTCACTTGCTACCTCCTAACATATTTAGCTTCCTGCATTCTTCATGCACGTTTGTATAGAAATATTATTATGCTGGGTGATTTTAATATCATATAATATACTATGCTTACAAACTGCGAAATTCCAATCATAAACTTTAAATCTTTACATATACACAATACAAAATAAATCAAACAAAATACAAATTCATATAATCTTCTATAAGCAAAAAAATGTTCACTCGTATAGCCTACCCGAGCCTTTTTATCTGTTCAAACGGGACATCGCGACGAAGCCGGTCCTCTGCAAAATTTAATCCCGGGATAAAGAGTATCGCTAGCCGGTACTCCCTGGTATATTTTTGGGTATATTCCCGGGTTATATCCCGCCGAGTGGTCACATGGGGGATTTGTACCCGATCCCCCCTCTTGGAAAATTTTCTTCTCACAATTGCCGTTTTTATTTTGTCGGAGTGAACTTAATCTACATATTTGTGCAGCTACGGGTTTTTGAGTGGTTTTATTTTGTGGTGTAATACTGCTTTGTTTACATTGCGGGTGTCTGGTGTTGTTATATATTCATATGTAAAGATTAACGATGCTCTGGATTAAATATTTGAGATATTATAAATGCGATAGTGTGTTTTTGTCTCTCATGTAGTAGCCAAGCATTGGCTCGACATGATCCGAAGATTGACATAGCTTAGACATACATAAAACATGCTTGCCGAAAAGTGAGGTTGATCTTTAGAACTAAATCTATAGAACTGCGAGTTAAAATTATTTAGAAGCAATCAAACAGTGTGATAGCGGCAGCAACCTCATGGATAGGACATCGAATTTGGGATTGAATCGTGCGTAGGTTCGAATCCCAGTCCTTGTGCTGTCGACGTGAACCCACACCCTACCCCTAAAAGGATAAATAAATAAAATTTTCTTCATTTTATTAATTTAGTATTTTTATTGATCTTGTATCATGTTACTGTTATCAAGGTTAATAGAAATCCTTATGGAAGTGTTATGCTATCAGCAGGCGAGGTGTATACTATTTGCAGGTGCGATGCGTCAAAGATATGAAACCGTCCGTCGTGAGTCCACTCGTAAGCACTTAACTAAGCTGAAGGCATTTACAACAGTACTAGTATACCTGCTAGTAATCTGTAAAAATTAATATAAGACTTTTTACTAACACTGCTTAGGTCGGTGTTACCCGAGCGCTATGATATGTCCTTCTTCAAACGAGGTTTAAAAAGAGTTATTTCACGGTAGGCAGCGGCTTTGCTGTGTCCTGACATTGCTGAAGTCCATGAGCAGCGGTTACCACTTTCCATCAGGTGGGCCACTTGCTCGTCTGCCACTAAGGGCAATAAAAAAAAAGGTACAGCAGTAGTAATTTTTTTTTTTGCATCTAATGTGGCAAACAAGTATACGGCCCACCTGAAGTGAAGTGGTCACCGTAGCCTATGGAAATATTCCCTATGCCAAAGTACTATTGGATATTCTGACAAGAAACGCGCTCAGACGGATTCTAGAATTGTGTCTGGAAGACGACAATAGGCTTGGTCTCTGTTACGCGTGCCTTAAAACTATTGCTAGTGAGACATAGGAACACTTTTGCCTGCCCTTTTGGAAATTTGTTGCGAGACTATATAAGTTCCAAAAACTGCAAACAAAACTGATCGTATAACTAAACATCTGTTACAAAATTTGATGATTAAAGCGAACATTAAATAAGTACGTCAATGATCAAAATTTTAATTACTCAAGTTCAAAACTTTAGCCCTTCGCTACGATTAAAATCATACTGGGCAACTTCTGTTTGTTCAATAAGATCTGCCAAACACGACTTTGTACTGGCAAGATCAAATTGCTTAAATTTGCCGAACATAGCCGAAGTTTGCCGAGATGAGACGAAGTTCTCAATGTTTTGTTTGTACATAATTCTGAAAAGCTCTCATTTAAAGCGGTTAGTATAATGTTTTAGTTATTTTATATTAACTGTTTTAATACCGACGGCTGCCATGCCGAGTTTTAAGTTTACGCTGATACATGCGATCGTGAGGTAACGAATTCCATTCACAAATTGAGGAAAGAGTTGTTGTGTTTTTAGTAGGAATTTCTCAGCAACAGTACGGAGTTTGGAATTATGGAAGTCACCCTCTATTACAAGGCATTTAAACTACATGTGTGTGAAGGTCAAGAGGGTCAACCAGGGTTCAGGGTTATCATATATACATAGATAGATTCACGCTTGTTTCCCAGAGGGGTAGGCAGAGACTACGGATTTCCATTTGCTACGATCCTGACACACTTCTCTGGCTTCATTCACTTTCATTACATTCCTCATACACGCCCGTCGGTTCAAGGAGCTCTTAACCTGGCCTTTGTCCAGAACGACTTCGATCTGATCGAGAAACGTTCGCCGAGGTTTTCCTCTTGCGACTGTTCCATTCACACTAGCCTTATAAACTTTCTTAGTCAGTCTTTCCTCGTCCATTCTCTCTACATGTCCAATAAAACAATATACCTATAAATAAGGGTTAAATTTTACTGTCTATGTGTTGACTTCTTATATTAAGTAATTTTGCCCAATTTTACGTTAACTAATACCTTAAACATAATTATTATATTTCTTTTAAATTCAGCATAATAATTATTTATATACGCTTGTGTTTCTAAAAAGGTAAGGCAGACGTTTATACTCCCTAATATAGCTATGTTTAAGTTGCTTATAAAGTCGAATCTTACTTTACGGACATTGTTGAGCAGCGATAGCCCAGTGAGGAGACCAACAGACTGCAATGCAGAGGGTCTCGGGTTCGAACCCACGTCGCGCACCTCTGACTTTCGGAAGTTATAATATATGACTTTTCGAAATTATGTGCGTATTGATTGACAATTATCGCCTGCTCCGTGCCTCAGAAAGCACGTTAAGCCGTTGGTCCCGGCTGCCATGAACACCTATGCCATTTTCCTCTTGCGACTGTTCCATTCACACTAGCCTTATACACTGTCTTAGTCAGTCTTTCCTCGTCCATTCTTTCTACATGTCCAAACCAGCTTAACATACCCTTTTCTATTCTTGTAACTATATCCACTTTCATGCCGCATCTCTCTCTAATCACACTATTTCTTATTCTATCTTTCAGAGTCACACCACATATGCTTCTCAACGTTCTCATTTCTACAGCATTTATTCTGCTCTCATGCTTCTTTTGCCATACCCAACTTTCACTTCCATACATAAGTGTGGGCACTAATAGACCTCTATGAACAGCCAAACGTGCCTTTTCGGGTTATCACTGAGGCGTAAAAGCTGACTCTATTATATTTAATAGATATCTGAATACCTATTAAATATTACAAACTAGTTATTCCTCGGGATCAGTACGTTTTTCTAGATTAATCCCTGCATCCGACGACTCGATGGCGTAGTGGTTAGTGTAACCGACTGCCACGCCTGAGGTCGCGGGTTCGATTCCCGCACAAGTCAAACATTTGTGTGCATGAACATGGGTGTTTGTCTTGGTCTGGGTGTTTCTATGTATAATATGTATGTATTTACAAAAAAATAAGAGTATATATGTATGTTTATCCATTGTCTATAATAATAATAATAATATATTTATTTGCTTAAAACATGGTATACAAAGATGTTATGTTACAATATAGTTCTATCATGTTTGGCTAAAAAGCATGCAAAAAATTGTGAACATTACGAACTATAATTTATTCTCAAGAAATTCCTTAATACTATAAAAATTATTTTGATTCAGCCATTCGTATAGTTTAATTTTAAGCAGTCTGCAATTTAAAGTCTTTAGATGCACTGGTAATTTATTATAAATTCGTACACACATAGCCAGGCAGCTCTTATTATATTTTGTCAATCGAGGGATCACACCTAGAACAAGTCTATGTTTATCACGTCGATTGCGAGAACTTACATCTTCGGCTGTTTTGAACATGTCTTTATGTTTACGTACAAACATACACACTTCGTATACATATAATGACGGAAGCGGTAGCAAGCCAAGCCTTTTGAAAATAGGTTGACATGATTCGTCAGGTGCAATCCCGTATATGGCCCGTATACATTTCTTTTGTGCCTTAAATGCTCTATCATGGTCGGTGCTATTCCCCCACATAGTAAGTCCATAACGGAGCGAGGACTCCACGTATGCACGGTACGTCATAATTGCTGTTTTTATATTTGTAAGGTTGTTAATCTGTCTAAGGGCGTATACAAATTTATTTATTTTAGTGCATACACTATCAATCTGCGCTTTCCAGTCTATGTATTCGTCTATGAATACACCTAGAAACTTCGTATGTGGTACTTGGGTAATTTTAGTTATGTTCATTTTAAAATAACTAGTTTAATCTAGGTACATAATTTATCAATTGACATTAGGTTTAATTGCATTTAAATTTTAATATGTACATATAATCACAATTCTTTAAAAATGACTTATTCCTAAAATATTATAAAACAAAGAAAAAGAAAACTAAAACCCTCTAATAGGCGTCATAAAATTCCTCCGCATCACAGTCGACCGGTAGTGTGCCCAGAAGACTGGCAGCATTGCCACGTTGAATGGCAATGCTTATTCTTTCTGCAAAATAAAGCCCAGCCCTCTGGTCACGGGAAGCGTCGACTAACCTTTTTGCTATGTCTCTGTAGAGCGCACGAGCACTGGGACCCCATGACCCTAGCGTTTCGACCCCAAACGGCTCAAAAACATAATCCCCTACCAGGTTTTTGTATTTGCGCCGTTTGAGAGTCTCCGCAGATGCAGCAGCAGCACCAGCACAACCCGCCGTGCTGGGAAGATGTGATGGCGCAAGGGTGTCGACACACGTTGCGTCCCACACCAAGGGCCTACCCATCTTCCAAGGCATCAATGACATACCGTCCGGTCTCTTCCCATCGTCACGCGCCAAGCCATTAGGTTCGAGATGAGCTGGCACGCCGGCGGTGACAAGAGCACGACGGATAATGTCGTTAAGATTGGCGTGCCGCGAAAAACGACCGGCACTCCTGCTACATGATAGGCCATGGTGGCCAAGGCCATCGACGGCTTCCCCACAGTGACATCGATGCGGAGAAACACATGGAGCACCTAAACGAAGGCAAGAAGCGATGCGGAACGTTGTATCGTCCAACATAGTGCCTATGTTGGACGAAGGGAGTGCTTGGAGCCAAAGACCCGATTCCCACTCCCCCACAGCCAATAAACGGGCACGCTCAGCAACATTAAGAGATGTGTTTATGAGATGTTCTCTCACCATGTTGCAGAGCGACCCATCCCACCGACTCTGAGAGAATAGATCGGATGGCAAATCAGAGCTTGGACAGATCATTTTCCAAGCGTTTACTGCGTCGGACTTGCACGACACTTCAGAATTAACCAGTGTGGGAGCTAAAATTTTCCTGGTCAATTCTTCAGTGCAGTGGACCGAAGACAGGAACGCCGGTAAACTGACATCACTAATTTTGCGAACGCCGAGGCCACCCAAGCGAACTGGTAGGGTTGCCTGGAGCCACACTCGGTCGTTCATGGCCAAATTTAAAATTTTACTAAGTGTATGCCGAATAGTATCGTCGATTTTTTCCAAAAGTATTAAATGCTTCCAAAATTGAGAGGATCGGAGGGCATGTGTGAATTTAGGAACGAAGAGGCAATAACGAATGATTGTATAAGCAGAATGAATATTAATTTTGAGTAGTCGGTCTGAAACTTCACAAAAATTTTGGATCTTTTCATCTATAAACGACTCGAATGCCTCCTCCAATACAGGAGACCCAAGAAGGCGAAAATAATCTTTTTCAATAATTTTGATGTTTGGAGCCAACGAATTGAATTTTGATAGGGCCCAAGACTTATCTATTTTATCGTTAATAAAAATTTCACATTTGTTTGAATTTAGTTCTAAACCAATCGAATTAAATTTATTTTTTAAAAGTTTCAAATCTTGTAAAACCGTTTCTATGTCACCTCCTAGGGTCCCATCATCTAGGTACCAGATGTTAAATTTTGAATTTAGTTGTTCAATAATTGGGTGAATGGCTAGACTAAAAATGACCGGTCCAAGAGGGTCACCTTGTTGACACCCAACTGCAGATTCTAAATGGTTGTCTTTATAAATTAATTTTGATGGGTGTCTATAACACTGCCACAAAAAATTAAAAATTTTGGGGGTTTCCAATTTAGCTTGCGTCAGCAAGGTGTCCCTGTTCACAGAATTGAAGGCGTTCTTCAAGTCAACCTTTAAGATGACCTCAGCTTCGCCACAGCCAAGGTACGTGGAGAGAGCGTGAATGGCAGCCTCACAGCCCCCCTTCGAACCAAAACCAAGCTGGACTGGTTGAAATTTCTCTGCGAGGGGGGCACTGTAGTACTTACAACATAGCTTGGCTGCCAAACGACGATAGGTACACCCCACGGCAATGGGACGAATGCCACCATCTTTCTTACGTAGGGCGCATAAATTTGCCCCGTATAAAATATCGATGATGTCATTCACCACACCGCCGGAGAGCATTAAGTTGGTTAAAGCCGTCAGCTCCTTCAAAAGTGAATCACCAGCTTCCCCGGCGCTGGAACACAAAAGATCTTTTAAATGTTGCGGTGCCAAGCCGTCGAGGCCGCCAGCACATCCACTTCGAAAGGAGCAAACGGCTGTAAATACTTCCTTGGCTGTCACCTTGAGACAATCCATGTCAGCATCAGGTGCGTCTGGGAAGGAGAGACCATCAGTGGGCGCTGGATGCTTGCTCTGCAGACCCGCAAGTGTTTCTGCAGAGCAAGGCGCCACCACATCGCTACTAAACAATAACCTAGATGCACCCCTAATGTCACCTTCCCTTAATTTGGATTCTACATATTGGTACAATGATTTGCTATTGTAGGAGGTGGTGTCTTTTGGTTCTAAATGGTTATAACTAAAACTGCAATTATCTTTAATTTGTGCTGTTAATGATTTTTGTGTATTCTGAACTTTTTTAACATGTAGAATCCTATAAGGAAAGGTAAGTAATTGTTCCCAAGCTGTTTTAGAGTTCTCTCGAACGACAAGACCTATACAGTGAGCCAAGTTTTGGGCCACTGAAGGTCTCGCGCTTCGAGGAACTCTTTTTAAAATCGGAATGGAATTTTTCAAGCGTCCTAAATATTGCCAAAAGGGAAATTGGGGGTTTAAAGATGAGGGATTACTTAGTAAAAAATTGCTGGGACTAGAGGGTACATTTTGGTTTTTATGAACTTTACCAAAATGCACTCTCAAGCCCCGCTCACCTTTAAAAAAACGAGCCTGCGAACAATTAGGGCAGCGTACCAGATTCGTTAGGGGTGTGGCAGGTTGACCGGCACTCACTTCCACATCACTTTTGTTGCCTAAGTCTTGCAACATAAATAAACTAAATTTTAACTTACTGTAAATATTTACAATATATTATAAACGAAATAAGAAAATAAACCTATTAAAAATCTATATGACGTCTGTCACATTGACTGTTGCCTCGTTTATAACGTCTCGGGCTGCCGTCTGCATGGCGACGGGGCGTCGCCAAGGTGCCGGCGTCGCGTCCCGTCAAGGCTTAAAGCAGTCTCCGCCACCTCCTCACTGACCACCTCGCAGCCAGCAGCGAAGTGTTTTGTCCGCAAACCGCGGCAAAGAGTGCCGATTGCTGTTATTTAATTATTTTCCTTGATTTTAATGACATTGCATACTATCATTTAAATATGGTTTTAAATATGAGCACTCGTGGCCAAAGTCACTATGGGTAGTATAGTCTAGTCAATAAGTGCTTTTTTGGTCAATTAATTTGTGTAGATTTGTGGATCCGACATAAGACACAGCATGAAACACTTATCTGGTCACAAATATACTATTTTATTGTACTGAACGTATTTAATAATGAATAAAACTAATTTAAAATTGAATTTATTATTATAAGATTTATTAAATTGAATATATACAGATTTATTGAGATTAATAGATAAATTATTATTATTTAGCCAATTAATTAAATTGTCTATTGTATTATTTATGTCTGCTTCATGATCAGTTAAAAAGTTATGTTTCTTGTCAGTTGTTACAATTATAGAAATGTCGTCAGCAAAGAGAAAAATTTTATGATTGGTGATGTCAACTATATTGTTTATGTAGAGCAAAAATAAGATAGGACCAATTATACTGCCTTGGGGCACACCGATTTTGACGTTTTTATATTCAGATGAATATGGCGTCAATATCTTATTTTCATCAATTTTGGAAATAGTGACGCTTTGTTGTCTGTTAGTTAGGTACGTCGATATCCACTGAAGTGGTAATCCCCTGATTCCGATGGCTTCCAGTTTTTGTAAAAGTAATTCATGTGAAACCAGGTCAAAAGCTTTTGACAAATCAAAGAAAAGCCCTGTCGTCAGTCGATTGTCGTTAATGTTTACTAATATTTCCTTCAGAAGAGAAAAAGTTGCTAAAGTCGTCGACCTATTTTTTTGGAAACCGAATTGCTCTTTCTTTATTATATTAAACTTATCGCAATAGCTAATTAGTCTTTTGCACATGCATTTTTCATATATTTTAGACAAGATTGGTATTAACGTGATAGGACCCATAGTACAAGCTCTGCTTAGTTTGGGCTAGATGATGTTGTGTGTATGTGGTAGAATATTATTATTATTATTATTATCCTTTACTGTACCCCTGGCAATGTGTATTTTACGATGATCGGTCGAGTACTGAAGAAGTAAAAGCATAATAAACAAACAAACTGACATTCACATTTATAATATTAGCTAGTATTCATTTAAGAAGAATAAGATCTTAGTTTTTGTCAGATGTGGTTACTTATAACTAAATGAGCGCAAGAAGTGCAGTTGTAAGTCTTATCAATATTGTATTAGACTTGTTCTAGGCATACCTAGTGCTAACAAAATACACTAATGTTTGAATGTTTGTAAAGTCCTTCGCGACACAGCAATTATTATTCCTATAACTTTACAAACATTTAGGCTGGCCGCATACATACGTTTTCCGTATTTGATTTCCGAATTCGTTTTCCATATTCGGAGCTCCGAATGCATGGAATCAATATAATATACACTAACTGCCGCACACGTTCGCTTTTTTTCCGAACGGAAAAGATTCCGTATATACGTTTCGAATGCAAACCCGTACGTTCGGAGAAACCATTCGGAAAAAACCTAATGACGTCATGCGGAATGCAGCCCTTACATACATTTTGTTTGTGTCGGCGCACACGTTCGGAAATTCTCATTCGGAACCGCGCCCGCGCCGCGCGCATCGTACGTACGTAAACGATAATTATAATGTGTGAGGCAGAAACATTAATGTTGTCTATTGAAAAATACCCTTACTTGTGGAATATACATGACAAGTACTACCACAACAGAGATATAAAAGACTGGATGTTCCCGCGGTTTCAGCCGCGTTTATCGTTACTGCGCCGCCCCCTTGGGTCGTAGAGTGATGTTATATAGCCTATAGCCTTCCTCGATAAATAGGCTATCCAACACTAAAATAATTTTTTTAAATCGAAGCAGTAGTTCCAGAGATTAGCGCGTTCAAACAAACAAATAAACTCTTCAGCTTTATTATACATATTAGTATAGATTTGGCCTGGGAGCAGGTATTTAAAGAGGTATAGTTCACACTATTCACATAATTTCGTTTAAATATGTTTGTTTTATTTAATGTTGTTTTATTATTGTTGTTAACTGTTAAATATTGTTATAATTGTTTACTATTGAAATGCAATTGCTAATAAATCATCGTCCTCCATCGACGTGCGTTCACTACGCTATCACTATCCGTATTGACAGTATACATTCCGAATTAAGAAAAACTAACGTGTGCGCTAGTCTCACGGAATTCTGAATCGAAATTACGTGTTAGGAAATCGAATACGGAAAACGTATGTATGCGGCCAGCCTTAAACAACGAGCACAAAAAATACCCAAACTCGGAACAACCATTTGTGGATCATACATTTTTTTTTTCGCGTGGTATACGAACCCACAGCACTCAGCGCAGCGGTAATGATGAAGCGACCACTTAAACCACTTCGCCATTCGAGGAGTTGTTAGTGTGTTGCTTAGTTCAACATCTGACAATCCTAACTAATATTATAAATGCGAAAATGAGTTTGTTTGTTTGTTTGTTTCTTACGCTTTCACGCCTTATGTTCTCAACCGATCAACATGAAATTTTGCATACACGTTGTCAGGGGTACAGAAAGGACATAGGGTACCTTTCATCCAGAAAAAATAACTGTTGCAAACCTAACCTAACCTAACCTACATTTACGCGAGCGAAGCCGCGGGTGAAAACTAGTAGTAAATAAAGTAAGGATTTTAATGAGGTTGACTGTGGAAAGCGCGGATTTTGTGGTCAAAAGCCGCGATACCAGAGAGCTACCCGCGCCACACCACGACCGCAGCCGGTAAATTCGGATTGATGTATGCACAAGTCAATCAACCCTTAATTTCAATTACAGACTTTAGAAAGTAAAAAGGTGAAAGCAGAACTGTATTACACTTCCATTTCGTCATTAATATTTTACGTCCCACGTACGTCTGTAATAATTAATCTGTCCCCTGTTATCTATGACGGGACAGCTCGATATGTTTTCTGTTTTCCCTCTAAGGAATAGATCAAGGGTACAGTTAGGAATAACCCGTAATAATGCCAAAAAACATAATTATAGCAAAGTACTATCCAGACCCCGTAACAATATACCTACTCATATCATTTCACTGCGTCATCTGAAACAAACACTACAATAAAATTTTGCTCGACAAGAGCACAATAACGAAGACCTTACGACCGATCGCAAATTTATACTGCGGTACTAATAAGCCAGTAATTATAGGGATTCTCTGTAAAAGGGGATGTTTATTTATGACAGTATAATATTTTATTCAATTCCAGGTGTTTCATTTATTCAATGAATCACAATATCGGACCCATTGTGCGTTGGGGTAGAACTTACCCTTGTATTATTATTGATTAATTTGACAGTAACATTTTGACTGGAGCCGCGGCACGTTTGAAGCTATATAATGTGATGTCTCTTTCTCGCATATGCAGTAATGATTCTGTAATAGATTGTGGTGCGGTCTAATATCTTTTGTGTCGCAAAACTGATACCTTAACTGTTAGGGTACCACCGCTGCAATAAAATCTGTCTGTACATAAACCAATGACCAATACGAAGTACACGCAACGGACATAATTCAACGCCTATATTCACGAGGGATAGCCTAGTGGGAAACCGTTGGACTACCACGCAAATGTCTCGGGTTCGAACCCAAGGCGCGCATCTCTGACTTTTCGAAATTATACGCGTATTAAATAATTAAATATCGCTTGCTTTAACGGTGAAGGAAACCATCGTGAGGAAACCTGCATGTCTGAGAGTTCTCCATAATGTTCTCAAAGATATGTGAAGTCTGCCAATCCGTACTAGGCCAGTGTGCTGGACTATGGTCTAACCCTTCTCACATGGAGAAGAGGCCCGTGCCCAGCAGTGGGACAGTTTAATACAGGGCTGATATTATATAGACCACTCTGCCAAGAGTGTGACGACAGAGAAGAAGAACAAGAAGAAGATATTATATTCACGAGGGAGTAGATACCTGTATATTAGATCCACATTTCGTCAAATATTAGTCTTAGTAGTTTAGGTGCCACGTAATAGTAAGCGTGATGTTTACCAGATACAGTTACAAACCCCATACTGCTGTTGACCATTTCACTTAAAACACTGCCCAATACGGCACTCAAGCAAGGAAGCTCATGCACAGCTGTTACATTCACTGCCGCTACGCTATTAAGACATTTCAATCAACGTTATAGTTATGAAATGTAAACAACTCAACGCCTTTATCAAATAATGCATGTGCAGAAACTCAATCATCTATCGATTGCCACGTCTAAACAAAGTATCTTTGACCCACAATTTAAATATTTTATTTTAGGCATTGACACCTTACATTTATTCAATAAACTATGATATAGGATCTTCTTTGCATAAACTTTTCTATTTTCAAAACATAATAACAACCCATCAATTTGCACACTTGGGCACACACTTGACTCTTTGATCCTGTTGCATATATTTGTTTGTTTCAATCACGATAGCATTGATCCTTTTCTCGGGTGGAGCAAAGTGATACTTTTATTAGGCAGTTCCTAATTTTATTTTCATCTTATGAGTATTAAGGTAAATTCCCTTAGTCTAGAACTTGCTCAACACATTGAATTTGGAAGAGCATCCATAATATATTCCTCTATTGTCCATTATGAGCTCGTCTCCTTGTTTGCACTCGAAGTTAGAATGTTAACCTGCGCTATATTCTAACTTGAAAGTAACTTCTAAATTGGCGCAAGAATAACACTGCTACGTCGAACATAGACCCAAAGTTGGGTCAAAATTCAAAGTTTGGACTTCCTGATAAGTCAAGAAAATTTTTGTCAGATAAACCACTTTCGCAATGAAGTTTAATGGAAGAGCTCGCAGCCGTTTATTATGATGACGGTGTAAAAAAAATGGTTCACCTATAGAAGTACTATCCTCTTACAAGAAACCGGCGTAAGAACAATAATAATACTATAAGTATTACTGCGTTTTACCTTGTGGGTTTGAGTTTTGGAGACACGTACCTACCTCTCTCGTAGCTTTTCTTTTATTCCTACTTTTATAGACTCCTCTGGTATTGAGAACAGTTACCGTAGGCCACGTCCTACGGTAACTGCTTACCAGCACATATAATGTCGTGAAGTCTGGCATTGTGCCTGGTAGGGAGCCCTCTATTACGGAGTACCTGAAAAAGGCGGTAGACGTATTACTAACAAACTTTTAAACAATGGCGTAGAAGAGCCACGCTTCGGCAAGAATGGGCTGGCTCGATCGGAGTGATACCACGGCCTCACAGAAAACCGGCGTGAAATAGCGCGTGCGTTGTGTTTCGTCGAGTGAGTGAAGGTACCGGAGGCCCAACCTCCACTCCCCTCCTGAGGGAGGAGGGAGGGGCAAATTTGAAAGGCTGGCAACGCATTCGTGACTCCTCTAGTGTTGCGGGTATCCATGTGCGGCGGTAATCGCTTACCATCAGGCGATCCGTCTGTTCGTTTGCGTCATATACCATAAAAAAAACCTGTCCTAAATGCATAGCTGACAAAATATGGGTAGAATACACCATCGTAAATTTGCTAGTCTATGTGTGGAAGAAATGAGGAAGCGAGAAACCACTTTATTTAATCTTTAGCTTAAAATAATACAAGGTAGGTAACTTTTTAAATCTATAGAATAAGCTGTTATATTTTAGTCTATTAAGTGAATACTTTATTAGTTTAAAATATTAAACTACCATTCGATTCAACGGTAACTAAGTTTTAGCTAGGTTCACAAACTTTAAATATTGCTCTAGTTTTAGGCGGTGGCTTGTTGGATAAATTTTCTGAAGTGGTAACTGGAATAAGGTTACATAGCTTGTTGTCTTTCGATCAGACGGCCTAATTCTCTATGACAATATTATTCAACTACTCTTGTAAAATTATAATGTAAGTAAATATTTTTGTTATTAGGAAATAGGGTGTCGTAAGGTGATTTTAATACAATTTGGACTTACTAAAAAGCTGGTTACTTTAAAATATTTTTATTTCAAGTGAACGTTACGTAAGTCTTATAATAGTGTATTTGAAATATGTGTAGGTAAACATCGTGCATATACTCGCTATTTCGAAAGTCGGTTATATTTTTGTGGGTACATAGTTTTTTGGAGCTGATAGGCTTTTCAGATCGAACTGTACAACTTACAAATAGATTACACGTTCATCGCTAGCGCTAATAATAATCCTAATCCTAACTAATATTATAAAAGCGAAAATGAGTTTGTTTGTTTGTTACCTTTTCACACCTAAACCACTGAACCGATCATCTTGAAATTATGTATATACGTTGTCAGGTGTACAGAAACGGACATAGGCTACCTTTCATCCCGAAAAAAATTACTGTTCCCGAGGAAAACAATAATAACGTTCTTATGATAATAGATGACGCCACGTGTCTCTCGAATCATGATTGAATTATATTATTACAAGCAGAGTATAACCCGAATTGATAGTCAAATTCTAAATTAATGCAAGCGAAGCCGCCTAGTAATAATATAAACTTAAAAGTTAGTGAAAATGTATGGATGTTTGTTACTCAGTTACACGAATACTACCCATCAGATTTGGATCAAACTTGGAACACTCATAGACCATGTTCAAGATTAAAATACAGAATACGTTTTGTACCGGTAATACATGTGCGACAAAAATAGTCACCAAATAAATGTAGCTGAAGCAAACCATTCTGCCAATAAAGCCATACCAGAAAGTTTAAACGAAAGTTACACGTTCAAAACTTCAACAAAGTGATGGAATTATTTATTCCTAAGCCACACAACGTAGTATGTAAAGGTAATTCACCTGACAACGATAAAACTTTTATTACACAATCATAAAATCGAGTGTATGCATTGGCTCGGAAATTGCAATATACAACGCCATCTGTGATGGCATACATAAACTACAGGCTTGGCTTGCACGCTAGCAAACGCCAAATATTTTTATTTATGCAGGAAGCTGCTAAAATTTTACTATGTTACGTATATTCATGCCTGTTTACCTGCACGAGTAAGCAGGGGTAGGGTACACATATTTCGGCATCTGTTTTAAATTTCATGAAACATGATGAGAGCCTACTGCTGTCTTCCGGGCAAATTATCAAACTCTGTGCAGCTCCTCAAATTTCCTTAATAAAATAACTAAGTAACTACTTTAAGTGATTGAATGTGCTTTTAAAAAGACTTTTTTATTGTAGTTTTTAATATTCTAGTTTTTTTATTGTTTTGTTTTTATTTTATTTTTTATTTTGTAATTTTTACTCCTTTTTGTTTTTTTTATTTCTTCGTGTTTTGCATGTGCCCCTGTGTGCCAGAATAAATATTTTTCTTTCTTTCTTTCTTCGCTGGGACAATGTCAGTGAATGCGAAATGCTGTGTATGTATGTGGTCTTAGTTCCGACGCATGAGTCAGGTAGATTTATTGAATTTTTTCGTAAAAAAATTCTCAGTAGCAGTACGAAGTCTAAAACTGTGCCCGGAAGTCTGTAATAGACTTCGCCTCTATTACTAGGAAGCTGGTAACATATCAGGCAAAATGTGGTTTAAATACTTATATACCTAGTTAACCTGCCCAAGGATACACGCATGAAACTATGTAGGTATGCCCTTTTAGAAAACATAAAATGTAAAGGAGTTGTTGACTATTCAATTCAATTTATAGCATCCCATAATGTACATTTACAAGTGGAAGGCTTAAAAATAGGTAACAATTACGGACCCTGTCGGGCACAGACGACTATAAATCGTTTAGACGTATGTTCAGACTTACTTCCTTTGCTCTGTTGTTCAGAGCTATAAAAATATAGTCGACTGTTTTCAGTTCCCGATATAAAGTGCCAAGAGCACACTAGCATACAAACAGTGCAGATGGCAGCACTATACCAACACAATCATTAACAGCTCCTATATCACACCAAAACAACCATCAATTTCATGCATCTCATTCCTCTCTCCACAAACAATTTCTCTAAAGCAAGCAGACATCGAAATATATTGCTAAGTACAATCTGGTCTTTAAGAAAATTTAGATATAACGGAAAGCAAGCTCTTGGACTGATGCCGAGTGGAATGATGTCGTCTGAATTCTGGCGAGCCCACAACAGTCAGGTAAATAAGTCTGCCAGTAAGTGAGCCCACACAATAGCGTACGGCTAATTTATTAGACAGCGCTTAAAGGCGGTGTGGGTACGCGAACAGCGGAGAAAACAGCGATTTTATTAATATTTTACTGCTTCATAGGCGCGCAGTGTAAGTTTGCGCTTTCGTTTTATCAAGGTTGATTTTCGGATCGAGCAAAGTGTGATTAATAATACTGTTATATAATCTATTAATTACAGCATGGCATCTCAAGATGTGTACGGAAGGCAGGAGGATCGCTACCTATAACCTAGTACCTAAAATTTGTTTTTTTTTTTGTTAATTTTTTTATTCAATGAATAAATAAAGTCTTTACAAAACACATTACTACAGGCTACTTATTGTATTAAATTCACATTAAAACTATATTTAATCTAAAGGAAAACATTTTACAATTAAAAAATTGGACACAAAGTCTTGTTTATAGTCTGTTTTTACATTTTATTACCTGAACTAGGCAGAGACCTGTGTTTCAGGCTGTTTCTAATATTACATTGTTATTCTATTGTTAATAAAGTAAGGGTCTACAAAAACCATTTAACATTTATACATGTACTACAAACATATATAGGTAGTTAAGTATAACTACAATTAAAATATTTATAAACAATAACAATTATAAATAAAAATTGCTTAAACAGAAATAAATTATTTTACAACTACTAGCAAATTCTCTGTATCTGAATACGTAAGCGTTTTTAGGTACTTTGTTAAAACTATGTGACATTGGTTATAATTAATGCTATATATATCTAATAACTTATTTAGTTTATTGTACAGAAAAGGCCCTAAGAATAAGAAACATTTCTTCATGTAAGCATGCTTAGTTTGGAAGCTTTCACAAACAAAACATTGTAATACTTGCAGAAATTACACACACATAACAGAGTAATATTCCACCTACACTCCACTTAAGTTAGATAGCACCGCACATTCTTTTCAGGAAAACATCAGCTTTTTTACAGAGGACCTCTGTAAAAAAGCTGATGTTTTCCTGAAAACAGTGTTTGAGGATCCAGAAATAGTTGTTCTTATAAAATTCTGATTGTTCTTTATTTCTGTTATTTTCTAATATCCATTAGAAAATTACCCGCCGATACAGTAATTATGCCTAGATTTGTTTTTCTTTGAAATAAATAAATTAACAAAATATAATATTATTTTAAAATTAAGATATGCTGAATAAATTTTATATAATATTATAACTATTATAAAACTATTAAGAAGCTTTGTCATAAGAATATTATTTCAAAACACCGCCCAAGTATGAGACGAACTCGCGTACTGAGGCAACGAAATTTTAGATACCTAACTGTTATTTAGTTACATTTATTAATTTGCTTCGCTTGAATAAGCGCAAACTTATGCCACGAGACCGTACGGACCGTATGGGAGATTTCTGTGTATATTTATACTTCGCCAAGACTACAAGTTATTTCTTAACAGATAGAACTTTATGGCCCGACAATATAGGGTAGTTGGTGAAATTTACACCATCTACCTTGTGGCGCGCTCTCTTAACAAGGTTTCTAACAAACACTGAGTAGAAATTATATGAATTCACCGCCTCTAGTTATTAATACTAGTTAAAGATGGCTGCCGTATCTCATAATATGATACGTCACGGCTTAAATAGTTACGCTGTGATTTCTCTGTTATTGAGGGTAGTTGGTATTTGGGTGTTTACTTTGAGAGTAAATTTACAGTCACCTTACTTGATCTTAGTCTTCTTGCGACTCAGTAATGTTGAAATTACCTTTATATGGTTTATTATATCGTTAATTGAAATAACAACTTTAAAACTATTTTAATTGAAATTAAATTATTACTATATGCGGATTTTATCGCAGTTTGTTCTAGAAAGCACAACGACTTATATTCAATCTATTTATTTTTCAGTTCCCGTCGGTACGGTTGCTTTTCTGCAGCCATGGTCACGGGTAGACTACGATGGTGGTCGTTTTATTGTTTTGATGTGTAAATAATTTAATTATTATTTTAATATAATTTATATATATATATTTACTTTCCCTGGCGTTTTAACTGTGTTTCAGCAGCCATGGTTACGAGGAAACTACAATTAGGTGCTGTTTGTCTTTACTAACTAAAGACAAACAGCACCTAGTTAGAAGTTAAAAGACCTTTATATTAAAATTAATGAGAATGAGAGTATTAATAGACAGTTCAGTATAATTATGTTTATATTTTATTGTATTACGTTACATATGGAGGTACAAATAAAAATATTTTTTTCTAACTAATATTATAAATGCGAATGTGATTTTGTTTGTTTGTTTGTTTGTAACGCTTTCACGCGTTAACTACTCGACGGAGCATAATTAAATTTTGCATACACATTGTCATTGATAAGGACACCTTTTATCCAGAAAAATAGTACTGCCCCCGAGTGAAAGAAATTTATTGACAAAATCTTCATTAACGCAAGCGATGCCACGGGCATAACCTAGTATAGTATATTTTTAGGTAATATAGACATACATATTTTGAATCTTAAATGTTTCAGCTCTAGTTTTATCAAAATATTTAAAAGAGAACTTGTTCAAGAAATTTGGCAACGTCGCAAATAGTTACTTCAAATTTACAAAGTGTCAAGTTTACTTTAAATTGATAATTTGGCAATTAATTATTTTAGACGATAGAATTCTTCTTAATACTTAAAGCATTGAGAAGAATTATACGGTTTTATTTATCTAAGTAGTAAACCTCAAAAAAATATCTCAATATCAAGTACCTAAGCTCTCAAAAAAATTATGCCTCATACCATTTTATTTATATCAGTCACGCAAAACCACGAACCATGGAACCGCTCGTGGAAACATTATATTACGATGGTTTCCGAAAACAATAAACATATTGTATTCTCAGGGTAAACATTGAAAACATATCCAACATCACATATGAGATGAAATACAAAACCCAACATAATAGACGTCTCCCATAAAATAACAAGCGAAAATAATTCATAAGGATTCACACTAATTAGAGAGGATTCCAAAAATAGGAGAGCTCTCGTGTCTCTCAATAACTCCCCTTTGCTCATCATTATATCACCCCTTTTAAAGGGGTAGGTATTCGGAATCAATAAATGTGCGGCTTAACATCGAAGCAGTTCCAATCAAGGGCTGCACTATTGAAATATACTATTTGTTCGAGTAATATGTTAACGAGAAAGTGGGCACTCTTTTGTGTTGAAAAAGGGCGGTTTTTGTATAGATTACATGATTATGTTGAGTATGTGTGTTTTATATATTACTAGCTTTTTGCCCGTGGCTTCGCTCGCGTTAATTTAGAATTTGACAATCAATTCGGTTCGTACTGATATCTTGTAGAGATATCTTGTGATGAGTGACATGACTTAATAAACGCTAGGAGGATTACATGAACATAATGTAGCGTTGAGTACAGTGGACCCTATTTTTAAAATGCGCCCCATATGTCATTATGGTAATGGGTCTTATGTTAAATTGTAATTATTAATAATACCGATTTTATATTCATTAAATATCCATGTTATTCAAGAATATCTATGTTATTCAAGAATAGAGGCATGGGAATATCTATTGTATTGCACAGTCTCGAACCTATATCCCTGAGGAAGTAAGTAGAGATCAGTTATCCACATTTCTTTAGCTTTAGAACTAACGTCATATGGGGAAAGCCTTTCGCCGACTACCGACCACACTTCCAGGCTCCGTGCTGCTTAGATTTTTTTACAGAAAGCCCCAATAATACTATGCCATGAAATCGAAATCAGGACCTCATGCACGGCAGTCGCAATTACTACCGTTGCGCCACCGAGACAGTCAAAGCGTAAGTGTGTGTTTATACATAATCGCGTAACAGAATAGTGTCGTCATATGACGTATACTTTAAATATTATATAGTAATTCCTAACCTTATGATGCACACTAGACGTCCGTGTCGATAACTAAGAATTTGTTAGCAGAAAAATCGAATTTCACTTTGCCCGACAATCGGACTCAAGACCTAAGCAATCACAGCAGTCTTAAGGTCGCAGCCGACTTATACAACACCGCTTCCGCACGGCAACATAATGTTAATAGAAATTTGAACTTTAGGGCGTCCTCTGTAGACATAATTTATATTGATATCACAAATTAGCAAACAGTTCGCTGTAAGCGAGCTTACCGCCATCGTCCCACTCGATAGTTGAAGCCACGCTCTTCTTTCTTCTTTTTTTTTCTTTTTTACATGGCTTAACTACTGCTATCAATTTGACAACAACCGGGACCGACTTTTTACGTGCCCTCCGAAGCACGGAGACGCTCAGATGAAATACCACTAAGCGGTCACCCATCTATAGACTGACCGCACCCAACGTTGCTTAACCTCGCTAATCGTTTACCGATAGTGAGTGCAACTGGCTATGAGCGCCTCAGCCACGCTTACCGCGTGCTTCAAGCGGGCGGCCTGCACGATGTACGCACGCACGCGCGAATAGTAATAGCTAGTCGACTGCTAGCTGTAAGCGCGTGGACAGCTGGTTGCCTGCTAGCTGTCGGTGCGTGGACAGCGAGTAATGGCCTCTCCGTTTGGCTTAGCTGTGCGAGAGCGGTGTTTATACAACACCTCGGCTCGCAGTCGGCTGCGACCTTTACCCTACATCATAATAATAACCATTACTTCAATCATGCAATTATTCCGTATCTAATAGCTTCCATCCCTTCATAAAATAGAATACTTTTCATAGGTAAAATTCTAAATTGTAAAATCAAAAACAATCAATTCCACGTGTACATTTCAAACGTTCAATTCCACGTGTACATTTCAAACGTTCAAACTTTTCATCGAAATATTTATGTGTATACAGAGCAATTATAAAGTTTGCACCCCTGTAGTAAGTTCATGCGTTATAAAGTGCCGTATTTAAGCTTAGATTAATTAGGCGAAATTTACCCCTTCGACTAAAAACGATGGCAGTGATGTAGAGATTATAGAAGAGGCCGATGAATAAGTATCATTATTTTTTTTACGAGACTCTTATTAATTAAATATGCGTTTTCAAAAAGGGTTTATATAATATATTTTGTTTATAATATATACATACGTTTCTAATCTACATAGTTATCCTAACTAATATTATAAATGTAATTAATGTAAATTTGTTTGCTTCTTTGTTACGCTTTCACGTTTTAACTACTCAACCGATTATTATGAAATTTTGCATAGATATTTTCAGGGATACAGAAAAAGACAAAGAGTACTTATCATCCAGATAAAAAGTCTCAAGGGATATAAATTCATTGACAAAGTCTATACTAATGCAAGCGCAGCCACAAACAAAATGTAGTTCTGTATAAAATATTCATAAATATTCAAACATTTATTACGAATATGCTGATTGTTTATAATAGATTCATGATCATGTAAATTAAATTATATTTAGATTGAACTGAATATAATTTAAAAAGGCAAGGAGTACTTACTATATTTTACTAGGCACTGACCGCAATTACATTTGTATAGCCAATTGTTATACGAATAATAAGTAGCGACATCGGAAAAATCGATAAATGAATGCAGGAAACTATAGATTACTAGCTATTGCCCGCGGCTTCGCTCGCGTTAATTTAGAATTTGACAATCAATTCGGATTGTACTCTGCTTGTAATAATATAATTCAATTATGATTCGAAAGACACGTAGCGCCATCTATTATCGTAAGAAAGTTATTTTTGTTTTCCTCGGGAACAGTATTTTTTTCGGGATGAAAGGTACTCTATGTCCTATTCCGTACCCCTGACAACGTGTATGCAAAATTTCATGTTGTTCGATTGAGTAGTTAAGGCGTGAAAGCGTAACAAACAAACAAACTCACTTTCGCATTTATATTATTAGGAAGGATAAGGATTATTATTTTAAAATAGTTTCTGTCCGCAGCTTTAGCCCCATGTATCCTACGGGAATGCAAACCGAAGTAAAATATCTAAGATGTTAGTTCAGGATATGTTATAGCTATGTGCCCAATTCCATCCAACTGCTTTCAATGAAATGGAATATATATTTTTCTTTTTTTTATATACAACTAAGGTGGCAAACAAGCATACGGCCCACCTGGTGGTAAATGGTCACCGAAGCCTATGGACGCCTGCAACACCAGAGGCATCACTTGCGCGTTGCCGACCCTTTAGGAAAGGAAGTGGGTAGTAGAAGGAACGGGAAAGGGGAAAGGGGTGATTGGGCCGCTGGCACTCTCACTCACCGAAATAAACACAAAAGTAGGAATACTGCTATACCACGTCGATATTCTGTGAGAGAGTAGTCTTTCCCCGGTCGAGCCGAACATCTCACAAACTTGACATTTATAATATTAGTAGCATTATGAAAGAGTCCTTTGTCGTTTCCAGTGAACGCTACTTCGGTGGCAGAGCTGAAGTGCGAATGTTCTCGCTAGATAAGCCTCACACGCGACTGCTTTTTGTCTCATAATGCTCGCGTCTTAACGTGTGAACCTTTGTATTAAATCGTTAGCTTCATGTGGGATTAGACCAGCATTGATCTATGTTTAAATAATGAGTTTGTTTTAAGTCGAGTTAAGTTTATGAGAAACGCGTTTGAGGTAGTGTGCTTAACTTGAGAGTGCATGTATTATATTCATTCTACATTATATGTTCTACAATATTGTCTGCTACTTACGATATCTGTATAAGCAACGTATTGCTGTTTCTAAATAAATAAAGTAAAAAAAACTTGTTTTAATTGAGTTATGTTTCTCTCTGACGTGTGTTCGAACCCGAGACTCTCTGCATTGCAGTCTGTTGGTCTCCCCACTGAGATATCGCTGCTGTTTCTGTATAAACTGATACCTATTATTTATATTGACAGTCACCAGTGTCTTTATGCTGTTATAAAGTATAATGTAGTATTTCAATAGTATGGGTCACGGATAACTAATTTATTTAGCTTGATATATACCCATATAACACGCTAATATGTTCATATATGATACCTACCTTTATACTACACTAGCTTTTGCGTGCGGCTTTGCTCGCTCGCGAACAGTACTTATTTCTAGATGAAAGGTACCCTGTGTCCACGTGTATACGAAATATCATAATGTTCGGTCGAATAGTTAAGGCATGAAAGCGTACCTAACAAACGAACAAACAAACGAACTCTCATACAAATTTATAATATCGGTTAGTATTCCATAGTCTAGTATAAGCCACGTAGTTTTATAGATATACTTTTCTATAGGACTTATAGTACAGTGTCTTGTATATTATGTAGTACAAAGTATGTATGTAGTGTCTATTTTTACACCTTCAGTACCTATTTTTTTTTTGTAATTCTATACGATCGATTTTATTATTTGTAATAACTGAACAGTTATTTCGACATGTAACTCACCAGCCCGGCTAGCTCAGTCGGTAGAGCATGAGACTCTTAATCTCAGGGTCGTGGGTTCGAGCCCCACGTTGGGCGAAGTCTTTTTGTAAATGTGCGATACTTGGAAAATAATTCTAAGACTGTGTAAAGGTGTTCCCTACAATTCCATACTGAAACATTATCCACGTCTAATCAATATTGCGTGCTAGAACACATAATACATTAAATTTAAACTGTTTAATTATACAACTAGCTTTTGTCCAAAAATGCTTGTATGCCTAGTAAAATATCAATTACTTAACTCAGATATTACAATATACACAAAATGCCAATTTCCAACGTGCAATTACCTGCGCAGCGCCATCTTTTGATATATTAAGAACTAAAGTTCTAAAATAACGTTATGTTGTATTATCTCACGGGAACGCTTTATGAAAAAATATTATCCTAAGTGTCAATTGGCATCATGCCCAGAAGACTGGCAATTTGAATGGCAATGTTAATTTATATGCCAATAATATGCCTGTTGACGCGGGTAAGGCTGATCAGATACTTTACTCAAGACGTCTGAAGTCTATTTATCATACTGGTCTGATTTGGTAAACAATCTTATCGGTCTCTAAATTATTGATCGAGTAAATAATAATACCAAAGTAAGAAATAATGCATAGCGATTGGGTGTCTATTGTCTTTGGTTCCTTATCCATTTGCATAACATTTTAAGATATAATATAACATGGCATACTTTTGTTTTTCCTAGTTATATTTACGGGTAACAAGCTTTTTTTATTAAGCATAATCATAAAATTGAATTGTATATTATCACAACTGGCCGCTTGGCGGAGCCCAAGGGCCACCCCGTGGTTACCTAAAGCTATTTTTCTGTCACTAAGACAATTATGTCAACATAAACAATATGCCAAAAACAATTATGGCAAAGTATTACTATGCCAAAGTATATTAAGAAAAAAGACATTATGCGAAAAGAAGGGATCGCGATGTCTTTAGCGAGGGAACCCTTTGTGTCGACAAATTTTTTTTGTCCTAATTTAATTTGGTATAACGCGTTAGGCATATCTTTTTTGTCATCATAATACTTTGACATAATTGTTTTTTGGCATACTATTTCAGTAGGCATAAATATCATTTAGGCTAATGCTTTTTGAGCTAATTTTGATTGGCATAAAGTTATAAGGCATATAACTAGGGTACCATAGTGTAACAAGAGGTTAGGGTGCGGTGTTTATTTTATATACAAAAAGTATTTTATTAAATGAAAACACAAAATTTACAAAACTTCAAATTTATGCTTTAGAATAGTATGCTTAACAATTATAATTTAAAAAATGGTGCCTAAACAGTTATGCCAAATGAATATTGTGCGTAACTATTATTAGGATAAGTAAAAGTATGCCATGTTATCTTATCTTATCTTATGTGGGGGCCAGTCAGTGCAGACCGGCGACACTTCCACACAGTGGGATCTTTTGTGTCGACACTCTCCCAATAATTACTGCCATAGACGTTCATGGCAGCCGGGACGAACAGCTTAACGTGCTCTCCGAGGCACGGAGCAGGCGATAATTTGTCAATCAATACGCACATAATTTCGAAAAGTCATATAACTTTCGAAAGTCAGAGGTGCGCGACATGGATTCGAACCAGAGACCCTCTGCATTGCAGTCTGTTGGTCTCCCCACTGAGCTATCGCTGCTCTTGGCATGTTAAATTATGACATATAATTTTATGCGAATAAATTAGGAACCCTTTAGCGACGTGTACGCCATACTTTTTTATTAAATAAAACAAGTAACAAAAATACTTTAGGTATAATTACAATTATACCACTTATAATTCATGGCCCAGAGTTTCGACCACAAGGGGTCAAATACAACAACAAGATTTTGGTATTAGCTACTCATAAGCGTCTACGGCGCTTGATTCTTGATGCTTCTTGAGGCGCTCATAGTCAGTTGCACCCACTGATCGGTAAACGATTAGCGAGGTTAAGCAACATTGGGTGCAGTCAGTTTATAGATGGGTGACCGCTTAGTGGTATTTCATCTGAGCGTCTCCGTGCTTCGGAGGACACATAAAAGGTCGGTCCCGGTTGTTGTTAAATTGATAGCAGTCGTTAAGCCATGTCAGGGGCCTACGGGCGGCTTGAACAACTCTTGACAACAGGTTGGCCACTAACCACACGAAAAGAAAAAAAAGAAGAAAAAGAAAGCGTCTTCGGTGTAGAAGCAATATTAAGTAAACTGTTATTTTACGCTCCACTACACCAGCCCGGCTAGCTCAGTCGGTAGAGCATGAGACTCTTAATCTCAGGGTCGTGGGTTCGAGCCCCACGTTGGGCGAAATCTTTTTTGTACATACAATCGTTCCAACATAATGTTAATGATGTATGTCATATTATTCTCTTTTAGCTTTATTATTTCTATAAATAAGGAGAATATAGTGTCTACCAATCTTCTTATCAGACACAAGCAAGCCTACATAACACAAATAAGGTAGGCAGAGCTGTATTAGATACTTACACTTTGCTAGTTATATTGTTTTATGTGTCACGTAATAGGGAACAAAGTTAGGCAATGAGTCCCATAGCCGAATATAGTAATCGTTTACAAAGACACTTTACTCGACCCGGTAATCAAACGAGTGACTTCAAGTTCGCATAGCTCAGTATTTTACTACAGGCAAATAGAAACCAAATATTGGCGTGTCCATCTAAACTACTACGGCTCAAATAGTAAATAAACTTTATATTCACATAAATTGTATCGCCATTAGAAATTTTAAAGGCGGCCTCGATGGCGTAGTGGTTGGTGTAACTGACTGCCACGCCTGAGGTCGCGGGTTCGATTCCCGCACAAGTCAAACATTTGTGTGCATGAACATGGATGTTTGTCTTGGTCTGGGTGTTTCTATGTATAATATGTATGTATCTACAAAAAAAACTGTATATATGTATGTTTAACCATTGTCTAGTACCCATAGTACAAGCTCTGCTTAGTTTGGGCTAGATGGTGTTGTGTGTATGTGATAGAATATTATTATTATTATTATTTAAGCTTCGTTGTTATATATCATGTTCTACTTCATAAATTGCCTTTTTTCACGTTTATTCGAGAATAGTATTTCTTATTCTAAATGCAAGGTGTGTGTGTGTTTTGCCCCTGACAACGTGTATGTGAAATTTCATGATGGTTAAAGCTTTGATAGCGTAATAAACAAATAAACAAACTCACTTTTGCATTTATAATCTTAGCTAAGATGTTCTACTTCAACATGCAAAAAATAAAACAATGTTTCTGTCATTTATTGATAACTGAATTTAGGCTCCAATTTGTTTTCGTTATAATAATATTCTTTTAATTCTTACTAATTAAGTACACAATTCTTATTAATTTTAGGGTAGTATTTAACTGAACAGCAAAAAAATACTAATTGCACAACAAAATATGCTTGCCAAAAATACTAATTGCACACCAAAATATATTTAAAGAGATCAAACTAAGTCGACGGAGCCCCGCTCAGCGGGGCTCCTATTTTTGGGTGAGTTTAAGAAGGAACCTAACATAACCTAACCTTTCCGAGACGGAATGCAGTGATTTGAGACGTATAGGTGCTCGTTATGATATATTTTAGTAAGCATATTTTGCTGCGCAATTAGTATTTTTGGTGGTCATTATATTTAGCGCCTTAATTTTATTACCAATGTTACCCAAAAAAAATACTTTAAAATGTTTTATTTATGCAACGTTCAACGAAACTTTGCAAATAAATAGTGGTAGGCGTTTGATGTATACAATGTTGTACAGTCACAAACTTAAGGCGCTTTATTTGTATTTTATTAAATATACATAAAAATCAGCAATGACAATTTAAGAAAATTGAGTTTTATTTTTACCTGAGCAGTGATAACTCAGTGGGGAGACAAACAGACTGCAATGCAGAGGGTCTCGGGTTCGAACCCACGTCGCGCACCTCTGACTTTCGGAAGATATGACTTTCAGAAATTATGGGCGTATTGATTGACAATAATTATTGCCTGCTCCGTGCCTCGGAGAGCACGTTAAGCCGTCGGTCCCAGCTGCTTAAACATGTATGGCAGTCGCTCCGTGTAAAAACTGATATCCCGTCAAATCCGGTTAGACTAGAAAGCCGACCCCAAGTGACTTGGGAATAATAAAGGCTAGGGAGGAGAAGAGAAGAGAAGAGTATTATTTTTACCTGCCTTTAGCACCTGGTAACGGACGGCCGCTGGGCCAAGCTAGCAGGTATGCACACACTCAAAGTACATACTAACACTATTTTATCCCATACATTTTATTTCTGAAAAAATAAGTAATTTCTGGATGCCCTGGGATCTTGGACTATTAACTTACACTAACACATAAGCGATTTGGTATATATAATTCTGTAAGCTTATGTTGTTCAATACATAAATAAGTACAAACACGGAGCGCCTTAAATAAATGTACTCATAATAAATATCATATAAGTCATAAACTAAGCTTAGAAATGAATCGAGTGTAGCTACTTATGACATTGACTGTAAAACGAGGAATTATGGTAAATTGAATTAGATGTAATCCAGTATCTGTTTCTTTAATGAGTCACCTGCGTCTAACTTATAAATCACTATTATGATCAAAACTAATTACACAGAATAAAAGATGTAGGAAAGAGTGTAAATTCTGCCCAAATCTGGTAAAGCCAAACCTGAAAAGTCTTTCTATAATATACATATGGGCATGAGAGCAGAATAAATGCTGTAGAAATGAGAGCGTTGAGAAGCAAATGTGGTGTGACTCTGAAAGATAGAATAAGAAATAGTGTGATTAGAGAGAGATGCGGCATGAAAGTGGATATAGTTACAAGAATAGAAAAGGGTATGTTAAGCTGGTTTGGACATGTAGACAGAATGGACGAGGAAAGACTGACTAAGGAAGTTTATAAGGCTAGTGTGAATGAAACAGTCGCAAGAGGAAAACCTAGGCGAACGTTTCTCGATCCGATCGGAGGCGTTCTGGACAAAGGCCAGGTTAAGAGCTCCTTGAACCGACGGGCGTGTATGAGGAATGTGATGAAAGTGAATGAAGCCAGAGAAGTGTGTCAGGATCGTAGCAAATGGAAATCAGACTCAGAGAAATAACCTACCCCTCTGGGAAACAGGCGTGAATCTATGTATGTCTGTATGTACATATACATAATTATAATCGACTGCAATATACCATATATTGCAGGTCATTAAACTTGCGTTGTGTATGTATTCTAAGTAAGGGTTCCTACATTTGTCATGACTTTTAAAGACGACGTTATGCTGTGAGGTTCTTTGTCTAGGACATCGGTGTACTGATGCCATATAACGTAGGCTTGTGTAGTTGCCTCGTTACCGGTACTGCATAAAATTATTATATATTTGGATATATCACAAAATGTGTGATCCTCCAACAGTTGTTTCGGAGTCTGGGTGCTTGGGTTCGTTGCTTGAATGCTGGTTAAGTCCCCTACAATACAGGAATTAGTCGTAGTGTGGTGGACAAAAAAGTTATGATTGATATCTCTGGTGTTGCACGTGAGGTATGTACCTAATCCCCTACCTTCAGGCGGTGTTTTATTTTAAAAACAGTTAACGTAGGGTCAATTTAAACAACTTTTTTATATGCTAAGATGGCATAGTAGTGAACGTTATCGTATTCTTTTGACAACTGCGTCTTATTTATATGTTACCAACCTATTATTTTTTTTTACCATGGAGGAATGCATTGACGCATACCTCTTTGCGGGACGACGGAGAGATTATGTCGGATGTATCCGGGAAAAGATGGCAAAATCCCGGTTATACCGACTAAACCTACCACAATATTCCAACATAACCAGAGTCCAGGGGCCGCGCGAATCACTTGCACATGTAATCGCAACCCCACCGAGAAAATGTTACCAACCATACTTAAGGCTTCTTATCCTGAAAAGAAGGCTTTTACAATTAATATAGACCTAAAGTAACTAGTCTCTTCTCAGACAGAATTTACGCATAAATCAAGTTATATCTATTTTATAGCAAAGGTATATGAGTGGTTCAAGTCTAGCTAGATATCACGCAACCACGATACGTCAATATGCATTTATATATCGAAACTAATTAGAACAAGCAAAGCCGCAACTATGCGATAAACACATTGACATAATACGTCACCACTTACGTCATCAGTCTCGCGAAGCGAACCATCAATCAGTATTAATTGTACCTAGTGTGACGTCACTATGTAATGTACTGATGACAAGTCAAAGGCACAGACACACTCCAGTGAAACTCGTAATTAGAATATAGCCTGAACTGATTTCGATTTGAGTTTGCGATTGAAAGGTATATTAAACTAAATATTAATTTGTGAAGTAATTCTATGTTTCTGAAAACTAATTGACAACGTATTTGCTTTTGAAGTAAACAGTAATAACTAATAATATGTATTTACTGTAATGGTAAACGTTCTTAATAGCCTAAGTTTCTAAGATACTTGTTTGGAAAACATACGCTCCTGTTCGACCCAATTCTTTCACTTTGCGTTATCTATACATCTATACAAATAAATAAAATTGAAGTGTCTGTTTGTAATGTCAAAATGACACCTTTTTATCTAATGCATATGAAAGTATATAAGGTACCTATACGAAAACATATATTTTTTTAATTTTTGTCTGTCTCTCTGTCTGTTTGTTACGGGTAATCTCAGAAATGGCTGAACCGATTTTGATAGGACTTTCACTGGCAGATAGCTGATGTTATAAGGAGTAATATAGGCTACTTTGATTTTCGAAAAAAAATAGGGTTCCGCGGCGACAAACACTTTTTAGTTAAAGTCTACGCGGACGAAGTCGCAGGTAACAGCTAGTCATTATAATATAATCGATCCTCAAACAATGGCGATTGGGTTATGTGAGATTTCTTCTCACTAAAACCATCTCTTTAATCTCTCTCAGTGCGCCGATGGGGAACCATGGGATATCCTAAATGACAAGTGTATCAGAGCTCCGTGGCACTAAGATAGATAGACCTGCTCAGAGTAGCTCATCTACTTACAAACGTACATATATGTATGTGGAACGGCATCGGGCGACCACAACACTTTCATGTAGGAGCACTTAAAGCAATCCATCCCTTATTTGTCACATGTTTGAAGACCCTGTTCAAAAAATCACTGCGGCACTAGCCTTGCGCATAATCATCCAAAAGCTTCGGGAATGCTGGGTGCTGATATTCACCACCCAGTCTATCTTAACCATCAAGCAGATTTCCACTGAATGGTAGAATAACCATTCCTATTCGCCCTTGGTTAACAGTAGGCAGCTAGGCAGCAGTTATTCAGCTCTTTTCTTATTATCACTTCTGTAATTCTCAGAAACACACAGTTGATTCAGAAGATTATTTACCATTTACAAAATTAGCATTAAACGACCTAGGCTTACTTTGGTCACGCTGACTAATCTAGTAACTTAAGAGATAGCAGAATAATCGTTCTGAGTCTGGGTATACAGCATACAGATCGGAGATGTTCTAAGAAAAGGGCAAGGTAGGAGTAACCTCGACCGACAAAAGTGCACGAAGAATGTTATAAAGACGATGAAGCAAGAGAGATATGCTAGAATCGTAGCAAATTGCAACTCATGGCCTCTATCTATCACTCTAGAAAATACACGTGAGTCTATGTTTGTAGAATAGTATTCATAACCTTCAGCTTTCAAGCTTTGCTAATAAGACATAGCAATATGTTAAAAGACGTCATCAGTTATAACAAGTTAATACATTTGCTTACCTCAACGGTTCCGGCTGTCATTTCAGTTTTAACTGTTCAAAAAACAATGCAGTCTATTCAATAAATCACCAAGTGCGGTCAATACTGAACATTGATTGATGTGCTCCGCATCCAATCTGCTAATAGCCTCGACCTCGATCAAGTCGAGAGGCACATTCCTTTAATGCTAACCCTTATAATGGAGTTTAAACTTTTGATGTTTATTTATCAGCATGATGAGGAACAGATCGGATAATAGGTATGCCAGTTACTGTAATCGTTACGGATATGATTTTAGAAATTTCTTTATGGTCCGATCTTTACTATGACATTTTAGATAATTTTCTCTATGAAGCATCATCAGCAAATATGAAACATCCCAAATTATTAACAGATCTTCCATCTTATTGCATTCGTTTGGAGGTTAGAGTAATTAGGAGTAAATTATTAAGTTCCAAATTTTAGTATTTACAGTTTAGGGCCGATGTGAACTTTTTTATACAACCAAGGTGGCAATCGAGCATACGGCCCACTTGATGGCAAGTGGTTACCGTAGCCTATAGACGCCTGCAACACCAGAGGCATCACTTGCGCGTTGGCGACCCTTTAGGAAAGGAAAAAGGAAGTGGTGGGAATGAGAAGGAGCAGGAAGGGGGAAAGAGGGTGATAACCGCTGAATTTATTAAATATTTACCGGAAGTCAACCCGTTTCTGAGTTTATCGCAAGCAGATAGACAGACAGACGCGGCGGCGGACTTGTTTTCTAATATATAGTGATAAAGTTCGATCAGAATACATCTTGTATACAAAAGCAAGTTTTAAATCATTAAGAAGGTGCGTGAATGCTCTACTTGGTATCTTATCTTATCTTATGTGGGGTCCAGTCAGTGCAGACCGGCGACACTTCGACCCAGTGGGATCTTTTCTGTCGACATTCTCCCAATAACGACTGCCATAGATGATCATGACAGCCGGGACCAACGGCTTAACGTGCTTTCCAAGGCACGAAGCAGGCGATAATTGTCAATCAATACGTACATAATTTCGAAAAGTCATATAACTGCCGAAAGTCAGTGGTGCGCGACGTGGGTTTGAACCCGAGATCCTCAGAATTGCAGTCTGTTGGTCTCCCCACTGAGCTATCGCTGCTCGCTCTACTTGGTAAAGCGACTTAAAGGTTTGTCGCTATACAAGTTCAAGTCTTGCTTGATGGTTTATTTTTTACAGTCCTCTCCCTAGCCTTTATTATTTCCAAGTCACTTGGGGTCGGCTTTCTAGTCTAATCGGATTTGACTGGATATTAGTATTTACATGGAGCGACTGACATCTGACCGCCGTAACCCAACGGCTAGCGATACCTTAAGGCTAGACCAGTGTCAGGATATTAGAGGGCACTGACTTCCCAATAATGACTGCCATAGATGTTCATGGCAGCCGGGACCGACGGCTTAACGTGCTCTCCGAGGCACGGAGCAGGCGATAATTATCAACCAATACCGCACATAATTTCGAAAAGTCATATACCTTCCGAAAGTCTGAGGTGCGCCACGTGGGTTTGAACCCGAGACCCTCTGCATTGCAGCTGCTTTATAGTATTAGGTATATATTAGCACTCAAATGGCTAAGCAAAGGCATGTTTAAGTCATTTTCTCAGCTTAGATCCTAAGTAGTAGGGGACAAACCTGTTTAATTACCGTCTACCTGGCATAGTGCCAGAAAAAGCCATGCATCGACCCGGCACTTCACTATTGACCGGTTTGTTAGCGCTAATATTTACATCACGATACCGATGCAATGAGTTGTTAACTATTTGTGTTAGAAACTGTCTCGTTGGTCTTACTAATAACTAGGCTTTGCTTGCGGTTTGAACAGGCCCGGGAACAGTGCTTTTTTCTGGATGAAAGGTATGTCCTTAATAATAATAATAATAATAATATATTTATTTGCTTAAAACATGGTATACAAAGATGTTATGTTACAATATAGTTCTAACATGTTTGGCTAAAAAGCATGCAAAAAATTGTGAACATTACGAACTATAATTTAACCTTTTCACCGAAATATCACGTTGATCGGTTTAGTGTATGCCTGAAAGCGTTACAAACAAACAAACAAACTCACATTCGCATTTATAATATCAGTTAGGATGTCACTACGTGCTAATATTTGTGTGTATAGGTGTGTAACAATTTCAATATTTTTAAAATTATGTAGTAAATATGTTTAAAATAAACAATAAGATAGAAACCGTATAAAGTACTTTAATTTCAATGTATAACATTTGCGTAAACCTAAGACAATATTATGTTACTGAGATAAGTTTTTTACAAACAAAAAAGAAAAATTTTAGTAGAACATGCTAGATAGTTATCAAATATGATGTAAAGAAGATAAGATTATTTGTGTTTTTCGTTCAAACCTATGGAATACAATCCTTGCATAAATCCTGTAATGCAATGCCTGTAAAATAATTGCATTATTGATCTGGTTATTTACAAACCACCACTCAGGAAATGCCGCGTTTGTAAAATGAATAAAGCTCGCCGGATTTTAGTTTCAACCGGACATCCGGTTTCCGGGCATTCGGTCGAAATGTCTGTTGCACCCCTAATTAAATTTTTAAGTTGTATTTAATAAGGGCGTAGGTTTCATCGTCAGTTCTGGTAACTATTTTTGTTCATTGAAATTAATACTGAAAAGTACCCGTAAAATACGATAAGCCGAATTCACATATATTTAGACGAAGTGCATTAAACCTGCATTTTTGCTAGTATATTTGTTACTGTATTGCCAACTGGCAAACGGACTTACAGAAAGTAAAGAAACACCAAATACGCGAATAATTTTAATTGTGTAAAATACATATATATCAGTGCAGTAGTATAAGAAACATAATTGTATATCTGTTGTCCGAATAAAAGGCTTTATTATAATTATGTTACTGTATACTAGGTCTCGGGTTCAATTCTCGTGTCTGGTAAAATTAAATAAGTTTCTTCTGTCAAGAAAGTTTTAGAAACAGCTCGGAGTCTGAAGCTGCAGTTTCCTTTCCATTGGTTACAATCCATGAAGGTTACCTCTTTGAGGTGTATTTTACACAAATTTGCACGAAGACTGGAACTATAGTTTTAATTGACACCTTTCTTACCGTGTGGAACTACTAGGTACTATGTACTAAAGAAATGTAGATGTAACACTCCTGGAGCTTAAAGCCTCACGTAGTAGGAGGCAAGTCTATTAATATTAATTACGGATTCTCTTAAAGATGGTCAGGATACCGATAGGGAGCGCAGAGCGTTGGACTGCTCGATGTAATATGCTTGCTCGCAGGTTTGCAAAGTGCTTTAAACGGGTTAAACTGACTCTTTTTCGGGCTTATTGCCAGTCGTTTTACTCGTGCAGCTTGTGGGTGAGTTATACGCAGAAGGCTTAGAACGCTCTGCGCGTCCAGTATAATAAAGCGCTAAGGATATTGTTGGGACTACCTCGATTCTGTAGCGCTTCGGGTATGTTTGCGGACGAAAGGCTAGATGACTTTTATGCCATCATGCGCAGACGATGTGCGTCAATGCTTCGGCGAGTCAGAGATAGTTCCAACAATATCCTGGCAACTCTGGCGGAAAAAATTGATGGCCCGTTTATACAGCACTGGGCGCGTAGACATGTGCGTGCAGATGTACATATCTTTAATTAGTTTATTATATTTATTATTTATTACTAACAATAGGCTAAGGTGATACTAACACTATATGGATCATTGGTCTGAAATAAAAATATTATATATTATTATTAGCCATAGTTTCAGTCTCTGTCCTGCTACTGGGAAATATGTAGTCAGAACAAAGAAAACTAATAACACTTTTACCAACCCGGCAATCGAGACCTCATTCATAGCAATACCATTCAGTAGTGATTATTAGCGATACGCCACCAATCTGGGGTCACGGTACTGCTGCCGCCAAGACGAGCCAAGTGAAGCGCACGGGCACTACCTACCTTTTCTCGAAGCGCTTCGTCGTTTTTTTGAACTCTTATAACATGGGTTTGGTTTATATACCAGATAAACAAAATTCTCGGGATATGTTGTCAATAGCGGACTTACTAAATATATAAAGTTTTAAATGCATAGCTTTTATACTTTAGATTTTATAAGCCACATATTTTGACTAAGGTGTAGAGTTTGTGAAGTTAGGCCTTGTAGAGTTAGGTCGTGTAGAGTTAGAAGCTTGGCTCTACATGAGATCTGATAACTTTTTAACAGTGCGAGTCATATGGTCTCGTCTTGGAAACATTTTATATAAAAATGTTTTTGGTGGGAGTTCTATTTACTGGAAGGATTACAAGGAAAAACTAAAACAATTCCAAAACACCTTAACTAAAACCAAACTAACTAAAACAGTACAATCAATATTATCTATCTCTAAACAGAACGTGATATCAGGTGATAAAATCTCACGTTTCAGACGTATTGTCCCGTGCCATTGTGCGGTAACACCGGATTGTTCTTAAGAGAATTAATAGAAGTTTCTACGTACGCCGCGAGCCCTATTGTACCCTGATTTATCGACGAAGAACAATGATAAATCAAATCGGAATTGCCCCAGCGTTCTTCGGTACCTTTAGCTGTTTGGGTATTTAGACAGAATAAGTTTTGTCTTTGGGATTAAATCGGTGAGTTTAGTGTCGAACTTCGTGTGCTAATTAAGTTTACGGAATAAATGTTTTGTTTTGTGTTTACGACATTGATATTAGCATACTTTTAACAGCTTTACTACAGTGTATTTAGTTTATAAGCTTTATTTATATTTGTCCTGACATTTTGAGCATGTTTCAGTATCTATAAACATCTAAAACTGTTTTATCCACATGCCATCTCAACGTGTTGTAGTTCTATATCATACACACATTATACATTTATTACGTAATCTTTTTATAGTATAGAAAGCGTTATTATATAATTGAAAGGATATTAATGGCAACAGAGTATTTAATAGATAGTTGTCTGGCACCCGATCTTCCTATTGTCAAAGTCTTCAAGCAAGGAAAATTTTGTGGATGTATGTGATTTCGGACTTACCTGGTTGTCTCTGTGTTTTCTTTAATGGTCCATCGTTAGTGAAGATGGTATTCGTCTTCTTTGTCCAATATGAACCTTCTTACAGGTAACCAGCATAAGAATAGTAACCCCTACTACCTCTCGCCCGATGAGAGAGCTCCGAAAATCCTACAGATCTCTTAGTCACCAAAATTTCACTCTACACGTGTGTGAGAAAAATGTATGTGTTTTACATACAAATACATTATTCAGATATTTCTTATCTTATACCTGATCTTTTAAAAACCATAATATGTTACAGATTATATGTTATGTCGATATTAAAGTAAAATAATAAAAATGTTGTCTTTAAATATTTGCAAAATGGCCCTCAGCTTTAAATAAAACTGGCAAGCATTACATGAATAATTAATCTTTCTGTTCTTATTTCAACAAAAAGTAAATAAAGTGTCTATAGTCCTCCCTTCGTCCACGTTTGGTCCCCGCGTTTAAAATTCCGCTCACGTGCCATACTTCTTTCTGAACGGAATTGCTTCCAATAATCTCGTAAACCAATTGAATTGAAACCTTTTTGGGTTCGTAACACGCCACATTTTGGCACGGGCCGTGTCGACGCAGTGATTCTCCAAGAAAATCTGAAATCTTTCTATGCTTGTACACTTTGTATGGAACGAACGGTTTCTTACACCGTGCGGCGAAGGCTTTTACATCAATTTTCGTATTACCAATGGATTAAATCCAAGGGTTATCCCCCTAAGGAAAGTTTCCAATTGGATTGGGAGCAACGCTTGTCGTGAATCAATGTTATAAAATTTGTATTCAGGTAGCAGTGTACCTTACTTTCTCTGGACAACTAGTTGAGGGGGGAATTTTTAAAACCGTTCAAGTTTTGCCAGTTTCAATGTATGAAGAATTTATTGGATGTGCCAAGAATTCGAAATGGGAGTTTATTTTTAAGTTTGTTGTGGATTTTTGTTATTGTTTCGTGATTTAACGCGACTGGAAGTGACAAGCAACCTATTACAAAACGACATTTGGTATGAGTTATGGTTAGTTGTTAGATTCTGGCAAAGGGTTGAGCTTATACGAAGGCACTATTTTATTGCACAAAATATTTGTTGAAGGACTTAATAGTCGGGTATATAATTATGGTTCATTACACCATATACTGAACTGAACTGAACTGTAATATTAATAAAATATCAGCCCTGCTTATGAACTGTTCCACTGCTGGGCACAAGCCGGTTATCAGTGTAAGTAAGTTTCAACCATAGTCTACTTTAATTGTAATTGTAAATTATAATACAGGCAGTAGCATGAAGGTACATTACATATAAAAAAATACATACGCAATATTATTCGAAATGATCAAACAAAGTTTACACACTATTCACTTGTTACTTGCAGTGATAGCACACTGGCTCCACTTTAGAATAAAAAACAGCGTCGCCTCTGGTAGGTCTTAATATGCTACAAGATCACCTGTTATAAGAATCTGTGAGCCATATTAGCAATTCTATAAAAAATCCATCTGAAGTAGTATTTAATATTGTCTTACGCTTAAGCAAGTGTTATGCATTGAAATTAAACTGCTTTATACGGATTTTAACGCGATGTTTATCAACACTTTTAATATTATATAATTTTGAAAATAACGAAACGCCCCGACTTTAGTGTAAATTAATAATTTTTATAATTTAATTTTTTTAATAGTTTTAAATAGATAAAATAGTATTATAATTCAGTGGTTTTGAAATATTTTCAAAATTATGTAATTAAAGTGTAATAAACGCCACGATAAAATCCGTATAAAGCAGTTTAATTTTAATCAAATGGTATTGTCACTTCAGCAGTAGCCGTATGTTCATTACCAACTCGAAAGTGAATTTGGTTGGTAATGAGATTTCACAGAATTCGCAGCAAATACGCATGTATATTTGCCACCTTAAATGTGTAACTTTAAGAAGTAATGCACTTCTGCCTCACCTTTAGTGTATATACGAGCGTGACACTATCTAGAGAAATTGTTTATTTATGACGTAACATAACACACTAGATGTTCCCGCGGTTTCACCCGCGTTTATCGTTACTGCTCCGCCCCCGTGGGTCGTAGCGTGATGTTATATAGCCTATAGCTTTCCTCGATAAATATGCTATCCAACACTAAAAGAATTTTTCAAATCGAACCAGTAGTTCCTAAGATTAGCTCGTTCAAACAAACAAACAAACTCTTCAGCTTTTTATTATTAGTATAGATATAACACATTGGCATTTCAGTATGGACATTAATAAACATTGTCGTGCTTGCAACAATCGTTTAAAATTTTCATTAATAACATACAAAGTTTTCTAATTCTTAACATAATTCCGTGACATATTATGACTATTAAACACGATATTATGATTAACGCCGCAGAATATTTTACAAAATCTAATAATTACAGCAATTTTTAAGTAAAAACTTCTTTAGGCGCGTTGAGCACATCTTGGGTGAACAAAAATCGTAGAACTCGCGTCATCGTCATGCTTCCACGCTTTCCATTTTTGAATTATTTTAGAATATTAACAATATCTCAGAAATGGTGCGTCCTACGCAAAAAATAACAAAATTTTGACTCCCTTAATAACCCCTAAGAGAGTATGAGGAACTAGCATCCGACCCGCCCCCTCTTTTTTTTGGTTTATAAAGAAGTGTTTATGATCAAGGATTAAAGTTTTCACTTCTATCGGCAGTCCCCAAAGACTGCGCCAATTTTATTTTAACCTGTTGCGTTTTGGCGTCAATATCCATGCCTAATAGGACAAAATCTGAGTCTTAAATTGGAAAACGATACACAGTTTTAATAATTGATAATATTTTACTGTATAGTTGCTTCTAAACGGGCAATAATGTTATGGCAATGTTTTTAAATCAGCACAAAATCATTTTAATACACCGACCATAAGACAAAGACCGGAAGACGCAGCACGGGTAAACCGAAGACCTGGTAAAGGAAGCGGTTGGATTAGGATGGACCAAGACCGGTCTGTGTGGAAAACCTTGGAGGAGGCCTATGTCCAATGGACGTCTTTCGGCTGAGATGATGACATCGACTGTTCCAAAATATAATATTTTTTCATATGGCCACATTCAAAATATTCACGTGTATTCTATAATAAGGCAGTTATTGCCAGCCAGTACATTGCTGTCACACATTGCAGTAAAAATAATGTCCGTTTAGAAGTTCCTTTATACAAATACTTAACAAAATTATAGCGTTGGGGGATGCGCAACGTTAGATTTTTTTATTTTTTTTTATTATTTATTGATTTTATGAATTTTTATCCAAACGGATATGCCAATTCCATCGTAACTTATTATATAAATTAACACAAATACATATTAATCATAACGATTTTAGGGAGTTATTCATGAGCGGCTGCCACCATTTTATATATGGCCAATGCTAGTTCCGAACCAGGTTTAAACAAAGCACATTGCATGATACCCACACATCTAAAACATTTATATTGTACTGTCTCATGAGTAACTCCCTTTGGAAATGGTTCTTTTTACACTCCATTAACAAGTGTTGCATATCGTCAAAAACACCACATTCATCACAATTCGGTGAGTCAGTGATTTTCATTAAATATGTAAATTTTCTGGATAGATAGTGACCTGAACGAATCCTAAATGCGCAACGTTATTGAATGTAGCTGTTTTGCATAAGGTCTCGAGATCGATTCCCGGATCTGTCAAACTTGTATTGGATTTTTCAATATTAAATTCTTAGTAGCAGCTCAGAGTCTGTAACTACGTCTGGGAGGCGACATAAGCTTATCTTATGTATAACTTAAAAATACAGCTGGTAGAATATGTTTGTAATACACATCTACGAGTACTTACTCTCTCCGAGATTAGGCATGGAACTATGTACATATATGTTTGTATGATATTAAAGCTTATACTTAAAGTATTAAAGTTGAAATTGTATTACTCCCAAATCTTGAGTTATCTTAGTTTTAAATGCAAGGAACGTGTTTATTATGCCCAGCCCGCTTGTTCAAACGGTTTTCAACGCCTAATCATTTTGTAAACACCTCACTTGACAGTTAAGGATTTTTACTGGATTATATAAAGTCTGTCTGTTCTCATCTCTTGTATAGAGAGTAAACCCACAGCACCCGGCGCTTTAGCATTTGCAAGGTGATGGTCAGTAAATGCTGCTTTAAATAACGGCTCTTTAGTTAACTGATCCCGCTTGAACTGGACCCGCGGGATCAGTTGACCTAATGTATATTTCGAATTGGTCAACAGATCCCGTTTCATAATTTTATAATTTGTACAAACACGGAAAAAAGTGTTATACATTAATAATATTAATATGACCAAGACATTAATTACTACGAAGCCGAGACACATCGCACTCATGTCAAGTACATAACAAGGTCAAATAGTCCTATTGTAAGAATACGAATACCTGGATTCAGCCAATCGCATGCATCAAAGACGCGAGTTTGCCGCTGGGCAGCGAGTCTTTTTTATGCACCTGTGTGAGCGAAAAAGCATTATATGGCCACTATGCACTTGTTTTTATAGTACTTTTTAAACGTTTTCCGCACGTCTGTACACAAATTTGAAAATATGCAATAGAGTTCTGCCTAATTTAAAACGGGTCCAGTTGACAAAAGATAAATAATAAAATAAATGAACTAGTCAACTCATCCCGCGGGATTACTTTAGAGCGGGATCAGTTAACTAAAGAGCGAAATAACTACGTCATTTGCTGTGCCACGTCGGTATATTTTCGAAAAATAGGCAGTAGTATGCCAAATTTCTTCAACTGTTTTAGTTTCTACTTACTAGGGAAGTATATAAATAAAATATGTAAGTCGTTGTTTATCTTTATTTATAAAAAATGAGCTTCCGTTTGTTTGTGTCCAAACAAACGGAAGCTCAATTTTTATAAATAAAAAAGTCAAAAAGTAGTCGATGAATGTACATAACTTTGAATTTCTATATAATACTATTTTTACTTTTTATAACGACATTTTCACGTGAATGGGCAATGAAATATATATTTTATTTATTTCCTTAATAATTATTATCCGACTGAGCTTTATAAATAGGTAAAGACAAAACAGTACAGTACTTTGTTCCCCTCTTTGCTAACCGATTTTAGTACTCCCTTATTAACCCCCGACGCAAAAACGACGGGGTGTTATAAGTTTGTCGTGTCTGTGTGTGTGTGTGTCTGTCTGTGGCATTGTAGCTCCCGAACGGATGAACCGATTTTGATTTTGTTTTTTTTTTATTGGAATGTGAATTAGTCGGGAGTGTTCTTAGCTATGTTTGATGAAAATCGGTCCAAGATGGCCGCTGCCACAAAATGGCAGATTACATATTTTTTCCCAACTCCCTCAATATGGGTATCACATGAAAGGGCTTGACTAGTAGAATATGACAAATTTCAAATCCAAGATGGCCGCCACTGCAAAATGGCGAATTACTATTTTATTATTTTGTATCGGGGGTTTTTAAAATTTTAATTTATTTTAGAGCTATTATAGCTATTTTTTTATTGATCACACTAAAGCTCATCAGCTTTAGTGTGATCAATAAAAAAATTGAAACAGTTAGTTTATTTTTATATAGATAGATAAATAGGCACAGACAAAACAGTAGAATTCCTTTTTCTCTTCTGTTTGTTAACCAATTTCTGTATTTTTTGTTCAGTAGCTATTTACGGATGAATTAAGAAGAGTAGAAAATGAATAAAATAAAATTTCTCTCAAATTTTCAATAATCATAATGGTCGGTTTCGACCGTTGAGCAAACACTTGCTTAGATAAATATTCTTACGATTAAATGCATCTATCATAGACATCGTTTTGTGTATTGTATCGCAATGGAGTAAGAAAGCTAGGTCTATACTTGTAGCACAATACTTTAAAGCACATGTCCAGTAAAGGAAGTGGGTTCAATCGTTACGGTTGACGCCGCAGTAGCCGAGGTCAAATTTAGTGCCGAACCGTGACGAGGTCATTGAGGGTCAAATAGATTTGCGCTTCAGTGATTTCAGTTTTAAGATATAATATAGAGAAATGTAATTTTGACGATACCTTATACTGTGTGTATTAAAGAAATATTTTTACATACATACATAGATAGATTCACGCCTGTTTCCCAGGGGGGTAGGCAGAGACTACGGATTTACAGAAATATTTTTATGTTAAATATTATTAAATACATATAAACAAATTGTCCGGTGAATAGCGCATTGGTTCCCCAGACTGCTAAGCGTCAAGTGTACTAGGTTCAATATCCACGAGGGATAAAAATATGTATTCCACAAACATACTACAGTAGTCGGCAGAGTAGATCACTCGCAATATTTAAAATCGGTTTAGTCATTCTGAAGATTAGTTCTTACAAACAGACCTATGAAAAAAATTTCTTAGTTGTTGACATGCCTGGAAGTTTGTGTCGGTAATTTTAATTTCTGTATATGATTCATAAATATTATCTCTAGTAACGTGAAGATAATTTCTCGGTCGAGCAATTCCATTTTAAACTAAATTAATCTTAAGCAAGGATCCAACTTTTATAATAAAATCTAACGTTTATCATCAAGTAGTTCTTGCCTGCATAAATCTCATAGGAACGCATACCGGGATAAAATAGTATCCTATCAATTAATCCCGAAAATCGTCAGTCTGAGCGTCCAGTTGGACGGTGTTATACTCCCTCAACAAGCACGTAAGTCCATTGGTACTGCTCTGCTCCTGATCTCTCGCCGGTCGCTAGGAATTGTCGTTCCATCGAACTATGAGAGGTAATAAAGAGTGCACTTGTGTTTCATACACAGGTCTTGTGCACTTTAATATCTCGTGCATATATTACAGTTGATTACTATTAAGAATGACTGTCATGGCCGTAATTAAGTCCGTATCAGGAGGACCTTATATATTTTATTACTGCCACGGTAGTGCAGTGGATAAAGCAGCGATAACTCAGTGGGGAGAGCAACAGACTACAATGCAGAGGGTCTCGGGTTCGAACCCACGTCGCGCACCTCTGATTGTCAGAAGTTATATGACTTTTCGAAATTATGTGCGTATTTATTGACAATCGTAGCAAATGGAAATCCGTAGTCTCTGCCTACCCCTCTGGGAAACAGGCGTGAATCTATGTATGTATGTATGTTATTGACAATTATCGTCTCCGCCGTGCCTCGAACAGCACGTTAAGTCGTCGGTGTCGGTCCCGGCTGCCATGAACACCTATGGCAGTCGTTACTGGGAAGTCAGTGGCCTCTAATATCCTGACACTGGTCTAGCCTTAGGGTATCGTTAGCCTTCGGGTTGCGGAGGTCAGGTGGCAGCCGCTCCGTGTAAAATTGAATATCCAGTCAAATCCGGTTAGACTAGAAAGCCGACCCCAAGTGACTTGGGAATAATAAAGGCTAGGGAGAAGAATGCAGCGGGTATGTATGCGACTGCCGACTCGAGTTACCTGGTCGGGCAAAGTGTTATTGGGATTTTCTGTCAAGAAATCCTTAATAGTCGCACCGATTCTGGAACTGTGCCTGATGAGGCAATAGGCACTGCTATGTTATTCAGGGATATAGACATAAGACTATGTATGTAGGAATGTACTTTATCAAGTCTCTTTACTTAGCATAAATACTTAAAGTAATAATACATCACAATGCAAACACAAAGAGCTCAATAAGCAAATATTGTATAATGTACTCAAAACACTCACAAAACCTTTTCCATTTCAATTGAAACATTTTTACTTTATCAAAGTGCATATATTTGTTTTTGTTATTCATCTGGATATGAAATGTGCAAATATTTTATAACATTGTAATGAAATGACATGAAATGAAATATTTCCACAAGAGGCAATATGGTTTTTTCATTTAAAAAGTATAGCTATAACGGGTTTTGTTTACCACCGTGATGGCGCAATATGTATATTAAGTTATTTTTAATGACTTTATATACCTACAACTGACGATGGCCGTAATCGCGTACTGGTTAGTGTAACCGACTGCCACGCCTGAGGCTGCGGGTTCGATTCCCACATAAGTCAAATATTTATGTGCATGAATATGGATGTCTTTGTCTAGGTGTTTCTATGTATAATATGTACGTATTTCCAAAAAAGTGGCAGTCTTTGGGGACTGCCGATAGAAGTGAAAACTTTAATCCTTGATCATAAACACTTCTTTATAAACAAAAAATATGGCTGGTCGGATTCCTGATACTCTCTTAGGGGTCCTGATACTCTCTTACTAAGAGGGTCAACATTTAGTTATTTTTTGCATAGGACGCACCATTTCTGAGATATTGTTAATATTCTAAAATAATTTAAAAATGGAAAGCGTGGAAGCGTGACGATGACGAAGCGTGACGATGACGCGAGTTCTATGATTTTTGTTCACCCAAGAAGTGCTCAACGCGCCTAAAGAAGTTTTCACTTCAAAAAGAGTATATAATTATGTATGTTTATCCATTGTCTAGTACCAATAATATAAGTTCTGCTTAGGTTGGGCTAGATGGTGATGTGAAAAATATTTAAAAAAAATGAAGCTGCGGCCGCTTTAGTTTTATATAATCAGGTGCAAGTAAGCAATAGCGCTGCGCGTGAGTCATCTCTCCGCAACCACTGAGTTAGGTCGTAGCTCAATACAGGATGATTTTGAAATCGTGTAATTCCTTTTAACCACGCATTCTACTGGTGGTATAGAATACCTCTGACAAAATATTTTTTTATTAGACTTATTTTTTTGGAATAATTACTTAATGTACCGTTTTTTTTCGTGAAATGGTTTCATATGTTAACCACCCAAGGCAATTTTAATTTTTTACTAATTAAAAAAATAACATATCAATAATTAATGTCTTAAATAATAATGGGCGGTCCTTTTTATTGCCCCTAAGCATACGCATTTTATTTGTACATCTACAAGAACACATAAGATTATTCCCTCATTGGTGACCCCGACTACAAAACTAAAGCTTCAGCAGTATCGCTACAAAAGAAACAATAATCATATTAGATACTACCTGTTACCTGCGACTTCGTCCGCGTAGATTTTAACTCAAAAGTGTTTGTCTCCACGGAATCCTATATTTTTTCTACAATCAAAGTAGCCTAAGTTACTCCTTATAACATCATGTGCCAGTAAAAGTCTCGTCAAAATCCGTTCAGCCGTTTCGGAGATTAGCCGGAACAAAGAGACAAAAATTTAAAAAATATATATTTTCGTATAGGTACCTTATATACTTTCATATGCATTAGATAAAAAGCTGTTATTTTGACATTACAAACAGACACTTCAATTTTATTTATTTGTATAGATAGCCCAGTCAGGTAGCAGTATGCAATATTGAAGCTACGTGAATAAGACCCATCCGATCATATCTGTGTCTGAACGCGAACTACGCTGACTGCGTGGATGGCGTAGTGGACATTTCGCAGTGTTGTGAGTACGATCATCAGAAGAAACAAAACTTTATTTGATCCACATATAGTTGTACCATGTCTATTCTTTGTGTACGTTTGAATGTGTATAAACACACTTTTATTTTACCTGATGGGATGCATTGACGCGGGGGCGGGCGGAGGGGTTATGTCGGATTCACCGGGGTAAAAGAGAGAGATGGTAATGATGATAATCATGGATTTCCCGCAATACCGACTAAACCTACCACGGTGTTCCTCGACAAAACCGCAATCGGTGGGGCCGTACGAATCACTTTCACATGTGGTTGCGATCCCGCCGAGGTTTCGGCCCGCCGTAGGAAACGGCAGGCCACTACATGACAAGACTAGGCTTTGGTCACCACCAGATGTAAGCCCTAATGTTCCCCCTTGTAGGGGGGGGGACGGACACACGACGTGTATAAAGTCACCTGCATAAAGGAATTATTCCTAGTTGTGTACGATAAAATAAAAATAAACTAATAAGATTATTGTAATCGTGACAGTAATATCAAGTAGAATATAAAACACATAAAGTTTGTAAATATCTTTAGTTTGTAAATATCCCTGCGTCACATGTTTATTCCTCGCACAAGAGTTGTATTTATCAAATAGAATAAAAAATAAATAGATGTAATAAGGTGGCCATTAAGAGCAGCGATAGCTCAGTCGGGAGACCAACAGACTGCAATGCAGAGAGTCTCGGGTTCGAACCCACGTCGCGCACCTCTAACTTTCGGAAGTTATATGACTTTTCGAAATTATGTGCGTATTGATTGACAATTATCGCCTGCTCCGTGCCTCGGAGAGCACGTTAAGCCGTCGGTCCCGGCTGCCATGAACATCTATGGCAATCGTTATTGGGAGAGTGTCGACACAAAAGATCCCACTGGGTCGAAGTGTCGCCGGTCTGCACTGACTGGCCCCCACATAAGATAAGATAAATAAGGTGACCATTATATGAAGATGTTCTAACCTCATAAATATATCTCTTAAAAGAATAAGACCTATTCAATAGTGTCCAGACACGGCTATAGTGTCTAAATCCTGTCTGTACGTAATAAAATGCATATGGAACCGCGGGACATGCCTAGCTCTTACTGAAAACGTAAAACCTGATGATATTCTAACGTAAAATAGTTTTTCAATCGGTTATTTGCATCTAACAATGGATATTTACTTTAAGAACTCAACTCGTGACCGTGATAATGACATGACGTGACATTAAAGGCCTCTTGAACTACTCGTGTGTTTGTTTTTGTGAATAAGACTTCATGACGTAGCTCGTCGCTTCCTGATGAAAAATCTTTGTTCTACAATGTTTACAATTATTTTGTTTTTGTTTACAGCTCCTGGTTTAAAATATTAATGTTGGCTTCTCGACTTTTTTTCTTGAAGGGAAAGCTGATGCTGTATTTCGCGCATATATTGTTATAGGTATATAAAATATGCCTGTGTTATTACAGACATATGCCTGTAACAATGATTTCAGACACCATAGGACTCAGAAATAGCACGGAATCTGGAAAAGTACCAAGTAGAAAGCAACAGACTTACTTTTTCCGTTAAACCATAACTAGCAAAATGTGGATACAACAAATCTTCACCTACTCTTTCAGCAGGTCGATATGTCAGCTGCGAGAATACCTGACAGAAACAGCTTGGGAACCGAACACAGGACCACACAATCATCATAGTAACTTTGTACAGACAAGTGAAATCATTAGTTTTTACTGGCGTTCAATAGAGTTATTTACGGACATCTTACTTAGTCTGTCTACTTGCAAGGACTGCTGCCATTTTTAAAGTTACTAAACCACCATTGCAAGGGAAAAAGCCACTGGTTTTCCCCTAGCAATGATGGCACGGTGATTTTTTATATACCCGCAAGACAAATATTTATTACTAGCTTTTGACCGCGGCTTCGCTCGTGTTAATTTAGAATTTGACGATCAATTCGGGTTGTGCCTACTCTGCTTGTAATAACATAATTCAATCATGATTCGAAATACACGTGGCGCCATCTATTATAATAAGAACGTTATTGTTGTGTTCCTCGGGAACAGTAATTTTTTCAGGATGAATGGTAGCCTATATCCGTTTCTGTACACCTGACAACGTATATGCAAAATTTCAGGATGATCGGTTGAATGGTTTAGGCGTGAAAATGTAACAAACAAACAAACTCATTTTCGCTTTTATAATATTAGTTAGGATTAGATCAACTTTTATAACATACATATAGATAAGTAATTTTTTTGCTTTAAAGTATCTATATTATACAAAAGATAGTCTGTAATATGAGAGTCAATTTATAAATAAAATGTCTTCATAAAACATTTACGCTTTAACTATAGCCTTTCAAGGAACAAAATCTTTTCAGGGGCATCGCTTGTAGTCATAAATATTTGCACAGATGAATAACAACACATTCAACAGTGTATGATGTTTTATTTGTGACTCACGCGGTAAGCCGTTTATAGATATCATTACGTTATCTTCGCATACAAAGAAAATGTTGGAACGCAAACGCGCAAGTTTATGTTCCGAAAATCCTGATGGTGGGAATATTGTATGTTTTGATTGCTGTATTATACATAAAGAAAAATATTTTTTGATTGCAATAAATACAACTCTTGCACTAGGTATAATTCTTATATAATATAATAAAAATAATATTCTACCACATACAAAAAAAAAATATATCTATGTTTGTTTATCCATTGTCTAGTATCCATAGTACAAGCTCTGCTTAATTTGGGCTAGATGGTGTTGTGTGTATGTGGTAGAATATTATTATTATTATACACACAACACCATCTAGCCCAAACTAAGCAGAGCTTGTACTATGGGTACTAGACAATGGATAAACATACATATATAATTATTTTTTTGTAAATACATACATATTATACATAGAAACACCCAGACCAAGGCAAACATCCATGTTAATGCACACAAATGTTTGACTTGTGCGGGAATCGAACCCGCGACCTCAGGCGCGGCAGTCGGTTACACCAACCACTACGCCATCGAGGCCGACAACTGTATCTGGTCCCTATTTCGAAAATATTGCCTGGTGAGCTTACACTTATAGTTTCCTAACAGAAAAACCTAATAACACTTTACTCGGCCCGTATATCAAACATGGAACTTAACAAACAGCCACAAACTTATGCCACGCGATCAACTATGCATTTATAACCCAATCATAAAACACACTGCGGCAATCAAATATCTACATTAACGAAAGAACACCGGTAGTTATACGATAATCTCATATATCACTAATTACAAGCAATGAGCCAACAAGGAGTATCATTTACGAACATTATGATACGATGATGCAGCCATTACGTTACTTCAAACATAATAAAGCAGTGTACACACTTGCGATACAACGTGTTACGTTTTACGATGCACGCACGTTACGTTTAAGATTTTACATTGGCGATAGCCAGGTGTAGGAGCCCGTTGGATTGCTATGCAAAAGTCTCTACGACTCTCGACTTTTTGATGTGTGTATTGAATAGTAGTTAATTATCAAAATTGTTTTTCAATTACTTCTAGTATTCCAGAGATTGAGAAAAAGACGAGAGAAATGCATGTCTGAGAGTTCTCCATAATATTCTATGTTCTAAAATACGCGATTCTATTCTATGTTCCAAAAAACTACGTATGTCGTGAAAATTTTATTATTCGACATTCAAAAGTTGTAACTGAAAATATTCGAGTTCTTAATCGAATATTCGAATCGCGAGATGACGACATAATCTCATGACCGATTTTAATAATGTTTATTTAGTTATCTCTCTCTTTCTATCTTTTTAACATTTTGATCTCTTTTTATGCAGTTCTCTGCGTCATCTTTGAGACAATAATGCAGGATGACACAAACTAATAATTTAATATTTTATCGGTTATTATCGTAAATCGCTTGCGTATACGCACCTTAACCCATTTTCTATTATGTGGTAACGTTACTCAACTATAAACCATCGCCGTGTGTAACTGCTCGTAAATTATTGGTCTGTCGAGTAATATTTTGTTATAATCTTGAGTAAGAAGGAAATAATGTAGGGATTTCTAATAGGAAGTGCGCGCTTGTGCTGTTGTTGCTTAATGACTAGCATCGTGCTGTTGACATAAGGATAATTCAGCCTGAAATTGTATTGTAACTAGATCACACAGTAGTGCACATTATCAATGTCAAGTGAAGTCGTGTCACTAATTCAATTATTAGATCTGGGTTTAAATGTATGCTAATATTATAAAAAAAAGCGTGCGTATTTTGTGAGTTTGTGTATATGTGTAGGGACTCCGAAACCACTGTACCTATTCGAAAATTATTTTACTATAATATTATTTTATGTGTAAGCGAATGTTATATATTGAAATTAAACAACTTTACAGCGATAAAAGCCGTATAAAGTTGTTGAATTTAATTTATTTTTAAAGCGGTAGGTATATTACATTCAACCCGGCCAAAGTCAGGGTAGGCCGTAACCTCGGCGGGGTCGCGACCGCATGTGCAAGTGATTCGCGCGGCCCCGCCGATAGCAGTTTTATCGAGGAACACCGTGGTAGGTTTAGTCGGTATTCCGGGTGGTACATTATTCTTATTCTATCTTTCTTTTACCCCGGCGAGTCTGACATAACGCCTCCGCCCGCCCCCGCGGAGGGGTATGCGTTAAAGCATTCCCCACGTAAAAAAAGAAAAAGGCCGCTAGGGCCTAAGTTATAATTTAGGTTTATATAAAATTTTATTTTTGGTGTCTATATGAGAACTATAATTATTAGGATAGTTTTGAAGATAAATAAAAATAAAAATGAATTATATTTTTGTATTATTTTTATAGTTTGGTTTTCTCTAGTTCCTGATGGAGTCCTATGGGTGCTGATACAACCCTATGAACAATTTGTATCCTACAGAAAACTAATCTCAAAATAACCTTATGTTGTGTTTCTGTGGTAAGTAGTGTTACCAGAAGGGTTGCCAAGGTTTCTTAATATCAGTTTTACAGAGTCGATAACCCACAAGTTATAACCTGGGTCACGACAATCGCTTAACACTACACACAGTATAATAAGCCTCTGAGGGCTAAGATACCTAGGCCTCTGGTTATCATTGTTTGCCATATTAGTAGCCTATTCAAGTATTTAGATGATTTTGAACTGGGTGGGCTAATTAAATTCTCTTTTATCTGTTATCTGAATATTAAATATAGATAATGACTAGTTTACGTTTCCAATTGCTACATATTATTCAATTTCTATCACAGTCAGTTCGGTAAAGTTCTGTTTATATTCTTTGTAAATGACTAAATACAAATAAAACAACATATACCTAAGCGAATGAAAAGCAGCGATAGCTCAGTGGGGAGACCAACAGACTGCAATGCAGAGGGTTTCGGGTTCAAATCCACGTCGCGCACCTCTGAGTTTCGGAAGTTATATGACTTTTCGAAATTATGTGCGTATTGATTGACAATTATCGCCTGCTCCGTGCCTCGGAAAGCACGTTAAGCCGTTGGTCCCGGCTGCCATGAACATCTATGGCAGTCGTTATTGGAAGAATGTCGACACAAAAGATCCCACTGGGTCGAAGTATCGCCGGTCTCCACTGACTGGCCCCCACATGAGATAAAATAAGCGAATGAATACTCACATAAACCTGTCTCGTTGCTAATTTTCTCAAAACTTTTTGTAAATTAAAATATATTTTTCCAACTGGTTTAAAACAAAGCGTACATAACATCTACAGGTTTTTGTCTGCAGTCAATATTTCCACAAATTAAACAATTTACGTCAACCGCTGTGAGGATAATGAACAAAAAATATAACAAAAACTACACAAAAATACAGCGAATAAGATTTTAAATAAGAATTAAGTAGCTTACAATAGAGATTTTACGCGTTCACCGTGTAAATTGTAGTTCTATAGACGCTGACATCCATCACAATTATTTATGATCTGTAAATCTTTAAGTAATGATCCGTTTTCCGTGTAATCCATTCAAGCATATGCTTCTAGTAGGTAAAATACGACTTTGCATATGGAATTCAAATTGTATTCAATTTGTGGAATTCGGTGTTATTCAAATAGTTGCATTTAAGAATATTTAAAGATCTCTGAAAAGAGGCTAATCGATGCTTCGCGTGAACAAAAGGCTCGACTTTTCTTCAAGGAATCCACGACAATGCCACGTAGAATGGCAATGCTTCCAGTCTTCTAGCTACTTTTCCAGTGGACAGCGATGCTGAGTAATTTTACAACGCTGCCTTTTTTTGTTATAACTATTAATTTTTTACTTTTATATTATTTCATTATTTATTAATAAATGAAATTAAAACCAAGAGTATTTATATAGGTTACAAATTTTTGACGACTCACAAAATAGTTTTTTAGATCTGTTACGATTACAAGCATAATATTTTAGTGCTTATTTAATCAAACAATATTTGAGCAATATTGCGGGACATCTGTACAAAGAAGAAAGATGGTACTTATTGTCTTGTTGGTATCTGAGTTCTCTAATTATTTTCACGACAGTAAGGCGTTCAAAAGGCATTTGATTTTGTAAACAAACACGCGTTTGTTTTTCAAAATATTAGTAGGGAATTCAAGTCCGAATATGCTCAAGAATTGACAATGCGTTCTTCAACGGATATTTTTATTAGACAATGAGGCCCAATACTGCGTTATCGCTATTCTGCCGTGGTAATCGAGAGAGCAGTAAGTCAAAGATGGCCATTTTTTAATTTACTGATTTGGAATGCTTCTCTACTGTAAACAACATATCTTTTCCTTTCTTTTGACGTTGGTATAGAACATAAAAATCGAGTATTATTTATCACAAACGCTAAAATTGTAACAAAATCTCTGTTGTTTTCTAAAACTGCCTTTTCTGACTTACTGCCATCTCGATTACCACGGCAGTATTGTGTATACATACGTAAAGAAGACAAAGCCATATAAATAGTTGTCTCTTTTATGCGTAAATAAGAACAATACTTAGGTATGGTGGTAAGTTTTCTGGTCAGTTTAAAGATATTTAGAAGTTGTGTATCCCTGAAAAAATGATCTAAGTTAAATGTGTGGTGTTTCCCCGTTTTTGCAACATTTTTCATTTATGCGCCGCTCCTATTGGTCGTAGCGTAATGTTATATAGTTTATAGACTTCCTCGATAAATAGGCTATACAACAGTAAAAGTTTTATTCATACTTGTAGTTTCTGTAATTAGCTTTCAACCAAACAACAAGTGTAGATAAAACATAGGTATTTTTAGTAACTATTTTGGTAAATATACAGGTTTTCATTCGTAAATAGCCTCACGCCAATATCTCCGAAAAGATAAGCAGAGAAGCACATTTATTTTACAAGGTTTTGTTTCCAGAGTCCATTTTGCTACTAAGAACATACAGAGAAACCCTATAACTCTTTGCTTGCCCCAAGAGTCGAACCCGAGACCTCATACACATGCGACTGCTGTCATTGATCAATATCAATGACATGATCTGATGATGACGATTATCTTTATTTATTAGATTGTTTACGCTAATGTTTGCGGTATTCAAATTTGTTGTCAAGGTTGTCTTACTGGGTTTTCTCAGGAAATTCTCAGAAAATCAGTGAAAACACGCAATTTAGAAAGATGTCTGTAGCGAGACTCACGCATAAATCGCCGAAGAAATAGACTGAGGTGTTTTATGCACTGACTTCACCAGCTAATATTCTAACAAGATAGACTGACTGAGCTCAAAGCATCACTTCATGATACTTTGAGCTCTTCTTCTCCCTAGCCTTTATTATTCCCAAGTCACTTGGTGTCGGCTTTCTAGTTTAACCGGATTTGACTGGATATCAGTTTTTACACGGAACGACTGCCATCTGACCTCCGCAACCCGAAGGCTAACGATAGGCGATACCCTAAGGCTAGACTAGTGTCAGGATATTAGACGGCACTGACTTCCCAATAACGACTGCCATAGATGTTCATGGCAGTCGGGACCGACGGCTTAAAGTGCTCTCCGAGGCACGGAGCAGGCGATAATTGTCAATCATGATACCTTGAGCTAATACTACGTAAATAGAACCAAGAATTACATTATTTGTAATTAACATAATGATGTATACCTGACTAAATGTATAATACAATTATTATTTATATTTAAAATAATTATATTGACTAATTGAAATGACATTTGACATTATTTTAATGTTTATAATATAATGTTTATAATTTCTTATTACTGACTAAACTATAAAATTATGATTGTATGCACTAACTTTGAATTATTAATTTGTGACAATTTACATTATCGCATCGCATCGCCTGTAATGGTAATTGTATATGTAATAAATAAATTAAAAAATGTATAGTCGTGTACTATGAAATAACTACCCATCAAGACAACAAGACGACCACCATCTTAATAATTCGATTCATTGGAATAAATATTCGATAATCCCTCTCGTTTATATAGACTAGTATTAGTTAAGTTGATTTAGAGCAGCGATAGTTCAGTGGGGAGACCAACAGACTGCAATGCAGAGGGTCTCAGGTTCGAACCCACGTCGCGCACCTCTGACTTTCGGAAGTTATATGACTTTTCGAAATTATGTGCTATTACAATTATCGCCTGCTCCGTGCCTTGGAGAGCACGTTAAGCCGTTGGTCCCGGCTGACATGAACATCTATGGCAGTCGTTATTGGGAGAGTGTCGACACAAAAGATCCCACTGGGTCGAAGTGTCGCCAGTCTGCACTGACTGGCCCCCACATAAGATAATATAAGATAAGTCGATTTAAAACAGATAGCTGTAAACGTAAACGTATATTTCCACGTTAGGCTTCAGTGAAGTCACGCAAAAACTAAAACACGAGATCGCCAAAGTGCAATGTAGCGTGAACTGAATGAAAATGAAAACAGTTTATTTTCAGCATATAACTATACGTTCTGAAGAGATTTGTTACACTGGCTGAGCACTTGAATATCTTAATTGTCAGACTGTAATTTTAGTAGCATTTTACATTAGACATGCTTGTCTTGAAGATAGCATATACGATGTAACTTATGTAATAGTTCTTTCTCATGATGCTGTAGTAAATGTGGCTGCTGTGCTTAAGATCTTAGGTTCAATGGGTCGAGCTATGTGCCATTGAGTTGTTCTATCAAGAAATGTTCAGTACCTCATGATGCTACTAAGATTTTCTTGATAGTAAAAGATATCTATACACTAATACTAGATGTTGCCGCGGTTTCATCCACCTTTATCGTTACTTATATAGCCCATAGCCTTCCTCGATAAATAGGCTATCCAACACTAAAATAATTTTTCGATTCGGACCTGTAGGTCCTGAGATTATCGTGTTCAAACAAACAAACTCTTCAGCTTTATAATTTATGTATATGTCCTTGTGACGTGAAGGACTTCACATACATTTACTCAAAGAATACGATAAGAAAAATAGTTTCAAAACGATAAGAAAAATAGTTTCAAAAAGTGTTTTTCTTTCAAACCGCGTTGGTACACTGGTGCCTTAATACAATAGATTTTTAATTATGTCTAGTATTTATACGGCTTAACAAATTAAAGACCGCACAAATTATTGTCCCGCTTAGGAATCGAAATCATAACATCACTTGGCATATTTGGCAGTAGCTAAGACACAGTGTAAGAGTCTCATTCTCACGCAGTAGACATTTTATTTCATAGCCCTATGTCAAATTCGAATAGCAGATAACGATTACAATCGAACGATTTCATACTATGTCAGTCATTTTACTTCGAAAACATAAATGTCTCTACTTCATAAAAATAAACGCTCTGTTCGTGCATACTATTCATCACTGTTATCTAGGCCACGTATCCTGTTTTAACATAAGCTATATATTATCCAGGCAAATGATTAAAGGGGAATAAAATCACACACATTAGCTGTTCAACAGCAAGCAGAGGCCTTGACAGATGCTTTAATTTATCTCATTAAAAGTGCGGAGTAACGCTCAGCCTACATTTAAAGTGGGTAAATTAAGTACACGTTTTATTGTAAACACGATGTTTAACACGGTTTATCATGGAAATACTTAATTTTTAGTAATTAGTTCGCAGAATGTAAAAAGCCACTGAGTTTTATCTCAATAAACATCACATATACATAGGTACTTATTATAGTTGACAGGTCTTAATCGCATTAGTATGGCCAGAATCTATTTTTTTTCGGGATGAAAGGTAGCCTATGTCCGTTACCTGACAACGTATATGCAAAATTTCAGGATGATCGGTTCAGTGGTTTAGGCGTGAAAAGGTAACAAACAAACTCATTTTCGCTTTTATAATACTAGTTAGGAAGTTAGGATTAGGATTAGGAAGTTAGGATTAGGAAGTTAGGAAGTTAGGATAGGATAGGATATCATCGGTTGCAATGCGCTTATTACTTATAACTGTCAATAACTTAACATCGCATTGTAAGTGATGTATTTCTATCAAATTTACGAGTATATCACAATATCATGGAGTGGAAAGTAGTCCCATTTCTACTCACCTCCATCGTTGGATAGGGCCAAGTCATATTGATTCTTAGCTAGCGAGCGGGTCGTTGAAGGTTGTTTGTGAGTCTTCGTATATCCTGGGTGGTCTACCACAGACCTGACTCATCTGCAGTACATGAGAGCTCGGATAAAATGTCGCTTATAGACGGGTGTCGGCCAGCCTTGTCATGCCTTGAACTTGGTAGATTTCGGTGCTCGTTCACACTGGTTCAAAGTCAAAAATCATTTATTAATTTAGGTCACAAAGTAACGCTTATGAACGTCAAAATAATATAGGTTAGTGAGTTTACTAAGTTACTGAAACTACATTTAGGTAAGTTGCTAAACTGGTGGTCGTTTGTCAAAGAGAAGAAAATAAGACAAAGTCGTGTAGTGAGCCATGGCTTTTGGTGATTCCGGACGAGAATTAGCTCTGAGTGATCGGCTCACACAACGTCGCCTTCGGGATTACATCGTGTTTCTGCAGTAGTCCATCTAGAACTACTTAAGAAGACGCTGTGTTGTTAGAGTAGGTAATAATAAGTATTTGGCCACCGTGGGGGTTTTCCAGGTGGTCGGGCGTATCGAAACGCTGGATTTACGGGTGGCTTTTAGCAAGATGGAGGCCTTAGTCTTTCAGGAGCCCCGTCGCAGCCCACCCCGCGGCGCCTCGATAATGGTGGGCTAGACGCGCGTTCCCGTCCAGGCCCACATGAAGTATCTGAGCTTGGCCCTAGTGGCACTTCGACGAGCATTTCAGGCAACTCGCTCCGAAGCTTCTCGGCACTGCGTCCGCCCTTGGGCGGTTATTGCCAAATTTGGGCGGGGTGGTTACCGGCGACTCTACACGGGGGTTATCCGGTCGATGTTGCTTTACGGCGCACCGGTGTGGGCGAACTCTCTGACCGCTCAGTGCAGGACTCTCTTGCGGAGACCGCAGAGTCATAGTGGTCAGGGTCATACGAGGTTACCGCACAGTGTCAACCGACGCAGCTTGCGCGTTGGCCGGGACATCCCCGTGGGATTTAGAGGCTGGAGTGCTCGCCGAAGTGTTCACAGTGAGTGCGGAGGTGCGGGAGGAGACGGGTTGTCGTCCCCTGCCGGCAGTGATTAAAAACACGCGCGATCGAGCCCCTTAGGGTATGATTGATAAGTGGAAGGCGCGGCTTGAGGTACCCCTGGCCGGTTTTAGGACCGTTGGGGCCCTCCAGCCGGTATTGGAGCGGTGAGCAGGATGGCAGCATGGGACTCCTTCCTTACGGCTAGTGCAAGTGTTGTCAGGGCACGGTTGCCGCCATAATGATGGCCGCGGGCGGGAGAACGTGGATCTCCTGCCCGCCATACATTGAGTCGATCCAGGAGTCGTAGTCTGCTGGGTGGGTCGCTGATGTAGTCTCTTTTCCAGCCGCCCATCCACTATACAAGGCAGCGAGTAGACACACCGTCAGGTTTTGGTCCGTAGGCCCGAAGTACGGGAAAGCCGGACATAACCCTCTCGCCTCTACTTGTGGCAAAAGGGTATGCAACAGGCGCATTTCTAAAAGTAAAAAGAAATAATTTATAATAAGTAATTGTCGATCTTTAGTACGCTTAAGTTCTTCGAGGATCAGGATTCCTTAGAGATCCTCAAAAAGCCCACCTGCTGTTAGCCTATAAACTACGATAACTGTTCACTAATTTAGCGAAACTGTATCTGTAACTCCATCAGTTTTACTATACAACATATGGATTGAACATATCATCTCCATGACCGCCTCTATGCCACAATTATTAAATTATAATTGAACCGTGACACATATTAATTAATCCTAGTAGTCCGGAAGAAGACAGAAAGTTTTTAAACTTAGCTATGTAAAGACCCTTTCAAGATAGACATAGTGATGGTCAGTGACCATATCGATGGTAATTACTCTATGTTTTTATTTTTACCCAGCCGCAGTTAATTTCCATAACTGAGTAGTGCTGCGCGGTGTACCGTGGCGTGCTCTGACCAGCTAGTGATGTGATGTGTCGATAACCTTTACTTCCGCTGTGTAAGGTATCTGAAGTTCAAGTATCGATGTTATTAGGTAAAATTTTAAAATAATGAAATTTAAAATGTTGACAGCCTTTTCTAAGTTAGTTGGTATGTTAGTGTGCAATGATATATTTAAATCTTAATTTTATGCAAGTGTCAGTAAATGAACTTATTTTTAATACTAAATTTCTGGTTCTTTTTTATTATACTTTGTATATTACACTTTTTCTACATAGATTTAGATAAGGGTCACATATTCACAACTTGAAGTAAGTCCCTGAACTATAGATTATGACCATGTTCACGTTTCTACGCAACAGACTATAGTGATGACATAGTTTATAAAAAGGAATGTATATTCGAGTTATAATTAACAATTGAAATCTATAACAACAGAACAAAAGTCTTAAACACTTTAATGTACACAATAACATGTGCATTATTTGGACTCAAATAATCCTTTATCTTTTATACATCACAATAATAGTTATAGAGTAAAAAATAAAACATAACAAACGGCAATAAAATAATATATTACGTACTCACGAACAAGTACATCATCCCTATAAAATAAACATCGACATAATTGCCGCGCATCACTCGCGCGCACCTTCCAACAGTTCAGTGTTACGTGCAAAGCGCATGCGCGCTATCGTGTTGTTAATTCTCCTGTATTACAGTAAAATTAAATTTTATATGGCAGTGGTTACACGACCGTGTAGTGATTTCCATTGTGTGAGAAATAAATCATGCATGGGGAGGACTTCTAAACATGACTGGGTAATACATACTGTTTATGACCTTCTTTAATGTTTACAATGTGAATCTGTAATTGAAAACCACGATTTTATTTCTCGGTCATCGTAAAATTTATGTAAGGAAAAAATTATCTGTTCGTTCTTCATAGTATATTTCTTTGGCGTTTTTTTTCTTTTAATCCAATAGTGATGTTTCTAGGACGAGGTCTTTCTTATTACGTTATAGTATTATGAAGCTAGTTGTACGTTTATATAGTTGGTTTACATTGTGTTTAATGAAACCTGTCTTTACCTAGAATATGAATGAGAGGCTTGTCTTAGTACATTGTTTAGTCATTTAATGTACGGCTTCAGTAGCATGGTTCAACTACTACGTATCGGTTTTTAGTAGACGACATGTCTTTTTAATTTGTTTCGTTCACCTTTTAGTTTTGGACAAAATGAAATGCTCTCACATTTATAGTCTGCTAAGTATTTTATGACTTAATATCTGAACTTAAATTAATTAGTTTTTACAACATATAGTATATATATTATAGTTTATTTTTAGTTCTAGTTATATGGTATTATATTATGTTTAATTTCAATACAAATTAAAATACTTTCTTCATATAAGATAGCACGATATATATTTGGAATAAACAGGTGTACCATTATAAGCCTGAAGTTCATTACTCTAACCATTAATAGGTTTTGCGTCACAAGGACTTTACCTAAACTGCTTAAGACTGTTGCTGGCAATTTGCGGTAGTAACAGACTGTTTGAAAGTTCAGACTGTACTACCAAAACTGACCAACTACGATATGCTAGCAATTATTATGTTTCGTGTAATAGTGAGTTCATTTCAAAACTATACTGCCTTCGAAAATGTCCAAATAGATTGACTTAGTTCCAGCTTCAAATTTCGTGTGCATGTATAGTCTGGACCTGTGTTTTAATATAATTATGATGATATCTCCAGTAACTTAACTAGTAACTAACCTTTAGTTGGCTTTTTCAAAAATGTATTGGTGAAATTCAACTAAGGATTTCCTTAGATTTATAAGAGCTAAAAATGAAAACTGGATTTCTTGTTTTGAGTTTTTTTATACTTCTAAAGTGGCAAACAAGCATACGGCTCACCTAAGTGGTCACCGTAGCCTATGGACGCCTGCAACACTAGAGGCATCACTTGCGCGTTGCCGACCTTGTAAAAACTTTTTAACACCGTTTTTGAAGAACCTCATACCATTTTGAGTGTCTTGAAGTTAGTTGAATGTATTATTACATGCATTAAAATCGCAATACTATTTGACAGGTACCACATTTAATTAGGAACATATCTTTCTGTTACGCTCTATATAGATTTGGATTTAAATTACTGATGATAATCTTGGCATTACTAACCCAGTGACATAGCCTATCATAACAATATTACTTCCTTATGAATGTAAGCCGCAGTTGTAGAGCCTCTTGTCCTTTACCTTTATCATATCAGCTGTTTTATATTTATGCATAAAATCCACATATACAGAGAAGGGGCTTAAGATGCAAGTACTTTTTCATAGCTGAGGAAAGCGGCTAACCATCAACCATCATGTTGATTTGCTACCTTAGTAGAATACGGTAACTTCGTATGACTTTAGCCCTGAGGGGTGACATTGGCCCTTAATTAAAAAAAAGCTGTTTTATTGGAAGAAGCTGTTTTACTGACAGTTTATAGTGCTATTGAATTCCTCGTGTATTTTTTTGGCAAAAAGTATGATAGTGGTCTGGTGGGAACTTCAAACTTTTTCCAATTAAGGGCCAATGTCACCCCTCAGGGCTAAAGTCATACGAAGTGGCGGTATATGAAACTAAATTTTACTCATGGCTTAGCAGCCTATGTCAATAATACGTAGTATCTTACGTCAATCTATAGGAGCACCGAAAGGTATTCTATGTGTTAATATACAATATGGTCAGTCTGTATGCCAGGTTTCATTCAAATTTGTTTAAAGGTATGCGCGTAATTGAGTCACAAACATCGAAATATCTTGACAATCTTTCACATTTATATTACTAATAGATTTCGCCCGCGGCTTCGCTCCCATAAATGTAGGTTAGGTTAGGTTGGATGAAAGGTACCCTTTCTTTTTTCCTGCACCCCTGACTACCTGTTTACAAAACTTCATGATGATCAGTTAAGCAGTTAAGGCGTGAAAGTGTAACAAATAAACAAACTCACATTCACATTTATAATATTAGTTAGGATGATAAATAAACTAAATAGTAGTATTGTGAAGTATTGTTTAATTTTAAGTTTATTCTGACCTTGTACGCAATGTATGAGGTAACAGTTTGTTGATAATTCTACATTTTTCTCAAGCATATGGTATTTGTTGACAATAATGATTAGTTATTTCACTGCATTGTTGGTTCTGTATGATACATTTGCGTTCATGTTGAGACTGATCGTGAAGCGCCGAGTCGAAAATTAAACCCACATTTTGCTAGCTATGTTTTAGGTGAGACATCTTAATGAATCGGAACAGTTTAAGACGAACTGCGATTGAGAATTTCTCAACAAAAAACTTAATAGTACTTTATTCGAATTGAGAATCGAGCTCATTTTACAATCGACCGCAAACATAGGCTATAGGATAATAATTATTATATCCTACTAGTAAAGTTTGTGAAGATATTTAGATATTTTTTATTATTATATATATATATATATATTATTATTATTATTATTATTATTTAGATATTTAGATGTTTGTTACTCAATTACGTATTTGCTTTTAAGGCCCGCTTTCTATATTTAAGGAATGGACATTAAATTTTTAACACTTATATTAACAGGTTCCCTGTCCGATGAATCACATATGATACATAACAATAGATTTTCTATTGTGTCTATCACTGGACAGCAAATGGGTTAATATAATATCAGCCCTGTATTAAACTGTCCCACGGCTGGGCACGGGCCTCTTCTCAGTGTAAGAAGGGTTAGGCCATAGTCCACCACGCTCACCCAGTACGGGTTGGCAGACTTCACATATCTTCGAGAACATTATGGAGAACTCTTAGACATGCAGGTTTCCTCACTATGTTTTCCTTTACTGTTAAAGCAAGCGATAATTAACTATTTAATACGCACATAACTTCGAAAAGTCAGAGATGTTCACCTTAGGATCGAACTCGAGACCTCTGCGTGGCAGTCCAACGATTTCCCACTAGGCTATCGCTGTGACAAATACGTTCTATGCCAAATATGTCAAAATGTTACCAGGCCGAAGCCAAAAAGAATTTCTTGAATATTATAATACCCGGGCCTAAATCTATTAGCATCTTTATGCAACTTGACACAGAAATAGACCATATCCTAGATTAACATAGGATGTTTTTATACCATACGTAAGGATATGTCCCTGTGAGCCACGTGGCAAAGCTACTTAATATAAGTATAATAGTTTTAGAAAACAATAACTTGCAGATTACTTAGCCGTATGTATAGAGGATGAGGCACTCGCCCTCAAGGTTCTCTCAAGGCTGTCAAGGTTCGCGGTCTCGCTTTACGACGCTTTGTCACCATTAAATAGTCATTATATTTTACACGATTTCTTTTTTCCTGTACATAGATAATTCTGACCTCCATGGCTCGGTACAACAATCTTTTATATGGTTACTTAAGAATTTTTTTGGCTTCCGTGTTGTGTTATGAAGGTAATATTATTATGGAGATTTCAATAGACTATGACAAATTTGTGATGAATAAAATGCCATTCATGCTTCTGGGTGCTAAATAATTTTAAAGAAAATTAAAAATGAGTCACGAAACTTGAAATGCGCATAAGTTTTTACATGACAAAGGCGTCCACTAATTAAAGGATTTTGTAAATTCATGGCCATCAAAAATAGAAATGTAAAATGGTAGGTATACAGTCGAAATTTATTAATACTCCTCCAAAAATAAGTAATCAAACATAATCACTTGCAATTATTAATCCATCAATAGACAAAGTCAAGAATCATTTAATTATTTAGGTCACAAAGTCATACTGATAAACGTGTCGAAGTTTTGTGAGTTTACTGGAATTACTGAATGCCTAGCCTATGAGAAGATGCAAGAAATTCAGAGCACTCAACTAAAAAATACATCGCGCTCTTATCAAAATGCCATCGGAAAGATTCTATAATACTTCGATAACATGCCAAATTACAAATAACGAAGGACACATCAGCATTCGATTGGAATACTTTTCGAGTCATTCGATATCTCGTATAAATCGCGCTTCAAGAAATCCTACGACTAAAAAAGGCAGTAAAGTTAAAAAATATATATAATATATGGACAATGAAAGCATTGCCCATATTTAAGTAATTGTTTTACAGAAATTAAATACAAGGTCACCCACATATGCATATATCTTTAGTAATATCGAACAGATCAACTCTAAGCCACCTTTCGTTACGCACTGGCTTTAAATCAATGTCCCTGCAATTGAAGGCTAATAAAACCACAAGAAATAAAAGCCTCGCGTTTATTGTTAAGAATAACCACAAAATTCAATGTCGCTCTGTAAAGAAGAATGCCTAACGACTTGCCCACTACTAGCTAATGCACCATTGCGAATGCAACTGACATTGAAATGAATCGTGAAGAATGAATGAATATAATTTTAATAGTACTTATAACACCACTTAACATAAATGTTGATGGGTCAGTTAAATATTTTGTAGTTTTATGCAATTGTTTATAGCAGGCATTGGTACTTTGTCCAAATTAGGGCACCAATATCTAATTATCTGTTTTACCACTGTTGTGATTTGCATTTGCGACGTATCTGACACATCTCCTTTTCCTCTCTCCATTCACTCATACATACATAGTCTGATGCCTATATCTCCAATATATAAGTGATAGGCAGACGTATATTACGCTCACATTTCGCCCCTAAAGCCGGTGCTTCTGAAAATTTCTTTCGTGGCGACAAAACGCAGTAACGCACAGCATGCGATCTGATTATATTATTTATGCACTCTTCTAGTTTCTGGGGACTCCTATCCTGGCCTATTTCTAGAATGTCTGTCATATGATCAAAAAACGTTTGCCTATGTTTTGCCCGGCTGCCCTATTCACATAATAATATGGCTTTCTTTTAAAGTCCATTATTGGCATATTTTTTATAATTAGTATTTTAATAATTGTAAAGTCTGTTTGATTATGCCTAGTTCAGCAATTGTTAAAAAAGAACCATAGGCAAACTTAAAAAGTTGCTTTACGTCTCACCATTAAACTATCATAGCATTGTTCATGATCAATAATAATCACTTTGCTAAGCGCGTTGATTACGGTAATTTCCTCTGTTTTTTTGCGTGGGAGAAACCCATATAAAATACCTATGTTTTGATTGACTTCAAGTTAATTTTAGTTTTTATAGCTATATTTTCTTATTTACCTATAATTTTAGTTAGACACGATTTTAGTGTTCTTTTACACTTTAAAATAATTTGACGATTTCAATATAATACTTCATAATTGTACTAAATATGATTAGTTGGCAATTCATTTCGAATTTTTTGGCATAATAATCATAATCGGTGTGTGGTACAGTCAAAAGCTTTATAACGTGCTAGATTATGGTCATGGCTTTGCTCGCATAAATGTAGATTAGGTTGGGGCGTCGCGTCGCTCAGGAGTCGTCGTCCGCCGGCATCTCTTACCTGCGTTGGGCTCTGCTGGGTGGGTCGGTGATGTATTTTCAGTTCCAGCGACCCACCCACCAAACAGCGAAAAAAACACAACCTATACATTTATTTCTTTATTTTGAGTGCACTATTGGCGGACCAAACGTCAGTAATTGTGGTGTTCGCTGAAAATCAGCGCTGTGTAGTGCTTGCAGCAATGCAAGTGCCACAGCATTATGCTGAGCGCAACACCATTGTTTTTGTGCCGTCAGGTGGAACGTGCATCTGCACACAAACATTTTAGTTGTTTTTAAAGATTTTTTTATACATATTTTTGTTTACATAATTACTTTTTATGTACCCACATTTTAATAATAGTTTGATGATGCATATCATGATGGTACAAAAATAAAAATCTTTTCATATTCATTTTTTTTAACCTAAATATTTTTTTGTTACGTTTTGGAACACCGTTCTTAAACTTTTATATTTGGTCAAACTTGGTCTTTGCACTTCGGTGATTTTATTTCTTGAGATTTAGTAATAAATATTCTTAGAATGCTAACACAGATGTTATTAACACGTTCCCTGTCCGATGAACCACATAATATGGTATATAACAATTGATTGTCTATTGTGTCTATCACGGGACTGTGAATGGATTAAACCATACTTTTAGTTTAAATATAGTATAAAAGTCTCTACATATATAAATGGCTGACAGACATAATTCTATATATTTCGGCGTGGTTATTTGCGGATATGAAATAGAGACACTTACTTTCTTTCCTGATTCTTCGCATGAAAGCTATTTTTAAATGTTTAAAGCATATATACAATCACTGAGACCACTTTCTTTAGAAATAAACACTTCTAAAACGGCTTTTTAAACTTAACTAAGTATACTAGGCAGTATTGTCAAAATGTGGGTGTCGTCCACTTCCCCGTTCCCCACTTCTGCCTAGCCCTTCAAGACTATAAAAACGTGATGCTTTTCACTTACATATAATATAACTTTTCAATCCTGATGAGACAGCAAGCAGCGAACGCAAGCACGACAGCACGAGCGATGCTTTTTATACCGGCCGCGCTAATATCTCTCGGGAAAACGTCATTGAGCGCCGAAACAAACTTGTGTCTGAAATTGAGACCTCTCTGCCTGCCGCCTCTTTTCGCCATTATCCTACGTGACACAATTTCCATCCCCATCATTTAGATAGTTGGCAGTCCACAACTGTGCGTTTCTCCAGAAATTTTCTGTCTCACCCGACTAAACTGTGGAATGAACTATCGCCTGCGATATTTCCAGACCAATACGACCTACAAACCTTCAAGAAAACAGCGTACTCCTTTTTAAAAGGCCGGCAACGCATTTGTAGCTCCTCTGGTGTTGCGGGTGTCCATGGGCGGCGGTAATTTCGTTTGCCTCCTATATCATAAAAAAAACACACAAGGTCCACATGGTGGTTTTTGGGTCCCACGTAATAGTCTAATACCATCTACTGGGCACACTTTTCAATTCTCTACTATTTCAGAATAAAACTTCCTGTCTTATCCGTCGTAAACTTTTGATACAGGAATAATGACACAACCTTAGGAACCTAATTACTATTCAGGTGTCGAACCAGTGACCGTTTGCAAACGTGTGATATCAACAATGTTAAGCAACAATGTATGCGTCAATGCATTACACCACGTAAAAAATAAATATATAAATAAGTAATGTCTTGAATAATACATACATAGTCCAGCTTCTACCTTTCGTCCAAGGGGTTGGTAAAGATACATTACATCCACATTTTATTATGGCTGATACATTAAATGTTTTGAGCTGGTCGAGCTATAGTGGAAGACATTATAATCTCATATTGCAGTAGAAATGATGCCCGTTTAGAGGACATTTCATGCTAATACTGAATCAATATGAACGTTAAAAGCATTAAATTTTTTAACCATAAGAATAGTTATAATATCAGCCCTGTATTAAACTATCCCACGGCTGGGCACGGGACCTCTCTCAGTGTGAGAAAGGTTAGGCAATATTTTTAACAAAGTTTCGAATATTCCGATTGTTTTTATCGATAATCACCTATCGCTACGCTAAGGCAGCCAAGGCGTAAAATAATAATGTTAAAATATTGAAAGTTATTACATTTTGCTTCGCAAATATAAATTTTCATGTTCAACGATAAATTATGTACATTAGTTCGTAATTTTAAATACCTAGGAAATAAAAAGTAATGCTCTAATGGTTAGAGAGTGAAATGACAGCTCACGCGATCTTTCGACAATCACTCAGTACATATGGGCTGATGGTAACGTATAGTTCTAATACGTATAATTTTAGAACATTTGTAGGATGTCCAGGTAAAGCAGCGAGGATTCCGGCGACTGGGATCGCAATTAACTCGGACCGTGGTTCCAGTTGTCGGATCCATTTAAATTTAATATTTTTCTTCCGGTAACTGGGACCACCCATAATTAAATAGAAAAATCTATTGTTCAAGCCGAAAACAGTACAGTCAAACGAAGAAATGTTTAAAGTAATAATTAAAGAAAAAAACTCCTTGATTCAAAATTATCATTTTATAATTTACTTATCCTAGACATGAAATAACAAGAACGGTAATTAAAGGGTGTTTTTTATATTATATTCTATTAATAAATGATATTTTTGAATCAAGGAGTTTTTTCTTTAATTATTACTTTAAACATTATTTCGTTTGACTGTACTGTTTTTGGCTTGAACAATAGATTTTTGTATTTATTTATGGGTGGTCCTAGTTGCCGGAAGAAACATATTTAAATTAAATGGATCCGGCAACTGGGACCGCGGTCCGAGTTAATTGCTGTCCCAGTCGCCGGAATCCTCAAAGCGGCGGTAGTGTATGTAACTGCTGTGACTAAGATCTCGGGTACGATGTCTGTATCGGTCAGAGTGTAATTGTGTATTTCTGTCAGGAAATTCTCAGTACCTACGTGGTGTCTGAAATCATGTACAGTAAACGGCAATTGGTTCATCCCCTATTACTTTATTTATTTATTTTGGGAAAACAAAACTAAGTCATACATATTTTCTTAAATATATTATTTACAAAAAAGATGGTGGTAAGTATGTAACTCACAACGTTATCCACATATTTTTTTTTTGTTTTGAACCTAATTGCATGCCAGCAGAACTTTAAGAGACAATGTTATAAGCAGTAATCGGATAATCGGGCGCTTATATACCTAAATTTCTTCCCACGAAAGAATAATGTGGACATTCCTTTGTGAATAAATAAGTAATCCCGGGTTCCCAGGATTGAACAATTTTATAAAAATAACTATAACAAACTTAATGAAATTATAGCAGTGGTTATTTTAATTTAGTATCTTTATTTTATTCAAAACAAATGGAATATCAATAAAAAATTATAATGTGCACAATTTGGTCAAGTAGTGGAAATTGATTTATCTATCTAACGGATTAGTGAATGAATCGACTAATTTATTGTATTTTATAGGAACAGAAGACTAAAAAATATTAATTGAAAGGCATGTCCATATTATTCTTTCGTGGGAATAAAAGTGAACTTTAGGTATATTAGCGCCCGATTATCCGATCACTTGTTATAAGTCAAATACGGCGTGTACATATATGTACTAATAGAAATTACAAAAACCAATGAGAGTAAAAAAAATTGTGAAATTACGTAGTATCTAAAACTATATCTCATCAAATATAGATGAGATGCATCCCTTCCTACCCTCTGAGAATGTAGTGAGATTTTTTATGTATGTAATAATTTTGTAAACGTACAATAATTAAAAAAATAACAGGTTCCGTTAAGAACAACATTGTAACTCTTGTTAAAGCTTTTGTAATAACAACACTGAGGTCTTACAAAATACTATTAGTTACAATGTTGTCCGTATCAGGTGTTGAAGTAATGACACACTTCTGTAAAATAACAATCCTATTAATATTATAAATGTGAATGAATTTGATGTTTGGATGTTTGTTACCCAATAACATGTAACGCATTTGGATGAAACTTAAATAGATAGACCATATCCGTGATTAACCACATAGGATATTTTGTATCCTGGTATGCGTTTCTGTGGGTGAAACCGCAGGCAAATCCTAGTTTTAAATACGGGGAAGAAAAAGTGCGACAGTGAAATGTAGTTGCCAAGTCTGTTTTACAACCCGAGACATGATTTACGTTTACGGAACTAAAACTTCCGAAGTGTATGCGATTGGTACCTATTGCTAACAGTGATAAAAAGAATTCTATAATATAGGCAGCACAGTTGGACCTACGGCATAATATGCTTTTACATATCGCATGCTTAATAAAAGAGAGATTTATCTGAGTATGTTGTATTGAACAAATTTAAACTCTGTTGCAATTACGTAACACAAATAGAATATTAGAATTATAGTCACACAATTAGAGTTCAAATTGCCTAACTTCCAAATTTTAAGTTAAGTCGTTATTTTATTAAGAGTGCGATATGTTAGCTTGCGATTTATTGGCTTTTATTGTAAGAACATTCTCTATAGCTCAAGAGTACCTATGAATATGTACCTGGCAATCAAATGTTAAAACATAGTTGATGAAATATAGGTGCCTCTGCCTACCCCTTTCGAAATATGTATGTGAGTCTATCTTATCTTATCTTATGCGGGGTCCAGTCAGTGCAGACCGGCGACACTTCGACCCAGTTGGATCTTTTGTGTCGACACTCTCCCAATAACGACTGCCATAGATGTTCATGGCAGCCGGGACGAACGCCTTAACGTGCTTTCCGAAGCACGGAGCAGGCGATAATTGTCAATCAATACGCACATAATTTCGAAAAGTCATATAACTTCCGAAAGTCAGAGGTGCGCGACGTGGGTTCGAACCCGAGATCCTCTGCATTGCAGTCTGTTGGCCCACCTGCCCACTCAGGTGGCCCATCTGATGGTACCGTAGCTGGTCACCGTAAGCTATGGACGCCTGCAACACCAGAGGCATCACTTGCGCGTTGCAGACCCTTTAGGAAAGGACATGGGAAGGAAAGGGAGAGGGATGGGGGAAAGGGGGTTATTTGGCCTCCGGTACTCTCACTCACCGAACGAAACACAACAGTAGGACTACTGCTATTCCACGTCATCACGTCGTCACGTACATGGCAATATAGACCGAAAGATGACTCGAAAGCAATCTGTCTATGACTTCGAGGACTTTAAAAGAATCGTGCTGCAGGCTCGATCAAAAATTAAAGTTGTGGAACCTAATGTGCCTTATGATTGGCCAAAAAAAGCGGTCACCACGTGTTACTAACGATCCATTAAAAGACTTTCAACTGAGTTCGATTGTTCAGGTAAAATTTGTACAAGGTTCACGTCATAATATATGTTGTACAAGACTTTGTTCAGTGATAACTTTGTTTCTCTAGATTTCATTATCAAAAAATTTTATGTTACCGTTTGGCCAAAAACCATGGATGGACCACGTGGCATTAAAACGTCAAAGAAAGAAGAGATTCTAACTAAGCTTGTACATCTGATGCCCGAATCCAGAAAAATGTTTTGGCAGTCCCTACCTATAAATGGCAAATCTCCAGCTTTAGTAGATGAAGATTCGGAATAAATATCGTTTCATCCGTGAAATTATTTTACTTTAGTTTTAATTAAAATTTGTCTAGAAGAGGCGGTTATTATAAAAAGTTTTTGTTATTATTTTTTAATAAATTTGATTAATAAATATAAAAATGAGTTTCACATTTATAAATTAACCACTTTAGTAAAATTTAATAGTTCTTTACTATGTTTAACATTGGCTTTTCATACTAAGATAATTTTGAAAAACCAATTCATAAACCTAGTAAGGTATCATACTGTGTTTTTTATTTTGGTAGTTAAGGGTTAGATAGGTGAAAATAACCATTTCAAAGTTAGTAAGTCTCATAAAACATGCACAATGATATTAACCTGACCTTTTAATGTGCATAAACATAGGCAATCATCTTATCTATGACACACAATAGCTACTTTAGTGCAATATCACGTAATTTTTAACGGCATGCCGAAAATGTGTTTTTTCGTTCTACTGTAAAAAAATGTTTCTGTCCTTTACTGTGTTTACTTTTGGGTACAGCCGCGCTGTGTCACCGAGGTAGTGTAATACTTTGCCTTTACTACAATCATGATTCTATGTAATTTTCAGAATCAACACGGTCTTTATAAACATTGAGATCATAGGCTTAAAGCAAACTCGTAAAACACACGATTTTCATTCCATGTAAGGATAATGATAAATAGAACATTACGTCACCTTGTTGTTGTAAGTTTTAAAATATTACTTTATAATCTTGACCATAACTCATCAGTCTGCTTATGACTCAAGTGTACCGAATATTGCATTAAAATGCGTGATAATTGTAACAGTTTACCGATTAAATCATTTCCATTTGCATTCATATCAACAGCATATTTACAATTACTTTTAATTTGAATGAAGTTTGTCTATTTAGCAGGACTTAGGTATTTACCGTAGGTGGTACCGTCGTTTCATATAAATGGAGATCTGAATGGGTTTCGGTGACATTTATTGAAATTCCTTAACATTTATAACCAGAAGCATAAGCAACGAAAGAAAGTGTGTGATCTATATTTATTACTAGCTGATCCGGCAGACGTTGTCCTGTCTTAGATGAACTGTCAAACTCGCGAGGATCAAATAGTCGTTAAGAAATTAACTAATATTTTGCGTATGAAAATTTCTAAGAAAAAATCTTTTCATGTTTTTCTGTAAGAACCTTCTACAAAGTATTAAAAAGAGATGATTGGAATCTGTAAGGTCTTTCTTAAGTTATGGCGTAACCAAGGTAAACAGGGATTCATTTTTATGTAATAACTAGATGTGCCCGCGGTTTCACCCGCATTTATGATTACTGCGCCGCCCCCGTGTAACGTGATGTTATATAGCATATAGCCTTCCTCGATAATTAAACTATCCAACACTATTATAATTTTTCAAATCGAACCAGCAGTTCCTGAGATTAGCGCGTTCAAACAAACAAACTCTTCAGCTTTATAATATTAGTATAGATGCATTAGAAATACATTAAATTAATGAAAAAACATTATACGCACACAACCATGCATTTGACACACGCAGTCGAATCGCGTTCGTAGTATTTCGGTATTGTTCGTCTGACGTTGTACAATTCTTATTATAATATGTAGATGGTTAAATTACACATTAGAGGGTCTTATTATGCGGTAGTCTAGCAGAGGTATCTAAGGCACATAATTACCATCATAATAGAACTCATGTTTAAAAACTGTACCTCATAGAATACTAGCACTATAAGTTAATAAAGCAAGTGGTGTACACTGACATCATTGGTTACGTTATAGGAATCAGCAAGCTTAGTATATACTAATACTATACTTATACTTCTATACTTCAATCATACACAAAATTAAAACAACGGGTTGCACTCCGGGAGTGCCGGCAGAAATGAAAACTTGAATATTAACGTTGTGCATTTTTGATATTTTGGAATGGTTAGGGAATAATTTTGCACGAATTGCTTTAATGATCAGTATAAAAGTACTATCATTTATGTGGTAAAATACAATATTCATTTATTGTGCTATCGTACACATACATGACAATTCTCCCTCCGTCTTACGAATTTTCGATCAGGTCACGTGTCCTGACGTGAGTTTAACATTTTTTACCCATTACAAAAAAGTGCACAACGCCGCTAAAGAAGTTTTCACTTCAAAAATTGTTAACAACATTTTATAAGCCTTTTGGATCGCAGTGGCATACCAGCGGCCAGACAGAATAGGTTTTATTTATGTCTGGCATTCCAAGATTTAACAAATCAAAACATTTATAATATATATAGTCTTAAGTTAGCTCTCCATCGAATCTAAACAATTGGGAGCCGGTGTCAATCAGCCCTGTATTAAACTGTCCCACATCTGGGCATGGGCCTCTTCTCAGTGTGAGAAAGGTTAGGTCATAGTCCACCACGCTCGCTCAGTGCGAGTTAGCAGACTTCAATAAATATATTCAAGAACATTATTGAGAACTCTTAGATATTTGTTTCCTCACGATGTTTTCTTTCACAGTTAGAGCATAGTTATTAAATACGCACACTTCACTTACGCTTCGAACACATAGGCACTTCAAAGAAGACATACAAGCACACACACACACACACACACACACATACACACACACACACACACACACACACACACACACACACACACACACACACACACACACATACACACACACACACACAAATCGCACATACAGTTTCACATAGGCATACAACTACAGTTACACAAAGAGCAGCTGCTAAGTAGTTTATAAGTCATTGTATCTTTCTTCCTATATTTAATTTTAACCTAATTTTAATTTTAACTAATTTTTTGTTTTTTTGTTGTAAACATTATTCTCAATATTGTTAATAATTAAGGGAAAGAGCGAGATAGCCCCAACGCAAGTATTATCAATTACTTACTGGGGATATCTCATTTATAATTTAATGTAACTGTTTTGAGACAAATAAATATTTCTCATTTTAATTTTTTACATAACTTTGAAAAGTCAGAGATGCGCGCCCTGGGATCTTACTCAGTACCTCTGCGTGGCAGTCTAAAGAATCCGAAAAAAATTGTACGTATGCTACTTGATTTATACGGGGCACTATTTTAAATTCCAAAATGCAATTAGCTGACATTTTTGTCTTTCTTAAATATTTAGTTTGCAGTCTTTAAGTAGCCCGGATGTATAATAATACTTGTTCGCTTCTGCGTTGCAAACATTTTTTTTCTAACAAACAAACAATCTTACTCAGAAGCTGTTACAATTTTGTTGCAGTCATACTTTTATACACATGTCTGTGTTTATTTATAAAAACTATTCAATAAAGGCAAAGACTACTCATAATTACGCACTGTTTATAAAAACACAGTCTAAAGAATAGCATTAACTGAAAACTGCTTTAGCACTAGTCGCTGCTGTATAAAGATCAAATATATGATTCATCGATCGCTATTCTTTCATGGAAAGTTATAAACAAATAACAATGGACACGAAGGAGCACGGTTAAATATTTAAACAACCTACTTAAAGACGAATTGATTGCACTAATTATCCTACTGGCAAATAAATAATAATAATAATAATATTCTATCACATACACACAACACCATCTAGCCCAAACTAAGCAGTTTGGGCTAGATGGTAATCCATTGTCTAGTACTATGGGTACTAGACAATGGATAAACATACATGTATATATATATATATACTTCTTTTTTGTAAATACATACATATTATGCATGGAAACACCCAAACCAAGACAAACATCCATGTTGATGCACACAAATGTTTGACTTGTGCGGGAATCGAACCCACGACGTCAGGCGTGGCAGTTGGTTACACTAACCACTACGCCATCGAGGCCGTTGTAAAGACTTGGACCTACTACAAAATTTACAAAAAATATCCACAGTTGACATATAAAATCGTAGATAGTTCTTTATATAATTGAAACCTTCCACCTTTGAATATAATACTCAATATTGCTTACACTATAATAAGATTTTCACTCTCAGCATATGTAGCCCAACCGCACTTGTGAAATATTATTTGGCGGAATTTCAAAGTGCTGACCCTATGATGTCTAGTAGTTAATTTGATCGAAGACTGCACTAGTACCTATTACTGAATCGAAAGGAGGGTTAACAGAGACAAATAACATCCAGACACGACTACTAAATCTCTAAAATCATCACCCACTGCTGCAGAGTCTTTGCTTAAAGATAACGTTCCAGTTTGTGATTCGGAATTTCATTTCCAATATGTTACCTGCAAAGATATAATTAAAACCTTTCACATGTTAAATGTTAAAAAGACCGCAGATCTATGGGGTAAGTCTGTGGACGTTGCTAAGTCAATTATAAACATTGTGGCACCTACTTTAGCTGTCATTTTTAATAATTGTATTGACCGTGGTGTGTTTCCTGATCTTATGAAGAACAGTAAAATATTACCATTGTTTAAATCAGGTAGTACATCAGACGCTACTAATTATAGACCCATTTCGGTACTACCTACCTTTAGTAAAATTTTTGAAAAACTTATTTTAGATCAAATGCAAAGATTTTTTAATAAACATAAATTACTACATAATAAGCAGTTCGGTTTTAAAAAGGGTCGTTCTACTACTGATGCCGGTGTTGAACTTTTAGGACATGTTTATAATGCATGGGAGGATAAATGCGATGCTTTGGGCATCTTTTGCGATTTGTCCAAGGCATTTGATTGCGTTCTTCATGAAATAATAGTCAAGAAACTGCATCACTACGGAATCCGGAACACCTCTCTGGATCTTCTTACTTCATACTTAAGTGATAGGATTCAGAGAGTTGATGTTAACGGAAAAAGATCACCCGGATCTGTAGTAACAATGGGGGTCCCCCAGGGCTCAATTCTTGGCCCATTTTTGTTTCTGATTTATATTAATGTCTTACCCTACCTCATAAAGGATAATCATGATATAGTGTTGTTTGCAGACGACACTTCACTATTATTTAAACTTAAACGTCAGCAGCTGGTTACTGACAATGTAAATAGTGCCCTCGCAAAAGTAGTTAACTGGTTTAATGTCAATAACCTACTTCTTAACCAGAAAAAAACTAAATGTATTAAGTTTACGATACCTCATGTTAGACAAGTAAAAACTAGTGTGCTCATAAATAATAATGAGTTGAATCCCGAAGATTCCACAGTATTTTTGGGCATAACTTTGGATGCCAAGCTTCAATGGGGCCCCCTTATAGATAAATTGTCCAAAAAGCTAAGCTCTGCAGCATACGCAGTTAGAAAAATTCGTGATTTAACTGATTTAGAGACAGTCCGTTTAGTATATTTTGGTTATTTTCATAGTGTAATGTCATACGGTATTCTGTTGTGGGGAAATGCCGCCGATATTCAGACTATTTTTGTTTTACAAAAAAGGGCAATTCGTTCAATTTATAAGTTAAGACCCAGACACTCCCTCAGAGACAAATTTAAAGAGATTAACATACTGACTGTGCCTTCTCAATATATTTATGAAAATCTTTAGTATGCACATAAAAATATTAATCTGTTTAAAAAATACAGTGATATCCATAATATAAATACTAGGAACAAACACAAATTTGTAGTTCCTACAACCAGGCTCAAGAAAATAGATGGCTCGTTTAGGTGCCAATGTATACGTTTTTATAATAAACTTCCTGGACACATTCAAGAACTAAGCCTTAATAAATTCAAATCTTTTATAAAGCGGAAACTATGCCAGAAAGCTTTTTATACCGTGCAAAACTATATTGAGGACAAAAAGGCTTGGGATTGAGCTGCTCCAATAAATCCAATAAATTTTACACAGTGAATGTTGATTTATTATTTTAAATTGGCTATATTTTATTTTATTTTTTCTCGTTATATAATCTGATATATGTGATGACATGAATATTTACTTTGTAAAGTATTATATTGTTTTAATTATTGTGAATGTGAGGACTACGTGGATTTTTTTTTTATCTCTGTAAGTTTTAGTTTTGGTCTGGCAGTTTGAGTACTTTTTGCGACCTACCCAAATGTCCTTTCTTTGGCATTGTTCGTCGAATCGTTGAGCTCCTTAAGTTCTGAGTTGAGCTGCACGATTACTGACAAATGCGTGCACTGACTTGACAGGTCCACTCAATCTGTGTGGATTCTTTCCTCAAAAGACCATTTCAGACACTAATCTACATAGTCTTCACATGATCTAACCAAGATTATGTCTGGACTTTAAGAGACTGTGACCTCTTGAGTTTGTTTCGGCCTTTCTTCTCAGAGTAGTCAGATACGAAACGCCGGCCTCATCTAGCTTTTAAAATGTGATTGACATGTAAAAGTGTTTCTACAAACCTACTTACAGAAATAAATCATTATTATCATTATTATTATTATCACGGAACAATTATCATACATATTTTTGTACCATATTTTGTAAACGGACAAAACTTGGCGCACGGGCAATGGCAAGGTCACTAATTAAACCCCTTCTCCATTTGTGTTATCATAAATGTGGATTAAATTAAATCGCAGTATATAAATAAACAGGTGTCCTAATAAAATAGCTCGCGTGTGTGTGTGCAACACATAAGACTGGTCAAGTGCAGTTGCCCAACGATTCAGTTTTGGTTTCACTGTGACATACTGGCCTAACACAATTTCATTATTTCATTACATACTCTGTTGAATTCCATCAGTTTTAGTCGTGTTTTGTTCATATTATCGCTACACAAAAATTGTAATGAGATTTTGAAACAAATAAATATTATTGTTACGCAACAGGCAGTTTTAAATGCACATAATTCAAAAACTATCTTGTTCATTATTGGACCCACAACGTGGTTGCGACTACACTAAATAAGTTTTTTAAATGTATTATTAATTTTATTTTAATGTATTATTCAGGGACTATTAATAAAGTAGTCATTTGAAGTTTACAGAATGTCCTAGAATATGTGAATCAAATTGCAACGGAAGATTCCTTAGGTAAGGACCTTTCAAATGTGCTAAATAAAAATAGTAAAAATTATGATCTTTGCATAAAAATTAAAAAATCAAAGTTTTTAAAAAAGTACGACTGTTTCAGACTTTCAACTACAGGTGCTTTGTTTATGGTTAATTTTCATTTTTCCACTATTATTATTTGTGAAGGATTGATTCGTCAAACTAACAAACGAATTCTTTTTTAACTGATGTAGTTTTTGAAATCGCAGCATTATTTTGGTGTATTTTTTTGCACCAAAGAAAATCTTGTTTGCTTTTTTATTTTTCCACGAAGGTCATAATTTAATCTTTTTTATTAAGTACATTTGAAAAGTCCTTACCTAAGGAATCGCCCGTTACAATTTGATTCACATATTCTGGCACAACCTGTATACGCAAGTTAGAGTTAAAGTATTACTAGCATGCAAAATGCAGAAAACCAAATATAATACACAGGTAATATTTAGATTTAAATAAAGAACGTAGTAAGGATTATAATCATGTTTGTTCTTAGTACATACAACAACGGAACCGAAGATTCAAAGGTTCATGTAGTTATCAAAACATTCAACAATAACGAGCCTTGCTATACACTGTTACGACCTATTGTTGGATTTGATACCAAGTATATCAAGTAGATTGCTGGATAACCTGGAATCGGAGTAAGTCAATGTTGATACTTAGCAGAGCATGTTTCCTTGATGTTGTCTTTCAAATTCAAAGACTGCAATTGTGTACCGTAGAAAGTTCTAGGCAAATTCTCTTTAACATGGTATCTTAACCTATTGAGTGGCAGCGACACACCGATGACAAGACATAATAGGTTTTTATTTCTGCCTGACATCCCATGACTTGATAGGTTAAATAACTGGTCAGATGTGGGTGAGATACATCTATAATGTTACAACACAGAAAGATCTTACATTGTAACAGATTTACAAAGAAAGTCCCTCTATCAATAAGAATATTTAGTATGTACCATGCTAAGGTACAATGTTAATTATAGCAGAGGAAAAATATATTCCAAAAAGCAGGACATGAAGCTACGACCTCGACAAAATAGTGTCGTCGCTCCGCTATCTGAGCTATTCATGGTTCCACGTCAGGCATTGCAATTTGGCTGTTTGGATGCTATGTTTGTTAAGGTCGCAAGTCCTGTTCATGGATTATCTTTTATAATTTACAAGAAGATAAATTGCAGCCAAACAATGTTGTATTATGTTTCTCTAGTAAGTAGAGCACCCAGACTCCTTTTGAAAGTGAAACTATCTATGTAGAATAAACTAGTAATGTTTATCCTTCGTAAAAGCCCTAGTGATACTTCTTATATCTCATTGATAAATCCTTACAGGTAGGCAGCCCCGAACCGTATTTTGCGATACTTCTGCCAGCCTAGTACTTTAAAAGAAATATGCCGGGTGAATGAACGTGTCTGCTAAGACATGAGTTGTGTGTGCACAAGTGTATGTCACTTGTCTATGTCTTATTATAGAGTAACTCCGGTTCGCTCCTGAAGCGATAGGAAGTCTTGTTTACGCATATTTTGCAAGTTATGTTTGTCTGTTTTCACATTTTAAGAACAAAAAGATGTTTAAGATTTTTAACATAATAATACGACCTGACCCGTGCATTGAACCCGGGTCCTCAAGCACGTAAATTAAGACCTCGGGAGTATCGATAATTTACTACCTCATTAGCAGTTAATTTACAAGAATAGGATTATTAATTTATTTTGCATTTATTCATATTTGAATGATAATAACACCAGCTAAAAAACCATCACAACCTACTTGCGAATGCATTAACTACATAAAAGGAAAAATATTTTAATTGGATCGAACACCTGCAAAGTAAATTATGTTAATTACATCTATAAATGGCGATAATTACAAAGTGTTTGGTTCGTATTGTTGAGATGAGCTTCGATTTAAATTAAATCAGTTAAACAAGAGTACGTGCGGTTATGGTTTGGATGGGTGAACTGTTGTCTTCCGTGTATTATTAATTATTTAAGCGTTTTTAAGTCTTAATTATTTATATGATGTTTATGTTATTTATCTGATGAACTATGAGACTCATTAATATGACCAAATCTTTATGTAACATATATATTAAAAATTTAAGATTTACATATTGAAAGGAGTTGATCCGTTGCATGTCATGGCATGTTAGAGATTATAAAAATCTATGGACTCCAGTAATGTAGGAAAAATTCCTTACGGATTTTTGACAAAACGTGTGCATAATATAGCTTTGCTGATCCTACCGGGGATCTTAAATAAAGTCTATGTAAACGACCAATCAAATAAAATGGTTTATAAAACATAACCGCTTTAGTTTAATTGTAAAAGGCAAAATTAGTTACTGTTTTACACGATACATGCGTCAGAAAAACAAGATATCGTGATGTACTCGTAACACATCAATTCCGGGCTAGAATGTCTTTTTACAAACATTCGCACGTACACATCAGTTTGCTTTACACAGAAACATTAGAAAAAATATATCGTTATATTTCATAGCACGAGCTTGCGTCAAGTAATTTCAAATATATATTTTTATATACATAATTATCTTTTGCGGTTAATCCAAATAAGTATATGGCGTGTTATAAAAGATGTAATTATATTTAACTGTTGTACCACAGAACAAATGGGAAGCTAGACACTACATAAGAAAATATATAACACAACGACGTAACAGTTGTATATTCATATTAAAAACAGTGTACCGGTAACACTATACCAGTAATAATTTACCGGTAGCACAGTACATGTTACACTACTGATATCACTGTACCAGCAACAAAGTATTGGGAACACTGTACTAGTTACCGGTAAATTATTACTGGTATAGTGTTACCGGTACACTGCTTTTAACTGTTCCGTAGCACTAAAACTCACTTGGACAAACGATTTAGGCAAAGTAATTAACTCTGCCTTATAAACGGCAATTAACTAACGTAAATGAAAATGTCTCACAATCCTCATCTTTTAATTGTTATAAGTAAAATAACAGCGCAATTAATAATTTAAATACACATACCGGCAAAATAAAATACCTTCACAATTCTTTCAAATTGTTGAAATTTCGTATAAATATAACGGGTCAGTAATTATTTCCAAGACCGTTATTGTACAGAAGGATGTGAATGTTGCGTCAAATGCATAATATCAGCTATAAAAATATTGTAATTCATGTTTAGATATGTAGACAAAGGAATTCAATTGTTATGTAACAGTACATAAAAGAAAATATTATACATGTAATTTGATACTACGGTCAATGGAGCAAGTTTTCTATTAGAAATACCACATGATGTTTGAAACTAAAAATTAAAAAAAATTGTGCCTTTAAAACCAATTGAGGATCACTTAGATAGGTTTTTTTTGGGTCAAGACAGGTGTAGAGTCAAGAAAAGAAAAGTCAGGATGCGCCGCCCCGTGATTAATGGGTTTCAAGTAATTTCTTTTATTACAAAAATATCTGCGTCGCGAGAGACTTTACTTACAACGGACACAACTCACTTACTTATCATATATATTTTTATCCTGTCAACAAATTGAGCCTGTTTTATATGATAATGGATCGAAATAAAATTGAAATTGTCGTCAATCATTTTAAGAAAGTATACTAGGTGCAGGTGAGCCAAATCAGTTTACCTGATTTTGCAACTGTTACAATCACTAATAGGCGCATGCATACGGAAGAAGCTTACCATCAGGCTGGCCGTAACCTTGAAGTACAAATAGAAGAATTAATATAAACTCTGAGGTACAAATCGCTTAATCAAATGATTGTTGCCGCTCGTACACATTGATAATATCACAAACACACAAATTATATTGTAGTTCGTCTTTGGGGTGAAACTGAAAAACTATACAATATATAATTTCTACAAAAGTTGCCAACCTGTCGTAAATCTGCAGACGCAAATGACAAAGCAAAATTTTAATGAAAATACGGCATATTTTTACAAAAATAAAACATGACTGCTGAACTAAATAGCTCGCGTAACTCACCTGTCGTTTCTGGGATCTATGGCGAAAGATTAATTACAAGCGAACAGTTGATCTGAACCATTGGACTGGACAATCGCGTGACGTAAGAAGGAAGTATGGTTCTGAGCACTTCAATGGTAGATTAAGTAATACTAGTAACGATGGTCTGTTCAGTTACTCTTTACTAACAAAATTAAATGTTATTGTTAGTTTTTATGCTTGAGATCCGAAGACCGTTAAAGCAAAGACTGATACTTCCATAATATTAATGTTTCAGATGCATTTTTGAATTCCATTAACTATTAACCATCAAGCGAAGTGGTAACATTATGAGAGATGAAAAAAGTGTCGTTGTGTCACAGACAAGATGTGTTTTCTTGAATTCAAAGTAGAATAAAAAGTATAAACACGAATATATTTCTGAAAAATTAATCAAATTTGCTATATTTAAATAGGTACGCAAAGATATAACAGGACATTATTTCAGGTTTTTTTGCACTTTATCAAATACCAGCGCGTCGGTAGATATAGACGATTGCTTCGTGCGGCGTGCCATATAAAGGAATTATACCTACATAAAAACAAAGCACCAAAAATGACAATAACAAAATGAAAACCTGTGATGAAAACACAAAATAACGAACGATAAGAAGACGATTAATCTATCAATTGTTGAAATGTCTGTCATATGTAATTGAAAAGCAATTGTGACTCTACGTGCCGATGCAGCTCAAGACGTTAATAAATAAACAATAGACAAAAAAACACATTTGGATAAAATTAGCTTATGGGCTCTAGCATTTTGTACGCTTGATAGAGCTAATCGATTCACGTCAGTTGATTATTTTTTGCAATAATAGTGGGCCTATCTAAAATCTTTAGGCAACATTTATTTTTATATAAGTGCCTCACCACGGCGGATGCTTGCTTACGATATGATACGTGGGCATGATTCTGCCTTAAACATAGATAGCTCTGTCTATGGACAGCGGTTAGAACTTACCATCAGAAGGGTCACTGGCTCATCTGCTTCAAAAAGAAATTAATTATTTTCATTACAAAAAAGCAATATGTTTGTGTTTGACGGCCTCGATGGCGTAGTGGTTACTGTAACCGACTGCCACGCCTGAGGTCGCGGGTTCGATTCCCGCACAACTCAAACATTTGTGTGCATGAACATGGATGTTTGTCTTGGTCTGGGTGTTTCTATGTTTAATATGTATGTATTTACAAAAAAAAAAGGTCTATATGTATTTTTATCCATAGTCTAGTACTCATATTACAAGCTCTGCTTAGTTTGGGCTAAATGGTGTTGTGTGTATGTAGTAGAATATTATTATTATTATTTTTCTTGAAAAGAACTACTCGCATCCCCCATTAGACTCGGGAGACTTGACAAATACTCAAACTACAAACACACAGAACATTCAGACTCAGAACAACTTTTTGTGGATCACACATATTTTTGTCCCTTGTGAGACTCAAACGATCACTGAAACCGCTACGCCATTTGTGCGGTCTTATAAATAATTTATGAATAATTTAACATTTATTTAATTATTTTTTAAAGATTTTGTCGTCATTAAAAACAAAATCTTTAAAAAATAATTAAATAAATATACATGTGTACATGTACCTCCATGATATGAGTGACGCAGTCAAATATAGTATTCATTTCGTCATAGCTTTATATCTCCGTCACTGAATCGCATACGAACGATTGTTGGATCAACCACGCAGCTCTTTTTTACGTTCTAAGTACTTAACTAATTAAAATGGCATGCTTGTTAGAGATGTCAAAGAAATTGGTTTCGCTCTAATTAAGACCTCGCACTACTCAGAAGCTAGTTCAAATATATTATCAGTATGTTAAGTATTTGACATTGACATGGTTGTTCTGAAATTATTTATAAATACCAATTTGAGTTCGTTTGTTACGCTATCACGCCTGAACTACTCGACCGATCTGGGCCTCCTCTCAGTGTAATAAGGGTTAGGCTATAGTCTGCCATGCTGGCCTATGCAGGTTGGCAGACTTCACATATCTTCGAAAACATTATGGAGAACTGCCAGACATGCAGGTTACCTCACGATGTTTTCCTTCACCGTTAAAGCGCGCGATAATTAACAATTTATTACGCACATATACGAAAAGTCAGAGATGCGCGCCTTGGGATCGAACTCGAGTCCTCAGCGTTGCAGTCCAACGGTCTCCTACCAGGCTATTGGTATATATTTATATAATACTAGCTTTTGCCCGCGGCTTTGCTCGCGTTTATTTAGAATTTGACTATTAATTTGGGTCGTATTCTGCTTGTAATAATATAATTCAATCATGATTCGAAAGATACGTGGCGCCATCTATTATCATACGAACGTTATTGTTGTTTTCCTCGGGAACAGTAATTTTTTCGGGATGAAAGCCGGGATTCGATAACGATTCTGATAACGTATATGCAAAATTTCAGGATGATCGGTTCAGTGGTTTAGGATTAAAAAGGTAACAAACAAACAAATTCATTTTCGCTTTTATAATATTAGTAAGGATTAGGATTAGGATAAGCTTAATTCTGTCTTTAGGGATATAATTTTGGCGTGGGACAATATATGTTCGTATTATTATTATTTATATTTAATGTTAAAAATATGTAAACTATAAGCAGCGATAGCCTGGTGCCAGACCGGAGTGCAACGCAGGGGATTCGAGTTTGATCCCTTTGGATACCTTTGAGATTTCGGAGGTTAGACAAAATGATAACGGCTAGTCAGCCAAATAGGCTTAGCCTACAAGAGCCCACCAAACAATCGAAGCAATATATTTGGAGCAATGAAGCTAGGTGTTACATTAGATACTAATCGTTACAAATAAAACCTAGTACTCCCCCTCAAACTGTAAATCCTCAGTAATTGGAATTGAAAAAGATTGATAATACCGAACTCTTAAACTTTGACGTTTATACCTACGTATACCTACTTATATTATTTTTATTTATTTATTATGGTTCACCAACAATTGTTTACATCAACACTTACAACTCAAACTAGTCTAAAATACAAGCGACAATGCAACAACCACTTACAGGCAAACACCGCTTGAGCATACAAAAAAGTAATTGAAATCCATCATCAAATCATACTCGTAGGTATAGTTACACATACGGATTTAGAAACACAACAAATATATAATACAACAAATAATATCCACATTCACTGTGTTTCCAAATCCGTTGTAAGGAATACGAACTTTATTTTCCTAATACTATAATAATGCAGATCTATTAGGTCGCTCAAAACATTTAACACTTTACACATTCTTGCGTAAGGAGAATTACCACCAAGAACTGTTCTTCTTAACGGTGGACATTATATTATATTGACGGCTTCGTCCCTATCATGAGAAAAAGGTGCGCCTCCTTGATGGCGCGCCTCCGCGGCAGCACCAACACCATCCTGAGTGTGTTCGCGGATCCGTGGGAGACTTCGATGGTGGGAAGATGGATGCAGCTACATGCTGTGATTTAATCATGCATATTACTCATATATTGTCTAGAAATTTAAGTTAATTGTTACTAACACTCTATGGACTTCGTCCGAAATGAACGTATTATAATTATTATAAGATTAAAGTGTAGGTTTTTCTTTGCCACCTAAATTAATAAATTAAGTACCAATAATAAGTTTATTTTTTGTTCTATAAACAGGATATTTTCAGCGTTATTCAATTCTCAGTAATCCGAACAAACTTAAGAGGATATAATGTGAAGACTAGGTTCTAAGAATGGCCCAGAATTAATAATATACTTCAAAGCAATATCTTCTTTTTATTTTTTTGTTTATTTTATATTAGCAAGTTTTTACAATGGTATATTGTACTTTGTTATATAAAACATACTAGCTTTTGCCCGCGGCTTAGCACGCTCGTGAATAGTTCTTTTCTGCATAAAAGGTACCCTATATCCTTTTCTGTACTCCTGACGTGTATGCAAAATTTCACTATGTACGGTCGACTAGTTATGAATTGAAAGTGCAACAAACAAACTCACATTTGCATTTATAATATTAGTTAGGATATTGAGGCGAACAGGCATTTGGCCTGTCTGGTGATAAGCGGTGCCGTAATCAATCGAAAAAATTGCTAAGTATGTAAGCCTTCTGTCTTCTTACTTACCAAGCAAATCGTAGTACCAGTCTACTATTTATGCGCTAGTTTCTTGTAAATGAGTAATGCCGTCACCAAATGACAGACAATAGCGGGTTCTGACAACCTATGCTTTGAACAGCTAGTCTTAACAGCTCGAGCAATAGTTATAGTATTTATACAATTTGTAAGAATTATAGTCTTACTCAACATTGGAACATGGAACGTTGTCAACATCAGCACTATTACCAAAAGCAGTTGACTTGCTTTGTTCATTATATTTATATAATTAGAGTTCTAAAGAAATTTACGAAACCGTTGATTTTAGTAGCAAACGTTGCATTGTTTAGGCATCTGCCAAGCGTAACCTGTTGATGTATTCTTATTTACCTCGCTCGTAAATCACGAGTTGTATGACCGCACACTTTTAGAACTCGTCAAAGTATTTGGTAAACATTTTGCATTAAAAGTTCTGATGTAATCTTGAAATATTAGCAACGATACGAATTTAAAGATTGATAGCCCTTGAAATGCTTTTAGTACATGGTTTCAAGTTGGTTAATTGATTTGTATAAACATTTTACTATATGCGGCAGATTTATTCAAAACGGTAGTGTATTTATGTATTCTTTAGAATATCTATACCACCAAAACTTCAAATTCATAGGAACCATTATGAATAACTATTTCTTAATTGATGTATACTTTGTAAACTAAGCTATTTATTAATACGTCTTTCAGTTTTCCTTGTTTAAATATAGATTGTTATAGAGCCTTCTCTCTTTGTTTCAGACACTAAAGTCAATATGCGAGTTCATAAAAACACAGCTATGTACGATAGCAATATCCCTTACGCTGTTCAGTTCGGTTCGTCTCCCGAGGGAGGCATTCCGATATGGAGCAGTTCCATACCTGGTAGTCTACACATTTTGGCTGCTAGTTGCTGGACTGCCAACGACATTGTTGCAGCTTGCTATGGGACAGCTAAGTCAACAAGACCCAGTTGGAGTTTGGAGGGCTGTGCCGATATTGAGAGGTGAGGTATGTTTCTATTTACGTATCTTTGTTTTGTGTGATGATTTTTATACTTTTACATAGCTTGATAAATATAAATCCATGATCTTACATTCATATTTGATTGTATTATAGGCTTTCTACGGCCTACAAATAGGTAGAATGATATAAGACCAGGACAAAATCTACAATAATATTTGAAGAACAATCAGTGCATCGATCACTTTTATACAAACAAGTTTGATTATATTTTAGCCTTTTTTAATAACATTTTTGCACCGCTGGTTTCCAAAGCTTTAAAAACTCTACAACAGCTGTTTGTCATTGTTGTAATTAGCCATCGTAACGTACCAACAAACAGGCGTACCAACTAATAATAATTAGTAGGCCACCAAATTGTCTGTCTTAAGCATCGATCCGAATGAAATATTATAAAAACAATGTCGACACTATGATAATGTATATCCGAAACTTTGGACCGAACGAAAAAACTTACTAGGAATATTAGTCGGATTTTTCTTTCAAAATTATATTAAGTACTCCTTTGTTTGATAAAAGTGTTTAGAATAATCAAGACCTACCAAAATTCAGGACGAATTACTAAATAAATGTGTTTCACGGTACGAACAGTAAGCCCGCAATTTTGGTTTCATGGTAGATCTACTGTGTAAGAATATTTTTCGGATTACTTTCTTTCAAAGTGACATTATTCCATTACTTGGAATAATAATAATAATATTCTACCACATACACACAACACCATCTAGCCCAAACTAAGCAGAGCTTGTACTTTGGGTACTTAGACTAGACAATGGATAAACATACATATATACTTTTTTTTTGTAAATACATACATACCTATTATACATAGAAATACCTTTTTTCTTTACGTGGGGAAATGCGCCTGATGCATACCCTCTCGCCACAAGGGGAGGTGAAAGGTTTATGTCCGGCTCTCCCGTATTTCGGGACTACGGACCTAAACCCCACGGTGTGCACGCTCGCTGCCTTGTAGTGGATGGGCCGCTGGCAAAAGTTACTACCTCAGCGACCCACCCAGCAGTCTACAGCTCCTCGGCGAAACATAGAAATACATAGACCAAGACAAACATCCATGTTCATGCACACAAATGTTTGACTTGTGCGGGAATCAATCCCGCGACTTTAGGCGTGGTAGTCGGTTACACTAATCACAACGTCATCGAGGCCGACTTGGTATTTACGTTTCATGATAGACCTATATACCCATGGTTTTGTAAATTAAAGATTATAACCGACTCTCAGACATTAATTTACGATCGTTAACTATATCAATTTAACTAAAACTTCAAAGTTATGTAGCCTACATGATAGCGTGAATTGCCGTCTCGTACTTACATATGTATAATAATAATAATAATAATATATTCTACCACATACACACAACACCATCTAGCCCAAACTAAGCTGAGCTTGTACTATGGGTACTAGACAATGGATAAACATACATATATACTTTTTTTTTTGTAAATACATACATATTATACATAGAAACACCCAGACCAAGACAAACATCCATGTTCATGCACACAAATGTTTGACTTGTGCGGGAATCGACCCCTGACCTATGTTGCATATGTTTATGACTCACTTTCCATTTCTATTCGACGACTCTTGTACGTGCTTTGTAATTTCTTGCTTTGTTTGATTGTGTATTTAGATACATTCTACTCATTACTAGGCTAACGACAGCTGTTAGAATGACTCAGATAACCTAGAAATGCAATTTATACATCCATGAGAGATATAAAGTCGTCGGCCTCGATAGCGTAGTGGTTAGTGTAACAGACTGCCACGCCTCAGGTCGCGGGTTCGATTCCCGCACAAGTCAAACACTTGTGTGCATGAACATGGATGTTTGTCTTGGTCTGGGTGTTTCTATGTATAATATGTATGTATTTACAAACAAAAAGTATATATGTATGTTTATCCATTGTCTAGTACCCATAGTACAAGCTCTGCTTAGTTTGGGCTAGATGGTGTTGTGTGTGTGTGGTAAAAAAAAAAAAAAAAAACTATATACACATTGATTCTCGACTGCATATGTCTGAAGGCGTAAATGCGTATTGTACTTGCATAATAGTACAAGAAAGGTAGTGGTTTAAGTGAAGCTTTACTACAGCCAATATGCCCACAGTTGTGAGTTGGATCCCTGCACGGGACAAAAATTTGTGTGATCCACAAATGGTTGTGCCACGTCTGGGTGCTCGTTGTTCTCGACACAGGCTTTAATCCTAAATCGAGCGTTGACATTTTTAACAAAGAACAGATAGAAATTTCGCCTGTTATGTTTTAGGTCCCACGTAAGAAAGGCTGAGCCCTATCGGCTCTATGGTACATTTCCATGCTTCTACTTAAACATTACTAACAGAAGAACCCAATATTTTTCCCAAATCTTAAATGAAAACAGTATCTTATGATGTTCGTAAACATTAGCAACAGGACCAACTAAGCAAGATATAATATTATATAAATCAATATATCAAAAGGTCGATGACCTTCGTGACCCTTAGAAAATGAGGAAATTGGATTAAGAAGTACTCGAGTTCCTCCTAATAATAGTGTGCTATTTTCCTTCTTCATACGACCTTTTTTATTTCTATTTCTATACAAGTCTATGTAGGCTAACCAGTACGTTTTACTATCAATCGTAGATGCCCAAGTTTCGAGTCTATTCTTGGTATTATCAGTACCATGAAACATATAAAGTAAAACTTAAAAAATTCTAAAGTCTACAGTGAAGTGGTCCAAACAACGAATAATGTCACTTTGAAAGATAGAAACTTCGCTTTATGTATAATCTTAACGTTTTCGCGTTCGAATTTTCGCATAGACATTTTGAGCTATACCTACAGATTTTATTAAGATTTTGTAATTGATGTTTAATTATTTTAAAATGATAAAAAGAATGTTTAGAACCTCTGACACAAAAAATATGCCGGTCTTGCCTTAAAAAAATATAAAGCGTCATATCTTTGTAATTTCAGCTTTATTCACAAGGTTATATTTAAATGGCTATGGTTAGTGTATATTTAAATGGCTCTTTCGATTTTCCGTTTAAAACTGTTTTCATGCTTTTAGGCTTAAGATTTATGGTTAGTATCACGATTATTCACTACTGGACGGACTTGCCTCACACTGCACGGAAAGACCGTCTACTGGTCCAGATTTTTAAAAACGACCGTATTTCCAAAGATTATGGCACTTATTTCCATGTTTAATATGTTATATTATGTCAAGTAAATTTTCTATCATATCCGATCACACAAGTCGACCTGCAATGAATATCTTCTTCAATATATACAGTCAAACTCAAACTTTAGAAATGTATGCCGGTCTTACCCACATTGACCTTAAATAATATTTTTCCACAATGCAACTGTCATTTGATCTCCACAACCCAAATAGATAATTATATTCTAAGTTTAGATATGACATTCAAATATTTGATTCCGTATCCAATGTCAAAGTCATACCTACTTGACAGCTGGGATTCTACAATACATAGGTACGCTTCGAGACATGACCCCTCATAAAAACTTTATGAGTAAATGTTCCAAATTTAAAACTACACTGGAAATAACGAAAATGTGTCAAAAGAATTTAGGACGCCAATCCTCTTTGTCAAATCTCAAATTCCGAACGGGAAAAATATAATTTCCTTCATAATTTAATTAACTAGGGTAAGAGTAATATAATATTCTATCACATAATATTCAGAATATATAATATTAAAATTCAATATGAATAGATATAATATTGACAGATGGTATAGTATAAATAGATATCTAAAATATAAGTTGGTTTATTAAAATCATTTCTTTATTTTGCCTTTCATTACGAATGGCAAAGTTTTTATCATTATTAGAGAGACAGTCCGTCGGTGCAATAATATTTTGTGTGATTTGTTCTTGCCAAGATCATCTGGTCCTGGGTAGGACATTTAATTTATTAAAATCGGCCAGTACCTCGATTGATTATTTTTTGCATATTTATAATTTGGATTTAGCCATCTACTCATAGTTCGGTAATTTATCCTGTATGCTATGACTGCATACTTAATTTTTTCTTTCTTCTCTTATTTGGTACACAAACAACTCATTATAACATCATTCAGGGCACTGCTTTCAGACTACAATCGTTTTCTCTATTTAAGAAATAGAGATGATAATAAAAAGACAACAAATTGTATGTATGTATTGTCTGTAGTAATATTTGTGTACTAAATCAGACCAGAAAGGAAACATTTTGTCTGTATCTATACTAATATTATAAAGCTGAAGAGTTTGTTTGTTTGTTTTAACGCACTAATCTCAGGAACTGCTGGTCCGAATGGAAAAATTCTTTTTGTGTTGGATACCTCATTTATCAAGGAAGGCTATAGACTATATAACATCACGCTACGACCCACGGGGGCGGCGCAGTAATCAAAAACGCGGGTGAAACCGCGGGCACATCTAGTGACTATATAATATGACTGTATATCATATCCTAACTTATAATATTACTAGCTTTTGCGCGCGGCTTCGCTCCCGTTATTTTAGAATTTGACCATCAATTTGGGTCGTACTCTGCTTGTAATAATATAATTCAATTATGATTCGAAAGACACGTGGCGCCATCTATTATTATCATAAGAACGTTATTGTTGTTTTCCTCGGGAACAGTAATTTTTTTCGGGATGAAAGGTAGCATATGTCCGTTCCTGTACACCAGACAACGTATATGCAAAATTTCAGGATGATGGGTTCAGTGGTTTAGGCGTGAAAAGGTAACAAACAAACAAACAAACTCATTTCCGCTTTTATAATATTAGTTAGGATTAGGATAGGATAAATACGAATATGAGTTTGTTTGTTACGCTTTTACGCCTTACCTACTCGACCGATCATGAAATTTCGCATACACATTGTCAGAAGAACAGAAAAGCATATCCAGAAAAAAACAGGGTACCTTTCATCCAGAAAAAAAACTGTTACTAATCTTATCTAATCGACATTTACGCGAGCGAAGCCGTGAGCAAAATCTAGTATACTATAAAGTATATTTATGTCTTGTTGCAGGTATCGGCCACTTAAAACTGCTGACGTCATACCTCTGCTGTGTCTACTACGTGATGTACGTAGCCCTATCCTCTGCTTACCTCCTTTGGATAGGGAAAGGCTCGTTCCCTTTGAGGGACTGTACTAAACTGCACATAACGCCTGTAAGTACATTTTAAGGCAATTTTTACTAATATCATATTTTTAAGTACACGGAATGAATTTTTTGTTTTTTTTTTTATTTTATTATTATTAGAAAACAAACAGTATTGACAAATTAAAGATAAAAACAAATAATATAACTAGCTACCAATTACATGTTTTCGCATTTAGATAACAATGAAAGCATACTTGTTTATAAAAAAAAAGAAAGAAATGATTACAATATTACAGTAATAAAAGGATTATTATACAAACTATAACCGTAACAAAACATCATATACAATAATACATTTTTTTTTTTGCCAACTGTGTGTAGGAGTATTACCCTCAAAATGCCAAGGAGGCAAGTTTAAAGTCGTTCCCGTTGCGGTTTTTGTAGACTCAACATGACATACAAGCAGAAACCTCACTTCATGAGAAGTGGTTATCGTAGTACCTATCTTACTCACTCATGGACATTCACAGGCTACCAACTCATAAATAATTGCTATGTGCTCCGAGTTCAAGGAGCAAAGATCCAGTCTTTAGATGATAGTACAGAATCTCTTTAAAAAACCTAAAATCGTATAAATCGCAAGATTACAGAACAAGGTTGTTTAGCTGCAATCTTTTCTTGTTTGTATATTGGTATTTTATAGGTAGTAGAGCCTCGTTGATTTCAGCATGAATTGGCCGGCTCGACCGGGGAAGGACTACCCTCTCACAGAATATCGACGTGAAATAGCAGTATTCCTACTGTTGTTTCGTTCGACGAGTGAGAATACCGGAGGCCCGATCACCCTCTTCCCCCTTCCCGCTCCTTCTCCTTCCCACTTCCTTTCGTAAAGGGTTGTCATCGCACAAGTGATGCCTCTGGTGTTACAGGCGTCTATAGGCTACGGTGACCACTTACCATTAGGTGGGCCATATGCTTATTTGCCACCTTAGCTGTATAAAAAAAAATTGATTTTGTGTTACCTATGTCCACCTATATACCTATGTACATATGTTATGTACATAGATACATCTAAGAGTAAAGTGTGCGTAGTGGTAAGAGGCCTCATCATTGCTAAGGATGTTGTATTTATGTTAGATGTGGTTACAATTCACTGCACTAGTTTTTGGATGGCGGACTCGTTAAAGTAATCGCCTCGTCACTGCCACTGCGTCGAGTGTTATGAGTTTGATCCTCACATGAGACTAAAAATTGCGTGATCCATATTTCTACCAAGTCTGGGTGATCTTAATAACTGTTCTTCTCCCTAGCCTTTATTATTCACATGTCACTTGAGGTCGGCTTTCTAGTCTAACCGGATCTCCACAACCCGAAGGCTAACGATACCCTAAGGCTAAACCAGTGTCAAGATATTAGAGGGCACTGACTTCCCAATAACGACTGCCATCGATGTTCATGCCAGCCGGGACCGACAGCTTAACGTGCTCTCCGAGGCACGGCTCAGGCGTTAATTGTCAATTAATACGCACATAATTTCGAAAAATCATATAATTTCCGAATGTCAGAAGTGCGCGACGTGGGTTCGAACCCGAGACCCTCAGCATTGCAGTATATTGGTCTCCCTACTGAGCTATCGATCTTAATAACTGTTGCGTGAATAAAAAAAATGTTTATTATCATTATCTTACATGCTATTTTATAATCAGTAGTTGGGGTACTCCTTTTGAGTAAACATTACCTGTTTAAGTTTAGACTCTTTTTCATCATCGAAAAATTGTTTCCAGTGCGGGAGTTGTTTTTTATAATGTAATGAAAATATATAACCTCGAATTGATTTTCTTCAGTATTGTCCTAAAGTCAGGTAGACATTTAATACCATTTGAAACCTTTAAATAGCCAAGTCTTATCAGAAAACATACAGAATCTAAATCTAAAGATTTTGGATTAGATTGATTCGACCAAAAACCAACTATTCTGGAACTATTTGAAATTAAGCAGAACTTTCATATCTCTGAGTTGTGCGACAATGAAATCTTTGAAGTCTATTCAAAGCGAAGGCTAACGGAAGGAACAATATTTAGTTGGGATGTAAGGTTAGCCAAGAGACGCTTCGTGTAAATCCGGAAATCAACCGCACAGGCTTACACTGGAAGCCAACCCGAACATATTTAGGAAAAGGCTGAGATTATGATGATAAATGATCCTGGCGTAGTTTACGAGAGCTGTTAGGATTTGACTGCATGTTTAAGTTGTTTAGCAAATTTGTTATATATTAGGTTGATAATATTGTCTTACATTTCCGTGAATGTTACATATTAAAAATAAACAATTTTTAATTTCCTTTTCGGGAACATGGCTGCTGGAAGCAGTCGAAATGTCAAGAAATGTGTAAAAAAGTAGTTTAAAACTTGTAATAATTTAAATAAATCATCATAAAATCCTAAAAATGCAGGATACGAAACATGCCTAAATAATAATAATAATAATAATAATAATATTCTATCACGTACACACAACACCATCTAGCCCAAACTAAGCAGAGCTTGTACTATGGGTACTAGACAATGGATAAACATACATATATAAATTTTTTTTTGTAAATACATACATATTATACATAGAAACACCCAGACCAAGACAAACATCCATGTTCATGCACACAAATGTTTGACTTGTGCGGGAATCGAACCCACGACCTCAGGCGTGGCAGTCGGTTACACTAACCGCTACGCCATCTAGGCCGACAACAAATAGATTTATAATTACACCGTTGGATAATATTGTCTTCTGTTTACGCGAATGTTATTCGTGTAAACAGAACTGTATGTGAACATGTGCAACAGGGGACCAACCACTACCTGAGATTTGACAAACCACAGATGCTCGCTAAAGAACACCGATTCCTACCAAGGATGCTTCGCGAGGCTATTGAAATCAAGAAACATCCTAATTTCAATAGAGAAGATGGTTGGAATGTACCACCAGCTTGGGATCCAGTAATTCAAATAGTCAAACCCAAGAAAAAGCAAACCACAGCTAGACTTCATGATACTTTGAGCTCATTCTGCGTAAATAGAAACACCCATGATTAAATTATGTTCGGGTACTTTGAAATAACTACACTGGAACATTGAGACAACTACCATCTTAGTCTCCCCGTGACCATGGCTGCTGAAAAGCGACCGAAACCTCGGGGAAAGTGTAAACATAAATATAAATATAAATATAAATAGTATAATAGTATAGTAATATTATAAATAGTTTTAATAGTTTCAATAATTTAATTAGCTTAAAAATTAGTAAAGTTTAATAGTAATAGTAGTGTAACAGTTTTCAAAATTTTGTAATAAAGTGTCAAATAAACAACGCGATAAAATCCGTATATAGTAGTTTAATTTCAATACACTGTTGGACCTAAAGGTTTCGATACAAAGGCAACTGACTTTTCGAAACCGTGTGTATCTATATCAAAAAGTGATTATCGTTTGCTTGAATAGTGATGAAAATCATCTCGAGTTTGCATGTTTGATTATAATTCTACTAAATCACAGGGGATCAGTATGATGGAATATGGCCTAACTTTATTCATAGTGATATGGGACACTTTATAAATACCTACTAAAACTGAATAACTGTATCTATTTGATTAGTGATTGCGTCTAGGAATGTGCTCTGAACTCGCCTCTTAATAACTTGAAGCGGAAACTTATCCTCGCTGAGTGGGTCAAGTAGTGCTTAGCCATACTTACTGCTAAACGCTTCGCAGACTTATAATCAAAATAGTTTCTGTAGGCGGTTTCACTCATGTAGAGTCCATGAGAACGCATATACCTACTGGGAGAATTCCACAATATATTTATCTAGCTATATTGAACAATTAGCAATCTTCTCCAGCTTTATAATTGCCGTGTCGCAAAGGCATTTATCTGATGATATAATATAATATTCTATCATATACACACAACACTATCTAGCCCAAACTAAGCAGAGCTTGTAATATGGGTACTAGACAATGGATAAACATAAATATATACTTTTTTTTGTTGTAAATACATATTATACATAGTTTGATTTCGGGAGCGACGAAATAGCTTTTTAAAAACTAAAAATAAAAGTAACTAAAATGGGAATCGAATTAAGATTTTATTAAGACGACCCGAGCTTTACAGATTCTATGTAAGACTGCCTTATGATACTTAATATTCTAATGCATCCACACCGGATGATCGTAGGCGGTGCCCGTTTCTCGAACATTCGAACATCACGCCACGTCTAGCTGATAAGGAAGTGCAGCGTACGGGATACTGCACCTGCACTGACTTATTGCAGCATGAGGTTATAGGGAATATAACTCCTCCCCCCTTAGATCGAAGTTAGCGAAAAAGAGGTATATTTTTCGAGAACTTCGTAAAACTATAAAACGTAATAATAGTTACAAGAGAAAAATGATTATATAAGTACAGAAATTATAAAATCTAAAATAATATCAAGAGCTAAGATGTATAACACATACAACTTAATTTACTTCAAGATAATTAATATATTTAAGTTACTAATAAGATAGGGCCCTGGTTAGTTGTATTTTCATCCAACTGAGTCGAATCGTTGGGGACTATTTGCTTGGTACACATTATTTTTATTACATCTAAATACTTATATGTAACTATGGCTATTAACAATAAAATGACGATCGCGTATAGTACGAAAAGAGCGACACTAACACTATTTCTTTCGGTTTCACTTGTTTCACTTTTTACACTATTGGCACTATTTTTCAGAATGTAATTTAGATGGCGTATGTCGTCTAAGTCTATTCCTTTTAGGTCTACAGGCTCCATCACTGCAGCGTCAGCATATCCTTGTGGTAACTGGGGTAAGTTAATAATCGGTACTGACATATATTCTGTTAGCAGTGAGTAAGATCGTCGTCCTTGTATATGGGCATTTTCTATATAAACGTCGCATTGTTCATCTACAGTTATAATATAAGTGCCTCGTATGCGCTCCTTCGTGTTGTCATTGCCACATGTCTGTGAAATTACTTGGTAATGTTTTGAGTAAACTATCCACCTATCTGGACCAATCCTTTGGAGTTTTAGGTTTTCTGAGCTTACTTTACGTGGGAAACAGCGTGACAAGGTGGAGTGGAATTTCATTAATTGTTCCATACAAGTTTCCTCAGCGTACTGGACGAGATTATTTTCAGAGCAGAGGTATTCTGTAGCTGTTATCTCGCGGCATGGTTGGTCAATCGGGCGATATCTTGTCGCTTCTACTAATAGGTAAGGAAACTCAGGAATAAAAACAAGGGTTTGGTTAAAGGAATCATCAGCCATAGGAAGGGGGTACAATTTATAATAACTATATGTAACATTATCAGTTAGCGGTACTTCAATGATAAAAGTGATTTCATCACTTTTAAGGTAAGTTTTTACACATAAAGATTCTTCAATATTAATAAGATTTTGATTGTTTACAGAATACATTAAATTATCATGTTTACTAATCTGTTCTAACAAGTTCAATAATTCATTAGAATTTATTACGGCCTTATGTAATACAGACAATTTACTAAAAGCCAAGGCCGTTTCTAACTCACCAATTTTTAAATAGATAGTTCTAAAGTTTACAATAAACTGGTAAAGTAATCCAAATACATAGATCATATAAATTGAATGATTATTACTTGTATTAAGATTATTCACAAGGCCTTCAATTAATTTAATGCGTGCGTTCATCTTACTGGTATTTTCATTAATTATTTCCGTAGAGTTTAGGAAATGATCCAACATTTCAGATATCACAGTGAATTTACTTGATATTGCTTGTTCTTTTGTTTGAATGTTATTAATGAGTTGGTCATATCTAATCGCATCTGCGTGGTCAAGGTTACCTGTTATAATTTTAATAAATGATCCTAAAGGATTTATAAGGCCACGTTTAAATCTTTTGGAAGGTATTAACTGCTGTAATTTTTCTACAGTTTCATTACGAATATACTCTACTTGTGTTTTAAGGTTCATAAATTCATCCATATAGGACCTATTAGGGTGTAGCATTTGACTGAATTCAGAATATTTTTGAATATTGAAAGCCAAATCTGTACTTATGCCTTGTAGTTTGATGATTTTTACTATAGACCATTTATCGTGTTGTACAAAAGCTTGACCTAATTTTACCGGGAGAATACCAGGATTTTGGTTACTCTTTACTGCTTGAAGGGCCAGGTTTGGGAGAGCCCAATTGATCGTTGTCCAGTTCAGCAGGACTATACACCACCTGTGGAGGACGTTTTACATTTTTAACAGGCACTTTTGTGTCTCTATTTTTAAGCTTTATTGGTATAATATTGCGCTCTATATGTTCTGAGACAACAGCTTTTTGGAACTTTGGTTTGTCCTTAGGTTGTCTTTTATTAACGGCTTTAGCAAAAATCGGTTGTCCTAATGCTAATTTTGGTTGTGCCTCTCCGCCCCGTTTGGCTATAATCTTTTCTTTTTGGTCATATAACTTTTTTGAAATAAATCTATAAACAGCTTGTGTTCTTTTCTTATGGTCCTTAATTAGTTGCTGTGTGTATGCTTTATCAAATTCGGAGTCAAATGTAGAATTTAATTCGGTGTGACCAAATGCGGCTTCAAAAGGTGTTAAATCTGTGCTACTATGGATCGTGTTATTATAAGCCATAACAGCATACGTCATCACAGACGCAGCGTCTGTGAATTTCCTTTCATATTTGGCTAACCTATACACTTCTATTATTGTAGAGTGAAAGCGTTCTATTAACCCCGTAGAATTTGGGTTGTTGGGTGTAGTGATATGCAATTTTATTTTATGTAAATCTGTAAGTTCCTTTAGTAATTCATTATTAAATTCAGTACCCGGGTCAGAACTGATTTTCTGTGGTAACCCGTAAAAAGAAAAGTATTTCAATAATGCCCTGACTACTTCAGGCGTTGAGCGAGACGGAATTTCTATAGCTTGGCCTAATTTACTGAATGCATCGATAAGTGTTAAGTAGTATTTAGATTCTATACTAAATATATCAATAAAAATTTCCTGAAAAGGTGCCTTCTGGGTTTGTGTAAGTTGTAATACTGGTTTAATGGGATTTCTATCGTATTTAGCGCATTTGCAATGTTCACACGCATTAATAATAGCGGTAACAGTTTCATTTAAATTTTTCCAATAATAATTACGACGAATTCGTTTTATAGTTTCTGAAATCCCGCGATGGCAAGTTTTACCCTCGTGTAATTTAATAACAATAGCTTTTTGTTCTTGTTCATTTTCTACATAGACTACTCGCTCGGTGCATTCATAAAAGTTTACCATACCTTTCTTAAATAAGGAAATTATAACATTACTAAAGTGCTTTCTATGTTCCGGGTTTTCAAAATAAATGAAATATTTAGTTTTTGGTTTAATATATTTTTTTAGAAAATCTTTGATAAGCTCATGGTTGTCAACGGGCAAAAATACTTCTAGTACCTTTTGATTATTCCTAGATAAATCTCTGACTTGGGTATCATTTCGGAACCAGCTAAAAATTAGTATTTGGTTCGGTTTTGTATCTATTGCCTCGTGTAGAATAGGAATTCCGTGGGATTCCAAATCCTTAGCTGAATGAATTGTTTGTGTAGATGCAGATTCAGACGGTATGGGATACTCAGGTGTTTGTTCAACTACTACTGTGTCGGTGTCTGGAATAGTTATCGGACTAGCTGTGGCTGTTCTTTCAGAGTCAGATATAGAAATGGTCCTAGAGTCATCAGTACTTCGTCTTTGTGTGCTGTCAGTAATTTGTTTGGTAACATCGTCTAAATAGCTTTGAAGTCTTTTCTCTTTCTCATCTACATTAATAATCATTGAACTGTCGTCGGGTTCGTTCGTCCCTAGAGCATTAAGCTTAATGCGAGACAACGCGTCTGCGTTTAAGTTTTGTTTGCCATTTTTATATATAACATTGAAATCGTACTCTTGTAGGCGCAATCGCCAACGCGTTAACTTGCTATTTGGTTCCTTGAGTTGGTATAGCCAGACTAGGGGTCTATGGTCAGTATATATGTCAAATTTATGCCCATACAAATAGGGTCTGAAGTGTTTTGTGGCCCATACGATTGCTAACAACTCACGTTCAATGGTACTATATCTTTTTTCAGTTTCTGTCAAGGTTCGGCTAGCATAGGCTATGGGTTTGTCACTACCTACAGGGCCTTGTGACAATACCGCGCCAATTGCGACTTCAGAGGCGTCGGTTGTTAGTACAAATGGTTTTGTCATGTCTGGGTACTGTAATATGGGGGCGTTAACTAATAATTCTTTACACTTTTGAAAAGCCTCTGTGTATTTTTGATCGATAATAACTTTCCTACCTTTCTTTAAGCAAGCCGACAATGGTTCGGTAATATTGGAAAAGTCTTTAATAAACCGCCTGTAATAACCAACGAAACCTAAGAATCGTTTAATTTCCGTATGTGTCCGCGGAATGGGGTACGTAAGAACTGCTTGTATTTTGTCATTGTTAGGTTTCAGTCCGTTTTTAGTCAAAGTATGTCCCAAGTACTGCACTTCCTTACGTAAAAATTCGGATTTGTCTAATTGTACTTTCAGATTCGTTTGGCGTAGTCTGTCGAAGACAGATCGTAGTCTTTTTATATGTTCTTCGATTCCTGATCCATAAATAATTATATCGTCTAGGTAGACCAAACAGTGAATACCCTGTAGGCCTCTTAAAACATTATCCATTGTCCTTTGGAAGGTCGCTGGAGCTGTTTTGAGGCCAAATGGCATACGGAGAAATTCAAAATGCCCATTCTGCGTAGAAAACGCTGTTTTTTCACAGTCAGCATTCTCAATTTGGTGATAGCCAGAAGCCAAATCGAGTGTGGTGAAATAATTGCTTTTACCAAGTTTGTCAAACAAGTCACATATGTTAGGAAGTGGGTACTTGTCATCAATAGTAATGTCATTGAGTCGGCGATAGTCTATAACCATTCTATATTTTATCTGTCCTGAAGCGTCTGCCTTTTTGGGTACTAAATGTACGGGGGCACTCCAAGGCGAGTGTGATTCTCGAATGACGTTGTCTTTCAAAAGCTTATCTACCTGACGTTTGATTTCCTCAGCTTGGGCTGGAGGTTGTCTATAGGGCTTAACATAAATTGGATCTTCATTAACGGTACGTATGTGATGTTTAACATGGTTAGTAAAGGTTAGAGGTAGCTCTTCGCAGTAAAATATGTCTTTGTACTCGTGACATAAATTATTAATTAAGTCACTTTCCTCTTGATTTAGGTGGTCTAGTCGTAACTTCTTTAAGTTATCTGTAAGCAGTGAGTCAATCTCAACATCCGTCAAGTCAGCCGTGTTATTGACTAAACACTGTTCATTGGTGAATTTAGAAACTTTAAAAGGTGCTGTGATAGTCAACTTTGCCTCAAGGTCAGTAGCATTTTGTATAACAGTTGAGGCAAAATAATTTTCGCATTTAACTATTGCAGCTGGCATTCGAATGCCATCATGAAACTGTTTATAATTTAAAATAGCAAAACCATCTTTCTGATTTACAGGTAAACTTACTCTATGTTCTGTACGGGGGTCTAATTTAAATTCAAGGTCTGTATTATAAATAATGGGAATATTAATATCATTTGTTTTTAAAATCCTATCCTTGAAACTTATTTCAGCTCCGAGTCGAGACATTAGGTCCATTCCTATCAAACCGTCATACCTATCGTCAACGTCATAAATGTAAAACTTATGATAACCATTTTCGTTGAAAATTGAAAAAAGTGGAATGTTAGCAACTTCAAAATGGTTACTAGTAGCATGAGTGTAATAAATTTATTTTTATTTAACTACTTAATATTTCTATCTATGTATATTTTATCTAAGTATATTTTATAAGTAAATAATAAAAGTAATCAAACCATTAATTCATTTATTAAAATCATATACAAGATTATATTTGTTTTATATAGTATATGCTTATATATACTATCACACACCACTTACATATATGTATACTATGTAAGTTTATATATACATTTATTCACATACTAAGCGTATATAATGTTAGGCTATTAAATAACTTATAGAAAACCCAATTCATATTTATACGGTAATTTGAAAAGAAGTATAATTCGATACATATCTGTTTTATAAAATTCATAATGTCGTACATAATATATATACGGAAATTAGAAATATCAAACGAGAATAGTTAAATTAAATAGTTTTAATTTTAACAAGTTAATAAATAGTAATAGATAAATAGTAATAACAATTTAATAGTTACTCAGCTTTTATAGCGTAAACTCGGAGCTCCGTTCGGTTCGGCGGCCAATCAACAAGTGAAGCGATCCGTCTGACACGTGTCCTTTTATACTAGTGAACAAACAAGTCAGGCGGCCACGTGTTTTGTAGAAATGATTATATTTGAGCTGCTTAGTTTTTGCTAATAATGTTATTAAATCATAATTTATTTTTCTTTATGTTTGAACATATAATAACTCTAAAATTGATCGTATTATTGTAACTTAACCTATAAATAAAACTGACATCAAATCTAGCCGGATTCATTACACAATTTGTTTTCGGCACTATTGCCGTGATAAGTAGGTACTTACAAATGAGACACACATATTTAAGCGTACTTATTTTCATATTTCTTTGAATATTTAGACAAAATATTTCGAATAATCTATCACGGCCAGACTGACCAGTACTTCGCTCTCGAAGTACCCTTTGTATTAGTCTGTATATAATTCCGGTATTTTTTTATTTTTTTTTTTTTTTCTCCTGCTGCATTAACCTTTAGTTAACCAGCAGTATTTTTTTTTTTTGATCTTTGGCCTTGGCATACAAGCACCTATCACCCGCTGCTGTGTGAATTTCAGTGAAGTATCAGGGCAAAGATCGACCAGCGGTATTTTTTGTGACTTCTAACCATGACATATCAACCCTATCACCCGCCGCAGTATGATATTCAGGTTGATATCTGATCAGAAGCCGACCAGCGGTAAAACCATTAAATATGTGTGTCTTACGTAGAAAAATACAGGGTAGATATCTTTATAACATGCTTTATTTTATCCTAATATACAAATTTCAATCTATTGACAAAATATTTGTATACAATATAAATATTTATAATAACAATAACTTATTTTACATGCAAAATTAACAATCATAATATCTCATATTAATAATCTATCACGGATCAAATTTACAAAGATTCCTCAAAAGACATTTTGTTCTAGCCATTCGCCTGGCCAGGCTCGTAATTTCTCCTTAGCTACTATAATAGCCCTAATATTATTTTGACCCCGTAACCTAAATCTGTCATTTTCTAGCACTTCTATTATTTCATATGGACCTTTAAATTTAGGGGCAAGTTTGTCATGACGTCTATGGTCTTGACTAACATAAACAGTATCGCCAGTAGAATAAGTTTTATTATTTCGTCTAGTATAGTCAAATCGGTTTTTAAATTTGGTAGCGTTTTCATCAAGTCTTTGCCGTGCTAACTCACGGTCAGTATGTACATTAATATGAGGTTGATTAGATACATCTGTCACGTCATCTAAGCGAGCTTGTATGGGAGGTATGTTTCCTTCTCTGCCTATTAATAATCTAACAGGCGAAAATCCTGTAGTTTTCTGAATGGTGGTATTAAGGGATTGCTGCACGTTCCAAAGAGCGTTTGGCCATTCTGCAGTATCATTAATTGTTGTAGTTAGCATATTTATAACTGTTGCTACATAACGTTCAACTTGACCATTACTACGAGGTGTACCGGTAGATATCATATGGTGTCGAATTTGCAATTCTCTAAATAGTGACTGTACAATGTTTGAAGAAAAGTTTGTTCCTCTGTCTGTAATTATCAGGGAAGGGGTGCCAAATAATGTTATAGTCTCGCGTAAAACGAATACTAATTCCTGTCCTCCTAAATTTTTAAGTGGTTTTAGAATACAAAACTTTGTGAAACCATCAACAACTAACAAAATGTGCTTATATCCATCTTCGGACTGTCGAAAAGGTCCGGTACAATCGAGATGCAATGTATGAAAAGGGATAGTTTTTAGTAAAGGGTGGAGCAGACCTTGTTTAGGTCCCGAATGACCTTTCCGAGAAGTGCAAATCAGACAATGAGAGATATATTTTTTTGTAAAAGCTGCAATGCTAGGGAACCAAAAATGTTCTTTAAGTTTATAAAGTGTTTTATCGTAACCTACGTGGCAATTCTCGTCATGATAGAGTCGTAGCATACTTAGTCTATATCCCTTAGGAACGAATAATTTTGGTACATCGTCAGAGTCAGTTTTATAATGTAATAGGTCGTTAATAATAACATATTGGTTAGCGTCAATGTCACCAATTCGAACTTTGTTTAATAAGTCTTGAGTTTCATGATCGTTTTGCTGAGCAACTCTTAACCACGATGGTGGGTCAGCATTTAAGTTCTCAATAATATTAACCGAAGGTTTTACAGTTACTGGGTTGCGACTTAAGTAATCAACATGTTGCACAAATGTACCCTTTTTATATGAAATTTGAAACTGGAAGTCTTGCATAAAGGTCCACCATCTAGCTACACGAGGGGACAAGTCCTTCTTTGTCATTGTAGATTTGATGGAGTTGCAGTCCGTTACTATAGTAAAATTTATTCCCAACAAATATACTCTAAAATGCCTAAGGGCATTATAAATAGCTAATGTTTCTAAATCGTATGAACAATATTTGGATTCAGTAGGGGTAGTACGTTTGCTAAAATATGCTACCACTCTATTTTGATTATTTATTTTTTGTAGTAAAATGGCTCCGTACCCTATGGAACTGGCGTCCGTATGTAATTCAGTCGGTAATTTTGGATCAAATACAGTTAAAAGGGGTTTTGTTATTAGGTGTTTTATTACGTATTCTTTAGCTTTCTCTTGGTCCTCACCCCATTCCCATTTTTGGTCGTTCTTTGTTAATTTAGTGATACTAGCGGTTTTTGAAGCGAACTCTGGTATAAACCTACGGAAATAACTGGCTAATCCCATAAATTGTCGTACTTCCTTGATAGATGTAGGAGTTGGAGAGTTAGTTAAAGCAGTAATTTTGTTTTGACTTGGCCTTATTCCTTCTTCAGAGACATTTCGACCCAAATACTCTATCTCATTTACAAAAAGTTTACATTTTTTTAAATTTATAGTAAATCCAGCTACACTGAGAGCATCTAAAGTAAGTTCTAAATATTGTAAACCTTCCGTTTCAGTCTTAAAGGGAATCAACAGATCATCAATATATACTAATAAAAATTTTAGGTGCTGGACTGCTTTGCTGATGGCTTTTTGAAAGACAGATGGGCCATTACATATACCAAAAGGCATTTTTATAAACTCATAATGGTTATCTGGAGTAACGAAAGCAGTATATTTAATAGAGTCTTCAGACACGGGAATTTGGTGAAATCCACTCTTCATATCTATCGAGATGTAATATTTAGAGTTACCCAATCTATCAAGTTGGTCCTCAATCAAAGGGAGGGGATATCTTTCCTTTTCAATAATTTTATTGAGGGCTCTAAAATCGACGCACATACGGTCAGTTCCGTCTTTCTTTTTTACAAGTAAAACAGGGCTAGCATAGGGGGAATCACTTTCTCTGATTATATTTTTATTTAAAAGATCTTTGCAGATTTCATTGACTTTTTCTCTCTCAACGGGTGCTAGTCTGTAAGGTCTATAATGTATAACTTCGTCTCGTTTTAGACGTAGGTGCAATGTACCAGTTTTGACAGTCCCAATGTTGTGTTCAGAGGGTAATACAGACGAAAATTTTTCAAAAACTGTTTTTATTTTAGTCTGAAGGTCAGTATCTAAATGATTAACCAAGTTATCTAGTAGCCCTAACTGATCAGTACTAGTCTCCGTATAATTAACAACGTCAGTCGATAATGGAGTTACTCTACGAGTCACCCTACAACCCATGGAATCCATAATAACAGATATATCTGAATATTGTATAATATTACGACCTATCAAGCAATCATAATGGAATTCACTATCCCGAGCTACGTTAAATTCAATCTCGATACAGATTTCATTAAATTTTACAGGTACAGTGATTTTACCAAATATATGTAAGATACCATTCCCAATACCACAAAGCGTGGTGTAATGAGGATCTAATTTACAGTCCAGGCGTTTGGCTATGGAGTTTTTAATGATACTACATGTAGCACCAGTGTCGATAAGAGCGTACAAAGTCACATCCTTAATGTCAATCCCTGTTAATTTGAGGTTGTCAACCCTAGCAAAACAGTTTACATCATTTTTATTACCTGTTGTATTATTTTTAGAATTATTAGCTCGTTGCTTAAAGAAACATACATTTTCAGCATGGCCTATCTTTTTACAGTATGTACATTGAACGGGGTGATAAGTTGACGATGAGGTAGAAGCTTTGGACTGATTGGTTTCACGATTAGGGTTATGAAAACATTGAGCACGAGTGTGACCAGGTTTATTACAAAGAAAGCAACGTTTATCTTCTATCCTAGATCGTTTATAACTACTAGCAGTGGATAAGGAGTCAGTTTTGTCAGTTTTGTGATCTAGTGGTCGCTTTTTGGGCACTTTGGCGTATGTCGTAAATAATGATATTAATTCGGCAGTAGTGTCAACACGACTGTTGTGTGCTGCCATTTTAACCGTGGTATCATGTATACCTCCACAGATAAGTTCTACTAACTGTACTTCGGTAAACGCTATTTTCGTCTGCTTAAATAGTCTTAGCTTTTCCCTGGCGTATTCACAGTAAGAGTCAGTGTTTTCGGATGTCAATAATACTGCTCTGGATAGTTTTTCAGAAAGATTACGTTTTTCAGGGTATAAGTCAGTCAAGGTCGTTTTAAAAATTTCCCATGTTCTACCCGCTTCAGGATCCCAAGTCTCATACCATAATAATGCAGAACCTTTTAAGGCTTTACCTGCCTTAGCAACTGTTGTTATGTCGCTCCATCCCATGTCCACAGCAATAGAGTTGATGGAACGACACCAGCTAACAGCACCATTTTCGTTTTTCTCTGGATCAAAAGGCGGTAGTACGACATCGTCGCCTCGGCGTTTATCCGTTAATGCAGCTTGAATTGTCTTCAATAGGCTTTCAATAATCGTAGAATCCATTATAAAACCACGCTCAATTTCTGAAAACATATAACACATTAGTCTTTTGTTCAAATCCCACTTCTGATAATAAATTTATTTTTATTTAACTACTTAATATTTCTATCTATGTATATTTTATCTATGTATATTTTATCTAAGTATATTTTATAAGTAAATAATAAAAGTAATCAAACCATTAATTCATTTATTAAAATCATATACAAGATTATATTTGTTTTATATAGTATATGCTTATATATACTATCACACACCACTTACATATATGTATACTATGTAAGTTTATATATACATTTATTCACATACTAAGCGTATATAATGTTAGGCTATTAAATAACTTATAGAAAACCCAATTCATATTTATACGGTAATTTGAAAAGAAGTATAATTCGATACATATCTGTTTTATAAAATTCATAATGTCGTACATAATATATATACGGAAATTAGAAATATCAAACGAGAATAGTTAAATTAAATAGTTTTAATTTTAACAAGTTAATAAATAGTAATAGATAAATAGTAATAACAATTTAATAGTTACTCAGCTTTTATAGCGTAAACTCGGAGCTCCGTTCGGTTCGGCGGCCAATCAACAAGTGAAGCGATCCGTCTGACACGTGTCCTTTTATACTAGTGAACAAACAAGTCAGGCGGCCACGTGTTTTGTAGAAATGATTATATTTGAGCTGCTTAGTTTTTGCTAATAATGTTATTAAATCATAATTTATTTTTCTTTATGTTTGAACATATAATAACTCTAAAATTGATCGTATTATTGTAACATAACCTATAAATAAAAATGACATCAAATCTAGCCGGATTCATTACACAATTTGTTTTCGGCACTATTGCCGTGATAAGTAGGTACTTACAAATGAGACACACATATTTAAGCGTACTTATTTTCATATTTCTTTGAATATTTAGACAAAATATTTCGAATAATCTATCACGGCCAGACTGACCAGTACTTCGCTCTCGAAGTACCCTTTGTATTAGTCTGTATATAATTCCGGTATTTTTTTTTTTTTTTTTTTTTTCTCCTGCTGCATTAACCTTTAGTTAACCAGCAGTATTTTTTTTTTTTTTGATCTTTGGCCTTGGCATACAAGCACCTATCACCCGCTGCTGTGTGAATTTCAGTGAAGTATCAGGGCAAAGATCGACCAGCGGTATTTTTTGTGACTTCTAACCATGACATATCAACCCTATCACCCGCCGCAGTATGATATTCAGGTTGATATCTGATCAGAAGCCGACCAGCGGTAAAACCATTAAATATGTGTGTCTTACGTAGAAAAATACAGGGTAGATATCTTTATAACATGCTTTATTTTATCCTAATATACAAATTTCAATCTATTGACAAAATATTTGTATACAATATAAATATTTATAATAACAATAACTTATTTTACATGCAAAATTAACAATCATAATATCTCATATTAATAATCTATCACGGATCAAATTTACAAAGATTCCTCAAAAGACATTTTGTTCTAGCCATTCGCCTGGCCAGGCTCGTAATTTCTCCTTAGCTACTATAATAGCCCTAATATTATTTTGACCCCGTAACCTAAATCTGTCATTTTCTAGCACTTCTATTATTTCATATGGACCTTTAAATTTAGGGGCAAGTTTGTCATGACGTCTATGGTCTTGACTAACATAAACAGTATCGCCAGTAGAATAAGTTTTATTATTTCGTCTAGTATAGTCAAATCGGTTTTTAAATTTGGTAGCGTTTTCATCAAGTCTTTGCCGTGCTAACTCACGGTCAGTATGTACATTAATATGAGGTTGATTAGATACATCTGTCACGTCATCTAAGCGAGCTTGTATGGGAGGTATGTTTCCTTCTCTGCCTATTAATAATCTAACAGGCGAAAATCCTGTAGTTTTCTGAATGGTGGTATTAAGGGATTGCTGCACGTTCCAAAGAGCGTTTGGCCATTCTGCAGTATCATTAATTGTTGTAGTTAGCATATTTATAACTGTTGCTACATAACGTTCAACTTGACCATTACTACGAGGTGTACCGGTAGATATCATATGGTGTCGAATTTGCAATTCTCTAAATAGTGACTGTACAATGTTTGAAGAAAAGTTTGTTCCTCTGTCTGTAATTATCAGGGAAGGGGTGCCAAATAATATTATAGTCTCGCGTAAAACGAATACTAATTCCTGTCCTCCTAAATTTTTAAGTGGTTTTAGAATACAAAACTTTGTGAAACCATCAACAACTAACAAAATGTGCTTATATCCATCTTCGGACTGTCGAAAAGGTCCGGTACAATCGAGATGCAATGTATGAAAAGGGATAGTTTTTAGTAAAGGGTGGAGCAGACCTTGTTTAGGTCCCGAATGACCTTTCCGAGAAGTGCAAATCAGACAATGAGAGATATATTTTTTTGTAAAAGCTGCAATGCTAGGGAACCAAAAATGTTCTTTAAGTTTATAAAGTGTTTTATCGTAACCTACGTGGCAATTCTCGTCATGATAGAGTCGTAGCATACTTAGTCTATATCCCTTAGGAACGAATAATTTTGGTACATCGTCACAGTTTTATAATGTAATAGGTCGTTAATAATAACATATTGGTTAGCGTCAATGTCACCAATTCGAACTTTGTTTAATAAGTCTTGAGTTTCATGATCGTTTTGCTGAGCAACTCTTAACCACGATGGTGGGTCAGCATTTAAGTTCTCAATAATATTAACCGAAGGTTTTACAGTTACTGGGTTGCGACTTAAGTAATCAACATGTTGCACAAATGTACCCTTTTTATATGAAATTTGAAACTGGAAGTCTTGCATAAAGGTCCACCATCTAGCTACACGAGGGGACAAGTCCTTCTTTGTCATTGTAGATTTGATGGAGTTGCAGTCCGTTACTATAGTAAAATTTATTCCCAACAAATATACTCTAAAATGCCTAAGGGCATTATAAATAGCTAATGTTTCTAAATCGTATGAACAATATTTGGATTCAGTAGGGGTAGTACGTTTGCTAAAATATGCTACCACTCTATTTTGATTATTTATTTTTTGTAGTAAAATGGCTCCGTACCCTATGGAACTGGCGTCCGTATGTAATTCAGTCGGTAATTTTGGATCAAATACAGTTAAAAGGGGTTTTGTTATTAGGTGTTTTATTACGTATTCTTTAGCTTTCTCTTGGTCCTCACCCCATTCCCATTTTTGGTCGTTCTTTGTTAATTTAGTGATACTAGCGGTTTTTGAAGCGAACTCTGGTATAAACCTACGGAAATAACTGGCTAATCCCATAAATTGTCGTACTTCCTTGATAGATGTAGGAGTTGGAGAGTTAGTTAAAGCAGTAATTTTGTTTTGACTTGGCCTTATTCCTTCTTCAGAGACATTTCGACCCAAATACTCTATCTCATTTACAAAAAGTTTACATTTTTTTAAATTTATAGTAAATCCAGCTACACTGAGAGCATCTAAAGTAAGTTCTAAATATTGTAAACCTTCCGTTTCAGTCTTAAAGGGAATCAACAGATCATCAATATATACTAATAAAAATTTTAGGTGCTGGACTGCTTTGCTGATGGCTTTTTGAAAGACAGATGGGCCATTACATATACCAAAAGGCATTTTTATAAACTCATAATGGTTATCTGGAGTAACGAAAGCAGTATATTTAATAGAGTCTTCAGACACGGGAATTTGGTGAAATCCACTCTTCATATCTATCGAGATGTAATATTTAGAGTTACCCAATCTATCAAGTTGGTCCTCAATCAAAGGGAGGGGATATCTTTCCTTTTCAATAATTTTATTGAGGGCTCTAAAATCGACGCACATACGGTCAGTTCCGTCTTTCTTTTTTACAAGTAAAACAGGGCTAGCATAGGGGGAATCACTTTCTCTGATTATATTTTTATTTAAAAGATCTTTGCAGATTTCATTGACTTTTTCTCTCTCAACGGGTGCTAGTCTGTAAGGTCTATAATGTATAACTTCGTCTCGTTTTAGACGTAGGTGCAATGTACCAGTTTTGACAGTCCCAATGTTGTGTTCAGAGGGTAATACAGACGAAAATTTTTCAAAAACTGTTTTTATTTTAGTCTGAAGGTCAGTATCTAAATGATTAACCAAGTTATCTAGTAGCCCTAACTGATCAGTACTAGTCTCCGTATAATTAACAACGTCAGTCGATAATGGAGTTACTCTACGAGTCACCCTACAACCCATGGAATCCATAATAACAGATATATCTGAATATTGTATAATATTACGACCTATCAAGCAATCATAATGGAATTCACTATCCCGAGCTACGTTAAATTCAATCTCGATACAGATTTCATTAAATTTTACAGGTACAGTGATTTTACCAAATATATGTAAGATACCATTCCCAATACCACAAAGCGTGGTGTAATGAGGATCTAATTTACAGTCCAGGCGTTTGGCTATGGAGTTTTTAATGATACTACATGTAGCACCAGTGTCGATAAGAGCGTACAAAGTCACATCCTTAATGTCAATCCCTGTTAATTTGAGGTTGTCAACCCTAGCAAAACAGTTTACATCATTTTTATTACCTGTTGTATTATTTTTAGAATTATTAGCTCGTTGCTTAAAGAAACATACATTTTCAGCATGGCCTATCTTTTTACAGTATGTACATTGAACGGGGTGATAAGTTGACGATGAGGTAGAAGCTTTGGACTGATTGGTTTCACGATTAGGGTTATGAAAACATTGAGCACGAGTGTGACCAGGTTTATTACAAAGAAAGCAACGTTTATCTTCTATCCTAGATCGTTTATAACTACTAGCAGTGGATAAGGAGTCAGTTTTGTCAGTTTTGTGATCTAGTGGTCGCTTTTTGGGCACTTTGGCGTATGTCGTAAATAATGATATTAATTCGGCAGTAGTGTCAACACGACTGTTGTGTGCTGCCATTTTAACCGTGGTATCATGTATACCTCCACAGATAAGTTCTACTAACTGTACTTCGGTAAACGCTATTTTCGTCTGCTTAAATAGTCTTAGCTTTTCCCTGGCGTATTCACAGTAAGAGTCAGTGTTTTCGGATGTCAATAATACTGCTCTGGATAGTTTTTCAGAAAGATTACGTTTTTCAGGGTATAAGTCAGTCAAGGTCGTTTTAAAAATTTCCCATGTTCTACCCGCTTCAGGATCCCAAGTCTCATACCATAATAATGCAGAACCTTTTAAGGCTTTACCTGCCTTAGCAACTGTTGTTATGTCGCTCCATCCCATGTCCACAGCAATAGAGTTGATGGAACGACACCAGCTAACAGCACCATTTTCGTTTTTCTCTGGATCAAAAGGCGGTAGTACGACATCGTCGCCTCGGCGTTTATCCGTTAATGCAGCTTGAATTGTCTTCAATAGGCTTTCAATAATCGTAGAATCCATTATAAAACCACGCTCAATTTCTGAAAACATATAACACATTAGTCTTTTGTTCAAATCCCACTTCTGATAATAAATTTATTTTTATTTAACTACTTAATATTTCTATCTATGTATATTTTATCTATGTATATTTTATCTAAGTATATTTTATAAGTAAATAATAAAAGTAATCAAACCATTAATTCATTTATTAAAATCATATACAAGATTATATTTGTTTTATATAGTATATGCTTATATATACTATCACACACCACTTACATATATGTATACTATGTAAGTTTATATATACATTTATTCACATACTAAGCGTATATAATGTTAGGCTATTAAATAACTTATAGAAAACCCAATTCATATTTATACGGTAATTTGAAAAGAAGTATAATTCGATACATATCTGTTTTATAAAATTCATAATGTCGTACATAATATATATACGGAAATTAGAAATATCAAACGAGAATAGTTAAATTAAATAGTTTTAATTTTAACAAGTTAATAAATAGTAATAGATAAATAGTAATAACAATTTAATAGTTACTCAGCTTTTATAGCGTAAACTCGGAGCTCCGTTCGGTTCGGCGGCCAATCAACAAGTGAAGCGATCCGTCTGACACGTGTCCTTTTATACTAGTGAACAAACAAGTCAGGCGGCCACGTGTTTTGTAGAAATGATTATATTTGAGCTGCTTAGTTTTTGCTAATAATGTTATTAAATCATAATTTATTTTTCTTTATGTTTGAACATATAATAACTCTAAAATTGATCTTATTATTGTAACTTAACCTATAAATAAAAATGACATCAAATCTAGCCGGATTCATTACACAATTTGTTTTCGGCACTATTGCCGTGATAAGTAGGTACTTACAAATGAGACACACATATTTAAGCGTACTTATTTTCATATTTCTTTGAATATTTAGACAAAATATTTCGAATAATCTATCAAGTGCTTGTCACTGTAAATGGTTCATAAAATATTGAATCGGCAAAATATTCATTAACTTTTCTAGGACTTATGAAAGACCTAGTACTGCCCGTATCTAGCATGAATTTTCCATTTATGTCGGGAATATATATATAAGGATGTCTTAAATTAGCATCATAGTTAAGTTCTATCATTTCAGGGTAATTTGTTGCGTATCCATCTGAAAATTTTGTACGTCATCTAGATCATTGCTATTTTCAGGTGAGTACGGAATGTCTGCATTCGCGTCAGGGGTCTGATCTACACAATCATCGCTAGTGTACATATTTGTATAATTATAATCGCATTGCGTCGACATATTATACATATAATCATCGAATCCGGCATCATAAATATATTGTTCGTCACCAGTATAAAGTTCATTTACAGGTAAACCTTGTGTCGGCTTAACCGGTGCTGGTGCGGTTCTCATTGAAACGTCACGGTCATTAACAAAAGGCTTGGGTGGACGATAGCCTAAAGGTTGCGAGGGCCTTTCGCCGAATTGCGCAAACGAGGGCCTATAACCAAACTGTTGTGGTTGTTTACCATCAAGCATTGTCGGCCTATTCCCTGGTAGAGCTGGGGGTCGATATCCGAATTGATTCGGGGGTTTAAATCCAAATTGTGTTGAAGGTCGATATCCAAATTGAGCTAACTGTGGTCTAAAACCTATGTGGTGATTAGGCATATTTGGGCGAATAATATTTTGATTTTGTATACCAAACTTAAATTGACTTTGGTTTGGCTGAGGCCTGAAATTATTATTATATTGCAAGGGTGGCTGTGTAAGAACTGGTTTCGGATTGGCTGAATTAAAAGCTGATGATGATCGGTGTTGTAACATTTTACTACGTAAATTATACTGTTCCTGAAAGTTAACTTCTTCAAGGACATATTTTAGAGCCTCCTCCAAAGTGTTTGGGTTTTTAATTCGAACAATCCGTACCATATGTTCTGGCAAATTGTACATAAAAACGTTAAGAGAAGTGTTGTTATAAATAACTCGCTTAGCCTCTCTCAAAGTTACACTGCTATTTTGATTAACTTTGGATATAAGTATAGCGCGAATATCTTGTATACGGCTACAAAATTCTAAATAAGATTCGTTCTGTTTAATTTTTAAGGTTTCTAATTCAATAGCAACGCACTCCTCACTTCTAGGATCGCCAAAATGTTGGACCAATAACGATTTTAATTCATTGTATGTCTCAAAGTCACCTCTTTCACTAATAAGGGCTGCTGCCTTACCTTTTAATTTACTCGTAATGGTTTGCATTAAAAATTCATTTCGTTCTGAGGTTCCTTGATATCTACCAATAACATATTCGCACTTTCGCAAAAATAAACTAAGTAAATTTGTTTCACCGCCAAACTCAGGAATTAATCTTAACACATCACGCGGTATTACTAATTCCGGCAATTGCATAGATAACGGCGTATCGGTACGAACAGACGCAGCTGCCGCGCCTGCCGTGGGCACAGGGATCTGACCTTGATTCATTTTTAAAATTTAACACACGTAAAAATATAAAATATAAAAATCAAACAAAATAAATCCTTAGGTAACTAATTAAATCATATGAAAAATGTTATTCCATAATTATAATTTGGAATAATATAAACAAACGTAAAGACTTTATTCACTTAATATTATTTTAAGAAATTATTTAATTACGACAAGTTATTACGAAATTTTATCGTGTATAATTATTTTTCATACGATTTAGTTTTAGATTCTATAAAACTATTACTCATATGCTGAAATACACAATGTTAAAATTTTATTAACAAAAACTGTGTAGGGAATTTGGGAAGGAAGTAGAAGGTTACTCACAGTCCAACCGCCTTATACATCTCTGCTCACCTGCGTTATGTTACGCGTAATCAAAACTTATTTATTTGGTTCGTGGATTGCCGTATGTAAAGCGCGTCACTGATTTTAAGCACTGCCTCTACGTAAAGTCTGTAACCAGTCGCGAAGTACGTTACAACACTTTTCACAGTTTTGAAACGCGACTTTTCGCGAAGGCTAACAGCGGCAATCCTACCGGCTGCGCCAGTTTGATTTCGGGAGCGACGAAATAGCTTTTTAAAAACTAAAAATAAAAGTAACTAAAATGGGAATCGAATTAAGATTTTATTAAGACGACCCGAGCTTTACAGATTCTATGTAAGACTGCCTTATGATACTTAATATTCTAATGCATCCACACCGGATGATCGTAGGCGGTGCCCGTTTCTCGAACATTCGAACATCACGCCACGTCTAGCTGATAAGGAAGTGCAGCGTACGGGATACTGCACCTGCACTGACTTATTGCAGCATGAGGTTATAGGGAATATAACTACATACAAACACCCAGACCAAGACAAACATCCATGTTCATGCACACAAATGTTTGACTTGTGCGGGAATCGAACCCGCGACCGCAGGCGTGGCAGTCGGTTACACTAACCACTACGCCATCGAGGCCGACAAAATCATAAATATTCATGCAACGGACACATAGTAACTCAAACTCGAAACTACTATTTGTGAATTAAACAAATTTTGGGATTGAACTCAATACTCGGCAGTGGGAAGTGCGAGGCGACCACTTAAACTATTACGCCATACAATCATGCGGGCCTACAAACGTGGTCAAGTTTCTTCTAAATTTATTCAACAGTTTACACATAATTGAGTAACAAACATGAAAATATTTACAAACTGTCACATTTAGAATATTCATAGGCAATAGGAGTAATATTAATTATAGTAATATTAACTTTGTGATTGTAGTAAGTCCTGAGGTACATAGATTGAAATTAATCTACTCAGGTCATACACCAGCAGCAATAGCTCAGTGGGGAGACCAACGGACCGCAATGCAGAGGGTCTCGGGTTCGAACACACGTCGCGCAGCTCTGACTTTCGGAAGTTATATGACTTTTCGAAATTATGTGCGTATTGATTGACAATTATCGCCTGCACCGTGCCTCGGAGAGCACGTTAAGCTGTCGGTCCCGGCTGCCATGAACTTCTATGGCAGTCCTTATTGGGAAGTCAGTGCCTTCTAATATCCTGACATTGGTCTAGTCTTAGGGTATCGTTAGCCTTCGGGTTTCGGAGGTCAGATGGCAGTCGCTCCGTGTAAAAACTGATATCCAGTCAAATCCGGTTAGACTAGAAAGCCGACCCCAAGTGACTTGGGAATAATAAAGGCTAGGGAGAAGTAGAAGGAGAATAGGAGTACAGTCATAATCTGCTTACTTTACCTTCACTAATATTGCAATGAAACTTACTTACTTACTTACTTACTTCGTTGGCTCAGCGATCCAAAGTGGATCTTGGCCTCCGACATTAAAGTGCGCCATTCTTTCCTATTTTGTGCCAAGTCAGACCAATCGAGCACATTCATCTCTTTCAGGTCTTTAGCTATTTCGTCTTTCCAGCAGTACCTTGGACGACCCACCGGACGACGCTCGGTGGGACGCCCGAGATATGCTCTTTTGGCAGCTCGATCCTCTCCCATTCGTTCCACATGTCCGAGCCAGCGAAGTCGGGTAGCTTTTATTTCCCCGATGATATTCGGCTCTGACACTAGATCTTCAATCTCGCAATGAAACGAATACGAAAAATTGCCTTTGTATGTTTCATATTCGAGAAATGAAATGTAGCGTTACACCCAACACAAAGAGATGATCCTCCGGCCATATTGTATGGTTTTTGCATCAAAAGCCTTCATAGTATGCCGCACGATCATTAACAAGGATTCATTTTTATTATGGTAGTGTAATGATGTGCAATGTGCTCATTTGCCGATAATTTTCAATTATAGTAATATTAACTTTGTGATTGTAGTAAGTCCTGATGTACATAGATTGAAATTAAACTATTTTATACGGATTTTGTCGCGTGGGAGAGACTATAGTCTCCCCGTGAAAATAGCTGCTGTAAAGCATATAAATAGTTTTAATTAATTTAAATAGTTTAAATTCAAGTAAAGTTCAATAATAATAGTAGTGTTAAAGTTCAAAATTATGCAAAAAAGTGTTATAAAATAAACAACGCGACAAAATTCGTATAAAGTAGTTTAATTCCTGGGGTAGACTTCTTAGTCGAGCAGTGCTATTGGTGTTTGCTGTTTGGGAATTCTAAGTAGCTGCTCAGATTTAAGGCAATATTTTTTTTAGTAGACACTTTTGTCTAATAGACCTAGGTTCAATTAAAATAGTCTATGCCTTGAACAATCGAACTACTTTACGACATCCGCCATTTTATTTTACCATAAGCCTATACAGAAATATCTTCTTAAAGAGAGTGAGCCTCTGGTAGTAGGCCCGGATAGCCAGTGACAGGCTCACATTTCATTCACCCATATTGGAGGATACAGGTGAATAAAATGTCAGCAGACGAAACGTAGATGTGATACACCTCCATCTTTTCATTCAAGAATATATAGGCTGTTTGTCTATGTAGTAGTACAATCATCTTAGGGAATGTAATTAATATCTACAATAGTGTCTGATTACAATAGGAATTCCACAATAACAATGAGAATTTCACGATATATTTGGCCAGGTATATTAATGATATATCAAAGCGTTTATAATAATGACTCTATAGATTTTTCCTTTTCTACGATGCTTGTCAACGCATGTATATATTTTTTTGATTGGTTGCTCTCGCGGTAGATAAAATTATCCGTAACCATAGGTGGACTAGCATTCAATGACAGATGATGGTATAAAATATAAATATATTATATATTTATTGCAATTTTTGTTACAGAACGGATACGAAAATAAAATGAATGCATCGGAATGTTTCAAGTAAGTAACCATGCATCTCAAATACAATTTTACTCATTAAGCGGTTGTAGCCAATGTATTGAAGGAGCTTAGCCATTAGAAATGCGATCGAGAAGTTATGGGTTCGATCCTCACCCATTGTACCATCGATGGGCATCCACTCCTAACATAAGCTTTGTAGCTATGCTGTAGGGATTTACAAGAGTACTAGTCTTTTGTAAACCAAATTGTTAACAATCTATCTAAGAAAATATAATACAATGGCATAATCAGCAATAGAAACCGTTGGACCACAAAGTCAAAGTCAAAAATCATTTATTCATTTAGGTCACAAAGTAACACTTATGAACGTCAAAGTATATAGGTTAGTGAGTTTACTAAGTTACTGAAGCTACATTTAGGTTAGTTGCTAGGTTCAGGCAAAGGTTTGAGCCTTTGAGAAGAAACCTGCAAGAAACTCATGGCCACTCTTTTAAATCGCCAATTAAATATAATTTCAGTATTTTACAACTCAGATTAACAAGGTGTTACAGCCATTATGCCATATACTACTGACTATAAAAAACTAAAGATAATAACAATAGCACAGAGGTCTCGAGCTCGATCCCAAGGCGCGCATCTCCGTCTTTTCGAAATTATGTGCATTTTAAATGGTTAATTATCGTTCGTTTTAACGGTGAAAGGAAAACTTCGTGAGGAAAATCTGCATGTCTGAGAGTACTCAAAAATATGTGAAGTCTGCCAACCTGCAGTAGGCCAGCGTAGTGGACTATGGCCTAATTCTTCTCACACTGAGAAGAGGCCTTTGGCTTAGGCTCTCAAATAACACTTGCAACGCTCCCTGATTTTGCCCGCGATATTACTTATTTATTTCTCTCTCTTGAATGGTGGTTAGGACCTAATGGTTACGTTAAAGGAATTTAAAACCAAATTATTGCCAGTACTGCTAGATCGTCTTTCACAAAATCTAATAAAAAGTGGAATTAGTGCAACGGACTAGTAAACATAATCTCACGCCTATAGCCGAGAAAGGCTAGGTACAGAAGTACTACCACCAACTATTTACTCGAATTTCGTCAAGTATAATAACATTTTAAGTCCGATCTTCGTGACAGGAAAGCACGGCAGCCAAACTTACAATCTCATGCAAATCAATCGCATTCATTTCATTACCGCTACCGACATCACTGAGGTAGAGACGGTAGAGTAGTTGCAATAAAATAGAACGAAAACGATTACATAAATTCATTATTCTGAATACAATGACGGATTAATAGTAGAGGGTCCGCTACCAGGATTATAAATACACAAATTGTCCGCTACCTGGAGGATCAATCGTTGATCAATGATCGCCAATACGGTTTTCGATCTAAACGATCAACGGGTGATCTTCTAGCGTTCGTCACGCACCTCTGGGATGAGGCTATGGACAAGCACGGCGAGTCTTTGGCTATCAGCCTTGACATAGCTAAAGCTTTCGACAGAGTCTGGCACCGGTCTCTTCTTTCCAAGCTTCCGGCCTATGGCTTGCCCCCTCAACTGTGCACCTGGATTGCAAGTTTCCTGCAGAAGCGACGTATTCGGATCCTTTGCGACGGTCGCACTTCCAAATTTATGCAGGTCAATGCAGGAGTGCCTCAGGGGTCTGTCTTATCCCCTACGCTCTTTCTTCTGGATATCAATGATATGTTGAATCTCGGCAACATACATTGTTATGCGGACGACAGTACCGTGCATGGGCGATATCTCAGACATCCTGGGGCCAAACAGGCTGAGGTTGAGGGAAAAAGGCAGAATCTTGTCGTTGAACTTGACCAGACCTTGGATCGCATCTATGAATGGGGTGCCAAGAACTTGGTCGAGTTCAACGCCAAGAAGACCCAGGCATGCGTGTTCTGAACAAAAAAGTCTCCGTTCCTTCCCCTCCCTTCTCTGAAGAACACTCCACTGGTGATACGTGACAGCCTCTCCATCTTAGGTATGGATCTTTGCCGTTCCCTTAATCAGAAAACCTACATCGAGAGCGTCATTAAGCAAGCTTCGCGAAAACTCGGAATTCTGAACAGGGTGAGGCGGTTCTTCACGCCTGGGCAACCGTGCCTATTGTATAAGGCACAAGTGCGCCCTTGCGTGGAGTACTGTTCTCATCTTTGGGATGGCTCTGCACAGTACTTGCTGGACGCTCTCGACCGGTTACAGCGGTGGGCTGTCCGTATCATCGGAGATCCAGAGGTCACAAGTTCACTGGAACCTTTGCAACTCCGTAGGGACATTCCCTCATTGGCATGTTTCTACAGAATATACCACGGGGAGTGCTCTGAAGAGTTATTCTACCTTATCCCACCCTCCCCTTTCCTATCCAGAACAACGCGTGCTGGGCTCAGATGCCATCCTTACACAGTAGAGTCGATTAGAGCGCGTACCAGAAAGTTTGGGTCCTCATACCTCTGCCGAACGACCAAGGCATGAAATTCTCTGCCAAGGCACGTGTTTCCTTCTTCCTTCAATCCTGGGTCCTTTAAGCGGGGCGTGAAAAAGCATCTTCTCAGGCCGTCAAAGTAGAGACCTCAACATCGCCTCGGCTGCTATGAGGGCGGTGTGAAGGCCACTGCTCTTAGACTACACGACTGCTTACCATCAGATGGGGAGTGGTCATTGTCACGAGCAAAATAAAAAAAATAAAAAAAAACAAAGAGATGCCACGAATAGTTATTTGGCCGAATACCGAATATTCGGCGAGGCTCGCGGCCGAAGCGCCAAATATTCAGCAGCCGAATATTCGGCAACACTTAGTACTTTTCGCGGTTGACAAACTCGTCACTTACGAGTTTAAACTTGCATCGCTGGAGTGTACTACTTCAGGCGTAGGCGCGGGTAGTTTTATCTCATTTGTGATTATGTCACGGTCGTGTCACAACACGTTTTATTTGTTGATTCTTGGTGTATCATACTGTACAACATACTAAATGTAAACTAAATATTACTTTTAATGTGATTGATTACCTTAAGAAATATCACTAGTTGTTCGAGAAAAGCAAAATGATTCCATTTAATAAAAAATCACTTGTTTGGAAATATTATGAAATTTGTAGTAAAGACAATAAACTCGCAGTTTGTTTATTGTGTCACAGCAAGTGCAACCAAATTTTTGAGTTCTTTTTTTTCATGATTTGCTATTCGGTATTCGACCGAATAGTTGGCAATATTTAGCCGAATACTGAATAGTGAAAAATGTGTGGCGGAATAGCCGAATACCGAATATCTGCCGAATATTCCTAGCATCTCTAATTAATAGGTTTCGCAATTAACTTCACCAGCAATAGAATTATGAACAATGTTTCTGGTAAATATTTTATATATTAACACCATTTGAATGAGCTGGGCTACAATACATAATTGCTAAAGCATCGCCATTGCGCTGAAATGTTCACGAGTTCGATGCTAAGTTCCTAAGAAACTATGCTAAGAACCTCTCCAAGTTAAATGTTTATGTTTGGAGAGGGCTTACATCACTTGTGCAATGGGCGGGGTATTATTCTGGATTACTTGCACACAATTCAAGTATTGGACTACCACAGTTTATAAGATGCCTTTAACGCAAATTTTCCACATAATATACTGCTCGAAACTACGTTTTTATTATTATCGAGGTGTCAGAAAAATATTGCTACGCAGTATCGTATTAGCCATAAAGCCTCTGCCTGCGCTGTGCATTTGTGGGGCTCCGCATCCTAGAAGGGCCTGTGTTCGAACAAAATCAATAGCCGGCGCTAGCACATGATTGAAAAATTTATATTAAAGGGATTTTATTGCACGACAGAGGCAGTAAGACATGATTTGCTATTGGCCCCGAGCTGGTTTATCTTATCTTATGTGGGGCCAGTCAGTGCAGACCAGCGACACTTCGACGCAGTGGGATCGTTTGTATCGACACTTTCCCAATAACGACTGCCATAGATGTTCATGGCAGTCGGGACCAACCGCTTAACGTGCTCTTCGAGGCACGCGATAATTGTCAATCAATACGCACATAATTTCGAAAATTCATATACCTTCCGAAAGTCAGAGGTGCGCGACGTGGGTTCGAATCCGAGACCCTCTGCATTGCAGTCTGTTGGTCTCCCCACTGAGCTATCGCTGCTAATTCCCGTGCTGATTTAATCCGGCACTAATGGTTAATGGCATCGTAGCCTATAGCAGCGCTAATGTATATTCTATGCTTATGGATGCTTGCAATACAATACTAAGGTCCAACTCACGGGTTGCTTGCTCGTCATGAAAACAGTCTATGTCTGCCAAAGCAAGAGGAAAATATCTGATAACATACCATCTGATTCTAATGTAACTTACCACAGAAATACAGCACAAGGGTGTTCGGCTGCAATTCTTTAAAGGTACAGTCGAGTTCATCAATATGTTGACACATCAAGGCATCAGAAATATATTAAATTGGATCTTCAATGTAAAGTTGTAATTTATTGAACAAGTTAAGTCAACATATTAACAAACTCGATTATACTTTCTCAATAGAGTTGCTGCAATCTGAACGTAAATGCAGTTTTAAGTAGCGATTCCTCTACGTATCGTTAAATTATGTTTTATATGCTGCCGATTTAATAACCTGCAATATTAAATGAGGTAAATCTGACCACGATGTCAGCAAATAAGTACTTACATTTTTAATCAAGATATCCATAAATTTTAATATGCAGTCAATCCTGATAATGCACCGATCACACGGTAGCTCGCGTGCGGTCAAGAGGCACGAGTATGATGTATCAAGTCAATGTACAATAAGGTGTGCATCTTATCTCCGTCCATTTGGAATTCGGTGTTTCCCGAGCGTTAAGATATGTCCTTCTTCAAACGAGGTTTAAAGGGAGTTCTTCTTGCTAAAGACATTGCTAAAGTCCATGAGCAGCGGTTACCACTTTCCATCAGGTGGGCCACTTGCTCGTCTGCCACCAATGGCAATAAAAAAAAATCTAATTGACTGTACGGATGGCGTAGTTGGGTTAAGTGGTCTCCTTGATCTCCTGCGCCGAGTGGGTTCGAATCCCACACGGGACAAAACTTTGTGTGATCCATAAATGGTTGTTCCGAGTCTGGGTGTTCTTTGTATCCGTTGTTTGAATGTTTGTAAAGTCCCCCGCATCACAGGAATTATTTTTAGTGCGGACTACTGCAGACAATTCGTCTTAAAAAAATCGAATAACATGACCACATGGTTTTAGGGATATATTATTATATTGTTTAAACCCGCTATACTGAACTGTTGAAAATGATTAAATCGGCACTCTGTATATTTTTATGGTTGATATTATTCTAAGCGTCGTATTTTATAACCAAATCATAATTTGCAATTATATTTAAAAACATAATTACAAACTTTCAGTTCAACATTTCTGGCGCCATTCACGGCATCTCCCCAGTATCTCGGCATAATGGCGATTTTAATATTTCTTCTGTGGTTCTTCGTGCCCATTTCGTAAGTAATAATACTCTTATTGCATGTAATATTTCGTACACGTTGGCAATTACGCGTTTATTAAGAATATCGTTAAACTAAGATTTGGGTCTTTCTAATGTTGTTACATAAATTTTGATGGCTTAAATTCATTTTAGTATAATTCTTCGGGATTAAATATAATGACCACCAAAAATACTAATTGCGCAGCAAAATATGCTTACTAAATTATATCATAACGAGCACCTATACGCCTCAAATCACTGCATTCCGTCTCGGAAGGGTTAGGTTATATAAGGTTCCTTCTTAAACGCACCCAAACATAGGAGCTCCGCGAAGCGGGGCTCCGTCGAGTTAGTTTGATCTCTTTAAATATATTTTGGTGTGCAGTTAGTATTTTTGGTAAGCATATTTTGCTGTGCAATTAGTATTTTTTTTGCTATGCAGTTAAATACTACCCTAATTATTCTAGCTTTTATCCGAGGTTTTGCTGTCATATACTCCGTAAAATATAGCTTGGATCCTTTGACAGATGTCATCCGTATCACGCTCATAAAATTTTGTATTTCATGACGGTATACAATGTCAAAAAACAATTATCATACTTAATTGATATAAATGCACCAATACCGATGATCCTTGCGTCCTCTTAATGGAACAACAAAGTACCGAGCAGGCTTGTACAATAAATTGAGATTTTCATTTTATTATTCATATATGTATATAATAACATTAATAACACAACACAAATCCGGATGTAATGTTTTATTTATAACTAGTTTTCACCCGCGCCTTCGCTCGCGTAAATGTAGGTTAGGTTAATGAATGGTACCCTATGTCCTATTCTGTACCCCTGACAACGTGTATGCAAAATTTCATGTTGATCGGATGAGTAGTTAAGGCGTGAAACCGTAACAAACAAACAAATTCATTTTCGCATTTATAATATTAAGTTAGGATGTACATAACAAATATTGTCTTCTATTTACGCGAATGTTATTAATTGAAATTAAACTACTATATACGGATTTTATCGCGTTGTATATTTGACACTTTATTACATAATTTAGAAACTGTTAAACTACTATTACTATTAAACTTTACTAATTGTTAAGCTAATTAAATTATTAAAACTATTTATATTTATATTTACAGTTTCCCGACGTTTCGATTGCTTTTCCCCGTGACCATGACTGCTGAAAAGCAACCGAAACGTCGGGGAAAGTGTAAACAACGCGATTAAATCCGTATAAAGTGGTTTAATTTCAATGTACATTCAATGTACAATTTTAGTTCAAATTATTTTAAATAACGTGAATGAAAGTACCTACTACACAAATATAAATTTAATGAAAATGCATTATTTTATATTCCTCTTATACGTTAGATATACGTTTGATTTATTATAATATATTAAATTACAATAATTATACAAACTTCAATGAGAATAGAAACAAAATAATACTAATCGATAATTGCAATAGCCCTTGGCATAAATATCCCAGGAACTATGCAATATTTTCGGGAGTATAAAAATTTAATCATAGAAACTGTGCACTTTACTGCGATAGAAGGTGACATACATATGTATGTCACCTTCAACGCATGAACTATCCCTATGCAAAAACCACGTCGCTTTGTTTCTGCGTGTCCTTACAAACAAACATTCCGTTCGACCATTGCAACAACATACACCTCAAAACACACCATTGCTTCTGCAACGGTGTGTTTTGAGGTGTATGTGTTTTGAGGCTGACTAAATACGAACCGAGAATAAATGCACTAACACAAAGACGCATGCGTATAACGACTTCAACGCTTCAAGTTAACCGCATACAGTAATTAAAATTCAGTTGTTTTAATCCAAACCCTATAGACAAATAGTTTTCTTTGCGAGGGCGTCTGTTTTCTTACATCGATTTAAGTTGAGTATCTATATATATGTATGTAATTTATAATATAAATGTTGCAATTGAGTAGTTTAGTTTCAAAATCCTCTAAAATACTTTTCACCAAATAATGGTAAATCTCAAAAAAACATTTAAAGACATAATATAAATGGATTATTTTAGAGGTGTTTGCAACAAACTGCTACTTTGTGAGCTGATTTAAAAGAATTTTAATGGGTTTTGTTGAAAACTATCAGTGCAATGCGATAGAAGCAAGGAAGGATTCAATCGGAACATTATTTTTGCTCTGATATCGTTTTGGCGGGTTTTGAAATTATACTCCTCAATTCTTTATTAGAAGCTGTTGTATACTCTATTTCTTGCTTCATTCAATCTAAGATTTGAATGTATCTAGAACAATTGATCTTATAACTTATATCTTGTAAATACATATATAGGTAATTTTACTTCAGATTCTTTATAGTACCTAGTTGTTAAAAGCAGCGAAAAGCCAAGAAGTCGTGGCCTCAAACCTTGACGTGAACCCACTCGTAATACAAGCATTTAACTAAGAGAGGGATTAACAAAAACACTTGTCGTTTGCAACAGAAATTGCAAGTAATTAAAAAACAATATTTCGTTCAAGTTTACCTGCACTTCATAATCATTTTTAATTCATCACGGTTATTGCCTTTGTATATCAGTACTAGCTTTTGCCTGCGGCTTCGGTTGCGTTAATTTAGAATTTAACAATCATTCGGGTTGTACTCTGCTTGAAATAATATAATTCAATCATGATTCGAAAGACACGTGGCGCCATCAATTACCATAAGAAAGTTATTGTTGTTTTCTTCGGGAACAGTAATTTCTTTCGGGATGAAAGGTAGCCTATGTCCGTTTCTGTATACCTGACAACGTATATGCAAAATTTCAGGATGATCGGGTCAGTGGTTTAGGCGTGAAAAGGTACTAAACAAACAAACAAACAAACTCATTTTCGCTTTTATAATATTAGTTCGGATTATGTATTGATATAATTATACATACATTGTGTATGTAAAAATATTTATATTTTCATTATTCAGAATTGTCATGCTATCTGCATGACAATTCTGAATAATGAAAATAAAAATCTAAAAACAGCTATTCAACAAAAACTATAAACACTTGATGACAATATGGAAAACATCATAATATTTTAAATCACGCCTCTCTGATAACTTTTTGAGCAAACATTGCTTTAATAATAATAATAATATATCTTTATTTCGGACCAATGAATCCATAGACAACTTTTAAGTAAACAACTATTATTATATATAATTATGAGCCCTATTTAAAAACAAACCGACAAACACATATCAATTTAGTTCGCCCAATTAGCATAATTGTACAAATTTGTAGAAGCCAAACATTTAAATGCACTAGGTCAAATTAAATTTGGACACGTAGAGCGTTTTTTCCGGTTACTCATTAATCTACCTAAATATTAGTTAATTTTGTATGACACTAATTAATAGATACAATTAGTTTTGCAGCAATTCCCGAAGGAATAGTCAGATATTTATGTGTAACTAAAAGCTGACCCGCGCAACTTCGACTGTTTCACATAAGAGAATTTTCCCCGTTTTTGCAACATTTTTCATTGCTGCTCCGCTCCTATTGATCGTAGCGTGATTTTATATAGTTTATAACCTTCTTCGATAAATGGGCTATCCATCACTAAAATATTTTTTTATATCGAACCAGTAGTTCCTGAGATTAGCGCGTTCAAACAAACAAACAAACTCTTTATAATATTAGTATAAATTTTAAAATGGAAAGATTTGGTTGTTTTTTGTAAGGATTTAACTTAAAAATCGGTTAGATTGAAATAATTTTATCACCATTAGAAAGCTATATTATCAGCCAGTAACAAATACTGTATTTTATTTTAAAAATAAGTACTATTACTAACTAACCTAACCTACTTTTACGAGAGCGAAGCTGCGGGCAAAAGCTAGTTGGAAATAATTGCGCGGTCGCTTAAGTGGTCAATTCGAAACAGCCGCACTGAGATTTGCTACTGGTACGAGAATTTAGTAATTATAACATGATTCCATCGTTAGCGTGAAACCTAACGCCTATTAGACACATTACTACCGAGTAACTGCCTATACATTAGGCCTCCCTTCACAAATGCCGGATCGAGCCAAACAAAAAGTGTTTAGGAAGTAGGTGGTGTCACTCTTCCTAGGCCTTGCAAAATACGAAAACCTGTTTGTCCAGCACCTGACCTCTTACTGGTCGTGTCACATTGTCCATCATCGCATCCGAGATTTTATACCAGATAATTACTTATGTAAATACGTACAATTAATAATAGTGTATTTATATCATTTCCAGTTTATACCGCCTCCATAAAAGCTTGAAAACCTCAATTGCAGTCCTCACAACAATCATCGTGACTATCGGCATAATACTATGTACATTTCTGTCCGACATTGAAGTTCTGAACTCGATGTTCGAATCGTGCGAACAATGGTCACCGTTATCGCAGCCTTATATTTGGCATAGTGGCATGGTACAGGCGCTTCTGTCTACGCACATAATGAGCGGTTACCTGGTCAGTGCTGGTGGATCAGTTTATAAACACTTTGATGTTCGGTGGTAAGTTATTCTTTATCTTTTACCAAAGATTATTTTCTTCCTATATTTAAGGGCTTTACAGATATGAAAATCATAAAATATACAATACGCAAGTACCATAGGAAAAAGGATAATGTTGTATTTTGAATGCAAAAATGCAAACTATGCCACATTTGCTCTCTTGTCCAATGTGCCGCTCCAGCTGCACTGTGGAGGATCTGTGGAGAGCAACGGACGATGCCGTGGCTGTGGCGGGATTTTGGGCAGACAAAATTTAAGGGTGTTCGTACATTGACACGAAGAAGAAGAAGAAGAATGTAAAAATGCTCCTATAGTTTATGTTGCTTTTATATTATGCAGCCATTACCAAATGTATGTCATCTGATACTATATAGTAAATTGTCTTTTAAAAGCAACAACAGTTGACTATTTCCAGATGTCTATGAAATATGTGACTGAAACGTTCGTTGTCCGTTGCGAGCTAGTATTCTAATTTCGAATATAAATATTCTTAATTAAACAAACAACCTTATCTAAATAGTCGTAAACTCATGAATAAATTGACAATTACTTTTGTTTTAAAAATAATTAAAACCTTACCTAGTTATATTGTTTTTGCACTATACAGTTAGTCGATGTTAAACATAATTTTAATCTAATATTCAGTAAATACTTATTTTAGCTTTTAAATTATATATACATGCCGATCACATGTCAAACAAGTCGATTATATTGTACTAGCCGTAGCTTCAAGTTCTATAGCACCATGCTCTCTCTTCTCTCTCTCTTTTATGTTTTCACGCACAGAAATCCAATAACAGTTTGATTAACGTGCATCCTTAAAGGCAAATTTGCTTATCGCAGGAACAGGTTGATTGGCTGCGATTTTTTGAAGGACAGAGAATCTTCCCAAGTTATGCTACTCCACAAATCTGGCTGTCTCTCAAATTTATCTGCTCCAGTTTGGATATAATCCTTATCGAATATTACCTACATATTTTATTTTTCCAGGACATCAGCATTAGTAATCATGGCTAACATATTTGCTGGATGGCTTTGGGTACTGATGTGGGAGTCCATCGGAGGGTCGCTCGAGAAGGACAAGAGCTTCATATCAATTCTAGTCTTAATATATCAATCATCAGTTTCTGAGAGGAGGGACAAGCAATGGCCTCTGTTAGCCTTCGGTGTGGTTTTGTTATCCGGTATTATAACTGTGGTGAGTAGCTATTTATTGATTACCTTTAATTGTTACAATTATAACATAATATAGAATGAAGACAGTTTTTATTTAGCGGAAGGTGTGGTGTTGCCAGTGAGCAGAAATTAAATTAAATTAGTGTTAGTTTTATTATTCTATTTTTTTTATTTAAATTTTGTAATTTGTATACTTTTGTTTTTTTGTTTCTTTTTATTTCTTCGTGTTTTGCGTGTGTGTTTTGTGTGCCAAAATAAATATTTTTCTTTCTTTCTTCTTTTTCTATTTATTTTGAGATAAATGTTGAGACCGAGGTGGCATAAATCGCCGGCCTTGCAGCTATCTACTGTTTAGATTGCACGCATTTTGATACAAGCTAACTATCATGTCTAGCTCAGTAAATAATCTGCCGTCCTTACGAAAAGTGCATTAACCTCGAGTTTTGAGCCGAATTGAGTTAAGTACATATTCGGAATCAGCAGAACGAGCTCTATATATTCTCTTTAGACAGTTTTTACGTATCTATGACGGAGCCGGATTAATTCTAAGCATAACAGCAATTTCTAGATCCGTGTTATATGATTTACTTATCAAGACTGACATAACTGTAGATAGGAATAAGTTATAATACACATAAGTATGTGTACAGTTTAGTAACAAGAAATCCACATACGTGAATAGTATGAAAATAACTATATAGTTACGCTCTTAAGTATTTTTTCTAACTATATCTGCAATAAGTAAAGTTATTATATTTATAATTAGAATATTTCCTTATTTGTAATCTGCATTTACTTGGTATAAGTGCATTAAGTTAGAGTTATTGCAGATATGTTAAGGAAGCTTATTTACGCTATTAAGTAATTTTACTAACCATATCTGCAATAAGTATAGTTATTGCATTTATAATTAGCATATTTCGTTCTTTGTCATCCTCATTAACTAGTTATTAATTAAATGTTAACAACATTTTTACATTTATAGCTTTACCGTTTGTTACCAGAGCATGAATTTCGTTACCTACTGAGTACCAAATGACCGTGCCTGGTATCAATTATAAACAAGTGTCATTAAAAAAAAAGTTTTGCAAGCTTCTATTTATTCATGTTTGACATAAAAATTTAACTGCAAAAAGGCCACTTGGACGACAATTCACAAAATACGTTCAGCACTAAATAGATTTAAAACATCATGGCATCTCAGTCACCGATACACGGATGACTGACCACAGCACAATGTTTTAAATCTATTTAGTGCTAAACGTATTTAGTGAGTTGTTATGCAAGTGGCCCTAAATGGTTAGGAAACAGTTATAAAAATGTATTAATTGCTACTCAAAAATGCGTCATGTGGGTTTCCTAACCATTAGTGCAATAAGTATTTTACTTATTGCGGTTATGGCTAGTAAACTTACTTTCTACATACTAATAATACTAAACATAAGTAGATTTATTATATTTTTATAGCGGAAATAAATATATTTACAAACATTGAGTACTACATATTCTCCACACTTTTATCTATCATGTAGTGAAAGTTTCAAGTCGATACCATAAAAATTATGTAGAAAATAAAATCTTTAACCACGTTTTTCTCTAAATTAGCTTTAACTTAGTTATTGCACTTTAACGTAAGGACGGCAGAGTTGCTAACTTGATTCTGTTATTACTAATCCTAATCCTAACTTCATAGCTAATACTATAAAAGCGTAAATGAGTTTGTTTGTTTGTTACCTTTTCACGCCTAAATCACTGAACCGATCATCCTGAAATTTTGCATATACGTTGACAGGTGTACAGAAACGGACATAGACTACCTTTCATCCAAAAAAAAAATACTGTTCCCGAGGAAAACAATAATAACGTTCTTATGATAATAGATGGCGCTACGTGTCTTTCGAATCATGATTTAATTATATTATTACAAGCGGAGTACAACCCGAATTGATTGTCAAATTCTAAATTAACACGAGCGAAGCTGCGGGCAAAAGCTAGTAACTAACTAATTGACAAAAAAATAACGTAATATAATTTTTAACATGAATGTATCTCGGTGTGTGAACTTTAAATCTATCCAATAATTGAGCAACTTATCTTAGCTGATTGTTACTATTGGATAGTCATTGAGTATCAGTAGATTCTTCGCTAATTTTAGGTATAAATTCTCTTTGCACGGATGGCATTACGTAACGAAGTACTGGCATGGCTACTGGGAGTAATACCCTGACTTTGATGCTAAGAACGGCTAATGAGAATTCCCAAATTAAAAACTTAGTATCACTAATATGCTTATGTTTAACTTATCACCAGATATAGTAAAATATAACAGTAAAAAATAGTAAATGATCACCAAAATTGCAAAAAATCACAGCAAAGAAATAAAAATAAGTCGACGTAGCCCGCATCGCCAAGCTTCTATTTTTGGGTGGGTTTAAGAAGGAACCTAACATAACCTAACCCTTCCGAGACGGAATGCAGTGATTTGAGGCGTATAATAGGTGCTGGTTATCATATACTTTAGTACGCATATTATGGTGTGCAATTACTATTTTAGGGGTCATTATATTTAATCCCAATATAATATTGTCGTGGCAAAATCAAGCTCTTTCATTATTTTCAGCATTGGTCTCCTATCTCTGGTTTAACGAAGCATTCGTCGAGTTAAAATAACTTTACTTTATAATGCCACGAATGACCACAAAAGGGCAAATGGCATGTCAGTTGATTCGCGAAAATAGAATATATCTAGGTTGTGACTTGAGGTCATGAGTAATTGGAAACCAATCATATTAGATTATTCCTAAGTTGTGGTTAAAGGTGAAATAATATCAGACCTTACAATATTGTGCGTTAATAATGAGTAATGCACAATTTATTCATTTGGGACTTTGAGGGTATTCTTTTTGTCTCTTTGATTACAGGGAGATAGGTGTATTTGTTTTATTCATTAGTGTAAGTGCCTTTCACGAGTAAAAGTACATCACATGGCAACTATGTTTAATGATGGTTTTCCAATTTGGTTTTTAATTGTAGTTACTAAATACTTAGTGTTAAAATGTTATTCATTCTGATGGTCAGTCATAACATAAGTCTGACCCAATAAAGTGAAAACGATATGGCTATTCAAGTCATAATATTACCTAAGATTTTGCTAACGCCTATGATCTCCTTCGGGTTTTAGATAGGACGAAGTAAAACCGGATTTTCTGTGAAAAGCAGAATAATTCTCAGTATTATCTTTTGTAGATTACATGAAGTTCTAGGTTATCATATCTGGTATTTTGACAAGAGCAATCTTCAATCTCACGATTTAGAATCTGCCATAATGAAAGCGTAATTCCGCTACGTCGTGAATATTTTTTGATTCCTTATGTTATTTTCTGGAACCCTGACACGTTTCTGCGAAATTACAAAATGATCCGTCGTGTAGTTAAGATGTAAAAGCATAACAAACAAATAAACAAACTCACATAGCATTTATAATATTAATTAGGATTACAAGTCCCGTAAATACAGCTGGGGTATTGTAACACTTCGCGAATATCATCCCACCTTCCCCCTTCCTTTTGAGAACCACACGTGCCGGTCTTCGTAACCACGGATGGACGGTTAGCACAATCCCGTCTCGCACCAAAAGGTTCAGCAATTCCTTCTTATGCCGTACCATACACTTTGGAATGGTCTTCCGGCACATGTTTTCCCTACCTTCTATGACATTGGGTCCTACAAACGTAGTGTGAAGAAGTATCTGGTCTAAAATAAATATATACAGGCGTATTACTAATGCAGTCATCTTCTTATGTTAACTTACAGTTACTTCTGCTATACCCAATATACGACAAGCTTCACCGTCGTACAGGAGACCACTGGCGCTTATTCGCCTGTGGAGCATCAACAATAGGCACTGCTCTTACAGTAGCTGTTCTCTATCGAGGACAAGAAGTGGCTTTCGTATTGGATGACCTGATCGTCCCAGTATTGGCTGTATTCACTTCTGCTCTTGAGGTTGTTGGATTTGTGTTTATTTATGGTGAGTAGATATACGTTTTATTCGACTGTTGAGAATAATATTAGAAATGTGTCATAGATATTGCAAACTTGAGATTTCTGTACACTCACGATAGTCCGTAATCCATTTCACTATTAGGAATATAAATATCATCAAAATACTACAGTTACCTCATTATCTGCAATATATAATATATATATATATATATGATATTATTTCGAATGTGAATTAAAGGTGATGTTAAATCTTGTATAAAATGCCCGTATGCATGATGTTGCTATAAACATTTTCGTAGGCGTAAGCCTTGTAATAATCATATTGCATTATAGAAAGCGTAATCACTATTTTATTTATTGTTAAAAATCAATTCCCGAACTAGAATTATAAATTATTCTTGTATCGTGATGTAATGTATTTATTCATAAATATTTAAACAACGGACCCAAAAAAGATCCTTAATATTGTGAGTATCAAGCTCACAACACTCAGTGCAACGGCACTAGCGAGGTAAACACTGAAGGTATTCAGTGCATTAAAATAAAATAAAAATACTTTATTTCTATTTTATATTCCACAAGAAATATACAGTAAGCTCATCGCAGGAATAATTCTCGTACAGTCAACGATTAAAGAAGCAGAACACGGGACAAAGTCTTTTATGTTATTAAATAACCAATTATTACTTTTTAGTTATGCATTTTAAATGTTCTGATGTATTAGGTTTCTTTTTTTATACATCTAGAGTGGCAAACAAGCATACGGCCCACCTGACGGTAAGTGGTCACCGTAGCCTATAGACGCCTGCAACACCAGAGGCATCACTTGCGCGTTGCCAACCCTTTAGAAAAGGAAGTGGGAAGAAGAAGGAACGGGAAAGGGGAAAGGGGTAATTGGGCCTCCGGCACTCTCACTCACCAAACGAAACACAACAGTAGGAATAAGTACTGATATTTCATGTCGATATTCTATGAGAGTGTAGTCCTTTCCCAGTCGAACCGGCCCATTCATGCTGAAATCAGCGAGGCTCTACTACCTACTAATCTATGAGAATAATCATATATACCACCATATTGTATTATAAATTATTCAAAATGTCGCATAATTTGGTTATTTTTTTATACTACCAGGGAGGACCCCCCTAGCCAAGCATCATGTGGGAGAATTGACAAACATAAATTCAATAACATACAGTACAACTAGAATCAGATTTGTGAACTACATAATTAATTCTCCCGTGTGAGATTAAGACTGCGCCGAGCGTAAGACGGATAATGACAGAGTTCGTGCGGCGCATATTCAAATCGGCGCGCGGCCGCCATAGTAAAATTTTATGGAGGATTTGAATGCTTTTTTGATAAATATGTATCTTTATTGTCAACCAATAACTTAAATATTTGGGATGGACAAATTGTAATATAACTATTTATGTTTCGTTTAAGCTGTAACATAGGATAGATTTATACTTACTGTTATAATCTAAAAATCACGTAACACGAGTTTACGTTTTTGCATTTTTCGTGCAAATTTACGTAACTTTGTAGGCGACAATATTAATTATTTTAAGTTTTTCACACGGAGTAATTGTAAACACATATTTGTATTAAACAAAAAGTGTTGATTTTATTCACTTAAGTGTGGCCGCCTGTTTTGGCACATTTAGCTCGGCGCAGTCTTAAAATCCAGAATACTCACCACAGTGGTAGCGGCAAGCAGACAGCATGTCCGCTAAGTCATCCGTGCTAAATACCTATCTATTAAATTTGCAAATTTTATGCACTGTTTTATTCCAGGTTGGTGTTTCCTGACAGTGGACATAAACTTCCTGACAGGCGTAAAACTGCCATACCTCTGGATAGCCACGTGGTGGGCCACGCCAGTACTTCTTGTTGGGGTCTCAGGCTGGTGGCTCAGGGCCTTACTCCGGTTTTCTTGGGCCCAAGGACAGAATCTCTGGCCACTACTGGTCGTATTTGTGGCCATATTGGTAATCATGGTGATGATGGCAGCAGTAGCTGTGGCAAAAGAGGAGCAGTTTAATTTGATATCGGTAAGATATGTCATATACATGGATAAAAGATGTTTGACAGTTAATTTGAAAAATCACCGATCGTCGAGTATATTTACAATTGGAATACGTCCTTACTACTTACGTACTTAATACTTTCGTACTTAATACTTGTGGTGATGCTTTAAAAATCCGAATACGCTATAGCTTAAAGAATATACATACTGGTTTTATCTATACTACTCGTAATCGTAATATTATAAAGCTGAAGAGTTTGTTTGTTTGTTTGAACGCACTAATCTCAGGAACTACTGGTTCGATTTGAAAAATTATTTTAGTGTTGAGTTATCGAGGCTATAGGCTATATAACATCACGCTACGACCCACGGGGGCGGCGCAGTAACGATAAACGCGGGTGAAACCGCGGGAACATCTAGTGTCATATAAAAATAACTAAGGATAAATAATAATATTAACTAAGCCTTTCTACATAATGTGTCTTATAATATCCGCCCTGTTTATAAATAAAATTGGTCTATTGCTGGGCTCAGGCCTCTTCTCATTGCGAGAAGGACTAGCCTATAATCTATCACGCTCACCCGTTAATAGTCTAGTCAACAAGTGCTTTTTTGGTCAACTTTTTTCAGCAGTCTCGGTAAAATATGAATGAGGTGTCATTCGATTTGGAATGGCATGTAGCAGATTTTTGAAAAAAATCATGTTCCGCTTGCAAAAATTGCAAAAGTTATAAACAATTAACTAAAAATAAAACAAGGAGTTTAGTTAATTGTTTATAACTTTTGCAAGTTTTGCAAGCGGAACTTGACTTTTTTCAAAAATCTTGCAGATTTCTTATTTCTTATCACTATGCTTGACGCTCTGTAATTTAGCATTTTGTTATGTCTAATTTTATGACCAGAGCATAGTATTTATATATTAACTCCCAGTTTCAGAAAGGGAGATGAACACAAAAAAATAATTAACGAACAATCAAAAGCATGTCAACTCATGTAATTATCTCACTGAATTAAAAACAGTCAATTAAATCACTTACCATTACTTCGATTTACATAAGCTTTTTAGAAACCAAGTGTAGCACTGGATACTTCTTTTGCAGAAAATTTCATCCGCCTTCCGGCCGTCACGACTGTGGGGTCCCGAAGAGCCCATGGCACGGTACGTGTGGATGTCACAACGATACGTCAACGAAGTCTTAAGCACAGACAACGAAACAATATCTGAACAAAACAACTACTCCACAATCATTTACAACAAAGACATAGAAAAGAAAAACAAAGATGATTTGCACAGGCACGACCTCAACCAAAGCACTTACGATATTTATAATAACGATATAATTAATAATAAAACTAGTTTACAAGGTGGTATTGAGTCAATGTATAGCACTCATACGATACCTAGAGGTAGAAAAAAAAGTGTAGAAGAAAAATATCGTTCGCCAAATATATGTATAGCTAAAGGTAAATTAGGTGGTCCCATAGACTGTAGGTGTAATAGGCACTTTACTTTAAACGTGCCAGATTTGAGAATTTGTGAAGTCACCACCAGTCTGTAGATACGTACAACGAAGTAAACTAGTCGATTTATTTATTATTATGTGTTACTTGAACAAATATTATTTTGTATGGGTATGTTGTGACGTCACCCGTATTGTTAGTAACTTGAATGAATTAACAATGAAGTTTGAAATCTTCCTTCTGTTGTTTTGATTTCCTGTAGCCCTTTCCATTACGTTATATATATGTAAGTGGAACGCGTAGCGCGAAGTTGGCTGAATAATTTGGCGATGCTGCAACACATATAAATAACAGTCAAATATTTAAAAGCACTGTCGTCCTTTATCCAAAAAAGTGATGGTTGTAGAAACTGTGTAAACACGTTTTCAAAATCTCAAGGACATTTATATATATTATTTTGCTGTCCTTTCAACGTGACCCAAGTAAGAGTAGCTGTTTATTATAAGCAAACTATTATCCAGTTCATAAAAATTGATCAAACTGTTGAACAAAGACTGAATACTAAAATAAGGAAGCACAAAAGAAAAAAATATATCACTTTTGAAATAAGAAGAGAACACGAATTTAAATAAACATAACGTCTAAATGTTAAATAACGTTTCATTGTTCCTATTTTAAAAAGGACCACGCGGGTGTAACTGACAAAGGAAACTTTTTGGGCCAAGAAAAAAGAAATGATAATCGTTCACACAGTGAGAGCGGGCATGGGGGAAAATGAGAAATGGACGAACTTTTTAACATAAATCTCGGACAAAAAAGTATGAAAAGTATTACTTGTGAGAATCCCTTGGTTTAAGTGTACTAAGTTATTTGAAGTACGAATAAATTTTATTTGTTTACTTACTAGTAGGTTTCGTTGTTTAAGCTTGCAACTAGGGTACGTTCTTAGTATTTTTCTAGTCCTCATTCTTTTAAATTTTCAAGAAAGCTGATATCAAAATGAATTCGCTATGAAATTCATTTCTCATAAAGAACCGTTATGAGATATTGACATTTTTGTATTTGGTTTGTAACATTTTACTTATTTGATGATAATAAAAAGTGAGTGCTATTAAAATACTTATGTCTTTAGCTTTGTGCCCATTACAAAATATTATTTTATATGCAAGAGTTTAATATTACCTGGTTTGTAAAAAGTTATAGTAATTAAAAATATTACTTCATCTATTCTAATATTATAAATCTGAAGAGTTTGTTTGTTTTTTCGTTTGGTTGAACGCGCTAATCTCAGGAACTACTGGTTTGAATCGAAAAATTTTTTAGGGCTGGATAGCCTATTTATCGAGTAAGGCTGTAAGCTATTTATAACATCATGCTACAACCAACAGGAGCGGTGTATCGATAAAAAATGTTGCAAAATCGGGGAAAATCTTTATGTGATGCAGACGAAGTTGCGCGAGTCAGGTTGTCGAAAATACATATATTTTAACAACTAATTTAGTTATAATGCAGATCTAGTTGTAGCGACACTGCCGTCGCGTTAGTTTTGTATAGTCAGGCGCAAGTATGGCAGGGAAGGCAGTCGCCTCCCCGCAATCACACAGTTAGGTCGTAGTTCAATATGTATTTATATTATTTACAACTGGTACCAGTGAATATATATCCATACAGTATATTATAAAGTTATTTAATTTGATCCGAAAAAAAAGTTAAAATGTCTACGTCATCTGTCTGTGTTACCTTTAAAATATTACAACTCACACTAAATCACAAACATAAAATGACATAGTTCTAACTAGCATCTAGTTGCGTATACAATTTACAAACATTATTTTATAGTGAGTAACGAATATATTGAAAACGAAACTGATAATGCCAAACGAAAACTCATTTAACATAATATTAACCCCGAATTTGATATAATTAAAAGCACATAAAAGGAGGTCTAACAAAACATAAATTAAGTATATACTTTTAATTCCTAAAAGTAAACTGGGGCGTGTATATTCTCCTTAGTTGGCAATTTTAATGATAAGGCACGCGTGGAGCATCGTTTTAAGCTTTAATTTAATTGAATCACCTGGCCTTAATGAAAATAATAAAGTTTATCACGGTATAGACTTAAGGTGAGATCCCTTAGACGCGATTATAAAGTAGATGTTTTCATAAATGTGTTTTTTTTATACAACTAAGGTGATGGCAAACAGGCATACGGCCCACCTGATGGTAAATAGTCACCGTAGCCTATGGACGCCTGCAATACCAGAGGCATCACTTGCGCGTTGCCGACCCTTTAGGAAAGGACGTAGGAAGGAAAGGGAGCGGGATGATGGCAAGGGGGTGATTGGGCCTCCGGCACTCTCACTCACCGAATGAAACACAACAGTAGGAATACTGCTATTTCACGTCGATATTCTGTGAGAGGATCGTCCTTCCCCGGTCGAGCTGGCCCATTTATGCTGAAATCAGCGAGGCTCTACTACTCATAAAAATTTAAGACTAGTAAAGGCATTATTAAACACTATTGTTAGACTGGAATAAAAAAGCAATAACAATTCAGATGGCCTAGTGGTTTAAGTGGTCGCCTAGCCTAAGCGCAGAGTTTGTTTTTTCTTTTTTTAATCCAACTAAGGTGGCAAACAAGCATACGGCCCACCTGATGGTAAGTGGTTACCGTAGCCTATGGACGCCTGCAACACCAGAGGCATCACTTGCGCGTTGCCGACCCTTTAGGAAATGACGTGGGAAGGAAAGGGAGCGGGATGGGGGAAAGGGGGTGATTGGGCATCCGATACTCTCACAAACCGAACGAAACAGAATAGGACTACTGCTATTCCACGTCGATATTCTGTGAGAGGGTCCTTCCCCGGTCGAGCCGGCCCATTTATGCTGAAATCAGCAAGACTCTACTACTCATAAAAATTTAAGAATAGTAAAGGCATTATTAAGCACTATTGTTAGACTAGAATAAAAATTGGTTGTCTGTAAAGTCGGTTTACGGACGATAGTTTAACGTGACAACGTCATAACAAAACATTGATGAAAACGTTACAATGAGCGTAACGGGATAATAAGCGTAACGGGACAATGAGCGTAGCGGGACAATGAGTCATCCTTTTTCGTGCGTGCAGCCGGCGTTCATCGATTTATTAGACGTTGTCACGTCAAAAAAGCAATAACAACACAGATGACGTAGTGGTTTAAGTTGTCGCCTAGCCTAGCCTAGCGCCGAGTTGTGGGTCAGATCCCCACACGGGTCAAAAATTTGTGTGATTCACAAATAGTTGTTCCGAGTCTTGCTGTCCTTTGTGTCAGTTGTTTGAATGTTTGTAAAGTCCACAGTGACACTGAAGTTACTCCTAGTGTGAGAGTTGTCTTTAAAAAAAGAAAGAGAAAAGCATTCGGGAAAGCTAAAACAGCCAATCTTCTTTTTTTTTTAGAATACAGTGATAAAGTCTAAGGAGCACTTGCACGACAACTCACAAAATACCTTTAGCATTAAATAGATTTAAAACATTGTGGCATCTCAGTCACCTTCACACGAATGACTGACGACAGCACGATGTTGTAAATGAGTTTAGCGCTTAAGGTATTAAGCAAGTTGTCGTGCAAGTAACCTTACGAATAACAATATCTGATTTAAATTAAAGTTTTTGTTACCTACCACTGCTTGTATACAATAGCAGAAGATACAGAAAATAATACTTTAGCAATTACTGAAACTAATTTTTATTATTTTTGACGTGACAACGTCTAATAAATTGATGAACGCCGGCTGCACGCACGAAAAAGTATGACTCATTGTCCCGTTACGCTCATTGTTCCGTTACGCTCATTGTAACGTTACGGGAAAGAAATTTTGATATGACGTTGTCACGGTAAACTATCGTCCGTAAACCGACTTTACAGACAACCAATTTTTGATAAAGTTTAATGTTGCGATAGGAGTTGCCTGACTGTCTTCGAGATAGTATTGCAAACTTAAAATTTCTTTCCACAACAAATCTCCATCAATATCAATATTTACCGTTAACTTTTAATTGAGACTTCCTTTGTCATGTTTATAAAGACAATTATTGCAAACTAGTTAAATATTGCACCTGCCATCCGCAGTACGAGGTCGTTGATTTGATAATATGATAAACAATACAAGAATATTAGTATTTTGAAACCATAGTTACTAAACAGCATTTTAAAAGGTGGAAATAAAAATCGAATACAAAAAATGATGATAAACAAGCCGTATTATTCCCAAGATAATTTATTTTGATTTTATATGAGCCGAAGTTGGTTAATTATAAGTATTTATTTGTAGAGACACCCTAAAAATACAACGTGTATATTTTTCAAATTGAATACAATAAAAATGTAATTTCATATTCATTCCGAAAATAAAAAATATAAAACTCAAGCAACAAAAGGCGAGACCCTATTAGATGTTCTTTGCAAACATTCGCTAAATTTGGTACCGGAAATTGGCCTGAAACATTGATATACAATAATCCCTAGACAAACATTCAGCTACTCAAAAACATGTTCAGAAAATAAGCGTACAAATTTAAATTGAGTGCTATAGTTCAATTATTTTGTTAGAAAATCAACTTTATTATCTGTATTTAAGATCGATTTTGTAATTAGTCAGAACCGTGATTCTTTTGTCGTTATAGTTTGTTACGTTCTTCGATATCACTTTTTATACTAGTAAAATCAGAAGATCAGGACGGAAGGCTTTTCATATCTTTATGAACTCTAAAACTATATACAGCTAACAAGTAATTCTAACACATACATACATAGATTCACGCCTGTTCCCCAGAGGGGTAGGCACAGACTACGGATTTCCAATTATCAATTTCCAAGTAATTCTAATGCTGGCAGAAAAACCACACATCATGTCGTACTCACGAAACACACCCCTAAAAAGATAATATAAAATTAAGGGTCGTGCTACCAGATGCCTGAATTTTTCAATATCTTGCTCGCAGTAAATGAAGATTTATTCGATAACCGCACTCCAACACAGCTGGTGACGAATTATGGTTACTTAATCATCGTCTTCCATAATTTTTGGCCATATTTTAATGGAAATTGATCCAATTATTTTGGCGTGGAAATGTCTAAGTAAGATTAAGTTGGGAAATTGTATACCCAGGCTTTGAATAATTTAAGTTTCAATGCGTAACGTTGATTTTCTTCATTTGTTAATAAAAATGATCAACCAAGATATTGATTGTATCAGTGATATTGCAGTGGAGGCTAAATTATGAGGTTGCCTTGACGTGAATCCACTCCTGACACCGATATTTTATGTAGTTCAAAAAATTACAGCATTTAAAAACACTTATAATATGGTCATTTTTAATCTTAATATTATTCTTGAAAGGCACCAGAATTTCAATTTATTTTCATTTCAATCTTGACTGAAGTTATTACAATATATTTAAAACATCCCTAATACAATTAGTGTTTCTATTTATGTAAATGGCGCTTAAAGTATTAAAATACACCACGACTTTAAGATCTCTCGCAGAATGTGCTCAAGGTATGATGCAGTCTTGCTGTATTTTCTTCAAGATTGTTCACCTTAGTCTATCTATATCTAGACTGATTAAATGCAATGAAAACGTCTGAGAAAGTGTATAAATAGTTTCAAATTATACCTCGACAAAATCCGAAAAAGTATAATTTAATTTCAATATCGAACAAAGCTATTTCAGTTTGAGTTTAGATCAGCTCAGATTATTAGTATCAGACTATGCAAAATACCTTTTATTATTTCGAAGTTAGTGTGTAAACCTATAGATTTACCAGAGATTTGAATTTGGCCATCATACACATACTTAAAAATATATCGAAACGACTGCAAATATAAATGGGATTAAATATAATGACCACCAAAAATAGTAATTTCAAACCAAAATATGCTTACTAAAACATATGATAACGAGCACCTATACGACTCAAATCACTGCACTCCGTCTCGGAAGGGTTAGGTTATGTTAGTTCCTTCTTAAACCCACCCAAAAATAAGAGCCTTGCGGAGCGGGGCTCCATCGACTTATTTTGATCTCTTTGCTGTGCAATTAATATTTTTTGTATTAAAATGCGGTTTTAATTTTGGTGATCATTTACTATTTTTGACTGTTTTACTATATCTGGTGATAAGTAAACATAAGCCAATATAAATACTGACCATACCAAAAATCAAATACGATACATTTGTAATAACACCACTAGGTCCTTTAAACTCCACTCACAAAATTTGATTACTGAGACATCTATAGTATATCAATAAATCTGTGGGTATCACAACCATTCTTGTAATATTGAGATTGCAATAGTAGCCTGTATTATCACGACTAATAAAAACGTACCTTCTAAGTCTATAAGTATTACATATTACTTATAAAAGTATATCCACAATATCGAACGCTCCTTACTCCAAATACAAGAACCAAAAACTTATCAAATATTTACCGGCAATTTCTTATTAACGTCGAGAATGGGTCCCGATAAAAGACAGACTGATATAAATTGAATGATAATTTGTTCCATGTCGGGGGCATAGGGAAAAATCGCTTCCCAACGCTCCGAGCAAGATAGATGCCCGAAGATAACGACCGGGCTATTCCTTACGTCGAGCTTTTCAATTGGAAATATCGATTTCCTAAATCGATGTGTGGCGTTTGAGTATTCTAATGAGACTTGCTTTAACATGTTTTCTGGAAACCTTTTTTTGGGTTTAGATTAAATTGACCAGAGCGTTTTGATCGTAGGGGAACAAATGCGTGGCGTTCAACTGTAAAACGTGTAATGGTACTCGTATATAGAATCTTGAATAATAGGATGGTTAAGGATCATTTCATATTGTACATAATCTATACTATTGTATAGGTATACAATAGTAGTATAGTTTTTTACTATTAACATTCCTCTTCTCCCTAGCCTTTATTATTTTCAAGTCACTTGAGGTCGGCTTTCTAGTCTAACCGGATTTGACTGGATATCAGTTTTTACACGGAGCGGCTGCCACCTGACCTCCGCAACCCGAAGGCTAACGATACCCTAAGACTAGACCAGTGTCAGGATATTAGAGGGCACTGACTTCCCAATAACGACTGCCATAGATGTTCATGGCAGCCGAGACCGACGGCTTAACGTGTTTTTTTTACTATTAACATTATTATGATGTTAATAGTAAAGAACTACATACATGCACTTGAATATTGCTAAAGAATCTTTGACTTTCAAATGATTTTTGTTCAAGCTCATTTTTCAAGCTGTAATTTAAACAAACTTAATAAACGTGTTCGACTTGCAGGGTCGAGTCGATCACCCGACGTATACCTAGCACATTTTATACTTCGCTGCTACTATACTGAGAACCTCCTGAAGGAAAACCAATAAAATTCTACTACAGCCGTAAAATTAATCGAAATCTTGTTACTACATCAACACTGCCTCCGTGGTGCAGCGGTAGTGAATGTGACTGCTGTGCATGAGGTCTCGGGTTCGAATCCCGGGTTGGGCCAACAAATAGTTATTGGGTTTTTCAGTTAAAAAATCTCAATAGGAGCCCAGAGTTAAGAAGTTGGCGGTGTTAGACACCCCCGTGCCTCGGAAAGCACGTAAAGCCGTTGGTCCTGCGCCTGATCTCTCTCCGGTCGTGTCGGTGTACCGTCCCATCGGATCATGAGAGTTAGGGAACAGAGAGTGCACTTGTGTTTGCGCACACACTTGTGCACTAAAATATCTCCTGCGCAGATGACCAGTCTCCGTTAAGACTGGCCGCCGTGACCGAAATTCGGTCTGGAGGACATTATTTTATTATTATAACATCAACAAGGCAGCTAAAATAAAAATGCTTATGTCCACCATTCGTCTAACCCTGCAACTAGTACGCAAATAAACTTCATTAGCAACCATTATACAAGTTCTTTTCAAAGCTCAAGTTAATAGGTAGTTTTTACATTATATGTAACAGAAGACTTAATTAAAAAGCAGAAAAATACATTTAACGTTCATAACCACGATAAAAATATATGAAATGAAAATACACTACCCATCCGACTGTTCGTTAGAAGAAAGGTAATGTTCGTAATAAGCGGGGTATAAGAAATCTCGGGAGGCCTGCTATGTGAGTTACAGCCATATTTGTCGCTGCCATGTGACCTAGCCTATCTGATTTTGAGGCCGCTAAAAATACGCATCACACGAATTATACAACGTAAAATTTTGCTACATAAAGTATCTTATAGCGTTTTTAAGTATGTGGTAGCAGCATAAAAAGCTGAAGTTATTTGAGATGTGATTAAAATAATAAAATAGAAACAAAAACGTAGTAATTAAATTTACATAGTGAACGGTAGGTATGAAAATAATTTAATAACTATACACCGATAGATGAAAGGAAAAGTATAAAATAATTATGGGGAGGTTAAAAAGACAGTTGGCAGTTAAAAATTATGAAAATCTAATGCATGCAAAAAGTAAGGATATACTTTCATCTACTGCGCACGGAATTTCTATTCATATAGACAAAAAGACTAGTTGTTAGCAAAGGGCGAGCTAAGCTCAACAATATGTGTCGTATTTATATCGTCTCTGTAGTTGTCACTGATAAACTTGCATTGTACCAAATATGACCAGCGAGCGTTCTAGAAGGCACCTAGCGTATTCTATGCAGTTTACAAGAATATAATGGAGAAAATTAGAACGACGAGAAATGTTCTTTGACCATCGAATTCGTAGAATATTTAGGTGATTAATCTTCTACGTCAATAGAATTTATATTATACCAATTGAAACACATAGGGTTGCACAACAAAACAACAGGTGGCGAAAATAACGTGTAAACTCAGGTAAGTTAGGTATAGTGTTTATTGCAATCAAGCGATAATAAAAGTGAGTCCGCTTTTACTATTACACTCCGTTTTATACCAATATTAGTAGTGACGTTACAATATGATCAAATAACATTCTATTACAACCAAAATATATCCTAATAGTATAAAGTAGCGATATCAGCTCAAGGTTAATTAAATAAATAATTATTTATATATCCTATCTTATATTATATTTATATCCTATGTATATCACGTGTTAGTGGAGTGAGCCGGTGCTTGTAACACAATACATTTTAAAGATTGTAATCGCACTAAATCGCCTAAAAATCTATAAGCTTCATATGGCAGGTAAATGCTTTAGTATTTTATAGCAAACTATGTCTGAAATGTACATTCTAGAACTCTAGTATATTTCAGTGAATTATAAGATATTTTTGGCAAAAGCTTTTAAGTCGGTTACGTTTTGGATTTATGAAGGTCCTGAATAGATTAGTTTGCGGTTGTAATAGCCTCTACGAGCCAAGCCAAAAAGATTCCGCTGATATTTACACGAATTTAATAGTGCCATGAATCTAGTTTTGTGAAATTGAGGGTTTTGTAAATAGGTCAAACAATTTAACTGATATTATCCTGGTAAATGGTATTTGCGCAATGGTTTAGGTAAATAATAGGGTTCGTAACTATACGAAAATAATATTTATTTTTAATGATAATGTTGATATACGGTCTAGTAGATTACTTGATGATACAGATCACCTCTCATGAACCTGGCTGTGGTTAATCTTCTGGCATAGCAGCAGTAATACTAAGAGAATAAAGGTAAATAGACAGAGATAGTCTCGCCCTCTATTACGTGATACCTAAAACTATAGCCAGGCGGCGTCCACAAAGGTTATATGAGCATACGATGTGACATTAAGCTGTAAATACATTAGACGATTGAGTCGCAGCGGCACACTGAAGAACCCACGATTATTTGTGCAGTGCGCCAGAACGTTTCCTCGTTGTTCGCTTCACTTATGCATAACCGAAATAGCAAATAAAATAAAATTGTCAAATTTGATGACATGAATAAACATATTTCTGACTTTAACTTTAACAAGACAACGCATAGACCATTAGATGGTGTATATGAGATGATGGTACGCAATCCAATGTGCGGCAAGTTACATACACTAAATAAGCAATACACGCTTATTATTGTACAATATGAACAACAAGCGCCATTTTAGGGCTCCCGTAATATGAAGTCATTATTAGCCGCTATTAATTCCCTACAACTTCTTTGTTGGAGCGCCTACTTTTTATCCTACGGGACTGACTTACTTTTTGTAAGACTGAAGGGATGTCAGGCTACAGCAAAAATAGACATAACGTATGACTGAAATAAATAACGTCGCCTAAAACTTGCGTAACACGTATTTTAAGAAGATGTAAGAGACCGTTTATTATTAGGTTAATATTTCAATAGGCAGTGCGTTGAAGAAAGAAGTGTTCATATCGTAATGTTTACAGAATGAGCGCCTTGTATCCCCGAAAGGGTGTGCAGAGATGTATTACACCTACATTTTGCGTAATAGGAGAAAACCCATTGCTATCTACCGGGCACAGTACCACCCCTTGCTGCTACTGATAATTACTTTGTTTTATTATTAACCTATTGCATCGCAGCGGTACACCGGCGGCCAAACGTAATAGGTTTTTTATTATATCTGGCATGCTAAGACTTGACAGGACAAATACAACGCCTGCACTACGAATAATTGTCGGCTTCGATGGCGTAGTGGTTAGTGTAACCGACTGCCACGCCTGAGGTCGCGGGTTCGATTCCCGGACAAGTCAAACATTTGTGTGCATGAACATGGATGTTTGTCTTGGTCTGGGTGTGTCTATGTACAATATGTATGTATTTACAAATAAAACGTAAGTATATATGTATTATCTATACTAATATTATAAAGCTGAAGAGTTTGTTTGTTTGTTTGTTTACTTGAACGCGCTAATCTCAGGAACTACTGGCCCGATTTGAAAAATTCTTTCAGTGTTAGATAGCCCATTTATCGAGGAAGGCTATAGGCTATATATCATTACGCTAAGATCAATAGGAGCGGAGCACCAATGAAGAATGTTTCAAAATCGGAGAGTATTTTTTCCTTTTGAGAGCTTCCGCTGCGTGCGCTGCGTAAACAGTTAAAGTTTCGCAAAAATCATGTATGACAGAATTGTTTCCCTTTAAAAGTTCTAAAAAAAAGTCCGCGACAGCATATGTCTATCTTTTAAGGTTGGCTCACTATAACCATTTTTATGCTAACAAAATTTGTTCTAAAATAATGCATTATTTGCGAAGGTATTTTTATAAACATGATATTAATTCTTATCCAAATAAATACGTTATTCATCACAAGTATTTAATTTAAAACAAAATTGCCCTTTACATCATTCGATTTCAATGAATATCTTAGGAGATATAGCAGTTTAAAATAACATCGCAGCAAAATAATTACCCATTACAGACATAGTACAAACGATGTTTCTCCTGGTTTATTCTGCGTAATTACTACTGGTTCGATTTGAAAAATTCTTTTAGTGTTGGATAGCCTATTTATCGAGGAAGGCTATAGGCTATATAATATCACGCTACGACCCACGGGGGCGGCGCAGTAACGATAAACGCGGGTGAAACCGCGGGAACATCTAGTTATGTATATTTATCCATTGTCTAGTATCCATAGTACAAGCTCTGCTTAGTTTGGGCTAGATGGTGTTGTGTGTATGTGGTAGAATATTATATTAAAAAAAGAGAAAACAAATACTGTGTCGACTTTACAAACATTCAAATAAAGAAAACGTAGACTCGAGACAACTATTTGTGGATCTCACGTGTGGGGATTGATCCCACAACACACACAGTGATGAGGTGACTACCTGTAACACTACGCCATCCATCCAGTTAATAATCTGAGCGAATAGCACTTTGCCTAACCCGGGATCCGAACCGGATACCTTACGCACAGGAGTCGCATACTGCGCTACCGATGCGATCGCTCTAAGAAAACAACAGAACACAATACACTGTTTCTATAATTTTATTTTCCAACAAAGTATTCTTGCTGTAAAGTTATGAGCCTCATAACTGTTTGCGTTCGCTATCAGTATGTTACCAACTTACACGGGATCCCTCGGGTGGCCTCAAGCAATACTATACGCATGGGTACATTATGCAAGTTAGGTCGTACAAGTTTGTGGACTAAGTCTTAGTACATGTACTTACATGATAGTGTTGTGTGCTGGAATGCTTTAGAGATTTGGAACCTGAACGGTTATATTTTTGCGTCTTAAGTCATCTGTAGCTACATTATAAATCTATTCTAACGGTCGCCTAGTGCTCGAAATTCGACCAACTGATATATATTATGTCACGTCAATATACTCGTATATTGATATATGTAACCATAGTTACGCGCTTCGACTGCATGTGTCAAATGCATGGTTGTGTGCGTGTAGTGTTTTTTCATTAATTTAATGTATTTATTATACATATTTTATATAAATATTAGCATTCGTCACTTCTTCTCTGTATAAACTATAAGTGTGCGAAATTTCATACTCCTCCGTCCGCCCAATTTTCGTAAAAAGGGATCCAAAGGTTTCGCTTCACGTATTAATATATAGATTATTATAAAGCTAAAGAGTTTGTTTGGTTGAACGCGTTAATCTCAGGAACTACTGATTCGAATTGAAAAATTATTTTAGTGTTGGATAGCCTATTTATCGAGGAAGGCCATAGCCAGTTGCACTCACTGATCGGTAAACGATTAGCGAGGTTAAGCAACGTTGGGTGCGGTCAGTCTATAGCTGGGTGACCGCTTAGTGGTATTTCATCTGAGCGTCTCCGTGCTTCGGAGGGCACGTAAAAAAATGATTCCCGGTTATTGCCAAATTGACAGCAGTCGTTAAGCCACGTCAGAGGCCTACGGGCGGCTTGAACAACTCTTGACAACAGGTTGACCACTAAAAGAAAAAGAAAAACAGTAAAGATATTTTTGTATGTTTGTGTTATTTTTTGTAATGATATTACATTATATTACTAGCTTTTGGCTTTCTATGTTTTACTTTCTGATACTCGACTTCTAAGCGGCGTCTCATGATGAAACGCGCACAAGATTTTATGTTAAATCTGCAGTTGCGTGATGTAGTTTTATGCGTGATGCGCGTACTAACATACAAACAGTTACACGAACAATAATTCTAAAAGTAATTATTTTGACTTTTATAGCTCTTATAAAGACTGCTATATTAGGTATAGTTTTCTTAACACGTTCACTGTGCATACCCCACCGGTGGGGCGTATCGAGTTGCTTATTGTACGTGCATGACCCACGGGTGGGGCATGAAGTTACGAGACCATACGAGCATGACCCACGGGTGGGGCATGAAGTTACGAGACCATACGTGCATGACCCACGGGTGGGGCATTAAGTTACGAGACCATACGTGCATACCACACGGGTGGGGCATGAATTTATGAGATCATACGTGTATAAAAACTATATTTTTTATATGAAAGGGATATAAAAAATTACAAACTATGCTATAATAACATCATTTTTATACCTAACGCAACATATTATCTACAATTTGCGTTTGCAATTATGGGGTAGTCTCTCTCATCATAGCTGCACAGTGAACGTGTTACATATTTTCAACCAAATTTTGTTATGTCAATTTTCAATTCTTCGGCAACAGTACTTTTTTCCTGGATGAATTAATGTACCCTATAGTCTAGTTTGTACCCCTGATAACATGGCTGCAAAATTTAATGATGATAAGTCAAGTAATTAAGGTGTGAAAGCGTAACAAATAAACAACTAAACTCTCATTTATTATATTAAGTTAATTACGCTAGTAATTCTATTATATTAAAAATTATACTTATTATATTAAAAAGCTATTTGTTATTTAACGTTCCAATTTGGAAGTAGGTACCTCTTTATATTTTCTTTCTTAATACTTGATTTCTAAGAGGCGTGTGGAGATGATACATGCATCAGATTTTAAGGTAAACCTTCAGCAGTGTGCAGTAGTTTTATGTTTGTACGCAAACATACAGACAGACGAAAATTCAAAAATTAATTGTTTTGGCTTCTATACCTCTTATAAAGACCGCTCACATAAATATCTTATATTAATAATTTCCTTCATAATTTCTCTTAAATATCTCCTATGTTCAGACATCGACCAAGAATCAAACATTTTTAAGACAATAGTCCAAAATATTTTCTTCTGCAGCGATTCTGCAGCTAACTTATTACACCCCTATAATAGACCAATCCCTTTGTTTATCTCCTATAATGTAGCTATCGAACGATCTCCATAAAGTTTCATACAAAACAGCCACAATATACAGACCCCAATTATGTTCATAACGCAGCTCCCTATAGTTCATAGTAGTATAAATTACACCGCTAGTGTCGGGCCAAGTTTAATAAGACGCCACCTGTCGGCTATGCTCGGATTTACTCTTAATTGCTGTTCAACGTTTACTTGTATTATAGTAAGTTTGCTCTTATCTTAAGGGCTTTAATGCAAGTTCTTTCTTTGCTCATTCTTGCATTACCTAGTGATTTTCGAAATTTGATTTTGGAATTTTATGCCAGCTTTTAATATACAATGGAAATTTCTTTAAGCATTTTTCATCATAAGGAACAGGTTAAATTATAAATGAGGAAAAGCCGGTTCATAAAGCAGGACTAAGCGACGACACAGTTTGTCGTGATCCCGAGTTCATTGACCTGTTTCATAGATTATCTTTTTCCTCGTTTCCAATTTGCAGGATTTTTTACGCAGTGGTCTCAAAAGCGGTTTTACGGAGTGCATTTTTGACCTTTCATATTAAATAATTAATTAGCGCTTACTTTAACATTTAAAAGTTATTTTATACTACATAGTGGTAAGCAGACTTTTAGCCTGCCTTATGGTTAGTGGCTACCGTAGCCTGTGAGAGCAACCAAAAGAAAAAATATGGAAGATGGGCTGAAATAAGATTATATTGCCGATCTGTCATCATAGTGTACTGTAATACTCTTCGCAATTCTCTTTACAAAAGTGTACTATTGTGAAGTTTTGAATTCGATACATACATAGGCCGCAAATTAGTGTCTACCTGCGGCTTAATTGCGTGTACGCCATATAAACAAAACAAGTAGCATAAAAGGTAGCCCACATCCTTTCAATGAATACCATCTATCTCTATGCCAAATTTCTTCAAAATCCATTCAGGTGTTTAGAATTGGTTACAACAGAGCTATGTACATAGTTCGCATTTGTAATATTAGTATGATTTCGTAACTGATTGGATGCAATACAAAGGAAATAAAGAAAAGGCTATTTGCTGCGTGTGACACGTCTTGCCATTCTTTCTACATCACAGAGATGAATCACAGCCATGTTCCTAAGGAACCCTAAAGTGTGCCATTAAAACGATAACAAAATGTATTCTAAAATACATTACGGAGAAATGCGACTGCTGTGCATGAGATCTCGGCTTTGAATCCCGGGTAGGTCCAACAAAAAGGTATTGGGTTTTTCTGTTAAGAAATCTCAATACGAGCCCGGAGTTAGGAAGTTGGCGGTGTTAGACACCCCCGTGCTTCGGAAAGCACGCAAAGCCGTTGGTCCTGCGCCTGATCTCTCTCCGGTCGTGTCGGATTAACCGTCCCATCGGATCAGTGAGAGTGCACTTTTGTTTGTGCATTCTGGTGCACTATAATATCTCCTGCTCAGATGGCCAGTCTCCGTTAAGTTTGGCCGCCGTGACCGAAAATCGGTCTGGAGGACATTATTAATAGGTAATAATATTCTATCACATACACACAACACCATCTAGCCCAAACTAAGCAGAGCTTGTACTATGGGTACTAGACAAAAACATACATATATATGTACTTTATTTTTGTAAATACATACATATTATACATAGAAACATCCAGGCCAATACAAACATCCACGTTCATGCACACAAATGTTTGACTTGTGCGGAAATCGAACCCGCGACCTCAGGTGTGGCAGTTGGTTACACTAACCACTACGCCATCAAGGCTGACTATATAACTTATAAATAATTAAACAAACATACAATTACTGGATAAAAGTTAATTTCGCCTCAAACTAATCATATTCGGATAATAAAAATAATTGTTGCATGTGTCATTCGCCCACTCAGCGCTTGGTAACAGCGTCATCCATCGTCGCACTCAAATGTGTGAGTTACTGAAAAGCAAAGTTTCTTATTAACGGCACAAACTTTAAAGAATTAATAACTAATCCATTACACTTGTGGATTCATTAAAATAGTCTAAACGCGGCAACGTCACGGTCGTTTTATCCGCCATGGCAATGAATAATTCGTCCAAAGTTACACCGCACAACTTTATACAAATGCGAGTTCGCTCCAGTATTACAAACGGGTCAAGTTACAAGTGACAGGGAACAAAACAAATAAAATAAGAAGGATTAGAGTTGACCAACGAAATGGAGAAGGGAATTCAGTATCATCTACGTGTAAAATTTTTACGTGTCGTAAAAAGTAGGTAAGGTATTAGTTTTGGGATTACGGTTGCTATGTTTTTTTTTCGGGATGTAGAACGGTACCTTAATTCTATTTTTCAGAAGTATAGTGATGGGATTATAAAAATTAACAGAGCACAGCGGAATTAAATAAAATAATCTATACTAATATTATAAAGCTGAAAAGGTTGTTTATTTGTTTGTTTGGTTTAATCTCAGGAACTACAGGCACGAATAAAAAAAAATTCAGTTTCGGATAGTCCATTTATCGAGGAAGGCTATAGGCTATATAACATCACGCTGCGATCAATAGGAGCAGAGCATAAATGAAAAATGTTACAAAAACAGGGAAATTCTCGGATGTGAAGGAGACGAAGGTGCGCGGGTATGTCTTGTATAAATTTGCTGGCTTGATGTGTGCGTGTCATATATTTCTGTACTGTCACTAGACTAATCATGATAGGCCAGAGCTCATTTAAAAGGACAAGAATAATGCTATAGCTTTAAATACTCGTCGAATCGCGTTCGTAGTATTTCGGCATGGTTCGGCTGATGTCGTATAATTCTTCGTAACTATGGTTACATACCTTGAGTACCTATTGCAATTTCGTGGTATATATATAATAATAATAATCTTTATTTGCTAGAAACACGGTTACAAAGATGTTTAAATAATAAAATAGCACAGCATGTCTCGCCGTATGAACGGTATGCAAAAATTAATATTTATGATTAACAATAATGTGAATATTAAATAACATTAAAATAACTATAATACTGTCTGAATAAAAATAAATATTGTCCTTAAATAATTAGTATCGTGAATTTATGTCATGAATTAAATTACATTGAATACGGAATTATAAAATTGTATTAAATTATAATGAAAACATATGTAAATAATGATATTACATTGCATTATTAATTAAATGATGTATAAGTCTGATATAATAACATTAATAACAATTAAATTTAAAGTTTAAATCAATTATGGTCGAATTACGACCACTTCGCGACCGCTAGTGTTGATAATCCCACGTAATCAAGTACGTTTTGCTTCATTTGTCTATTGTCGTTTACCGTATGTTGATCTAGGTATTCGTTGACAAAACTACCCAATGTCACTTTTGCCGATTAGGGCACCGAACCCGAGAATTGATGCACAGCAGTTGCATACGACCTTTGCGCCACCCAGACTTTTAACTAGTTATTTATTTATTTATTTATCATTTGGAAAACCAACAGCTATAACAATAAAGAAAGGTAACTGAAATATGAAGTAGTAATCCAATTACAGGTTCTCACGGATAGCAATAGAAAAGCACACTTACGAGTCAATTAAGATATGAAATGTAAAGAACTAGCTTATTACTAAGACTTGAAGAATTTAAGGTTCTGCACGCGTGCCACGTTGCTTTTGGTATTAAATGGGTCAAAAGAGTTTTCCTTACATATGTTGTTAAATGTATGTATGTCTCTGTTGTTGCAAAAATTGTAAAGTATCTCGCATGTGTGTAGAAATAAAACTCCCGCACAAAAATTAGCTTGAACTTAAATCTCTAGGAACTATTCCAAAAACACGCAAATAAAAAAAAAGGAACTAACCCGCCACCCGCTCACATCTCCAGCTTGTTCACTTTGACAAAATTTACTGCGTTTTGTGCGATTGTTGCAATCCACCATTTCGGGTTATTCCCCTGCACCCATCCGTGGTTCGTTAACTTTGTTATACGAGTGTTCGGTACTTAGTTCATGATTCTGTTGGAAGCGGTCAGTGTGGTGCAGAAACTAACTCGTTATAGGGATATAGCGATTTATACGGCGACTAGTGATGTGTGTGAAGAGCAAGATAAGATAATTTTATAATGTATTTGCATAGGTAAATATTGTGTGTACATACAATTGCATGCAAGATGTTACGTAAAATTGGTTATTCTATCATGTTTGTTATGACGTGCAAATATTGTTATAGATTAAAATTATGAAAATTCACAAAATAAATAATTTTTCGTAACTTAATGGTTAACCACACATAAAATACACAAATTTATAGTTGAATTAATAATAATAATAATTCAAAATATCATACAAAAAAATTTTTAAAATTAGTAACGGAGCAGGCGATAATTGTCAATCAATACGCACATAATTTCGAAAAGTCATATAAATTCCGAAATTAAGAGATGCGCGACGTGGGTTCGAACCTGAGACCCTCTGCATTGCAGTCTGTTGGTCTCCCCACTGAGCTATCGCTGCTTAGCATTTGGCATTAGGCATGCTTGTATTCTATTTATTTAAAGTGAATTTCAAAATATATTTGTATTTAGAGTTTGCACAATGTAACTAAATGACAAAAAAAAATAAAAAGTTTTGAGTCAACCACCTTATTATATTACAATTATTTGAATATGCACAGCGCAGTGTTTACTTTGATCATATCATGTCATATATTTAGAAGGAAGCAGCGAATGTTTTAATGTACAGTGTTGATTTAATTATTACTAAGTTTTTCCGCGTCTTCGGTCGCATTTTTCTGTATGAAAATTACCCTATGGCCTTTTCTGTACCCCTGACAAGGTGTTCGTGAAATTTCATAATGATCAGTCGGGTAGTTAAGGCGTCAAAGCGTTACAATCAAACTCACATTCGCATTTATAATATTAGTAAGAATACGAATTGTATATAGTATTACTCTTTTTTTTATACAACTAGGGTGGCACACAAGCATACGGCCCACCTGATGGAAAGCGATCACCAGAGGCATCACTTGCGCGTTGCCGACCCTTTAGGAAAGGAGGAAGTGGGAAGGAGAAGGAGCGGGAAGGGGAAAAGAGGGTGATTGGGCCTCCGGCACTCTCACTCACCGAACGAAACACAACAGTAGTAATACTGCTATTTCACGTCGATATTCTGTGAGAGGGTAGTCCTTACCCGGCCGAGCCGGCCCATTCATGCCGAAATCAGCGAGGCTCTACTACTTAAAAACTCTTCTGCCTACCTCTATTTGCCTATATTCCCAAAGGAGTGAGGCTGTGTATGTATTTGTATACATAGAACCTGTTAAAATCTATTTTTTACTATTTGTAAATACGACCGCGATCCTTTCACGCGGTGTATAATAACAAATGCACAGTAAAACAAAATATCCAACTAAATTTCATAGAGAGAAATATTTCACAAAGCCGGTATCATATCGTATATATTCCGTTGGAGTAGTTTGCTTGTGACAGTTACCTATGATGAATTGGCCGAGAGTAAATCACGAACAGACAGATATATTTCACGGATGATTGTGTAACAAATCGCTCCATTTTAATATATCTGTATTTGATTTGTTAGGGCAATGCACGATTATCAATTATAATTGAACTATATTTTTCACGCGGCTTCGCTCGCATAAATGTAGGTTACGTCATATTAGTAATAGTACTTTTTCTGGATCAAAGTTACCCTATGTCCTATTCTGTACCCTTGACAACGTGTATGTGAAATTGCATGACGAACGGTTAAGTAGTTCAGGCGTGAAAGAGTAACAAACAAAGAAACTCACATTTGCATTAATAATATTAGGTTAACTGCCTCCGTGGCTCAGCGGTAGTAAATGCGACTGCTGTGCATGAGGTCTTGGGTTCGAATCCCGGGTCGGGCCAACAAAAAGTTATTGGGTTTTCTATTAAGAAATCTCAATAGCAGCCTGGAGTTAGGAAGTTGGCGGTGTTAGTCACCCCCGTGCCTTGGAAAGCACGTAAAGCCGTTGGTCCTGCGCCTGATCTCTCTCCGGTCGTGTCGGATTACCGTCCCATCGGATATTGAGAGTTAGGGAACAGAGAGTGCACTTGTGTTTGCGTACACGCTTGTGCACTATAATATCTCCTGCGCAGATGGCCAATCTCCGTTAAGATTGGCTCCGTGACCGAAATTCGGTCTTGAGGACCTTATTATTAGGTTATGATTATTCAATTCGATTAATGTTGAATTATTCGAATGCATTAATTGGTGATTTATTTTACGTTAAGGCGTATATGACGTAATTAGATATCCCTGGCTTCATACGCAAACTTCTCCATGTTTCCGAAGGCTAAAAGAAGCCTGCGACTTGCGTCAGTATCTCAACTTGCGTATATTAGCCGAGTCATGTAAAAGTGCAGCAAGAGCTATTAGCAATTTGTAGTGTACAGTCGAAATACAACTCGCATCTAGATGCAGTAAGATATCGAAAGTCATTAACGCGATCGACAACAAGTGAATAATGGGATAGAAACTTTAAATGATCTAAAGATTCCGTCCACAGAACATAGAATAAGAACAAGAAGCTAGAGAAAAAAATACTTTCCAGTTGATTTTGTCGTAAAAAATATGTATTTACTTTCATTAAAATTGTCGCCATTACAATTTAAAAAAAAAAGTTTAAAAGAGTACCTAAGTCTATTAGGCAAGATATGAGTCCAATATATGTCCTCTTGCGCCTTTTCTAGATGATTTGTTGATTGTATATGACAATGAAAAGAATATAGACGTTTAAAATAACAAATGTGTTTTTTTTTCATATCCTGCTAAGTATAACTGGATAAAAATATATTATTACAAACACTCCTCTTATCATAATTAAATATTAGAGCATTGAGAAAAGAGATATTTTTGAATTATCTTACAGCCAGATACATTTTCGTATAGAAAAATAACTTCAATACATTTTTATTTTTATAGATATTTGTAAAATAGTGGCGTCAGTTTAGAACATAGTTTTTAGATATGTAAGTATTACAGATTAAGTTAAGATTTATTTTAACAGTTAAGATCTTAAAACACTCAATTTTTATAGTAATTTATGATGTCTATCTTTGGCCTGAGACACTATGGAGAATAGGCATTCCCCTTTCCGTCTCATTATTTATGTAGAAAAGTAGAAATAAAGTAATACTCAAAACTTTTGAACTTGAGATTTGAGGCGGAGATGCAGTAAGCTTCAAATATCAATAACAAGTCCAAAGTTTGTTAAGCCATTAGCGTTTCCATATCATTTTTGTTTGGAGGCAGTCCATTTACGTTCCATGTTGCCATAAGAGTTGTGGTCATTTTGATAATTTGTCTAAAATCCTAGGTTTTTTAAATTCGAACATTATTATTATTAACTAATATTATAAATATGAGTGTGAGTTTGTTGGTTTGTTTGTTTGTTTGTTGCGCTTTTATGCTTTAACTACTCGACCAATCATTATGAAATGTTGCATAAACGATGACAGGGGACTAGAAAAGGATATAAGATACCTTTTATCTAAAAAGGACTTTTATGACTCGAACTTTACCTAACCTACATTCACGCGAGCGAAGCCGCAGGCAAAATCTAGTAATACATAAATAATATGAAACGAAATCAACGCAATCAAGGATTTATTTAGCTCTGATTTCTTGACGATTTTCTTTGATTGGTTGAGGGGTGTTGGAAAAGTGAATCCGCGGCAAATAAACGTAAAATCACCTCAATCCTGTTTCAAATCGGAGTAACATCCCAATAATATAGACTAGGAGATGACTCGTTTTTATATTAGTTTTATAAGGTATCAGTTTTAAAAAGGCTCTGAGAATGAATCCTGTGTCGCACGGGACTTAACAAACATTCAAACAGCGCACACAAGGAATACCCAAACTCGGCACAAATATTTGTGGACGACACAAATTTTTATTCCTTGTGGGGTCCACCACACGCGCGCAGTGGCACAGTAGAAGTGGCGACAACACTTAAACCACTCTAACATCCGTGCAGTCAAGTTCAATCGTGTGACATCCGTGCAGTTAAGTTCAATCGTGTGACATCCGTGCAGTCAAGTTCAATCGTGTGACATCCGTGCAGTCAAGTTCAATCGTGTGACATCCGTGCAGTTAAGTTCAATCGTGTGACATCCGTGCAGTCAAGTTCAATCGTGTGACACCCGTGCAGTCAAGTTCAATCGTGTGATTGATTTGGTAAGCATTTTACACATATAGGCGCATTTGCTTTACACCCATATTTTACCAGTTATAATATATTATAAATCCCACATATAAAGAGGAGGAGGAGAGCTGCGATAGCTCAGTGGGGAGACCAACAGACTGCAATGCAGAGGGTCTCGGGTTCGAACCCACGTCGTGCACCTCTGATATTCGGAAGTTATATGACTTTTCGAAATTCTGTGCGTATTGATTGACAATTATCGCCTGTTTAGCCGCCTGCTGTTAAGCTGTCGGTCCCGGCTGCCATAAACATCTATGGCAGTCGTTATTGGGAAGTCAGTGCCTTTAATATCCTGATACTAGTCTAGCCTTAGGGTATCGTTACCCTTCAGGTTGCGGAGGTCAGATGTCAGTCGCTACGCCTAGCCTAGAAAGCCGACCCCAAATGAATAAATTAAAATTTAAAAAAAGGCTAGGGAGAAGATATCTATACTAATACTAGCTGTCCCGACAGACGTTGTCCTGTACAAAAGAGAAAAAATACCAATGCAAAAATACCATAAAGCTAGACCGGTGTCTAGCTTTATGGTATCGTTAGCCTTTGGGTTGCGGAGGTCAGATGGCAGTCGCTACGTGTAAAAACTGATACAGTCAAATCCGGTTAGACTAGAAAGCCGACCCCAAGTGACTTGGGAATAATAAAGGCTAGGCAGAAGATATAAAGAGGAGTACCTATGCTTAACATCAAATAAATTTCCAGATTGAGATCTGATCCGTTAAATTTAGATCTGATCCGTTAAATTTTTCGACAAAAAGGTACTAACACCGGGAGCTTAGCCCGAGACCTCATACACTGCCGTCGCATTCACTACAACTGGGCCGCCGAGACAGTGAACCAATAATTGTTGATCGCCTTAAGCGCAACCATTTAAATCATTTATCACGTCGTATGATTTGTATTACATAATATCTTTATTTCACTTTCAATTTGTACAAATACGGAACTTTGGTAATCTACCTCCTTACTTACAGTTTGCTTGTAATATCACACTATTCTCTAGGTTGTTATCGACCTGAGCTCAAAATAAAAATACCTCAAAATGCCGAGGTTCGTTGTTTTTATAACGTATTGATAGTGTTGCCAGTGCATTTTTATTCTACTATTTTAAATTAAGAATTGAGGGAAAATAAATTAAAACCTTACAGATGAAACATAGTAAGCCTGCGTACCTGGGAGTTCTCCGTAATGTTCTTAAAGATATATCTATGTAGTCTGCCAAGCCGCACTGGACCAACGTGGTAGACTTAACCGTGTTAAAAGTGTTCTCACACTGAAAAGACGCCCGTATTTAGCGTTTATATAATATATGTACGTATACCTTTATAGGGCTTATCGGGTATCTTCACGATATTTCACGCATACACGTTGTGAGGGGTACAGAAAGGACATTTCCCAAAAAGTTAACGACAAAAATTTATTAAGTTATATATTATGAGTTGTAATTGAAATAAACCACAATAAATTCTTAAAAAGTAGTTTAATTTAGACCAAACTATAATACTGTTATCCTATTTTCGTACTAATCCTAGAAGTCATAAGCTGGAGTAATTAGTCGTAGCCTAACGATGTTCAGTCAAACGCAACTTTTTTTCATTTATCCTCTTAGAAACGCTCAAAGGTTTAATTAATACTCCGTCTTTTCTATTTGCATCGTCGCTTTAAATCGCTTAATGTACGGTCTGGCTTCATCATTTTCTCTTTTATAAGAAGAATTCTAATACCTAATTAATTCTTGTCTTAAATGTTAGATTATACAGCGTCAGTTATAAGCCAGTTCCAAATATTTCTAAGTAATACTTAGTATTGACTAACGACATCAGAAAAATAATTAACGCTGTTCATCAACTATTAAGACAAGGCGCTATGGCGCTCTTTGGGGGAGGGCTATGTCCAGCAGTGGACTATTATAGCCTGATGATGATGATGATGATGATTAACTGTTATGTGGGCCGATGATTAAAGCTTAATCATTAATTAAGACTTGAGAGCTATTCAGTAGAGAAGTAGCTACATTAGTAAGTGATATTTTTATAAGTTTGCTGTAGGTGTTTATCAATTTATATTACTATTATACATAGATAGATATAAAACTGTAAATATACTTTTATTAACTAGCATTTATTTTATTTGTATGAGCCACACATCCCCAAAATATTATCGCACTGATACATACTGATTACCTCGCGCGGTACTGTATGCTTCGACTTTGCGTGATATCTCAGGCTCGATTCTCGGATAGAATAAAGTGTCATTGGACTTATCTGTCAAGATAATCTCAGTAGCATCTCGGCATTTGGAACTGTCCATATTGAGGTACACGACGAAAGCCCGTAGATGGCCCGCTTGCGGGACCTAAAATATTGCAGGTACTGGTATAATAAAGTCTGCCTACCCCTTAGAGGATAGCAAAGCGATAGGCTATGTATGTACGTAATACAGTACAAAACTATAAACAATCACTAAATAAATATCACTAAATATATACTTCATCTATAGACAACTTTTTTTGTTAAAAACGCACGCAGAAAATTGTTCACAAACATGAACGATGTAGGAACGGATATCAGGAATTTGTACATCATATCCGGTGTGTACCTGCAGCTTCCGGCGATGTGTGCTCTACATCCGGCGTAAAGCGTTAAGGCGCGAGGCGATGACGTCAGCAGGCCGTATTTATTTTAAGGTTACATTTTTACTTCATTTTGCTTGAATATTTTTGGAGTGCGCGCGTACCTGTTGTGCCTGGTACATAAAACGACAAATCAGGTATTTTCAGGAAGAAACCAGTTTTGCTGTCGTTTAGTATAACTTGAAGAATGTGATTATGTAGCAATAAAGTCTTTTGTTTTGCATGTTACCCTATTATTAAGATGCTATATTAGGCTTGCATGTATATATAGCATATATTAATATAAATTTAAACTAAAAAGAAAAATAAGAAAATTAAAAAATAATATTCCTCCGCATCGTCGTCGATTGGCAACGTGCCCAGAAGACTGACAGCATTGCCACGTTGAATGGCAATGCTTATTCTTTGTGTAAAGAAAATGCCAGCTCTCTGGTCACGTGAAGCGTAGATCAGCCGCTTAGTTAGGTCTCTATAAAGATCTACCACTTGGACCCCATGGCTCCAGCGTTTCGACACCAAACGGTTCAAATATGTACTCACCAATGAGGGTTTGATATTTTCTCCGTTTGAGCGTCTCCACTGATGCAGCAGCAGCACCAGCACAACCCGCTGGGCAGATATGATGGCAATAAGTTGCGTCCCACATCAGTCCTGTCCTTTTCTCTCTCTCTTATACTCGGCTATGCAGGAAAACACAATGAAGCTTAGGAACCTTACGCTATGCTTTCGGGCTAGATCTGTCCTAATGCTACTCAATATATGCTACATGACACAACAACTCTCGTAGGCATGCATATTATGTGGCTTAATGCGGGCTACTTGGGCGGGTAACTCATGCCGGTCGATTTCTCAATCTATTCAGTCTTCGTAAGTGCTTTAACTTGAGCATACTACCCGCGTTGTACATAAGCCTCAACTTCTACGGATTAGCGAGTACTTAACAGTTAAATGAGAAAAGTAAGCAACCAACCAAAAACGTATTTAGCCAGCCGTTTGAGGCCCAAACAACTCTTACGAACACTTGCCTAATGAAAAAACTACCAGTCACGCTCGGGATCCATTTATTAGATTACAAGATCCTAAAACTTTGATTCTTAATTCCTTCAGCATTGGACCAGCGCAAATTGTGTTAACGCTGTGAGATCACAAGCTTTATCCGGATTTCATTTAGATAATTGAATGAGAATCTATTCTGACTGAGAAAAGGTCCGACGCGAGTGAGTAAAGTTGGGGCCAGAGACACGGCGATAAGCCTGAAATTATATATTTTATTATTCTACTATGGTGGCAAACTAGCATACCTCAGAATGATGAGTGGTTACCATAGCCGGGTGCAAGTAGACCGGCGCAAAGAACTGCGCCAGGTATAGTTTTTCAGAAGAAGCAAACCAGCAGTACGATTGTAGCTTTGTTCCGTAGATTATGCCCATTTAATATGGTGTCCAGCGTCCAAGCTCATGTGTGTTGGAGGTACTTAGCGGTATGCATTGCAAATATTATATAGGCTAATTAAGATACAAGTCACTAACACGGAAGACCAAAGCAATTTATCTGCGTAGACTCGCAACTCAGACGGTGTAACTAGTCTTATGCCAATTCTTCAAACATGGGGTCACTGCGTTTTTTATCATAAGTAGCCGAAATCACACTGGTATCATATCTTACCAATAATCCCTGGTCGTCTTGATTGGAAATTTTAACGAAATTTATGATACAGTAGCAAAATACCAGTCCAGCTTCTTCTTTTAATTTAGTTATGAATCTGCAATAAAGGATACATTTTAAATTTAACTTAAAATAAAGTACAGTTTTTATCTCTAAGCTCTTTTAGTTATAGGAGAAAACAGTATGCAAAAATGTAAGCAACCGAAACGGCGGGGAAAATGTAAACTTATATATAAATAGTTTATTTAATTTAAATAGCTAAATTGTAGTAAAGTTCAGTAATAGTAGTGTTATAATTCAAAATTATGTAATAAAAGTGTTTTAAAATAAACAACGCGACAAAATTCGTATAAAGTAGTTTAATTTTAATGTATAAAATTCTCGTAAACGTAAGACAATATAATGTAACAATTAATTTAAGACATTTCAAAGAAGTTACTGAATTATTAACCGACTTCCAAAAAAGGAGGAGGTTCTCAATTCGGATGTTTGTATGTTTTTTTATGTATGTTCAGGCATAACTCCGTCAAATATAGACGGTTTTGCAAAATTATTTTTTTATTCGAAAGGGGTTTATTCTGAAATGGTCCCATTTAAATTTCATATAGATCTGATGATGGGTTTCGGAGACAGACAACGGAACTCTTCAAAAATTTACAGCAAATCAAACGCAATCGCTGCTTTCGCATAAATATGCATTGTTTACGCAATCACACATAATAACATCACGTCTGTACACTCGAAAGGGTTACGCAAAATGTTTCAGTATATCAGGGTACCACATTTCCTATCAAAGTTAGTAGTAGTTACATATTTTTTTCGCGACTAGAAGCTAGTTGTAGCACATAGTACTCGTATTCAAGTTTGATTTATACATAAATGTATTATTTCATTAAAAGCCGCACTGGTCGACCGATCAAAGATTAAGCTACGCTTGGCGCGGTCGGTCGATGGATGACAATACCTACGTATAAAATTTTATCACTAAAAATACAAAAATAAAAAACTTTTTATGAAAAAAGAAACCAACTTCCAAAAACTCCCTATTAGTTCTAAAAAGTATAAAATAATACTAAATCGAATCTACTTAATCTTGAAAGTCTAACCTCTATAACCTAACCTACCTAACCTATAACAAAATTTAACCATTTTTGGAGTCGGTGCCAAGCCCAACACGATAGATGACAACAATACTAATACGATAAGTTAAAAGATAGTTATATGTTTTTAATTATGTATTTAATTACCTACGTAAACTGTGTAACAAAGTTAGCAGAATGATTTTATGCTCAGATTGGAGATACTTGGCTTGGCACCGCTCCAAAAATTGTTAAATTTTGTTATAGGTTAGGTAGGTTAGGTTATATAGGTTAGATTTTTAAGATTAAGTAGATTCGATTTAGTATTATTTTATACTTTTTAGGGCTAATAGGGAGTTTTTGGAAGTTGGTTTCTTTTTTGTTAAAAAGTTTTTTATCCTAAGCTATTTTTGATGATCCCATTTCTCTCTCTTCCGATACTCCCGCTCTCGCTAGCGTGCCTTCACCATCAGTTTTCGTAGCCATACATAACCAAACGCTGACTAGACCGATCACACTGGCGTCCGTGTGATTAATTCTATACGTTTACCTGATCCGGTGGCGCAGTTAACCGCGATCACTAACAAGACCCTTTTTCTTGTAGATTGGGTAAGCGGTAATGTCTAACTATAAGTTTACGGTGAGATTTTTCTTTTGGGTTTAAGGCGTGGACCTTAAATTGACCTATGCCTCACCCGCCCCCAATTTTTGTAAGGAACTTAACGACGAATGATTTTGCTGCTATTAGAGCTGCAATAAGGAAAGGAACAAGGAAGGTTATTTCAAGTTCTGATATTCAAGAAGAATCTGTTATGGGTTTGATACGGCCTTTTGTTATTTAAATTAATAAGATGACGAGCAAGCATATGTCCCACTTGACTTTAAATCATAAATCTGATTTTACTGCTAATGAAATGCGATTCCATTCTCGTCCATACTTTCTATATACCCAAACCAGCTTAACATACCCTGAATAATACGTAGCTTATGTCCTTTTCTTTATAAGAAGAAAGTTTAATAAACTAATATTCGCATTTATAATATTCGATAGAATTTTTTAAATGAAGCCCATATAAATTAATTATCCTAAACTCACAATATGACATTTATTTGCTAAAGCCACATGGCGTGAACCCTCTTATGTAATACATACCTATAATATATAGCTGTGTACCATCTTAATTAGCACCAGCAATATTGCGTACACGGTCAGCTCCACTGGTCCAGAAGTGATTGAGAATGGCTGTAATTGAACAATTAGCTTGATTACGTCATAGTTTTATGATGATTAGTGATATTAGTACTTATTCGAGTGAAAGTGTTTGCAATTAGGATTAATGAGGTTGCTAAATACATAATTATATTATTGGTATTTATCGATATTTGTACATAAATATTGCTTCGGTTATACAGCAGAACCGAAGCAATCCTGACCGATCCTGAGTTTGATACCCAGGCACGGAGTCATGCTTTTCTGTCATTATTTTTTTGTAGAGTTTGATAGTTGATATGTTGTGGGATTTTAAACATAGCTGACGTTTGTGGGTGTACTGTTAAACACCCACAAAAGCAAGCAAAGCAAGTAAGCAATTCTTCTGCTTAGTTACCTATCCAGGGATATACAAGCCTGATAGTGAATGCGATTGCTGTATATAAGGTATCCCATCAAAAACATAAATGTAAAAAAGGAGAGCCAAGTTCAATACAAAAATTATGCTTGGCTGTGGGCTTCGCCGCAAAAAGAATGGAGATCTAAATGAGTGCCAAGTTCTATGCAAAATCTAAATATGTATTTATAGGAACAAAATAACATTATGAACAAGTATTAAACTCTATTTATTTGCTTTATTGGATACCTATAACGATTGCTGTTATTTAAAAATGTGAGATCTTAAAGTAGGTTAGATTTGACTCGGCCAGTTTTCATTACATCAGTCATTTTATAAAGTTATTCAACATATATATATTTTTTTTTTTTAAATTCTGATAAAACTCACCAAGTGGTTCGTGTAATATTACACTCGGCGCTGGCTAGCCAGTTCCTTTGCTTGAACTTGGCTTGACACGCTGCCGCGTGTCTAAATCGGGTTCGATGCCTGATCTGGCAATTTTCCACTAACAATAAAAAAAATATAATTAAAAAAAATAATAATAAAAGAATCTGTCAAGGAATTCATATTAACGGGAAGGAGTCTGGAAAAGCTATCATGTTGCGAACTGTGCCCGCAAAAGGTATTTTCTCAACGGTAGATTCTAGTATTTGTCTTTACATTTTTAAAACATCATGGGAAACAGTTCACCACAATTGTTTTTCTTTACTGTTTGAGCAAGCAATAATTACTACAATAACTTATCTATACAGGGTGTAAGGGACGGTGTACCGAAAACGTTGCACAATCGTTTGTCCATAAGTACACAACTGAATGGAAATGTCAATTCAAAAATGAAACGTACGATTAAAGTTTTATGCTAGTACATTGTAATTTACACTACGCAATGTATCGCTACCAATGCAATATGTCCGTCCGCGCTATCGTATCGCGCTTCCCGCGCACCAACGCTACGCGCGCTCACATTATCTGACGGAGCCCGGATCACCTATTTTAGTGATCTACTACAATAATAATTTAAACGTTGTGACTAATAATCGGATTGTACAATTTTATTATTGTACTTACAAAAAATTTTAATAAATTGAATAACGTCTTATAAAATTAATCTTATACGCACATTTCGTTAATGACTATGGGTAAATTATCCAGTACTCGTTGATGCGTACGAGAAATCACACGACTGTCCATAGGGTGACGAGCGTCAGGATACCGCTTGATGTAAATGCGAAGCGCCAACGAAGCATTGCCTCGTGCCTCCCCGTATGCCATGAGCATTTGTCCATATTCACGTGCACTAAATGGCTGACTCATTATTTATTAGGTACAAACACAACTTTGTAGTTACACAAAAAAGTTATAAACAAAACAAAAACGTTAAAAAAATTTTATGAACACAGTAAATAAACACAATTTAGTACACAAAATAGTTATAAACAAAATAAAAAACTTAACAAAATGCAACGAAAATAGTAAACACTCGCGAATACGAGAGATTACGTCAAGTACTTCCGATTCCTGACAGTAGCGCGACCGAACTAAAGAATTCAAAAATAAATTTCTTTTGCAGTTGTAGTCATATTAGATAGGGATGAGATACATCTATCTAATTAAATAAATCCATAGTCGATAACTCTCATAAAATATTTTTATGAGAGTTATCGGCTATCGATTAATTACATAGTAATAAACTGTTTATAGCTAATTCTATTAACAAATTTTTGTTACAGTTTTGTATTTTAACAGTTAAGTAAAGATTTACTAGATTACATTACATTGTATGAATCGCTGTGTACAAAAAGCTTTGTTTTAAAACAATTAGATGGTCTTTTACATTAATTATTATTAAAAGTGATTAAATAAACTCATACATGTACATTTACGATACGAAATATCAAAACAATTAATATTTTTTTACATTTAAAATGCAAATGGGTATTGTAAAGTGATAGTAGTATAACATTTAATTACAGGCTACTTTAATCATTACAATCTTTTCAATCTACGTGACTAATTTAATAATAAATAGTGCTAACACGTTCATGTAACCTTTACTTTTAAAAGGAAAACAACTATTTTATTTATTAACCTATCCCGCTTTGTTTAATACACTTTTTTCGATATCGATCATTGACCATAGATCTTCCCTAGTTCAGTGGTAGTAGGTACGATGCGGGCGGGTTTTTACACAGCACACTATTGCCGGTGCGTAAAAAAACTTTTTTGCGTTGGTCATTGCCTTGTCCGCGCAAGATCAGCTGATTGGTTCAACTGTGTTTATTTTGTATGTTTGGATTACATAGCTGTTTTTCGGTATTATGTAGTTTTTATTGATATTATCTAGTATAATGGGTCGTTTACTCATTATGTAATCATAATCAGTTAGAAAAATGTGAAATTTTGAAAGAAAATTCGATAATTTTCCGGTGGAAAATTCCTACGTTTTCCAACTCAGAATGATGGTCCGAAGCTAGTATTTCAGTTTTCGGTGAACCGTCACTTACACCCTGTATATTAATACGTGAAGCGAAAACTTTGGATCCCTTTTTACGAAAATTGGGCGGACGGAGGAGTATGAAATTTCGCACACTTATAGTTTATACAGAGAAGAAGTGACGAATTCTAATATTTATATAAAATATGCATTATACATACATTAAATTAATGAAAAAACACTACACGCACACATCTATGCATTTGACACACGCAGTCGAAGCGCGTAACTATGGTTACATATATCAATATATAATGACATATACATCAGCAATATCTTACAGGCAAACTGGTCGAATATTGAGCACTAGGCGACCGCTAGTACATATTAATATATTATATCTTCTTCTCCCTAGCCTTGATTATTTCCAAGTCACTTTGGGTCGGCTTTTTAGTCTAACCGGATTTGACTACATATCATATTATACTTTATATATATTTGGAAAAGTCAGTGCTGTGTGCCTAAAGAATCGAACTCGTCACCTCTTAGTGACAATCTCAGTCTTATAATAATAATATCAGCCCTGTATTAAACTGTCCCACAGCTGGGCACGGGCTTCTTCTCAGTGTGAGAAGAGTTAGGCCATAGTCCACCACGTTGGCCTAGTGCGGATTGGTAGACTTCACATATCTTCGAGAACATTATAGAGAACTGTCAGGTTTCCTCACGATGTTTCCCTTCACCGTTAAGGCGAACGATAATTAACTAATTAATACGCACATAACTTCGAAAAGTCAGAGATGCACGACTTGGGATCGAAGTCGAGACCTCTGCGTGGCAGTCCAACGGTTTCTCACAAGGCTATCGCTGCTATAATCTCAGTCTTACTACTACGCTATTACTGCTATTCTCCACAATAGATTACCATTGCGTCACTGTAATTTATCACGTACGAAGATTGCCCGAAAAAAATATTTGTGCCTACTTTAATATGAACTTTCATTATATTTTTGTCTAACAAAGCTTGTTGAAAGTGGTACTGTGTTCCACGAAAGTTGATATTTATGCGTGCATCAGCAAATGTTTCTTATTTTAGCAAATATGAACTTTAGATAGATAGTTATAAGGTCTATTTTCAAATGACAATGTTTTGTTTGAAGAGAGCAAGTTGCATGTACCATTCGCGTCACTAGACATTGTTAAACCAACAATTACACTGCTAGCAGACAGTTCTGTGTAAATTTACAGATTTCATTTAACATAATAAGGTACGTGGTCTAATACTAGCAAAGAGCCAAATATTTGAATACACTTGTGGCTACGTGAAATATGGATTGGTGAAAGAGTAAGAGAGGCCCTAAGCTTACAAATAGTGGGTATAAATACGGCTAAAGTAAGCCCTGTTTCCAATTTTTCACTATGAAAAAAGAGATTTGGGGCAGTCTTTGGGGACTGCCGATAGAAGTGAAAACTTTAATCCTTGATCATAAACACTTCTTTATTAAACAAAAAGAATGGGCGGATCGGATGCTAGTTCCTGATACACTCTTAGGGGTTAGGTATTAAGGGGGTCAAAATTTCTTTATTTTTGCGGAGGACGCACCATTTCTGAGATATTGTCGGCCTCGATAGCGTAGTAGTTAGTGTAACTGACTGCCACGCCTGAGGTCGCGGGTTCGATTCCCGCACGAGTCAAACATTTTGTGTGCATGAGCATGGATGTTTGTCTTGGTCTGGGTGTTTCTATGTATAATATGTATGTATTTACAAAAAAAAAAGTATATATGTATGTTTATCCATTGTCTAGTACCCATAGTACAAGCTCTGCTTAGTTTGGGCTAGATGGTGTTGTGTGTATGTTGTAGAATATTATTATTATTATTATTGTTAATATTCTAAAACAAATAATAAAGCGTGGAAGCGTGACAATGACGCGAGTTCCATGAATTTTGTTCACCCAAGAAGTGCTCAACGTGCCTAAAGAAGTTTTTACTTCAAAAATGTTATAAATACAGATCCAGACGACAGTAGGTTATAATTTTCTTCAGCTATTTCAATACCACTAATTACGTTATGAAAATAATTGGTGACCGCACGGATGGCTTAGCGGCTTAAGTGATCGCTTCACCACTGCCTCTACACCAAGTGTTGTGGGTTCGAATTCCGCACGGGACAAACCTTTGTGTGATCTATAAATATTAGTTCCAAGTCTAGGTTCTCTAGTTCTTTGTGTCCGTTGTTTGACTGTTTTTTAAGTTCGCCACGCCATAGAAATTACGACTAATGCGGGAGATGTTTTTTTAAAAATAAAGAAAGAAAAACCTACACTCGTAACATCTAAAGTATAGTAAAATGGTCCTACTTTGCTCCCCTATGGGTAATTATGCTCCAATATGTTTTATCGCTTAATATGTTATTAAGAAATATGTAATTAGAAAAGCGTAAATTTGCTCCTAATGCTTTCACAGTTGAGATTGGTTGACAATTGTACCTAGGAGCAAAGATACCCATGTCAATGGGTAACTTTGCTCCTTAATTATTGTTTTATATATATAATAAAATACTACATAATGTTGTTGATTTACCAATAAAAATGTGGTAGATAATATGTTCTTCTTTATATAAATACTTCTGACTATATTTTATAATTATAGTTTAAAAAATATTCATAATTTCCTGAATTTGGAGCAAAGTAGGACCATTTTATATTTTTAGACAAGACTTGAGACAACTGTTTGCGCATCGCACAATTTTTATACCGTGTGCGAATTGAGTACAGCATATTCATCGTACTGGTTGTACATAGCGCAATGGCACTTAAACTATTGCGCGTTTCTGCGTAGTTTATGTTAATTAAAAATCTACCAAACGGAGACCGGAATTCAAATCAAAACTGGTCAACGTTTCGAAATTTAAAAAAGAGTTTGAATTTCCAGCCTGTTCTACATTTCATCTTCATATTTTCCACCGTCTTTCATCTAAAACCAATTCACTTAAACCCAAAAGCCCACATATAAGTCCTAAATCACCATTCCTGTTGTTATTGCAAAATTAATTGGCGTATAATTGGCCCCGCCCGACTGGGTAATGTCTGAAGGCGTCCTGCAATTGACTGCTGGTTAATTAGACTCGAACGGCGGAACAATACGGAACAAACGGTGCAGCTGGGTGGAATAAACGGGAACAAGGTGGCGTAGCCTAGGCTCGATTGGTTTAGTGGGTAGATGTAAATATTTTTTGAAAGCATTTTGAACTTCGAATGGCGTTCAAGCGATTGTTCGTTAATTGAAGACGTGGAACAAATATTGTGGAAACTTATTAATAATTGTAGAATAAATTCAAAATTGCAATTAACGTTTGTTTTAGTTTATTGATTCAAGTGTTTTGGTATAAATTATTAACGTATTGAGTTGCAGCTACATACTGGTGGCCAGATATAATAGCTTTTTTTATTATATCTGGCATTACAACAATTGATAGGTTCAAAAAGATTTTTCTATTTTTTATAACTTCTTGTTTTGTCGCTAAGTCGCGGCCTATAAACGCTCAAATTTCTAAAAGAAAACTTGCGCATGACTTTGCATAAAGGCACAACAGTCAACAACATTTTGAAATAGGTTAAGGCTGTTACATGTTTGCCGTACATTGAAATGTGCCTAAGTATTAAGGAATATAATGCCGTGATTAAAGAAAAGAAACTGGATGAAATTCAACTAATTCAATAGACGGCTTTTAAAATTTTAAAGCACACGCTCTCTTAAAATCTTAGTCATTAATCTTTTGAAATGTTTCAACAAAGTGCCCTAGAACGTGCAATACTTTTATGTTTCTACTCAACACTCTGAAAACAAAGTTTGAAACCTTAAGAGGAAACTTTTGAAATGGGAAAACTATATTACATTCTGGAGAAAAGTCTGTATGGATTCGCTTTTCGAGCCATATTTACTAAGAATGATAACTAAAGAAGTAATAGTTCTAAATGTCAAGCAATAAAATATGAAATAGGTGATACTTGATTAATTGATAGATAGGTAACGTAGCGGTAGTGTATTGCGACTAATAATAATATATTATATTCTATCACATACACACAACACCATCAAGCCAAACTAAGCAGAGCTTGTACTATGGGTACTAGACAATATATACATACATATATACTTTTTTTGTACATACATACATAATTATTATACATAGAAACACCCAGACCAAGACAAACATCCATGTTCATGCACACAAATGTTTGACTTGTGCGGGAATCGAACCTGCGACCTAAGGCGTCGCAGTCGGAGGCCGTCGTATGAGATTCCATTTCCATGTCGAGCAAGGTGCTATTAGGTTTTTCTGACAAGCAATTTTCAATAGCATCACGGATTCTGGGACTCTGTCCAATAAACGGCAATTGGCGCTCCTTTTATGTGACCTAAAAACGTTCTTATCGAAATGTGAGTGTGATGTAAGTACCTCTGGCTACCGCTTAAGAATATAGGCGTAAGAATGTAATTATGTATTTAGAGGGTTTTAGTTATAGGTTTTTCTTTTTTTAATTTTGTTACGATGCTATGTTGATACGATAATGCTTCTTTAAGCTCTCGATTTTTTCGATTATTCGAGATTACATAACAAAAAAAATTATTCAAAAAGTAAATATCATATTTCATAAAACAGGAGTGAAAAGACTGTCAAAGGGATAAAAAAAAATATTTTTAAATGCCTATAATTTTTTAAATTCGTAACTTTGATTTTTTATTAGTTTCTGGTAGCTATTATTACTTAGCCTGTTACCTGATTTCGGCTTGACATCGACTTCTGGGACAACCCGTATAATAAATATTTTCATATAGGTACCTACCTAGCTAAATTTTTATCAATCTCTAAATATTGTTCTGCGTGTATATTCAAAATCATATTCAATCTAATAAAGATAACAACAGGCCGACCTCAGCACCCCAAATCAACACCAAAACAGTTTTCGGTAACATTTAACTAGTTCTTCATACACTACAACTAAACAATGGAATACCGAACAAGCTATGAAGTTGTTAATTAAACTATATCGTGCTAAACCCAAGCCCATTGGCTACGGTGAGATGTATGTCTGAACTATGCGGGGCTACCCAACCGAGATAAATTCAATCTAAAAACTTTTTGGATGGTCTGATCCTAACAAATTAATATGCCATGTTGGAGCTCTTCAATTCTGTTGACGTAATAGCAATTAATTTTAGCATAGCAATATCAGTCACGCCTTTTTACAAGAGGATAAGCAGAAAGTACTATTTATGTCTGAACCTAGGTTCAGACATAAATAGTACTTTCTGCTTATACAATATTATTTAGTTTAGTTGCTAGCAACTAAACTAAATAATATTGTCCTTTGTTTAAGTGCGTTTACACGAATGTTATGCGTTGAAATTGAACTAATTTATGCGGATTTTAACACGTTGTTTACTTAGTGTTGTAGAAAATAAACAACGAGATAAAATTCGACTAAAGTATTTTAATTTAAATGAACCTAAATCTATAGTAATATTATAAAGCTGAAGAGTTCGTTTGTTTTTCATTTGTTTGGTTCAACGTGCTTAACAGGAACTACTGGTTTGAATTAAAAAAATATTTTAGTGTTGGATAGCCCATTTATCGAGGAAGCCTATAGGCTATATAACATCACGCTATGACCAATAGGAGCGGAGCATCAATGAAAAATGTTGCAGGAACAGAAAAAATTCTCTTATGTGCAGCAAACGAAGTTACGCGGGTCAGCTAGTATAAATTAAGCAGCTACACTAAACTGACTATCTCATAAACTTGACGTTCATATGTGTTACTTTGTGATCTAAATGAATAAATGATTTTTGACTTTGACTTGAAAGATATCGGTGATCTGTGCATGAGCTCTGCATGGGTCAAATCATGGCACGGGTAAGGTGATATTGGGTTTTCTGTGAAGAATCTCTGATTAGCTGCACGTAGATCACAACTGTGTTCGATAGACGGCACTAAACTCACCTCCGATGTGGAATCTAAAACCACTGACGAAAGGTGGGTGTAATAAAACACCTCTACCTATATAATATAATAACTAGCTATGCCTGCAGTTTCACCCGCGTTTATGGTTACTGCGCCGCCCCTGTGGGTCGTAGCGTGATGTTATATAGCCTATAGTCTTCCTCGATAAATAGGCTACCCACCACTAAAATAATTTTCAAATCGAATCATTAGTTCCTGAGATTAGCGCGTACAAACAAACAAATAATATTAGTATAGATAGGTGTAATTGGTATGCACCTAGTTTTAATTAGACCTAGATAAAATAAACTAAATTTAAATAAATAAAATATCTTTGTTTCGGACATTAATAAGTAGGTGTGTATATAAACAGTCCATAGGTGGTTTAGTAATGGGTTAGTAACAGAATGTACTTATAGTCTATATTAGTAGTGTTAGTAAGGAGTCTTTATATATTTAAATGGGACGGGACTACTCTATTTATTGTATTTCAAAATAAGGAATACTTCACTTTTAAACCACTATAGAAGTATATTCTTCGAATAACAGACAGTACCTTCCCCATCCAATGACTGTAGATTCAATAACTGCGAATCGTCCCCCTTAATGCACTTGTTGTGTTAATTCCGTATCGCATATTAAGAATTCATGGCAATTTACTTTGACATTATTCTGTAATTCGAAACCTAAGGTGAGGAAACGCTATGGGTTCGGCACTAAGAACCGCGAATGCATAATGTATAACGAGGTACAAAAATTTAATAATTAAATTTTTAAAACATGCTTTAGTACTTTAAAACTTCCGCGTTGCAATATATATCTAATGTAAATCGTAACGTGTATGAACGCGATCATGTATATTGATTACTTTGGGTGCTTGACATTTAGACCAGGTTATAACGGTCACAGATATATTGTTTACCTTTAGGTGCTTGTCGTTTCGAACCAGGTTGCATCGGCTGCGGTCACAAGCTGGGCACACCAGCAGATCTATGAATACGCGGTTAAAAATGAAGAATATAGCTAGATAGAACTGATAGTTTGAATTGGGCCAGCGTGGTCGCCTGTAACCTTATTCTCCTTATACCGGTCAGAGGTTCATGCTCAGCCGTTGAGTACAGACTCATATTTGTATTAATTATGCGTATAGGTAAATTACTTGGTAGTAAATAGGTAGATATTAACTAATAAAAAGTACCTAGATTACTTTTACATGTAACATTTACGATTATGCTGCAATCGTGTCATCCCGGATTTTATTTACAGATCAGTTGATAAACTTAGCTATTGGGTCCTCTACAAGCAAGGTGTGCTTCTAGAGGACCTGTTATTTATCAATCAATTACATAGCACCATTATACCTCATCGTTCATGATCTAGAGAAGTCAACGTGAACTGCCAAATTGACACTAAGGCAAAAATCTATTATATAGACCCAGTTATCAAAAAATAAATCCGGTCCAATTTCGACCTGTCAAAATCAAGTAGTCCAAAGGAACGTCCCCGTTCCAGGCCGTCGCTTCCCTCCAGGCCTTGGCCTCGCCACACTAGAGGCCATAACGCGAGACACGTGATACATATTATATTAGACTCAGACGTGCACTCAAGATGGTACGGCGTTGCTCGAGTGTCGAAAGCTTTGAGTTTAAAAGTTTTAAGTGTATTGTGAATTTCATGTGCCTTTGGTTGCGTATAGTCGGCTCCGAAAACATTGTTCAATATCATTGTCAAAGTAAATAATAACTAGGTTTAAGACTGCTCCGAGCATAAGACAGATAATGACAGAGCTCGTGCGGCGCATATTCAAAACGGCGCGCGGCCGCCATAGTAAAATTGTATGGAGGATTTGAAGTGCTTTTTTGATAAATATGTATCTTTATTGTCAATCAATAACTTAAATGTTTGGGACGGACAAAATGTAATATAACTATTTATGTTTCGTTTAAGCTGTAAAATAGGATAGATTTCTACTGTTATAATCTAAAAATAACGTAACACGAGCTTACGTTTTTGCAAATTTACGTAATTTTGCAGGCGAAAATATTAATTATTTTAAGTTTTTTACACGGAGTAATTGTTAACACATTCATTATTATGGTAAATGTATACTTTATATTTGTATTAAACAAAAAGTGTTGATTTTATTCACTTAACTGTGACCGCCTGTTTTGGCACATTTCGCGCGGGCGCAGTCGCGTACACGTGGACAACTTACGCCCGAAATGTCTTTTATTTTAATCACATTATGCATCATGTTATACTAGACAGAATAAGTTCAACGTTACTTACATAATAAAGACCGGTCATATTTTTATTGCAATATTATGTGGTTTTTAACTATAGTCCGGCCCATAGATAGTCCGGCCAGTACATTTGAGTACATCGGCCATTCCAAATATAATTCTTTGGATAGCCATAATATTGAAATTAAACTATTTACGGATTTTATCGCGTTGTTTCTTTGACACTTTATTACAAAATTTTTAAAACTGTTGCACTACTATTACTATTAAACTTCACTAATTTTTAAGCTAATTAAATTATTGAAACTATTAAAACTATTTATACTATTACTATACTATCTATATTTATGTTTACACCATGGTCACGGGGAGTCTCCTCGTGACCATGGCTGCTAAAAAGCAACCGAAACGTCGGGGAAAGTGTAAACATAAATATAAACAGTACATCTAGCGAGTGGTTTTGTATTCAAATCCGCAGTCGCAATGAACTAGCGGAGCCAAGATTGTCCAACCGCAAAGCTGTTAACGCATGCAGTGCGGCCGTGACCTCTGAACTACTTATACAACACAGCTTCTCGCGTCTGTAACCTAAACGTGCTATGGAGAACTGTATCATACCTATTTTTCGTCATTTATGTTTAGAAGCCACGTCAAGTAAGAATATAATATGTAGGTAATGTAAGTATAGTGACCGACTGATCACGATTGATGCCAGTCGGTCGAAACATCGGACAATCAATATATGTAGGTATTTATTACCTCTAAATACTTAATCGCGAGTAAGACTCGTTGTCTCATATTATATTAAGTATTTTTTTCTACTGTTTTACTTGGCAGTTCTGGTCATAACTTGGCTTTTTATTATACAGTATAAGGTAATAAACAAACCAACTGTTAACCGAGTGGTTACAGCCTGTCGACGCCTACAATACGAGAACTAACACTCGGGTACTGCGCTTGGTTATACATATAACACTGGTACTTTACTGACATTGAGAAACGGGTATCAGGCGTGAGTCTATAGGTACACAATATATCTATTTAGTACTAGCGGTCGCCTAGTGGTCAAAATTCGACCACAATTCCTAAACTTGCTACTTTGGTTTTTGTTTGTCTCTATTACATATAAATAAGGTATATGTAACCATAGTTACAAAGAATTGTACGATGTCAGACGAATAATGTCGAAATACTACGAACGCGATTCGACTGCGTGTGTCAAATGCATGGTTGTGTGCGTGTAGTGTTTTTTCATTAATTTAATGTAGTTCCAATGCATATTTTATAAAGCCAGAGAAGTGTGTCAGGATCGTAGCAAATAGAAATCCGTAGTCTCTGCCTCCCTCTGGAAAACAGGCGTAAATCTATGTATGCATGTATGTATGTATTTTATAAAAATATTAGGATTCGCCCATCCTTCTCCATATAAACTTTAACTTTGCCAAATTTCATACTTCTCCGTCCGCACAATTTTCGTAAAAAGGGGTACAAAGTTTTCGCTTCACGTATTAATATATAGATAACTAGCTTTAGCCCGCGGCTTCGCTCGGGTTAATTTAGAATTTGATAAACAATCCGGGTTGTACTCTGCTTGTAATAATATAATTCAATCATGATTCGAAAGACACGTGGCGCCATCTATTATCATAAGAACGTTATTATTGTTTTCATCGGGAACAGTAATTTTTTTCGGAATAAAAGGTAGCCTATGTCCGTTTCTGTACACCTGACAACGTATATGCAAAATTTCAGAATGATCGGTTCAGTGGTTTAGGCGTGAAAAGGTAACAAACAAACTCATTATTGCTTTTATAATATTAGTTAGGAAGTTAGGATAATTAGCGACGCGCCTCGGCTGTAGCACTGGTAGCACAAAACCTTAACAAATTATACAGCTAAACCTTCCTCATGAATCACTTCTTCTATTGGTGAAAACCGCATAAAATTCGGTCAGTAGTTTTTAAGTTTATCACGAACAGGCAGACAGACGCGGCGGGGGATTATGTTCGATAATAATAGTTATGTAGTGATATATTATAGAAGTTACACACACTCCTTAAATATCATCATACTATTCGATTACACATCGTACTGTTCGGTGTTAACAAAAATACACACACTTTTACGTTTTGAATAGAACTGTACCTACTTGTATTTTACACCCCGTTTTAAGAGATTACAAGCGATTTCTTCCACTTATCGGTAACAAGTTTGGAGTAAACGAGGTAAATCTTCTAAGAGCATGTTTCAGACTTTCCCTAAAGAAACATACAGATTTATTTATGGGCTTTGAAAATTAATAGTAATAAGCTGAAAAAAAAAATCGTGTTTGTTTGTTATCCTTGTCCGCGTCTTCGTTCGCGTAAATGTAGGTTAGGTTAGTACCTAATAGTACTTTTTTTTGATAAAATGTACACTTTGTTCTTTTCTATTCCCCTGACAACATGTTTGCGAAATTTTATACTGATCGGCCGAGTAGTTAAAGCGTAAAAGCGTAACAAACAAGCGAACAAATTCACATTTGCATTTATTATAATAGTTAGGCTTTAGATAATCAAAAGAAACTAATTGTTACCTGCGTCTTCTCCTTTATTAAATTAATACATACAATATGTATGGATATTTAACAAAAGGGGTAGACTGAGTTTTATTATACCTCATATTCAAGGTTTTGTCAAAGCCTAACTTCCTAACTAATATTATAAAAGCGAAAATGAGTTTTTTTGTTTGTTTGTTACCTTTTCAAGCCTAAACCACTGAACCGATCATCCTGAAAGTACAGAAACGACCATACGCTACCTTTCATCCCGAAAAAAAATACTATTCCCGAGGAAAACAACAATAACGTTCGTATGATAATAGATGGCGCCACGTGTCTTTCGAATCATGATTGAATTATATTACTACAAGCTAAGTACAACCCGAATTGATTGTCAAATTCTAAATTAACGCGAGCGAAGCTGCGGGCAAAAGCTAGTAAAATATAAAATAACAAATATGGTTGACTAGTAGATAATACCCGTGGCATTAAGTCCGCCGATGTACTATTTTGTGTATAAAGTTTTAAATAAATAAAATAATAAGAAAAAAATAAACGTTTATCTACCGAACAAATTTATAGGTACTTCTGCTACCTAACTCACTAATAAAAAATACATATTTATGCTATGAAGCCAACAGCCTGATATAATAAACGCTTCATAAAATACATGTGAATTTTTCACCATATTTTCCCATGAAGCCCGAGGCCGTAGCGCCCTAATACAAATAAAATCACCCTCTTGCTTCCGGTGTGTCATACGAGGCGAGTAATGAATTATGTAGGGGAGGTGGACAGCGTACTGTAGACACTCATGTACGTGTATTTCTCAAAAGTATTCGTATAAGAATGAACTGCACGGATGGCGTAGTGGTTTAAGTGGTCGGCTCGCCACTGCCAATGCGTCGAGTGTTGTGGGTTCGTTCGCCACATGTGACAAAAACTGTGTAATCCAAAAATAGTTTATAATAATATAATATTCTACTACATAGACACAACACCATCTAGCCCAAACTAAGCATAGCTTGTACTATGGGTACTAGACCATGGATAAACATACATATATACTTTTTTTTTTGTAAATACATACATATTATACATAGAAACACCCAGACCAAGACAGACATCTATGTTCATGCACACAAATGTTTGACTTGTGCGGGAATCGAACCCGCGACCTCAGGCGTGGCAGGCGGTTACACTAACCACTACGCCATCGAGGCCGCCATTTTGTTGTTCTGAGTCTGGGTGTTATTTATTTGAATGTTTGTAAAGTCCCCCCGATACAGGAATTATTCCTAGTAAGGGGACTGTCCTTTTCAATAAAAAAAAAATTTAATGAACATCAGTCTGAACTGAGATAGACTCACCTTTGCACATCCCTAAAGTCTCCTTACAAAAGTATATGGACGTACTTTCTGAAAAACGTTCCAACCCACATTCGGGTCAAAATCGAGTTATTATTAGCAAATTAGTCACGGGGTTACTATTTACTAGCTGGAAAAAATTGGTAGGTCTACTATCACTCTAAATATGAAATCATGACTTAGTAGCCCAATTCACATGTATGAAGAAGCAATACGGGATTGAACTTCAATCTCGATTATCTCAAAATGTTAACTTTGTGGGTTGGAACGTTTTTCAGAAAGTACGTCAGTATAAGTGTAAGCTTTTGCATTGCATGGAAATGTATTTCACCCATATTTCTATAGCTTAATAATAACATCAGCCACGTATATAACTGTCCCACTGCTGGGCACGGGCCTCTTTTCAGTGTGAGAAGGGTTAGGCCACAGTCTACTACTCTGGCTCAGTGTGGGTTGGCAGACATCACACATCTTTGAGCACATTATTGAGATTTCTCAGACATGCAGATTTCCTCAACATGTTTTCCTTAGCCGTTAAAGCGAGCGATAATTAATTAAAACCTCTGAGTCTTCTTCGAAGAGGTTAATGAAAACACTATGTGGGTCTGTGTGTCTGTCTGTTAGTGACAGGCATAACTTCGGAACCACTGGACCGATAGACTTGTTACTTGGTATGCAGACACCTTGGGGTCATACCTCGGTCGAGTTTGAATATGGGCCCTGCGGGTCAAAAAACCTCCGAGTTATAGGGATCATTTCTTTTAATTACTTTTACATTTAAGACGAAGAGGTTGAATCCTGGGTTTTTACACCCATCTCGTTTAATACGCACATATCTTCGAAAAGTCAGAGATGACTTGAGATAGAACTGGAGACGTCTGCGTGGCAGTCCAGTGGTTTCCCACTAGGATATCACTGGTTTCCCTTTTGCCAAAGAATAAAAACTGTAATAGTTTTTATTCTTTAGTAAAGAAGCGACTCTCACTCGCGTAGTAATAAGACTGGCAGTACAGTAGTGCCGGCGTCATTCAATTGTTACCATCATCATCATGTCAGCCAAAAGACGTCCACTGATGGACATAGACCTCCCCCAAGGTTTTCCACACAGACCGGTCTTGAGCCACTACTGATTTTCTTTAATTGTTACCAATTAAAGAAAATGAGTAATTTTGTACCATTACATTCATTGCTATATAGCAAAACAATAAGTAAAATACGTGCTCTACTTGAATCATTTATTTACACACAATAACAGCTACTAAGATAAAACTTTCATTTTTAAAGTGGGAAATTTTGTTACCCCAAATAATAATTATATTAAGGACAAGAGTAACTTTAGTAATAAGAATTTATAAAATAATGGCTTGCTAATAACAGTTTCACTACAAGTTGTAATATCTGAAGTCTAAAACTGTTGTTTCGGATATAAAAACTTTTATCGTCAGCCCAAATTTTATAAGACGTTAACTTGTCTACAAAATAATTATTCTAATTTTTGTAAAAGCTTTCATGCTGAGTTTTATAAGAAAATTGCGTACATATGCATACATACTTACATATATTACAGAATGTGTAACATAATTGTGTTGGCAGATTAAAAACGATATCATATTATAAATCGAAATACAAAAAAAAACGAATCATAAAATTTAGCTTATAACGGTGTGCTTAATTTGCCTGTTTCGATGATGCAACGGAAGTGATTACTATGCATGAGGTTATTAGATTTTATGCCAAGAAATTTTAAGTAGCAATAGCACCCACATAAGGCGCTATTGCCGTCGACAGGGACTAATTCCAAACACCGCTGCTAATGAAAATTAAATGAAATGAAAATCTAACCTTAAACCAATGCTTGTGAAATGTAATTGTAATGTATCGATTGTCATTTCGCTAGCTATGACTTGACTTTCACTTCATTTGAGATACTTACACCTATATTTATCACTTCGGTGATAAACCCGTAAGATATATGATTACGTATGTATGTATAATTATTATTGTCGTTGATGTAAGAAGAGCCTGCACTTCACTTGACGGTAGCGGTAACCGCTTGTCATGGACGCTGTGTTGTCTTCATACTATAGAAGAAATTTTAATGTTCTTAGAGTCTGTTGATTCAATGTTTTTTATGGATATTACTGAAGTACTCAAATATTCTTAGTGCGCTACATGTCGTTAGAATTATTCCAAATTTAAATATTTATTCTTGGTATTGGTAACGATAACGAAGAAAAATCTATAACCCTTCACCCGCTTCAAAACTCAAATTCACCACCGGCTATCACATTAAAATATACCATTAGATCATATCATACCCTCGCAGTACATAAACATTCTATCACCGGAACGACAGGTGAAAACAAACGGTGCTTTGTTATCGCTCCACGTCAAATCCAGTGGTACTTTTACTGCCAAATGGGCCATTACATCAAGTGTGGATATACCAAGCGATTATGTTTGACGAATGAAAATATACCCCATTGTTCGAGGGCTGTACGTAACCCAGGTAATCTGGAAACGTAACGCGTATTTTGATGTTTGCGTAAAAGGCCATGAAAGGATATGTTTATTGTGTGTATGTATCGTACTGGTTTTCCGTTTGTATTGTTTGGGTTTTAATTGATTACGTTCGTAATGGTAGTTCAATATCTGTTTGTTTGCACTATAGACGGATATAATATTGACTCACTCATTCTCCTATTCACTAGCCTGTATACTTCTAATGGTAAGCAGAGCTGTTTTCATTTAAATTTACTTGAAAATGTTCTTGAATCTTACCTAATAAAATACGTGCAATTGGAGGACGGTCGGGACGGTTTGTTAACAGTAAAATGTAATAACGCCTTGCTACCAGAGAATCGAATCCAAGATCTTACGATCGCACCCAAACGTAAGTGTAAACCGAAATGTGTTTCTACAATTTTTATTAAAGGGGTGAAAATTATGCTGCTTTATAGAGAAGTAATAAAAATATATTACTATCATGTTCTTATTTCATTTATACATATCTCATTTGACCATAAAGATGAAATATTTTTTTTTGTATATTTCTGTGCAATAAGTTTGGACAAGCATTATTTATAAATTTTCCAAATTTCAATACAATTAGTTGTTCCTGAGGTAAGCAGCTTTAATATAAAAACAGACAATATGGGTGCCGTATTTACTGTTTAGAGAGGCACCCTAAAAGACAACAAAGAAAGAACAATAAATTAATGTATTGAAAAATAATTTATATATAGCATGGCATGTCTTATTTCTTTTTGATTTACGAGTATAATTTCCAACAGCTTTATTTTTACAACCACCGCTCTTAGGGATTATCCGTGTATCGTGGAAGCTTTACAAACATTAAATTATGGACATGAAGTATCGGCTGCTATGAATCACACAAACTTTGGTCCGTGTGGGAATTGAGATTATACACTGGGCATATTATGAAGGTTGTTATATATGTAGTTTCTTTTTCATGTCGAATACTGTAAAATATCTATTTCTTAAACAACGGGTTTTAAGATTCAATACGTGACCACGATCGATGCAAGTCGGCCGAAAAATCGAGGTATAAATAGTTGGAACATTGAGACAACTACCATCTTAGTCTCCTCGTGACCATGGCTGCTGAAAAGCAACCGAAACGTAGAGGAAAGTGTAAACTTAAATATAAATAGTTTTAATAATTTAATTAGCTATAAAATTAGTAAAGTTTAATAGTAGTAGTAGTAGTGTAACAGTTTCTAAATTATGTAATAATATGTTAAATAAACGCGATAAAATCCGTATAAACTAGTTTAGTTTCAATGAATAACATTCGCGTAAACGAAGATAATATTATTTTATTTTATTAAGACCCGTTGTATCTAATATTATATTAAGTAGGTACCTACGACGACTCGATGGCGTAGTGGTTAGTGTAACCGACTGCCACGCCTGAGGTCACGGGTTCGATTCCCGCACAAGTCAAACATTTGTGTGCATGAACATGGGTGTTTGTCTTGGTCTGGGTGTTTCTATGTATAATATGTATGTATTTACAAAAAAATAAGTATATATGTATGTTTATCCATTGTCTAGTACCCATAGTACAAGCTCTGCTTAGTTTGGGCTAGTTGGTGTTGTGTGTATGTGGTAGAATATTATTATTATTACCAATGATTAAAATCATTTTCGGTTTAGAGAACTTTATTACTCAAAAACAAACTTTACAGTTTACTTAAATATTGAGCAATACATATATGTTTTACGTGACAACATCTAATAAATCTATGAACGCCGGCTGCACGCACGATAAAGGATGACTCATTGTCCCGTTACGCTCATTGTAACGTTACGGGAAAGAAATTTTGTTATGACGTTGTCACGTTAAACTATCGTCCGTAAACCGACTTTACAAACAACCAATTTTTTGTCTTTTTACCACTAAATTTTGCTTACAAATCGCAGAAGTCAATAAAAATATATATTTTATCACCACTCTATGGCAAGACTGACACGTTAAGCATATGGCTACCGCGCGCCGCTTATATATACGTGCATCATATTGAACCGGCCATCTGCATCGGAGTAATTTGTAACATTGATGTGATTAGGTACGTGTTTGAGCAGTTTGGGGTGGAAATGTTCATGAGGTCCGGGCGCTCGTGCTTTTTTCAGAGAATTGACTAAGCGGCTAATCTACACTTTGCATGACCAAGCTGGACTCTTCTTAGCTCAATGAATCAGCATTGCCTTTCAACGTAGAAAAGTAGCCAGTCTTCTGGACACTTGTCCAGTCGTCTATGATGCTGTGGAATTTTACGACGCTGTCTAAACCAGACATTTTTATTTACCGATTTACTGTAGTATATTTTATGCCATGACTTTTTATTTTGTTTTTTTAAGTTATGTCAATATTAATTAAGTTGTAGGTGATTGATGATGGTTGCCTTTATACATTACTTATGTTTTAATAGTAAATAATCCTTACTTCCTTACTAATATTATAAATGCGAAAGTAACTCTGTCTGTCTGTCTGTCCGTCTGTTACCTTTTCACGCTCAATCCGCTGAACCGATTTTGATGAAATTTGGAATGGACATAGCCTGAGACCCTGGGAAGGACATAGACTATATAACATCACGCTACGGCTCACGGGAACGGCGCAGCAACCACAAACACGACTGATGCGGGTGAGACCGCAGGCACAGCTAGTATTCTATATTCAGACATTTACTTCATCAATTGTATTGAAAAACAAAACACAGAAGCACTTAGTTCTTCCACAAAGAGAATCTTTCCGCTATAACATAAAGATACGAACCCTGGCCACCTCCAGGATGGACCTTGTTTAAACTAATAAAATCTTTGACGTGTTTCTCAGACGGCCGTTGGTATCCTGTTACCCGGGCCTGTTGCTTTTATTTTCATTTACCCAACCTAACTTAATAAAGTGGTCCGTCTACCCACAAAGAGTTGTGAGGTTTTCATTAAAAAATCATATTTGCTGAGAGTCTTTGGTTATTTCACCAACGACGGTGTGATCTAATTACGTACGGATGTTTTTGTTTTTAGCGACTGTGAACTGAAGGTGAAGGAAAATAAAATGTAACCTAAATTTATGTAGCTTGTTTTGGGTCAGGTAATAAAACTCGTAATGGTTTTAATTATAAAGCTTATATTGTATTTTTTGCAGTATCATTTACACTTCGTATAACATTGTCGAATGTCCGGTTGCAATAATTCTGCCACAGTACGCTCATTACTATATCAGGTAGTGGGAAATTTCAATCAAATCAGCAACCAGTTTATAATCCTAATCCTATCCTAATCCTAATCCTATCCTATCCTAACTAATATTATAAAAGCGAAAATGAGTTTTTTTGTTTGTTACCTTTTCACGCCTAAACCACTGAACCAATCATCCTGAAATTTTGCATATACGTTGTCAGGTGTACAGAAACGGACATAGGCTACCTTTCATCCCGAAACAATTTATTGTTCCCGAGGAAAACAACAATAACGTTCTTATGACAATAGATGGCGCCACGTGTCTTTCGAATCATGATTGAATTATATTATTACAAGCAGAGTACAACCCGAATTGATTGTCAAATTCTAAATTAACGCGAGCGAAGCCGCGGGCAAAAGCTAGTAATAATAATTATTTTACCAATGTATATAAGGAATTATATACATTGGTAAAATAATTAACTACAAAAATATAAGCAACTAGCTGACCCAGCAGACGTTGTTCTGCCCAAACATTGACTTATTTTTTTTATTCTTGTACTCGTTCGCAGCGCCGTCTGCTGGGTCCATTTCAAATGTAAACCATCCAGAAATACATAAACACGTACAAAATAATTATACAGGGGGTCCAGTAATTAATAAAAAAAATGACTTATAGTAGAATTTTTTTTTATTAAAATGTGCAATAATTTAGCGCATTCAAAGAAATAAAGTAAACACTTCAGATCTACAATATAAGTATAGATGTCATACTTTGACTGTCTATCTATTAGCATAATTAGCGTTTAATAATAAAACAACAAGAAACCCATGAAATTCATTAATTTATGGTCGTAGTGTACAAGAAAGATAAAGATGGTAATTTAAAAAAAAAACATATCGCAGGTAGTAATTAGGGCTTAGGATAGATATTTTTTCATATTTTTTTCTGAACGGCCGTCAGTTCTAATATAATACATTTCAAGGTTATCCATTAATTACCGGACAACCGGTATAGTAAACTTCGGTGTCACATAGGTGCTGAATGAGAATACTGTACACGGTCTCTAGCTCGACTGCCGAGTCCGGCAAAGTGTTATTAAGTTTTTCTATCAAGTGAAACTCCACAGCAGCACCGAGTCCGAAGCTATGCCCGTTAGACATCAATGAGCTCGCACTCTAATAATAATAATATTCTCCAGACCGAATTTCGATCATGGCGGCCAATCTGAACGGAGACTGGCCATCTGCACAGGAGATATTATAGCGCACAAGCGTGTGCACAAACACAAGTGCACTCTCTGTTCCCTAACCCTCAAGATCCGACGGGACGGTAATCCGACAAGACCGAAGAGAGATCAGGCGCAGGACCAACGGCTTTACGTGCTTTCCGAGGCACGGGGGTGTCTAACACCGCCAACTTCCTAACTCCGGGCTGCTATTGAGATTTCTTAAATATAAACCCAATAACTTTTTGTTGGCCCGACCCGAGATTCGAACCCGAGACCTCATGCACAGCAGTCACATTCACTACCGCTGCGCCACGGAGGTTTGCACCCTATTACGTAGAGTATAAAATCATAGCTAACAAAATATGAGTGATGCAATAGATCTCTACGCAGCCGTAGAGTCTTATATCTCCGAAAGGTTCACTTCTAGCAACCCTTTTGGAGATATAACCGTAAGGTTATGTACGAAGGATGTTGATGGCGTAGTGGTTTAAGTGGTCGTCTCGCCGCTGCCACTGCGCCAAGTATTGTGGGTTCGAATCCCAGACGGGACAAAAATCGTGTGATCCACAACGGTTGTCCAGAGTGTAAGTGTTCTTTGTGTCCGTTGTTTGAATACTTGTAAAATGTCCGATACAGGAATTATTCCTAGTACAGGCGTCGGCCTCGATGGCGTAGTGGTTAGTGTAACCGACTGCCACGCCTGAGGTCGCGGGTTCGATTCCCGCACAAGTCAAACATTTGTGTGCATGAACATGGATGTTTGTCTTGGTCTGGGTGTTTCTATGTATAATATGTTTATATTTACAAAAAAAAAAGTATATATGTATGTTTATCCATTGTCTAGTACCCATAATACAAGCTCTGCTTAGTTTGGGCTAGATGGTGTTGTGTGTATGTGGTAGCATATTATATTATTATATTATATATTATTATATTATTTAAAAAAAGGTAAACTCCAAATGTTAACAAGGTCTTTACCAAAGATACAATCTTATAAATATTATTCCAGGCCTCTTTAGACCCTAGTATTAAAGTCCAGAGAAAACTAATAAAAATAGAGGCTTATCAAATATTTATCATTTATACAAGGGGTATTAAAGATAAATATTTGATAAGTCAAAGTAAATGTTTAGTAAGTTAGTGTCGTATTTAGGCTTGACTTTCATTATTTCAAGAGAGTTTGATCGTAAAATTTTACATTTACGTGTACGACTGAGGGAGGGGCCTTCTTAGACAATGAAATATTTTTATGACTAGCTTTACTGAATAATAAATAGAGATTTTTATAGAGTTAAATAGTAATGTAACTTTTTAAATTGCTTCTTTTTATAGCAGGGACTTTATTTGTTAGCATTATGAACAAATTAATTTGATTATAATAAAGAATTCGGAACCAAATTCGTTTGAGTTCGAATTTTTCGAATCGTTGGTCTGTTGGTCTCCCCACTGAGCTATCGCTGCTATCTATTTATACTATAATATGCTACTATCTATACTATAATTTTATAAATCTGAAGAGTTTGTTTGTTTGAACGCGCTAATCTCAGGAACGAAAAGGTCCGAAATGAAAAATTATTTTAGTGTTGGATAGTTTATTTATCGAGGAAGGCTATAGGCTATATAACATTACGCTGCGACCCACGGGGGCGGCGCAGTAACAATAAACGCGGGTGAAACCGCGGGAACATCTAGTTAAGAATATATGAGGCAAGTCGGATCTAATACACTTTTACCTATCCCTTTCGAGATATACGTAAGTTTACATAATTATGTACCAGAAACTTTGTCAGTGATTAAAATAAATAAAATATAGCTGGAATCCACTGTAGATTTAACTTAAATTTAAAACAAATACACGCGTTTATCCCAAACGCATTTAAAAGCAAAGTTTAAAAACATTTCCTTATCATTTCTTTACAAACTACACGACGGGGACATCACCTTCTATATAAAAGTTTTATGGCTCGGAAGAAAGGGGGTTCAGCTATCACAAATAAACAGTACAAGTTTTTGCATCGAGTTGGTTGTTTTTTTACCAACTTGGTGCAAAGTTGAACGCACGGAGATCAATTATACGGGGTTGTAAGAGTTTTATGGGGTTTATCTTAACCATTATTGGTGTAGGGGTGCACCTTAAGTAGGGTTAAAGCAGTAATAGCCTTCGGGCAAAACATAAGCCGGTCTCACATGCCGCTTGTCTGCCTTAGCACGTCAACGTCCTACTGTCTATTTTAGATTTATATTAAATAATATATCTTAGCTCAAATTATTTCCTCTCTATAATATTATTAAGTTATTATTGTTATTATCTTTAGTTTTTATAGTCAGTAGTATATGGCATAATGGCTGTAACACCTTGTTAATCTGAGTTGTAAAATACTGAAATTATATTTAACTAGCGATTTAAAAGAGTGGCCGTAAGTTTCTTGCAGGTTTCTTCTCATAGGCTCTACCCTTTGCCTGAACCTAGCAACTAACCTAAATGTAGCTTCAGTAACTTAGTAAACTCACTAACCTATATACTTTGACGTTCATAAGTGTTACTTTGTGACCTAAATGAATAAATGATTTTTGACTTGACTTGACTTGACTTTGACTTGACTAGACTTGACTTGACGGTTTTACGTGAATGATCAAAATTAGAAAACTAACTAACTAACGGTTATTTAGTCTGTACATACATACATACATACATAGATTCACGCCTGTTTCCCAGAGGGGTAGGCAGAGACTACAGATTTCCATTTGCTACGATCCTGACACACTTCTCTGACTTCATTCACTTTCATCACATTCCTCATACTCGCTCATAACATACAATAATAAATTAACATTACATGTGGTTTAAGTTTAAAGTCCGTTATCTAACGTTGAGACAAGACACATTCTGATATTATTTACTATAGAAAGCACGTCCATTCCATATACTATGAGTGCTCCTCCAAACAAACGTGGCTTGAAGTTAGTGCACGCTTTTAAATTTATTTTAGAACTCGACAGAATGTTCGACAAAATGCTAGTCTTGTGAATTCGGTTGTGTGGTACACGAATTGGCAGATGTAACAAGATGTTATTTCGAGAGGAGTAAAATAAGGGCAGAGCGGTGACATACTACACAATGTCTTATAGTCTTTAAGTTGTCATAGCAATCACTTTGTCGCCCTCGATGGCGTAGTGGTTAGTGTAACCGACTGCCACGCCTGAGGTCGCGAGTCAAACATTGTGTGCATGAAAATGGATGTTTGTCTTGGTCTGGGTATTTCTATGTATAATACGTATGTATTTACAAAAAAAAAAGTATATATTATGTATGTTTATCCATTGTCTAGTACCCATAGTACAAGCTCTGCTTAGTTTGGGCTAGATGATGTTGTGTGTATGTGATAGAATATTATTATTATTATTATTACTTAATTTATAATGTAATTCATAACTTTTTGTATACAAATAATAATGTTGTATAAGTATTCTTTATTATATAGTATGTGCCCTTAATGTATGTGGCACAGGTTTACCCTAGTACAGGCACCCCTTATATATTACCTTTACGGTGTAACATTAAGCTCTGTATCCATTTGTACCAATTTAAGTTGAACAAATGATTATTATTATTATTATATTCAGGAAACCTGCATATCATGGTGGTTGTCTCGTCACTGCCACTGCGCCGAGTGTTGTGGGTTCGAAACCCACACGGGACAAAATGTTGTGTGATCCACAAATGGTTTTCCTGTGTGTTCTTTGTGTCCGTTGTTTGAATGTTTGTAAAGTCTCCGCGACGTTGCGATAGCTCAGTGGGGCGACCAATAGACTGCAATGCAGAGGGTCTCGAGTTTGAACCTACGCCGCGCACCTCTGACTTTCGGAAGTTATATGACTTTTCGAAATTATGTGCGTGTTGATTGACAATATTATCGCCTGCTCCGTGCCTCGGAGAGCACGTTAAGCCGTCTGTCCCGGCTGCCATGAACATCTACGGCAGTCGTTATTGGGAAGTAATTGCCCTCTAATATCCTGACACTGGTCTAGCCTTAGGGTATCGTTAGCCTTCGGATTGCGGAGGTCAGATGGGAGTCGCTCCGTCAAATCCGGTTAGACTAGAAAGCCGACCACAAGTGGCTTGGGAATAATAAAGGCAAGTTATTTACATAAATATTGTCACAAATAGATTAATGCTGGATAATCTATAATTGGCAAATGTTTTAACCACCATACTTTTTTGTGATCTATTTGATATCAATCTGTAAACATTTGCTGTTGATAAACCATAATAATAATAATAAATAAATAAAGTAGTTATAATAACTTTTAAACTTTCGCGTTGCATGATATATATAATATGTAACAATGCATGGACAAACAAAAATATGCCAAAAGTGAGGATAAATCAAAATTCTTCTGCCTCAAAACGGAGACATGACATCGCAGCACCAGTCAGCTAGTGACCACGGCCGGTGTAACCTGGTCGAAACGTCAAGCCTATAAAAGGTAAACATTATGTATGATCGCGTTAATACCCGTTACATATTATGTAAATAAAGTAGTTAATTTTTTTTATTTTGCTCGTCAAAATGACCACACTCCACCTGATGGTAAGCAGTCGTGTGGTCTAAGAGCAGTGGCCTCCACACCGCCCTTATAGCAGCCGAGGCGATGTTGAGGTCTCTACTTTGACGGACTGAGAAGGTGCTTTTTCACAACCCGCTTAAAGGACCCAGGATTGATTTGAATTGAATTATTTTAATATATTAAAAACATTATCGTATTAAAACTGTTTTGAAATTCAGATTCCTCGATATTTGTAACGAGGTATTAGACCGACAGAACTACAGCATGTCTTGTTTTTAAAGGACAACTTTAATAAATTCCTATACTTAATATTGTACTTTGTTATAATAATGTTGTGTACAAAAGTTCAAAATTTGCCTTTGAGATTAAACTTTACATCTACATGTGTAATGCGATAGGTAATGTGGGTGTTTTAAATTAGTCCTAATCCTAACTAATATTATAAAAGCGAAAATGAGTTTGTTTGTTTGTTTGTTACCTTTTCACGCCTAAACCACTGAACCGATCATCCTGAAATTTTGTATATACGTTGTCAGGTATACAGAAACGGACATAGGCTACCTTTCATCACAAAAACTGTTCCGAGGAAAACAATAATAACGTTCTTATGATAATAGACGGCGCCACGTGTGTTTCGAATCATGATTGAATTATATTATTACATGCAGAGAGAAATCCGTAGTCTCTGCCTACCCCTCTGGGAAACAGGCGTGAATCTATGTATGTATGTATGTAGAGTACAACCCGAATTGATTGTCAAGTTCTAAATTATCGCGAGCGAAGCCGCGGGCAAAAGCTAGTAATCAATATTTTTGTGGCCACAAATATACATAAATATCTCATCAATACGGTTTTAGGTATCACCTATCACTGTCTACCGGGCATAGTTACATCTTCCGTGCTGCTGCTGTTAAGAATTTCTTGACAAAAAATCTTAATGACATTTGACATTTGCCCGATCTGGTAATCGGACCCGAGACATTAAGGTCAGCATCCGCAAACATTAATCATTGCACCACAGATCCTACTCGGTAACCAACGGTTACCAGTTACCACCGTACGGCTTGTTGACTCGTTTACTATAATTAAGAATATAAAAATATTTTAAGATCCTATCTTATACAAGACTGCACGGATGGCTTAGTGGTTAAAGGGGTCGCCTCGCCACTGCCACCGCGCCAAGTGTTGTAGGTTCGATCCTTACCCGGGACAAAAATTTGTGTGATCCACAAATAGTTGTTCCGAGTCTAGGCGTTCTTTGTGTCCGTTGTTTGAATGTTTGTAAAGTCCCCCGCGACTCAGAAATTACTCCTAGTGAGGCAGAAGTCGTTTAAAAAAAATATAAAAGCGAATGTGAGTTTATTTGTTTGTATACGCTTTCACGCTTTAACTACTCGATCGCTCATCATTAAACTTCGCTTATGCGTTATGAGGGATACAGAAAAGTACATAGGGTACCTATCATACAGATAAAAAGCACTGTACTCGAGGGATATAAATTTATTGACAAAATCTTCATTAACGCAAGCCAAGCCGCGGTTAAAATGTAGTAATCTCTAAAATCAAAACAATATTATAAACAATTCACACGTCTGATATTCCGTGTTGATAGGCCAAACAATACTAGCTCTCGTAAAACTTGGTATCGTTATTTACAAACATTTAAATCAATGTGGATTACACGATTTATTTCCAGTGCTGGAACATACAAAACGCCATACATTAGTTGCTAGCCAAGTGAGTTGTTACCACACATACATGCCTGTATTTTTTCGTGATTGGCAGAAATGCATTACATTGACATTTCGCTGGCTATGTATTAAGGTTACACGTAATGGGGAAGAGCCTATTGTCGTCTACGTATCATATGTCCAAAGTCCAATGGACTACTAAGAAATTCCTAACAGAAACACTAAACAACACTTTTCTCGACGCGAAATACGAATCCAAGACTCACTAATCGTTCGCAGATATAAAGGTAAACTAATTCCGCGAGGCCAACGAAACAGGCTTACACTTATCTGGCTATCTTAAAACATTCCTTTTTAAAGTCGTAAGAATACGATATCGGAAATAAATGAGGACTCAATAAAAGGCGCAGAAATAGATCTCTCTATTCTTGTCATCGCCACTTATAAGGAATTTATCTACTTGTCATTGTGATCCTCGATAAAAACTAAGGGAAAATGAAAGAACTGTTCTTTGGTAAAGGGTCGTATATAAAGGAGTATATTATAATATATCATCTTATGTTATAATCGTCGAAGATAAAAACATTGTTTCGTTAAGATTTGGGCATAGAAATGGCGCTATTTACACTGTGCGATGACTCAGCAAAAGTGAAAGCAACTGCAGCGCATGTGATCTTGAGTTCGATTCTCGGGTTAGACAGAATTATTTTTTGTACCAGCACAAAGTCTGGAACTAAGCCCGGTTACGTATAACTGTAATAGAGAGCCTATTAGTTAGACTTTAAATCATAACTAGCGAAATCTTACTGTAATACAATTTTACTTTTCCCGTTAGAGATATACAGGCGTGAAACTGTATATATTAAGATTTAATATTAAAATATTTATTTGCACCATCACTTATACAGGTTGACCAACTGTAAACCAGCGCTGGTGCACTCAATTTGGGTGCCCAACTAACGCTGAGGTGACCCTTTTCGTCGAGGGCATACACATTTTGTATTATTAATTTGTATAATTATTTTGTTTTAATTAATTGTGTGTGCTCTGTACGAAATAAACGTGATTTTCTTTCTTTATTAAAATCATCTTTCGGTTACATCAAAATTCAATAGCTAATCAAATACTACAATAATTGAATATTGTAAAAAAAATATATGTACGTAAGTATGTACCCCACCCCATACCTAGTGAAATAAAAAAATAAAACGATTTTCTCGTGCCCTCTTCTTTATAAATAGTGGTGTGACGGCAAACTTATATCTCGCCGGGGGGAGTGATATATTCCGATTCGCCGCCAATCGTCAAAGTTATATATCAAAGACGATCTAAGGAGGCCACCAGGAGGCCCTGATGTATAGGTACTTACGCACGTCTCTATTTGTCAATGACTCGCTTTTGTCTGTTTTGTACAAGGCATTTTTATTGAATACTTAGTAAAAGACTTCTATTGAAGAGTAAGTATAATAGAGATAGTAAAATTGATTTTTATGATGCCCGAGGGAATATTTCAATATCGTCTTCTTAGAGTAAAAATTAATGAGTCAATTGTCGAGCTGACATACGTTTGTCCGTTTGTGTATTGTTTGCACAATTAATTTTATTTTTTTTCCGTATTTCCCCTTGACGCTCATGAAGTTAAGTAACACCTTGCCTGAAATAGAAGATGTGTATACTTTGCCTGGTAGACAATGGCCTAAACCTAGTCACACTAAGAAAATGCCTATAATGATGACAATATTTCACCTTTGACAAAAAATAGCAGAGTTACAAGTACTTATCTTATCTTATGTGGGGGCCAGTCAGTGCAGACCGGCGGCACTTCGACCCAGTAGGATCTTTTGTGTCAACACTCTCCCAATAACGACTGCCATAGATGTTCATGGCAGCCGGGACCAATGGCTTAAAGTGCTTTCCGAGGCACGGAGCAGGCGATAATAATAGTCAATCAATACGCACATAATTTTGAAACGCCATATAACTTCCGAAAGTCAGAGGTGCGCGACGTGGGTTCGAACCCGAGGCCCTCTGCATTGCAGTCTGTTGGTCTCCCCACTGAGCTATCGCTGCTCTTACAAGTACTTAACATAGTATAACAAATAGTTCTTTCGAAATATTTGATTCAAATTACCATGGAAAATTAACATAAGTCAAGCAAAAAGCAAATACAACTAGATAATTATTTGAAAACAATCAAATGTTTTAAGAAAACAAAATCGAATTAAGGCTTATTTTATTATTAACAAGACTTACATACAATTTAAGGTATAACAACGACAGAGTCATCTAATCCAAATTAGTTTTAAGATAATTTGTAATCCTCGATTTTCTGCGTTTTGAACTTTGCTTTCTTTGTAAAGAACCAATTAAAGTTAATTCCAAGAAACATTAAACCTAAAACATCAAATAAATATATTGACTGCAAAGATAGTGTAGTGGTTTCAGTGGTCGTCTCAACGTTGCCGCCGCGCGAAGTTCTGTAGGTTCGATTCTCACACGGGACAAAAAATGTTGTCCACAAGTAATTGTTCTGAGTTTTGATGTCTTTATGTCTGTTTTTTAATGTTTCAAACGACCCTGTGACACAGGAATTATTTTTAATGCTGGAGTCTAAAGAAAGAAATTGAAAACCAACACAAAATCATTGTCGATTTTTAACATTCCACGTTCCATATTTTACCTGAACGATGTATGGAAAGGTCGAAATTATACTTTTACAGTACGCTAACAGTTTTATTATTTCAATATATCGAAACAGACACATTTATAGACTTTTTATAGCCGATCAAACTTAACTATTGCGAATTTTACTTTTTCTCTGAACATAAAAACGTTGTCAGGTGAATTTTGATTCGAGATACGAAATCTGCGTTTTTAAATATATTTTTATTGTTTTACATTGCCTATAGTAATGTATAAAGTAGTATCAAAGTAATTTCTATTGAATATTGATTTTTATTTTGTTTTTATACAACTAAGATAGCAAAGAAGCTTACGGCCCACCTGGTGGTAAGTGGTCACCATAGCCTATGGACGCCTGCAATACCAGAGGCATCACTTGCGCGTTGCCGACCCTTTAGGAAAAAAAGGAAGTGGGAAGGAGAAGGAGCGGGAAAGGGGAAAGAGTGATTGGGCCTCCAGCACTCTCACTCACCGAACGTAACACAACACTAGGAATACTGCTATTTCACGTCGATATTCTGTGAGAGGGTAGTCCTTCCCCGGTCGAGCTGACCCATTCAGCGGGGCTGTACTACCTACTATTTTGCTTTTAAAGTCTTTATTATTCCCAAGTTACTTGGGGTCGGCTTTCTAGTCTAACCGGATTTGACTGGATATCAGTTTTTACACGGAGCGACTGCCATCAGAATCTGACCTCCGCAAACCGAAAGTTAACGATACCCTAAGGCTAGACCAGTGTCAGGATATTTGAGGGCATTGACTTCCCAATAACGACTGCTATAGATGTTCATGGCAGCCGGGCGCGAAGGCTTAACGTGCTCTCTAAGGCATGGAGCAGGCGATAATTATTGTCAATTAATACGCACATAATTTCGAAAAGTCATATAACTTCCGAAAGTCAGAGGTGCGCGACGTGGGTTCGAACCCGAGACCCTCTGCATTGCAGTCTGTTGGTCTCTCCACTAAGCTATCGCTGCTCCATTTTTGCTTTTACAGTGTTTTAAGTAATTACATATATCTATATTGGAATGCGTTATTGGTTCTATAGCATAAGTTTGCGTTTATCCAACCAATCGAGAGCCACTTAATTCGCTCTCGTGATGAGTAAAGTGTTACAAAGTTTTCTGTCAGGACATTCTTAGTATTTATTTATAATTGGAGGTTGTGTTACGTTTACACGATGCAAGTCGGGGCAAATTTGAATAGTTTTTTTTATTTTTCTTATTGCCATTAGTGGCAGACGGGCAAGTCGCCCACCTGATGAAAAGTGGTAACCGCTGCTCGTGGACTTCAGCAATGTCAGGACACAGCAAAGCCACTGCCTACCGCGAAAGAAGAACATAACTTTAATTTTAGTAGTAGTTCTTCAAATATCGCCTATAAAATCCGTATGGAGTAGTTTAATTTTGAAGTTAGAGTCTTGCTCCCCATTATATGGAGCGTAAGTATTTGTGATTTGTGATTTTGTTTTGACACAAAAAGCACCCAGACTCGCGATAATAATTTGAATTTGTGGATCACGCAAATTTTTGTCCCTTTTGGGTATCGAACCCATAACACGCGGCGCAGCGGCAGTGGTGAGCGACCACTTAAGCCACTCGTTACATTCATGTCATCCATGCAGTCAAATATGGGTGTAACACACCTTTCCCTAGCCCTTTAGGGACATGTATAGGGTGTGACTGGCATGATAATTTATGGTCAGATGTAACGTATAAAAAAGAAATAAAAATAAAATCGGTATAACCTGCAAAGAAAACCTTTATGAAAATTTGTATGAAATATCCATAAAATGTGGATACTGCGCACACAGCTGTCGAGGCTAATGACTTTTGATAAGAAAAGGATAGGCGGGGTGCGGTAGCTGAGGGCGGAGGCGGAGGTTTTGTTTAGCTTTGGTATATGCGCAAGAGTGTCCACACATTAAGTTTTTATTGGATAACTAGGTCAAATTTCAAGTACCTATTTTTTTAGATATTCGGGTCCAGAATCGAGTACTCAATACCCTCCTTCAATATGTCCAGTCTTTTACCAATCAGCCTGTATATTTTATAGTCGTACAGTAAAAGATATACACCTCCAAAATACGTCCAAAAACTTTGTGATGTGAATAGAGTATACATTTAATCTAAGGTATTGACGTATTTATAAGTACACAATACACTCTTAACCCCCAGTAAAAGGCAAAACACTCGAGTTAACTTGTAGCGCTAGTTAAGAATGCAAACAGTATAAGAGTTAGAAAATATTTGCGATTCTTGTCCCGACTCCCATAAGGGTTGTTCTGTAAAAGGCTCGCGGCGCCGCCCGGCGCGGTTGTGACGGTATTATTCTGACGTTAAGGCGTTCCTCAGACGACGAACACAAGCAGACCGGACAATGTGACGACTATTATAGAATATGGAATCCTATGCAATAACGCATTTTCTATAGTAATTACTGATTTGTTTTATTTTAGAATTCTTTTTTTATTCGAGATTTCAGTGCTATGAATTATTATATACTTTTTAATAAATAATTAAGTTATCTGTTTAATATTAATGTTTCAAATAATTAAGAATCTGTATGTAAATTTCAATAGAATTGTATAATATTTGCACGCCCTTTGTGGCAAAACTCAACGCACTCGTGAAATTTTGTAACATCTCTGTAAACCTGTGTTTAGCAAATAAAATATTATGATTATGATTAAGATTATGATTACATCCATTGTTTGATAACGGTTTAAGTTTTACGAGTCATCTGTGGAAAATGTAATAAGTTAAGTTTAGTGTTTAGATAAAAAGAAAATTAATTAATTTCTTATTTCATTAAGGTCAAAAACAATATTTTTAAGGCAAAATCCTAAGTAATATTATAAAAGCGAAAATGAGTTTGTTTGTTTGTTACCTTTTCACGCCTAAACCACTGAACCGATCATTCTGAAATTTTGCATATACATAGTCAGGTATACAGAAACGGACATAGGCTACCTTTCATCCCGAAAACATTTACTGTTCCCGAGGAAAACAACAATAATGTTCTTATGATAATAGATGGCGCCAGGTGTCTTGTAGTTGTCTAGCACTGTACCACCCGAATTGATTGTCAAATTCTAAATAACCGCGAGCGAAGCCGCGGGCAAAAGCTAGTATAATATAAAATAAATTAATTTTGACAATTGGAACCTAGTTTACATGCCTAGACACATAAAAATACAAAAAAACTGACAGTTATTTACAGAACAAATACCAAAAGCAACTTATAAACCACATGACTCATAGTATTGCGCTATATATTACAGTTAAACATATATACCTAACGGCTATTTCAACGCAAGCCTTTTTACAACAAGTCTATTTGTAAATATAACTGAATCTGACAATGACGTCACGAGTCGTGTGTTGACTGACCTCGACTCTATCTATCGGTTTCTATTATAAAAAATAAAATACCATATTGCTACTAGTTCTTTTTATAACTTGTCTTTATTTATTTAGGAGATTGCCGCTGTGGCACAGCGGCAGTGCAAGCGATTGCTGAGCATGAGAGGTTCGATTCTCGAGTCAGGCAGTGTTATTGGAAATATGCTCTCAAAAAATTCTCAGTGACAGTATGGGACTAAAACAGAGCCCGGTAGACGCCAATAGATTGGTCTTGGGACCTGAAACAACAGCTAGCAAAATATGGTTGTAATTAACTTACTACTTTACTTTTACTTTAATTTACTCCTTCAAGGAAAAAGACGTAAGAGTATTTAAATATGTTATTAAGAAGTTTTTGTCCCTAAAGGCAAATTAATATTGCTGCACATTAATCGCGCAAGAAACATAATAATATAGGTACATTTAAAAGTGCGTTAAATTATCCCTTCCTCACGTCTAAGAACGTCTACATCGTTATGTTTTCCCTGATCCTTGATTCAATTCCGGCTAAATATTATAAGTATTTGCATTAAAAAAACAACATGAATATCTTCCCGTGATCCACAATGAATCTGGGAACTTGACAAACCATTTCTCGTATATTATCTACAATTACCAAAAACCCAACTAAATATACACTTTTAATAAAAAAATTTTTTTTTTTTTTTTGCCGTTGGCGTATACGAGCAAGTGGCCCACCTGATGGAAAGTGGTAACCACTGCGCATGGACTTCAGCAATGTCAGGACACAGCAAAGCCGCTGCCTACCGTGAAAGAAGAACTCTCTTTAAACTTCGTTTGAAGAAGGACATATCATAGCGCTCGGGAAACACCGAAGCTGGCAGTCCATTCCTGAGCTTGCACGTACGTGGGAGAAATGATCGCTGGAAGCGTACCGTCTTAGAATTGAACACTTCCAGGTGATATGGATGAACCCTGCTTCGGTGTCGAGTGGTACGGTGATAGAAAGGGGCCGCTGGTACCAAATCAAACAGTTCTTCAGAGCACTCCCCGTGAAAGAGTCGGTGGAACACGCAGAGAGACCCAAAGTCTCTTCGTTGCTCCAACGACTCCAGTTTATCCGTGAGATTGGGATCATCGACGATTTGAACTGACCGTCTTTGTAGGGAGTCAAGTGGGTCGAGCTGGGATAATGATTTGGGGGCCCCTGCCCAGAGATGTGAGCAGTACACCACGTGCGGCCGGACCTGTGCTTTGTAAAATGTCAGGAATCCTAACAAAAATTATAAATGCAAATATGAATGAATGTGTTTTCACGCCTTAACTACTCGACCGATCATTATGAAATTTCGCAAACACTTTATCAGGGGTACATAAAAGGATACGGAGTACCTTTCATCCAGAAAAAGGTATGAGGGATCGAAAGTTTTTTTTAATATAACTATGGTGGCAAACAATCATACGGCCTATCTGATGGTAAGTGGTCACCGTAGCCTATGGACGCCTGCAACACCAGAGGCATCACTTGCGCATCGCCGACCCTTTAGAAAAGGAAGAAGAGAAAAATGAGTGTGGGAAAGTGGGAAGGAGAAGGAGCGGGAAGGGGGAAAGAGGGTGATTGGGTCTCCGGCACTCTGACTCACCGAACGAAACACAACAGTAGGAATACTACTATTGCCCGTCGATATTCTATGAGATATTCATATTCATTTACTTGAGCGTACTCGCGGGCATAATCTAGTAAGCAATAATTAAGTAATTATGTCACTGCGCTTGATAGCGTTTCATAATAATTTCGCTACTCTACAGAAGCGTCACTCTAAATGGTAACTGATCATAAAAAAGTCAAGCAAATCACTGCAGTCGTCCGTTAAACAAAAAAGAACCGTTACAATACTATTACATAATATAACAAGCCTAATAAATCTTTGACATTGAAACGAATCTCTCTAAGCAAGGTCTTTGGCTTGAGAAATAGATGGCGTTGTTCGTAGTTTTTTATACTTGATATATTTCATATATAAATAGGTGCAGACCGAGAGAGGTGTTGACAAAGGTGTGGAACATCCACATATTACTACATATTATGTATATTTTCCACGTAATATGGACTAGCGTATGCGTATGCGTCTGCGTGTACATTCTTATTCTTATATATTGCGTACATAATTCTCATTTACAGTGCGGGGTTGGATATCCAAACACCGCGAGAGAATTTCCTGCAAGAAATCAAACTTCATGATCTTCATGATCCGCAAAAATAATCGCCAATTTATACACCAGACAGTTAGAGAGATACATTAATTAAAATGCTAAAATTATTTGCTATGCATTTCTTGCCTTCCGTACCAGTCTGATCCTTCTAGGGGCTATAGGCTAAACGGAGCGGGTAGCCCAATGTCATGATAAGCCATTGGACGTTTTTTGGTGTCCCCACACGATGTCCCCATCGTGTTTCGAATTCCGCCCATTGCACTACCGACGTAAACTTATTCCTAACAGAAGCATGCTATTTAGCTGAAGAGGTTAACAAGAATACTAGTGACGCATGGATAGTGTATTATCATTAGTTCCCAAAGTGGTTCAGGTGGACTCCCAGGGGTCCACTAGAGACTCAACGGGGATCTACGTTAGCGTGACAAAAAATAGGGGTGCACAATTCGTAAGCGGGGTCCACGAAAATGCATTTTTGCTTTCGATAGTGAAGAACTAAAATGTTGGCTTGACTTCAACGACTGGACAAGCTCAGCAACTGTTACTTATAAAAACTTGCATATTCCATATTCAGTACCTAATAATAAATAATAGGAATTATTTCAAAAAAAAAGTCAGCCCGCCTACCTAGTAGTAGGGTGGTCAGTTCAGTTCCGAAAATTTCCAGCCCATAGAGATTTGATCAAATTTTTTACTTGCATGAACTTGTTTAGCTGCAGGGGGTCCACCGGAAAAAGCTAAATTTTGAAACTGGTCTATGAAAAAAAAATTCTGAGAACCTCTGGTGTATATGATACGGCTAGGCATGAGACTAGACTGTATGAATACGCTAGTATTTGGTAATCTAAATTATTAGTACCTACCAAATTATCAAAAAGAAAAATATTCTACCCGTTCGTTATACAAATCGGTCTCTCGCCATATTTTACAGAATAGGTCTGGCAAAGCGGACATGGACAATACGTATAGCTGTTTTGCTTAAATTTCGACAAGGCAATGCAGATTGTTCTTTTTATACACCAACGAAAAATATTTAGGGTTTCAGACAAATATGTATTTATGGATTGTTTCGTTTGACTTGATTAAATATGTAACATAGTGTATTACATTTTGGATTAAATGTTTTACTGGTAACATGGTACTGCGTTCTCGGTATTGCCTACTTAATGATGGGTGCGTTGGTAAGGTCAGCAATTAATGTAGCTGAACATTAAAAAGTTTCTAAAACATTTTGAAATATTTTCTAAACCGCGGATGACTTTAAAAACATTCAAATAACGGACACATAGAACTTTCAGAATCGGTACAATCATTTGTGGTACACAAAAATTATTTACTGGCGTGATTACGAACCTACAGCAATAGCTCAGTGGGGAGACCAACAGACTGCAATGCAGAGGGTCTTGGGTTCGAACCCACGTCGCGCACCTCTGACTTTCGGAAGTTATATGACTTTTCGAAATTATGTGCGTATTGATTGACAATTATCGCCTGCGCCGTGCCTCGGAGGGCACGTTAAGCCGTCGGTCCCGGCTGCCATGAACATCTATGGCAGTCGTTATTGGAAAGTCAGTGCCCTCTAATATCCTGACACTGGTCTAGCCTTAGGGTATCGTTAGCCTTCGGGTTACGGAGGTCAGATGGCAGTCGCTCCGTGTAAAAACTGATATCCAGTCAAATCCAGTTAGACTAGAAAGACGACTCCAAGTGACTTGGGAATAATAAATGCTAGGGAGAAGAAGGTTACGAACCTACAGCACTTCGTAGTGGCAGTAGCGAGAAAACACGACTAAAATCAGTACGCCATCCATGCAATCAATTTTGTTCTATAGTTAGACAAAACGTCGATATTTCAATCGTCAGCAACTTTACTAAAGGATAAAATTTACATATCTATACTAATATTATAAAGCTGAAGAGTTTGTTTGTTTGTTTGAACGCGCTAATCTTTGGAACTACTGTTCGATTTGAAAATTATTTTAGTGCTGGATAGCCTATTTATCGAGGAAGGCTATATAACATCACGCTACGACTCACGATAGTGGCGCAGTAATCGTAAACAGGGGTGAAACCGCGTACACATCTAGTACAATATTATATAGCTGAAGAGTTTGTTTGTTTGTTTGAACGCGCTAATCTTAGGAACTACTGTTTCGAATTGAAAAATTATTTTAGTGTTCGACAGCCTATTTATCGGGGAAGGCTATAGGCTATATAACATCACGCTATGACCCACGGGAGCGGCGCAGTAACGATAAACGCGGTGAAACCGCGGGAACATCTAGTTTTCTATAAAATCCTGTCAATACATTAAAATTCCTGTGTTAAGAATTATCTGGTGACTTTTGGCAAGTTTTTAGTGATACATGAGATACGTTAGCGAGACAGTTGTAAAATAAATATCTTAATTATCATGTAATTTGATATCTTTCGTTATAAGATTTAGAGGTCGTGCTCTACATCTGCTTTACGTTTAAGCCTGCTAATTTTGCTTAAACTGGAACAATCCGTTTGGAAAAGTACAGACCCTTTTTGCTTTAAAAGGATCATTTGTTGGGTAACAACAAATGATCCTTCTCAAGCAAAAAGGGTGTTATATTACTTTGCTAAGTTAGATTTCCAAATTTTAACGAGATAAAACCCATTATAGAAACTTCTGTCCTTTACAATATATATAAGGCAATCCAAAGCACCGATTTAAATTACTAAAGTGGACCTGTTTATTGCTAAGTACAGATTATAGTTTAAAGCCTACTTTACCAAAGACAAGCTCTACATCGAGCACTGAAGTACGGCGGCCAGATAACGTATAAATTATTGCAGGACATAGTTCAGAGACATGATCACAACATAGCATCGCATTTGGTTCCAAATATAGACTTCGACTGAATTACATGATGTCTGGTTTATGAGATAATAATAATATAATATTCTATCACATACACACAACACCATCTAGCCCAAACTAAGCAGAGCTTGTACTATGGTTACTAGACAATGGATAAATAATTAAACATACATTTATACTTTTTTGTAAATATTACATATTATACATAGAAATACTTAGACCAAGACAAACATCCATGTTCAAGCACACAAATGTTTGACTTGTGTGGGAATCGAACCCGAGAGAGACTCAAAATTAGATTAATAACATTTTAGAGCCTTCTTAATTTGCCCAGTAATATATGTAAACACTGATGGCGTAGTGGTTTAAGTGGTCGCCTCGCCATTGCCGCTACGCCGAGTGTTGTGGGTTCGAATCCCAGACGGGACAAAGCTTTGTGTGATTCACAAATGATTGTTCCAAGTCGTCTGGGTGTTCATTGTGTCCGTTGTATGAATGTTGGTAAAGTCCCCCGCGACACAGGATGCATTCAAAGTGCGGGAGTAGTCTTTTTAAAAATAAAATAAAATTATTTCCAGTCGTAAAGTGATTGTTACATTACGGCGTATGTGTTCGGAAAATGTTGCTGGTAAAACTACAATTGAAACTTAAAATAGCTGGCGAAATATAAGTGCCTTCAATTTACTACATAGCCACCAATGTTGCTTGGATGTAGCAGGAATGATCATCGACATCACGTTACCTGACGCCCCCTAACCTTAAACTATTAGGGAATCCGCAACGAATTTAACAAAATGAAGGAAGATTATAAACGAGCAATATTTTAGTGCACTTTATGACTGCAATATTTTCATATAGCCTGGCTAGCTCAAAAACAGTACAATAGATCAGCTATTTGAAACATGATTGTTCCCACGGCCACCTCCTCATCGTACCACCAACTCGTGCCACCAGAAGTACGAGAAGGAATTTCATTTCCTCTTCGTGTCACCGATTGAAATGTCATTTCCAGATACACATTAAAACTTGCTCTACATAATTATTAACAGCGATATGCAAAATATTGACGTTTTATGGCTTAATATCGCTGTTATTGGTGGCCACTTATTGCGGTCACACATTACAGTAAAAATATTACCCGTTTAGAAAGTCCATTAAGTAAAGACTTGGCAATGGCTTTTCTATGGATTGAGAATAAGTCAAGCGTGATATATTTTTTTAAGAGAAAATCAAGTGTGCATCGTGATATCTTCTCTTTAATAGTCAATTTGGATTTATTTGCCTGGCACGAGCCAATGCATACTATCAATAAACTACAGCTAAATTAGATTGAATAAATTATTTAAGTGAAATATTATAGGTCTGAATAAAGTTATTGGTCGAAAAATAAACGCCATTTCTTTAAAACTAACCACACATAGCAATTCTTAGTACAACAACAAATAATATCTCCATTCCTAATAAGTAATAACAAACAAAAGGAAAGTATGAAATTAAATAAACACTTACTACTACCGTTGTGCCGATTGCCGTTGCCAAGCCAATTCACTGAGAAGTGCAAAAGAGCGACTGCGATCGACAAACATGACCAAAAAATATATCTTTACGCTCGAAAAAACACGGAATCAAGGTCAAGTTAGGCCATCGTCACCAACTTAGTTACTAATATAATTTAGTCTAAGATATGTAAACAAAATTTTAATTATAAACAATTGCAAACCGTCGCAGCGGCAAATCAAATCACAATGAAATGCAATTTGTGCTCCCAGCAATCGGTTTAACGGTCCAACGGTTACTCCGATCTTGTCCCTGACGCTGTTGCTCAGCATATATTGCTCAACACTTTCTTCATCAACAAACTATAAATAGTGTTGTCAACAACACAACAGCACAGTCAATCAAACAACATGAAGCTATTGATAGCAGTTGCAGTTCTCTGCCTAGCGGCAGTCTACGCTAGGGAGTTGGGTGAGGAGCAAAAGGATTTAGTCGCAGCAGCCAGCGGCAAAAGCCATCATCATGAAGAAGGCGGTGGTCACGAACACCACGCTGATCACCACCACCATCATGACGAAAAAGGACACAAAGGTCACAAAGGACATCATCACCATCACAAAGGTGAGCATGGTCACCATGGCAAACATCATCACGATGGTCATCACCACGAGCATGGCGGTGGTCACAAGAAGCACTGGGATGAGGATGAGCATCACGGTCATCATCATGAACATGGACACCATCACAAAGGGGGCAAACACGGCGGTCACAAGCATCACGACAAGGGTGAGAAGACCGACGGTTACCACAAGAAATACCACAAGGACGAGTTCCATAAGGACCATCACTTCTACGATGACGATCACAAGGAAGGCAAGCATCACAAACACGGCAAGCATCATGGACATCATGAAGACAAGGGTGGACACCACAAGAAGGGCGGTCATCACGAACATGGTCACCATGAGCATCACCACGGTAAACACGGCCATCACGACAAGCATCATCATGATGAAGATCATCACGGACACAAGGGTCATCACGGCCATGAGGAGCATCATCATCACCATCGCGATCATGGCAAGAAGGGAGGCCATCACGACCATAAAGACTGGGGATTCCACCACGGAAAGCACTAAGTCCTCGCCAAATATACACTGTGATATTATTTTTTATTTTTGTCACGGGTTTTTGTTAGTTTTTTATAAATTATATGTTAAGCTCTGTTACAAAAATGTTGAAATAAAAATGTTGTTATATTTTTAATGATATGTTTTAATACCAATTAGTATCATAAGTACATTTTAGTCATAGTACTAGTAATTATTGTAAATAGAACTATATTTACAACTAGCTGTTACCTGCGACTTTGTCCGCGTAGATTTTAACTAAAAAGAGTTTGTTTACGCGGAACCCTATTTTTTCCTAAAATCAAAGTAGCCTATGTTACTCCTTATAACATCAGCTATCTGCCAGTGAAAGCCCCGCAAAAATCGGTTCAGCCGTTTCGGAGATTACCCGGAACAAACAGACAGACAGATAGACAAAAAATTTTAAAACAGATGTTTTCGTATAGGTACCTTATATACTTTTATATGCATTAGATAAAAAGCTGTTATTTTGACATTACAAACAGACATTTCAATTTTATTTATTTGTATAGATATAGATGTATAGATAATTAATTACTCAAATACTCATATTATAAATTTGAAAGTTTGTAAATATGTGTAGAAGTGTGTTAATCAATCACGCATAAATTGTTAAAGAATTTGGATAAATCTAGGCCTACTTGCTAAACCATATCCTGGTTTATCATATAGAATACTTTTTATCCTAGAATGCTTTCCCGTGGGAATTACACAAGCAACGTCAGAATGCTTGTATCCAAATACAATTCGTTATCTTAAAAATTAAAATATATTATAATAGCAATGCTTTTAGAAAACTTTGTTACGTTTGGGTTACGAATTACTAATATTCTTGTTTATAATTCAGCTAAGCTAAATACTTAAATTAGGGGTGGATTCACGTCGGTAACGTAGTAGATGGGACCCGAAACCACAACCTCTCGCTCGCTGATCCGATGCCTTAACACGTTCCCTGTCCGATGAGCCACATATGGTACATAACAATTGATTTTCTATTGTGTCTATCAGGGAACTGTCAATGGTTAAACATTGGGCCCATTCCTACTAAGTTCGCTTATTACAAAACTGTGTCGAAGATCGTAAAAACGTAAATAAAAACGTCCATATTTAACAACAATATAAAACGCAATTAACTTACAAATTAACATGATTCTCCATTCTCAGCTGGTAAACACTGACCGTAATCCATCTCGGTAGAAAGATCACCTGTCCCACAGGATTAATAAGGTAAATTCGTATGTGGTTAATTTCAAATTTAACGTAATTGATCGCTGTATCATGAGTGCAGCAGTGAGAAATGGTTTTACGGGACAGCGGCCGAATTAAAAAAGTAATCAGACTGTCCAGTAGGAGGGTCTTATAATCTCGGGTTCTTTTTTATTTTGAATCGTATTGATGTAGGTAAGTCATTTGTGGATCGAGCAAAGTGTGCATGCAAGTCATGAGGATTTGGGTCACCGTGTAGATTAGGATATTGGCGGTGTTGTAAAAAATCATTGAGATTTTCTGTCAAGAATTCTCTAATAATTAGAAACTCGGCGTCTTAACTCTGGGCTGCTATTTATTAGAGATTTTTTGGACAGAAAATCCTAATGTAATTTTACAACACCGCCTACATCCTAATCTTGGCGGTGTTGAACGCCCCCGTCTTGGAAAGCACGTAAAACCGTTGATCCTGCGCCTGACCTCTTCGGTCGTATCAGATTGCCGTGTCATATTATTTGTGTGAGGGTACAATAATAATAATAATAATAATAATATATACGCCGTTTTTCATCCATAGTTAGCAATATATCGATCCACTAAACACCCATACCTATAGCCCATATATTAGAATCCATACGTAGCAATAGTTCTACACCTGCTGCGGCTAGTGGCGCTGTAGGTATTAAAACTCTCGAAGGGACGTTGGACCCATGTGTCCGTGTAAGCCTCCCAAAGGGCCAAGTATTTTCTAATATAATATGTTAGAAAGTACCTGTGATAAGAGAAACATAATAATAATAATAATATAATAATAATAATTCTTTATTCTCTCTTCACAACAACATTATTAAAGTTTAGGTCTTACACTTGGTAACACTTAATTGCTAACGTTGTGAGAGACCAGAGCCAGCTGCTGATTTGCGTACAAATCTGAATTACTGGTTCTCTGGGGCCCTCCCGTCGCTAGAACTCAGGGGTTATTGAACTGGTACTGGACATTTTTATTTTATCGTTTAAGAGGATAAAAATAAACATATTTCCTTTTAGTAGGTTTTTACATATGGTACATTGAAAACTAAAAATAAAAACTTAAAGATAATTAGTGACTTTTGCCAGAGTGTGTTATATGTGTAGAAGTAATTAAAAAATAAATAAATAAATAGATAAATAAATAAATAGATAAATGTATTTGTACAGTGTTGAGTGTGTGCGAGAATGGAGATGCATTATGAACAAGCAAAGGGTAAGTTGAATAGAACTAACTGGTGTTGATACTAAAACTGGTAACAGAGCTCATTGCATAATTGTCAGCGTGCGTTCGGTTTCTTCATAGTTAAGGGTTTTTAGATAATTAGTGACAGTAACTTTGCATTTTTTATTGGTAAGGGAGTAAATAATAATAATAATAATAATCATTTATTACGAATCTATATACACCTATTTGGGATACAGAGATGTTACAGAAAATTTATAGTGCTTCTATATTAAATCAATCCATGCAGCATGCAACATTCGTTACAGAAAGTGTACTTACGATAACCCACACACTTGTGCACTATAATATCTCCTGCACAGATGGCTAGTCTCCATTAAGATTGGAATTTCGATCTGGAGTAACTTAAGCATGTACAGACACGCCTATTCCAAAAAGATAAGCAATAAATGTATTTCACCAACATTTCGCCAAGTATTGTATCAGGTTCCACGATATTTACAAGACATACATGCAATTCCAGGCATCGGTGTGTTACTAAGAATTTTTGATTGCAAATCCAAATAACACTTTCAGGACTTTATTCTCGGATTCGAGATGATGATTCACAGCGTGCATTACTACTACGTATATGTAAATAAGTGTGTATCTTTATCTAAATCATAAAGAAGCTGAAACGTTTTTTAGAATAAACGAGATGGGTGTAAAAATCCAGGATTCAACCTCTTCGTCTTAAATGTAAAAGTAATGAAAAGAAATGACCCTTATATCTCGGAGGTCTTTTGACCCACAAGGCCCATATTCAAACTCGACCGAGGTATGACCTCAAGGTGTCTGCACACCAAGTTACAAGTCAACATTTTGCCATTTAAAATACATGTGACCTTATGACCCCTATATCTCGGGGATCTTTTGACCCACAAGGCCCATATTCAAACTTGACTGAAGTATGACCCCAAGATGTCTGCGCACCAAGTTTCAAGTCAATCGGTCTAGTGGTTCTGGAGTTATGCCTGTCACTAACAAACTGTCACTAACAGACAGACACACAGACCCACTTAGTGCTTTAATTAACCTCTTCGAAGAAGACTCAGAGGTTAATAAAATAATAATTTGACTGCAGTAAGTAATTAGATATAGTTGACAGTTAGATTTAATCCATATTTGCAGTTTTAGTGGCGATTTCGCCGCATGCTCTACTCAACAGACAACATTTGTGTGTATATTTTAGATGTAGCATATTTAATATTACAATTTATAATTTAGTTCTAGAATATTAAGGTAGAATTTATCATACGTCCACCCTACAGAAGATTGTAACCAAAAACCTTTGCATTGCGGTCCTGAAGTAAGTAAAGTTTCTAGGTATATTTTATTTATTTAAACACATTTATAATATACTAGCTTTTGGGCGCGGCTCCGCCCACTTAGTACCTACATCAATAAAAAGTAGCGTATGTCCTTCCCCAGGTTTCAAACTATATCTGTACCAAATTTCATCTAAATCGGTTGAGTGGTTTAACCGTGAAAAGGTAATAGACAGACATACAGACAGACAGATAGATAGACAGACAGAGTTACTTTCGAATTAATAATATTAGTAAGGATTTACAGGATATCCTAAAACGATATTATAAGCTAAGTATTCATAATATAATATAAATAAGACAATAAAAATAATTTTACAAATTTTACATATTAAATACTATGCATTTTTTCGCAACTTCTTTGAATTTCGGTAGGCTACAGTAGTAAATATCAACGTCAAAAAAGTGGTAAATATTAAGTTGTATAGCGCACGGCAACGGGGCAAATTTTAATAAGTTTGTTTGTTTGTATGCTGGGACGCTGAGCGTGGCTGGGCGGAGCGCGCGCTTGCGTTCCCGTCCGGCGCGCTCAGCTTCAGCGCCGCCAGCACGGCTCGGTGGTGAAGCTTCCCGCGCAACACGCGCTACACAGCTCATGAATACTAGGTCGCGCCGTACGCTCAGCCGTACGTACCCGACCATGCCGAGTACGAATAGATAGTAGTCGAGCCCCGCTGATTTCAGCATGAATGGGCCAGCTCGACCGGAGAAGGACTACCCTCTCACAGAATATCGACGTGAAATAGCAGTATTCCTATTGTTGTGTTTCGTTCGGTGAGTGAGAGTACCGAAGGCCTAATCACCCCCTTACCTCCTTCCCGCTCCTTCTCCTTCCCACTTCCTTTCCTAAAGGGTCGGCAACGCGCTAGTGATGCCTCTGGTGTTGCAGGCGTCCATAAGCTACGGTGACCACTTACCATCAGGTGGGCCGTATGCTTGTTTGCCACATTAGCTGTATAAATTAAAAAAATACATCAAATGGGTACATCAAATGGGTAAAAGAGGTATACATCGTATTCTTTAAAATATTAAAATCTAGTTTTATTTTGAATTTTCTCCACCATAAGAAAGCCTCTTGCGGATTCCAACTAACTCCTTTATAATAATACTAGTTTTCACCCGCGGCTTCGCTCGCGTAAATGTAGGTTAGGTTAGGTTAGGTTTGCAACAACGTTTTGGCGGCATCGCCGCCCTGGGATTTGGAGGCGGAGGTCCAAGCGTCAGTGTATTACTGGCGCGCTGACCTCCGGCTCCAGGGTGAAGAACCCACGCACAGGGAGGTGGAAACGCGAAGGTCCCAGGCTCGACTGGTCCTCAAGGCAAAGTGGGAAGTTAGACTGGCCCAGCCCCGCTACGGGGTGAGGACCGTCGAGGCTGTCCGTCCGGTACTAAAACAGTGGACGGACAGACGGCGCGTACCGCTCACCTACCGGCTTACTCAGGTGCTCTCTGGACACGGCTGTTTCGGAGAGTACCTCTGCAAGATAGCCGGTAGGGAGCCTACAACCAGGTGTCACCATTGTGAGGAGTGTGACCGGGACACGGCGCAGCACACGCTGGAGGAGTGCCCGGCGTGGGCCGCGGAGCGCTGTGCCCTGGTCGCTACGATTGGCCCCGACCTCTCGTTGCCGACCGTCGTATCCAAGATGGTCGGCGACGACAGGTGCTGGGGCGCAATGAGGTCCTTCTGCGAATCTGTCATCTCGCAGAAGGAGGTGGCGGAGCGGGGGCGTGAGGAAGATCCTTACGCCCCGGAAGTCGGCCGCCGGAGGGGGCGCAGGAGACGCGCTTATGTCGCTCTCTTGCCCCCCACGTAAGGGTTCCGGGTGGCAAGGCTCAGGGGGGCCTGCCACCCACAAATTAAGAACCCCGAGAGGGCGCGTGCGGTGTTCCCGCGCGCCTTCCAATGTCGAAAGGGGAGAGCGGTGAGGCTCTCCCCTGGGGACGAGAGGTGGTCGGGTCCGTTTGACCCGGCCCGCACCCACACGGGGGGCCTGCTATGGATGACTCAATTCTTTTAAGAGCTCCCAACAGGCCCCTCCATTGGGTAAGAGAGGGAACACCCCAGGTTTTTTAGTGGGTATACCAGAATGAGGAGTCCCACACGCCCCGCCGGTACCGTCCCCTAGCCGGCGGATAGTGCATCAAGCATTTTTCCTGGGTACCAAAAAAAAAAAAAAAGTTTGCAACAGTCATTTTTCTGGATGAAAGGTACCCACCCTATGTCCTATTCTGTACCTCTGACAACGTGTATGCAAAATTTCATGTTGATCAGTTGAGTAGTTAAGGCGTGAAAGCGTAACAAACAAACAAACAAACAAATTCACTTTGGCATTTATAATATTAGTTAGGATTTACATAATATTGTCTTCTGTTTACGCGAATGTTATTCATTGAAATTAAACTACTATATACGGATTTTATCGCGTTGTTTATTTGACACTGTTACAAAATTTTTTTTTACAAAATTTTTCAAAAAATTTTGTAACTGTGTCAAATAAACAACGCGATAAAATCCGTATATAGTAGTTTAATTTCAATTAGTTAGGATATTAAAACAACGTCGTATCGTAACAGGCTAATCGCTTACCATTGGATGAACCTTACAATTATTTGCCATCCTAGTACAACAAAAAAATTCTACCCAACCCATATCGAGTGTTATATTAGTTCAAAGTCAATATCGCTCCATCTTCAAACGAATAATGAAAAATAAATACCGATAGTAATATTTATATCATTCGTATTCTAAAAGTAATCCCCGTAAGTAACAGACGAACAACTAATTGCCTTAAGAGTCTATCCAATAATTCTCTTTATCCAATTATTTGACGTTTACTAACGAGATCCTGAGAAAATAGGTTTAAATGGCATTGACAGAGGCCCTAAGTAAAGGCTCCAGTTAAAATAACATCGCAGACGAGCTGTAGATTACAATACAATACGTTTAAATACATATTAGATTATTCTAGACCTCTCCTGTAATGGGTACGGTGTTAGTGACAGCGATTTGAAAGCGGATTTAAAAACACACACCGTTTTTATTCTATCAAGGAGACAAACAAGCTTGTGGCTAGATTAATAGATAAACAGTTACCGAGATCTATGACTGCTTGAAACCTCACCATTAGCCAACCCTAGAACAAAAGAATTAAGGATGAGAAATAAGGCAAGAAATGATAGTGACAGATAGTTGGATGAACTTACGACAGTAACAGCATTACTATCCTAAGAAAGGTTTTTGTCAAAAGATGATCTTTCTGAAGCAAGCCAGAGTGTTGTTTCTTCACCGAACTATTGGTAACTTATAGCATTTTCACTTTAAAATACTTAAAGAGTCATAAGGACTCTTTACACAAACTTTACATATGTTTAGCTGATTTGCGTATTTGCATGTAAATTAACTAGCTTTAGCAAAGAAATAAACAGATAGAAATGAATTTTACATTCACATTTTACAATGAATGCTTTTAAATCCCACGTTAGTAAGAACCAGCCAATTAGCCATCTACCAGAGATAATTATTTGCAGACAATCCTACTACAAAAAAAAATTCTTAACCGAAAATTCCAAAGTACCCACAATCAAATTCAAATTCAAATATAATATTTCCATAAAATAATTTTAGTATTATTTTGACACGACAAAATAGTCTGCAAACATCACCCATTCCGATTCAGGACGAATGTAGTCATAATAAAACCATTACCCGCCAATACCGGGACCCTAACTCGAAAACAATATAACGGCGCTTGGCAGCAAGTTCGCCCATTCTCCGGCAGTTACTGCTAATGTTTGACCCTAACTCAGTGACGTAGTACAAACTTCATACTACTTAGTATATTTACGAGCAGTACTACTGAAATCACTGCTGCTTGAACACAATACGGTTTTGCAGTCAATTGTTGAAGTAAACTATTCAAGTTAATTCGATGGATTATGAAACGAAATATGGTCCGTTCGTGAAATTCAACTGGTCGTTTCAAAGATATTTTGTGAATGTGGTTTTACTTATCGAAATACAGACAAGATGAATTATCCGTGGTTCTATTAAAATGTTGAAGTATGTAATCATTTTACGTAAAATTCAAATCAACTCGTTATAAATTTTTGGGAAATTAAAATATCTCCGTTGCAAAATTAATATAGATTTGGTAGATGCAGAAACTAATTTAATAGATGCTATACCTTCGCTTTTCAACGTAAACCATCGTCTATATAATATAACAAATAAGTACATAAACTACTAAAGTCGATAAAAAAATTTAATTAAAATGTAACGTAATAATGCAAAAAACAAATGTTAATATTTATAAGAATCACCACAACCAAATTAGGATTAATTAAAATTGTTGTTGTGGTCAAGCTTCCGTTGCTAGCCTTTATATCTCCGTCATGATTTCAACTATAGTTTATATACATTTCTCATACGTTGTTAAAATGATATCCTTCTTCTGATCCTCTTATTTATTTCCATGTAGAATTAGTACAATTAAAACTGGTAGTTTAGACAAGAACAATAGATATATAGTTAGGTAAACAAAATAGGAACGCGCACGACGTGTGTTCGCGCCTTCTGCCTTACAAGTCCTATAATGGTGGGGACGTGGAGCCGCGGGCCGCGAGCGCATTCCTCCCGCGCACCACCTCAGGCGCTGCTGCTGGTAGGGCGCGCAACATACGTATATGCCTGAAGGTATCTGAAGGTATGCCTAGTGCCGTCTACTGGGATCAACTCCAGAATCCGTGTTGCTATTGAGAATTTCTTACCAAAAATCCCTATAATACTTTCCCAGATATGGAAACCGAGACCTTAATATGTACAATTGTATTCACTGCCACAGCTTTATCAAGAAATACAGACTAAATAAAGAAAGAAAGAAAGACTGACTAAGAAAGTTTATAAGGCTGGTATGAATGGAACAGCCGCAAGAGGAAAACCTAGGCGAACGTTTCTCGATCAGGTCGGAGGCGTTCTGGACAAAAGCCAGGTTAAGAGCACCTTGAACCGACGATGTGATGAAAGTGAATGAAGCCAGAGAAGTGTGTCAGGATCGTAGCAAATGGAAATCCGTAGTCTTTGCCTAACACTCTGGGAAACAGGCGTGAATCTATGTATGTATGTATGTATAGACTAAATATTCATAATAATTAATATTTTTTTCCTTTTGCCAACTAGACACCGTATCACTTGAGAAACTATCATAGTTTAACCCATTCGCTGTCCCATGACAGACACAATAGAAAATCTATTGTTATGTATCATTTATTATGTGATTCATCGGACAGGGAACCTGTTAATATTAGACCACAATATAATATGAACTAAGACTATCACCATTTATCGAACCCAATTCCAGGCTAAATTATAACTAAGAACTCTCCTAAGAAAATAACTTTTGAACATTCTTGGAATTGACCCTTCTTGGATCAGATATGCTCGGTATCATAATGTAATATAAATTATAACTAAGAACTCTTCTAAGAAAATAACTTTTGACCATTCTTGGAATTGACCCTTCTTGGATCAGATATGCTCGGTATCATAATATAATATAAATTATAACTAAGAACTCTTCTAAGAAAATAACTTTTGCTCATTCTTGGAATTGACGCTTCTTGGATCAGATATGCTCGGTATCATAATATAATATAAATTATAACTAAGAACTCTTCTAAGAAAATAACTTTTGACCATTCTTGGAATTGACCCTTCTTGGATCAGATATGCTCGGTATCATAATATAATATAAATTATAACTAAGAACTCTTCTAAGAAAATAACTTTTGACCATTCTTGAAATTGACCCTTCTTGGATCAGATATGCTCGGTATCATAATATAATATAAATTATAACTAAGAACTCTTCTAAGAAAATAACTTTTGCTCATTCTTGGAATTGACCCTTCTTGGATCAGATATGCTCGGTATCATAATATAATATAAATATCATTTTTTTAAATTTTTTTGAAGAAATGTGTAGCTCTGAGTACGTTTGACTGATAAGCGTGGATGAATAATGTAGAAAGTACTACGAATATGATTGTAGCAGATGTGGTCAGAAATGTAGTAAGAGATAATCTATACTTTTCCCTTTGTTTTGTTGCTACTTATATGTAAATATAAACTTTTATGGTGCTTTTTTATTAAATAGTCCATGTGAACTTCCACAAAGTGAAGTGCGTTTTAAAATAAAGTTTAACAAACATACTTTTACACGTTTCACCCAGACACCAACATCACTATTTAATACTCCTTAATTAAATGCTAGGTTTGAAATAATGTGTCTTTGTCTAGAAAGAGGACTGTCACGGCAGCAGTCTGGCTGTATAGATATATCATATTGCTAAAGTCCATTGGCTATGAACTAGCAATATGGTGGTCACCAACCAGGTGGCTCGTCTACCACTGGAGGTAATAAAATAAAAGAAGCAGCAGTACGCACTATACCGTGCATTATCATCATTACAGTCAGCTGTTTTTAAATATTTATTTGAAGGACTTACATGAACTATAATAAAATTCACAAGAGATGGTGTTGGTTTAAATATATAAAGTCGTTTAAACTGCAAACAACATTGAATGTTTGATACGTGAATAGGAAATCACAATGATGTGAAGTGCTGAAGACAGCAATTTTACATACGGCTTGCAGAAGCCATTTATACGCTTCAACATTTATTGCATAAGCGGTGGCGAGCTTGAAATCATCTTCTACTGCATCTTGATAAAACTTTGGCGATCATACTCATTATACTATTCGTATCAATATAGTAATATTACTTTATACCCGCGGCTTCCCTCACTTAAATGTTGGTTAGGTTAGGTTAATATTATGAAAAAGTGTAAGTGAAATTTCATGATGATCGTTCGAGTAGTTAATGCGTTAAAGTGTAACAAACAGACAACCAAACAAGCTCACATTCGCATTTATAATATTAGTTAGGATTAGGATATTCAGCCTGATGATAAGTGAATACTGCAGCATGTGATAGCTTGTATAAATGTATCACTAGCACGTTGTCGACCCTAAAAGAAGAAATAAAGGATGGCATAAAAATAAAGGGATGAAGGAAGTACCAAGATATATGAACCTCTGGAAATCTTACTTATCGGGTGAAACAGTAAATGTTAGGTACTACTTTTTCCCGGCTTACAATGCCCTCACCAAATAATTGCACTCATTAAATGATACAAATATAGAAATACAGAAAGCAATCCGTACTATTAAAAAATAAGAAAGGCTTTATATGTAACGATGATGTTTCTATAGCTAGTATAGGTATATGCGATCAGTTTCTGAACAAGCATATAGATTAAATGGCATAGCATTCCAGTAGTACAGCTGTAAACGCGTCTGGAATGCATGAGTTCTCGAGTCCTGTTAATAATATTAACACTGTCGCATCTGGAACTGTCCTCGGTAGTCGACAATAGACTCGCCATCTAAAACATTCAGCCTAAAATGCCAATGTGCCGATGCAATACCCTTCTACCTACCCCTAACGAGATATACGAGATATATAGGTGTAAAATATTTGAAATTAATTAAGACTCTTGACTAGTGATGAAAGGACTCGAGGCTTTTAAGTCTTTAAAAAGAACTCGACTCGGTTATGAAGGTTTGCGACTCAATCGAGTCCTTAAACCCTGAACTCTAACCATTTTAAGAGTCTTCGATTGACGACTCGAGGTTCAATGTTAAGACTCTCGTTTTAAAAAGACTCATGTTTTTAAACGACTCAAGCGCAACGAAAAGGTTCGAACCCTTTTGAAAACAACTCAGCTCGTGAGTCGTGCGAGTCGCCAGTTGTGAGACGCGTGCGTAAGTACGCGTCAACAACATGTTACAATGATTGTGGCTATGTTCTGTTTTATAAATTACTGATATTTTTTTTAATATGTAATAGTGAGAGGCACCTCTTTTATGGCGCCAACTCTTGACGCATGAAGTAGATAGGATAAAACATTATTACGTGGGTATTTTGAAAAAAGATTGATTGGTCTCATATTAAACGACTCGAGTTCTTTACTTATTAAAAGTACTCGCGACTAAGCCTTGAACCTCTTAGTAACGAATTCGAGTCGTTTTATTGCTTCGACTCTTTTCTAATGAGTCGAGTTCTTTCACATTAGTAACAAACCTCAAGTCGTATTTTTGGAGTCGGGTCTTTCTAAATCGAGGCTAGTCTTTACTATAAAGGTTTAAAAGCCTCGAGTCCTTTCATCACTACTCTTGACAAGATAGCAAGACAAATACAAGATATTAATGCATTAAAAACTAATGCATATAATCGCTCCGCTATCCTCCTCGCCTACCGCGTACACTTGCCTCTTGCCCCACACAAATCCACGTCACCAATGGTAATATGAAGCACTCATCCGTTCAGATCTGCCTGAGTACACTTACTTTACTCCATTGCTATGTCACTTAATGTCAATTCCTTTATCATTCGATCTGCAGATGTTTGCAGATTATCAAGAGAGGCTTACAGTGTGTGGGTTTTAGGTTGTTTAAGCAATTTTTCATTTATAATAATTGTTATTGTTTAAAACTATTTTAATTGTAGGTATATTTAACTAATTATATGTTTGCAGTATATGTTTAAATGTTTTTTGTAGACCCTTACTTTATTATCAATAGAATAACAATGTTATATTAGAAACAGCCTGAAACATAGGTCTCTGGCCTAGTTCAGGTAATAAAATGTAAAAACAGACTTTATAAACAAGACTTTTTGTGTCCAATTATTAAATTGTAAATGTTTTCCTTTAGATTAAATATAGTTTTAATGTGAATTGAATACAATAAGTAGCCTGTAATGTGTTTTGTAAAGACTTTTATTTATTGAATATATTACTCTCTTTATTTATACATTTTTCAATAATTATCACATTTTTAAATATATATAAAAAAAGAACATTTAAAAATATAAAAATTATGAAGACCCACCGGCATCGGGAACTGGGTCCAAGCTACCAGTGGTTAGGGCTCCAACGAGAGGAACCTCACGATGCGTGCCGTATCAAGGAGGACTACCTTCTGCATCTGACCCTTGACACAAGTACCTAACGCGAGCCTCTTAAGATGTTGGTCGAGGCTCTTGGCTATTAGACCGTTCACTGTAACGACTATATTATTATTATAGTTATGTTTACCAAAAGTGTTACTTAGCGACTAGCATTGTTGAACTAGTAGTGTGTTTGTGCTTTTGACTATCTGCCTACAGCCGATCGTGTTGATTCCGAATTCTGGACATTCTTGTATTTTTCTTTTGGTTATCATATTCTTATTAGCAGGCAGAAATTGGAACAATGTCCGTATCTTATCTTATGTGGAGGCCAGCCAGTGCAGACCGGCGACACTTCGACCCAGTGGGATCTTTTGTGTCGACACTCTCCCAATAACGACTGGCATAGATGTTCATGGCAGCCGGGACCAACGGCTTAACGTGCTTTCCGAGGCACGGAGCAGGCGATAACTGTCAATCAATACGCACATCATTTCGAAAAGTCATATATTATAATTTCCGAAAGTCAGAGGTGCGCGACGTGGGTTCGAACCCGAGACCCTCTGCATTGCAGTCTGTTGGTCTCCTCACTGAGCTATCGCTGCTCAACAATGTCCGTAAAGTAAGATTCGACTTTATAAGCAACTTAAACATAGCTATATTAGGGAGTATAAACGTCTGCCTTACCCTTTTAGAAACACAAGCGTATATAAATAATTATTATGCTGAATGTAAAAGAAATATAATAATTATGTTTAAGGTATTAGTTAACGTAAAATTGGGCAAAATTAGTTAATATATGAAGTCAACACATAGACAGTAAAATTTAACCCTAATTTATAGGTATATCGTTTTATTGGACATGTAGAAAGAATGGACGAGGAAAGACTGACCAAGAAAGTTTATAAGGCTAGTGTGAATGGAACAGTCGCAAGAGGAAAACCTCGGCGAACGTTTCTCGATCAGATCGAAGTCGTTCTGGACAAAGGCCAGGTTAAGAGCACCTTGAACCAACGGGCGTGTATGAGGAATGTGATGAAAGTGAATAAAACCAGAGAAGTGTGTCAGGATCGTAGCAAATGGAAATCCGTAGTCTCCGCCTACCCCTCTGGGAAACAGGCGTGAATCTATGTATGTATGTATTGTTTTACCGCGGATTTAGAGTCTAAAAACCATTATGATTTCATCAAAAAATGCTTATTCATTATTTTATGTTTGAGTGTTACCTAATTAATTTAATTTAAATTAGATAAAAAAATATTGTATTATCACTAATTTCGAAACTATGTTAAAATTTTAGATCAGGCCCGAAGAGGATAGAGCTTATTAAAAACATCAATCGTCATCATCAAAATAATTATACAAACATATAAATTCAGTTAATAAAATATGCGTAGAGCGTCTTAAAATACATACATTTGACTTCTCCAAACAGCTTCATATGGTCATCTCATTCGTATAAACTTCATAAGAACTCCGATATCATAAATGTACACAAATATGAACACTTGAAGGCAAAGCCGTAAGCAATACCTCTAAGTGAGTAGGTTTACATCAATTATTTATAGTTTTCCTGATGCTTTGGCACTATTGATGATCGACTTATTAGTTATTGATTTCCACTGAGTAATACTGAGCAAGCAGCAATACTTCTCCATAATAAATACTAGAAGTTCAAGCTCAGTTATTAATATTTGAGAATTTATTTGAAAGGTATGATATACGTATATACGGATGGCGCAAAACTAAAGTACAATTCTCCCCGTTGCCGTCGCCAGGCCAAATGATAGGGTTTTGAATCGCATACGGGAGTTAGTTTTTTATATAGAGCTACTTTTGTATGACCTTAAGATTCTATGTCACAGAGGATTTTACATGCACCCAAACAATGGACACAACAATGCCCAGACTCAGCGCAGCTATTTTCATTTTTTTTATGGATTAGGGGGCAAACGAGCAGATGGATCGCCTGATGGTAAGCGATTACCGCCACCCATGGACACCTGCAACACCAGAGGAGATACAAGTGCGTTGCCGGCCTTTTAAAAAGGAGTACGCTCTTTTCTTGAAGTGTTGAAGGAATTGAATTTTTTCATTTTCAATTATTTTTCCCTTTTTTCTTTTTTGTTAAAAATACATCTCCTGCTCTAGAAATAATTTCTGTATCGCAGGGCACTTTACAAACGTTCAAACCGCGGACGCAATGACACCCAGACTCGGAAAAGTCATATATGGATCACAGAATGATAATACTCGGCGCGTGGCGAATATAAACCAATACGTCATCACCCTGTCCATACCTACTTCCCCGGAGGGCAGGCACAGGTGAATAATATATATTTTTTATTTTAAATAGACAACTCTCGCACCAAGAATAATTCCTGTATCGGGCACTTTACAAACATTCAAACAACAGACACAAAGAACCCCCAGATTCGGAACAACCCATTTTTGGATCACACAAATGTTTGTCCCATGTGGGATTCGAACCCACAACACTCGTCACAATAGCAGTGGCGAGGCGACCACTTAAACCACTACGCCATCCGTGCAGTCATCCAATGTATATAAGTATTCCCAAATTTCACTAACTACTTTTTAATACTTTGTAATAGGGAGCGAGCCTACTGCCGTCTATTAAACACAAATCTGGACTCCGTATTGTTACTGAAAATATCACATCTAACACTTTGCCCTACCTAGATACTAGACCGGATCCTCATGCATAGCAATCGTATTCACTAACGCAGTACCACCAAGACAGTCTAACATTTTAAGACCTGTATAATGAAACATTGTTATTCCAAGAAATCAGCTTCAACTGGTTAATAAAACGTTTCTTGTATAACATTTAAATGCCGGTACAACAATGCAAAGCTACGCTCGAAACATTAATGTAATCGCATGTGCAAGTTAAGTTACACGAGTTTGTAACCAATAGAGCTAAGTGGCCAGAACTGCATCACTAGTTAACTACTTTTCCGATATTTGTTCCTATTGGTCTTCTACGTGTATTAGTCGAAAGACTTTAGGTAGATTCTCGTTATGGGTAAGGCGTTTGATACGGAAATTCGAATTTCGACTGGCCATCTGCGCAGGAGATATTATTGAGCGCAAGTACGTACGTAAACACAAGTGCACTTTATTCTTTCAGTTAAATAGACCGTAATTGTCTGATGGAACGCTAATACGGCATGACCGGAGGTAGAGCAGTCGCAAGATCAAAGGCTTTACGTACTTTCCGAGGTACAAGGGTTATAACACCGTCATCTATACTAGGTCCCGGCTACTATTAAGAGTTTCTTGACAGAAAAACGTAATAACTTTTTGACTCGACCCGGGATTTGAATTCGAGACCTCATGCGCATATTTGTATTTGTGGCTCATCATGCAGTTTTGGATCGAGCAGAACGTGGGCTTTTCTGTTGTAAAATTCTCATTAGCACGATGGAGTCTGGAAATGTGCCCGTTAGACGGCAATAAACCCGACCCCTGTTAGGAAGGATCTAAAGTATAGATCATGTCAAGGCTTATTTAATTAAAACTTTAAAATGTTAATATTTTCAATATTATTCAAACTATTTCGCCCCATAAACCAAGGCTATTGAAAAGCAGTTAAAACGTCGGGAAAATGTAAATTTAGAAAGAAAGAGTACTTTAATTCCTAAAGTATTGTTAAACACATTGAATGTCATATACCGGATACAATACAAAAGTATTGTTCGCGGTAATATGTGACCGCACGGCGTTAAATTTATTAATAAAAAATATTGTATTGAATCCACTGACAGTAATGCGAACAGGCAGCATGTTCGAGATAGTTGTACTATAGCAAGCCCAGGGATTGCGAATACAAATCGGTTTAGTTATAAAACTGTGAGCCTTACACATCCTGTAGTCTCCAATGTACTGTTTAACGAACCGATGCTGTACTTGTTTCAATATATTCCCGTTTTTGTTCGCTCCGAAAACTTATTTTATGTTATTCGATGCTTTGTTTTGTGGTCTAGGAATAGGCTAGTTAGGTTCTTGTTTTATTCCCAAAGGAGTAGTGTAGGAGGTAAAATGGTACGAACAATCTGTGTTGTTAAAAATGGACCGGACTGTATGGATATTGGTGCGTGTATTTGAATTGAGAATTTGGACACTTTGGATAACAAGTTCATAGGTTGTTCATGATTGACTTAATACGTAATTTTAAATGATGCATATATCGTTGTTTTAAGTAAAGTTGTCATTTTTCTAGAGTACTAGTATTATGAAGATTCACCACTGTTACGTGGAGGGGTAGGCAGGCTATATCTACATATTTCCATTGGCTACAATATTATAAGGTGCTACGTTACAATTCGAAAAAAATGAGTTATGAATATTGCATGGTTCTATATGTCATTCCTTTATGTTTAGACTAATATAGTAATAGATGGAAGCATTTACCACCTCACAATATTAAATAACAAATAGTTCTAATTTACTTTTTAAGTTATTTTTACTGATATGCAAATTTTAAACCTCATTACCCCAAAGTTAAAAAAAAAAAACATAGAACCTTGTAATAGTGAGCCAGCGAATTGTGGAATGTTGTTGTTTCATTTTATTTTTCCAATTATACATTTTATGCACGTTTGAATTTGGCTTTAGAATATTCTGAATCTGGCTTTTATTCAAAAGTTTCTGACGCTTTCCTAGAATATTCGCCTTGGTCGTTGCTTTCCTGATGTCCCTTTCACATTTATTAATTTCACTTATAACTATACACATTCGTATAGCAGAAAGAATTATTGAATTAAAAAAATATTTTAATTAGTATAGTCACATCTGGTTTTAAAACGCATGGCATTTGCCTAGCATGCGTTTCGGATGGATGATGGAATCGGATTTAGTATTAGTAAAGAAATGCATAAGTTACAAAGAATCAGTGACCATGGCTGCTGAAAAGCAACCGAAACGTCGGGGAAAGAGTAAAAATAAATCTAAATAGTATAATAGTATAGTAATAGTATAAATAGTTTTAATAGTTTAAATAATTTAATTAGCTTAAAAATTTGTAAAGTTTAATAGTGATTATAGTAGTGTAACAGTTTTTCAAAAAATTTTGTAACAGTGTCAAATAAACAACGCGATAAAATCCGTATATAGTAGTTTAATTTCAAAGAATCAGATATAAATTTTTGCACAATATGACACAAATAACTTGTTTTGATTGTTGCAATATTGACATCGTACTTTGTGGTTTACGAGTTATGACCACAAAACTATTAAATTACTACCAACTTATCACTACAGCTAGCAGTGGCGCCACTGTCTAAGACTCTACGTCATTACCTGTAGAAAGGCCACGTAACATTTCCTATAGTTCCTCTTTTATCCGTTGTACAAATATATTTGCTGTGTAACCATCCGTGACAAGTATTCACCTCACTGATGTTTTTCTTTATCACCATCGGTGTAAAGAGGACAGTTTATGACGGTATGTATGTTTGTATGTCAAGCGTTTACTAAGAAATTGATGGTCTGATTGGTACAAAAAATTAAAGTACAATAGCTAAATGTTACGCTTGAAATCTTTCACTGGTACTGATGATTTGCCATCATTACAAATGCATTATTAGGAACTTTCACTTGAGTACTTGTATTTCCTAAGCATTTCAATGTTTGAGAGGGTTTTAAATATAACGTTTTGTGCCCATCAAGGTATATTGTGTGCAGCAATTTTACTTCAAGTCGTCTGATTGCATTAATTAAATATATAGAGTAGGCGCAGACATAATATTACACCAATATTTTGCATTTATATCAGACTAGCTGTTACCTGCGACTTCGTCCGCGTAGATTTTAACTAAAAAGTGTTTGTCTCCTATTTTTTTCTAAAAGCAAAGTAGCCTAAGTTACTCCTTATAACATCAGCTATCTGCCAGTGGAAGTCCTATTAAAATCGGTTCAGCCGTTTCGGAGATTAGCCGGAACAAACAGACAGACAGAAATACAAAATTTTTAAAAATAAATGTTTTCTTATAGGTACATTTTATTTATTTGTATAGATGTATAGATATTAGTTTTCCCGATTCGTTTTCCCGTTTGTCCCGCGTAAAAGTAGACAAGCTAATTGATTTTTAGATTTTAAAACTCTAATAGATTGAAGTTTTAGACTCTGAATTACTATTGTAGATTGTTTAAAACTTTGCTCCATCTGATTGCTTTGTAACCTTTTATTATATTATTAGAAGCTTTTAAAATCAAAAAAACAATTTCAATAGGGAAGATGACTTTAAATTATGCGCGACGTGGAAACACGTGATTACCTAATAATATGCAACTTCGCTTTTGTCCATAGTCAGGAAAATCTCAAATTACGCACACGTCGGCAAGTGTACGTAATGGATATACCGTGAGTGTAGTGTGACATAATATCGCTGTGCCAGTCAGCATTCACATGCTAACTGGTGCGTGGTCACCCACGCCCACGGCCGGTGTAACCTGGTCGAAACGTCAAGCATTAAAAGGTAAAAATTAGACATCATGACGGCCTCGATGGCGTAGTGGTTAGTGTAACCGACTGCCACGCCTGAGGTCGCGTGTTTGATTCCCGCACAAGTCAAACATTTGTGTGCATGAATATGGATGTTTGTCTTGGTCTGGGTGTTTCTATGTATAATATGTATGTATTTACAAAAAAAAAAGGTTATGTATGTTTATCTACAGTCTAGTACCCATATTACAAGCTCTGTTTAGTTTGGGCTAGATGGTGTTGTGTGTATGTGATAGAATATTATTATATTATATTATTATCATCATCTCAGCCGAAAGACGTCCACTGCTGGACATAGGCCTCCCTCCAGGTCTTCCACACAAACCGGTCTTGGGCCACCCGCATCCAACCGCTTTCCGCGACCTTTACCAGGTCGTCCGTCCACCTTGTAGGAGGCCTACCCCTGCTGCGTCTTCCGGTGCGTGGCCGCCACTCCAGGACCTTTCTGCCCCAACGGTCATGGGTTCTGCGCGCTATGTGCCCTGCCCACTGCCACTTTAGCTTGGCTATCCGGAGACCTATGTCAACAACTTTAGTTTTCCTGCGGATCTCCTCATTTTTGATTCCATTCCGCAGGGGAAAACAATATACATGTTCGCGTTAATAAACGTTACATTTTATATATGTGTAGAAGAGTTTAAAAGTTAACCTTGTTTCATCTTTGAATATTTATTTTTTATTTATGTATTAGGAAGAGCCATGGAGCGTAGTATCCTAGGGGTACGGTTAACGGACCGCATTAAAAACTACACTACGCTCCAAAACACAAATCACAGAAGTCACCCAGAAAGCCGCCAAACTGAAATGGGATTGGGCTGGACACGTTTGCCGTATGCCACAGGAACTTTGGGCTAAAATCAGCACAGATTGGATCCCAGACGGTGCTAAACGCCAACGTGGTAGACCAAAACGTCGATGGCAAGACGAATTAATTAACTACAGGAGGGACTGGTGCAAACTAGCGCATAATAGGGATATGTGGAAAAGCGAGAGGGAGGCCTTTGCCCTGCAGTGGGACAATACAGGCTGAAAATAAATAAATAAAATAAATTAGGAAGACCAACAGCTTTGAAATACATAGTAGTGAAAATAAATATGCAATAGAGAGCCAATGATAGGTCTCCACAACTAACTCTTAAATAACAATGCGTGGACAGCAATTATTTTATCACTTAAACATCTAACATATAACAAATAAAGTAAAATTAATCAGCATTACACCTTGTAAAAAAATCAAGACTGAGCATGCGCTTCACTGCATCCGGTTGAGTATTAAAAACATCAATGTCGAACTTTCTTGCTTGTTCGTTAAAAGTATCACCCGCTCACCAGAGAAATGTATTCTGTCTGTAATTTGTGGATACTAAAGGCATGTGAATAGGCTTATATCATTTCGTGCTTTTTGTAGGTACGTTAATAAACGTTAATAAAATATTCGTCCCAAATGCTTTTAGACGCGCCTTTATTTGTATAATTACCTTCAAGACACTTGGGACGAAACAAATAAGATAAAACTCTTCTGACATCAAGGTTCATTCACTTGATAATCATATTATTAATAAGCACGACTAGATACTGTCTCTGCAAGTTAGTGTCGTTATCTTATACAATGCCCTCGAGGCTAAGTTTTGGTAAACTTAGGTGGTTATATGGACGATTTATGGGTACAACTTGATGGGTTATTTTCAGTGAAGGCTTTGTTTTACTCAGCACGTATTACAGAGCAGCGATAGCTCAGTGGGGAGACCAACAGACTGCAATGCAGAGGGTCTCGGGTTCAATCCCACGCTACATCGCGCACCTCTGACTTTCGGAAGTTATATGACTTTTCGAAATTATGTGCGTATTGATTGACAATTATCGCCTGCTCCGTGCCTCGGAGAGCAAGTTAAGCCATTGGTCCCGGCTACCATGAACATCTATGGCAGTCGTTATTGGGAAGTCAGTGCCCTCTAATATCCTGACACTGGTCTAGCCTTAGGGTATCATTAGCCTTCCGGTTGCGGAGGTCAGATGGCAGTCGCTCCGTGTAAAAACTGATATCCAGTCAAATCCGGTTAGACTAGAAAGCCGATCCTAAGTGACTTGGGAATAATAAAGGCTAGGGAGAAGAAGGTTACGAACCTACAGCACTTGGTAGTGTCAGTAGCGAGAAAACTACTATATACTTAAATGAATATTTTTCAGATCAGCCCAATAATACTTTACCCGAATCGGAAGCCGCTCTTGTGCAATTACGATACACTTGAAGCGTAAATGCACACTTATGTCACGGTATCAATGACAATTTATTAAATGGCGTTTCTATAAGCACAGTAATGCATTTTAATTTACTATATCTACCGTTTACCTGTTTTGTGTATTTTACATCAAATGACTATTGTATTTTCTCTTTACCAATATTGTATTATGAATTGTATATTTCATGTTATTCGATAACCACAGAGTATGTGCTTTGTTCCCATAACTAGGAAGTAGCATGCAGTGATAATTAAATTATTTAGTTCGCACAATATTTGCGGTGATCAAAATATTTAATTATGTAAACGCGTCATAGTTTTACTACATAACTGCCTCCGTGGCTCAGCGATAGTGAATGCGACTGCTGTACTTGAGGTCTCGGGTTCGAATCCCGGGTCGGGCCAACATAAAGTTATTGGGTTTCTGTTAATAAATCTCAATAACAGCTCGGAGTTAGGAAGTTGGCGGTGTCGGACATCCCCGTGCCTCGGAAAGCACGTAAAGCCGTTGGTCCTGCGCCTGATCCGACATGAATCCGACACGGCCGGAGAGAGATCTCCGGCCGTGTCGGATTACCGTCCCATCGGATCTTGAGGGTTAGGGAACAGAGAGTGCACTTGTGTTTGCGCACACGCTTGTGCACTATAATATCTCCTGCGCAGATGGCCAATCACCGTTAAGATTGACCGCCGTGACCGAAATTCGGTCTGGAGGACATCTATATATTAATACGTAAAGCGAAAACTTTGGATCCCTTTTTACGAAAATTGGGCGGATGGAGGAGTATGAAATTTCGCACACGTATAGTTTATACAGAGAAGAAGTGACGAATGCTAATATTTATATAAAATATGCCATTGTATAATAAATACATTAAATTAATGAAAAAACAATACACGCACACAGCCATGCATTTGACACACGCAGTCGAAACGCGTAACTATGGTTACATATATCAATATACGAGTATAATGACATGACATAATACATATATATATATATCAGTTGGTCGAATTTCGAGCACTAGGCGACCGCTAGTTATTATTATTACATAATTGAACTATTGAGTGCATAATGGCGCAGTGATAAGCGTTTGCTTCGCTGCTGCCGCTGAGTGTTGTTGATTCCAATCTGAAACGAGGTAATAGGGTACATTATATAACTATCAAAAGAAATAGGTTTGTGAAAATGGTAGGTATGAAAATGGAATGCAAAATAGGGGAGTAATTAATATTTTAAATTTGAAGCATTTTAAATGTGTGTGTCACGGGGATATCTTGCTATCTCTTTTGGAAAACTGCATTTAAATAGCAATTACGTCACTACTAGTAACTTGCATCCATTTTCTGTCATTTGACATTTGATTTGAAATAATAGAATATTCTATCACATACACACAACACCATCTAGCCCAAACTAAGCAGAGCTTGTACTATGGGTACTAGATAATGGATAAACATACATATATACTTTTTTTTGTAAATACATATTATACATAGAAACACCCAGACCAAGATAAACATGAATGTTCATGCACACAAATGTTTGACTTGTGCGGGAATCGAAGCCGCGACTTAAACACTACGCCATCGAGGCCGTCAATGCATGTACCTTATTTATTTTTGAGCAGATTTTAAAAAATCTTTGTATTTTAGAGTTTGAATATTGTATATATTTGTCACAAGTCCTAACTAATTTTATAAATGTGGATTTATTTCAGTTTGTTTCTTTGTTATGCTTTCACGCCCGAACTACTAAACCGATAATCATGAAATTTCGCATACTTGTTACCAGGGGTATAGCAAAGGACATAGGGTACTTTTCATCTAGAAATAAGTACCTTTCCCGAGAGATATAAATTAATTGACAAAATCTACATACATTAACGCGAGTCATATAGTTACCATGATTGTGAGTCAACTACTAAAAAATAATGATAACATGCGCATACTTATATTTCGAGGAAAGACTGACTAAGAAAGTTTATAAGGCTAGCCTTATAAACTTTCTTAGTCAGTAAATGGAACAGTCGCAAGAGGAAAACCTAGGCGAACGTTTCTCAATCAGATCTGAGGCGTTCTGGACAAAGGCCAGGTTAAGAGCTCCTTGAATCAACGGGCGTGTATGAGGAATGTGATGAAAGTGAATGAAGCCAGAGACGTGTGTCAGGATCGTAGCAAATGGAAATCCGTAGTCCTGCCTACCCCTCTGGGAAACAGACGTGAATCTACGTATGTATGTACTTCACGAAATATAGATGTAAACCCCTGCTTCTACACACGTTGTGGGATTGTATCCATTATTTTATTAAAACCACATATTTTGCTCTTTCACGGCACGGCGCACGTAATCAATGAAACAGAGAGCACTTTGCAAAATACGTGCCACCTGTGGAAACCCGTGGATCTCCTAGTGTACACACTGCGTTGCGTTTTATCCCTTGTGTGCGCTAAGCTTTATTAAACTTTTTCGTGTCACGTGTTTTTTATTTTAACTCATTGTTTTTGAATTTCGAATGTTTTTGTTTTTTCTATAGTGTTGTGTGCATGATAAGTGCAGTATTTGAGCGAATGTCACCTTATATTATGTTGATTGTTGCTTGCTTATATTATGTTTGGATCCTCATACCTCTGCCGAACGATCAAGTCCTTCTTCCTTCAATCCTGGGTCCTTTAAGCGGGACGTGAAAAAGCACCTTCTCAGGCCGTAAAGACCGTCGGCCGTAAGGAAAGACTGACTAAGAAAGTTTATAAGGCTAGTGTGAATGGAACAGTCGCAAGAGGAAAACCTAGGCGAACGTTTCTCGATCAGATCGGAGGCGTTCTGGACAAAGGCCAGGTTAAGAGCTCCTTGAACCGACGGGCGTGTATGAGGAATGTGATGAAAGTGAATGAAGTCAGAGAAGTGTGTCAGGATCGTAGCAAATGGAAATCCGTAGTCTCTGACTACCCCTCTGGGAAACAGGCGTGAATCTATGTATGTATGTATGTACTTAATATTTTATTTAGTTTTGATGCAGTTCAATTGATATTATGTCTGATTTTTTCTTCTTTTATAGCATATATAGTTTTAAGTTGAAAATTGATCTATTCAGGCTTTGAAGCTTAGTTGTGGCGTTACGTATAGGCTAAATACTGTTTAGGTGTTAGAAACAATAAAACCAAATATTCGGTTTGGTAAAATTCAGAACATATTCGTGTTCGGTGAGTTCCATGTCATCTCTTATATTAACCATTGTTAAAAACACCTGTAAAACATTTGTATGTGTATTTCACTGAAATTTTTAAAAGGCACTCTTAATTAAGTATCTTCTTTTTGACAGTGAAGGAGAAGTGTCAACAGTTGTGATCAAAGGGTACTAGGCAAAATTAAAATCTCGACAAAACCCGTCCCCTTGCTTAAATTATTTACATTTTATTTCCTTATCCAAATTATGTACACAAATGAGCAATTGCTGTGAAGAACGCCTGTACACAGAACTGTGCTACAAATTATAAGGGAAGGCGTATTTTACAAGAAAACAGCTCTTGGACACAAAACATTTACGACCTAGACAAAACAAAAAGTAATATGAAATTCGGGTACACGCGCATGTTCAAAAAAATCATATTGTTTAAAGGATTGTTAGAATTATTGCCCATAATAAACAACATAGAAAATCTTACGTACTTGTATTATCTTGTCATTCTTTTCGAAAATAATCATTATGCCTTCGTGGCGTACCGCTAGTAGTGAATGCGACTGCTGTGCATAAAGTCTCGGATTCGGGGGAAAAAAAATGTATATCAAAAAACCTTAACCCTGCAAAGTCTGAATCTGTTTCTTTACGACGGCAATAGGTTCACCCTTTATCACGTGGAATCTAAAATCATAACTGGCGATATGAAGGTGTAATATACCTCTGCGAAGACGTATCGATGTAGAATTGATACAAATTGTTTGTCAATACAGGAGCTCGAACTGTACTCCACTATGTTGCATATAATGGTTTTGTTTATCGATCAATTTTGGTAGAAGGACACAAACTGTAAGTTAACGTATTCTACGAATATACTGCTACGTCGCACGCGGCGTGTTTTACAGCACTTTAAAGATTGGAAGTGGGTCCATTGGACCCACGACTACAGTTAAAGGTTAAAGACAACTCCCGCAAAAGAATATCCCAGCCACACTTGTTAAATATACAAACAATGGACACAAATAAACCAGACCTGTAACACACACGTTTTTCTATTGCACAGATGGTGTAGTAGTCCAACTAGTCGCCTCGCCACTGCCACTTACCGAGTGTTATAGGGTCGATGCCCAAACGGGACAAAAGTCTGTGTTATCCATAAATAGTTTTTCCGAGTCTGGAGGAGTTCATTGTTTAAATATTTGCGTATCTGGATTCCAAGTGCGGGAGTTGTAAACCATTCACAAAGCAGCAGCTGTAGTGAGGTTATCACTGAAATCACAATGCCACACAGTCTTTGGTTCCGCTTACCTCTTATAATTTCCACCAGACAACTACCTACGTACAGCCGGGCCGTAAAGTGGCGTCGATCATAAAAATATTTGATTAGGCTCGCTCTACACGCGCAATTCGCAGCGCTGAAACATTTATAAGCCGCACGCCTGTACACTGCATTATTTAGTTTAATGCAAACGTAATTTATAAAGTAGAGCCTAAACTGACGTGAGCTGTTCATGTTTAAGGATTCTAGAAAAAATATGGACTGTTTTGATAAACGTATGAATTAAATAATAATAACATAAGCCCTGTATATAACTGTCCCACTGCTGGGCACAGGCCTCTTCTCAGTGTTAGAAGAGTTTATTTATTTGGAAAGCCAACAATTTTTTTTTTCTTTTTGTTTTGCTCGTCAAAATGACCACACTCCACCTGATGGTAAGCAGTCGTGTGGTCTAAGAGCAGTGGCCTCCACATCGCCCCCACAGTAGCCGAGGCGATGTTGAGGTCTCTACTTTGACGGCCTGAGAAGATGCTTTTTCACGCCCCGCTTAAAGAACCCAGGATTGAAGAAAGAAGGAAACACGTGCCTTGGCACAGAATTCCATGCCTTGGTCGTTCGGCAGAGGTATGAGGACCCAAACTTTTTGGTACGCGCTCTAATCGACTCTACCGTGTAAGGATGGCATCTGAGCCCAGCACGCGTTGTTCTGGATAGGAAAGGGGAGGACGGGATAAGGTGGAATAACTCTTCAGAGCACTCCCCGTGATATATTCTGTAGAAACATGCCAATGAGGCAATGTCCCTACGGAGTTGCAGAGGTTCCAGTGAACTCGTGACCTCTGGATCTCCGATGATACGGACAGCCCGCCGCTGTAACCGGTCGAGAGCGTCCAGCAAGTACTGCGCGGAGCCATCCCAAAGATGAGAACAGTACTCCACGCAAGGGCGCACTTGTGCCTTATACAATAGGCACAGTTGCCCAGGCGTGAAGAACCGCCTCACCCTATTCAGAACTCCGAGTTTTCGCGAAGCTTGCTTAATGACGCTCTCGATATAGGTTTTCTGATTAAGACACATTTCTTACTTCTAAATAATAATTTACAAACATGCCTTGTGCTCATTCACATTCACACACACACACATACAAGAGTTAAGCCATAGTCCACCTCGCTGGCCCAGTGGGGGTTGGTAGATTTCACATATTTTCGAGAACATTATGGAAAAGTCTTAGACATGCAGAATTCCTTACGATGTTTTCCTTCATCTTTGAATCGAGCGATAATTAACAATTTATTTAATACGCACATAACTTGAAAAACTCTAAGATGCGTGTCTTAGTATAGAACTGGAGACCATTACGTGGCAGTCCCACCGTCTCCCACCAGGCTGTCGCAGTTCTGATTGATGAATTACATATTTTACTTTAATCCCGAAGGGATAGGTAGAGGTTTATTGTACCCAAATTTTGCCAGTTGGTAGTTCTCAGCTTTTTTTTATACTATTAAGGTGGTAAACAAGCATACGGCCCACCTGATGGTAAGTGGTCACCGTAGCCTATGGATGCCTGCAACACCAGAGGCATCATTAGCGCATTGCCGACCCTTTAGGAAAGGAAGTGTGAAGGAGAAGGACCGGGAAGGGGGTAAGGGGGTGATTGGGCCTTCGGTGATACAAGACGGGATTTTTGTCGTTGACAATCAACATAATATGTGCTGTTACTGAGCATTTTTGCCAGGCTGTATGCGGCTGTTGAACATTTACAGCAAAACTCATTTACAGACAGCAAAACTCAATAAGACTTTGCTCAACCCGGAAAACGTACAGGCAACAAGCTTAATTACGAAGTCGACGTTTTAATTATGTTACCAAAGTGATTATATTCATATTGATTACACTATTTAACTGAGAAGCATAATAATAATTATTTTAAACATAATGGCGTTCCCATCATTTAAAAACAAAACAACATACATGTCTCAGTAAAAAAAATTAAATTTAATGTGTTATTGACTGCACGGATGGCGTAGTGTTTTAAGTGATCACCTCGCCACTGACGCCGCGCCGAGTGTTATGTGTTCGAATCCCACATCATCATCCTCTTGCCCAGGTTCCAATTTATTTGAGATCAGCGCAGTATGTCCTTCGCTGCCATACTTCTCTGCCACCCATCATCTGATCATTTACCCCTTTCCCTTTCATATTCATCCCCACATCCATCTTTTCCTTGGCCTTCCTCTCCCTTTTCGTCCCTCTACCCTCATATTCTATCACTTGCTTACCTACATACGTATCATCTCTTCGCATAACATGTCCATAGCAAGCCAAACGATTTCCTTTCACCTTCTCGGGCACCACTTTCAGACTACCTCTTACGTGTTCATTTCTAATTCTGTCCATTCTCGTTACTACACATATCCATCGTAACATTCTCATCTCTTCTACATGCAATCGTTTCTCATCCATCTTCTTAGTAGCCCGACACTCAGCTCCATACAGTACGACAGGCCTTATAACTGCCTTATACAAGTTTATAAGGCTAGTGTGAATGGAACAGTCGCAAGAGGAAAACCTAGGCGAACGTTTCTCAATCATATCTGAGGCGTTCTAGACAAAGGCCAGGTTAAGAGCTCCTTGAACCGACGGGCGTGTATGAGGAATGTGATGAAAGTGAATGAAGCCAGAGAAGTGTGTCAGGATCGTAGCAAATGGAAATCCGTAGTCTCTGCCTACCCCTCTGGGAAACAGGCGTGAATTTATGTATGTATGTATTATGTATACATGTGACCCTTTAATTTCAAAGGTAGTTTAGAATCGCATATTGTGCCTGAGATCTCGGCCTCGATGGCGTAGTGGTTAGTGTAACCGACTGCCACGTCTAAGGTCGCGGGTTCGATTCCCGCACAAGTCAAACATTTGTGTGCATGAACATGGATGTTTGTCTTGGTCTGGGTGTTTCTATGTATAATATGTATGTATTTACAAAAAAAAAGTATATAAGTATGTTAATCCATTGTCTAGTACCCATAGTACAAGCTCTGCTTAGTTTGGGCTAGATGGTGTCGTGTGTATGTGATAGAATATTGTTATTGTTATGGTTATCTGTCGCCTTTCGAATCCCGGGACAAAATTCGTGTGATCCATAAATGATTATTCCGAGTCTGGGTGTTTTATGTGGCCATCGTTTGAACGTTTGTAAAGTCCTCCGCGACACAGTAGTTATACCTAGTGAGGGCAATGTCTTATCTATACTAATATTATAAAGCTGAAGAGTTTGTTTGTTTGAACGCGCTTATCTCAGGAACTACTAGTTCGATTTGAAAAATTATTTTAGTGTTAGATAGCCTATTTATCGAGGAAGGCTATAGACTATATAACATCACGCTACGACCCACGGGGGCGGCGCAGTAACGATAAACGCGGGTGAAACCGCGGGAACATCTAGTTTAAAATAAAATGCACCTGTCCCTATATCTTCGGGAATAAAGAAGAATGAATACGAAACTAGTTTACTTGAATCGACGACCCTGAATCTATCTAGGCAACTTCGGCACTCCGGTGCTGTGCTATTCACTGCGCTATTCAGGTCATCGTTTACCAACGACGTCGCAACAATAGTGCAATGAACCGCAATACATATAAATACCTGTAAATATTGCGGTTGTATTATTTACAGCATAGCATTATGGTTAATTGACTGCATAGATGGCGAGTTGTTTAAGTTCTCGCCTCGCCACTGCCACAAGCCGAGTATTGTGGGTTCGATCCAAACAAGAGACAAAAATATGTGTAAGCCACAAATAATATTATTGCTTGAGTCTGGGTGACTTTTGTGTCCATTTGCTTTTTCGTTTTTATTTGTAGTGTCATTTTCACGTGCAGTGTTTTGTAATATATCATAAGGTTATATTTCACAATTTTTTTATAAACTACTATATATATATACACTTTTATGTATGACTATAGTATAAATATATTGTATAAGTTTGTTTTCGTTTTGTTTTCATATGCATTGATGTGTATTAATAAATTATTGTTAGTAGGTCTGACGCAGTTGCCTAATGTACCGTTTTCTGCTTAATTATTGTACCTATTTATTATTGTTTTTAAAATTATGTATGTATGGAGATTCAAATAAAACATTTTCTTTGTTTCTTTCATTATCTGTAAGTTTGTAAAGTCCACCGCGATTCAGGAAATAAACATGATGTGAGAGCTGTCCTTTTAAAAAAACAAAACCAGAAACCTATTTGCAGTCGCGTTCGTTTCATCTATGCTAATATTATAAAGCTAAAGAGTTTGTTTGTTTGAACGCGCTAATCTCAGGAACTACTGGTCCGAATTGAAAAATTATTTTAGTGTTAGCTAGCCTATTTATCGAGGAAGGCTATTATCGGCTATATAACATCACGATACGACCCACGGGGGCGGCGCAGTAACGATAAATGCGGGTGACACCCCGGGAACATCTAGTGTTAATATAAAAAGTAAATTAAATAACGACTTTCTAATGTACAACTTCATCATCATCATGTCAGCCAAAAGACGTCCACTGATGAACATAGGCCAATGTACAAGAAATTAAATTATTAGTATTTAAAATGAAATTTCAGTTCAAAATAGAATAAAATACAGAAACTTGTAAATGGTATAAAAATACGACCTTCTTTTAGTTCCTATATTTTTGAAGCTTGAATGTTTTTACATGTTAAGGAACTCAACTGCACCTATTGCTCAGATGGTGTATCTAACTAATGCACAGCAGTTTTCGATGTCATCTCACTACTGATAATGTGCCGAGTGTTGTAGATTTTAATTCCTCAAGAGAAAACAAATTGTGTAGTTCAGCATAAGCTGTTTTGAGTATAGCTGTTATTTTTTTATGATTTTTCATATACATATAGAAACTTATACTTAATTTTAGGTTTATTTATAAGGTTCACCAACAATTGATTACACTGTTACAAGATGTGATACCTACATTCATAAAACTCATTACTAGCGTAACAATCTCTTACAGGTAAACACAGCATGCATAATTTTTATATCTAAAGTTTACAATTACCAGTTCAAAGACAAATCGAACAATACAAGAAAAAATACGTAGACAGAATTAAAACTAAATAAATACACAAACAAACAAACCAACCAACCAACCTTAAGAGAGAGCATTAGGTGTTTTGATAGTTTGAAATAATTTCTTTTGATCATTTTGACAAAAAAAAAAAAATATATATAGATTTAAAAAAAAAAAAAATTCACCACTTCGACAATATACAGGTATGAATCTATGTATACATAAACTTTAACTTGTTATACGTATACTTTACATAGCATCGGTAGACGTACATATCGACACTTATTTTGCCAGCTATATTTATTATTTTTTTGCCCTATGTCAGATTTCCAATCCTAGGGCCTCACGTTCGTCCGCAAACATAATCGTGAACTTTGTCACGGTTCTAGCGAGGCACATTCATACTTCCAGTAGAAACCGGGACCGTAACGAAATATTCTCGTCGCGAATTTATTGCCGGTCATGGTACGTTACGGTGCCTGGTTGGTGGCGGAACGAACCGGTGGAATTTTTGTCACATAAAGCTATAATTTCCTATATACCTATAAACCCAGCTTGTTAAACGTAGGGTAGGTAGGAACAACAGTATTATATCTAACTAAGGAGGTACTAACGATACAATGGAAGGATCCTCCGACCAGGCTAGGCGATCGTAGGTACCTGGCCGGTCATTCGGACTGACGTCGAGAAATTAGATATATGAAAAATATCTAAACAAACTTCGTTAGCACGATTCAGGATACATAGAGAAGTTTGAAATTGAGTAGATCGCCATCTCTAGTCGCCAGCTGTAACCTCGTAATGTAGAAATGCCACACTGCTGAGGAGCTATCAAGCATTCGGCCAGGCTGATGGTAAGCGATTTCCACAGTATAATTCTTTCAATATGGTAGACAGATGAGTTAACCTCATAAAAAAGTGAATAAAATGTAGGTAAATAAGGGCACGTTCAGGTGACAAGCGCTCAACGCGCGTTTTGATAACGCGCGTTTACAACTACATACATTTTATTCAGGCCGTACACATGCTAACACGCGTCTTAATAAAGCGCGCGTTGAACGCTGCGCTAGCGCTCGACTGCTGTCAGCGCCGCGCTTTGAGATCATTGGTTTTCTATGTTTCCGTTCAGTTGAGCGCGCGCTTTCGACGCGGATAGACGTATTTTAGGGTTCATCAGTATCAGTTCATTCAGAAATTGTCCGAAATGGAAACCGAAGCTTTTATTACGGAATTATTTATAGATGAAATAGAGAAACGTCCTGCGATAGGTATGGGACATGATAAGTAGCGATTATTCAGATAGGAACTTAAAGAGACGGGCTTGGGAAGAACTCGTCCTCATATTCTGTGAAGTGTCGCGTCCTTTCTGCCGTCGGTATAAAATCACCGTTAAAACTGTTCCTATGTCCATGTTCGACAAATGTAAGAACTTTACTGAACCATGGCGGCCAAGGCAACGCGCGTTTAACGCCTGACAAGCGCGTGTCATGTAAACACTATACAATAATTTAGCGCACGTTCAACGCACGTTGAACACTTGTCATCTGAACGTGCCCTAAAGGTAAAGGCAATATTTGTGTTACAACTCGTACAGCGGTTTCCTGTAAGGCGGTACTTCCCCACGCGAGCCGGTTACTTAGAAATAGCGTAGCACCATTTCTAAGAATATCATATTATAAAAAATATCATCACATAGCAGCCGTTATACCTATTAGCGTTGTAAGATGACACTAAAACGTCGTTTATTTAAATGACATAGTATTGTTTCCAAGAAAGCGTTGTTTGATACGTTTTATTGAATTAATATTCAATTATTTACTAGGTATTTTGTTTTATCATATTGAATTCTTACAATTCCGTATCGTATTAAATCTGAAAGTATTATATCGAAATAACATAGACTTTGTAGTTATATTTTACATAAATTGTCTTACGTCTATAATCACTAAGGCCTTTTGCTAAAGGTATAATAAAAGCATTTTGATACCTGTGATGTTAGATCCCACGAAATTGGAGATGAGCCTATTGTCATACATTTGGCACTGTTGCCTTGCTTGTCAGAATCAGAACGGAGTCTCGTTCTGCTACTGACAAGCAAGGCTTCATATTTTATAGTTCTTTTCACTGGTGCCTTGCCTTTTTATATTAAGTTTAAATTTGGTACACGCATGCTGTATAATATTTATTTATTTTTTGTTTACTTTTTTTTTCTTTTATTACCTGTCTAGTTTTATTTTTTTTGTAACGTGAAGAGCGGGGGCTCTTAACACAAGTATTTTTTTACTTAAAAGGAGTACCTCAATTAATGTATTGTGAACTAGCTCGTAAGTAAATAAAAATAAACTATTATTATTATTATATTATATTATTTTTGACAGATGAACGGTAATAGTTGTATATTGTATCACCAAAAAAAAAGACGTGTTGTGTTTAGTGATACTTAGTATGTGGCGGTTGCTGTTCACCTGTTGTAATAGTCCATACTGTATAGATCCTGCGAGAATACCGGCCTTGCAATTCCAACTGCAACAATAACTGACGCATGTACCTAATTTGATCTCCATTAATAGACTATTCTGTATATTTTTTTTCTATACAATTAAGGTGGCTTACGGCCCACCTGGTGGTAAGTGGTCACCATAGCCTATGGACGCCTGCAACACCAGAGGCATCACTTACGCGTTGCTGACCCTTTGGGAAAAAAAGGAAGTGGGAAGGAGAAGGAGCGGGAAGGGGGAAGAGGGTGATTGGGCCTCCGGCACTCTCACTCACCAAATGAAACACAATAGTAGGAACTCTGCTATTTCACGTCGATATTCTGTGAGAGGGTAGTACTTCCCCGGTGGAGCCGGCCCATTCATGCTGAAATCAGCGAGGCTCTACTACTACTACAGTTACTGTTTACTACTATTGTTAATATTTTACTAGCTTTTGCCCGCGGCTTCGCTCGCGTTAATTTAGAATTTGACAATAAATTCGGGTTGTACTCTGCTTGTAATAATATAATTCAATCATGATTCCAAAGACACGTGGTGCCATCTATTATCATAAGAACGTTATTGTTTTTTTCTCGGTAACAGTAATTTTTTTCGGGATGAAAGGTAGCCTTTGTCCGTTTCTGTACAGCTGACTATGTATATGCAAAATTTCAGAATGATCGGTTAAGTGGTTTAGGTGTGAAAAGGTAACAAACAAACAAACAAACAAACTCATTTTCGCTTTTATAATATTAGTTAGGATTGTATTGTGTTACATATTGAGATACAAATAAAAATATATTCTTTCTTTACTGTTATTTTCAACCGTTCTTCAAAAAACTTGTTTATTGCTTAAATGACACGTTCAATTTCAAATATATCACATTATACGTAAAAATATTGGCCAGGCTCAGCAAGCGCATCAGTCATTGATCCCAACATTATACAGGCACGGGACACACCATAGAGTGAGCTATAAATCAGTACACGCTTGCGTACTGTGCCCATAATCTAAGAGTTTATTGAGATAATCCTTTATTTTTTTCATTTTAGCTTTGGCTAAAGTGTAAATATGTATTGATGCCGTTATTCTATTTGCCGTATAATTTCTAATCCAGAAATTATTGAATGGTATTGTCATGATTTCTTATTTTTGTTAATAATTCTGTTCGGGAGTTTTTATTTATTCAATTGGCAACACAGCCAACTATAATTTTTAAATAGTGAGGTTATTGTAGAGGGGAAAAATAACTCGTTCTCTCGGCGAAAGATCGCTCAGCAGTAAGGAACTAGCATTCAACTGAGTAAGACGTTCTCAATAGTCCGTGTAATTGCTGTGAGTTTGGTGATATAGTCACATAATATTTTAAACGATTGAGTTTCATTATAGTATGTTCCCGTATTGTATATTGGTTGGTTGTTACAGGAGCAATATATTCAAAGATTGGCGTTTTGTAACATTGAGGTCCATTTACATGAGGCTTTCTTGAAGCAAGTGATGTTATCTTTGTCTTAGACAGGCACAAGATAGGGTTAGCAAGAAACTTGCTTTGATAATACCTATAGTGTTCTGGGATTGATACCCACACGAGAAAAAATAATGTGTGATCCACAAATACTTGTCCGAGTTTGAGTATTCTTTGTGTCCATTGTTTGAATGTTTGTGTAGGATCTGTCATGTGATATGTGGCGTGTCTGTGGTAGCTGTCATTTTAAATAAAGAAAAGACAATATAACGCACCGTTCCAAATTTGAAGCGTGAACAGCTCAGCTTAGGGAGAAACATTATAAATACTTAAGTACTTATGGTTTCAGAAAGCCTAATAAATAACAAATCCAAATCAAATACCAGTGTCCAAATCAAATACATACCTAATGGTTCCATTCGATTAGTTATTTCAGTCTGGCAATTTTAGTAGACATCGTTCGACCGTCTGTTAATAAATTTCCAAAACCAGGTGTCTAAATTATTTACCAGACGGTCAAACGCGTGTCAGTTGCTCGGATTGGCTGACTGCATTTAACAATAGCCAATCAAATCACTTGACTTAAGTTTAAGTTTGACGCTGATAGCTTAGTGAGACCATTGGGTTACCACGCAGAGTTCTTACGTTCGATCCCAAGGCGCGCTTCTGTGACTTTTTGAAGTTATTTGCGTATTATCGCTTGCTCTAACGGCGAAGGAAAACATTGTGAGGAAACCTGCATGTCAGAGATTTCTTTAGAATGTTCTCGAAGATATGTGAAGTCTGCTAAGCTGCACCGGGTCAGCGTGGTGGACTATAGCCTAACCTTTCTCATACCGAAACGTCGCTCGTGCCCGGCATTGGAACAGTTTAATACAGACCTGATATTATTTATTATAGCCTTTTAGAAATCAGATGCAAGTGACTGTAATGTATCTAACTTATTTGGATAAAATTCTAATAAAACTGCAACCTACTAAAGCGAGGAATTACATCGACAACGTTTATGATTTTGACCAACTTTTTAATGACCCGCTTTTTAGTGAAAGTTACGAAGAACGATCAATTTGACAGTGCTTTGCTAAAGAATACTATCCAAACCTTTCTCTGACAATTAGCGACTATGCACGAGCCATTTTTTAACTTGTAAAAACGGTTTTAAGTGACAATTGTATTGCTATAATAAGGGTGTGAAAAGCTAATGACAGCAGGTTATTATGACGTACAGAAAATTGCTGCTGCTGCATAAGACAAGAATATACATACAGTATCTCACACCTGTGTTCCTAAAAGGGTAAGCAGAGATATATTTAACCCACATTTCACCACCTATAAGTTTGTAGATACTACTCATAGACAAGTTTATAGTAAGGTTCGTACTTCTCCGCCATCCCGGCTCATTCTACGCCAACAAAAAATTGCATTTGTGTTTTTACTCATAGGCGAATAGACCTCCTGTTATGTAGTACCTGATTAGGGTCAATTGTATTAACCAGTCGATTACCAGGTATAGTTCCATAACAAAAAAATATCCTCCCAATTAGTAGAACCCGTGGCTTTTGGCTACTTTACGGGTCTTGAGACACTGAAATTAAACTACTTGTTAAATTAAAAAGAAAATTTAAATCTGATCGCATTTATTTTTTTGTTGACTATACTGCCGCTGTGTGGCGCTTTTTTTCTCTCTTATGGAAGTTCTTACCTTGTGTAATGTGCATCGATATTAAATAAAGATTTATTATCAAGAAAACATTATTATTGATAATCCTATCCTATAATCCGAATACTACTTTATACGGATTTTGTCGCGTTGTTTATTTTAAAACACTTTTATTACATAATTTTGAATAAAAAAAATTAATATCGTAAAACTGTTTCATATGGGGCCCTAAACAGAGGTACAGGTATAGTGCTGTAGTATCGATTACCTATTTTAATGTTGATAGATTGTTTTTACAGGATATGAAAGTTTATCGTTAATGGTGCGCAAGCGCATAATAATGGTGTCGTATAACTGCTATTGTATAACAATTATTAATTCAATTATGTTTATAGCATGTACGTACTGTTTTAGCAATCGCAATTGTTATAACAATAAAAGATAATTATTTGTAACTAGCTTTTACCCGCAGCTTCGCTCGCGTTAATTTAGAATTTGACAATCAATTCGGGTCGTACTCTGCCTGTAATAATATAATTCAATCATGATTCGAAAGACACGTGGCGCCATCTATTATCATAAGAACTTTATTGTTGTTTTACTCGGGAACAGTAATTTTTTTCGGAATGAAATGTAGCATATGTTCGTTTCTGTACACCTGTCAACGTATATGCAAAATTTCAGGATGATCGGTTCTGTGGTTTACTCGTGAAAAGGCAACAAATAAACAAACAAACTCATTTTCGCTTTTATAATATTATAAGTTAGGAAGGATTATGTTTATAGCATGTACATACTATTTTAGCAATCGCTATTGTTATGAAAATACAAGATAGTTATTTGTAATTGCTTTTAATAAAATATGAAAAGTTTTACTATATAATTAATTTAATTGAATAAAAGTAAATGAAATATTAAGTAGTTTCTAGATTTCCAGGCTTCTTATGGCAAAGTTGTTTCAATATATTTTTCTGTCCTGATATGGTGTGTCATAAATTCATAATGTATTGCGCTGCAAGTAGGTACCGTGTTTTTTTTTATCTTTATACGCTTACTAATGTCATAGAGGTACGTAGCTCCTTTCGAAAATTCGATTTTTATTGATGATCATTCGAATAACATTCATAATTATATCCAAATCATGATTTGATAAAACATTAGAAAATAGATTATTGACAATAATACCTAGTCAATACTTTTTGTCTGCTATAATTAAGAAGATTGTTGGCGTGATTCGTGACAATGGTTCTGCTTTCAAGCATAAGAGCTCGACTTCTGCATATGGAATGTTATAATGACTGCACGAATAGCACAGTGGTTTAAGTGGTCACCTCGCCACTGCTACTACGCCGAATTTTGTGGGTTTGAGTCCCACACGGGACAAAAATGTGTGTGATCCACAAATGGTTGTTCCGAATTTGAATGTTCTATGTCCGTTGTTTGAATGTTTGTAACGCCCTCCCACACCTCGACACAGGAAGTAATACTAGTGCGAAAGTTGTCTTAAAAAAATACAAAAAGCAATGACAAATATAAAGAAGAAGACTTAAGCATCAAAAATGTCTTTCAAAAGCCGCTCATTCAACAGCCAAACCAATACAGTTCTCAAATGCACAACTTAACTTATACAAAGTATGATTTTGGAATATTTAGGAACTGGTAATGTCCTAAATATTCCAAAATCATACTCACATGTCACCTCCATGACAGCTTCCATTATCAACGAACGCCGATGGTCCACGGAAAATATTTCCCTTTCAAAACCCTTTGGTTTCCGTCCATTTTTAGGGACCGCTTTGTCATTGTCAATCGTATTGATTTTCACGTGGCGCTCTTAAGCGTTTTAAAAAGTTCAGAATTGAATTGAATGGCGTTGTTTGGAGCTTAAGGAATTTTGTTAAGTGGTGTATGTGTATGTTAGATATGTCCTGGGCAACAAAAATATACCTACGAAAAAGTTCCGTTGTATTCTGAGCAGCAACTGCGTTGTATGCTGCTAAACTATTCAATGGTGTAAATGCAATTTTGTAAAATTTTGTATATGCGTGCGTGAGGGCGGTGTGTGTGTGTGCCGTGTGTTCAAGTCACACAGAATTGAACACATAGCTGTATCTGCTAGCTTATATCCATGGCGTAGCCTAAGATAAAAGTATCGCTAAAGCATTATCATTGCATGCGCGAGAACAGAACAGCGGGTTTCAGAGTGTAGGTATAGTTTTGGCTCGTTCCGTGCAAGCAATGACAATAAATTGAATAATGATACGATTAGATAGAGTGGTATTTCACCCATTTTTCGCTGGTTTCTTTTTACATTCCACTTAAAAGGAGGCAAATCTGCCGGACATATTTCTAATGACCACACTACTGAAAAAATATTACAGGAACATATCAATAACATTTGCTCGACCCGTGAATCGATCTAGGGACTTCACAACTAGCGGCAAAAATAAACGGACACAGCCGCGGAGCCATCAAGACACCCCGCTTTTGATTTTGCTTAAATAAAACATATCACTTTCAACCTAACGGTATATTTTCACTTTTATTATAAACTGGTCGCAGAATGAATTAATTCCGGTTATACAAGCATAATAACAAGTACTACATCGGTGACACAACAGTAGTGCATGCGATTGCAGTGCATGAGGTCTAGGGTTCGAATCCCGGAGCAGGCAGTATTATAAGGTATTACTGTTCATTCTCAGTAGCAATACGGATTCTGGAATTGTGCCCGGTAAATGGGCATAGGCGAAATATGGCGTGAGATATCTTTATATCATCATCATCATCATCATGTCAGCCAAATGACGTCCACTTTATATATATAGGTATAAATTTTCTGTGCGTGTGTTTTTAATTAAACTCCTCCTAAACGGCTGGACCGATTTTGATGACATTTTTTGTGTGTGTTCAAGTGGATTCGAGAATGGTTTAGATTTGTTTTTTTTTTTCGGCTGTACAAGACAACGTCTGTCAGGATAGCTAGTATATGTATAAAAGTATAATATGTACTCATAAGTTAATCAAGTGAATCGTCAACTAATCCTTACTTCCTAACTTCTTAATCTTAAGTGCCCAATTACTAATATAAATGCGAATGCTAGTTAGTTTGTTTGTTTTGTCATGTTTGTTACGCTTTTACGCCTTAAGGGGATTGCATCGCTCAAACCTTAAAAACACGCTCGGTTTAAATAAGTTTGTAGATGAATCTTTTGATGAATTAAATTGTCCAAAAGTTACTAAAAAAAAAAAATAGGTCGTTTCAAAACTAAATATTAAATTTTCTATGTAACGGCTGAGATATTCTGTATGAAATTTATACTAAAAAACATGTTACCTATTTAACAATGTGTATTGTTTATTTTCACTTATTTGTTTTAAAATTTTGTAATAATCAACAATAATCCGAATCTTTACAAAAGTCCCTGCCAAGGAGCCCCGCTACACCCATGTCGCTTACCCGGGACTGCAAAGCCCAGATCTTCAAGGTCATTGGGCAATGTAATGCCCTTAACTACTTTTAACTTTTCACATACAGGGCGACAGAAAAAGAAATATAAACCTAAAATCATAAACCTTTCATACAGAAACAAGGACTGTCACTAATTTACCCTAACCTACATTAACAAAGGCGAAGCCGCGGCTAACTTATAAGAATAAGTTTACTAGTTTTGCCCGCGACATATTTACTTTTGCAAAAATGTAGGTAGATTGAAATTAAACTACTATATACGGATTTTATCACGTTGTTTATTTGACACTTTATTACAAAATTTTTAAAAACTGTTACTCTACTATTACTATTAAACTTTACTAATTTTTAAGCTAATTAAATCGTTTAAACTATTAATACTATTTATACTATTAACGGTATCCGGCAACAGTTTTCAAAATTTTGTAATAAAGTGTCAAATAGACAACGCGATAAAATCCGTATATAGTAGTTTAATTTCAATGAATAACATTCGCGTAAACAGAAGACAATATAATGTAGGTAGAGTTAAAACATTGAGAATGTTGGTCAAATTTAACTTATGATTGGATACCACACACCGAGACTAGTGAAAGTTCACACAAATAAAGGCCTATTCAAACCTGAGCGATATTCGCTGCCGCTGTGAGTGGAGGCATATACCGCGCGTGTTTCGCTCAGGTATTTAGTATCAAGTTCCCCAGCTAGAGCGACCTGAGCGGTATTCGCTGCCGCTGTGGATAGAAGTGCCTGCCGCGCGGGTTTTGCTCAGGTATTTAGTATCAACTCTACCAACAAGGATAGCGAAATCCGCTTTGGTGTGAACAGTAATATTACCGCATACCCACTCAGTTTTCTCTACCGCAGACGGTAGCGAATACCGCTTAGGTTTGAACAGGCCTTTCTTGCGCTCTAAGATTGCTACTCTGTAACGTAGAGATCAAATACTGGACAGAACAACAAAAAGACTCAAAACATCTATTTGTGGATGATAGGTACTTATTTTTGTCCCGTGTGGCGATCGAACAGAGCAATCATCTTGTCTTTAAGTTTGTTAAGTCTGTAATTAATATGTGACAAAAAAACTGTAACCTTTTTTAAACATATTGACCGCAAAGAGAAATACTTAATTTGACATAATTAAAATTAATATGGAGGAGTCTCTAAGGAGTTCAGAAAGCGAAAAATAAACAAAGCTAGTTGACTGCGCCGATGGTGTAGTTGTTTAAGTGGATACCTCGCCATTGCCACCACGCTGTGTTGTAGGTTCGATTCCCACACGGGACAAAAATTGTGCGTTTCTCAAATAGTTGTGTATAGTCATAGTCTGGGTATTCTGTGTGTCCGCTGAAAGAGGAATTATTCATAGTGCAGGAGTTCTATTTAAGTAAAAGCTTAACTGCGGCCAAATTTAGACCACTAAGCCACGAGTAAAATTTATTTTGTATGTCATATCTTGAATTAACCAGTTCCTATATGCATTCTATGCATATAGCATATATGCATTTTAAATGACAAATATTTAACTAGAAAGTAGTTAATCATGTTCATTTTGAACGCGCTAGTTATTCTTGTTTAAAATAAAACACGTAATATATTTCCAAATGTTTTATTTTCTACCAATCTAATCTTACATTCAAATAATGGAGCATAATTATTGATTTCTAATAATTTAGAAATTCATTATAATTATAATTTAAAAGCAATTAATCACATACTTCTATACATTTATAAATAAAATCGTTTACAGAAATTTTGTCTGTTTATGATTTTATGCGTCTAACTGTTTCATTTCATTTAAACCGAGAGACATAAAGATGTATGTCAATTTTAAAGTGTGTAATATACATACATACATACTTGAAGTCGTAAGCATGCCTCGTTTTATATACATATCTAAGTTCGAATTCAACAATCCATATCAACACTTATAGAGTAGACATACGAGTATCTAGAAACTATTAATAATGAACTTGTATTATGATTACTTTTAAAAGCAATAAAAGCAGTTATAATTGTTCAAGGAGACCAACGAACTAGCGATGTGCATTTGAATATATATTATTTATCATCGATCAAATATACCATAGATGCACGATCGTCGCTCGAAAAACGGCCCCAACAAAACTGTGCATAAATCAGTCGTATGCACTATATTATGCACCTGTCCCACTCACTCTTGCTGCGCTGCCCGTAAGCGAGAGCGAATCGACACCACTACTACGGTGGAGACCGTACCATATACTTAGTTTAATTTAATTTATTTAATTTTTTTTTTTTTTCACTTTGTTTATTTATTTATTTAATTATGGCACATAAAAACAGCGAAGTTATACATTAGTACGCTTGCGTATCGCGAGTAACACACTTAGGACGCTTTACATTGACGCGTTTTAACTAAACTATTACAAAATGTTTCTCAGTGGACGTTCAATGGTTATTCCGGTTTATTTCCTGGATTGCATAATAAATGCAGACACTTATAAGTAAGTAGTACTGGTCAGTGCCACATATTGACGCGGTTTTTGTATGAGAATGTACATCTATGGTATATTTGATCGAAGTTATTTATACTATAATTTTGCCCACGGCTTCGCTCGCGTTAATTTAGAATTTGACAATCAATACGGGTTGTACTCTGCTTGTAATAATATAATTCAATCATGATTCGAAACGAACGTGGCGCCATCTATTATAATAAGAACGTTTTTGTTGTTTTCCTCGGGAACAGTAATTGTTTTCGGGATAAAAGGTAACCTATGTCCGTTTCTGTACACCTGACAACGTATATGCAAAATTTCAGGATGATCCGTTCAGTGGTTTAGGCGTGAAAAGGTAACAAACAAACAAACTCATTTTCGCTTTTATAATATTAGGAAGGAAGGAAGGAAGGAAGGATAGTTAGGATTAGGATAGGATAATATAATATTATAATTATTCAAATACACATTTACGCGCAATGCGGTATCTATACATACAAACTATGTCTACGTTCATGACCATGCGTAATTTTGCATGGTCATATACAATAATTCAAACGTGACAACAATACCTTTACATAAGTGTAGACATTGTTGATTCATTCGAATAGAATTATGCGTACTACGTTGGCCTGCCCCGCAGTAGAATCAAGTTCATTCTATAAATTACTAGCTTTTGCGCGCGGCTCCGCCCGCGTAGTACCTACACCAAGAAAAAGTAGCCTATAGCCTTCCCCAGGTTTTAAACTATATGTATACTAAATTTCATCTAAATCGGTTGAGTGGTTTAGCCGTGAAAAGGTAACAGACAGACAGACAGACAGAGTTCACTCACTGAACTCAAGTAATGCACTGGTTAAATCTAATGATTCAAATAAATCCACCAATCATGCAGTCAAATTGGTTTTTACAGCATTAATTATTTATTTATTTACCTTTTGTTTTTATATACCTAGCTTAGGTAGGTATAAAATTACGAAGTATAATTATTGTAAAAATATAATAATGTTATTTTTTATTAGAGGAGTATTTAACTATGTTCATATAACCACAATTCTTTAAAACTAACTTATACCTAAAATATTACAAAACAGAAAGAAAAAGAAAACTAAAACCCTCTAATAGGCGTCATAAAATTCCACCGCATCACAGTCGACCGGTAGTGTGCCCAGAAGACTGGCAGCATAATAATTATAATGAAAATCCCTTAAAATTCTCAGCTGGTTTGTTATCAAAATCAATCCGACAATGCCTTAAACTCGTTACAATCAAATTATGGATAATAACAAAAATATATTTTGTTGTTTACATTCTCACAAAAAAACGTTCTTATTATAATTAATGGATTTTAATTTTAGGATAAACAGTTCGTAGATTTGAATCAGGCATTTAGTTTTATCATTATTTATATAATTTATTTGTCACTGTCAGTTTTAAATAAATTTCGACTTAACATGACGATCGTCCTTCATTACAAATGGAAAACTTAAAAAAGCGTAGAACCAACTACTAGTTAAGTTCGATTCCAAGACACGCAACTTTGCCTTTGCGAAGTTATGTGTGCGGTAATATCAATCGTTTTCAGCGAAATAAAAAATTATGAAAAATAAATTACTAAAGAGATATACATTCCATATCTGAAAGTTCGCTATATGTATTACTAGATGTTCCCGCGGTTACACCCGCGTTTATCGTTACTGCGCCGCCCATGTGGGTCGTAGCGCGATGTTATATAGCCTATAGCCTTCCTCGATAAATAGGCTATCCAACACTAAAATAATTTTTCAAATCGAACCAGTACTTCCTGAGATTAGCGCGTTCAAACAAACAAACCAACAAACAAACAAACTCTTCAGCTTTATAATATTAGTATAAATTCGTAAAGATATCTCCAATATCTAATGGACTATAGTCTGATCTCGTACTGATAAGCAGCCCATGGCCAGCAGTCATGTAGCCTTTTTTAATATTGTTTTATGTATTAGCATTTTTAATACATCAGTATGTATTTAGCCACAGTTATATATTATGTATTTTGTGTTCGGCTATAAGCTTAAGTGCAAGCTTATGGTCCCGGCCCAAGGAGCTTGTGTATTAACATAATAAATAATTAGCATAAATACAATCATTCTTGACAGGAATGTAACGTATAGGTAGAAATTGAACAACATTTTGCCATTTATATATTTTTACACTTACTACAAGTCTCTTCGTCATGATGACTGCTAAACAGCTATTAAAACGTCAGGTAAAGTGTTATGAATAGTTATATAAAAAATATAAACAAAATACACTGCGATAAAATCTGTATAATATACATAAATATTTTATATAATTTTGTATAATGTCATCACAAACTTAATTAGCACCTTCTTTTTGACGCTATCATCATTAATCACTTTCTAGAGAGTAATATGTATATTAAACAAGAATGCATTTTTAAAAAGCTTCATGCTTCTTACTATGTCATATCTATAAGCAGTGGCTTGGTTGTGTTTCCAATTCCAAACCAGCAATTTCTCCGAGCGGGGATTACGACCTAATTTATAAAGCTTGTCTGCCATCAAAAGTAAAAAAACATTGTAATACATTTAAGCTCTTGTTTTAAATCTAAGCCAAATATCCCTGTCAACGATTCTACTGAAATTGTGGTCAACCATCGTCAGTGTCGAAGGTGTTTTAGCGCAGGGCTCGATGTCGTACTTCTTCAATACAGCTCTGCTCACCTCCTTAATAATATTCAGCGCCAACTGCTCTCCTGAAACAAAGAAACTATGGTTAGCTTCTGAAGTGACGACGTACTTTTTGCAGCTGTTTTTGGGATCAGTGGCCTTACAGATAAGTGGTAACTGTCGTTTTTGAATAATTCTGACTATTTTTAGCCATGTATCTGCAATGCCATAAACAGTGCATCGCATATCCGTATGAGTGAGAAATTCCAGTTAGTACAAGATTTGTCGGCCTCGTTGGCGTAGTGGTTAGTGTAACCGACTGCCACGCCTGGGGTCGCGGGTTCGATTCCCGCACAAGTCAAACATTTGTGTGCATGAACATGGATGTTGGTCTTGGTCTGGGTGTTTCTATGTATAATATGTACGTATTGACAAAAAAGAAAGTATATATGTATGTTTATCCATTGTCTAGTACCCATAGTACAAGTTCTGCTTAGTTTGGGCTAGATGGTGTTGTGAGTATGTGAGCTTAACACAAATGTCACGAAGAGATTAAGTACAGAATCGATGTTTCAAGAAATTGAAAGCTTGCAGTCACATGTCACTTATATAGCAACCAGATAAGTCACAGACAAGCTAGACCCTACCTTCAAATATTTCAATTGACAGTACAAATTATAGCGTACGGGCTTAAGAGTTATGTGGTTGATTATTCAAATAACAGCCGATGAAAGTAACTAAAACTTATAAAACTATACAAAACAACTACAGATCCTCATTGAAACATAATAAATATGGTACACCACAAGGGGGCAAATTATCTCCACTTTTATTTTTATTATACATAAATAACCTGCCAGATGCTATTTACCATGACTCTATCCTATTCGCAGATGACACTACACTAATAATAAAAAATAATAACAATATTCAATTACAAGCAAACATCAATCTAGCTCTTGACAATGCTACCAACTGGCTAAACCTAAACAACTTAAAAATAAACATATTAAAAACGAACGTAATACAGTTTCAGACATACAAAGCAAGTATTGAACCTCTTAATGTACAGCAAAATGGAGTACAATTGAATACTGTAAACGATTGTGTATTCTTAGGTATCACTCTAGACAAATATTGCAGTTGGAAACCTCATATTGAAAAACTAACCTGTAAGATAGATCGTTTTATATACGTGTTAAAAAAAATTAGGCAAACAGTAAATATAGGTACATACTACGTTAATCACCTACCATGCATATGTCTCGTCTATAATTAGGTATGGTATAATTGTGTGGGAAAATTCAGTAGACGTAGACAGAGTTTTCGTAGCACAGTAGAAGTGCATTAGAGCAATATGTGGGGCCAGCTTCCTGGACAGTTGTAGGCCACTATTTATTAAACATAAAGTACTTCCCTTGCCCTGTTTATACATACACGAAATTTGTATATTTGTTAAAAAGTATCCACAATTTTTTGAAAGTTTTAATAACATGTCTAGGCACCAAAATAAATTAAAATTACCCCAAATACGTTTAGAAATATTTAAGAGAAATGCGTATTGTATGGCTATTAGGATATTTAATAAGGTTCCCCAAACCATTAAACAGTTGCCATTACATCAATTTAAAAATAAATTGTTTAATTTCCTTTTAGAAAAATGTTACTATAGTACAAAAGAATACCTAGAAGATAAGTGAAAGCTACATAAGTATACTTAAGTAAAAATAATGTATATTAATCACAACATTTTAATGTATTTATATTTGCACGCTCTAAGGAGCAGAACATGTGATCCTTTTTATATTGTATAACAACTATAATGTACCATGTTTCGAGCAAATAAATGTTTTGAATTTGAATTTGACGATTCTTCGCAGGTTTGATAAACATCAAGGAAAATTCAACGCTTAATACCATGTTAATTAGTAAATTTACATTTGGTTGGTAAATTAAAACCAATTATTTAACATCATTATTTTTATGTTAATGTTAAATTTACATATTACAATGGCTCACAACAATAAAACTTCGTTTAATCAGTACCTATATAAAAATAATTATGTTAAATAAAAAATACTTAATGTCAATTACTATCATCAGGCAAGAGATAATAAAATTTAATTAAACAGTTAAAGTGCGAATCAGTCTAGCGTACCGAGACTCCCGTATCATGGAAGGAACTGCATAAAAAGTTATTTAATAAATGATATAATTATGAAAACTAACGGTCGCCTAGTGCTCGAAATTCGATCAAAGTTTGCCTGTAAGATATTGCTGATATATGTCATTATATATTGATATATGTAACCATAGTTACGCGCTTCGACTGCGTGTGTCAAATGCATAGTTGTGTGCGTGTAGTGTTTTTTCATTAATTTAATGTATTTTTACGCATAATTTTAAAAAAATATTAGCTTTCGTCACTTCTTCTCTGTATAAACTATAAGTGTGCGAAATTTCGTACTCCTCCGTCCGTCCAATTTTCGTAAAAAGGGATCCAAAGTTTTCGCTTCACGTATTACTATATAGATAATATTACCTAACAGCACATGCTGTGGATTCATTCCCGTACGAAATAGACTTACTATTCCCATTTGCCTACATTTACGTTATCCGGACTCGTGTCGCTACTTAGAATTGTCAAACTTCCATTTCTCGACCTGGGATCTCTTCAAAAAGAAAGCTTATAACAAAAGTCTTTATGAGACACATAAAGCTCAAATCAATATCATTTCAAATAACAAGAAGACACTAGCGAAGCAAACGAGTGCTTTAAACAATCATCGATAGAAATAACCGATGTACCGAAATCACTTTCTAACCAGTTGAGTACCTTAAGTATCTGCAAATATCATCGAAGACCGTACAGCACTATAGTGAGGTCTATGGCCTCGGTAGGTAAATAAAGAGTAAGTGCTTATTGCCAGTAAGTTTCTGATTGAGAACTTACTCGAGAACAGTACCGTTGCTTGTTTTGTATGTCAGAATGTAGAAATTGCAATTCATGTCAATAATGTTGTGATAGAAAATTTTGGTAAGTACTCTCGTACTCAAGATGACTAACGTATTCTAGTTGATATATCAGTGTGTGTTGTGCGCTTCGTAAGCGACCGACTCGGAAACGACCCATCTGCGCCAGTAACCCGTTGAACGTATGAACCATAGCATGTGCATAAAGCCTTCTCTGGCTACTTGTGACGTTCATCATTAACCCGTCAGTTGCTAGAATGCCAGACATGTTTAAAAACCCTATTGTGTCTGGCTATGGCTACCGGTGTGCCACTGCGACTCAACAAGAATATTGTAATATATAAAGTACTACATTTTTTCCGCAGCTTCACTCGCGTTAATATAGATTTTGTCAATAAATTTGTATCCCTCGGGAACAATATTTTTTTCTGGATGATATATATTTAATCCAGAGAAAAGTCTTATGTGTTTTTCGTTATATCTTGTAACGTGTATGCTAAATTTCGTGATGGTATGAGTAGTTGAGGCGCGAAAGCGTTACAAACAAACACACATTTATATTTATAATATTAGTTGTTTATATGTTTATCGTTTGTGTCTGACGAGTAAGCAGCTAACCTCAAGATAAACGATAACTTGCACTCATGGACATTCCTGTATTCCATTGTAAAAGCTATACAAGAAAACATAGCCATGTTAATGCCTACCGTAAAGAATGATGAAAAAGATGGCGGCGCAACGCTTCGAACAAAACATATAGCGTGGAGACTAAAATAAAGCTAATGATTAACTTATCACCAGATATAGTAAAATATAACAGTCAAAAATAGTAAATGATCACCAACATTAAAACCGCATTTTAATACCAAAAATATTAATTGCACAGCAAAGAGATCAAAATGAGCCTATTTTTGGGTAGGTTTAAGAAGGAACCTAACATAACCTAACCTTTCTGAGACGGAATGCAGTGATTTGAGGCGTATAGGTGCTCCTTATGATATATTTTAGTAAGCATATTTTGGTGTGCAATTACTATTTTTGGTGATCATTATCTTTAATCCCCTAAAATAACCAGAAAGATAGAAGAATTACAAAGCTCGTAATACTGTAGCCGTGCTTTTGCTAGTGACAAAACTATATTTGTGTCAACCGCAGGCAGCACTGTCAGTTCAACATTATAACTGTCACTTTCGTGTTATAGTCAACGACATAAGGAGCTGAACATTTAATGATAAAAGTATTTTATGAATTAAAAATCCTAAGTATAATTCTATATTTTCGGACTTCTTCTTAAAAATCTTTCTTCTTGGAAAACTCTCGCACTAGAAATAAATCGTGTGTTGCGAGGGATACCATTTGTGGATCACACAAATTTTTACCCGTGTGGCAGAGGCAGTAGCGAGATGACCACCCGTGCAGTCACTGTATCAGAACTGTGAAACCAACTATATTTAAACTATACTGCAATAAAAATGTAATATTTATTATAATTGAAGTGAAAACTTCTTTAAGCGCGTTGAGCACACTTCTTGGGTGTACAAAAATCATGGAACTCGCGTCATCGTCACCGAACGCTTTCCATTTTTGAATTATTTTTGGTTTATAAGGAAGTGTTTAAGATCAAGGATTAAAGTTTTCACATCTAACGGCAGTCCCCAAATACTGCCAGTATTTTTTTTTAAAGATAGAGGCAATCGAACTCTAACTAGTGTGTAACCACAGTGTTTAACAATTTATGTCGCTGACTGCATCAATATAAGAAACTGTGCGTAAAGCGGCACATTTATTTTACGCAATGTTTTGGTACAAAGCTATGTGGGTAGTACTATACCAGTCGACGCCAGCATTAAGCCATTATTGATAAGAAAGCGGGCGTAGAAGTATGACCCAGACGAGACAGTATGTAAATGTTCCAGTCATCTGCATATCACAGCAACTTATCGACAACAACGTGTTATGTTAGAAAGTCTCAGTTTGCCATCAATAAGCAACAATGCAAGGTGTGGATCGGCATACTTGCTATATTTACCGAGATGAATCATAGTATACCTACAAGTTAACCAAATAAACATCGTCATCCTTCTTAGTAAAATACGTGGTTATTATAAAATGGCAAAAGCACAATTGATGAAGCATTTGATTTGTGACCGACACCTTGCAGTTTGGATAATCACGCTTTGCAATAACATGTATCACAAGCATTTAGCTTAAACCATTTTATACAGATTTTATCGCGTTGTTTATTTGACACTTTATTACATAATTTTGAAACTATTACACTACTACTACTATTAAACTTTACTAATTAAATTAGTAAAACTATTTGTATTTAATTTTACATTTTCTCCGATGTTTCGGTTGCTTTTCAGCAGCCATGGTCACGGGGAGACTCCTCGTCTCCGACCATAGTTGCTGAAAACGCTGTTAATGCTAGAGGCGATAAAATCCGTATAAAGTGGTTTAATTTCAATGAATAATATTCGCGTAAACAGAAGACAATACCATTTATCTTAACTTGAGGGGTTAAAATTGTAGAAGTACAGCAAAAAATTGTAGAAGTACAGCAAAGAAAACTGCGAGTATGTAAATTTCATAAGAAAGCCATAAAATTATACTTTAACCGGCAATCGATCACGAGGCCTCACGATTGGCCGCAAACTTAAATCATGGGATAAACACATGAGTTTTTTATACTACTAAGGTGGCAAACAAGCATACGGCCCTGATGGTAAGTGGTCACCGTAGCCTATAGATGCCTGTAACACCAGAGGCATCACTTGCGCGTTGCCGACTCTTTAGGAAAGGAAGAAGAGAAAAAGTAAATGGGAAGGAGAAGGAGCTGGAAGGGGGAAAGAAGGTGATTAGGCCTCCAGCTAGTTGTTTTAAGAGAAAGGTATTATTATAATAATAACCATATTATCAATTATCATTTTCCACTATTTACTGCTCGTAGTTGCGCTCGCTCAAATGACATGGGAACGCATACCGATTTCTAAACGTCTTTACAAACTTGCACATTTATATTATTACTAGCTTTTGCGCGCGGCTCCGCCCGCTTGGTACCTCATCAATAAAAAGTAGCCTATGTCCTTCCCCAGGTTTTAAACTATCATCATCATCATCATCATCATCAGGCTATAATAGTCCACTGCTGGACATAGCCCTCCCCCAAAGAGCGCCAGAGCGCCCTGTCTTCAGCTTGCCGCATCCAGCATCTGCCTGCAGTCTTTCGCAGATCGTCATCCCACCTGGTCGGAGGGCGTCCTACACTACGTTTGCCGAGTCGCGGTCTCCACTCAAGAACACGCTTACCCCAGCGGTTGTCTGTTCTTCGCGCGATATGGCTAGCCCACTGCCACTTCAGCTTGCTAATTCTCTGAGCTATGTCGATGACTTTGGTTCTCTGTCGGATGTATTCGTTACGAATCCTATCCTATAGCTCTCTCCATAGCTCGCTGAGCGACTTTGAACTATATCTGTACCAAATTTCATCTAAATCGTGGTTTAGCAGTGAAAATGTAACAGACAGACAGATAGAGTTATTTTCGAATTTATAATATTAGTAAGGATTGGATAGTACAATATTAATACTTTAATGCATGTTTTTTTGTCTTTAAAAAAGCAGCTCTGGCATTAGAGATTAAGCCATGTGAACTTTAAAAAAATAAAATCACAAAGTACACTCGGACTCAGAACAATCATTATAGATCGGCCTCGATGGCGTAGTGGTTAGTGTAACCGACTACCACGCCTAAGGTCGCGGGTTCGATTCCCGCACAAGTCAAACATTTTGTGTGCTTGGACATGGTTGTTTGTATTGGTCTGGGTGTTTCTATGTATAATATGTATGTATTTACAAAAAAAATGTATATATGTATGTTTATCCATTGTCTAGTACCCATAGTACAAGCTCTGCTTAGTTTGGGCTAGATGGTGTTGTGTGTATGTCATAGAATATTATATGATTACTAGCTTTTGCCCGCGGCTTCGCTCGCGTTAATTTAGAATTTGACAGTTAATTCGGGTCGTACTCTGCTTGTAATAATATAATTTAATCATGATTCGAAAGACACGTGGCGCCATCTATTATCATAATTAGCTTAAAAATTTGTAAAGTTTAATAGTGATTATAGTAGTGTAACAGTTTTTCAAAAAAAAATTGTAATAGTGTCAAATAAACAACGCGATAAAATCCGTATATAGTAGTTTAATTTCAATAAAAACGTTGTTATTGTTTTTCTCGGGAACAGTACTTTTTTTCGTGATGAAAGGTAGCTTATGTCCGTTTCTGTACACCTGTCAACGTATATACAAAATTTCAGGATGATCGGTTCAGTGGTTTAGTCGTGAAACAACACATACACACAATTACTTACAAAAAAAAATTAAAGTTTTTAATTAACAAATAAAATATAAGGGTTGATCGTAGAGGGGTGAAAATTTAGGGTTGTATGTATTTTTGTATGCTGTGTCATAAAAAAATAAAAACAAAAAATTTTACCTAAAAAATAAAAATAAAAATTTAGGGGTGGACTACCCTTAACATTTAGGGGGATGAAAAATAGATGTTGGCCGATTGTCCACCCTGGCCGACAATCACGCTAAGGATCACAAAAATCGGTCGAGCCGTTTCGGAGGAGTTCAAGTTCGAACCCCGTGACACGAGAATTTTATATACTAGATATTATATTATTTTTAAACAGCTAATGACCCGTTTGGAATCGAATCCAAAACATTCCCAACCGATATCCTACTGCGTCATCCGAGCAGTCATAGAAAGCAACTTTTATGAGCTTTTAATATCGGATACTATTATATACTCGTCTCCAAGCCCACCATTATGTGTCTGCGGTCAGCACTATTGAGGTTAATCTACACGACCTGGCCTGAAAATATTGTATTCATTCATAAGTTGACATTCGGACAATGCTTTTTGTTATACAATTGGGTTGTTACTTATATTCCATTTTGTACATAATTTTACACACAAGAAACCAAAGCGGAAACAGAAGACATCTTTTTGTGCAAACAATGTCAAAATTAGTTGCTAAATAAGGGAATCTATACTTCTATACTAATACTAGATGTGCCCGCGGTTTCACTCGCGTTTATGGTTACTGCGCCGCCCCCTTGGGTCGTAGCGTGATATACTATAGCCTATAAGCCTTCCTCGATAAATAGGCTATCTAACAAAGAATTTTTCAATTCGAGCCAGTAGTTTCTGAGATAAGCGCGTTCAACCAAACAAACAAACTCTTCAGCTTTATAATATTAATATAGATTAAAGCTGAAGAGTTTGTTTGTTGGTTTGGTTGAACGCGCTAATCTCAGGAACTATAGTTTCGAATTGAAAAATTCTTTTAGTGTTGGATAGGTATCCAATGCATGGACTAGGTAGTCCATTTATCGAGAAAGGCATTAGGCTATATAACATCACGCTATGACAAGTGGGAGCGGAGCATCAATGAAAAATGTTGCAAAAACGGGGAAAATTCTTATGTGAAGTAGACGCAGTTGCGCGGCTCAGCTAGTAAATAATGGTTTAAAAGATATAGAAAAACAGAAGTCAGGTACGTAACACACTGGTTAATATTTGTTATTTATCTATATCTACACATCACGCAATCATCAATAATTTTCACTAATATTATAAACTAGTTGTGCTCGCGGTTTCACTCGCGTTTATGGTTACTGCGCCGCCCCCCTGGGTCGTAGCGTGATGTTATATAAGCCTATAGCCTTCCTCGATAAATAGGCTATCCAACACTAAAATAATTTTCAAATCGAACCAGTACCTAGTTCATGAGATTAGCGCTTTCAAACAAACAAACTCTTCAGTTTTATATTATTAGTACAGATAAAAAAGATTTGTACGTTTGTTTGTAATGAATAAACTCAAATACTAGAGGACTTATTTGGATTTGTTTTTGTCAATACTAAGCTAGTTTTTCCCGAAGTAACATAGGCTATATAACATCACGCTACGAGCAATTGGAACGGAGTAGTTATCATAAACGACGGAGGACCGCGGAAGACTGTTAGTCAAAAATAAAACGTGAGTTTCGATTTATGTTTTTCATTCATACGTGTTCTGAGTAAGCATTGTAGTCACGTCTGTGATTACAAGAATTAATAATATGAAGAATTCACACCATGCATAGTATTTAGTATTTATTTGTTTTATAATATGCAGCAATAGCCTAGTGGGAAACCGTTGGACTACCACGCAGAGGTCTCGAGTTCGAACCCAAGGCGCGCATCTCTGACTTTTCGAAGTTATATGCGTATTAAATAGTTAATTATCGTTCGCTTTAACGGTGAAGGAAAACGTCGTGAGGCAACCTGCATGTCTGAGATTTCTCCATAATGTTCTTGAAGATATGTGAAGTCTGCCAACCCGCACTAGGCCAGCGTAGTGGACTATAGCCTAATCCTTATCATAGTGAGAAGAGGCCCGTGTCCAGCAGTGGGACAGTTTAATACAGGGCTGATATTATTATATAATATGTAGTGATAATATTGTCTTACGTTTACGCGAATGTTATTAATTGAAATTAAACTATTGTATACGGATTTTATCATGATGTTTATTTAACACTTTATCATAAATAAACAACGCGATAAAATCCGTATAAAGTAGTTTAATTTCAATATATATAGTGACTAGCTGTGGCCGCGGTATCACTCGCGTTTATAGTTACTGCGCAGCCCCCCTGGGTCGTAGTGTGATGTTATATAGCCTATAGCCTTCCTCGATAAATAGGCTATCCAAATCTAAAAGAATATTTCAATTCGAACCAGTAGTTCCTGAGATTAGCGCGTTCAACCCACCAAATAAACAAACTCGTCAGCTTATAATAATATTAGTATAGATATTGTAAGGCGATGCATTCTTATGTGTCAACTGTACAGTATTTTGTTTATCTAGAATGGCCATCTTCACAGCCTACATACTCCGATGAATGATACTAGATTTTACCCGTTTCACCACACCTATGGTTTTATGACAAAATAACTATTTTGCAGGAACCGTGCATTTTTTATGATATAAAACCCTAGTGAGAACCCGTTGGACCAAAACAGACAAATCTCGAGCTCGATATCAAGACTGAACCTCTTACTTTTCGGAGTTATGTGCGGATTAAATAGTTAATTATTGCTCCTTATAATGATCAAGGAAAACTTCTATACTAATATTATAAATCTGAAGAGTTTGTTTGTTTGAACGCGCTAATCTCAGGAACTACTGATTCGATTTGAAAAATTATTTTAGTGTTGGATAGCCTATTTATTAAGGAAGGCTATAAGCTATATAACATCACGCTACGACCCACGGTCGCGGCGCAGTAACAATAAACGCGTGTAGAATCGCGGGAACATCTAGCCGTAAATAAACTTGCATGTCTAAGAGTTTTCCATAATGTTTTCAAAGAAATGTTATGTTTGCCAACTCGCACTGGGTCAGTGTGGTGGACTGTGGGCTTACTCTTTTCACACTGAGAAAAGGCCAGTGCCCAGCTGTAGGTCTGTTTGATAGCTATATTCCCGGCAGGATGAGCAGAAGTGTATAAAACCTACAGACCCACTAACCGATTACCTTTGTTGTTTGTGTCAGTTTGAGACCTAAATTAATACTTAAATGATTTTTGAGTATGACTGAAACTTTGAATGAATGAATGAATTATTTATTTGCAGGACATGGGTACATAAAGTTCTTAGTTACATTACATATTGTCCTTGCCACATTTAGTCAATTTCGGCATGCAAATATTATGTTTTAATTGTATTTATCATGCATAAAGTTTTTGAATTAGTCTTCTTGGGCCTACCAGATGGTAGTAGTACTCCCAGCGGCTGGGAGTGTTTTGGGTTTGAATCTAACCGATAACAATAACTATTTGTGGAATTTAAAAATGATTATTCTGAGTCTGAGAGTACTTTCTGTCCTTAAATTGTATGTTTACGAAGTTATTATTGGATCTCTAATGAGAATCAGCTTTTTTAAAAGAATGAATATACTATAGAGTTTTGGTATCCTACTATACTGCTCTAAAGGATTTTATCGATAACCTAGTGCAGCGATTTGGACTTGGACTGCCACGCAGAGGTCTCAAGTTCGAAACCAAGGCGCGCATCTCTGATTATTTGAAGTTATAAGCGTATTAAATAGTTAATTATCGCTTGCTTTAACAGTGAAGGAAAACATCGTGAGGATACCTGCATGTCTGAGAGTTCTACATTATGTTCTCGAAGATATGTGAAGTCTGCCAACCCGCATTGGGACAGCGTGGTGAACTATGGCATAACCCTTCTCACACGGAGAAGTGGCCCGTGCCCAGCAGTGGGGCCAATATTATAAGGATTTCATTGCTTGCGCGAAAATGAGGCAACAACAACCTGTAACGTGCTGTCCCAGTCTAGCAGGCAAGCATGATATTGATGATATATCATACTATCATTCACTACAGTTTATCAGTATGATTGTTCAGTATCACGAATAGCTCACCTCGCCCTTAGAAATCGTGTATCATGGTCAATATGATGTGCAATGTGCGTGCAGTTCGTTACATACTGCAATCATTTAAATACGCTTTAGTCTAATTATCTATACTAATATTATAAAGCTGAAGAGTTTGTTTGTTTGAACGCGCTAATCTCAGGAACTATTGGTCCGAATTGAAAAATTATTTTAGTGTTGAATAGCCTATTTATCGAGGAAGGCTATAGGCTATATAACATTACGCTACGACCCACGGAGGCGGCGCAATAACGATAAACGCGGGTGAAACTGAGGGGAACATCTAGTTATCTTATAAATTACTGACAAGAACATATAACGGAATTGAGATGATCTACCAAAAGGTATACTGTTAAAGGTTTAAATAGATATCGCACGCTTAATAAAAGAGAGGCTTATCTGAGTATTTTGCATTAAGCTAATTTAAACTCTGTTGCAATTACTTAACACATATATAAGTTTAAAATTTATAGTCCCATAATTATAGTTCAAATTGCCTTACTTCCAAATTTTGAGTTAAGTCGCTATTTTGTTATAAGTGCGATATAATTGTTAGTATATTATATTTTTAAGACTAATAATTAGTAAATAACACTTTTAATAGAAATAATTATAGATATTATTCAACAGAAATAAGGTCAAAACAATTATTTTCTGTAACTTTCCTTTATTTTATAATAAGAATTTAAAACGATTATTTACCGATAATTATCTTTAATCCTCTTAGACAGATTTGCAATTGGCATCAAAGTGAAAGTGACTAAAAACTAAAATAAATTTTATATGAGCCATCATAGACCGTATAAAAAATAATACAAACTCACTTTCTAGTACAACTGGCTTCATATTAGTAAAGTAGATACTAGCGCTCGCCTAGTGCTCGAAATTCGAACAAAGTTTGCCTGTAAGATACTGCTGATATATGTCATTATATATTGATATATGTAACCATAGTTACGCGCTTCGACTGCGTGTGTCAAATGCATGGTTGTGTGCGTGTAGTGTTTTTTCATTAATTTAATGTATTTCTAATGCATATTTTATATAAATATTAGGATTCGTCGCTCCTTCTCCATATAAACTTTAACTGTGCCTAATTTCATACTCCGCCGTCCGCGCAATTTTCGTAAAAAGGGGTACAAAGTTTTTGCTTCACGTATTAATATATAGATTATGTTATTCTTTCTAACATTAGATGTATTAGCAGTGATACTATTATTATAAAATTATCTAAAAAAGTACACGGCTATACATCAACGGAGAGGTAGGCAGAGATTTCACCATATTTTGCTACCTATTTTTGATCCCCATAATTTGCATTTGCGCTATATTACTGTCTACTGGTCCCTTTCGAGACTCCTACTTATTTTAGTATTGGATACTCCTTCACTTCGGACCAGAAATCAAACCCGAAACCTTATGATCGCAAACGTGTAAAATTTTGCCACGGGACTAATAGTTCTATTAAAATGTCTGTTTATAACTATTATATTCTTGAAATTATGAAATGTACTATAGACTAGTCGTTATTGGTAACCAATTTATACAATATATATATCAAAAATAAAATAGATTTGTATCGTCTTTACCAGCGGTAATACTGTTGGGAGATATTTTTAATAGTAACGGAAAAGTCGCGAGTTCATTTTTGACTTTTTGAAGTAAATTACTGAGTAGTGATTATATAGCTGACAGAGAGAGTTCTCTGTCGGCAATGGATTCCATCCTAAGGGAACATACGTATTATCTAAGTATTCTATGATGTCCTCTAAGATGTGTGAACTCTACCAACAAAGCCAACCTGCACTGCATAGTGAACTGTGAGCTAACCTTTCTCATATTGAGAAGTGATCGGTGCCAAGCTGTAAGATAATTTATTAATAATAATAATATTGATAAAAATTCTCACCAACACATTTCCTAGGTCCAGCTCCGAATGGTAGATACGCATAGCAGTGCTTCGACGCACCCTCATCATCCAAAAACCGATCAGGATTGAATACATTAGCGTTGACATAATGCTCTTCATCCCGATGCAATGCCGCCACGGGTATATTAATCGTCACCTTCTTGTCAATAAGCATACCACCCTCTGGATGATAAGTCTTCATGCATTGTCTTGAAATAATTGAATATGGCGGGTGTAATCTCAAAGTCTCCTTTATAGCAACATCCAAATATTCTTCCCGGTTATTCTTTGATACTGAATTCCGAGATTTCACCTGCGCTTGAGGATTTAAAGCCAACTCGTACAGAAATGCGGTCAAAATATTTAAACAAGGTATGTACCCTTCAGTAATAAACGAAGCTAGCACAGAAAACGCGAATTCAAAATCAGATCTCTTCTTGTTTTTTTCTTTAATCCCAAGTTGGTAAACATTGCCGAGACTCTTAATTTTTGACAGCAAAGAAGATTTTTCCATTGCACTCGTTGTTTTAGGTGATGGTTCGCCTAGTAATGTTGTCAAACCAAAAGTTACGTACAATGAAGGGAATACATTCTTCAAATAAGTCTTGAATCTCTCTATGAGCGTACGCCTTTGTGCCACTGATCTAACATCTTTCACAAGCGACTCACCGGCGTTATCAAGAAGCAAATCCTCGAAGACTTTGTCCAATACCTTCGACAATATCTCTTGAACGTTAGCATCACCATTTGTTCCCGGCAAACAGTCACTCAAACTCTCCAATTCACAGTCCATGTTACTCAATAAAGAGTCGTAGCCCTCTCGCAATAGGGTCCACTTTTCACCGTCAGCGTAAAACAAATTGTCTCGTAAACAAACATCCTGAGATTTGTCCAAGCAGAGACCTCTGCTATGGAAATTCGCGAAATCTGTCGACAAAATTCTTTTTACCGCATCAGGTTCTTTCACAATGAGATCCGGGATTCTGCTTTTGATTCTTCCAACGTATTTATCTTTTGGATATTTTGTATACAACATTTGGACATCTTGAGTACTGTTTCTGATTCCCAAAACACGGTAGTAGTCGCTGCCGAAGAAAGGGATGGAGGTCGTGTAGGGTACATGTCGGACATACCAATAGCTGAAGAACTTAGTCACATAGTCGAAAATTAGAGCCAATATTAGTGCGAGGAGTACCGAGAGGTTGAGGAGGAAACTTTCGAAAAACATGTTGCGTTCGACCGCGGTGAGGTTTAGTTAAGCACTGGTTGATGCAAGAGCCGCGATCTGGGTCGCCTACGGTACCAGTGAGGTACTTCGTGGCAATGAACTTAACTTTGGGCAGAAGATGCAATTAAAGTTCTATGTTATTATAATGTTTAATTAATGCTTTGTCATGCAGAATTATTATATTATTATTTAAATGTGCTTTCAGTTTAGACAGTTTTGTTGGTGATACGTTTGGGCCTATTTGAAAGTGATCGTGACGTACCAAATTCATTGCCCGGGGCGCGATATTTTGTTAGAAAATGCGTCGTAGTCTAAACTTGCATTAGAAGACGGTGGTAGGTCGATTCGTTGTTATGAATGACTTAAAAAATAAATAACTAACGTAATAAAGGTATTCTGTTTAGTCATTTTATGGACTTATGTGTAGGAAATACGTTCCTGTATCTAGATTGGGATGGAATAGGAAGTGGAGTTTCTAGTAATTAGGAAAGTCTTACATAATTATGCAGACTTACTCAAGGTCAAAATAGTATTATATGAAAGATTTAAAATGTATGTACAGAGTGGGTAAGGTCGTCTTTGTCACAGCAATTGCCTTGAATTTATTAATTGAGTTTGTAATAACAAATTGCGAAACTGGATGCACTTTGTAGGTATTCGTTTAATTATATACTTTTAAAATCCTTCGCGATACAAACCTGAAATCTAATGTAGAACGTGTTTCTATAATTTAAAAATAAAAATGTCAATGCTTTTTGTTTTAAAAATTTATATCTGCATTTTGTGAATTTTAATTAAAATCTATATATTAATACGTGAAGCGAAAACTTTGGATCCCTTTTTACGAAAATTGGGCGGACGGAGGAGTATGAAATTTCGCACACTTATAGTTTATACAGAGAAGAAGTGACGAATGCTAATATTTATATTATAAAATATGTATAATAAATACATTAAATTAATGAAAAAACACTACACGCACACAACCATGCATTTGACACACGCAGTCGAAGCGCGTAACTATGGTTACATATATCAATATACGAGTATAATGACATGACATAATATATATCAGTTGGTCGAATTTCGAGCACTAGGCGACCGCTAGTTATAATAAAAGTATAATTCCTGCATCGCGTGGGACTTACCATACTTTAAATTCATTCAAACAATAAAGAACCCAGTTTAGTCAACTATTCGTAGATATAACAAATGTTTGCCCTGTATTTCTTTGTTTTTATTTTTGTCTTTTAAAAATATTTTTTTTGTTTTATGCCAGTGTAGAGGTCAAAATATAGGTACTGTTTTCGTTATTTCTTTCTTTCTTCTTCTTTCTATGTCATGGCGAACATTTCAACCACTCTCAAAAAATAAATCAGTCTTTGTTTCTTGATATATTTTCTTTACTGCCATGGTGATAATCAAATATGCAGCAAGCTTGATTGCAAGCGGTTACTTTACCTCGTAGCATGTCTTGCAATACCTGGGATATCTCACTTCAAAGGAAATAAGATATGTTGAGATAAAATACGTTAAGATCAAGATAAGATAAGAGAAGATAAGATAAAGATTTTAAATCACCATACTATTTGGCTCACATGTGTGACCTGAATGAATTAAAACATATCGAGCCTTCGAGCATGAAATGTAAAAGCCAAAATACTGCTTTCCAGGAGAGCCAAAAACAAATAACCAGTGTTACATCGTTTCTCTTTTTTGATTTAATTAACATAATTTTAGCTCTTAAGTAATAATACCAGCCCTGTATTTAAACTGTCCCACTGCTGGGTACGGGTGTCTTCTCAGTGTGAGAAGGGTTAGGCCACCACGCTGGCCCAGTGCGGGTTGGCAGGCTTCACATATCTTTCAGAACATTATATGTATAACTCTCAGGCATGCAGGTTTCCTCACGATGTTATCCTTCACCGTTAAAGCAAGCGATAATTACCTATGAACATAACTGGGAAAAGTCAGATATGCGTGCCTTGAGATCGAACTCAAGACCTCTGCGTGGCAGTCCAACGGTTTCCCACTAGGCTACCGCTGAATTTTTTTACAGTATAATTTACAAAAGAAAAAGATGCCAAAATAGTTATGCCAAAGGATATTAGGAAAACCCGTAATGAGTAAAGAAGGAATGCCTTGCCCGACCCTTAACTCGAACCCGAGACCTCATACACAGCAGTCGCATTCACTACCGCTGCGCCACAGAGGCAATGAGAAGAAGACTTCTAGGAATGCTTTACAATATAAAAAAATCGAAAGTGTGTTTGTTAGTTTGTCCTACTTTCACGCAGAAACAGAATTATATTGACAAGATTTGATTATTTCTGTATAGAGATAGTTTGACGGCACGAATGCCGTAGTCGTTAAGATGGTCGCCGCGCTATTGAATGTGGGTTCGATCCCAATATGGGATACAATTTGCGTGATCCACAATTGATTGTTCCGATTGGTCCTATTTGTGTCAGTTATTTTAATATTTGTAAGGTCACTCGCGATACAGGATTTATTACTAGATTTCTTTTATTAGAGTTTATGGACTGACAAATTTTATAAGCAATATTTAGTTTATCTAAATCACTGTAAATTAATAAAATAAAAAACATCAATTAAAGCCATTGGCGTATATAAGACCACCAAGAAATGTCTGAAGTCCACAGGATGTTTGGGTTCAACCCAAATATCCTAGAGTTTTACTCGTATATAGGTCATTGCTGTTAAAGGTCTGGGACCCTTAAAATAGACCAGGATACCTCGGCTGTCAAAAATCAAAACCTAGCAAGTGCTTAGAAACAAATTTTACAGGAGAGCAAAAAAACGACCTGCCCAATTTGAAGACATAGCATTTCAAAACTATTTGTTATAGCTCTTTTTAAGTACCAATGAAATGTGCAGTACATATTTGGCTTTCAAAGAATGTATATATATCGACTAGATGTTCCGGCGGTTTCACCCGCGTTTATCGTTACCTACTGCGCCGCCCGCGTGGGTCGTAGCGTAATGTTATATAGCCTATAGCCTTCCTCGATGAATAAGCTATCCAACACTAAAATAATTTTTCAATTCGAACCAGTAGTTTCTGAGATTAGCGCGTTCAAACAAACAAACTCTTCAGATTTATAATATTAGTATAGATTCTATGCAAAAAGCTGTGCGGAGGACAGTTACTTTAATATAAATTGTATTCAGAAGACACTATGTCCCAAATTACAATTCAAAACCTAGCAACGTCCGTTGCTAGGATTTAATCTTGTCCAAATGAATAGTAAAATAAATAATCATTCAATTTTATAAATCCACTAAGTCATAAAATGAAACAAAGACCCACAAATTAATTATTTATTACAGAATAATAATTAGTTACACATCAATCATATTGTATTTGACAGTCGGTACTTAAGTCTATCGAATTGGAGGGTACAGGAAAAAAAAGGGCTCATTAGCAATTAGCATAATTAGAGAAATTTGTGAATAATATAGCTCAGTGGGGAGACCAACAGACTGCAATGCAGAGGGTCTTGGGTTCGAACCCACGTCGCGCACCTCTGACTTTCGGAAGTTATATGACTTTTCGAAATTATTTGAATATTGATTGACAATTATCGCCTGCTCCGTGCCTCGGAGAGCACGCTAAGCCGTCGGTCCCGGCTGCCATGAACATATATGGCAGTCGTTATTGGGAACTCAGTGCCCTATAATATCCTGATACTGGTCTAGCCTTAGGGTATCGTTAGCCTTCGAGTCGCGGAGGTCACGTGGCAGCCGCTCCGAGTAAAAACTGATATCCAGTCAAATCCGGTTAGACCAGAAAAGGCGAATTAGGAATAATAAAGGCTAGGGAGAAGAAGAGTAGTCCTTTAAGCGGGGCGTGAAAAAGTACCTTCTCAGGCCGTCAAAGTAGAGACCTCAACATCACCTCGGCTGCTATGAGGGCGGTGTGAAGGCCACTGCTCTTAGACCACACGACTGCTTGCCATCAGGTGGAGTATGGACATTTTGAAGAGCAAAATAAAAAAAAAATTAAAAAAGAGAGAAATTTGTGAATAAATTATATAAGATTGCAATACCCTGCTATTTACAATTTATTTAATGATTTAACTATTTTATATGTTCAAACTATGTCTAGTACATGTAAAAAAAAGCCTTTGATGAATGTTATGTTTAGTTGATTAGTAAACATTTATTTTTTAAAGTAAGTCATAAATGAACAAGGCAAAAAGGGGTTGATTAGTGCAATGAACCCGTTATTATCCCTTTGATAATCTGTATGCATGTTAAATTAAAAAATGCTTAAATGAATAAAAGTGGTATATTTTATCATTGTTTTTGTTATTTTAAATAATATGTTTACTTATGACTAATATTGGTATAATATTCTTGAGCCTTAGTGCCACAAAACTTCTTTAACACTTGAAGTTCTTCATATTTTTCTTTAGATATTGGTATGTCTTCGTTATAACTTGGAAGAGGTAAATAGAATTCATTTTCACTCAAACTATTAGTTTTACGTTTTCCTCTTCCTGTGATACAAGCTTCCTCCCATGCCCCATTGTATGTATCGCGAAATAATATCTTTTTGTTTGTTTTTTCGATTTTCAATTCTTTAATAGGGCGAGATGGGGATGAAGATTTTTTGGCATAAGTATATTTGGTCCAGCCGCTGGATCCATGCTTTAAAACATAATTTATCGACAACAAAGTCAAATGGGGAGAGTCTTTGACGAGCACACTCAAAAACTTCCACCCAGTCTACTGGCATTTCCGCTCTTGCTTTGGTGTTGATGAGGGCTATATTTTTGTCATTCTCCATAATTATAAGAGTGACCACGGACAGGAAATGTAATATGGAGTCCAATTTCTTTTCTATATGCTCGAAATGGTGCAAGAAACTAATTAAACTGTAAAACAATATCCGAAAAAGCAAATCACAGCATGCGCGGAACAGCTCGCCGCATAGTGCCAATTGCACTATGCGGCGAGCTGTTCCCGCGCATGCTGTGATTTGCTTTTGCAGGAATTTCAAAGTAAAATTTACCAGTTTAAAATTTCTAGCAACTGACACAAACAAATTCATAACCTAGTAAGTGCAGTCGCTTGCTAGGTTCATTTTTTTAAACACCTCGCTACACTCACTCACATTCGAACGAAGCGACGATGCACTGCTTAGCTGTGGTACGAAAATTTTTGTACTACCCTGTTTCTAATAATTATTACCTATTATATTATTAACACGTAGTTAGCAAATAAGTTTTAGTGAACTATTATAATTAGGTACCTACTCGCTACGCCAATCGGCTTAATGTATATTTAATTATAATGTATTTTCTCTGTAAGTGATTTGTAAATCTTTTGAGAAAAATAAATGTCTTAAACCTTATTAATTGGTTGGTACACGGTGTAAGATGGTAGGTTTTGTATTTGTTTTTGTTCTCATGATTTAAAATGACTGTGTACATCGATGCCAGGTTTTCGATTTCCATTATTTTCGTTTGTGAATGACATTTAGGAGCTGTGACAAGCGATATGTATCTGTAAATACCTAGCAAGTCAACATTATGCAAAAACCCAAATTTACGAAGAAATGTCAGTTGCTAGACTTTGAAATGGTACAGCTGACCTACGCTAAAGATCAAGGCAATTAACAAGGAACTTGATTATTATTATATAGACAATGCCGGCTTATTTATAAATTAATTATAAATAATATATCTACACTAATATTACGAGTATAAAGAGGAAACATTTGTATTTTTCTATGTTTGTAACGAATAAACTCAAAAACTACTTGTCCGGTTTCAAAAATTCTTTCACCATTAGAATGCTACATTATCCCTGAGTAACATAGGCTATATTTATTACAAGAAAAATTAGGGACACTACTAAAACTTCAATAATGTGACCCAAGGTGCTATAAATGTTTTTCATCGCATGCGCTGCGGAAACTAATGATGATAAAACATAAAAATGTTATACAATATCAAAGTACATATCAATCTACAAAAATTTCGCGATACCATATTATTATGTCCAACTATTGTAGTTATGTAACTTTAACTTTAGACACAATCTATCCCGACATCGAAAATCTTGCAGAAATAAATTGCAATTAGCTCTGTTCAAGGGCGATAGTGTCACTGTTAAAAATAATATTAGTACTTACATAATCAAAAAATACGTCAACAAAATGTTTTAAATTACTAATCAGATCCGTGGAATATTCCAAGGAAATAGGTAACTACTTTATAATGCAATTATTAGAATGGACAACATTTTAATGTTTTTATTTTAGACCTGTTTAAAATATTTATATAACAAAACTACATACACATGCTAATAAAATGCATCAAATTATAGATAAACTCTGTATTCAGTAGATACAATAAAAATAAATAATTATTATTTGTTCATTAATAGAAATTGAATTTCACGCCATCTAGAATGAATAGTGCTTACTTATTATGTTGTACATTGAGTAGTCGTTAAACATAGTTTAGTTATAACGCCATCTATGTAATTGTCTTAAAACTGCTACATTGGTCAGTGTCAACATATTTTGTGTGATGTTCTCTTCAGTTATATTCTATTACCGTAGCCACTGCGCTCGTTACGACCAGGTTTGTACGGCCCGCGCTAGATGGCACTGTTATTATTAAATACTATAATCTTATTATTTTGTTACAAAAAGGTTTTGAAGTGAATTATAATACGATGATAAAAATTATAAAAACAAAGAAAAATTATTTCGAAACGTTAACAGGTGTATTTATTATACAATTGTTTTTCAATTGAAAGATTTATTTACTTAAGTAGAAATGCTCGGCTTATATCCGAGTTGATCTATGAAATAATAATGATTTATGTTTGTAATTACGGCAGGTGGCGGTGCTAACAGCCAAACATTTTTGGTCATAGCATCTTAGTTTTTTTTGCAACAAATTCAGGAAGAGAGATATGTATAGTAACAAATTACTACTAATTCCTGTCAAAGTTTCATCAAATATAGTTATATAGTTGGCCGCGCGGTTGAAACGTACATCATACATTTATGTCATCTGTAATTTTCTGAAGAGGTCGAGGCCGAGACGCCGAGGTATATTACATACACCTATAGGCGCTGCCTTCATTGGATCTGGGGGTTCCCGACTACCCAATGACTCTCAATATTTGGAGAGACTAAGGGCTTGTACTACCACCTCCAGATAGAATTTATCTATAAGATAAAAGTCTCGCCATCTCTCTCCTTTAACCTAACATGAGTGAGATAGCATGCGATTTATCTTTCAGATAACTTTTAGTAGAGTTTTTGTAGGAGTGGCTGTAAGCCCCCGCTATATTTTATCCTAGACCTTGGATAATTGACACTAAATGTATGAACTGTGACGATTTGAGAACTCAAACTTGAATTTTTCGCCACCCTCAGCACATCCCTCCATTTTTTTAATAAAGTCAGCGTCACTGCATGCAACCACATTTCGCTAACTATACAATTTAAGTCCTACATAAATACCTGAATATAGGCGGCACTATAGCCGGTGCATGCAAATGAGAAAATGTGCACAACCACCAAAGAATTTCAAAACAAGTAAATCCAATATCTGTTAACGTGATCCGGGAATTGAACATGACACCTCACGATCGTTAACAAACCTAAGTGCTACCTCTATTTTCTATACTAAGCGCAAAGTGAAACTACAATCAAATCAGCCAGTTTTTTTGCAAGTAAGAAAGTAATCTATATATACCTATTTAGGTATATATGGATTAGGTACTTTTTAGGGTTCCGTACCCAAAGGGCAAACCGGGACCCTATTACTAAGACTCCGCTGTCCGTCCGTCTGTCCGTTTGTCACCAGGCTGTATCTCATGAACCGTGATAGTTAGACAGTAGAAATTTTCACAGATGATGTAAGTATTTCTGTTGCCGCTATAACAACAAATACTAAAAAACAGAATAAAATAAATATTGAAGGGGGCTTCCATACAACAAACGTGATTTTTTTGCTCGTTTTTGCTCGATATTGATAACGGCAACAGGTAGACGCTTGAAATATTCACCGAATATTTAGTTATATATTCACTTTAAAAATAAATAATTAAATTAAAATAAAACATATATTTAAGGGGGGCTCCCATACAACAGACATTATATTTTTGCCGTTTTTATAGATAATGGTACGAAACCCTTCGTGCGCGAGTCCGGCTCGCACTTAACCGGTTTTTTTACTTACAGAAATACTAGCTATAGTATACCTATTTACTAGTTTCATATCTTATAACAGAGAACTATCATACAGCTTGTATAACGAAGATAATTCATAGGACGTAGCACAGTCCCACACAGTAGTTGCCTTTAGTAAACGCAGAACATATTAATCTTGAATGTAATGTAGGGACACCCAACTATAACTCGGTACACGATTATCAGTGTCAAGTGATACAAACACACACCGTGACAAGAAGTACGCAGGCTGTCGAACGCTCATCCTCTCCTGGGATTGGCTGACTAAATGAGCAACAACCAATCAAATCAATTAACATGAATACTTACTTTGCTGACTCAGTGATCTGTAGCGGATCTTGGCCTTCGACATTACGTCATTCCTTACTATTTTGTGTACCAATCGAGCACAATCATCTTTCCAGCGGTACCTTGAGTGTCCCACCACACGACGCTCGGTGGGGTGCCCGAGTTATGACACTCTTTTGACAGCTCGTTCTAAAACCTCAAAAACCCGATTCGCCTATCAAAAACCCGGGTGTTAGGCCGGGACTCCACCAAAGCGGAGATGTGTGCGGTGTGCTGTGTGCTGTGCGAGAAGAGATGTTCTTCAGCTCGGGGGACTCCACCAAAGCGGAGATGTGTGCGGTGTGCTGTGTGCTGTGCGAGAAGAGATGTTCTTCAGCTCGGGTGCGAGGCGTTGAGTGACATCGCTCACTGCACGCCGCTCACATCTCCGCTTCCATCGCGCCATACAAATATTACACATCTCCGCACAGCGAACTCCACCGAAGCTGAGCGGAGAGGAGATGTGTCAATAACACAATTGTATTGGTTGTTTAAAAAACATCTCCTCTCCGCTCGTCTCGTCTCCGCCTTGGCGGAGTCCCGGCCTTATGCTCAGGGCATACCTATTAGTCAATACCGACAACCAGCGACAAGCAATTCACACGCGTTTTATATGACTCGATATGATTTCGTATGTGTGATCAGTAGCGGCAATTTGGTATCGTTACCGTCAGTGGTGGCTATAGCTACCGTGGCTGTGAGTGGTGGTTCGTTTGAGCCAAGCCTTATCATTAACTAGATGTTCCCGCGGTTATCGTTACTGCTCCGCCCCCGTGGGTCGTAGCGTGATGTTATATAGCCTATAGCCTTCCTCGATAAATAGGCTATCCAACACTAAAATAATTTTCTAATCGAACCAGTAGTTCCTGTGATTAGCGCGTTCAAACAAAGGAGGAATACCCAATAAAATTCCTGAGATACTAACACACAAATTTTTGTCCCGTGTGGAATTCGAACCCATAAAACTCTGCACGGTGCCAGAATGTTTGACTGATCGGATGGCGATCGGAAGGCGACCACTTAAACCACTAGGTTTAAGTGGTCGCCTCGCCACTCCTCCACTCCACAAATCGTGAACCTCATAACACGCACGTATTAATCAGGTCCACAGTGATGCTCGGAGCTACGTTGATCTGTAATCACACAGAACGATAGAGGTACGCGTCGCTATGCGGTCTGTATCAGTCGCCCCGAGCCCGTACACCGAGATCTTTATATAACTCACAGTATTGGGATCAACTGAGTCCTTGCAGCCAATAAAAACGTATAGTAATAGTCCTCAATGTAAACTGTCTCACTGTTGGGGACATGCTTCTATTAAGTGTGAGAAGTGTTAGACATTATAGGTAAGTCTAGCCCATTGCGGTGCATTTCTTAAAGAATGCAGAGGCTATTTAAAACCACGTTACGAGCCACAAGAATGGAGCAGTAATAAAGAACGTGGGTGAAACCGCGGGGGACAGCAGCCATCATTGCTTTATTAAATATTTAATTATCTCTCGCTTTAACGGTGAAGGAAAACATCGGGAGGAAACCTGCATGTCTGAGAGTCGAATTCATCATAATTCGGAATAAATAAACGGAGGAGTATGAAATTTGGCACAGTTAAAGTTTATATGGAGGAGGAGGACATGTCTGAGATTCGAATTCATCATAATTCGGAATAAATAAACGGAGGAGTATGAAATTTGGCACAGTTAAAGTTTATATGGAGGAGGAGGGCATGTCTGAGAGTCGAATTCATCATAATTCGGAATAAATAAACGGAGGAGTATGAAATTTGGCACAGTTAAAGTTTATATGGAGGAGGAGGGGCGAATCCTAATATTTTTATAAAATATGCATTAGAAATACATTAAATTAATGTAAAAACACTACACGCACACAACCATGCATTTGACACACGCAGTCAAATCGCGTTCGTAATATTTCGGCATTGTTCGTCTGGCGTCGTACAATTATTTGTAACTATGGTTACCTATAGGTAACTAAAGTAACAAGTTTTCTTTATTACAATAAATAGTAACTTATTTATATGTTATAAAGAAAAAAAGAACACAAACTAGCAAGCTTAGGAGTTTTGATTGAATTTCGACCACTTGGTGACCGCTAGTTAGCATAGATTGGCGTATATAAGGGGATGGCAGGTGGACCGTGTTCATTCCAGAATTGTCTACTTCCTAGGATATTAGGTTTTAATTCAAAATTCTAGTCTTTTTCGTGGGTCACTGCTGATTAAGGGCCGCCACCCGCGACAATATACGTCAATGATGTAGATGCTGTATGAACCAAGGAGACACCCGCTCATGCGTTCTTACATTGCAAAACCATGATCAACCAACGAACCAGGCTTCTAAACAATAACCAATAAACCATAGGTCTCCTACTATCTTTCTAGATAGAGCTGTACTGGTTTTAATAACCGATCAACCTTACATTAGTCGATACAATAACACAATTACGACGCGGATTACGAAAATTCCTTTTATCCTCGGACAGTCAGTGACATAAGTGGATAAACATTTGAGAAATTTGCATTTTTTTAAATACTATTCCCGCCATAGGCTTAATTCCTGTCTCGCGGGGGATTTTATAAGTATTCAAACAACACGACTCAGAACAACCATTTGTGGATCACACAAATTTATGTCACGCGTGGATTCGAACCCAGAACACTCGACGCGGTGGCAGTGGCGAGGCAACCACTTAAACCACTACTCCATCTGTGCAGTTAAAACCTTTTGTGTCTGGATGCCGGTGTGCATGCCGCTGCGACTCAATAGTTTAAAATAATGGACACAGAATAGCCAGACTTATAATGAAATAAAATATTTAGATAATATTATGATCCATCTTCTGGTTTTAAACCAGACTAGCGCTGCTACCGATAAAGTCCTAAAAGAAATTCTAAACAGTTGGTTACGGTTTACCAATTCATAAATCGAAACCAAAACCATGCAATATCTCTCGCCTAGCAAACCATTCAGAAACAAATATGGAGACTTTAATGTTAACTAATGATAGACTGAGTTGATGACTCAAAATCGGATGCCTTTGTCTTTATTTTAAGTCTACATTAATATACATTGTTACATACTAATCTATCATTTCTATCAACGATCTAGGCGCGCGCGCATGATTCATTTGCGAATAGGGTTGCCAACGTTTGACATATAAAATTATTAAAAGAATTAATTTATTTTTAAAAATGGTACTCTCTACACAGAGAATTGGAACTAATTTGTGGGAAACATCAATAATTTTGCCGTATGAGAGAAACCTATAAAACTCATAGCGTCGAATGTGCAGTTAATATTTTCGTAAATTAATAAATTACCTACATTAAATATTTAAATTATATTTACAGTAATTTTATTCGAAACAAAAGAGGCCATATGCGTCATAAAATTAAAAGCATTCAGCAAGACACTGAGACAGGTTTGTACACAGCGACTAGCCCTCTTATAATAATACCTATATAAATAAAACTATAATAACACTGTTATAAGATATGGTGACAACTAATCGTTACTTTCAGAAAACAGAGTGAAATTTAATCAAAAATTTTCTGTAAATTATTCCATGTAAAAGTAATCGTTTATTCATGATACAGCAGGCAAACTGCCGCCGCTCTGTTTTGTTGGATCGCGTTCCATATAGGATAATTTGTGTGACTTACAAATTATTTTTCTGAGTCTAGGTGTATCTTATGTCCATACAGAGTTATACTAACTGAACTATGATATGAATTTACATTTACTTACCTGTTGCAACTATGATATGAATTTACATTTACCTGTTGCAACGTTCAGTAGAGCAAAGGCGTTGAACCAATGAAAAGAACGAGCAAAAAACTCACGGCCTCTCATTATAATTGTCAATTTTATAATTCTGCTTATTTTACAAATAATACTAAGTGTATTTTTGTAAAGTCCCCTGCAACACAGAGCTTGATCCCTAGTAAAGAAGCTTAAACAAGAACAAAACAACGGGAGTGCCGGCAGAAGTGAAAACTTGAATATTAACGTTGTGCATTTTTGATATTTTGGAATGGTTAGGGAATAATTTTGCACGAATTGCTTTAATTATTCGTATAAAAGTACTATCATTTATGTGGTAAAATACAATTTTCATTTATTGCACTATCGTACACGAACATGACAATTCTTCCTCCGTCTTACAAATTTTCGATCAGGTCACGTGTCCTGACGTGAGTTTAAAATTTTTTACCCATCACAAAAAAAGTGCACAACGCCGCTAAAGAAGTTTTCACTTCAATACTGACATCAAAAGGTGGAAGAAATGAGACAGCCCTACTAACGTATGACTTCAAAAAATCTTGATAAACGCAAGGTCGATCATTACTCAAGTCTCTGTACTCCGAATGTTATACGAGACATTTAATTGTTAGCTTTTATTAATTGTGCCGCGTTATCGCTCGGTAGGCAGTAGGCTTGAGGGGACCCGGATGTTATCAGAGATATATGGACGCTACTGAGTTCTTTATCTAAGTGTCGTTTAGATTGTCATTCATATTTTGGTGATACAGTTTAGAATATCAATTCTTCGTCATTCATAAGAGAGGCTATAGTCGAGTTCAATCCATTTGGATGGAAATGTATACAAACCGAATTGATGTTAAATTTGTTAAATTTATCACATAATTACTTACTAAATGGAATAAGTAACACATTTATCCATATTTTCAACGTTTACACATGATATCTTAGTGTGTTTTAAAGCAATTGGCGTTTGATTAATAAATAATTATTTGATTTGAAAAATCTTAGACGAAAAGTGAAGTTATTTGTCAGATGAAAAAGATCTATAATTTATGATTGCATAAGGTTGTGCCCCAAAAAAAAAATCGTTTATGTCGTAACATTTTTAGTAATTGATTAGTTAATCGAAATTTGTTTAACAAAAGCTGTCAAACTGTCATTTTCTTCATTTTTCTTCGCTGATTTTTATCGCTATAGTTACCGCTGTCTGTGTTACTCGCTAGATATAATTGGTTAGTTTCAAGCACTGATATTATACAAAAGATATGTTACATTGATAGTAACTGACGATTAAAGTCTAGTCACACAGGTTATACATACGATATGTTAGATTAATGGGTATGTACTACAAAAAATAGAACAAATGCTCAACAAGAGTCCCGTCCTGGTAATGACTGCAAAATAATAACGATTAAGACTATTGTTATTAAGTAGAGACATTGCCTCATTGGCATGTTTCTACAGAATATACCACGCGAAATACTCTGAAGAGTTATTCCACCTTACCCCGCCCTCCCCTTTCCTATCCAGAACAACGCGTGCTGGGCTCAGATGCCATCCTTACACGATAGAGTCGACTAGAGCGCGTATCAACAAATTTGGGTCCTCATACCTCTGCCGAACGACCAAAGCATGGAATTCTCTGCCAAGGCACGTGTTTCCTTCTTCCTTCAATCCTGGGTCCTTTAAGCGGGGCGTGAAAAAGCACTTTCTCAGGCCGTCAAAGTAGAGACCACAACATCGCCTCGGCTGCTATGAGGGCGGTGTGGAGGCCACTTCTCTTAGACCACACGACTGCTTACCATCAGGTGGAGTGTGGTCATTTTGACGAGCAAAATAAAAAATATAAAAAGTACTTAGTTAAAAATTTTATGCATACATACCCTTGCCTTTATATCGGAAGGGGAAGGCAGAGCTGCTAATTCACACGATGGGAGCGAGCTTACTACTGTTTATTGCTACTAATATTTTTTTGAATTTTGTTTTCCCATTTTTTTGAAATGACGACTTCCGCCCTTGAAATAATTCCTGTGTCGCAGGAGACTTAAACATTCAAGAAACGGACTCAAAGCCTCCAAGGCTTTATAATATTACCCATAATATTGTCTTACGTTTACACAAATGTTATACATTGAAATTAAACAAATTTATACAGATTTTATCGCGTTGTTTAATTTTTTATAAAACACTACTATTTCATAATTTTGAAACTTTAAACTACAATTGTTAAACAAAGAAATTTGTTTTAACGTTTAAGCAACATGAGGAAAACAAATTAGATATTTAAAAAATAGAATATCACCTTCCAACCAATTCAAACCACTCCCAAATATCCAAAAATCTAAAGAATTATTTCATCACAGCAGAAATCCTTTGATCTCTTGAATTCCAGAAAAAAATCCAATCACACCAAATGACCTTTGGAACGATAAAAAATCACAACTATAGCCAATGTGACCGCCGCCATTCGCGACGTAATCAAAAATCGAGATCGATTTCAACCAACAAAAGATCTATGGATCACTGATCGATCTCTCACTGTGATCAGAAAAGTTATCTATTTGAGTGTGTTATTGATTTTAAATCGGCCGTGGAGGTTCCATCAAAAAGGGTTTTTTGAACTGCCAGCACGTGGTTGATATGTTATTTTAAAAAGTTATAGGTACCGATTGTGGAAGATGACTGCCTGATATTATGAGTAATGACACGCGCAATTCTTTAGTCGTTGTTTAGCCAAAAACTACTAAACGTATGCTCGTGAATGCGAATGTGAGTTTAAGGATAAGGATATTAACAAAACGTTCATTAACGCGAACATCTATACAAATAAATAAAATTGAAGTGTCTGTTTGTAATGTCAAAATAACAGCTGTTTATCTAATGCATATGAAAGTATATAAGATACCTATACGAAAATATATATTTTAACAATTTTTGTCTGTCTGTCTGTCTGTTTGTTCCGGTTAATCTACGAAACGGCTGAACCGATTTTGACGGGACTTTCACTGACAGATAGCTGATGTTATAAGAAGTATCATAGGCTACTTTGATTTTAGAAAAAAGATAGGGTTCCGCGGAGACAAACACTTTTTAGTTAAAATCTACGCGGACGAAGTCGCAGGTAACAGCTAGTAATATATATATAATCTAATCTATACTAATATTATAAAGAGGAAAGATTTGATTTTTGGTTTGTGTGTTTATTTGTACTGATTTAACTCAAAAACTGCTAAACCGATTTGAAAATTATTTTAGCATTGGAAAGCTATATTACCACCGAGTGATGTGTAACAAAATTAAATCAAAATGCATAACCAAAAACTTATGCCACATCTAACGAAAATGTACTTTTTAATGTATCCTATATATTGCCTTCTGTTTACGCGAATGTTACTCATCGAAATTAAACTACTATTATACGGACCATGGCCGACAATCCCCGTGACCATGACTGCTGAAAAGCAACCGAAACGTCGGGGAAAGTGTAAACATAAATATAAATAGTATAATAGTATAGTAATAGTATATAGTTTTAATAGTTTCAATAATTAAATTAGCTTAAAAATTAGTAAAGTTTAATAGTAATAGTAGCGTAACAGTTTTCAAAATTTTGTAATAAAGTGTCAAATAAACAACGCGATAAAATCCGTATATAGAAGTTTAATTTCAGTGACATATCTAGTAGCAAATACACAGTGCTAAGGTTACGAATCGTAACTAGAAAGGAATTTATTACTAAATGGCAAAATGATCTATCTATGAAACATTGTGGCAGCCTCGCTTTATTGCTCACACTGTATTTCACCGGCGACTTCTCGGCGTGACCAACTGTCTTGTCTAATAATAGGGGTTTAAATATGAAGCTGCCGCTTTGTATGAAGAATATCGGTAACGTTCTGGTTTTCATAATAACTATTTCGTCAATATTTTTGAATGGCCAATTGAAATTTTATGTTTCCTTTTCATATATATATAGTTGTTTGTATTAAGGCCAGTATGCTTTGTCTTAAATTACCAAAAACATCAACCATTATGTAATTAATTGAAACAATGAATACTGGCAAACACTAACTGATAAAACTTGAAATACAAATTATATAAAAGATTATTCATATTTATTATTAATAATACATGTTATATAAGCCTATTTTTGACGATCGATGATTTTTAAAAATAACCATTGAATTGTGTACAGAATCTACGAAACTAATAGTAGGACATAAACGGCCATTACATAGCTGGATACCTAATATTATTTGTTCCACCAGCTGTCACCCGCGGTTTCAACCATATTAATGCTTCGCTCCTGTGGCTCATAGCGTGATGTTATAAGGCTTATGTTACTTCTAAATAACATAAAAAGAAGATCCTCTTTTTGCATATATTTATATAATAAGTATGGCTAATTGTATGTAACTTAGTTCCTAGTATATTGTGCCCGTAACGGCTGTGGCACAGGTTTACCCTAGTACAGGCACCCATATTATATTACCTATATAAAGTACTTTATGGATTGTATTCATGTTTTACCACTGTAATCAACAAATAAATAATAATAATTATTATTATTATTAAATATAGTAACTTTCCAAAGGTGAAAGAATAATTAAAATCGGTTCGACTAGTTCAAGTTTTGCCTGTTTATAATCTTTATATATGTATATAATTCTTCTGTACGTGTGTTGACAGTGAACTCCTCCTAAACGGCTGGACCGATTTGAATGAAACTTTTTGTGTGTATTCAAGTGGATTCGAGGATGGTTTAGATATGCTTGTTTTTTTTTCTCTTTTGTACAGGACAATGTCTGTCGGGACAGCTAGTACATATATATAGAGTGAGTTTAATTAATTAAAATTATTTTTTTAAATTAATTTATTACTATAGATAAATACAAATTATAAACTTTTATATTACTTACGTTCTTTTATATAACGACGTCTTAAATAACTACATTAAAGCACTGGGGCGAGCAAAATCACCTAATTTCGGGATGATATTGAGAATTTCTTGGCAGAAATTTAGTAACTTTGACACGCCCGTGGATTCAAACCCAAGACCTCAGCGCAGCAGTCATATTCTCCATCGTTGCAATACCTACGCAGCAAAAGACGCCTGATAGTAAGCGGTTACCATACTGCATCAACGACGAATAAATTCTTGTGATGGCCTTTCGACCGAAAGGACCGAAAAACCGAAAGAAACGAAAAACCGAAAGCTTTCCAGGTTCCTTAAGGAGACGATGTATCAGCAGGGGACCAGTCACACTTGCCGAAAACTGTATTACATCTACATTTTTATATTACTTGACTGCCTTAGTGGCGCAGCGGTAGAGCATACGACAAAAAGTTATTGAGTTTTTCTCGCATGAAATTCTTAGGCCTGATGTTATAAAGTTGGTAATGTTACACATCCCCGTGCCTCAGAAAGCACGTAAACAAACCCTGATCTCTCTTTGGTCGTATTAGAAAACAGAGAGTGCACTTGTGTTTACGCATACATTTGTGATCTTTAATATTTTCTGCGCCGATGGCCAGTATTCCTTAAAATCTGCCCCGTGACCGAAACTTGGTCTGTATGACCTTGTACGTTGCTAGCTTATCCGACAGTAGTTAGTCTATTTGAATTTCTAAAAAGCACATTTAGTTTAGCTTGAATGTTAAAATTTTTGTTGGAAACTTGCCGATTTGTATCTACGTCTTCTCCTTTTCTTCTTCTTTTTTTCGTGCGGTTAGTGGCCAATCTGTTGTCAAGAGTTGTTCAAGCCGCCCGTAGGCCTCTGACATGGCTTAACGTTTGCTGTCAATTTGACAACAACCGGGACTGACTTTCTACGTGCCCTCCGAAGCACGGAGATGCTCAAATGAAATACCACTAGGCGGTCACCCATCTATAGACTGACCACACCCAACGTTGTTTAACTTCGCTAATGTTTACCGATCAGTGAGTGCAACTGGCTATGATATATCTACGTGAATACTTTATCCTAATCCTAACTTCCTAAATAATATTATAAAAGCGAAATTGAGTTTATTTGTTTGTTTGTTACCTTTTCACGCCTAAACCACTGAACCGATCATTCTAAAATTTTACATTTACGTTGTCAAGTGTACAGAAACGGACATAGGCTACTTGTCACCCCGAAAAAAATTACTGTTCCCGAGGAAAATTATAATAACGTTCTTATGATAATAGATGGCGCCACGTGTCTTTCGAATCATAATTGAACAATATATTATTATATTACAAGCAGAGCACAACCCGAATTGATTGTAAAATTCCAAATTAACGCGAGCGAAGCTGCAGGCAAAAGCTAGTAATAAATAAAATAAAAACTACCAAATCGGTTCAAGCAATTTCAAACGATGCGCTCACTAACGAGCAGCATATGATTTTTATTTATAGAGGGATTTATGTATTGTCTCATAACACTCTTATTTCATGCGATAATCAAACCCAGTGTCTTAAAATTACGACCTCCATAAGTTTTTAGACTTTAGGCGCCGGTCTTGTACTGAGATTTTTATGACAGTAAAATCCAATGAGTCTGTTGACTTTGAATCTAATCTAAAAACTTCATCCAAAACAATCAATTCACGACCGCTGCGTCATAGACACAGAATCACAAAATTAGCCTTAATGAAACGTGTCTAATAATTATGTTACAATCCCTCACCGCCAAGTAATGACCAATACAATTAATTAAATTACAAAATCACACACCCAGACATAAACATGCTCATCGATTTTTTGTCTCGCTCGAGCAATTGTCAATCGATTAAAGATCATTGACCAGATAAAAAAATCCTAGACGTATAATTTTATACCACAATACTGTAGTAAAAAACTCGTTACCTAAATTAAGGGCAATAAATGCGGGTGCCTCGTACTATGGTCAGGTACCATACCGCTGTCATTAGGGTAATGTGAAGGATCATCGACTTGTGTCGCCCAATCTTGTTTAAGGAATTCGGGTACTGTAATTTGGTCAGGCAATATGGCAAAAAATGTGGTGTTAATTTTTATCATGGCCGACGCTTTGAATAAAATTGATGGAATATTTTTGGTGTCGTATGATTTTTAAATATCAATTACCATTTTTTTATTAAAGACTAGCTTTTGCCCGCGGCTTTGCTCGCGTTAATTTAGAATTTGACAATCAATTCGGGTTGTACTCTGCTTGTAATAATATAATTAAATCATGATTCGAAAGACACGTGGCGCCATCTATTATCATAAGAACGTTATTATTGTTTTCCTCGGGAACAGTAATTTTTTTCGGGATGACAGATAGCTTATGTCTATTTCTGTACACCTGTCAACGTAAATGCAAAATTTCAGGATGATCGGTTCAGTGGTTTAGGCGTGAAAAGGTAACAAACAAACAAACTCATTTTCGCTTTTATAATATTAGTTAGGAAGTTAGGATTAGGATTGCGATCATAGATGCGTTTTATCTACTACGTTTAAATATTGTCACCTTTCTTTACGGTAAGTTGTCATCTGGTATACGATGCCAAAATGATTACAGGATTATAAGATCGTTTTCAATTTCTGAGCTCATTCTTCATGTAGCCTCTTTTAGGTGCGATCTAAATACGGCAGGCAGTGAGAGCTCTTGCGAAATGAGGATGTAATATAACTCTGCATGTCCTTTCCTTTTAAATATAATAACAATAATATCAACCATACATACATATGTATTATTATTGTCGGCCTCTATGGCGTAGTGGTTAGTGTAACCGACTGCCACGCCTGAGGTCGCGGGTTCGATTCCCGCACAAGTCAAACATTTGTGTGCATGAACATGGATGTTTGTCTTGGTCTGGGTGTTTCTATGTATAATATGTATGTATTTACAAAAAAAAAGTATATATGTATGTTTATCCATTGTCTAGTACCCATAGTACAAGCTCTGCTTAGTTTGGGCTAGATAGAGTTGTGTGTATGTGATAGAATATTATTATTATTATTATATAAGCTGTTCAACTGCTAGGCACAGGCTTTTTCTTAATAAAAGAAGGTTTAGGCTATAGTCCACCACGCTAGCCTAGTGAGGATGTGCACTTCACATATCTTTGAGAACATTACGCGGTACTCTAAGACATGCAGGTTTCCTCACGGTGTTTTCCTTTACCGGTAAAGCGAGCGATAATTAACGCACATTAACATCACCGAACACTTTTGGTAGTCAGAGCTGCGTGCCTTAGGATCGAACCGGAGACCTGTGCCTGGTAGTCTAACAGCTCCCACTAGGCTTTCACTGCTTTTTCCTTTTTATCTATTCTATTTATCTATTTACTACATTACACATTTTTATAATTGGCAGCGGCTTCCGCACTAAGCTCGAGGCTTGTATCACGGTAACCACACTTTATACTTTCGTCGCTTAACATCTAAAATATGCAGACATCGCTTTGAAAACAAATAAAAAATATATTTTTTAATTGAATCAGCTTGTAAAATTCCACTGCGGTTCTAAATATAAAAGAGCGAATAAAATATAAAATATATGTGCGTATTCCGATACCGAATGATTGACGGTTGCGGTAATTTCGTGGGCTGTGTGTGCACATACGCATCGAAGGGCTCGGAGTGGGGATTTAACGAAAGTGTTCTTATTTACCAGCTATTGACATCAATGCGATACAATTATTTGTATATAACTAAATACCATTCATTGATTCGTACGCAGTTTTCTATTTTTAGAACATATTTACTTTAAAACTTTTATGGCCTTTCATCAAAATGTTAGAACTATGATGAATGGTAATTTGTATTACTCAAGTTTGTTTATGTTCGAAGAGTTAAGAGCTTACCTTTTCGAACATAAGCCTCTGTATTACATCTATTTGGAGTGGTTGAATTATGTGTAGAGAGATGAAGGAGAGAGAGTTTGACAGTTTTGATGCGTATATATTTTCAAAAGGCACAGAAGAGTAACAGTTATAAAAATCAGTTGATAATAGATATAGACAGCAGAGTCCCGGTAAGTTAATTCTTGCTATAATCTTTAAGAGTTTTTAACCAAATATTTCAATTATAGACGCGCCCTATAACATTTAAATATGGGTAGTATTTAACTGCACAGCAAAAAACTACGAATTGCACAGCTAAATATGCTTACCAAAAATACTAATTGCACACCAAAATATATTTAAAGAGATCAAGCTAAGTCGACGGAGCCTCGCTTCGCAGGGCTCCTATTTTTGGGTGGGTTTAAGAAGGAACCTAACATAACCTAACCCTTCCGAGACGGAATGCAGTGATTTGAGGCGTATAGGTGCTCGTTATAATATATTTTAGTAAGCATATTTTGGTGTACAATTAGTATTTTTGGTGGTCATTATATTTAATCCCTTAAAAAATATATGTTATGTGCCAGTGTCCGCCACATCTATATTTTAAGTGCCATATTTTAAACACCAAACTAATTAGCAAGCTCTTTGCCGTATGCTGGTTACAACTATTACTACTGAACGTATGGCGTAGTGGTTTAAGTGTTCGCCTTACCAATGCCTCCGCGCCGAGTGTTGTGGGTTCGATCCCCACGCTGGACAAAAAATTGTGTGATCCACAAATATTTATTCCAAGTCTGAACTTTGTGTCCGTAGTTTGAATGTTTGTAGAGCCACCCGCGACACGGGATTTATTCTTAGTGAGGGTGTTGCCTAATTTTTTTAAATTTAAAAGTAACTACAGTATCTTTTTGCTACTGAGAATCTTTTAATATAGAAATCCAATAACATTTTATCTGATCCAGGCATCGAAACTGGAACGTCACGATAAGCCATACCTAATGTTTCCATTACTACAAAATCGTCATTCGCTATGTTCTTCAGCATGATCGTTCATGGTTTATTAATAGCGTAATCATCAAATCAAGTATCGATTATTATCAGTGAGAGTGAATTGATCATGACTTTCGGATACAATCATACAATGGTCGGAGGGGTGGGATATGATCAAAGAAGTTTCATTTATTTACTACAATTTAGAATTACTATGTACATAAGTTATTTAAAATTGATGGTGGAGAGAAATAAGATCATAGAAGTCTTATTTATTTATCAGTCTTAATAATAATGTTTTATTATTAATTCTGTGAATGGAATCATACAATTTTCGAACCAACAATTTCTTTAACATGGCAATTGCGTATCTCTCATGTGTCTCGCGTAGATCCATCAAAAGGTTAATGTAGCTACTCAAGCAAATAAAACTCAACACCAAAACATAAAAAAGCAAATTGATCACCAAGCATATGACCGCCGCAGTTGAGGTACAAAATAAAAATGCAAAAATCGTTAGCTCTGACCTTGCGGTCTGTGGGACCGTTAGCCGGGACCCTTTTTTGTAACAAAACGAAGGGACGCAGCTATTCCTCTGATCTTTTAAACGTAAAAGGAGCGAAAGATATAGGATCATGGGGACCGATCACACTAGCCGGTTTTTTAGTTTGAATTTCGTTGATGATGGATAGATTATAAAAGTTAGTCGCGATCACAAAAAAGACATTTCGGACAAACATTACGTTAAAGTGTGTGTTAATACAAAAACCAGTGACGCATTACATACATCACAAATTATGTATAGTGACGTCATACGTCATTATTATGTGTAACAAGGTGGCTGGCTTAGCGAAATTAGCATAAACTGTAATTACCAATATTCGTATGTATATTATGTAATGTATATTAGCCATGAGTAACGTAGGTAAGATTAAAAGGATATACTCACAAGCGAATTTGCGGGTAAAAACTGATTTACGATAGTTTTCTTAAAGTATTCTATTTTTCTAATGCTTGAGGAAAAGACGTGCGAGAAGAACTAAAATACAATTGCCGAAATTAGTATGTGACCCATCTCTGTTTATCCTTTTAATTAAAAGGGTAATATATAGAAAGTATACAAACACAGCCTTATATATCTATAAGGCTGAGTAAGTATGTATTATTTCTACGTAAATATGCTAGTTCTGTAATGGTTGTGAAGCGTTCCATTATACAATGGATTACCAGCATGTACCATCATTCAATTCAGTAAATGTGCCTATCTCAAAATAACTTATACTTTCAATATTTTTCCTTGAGTCTCAAGCTTTAAGTTCAGCATAATAAAATCGCATCTCCAGTGTGCAGCCCTCCCAACAGGTTTCGCCAGAACGCTATGGCGAAGACAGTTTTGACTATAAATAAGTGTTGTATTGTATTCAATGTAGCTACTGTTCGGGCGGCAAACCATAAAAGAATTTGGAATCTTTTTACCATAACTAGGTCTTTGAGCCGGTTCTGTTCGTATAAAATAGTTGAACTGTTTTTAATTTTCTATTCGGCTTGTGGGAAATTGATATTATTGTTGGACATTCTCGAGACCAGTTTGTAAGATAGGCTCGCGGCTGGTAACTATTGCAAGTAAAACGTGAGCCAAGTTACTGATGTTTTTCATTTTGCTATAAAATTTTCATTTAGGTATTTTACAGAGCATTTTAACTAATTATTGTTGTTATAAATAAGTGTCGTGTCTGTTTTCTAGAGTGCATTTTGGTCAAGAGTCGTATCGGTTTTCTAAGATGCATATACTACGATATGAATAAAAACTGCCTCGATAAAAAACGAACGTGTTTTGGCTATGGAAGGAGTCAGAAAGCGCGAGATTTGGGAAATAGCTTGACATATTATGTATAGGTATATTGTATACATATACTACATAAAAATGATGTTAATGCATTCATAATTATGAATGTAATGTGACGTAGAATAATAAAGTCACAATGTAAATTTTAATCTAGATTAATCTGGAATCGATTATAAGACATAAAAGTACAAGAGTACGTACAGTTTTGAATAGCATCCCGTCAATCAATCAATCAATCAGCCCACCGCAGTCCACTGCTGGACATAGGGCTCTCCCATTTTAGCATCCCGTATTTTATTGAAATTTTTCCGTAAATTAAGGATATTATAATATTGTTTATTTATTTCATTTTTACTTACATAACTCGTTGAAGAGTTTTCAGTGCTCATTGAAGATGTTTTTTATTAATTGATTGTAAATCATAATGCTTCTTTTTAATTTCATCTAGCTAGCAGTATTGTACCCTTTACATGACCAAACAATATTTCTAAATTATACAGTTTGAATAACTTATAAACTAAAACATATATCCCAACAAACACACAAAAATTCTCACTAACGATATACGCATAACAGTAAGCTTTGGCTGTCTTTTTTTCATCGCTACAGTTATCGCTATAAGATTTAGGCCTCGTATTAGCGGCGCATACGCATCGTCGGGCACGTCATTATCAAGGTGATATGAATAAGAGCAAAAAATGCCGTCAGATGAATATGTTGATGTCGAAAATTGTGTGTCTTTTAGTCTTGTGTCTAGTGTGAATATTAAAAAGTTAATTATTACGTATTTGTTGTATAATGTAGCTATCCTTACTAATATTATAAATGCGAATGTGAGTTTGTTTGTTTATTACGCTTTCATGCCTTAACTATTTGACCGATCATCATGAAATTTCACATACACGTTGTTAGGGGTACATAATAGGACATAAGGGTACCCTATACCCCATAACCGAACCTACATTTATACATAATATAATAATAATAATAATATTCTACCACATACACACAACACCATCTAGCCCAAACTAAGCAGAGCTTGTACTATGGGTACTAGACAATGGATAAACATACATATATACTTTTTTTTTTGTAAATACATACATATTATACATAGAAACACCCAGACCAAGACAAACATCCATGTTCATGCACACAAATGTTTGACTTGTGCGGGAATCGAACCCGCGACCTCAGGCGTGGCAATCGGTTACACTAACCACTACGCCACCGAGGCCGACAAATACATGATTGTATTGTACAGAATTTTGCAAAGCTCGAAATAAAAAGCACTTAAACTGGTAGCAGCTATCATTGAATCTCGAAAATGTTTATTCCGTGCGGGGATAGAACTCTTCTTCTCCGATTTGGTATAAGCATCCGTCATAACCAAACTTTTGCGTACAGTGCACGGCAAAGCGACCAACTCACATCACTTCCTGTGCAAAAATTATTTTATTTTTATAGACAACTACTTACAAGTATTTTTCTTCTTTAGCCTTTATTATTCCCAAGTCGCTTGGGGTCGGCTTTTCTGATCTAACCGGATTTGACTGGATATCAATTTTTACACGGAGCGGCTGCCACCTGACCTCCGCAACCCGAAGGCTAACGATACCCTAAGGCTAGACCAGTGTCAGGATATTATAAGGCACTGATTTCCCAATAACCACTGCTATAGATGTTCATAGCAGACGGGATCTACGGCTTAACGTGCTCTCCTAGGCACGGAACAGGCGATAATTGTCAATCAATACGCACATAATTTCGAAAACTCATATATATATAACTAGGCGGAAGACCGGATGTTGTGGCGAAAAATGGGAGAGGCCTATGTCCAGCAGTGGACTGCGGTGGGCTGATTGATTGATTGATATATATAACTTCCGAAAGTCAGAGATGCGCGACGTGGCGTGGGAGACCGAGACCCTTTGCATTGCAGTCTGTTGGTCTCCCCACTGAGCTATCGCTGCTCAAGTATTTTTTATTTGGCTAAAAGATTTCTGCAGCTAAGTGATTTATGAGTCAGTTCGCAAACAAGGTCTTTGATTGAACTTCGATGAATCAGTCGTGAGTCATAAGTTTATACACCGCAGTGATATCTTCTCGCAGTGCATAATTTTATTTTCTTTTCTTTATTTGGAACAACAAACAATTATATAGTTGGTAATACCTAAGATTACTTTATATACTATATATGAAGTAATCTTAAACTAACAACTGCGTAATCGACTACGTTATTCACAGAATACAATACAATAGTAATGTTTAGGATTGTGCCATAGATTTCTAACTAAATGGACATTATAATCGCGATACGATCGATTTGATAATTCGCAAGCAATTTGTGGAATCGATTAATTAATATTGAATCAATTGATATTATTCGGTGACAATCGTACGTTGCAAGGATATGGTATTCTGCTTTAGAATTTTATAAAAACATCTGCGATCCGCAAACTCACGGTGGTAGTAAACTTCAAAGGTATTAAAGATATGGCTACAAAGATGACTTAAACCTAAAACGAATACAATATGTCATATCTAGAATTTAAGTACACATAATATATAAGTATATTAAATTATATAAGTAATAGATGTTGATACAGTAAACATTTTGCATGTAGTGTTTACCTATAATTGATTGTGCAGTTAGATTTAAGACACAAATACTTGTACGTTCCTATCTGTATTATATCTGTAACAACTGTTGGTAAACCTTAATAAAATAAATAAAAAAGTAAAATCACAATTTCTGTCTTGCTCTGCAAATGGTTTAAAAACGCTATTGGTCAACCAATCTTGAAACAATATGAAGAGATAAATGCAATATTAAATCAAGTAATCTGTCACAAATATTACAACATATTTAATTTTAAAACACATACGCACAGAAAATACCTGGAGCCTTTTTTTCTCTTTTCTAGATTAAATATCCAACTAGTTTCGAGCAGGGATGAGCCAGCCAATATACGCAAATAATTACTTGTGATTAGTACAGGAGCTTATAAATAAATACATACTTAAACAAGTAATTGCAACAGCAGGTAACATCAATCGATCAATACAAAACAAACAATTCCAAATCGATACAAATCTAATTAAATTTATCCAAATTTGGTCACCTCTATCGGACTATAGAACATAAATCTAATCGAGACGTATGAATAGGGTTGGGCTTAGTTTAATAAATTAATCGATCGTGATACAATTATTATTGTAATGATTGGCTCCCGTCTGGAGCAAAATAAAACGGTGGATATCGTAATTGAATCTCGAGACTTTACGAAAGAGCTGTTATTTTTTCACTGGTATTAATTATAAGGTGAGTAAGGTACCGAGTGAGTAATTGAAGTAAAAAATGTTATAGAAAGTGTATGTTGGAGTGGATTAATTTTTTGACCTGTTTTTTTAATGGTGGTCTATCCACTGACGTAGACGCTGAGTATTTTTACATTAGCTGTTGCGACTTAATAGCGTATTTAGTTTATATTCACCTCGGGTATCAAGCTAACGAGCTCGATTCAAAGGTAAGCCGTAAACGTTTCAAACAGACATCCTAATGTTAGGTAACTATTAAAATACAAAAATATGAATATAAAAGTGGCGATAGCTAAGTGGGGAGACCAACAGACTGCAATGCAGAGGGTCTCGGGTTCGAACCCACGTCGCGCACCTCTGATTTTCGGAAGTTAATTAGTTAGTTAGTTATGACGTTTTCGAAATTATATGCGTATTGATGGACAAATTATGGCCAGCTCCGTGCCTCGGAGAGCACGGTGAGCTGTCGGTCCCGGCTGCCATGGACATCTATGGCAGTTGTTATTGGGAAGTCAGTGCCCTCTAATATCCTGACTTTGGTCTATCCTTAGGGTATCGTTAGCCTTCGGATTGCGGAGGTCAGATGGCAGTCGCTCTGTGTAAAAACTGATATCCAGTCAAATCCGATTAGACTAGAAAGCCGACCCAAGTGACTTGGGAATAGTAAAGGCTAGGGAGAAGAACTAATATAAAGGAGTACTTTAAAAAAATGTTGTACGTATATTCCTGCGAAGTCCATTATTGACTATGGTATTTTGGGAAAAAGATTACCTACTGCCTGATAGATGTGAATGGCTGAAAAAGGTATCTGACTCTGTGTGCCCTTTCAATCTTTATGTAGTTGCTAATAAATTATCGTTAAAGTGCTAGTGCAAGCTGCTGTTGTTTCTACTGTGGGTACGATAAAGGTTGGTAAGATTTTTACCTGAGACGTTTTCACCTTGCATGTCTTCGATGTGGTGAATTTAACAATGGCTCCTTGGTCATATACATTTATGTGTAAAATGTGTTGAGAATATTTAACTGTTACAAATTCAGTCAATTAAAGTAATTAATTATAAATAAATGAAAAATGCTTTTAAACACAGTCTCGTAAAATACAAAAAAATACATAAACTCACCTTATCTCACGCCTATATAATATCTCCGAAGGTCCAATTCGGAGTAGAATAACCCTTCCACATTTTTCCAGCGGTGATTTTAGGTATGCCGCAATGACGTGAGCCTTATGTCGTATATCGGGAACAGTTTTAACTCCGTACTACTACTTAAAATATTTTGACAGAAAAATCCCAATATCACTGCACGACACTAGGCATCATACTCGAGCCTTCATTCACATCTGACTGCTGTGAATGAAGGCTTAAGGCATTAATACTGCGCCTACAAGAAATAATGTCCTCCAGACCGGATTTCGGCCACGGCGGCCAGTCTTCTGCGCAGGAGATATTATAGTGCACAAGTGTGTGTGCAAACACAAGTGCACTCCCTGTTCCCTAACTCTCATGATCCGATGGGACGGTAATCTGACACGACCGGAGAGAGATCAGGCGCAGGACCAACGGCTTTACGTGTTACCCGAGGCACGAGGATGTCTAACACCGCCAACTTCCTAACTCCGGGCTGCTATTGAGATTTTTTAACAGAAAAACCCAATAACTTGTTGTTGGCCCGACCCGGGATTAGAACCCGAGACCTCACGCACAGCAGTCGCATTCACTACCGCTGCGCCACGGAGGCAGACTACAAGAAATATATAACTTTCGACTACATAGCCATTGCTATATTTAATTAACTAAGCATATAAAAAAGTACAAGTTACCTCGCTAATATAAATAAAAATAATCGACTATACATCAATGTAGTACTAGTAATAATTAACAGTGTTGCCCTCACCAGACTATAATCCACGTCAGCTATAAGAGTCCATCACACCGGCGGCACTCGCCCGCAACTTTATAGTTTCTTGATCTAAATCTAAAATTGCTTTTACTGCGCGATACTGCTTCTTTAATTGGCTATAACAACTACAGTTTCTTTAGAGTACGTTTAGTTCAAAAATAGTTCTGTGCTACATTTTGCATGGAACAAACTGTTTTCTAGCAATAGGTTCATTATTTTCTTTTTTTTATATATCAAAGGTTGCATTCTAGCTTACGGATTGCTGAATGGTCAGCGGATTCTATAGGCTAAGATAGTTCGCAATACCAGGAGAATTATTCGCGCGTTGGTAATCCAAGAGAATAAGAATCAAAAATTATTTGAAAGGAAAGATGTGAGAGAAGTATTTATATGAACCTCTGGCATTTGTGGCACGTGGACTAAAGCTAGTCAAATATGTGGGTGATATATCCCTGATATTTTTTTCTAGGATATAAAGTCATTATCATCATCATCTCAGCTGAAGGACGTCCACTGCTGAACATATGCCTCCCTCAAGGTTTTCCATACAGACCGGTCTTGGGCCGCCCGTATCCAGCCTCAGCTCACTACCCTTACCAGATTGTTGGTCCAGCTTGTGGGGGGCCTACCCATGCTGCGTCTTCCGGTGTGTGGCCGCTACTTCAGGGCCTTTCTGCCCCAACGGCCGTTGCTTCTGCGCGCTATGTGCCCTGGATATAAAGTAGTGATATAAAATGAAAAGAAAAAATGTATTTTCATTTAAAATACTTAATATAATTTCGCTATATTAATAAAGCCACTAACTCTCCTATCTAATGCACTAGGATTAGATAGGAGAGTTAGGTACTAACCTATGAGGCCAAGCAAGCACACAGACCGCTTGACTGCAATTAAGAAGCAGACAAACTACTAATGCAAGAAACTACGAATTGTCTCTTTCCCTTCCTTCACTGTAACCATCTGTAGGGTGAGAATACAATCCCAGTTCAAAGAAAAACCCTCGTGCTACTTAAAACTTGAAATACAGCTAATAAAAGCACCTTTAGGCCACACACAAAGTCTAGTTATTATCCAAAAATCATTATCACTAAAAATACTTTACCATTACTTTTATATTGGCATAAATATCAAAATTATTATATCTCTATCATTTTATGATGGTCGAACACAGTGCCCCAATAAAGTAGACTCATGATAATCATATAGAGATGGATCGGATCGAACGCCAATAAAACGCTCAATCAATCAATCCGCTGTCTGCGCATGCGATCATTTGTGGCGCGTATTTTGTGCTTCGGATTGGGCCATTAAAAGATCGGCGATGGTATGAGGATAAAGCATAGTAGTTATTAACATATTCAAAGAAAAGTAACACTCACATTTTACTAGCTAGTTTTAAGTATCACGTATGACGGGAAATCCTATCGTTCGTGAACTCCGTGCTTCGACTGCTGTGTACGAGATTTACTCTACCTGGGTCGGGCAAAATATTATTGCGATTTCCTATCGACGAATTCTCAGTAGCACTACGAAGTCTGGAATCGTAAACGGTCATAGTCGGCACAATGTGACCGTAATACACCTTACATACGCAAACCTCTTCGGAGATAATAATGGTATTTTTAACTGACTCCAAAAAGGAGGAGATTCTCTATTCGACTGTATTTTTTTTATGTGTTTTACCTCCGAACATTTTTCTAGGTGAACCGATTTTGATGATTTTTTATTTGAAAGCTGCTGCTTCCCATGTAGTCTTATTTAAATTTGATCAATATCTGACCAGTTGTTTTTGAGTTTTCCTTAATAATGCGTATTTGGTTAGCTTTGACTCCATTGATTGTGATTGTGGTAATCATAAGTGTTATTGTTGTGGATATTCAAATTAAATAATTTGATAGTATATATGGATATATATTATATTCACTGGTACCAGTTATAATATAAATACATATAGGACAACTGGTTGCGGGACACGACTGCCGTGCGGTGCTACTGCACATGCGCCTGACTATATAAAACTAAAGCGCCAGCAGTGTTGCTACTTTGATGATGTTCTCATTTTATTACTTGTTTAGTTGTTGAGTAGTTGATTCGGTTTTCCTTTTTATTCTTTCTTTTCTTTTCTTGTGGTTAGTGGCCAACCTGTTGTCAAGAGTTGTTCAAGCCGCCCGTAGGCCGCTGATATGGCTTAACGACTGCTGTTAATTTGACAACAAACGGGACCGACTTTTTACGTGCCCTCCGAAGCACGGACACGCTCAGATGAAATACCACTAAGCGGTCACCCATCTATAGACTGACCGCACCTAAAGTTACTTAACCTCGTTAATCGTTTACCGATCAGTAAGTGCAACTGGCTATGAGCGCCTAGTCCTATCCTTTTTTTTTAGTTTTGTTATCTTATATTTTATTATTATTTTATTCAGTTTATAAACAGCAGACTTCATGGCTCCATTACTACTAACACTACCACCTACTCAAAGTAATTACCATTCTAGTTACCATAAAAAGTTTACATGCACTCATCCGGTACATACGGTTGATTATAAAAATCGGTGCCTATCTAATGAAATCGATACCAACGCTATATGAAGCAAATAACCACTCTGGCCACGAGAGAAATTACTATAATCACGCACGGGATTCGAACCGGCTACCGTATGTGATACATCGGATCCCGAGTATACTAGCCGCTAAATTATATGGTACTGTAGCTTCATATTTTAGATTAATGAGAATTATTTTCCTTCACTGGTGGAGGCGTTTATGATAAATTTTCAAGACGTGATTATCTTTTGCAGCTTACGGACTATCACGTCTATATGCCTGGGGTAGGTAAATATGTATTGCACCCAAATATCGCAAGGTATAAATTTAGATCACACGAAATAAGAGGCAAGCTTATTGCCGTTTACAGAGCACAGTTTTAAACTCCGTACTCCTACTTAGAAGCCCTTAATAACACTGCCTGACTCGGAAATCGACCTTGAACTTTATGCACGGCAGTCGCATTCATACCTATTTATATTTTTTTATATTCAAGCCTCCTTAGTTTTGTGGATTAAATTTGTACATAAGTTAAAGGTCTTGGGTTTGATTGGACCAGGTCATGCAATATATTATTTCAATATCTCTTCTTCTCCCTAGCCTTTATTATTCCCTAGTCACTTGGAGTCGGCTTTCTAGTCTAACCGGATTTGACTGGATATCAGTTTTTACACGGAGCGGCTGCCAACTGACCTCCGCAACCCGAAGGCTAACGATACCTTAAGGCTAGACCAGTGTCAGGATATTAGAGGGCACTGACTTCCCAATAACGACTGCCATAGATATTCATGGCAGCCAGGACCGAGACCGACGGCACATAATTTCGAAAAGTCATATAACTTCCGTAAGTCAGAGGTGCGCGATGTGGGTTCGAACCCGAGTCCCTCTGCATTGCAGTCTGTTGGTCTCCCCACTGAACTATCGCTACTACATTATTTCAATATACTGCTAGGAAACTATATATAGCAGCGCAAAACTTAGTAAATTGCCTTGTAGACGAAGCACTTTGGCCAGGTATATCTAAGCTTACACATAATAGGGATTTTGTGTTAGCTTAGACATAGCTGTGAGATTGTTTTTTCCCAAGTTGAATTGATTGATCATGAATATATTTACATAATATGTAACGGGTATTAACGTGATCATGCATAATGTTTACCTTTTATAGGCTTGACGTTTCGACCAGGTTACACCGGCCGTGGTGCCGTCAGCTTGTGACCACGGCCGGTGTAACCTGGTCGAAACGTCAAGCCTAAAAAAGGTAAACATTATGCATGATCGCATTAATACCCGTTACATATTATATATATATATATCATGAATATATTACTAGTACTCTTGTTAACTTCACCGGCTAAATAGAATCTAGGCTGCAATGGATGGAATTCGAACCTACGACCTCTTATCTTATCTTATGTGGGGGCCAGACAGTGCAGACCGGCGACACTTCGACCCAGTGGGATCTTTTGTGTCGACACTCTCCCAATAACGACTGCCATAGATGTTCATGGCAGCCGGGACCGACGGCTTAGCGTGCTCTCCGAGGCACGGAACAGGCGATAATTGTCAATCAATACGCACATAATTTCGAAAAGTCATATAACTTCCGAAAGTCAGAGGTGCGCCATGTGGGTTTGAACCCGAGACCCTCTGCATTGCAGTCTGTTGGTCTCCCCACTGAGCTATCGCTGCTGTACGACCTCTTGATCACAAATCCGGTGTCTTATCCATTGTGCTACCTGTTCTCTCCTTTCCCGTTATACATAGCATATGCCTGCAACAATGTTAGAAAATCTTGTTACAGAATCAACCTTGCAACAAGTTATAAAATTTAATTCGTATTGAACTAATCAGAGCTATCATTAAAGAAACGGTATTGCAATCAGCTTGGATATGTGGTGTATATAAGGCTTTAATACTACCTATGGTCTGGAAAATAGCGCTCTCATCATATGACCTAAGTGTGAAAGAGATGCAGTTATGTATACTAGCATTATAAATACGAGAGTAGCTCTGTTTGTTTGTTACCTTTTGACGACTAAACAGCTATATGAATTTTAATTTCATTTGGCAAGGAGATAGATTGTATCTGTGAATGAATATAAGCTACCTTTTTATACCGGTATGTGTTTCCGTTCCAGGTGAAACCGCGGTGGAAATTACATACATATGTACTTAGTGTCATGCCTCTAAGTCAAAGTCAAAGTAAAAAATAATTTATTCATTTATGTCACAAAGTAACACTTGTGAACGTAAAAGTATATAGGTTAGTGAGTTTACTAAGTTACTGAAGCTACATTTAGGTTAGTTGCTAGGTTCAGGCAAGGTGTTGAGCCTATGAGAAGAAACCTGCAAGAAACTCAAGGCGACTCTTTTAAATCGCCAATTAAATATAATTTCAGTATTTTACAACTCAGATTAACAAGGTGTTATAGCCATTATGCCTTAGACTACTGACTATAAAAAACTAAAGATAATAACAATAATAATCTATCACCTGAAGGGGTTGCCAGAGATGTATTCCACCCACATTTCCTATTCCTATTATGATTTGAAGCCCTACACCATAGAGACCAACCAATACCGTACAAAACTCCAGACTCATGATGATAGTAAAAACTTAATGATAAAAAAGATCAATAACAAGCCCTTTATACACACTTTATTACAGAGTTTACTTCAAGTTTTTATGGAATAAAAGGATTAATAATTATTCTGATATTCCTAATATATCTCTTCTCCTTAGCGTTTATTATTCCCATGTCACTTGGGGTCGGCTTTCTAGTCTAACCGGATTTGACTGGATATCAGTTTTTACACGGAGCGACTGCCATCTGACCTCCGCAACCCGAAGGCTAACGATACCCTAAAGCTAGACCAGTGTCAGGATATTAGAGGGTACTGACTTCCCAATAACGACTGCCATAGATGGTCATGGCAGCCGGGACCGACGGCTTAACGTGCTCTCCGAGGCACGAAGCAGGCGATAATTATCAACCAATACGCACATAATTTCGAAAAGTCATATATCTTCCAAAAGTCAGTGGTGCGCGACGTGGGTTCAAACCCGATACCCTCTGCATTACAGTCTGTTGGTCTCCCCACTGAGCTATCGCTGATCTGATATTCCTAATATAATAAAGATTAGAACGAGATTGCTGAGATGCCCGCGTGAGAACCAAAATCCTGTCTGCCTTTGACAACACAGAGTGTCCTTTACTTATGGAATCACAGCGACATTTTTAGATTAAGTATATCTGGCATTCCAACAATTGATGGGATAAAAGCACCTTTAGGAACCCACTGCAGGCACATGGAACAAGGTCTATCAGCAACTGGCAGGATGCTTGCTTGCAACTTCAGCAGTATCAAAAATGTTTTATATTTCAACGATATGATAAATTTATAATCACTGTTATAACCACATATACCTACTTTTGATTAACCTAAATCTTAAATAAGAAAATAATATGTAGAGGAAATACGGCCATCAAAACATTTCAATAAAGGTTGTGCGTAATTGGATTATTTTGGCTGTTTGTTTTGCACTGATTCCATATTCTTGCTTTTTTTTTTGTTGCACTCTCTGTTCGGTAAACGATTAGCGAGGTTAAACAACGTTGGGTGCGGTCAGTCTATAGATGGGTGACCGCTTAGTGGTATTTCATCTGAGCGTCTCCGTGCTTCGGTGGGCACGTAAAAAATCGGTCCCAGTTGTTTTCAAATTGACAGCAGTCGTTAAGCCATGTCAGAGGCCTACGGGCGGCTTGAACAACTCTTGAGAACAGGTTGGAAACTAACCACACGAAAAGAAGAAGAAGAAGAATTCCATATTGGTCAGATTACATTTGTAGCTTAATTATACTTAAGAGATAAAAGTTATCTCTTTCTCTTAGTGTTTTGAAGACGGTTCAATTTTTTTGTTTATATGTTATTATTTTCCATTTTCAGTGACGTTTTCTAGAGTTAAAAGCCATATGGATCCAATGCTTCTTGTATACTAACTAATACTTGTGGCATGTGCTAGCCATACCTATTGATTATTTGTTAATTATAGAGTAACCTGATGTATCTTCGAAGTTCAAAGTAGAAAATGATCATACCCGTAATCATGGCTGCTAAAAAGTAGCCAATACTCTAAAAATGCATGTAACAAAAGTATCACAAACTCCATCTTACTCTTCCGTATACAGGCGTAATGTTATCTAGACTTCACCAACAAAAAAGCTCTCGTTAAATCCTATCCTAACTAATATTATAAAAAGCGAAAATGAGTTTGTTTGTTTGTTGTTTGTTACCTTTTCATGCCTAGACCACTGAACCGATCATCCTGAAATTTTGCATATATGTTGTCAGGTGTACAGAAACGATCATAGGCTACCTTTCATCCCGATTAAAGTTACTGTTCCCGAGGCAAACAACAATAATGTTCTTATGATAATAAATGGCGCCACGTGTCTTTCGAATCATGATTGAATTATATTATTACAAGCAGAGTACGACCCGAATTGATTGTCAAATTCTAAATTAACGCGAGTGAAGCCGCGGGCAAAAGCTAGTTTATAATACAGTCGAAAAAGATAATTCCCGTGATCATGGCTGCTAAAAAGTAGCCAATACTCTAAAAACGCATCTAACAAAAGTATCAAAAACTCCATCTTACTCTTCCGTATACAGGCGTAATGTTATCTAGACTTCACCGACAAACAAGCTCCCGTTAAATACATACATAGATTATCAAAGCAAGCTCCGTTTAATATACGGGGTATTTCGTATTTAAAGTAACAAAGCTAAATTATGATTTCAATTGCCATATTAACATTCAAACGACTTGGCTATCGTATTATAGAATGTTAATTGTACATTTGCAATATGCCGGTCCGCTATCGGTTAAGATCTAATAATATCATTAGCAAGTAGAGGCATTGCAGCTTGTTTATCTGTTAGAGATCAAAAGTGATGGTATTATCTACCTTGCTTTATTTTCTCACATACCGTTTGCTTATAGCACAATGGAGAAAAGTTATCTGCTAATCGTTTTGAGAATTACAGGTTATGGTGATATCTTTTCAAATAATTCTGGTATATTATAATTAAAACCTGAACCTTATTAACGGAAAATTTGCTGGTTTTGAATGCCAAACAATTATCAATATGGCCTCCATTTGAAAACTAGTATAGGTTACAGTGTAATTAAATGTACCTTGGCGTGTAACTTGGCAAAAGTATGGAAGGAAGGACATATTCCGTCTAGGTGGAATGATTATGAAAGCATAATTATACTTACAATTCTCACGACTGAAAAATAATCTAGTTTAGCCGTCTATCGCCTGCCTAGGCAGGAGAAATTTAAATTAACTGGATTGTGTGTGGAAGTACCACTATTATACAAGAAATTTTCATACAAGCCTCGTACGCATAATTATTTATATAAAATAGTCTTCTAATTACACAAAGAGGAGAAAAAGAAGGAAAAAGGTGAGGAGTAACAGTCTTCTAATACTACGTTACGCCAGATAAGAAAGAAAGAAAGTTGAAGGCTCACGTACTTCTACCATTTAGTGCCCATCTCATATTTAATTTCTTTTCCTAAAGTTGCCACGTGCGAGTCATGCTCCTGCTGTCTTCTCATAGACTACAGTAACCACTTATAACCAGGCCAGCTATATGCTTGTTTGCGACCTTGATAAAAGAAAATAAGCCAGTCCAAAGAAGATACCGAACATTTCCTTCATAATGTAAAGGCACATCATCATACATTAAACTGTAGCATCAGGAAGCTATTCAACAACTTGGTAAGTTAATTGGAAGAAACTTGTTTAAAGATTTTATTAGCAGAAAAATGGGACTGCATAAAATATGGTGACAGGGCGCTATGGCGCTCTTTGGGGGAAGGCTATGTCCTGCAGTGGACTATTATAGCCTGATGATGATGATAAAAAATGGTGATTTCAATATTACTTGCAATTTGATTGCAGGATGAAAGTAAATGTCATTAAAGTCTCGTACACGCTTTGACTTCGTTAGTAATTCAATCAAGTCAAAGCAACAAATTACGAATTTTTTTTATTTGGTTGGCTCGACCAATTAACGTGAAAGCGTGGTGGATATTCACTTGTTTCCTGCACTTAATTCTGCTACTCCAGCAAATTTTGATTTGACAATTATTGGATTAAGATAACACCTATTTATGTACTATACGTAAGATATGAAATATTGGCAGCTGATCACTAATATTAAAAATGAAAATGTGAGTTTGTTTATTTATTGGTTTGTAGCGCTTTCAAGCCTTAACTTCTTCTTCTCCCTAGCCTTTATTATTCCTAAGTCACTTGGGTTCGGCTTTCTAGTCTAACCGGACTTGACTGGATGTCAGTTTTTACAGGGAGCGACTGCCATTTGACCTCCGCAACCCGAAGGCTAACGATACCCTAAGGCTAGACCAGTGTCAGGATGTTAGAGGGCACTGACTTCCCAATAACGACTGCCATAGATATTCATGGCAGCCGGGATCGACAGCTTAACGTGCTCTCCGAGGCATGGAGCAGGCGATAATTGTCACATTAACGCGAGCGAATCCAGGGGCAAGATCTAGTATTTCATGAATTTGATATCACTGTCAAATGAGTGCATCTCAAAGACTTCAAAGTCGCATTTAACTTTAACAGTTGCCAAAGTAATTACAGTTGTATTTGTAAGAGGCATGCAATATGGTTAAAATAACTCTTTTAATTACTATCGACGGAGATACTATGTACTTAAAGATATATAAACTGACATACCATTTATCACATACACACACACTTACTGTAACACACATATTTGCTCTACAAGTAAGTGCATGTATGTGTATGTTTGTGCGCTTGCGTGCATGTGTTGTTGATGAACAGAGAGCTTGCATCAAGTTCACTACAATGTTGTCAACTAATGAAGGACTTCAAACTATAATTGCAGGCAACATTTATATTTACATAATGAAAGAATATGGTCTACGGTGACACCATATAATTTCGGTCGGCACTTTCAAAATTAGTACTTGACATAATCTATACAGATAAAAGATAATAATTTTAATAATAACTTCCAATTGGATAAATTATTATAGAAGTATTATTTGAGAAGGAAGCAACCTAGCAATCTTGTGTTGTGTTTCTACGGTGAGTAGGATTACCAGACGTTTTCAAACGGTGGTGTACAATCAGCAAGGTACAGTGTAATATTTACTCCTAACTCTGGTAACACAATGACTCTTTTGTAAAGGACTTGCCATAAGCAAGCGATGCCTCTAGTGTTGCTAACTGGCTTCAGTAACTGCTTACCATCAAGTAGGACGTATGTTTGTTCGTCAATATAAAAGAAGATCTTTGAAGAGAAAAGCTTAGCAAAATTGCATCTTAAGAACGAAGCAACCTAGGGCAATGATACTGGCTAGTATCCTTGCCGTGTAGATGACAGCTATATAATTGTGTGTTGTATTTCGACGAAGATTTCCAGAGACCCATAACTGACTGGACTGTATATGAATGGTTATTTATGAGCGGAATATTGGACTAAGAAATTCATCTTTTTAACTAGCTAACAGAATATTTACATACAGTTTAATATTCAATAGAATCATTTCATCAAAAGTAAGCCGTGCGTACAAAGTGGAAGTGATCTTTAAATTAGATGGTTGCACAGGAAATGACTTCTTATGCCGTCAGTGAAGCGGTGATTAGCGATCGGCGATCACCAATCAGCTATCACATCTAGTGTACGTTGATCACTGACGGCTGAGTGCCCGTAAAAAGTGTCGTCAAAGATTAAGTCATAATTGTTTTGTAGAAGCGTCTTTCTTGAAATATTTTTGGCATAGGTTTTTTCTTTGTATGTGTTTAATCTAGCCGAGTATACTCTTACAGCTACTTAATTATCTTGTCATGCAAATTAATTTTAGATTAAAGGCAGTTTTGGTAGGCTTTCAGGACTCGTTTAAATGTTACATCAGAATTTATTTATATACACCTGGGCGCCTGTAAAATGTGTGGCCAGAAATTAAGTTGTAAAAGATCTGTTTGTTTCTAATATGTCTGGTTAATCTTTTGAACGCCAGAGTATAAACGCATCGCCGTACCCCCGGCGCCGAGCCACTTTTTCTGTAAAATGACCTTCAGAAGTATAGGAATTCCAAAACTTTATCGAATATCAACTGTGTTTTTATTTTCGTCTTAAATTTTCTAATAAACCCTACTCATGACACTGATATTTATTTAACCACAAAAATAATGTTTTATTGAGTTTTATTGTTTATTTTTATGTTAACGTGCGACGTATTTTTTGTCATACATATGTGACGTTGGCGTTGAGGGCAAGATTTCGTTTGTCACGTATATGTGACAATGGCGTCCAAAAGGTTAGAACTAATACCGTATCGTCATAATAACAAGATAATAAAGGTAAAATATTTAAATACTTTGTCACTTTGCTTTCTTAAAACCACAATTATTTTATCAGCTCAAGAGTAATTACTGGTTTTAATACCGATTGTAAGGTTCCAGGATGAAATAATACTTAATTTTTTTACTCTTAGCTTACTTTTTTTTTAAGTAGCCGACAAAAGGTTTGTCCTTATTACATAATATAACGATATAATACCTATTGCCATTATTAATAGCCTGCCTAGGCCTTCATGAAGTTACAGCACTGGAAGTATATCTATGTCAATTGAACTTATTGATTATATGCGTTTATTTAATGGAAACAATCCTTAAATAAATAAATACAAGCTTGTCATATTATTTCATATTTTTTATCAGATTGAATTGTCAAGATTTATAATAGTTGCAAGAATTATGCTTATGTTTTTAGGTTAATTCAAAAAGTGAAAAACAGATAATGGAACTTTCTGCATCCAACTTGTTCTTTGTAAAACCAGTAAGCTCACTTGCGGCGTGTTTAAGTATGGCACGATAATTGAAGATATGCTCGGATCATACGTGCCGAGCAACTTCCAAAGACCTGACGCCTGATTACTTTGTACCCAACTGGATGAGATTAACGTGGAGCTACGAAACCAGCGTGTAAAGCTTAACTTTTTTATAGAAGTCAGTTGACAAATGAGCAAACAATTGCAGATCATGGTAAGATGTTATTGTAGCTTATGGCACATTTTAAAACCAAGATCAAAATTTAATAGGAAATGATTGTGTTGCAAGTGCAAAGGACCAAGATTATTACCCGTCCGTACAATTACAGCAAGCAATAGAATTTCTTCTTTTATCACCAAAGTGAAAAAAGGATATACAGCTTGCGTCATCTTATGTATATCTCGACTTGAATTTAAAATATTATCTGTGCAGCGATGTTATTTTAAACAATTGTTTTCCGCGTTGTCACGTTACTTGTAAATTCTTGTTATATTTAAAGCAATTTTAAGCTATTGCATAGCTTCTATCGCGGGCCTTGAGCGTGGAGACCGAATCCAGAAATTCCGTAACGAAAATAACCTAACACCCCCCACTCCGACCGGCACAGCGGTGATACTTTTTGAAGTTATACTTCTTTAGGCGCGTTGTGAAAAAATGATGAGAGTGAAATTTTAAGATGCGCGCTCATCACTGTGACACAAATGCTACATGTTGAAGTTGGCCACAGAATAGAATTAAAAGTATATATTTTTTTAAATGACTATAAGTTAACTCATATACAGGCTAGTTGCAAAGTATCCAACGAAACGTTGCTATTTTCAAATTCGACAGAAATACCATTTAATATGAAATATATTATTCATATTAATATTCAATTCTAAAAAATGGTCATTTAAATATTTTAGTTCTTATTTAACTTGATAATAATTTCACCATGCTCAAAAAGTGTAACTTGAATTAATATCAAAGACAAAAAAACAAAGGTAAAAAAATACTGCATAAATAAAATAAATAAATAATTATAATTGCATAAGTTGATAAAAAATGCTATGCAATAGCTTTACCGCGGCAGTCTCCGAGTGCCACACGTCTTTTTTGTCCTTACACAGATTTTAGATTATATTTTTTATTTATATTCCATTCTAAATTGGCAATGGCGTATGGTTCCACAAATTATTACGAAATCAAAATAATTTTCAATTACCTCGACGCAGATTATAGTTGGCATGTTATGTCACCATGTTAAGAGTATCACACAGCACAAAAAAGGTATTATTTCCTGTTACTTGTTTAAAGTTTTGGTGTTCCTAAATATATCCCCATACGTGGCATAGCAAAATTATCTACCAACAGTTCTTTTCCCAGTGTAATTGGCGACCGTTGCATTGTTTGAATATATTATTATACATAGTAAGATAGGAGACTTAATAGTGACATTAAATGGAAAGGCTCAGTCAGATTGCACTCGCATAAAAAGGCTAAAATCTCTCGTTTAATAGCCACAAACAACTTATACTTCATTCTACAGCAAGTAATCGGTCAGCACTGGCAGTATTTTAATGCATAAACAATCTATTAGTACCACAACACACGGACAAGGTAAAATAAATATCGTACAACTACTTGGCGCCTACAGGTTTTCCCGAGTATATTGAAAAATACATGTTTTAAATAATATTGTCTTCTGTTTACGCGAATGTTATTCATTGAAATTAAACTACTATATACGGATTTTATCGCGTTGTTTATTTGACACTTTATTACAAAATTTTGAAAACTGTTACACTACTATTACTATTAAACTTTACTAATTTTTAAGCAAATTAAATTATTGAAACTATTAAAACTATTTATACTATTACCATACTAGTATACTATTTACATTTATGTTTACACTTTCCCCGACGTTTCGGTTACTTTCCAGCAGCCATGGTCACGGGGAGACTAAGATGAATGAGGAAGACTAATTTTGTAATAAAGTGTCAAATAAACAACGCGATAAAATCCGTATATAGTAGTTTAATTTCAAGATGTTTTAAAGTTTTAAGGAACACCCAACAGACGTTACGGCTTTTTTAATAAGTTAACTTAGCCAGCATTACTCTCGAGTACTACGTGACATCAGGTATCGTGACAGAATTTATAAAAGCCGCATCTGGTGAGACTGTTTAGGACGAAAATTAGATAGTATTCATCGATTTTCATAGAACATGAAACGGTTTGCCGGCAAAAAAGATATTGTATATGTGAATACAAGTTATACGCTACCCGTTAGCCAAATTTTGAAGTGAAAACTTCTTTAGCGGCGTTGTGCACTTTTTTTGTGATGGGTAAAAAATGTTAAAATCGAAAATTCGTAAGACAGAGGGAGAATTGTCATGTTTGTGTACGATAGCGTAATAAATGAATATTGTATTTTACCACATAAATGATAGTACTTTTATACTTATAATTAAAGCAATTCGTGTAAAATTATTCCCTAACCATTCCAAAGTATCAAAAATGCACAGCGTTAATATTCAAGTTTTCACTTCTGCAGGCACTCCTGGAGTGCAAACCGTTGTTTTTTTATCAAAATACATTAAGCGAATTTGTGTTCTTTTTTAAACACTAATTTAAAATACTTTGATAATATAAGTACATAGTAGTAATAGTAGAAGCCTAGTGAGATTATAACTACAGAATGTTCCTATCTAAGGCTACTTTTATGAAAACCCAGAACTGATTTAGCATTTCCTACGTATTTTTATACAACTAAGCTTAAGCATACAGTCTGCCTGTTGGTAAGTAATCGTTATTAGATCGCGGGTTTTTCGCTCATTCATCATCATCATCAGGCTATAATAGTCCACTGCTGGACATCGCCTTCCCCTAAAGGGCGCCATAGCGTCCTGCCTTCAGCTTGCCGCATCCAGCATCTGCCTGCAGTCTTGCGCAGATCGTCATCCCACCTGGTCGGAGGGCGTCCTACACTACGTTTGCCGAGTCGCGGTCTCCGTCTTTCGCTCATTACTAAGTCCTAAAGAAAGAAAGCTCTTGGCTACCAGCGTAATGAACAAACGTCACCTGTACAGTAGAATACAGTTTTAAGCAATCTAGTAAAACTTTATTACTATATGCTGACAGTAATAATAATAATAATATATTCTACCCATAGAAATATAAATTCTACCACATACACACAACACCATCTAGTCCAAACTAAGTAGAGCTTGTACTATGGGTACTAGACAATGGATAAACATACATATATACTTTTTTTTTGTAAATACATACATATTATACATAGAAACACCCAGATCAAGACAAACACCCATGTTCATGCACACAAATGTTTGACTTGTGCGGGAATCGAACCCGCGACCTCGGGCGTGGCAGTCGGTTACACCAACCACTACGCCATCGAGTACAGTCCAAAGTGCCTAGAGCTGTTTTGTTTTACATTAACCGCGAATGAAACGTTTACTGCGCTTGGATCTCTGATTGGTTAAGAGGTTGGAGCGGGCCAATCAGAGCGCCATACGTTAACGTAAAAGGAACTCGCACTACGCAACCAAATTAAGGACTCAATAAACCTGTTTATTGCTAGATCTTAATACCAAGTAGCTTGGTTGTGGGATGGACGTATGAGGTCTAGGTTAATAAATAAGTGACAGAGCCTGCTGGTGCTAATTATTCGGTGAGGGTACGAAAGACAATAGTGGTGGGAAATACCACCTTCTTAGAAAACCGGCGTAAAGTAGTAAACATTATTATTGAAGTGAGTCACAAATTCCGCGGTAGCATATTACTGACCTTTCGTTTTATCCCACACTAGCTTTTGCCTGCGACTTCGTTCGCTCGAAAACAGTAATTTTTCGGGATTTAAGGTACCTTATGTCCTTTCCTGTATCTCTGATAATGTGCATGCGATATTACCTGAAGATCGGTCGAGTAGTTTAGGCGTGAAAGCGTAACAAACAAACTCATATTTACATTTAGAGACAACTACCATTCTAGTCTCCCCGTGACCATGGCTGCTGAAAAGCAACCGAAACGTCAGGGAAAGTGTAAACATAAATATAAATAGTATAATAGTATAGTAATAGTATAAATAGTTTTAATAGTTTCAATATTTTAATTAGCTTAAAAATTAGTAAAGTTTAATAGTTGTGTAACAGTTTTTAAAAATTTGTAATAAAGTGTCAAATAAACAATGCGATAAAATCAATTTATAATATTAGTTAAGATTTAATTCCTTAGGGTCAGGAACACAGGCGTAAAATCCCTGGTATTGTTAGTGATCGTATACTGTGGTAAATGCTTATTGTTAGGCACTTTAGGTAGGCCGTATGCTTGTTTACCACTTTGGTCATAACATGTCTTATGTTTACGCCAATGTTATACATACGAGTACAACTACATATTTATTTCTATAAATAAACCGCGACAATTTATTTTCATCCGTATACAGTAATCCTAATCCTATTCCTAACTATCCTAATTCTAACTAATATAATAAATGCGAAAATGAGTTTGTTTGTTTGTTACGCTTTCACGTCTTAACTACTCAACCGATGATCATGAAATTTTGTACACACGTTGTCAGGGGTACAGAATCGGACAAAGGGTACCTTTCATTCAGGAAAAATAACTGTTGCAAACCTAAACTTTTTTTTTTTTACGCACACCTGCCCTCGTCGATGTGGTTGGAAAACCGCGCCGGCGACAGCGGGTAGTGTCGGACTCGCCGGGGCCGTTACAATAGTCGGCCACGGAATAAACCTACCTAACCTAACCTACATTTACGCGAGCGAAGCTGCGGGTGAAAACTAGTTTAATATAAGCCTTAGTAAAATCCAAATTCTAACTATAATAGTATTATATTCGGCAAATTCATCATAAAAAAAATCACATTCACGTTGTCGGAGGTACATAAGGCGTAGTGGTTAGTATAACCGACTGCCCCGCCTGAGGTCGCGGGTTTGATTCCCGCACAAGTCAAACATTTGTGTGCACGAACATAGATGTTTGTCTTGGTCTGGGTGTTTCTATATATAATATGTACATATTTACAAAAAAGTATATAATTATTTATGTTTATCCATTGTCTAGTATCTACCCATAGTACAAGTTTTGCTTAGTTTGAAGTAGAATAGATGGTGTTGTGTGTATGTGATAGAATATTATGTTATTATATATTATTATTGTACAGACCTTGAAATTTCTTATAGTAGAACTGGTCGCCGTTCAGAAAAAAAGGAAAAAAAAATATATATACGCAATAGCTAGTCGTAATATGTTTGGCTATCCATTAGCATAATTAGCGTTTAATAATAAAATAACAAAAAACCGATGGAATTCATTCATTTATGGTCGTAGTGTGCAAGAAAGTCAAATACGGTATTTAAAAAGAATCATATCTCAGGTAGTAGTTAGGATAGATTTTTTTCATATAAGGTATATGTACCTATATACATAAGGGATGTATATACATATACCTTTAATTGAGGAAAAAGGTACTGTCCACTGTGCCCGAGGTAATATACATTAACACGAGCGAAGCCTCAGGCAAAATCTATAATAGTAAAATATAAAGTTCGAACTGAGATAGGAGGCAAACGAGCAGACGGATCGCCTGATGGTAAGCGATTACCGCCGCCCATGGAACTTATTATTCTTTTTACACAGTTGCAATATTATTTACAAAAATAAAAAGTATATATGTATGTTTATCCATTGTCTAGTACCCATCGTACAAGCTCTGCTTAGTTTGGGCTAGATGGTGTTGTGTGTATGTGGTAGAATATTATATTATATTATATTATTATTATTTATACCAAGCAAGTATCTGAAATAACGAACATGTCGAATGCAATTAACACTATCATTTGTAGAAGTGCTGAGGTCATCAAAGGAACAACGTTAATTTTTTACGCCTGGTTCTTGGTACAATCATAATGTACGTGGGATGGCCAAAAATTTGTGAACATTGCGGATAAAGTCTCTACCGTTTACGTATTATTATTTTTTTTATTTGACTGCTTTGTAGGTCTGCTGGCCGATGTCTACAACTGCTTATTGGGTACTTAGTAAATAAGGTTCGTATGCTCTCTATACAATACTATTATAACTTCCATCCCTTGCTCCTTTGATGCGTCTGAGTAAAACAAACAAACATAGTTTATCTATACATATATGTATACAAATAAATAAAATTGAAGTGTCTGTTTGTAATGTCAAAATAACAGCTTTTTATCTATTGCATATGAAAGTATATAAGGTACATATGCGATAACATTTATTTAAAAATTTTTGTTTGTCTAATAATAATCTCCGAAATGGCTGAACCGATTTTGACGGGACTTTCACTGGCAGATAGCTGATGTTATATGGAGTATCATAGATTACATTGATTTTAGAAAAAAAATAGGGTTCCGAGGAGACAAACACTTTTTAGTTAAAATCTACGCGGAGGAAGTCGCAGGTAACAGCTAGTTATTAATAAGTATAAGAAAAATGGGTTTATTTATATTTTGTATTAATTAATATTTTGCTGTATCTTAAACCACGTAATTTAAAATAAATGTTTTTGTTTATGAACATGTTCAAGCCTCGATTAAAATATGATCTGTTCGCCAGGTACTAAAGGGAAGCCAATCAAAACAATATTAGGTTATAACAGTAACCTTGGATTTTATTACTTACTTTTTATTCAAATAAAAGGTAAGTAATAAAATCCAAGGTTAGGTTAAACATAGGTTTAGATATAAGTTTATGTTTGCTGTCTGAGTTCTTAATAACCCTTATGGTATACCCACATGTATATAGTTTAAAGGAAAATGGTGTGATCGTTAAAAATAAAGGTACATTCTGTAATGGGAAACAATTTTAGTATAATTAAAATACACATACATAAAATTACGACTGTTTTCCAGAGGGTAAGCTAAGACAACGGATTTATTTGCTACTGTGCTGGCATATCTCTCTTGCTTGATACGCATGGTATTCTACTGGACGTTCATTGGTTTTCGTTACTTAACCTGGCTTTTCTGCACAATGACTGACCGCTCTAAATTTTAAGAGATTCGGCTGTTTCCTAAAGTTTTAAGTCAAATATTTAAAAACACATTTATTAAATGGATGTAAGATGCATATACTTATATGTATATGCACGGCTGTCATCAAAATAAATATTAAATTATTCAGAATTTGTACCTACGCTCCTGTTTTGAATCTCAATTGTTTTCTTGTTGATGATTATTCGAATACAAACGAGTACTATGCAATAAAAGTATTCGATATTCAAATGCTAAATACAATTTTATTATATTAGTAATTTAATTTGAAATCGATAATCGCACCTCACTTGTTCATACGCGTTGAACTCTTTTACTCGGGCATACGTAACATAGAGATAAATATGTATATGATGTAACATCGCAACTGTAAATTAATTTAGACGGATTTTTTACTAATAATAATGGATTTTAATAAATTCTATAAAAAAAATATATGATCTTAATTGACGTACTTTTAAATAAATCTAAATTCCTTTTGCCGTTCATTCTATGATATTATTTTAATTTAGAAAGGAGGAAAATTAATACGTTTGTAAGGAATGATCCAATTTGCGATCATCGATTTGGTAATAATGATTTTATTACTGCTATTAAAGTAGTAGAAATGGTAATTACCTTTCAAGTAATGAACGTGGCTTAAAAAACCATAAGCCACAATTAAGCCGCCGGGCGTCATTATTTTTGATACCATTATATTGCAACTTAAAAGTAAGCTGGGTAGGCACGTAGCTTACTTTTAAGCTACGATATACAGTGTGTTAGGCACACGGTTGTCCAAATGAAATAGAGATCTGGTTTGGGCTATTGCCAACGCGTTGGACTCAGGCAAATTAAATTTTGTCTCACAGTTTCGGCGATATGTTTCTTTTTTATTTTTAAAATAAAAGTTCGGAAATTTGGACTAAAACTGTAAAAATGTTAAATGAATAGGCTTAGCTGTCATAATGATAATTTTTATTTTAGTTAACTATTGTTTCATTTCATTATAATTATTATTTCCTATAGAAGACTTGTAAAAAAATTATAGGAGGCTGTCAAAGTTTCGGTAAGAGCTAAAAATATACCAAAGTTCGACTTTGCTTGATTAAAAAAATATAATAATAATATTTAATTTGCCTGAGTCCAACATGTTGACAATAGCTCAAACCAGATCTCTATTTCATTTGGACAACCGTGTGCCTAACACCCTGCATTTAAACAAACTTAATAGTGATTCATGTTTAGACAATGGCTTATACGACACTCCAGAGGTCCTACCTGGTTGCCAGAGATAGTTCATCGGTATACCTCGACATAAAGCTTACTTACGCCTAGAGCAATCGGCAATGATTTTTAAAGTATATTGAAGGTGATTGATAGATATTAGATGGTTAAAACATGTTGCAGGATTAGATCTTTTATCCTTCTATGTAAATCGTCAACAGTTGAATAAAATTTGAATAAAAATAGCCACGTGGAAGCCGAGTTCTAACTCTTTTATCTTATCTTATCTTATGCGGGGGCTAGTCAGTGCAGACCGGCGACACTTCGACCCAGTGGGATCTTTTGTGTCGACACTCTCCCAATAACGACTGCCATAGATGTTGATGGTAGCCGGGACCAACGGCTTTACGTGCTTTCCGAGGCACGGAGCAGGCGATAATTGTCAATCAATACGCACATAATTTCGAAAAGTCATATATCTTCCGAAAGTCAGAGGTGCGCGACGTGGGTTCGAACCCGAGACCCTCTGCATTGCAGTCTGTTGGTCTCCCCACTGAGCTATCGCTGCTCGTTCTAACTCTAATTATAACTATAAAGATTTATTTATTTTTATTTTATGTATTTATTACACATACACAACACTATAGTTACAATGAACCTTAAAATACCTGTTTAAGGAAAAAAGTTAGATATTGCATGCTCGGTGGGCAACCACCTGACTCATATAGACCTTTGAAACACCACACACTCAATGTTCACAATGAAATTCATGCTTATGGCGCTGTAACACAAATTAAATACCGATAAAGTATTCGAATACTATTGTGCTTAGTATTACAAGCGCCTTGCAAAATATTAATCCTGCTAAAATAGAAGGCGTTACACTGTCAATGCGAGTAAAACGATAGTTCTTTACAAAGAGCACCGGATTGAGTACCGGAGGCCCAATCACCCCCTTACCCCTTCCCGCTCCTTCTCCTTCCCACTTCCTTTCCTAAAGGGTCGGCAACGCGCTAGTGATGCCTCTGGTGTTGCAGGCGTCCATAGGCTACGGTGACCACTTACCATCAGGTGGGCCGTATGCTTGTTTGCCAACTCAGTTGGATAAAAAAAAAAAGAGAGCACATCTCTAACAAAACTTTCTTCTCCCTAGCCTTTATTATTCCCAAGTCACTTGAGTTCGGTCTAGTCTAACCGGATTTGACTGGATATCAGTTTTTATACGGAGCGGCTGCCACCTGACCTCCGCAACCCGAAGGCTAACGATACCCTAAGGCTAGACCAGTGTCAGGATATTAGAAGGCACTGACTTCCCAATAATGACTGCCATAGATGTTCATGGCAGCCGGGATCGACGGCTTAACGAGCTACGAGCTTAAGAGGCACGGACCAGGCGATAATTCTCGATCAATACGCACATAATTTCGAAAAGTCATATAACTTCCGAAAGTCAGAGGTGCGCGACGTGGGTTCGAACCCGAGACCCTCTGCATTGAAGTCTGTTGATCTCCCCATTGAGCTATCGCTGCCAACAAAACTTTCGAACACTATTAATCCGAGAATACAATACAAGATTATTTAGCATTTGAACCAGTTTTTAAAGACACATTTTATGGCACAGTAACTGCTTTTCCAATGTAAAAAAGATATGCGGTCTTTTAAAAGCTATGATTACCTACATATATCTATAAACTGACCATTCTCTTGATGTAATAATCCCCCAATAAAACACCAATTACTATTCATAAATCAAAGCGTATGAAGTTGTACAATCATGGTTACCCTATCTGTAATAACTGGGAGCCGGGACGTGCGCTAATGACGCGCCCCGGGCTCGCTCGCTATCAGTAGCCATCTGTATGGCGCTTCAAGGGACGTCCCATTATGTGGTATGTATCTTGAGATTGTGATGTATCTACTCCTGAAGATGGGTACTCAATCAAGAGTATCAAACAAATAGTGTCGTTGTATGCCTACAGCAAAAGTTATTTAACTGACACCGTGGTGCAACGGTAATAATTGTGACTGCTGCAACAATACCTTACGCACTTCAATGTCAGTTATAATACCTTACGCACAAGGGTGAAGGCATCGGGTACGATATCCATGTCAGGCGAGCGAAATGTAATTAAGTTTTTCAGAGAAGGCATTTTCAATGGCAGCCCAGGGTTAGGAATAAAGCCGTTAGGTGCATCGGATTATGTGAGTAAGGGAATAAAGCCTTTTACAGCAAAGGATATTGGTAAAACTTATCAAATTCCAAGGTGATGCGGCATTTATTCAAAAGGTAACAAACTTGTTGGTAATATTATGGTAAATTGTTAAAGACCTCCGCGACGAGGAACTATTTTTGTACGGGTGCACTAGAAATTATTCTATAATTGCAAAAGTCTTAACAAACATTTAAACAAAGAACACGCGTATTTAATGTAGCAATAACTTGTCGATTAACAATTTGTTGTCGCGTAAGAGATTACAATCCACAACAACCATCATCGTGGCAAGGCAACTATTGAAACCATTACGCGATCCATACAGTATATTTTCGTGAGCTGACAACAGCTGATCGGTATTGTCTTTTGTATGTAATTCTAGATGTCGCATATCTACGAAATCTCTCTTTGTTGAGCCTTTGTCCCTGTGACCTCAATATGAGCAATCACGTTTTCACTCACGAATTTATCATTCAATCAACGAGCATATTTTTATTCTCAATTTTGCAACATTGTAGGTATCCTTTTCGACGATTTCAATGTTGCAAAATTGCTACATTAAAATTGGGGCCCTTTTGACAACTTTGATTGTGACTTGATGATAATGTTAAGGCCCGGCAGCTGAGGGAAACACGTAACATTAATTGACTAAAGGAACAAGCCTGTTGTTATGCGTGTAAAGTAATTAATGAGAAAATTTATTGAAATTAAGAACGTAATATCTGAATTCTAAAATTTATTTAAATCTTGAGGTTGGTTGTTTGGTTTGGTTTTAAAATACATCAATCAACCTAATAATATTTATATAACCGCGACGGACAAACACTGAATGGAATAAGTTACAAAGAACATCAAGACTCATTACAATTTATTTCTCTTACTTTTTTATTTCTCTTTTTTTTTAAAGACAACGCCCGCGCTGGACGTAATTCTTATGTCCCGGGGGACTTTGCAAACATTCAAACTGCAGACACAAAGAACATACAGACTCGGAACAATCATTTATAGATCATACAACATTTTGTCTAGTGTGGATATCAATCCTTTAGCACCCAGGGTTTGATGATTGTGCTACCATACAATCCAATATATTCTCAAGTCAACGGGTTTGATGATTGTGCTACCATACAATCCAATATATTCTCAAGTCAACGGGTTTGATGATTGTGCTACCATACAATCCAATATATTCTCAAGTCAACGGATTTGATGATTGTGCTACCATACAATCCAATATATTCTCAAGTCAACGGGTTTGATGATTGTGCTACCATACAATCCAATATATTCTCAAGTCAACGGGTTTGATGATTGTGCTACCATACAATCCAATATATTCTCAAGTCAACCGTTACGTATTATGTATACACTCGGCCTTTATATTAAGTATGTACTTAAAGTCACAAGGACTTTTGGTACAAATATGGATTAAATACTTATCCATGGAACCATTAGAGTGAATGCAATGTAAAGGCTATGCGGCACATAGCCATTTCATTTCATTCACTCACCATACACTCGCCAAAAAGAATCTTCAAAATCGCGTAACTAAGATAAAATTGGAGAAATCCCTACGGCGATGTGTTTACGTTGTAACAAAATATGACAGCCGATTTGAAAGCAATGTTAAAAGAGTAAAAAAGGCTATTATTCCATACAGTAGCCCTCGCGTTCGCCCCGAGGAGACTGAATACTGCAGTACTGTATACGTGGCGAGAAAAGTGATACGGATTACATATTTCTCCGATATTATAAAATGTGAAGGCTTGAATGATTGAATGAAAATGTTTGAATGTTTTTTGCTTAACGAAGCGTACGCTGTTAGTGAAATTTAAATTAAACTTAACGGTGCAAAGATTTACAATGTCCTAAATTGAATCTAATTTAGTGCGTACCCGGTGGGACAAATAACAAATGTAATTATTATTAATGGAAATAGCTAGAAATTTATGAACAACACTTTTTACTGCTGCATAGATGGCACTACCTAACATACTTTATCTTGTAGTTTTACTGTTCTAGGTGTTAGCATGTTTGATCTTGGCTGTGTTTCTTTAGCATTTTATTATTGCAAATGTAACATAGACATATCCATGAGCAATTACCGCTTAAAAAAATAATAAGTTTCTGTAGCAAAGGCTGAGCTAGAACCTTTTGGACACACTGCACAACATTTTCTGTATTTTTTTTTGTATTTTCTTCTTGTTTGGTTTAATTTTTTGTTTTAATTATAGTAATTATTAGAAATAGTAAATACTTGTACTGTTACCATATTAATATGGTGTGTTTTTATTGGTGTGTCTAATAAATTACTTTTCTTTCTTTCTTTCTTTCAAAGTGATCATATATCTAACGTTATTAATTTCCCCTGAAAAACTGCGAGTACCTGTTCTAATTGACATTTATTTTTTATTAAATTTTGATATTTCACACTTATGTAAATCAGTAAGGATTAAAAGTCTTGCACGGTCCGCGAATCATTTTTGGAATTAACTTTCATATTTTATTAAATTCTAAAACTGGACACTTGTGTGTTTGCCAGTACCGCGTTGTACTGTGATTATTACCAGTTTTTGTGTGCTCGTCAGACACGTGGGGCGATGAAATTATGGTAATCACAGTTGGTACCAATGGGAGCCACCGGTTTTTAGGGTTCCTACTACTAAAATTGCATGCATTTTATGTACTATATATCTAAAATATATAAGCACTAAAACATTTGATCTATGCATAATTTAAGAATAAAGTGCTATGTTTGATTAACTATTGTTATCATAAAAGTATAAGTTAGTCGATATCTTTTCTATCTATGTTTAGCCGTCAACTATTTATAAACAACTGGGTTTACTTGGTGATCACTTAAGTTGTATAAAAAAATCACTAACATAAATTATACTACAATAAATTTCGGTAAAAATTATGAATTTAATAATTCAGCATTTAATTTGACAGCTAAAATTTTTATATGAACGAAATTTGGAGATATTTTGCGTAAGTTCTTCACTGAAGATGTGAACTTAATGAAGATTGCAGCCAAGCGATGGTTAACTTTATTTCTGCAATAAGCAGGATCCTTGAAAGGAAACAATGGAATAGATAAATAATAAATTCGCTGACAACATTTAACTCCTTCATTTTAAAGACTCTACAGAGCGGGATCTCTGGCATTGCAAACGTCTATATTGGAATTCACTAATAGTAAATTGTTAATAGTTGCACGATACTTCGCAATGCGTTTGTTACACAACGATATGCTCCTTACTATATAAGACCTAACATGTAACCTGCGAAATAAGGATGAGATAAACCTCTCCTCCCAAGCCTTTTTAGAGATATACGGCCAAGAATCTACAAATGAAAACAAGCGCGTGATTTTGTAGGATCTAAAATATAGCTGATGGATAGCTGTAGATGTGACAAACTCGCTAACCCCTCTCAGAGATGTATGTGCTCAAATAAACACGTATGTTTGATATAGCTATTTTGAGGACGGAACCCATAACAATGAACAAAACAGTGGCATCAGGTAATAGCAGGTTTTTTTAAACAATAATTGTCGTCCACATTCATCACCATCTGCTCTATTTGGACCATTGGCATCACGCACGCGTTACTATATCACTGCACGTACTTTGCTAAGGGTTATGGCTTAGTGTGATCGATAAGCGTTTATACCAAGGTGTTTGAGGTACCTACATCTCACACTAATTTGCAGAAATTTGCTCCAACGGTCCTGACCGTTGGAGCAAATCTCTTTAAAAATTCTAAATGAGGTTTCTCGTAGTTTAGATATTTATGTTTGTTCTTTGGCGGCATTTGAGAGGGTGGCACTGGATTATATTAGCTATCGTTAGTACAATGATATAATAGCTTTGTTGCTGCATTACTTTATTGGGTCTCTAACCTGTAATAACAATGTGTGCTGGATAGATAAATAAAAAAATAAAAAAACTGAGACCTGTTATGAGAAAAACTTCCAATGTATTAGAAGGTTACAAAATGATGTTGATTTACTATATATGTGTTTAATAGTCACCATGTTATCCTTGTGTTTTCTAAATGCGTTTTTTTGCTAATTTCTAAATGCGTATTTTTGTTCCCCTGTGGGGATCAAACCCATAACATCCGGTGCAGTGGCAGTGCACAACACTACGTCATCCATGCAGTCATTAGGTATTTGATTTTTTATAAATTAATACTACTTACAACTGGATCTTTGACCGAAAATTTGCTTTTTGATAGCAACCACTGTCAGAAACCGAATAAATTTATTATTTGAAGTTATCACTTTAAATAATAAATTTATTCGGTTTCTGACAGTTGACAAAAATAATGTAATAAAAATTGGGTGTTAAATGTAGCTGATAGGGTAGTTGACTCACATATTTTTATCATTTTCGTCAAATATTTACATTGCCCAAACACTTAAAGACGTTCTTTTTTATATACTCTAAAATAAATCTATACTAATAATATTATAAAACTCAGGAGTTTGTTTGTTTGGTTGAACGCGCTAATCTCAGGAACTACTAGTTCGATTTGAAAAAATATTTTAGTGTTGGATAGCTGATTTATAGAGGAAGGCTATAGACTAAATAATATCACGCTACGACCTACGGGGGCGGCGCAGTAATCATAAACGCGGGTGAAACTGCGGCCACATCTAGTTTAAAATAAAAGAAATGTGGGATGCAACTTTTTCTTAAATATTAATTTCTCCCTTATTTTGCAAACTGTTCTGATACTTTTTGCACAAAAAGATTTCTTTCAAAATCTTGTAATTGTAATCTTGTATGTAAAATTATTTACAAAATCACACATAGGCAACTATGTCATTACAACAGTTGACGAACCTTTGTCCGTCAGTTAATACTTATTGTTAACGGGTTCTCCGTATCACATACGAACGTATCAAAGATTTGCTATTGTGTTTATCACGAAACAGAGTGCCTGCAGAGCTGTTTTTCTTTTAATTTGGACTCCTCCCTTCCCCTTTGGTGAGATTTAGTGAGATTTGGTGGGACCCCTCGTAAGATTTTTTTTTAGTTTTTCTTATTCTCAAAGTAAATATTTTTAACAGGCATGAGATTTTTTTAACGTACAAAATGGGATAATGCAAAAAAAGGTAAATATTTTTTTTATATTTTTGAAATATTTATAATAAATTGTCTTCTGTTTACGCGAATGTTATTCATTGAAATTAAACTACTATATACGGATTTTATCGCGTTGTTTATTTGACACTTCATTACAAAATTTTGAAAAACTGTTACACTACTATTACTATTAAACCTTACAAATTGTTAAGCTAATTAAATTTTGTAATAAAGTGTCAAATAAACAACGCGATAAAATCCGTATATATTAGTTTAATTTCAATATTTATAATAATTTATGTTTTTCAAAAGTTGACGTTAGATTTTCAATTATGACCCCCAGTTTAAATGAGATTTGATGAGATTTTACTGGACCCCTCCTATTTTGAGCTCACGTAATTTATGGATGTCCCCATACACGTGTCGATCGCGTTAACGTAAAACAATCTTGCACTAGACACTCTAGGAGCGGGTCATATCGCGATCGCTTACAACAGTGTTCTCATCATAACCAGACAGCTAGTATAAATATAAAATCGCGCGCTCGTCATACAAGTATAATTAAGAAAGAAATGTGTTGTTCTATTCATATTTTAACTCCAAACGAAATGGCCTGGCGAATTACACATGCGACACAAAGATGAGAAAACTCTGAACTCTAAACGATTTTGTTTTATAATAAAAGTCGTTTCGGTAATGACTTGTCTGTGACATTAAACGTACGAAGTAACAGTATTTAATAAGACAATTTTAAACGCTGACTTACTTCTATATAATTACAGTTAAACTCTTGTTCAGACACAAGATTTTCTTTAGTGTTTTTAAGCTCATAGCCAGTTGCACTCACTGATCACTGGTTAAGCAACGTTGGTTGCGGTCAGTCTATAGATGGGTGACCGCTTAATGGTATTTCATCTAAGCGTCTCCATGCTTCGGAGGGCACGTAAAAAGTCGATCCCGTTTGTTGCCAAATTGACAGCAGTCGATAAACCATATCAGAGGCCTACGGGCGGCTTGAACAACTCTTAACAACAAGTTGGCCACTAACCACACGAAAAGAAGAAGAAAAGAAGAAGAAGCAGTTTTGTGAGATAACGCACACATCAATCCCACCTATAATATTAGAATTCACAAGAAATGATTTTGATGGAATGCCATGTACTCAAGTCATAAGTGTTTAAATCTAAAATAGATATCAATGATTGTCTTTCTGCCTTATATACGACTAGCTTTTGCGCGCGGCTCCACCCGCGTGATGCCTACATCAATAAAAAGTAGCCTACGTCTTTCCCCAGGTTTTAAACTATATCTGTACCAAATTTCATCTAAATCGGTTGAGTGGTTTAGCCGTGAAAAGGTAACAGACAGACGGACAGACAGATAGACAGACAGAGTTACTTTCGAATTTATAATATTAGTAAGGATATATGAATGGAGGATCTGGGCATATGTTACAAGCACCGGCTCACTCCACTAACACGTCATATAAATAAGATATAAAATATAATAATATAAGATAGGATATATAATTAATTATTTATTTGCTTATTTAATTAACCTTGAGCTGACATCGCTACTTTATACTAATAAGATATATTTTGGTTGTAATAGACTGTTATTTGATTATTGTGACGTTATTACTATGTAATATTGGTATATAACGGAGTGTAATAGTAAAAGCGGACTCACTTTTATTATCACTTGATTGCAATAAACACTATACCTAACTTACCTAAGTTTACACGTTATTTTCGCCACCTGTTGTTTTGTTGTGCAACCCTACGTGTTTCACATTCTCCAACTTGTAGTATTCCGCTTCGAACAGCAAGCGGTGCTTCACCAATGCCACCACACGGAGAGTTGTTGGATTCAAATCTCACATGGGGCTATAACATGTCATCCATCATTGTATTTCGCAGTCTAGATGGACTTTATGTCATATAACGTTTACGTAAATCCAACATAGTTATTATTTAATGGGTGTTATTTAAATGGTTAGCATAGTATTGGTATTTTTGTGAGCAGAAAAATATAATCTGTGAGCAGAAATAGCTAATTGATCAGCAACTCATGGCCAGCAAACTTTAAAGAGATCAAATTAAGTCGACGGAGCCCCGCTTGGCGGGGCTCCTATTTTTGGGTGGGTTTAAAAAAAGGAACCTAACATAACACTTCCGAGACGGAATGCAGTGATTTGAGGCGTATAGATGCTCGTTATGCTGTGCAATATTTGCTGACCAATTAGTATTTTTGCTGATCATTATATTTAATCCCTTATTTAATTTACATAAATGTTAGTTTAGTTACGGCGATAGCCCAGTGGAAGACCGTTAGACTGCCACGCAGAAGTTTCAAGTTCGATCCCAGGGCACGCATCTCTGACTCTTCGAAGTTATGTGCCTATTAAATAGTTAATTATTGCTTGCTTTAACGGTCAAGGAAAACATCGTGAGGAAACCTGCATGTCTGAGAGTTCTCCATAATGTTCTCGAAGATATGTGAAGTCTGCCAACCCGCATTGGGCCAGCGTGGTGGACTATGGCCTAACCCTTCTCATATTGAGAAGAGGCCCGTGCCCAGCAGTGGGACAGTTTAATACAGGGCTGATATTACTATATTTATAAATGTTATATGTACCATATTATTTTATAAACTAACTAGCTTTTGCCCGCGGCTTCGCTCGCGTTAATTTAGAATTTGACAATCAATACGGGTTGTACTCTGCTTGTAATAATATAATTCAATCATGATTTGAAAGACACGTGGCGCCATCTATTATCATAAGAACGTTATTATTGTTTTCCTCGGGAACAGTAATTTTTTTCGGGATGAAAGGTAGCCTATGTCCGTTTCTGTACTCCTATCAACGTATATGCAAAATTTCAGGATGATGGGTCAGTGGTTTAGGCGTGAAAAGGTAACAAACAAACAAACAAACTCATTTTCGCTTTTATAATATTAGTTAGGATTAGAATTGTTTTATCGAGAATGAATTTAATCCAATATTATCATCAACCATGTCTATCATCACCTACTTTATATATAATAAAATCGCATGAATTACTTTATAATAATAATAATAATAATAATATTCTACCACATACACACAACACCATCTAGCCCAAACTAAGCAGAGCTTGTACTATGGATACTAGACAATGGATAAACATACATATATACTTTTTTTTTTTGTAAATACATACATATTATACATAGAAACACCCAGACCAAGACAAACATTCATGTTCATGCACACAAATGTTTGACTTGTGCGGGAATCGAACCCGCGACCTCAGGCGTGGCAGTCGGTTACACTAACCACTACGCCATAGAGCCATAAAAGCTATATAAAATTAAATGGTAAAGAAACTGATGTATAAATAGATATGACTAATATCCATGTGGTCGTCAATTCTGATCACATTTGATTAGTGGCCTCTGGGCATATAAAATTTGCTATTATGACTACTACTCCTGACTATGTAGTCACCTAGTAACAACACAACTAGCATATCTACTTTGGGCTACTTTAGATAGGTTACGCTTGGCCTGAGAAAAGAACTCGAAACCAAATGAAAACGCGTAAAACAGCCTTTCTACATTGACTACCTTTATGGCAAAAGGTTGGGTAAAGTTTTACTATGTTTTCTTTGACGATTTTTTAAATAGCCGTGAGTTTCTTGCAGGTTTCTTCTCATAGGCTCAACCCTTTGCCTGAACCTTGCAACTAACCTAAATGTAGCTTCAGTAACTTAGTAAACTCACTAACCTATATACTTTTGCGTTTATAAGTGTTACTTTGTGACCTAAATGAATAAATGATTTTTGACTTTGACTTTGACTTTGAATAGCAGCTTTCAGTCTGAAAATTAGTCCGGTAGATGGCACCTGCAACTGCCTGGTAACTGTACGGATGGCATAGCAGACAAGCGATCGACTGGCCGTTGTAAGTGTAAATCCCAAATAATATAATTATTTGTGTGAGCTTGATGTCCTATAATGATTAATTATTGTATATTAGTAAAGTCGCCAACAAATATTTTTTTTTTACGCAGCTAATGTGGCAAACACGCATACGGCCCACCTGATGGTAAGTGGTCACCGTAGCCTATGCACGCATGCAACACCAGAGTCATCACTTGCGCGTTGCCGACCCTTAAGGAAAGGAAGTGGGAAGGAGAAGAAATGGGAAGGGGGAAAGGAGGTGATTGGGTCTCCGGCACTCTCACTCACCAAACGAAACATAACAGTAGGAATACTGCTATTTCACGTCGATATTCTGTGAGAGGGTAGTCCTTCCCCGGTCGAGTCGGCCTATTCATGCTAAAATCAGCGAAGCTTTTTTACATAATATAGGTACCTACATCCCCCTTTTACGTTGGACATAAAAACATAGTTGAGAAAGGAGTGTAACACGCTACTGCCAGCCTTTTCAAGGATATATAGCTGTGAGTCTAACGGACACAATTCTAGACTCCGTTTTGTTGCTAAGAATCTACAAAAACTTATTAACACTCATGAATCGAAACCAAGCCCTCAAGCACAGAAGCGACGCGAGCGCAGCGGCAGTGAATACGACTATTAGTGAATACACTACCGGTGCGCCACAAAAAGTCGACTCTATGTACCTATTATACGTTATCGCTGCAACGGATACCCATCACTCAGCCATCTTTAAATAACAGACACATTAAGAACGTTATTAAAATAAATGCGATCTAACATTGGCCGCGAACATAAAAGACTTCGGTATTATCTTGACGGCAATTAAATATTATTGGTACATAAAACCGGAAAGCTTTTACATGTTAATAGTTCGGCTAAATGCTACTGTTTACATTCATTAATCATTAAGTTTTTATCTAGCTTTACCGACTACTTCTTCCCGTAGAGCCTTATTGAGTACTAGCTTTTGCGCGCGGCTTCGCTCGCGTTAATTTAGAATTTGACAATCAATTTGGGTTGTACTCTGCTTGTTATAATATAATTCAATGGGTGTTATTTAAATGGTTAGCATAGTATTGGTATTTTTGTGAGCAGAAAAATATAATCTGTGAGCAGAAATAGCTAATTGATCAGCAACTCATGGCCAGCAAACTTTAAAGAGATCAAACTAAGTCGACGGAGCCTCGCTTCGCGGGGCTCCTATTTTTGGGTGGGTTTAAAAAAAGGAACCTAACATAACCTAACACTTCCGAGACGGAATGCAGTGGTTTGAGGCGTATAGATGCTCGTTATGCTGTGCAATATTTGCTGACCAATTAGTATTTTTGCTGATCATTATATTTAATCCCTAATTCAATCATGATTCGAAAGAAACGTGGCGCCATCTATTATTATATGAACGTTTTTGTTGTTTTCCTCGGAAACAATTTTTTCGGGATGAAAGGTAGCCTATGTCCGTTTCTGTACACCTGTCAACGTATATGCAAAGTTTCAGGATGATCGGTTCAGTGGTTTAGACGTGAAAAGGTAACAAACAAACAAACTCATTTTCGCTTTTATGATATTAGTTAGGATTAGGATTAGCTACTCGCGGCTTCGCTCGCATTAACCTACAATAGATTTTGTTAATAAATTTAAATTTAAATTCCTCGATGTGAGTACTTTTTCTGGAAGAAAGGTCCCGAACCTGAGAACGTGTATGCGAAATTGCATGATGATCGGTTGAGTAGTTAAGGTGTGAAAGTATAACAAACAAACTCACATTCACATTTATAATATTAGGTAGGACTAAGTACCCACGGCTTCGATGAATTTTGGTTTAAGTAATCATCAATAGGGATATGGATACCCATAGATTGTCTCAACAATAATAAAGATTGAATGAGTTGAATTAAAATGTATTTTTCAAATGTTCTACGACAATCTGCTACTCTATTTGTTTTTCACAAATATGTAATAATTTGAATAAGTATAACAAAAACTTATATACTACAAATAACACATTAACGTATCCCCAAATGAATGGGCGATTAAAAATGAAATAAATATATTTACTGATTGGTGGCGATGCGATAAAATATTAATTGATACCCGGGTTTCTAGAAATATAGATTTATATTTGTCAAGAATACTTAGTTCCAGCACGGAGTTCGGAATTGTATCGGGTAGATAGCAATAGGCCATAGATAGTGACATGTGGATGTAATAGCTCTTTCGAGGTGTAGGCGTAAGAGTATATTTTTTAAAGTTTTGGATAGCTAAGTTTACTGAAGACTTCTCTCCTTAGAAGCCAACAACTTTCCCTCAAAGATTTTCAAGCAAAAAATCCTAATTGTTGCTCCAAAATATTTATCAAAAAATAGAATAATCGTCAAGTAAGCAAGAGAGTTTTAGCAATATATTTAAAGTTTGGATCGAACACTAGGGTAATCTGTCAACTGCTGGCACGCCAGACATGTTTCAAAAACAATTACATATGGACATTGACACCGTTTTTCAATTCCTCAAAATATTTTACTTGGACTTCTGATTGTCAATAATTTTGGTCATACAATAACATACATTCTGTCAATGTCAAAGTTACATGATTTAGATTATATACATCAAAGTTACGTGTGTATACATCAAAGTTACATATATTCAGTCTCAACTTTTGTGACAATCATAAGTGTATCAATTTAGGAATAACACAAGTTAAATCTACATCATTATACTCGTTAGTAGCTCTTATTTAAGAAAAACATTAGATTATAACTAACGGCAGCCATTTTATAAAAAATGTAATGTCATTTAAGGTACTTTCTTTATTACGACGTATCTAACGACGTCTATTTAATAAATATATCAAAAACACACCAGTCAAATAGAGCTTGCCCTCGACAAAATCATATACACACGTAAAAACATTATCCTTTTATAACTCAATTGGATAAAATAAATAGAAACATCTCTGGAATAGTCAATCGTATATCAGTTACCTTTTGGCGGTATATTACAAACGTTTCCACAAGTAAGGTTTAGCACTCATTAGTGCTTTCATTACACAGCATACGCAAGCCTTAGGATAGTAAAACAAAATGGTAGTGTTTCAGCGTCCAAATGGCGTAATAAAATAACATAACCTTACATTTAGACGTAGAATTATGTTAAAATATAAAGCATAGTTTTGTAGGCAGTTGAACGGTGAATCCTGACTAACGGTTTGCGTTATTTATACAATAATAATAACATCAGCACTGTATATAAATTGCTCCACTGCTAGGCACGGGCCTCTTTGCAATTTGAGAAGGCCATAGTCCACCATGCTGGCCCAGTGCAAATTGGCAGACATCATATTCGATAACATTACGGAGACCTCTCAGACATGAAGGTTTTTACTATGTTTCTGATTGGATTGAATTGCATTCTAGACCTCTGTGCGGCAGTTCAACGGTCTCTCACTAGCCCATCGCATTTTTTATAAATTAAATATTTCTATTTACAGACATTACAAGACTTAATTTAAGACCCTCTCAGCTTATCGTGTCTTTTGTGTCTTGTCTTTTGCCACTTCGGTACTAAATAAAATGCCACTGAAGGTAATCTCATATATAACTGATACGCCAGAGAATAATTACTTAAACCATTTAAATAATCCTTAAGACATGCAATCTTGCATTCCTGCCTAAATAAACTCACAAACTCAAACGTTTTAATGTAATAGTCATTGTTGTCCTGTTTTCATCAAATCACTCATAAACTAGATAACTATTCCTCAATTCTGTTCAGATTTGATTAGTAGCCGCTGGGTTTATAAAATTATAGGGCCATACCACTAGCGAACCATAGGTAGGTACTACATGTCTACATAAAGGATTTCCTCTTGTTATGCTACTAGTAATACTCACGCTTCATTAATTCGCATATGATGCAAACACGAGAGTGGGATTATATAAAAAAATACTTTAAAATTATAACACTCCGTTGGGGTTTTACACATACACGTAAAAAATTACAGCTAGCAACAAAAGATGGCGCTGTACTTAATTCAACACTACTCTTCACAATCTCTACTGGAGCCTAAATCGCGCTAGCAAAGTTAATTAAGTTAATAACGACGGACTGCCTTCCTTATTTGTATTAAAATGTGGCGAGGTCTTGGGGGAGCCTCTCTCTATGATTTTTAATATGTCCCTGTGTACAGGCTGCTTCCCTACGTTATGGAAGGAAGCTTTAGTTGTGCCGATATACAAGTCCAATGACAAGTCTCTGGTGAAAAACTACAGACCCGTGTTTATATTATCTGTGTTTGGGAAGGTGTTTGAGTGCATAATTTATCCCTTTATTTCATGGCATGTTTGACACATATTAATGCCTGAGCAGCATGGTTTTATTAAGGCTAGATCAACGGCAACCAATCTTACATGTTTTGTGTCGGATGTGGTGACTGCGTTAGATCGTGGATGTCCTGTAGACGTCATCTATACCGATTTTAGCCGGGCATTTGATAAAGTGGATCATGCAATATTGTTAAGCAAACTGTATTATTATGGTATAACTGGAAACTTATTGCAGTGGTGTGAGTCTTATCTAATCGATCGATCCTCGAGGGTGGTGGTTAATGGTTTCACATCTTACTCATACAAGACTCCGTCAGGAGTACCTCAGGGATCTCATATAGGCCCACTTTTCTTTAATATTTTTATTAATGACGTAGCATCTTGTTTCCTTCACTCTCATATATATTTATATGCCGATGACCTTAAAATTGTAAAACGTATTGACAATTATTGTGAAACGCACAGCCTGCAAGATGACCTTGATCGTTTTTCCCAATGGTGTCGCGATAACAAGATGTTACTTAACGTTGACAAGTGTTACCATATGCATTTTTCTAGAAAAAAGGGACCTTATTTTCAAAATTATGTAGTTAACAATCGCATAATCGAGGAGAGGGATGCTGTTCGTGATCTCGGTATTCATATCGGTAACAGGCTGCGTTTTCACACTCATGTGGATAACATAGCCTCAAAGGACTTTAAGCTACTTGGATTTTTATTGCGTAACAGTAGGGAATTCAAACATGCCTCAAGCAAAATAGCCATCTTTACCTCTCTGGTCAGATCAGGCTTAGAATATTGCAGTGTAGTTTGGACTCCCTACTACGATATACATAAACGCCGTTTGGAATCCGTTCAAAAAAGATTCCTGTGGCATCTGTCTTACCATTGCAACATGGCTAAAGAACTACGTTCGTATGCCACTCGATTGAGACACTTTAAACTCGTGACCTTAGGGAATCGTCGACAGATTTTAGACCGTCTCTTCTTTTATAAAATTTATAATAGCCTCATTGACTGCCCTCATTTACTGGCTCAAATAAATATGAATGTGCCATACAAACTCGCTCGGTCGTCTAGGTACCAGCCTTTCTACGCCAAAACCTCCAAGACAAACCTAGGGCATTTCTCCTCTGTCAACAGAATGCAAGCGCAATACGGTCGCCTATCACGCCTACCCGATATGGATATCGATTTATCCTACTCCTTGCCCAAGTTTAAATCTATATTGGTCGACAAGTTGATGTAGAGGTAAATTTATTAATTGATTTAATTTGATTGGGTTTAATTATCTCTAATTTAATTTTAATTATAATTAATTATTATATTTTTTCATTATTTAATATAAATTATTGTGTCAGCATTTAAAGATTTAAGTTTTATAATAATCAATTTCCTTTTTTAATATAATTTATATGTACCTACAGACTATGCATGCATTTCTTTATGATTATTACTGTTATTTTTTATCTTTATTTAAATGCCATTATTTATTTGTTTGTATGATGTTTTAATGTAAATATTTAATTTCACTTTTGTAATTTAAAAAACGAGCATTAATAAATATTTTATGTAATTATTTTTCGTTAATGCATGCCGTGGCAGCCTGTAAGTAAGGCAGCACTATATTATGTAACCGCATTTTTTTTGTTTTATAACGTAGTTTCAATTAGTGTATGCTTTGTTGGTTGTCCATAAATAAATAGATAAATAATCGAAGTTAAAGTACTCGAATTTGGGCCGCAGCCTGACAACCGCATAGAATTTCCCGTTTGAGAGATAGACACATAAACATATTACCTGGCTTGACAAAATGTATTGCATTTACATTTTGTCAACTGCTTAAACAAGACTTGATAGATAATGAGCCGTAATAGATAACTATCACCTATCGTATGACCAGACACTGCACTAACACATCATTATGTCTAGACGTAGTAGCAAAATAACTGTGTAACAAAAACCGAACGAATTAAACTCGACGGTAAAAGGCAAATGACAAGTTTGAGATATGTTAATTTTTCGAAATTGATCAAAAGAGAAAGTAGTGTAGTTGTTTCTAATACCTAATTTATTGAAATATAATGACTTTTTTAATTGCAAATCGTGGTTGTCCTCTTATCTAGAAAAATATATATTTGATTGAAAGAAGACAGGTAAAGAAATGAAGATAAGATTAGCTACATTTAGACTGATTGGTCTGTTGTCTGCGACTTAAGTTTAACTTTATTCTGAAATCCTAGGTTCTACACTCAAATCAAGTAGTATATAATTTGGTTGTTTTATGAGTAAATCCTTAAGTAAAAGAAATAACAATGTCATAATAAAGCTCACCTCAATCGCAATAGCAGTCTCAATATCGTAAGGCTTCCCCTATAGTTGGTCAAATGTGGATATTTAGTATACATATAATCTAATAATGTTTACTCACAGAAATTCTGAAAAGGATAGTCATTTGAAAACTTAAATATCTGCATATACATATCGACGTCACTAAATTGGATTTCGCAGTATACTAGTGTTGCAATTTAACAATCGCAACGTACGCTGAACGATGTCCAAATTTTGGCACTGATGGGACACACACTTTCATATTACTTTTAAAACTTAAGACAAACTTAAATAATTGAATAATATTGTTTGTATTTTTGGTTTGTATGCTCACTGACAATATTAGCCTTGACTTGATGGGATGGGAGGCAGTTTCCGTAAGTTAAGCGGAAGGTGTGGTGTTGTGTAGTATATGTTTTTTTTGTTACATATTGTTCCGCTTTTTATTTTGTTTTTTTTTTATTTATTCATGTTTTGGGTGTGTCCTTTTGTGCGCCACAATAAAAAAATATTTCTTTCTTTCTTTCTTACAAGAAATCTTACAATCCATTTGTTAAACACTGATACTCAAGCTACTACAGATCTTGCATTATGGGTACCAGAGCTCTCGTACTTAATACATATATTGCACATTGCCACCTATACCTTATACATATTGTGGTCAGGTCTTAATATCATACACTTTATGATGTCGTCGATCATTTTATGAAATGGTTTTATAGTAACACGTTGCCTGGGAATTAACCGTAAGCGTAAGCAAAATACGCCTCGGGCCTTACCAGACAGTCAATATAAATAGCTACTTAAGTCTAAACTTCCTGGCCCCAATATCGCCCACGTCACAATCAGCTTGTATTTACTTAGCTAATTGGTTGTAAAGCAGTCGGATTGTTCAAAATGGCGCCGAACGATTTTCTGTAGTAAAACTCATAAACCTCCCTGTGTCCTGCAGTCGGTTAATGACTTCATGATAAGGCCTTTATGGTCTAATTGGGGATTCAAATGTTCTTCGACCATTTTTTGTTTCAATCATTATTAATTTAAACGCCAATTAGTTGAATGGAAGTTTGTTTTTGTATTTGTATCGTAAACGACTCTGATTGTATTGCTTTAGATTGCTTTGAATGCGGTTCAGCCTCTAAAGAATATGGTATCAAATTATATGCTTTGGTTTCAATGGAATTGTGTGAGTAGTGTTGGAATTCTTCAGTTAGTTCATTGGCTCTATAAACTTAAAATAAAAGAACGTGCAGCCTATTTGCATTATAGAGACATCAACTTATTTTTGTAACAAAAAATTACCGTATCAATTATAATGTAAGCAGTTTTTATACTTTTTTGGTTAACCTAGAAAGTATTCTAACTAATATTATAAACGCAAATCCGAGTTTGTTTGTTGTTACGCTTTTATGTCGTAACGCCTTCACGCTTCGACCATAATTTCGCATACACATTGTCAAGGATATAAAAAAAGACATAGGGTACCTTTAATTAAGAAAACTTACTATTTATGAAGACGCTGGAAAAAGCTAGTTCTCACTAATATAATAAATGCGAATGTAATTTTGTTTGTTTGTTACACAAACAAATTTACATTGCATTATTGACATTATCGCCTCGGCCGCTATGAGGGCGGTGTGGAGGCCACTGCTCTTAGACCACAAGACTGCTTGCCATCAGGTGGAGTGTGGTGATTTTGATGAGAAAAAAAAAACACTTTATGACTTAATTACTCTACATAAATTTCGCATACACTTTATCAGGGTTACAAAAAGGACATAGGGTATCTTTCATCCAGAACAAAAGTACTACTTCCGAGTAACTCATCAACAATTCAAACATAAAGTTATTGAATTGTTTAAATCACTTTAGGTTAATACAACGTTTTATTTTAGATTTTGTTTGTTAAAAATTGTCAAATTCATTCAATTGTATTCACCATCACTTTCATTTTCCATTGTTAATCCGTGGACAATGGTGTTGATTATATGTTTGATAATTTAATGTAAAACACTATATTGTAATACTTTAACGTGTAATTGTTTTTGTCCCTAATAAACAAAATAAAAAATAATTCATCAACAATTTATACCATTAAACAAAGTAGAAGCCAGCTAAACGGAGCGCACGTTGAATACAGAAAAATGATTATTGATGACTACCAAACGGCTACAATCGTTTTAAAATCCAATTTTTCATGACCCAAACTACTTATATTGTGTACAAAATTATTCACAACAGCGTCTAATTTACCATTGGATAAGGGTATAGTGGTTCGTCAGCGCATTATTACGTTATTACCATAATGCACCCGAATTTGTGTATATTATGTTTAATACGACAATTTGTATGTATGAATTTGTAAGAGGAGTTAATACTTCACATTATTGGAGGTGATTTTAGGATGGTTTATTTAATGTATGAGTAGCAGTGAAAGTGTTTTGATGCTTTGTCTGTATAAGCTTTGTGATAGGATGTTGTTTTGAGAGTTTTTGATGAATATATGAAGAAATCTTAGTATTAGCACAGATAATATAATACTATACGTATTAGTAGATTAGTGGATTGAATTTACTAGTAAGCTATATCTTTGAGCAGCGATAGCTCAGTGGGGAGACCAACAGACTGCAATGCAGAGGGTCTCGGGTTCGATCCCACGTCGCGCACCTCTGACTTCCGGAAGTTATATGACTTTGCGAAATTATGTGCGTATTGATTGACAATTATCGCCTGCTCCGTGCTTCGGAAAGCACGTTAGCCGTTGGTCCGGGCTGCCATGCACATCTATGGCAGTCGTTATTGGAAGAGTGTCGACAAAAAGATCCCACTGGGTCGAAGTGTCGCCGGTCTGCACTGACTGGCCCCCACATAAGATAAGATAAGATTTGAGACCTAAAACTGTCGATCGCAACATGTGTATGTAATATACATATTAAGCACATGTGCCTAAGCATGAGACTATGTGAGTATGTAAATTTGAATTCCTTAATTTGCCTGCAGGAATTTTTACCCATCACTACAATTCATTATCCTGGCAGATTTAATACGAACGCAAATCAGACTGCATTCATACTGGCATCCTCCCTTTAGTCACGGTAGCATATCAAAGCAGGTGTTGCCAATGAAGCAGTATGAATCCCAATCTCCATTTACATCTAGTACGCAGACAATCATGAATAGATCTCATCGATACCATCTATTCAATAAGCGAGAACGTTATCAGCCTTATATGAATGAGAGACGCAATATGACTGAACAGGTTTCTGGTGAGAGAGCAGTGACGGAGTTGGGTTAGATTAATTATTTATTTACTAGATATTTCCCGCGGCGTCGCTCGTGTTAGTGTAGATTTTGTATGTAAATTTCTATCCCTCGGCAACAGTATCTGCTTTTTCTAGATGAGAGGTACTCTATATCCATTTTAGTCACCCTGACAATGTATGCAACATTTCGGTCGATTAGTTACGGCGTAACAATCAAACAAACTCACACTCGCATTTATAATAGTAAGGATGTTATTTATAACAGTAAGCTTACCTTAAATATACAGAGAGATGTTTACGTCTCAAGTCGTCTCTTCTATTACCTGTATTATGAATTGATAATGGAACACGGTGTACCGAAATAGAGGGTTTAGCCTACTTTAGAATGCAGTTTTGATACTTTTAGTATGAAGTAAGACATCATGTAAAGTGTAAAACAATTAACATTTGTAAATGTATTGATTTATTGATATATAAAACAATATAAGCTTACAGTTACAAACGAAATGGCTTGTATGTTAAGTGAAGCTATACAATTCTAAAACTATCTATAGAAAATACACAATAGAATTTGAACATTAAATATTAACGATTGTTAATTAATATTATTCTTTGTTTATAATAGCACTAGTTTTCACCCGCAGCTTCGCTCGCGTAAATGTAGGTTTGGTTAGGTTTGCAACAGTTCTTTTTTCTGGATGAAAGGTACCCTATGTCCTATTCTGTACCCCTGACAACGTGTATGCAAAATTTCATGTTGATCGGTTGAGTAGTTAAGGCATGAAAGCGTAACAAACAAACAAACTCATTTTCGCATTTATAATATTAGTTAGGATTACTTAATGAATTACAAAAGCGCTGTAAATAAAGCCGGGAAAGTAAATGTGGTTTAATAATATCTACAATAGCGCGTCTTATCTAGCAATAAGCGATGTGTATCTTTGGAGAGAAAATATTTACTATACTTTCTCTATTTAGGTTATATTAATGCGAATATTGTAAGTAAAGCAGCAGCAAACATAACAATTAAAAGTCGTAAATCGTTATTTAAATTCTTGATTGTAGTTCTGGTATTTTAAAATTTGTGATAGTCGTTTGGTCTTTTTATTTAATCAAACCCAAAAAAGCAGTTTATTTGAAAGTACAACATATTCGTAAGAAAACAGCAAATTTATTCCAAAATTATAGCATTGCCTTCCCTATACATTAGAAGTGTAAAGAGTAAATGTACAATGCTACACAGCATCTATAATATCGACAGAACTTTAATGCACCCACCCGCAAAGCCCCCGCAGCAAGTCCGTCCCTGCACAGGATATTACCCGACTGTAATTATTGGGAGGGATTCATTATGACGTTACGTGACAGCCACTGAGGTTCATTTCATCATCGTATGCAATTTACTGGGAACATTAAATTATAAGATAGCCAGTACTAAGACCATATGACTCTCGGCTCTGATCGAAGGCAATACAGTCGATATTGACAATAATTTGATCAATCCTGTCATTACACTGTGGCTTCTGGTTGTCCTATAGTAATCAAATGTTTGTTGTGCCAATGGTAGGGTATGAGATGGTAATGGGGAGGGTAATGGTAATTTTGAAAATATGGTTTCCTACGAGATTGGTTAGAGATAGAAAAGCGATAGCGTAATGGATGACTGCTAGACTTTGTTGAGGTCGATTCTGAAATACGCATTTCTGACTTTGTGAAGTTATGTTATGTGCGTATTAAAAAAGGACATTCATATAAAAGGTTTAAGATTTTCAATCGAGAAGTTATGGGTTCAATTCCATCACGTCAACCTTTGGTTGTGCCGTGATTATTGTCAGGTTGACCGGAATAACCCGTTAAATCTGACAATGGCACAATAATCCGACCGATCCAGTAACCAGGATTTGTTATTACGAATAGACGAGAGAATGAAGTGACATAATATATTGTTTTCATATGATGATGGTGAAAATTATCAGAATCATCAACACCGAATGTTCTAAGCTTAAATATTTGTTTACTGCCTCATGAGTCTAGAAACGTGTATGCGCACTTGCGTTTACTAATAATATGAATTCTTATTTAATTTCCACATCCTACAATAAGTAATAGACCAGCATCATAAATAGGTTTACAGCTGCCATGCCAATTCTTTCTTATAAGTGTGAAAAACAGATGATAGTCCTTAATCTGTGTGTTCTTCGAGTTAACTCCAAAATTATATTTATCTACATCACCACAGTATTCGCTGCAAATAATAGACTAGAACTTGCTAGAGAAAGAGACTGAGAACTTACAAAAATAAATAATACATTAGCAATATTAATTGCGATTGAAACAATTGATGTAGGTAGTTAGTTTAGGCCCGAGAACGTTTTATCCGTCTCTTGACATTTGGCGTTACAGGATGACAGCGCATTCAAACAAGACGTCAAAGACCTAGCAAATATCTTAAAGTAAAAGGTAAGTCTAAAATATACCTTGCGTACGAAACCCTTGTTTGTTTCTATATCTAAGGCCATTATTCCACTTTTATGTCTTCACAATATCCTAAATCATGCTCTTCTTTTTTTGAAAGATTATTCGTGAGATCGTTTAGTATTTTCGTAATTTCTATCTGTTGTTATATTCTGAAGTCTATTTTTTTCTTATTTTTCACAACATATTATAGTAGCAATACAATCATATATAATAGCCAGTCCAAAACATTAACCATTTGGTCATGCACCAAAAATTCAATAGTTGGTACGTCAAGACAAGTCCAGTTAATCATGCGAATAAATTATTCGCTGCGATCTCAAATAGCCGTCTAACGATGTCAAAACATTTAACAGCCAATGCAGTTATGCTCTGTTTTAGTCTAGTGGTAAAAAATATAATAAAATACAGAGAGGAAGTATCTAATAATGACCAAGGCGCACAGAGCTCGAGGCGAAATTGTTATGGCTCTTATTAATCGGAAACTGCCTTAATTTTGGTCAATGAATTTGTGAATGCAAATCATTGGACTGCTCAATCCAATTTGCACCTTAATCGCTATATAATAAGATTGATTTTTAAAATTGGAAAGGTTTTAAGGTACGTTATCCGGTCACAGAGTTTTGCTAGAGGCAGTAATTTATTAATGTTCGTATAGCCACGTTTTGATGGCACAAATTAGACAAAGGTACATCCAAAATTCACTACGGTCTTTATTCTTTTCTGGTGTAGTTACAGCGGTATTGAGATGTGGTAGTTCTTTTATTTTTGTTAAAGATTGAGTATGGAGAGATTTTGTAGGTTTTCGTCGTTTTTTATATAAATTATAGGCTCTAGTAAAATTAATTTAACAAACAAAGTTACGTAAATTTGTTTATTAACGTTTTATTTTGTCACGGTTAAACTTCTGATGAGAAAGACGCTTAAGCCGTTTATATTTTATAGTGAGGGGCTAAAATCATTATCGTGTAAATGAAGCCATAGCTTATTGAAATAATTTACATAATTATAATTTTATGCGACTTTTTGAATAAATATTATTCTAAGTCGTGTTATATGTATATTAAGTTTTGTATTTAATCCGCTTACCTGCATTATATGGTAAGCACCTGATGGTAAACAGTAATCGCTGGTCATAGACACTGCCCTATTCCAGAATGCCCTATGCCCTATTGCAGAAGCAATGTTAATATGATACAAGAAACCCGCTTTTTACTACAAAAGTAGCAAAGGCTGTCCTGTTTTTATGTGAATCGCAAATCTACTGCAAGTATAATCCCAACCCACTTTTGGCTAGCTTGGCTGGCGTGGACTTAAGTCCACAACCCCAAAATAATACAAGAGTACTTCACTTTTATTTTTCACGCATTGGAAAGAGGTGAAGATTCTCGCCTTTCGCATAAAGCAAATTTTGATGTAAAGCCATTTAACACAAACTTTTTTGTTTATGTCCCTTGCATATTTCACGTCGGTCACTTACGCACAATGGCCCAATTGTAGGGCTAAGTTCGGATAACACACGTCCACCTAACTAACCTATGTCCCTTGCATTACAAAGATTTTCCTAAAGCAGGCTCATACATTCAAAAATTTTGCGTCTACCGAATTGTGTGTTAAAGTCCCTTGTCCCTAGTCCCTATCAAATTAATTACTTCCCACATAGTAACTAAACCAACATTTTGAACATCAATAAGATTGTGTATCTGCATACCGAACATAGTAATTCTGTCACCTAAAAATGTTCCAATACAAATTTCTTAGAGAACTCTAACTGTGTGGTCTCATTTACTTAGACGTTGCATTACTTTGTGAAACGTTAAATTAGTTTGACAAATACAGATACAATCATCTGATATATAAGATTTATAAGACGCACTATTTAAAGCTGGAGTAGGCCGATCGGAGAAGTACCTTCGCTCATCAGAAAATCGATGACAAAATAAGCTCATGATTTGTTTTTTTTAGGGAGTAAATTTCGCAAAGATTATGATACTATGTTGACAGTTACAGAACCATTGATGTAGTCTTTGCACTGTCAGCGAAGTCAATTCTTTTGGAATCAGCAGCGCGCTAGTAGCACTTTTGGTCATTACCGAAAGTACTACTACCGCCGCTGGCCGGGTTAGGTGGGTTATATTATTACTGTTTAGCAACTTATCTGAAGATAACCTTTGAATTCCATCGATAGATATGACTGTATTCCGATCGCATTACTTTTGCAGTAATAACACAGCTAAAACTCAGTAACTGTGAAGGATGAGACTGGAGGAAGAATGTAGGGATAGGATCGTGGTACCAACTACAATGCATTATATAGGAAATCTCCCTTAATACATGACCCTATCAGTAAAGCAAAGCACGAAACTTCTAAAACAAAGTACGGAACACCAAAACACCGAACATCGAAACAAGATAACCATCTGGCGTAACATTCCTAAATAATTTTTAGTTAGTATGGCGCGTGCGCAAGTATCGGCTTTCATCTCACATAATAACTATTCATTGTAGATAATAAAAAAATACGTATCTCCGTATTACTAGTTTACAGTAATAGCTGGGAGCTGATTTCGGCTATTTATTAGTTTTGGTTTTTTTGTCGGTAACCATCGGTTTGGCCATATGGTCGTAGGCGTAAGATATTGAACTTTTTATGTTGCTTGCTCTTTACACTTACATAATAATGTTGGCTTTAGAGTTTTTGGACTGCCAATGAGCTTCGAGACGTTGTAGAATGTCGTTAGTTTTTTGTTAGTCGAACGAGACAGTTGAAACAATTTGAGCACTAAATAGAAAGGAATTATTTTGAAAATTATTTTAATTTTGTTTTGATATTCTAGAGGTGACATAGTTTATCGAGGAGGTTCATGTACCGAATTAATAATTGGCTTTGTCCTCGTTGAGCTTTATGTTTATTATTATGTTCTTTTATAAACATCTCTCACAAAAGGCATAATTTTAGTATTGCGGGTGATTTAAATATTAAAACAAATAATAATAATAATAATAATATATTTATTTGCCAAAAAACACGGTATACAATGATCTTATAATTCAATAAAGCACATACATGTTTTGCCACGGTTACATAGCATGCAAATTTTAGATAATTATGCAACTATCACAATTTAAATTTAAAACCAAAACAAACAAAAATTTTAATATGGATGGTAGAAATTAAATATTTTGTTCCACATGGGAACTGAACTCCTTAACACTCGGCAGTCAATCAATCAAGTCATTAATTTATAATTGCTCAGATAGCGTAGGCTACCACTTACACCACTAGGTTTAAGTTCGGTGGTTGCCTTTCTACTGTCACTATGCCCAGTGGGTTTAACCCCACATAGGACAAAAATTAAGTAAGCTCTATATCTATATAATCTATGTCATAAGTATAATATTGGAGTAGATACCTAAAAACATTAGTATTCACTTTAGTTATTAAATGGATAATTAATTATATCGATATATAGTCTGTAATTATTATCGATTTCATATTATAAATTATTTTTAGCGGTTGCAATAAATTGCAAATATTATTCAAAATAATAACACACGTAATTATAGTGCTCTGCTTGCTTGCTATGCTTTAGTTGTGATTTTGCTGATTCTTCTTCGTTTGTACAATAGTAATGTAGTAGTTCTTTGGAGATTTACAGTCATATGCATGACTGAAAATATCATAAAGTTAGGAACTATGACGGTGTAGTTACTTATAATATCTTTATTGATATAGCTGTTGGTTTTCCACATGATAAATAAATAAATAAATAAGTGGTAATGTCCTCCAGACTGAATTTCAGTCACGGCAGCCAGTCTTAACGGTGACCATCTCCGCAGGAGATATTGTAGTGTTTAGGTATGTGCGCAAACACAAGTGCACTCTCTGTTCCCTAACTCTCATGATCCGATGAGACGGTATTTCGATACGACCGGAAAGAGATCAGGCACAGGACCAACTGCTTTACGTGCTTTCCGAGGCACGGGGGTGTCTAACACCGCCAACTTCCTAACTCAGGGCTGCTATTGAGACTTCTTAACAAAACCTCAATAACTTTTTCTTGCCCCGACCCGGGATTTGAACCCGAGACCTCATGCACAGCAGTCGCATTCAATACCGCCGCGCCGCGGAGGCAGTTATTAGTAGTACGTAGTTCCTAACCTTCATACACGACTGCTAATCTCCAATGAAGGTAATACAGGTGTTTTAACATCCACACTTTGTTGGCAAAATATTGAAAGCTAAGCCTATTTTCGTCTACCGAGACATTTTCAGTCTTTATGCTCCCATTCCTAATAGAATACTTAAAAACACTTAGCAGGATCAGGAACGCTCGGCAGCAAATATAACTTACTTAGCTGTGTACCATAAATAACTTTTTTCGGTATTGCTACTGCAAAGGCGTGGTATAAAACACTGACATGCCCCAATGAGTGATAGTTACCATTTACCATCAGGTGGACAGCTCACCTGCCATCCTACCATCATGCATCGACGGTAATAGAAATAATTGCTGTGAGCTCCCCATATCAATCAACAAAACATTGGCGTTCGCCGAATTCAATTCCTAAAGAAATGGAATTCAACTATCGAAGCGAAGTGTCAGCTCGTGGCTTTCGCCATGTGAATTCCACGGGAACATCGTACTGAGATATAAATGAATATTACTAGTATCCTACATATTATCGGGATAAAAGCAACTCTTTGTGTTAATCCAGGAAAGTGTTTATCTGTATGCCAAATTTCGTGCAAAAACGGTTTACAGATGATCCAATAAGATACATCCAAACATCTCAAACTGTCACTAGGGTTAGGGTTTCTATGATCCTTAAAAAAGTTGTTAGTCATCTAGTACCTAGTTAATTTTGTCTCTTGCGCTGGCAACACACTGACTCATTTTGAAAGTTTATTTAAAATATACATTTTTAAAATTATACAACTTTTTCGAATTTACGCAGATTTTTATTAATGTATCCCTCTTTTCTTCGTAATTTATATATTTTTTGTTGTTTATATGTTTTTTTTCTTCTTTAAGTTTTTTTATTGTCGTACATGTATGCTCGTTTTCCTAGCATCTTATAGTTTTAATCGAATGGTAGATAACCTTTGAACAACACCATTGATCACATTACTACCTAGTTTTAAGTTGGTTTTGTTGTTTTTATTACGTAGTATGGCTGTTTGATGTTCCTTTCTTAATAAAATGAAATAAAAATTATAGTATCTGATATTAGGGTATCAGGAACTGGGGCTAGTATACCAATATACCTAGTCTATCCATCTATATCTATTCAGTGTAAACAAACAATCGCACGATTTACACTTCCCTATCAGGTAGCATGCAGTGTCTACATTGTCATAGAGTACTGAATAGACGGAGCCTCGGGGCACGACTAGTTTAAACTAAAACACTATTGCAAGTAACAATTTGGCCCGCAGTACCGTTGTGGCTATAGATCAGTTCAGGTGTTGTCTGCCTGCGGGCTTATGTTGTGGTGCAAGTAATAAGTAAGTAGTGATTATGAGCTCAGATGTCATGAACTTAAATGGTGTTATGGTTTATTTGTTTTTGTTAATTTTTGGTTTTTATTTTTCATCATATTTTATCTAGTTTTGCTTTGTTTTAATTAATTTATTAAATAGTCTATAGACAAGAAAATATTTGTATATTTGCTTGTACATTGTACATATTGCAAAACTAATATATGTATATTAAGTCTATAGTCTATAGACAATATGTTATTTAATAGGCAAATATACCTACGAGTCCCGGGTGGGCGCCTGGTGATACGTCACACTGGGTCTCCCTAGTCTCCCTATATTTATTAAGTACCACCTATTTATTGTTTATCTACTGTAAGATGCACATGTACGTAAACCTTTGTGATGAGAGAAATAAAGTTTTTTATTATTATTATTATTATTTGAAACTAGCTGTTGTTGGCAACTTCGCATGTGTAAAAGTAGGGTAGGTTATGTTAGTAACAATACTACTTAGAAAAGAAAAGACTGGCTAAGAAAGTTTATTTTATTTCATTTTTAAATTTATCATGTATCCTTTCTTTTTTTTAACTCTTGTGTTAGTTATTTAAAAGTTTAAGCTAATGTAAACTTACACGTGTGTACTGTATATTGCAAATGTTGTGTACAAATGTAACTGGATGTCAGATTTACTCATTGTGTACTATTAAGACTATTATTTGTATATGCTAATCTGTTATCTGTTTTTGTACCTACTGAATAAAATAAAATAAGGCTAGTGTGATTGGAACAGTCATTATTATTATAGATTATAACTCGCGTAAGTTCGTCACCAGGCGTATGACACGTGTCGTGTACCCATACTTTCAGTACACAAGCAAAGATGCCTAAGTAACCGCTCAAAGCGTATAACTTAGACGAGTCCTGAGCCGAATGGCAGGTGAGATCCTACCTTATAGTGACCACCACGCCCATCCATATGGAAGAATAAATTTGTAGTTGTTGGCTAAAATATTGTTGGTTACGGTTTACGATGCCCACATTGTCAACAGATTTATATGTGTGTACATGTATTTATTGCACTTTTACATATAATAATTATTGAGTATACTTTAAATTTATTATATATGTAGGTATAGTAAGTGAAAAAAGACATAGTAAGAATTGAGAAAGGTGTAGGTACTATCTTATCTTATCTTATGTGGGCCAGTCAGTGCAGACCGGCGACACTTCGAACCAGTGGGATCTTTTGTGTCGACACTCTCCCAATAACGACTGCCATAGATGTTCATGGCAGCCGGGACCGACGGCTTAACGTGCTCTCCGGGGCACGGAGCAGGCGATAATTATTGTCAACCAATACGCACATAATCTCGAAAAGTCATATAACTTACGAAAGTCAGAGGTGCGCGACGTGGGTTCGAACTCGAGACGCTCTGCATTGCAGTCTGTTGGTCTCCCCACTGGGCTATCGCTGCTCGGTGTAGGTACTAAGATTTCGGTACGTAGTCCGATTATAAATATGTCACTAAAGACATAGCAAGCATTTCAATATAAGTCAGATACACGAACGATGTTTTACCCGCGACTCCGTTTGCATACACTTTAGTTATTTTTTGCCGAATATAGAATACCGGTTATTCTTTGGTTAAGTAACTCGTAAAGGAAACCTGCAATATTTTTGCTTTCTAGGCCAAACGGTTTGGCGTTAATGAGTCAGTCAGTGAGTGAGTCAGGACTTCTCTTATTATACATAGTCTGGTCATAAGTTCTGTCACACAATAAAAACTTTAGAATTTAAAATGCTGGCCACAAAAAAGTTTATTAAATAAGAATTTCGAATTTTTCATGAATATAAAAATGGGTACTATTCAGAATTTTACTAATTTTTAAATATGGAGTGGACACTTAAAGAAGACCGTGTTGTGGTTATTGCGTTGCATCGTTGCGGTTACGCGCCAATTCAGATTTTTGACATATTGAAAAATTTTAATATAACCATAAGATTCGTTTATCGTACCATCAAACGATACAATGAAGACTCTAGTTTAGATGACAGGTTAAGAAGTGGTCGCCATCGCACTGTTAGGACTCCAGCAGTGATAAAAGCTGTGAAGGCGCGAATTCAAAGAAATCCCATATGTAAGCAAAAACTTTTGGCTCTTCAGATGGGTTTAAGCAAAACCACAGTGAAAAGGGTGTTAAATGAAGACTAAGGGCTTCGGGCATATCGAAGAAAAACAGGACATCGTTTGGACGCTCGTTTAATGGACCTGAGGTTGCAGAGATGTCGTGCTTTGTTGAAGCGGTACGCGGGAAACAAGCATCGGTAAATTCTTTTTTCGGATGAAAAAATTTTTAATGTGGAAGAGAGCTACAACATACAAAATGATAAGGTGTACGCATACAGCAGTAAAGAAGCGAGCAACCATGTTCCGCGTGTCCAACGAGGCCATTTTCCATCCTCACTCATGATTTGGTTGGGAGTCTCTTATTAGGGCTTAACTGACGTACATTTTTGTGAGAAAGGCGTAAAAATGAATGCAGTTGTGTATTAAAATACAGTCCTCACGAACCTTGTGGAACCTGTTTCTCATACCATGTTCAATAACAGGCGCTGGGTATTCCAACAAGATTCTGCGCCAGCTCATAGACCGAAAAGCACTCAAGACTGGCTGGCGGCGCGTGAAATTGACTTCATCCGGCACGAAGACTGGCCCTCCTCCAGTCCAGATTTGAGTCAGTTAGATTACAAGATATGGCAACGCTTGGAGGACAAGGCCTGCTTAACGCGTCATCCTGATTTGGAGTCACTCAAGGCATCCTTGTTTAAGGCAGCCGCCGAAATTGACATGGACCTCGTTCGTGCTGCGATAGACAACTGGCTGCGCAGGTTGGAGGTCTGTATTCAAAATCGCGGGGGTCATTTTGAATAAACTTTATTAGCATAAGAATCTGTGTGTTATTATGTTAATTTTGGTATATAAATGTTTACATCAATAATAAACATGTCTCAATTATTTCAAATTAAACATGTGACAGAACTTATGACCTGACTGTACATACAAGTATATTATACATATAAAAGTATAAACATAAAAAGTGTAAGGCTGTCCCAGACTGTCTTTGGCCTGGGTAAAGATATTCTAAATCAAGCCAGGTTAAGAATATTCTTATCCGAAAAGAATAGAAGAATTAAGAAGTATGGCAGAATCGTAGCATCTACGAACTTGGCATATCTCTCTCGTTTTTTTAGAATTCGAAAAAACTCTTATACAACAGCTTTGTCCGTCCGTCTGTCAGTCTGTCAGTCTGTTATTCAAATTTCAACTCAAGAACCGTAAGAGCTAAAGACTCGCGGTCAACGCCATTCGACTCAGCATAGTCGATATACCCCCGAAATGACTATGGCCTTTGACCTCTGATCTAAGGGTCACGTGGTATTACGTGACCTTTGCATATTACTTGAATTATTTTTTCGAACTCTAAGATTTACGGCAATTCATTGCCGTTTCTCACTTTTTGTTGGTTATTTCTGTCTAGTTCTGCGGTTGACAGTAAGTTGAGTCTATATACATATGTATTAATTTATCATAGTCCGGGACGTTGATTTATTCAGTAAGTATATAGTCGCGCATGAATAGTCCAGCTCGTTGGAATAAATTAAACAAACCTTTTAGCTACTCTCTCTTTTACTATTTTCTTGTTATCTTAAATATCTGGTGCGCAGTGTTTGTGATTGCGACTGCCATGCCGCACCGAAGCCGAGACGTTGAGGTCTCCGCGATCCCGAGACCTCAACGTCTTGGCCTCGGTGCTGATTCCTGAGTCCATCAAAGTGTTATTGTGTTTCTACTGAAATGAAGTCGAAGTCAAAAAAAAATATTCCATATAAATATGTAAACAATTCTTGGACACGCCAACGAACTGTATACCTATTAATAAAAATATAATAAAATAAAAGGAAATAACAATTTTACATTGAAAAAGCCTGTTCGAGGTGCATAGCTTTTATGAGAAGAAGCAGGCAAGAAACTCATGGCCACTCTTTAGACAACGATAGACGATGATAGATGGTAGACGACAATAGGCTCACACGTTATTAGGTGTCTCTTAAAACCATAGCCGATAAAACACGGGCACCGTACCCTTTGGGATATAGGTTTGACTATAAACGTCTAAATCAATACAAGAAATGGTTTCTGTAGTTTTCAGAGCAAAGTCAATGTTATGCCTGCAATAAATTGCAGTATCGAATGCTAACATTTCAATTCTATGTCAGTCAGTTGTAAGGTATACATTATTGCGCACACAGCCGATAACATCCCGTATACCTTTAGCTCTTGTGGAATGTATTAGGGTGTTCTATTCTCAGAAATTGCTACACGTGCCTACCAATTTGCTTGCTAAGCATGGTAATTATTAGAATGAAAGACGCTTGTTATAGACTATAGTAATAAGGTAGAGTGTGTTTAAGTTTACTTGTTGCCTGACGGTACTATACGTTTTGTAGAAGTATATGTTATTATTTTGCTATCGTTAAACTGTAATAAAGCCTCTTACATTTTAAAAGTTAACTTCCCTACTTACTATTGCGTTTTTATCGATACAAAGAACCAATACGCGGCGTATGTAAATAGTTATTTTGTTTGTAAGGAAAATAGATCCACAAATTTGGGTAAAGATTGATAATCCTTGTGCTGTATTTCTATGCTAACTAGGCTATTTAAAAAAACTAGCGGTCGCCTAGTGCTTGAAATTCGACCAAAGTTTGCCTGTAAGATATTGCTGATATATGTCATTACATATTGATATGTGTAACCATAGTTACGCGCTTCGACTGCGTGTGTCAAATGCATGGTTGTGTGCGTGTAGTGTATTTTAATTAATTTAATGTATTTATACGCATAATTTTAAAAAAATATTAGCATTCGTCACTTCTTCTCTGTATAAACTATAAGTGTGCGAAATTTCATACTCCTCCGTCCGCCCAATTTTCGTAAAAAGGGATCCAAAGTTTTCGCTTCACGTATTAATATATAGATACTGTGCCGTTAGCCCCTGATACCCAATAATACCTATTGCAAAAAAGGATCACCTATTTACAGAAAGTTGTTGTAAGAGTTATAGTTAAGAGAAGTTTCGAAAGGTCGCACTCCTAACTCTCCCATTATTTCGGTCAACGCGCGATATTTCTGGTTTTTGGTAAGCGAACATGCTTTACGGTAACCGTTTATTATCAGGCTTGCCATTTGCTTGTTTGCCAGCTTGGCTGTATAAAAAACATCCTCCATACATTCCTCAACGTCATACAATGAAATTAAAGTAACTAGGTCTATATAAAACTGGCTGTTGATTAAATTAATTGGATCGTCTGCCAATCATAGGTTTTGACCTACTACTATGACCATTTCATTTTCTGTCATATTTTTTGGAAAACGAGTTCAAATTTTTGTACTCAAATTAAAATATTAGGTTTGAGGAATATTGAAACGGACGTCTAACTTGAGGGCCAATTCTCGTTATAAAAACTGTTAAAAATAGAGTTCTGATGTAGTCTATTAAACATCAATTGTGAACTGAAATACGATTTATGTTCTAGTTTAAAATAAACGTCAAATACGTTTACTTTATTAGACTTACACTAGATTGGAACGCTATTGTGGGTTTCATCATAAAGACTAGTCCTCAAATCTTGTTCTTCTCCCTAGCCTTTATTATTCCCAAGTCACTTGGGGTCGACTTTCTGACTGGCCCTCAGATCATCAACATAAAATAATATAATAGTTTTAATACCCCTGAAGAAAAAGGTTTATTTACAATATATTTACATTATTAATTTTAAAACGAATTAATCTAATGTATATTTACAAACGTATTAAAAAAGGTAACAAAAACACAAATAATTATACTACTAAATATTTACAAAAAATAATTTAGTAAACTAAAAAAATATTTATTTTTATAATAGTAGATATGCATATTATTATAGGTACATAGTGCCTTATATCTTTACTTCTTACCAGTCATTAATTACTATGCATGCAGCATTAAAAAAATGTGATCGGAGTGGAAGCGTATTCGCCTATTATTTAACTATGAAACTTATTTATTTATTTATAATTTAAGCATACCAACTGTATAATTAGAATGTTTTGTAGTTGAGACATTCTTAATTTAACATTGATAATATGTTTTGTAGTTGAGCTGGTTCAATAAGGAAAGTGTCACTTTGTTAAGAGATAAGAGTGTCAAATATGTTCCTGTTACCGTGGTTCATAATGGGTAAGAAAGAATAGGAAAATATTTGTGTGATCCACATATAGTTGTTCCGTAGGTGTTTGTTCCTTTAGTCCAGAGGTTTCCAGACTTTTTTCAGCATAGACCACTTTTAAAATTTAGCTGGTTCCGGTGGAACCCTGCAGCTACATTTCTACCATATTCAAAAAAATTGAATGAAATCTCTACGGGCTAAACTTTTTTTTTTAGTATTTCTCTGCCGACCACTGGTACTGAATATGGAAATGCAAGTTTTTACAAGTAACAGTCGCTAAGTCGCTGAGCTTTTTAAAATATTATCTGCCTACATTGATAGGTGACAACATTTTAGTTCTTCACTATCGAAAGCAAATAAATTTTCTCGTAGACCCCCGCTTACAAATTGTGGATCCCCATTTTTTGTCACGCCAACGTAGACCCCCGTCGAGTCTACCAATATGGACCCCTGGTGGTCCACCTGGACCACTTTGGGCACTAATGCTTTAGTCCGTTTTTTTAATATTTGTGTAATGCTCGCGGCACAATGCCATTAATTTCTAGTGCGAAAGTTGTCTTTAAAAATATATGCGAGTACATAAAATCCTTAGTCTTAACGTGACAACGCAAATATTGGTAATAAACATAAGCTCATCGACTGCTTACCATGCTGCTCATTAGTACTATAGTATAAAAATATGTAAATGTAGCCCACATGCCTCAACAATGTCACATGAGTGTAACATTATAGTCACAAACAATGTGACATAATATTTGTGTTCATTATGGTCCTGCACCTGCTCGGTTAGCGACCTCAAGACGTGGGTCGAAGACTGCAACTTTGGCGTGAGTACTTCGTGGGCTGATTTTTTTTATAGTAACACAGCAAAGTTATTGTAACGGACCTGATGGAAAGCCCAATTACAGTCCAGAGACAGTGACGACGAGGAGAAGATAGATGTCTTCTAGCCGTCGTGAGTGTCAAGCCGGTCTGACCAGACTACGTTTGAAGGACCCAATGTCATAGAAGGGAGGGAACTCATGTGCCAGAAGACCATTCCAAAGTTGTATGGTGCGGCATAAAAAGGAATTGCTGATTTCTTTAAGGTACTTTCTTAACTTAAAAAATTCAGCAATTCCCTTTGACTTGCGCTACTAGCTTGAGGACCAAAGTGGTTAGTGTAACCGACTGCCACGCCTGAGGTCGCGGGTTCGATTCCCGCACAAGTCAAACATGTGTGTGCATGGACATGGATGTTTGTCTTTGCCAGACCAAGACCAGTGTTTCTATGTATAATAATTAAAAAAGTATATATGTATAATAATATAATATAATATTCTATCACATACACACAACACCATCTAGCCTAAACTAAGCAGAGCTTGTACTATAGGTACTAGACAATGGATAAACATACATATATACTATGTTTATCCATTTTCTAGTACCCATGGTACAAGCTCTGCTTAGTTTGGGCTAGATGGTGTTGTGTGTATGTGATATCGTACTGTACAAAGTACTATGGCTAATAGCCAAAACTTGACTATCCGGTAGCTTCTACATATATGATGTGTTAGGTACGACCATATAACTGACCTTTAAATCCATTGTCTCTATAATGATGAAGCTGTCTATCAAGTGATGATAAATCAATCTCATTATAATGTTTACTATACATATATAGACTCACGTCTGTTTCTCAAAAGGATAAGTAGAGATACGGAATTTCATTGGCTTATATTTAACTTATCACTAGATATGCTAAAATATAACAGTCAAAATCAGTAAATGATCACCAAATTGCACAGCAAAATATATTTAAAGAGATCAAAATAAGTTGGCTCCTATTTTTGGGTGGGTTTAAGAAGAAACCTAACATAACCTAACCCTTCCGAGACGGTATGCAGTGATTTGAGGCGTATAGGTGCTCGTTCGTTATGATATATTTTAGTAAGCATATTTTGCTGCGCAATCACTATTTCTGGTGGTCATTATATTTAATCCCATTTTTATTTGCAATGATCGTGGCATATCTATCTTGTTTAATTTATTTATTCTCATTACATTTATTATATATTGATTTCGGTTTATATATATACAGACCATTTTTATAACTTTTCTTATTTGATGAAAAAACCTACTTATTATAGCACTGCTTTCAGGCTACATTCGGCTTCTAAAAAAAGAGGTGACAAAAAGAAAAACGCTACATGAAGATAGGTCTCTATATCTGTCTTTAGCTAACACACACACACACAGACACATACACAAACACATACACACACACACACACTTACACACACGTGCAGAATATTACTACTACTTATAATCCTTATGTTTTTTATTTCTCTTTTTATGTTTTCTCTTATTAATTTTGTATATTATCACAAGCATTTAATATTATCCAATAACACGTCTATTTTCTCGTTTTAGTGTCAATTTCACAACTAGTTCATACTGAGAGAGCACTGATAACCATAACACAAGTTTATTCTTATCATGGGTATCAGAGTTCAACCTAACACTTATGTATAGTAATTTTAGTTGTATCTGATTATTTCTACCTTCGTTTTTAGTGCTATTGTACAACCCCCTTTTTGTCAAATAAGCTCATTTTTATTATATTTTATTTTATGTATACCTACTAGTCTCTATGTATTGTGTCAACTAAGTAAAATAAGAAATAATGGAAAAGCATAATTAAATTTACGTCTGTTTCTAGTAGGGTTAGGCAGGGACTACGAATTTCCACTTGCTACGATCGTCACTTCAGAATCCTCATAGTCTGAGTTTTCTCCAGAATGTCTCAGATAAAAGAACTTTTGCCTAGGTCTTCCCATTACATGCAAATTCTAAATTTGGTAACAAAGATGCCACCCGTAAGAAACGTATCAAGACCATAAATTGCCAAGTGCCCACCTTTCCTCAACTCCAATTATCATAATAAAATTACCACAAATTGTTTAATTGTATAGGCCCGATATATTTATAAAACGCCTATATTTCATCATAGGTATAATTTAAAAAAATCCATTTAATTGGTCGCTCGGCGCGGACCATCTTTGATGATAGAACTATGTTAGACATCAATAAATTGAATTCGCGTAAAATCATTATTGCTGGTGATTTCAATCAGAATGAGAGTGGTTTGGTTACATAAATGGTTTGATCCACTTTCGTTTATTTGTAAATAAAATAATTCACAGTCATATTGAACGTTTAATTATTGATTGGTTTGAGTACATTGGAGTTGTGTTGCTATTCTGTTATTCATAAATCGAAGATTTAGACTTTAAATGTGCCCTCGCCGTACTTAAATAATATTAAGGAGAGTGAGAACATGCATAAGATAGAGAACAGCAGTATACAATTTTCATTATGAGTGAGCGTGATAGTAAAAGCTGATTTTGTTTGTTTGGTTGAACGCGCTAATCTCAGGAACTACTAGTTCAAATTAAAAAAATGTTTTCAGTGTTGGATAGTCCATTTATCGAGGAAGGCTATAGGCTATATAACATCACGCTACGACCCACGGTGGCGGCGCAGTAATCATAAACGCGGGTGCAACCGCGGGCACATCTAGTATATAATAAAATTCAAGTCATGTTGGCATAATGTATCAGATGACCACTAAACGTCCAGAAATGGGACCACATCTAAACGTAGTAGTACGCTTCTATGATTTAAATTATTGTTTTATTTAAATTAATTAATAAATCATACTTATATTAATTAATACATGTAATATTTTAAATAGTCGGCCTCGATGGCGTAGTGGTTGGTGTAACCGACTGCCGCGCCTGAGGTCGCGGGTTCGATTCCCGCACAAGTCAAACATTTGTGTGCATGAACATGGATGGTTGTCTTAATCTGGGTGATTCTATGTATAATATGTATGTATTTACAAAAAAAAAGTATATAGGTATACAGTATGTTTATCCATTGTCTAGTACGATATGTCCTTCTTCAAACGAGGTTTAAAGAGTGTTCTTCTTTCACGGTAGGCAGCGGCTTTGCTGTGTCCTAACATTACTGAAGTCCATGAGAAGCGGTTACCACTTTCCATCAGGTGGGCCACTTGCTCGTCTGCCAACAATGGCAATAAAAAAAAATTAAAAAAAACCCATAGTACAAGCTCTGCTTACTTTGGGCTAGATGGTAGAATGTGTATGTGGTAGAATATTATTATTATTATTTTGGTTGGTTTAATTTGTTTCTCTCGAAATAAAATTCGGTATTTAATGAAAACCACGGGTCTAGGCCAAGTGGGGTTTATTTGGGGCATTATTTATTAAAAGGGGCTCGTCCTGCAAAAACTTACGAACTATACGGCAAGTATTGAGTATAGCGGCCTTCTGCATAGTGATGTAAAGGTTGGTAAAGGTAGCTCTATCTGTCGTAAATAGTGAAGAAGGTGCTTGGGTATGACGCCTGTGCTGGAGAGCACCAGGGGCACAATGTATACTTTGTTCATTTTCCATATTCTACTTATTTCTTCTTTTAATTATTATTATTAATATAAAAGGTAGAAATCACAATCATACAATAATCATTGTATGATTGTGATTGTGTGATCATGTCATTGTATTCAGTTACATGTATTCTTGTTAATTACTTGAGCTAAGCTAAATAGTTACACAAGTTAACGAGTGGGTTCAGTTCGTAGTGGGTAGGATTCGATACCACGACTTCATCGCAAGTCCACCTTATCCAAGCCACAGCATTTTAATTTCGCCGCTGCTTGATCTTTCCATCATTCCTCAAAGGAAATCAACCGTAAAGATAAACCATTACGTTAACGCTAACATTTTAATACTCCAGTTAATGCAAAGTAATAAATCAATACATCTAGTAAGATAATCGGAGCGTACACATTCCGGTTATGTGCGTAGGCGCACAACGTAATTAAAGAAAACGTTATATGAAATCGATCACGGTGACGCTGACGCGCGGCTTGTCTTGTGTTTACTTTTGAACAGATTTTGGTACATGTGAATGAAATTCTGTTGCAGTATTAGGTACATAAGTAATGTTCCCGCTAAGTTCTAAAGCACCCTGGCTGGACAAATACAAGCGACGTCATAAGTTATACACTAGGATTTGAATTGTGCTGCTAAACAAAAACACACTTAAAACATGCAAGTATATCTTAGACTCATTATATGCTTTACTTTACTAGGTTCCCTAGCGATTTGCATAACATTTTAAGACATAATATAATATTATATTATATTCTATCAGATACACACAACACCATCTAGCCCAAACTAAGCAGAGCTTGTACTATGGGTACTAGACAATGGATAAACATACATATTATATAAGTACCTTTTTTTGTAAATACATACATATAATACATAGAAACACAGACCAAGACAAACATCCATGTTCATGCACACAAATGTTTGACTTGTGCGGGAATCGAACCCGCGACCTCAGGCATGGCAGTCGGTTACACTACCCACTACGCCATCAAGGCCGACATTATGTCTTAAATACTTAGTTATATTTAACATGACATACTTTTGTTTGTCCTAATTATATTTACGAATAACAGCTTATGCAATTTGTTTTAGGCATAATCATTGAGTTGCTTGGCCGCAGTAATCTGAACCTATTTGTCGAGTTGACACTTAAATAATTATATCAACATAAACGTACGCAATAATATATTAGGGAAAAACATTATGCGAAAATAAGGGATCCCACTTTACTACTTACTTTGTAGATATATTTATTTATTTAATAAATAAATTGTTTTTAACGCGAAGTTCCTTAACTACAATTTATAATGGGATTAAATATAATGACCACCAAAAATAGTAATTGAACACCAAAATTTGCTTACTAAAATATATCATAACGAAGAGCTATACACCTCAAACCACTGCATTCCGTCTAGGAAGGGTTAGGTTATGTTAGGATCCTTCTTAAACCCACCCAAAAATAGGAACCCCGCGAAGCGAGGCTAAGTCAACTTATTTTGATCTCTTTGCTGTGCAATTAATTTTTTTTTTGACTGTTATATTTTACTATATCTGGTGATAAGTTAAACATAAGTCATTTATAATTATACTAGCTTTTGCCCGCGGCTTTGCTCGCGTTAAATTAGAATTTGACAATCAACTCGGGTTGTACTCTGCTTGTACTAATATAATTCAATCATGATTCGAAAGACACGTGGCGCCATCTATTATCATAAGAAAGTTATTATTGTTTTCCTCGACAACAGTAATTTTTTTCGGGATGAAAGGTAGCTAATGTCCGTTTCTGTACACCTGTTAATGTATATGTAAAATTTCAGGATGATCGATTTAGTGGTTTAGGCGAAAAAAGGTAACAAACAAACAAACTCATTTTCGCTTTTATAACATTAGTTAGGATTAGGATTTATTATTTATAATAATATAAGGCATAGTCTCATATTAAAGTATTTTGCCGAAAGAGTCACCAGATATGAATTGAACCCACATTACCAGCTACGGATTTAGATCTCACATGATAAAGGATGATTCTTGAGGATAGCGGAACCCAAACTGTAGGCTAAACGTAGATAGTAGGTATTGTTGTGATAGTATTGTAGTATATTATTGTTAGTTAATGTTGTAGGTACTATCAATATACTTAAGTGTAATTAATTAGTCAACGTTTTGTAATATTAGTGTAAGTTTATTTAGTAGTGGGGGCTTGTAATTAGCAATAAGATTACTTTAATATGATAATTTGTACAATAGTTATTAGTCTGTAAGCCTTCCAAAAATAAATAAATAAATAAATAATAAATAGATTCTATTACCATCCACCAGACACAGTCACAAACACCGCGCTGTTCCTGTATATTATAGGTATTATATATCTTATCAACTAGTAACTCAACCAAACAACTCTTAAATTAAATGATAGTCTTTTACACCTTGTATAAAACTATATCACCATAGACCATTATTTAGTGACTGCTTAACAGAAGAAATATTTACGATGACGGTTGAGTTATACGGCGCCGGCAATTTAATTCAAACTTTTAGATAAATATTTTATTTGCTATTTCCGGACCAGTACTATACCAATTTATATTTTTATAATATATATCCGGATCACTATAATGAAATTAATATATCATAAAATAGCCAATTATCAATCGCAAAACCATCTTAAGGCAACGTTTATGATTGATCAGGATAGGAAATTGCCTTAATCTTGAACCTGCGCCTGTGTTTTATAGATTAAGGGGAGTTATTATATCCTAGAACTTTATTATTTCATAATAAGACTCGAGCACGTATTTCCTAATTAATTTTAGTATTTTTAAATATGGCGTTTCTCATAATCTTTCCTAGATATTTCATAAAACTTGCTATAATAAATTTCTAAATGAATAAAAAGTGTGTTTGTCCCGTCGAACCCATAACACAAAGTGCATTAGCCAGCTGACTGATTTAACAATTGCGCCATCCATGAATGGACCCATTTATGTGACTAACTAGTTATTTAATAGATTATATACCCATAACTTTACTTATTTACAATTAGAATTTTATATAAACATATTTCCTAGACCTTAAAATTAATAAACTTCATGTAACTTATTTTATGTTAGTGTCTATAATTCATTGTTTAACAGAACAACTAATCTAATAGTTTAAGTTTAGAATAATAGACGGCGTTAGGTTCTTAATGTCTTTAATCCTGTCGATGACGAAACCCACTTTCCTGCCCCACTACTTCCAATTTCAAGTAGGTACATTAAACACTAGCATTATGACTTAGTTTTCTATCAATATTATCATTTCAATCGTTAATCTAGTTATAAATCAACAAATTGATATCACTGATTGGGTATAATTACAAGTTATGATATGATTTACTACAAGTCTTCCGCATTCCTTATATCACTGACTCTCATGTAGAACGTGAATCTAGATCAAAACATCGTAATCAAGAACACTCAAAACGTTTATAAGATATTAATTACAAATAAATACTAAATCACTTGTTAGAAATAGGCGAAAAGGTGTTGTATACTAATAAAATAATTATCATCTACCTTCTGATTGCTTCAAATGTATCATTCGCCAGGCGTGGTCAGTTCACACGAATATACAATTTATGTTACGTTTGCACGTACTCATAAACAAGTTTACCACTTCTGACAACGATCTTAATAAACACTTTGTTATACATCGACAGTCTAATAAGAAATATTTTGGTAAGCTTTTAAATAAAAGCGTCAATGGATCGCAATCCTACTTGATTGTAACTTACATGGAATGGTATCGATAGTTTTATAGTAAGCTGTCTCGAGTTGGTAGCGCTCAAAAGCAGGTCTGTTATTATTTTTTGCTAAGAAACAATTTCCTGTCGGAATCAAAGAAAAGGATCGTAAATAATTCATTTGTACAATATCGATTTCTTAATATGGATGTACAATAATATATTCTTATGACTGTATTAACTATAACTAAGTATAAAACCCGTTTATTGTTATGTACTTTAAAACAAACCGCGAGTTTATAATGGTTGTGCTAACGATCATACTAAAACAACCATTAGGAGAGTTGTGGGGTAAGATGGGCGAGGGAAGTACCGAGTAGGTAACTGCTTGGTTGCCCGGTACTTTTTACCCCTGTTATGGATAGTTGACATATAACAATAACCGTTTGAAATACCTAACTGGGTGGTAATTATAGACGTAGTGGTAATATATATTGCTTTCTTGAGCATGAACATAATAATATGTCGATCGCTAATCAGTAATCACACTTGGAAAATTTTGTAACAGAAATTTAAATCACACTTTGCCTAGAAAATCGCAACTGTGATTGGACGCAAGCATAAATGCAAGCTTTTGTGACAAGAGCAACGAAACAGATATTAATAACATATATTAAAGTTGTTCCTTCTACACCTGCTGAAGTCAGTTCATAAATCTGCTGAAACACTGCAGCTGTGGAGTTAATGCGATATCTTATTACATATCTGCATAGTTTTACGGCCTTACTCCGCAAAAGGATAGGTAGATGTGTACACTACATTTCCTCAAGTATGGATTCAGGTTCCAAGTAATGTAAGGCAAGTCTATTGCCGTGCAACGGATTGCTAGAATCCGAGCTGCTGAACTTGCTTCTGAGATTTACTTTACTGAAAAATGCGATAACACTGATGACCCGAATTTCGAACTCGAGCCTGCTTGTATAGCAACCGTGTTCATTACCGCTGCGCCACGAGGTAAATATTAATTACGTAAAAACAAAAATGGTTTCACACCTGCCAAGGTCAGTTTATAAATCTTCTGTAACACTGCAGCTGGAGAATAACTGTGGTATCCAATTTCACTTCGTCAATATCTCGCGACTACCAATACATACCCCGATTAATACCCTCACAGGACAACGATATTTTCAAGTACCTATCCCAAATTGAATAATTTTTGGTTTTAGATATACCTTTCGAAAAAGAAGAATTTTAGTTGAGTGCTCATTGTGTCTGCTTTTTTCATCCATCCAAATTCTTCTATGACACATTTATTTATTTATTCACACACTTATCCATCTTTACAGGTGGCCCTAATATGACAGACAAGTTATAAAACTGTACCATTATGAACACAGTACAAAGTTTTGTTAATGTAATTTTATGATAAAATATAATTAATTAATAACAATTAACATAATATATACATACAAGACATGTCTACCCTGATAAGCACAACTTAGAGATAACAATATGCGGCACTTGTGAATTCACTCAGTGTACAGTTAAATATATCTATATGTTGCGACAACATATTAAACGCCCGCAGCGCACGCGTGAGTGGCGCCTGCTGATGCAGGTTGATGCGCGCGCGCGGCTCGCGCAGCAGCGGCTGTCCGCGCCGTCGCCTCACGTACCCACATGTATCAAAGTCAAAATCAAAAAACTGCATTTCCATTAAAACACTTCTCCAACACGTCAATTATAAAATATATTAATAAAATAAAATAAAATAATATAAAATTGAGCATTGAAAAAGCCTGGGAGTAGAGCTTTCATGAGAAGAAGCAGGCAAGAAAGTCACACCCACTCTTTTTGATCGCCAATTGTTTTCTACATGATTCTTAAAATACTAATCAATTTATTGAATATTATTATGTAATGTCTATAGCGGCAAGTGCTTTTAGAAAAAATCCTTATGGTTCGCGCATAGTCTTTAGACACGCGCGATAACTAGAATTAAATATAATAAATGAAATCATTTTTTTGCCTTACCGAAAATTAGGGTAGTATTAAATTTCAAAACCACCTTATTACCTAATCAAAATCCTGTTCATTTGCAAAAATGATTCTGCAATTTCACGTGATTTGCATTTATCAATTTTAATGATTAACCATCTTATTACTTTTCTGATCATTTGATATGAGCGTCATAATCATTTTTAATTTATTCTATCGAACATTTTATAAGTAGAGTTTGTTAATAAGTTAATGATATATGAAGATATAAAAGCGTAGGCAGTTGGTAGGTAGGATACGTCGTTAAAAGAAAGTCTACCAATGTTTTAAAATGTGTGAGTGCAGCGTTTGTGTTATTTTGGGTGTGTGCGATCATAACCGCAGTAAATGAGGCGCTCATAGCCAGTTGCACTCACTGATGGGTAAACGATTAGCGAGGTTAAGCAACGTTGGGTGCAGTCTATAGATGGGTGACCGCTTAGTGGTATTTCAACTGAGCGTCTCAGTGCTTCGGAGGGCACGTAAAAAGTCGGTCCCGGTTGTTGTCAAATTGACAGCAGTCGTTAAGCCATTTCAGAGGCCTACGGGCGTCTTGAACAACTCTTAACAAAAGGTTGGCCACTAACCACACGAAAAAAAAAAATACCGCAGTAAAGTATGAGAACTAGTGGCATCCTTGACCAATCTGATACATCGCGAAGAAGGTCCTCCACCTATCATGAATTGTATTTAAGTACCCCTTGTTGTGTCTCGGTAGTGAGTTGTGCTTTCAGAGGTCTTATTGTATATGCGAGAAGGAGATCAACGTATATACTCAATATAGACCTGCCTCGCACTCCAGCATACATTCCATGCTTTAGGCTATGATGGTACGACCACTGATCTGATAGAAAATATCCGCAATTAAGAGTTTATTCGCCAGAGCGATTATGCTACTCTGTAGTTATTTTAGGTACATATAAATACTATCTATAATATTATATTCTAATTCTACAGTTCTAGTGAAATTAAGCCTAAATACATAATAGCATTTTCCAATAGCGGGAAGAGATGTTTTTGTCTTTTCCCGCTATCAGAAAACTACTTCTGTCTTGCATAATTGGCAATATACTGGGGTCTTCCAAACGTCAAAGGGCTGCGATAACTAATTAATATCTTTATCCACATAAGTAGTATAACAAGACATAAACAAAGATATTAGTGTGAATTTGTTCCATAAATCGTCATATTTTAAGGTCGTGTAGTCCGTCCCCATCATTTCACGTTTAATTCCTCTTTCCTATATATGTTGGTTTCGCTTGTGATAACCCTCATATTGCAAGCAATCATAATTATAAGCTAAGCTAACTGCATTATAAAACAATTACCAAAAAATATCCTATTTCTGGGTGGAAGACGCTGACGACTGTAATACATACATACATCAGCGACTTTCACCTCTTAACTTGGCCTTGCAGTATGGCGGCGACAATATAAATCAAACACAAGTTGCAAAATTTTTAGGTATTATGGTAGATTGTCAATTAAGTTGGAAGGCTCATACAGAAGAAGTATGTAAAAAACTAAGTTCATCTGCGTATGTATTACATAGTCTTTCCAGCAAAGTGAGTATTGACACGGCATTAGTGGCATATCACGGTCTGGTTGCATCTGTATTGCGTTATGCTGTTATATTTTGGGGCAATTCAAGCCTTCGTGAGCAGGTGTTTAAAGCACACAAACGTTGCATACGAGCAATATGCAGAATAAAAATTACAGATAGCTGTGTGCCTAAATTTAAAACATTAAATATATTGACTTTTCCATCGCTTTACATTTTCGAAATGGCAGTATTTGTGAAATGTAACAAGCAACTATTTACATCTTTATCACAAATAAGAAAAGGTCCCTTAAGAAGTCAATATATAAATCAATTATATAAGATACCATACAATACTGCATTGCTCGATAAAAGTATTTTCGGAATGGCTTCAGTAATTTATAATAAAATCCCAAATACTATTAAAAACGAGACATTACATGTTTTTAAAAAGAAATTGTCAGCGCTTTTAATCGCAAAATGTTTTTATAAAATTACAGACTTTTTAGAGGACAAAGAAATTTAAACATTGTGAATTTATGACATTACATTTAAATATTCTTGACATGTTTTTATTTTTATTTATATTACATTATATTCTTGACATTGTTCTATTATATTGTTATTTAAGATTTTTGCTGTATTGACCTAATTCTTGTATTTTATATTATTGTTGATATTGATTATTAATTTTTGTTCTCATAGTATTAAATTAAGTCATGATTATTATAATGAGTAATATTGTTTGTCATTAGAAAATAACAAATTAAAATTTGCATGCTTAATTAAGGTAGAATGTAGCCGATCAATCAACTAAAATGTAACATCTCATATATGTACCTACATTCAAGGCAAATAAAGTTATTATTATTATTATTATTACAATTTAATATTAGCACGGTCGTCAACGGCAACATCTTAAAAAATGTACCATTGATCGGTTTTATTTAGAATCAGTTTAAGAGAAATTTGTAAAACTAATTGTTGAATAAACTATTATTATAAACTATTAAACTGCTGCCCCTCAAGCGGGCTATATATTAGGCTTGTTTACAGCAGTTGTTATGTTAAGAAAGGATTTACCTGGGTTCCAGTTTAAGACCCTTGGGTATGACCTCACCCTAATATATAATTTCAGTCCCCTTTAAAGTAGCAAATTACTTGATATTTTACAGGTGCAATCACAATTACTCTGAGTTGTTGTTTCCATTACGAACACTTGGCAACCATGTTATCATATTTTCAACCATCCTTCCTAAGAACTCTTTGAGTATTAGTACAAAAATTCACAACTTACCGACTCGACCGGGGAAGGACTACCCTCTCACAGAATATCGACGTGAACTAGCAGTATTCCTACTGTTGTGTTTCGTTCGGTGAGTGAGAGTGCCGGAGGCCCAATCAGCCCCTTTCCCCCATCCGGCGGAATCGATGGCGAAGTGGTTAGTGTAACCGACTGCCACGCCTGAGGTCGCGGGTTCGATTCCCGCAGAAGTCAAACATTTGTGTGCATGAACATGGATGTTTGTCTTGGTCTGGGTGTTTCTATGTATAATATGAATGTATTTACAAAAAAAAGTATATATGTATGTTTATCCATTGTCTAGTACCCATAGTACAAGCTCTGCTTAGTTTGGGCTAGATGGTGTTGTGTGTACGTGATAGAATATTATTATATTATAGAATATTATTTTTATCCTTCTCCTTCCCACTTCCTGTCCTAAAAGGTCGGCTACGCGCAAGTGATGACTCTGGTGTCGTAGGCGTCCATAGGCTACGGTTACCACTTACCATCAGGTGGCCGTATGCTTGATTGCCACCATAGTTGTATAAAAAAAAAGAGGATTAACGGTTATTATTAGTAAACGTAAACTGCAATAGTACATAACTGCTGTAGGTACTCAAGCCAATCCGGGGCGTCGCAGAGGAGCTGTAGACTGCTGGGTGGGTCGCTGAGGTAGTAACTTTTGCCAGCGGCCCATCCACTACAAGGCAGTGAGCGTGCACACCGTGGGGTTTTGGTCCGTAGGCCCGAAATACGGGAGAGCCGGACATAACCCTTTCACCTTCCCTTGTGGCGAGAGGGTATGCATCAGGCGCATTTCCATAGGCAAAAAAAAAAAAGGTACTCAAGCCAAATTTATTCTAGACCACTTTTGTTTACAGCAGCTCTTGGATTAAAAAGGTTATATGTAATTTGTAAGATAGTTTATAAAATCGAACTACCTCCTAATTACTTCATATATAAAAATGTATTGGTCAATATTTAAGTAAACTGTAAAGTTTGTTTTTGAGTAATAAAGTTCTCTAAACCGAAAGGTACGTACTTAATAATTTAGTATGTATAAAAGAGAGAAATAAATAAACAAAAATGTATTCATAAGAAATTGAGTAAAATATGTTTAGTATAACCGCATTAATTTTCTTTACATGTTTTGTGTTACAGATAATGCAGATAATCAAACAAAAAGAAACTCAATTCGCAAAGAAGAAGAAGAATTATAATTGAAGACACGATTTTGTGACCTACATAAATAGTTCAACGTGCAAACGCTAATAAAACTAGTCAACAACACAACAGCTCGACACCATTGACTAGAAATCATAATTAGAACTACAAAATACTATCAATAAAATACTTAAAATCATTTGTACACTTTCAAAGCAACGCTTTCTCGCTTGATCAACACAACAGAACATTCATAACTAAAAATAATGATACAAAAACACCAAAACTAATCCATCTTTGATTCACAATACGTCTAATTGAACCACTGTGCTACCAATAAATAGCAACGGAATGAAAGGGTAGAATAAAAAACCCAACAAAAGATGTTACAAAGTAAAAATTACACGATATGAATATGTATTATCGTAACATGTGCGGAACACATGTTCAATGGACCATAAGGTGTCTTTGATACTTGGTATACATCGCGTGATAAAAATCGTAGTCAAGTTTTTGCCTTTTATAAAACATTCGAATGCCTTTTTTATGTTGAAATATGTTCTGGCAACTGTTTGTTTAGGATTTATTCGTTGACTGCGCGTCATAGATCACAAACGGAAATAAAAATTACCCTTCTCAGGCAAGGTATGCCATTATCGCCTTCCTCAACAGGTGAAATTGACATAACAGCAATTCGAAAAAAGTAACAGGTGGAACAGACCCATCCTCAGTTTAATTGCTTGGTATGACATTTACAGAAACGGGGTAAAATATTCCTTTTTATGGGATTCATATGACGTTATTTTGTTTTTGTCAGTCTTGGTTTTACTTGGCATAATTCACGGTGATTTGCATTTTACCACATTTGGTGTATAAAAGTCCAGATGTTGTTTTATATCCCCGAAAGGGTTAATAGTGCTATAGCTGACTCATACTTCACTAGTTTTGTCCCATATTTTAACTTGCCTGAGCCGTTACTAGCATTCAACAAGCTTGATATGTTGCAAATAACGATGCTATGAGAATAACGGTTTCTGCCTTAAAATCCAGTTTGACTTATCTATCAAATCTATCATTTGAATGTGTGACTAGAAACCGTAACGTTCTCTTACAATTATTATTTTGCAAATATAGTCTATTTAGCTTGTAGATTTTTTAAGAATAACGGTTTCTGCCTTAAAATCCAGTTTTTTATCGTCAACCTATTTTGTCAGTGCATTTCTTGCATCTCTTTGCCTTAATTTGAACTTCAAAACCGAACCTTCACATAAATATTATCTGGCCTGCGTTACTCTAACAGAAGACTCGGCAGTTACAGTTTTGTCCAATAACTTATGTACATTAATTTTCTCCTTCATTAGCTAAAGTTATAAACTTAAAAAAAAATGTCCTTCTATATAAGTATTTACCTGCCACTCACATAAATACTTCATAACATTCATTCATTCTTAAGTGTGAGTGGCAGGTCTCACCGTTGCCAAAAAATTAATGACGGTATGAATGTGACGGCTTTACTGCGGACGTACAACCATTTTAAGGGAACCTGACGTTAAAGTAATAACACTGTAGTACAACTATTTTAATCGAAACTGACCTTATAGTAGTAACAGGTCTCTCAGTTGCCAATAATACTACGACGGTACGAATGAGACGGCTCTCCCTCGAAATTACAACCATTTTAAGGGAAACCGGTTTTAGAATAGTAACAATATGATTACGTCTCGTCCAATGAGTTAGATTAGTAGCTCACACATGTATATGTACCCATTACATCCTCATCCATACTTATCTGTCTTGGTCCGGTCCTCCGGTGGGAAGAGATACCCATACCTATCAATACACCTGGTATTGCAAGTGGCTAAAGGCTGCAGTAACCGCTTGCCATGAGCCTTTTTATTTTCGCCAGTTCCAGTATAGCATTGACTTGCTTATTTTCAAGGATATTTTATTTTCTTTTTATAAGAGACAGCTCCCGCAGTAGGAATAATTCCTGTGTCGTGGGGGACTTTACAAACATTCAATCAACGGACACAAAGACCACCTAGACTCGAGAAGCCATTGGTGGATCACACAAATCTTTATCCCGTGTGTCGAGTCGACCACTTAAACTAATAGTGGTTTAAGTAGGCCATCAAGTGTGCAATGCAGTCAAGCTTTAAACTTCATCATACTGCAGCCTGTCTTGTCTACAACTCAGCATCTATCTATAGAGTATTCCATAACTATTCGAGATTGGTTTTTTCTGGTCAGCGTGCGCACCCCGGGCGCGTAGCGCGTCGTCACGGAGTCTCGTGCCCATCCGCCGCACCTTGCTGCGTCTACTGTTTTTTATCCGGAATGTAATACTCTCGGATTGTCAGGTGGTTCTGTATAGATATTTGGATTGTGCTACCGGACATACATAGCCTCATAATCATTTATCTATATATTAATACGTGAAGCAAAAACTTTGTACCCCTTTATACGAAAATTGCGCGGACGGATGAGTATGAAATTTGGCACAGTTAAAGTTTATATGGAGAAGGAGTGGCGAATCCTAATATTTATATAAAATATGCATTAGAAAACATTAAATTAATCAAAATACACTACACGCACACAACCATGCAAATGACACACGCAGTCGAATCGCGTTCGTAGTATTTCGGCATTGTTCGGCTGATGTAGTACTATTCTTCGTAACTATGGTTACATATATCAATATATAATGACATAATTATATCAGCAATATCTTACAGACAACCTTAGGGCGGATTGGAATGATATATACTATTTATATTTACGTATTTATATGTCATAAAGAAAACAAAGTAGCAAGCTTAAGAATATGGTCAATTAAAGAGTATAGTTAAGTAAATAATAATTTTTTTGAAAAATATACGTAAATTAACCTGTATAAATCGAAATGTAAATGAAATGTGATTATATTCTAGACAATAAAACCTTAATAACTATAAAACTTAAAATTTAAATATATTATGGTCGAATTTCGACCACTAGGCGACCGCTAGTAATATTAGTTACATTAAGAATTTCGACTACTAGGCGACCGCTTGTATTATTAGTTACATTAAGAATTTCGACCACTAGGTGACCACTAGTAATATTAGTTACATTAAGAATTTCGACCACTAGGCGACCGCTAGTATTATTAGTTACATTAAGAATTTCGACTACTAGGCGACCGCTTGTATTATTAGTTACATTAAGAATTTCGACCACTAGGTGACCACTAGTAATATTAGTTACATTAAGAATTTCGACCACTAGGCGACCGCTAGTATTATTAGTTACATTAAGAATTTCGACCACTAGGCGACCACTAGTAGTATTAGTTACATTAAGAATTTCGACCACTAGGCGACCGCTAGTAATATTAGTTACATTAAGAATTTCGACCACTAGGCGACCGCTAGTAATATTAGTAACATTAAAAATTTCGACCACTAGGCGACCGCTAGTAATATTAGTTACATTAAGAATTTCGACCACTAGGCGACTACTAGTAATATTATTTACATTAAGCCGACTGCATCGGTGGCGCAGTAATAGACTATGTTACCGGTTAAACTTTTATTGGGTCCTTCTGTCAAGACATTTCCAGTAGCAGCATGGAGTCTGGATCAGTTGCTGGTAAACGACAAAGAGCTCGTCTGTATTACGTGGGATCTAAAAACATAACTGGAAATAGATAAGAAATGATTATACAAAAGGAATGGAATGGAAGAAATAGTAATGTGCTTCTTCGCAAATGTTACTTACTTAAAAGTACTACTAAACGAATTATTCGTACAATCACCAAATATTAACAACACTATAATTATTAAAACACTGCATGCAGATGGGAGAAATCTCCGTCGTAATAAAAAAAATTATATCGTTTCATTTCATTAAAATATTATTATTGATACTGCTTCTGCTAATTTTAAATTTCCATTTTCTGATACCTACTAGAAGGTAGGTTGCTTGTGTACAAGCAACCTGCATAGAAATGTAGCCGATCTCTAAAGATCACCCATTGGACGGTGACGAACGGAAATTTTGTGGTCCTGGCACGAGCGACGTAAATTACTGAAAAAAAAAACGTTCCGCCGTGTTCCGAGCACCAAAATGGTCGTGGTTACAATTTAATTTGATTTTTGTTGAATCCAACGCTTTGTCATCCATCTCGATTACATAAAAAACTAAACTATACCCGTGACTATGTCCGCGTGGCTTATAGTTCTCCTGCAACGTCATCTAACAACGTGAATTACATATTGCACCGTAATTCTAGTTCTACTGAATAGATTTACATCAAATTTGGCTTAAATTTGAAATTATGCTTCATGCTATAAGGCCTGAAATCGACATCAAAATTGGTTCAGTGTTTAACGTGAATTACGATCATACTAACACAAAAAAATACCGTTAGTATAGGCATCCTTAATTAGTATTTAAGTTCGATTTATATAACTAATTACTACTATATAACTAATTACACATTTGAGTTTATTTTCCATACACAATAAACAAATAATAAAAAATACAGAACCAAAGTCCATAAACATAAAAAATATTAAAGATACACAGTATCGTATTATGTCATTGCAGCAAAGTCTCACAAAACGTCTGCTACATTATTTATTACTCTTTTTTTTTGAGCCATTACTTTTCAAACAGATCGCACTACTGTCATATTTGTTAATACTTTGTATTTATAATGTAATTATTATGCTCATTAAGTGGACTGTATGTTCTTTTGAGTTAATAAAGATCTTAAAACATATTTAAATATATTTTAGGTATGTGAAGTGTCTTTCTCATTATAGTTTTATGACAATAGATAATTATAATAGATGTCTTGTTATTTGATGTTTTACAAGCAACATTTAGAAATCAATACCTTTCAGAGGTATATCACGATCTTGATTAAATTGCCCTATCCTGTTTAAGTATTGGAATGCCTCATTGGCCCTATGATAGAATTTTGCGCTATGGCGTTGTGAACGATCGTGAGGTCTCGGCTTTCGGAAATCACAATCGGATTTATGCAACTTGAAAAAAAAAAAAACTATTAAAAAATCTAAAATATAAAACAATGGGGTAAAAATAGCAAGATTAATTTGCTCTAATTTACAAACAAAACAATTTGTATCAGACACTATTCATAAATAATATCTAACTAAAGGCGATGAGTAGTGAAGATAATTAGTATGTTTAATAACCGCATTGTAAAATTATTTATACATACATTTTCTGTAAACATTTACTATATAAAACATCGTTATTAGCCAAGCTAGCATTATGCATCTGCATCACATAAGATAAATTTCTCCGTTTTTGTGACATTTTTCATTGATGCTCCGCTCCTATTGGTTGTAGCGTGATGTACTTTCATATTTTGATGATCCTTTCATATTGATGGGGTACCACGTTGTCGTACATAACTATAATACCTACTGATACTAAGTAGTTATCATAAGTGAGTAATTTTAGACATTCGTTCTCGTTTAAAATAATTTTAATATAATATTATATTATATTCTACCACATACACACAACACCATCTAGCCCAAACTAAGCGGAGCTTGTACTATGGGTACTAGACAATGGATAAACATACATATATAAGTTATATTTTTGTAAATACATACATATTATACATAGAAACACCCAGAGCAAGACAAACATCCATGTTCATGCACACAAATGTTTGACTTGTGCGGGAATCGAACCCGCGACCTTAGGCGTGGCAGTCGGTTATACTAACCACTACGCCATCGAGGCCGACATTTTAATATATCTTATAGTAGCGCAGTAGTATTGAATGCGATTGCTGTACATGAGGTCTCGAGTTCAATACTAGGACAATTTGGGCGTAGTGTGATTGGGCTTTCCTGTCAAAAAAATCCATGTAGCAGCTTGAAGTTTGGAGTTGTAAACTGAACTAACTAAGCTAGCATACTCTATAAAAGCACTGGTATGCTTTTATAGTTGTATCGCTTGTTCATATAATGATTGGCTGGTACGTTTGGGCTAATCGCAAGGTCCCGAATTGGATTCTGTTTTGGGCAGTGTTGTTACTTTTTATCATAAAATTCTTAGTAGATTGTATGAAACCCTACTTGGTTCCATACAATCTACTAAGAATTTTACTGTACATTACTATATCTTATCTTGTCTTATGTGTGTCAGTGTAGACCGGCGACACTTCGACCCAGTGGAATCTTTTGTGTCGACACTCTCCCAATAACGACTGCCATAGATGTTTATGGCAGCCGGGACCAACGGCTTAACGTGCTCTCCGAGGCACGGAGCAGGCGATAATTGTCAATCAATACGCACATAATTTCTAAAAGTCACATAACTTCCGAAAGTCAGAGGTGCGCGACGTGGGTTCGAGCCCGAGACCCTCTGCATTGCAGTCTGTTGGTCTCCCCACTGAGCTATACATACATTACTATAAGTACATTTATTGCCTGAATTGTGCTCAGTAGACGAGCACAGTTCTAGACTATGTACTACAATTGATAATATCTTGTCAGAGAAATTCAATAACACCATGCCCGAGTTTGAATTCTAACCCGAGACCGCACAACAGTCGCATTTACTCATTAACGCTGTACCACTGAAACAGTAATATATGTGTATATATGTACAAGATTAGAACCCTCATAATTCATATTAACACGTACCACACGGCCATCTAGTAAGCCAACTAAAATAATTAATACTTACAATGAATAAAGCATTCAAACGGTACCATTACAAGAAGCTGGGGTTCACTCGTAATGACACAGTGCTTAAAATGATAGGTAGTATTTGCACACGAAAATATCATTTTAATTTCGGACTTCGTTGCTATTTACCATACGGTTAGTTATTAACTTTGGTCAAAGAATACTAAATTGTGCAGATATGACTACCGGGAGGTTTATTAGTTTTGGGAAGAAGAGTTTGTAGTTATGTTAAACGCTGTTCGGTGACTGTAATGAGACCAAGATGTTTAAGACTATTTAGGGGTAATGTAGTGAATTGTGTTGTAGTATCTCTTCACGGTATTCGAGGACGGCGACAAAGGCTACTTTAAAATTTACTGTGAGTTTGAAGAACTGGCTTATAAGATCTGTAAAGAAAGGCGACATACTGGAGGTCATACTAAGGTTCTAAGCGTGATTTTACACTTTATAGACTTAACAAAATTGCCTTTGTAAACTCTTATAAATAAACTACTACTACTTTGTGAACTCTAATAAAACAAGCTCGTTTAAATAATTAATATTTTTTTATATAAATTTTACCACTTACGAAATACCTTATATTTCGCGAAGGATTTTACAAACAGTGAAAAACCGACAAAAAGATGTGTCCTTTTTGTCGGTTGTTTCACTGTTTGTAATTGATTTAGAAAAAAAACTACCTATAGATTACAAGATTTGATGCGTGTGGGTATCGAAGCCTCAAAATTCAGAACAGGCAAGTGGTTTTCGTTTTACAAACGTTTGTTCCACTCTTTTTTATACGGCGAAGTTACATTTTTTATTAATGATATTTTTAAAACATTTACCTCAATGACTAAGCTGTGGGGTTAAAAACTAGAGCACTTTAACTATATTTCAATATCCACATCGCATCTTCACTAGCTTAATCTCTTAGATCCGTCATAATGTGAGCAACATTAACGAGTGCTCCACATTTGTTGATCTTTACAAAAAAACGCGCAGGCGTGCGGGTAAGTAGATAAAACAACAGCGCCCGTCAAATTTCCTTCAGACATTAATCACACTAGCGAGTTCGGTAAGCCGGTCGTGTGTCTATGAGTTTTGGTTAGAAGGAGACACTCAATAATCCTAACTAATACGTGCAAACGTGAGTTTGTTTGTTACACTTTCACGCTTTAACTACTCGACCGATCTACATAATATTGTCTTATGTTTACGCGAATGTTATACATTGAAATTAAACAACTTTATACGGATTTTATCGCGTTGTTAAATATAAAACACTATTATTACATAATTTTGAAACTTTAAACTACTATTGTTAAACACTTTTACTAGTTACTGTTTACTTCTATTTAAGCTATTTAAATTGTAAAAGCTATTTAGATTTTGATTTAATTTTACCCTTTCTCCGACGTTTCGGTTGCTTTTTAGCAGGTTCCATGTTCACGGGGAGACTAAGATCGTGGTTGTGTATGCAATTTCGCAGACATGTTACCATGAAAACAGAAAAGGACATAGGGTGTCTTTCATCCAGGAAAAAGTATTATTACTAAACTAACCTAACCTACCGCAGGTAAAATATAGTATCTAATATTTAAATAAGTATATATCAGCGATAGCTCAGTGGGGAGATCAACAGAATGCAATGCAGAGGGTCTCAGGTTCGAACCTACGTCGCGCACCTCTGACTTTCGGAGGTTATAGGTACGAATTATGTGCGTATTGATTGACAATTCGCCTGCTCGGTGCCTCGGAGAGCACGTTAAGCCGTCGTCGGTCCGGGCTGCCATGGACATCTATGGCAGTCGTTATTAGGAAGTCAGTGCCCTCTAATATCCTGACACTGGTCTAGCCTTAGGGTATCGTTAGCCTTCAGGTTGCGGAAGTCAAGTGGCAGCCGCTCTGTGTAAAAACTAATATCCAGTCAAATCCGGTTAGACTAGAAAGCCACCCCAAATGACTTGGGAATAATAAAGGCTAGGGAGAAAAAGATTTTAATTAAGTATATATCAGCATCTTGCTTTATTCAAAAACTATGTATAGGTATCTGTTAATGTTATATCAATTTACCCTCACCAAATAATTGGAAACAGCAGGCTCTTTCAGTAAAAATTAAATCAATCTAACTAATTGTGTAATGTTGAATTATTTTTAAATCTTCATTTTTAAATTAAATAATTGTTTGTGCATCACCGCATTTTATATGTATATTATTAAATTGCGGTATTAGCTATATTTCATTTCTAGTTTGATTATTGACGTAATATTATGAAATAATAAAAGATGTCATAACAGCATTTTAAGACTAAGATAAATGCACCATAACATCAGTGTACAATGTTATTGACGGGATTGATTCTACACGTACACATTCAACAACAAAGCTGGACAGCGGTTTTGCTTATTATAATACTTTTACTCATGAATTCATTATGCTCACAAACTACCCTATAGCTCTCAAGACGACTTAAAAAAAATTACTACACTAGTTAAAAAAACATATTATATTTTAACACAAAAATGTATATAACAAAACTACAAATTAGGCAAACAGACAAAAGTAAATACTTTCGTAAATGTATGACTCGTTTAACAAACTAACCGAAAACATTAATTCAAACTATACACATGCACCGATATAAAAATATAACGTAATATATCAAAATGATAACTATCTCACAAAGCATCCCGCAAACGAGTACAATTTTTCCAACAAACATCATAGTCATACTATTCGCGTGCCGACGCGGTCGCGCACTTTCTACTGCTAACGGTCGGCGCGTGCGCAAAGCACCTGTCTCGCGACCCCAACCAGTGTGGTTACATTATGTTCACACCACTACCTACTATTGAGTATTGAAGCTTGCATTATATACCGAATTTGACGATGAGTACATTTGTGTGCGAATAGCATAAGTAATTTTGTATGCATTTGGATTAGTTAAAATACTAAACTTAATGCATAGATAAATCATAAATAGAATTCACAAGACAAGCAAAATTAATAGATCTAGTTTATTGAATTGCAAGTTAAGCGATCAGTATACTTTGAGGGATAGCAGTAATTAGGGGTTCCATAATAATAATAATAAGTGTCAATCATACCTGAAGAGGCTCGCGAGAGACTGGATTAAGTCTTTGATGCAGAAGGCTGTATTGCTTGACACGGCACGCATCGTGAGGAGGTTCCTCTCGCTGGAGCCCTAACCACTGGTAGCTTGGACCCAGTTCCTGATGCCGGTGGGTCTTTTTATATTTGAAATGTGTTTTTTTTTATAATTATATATTTAAAAACATAATTATTATTGTAAAATTGAGAAATAAAGAGAATAATAATAATAAAATTTATTGCCAATAAGTACATAATATACAATTAGTGTTCTTATAGTAAGTCACAATTATCGAAAATGAAGTATTGTTGTAAAAGAACCTGTTATATTAGATTTTGCAAAGCGTCCTACACTAGGCAAAGCCTGTCACGCAGGAAAACTTTAATAATTTAATAAGTGAACATTACTGCTTACCTAATGTTCATTTGCTAATGAACCCCCTAAGTGTTTAAATATTAACAACAGCATTAATATCACGATCGTTGGTGGCAATGTATTATGTTAATATCTACTGCAGATGCTATGTGACCAAATTGTTTAGAACACGCTTAAACATAGTTACATTTTGGCCGAAATTTGTTCAAGTAATAATAATAATAATATAAATCCCTCTGGAACAGTCGTTATCTCCTCATGAGACTAATGCGATACCGGAGGGCATAGTATACTAGCTTTTAAACTACCACCTTCGCCTTGTGATATAAACAAAAAATGTATCACCAGGTTAAATAAAAGCGCACAAACCGCAGAGCAGCTTGTGGCGAGCTGAATGTGAGTGGCGACACTGCGGTCCTGAATGCCTCAGAGAGTCGGTGAGGGCCTCGCCCCCAGCTTGCCGTTACTGGTTGGCTGGGATGGAACTTCAAGAGCGCCCGTAGGACTCTCAACTCTGGCTTGCCTTGATCGACCGGTCAGAGGGGGGCCGCTAGAGCTACATGCTTGGGGGTGGAAGTGTCATTTTCAAGGGCATAACTACGGGGAAACCCGCTCCGGATCTCCGTTTTCACGAGACCCGTGATGGTGAAACCGACGCCGCACCGCTCGACACCCCTAGCCGCTCGCACCGGTGTTGCCTTCTGCTGCTGGCTTGTATGCCTATAGTGGCTATTCAGGGGGCTCATCTAGTGAGTTAGCGAGTCACCGTCTGTCCATTCGATTGATGCTATTAAAGTATTCAGGGCAGACGCCGTTTTATCATCCATAGTTACCAATATACCAGTCCATCAAACACCCATACCCCATATATTAGAATCCATACGTAGCAATAGTCCTACGCCTGCTGCGGCTAGTGCCGCTGTAGGTGTTCCATCCCACCTTTGATTAAAACTCTTCACGTTGGACCCATGTCTCCGTGTAAGCCTCCCAAAGGGCCGGGTATTTTCCTAACGTATTAGGAATATACCCGTGAAAAAGAAACAAATAATATAATAATATTCTACCACATACACACAACACCATCTAGCCCAAACTAAGCAGAGCTTGTAATATGGGTACTATACAATGGATACATACATATATACTTTTTTTTTAAATACATACATCCATGTTCATGCACACAAATGTTTGGCTTGTGCGGGAATCGAACCCGCGACTCCAGGCGTGGCAGTCAGTTACACTAACAACTACGCCATCGAGGCCGTCTAATTTAATTTAAACCCAAATTGTTTTGATTATCCGTTTAGTTTATATTGAAATATATTTTATACAAAGAACGAATCGCATACCATTATCATGTCGCTACTTCACTAATAGGTTATTCAGAAATACATCTCACCTCTATTTGACCAATTTGAAATCAACTACCTGTCAAAGCTTCAGACTACTCTTGCGTCAATAAGTCAAGGGGGTCAAACCTGCGTGCTTTTGAATTGACCACTATATGTATATATCAGTCTCAATATGTACAATCAGAAACATAAATTTATACTTCCTAGCGAGATTTTGATATTCTTTTTAAATAATAATTATAATTAATAGTGTTTTTTATAGCAGTAATAGTTAAAAATTGATGACTTATCAAAATTAAAAACTACAGTATAAATACTCTGGCACATTTCTTGAATGTTTAGCTTTATGTTGCTGACCATACTAAAATGAAACGAAAACATTTCCGACCAGAAACATACTACTAAAGCATCTCATTACGCGCCTCTATTAATTGCTGTAGAATTACATTCAGGCTGATACAATGATGAATTGTTATACCCTACGGCTCTACAAGCATGTCATCAAGTAAATTAAAACGTTACTCTGGCTACTATGACAGCTTGCTAATATATTTATGAACAACAAAATTAATATCTCTAGTTGAGTTTTGCAATTTATGCAATAAATTGCAGCTGGTTCTCCATCATTTCGTTTCTAGCCTTTGAAGTAATGAGTTAAATGTCTCTGTAACATCAAATAAGAGAAGTTGATGACATGATCTATTTTTACCTTCGTTTTTATTGTAGTTTATTTTTATGAAGCCTAACATCTTAATTACGAAATGTCTTTAGCATAGTATGTATTTAAGTTTACATGCATATGTTGCTACTCTTAATGACACACAGTAGGGAGACATCAGTCTTGGCAATTATCTTGATAAGAATACTTAGCCATGTCAACGTAATATAGATCATAGTTTACTCAATCTTAATCCTAACTTTCTAATCCTAATCCTAACTAATATTATAAAAGCGAGAATGAGTTTGTTTGTTTGTTACCTTTTCACGCCTAAACCACTGAACCGATCATCTTGAAATTTTGCATATACGTTGTCAGGTGTACAGAAACGGACATAGGCTACCTTTCATCCCGAAAAAATTACTGTTCCCGAGGTAAACCACAAAAACGTTCTTATGATAATAGATGGCGCCACGTTTCTTTCGAATCATGATTGAATTATATTATTACAAGCAGAGTACAACCCGAATTGAATGTCAAATTCTAAATTAACGCGAGCGAAGCCGCGGGCAAAAGCTAGTAAGGTATAAACTTTAGAAGAACTAAGTCGACGGTCATAGTTCTTATAATTAACGAGATTAATGGTATATATGAGACCAATATTCGATGGCGAAATGTTTGCCAATTGATTACCTTGTGCTCAATTATTAAGGGTAAGGAAATCTTACCTCGAATTCATTTGATGCAAGCAAAACAACGAATGCTGTAAACAGATATGAGGAAAGTCTATAATTGTCACAACAGTGGTGAAAAGCAGATGGTTTTCATTGATTTGTAGTTATGGTATGCTGAAAATGAAAGTATTTTGAAAATAGCTATTTCTCTTAAATAATGACGTTTCGCAGGTTCTGTTTTTTATATTGATATGATTTTATATGATAATACTCTGTATACGCTATATTTTCATTAAAATTATTATCAGCAATTCAGTAAAAATAAACAGATTATCTAAGTCAAATATGCAGTTTTATATTATTTCTGGGACAATTTCAACCAATTCAAGCTACAAAATTTTGCTCTTTATAAACGGAATAAGTAATACGGTAAGAGTAAAAAGAAATTATGATACCAATTGTACAAATTTTATAGACATTAAGTTTATCAAATAAATCAACTTTAGAAGTCTATCTTCTTCATGTAGTATACAGAAAATCTCTGAAAATTGGAAGGCATCAATTTGTTTGCTGTATGAAAAGAAATATTCGATCAAGATGATGCTTTCAACCTGAAATTGAAATGACCTTTGACTGTGCAGCTTAAGTCATTTTTTTAATCCAGTTTACAGTTAGCAGTCTATTTCACGGGACTATTTTTACGTTTGATTGCAATATCGCCATCGAATGGTACCATTTAAAGTGGCTGAAAGCCTAAAATTTGGTTTTTATTGCCTCAAATTCAATTTAAAAGAGAAACCATTTGGACTCTGATTCGATTTTACAGTTCGCATTTGTTAGAAAGCTCTAAGTCGTGATGGATATTTTAAGGTAGCTGTATCTACTGTTTTGAAAATAAAACCCTCTTTTTTGTGTCTCTTGTAGTTAAATGTATTTCGTTTTTCAGCCTTTTGTTAGGTGGTGATACTTGTGCACGAATTCAATAAAAAACGTGTATCGTCACGTCGTCATACGGAGCTTTATGTGATTTAACCGAGTAGTTGTGATGAACGCATTTGTACCACACGATGGACAATCGATTTTTTTTACCTTTTGAATATATTTGTGTTATGCTTATATACACATACCCATTTTCCTACTTACATTTACATAGCCAAGGTTCTGTTTGTATCTTTACCTAATAATACAAGTATATAAATTTGCACTGAAATATCAAAATATAAGTGAGCCTATATGTCGCACATTTAAAACGACTTTGTCAATATTAAACCAATGCACACAAAGACCACCCAAATACAGCAGAATTATCGTTATAGTATCACAAATTTTTAAACGCTAGGATCTATACATTAACAGTCGAGATGATAATGATAAAACGACGTCTAAAAACCCCTACATCATCCTTACAATCAAATACTATCACAGTAAAATAAAATAAAACAAAAGTTAGGTACATACTGCTGAATATTATCTTCAGCATGTGATTGAGTATCTTTTCATTTACATTTTGCTCTTCAGTAACTAAAGTATAAATTACATAAATAAGTATAACATACACAATCAAAATCTATATCTCAAACAATAGTAACGTACTCATTCCCAATGACCCTTCCACGATTTAATAGCATGTTACGTCAGTGTATCCGAATTACTTAACGGTCGCGGGGGTGCGGCTAGCGGGGATGTGCGCCCGCGCAACAGGTGACCACGCACCTGCCAACCGTCGCTTCCTTTATGCGCCTGACATTACGATCGGTAGATTAGACTTATGGATCTGTACAGCTAAATAGTGGATTCTTCGAGTATTTATTTTTTTATTATTAGTTTATTGGTCTATAGTGCTGTTGTATATCTAATTGTGAATAATTAGTTTCGGGGGAAATTGGTTTATGTTTTGCAGCCGCCTGTAGTTATAGTTACTAATTAATCAATCATAAAAGCTGGTTTAAAATAAGTACAGATTGTATGCAATATCCGATAGGCGAAGGAAGAATGACATTGTCTCAATTAAATCTAAGTTTGTACTATTAAACTTTCGACCTTCCAAGCTTTAGTTTATATTTAAAATCTGCATTTGGTACGAATAAAGTAGCATGCAGTCAGTCTTAATTTCCAAACTTGGAAACGTGTTACATGTTCTTATAATCAAAACTTAGACTACTAAAAAGTCTCAAATAGTATTCAAATACGTATAATGTAAATAGAAAAGATCTAATAAGTGATAATGTGTAGACGAGACAATAGAATAAGAAAGAATGAAGCGAATTCGCAACGAAAGAATCGTGACTGCTGCGACTTAAGTCTTTATAAAGATAGTCGAGAATTCTAAACTAAAGAGCGTTGGTAGGCGTCAATCCGGTAGAAAACCGATATATAGAATTAAATAAACGACTAATCGTACGCGATCTAACCATCGACTTATCGCAGAATAATTTGCAACACTGTAAGAGTGGTGAGACAAAATACGCATCTCTACCAATAATTGGTATATCATAACTTTAGAACTGAATACAAATAAAATAAAACTGAACAACAAACACCACTTGTAAAATAATCAGCATTACAAACAACAATACGAACGTGAGCTATCTTTTATGCCATCCATTCTCGCATTTGCTTATCGAAAATGTACCTTAACTTCTTTGAATAAGGTTCTCGTAGCTGCAAATGTAAGTTTGTGTTTTTCGAGTGAAATTGTTTTTGCTTCGGCACGCGTCTTCTAGACCACTTCAGGGTGATCAGTTGATAGGGCTGTTCCGTTTTCTTTGTTGTTTAGTTTTTTAATCTGTGATGAATCGTGACTGTTGGTTTTTGTGTGTGTATCTTCACGGTACGTTTTGTCTTTTAAGCTAGTGGAAATGTATGTGAACATTGATTTTGTTGCTTGGTCATTATATATGTTGGAAACATTTTTTGCGGTAAGATGGGTAGAATCTTAATATTTTATGTATATAAACTTTTTGAATGGCTTTCATTTCGTATGAGCTATCTTTTGTGTTCAGTAGTATTACCTTTATACGCCATGGCGTAAGCAGGAGTGTGTATATATGTTTGTTTCTTCGGGACACTCTTGGATTGGTGATAATTTTTATAGCATCAGCGATCATTTCTTTAGGTGATTTGGCATTCGAATTTATCCTTGTAATAAATTATAAGTTATTAATAAACCAACTGTTATGTATGCGATACTTTTTGATTTTCTCAATACGAGAAATTTTAGGCCATGACCTTTAAGTATGTAAACTGTAGGAATGTTATATTTCAAACTTAATAGTTTGATATATAACATTCCTATAGTAATAAAAATTATACATTAGATGAACTCTTAAGTATGCAACATAGCACACAATAATTTGGTTCGTTCACTAAAATCTAGGTATGTTATCCTTGATTAGTATTGAAGCTAAGAATTAATGTAATTCTAGTTTCTCAGTGCCTTAGTTTAGTAACATTAGCATCAACAATACATAATATATTTATATAAATATTATAATCGCTGTCATCATTCTCTTCAATATCCAAAATCAATTACCAACTGCTCCGTAGTCGACGCAAATCGACAGAAATATTTGTAAACCGTTAATATTTTAATTAAATTCACTAGTATGACAGCAAATAAACATAGTACCACTACTTGCCATCAAAGATAACTACCTTGTTCCAATTTAAACAGGTGACGATAATTGGCTATAACTAGAGCTTCATTATAACTTACTGCTTCTGGAAGCAAAACTAATAAATATGTTGTTTATTGAAGCAGCAATGAAATATAAAGTAAAACTTTGACATACCAGTCTAATGCCTGTGTTTTGCCAAGAGCATAGGTGTACAACAAAATATTTTGTAGTTCAGATTGTCGTATCACATCCCTACACTATCCAAGAATGATTGGCGCGATGTGGCGATGGTCAATCGCAATAGTTTTTGTTCTAGCATTAGATGAAATTACACCTCTGGTGTATCTGCTTGTGGTTCCAATAATGTTGATCTGTGAGTCAATAATGTGTATTGTACGAGTATTGTTTATATTAGAAATGTAATATGTATTTAGGATCACTGACGAATAAAATTTTGATATTTGATGTAATGAGAGAGAAGAATTGGAAAAATTAATATCAATAAGCCATCCTCATCAAATAAAATAGCAATAAGTATAATGCTAATATGTACTGTTTTTAAAGAGGCTATAAACGGGCAACAGTTTTACAGATATCAGTCAAGCCTGCGTAAAACACTCCTACAGAAAAATAAGCTTTCAAAACTCTAACGGATAGCGGGCCTAATCTCTAGTGACACTTTTATCGTAAAAAAACACTTTGTTTCTCATCTAATACCTGAATTACAGAATATAATTTCTAGAAGTAAGCCAAAGAAATGATACAACAGTTTTCTATGGCCTTTTCATAATAATCGTCATCGTTAACGTAATGACATAGCATGTTGATGAGTTCATTATCACAATTAATTTTATATAAATAAAGGGCGACTCAATTTGTTATACTTATATTTAGTATCACATTAACATTCAGATGATAAAGAATAACTATTACTTTAGCATGTGTTATCCCACTGAAATGACCTTTCCTTATTGTATAATCCCTGCCGATGCCAGTAACTCCATTAATCAGCATAATAAAAGCACTTTTTATTTCGATATCTGCGCTGTGCAACCAATATATATCACAGTTATTCTTACTAACAATCACAATAGTGTACTGCTGTCTAGTCAACCACCTTCTTTAAAGACCTAACAAATAAAACAAACGCTGAACATTACACCGCATGAATAAGTCACACAATTAGGTACCGATTGCCTACCGAACCCGCTCCGGTCGTCCACGCCACCGTCATAAACAAAGATTGGACCCCATTCCCAAGTTATGTACCTTAAGCACGCCATCCCGAACATTATACTGGTACTATAAATTTAAATCTTCGCACCCCGATACTGCTTTGTGCAAATCGAACATCGATGATTTATGAACAATTATCGATTAATTCAAGCAGCGATCGTAAGTTTAATCGGGATTATTAAGGAGTTGGTTCGAATGAGCAAAACGACAGCGCTTAAATCATGGAGGCTCTTTAAAGCGTTGCTCAATTAACACTCTGCTAATCATTTTGTAGAATTCGAAACCTCTTTTCCTGTTGATGATGGTTCATTAGTGATGAACTGGCATCTGATAAAAGCATCTCATATGTACAAATATTGCAGCTCTCCAACTCTGCAAAAAAATCTCATCTAAATCTCAATTGTCGCTTCATCTGTATCCTCAAATTATAATAGTTGATTTGGAAGTAAGATTGAACTGAATTTCTCTGCTGGTGCAAAGCGTTTGACAGGAATGTGTCACAATCAGATTTTGTTTAGCATATTCCATGTAACAGAGGCCGAGTCAATTGTCGACAACAGTAAAAACTGTATTTTAATTTTTCAGAGACATATTAATAATAGCGTATATTTGGTTGACGACGTGATCACTCCAACATCCGTGCAGTCACAAGTCTTATGAAGCTATTTGCTTATTCACAGAGGTACAGTAATACAAGTAATATGTAATACATTACTAGTAAACTTAAAGATAAAGACACAGCTGTTATTCCAAGATCGTATTCATTAAGGTCACGAGTAAAATATTGAAAGTATGTACAATTACAAATTACGGTCAGGTTCAGTAGGCAATTCTTTATAAAAAGAAATAGGGATTTAAAATAATTAATATTTAAAACTAACTCAGATCATTTGTAAAATAATAGTAGAAGCACTGGCAGTAAAAGAGGTATAATTTTATAGAGAACTAGTTACTATAGTTGTGGATCGTGACTTCGTTTGCATTCTTTGTTTTTTTACTTTTTTCCTTCTTTTTTTTCTTTTCGTTTTTCTTTATTTGCATAAATCGTTGCAGAGGGTATAAAGTATTTGAATATTAAATTGTATCAAAATCGATTCAGTGGCTTAGTCGTAAAAATGTAATAAACAGAAACGGATTTTCGTTTATACGTTTAGTATTAAAGAAAATTGTCTGTAAAGGTAATGCATGGATTTTGTGTTGCAACCATTTACTTAGAAATAATACCACTGCTTCTACTTAGCACTCATGAGTGAAAAATAAATAGAGTGTGAGATGAGATGCATATTATTGTTAAATCTTAAAAAAATACAACTTCCGCACTAGGAATAATTCATGTGGTTCGGAGGGAGAGGGGGGGGGGACTTTGCAAACATGAATAATACAACGGACACAAAGGCACCCAGACTTGGAACAACCATTTATGGATCATACAAAGTTTTGTCCCGTGTGGGATTTAAACCCACAACACTCAGCGAAGTGCCAGTGGCGAGGCGAACACTTAATTAAACCACTACGCCATCCTTGCAATATATAAAAAAAAAAATTTTAATGAATTTGTTAGTCAGTAATAGTTTTTGTTCAGTCCATAATCTTATCCTTAAATGATTACCCAAAATTTCCAAACAGAAAGAAGTAGGTATATAAGTGATTACATACATACATACATACATAGATTCACGCCTGTTTCCCAGAGGGGTAGGCAGAGACTACGGATTTCCATTTGCTACGATCCTGACACACTTCTCTGGCTTCGATCACTTTCATCACATTCCTCATACACGCCCGTCGGTTCAAGGAGCTCTTAACCTGGCCTTTGTCCAGAACGCCTCCGATCTGGTCGAGAAACGTTCGCCTAGGTTTTCCTCTTGCGACTGTTCCATAAGTGATTACAGATTAAGATATTAGCCTAATATATGTTTTTGTTTATTTTATGCTACTCATACTACAGAAGTTTCTTCATTATCTCATAAAAGCATGATACAGAATGATTACACTTTAGCTTTTGTAAAATTGATTACATCTTAAATATTCAATATATCGATGAATTCCTCACTTTACTAAAGTTTAAACTTAAATTGTCACTGACCAACACATTCATCTAGGACAATAAATGATAATTAAATATATTAATAGCTTCAGTACACGATGCGGGTAATATTCTAAAGTTTAAGCACTTGCTCAGATTGTATGCATAGTGTAAACGGCTGACACGAGCCACCTGCACGAGTAACCCTTACGATTAACTCGACTCAATGCATATCCAGAAGAGTAACTTACAGATATCGATGTTAAAAATATTGTAGGATTATAATTAAATTAAAATATTCCTGACATGTTTTTCCAAATTTTATTACTTTTATACTTTTCTCCTATAATTTTACTGTAAGAATGTTTATTCTAATTGTCAAATGTTGTATGTAGAATTCACTCTAAATCACTTTATAAATGTATCTTGATAGTGCTGTTATATATGTTATGTCACGATTACCGACATAATATGTATATTGGAACGGAGCCCGAAGCGAAAATAAGTATAAACTGTATAAACTGGCAACAATTTTTATAGTCGTCTCTTTGACTATAGCAAAGCGAACAGAAATACACCACCGCCATAAATGTAAAGCTCATGTATTTTTATAAATATTTTAATAGTATACAAGTATTTCATATAGTTCGCGAGATTTATGCTTATTAAAATACTACCTTTTTCCGTGTAGCTGTAATAACGTAATGTCGACTGTGAAAACAGGCCTTCGCAAGATGAGTGTTCGGACTTCGCGTGACCAGAACGCTGGATAATTCCCTACCTGGAGAATAAACGTTAGCATTCAATGTGGTAAAGCTGCCAGCTGCCTTTTAAGAAACGTTACCAGTATATACTAGGATTGATGTATAGCAATCCTAAGGAATTTTATGAAGCCTTAACTAATCATGATGTGTACTTTTATATTATTATATGAATATTTATATAATATAATATTCTACCACATATGTACATACATACAACACCATCTAGCCCAAACTAAGCAGAGCTTGTACTATGGGTACTAGACAATGGATAAACCTACATATCTATATACTTTTTTTTGTAAATACATACATATTATACATAGAAACATCCAGACCAAGACAAACATCCATGTTCATGCACACAAATGTTTGACTTGTGCGGGACTCGAACCCGCGATCTCAGGCGTGGCAGTTGGTTACACTGACCACCACGCCATCGAGGCCGACTAATATATTAATATAACTGTTGTCTACGTTGGTCTTTGATATGTGTTTCAGAGATTAACGTAGCCTATCTAAGCTGTGAACGTGCGTCCACATGCACGTCAAAATGAACATCCAAACGCAGAAGAAGTATCAGGATCATCATAATTCTAAACACGTGTAAGCGATGACCACAAAATCAGCGCCCTACTGTATCTGACTACCCACAGTAGGTGCATAACTCGGTGATTGTACCAGCGACCGATAGGTTTTTTGTCGACCAGAATGGGAGCAATACTCATCAGATAGCGTTATAAAAAGCCGATGACGGCCCGAACACAAAGGCGCCACCGTCTCGCCTCGATTACGCTCTATGACAACGCAGTTTGTTCCGAACAACACTCCATATTGATCCAAACAGTTCGTCTATTTTGCTTTAGCTCTATTAGATTTTTTGCCCCACCAATAGTGTTGAGTAAACGTCTGGTAACTCTTGACCTGTAATCTCAAACGTTAGTTTAAAAACCACGGGTCATTTTACTGTGGTGCATTTTGATTTTAGGTACATCGACTCCCGTCGCGCGATCTATGGCTTTGTGTAGCTCTGCCTATCTCAATTGTTAGTTTAATCGAGCTTTTTGTAATCACCGTTTGGTTTTGAATGCAATACTTGTAATGATCGTCTTGAATTTTAGTAAAAAGTGAAATGGTATTTGTTATAAGAAATATATTTGCTTGTACTGTTTTTATGAGGAAAATCTTTATGTTCAAAAAACGAGATGTTCCGTAAAAATAAAAGGAGTTTTGGAGTTTACGTTGCTAGTTGTGAAAGTCAATAAATTATGTAAGGTTTTGGTACGATGTGCGTGTTTGATTCAATCTTTAAAAGCTAAATATTTTTATATCTATTAATAGTTTACGGAGTGTTTTAATTTTATTCTCATTATATTTGTAGCTATAATTACAATCGACCTAATGCAGTAACCCAAAATTATATGCATTAACTAAACTAAGCTTTCAAGGAGCAAAGTTAACATTCAGACGATTTTTATTACAATACTTAAAAGGAGTCATTTGTCGGCTCTACATTGTATTTGCCCATTAAGTTATAAAATATATGGCCTACTTGACTGTAAGCAGTTAACATAGCTTATGGTCTCTGGGATTATGAAGTCATGTATCACTCGAGTATTGCCAGCTCTTCAAAAAGTAGTCGCCATGCTTCTAGCGAAAGCAAACATCACATTGCAGCTGACAGCCCATTTCCTCCAGGAGCCTGAAATTCTACCCACACTCTTCTTGCCTGAACCTATCAACTATCTTAAATGTAGGTAATTCAGTTAATTCGGTTATATATTTACCACGAAATTTTAAACCTTTTTAAGTGTTAATTTTTGACCAGAATGCATAAATTACTTTTTACTTATAATAATAATAATAATTTATTTAGCATAAAGGTATTTTACAATAGTTGACATTATACAGTTCCATTCATTACAGGTTTTTATAAATAGTTATGATTAGCAATTACCATAACTACCCGCACTAGGCTGAGCCTGTCCCGCGGGTAGTTCACAATTATTATGAAAGTTAACAATTTATTTTTGAATTTGCTATTAAATACTGAGGCAATGAACGAGCGGACGGTATAGGTATATATATATGACTTTGAGTTCGGCTTACCGCAGGTACGTAACATTCAACATTCATTTTTTTTTATCTCGTCATACATTCCACACTAAAACTATTGATGATTGAACTACCAAACTTAATCAATCAGAAACATTATAAATCTAACGCGATACAATTATGATGTTGTTCGTTTGGGTGGTCTGTATGACCACCATCGACCACCTCCGACCATTTTCGACCACCAAACCGTGGGCCCAAATGATCACGATTATATTGAATTGTTATTAACTATTAGAAACCGTGTAATTTGAAAGGCTAATCATTTTGTGTTTATGGTATGATTAATTGGAACGCTATGCTTTGGGTTAATAGGCAAAGCCGGCGCCATACTTTAAAGAAAAGTTTCTATGAAGTTGTAGACTGTACTATAAGCATTTGAGCATCTTTGCTACGTTAAAACATACTTTGCTATCCAATTTTCTCATTTATAACTGAACATTAACGATGTAAAATCCTAAAAATATCGTAGATTCCCATACTCAGGTCGAATCTACGATATTTTATAGGTTTTTACAACGTTAATATAAATAAATAAAAATAGAACATTTAAAAATGAAAGTTAGTCTTTTATTTAATATTTGCTAAACCTTTATACATACAGGTATACATTTTTGTACGAGAATCACAAATATACCTAAAGAAAATTTTATTCCAAAACAAAATATTATAACATTTATACGTTTTAGTACTTTGCCCACCTCAAAGTAATGATGAGGTCCCTAAATAAATAATAAATAACAAATATAATACACGAATGAAATTAGTATAGTTCATAAGGTTGTTAAAAATCTACTTCTACCTATGAAAAGCTAAATAAGGGACTTACCTAAGAATATTCCACACACATTCCATGATACAAAAAGAAACACAAATAAAATTTTTATATTCTATATGTTAGGTTTAATTAGAAAATTTGAATAAAATTCATGTATATTGAATCCTATTAACGCACTATAAAATCCATGAAGTACATATAACACGGCAGGCTAATGTATCACTATATTAATATAAATATAATCACAGAAACTACACATATTCATACATTTTATAAAGATATATCCCGCTCTAGGAATAATTTAGAGACTTGATAAAACTATTTCGCCTCGACTCGGCACAACTACTAGTGGGTCACACAAATTATTGTCCCGTATGGAGATAGTTTTTTTTTATACAACTAAGGTGGCAAACAAGCATACGACCCACCTGATGGTAAGTGATCACCGTAGCCTATGGACGCCTGTGACACCAGAGGCATCACTTGCGCGTTGCCGACCCTTTAGGAAAGAAAGTAGGAGGGAGGAGGAGCGGGAAAGGGGAAAGAGGGTGATTGGGCCTCCGGCACTCTCACTCACCGAACGAAACACAACAGTAGGAATACTGGTATTTCACGTCGATATTCTGTGAGAGAGTAGTCCTTCCCCGGTCGAGCCGGCTCATTCATGCTAAAATCAGCGAGGCTCTACTACTCACTAAATGTGATATATCTATCCAAGTATTATGTATATATTTTTAATTATTTCTCATGATATTTGCATCAGTTATATATGCCGGTTGTAAATCTAATTAAACGCACACTAAAGGAAAGGAAGTGGGAAGAAGAAGGAGCGGGATGGGGGAAAGGGGGTGATTGGGCCTCCGGCACTCTCACTCACCGAACGAAACACAACAGTAGGAATACTGCTATTTCACGTTGATATTCTGTGAGAGGGTAGTCCTTCCCCGGTCGAGCCGATCTATTCATGCTGAAATCAACGAGGCTCTACTACTCTGAACAAGTACAACACTCATCGCAGTACGCCATTCGTGCACTCTATATCTAGTCTGTCTCGTATTTACAATACATCATATTATTTCGTGCATGTTTTCTGCGTCATAACATAACCACATAAACTCGCACCATTTGAGCAGAAACCAGACCACTTACATCAAGGAAGTCCACAACCAAAAATAAAACATGATCTTATTTCAAAAGCAACTGCATCAATTTCCAAAAAAACTGGTCGTGTGATATTATTAATCACCGTCATTGCTGACTCGTTACATATAAATCAATAAACTTAATTTATTGGTAGATACAGTGAAAGTACGATTATGTCAGTATCTATTTACAACACTTGTTATGTAAAACATTCTTACCATTTATGTAATTAATTGAGACAGTGAATGTTTAATTGGAATTTTTTGTGTTACGAAAATAGTTCTGGTTACGGCTACTGAGACATTTTTATTGTGAAATACCTTTATAGTCTCACTCTAATATCTCCAAAATTATAGATAGTAGTGCTATTTTGTTCAACGAAATCATCTCTCGCACCCAGAATAATAGCTGTGCGCGGGGGACTCAATAACAATTCAACAGTGGACCTAATTAACACACAGATGAGAAATAACCATTTGTGGATTGTTATTTTACATATCTTTAAAGTCTCACTCTAATATCTCTAAAATTATAGACAGAAGTGCTATTTTGTTCAACGAAATCATCTCCCGCACCAAGAATTATACCTGTGCGCGGGAGACTTAATAACCATTCAACAGTAGACCTAATTAACACACAGATAAGTAATAACCATTTGTGGATTGTTATTTTATATACCTTTAAAGTCTCACTCTAATATCTCCAAAATTATAGATAGTAGTGCTATTTTGTTCAAGGAAATCATCTCCCGCACCAAGAATTATACCTGTGCGCGGGAGACTTAATAACCATTCAACAGTAGACCTAATTAACACACAGATAAGTAATAACCATTTGTGGATTGTTATTTTACATACCTTTAAAGTCTCACTCTAATATCTCTAAAATTATAGACAGAAGTGCTATTTTGTTCAACGAAATCATCTCTCGCACCAAGAATTATACCTGTGCGCGGGAGACTTAATAACCATTCAACAGTAGACCTAATTAACACACAGATAAGTAATAACCATTTGTGGATTGTTATTTTATATACCTTTAAAGTCTCACTCTAATATCTCCAAAATTATAGACAGAAGTGCTATTTTGTTTAACGTAATCATCTCTCGCACCAAGAAAAATAGCTGTGCGCGGGGGACTCAATAACCATTCAACAGTGGACCTAATTAACACACAGATTAGAAATAATCAATTGTGGATCACACAAATTTAAAATTTATCCCGTGTGGACATCGAACCGACAACACTCAGCACAGCGACAGTAGTAAGGCAGCCACTTAAATCACTATGCCATCTGTGCATATTAACTGCCTCCGTGGCGCAACGGTAGAGAATGTGACTACAGTGCATGAGGTCTCGGGTTCGAATCCCGGGTCGGGCCAACAAAAACGTATTGGGTTTTTCTGTTAAGAAATCTCAATACGAGCCCAGAGTTAGGAAGTTGGCGGTGTTAGAGAACCCCGTGCCTCAGAAAGCACGTAAAGCCGTTGGTCCTGCGCCTGATCTCTCTCCGGTCGTGTTGGATTATCCGTCCCATCGGATCATGAGGGTTAGGGAACAGAGAGTGCACTATAATATCTCCAGCGCAAATGGCCAGTCTCCGTTAAGATTGGCCGCCGTGACCGAAATTCGGTTTGGAGGATTATATTAAACCAACTTTTCGCCAGCTATGGTTATGAGTCCCACTTAATAGGACGTGAGCCTATTTGCCGTCTATTGGAGACAGTTCCAGATTCCGTGCTGTTTCTGAGAATTAAAAAGAAACCGCGTAACATTTTGCCCGAACTCGAATCAAACCCGAGACCTCATGCACAGCAGTCACATGCACTACCGCTGCGCCAAGTCCTATCTTTATATCTATAAATCTTCTGTGCGTGTGTTTGTAATTAAACTCCTCCTAAACGGCTGGACCGATTTTGATAAAAAAATTGTGTTCAAGTGGCCTCGAGAATGGTTTAGATTTGGTTTTTTAATTTTTTTTCCTGTGTACAGGACAACGTCTGTCGAGACAGCTAGTAATATTATAATAAACGATATAATAGTATAAAGTTATAATATTATAATAAAGATTTATTTTAATCGAATACATCAAAGCTATTGAGCATGTTCTTGTCAAGTGAATTACCAAGACTACAGGTTAGAAACAGATCAATTTTATTATGATGTTATAGACTGACTACCTCTTTAGTCTTGTGGGATAAGTGGGTGCTTGTGCAGCTGTCGATCGTAAGATCCTGGGTATGATTATCGTATCAGGTAAGGCGTTATTAAATTTTACTGTTAGTAAATTCTAAGCAGTTGTAAGCTAGTGAAGCGTCGCGCGTCGTGCAGAGGTTTTGAGTACGATCCTAAAATCGACATGTTTAAATTTATGAAGTTGTGTTCATAATCAATAGCTGCTTCAATAATAATTGTCACTCAGTTTAACAATCAAAGAAAACATCGTAAGTCGTACATGATTTCAAACATCAATTTTCTCTTCCAACTCGCACTAGGACTGCTTCTCATTCCTAGCGATGTGCTAAATTTAAAAATTAAAACTATCAAGAATATTTTTTGGCGCTACTATATATTTATATGTCGAAACTGCTTTAGATTAAGTGTAGTTAATTTGAAAATTAATTATTATTTGCAAATTGTATCTCCGGGCGACGTTATATAAAAAAAAATAAAGAGTTAAAAATTTTTTAATAAGGGCAGTTTTTGGGGACTGCCGACAGAAGTGCAAACTTTAATCCTTGATTACAAACACCTCTTTATAAACCAAAAATAATTCAAATCATAAACACTTCTTTATATACCAAAAATAATTCAAAAATGGAAAGCGTTTTCTTTTGTTCACCCAAGAAGTGCTCAACGTGCCTAAATAAGTTTTCACTTCAAAAATTGTATTTGTTTCTTTCCCAAATAAATAAAAAAAATAAATAAAAGATATCTAAAAGTAACTCATTTAAACACTAATTACTAAACCGAGCATTCACAGAGCGGAACGAACTCCTGGAAAGTATGATAAAGACATCGTCACTGCAATACTTTAAGAAACTTTACAATTTTTTTGTATCTGACGACGCGCGACGGACGCAACTCAGCTTTAGGGAGGACTGAACGGATGGTGCAATCATTGAAATAGTCGCCTCACCTCTGCCATCACCCAAAATTTGTGTTACGAATCTCACGAGGGGCAATTATCTGTCCGTGCATCCAAAATTTAAGTGCTATGCACTTGTCGGTATAGCAATTTCCGTCGTTCTCGATCCATAGCCAATTTCTTCAATTTGAATGTGTCTCTACATTTGTACATTTCTCACTTTTAGGCATTTTTTACCAGTCACATGAGAAATGTAGAGACACATTCAAATTGAAGAAATTGTAAATTTGTAAACTTAAGTTCGCCTATGAATATAGTATTGTATTGTGCATAAAGCTTAATAAATAAATCTTATATTCAGAAGAGGCTCTCCACTAGTTAGAAGACCGTGCCTAACAGTAGTCTAGTTATAAGCAGGACGGATATTATTATATATTATAATTCTTAATGGAAACACGACATCAAGTACGTTAATGAACTCGCCTCTTTTTACGTGGGATAAAACTAAGCTCCTGAAAGGTGGGTGAGTATGTCTCTACCTACACTTTTAGCAATCAACAGCCGTGGTACTACAATACAACAGTTGTGGTAAATTATCTTATTTGTGTTGAACTAACGATAGCATAGTAGCCCTTGAGTTTCTTGCAGGTATCTTCTCATAGGTTCAACCTTTTGCCTGAACCTTGCAACTAACATAAATGTAAATTCAGTAAATGTAACAAACTCACTAACGACTTTGACGTTCATAAGTGTTACTTTATGACCTAAATGAATAAATTATTTTTGACTTTCACTTTGAAATATAAAGGAGAAAAGCCTATATTTACTTTTATTATAATAAAAAAACAGTTAAGTTTATGCTGACCTGCATAATCAAACATCTATATTCCCGAAGAAAGAAGAATAAAGAAGAAAATAGGAAGAAGGACATTACACACACATTTCGCTAATCATGGTTTGGTTGGAGCAAGCCTCTTGCTGCCTACCAGTCACAAGTTCAGACTTCATGGTGCTACTGAGAATATCTTGACAAAACAGACGCGTTTACTAAAGAAAACCTTTTTATTTTGGTAAATAGATTGAGACAACACATCTTAACATATATAAATAACTCACCAGCTAAACACTAAATGTTGTTCAGCTGCACCGAAGTGCCCTTCCACCGATACTTACTTACGAACTTCATCGAGGTAAAAGTAAATAACCAGTGCAGTCTAAAGCCTCAAGAATTTAAAACGAGAAGAAGGCGTCCGCATTAAATTTGAGATATAGATAAATCAATAAATTAATGCATAACTTTTTTTGAGCATAACATTATATTTCGATTAGTATATCGATAATACATTAATATATCATAAATCAAAACAAAATAATTGCATCACATCCTTAAACATACATAATCGCAATTTCGAATCCGATCATACAAACATCGATAAATATATCGATAACACATCTAATAAACTAAAGCAAAATAACCACATCACTTCCTTCACCATACATCGCGAATTCAAACACCGTGGATGCAAAACTAATAGCAATTTAAAACTATTTATATTTAGAGTTTCGTAGGCGTATACACGCAAGCCTTGCACTGATTTGCATAAAACAACTTCACTGGAGTGTATTAAGATTTAATTGTTGCTCCTGCTACGCGATGGTTGTGGGATGGGACATGCTCTCACTCGATAAAAGCTATACCAACATTTCATTGGGTGGAAATGTTCTCCGTTATTTATTGTTAGATTTTATTTGTAAGGAATTTTTATTTTATTCGAGATAATGTTGATTGAAGATTCGCATCATTTGTTGGTTTCTTTAGTAGCTTGGATGCCTGTAGAAGAATTTAATGCGACTGCTGTGAATGAGGCCGCGATTTCGATATTCAAGATATGCAAAGTGTTATTTGGGTTTTCTGTCAATAAATCCTCTGTAGCAACTCGATTTCTAAATGGAATCTAAAACCATACCTGCTTAAATGTGGATGTAAAACACTAATACATTACAAAGAAGTATTCTTCGGAGATGAAGCGTAACACTCTGTATATTTCTTTCCTCAGGTTCTAATTAAAGATGGTTATTCTGCCACTTAATAACCTTGTTGTTTTGTGTGAATCTCATATTTAACTTATAATATGAAGAACTTGGTGAATTGGTACAAAAATCTCAGCGAAGCGATTCTCCTACTATCCTGGTCTTCTGCGCTTGTTAATTCATTTATTTGGTTAATATTTTGTTTTTACGTACTAGATGTTAAGCATATAGTAAAAAAATCACTGGCAGTGTCTATAACTACGCACAGAGATCAAATATAATTGAGAAGGAAAGTGGCAATTAAGCACTTTTTTATGAATAGTGACAACTGAGTTTTGGTAAGCTTTTGATAGACACGTTGATGAATATTCCCATAGCGTGAAAACAGTGGTGTACTAAATGATTGTACCATCGACTCGAGAAGAAGAAGTGGTATACTCAAACATTTCAGCAATACCACATCATTAGGCATGAGCTAACCGTGAACATATCTAGAATTCATGTTATAAATAAATAATCTTCTTTTAGAAAACTCATAATACTTTATCCACCTGGGTCACAAACCAGGTCCTCACGATTTACCAAACGATTAATTCTGTAAATATATTTTTTCGACTTCATATTTCAGTGGCAACCCTAGCAACATTTTACCATGCGCATAAAAACCCAATTACGCCTTGACTGACCTAAGATTTAAACTCAGGACCTCGGAAACATTAGCGGTTTTAAGTAGTGCCTGTTACCACATCGGCAGACAGAGACACGACAGAAAAGTATTTATTGTTTCTTGCATAATAAGTACCTACCGAGTCTTTAGAATCATTTTGAAGGATTACTCACCATACATTTTGTGAAGTGGGCAGAAGTTGGTTAGGTTCGTTACCACTGTGAGTATCTTAATATACACGCCTATATTCCTGAAGAGTAGATAGAGGTCTATTTCGCCTATATTGAGCCAGTAATTCTTGTAAGTTTAGAGCTCTATTGCAATTTCCAGAGTAGTAGAGCCTCGCTGATTTCAGCATGAATGGGCCGGGCCGACTCGACCGGGGAAGGACTACCCTCTCACAGAATATTGACGTGAAATAGCAGTATTCCTACTGTTGTGTTTCGTTAGGTGAGTGAGAGTGCCGGAGGCCCTATCACCCCCTTTCCCCCTTCCCGCTCCTTCTCCTTCCTACTTCCTTTCCTAAAGGTTTGGCAACGCGCAAGTGATATCTCTGATGTTGCAGGCGACAATAGGCTACGGTGACCACTTACCATCAGGTTGGGTTTTATGCTTGTTAGCCACCTTAGTTGTATAAAACATAATAAAAAACCTATCGGCGCAGTTTAAGACTTATGCTGCTACTGATATGTTTTTGGATTCAATAACACTTTGCCCGGCCCGGGAATCAGACTTGAAAATAGTATTCACTGCGCAACCAAGGTGGTTTGCGAATTCGAATATTTTAATTTTTCTCCAGACTTTACAAGTATATTTGTTGAATTACGTGGTCACCAGTGGTAATTTTGAGTTTAGGTATTAAAGTGCAGAGGAATGCAAATGGATGGAATTAGATTCAAAATATAATTTTATTCTTCTCGAAGTTTAGCATTGCCTATAGTAACTTTGTTTCAGCTTATCGACTAAACCACTTTTTATTTGCTGTAACTTAACTTTAATTAAAATAGAGTTTTCCATGTCCAAAAAGGCCGCTATAGAACCATAAAAAGACATTTTGTTTTTCAATTCATGGTCGGTGAATATCCAATAAACTAAGAGATGATAATAAAACACGATTTTATTTATAGTTATTTATTTATTGAAATACTTATCTAAAAATATAAATAATATTCATAATTTAATAATTCGTTGTGTGTCAGTAATTTAAGTCACTATTTACATAGAAATGGACGGACACGTAAAATCACAATACACATACATAATGTAGGTATATTATTTAAGCCTTAGAATATATTTACAAGCACTAAGTTCTACATAACACTATGTAGTTATTTTGATACTATAACCTGCTACAGCTAAACCAAAATAAGAATAATTATACAAAAATAAATATTCTTTATCTTGTCAAACATTAAAAATATAAAAAAATATTTTGGGCAGTTACGGTAGTTTGATAAATAGTAATTATAAAATTAAATAATTATGATAATTATTATTCTCGTTGAAAAGATAAATGTACATCTAAAACGCTTAACGAATTAATAATGTGCTTATCAAAACCCGAAGATACTATTAATTAAAATTTTATATTATGATATTTAAATACTTTACCCCCAATTTTAATTTTAATTATTAAAACCGAACATCAAAAGCGAGTTTAAATTTATTTACAAGTATTTTAAAATTAAATAATTGAGATAATATAAACACCCGAAACGTATAATCCCTTATTTACGATCTAATTTAAATAAAATTAGGATAATATAAATACAACTTAAATAAAAAAATAACACTTATTAGCTAATTAGTCTAATATCACACTTTTTATAATTTGTCAGACGTGTTGTCTTAAATAAATGTAAATGATTGTAAATCAGTTTAAATGATTTATATTTCAAGTGGCGTCCCGTGCACTGTTTCTTTGATGTTTAGCTGAAACAAAAGAAAATTTTCTTTAAAACCAACTCACAACAAAAATGGCTAATAATAACTTGTATGTAATAAGCACGCAATAAATATTATCACTACAAAGTTTAAGTTGATATTTTTATTTTAACGCCTGTATTTTAATATGCGTTTGGCCAAACGCCTTTCTAAATAAGACCCCGACCGTAGTCAGCAGTAACAGAATATATAAACGGCCTGAAATTATTTTATATAACTCTAAACAAACTTTGTTTGACAAATAACATTACTACGCTTTATGTCCATAATTAATAACATGTCAAAAGTACAAAAACCACAGATTTTCGGTACGGCAAGCTATTAAAAGAAATAGAGGCGATTGGAAAACTAATACCTACAACTTAAACTTAAACAATCAACAGAGAATAAAATGCCGGCCATAGTAAGAGACAAATAGTTAATGCCCAAGGTATTTCAGTGAAGCTATATAAATGCAATACTAGTGCTATTCTTTGACTTTAATAATATAATATTTATAATAATATAATAATATTCTATATATAATATAATATAATATAATATATTCTATTCTATCACATACACACAACACCATCTAGCCCAAACTAAGCAGAGCTTGTACTATGGGTACTAGACAATGGATAAACATACATATACACTTTTTTTTTTGTAAATACATACATATTATACATAGAAACACCCAGACCAAGACAAACATCCATGTTCATGCACACAAATGTTTGACTTGTGCGGGGATCGAACCCGCGACCTCAGGCGTGGCAGTCGGTTACACTAACCACTACGCCATCGAGGCCGACAAATAGGCTTTAATCGATCAAAAGCAATAAATGTTACAACACTTACCAGTATGCAAGAACAGGTGGTTCTTCAGATTGGTGTGCTTGGAGAATCCTCTGGAGCATATGTGACACTTGTATGGCCAGGAGCCGCTGTGGACGTACATATGAGACTTCAGGTCTCCCGGCGTTGGGAACGACTTGGAGCAAAGGCTGCATTTGTGTGGCTTCTCCTGTAGAAGAAAATCTAATATAAGACTTTGTTTTAAATGCTTATACTTAATAAGTCTACTAATGTCCCCCAGACATAACTTCGGCCATTGAGGCCAGTCCTAATGGAAACTAGCCTTTGCCAAATCTTACTGGATCAGCATGGACTAAGAATAATGTGACCGACATAATAAGTATTCCAATTTTTTTTAAATCTCTTGCAACATATAAATTATTTTTAGGGCTTAAAATTTCAAAAACAACTATACGGTATTGTTCTTTTTGGACTTGGATTTTTAAGTTGGCCAGCAGAAAGACTGAAATAGAAACTGCAATCCGCAAATCCGCAATAAACTCATTTCCGCTATCAGGTGATAACGAGTTAAATTTGATTCCTTTAATTTGAGTACTCCGGTATACTTTCTCCTTTACATTACTTACCTTCTCCTCTAATTATCATAAAAGTCATATTGTTCGTTAAGAATATTCTATAAATTAATGCTTTTTCCATCTAATATATTCCTTTTATCTTATAACCATAAAACTGAGTTTATTAATCGGATCTTTAAACGAATCTTGTACCTTCATAGACGAGCAAAACAAAACAGGACACAGGACATATATCAAAGATAGGGAGATAAAATCCATGTTACGGTCCATATTCATGGTAAATGGCTATTAAGTAGAAATATGTTCTACAACGGACCCCGTCCCTCATATGTCCGGAGAGCCATTAGATAAAATGCAAGTCATAGGTTCAAAGCAGCTTGTGCTAAACGTTTATGCTGTGTAATACTAAGCAACTTTGTACAAATATTATGTAATACCTTAATAGTAGCCCATATGTTGTAATACTTTTTAATATTTTTTGGCTTTTTGGCAAAATCCTTCGCAGATGTACGCACAACAACATAAAAAAATAATTAAATATGTCCCACTGCTGGACAGAGGCCACTTCTCAGACTGAGAAACGTCATAAACAAATAGACAGACAGACAAACATACATATTTATTATATTTATGGCTTATATTTGCGAAAAGCGCAATGGATGCAACATATTACTAGCCCCTAATAAGTTGGACTCGACTCGCAAACGTAGTGTAGGACGCCCTCCGACCAGGTGGGATGACGATCTGCGAAAGACTGCAGGCAGATGCTGGATGCGGCAAGCTGAAGACAGGGCGCTATGGCGCTCTTTGTGGGAGGGCTATGTCAAGCAGTGGACTATTATAGCCTGATGATGATGATGATGATGAATAAGTTGCAACCCTTTTTACTCCATAAATACAAAACAAAGCTATTAAGCTGCGATCTTCTGTTGAGTTAATACTACTCCTCTCCAACAAGGGTAGTCCGGTTTGAGGAAAGCCCGGGATTAAGAGGGCACCTCCCTGTGCACACTATTATTCATTTTTAACTCTCAATAAGAAACAAGAATATCACGAGTACTATTTTCATTTCATAGTTAAATTACGACGTTCCACAAGCCCAGCCATTCAATACACTTTACAACGTCCAGTGACTCAGAGCCTATCAATGCAGGAAAAAAAACAGATTTAGACAATAACCGGCCAATAATGAACAGAACCAATAATAATCAAAGTCATGACATCGCATATTGAGCGCAAATGAATTTATAATGAAGGATGAAGGAACCTGTTTAGGTGTAAGCAAGTGTACGGTATGGTGTAACTTAATGAAGTGCAAAAAGTTTTACCATATCGGTAGTTTTTTAACCTGATTGGATGGAGCTGGTTGTTGTGGGTTTTGCACACGCTAGGAGTGAGGATAAGTGCTAACTCGATAAGAGAATAATTATGTAATGTTAATTCAGCAGTAGATTCTAATAAAAGTCGTTTACAGCAATATACTAGCTAAAACGTGCCATTAGACCAAACTGGAGCAGTTTTACTAGCTCAAGCTAGACAAGACTACGGTCTCGTGGATAAGAGAAAATTAGTTGAACATGAAAGAGGTTAGGTAAACGTCGAAATTGTCCAAACTAAGGCGGTTTAAATACATTCATTCTAGAAAAGATCGTAGCTAAATCATAAGAATGTAAGTCTTCTAGTGCTTTTTAGCTAGTAGACCAGTATAATCTTGGTCTCTCGGATCAATTTATAAAAATTGCCTATATCAAACAGGTTTTAGGTTTTCTTACAGCGCTAACTAAATAACTAAGTAGCTACATAACTAAACCGAAGCTTAACAATTTTTTGTCGCACGCCCGTTAACTGCGGTGGCATTAATCGTGAGTATGTGAGCAGCCTAACACGCGTTACGAAGTAATCATTACATGACATTAGGCTTGGTTGTAAAGTGCGCACGAGCGATGCGACTGCGTTCATAAAAGAAAAGTTACTTAAGCATGAAGTCTTAGGGTGTTTCTATACATCTAAAGATAGATAGAAAAATATGCAAACATTATTGTTGCGTTTAGAAACATAAAAATTGTATTTTTAAGGTTAATTTAACATACATAGATAACAGGAAACTCCGGATTAGATATAATAACCATATAATTTGAGTGATATTGTTATTAATAATGGAATTTATTGTAGCTTAAGAACAACAGAGAACACAAATATACATAGATTTAATACATACATACATAGATTCACGCCTGTTTCCCAGAGGGGTAGGCAGGGACTACGGATTTCCATTTGCTACGATCCTGACACACTTCTCTGGCTTCAACTTTCATGACATTCCTCATACACGCCCGTCGGTACAAGGTGCTCTTAACCTGTCCTTTGTCCAGAACGCCGAACATACATACATACATACATAGATTCACGCCTGTTTCCCAGAGGGGTAGGCAGAGACTACGGATTTCCATTTGCTACGATCCTCACTTCTCTGGCTTCATTCACTTTCATCACATTCCTCATACACGCCGAACATAGATTTAATAAATTTCATTTTATTTGTTTCCTTCTTACATGACTCTTATGACTTAGACACAAGTGTTTTACGCCCTCATTTAGTCAGTTTTGGATGCAACGTAATAGTGACCAAGCATATTGATATTTTTATAAACTACTAGACTTCACTAACAATCGCCTGAATATCACAAACATAGGAGTTTATGGAAAATGTTTTTGGTTGGTTACCGCTTTCACTTATGAACGTATAAACGTAATATTATAAATTAAACATTAACACAATAAAAATTATTTATTACTCGAAAATCCCAAATATTAACACAACTTTACTTTAAACGGCAAATTAATTCAATCAACTTTTATGTACATAAGTATTCGAACAGTTAAATTTACAGCGCAGAGACACAATGTTACTCGTCCTAACTATCCAAATCAACAACGCATATACGAAATCATGTTCTTGGACTAAAACCCTTAGAGTAAAATCCAAGCGTCGGTCTGACGGCGAGCTTAGAGCTTGAGAAATGCTGAATCAGCTAATATGCATTCCAATACAGCTGATATGCGTGTGCATTATGTATGAGTAATGTAACATCAATGAATTCCAAAGCACATTTGTTTAAAAAACTCAATAATTACTAGTGATTTTTCTTTAGATGGCACTTAGGTGGCATCAATATAATAATACGTATCACTGGCATACGACATAAAAGTTCTGTCAGATAACTATCGGAATTGGCGTCTTCAGTTATCCTTTGCAAGCTTGAACTTACACCTGAATTACTAAATATTTTGTTTAATGATCTGATGGAAACAAAACTGCGCTGGTATAATCGGGCTTAATTTCAGGTTCCTTCCTGGCATTGGCAGAAAAATCTAAATATAGGCTCAGGCCATATCAAATCCACCACTCAACGATTTAACGACGTTGTTTTGAGTCTTTATTGAATTTCAAATCATTATATTCCATTTAATGTCATATACCTACATGAAACAACAAAAAAAAAATGATATGTACCTACTTCAAAGAAACATATTATGCATATTAGGTAGTTAAGAGCACTAAAATAATTATATTTTTCTCCTTCACACAAATCAAAATTCTTTAAGTAATTTAAAAGCTACTCCACCCATTAACACAACCGTCCCTTTCGAAACCCCTTTCATTCAACTACCGCAAGTAAAAAGAACAAAACATTTACTGCTGATGACCCGTTAAACGGTAAGCGTGAAGAACAAATCGTAGACCATATCGTCATTCCTTCCCATACTAAATGACCATTTGTTTTTTTGTACAGTGAAACAATTTGTGGTCACCAAAACATTCAATTTGGTTGAACAAAATGTTTTAAATCGTGTATGCTGGGATAAAAAAACCTTGGTTGGTTGACCGCTAACGTGTATTGCTTAAATATGTAAAGGAGGATTTTGTTCGATACGCTTAGGCTCAGGTTTATAATAAACTAAAGACGCCTTTGCCTAGTGGATCAATTTTATGGTAATGGGAGAGCTAATTTATAGCATATTCTATGGTCAAATTAGAAACCACCCATCGGGAAAGATGTCACGATGACGAATAGTCTTTATTACCCAGCGGGAATGCATTTACCCGTATCTTTCCGCGGAAAATGGGAGCGGAGGAAATGCGTCGGGCTCACCGGGGAAAAGATGGAAGTCCCGGGTCCTACCGACTAAATCTACAACGGTGTGCTAAATCGCTATCTTAGATGGTAGATCGTTGGAACTGGAACTACTTTAGCAATACGATTCAGGAGGCCTAAGAGAGAGCACACATTTCTTTTAAGGACATATAAGGTACATTAGCAAATAGGTTGGCGATTATCATAAGAGCATACATCTAGTACTTGTTACTTCTACGCTGCCAATTATGCAGAAGAAGAGTCGCTACGGCGCCAGCACGAAGGACAAAGCAAGACCTGTAGCCTACATACAGCTTATAAACCCATATATGTATCTCTAAAATACAACAGAAGATTGTTTGGAGGCAAGTTATAATAATAATAATAATAAATTTCTTTATTTTGTTCTCTCACACAGAAATTACAGGTTGAATGTACATACATAATAATAAAATAATATAGTGCATCAGTTTATCTATGTGAGAGACTGGTATCTGCACTAGGAGAACCTGTATGACAAATTACCAGCCTCTCCATTCTCTGGACATGGAAATGGTATCATTTTATCAGAGTGTACTTAGGTATTACTTAACTCATGTGTGAGCGCGTTTATGTCGAGTAGCAGAAGATTCCAAATCAAAATGCCTCAATGTTCATCTCAATATATTTATACAAACAACGCTTTTCCATAATCGATGGCACTCCTTTCAATCGTGTTTCTGTAATGTATTTACTTTAACCGTTCCTCAATCAAAACGGTATAAAATAACAACTTTTTAAATAAGAATTTACATGTAATAAACCATTTTGTCACGATATTTGAAGAGAAAGTCTACATTCTTTTTATACAACGTTATATAGTATCCATTTAAACTCGAGCAATTAATATAAAAACATGTTTATAATGTACTTATCATGTTTGTTTTAGTTGTCTATGCACATAATAAATATGAATACGAAGAAATCTTTGATTAAATATCTCTATATATTTTCGTATAATAATATGATAATGTATCGGGCACGTCATGCAACTACTATTAAATATGACTGCTCATTTTTGCTACATTCTGTATGGAGATAAAGATAGCACATATAAATATAAATAAATAATAATAGTGATTGTATGTAAATTAATAATAATAATAATAAACCGGTGTTGCCCTCTGCTGCTGGCTTTTAGGCCTATCGTGGCTATTCAGGGGGCCCATCTAGTGAGTTGGCGAGTCACCGTCTGTCCATTCGATTGATGCTATTAGAGTATTCGGGGCAGACGCCGTCTTATCATCCATAGTTACTAATATACCAGTCCATCAAACACCCATACCCATAGCCCATATATTAGAAACCATACGTAGCAATAGTCCTACGCCTGCTGCGGCTAGTGCCGCTGTAGGTGTTCCATCCCAACTTTGATTAAAACTCTCGAAAGGCCTCTTCACGTTGGACCCATGTCTCTGTGTAAGCCTCCCAAAGGGCCGGGTATTTTCCTAACGTATTAGGAATATACCCGTGAAAGAGAAACAAATAATAATAATATAAATTCAAGCAATAGAAACCGTTTTTCCATCTTTAACGGTAATGAAAATCTCAGTTGTTCGTTCAATTAACAGATGTGAAATCTTGTGTGTATTCAATAATATTCATATGTACTGCATATCTATTCGTGTACATTAAACAAGTAGCGGTTCATTGAATATTTAAAAGTTTAAGAGACATACTCCAATTTCATCACAACACTATTTTAGAAATTTCACCGCTGTTTTTTTATTTATGTCTTTTCTGCCCTTTTACCGATATTTTATATATGTCAGAGGTCTCAATATTGTAGTCACATTATTTTGACGAAATGCAACATAACTTAAAATTGTACAAGTAAACTATTTTGACTCATTGCAAGAAATGTTGCCTTAACTTAAAATAACACTGGTAAACTACATTTGTTCATAATTGTTATGCTTACAAGACCTCAAATCTTAGAATATCGAAATTAAAATATAAATTAAAACTAATCCTACATAAGTTTGTATAATAATATATTATGTATAATAAGCTCCTCACGAGTGCTGCGCGAAGAAGATAGTTCAATATAAATCATTAACAAAATAAATGTTTGCACGAGCTTCATTGACATTTGGATAATCGTGATCGAATTATTTCGCTCGATCATTTTAAAGCAATCACAGGAAGCAGTATACGTATTAAGATACACCTTTTACTTTATAGTTAACTAAGTGTCCCCCGCGATTTCACCTGCGTTTATAATAACTGCTCCGATTCCATGGCTCATATGGTGATGGAGATATTATAGCCTACGTTACTTCTGGATCAGGTAGCTTACTAATGGTGAAAGAATTTTTTAAACTAGTCAAGTACTTTACTATACTTACTTTTTTTAAAGTCAACACCTGCACTAGGAATGTCAAATAATAGAAAAATCTATCGCGGATAATTAATGTCATACAACGGACACAAATGACACCGGGGTGTCATTTGTGTCCGTTACACGAGTCTGGACTTGGAACAACTAATTGTGGATCACACAAATTTATGTCCTGCGCGGCAGTGGCGAGACGACTACTTAAATCACTGCACGTGCAATAATTTGCGCTTTTTAATTTTACAAACAAAAATACAAATCTGTCCTCTTTATAATATTAGTATAGATATGATTATAAAGTCATATCATTATCTTTTTGTAGCCGACTACGGCGAAGTCAAAAGGAATGATTTTGGCAGTCTGGGTATATAAAGGTATATGTTCCACCGTAGCGCTTAAACTACTGAACCGATTTTAATGAATGGGGTGTTAACAGATTCGTAATAATGGCCCGGGTGACATAGGCTATATAAATTTAAAGTTCGTCCATTTTAGACCCCTTTTTTACGTATTCGGGTTACAGTTTTTAATTAGAATAAATTGCAGTGGTAAAAGTCGAAAGCCTAGTGCACGTTTTATTTGGTAATATAGACTATAATTATAATGATACAGCTACATGATTATCTTTTAGACCAAAATGTAAGTATCAAGTCTAGAGATAGTTTAGTAGGCGACAGTTAAACAGCCACGCAAAGGTCTCGAGTTTGACCCCACGCATCCCTAAGTTATGTGTGTAATTAATCGCTTGCTTTACCAATTAAGCAGATCATGGTAAGGTAATCAGCTTATCAGTAAAGTACTCGAAGATTTTTGCCAAGTGTGCCAACGCTGGACCAGCGTGGTGAACTTTGGTTCAATCCTTCTTATATTGATAAGATGTCCGTATTGTCCGTGCCTAACAGTAGAATAGCTTTTATGTACTATGTATAATATTGTATAGTATAATATAATATTAATTTCCTTGTTTGGTTTGCTAAAAACTCGATATCACGATTCCCTTGCAAAAAGTTTGAAACAGTTACACTTTTTTTTCTATCAATATACACTCAGTAGGATCATTAGATTGGTGTATATTCCTTTTACTTTTGAGGCGAAATACAACACATTCTCAATCTTTCCTATTTCAATTGTTGGAATTGGCAATCTGACACACAGTGGCACATTTTCTTTATCAATATTTTATTAATATAGGTACGGAGTTGTTTAAAAATCTTTGTATCTAATTAAGCAAACCAACGTTCCTTTTCGCCTTTAAACTTTGTGCCACTTTTTATTCAAACATCATATTTAAAGTTTTAATTAATTTTAAAACAATTTCCTGTACAAAATAATCTGATATCGTAAAAAAATCTTAATAAAGATACATCCTAGAAGCGTTTCCATTAAATTTTTACCCGCTAATTCACACCAATCTACGTACCCTATAATTTAGATTAAACGACTAAATTAAAATGAAGGAAACAAGTTACTTTATGCGAGATCGAAATAGCCATCTTCTTATGGGCGGGTTGTTCAGTAGCTCAATCAGTCGGAGCAAAAAAACGAGGAACGATATTATACCGACCCTTCTCGCTACCGAATATTGCAACATATAAATCAATAAACAAAGAGCCATTAGTTGTCTGACAATTTCCTTTGGATAAATCACGATGCTGGCAAAAAACCTCCCGTCTCATCTGTACTTCGTTCGATAATGAAGGAGCGCGGTTTGTTTATGACAAAACGATATTGATGCGATATTAATATTCCTATTCATCACATATATAAAAAATATAAATACGTACTACACAAGAACGCTATGAGTAATACATTTTATCTTATAGTGAAACTTGATGTTTCTTCAGACTTAAGTACAATGTACTTATCGAAAAATTTTTTAGCATATTTACAATGTCTTTTATGTCTCTCACAAAGAAAAATAACTAGGTAATAATAATCTTCATGTTATAAAAAATCTTTGTGTTATAATCGCTATTTGCTAAGGATTTTTTCTACAAAAGACAGTGAGAAATTTCGGTGAAACATCATTAACTACAACAAACAGTCGTTAAAAAAGTCATTGATGTCGCACCACACGTTTCTTAAAATTACAAACTTTCTTTGTAATGAACGCAATTACTGTATTAGTAGGCTTATTTGTCACTACAAGAAATTACTTATAAGAAAAAACATCTGTGAAAACCACTCGCTGTTTTAGGTGTTGTTGCTTTCTAATGAATAGTGTTTTATTTTAAAATAATATTTTCATGTTAGCTTTATCATTGAGTAATTGTTTCTTATATCTCGAATTACAATGCCATTTGGAGATACATGTAAAAATTTAATTGACTGCGTATTCAGAAGTGAGATTGATATATTTTTAAATAGTAGATACATCAAATTCTAAAAACTAAAAAGTATGATTTAATCAGCAGATATTTTTGTCTTTATTTTAATTTTATATGTAACCAGTAATATTTTGTGTTATGGATCGTTATTTGCTAAAGAATTTTCTAACAAACGTCAGTTAGAAATTTTGATGAAACAATTGTAAGACCTTGGATTTGGATTGATTTGGAGACCCAATTCGAATCATTAAGATTCGAATTGGGTCTCCAAGTTTACTACTATAATAATTATCTACGATGGCTTTAATTTAAAATAACATTTCATACAACATGAAGCCGCGTAGCAAAAGTTATTAATAACAACCAACAATCTCAATCTGCATAACTTCATACTTTAAAACGTTTATTTATCGTGTCAATATCGTTCCTTTCTCGGTGGCAGAATCACACAATCGATCAAGTAGTCCGTACTGGCTATGTCTTCTGTGTACAGTGACGTATAGCCAGCCGATACGCCTGCGCCGCGTTATGGAAATCGAATGCAAATGCGATGTGCTTCGGTTAATTTAGCTAAATAAATTGATCTGAAATAACCCAAGGGATATTTCGGTACTGTTCTTGTTAACGTTTGGTATCGGCAATCAGGATATGCGTGAGATAAGATCGTGATTGCGTATCACAGATTGCATATAAAAAAGGAATGTGTTTTCGAAAACTTCCTATTTTACAATTACACTTGAAGGTATTTAGAGGTAGTGGAACAGGTCTTTATCGGATCTGTTTCATCACCTGCTTATTAACAAAGAAATGCTTGCATGTGAGAGAAAGAAAAATGAAAAATCATTAATCAGTGTGACTACCTTTAGCTGGTATGAGTACAACGTACATTTGTGAATCGCGATCGAGGTTGAGCATGTTGATTACAGTTTGTAAAGACAAATGCTACGCTCAATATATATCGTGATATTTATCACAATAACAGAAACCTTGGCATTTCTATCACAATATGTGATAAAAATTTTAAATAATTGGTTAATACTGTATTCCAGGCATACGATGCATATATTATCACAAATATTGAGCGTGAAGTAGTTTTCTAGTGAAATGCTTATGATCGTTGATTTAATCAAATTAAGATCGAAATTGAGCGTCTATAGCCTCCTAATTCTGATCGGCAGCTTACAAAGGGTGTCCAATTTGTCATTCTTTTAACTACCTTTATATTCCCTAACTCATAACCCGTTCTAAAAACTCTACTATCATAGATGGACTAATAAATATTAATGTATTCAAAGGGGAACTAATTAATAACCACAGCCAATTATCTGGCAGTGGAGTTAATCAATATTGTGGTGTCGGACTATACATTGGTAAGACAAGAAGCCTACTAATTGGTACATAGTACATCAAAGGTTCGGTTATAATAACGCCCTTATTCGTAATTCGAAACGGGTTGACTTGGTTTATAGATGAAGCTTTAGGGATCTGTATCGGTTTCACTTACTTAATACACATTTAAATTAAATTTGAGCAGCGATAGCTCAGTGGGGAGACCAATGCAATGCAGAGGGTCTCAGGTTCGAACCCACGTCGCGCACCTCTGACTTTCGGAAGATATATGACTTTTCGAAATTATGTGCGTATTGATTGACAATTATCGCCTGCTCCGTGCCTCGGAAAGCACGTTAAGCCGTTGGTCCCGGCTCCCATGAACATCTATGGCAGTCGTTATTGGGAGAGTGTCGACACAAAAGATCCCACTGGGTCGTAGTGTCGCCGGTCTGCACTGACTGGCCCCCACATAAGATAAGATAAATTCAATTTGGTTAAATTCGTTGAAGTTGGCGCATCGACAACATGGCAAAAGCTTAGTGTGTACGTTTAATATCGTTGAACATACGATCAGCTTCATATTTTGTTTTGCTTTTGACTTTTTGAAGCTTTACAAACTTACTAATATTATAAAGCTGAAGAGTTTGTTTTTTGTTTGGTTGAACGCGATAATCTCAGGGACGACTGGTTCGAATTGAAAAATTCTTTTAGACTATCGAGCAAGGCTTTATGCTATATAACATCACGCTACGACCCACGAGGGCGGCGCAGTAACCATAAACGCAGGTGAAACCGCGGGCATAGCTAGTGTTATATATTATTCAAGGTTAACTGTTCAGAAGAATACCTTTAAGAGGATATAATCCACAAAAGGAGATTAAAACTAAAGGATACACAGTTGATTCCTCGGTACTGACATTCGAATTAATTTCCAATATATCGACTATACTATACATACGCTTCGCACAAACAAAGTATATATCGCGTTGTGTACAACTGTATTTGAATATTATTTCACTGGAATTATGCACTTCACGAGTTATAGGTGAGTTTTAGTAAATTTCGATCTGGTGACGTAAACAACTATGCATACTAGAAACATCAGTCACAGCTTTTATGATCCAAAATGGTAATCGGAATTTATCAGCCACCATACTTCTTGACAAAGTAACTCTAAATTTATTTTAAATGGTGTTCAGATTCATATACAGAACCACCGGCCTTATGCTAAGCCTCGATTAATTTAATATAGCGTATTAATTGACAATGTATGCTGTATTTATTAGTCAGACGCCGTGATGTGCGATGTTGCTTACAATTGTGACTTTGCGTGCTCGTAACTTGAAGTAATAAGCTCTGGTGTGGAATGATTTGTTGTTAGATTGGATATTACACCGTTATACGTGTGAGACTAAGTAAAGTTTGTATGATAAACATTGTGAGGTAAGTTATATAGACAATAGACAAAGATAGGAGGTAGAAGTTTCTAAGAAGGGAGGTTTAAAGAAGGAGTTTCTAAGGAAATTTATGTAAAATTAAAAATATAGAAGTTGCATGTTATTAGAAAACTTGAACAAATTGCTGTTTAGTATTTCAATAGGATGATAAAATTAATGATGGAATAAAGTAAATGTGTGGCAATTTAAAGTCATTATAATTAACAGGGCAGTTAATATGCCTACATAGTTATATACGTGTAAAAATTAATGTCATATTAATAAGATCGTGTTAAAATTGGCAGAGAGCAAGTAAAATCTTAAAATCTTTATACGATTATAATATGTTAGCTACGCTTGCGATTAATCACGTTTTATAAGATAAACGATTTCACAAAAAAATTATAGCCTAAACTTTCTTAATACGTAACTGAAAATACACACAAATCGTTTCAGTCAATTTGCATATTACCCTGTAACATACAGAATTATTTTTTAATCTCGATAATAGTCTCTGATTGGAATTGTCGATAATGACTGCCGAGGATGCTGACGTCATATCAGTAAAAAATAAAATGTTTGACTATAATAATAAGATACTAAATCATTATTTTTTTAATAACTTGAAAATCTAATTTGTATTCAATACATTTTTGGATGATGTACCAAAAATATTGTTCGGCTTACAATGCTTTACTACTCTATAATCTGAATCTTTATATTACACTCTGTGTAAGTCATGTGTATACCTATCCTTGGCTATTTCATTAAGTCACCTCCATGGAATAATTTAATCAGTAGTGTCCAGCAAAAGAACGATAACGCATGATGGATAGTGTTGCTGTTGCACAGATGCAATCTGCCGCTGCGTCTCAGTCGGTGTTATTTTTCTTTTTATACATGAGCGTTTAATCTCGGGAATGAATGGACTTGTTTATCTTCAAGTATGGATGAAATGAGGTAGGCAGGGATAAAGGTGGGTGATTGAAATGTGTCGTGTGGGAAGATTTTGTTTGGATTGTATTACGTGCTGGAAGAGCTATGACATTCTTTTTATGCTAATGTTTTTTGAAAAGAGGATAAACTATTAAAGGGTTGGCAGACATATATTATTATATTTATATTGAACTAACATTATTTTAGGTCTCTTGTAATATAGATACATTTCCAGACCCTTTAAAGCTACTGATAATTTCCTAAACCAAATTACAATATCTTACTATAAATATACTTAGCCCGTCCCAGGAATCGGATTGCGAATTGCATGCGATCGTGACGTCACAGCTGTGACGCAATTTATTCCACAAGACCGAGATACCCATACAACTTCTTCTTCTTATTCTTCGTCGTTTTCTTCATTGCTGAAGGTCGTGTCCGTCCTGAAACGCTTTCACGGAGTCGTAGACCAGCTGTTTCCACACCACCCGATCTTCGGCTTTTCTAAGGGCAGTGGCAACTGTAAATCCCGTTATTGTCTTAATCTGATCAGACCAGTGGGTAGGTGATCGCCCACGTAGTCTTTTACCGTCGAATTTCCCTACTACAACCAGTTTGTCAAAGCTATGTGGTTGCCTTCGGGCGACATGGCCAAAGTAATCCAAAACTCGTTGGTAGCATATTGTGGAGAGCCTGGTTCCTGGAGAGTTTGGTCTTCAGTTGGTCGAGAATGGACTTATTGGTGCGTCTTGCTGTCCACGGTATGCGCAACATTTGCCTCCAACACCATATCTTAAAAGCCTCGATCTTTTTCCGAGCCACTGTGTGAACTGACCATGATTCAGAGCCGTAAAGTAATATCGAGAATACTAGAGTTCTCACAAGTCTCATTTTTGTTGTGTTGGAGATATTTCTGTCTTTCCAGATTCTCGACATCCTGCTCATTGTGGCTTTGCCCATCTGCACACGCACGTTGCCGAATTTCCCTCTCACAGCCTCCCTGATCACTGATCATTGATCCCAGGTACACAAATTCGCTCACGAATTCCAGGTCTTTCAGTTCACACGTGCGTGCTATCTGTCCGGTTCGGTCAATGTAATGTCCCATACAACACAAGTAGCATAAATAATAAATTTAAATGAATATGACATTCTTCTTTGACTAAATCTAGACTAATTACGCCGCGTCTGTTAGAACATAATGCCGCTAAAAACACCAATAAATTAATATCAAACCTTGCATCCATAATTACGATGTCAAATTAAAAAAAAACCTCGATCAAGTATTCGTGGGCGGCTGATAAGGGCTGTTATTGAACTTTTTCAATCAAAATTAAACCTTTACGTATAATATTTAAAGTTTAATTTTGAATGAAGATGGTTTTCTTTGTAAATCATTTTAGTCACACAGAAGTGTCATTTCGAAAGGTACTTAACGATTTAAATATTCATTTTCGAGTTGTCGCCTTTTTATCTGTAGACTTTACATTTATTATTATTGTTATTTTACGCATTTTAATGATGTGAACCTATTATAAAGTATTTATATAATCGCTACCTCTTTAAGAGGCAATGTTTCAATAGCTATCTTGTCTGAAAAGGAAATTTGGCAGATATCCCATACAAAGCCTATTGAAATCCACCTCGCTATACCAACACGATTTGACAGTATTCACAAATCTGAGAGAACATTTTAAAATTATTTCAGATATGCAGGGTTCCTCACAATCGCAACATTATTGTCAGCCGCTAATTATTGTCAGCCTCGATGGCGTAGTGGTTAGTGTAACCGACTGCCACGTCTGAGGTCGCGGGTTCGATTCCCGCACAAGTCAAACATTTGTGTGCATGAACATGGATGTTTGTCTTGGTCTGGGTGTTTCTATGTATAATAAGTATGAATTTACAAAAAAAATTATATATGTATATTTATCCATTGCCTAGTACCCATAGTACAAGTTCTGCTTAGTTTGGGCTAGATGGTGTTGTGTGTATGTGGTAGAATATTATTATTATATTATAAACATCTGAGTTCTCTGCTTTAATATACAACTTTACGAACTATAAAGATGACCACGTTTTTTAGATACACGTTGAACACTAGATATTTGACCTTGTAATACCTTATTACGTATTATCTAAGCAATTATAACAATCAGCACTAAAGTAAGTACGCCATAAGTAAATGTCGATCTACCGTGACAGAACATCATAACAATAGCCCATAATCACTGAATGATATTACAAGGAAGACAGTAATTGACACATCTGCAAAAAGGTTTTTTTACATCGCAACACATAGTACATTCAAGTGATGCGGAAAATATTAACTGCACGCATTTCTTAACATTGTAAAAAACCTTACTAAGATAGCAGCACGCGCTGTGGTTGATTAAAATGAATTATGATTGTTTGTTACAACATGGGTCATTATTTGTAAATCAAGTGTACTGTTGTCTATTGTCACGCGATGCGGTACACTGCAGTGCATAAAAAGTGCCCAGCTTGTGTTTATTACAATTACAATGTAAATGAAATGGGCTACTGATGACCGTCTGGTGAAATTGTTTATGAAGTTTGATTCGAATTTTTTGTGCTGCCATCTTTTGATTAAAAAACTGAGACAAAAACGAGTAGAGTTCTTAGAATTGATTTATCCGTCTGCTTATGAAGATAACATCTTATGCTGATGTAGTAATTAGGTACATTTAAGTCTGTAACGACTGTCTCGGTGGTGTAATGGTAGCGTATACCGCTGTTGTGCATGAGGTAGTGTTATTGAAATTTTCTGTCAAGAAAATTGCAATAGCGGCACGGTGTCTAGAAACTAGAGCCTCGCAGTAGGCTCGCCGCTTATTACGTGAGCCTTAAAATCATAGCTAGCGAAAACTGGGTGTGTAATATATGTATCTTTGCCTACCCTTTCGGGGATACAGCCGTGTAAGTTTGAACGATACTGCAGAACATCGTAGTCCAAGACCCTTGCGTTCTGTGCCTACGTTTGACTGACCATCTTAAGAAAGGACTGAACTTCAGGTATGAAGGCGTACCTCTTTGTCACGTTGGCTTGCAGTGCATTTGCAAATTATTTTTTCTAGATTTCGTATGTTTTATTGGTAGTTATTTAATGAAGGTACGAATGAGCCAGCTTTCACGGAGAAGTACCACCCTCTTATAGAATACTTAAAAATAGTAATATGATTACTAGATTGCACCGGGTGGAAAAAGAACTTGGGAGGTTCTATGCCTACCTTTTCCATTAAATATGGAATGAAGGAACCAAAGATATTCCTATTATTGCAGGCAATTATAAGCTGAGCTAACCGCTTACATTAAAATTGCTAATTTACCACCATGTGCCGTGGAAAAAAAATAACTTAAACGATTGTATTCGTGCTATATCAAGATTTGCAAAAGCAAATCTTCTCTTAATTTATTTTATACTAGCTTTTGCGCGCGGCTTCGCCTGCGTGGTACCTACATCATTAAAAAGTAGCCTATGTCCTTTCCCAGATTTTAAACTATATATGTGCCAAATTTCATATAAATCGATTGAGTGGTTTAGCCGTGAAAAGGTTACAGACAGACATACAGACAGATAGACAGACAGACAGAGTTACTTTCGAATTTATAATATTAGTAAGGATAATTTTTATATTTTCCAACACCTACAATTGCAATTAAAAGTTAATAGAACAGGATTCAAACCTGAACATTTCTAATCACTAATCAGATACCTTAACCACTGGTCTATCAGCTCCAATTTGTCGCATTATAAACAACCGAGTTATCTACAACTTTAAACTACTACCTGCAGCGCTAGGAATTCTATTTTCCTCCAAGAACAGCATTTATCGCGATAAAGCACTTCAGCAATACATTAAACCGGATAGCAGACATCCCTGTGATCTCAGACCGCAGTATTCAACAAATCAAGCTACCAATAGCCAGTTACTCATAAATTCGAGCTTTCTCATACATTGACTATCAGGCCGTAAACAATTTAAGCGTGTGGCCCTTTCATTTTGTTCGCCATTAAACTATGTAAGTTATTAAAGATTAGAAATGTTACAGTATTGAGCTGAATAAAGATCTTCTGACAGGATAATGCGGGCTATGAACATACTAGCTTGCTCCTTCTGGTATATTAGATCAGGAATAGAGTTTATGACAGCGTACTAAAGTAAAATGACATGATCTATTTAACAAAACAGGGGTATTAAATCGGTCATGCTCGATATTACTAATAAGAGGCACATGGTAAAAACACAATGTGAATTAGAGACATTTACTTCACAATCGAAAGCCTGATATCGCCTCGCCAGTATGCTCATTACCACGGTTAGCGCAACCTGGTCGAAACGACAAGCCTTTCAACAAGTTATGTGCATACCAAGCATGATCGCGTTAATAACCGTTTTTAATTATATAAATTATGCAATGTAAAAATATGAGTGATTAAAACGACATGGTTTTGTTATTGGAACAAAATTAAAGTGGTGTTGTAAACCTTAAAGTCATTTTCACAGCGTTGTAATAATAATAATATTCTACCACATACACACAACACCATCTAGCCCATACTAAGCAGAGCTTGTACTATGGGTACTAGACAATGGATAAACATACATATATACTTTTTTTTTTTTGTAAATGCATACATATTATACATAGAAACACCCAGACCAAGACAAACATTCATGTTCATGCACACAAATGTTTGACTTGTGCGGGAATCAAACCCGCGACCTCAGGCGTGGCAATCGGTTACACTAACCACTACGCCATCGAGGCCATTGTTCTGTATATACTTGCAGTAATGATTGCAGTGAGGTTCTAGAAGAGAGCTTTGTCAGCTTTTGAGTTCCAAAATCTACATACCTACACTACATAATTGAGTGACAGAATGAGTTTATGTCATCGCTGTGCCACGAGCGAATATTTTTGTCATGTCCATGTCAAGTATAGTAAATTCGAACACCTACAACAGGTAATGTGATTTTTGTCACTGCCACAAAAGTTAATTACCTACGCAGCATATTCACACCAATATTCTATTAATATACTGTAGTCATATAGTGTAATTCAAACCTAACAACCTTCGATGAACATGAAATCAATTGGACTTGGTAGTCCAATTCTAAACAACATTCAAAACAAAATTATTTGCTCTACAAGCTATCATTACCTACCGACCAACCAGTTCTTAATGTAACATTTTCACAAAATAAAACATGTTTATATAAATCTATTTGAGTTTTCAATCTCCATCAAATAAAAACTATAGAACTGATATAATTACGACAGCCAGTGATATTTATTAAGACGTTTTGCCTAACGGTCGGTATCCGTCGATGTTTACATGTACATACGACAAACGACTGTGATTGGGCCCCAATTTTGAGGCAATATAAAAAATTGTACCAGTTTAAATTGTCAACTTGTCTTGTTAATCACTACAGGTATAGTCGAAGAGTAGTATGTAAAAGTAATAATATGGTTTATTGAATATCTAACAGATTTTTTATTGATTTCATGGCGGTTTATTTTGTTAACATTTTGTACGTTGTTTTTGATGGGCGTTGCAGACGAATGGATCGATTTGGATATACATTCGAGAAGTTATTACTCAAACTCAAAAGCATTTATAAATTTAGCTCACAAACTAATACATTAAAAGATATAGGGACAAGAATAGTAATTGAGTAAGGTTCCTTACCTTGTATGTCATGTATGTCAAAATATGGACTAAGTGAATGTGAATGGAACACTCGGAAAAGTTGACCTGAGCAAAGGTTTTGGAAGGTTTTCTGGAAAAAGGCCAATTAAGAACAGCCTAATCCAAGAAAGTCCAAGAAGGGTGTAATAAGAGGTATGTATTTAGCTAGTCAAAGTCATCGACATAGCTCAGAGAATTAGCAAGCTGAAGTGGCAGTGGGCTGGCCATATCGCGCGAAGAACCGACAACCGCTGGGGTAAGCGTGTTCTTGAGTGGAGACCGCGACTCGGCAAACGTAGTGTAGGACGCCCTCCGACCAGGTGGGATGACGATCTGCGAAAGACTGCAGGCAGATGCTGGAGGTGGCAAGCTGAAGACAGGGCGCTATGGCGCTCTTTGGGGGAGGGTTATGTCCAGCAATGGACTATTATAGCCTGATGATGATGATGATGATGATTTAGTTAGAGAGAGCAAAAAGGAGCTCCGTATCAGTCAATTAATTTGACAACTGCAGCGTTTGTCATGTGTAGGCAAATGTGTTGGTAATGAAACCATAGAGACTTCTAATACTTTTCCATTACGAATAAATAAAACTAGAAACTAAGTTTTAGAAGGTGTAGTTGGTCTAACAATAAATGAAATCATGTTTAATGTTATTATCATTAATATTCGTCTATCGTAAATTTGGTTGATCTATTTATTCTATACTAGCTTTTACCTGCGGCTTCGTTCGCGTTAATTTAGAATTTGACAATCAATTATATATAATAATTATATAATTCAATCATGATTCGAAAGACACGTGGCGCCATCTATTATCATAAGAACCTTATTACTTTTTTCCTCGGGAACAGTAATTTTTTCGAGATGCAAGGTAGCCTATGTCCGTTTTTGTATACCTGACAACGTATATGCAAAATTTCAGGATGATCGGTTCAGTGGTTTAGGCGTGAAAAGGTAACAAAAAAACAAACAAACAAACTCATTTTCGCTTTTATAATATTAGTTAGGATCAGTTGTATCATATATTATATGAAAATAATAATAGATTTTCTATGATATATTACACGGTACAGCGAAAGATTTCGCGTAGAAAGATCATATATCAGACGCTATATAACGATAAAATAAACTGCAAAAACAGCTTTACATAAATACCAAAATGATATACTGTTAATTAAATACATAAAAACTAATTATATTAGTTATTTCATTGTAGGTATGTTATTTAAAAACTAAAATAATCAATTAAGTGGCTATCAAAAATGATTATGTTGATAAAAGTAAAATAAGTTATGAATAGCGAAAATAATGATCATGTTGTAAAATTCATCATCATCATCAACTTTTAACGCAATTTATTGCAAATACTGTTGATGATAAATTTCATTTTAGGGTACCGTAACTAAATAAAACCAGCCTATTGCTAAGCTTATATTGCCTCCATCTGTCTGTATGTTCTATATTATTAGGATAACAGGTAGCCGACTGAAATGTTGCTTCAAATATTATAATTTTGATGTGTATCCTACCAAATAATAATAATAAAGTGAAATAAATTTTAAGAGATCCTCATACAAGGAAATCGATATCGTAAAAGCGATTATACACAAAAGCTTAAGTATGATTATAATTAAATCTCAAAAATAAAAACCAAGGTTCGAGTTAGAGTATTGCGCACCTTATTTTTATTTAAAGACATCCCACGCTTGTTTTAGGCTGTGATAATTTCGCGGGGCAAGCATAATTTTTACTACGAATGAACACAAAATACAATCAGCCTCAAAACAAAATTTGTGAAACTCAAGAATAATTGTGAATCCCTACTTGCAGTAAAGTTGCATGGAGCCCTCCCAGGGTGGATGATCAACTTACATTCGTCTGTTTTTTTATATATACTAGCGGTCGCCTAGTGCTTGAAATTCGACCAAAGTTTGCCTGTAAGATATTGCTGATATATGTCATTATATATTGATATATGTAACCATAGTTACATGCTTCGACTGCGTGTGTCAAATGCATGGTTGTGTGCGTGTAGTGTTTTTTCATTAATATAATGTATTTCTAGTGCATATTTTATATAAATATTAGGATTCGCCCCTCCTTCACCATATAAACTTTAACTGTGCCAAATTTCATACTCCTCCGTCCGCGCAATTTTCGTAAATGGGGTACAAAGTTTTTGCTTCATGTATTAATATATTTTATACTACTGCCTCTTAGTCTATAATACATTCATTTAGTATAGACGGCGAATGTCAAAAGATGTATGTATAGAAATAAACAAGTCGTATATACGTTTCTATTCGAAAGTCATCGGTACCGAATAAAAAATCATTAAACCAACTTCCTGTTAAAACAAGTGGTATTATGGTTTACTTGAGTATTATGTGAATCTAATTATGTTGTATGGAATGCGACTCTCTCGCCAAATTAAAGTAATAAGCTTCTCGTTGCTTATCGTTTTAATTAACAAATAAGTATGTTTTACTGTTGTTTTAAGTGGTGCTAAGCAGCAATTTGGTAGAGCAAAGCATCGATCGTGGGGCGAATTAAGTACCTATAGGAGAGACTGGTGCAAACTAACGCATAACAGGGATTTGTGGGCAAGCGAGAGGTCTTTGCCCTGCAGTTGAATAATACAGGTTGAAATCTATCTATACAAATAAATTAAATTGAAGTGTCTGTTTGTAATGTCAAAATAACAGCTTTTTATCTAATGCATATGAAAGTATATAAGATACCTATATTAAAACATCTATTTTTAAAATTTTTGTCTTTCTGTCTGTCTGTTTGTTCCGGCTAATCTCCGAAACCGACTTTCACCGGCAGATAGCTGATGTTATAAGGAGTAACATAGGCTACGTTGATTTTAGAAAAAAATAGGATTCCGCGGAGACAAACACTTTTTAGTTAAAATCTACGCGGACGAAGTTGCAGGTAACAGCTAGTAAATAAATAAAATAGTCTAAAAAGACATCTCCCGCATTAAACTCGTATTTATGATTTCTATATCTCGGCAGACTTTACAATTATTCAAACAACGGACACAAAGAACAGCCAGATTTGAAACAAACGTTTTTTTTTTATGGATTAGGTGGCCAACGAGCAGACGGATCGCCTGATGGTAAGCGATTACCGCCGCCCATGGACACCCGCAACACCAAAGGAGTTACAAGTGCGTTGCCGGCCTTTTAAAAAGGAGTACGCTCTTTTCTTGAAGTGTTGAAGGTCGTATTGGTCCGGAAATACCGTAGGCGACAGCTCATTCCACAGTTTTGTTGTGCGAGGCAGAAAATTCCTGGAGAAACGATTGTGGAACACACAAATTTTTGACCCTCAGCAGTCAGCGCAGTGGCAGTGGTGAAGTCAACTTTAACCACTCCACTATCCGTGCAGTCAATATGCAGTATGGATATATAACACGTCATACATACACTTGGCTAAGGCCCGTGTGTCAGGTTTTTACCGCTTTTAAACGAAAGGGAGACCAAACAGGAGACACTGAAACTGAAGATTTATTAACCTTATCTATCTTGTAGGTAAAGGGTCACCATCTAATGTACATAGACGCACACACATACATACGCACACACGCACACACATACACACACGCGCGCGCACACACACACACACACACACACACACACACACACAATACACATATGCATGCACAGACACACACACCCACAACACATGTGAACACAAACACGTTCGCGCGCGTACTCGCGCATAGCTATAGCAAGTACTCCCAATTGCATGTCTGCCACGTTCGTTGAACAAAAATGGGAAATTCTTTGTGAGGGCGCTGGTACCCATAACACAAGTTTAATCTTATCTTGGGTACCAGAGTTCAATGAAACAGTAATATATAGAAATTGTTTTTATTGTATTTATGTCATTGTATTGTGGCTATTTTTGAAACAATAAATTTATTATTATTATTATTATTATTAAATATAAAACAAAACTATAATAATAATAATAATATTCGCTTGCTGCGGCTAGTGCTGCTGTAGGTGTTCCATCCCACCTTTGATTAAAACTCTCGAAGGGCCTCTTCACGTTGGACCCATGTCTCCGTGTAAGCCTCCCAAAGGGCCGGATATTTTTCTAACGTATTAGGAATATACCCGTGAAAGAGAAACAAATAGTAATATTCTATCACATACACACAACACCATCTAGCCCAAACTAAGCAGAGCTTGTACTATGGGTACTAGACAATGGATAAACATACATATATACTGCTTTTTTTGTAAATACAAACATATTATACATAGAAACACCCAGACCAAGACAAACATCCGTGTTCATGCACACAAATGTTTGACTTGTGCGGGAATCGAACCCGCGACCTCAGGCGTGGCAGTCGGTTATACTAACCACTACGCCATCGAGGCCGCCATATTGGGTCGATTGGGGTAGTAACTTCCTTCCAGAGAATACATACATAGTCTTACGATAGACAGAGAGTATAATATAGATACATTTTAGGTATAAAGTTACTACGTTGTTGTTAGAGCGTTGTATAACGTCTCAATCCCATATCCCTAAAGTTAGGCAAAAGTGTATAAGTACTTTTATAGCGATTCTATTACTCTCTACCAACTTCATACATCGAACTGCTACTGATTATTTCCTACCTAGAAATAGTTTCAATAATAGTTTGAATAATGTAAATAGCTTAAAAATTAGTAAAGTTTAATAATAATAGTAGTGTAACAGTTTTCATAAATTTTGTAATAAAGTGCCAAATAAACAACGCGATAAAATCCGTATATAGTAGTTTAATTTCAATAGAAAATCCAATTATATTTTGCGGGACTTAAGACGCCACGATCGACCGCAAACTTATCCTATGAGACCAACAAAATAGTCAATTCAGCATTAATGATGTTCTTTAACCGAATAATGTACCTCAATTAGAACTAAACACCCACACATAAATTAATCAAACGGCACAACACTATCGAATAAAAGTATCATTATATCGAATAAATCGAATACTACTTTACGATACCATATTGCCTTTATAATATCATTAAAAAGGCGCTTCGGAGACGGGTGCACGTCTGTCGTATGCACCTGCCCTAATAAAAGCCTTTAAAAATCGGTTAAAACGGCTGTGTATGTAATTACAACGGGGATAGTCGATTGAAAGACATTTTGATATCGGTCTGGTTATTTTTAAGGTTTTTATTTGTAAGTAATTAAAGAATGGAGCGGTATTTAAGGCAGCTTTAGATATTTCCTATATAATAATAATAATAACATTTATTTATATAATATAATTATTTGTATGTCACAAAAGTTTTAAGTACAGATGGTCAGATCGAGAAATTATGGAGAACTTTCATATTTATTTTCCTTTATTTCAGTTTCTACAAGGTGTCGTTCTTCACCGTTAAAGCGAGCGTTATTTAAATATATACATAATATCAGTGCTATATCCACGAAAGGGTTACGAAAGGATAAAAAATCATACAATTCATGCACATTTCGGCAACTATATTTAAACTTATTTCACCGTCTACTGAGCACAGCTCTAGACTTTGTGCTGCCATTGAGAATATTATGGCAGAAAATCCCAACCTCACTTTGCCTAACTCAAGTGTTGAAACGGAGCTCTCATACGCAGTAGTTGCTCTTACTACGGCTGCGCCATAGAGGCAGAGTGAGAGGCGCGATATAAGCTTTAGCTACTGGAACAATGAGCTAGATAATTATTTGTACATTCCGTTAAAATCAAAGGCAGTCCATGCCAGTCGGCGCTGGTATTGACAAACGCAAATCACAGCTGATTTGATACTACCGCCAATCTTACTAGCTCCTTGTTACTCAACACGTATGGCCCAAGTTATAAAATATTATCGATAACCAGTTTTAAAGATCCTTGGCGCTATTATAAACTACGTTTTTCTAAAACACGGTTTACAACAATATTTATTTTGCAGCATACCCATATAATACTGGGCTTTCGCTCAATCTGAGGCAGTCGGACTGAGAAAATACTATCAAAAACGTATGTTATGATTTTGTGATGATTATGGTTTTTAGATAAATGATGTACTGCCAGAAGAGGGAGCTAAGTGATTACTATTCATGTAGTACCTTGGTAACTCGCGAGTTTTAGCGCAACTATAGCAAGGCCTATAGGCTATGGTACCGGCTTACCGACTGTTAGGTCGTATACTTATTTATCACCTAGATAATATAAAAAGGATAAATCTTACGTGTTATAAGTTATTACATAATATATTTTTATTAAATTTATTAATTATTGTTATCACCATAAATTATTTGAATACACCAAATGTAATACATATTTTAGAGAAGATATTATTTACCTATTGCTAAAATTACCAAAATAACAAAAATTACTACTGCAAATATTTAATTAATTACAATTTACATAAAAAGCAGACCTACAACAATGCGCAACAAATCACCGAAAAAATATTAAACAAAATATTATAAACCAAATTAATTGTATAAACCATACTGTTCTTTTGCTTTACTTGTCCAATGCAGCTTACCGCTTACCGTTTATTCTTTAAACCACAATCCATGTCTTTGTGCGGCGACCAATTGTACGTAGTGAACAGTGGACAGACGTACAGACAGACTGACAACAAACAAATAACGAGCCTCTAACGAGTGAAAAGTGTCAAGTGTCGCACGCGAAGATTACCGCGGTCACCTGTAACGCATGATTTACACGGAGAAAAATAATGTACTTGATTTACTTATTGTGTCTTTGAATTAACTGCATGGATAGATTATTATGGCTCCCAGTTATTTTCATGGATAATGCAGTCAGTGGTTTGTCTGGTCACTATTACAGATTAATAATAATAATAATAATTTATTATCGAAAGCCAAAAACAGTTTGTCCATCTCAATCACATAATATATAAAAGCACCATTATGTACAACGCTATGTATTTTAGAGATAGAGTGAACATCAGTGCCTGAGCTAGTATTAACTGTGTTACAGACACTAGCGCCTTCCTCTTACAGATTCGTATGACAATATAGATTAGGTAGTGGCTTCCGATTGCCGTTTGTGTGGAAAATATTTGTGATCTACGTTGTTGTTATTTTGAGTCCAGATATGCTTATTTTAGGTTGTAGGTATCCTAATGGTTTGCACTTGCGATTAAGATGACGTGAGTTTGAATTCCACATATTTCACTACCAATGCAGTTTAGCAAAAATACTAGAAATCGGTAATCCAAATTAATATGTTTTCAATTGTCTGTACGGACCTCACAGTGGTTTAGATCTTAGATCCACTCAAAACTAAAAAGTTTATGTTCCAATTTCTAATTTTCATAATGTAAGCTATTTCTACATACGATAGCTAAGTGGGGAGACCAACAGACTGCAATGGAAAGGGTCTCGGGTTCGAATCCACGTCGCGCACCTCTGAATTTAAGAAGTTATATGACTTTTCGAAATTATGTGCGTATTGATTGACAATTATCGCCTGCTCCGTGCCTCGGAGAGCACGTTAAGCCGTCGGTCCCGGCTGCCATGAACATCTATGGCATCGTTATTGGGAAGTCAGTGCCCTCTAATATCCTGACACTGGTCTAGCCTTAGGGTATCGTTAGCCTTCGGGTTGCGGAGGTCAGATGGCAGTCGCTCCGTGTAAAAACTGATATCCAGTCAAATCCGGTTAGACTAGAAAGCCGACTCGAAGTGACTTGGGAATAATAAAGGCTAAGATAAAGAAGAAGGTATTTCTACATTAATTGTAAATCATCTGCGATACAGTGATTACCATTAGTATGAAAGTCACCTTTTAAGAAGCCAGTAAAGCTCCCTCGACAAAGGAATCTCTTAGGAGTCGATTATGTAAAAAAATTGATTAAATGGATAACACTAAAAACTTTTTGTATCATCAGATGCATTAGTGACAGGTGATGTATCCTTTTGAAATACCGTCACCTTGCTTTACCATTTTAAATACAAGGGTATATATTTGAAAACTACTAATAAACGAATGCTAGTATTTTAATTATACATATATTATTTAAAAGACAAGAAAGCTTTGTTATACATTATATTACATACGACAGTATTGCCTCATTATAGATTGCTAAAATATATGCTTAAGAATTTATATTACATACTCTTTCTTAAAAGCTAACTTACGAATTTATGAAGTATTTATGACGCAATTGACTGCCAGGATACTGATTCTTTTCGGCCCTGACATCTTATTGCAATAGCATAAGATTGCTTTTATATTTGCAACTGATCTCGAGATACCGGACTTGATGCTTAGGATAGGTACAATTTATTTGGATTTTCTGCTAGAAAACTCTCAGTAAGGAGACAGAGTAAACTAATTTGTACGGTAAACATTTAAATAGATGAACAGCTCCTTCACAGTTACGTGTAACCTTAACACAACTGGCGAAATGTGCCTACAATATATCAAGGTATGTATAATACAGACAGTTCATGGATGTACATGATTTGAAACGATTAGGTATGTACGTGAAACTCAGAACCATGTCAGTCAAACAGAGTCTTTACTTATCTATAACTATTCTTACAAAGCACAAATTAAACCTAACACTCCAACAGAATCAATATTGATTCCTCAACAACAAACAGTTTAATATACTACCTGTAAACCCAGCGGTACCCCAACAACATTATATTGTATGAAACTCAGACAACAGTCTGAAAGGCCGCACGTAACATCACATAACTAGGCCATAAAGCATCTACCAACCAAAGTCATGCCTATTGTGTATCACTCGCTTCCATCAAGCTATTGTGAGCGCTGCATTATTATTTAGCTTTTCTGCACTTAACTAGCCGTCCAATACTGTCCAGTTTAATTCAGCGCTTTGACAGCTGAAAAGATCCATTTTACGACGGAGAATGGCCGATCGATCAAAGACCAAGCGAATAAAGGATTGGCTATCAAGTTTCTTTGCGAATTCGAATGTACAGTTAATCCAGATTTTAAGTCCAATAAATTGAATAGCTGCTATTTGGATCTATATTCTTTACTATTATTTGTACGGGTCAATGGTTGAAGTCTCTTCACCTCTGTTAGTGCGCCAAGTGTTATGAGTTAGAATCGGTACAAAAAATTGTATGATCTACGTATAATTATTTTTTACAGTTCGTCAGCGATATAGAGATTTTAAATTGTGTTCCTTTTTTATGAGATAGAAGGCAAACGAGCAAACGGATCGTCTGATGGTAAGCGATTACCGCCGCCCATGGACACCCGCAACACCAGAGGAGTCACAAATGCGTTGCTGGCCTTTTAAAAAGGAGTACGGTCTTTTCTTGAAGGTTTGTAGGTCGTATTGGTCCAGAAATACCGCAGGCGACAGTTTATACCACAGTTTAGTCGTGCGAGGCAGAAAATTTCTGGAAAAACGCATAGTTGTGGACTGCCAAATATCTAAATGATGGGGATGGAAATTCTGTCGCCTAGGACGATGGTGAAAAGAGGCGGCAGGGATCAGTCCGAACAATTTCTCTAGCACTTCCCATAGTAAAAGCGATAGAAGATGCATAGCGATATTTTTAAAAGGATAACTCCTGTATTAAGTTTAATTCGTGTGTCGCAGGGATTTTATAAATTGACACAAGGAACATCCATATACTGAACAGCTGTTTGTGGATTACAATATATTATAGTATTAGTTGAACGTTATGAATCTAATCTAATATTAATTAAACAAATGCGAATGTGAGTTTGTTTGCTTATTAGGTTTTCACGTCTGAAATATATACCGATCATCATGAAATTTCGTACACATATTATCAGGGGAGTAGAAGAGGAGGTAGCTTTCATAAAAAAATATCTGTTCCGCAGGGATAGAAATTTATTGACTATGTCCAAGTTGACGCGAAGCCGCGGGCAAAATCTAGTCCTTACTAATATTATAAATTCGAAAGTAACTCTGTCTGTCTGTTACCTTTTCATGGTTAAACCACTCAACCAATTTAGATGAAATTTGGTACAGATATAGTTTAAAACCTGGAGAAGGACAGGCTTCTATTTATTGATGTAGGTACCACGCGGGCGGCGCCGCGCGCAAAAGCTAGTATTCGTATAAAAAAGAAAACATGTTATATGTAATTCTTATTTTAGGGCAGAAAATCAATATTATTCCTACCAGTTGTTCGTTGTTGCTTCTGATATAAAGTTCTATTACACATTTGGGAATTGAAATTGAGACCATTCTTCGCTTACGATTGCTTCGCTTACGCTTAAAACTGTAGTAAAAAGATAGTCATTTACATCTATAAAATAAATTAATCTGATAATCGATACATAATTACTTATTTTATTGATATTTTGAACCATTAATTTTTTAAGTGGACATATTAGTTGTGTTAATTATTCTCTGATTAAATGTGCACTCATTCTAAACAAGAAATTTCAATTTAATACATGTTAATTGGCGTGAAGTGAACTCAATTTGCAAGGAGTGGCTAAGATGGTCAGAAATCTATTAGTAATCATTATTGGCAATATTACTGAAGATGTAATAACGGTTTCTTAAGACTTCTTGGTTACATGTTAATAGATAATATTATATTTCGAGTAATATTTTTTTTATAATAATTATCGTTTGACTTACTTATCACTGCGTCGAGTACTAATCTTATCTTATGTGGGGGCAGTCAGTGCAGACCGGCGACACTTCGACCCAGTGGGATCTTTTGTGTCGACAGTCTTCCAATAATGACTGCCATAGATGTTCATGGCAACCGGGACCGACGGCTTACCGTGATCTCCCGAGGCGTGGAGCAGGCGATAATTATTGTCAATTAATACGCACATCATTTCGAAAAGTCATATAATTTCCGAAAGTCAGAGGTGCGCGACGTGGGTTCGAACCCGAGACCCTCTGCATTGCAGTCTGTTGGTCTCCCCACTGAGCTATCGCTGCTAGTGTCGAGTACTTAACTAAACAGTCATGCAAAATACTGCTGTGTTTTTGGTTTACAAAAAATAATTTTTGTAAATGTTAAATTACCTATCGCTTAAATTGGTATTTATAAAGTTAGACTAATGCGTTGGTCTGTTGTGACTAGTATCCTTCTGCAAACGAGGTTTAAAGAGAGTTCTTCTTTCACGGTAGGCAGCGGCTTTGTTGTGTCCCGACATTGCTGAAGTCCATGAGCAGCGGTTACCACTTTCCATCAGGTGGGCCACTGACTCGTCTGCCACCAAAGGCAATTAAAAAAAAAATTGTCCGGCTACTGATCGGACATAACAAGAATCTCAGTAGCAAAAACAGTTGTTAGCAACTAGAGACAGTGGGAAAGAAGCTTATTATTATTTTTGATAAGACGCGAAAATGTCTATGATGTGGTGTAGAAGCATAATAAATTACCAACATAATTTAAAATATTACCGATGAATAAGTTCAAAAGTAAAATGTTTTCGTTTCTTTTAGACAGGTGTTTCTACTCTGTAAATGAATTTATTAATTACATATGACGTAGCATTGAAATTAAACTACTATATACGGATTTTATCGCGTTGTTTATTTGACACAACAGGGCACCAACCACTACCTGAGATTTAACAAACCACAGATGCTCGCTAAAGAACACCGATTCCTGCCAAAGATGCTTTGTGAGGCTATTGAAATCAAAAAACATCCTAATTTCAATAGAGAAGATGGTTGGAATGTACCACCAGCTTGGGATCCAGTAATTCAAATAGTCAAACCCAAGAAGAAGCAAACCACAGCTAGACTTCATGATACTTTGAGCTCATTCTGCGTAAATAGAAATACCCATGATTAAATTATATTCGGGTACTTTGAAATAACTACACTAGAACATTGAGACAACTGCCATCTTAGTCTCCCCGTGACCATGGCTGCTGAAAAGCAACCGAAACGTCGGGGAAAGTGTAAAGTGTAAACACAAATATAAATAGTATAATAGTATAGTAATAGTATAAATAGTTTTAATAGTTTCAATAATTTAATTAGCTTAAAAATTAGTAAAGTTTAATAGTAATAGTAGAGTAACAGTTTTTAAAATTTTGTAATAAACTGTCAAATAAACAACGCGATAAAATCCGTATATAGTAGTTTAATTTCAATGAATAACATTCGCGTAAACAGAAGACAATGACGTAGCAGGTAAGCGGTCGCCTCGCCACTGCCTACGCGCCGAATGTTGAGTAATGAAACACCCGAAACAATTATTTAGGCATGCGATCACCAAATTATTCTAAGTGTGGGTGAAATTTGTGTCCGTCAATTGTATATTTGTATCGCGAAAGTTGTCTTTTAAAACATTAACACCAAGAAGCAAATCCTATACACCCTCGCCGTTTATATAATCGTTTATTTTCGTCCATTAAAACGGCGTAGGTATCAACCAACAACCGAAATTCATTTTCCCATGAGTTCACGAACCGTATCGTTCAAAAGACGTAGCCGAAGACGCCGCGGTCATCAGACCGTAGCTCGTTCACACGATCGTATGTGAATATTGTGAACCTACTGTATGAACACTACCTGCTCTTTGTTTAAGCAAGATCATCCCGATGTTTATCGCCGCCGAAATTAATTGTTATGATATTTTCATAAAATGTTATGATGAATTTTTGATTTTAATATGACTGATTTTTCTTGGGATATATAATAAACTAGCTGTACCGACATACGTTGTCCCGTACACAAGAAAAAATTTTGAGGCAGTCTTTAGGGACTGCCGATAGAAGTGAAAACTTTAATCCTTGATCATAAACACTTCTCTATAAACCAAATATAATTCAAAAATGGAAAGCGTTCGGTGACGATGACGCGAGTTCTATGATTTTTGTTCACCCAGGAAGTGCTCAACGCGCCTAAAGAAGTTTACACTTCAAAAACAAAATCTAAACCATTCTCGAATCCACTTGAACACACACAAAAAATGTCATCTAAATCGGTTCAGCCGTTTAGGAGGAGTTTACTTACAAACACACGCACAGAAGGTTTTTATATATAAAGATACGTTGATTTTATAATATCTGTCTGATTTTGTTAGCAGTGACTTGTAGTCTAAAGTCTCACCGCACGATCACAAGAAAACAAATTTTGGTTGTTGTCTTCTCTAAAATATGAGTACGTGAGAGTGAGGTATGTTTTAATATTATATACGTAGTCTCATCTCCTAAGGGATGAAATGTATTACAAGCATATTTCACCAATTATAAAGAAAATCTCATAAAAAGGGAGTTAATTATATATTTTTTAATAATAATAATGTTTATTTCTCAAATAAAAAAGATACGTAGATTTTTACAAATAAGCATACGATAATTACAGGGCAAATTTAGTCGTTGGTATCTAAGATTAAATATCTATGCTCAAATAGTGAAAACCCTGCCTTTTAAACTAGGCGAAACCTGTATCTTAAAAAACAGTGTTCGGCCATACATTAAATACAATATAAGAAAGTACCTAGTGCAAGTAGATTTGTTGCTGCTTTGTGTACTGTTGTTATTAAATGAATTTTTTATGAACAACTTTTTCGAACACAGTTTCAGATGACGTCCTGCTACTGCTTTTGGGAGAGAAAGCCAATAACACTGCTCACCCGATATAAGAAACCGATACAGACAGTAGCAGCACTTACTACTGCTGCCCAACCGTGGCAGTTCAGCTTAAAATGATTTATTAAATTTATTAATTTATTTTGGCCTCCGTAGCTAACTTAAGTTGCGTAGTTTATTATTTTCATTTAAACATATTGATAAATATCGTTAAAATAAAAGTGACTTAAATTATAAATATCTACACTATGTTTATAACCAAATTAATTAATAAAGACCAATATCGACGATAGTGTTGTTGCGGGATGCTCGATCCACTCGAAAGCTATCAACTTAGTACATAATCTGTGAATTTAAAGTATGTTTAGGAAAACTATACTACGTTCATTTAAATTGTAAACAAATTCCCAATGATAACAATCACGTAAACGTAATGACTATATCGCATTCTAAATTCATGACACATGAACTTGATTTAAAAAAGGAACGTTCTGCTCAAGTCAATGTAGCACAAAAATGAGCGTACTAAATCTTGATTGCTCACCCATTGTCTCATATCGACGACGATACATCACTATCGGTGCGTCACACTCACTGACCGCAGGAGTTCCCACGATGACCTGGCAACCCTAGCAATTTATTGGCCCTTACTTTAACTGTAACTACCTGTGGCCGCACCTGCGTCTTAAGAAACAAGAATTAGGGATGAACGTCTTGAGCTTTTTTGCTAGTTTTGTTTTTTAGTAGGTCAGGTGCGATACTATTGCATGAGTTTTGTTTTTTATATTGTGTGGTTTAAAGACGATAAGTGATAAGTGAGAATTTAATGTATATTACATATTGGTTTGTATTTTTGGTTGTTAAACGGCATCGGCTTTTAGGTTACCAAAGATATTTTCTCAATTAAAAATAATTTTATCATATATTTACGATGTATTTATCATTTATGCTAAATATATTACATTTACTTTCAACGATAACACTGATGAATCTCAATATATCACATTGCTACTGATAACAATAATAGTATATTTTTTTGTTATATATTACATTTTTCTAAAAGGTCTTTAGTTTTGGGACATATAAAAAAATTGTAATGCCTTCATTCATGAAACAAATATTACTTACCTTAACTGTTTCCAAATTTACACATTATGAACGCCTGAAAAGTCGAAATGCGAAATGTAGTGATATCTCAAAATCTAATCAACAAAGTGAAATATCAAACTTATGTCATTGATATTATTAGCTGTTGCAAATTCTGTCAGCCAATCCCAACCATCGATGTGCTGTCCAGTCTGTTAACTATTTTTCAATTTTAGAATCCTCGTGGTAGTCTTTAAACCTTATCACAAAATTATTTTCTACAAAAGATTTGATAACAATTCCAGGAATGTAGAAGCTAGGTAAAGTTATATTTTTATTTACAAATATTATAAAAAAATTCCTATGCGTGCCAGCCCTGTGTTCATGCACCGTGTACACTTGTGTGATTTTCTTAAGTCGCGGACACATGAGGTCATAGTTAAATAAGTAAAAACTTAAGGAGGGGCGTTATGGGAGCTGAGCACGGTAACACCAGAGTATTGCGCCAAGCTTTACCGAACCGTAATATGGCACTTTAGTGTATTATCAAAACTTAGATTGTGCTTAATTGGGTTAATTAGTGTGAAAATATATAGGTTTTACTGGGTATTATGAAATTTATATTCTTCGGTACTTATTATTTTTTGCATATTTGGTATTAAAGGTATCGGTTACCTGGTGATGACGGGAGATAGACCCACACATACTGTTTATTAGTAAGAACAATTTTCACTGTCATACAACAACCAGAGAGCAATTAGTAAGACTTTTATATTAATAATTATAATGGTATCTAGTGATTACAGGGGATAGACCCAAACATGTTGTTTATTAGTAAGCACGATTTTCACTGTCATACTACAACCAGACCGTAATTGGTAAGATTTTTTTTATATGTACCTAAAATACAACAACTAAATTAGTTGTCTATGGCGAAAGCTTTTATTTTAAAGCTTTGCGTTCTAGGATAGATAAGTAACAGGCTTCCTTTTTTATTATTTTCGGGATTTGTAGATGAATCTGTAGTAGTGATATTTTAGTAGGCGTGCGTCTATCAAGCTTTTTCGAATTTCACCTGACGTCACGCTCCTCTGACTTTCATTTATATAGGAAAACTAGATGTGCCCGCGGTTTCACCCGCGTTTATCGTTACTGCGCCGCCTCTGTTGGTCGTAGCGTGATTTTATATATCCTATAGCCTTCCTCGAAAAATAGGCTATCTAACACTAAAGGAATTTTTCAATTCGAACCAGTAGTTCCTCAGATTTGCGCGTTCAAACAAACAAACAATCAAACTCTTTAGCTTTATAATATTAGTATAGATATGGCTCTATTCGGTAAGGTATTAAAATGTATCCAATGTATCTCACACTGCCTTATTCCAGATTTAAATATAAAATATAAATGAAACGCGCACTATCCGACTTCATCGATGATAGTCACTGCTTACGTCACTAAACAAACAGCGCGACTTTTTAAAAACAATCTTAGATATAATTTTACATCACATGAATATTCAACAGTGTTCTAACCACCTATTGTGCATTATTACAAAACATAAACACGGAACTACTGAGTAATACGCATCGCATGCAAGAAATCGAGTGACTATTGAGAAAAAAACAACAATTAATGACCAACAAGGCTAAAAGGATACGTTTGTGAGAAACATGTGAATTATCATTAGAAAAACTGTAATGGTCCCTATTGTTCTTTAAGGATAAATTGTTGTTTTTTTAATGTCGTAAATGTGTTTGCAATCGATGTAAGTTTTCCGTAAGTAATTGTTGACTTGGTTGTATATATTTGCAAGATAAAACAAACTAAAATACAAAATCTTTAAATCCCTTCAAGTCTGCAACAATAGCAATATCGTTGTCAAATAAAATCATATATAATGTAAATTGCATTATGTTCTCCTTCATTCTTATTTTTATTTCTTACTTTGTTATAGTAATTTAAGTTCTTTATATAAATATTGTCACAACTATTGATGAATGCTGGTTAATCTGTAATTGGCAAATGTTTCAGCCACCATACTTTCCATGTTATCGTTGATGTGAATTTGTAAACATTTGCTGTTGATAAACCATAATAAATAAATAAATAAGATACTTTTAAAGGCACTGCAGTAATCCCTTTCTTTAAAAAAATGTACTGCTTAGGACCATTCCTATGTTTTGCTAAATTATTAGGCAGAAACACATTCACATTTCGTTAGCTACACATAATATGCTTAAATCACACTTTATAGGAGGCGAGCATACTGACTTCAACCGTGCAAGTTTACAGACTGCTACTACAAAAAATATTATTTTATAAAAGAAGAATCAATTAAATTTCCGTACCGGCAGTCTTACCTAGGATCTCTCAAACAACAAAAATAAAAATTATCATTAAAAACAAAAGTATAACCGAAATATTTACATTTTCAGAGGACATAATTTATTGTATTTAGATTCTGCGTAAACAAAAACTATACACGACAACTGACGATAGTCAGTAATTTTACTTTATGTAATAGATGCTCACAACACCACGATTATTCTTACGAGATTTTTTTCTGTATGCATAGTTAGGTCATTCTTGATAATTTAAACACGTCATTACTATGAATTTAAATAATAATAATAATATTCTACCACATACACACAACACCATCTAGCCCAAACTAAGCAGAGCTTGTACTATGGGTGCTAGACAATGGATACACACACATATATACTTTATTTTATTTTTTTGTAAATACATACATTATTATACATATAAACACCCAGACCAAGACAAACCTCCATGTTCATGCACACAAAATGTTTGACTTGTGCGGGAATCGCACCCGCGACCTCAGGCGCAGCAGTCGGTTACACCAATCACTACGCCATCGAGGCCGACAATTAATATAATAAGGTGAGGTGAAAATTATAAGTAAAATCATTGCGCAATAAAAATATCTAACTCGTTTATTGTTTAAAGCTAATTAAACATTAACGCGGTGGTAATAAGTGTTAGTAGACAATTGGGTAAGGTACCGAATTCCACTCATTACTCTACAGAATTGTGATAATAAGCATTCTAGTTTAGGGAAAGGATTACCAAGAAAACTTTGATAAAAATTGTATAACGTTGTATGCGATAGCTCAGTGGGGAGACCAACAGACTGCAATGTGGAGGGTCTCGGGTTCGAACCCACGTCGCGCACCTCTAACTTTCTGAAGTTATATGACTTTTCGAAATTATCTGCGTATTGATTGATAATTATCGCCTGCTCCGTGCCTCGGAGAGCACGTTAAGCCATCGGTCCCGGCTACCATGAACATCTATGGTAGTCGTTATTGGGAAGTCAGTGCCCTCTAATATCCTGACAATGGTCTAACCTTAGGGTATCGTTAGCCTTCGGATTGCGGAGGTCAGATGGCAGTCGCTCCGTGTAAAAACTGATATCCAGTCAAATCCGGTTAGACTAGAAATCCGACCCAAGTGACTTGGGAATAATAAAGGCTAGGGAGAAGAAGTATAACGTTGTATGCTTAAGCTGTAATTTATACAATAATGAGATATAAATCTTATGTAAAAACATAAGAGGTCCATAACAATATTTTTCAAGATCATAATTATAATGATACTTTGCCCTGCGCAAGTCTCTTATTGTTTTTAGTCTTACGTATGTTATTCAAATGACACCGAATCTTACAGAAAACTTTGCGATATGAATAATTTACTATGACGTCAATTTAAACAAACAATATGCTAATTATTTGAATATAATTTAATAATTGTGTGAAATAACAACACTAACTATTGATACGTCAAACATTTTTGTTATCTCAACTACACGGTTCGTAAATTCTTCTATATGTATATACTAGCTGTCCAGACAGACGTTGTCCTGTACGCAAGAAAAAAAAAACCAGATCTAAACTATTCTCGACTCCACTTGAACACACACAACAATTTCATCAAAATCGGTCCAGCCGTTTAGGAAGATTTAATTACAAACACACGCACAGAAGATTCATATATATAAAGATAAGCCATCTTAAGCTACCACATTATGACTATCAGAGCCACTGATGTCAGAATGACAAAATAATCGTCTTACAAATTTTTATGAAATAACAGAAATAAATAGCCTAGTAGGAAACCGTTAAACTGCTACGCAGAGGTCTAGAGATTGATCCCAGGGCGTGCATCTCTGACTTTTCGAAGTTATGTGCGTATTAAATAGTTAATTATCGCTCGCTTTAACGGTGAAGGAAAACATCGTGAGGAAACCTGTATGTCTAAGAGTTCTATATAATGTTCTCTAAGATATGTGAAGTCTGCCAATCCGCACTGGGCCAGCGTGGTGGACTATGGCCTAACCCTTCTAACATTCAGAAGAGGCCCGTGCCCAGCAGTGGGACAGTTTAATATAGGGCTGATATTATTATAACAGAAATTGTTCTTTTAGTGTGACGTGACATGCATGTGTCAAAGTTCTGCTAGCCGCGATAAACATAGAAGAAGACTAAAGTGTCACTATCTATTGTGTAACTTACGTGTGATGACGTGACAAAAAGATGCGTGACAAAAATTTACTAATTCTCTCGTTATCAGCTTGACCTTTATAACACATTTTATGTTATACTAGCGTCTCGTAGTACAAAACCTTAAAAAATTATACACCTAAACCTTCCGCGTGAATTACTCTGTGTATTGGTGAAAACCGCACGAAAATCCGTTTAGTAATTTTTGAGTTTATGGCCAACAGACATACCGACGCGGTGGGGGTCTTTATTTTATCAAATGTTATAATTGTCAGCAAGGTAGCAGTAATGAGCTTACCTACTTCTTTGCGCTGGCAGCACAACGACTTTTGTTATTTTATATAAGGATAGCAACACATAAGATACATATGTATATACCTGACTAGCTTTTGCTCGCAGCTTTGCTCACGTAAAAGTAGGTTAAGTTATGTTTATAAAGGTACTTTAGAAAATATATAGCCTATGCTACTCGCTGATACTATAGCTTTCTAAAAATAAAATAATTTTTAAAATCGGTTTAGTAGTTTTTGAGTTAATTTGATTTGATTTTTGAAATCAAATCAAATATTATACTTGTTTTTAAGGTATAGGTATACAACGCCCTATACTAAAAGGTCGATCAGTATGGATTATAAGTACATAACTTTAACCTTTGTTCACTACACATATAGTTCACACACATATATGTTTCTGTGCGTGCAGTGGTCCGTACGAGTCGTGCCCAACGGACCATGCCCGTGGGAATGGGTCGTAGGTTGCGTTGATTCACCTTATGAAAATCACTTCATCGTTTACTAAATAGACTGGCTACGTAAAGACTGGACAGGGCTTTATATGCCTTTTGTTGAACAAGACCAGCCAAGTGGCGAGTGCTACTCAATTTATTACAAAGCTTGGACTGGACTTCAGTCTACAACTTCGTCTGGAATGCATCAGTGACACAATTGTTTTGGGTAGTTAGGTCACCTCTATCACGCTCATCATCTTAAAACGTGAAGAATACATATAAGTGCTGGTATTTTTTTTCTTTTTCTATTTTTTTAGAGACTTTTTGCCCATGAGTATGTCAGTCTCCTTAAGACAGAATGGCTTTGTATGTCAAGAACTCCAATAAGCATTCCCGCCATTTCTGATGTCGGCTCTGCAAGTATGCTAAGACATATCCCGACATCATACTTATTTATTTTGGAGTCTCCAGTGAATCTCCTTCTACGAGCCTCGTACCGAGCACAATCCATCAACAGATGGATACATCTTCAAAAGTACTGGTTGATAATCGGGTCATTATTATAGTATTTGTTTATTTCGCCGTCAAACTGATTATTCTTAATGCAGTAGATAAGAGATGAATGTTCTAAAATGGCTTTTATTAACTGTAGAAATATAACAATCTACTAGTAAGTCCATTTTCTTCCAAGTAGTCAATATTATGACTGTAAAGCCTCTACTTCTTCTCTTAATTGTGTGTTCGTGTCTCTACATAAACACACAATTTAGAGGATTGTAGTATTAACCTCAAACTCGTTCAGAAACAGAATAAGCTGGAAAACACACGTATATACAAAAAGAAGAATACAACAAACGTACCTTTATATGCGTCATTCGATGGTAGTACAAGTTCGAGCTTGCAGTGAACCTCTTCCCGCAATGCTGACACTGATGTGGCTTCTCCCCTGAATGGATCCTTCTGTGTGTATTCAGACTGCTTGATGTGCTAAAACCCTTATTGCAGACCATGCAAACGTGGGGTTTTTCACCTAAAACAAATATGAATTTTACTTTAAGCAATAACTGCCTGAAAGTTTGAGGCAATCAAACTTTGGGTTTCAGGAATAATCAATCATAGAAGAATATGGCTTTCACAATAACTTTAAATATTAAATAAGAAACATACTAGGAGGCTTGTTGTATTTAAGTGCTGTGTATAAAAAAATCTTAATCATGGATCGAAAAAGTGTTAACTGATTTTGGTCTAAGTGTTGCGTTATACCAAATTTTTTAATGTTATTTATATTTTGCTCAGAAAGTATTTCATGAATTTTCGTCGTCGCAAGTATGATGACAATAATGAATTATGTCATGTTTAAATGCTGTCGAAACACATATATTTCAGAAACATTAAGTCATACATTTTTGACGTCTTGACATGATGCAAATTTTAGATTGATACTAACATTTCCGCATAACGATAGTCAACATTGATTGATTTTATTTATAAATCACCATACTAAATCGAATATCTACACCATATTACCTTTCAAAGCAATAAAGTTGCCAATATACTTGATTATAAATAAACTCTAAATGCTATAAAAGTCTACAAATCCAGATATATATTTACATAAGTAGATGACATGCTTATATACTCCGGTAGTCAATCTCTTCGTTACAATTATTTACGATGGAAACAAATATACGCAGACTTGATTATTGTTAATTAAATAACACAAAAACTGTTTAACTACCTTGTTTTGTAGGATATTAATATTTTAAATACAAGTATCATCAAAAACTGACCGTGAGAATATTATATTTTTGAAGACTATATGACAATTGAAATACCTACACTCTAACATAAGTGATGACTTTGTAAACATATATCAAAATCCTGTACACATTGAAGATAGAGACTTGAAAACACTATATTTGTATTCATATAAGCCCGTACAAGTCTTGCAGGACTAGATAACAACGAACTACTTTATAAAAGTGATCTAGTTATTTCTAGACTAATAAATTTTAAAAGGAATTGAACAGCAAACAAGCTTGAATTATTGTGTCTGTTTCATTAATTTGACCACAATTTACGAGTATTTAGACTATAATTTTATTTAATCGCTTTTGCTTATGACCTGGGCATATTAATTAAGTTCGGTGAAAATAAAACAAGTAATGAAATTGTTGGATAAATCAGAGCTATAAATGGAAATTGCATTTGATTAAATCAATTCGATGGCGTAGTGGTTAGTGTAACTGACTGCCACGCCTGAGGTCGCGGGTTCGTTTACCGCACAAGTCAAACATTTGTGTGCATGAACATGGATGTTTGTCTTGGTCTGGGTGTTTCTACGTATAATATGTAAGTATTTACAAAAAAGAAAAGTATATATGTATGTTTATCCATTGTCTAATACCCATAGTACAAGCTCTGCTTAGTTTGTGCTAGATTGTATTGTGTGTATGTGGTAGAATATTATATTATTATTATTATACCTGAGGAGTCACATTGATTCTTGATGAATGCTTAATATGAAATGTTAATACAATGAAGTCATACTAATTGTACAACGGCTCATAAACATGGGAATGAAATGTCAATGCTATAGTAACTTGTATTTTTATTATTATGATGACGTATTTAAACTAAAAAATATACTGATCTTTAAAAACAAAGGCTGCCATGTAGATGGTAGGTATAGCAAAGCATATTCTATTGTGCTGTTATATTTGATATAATTATATCTCTTTATTAAGTATCTATTATTCACTTTGTTATTCTTAGCCTTGGAAATAGTCTCATCAGTTACTATGGAAGTTATTATTTATGAACCGACGTCAATGGTACAACAAGTAGAAAAAAAAAAATATATTAATACGTAAAGCGAAAACTTTGGATCCCTTTTTACGAAAATTGGGCCGACGGAGGAGTATAAAATTTCGCACACTTATAGTTTATACAGAGAAGAAGTGACGAATGCTAATATTTTTTTAAAATATGCATTAGAAATACATTAAATTAATGAAAAAACACTACACGCACACAACCATGCATTTGACACACGCAGTCGAAGCGCGTAACTATGGTTATATCAATGTATAATGACATAATATGTAAGCAATATCTTACAGGCAAACTTTGGTCGAATTTCGAGCACTAGGCGACCGCTAGTATACTTAAATCGATCAGTGCAAGATATTTACCTGTATGTGTTCTCATGTGACGTTTTAATAACGAGGGTCTATCGAATGCCTTCCCGCAGACTTCGCAAGGCAGCAGCGCTCTTTCAGACTTAGCTGGTCTTCTTTGGATTTTTGGCGTCATATCTAACAGTTCATTTGAAGAACCCGCTGATGATGAGGTTAAGGAATCACCTGATACAGATTTGTGTTCATCTTCCGCACCAGATGGAGGTGATATTGGAAGAAGTACTCTTGATAGGAGAGACGTGGATAAGTCTAACGGTGAATCTGTCAAAGAAACAAAAATGGAATTAGTCATAAATCTTCCCAAATTAATAGACTTAGCTTTATATTTCTCACCAAGGGTAAAAGCATAAGCGAGCCTGTTTAATAAACACTTAAACAGGTTGAACCGTCATCAGCAGTTCATTTTATTGATATCGCTCAATCAGACTTCATTATCAGATATTAAAATATATGTATATGCTAACAAGCCACAAATCTCATAGCACGGCTTCCTCTTGACATTTCACATAATGATTTATAATTTCATACCGTCTTAGTTACACACAACATAATTATGATTCTCAAAAATTGAATATTTTCCGTTTATTGATATTAGTTTCTCAAAAGCTATCGATAATCTAAATCCGAACGAATTTTACGGTGATTAGACGGGCAGTGGGCGCTTTTTATAATTCAGAGCAAATGTTTTTATACAATTCCAATCAAGCAAAAATTTTTAATGAACCAATTTTATTGACAACCGTAAATTTCGCTATGGAACTTTAGACAGTTTATGTTTATTGCGACCCGTCTTTCAATTTCTTTGATACCAATTAATTGGCGTTCCCAATTCCGACTTTTACTATTGAAGCCTGATCTTCAGTTGTTGGTATTGAAGTTTCCGCAGAATTATAATCGAATGGTCACTTGCAATAAATCTCGGGTGCTGTGACGTCGACTGGCATGGACTAATTAGCGGCATGTTTGTGTTCTAGATCAAGGATAGTTGTATTTCTTTATCCGTTCATAGGGTAGGTGTATTTCAAGATGGCAGGATAGAAAATACTCGATATGGAGCGGCAACCGGACAGATGGGAAGACGATAATATCTCTCACTAGTCGGCTGTCTACGCTTCGTTTTGCCTACTTTATTTGCGTGGTGATGTACGACCGTATAGGATTTTAATTTATTTATTCAATTATGCGGTGTACGATAGAAAAGTGTAGGTTTTTTTTTCTGGACGTGAAAGATAAAAAGAGCAACCTGCTGGGACGACAACATACTTAAAATTATCTGTTGTCTCTATCTTAAGTAATGTACCGTAAAAGCCGCAATGACCATTTTACAATTAAAAGAGAACATTGAATTTATGCGGTGCAATGTGTATCACCTGCATTTCAATCTGCATTTTATCATCTTAGGGCAATTGTAACAGGTGATAATAAGGAATGTGAACGTTTAAATACCATTAATGTTAATTCAGAACTTTACTCGATTTCAAATGTACTTAAGTCATTGTCGTGATCGATAAATTAAGAAATTTATTTTAAGTAAAACCGATAAGCATGTTTCTCAATACTTAAAATGTTTCTTTACAAGTAAGATCAAAAGAATGCCAGTAAATGCTAAATTGTTGACAGACACATTCACCTCCTACATATTGAGATGCGAGTCTATCAGTCCTAAACTTTGTACTGCTATGGATCATTTACTAACAGAAAACAATACTATTAACACTATCCGGAAATCGTATTCAAGAGCCATCCCAACGCAAGTCACCTACATTATAAACCAATGAGGCAAAGAAACAAATACAATACAATAGATCAGAAACATATTCAAAAGACTATATTTAGAACTAGTGCGAACAAAATCACATAACAGCACAAACGTAGCGAGAGAAAACTTCACAAATATAACTTGAAGAGTTTATTTAGATCAGCATTCGTAATATGGTCTGGACCAATCTGATCAATATAGTGGAACAGAGGACGCCGCCTGTGTTATCAAATCGTATGTAACTTAACTGGTGTCTTAGGCTCCGTTTATAATGGAAATATTCATGGAAATGTACGCCATACTTAAATAATAATCACGACAGTAGTAATATCTGTGATTATAAAGAATGTATGTTATGAATAAAAAGGTGGAAATTGATTGTGTATTATGTAAAGGCTATGAACAAGTATAATATATTATTTTAATGGTGAAATGTGTTTGGTAATATGGTATGGTATGATAGTCGTTAGTTTTTTATTTGCTACAGTTTTTATGAAGACTAGTTTCAGGTGTCAGGAGAGAAAAAGTAAACAAAGATAAGATAATAAATAAGATTGCCACATCAATAAATAATCTTTGCTTATCTTATCCCTTACGAGAACGAATTGCTTAAAGAAAAATAAATATAAGCCATTTAGAGACTAAATAAATTAATGATGAAGTAATTGGCATTTGATAATTTTTATTTTTTATTCTATACGACTAAGGTGGCAAACAAACATACGGCCCACCTGATGGTAAGTGGTCACCGTAGCCTATGAACACCTGCAACACCAGAGGCATCACTTGCGCGTTGCCGACCCTTTAGGAAAGAAAGTAGGAGGGAGGAGGAGCGGGAAGGGGAAAGAGGGTGATTGGGCCTCCGGCACTCTCACTCACCGAACGAAACACAACAGTAGGAATACTGGTATTTCACGTCGATATTCTGTGAGAGAGTAGTCCTTCCCCGGTCGAGCCGGCTCATTCATGCTAAAATCAGCGAGGCTCTACTACTCACTAAATGTGATATATCTATCCAAGTATTATGTATATATTTTTAATTATTTCTCATGATATTTGCATCAGTTATATATGCCGGTTGTAAATCTAATTGCTTTGCATGGGGTCTCAAGTTTAATACCGGGTCTGAGCAAAGTGTTATTAGAATTTTCTGTTAAGTAATTTCCAGCAGCAGCATGGAGCCTGGAACTATAGTCACCTAAACGCTCGCTCCTACTACGTGGGATCTTAATACATAGCGAAATTTAGAAGTAATTCTCCTTAGCCTTCAACTTTGGGGATAGAAGTAAGACAATCATCATTATCTCAGTCGAGTGACGTCCACTGCTGGACACAGGCCTCCCTCAAAGTTTAAGACGTGACACAAAGTCAAAGTCAAAAATCTTTATCTATATATTAATACGTGAAGCAAAAACTTTGTACCCTTTTTTACGAAAATTGCGCGGACGGAGGAGTATGAAATTTGGCACAGTTAAAGTTTATATGGAGAAGGAGGGACGAATCCTAATATTTTTATAAAATATGCATTAGAAATACATTAAATTAATGAAAAAACACTACAAGCACACAACCGTGCATTTGACACACGCAGTTGAAGCGCGTAACTATGGTTACATATATCAATATATAACGACATAATATATTAGCAAAATTTTACAGGCAAATTTTGGTCGGATTTCGAGCACTAGGCGACCTCTAGTTTCCATTATAATGTGTAAACAATTGTTAGATACATCGATTAACTGATATAATAATAAAAATAAAAAAAAGTAAATAAAAATATAAATTTGAGAAAACCCCGTTCGAGGAGTAAGAGCTTTCATGAGAAGAAACAGGCAAGAAACTCAAGGCTACTCTCATTCGCCAAATGTTTATTAACAATACAAATAAATTTTATATTCTTTTTTATATATGATCTGTGTGTAGTTGCAATGTATGTGTTCGATAATATACAATATTATTACAATACAACATTGTAATTTTAAACGTTCTTATATATCAGTACAATATCCACGGCTTTATAAAAAAGCGAACAGGACTGCCGACTACCGAACCGCGACGCGATCCAAGTAGGAATGTACTTTGATGTGCCGACTATATCGCGCTTCGGAATAATATCGCGATGTTGCCTTGTGTGTGTGTGTGTGTGTGTGTGTTGTGACAGTTTTGGATTATATTGTATGTGTGTCTGTTTGTGTACAAAAGCGAAAATATGGTGTGAACGAGAGTTCTTTCTATCGGGGAAGTTTAAGAGGGGCTGTTTTATCGGCTTGTTATGAGTGATGTTTTTTGAAGTGAAAACTCCTTTAGGCACGTTGAGCACTTCTTGGGTGAACAAAAACCATGGAATTCGCGTCATCATCACCGAACGCTTTTCATTTTTTAATTATTTATAGTGAATAAACAAGTGTTTATGATCGAGGATTAAAGTTTTCACTTCTATCGGCAGTCCCCAAAGACTGCACCAATTGTTTATTTTTTATTCTCTCATAGGCTTGCGTTTGACCGCGATCTCACCTGATTTTAAGTGAGGATGCAGTCGATGATGATGTAAGAGATACAGATAAATATAATTTAGTTTGATGTTGGAAATTTGTACTTATTTATTCTTATGTTATATGTTGTAATATCTAGAGCTGGGTAGCAGGCAAGTGGTCGCCTTGACGCTGCTGCTGGGCCGTGTGTGTTGTGATTTGAATCCCTCAGGGGCAATTAGTCCACAAATAATTGTTCTGAATCTAGATTATATGATATATGATATTTTGTGTCCGTTTTTAACGTCCCCCGTGACGCAGGGACTTATAGCTAATCGCTATTTGTTTTTTTTTTTCAAAATAAATTAAATACCGTTAATGTGGCTTCCGAGGCATGCGGGATTAAACATATTTTTACGCTTGACAATCTATTTATTAAGGTAAGTTATATGATATTTACGTACAATACAAATCTTAGGCAATAAAGTCTACACTCTTCTCATCCTATTTTAAAGGATGACAAGTAATGTGGGTTGCTAATTACTAGTATATGTATAGCTAAGTTTGGCTTAGAAGTGGGTTTACGTCAGTAGAAGGACAGATGGGATTCTAACCCGCGACTATTTGACGTCAGGTCCAATAGCTTATCCATTAGGCTATCGTCACTTCGTATTAATATTCTTCTTCCTTCAATCCTGGGTCCTTTAAGCGGGGCGTGAAAAAGCACCTTCTCAGTTCGTCAAAGTAGAGACCTCAACATCGCCTCGGCTGCTATGAGGGCGGTGTGGAGGCCACTGCTCTTAGACCACACGACTGTTTAACATCAGGTGGAGTGTAGTCATTTTGACGAGCAAAAAGAAAATGATTTAGCATAGAGCTGCTACTCAGAGGAGTTACGTAATGAGATTTCGTCGGTTTGGTACACCTCTGCCTATCCCTTTGGATATGTCATACGTGAATCAATGTCTGCATATAATTTTGAAGCCAAATACAGTTTCTACTAAAAACCTTTCTAGCCTCATCTATATATTAATACGTGAAGCGAAAACTTTGGATCCCTTTTTACGAAAATTGGGCGGACGGAGGAGTATGAAATTTCGCACACTTATAGTTTATACAGAGAAGAAGTGACGAATGCTAATATTTATATAAAATATGTATAATAAATACATTAAATTAATGAAAAAACACTACACGCACACAACCATGCATTTGACACACGCAGTCGAAGCGCGTAACTATGGTTACATATATCAATATATAATGACACATATTATCAGCAATATCTTACAGACTCAACTTTATTAATTAAAAATGTATGTAAGTTCTATGCAATACAGAGAATCCAAAGTGCTAAAATTATTTCAATTAGGTTCATAACATAGTTTCAAAACATTACATTTTAAGTAAATTAAAACGTTAACTTTACAACTTCAATTCTGATATGGCGTCATCACCGCATTTTAATTTACAATCGTGTGAAAATGTCCACTTAACTTAGTACTATATTTTTAATTAACTTAGAAGTGGTTAGAACTGAACATTTCACTTGGACGTTGTAAAGACTGCGGTGTAAAATGTATATTGATTTATTGGTTCGATAGTTCGCACGGTCTAATGTGTGGGCCGATGACCCACAGAAAAGACTTTTCTGTTGCATATAAATAGAAGCGAGCCTATTTGCAGAATAATGTGCAGCGTGAACCACAAAAAATACTTTTCTGTTGCATTTAGACAAAGGCGTGAATAGTTTTAGAATTATGTGTACGGCGGTGCTCCACAGAAAAACTTTTCTGTGTCTTCATATAGACAAAAGTGTGCTTAGTTGCAGAATAAAGTGCAAAGCGACGAGTCACAGAAAAGAGATTTTCTATTGCATATTAACAGAATTGTGCCTAGATTCAAAATAATGTGCAGGGCAATGAATTACAGAAAATATTTACAATGCCTAGAGTTTCAGAATAAGACAAGCTCGATGTGTATATATATGTGTCTTTGCTATTAAATCTTCAATTTCAGTTAGATGTCCCGAGATAACCAAAGGCGTACCAGAACCTAAATAAATACTATAAACTATTATTTTATGCGGGATCCAGTATTTTGTAAAGCGAACCGACTTTTACGTATCGCCAAAGCATAATAAATAACCACTTAGTGAAAATGTTACTCCTTTGTAAATCCACTAGCACAAGCCAGGGTGCAAATAGACTGCACGGCATCAAAGCTCAATTTCCAGGTTACACAAACAAAAAAACATCATCTTTTTGGGATACTAACTATTTAGGGCTCTGAGAGTAGCGATAACTCAGTGGAGAGACCAACAGACTGCAATGCAGAGGGTCTCGGGTTCGAACCCACATCGCGCACCTCTGACTTTCGAAAGTTATATACATACATACAAACATACATAGATTCACGCCTGTTTCCCAGAGGGGTAGGCAGAGACTACGGATTTCCATTTGCTACGATCCTGACACACTTCTCTGGCTTCATTCACTTTCATCACATTCCTCATACACGCCCGTCGGTTTAAGGAGCTCTTAACCTGGCCTTTGTCCAGAACGCCTCCGATCTGGTCGAGAAACGTTCGCCTAGGTTTTCCCCTTGCGACTGTTGCATTCACACTAGCCTTATAAACTTTCTTAGTCAGTCTTTCCTCGTCCATTCTTTCTACATGTCCAAACCAGTTTAAATACAATCAATACGCACATAATTTCGAAAGTTATATGACTTTTCGAAATTATGTGCGTATTGATTGACAATTATCGTCTGCTCCATGCCTCGGAGAGCACTTTAAGCCGTCGGTTCCGGCTGCCATAAACATCTATGGTAGTCGTTATTGGGAAGTCAGTGCCCTCTAATATCCTGACACTGGTCTAGTTTTAGGGTATCGTTAGCCTTCGGGTTGCCGAGGTCAGATGGAAGTCACTCCGTGTAAAAACTGATATTCAGTCAAATCCGGTTAGACTAGAAAGCCGACCCCAAGTGACTTGGGCATAATAAGGGCTAAGGAGAAAAGAACTATTTAGGTCTCTGAAACTGCACAATTATAGACGATAGTAGAATTAGTTGCCTAATACATAAGACCAGAAATAGGCAAATTTTGCTACAATCCTAATTACCAGGACTATACCTGGCAATTGAGGCGCTCATAGCCAGTTACACTCGCTGATTGGTAAACGATTTGCGAAGTTAAGCAACGTTGGGTGCGGTCAGTCTATAGATGGGTGACCGCTTAGTGGTATTTCATCTGAGCGTCTCCGTGCTTCGGAGGGCACGTAAAATGTCGGTCCCGTTTGTTGTCAAATTGATAGCAGTCGTTAAGCCGTGTCAGAGGCCTACGGGCGGCTTGAACAACTCTTGATAACAGGTTGGCCACTAAATACACGACAAAAAAAAAAGAAGACCTGGCAATATGAATTAGAAGTGTAAAGCAGAAATAAAGGCACCCTATGGTGCTTTTATTTCTGCATTACACTTACTAGTAATATTAACAAATAAAATTTATAACCTTATCTACGACACAATATTGAAAAGCTAATCGAGTCCTATAAAACAGTTATTACCGAATGCAATTATATTTTACTATGTCCATGGGGCCATTATCACATCTGTGGACATTTAGTTTTATGTCAATTTAATAGCGAAATATAAACATTACTGTTGAAAAACTAATCTAGTAAACAGAGTTGCTTATAGTACTAGAAATTAAAATATTTGTCCGGTTTAACATCTACTTGATAATTTATAGATAAAACCAAGTTGGCCGGTCAGTTCTAGTGGATACCGCTGATAGCTTTTCTTTATTGCTGATGAAGTGACTATTCACTACTAAGATATAAATGTTTGTTATTATGATCAAAGTTGATTTAACTTGGACAAAGTGTTGTCGGCTTTTTGTGCTAGGAAAACTGTTTCTATAAGCCAGGAGTTTCTATTGTTTCTTCTATAATTATAGAAAATTCTTTACTAAATACAAATTACTCCTTTACATTAAGCAAGTACTCTAATTGGTTTTAACTGCCTTCGTGGCGGTAGTGAATGCGACTGCTGTGCATGAGGTCTTGGTTTCGAATCCTGGGTCGGGCCAAGAAAAATTAATTGGGTTTTTCTGTTAAGAAATCTCAATAGCAGCCCGGAGTTAGGCAGTTGGCGATGTTAGACACCCCCGTGCCTCCTACGCCTGATCTCTCCTGGGCGTGTCGGATTACCGTCACATCGGATCATGAGACTGAGGGAACAAAGATTGCACTTGTGTTTGCGCAAACACTTGTAGACTAAAATATCTCCTGCGTAGATGGCCAGACTCCGTTAAGATTGGCCGCTTTGACCGAAATTCAAATTCGAATAGAACATGTGCCACGGATGTCATAGTGCCAGTAAACCATGCTATTACCATGAAAAAACCTTCACAAATTAAATGCTTATATAGGAAGCAGTATAATGATATACCTGTCAGCTACTTCAAGCAAAGCAGAGGACGGGAAATAGTTAATATTTAAGTAATAAAAACTTTGATATATATTTAACAGTAGTTGTGCACGTGACTATTTTGGGCGTAATGATGATCCACTTTCACCACACACGGAGGCTAGTCTCGATGCAAGAATTACGACTGTGACAAGTATTTGAGTTTAATAACATGGTAGTATGTGTTATATAAGAAAACGTTGCCACCTCGTTTAATATTTCATACAGATACTTGCAGCTATTTTGTGTCAAGTCAAGTGAAATTAGCAGTTTAGTTTTTGTTTAAAGCTTTCGTCAAATTAGAAAGCGAAAAGATTAAGTGAACGCCGCACCATGAGTTATTTCGGTCTGATCCCCAAATTGAATCCACTGCTGACTATTATTATAATTTTTTTCCTAACTGATTCACTTTGTATATTCCGAACATCCGTCCCCAAATTTTTAAGAGGTTTTATGAGTAGTAGAGCCTCGCTGATTTCAGCATGAATGGGCCGGCTCGACCGGGGAAGGACTACCCTCTCACAGAATATCGATGTGAAATAACAGTATTCCGACTGTTGTGTTTCCTTCAATGAGTAAGAGTGCAGGAGGCCAAATTACCCTCTTTCCCACTTCCCACTCCTTCTCCTTCCCACTTCCTTTCCTAAAAGGTCGGCAACGCGCAAGTGATGTTGCAGGCGTCTATAGACTACGGTGAGCACTCAGGTGGGCCGTATGCTTGTTTCCCACATTAGTTTTATAAAAAAAAATCTATGGCATGGTCTCTCAGTGTACTATGTTTTATGCAAACCCATTCAACGGTTAAAGCGTGATTAAGTAACAAACATACAAACATATTTTCTTATATTCAATAAGTAATATTACTTGAAGTTATAGAAACATACCTTCTAATATCGAGTCCATAGTTTGTCTGTATAAGTTGTTTCTCATCTTAACGAAGAACATCTCTTCAGGTCTTTCAGGAAGGTAGTAGACCACCAGTTCTGTATGTGCTGAAACTGGCTTCACCGCCTCGTAGACTGGCTCACCCTTTACTTTTGTGCAGACTAAGTTTACCTGGTGGAATAAAGTGGCTATGAATGTTACTTCTTTACGAAACAATAAAAATAGACTTATATTTGTAGCTCAGTGGGGAGTCCAACAGACTGCAATGCAGAGGGTCTCGGGTTCAAACCCACGTCGCGCACCTCTGACTTTCGGAAGTTATATGAGGTTTCGAAATTATGTGCATATTGGTTGACAATTATCGCTTGCTCCGTGTTTTGGAGAGCACGTTAAGCCGTCGGTCCCGGCTGCCATGAACATCTATGGCAGTCGTTATTGGGAAGTCAGTGCCCTCTAATATCCTGACACTGGTTTAGCCTTATGGTATCGTTAGCCTTCGGTTTGCGGAGGTCAGGTGGCAGCCGCTTCGTGTAAAAACTGATTTCCAGTCAAATCCGGTTAGACTAGAAAGCCGATCCCAAGTGACTTGGGAATAATAAAGGCTAGAGAGAAGAAGATTTGTAAATATTCGGTTGACAGACTGGCTATAGTCTACCACGCCAGCTATTGGTGTTTTTTTTTAGTTTTTTTTTTTTTGGTTAGTGGGCAAACGAGCAGACGTATGGCCTGATGGTAAGCGATTACCGCCACCCATGCACACCTGCAACACCAGAGGAGTTACAAGTGCGTTGCCGGCCTTTTAAAAAGGAGTACGCTCTTTTCTTGAAGACCTCGCTTGTCATCGAGAACTTTTTAATTAACATGAATACCGCAGTACTTCAAATGGTCATCTAACCACTGAACCGCCAATAAAACGAGTGATGAGGGTTCGATATCGCAACGGAACCAAAATTGTGTGATTCATTCAGAGAGACATTGTGAATTTTGTGTAAAAAATGTTCTGTAATCGTCTTTTACACAAAAGACGAACAGCATGATGCTTGTGTCTGGTTGTCCTTTGTGGCGGAGTATGTTTGCATATCATATAAAAAATATCACTATCTTGATTTTAGTTTACTTTTAGGAAATTCCGGTTCCCCTTAATTTTTTTTGTCACTGGTTAAGGAAAATGTTTGGCTATTTAACTGCATATAAAAACCAGATATGCATATCGTATCGTCGTACGTGAGACCTATAATATACCTAACTGACTAGGCTACAACTGCACATAGAAATAATTCACTTAAGCTTATTATACAAATCTAAATAATATAATAGTGCAAAGTCATATCTAAGGAACCGTTACCATATCAAAGTACTTACGTATCAGTAAATAATTATCACACGCTTTAACGGTGAAGGGAAAGCATCATAAGGCGAACTGCACGTCTGAGAGTCGAAAGACCTTTAAATCTTCTAAGTAGTAGGTATTATGACGATAGTTATTGTCTCCTAAACCATTTTATTTTATATCAAGGCCTGATAAGCAGGAACATAACTAAGAGAAGATGCTTTTTAAACCACAAGGGTGGCAAAAAAACATACGGTAGTGTTAGTAAAAAGTTATCATGGTCGGTTGTACTTAAAAGCACTACGCAATGGCACATTGTTGATAGAATAAAAACTTTTGTCTCTGTTAAAAAATGTGTTCACAATCATCATGACACTAGGCACGTCGAGAGCATAATTTTCGTTACTATATAACTAATAATTCATTAAAATAGATTTAAAATCTCAGTGACACTTACTTGTGGTCCATAATTATCTGATACACGAAGAAATCGCACCCAATTGCAGTGACGCACTTGGACTCCACCAGACGTACACACCTCATCAAACAGCCCAAACCGATGTCGGATCTGTTGACAAAACAAATATATAATTAAACAAGAATCCAAGGCTGATATTGGGCTAATCGAGGTAAAGATAATCATAAAGAAATTTTAGTTAAAAGCACTTCAAGGAAATACAATTAATCGAGACAGGATTGATCTTAAATCTCAGTAAAGTGATCTTAGTTATGGCTAATCAAACAAACTACTTTATATTTTTAAGGCACTTTCTTAAAATTATGTAAGCCACACATTTTCTATAGTGTACTGCCTAAACTACTGGCGAGCTATCCTACAAAAAAGTAATCTCGAATTGAAATTGGACATCGACAATTATTATTTTAGTAATAATAATGTTTTCACTGTATATTCAGAAACGTGTCTGATAGTGAGATCTAACAGAATAACAATGCTAACTTATATGCAAATATCATTTTCGTAAAAGAAAGTATTTTGAAAAGTCAAAAATACGACAGAATCTCACGCTTAAGCTCTAGCTCGCTAGCTCTGTGAAGAGGTCTGATAGAAAATATATCTTTGTACGCCTCGTGACTTCGTTCATTTATAAACACAAACAAAATATTAGGTAGGTAGATACTCAAGATATAAAATACAAAACTGTTTCTTGATAGCTCTAGAACCTATTAAGAAACGTTTTCATTCGTAAACGCGGCATCCCGATCTCATTACAGAAGCTTAAACGAAAAAAGGGCTACAGACTAGACACTGCATTAAACTTTCCACGGGCCGGATTTCAATTAGAGATAACAGTCATTCATATCAAAAGGCATTAGTAGTAAAATGTTCTGAGCGCAATACTCGTACTGCATTATCATAAACGCGATGAAAATTGGCGGTGCATTTCTCTAATCCGAAGCGGCAAAGATTAAAACTTAGGCTGTAGATAGGCAAGTAAGTGAGGTTTAATATTGTAGGTATTTGTTATCTTTGCGGATAATCTCGTAGGTACGTTTATAAATTTGCCTAATATAAAATAATATTAGATATTTGTTACAGATGGTATTTTATGAATAACGGTTTATATTGTGTTATTCTCAGTGCTTTATATAACGCAATTATAAGAAATTATGACCTGTTAGATATTAGTAAATTCTTTGTTTTATGAATAATATACCTGACAAAATCTGGGTGGCATATTGGCAGGAATGAGTCTATTGTGTTTATTTTTATGATTATGTTAGTTTGAAAATCAGTATTATGATATAATTATTTCAATAAATTAGTTTTTAAATTTGTCTTTGTTAATTCGGAGTGCAGTCTAAAACTCTTGATTTGATGCCCGGTACAAGCATTATATTACATCTTTCATTAAAGAAACTATCGATAAAAATAAGGTATCTGGGCACAAATCTGGTGAATGGCAAAATACTCGCCTATTGGAGACATCGGCAAACATTTACAAGTTTTCCTTAGTATTTCTACTGAACAACAGAAAAATCTAGGTTATTCGATCGTCGAAATATATAAACTGTTTCATAATCAAGTCTTATTTAATTTGGTAAAGTAAACAGTATTCAAACACATTCAATAATGCCAAAGTAAAACCGCGCTAAATAAAGAAAGAATCAAGATAAATGATTAATAGTGTATCCAACTATTTGATAAATTGCATTAAGAGTTAAATCGTGACTAAATTAATTAAGTTTGCTGCCTAAAATAATTATTTATAACATGTGACTTAATTGAAGATGTGTGAATTTGAATAGAAGCAAATTAAAAAGATAAAAATATATTATGAAATTTCTCGAGATAACATCTTTAGGCTAGTTTTATTATAATTTCTATGTTTTGACGATCCGTTATCAACTATTAGTAGTGAGCAAATATTGTATAAATCAGTTTTTTTTAGTGATCAGTATCGTATACATCTGTGACTTTTAGTAAGTGGCCTTTAAATTTATTTATTATTATGACATGGAATATTTTGTTTTTATTACTTTTAGCTTCTGGTTATGGTTTGGTGTGTAGAAAATTATATATATTCCAATGCCTGCTTCTGCATCCTGAAGAAAAAGCACCCATTATAATTACTCCTTTGAAACGTTGACCGTTATGACGTTATGAATATTATGTTAAATTAGAATTAAATATGATGTTGACTTACAAACAAACTTAAGCCTAATTCTATAAAGAAAAAAATATATAGAATATGAAAACTATACGATAGAAATGAAAACTTTAATGCTTGATCATAAACACTTTTTTATAAACAAAAAGAAAAAAAGGGGCGGGTCGAATTTCTGATACTCTCTCAAGAGTTATTAAGGGGGTCAAAATTTCGTTATTTTTTTAAGTAGGACGCACCATTTCTGAGATATTGTTAATATTCTAAAATAATTGAAAAATGGAAAGCGTGGAAGCGTGACGATGACGCGAGTTCTATGATTTTTGTTCACACAAGAAGTGCTCAACGCACCTAAAGAAGTTTTCACTTCAATAAGCTGAGGTATATTTCATAGATCTCTGCTGCAGATTAAATTCACTTATATTTAATACATTTAGAGCCTAAATAATCTTAAATACTTTTTATTTAATTTTTTTATTTTTGTATAAGACAACTCCTAGAAATAATGCCTGTATCGCGAGACACTTAAAAACATTCAAACAACGAACACAAAAAAACATCCATATAGTGGGCAAGAAATGCAACATAATTGTAAGTGAAAATACAACACTAATGGAATTAACAGTATCAATATCTAAAACTAGCTTCAACAATCTACGCATTTCTACCATCTCATTAAAGTACCTACTTTAATATTGGCATCACACTTTCACAGTGTCTTATCTGCTCCATTTATTCTGTGGTTGCTTTCAACAACCGCCAACGCTATAGGTTATGCGTAATGACGTGAAAATTACAACAAATATGAGCGCGGCGCATGCGCTCTGAGCCGCAAGATTCAATCTGCTATGTTACCTTGTTGCAATTAACGGTCCAGATAGCCAACGAGATAAAGTACAGCTAGGTATACGAAATTAATTAATTGAATAGCGTATTTGATTTATTAAATGTACTAGTTTGCTTGTGTGATCTCGCCCTTGTGATGATGTGGATATTCTCGTTTATTATTTTAGTCTATATTATAGTTTGTTATTAAGTTTCTTCGATTTTGGTAGGTGTAAGTTTTATTCGAATCATAATCAAATATTCGTATCAAATTTTGATAACGCGATAAGAACTCGATAACAATTTTTTGGTCATCTCTCGAGTCTGCTAGCTTCTCATGTCCCGTGAATAAATTAATTAATTTTAATTTTCTTTTAGTTTCTGGCGCTAGGATTCGAATAGATTTTCAACCTTACCCTTGATTTTCAATCAACAATAAATATATTAGAATAATGACTAAATATGATTCGAGTGAATTCAAATTATTCGTACGATTGATAATTGCAGTTTGCTATATAGTATCTAAATTCATTAAAATCTTGAACTGTAACTCTTTATTAGAGTAGATAACAACCACAGAAGATCATGAGATATTTTTTCTGTAAGTGAGCTGTAAACAAAATGCTCTAGTTATTTTGGTATGTGTTAGCATGAATACGACAGATTTTGAAAGATTTGCAACTAGTAGTTGGGTAGTAGAGCCTCGCTGATTTCAGCATGAATGGGCCGGCTCGACCGGGGAAGGACTACCCTCTCACGGAATATCGACGTGAAATAGCAGTAGTCCTACTGTTGTGTTTCGTTCGGTGAGTGAGAGTACCGGAGGCCCAATCACCCCCTTTCCCCCATCCCGCTCCGTTTCCTTCCCACGTCCTTTCCTAAAGAGTCGGCAACGCGCAAGTGATGCCTCTGGTGTTGCAGGCGTCCATAGGCTACGTTGACCACTTACCATCCGGTGGGCCGTATGCTTGATTGCGACCTAAGTTGTATAAATAAAAACAAACTTATATGTGTTACGGTAACCGCTGACCGCTTAGTGATCTGTACGTTTATAAATTACTAGCTGTCCCGCGCAACTTCGTCTGCTTCATATAGGAGAATTTTAACCATTTTCGCAACATTTTTCATTGCTGCTCCGCTCCTTTTGGTCGTAGCGTGATGTTATATAGCCTATAGCCTTCCTCGATAAATGGGCTACCCAACATTAAAATAATTTTTCAATTCGAACCAGTAGTTCCTGAGATTAGTGCGTTCTAACAAACAAATAAACAAATTCTTCAGCTTTATAATATTATTAGTATAGATTAATTAAAATATAACTGTTAACTTTATTAATATTGAAATAAATTTTCAATGTATGTATCGTAATCTATAACGTTATTGCTAAAATAATATTGAAGTCATTTAACAGGTAGGTGTTATCCCTTTAATTTAGCGAAATCCGTTGTTTAATTTATGTATACAAACTATCTATCCTTTGCACGTTGTTGCTTGGTGAAAGTAGATATTTACACACTTAGTTAGTTTGGTTTATAGCCTTCTAATTATATATATAACTATACAGTATATAATATAAAGATACTAGCTGATCCGTCAAACGTTGTTCTGCCATATAAATTCATTCGACCTATCGAATGAATTTATATGGCAGAATTGGACATTATTTATTGGACACCCTGTCCCTAGACAGGCTGTCCAATCACCTAGCGATATGAAATAATACTTTACGACCTATTCCCATACGTACCAAGAATACATATAAAATTTCATAAAAATCTGTCGAGCCATTTCGGGGGATTGCGACTACTAACACCGTGGCACGAGCTATATATATACATATATATATATATATATATATATATATATATATATATATATATATATATATATATATATATATATATATATATATATATATATATATATATATATATATATATATATATATATCGTATATGGTATTGATCATATACATCTATATATAACATATTGTAGGGAAATATAAGTATGAAAGTGTTTATTAGAAAAAGCTTTAACGAAAATTTGAACTCGTTTCTGTTATGTATTCGACTTATTAAGTAAACTATTCGTAAACTACCATATTCGGTCAATAAAAAGAATTTTAAATGTTTACTTTTAAATAGAGAACTCAAAAGATTTGTTATAAGATTTCACATTCAAATAGCGATTATTTCTTTATGGCCAGGCGGCCATAATTCCAAACACAGACTATTATTCAAACACGAATCTTTTTTTTAGTTTCTTTACGCAGTAACAATCAATCGACATAAACTACTATGACATTTGAATAATTATTCACATTGCGAAATATTTGAACGTCTTTTTAACTCATTCGATTTTCTTAATTCCTTTGCATCCGAATAAACTATCAACATCAACGATTATAACATTCGAATAATAATCAATATATTCAATTAATCATTCGAGTTATTCGATTGTTCCTCGATAGTAGTACATCGCTAGTTAAACGCATACTACGATGTTTTAGTATGACGACAAAATTAGTTCCTCTCTCTATTACTCCTCTAGTAGCTGTACACGACACCCACATAGGTAGAAACAGAATAACTTCATTCCTACTTAGCCTCGCGGCGTATCTCAACATTAAAATTTATTTAACTACAATCAATTTTACTATGATAAGCGTTTATGACTGTTTATGAATATTCAATGGCTGTACTTAAATTAGATATGGTCACAAAATGATCATGCTAAAATATAATAAATATGTTAATTTATGTTAATAATGTGCGCATATCGGATGTTTAATTTTTAATATATGGGATCGATTATAAATCTTACTTAAACCAACAGTATTTCTTAAGAAATAATCATGTTTGCCGAATTCATATTGGTGTTGACTTTTTTATGGAAAACTGTAGTATAACGATAAATTAGCTAGCTCATTATTTTAAAATTAATCATCAGAAAAGCATATTGAGATGGGTTAATAAAATAGAGAATATATTGCCGTATCCTGCGAATAAGATGACACTTGCTTATTACCAAGTTTATAATCGTTTTTTCTTTTATATTCTGTAGTTGTATACTATATTATGAAGAGAAATATTTCTACATTTTTTGTTTGTATTTTCTCATCCGTAATGGTAAGGTAAAGCAAGCCCACATGATGCTAAGCAGTTACCGTAGAGTTTTAGACTGAGAACTGCTTGTGACAGTCATTATAGACAGTTCATAGACTAGTTTGTTTAGGAAATACGAAGATGAGGTGGATTCTAGAGTCAAAAAAAGAGATCCATCAAGACTGATAATGCCAATGAAAAAAACTGCCTTGTCTCACAAAAATTGTTATGTCATGACTATTAAAATATATAATAGAATCCCAAAATATATAAGAGAATTGCCAAATGGGAAATTCAAGAAATCACTAAATGATTGGTTATTACAGAAATGTTTCTATAAGGTAGATGAATTGTTACAAATCATAATTTGATATTTTACTTGACATTATATAATTTTAGTTTTTATTTTTTTTTATTTGATTGTATTTAAATGAATTATCGACATTACTTTTTAATTTTATTTTGACATGACCTTAAAATGTGTACTTAATATTAGGACCTTTATTGATTTTTAAAGTTTGTGGCTACTTATAATTATTATAAATTCTTTGCATGTCGGGTAAACCGGCGAAATATGTGAACATTTTTTATCATGTACATTTGAACAACCTACTACCATGTTTCATGCAAATAAATAATAATTTCATTTCATTTCATTTCACCCTGGCCGAAACGTCAGGCGATCTCTAGAACTACTAAGTTCTAGAGATCAACGCATTCAAACATGCAATGTGAAAAGTATAAGGGCTTTTGTTGGTGTATATATTCAACAATTATTAACAAATCTAACATATTTTTACTGTGGTTACGCTATTACCGATGATATAAACCTAAAACGTTATCTATCTAAGCAAACACTACACGCAGTTGTGGCTCTACTCGAAACTGTGTGCAGTGTTTGATTTCGAGGCCAAAATCTTAGTCATCCATTTTTTGCACCACATTCGAGCAGTAGCCCCCATAAATCTGTGGTCCCGTTATTTCAAATAAATTGCTCCGTCTGCAGTCCTTTGTGACGTCGGCTTTTTGTCCAGATGATGCACGCCTAACCACTATGTATGGGAATTGAATCTTAGGGAAAACTGTTAGGCAGTATTTTCTAAAATATTTCGGCCATTGAATACAAACTACAGCCTTTAGTAGTGCAGTATTTTGTTTTGTACGAATATGGTTTCATTTAAAATAGGACCAGTTGATTATATAAGACTTAAAAGTGTAGGTACGATTTTTACCTACCCAGCCGTTCAAATCCCAATTGGCCCAAGAAAAGGTTATTAGATTTTTCCGTCAAGAAATTCTTAGTAGCAGTATCTTAGGGAGCTCGCTGTGTTGCAAAGCTCTGTGCCGCGTAAAGCACGTACAGCCATTGCTTTTGCGTCTAATTTTCCTGTCATATATTTTCCATTACATCAGACTATGAGAATTCATAAATAGAGAGTGCACTTGTATTTGCGCACACACTTGTATACTATTATATGGCCTGCACAAATAGCCAAGTTAGGTACCTAAAGTTAGCCGCCATGAACGAATTTCCGTTTGTAACTCCTATAAATATGATGTTACGAAAGATGCGACTTTTGACAAGGCTGGAACTGTTTCAATAAGGCTTTTTATAGTGGCCATTTAATGTTTTCAAGTGGACTCGTACCTACTAGGGTCAGTTCGCTACAGTAGGTAGACATCTAAGTTCATATTTTAATGACAGCCAAACAAAATCGAGTGCAATAAAAAACTGGTCGCAGCAGAGGACTGTTACATAGCAGGTAATAAATCTACGCTATTGGGGTTGGGTGTTTAATAGACCGGTATAATGAAACTATTGATTATCAACGTCGTCTGACATCAATAGTTGGATAGATGTCTGGCGGTCGAATTAAGTCTACATAAGAAAATTATGTTTGTATGACCATAGTCATACCCGTATATTCCTGTAGACAAAATTCAATTATCTCAACATTTGCTATGTAATAGTTGCCCTCTACCTGGCGCATTTATCGCTATTGACCTTTGACTAACTGTGAACATTACCTTGGTGGTGTAGTAGTTGTATGTGACTGCTGTGCATGAAATTTTGAGATCGATTCTCGGGTCAGGCAAGTGTTATTACCCCCTGAGTCTTCTTCAGAGGTTAATTAAAACATTATGTGGGTCTGTGTGTCTGTCTGTTAGTGACAAGCATAGCTCCGAAACAACTAGACCGATTGACTTGTAACTTAGTGTGCAGACACCTTGGGGTCATACCTCGGTCGAGTTTGAATATGGGCCCTGTGGGTCAAAAGACCCCCGAGATATAGGTGTCACAAGGTCACATGAAGACGAAGAGGTAGAATCCTGGGTTTTTACACCCATACCGTTAGGTTTTTAGTTTCAAAAAACTCTTATAGAACAGCTTTGTCCGTCCGACTGTCTGTTATACAACTTTCAACTCAAGAACCGTAAGAGCTAGAGACTCGCGGTCAACGTCATTCGACTCAGCATAGTTGATATACTCCCGAAATGACTATGACCTTTGACCTCTGACCTCAAGGTCACGTGGTATCACGTGACCTTTGCATATTACATGAACCATTTTTTCGAACTCTAATATTTACGGCAATTCACTGCCGTTTCTCATTTTTTTATTAAAACTCTGTAGCAGCAGCTCGGCGCATAGAACTATGTCCAGTGAATGGTAATAAGTTCGCTCTTTCGGCTCGCTCTTAAAACCACAGCTAGCGAAACGTGGGGTGTAATACACGTATGCTTATCCCTTTAGAGAAGTAGACGTGATACAATCCTAACTATCCTAATCCTAATCATCTTCTAATATTATAAAAGCAAAAATGAGTTTGTTTGTTTGTTACCTTTTCACGCCTTACTTTGTCAGGTGTACAGAAACGGACATGGGCTACCTTTCAACCCGAAAAAAATTACTGTTCTCGAGGAAAACAATAATAACGTTCTTACGATATTAGATGGCGCCACGTGTCTTTCGAATCATGATTGAATTATATTATTACAAGCAGAGTACAACCCCAATTGATTGTCAAATTCTAAATTAACGCCAACGAAGCCGCGGGCCTTAGCTTGTTTATGTATAATTTTGATAAAAGCCACATTGCCCGATTCAGGTAACCGACCAAAATTGTATAACTCACACAAACTTATGCCAATAAGGCAATCTCTACTCATTATGTATACTGTATAATTAAGATTATATAGTTCCAATTAATTAACTCAAGCTACTGGCTACGAATAAGCGATTTTATACACAATTGTACCAATTAATTAAAAACATCTATGGCCAGTCCATAAACATCTTTACCATATCAATCAATGATTAATAAAAAATAATTCTTAACTTCAAAATTATGATAAACACTGCTAGTTGCTTACACTATTATAAAGCTTCGTTATGGCAATAAAATAAACTTTATATAATATAAATAATAATACCTAATAAAATACTACGCACTGTGGTTCGTTATAGAATAAGTTTTAAAATTCCGTACGTCGTCGAATCGATCCGAATTCATTACCGATTGCCGCAATCGTTTTCTGTATCGATTTTTAATCAATCTCCTAAATGGTCTCTATCAAATTTAATTGACGTCAATCGTGAGGGAGTTAAAAAGCGTTCGTATATTGATCGAACGATCTGGAACGATCAGTAGGAAAGTAATGAGAGCACTGATTATTACGTTTTGGTGACATTACGTATCAATAAAAATACTTTTAATACGAATCAATAAACAAGTATATACCTACTTAGGGAGTATCTTCTTCGATTATTTTTATTATTAAATTGAAAATCTTATTTTATCCCAATGGGAAAGGCATCGGCCACGCGATGAGAGAAGTCATGGGGTCGAATCTTTTCTTAGCACTACGGACGTAAACCACTTATAATACGGGCATATTAATTCAGCTGAAGAGGTAAACAAAAATACTAGTAATTTGTTTCTTATAATATTGATTATAATATTATAATTATTATATTGTAGTAATGCCAACCCTGTATTAAACTGTCCCACTACTGGGCATGGGTCCCTTCTCAGTGTGAGAAAGGTTAGGCCATAGTGCAACACGCTGACCCAGGGCGAATTAGCAGATTTCACACATCTTTGAGAACATTATGGAGAACTCTTAGACATGCACGTTTCCTCACGATGTTTTCCATTACCATTAAAGCGAGCGATAATTAACTATTTAATACGTACATAACTTCGAAAAGTCAGAGATGCGCGCCTTGGGTTCGAACCCGAGAACTCTGCGTGGCAGTTCAACTGTGGCAGTATTCCTCACTGGACTACAGCTGCCTTTAAAATTGATAGCCGATAGACAAAAATAAAACTAATTTAATTATGTTGCCACCGCCAGCTTATTACTTTAATACATTTTTAATCTGCTAACAGTACCTAAACATAACATAATAGATCATTTTAGATTAATGAGTATTATTAACTTTAATTAAATTAATAAAACATTTGCAAACTAAAGACTTTGAAAAATTATGTTATTAATTGAAATGCGTTTGTTGAATGTTTCGTCTCAAGCCAGGTGTACAGTGGGTTTGACTTTTTAAACCATCTCTAAATATACACAGTATATATTTTTAATTTAAATAATATAATAAAAAATAAACCTTTTGCTAGCACTGCAGAATCTACCTACTAATTATGACACATTTTTTTCTGAAACACTTATTTCTATACATATACATATATTGGGCCTCAATCGCTTTGTCACGTATTTAAAGGTATACCTATGTCATTCCCAACGTTTCAACCGTCTTGTATCGATCGTGGTCACGGATTGATCCGTTGTCTAATATAATATTTACAAATCACGTTAGCTTAAAAACATTCACCTATTCCTAATACAAACAAAGAAACAAACAAACTACCCTACAACAAATTAACGCCGCGTAACTCAATAAACAATATAATAATTTCACTGTCACATTACCGTAAGCAGCATTCTCACTTGGCGCACGGCAGCGCTTGCGCACCTCGAGCGATCACGATCTACGGATCTACAGAAGCGAGCCCGCGGCGTCAAATCGGTGCGCGCACGCTTCGTGTGTGTGGTATTCACATTGACCGGTGGCGGGTCATTTCGAATATAGTATTTTAGTTAAAAGAAGGATGCGGGGAATTATGGGAAATTGGTTTTTAGGGTTGATTTATTGCAGATTTTTGTTGCAGATTTAGTCGTGATTTTGGGTTTGGCTGTGCAGTTTTGGGTCACGCTACTGTCTGTAATCATTTACATCTCTGAGGTCTGGTTATCGAGAGCATCTACATAGTTAGTCAAAGATTGACTAAAGAAATTCTGGAAACAAGATGGTGGATGAGATGAGCTGAAGATGGAGAGTGGTAATGTCTGTATCAAAACAACAAGTAAAGATAGGTGCGTAATACATTGCAAAAAGGTTTGTCTGTTTACTTTAAACCTACCTTCTGTATCAAGATGAATGTTTAAAAATTATTCAGGTCCTGCATAAAGAAAATGTTAGAAGCTAATGAGCGAACATTGATGTAGAATGAAGCCTACAAAAGTGGTACATCAGAATTATTGCAGGTGGTAATTCGTACATATTCTATTCTGCTCCAGTATCACAGCGGTATTTAATCCAACTACTATGCACGTGGTTCGATTGTCGGACCAGGTAAAACGTCAATGTACCTTTTTGTAAAAATATCTAAGCAGCAGTATCTATGCCTGGTAAAACGGTAATTAGCTCGCCCTAAAATGTCATGTGTGACCTAAAACTATACTTGACTAAATTAAGGTATAACCTGTTGGTGCGACAATGCCAGTATGAAATTTTATATAAGCGATAGTAATGAATCATCAAATAATTTATAATATAATATATATTCTACCACATACACACAACACCATCTAGCCCAAACTAAGCAGAGCTTGTACTATGGGTACTAGACAATGGATAAACATACATATATACTTTTTTTTTGTAAATACATACATATTATACATAGAAACACCCAGACCAAGACAGACACCCATGTTCATGCACACAAATGTTTGACTTCTGCGGGAATCGAACCTGCGACCTCGGGCGTGGCAGTCGGTTACACCAACCACTACGCCATCGAGGCCTATTATCAAACAAATACCCTCAGTGCATGTACACGATTCTTAAGCAACGACGCCTAGAATAACCAGATGTGTAGTTACAACCAACGCGAGCCTGCCCTGAACTCTTATCTCGTAACAAGTTTCATTCATTACCGTTTTAAATCTCAAATATAAAGTGCTGGCGTGAACGTTTTAAATTATAATTGCTCTTTGTGTATCACGACTGTGTTGATAGGCTTTCTAATATGGTATGTATTTGTTCATGATAAGCAATATGAAGTACAGGTAGCACAATGGATAAGGCATTAGAATTGGTGATGGCGATCTAGACCTCTAGATCGCAATCACCAATTCTAATGCCTTATATTATGGGATATATTATAGGATTAGAAACCACGACCTCGTGGTTTCGAATCCTACCCATTACACTATTAACGGATACCCAAAAAGCATTCTAGGCATGAATTTCACGATTCTAGGCATGTGCCTGTTTAGAGCTATTTTTATATAAATCTATTGTTTTCTACATCTGAAAAATATTACTAGGCATTTCGTTTTAATATAACTAGTGTACCTCTTACACTATTAGCTGTTCCATAATTACAATTAAATCGTTATTTTAAAGTCGTCAGCACTTAGGAACATCGCATAGCAGAGTGATACAAAAATTAAAATAATATAAAATTATAAATTGATATTTGAGGAGTATAGTTCCAAAACCCGCCAAAACGATATCAGAACAAAAATAATGTTCCGATTGAATATGAAGCTCCTTTGTTGCTTCTATCGTATTGCACTGATAGTTCTCAATAAAACCCACTAAAATTATTAAATCAGCTCACAAAAGTAGCAGTTTGTTGCAAATACCGCTAAAATAGTCCATTTAAATTATGTCTGAAATGGTTTTTTGATATTTACCATTATTTTGTGAAAAGTATTTTAGAGGATTTTGAAACTAAACTACTCATTTATGATTTTATATTATTTTAGTTATTATGTGATGGATATACCCGATGGTATATCCGAACTTAGGACAACTCTATTTGAGGATTACACAAACGTTTGTTCCAAGCTGGCATCGCACCCACACCATTCAGCAGCGTAATTATCATTTAAACCACTGGGACATCTGTGCATACACCCAGTAAATATAACCCTTAAAAACATTACTTCAGTACACATATACACTCCACATAATAATATACCTATATAAAAAAATAATACACTAATTTCAAAAAGAGTTCTTAAACAGAAGCCAAAACGTGCGCCCGCGCCTCGGGCTTGCATTCTGCCATCACATGTCCGCCAGTTGGCAATTCGGTTGCGTTCCACTAACCGAACTTACCGAATGTGTGGCTGACGTATAATTTACATCGTAACATGTAACTATACATGCACAGTAATTTACAAAGAATTCAAAAGTATACGACAATGTTGTGAAGTTATTATACTTAATTGCGAATTTGTTACATGTTAATTATGCAGATTTACGATTTCTGCTTTAGAATAATTAGCAGGCAATAAAATATGTCGGTGACTTATTGAATGTCCTCTTTTGTTTTGGGGACATAGGACTTTTGATAGATTCTTATAATAAAGAATTAAACGGTAACTAAAATCTTCGCATATTTAAATTTCTTTTATTTTCTGATATGTTTTCACTAGCCTATACATGACTTTATATCAACAATTTAAATGAAATAAGTTACTTCACACATTTAATTAAAAACATATTGTTACATATTATAGAACTTAGTATGGGTTAAATGTCGCACTTATAAATTAACATACGTGAAATCAAAAGCTAAACAAAAATCTATTATGACAATGTTTATCTAAAAAAGAAGAATTTGTATTAACTTATAATAACATATAATTAAAAGTAGATCTACGTCATACTCCCTTCATCGTTGAAAGTCAACCTTCAGTATACACCAAAATACAATCACAAATAGAGTAAATAATTTTTGTAAACGTTGCCGTATTAACAAAATATAGCCCGCTCGTGCAATAAAACCACACCTTAACTAAAGGTATGATTGCACGCGGGTCGCCCGTAGCGATTATTTGCTGCACGCTGACCAAATTGCGCGTCAGTTCGTTCGTGTGCAGCAGTCATTATATAAAGAAAGCACGTAAAAAACCCTTGTTAGATCAAATAATTTGAATTTCGAATTTGAAAATTTTCGAAAAAGGTTTTGTGCAGGATGAGCTTAGTTTTCGAAGATTTTTTTTTACAGTATTTATTGGAACGAAGGGATGCGATCTATATTGGAATAAAAAATATTTACACAGATACAAAAAGATTTTAAAACTGTGCATGTATTGTATATCACATAAGTATAATTTCTGCTATAGATAATATCGCAGAAGTATAATTTCTGCTACATAATAAATGTGCTAGAAAGAATGTATAGTGTTATGCAGAGTGATAATTTCTTGGCAATACAACGTTTTATTTAATTATGTATTAACATATTGCTACCAAATGCGCTAACTGTAACATATTGCAAACTCCCTTATTAACGAAATAAACAAAATGCTATTGATTGCAGATTTAGCTGTTTTAATATTTTATCCCTGCTTATAAAACCGTGCCTCTGCGGACTATGCTCACCCAGTGCTAGTTGGCAAACTACACATATCTTTAAGAAACCCCTTTGTAATGATTTCGCAAATATGTAGTTCCTCATAATCTTCAATTATCCATCTTTACGATGTTTACCTACTATAAGATAAAGCAAGCGATAATAATATAATTATATTACATGAATATGTACACAACTTTAAAATTGAAATTAACTACTATATATTTTATCGCGTTGCCATGGTCACGGGGAGACTAAGATGGTAGTAGTGACTACTACCATCTTAGTCTCCCCGTGACCATGGCTGCTGAATAGCAACCAAAACGTCGGGAAAGTGTAAACATAAATATAAATAGTATAATAGTATAAATAGTTTCAGTAGTTTCAATAATTTAATTAGCTTAAAAATTAGTAAAGTTAATAGTAATAGTAGTGTACCAGTTTTCAAAATTTTGTAATTAAGTGTCAAATAAACAACGCGATAAAATCCGTATATAGTAGTTTAATTTCAATGAATAACATTCGCGTAAACAGAAGACAATATTACAACTTTAAAAGTTTATTGGTCTCGAGACCTCTTCGTGGCAGACATGTCTGCCTACTGGTGTAAATTTATGTAAAATCTAACTGTAATATTGATAATTTAAAGAACTCTAATTTGTGAGTTTGGGTCTCCAGAATAACATCTATTTGAAAAATGATTACACTATTTAAAGTATATTGGAAGCGGATATATGCTACGTTCCAATCAGCTGAAGTCGGACAACCACTAGTCGGTTGATATACTTATATGATATGCATTGTGTCAAATGCCCGCTATCAGTTTATAAATTAAACTAAAATGTAGTACACAAAAACACAAATTGGTGTTTCTATTGAAACTTGGATCCCATTTGTTGTCTATTAGCTAAAGTGTACTAGAATTATTCTAAGCCTGTTTTTTTTATTCTATCTAGGCTCACAAAGCATTGTCTGACGCTTAGCACGTGTCAAACTATTTTAAAGGCAATTTAGTTTTTTTTAAAGTTAATAAAAACGCGGCACTATGAAAAAATGTCTACTATTATAGAGTTGTTGATCTAAAAATTTAAATTAGGAATACAATGTAGATAAAAGAAGATGTAATGAAATTGAATTGTTGCGAAATTAAACGCTTATTGTGATAATGATGATAGGTTTTAAAACCGATGATCGTGTATGCAGATTGTGATGTTAGTGAATATGCCAGAATAATGGCTTGAAGAAATCGATAATGCGTATCTTTTCTAAATAGGTGTGACTGTATTTTAAAAAAGAACTACCGCACTAGTCTTAATTTATGTGTTGCAGAAGACTTGAGGAATATTCAAGCAACAGACACAAAAAACACTTTGTCTTAGAATAACTATTTGTTGATCACTCACTTTTTGTCATATGTGTCAAACTCATTATAATTATTATCTGTCTAAATAAAGAAACAGTTCCCGTTAACCGTGTAACCGACTGCCACGCCTGAGGTCGCAGGTTCGATTCCCGCACAAGTCAAACATTTGTGTGCATGAACATGGATGTTTGTCTTGGTCTGGGTGTTTCTATGTATAATATGCATGTATTTACAAAAAATAAATTATATATGTATGTTTACTCATTGTCTAGTACCCATAGTACAAGCTCTGCTTAGTTTGGGCTAGATGGTGTTGTGTGTATGTGGTAGAATATAATTATTATAAAAATAACCTTTAGATGACTATAGACTCTCCAACGTTAAATCAATGCGTCCTTTTGGAATTATATTTAAAAATAAAGGCATCTTGCCAAATACGATAATATAATAAGATACTCGGAGGTCAAAACCTCCATGGTAAAGATGCCGATTCTAGATTCGGCTATGTTATTTGATTATCTATATGTGCCAGTATATAGTATGCCGGTTTCATGCAGTGCCGTTCAGCAGTTTAATCTAATCTAAAATATCTTCATATACTTCTCATATTAATTTATAACATCAGTTAAACTATACAGATTTCGAATAAATACCTAGAAAAAGCAATTCATTTCAGAACAGATTTCAATAGAATAGAACTCTACAATTACTACCTTGCAATAACACCACTCAAATATTGCAACAAAGTTAGTTACATGTTTCTATTTATATAGATCGTAGCTGCAACTTAAAGTTTATGCTCGTGTTTTAGAAATGTGATTCTAAGCATATCATAGAGCAATATTGGCACATAGAATTTTCACATTAGGAAAATAACATTATTAAAAGTAACTCCAATTGCCTCGTTTGATATCTGTGACATAGGTTTAAAAATGGCCTTCTTAAATTGAAATCAAAATAAAAAAAAATTATTCTGTCTTAGTGAAACTAATATTGCGTTTTTCTGTCGGGCAATTCTTTATCGGTGTATAGCTAGCCTAAATACTTTGGGTAGACTCCAATAGACTCCCTACCTTATTACCTAGGACCAAAAACATAGCTGATAAAATAAGCCATTACTACACTTTCGAGTATACAAAGACTTGAATCTGTATATGTTCGTTTGGGTGTCTGAACATACGTAAATACTCTATACAAATACTTACTCCATACGAGATTCGAATACATCTGCGTATTGTTAATGTTCCACTTAAACCGCTTTACAATACGTACGGACACGATTTTCAAGGAAAACGACAATTTAACATCGATAACGCACGTAGTAGGCAGTAGAAACAATTTGTTGGAAATGGCACAAGTTCGTGAAGGCCGCGGGTGCAATAATGCAGTGTTATTACTGCAACTGGACATAGCGGCCAGTGTACCGTCTCAGTTGTAAACTGTAGCGTTTACTACCAGGAAATGGTGGAAACTGACTTTGTTGCAATATTTGAGTGGTGTTATTGCAAGGTGGTAATTGTAGAGTTCTATTCTATTGAAATCTGTTCTAAAATGAATTGCTTTTTCTAGGTATTTATTCGAAATCTGTATAGTTCGAATGATGTTATAAATTAATATGAGAGTGTATGAAGATATTTTAGATTAGATTAAACTGCTGAACGGCACTGGATGAAACTGGCATACTATATACTGGCACATATAGATAATCAAATAACAGCCGTAATCTAGAATCGGCATCTTTACCATGGAGGTTTTGACCTCCGAATATCTTATTATATTATCGTATTTGGCAAGATGCCTTTATTTTTAAATATTCGATTATGATTAGATTAATAAAAAGTGGCAACGAATTTATTATTCGGAAGCACTGACATACAATTTTCGATTATTTGTCATTGCAAATGTCCATCATTATTAGAATCTCGAAATGTGCAATCGGTAATTTATGATATTAAGAATAGGATCGTTTTGATTCTAGTACCAAATTTACACCCAGAATATTTTTCTTATATTTATTAAAACGATATACATTATATTATTAAAAAGATTATTATTTTTGAGATGACGCTCTGAATTTCAACGGAGTAATAAATGTGAGATACTTTTTATAGTAATAAAATTGTATGCTGTAATTTTCATATTGCGTTTACAATCAATTAAATTTGACTTTGTAATGTTTAAAAACACCTATGTCTCTTTATCGTTTAAATTTCAAAGAAAACAACATATTGATGCTACAAATAATTGCAATAAAAACAGGAGACGTCAGTTGCCAATTATTTCACGACGATGAGACTAAGCTGGTTTATATGAAAATTTCCAACCTTTCACAGGAAAGGAAGGAAGGCCTACCTCGACTTGGCCTGGGTTGAAAGTAAGTGTAATGTACTTTTTATGTACTGAAAACCAGTGTAAGTGTTTTTTTTTTTCATTGTCACTGAATTTCGCCCGGTAAATACTCTTACTTACCGGGAGAAATTTAGTAACAGTGCTTGTGACCGTAGCTCTCTGCGGAAGCTCGGATGTCTAATTTACTATTCCAATTGTTTCGAATCGGTAGCCTGCTAGTAATACCACTGGTATTGAAAGCGATCATAGACTACAGTAACCGCTTACCACTAAGCAGACCGTAAGCTTGTTTGTCATCGGCAATTTACGAGTGACACCTATTGCAAGCGGTCATAGGCTACGGTTACTACGACCGAGCCATATGCTTATTTGCCAAGCGCAATTAACGAGTGATACTGATTGCAAGCGATCATAGGTCACTGTTATCGCCGAGCAGATCATATACGTGTTGGCCATCGGCAAACTATAAGTGATACCAATTACAAACAATCATAGGCTGCTGTAACCACCAAACAGACCGTATGCTTATTTGCCTTGTACAAAAGTGCGTAACTCGCTACTAGCCTATAACGTAGCCCACCCATCATAGCCAGGGGACTCGTGCTGAGGTCCCAAATGTTACAGTCATGATCTCAAATTGCATCTCATTTCGTCTGCAGCACCGGTTACAATGATTGTGTATTTGCCACTATATTCCTGCTGCTTTCGACAGATTCAAAATGATCTGTCTCTGTTAGGTATTATTTCGTTGTTGTGTATTTTGTCCTATATTTTATATTAGAAAGCTTAGGCTTAGAGTATAATAGGTTAGGCTATTAGTACGTTTCTCCTGATATTAATACACAAACTGCTGAATTACTTGTTGTTACTTGTTTTAATGGTGGTAGAGCTAGATAATTGTAAGGAAGCCTAAGCAGCCTGTCTTACAATTACCTAGCTCAAAGCAAGCCCTTTAGTTCTTTCCTTGGAAATATGTGAAGTCTGCTAAGGTATGCTCGGCATTATAGTGATGTTATATGGTGTCAATCGACTCATCATGAGAAGTGACATTTGATCAGTAAGGAGTAATATTTTTGAAACAGTATCGATTCTTATACCCGTAAAAATAAACAGACAATAATGAGTAACATCAAGATTTGCGTAATTATTATTTTAATCAATTGAAATACTGCACAATACGCTTTGATTGAAACTGTTATCACTCAAACCTTTTTAATATAAAATAGTAGAAGAACACGGAACCATCCCTTAACACTTTTCAAATATATAACATTTTCTAGCGAATAGCTCAACCAAAACTAAAAACCGCAACGCAAACTCGATAATTCAGTTAATCGCTATAAAACACGCAATTACTTGTTAACACGCATTTACACGGTAATCGCGTGCATTACCGAGCGTGACGGAGGGGTAAAGCACGCGTCACGGTACGGTACCGGGGAAGGCGACAGAGCATGACATTGTTGTCAATATATGCTTATCGTGACACGCGTTTTGATTAGGTATGTAATTAATTGGTTTAGTCGTTTACAATGTTAAGTATTAACATAATTCCTGCGATAATAGAATTTTATACGTGATATGATGCTAAACCTCTAGCCTTAGGGTATCGTTAGTCTGCGGGTTGCGGAGGTCAGATGACAGTCGCTCCGTGTAAAAACTGATATCCAGTCAAATCCGGTTAGACTAGAAAGCCGATCCCAAGTGACTTTGGAATAATAAAGGCTAGGGAGAAGAAGAAGATGATGATAAACCTAGATATTAAAAAAATAATAACTTTATTTTTTGAAAGCGTTCGATATAGATCGGTATTTGTAGACATTGTAAGCATTGATGATGGATATTAAAAAGCTTAATTATTATAGCTATCTGGTTATAATGTATCAAGAAATACCATTTAAAGCTATCGCATGCTATACCGAGCATGACAAAAGAGTATTGCACGCGTTTATGATACGGTGGGGTGCGCGTCAGAGCGAATAATTCTGTCAAAGGTAATTAAGGTATTAATTTGTTGTTTTGTATTAATTAGTACAAACTGCTACTGTAAATAATTAATTATACAATAATTAGGTTATTTACTAACTGAGAATTGATATTTATGTTTTATCATTAATTTTATAATGATTTTGAGATTTACGGTGTATATTGTATATTATTATTATTTATTGCCGCGCCTGAGGTCGCAGGTTCGATTCCCGCACAAGTCAAACATTTGTGTGCATGAACATGGATGTTTGTCTTGGTCTGGGTGTTTCTATGTATAATATGTAAGTATTTACAACAAAAAAAAAGTATATATGTATGTTTATCCATTGTCTAGTACCCATAGTACAAGCTCTAGTGTGGGCTAGATGGTGTTGTATGTATGTGGTAGAATATTATTATTGTCATTCGTTTTAACATTATTACTTTTACTAAAAATTATGAGTCCCTTTTTGGAGACTACTTCTTGCAAATATGGCGATAAATCCTACAGTTTGCATAATCACTTCATTGTAACACGTGTACCAATAGACAAATCTATGAAACTTACAAGTATTAATCATCATCATCATCTCAGCCGAAAGACGTCCACTGCTGGGCATAGGCCTCACCCAAGGTTTCCCACACAGACTGGTCTTGAGCCAAGTATTACTTTGTAGAAATATATAAAATACTAGCTGTCCCGACAGACGTTGTCCTGATCAAAAGAGAAAAAAAAAAGCATATCTAACCATCCTCGAATCCACTTGAACACACACAAAAAGTTTCATTCAAATCGGTCCAGCCGTTTAGGAGGAGTTCACTGTCAACACACGTACAGAAGAATTATATATATAAAGATATGACTACTTTTACATAAAATGAACTATTACAATTTATTTTATAGTATAGGCGATTCCCTTAGATTTCCCTATATGTAGGTTCCTTACTAATATGTTGGACCATGTATTCAAAAAGATAATTACCGCACCTTTGATAGTTCTCGTATAGCAAAGGATGTAAACATTTTTTTTTTTTTTATTTTTTTTTTATTTACGCTACATAATTTATCACCTTATTCTAAATATAAACATAAAACTACTCATACTATTAAAACAACGAACACAAAAGACATCCAGACTCAAACCAAAAATCAACCCCACACCTCTTAGAATATCAGGAGCAACCCCTTAAAATACCGCACGACCTTCACTCATCACACCTGTACCCTCACTACAACCCAGAACTCACCCACCTAATAAATATCATAATCAAACAAGACAATGGTAAACACAGCGTGCCATACCGTGACTAAATGGTAATCATACGTCACGGTCCGGTATACCACGTGCGGTACTGTCGAGGGTGCCCAGCAGACCAAATCACACCTGTCCACACCCGTTTGTATGAACAAGTAGTGGCAAATTGATGGCACTGTTTATTTGATTACAAGGGAATTGTTTATACTAAGTAGGAAAAGGCTCTATCACTTGGCACACGCAGGCCCTTGCCTTCACCAATTTGCTTTTTATTGGTACCAGTAAGCTCGCCCATCCAGAAAAATATCACCCTCTTGTACAAAAGAGCGTAGGAGTAAAAACAGATGCCAAAGGCTCTTATGCTTACCTTGTCCATTCCTTTCCTTTCAAATTCCAGAGGCTAGCATACCTACCTCTCTTATTCTTTTTATTCCTTTTCCCTCTGTTTGGCACGGCATGTGAGTGATAATTCTGATATTTCAAACGTTTATAGACTACAACTGGGTACCATCACGTGAGATTGTTTGTTTGCCGTAAATTTTGTTTAAAGAGGAACCCACCCATACAATATTTTCTCCCGCAGAAGTTTAGGATGTAAAATTACCTTCTTGTTGGGGTTTTTTTGGGTAGAAATACGGAGAGGGGTTTTTAAAGAATATGTGTACAGTTTTAATCTCTATAGTTGTATAAAAATCACTTACAGTTTTCTTTTTGAAATAAGACGCAAAATAATCAAAACGTATAAAAATATATTCCCAATCGCTTTGTTGTTAGTTGAAGAATATACAAATACAATAGGTACATAATACCGTAGAAAATCCATTTCCCACCTTTCATAACATCTACACAAAAAAAGGTTAATACATTTTGAAAAACACATGCCAATAGCCGGTTAAATAATTCTCTAAGCTTTTCAGTTTTCAGAAACTTTATCTAGTTGAAGACCGTTAAAATTGCGTTACAAGTAAATCTATTAGTAACGCCCATTGCTGGCTCACGTTTCTATACGATGAAGTCGTGATTCAGTCGGGGTGCCCATTCACAAAAACGATTCCAACTCTTGTTGGAATTTAATTAAACATAGCTGTCATTTGAAACGGTTTATGTTATTGGCTGTTAAGTTGTTGCTAAGCTGAGGAGCTAGCTCCCCTACTGAATTGGCAACCTGCTGGGGCTTAGCTTAAGGTTGTGGTGAAAGACTTTGACACTTTATAAGGAAACGTCTATTCTCAGTATAGATTAAGAATTGGCGTTTCGACAATATGCTTTTAACGACGCACGGATAGAAATGCGTTTTGTGGCACATTAAGAAAACATTAAAAATATTCCATAATAATAATATATTCATATTCTATCACATATTCCATCACATACACACAACACCATCTAGCCCAAACTAAGCAGAGCTTGTATTATGGGTACTAGACAATGGATAAACATACATATATAATTGTTTTTTTGTTAATACATATTATACATAGAAACACCCAGACCAAGACAAACATCCATGTTCATGCACACAAATGTTTGACTAGTGCGGGAATCGAACCCGCGACCTCAGGCGTGGCAGTCGGTTATACTAACCACTACGCCATATAGAGTAAGTACAACTTCACCTTATTAATGTAATAACTAACGTCCGTTTTCAACTCCTATCTATCTTATCTATATGTTACTAGCGATAGATATTTGACATTAGCTCCATACAAGATACGTCAAGTCTATCTCTAGTCAACAAATCCACAGATAGATAGGATATTGAAATCGGTCGTAACACTAAAAAGATTGACGTAATGTCTAAATTTTGTTAAAAAATTATCCACAATTTGTGTTATGTCATAGTTGCCGCTTGGTTTAACAATATCGCACATTAAAATAGCATCGTTTTATTTGTGTAACAGGTTATATAATAAAATATATTAAATAATTATATTGTTTAAGAACCATTTTTTATTATTGTATCCTAATCCTAACTAATATTATAAAAGCGAAAATGTGACTGTTTGTTACCTTCTCACGCCTAAACCACTGAACCGATCATTCTGAAATTTTGCATATACATTGTCAGGTGTACAAAAACGGACATAGGCTACCTTTCATCCCGAAAAAAATTACTGTTCCCGAGGAAAACAACAATAACGTTCTTATGATAATAGATGGCGCCACGAGTCTTTCGAATCATAATTGAATTATATTATTACAAGCAGAGTAGAACCCGAATTGATTGCCAAATTCTACATTAACGCGAGCGGAGCCGCGGGCAAAAGCTAGTATAAAATAAAGTATTCTTTAAACATAAGCTTTACTGTTAATCACGCGAGATGTGCCAATTTGTCTGCTATTTGTGTATAATAGAAATAACAAATTATTAAACTATTATAATTTACATAAATGATGCCATTTGGATTTAGATTAGATCGTATCGCATTTATCACACGTTGCATAATATATTTATATTATACTGAATTAAATAGCTATTTAATTATTATTAAAAATAAAACATATATAAAATGAATATAATTATAAAAGCTTTATACTATTAATTAGGTGTAAAAATCACCAGATCTATCAAGGAGTCACGATATAATCAAAATAACTCGTGGTTTATAATTTCTCAGAGTTTAATATGTGATACTGAAGACAATTTCAAAGAAGCTATTCCCATATATTCCAAAAAGGTAACAATCATAAAGTTGCAGGGAACAGTAAAATATGGTCCAATTTGATTGTATCTCAACTACTGGAAGCATTTCACCGAAAAAAGGCGAACGCAGGAGCCGAACAATCAAGCCGTCACAATTTTAATCAAAGCCTTGCCGAATTCTATCGCTTTTTTCACTTTTGAATTCCCTCCCGACGTTATAATTGCGCCAAATCACAGGGCTTTGGGCTCGACTTAAATCCGCTAGTATTTTGTTTGAAGAAACTTTATGGGGGAGGTTGAGATTATATGTGTACGACAGTTTCACTGGTGTGAGCGAGTGAATACCTATTGTTTTACTTTTGAAGCGAAATCGAGCAAAAATTTTAGTTATAGTACCATGTTTCAATGCGTGTTTGCATTACTGAAGGGTAATTATGACAGTAATAAACAAGCATCTATTGCAAATAAATCAAGTAAACCAATTGTATATTAAGTATCTTTATAATATAGAAATACGACTTCATAGTGGATATAGATTGGCCTAATGTATAATATGGATCTATATTCGCTAATGCGTTTCTCTCATGGTTGGTCTTTTAGTGTCTCCGTTTTGAAAATGCACAAAACGAAAGGTTCTTCATGAGTATGTGTAGGTGTATACTGGTGCAAAGAACCATTTGTTGTTTTTGATGTGACAACGTCTAATAAATCGATGAACGCCGGCTGCACGCATGAAAAAGGATGACTTATTGTCCCGTTACGCTCATTGTCCCGTTACGCTCATTGTAACGTTCCGGGAAAGAAATTTTGTTATGACGTTGTCACGTTAAACTATCGTCTGTAAACCGACTTTACAGACAACCAATTTTTTTTGCATTTAGAAAGAACTTTGCTATCTAGAAAAGGCCAATAAAATCAGAAAACAGAGAGACAACAGGGCAGTAATTGGCTGCCGGTTATCCAGATAATTAAAAATTTCTTTAAGTTAAAGTGGTTTTTCCACTCAATATTAATCAATTACTTCACTGGTACACTCATCGTAACATAGTCACTTATTCCGCTTGTACTCACCAATCATGCCAATTTAGAAGGAATATTTGCCCTAAATTCGTTCATCACGATTAGAATCGTCAGAGAAACAATAACAAACAAAATCCACTTAATCCTCACCAATAAACACATTTTACCTGCCGTGTTATTCTGCTGTTACATCAAAGAATGCAAAATCGTTTAGTATTCAACAAAAAGTATACAACGAACGAGTATTTTAATTCCCTCCAGCCTCCAGGTTTGTAATTATTTCGTAATTGGTGGGCCGGTAAGGGCCGGTAGCGGATATATTATGATCGAAACATAGAATTTATCCTTGTCTAGTGTGAGAAAGTAAAGGCAATTTTAAAATTAGATAATCTTGAAATATTTTTCCTTGTTTATGTTTGGACTTTTCGGTATTGTTTTCACAAAAGTTTTGGCAGAATTGTATTTTCGTAAAGAAAGCCTCGGTAGCGCTGTGACTATGTACGCGACTGTTGTGTGTATGATGCATGAAGTTTCTGGTTTGACTCCCGGGTTAGTCAAATTGTTACTGTTTTTTTTTTGCCGAGTATTTTTATATAGAGGATTTTGAACCTGTGCTCGGTAAACGGGCAGTAGGCTCGCCCCCTATTACGTAGGATCTAAAAATTGAATAATGTATGTATTGCAGACAATAGGTATATGTAAATACTAGCTGTCCGGACAGACGTTGTCTTGCACACATGAAAAAAAAATAAAAAAATAATCTAAGCCATTCTCGAATCCACTTGAACAAACAAAAAATTTCATCAAAATCGGTCCAGCCGTTTAGGAGGAGTTTAATTACAACTTGGCCTGACTGGGGTATCCTGTCCGACACTACACTGTGTTTTCTTTTTAAAGACGGCCTCGATGGCGTAGTGATTAGTGTAACCGACTGCCACGCCTGAGGTCGCGGGTTCGATTCTCGCACAAGTCAAACATTTGTGTGCATGAACATGGATGTTTGTCTTGGTCTGGGTGTTTCTATGTATAATATGTATGTATTTACAAAAAAAGTATATATGTATGTTTATCCATTGTCTAGTACCATAGTACAAGCTCTGCTTAGTTTGGGCTAGATGATGTTGAGTGTATGTGGTAGAATATTATTATTATTATTCGTTTCTCTTTCACAGGTGTTTCCCTAATACGTTAGGAAAACACCCGGCCCTTTGGGAGGCTTACACGGAGACACGGGTGCAACGTGAAGAGGCCCTTCGAGAGTTTTAATCAAAGGTGGGATGGAGCACCTACAGCGGCACTAGCCGCAGCAGGCGTAGGACTATTGCTACGTATGGATTCTAATATATGGGCTATTATTATTATTACTTTGATAAGAGATAACAGTAGTACACCGATTAAATTAAGGAGTAAATTATTTACAGTATATTCTTTCATACACACATATAAGTATACTCCTAACTATACATTAAAAAAACAACTAAGATTGACGTTAACATTTTTTACTTTGAGAATATATACATTTTAACATATCAGACCTTTACCATGTGATTTAAATTAATAAACACTTAAAATTCAATAGACAACAGGTAATATTACAGAAAACTTTTAAACTTTATCGGTCATCAAGTTCATATGAGCGTCTATAAAAACTTGGGCCAGTTAGTCTATGCTCCGTTACTTTTTAATAAACAATATAGACATTACAAGAAGTAATTACACGGCTAGCCACTCGTAGTTAGACACCGCTTATTATTTTAATATATTTTGTAAAATAAACCGGCTTTTAAATGCTTTGGGTAGTAACTAATTTATTTTTATAAAGAAATGGTCTACCGACTCACATACACACACACAAACACAATAGCTTAATTAAAAACTTATTATAATTTAAGCTGTTACTTATTAACATAATAAACCACGGCATCATTACTCTGTGTAACCTTTGTTATGGAAGAGGGGGTATCCTAACACAGGTATCATTTAATACTTAAAAGGATACCTCCATCCCTAGATATAAATACTTATGTATGCGATATCGAAATAAAACATTTTTAATTAATTTTTAATTTAAATTGTTTTACAGAGTAATATTGATAAAATACATTTGCAACGTTTTTAACCGACTTCAAAAAAAGGAGGAGGTACTCAATTCGTCTGTATTCTTTTTTATGTTTGTTGCCTCTTTACTTTCGACTGGGTGAACCGATTTTGAGGATTCTTTTTTTATTTGAACCGACTCCATTAATAACAATAATTTAATTATTCACAAGAATATGCAATTATTTATTAACTTTTTAGTGCATTTTAAGTTTTAGAATATTCTTTTTTGAAGGCAGTTTTCTTTTTTGTTAAAATTTTGTTTATCTTACATCTTATAGAAATGTTGCATCCTAACTAGTATTATAAATGCGATTGTGAGTTTGTTTGTTCCGCTTTCACGCATTAGGTAAATACTTGACTAATATCTTGAAATTTTGCAAACACGATGACAGAAAAAAACATACCTTCTATCTAGAAAAATGTACTGTTCCAGAGATAAGTCGCAAGCAAAAGCTAGCATAATTTTAAAATTTTGTGTATAAATAATGCACAATACTGAGTTATGACGTAACCTCTATTTAATTACAGACGTGCGAGGGAGAAACTTCCACTAACCTATCACTTAACTCAAACCCGAATTCACATTTTATTTACCTATTGTTTGTTCATTTGTTACTTTTTCGAAGGCCTTTTTACAAAATTATTTCTTTTAAACTCTATTTTCTTTTTCGCATAAAATAAAGTGCAATATCAAATATTGTTTAACTACCCTACCGCTTGTGGGTAGATTCCGTTCGTGTTCTAGAACAATCCCCTACACGTAAACATTAAATACGCATGTTGTGGTAGTCGTTAGATAGCTTAAATGACGCTTAACATGGTCCAAATCAGATACACGGGGAATTAAGACCGAGACTTTATTGGTACGCCTTTGTTCAGATAAGGAATCGTGTAAAGACTATTTTATTTACTATATCGTTATTAAAGCAGATTACTGTTGTAAAAGTTTTAAAGTAATTTATTTTAGAATTTATTCTTACTTTTAAATTAACCTGCTATCTGCTGCAATAATTTGCGCTTGTAGACGGTTCAATTTATTGTTGTCTACAGGGAAGAGATTTACAGAGATATCTATATCTACTAATATTATAAAGCTAAAGAGTTTGTTTGTTTGAACGCGCTAATCTCAGGAACTACTGGTTCGAATTGAAAAATTATTTTAGTGTTGGATAGTCCATTTATCGAGGAAGGCTATAGGCTATACAACATCACGCTACGACCAATAGGATTGGAGCAGCAATGAAAAATGTTGCAAAAACGGAGAAAATTCTCTTATATGAAGCAGATGAAGTTGCGTCAGCTAGTTTTAAAATAATTTGACTGCACCGATAGCATAGTTATTTAAGTTGTCGCCTTGTCGCTTCCACTGCCACGCCTGAGGTCGCGGGTTCGATTCCCGTACAAGTCAAACATTTGTGTGCATGAACATGGATCTTTGTCTTGGTCTGGGTGTTTCTATGTATAATATGTATGTATTTACAAAAAAGAAGTATATATGTATGTTTATCCATTGTCTAGTACCCATAGTACAAGCTCTGCTTAGTTTGGGCTAGATGGTGTTGTGTGTATGTGGTAGAATATTATATTATATTATTATTATTACTGCGCAAATGTTGGGGGTTTGATGGTTACATGGGACGAAAATTTGTATGGTCGATTAACAGTTATTCCAGGTCTGCCTTTGTGGCTGTTGTTTGAATGTTTTTAGAGACCCACGATACATTATACTTTCATAGGTAAGGCGTTGTCTTTTTCCAAAGATAAAAAGTTACGGATAATTAGATTATTTACACATACATACATACATAGATTCACGCCTGTTTCCCAGAGGGGTAGGCAGAGACTACGGATTTCCATTTGCTACGATCCTGACACACTTCTCTGGCTTCATTCACTTTCATCACATTCCTCATACACGCCCGTTGGTTCAAGGAGCTCTTAACCTGGCCTTTGTCCAGAACGCCTCCGATCTGGTCGAGAAACGTTCGCCTAGGTTTTCCTCTTGCGACAGTTCCATTCACACTAGCCTTATAAACTTTCTTAGTCAGTCTTTCCTCGTCCATTCTGTCTACATGTCCAAACCAGCTTAACATACCGTTTTCTATTCTTGTAACTATATCCACTTTCATGCCGCATCTCTCTCTAATCACACTATTTCTTATTCTATCTTTCAGAGATTATTTACTGTTTTGCAAATTATACCAAATATACTTTTTAATATTTAATGTTCATTACGCGATTTCTGTTTGACACAATCGAGACGATACACTAGTGCAGCGTACTCGACACCTCCATAAACGGAATGCAAACAAGATAAAACCAGCCTGTACTGAGACGAGTTTCATAGATTTACTTATTAATAACACCGACAAAGAATTCGTAACGGGTAACGGTATGTGTATGCTAATACGATCGGTACGTCGAGTAAAGTTTATCAGTCGTTAGGGTTGTCACTTAAACTATATATGTATTGTGAATGGGTTCGAAGCAAGTGCGACTACATGGTCTCTTAACATAAAGGGCGTAAGCGGACAAACTATTTAAAAAAATTTAAGTGGGCATTACTTGCAATTTCAGTTGTATACTAGTATTTTTGTTACTTCTCCCGCTTAACTAATATGCTTTTTTTATGAGTAAATTTACGTCAATAGTGCATTGATCGCGAGTCCGATGTCTTATCCCCATACCAGTTGGGCTGTCGCTTCTTTTTAAGTTTAATTACTTACTTCTCACTCCTTAGCTCTAAAGGTATGAGCAGATGACGCCCACTTTGACCCAGCTGTGTTCTACCTCTTTACTCCACTAAGCATATTACGTGTCATTACTGAGATAAATAAAAATAACGTTTTGCCCTAACCAGGATTCGAATCCGGCATCTAACAATCGCACGCAGTTATATTATGTACAAACCTATACCAAGGGAATAAAGAGGCAGTCTGTATATCTAAACCTCAAAGCCAATAACTGAATCCCAGCCGCGGTTGTGCAAAGAGTACCGCGCTTGTCCCATTCTTTGCGGTCAACAAAATATAACAAAAATATATCTATACTTTATTGTTTGAGGCAACCCTACTAATAATGGCCACAAACCTAAACAAGTGGTGCATACGTTAATAAGACGTATGATTATGCGATCGCAATTAACGCCGAATGTAAATCAAAATGGCGTGATTTCTTTAGTTTCTCTTTATTGTGATTAACATAACAATAATAATAATGTCCTCCAGACCGAATTTCGGTCACGGCAGCCAATCTTAACGGAGACTAGCCATTTGCGCTGGAGATATTATAGTGCACAAGTATGTGTGCAAACACAAGAGCACTCTCTGTTCCCTTACTCTCATGATCCGATGGGACGGTAATCCGACACGACCGGCGAAAAATCAGGCGCAGGACCAACGGCTTTACGTGCTTTCTGAGGCACGGGGGTGTCTTATACCGCCAACTTCCTAACTCCGGGCTGCTATTGAGAATTCTTAACAGAAAACCCGATAACTTTTTGTTGGCCCGACCCGGGATTCGAACCCGAGACCTCATGCACAGCAGTCGCCTTCACTACCGCTGCGCCACTGAGGCAGTTTATCATTAACATAATACTAACATTATAAACAAGAGTTATTTGTTTCTAACTACAGTAGGGCATGGCAAATTATTTCATAAATTCATTTCGTATGAAACATTGTTGGCCTCGCTTTGATGTTTCTTGTAAACCGTTTGTAATTGAGAATTGCTTACCCACTATAACGTTACAAAATTCCTCACTAAAACGATGAAGAGATACTAACAATTATTTTTCCTCCGACGGCCATTAGGCAGACCCTGCGGAATCGATGGCTGTTGAAGCATACGACCCTTAGTATGGAGTACGTGGATAGGTAAGCGTAAGGTAGAAAAGACGTGGCTGACTTTGACTGGATGTGAAAGAGGTAAGGCTTATGTCCAGCAGATTGGAATAGGTTGACATATTGATGTCTCAGCCCGTATTTATTTTCCATGTTGATAGTTCGGCTGAGAAATTCGTGACTGTATTTGGAAAAGTAATTTTTCGTAAAATTACTTTTCCAAATACAGTCACATAAATAATTAAGTAAAAATTTGGCAGACAGACAAAAAAATACTTTTCTTAGTCCAGACTCTGAAAACTTTTTGTTAAATCTTACAATCGCCTTCCAACCTAACGCTAATATTTTTGTCACGAGATAGGCTTAAACAACTTACAAAATAAAACGTATTGACAAACAAGCTGCCTACCCAACCAAACTTTTCAACCATCAGTCTAAAACACCAATAAAATAATATTAAGATAAACAAAACCGCTTTAATTGCGCTTTTATCAAACGAACTTTAAAGGAGCATAAATGATAGAGAGAAAAAAGGTAGGAATTAAAATAAACAAGGTGACCGAAATGAAGCCATAAATTGTTGGAAGCGGCACTTTTAGTCTTGGATCTAACAAATTAACAGGCGATTAAGCTACCGATTCAGTTAAGGTATAGTGACAGTCGGTTAATGTGAAACAACAAATAATTTTGATAGCGACGCTACAATCAAGAACAAAACTGTTCAAGTTTCTAGAATAGTTGGTAAAGGTTTACTGCTTTAAACTGACTAAACTTAGTCTTAACAGAGGTAGAATCGAGGATCCTGATCCTAATAACAAGGATTTGACACGTAGGTACTTTTGATTTGGTCATACGGCAACAATTTTATTCGTCCACAAACATGAAATAATGTTATTATAAGTATAGATTTTATCTAGTACTTACAATAAAATTAAAATTAACAATTAAAATTGACATTTTCAACTAGCAATTGAAAATGTCAAAATTAACTCATTAATATTTGTAATATATAAGATAATATATTAATATCACTTTTTTTTCAATATGCCATACAAATTAAGACGAACATGCTCAATAAATTAAACATTTCTTACAATAAAACGTGTTTTCTTTATCAGAAATAATAATTTAAATGTAATTTTAGAAATTATCTTTTGATGCATAAATCTTTAAATAATTATTTACATTCAAACAAGATATGAACTGGACTAGGCAAATATGTAATAAAATTTTGCTCTTGACAACGTGTACTCAATAATCGAGATAAAGTGTACATATCTACCATATTATAAAATGCAATGCAACGGTCACTACAAATTGCAAATGAATCGAATTAATTATTGTTATTATCTATCTATCTATATCTATCAATATAATTTCAATTTAAATATTGATTGCAGAATTTCAAACTATTTGACAAATACACATGATTTATGACTGAAACTGTTTATAATAGACTTAATAATCGATTAAGTCCCTTTAGCATAGCTAAAGGACTCAAGCGATTTAAAGATTTAACTCTAATCGTTTAACATTATTTAATTCTTTAGAATTATAATCATTTAATGATATTTGTCGAGTCACTGTGTCCTATGCTCTATATCTGTGACTTTCTTTAAAATTCTTATGAGTTAGTCTATGACTAGAGAATAGTTAATCTATATCATCATAAAAATAGTTAGTTATATCGCAGTCCCGTGACTATTTAACGCGTTGAGTCACCCAACTAATTATTTACACAACTACATACATGTTACATTATGCATTATTCTCCATTGTATGATAATCTTATATATCAACCAAAAAGCTTTGCTTCTAGGTTATGAGTTATGACTGTCTATCTGTTACCATCGAATCAGATCACCTTATCGAAATATCTGCTAAAGCACATTGACACTTGCCCGGACCGGAAATGTAACTAATCAAACATATTTCTGCTATAAAACATAATTTAGTCTACAAACAGTCATTTAAATGGAATCAAACCACTTCTTGCTCCGCTTGTACCAATAAATTGTCCACCGTAATGTAGGAACGCGGTGCCTCAGATGTTAGTAACCGATAAACAGAAATCCGAATTCCGTCAAAATAAGGATTAATTTTATCTAACCATTTTGTTTATGATGGTTTTGTAGTTTAAATACCGAAGTAAGGCTGATGACTGATCGTTATAAATTGTAACTGATTGATTTTATCTAAGGTTTTTTGTCGTTCGCGGCTACTACAGTAACTGTACTATGAGTATTACTTTTATTTTAAAGCGTAAAGCCGCACAAATCCATCTTATAGTAAATATAATAAAGTATTTAGTTTTAGTTTTGTAATAATATAAGTTATTGGTTAATGCAGATTTTATTTTTACTTTTATTTTATGATTGTAATTACGTTAAATTTTTGTCCTATTTAAGTATATGATGTCAACCGAGCAAACAGTAAATCTTAAATTGTAATCGAAGCAGGTACCCACAGGACAGGCTTTGCCTAGTGTGGGACCACTGCATACCGCATATTACTGTAAAATTACTTGGCAATAAACAAATTTTTATTTTTATTTTAATGATTATTATACCTATGACAATAACATTTTATCAATGTATTCATTTTACGAGAGTTCTGTTCAAATAGCAAAGGACTTTTATCTCATGGTTTTACATATTAAGTTCCTGCAAAGATTTCAGCAACAAATAATTACATATTTTGTTCTTGGCCTCAGCTGCAAAATTATTTATGTATTCTGATTTTAAGAAATCCTTACTCTATCTAGGTATAGGTTATATAGGTTAAATTAATGAAGTCACATCTTTGTTTAATACGTTAAGTCACTTCAACAGTTCGTGTTGAACAAATAAAGCAATTAATTGATCTAAAAATCATAATTAAGAGTCGCTAATTTAGCACATGTGAAAGCCTATTTACATCTTCATTAAAATATTTCTATCATATGACAAAATGGCCACCAATTCTCACGCTTCTTATATTCGCGCAATAATAAACCGATCAGGCAAATCACTTCATAACTTTTAATCAAAATTAGGAAGCTAATGAACTAATGTAGAAATAAAACCACAGAATTAGTAAATATTCGTTAGCATGTATGCGCGAAATCCAGTTTCCAAAGTAATAACTATATACCATAGGCCAGTGATTGACGTATTTTTATATCAACTTTCTCACGGTGTTAGTATCAATGTGCTGTAAAATGTCAAATGTTTGAACGTGAATTGCTCAAAAAGTACGAGGAAGCGATTTTCATACGTTAGCTAAAGCTTGATAGTTATAACTTTAATTTGAAAGTTACAATAACCTGACCAGGCTTGGAATACAAAACATAATTTAAAACCTTTTGTGTCTGCCCGCCGATGTGCTGCTGAGACTCAATGGGTTCAATGAAAAGACAAATAGTAAGCAGGCAAAATAGCGACCAAAAACTAGCATATATGATACCTTCTCATTTTGCAACTAGTTTCATATAGTACTTCCTGTGGGCGCAGACTAAGTAGGGACGTTAAATCTATATAGATTAGAAATTTATGCGTTTTTAATAACTTTTTAAAATGGCAATTAGCGGCTCCGAGCTTTTTAATTAAGCATAGTTGCTACGATCGTATTTTATTTTATGAACAGTGCAAAAGCTTGAAATAAGTTGTTATAGACAACTAGCTGTAATTACGATTTGCTCATTACGCAAATGCACTAACTAATTGGTAGACGATTAGTTAGAATAAGCTACCGTCGCTTGCTTTAGTTACCTAATGGTTTGGAAAGCGCATACTATTTCAGTAAATCTTTTGAAAATTAAGACTATTTTTCTGTCTATTAATGCTATCTTGTTTATTATTTTTCGTGTTTATTTGTAGTTAGCTCTTGGCTCTTTTTTATATCTATTAATTGCTTAAGGATTTAATTGCTGATTGGTTAAAGCGACTTAATGTGTCAAATCATGATGTGACTCAATTCATTAATTCATTGAGTCGCAACTTCTAATTGCCTTAGTACATCTGAGCTCACGCTTACATTCAATCATAAGATCCCAAATTCAATGCTAGCAAAACGGTTTGGAGTTTGTCTGTTTTTTTACCATGGTTTAAAAAACTTTGCAACAGTTAGCTCGGATCGAAAGTGGCGCATGATTGCTAATGAAATGACCATCTAAACAACAGCATCATTATATCCAGTCAAAAAGTGGTCCAATTTCAATGCCCAAGAATCCGAACAAACTTACGTATGTATATAAGCAAATTAAGATCGTTTTCGCCTGAGAAAGCAGCGTTCGATTTCCAGGTTAGGCAACTGGTAATTGGCTAGCTATAATTTACCATGTTACGTTCTTATTAGCTCATTGTGATAGGTAAATAGGCTATCGTATACATATATCGAACGTCGTCTCTAAATCAGAATTCTTGAGAAAATCTTCAGAATGTAAAACATCATGTACGTAGTTAGCCAAAACGAAATTAAATGACTAATTATCTATAATAGTCGAATGGCGTAGTGATGTAAGTGGTTGCCTCACCATTACCACTGCGCCGAGTGTTTCGGGTACGATCCCCACTCGAGACAAAAAAAATGTATATATATTTTAAAATCTTACGTTTACCTAAAACGGTTTTACGGTGTTTCCCGAGCGCTATGATATGTTCCTCTTCAAACGAGGTTTAAAGAGAGTTCTTCTTTCTCAGTAGGCAGCGGCTTTGCTGTGTCCTGCCATTGCTGAAGTTCATGAGCAGCGGTTACCACTTTCCATCAGGTGGGCCACTTGCACGTCTGCCACCAAAGGCAATAAAAAAAAACCCTAAATTGTAGTAAAGTTCAGTGTCATATTTCAAAATTATGTAATAAAAGTGATTTAAAATAAACACCACGACAATATTTGTATAGTCTAATTTTAATATATCTTTCACCGCGAATATCGCCAAACAAATAAACTGCAACAACACCTGTACAAGTAAATAAATTAAAAAATAAAATTAATACATAACTATATTCATTTATATTCTTTCCTCGAGCAAAATCAATATAATTGTCAAACAAAGATTGAAAGCTTTCTTCGAAATCTATACACGAATTTTTAGACGGTGATCAATAATTATGTACACAGTTGTCAATTTAAACAACAAATTCTTTTCTCTAGTCTCCTTTCACGCGACATAAATAACGAAAATCATCTATTCTTTATAATAACATACAGACTATATATCATTGCAACTAAAAAAGAGATTTTACCATCCTATCTTAAGTAGAAAATAATTAATAAATCTAGAGATAAAGTTAGGTACAAAGTCACCCGCCTTACACTATGATAAAACACGGTGGAAACAGATAAATTATGTTATCTGTTCGCCCACGACACAGATAATAAAGCAGTAAGTCAACTTTTTAAATTTCGAACTGGACTTGGCAATAAATTAAATGATTTAATTTATATCATGAATGTGACTTAAGTGTATCAAGTAGACAGGAAGGAGAAATAAATAATTATTGTATTCTCACGGAAAACAGTACATTCCTTAGCTTTAAAATATTCCGCTGAATATAGAGTCGTCATTAGTCTGATTAGATATAGACTAGTCTATAAACGTTTAGTAATAATATTAAATATAAAGATAAGTTTGTAAGTAGTATTACTTTTATTTAAGTTTTTATCTATTTTATATTATTTAATTATGAGTAATTTTTATTTGATTTGTAAATTGTTGTAAAGCATATAATTTATGTATTTCTTTTTAATGATACCTCTGTATTTTTAGTTGCAGAGAATTGTTGTATATATCATTATATACAAAGTCACAAGACTTAATTCTCGAGTGGGCAAGTAGAGATGTATTACAATTAAACTTAAAATCGAACCGTTACGAATATATATATATATAACTATATGCATATTATGTAACGTTTATTGTCTGCAATATTACACCCAATTTTCGTCATTTATGGTTTTAGTTTCCACGTAGTTGAGAGCAAGTCTATTGTTATCTAACGGACACAGCTTCTGACTCTTCACTGCTACTGAAAATTTCTTCACAGCATAACCCAGTAAACGACCCAGAAGTCCAGCCCAAGAGCTAATACACAACAGTGGCATTGACAACCGCTGCCATCGAGGCAGTTAGGTATAAAATAAATGATATCGTAATTTTGTCCTATACCTACCCATAATTTGCAAGACAGGTTCAATCTAAACTTCTAGTTGACACCTCCCCGTTGGCATGTCGTTTCTTTAATGTCACCGGCAATTATTAGTCTCCAACATATTTATGGCAGAATTTATGAGAGCAACATTTATTTTGCGAAATGGCGCTGTAACTAAATTGGATGTGTTTTATATGAACTGGACAGCTGGTTCGTACGATTTACTGTTACGCAATGAGTTATTATCGTTTGTTGAAATAGGAAGCGGGGAAGTGATATTTCTTTTTTAATTACTTATTTTTTTACTAATGGGTGTACTTCACACATACAGAAACACATACTATATAGTCTATAGTGTTAAAAAGACTGTAAATCTATTATATTGTGTAATATTTGAACATTCTATGTAAATTTTGTCTCGATAATGAGATAAGTACTTTCTTTTTTATTTTAGTAATGATTGCTTAGACGACTTAGTGACAAGAATAGAAAAGGGTATGTTAAGCTGGTTTGGACATGTAGAAAGAATGGACGAGGAAAGACTGACTAAGAAAGTTTATAAGGCTAGTATGAATGGAACAGTCGCAAGAGGAAAACCTAGGCGAACGTTTCTCGATCAGATCGGAGGCGTTCTGGACAAAGGCCAGGTTAAGAGTTCCTTGAACCGACGGGCGTGTATGAGGAATGTGATGAAAGTGGATGAAGCCAGAGAAGTGTGCCAGGATCGTAACAAATGGAAATCCGTAATCTCTGCCTACCCCTCTGGGAAACAGGCGTGAATCTATGTATATACTATGTATGTATACTTAGACGGTGACGTGCGTTGAAATCAAAAGATTTTGAAATTGATATGGAACGCCATAGCATTTTATTCGAACCTACATATATCCAGCTCAAGGACAAGTGTATTACAATTAGTATATATACATACACACAGTGTGCTTCGGACTAAAATTCTTACGGTATTCGTTTAATGAGAACTATCGTCAGATAGGTTTCGTTAAAGTTAGTTATAACTTTAATAAATACCAACTGACCAACAGAACTATCATATCTATAATACTAGAGACCCGGAAATTATGCACCTTTCTCATGAATCACTCGGTTTATTGGTGAAAACCGCATGAAAATCCGTTTAATAGTTTTTGAATTTACCGCGAACGGATAGACAGGCGCGACTTTGTTTTATAATATGTAGAGAAGTATTAAGTAGAAAAAAATATCTGATACAAGGTCTTACACAAAAAATTTCAAATAAAACCGTGAACAAATATGTATATTCCAAAGAAGGCCCGCTAACTGAATGGCGGCTGGCAATAAAATAGCATTTAAAAACTTGTAATTTTCAATCGACGTTAGTTCGTGACGCGTTTGCCAGTAAATATTGCTCACGGTAATCGAACCTATAGCCGGGCAACTACCGGTTAAGTAATAGTCGCCGTGCCACATTACTCCTGATAAGAGTGGCCGATGCACTTGCTATTTTTAAAGTTTCAATTCTGTTGTTTAAACTATTGAAGTTTATAGTTTTATTTATGTGTTTTACAATTACAATTTTAATTGTAAAATGATAACTAGCTCTTGATTGAAATTTACATTCGTTTTATGGTTATTATACATTTGTGTCATAATGTAAAATGTTGTCAAATAATTTACTTTAAATCTTTACAGTTCTGGCAACTTAAAATATTGTTTTGTATTAAGTGGATAATGGAATGATTTCATATAACGGATATATAACCAATAATAAAGGATACAGGGGTAGATAAATCGAAACATTCCTAGGCCCAGGTTGGTATATAGCAGGTTGAATATATATGCTGTTTGAAAGGATGTGTAAGCATAGTAAAGTTAATATACCTATGTTCGTATTTTTATTATTATAGTAATTTGGACTTTAAAAGGCTTACTTAAAGTTCAATGTATCTCGGTGTAGCACTGAATAGTGGAATTAAGTTTTGAGCCAATAACTATTGTGTCGTAGAAACCTAGGTGTAAAATATCCTAACTAATATTATACGAATGTGAGTTTGTTTATTACACTTTCACGCGTTAACTAATCGACCGACCATCATGCAACTTCACGTACTCGTTCTCAGAGGCACAGAAAAGGAAATAGGGTACCTTTCATGCAGAAAAAAGTAGTGTCCCAAACGAAGCCGCGGGAAAAAGCTACCATATAATTAATAACAATTTAATTAACCTTTGTTACCTCTCATTAATATGTTGGTAACCGACACCATTATATTTAACTACAGATACCAATATTGTCTAGGTCAACGTACGATTTATAAAGACTAAATTATAATTTCCGTAAATAGCCGATCACGCACGAAGTTCAACCGATTAAAATTCGACCAATTATCGTACGTGCACGATTGCTTACCGACTTTTTACTAGGTAGTATTATAGTAATGAATAAGTAATTTCGTATTTAAGAAATAACTGTTTAGTGTATCTTTATTATAGATAATGATTTATTAGGATAAGAACCGTGTTAGACAGTTTTTTTTACTTTATAGTGATCTCAGATTAATTTTGAGTATTATTAACCCATTCGCTGTCCCGTGATAGACACAATAGAAAATTTATTGTTATGTATCATATGTGATTCATCGGACAGGGAACCTGTTAAGATACATTAATAGTTCGGTCATTGTTGGCTACCTACTTTCTGTCCCGTTTAAACTTTCATAGATATTTTCTGTAAGGAAATTCTTAAAAGCCGTATGGAGACTGAATATGTAAACGGTAACCGGCTTATTTTAAAACAACTACCAAAATGGGAGTGTAATGTACTTTTGCCTACCTTTAAGGAGTGTTGTGGGTATCGAATCCACAACATTCAAACAACGGACACAAAAGAATAATGTCCTACAGACCGAATTTCAGTTACGGCAGCCAGTCTTAACGGAGACTGGCCATCTGAACTGGAAATATAGTGCACAAGTGTGTGCGCAAACACAATTACACTCTTTGTTCCTTAACTCTCATGATCCAATGGGACGGTAATCCGATACGACCGGAGAAAGATCAGGCGCAGGACCAACGGCTTTACGTACTTTCCGAGGCACGGGGGTGTCTAACACCGCCAACTTCCTAACTTCGGGCTGCTATTGAGATTTCTTAACAAAAAAACCCAATAGCTTTTTCTTGGCCCAACCTGAGATTCGAACCCGAGACCTCATGAACAGCAGTCGCATTTACTACCGATGCGTCACGGAGGCAGGTGACACAAAGGATACTCAGACACGGAACAACTATTTATGGATCACATAAATTTTTGCCTCGTGTGGGAATCGAACCCTCAATACTCGGAGCAGTGGCAGTAGTGGGCTGAATACATAAACCAATAAGCTATCCGTGCTATTCTTCACTTTGTCTTTATGTCATATATCTTATGAGTAGTAGAGCCTCGCTTATTTCAGCATGAATGGGCCGACTCGACCGGGGAAGGACTACCCTCTCACAGAATATCGACGTGAAATAACAGTATTCCTGCTATGTTTCGTTCGGTGAGTGAGAGTACCGGAGGCCCAATCACCCTATTGCCCCCTTCCCGCTCCTTCTCCTTCCCACTTCCTTTCCTAATGGGTCGGCAACGCGCAAGTGATGCCTCTGGTGTTGCAGGCGTCCATAGGCTTCGGTGACCACTTACTATTGAGTGGGCCGTATGCTTGATTGCCACAAAAAATAAAAAATGTCATTTGTTCGAATATTCTAAAGCAAGAGATGTCTTAAAAATAAAATTGTATAAAAAGTAATTTTGTCTAACATTTACGCAAATGTTACGCAATGAAATAAAACTACCTTTTGCGTTTTCTATTGCAGCTATTTGCTCGAGGATGTAGCAGAATTGATTTTTTGGAAATAAGCCCCGATGAAAACTGTATAAAGTAGTTTAATTTCAATATAAACTCGTACGTATACAAAAACTGATATAGATTGTTCCAACCAGGTGGTTATCTCAATAAATAATTACAATGGCGTCTCGTATGTCATAAGTTCTGCGGTGAAATTCGAGTTGTACTGCGGTGGGATATGAAAACTATAGTGTTACGAGGATGAGCATCGCACGAGTACACGAGCGAGTTATACTTGTTACTGACGAACAAGTGTGGCGATATTCACACCATAAAGATTCCGTATGTTAATAGGTAGTGAAAAAAAGTTTCTTTCCGTGGCTTTTCTATCGTTTAATATTGAAAAAGAGCCTGTGCAAATTCAGTAATATGGCTTATTCTTCGTATACTTCTTTAGTTCTGGTTAGAAATTTTATCGGTGTTGGTTGAATTGTTCTGTAGATTAGCCTTTACAGACTGATAGATAACTAAACTGACAACAATTCAGAATGTATTTTTTATGTTTTAACATGCTAATAACCGTTTTAGATTTATAAAAGACTGGTATTTTGATTTTCAAAAAGACCCTTTAATTTTATTCATTCGATTATGTTCGAATGTCCAACAACAATATACTGTATACCTACATAAGTATAGTAAGTGTTATAGTCGACGTCGCAAGATGTCTGGCCAAGCGAATTATATAGGTACTAAGTTTGATAGACATATGGAACCCTAAAAAAGTTAACAAGCAACTTTTTTTTAATAGTACTCTGTGGTTAAAAGCCTCTGTCATGAAGCTATGTGTTCAAGCGTCACGCTGTCGTTCTCAAACTGAGATAATGAGCTGTTCGTGCTATATGAATACGATCAGTTCTAAAACTACTTTATGTGTAAGTAATGGTTTATTAGAAGTTTATGTTTATTTTGTATGTTATTTAAACGATACGACACCATTCAAACGATACGATAACAATGATTTTCTATTATTTACGAACAGTAAATTAATAATAGAATATTGTCTTCTGTTTACGCGAACGTTATTCATTGAAATTAAACTTCTATATACGGATTCTATCGCGTTGTTTATTTGACACTTTATTACAAAATTTTGTAATAAAGTGTCGTATAAACAACGCGATAGAATCCGTATATAGTAGTTTAATTTAAATTAATAATAGAATTTTAATAATTTTTAATTATAGAAGTCCGCGTCCATCTAGAAACAAGTCCTGTAATGCGGAGGACTTTATGAACTCAACTCAAGCAGCGCTTTCAAAGAATACCCAGATTAGGAACAATTATTTGTGGATCACACAAATGACTGTCCCATGTGTGGATTGAATTCACAACACACGGCGCAGTGTTAGTAGCGACCACTTACATATCTACACCATCCGTGCAGCTTGTTAGTATTGATTTCTTTCAATATATCCCCTGACAAAAATGAAATGCAAAGCTATTGTTATGAAATGGTTACAAAAGTTGGATTATACAAGTACAGCTGGTTTGGACATGTAGAAAGAATGGACGAGGCAAGACTGACTAAGAAAGTTTATAAGGCTAGTGTGAATGGAACAGTCGCAAGAGGAAAACCTAGGCGAACGTTTCTCGACCAGATCGGAGGCGTTCTGGACAAAGGCCAGGTTAAGAGCTCCTTGAACCGACGCGCGTGTATGAGGAATGTGATGAAAGTGAATGAAGCCAGAGAAGTGTGTCAGGATCGTAGCAAATGGAAATCCGTAGCCTCTGCCTACCCCTCTGGGAAACAGGCGTGAATCTATGTATGTATGTATGTAGAAAATTTACTTCATAATTAAATTAATCCAGTGACAATATTAAACTTAATAAAAAAGTCACTAAAAACAAAGTCACACTCAAGCGAGCACATACATAAACACACCCATGCATATACAGAAACACACATACATACATACACAACACAAGCACTCACGCAGCATGAACATGGCGTTTATTCTTTATTAGTCCTCACTATCTCACTACCCTATCACCTAGTTCAATATTAAATATACTTTGTTACTTATATTAAAAGTCTCATGATATCAGTAATATCACTCAGCTGTTATTGCCCTTCCTCCGTCCGAGAGGTGGGGACCTGGTGATCTGTAATACAGGTATTCATATGCCTAACGCAGACACCAGCTCCTCACATAGTTCAGACCATGCCCATAGCTATATGTAAATAGGTATAAGTAAACACTATGTAATTATTTAAGGTCTGTTTTATGTGAAGAGGAATAAACATTACTATTATTATTCTTATTGATTTAATATGCAACTGTAACACACATCACATCAATAATTAAATTGTCTACTTCATTTCCAAATACTACCATAAATCCAATTAATTAAACACAATTATCTTGTTACTACCATCTTCGTTTAATTGCCAAAATGTAGTCGTAAAACAAATGTTTTGGCGCCGACATCGTATTGAGGGCACGATCAATAAATACCGCGTCCATTGACGCTGTTACACGCAAGTGAGGATGTGATAAGCAATAAAAGAAGAACTGGATTGCGTTATAGTACCAAGGGTCGGCGAAAGGCATGCGATATTTCCGCTCACCTAATTTCAAAACTCGAACTGTTAAGTTGATAAACTTGCAGAATTTTATTATTGAATGGAATCAATCATAAAATATAAATACGTCCATTCATAAAAAAATAAACCTATGTAGTATATATAATAATATCAGCACTGTATTAAACTGTCCCTCTGCTGGGCACGGGCCTCTTCTCACTGTGAGAAGGGTTAGGCTAATAGTCCACCACGCTTGCTTTCACCGTTAACGCAAGCGATAATTAACTATTTAATACGCAGATAACTTCGAATAATCAGAGATGCGCGCCTTGGGTTCGAACTCGAGACCTCTGCGTGGCAGTCCAACGGTTTCCCACTAGCGCTATCGCTGCTAGTATATGTTTGGAAGTAATTAAACTTGCATCCATTCAATACAACCATTTTAAACTATTTAGTATATGCTGCTGTGTCTGAAACATGTAATTGGGTTTCTCGGTTAAAGGCAATATAACCTAGACCATAACTGCCAAAAATGGGGGTAATTCACCTCTGTCTAACTCTCGGGGTAATAAGCGTGAGACCATGTATGTAAATTATTACTTGAGTGTTACCATGAGAATAAATGCTGAAAAATAATCAAACGTCGGCAAAATGTAAACAAACCAGTTTTACAAAACATATCATGATAAAAACCGTAAAAGTAATTTAATTAAGAAAACATAATATATTATGTTTAATTTAAAGGAAGAACTAGTCATAAAAATATTAAAAATCAATTACAAATGCCAATATGTTGTTTATTAACATATAATATCTTGTGAAATTACATATCGTTATTTCTAAACCATAAAACAGAGGATGCTATACTTCCTTGAAAAATATGTCTTTTCATTAAATATGTGTAATTTTGTCAACATATGCTAATTACCATTCATTAAAGCATAATATATGAAGCGGTACCTTAAATTTATTGCTTCAAAGTCGTCAAGTAACGCATCTATTAATGTAAAATGCTAAATTTCACACATTTATCAATTTTAAACAAGTTCGCTTCCGTAGATAGAATACATTATTATACAAAAAAGTAAAAGTAAAGTAATGTTTATAGGCGTTTTATCGCGACAAACTAACGTTTTTTGTATTATATTTATTTTTCGGTATATTAAGATCAATTTTTATCATCGTATGTTTTAAATAGAGTAAAAAAAAACAAGTAATTCGAACATGATTTTTGAATTTTGAATTTTAAATTGCCGCAGGTGTTCATTTTTATCACTTTTTTTTGTTGGTAACCCTGTACTGTTTGAATTACGAAATCTGTATCCTTACTACTATATCCTAAAGTATTGTCATTGCATGTTTTAGAACGAGACAATGCTATACAATCAGACACTGTCTCACTCTCGCGTATGCGACAATGGCTCAGGTCAGCTAATAAGAAAGGTGTTCAATTATATTATCCATTTACGGTATGGTATTCTTCATACATTTTCCAATTAATATATAATGGAAATATCTGAGGAATGCAAGTTCCCTAACGACGATTTACCTCTTTGGAAAAGGTAGAGACATTATTAACACTAGACTTAGAAAAGTATCTAGCCAGTTATATTACAGCTAAAACATTAATTAATGTACGGTTAACAGACAGACATCGCGTAGGCATTGTGCTTACACCGTAATCTACTTTCCGCGTTTACTTTAAAATACATTCAGTTGACTAAAAACTGTCATAATTCGCCAGGGATTAGCATCCATAGTAACTAACGTCTTGTACATTTGTCGCAATAAACTTTTTATCTATATATTAATACGTGAAGCGAAAACTTTGGATCCCTTTTTACGAAAATTGGGCGGACGGAGGAGTATGAAATTTCGCACACTTATAGTTTATACAGAGAAGAAGTGACGAATGCTAATATTTTTTTTTAAATATGCATTAGAAATACATTTAATTAATGAAAAAACACTACACGCACTCAACCATGCATTTGACACACGCAGTCGAATCGCGTTCGTAGTATTTCGGCATTGTTCGTCTGACGTTGTCATACAATTCTTTGTAACTATGGTTACCTATAGGTAACCATAGTTACAAGTAGTTTTCTTTATTACAATAAATTTAATAGTACCTTATATGTATATGTAATAAAGAATTTTGGTCGAATTTTGACCACTAGGCGATCGCTAGATCTTATTAATCCGTGGTTTACGTCAACTCATCTGTTATAACTTAACACACACCTTTGGGCCATACAATTAATACTACCTCATTATTCCTGTAGAACATTTTAATTCATATATGTGAGCTATCGTGGATTGGGTTCAATTCCCGAGTCGATAAATTTTTTGTCAGGAAATTCGCAGTTGCATCACGGAGCCTGTCAATGTGATCAGATCGTAGCAAATTCGCTCCCTTACGTAGGACCTAAAAAGATAGATAGCGAAATATGGGTGTAATTGGTACCTCTATCCAACACTTTGAAGATATAGGCCTGAATCTATGTATGTATATAATATAGATACATTATACATTTCTGCCTTTCCTTTCTGGCTACTTACACTCGTAAGTACTCCTAAAAACAATTCTCACCCAAGAAAGTCGGACAACGAAATCAAAATAAGTTTGATTAATAAAGGTTTACACAAATGTACTCAAACCCGCTAGGTGGCTAATGTATTTGACCCCACATGCTCGTGTGTTAGCATTTGAACTCCTAATGCTTACACAAATCACCTCTGAACCTTTCCCATCACCCATCAACCGAAGTCACGACAAATCGTATTAAAAACAACTATCTATCAATTGACACAAGTATTTCTCTTCACGCACAACATGCATTACTCGGTATATTCGTAAAGAGAAAGATACCACCGGTTACAACACGGCGTTGGTAACAAATGTTATTCTAATAGTCGTAATAGTGATGGATTAATAGTACAAATGTGTGATGTATACGCTGTCTATAATATCGTTTGTTCTTACACAATTAACAGACTATATTTGAATATATTTACGTCATTTTTATACAGGAACAACATAAATCTATTTATGTATAAACGATAGTGCTAATATTATAAATGATAGTGTTGAATAATGAATCAAAGTTGAAAGGTAATGACTGTGAATCTTCTGAAGTCGTGGCCCAATTTGCTAACTGCTGTCCAACAGCTGCTTATAAATAAATCATGTATTATAAAATTCGTATTTCTAAAGATGATCGAGTATTTAAATCATTATTTAGCTATACGCGTTTGAATATAAATGATCGGGAATGGTGTCAAAATAGTTATGTGTTAAGTTTAGACGCTTAATTTAACAGGTGGAAAGAGTTGTCTAAACATATAAGACTATATGTTCCCGCGTTTTCACCCGCGTTTATCGTTACTGCGCCGCCCCCGTGGGTCGTAGTGTGATGTTATATAGCATTCCTCATAAATAGGCTATCCAACACCAAAATAATTTTTCAAATCGAACCAGTAATTCCTGAAATTAGCACGTTCAAACAAACAAACTCTTCAGCTTTATAATATGAGTATAGATACTAATAGATAGGACATAGTGACATTTTTATATAACCTTCATAGCTGTAAAATTAACTTTTGACTATGAGGCTTTTTGACTATGAGTATACAGTGGCATTACTGCATATGCCTTGACTAGCAGTTTGGAATAATTTCTAGTGTTGTGTAAGGTAGTAGTGCAGCGTTAGCCTAATCCTTCGAAGATATATTATGTGTTCTCCCTAGTCTTTATTATTCTCAAGTCACTTGGAGTCGGCTTTCTAGTCTAACCGAATTTGACTGGTTTTCGTTAGCAATTCCCAAAGTTGCGAGTGGTAAGCGGCTTTATTGCTCCGGTACCTATCTGGAGAATAGGTCGTGTCACTTGGACACGAGGTAGCTCGCTTACGAGAACCGGATCTCTGAGGTTAGGGTGGAGAGTCGAGATTTGGGGACAAGACCTGCCTATAACTGGTCCCGAAAAGTCCTCTCGGGCACTGGAACGTACAGCGGCTCCCACTATTATAACCTAACGGTTGGTGTAGGAGAACGGTATATCACAAACTGGACTAGTCGCAGAGAGAGAGGATGTACTGATAGCAGGAGATGTCTTGCTAATTGAATCTTGCATTGCCTGCGCAGTGATTTCAATTGCAATTACAAGCATCATAATAGTAATAATCCTAACTAATATTATAAATGCGAAAATGAGTTTGTTTGTTTGTTACGCTTTCACGCCTTAACTACTCAACCGATCAACATGAAATTTTGCATACACGTTGTCAGGGATACAGAATAGGACATAGGGTACCTTTCATCCAGAAAAAATAACTGTTGCAAACGTAACCTTTTTTTTTTTTTTTTGATACCCAGGAAAAATGCTTGATGCACTATCCGCCGGCTTTGCAAACCTAACCTACATTTACACGAGCGAAGCCGCGGGTGAAAACTAGTATTAATATATTTTTAATTAATATCCAAATCCTTACTATCCTAACCAATAAAATAAATGCAAATATGCCTTTGTTATTTGTTTTTTACGCCTTAACTATTTATCTAACGATCATAAAATGTCGCATACACGTTGCACAGAAAAGGACATAGAGAACCTTCCATTTAGAAAGAGTACCTTCCGTTTGTGTTCCCGATGGATGGACAATTGACAAAACCTACATTTACGCAAGCGAAGACGCGGGCAAAACCTAGTCGTATATTTCACTGGGAATTCAACAGTGTTTCCGATAATGAGATCTAATCATCAAGCAAATAGAGAATTTAGACGCTACATTGAATATCTTTTAATATTCATTGGTTTTCAATCATTCACATTAAACAACAATATATTATACATATATCGCCTCACTTCCAACCATAATGAACTAATGGTTTTCATAATTGCTTCCTACAGAAACCCATAGAGCAAAATTACCTTAATAAATACTTTTGACAAACGACGCCCAAAATGAACTTGGAAAATGTTCCCATAGCATTTAGAAACTTAGTTATATTTGACGTGAGGTGATCAGAACGGACGTCCTCTATTAGTTCACAGGGGAAAATTAACATAGATTACTAAATATAATAATTTATATGAGTATATTTGCATATTGGCTGTTGCTTCTTGTGGACAGATTGAGTCAAATCGTTTAATAGTTTTAATGGTTTTGATAAAGGTTGTTTTATTGCAGGTGTTTTAAGTTAAAGCCGACGTTGAATTGTTGCAAGTTGCTAGTTTATTTGATTATTGAAAGCTGATTTCATAGCGAATTTAGCATGGATTCGTTCCTACCTTCTTTGCTTATAATATCTTTCTCTTTCCAGTTACTCGCTCTACAACCTCGATCAATATTACAAATGTAATATTGAGCAAGGTCGTAGAGCTGCTTAATGCTTTAATTAATCGAATAATGCCAGTTACGAATATTCAATCCTATTCGAATAATATTCGAATAATAGGAAACTAGTGACTTTTCGATTGTTCGAATGAATCGACATGAAAAGTTAGACAAATGCCATTATGATTTGTTTTTAGTATATAATACGCATTAGAAATTTAAAGTGTGATTCATTGGCCGTGGTAAATCATGTTCTAAATAGGCAACCTTCTTATAAACTACTGCACCATCCACGAAGTCAACTGTACTCCACATCCAGCGAACTTTTCAGTCCAATTATTTCACATACCAATCTCCCATAATAAATATATTATGTGATTCGATACTCACGAGAGTGTAACCTGAGTCGTCATGGTCAACCTCCCATAGCTTTCCCATCACTGGTGTCAATATTCAGATCATATTGCCAAGTGGCAAGTGATCGGTGGATGGATACGTATGATACTGGTCGACGCGTGATGGAATATGCATCGATGGCTGCGTTAAAATTAATTCGAATGTATGTTAACGCCTCTAAGATTGTGTGATGCATTCGAGTAATGCATCATTTTTTTATTAATTAATCATTATTTTTATTATTAAGTATTTTTATTTAGTTAATGAAGATAATCAGATATTTACAGATAAACCATGACCGTTCTTATACCCGTTTTGAGTTCCCTTGCGATTAAATTTGGATTTTTATCATAATAAGATGCTTTTGGTACCTATAAGGAAATACTGGATACTAAAAGATTTAAAAGACGGACAGACACATTTAAATTGGCATATAATTAATATACATATTTGGAGCATATTTTACATAAATAGCTACATATTAGATATTGCGTTAACAACTCTGATGTTATTCGAATAATATTTAAATAAAATAATTTGCATCACTAGCCCGCAGTCTCTGTAGAAGCAACGATGAATATTTATTTGTTATTTTCAAACTATAAATAAACGCGATTTAATGAAAACCATTTAATTTTGTTCAAACATCACTATATATTATAAAACAAAGTCTACCGCCGAGTCAGTCTGTCTGTTTGTTCGCGATAAACTCAAAAAGTACTGAACGGATTTTCATGCGGTTTTCACCAAAAGACAGAGTAATTTATGAGAAAGGTTTCGGTGTTTAATATGTTAAGGTTTTGTACTACCTGTGCGAAACCGTGGCGAATAGCTAGTTTAATAATAAAAAATAATAGTAAATGCAATGAATGATCCTAACTATTCTACTTGACTTCGTCCTACATTATGAATGATATCATCTGTACGTTCTGTGATCTTTATCTAACGGTGACTGGTCGAAGGACAAGCAAAACGACTTCTGTAAAAACGAGTTTTTATAAACAGTAAATACACTACAGGTAGCAATGTTAAATGTAATTTGTTTGAGATTATTAATAATATTTTGTCGATATACTTCTAATTACTTAATGGTATATTGATTTGAATGGTATGTTAGAGTCATAGATAATACAAATCCTTGGATTCTACCTGCCTACAAGCCAACAGGCGTATTTAATTGGTATAAACGAATCTATAATCTATACTAATATTATGAAGCTGAAGAGTTTGTTTGTTTGAACACGCTAATCTCAGGAAAACTGGTTCGAATTGAAAAATTATTTTAGTGTTAGATAGCCTATTTATCGAAGTAGGCTATAGATTATATAACATCACGATACAACCTACGGGGGCGGCGCAGTAACGATAAACGTGGGTGAAACCGCAAGAACATCTAGTAATATTATAAAGCTGAGAGTTTGTTTGTTTGTTTAGTTGAACGCGATAATTTCAGGAAGTACTGGTTCGAATTGAAAAATTCTTTTAGTGATGGATAGCCAATTTATCGAGGAAGGCTATATAACATCACGCTACGACCCACAGGGGCGGTGCAGTAATGATAAACGCGGGTTAAACCGCGGGAATAGCTAGTACATCATATACCCAAAAGGAGTGACACAATTGCATTACACCCACTTTTTGTCAGCCTTTCTTTTAGGTGCCATCTCAGGAACGAAGTGGAAAGAAAGTCGGTTCTGAGAACCCATGACCTGGAGCGGAAGAACGTGGGTCTTATTCAGAATGTGCTAAGTGAGCCTGCATAAGGGTTAGTGCAGGCATTCTATCGATTGGTACCGCAGACCCATCACCGACCGTCTTTCGAATTTATATATTATTCAATTCAATTCAATTCAATTTATTTATTTGCATAATATGGGTTTAACAATAGATATTACAACATTAATAATAGTATCGCCATATTCAGCCGTCCAGCATGCAAAAATTTGCTATTTTAAAATTTTATTACAATATTAATAATAAATGAATATACAAAGTTACTAAAAATAAAAACTATTCAGTCAATCTTAATAATTGTCAATAAGAAATAAAATCATGTCAAAACTAAATAAAATAAAATTAAATGTTTATGTCATTCCAAAATTCAAATAAGGAGTAATAAGTTTTTGTTACAAGTAGATGTTTTAACTGCTTTTTAAATAAATTAATATTATTTTCATTTCTTAAAGCTAATGGTCTCTATAGAAATAAGCATATTAAAGGAATATTATTATATTAAGAATTACTGTTTTGGGTACAATGGGTTTGATATGCTTCACATGAAGAAAATCCCTAAATAAAATAATAAATTAAAAAAAACGTAATAGGTGGCGAGCCATTGTTGTGTATCGAGTTCAGTTTCGAAGCTCCTGAGAATTTATTGGCTGAGAAACAAAAAATCTTTTGCCAGGTTCGGAAATTGAACCTGAGACCTTATGCTCAGCAGTCATACTACTATCACTACCGCTGTACGTTAATTACCTATCTCTAAAATTGATAACCAATCTGATCCGACGTCACTAAATTAAAGGTATCATATTTCAAATGTATGTCAAGATTGTCAGTTGAATTTATCTTCCAGGTGATAAGAGGCGAGCTTATTGCTGTCTATGGTATCAGACTGCGTCCAGCTATTGACAATTTCCTGACTGAAAAATCACGTCGTGTCGTAGCAAATTATGAAGTAGGGTAGAGCGTTTTTGAGTTTTGCTGTTAAGAAATTGCTTATTAGCAATACAGGGTCTGGAAATGAGTCTGCTAGCCAGAAATATATTCATGAGAATTCTAAAATATTTTTTACCGAATCTATTTTCTTCAAAGCGCTATCAACGAGCATTTACTTAAGTATATACCGGTCATATACCTGCTCAAATTTTATTACAATTTTTGGAAACCTTATGTTGAAACAAAAAAAAAACATTTAAGTAACAGGTACTTCAGTAAACTTTGAGTCATTCTTAACATTTAATTCTCAGTTCAGAAACCAGGATTCACATTCCTATTATGTGGGCCAAAAATATTGCTAATGTAATGAAAGTGTAATATACCTACATATATCTACCTCGCCAGACAAATACAGGCGTGATTAGTAATTCTGCATTTAATTTAGAAATATAACATAACTAACAGAATTAAAGTTCTGTGATCATTTTCGTTGACAAAAATGATCATATATATAATGAGCAGCGATAGCTCAGTGGGGAGACCAACAGACTGCAATGCAGAGGGTCTCGGGTTCGAACCTACGTCGCGCACCTCTGACTTTCAGAAGTTATATGACTTTTCGAAATTATGTAGGTATTGATTGACAATATTATCGCCTGCTCCGTGCCTCGGAGAGCACGTTAAGCCGTCGGTCCCGGCTGCCATGACCATCTATAGCAGTCGTTATTGGGAAGTCAGTGCTCTCTAATATCCTGACACTGGTCTAGCTTTAGGGTATCGTTAGCCTTCGGGTTGCGGAGGTCAGATGGTAGACGCTCCGGGTAAAAACTGATATCCAGTCAAATCCAGTTAGACTAGAAAGCGGACCCCAAGTGACTTGGAAATAATAAAGGCTAAGGAGAATAAGAAAATCATTTTCGTAGACAAAAATTAATATTATTATACACAATCATCGAATTCGACTAATTGTCCGATCTTTTTTACCACAAACAATATCTTGCACATTGGCCCGACCATTTTTTCTGAACAAGAAAAACACCATCGATCTATATCGCGCATTAGCGAACGGTTTTTTCGACCACATGTCAATTTTACCATTGATATATTTTTTGTTTGAGCAGGTAAGCATGGCTTTTTCGAATTTGCACCTTCACATAATGCATCTTTTTTATAGATTTAATGCAATTCCACTAACGACCCATTTGATCGTATACTTCCGGACACCTTTGGAACCTGTTCATTTCTTTTTTATGTCCATATGTTATGTAGCAACGAGAATGAGTGGAATAGTTTCTTTTGCCTTTTAGAACAATTAGATAACTTTTTTACAATACCTACATAAATAATTATGTAGGTATTGTATAGAAGTTTTATAGAACTTTTAGCTTACAATGGGGTATATTATAAACTTCATTTCTGGGTCGGGCAAAATGTTATTGAGGTTTTCTGCCAAGAAATACTTACGTAGGAGTACTGAGCCTGTAGGATCTGGAACTGTACTCGAAAGACAATAATAGCTTAACCCTTATCATCATATCATATTATGTGTGAATATTTACGTATGAAACACAAGCACACACCTATATATCCAAAGTGGTAGGTAAAGATTGAAAGGCATTACACTTCGAAGCTAGCCTATTTCTGAAACTCCGTACTACTACTACTAAGATTTCTCGACAGAAAAATCCAAAGACCATCGTCACACTGTATTAAAAATCGAACGCAAACTCATGCATATGAGTTCAGTAAACTACCAATTCTACACCCAAAAAATAATACATAAAAAAGCGCAATCCAATTTCGTCCCGCACTTCCTTTGCAGGCCGCCATGTTACTATAAATTTAACTATAAACAAACAAAGACATGCATGTCCGTTTTCTCGTTAAACTAGTTAGTTAGACTAGAGTTATGTTCTCCTGTTATCGTAACAGGACTGCGCTATAAAATATAATTATTTGCTAGAAACCAATTTGTTGTTTACACTATTGAAATTGTGATTTGTGGTCATCAGAATTCTCTTGAAGCACTGTTATAAATGTTTCAAATGGAACTAATGTAATGGGTTTACAACTTTATGTAGACGGTATAAAGTTGATTTTTAATTGATGTTTGAACAAATTAAATTAAGTTATCAGTTGCGTATGTATGTTGTTTGTTTGTCTTTAATATGTTTGATGTATTGTTTTTTTTTACATACAGTAAAGGCGACACTAACATACAGTCTTAGGGTTTGGGGCTACCGTCGCCTATGATCAATTGTAATACTAGAGATATCACTCGCGTGTTATTGGCACTAGCGGAAAAGGAATTAATAATGGTATATAAGGAATGCGAAAGGTAGATAGGTACGTGAGTCCTAAGAGCTAATGTTTCATATTATATTTTTATTTGCTATGGATAATATAAAATGCCAGTTGTGTTAGTTTTAGCTGCCATTGTGAGGTCGGAACTTCACCATCGACAGTACTATTTACGGCTCGAACTCTGGGAGATCGATTTCTGAATCGTACAAAGTGATATACATAGATAAGTAACACAACTAAGCATTAAAATTAAACTACTATATACGGATTTTATAGCGTTGTTTATTTAACACTTTATTACAAAATTTTGAAAAACTGTTACACTACTATTACTATTAAACTTTACTAATTTTTAAGCTAATTAAATTATTTAAACTATTTATACATTTACTATACTATTATACTATTTATATTTATGTTTAAGCAGACAAAATTGTGGTGCGTAAACACATCCATATTTTGTAATATATTGTAAACCTCACGTAAGGCTGACTTATTCTCCTACTTCTTTTTTCAAATCTAAAACATAGACAACGAATAATGGGCGCAATGCTCTCCAACTAAACTTGGGGTAAGTTTAGACCGGGATAAACTGATTAAGTCTATGTTACATGAAACTTATTTTAATAAAATAAAATTAATTAGGTACCTACCTTTTTTATTTTATAGTAATAATATACAAGCTATTTAACATATCCAAGAAGCGATCGGTCATTTTGTGGAAATAAAGATTAGAGACTTTAACTTTTGTATGCACATGCTCTCCATCATTTTACAATAGGTTCTCCTCCAGTCAAAGTAACACATAATGCAATTAATTACAATTAATTTCAAGATTGTTTTATAGAAAGTAACAACAATCATAATATAAAACCAAACCATCAACATCGTCTAAGATCCGTTACCACATTCAACAACAATTTCACGATTGACTTACCTTTTATTTCGATATTAATTAATCGAATACAGATGGCCCCTTGTTAGTACGTATTATATCGATACTTTAATTGAAAAGATAGTAAATCGATATCTATGGCCCCGTCGCACAAATACAATGACCGCCCCGCAGTGCCACTCGCTTTCTACAATGAAGTATAATCACCTATTGTTCATGAAGTCACAAAATGGTCGATTAACAATGTGACCATGTGTTAATGATTTTATAGATTTTCTTTCGTATCTAAGAAGATACGAAGGTAAATCCATAGTTTTAAAATGTCTGCCTCCTATAAGAATAGGAGGCACACATTTTAACACTCCAAAAATGCCTAGAGCAATGGTCTGGCTTTATAGACCTTGGGTCTAAAACTACGCCGCCTTTTTTATGAGACGAAATGTAGAGCTAAGCGGAACCAAAAGATACACTTTATAGATGACTAGATGTTCCCGGGGTTTCACCCGCGTTTATCGTTAATGCGCCGCCCTCGTGGGTCGTAGCGTGATGTTATATAGCGTATAGCCTTCCTCAATAAATAGGCTATCCAACACTAATAGAATTTTTCAAATCGATCCAGTAGTTCCTGAGATTAGCGCGTTCAAACAAACAAACAAACTCTTCAGCTTTATAAAGCTGAAGAGTTTTTTTGTTAATAACGTATATAATGTATAATATTAGGATAGCTAGATTCGAGCCCAATAACCTCATGTTATGTCCCATTAGGTATGTAGATGCTCACAAAAGCTAGCTAGTGAGCTGTAGCGAAAGCCTAGTAGGAGACCTTTAGACTGCCAAGCACAGGTCCCGAACTCAAGGCACACATCTGACTTTTCGAATTTATGTGCGGTGAAGGAGAGCATCTTCAGTAAATCTGCATGTCTGACAGGTCTCCATAACGTTCTCAAACACTATGTGAAGTCTGCCAACCAGCACTGGAGCAGCATGTTCGACTATTGCCTAACCCATACCCACACTGAAAAAAGGCCCGTGCCCAGTAGAAGGACAGTTTACGAGTATATACATGTCTTATACCTTTTATTCAACTAGCGATGTGTACGATTTTATTTGAAGTATATTCGAGCGATAGCTCCGTGGGGTGACCAACAGACTGCAATGCAGAGGGTCTCGGGTTCAACCCACGTCGCGCACCTCTGACTTTCGGAAGTTATGACTTTTCGAAATTATGTGCGTATTGATTGACAATTATCGCCTGCTCCGTACCTCGGAAAGCACGTTAAGCCGTCGGTCCCGGCTGCCATGAACATCTATGGCAGTCGTTATTGGGAAGTCAGTGCTCTCTAATATCCTGACACTGGTCTAGCTTTAGGGTATCGTTAGCCTTCGGGTTGCGGAGGTCAGTTGGCAGTCGCTCCGTGTAAAAACTGATATCCAGTCAAATCCGGTTAGACTAGAAAGCCGACCCCAAGTGACTTGGGTATAATAAAGGCTAGGGAGAAGAAGATTCGAATGTATTGAAAACGTTACAAAGCAAGCAAGTGCTGATATGGTGCACTGCGTCCTTGAGCAGGCAGAATATGCACAAATATATTCAAGTATCATTTGAAAACAAATATGTTTGCACGGGTGACGTAGTGTTTTTAGTGGTCGCCTTACCGCTGCCACTGAGCCGAGTGGATTCGATTCCCACACGGACAAAAAAATTATGTGGTGTCGTGGGACACCAGGTAGGAACGAAGTTCCTTCGGCTAATGTAGAATCGACACAAATTGCAAAAAAAATCGTGCTCAATTTTATGTAGGTTTCCTTGATTTTTCTCTTAAATTTTGCTGATTAGTTTTTATTTAAGTACAAGAAAGTATTTAGGAAATTCAGTATTTTAGGAAATAATAAATTACTTAAAATAAAAAAACATCGTAATTCAAATTATCAACTAAAATAACAAAATATGTCTCTTTATTTTTGTTTGACAACATTGCGCACGTCTCATTTAACGGTTTTATTCCACGCACTTTTTTCCACGGATTTTTTCTTACGGTTTTACTATCACATTTTTTCAGTTCGGTCGCGCAGCAAAATCCCTATCCCCTCCAAGCCTGCCGTAAGGAACTTCGTTCCAATAATATTGGTAATAAAACTATAATTCCTTATAACTATTACAGTCTCACACTATGTGGTGACCAGCACCTTTGCTAAGTTGTTGAAACAACTTGTATTAAAGGTGCCAGGCCCGTATCCCTGTTGTAGCTACATTTAAGAAAGATAGTTCCCAGTCTGCGTGTTCGCTTTGCCCGTTGTTTGAATATCTCCTACGACCCAGGTATTTTTTCTATTGCGTGATAGTACATCATTCAACCAGCTTTCGGAGATAAAACATTACCCATACCTTATCTGGCAGACAGTGTATTAATTTACGTAACCAACTAAATATTCAGTTAATCAGACAACACATTAAAAAATAAACCGAACCAATGTTACTACTTTATAAACATGTATCATTTGATTCATGATGTGATAATTTCTAAATCTAGCCGCGCCTAACTGGGCTTTAATTTACAATACAACAAAATCTTTTGGTAATAAATAAGTTATAATAGGGCATTCTGTTTGGCTCCGAGCGAGTTTAGTTACCCAATATCCGTGTAAAGGCCGGTTTTCACCAAAACGGTGAGCAAGTGCTGATATGGTTTAAGCGGTGTCCGGTAAGCGGAGCGGAGATGACAAGTTGTTGAAGATACTTTGTTTATCTCAGCTTTGGTGGATATATTTACAGAAGAAAGAACTAGTACGATTATAGAGCGTTTTTTTTGTATTATTGCAAACGCTACATACTAATAAATTACTTTTACAAGTACAAGTTAACATAATAAGTTTAATTTTATAATTTAAAATGACATTTTGGACACATTTTACTCAATTTTCAGTTTGGAAGTTAGCTACGATTACACTTATTTTATTTTAGTGTGATTAATTATTTAACTTGTGTAAAAGTCTTTCATATGATAGACGTGATTTGACAACAAAGCTTTTAATTTGATTTAAGGTAAGGGCACGTGCCAGAATAATAGAGGAATGAATTAAAGAGCTGATGGATACTGACAATTATAAGAGTTCTAGATACTGTTTAAAATCTTTAATTTCAACAATATCATATTTAGTTGTCGTAAAAAAAACAACAGCAATGTTTCGAGAAAAATATTTTATTATTTACTAAACACATCTCAGCTTCGTTCATCTCCGCTTAGTTCAAACCTCACCCTAAAAACATTGTGTTCCCACGCACAACTAATTAATCTGTTGTTTTACTGCTTTCTCATCAATAGGAACGAGTTATTTGCAATATATACTATTAGAAAAACGACCATAAAGCATTCCTTTTTAAATCGAGAACGACATTACGTCATCATTTACCATCTGTCAATATGTGATTTATATAAACACCTGGACTTTTTAATTAACATAACACTTCCTTTTGTGCGGTGTCGGTTATTCTTTGATATAACAAAATTTATTTATGCCGCTGGTGTTTGTATTAGTTAAAGGGTGACGATATGATTATATTATTTATTAGTTGCTTTCTTAATTTCTTAATTAGATGTACCTAACTACATGTATTACCTGTTTTTTGTTATCCTTACTAATATTATAAATTCGAAAGTAACTCTGCCTCTCTGTTACCTAGTCACGGCTAAACCACTTAACTGATTTAGATGAAATTTGATATATAGGTAGGTTAAAATCTGGGCAAGGACATAGGCTACTTTTTATTGACGTAGGTAGGTACCACGCGGGCGGAGCCGCGGGCAAAAGCTAGAATAATATAGAATGTGCTCGCTCTCTATTACGTAAGATCTAAACTGGCATCATCATCATCAAAATATAGGCTTAATACACCTTTGCCTACTCTTAAGGAGATGCAGAAGTAAGACTATGTACGGACATACAAAATAAGATTATAAAAATATAAACTAAACAAAATACTGTTTAAAAAACAATACGTTCAAAACAGGACTGGATAGGCAAGTAACTAAAATAATAAAAATATTTACATAAACACTTTAATTTTTAAAACTGGCTGGATATACAACTTCCAAGCAACTAAAACAATAAAACATTTTTAAATTAAGAACACCTTTCAAAGCCGTCATGCATGTCATAGTCTCGCTATTCACAACTTCTATCAAACTAAAGGTAGACATTAAAGAATACATATCTTAATTTATTTATAAATGTAGATTAATATCTAATGCAGTAAAAAAGATACGTCATATAGTATCTGTTCATTGCGGGAATCAAATTTGTATCTATAAACCCATTTAAATATTTGCAATATTTGTATAGGTCTATTAATATGTGATGAGAAAACGATTTACCTACACCTTTTAAGGAGTTTTGCGAGCATAGAGGAGTGATTTGGCATAGTTAAAGTTTATAATATGGTTTAGAAAACTAAAATCAATAAAACCAAAACAAATATGTAATGAATTACGATAGAATTTTGACCACAGGTTGCTCATTCTGGCGTACGCAAAACAAACATATTATTTCGAAAATAATATGTTAATATGATTGTGTCAAAGTAACATAGTAATCATCGTACGCATTTTTATAATTCCAATACTACAATTTAAAATAAGAATTCAAATTTCAAAATGAATAAAAAATGAGCAGAGACTAATAAATTATTTGTATTAAACATACATTCTATGCCTACGTCCTGAATAGACCTCGTTTAGATAAAATTACAAGAACCAATCATCAAAACCAACACAGAAACGGACGGTTTCGGTGGTTTCGGCTTCTGATCAAGATATTTGCCTACTTTATAAGCCATATACCTCAACACGATTTGACTATAATCGCACATAATATTAATAAAATACACTATCATAATCCATAATGACATTCGAATCGTGATTTTAACTTCGGAAAAAGACATAATGACTCGAAATTTATATGATTCCAATATTTTTTTATACACATCTCACGATTATAGCTTTTGAACATTTTGTGAATCTGGAAATATGTCTGTTTGTCGTTTTTGTTGTTTTGTCTGACAGTTTTCTTTTCTACGATTCGTATGACTAAACCAGTGTCACGTCGCTTGATGAGATAGAGATAGAGAGAGAGAGAGAAATTTCAGATTAATGAGTTGCGGCTGTTTTACGAATATTTATGGCAGAATTGCGATTATACTATCTAATTACTATACTATGAAATTATACTACAATACTCAGATATCATGGTACATACCTTGACCATGACAGGAGACTATTCATACTGATTGTTTAAAGTCGTGACGAAAGATATCAACAGCCCTTTCTGACTTGGAGAGTATTTGATACTTCCAGATTCTATAAAACTATTGAATATTGAAGACAACATATCCTATTCACAGCAGGATTACTATACAAGGTTGTTTGGCTGGTATCTTCTGCAGGCCCAAATTATTTGCCCAGCTGGGCTGCTCTAGATTCAGCGAAATCTTAAATATAAATAAGTGTATCACTGTACCCTATCAAGCCAGAAGGCATTGCGTACCATGTTAAAAAATATAGTGTCTCGATACGAGCAAATCCGCAAGCAAAACCACTATAACTAGTATACTGACCGATTCTATTATACATACCATAAACAGTGAGGCTTTCTTTAATTTATGATCTTTGCTCGAACTGATCGCCAAACGGCTTTGTTTTAGTTTTTATAGCACCAGAATTGGGAGATGAAATAGTATCAATAAATGTCAGGTTTCATTAATTTTTGTTTTAATTTTTTCTTTGGCGTTGTTTTAAATTTCAAACTGTGGGAACAAGAATTTGAAAAGGAAGTACGTTGTAAAACGAATTCAATATACACAGTTACTTTGCTTTTTTTGTTTTATTTTAATTATGGAATGGTGATTTATTATTTTTGCTTTGATGTTTAAATAAAAAGAATAGAATGGCTTTCGCTAATCTATGATTTACAAATGTTATAAACTATTATAATAAATTAAGATCCCAGAACCAGACCTACGTATTTTTAGCATAGATTTCTATAAATAAATTTTATTATAAGCAGGTAAAAATAATATGCCCCTATATACTTACTAATTTGAAAGCTGTGCCATTATTTTTTGTCTTGGCTTTTGGGCTCTTCGCGTTGATCTGAATCGTACAAATATTCTCAAAAATAGTCAAATAAATAAAATAGTCAACTTAAAAAAATAAAAGTTTTAATATTCAAGATTACTTTACAACGTTATCTAAGCAAATCCCTCTTAGTAATAGCAATCCTGATGAAAACTGTAACGTTATAACTCAAACCATTCAGTTTTGAACCAATAGTTTTATGACTCTGTCACTACCTTCACAACCAAATGATTTATTCACCATTTACTTCATAAAACATCTATCTCATCGACGAGCCTGGTACACAGTTAGTATTCAGTACGTCGCTTGATTACGAGGCAAGCGATAAAATATATCATAGCAAGTGGTGAGGAGACGTCTATCACCAGTTGAGAACACATCTAATCACCGCATCCGTCGATTGGTTATTCAAATGTTTGAGTGTCCTAAGGGTTGAATCGCTTCATGTAGAAGTGCTCAGCCAAATAATATTAATAATGTAATTTTATTATTGCACTAGCTTACTGCTTCGGTAATACATTTATTTGTGGTGATTCGATTTCCGGGTCTGGCACAGTGTTATTAAGTTTTAAATTTTGTCAGGCTATTCACACAAATTCAATTTTGGAAATGTCATCTTTAGCGGACAATGGACTTACCTCCCTATTACACAGGTTAACAAATAGTTAGCCTAACATTAGGCTAGATATATTTTGATCCATATCACATAATTCACATCTAAATTATTATTATCATATAACTCACCTCCCACGATTGGGTTTATCCCTGTGTCCTAAGGAATTTTGCAGACATTTAAACAAAAGCTCTAGCTGGTAACAACTACTTGTGCATCATATAGGTATTTTTTATTTTTTTATGAGACACGTAACTTTCTACGCATTGCTAGTAGCAACTTGGCTACGCAAAACCAAAATGCCATCAAAGCAATCAATTTTATATTTGTGTAAACCCAGTACAGCGAGTAATTTAACATAATCATGGATCTTAAATCTCCCAAACCACTTTGCAGCTACTATACATCTGCTTGATGATATTCATTTCATATCCATTCAAAATAATATAATTAATATCTAACATTAAATTCGAGATAGTATCTCAATATGAAAATTTCATAATATTGATTTATAATGATTTATTGGGAATACACATGAAGTGTTAAATCTTCATCAAGCAATAAAACCCAAATAAATTTGTTACCACTCCATGGCATTTCATTCATATACCTGACGATGATGGACTACACAGGAAACTTACATATTAGGTAATTAAAAATAATTATACTTAAATTGCATCAAAACTTGCTTAGCATTACTCACTATTGGGAACGTCGATATACCTACAATTATAGCCATAAAACTAAACGCCGGGAAGGCTGCTTCCGATTACACTTCCGTACCAAATACCTCAGCAATGTGACTTATGAATCGATTTGAATATATTAACACAAATATCGAGAAAAAGATTAACGATATCAAAAACACCGATTAAAAAGTAAACGACAATTCCCACGTAGTCTTGTAAATCGAACGGCCTCTATAGATGTTATTCGATTTTATTTGAATCGAGCTTATCGAATATGAATATGTAGGCTTCCGTATTAATTTGAATTTTATTCATCTCGCGTGATCCAAATGTTAATGGTTACATCTGGCATAACGCCATCCTCATGAATACTAAGAAGTGGACACTTGCATCGCTCCTGGCTTCTTTTCGCATAAAGGTGCGGTTACACATGCTTTAATCTCACATTTTGAGATGCTAGCTGACCATAGCTCTTGGTTGAAAAGATATCTATCATAGATACAGCTTTCAATACACTTAAAATTAGTAATTAGTACTTATATTTATAAGTACCGATTACCAATTTTTAGTTTAAGATTTATATATTTTTTTTATTTCTTTTGACCCAAAAATGTTTATACTTATCGCCGCCATATTATAAGAAAATGGATTTATGAAAATTCATATATTAAATTTAGAAATAAAAAGTAACCGGCATGAATTAATGTCCCATGTAAAAGGTCTCAAAATAAATATGCCAAAATGAGGGTGTATCACATCTCAACCTGTTCGCATACATGCGAGAGACGTAGGTATGCATATTTGTAAATACACCGTAAAATATCAAAATGCCTAACCAATACAGACCGTAAGAATTACCCCTGAAATAATAGTTAGTAGTTTCTTGTATTGTATATATATGATACTTGTGCCAAGGAATGAGTGTATTCGTTCCCTAACGCTTTCCATTCCCAAAGCTTGCCATAAAGTTGGCTTGACGTGTTATTGTATTATGCAAATACAGAGTTGTTTATAGTTCGCAGTTTATGGATTTCATAGCATTACAATTTTAAATACCAGTACTGGTAGTTGGTTTTTTAATTAAATTTTAGCGCCTGCAGCATTGAATAGTTGAATAATTTTTGAATATTGCATGACGATCCACGCAACTTTTTGTCCAGTGGGTATAACTCTTTAAAGGAGAGTTGACCTGATATGTATATTTAATGTTATTCAAATCGGTCCTGTTTTTTAGACCTGTCTCAGTACGGACCTCTTAGAATGTAGGATCAGTTTAACTCGCGGGCTACATAACATCGAGTGACCAATTTCAGACGCTTTTTACATTATGTATAATTTTCAGGTGCGAACACCAATAATAAGTGGTAGTAAATTTCTTACCACGTTTTTTGAAAGCATAGATCTACAATACTGGATTATTAGTATCACTACTTCTTGATACTACTGCAGTTGTTGAATACACAAAATAAAACAAATGTATATTTTTTAAATGGGACCACGCCATTTTTTGACACGTAAATTTTTCTTTTAATGTGTCTTTTCAATGTGGCTGTGCTGATAGTCTTCTGGTGGCATTATCAGTTGACAGCGACGCTGAAATTTTTCGTCGTTTAGACCAATCATATTACCAATTTCGTAGATATAACAAAATATAAAAAAGAAATTGGTAGTCTGTAAAGTTGGTTTACGGACGATAGTTTAACGTGACAACGTCATAACAAAACATTGATGAAAACGTTACAATGAGCGTAACGGGACTTACGGGAGAATGAGCGTAACGGGACAATGAGTCATCCTTTTGACGTGACAACGTCTAATAAATCGATGAACGCCAGCTGCACGCACGAAAAAGGATGACTCATGGTACTGTTACGCTCATTGTAACGTTACGGGAAAGAAATGTTGTTATGACGTTGTCACGTTAAACTATCGTCCGTAAACCGACATTACAGACAACCAATTTTTCGTGCGTGCAGCTGGCGTTCATCGATTTATTAGACGGTGTCACGTCAAAAAGAATTTCTCGAAATATTATACATAATATAATCCAGTAATAGATAGACTTAATTTAAATTGCTATTCTCTAATAGCTGGCACATAATTTTTTTTTTTAAATAACCAAATAATAGACCTACATTACCAGTTGACAGTTGCGCTTTGAAGATTTATGACGAAATTAAACCTGCCAGTTTTACCATGTATATAGTCCGCAAACATCTAGCTCACCGCTCACTATAGTCTCATTGTAATATTGAAATTTCATCAGTACAACGTAAATCCTGACGACATTTAAATAAACGTGAATGAAATGAATCTTGGACTGAGTATAAATCAGTCATACGTTGACAATAGCCCAGCTGAAGAAGTCACTAGGAGTGACTGGTATCTGTCAAGCAAATACAATAGAGAATGGACTCTATTTGTAAGATATCAAGGTTTATTTTGCCATATAGTGTGTTTTAATGTAAGTAGATTATGTCTTTACATGTATATAGATTTCCAATATGTTGTTGAAAATATAAGTTATTTTAATGAAAATTTAAATGATCTATGGAGCTGTTAAAAGTTGCTATGCTTTATTCGTCTTCAAGAACAATTTCGAAACGCTTTCTTTTGACCGTGTGCCTCCAGTCTTGCTTCGATTATAAATAGGATTCAATCTACTTATAATGGAAGCCTACCATGTATAATTTAATTCATGCTTGAATATATATCTATACTTAAATATAAACATGAATTTTTGTTTGTTTGTTTCTCACATACTATACTATTCATCCGATTATGATGCATCTTTGGTGAGTTGGGCGCATGTCCGCTAGTATTAATGTCTATGCATACCGGGCACTATTTTAAGTCTTAATTCTCTATTTTAAATAAGTCTTTATGTTCGCATGCATTATGAGCTTATAAGTTATTTATACAAATAATTTATGTAAGCAAAGCAGTCGTTAGACTCAACATAATATGTATTTATGGTCTGTTATCTATATATTAATACGTGAAGCAAAAACTATGTACCCCTTTTTACGAAAATTGCGCGGACGGAGGAGTATGAAATTTGGCACAGTTAAAGGTTATATGGAAAAGGAGGTGCGAATCCTAGTATTTTTATAAAATATGCATTATAAATACATTAAATTATTGAAAAAACACTACACGCACACAACCTTGCATTTGACACACGCAGTCGAATCGCGGTCGCAGTACTTCGGCATTGTTCGCCTGATGTCGTAAAATTCATCATAACTATGGTTACGTGTGTATATGGACTAGGTGACTAAATGAAATGTGAATATAAGACTAGGTATAGTTATCTATACTAATATTATAAAGCTGAAGAGTTTGTTTGTTTGAACGCGCTAGTCTCAAGAACTACTGGTTCGATTTGAAAACTTATTTTAGTGTTGGATAGCCTATTTATCGAGGAAGGCTATAGGCTATATAACATCACGATACAACCTAAGGGGGCGGCGCAGTAACGATTAACGCGGGTGAAACCGCGGGAACATCTAGTAGACAATAAAACCTTAACAACGATCAAACTTAAAATTAAAATCACATAATTTATGGTCGAATTTCGACGACTTGGCGGCCGCTAGTATATATAATAAAACATATTATTGGCTTTACGTTTACATAACTTTAACCGTGCCAAATTTCATACTCCTCCGTCCGCGTAATTTTCGTAAAAAGGGGTACAAAGTTTTTGCTTCACGAATTAATATATAGATTACTCGTATTATAAAACTCTAAAGATTTTTAAAGTATCTAAACCTAGATAAGTTTTTAAATCTAAAACTATCTTTTTTATATATTATGTTTGTTTGTTCGAGTTTCACGCAAAAACTGTTGAACTGATTTTGATGCGATTTCACAACTTAATCTAATCTAAGCTACGTTTCATCTAATTCCGTTTAGTATTACCTACTCGAGTTACTATACGTAATATGATTAGCATTTATTATTATTTTTAATTTCGAGAAGTTTAAATATTTGACGTCTCGAAATGTAGAGCGCGAGCAAAACTACGTAGAGTATAAAAAAGATCTAGATCTTTCATTAAATACTTAGTATCTTTATAGTATAGAAAATTACAAATCAAATGCAGAGCATAAAAACTCATTACTGACCTCTAAAAAATAAATCTGATTAATGTTCCATACGGTGGGTTAAACAAAAACTCTATTTAACACTATTCTATCATTGCCAACAGAATTACTGTACCGAGTTGTAAGTGACTAATCAAAGAACTTTCTTTATACTTATGACCAAACGTTACTAGTTTCTGACCCCGCCTTCGCTCATTTTTATGCTGCTTATATGGCAAGGCCTATGTGGTAGTGTGCTGCTGTTAGAACCTACTAGTGTTTGGAATAGCAGTAGTACATAAAAATCAAGAATTTGGCTATGTTGGACTACCAAATTGATGCTATTTCTTTACACTGGCAACAGTAAAAAGAGGCGACTATGGAAATGACAGAGTGTTAGTGTTGCCACAGTCGCCTCTTTTTTTGTTGCCAGTGTAAAGAAATAGCGTCAATTTGGTAGAAATATAGAAGTGGTACAATTTAAGCGCCGATTCAATATAGGTTACTCTCCGATTAGATATCTATCCCTATTGGATTTAGTGATACCTATATTCTATATTGCCAAATCATAATGTTATTTATCTTCTCGAATTTTACATTGTACTTTGAAAACAATATAAGGAAGGCGCGAAGGTTTAAGTTAATATTTCAGCACACCGCTCCGTTATCTGTTGTAGCATCGATGCCCGTGATTAGAAACATTCTTCTAAATTATTAATGACATATAGAAAATAATCAATGAAACAGGATTGCAACCCACGACCTCGACTAACAGTGTCGTCGCTTTACCGACTAAACTACCCATGATCAGTCGCAAGATTTTATAATTTACATTCTTGTTTAGTATACAAAACCTGGCTCTCCATATTCGTTATTTATATATTTGTACGTTAAGACACAGGCATTATGCCTAATGCAAAAAGAAAGTTTCATCGAAATTGGTTCAGTAGTTAATCGTGAAGATGAAACAAACAGACTTACTTGAAACTCGTAATTATTATTATGACTGTATGGATGATACACGCAGGCCATTCATAACGAATATATGAAACAAATCGTTTCTCCGTGGTCAATCAATTAAATATACGTCAATAATTACATGCCAGCGTTTATGAGCACTCTTAATTATAAAATGAATATGAATTTCTAATGAAAATAGTTACAGATGTTCTTATTAGTATTAGAAACTATTTTGTATGTATAATGTTTTAAAGATGATTGACATTAAAATTTTTTTTGTGCGTGAAATATGAGGTTTTAACATGTGTATTTATTATAAGTGGTCAGTATTATAGATGGAATCTTAGTAGATTAAAATTTGAGAGGCCTATTAAGATTTTGTCTACCAAAACTTATTTTAATGAATAGAAGTTTATGGCCGGATAGCTATGGGAAGTATTTGATGTAATCTTTAGATTTAAATCTATATGATCTATTAATTTGTCTCTACATTAATATGTTCACATCTGTATATTCCTAAAAGGTAGGCAAAGATATATGAAACTCATTTTTTGTTTATGGTAAGTCCTACGTAGAAGAGGTTAAGCATTTGCCAACTATCAGGCACAGTTCCTAGCACAATAAGTTATAACACTTCACCTGATTAAATTTAAAAATCGAATCCAGAACCTCAGGATCGGATTGCACAAGGGTCACACTACTTGAACAAGAGGTATCAAAGAGTTTGTTTTTTAACGGTATGTGATTGAGGTGATTTTTTTTCCAGCTAGGCAACAGGGTGCCCGTTTTTTTTTTTAGAAACGGTATCTCAGTGAGATACCGAATTCCTCGCGAGCATTGCCGCGGACGGAAGCTAGTTATTAATACGGTTAAATAACTTGTTTGTCAATATACGTGATCGACTAATTGTAGTCATTTCCGCTTCTAAGATTAAACTAATTAGACAAATCTCTATGTTTATAATTGGAAAAGGCATATTATTTTTTTTAATATTTGCACCAATAGCTGTTTAGGTTTAAGACATTTTTATATGAATTGCCTTTTACAAGCTTAATTGCAAGGTTGATATTAATAAAAGGCGTCATACACTAACATTTTTCATTAATTCGGGCATAATGATAGTCAGTTACTGTCAATTTTCTGCCAATAAATCCCCAAAATGTTAGTCTGTATCTTACGGTCAACAGTCGCATTTAAACTAACACTACTTGATGCTTTTGAAATAAGAATTAATGACATGCAGGCCGTGCAATTTATGTTTTAAATTCAAATTTCGATCAGGTAAAGCTTTCATAGATAATAAAATTTAAATCGAAATTCAACTTGTCATATTCATTATCTGACATTTCACATTCGACATAATCTATATATTAATACGTGAAGCAAAAACTTTGTACCCCTTTTTACGAAAATTGCGCGGACGGAGGAGTATGAAATTTGGCACAGTTAAAGTTTATATAGAGAAGGAGGGGTACATCCTAATATTTTAAAAATATGCATTAGAAATGTATTTTAATTTAATGTATTAAATTAATGAAAAAACACTACACGCACACAACCATGCATTTCCCACACGCAGTCGAATCACGTTCGTAGTATTTCGACGTTGTTCGTCTGACGTCGTACAATTCTTTGTAACTAGGGTTACCTATACGTTATTTATATGTAATAGAGAAAAATAGAAAACACAGTAGCAAGCTTAAAAATATTGGTCGAATTTTGACACCTAGGCGACTGCTAGCTTTTTTAAATTTATAGAGACTCTCAATATCACGGTAGTGTATATAAAACGATTGACATATCATGTGTGACAAATATGTTCCACACATCACAGTATAATAGTGCTAAATACTCATTCAAATCCACATATTAGCCAGACAGACGCGGAAATTAAAGCTCAAGACAATCGCACCATGTTTTACAGCACTTCATAATACGACGTAAAAAGACAACGTTACCACACTAGAAGAGAGTGCTGGCATTGTTTGAACACAAAAGCGAAAGTTCACTTATTCATTCGTTATGAGATAATTAGGTGTTTCACCTTATTGCGTCACATGGAGGTTTTTCACCAATTGTTTGGACGGTGAACTTGTATGAAAAAGATACACGCGTGCCATTGTTCGGTGATTTGTCGGAAGTTTTTTTTTCTAATGAGTCTATAGACTGATAAGTGTGTGTTGACAGGTGGAGTGTCAAAATTTTGGTTGTACAGTGAAATTTTGAGAATCGCTGACTTGCTTTATATGTGTGCGTTGTGATTGTCTATGTGCGTTTCAGTTTTGTTTGTTGTATGGTAATGAATGTAATTTCGATCGAAATTTAAATATTTCTTCGAGCTTGCCAGCTGTCGCACACATATGCATGTATAAATATATTATGATAACCATATCTATAGGCATATCCATATGAGTATGCGAATGTTTGCTGACTGTTTCAAGAATTAGTGCGGTATTAGGTATTTTTATGTTTCTAAATTATAATAAATAATAATAATAATATTCTATCACATACACACAACACCATCTAGCCCAAACTAAGTAGAGCTTGTACTATGGGTACTAAACAATGGATAAACATACATATATACTTTATTTTTTGTAAATACATACATATTATACATAGAAACATCCAGACCAAGACAAACATCCATGTTCATGCACACAACGCGACCTCAGGCGTGGCAGTCGGTTACACTAACCACTACGCCATCGAAGCCGACATAGAGTAACTGCCCATTTTCAGGCGTGTTGTATTGTAGCTTAAAAAGCTTGCAACACCATATTTTCTCTTGTCACATTTGACATTGTTTCTTTAGTCCGTGGCTCTGTAGCAACGATTACCCCCCGGCCTAACAACATAGCCTTATCAAGAGTTACTTTGTCCCAAAGGCTATGTTATCAGAAGGGTGGTCACCTCTGTGTAAAACTTTTACACGTACGCAGTGTGACGCACCAAAGACCCTGAATAAATATTTTTCTAATTTATCCGTTTCTTTGAGTTCAAAGTGTTTAGTTTAAGTAGGCACCCATAATTAATTGTTCTTTCGGTAAATACGCACTCATCGTTATAAGGTTAAATTTGAACGATTATTAGGTTGTTTTCTACAGCGCTGAATGTTTTTCATGCAACAAGGAAACCTTCCTGTCTGAGAGTTCTCGATAATATTCTCGAGGGTAAGTATGTTTTTTTTTTTTTTTTTTTTTTTTTTTATTTTGCTCGTCAAAATGACCACACTCCACCTGATGGTAAGCAGTCGTGTGGTCTAAGAGCAGTGGCCTCCACATCGCCCCCACAGTAGCCGAGGCGATGTTGAGGTCTCTACTTTGACGGCCTGAGAAGATGCTTTTTCACGCCCCGCTTAAAGAACCCAGGATTGAAGGAAGAAGGAAACACGTGCCTTGGCAGAGAATTCCATGCCTTGGTCGTTCGGCAGAGATATGAGGACCCAAACTTTTTGGTACGCGCTCTAATCGACTCTACCGTGTAAGGATGGCATCTGAGCCCAGCACGCGTTGTTCTGGATAGGAAAGGGGAGGGCGGGATAAGGTGGAATAACTCTTCAGAGCACTCCCCGTGGTATATTCTGTAGAAACATGCCAATGAGGCAATGTCTCTACGGAGTTGCAGAGGTTCCAGTGAACTCGTGACCTCTGGATCTCCGATGATACGGACAGCCCGCCGCTGTAACCGGTCGAGAGCGTCCAGCAAGTACTGCGCGGAGCCATCCCAAAGATGAGAACAGTACTCCACGCAAGGGCGCACTTGTGCCTTATACAATAGGCACAGTTGCCCAGGCGTGAAGAACCGCCTCACCCTGTTCAGAACTCCGAGTTTTCGCGAAGCTTGCTTAATGACGCTCTCGATATAGGTTTTCTGGTTAAGGGAGCGGCAAAGATCCATACCTAAGATGGAGAGACTGTCACGTATCACCAGTGGAGTGTTCTTCAGAGAAGGGAGGGGAAGGAACGGAGACTTTTTTGTTGAGAACGCGCATGCCTGGGTCTTCTTGGCGTTGAACTCGACTTTATGTATGTGAAATCTGCCAAGCCGCACAGGGCCAGCGTGGACCATGGCCCAATTCATCTCACACTAAGAAGAGGCCCGTGCCCAACAGTGATACAGTATATACCGGGTGTGGCTCGTAACAGGAGCAATAAATTAAAATAATGATTTCTTAGGATATCCACAGTTACCTTTAAGTGATCATAATTTTTCAAAGAGTTTAAAATTGAAGAAATAGTAATTTAAAGTTACAACCCAAAATCAAAGGTTTTTACCATCACAATCTAATGGAGAACTTAACAAACCTCCACAAACCATACTTAGGCGTTCGAACTTTTTAATAATCTTACATTGGTTGATTCTAAATAATTATAAAAACTTTAACCATTGACAATGCGAGTTGACAAATCATAAACTGTCAATCATCAATACCCAATATTAAACACACGATGGCGAAGTCGATTGTTTGTTATACATTGCTGGTGCGATTAACTTTATTAGAAAATAACAAAAATAAAATCTATAATATTAATTAATTTAATCCACACGGGCACGATTAATGATAAGTAAAAATACCTATATTTAAATTATTTGCTCCTGTTACGGGCCACATCCTGTATATATAGGGCTAATATTATTATTATTGGTTTTACATATTATGTAATATTCAAATACTTTATATACTTTTATTTATGTAGTACCAAGGATTAACCACCGAGTCATTTATTTATAGTTCAATATGGCCGTCGCAGTATGAAATGTCAACGGCCGAGTACATAATAGCTTCATTTTTGTCACTTCGCTTACACTTATGTGAATACAGCTTGCTCCCACGGTGCCATCTTTTGTCTTATTTCATTGTTCGAAGCGAATTCAATTCATTTCCTTGCCTTATGAAGTGTTATGACCACGATTATTTGATTATATATTTTTTGAATATATTTAGAGGTCGTTGGGGTCGCAACCGACCCCATAGATTACCAAAGTTCATAAATAAAAGAATTTGTCGTTGCCAATTATTTGCTGATGGTTTAAAACTGCGCCAAGCGTAAGACAAATAATGACAGATATTCAAATTGGCACGCGGCCGCCATAGTAAAATTGTATGGAGGATTTGAAGTGCTTTTTTGATAAATATGTATATTTATTGTCAACTAATAACTTAAATATTTAGGACCGACAAATTGTAATATAACTATTTGTTTCGTTTAAGCTGTAAAATAGGATAGATTTCTACTGTTATAATCTAAAAATCACGTAACACGAGCTTACGTGTTTGCATTTTTCCTGCAAATTTACGTAATTTTGTAGACAAAAATATTAATTATTTTAAGTTTTTTACACGGAGTAATTGTAAACACATTCATTGTTATGGTAAATGTATATTTTTATATTTGTATTGAACAAAAAGTGTTGATTTTATTCACTTAACTGTGACCGCCTGTTTTGGCACATTTCGCTCGACGCAGTCTTAATATGCCGCCTCACTTAAAGAAGTGCTTTTTACTACAGTATGAGATTCTTTAAAAAGGGCGTTAAAAGGTTTTTACAGGGTCGGCAACGCGCAAGTTATGCCTCTGGTGTTGCAGGCGTCCAGGAGCTACGGTGACCACTTACCATCAGGTCGTATGCCTGTTTGCCATGTTAGTAAAAAAAAAAATCGAAGGCGGTGAAGAGTTACACTTAGCACTGTTTCTTTGGTTTTTCGTCCGTAGCCTCACGTACCCAACTCTGTCAAAAGCTGGCGAAATGCAGGCGTAATATAAATTCGGTTTCACTTTCGAGGATATAGACGTAAAACTGTGTATCAAACCATGATTTGTGCAGTCATCAAGTGACCACAGCTTACAAGTACTACAAGGTATTAAGCACCAACTGGCTAGTCGGTGCATAATACCTTATAGAACACGTAGCTTTTACGAAGAAGACAGATGAAGGGGGAAGTACTATTCATGTGTTTTTTTTTTTTGTTATACAACTAAGGTGGCAAACAAGCATACGGCCCACCCGATGGTAAGTGGTCACCGTAGCCTATGGACGCCTGCAACACCAGAGGCATCACTTGTGCGTTACCGACCCTTTACGAAAGGAAGTGGGAAGCAGAAGGATCGGGAAAGGTGCGGACCCTTTAGGAAAGGACGTGGGAAGGAAAGGGAGCGGAATGGGGAGAAGGGGGTGATTGGGCCTCCGGTACTCTCACTCACCGAACAAAACACAACAGTACAGTCGATATTCTGTGAGAGGGTAGTCCTTCCCCGGTCGAGCCGGCCCATTCATGCTGAAATCAGTGAGGCTCTACTACTCAACAACAACTTGCAACATACCTATTGTAATTCGTCTACTTTTTCAATGTAATTATTTAATAGTATTGGCAAATGTTTATATTTGTAACAACATTGTGTGGGTAATTAATTTGAGTTCGTTAAGCGTTCATTGAGCTCGCGCTACAAGTATTTGGCTTAAATGTTAGGCGATGGACTTTGTTTAATAGACTTTGTTTCCCCGTTTAAGCATATAGCGCAAACGGAGGAGTGTATAATTTGGCTTAAATAAACTTAATATGGAGAAAGAGAGCTAAAATTACCACCACGTAGCTACCAGATATAGTTAAGATTTTGTGCTGCTATAGAAAAACTCAAAAACACTTTGCACGATCCGGGAATCGAAGGCAGGACCTCGTGCATAGCAGTCGCATTCACTAATATTTTATCGTTGATATATTTCATATGAACTGTCCCACAGCTGCGTATGGTCCTCTTCTCAGTTAGCCAAAGGTAAAGGAATACAAATATAAACTAATATTGAAATCATTGAAATTAAACTACTATATACGGATTTTATCGCGTTGTTTTATTTGACACTTTATTACAAAATTTTTGAAATTTTAATTTGTTTTCAATGAATAACATTCGCGTAAACAGAAGACAATATTATAATATTGAAATCAATCAAATAACCATTTTGTATGTGACCAAAATACCATAACCTAGTTAAAGCCACTAATTAAAACCAATTGCTTATAAATTGTCTCACTGCTGGGCACAGGCCTGCTCCTAGTATGAAGATGCTTAGACCACCACGCTGGTTTCCTGCAGGTTGACAGGCTTGACATATTTCGAAAACATTAATAAATGAATGCCTCGATAGCGTAGTGGTTAGTGTAACTGACTGCCACGCCTGAGGTTGCGGGTTCGATTCCCGCACAAGTCAAACATTTGTATGCATGAACATGGATGTTTGTCTTGTTCTGGGTGTTTCTATTTATGTATTTACAAACAAAAAAGTATATAAATTATGTATGTTTATCCATTGTCTAGTACCCATAGTACAAGCTCTGCTTAGTTTGGGCTAGATGGTGTTGTGTGAATGTGATAGAATACTATTATGAAGATATCTGAGACATGCAAGTTTTATCACTATACTCTTCTTTGCCGTTAAAACGAGCGATACACGCACATAGCTTCAAAATGATAGAGACATGGGGTTAAACTTGAAATCTCTGCCTGTCAATTCAACGATCTTTCTATTTCTGTTGTATGGAATAAATATTACATGCAGTTTGTATTATATACAATAAATAATCTCTCATGCCTTGCACCATACAAACTAGTAGCTTTTTGTGTTTTCGACGCACGCGCAGCGTTCATTACCAGCCACTTTTGTTCAGACAAGAATCTAATTACAATTGTTTCGTATATTTTGACAACGGCAATTTATAACAACATTTATTCTAAACAATTTATTGGAGCATGAAACTCTCAAATTATTCTAAATCGAGTTCTAAATTCTAAGACGTGGGGTCTGATAGACCCCACTTAATTGTGTTGTAACGGATAGTAATTATCTTTGTAGGAAAGTAAAGTGTAGTTAGTTATAATATATTATGGATATGTAACAGGAAAAATTGTGAGATTGCCGGCACGTGGCGTTTAATTGGCATGTTTTTATGATCAAAATTAGATCAATTTAGTCACGGAATACCGAAGATGATTGGAGTAGGTATTATTTAATTGCGATCTTAATTTATGTAGTATTATATGTTTCATGCGATAGCTCAATGGGGAGACCAACAGACTGCAATGCAGAGGGTCTCGGGTTCGGACCCACGTCGCGCACCTCTGACTTTCGGAAATTATGACATTTCGAAATTATATGCGTATTGATTGGCAATTATCGCCTGCTCCGTGCCTCGGAGAGCACGTTAAGCCGTCGGTCCCGGCTGTCACGAACATCTATGGCAGTCGTTATTGAGAAGTCAGTGCCCTCTAATATCCTGATATTGGTCTAGCCTTAGGGTATCATTAGCCTTGGGGTTGCGGAGATCAGAAGGCAGTCGCTCCGTGTAAAAACTGATATCCAGTCAAATCCGGTTAGACTAGAAAGCCGACTCCAAGTGACTTGGAAATAATAAAGGCTCGGGAGAAGAAGAGGTAATACAGTTTTTATTAAGCTGATTAATATTACAAATATGAAATTGGTGGATATATTTAAATGTTTGTTACTCAATCAAGTATTCCTGACAAACCTGAACGAATTTAGATGAATCTTGGGACCAAAATAGGCCATGTTCTTGGATTAATACCTACATGGAACACTTGTAATTCCTAATACTTGCCCGTGGAATTAAAGTAGTTGGGAATTAACGGTCAACTAAATTAGAAATATGTGTAATTTTTATAGAGAAACCTTTTAACGTACCTACATTTTTTTATACAACTGATGTGGCAATCAAGCATACGGCCCACCTGATGGTAAGTGGTCACCGTAGCCTATGGACGCCTGCAATACCAGAGGCATCACTTACGCGTTGCCGACACTTTAGGAGAAAAGGAAGTGGGAAGGAGAAGGAGCGGGAAGGGGGAAAGAGGATGATTGGGCCTCCGGCACTCTCAATCACCAAACGAAACACAACAGTAGGAACACTGCTATTTCACGTCGATATTCTGTGAGAGGGTAGTACTTCCCCGGTCGAGCCGGCTCATTCATGCTGAAATCAGCCAGGCTTTACTACTAATAGTGCTGGTAAGCTGACAATACAAATGGTAAATGACTGGCTCGGCGCAGAGGTAGAGAACGCATCTACTGTAGATTTGGTTTTGATTACTGAGACGGGCAAAGTGTTATTCAATATCTTTAAGGAATTTTAATGAGCTGAATGATTCTATGCAGCTTAATAATTAATACTTTGACTTTCATATAATGACTCATAACTAACCCAACACTATCCACGATAAACAGGAATATGTTTTATTTATTACTATAGGCTAATTTTGGTTAAATTTGCCTGTAAGATGTAAAGTATAGAAGTTTACACCTCATCATCATCATGCTCTTGCCCTGGTCCCAATTTATTTGGAGTCGGCGCAGTATGTCCTTCGCTTCCATACTTCTGCCACCCGTCATCTGATCATTTACCCCTTTCCCTTTCATATCCATCCTCACACAGTCCATCCATCTTTTTCTTGGCCTTCCTCTCCCTTTTCGTTTTACACCTGTGAATCTTTTTACATTTCTTGTATTTAAAGCATTTCTTATATTATAGAGACATTACTAACAGCTCACCACCGTCCCTTCAAGAATATTGCCACTACAAAAAAGATCCAACAAAAAAAAATACTATACAAGAACAACGCTAGTTCCAAGTAGATAACAACATTGCGATCTCGCTTTTTTACAATACGACGCACCCGTCGCCGCTCGTACCAAACCAGTTCATAGTGAAAGTACACATTTGTGCACCACATTTGAACTAAGCTTAAGTGCGAAAGCTTCCGGCCAAAAGCCCGATGGTGTTGTTTTTCTATATAATTACGTACACACATGAAGTTTCTATTGATAGTGCCGGAAAGGTGATAAATTATAGTGTTAATTGATCTCGTTTTGAATTTGGTAGGGTTTGGTTCGCATTGAGAAATTTTTGTCTCCTAATTAGTTGGTCAATGGTGATCGGATGTCTGTATATTAGGTGTTGGTTGGCAAACTTTATGAGGGTGTTATCCTTGGTTATATCTGATATGGATAATAATACCTATGTAATAATAAAGGCCCTATTTATAAGCTGAAAATTTCAAAACCAGGAGGATCTCTTATTGCGAAAAAGGTTAAGCTTTGTAGTCTACCGCGCTGATCTAGTCCGAAATGACAAACTTCACACATATTTTAAGAACTTTTGTTAAGGAGCTGACCGCAGAAACACTGTACAGAGTTGAAATCCTCTGTTCGCTTTCGGAAATCTGTCTGATACGCGTAGGTTTTCTAACAATTTCTTTCGCTGATAAGCTCAATAATGAACACAAAACTTTTGTTAAGGAGCTGACCGCAGAAACACTACACAGAGTTGAAATCCTCAGTTTGCTTTCGGAAATCTTACTGAAATGGACAAAATGGTAATGCTAAACCTCACAGCGGCAACGGATAGGAGAATACCCGATAACGAGATGCTATATGCACATTTTCTTGCGAAAATGTCGCAAGTGGAACTTTGAAGTTTATTCACCTTGTAACATTATATTTTCAAGCTATGTCATTGTTTTATCGATAGTATTCAAACCCTTTAAAACGTATAAAGTACTGACCAAGATCTTATTTTGTATCGATACGTCTAAATCGTTTAGTATTAATATCAACCTATCGATTACATAGTAGGTATAAACATTTTTAAATTGAGCCATTTGTTTAAAAAGAAAATTAAAATAAAGATTTTCTAAATTAATTATTATATCTATTTGCTCCAAATAGACATTTTTCTACATACTTTTGCAGGATATTTGACAGCACTCCTGTGTATGATAACGTAAAAGGGGACTAGCTTATTTTTATTTTGTAGCTGTTGGTGACAATAAGACAATTCATTGTTAATAATTATAATAAGTAAGTGCAGACTCCGTCTGTACTATGACTCTTTTGACAGAAAAGCCTACAACCGTGCGTCCAACCAGACAATTGTATCCAAAATACGCAGCCGAGGCATTCAATAGCTCTATTATATAGCAATAATAATATAATTCAAAATCCACAACGAGCTTATAAGCAACTGTTACTAACTGCGAAAGGTTTATCACGTAGCCCTGTAGAAAGCTTACAATCATGCGGTTTGTGTTATGATACAGTTTTTACTCGAGTATTTGTAAAAACTATTTTATTGGTAACCGACGTTCGTGACTATCCGGTATTGCGTCTAACTGGACGGCGGTTTTGTAACTAGACTTCTTTTGTATTTGTTTATTGGACAGTGATCTTCGTTGTATATGTATATAACTTAGACGGACTTTAGTATGTGAGAGAGTGAGTTAAAATTAAATTATCTTATCTTATGTGGGGGCCAGTCAGTGCAGACCGGCGACACTTCGACCCAGTGGGATCTTTTGTGTCGACACTCTCCCAATAACGACTGCCATGGATGTTCATGATAGCCGGGACCGACGGCCTAACGTGCTCTCCGAGGCACGGAGCAGGCGATAATTGTCAATCAATACGCACATCATTTCGAAAAGTCATATAACTTCCGAAAGTCAGAGGTGCGCGACGTGGGTTCGAACCCGAGATCCTCTGCATTGCAGTCTGTTGGTCTCCCCACTGAGCTATCGCTGCTCTAAAATTAAATTAGATAATTTCTTACTTGCCATTTCATGGCAAACATACAAAGTCGTTATAAAATCATTCAGTGACTGTTTTCAGGTTTAATAAGAAAATGGATTATACATTTAGGCATACGCCTATTATGCAGAGGCTTAGAATGTATGTATTAAACATAGGTTGTATGATAATAGAGAGCTTATTGCCCGGATCGAAACATCGTGCTGCTACTTCTCCTGATAATGATGATGAAACCTAAGTTACAGAAAAAGACAGTAAAGCATGTTTTGAATCAAACATTGAACTTGTCTGTTAATTATAAGGATAATGCAGAACTTATTTTCTAAATCAACAGTCCATCAGTAAAGCCAGCATATTTTCAGGACTGACGTATAACCCTCATCAACGGTCATTTAATATAATAATAATAACTTTATTTCAGATAAAATGCATAATATAAGAAAAATAAAATACAAATTAAATAAAATTTAAAACTTACGTAGTCAATGTCAAATAAATTCATAACCGTCATCATAGTTCATTTCATTGTAATGATATAATAACGGAAAAAAAACTGCATGTGTACGGTTGGTGTGATGGTTTAAATGTTAATGTTGTCATTATGCTGAACAAAGTGTAAAGGCTCGATCCCGACTGATGTAATCTGACCAATATGATGTAATTAAAAGTGTTGTGTATTTGAAAACCAAAGAGGAAAAATATGTGTGATCCAAAAATAATGTTTCCGAGTCGGGGTGTTCTATGTGTCTGTTGTTTGAATACTATGTTTGTTAAGTCCACTGCTATACAAGTATTATCAACTACTAGGTTAAGAGTTGTCTTTAAAAATCAAAAATACCGATACTTGTATTATATCGGAATCTTATAGATTGTTTAAAATGTTGCATGTTCCGCGACTCATAAATTATTCGTGCGCGGCATTGTTCCTTTGCTTCAAAGGTTAATTCCGCGCACGGAACACTCTATGTATTACAATTTTCCTCAAATGTTAAGACGTTCCTTGATACAAGTACAAATTATGTGAACCAATGAAATTTAAATGGCAATATGTAACGGTAAAGTTGATATAATTCATCAACTAAATACCTAACAAGCGATATTAACAGAGATTTTCCCTTATCCGTTTCTTTTTCCATTTTCCTCTATTATTCAGTCCTGATTATATTTGTCGATAGACTATAACAACGTGACTATGAATACATAATATATTTATTTTCCTTAGCTATCGTAAGCGATAATAGCCATTATTACAAACAAAGAAAAGAACGCTTAGTAGAGCTCAGATGACTTAGTGGTTTTAATCATCGCCTCGCTACGCTACAAGGGTTGTAGGTTCGATAACCAAACGGCACCAAAAATATGTAATCCACAAAATAAATGGTTGTTCCGAGTCTATGTTTTTGTGTCCGTTGTTTTAATATTTAAAGCTCCCTGCGATAGTTTTTTTTTACTTTTTTATAACAACAATAAACAGTTAGATAATTTTCTTAATCTAGAGTATTCACATTATATGTTCGTGTGTAATTGTGTAGATCACAACATTTCCACGGCGTAAAATACCATTAATAACATCATATCATACATTTATAGCAATCGTATTTAATTTATTTTCTTAACATTTTTGTGCCGCGGGCTATTTTGCAAATATTCAAACAACGGACTCAAAGAAAACTCAGACTCGAGACTTTAGTTTGTGAGTAATACAAATTTTTACCCTTTGCGGAATTGAACCCACAACACTTGGCGCTTGGCAGTGGCCTGGCGACCACTTAAACCCCCTATCAGTGCAGTTAAATATTATTGATATCATAATTTTAAAATGACGATGACCAAGATAAAACATTATAATACTTTTATATTTTTAAGTATTAGTTACGATATTTTTACTAATAAAAATATCGCTAACTAACACTTAGTCACCTCTCAATTGAATAACTCTCAAGTCCTTTGATCAAATATTAATTTTGATTAACTAATATTCAAGGGACACGCACCGCTTAGTAACGTTTATGAGTGAATTTTTCTGATTAGTCGCTAATTAATACCTAATTAACTACCTCTTAAATATTTAAGTAAGGCTGTAAGACGGCCTCAAGATGATAAACTTATTCCTAGATACAAATTTATAATATTATATAGTATGAAAATATGTATGTTGATCTGTCTGTTTTTACGTACTAAGCCATTCAAGTGATGTTTATCGTAGTTTACAAAGCGGCGACTGACATAAGCATTTCTTTCCTATAAACGGGCACGTAATATTATCAAGCGAATTTGAAGCTCAATGGATATATCGATAATACATTGATGGCAGAACTTGCAACTGAGAGGCCGTTGATTGGAATCTCACTCATTGCACTACCGACGAGAACCCAAATCTAATACAAGTATTCTATCTTAGCTCGAGCTAACAAAAATACCAGTAATTTTCGATCTAAATTGCTAGTAATCTTTTAATACAAAATAATCAATAATCGAATACAGTGCACAAAAAAATACAAGTTTCATAATAACTAGCGGTCGCTTAGTGATCGAAAGTCGACCATAATTGATTTAAATTTTTAGTTTTATAGTTATTAAGATTTTATCGTCTAGAACTATATCCTTATAATCACATTTTATTTAGATTTCGATCTGTATAAATTAATATACCTATCTTTGTCAAACAAATTATTATATTGATACTAGCTTTTGCCCGCGGCTTCGCTCGCGTTAATTTAGAATTTGACAATCAATTCGGGTTGTACTCTGCTTGTAATATAATTCAATCATGATTCGAAAGACACGTGGCGCCATCTATTATCATAAGAACGTTATTGTTGTTTTCCTGGGAACAGTCATTTTTTTCGGGATGAAAGGTAGCTTTTGTCCGTTTCTGTACACCTGACAACGTATATGCAAAATTTCAGGATGATCGGTTCAGTGGTTTAGGCGTAAAAAGGTAACAAACAAACAAACTCATTTTTGCTTTTATAATATTAGTTAGGATTAGGATTAAATAGTAAAGGCAAATAGCAACATAACTTTACATGAATAATCTATACTAATATTATAAAGCTGAAGAGTTTGTTTGTTTGAACGCGCCAATCTCAGAAACTACTGGTTCGATTAGAAAATTCTTTTAGTGTTGGATAGCCTATTTATCGAGGAAGGCAATAGAACATCACGTTACGACCCACGGGGGCGGCGCAGTAACGATAAACGCTGGTGAAACCGCGGGAACATCTAGTTAACAAATAAAATGTCATAATGCCCTGGCGAATATTGGAGCAAAGGCTTTTAATTAAAAATGTTGCTAATAATTTTACTAAGATATTTAATTATTACATTGTGATTACACATCCGCGTCACTGGCCTTTATATATTTTTATAGACTACTATTTTACCAAAAAAAATTAAAGTTTTTAATTAACAAATAAAATATAAGGGTTGATCGTAGAGGGGTGAAAATGTAGGGTTGTATGTATTTTTGTATGCTGTGTCATAAAAAAATAAAAACAAAAAATTTTGCCTAAAAAATAAAATAAAAAATTTTGGGGTGGACTACCCTTAACATTTAGGGGGATGAAAAATAGATGTTGGCCGATTCTCCACCCTGGCCGACAATCACGCTAAGGATCACAAAAATCGGTCGAGACGTTTCGGAGGAGTTCAAGTTCGAACCCCGTGACACGAGAATTTTATATATTAGATTATGAAACCATAGTTACGAAGCATAGTACGACTGCATGTGTCAAATGTATGCTTGTGTGCGTGTAGTGTTTTTCATTAATTTAATGTATTTATAATGCATATTTTATATAAATATTAGGATTCGCCCCTTATTTCTTCATATAAACTTTAACTGTGCCAAATTTCCTACTCCTCCGTCCGCGCAATTTTCGTAAAAAGGGGTACAAAGTGTTTTGCTTCACGTATTAATATATAGATGATACTATTGTCTCAATTCTGTCCTAACAATTATTATAACAGAAAAAGCCTTTAATTTCCATTTGAAGTGAATTCCAATAATATATATGTATGTAGGGGCTGTATTCTACGATAACATTTATTTTCCTTATTTATCCGACGGTCCAGAACGTTAACTATTTAGAAAACTTTTTTGAAGTGAAAACTTCTTTAGCGGCGTTGTGCACTTTTTTGTGATGGGTAAAAAATGTTAAACTCGCGTCAGGACACGTGACCTGGTCGGAAATTCGTAAGATGGAGGGAGAATTGTCATATTTGTGTACGATAGCGCAATAAATGAATACAGTATTTTACCACATAAATGATAGTACTTTTATACTGATAATTAAAGCAATTCGTGAAAAATTATTCCCTAACCATTTCAAAATATTAAAAATGCACAACGTTAATATTCAAGTTTTCACTTCTGCCAGCACTTCCGGAGTGCAACCCGTTGTTCTTTTTTGTTTTAATTTTATTTAGAGTTTTCTTTAAAAAAAAAGAAACATCAAACCCATTGTACATATACAAGAGCTTAACTAATTAAAAAAAGGCTATTGAATAAGTCGATGCTGAGTCCGCGGTAATAGCCGGTAAAATGCTGACATTATTTCCGAGGTAGGATAACTCAAAGGACTTTGTAAAAATATAGAAAACTTAAAGCAGTAAATAGATGGCAGATTATTGTACCTTTGCATATATATATATATATATATATATAATATTGGCTGAGACTCTTGCACTTAAGGTTCATCCCTCTTGGGCAAAACAGTCAAAGTCAACATCGTAAATCATTTAGGGCATAAAGAAGCATTTTTGAACGTCAAAATCTAAGTTAGGAAGTTTACTTAAGTTACATTTAGGTTAGTTACTGTTGTTTCCGACATTAAAACAGCGGACACAACAGACAAACTCATAACAATAATATAATTTTAGTTATTATAATATACCTACTCATGACTAGCTGACCTGCGCAAATTCGTCTGCTTCACATAAGAGCATTTTTCCCGTTTTTGCCGTTTTTGCAACATTTTTCATTTATGCTCTGCTCCTATTGGTTATAGCGTGATGTTATAATATAGCCTATAGCTTTCCTCGATAGATGGGCTATCCATCATTCAAAGAATTTTTCAATTCGAATCAGTAGTTCCTGAGATTAGCGCGTTCAATCAAACAAACAAACAAACTCTTCAGCTTTATAGTATTAGTATAGATTATAATTTTACATCACGCGGAAATCAAACCCACTACACTCAGCATATTGTTAGTAGCAAAGTGATCACATTATCGCTGCTCCTTTCTTGCAGTTTAACTTCATCTCATACTGGTTTATGTAAATATATAGCGGTTTTATCTAAGTACTAGGTTAAAATAAACGTATATAAAACTTTGTTTACGCTTACTGTTGGCCATTCGTTCTTAATACATTACGGTATCACAGAGCTACTAGTATTAGCTTCTATCTAGGTTTTAATATGCAAATCTTTTTATGTTAATTGCATTAAAAACAATAAAAAAGAGCGTACATCTGTTTGGAATTAGTTCTATTAAAATATTGTATTAGTTAGGTATTTATTTATGCGCATAATAAAACATTTGTTACGAATTATAATAATAAGGAGCTACCCTTTAGATGTAAACTTTATTCGGCATACTTTTAAGCATATTTATTCATTTTAATTAAATAAAAAATATTATGCATATAATTTGCTTTAAGCTTGTGGCTTTGAAGCTCATGTTATCAATGTTAAAGTTAGTATACAATGTTTGGATACCTTACTCAATCTTGCATGAGCCGTCCAACTGATTTAGATGTAAACTTGGTTAAATAAAGTATGGCCTGCATTTACTAATTTTAATCCAATAATGTGTTCCTGTAGGATGATAAATTATTAACGGGTATATTCGCGGCACAGCTAGTGTTAGATTTGTTCCTATAGATATTATATTGCCAGTTATCTAGTAGATATGTTAGAAGATGATATAATAACATAAAACTAATATTTATTTTACGCAAACGCAACCTCTGCAAAATAAAAAAATAAAAAAGTACTACTGTGCATACCTAAACACAATATATTAAAAGGAAATAATACCTATAACGTGTAGAGAAAATTCTTTTTATACAATTATACAAAACATTACATTATAAACTTAAAAATAAAAGATAAAAATCACGATTTTCTTACAGTACCGTGCGACTTCTCTTATAAGACTTTATTACCCATGAAAATATATTATTAGAGGTTATCAAGAAGTCATCAATCTTCTTACCCTCAGTGAATATGTCAAAAAGATAATTTATAAAGTTATAATACTAAAAGTGAATACGGAACGGGCACAGATATCAATATACAACTCACAGAATTTTCTCAAAGTAAAAAAATCTATGGAATTAACATAACAATAGATGACAGCCATAATCTTGTGCCTCAGTCTCAATTATAAGATTCACATGCTACAACTTTGACGTCAAATAAACTAATAAAAATCCATTATTTTTTATGTATTGTCGGTTGAATATTACATTTTCTCATATTATATTCAATTTCGTATATAACATTATCTCGTATATCAATTAAATAGTATAAATAAACGGCTATATTACCATGACGGGTTTGCTTGCGTAGACACATTAACATTGGTAGGTACTTATTATCAGATTTTATTTCCTCATTTTATCAAAAACACAATAACTATGTTTATTCGAACCAAATAATAAACAGTAGGTATATTATTTTCGCCTCTTCATATTTCCAAACACCATTGTATTTAATAAAGTGATTAATAAATATTATGTTAACAATTATGTTATTTTTATTAGAAGCTTAGACGTTTAAGTTTGTTAATTAAATCAAACAGCAGATAATTTACTAGCTGTATACCAGATTATATTCTAATAGATACAATCAATATGCTTATTTAAAGATGTTCCGACATAGAACATAATTTACGGTATATACCTAAACGAATTATTTATTCAGAGCTAACAACTTTTTTCGAATACCTCGCACAAAATTACGTCACAGTAACACGCAATAATTTCACCTTGAATTCAACAGGTAGTAAACAAAACAACCCCTTCACTTACTACCCTTTGCAATAATAATTGACCGTATAATCGTATTAGTCACGGTTTGTAACGATTGCGAATACACAATCCGAACAAAACAATACCCGGTGCGTTAAAAAAGTAACAAACAATACCTTTTTAATTCATCGGGTATTTAGACAGTAGTACTGGCTGATGATAAGTGTTGTTACTTAATATCTGGAATATAGAATAGTACTTACGTCATGATCTGGCACGTATGTGTAAACGTGTAGCTTATCGATCCTTATCGTCCCCTGGAAAGGGTACAGGAGCGATCCTCGAGGAAGCTCAGCTGATGTCCACACGCTGACCGAAGCCTCTCGCCCCCTCGCACCACCTGGCCTCAAAGCCAAGCTCAAGTCTTGAGGGATCAGCACCAAAGTCTCCATCTTCAATATCACTACAGTCTTATTCAAAGTTCCACCCACAGTCACGTCAAATATGCGTTATACTTAAAAATGTGACCGGTCTCGTCCATCACAGTTAATGAGGATAAATAAATTAGTATACGGAGAAAAAAAACGCCGAGACGTCGGTCCGATTATCGGTCGGCGATGTCGCCAACGAAATATCGGCGGTGCGTGATCGATCGTCCGGTGAAATGTCGTTATGTATTAATCACTGCGCGTGAGTTTGTTATGTTACACTTCTACAAAAAAATGTCCGACAGAAAAAAATAAAAAAATGCGCGAACGAATCGTACTGTATGTGTAAGGTTCGGTAATTCGGTACAATATTACATTACGGCTCTGGGCGGGTACAGCACGGCGCATGCGCGGTAGGATGCGCACGCGCTCTTCTCTGAACGTGCACTGAAGGAAGCGCTAACATTGACCTTAGCCGCGGCCGTGATCGCGTTTACAGTTCATTTTTTGTTCGATAAAAAGGAGAGGAGTAGAGCCCTACAAGGATTGTCTAAAGGTATTTAGGCGAATTTCAACCTTATGTTTATAGTAATAAGGTATAATAGCGTGCATGTTTATTTTTGTAAGGTGTATAGTAAGGTGCTCCCCTCCAAAGGCGGCACCTGCTTGGCCGTGCGCCGCCCGTCAGAGCGGCGTAGAGCGCTGCGCTGCGCAGGCGCACCTGACACACCTGTACCTATCCACTACTTTTTTGGTACTTTTTTATTTTCTACGACGACGTCCGCATTACGTTATGCACGTCACTAATGTATAATAATAATTTTAGTGGAGGTGTTTTTATGGAACGTAACGGTCAAGAAATTTTGTATTGCTAATAAATTATTAATAATATATCGCATTAATTACAATTATCAATTAGTGTCTATGAATTTTTAGGTACAGTCGGGTGCGTTATTGATGCAGTTTTCTTTTTTACAATGCTATTTTAAATCAAGGATAAACACGAATGAATCAGTTACAACTATCTTTATCTGTTTCTTATTTTAACAATTATTTATAGAATATTCAGGGCCGTAATTTCAATCATAGCTTAAACCACAACGTATATGTTAAGTAATGCATGCATTGAAAAAAAAAATGCGAATTTGACATCTTGACAGTTTAAACTCTACCTCATAGTTTAAACTGTAATTAATATTACTTAAGCAATCGTTTTAGGTTTGTCCTTTTCTTTTAGTTACATATATGACAAGCAGCTTCCATAAAATTTAGAAAAAAGTTTATTAGCTCCTAAATATATACATGTAAACACTTAGGTCTATCTTCAAACAGGCTTTAATACTGGTGTGGTAAGTAAATGACTTTTTAAATATAAAATCTAGTCATAGCTAGGCTGAGGAAAATGGATAGCAATTGGAATTTGTATGTATTATTTCATATTCGAGATTTTCTCGACTGAGTCGCACAGCGTTAGTGTTACGACTGCTATAAGTACCACTTTAGGTCTCAAATTCGATTTTAGTTCAATTTTTCTGTCTATACATTCTCAGTAGCAGCAAGGAGTCTGTACCTCTGTCCGGTTGACGGCAATAGACTGGGCCCCTATTACGTGGAACTAAAAACCATACCTTTATATTTTCCTTCGGGAAAAACAAGCATGGAATTATGCAGAAGCCAGTTCATAATTTTCTTAGTTATATAACCAAAAGAAATTCAAATTAAACAATTATTATGCCTCAGTATTCTTTTCACGTGACGTTTTAAATGATACTGTCAGTGAATAGTAATAAAAAGTTTATATTCGCACGCTTACCTTTCGCATTGTTGAGCATTAGCGTCAAGTTCAAATGGCTTCATTGTGTTTCGTATCAAAAAAATGCTCGTAAACATTAGGTTTTACTTCATATGTCTTTATTTCTACATCTAATGTCGTTGCACCTTTGAAATGACATTCAAATTAAAAATGCTTTATACACAATAATCATAGACAGAGAATGCTGGCCGAAATCTCGGCTAAGTGTTGCTGTGACTCAGCCTGATATTAATAATTTACCGTTCCCGTATTAACGTCAAGCTACAAAATATATAAAGCCAGTCGTATATAAAAATGCAACGATGTGTTTAAATTTAAAGGCAACTACTTTTCAGCATTTGTGGACAAACATATGGAAGTTAAATTTCTATATATAAAGACTAGTCTCAATCCTCGACTAATCCGCCTAAATCCCATATAAACGCATATCGGGATAAACATATTCTTTATGTTATTCCACGAAAGATTTATCTGAGTGTAATACTTCTTCAAAATCCGTTCAGCTATTTACGCGTGATCGAATAACAAGCATCCAAACGTCCAAATATCATAGCAAACTTGCCCATTTACAATATAACTAGCATGTATGAGTATTCATATAATTTATGAGTCTCGCTGATTTCAGCATGAATGGGCCGGCTCGACCAGGAAAGGACTACCCTCTCACAGAATATCGACGTGAAACAGCAGTATTTCTACATACTGTTGTGTTTCGTTCGGTGAGTGAGAGTGCCGGAGGCCCAATCACCCTCTTTCCCTCTTCCCGTTCCTTCTCCTTCCCACTTCCTTCACTAAAGGGTCGGCAACGCGCAAGTGATGCCTCTAGTGTTGCAGGCGTCCATAGGCTACGGTGACCACTTACCCTCAGGTGGGCCGTTGGCTCGTTTGCCACCTTAGTCGTATAAAAAATATAAAAAAAATGTGGGTATTTAGCTCTCTATGTATAATTATTGTTCGCATAAACAGGCGTAGGTATAATAATCTTACAGATGTAAAAGCATTTAATTAATTATTATCTGTATGTAACAAGCACACATAGCAAGGCATCGGAAGAAAAGATAACCACACCTACAGATTTTATAAATTCGATCATAATTGATATTTTCTATTTGTTTTAGCTTTTTGCTGTCACTCTTTATATAACTTGTTCTATGCCAAATTATACTATGCTTAAAAAGGGGCATAAGGTTTTCTCTTCACGTATTGATGTAGATACCTATTCACAATGGTATGCGTTTTAGTTTAGGTTGTCATATCGCTACTATCATCGAGTGCCGTGGAACTATACACGCCATTTATAAAAAATAAAAAGTGTGATCTACAGATACCCATATTAAGTCTGAGTGTGTCTTTGTGTCTGTGAGTGAAAAATAAGATGGTAACTTACAATAATGTCAGACCTAAATATAAGCTGCCCCACTGCTGAGTATGGCCTTTTCTCAGTTTGTAGGAAAACAGAGTGAGGAAGCTTGCATGTCTGAGAGTTCTCCCTAATGTTTTCGAAGATATATGAAGTCTGTCAACCCGCACTGGGTCAGTGAAGCAGAGTATGGTTTAACCCTTCTCACACTGAGAAGAGGCCCGTGCCCAGCAGTGGGACAATTTAATATAGGACTGATATTATATCTATATATTAATACGTGAAGCGCAAATTTTGGATCCCTTTTTACGAAAATTGGGCGGACGGAGGAGTATGAAATTTCGCACACTTATAGTTTATACAGAGAAGAACTGACGAATGCTAATATTTATATAAAATATGTATAATAAATACATTAAATTAATGAAAAAACACTACACGCACACAACCATGCATTTGACACACGCGATCGAAGCGCGTAACTATGGTTACATATATCAACATACGAGTATAATGACATGACATAATATATATCAGTTGGTCGAATTTCGAGCACTAGGCGACCGCTAGTAATCAATTAAAGGTTCAAGTATCTAGTTATTAAATTGATAACATAATATGTTGGCTCAAATTTTATCATGCATATATCCAGGTATACAAATTCCGGTAAATATATACAAAACACTTACATTTCGCCACCTGTCTTCCTTAAAAGGTGGCAAGCCAAATGTCGTCTACTGACCGCATATCCAGACTCCGTGCTACTACTGACATAGAATATTGTCAGTAGTAGCACGGAGTCTGGATATGCGTGAGTCTCTATAAATATCCAACTACATTATCCAACCTGGGAATCAAATCCGAAACCTCACAGTCCGCTGCAAACTTGTGCCATAGAACCATTGAGCATATTATTTTAAAAAGACTCTTTTAAACTTGTAATAATATGGAAAAATTTGTCGTCATACTATGTACGGAGGTTTAAATGTCAACCATATTAAACTTTATTGATGAGTCTGTGGTATTTTAGGAAAATAATCAAATGAAATTGATCGATACTGCTCATAGCCGTGAGTGTTATGATATCGGATGCTCACCATTCAGACCGCAGCCTTAACACTGAAACTGGCTCTACATCATATGAAATCCAACCTTTAGTTCAAAGAAATACGGTTGCTTTTCGTTTTCTCTGGAGGTTTACACATGATACGAAATGTCGACGACCTGGGTACACCTGCCGGCAAACCGCAATCCCACTTGAACTATATTAGGTATCTTAAAGGAATTTAAAAACGTGCTACTTACTGACTCGCAACGCGACTACTGGGCATTTGACATTTTCACTCAAAACGGTTCGTTTTAAAAATAGAAAATAGTAGTACCTATCTTTTTTTGAAAAGTTCAATTTTAAATGACTTTTCGAATTATGTAGAGATACTCCTTGTCAAGTGATATGCATGCGATCTCGATGCAGAATAATTAAAAATGGATACATAGATAATTGTTCTAAATTTTAATGTCTTGGAAAGAATGACTTCCATGGTAAAAATAGTTATTTTTAAACAAATGAAAGATAAAAGAGCTGTCATTACAAATGTGTACACATCAAAAAAAATATTTGGCCTTACCATAAAAGAGTATTTAAGCGAAACGGTAATGTTTAAGTTTAAACGTTAAATGTAGGTACTATGTATCTATTCAAAGTTGTTATTAACTAGTGACAGACTATTTAGTTAGACAGTGGCTAATTATATTCAATGTTGGAGAGTTATGTGGGTAAGTGTAAACTTATTGTCTTATCAACAGCTAGTTTCTCTCCGCGACTTCGACAGCGTGATCCCCAATGAAACGAATACTGCGATAGAAGTATATGGTAATTCTAAGCATGATCTATCTGTGTGCCAAATTTCATCTAAATCTGTTCAGCACTTTACACTTGGGTGAGTGATAAACATTCAAACATCCTCAAAGTCTTTCATATTTATAAAAGTTTTTATAAGACAAGTATTCTTAGAGGATCTTAGAGCTTTACTAACATTGTTACAACATCCCGGAAAATATCTAGAGCCGCAACAACTATTTTCACATTTTTGCTTCGATCGGGAAACGAATCTACAACATGATCCGAAAGGTGACAGTACCTACTAGATACAGTCAACAACAAAAACAATTTAAATTTTAAACTATTTTTGTTGCTGACTGTATCATGATGAGTAATTTAAGTAAGTGCTAAAAATAATTTATAAGTAAGCGGAGTGTGAATAGGCAAAAACTATTTTATCGATTTAAAAGCCAAAAATGTAATCTAATAATTATAATTAATTTTATCGGTCGACGAAAGATAACGTCGTTGATGATACATAATGATAAGCATAGAGTATTATATTTTATTGACACGTTTAATATCTACTTAATAACTCGTTGGTTAATTTAGGTGAATGCTACTGAACTCTGGTCGGAGAATTTTTTATTTTGTGATTCTGTTCAGAAATTTTCTGTAGCAGCACATAGTCTGGATCACAGAAATAAATACTACTATTTATTTCTGTGCTCTGGATATTATCTTTTTTAAGACATATACATCATTGGCGTGATGTTGGATTCCACCAGGTTTGCCTCTGCTTACTCTTTTATAGATAAATTTGCGTTTAATACGATTTTAGTAACATCAAAACGTAATAATAAAATCACTTTTAAAACACAAAAAATTTTTTCTTAATAAAGACAAGTTATTATACCTCATTAAGTGCCTAAGCATTTAAAATATCTTTATACAAAATATTTAAATTCATACACAACAAATTACCATAGAAATGACCGCTAGCATAAAACAAGCGAAATTATGAACGAATTTCGTCTCGTGCTGCGCATACGCAGTGTGGGCGGGGTTTGGGGCGTGGCCTTTGTAGCCCGGCCCCTCCGGTGCGTTACCGGTAAACGCTATTGTTAGCGGGGACCGTGTTTTATTTGTCGGCGAACGTAAATTAGACCATTCTTTGAGAGTTTTCGGTAGGTACATACGCCTACTGGAGTCTGTGTTATGAAAGCTATGAAATAATAGTATGGAGCTGTATGTAAATTGGTTTTGATTGATATGTATCATAAGTGTTGATATTCCTATCGATATGTTTTGATCTGCTGTGATTAAGTAGTAGTAAAATACTTGTTTACGAATTACAGAGCTATTGCTCTAGTGCACGGATGGCGCAGCGAGCAAGCGGTTGTCTTGCAGTTGCCACTGCGCTAACTGTCGTAGGTTCGAATCTTACACGAGACAATTAGTTTGGGTGTACTATGTGTCGTTTAATTGGATGTTTGTAAATTTGCACAGGGATTTATACCAAGCGTGGAATGGTCGTAAAAAATATTATATCGGTTTATTACTTGGTAGCCAAGTAATAAACCGATATAATGACAACGAGGCTTGGATGTTCAGTGTTTCTTTTTTTAATAAACCTCGCTTATTATGACTGAATCCTACACCGGAAGCCTTTATTAACATTTAAACAACGAAGTAAAGAACATCCAGATTCAGAACATCACCTTTAGGTGACATTACACAATTTTTTGTCCCGTGTGAGGATCGAACCCACGACACTCGGCGCCGCGCCGTGTCAATGGCGAGGCGCTCACTTAAACCACTACGTCATCTGTGATCTATATACAGTCATTAGTCCTATAGTATTTGATGATGTAATCGTAAAGTCCCGAATTGATCCCCAGTTGGGCAGTGTTATAGGATTTTTGGAAGGACAATTTCGGTATAGTAACTTCGTATGACTTTAGCCCTGACGGGTGACATTGGCCCTTAATTGGAAAAAGCTGTTTAATTGGAAGAAGTTGTTTTATTGACAGTTTATAGTGCTATCTATTGATTTTCACGTGTATTTTTTCGGCAAAAAGTATGATAGTGGTCTGGTGGGAACTTCAAACTTTTTCCAATTAGGGGCCAATGTCAGCCCTCAGGGCTAAAGTCATACGACCTTACGGTAGTTGATCTTTTATACTCTTATATTAGTCACTTTTATATTTTCGCGTTGCATGATGAACATAAAATAGAAATTAACGCGATCATACAGTAGTGTTTAAAGACCACTTCTTCATCTCTTGTTATGATGACATAACAAGAGATGAAGAAGTGGCTTTTAAACACTACTGTATGATCGCGTTCATTTCTATTTTATGTATACTCCTGTACTTCGGGAATATATGCGTAAGACTATGAAGTCTTACGTATATATTCCCGAAGTACAGGAGTATACACATCTAAGGAAGGGTCCTTAGATGTGTATTAACACCCACATTTTGCCAACTATGTTTTAGGTGCCACGTGAAAGGCGAGCTTATTACCGTTTAAAGAGTATAGTGCCAGACTAAATACTACTACTGTAAGTTTATTTATAGAAGAACTCCAAAACACTTTACTTGACGCAAGCATCGAATTCAAGATCTTATGCACAGCATTCGGATACTACCAATACGCTATCGAGGCAAAAATCATATCATCATCATCATCATGTCAGCCAAAAGACGTCCACTGCTGGACATAGGCCTCCCCCAAGGTTTTCCACACAGACCGGTCTTGGGCCATCCGCATCCAACCGCTTCCCGCGACCTTTACCAGGTCGTCGGTCCACCTTGTGGGAGGCCTACCCCTGCTGCGTGTTCCGGTGCGTGGCCGCCACTCTAGAACCTTTTTGCCCCAACGGCCATCGGTTCTGCGTGCTATGTGCCCTGCCCACTGCCACTTCATCTTGGCTATCCGGAGAGCTAAAAATCATATACCTATATAAAAATGGTAGTATCAGATTATATTCGTTCTCTAATTAAAATCGATCACAAACAAGAAAGACAATAGGTACTTGGAGACGAGTCTCAATGTATTGTCTCCAGCTACCGGTAAATACGCCATATTTGTTAACTAAATAAAACAAATCCTAACTAATATTATAAATGCGAATGTGAGTTTGTTTGTTGGATTGGATGAAAGGTCATCCATTTTGTTCATGCAGAAATAAAGTCACTTGCCGAGCGATACAAATGTATTAATAAAATAAGTAAAAGTAAATTCCTTTTATGAATGGTGTAGGTATATGCGAGTGATAGTTCCTATAAATAGATGTATAAAAATCTAGTCGAATATACATGCAAGTAGACTTATCAGTCAGCTTATGACCACGGCCAGAATAACACTGCCGCAACGTCAAGCCTCTCAAAAAGGCATGCAAATGTACCGCATGATCGCGTTAATATCCGCTTACTGTTACATAGTCTGAGACGGCTAGTTATCTGCCCCCTTATGGGTCTTCTTACAAACGTGACATTAGGTCCTATTTATAGTGATATAATAACATCTATTTATAGGAACTACCACTCGCACATACACCATTCATAAAAGGAATTTACTTTTTACTTGTTTTGTTGCCACACCTGTCAGACTACTTTGGAAAACATACAGTTACATAATTCGTTGGTGAACGCAGCGTTAAAATGTTACATACTGTATTATACTGTTTTTTCGACAGCTTTATCAGTGTGAATGATACAGGAAGACATGCTGAGATACAAATAAACCATGTTTAACACATAGTTTATCTATATGACGGGTTTTATTCAAAGTCTCTTAAAGGTTTACGCTTGATTCAGTAAAAATTGTGCAAAGATCTTTACAATTTATTACATATACCTACCTATAATATTTAACACAGAGTCAACAGTTATGCATTAACTTAGATCTCCAGTTATGTATGAACGACAAAGTTGTTAACAGTATTAGTTAATGAGCTTAGTAAAGTTATATTTATGTTAGTTGCTAACTTTAGGCAAAGGTTTACGCATATAAGAAAATATATGCGAGAAAACATACAGCCACTATATAAAATGGTCATCAAATTTCTACATATCTTTCTACTTACTTATAAATCCATAACGAATACTAAAAAAAGCTAGATAATATTGAAGTGATGGCACATTTTAAATGGAGTTAGGTTAGTTTTGTAAATATTAATAGGATTCTTAAACTTCTTACCTCTGTAGTGTTAAATAAATTGCAAGATGTTATTAAACTAATTCAACTATTGAACAAATAAATTGAAATCTAAAACTAAAAAATATAAAAAACTACGATAGCCCACTGACTTGATAACAAGATAGAGAGTAGAGTATAAAAAGGCTATCAATTTATAGACCGACAAGTCCATCCACGACATACAAGATTGCCTTAAAAGAAACGAGAGAAAAATCCATATTAAGTTGTTTAATTTCAATTAAAAGAAACGATTAAAGAACGCCGCGCACACGTTTCAATTATCGATCCGTATATTTCAAAACCGATGATCCCACAAGAGACAGACGTTAAGCGGTCTTAACCCATCACGTGTCTGTACCTTAATTGTCATTAAATTCAACTCAATTTGTGTTCAAACGCGGATAAGATGTAACACGTCGGTTCATGCGGTATTGTACGCTATTATTACATTGTTTTGCTTCATTTGTACGGCTTAAAGGAATTATGAAATTTCGGAGGTGGGTCGAATGTGGTATGATCAGACGAGGTGGTCGAAAATGTCCGTAGTTTTGATGGGTTAAATGAGTGAAATAATTTTTGATATATGGGTATTAAAATATTTAACTTGATTAGAATGACTGCAATGCACTTTACACATACAAAGTGACATTTTACATAGGTACACGTTGTAAGGGGTACAGAAAAAGACTACAAATATATATTTTTTTACTTTTGAGTAGTAGGTACTATTAGAAATAGTATTTTTCATGTTATTAAAAATAATAAAATAAAAATACAACAATTCTTCATACCTATTTATCACCAAAGACATCATTAAATCAGATTACACATCAGCTTATTCCTTTTGTGCAGGTCAATATTTTCCCAGCAGCATACCTACATACGTGCAATATCAAATTAAAATACACGATCTTTAAAAACACGTCATCTATGTCACATTACAATTTAATTCTCTAAAAGCGTCCAATACCTGTATCGAATCAGGAACCAATATGTCATCTTACCGACACTGACCTCTGAGGGTTAAAAAAATCAATTGAAAAATACACGAAAACTTCGAAACGTCGCGTCTAAACAAGTGACGCCGCCAATCGGATTGTCCCTAATCTGTACCAAAGACACCGTTGACATGCCGACGTGGAAGGGTAGGGGAACCATAAGATTAGAATTACAGGAATATTTATTTTTATTAAAGAAGTCTCGCTCTACCTACTGTTCTTTCCCTATGTCACGCTGGATTTTACAAATGTACATTGATCAGATTCAAATTACATCTAGACTCAGAACAATATTTTTTGGAGCACATAAATAAAGTTGTGCTGTGTGGGATTCTAATCTACAACAACCCGATAGTAAGCAGTTTTTGGTTGCTGCGTATCGATGCTTATTTAGAAATGCTCGCCCGTTTCTGACCTTTTGAAAAAACCCGATATGTTGCCAGCGCAAGGATCCTTGGACATACCTAGGCTGTGTTCAGATTGTATCTAGCCTGTCTTCCAGGTTGTTCATTTATTATTGGTTATTCATGATCATTATATGGGTTCTTTCATTGCTAAATTCTGAAGATGGTCAAGTTCTGAAGAAGTCATCAACAACAAATTTGTATCGAAGCATTATTTTTGAAGCTGAGTATTATACAAATTTGATAATTTTCAACACAAACTACGCACTTAAGCCAATGCTGTATATCAGCAGGCTGTGCTGGCACGTTTCCAGTCTTCGTTCTGCTACTTAGAATTATCTATAGTAAAATCGCAATATCAGTTTCCTCTTTCCAAATCGGGTATCGCATCCAAAATGACATAATCAGCTTGAACTTTAAGTGCTCTAGCATTTCTTCAGTGTTCTTTGGTGAACTCACCTAGGACAAGCACGTGACATAGACAATAAAAAAGATGGAAAATGGTTTTAATACTTAATTTAGTTTCAAAAACCATATCGCTAAAACCTTCGACCCAACACAGTCTGCATGTTGTTTAAAGTTTGGCGTTCTATATGCTGTCCCGTCGTACAATATGAAAACTGTCCCGAAATTATCGCCTTCTAACCTGGTAACACTAGTACAAGTCTGTCCGATTTTTATTTTAATACATAACAAGATAAACATCTTAATTTTTTGACGTATTCACTGGCCATCTGCGGTTTACAATTGACATCGAATATCTGTAATAGTATATAGATTTAATTTGATTTTAACTAATGCTCAGTGTCCACGATCGGTGTCCAATTACTTAGTACAAGCTCGCGTCTTGTAAACTACGGTGAATTGATTAATTAATATGTAGACCTGTTATTAGTCACTAGCTAGTATTTATTTTAGACTAGTTGTTGCCTGCGCCTTCGTTCTAATTCATACTAATTAAATTTTTTTGACTGCAAGATTGTCGTAGCGCTACTGTGCCGAGTGTTGTTCAAAAAGGGTTCGAATCCCACACGGGGCAAAACTTTGTGTAATCCACAAATGGTTGTTCCGAGTCTGGGTTTTTTTGTCCGTTGTTTGAATGTTTGTAAAGTGTCCCATGACGTGGACCTTTTTTTTAAATTTTTTTGTAAATATAAAATCTGTCTGATATATTATGACTTAATTGCTGAACCAATTATATTGTTAGTAGTATAGTAGTAGATGTTCGACGATACCCTTGAAGGGGTATTTTACATCAACATTTCGCCAATTATGGTTTTCGGTCCTACGTCATAAGGATGAGCACGGGGATAAGCTGCCCACTCGGTATTAAAGCCGAGACCTCATGCATAGCAGTCGCATTGCAATTCAGGTCTGATACATCTCTGTCTGCTCTTTCGACGATAAATAGCTACTTTGATGTCATAGACGTGCATGTAGACTCGCTTGCCACATTCCGTAAAAATATTATCAGTGTGATGTAAACTCTAAATTTGCTGTATACTTATATAGTTTTTAATATTTAGTGTTATATAATACCTATATTATTAGATTGCATATTAATGCTATAGTTATATATTATTCATCAGAGATAGAATATCAGATTTAATTAGGTATTTCCTTGACTTCACGGCGATCTTATTTATGAAATATGGCTGCCGTTTTAGAAGGCTTAAACGGGTCTATAGAATTAACAACATTTTTCTTGTAGCAATATTGCAAAACGATTGAATACTTTTTTAAAAGACTACTGTTGTAGCAATTTTGCCACTTGTTTCGTAAGAAGTAATCAATAAGTAAATAGGTAGGTACGTGTATATACATATTTTAAAAAAAACATTTTGGTAGGGATTTTTACAAACCATGAACATAGGAACATTTAGATCGAGAACAACTATATATAATCACATAATCTTTATTCATAGATCAGACAAAAGCCGTTCAATTTGCGTTGCAAAATATGATTGTCATTTTTATTAACTCTTTCAGTTTAGTAAATTTTAGCTTTGACAAGTACTTACTTGTAAACTTTACATCGAAAAACTAAACCCACGATCTCTCGATGCCATATATTGGACTAACTCAAATTGCCCGTAAACCTAACATTTCATTACGAACCTTTACGCCTTATATCTCTAAAGGCATAAGCACATGTGTATTACACGGCACTACCAAATTCGCCAGTTGTGGTTCCTAGATTCATAATCCATGGGGAACCTATCGCCGTCTACTAAACACAGGTCTTTACTCCGGACTGCTACTGATAAGACAACAAGCACCCAATAACATTGAGTCTGACCCGGGCATTGAACTCATAATCCCTACAACTCTGTCTACCCTGTGGTGGTGAGCGTTTTATTTTTTATTTTATTGTAAGGTTCGCTAACAGATTTTACATTTTAAACTTACGAATTACCATAGGTAATCATATTCTTAAACATAATGCAAATCCAATTATAGGCAAACTTGACATGCATTGAGATTGCACTATCAATCAGTTACTCTATACAAAGAGCAGCGATAGCTCAGTGGGGAGACCAACAAACTGCAATGCAGAGGGTCTCGGGTTCGAACCCACGTCGCGCACCTCTGACTTTAAGAAGTTATATGACTTTTCGAAATGATGTGCGTATTGATTGACAATATCACCTGCTCCGTGCCTCGGAAAGCACGTTAAGCCGTTGGTCCCGACTGCCATGAACGTCTATGGCAGTCGTTATTGGGAGTGTCGCCACAAAAGATCCCACTGGGTCGAAGTGTTGCCGGTCTGCACTGACTGGCCCCCACATAAGATAAGATAAGATAATAATACTCTATACAAAATTAAAATATAAAGCAAAAAGAAAAACAACTTGATTAAATTATCACAACTGTTGCGACTTAAATTTATATAAGGCTTTTTTATGACATTAAGGACACTGACAGGATCGCGAAAGCGACCGAACCCGCAATCTCTCGATCCAATGCAATATATTGAATCCTATACGGTACAAGTCTCCAATGATCTGTGTTACTTAGGATTTCACTAACAACAAATTAACGAACACACACGCCCGAACCTCGTCTTTATAAATAGAATAAAAAAGCAAATCTTGACTTGATATTTAACACGCTTTTATTAGCTTGGTATGTATGTATGTATCTGTGTTTATGTAGGTATCTATGAATCTATGTAACGGAATGTTTGAACGTGATTTTCAGCCCTTTCAAACCGACGATAAGTGTGCAAAGTTTCAAATTAATCCGTCGCGACCGATTCATTTGAAACTTTGCACACTTATCGAGGACCGATGACAATACAATAATTTAGAAAAAGCGTGGGGTGCTTTCTAAGATCTTTTGATAACCCCCACCCCACGCTTTTTTAAATGACCACCGACACAGGTATTGTAAAACCAAATTGCGCTCTATTAAAGATAAATAAATAATTAATCTGAATATTTTTCAATACACGTAGGTAGTTGTGTGTAGATAAAAAAGGCTGTATTAATACGAAGCAGCGGCTTCTACCATTACGCAGACAGTTTTGCATGCATGCGACCGAGTCCGTTTAATTTGGACTTTTCTTCCGGGCCCGAGGCGTATCGTCCTCGCATTCCGACACGCTACGCTGTTAATAATTTCGTGTTTTGACTTTCGATGTGTTGTTTGAATGACTGGTAAGATTATAGGAGCATTGGTAGTGAATACCTACAACTACTGTGTTTATAGATTGGAGTTTGGTTTCTGGATCGGAAAGTGCTATTAGGTTTCTATTAGGTTCTAAAATAATGTTAGTAGTATCAAAAAGTTGATTGAAACTATGTCCGGTAGATGCATTATGGCCGCCCTCTATTATCTGGGAGATATTATGAGTAGTAGAGCCTCGCTGATTTCAACATGAATGGGCCGGCTCGACCGGAGAAGTACTACCCTCTCACAGAATATCGACGTGAAATAGCAGTGTTCCTTCCTACTGTTGTGTTTCGTTTGGTGGTCACCCTCTTTCCCACTTCCCGCTCCTTCTCCTTCCCACTTCCTTTTTTTCCTAAAGGGTTGGCAACACGCAAGTGATGCCTCTAGTATTGCAGGCGTCCATAGGCTACGGTGACCACTTACCATCAGGTGGGCCGTATGCTTGTTTGCCACCATAGTTGTACAAAAAGAAACTATTGAAGTGCCATCATATCTGTTTGGCTTTAAACAATAAACAGCTCCATCTACCCTACAGCGTTGAGTGTTATGGATATAAATCACATACGAGACAAGTCCCCAATGGTGTGTGTTACTAGAGACTTTGCCAACAATAAACGAACTCACAGCCAACTTCAGCACGTCGTCTTTATAAATAGAACAGGCTTTTGCTCGCGGCTTCGCTCGCGTAAAAGTAGGTATTATGTTCGTAACAGTACGTTTTTTTAATACAATATAGCCTATGTTACTCGATGATAATATAGCTTTCTAAGGGTGAAAGACTGACAGATTCAGATGGATAAAGGACAATCATACTCAGCAGCGCAATAATACTTAAAAATGATAAAGTTGTGTTCGACTTTTTATCTATACCTATACTAATATTATACCTAATAAGGAACGATTTGATGTTTTGTTGTTTGTAAGGATTTAACTCAAAAACTACTCATCCGATTTTAAAAATTCTTTCTCCGTTAATAAGCTACCACCGAGTAACATAGGCTATGTTTTATTTAAAAAGTAGGTACTGTTACTAACATAACCTACTAGTAATACGCGAGTGAAACCGCGGGCAAAAGCTGTTAATAAACAAAATGTATAAAATAACATGTTTAATGTCCTAATACATAAGGGAATATCATAAAACTGATACTATACTACACAAAAAATAAAAATGCTTAGCGGATACTGTAACTAAGCACGTTGATAATCTTAGTTTTTCTAAGAAATGATTAGTCGAACGCATAAAAACTAAATGTCGATTACGAAGATATTTATCTATATGTATGTATTATAATAAAAATGTAACGAGGATGTGTTTATACTATATTATCTAGTATATTATCGTAACTAATATCTATATCTATACATCTATCTATACAAATAAATAAAATTGAAGTGTCTGTTTGTAATGTCAAAATAACAGCTTTTTATCTAGTGCATATGAAAGTATATAAGGTACCTATACGAAAACATCAATTTTTAAAATTTTTGTCTGTCTGTCTGTTTGTTCCGGGTAATCTCCGAAACGGCTTAACCGATTTTGACGGGACTTTCACTGGCAGATAGCTGATGTTATAAGGAGTAACTTAGGCTACTTTGATTTTAGAAGAAAAATAGGGTTCCGCGGAGACAAACACTTTTTAGTTAAAATCTATGCGGACGAAGTCGCAGGTAACAGCTAGTTATAAATACGAATCTGAGTTTGTTTGTTTGTTACGCTTTCATGCCCTTACTTCTAGACCGATCATTATGAAATATTGCATACATGTTGTCAGGGGTACAGAAGAGGACATAGGGTACCTTTCATCCATCCGCGGGCAAAATCTAATCCGATATATTATTGATAACTAACTTGGATTGACTCTTGAGAGGTCTGAACCTAAAACAATGATTTCTAGAATTTTTGACTGTCTGTTTGATACACCATTCCTTCCTTCCTTCCTTTTCCTTCCTTTTCGTGTGGTTAGTAGCCAACATGTTGTCAAGAGTTGTTTAAGCCGCCCGTAGGCCTCTGAGATGGCTTAACGACTGCTGTCAATTTGACAACAACCGGGACCGACTTTTTACGTGCCCTCCGAAGGAAGGAGGTGAGAAGTCGTTTTATCAGTTAAGTATAAACTAAGATAGCATGATCTTTATCAATGGCGTCATTGGCTATACCTATTATCGGTTACTCAGAGATACTTGTGGTCACGTAAGACTACTATTACCAAATGGAAAAATAAATGACGAGACCTAAATACTTACAAATTTCAGTGGCTCAAAGGTAGTGCATGCGTCTGCTGTGCATGAGGTCTCGGGTTCATAGTACACCCATTGTATCTACTTCCACCGTTTTCATTTCCATACCTTGGTACTATATGAGTAGTAGAGCCTCGCTGATTTTAGCATGAATGGGCCGGCTCGACCGGGGAAGGAATACCCTCTCACAGAATATCGACGTGAAATAGCAGTGTTCCTACTGTTGTGTTTCGTTTGGTGAGTTAGAGTGCCGGGGACCCAATCACCCTCTTTCCCCCTTCTCGCTCCTTCTTCTTCCCACTTCCTTTTTTCCTAAAGGGTCGGCAACGCGCAAGTGATGCCTCTGGTATTACATGCGTCCATAGGCTACGGTGACCACTTACCATCAGGTGGGCCGTATGCTTGTTTGCCACCTTAGTTGTATAAAAAACCTCACTCTTTTATTCACTTACTACGAAATTTCTAGGACTCGGGCCCGGTTCTTTCGTTTTTTCTAATACGGCCTGAATTAAAAGTTTTCTGAACTTGCGTGTCATATAAAGAATTAACGTCTTTCCATTACCAATACTTCATAGAATATCCTAATAGTATTACAAGAAATATAGCTTAAAACTCGATTAAACCATCACATACCTCCACTTCACTTACTCAGAAATACTCTAAGACTCCAAAATTACATAATTAAACCTGACCACCTAATTGCCGGAAGGGAACCACGAAACATTGACCATTTTAAACATTATACCTACCTACCTGCCTACACCTAAACGCTCTTACAAAAACCATAACGGCCAATGGGCTGTTCCCGTGAATGACGGCTGATTTAACATTTAAATTTGTTCCTGAGGCGATGCGGGTGCAGTATAATTGTTGATGCCGGCGCAAATTATAAATTCATTAATGGAGACCCTCCGTCGGCTATGGAGATTTTTCAATGCTTATAGCTTAGCCGTGTATGTAAGTAGGTACGTACCTACAGTGGTAATATTAGGGGTACGAAACTCATCATAGGCACAGTAGATTAATCTTGTCTATATGCGTATTGTGTCGTAATAAAAGTTCAAGTTACACTTTCCCCGACGTTTCGGTTGCTTTTCAGCAGTCATGGTCAAGGGGAGACTAAGATGGAACTACCATCTTAGTCTCCCCGTGACCATGGCTGCATAAATATAAATAGTATAATAGTATAGTAATAGTATAAATAGTTTTAATAGTTTCAATAATTTAACTAGCTTAAAAATTAGTAAAGTTTAATAGTAATAGTAGTGTAACAGTTTTTCAAAATTTTGTAATAAAATGTCAAATAAACAACGCGATAAAATCCGTATATAGTAGTTTAATTTCAACAAAAAAAAATGTTCTATAGAAAGTGCCGATCAAGATAAAGCGTCATGAATATCTATCACAAATAGTATTCTTCTAATCCTAACTAATATTATAATGTGAATGTAAGTTTGTCACGCTTTTACGCCTTAACTACTCGACCGATCATCATGCAATTTCGCATATACGTTGTCAGAGAAACAGAAAAGGACGCAGGGTGCCTTTAATCCAGAAACGAGTACTTTTTCCGAGTAAGCAAAGTCGCGGGCCAAAGCTAGTTTCAAATAAACGTCAAATGTGAACTTAAAGACTAGATCAGAACTCTATTGTGAACAATTTTTATTACTAAGAATGACTCCTTAAAATGCTGGGATTACTGGATTCAGTCGATTGAAACCAAAATGGCTGTGTATATTCAGATTATACAGCGAATATAGTATGTCAACTACGAGTTAAGTGTAGTTAAGTAAGTTATAGTCAATTATATAGTCGTCATCAAAAATAGAAACTTTAAACACTAAAAGTTACTACTTATTAATGACAAAGAATTAAAAGAGTTTAATACATATGGAGATATTACACTTCCTTTTGATTTAATTATGTATTTGTAAACGCCATATAAACCTGCTATCTAAACAACGTCTACATTAACACAAACAGAACTGAATACAAAACACAACACAAGAGGCTTTGTGAATATGTAATAAAACATATTCATTTTATTGTATAAACATTTAAATAGTTTTTCAAAATCACGAAAACTCCAGAGGGCGTTATACAAATTATTATAACCTAGTTTTCACCCGCGGCTTCGCTCGCGTAAATGTAGCTTAGGTTAGGTTAAAAAAAAAAAAAAAAAAAAAAGGTTTGCGACAGTTATTTTTCTGGATGAAAGGTACCCTATGTCCTATTCTGTACCCCTGACAACGTGTATGCAAAATTTCATGTTCATCGGTTGAGTAGCTAAGGCGTGAAACCGTAACAAACAAACAAACAAACAAACTCATTTTCGCATTTATAATATTAGTTAGGATTTACTGACAACTGTATTCCATTGGTAAATTACTATACTATCAACCTACCGTATGCTACTCTTGATTGACTTACAAATCAACTCAATACGCACCTAGAGTTTGATAAATACAGTGCTCTGAACATAAAAGTCCCACAGAAAAATATGTCATATTTCTTCTTTATTCTTCACATTCATATTTAGTCTTTAACTAAGAAATTGCTTTTTATATTTAATATCGTTCTGTCTGTAAAAAAAAATTGAGGCAGTCTTTGGGGACTGCCGATAGAAGTGAAAACTTTAATCCTTGATCATAAACATATCTTTATAAACCAAAAATAATTCAAAAATGGAAAGCGTTCGGTGACGATGACGCGAGTTCCATGATTTTTGTTTACCCAAGAAGTTCTCAACGCGCTTAAGAAGTTTTCACTTTAAAAATTATTTATACTACTCGCGCACTAGGAATAAATCCTGTGTCGCGGGAGACTTTACAAACATTTAAACAACGAACAATAAGAAGACCCAGACTCGGGACAGCTATTAGTGGATCACACAAATGTTGTCCCGCGTAGGTATCGAACCCACAAGTCTCGGCGTGGCGGCAGTGACGAGGCGACCTTTTAACCACTACGCCATCCGTGCAGTCAAAAATGTAATGACTATTTAAAAAGTATTTAGACTTCGAGAATGGACTATACATATAATATTATAATTAACATGTATTATTAATAACGACGGCAGTTGTGTACCGGAGATACAGAAGCGTATTGGAATGGCTAGGGACGCTATGTTCCGACTTAATAACATCTGGAAAAAGAGGGGAATAACCATTAACACCAAAGTCCGGTTAATACGCTCTTTAATATTCCCAATATTCCTGTACGGAGTGGAAACGTGGACGATACTGGCTCGAGAAAGGCAGAGAATTGATGCATTCGAGATGTGGTGTTTGAGGCGTATGCTGCGGATACCGTGGACTGCCAAACGCACCAATGCATCGATTCTTGCGCAGCTTGGAATAAAAATCCGCCTATCCACAATTTGTCAGCAGCGCATTTTGACATACTTTGGCCACATAGTACGGAGGGGAGATGAGAACCTCGAGAAGCTGATCGTAGTTGGGAATACGGAGAGCAAGAGAGCTCGAGGACGGTCCCCAACCAGATGGATCGATCAAGTAAAGCACTCATCTTCAACCAAACTCAGCTCGGTGGTCAGAAGTGCCATGAATAGGAACCGATGGAGGCAAATCGTTCGATCCAAATGTGGATTATCCAACGATGATCACGAGCCTCAGACATGAGGAACCGACCATAGAGAGAGAGATTAATAATAAATATAGGTACCCTTTCATAAAATTTATATTCAAAGTTATATCGCTTAATGTCTCCCTGTATTCGTTATTTTGATTCGCCATAATTACATGATGGATATTGAAGATTTTGTTAATTTAGAAATATCATAGTGGCTTAAATACAAGCAACTATACATGAAAATAATTTAATATATAAAATTCGAGTTGTCTGTTAAAAAATATTGATGAAATAGTAAATATGAAAGCCAGAACGCTACCGATTTTCTTCATACAAAGCGGCAATTTTATTTAAAGAAAATCGGTAATTAATCAGTACATTGGCTGTGGCAGGAATACCTTGTAAACACATACCGTGTAATCAGTTTTGCTGTCTGTTATTAAAATTATTAGTTTTTAAAGCAAAGGAATCAGTACTCAGACCCCAACACTATACCCATGTATTAAGAGTGTGGGCGAATCCATTATTTTAAATAATACACTGTCAAACCATACAATTTGTCAACAGACACAGGTGTAATAAATATTTTGAGATTGGTTTTTTAATTGAATTTGTATTGCTTGACAAAACTAGATCTATAGCCATCACTTTTTTGTTGACATGATACAAATTACACATAATTTCCTGTCCAAATTATATCGCTACTAAAAAACAAGGTATGGGTTACGATAGCACTTGTAGATGAACTAGTTGTTATGAATTAGGTACGTGGGGAATGCGTTGACGCATACCTCTCCGCGGGGCGACGGAGAGGTTATGTCGGACTCACCGGGGGAAAGATATCCCGGTATTACCGACTAAACCTACCACGGTGTTCCTCGACATTACCAGAGTCGACGGGGTCGCGCGAATCAGTTTTACATGCAATCGCACCCCGCCAAGGTTTCGGCCCGCCGTATGAAACGGCAGGCCACTACACAAAAAGACCTACCCTTTAGACACTCCTAATTTTAACCCTACTGTACCCTTGAGGGGGGACGGACACACGACACAGAGGCACGCGTGGGAACACGCACGCCGCTTCTCGGGCCTGGTGCTGAATGGGTGGCGGGCAGGCCTACGAAACCCATTCAGAGTGGCTGGAGGTCGTCTGGCGCCACCCGGCGCCCGGTTTTACGGTTGGGGAGAGGGTTCAAGTCCTAGCTTTCCCGCTTCGCCGCCTCCTTGATGAAAATAACTTCCTCACAGAAGGAGGCGACGGCGTTTCGCGACCTCTCACTCCGGACCATAGACTGAACCAAGCGAGAGGGCAAACAACATGGCGGCAGTCGGCGCAGTGGTGACAACCGGGTGTCTCTTGCCGGCCTATACGACACAGGAAATGGCCGAAGCAACCGTGGCCAGTCATTACCTGTGTCAGTCGGTAGGTTAGGACGCCATGCCACCTCTCCAGCCACTCCTCAAAAACGGGACTTACCGCCACGATCGTAGCGTGCCCGGCATTGAAGTGCACAAGTCGTTCCTTCCACTCTTCCACCACGACCTGGCAGAGAGTTACTCTAATCTAACCATCGTTAAATTATCTCCATACATATTTAATCAAAATGAGATTAATAGTTCAATCAATAAAATGTAGACAACAGATAATTCTTTACGATATTTTCATTAAAGTTTTATGTTGTAGTCAACATAAAACTTTAATGAAAATAATTTAATCGCCAATGGTTACAAATACTTTACGCAGAACTGTCATCCTTTTATCAATAATAAGATATTTTTATTAATCTTTACGTATAAAATTCAGCATCAGTAGGTACCTATGTTTGTGTCCGCAAAATTCGAAAAGTAAACTCGTCGAACACGAAAAGGTACAACGTAGCGTGCCCAGATTTAGCTAGTAACTTAATCAAACAGTTAAAAATATCGTAAGAATTTCGCTGAAGTCTATCGTACATGAATATAATTTATTTATGATATACATTTTTTAATAAAAACCTTTTCATCGCACATCTAAAACAATTTTGTTACACATCACAAGCGCCTTAACATTTAATAAAACAAGAATCATTAACAAAAACCGTTGATCAATCAAAATTTCCTCCAACTTTTACTGGCACAGAAGCGCTATAAATAAAAAATGGCAGCACGTCACATAAAAAATATCGCGTATTCAAGCCTCAGCTCAAAGATTTCACGCCTCTTTATCCTAATTTACGACCATATCCATTATAAAAAGCAATTGTTTGTGAAGTTCATTCACCTCGACGGTAGCAAGAATATTCTTAACAAGATATTAATTGTGAAGCAGCCTACGGCAGAGCCTTGTTAAAATAATTGTTACTTTACATGTGACTATTTTTCAAACCATACTGTTCAGTAAGCTCTCATTAAAAACGCATAGACGCTGGAGATAATTAGATTTGACTTCGAGCGATATAAGCGGTAGTAAAGGTATATTGGAGATGTTTTGGTGTTGTGAAGAGAACCTGAGCGTACTTACTAGGAAGACTAAGAACGTAGTTTAAAAAAACAGCGATAGCTCAGTGGGAAGACCAACAGACTGCAATGCAGAGGGTCTCGGGTTCGAACCCACGTCGCGCACCTCTGACTTTCGGAAGTTATATGACTTTTCGAAATTATGTGCGTATTGATTAACAATTATCGCCTGCTCCGTGCCTCGGAAAACACGTTAAGCCGTTGGTCCCAGCTGCCATGAACATCTATGGCAGTCGTTATTGGGAGAGTGTCGACACAAAAGATCCCACTGGGTCGAAGTGTCGCCGGTCTGCACCGACTGGCCCCCACATAAGATAAGATAAGAACGTAGTTTTCTATGGGTACACCTAATACACTTAAATTAAAAAATCTATATGCAAATGTCAATTAAAAAGCCGCTAGACATAAATGTAGTATCTCAGGTGCACAGCAATAGTTATATATAAGATAGTAGATAACGCGACTGCTGTGCGAGTGATGAAGTGTCGGGTTAGTTTTCGGGTTGAGCAAAACGATAAAAGGTTTGCCTGTTAGGAATTTTCTGTAGTAATACGTAACGTTATCTGGAATTCAATCGACAATATTCTTAATCTCAATTACGTGACACCTAAAGTCATAGTTGACGAAATTGGGACTATGAGATCTGCCCGAAGAAGAGGCCCATATTAGGGAGGTAAGAAAAAGGGGGAAAAGCAGTGCTCTGCATAGAGACAAAATGGGCTTACATAAAAAAACTGGACAAGTGCGAGTCGGACTCGCCCACCGGGGGTTCCGTACAAATTTGTAGGTAAGTGGTTTTTTAATCATTTTTCGTCATAAATCGAAATAAATCATAAAAATAATTAAATATCTGTTTAAGCTTGTGCCAATGAAGCCCTTTCATACGATACCCCAAATGACACGGTTAAATTAATTCAAAATTTGGACCATCGTTCCTTGCATAAAGACCCTGTTTTTTATGATTTAATTACAAATGTATAGTGCTTAGATTTTCCCTATACTTGTAGTATAAGACGGTATTACTTGCCAAATTTCATAGTTCTAGGTCAACGGAAAATACCCTATGAGTTTTGATTCCCTTGAGACTGTCGAAACATACGTTTTTTGCGACATAATGTTAACTTGGAAGTTTGATGATCTGAATATATCGTTTTCATTTCAACTCGATACCTCCCACGCGTTCCCGAGATAAAGGGTCTTGACAGACAGACAGACGGACAACAAAGTGATCCTATAATGGTTCCGTTTTGTCCTTTTGAAGTACGGAACCCTAGAAATAACAACACCGTACTACATCGATGTTCCTGCATCTTAATTTAAATTTTATATTAACAACCTTCTGAGACATACAGACTATGTTTATCTTTAAAGTAGGCATCCCTAGAAATATATTAATGTTATTGTCAGTGGTACCTACTGCAGTCTTGTACACGCAGCCTTCTATGTCGAAGACTTATACCGACATTCTTTTATCGTACTGTCTTGTGACACTCACCATTGTAGCCATCCGGTGATTATTCGATAGGTATTTAGGACTTAGTTTAATCACAGAGAAACTAACTTAACGGGAATCTTATTAAGCTTTCTATGGTAAATAGTGTCGCCAAAATACATACAACAATTTAAAAATGTAGATATCCAATCAATATCACCTAGCATATTTAAGAACTAGTTACTGGTAACGATTTCAATATAATTATATATTTGTGGAATGAAAAATGAAATGAAATGAAATTTATTAAACACAAATAACACTGGTACCCAAGGTAAGATTTAACTTATGTTATGGGTACCAGGCCCCACTTTCAGGTTTCTTAACAGTTTGGTATTAATTTATATAAGCCACGATACTACACTTAAACTAGGAATAAGCATTAAATGAATAACAAGTCTGTTTTGAATCCGTATTCATCATCATTATCATCTGAGCCGAAAGGCGTCCACTACTGGACATAGGCCTCCCCCAAGGTTTTCCATACAGACCGGTGTTAGGCCACCCGCCTTATTGTCAATGATAAAATCATCTCATGAACTTCTGCGCCAGCCATGCCAATTGTTAATATAATTCATATAATGGATTTCTGGACACACATGCAAGCTTATTCTCCATTCAAACGAGTGTATGGAAATTACAGAAACATATTCAAATTCCTACATAATCATCCGCTACTATAAAATCAGTTGTTGGCCAATTTAACACAACGAAACATTTGGTAGCCAAAGGAAACACATTTTAGGTTTGAAATTAACATTTCTTTGAAACGAACGTAAACGTTCTGGACCCAAAAAGGTTGTATGTAAAGTACCTTTGCTAGAGGCTAGGTTTTTAAAACTAAGTGGTTTTTTTGTCCGACTGAAGGAAGATAAAAATGGGTTGTAAATGTGGATTGGCACGATTTTTAGTAAGTCATTATTATGACTCAGATCTGTTGATGTTCAGACAAGGGAATTTCTAATTCTATATTAATATTAATTTAGCATTCAGCAGCGATAGCTCAGTGGGGAAACCAACAGACTGCAATGCAGAGGGTTCGGTTTCGAACACACGTCGCGCACCTCTGACTTTCGGAAGTTTTATGACTTTTCGAAATTATGTGCGTATTGGCTTGTTTTTTTTTATACGACTGAGGTGGCAAACAAGCATACGGCTGATGGTAAGTGGTCACCGTAGCCTATGGACGCCTGCAACACCAGAGGCATCATTCGCGCGTTGCCGACCCTTTAGGAAAGGAATAGGGAAGGAGAAGGAGCGGGAAGGGGGAAAGAGGGTGATTGGAACAATTATCGCCTGCTCCGTGCCTTGGAGAGCACGTTAAGCCGTCAGTCCCGGCTGCCATCAACATCTATGGCAGTCGTTATTAGAAAGTCAGTGCCCTCTAATATCCTGACACTGGTCTAGCTATAGGGTATCGTTAGCCTTCGGATTGCGGAGGTCAGATGGCAGTCGCTCCGTGTAAAAACTGATATCCAGTCAAATCCGGTTAGACTAGAAAGCTGACCACAAGTGACTTGGAACTAATAAAGCGTTACACATACAGCGTTAAGCCATGTCAGAGGCCTACGGGCGGCTTGAACAACTTTTGAAAACAGGTTGGCCAGTAACCACGGATAGAAGAAGAAGAAGACCATGTATTGCCAAATAATCTGTTCACAATAAAGAACACTCCTGATTAATACTGCGCATATTTCTTTTATATAGCTTAGAATTTTAAAAACTATAAATATCTACCAACCAATTAGGACTTTCAGAGCCCTAAAAACTCAGCGCATCATATCATTCAAACGTTTAAAAAATCCATTTGGCGTGTTCCCGAAGGAATATTAAGTTCGTATGCAATTTTATACCGCCTACGGTGCATCGAATGGCAGCCATCATTTAGCAGTACCATGATGACTACTGTTCGAGTAATGGCCGAACTTTTTAAATAAGGATGGGAAATAATAATAAGTTAGTATCGATTCCGATGCAATTTGAGTAGAATTGGTTTTAGTTGCTAGTTGGTGTGAACGGTGACGTAGGTATGACATTTTACTGTATGGATCGCGCAACGGGTGGAGTCGCAAACAATGTATCGTATGCTGCAGATTCATAATCGTAATACTTTATTATTGATAAAATTAATAATAGCAATATCAGACTTGTACGTAAACTACTGAGTACGGACTTCTTCTCAGTGTGAGAAGGATTAGGCCATACTTCACGACGCTGCGCGCTGGCCCAATGCAGGTTCGCATACTTCACATCCTAGAAATCATTATGCAGAACTTTCAGACATGCAGGTTTCCTCACGGTGTTTTCCATGACCGTTAAAGCGAGCGATAATTTAATAATTAATACACACATAACTTCGCAAAGTCAGCAACAGGAGAGGCGTGCCTAGAGATCGACCTCGAAATCTCTGCGTGGCAGTGAAACTATCTTCTACTAGGCTATTTCTGTCCAATTTTAAAAAGCAAGTGTGTTTGTTTGCTCTTCTTTCACGCTGCAATAGCTTATAGCCCAACGAACAACGCAAATCTTGCGCGCGTGTATCGACATATTAATCCGTATCTAGGTCTGGAGATTATTCTACAAGGTCACGTGAGTATCACACTGATCAAGGTAACGTAATGAACCAAATTCGCAATGGTTTGATTAATCACTTAAAACACCGCTATATTGCCTCTCTACATTTTTTATAATAAAGACATTAAATTAACAGTAATTTATTACGATCCGAATCGAAATCGAATATAATCGAATACAGCCAGTTAAACGCCGCATCTCTATTGATAATGGGCAATCAGATTTGGAAAAGGAATGAATTTGATATGCAAAGTTTTTAATATTGGGCGTCGCAAATAAATTGTTATGCGTGAAACGAAACAGTAAGCGAGAACGATTTTTGAATTTGAATGTTCTTTTTTTATTCGATGGTTAGTTTGTATTGTGTGTGCTGTTCAAGAGATGTTTTATCTTCAAATAAAGATTGTTTTATTGAAATTAAACTACTTATTTTGTGTTTCATCGCAGTTCATTTATTTTATATAATAACTAGCTTTTGCCCGCGGCTTTTCTTGCATAAAAGTAGGTTACAAACAAACCAATAAAAAATCATCATCATCATTTTCTTTTTATAAATAAATATTTATTTATAAAAAAATTTAAGTAAATTAATTCTAATGTGTAATATCCACCTAAACATAAAATATAATACTATTATCACATTTTATTTGATATTTTCCATTCCAATCAAGTTATTTCACACATATTTACTAAGTCTTATGTCTATAATATTCCCGAAGTGATAGGCAATATTGAAAATTTAACTATTTATAATAATATAATCAATAGTCAATTTTTATTTTTTTTAGATAATATCAACAACATAATTATTGAAATTAAGTATTTCACCTGTATTACGCCCAAATTTCTCCACCATGATTCCATTTACCATAGGATGACCATAGGTGCTTTGCTCGACCCAGAAATTGAAGCCAGTCCTCGCGATCGTCCACAACGATAAGTGCGAAATTATCCTACGTGACCAAGAAGGCAGTCTAAAGCAACTTTAAAACAACTATATAAAGTCTCTGGATCACACGTACTTATTACTGTCAGCGGTTTCGCTCGCATGTATCCCACGGGAACGTTTACTGATATTAATAAATACTATGTGTTAATCCAGGACACTGTTAATCTGCGAGTAAAATTGCATCCATATCCGTTTAATGGTTTAAGTGACACATATCCAAAACACCTTGCTGTTTGAAGAAACATCGTAACGCAAAGGAATCTTCATCATTCTTCTTCGATGTTATCTATATATTAATACGTGAAGCAAAAACTTTGTACCCCTTTTTACGAAAATTGCGCGGACGGAGGAGTATGAAATTTGGCACAGTTAAAGTTTATATGGAGAAGGAGGGGCGAATCTTAATATTTATTTAAAATATGCATTAGAAATACATTAAATTAATGAAAAAACACTACACGCACACAACCATGCATTGACACACGCAGTCAAAGCGCGTAACTATGGTTACATATATCAATATATAATGACATATCAGCAATATCTTACAGGCAAACTTTGGTCGAATTTCGAGCACTAGGCGACCGCTAGTATACATAATAATATAATATCAGGCCTGTATTAAACTGTCCCACTGCTGGGCACGGGCCTCTTTTCACTGTGAGTAGGGTTAGGCCATAGTCCACCAAGCTGGCCTAATGCGTGTTGGCAGACTTCATATATCTTCGAGAACATTATGGAGAACTCTCAAACTAGCAGGTTTCCTCACGATGTTTGCCTTCAACGTTAGCAAGGGATAATTCATTATTTAATACGCATGTAACTTTGAAGTCAGAGATGCGCGCCTTGGGTTCGAACCCGAGACCTCTGCGTGGCAGTCCAACGGTTTTCCACTAGGCTATGCTGCTACACACATTGAATACTTAATTATCGCTGCCCATTACGACCTCAGCCTTCTCTTACTGGGAAGAGGCTCGTGCCCAGCTGAAGGACAGCTTATTAACATATACCTACATACATATATCTAAATACATACATAGTATCTCGCTTATACTCCGAAGGAATAAGCACAACCGTATTACACACATTTCACCAGCTATAGTTGTATGGCATGCTGTAAAACACTGTCTCGATAGTGAGAATTTTTTGATAGGAAAGCTCAATAAACTTTGCTTCACCCGGGAATCGAAACTGAGACCTTCATTTATGAGGTCCAAATATCAGCCCTGTATAAAAATTGTCCCACTAGTGGGCACGGATCTGTTTTAAGTGTGAGAAAAGTTAGGCTATAATCCATCACGCTGGTCTAGTTCGGGTTGGTAAACTTCATATATTTGCAATGAACGTCCTCTGTCCTATGAACTCATAGGTGCTTACCTCATGTTCGAACTCTAGACCTCTGCGTAATAGTCTTCCACTAGCCTATCGCTGCTTGCTGACAAACAAGCACTTGATCCAACAAATGGTAAGCTGTTGCTACGGACTCTTTCACCAGACCAAAGTTATCATTACCGACAAAAATGCAACGTCTTATACATACGTGCAAACTGTGTATTTGTATATTAACTTTGCCTGTATGCCTTTTATAATACCGATATTCTTTAGAAATTCACTCACAACACGAAGTGCTAATTGCGAGCAAAATGAAATGATAGCGCTGTCTATTCATAGCAAGACTTTGTCGTAAGTAATAGTCCAAACTACTTATTAGCTCCGACTTTCTGACTGCACGGATGACGTGTTGCTGTTGTGATTTTTAATCCTAACTCTTTTTAATTGGTTTTGGTAAAGTTTGTTTAATATTTTAGGTTAGGAGTAAAGAAAGAAATAAATAAATAATATTCTACCACATACACACAACACCATCTAGCCCAAACTAAGCAGAGCTTGTACTATGGGTCCTAGACAATGGATAAACATACATATATACTTTTTTTTTGTAATTACATACATATTATACATAGAAATAAAGAAGAAGAAAGAAAAATGTTTTATTTGAATCTCCATACATACATAATTTTAAAATACAATTAAGCAGAAAACGGTACATGGAGATCAAATTAGGCAACTGCGTCAGCTATTGTTGCAGTATAGACTGCAACGCTAGTATTCGCGGCCTATTAACAATATTATACATACATATATAGATACACGCCTGTTTCCCAGAGGGATAGGCAGAGACTACGGATTTCCATTTGCTACGATCCTGACACACTTCTCTGGCTTCATTCGCTTTCATCACATTCCTCATACACGCAAGCTATATCTCTCAAATTTGATCAAATTCGGTTTAGCTAACATGTCAACCTCATTAATACATCACCTATACACATGAAAGGCTTTGCATATACGCCTCAATATATCGTATTTTTAAAAGTTAGGACATAAAATGTCCTAATCAGTATAAGTCATGGTGGCAGTCACCTATCAAATAAAAGCTCAACTTACCAAAGGACCATTTAACAGACAACGGTGTTAGAGTTATAATACGGTTTCTGCATTTCACACGGTGAGTACCTATAAGCTCTGGACCTTATCTTTCATTCCATTTCCCTAGTGAGAGCAACGCGCTACTGATACCTTCAGTATCAGTAGCGCAAGCGAACATAGGGTACGAGTACGATCACCGCTTACATCAGGCGCGCCGTGTGTTTCTTTGTTAACATCGTTATATAAAAACATAAATATATAAGATTGGTAGTGATTACAACTGCTGTGGCAAAACATTATTGAGTATTTCTATAAAAAATCTTAGTAGTTATTGAAATTAAACTACTATATACGGATTTTATCGCGTTGTTTATTTGACACTTTATTACAAAATTTTGAAAACTATTACACTACTATTACTATTAAACTTTACTAATTTTTAAGCTAATTAAATTATTGAAACTATTAAAACTATTTATACTATTATACTATTTATATTTATGTTTACACTTTCCCCGACGTTTTGGTTGCTTTTCAGCAGCCATGGTCACGGGGAGACTAAGATGGTAGCTGTCTCAATGTTCCAGTGTAGTTATTTCAAAGTACCCGAACATAATTTAATCATGGGTGTTTCTATTTACGCAGAATGAGCTCAAAGTTTATTATGTAAATCTTAGTAGCTACACGGAGTGGAATTGTTCCTGGAAAACAGCAAAAGCCTCGCTTTCTATTAGGTGGGACCAAAAATAATAGTATGCGGAATATGGTACCTCTCTCTACCCTTCGGGAATAGAGTCATGAGACTATGAATGCATATCGTTAAAGCAACTGCTTGCCCTGAGATTTTTGCCCGTTTTTAATTGGTTATAAGCCCTTGCTTGCTTAGTGAACATGACGTGAGGTAAACTTAAATTCATAGTAAAGTTTAATTAAAATAGACGTACCGTACCACTTATGAAAATCAAGTTTGAATTTGGGTAGTTTGGGAAAAATAATTTTGATTCGATTTCAATAATACAATAAGTATGCAACACAATTACATCTGCATCGACCTATTTCTTACACCACTACAAACCAGTCGACTTTCTTTCGCGACAAAAGCGTCCGAACCTGAACAGGCTGCCTTACAAAGAGCGGGCCCAGGGACCTCTCACAGAGATAAGGCAGACAGGACCAAAGAGATCCGCCATAGATATCCGCCGGCTAACAATTAACAATGAGACATTATACTCAGGAGTAATGTTGCCGATAATTACCTGGCCATACGATTTGCAGCCACGTTTACTTATTACTCCTTGTACTCTCTTATTAATTGGTTTTTCGAAAGTTTGTTTTAATATTTTTATGTGTTGCTAAATAAATAAAGATTTATCTACAACCTTTTGTCCGCTTCTTCGTATGCCTGGAATTTGGAAGTAGATACCTACCTAATATTGTCTTCTGTTTACGCGAATGTTATTCATTGAAATTAAACTACTATATACAGATTTTATCACGTTGTTTATTTGACACTTTATTACAAAATTTTACTATTACTATTAAACTTTACTAATTTTTAAGCTACTTAAATTATTGAAACTATTAAAACTATTATACCATTTATATTTATGTTTACACTTTCCCCGACGTTTCGGTTGCTTTTCAGCAGCCATGGTCACGGGGAGACTAAGATGGTAGTTGTCTCAATGTTCCAGTGTAGTTATTTCAAAGTACCCGAACATAATTTAATCATGGATGTTTCTATTTACGCAGAATGAGCTCAAAGTATCATGAAGTCTAGCTGTGGTTTGCTTCTTCTTGGGTTTGACTATTTGAATTACTGGATCCCAAGCTGGTGGTACATTCTAACCATCTTCTCTATTGAAATTAGGATGTTTCTTGATTTCAATAGCCTCGCGAAGCATCCTTGGTAGGAATCGGTGTTATTTAGCTTAAAAATTACTAAAGTTTAACAGTAATAGTAGTGTAACAGTTTTCAAAATTTTGTAATTAAGTGTTAAATAAACAACGCGATAAAATCCGTATATAGTAGTTTAATTTCAATAGATACCTACCCTTTCTTTCTTTGTATGTAAGAAAAAGCTGATCTACACTCATAATACTGGAATTTTAGGCAGTGTAAGATAAAACATACGCCAAATTTTAAGTTAGACCTCCGAAAATACAACTGCAAAAATCACATTTAATTTCGTATAGTAGTTTTTGCGTGATGCGCGAACAAACATACAGACAGACTAAATATATTTTTGGCTTGTATAGAATCTATATTTTTCATCGAACATCGAACAGTTACAATTTTATTTTAAGTATATAGATAAGATTTAATAAGGTAAGGATAAAAGAGGAAGTGAAGCAGAAATGAGGTTAATTTAACCAAATTTCGGTAGTGATCGCGATACCTATCTTATCACATACTAGTCATCTGTACGAGCGAGAGTGAAAACTGTATGCACCCTACGGAAATACCAGTAGGTACATTTATTATCCGACATCTCTCAATACATTTAATAAGCGGTACTCCGACACGGCAGCAGAGATACGGTTTTGCGCGCTTCTCAAATCACATGATTTCATAAATAATAATATTCTACCACATAACACACAGCACCATCTAGCCCAAACTAAGCAAAGCTTGTACTATGGGTACTAGACAATGGATTAACATACATATACACTTTTTTTGTAAATACGTACATATTATACATAGAAACACCCAGACCAAGACAAACATCCATGTTCATGCACACAAACATTTGACTTCTGCGGGAATTGAACCCGCGACCTCAGGCGTGGCAGTCGGTTACACTCATCACTACGCCATCGACGCCGCCGTAAATCATTATCTTCATAGATGAGCACCGCCAACTTCCTAATTCTAGGTTGCTCTACTGTGAATTTATTGTCAGACATATATTTATAACTTCTAGTTGATGGTCTAGGGGGAGACCTTTGAACTGCCAGGCAGAGGTCTCGAGTTCGATCCCAAGGCACGCATCTCTGACTTTTTGAAATTATGTGCGTATTAAATAGTTAATTATTATCGCTTGCTTTAACGATTAAAGAAAACATCGTAAGGAAAACTACATGTCTGAGAGTTCTCCATAATGTTCTGAAGTGAAGAGACCAACAGACTGTAATGCAGAGGGTCTCAGGTTCGAACCCACGTCGTGCACCTCTGACTTTCGGAAATTATATGACTTTCGAAATTATGTGCGTATTGATTGACAATTATCGCCTGCTCCGTGCCTCGGAGAGCACGTTAAGCCGTCGGTCCCGGCTACCATGAACATCTATGGCAGTCGTTATTGGGAAGTCAGTGCCTTCTAATATCCTGACACTGTTCTAACCTTAGGGTATCGTTAGCCTTCGGGTTGCGGAGGTCAGGTGGCAGCCACTCCGTGTAAAAATTGATATCCAGTCAAATCCGACTAGACTAGAAAGCCGACCTCAAGTGACTTGGGAATAATAAAGGCTAGGGAGAAGGGAGAAGGAAGATGATGTATTTAAAAAAAAGATATTGGGCAGTCTTTGGGGATTGCCGATAGAAATGAAAACTTTAATCCTAGATCATAAACACTATTATATAAAATAAAAAAATAAAAAATAAAAAAGAGGCGGGTCGGATTCCTGATACTCTCTTACTGGTTATCAAGGGGATCAAAAATTCGTTATTTTTTGTGTCGGACGCACCATTTGTGAGATATTGTTAATAATTCAAAAATGGAAAGCGTGGGAGCGTGACGATGACGAAGCGTGACGATGAAGCGAGTTCTATGAGTTTTGTTCACCCAAGAAGTGCCCAACGCGCCTAAAGAAGTATTCACTTCAAAAATGCTGTTATTCAGATAGTCGGATTACTACATATTGCTTAAAATTATTAATATATTGCCCGTTAAGATGGCACTTTAAGCACCATGACTTCATTCGACCTGTACCTGTAACTTTTTTTAAATGTTGTAACGGGGACGTATCTAACTAGTTGCTAGTTCAATATCAAATTTACTACTTTTGAATGAATCCATTCAACATTTTTTATGAAAGACATTTTCGTGACAACTGAAATGCACCTCATTACACGGGTCATTTAGTAGGTATGTCACCATTTTAAATTATCTAGAGTTCTATTTATTACCAATTCATTTCACATTATACAGTTCACAATATAAAATGGTTATCCAACAAATAATTCTACAAGTCGAGCATTAGTCGCGGTCGAAATTCGACTACAATTTTATAATTTTAAACGACTTCTACTTTGTCTACCTACAACGTTTATAATTATTTTTTAGAAAAAGCCAATAAAAAATTGCCTGACCCAAAAATCGAACCCAAGTACACAGCTATCGCATTCACTACCGCTGCGCCATTAATGTCGTTACTTACTATAATTACGATATCACTTAATATTGTCTTACGTTTCATCATCATCATCATCAGGCTATAATAGTCCACTGCTGGACATAGCGCTCCCCCGAAGAGCGCCATAGCGCCCTGTCTTCAGCTTGCCGCATCCAGCATCTGCCTGCGGTCTTTCGCAGATCGTCATCCCACCTGGTCGGAGGGCGTCCTACACTACGTTTGCCGAGTCGCGGTCTCCACTCAAAAACACGCTTACCCCAGCGGTTGTCGGTTCTTCGCGCGATATGGCCAGCCCACTGCCACTTCAGCTTGCTAATTCTCTGAGCTATGTCGATGACTTTGGTTCTTAGTCGGATAATATATCCGACAGAGAACCAAAGTCATCGTTACGAATCCTATCCTTCAGAGAAACTCTGAGCATAGCTCTCTCCATAGCTCGCTGAGCGACTTTGAACTGGTGGGCCAACCCTACCGTGAGTGTCCATGTCTCGTCTGCGTAGGTCATGACGGGTAGCACGCACTGATTGAAAACTTTCGTTTTCAAGCATTGCGTTATGGATGACGAGAAGAGTCTTACGTTTACGCACATATTATTCATTGAAATTAAAATACTTTATACGGATTTTATCACTTTGTTTATTTAAAACTTTTATTACATAATTTTCAAACTGTTACACTACTGCTATTAAACTTTACTACTATTTAAGCTATTTATATTATTAAAACTATTTAGATTTAAGTTTACACATTCCCCGACGTTTCGGTTGCTTTTCAGCAGCACGTTCACGGGGAGACTAGATTTTGAACTTGCGACAAAGGATAGGATACGCTAGTTGCCTATAACAAAACTTTGACAATTACACATACGATACAAATATAGTAGCACTTATAATAAAATCCACTATTTCTCTTACACAATATTTATTTCTTGATTTACATGAAAGATTGAACCCGGACTCAAACCAACTCCCGCTTTTATACTGTCGTGTCATCAATCAATCCCACTCCAGTATGAAAACAGTTTTGTCATTTTTATCACAAAAACAATTTAATAAATATATCATCACAATTTCAAGTGCTTGTTTAAAATTAACATAACCTTTGAGTAGAGTTCTACTGCTTGTACCAACAAGCGGACCATTTTCTCACTCGTAATTAGGTATTAGTACGAAAAGAATTATTAATTTTTTCCTGTTTTATGTCTTAGAGTACTGTTAATGATATAATAATATTGTAACACCTGTAAATAATTGAGCTTAAATATTTGTACATCAGACATGGTAGAATAAAAGGGACATATCCAATTATAACTAATACTGACTTTTGCCCGCGGCTTCGCTCGCGTTAATTTAGAAATTGACAATCAATTCGGGTTGTACTCTGCTTGTAATAATATAATTCAATCATGACTCGTAAGACACGTGGCGCCATCTATTATCATAAGAACGTTATTGTTGTTTTCTTCGGGAACAGTAATTTTTTTCGGGATGAAACGTAGCCTATGTCCGTTTCTGTAGACCTGTCAACGTATATGCAAAATTTCATGATGATTGGTTCAGTGGTTTAGGCGTGAAAAGGTAACAAACAAACAAACTCATTTTCGCTTTTATAATATTAGTTAGGATTAGGATTATAAATCCAAATGGGAGTTTATTTGTTTGTTAAGCTTTCACGCTTAACTATTCGACCGATTATTATAAAATTTTGCAAACACATTGTCTGGGGTACAGAAACAGGCATAAGTTACCATTCACCCAGGAGAAAAGTACTGTTCCCGAGGGATAGAAATTGATTGACGAAATCTACATTAAAGGCAAGCCGCGGGCAATATCTATTAATAAATAATTTTAATAACATCTTTATTGTTACCTGTTATATTCTTACAAATACATGTTTTTGTTTTAATTGAAGCGCGGCGCGCAGTAATCCATATTCTGTGGATCTCATTTTGTATAATTGTTTGGATATTACTGACTGAATACACGATTAAAAGTTGAACGAAAGATTATCAACTGTATACAAATCAAAGGAATGCCTAATGTCCTGTTTAAAATATTCCGAGGGCCAGTTGATTGCTATTAACAAACTCGCAGGCGTTCAAATTTAAACTCCTATATAACTCCTCAAAATAATTTATAAATTTTAATTAAGTAGGTCTTGCTTTTTATTGTAATTATTCAAAGATGTCTACATAATCAGGATGATTGCAAAAAACTACTGATATTCCAATATATATTTTAAAATATTGCTAACTATAGTTTTTATTTTTTGCGTAAATAGGCAAACACATTCGAGCCAAAAAATAATGGTATTTGGTAGTTTGACTGAAGAAAAATACAGCATAAATCTAGTCTAATTCAAAACTGTCTTTAGCGGATCCGTATGGTTCTGGACGCTTGCAGTCTGGGCCTTACTAGCGTATTAGCCTCCATATTATGTTCTTCTGTTCACCTAAATGCTGGTCAAGGGAAGCGTAATCTGTATGTAGCTCTACCACTACCAGATTATGTAGAACTTCCTTTTATATACTAAAATCAGCGGAAGAGCTCGAATTTGCAAAGGTTCCTTTTTATCACGCCGTCGGTGGGTCGAAACTGCTATATGAGGGACATAGGATTTTTTTTAGAAATTCCATTTAAATAATATATCTACCGAAATATCTCGTTATTACGTTGAATAATTGTCATTATACGTTTTTCTCTAAAACTGATAGTTTGCCCGGAAAAAATATTTTCTATTTTTGTTGCATGGAATGAAACAAAAACTACTAAAATTTAGCCAAGTCTTGACAAGTCTAGCTTTAAAACTACTTTAGTCTTATTCTTTGGCTTGTTGGCTACAATTCTAAACTATCAGCGTGCACCCATAGTTGCCCGTTCAAGATTTATGAGGTTCGGTAAAATGAAAAAAAAATATTAGTAAAAAGTACTTTTATCTATAATATCATAGATAAAATAATTGTGTTACATTAAAATACTTATATATCGTAATATATATATAGCCTCATATAGCAGTTTCGACCCACTATGCGCCGTACCAAAATCAGATAATTTTTTGTTCGAAACAATTGTATCTTGTATTGCAGATTAGATATTAATGTGTCACTAACAACAGTCTTGTAGCAAAGTGCATATTGTATTTTTCATTATTAATCTATCCATATATTCCGTTGCTTGTCGAAATTCTATCTACCATAGATTTTTACAAGTCTGCTTATTTTCATGATCCTGATGCCTGCCTTACCAGTCGATGTTGATTAACATCATCAAATAAAATAAAAAAAAATTACATAATATATTATATTATCTACATAGCCTCATTCATGCCCGTCTCTCAAGAAGCAAACGCTTGATTTTAGAACTAGCGGTCGCCTAGTGGTCAAAATTCGATCAAAATTCTTAAGCTTGCTACTTTTTTTCTGGTTTTCTCTGTTACATATAAATAAGGTATAAGTAACCATAGTTACAAAGAATTGTACGACGTCAGACGAACAATGTCGAAATACTACGAAGGCGATTCGACTGCGCGTGTCAAATGCATGGATGTGTGCGTGTAGTGTTTTTTCATTAATCAAATGTATCTCTAATGCATATTTTATAAAAATATTAGGAGTCATCCCTCCTTCTCTATATTGTCAAATTTCATACTCCTCCGTCCGCGCAATTTTCATAAAAAGGGGTACAAAGTTTTTGCTTCACGTATTAATATATAGATTATATCTATACCCACTTTTCGCCTACTATGTTTTTAGGTTCCACATTATAACATGGGGTCCGGCAATCTACTTTGTATTCTGTAGATAGATGGTTATAAACATAATACTCTTAATAATAAACCGGATTGCTTCTCAAGACCAACACATTTGCTCTTATGCTTAGGATAGCTAGACGAGAGCTAAGTTATAAGTTCATTGATATGCAGATTGGATTTTGTGTTACGTGATTGAAAGATGTCACTAGGCTTGCCACCTGTTACATCGGCACTGCGTTTGACTGCACGGATAGAGTAATAGTTTGCTGGCCGCACCGAATATGGGTTCGATCCCCACACGAGACAAAAAATTGTGCGATCCATATTTATCTGTATTATATTTAACACCCAAGCTCGGAACTACTATTTAGTCGATCCGAGTTTAGATGTTTTCGAACTCAAACTCATTTGTTGCGAAAATGGGTAATTAAGATAACATACAAATAAATTGGTCTCGTTCTTTTTTTGTGTCAGTTGTTAGATTTTTATAAAGTGGGTACTCTTTACAAACATTTACATAGCAGGGTTGCTTACACATTAGGTATTTATCCGTTTCTCCATACTTGCTGGTACAATGTGCGTCCAAAAAAAATATATGTGTATTCGTGTAATATTAACAATTGATAGATTTTGAAATTAAAAACTTTATACGGATTTTGTCGCATTATTTTACTTAAAACACTTTTATTACGTAATTTTGAAACTCTAATTAAAGTAAAATAAACAACGCGACAAAATCCGTATAAAGTGTTTAATTTCTGTTTCTATGTATAATATTTATGTATTTACAAAAAAAATATATATAATTATGTATGTTTATCCATTGTCTAGTACCCATAGCACAAGCTCTGCTTAATTTGGGCTAGATGGTGTTGTGTGTATGTGGTAGAATATCCTAATATCCTAATTTCAATGTATAACATTCGCGTAAACATAAGACAATATTAAATTGATAGATTTGCTCCAATAATATCAAATCACTAAAGTACCCATGCAATTTCCTGATTAGAATGTTTGCCTTCAGATAAATCTGTAATAATGTCCTCCAGACCGAATTTCAGCCACGGCGGCCAGTTTTAACGGAGACTGGCCATCTGCGCAGGAGATATTATAGTGCTCAAGTGTGTGCGGAAATACAAGTGCACTCTCTATTCCCTAACTCTCACGATCCGATGGGATGGTAATCCGACACGACCGGAAAGAGATCGGGCGCAGGACCAACGGCTTTACGTGCTTTCCGAGGCACGGGAGTGTCTAACACCGCCAACTTCCTAACTCCGAGCTGCTACTGAAAAACCTAATAACTTTTTGTTGGCCCGACCCGGGATTCGAACCAGAGACCTCATGCACAGCAGTCGCATTCACTACCGCTGCGCCACGGAGGCAGTTCAAATCTGTAATAATAAGTCTCTAATGTTCATAGACTAGTTACTTTAAAAACCTTTTATTAGTACTACTATTAGGAACAGAGTAATAAGCTACAATAATTTGGAGACACTTGTGGCAAATTTATAATACCTCAATAAATACAATCTAGTAGCAGTCAACAAAATCAGATTGATTTGTGTAAAAGTAATCTTAATCTTTTTTATCGATTCCTGAGTAATACATTGAGTCGATATTAAATCAAAGTAATAATTAATTTATTTTAATCAGTCAGTAATGGTTGTAGTGTTTTGGTAAAGGAATCATTATGAAGTATTTATTTTTGTTATTTTTATTAAGTTTTAATGCGTATTTTGTGAGGGCGTCTCTCGATCTGATTGTGCCTGATAGTAAATATGGTTTAGATTTGAATCTCTTTGAAGATGTGTTGGATACTGCACTATGTGATCAACAAATGAGGTATATACTTCAAGATGATACGGAACTCCTGGCTACATGTGAGTAGGACATATCAATATCCTTTCCTTAAGACTGTTTCTCGAAGGGCCAGAGTATGTTTTGGCTTTTGGGAATTTATGTGCCTTAATATCATATTAGCTTAGATATACTCAAGCGGTAAATAGCAGGAACACATAATGAACATGATATAAAATATAGGTAAATATAAATCTATATAATTTTCGAAATTGATTGAATTTCACAATACATTTTTGACACTGATACAAATTGAATTTATGCTATATTTATATTGAACTTTTACTTCCGAATTAAAAACTGAAACAGACCTAAAACTAACGCAGGAGTCTGATAGAGTTTCAGTCTCAAATATTTTTTTTGTGTTATGAATACATCCTGTCAAGCACAAGAGAAAACTGTTTTCCAGAAACAGATTAATATAATGGTAACGTACACTTGTATTTACCTAATTATCAAAGTATATTGAGTCGAATAATAATTTATTCCCCGAAGGTGATATGCAGAGCAAATATTTTTCTGAAAAAAGTAGCCCTGAAGAATAATATTATGTGTGCCTCTGTCGGAGTAGATAGTGCACTATATAACGACTGCTGTTCACAAATTCTCGGTTTCCGGATCGGACTGTGCTATTAGGTATTTCTTTCAAGAAAATGACATCAGCAGCATAGGCAGTTGTGTCTGGTAGATGGCAATCGAACCTATAACGTGGGACCTAAAATCTTACCCGGCGAAAAGATGTAATAATCTCTGCTACCTATTCGTAGATATAGGTGTGACATTATTCCGTATCTTCTGTCTTAGTATTATATATTTTTATATTAATATAATAATAATGATAATAAGTTAACGTTTATCTGAACAAACATTGTTTAGTTTGCAGTTATGAACATTATCACTTAAACTAGTATTCCATGTTTATGTATAACTAGTACTATAATATCCAGAACTAACACTGTACAATATTGTCTTAGGTTTACGCGAATGTTATAGTTACATTGAAATTTATATTTATAATTTATACGGAGTTTATCAGGTTGTCTATTTAAAAACACTATTATTACATAATTTTGAAACAATTAAAATAGAGATTTAGACGAACACTTTCTCAGACACATTGGTTGCTATCAGCAGCCAGGATCACGGAGATTATTTTAATAATTAGCATTTTAAATAGCCTAAAATAATAGTAAAGATTAACAGTAGTCGCTTATTAATTTTAATATTATATAATACTAGTATTTTTCAAATTAACACCGCAAGAAATCCATATAAAATTGTTTAATTTCAAATGTAAAACTATAAAATGTTACTAAACATGTTTTGGTAAGTGTTTATTTAATTACAACACCTGTGGTACACTGACACCATAACTATATTTATTGTTGACATGATAACGTTACGTTGTGTAACTGTGTCGCGATACAACTAGAAACATTGTATTGAGGACACATACACTTCTTGTGGAACTGAAAAATGTTTATCTTGGTTTCATATGTTTAACCCCCGATGCAAAAACGACGGGTTGTTATAAGTTTGACGTGGCTGTGTGTGTGTGTGTGTGTGTGTGTGTGTCTGTCTGTGGCATCGTAGCTCCCGAACGGATGAACCGATTTTGATTTTGTTGTTTTTTTTGTTTGAAATGTGAATTAGTCGGGAGTGTTCTAAGCTATGTTTGATGAAAATCGGTCCAAGATGGCCGCCGCCACAAAATGGCGGATTACATATTTTTTCACAACTCTCTCAATATGGGTATCAAATGAAAGGGCTTGACTAGTAGAATATTATACACATAATATGATAAATTTCAAATCCAAGATGGCCGCCAACGCAAAAAGGATAATTACTATTTTTATTATTTTGTGTCGGAGATTTTTTAATTATAAAGCAGCTATAGCCTAGTGGAAGACCGTCGGACTGTAACGCAGAAATCTTGAGTTAGATCCCAAGGCACACACCTCTAGCTTTTTAGGTTATGTGCGTATTAATTAGTATATTATCGATTGGGGAAGGAAAACATCGTGAGGAAACCTGCATTTCTGAGAGTTTTCAATAGTATCCCGAAGATATGTGAAGTCTGCCAACCCATATTGGGCCAAAGTGGTGGATTATGGTCTAACCCTTCTTACTCTGAGAAGGGACCCGGGCCTAGCAGTGGGATAGTTTATCCTTCTAAGACCCCCCCCCCCCCGTACGTTTTTCTGTACAAAATATTTCAGGTCAGTCAGTCCCGACCAAAAACTTTTCCTTATAGTCATTGAGACCCAGTGTACAGTTTTCTGCACATATTTTTTTAAATGACTTGCTCGTTATGAATTTTCGCGGGAGTCATTTGACCTATCCTATTAGTGAATGTTATCTGTGGTTTCCAGCATAAAAGTATTTTAGCGCCGGGTCTTAGGAGGTTATATACAGGATTGATGATATAATAATATTTATATCGGTGAGGATCCGAGACCTAATCTCCAATTAGGTAAACTACTATTGCGGTGGTAACTATTTCATATAGAACCAGAGATTCGCACTATGTACAAAGCGTTAAATCGGTCGCATTTACATAAACAAGGTCTGGAAATATGGCCATCAGATGGCAATTATTGATGCACGTTCGAACACAATTGTGCACGTTACTAATGGCAATATGGCGTCTATTACATGGCACTAAAACATGACTGACAATTATCTCTACCAAAATATGCAAGGCAGTTTTTCTTATTTAGTATATAGAAACATTAAATGCAAATTAATCATTAATGAAAACCAGTAAAACAAATTTTGTGTAATTAAAAATGCCTTATGTTCCTAAAGATTGGCTTTTTATTGACATCATTCTTGGTTCAGTCGTTGTGCTAACTGTTCACGTATATATAGTTACAAATAATTTCTGTTATTGTCGATTATTTTATAAAAAGTCAGATTTGGCAGAGTTTGCCGATACGACATCTAGAAAAAAAAAAGTGGTTCTGCAGAATTTCTTTGTCTGAATCATATATTTTTTTCGTTAAACTTAAGAGCTTTGTTTTTATCGGTGGAGTATCGCCATCTATCTCGATTTTCGGTCAGGACCTTGACCTTGTTATTACATAGCCTTCGCCTTATTCTTTACTTGGTCAGTGAATGCAAGAGCATTCACTGACCTGACTGGGTCTGCCCCTTCTTCTCTATCCTTCCACTTCTCTTCCTATGAAGTTTAAACATAATATATCAACAAAATATTTATTGTTATAGTTCTAGATGCTGGGATTAGAACACCGAGAGGTATACTAACTGGCAACACACTAGACCTAGGCAACTACTACCAATGTCTCGGAATCGATCAAGAAATACAAAACTCGGTCATCGAAGGCAAATACTGCATGATAAGAGTACCATTCCAGCAAGACATTAACTGGCCAGAACTGCCGTCGATACCAGATTTTCCAGAATGGCCAGATATACCCTGGCCAGAGATCCCTTGGCCAGAACTAAATCCGAATTCTAGTAGATTGAGTGAAAAAGTACTGAAGGGCATGAAGGAATATAATTTAAGAAAATTTGGTGTAGATATGGTCTTTGGAGGAAAACCAGAAACAAGAATCATTAATGGGTAAGTACTTAAGTATCTAATTTTAAGGCAGTAGAGTTTTGTTGGTTTTGACATGAACGGGCTTTACTGGAAAGTGCTTTTCTTTCAGAATATCGACATAAAATAGCAGTACATGTACTATATTCCGACTAGAGAGTTACCTGCAACTTATAAAGTTTGCAAAAAATTATTGAAACTGTATTTTACCCTTTTTAAGACACCATGTATCTCGTGCATCTCCTTAATGGGCTGGAAACGCTACCCTTTGTAAGAACACAATACTACAATGTCGACACAACACTAAGTTACTAAGCTGCGATGCTATATGCGTTCATTACGACGTGACTGAAGAACGGAGACTGAGGTCTTGGGTTCGATACCCGGGTTGGGCAAAATTTTATTGGATTTTCGGTCAAAAAATTCGCAATAGCAGCACGGAGTCCGGAATGTTGCCCGTTAGAAGGCAATATATTTGCCCGTAATACGTGAGACCTAAAGCATAGCCGGCGAAAAGTGGATGTAATGACCCATCTGCCTACCTCTGAGGCAATACAGCGGCCCTACAGGAGACACATACAATATGTATGTATGTTTCTTCTGTAGGGTTAATGCACTAATTCTCATATTGTCTACTCCACGTTTGAGAGCTTTCTCCCTTCAACTTATCTCTTTGAACCCATTCCACTTTTATTAGACTATTGAAAGTATGTGTCATTGGACATTATTATCTTTTTGTAAATTATTGTCATGTATACATATATAAATGTCTTCTCACTAGTCATTACAATGACTAGTAAAGATAAGCTGATTTGCGTGATTATTAATAAAGGAATGTGATTTGCTTACTAGTATTTGATATGAGTAATCAATTTTTACAGAACACGTTTCATTAGTGTGATATATAATTATAAAAATGTATAGACTCACGTGAGACTATAAATAATATGGTAACAGAGATGATGAAAAGTTAAAGTCAAAAATATAGAAAACACGTGAATATTTGGTAAATAAACATCTAAAAAATTGTATTTGGAATAGCATAAGCATTCAAATGGAATTGCAGAAGTATTCAATTGTGATGGTCAGAATGCTATGACCAATAGCTGAAAACAATGTAGCCACATATTCCAGTAACAATATTGCCCTTTTAAAAGTTCCCTTAGTTACTAAAATAACTTGGCTAGGTTCGTTCCATATTTCGTATCATGAAATGTGGGTACCACTTTTTCTACCCCTATATCGCAGGGTGTTTGGAAGATCGATGCAAAGGCGTAAATCGGAGCTAGTATAGACTATGTAGAACCATTTGAACCATATTTGTCTTAGACGAAATGTGACAATTTTTTTTATAAAAAAAAGGATTCGGTAAAATAACATAAAAATAAATGATTTATCTTTCAAACTGGCCATTATTTTCAACTAACTGCAAAAGTTTGGGATTTGTCATCAAAAATCATAAAAATTTGCTAAAAAATATTGGCACACTTCGTCTAAGACAAGTATGGTTCAAATGGTTCTACATAGTCTATACTAGCTCCGATTTAAGGCTTCGCATCGATCGTCCAAACACCCATAGCTACATCGGCTATCTTATATTATTTAAGGACTTCCGGGGTTAAAACACTACATGATCTAAATTAATCATTATTTCAGAATTCCTGAAAACAGTACCCTTGCTGGCCTCTCATTCAATTTAGCAGTATGCATACCGAAAGTATGTTCGACAAAGAATGCACTGGGCACTATTGTGAATGTGACTGCACTTGACCTACAATATGAGGATAGATTCTGTCGATTGCCGAATGACAAGCCTTGGGTAGCAGGAGATTTCGTTGCAATGTAAGTATTAAATTTATTGTTTTCTATTTTCTGATTGGAGGCTCGCCTGCGTGAATCCCACAGACTTGCACATTGGGATAAAAAGTATATGTTTCTCTTCTATTCATTTTGTAAAAAGACTGTCTTTAGTAATAAACGGACATAAATAACACCCAGACGCGGCACAACTATTCTTAAATTACAAAAGTTTTTGTCCTATGTGGTTAACCAATAACACTGAAACGACCACTAAAACCAATTTATAGAGAAATAACTATTTAGAGTGTGCTGTGTTTGAATATATTTTGTTAAGTCACCCGCGACACAAGTTTTATTTCTATTGCTGATGTCATTTTTTACGAATAAATTTAGGCAGTCGTGTGAATTGTGCAGTTCACCACAATTACTTTTTTTATTATTTTCAGGTCAATATTTTCTGTAATCATCGTCTTAGCGGTGTTGAGTACTGCCTACGATCTGCGTCACAACATTTATCTTGAAACAGGCGAGTTTATTAATATAATCTTTCCATACATTAATCATAAGCCTTATGTAAAGTACTAAGGCATTCTTTATATCTGGTGAAGATCTGCATTATACTGATGGCCTGCTTACACTAGACATATTGGTATGACCATACCAGGATGCCAATATATCCGGTGTAACAAATAATATTATATGTTTTCATTATAATTTAATACAATTTTATAATTCCGTATTCAATGTAATTTAATTCATGACATAAATTCACTATACTAATTATTTAAGGACAATATTTATTTTTATTCAGATAGTATTATTGTTATTTTAATGTTATTTAATATTCACATTATTGTTAATCATAAATATTAATTTTTGCATACCGTTCATACGGTGAGACATGCTGTGCTTATTTTATTAATTAAACATCTTTGTAACCGTGTATCTAGCAAATAAAGATTATTATTATTATTATTAACGTTGACCTTTAAGGATATAGGCAGGATGTAAAGCCAGTACCGGTAGCGTTCTTTATGATAATTAGATAATAGTCTAAAGGATATCATAAATAAACAATATTATTTAAGTAGGTAGGTACATATGGAAAAATATACCAATTGACATTGTTAATTTTACAGACATTTTTATCATTACCGTGTACATTATTATCTTTATCTAATCCGCATTAATTGAGTTCTTATTACCATCCGCTAATCCGCAAATTTACTACGTACTGTTTCAAGCGACCACAACAGTATTTACGACATACATAATATATCCGATTCAGACTGTCGCGTCACTATAACGTAAAGTAAACAAAAATTACCCTATTGCGTAACCATGGTATTGCAGTAAAATCTTATTTTATTTTGATGTTTAAATTATTTAAGACTAATATCGATATTATGTTTGTGAAACAATTATAATATCATGTTTTGTATAAATTCTAATTATTTTTAAATAGTCTTTAGTACCATAAGGAATCATTGTTTATTTTAGCAATTTATATGAAATGTGCAAAGTTACGTGCTACGAAGTGTCAAAAGGGACTTCGTATTTGAAATAGACTATAGGTACTATTATTGACTCTAAGTTTATCTGGTCCACAGAAGAGAGATATCTTCTATAGAAATACTTAGGCAGTCGAACTTTGTTGACTATCATCTTTTTTCGTTTTTAGTATTATATTTCATTTTTACTTTTTTATGTTTTAGTTTCTATGCATTATGTAAAATTCATGATCTATTTTACCGAAGGGCTACTAAAATATCTTTAAATTTAGGAAGAGCACTGAGGTCTGAAATACAGATAATTTATTTTTATCTGGTTCGGACACAGATGTCTCACTCAATTGAGATTAAGCCAAAAATAATGTCCATACATACATACATAGATTCACGCCTGTTTCCCAGAGGGGTAGGCAGAGACTACGGATTTCCATTTGCTACGATCCTGACACACTTCTCTGGCTTCATTCACTTTCATCACATTCCTCGTACACGCCCGTCGGTTCAAGGAGCTCTTAACCTGGCCTTTGTCCAGAACGCCTCCTATCTGATCGAGAAACGTTCGCCTAGGTTTTCCTCTTGCGACAGTTCCATTCACACTAGCCTTATAAACTTTCTTAGTCAGTCTTTCCTCGTCCATTCTTTCTACATTTCCAAACCAGCTTAACATACCCTTTTCTATTCTTGTCACTATATCCACTTTCACGCCGCATCTCTCTCGAATCACACTATTCCTTATTCTATCTTTCAGAGTCACACCACATATGCTTCTCAACGCTCTTATTTCTACAGCATTTATTCTGCTCTCATGCTTCTTTTGCCATACCCAACTTTCACTTCCATACATAAGTGTGGGCACTAATAGTCCTCTATGAACAGCCAAACGTGCCTTTTCGGATACATTTCGACTATTCATAAAAGCGCGTAGAGCTCCATTCACTTTGTTGCCAGCAATCGTTCTCCTTTCAATATCTCCCTCAAACCAAAATGTAATTATTGTATGTACATGTTTCTTGGAAATAAACAATTATTTATCTTTTATGTCTCTCAGTTTAAGAGAAGAATAAGCTGTGATCTGTCTCTTACAGATATATAACTTAAAGATCATTGATATCCTACATTCAAATAATAATGTTTATCAACAGACCCGAAGAAAATTAACAAGCTATGCCTGTCGTTCTCCGTTTACACAAACACCCGCCGTCTGGTCACGTATACCCCCGTGCCTGGCGCGTTAGAGTGTTTGGACGGTGTCCGCGCATTCGCCATGATGTGGGTCATCCTCGGACACACGTTTGTGAACCAAATATCAAGCGGCATTATGGCAAATCCTTTGGATACTTTAGAGGTGAGATTTTGAGCTTCGTATGGAAATCTTACGCCATTAGGTCCTCCAGACTGAATTTCGGTCACGACGGCCAAATTTAACTGAGATTTTAGAGCAAGAAAGATGTTACAGTGTACAAGTGTTTACAACTAAGTGCACTCTCATAATCCGATCGAAACACATTTCGACACGACTGGAGATATACCAGGTGCAGGACCAACGACTTGACGTGCTTTTCAAGACACGGGGACGTACAGCAACACTAGATGGCTCCAGGCTGCTATTGAAAATTTTCCTCGACAATTATTTGGCGAAGTTTCGCATCATACGGCTGACACAGAGTCCTTTTATTTCCACAACCATTTCTGGAGCTTGCACACCGCTTGTGTTATTTTTATGCCATCTTTAATTTTCTGAGGCGCATATTATAACCCTTTTGCGAACAATCCGACACTGGTAAGCGCTTACCATCAGGCGGCGTTTGCTTGGTTGCCATCTAGATAGCATAAAAAGGCGTATATATGTGTTTTATTTCTGTGAATAAACCAAACTCTATGCGAATATTTTTTATCAAAAAGATTAATGGTATCGAGTATTATCTATAAACATCTGAAAGTGCTTACATTCGAAACGTGATTGCGATTTTATTGATTAGTATCTTTTCAGCGCAATTGTATACGCCATAGCGTAGATTTTAGATATAATAAAAATTTATTAGAATAATCATGAATAATTTTTATTATTATCTACTATAGATCGTAAAGGCGGTTGGCCACAAACATCTTAAGTTGTTGCCATCTATGAAAAAGATTCAGTCAAAATCTATTCGTTATAAATTTGGTATACCTATAAAATGGAAGTGGAAAGTGGATTTAGACTTCTATATCATGAAACTGACAGCTTGCGCAATAGTTTTTCCCGCGGGTTTGCTCGCTTTTTTCTAGATGAAATTTCATGATGGGCGGTCAAGTAGTTAAGACGTGTAAGCGTAGCAAATAAACTCACAATAGCATTTATAATATTAGTTAGGATATGAGAATATGCAAAGAAAAGGCCTCCCCATTCTCGTGCCATCTCTTTTTCTCTATCTTGAACAGTGTAAGGACCAATATCTTTACTAAAGGAGTCCAGCCATATCTGCGATATATCCAGCTCAATTCCATTTTAGCATAGCTCTAATAGTTATTTTGGTTGGATAAAATAAACGAGATAATTGTATATTCAATCCTAATCCTAATCCTAACTAATATTATAAAAGCGAAAATGAGTTTATTTGTTTGTTACGTTTTCACGTCTAAACCACTGAAATTTTGCATATACGTTGTCAGGTGTATAGAAACGGACATAGGCTACCTTTCATCCCGAAAGAAATTACTGTTCCCGAGGAAAACAACAAAATCGTTCTTATGATAATAGATGGCGCCACGTTTCTTCCGAATCATGATTGAATTATATTATTACAAGCAGATTACAACCCGAATTGATCGTCAAAATCTAAATTAACGCGAGCGATGCCGCGGGCAAAAGCTAGTTATTTATATTTCGTTTTAACGGTGAAGGAAAACATCGTGAGGAAACCTGCATGTCTGAGAGTTCTACATAACGTTGTCGAAGGTGTGTAAAGTCTGCCGACCCACGCTGGGTCTGCATAGTGGACTATGACCTAACCCTTCTCACACTGAGAAGATTCCCGTGCCCAGTGGGACAGGATAATATACATACTCCTGTATATTATTATTATTGTGATATTATTATTAGTTGGCAAACCAGGTCAATTTTTATGAATATTTTAATGAAATACTGTTTTCTTTCTGTTTTCACAGTGGATAATGTCCTTAAATTCAGTGTGGATCACTGCGGCTCCGATCACAGTGGATACTTTCTTTATGTTGAGCGGTCTTTTACTCGTTTACACTACGAATGGAAAACTTACACCTAGTAAGTACAAGCGAACTTTAAAATCTATAACATAATAACTTAGTAGACAAAAATTTAAAGGCTTTTTCTGACCAAATTGTCAGTAGCAACACGATGTTTGGAAAATAAGCCTTTAGGCGACAATAGGCTCACCGACAGATTTTTTTTATTTCTCTTTTCTGGCTTAGCGTGGCCAGACATTTTATTTTAATATAGACTTGCAATGTTATTAGTTATTACTAATAACTGCATTTGCTTTAATAATTTAAACTAATAAGTAGCAATATAACTATAGAAAAAGCATACGTGATAGAGCTATTATTTGAAAATGGCGCTTTAAAAGAGATTTATTAAACCAATTTTGTTTTGAGAAAACAAAAACGTCACTGTTAAGACTTAAGACGTTATAAGTCCTCATTTTGCGTCCTCTAGTGACATATAATCAGCTTTTTTTATTGTATACCTAATGTTATATTGTTGGTGTAGGGTTGTTATTATGATATTTGTATTCTTACCTAATAAATACTTTATTTTCTAGTGAAACTCCTAAAGAATCTCCATCTGTTCTACTTGAATCGTATTCTGAGAATACTCCCAATCCTCGCGGCGATGACACTGATCCAGGTGTCGTTTCTGAACTGGATAGTGGACGGTCCTCATTGGGAGATAGCGATGGAACACGTGCACAGATGCAGAATCTTCTGGTGGTCTACTCTGCTTCATGTGCAGAACTATGTGAATCCTAGTGCAATGGTGCGTATATTTTAATTTAAGCTGCGTAATTTGCATAGCAACAGGACTACAAATATAGTTATATTTCATGTATGATATACCTTAAGCCCGCCCCTCACAGAAGACGAAGACGGGGCGGTAGCGGTTCGGAGCCGTGCCAGGCGTGGCGGTCGCGTTGCGGTAATCTACTCAGTAGCATAAAATTGCTACGCTACCACTTCACCTCCGCTGTTTGTGTGCGGCTTTACCGTTAGTCTAGTGTAATAAAAAAAAATTGAAAAAAATCTCCTATAAAAATAATCCTAATCCTAATCCTATCCTAATCCTAACTAATATTATAAAAGTGAAAATGAGTTTGTTTGCTTGTTTGTTTGTTACCTTTTCACGCCTGAACCACTGAACCGATCATACTGAAATTTTGCATATACGTTGTCAGGTGTACAGAAACGGACATAGGCTACCTTTCATTCTGAAAAAAAATACTGTTTCCGAGGAAAACAACAATAACGTTCTTATGATAATAGATGGCGCCACGTGTCTTTCGAATCATGATTGAATTATATTATTACAAGCAGAGTACGACCCGAATTGATTGTCAAATTCTAAATTAACGCGAGCGAAGCCGCGGGCAAAAGCTAGTAATTTATATATCTCAAAATAAGACAAGTTATTTGCGACGTTTCCATTTGAAACAGTGAAACAGGCCACCAGGCATAAACGCTTATGGCCAGTAGCTAATGTGTCATAGATGAAATGGCAGCGTTCAACGTCTCAAGCTATTATACATTTTCTATTTAAAAACTATTGTTTAATATTAAAATTCCCGAATGAGCCATAAAAAAAACATTAATAAAATAGGTAGTTAGTATAAAAAAACCACAACGTTACCGATTTTGTACATACAAAGCGGAAACTTCATATTTAACCCATTGATGTATAAAAAGGGTTTTTATATATCAATGATTTAACCCTATTATTAGTCTACATATACATTTTTTGCTCTTTGATTGTAGTGCCTCTCTCACACCTGGTACTTGGCTATAGACATGCAACTTCACATCTTGTCGCCCATCGTATTGGTGTGGATTCTGTCCGGAAAGAGACGCTTGGCATGGACAGCGCTGATCGGCAGTCTGATAGCTATACTAACTGCTTCTACCATCTACAACTTCGTGAAGAATTTCCCATCCGGTCCTATTATACCTTCGTAAGTATTACGCTTGTATCCTATAAGGGGTAAGCAAAAGTCCACATTTTGATAGTTTCAAAAAATAATAATTATCATCTCTGTATTAACTGGGCACGGACCTCTTCTCAGTGTGAGAAAGATAAAGCCACAGCGTACTACGTTGGCTTAGTACGGGTGGCAGACTTCTTATATCTTCAAGAACACTATGAAGACCTCTCAGACATGCAGGTTGCCGCACAATGTGTTTTTTTTTTACCCTGAAAGCGAACAATAAATAATTAACTATTTAATACACACATCACTTAAAAATGTCAGGGATGTGCGCTTTAGGATCGAACTCGAGTTCTCTGCATGGCCGACCAACGGATTCCCAGTGGACTATTGCTGCTAATAACTTAAAATATCATTATATTTATAACTGTACGGACGGCATAGTACTTTAAGCACTTGCCTCGCCAATGCCAGGCGCCGGGTGTTAAGGATTCAATCCCCACCCGAGACAAAAATAATAATAATAATATATTCGATTCGTTAACAAATCCGGAACTTCACGATCTTAATCTAGGTCTTCATGATTTGACTTTGACTTAACTTGACTTTGACTGGTCGCTATTATCTGTTTAAATGATTTCAGTCGAATGCAAGACCAACCGAACTACATAACATACTACTACGTGAACACTTTGACAAGAGCATCGCCATTCTTCGTTGGCTTAATATTTGGCTACCTACTGTCTATCTACCGGGGACAAAATATTGTTATTTCTAAGGTAATGCACATTATTATATTATGTAGGTAGTTACAATAAAACATAACTATTGTTATTTCTAATAACGACATCTAATAACGACATCTAACACCGAGTTAGCGAACTCTTAAGTAGAAGTATGCACTTGTGTTTTGGCCTTTGTGCGATAGATGACGCTACTTATCATTTAGTAGTTAGTATTGTTATTGTATAGATGTCGTCGTAATCAAATTGTTAGCAGCTATCTTATATCGGTTCCTGACGACAAGTCTGACAAAATATTTGAGAATGTGAATCCCAACATCACAATGTATGGTGATATTATGTCTCGTTAAGCTAGTGAAATGAGCCTGAGTTCATGAGTCGTGTCCAATCGTGTCGTCCACGATTAGGTTACCAGGATCACAGAATGAATAAATATTAGTTCCTGGAAGATAATACAATATCCAAAACCGCCTCATTACATCATTTTGTTGTCGACCGTAGTCGACTGATTTAATAAGAACTTTAATATTAAGCTTCACATACTTACTTACGTTACACACATAGCAAGATATCATCGGTATCTTATTCATATAATTACTACATATATTGGCAACTAAGTAAGTAATTTATTTTGCCAAAAACATAAATACATAATACCATAGAATGTACCCAGAGTTTTAAATGTATAGGTTGATTAAGAAAAAAATTGCTCATGAACTCAACACTAGGTCAGGCCTGTCTCTTGGAGTCCTTGTGTGGTTCCAGTACCTACTGAGATGGCATGTGACATCTCAATCGTTTAGAATAGCGTAAGTCCGATACTTTTTAACAGTAAATATCGTTACGTCTATTGCGTACCTACTACGTAGTAAAGGAGACGTCTTAACTAAATTGTTTGTAACACGAGTTAGAGTGTATGTGGTCTACCGTCTAACACGCTTGGTCTGAGCTAGGTAACTATTGGAACGACTCGATTGAGCACAATATTAATTAATCATCAAAGACATTAAAATTTAGCATATTAGTGAATGGCGTGTTTAAAATATTACAATTTTGCACTCATAATGTTGTTGTAATAATCTAACTCATGCTACAAATAATCTAATTGAGATGTGTTCTAGATAAGCACGTTAAATCTCGTCTCCTATTTCATAAATCATGCTACACAAAAGTACTAAAGTGACTTTAGCATTTTAAGTCGCAGCGGCACACCGGCGGCCAGACACAATAGCTTGTCAATTATACCAGGCATTCCAAGACTGGTTAATAAAACGGCCTGTCTTGAAATGCCTGGCTTTTGGTCCTATATTAAAACGCTACCGATGTATTCCAGATCTCAGCAGCAATCCTCTGGATATGTGCGGCAACTATCGCTGGACTGACAATGTACTCGTCGTATCCAATAATGCAGTGGGACTGGGACAACCAGTTCGCTGATAATATGATAAACTCATTCATGAGGCCAGGCTGGGCGTTGGCCATGGGTTGGCTCGTATTCGCTTGTGTTCATGGATATGGCGGTAAGCGCATCACGATTACTTTACTAGTTCCTGCCCATAGCTCTGTATGAATCCCGCGGGCATGTGTACCGGGGTAAAATGTATTTAGGACAGGGGTTGCGGTTGGTTGACATGTCATCATTAATAATTTGACTTTAATTTGCCATCAAGAAACAAAAACTTGTTTCGTTTTTCAATCTGCAAGACTGCTCGGATAGCGCAGTGGTTGACGTAATCGCCTCACCACAGCCAGGTTTGAATCCCACATGTGTCAAAAATTTGTATGATTCGCAAATGTCTGTTCCTAGTGCAGGGTTCGCAAAGAAAAAAAGTCAAGTTGTATGTATTTGTCAATTACTTTTCAATTCCAATTTCAATGCTTTATTGCTCTTCATAGTACTTATTATATTTCATATCTACTTAGTCAAGTATTTTACATAAATGTTTGAGACCCATACGGCACAAAAATAATCTACGAAAATGCAATGACACACTTAAACTAATCCGTCTTCTCTGTAATTTCATTAATATAAAGTATTTTATTCTAATTTCAGGTCCAATCAATTGGATATTGTCACTAAGAATGTGGAAAGTACTAGGACGGCTGTCGTACGCGATGTATATAACACACTACTCCTTGATATTCCTTGTAAACGCTATGCCAGTTGCACCTGTGTATTTCAGTGTATCCTTTTCGGTAAGTAATTTAGAGATATATTTTAATTATATTTGTCATAAGTAATGCCATCTGTGTTCTTTCGATGAAACTTTTTGAAAATTTATTTACTAAAGCTGCGAATTCTGGTTGCTAGATGGCGTATATCACAATATGTACGTTAAACTTGAAAATTACAAGATTTAAAATAACTCCTCTAGGAAAGCAATATTTGCATGTAGATAGTTATAGCTAAATCTCAATTCTAATATAGCATATTATTTCCTGTCGCATCACATTCGTATAGGTAAGCGACACAAGACATACCTACCTAGGTAATCCTTAATTTAGGTATATTATTATAATAGATTGTTGACTGTCTAGAAATAACTATGGGCATAAAATAAAAGATAGTATTTAAAAACTGATGACTCCTTTTCTCAAATTAAGAATAAAGTATAATATCTATCGAACTACATCTATCGAAACACATGGGCAACTCAGAGCTCATTGGAGTGTGAAAGTGACTTATTTTTATTTCACAGTAACTGCAACAGATGTCACTAAAATAAATTTGTTTATTTCCAGTTGCTGAAATTCTTTATTGACTTCTCGCTGGCCGTGTCGGTATCATTCATCATGACTATTCTTGTGGATGCTCCTTGTTCAGTTTTGGTGAAACATTTCCTAGGTGGCGGTAAGTTTTTAATAGTAAAATTAACTTATATTCAGTTAATAAATCAACTTATCAACTGGTTATTAAAATCCATTATTTATTATAACTCAAGTTTAGCAATGAAGAGGGAACAAAATAAAACTGAAAAAAGATTAAGTGCTTAAGAGACTATCTGGATTAATAATAAAAATGTCCTGCAAACCAAATTTCGGTAACTTCGCGTCGTTAGCGGAGACTGGCCATCTGCGCATGAAATATTACAGTGCACAAGTGTGTGCACAAACACAAATGCAATCTGTGATCCCTAACTCTCATGCTCCGATGAATCGGTAATTCGACGAAGGAGATCTGGCGCATGTGTATGGGTCACAGCAGTTGACATGCATTTGATCATCTGGCATCCATATGCATGTGGCTGTATTAGCAACTGATTAATTAATATTACGCTCAAACGTGTAGTTTCAATAATCGCCTAGCTCAGACTCAATGAGTTAGAGAGGATGCACTTGAACGCGCGTCAAACAATGTAGATGTCTCCACTAGTACGTAATGCAGAATAAACTCAAATGTTTAATATTTTTATTTTCATTACAGGTATTAAGAAGCCACCGGCAAAAGTAGAGCTCGATATTGAAGAAAAGAAGATTCAATATAATAAACATATTGAATAGTTTATTTTTGTTTAAGCCGTATTCATTTATTCATAATTAAGTATATAAAATAAAATAGCATATTGACTGACTAATTAGAGTATTATTTACATAGTATCACGCCTTTAAATTCAAAGCTGGCGAAATGATGAAATAAAGCCTCTAGTACCTAGATGGAGATCAGCCATGGTTTTAAATGTCACGGAACAGGGCTAATGCCGTCTACCGCCTAAGAATTTATTAACACAAAATCCCAATACCACTTTGTCGACCCCAATATTGAACGCAAGACTTCATACACGGTATTATGGTATTATTTACTAACGAAGACGATAAAAGACGCAGCGATAGCCTTATAGGAGACCACTTGACTGCCACGTAGAGATTTGAAGTTCATCTCCAAGATACGCACCTCTAATCTTTTGAATTTATGTGCGTATTAAATAGCTAATTACCGCTCACTTTATCGGCGAAGGACAACATCTTGAAGAAACTTGCTTGTATTATGTATATATTATATTGTTAGGAATCAAATGTGAAACAGCTTAAAAAAATAACAGACGCACTTTAACTTTTAAATAATCATTGACTTATTCAAGAAATGCGTTCTGCTCCGAGCGGCGCGGTGGCCTATATATAGTGGATCGCGTCCTGGGGCAGGCTGCTTCCATCCGCTGAGCTGCACATCAAGTTAAGTGGTTCTTCCTAATAAGAACCACGTAGGAAGCCTTTGAGAACCCCGCCCTGATTTCTATTAATTGTATAGCTTGCTTTAAGTGTGTTCTATACTCATTGTTAATAAAAGTGTTAATTGCTCTAGTATCTTTGAATCATCTCTGCTTAAAGTAACCTCAAGACACCACGCCCCTACAGCGTGGCTTGTCGTTATCCTAAGTAAACCCTAAGGTTACAAAATAAAGTAAGAAATAATTGATATCACCCAACAGCGATCACTCAGCACGTCCGTTCCGTCCGCCGCTTGATGTCAAAGTGAGTCATTGCGCGCCAAGCGCGCTTTTATAGCACGCCTCGATCGGATGATTCGTGACGTTACCTGTTTACGTCGCATTCCGCAACTAACAATATAATACTTCATATTGTTCTTTAAGATATTATGATATGTGATGTCTGCATCAATGTGTGCGTGACTATATCTACTATATAGTATACAGGCCAGCATTCTGTATGAATGTTATTTAATTTTGTGGCACTGTTGATGGAAAAGACCTTTCATGCTGAGACTGCTGACTTTCGTTTACAGAAGATTTGCTGTATAGGAGTACCAAATAAGAACACAGATTTCGATATTCGTATTTAATTCAACTAAAATCTAATTACAGTGTCTAACTGAATTTATTTTTCTATTTTGCTATCATTATTTCATTGAGAGATTAAATTTAAATTCGCCATAAGCTATATGTATCAAAATTTAATATATCATCATTCCTCTATAATCCACAGGGTAGTCAGAATTCTATTTTGCATTATGTACATTATGTGTGATATAGATACTAAATATTATTTGGGCTTCTAAGGCTCTAGCGCTTTTATATTTATTAAACGTGGATAGCCCTGTATGGCTTAGCGAAAACTGAAGCCGCCGTTGAATGCAGTTTCTTTAACACGTTCACTGTCCATGAGGTTAACCCTGACCTCATTGGAGGCTTCTACTGACACGTGCATGAGGTCACTCTTACCACACGACACCCCGTTATAGATATTAGATATTTTTTCTGAGCGTGTGAGTAGAGGTTAGTATCGACGGATCAAAATCAACAGTTTATAGTCTGTGAAGCATAGATAAGCAAAAACATCCGGTTCTTTTTTAATTGGTTTGGATTTTAGGCCTTCAAAATAAAGTAAATTTTTCTTGTATGAAAAACAAAAATTATAATTTCTAAATTATATTGATTATTATAATCATTAGTAATCGTGTGTGTGTCTGTTTGTGTGTGTGCTTGTGTGCGCGTGAGTGTGTGTGTGCGTGTGTTCGTGTATATTGTGTGATGTGTAAGTGTGTGTCTATGAATTCTAGTAATGAAGGAATAGTTTTATCAATTTTCATAAAGTTTATGAGTGGAGTTGAAGCATTCAAGGCAATATCCTTTTTGAGAACGACTACATGCCGTTTTTACTTTTCGTGTAGCACTTGCAGCCCTCTCCGCATTATAGCCTGCTGAATTTTTTTTCTTGTAGCAACCGGTACATCTTTTTCTTATCAATCCTTCAAACAATTTATGTTGTGTTGAAAGTTGTCGTTGCGGCTCTGATATTTCATGTAGAGATAACAGTCGTTTTGTGATAAATCATAGACATTTTTAAGAAATGAGATCAATTTTCTGTACACACGACTAGTGAGGTCAACCTTGACCTCTCTTAATTTCTTACTGACACATCCGTGAGGTCGTGAGGAGGTCAACCTCATTAGGGTATTGGCCGATAAAAAAAAACAAATAAAAATGAAAAATAAATAACGTCTAAACTGTATTACTTGAACCTTTGTTAGGCTATTATAAGCAAAATCTGAAGTGGACATGTAGGTATGATCACGATTTTATACGCGGATAGAGAACGTGTTAAAACACAGAAAAATGCACGAATACCGTGGTGACGAATACTGGTAAGCAGACTGATGTGTATCAGACTTACAATTTTCTAGGTCTGCTTTTGCTAGGTCCGACGTAAAAAAATGCGGGTCTATTATCGTCTGCCAACGACAGGGAAATTGCCTTAATCACTTTGCCCACACCAAAAATCAAGTCAATCAATCAATATAAAAGTGAGTGGTTCTGATAATTTGGCCTTCCCAAGTTTGACAGTATAAATTATGACGAATTTATACACCATACTAGCTTTTGCCCGCGGCTTCGCTCGCGTTAATTTAGAATTTGACAATCAATTCGGGTTGTACTCTGCTTGTAATAATATAATTCAATCATGATTCGAAAGATACGTGGCGCCATCTATTATCATAAAAACGTTATTGTTGTTTGCCTCGGGAACAGTAAATTTTTTCGGGATGAAAGGTAGCTTATGTCTGTTTCTGTACACCTGATAATGTATATGCAAAATTTCAGAATGATCGGTTCAGTGGTTTAGGCGTGAAAAGGTAACAAACAAACAAACTCATTTTCGGTTTTATAATATTAGTTAGGATTAGGATATGGTCACATTTATTGTAACTATCACAGATAGGTACTTAATGTATTATAATTATAAAGAAATAGACTGTGTTGTATAAAATGTGCCAACCACCAAAAATGTTTGTTTTCAGTATAGGTAACTATATACTTATTTAAATCACTCACGATGGTATTTTTGTAATCCAGTTAGAATTAGACCCAACAGGAATCCATCAAGAGCAGAACGAGCTTTTGCGGCATCAGGCGCTATTTATGAGGAGAGCAACCTTTTGCAGTGCCGTCACTGCCGTCAGGTGCGATTCGTAATTGAACTGTCCTAGCAGCGGAGTCAGGCGGGTCTCATGAGCAGAGTGTCTAGTGCGAGTTTGTTTTACGGTAACGCGATCGACACGATGATGTTCGGCGCTCCGATTGGCCGGCTCCAAGCTCTTAACCAATCAGAGAGCAAAACGCGGTAAACGTTTCGATCATGTTAACGTAAAAACAACTGGCACTAGGCCTGAATGTTTCGATCCACGTGATGTGCTACACATGAGCACAGCGACCTTTCCCGCAATGCTTGGTGTCGTCGTGATGCATGCTAGAGGGTATTTACTGATGTTTTCTATTTCTTATGAGTTGGAACATTTTTATAGAACACAATCCAAATTATCCAAGTAAAACCTCATTTAGATATATAAATATATAAATTCTATAATATAAATCCCCACTACCTATTTATTTTCATCACTTTCAAAGACACGCAATCCTAACCTATACATATAAAGATTTAAAAATAAGTTATATTAGCACTTTATCGTATCAAAAGTAAGTACTCAACAAATTAAATATTAATATTTATAAACTTTCAATATTACAATGCGTAACTGACATTCAAGTCATTTAAAGTAGGTAAATTTTCAGTGAGGAGCACGATTCACACCTAACGGAGCATTAAAAAGCATAAGAATAGATGTAAAGTAAGTTAAAATGTACGTATTGCATAAAATACCTTTCAGCGTATTGTATATGCAAATTAAAATTAGTTTTTATTTATTATATAAAACAAATTCTTAAAGTAAAATACGTTTAATGTATACTTTTCATTTATGAAATTATTATAAATTATTATATTATTATACTTAATTAAGAATAAATTAACACGGCTTACACTAAAATAACCTATTCAATATGTTTATTATTTTGAATATTCTTGTCTTCAATATCGATTTCTACTTTTGCCGGTGGCTTCTTAATACCTGTAATGAAAATAAAAATATTAAACATTTGAGTCTGCATTACGTACTAGAGGAGACATCTACATTGTTTGACGCGCGTTCAAGTGCATGCTCCCTAACTCATTTAGTCTGAGCCAGGCGATTACTGAAACTACACGTTTAAACGTAATATTAATTAATCAGTTGCTAATTCAGCCACATGCATATGGATGCCAGATGATCAAATGCATGTCAACTGCTGTGACCATGCGCCAGATCTCCTTCGTCGAATCATCGGAGCATGAGAGTTAGGGATCACAGATTGCATTTGTGTTCGTGCATACACTCGTGCATTGTAGTACCTATTTCATGCGCAGATGGCCAGTTTTCGCTAAGATTGGCCGACGCCATGTTACCGAAATTTGATATGCAGGACATTTTTATTATTAATCCAGATAGTCTCTTAAGCACTTAATCTTTCTTCAGTTTTATTTTGTTTCCTCTTCATTGCTTAACTTGAGTTATAATAAATAATGGATTTTTATAACCAGTTGAAAAGTTAATTTATTAACTGAGTATAAGTTAATTTTACTATTAAAAACTTACCGCCACCTAGGAAATGCTTCACCAAAACTGAACAAGGAGCATCCACAAGAATAGTCAAGATGAATGATACCAACACCGCTAGCGAGAAGTCAATAAAGAATTTCAGCAACTGGAAAAAAAGCAAATTTAATTTTAGCGACATCTGTTGCGGTTACTGTGAACTAAAAGTAAGTCACTTTCAAACTCCAATGAGCTCTGAGTTGCCCGTGTGTTTCGATAGATGTAGTTAAATTATATTTTATTCTTAATTTGAGAAAAGGAGTCATCAGCTTTTAAATATTATCTTTTATCATAAGACCATAGTTATTTCCAAGCAGTCAACAATCTATTATAGGAATATAACTACATGTATATATTATTATTAAGGATTACCTCGGTAGGTATATGTCGCTTACATATACGAATGCGATGCGATAGAAAATAATATGCTACAATAGAAATGAGATTTACCTACTATCTACATTCAAATATTGCTTGTTTCCTAGAGGAGTTATTTTAAATCTTGTAATTTCAAGTTAAACGTACATATTGTGATAAACGCCATCTAGCAACCACAAGGCGCAGCTTCAGTTAATACATTTTCAAACAGTTTCATCGAAAGAACATAGATGGCATTACTTATGACAAATAAATAAAAATGTCTTCAAATTACTTACTGAAAAGGATACACTGAAATACACAGGCGCAACTGGCATAACGTTCACAAAGGATATCAAGGAGTAGTGTGTTATATACATCGCGTACGACAGCCGTCCTAGTACTTTCCACATTCTTAGTGATAATATCCAATTGATTGGACCTGAAATTAGAATAAAATACTTTATATTAATGAAATTACAGAGAAGGCACGTTAGTTGTGTGTCATTGCATTTTTGTAGATTACACATGCTTTTGTGCCGTATGGGTCTCAAGCTGTGTAAAATATTAGACTAAGTATTATTAAGGAGAGCAATAAAGCATTGAAATTGGAATTGAAAAGTAATTGACGAATACATACAACTTGACTTTTTTTTCTTTACGAACCTTGCACTAGGAACAGACATTGGCGGATCATACAAATTTTTGACACATGTGGGATTCGAACCTGGCTGTGGTGAGGCGATTACGTCAACCACTGCGCTATCCGAGCAGTCTTGCAGATTGAAAAACGAAACAAGTTTTTTGTTTCTTGATGCCAAATTAAAGTCAAATTATTAATAACTAGCTGTTACCTGCGACTTCGTCCGCGTAGATTTTAACTAAAAAGTGTTTGTCGCCGCGGAACCCAACTATATTTCTCTGCCCAAGTTACTTAAATGGCGTAGTTTTTATAGTGTAAAGCTAGATAATAGCATGGCTTACTCAAAAACAACATTTAAATATGCGTCGTTAGATTACACGCTGTCACAGAGTGCGTAAGAAAAATAGAGATTCACAGCTCCTCCATCGTAGGTGATAGCGTGATAATATGTAGCCTATATGTTGACCCGACCTGTTAGTAATATTCATGCAAAATTTGAAGTAAAGCCATGCAGTACTTTTTGAGTTTATCCTGGACATACATACAGACAAACAGACAAAAATTCTAAAAACTAAATTTTTGGCTTCGATATCGATTGTAGATCACGCCCCAAGTATTCTTTTAAAAAAATATTCGTTGTACAGTTTTGAACCAACCGCCACCCCTATCCTAAATACATTTTACCCCGGTACACATGCTGCACTAGTAAAGTAATCGTGATGCGCTTACCGCCATATCCATGAACACAAGCGAATACGAGCCAACCCATGGCCAACGCCCAGCCTGGCCTCATGAATGAGTTTATCATATTATCAGCGAACTGGTTGTCCCAGTCCCACTGCATTATTGGATACGACGAGTACATTGTCAGTCCAGCGATAGTTGCCGCACATATCCAGAGGATTGCTGCTGAGATCTGGAATACATCGGTAGCGTTTTAATATAGGACCAAAAGCCAGGCATTTCAAGACAGGCCGTTTTATTAACCAGTCTTGGAATGCCTGGTATAATTGACAAGCTATTGTGTCTGGCCGCCGGTGTGCCGCTGCGACTTAAAATGCTAAAGTCACTTTAGTACTTTTGTGTAGCATGATTTATGAAATAGGAGACGAGATTTAACGTGCTTATCTGGATTATGCAAATATCTCAATTAGATTATTTGTAGCACGAGTTAGATTATTACAACAATATTAAGTACTAGCTGTTACCTGCGACTTCGTCCGCGTAGATTTTAACTAAAAAGTGTTTGTCTCCGCGGAACCCTATTTTTTTTCTAAAATCAAAGTAGCCAAGTTACTCTTTATAACATCAGCTATCTGCCAGTGAAAGTCCTGTCAAAATCGGCTCAGCCGTTTCGGAGATTAGCCGGAACAAACAGACTGACAGACAGACAACAATTTTAAGAATAGATGGTTTCGTATACGTACCTTATATACTTTTATATGCATTAGATAAAAAGCTGTTATTTTCACATTACAAACAGGCACTTCAATTTTATTTATTTGTATAGAGTATAGATGAGTGCAAAATTGTAATATTTTAAACATGCCATTCACTGATATGCTAACTTTTAATGTATTTGATGATTAATTAATATTGCGCTCAATCGAGTCGTTCCAGTAATTACCTAGCTCAGACCAAGCGAGTTAGACGGTAGACCGCATACACTCTAACTCGTGTTACAAACAATTAAATTAAGACGTCTCCTTTACTACGTAGTAGGTACCTACTTAATAACTCAATATACGTAACGATATTTACTGTTAAAAAGTATCGAACTTACGCTATTCTAAACTATTGAGATGCCACATGCCATCTCAGTACTGGAACGGCCAGTGGCGTAGCTAGGCGTGGGCGAAGTGGACCCTCGCCCACGGCCTCGCACTTAAAGGGGCCTCGCGAGGCCTCTTTAAATGCGATGCCACCAGACTTAAAATAAAATTCAAATAAAAGCAAAAAGCCGAAGAACATTACTATTGTAAAAAATGTTATCACTTAAGTTACAAAATAAAACCTTTTTTCAAATTTAGGTATACCTATGCTTTTCAATACTCTCCCATCGCGCATTTATATTTTTCACTATCATAAGTAGGTATGTCGTGTCAAAGCATGTTTAGTAAGATAGATTTATTGGGTAGATCTTGGGAACGAAAGAAAAGGGGCCTCGCTGATGCGACTTTGCCCACGTCTATATTAGTCCACGCTACGCCACTGCTGAAACCATACAAGGACTTCAAGAGACAGGCCTGACCTAGTCTCAAGTTCATGAGCATTTTTTTCTTTAATCTACCTATACAAATTCTTCTCCTAGCCTTTATTATTCCCAAGTCACTTGGGATCGGCTTTCTAGTCTAACCGGATTTTACTGGATATCAGTTTCTACCTATACATATTACCCTTTGATAATTTAATAAGTACCCTGGGTACCTTCTACGGTCTATTGTTTAAGGAAACGTCTGTACTTATATGGTTTTGGCAAAATAAATTACTTACTTAGTTGCCAATACAGTAATCATATGAATAAGATACCGACGATGTCTGGATGTGTGTAACGTAAGTATGTGCTTTTAAATTTTTTTTATAGGAGATTCTCTCTTGTAATTAAATCGAGAACCTCAGTCGACTACAAAATGATGCAATGAGGCGGTTTTGGATAATTTATTATCTTCCAGGAACTAATAATCCATCCATCAACCAAATCGTGGACGACATGACTGGCAATTACTCACGAACTCAGTCTTATTTCACTAACTTAACGAGACATAATATCACCATAAATATTACATTGTGATGTTGAGATTCATATTCTCAAATATTTTGTCAGACTAGTCGCCAGGAACCGAAATAAGACAGCTGTTAACAATTTGATTACAACGACATCTATACAATAACAATACTAACTACTAAATAATCAGTAGCGTCACCTATCGCACAAAGGCAAAAGCACAAGTGCGTGCTTCTACTTAAGAGTTCGCTAACTCGGTGTTATCTTATCTTATCTTATGTGGGAGCTAGTCAGTGCAGACCGGCGACACTTCGACCCAGTGGGATCTTTTGTGTCGACACTCTCCCAATAACGACTGCCATAGATGTTCATGGCAGCCGGGACCGACGGCTTAACGTGCTCTCCGAGGCACGGAGCAGGCGATAATTGTCAATCAATACGCACATAATGTCGAAAAGTCATATAACTTACGAAAGTCAGAGGTGCGCGACGTGGGTTCGAACCCGAGACGCTCTGCATTGCAGTCTGTTGGTCTCCCCACTGAGCTATCACTGCTCTTACTCGGTGTTAGATGTCGTTATTAGAAAAGACAATAGTTATGTTTTATTGTAACTACCTACATAATATAAAATTATGTGGTGTCGTGGGACACCAGGTAGGAACGAAGTTCCTTCGGCTAATGTAGAATCGACACAAATTGCAAAAAAAATCGTGCTCAATTTTACTCACGAGTAAAATGTATCTATAATGTGAGTATTCGCCACGTGCTTGTCCATGAATTCATGAGTATATACTATGCATTGGCGGGGTGGAGTGGTAATAGAAAGAGAATGGATGAGAGAACGAAAAGAAAGAGGGAGAAAGAGAAAGGTATTATACACTACTCGCTTGTGTATGCGACTCTCGCGCCTGCGCACGTCTCATTTAACGGTTTCATTCCACGCACTTTTTTCCACGGATTTTTTCTTACGGTTTTACTATCACATTTTTTTCAGTTCGGTCGCGCAGCAAAATCCCTATCCCCTACAAGCCTGCCGTAAGGAACTTCGTTCCAATAATGTGCATTACCTTAGAAATAACAACATTTTGTCCCCGGTAGATAGACAGCAGGTAGCCAAATATTAAGCCAACGAAGAATGGCGATGCTCTTGTCAAAGTGTTCATATAGTAGTACGATACGTAGTTCAGTTGGTCTTGTATTCGACTGAAATCATATAAACAGATAATAGCGACCAGTCAGTCAAGTTAAGCCAAAGTCAAATCATGAAGATCAAGATCAAGATCATGAAGTTCCGGATTTGATTCTCGGGTCAGGCAAAGTGTTATTCGATTTACAATGTATAAAAGAAATATAAAGCATGTTTTATGTTTCTTTGATGGCACATTAAATACACATTACTATTTTTCTATAAATAACGGCACGTCAACCAAAAAAGGTTCGCCATCCCTGCCTCAGGGTATACAATCGTAATACTTACGAAGGTATAATAGGACCGGATGGGAAATTCTTCATGAAGTTGTAGATGGTAGAAGCAGTTAGTACAGCTATCAGACTGCCGATCAGCGCTGTCCATGCCAAGCGTCTCTTTCCGGACAGAATCCACACCAATACGATGGGCGACAAGATGTGAAGTTGCATGTCTATAGCCAAGTACCAGGTTTGAGAGAGGCACTGCAATCAAAGAGCAAAAAATGTTTAATTATGTAGACTAATAATAGGGGTTTAAATATGAAGTTTCCGCTTTGTATGAACAAAATCGGTAACGTTGTAGTTTTTCATACTAACTATTTCATCAATGTTTTTGTAATGACCCATTCAGGAATTCGAATACTAAACAATAGTTTTTTAAATAGAAAATGTATAATAGCTTGAGATGTTGAACGCCGCCATTCCATCTATGACACATTAGCTACCTACTGGCCATAAGTGTTTATGCCTGTCTTATGTTGAGATTTATAAATTAAATTAATTTATATGAGATTTATTTTCAAAATGTTATTACACTCGAAAGACTAACGTTAAGGCCCGGTATCCTCCAAAGCAGAGGAAAGGAGACGAGAGGAGATGTGTTTTGATAAACCAATCAGATTTCGTTAATTTCATATCTCCTGTCCGCTTAGCTTCGGTGGAAATGGATCAAGCGGAGAGGAGAGGAGATATTTCATTATTGTATAGGACTTTGTGCCGCGAGCGAGTAAGCGGCTCAGCAGAGCGGAGATGTGTGTAGCCCGGCAGCTAGGCGGCGCCGCGCAGCGCCCGCGCTTGCGCGCCCAAAGGCGTCATGAATCTGTTAATCGACTAGAACAGCCAAATCGAGTTGCTCCATGAAAAAATACATAATAAAAAGCGACGAATCAGGAGCGATTCCTTATGCACCTATGAGCGCATAAGACATTTGAAGCGTTTTTTCCTATGCACCAATGGTGTATCATGCGACACGCAAGAGTTAAGGTAAGTACCTTTATCCTAGATGAAATATAATTATATTTGCATAGCAACAGCTATGCAAATTACGCAGCGTAAATTAAAAGATACGCACCATCGTAATAGGATTCACATAGTTCTGCACATGGAGCAGAGTAGACCACCAGTAGACTCGGCAGGTGTGCACGTGGTCCATCGCAGTCTCCCAATAAGGACCGTCCACTATCCAGTTCAGGAACGACACCTGGATCAGTATCATCGCAGCGAGGATTGGGAGTATTCTCAGAATACGATTCAAGTAGAACAGATGGAGATTCTTTAGGAGTTTCACTAGAAAATAATGTATTTATTAGGTAAGAATAGAAATATCATAATAACAATCATACACCAACAATATAACATTAGGTATACAATAAAAAAAGCTGATTATATGTCACTAGAGGACGCAAAATGAGGACTTATAACGTTTTAACAGAGACATTTTGTTTTCTCAAAACAAAATCGGTTTAATAAATCTCTTGTAAACCATATAATGCGCCATTTACAAATAATCATGTATGCTTTTTCTATAGTTATATTGCTACTTATTAGTTTAAATAATTAAAACAAATGCAGATAATAGTAATAATATTGCAAGTCTATATTAAAATATCATTTGCCTATAATATTAATTAATGCAAAATGTTTCTTTGGCCGATAATACTATAAAATCCTGTTTCAAAATAAACACATAACTTGAAAAATTATAAATTCGCTAAGTGCTTTCACGCGATAACTACGTGCCACTATTTTGTTTTTAAATCGCGATATCTTTTACATTTTATATTTTGTGTACTTTGATCGAGTTTTTTTTTTATTTATTGTATGTTTATTTGAATCTATTAATGATGTAGATTGAAAGGTTTAGCCCTTCTTTAATAAATAGGTCGTATAAGCTTTTCCTCTGCTGGGTACAGTCTTCTTAAAGTAAAAAGGATTAGGCCATAGTCCACCACGCTGAGCCAGAACAAAGAAATAAAAAACATCTGTCGGTGAGTCTATTGCCGCCTAAAGGCTTCTTTTCCAAACATCGTGTTGCTACTGACAATTTCGTCGGAAAAGCCTTTAAATTTTTGTCTACTAAGATTGATTATGTAATAGATTTTAAAGTTCGCTTGTACTTACTAGGTGTTAGTTTTCCATTCGTAGTGTATACCAGTAAGAGACCGCTCAACATAAAGAAAGTATCCACTGTGATAGGAGCCGCAGTGATCCATACTGAACTTAAAGACATCATCCACTGTAAAACAAAAAAACAGTATTTCATTAAAATATTAATATAAAGTGTTGTGTATCCAACACATAATAATATCAGTCCAAGGGCTTCTTCTCAGTGTGAGAAGGGTTAGGTCTTAGGTCATAGTCCACCGCGCTGGGCCAGTGCGGGTTAGCAGACTTCACATACTTTCAAGAACATTATGTTGAACTCTCAGACATGCAGGTTTCCTCACGATATTTTTAACTTAACCGTAAAAATGAGCGATAATCTATACTAATATTATAAAGCTGAAGAGTTTGTTTGTTTGTTTGTTTGAACGCGCTAATCTCAGGAACTACTGGTTCGAATTGAAAAATTATTTTAGTGTTGGATAGCCCATTCATCGAGGAAGGCTATAGGTTATAAAACATCACGCTACGACCAATAAGAGCGGAGCAGCAATGAAAAATGTTGCAAAAACGGGGAAAATTCTCTTATATGAAGAAGACGAAGTTGCGTGGGTCAGCTAGTACCTTCGATCAATAATACACTAGATGTCCGGTAAGCGCTCCAAAAACGAGCCGAAAAATAAGAGCACAAATACGGTTGTGCTCTTATTTCAAACTAGATGTGCCCGCGGTTTCACCCGCGTTTATGATTACAGCGACGCTTCGTGGATCGTAGTCTGATGTTATTATAGCCTATAGCCTTCCTCGATAAATGAGCTATCCAACACTAAAAGAATTTTTCAATTCGGACCAGTAGTTCCTGAGATTAGCGCGTTCAAACAAACAAACTTTTCAGCTTTATAATATTACTAGATGTTCCCGCGGTTTCACCCGCGTTTATCGTTACTGCGCCGCCCCCGTGGGTCGTAGCGTGATGTTATATAGCCTATAGCCTTCCTCGATAAATAGGCTATCCAACACTAAAAGAATTTTTCAAATCGAACCAGTAGTAATCACGCAGAATAAACCAGGAGAAACATCGTTTGTACTATGTCTGTAATGGGTGATTATTTTGCTGCAATGTTATTTTAAAACTGCGAATCTCCTAAGATATTCATTGAAATCGAATGATGTATAGGGCAATTTTGTTTTAATTTGAATACTTGTGATGAATAACGTATTTATTTGGATAAGGATTAATATCATGTTTATAATAATACCTTCGCAAATAATGCATTATTTTAGAACAAGTTTCGTTAGCATAAAAATGGTTATAGTGAGCCAACCTTAAAAGATAGACATATGCTGTCGCGGACTTTTTTTTAGTGCTTTTAAAGGGAAACAATTCTGTCATACATGATTTTTGCGAAACTTTAACTGTTTACGCAGCGCAAGCTCTCAAAAGGAAAAAACACCTGCCGATTTTGACACATTCTTCATTGGTGCTCAGCTCCTATTGATCTTAGCGTGATGATATATAGCCTATAGCCTTCCTCGATAAATGGGCTATCTAACACTGAAAGAATTTTTCAAATCGGACCGGTAGTTCCTGAGATTAGCGCGTTCAAGCAAACAAACAAACAAACAAACTCTTCAGCTTTATAATATTAGTATAGATTAGTATGATCCAATCATAGCCAATATTAAGACGTCAAAATGCCGCAATGTGCGTTCAAAAATTGTGCAAATAACCACCGTAACACCGAGATTTTGGAAGGAATATCTTTTTTTCGGTAAGTTTATATCTTTAAGTAATTTTCATAAAGTAAAAACCTAATTAAATAGTAAATATGAATAAATTACCAAATATTATGATTGTTTGACCAACGTTTGTGAGAACGCGCCAACTATTGTAAATTGTTATTACTATTTTTGGTACTTTGTAATTTAGACTTTAAAACATGCGTATAAAATTAAAATTGTTTTGATGTGATTTGAGCAGCGAACAAAGGTCGTAAAAATTAATTGCTTTTTGTACATAGCTTTGTGAATGCAACTTTAAGTATTGGATTTAAGGTTGAATTTGCATTAATGTATATTTATTTCAACTAGAATTCTTAGAATTACCTACACTCGCAATTGGCGACAGTTTTAAAGAGGACTTTTGTATGGGATTGTGTATCTAGTCTATTATTGATCGAAGGCTAGTACACATATAACTTCAAAACTTAGTAGTGCCTTGGAATACACCTAGATACATCTGCGTGGCTGTCCAACGGTTTCCAACTCTAGTATTGTGTACACTACTACTGTAAATCCAATTATCAACATTACAATCCGTGCCATGCTAAAATGTAACTGAGCTGGATATGGCGAGATGAGCTCCAGCTCATCTCGCCAAGGAGTCCACTCCTTTAGTAAATAATTGTCCTCTAGATAGAGAGAGTGATGAAAGTAGAATGAGGAGGAGTTTTCTTTGTATATTATCTTATTCTAACTAGTATTATAAATGCGATTCTAAGTTTGTTTGTTTGTTATGCTTACACGCTCTAACTACTCGACTGCTCATCATGAAATTTTATCCAGAATGCGAAGCGAGCGTACCCACGAGAGAAACTGTTGCGCAAACTGTCAGTTTCATGATATAATAATAATAATATTATTATTATTCTCTTTATTCATTTTTCTTTCTAATAATTACATTTATAAATATAAATAATATAAATTATTATTTTTATTATTATAGAGCCCAACTCTATAACGTCTCCACACCATTCCTTACGATTTTCTTTAAGCTCAATCTCACCTCTATAGCATTCAAAGGATTCGCCATAATGCCGCTTATTATTTGGGTCACAAACGTGTGTCCGAGGATGACCCAGATCATGGCGAATGCGCGGACACCGTCCAAGCACTCCAACGCGCCAGGTACGGGGGTATACGTGACCAGACGGCGAGTGTTTGTATAAACGGAGAATGAAAGGCATAACTTGTTGATTTTCTTCGGGTCTGTAGACAAAAATTGTGATTAGTTGATATGAGACATAGAACACGACCGAGAGAGATAAGAGAGGATAATTAACGAACTTCTACTGCTTAAGTATTTCTAGAGAATGATATATCTTCCGTGGAATGGATAAACTTGGAGCAACTGGTTTTAAATAATATATAATTAAATCTGCCTACCCCTCTGGGAAACAGGCGTGAATCTATGTATGTATGTATGTATGTATCATTAAATAATGTAATCCAATAACCATAGCTATTAATTAGAATTTAATATATAGATTTAACTTTTTATAACGCTAACAGTCACCTAATCCTTATACTGTGGGATCTAAGGGCTGAACGTCCTTAACACAGGCTACTTAGTAGCCTAGCTAGGACTTCAGTTTTAAATGTTGTAACAGACTGTATTATTATTTTTGGAAATAAAGTTTATTATTATTATTTTGATAGGGTTTTTTTTTTCTCAGCTTGCGCTGTTAGTTTTTGTGACATTTACGGACTTACATCAAGTAAATGCCACATACTTTAGAAAGAATCAAGGCTGTGGGCTATTGTTGTAATCTTGTTCGTCTATTTGTAAGAATTTTCTCACGATTCTACAGGTGTTCAATATGGCGGCTTTTTGAAGATGTGTGTAATTGTTAGGTTTTAGATCAATGAGTTTCAGACTGTGGTGTATGTGTTTGGGGATTATTATTTTCATTATTAAATATGCAAGGAAAGCAATAGTAGTAGTTGGTGCTATTGTAACTAAAGCTTACTTCATACGGGGTGACAGCAGTTTCAATGTTACGCCAGTTTCCTATAAGAGGATAATTATACCCTGGGTGAGATGGTTAATATGTACTATCATCAAATTATAGATATAGTAGTTTTCACCCGTGGCTTCGATCGCGTAAATGTAGGTTAGGTTTGCAACAGTTATTTTTTCTGGATGAAAGGTACCCTATGTCCTATTCTGTACCCCTGACAACGTGTATGCAAAATTTCATGTTGATCGGTTGAGTAGTTAGGGCGTGAAAGCGTAACAAACAAACAAACTCATTCTCGCATTTATAATATTAGTTAGGAAGATGGCTGTACCACTTTCAAAATATTAGTTTTCGATCAAACTGTAGAAGATGAAGCGAAGATCTGCGTTCTTCTATAGCATGTAGTTTTTTTTATTAGCCTCTTCCCATGGGCAGGCTAATAAAAAAAATCCTACTTAGTCAAAAAATGTTTTGTCCCTGCGGTGGATGCACTGTTTAAATCTTGTACGATAAAAAGCGTGGCAATCTATGTTTTCCGAGTTTCTTTGTAAAGATAATGAGAAGATAATATACATTTTTGCAAATATCTTGTTTTGATAGCGCAGTAAAATTGAGACATCATGAGTTGGGATATCTCTTGGTTTTGCAAGAGTTCACAGAGTAAACTGTTACGAGCCGATCATGTGAGCCATATGTTCGTCTAAAATAAGTACGTACTTTAATGTACTGCTACGTCGTCTGCCTATTCGTTCAATCTTTAAAGGTATCTTTTAAACTGTATGTACGGCTGACTGAAAGGTGATTTTGCTCTCTCGTGAGTTTTTACAATCAATATTGGAAATTTCGTTTTTATGTCTTAAAATGATTGTTATCGGTGACTAATTGCTGATATGTTTCTGATTACGATCTATAGCTATCATTAATAACATTATTTAATGACATGCATTCTGATAGTAGTATGTATAACCGGAAAATATCAAATTCTGACTCAAGACTCAATATATATAATAATCTTATACTGAAATCAAATTCAATGACGATTTTATGAAAACAGCGCCGTCACGTTAAACGTCAATATATATATTTGAACTTGTAAATTATAAAGCAGTATTCTCCGGAACTACTAACCCGTTTATGAAAAGACTCACTGATGAAAAGCTATTCTTCTGGAGTCATTAGTACTGACCTATCCTATTAGTGTTTTTCCCTTTCATAGCGAGGTTTCATTTTCACATCGGTCTTCATATCATTTTTACGCACAAAATCATATTGTGTCAAACCATCCACTACCAACAGACACTGCAACTTCGTAAAATATTCTATTATCGGCTTTGGTGTATATGGTAGAGTCCTAGTAAACAAATCAAAAAGTAATCGTATTTCTCTGCCATAATTGAGCCAGGTTCCGACCTGGCTCAATTATGGCAGAGAAATACGATTACTGCATACGATACTACGATAATACGATTATTGCATAATACTACGGAATGTAGATTTACTCCGGTAAATCTACATTCCGTAGTATTATGCACTGCATGTGCATTGCGGAGCATAGGCCAGGAGAGGTATGCACTGTTGCCGATCTTGTTGACTTTCCTTGACGACTAAACATGCCTTGAAACAGTAGATTCGAAGTTTCTACCTGTCGTTATGTAACTTCATTAGCACGCCAGGTTGACACACTGCCTTCAGAATACGTTTCTAAGGTAGGTATGGTAGAGGCTTTCTGGCTTGGTGGAGCAAACACTTTTTTTCATTAGTGTTAGTTAGTGGTACGAAACCAATTTTTTTTCAAAATTTAATATGTTTAATTGGATTAATATACCTACCTTACTTAACAATTTTTGTTCTACCACTTTTCATAACTCATTACTAGATTTTGTTTCAAATAATATTGCTAAATTTGAAATTGCTTGCTCTAATCGCACAAAAAGAAAGTAGCGATGTAAGCAAACAACACATCGCAAGGGAGGCGTTGTGTTGGGTCACATGCAATTTTACACATGTTTTTTGAGAAAGTATTGAGTTTTGTAAAATGTGGTAATACAAAAGTCTTGTAACGAAGTCGATAGCCTGTCAAGACAGCAATTGCTTTGTATAGTGCCCCGACGGTGTAGAGTTGCATCTTCTCTTTAGACCTAGCACGCGGTTCTTTCTCCGAAGTGCACTTCTTACTGATGTTACGCGAACGGGGGGACGCGAGTACTCGAATCGTGGACTGATGTCAACAATTCGAGTATTCGCGTCCCATTCGAGTAAGTACCAATACTTCTCTAATATTTCCGAGACGTGCTGCGTATGATCAATATAATCGATGCGAATAGCCTCTAGTAATGTGATTCTCACTAATACTAACATGGTTTACTTTTGTATAGATAAAGATAAATAAAATCAGTACAAAATAAGTTAGTAGTAATAATCGTAACTTGACGCCTTAACTATTCGACCGACCATCATGAAATTTTGAATACACGTTCGTTACAGTAAAGGACATAGGGACATACCTTTCATCCAGAAAAAAAGTACTGTGCCCGAAGGATAGAAATTGACATAAACCTACAATTACGAAAGCGAAGCCGCAGGCAAAATCTAGTCTTTACTAATATTATAAATTCGAAAGTAACTCTGTCTGTCTATCTGTCTGTCTGTCTGTCTGTATGTCTGTTACCTTTACACGGCTAAACCACTCAACCGATTTAAATGAAATTTGGTACAGATATAGTTTAAAACCTGGGGAAGGACATAGGCTACTTTTTATTCATGTAGGTACCACGCGTGCAAAAGCTAGTAACAATATATTTGGCTGTGGATGTCGAAAATACTGTTGTGGTCGCTTGAAACAAACTTCAAATTTAACTTTGGTAGCATCTCTCATGAAAACTCGACTAATGCGGATTAGATAAAGATAATAATGTATACGGTAATGATAAAAATGTCTGTAAGATTAACGATGTCAATTGGTATCTTTTTCATATGTACCATTGTACATCAAAATCAAAAATAAATTTATTCAAGTTAGGTTACAAGGTAACACTTATGAATGTCAAAGTTACACAAAATTATTCTGTGAATTTACATTTACTGCCACGTTCAGCAAAGCAAGGATGTAGGGCTCATGAGAAGAACGGTCAAGAAACTCATGGCCACTCTTTTTAATCGCCAAGCTTACAATAAAATTTTGTTTACAAATCATAACTGTAAGGTGCTGCAATCATTTCTCCATGAATTACTACTGAACATACTCAAGCATTTAATAAAATTTGATGGTAGCCTCTAAAGCAGCAGTATGGTAAAAATGAGCATCCACTTACATGTATTGTTTATTTATGATATCCTTTAGACTATTATCTAACTATTATAAAAAACGCTACCGACTCCTGCTTTACATACTAAGTCTCACGTCTATTTCCGCAAAGGCTTATGTGGTGTTTAAAGGTGTATACATCTCGCATTTAAACATCCTCAAAAAGGTGCAAATACTGGACACATTTCCAAAATTTTTTTTTTTTGTCAGCCTGTATTGTCCCACTGCAGGGCAAAGGCCTCCCTCTCGTTTTTCCACATATCCCTATTATAATATAATATTCTATCACATACACACAACACCATCTAGCCCAAACTAAGCAGAGCTTGTACTATGGGTACTAGACAATGGATAAACATACATATATATACTTCTTTTTTGTAAATACGTACATATTATACATATGCATTATGCGCTAGTTTGCACCAGTCCCTCCTGTAGTTAATTAATTCGTCTTGCCATCGACGTTTCGGTCTGCCACGTTGGCATTTAGCACCGTCTGGGATCCAATCTGTGCTGATTTTAGCCCAAAGCTCCTGCGGCATACGGCAAACGTGTCCAGCCCAATCCCATTTGAGTTTGGCGGCTTTCATATTGCTACTTAGAAATTACTAACAGAAAATATCTAATCAAAGATCTCATAAACGGCTGCAAACGGGTCTTGTGTGTGCTTTGTAGCTACTATAATGGTAAAAAAGCACACAGTATTGGTCTGTCTCCGTAAGATAAACAATTAAGAAATCTCGTACATCGATATCCCATTCCATTGTATATAATGATCAGCTTTATCAACAGCAAGCAAGCATTTATCGTAGTACAAGAACGCTTACAACACCTCGGGTACTAATCACGTGTTGCCATTCTTATTAAGAAACTAGCTGTTACCTGCGACTTCGTCCGCGTAGATTTCAACTAAAAAGTGTTTGTCTCCGCGGAACCCTATTTTTTTCTAAAATCAAAGTAGCCTATGTTACTCCTTATAACATCAGCTATCTGCCAGTGAAAGTCCCGTCAAAATCGGTTCGGCCGTTTCGGAGATTACCCGGAACAAACAGACAGACAGACAGACAAAAATTTTAAAAATATATTTTTTCGTATAGGTACCTTATATACTTTCATATGCATTAGATAAAAAGCTGTTATTTTGACATTACAAACAGACACTTCAATTTTATCGTACTGGTCGCTGTGGTACAGCTCGAAGGCTGTTTATAATAGCAGCCCTGTATGAAACTGTCCCACTGCTGGGCACGAGCCTCTTCCCAGTGTGAAGAGGGTTAGGCCATGCTTCACCACGCTAGTCCAGTGCGGATTGGTAGATTTCACATATCTTTGAAAACATTATGGAGAACTATTAGACATGATGTTTTCCGTCACCGATTAAGCAAGCTATAATTAACAATTTAATACGCACATAACTTCGAAAAGACAGAGATCGCGCGCCTTGGAATCTAACTCGAGACCTCATTGTGGCAATCCAACGATACAATTTTGGGCTGTTTAGAATTCCAACAAAATTTTTTTGATTGATAATATATTTTTACACACGGTTGCTATAATACAGATCAGTATAAACATTTGTTAAAAGGCGATCAAAAACACGTCAACTGTTGTGATTGCTGCTTAAATGGGTTTAATTTGACACGTCGTTGATTAACTGTTAAGAAATCCTTACTAATATTATAAATGCGAAAATGAGTTTGTTTGTTTGTTACGCTTTCACGCCTTAACTACTCAACCGATCATCATAACATTTTGTATACACGTTGTCAGGGGTACAGAATAGGACATAGGGTACCTTTCATCCAGAAAAAATAACTGATGCAAAACTAACCTAACCTTACCTACATTTACGCGAGCGAAGCCGCGGGTGAAAACTAGTATAGTATAAATCTAAGATGTTAATGTTTTCATACCGGTTTACTACCATTTTTACCCAGTGCGATTCCGGCATAATTCTTATTGACGATAATGGTTATCATCTCAATAGAAATCATATACAGGTTACACATGATATATTGGTATGGTATGACTAATAAGTATGTCTAGTGTAAGCAGACCGTCAGTATAATGCAGATCTTCCCCAGATATACAGAATACCTAAAAGAAGGGCCTAAGCTCAACTTAGTACTTTGTAGAAGGCTTATGATTAATATATTGGAATCCTAATCCTAACTAATATTATAAAAGCGAAAATGAGTTTGTTTGTTTGTTATCTTTTCACGCCTAAACTACTGAACCAATCATCCTGAAATTTTAACATATACGTCGACAGGTGTACAAAAACGGACATAGGCTACCTTTCATCCCGAAAAAAATTACTGTTCCCGAGTAAAACAATAATAACGTTCTTATGATAATAGATGGCGCCACGTGTCTTTCGAATCAGAGTACAACCCGAATTGATCAAATTAACGCGTTGTCAAATTCTAATTTAACGCGAGCGAAGCCGCGGGCAAAAGCTAGTATTATAATAATATTATAAACTCACCAGTTTCAAGGTAAATGTTGTGACGTAGATCGTAGGCAGTACTCAACACCACTAGGACAATAATCGCAGAAAATATTGACCTGAGAATAATATAAAATAAAAGTATTTTTGCGAACTATCCGTGCTTGTATAATTTACATGAATTTTTCGTAAAGAATCACATCTTTCACAATACAAAATAAATCTTGTATCGCGGGAGACTTAAAAAATATTCAAACAATACGGCCTCGATGGCGTAGTGGTTAGTGTAACCGACCGCCATGCCTGAGGTCGCGGGTTTGATTCCCACACAAGTCAAACATTTTTGTGCATGAACATGGATGTTTGCCTTGAAACACCCAGTTCTAGATATAATATGTAAGTATTTACAAAAAAAATGTATATATGTATGTTTATCCATTGTCTAGTTAGTACCCATAGTACAAGCTCTGGTTAGTTTGGGCTAGATGGTGTTGTGTGTATGTAATAGAATATTATGATAGAAAACACACTCTAAATAGTTTTTTTCGCTATCTATTGGTTTTAGAGGCCTCTTTGCCATTACCTATGCGCCGAATGTTTTTGGATGATTTCCATAGGAGAAAAAAATGTGTAATCCACAAATAATTCCGCGTCTAGCTATTCTCTGTTTAAACGAGGATAATTACTACAGGTGAAGTTATATTTTAAGGTGTCGTGCGGTTGCCTTGATGCTGCCGAACGACACACTTGATATATCTTGGTAAATGAAAAATCCTTGATGATTGGAATATATTTATTTTCTTGATACACGAGTTTATCTTGCTAAAGACTTATTGTAAAAAAAAAATAATTGAATCAAATAAAAGTATAAGTATTGTAATGCGCTGACGCGGTAAAGTGCGCGGTATGTCGCTGACGCGGCAACTTGTGATGTTAATAAACCGAACAGAGGGATTCGCGTAAGCGAGCCTGCAATCAGAAACTATTAGACAATCAATTCAATACTTACATTGCAACGTAATCTCCTGCTACCCAAGGCTTATCATTCGGCAATCGACAGAATCTATCCTCATATTGCAAGTTAAGTGCAGTCACATTCACAATAGCGCCCAGTGCATTCTTTGTCGAACATACTTTCGGTATACACACTGCTAAATTAAATGAGAGACCAAAGTCACTGTTTTCAGGAATTCTGAAATAATAATTTAGTTCATGTAGTTTTTGAGCCCCGTAAGTAAGACCTTAAATAATATAAGATAGCCGATATTATATCGATATAAGGGTACCGTGGCACAGCGGTAGTGAATGCGACTGCTGTGCATGAGATCTCGGGTTCGAATCCCGGGTCGGGCCAACAAAAACGAATTAGGTTTTTCTGTTAAGAAATCTCAATACGAGCTCGAAGTTAGGAAGTTGGCGGTGTTTGACACCTCCGTGCCTCGGAAAGCACGTAAAGCCGTTGGTCCTGCGCCTGATCTCTCTCCGGTCGTTTCGGATTATCCGTCCCATCGGATCATGAGGGTTAGGGAACAGAGAGTGCACTTGTGTTTGCGCACATACTTGTGCGCTATAACATCTCCTGCATAGATGGCCAGTCTCCGTTAAGATTGGCCGCCGTGACCAAAAATTCGATCTGGAGGTCATTATAGAGATAGAAAAAGTAGTACCCATATTTCATAATACGGAATATTTCACGAGCATAGCCAAGTAATTTTAGTAACTAAGGGAGGTTTTAAAAGGGCGATATTGTTACTGAAATATGTGCCTGCATTGTTTTCAGTCTTCTATAGTATGGCCATCACAAAAACATTTGAATGCTTCTGCAATTCGAAATAAAATTTTTTAGATGGCTATGTACAAAATATTCACGTGTACGTATTTTTGACTTTGACTTTACATAATATATCACCTCTGTTAGCACATTATTTATAGTATCACGTAAGTCTGTACATTTTTAAATATCATGGGATGACAGTGAATCTCCCAACTCTCCTTCGCTGTTCTTCATCTCCTCTATACGCTGATGTAATTTATCTAGCTCAAATTCTATATCACTCGATTCTGATTTGATAGATCAGTCCACTTCAAGGAGGTGTTCATCAAAAAATTTATTTGATCCATATCTGGGCTATAAGCCGAGATACTTAGATTGAGTTTGTTGTCGGAGTTCTTTGGAATGTGCAGTGTAAATTACATCTGCGTACATTATTATAAGTCACGCTAATGAAACGTGTTCTGTACACATTGCTTACTCACATCAAATACTAGTAAGCCAATCAATTTTCATTATTACTAATCACGTAAATCAACGCAAATCTTTACTAGTCATTGGAGTGACTAGTGAGATGGTATTTACGTATGTATACGTCATGACAATAATTTACAAAAAGCTAATCATGTTCAATGACACATACTTTCAATAGCCTAATAAAAGTGGAATGGGTTCAAACTTCAAAGAGATAAGTTGAAGGGAGAAAGCTCTCAAACGTGGATAAGACCAATAGGAGAAGTGCCTTAACCCTACAGGAGAAACATACATAAATATTGTCATCCCTGTATCGCCGAAAATGTAGGTAGAGGGGTATTATATATTATATCCCACATTTGCCGGCTGTGTTTAAGGTCCCACGTAATACAAGATCTCATACACTTCAGTCGCAACGTAATAAAAGCCCAATAGAAGATCGCAGCACGTGGTGTGTCCTTACAGAGGATAGGGTTTCTAGCTCTTTAAGGAGATGCACGAGATACATACGGCCACAAAAAGAACGGTCGGTAAAATATAGTTTCAATAAGATTTTTCAAACTTCATAAGTTGCACATAACTCTCTAATCCAAATACAGTACATGTACTTACTGCTATTTTAGGCCGATATTCTGTGAGAGAAAAGCATTTTCCAGTCAAGGCCATTCATGGCAAAATCAACAAATTTACTAGCTTAAAATTAGATACTTAAGTACCTACCCATTAAGAATACTTGTTTCAGGTTTTCCTCCAAAGACCGTGTCTATACCAAACTTTCTTAAATTATATTCCTTCATGCCCTTCAGTACTTGTTCACTCAATCTACTAGAATTCGGATTTAGTTCTGGCCAAGGGATCTCGGGTATATTTGGCCATTCTGGAAAATCTGGTGTCGACGGCAGTTCTGGCCAGTTAATATCTTGCTGGAATGGTACTCTTACCATGCAGTATTTGCCTTCGATGACCGAGTTTTGTATTTCTTGATCGATTCCGAGACATTGGTAGTAGTTACCGAGGTCTAGTGTGTTGCCAGTTAGTATACCTCTTGGGGTTCTTATGCCAGCATCTAGGACTGTAACAATAAATATTTTGTTGATATATATTTAAAAAACATAGAAAGAGAAGTGGAAGGATAAGGTGGAGGGGGCAAACCTAGAAGAGTATTCGCTGACCAAATATGGCGAAAGTCATGTAATAAGAAGGTCCAGGTCCTGACCGAAAATCAAGATGGATAGCGATACTTCACCGATAGAAACAAAGCTCTTAAGTATAAAGAAAGAAGATATGATTAAGATAAAGAAATTCTGAAGACCCACAATTTTTTTTTTCTATGAGTCGTTTCTGCAAACTCTCTCAAAATCTAACTTTTCATGAACAGTTGGCAACATACGAATAAACTAGCAGATGTCAACAAAACGCCAATCTTTAGGAACATAATATAGCAACAGGCATTTTCAATCACACAATATTTGTTTTACTGGTTTTCGTTAATGATTGATTTCCATTTAATGTTTCTATATACTAAATAAGATAAACTGCCTTGTTTATATTGCGGTAGAGATAATTGCCAGTCATGTTTTAGGTGCCATGTAATTGACGCCATATTGCCATTAGTAACGTGCACGACTGTGTTTGAACGCGCATCAATAATTGCCATCTGATGGCCATATTTGCAATTCAATTCAATACAAAAAAATTATTTGCTCGAAACATGGTACATACATTATTATAATTGTTACACAGTAGAAAAAGATCACATGTTCTGCTCCTTAGAGCGTGCAATTCTTATCCTAATCCTAACTAATATTATAAAAGCGAAAATGAGTTTGTTTGTTTGTTTGTTTGTTACCTTTTCACGCCTAAACCACTCAACCGATCATTCTGAAATTTTGCACATACATTGTCAGGTGTACAGAAAAGGATATAGGCTACCTTTCATCCCGAAAAAAATTACTGCTCCCGAGGAAAACAACAATAACGTTCTTATGATAATAGATGGCGCCACGTGTTTTTCGAATCATGATTAAATTATATTATTACAAGCAGAGTACAACCCGAATTGATTATCAAATTCTAAATTAACGCGAGCAAAGCCCCGAGTAAAAGCTAGTAGTTTATATTTGTACGCTCCATCCAGACCTTGTTTATGTGAGTACCTACATCCAATGTAATGCTTTATGCATAGCCAAATCCCAGGATCTATATGAAATAATCAAGACCATAATAGAACTTTACTTTTGTGTTTGCAATTTATATTTCAAACATTATTTAAAATATAAATTGCAAAACTGGTTACAGTCCTTGACTTATGAAAAACAGAAACACTAATGACACATTTAATAAATACATAGACATTGTGTTTGTTTTTGTTTTAGTTTTAGTTATTTACTATAGCATAAATTGTGAAGACTTTTAATAATAATAATAATAAAATTTATTCTGTCAAATAAAGTTGTTACTTTTACTTACCTACTTACTAAAAGAAAACAACGAGTTGTATTCCGGGACTGCCGGCAGAAGTGAAAACTTGAATATTAACTTTGTGCATTTTTGATATTTTGGAATGGTTAGGGAATAATTTTGCACGAATTGCTTTAATTATCAGTATAAAAGTACTATCATTTATGTGGTAAAATACAATAATCATTAATTATTGCGCTATCGTACACAAACATGACAATTCTCCCTCCGTCTTACGAATTTTCAATCAGGTCACATGTCCTGACGCGAGTTTAACATTTTTTACTCATCACAAAAAAGTGCACAACGCCGCTAAAGAAGTTTTCACTTCAAAAAAAGAAAAAGAAATTGTAAATTGTATGTTGTTTTTATCAAATATAGAAGCGAGATTAAGTGTGATGGTAAATTTATGATACAAAATGGAGTGCCATCGATTTATAAAATACGAGCAAGTCTCAGTTTAGGAATCGCTGTCCCTTATTATGTTATTGTACAACCATCATAATGTATGCTTTCTCATATTTTGTTTACATATTATTTGTTGTACTTTTTAAGCAATAAATATTATTATTATTATTATTTACCTAACTGAAGATAAAAACCCGGATCCTCACAACTTGTAAGTGTATCACACACACCAATAACAATATTAAGACAATATATACATTTTCCAGTAGTTACAAGAAGTGTATGTGTCCTCAATACAATGTTTTTAGTTGTATCGCGACACAGTTACACAACGTAACGTTATCATGTCAACAATAAATATAGTTATGGTGTCAGTGTACCACAGGTCACGGTAATATTATCTAACAGTAATGTAACTCGGCTCTGTCCTTGAAATAATTACCTAGAGCCGCGCGGTCCGCGAACGAGCAAGAGGGCTGCCCACCAACATTATTACTTATTATTATTACCTATTTTAATTTCATCTACTTACTTGAGTTTCTTTCTAGTAGTGATTGTAAATATTATGTTTTATTAAAAAAAATAAAAAATTGTTAAAATGAAATAGGAAGTGTTCAATAAATATCATGTATGTTTTTTGATTAATAGATTTAATAAAAAGCAACCTTATATGAGACTGAAAAATATTTGCGTCTCGACTGAGACGTACGAAAAGCTTTATTGTTAATTTTAATAGTATAAAAAAGCCGCATTCGGATAAAAATTTTAATAAAAATACTTTTGTTTACAATTGCACTTTGCCATAATTATTATGTAAGTAGTTTTACTTATTTCAATCAAATATTAACAAATCGTACGCTTACTGCTTGCAAAACCATCACACCTTCCGTTCAGCGCTGCGGCGCATCCGCAACTGGTGGCGTACTGAGTGCATACTAACCTTGAGGCGCGTAGGTATGACTTGCGTTCCGACCGTTTGTATGAAGATAGAATACTGTTAGATATCATTACCGTGCACAGGTGTTCTAATTAAATAAACAATATTATCAAAACTACTTTAGTAGCATTATACATTCAAATTAAACAACTTTATACGGATTTCATACGTTGTTTATTTGAAAATAGGTACTATTATAATATATGTAGAGACTATTAAACTTCTACCTAGCCTTTATTATTCCCAAGTCACTTGGGGTCGGCTTTCTAGTCTAATCGGATTTGACTGGATATCAGTTTTTACACGAAGCGACTGCCATCTGACCTCCGCAACCCGAAGGCTAACGATATCCTAAGGCTCGATCAGTGTCTGGATATTACAGGGCACTGACTTCCCAATAACGACTGCCATAGATGTACATGGCAGCCGGGACCGATAGCTTAACGTGCTCTCCAAGTCACGGAGCAGGCGATAATTATCAATCAATACGCATACAATTTCGAAAAGTCATATAACTTCTGAAAGTCAGAGGTGCGCGTAGTCGGTTCGAACCCTCTGCATTGCAGTCTGTTGGTCTCTCTACTGAGATATCGCTGAGCTATATCTTAACAATAGTAGTTTACTTTAAACTACAATTTTTAATATTTGCTATTATTTTAGGGTATTTTAATTAGTGAAATACTCCCCGTGACCATGGCTACTGGAAAGAATTCGAATCGTCGAGAAAAGTGTAAATCCAAAAAAAGTTTAAAACTTTATTAATTGTTTCAAAATTATGTTATAAGTGCTTTTAAATAAACAACACGATAAAAGCCATATAAAGTAGATTAATTACAATGTAGATATCTATAAAATTCGCGTAAATGTAAGACAATATTTTATTTATTTAAAAACTTCATGCACAGAACAATACATTGGCGGACTTAATTCCAAGGGCATTCTCTATCAGTCAACCGTAGGGTGATGCAGAGATACAAAGAAGTAGGTGCATATATTATAAATATATTATATCGACTATCGAACAATTCTGTATCTAAGACACCAGGGTTCAGATTAGTTTCAGTAAGGAATATTACGTCGTAATTACTGTTAAGTACATTTAAAATTAATTTATAAATTTTCGATCTTATACGGTAAACTTTTTGATAGTAAACTAATATAATAAAATAAAAAAGATACTAAATATTGGGTTATGGTATTAATTGTAATAGGAACAAATATTAAGAAACTAGGGTACGTTAGTTTTTTTAACATTTCTAAATTTCAATATGAATGTGATCAGCTCTGTCTTCTTTGCGCATATATACCCTGTCATATTTTACCCAAACAAATTTGTATTTAAGTTCCTTGGTTTTCATTCTGGCAGCGGCATGTATCTAATGTTTTGCATTCAGGTGAGTTGTGTTCGGTAATACTGCCCTGTCAGGATATCTTAAACTGCAAAGGAACTAGTATTTTTATCATAATTACGACTTTTTTTTAAATTTGTACAGTGACTAAAATATTGTAAAATTCATGAAAATTCGGAAAAATATGTAACGTAGTATACACCTAATTCTTTTTACCATGTTCATTATGTGTTTTTGCTATTTAACGCATAATAATACCTAAGCTAATATTGAATAAAAACGTATAGGTAAATTGCCAAAAGCCACATTTATCTATTCTTCGCTTTCGAGAAACAGTCTTGAGGAAAGGATATTAATATGTCCTACTCACATGTAGCCAGGAGTTCCGTATCATCTTCAAGTATATACCTCATTTGTTGATCACATAGTTCAGCATCCAACACATCTTCAAAGAGATTCAAATCTAAACCATATTTACTATCAGGCACAATCAGATCGAGAGACGCCCTCACAAAATACGCATTAAAACTTAAGAAAAATAACAAAAATAAATACTTCATAGTGATTCCTTTACAACACTACAACCATTACTGACTGATTACAATAAATTAATTATTACTTTGATTTAATATCGACTCAATATATTAGATACTCAGTCATCGATAAAAAAGATTAAGATTAATTTTACACAAATCTATCTGATTTTGTCGACAGCTACAAGATAGTATTGATTGATGTATTATAAATTTGCCACAAGTGTCTCCAAATTACTGTAACTTATTACTCTATACCTAATAGTAGTACTAATAAAAGGTTGTTGGAGTAACTGGCCTATGGACATTAGAGGCTTATTATTACAGATTAATCTGTAAGTAAACATTCTAATCAGACAATTGCATGGACACATGAGTGATTTGATATTATTGTAGCAAATCTATCAATTGACATTCACACATATTCTTTTTGATTTATTGGACGTACAATGTACCCTACACCCTTCCTTTGCTGAACGTGGCAGTAAATGTAAATTCACAGAAAATATTTGGTGTAACTTTGACATTCATAAGTGTTACCTTGTAACATAACTTGAATAATTTTTTTTTTCTTTTTACCAGCTAGTTTGAAGAAACGCATAAATACTGTGTAGCAACCCTGTTATGTAAATGTTTGTAAAGTGGGTACCCACTTCACAAAAATTTATACACACAGAAAACATCCAAACTTGGAACGACTATTTATGGAGCGCAAACTTTTTTGTCCTGTGTGGGAAACAAACCCACATTCGGTGTAATGGCATTGCGGAGGCGACCAGTCAAACTACTTCGCTATCCGTACAGTCAAACGCAGTGCCCATGTAACAGTTGGCAATAGGGTTGCCAACCGTACTATAATATATAGTATTTTACTATATTTCGAGTCTGCGTACTATATACTGTTGACTAAATATATAGTATGCTAAAATACTATATTTCAACAACGAAAAACAACAAATCAAAACCTTTATTCAAAAAAACTCGACGCTGCTTTACTACTGATGCGAAAGCATATATTATATCCGTACATAATCCGTTTCGAACCTGTCCGTGATGTCAAATTAAGAAGGTATATTTAAAAAACAGTAGATAACAAATACCTAAATGTTTTTCCATAAAATACTATCCTTACTAATATTATAAATTCGAAAGTAACTCTGTCTGTCTATCTATCTGTCTGTCTGTCTGTTACCTTTTCACGGCTAAACCACTTAACCGATTTAGATGAAATTTGGTACAGATATAGTTTAAAATCGGGGGAAGGACATAGGCTACTTTTTATTGATGTAGGTACCACGCGGGCGGAGCCGCGCGCAGAAGCTAGTGTACTATATTTTGTTATAGCCTATTTTAAAAATACTATATTACATCGAAAATATGTTGGCAACCCTAGTTGGCAAGCCTATTGACGTCTACCAACCACATAACAGAAAAGCCAATATGTAATACTATGTCCGATCTGAATACCGAAATCGGAACTTAGCTATCGTCTGGCTATCGCAAGCTTAAGAGCAAATTAATGGTCATGAGTTGGTCTCATGAAGCTGTCTACTTAATCTGAATTATTAGTAGAAAAATTAAGTCTATGATCATCTGTCTACAGGACACAATGTACATACATTGCCAAGCTCCATGTAACAGTGTGGAATCTAAAATCTATATTTTTAGTTTCAGTCGAAATGTGGGTGTAGCAGGTAGCGATGCCATAGATATACTTCAAAAACCAAGCGTTTACTACTTGTCAGACTGTCCACTCGCTGGGTAGCCGTATGGATGTACGTCGGGAAGTGAGCGTACCTTATACAGCTCCGGTACCATACTGGAGATATGGGAGGCGGCTTCTCCGTTGGCTTCAGAGAGGTTTTCGTTAGCAACTCCCAGAGTTGCGAGTGGTGAGCGGCTTTATTGCTCCGGTACCTATCTGGAGCATAGGTAGTGTCACTTGGGCACGAGGTAGCTCGCTTACGAGAACCGGATCTCTGAGGTTAGGGTGGAGAGTCGAGATTTGGGGACAAGACCTGTCTATGACCGTTTGAGATAATGAAATTGTTAGATTTAATTGGGGTGCAAAAATAAATATTGTATTGTTAAACGCTATTATTATTATTATTTTATATCGTCTGTTGTATTAGTTGTGTTAAGTTTATTAGGTATATTATTTACAAATATGGTCGCAACGGAAGACCAGCGCTAGTTTTTTTAAAACTAGCATTTTGCTGAGTTGCGACCAATTTGCAGTAAGATTTGTTTTTTCTTTTTTTGTAATTAACTGTGTCTGATGTATGTAGTGCATAATCTGCTGCAAATAAATGTATTTTCTTTCTTTCTTTCTATAACTGGTCCCGGAAGGTGCTCTCGAGCACTGGAAGGTAACAGCGGCTCCCACTATTTTAACCTGACGGTTGGTGTAGTGGAACGCTATATCACAAACTGGACTAGTCGTAGAGAGAGGGGATGTCCACTCGCTGACAGCCAACCCTCGTACACGTCTCGGTTCTTGCTGCACATCAACACCCGTTAGATGCCGATTGTGCAACGAGTTTGAGACTATGAAACGGTCGTCTCTTCTGGAAGTGCATCGGCGGCGGCTGGTCCTTGATCTCCGATCGAAGGCACCAGTCTCTTGAAATCTTCTGTATACTCTGGATAGAGCAGACTGGCTCAAGTGAAGTTGGGTAGCGACTGCTCGCTGACTTAGCTCTTGTTGCAACAGGGTAACAGCTTGAGCGGCTTCGTCAGGTATGGCATCCATATTTTCGTAAAAACAATGAATGCAATTTGTGTGAAGATGTGTACCGGTGAACTTGTGATAAGCGATCACAACCGGCTACCCTTATCAGTGATAAGGGTAGCCGGATGTGGGTGCCGCAAGTCGTGGGTAGCTTATGGTGCAAGTTTACTGTATCGCCCAATTAAATTGCGTAAATAAATAAGGGCTTATTTTTTAGGATAGGGTATTGATGCTCATTGAAAGCTTAAATTTGAAACTTTTAAATTACATTGTTATCATAAATACAAAGTGTAGTTTTTGTAAAATTGGTGTATGTGTGCGTAGTAATAGGTTGAGTCGATTTGGTTGTTCGCGAGTGTAGTATGACTACTGCTCCGGAAAGCATTTTCTCTATACATGCGTCATACAGTATGTTGAACACACTGCAATATGCACGTATACATACTAGCTTCCCTCGGAAACACTACTAACAGTACTTTTTTCTGGATGAAAGATACCCTATGTCTTTTTCTGTACCCCTGACATCGTATATGCGAAATTACAGGTTAAAACGTGAAAGCATAACAGACAAACTCACATTCGCTTTTATAATATAAGACAGTATAAAGTTATTACTAGATACGTTTAGGTTTTTGCGTTGAACGCTGCGTCAATCGCTGCGTGAGACACGTGACATTTTAAGGGACGCAGACGTGGCGAACGGAGTGCGTTTTCTGTTGCGTCTAACGCATAAATGAACCGAGCGCTTTAGCATCGAATTTAGAGCGTGAGCGCTGACTGGGCAGGCGCCCCGACAGCGCTTACACACAGAATTCAACTCAAATTCAGTCAGTCAAAATCAAAGTCAGACAGTCAAAATCAAAGTCAACCAGTGTTCTAGCTAAACTATAAATATTCACGAACAATAAAATCAAACAACCCTTTATTCACATTATTTATAGAGTAAAATTTTTGTGCCAAAGTCTATTCCAGCATTGTAGTCTATACTACAACAATAACTGACGCAGTAGCCTAATTTGATCTCCATGAACCGGCTTCTGTTTAATTGTATTTATTATTATATCTTTTAAAATATAAATAATTTTAAAAGATATAAAGTTAAATACAATGTACTATGGAGACTATGTCAGCAACTTTTGTTTTCCTGCGTGAGAGCGTATCACACTACCAACCTAATTCAGGACTGCTATTGAAAACTTCTTAGTTGAATTTTTTGCTTTGTTGGCCCTACCTGGAAACTAAACATAAGCAACACAAGACCACAAAGTGCTAAGTCAAAGGCCCAAAAGCACGTAAAATATATAATCATAACACATAAATGATTATAACACTTATCAAAGATAAGCCGAGGAGGCATGCCGTCCATACCCACAGCACACGCCTATCATGCCGTCGAAATATGAATTTCCTACATGACGAGCAAAATACAGCTTTAACAAATAAATACAGCAATCAATCAACATAAAAATGAATACTTAGTGTGATTAGCATATAGTTAATAGAATACTAAAATAATAGTTGACGCACGATAACTGGCCAATTATTCAGATAGACATTTGTATATTTTAAAAGATTATGAGCAGTAATTTATAACCCGATTTAGCTTAGCTAGAAGATTTTCTAGCTAAGCTAAGATACTTGAGATAGAAGTGAGTTCATGTCGAGAGTGTAAAGAGTGATATTCAAGCACGCGACCACAAGTCCAATATTTCAAGCACTAGGAACTGCCAGTTTTATAAAAACTTTAGCTTTAAAACAGTATCTAACTTTTAGCCATTTTGTACTTTTTTGATAAGTTAAATAGTAGAGCCTCGCTGATTTCAGCATGAATAGGCCGGCTCGACCAGGGAAGGACTACCCTCTCAAAGAATATCGACGTGAAATAGCATTATTCCTACTGTTGTCACAGATAATATAATACTATACTAGTACAGATACTCAATCCTATACAAAAATCTTGGACACGCCTAACTCTGGTTATTCTGGCTGGCTGTTGTGTTTCGTTCGGTGAGTGAGAGTGCCGGAGGCCTAATCACCCCTTTCCTAAAGGGTCGGCAACGCGCAAGTGATGCCGCTGGTGTTACAGGCGTCTATAAGCTACGGTAACTACTTACCATCAGGTGGGCCGTATGCTTGTTTGCCACATTAGTTGTATAAAAAAATACCTAATCTCATGACTCTATGGGTTTCTGAAAGGCAGATCTAAAACGTTTATTTTGTCGCACATCTTATCTTATGTGGGGGCCAGTCAGTACAGACCGGCGACACTTCGACCCAGTGGGATCTTTTGTGTCGACACTCTCCCAATAACGACTGCCATAGATGTTCATGGCAGCCGGGACCAACGGCTTAACGTGCTCTCCGAGGCACGGAGTAGGCGATAATTGTCCATCAATACGCACATAATTTTGAAAAGTCATATAACTTCCAAAAGTCAGAGGTGCGCGACGTGGGTTCGAACCCGAGACCCTCTGCATTGCAGTCTGTTGTTCTCCCCACTGAGCTATCGCTGCTCTTTTGTCGCACATACGTACAATAAATAAGATAAATAAATATAAAACATAAAGGTCATAGGCTCATAGCTCATTAGAGCCACCCGACACCTGACCAGCACCGCCTCGCCTCGAGCCGTTAGTATTCTTTGTATGGAATACCATGGGTATACGCTCACTACATCAACTCTGGAGCGCCTAGCCCGCGGGCTGACCACGCGCGGACGACGATTGGGCCCCTCGGTGACCACCCGTTGCCTGCACACTTGCCTTGCGTTACCCACGCGCAGTTACCGAATGAATCGCGCGTCGTCGTCCGCATGTGGTCAGCCCGCGGGTTTCATCAAGTGTGACAGCTATGAGCGCCAATTCTCGGTTAGTAAAGTTAGACATAACGACATACATGTGTAGAGCTGGTGACGATCCCTGATAAACTATTCATCTATTCGCGGACATCGCAATGTCAAACTGTTGACTATATATCATCACGCTAAGATCAATAGGAGCGGAGCACCAATGAAGAATGTTTCAAAATCGGAGAGTATTTTTTCCTTTTGAGAGCTTCCGCTGCGTGCGCTGCGTAAACAGTTAAAGTTTCGCAAAAATCATGTATGACAGAATTGTTTCCCTTTAAAAGTTCTAAAAAAAAGTTCGCGACAGCATATGTCTATCTTTTAAGGTTGGCTCACGATAACCATTTTTATGCTAACGAAATTTGTTCTAAAATAATGCATTATTTGCGAAGGTATTTTTATAAACATGATATTAATCCTTATCCAAATAAATACGTTATTCATCACAAGTATTTAATTTAAAACAAAATTGCCCTTTACATCATTCGATTTCAATGAATATCTTAGGAGATATAGCAGTTTTAAAATGACATCGCAGCAAAATAATTACCCATTACAGACATAGTACAAACGATGTTTCTCCTGGTTTATTCTGCGTGATTACTACTGGTTCGATTTGAAAATTTCTTTTAGTGTTGGATAGCCTATTTATCGAGGAAGGCTATAGGCTATATAACATCACGCTACGACCCACGGGGGCGGCGCAGTAACGATAAACGCGGGTGAAACCGCGGTAACATCTAGTCTATACTATAGCTAAACCATTTAATTGAGTCCTCGCCTGCGGGGTGCAGCGGCGCAAGGGGAAGGACGAAAGCGGGAATGCAGAAGGGTGCGGGCGGCGGGCGAATTTTTGTCAAAACTCAGTTCGGTCGCTACACGATTAGCGATCGCACGTGACGTCTGTTGCCGACGCTTTGTTTGAGATATACAAGAGATTACATTCTAAAGATGAGTCGAAATATCTTCGGACATAAAATTAGTAGTCAGTGCAAGCAAATGGCTTTTAATGTATATGAATATTTTAGAAAAAAGAAACTAGATCCTAATTCTGCTGAATATCAAGAAGATACGGCCTTAAACAAAACCAATAATAATAAAAATAATATCTATACTAATATTATAAAGCTGAAGAGTTTGTTTGTTTGTTTGTTTGCTTGAACGCGCTAATCTCAGGAACTACTGGTCCGATTTGAAAAAATCTTTCAGTGTTAGATAGCCCATTTATCGAGAAAGGCTATAGGCTATATATCATCACGCTAAGATCAATAGGAGCGGAGCACCAATGAAGAATGTTTCAAAATCGGAAGGTATTTTTTCCTTTTGAGAGCTTCCGCTGCGTGCGCTTCGTAAACAGTTAAAGTTTCGCAAGAATCATGTATAACAGAATTGTTCCCCTTTAAAAGTTCTAAAAAAAAGTCTGCGACAGCATATGTCTATCTTTTAAGGTTGGCTCACTATAACCATTTTTATGCTAACCAAATTTGTTCTAAAATAATGCATTATTTGCGAAGGTATTATTATAAACATGATATTAATCCTTATCCAAATAAATACGTTATTCATCACAAGTATTTAATTTAAAACAAAATTGCCCTTTACATCATACGATTTCAATGAATATCTTAGGAGATATCGCAGTTTTAAAATAACATTGCAGCAAAATAATTACCCATTACAGACATAGTACAAACGATGTTTCTCCTGGTTTATTCTGCGTGATTACTACTGGTTCGATTTGAAAAATTCTTTTAGTGTTGGATAGCCTATTTATTGAGGAAGGCTATAGGCTATATAACATCACGTTACGACCCACGGGGGCGGCGCAGTAACGATAAACGCGGGTGAAACCGCGGGAACATCTAGTCTTTAAATATACTTACTGTGTTTTATTATAAAAAGACCCATGTGTCATATTTTGTTAATTAGACCTGATAGAGAAATTTCAGTCACAGATTTGAAACTGTTATTAAAAGTTGGACTAATATCATGTAACCATCGATCATGGTATATTTGATCGAAGCATGTACCATAACCCAATCATCAGACACGCTGTTGTGCAGTGTAATCATTACGTGCGACAAGGGATCCAGTTCAGCTCAATATAATTATATTATGCTGTGCATAGCTAATTCATTCTGCCATCTTCCTCATAGTTTTACTAATCGTTACATAATTTATACTAATATTATAAAACTAGATGTTCCCGCGGTTTCACCCGTTTTATCGTTGCTGCGCCGCCACCGTGGGTAGTAGCGTGATGTTATATAGTCTATAATAATTATAGCCTTCCTCGATAAATAGGCTATCCAACACTAAAATAATTTTTCAAATCGAACCAGTAGTTCCTGAGATTAGCGCGTTCAAACAAACAAACTCTTCAGCTTTATAATATTAGTATAGACTATTTACGCGATATGAGGTGAAAAACAAGATTGTTGACACGTGACTTTATTTTCTTAAATGTCCATAGAGGAGCCAAGCATAGGTAACTTCTCTCTCTCTCTCTCTGTGTGTGTGTGTGTGTGCGTCTCGCTCTCGCTCTTGTTATTCGAGCTGGCTCTTTTCTACTTGATGTTTGAGCTTTCATGGTCTAAAAATGTATACTAAATAATTCAATCTAAATAATCGGTCGTTATTTATTATAAAGTCTTTGGGGATTGCCGATAGAAGTGAAAACTTTAATCCTTGATCATAAACACTTCATTATACCAAATTATAAACCAAAAATAATTCAAAAATGGAAAGCGCTCGGTGACGATGACGCGGTTCCATGATTTTTGTTCACCCAAGAAGTGCTCAACGCGACTAAAGAAGTTTTCACAGTAATAATAAAAGGGGTGCAAAGCTATCAACACACTTCCCCTTGATATTTCTTGTGAACGCTATGTATGGAGGCTGTTGCGCCTTTGTATTTCAGTGTATCCTTTTCGGTAAGAACCTAATATGAGGAATTGGTATATTTTATTAGAGCTTAAAAAACTCGTATACAACAGCTTTGTCCGTCCGTTTGTCTGTTATACAAGTTTCAACTTAAGAACCGTAAGAGCTAGAGACTCGCGGTCAACGCCATTTGACTCAGCATTGTCGATATACCCCCGAAATGACTATGACCTTTGATCTCTGACCTCAAGGTCACGTGGTATCACGTGTCCTTTGCATATTACTTGAACCATTTCATCAGCTGTCAAGTCATGCCATCTGTGATCACATGACGATACTGTTTGAAAATATGTTTACTGTAGCTGCGACTTGTGGTGGCTAGATGGCGCTAAACACAATCAGTAAGGTTGACTTTGCAAGATTTAAAATAACCACTCTGGGAAACAAGAAATTGCATGTAATATGTAAATAGTAGGTAAATGTTAGTCCTAATAAAGCATATTACTGAATTTGTATAGGTCAGTTACGTTTACTTAATATGTAATTTTTAACTTATAGGTATTGACTGCTTGTATGTTGTAACTAGGCATCCGTATTAAAAGATTACTAATATAATATAAAATGAGAATAAAAATAAAATAATGTGGGACGAATGAGATAATATAATACTACCTACCTTAACTAATAGTAATCACAACTGATGATAACTTTTAATATATTCAAAGTAACATTTAATCTAACTCTATCTATCGAAACATTTGGGAAACTCAGAACTCAGTTGAATGTGAAAGTTAAGTACTTACTATTTGTTCACTGTATCTGCAACAGATGTCGTTATAACCAAATTTGTTCTTTTCCAGTTGTTGAAATTCTTTATTGACTTCTCGCTGGCGGTGTTGGTATCATTCATCATGACTATTCTTGTGGATGCTCCTTGTTCAGTTTTGGTTAAGCATTCCCTTGGTGGCGGTAAGTTATTAATATTTTTATTTATATGCTACTAAGGTGGCTAACTAGCATACGGCCCACCTGAGTGGTCACCGTAGTCTATGGACGCCTGCAACACCAGAGGCATCACTTGCGCGTTGCCGACCCTTTAGGAAAACAGGAAGTGGGAAGGAGAAGGAGCGGAAAGGGGAAGGGTCATTGGGCCTCCGGCACTCTCACTCGCCAAACGAAACGCAACAGTAGAAATATTGCTATTTCACATCGATGTTATGTGAGAGGGTAGTACCTACTTCCCCGGTCGAGCCGGCCCATTCATGCTGAAATCAGCGAGGCTCTACTACACATAACTTATATTTAGTTAATAAATCCACTTATGAACTGGTTATTAAAAACCACTATTGAGTATAGCTCAAGTTTAGCAATTATTAAAAAACAAAACAAAGATGATCAAAATTAAGTACTTAACAGACTATTTGGGTTAATAATAAAAATGCAGACCAAAGTTCAAATTGGTAACGCCGGCCAATTTTAACGGATACTGGCCATCTGCGCATGAAATATGTGCATAAGTGAATAAGTGCATAAGTGTGTGCACAAACACAAGTGCAATATGTGATCCCTAACTCACATGCTCTGATGGGACGGTAATTCGACAAAAATTAGGCGCAGGACTAACGGCTTTGCGTGCTGTCCAAGGCACGGGGTATTGGCGAAGTAGGTACATGGGGCATGGGATGTGACATGGGTCACAGCAATTGACATGCATTTGATCATCTGGCATCCATATGCATGTGGCTGAATTAGCAACTGATTAATGAATATTACGCTCAAACGTGTAGTTTCAGTAATCGCCTGGCTCAGACTAAATGAGTTAGGGAGCATGCACTTGAACGCGCGTCAAACAATGTAGATGTCTCCTCTAGTACGTAATGCAGAATACACTCAAATGTTTAATATTTTTATTTTTATTACAGGTATTAAGAAGCCACCGGCAAAAGTAGAGCTCGATATTGAAGACAAGAAGATTCAAGATAATAAACATATTGAATAGTTTATTTTTGTTTAAGCCATGTTAATTTATTCATATTAAAGTATATTTTCCTTTCATTAAAAAATAAAATAGGATTTTGACTGACTAATTAGAGTATTATCTACATAGTATCACGCCTTTACACTCAAAGCTGGGGAAATGATAAAATAAAGCCTCTAATACCTAGATGGTGATCAGCAATGGTTTTAAATGTCACGAAACAGGCCTGATGCCGTCCACTCCCTAAGAATTTATTAACACAAAATCCCAATACCACTTTGTCGACCCGCGAATTGAACGCAAGACCTCGTACTCGGTAGCATACGCTACCGCAGCGCCTCCAAGGCTGTCATAATATTTCTAAACAGTATTATGTTGTATCTATTTAGAAGAGAAAAGTCGCAGCGATAGCCTTATACTACTTATTATTAGACTGTTTGAGTGTCATTTAGAGGTTTTAAGTTTATCCCCAAGACACGCACCTCGAACGTTTTGAAGTTATATGCGTATTAAACAGTTAATTACCGCTCACTTTATCGGCAAAGGACACCATTATGAAGAAACTTGCTTGTTTTAGAGTTCATCATAATGTTTTTAAATATGTGTAAGGTCTGTAAATTCAACACATCAAGGGCTTACAGCCTTCGTAGACATCTCTTAAAAGAAGTCGCTGTATTTCCAGGGCAAGAGACAGTGATCAATCTCATTCTATATTGCCTTATCAGGGTGCTCTCTTTGATATTAATTTGAAAGAGTTGATTTGATGTCATTGGTGTACGCATCAATGTGTGCGTGACTATACAGTAGCATGCAGGCCAGCATTCTGTATGAATGTAATTTGTGGCGCTTTTAATAAAAACCTTAAACATAGCTTTCATACTGACATTGCTGACTTTGGTTTACAGAAGACTTGCTATATTTCAATGATTTCTATACATATTCCAGCCTTCTGGCAGTACGTAATAAAACACAGATTTCGATATTTGTATTTTTATTTATTCAACTAGTAACTAATTACATAACTGCTTTTATTTTTCTATTTTGCTATAATTCTTTCATTGCGAGATTAAATTTAAATTCGTCATAAATTATTATTTATATTACAGAGTGCATTAGATTTACATTTCGCTAGCTTTAATAAAAACCGTAGCTATGCTTTAGATCCTATGTAAATAGGAAGCGAGCATATGATCATCTACCGAGTTATTGAGAATTTCCCTAAATCCCAATATCTCTTCGTCTAACACAAGAATCAAACCCCAGATCTCACTACCATAAGCGGGAATTTGATCAACGAGGCTGCAATATGCTGAAATAAAAGTACTTCTGCTAACTGGCCTTGCCAAGTTAAACAACAGAAATTATGACGAATTTATACACCATATAATAAGATCACATTTATTGTAACTATCACAGATACTTAATACGTAATGTGTTGTAATTATAAAGAAATGGACCGTGTTGTATAAAATGTGCCCACATCCAAAAGTGCTTGTTTTCAATATATATAAACTTTTTTAAATCTCTTACGATGGTATTTTAGAATTAATTCAATTAGACTTAGACCCAACAGGAGTCCTTTATCATGAGGAAATTGGTCTTTAGCAACGTCAGGCGCTACTTATGATCAGAACGACCTTTTGCGGTGACGTCAGGTGCGATTGGTGATTGAATTGTCCTAGCAGCGGAGTCAGGCGCGTCTCATAACCAGAGTGTCTAGTGCGAGTTTGTTTTATGTTAACGCGATCGACACGTTTGTGACGTTAGGCGCTCCGATTGGTCGGCTTCAAGCTCTCAACCCATTAGAGAGCCATACGCGGCAAACGTTTCGGTCGCGTTAACGTAAAAACAACTGGCACTAGGCACCCTGAACTTTTCGAGCCACGTGATGTGCTACACATGAGCAAACTTTTTTAAGAAAAGCAGAAAGAAAATAAAAAAAATAAAAAAAAACCTTTCGCGCAATGCTTGGTGTCATGATGCCCATGCATGCTAGAGAGAGGAGTATTTACTTATGTTTTCTATTTCTCATGAGTTGTAACATTAATATACAACACAATCCAAATTATCCAAGTTAAATCTCATTCAGATATATAAATATATAAATTCTATAATATAAATTCCCACTACCTATGTATATATATATATATATATATAAACTTTCAATATTCAAATGCGTAAGTAACAAGTCATTTAAAGTAAACTTTCAACAATGAGGTGTTTGTAAAGTACGATTCAGACCTAACGGAGAATTAGAGAGCAAAAGAATAGACGTAAATTAAGTTAAAATGTACGTATTGCACGTATTGCATAACATGCCTTCCAGCGTAAACATGCGTCTTAACTATTCTCTTTACGAATGGTAGCAACAGCTTTTTGGAGCTCCGTAGAGTGGCCAAAATTCAAGTTGGGCTTCACACATTCTCGAATGCCAGTCGCAGGGTTTCGGTTAGAGTTCTGGAATAAACTGTATAAAGGATCTACTCAGGCCTTTTTCTTTTATTAACCGAAACAAACTTCCATTAATAACACTGGGGAACAAAAAAATATATATTTTCTGCTGTATTAATTTTGTTACTGGTTTTAATAAACACATTCATCAGTCATACACGAAATGTATTTACTTTGTATGGATTGACTCTGGTTTTTGAGATATTCAACATAGAGGACGGTTCCATCAGGACATTAAAATAATTAAAGAATGATACCAAGGCCGATGGGACAGCCATATATTATTATGATGGCAAACTATTCCTTGATTTTATTAAGGGATGGTTCTAAATATAAACACAATAGAAAAGCTTACAGATAAAGTTTTTCTAATATTTTTTTCATGCTTTTTGTAATAGCATAATTATGTATTAAGTTTTCTTGTCGTTATTATATAGCCGCTTCTAAAATAAATATTTAATATGTAATTGTATTTTTATTTCGACCTTTATTCCGTCATATAGTTATAACATCTTATGTCATAAACTTGAGTCAATCAAATCTGATATTTTTCTCATATTCAGCATACTGAACTTACACAAAATTTACTTCAACTTACCATGCCGCAAAATGACTGTTCCCCAGTGTAATAAACGTTCTACGTGCGAGTACACAGTCAACGCAAGCTCTAAATCATACTATTTTGAAACTGAGATACACAGATATTCGCGCCAGGGTGATACAGCATTGTTATAGTCACAAAATAGACAATTTATTGCCGCTGCTAACATTTACCCAAGAATGTATTCTGTGACTGTCAATGCGTCATTTTTGACAGTCCCATTTAATGTATAGTATTTATCTATACATCAATACAAATAAATAAAATTGAAGTGTCTGTTTGTAATGTCAAAATAACAGCTTTTTTTTCTAATGCATATGAAAGTGTATAAGGTAAATAAAAAAGTTCATTTGTAAAATATTAATTGGTAATCTTGATGCAGATGTCTATTAAGAGGCGATATAGCAATGGTAGATAACCTATCCGGAAAAATCTATTTTTTAAATTTTTGTCTGTCAGTCTGTTTGTTCCGGCTAATCTCCGAAACGGCTGAACCGATTTTGACGGGTCTTTCACTGGCAGATAGCTGATGTTATAAGGAGTAACTTAGCCTACTTTGATTTTAGAAAAAACGTAGGGTTCCGCGGACACACACTTTTTAGTTAAAATCTACGCGGACTAAGTCGCAGGTAACAGCTAGTAAATAATATTCTAGCAGCAAGAAATGCGCTCTTTTTAGAACGATATTTCCATACTCAAATTAACCCATTTAAAACCAAATGAAAATGACAATAGATATTCCATAAATTATTTAATTAGTAGACAATTTAGAGGTAAACTAATAAATGAAACATGAAAAAATTACAATATTCGAAAAAATTCCACGAAATTACAGGGGTGTTCCCAAACTGGCACAATGGCTTATTATGAGGGAAAATTTACAAAGTATGACTTTTCAACGCAAAGTGTTTCTTTACATTTTTACAGTTCCAGCGTCTTGTAACATGAAATATAAAACACTTCACTCGTGTTGGGAGCTTTTTAGAAACGTGGTCAACGCTATCTAATCGCAATCCTTCTATATTATAATTATGATAAAAAACGAGCTGAAGTGATTGTCAGCAATAATATCTGGCGACGCTTCTTCGAAAAAGCAGTCTATCCATCAGTTCTTTGGCAATCACAATCTATGGCAATCTCCATGCGTTTGCCATATCCATGTCAATTATATAAGTGAATAGTACCCACCCCCACTTCTTGCCGTGGATGATAACCCTTACAGTGATATGGTTTTACTTAATTATAATTTTGAAATGCGTGCAGATTATGCACATCAACCTTTTCTTTTATCTGTATACCATCTTTATACAGTTCGTAAAGGTTCATGAGAGTCATGATTGGTTGCTATTGTGCAAATAATTATCTTTCCAACGTACCAACATAATCTCATTATTTTTATTAAATCTATAATCAAATTCAGCCCTTGGAAAAAACAAAAGCCAAGGAAAGGACACTTTTTAGTTCGATTACCACGAATAGTTTTAGTGGCACGGTAACCTAAATGCCGTAACACATATAGAAGATCACAGCTGGTAAATGGAATGAATGTTGGCGAACAGAGACAGTAGACAGCACTGATTGTGTCGAACTGATTCGTTATCTTTTAGCAGACAAAGGTTCATCATCCCTGCTATATTCGGATGACGAGAGTATTCCAATACCACGAACAAATACCACTACATTACCAGGGACTTGGTTAGGTAAACAGCGAGGCGCCATATCATCGTCACCCTCTTCTTCATCAGTAACAATGCTTGGCTCAAGTGGAAATAAATCCATAAGGTCAAATCATATTCTAAATCGTTGTCACTATGTTCGGCCAAGGTATTTATAACGTCTTCTAAACCCTTAAAGCTATTGCTGCTACTAAAATATTGTTTGCAACTTATTTTTATTTCGTAAAAAAGAAAATATATTTAGTACACTTGTAGCCAATGTGCCAATTTTGGTACATCTATGTTTATGTAACTATATTTTCTTATGTAGGGCAACTAACTGCATCAGAATACTTTTATGTGCTAGGTAGTTTGGTTATCTTATGATAACGTAAGCAATAATAAAAGAATTCATTACCAATGTTATCAAATAGTAAAAAGAGTACACTTACCTCCGCTGTCGGAACAATAACAAACTTTAACACTTAAAAAACCGAATATTTATAAACATATACTCAGTCATTGATTATTATGCGAAACCAACGTAATCTTAACTGCACAACAAAATAATAAGTGGATGGCTAGACATATGTTTTTTTTTAAATGAACCCCTATATCATAACTGTTCCCAAATTGACACAGTGGCAGTGGTCAAGAATGGGTTAATTTCGTTCTCCATTATATTTTGTGCTATTCAAATAGAATTTCAGTAAAACATATGATTGCAATGTCATTTTGTGTACATTTTCGTCACAAAATACACAAATTTGGTAACACTTAAAACTAACACAAGAAATGTCCGAGACACACTCAATTGGCAAGACGACTCCCTACATCATTTGAATTGAGAACTTCCATTCTATAAAGAGATACAACATACATACGACACCTTACAAAGCAGATTCACAATGTCGCCATGGACAAAAAACAAAATATTTATCATCTATCTATGTTTCAAGAATTTACTAACGTAAGTCATGAATTTGTTCGAGAACTCAGCTGTTAGGCGGTACTTCAAGGCTAAATACGCGAACGTTCTATGGACAAAAGTGAAGATTATCAGCGCTACAACTTGTATTATGTATGTATCGGTTTCCATACCCATGTCTCTTAGAATTAACTTTGGGTCTGAGTATAAACAGAATTCTTCTGGGCACTCCATGTAGCTTCGATGCTGGTATAGAGCTAGAGAGAATCCGGTGACTCCATAGCGTAGGAATGAGGCTGACATAAGAGCTCTCATGGATCCTTCGATGTAAGCGCCGAAACCCATACCGTAGCACGCCAGGGCCAGAAGAGGAGCTGCCAACGCTGGGGCTACTATTGACCCGTTCTGAAAACAAAAGAATGATTAGCTAATTTAGTTTAGGATTCGATTGCTTGAACAGAAATTCTATATAATTATTTTTATCTCTTGGCCAATGCTTGGCTCCCGGGAACCACACACGATTTTCCAGTTGTGTCTAAATGCCAGCTATTGAAAGTTTTAATAAGTAAAGGTTTCCTTTCGTAAGTTCAAACCTCCCTTCCTACTGTTGGAAGTATGAACCAATTTAAAAATAATCTCGTTTGCAGTCAAGTCAATGACAACTAGTAAAAAATCACTAATAACTACTTGAATTTTATAATTTTATTGCATTGACACTCTGATACAGTGATCTATTAATGGCAGAATTTATTATTACCGATTCTGGTGAGCCAAATATAAGTTTCGCATATAAGGGGCGGTAACTAATTGTAAATATAAGCATAATTAGTCAATATTAGCTTTACTATATTGTATCCACTTTAGTTGTCATCATTCCAGTCAAACACCAAATATTAGTCAAAGCAATTTCTTTTACTTATTGCAATACACTGCTGATTTAAAAGTAACTACATAAAATCCGTATACGCTAATACTCACAGTTGCGCTGAATGTAGAGCCGATAGCTAGGCCGAATCCTTCCGAACAGATGGCCACGAGTATCCCGGAGACGGAGAACAACGCGAACCTATTCCACTCCAGCATCTGTCCCGACATCAGGTACGTGATCACCATGAATACCATTCCGAGAACGAACTGAAATAAATACGTTTGTCTAGGTTAGTTTTTGTTAAGCTGTAGGAGTTTTAACGAATCTAGCATTATGTTAATATCATAAAGGTTTTGGTCAAGAGCAGTTTCTACTGCAACTACTTAAAATGCCATACACATTGTTGCCACTGTTTTTGTGTAGTATATTCTTGTTCCATTACGTGAGCTATATAAGTACCGCAGAATTATCACTTATATTTATTTTCTCTTTCGACTGGGAATGTATCTCCGATCCATAGAAGATCCACAACTGTACGATTTGTTTCTGTGGTGGATAGTATAGGGCCAGGATCCTTGAAGAGAAACTGTAGGTACTAAGTACTAGTAGCAAGGAAGTCATTCATTTTTTTAATTCTTTATTGATATAGGAGTTTTTGTCCAAATAGGCACGTCAATTCCATTGTACCTAATTCTAGTTAAGTACTAGTCATTCATTTATAGCCCGTTTTTCGCTAACTGTACATGTAGGGCAGTAGGGGTACGTCGGTGGCCAGAATTGACGCTATTTTATATCTGACATTTCAGCAATTTGCAGGTTAATATTGTCAAAGTTACTTACCATGGTGGGCAAATTGGATAATGTCAAGGCAACATAGTAGGCTTTGAGACTGTACCAGTGATTGAAAGACTCTCGACGTAGTAAGCGAACTTGCAGTGGAACTGAAATGAAAATAAATGCCACATTCTTAATAGGAATTGTCATTTCAATCTTAACAATGGATTAGAGCGCATATACCTATAACACAAATTTATTTTTATAATGGGTTTAAAAGTTTAAGCAAACACTAATGTTTTTATTATTTTATTGAATGGATACTTTTTTTCAAATAATGTTTTTTTTTATTACCAACTACTATACCATATTGTGGAAAGCAATAAAGTATTGAGTACCCACGTTTTCACTACAATCATCGGCCATCATAAACCAAATACTGAAAGATTTTAGCACTAGGTATATCTAAGTACCTAATGATTCATTATATGTAGGAAGGTACTACATGTTAGTCATCTATCCCTTGGCAACGGCTTAGTTTTTATTGTATTGCATGGTAGGTACGTCAGAAACAGCGAAATTCACAATTTGGTCAGATGTTATTGTTCTGCACGCAGCAAAATCGCTTGTGTTTGGTCCCTTCACTTAACCCAATTTAGAAACGTATACGACAATATTTTGCTTGATTGAAATGATAGCCCAGATTGTGCTTTACGATGGTGGGAGCTTGTAGAGTTTATTATAATTTAGTCAATATGAAAAAAATCTGGACAGGAAAGCCACCGCTAATTATTTTAATTTGCTAGATACCTACCTTATTTGAGTTATTTAAAAAATATATTTATATTGGCAAGGTTTTGCATCTATTAAAGATAAAATGGAAAAGTAATGATACGGTAATGTCAATTGAAAGAAAATACAAGTTTTAAAAGCAAAGCATGTGCTAAGATCTAATAAAACAGTGTTTTCCTTATAGAGGCTAACTTAACAAAATAATATTTCAATCACAATTTTGTTAATTGATAGTAAAATTTACGTAGGGTTACGTTTCTTAATATTTTAAGAATAATTGAAAAATAATGAAATGAAAAATGAAATGAAAAGATTTTGCATTTTGTAGTATAATATTACCCTTCCAACTAAGCTGAGTTCTTGTGTCACGAGTGAGTTCATATCGGTAGTGATATGGTTATGAAATTGCTAATAAACATTCTACTTTATTGGTATATCACTGCTTTAAAATTGATTGGGCATTTTATCAATATCATAGCACTGATGACTCAGTAGTAAAAAGTACAGAACGTCATAAATTTGAATGTCAATTTTCCAGCATATTATTTTTCTATGAAGGCTAAGGGTATACAGCTAATTTGTAAATAAACACTTACATAGAAGTACTGGCACCATAGTATACGTGTACACGAAGAACACTAAACAACTAAGGCAGAATTTGAAATTGACTGCCGGCACGGCGGCGTTGTTGCCTACGTTAAAGAATATACTGCCGAAGAGGACCGCGGACGCCAAGTGATGTAATAGTTGGATCCAGAGCGCCGTCTGCAAAGAAAACTAGGATTAGAAAGTTATAGCCAGCCTGTCTGTCTGTTTGTCGGCCTCGATGGCGTAGTGGTTGGTGTAACCGACTGCCACGCATGAGGTCGCGGGTTCGATTCCCGCACAAGTCAAACATTTGTGTGCATGAACATGGGTGTTTGTCTTGGTCTGGGTGTTTCTATGTATAATATGTATGTATTTACAAAAAAAAAAGTATATAATATATGTATGTTTATCCATTGTCTAGTACCCATAGTACAAGCTCTGCTTAGTTTGGGCTAGATGGTGTTGTGTGTATGTGGTAGAATATTATTATTATGGTTGGTTTAATTTGTTTTTTCTCGAAATAAAATTCGGTATTTAATGAAAACCACGGGTCTAGGCCAAGTGGGGTTCATTTGGGGCATTGTTTATTATTATTATCTTCTTCTCCCTAGCCTTTATTATTCCCAAGTCACTTGGGTCGGCTTTTTAGTCTAACCGGATTTGACTGGATATCAGTTTTTACACAGAGCGACTGCCATCTGACCTACGCAACCAGAAGGCTAACGATACCCTAAGGCTAGACCAGTGTCAGGATATTAGAGGGCACTGACTTCCCAATAACGATTGCCATAGATGTTAATGGCAGCCGGGACCGACGGCTTAACGTGCTCTCCGAGGCACGGAGCAGGCGATAATTGTCAATCAATACGCACATAATTTCGAAAAGTCATATAACTTCCGAAAGTCAGAGGTGCGCGACGTGGGTTCGAACCCGAGACCCTCTGCATTGCAATCTGTTGGTCTCCCTACTGTAATAATACTATATCAACCTATAAAAAGCGCATAGAAGATGAATCACGCTTTCCCCGCTAAGCTCAACTCCTGGATAGAATAAAAAATGCGGCTTTTCCAGTTAGGACATTCTCAATGCTGCTACTTCTATCTGATAGTTTATATTGCTACTTTTATGCAAGCTTTGCAATGTCTATGAAACATTTTAATCAAGTGATCTAAGCCGATCTCGAATGAGTTATCTTTAAAATTGTAGGTGTTATACCGCTTACTTTAACAAATAATAGAATGTGTGATTTGGCAATAAAACAGTTGTAAGTGACAAAAATGACTGCCTTTCGAGTAAAGCCTTTTGCTCAACTACCTGAACTCATAAGAAAGGGTTTCCCTCCACTACAGTTCAGCGAAGGGGCAGTATTCAGTAGCAGCACGGAGTCTGATACTGCCCGGTAGACGGCAATAAGTTACTGCGTAAATGTTATAACCATAGCTTGTGAAATAAGAGTGTAATAAAGCCCTGGCTCCCCCTCCAGAGATATAATAATAATAATAAATTCTTTATTTCCATAGTATACATAACTAGTACATGACGTTCCGTTGGTCCCAAACTAGGCTGAGCCTGTGTCTTGGGCACCATTACAAAATTATGCAGGTTGTTTATAACTTATAGTATCCAGTGAATAATTAACTAACAATAGAATTTTAATAAAATAAAAGTATAAAAAATTAAAAATTAGTAAAAAGTACATATGCGTGGTTGTGTATTGTACATATTTGCGTGTAAGTATGTGTGTGTCAGGGTGTGTATGTGTGTGTCAGGGTGTGTATGTGTGTGTATGTGAATGTATGTTAAATTTTGCCTACTTTTGTATTATTTAACAATTTTTAAAATGTTTTCTGCGTCAAAATATGATATTTTTAAGAGCCAACATCTGACCTTAGTATTCATTTCTGTTTTACTGATATTTTGGATGTTAAGTAATGCACTTACTTTGTTAAATATATGTGTTTGTAAGAATGAGGGTAATCGTTGAGCAAAAGTGGAGTTTACGGCTATAGTAGGAATTTTTAATTTACGTTTGTTCTGCTGCTCACTTACATTGTTTTCACTCGTGGCTTTAACGTACATTTTTGTAAAAACCTTGGATATGAAGATTTTTCTTACTCCTAAAACAGCTGCTTCTTTATATAGTATGTCAGTTGGGAAACGGAAAGGTTTGTCTAACATAACTTTTAAGACAGCACGTTGCGCTCTTTCAAGCTCTATCATGAATTTTTGGGCTGATCCACCCCATACTAAAACGCAATATCCTAATAGAGATTGACAGAGAGCTACGTAAACTAATTTACAAACATCCTTAGGCGCAGAATCACGTAAGAGTTTCATTATATAAATAATTTTCCGTGTGCGCTTTGCTAATCCCGTGATGTGAATTTTAAATGAGAGGTGTTGGTCTATAATGACTCCTAGATACCGCAATTGGTCAACTTGAACTATGTTGCTACATTGGCATCGCGAGTTATAACTGTCGAAATAAGGACATGAGTCTGCATGAAGTTTGATGTTCCATTCTGGTATACCAGTTGCACGTGTTTTTCGAAATGCTATGTAATTAGTTTTCGTGATGTTAAGGGCTAGCAAGTTAGAGTCAAGCCAATCAGCAAGTTTACGAACACCTGTTGCAGCCCGTGTATAAACTTCAATCCAGTCGATGCCATGAAATATGATAGCTGTATCATCAGCGTAGCAAATGAGATCAGCGTTAGGGATATCTATACCGAGTATTCCATCTATGTAAATTATAAATAGTGTAGGGCCGAGGATACTACCTTGTGGTACGCCGAAACAGATATCTTGCTCATCACTAACTTGATTTCCTACTTTAATACATTGTCTTCTGTTGCTTAGGTAACTACAGAACCATTGTAGTGCAGATCCTCTGACGCCGAATGATTCTAACTTGCGTAAAAGTATTCGCACAGATACGGTATCAAAGGCTTTTGCAATGTCTATAAATAGGCCTAAACAACGACGGCCTTGATCTACATGTTTTGAAATTATGTTAGTTAGAAGTTCAACGGCATCTTCTGCAGATCTACCTTGTCTGAATCCAAACTGTCGTTCTGACAGTAGAGCCTTTTTTTCTAAATAACTAACGACACGTTTGTTAATAAGTTTTTCAAGTATTTTGGAAAAGATACTAAGCAGGGATATGGGTCTGTAGTTATCAGGAGTATCTTTAGGCCCACTTTTATGGATAGGAGATACTGAGGCTATTTTCCACCTTTCAGGGAAGGTACCTGTAGTCATGCTAAGGTTGCAAATAAACGTAAATGGTTCTAAAATATAATGCCTAATATTTTTGATAAAGGGAGCTTTGTAACCATCGAGCCCAGGAGCGCTATCATTTTTGAGACTTTGTATTATCGTGTCTATTTCGTATATATCGGTAGGGATCATAAAAAACGATTCTGACCCAAAATTCTTAGTTTTAACGTTAGTAGCTAGAGCGTCCTCTGACGTACAAAGCTTTTCTAGTATTTTATTAGATAAATTCTTGCCGAGTGACGAAAAATAATTGTTATGATTGTTTAATGCTTCTTTGGGTGAAATACTGGATGCTGTTAGTTCTTGACAGTCACTTTTCTTTTGTGGAAAGTCGCAAATGTTTTTAATCGCACCCCAGAGTTTCTTCGTATTGTGATGATTATCCTGAAGTAATTTACTATCGTAACTGCTTTTAACTTTGCGAAGGATTTGTTTAAAGAAGTTCCTATATCTTGAGTACGATACCTTCAGTGTCTCGTTGTCGGGATTAAGTCTGACTTGCGCGTGAAGTTTGTCTCGAAAACGCATGCAACGTATGAGGCCGGGGGTAATCCAGGGTTTAATTATGTTCTTTTTACGGTTACTAATTGTCTGTGTGTTTTTTGCTACAGCCGAACTAACTATGTTCTCAAAAACGCTTAATGCTTCATTAACATCATTGCTGCTATTTACCGGAGACCAATCTGTACGTTCCAGATCTAATTTAAGGGCATCGAAATCAATTTTTATATAATTATTTAATTTATTTTTATTGACTTTTTCTTTTAATGTATTTAGTCCAACCATAACTGCGTCATGGTCTGACAGAGTGCATTTTGCTACGATACCCAGTATAGCTCCATTATTTCTAACAAACGCATGATCGAGACATTTATTTCCGCGGGTTGGTTTAGTAATAGCTGGCAACAAACCATATTGTGCCATTAAACATTGATAATCTGCGTTATCTCCACTGGGGTTCTCGGATAAAAGATCTATATTAAGATCGCCTGTTATGACCGTTGTACTTTTTTTAGGTATTTCTTGTAAAGTTTTGGCTAATGTTTCTAGAAAATTGTTTAATCTACTGAACGAAGGGGATCGATATATACCAAAAATATTGAAAGTCTTATTTATATTAACTATTAAACAATTTGAGTCAGCAATTTCAGGCTCTATTGCAGTTGCTATATGGTGGTCCCTCATATATATTGTTACACCTCCTGATTTATTGAGGTATTTTGTCGTGTGGAATTCCTTATACCCATCTAACTGTCGGATTGTAGAGTTTTCATGAAGCCAGCATTCTGTTAGAACTATTACATCAAAATCTATATTTAAACGCTGTATGACCACTAGGAAGCCATCAAAGTTTTGTTGTATACTTCGAATATTTAAAGTCAGGATCTTAAAGTTGTAATTATTAGTCAAAAGGTCCTTGGAGAGTTCTAATTCATCTAATGAGTGACATTTTATACTAAGTGTTTGTTCAATATTTTCTTGTAGTTCTAGGTTATCCATGTTAAGTAGTTAAAAAATATATAAAAATTATAAGGATAATGTGTTTTTGTATCACTCATATTTACATAAAATGTTGACCTTAAGTTAGGATAAAAACAGATTTTACTGTATTGTTTGGATGAAGCACTTAAAAGAGTAGAGTAAATGTAAATGTGTGTATGTTTTGTGTTATTTTTATGTATAATAATTATTGTGTAAATAAAATGTTTGTATACTAACCTATGTTTAGAATATTTGAAAAAGAAAACATGACAATATATTAGCAAAAATGAAAAGTAAAAATATAAAGATATTATATAAGAAAATATTAAAATACAACAACTGTTATAACTGTCTCTAAATTGGCCTCTGTAATGAAAATGGTAAACAGCTTTGTTGTAGATATTTATAGAGGAGTAATAACTATAGTTAACAAAGTTACGGTGCAGCTCGAAGCAACTTAAGATTTTTATTTTTAAAAGACCATTCACGCACTAGATATAATTACTGCGTCGCGGGGGACTTCACATACATTCAAACAATTGATTCAAAGAGAACAGCTATAATCGGCACAACTATTTATGTATCACACAAATTTTTGTCCCGTGTGGGGTGGGTGGCCCAAGTTCGGTCTGTGTGGAAAACCTTGGGGGAACCCTATTTCCAGCAGTGGACGTCTTTCGGCTGAGGTGGTGATGTGGGGATCTAACGACCACTTTAAACGACTACGCCTTCCATGCAGTCAGATTATACATGTATATACGTTACTAGTATCGGTAGCCGGCCTATCGTCCGTTTTGCGTTGGCTTTGTGCCAATATAATAAAGATACGACCTGACTAGGTTCTAATTATAGTTCACTGTTATAGCTTTTGCCAATAAATGAAAACAGAGCATGGAAATATTGGCTGTTATTGCTTATGTTATGCCAGCCAATATTGCCGCACCAAGCTCACAATATAAAAAAAATATTTTGTTATTTTCTTAAACATTGGGAGATGTATAATATAATATCATCCCTGTATTAAACTATCCCATTGCTGGGCACGGGCCTCTCGGTATGGGAAGGGTTAGGCCATAGTCTACCACGCTGACCCAGTGCGGGTTGACAGACTTCACATATCATCGAGAACATTACACTGGGCAACCAAAAAATATATATTTTCTGCGGCATTCATTTTATTACTGGTTTTAATAAACACCTTCATCAGTCATACACGAAAAGTATTTACTTTGTATGAATTGACTCTAATTCTTGAGATATTATACATAAAGAATGGTTCCATCAGGACATTAGAACAATGAAAGAAAGATATCAAGGCCGATGGGACAGCCATATTATGATGGCAGACTATTGATTGTCCTCTGAACACTAACACAATAGAAAAGCTTACATATAAAGTTTTTTCTAATTTTATTTTTATGATTTTTTTGATAGCATATAATATATATTAAGTTTTCTTGTCGTTATTATATAGCCGCTTCTAAAATATATATTTAATATATGTATAATTGTATTTTTATTTCAAACTTCTTTTAGTCATATAGCTATAAAGTCTTATCTCATAAACTAGAGTCAATTTAACAAATCAGATTTTTTTCTCGTATTCAGCATACTGAACTTACACAAAATTGACTTCAACTTACCATGCCGCAAAATGACTGTTCCCCAGTGTTATTGAGAACTCTTAGATATGAAGGTTTCCTCACAATATTTTCCTTCACCGTTAAAGCAAGCGATAATAATTAACTATTTAATACGCACATAACTACGAAAAGGCAGAGATGTGCGACTTGGGATCGAACTCGAGACCTCTGCGTGGCAGTCCAACGGTTTCCCACTAGGCTCTAAAATTACAATGTAAGCCGTTTTGCCGCCACTGTTTTAGACTCGATGCTTATGACAACAACTATTAGTGGATCACACGAATTTTTGCTCCGTGTGGTGATCGAATCCACTACACTCGGTGACCACTTAAAGCACTATGAAACCCCAGCAGTCGTTCTTAAAAACAAATGCTTACCGAATTCCTTCTATTCTGCATGAACATCCGCTGGCTAAGGATGGTAAACTGTGTCCAGAAAGTCGTGGGAAATTGCATATTCTTCGTAGTCTGTTCTTTAGTGACGTGCTCAACAAAAATCCTTTGGATGGATTCGTCTGAGTGTAGAATCGGTTTCCTGAAACACAAGACTTACATGATTAGTCTCTCAAATGTTTATTATCGAAGTAGGACGGCGAAGTTTTCTGTACCCATGTTTCATTGCCTATATATAATTTGAGACGAGCCTTTTTACCATCTACTATTATTATTCAATACTGTATTACCTCATGGGGAGGCATCGCAAAATCTGTTATTCTTCTTTGAAAGAGCACAAAGAGCAATCCTAAAAGTATCTGCACATCGACGTTTTCGCTATCCCACATGCCTTTTGTAATAAAATTCTAAAGTACTACTCAGTCTCAATCGAAATATATTTTTACCAATAGGTATTTCGCATTTTAAGTCCATTTCTTTATAATAATATAAACAAAACTGCGATTTATGACACAAATTATGCAAACACTAAGCAATTAGTTCAACAATATTTACAAACCTTGAACTACGTTCAAACTGAAAATGTGATGACTGTTGTTTAATAAGTGTTACGCAATAAAATAGCTCTTTAATTAGTCAGTAAACACTTAGTTTATAATGTACCTAATTCATAAGTTTTTGTATACAAATAATAAAGTTTTATAAGTATTGTTTAAGAATTTATATCTATATGATATGTACAGCATGTGCCCTTAATGCCTTTGGCACAGGTTTACCCAAGAACAGGAACCCCTTATATTTTACCTTTACGATTTAACCTAAGCTCTGTACCAATTTTAGTTGAATAAATGATTATTATTATTATTATTATTGCTGATTGCCTGGTATAAGAACTTATTGCTTCTCGACTCGGGCATCAAATCCGGGACATTATGTTTAGATCCATACTACAGTGCAAACTTATTCCAAGAGACCAACCTTAGAAATTATAAGCCAGGTAAGACAATACCAACAAAAATAGATTTGGCGTTTTTTTTTTAGATATGAAAAAGAAAACCCCAAATCTATTTTTGTTGGTAATGTCTTACCTGGCTTATGGCTACCTGGCTATTATTGTTTTACTCCAAAGTTTACCCTAAAGACAGAATTTTATGTTTAAAAATTTTATGTTTTCTGTTTGTTTCTTTAATTAAGTTGTTAGTTTAGTTGTAATTATAATTTGCAAGCTGTGGTTTCCTATAATTGAGGGACTATACACGCTAAGAACTTTATTACTGCTATATAATGTATGTTATTGTATATTCCTTTGTTGGAAATCCTTAAATAAATAAATAAATAAATAATTTCCTGTATAGCATGAGCATTCCTCAAGTAGTAAAAAAAAATATTCTAAGTATGTTTTTACTAATCCTTAAATCTATCTACTAGAAAAGATGGCAATACATAAAAAGTCCTCCCTCGTTCAAGTTTTACGACTATTCGCCAATATTAAGCAGGTGATGCATTTTGTTTTTTTATAGCCAGATCAGCGAGAGAGTGGAAATTTGCTTCCGAGTTCCGTTATCATAAAATATATTTTCATGAAACAGATTGCATCGGTGTGCCTCTTTTAGGGTACCGTCCCCAATGTCAAGTCCCGAGTGCTTACGGAACTCCTGTGCAGTGTATCTATCCTACTTTTATATAGCTGTAATCTTTGAACTGCTGAAATATAGATAGAATGTGTTATTATGGTGAATATCCTGACATATAACAAAAAATTGGAGCTACTGCTTACTTAAGGTGAATTTTCAAATAGGACAATAAAACATAAAGGCTGGGCAAGTGTGAGTCGGGATTGTGCTATTGCGGAGTAGTTGCAAACCCTCGGTGCGCGTATCGTTATAAGTCCAGAATTTTCATAAAATTTACTTATTTAGTATTATTATATATTCTCTTGACAAATATCGTAAGTTTTATACCACTGAACCAATTAAGTCAAGTCACAGACAGTAGTATCAGTCATCATGAAGTTTGTTCATCAGAAGAGTTAGGCAACGCTAATACAATCAGCCACTGCCAGCTGTTTAAAGCAACCTTGTTGCAGTTGCCGATGACAGGTCCATACAGCAATTGCTACTAAGATGAACTTGACTGAAGCTCGAGATGATAATAAGCAATATAAAATAAGTACTAACCTGCCACCTCTAATCGTCATTCTATCCAGCTTCCTACACAGCTTCCCGTTTTGACACAGCTCTGATAACGCAGCAGGGGATTCCATATTGCTGACAAGGGTTTCTAACACGAAGTCTGCTGGGTTGTGAGTTGTGGGACACACGTGTCCGGTTTCAGCCATAAACGGCACTAAGAGCTGTGGCGCCCCCTGTGAAAGGAAATCAAAGTTAACAATGAGTTGATGAAATTAAACACAGCATTACATATCAGTAGCAGCAATAGCTCAGTGGGGAGACCAACAGACTGCAATGCAGAGGGTCTCGGGTTTAAACCCACGTCGCGCACCTCTGACTTTCGGCAGTTATATGACCTTTCGAAATTATGTGCTCATTGATTGACAGTTATCGCCTGCTCCGTGCCTCGGAGAGCACGTTAAGCCATCGGTCCCGGCTGCCATGAACATCTATGGCAGGCGTTATTGGGAAGTCAGTGCCCTCTAATATCCCGACACTGGTCTAGCCTTAGGGTATCGTTAGCCTTCGGGTTGCGGAGGTCAGGTGGCAGCCGCTCCGTGTAAAAACTGATATCCAGTCAAATCCGGTTAGACTAGAAAGCCGACCCCAAGTGACTTGGGAATACTAAAGGCTAGGAAGAAGATTACATACGAGTAGTGTTGTATAATTTGCCAGCGCCATGATAGTGATAGTAGAATTTGTATAGAGTAGTGCAATTTTTGTGTACATCTCTTTTCGCAAGCTTTTATTTGCTTCTTAATTTGAATGTGAGGTATGCCATAAAGTAAATACCAGAAAGGTAAAAACCGTATTTTTCATAGATTTTTCTTTACAATTTGATATACATTTGTAAGTGTTTCAGAATGGAGATGATTAAAGCACTACAGTTGGCACTACAATACACTGTTGAAATGTCTACATATTATATAAAAAAATCCCTGTGAAATAATAAAAGATAAACTAATGGAAATAATTGCCATTTTTAATTTCGGTAGCGCCACAATTTGTATTAATATTCCTAAACATTGTTTATCTTTATAAAGTAAAGCATCCATTTAATCATATTAATTTTTTTGAACTAGTAGAATATTCATCATTACGAAATGACCACACAATATTATATGACATGCTGTATAAGTTGGGTGGGAAATAGGTATACCGCACAACAATTTGCGGATTAAATATTACGTAATAAGTGCTGAGTTAATTACTGGTTTTCTGTTTTCTAAAGTACTATGACGTAGATACCATAACTAAAAACTGCAATTTACTCATAGAATAAAAACGTGGGAATTTTTGTGTTTTTGTTTAAACTATACATGTATTTTATATAATTTTTGCTATCGCGTCCATCTTAATACGTTAGAATGATTGTTTTAAATGAGAAGACTACCTTCATTTTTTAAGTTTACATACACACATAGTCTCACGTCTATATCTGCGAAGATATAGTGAGTAAAGGTAAATCACACCTACATACATTTCGCCAGTTATAGTTCTAGGTCCCATATGATGGAAGGAGTGCCTATTGCCACCCGACGAGCACAGTACTAGACTCCAGGCTGCTACAGAGAATTTATGAACAAAACAAAAAAAAAATACTTCACCGTGGTGGTGTTACTCGATTTAATTGCCAAATATATCAGGATCAGCCTGAGACTAACAGTTTCTTGCCCTAGGACCGTAGCTGTAGGTAGCAACATACCGTTGGCGCTGTAAGTAACTACCGTATTCTTAATCTACAGTGAACGCTTTTTTTTATACAACTATGGTGGCAAACAAGCATACGGCCACCTGATGGTACCTGATAGTGGTTACCGTAATCTATGGACGCCTGAAACATCAGAGGCATCACTTGCGCGTTGTCGACCCTTTAGGAAAGGAAGAAGAGAAAAAGTAAGTGGGAAGGAGACGGACCGGGAAGGGGGACAGAGGGTAATTGGGCCTCCGGCACTCTCACTCACCGAACGAAACACAGCAGTAGTAATACTGGTATTTCACGTCGATATTCTGTGAGAGGGTAGTCCTTCCCCGGTCGAGCCGGCCCATTCATGCTGAAATCAGCGAGGCTCTACTACCTTACTATTAGGCGAGCCATAAGCTTGTTCACCACCCTTGAGCCACGAAGCATACACATCGAGCGGATAATATCGAGAGCGTCGAACGTCTGATACAAATGCATAATGCGGAGTACAGACTTGGCATAACACTTTTGTATCTGGCGTTTGACGTTCATAGGCTACAAGCGGACAAGGGTGAATGCATGCAAACGATTGAGTTTCGTTGATGGAACCCAGTATGGTCAATTGCCTTCACTGTAGTATCTACATAGAGTGATTTATACACCGACACATAAAATAATCTAGCCGTAGGTCAACTTTCGCACGGACTCTAGAAAAGCTTCCACGCGCTCTCGAGAACAGTTTTCGCATGCATTCAAAACCAGTTTTCTCACGCACTAGAGAACATCTTTTGCACGCATTAAAGAACGGCTTTTGCACGCACTGGAGAACAGCTTTCGCATGCAGTCCAGAACAGCTTTTGGTCGCGTTCGCTAAGTCTCTCGCACATACTAGTTTAGACGCGCTTGCTTTCGTTCCTTTGACCTGTATCGGCATAACAAGCGTATTTCAGTAATACGTATTTCAAGGCCTCAGGTTAGTCCTATAAAATAAATTGCATTGTGCATAATTCGGATTCTGATATTAATTAATCAGGATTTAGCTAACACGAAGCAACAAGTAATTATCTCCTAATTACCCAATTAATAATTATGGCGCTGGCATTAATTTGATAGTTTTCTTTGATATAATAAGGTTATTACATAGGAATTACCATATTAATTATGCTTAAATAATATGCTGATGTATTACAAGCAGATGCAGTGTGAATGAGGATGTAACTTCAATCGATAGGAAATGGCAACCAGATATTCTTGTGTTGTATTCTCGTTGGAGTACAGTTGCCAGTATTCTTTAAAGGGGCAACTATTCTGCAAGAAAGAAGTGCGCTGCTAACAACGCACGTTTCTTACAGGGATGATAATTCGTGAATAATATATCCCGAGGGGTACCGACCGCACGAGTTCTTCAAGATGCTAAATGCGATGGGTTTCGACGCTGTTTTAGGAAGTGCGGTACTGTTAACACGGATATTGCTTTTGTTCTTAGTATTGACAAGGCATTGGTAAACTTAGGTCTGATTAAAAATTTATTCAAATATACTCACGTAGTATCCAGAGTATTACGTCTATATATCTCAAAGTTATAGGTTGAGACTTACACTTACATTATTCCAGGTATGTTTAGGGCCTCCTGCCTAACAGTGACCTTCTGGGAAAAAGCCTAACAGTACTTTTAACTGACGGAAATGCATGAAAAGAAGAATAATAAAAATGGCCGATGCGAGAGACATATCGTAGTAAATGGAAAATTATATTATCTGCCTACCTCTCGAGGCAACAGGCGTGAGTCTAGCTACTTAAGTCTCCTAAACCACACTTCACTTTGATAATGCTACCTAATCCTCTTTTATCTTTCTTACCTGTATACACACTCAAATGCTAGAACATTACAAGTTCACATATCAGTTTTTATGACAGATTCAAACTTAAGCCGTGAACATCAACTCCTAATACTCGTTTGAGCACTAAATACTGGATAGACTTACTCTCAAATGTCTATGTACAGTCGAGTCAAAGTCGGGTATATAAAGCCTGAGGCAAGGGTTTCTTGCAAGCGGTTTTAGATATTAGGTATTATGTCATTTATTTGAATCGATAGTGTAATTACTTTGAATGTATGGTGCAGGTGTCAGGATCGTAGCAAATGGAAATCCGTAGTCTCTGCTTACCCCTCTGGGAAACAGGCGTGAATCTATGTATGTATGTATGTATGGTGCAGTGGTTTAAACCGTCTTCTGGCCACTTCCAATGAGATAAGTGTTGTAGATTCGATTTCTTCATGGGACAAAACCAACCAGGTATCCTTGATTGGGTTTTGTCCCATGTAGAATCTAAAACTAAATGTAATAAATTCTATTGTACTTGTCAATATATTGTTATATAATAATCTTATTAATATTGTGCTATAAGAATTATTTTCAGGTGGTTAGGGAAAATATTATCCATGAAGCAAGATTCTTCTTTTATTAATGTAATTAAATGTATTATCTCTTTATACAATGACTCAATAAAACTAAACGTACATTCTGTTTATCTTTAAGATCACAATGAACATATCACAAAATATATAAATATATACTATATCTTATTTGCTAATATATGCTACTTACTTGTGTTTTGTTGCATTTGATAACGAAAGAATCTTAAACAGTCTCAACCTTAATTTTAACCAACAAACTCAAAAAAACCACACTGATTTAACAACACTTGTAGACAAGAATGCAAAAATGGAGCCTAAATACCACAAAACAATTAATTAAAACGACAATTTTCATAAAAAAGCACCCGTAAAATTATTCATGCAAAAATATGAAGGTATAATGTCAACGCTGGTTATAAAATGAAGAAATCAAATACAGCTTAATATCATTGAAGTATAAGGTACTTTGTACTGCGATCATTATTCACGGGTTAAGTGAAATATTCCCGAGTTATGACAGACTATTATCGAGACATCATTTTAGGGTTGACACATATCTTCGCTATAAAGTTTATGGGTTCGCAAAAACTCATTATGGTACTTACCTAAGTAAATAGAGGGAAGGATTCCCGTTGACCTTTTAATAATGGCCGTAATTTAGAGCCTTCTTAATATCCGTCTGGATATTAGACGTGATATTACGCAATGTCTTACTCTATTACGATATGTTATGATTGTAGATTAGAATAGAGATCACACACATCACTAAGAGATATAAAACCATTTTTAGATGAGCTATTAGAATGCCTCGGGTCAATTCCTAGTGTTATTGGCTTTTTCTGCAGATAAATTCTTTTTCTAATGTATTTTACGTTTACATCTATACAAATAAATAAAATTTCATTCATCAATCTTTTTATCTAATGCATATGAAAGTATATAAGGTTAGGTACCTCACGAAAAAATCTATTTTTTAAATTTTTGTCTGTCTGTCTGTCTGTTTGTTCCGGCTAATCTCTGAAACGGCTGAACCGATTTTGACGGAACTTTCACTGGCAGATAGCTGATGTTATAAGGAGTAACTTAGGCTACTTTGATTTTAGAAAAAAAATAAGGTTCCGCGGAGACAAACACTTTTTAGTTAAAATCTACGCGGACGAAGTCTCAGGTAACAGCTAGTACATAATATTATTACATACGTTCTGCACACAACATCCTAAGGTTAAACACTGTATGGAGCGTGGAATAGTGCTCGGTAAAGGTATCCTTGCCTCGGATTAAGTATTTATATAGAGTAGTAGAGCCTCGCTGATTTCAGTATGAATGGGCCGGCTCGACCGGGGAAGGACTACCCTCTCACAGAATATCGACGTGAAATAGCAGTAGTCTCACTGTTGTGTTTCGTTCGGTGAGTGAGAGTACCGGATGCCCAATCAACCCCTTTCCCCCATCCCGCTTCCTTCCCTTCCCACGTCCTTTCCTAAAGGGTCGGCAACGCGCAAGTGATGCCTCTGGTGTTGCAGGCGTCCATAGGCTACGGTGACCACTTACCATCAGGTGGGCCGTATACTTGTTTGCCACCTTAGTTAAAAAAAAAAGATCTAAAACGATAGTTGGCGAAATTTGGGTGTAACACATCTCCAGCCTACCCCGTCATGACATACGCCTAACAATATTATTGCTTCAACGTTCATATTACCTATTACTCTTTCGAGTACAAGTACATCTGATTGATCGTCAAGATAGACCAGCTCAACGAAGCTGTCTTACCTCGAGGCGACTGACCCCTATGTATGTAGATTTGAATAAAGATTACACACATCGCTAAACAAAACAAGTGAGAAACGGCAATGAATTGCCGTAAATCTTAGAGTTCGAAAAAATGGTTCAAGTAATATGCAAAGGTCACGTGATACCATGTGATCCTAAGGTCAGAGGTCAAAGGTCATAGTAATTTCGGGGGTATATCGAATACGCTGAGTCGAATGGGGTTGACTCCCTAGCTCTTACGGTTCTTGAGTTGAAAGTTCTATAACAAACAGACGGTCGGACAAAGCTGTTGTATAAGAGTTTTTCCGAACTCTAAAACCTAGAGCTCGGGGAGTCTTACCAAGCGGGTACCATTTTACGGTCTCCTCTCTAAGACGGCTATCGTTGCTTCTGGAGCCTACTTATTTTGTGAGCTATGCCTGTAAAAGTCCTATGTCGGATCACCACATTTTTGAGTTTGTCTCTCAAAGAAACTCCAAGCATAGATCGTCCCATAGCTCCTTGCGATACCTTTAATTTATGGTCTAGCCCTACAGTACTGTTCCGATACCGTAGGTCATAACCATAGATATATATTTCTATGGTCATAACAGTTAGAGCGCAAAATTATCGCATAGGCAGCTCATGTTAAACTACTAACTAAATAATACTATGTTACGTGTTCATGCTTTGAACACTAAGCTTTGAAGTTCGTCCCGTCAATCAAGGCTTTGATCTAGGCCATTATATTTACAGTTAATTTGACGTGTTTGGCGCACAGTTTACAATCAACGTTCAGTTAATTGTCACTCATTTGCAACGGACATCGTAGCGTTTAATTTCATTAGACTGCTTTTAGAAGTTGTAGTATAATGGTGGTAGTCATTTCATCTTATTGTCTTATCTATAAAATATCTTATTCAAGTTTAATTTTATGTGGTTTTATTGAAGTGAAAACTTCTTTAGCGGCGTTGTGCACTCTTTATGATGGGTAAAAAATGTTAAACTCGCGTCAGGACACGTGACCTGATCGAAAATTCGTAAGACGGAGGGAGAATTGCCATGTTTGTGTACGATAGCGCAATAAAATATGAATATTGTATTTTACCACATAAATTATAGTACTTTTTAACTGATAATTAAAGCAATTTGTGCAAAATTATTCCCTAACCATTCCAAAATATCAAAAATGCACAACGTTAATATTCAAGTTCTCACTTCTGCTGGCACTCCCGGAGTGCAACCCGTTGATTTTTTTATACTGCAGAACTACGTAACTGGTCTTATGGCATAAAGCACTTATTTGTGTCCATTGTAAGGTCCCGACTTTGATTCTCCAGTCAGGTTATTGTCCTTAACACTCTTACTGCCTTTCCTTTCAGGGATGTACAGGTATAAATCTATATATATATATATATATATTATCAGTTTTCAAGTTTACATGGAGAACTCTTAAACATGCAGGATATATATATATATATATATTTTTTTATATCATAGGGGGGCAAACGAGCAGACGGATCGCCTGATGGTAAGCGATTACCCTCGCCCATGGACACCCGCAACCCCAAAGAAGTTAGAGTTACAAGTGCGTTGCCAGCCCTTTAAAAAGGAATGAAGGAGGGAAAGGACGAAGGAAAGGATAGGAAAAGGATCGGGGTAACTGGACCTCCGGCTCTCTCACTCACCGATACGAAACGCAACAGTACGGGTACCGTTACTTCACGCCGGTATTCTGTGAGAGGGTAGTACTACCCCGGTCGATCCGGCCCATTCATGCTGAAACCAGCGAGGATCTACTACCTACCATATCTGGATACTTTTTTTTTTGTACATGGCTGAATGCATTGACGTATGCCCTTCCACCGGGGCGGGCGGAGGGGTTATGTCGGACTCGCCGGGGTAAAATAAAAGATGGAATGAGAATAATGTACCTCCCGGAATACCGACTAAACCTACCAAGGTGTTCCTCGACAAAACCACTATCGGCGGGGCCGCGCGAAATCACATGCGGTCGCGACCCCGCCGAGGTTTCGGCCCGTCGTTTCACCCCCAAGTGTGGGGAGACGGACACGACACAGAGGCGCGCGTGAGAGCACGCACGCCGCCTCATGGATCTCACGGACGGCCCACAAAGCCTGCCACCCCCAGGTCAAACCTCAGGGGGCTGGAGGTCGTCTCGCGCCCTCTGGCGCCCGATATATCAGGATATTTTCCTTAACCTTTACAGCATGGATTAATTGACTATATGACATATCCGTACAAAAAGTCAAAAGTGAGTTCCGTCAATATTTTTTCCTTTAACCTATTGTATTTATAGCAAGGCAATGTCGTTCTAAACCAAAAAGTACTCCATTACAACTAAAAGGTGACATAATATCCATACAAAACAGCACAAAATGTGGCAATTTTACTAAACATAGGTTACTGTTACACGCGAATATTCTCGTGGCAATAAGTGACAAAACTAAAAGCACTATCGATAAGGAAATATGAATATTACTATGTTAAAGTTGTGGAGTTTTGCGGGGGATCGTTTCTGTTTGAGTGGCTGATATTTACAAGATATTTAAGAGTAAACTTTGGTAAATATTGGTGTTTTTCGCATCAGATATTGGCTTTTGTATATTCATTAGAGCGTTGGTTTTGTTGTAATTTTTTTTTATGTGTACTGAATTTGTAAAGCATCATAATTTATGAGGTTTTAAAGGCAGAATAAGGAAATGTGAAAAGAGAGTGTGTAAAGTTGAGGAACATGGTGAAAGTATCGATAAAGGCGTATTAGGATGATTTGGCCATGTGGAAAGATTGGTTAACAATCTATATATTTATCCATAAAGAGAAAACCTTGTACCTTTATTTAGCATATTGCCGGTACGGAAGAGTGTCAGATTCGGCATTACTGAAAGTCGAGACAAGGAAAATGCGGGCAGGCTCAATGAAACGAAATCTGAACAATCAGAGCGGAAAGACTCAATGAAACGAAATATAAAGAATGAGAGAAAAGAAACAATTTTTAACCGACTTCAAAAAAAGGAGGAGGTTTTCAATTCGACTGTATGTGTTTTTTTTCTTTGTGTGTTACCTCATATCTTTTTTATAGGTAAACCGATTTCGATGATCTTTTTATTTGAAAGCTGGTGCTTTCCCTTTGGTCCCATTTAATGTTGATCAAGATCTGACCATTCCTTTTTGAGTTATCCTTAATAATGCGTATTTTGCTACATTGATGATGTTCTCATTTTTGGCAAGAACAAAATAAACAACTGTGTAGGATGGTTTGGAAGCCCTTTGTAGTGTTTCGAAGTAGCCCCATTCTAATTTGGTGATGTTCTGATAAAGATCTTCTGTTTTATACAACGGAATCCTTTGATCAGCAAATCTGCAGTGATTGATACAATCACATACATATTATGTATATGTATAGTTTACACAATTCCAAATTGGTTATTGGTAGCATATGTTTTAACATTTTAGTGCATTTTTTGTTTTAGAATATTCTTTATTGAAGTCGGTTTTCTTTTTTGGTAAAATTGTCTTTATAATTAGTTGTGGTGGAATTTTGACCCCTGAGCGAACTTGTTAGACTAGTAATAATAGATTAACCGAAATGTATACAATAACAATGTAATTGCAGCAGCCGGGGAAAGACCTAGGCGACTTGATTAGACATAATGGATATACATTCAACAACTAGATTAGAGTTCTATTGGAGCAGGTTTAAGTAAAGATCATCAAGCGCGCGTAAAGATTGCCATGAGAGTCAATGGAGCAAGTGAGCAGCACCAGATATAGCAGAATCGTAGTAAGTGATGATCAATAATGTCTGCCTATCGGTCCGGGCAACAGACTGCGTGAGAGTACTATATGAGGATTTTGGACTTTCAGGCAGTTGTAATGAACATATTTTTGAACTGAAAACTTCTTTAGCGGCGTTGTGCACTTTTTTGTGATTGGTAAAAAATTTTAAACTCGCGTCAGGACACGTGACCTGATCGAAAATTCGTAAGACGGAGGCAGAATTGTGAAACTCGCGTCAGGACACGTGACCTGATCGAAAATTCGTAAGACGGAGGGAGAATTGCCATGTTTGTATACGATAGCGCAATAAATGAATATTGTATTTTACCACATAAATTATAGTACTTTTATACTGATAATTAAAGCAATTCGTGCAAAATTATTCCCTAACCATTACAAAATATCAAAAAAGCACAACGTTAATATTCAAGTTTTTACTTCTGCCGGCACTCCCGGAGTGCAACCCGTTGATTTTTTTTTATCAAGCATGTTCGTATTGCTAATTATTAGAATTTTTATTAATCATTTCAATTTAGCTAGAATGCTTATGTTTGGAGCTAGTTCACATGAGTGGTATGTTTGTTTTATCGGAACTCTACTCTGAGTTTCACTGGCCATAATCTTTATGACATAGATGCTTTTAAAAACGTTAAGTAAAGAGCATACTGAGACGATATAATTCTCTGTAAACACTTCTTTACTTAAAAATGCTATTGATCTAGTAAGTAGTAGATAAAGCATATTGAAGCACGTAAATATTTGGTTAGCCGGATACTATTTTGAGTGATATCTTTTATCTATTTCACTTTTCACAATAATGATTAAGGAGAATCACATATATCCTTATAGCTGATACATTTAATAACACGCTTGCATGGTCAATGGGATTTACATTTGTTTTAGTTTTTGTTACCATAAATTGGTTGAACCCATATCAAAAATAATTCACGTTATTTTGTTGTTAGGTGGCGTTTTTGTAATATATTTTTTTTCTTTTTATCAGATGTGTCCGCTACCTGGATGATCAATCGTTGATCAATGATGGCCAATACGGCAATACGGCTTTCGGTCTAAACGATCAACGGGTGATCTTCTAGCGTTCGTCACGCACCTCTGGGGTGAGGCTATGGACAAGCACGGCGAGTCTTTGGCTATCAGCCTTGACATAGCCAAAGCTTTCGACAGAGTCTGGCACCGGTCTCTTCTTTCCAAGCTTCCGGCCTATGGCTTGCCTCCTCAACGGTGCACCTGGATTGCAAGTTTCCTGCAGAAGCGTCGTATTCGGGTCCTTTGCGACGGTCGCGCTTCCAAATTTATGCAGGTCAATGCAGGAGTACCTCAGGGGTCTGTGTTATCCCCTACGCTCTTTCTTCTGCATATCAATGATATGTTGAATCTCGGCAACATACATTGTTATGCGGACGACAGTACCGTGCATGGGCGATATCTCGGACATCCTGGGGCCAAACAGGCTGAGGTTGAGGGGAAAAGGCAGAATCTTGTCGTCGAACTTAACCAGACCTTGGACCGCATCTACGAATGGGGTGCCAAGAACTTGGTGGAGTTCAACGCCAAGAAGACCCAAGCATGCGCGTTCTCAACAAAAAAGTCTCCGTTCCTTCCCCTCCCTTCTCTGAAGAACACTTCACTGGTAATACGTGACAGCCTCTCGATCTTGGGTATGGATCTTTGCCGCTCCCTTAATCCCATAACCTACATCGAGAGCGTCATTAAGCAAGCTTCGCAAAAACTCGGAGTTCTGAACAGGGTGAGGCGGTTCTTCACGCCTGGGCAACTGTGCCTATTGTATAAGGCACAAGTGCGCCCTTGCGTGGAGTACTGTTCTCATCTTTGGGATGGCTCCGCGCAGTACTTGCTGGACGCTCTCGACCGGTTACAGCGGCGGGCTGTTCGTATTATCGGAGATCCAGAGGTCACGAGTTCACTGGAACCTCTGCAACTCCGTAGGGACATTGCCTCATTGGCATGTTTCTACAGAATATACCACGGGGAGTGCTCTAAAGAGTTATTCCACCTTGTCTCGCCCTCCCCTTTCCTATCCAGAACAACGCGTGCTGGGCTCAGATGCCATCCTTACACGGTAGAGTCGATTAGAGCGCGTACCAACAAGTTTGGGTCCTCATACCTCTGCCGAACGACCAAGGCATGGAATTCTCTGCCATGGCACGTGTTTCCTTCTTCCTTCAATCCTGGGTCCTTTAAGCGGGGCGTGACAAAGCACCTTCTCAGGCCGTCAAAGTAGAGACCTCAACATCGCCTCGGCTACTATGAGGGCGGTGTGTAGGCCACTGCTCTTAGACCACACGACTGCTTACCATCAGGTGGAGTGTGGTCATTTTGACGAGCACAACAAAAAAAATAAAAATTTTTGTAATGTCCCACTGCTGGGCAAACGCCTCTCCCTTCGACTTCCAAATCACTCTGTTGGTGGATATTGTTTTCCTTACATTATTTATTTTTCTTGCGGTGTTGGAACTGCAATTCCATACGCATTTTTTTAAATATGTTGTGTGGATTTTTCTTTAGTCATTTTCTCTACTAGGATTTAATTTGACTGGTCGGTTAGTTAGCTAGTTGGGCGTATGTTTCACGCACTTAGCATCGTAATTGGGTCATTGTGCGTGAAGACCTAATGCTGGAATAGTTTATTATCCATTCCATACCTCTTCAGCTTGTCCAGAAAATCAGTAAATGACATATTGGTGCCAATTCTGTTGTCACAAAATTCTCTAAGCTTAACTAAAAATCACTAAAATTTAGCTTAGTCCTCTCAAATGACATTGCATATTCTGAAATCGTTAAAAAGGACAGGACTAAAAAAAATTTTAGTGGTTTTTAGTTAAGTTTAGAGAATTTTGTGACAACAGAATTGGCACCATTATGTTGCATTGTCGGCAATCTACCATTTCAAATAGAAAATACTATCTGCTCCGCAACTTTATCTACGTGAATTCTAAGGGTTCGTATTTCCTTAATAATGAGGATATGTGTGTTAATTCAAAATATCGTGTCAATCCTATGAGAACGTATTACTGGTATAAAAGTACTAAGCTTCATCAATATTAGTTCGACTGTTTACCCGTGATTAAGTAACTAACATCTTCACAAACTGACACAATTATAAAGGTTAACATGTCGGTTTATTAACATTAAAAATTAGATGTACCCGTGGCTTTGCTTGCGATAATCTAAATTTTGTTAATAATTACTATCCCTCGGCAACAGCAATTTTTTCTGGGTTAAAGAAAAGGGATTTTATAATGATCGGTCGAGTAGTTCAGACGTGAAAGCGTAACAAACAAACAAATAAATAAACAAACAAAAAACCTTACATTCGTGTTTATTATATTAGTTTGGATTATTATTGTATCTACCTATTTCTTTCTCAAAAAAGAAGTCGGTACAATAAAATGAAAATAATATTAGTAGGCATTTAAAATATAAAGAGGACCTTCAAATTGAGGTCTGTTAATATTAACTCAGCTAAAGACAGAGTCAAGAAGCCGTCAGAAATATCACAAAATTCAAATCTGCCATCTGTCTTTGAGACCGAGGACGAACCAATTAATTCGTGACGTCAATCAGATCGCGAACATTTTAATGAATGAACCATTTGATTTCGGCTTACGAAAACTTTTCAGTGATTGACATTTCTGATGATAGCGAGTTGGATAATTAGTTTGTGAGACAATCACGAAGTTTGTTCATGGTTTATAGCTATTACGTGACATAATTAGTAATTAAGTATATTTTTAATAAATATGTATATTTCGTAATATAAAGAAGGAAGTCTTAAAATATATCTAGATTATCTTACATATTATTATCTTCCTTATGTCTTATATAAGAAATATCATAGTCTGGTCAAAAAAGATACACAAAGATATAAAAAATATTTAATAAAATTGTAATTAAGACTTTTCCTATTAATTATGTTAATGATGATTTTTTGTTTTTTGTTGGTAGAATCTTATTCATATATATTAAAAATACACTTCATTTAATATATATTAGATATGTATAATGAGCTTCCTAATGTCTTATTTAAGAAATATCGTAAACTGGACTGAAGATTATACTGAAATTCTTAAAAATGTGATTGTAGAAGATGGCTCTGTGGACTGAATGTAGGCGGTGGAAGAGTGGGGTCAGAGCGGCTTAAATGGTCAATAGTCATTGGCCTCTAGTCGAGAAGCCACGTGTTCCTATTTAGTGCCACCAGACAGTTGATTGTGACGAAGAAGTCTTTTAAAGAAGAACTGGGAAAAGATAACAAACAACGAAGTGATTTGGATAGTCAAAGAAAGAAACCTTTGCCCAGCAGTTGACATATCAATATACTAATGGAATTCTTTGACAATATCTCTTATATACTTATGATTAAATTCATTGCGGGTTCTAAAAACATTTAGCTTTGTTCGGCATTTCACGACTGTCCAAACTCGGCATTTACCACAAGTAAAAACTGTTGAAGCTGGCAAGACTGGTGTTACAGTGGTACAAAGGTCAATGAGACAACAACCAATAAAATAAAACAATAGAGTAATAAAACAATTAAGCTTGTTTAGCCTTCTTTAGCCAAATTACCTGATAACAGCACATTCCTCGCGCCAGCACGAAGATCCTATCGAAGAGTGCGAACAGTGACGCCGAGGGTTGATGTATTGTGCACACAATGGTCCTGCCTTGACGGGACAGCAGACGAAGTAGTACTACCAGCTGACGAATGGACACCACATCTAGGCCACTGGAATACAAAATTCATCATCATCATTTTAAAAGACAATTCCTGCAGCAGGAATAGTTCCTGTATAGTAGGGGCCTTTTATCGTTAGTTTCGATTTTTTATTAGAGTTATAGTTTAATAAGAAATACAGCAGGCACTAGTTATAATTACTGTAATGTGCGGGTCATTAGAAACATTCACAAAACAACACAATAACCAGACAATTTTTTTTTTAATCTTCCGGGAATGCTTTGACGCATACCTCTCCGCGGAAAAGGGGAGCGGAGAGGTTATGTCGGACTCACCCGGGAAAAGATGGAAAGTCCTGAGTACTACCGACTAAACCTACCACGGTGTGCCAACTCGCTGCCTTGAATGGTGGGTGAATCGCTGGAACTGAAACTACATCAGCGACCCACCCAGCAGTGCCCGATGCAGGCGAAAATGCCTGGGGACGACGACTCCTGGGTGACGCCCCGGCACGACAGAGGGCGTCACTCTGACTCAATAGCTTGCGGACGGGAGATCCCCGTTCTCCCGCCCGCGGCCTTCACTATGACGGCATCAGGCGCGCATATAACACCCATATCCAGAACAACCATTACCACACAAATTTTGGCACCGCATGGTATTTGAAACCAAAACACTCGGCGTTTGGCAGTGGCGAGATGACGACTGAAACACTCCGCCATCTTGACAGTCATGGTGCTAAACAAGCAATAGATCCAGTTGATAGTAAGAGTTACCGTAGCCAATGGACGCTTGCAGCACCAAGTATCACTGGCGCTTTACCGACCCTTGTGTGTTTCACAAACATATCCCCATCTATAATTTTTTGGTACCTACATAATTCCGTCAACCGGGCACCCTCTGTGCTCCTACTGATAGCTTATTGACAGAAAAACAAAATAGCACATTTGCTTTACCCGGTAATCGAATCCCAAACAACATGAGCAGCAGTCGCATTCACAACCGCTGCGCTACCGAGGAAGTCAGTCATTGTTTTAATTGTAAAACATATTATAAGACTAGATGTTCCCGCGGTTTCACTCGCGTTTATCGTTACTGCGCCACCCCTGTGGGTAATAGCATGATGTTATATTGCCTATAGCCTTCCTCGATAAATGGGCTATCCAACAGTAAAATATTTTTTCAAATCGAACCACTCCTCCTGAGATTAGCGCATTCAAACAAACAAACAAACTCTTCAGCTTTATAATATTAGTATAGATTACCGCCATAATGCTTTCAAAAACAACATAGTGTAAATAGGTTATTATATATTATAGGTCCTTTTTTATTTCAACTTTATGGCTTGTTGACGCACCTAAACATATAAAAATGAATTACGGGTCTATAAAAGGCATAGTTTAATTTATTGTCGTTTACAAAATTTTATGGGAATAGAATGGTGTTGACGGGTTTAAGCAATTTTGACAACTTGAACGCGATAAAAACTCGACTGATGGCGCAGCAGACGAGCGGTCACCTTGGTGCTACTTATGCGCTGAGTTCAAATCTCATACGAGACAATTATTTGTGACTACTAATTCTATTGTTCTGAATCTAAGTGCACTTTGTGACTGTTAACTGTGTGTTTATGAAATTCCACGCAACACAGGACTTGAAACAGAATAATAATAAATAAATGTTTTTATTTTATTAACTTGTTAGGTTTACAAAGTTGCATTGAGGAATCTTCATTTAAGCAAAAGTTTGCTTGTGATTGAGGATCCCGCTCTTCTACAGACATTTTCTTTTAATCATTAGGTGAGAGTAATAAACATTTTGACATAAGACTCAATTAATTATAATATTGCATGCTACAAAATGATAAAAATAAAAATTATATAATAAAAAGTAGGTATACAAAGCAAAACAACTGTCATGTGAGCGCGTGCTCATAGTGCGTGCGTGATTGGGTGGGTGTGTGTGTGAATATGTGTGTGTGTTTGAGTGAGGTGTGTAAGTATAAATATGTGTAGGTGTGTGTACAAAATGCTTATTTTAGCGTACAGGTTATGAATGGGAATGAGATAGATGTCTTCAAAAAATATCAAAGTTAAATATCAAATACTATTCTTTATTTTTTTTCTTGGGACGGGGGCGGGCGGAGGGTCTATGTCGGGCTCACCGGGGTAAAAGAGAGATGGTTATGATGATAAGAATAGATTTCCCGGTCATACCGACTAAACCTAACACGGAGTTCCTCGACAAAACCGCAATCGGCGGGGCCGCGCGAATCATTTTCACATGCAGTCGCGACCCCGCCGAGATTTCGGCCCGCCGCCGTATGAAACGATACACGTTAAGACCTACCCTACTTTTAAAATCCCTACTGTCCCCCTCCCCCCTCTACCGCTGATTAGAGTGCGAGGGGCCTGACATTGGTGCTGGACTCGCAGTGATATGTGGTTAGCCGCAGAGGACGACATGTTCGTTACTCGGCAAGCACGTGGCGTTCGAGCGTCAGACTTATCGGCTAGTACGAACCAGTCGGTCGCGCATGGCACGGAGTTGTCTTTAGCGAAGTGGCAGCGTGGTTTCGCTGCTACAACGCATCTCGGGTGCTTGCCTGCTCAGCAAGTAAGAGTCATACCTAGAGTGACTCGGGCCACACCCGGCTTGTAGGCCTATTTAGGTAGGCGTATGGATGTACGTCGGAAAGTGAGCGTGCCTTTTACAGCTCCGGAACCATACTGGAGATATGGGAGGCGGCTTCTCCGTCGGCTTCAGCGAGGTTTTCGTTAGCAACTCCCAGAGTTGCGAGTGGTGAGCGGCTTTATTGCTCCGGTACCTATCTGGAGAATAGGTAGTGTCACTTGGGTACGAGGTAGCTCGCTTACGAGAACCGGATCTCTAAGGTTAGAGTTGAGAGTCGAGATTTGGAGACAAAACCTGTCTATAACTGGTCCTGGAAGGTGCTCTCGGGCACTGGAAAGTGCAGCGGCTCCCACTATTAACGGTTGGTGTAGGGGAACGCTATATCATAAACTGGACTAGTCGTAGAGAGAGGGGATGTCCCCCCACCCTATAATACTACTGTAAAAGAATAATATGTTTATTTACTATGAAGTAACATGGCTAAAAGAATATATTTACTTGTCTGTGCCGTAACAGTTAGTAATATAAGTCGATACCCAGTCGCAATATTTCGAAGCCTATTAGGTTTTATATTAGGTAAGGTTTTTATAGTAATAATTATTAGTTAAAAAATTTCAATATGTATTTATTATAGATTAGAGTAGTACATACACAACACTGAAACCTCTATAGAACCTTTAAGTTCAAAAACATTGAATAATAATAAGGTTTTTTAATACATAAAACACTTTTACAAAATTGTTAAGTCATAATGAATATGATGCTCACTGTACAAAGAAAAATAATTTAAGTTTCTAACTTATGTTTTCTTTATAGTCTCAAAAGATACATTTATACAATCTACATAATGATACAAATTATCAGTATTGTCGGCTTCGATGGCGTAGTGGTTTGATTCCCGCACAAGTCAAATATTTGTGTGTATGAACATGGATGTTTACCTTGGTCTGGGTGTTTATTTACAAAAAAAGTATATAATAATATGTATGTTTGTTTATCCATTGTCTAGTACCCATAGTACAAGCTCTGCTTAGTTTGGGCTAGATGGTGTTGTGTATATGTGACGGAATATTATTATTATTACTGATATCTATGCTAACAAGTTTCGATAAAATCGTAAAAGTATAACTTCGGGTTAACTGGAATCGATGACGATTATTCGATTCTGTTGAAAGGAAACGTCGGTGCAACTCGATTCAGAAGTAATCGTATCCATGTTATAAAAATGGCATACTACCTCTGCATACTATTGTGTATAAAGTATCGAGTTCGATAACCGGACTGGGCAAGGTGATATTAGGTTTTTCTCAGTAGCTACACGCTTTATGTGGGACCTAAACCAATTGAAAAAAATTGCCTAACTGCTAAAGGAGATTTGAAATCAACCATGAAAATTATTTGAGGTTATCTAACCTATCTATCTAAAATATGCTTACCTAAATTAAATTTTCTTTATATCTTTTTATCTTTTAAATTTTCGTTATTTCTATTTCATATTTAATAGAAAGATGATTTGCTTCTATGATTTGTCTGCCATGTTGCTTAATACCTAGTTCCTACCAGAGACCTACTGCAAGAGGCATCTACATAAAATATGCACAGAAAGCCCGACAAAAAAAAATCTGCCTGCTTTAGGCTTTTGGATCGAGTCTCAAATTTAGCATTTAAATAGGTAATGCTTTCGTGTTAGGGTAAGGACTTCACAACTTAAAATTTATATCCATTCCGACGGATTCGTGGGCAAAAGATAGTGTATGACATAAATATTATAATTTCCTTTTAAATCTGATAGGAACTGCTTAATAAACTACCAGATTTTAGTGAAATAGGATGTTTTAATTAATCTGTCACTACCATGAACCGTACTCATCAAGTGCGCGCTGCCAGACGCTTTTCAAATCGTGATAGAATAGGTGCTCGCGAAAGACTTATTACTGATAGGTTTTACTGTTAAAACGACTATTAGTCTACCGTACCGTAGTATTAGTTTATCGTATCCTAACTTCCTAATCCTAATCCTATCCTAACTAATATTATAAAAGCGAAAATGAGTTTGTTTGTTACCTTTTCACGCCTAAACCACTGAACCAATCATCCTGAAATTTTGCATATACGTTGACAGGTGTACAGAAACGGACATAGGCTACATTTCATCCCGAAAAAAATTACTGTTCCCGAGTAAAATAATAATAAGGTTCTTATGATAATAGATGGCGCCACGTATCTTTCGAATCATGATTGAATTATATTATTACAAACAGAATACAACCCGAATTGATTGTAAAATTCTAAATTAACGCGAGCGAAGCCGCGGGCAAAAGCTAGTACTAAATAAAAATTAGACAGATGACTATGCAGTCATGTCATCGTGTCTAATTTTTATTTAGTTCATAATATGTCACGATAATTAGCTCTCATTGTGCTATCGTATGGGCGTATGTTAATGGATGCAACAGGAATAGTAGACGAAAGTCATCATGAAATGGAGCCTATATCAGGAAGACCTCGTTGCAGGCCAAAGAAAGGAGAGCTAGGTAACCAACTGCAAAGGAAGACAGCTGCACCATTCTGTAAAGAAGACGGAGACCCACAAAGAGTATGCTATCGGTTTGATATCTTGTCGTATTAAATAGTCATACCTTTAAAGTAATCTTGTAATAAATCGAGGCTAGCGTTACCTTAGGGGAGTTGTTTCCAAATTTTATTAAACGGACCGTGATATTCGTGTGGGTGCTAAAGTAGAACAAGTTTATTTCTGAATTTCTATTGGACCATGATTCCAGACACGTGTATTCTAAAAGCATATTAAAAATACACATCTATTTTAAGAGGAATGTATAGTGAATGTATGTTATATGTACATAATGCCTAAATACTCAGTATTTAATACGGAAATCTTTTTCATACCACGGAACAGTTTTTCAAAGAAATAAAAAAAAGCCTAACGAAAACAAGCAATCTTAACAAATTATACACCTAAGGCTTTCCCATGAATCAGAAGAGAAAGAAACAAAGAAAAATGTTTTATTTGAATCTCCATACATACATAATCACTCTGTCTTATTTTATATTATTATATTCATGTTTTACCACTGTAATCAATAAATAAAAATTATTATTATTACTATTATTATAGTAGCTATCCTATCGTGTTGCTAATATAATATTACATGTTGTTATTTTATACATGATCGATCCAAGTTATAACTAACAAAAAAATGGATAGTTAGACCCATCGATACTATTTTAATTTTTATTAAATTCAGCTCTGAGATTTCTTAGTATTTTCACCTTTTACAGCACGGAGCCTAAAAATGTCGGGTAAGCCCTATGGCTTACCTGGCATTTTTAGGCTTGCCCGGCGGGCTTTGAAAAAACTGGCAATTCTACACTTGCCAGTTTTTCAAAGCCCACGGGCAACTCAGAAAACTGAAAACTACTTGACAGAAAATTGCCACAACCTGAAAATCGAGCCTGAACCCAGTCGCATTTACGACCGCTGTGCCACCAAACAGAACCTTTTTTTAAAGAACTAAAAACGTGACTTGTGAAATGTTTGTGAAAAACACAGATAGGTACATATCTACCCAACTATGTTTGGTGATAAACAGGAAATGTATATATAGTATAACCAAACACTGAAATCCTGAAACCTTAAAATATTTTACACTACAAAATTCAGCCATCTGTCTAAGTCCCACAATATATTATTTCGAGCTAAAGTATCTTACCCCGCGGTTTTATTTAAAACAAAACCCTCAAGTCAAGTGAATTCATTGCCGAACAAAATACACTTTAAGTAAAAGCGTCAGCCACTAAGAAGATGCCATTAACCCGAAGCAAACACTTTTAATTAAAATGAACTACGTACTATTTATATTTAATTTTCTTTCCTAGATACTATTTTCGAGAAATCCTGTTTGAGTGTTTTACGATAAAATAAAATATATTAGATAAATTGTATTATCTAACGATTCTTAATGATACCAAAATTACCTAACATATATATAAAAGAGAATTTGAAATAGCAATTATGAAATTAAAGCTCTCTTAGGTTCAATACTTACAGATTGAAGGTAATTATCTATTAGGCTTGTTTCACACGTACCACAACCACACCACGTGGGCGGGCGCAATTTTGCATTGTAAATGAATAGTACAATTTACACGGACCATATTTTGCCGTCATTATCGACCACGAGGGTGATACCGACCAAATCGCAATCACAACGCAACTATCAGCGACACCGCGAACTAGCGTCCAACCACATCGCAGACACAACGCTGCGTCGACGCACCGACACTGCGCTCGACGACGAAAACAGGTGTCGAACTATCTATGTGCACTCATGAGTGTCATTGCCTCGTCGCAACTTCCATCGACAACTCAACCACATACACATTTTGTAGGAACCACAACGCAACTACAAAAAGCTGCAGCGACACTATTCACACGTAACCACTGCTTGATCACCTTTTGTCGCGTCGATGTGGTGCGGTTGTGTTACGTGTGAATGAAGCCTTATAATTTCAAAAATGCCTTGCTTAGCAAACTTTTTGACGCAGGTATTTTCCGATAATTTTTACTGAGTGACTGGTAGAACTTTAATTTTATTGTGGTTGTATGAATACACATTATAAGCGTGACTCTGGCATTTTTTCATCGAAAAAGAGGAGTGATATTAATAGTTTATTGCAAATTAGGTAACATCTTAAATACAGGAGATCACAATAACAAATTAAATTTCATGATGGACGATTACATGCTTGCTTGCCTAGCTACGAATTTCTTTAAAATCTTTTCGTATATGTTAAAAGACAACTTTTGCACTAGCATACTTGTGAAAATCTTAAGTCTACTACTTACCGTAACCAAAACACCAGTACCCAAAAAAACTAGATTCCACACTTTTTGTGTATCTTTTTTATGATATTTTTTTTTTATACAATTAAGGTGGCAAACAAGCATACGGATGGTAAGTGGTCGCCGTAGCCTATGGACGCCTGCAACACCAGAGGCATCACTTGCGCGTTGCCGACCCTTTAGGAAAGGAAGTAGGAGGGAGAAGGAGCGGGAATGGGGGAAAGGGGGTAATTGGGCCTCCGGCACTCTCACTTACCGAACGAAACACAACAGTAGGAATACTGGTATTTCACGTGGATATTCTGTGAGTTCTGTGTGTGCCCTTTCCCGGTCGAGCCGGCCCATTCATACTGAAATCAGCTAAGCTCTACTACTCAAACTCTACTACTATCAACCTTTAGATATTTTAAGTTCGGTTGTGCCATCCTTACAGTCTTATTTATTTATAATATTAGTTCCAGTATATACAAGGATTTGAAAAGATGCTATAAACATAGAAAATTGTAAGTGCAACCCAAATAATATTAAACCTCTTGACTCCAATACAAATGTAACGACACACATTTCAATTACTTACACTGATTACTCACATTCTGTACCGTACTCAAACAAGAACTCCTAAATCAAACGCGTCCCCAATAAATCCCACGCGCCACAATAATAAAGAATAATTAATGCATTCTAGAATGTTCGATTCCGCTCCAAATTGATGCATTCCAAAAGGGATCACTTCAAAAAGGTACCACAAATCAGTGCTTCCTATTTTGTGAAGCAATTTTTGTCAAAATTGGAGTCTGTTCGATAGATGGCGAGCTCTCCCTAAACACGCTCCAAGCTTAACGTCCAATAAAAGGTTATGGCGGGACGCGGTGATTAAGGCAATTATCTCCCATTGTACTTATGTAATTCTGTTTAGGTTATTTCGATTGGGGTCCGACCTTTTACGCAATAGATATTAATGAATTACTCCAAAGATTTTCCGTTTACATTCAAAGAGTTGGGTTAAATGGAGAAAAATACAAAGGGAATTAAGTTTATTTGATTGTTAGGTAGATACGAGTTTGTTTGGTACTATTGTCGATGTTGCGAGAATTGTTCAGTTAGTACCTAATTTCAAATAAAATACATTAGCTTTTAGATCCTAAGTATTTAAGTTTTAGGGTCTACTTGCTTCTTTTTTAATAAATCGAAAGTAGCGCACAACTATACATCCCGTTTGATGGTAATTGGTTACCGTAATTTAAAGTCGCTTGCATTATCATTTGCGCGTTGTTGACCTTAGTAAAATATATTTTAAGTTGGTATGACACGGAGAAGTACGTATGTCAGTCTTCGGATCCTCTCACTTTCTGGTAGAAACGGAAGGAGAGACACTATTCTTATGTCCCTCCCCTCCCCTTTCCTATCCAGAACAACGCGTGCTGGGCTCAGATGCCATCCTTACACGGTAGAGTCGATTAGAGCGCGTACCAAAAAGTTTGGGTCCTCATATCTCTGCCGAACGACCAAGGCATGGAATTCTCTGCCAAGGCACGTGTTTCCTTCTTCCTTCAATCCTGGGTTCTTTAAGCGGAGCGTGAAAAAGCATCTTCTCAGGCCGTCAAAGTAGAGACCTCAACATCGCCTCGGCTACTGTGGGGGCGATGTGGAGGCCACTGCTCTTAGACCACACGACTGCTTACCATCAGGTGGAGTGTGGTCATTTTGACGAGCAAAATAAAAAAAAACAAAAAACAAATGTCGGTGACCGGGTAGAGGATGGTACTTCTCAGACGACCCAGTTCATTAAGGTCGATGTCGGTTCATTAATAACTGGCAGCGGCTATCTCTAAATGTTATCAATGGTTAGGCCGAGAAGATTCAATGAAGCCTATCTTTATATATATAATTCTACTGTACGTGTGTATGTCACTGATCTCCTCCTAAATGTCTGGACTGATTTTCATAAAACTGTTTGTGTGTGTTCAAGTAGATTCGAGAATGGTTTAAATATGTTTTTTTCTTTTTTTTTCGTGTGTACAGGACAATGTCTGTCGGGACCGCTAGTTATACTTATATATTTGTAAAATGGACCCTACTAGGGATAACCTAAAAAATTAAGAAAGCTAAGGTCGTGTACTGGCTCTAAATGAGTTTACATATTATTAACGATTATTATAGCACAGTCTAATAAGCTATTTTCTCGGTATTTTCTTTTACAATAATTTGAACTCGATTGCCGTTATGTATGTCTTTTAGATGTAGTATGACAATATGATAGCTAATTTGCTATCAGCTGCTCCATCAATATGTCAGTTTGTCTTCTTTGTATTGGTCATTAATAACTAAAGATGATTGTTACTACAGGGCAAACAACGACGTAGAAATACTTACCTTTTAAAGTCATCTGTATATTATGATTTTCTAACAGAGCTCGTTCTCAGTGATATGGCTTCTCAGAGTATATTTTTAATTTTCTCCCTATTACCACTAATACTCTAATAGGTATAGATACTATAAATTTAAAAAATATCGGAACTGCATAAACCAACTAACAAAGTCCTCTACTCGAGAACACGAGAATCAAACTCGTAATCACAAAATCACCTACTAGCTATCACACTCACATATCTGAATATACAAGGAAATTTATTTATCAATATTATAGCACCAAAAGTATGCGTACATAAATCACCTATCTCATAACTTAACCTGTCCCCAACCTTATTCAATTTCATTCAATTCCTCGCTTAACAAGATACATTTGGCCAAACTTTTTCCTTTCCCAAGTCATCAAGAAAATTCGTACAAAAATTATTCCAGAACAAACACATGAGGGCGGCCATAACGATGCCAATTACTCATATTTAATCCAAGGATCACACTTTTCGTCGGTCAGGATTATGTCAGTTATAGCGGACGCGTCTAATTGTTTTTTTTAACGTTGACCCGGGACAAAATAATATTATAGAGCTAGAAAAACTTTGCTGAGTTTTTCGACCTGATATTTCTGCTAACGAATAAAATGTTGCACAGATGCTTTGTTATTTTTACTCTGTAGCTTGGTGCTATATTTTTTCTGATTACGTATTATAATGTTCTTGGTGTGTTTTTTAATACAACTAGTTAGAATATAATGTAATGAAAATGCTCAATCTTTTGAGATAGGCTTAGCGACGATTCGGTTTAGCAACCAAATCGGAGAAATAATTATTCCACTCTACAAAAGACCGCAATCAAATGACGTAGTACTATATTTCTGAAACCAAAGCACAGTTGTCCATTTATACAACACCTCGTGAGTTACACCACCGATATTAGAAGAATTCGTAGGCTGCAGTGATAGTTTACTATCAAGCTGACTGTACCTTCGTTTTCCATCCAACTAACCAAAACGAAAATTTAATACTAAGTATTTGATATAATAACAGTAACAGAGCCATCGCTTTGGAAAATCAAATAACTTCACGTGAACGATATTGAAGTAAAATGATATATTGGATACTCACGTAGTAGGTTCATCCAGGAAGATCACGGGTGGATTATTCACAAGCTCCAGGGCAACAGATAGACGTTTCTGCTGACCACCGGACAATCTTTCAGACATGGTATTCCTGTGGTCCCAGAGACCAATAGTTTGGAGGATTTCTTCCACCTGGAAATAAATGTTAATTATAATTAATATTGTAATAGATTCTTTTAAATGTTTGATTGTATTCACTAGTAGCCTTACAAATATTATTAATAAAATTAACAGTAGTAAAATTGTCGTGTAAAAACGTGGCCGCAAATTCTTGTGCTTGCAAACCGTGCATGGAGGTTTTATTTTTAAATTTGAATGTATTTGTTAAAAATAGAACATAATCCGGGCCTTATAATAATTATAATAAATATATAAACGGATTGTAAAGATCGGCCATGGGTTTTTTGAGCGGGATCCGATGAAGTTATTTCCTATTAAATTAAAACATTTTTAATGTAGACGTGACTATATCAGTATTATGGACTTATATAATTTACGAGTATAAAACTTCTATTTGTGGTAATAAAATATTTTAGAGTTGGCCACCATAAATATTTTTTATACTAACAAGATAGCTAAGAGAGAAATGATCCGCCAGATTATAAGCAATTACTGGATGATTGCCAATACGACTGGATAGAAACTAAATGTAGGATGACAAGAAATTGTAAAGCTAGGTACTACATAAAGTGAAACTTGGGTACTTTTTACTTTTACACTAATGATAAACTCTTATACTAATGATAACCTAATAACAGCGGTAGTTCAACCCCGTCTTTAATTATTTTTTCTTTTCAAAAGAAAGACTACATCCAGTCTATGAATAATTCCTATGTCTCGGGGGCGTTAACAAAGATTGGATCAAACCACAACACTTGACGTAATGGCAGTTACGAGGTGACTAGTTAAACCACTACGCCATGTGTGCAGTCACAGTCACAGTCTGTGTGTGTGTGCGTGTGTGCCTGCAGAGAAGTTGACAACTTAGATTTCGTTTACAAGAAGTCTTCCATATTTTTTTTTTCATTTCATTTATGTATTAATAATAATATTATTCTATTATTATTATTATTACTGGAGTCGGTATCAGCCAAGGTAGGTTTGTAACTGATGTAAGCATGAGACGTCTTACTATAATCATAACATAAGATTGGCATGCACAATTACACGTCATGTGTCTGACGTCTATGTAGACGCAGCACGTGGCACGGGCGGCTGACACCAACTCCAAAAATAACAATAATTTAATTATTCACAAGAATATGCAATCATTTATTAACTTTTTAGTGCATTTTAAGTTTTAGAATATTCTCTTTCGAAGTCGGTTTTCTTTTTTGTTAAAATTTTGTTTATTTCTCGGTTTTTAGTGAACATTGCCAAAAATGAGAACATCATCAATGTAGCTAAATACGCATTATTAAGGATAATTCGAAAACGAATGGTCAAATCTTGATAAAAATTAAATGGGACCACACGGGAAGCACCAGCTTTCAAATAAAAAAAGAATCATCAAAATCGGTTCACTCCGTCGAAAGTTATGGGGTAACAAACATAAAAATAATACAGTCAAATTGAAAACGTCCTCCTTTTTTTGAAGTCGGTTAAAAATGTAAAATATTTGTAGTGATCGACGCATTCAATAGTTTTAAGCTGGCCGGCCTATAGTTGAAAATATTGCAGCCATATATAGCAGTAGAACATTGCTCGTTTAGAATCTTTTAATCAGAAGTCACGTATCTACCTTAAAGAAAGCCTACACGTTGACCTTAAGGTACAAGAGCTATTATTAGTGTCCACTAAATCAAGGGCTCTTCGAATCCTATCAAAGAACACTCAATGTCTCAATACAAAGTAAACGTGATCTAATCTGCTTTGAAAGGTTTAAAAGGAAAATTTTGCTGATGAAACCGAACACTGCCTTTTGAATATTATATGTAGAGCTAAAAGGTTTTGTAGGATTACATACACTTATAGGTTCAAATATACCTACATATTATGACGCCGTAAGTGTAGGCAGGAGTAGGTATACTACTCCTACATTTTAATAAAAACGAGATGGGTGTAAAAACCCAGGATTCAACCTCTTCGTCTTAAATGTAAAAGTAATGAAAAGAAATGACCTCTATATCTCGGGGTTCTTTTGACCCTACAGGGCCCATATTCAAACTCGACCGAGGTATAACCCCAAGGTCTGCACACCAAGTTACAAGTCAATATTTTCCATTTAAAATATGTGACCCTATATCTTGGGGGTCTTTTGACCCACAGGACCCATTCAAACTCGACCGAGGTATGACCCCAAGGTTTGCACACAAAGTTACAATCGGTCCGTTCCGGAGTTATGCCGGTCACTAACAGACAAACACACACACCCACATAGTGTTTTCATTATCCTCTTCGAAGATGACTCAGAGGTTAATAACAGCTTTGTATATAAAGGCATGGACTTCTTCTCAATGTGAAGGGTTAGGCCATAGTCTACCACGCTAGATAAGCAGGATTTCTCAAGTTGTTTTTTTTTCCACAGTTAAAACAAGCGATACTTAACTATTTAATACACAGGCAAGTTAGAGATCCGCACCTATGACTTGTCTGTGTATTAAACAGAATCCTTGGGATTGAATTTTTGCGTGACATTTTGACGGCCTTTCATTAGGCTATCGCTGCTCGCACTTTTATTTTGCCAGCCATGATTTTAGGTTACATTTAACTGGGACAGAGTTTATGACTATATTCTCGACAGTTTAAGCAGAAGAGCATTGTATTGATATGTAGAAGAGTATTAATTGACAATTATCGCCTGCTCCGTGCCTCGGAGAGCACGTTAAGCCGTCGGTCCCGGCTGCTATGAACATCTAGCTGTCGTTATTGGAAAGTCAGTCTAATATCCTGACACTGGTCTAGCTTCAGGATATCGTCAGCTTTCGGGATACGGAGGTCAGATGGCAGTTGCTCCATGTAAAAACTGATATCTAGTCAAATCCGGTTAGACTAGAAAGCGAACCCCAAGTGACTTGGGAATAATAAAGGCTAAGGAGAAGAAGAGTTTCAGTAGAACAGCATTATATTCATTATTTCTAAAGATAAACTGTCTTTAGGTCATACGTAATAGGAGTATAGCTTACAGCCGTTTACTAGACACAGTTTTAGATTTTAGAGACACTGCAGCCATTTAAAGAATTTCTTGACCGAAAAAAACCAATAATATTCACTGCGATCCACAAATCGAACTTTACTAAACTTACTAATAAATAAATGTTTTGGGCGGACCCGATGGCGTAATGGTTAATGTAACTGACTGCCACGCCTGAGGACGCGGGTTCGATTCCCGCAGAATTCAAACATTTGTGTGCATGGGCATGGATGTTTGTCTTGGTCTGGGTGTTTCTAAGTATAATATGTATGTATTTACAATAAAAAAGTATATATTAATATGTTTATCCATTGTCTAGTACACATAGTACAAGCTCTGCTTAATTTGGGCTGGATGATGTTGTGTTTTCTACGGTGTTGTGCCTAATTGATTTGTAACAGTATGAATGTATTTATATAAAAAACGCTAAAAGAAATTTAACAATCATAAGTGTAACTTTGTGACATCAATGAATAATTAATAGTTGTTGACTTTGACCCCGAGACCATGCAGTCGCATTTACAACCACAGCGCCACCTAAGCAACCGTAAACATAATCTTCTTCTTCTACTTCTTTTCGTGTGGTTAGTGGCCAACCTGTTGTCAAGAGTTGTTCAAGCCGCCAGTGTCGCGAGTCTATATCATAAATGCTTATTTGCAACATTTTTGCAGGTGACTTATTTATATGGCAACATTGTCTAGAATACTTTTTTCATAAAATGTAGGTAGTTATAATTTTCTAAGAATAATATTATAGTAAATGTGGGTAAGTATACTTTGACATTGTTGATGCATTGAATTGTTTTGGTACGCACGAATAACTTTCTTGCTACCTTTACAAGTGGTATTCATCTTTTATCGGTGTTATATTATTATAGTAGTCTTAAATAGTTACTTATCTGTCTAATTTGCTGTTTTAATAATTCAAGATGTGTGAAGTTGGTAAGTTTTGAGCATTTTTTATAACACTGAAAAAAAATATATATTCATTCTTCGATTCGATTTTTAAAAAATCACATTTATCACATCTCTATTTTTTTATATATGCTAACTTAATTAGTATACTTTATGCTAGAAAACTCTCAGTCTGCTAGGACATGCTGAATCTGCGTTATTTCGTTTTAGGTTTGAGAACACGTCAAATAAAAAATGTTGAAGTTTTCGGAGTTTGGCGTTCAGCGGACTCACACGAAAAAAATAATGCTGTTTATCAACATATTTCAAATTATTATGGTCTTGAAGAGTCTCTAAATTTAATTAAGGATAGTGTCAAGAAGACTGCTAGATTTTTTTTGTATGAGAGCAAGTACGTATTGGAGATCGAGTAGTAGAATATCAGAAATAATGAACACAAAATATAAAACTTGGCTAGATAACTATTTACCTATAGAAACAGTAGTGACAAATTACTGTCTTGGTAATGAATCGGTAGGCACATCATCAGGAGATATTCCATCGAAACGTGCTAGACCTAGAAGCAACTTTACGGATATTAATTTAGCTTAAAAAAAACGCCGAGTTTTGGACTTGATTAAAACCCGAGACTGTAATGAACTAGAATTTGCGGCTGAATGGTCATCACGTAAGTCATCTAATAAAGATAGTTTGTCTACATTATCACCATTTGATGCCTTAGCCTTGTATATAGACTTAGATTTATCGTATCGGAAATATAATAGGTTAAGAGAGGTTATCAATTTATTGCATCCTAACACATTTCCAAGTTATTACAAGATAATGAAAGTTAGAGATGAGCTACTACCTAATACAGTTCGTATTACTGAAACAGTAGCAGAGGTAAATTTCCAAAACTTATTATACAAAACTGCCGAATCTAATGTGAAAACTGCAGAAAGGAGCAAGGAAACCTTTACGGCAGGTTCTTCATTGACATTGACCTGTAAGTGGGGATTTGATAGCTCCCATGGTCATAGTACGTATAAACAAAAATTTTACAATGAAAATGATACAGATGAATTTTTGTTTTTAACTGCCTTAGTTCCAATTCGATTAGTAGATGATGAAACACAACACATAAAATGGCAAAACAAAACTCCGTCTTCGACATATTTTTGCCGACCTATTAGGTTATCATTTACTAAAGAAACTGCTGATCATATAAAAGAAGAAGAAAGTAGAGTAACTCAATTAATAAATGATTTAGAAAGCTCTGTGATAAAATTACAAGAACCTAACAGTGCGGTTTCAGTTTCTTATAATATGGTCTTCACAATGATTGATTGTGCTCTTTGTCATACACTGAGCGGAGTCAGATCTACTCAAACATGTTACATATGTGGAGCAACTCCAAAATTAATGAATTTGTCATCAGTATCCGATAGGGTCCCTAATTCAGCAACATATAAGTATGGTTTATCAACTCTTCATAATTGGATTAGATCTTTTGAATTTCTACTTCATGTGGCCTACAGATTACCTCTGAAGTGTTGGCAAGTTCGAGGGGAGACACAAAAAAATAAATTTAACGAGAACAAACAAAGAATTCAAAAGGAATTTAAGCAAAAATGGGCCTTATAGTTGATAAGCCTAAGCCCGGGTTTGGATCAACTAATGACGGCAATACAGCCAGAATGTTTTTTAAAAACTGTACGTTATCTAGTGTAATAACTGGTATCGATAAGAGTTTAATTGAAAAGTTTAATTTTATCAACAGAATCCTTTCAAGTGGATTGAAAATCTACATAGATAAATTTAAGGAACTCCTGAAAGAGACAAACACTCTATATTTAAATTTATATCCATTGTACAATATACCAACATCCGTACATAAAATATTAGTTCATTCGGCCGAACTAATACAGTCTTTTCTCTTACCAATTGGCCAGCTTTCTGAAGATGCGTTAGAAGGAAGACATAAAGATGCTAGAAATTTTAGAGAACACCATACACGCAAAACCTCGAGACCGGACACTAATCACGACCTAATTACCATGTTGTTGCTTACTTCCGATCCATTAATATCAACGATTAGATCAGGAAATAAACATAAAAAAAATATTTTAGATACCGATTTAAGGCAATATTTGGATATAGAATAAAAAAATATTAGTTAAACTTCTTTGTTTTAGTCACATTCCTGTACATTTCAGTTTAAATATAAAATTAACCCAAAATTAGATTTATGACAAAATGTTCTATGAAGTCGCGACGCCGTAGGCCTCTGACATGGCTTAACGGCTGGTGTCAATTTGGCAACAACCGGGACTGACTTTTTACATGCCCTCCGAAGCACGGATACGCTCAGATGAAATACCACTAAGCGGTCACCCATCTATAGACTGACCGCACCCAACGTTGCTTAACCTCGCTAATCGTTTACCGATCAGTGAGTGCAACTGGCTATGAATACATAATAATAATTTAAATATTCATATTCATTATCATGCAATAAAATTATAATATTATGTAGTTATGTATGTATATCATAACTCAGTCGTATCTACATCTTTATACCTGTCTAGAATCGCCCGTATCCTAACTAATATTATAAAAGCGAAAATGAGTTTGTTTGTTTGTTTGTTACCTAAACGCCTAAACTACTGAAACTGAAATCCTGAAATTTTGCACATACGTTGACAGATGTATAGAAACGGACATAAGCTACCTTTCATCCCGAAAAAAGTTACTGTTCCCGAAGAAAACAATAATAACTTTCTTATGATAATAGATGGCGCCACGTGTCTTTCGAATGATGATTGAATTATATTATTACAAGCACAGTACAACCCGAATTGTTTGTCAAATTCTAAATTAACGCGAGCGAAGCCGCGGGCAAAAGCTAGTAATTATTCAATTCCATAATAATCATTCACCATATTAAACTCAACACGGCATTTAAATGCCACACATATTTCCGTTTTTTATCAGAAGCAATTATAAATCAGGATATTAATAAATTATCATCATGATGTCAAAATATTCACCTTTCATCGACAATTTGTAAAAGGCCAGCCATTTTAAAAAGCATTCTTGGCATTATCCTCTTCCTATATTATTGCGATGTGACAATAATTGCTAGCGAGATTGCTTGTAACTTTTTTTCGAATGACATTAACATAACATGTATGTGTCGTCTAGCAGTGCAACTTTCAGCCAGTATATATAAAAATATATAAATTGTATGTAAAGTATGTCATATGTTATTTTGTTTTTAACTTTAAATACTGTTTCCTTTTTTTTTTAAACTATTGTGAGCTGAGCTACTTTTTAATGTATGGTGATAATTTGTACTAGAATTTAAGAGCGTGTCTTGCCGTTAAACTTAACGTTTGGCGAGTATTATGTATAATGTTACTGAATTACCACTATATTGTACTTAAATAAAAAAAAAAAAAAAAAAATATCTTTTTTCTGTTAGGGTTGTCAAATGTACTGTTAAGGAAAAGTGTATGCAACCGCTGTTGTGTTTTGGGTTCGTTGCCCGGGTCGGCAAAAAGTAATTTGATTTTTGTGTAATATTTTTTTTGTAGCAGCTCGAAATGCCGACTTTTTAAGTGCCCTCCGAAGCACGGAGACGCTCAGATGAAATACCACTAAGCGGTCACCCATCTATAGACTGACCGCACCCAACGTTGCTTAACCTCGCTAATCGTTTACCGATCAGTGAGTGCAATTGGCTATGAGCGCCTCACGTGGAGTGTGGGTGTTCAAAACATGAATATCATTATTCATATATTTAAACATCTTTTATGTAATAAAGGTATTTTTCCATCGTTGTTTTCTTTTTGCGAATTTACTTATTGTAGATATATATATATATATCTCTCTTATATATTCTAAGTACAAAAAGTTGGCAACCTTAACAGTGAGAGTGACATTCTAATAGTTCTTTACGATTTTTTATTTGTATCCGTGTGTTTTGAGATTTGCCTATAATTGATGTATTTAAGTCATCATTTATCAGTTTATAACTCACGTCATATTTGTAATGGACATCTATCTATAAGAATTTTATATAAAGCACTTTAAAATAAGTATGTATAATTGCAAAGACGGATTGAGGAGGTTCCTATCTCTGCAGTCTTAACAACCGGCAGCTTAGACCGGAATTTCTAATTCCAGTTGTTCCTCATACATACTAAAATTTAAAAATGTATAAGTATGTTTAAATATATAAGATTCATTAAAAATTTATTTATAATTTATAATTGTTTTTGTTGGCATAATAAGTTTTACGATTGTACATTAATCTAATGTTCGACTTCTGAGCTACGTTTGAAACCTGTAATACAGGAGTCTGTGACTTCTCTTAAATTAGTTAATAACTATATGCAATAAAAACCAAGTGTACATTTTTAAATAATAAAGAAAAATATAAGTATAATTAAAAAAAATTATAAAGACGGAAAAATAAAAAAATTGCGTGTGAGTGTGTATAATTATAAAACTGGTTGTAGTAATAATTAACTTAACGTATAATCTAATCTTTGAAGTCATGCCTTCGCTATGCCTTGCCATTTATTGTTTAAATTCATTGCGCGGATAGCGTGGTGCACCTGTCCCCATTTTTAATTTAAAAAAATGCAGCTTCCGGTTTAGAAAAATCCTGTGTCGCGGGGGACTTTACAAACATTCAAACAACGGACTCAAGGAACACCCAGACTTGGAACAACCATTTGTGAATCACACAAATTTTTGTCCCGTGTGGGGATCGAACCCACAACATTCGGCGCGACAGCAGTGGCGAGGCGACCACTGAAACCACTACGCAATGCGTGCAATCAATTTATTTTTGGTTTGATTGATTTGATTGACCACTAACACCATGCCAAATGTTTTGGTACAAATTATCGAGATAAAAAATTGTGTGCTTCACGCATGGTTGATCTTACGAGTTCCTTGTGTCTATTGTTTTATTGTTTGTATAAGTCCCCTGCGAGGCAGAAATAAATCTTACCGCGGTATAAACACTAAAAATTTAAAAAATACAATATAAACTTCTCTATGTAATAAAATCAGCCCTGTATTAAAATTTTTCACTGCTAACAACGGGCCTCTTCCCAGTATGAGAAGAGTTAGGCCGTAGTCTACCACGCTGGTCCAGTGCGGATTAGCAGACTTCACATATCTTCGAGAACACTATGAAGAACTCTCAAACATGCAGGTTTCCTCACGGTGTTATCCATGTACTTTACCTAATATCTCTTATATTATCGTCTCGTTAGTAGACCTCAGCTTAAAGAGATAACCCTCTATTTATATCTTCATTAGGCATTCATGGACATATGAGAAAAAATATTAACACTTACGATAAGCTTCTTCTCAGCTTTTCCCAGTTCTATTCCAAGCTTGAGGTCGGCTGCGATCCTCATGGACTCCTGCACCGTCAGCCTGGGCTGCAGCAGGTCATCCTGCATGATGTATGTCGACAGTTTCTTGAACACACACATATCACGTGCATGACCGTTCACTGTGATACGCCCGTTTACGCCGTTTGAGCTGCAAAGGAAATTAAACGGTTAGAATTCGTGAAACAGTTACGATGTTACTAATATGTATTATGTAGTTTCAAATTTATTTCTATTCTATTTTTGTTCTAAAAGATTCATTCCTGTCTTGCAGGGGACTTCACAATCATTTAAACGGCCATTAGCACATCCAAACTGGGAGCAACTATTTGCGAGTTATTTCAATTAAAAATATATTCTTTTTTGTCTGTTCTTTTTTTTTACGTACATACTACACCATCTAGCCCAAACTAAGCAGAGCTTGTACTATGGGTACTAGACAATGGATAAACATGCATATATACTTTATTTTTTGGAAATACATACACATTATACATAGAACACCCAGACCAAGACAAACATCCATGTTCATGCACACAAATGTTTGACTTGTGCGGGAATTGAACCCGCGTCCTCAGGCGTGGCAGTCGGTTAGACTAGCCACTACGCCATCGTGGCCGCCTCTCTTTTGCCTCTCTTCTTTGGGTTCGATCTCGTAAGAAGATCGAACCCAAAGGAAATAAAAATGTATATGTAGGCATGATAAATGAATTAACCTGCCTTTTATCTCATACTAGCTGTTACCTGTGACTTCGTCCGCGTAGATTTTAACTAAAAAGTGTTTGTCTCCGCGGAACCCTATTTTTTTTCTAAAATCAACGTAGCCCATGTTACTCCTTTGAACATCAGCTATTTGCCAGTGAAAGTCCCGTCAAAATCAGTTTAGCCGTTTCGGAGATTAGCCGGAACAAACAGACAGACAGGCAGACAAAAATTTTAAAAATAGATGTTTTCGTATAGGTACCTTATATAATTTCATATGCATTAGATAAAAAGCTGTTATTTTGACATTACAAACAGACACTTCAATTTTATTTATTTGTATAGATTTAAGTTCTTATCCCTAAAATCGGCAAAGGTTAAGTAACATTAGGTTTATTGATAGCTTTTTATTCATGGAAAAGACATGGTGGAACATACAAGTAGCTGATTAAATATAGGTATAATACACCTCCATTGTTTCCGGGATAAGGTGTAAAGTGTTGACAGTTTTATTTTATCACATATATACGTACTTTTGGTTTAGTAAATAAACCCATTTGTTGAAACGTCGTCGGCATATGTTATTATTAACAAAAACCTCATAAAAATGACGCAATAGCGGAAAGATTAACAAGTTCTATAATGTTATTTTTTGTCAATCTCTTAGATTAATCAAATCAAGTAGGTATTGTATTTTAGTTGAATCTTCAATAATAATCGTTACCTCTCAAATTACTTTAAGTGGTAATAAATATGTTTTTTAAATCTCGTCTTCCTGTAATTATAACCCTAAAACTGTATGTAATAAAAAAGCTTTATTATATTTTGTTGATTGTGGATCGAACAGCTACAGCTTGAAGCCACAAAATATGTAAATACAGAACGCCGCCACAATATGCAGTCATACTCTCGCGTCAATAGAGTATCTTATAGGTGGAGTATTACACAGCCATATTGCGCCAGCACTTTAAGGTGCCGTGAAATAGGGTACTCGACTATTGCTAGTTTTTTTTAGTTTTTTTTATTGCATAGGGGCAAACGAGCAGACGGATCGCCCGATGGTAAACGACCACCGCCGCCCATGGACACCCGCAACCCCAAAGGAGTCACAAGTACGTTGCCAGCCCTTTAAAAAGAAATGAAGGAGGGAAAGGACAAAGGAAAGGATAGGAAAAGGATCGGGGTAACTGGGCCTCCAACTCTCTCACTCACCGATACTAAACGCAACAGTACGTGTACCGTTACTTCACGCCGGTTCTCTGTGAGAGGGTAGTACTACCCCGGTCGATTCGGCCCATTCATGCTGAAACCAGCGAGGATCTATTACAAACTAGTTCTAGACAGTTAGTAATAATACCCGGTAGCAGCATGGCAGCTACTGAAAATGTTTTCACAGAAATACCGAATAAAACTTTGACCGATTAAGGAATCAAACGTGAGGTATGATGCACAGCAGTCGTCGCACTACCGCCGCTGTGCGATCTTCTAATATTATAAACTAGATGTTTCCGCGGTTTCACCCGCGTTTATCGTTACTGCGCTGCCCCCGTGGGCGTGATGTTATATAGCCTATAGCTTTCCTCGATAAATAGGCTACCCAACACTAAAAAATTTTCCAAATGGAACCAGTAGTGCCTGAGATTAGCGCGTTCAAACAAATAAACAAACAAACTCTTCAGCTGTATACAGCTGTAGAGTTTGTTTGTTTGTTTGATTGATATTAGTGTAGATGTGAAAGTTTGTGAGGTTTAGATATTATTTGTAACTCAATCTTGCATAAAGCGTTCAATGGATTTCGAATAAATAAGGCACCCAGATTAATTATATCCTAGATTAACACATAAGATTATTTTTATAACTGTATGCAGTCCTATATATTTTTTCCTTTTCTTTTTTTTATTCCTATATTTAGCGCGGATTAACGCGGGCGAAACCATAAGTAGAAACTAATCTTACATAGAAAGTTGTATCTGTTTTTATTGATATGAGATTCTATATCTGCTTAATCTATGGTAGTCTCTTTTTTATATTGAAATTAAACTACTATATACGGATTTTATCACGTGGTTTATTTGACACTTTATTACAAAATGTTGAAAACTGTTACACTACAATTACTATTAAACTTTACTAATTTTGAAGCTAATTAAATTATTGAAACTATTAAAACTATTTATACTATTACTATACTATTATACTATTTATATTTATGTTTACATTATTTTTTTTTATATTTTACTTCAATCAACATAAGTTCAAGCAAATTTGTTGCTTAAACAACAAATTAAAATATTCGATTTATGCTAAATGGTCCTGTAGAAAAAGTGCCCGTTTACGCTTAAGGCTAATCGCGTGGACCTGGGTTCGATGCCCGAGTGAGACAAGGTTGTTATTAGACTTTTCTGGAGAAATCATGTCAGTGTAGTCCTTTCATCCTAACTTTAATTACTTTCCTTAAAATTGCTTATCAATATTAATAATATTCTACCACATACACACAACACCATCTAGCCCAAACTAAGCAGAGCTTGTACTATGGGTACTAGACAATGGATAATCATACTTATATACTTTTTTTGTAAATACATACATATTATACATAGAGACACCCAGACCAAGACAAACATCCATGTTAATGCACACAAATGTTTGACTTGTGCGGGAATCGAACCCGCGACCTCAGGCGTGGCAGTCCGTTATACTAACCACTTTGCCATCGAGGCCGCCAAATCATTAGGTGTTATACTTATTTGATTAAGAAAGGAAAATAAAAGTAATATAATTCCGACGGTTCATCAAATTAAAATTGGTATATAAATTAATAATGTTACCATTAAACATATATAATATGAAGTTGTCGTTTTTGATAAACAAATAAATCTTTACTTGGTGAGCTCAAGTCAAAGAGAAACATTCACAAGATTTCTACTGTGCCTCATAAAACTGCTCTATTTGATAAAAGTTTCTTCGGTATGGTATCAAAAATATATCCTAATCCTAATCCTAACTAATATTATAAAAGCGAAAATGAGTTTGTTTGTTTGTTACCTTTTCACGCCTAAACCACTTAACCTATCATCCTGAAATTTTGCATATACGTTGACAGGTGTACAAAAACGGACATAGGCTACCTATCATCCCGAAAAATTACTGTTCCCGAGGAAAACAATAATAACGTTCTTATGATAATAGACAGCGCCACGTGTCTTTCGAATCATGATTGAATTATATTATTACAAGCAGAGTATAACCCGAATTGATTGTCAAATTCTAAATTAACGCGAACGAAGCCGCGGGCAAAAGCTAGTAATAAATAAAAGTACCAACTCAGATATTGAACATTCCAGAATTAAAAATATTTAAAAACAATTTACATAACTGATTGATTGAAAAAGTATACCTAATACACGATCCAAGATTTCCTTAATGACAACATTAATTAGGTATTGACCTAGTTAGTTATCTATATACAAATAAATAAAATTGAAGTGTCTGTTTGTAATGTCAAAATAACAGCTTTTTATCTAATACATATGAAAGTATATATGGTACCTATACGAAATCACCTATTTTTAAAGTTTTTGTCTGTCTGTCTATTTGTCTGTCTGTTCCGGCTAATTTCCGAAACGGCTGAACCGATTTTGACGCGACTTTCACTGACAGATAGCTGATGTTATAAGGAGTAACTTAGGCTACTTTGATTTTGGAAAAAAATAGAGTTCCGCGGAGACAAACACATTTTAGTTAAAATCTACGCGGACGAAGTCGCAGGTAACAGCTAGTATAAAATAAGAATGTTTTAGTTATTTCTTTTTTAAATTTATAAATGTTGTATGCTTAATCGCAGGACATAATGGAATATAGGTTCCAGTATGTCCAGCGATTAAGCATACAACATTTTATATGTAACAGTTTTTATGAGCTGATGTAAATGCGTTGTAAATAGTTACCTCCAAAAATTAACCTATGATGAGACTGAACAACTCTGCAAAAATAGCTTGTTAACTGTACCACACATACACACACACCCTCACACACACACACACACACACACAGACCCTCACCCTCATACACACACACACATGCACACAACACTCTATGTATAACTTTAAATAATTTCCTTATATATATTTATATAGTTTACCTTTTAATAGATGATTACCATAACTACCATAAATACCAGTAATGTTATTAGTAGCTTATCAACTTGTCAATGCTTAACCAATATTGTCACACGAATCTGTAAGAGGAAGGCGCCAGTGTCTGTAACACAGGTAATACTAGCACAGGCACTGACGTTCACTCTATCTCTAAAATACATAGCGTTGTACATAATGGTACTTTTATATATTACTAGATGTTCCCGCGGTTTCACCCGCGTTTATCGTTACTGCGCCGCCCCCGTGGGTCGTAGCGTGATGTTATATTGCCTTCCTCGATAAATAGGCTATCCAACACTAAAAAAATTTTTCAAGTCGAACCAGTAGTAATCACGCAGAATAAACCAGGAGAAACATCGTTTGTACTAAGTCTGTAATGGGTAATTATTTTGCTGCGATGTTATTTTAAAACTGCTATATCTCCTAAGATATTCATTGAAATCGAATGAAGTAAAGGGCAATTTTGTTTTAAATTAAATACTTGTGATGAATAACGTATTTATTTGGATAAGGATTAATATCATGTTTATAAAAATACCTTCGCAAATAATGCATTATTTTAGAACAAATTTCGTTAGCATAAAAATGGTTATAGTGAGCCAACCTAAAAAGATAGACATATGCTGTCGCGGACTTTTTTTTAGAACTTTTAAAGGGGAACAATTCTGTCATACATAATTTTTACGAAACTTTAACTGTTTACGCAGCGCACGCAGCGGAAGCTCTCAAAAGGAAAAAATACTCTCCGATTTTGAAACATTCTCCATTGGTGCTCCGCTCCTAATGATCTTAGCGTGATGATATATAACCTATAGCCTTCCTCGATAAATAGGCTATCTAACACTGAAATAATTTTTCAAATCGGACCAGTAGTTCCTAAGATTAGCGCGTTCAAGTAAACAAACAAACAAACAAACTCTTCAGCTTTATAATATTAGTATAGATGTGATTGAGATGTACATACAAACTGTATTTGGCTTTTGATAATAAATTATTATATGTAGGTACACCTTTTTTACCTCTATAAATGGATTTGATTTGATTTGATTTGAACATATCATTTTAAAGTAAAAATAAAATGAATTATTATAATTTATTATTGAAATTAAACTACTATATACGGATTTTATCGCGTTGTTTATTTGACACTGTTACAAAATTTTTTGAAAAACTGTTACACTACTATAATCACTATTAAACTTTACAAATGTTTAAGCTATTTAAATTATTGAACTATTAAAACTATTTATACTATTACTATACTATTATACTATTTAGATTTATTTTTACACTTTCCCCGACGTTTCGGTTGCTTTTCAGCAGCCATGGTCACGGGGAGACTAAGCTGGTAGTTGTCTCAATGTTCCAGTGTATTAATTTAATTTAAGCATAAAGTAACACTTATAAACTTCAAATGGACTTCAGATCCAGAGGTTGCGGGTTCGGACCCCGCTCATTGCATTACTGAGGTTAATTCTTAGACAGGCATATTAGCTTAGCTGGAGAAGTTTATAAGCATTTTATTTTATAGAAAACGTCCGCCTAGGATAAATTTCTATATAATGAGAGCAACGGAACTTTGGAACACCGATACTCAGAAAACCTATTTGTGGATTACACATTTTTGTCCCGTTTGGGGATCGAACCAACAACCTATAACGCAATAACAACGCCATGACCACTAAACACAACGTCATTTATGTCGATTTTTGCAATTTGCAACTCAAGTAGCGAGAAACCATGAAAAAACAAAAATGATTGTTCCTCGAAGAGTCGGTACCTCACGACTGATATACCTGGAATTTCAAGCAATATTTGAATGAATGTCGGACAATTTAAAAAGGAGTTTATAACGCTAATCCACAATAGGTCAGTCCAATACGCTGCCGGTATTTACATATGAAAACCTTTCCGTTTAACGTGCCCCGGGGTACATGTTAAGCTGAACAGTCCCTTTTGTAATCCCAGTATTTAAAAGCCTCTGGATGTGGTCAACATATTAACGATATTGTCTTACGTTTACGCTAATTTGACACATTGAAATTGAATTACTTTGAAGTTAAGTTTACGTGAATTTTACAAATTGAAATTGAGTTACTTTTAAGATTTACATGACTTTTACAAATTACTTTGAAGTTAAACTTACGTGAAATTAAATATTGATATTGAATTACTACGTACGTAAGATTACGTTTAATTTACACTTAGAAATTGAATTACTTTTAAGTAAAATTAACACCAATTTGAAGTATTGAAATATAATTACTTTTAAGTTAAGCGTATGTGAATTTTACACATTGATTAACTTAAGATTACGCGAAATTTACACATTGAAATTGAAAATAATATAATTTCACTATTAACTGCATCGATGGCCCAGCGGTAGTAAATGCGGCTGCTGTGGTGTGCATAAGGTACCCAGTTCAATCCCTGGCTCAGGCAAATTTTACTGCTAACAAAATATGCTCAATAGGAATATAGCACTATAAAAATTGTTGATAAAATATGAGTACTTAAGTATCAGACACCTTTGTCTACCCTGTCCGGTAAATACAGTCGTGAATATATATAACAATCACAATCCTAATCCTAATCCTAACTTCCTAACTAATATTATTAAAGCGAAAATGAGTTTGTTTGTTTGTTTGTTACCTTTTCACGCCTAAACCACTCAACCGATCATCCTGAAATTTTGCATATACGTTGACAGGTGTACAGAAACGGACATAGGCTACCTTTCATCCCGAAAAAAAATTACTGTTCCCGAGGAAAACAATAATAACGTTCTAATGATAACAGATGGCGCCACGTATTTTTCGAATCATGATTGAATTATATTATTACAAGCAGAGTACAACCCGAATTGATTGTCAAATTCTAAATTAACGCGAGCGAAGCCGCGGGCAAAAGCTAGTTATTTATAAAGATCATTTTTCTAGCACAATTAAGATATTATCGATGTTGTAACGACTTTATCCACATTATACGACGCAAACAATTTTAATTGTAGCTATTTGCATTAACATAATTATTTGTCAACATATTTCATGTCAGTAAATTATTTATGCATATTATTGATCTGCATTTACGCTATATTTACAAAGGCGACTACAGTATTTATTCGGAATACGAATCTGTGAAAATTACTTAGGGACCCTAAAAATATAATTATTGTATTTGTCCTATTGATAAAAGAACACATTAACTTGAATGCAACGATTTTTTGACCCATGTTGACAAGCTTCGCTTCTTCAAGCTACAATAGCAATAAGTATATCGTACTGCCTATGCCCTTGCCAACTCGTCCCTTGTTCTTTTTTTTATACTACTAAGGTGGCAAACAAGTATACGGCCCACCTGATGGTAAGTGGTCACCGTAGCCTATGGACGCCTGTGACACCAGAGGCATCACTTGCGCGTTGCCGACCCTTTAGGAAAGAAAGTGGGACGGAGAAGAAGTGGGATGGAGGAAAAGGGGTGATTGGGCCTCCGGCACTCTCACTCACCGAACGAAACACAACAGTAGGAATACTGCTATTTCACGTCGATATTCTGTGAGAGGGTAGTCCTTCCCCGGTCGAGCCGGCCCACTCATGCTGAAATCAGCGAGGCTCTACTACTCGTAAAATCGTGTTCGAGCACTAACTTTATTAAATATGCTTCTGACATCAGAATCTGAGTGTGATCTGTTTGCTTCGGGATGGATGGATGTGTGTCGTAGTTGTTTAAGATTTTATGAGATGATGGATGTTTAGTTAGTTATTATGTTACGAATCTTTTATCTTTTACTAGCTTTTGCCCGCGGCTTCGCTCGCGTTAATTTAGAATTTGACAATCAATTCGGGTTGAACTCTGCTTGTAATAATATATAATAATATAATTCAATCATGATTTGAAAGACACGTGACGCTATCTATTATAATAAGAACGTTATTATTGTTTTCCTCGGGAACAGTAATTTTTTTCGAGATGAAATGTAGCCTATGTCCGTTTCTGTACACCTGACAACGTATATGTAAAATTTCAGGATGATCGGTTCAGTGGTTTAGGCGTGAAAAGGTAAGAAACAAACAAACAAACAAACTCATTTTCGCTTTTATAATATTAGTTAGGATTAGGATAGGATTGTACTCAAGTAAGCAGATGTAATAATAAATTTATATATACCTTGTATATTATGTCTGGTAATAGAAATGTATGTAATGTTAGACATAAGTTTTAACTTGTACAACGATTTGGTGTATACTGTTATGTTGTCCATTTGTTTATAATAAATAAATGAATATTCTCATATTTGAGCTTTAAAAATATTTATCGAACATATTACACGGTCTTCGAGGATCCACGTAATAGGGGTGAGTCTATTGCCGTTATTCCAATAAATGTCCGACGCGGGATTCGAACTCGAGACCTTATGTGTGCATGAGCAGTCGCATATATTACAGATGCGCCACCAAGAGAGAGAGGCAGTAGGCATTAAAATAAATTACATCAGTAAGATTAATTTATCTGCACGGATAGCGTAGTGGTTTAAGTGATCGCCTCGCCATTGTCATTGCGCTGAGTGTTGTGGGTTTGACCCCTATCTGGGACAAAAAATCGTGGAATCCTCCAACAGCCGTTCCAAGTCTAAGGGCCACTTGCACGACAACTCACAAAATACGTTTAGCACTAAATAGATTTAAAACATCTTGGCATCTCAGTCACCTTCACACGGATGACTGCGACAGCACGATGTTTTAAATATATTTATTGCTAAACGTATTTTGTGAGTTGTCGTGCAAGTGGCTCTTAGTATACTTTGTGATTGTTGTTCAAACGCTTGCAAAGTCGCCTGCGACTGAAAAATTATTCCTAGTACTGAAATTGTCTCATAAAAGCAAATAAGAAACGGTGACTCGGTGAGCTAAAAAAAGATTAAACAAATAATGACTTACTTATAACCAGCTAAGATGTTCAACAATGTGGACTTGCCGGCTCCAGAAGGCCCCAGAATACACGTCAGCTCCCCTGATCGGAACTCTCCAGATACATTATGAAGAATCTTCCGTTCACCTAGACAAAAGAAAAATATATATTATTAGTAACATTAAAGTCATATAGTTATTGGAAAATGTATTTATGCGAGTATGTATGTTTGTTAGTTTGCTATGGTTTCACGTCTTAACTACTCGACCGAACATCATGAAATTTCACATCCAAGTTATCAGGGATACAGAAAAGGACTACCATATAGAAAAATTACTGTTCCATTCACGTAGTTAAGGCGTGAAAGCGTAACAAAGAAACAATTTTTTTTTATTCAAGTCTCTAAAAAAATAGAAAAAAAAAGAAAACAAAAAGAAACAATAACCTCGCTGATTTTCAGCATGAATGGGCCGGCTCGACCGGGGAAGGACTACCCTCTCACATAATGTCGACGTGGAATAGCAGTAGTCCTACTGTTGTGTTCCGTTCGGTGAGTGAGAGTACCGGAGGCCCAATCACACCCTTTCCCCCATCCCGCTCCCTTTCCTTCCCACGTCCTTTCCTTTGCAACACCAGAGTGTTGCAGGCATCCATAGACTACGGTGACCACTTACCATCAGGTGGGCCGTATGCTTGTTTGCCACCTTAGTTGCATAAATAAAAATAAAAAAACATTCTCAATCATTTGAAGATTCTGAAAAGGCGTTGCGTTGATCTGTCAATAAGGAAAATATTTATATGGTTTTATCTTTATAAGTAATCGTCGTAATGATTATAACTATAATTGCGTCAGTCCAAGAACTTACTGTAAGATTTCATGCTGCTTTATTGTATGTAATTTTATTATCAACAGAGGAAAACGTTTATGCTAAGTTGTTGATCTGAGTTTTGACGTGACAACGTCTAATAAATCGATGAACGCCGGCTGCACGCACGTACAAGGATGACTCATTGTCCCGTAACGCTTATTGTCCCGTTACGCTCATTGTCCCGTTACGCTCATTGTCCCGTTACGCTCATCGTAACGTTTTCATCAATGCTTTGTTATTACGTTGTCACGTTAAACTATCGTCCGTAAACCGACTTTACAGGCAACCAATTTTTTTTTTGCTGTTTTAAAGAGACACCCGCACTAAGAATAATTCATATGTGGCTTTACAAAAATTTTAACAACGGCTACAGAGAACATTCTAACTCAGAAAACAACAACTAGTCAATATCTCAATCACTCAATTTTGGTCCTGTGTCAAATACTCAACATCTGGCGCAATTGCGACGCCGTTTATGGTAAAGTCAACAAAAAAAAATAGCTAGAAACCAAAGAAAAAGAGAAAAGGTAAGGTAAATACAAGGTCTTTATGATACTTTGATCTCATTCTCACACCAAAACTAAATGCAGTTGGTTTCTTTGAAATGACTACTCGACCACGTCGCAGAAAGTATAATAAAATATAAATAGTAAGTTCATTGAAATTAAACTACTATATACGGATTGAAGGAGGCCTACACCAAATATTTGGTCGATTAAGGCTAAAGAAGACGAAGAAGAAGAAGATACGGATTTTATCGCGTTGTTTATTTGATATAAATAGTATAATAGTATAGTAATAGTATAAATAGTTTTAATAGTTTCAATAATTTAATTAGCTTAAAGAATAGTAAAGTTTAATAGTAATAGTAGTATAACAGTTATCAAATTTTTTTTGTAATAAAGTGTCAAATAAACAACGCGATAAAATCCGTATATAGTAGTTTAATTTCAATTAATAACATTCGCGTAAACAGAAGACAATATTAGTAAGTTCATTTTAATAGTTTACAATTAATAGTGTTGTTTCAATGTATAACATTCATCTAAATATAAGACAATAAAACGCATTGTATTATGAAACAGATGCCAAAGAAATCGCTAGATACGATTTCGGATTATATCAGCAAAATAATTTGAGTTTTAATCGTTCATGGCTATCTCCTTATCAAGATAAAAACTAACATCAACTGCTCAGGATTATAATTACAATCATCTGTGTCACCAACCATTGTATAAACATTGTTGCACAAAAGAATATTCTATTCTAAGCAAGATTGTTGCAATTAATTTTTAAACGGATCTTTAACGTCCAGTTTTAGGGTTCCGTACCTCAAAAGGATAAAACGGTACCCTTATAGGATTATTTTGTTGTTCGTCCGTCCGTCCGTCCGCCCGTCTGTCTGTCTGTCAAGACCCTTTATCTCGTGAACGCATGGAGGTATCGAGTTGAAATTAAAACGATATATTCAAGTCTACAGTCTCTGGAAGCTGTGAAATAATCAAACTTCTAAGTTAACGTAAAAAAAGGATACGGCCGCTTATGCCGCAAAAAACGTATATTTCGACACTCTCAAGGGAATCAAAATTTATAGCGTATTTTCTGTTGATCTAGAACTATGAAATTTGGCAAGTAATAACGTCTTTTACTACAAGTATAGGAAAATCTGGAAAACTATACATTTGTAATTAAATCATAAAAAACAGGGTCTTTATGCAAAGACAATTTTTTTTTTATAATAATATGTACCTACAAATTTGTACGGAACCCTCGGTAAGTGACTCCTACTCGCCCTTGTCCGATTTTTCTTATTTTATTTGTGAAACAAACAATCTTAAGCCAATCTAATATTATAAATGCGAATGTGAAAATTTTTGTTTATTACGCTTTCACGCCTTAACTATACTCGACTGATCTTTGTAAAATTTCTCTTACACGTTTCATTCAGAAAAAGTACTGTTTCTTAACGAAGCCGCGGACAAAATATAGTTCATTAAATAAAACCATTTACTGCTTTTACACTATATTTGTTTTCAGGAAATATAGATGGCAATAAAAGAAAGATATAATCCTAACTAATATTATAAATGCGATAATGAGTTTATTTATTTGTTACGCTTTCACGCCTTAACTACTCAACCGATCAACATGAAATTTTGCATACACGTTGTCAGGGGTACAGAATAGGACATAGGGTACCTTTCATCCAGAAAAAACAACTGTTGCAAACCTAACCTAACCTAACCTACATTTACGCGAGCGAAGCCGCGGGCGAAAACTAGTAAAGAAATAAAAAGAAGGTCAGTCTCTGGCTACTTGTATGTATTGTCTCTAGCCTCCAGTATGCCATATATATTTACTAATTAATACAAGTAAGAAAAAATACTATAACTATGTTATTGTACTATATTATACTACTTTCCATTGTCTCATGTAATCTAATTGTACTTGTCTAAGATTAGATTACATGTGACAATGGAAAGTTGCTGGTAAAGCATAAGATACTCTTCTTCTCCTTAGCCTTTATTATTCCCAAGTCACTTGGGGTCGGCTTTCTAGTCTAACCGGATTTGACTGGATATCAGTTTTTACACGGAGCGACTGCCATCTGACCTCCGCAACCCGAAGGCTAATGATACTCTAAAGCTAGACCAGTGTCAGGATATTAGAGGGCGCTGACTTCCCAATAACGACTTCCATAGATGTTCATGGCAGTGGGTAGACCAACAGACTGCAATGCAGAGGGTCTCGGGTTCGAACCCACGTCGCGCACCTCTGACTTTCGGAAGTTATATGACTTTTCGAAATTATGTGCGTTTTGATTGATAATTATCGCCTGCTCCGTGCCTCGGAGAGCACGTTAAGCCGTCGGTCCCGGCTGTCATGAACATCTATGGCAGTCGTTATTAAGAGAGTGTTGGCACAAAAGATCCCACTGGGTCGAAGTGTCTCCGGTCTGCACTGACTGGCCCCCACATAAGATAAGATCCTCGGCAAGGCATCAGGATACTAGCAATTTCTTTGCCAATTTTTTCAAGATCCGTTCTACCGTTACGCCGTAAAAATGTAAGCAATAAGTAGAATTACTTTCGCATTTATAATATTAGAATGGATTGACCATTTTCTATTTATAGCTTACTGAGTTAGGTGCTTACCTAATACTTACGCGAAGTACGTCAAACAGCTAAAGACCGAGCATAATAATAATAACATCAGATTACTTATATGAATGATGTTTATCATTTGTAATTGGCGCTTCTGTCTTCCATAATATCACTTTATTTGTTACGCATGGGCGCTGTGATACGTAAATAAGTAATTGCTTTGTATTTGATATATGCCGACATATCTTTATTTTATGCAAGCTCTAGCTAGTCTAGGTAGGCTTCGTTTGAGTGTTATATCAAATTATAACCTTTAATATAACACTCGAACTAAGTTGCTACTCAAGGACTTGACTGCACGGATGGCGTAGGGGTTTAAGAGGACTGAAAAAATGCACTAACTTTCGTCGAATAGTATAGGACTATGAGAAGACTAATTATTAATTTAGAATTTTGATATAGGTAAATTGATGTCTTTAAATAAAATTTCCTAGCTCAAAAACACGATATTGTGATTTTGGCTCGATCATAATTATTTTCGAAAACACCTCTGAAAAATTACTATTTTTGAAATTACAAGGAAGTTACATCATCATTATGCTTAGGAATTACTCAAATATATTCGTAACATCAATATTAGTAGTTTGCTAGCTTCGCTCGCGTTAATTTAGAATTTGACAATAAATTCCAGTTGTACTCTGCTTGTAATAATATAATTCAATCATGATTCGAAAGACACATGGCGCCATCTTTTATCATAAGATTCATCATCATTTGTCGGCCTCGATGGCGTAGTGGTTAGTGTAACCGACTGCCACGCCTAAGGTCGCGGGTTCGATTCCCGCACAAGTCAAACATTTGTGTGCATGAACATGGATGTTTGTCTCGGTCTGGGTGTTTATATGTATAATATGTATGTATTTACAAAAAAAAAAAAAAGGTATATATGTATGTTTATCAATTGTCTAGTACCCATATTACAAGCTCTGCTTAGTTTGGGCTAGATGGTGTTGTGTGTATGTGGTAGAATATTATTATTATATTATATTATTATAAGAAAGTTTTCCTCGGGAACAGTAACTTTTTTGGAATGAAAAATAGCCTATGTCCGTTTCTGTACACCTGACAATGTATATGCAAAATTTCAGAATGATCGGTTCAGTGGTTTAGGCGTGAAAAGGTAACAAACAAACAAACTCATTTTTGCTTTTATAATATTAGTTAGGATTAGAATACTAGACCAAAACGCATCAGTTGAACTTTCCTGAAGGAGTTTAGAGAAATTCCTATGAAACATACTGAATTATACAAGCGTGCATGTAAGATCAGATTACAGGAATAGGAAAGCAGGTCAGATATTGCAAGAATAATGAAAACATACGGTTTTGTAATCTGTACTACATTGTTTCTTCATGATCGTTTTTGTTATAGAGAAAGAACAAAGAGTGATAACAAGATACACGAAATTAATATTATTTTGTCTAGTTTTGGGCTTGGAAATATCAAAAATATTAAGCCAGTTTAAATTCCTATATTAATATTTTAAACATAATAATAATAGTGAAATCCCGGCCTATTTGCGTCTAATCACGAGTTGCGGGCCAAGGAAAGTCTTAGTATTACTAAAGCGCTTATTAGTTGCCTTTTATTACATGAGATCTAAAACACATGTGTCCCACGCTTATATGCGCGAAGGGGCAAGCAGCAGGCAGGGATGTATACTACACCCACATGTTGACTAGCTATCGTTTTAGTCCTACGTAAAGTATATGAATAGGTCACATCCTACGACAATAGGCTCATTGCCGTATATCGGAAAATCGCAATAATACCTTGCCTAGTCCCTTGTCTCGGGTATCGAATCCAAGACTTCATGCACAGAAGTCGCATTCAGTGCCGCCCCCCCCCCCCTCCCGAGACAGTCAGCTGACAGCTCAGACTGTAGCTACCGAAATGAGGACATATTATACCACTGGCCAAGGATATAAATGTATGTACATATGTATATAATTTCGTTGCCAGAATCTCCTATTATACATTCTTGTTAGTTCGTAGAAATTCATGGCTCAAGTCACAATGGTCGTGTCGTAAATACACACCAACAGAACAAGCAACATTTCACCATGGATAATTCTGATTATACACCTTCTATTAACTGCAAATATCACGCGACCGTATCTGGTTAATAAATGTGATTATTTAGTGGTAGTTTACGGTGAAGCAGTACTTAGGTTGAGTAGCTTTGAGCCTTATTATAAGTCTTGCGTTAAAGTCTTATTGTATGGGTGTATTTGTAATAAATTGATTGTTGATCTGTAGACGATGATAGAATTGATTTCTTTAAGAGGACATGCAGGCAACAAGCTTTTTAAATTATATGGCTTTTAGCAGATTTCTTGATAAATATCTATGTGTCAAAGATTATAACTACAGTTCGAATTGATTATACCTTTGCAATTAACGCCTTCGAAACAAAACCGATTTCAATGACGAATTCATACATTACGAGTATGTCACAAAACATATAAAAGTAGATTATGTCTATTTCTGCATGTTTTTGTTTACTTTATTAGTTTTATATGTGTTTGCTGGGCGTATGAAATCATGAGTAAATTTGTATTTAAAAAGTGCCTGATCTTTATAATAATAATAATTGGTGCATGAACATGGATGTTTGCCTTGGTCTGGGTGTTTCTATGTATAATATGTACGTATTTACAAAAAAAAAAGGTATATATGTATGTTTATCCATTGTCTAGTACCCATATTACAAGCTCTGCTTAGTTTGGGCTAGATGGTGTTGTGTGTATGCAGTAGAATAGAATATTAATATTATTTTTTATTTTTAATAATTAACTTAAAAATAGGAATACATGAGTATCATGGCAATGGTAGATATACTTATATTATATTTTAAATATTGTTTTGTTCTAGTATCATTATTAAGGTAGAATACAAATGTATTCCACATTTGTATACAAATCTCATCAGTCGTTTCCTTTTATGATCTCTAGGCAGCGATTCAATCGTAGTTCTCTTTGATAGACAATTGAAATAGTTAGTTGTGAACTTGATTTATTTAATTAGAGCTAATTGGGATGGTATATGTCGTGTCCTTTGTCCTCACTATTCAGTTTAATTAACGAGAACCGCGAATGCGAATAGTACGACAAAACAATTCTTATCCAATTCAATCAGAAAATCACTTGTTTGTTGAAAATAACTTAGAGGCTTCTAAACGTGTAACAATTTAATTGTTATATGTGCCTCGGCTATGTTTTTAACTTTGGCCCGACCAGATCAAAAACATTTCAATATCCTTTGGATAGCCATATTATTTAAAATGTAGCACATAGCTCGCAGAACTGGTGGCCGTCGGGGCAAAAAGGTTCTGGAGTGGCGGCCACGCGTCGGAAGAGGCAACAGAGGCCCTCCGCAAGATGGACCGAAGATTTGGTAAGGGTCTCGGGAAGCGATTGGATGTGAGCGACCCAAAATCGGTCTGTGTGGAAAAGCTTAGAGGAGGCCTATGTTCAACAGTGGTCGTCTTTCGGATGAAATGATAAAGCAAAATATTAACATGTACCTATTCTATAATTTGGCAATATACTGTCAATTATATTGTCAATATATTTGCGTTCCAATAGAAAGTCATGAAATACTTATTCGTCGACTTGGTCAAGGAGATACAGCCATGTCTATGTAGATTGCAGACCCGTCTTCCTCCAAGTGATATAAAAACAGTTGATAAATACCTACGGATACAATAATTGAATAATCTTATACCCAATTATAACTAATGACTAAATACATTAACCTATGAATTCAAATTCTTTGAATCTTACTTATTTATTGTAGTGATTGATTTCGGTTTGCCTTATCTATGTAGGTAATTATTGTATCGGTCAATAGTATTGTCCAATTAACTAGCCATTTTTGCTCGGAGCTTAAAATGACCATGAGATTATTTGTATACTAGCTGACCCGCGCAACTTCGTCTGCTTCACATAAGAGAATTTTCCTAGTTTTTGCAATATTTTTCATTTATGCTCCGCTCCTATTGGTCGTAGCGTGATGTTATATAGCCTATAGCCTTCCTCTATAAATGGGCTATCCAACACTGAAATATTTTTCTAATTTTTACCCGTAGTTCCTTAGATTACCGCGTTCAACCAAACAAACAAAATGTGAGTGAAGTCGGCGCGTGAGCGCCCCTGCCTTTTTATAAATGCAGCGGATGGCCGTTTCGCGCGTTAAACAACAATCAACCGTATAGCTGTACCCATACTGGCGCGGCGAGATTTGGAAGTTTTATTTCATCTATATCTTGTGTGTTTATAAACCGATTCCTATATTATTTTTTATAATATAAATATTAAAGTGTACTTTTTGAATATGGGAGTTTGATAAAGATATATATATATATATAAGCGTAACAAACAAACTCACATTCGTATTTATAATGTTAGGTAAGGATTATAATGTTCGCATATTGTTTGCAAACCATTAGCGAAACTAATTACTGAATTAGGTGGAATAATTGCGTATTTGTCACTCTATATTATGCTTTACTGGTATATAAAAGTGGTCTGTTTTTGCGTAGATATCAAAACATTACGCCCTTACGTATCTTACAGTTTAGGTAGAGGTGTAACACATCCAATATATACCACCAACGAAACTGTGGGATCCGACGTATGAGACAGCTACTAATATCCGTGCGTTGTTTTTATTTTGTGTACATAAAATACAATCCAAATCCGTGCATCGGAGAGCACGTTAAGCCGTCGGTCCCGGCTGCCATGAACATCTATGGCAGTCGTTATTGGGAAGTCAGTGCCCTCTAATATCCTGACAATGGTCCAGCCTTAGGGTATCGTTAGAGCAGCGATAGCTCAGTGGGGAGACCAACAGACTGCAATGCAGAGGGTCTCGGGTTCAAACCCACGTCGCGCACTTCTGACTTTCGGAAGTTATATGACTTTTCGAAATTATGTGCGTATTGATTGACAATTATCGCCTGCTCCGTGCCTCGGAGAGCACGTTAAGCCGTCAGTCCCGGCTGCCATGAACATGTATGGCAGTCGTTATTGTGAAGTCAGTGCCCTCTAATATCCTGACACTGGTCTAGCCTTAGGGTATCATTAGAGCAGCGATAGCCCAGTGGGGAGACCAACAGACTGCCATGCAGAGGGTCTCGGATTCAAACCCACGTCGCGCACTTCTGACTTTCGGAAGTTATGTCTTTTCGAAATTATGTGCGTATTGATTGACAATTATCGCCTGCTCCGTGCCTCGGAGAGCACGTTAAGCCGTTGGTCTCGGCTGCCATGAACATCTATGGCAGTCGTTATTGGGAGAGTGTCGACACAAAAGATCCCACTGGGTCGAAGTGTCGCCGGTCTGCACTGACTGGCCCCCACATAAGATAAGATAGGGTAACGTTAGCCTTTGGGTTGCGGAGGTCAGATGGCAGTCGCTCCGTGTAAAAACTGATATCTAGTCAAATCCGGTTAGACTAGAAAGCCGACCCCAAGTGACTTGGGAATAATAAAGGCTAAGGGAGAAGAAGAAAATACAATACTACTACTACTATTACTTAATTTTATAAATTCTGTGTTGAACGTGGCAATTGGTAAATCCACATTAATAAGTGCAACTTCTACACATTGATCCATTAAAATTTAAGATGCGATACCTACTATGTGGCCAGAATAATTACACATATTTTGATTTTCTACCGATGTATTTGTCATCAATCCAGTAACCGAAACCGAGACTAGGTATATGATAATGACTCGTATTCATTGGAACCAACCATATAATCGATATTTAATACATACACATTAACTTTAATGATGTGAAATGTCGAAGTTTTCCGCACAATAATTGCCTTTAGGTAGGAAGTACTGTTACGGCAGATTATTAAAATTGACCTTTGCGACTGTTGTCAGCATTGTCTCCTTATATTATTTATATTATTGAAAGCAATTTCTTTATTTTTATGTTAAAGACCAGGAAGAAAGAATTTCTCCACCTCATTATTTCAAAATGGTATCGTTCTTGTTATTAAATATATGCTTCTGTCCGAATCAGTTACGTCGGCCAATATTTACGGAGACCAGCCCTCTGTGCATAAGATATTATAGTACACAAGTGTGTGCGTAAACACAAGCGCACTCTTTGTTTCCTAACTCTCATAGTAGGTACGATGGGATGCCAATTGGACACGACTAGAGAAAGATTAGCCGCAGGCTTTACGTGCTTTCCGAGTCATGGATTGAGTAGCACTGCCAACTTCCTAACTACAAGCTACTACTAAGAATTTATAAAGAAAAACCTATAATTTCTTGTTGTGTCTGATCCGGGATTCTATGCACAAAAGTTATTTTTTAATTTTTTTATTGCCATTTGTGGCAGACGAGCAAGTGGTCTACCTGATGGAAAGTGGTAACTGCTGCTCATGGACTTCAGCAATGTCAGGACACAGCAAAGCCGCTGCCTACCATGAAAGAAGAATTTTCTTTAAACCTCGTTTGAAGAAGACATATCATAGCGCTCGGGAAACCTCGAAGCAGGCAGTTCATTCCAGAGCTTGCACGTACGTAGGAGAAATGATCGCTGAAATAATTTTTAAATAAAATACATGTGACATTGTGACCCCTATATCTCTGGAGTCTTTTGAGCCACATGGCCCATATTGAAACTCAACCGAGGTATAACCCTAACGTGTCTGCACACCAAGTTATAAGTCAATCGGTCTAGTGGTTCCGGAGTTATGCCTGCCCCTAACAAACTGTTACTAACAGACAGACACACAGACCCACATAGTGCTTTCATTAACGTCTTCGAAGATGACTCAGAGGTTAATAATACCTGTTTAGAAACCCTGTTAGTTATTTACTACTAATTACATGCCCACAACTTTACGATAATCTTAAGGAGTTATATTAGTAGTCAAAGTCTAGCTTTTGTTTGGCACTTTCTTGAGAAATTTTATTAGGTACAGTCAGTTCAGATACATAAATAAACAAACAAATAAAAAACTTCCTTCTTCAGTATTATAGCGTCAAAATAAAAGAAACATCTCTATAAAATGTTGTATATATTCGATATTAAAAACAGTTATCTATTTCCATTTTATATTTATGTGTTCTATTTTCAAATTTAAATTGCAAATATTGCCATTTATTGAAATTAAACTACTATATACGGATTTTATCGCGTTGTTTATTTGACACAATATTACAAAATTTTTTGAAAACTGTTGCACTACTATTACTATTAAACTTTACTAATTATAAGCTAATTAAATTATTGAAACTATTAAACCTATTTTTACTATTACTATACTATTATACTATTTATTATTGTGCTTACACTTTCCCCGACGTTTCGGTTGCTTTTCAGCAGCCATGGTCACGGGGAGACTAAGATGGCAGTTGTCTCAATGTTCCAGTGTAGTTATTTCAAAGTACCCGAACATGTGTGTGTGAACATGGGTGTTTCTATTTACGCAGAATGAGCTCAAAGACTCATGAAGTCTTTTTGCCATTTGCAAAAATAAAAAACTATGTTATCGGTTCAGAAACGTTTGTTAGAATTTGATTGTGGAATGAATAGTTTTGTATGATAAATGTTGCCAAATCGCTTTTTAGACCGTTGCCGTTGTTTTGATTTTTCAAGTGCATTTGACGCAAATGATTCACATTATGCAGATGATTTATTCGATCGTGTGGTGAAACTAATAATACTTAATATATAAAAATGTATTGCTCAATATTTAAGTAAACTGTAAAGTTTGTTTTTGAGTAATAAAGTTCTCTAAACCGAAACTCGTTTTTTTAAAACGTGATCAAAATTACCTTGAATTTTGATTTTCATCATTGCAATTTCGCGTTTTTTGACCCGTTATTCACAAACATAGTCACGTTTCTATATCTCTAAAGGGGTAAGTTGTAAGAGAAAATATTTTACACCTTAATTTCGCCAGCTATTTGTTGATGTATCACGTTATTGGGAGCGAGCCTACTGCCATCTACAATGCGATCATAATAACACTTCGCCAGACCTGGCAATAGCTACGAGCACCTCATGCTTGGCCGCAAATTAGATCTCAGTTTTCTTTTAAATCAATGTCTATTTTATTACCAGCCTCGGCTTGTATGTGTAGAAGGTAACCTAAACACGACATAATTGTTCCTCAGAAATAGTTAAGTGTTACAAGTTTTTTATCATATAAATAAACTTTAATGGAATATAAACTTATATGGCTTTTCTAGTTTATAAAAATTTTTACGTCGTATAAATAAACATATTAAAAAAATGTTTTAGTTTGGCTATACATATATTTACATAATATGTAACGGGTATTACCGCGATCATGCATAATGTTTACCTTTTATAGGCTTGATGTTTCGACCAGGTTACACCGGCCGTGGTCACAACCTGACCACGCCAAGCTGAACCGCTACGGGTCGGATATAGCAATATACATATATTTTTCTAAAATGTTGTCACATAAAATTAAATAATTTAATGTGACAACATTTTTGGCAGGTAGACCTTAGCGGAATAACCACTTAATTTGAATATCATTTTTGAATATCATAAAGAACTGAGATAGAATTTAACATATATTCTAGTTTTGAGGCAGGTGAACTTATAATGGCGTGGAATATAAAAATATCTGAACAAGTCTAACGACTTGCGACGTCGCCTTTAAATGTCTGGTACCAAGATCGATTAGGTTTATATAAGTCAATAAACTGATGATTGAACAAGGCCAAATAGCTTCTTTATGGCCCAATCTTTCCAAACATACCAACAGATGGCACTAACCAAAAACTTTGCCAATCCTCACGTAGGCGTAATCGCGAAAAGTAGCTAGTTTCAGATTCAGATTATAGGTACGCACAAACCTCAGTCGAACGACAGGTAAAGATTCTGTGGTTGAAAAGGTCTTTAAATTGATCACTTTGCTACCGTCATTAATAATGAAGACTTGCATGCAGATAAGTATGTCTCGTAAAACCGATATTTTCCAATCAACCACCACAACCACAATGCGTGTGTGTATAGATATTTTTTATTTAAAGGCGTAACCCGCACTGATTATAATTTCAGTATCGTAGGGAACTTGACAAACCTACAAAGCACATTTTCTTGTTGTTTCTTTGTCACATAGCAGACAAAGTACATAATTGTACAAAAGAAACTTAATTTAGACATGTATGTATTTGTGTGTATGTATTTGCTGCTATGTGAGAGACTGCTATCTAGGAGACCTGTATGACAGATAACCAGCCTCTCCAGCCACTGGACTCATGCAACAAATTGTTGTCCAGTATGTTGATCAAACCCACAAAAACATTAAAAACTTTTAGGCATCCAAGTTTCTTCACGATGTTTTCATTTATTGTTCAAGCCATAATTAAATAAGCACATAACTTGGAAAATTAGAATTGCTTTTGAATCGAACTCGAGACCTCTGCGAGGCAGTTCAATGATCTACCACTAAGCTATCGCTCATACTTGCTGGGTATTTTGAGTATTTGTATTTCAAGTACAACTTACTACATTATGATATCATCGCGTCAAATGTTGATGACAGTATATTTATTTAGTTTGAGTATTTGCAATAGTCTTGTCTGAGGTGTTTAAGACATAAGTTCTACTTTATTTAAATAATACCAAATATTCCGCTTTCGTACGACACATGTTGATTGCATTTCGTTTATTTGCTCTAAAGCCTCGATGGGGCGTAGCGGTTACAGTGCATGAGCATAGCAGGCGAAAACTGTAATTGCTACCTAACCTCATGGTTAGGTTCGATTCTCGAGCCGGATAAAAAGTTACTGGGATTTTATCGGGAAATTCTCAGTAGCGGCACGAAGTCTGGTGAAGTGTACGCTAGATGGCAATAAGCTCACACCCTATTTTGTGGGCCTTAAAACCAGACCTAACAAGAACAGGTAAGACGGGACTTGATGCACATACAGATGGGAGAATAAGAATATATCTTAGTATAAATGATCGACGCAAGACCAGTGAAAATGGACGCATTCACACATATCCGTCTGCGCATACAACTATTTTTTACGGATATCGCGGCACGAGTATCGCCGAGTGAGTATCGTTGAACATAAATTAGTGGAAAGAGTTTTCGGCAGCAGTATATTTAGCTATCGATCAACAAATAATAATAATTATATTGTTATGTATCTGTTTCATTTTTACGATATGTTTACCTATCAGCTTAAAATAGGTATCGAGAAATCGCGTCTGGATGATAAATAAGAAGCTAAAAAGAAGAATTTAAAATTTTCTTTCTTTCCATCGTTGGTACTAGTGCCTAAAAAGTTTTAGAAAAATCAAACAAACTCAATCATGGTCGCCATCTACTTATCACTAGAAAAAAACACTTAGTTTGTGTGTTTCAAGTAATTAAAATACCTAAAAAAAATTGGGACGGTCTTTGCGGACGGACTGTCGATAGAAGTGAAAACTTTAATCCTTGATCATAAAAACTTTATTATAAACAAAAAAAAGGGCGGGTCGGATTCCTGATGTTCAAAATTTCGTTATTTTTTGCGTAGGACGCACTATTTCTGAGATATTGTTAATATTCTAAAATATTTCAAAAATGGAAACGGTGGAAGCGTGACGATGACGAAGCGTGACGATTGTGCGAGTTCTATGATTTTTGTTCACCCAAGAAGTGCTCAACGCGCCTAAAGAAGTATTCACTTAAAAAATTGAATGTAAATCAATGTATGTATTTAAGCATCTCTTAAAAATTATATAATAATAATAGTGGTCAAAAACATTGTCAATGTCAATGTCAAAGTAAATTTATTACACAAAAAATCCTTGTTGCGTAGACTATGTTAGCTCAATGGACAAAAATAAAATCATTATATTTGTTGACTGCCCGGAAGTCGTAGTGGTTTCATGAGGTCACTAAGCCCCTTGTTTTGCTTATTGTTGTGAATTCCATTTCACACAAAACAAACATTTTTTGTGTAGTTTACAAATAATTGTTCCGACTTTCCCAGTCTGGGTGCTGTCTGTCTCCGTTGTTTGCACGTTTGCAAAGTCCCTCTCGATATAAGAATTTTGCTTAGTGTTTGATTCGTTTTTCTTGAATTAATAAGTCGTAGACATTCACTTAGGAATTTACGAATACAATATTTTTAACTAAATATAATATAATATAATAATATATTCTACAACATACACACAACACCATCTAGCCCAAACTAAGCAGAGCTTGTACTATGGGTACTAGACAATGGATAAACATACATATATACTTTTTTTTGTAAATACTTACATATTATACATAGAAATACCCAGACCAAGACAAACATCCATGTTCACGCACACAAATGTTTGACTTGCGCGGGAATCGAACCCGCGACCTCAGACGTGGCAGTCGGTTACACTAACCACTACGCCATCGAGGCCGTCGACATATACCATAGACCAACAAATACATATAGTGGGATCGTAAGTATGTGTGAGTAAATAAAATGTTTTAGTAATTACACATTAGATACGTGACTGACATTACTACATCAAAATGCATATTTTTAATTTTTACTTAATAAAATAACTTTATATGACTTCTTCATATAGTTTAATATCAGCTTTTCAGCTGATTGCAGTTGTGTGAGCGTGTATGTACGAACATTCCGGCCGATATATGACGGGACATTATTTCCACTAGTTGATCCTTTCCAAGGCCTAGGCAATTCGCCAGCTCACTGCTTAACAATGTGCAAAGTTTGCCTGTACCTTAGGTAGAAAAAAATACGGTTGTTTTTTTTAAATCAGGCATATTAGAAGCCTGCGAAGCTTTGTTCTGGAAATACGATGATATGCAATAATGTCCATAAAAAGTTGTTCAGTGTTTGGGTGTTCTTCGTGTCCGTTGCTTGAATGTCTCCATGATTCCTCTTGGATTATGGAGACTTACTACAATATACAGTTTAATACATATTTTAGAAAAATATTGTAAAACTAAAGCAAAATGTATATGCCTGAACCGCGCTCCCAATAAGCAGTGCTAACGACCAATGAAAGTAGTTTTGCAATGTGAAATCGAAAACGGAGTGAATATATAATACTATTCACATCACAAAGAATGCGTACTTATGCGTCGGCATTGTATTAAAGATACGCATTTTACTTATTTATAAAATGTAAAGCGGCTGGTCCTGCTTTTTTTTTAACCAAACATTCTTTTATTTTTTTTAAAAACACGTCTCCCGCACTTGCAATAATATCTGTGTCGCGAGGGACTTAACAAGCATTCAAACAACACCGGAACAACCATTTACGGATCACGCAAATTTTTGTCCCGCGTGGAATTCGAACCCACGGCACGCAGTGGCAGCGGCGAGACAGCCACTTAAACCACTACGCCATCCGTGCATTAATATTTTTTTTTTTTTTTTTACGTGGGGAAATGCGCCTAATGCATACCCTCTCGCCACAAGGGGAGGTGAGAGGGTTATGTCCGGCTCTCCCATCCGTGCATATATACCGTAACTTCGTATGACTGTAGCCTTGAGGGGTGACATTGGCCCTTAATTGGAAAAAGTTTGAAGTTCCCACCAGACCACTATCATACTTTTTGCCGAAAAAATACACGTGGAAATCAATAGATAGCACTATAAACTGTCAGTAAAAAAGCTTCTTCCAATTAAACAGCTTTTCAATTAAGGGCCAATGTCACCCCTCAGGGTTAAAGTCATACGAAATTACCAATATACAGATTGATCTTGTGATTACTCTTAGACAATAATTGAGTTATTCTATTAACAATCATAGTAAACATGTTTGTTAGCAATTTAACGCTTTTTTATAATTAACAATGAAGCGATACATATCGTCGTATTGTTATTGTTTCTATAAATTCTTAAGAAATCTACACGATATAATTATGCGTAATTATGTACGTACGGTTTAGGTACTTTTAGTAAATATAGCGCCCCAGACTTGATAGTGAGTAATTAAATGTTTTTAATGATAGCTTAGCTAGCTTTAATGCTCATATTTACTGCCAGCCTTATTAGTTGGAATTCTCACAGTTAGGGTCCCGTCATAGTAACGTTTCTCCAGTACATTTTTACGGTAGTAAAGGCGTCGTTCTTCGTTGAGATCTGAAGTTCGATATCTAGGTTATGCAAAGTAAAATGGCGCAGTTGTAGTGAATGCGACTGCTATGCATGAGGTCTCGGGTACGAATCCCGGGTCGGGCTAACAAAATGGCATTGGGTTTTTCTGTTAAAAAATCTCAATACGAGTCCGAAGTTAGAAAGTTGGCGGAGTTAGACACCCCCATGCCTCAGAAAGCACGTAAAGCCGTTGGTCCTGCGCCTGATCTCTTTCCGGTCATGTCGGATTATCCGTCCCACCGGATCATGAGTGTTAGGGAACAGAGAGTGCACTCGTGTTTGCGCACATACTTGTGCACTATAATATCTCTTGCGCAGATGGCCAGACTCTCCGACATATATTTATTATATTGTGTTATTATCGTTGGTATGTCTTCTAGATAAATAAATAAATCCCTACGCTTTGGGAGATTTATCGTGACTATGTTTATATGATGTTAAAAAAATGTATGTATGTAATATTAATCATATTACATAATACAAAATCAGGAAAATATAATAACATAGAGACCGATTGATAAATCTCATAAAGAAATTATATACTAAGTAAAAACATTAATTATGCATGTGTTACTTCAAATAAAAATAAAACAAGACTAGAAGGTTGTAGTTCCTACTAGCATTGACCTTTACGGCCAACTAACATACAAATTACGGAGAGAGCTCACGGCAAACGAAAAACGACTTCATGTTAAAGCATCACTAGACGAAACGGTTTTATTTACACTAAATAAAATATAACACTAGGATTCATTATGCATTTATCAAAATAACTTTCAAAAGCTAAGACGTTAAAGATCCTCTATTGTACATACGTTAGAAGTCATCTCGAATACGTATCTCAAGTATGGAATCCATGTTATCAGAAGTACATAGAGCGGATTGAAAACATTCAAAAACGGTTTATTCGATATTTATGTTACCATCAGAAAGTCCCTTATCAATCGGAAAACTACCTCAATCTCTGTAAGAAATACCATTTGTTACCATTGATAAGTCGGCGAGACATCTCTGATACCGTATTCCTATTCAAAATCTTAAAAAATGATATTGATAGTGCTGAACTCTTATCAAAGCTTCATCTGAATGTACCCTCTAAAACTCGAACCTGGGTTGGTTCGAGTTTTAGAGGGAACCTGGGTTGGTTCTTTAAGTGTTCCTTTTGCTTCATCTAACTACAGACAGAACTCTTATATGGTGCGTGCAAATAGAAATTACAATAGACTATGTAAACAGCGTGACTTGGATCCTTATTTTATAAGTGTGGAAACGGTCAGGAGGCGCTTGGCTCTTGACTTTTTCCATTGATTTAAGTGAATTGAATTATGTAAAAAAAATTGTTATGTATTTAACAATAATAAAAGTAAACTGTTGTTATTTAATAATAAGAATAGGCGATAATCTAATATTATTATTGCAGTGGTATGTTATGAGTTTATTCACTTCTTATATTTAAGAAATCTTTTATACGCAAGGACTTGTAATTGGCTTACTGATTACCGTACTACTCTTTTTGTTTTGATTGTTTAGCTGTAAGTCATGTTATTTGAATAAATAAATAAAAAATAAACCGTTTCGTTTAGTGATGCTTTAACATGACGTCGTTTTTCGTCAAGTGGTCGAAATTCGGCCATAATCATTTATGAAAATTTGAGGAAAACACACGATTTACATAAAAAAGCTGCCACAATTATTTTATTTGATAACACTAAATTTCGTCAAACTACTAAATAAAAGAATCGGCTGACAAACAGAGAACAAAATAGTATTGAATTGTTTTGTCCTCGCCTTTGTATACCTGCATACATTGAAAAATAAATACAAAGGATGGAAAGGATCCTTCTTTTCTGTAAATGTCCAATAGTCGTGAAATCGATTATATAGCGATTATATTTTAAACAGAAACTTTGTTTAAGAAAACGATTGTATGAGTAGATTCACTAAACCGATTTCAGCACTCGTACTTTCAAACCCATGCATGTAGACTGTTTGACCACGGATACAGGTTGGCAAAGACTACGTATACCCACGATATTGGCAAAACTCTCTCTTTTCATTCGGGCTCATTAATGCTTACGATTTACGAACATCACGACTTCATAATTTTTTAACGATTACATATTTTGATATCAACTAAAACACATTTATTTATTAGTTTAGAAAAAATATAGGCTGCCAATTTGATTTTAGTATGTAATCAATAACAATCAATAACCAGCCGAATTGAATTGGACTGTTTTATTTTAAATAGCTGAAGCAGAGATCTACAACATGAGAAATATTATATCGTATTGTACTATAAGTTATCGAACAGCTTTTAATTTGAGAACCGTTCGCGAACGTTCGCGAACATTATCTGAAAGTACTTTTACAGTATTTCGCCTGAATAAGGTCGGAAAGATGTAAAAGGGTGGTGGGAAAAAGATTGCTCGGACGGCTGTAGGTGACGGCCCAAGTATTTGTGACGGAAGCCCTCGAGCTCGTTTGCTCGTTGGAAAAATATATTGCGGGCTCACGGTTCGTTTAGTTATAGTTGCTGGGCTGATTGATTTCTAGGCTCTACATTGCTAGTAGCTCGTTTTATTTTTATTTATTACTATATTTTGCCCTCGGCTTCGCTCGGTTCAATGAAGGTTAGATTATGTTTGTGACAGTCGGTGTCGGTAAAATAATTTTTAAAATCGATTGAATATTTTTTGAGTTATATCCTTATATACAAAAAAATTTAAGATTTGATTTTATAGTATTAGTATAGATTAGCGGCTCTTTCTTAGCTCGGTTTGAACACGATATATAGCTGAAATTATGTACTTTTTAAATAAAAAAATCAACGGGTTGCACTCCGGGAGTGCCGGCAGAAGTGAAAACTTGAATATTAACGTTGTACATTTTTGATATTTTGGAATGGTTAGGGAATAATTTTGCACGAATTGCTTTAATTATCAGTATAAAAGTACTATCATTTATGTGGTAAAATACAATATTCATTTATTGCGCTATCGTACACAAACATGACAATTCTCCCTCCGTCCTACGAATTTTCGATCACATTACGTGTCCTGATGAGAGTTTAACATTTTTTACCCATCACAAAAAAAGTGCACAACGCCGCTAAAGAATTTTTTTCAAAAATGGAAAGCGTGAAAGCGTGACGTTGACGAAGCGTGACGATGACGTGAGTTCTATGATTTTTGTTCACCCATGAAGTGGTCAACGCGCCTAAAGTAGTTTTCACTTCAAAAGTAATTTGTCTGTAAGTTTGTAATTCATCTCCCGCACTAATAACAATTCCTGTGACGCGCTGGACTTTACAAATTAACGGACACAAAGAACACCCAAACTATTTGAAGAGCACACATTTTTTTTAAACGAATCCGCATCTCAAGACTCTAGTCCACCATTTAAACCGTAAATTAAACATTCAGCTCAATAAACTATAAAATATGTGAAAGTATTGGTTTGTCCATTCTTCACGAAATACATATGGAAAGGTAAGGCGCAACGAGATTTCCTATATCTTAGATTGCGCTCATACCAAAGTAATATAATATACTTATGTAATACAGGAAAAGCTGGGCTTTTGATTTAATATTTACCTACTAATGTCTTAGTAAGTATCCAATGCCAAATAAATCTAAATATGTTTTTGTTTTATAATAATTATATTACAACAAGATGAAAGTAGATATACCCATTCATTAACATTAGCCATCGCGCCATGGTCACATGTTCTAGAAATTATATTATTATATAGACCTTATAGAAATTATAGCTAGTTCCGCACTAGGAATAATTAATGTCCTCCAGACCGAATTTCGGTCACAGCGGCCAATCTTAACGGAGACTAGCCATCTGCGCAAGAGATATTATAGTGCACAAGCGTGTGCGCAAACACAAGAACACTCTCTGTTCCCTAACCCTCATGATGCGATGGGACGGTAATCCGACACGACCGGAGAGAGATAAGGCGCAGGACCAACGGCTTTACGTGCTTTCCGAGGCACGGGGGTGTCTAACACCGCCAACTTCCTAACTCCGAGCTGCTATAGAGAATTCTTAACATAAAACCCGATACCGTGTCGCTGTCGTAATTAAAAAAAAAGAAAAATATTACGCTGCTTTGTACTGATGCTCTGTGTTTCTATTTGTATTCGCTCAAGGGTAATGCATACAATCATCCTTTGGCGATTGTACTCTGCTTTATAAAAATAAGCTGAAAGGCATTATAACACAGCAAGCTTACAAATATTAAAAAGCCGTGAGTTCGTTCAAACCGCATTCAGCCATAGTTGTGGATAATCCTTCACACACTGAAAGTAAGGTAGTGCCTAGATGTTATGCAGTTTTACATAGCTTACCTATACTCTGGCATAGCTAGTCTATTTAAAAATGGCACGAGTACATAGCATACGTATCTATCTATAGATGATTCAGAAATTTAAAAATAAAATGTTAGCGTCTCCTGCATTGCAATACTAGTTTACAGTCTCAATAATTTCACGCTGACTATTGTAATTGTTTTTACATTTGATAAATGTATATTCTTCTTTAATTGCTAAAGATGCCAATAAGTCACTCAATACTATTTTTTTGATCAGAATTCCAAAATTCACCCTGGAATATTATGAAGTCTTACAGCATTTGTAATTTCGCCTATGTTCAACGAACCAAATATAAGTATTACTTATTGCTTTTTACGAAGGAAAGAACGTGAATTTTAATAATGTTCAAAAGTAATTAAAAGAGAAGCCTATTTAAATTTTCATAAATTAAACGTAAAGCTTTTGGGCCTACATTTATTTAAAAGGAAATTCCATTTTATGAGTCTGTTAAATTTTGCTCAAAACGGCTTGCCTAAGCATAAGCAACTGCGAGGTAGGAACAATCTTTTTGTAACTGCATAAGGGTAGATAGTCCATTGAATGCTTTAAAATATAACTAGATATATATTTGCACTTTATTAATAAATAAAATAAAATATCTTTATTTTGGACATTAATAGTATGTACATGAACAGTCCATAGGTTGTTTAGTAATGGGTTAGTAACAGAAAGTACTTATAGTCTATACTAGCTTTTGGGCGCGGCTCCGCCCGCGTGGTACCTACATCAATAAAAAGTAGCCTATGTCCTTCCCCAGGTTTTAAACTATATCTGTGCCAAATTTCATCTAAATCGGTTGAGTGGTTTAGCCGTGAAAAGGTAACAGACAGACAGACAGATAAACAGACAGAGTTACTTTCGAATTTATAATATTAGTAAGGAAGTAAGGATTATTAGAGTTAGTAAATCCACCCTCTAGGCACAGTGTGGTAGCACTATAGGTACATCTACTCTACGGTTGAAAAAAAGGTCTCTACAATTCCGCGCAAAAAAAAACATAGAAATCACTGATGTTAGAAAAGAGATTCTGAAATCTTTGCTGCACTGGACTTTAAAAGCTGTTTGATTTAATAATAATAATATTCTATCACATACATACAACACCATCTAGCCCAAACTAAGCAGAGCTTGTACTATGGGTAGGATAAGGCAATGGATAAACAAACATATTATATACTTTTAGTTTTTTGTAAATACATACATATTATACATAGAAACACCTAGACCAAGACAAATATCCATGTTCATGCACACAAATGTTTGACCTGTGCGGGAATCAAACCCGCGACCTTAGGCGTGGCAGTCGGTTACACTAACCACTATGCCATCGAGGCTCTTATATGATTATATGTATCTTTCTGTAATGTTGGTAAGGCATTAGCCCATCGTACCATGAACGTGTGATCAAGATCGGTAATTCTGAAGGATTACCATTTGTTTTTATGTCGGACCGATTTAATAATACTAGTGGTCGCCTAGTGCTCGAAATTCGACCAACTGATATATATTGTGTCATGGCATTATACTCGTATATTGATATATGTAACCATAGTTACGCGCTTCGACTGCGTGTGTCAAATGCATGGTTGTGTGCGTGTAGTGTTTTTTCATTAAGTTAATGTATTTATTATACATATTTTATATAAATATTAGCATTCGTCACTTCTTCTCTGTATAAACTATAAGTGTGCGAAATTTCATACTCCTCCGTCCGCCCAATTTTCGTAAAAAGGGATCCAAAGTTTTCGCTTCACGTATTAATATATATAGATACTATTTTGAACTAAAAAATCTCAATGATTGTATGAATGATTATTTATATTATTACTTCTTGCGGCAATTTATTCATCAAAATGTTGCACTAAAACTCATCGTGCCAAAATAATTACCACATCAGGCATTACACTAATCCTAATATGAAAAATAAAGCTTATCCCGTCAACTGTCGAGCGGTCATACATTTGACGCAAAAAATGAATCATCAAAAAAAAAATAGACTAACATATGTCCGCTCCACACTTGACTCGTTAATGAGTCAAATGTCGAGCGGACATACGTTTGTCCGTTTGTGTTTTGTATGCACAATGATTTTTTATTTTTTTCCCGTATTTCCCCTTGACACTCAAGAAGTTATATTCAAAGCTATAATATAACATCGCATCGCTTTCGCATTACAGCACAAACTTTTATATAACAGAGCATATTATTTGCAGCAATAGTCTTTGAGATTCTCGGTGATGTACGACCCACATTACCGGTCTTGTCTTTCTATAAGACATATAGCTGCCTTCCTGATACCTTCGAGGCCTGCAGTCCCAGAACGCGTTTTGTTTTTTATTTATTGCTTTTTACGTTTTCACGCTAAAAATGGGGTAATTTTAGTGAATTGTTTTGGTTAAATAAGGGTAATGATCGTTTTAGATATTTTCTGGAATACGCTTACACTTTTTGGTGTAATTTGCTTTGTTTTCGCGGTTTGGGATCATTTTATAGAAAAAATTAACACCTTCGGCGCCAGTGTATTATTTTTGCACACACTTGTTTATAAAATGTGTATCAAAGATGATACACCGTGCCTGTGAATTCCGTTCGAAATGTATTTGAAACAAAAAGAAAACACCACTAAAAGCTAAAATATGATGTGTATCACAAATAATACACATGGCCCTGGATATATGAGAACACAAAAGTATTTGGTAGGCCAGTGTATCATTTTTGATACACACACTGAAAAAGATAAAAAAAAGAAGGGCAAAGGAAGAGGGAAGCTTAACACACATTAATACAACAAATCAAACCAAATAAACAAAAAAAAAAGGTGTGATTTTGGAAATCATGCTTGGCGCCGAACGTGATAAAATTCTTATCTTAGGAAGGACTGTACAAATGACGTAGTAGCTTAACTAGCAGAAGCAGAGGACAAGGTGAGGTAGAGTTTTGCTGGTTGGATTCCTACATCATCATCATCATCATCATCAGGCTATAATAGTCCACTGCTGGACATAGCCCTCCCCCAAAGAGCGCCATAGCGCCCTGTCTTCAGCTTGCCGCATCCAGCATCTGCCTGCAGTCTTTCGCAAATCGTCATCCCACCTGGTCGGAGGGCGTCCTACACTACGTTGGATTCCTACATGTGACAAAAATTGATGTCACCCGAAAATAATTGTTTCGAGTCTAGGTGTTCTTTGTGTCCGTTATTTCGAAAGTTTGTAAGAGCTACCGTACACATATGAGTTACTACTTTTCACCCGCGGCTTCGCTCGCGTAAATGTAGGTTAGGTTAGGTACAAAAAAAAAAAAAGGCTTGCAACAGTTGGGAGAGCGGTGAGGCCCTCCCCTGGGGACGAGAGGTGGTCGGGTCCGTTTGACCCGGCCCGCACCCACGCGGGGGGGCCTGCTATGGATGACTCAATTCTTTTAAGAGCTCCCAACAGGCCCCTCCATTGGGTGAGAGAGGGAACACCCCAGGTTTTTTAGTGGGTATACCAGTTTGGGGAGTCCCACACGCCCCGCCGGTGCCGTCCCCTAGCCGGCGGATAGTGCATCAAGCATTTTTCCTGGGAAACAAAAAAAAAAAAAAGTGCTTGCAACAGTTCTTTTTTCTGGATGAAAGGTACCCTATGTCCTATTCTGTACCCCTGACAACGGGTATGCAAAATTTCATGTTGATCGGTTGAGTAGTTAAGGCGTGAAAGCGTAACAAACAAACAAACAAACTCATTCGCATTTATAATATTAGTAAGGATTCTATGTATACAAGGATAATCTGCATCTATATTACACATTATTGTTTTAAATGTTATTATAAGTATATTAATTATAGAACTTAATATGCATTGTATAAGAACTGACTTAACTTAATATTATAAAAGCGTTTGTGAGTTTATTTGCTTGTTTGTTACGCTTTCACGCCTGAATTATTAAACCGATCATCAAGAAATTTCGCAAAAATGATACATCGAAAAAATGCAAGTGAAGCCGCGGTAAAAATTTAAGCAAATAAAATATATTACAAAGAAAGAAGAAGAAGTTAATTTCAATGAATAACATTAATAACATAAGCTAGTATTATAATGATATATTGTATTTGCATATTAAATATTTACTAGCGGTCGCCTAGTGCTCGAAATTCGAGCAACTGATATAATAATATATTATGTCATGTCATTATACTCGTATATTGATATATGTAACCATAGTTACGCGCTTCGACTGCGTGTGTCAAATGCATGGTTGTGTGTGTATAGTGTTTTTTCATTAATTTAATGTATTTATTATACACATATGTTATATAAATATTAGCATTCGTCACTTCTTCTCTGTATAAACTATAAGTGTGCGAAATTTCATACTCCTCCGTTCGCCCAATTTTCGTAAAAAGGGATCCAAAGTTTTCGCTTTACGTATTAATATATAGATATATTATATCTAAAATTACGCACAAAATTAAAATTAATATTGTCTATTTATCTCGTCTGGTTTCCACCGGCAACAGAAAGCCTTCAAGCAATACCATGGTGGACTTAAAAACGGTTTCGTACTTAAAATAAGCATGGCATAGAAATCTGGGTGTTTGGGCTTTCATCTTCCTTTAGAGACGACTCCCTCATTATGTTTAACTAGCTTTTGCCCGCGGCTTAGCTCGTGTTAATTTAGAATTTGACAATCAATTCGGGTTGTACTCTGCTTGTAATAATATAATTCAATCATGATTCGAAAGAATCGTGGCGCCATCTATATTATCATAAGAACGTTTTTGTTGTTTTCCTCGGAAACAGTAATTTTTTTCGGGATGAAATACCTTTCATCCCGAAAAAAAATACTGTTTCCAGGTGTACAGAAACGGACATAGGCTACCGCCTATGTCCGTTTCTGTACACCTGCCAACGTATATGCAAAATTTCTGGATGATCGGTTCAGTGGTTTAGGCGTGAAATGGTAACAAACAAACAAACAAACTCATTTTCGCTTTTATAATATTAGTTAGGATCCCGGTGTCGCGGTGGACTTTACAAACATTACACTCGGAACAATAATTTGTGGATCACACAAAGTTTTGTCGTTTTTGAAGTGAAAACTTCTTTAGGCACGTTGAGCACTTCTTGGGTGAACAAAAACATAGAACTCGCGTCATCGTCACGCTTCCACGCTTTCCATTTTTGAATTATTTTAGAATATTAATAATATCTTAGAAATGGTGCGTCACCGAGCGCTTTCCATTTTTGAATTATTTTAGAATATTAACAATATCTCAGAAATGGTGCGTCACCGAGCGCTTTCCATTTTTGAATTATTTTTGGTTTATAATTTGGTTTATAAAGAAGTGTTTATGATCAAGGATTAAAGTGTTCACTTCTATCGGCAGTCCTCAAAGACTGCCCAATATTTTTTTTTTAACATGGCTTAACGACTGCTGTCAATTTGACAACAACCGGTGCCGACTTTTTACGTGCCCTCCGAAGCACGGTGACGCTTAGATGAAATACGACTAAGCAGTCACCCATCAATAGACTAACCGCATTCAACGTTGCTTAACCTCGCTAACCGTTTACCGATCAGTGAGTGCAACTGGCTATGAGCGTCTTGTTCCCGTGTGGGATTCGAACCCACAACACTCAGCGTAGCGGTAGTGGCGAGGCGACCAGTACGCTATCAAGGGTGTAACACACTTCTACGCCTACCCCGGCGAAAAATATAGGCGTGAGATGTGACGTATGTAAATTACAAAATCGTAGTTTACTTTAAGACGTACGTCTAAACGCATGTCAACAGCCAAAATGTATAAAAATAAAGCGGCCTCGATGGCGTAGTGGTTAGTGTAACCGACTGCCACGCCTGACGTCGCGGGTTCTATTCCCGCACAAGTCAAACATTTGTGTGCATGAACATAGATGTTTGTCTTGGTCTGGGTATTTCCATGTATAATATGCATGTATTTACGAAAAACGTATATATGTATGTGTCCATTGTTTAGTACCCATAGTACAAGCTCTGCTTAGTTTGGGCTAGGTGGTGTTGTGTGTATGTAGTAGAATATTATTATTATTATAAAACCTAATATAATCTCGTAGTGCGTAAACCTTGTAGCTTAGTCCCCATTGCAAAACCAATGTAATAACCGTAAATAAATAATGAACAATGTTTATATATTATTAATGATCTTCATCCATACTAAATCTTTCCTTATATTTTGTTTTATAGACGCTGTCCTGAAGAATTGTTCTCGTGACCCTGAGTTAGTCGCTCTACGTCATTTGGATCGTCAAATCCGGCAAGATCAGTGTAAAAACAAAACCCAAATCAATCACTGTACAGAAAGATACGTATTTTATTGTTCTTCACATTTCTACTTTATTAGATTCCTTCCAATTTCATTGCGAGTTTACGATCCTAGAGTATTTAAGGGTAAACAAATTCAATCCTGTCTTTCACAAGTTGGTCGCATACTACGGTCAGGATTACTGGTAACTATAATAATAAAATTCCACCCGTTCTTATTTCTCAGGTCACGGGTATAAAGATGAGCAATCTTAGCCAGGCTTCACACCTCGTTGAATACAAAATATTAAAGAAGATTTAATACTAAAATAACCAATATTGTCTTATGTTTACGCGAATGTTATAACATTGGAATTAAACAAACTTTATACGGATTTTAACACTATTATTACATAAATAGTGTAAAAGTTTCAAAATTATGTAATAATAGTGTTTTATAAAAAATAAACAACGCGATAAAATCCGTATAAAGTTTGTATAATTTCAATAAAATAACCAAGTTTCCGTTATCAGAATAGATGGAACAACTTTATCCAAATTTTCAGATTGATGAACTTAAACAAAAGCATCGTATTATAGCGCAGCAAGGATATTTTGAAATGATAACCTTTTCATAAATTATCGATAGAGAGAGTCTATCAGAAGATAAGTAACATCGCAATTATAAATTAACGGCATAAATTATTAACTGATTAAATTAGCAAACTCTGGGTCTTGACCGGTAAATTGAAAAATATAATTAAGAAGAAGAGGTGATAAAATCTGGAAATTTAGCCCCCACTAGAAATGATCATACGGTTTAATATTTAAGTTGTAGTTGTCGATATCCTATAATGGCAACTACAACATGAATAAATATATGCGTTGGGACAGTCTATTCTTGGATATTGTATTAAAATTTGGGGAGGTGCCTGCAAAACTATTTTAATCCAACTTGAGAGAGCCCAGCGATCTATTTTAAAAGTCATGACACATAAACCTTATCGTTATCCAACAACATCATTGTATGAGGAATGCCAAATTTTAACTGGCAGACAGCTTTATGTTTTTCAGCTTGTAACTAAGCAACATAAGATAACACCTTTTAAGAGAGATGAGTATAGCACGAAACGCACAAAAACAAATGTTTATACACCTGCTACATTTTGTACTGCATCTGCCCGGCGACAACAGATTTACATGGGTCCTCGACTATATAATAAAATAAACAAAATTATTGACATATATCCCTTAACTTACAAAGAAATAAAAACCAAAATCAAGAACTGGCTGCTAGGTTTGAACTATAATGACACGGAACATATTCTGCAATATGATTTATAAAGGTTCTTAATAATATAAGAATTGATTGTACAAAATTGTGTGATAATCTTTGCAATAATGTCAATAGCACTAGGCTACCCTTGCTTATATATTTTATAGTTGTCGTATAACGTTTCTTATCGCTAGCATAAAATTTTATTTGTGTTAAAGTTGTGAGAAGGCACTGACTTCTGTAACACAGGTAGATAATACCTAGCTCAGAGGTCAGAGACTTCAATATTTTATGTGTAAAGATTTTATGCCAATAAAAAATATTATTATTATTATTAATAAAAAATTGGGGCAGTCTTTGGGGAGTGCCGATAGAAATGAAAACTTTAATCCTTGATCACTTCTTTATAAACAAAAAAAAGGAGCGAGTCGGATTCCTGATACTCTCTTAGGAGTTATTAAGGGAGTCAAAATGTCCTTATTTTTTGCCTAGGACGCACCATTTCTGAGATATTGTTAATATTCTAAAATAATTCAAAAATGGAAGGCGTGGAAGCGTGACGATGACGAAGCGTGACGATGACACAAGTTCTATGATTTTTGTTCACCCAAGAAGTGCTCAACGCGCCTAAAGAAGTTTTTACTTCAAAAATATCTTCTTTAAAACATTTATCTTCTAAAAACTGGTAACCTTAGTCGATTTTGAGAAGTCTGCGAATGGAATGTTACCATCTATTTTTAAATGCCAATGATCTTCAATAGTCCAAATATTATTGTATTATAAACCACTACGTTTAGGTCAACACGACATGTATTAGAACTATGACGATATATGTATTTGTATATATACTTGAATCTTATTAAAATTCAAATCGCAAACAAATATTTCATCAATATGAATAACCAAATGAATATATTTTGCACATTTTAACAAAATTATTTTGTTTCCGTGTATTACGAAGTGCTTGGTAATGTTGACTTAATTATATTGTTAACGGTTTAAAATTTACTATAGCTTAAAACATATCTATACTAATATTATAAAGCTGAAGAGTTTGTTTGTTTGAACGCGCTAATCTCAGGAACTACCGGTCCGAATTGAAAAAATATTTTTGTGTTGGATAGCTCATTTATCGAGGAAGGCTATAGGCTATATAACATTACGCTACGACCCACGGGGGCGGTGCAGAAATCATAAACGCGGGTGAAACCGCGGGCACTTCTAGTATGAGTATAAATGTACATACATAAGTACAACTAGTGCGTGTGACGCTTTTGGTTAAGACAACTAACTTTCGCAACCAGTAGCAAATAAAGGTGTTCTATTCGTTTTTAACAACTAACCGCGATGGAAGAATATTTATACAAAATATATGTAACCAATTACCTTCGAAGAATTTTTAAATGATTTAATTGCTATCGAGAAATATATATTTTTTTATACGACTAAGGTGGCAAACAAGCATACCTGATGGTAAGTGGTCACCGTAGCCTATCGACGCCTGCAATACCAGAGGCATCACTTGCACGTTGCCGACCCTTTAGGAGAGGAAGTGGGAAGGAGAAGGAGCGGAAAGCGGGAATTCAAGGAATTCCAAGGAAAATAATTATTTTGCTGTCTACCATAAACCATTGAGATAGTTAACAAGCACACTGCCTGACAGATAGCAAGCAGGTAACTGCTTGTAAGCGAATTCTAATCGAAATGTTCAATGGCAAAATACTGCATTTGATTGCACTTCTGAACATTTTACTATTGTAACAAAGACTTGCAATATTGACTACATACAATAAATATATGGTTTTCATGCTTGTGTAGTCAACGACATAAGGTCGATAAATTTTAATATTTGTAAGATTTTGAATTGCTTTATTTCCAAAATACCTAATGTTAATTCCTTCTTTTTCTCCCTAGCATTTATTATTCCCAAGTCACTTGGGGTCGGCTTTTCTGCTCTAACCGGATTTTACTAGATATCAGTTTTTACACGGAGCGGCTGCCTGCTGACCTCCGCAACCCGAAGGCTAACGATACCCTAAGGCTAGACCAGAGTCAGGATATTATAGGGCACTGACTTCCCAATAACGACTGCCATAGATGTTCATGGCAGCCGGGACAAACGGCTTAACGTGCTCTTCGAGGCACGAGGCATCTAATGATAATTTCTAATCCTTCCATTCCATTCCTTCTAGTGCAGTGATGGTTAAAGGATATAAGGATATAATTATTAGACACTGCTACATGTAGAAAGAATGGACGAGAAAAACTGACTAAGAAAGTTTATAAGGCTAGTGCGAATGGAACAGTTGCAAGAGGAAAACCTAGGCGAAAGTTTCTCGATCAGATCGGAGGCGTTCTGGACAAAGGCCAGGTTAAGAGCTCCTTGAACCGACAGGCATGTATGAGGAATGTGATGAAAGTGAATGAATCCAGAGAAGTGTGTCAGAATCGTAGCAAATGGAAATCCGTAGTCTCTGCCTACCTCTAGGTAGCAGGCGTGAATCTATGTATGTATGCTAATGTTTAGCGACATAAGCCGTTGACTGTACAAGTTACCACTTGCCATCAAGTGGCCCATCCTAACACTGCATATTATAAAACAAAGTCTCCCGCCACGTCTGTCTGTCTGTTCACAATAAACTAAAAACTACTGAACGGATTTTCATGCGGTTTTCACCAAGAGACAAAGTAATTCATGAGGAAGGTTTAGGTATATAATTTGTTAAGGTTTTGTACTACCCGTGCGAAGCCGGGGTGGGTCGCTACTTAGTACTAATGAGGAAGTAATATGAATGTTGTATAACTGTTTGGTACCTAAAATATTAGTAAATCCTAATCCTAACTAATATTATAAAAGCGAAAATGAGTTTGTTTGTTTGTTACCTTTTCACGCCTAAACCACTGAACCGATTATCATGAAATTTTGCATATACGTCGACAGGTGTACAGAAACGGACATATGCTACCTTTCATCCCGAAAAAATTACTGTTTCCAAGAAAACAATAATAACGTACTTATGATAATAGATGGCGCCACGTGTCTTTAGAATAATGATTGAATTGTATTATTACAAGCAGAGTACAATCCGAATTGATTGTCAAATTCTAAATTAACGCGAACGAAGCCGTGGGCAAAAGCTAGTATATATTATATAAATTAAAACAAGACGGCCTGAGAAGGTACTTTTTCACGCCCCGCTTGAAGGACCCAGGATCGAAGGAAGAAGGAAACACGTGCCTTGGCAGAGAATTCCATGCCTTGGTCGTTCGGCAGAGGTATGAGGACCCAAACTTGTTGGTACAAAACGAGCAGTATTCAAACGAAACTGTTTTTGTGAATAGAGAATTAAAATCGATTGCTCGCTCGCACTTCTTCAGTTCAATAGCGGTTACATCATATATTATTTTACAATTACCGCATCTACCAAATTTGAAATACCTTGATGTTTTATTTATTAAAGGTTTTAATAAATATTTATATTTATAATTTTAAATAACGTAACCCGATTAAAATTAAAATAGAGTCAAATACACTGTTACAACGCAATGTCACCTTCCTTTGTCTTTACAATTTTTATTAGTTTTTTATATTGTTTTCTGATTGGAATAGATAACTTTGATATAAGAACATTGGTTCACTAACCTCCGGGTCTATATAACTTTATTTATAATAATGCTTTACCTGTGACATTAACACACACAACATACTTTGCATATTAGAAAGAAAGAAAGAAAGAAAAATAATTTATTAGATACAAAAACACAACATATTAACGTAGAAACAAGAAGAAAATACGAAAAAATAAACAAAAATAAATAAAATGTTGTGCAGTGTGTCCAAATGGTTCCAGCTCAGCCTAAAGCCTATATTAAAGTTACGCATTCAAATTATGTGGGAATGTTTATAGTTTTCCAATAAGGTACTATCCTGACATCTTCCTCTCACTTCATTCCCTTTTACCAGTCAGTTCAGAATTCCTTATTTCATTTCTTTTTTATTCTGGACGTATAAAAATTCCACATAGCGTAGTAATAAAAATCACAACATACGTATAGAATATATTTTTGTTGAATCCTTCCTAACTATAATAATTATTATAAAAGCGAAAATGAGTTTGTTTGTTTGTTACCTTTTCACGCCTAAACTACTGAACCGATCATCTTGAAATTTTGCATATACGTTGATAGGTGTACAGAAACGGACATACCTTTCATCCCGAAAAAAAATTACTGTTCCCGAGTAAAACAATAATAACGTTCTTATGATAGATGGCGCCACGTGTCTTTCGAATCATGATTGAATTATATTATTACAAGCGGAGTACAACCCGAATTGATTGTCAAATTCTAAATTAACGCGAGCGAAGCCGCGGGCAAAAGCTAGTAAAATAAAAATGTTTCCAAGAGATCTATTAAACTAGATAATATAATCTAGGAATCGGTTTGGTCAAAACCAATTCCTAGATTTTATTTTGCAGAGCTAAAGCTTAAAATAAGCTATTATTTCAATAATTTTATTGTGTTACCTATGTAAGATAGTAAAATTGTTATTTTAAGTTTAAAAGAGTCTATCTTATCTTATCTTATCTTATGTGGGGGCCAGTCAGTGCAGACCGGCGACACTTCGACACTCCCAATAACGACTGCTATAGATGTTCATGGCAGCTGGGACCGACGGCTTAACGTGCTCTCCGAGGCACGGAGCAGGCGATAATTTTCAATCAATACGCACATAATTTCGAAAAGTCATATAACTTCCGAAAGTTAGAGGTGCGCGACGTGGGTTCGAACCCGAGACCCTCTGCATTGCAGTCTGTTGGTCTCCCCACTGAGCTATCGCTGCTCTAAAAGAGTCTATACTATAAATATATAATTAAAATGATAGGCATATTATGTGTATGACAGCCACTTTTAGTTTTAAGCTTCTTAGAGCGTAAGATCTGAGACCCTGTTGTCGTCTACGGGAAAAATTGCTACAGGCTGGTTCTAAATAAAATCTTATCTATTAATTATTATGAGAATATACCGTCGAAACGACAAGAAGAAGACTTCGCCCAACCCGGATATCTAACCTCACGATCACACATAAACATAAACATAAACTTAACTACAGCGTAACCAGCCATTTCTTTATCAACTGTTGCATAACACAACGCCAAAACACAGCATATTTAGCGTGAAATCCATATATTCGGCGGGCGAAATACATTCGCCCGCTCCACTTGATAAATAGATATCGTGTTCCCACATAAGTAACACATCATCAATCGTGGAAATGGTGAAACGAAGACGTAAAAACTCTGGTGAATGGAAATTGGTGTAATTTGTTGTGCCCAAAGCCGTGAAACACAGTTTCCTTTAGGCTATCCATAATATTGACTCGCGTACTTCAATATTTTTTACATATACAAGTTATTTGGCAACGAACGATTCAATGAGATTGATTGCGGTCATATATTTCATGGTTGTTATTTATGCTGTAGTTAATAGAAAGTATTTTGAAGTTTCATGGTTTATTTATGCAAGTAGACATCATGAAATAATACATACATAGCCTTAAACCTATGTAGGTTTCACATAATGCTAGGTAACGGGTTTTACTCGCGGTAAAGTATTTGAAAGGTAATAAATACCTATTGATTGCCCGACGTTTCGACCGACTTGCATCGATCGTGGTCACGGGTTACCTAGCATTATATTGATTATTTAGGTTTCTTTCAGGATATCCTAAAGGTATATTAAGCACTCAGATTTTGCCAACTATATTTTAGGTCCTTCGTGAAAGGAGTTGAGCTTATTCGTTTTCGACCCAAGTCTAGATTCCGTGACGCTATTTAGAATTTCAAGACAGAAAAGAATCGAAGCCAAGACTTCAGTACAGCAGCCGCATACAGCTGCACCGACCAGGCACGCATATAAAATAACAAAACCAACGAAATACATAAAAATATGCTTACGGCTGTATATTCTAAAGGGATATGAAGAGGTGAGGGGGTTTTAAAACTTATTCATAGAGAATGACTTGACCATGTTGGTTGCATTATAAAGGTTTGCGCTAGTATTTGCGGTTCCTCTTGAGGTCTTAAATTCGATTCCCAGATAAGGAAAAGTGTAACTAGGTTCTTCTTTTAACCTTATCAGTAGCAGTACGATATCAAGATTATCATGTATATGGCAGATCGAAGTCAAATTCAAAATTTATTTAGGTCATAAAGTAACAATTTATAGGCATTTAATTCTCGGTAATAAATAACTAGATCAGAATTCTAATGTATTTTTAACTGCTTACAATTAAGGTCATATTATATCGCGTTTTTTGTAATGCAATTAATCTGTTTTCCATTTTCCTTGTAATTTAGACTACCGCAGTGGCGTGGAAGTAAAAAATATGGCGCTTGCGCATAAGATTATGGGTTCTATTCTTGGGTGTTCGCGGGCGACGGTTTCGCCCGCGAACCTTATGTTGCGACCACTGTAGCGTATGAGGTTCGCTGGAATTTCTTGCTAATATTTATTACTTATATTTTATTTGAAGAAAATGTTGTTATTGAAATATTTCCTTAAGAAATTGTCAAAAGCAGCGACACGTCTGGTACTGTGGTTTGGTAGATGGCATGTAATTACGCTACTAAATTTAAAATATACACGGGCCATGACGTTCATTCCGAAGCTAGATCAACTTGACATACTCGCATTGTTCCAACTCTGAAGCTTAGACCGTTTAGTGACACAGTTACATACAGAAGAATAAGTTAAATAGTAAGAACCTTCTAAATTACAAAATTAGAAATTTATATGCATCCCTTTCTAATTTTTTTTTTTATTTTTTATTTATTTTATTTATTTGGTTCACCAACAACTGTATACACAATTACTTACACTTAATACAAACTTATAGTAAATAACATTGTGTAACAATTACTTATAGGTAAACACCACATGAAGAACACCATGAACACCACACAAATACTCTTTCAGTGTCAAAATAGAATAGATAATAGAAGTTTTGTCGGCCTCGATGGCGTAGTTGTTAGTGTAACCGACTGCCACGCCTGAGGTTGCAGGTTCAATTCCCGCACAAGTCAAATATTTGTGTGCATGAACATGGTTTGTCTTGGTCTGGGTGTTTCTATGTATAATATGTATGTATTTACAAAAAAAAAGTATATATGTATGTTTATCCATTGTCTAGTACCCATAATACAAGCTCTGCTTAGTTTGGGCTGGATGGTGTTGTGTGTATGTGATAAGATATTATTATATTATTAAGTAGTTCAAAAGATATAATATATTTTTGTTGCTACTTTAGTACGGTTTCTATAACCTTCCAGAAAATTAATATTGTGTTCTATATTACGTTCGTTAGTATTTGAATGCTTATAATCGGCGTAGAAGATTTACTTAAGAACTATAATGTCTTTATTATTGATACAAAAGTACAACCTTTTTGACAAACTTAAATGTTGGCCAGTTAATGTCGCGGTAAAATAAGTATAGAAAAACTTCGATATAACTTTATGTGTTGAATATAATTTAATGGTAGTTGGTGGATAACTATTGAAATAAAATAAATGGACACAATAGAACCCACTGTTCGACCCAACTATTGCACGTACAATCTAAGTACAGTAAGAGCATATTATATACTAGCTTTTGCCCGCGGCTTCGCTCGCGTTAATTTAGAATTTGACAATCAATTTGGTTCGTACTTTGCTTGTAATAATATCATTCAATCATGATTCGGAAGACACGTGGCGCCATCTATTATCATAAGATTGTTATAGCTGTTTTTCTCGGTAACAGTAATTTTTTTGGGATAAAAGGTAGTCTATGTCGTTTCTGTACACCTGACATCGTATATGCAAAATTTCAGGATGATCGGTTCATTAGTTTAGGCGTGAAAAGGTAACAAACAAAAACAAACTCATTTTCGCTTTTATAATATTAGTTAGGATTAAGATTAGGATAATTTAAGTATTTGTTAATTCCTATTCCCAAAGGTCAGCAAAGCGCAAATGGTTATCAGAGCGCGTTAACCGCTTACCTTTAAGCGAACAGCAAGCATATTTGCCACAGCAGTGATTAAAAATGTAGGATAAGAATAAGAGCATAATTGGTTAAGTAACAGTAAAAACACCGAGGTTAAACATGTTAACTTCTGCTAAAATCACATATTATATCATTATATGTTTCTGTTTTAGCTTTGCCATCAAAATTTTTATAAATTAAAGGGAAATGCCAGTATTAGACCCAGAGGTGCACAAGAAATTGCCTATACTAAAAAAATTAATTAATATTTATCCTTGTTTTTCCTGATATTTATAATTCTGTACAAGTCGGTAATATTTTCTAAAATATTAAACAAGAAAACTACTAAACTATGTAATAGAACTTGGAAGCAAGTACATTAACGTGAAAATGTTGCCATTACACAAACTATGTTGACAGGTAATTAATGGAAATAGTAATTTACTATTGCTATATTATATCATTATTATTTTAATCGTTCATTTCATTTTTTATACAAAAGTAATACAAAACCTAATAATTATTATTAGTTTTATCTTTGCATAAGTTAATCAAAGCAATCTGCTTTGATTAACTTAAAGTATTATATATTGTACTATTATCGATGTATTGACGTTTTGTGTTTATTATGGTAACACCATCTCTAACTTGTATGACGCCGGAAAACGTAAATATCAATATCATTGCTTGTTTTGCAACTCCATTGTGGCGGTTAGTGTTTATTTATTGAGGTTAATATCGACGACTTTTACCTATAAGCTATAAAACTGCAATGTATTCTGTTTTATTTCATTCCTAATAGATTGTACTCATAAATAAATTAAAATAATGTGTAAAATAATATAGCACATATTTAATATAAATTTTATGGATGAGATATACCTACAAAAGTTTTAATAACTTTAAAATGCCAAGTTTTTTGTTAATCACTTTTTATGCTAATTAGTTATTGGCATTGCTTACTATTATTATCATTAGCCTTTATGTGTGCACTGTGGGCCCGAATTACTAAGGCGTCTTGCCATGCAAAGATACAATAGAAATAATTTACCGGGATAAAAATATCCTCTGTGGTAATAATTATGGTCTATCTCTGTGCAAAGTTTCATTCAAATCCGGCTTGCGTGGTAAACGTGATTGATTTATTCACTGTCTGACTCACCAACACACAATCCAATCTCTTGGACCAAGAAAGCTCAAATGTCGCACAGAATTTCTCTATAAGCCAGTATTTTTAAGTTTACTTGTTGCCTATTATTCATAGAGACTTTAAAATTGGCATGAATGTAGGCAATTATTTATTCTATATTTACTTACTTATCTAAGAAGCATCTAAACATAAATAGTGTACTGTAACAAGCTAGAGACAATACATAGAGACCCATCTCTTTGTATTGCCTTTCTTTTTAATAAACGAATAGTTTGAAATCAGTAACTGAATGATTTTATAATAAGTTGTTTGTTTACCGAATAAGACAGGTAAGAAAAAATGGAAAATATTCACGAGTCGATATTCTCCAGGGAAAGTATAAGGTCCATGCGGATGAAATCGCGAGCAGAAGCCTGTATAAGATATAATCAAGGTCAGACATATTATTTACATTGATTACAGATTCAAAGTAAGATAGCAACACTGCGTCAATTAAAATCCTAGGTAGAGCAATTATTATGTAGGCATGTTAATAAAACTAGCCATCATAAAATATGTTATGATGCTCTGTAGGTATAAGTATAATATATTACTTACATCAATATATAGTCATCAATATATATATTACTTCCATCAATATATAGTTTGTATTTTGTCTATAAGGTTTTTATGTCAAACGTACTAGAGAATTGCCTATTGCCGTCTAATAATCTGAGAATTTCTTTACAAATAAAACGACCAACACTGTTTGACCTAAGAAAGGAACCTGTTCTATTTCCAGTGTTGGTGGATGGAGAATAGATGTCTCTGGAGACCTCATGCAAAGCAGTCGAATTCCCAACTGCTGCGTCAGCAAGGTAATCCCCAAGTATTTGACGTCATGATTTGCAAGCGTTAAGTGCAACTAAAACCATACTTAATATTGTCTTCTGTTTACGCGAATGTTATTCATTGAAATTAAACTATTTTATACGGATTTTATCGCGTTGTTTATTTAACACTTTATTACATAATTTTGAAACTGTTACACTACTACTGCTATAAACGTTACAATTTTTTTAAGCTAATTACATTATTAAAACTATTTGTATTTTACACTTTCCCCGACGTTTGGGTTGATTTTCAGCAGCCATGGTCACGGGGAGACTGAGATGGTAGTTGTCTCAATTGTACATAGATTGTAGTTCTAGTGCAGTTATTTCAAAGTACCCGAACATAATTTAATCATTGTTGTTTCTATTTATGCAGAATGAGCTCAAAGTATCATGAAGTCTTGCTGTGGTTTGTTTCTTTTTGGGTTTGACTATTTGAATTACTGAATCCCAAGCTGGTGGTACATTCCAACCATCTTCTCTATTGAAATTAGGATGTTTTTTGATTTCAATAGCCTCGCGAAGCATCCTTGGTAAGAAATGGTGTTCTTTAGCGAGAATCTATGGTTTGTCAAATCTCAGGTAATGGTCGGTCTCCTGTTGCACATGTTCACACACAGCAGACTTCAACGAGCGTTGGTGTTTTACATCAGCTATGTGTTCTTTTACGCGGGTGCCTATGCTTCTCTTGGTTTGACCAATGTATGAGAGTCCGCAGTCACAATCTAACCATACTTGACAAAATGTGGATATCTAATTTATCGCTGCCTACCCCTGTGGGGATAAGGTCGTGTGACTACGTATATACATACTTAGGTATCACTGATGCTATACTGTATCTCTTTTGATGCCAAACTGTCTTGATGATGCCTTGCGTTGAGGCAAAATACGTGTCAACGCTTAATTTTTGTTGGAAGCGGAATACTGTAAGTTTGAGTACGCCCGAATCCCACGACACGGCTGTCCTTATCCAGATGAGTTCGGTATTGTCAACCTTTTTCTATTGCAATAGTTGGGATGGGTAATCCGAGAGTGCGTCGCGAGTTCCTCTCTGCCCAATTATTTTATTTTTGTACCTTGAATTCAATTTTGAGAGCTACCAGTATATCTATAATAATCTAGATATTATTCAGTCTTTCATCAAAACATTATAATAGCATATAATAATAATACAAGTCTAGACAAAACTCATTATGAATATTTTATACATACTTGGTTGGTATGGTTGAATGAAGTTACAATGTCCAGATAGATAATATAATATAATAGGTATCACTACAAATTATAAAACAAAGTCACCGCGTTTGTCTGTAGCTCTCTGTATGTAACTGTGTCACTAAACGGTCTAAGCTTCAGAGTTGGAACAATGCGAGTATGTCAAGTTGATCTAGCTTCGGAATAAACGTCATGGCCTGTGTATATTTTTAATTTAGTAGCTTAATTACATGGCATCTACCAAACCACAGTACCAGACGCGACGCTGCTTTTGACAATTTCTTAAGGAAATATTTCAATAACAACATTTTCTTGAAATAAAAAATAAGTAATAAATATTAGCAATAAATTCCAGCGAACTTTATACCCAACAGTGGTCACAACATAAGGTTCGCGTGCGAAACCGTCGCCCGCAAAGACTCAGGAATAGAACCCTTAATCTTATGCACAAGCGCCGTATTCTTTACTTCCACGCCACTGCGGTAGTCTAAATAACAAGGAAAATGGAAAACAGATTAATTGCATTACAAAAACGCGATATAATATGACATTAATTGTGAACAATTAAAAATACATTAGAATTCTGATCTAGTTATTTATTACCGAGAATTAAATGCCAAGGTACCTACTAAAGAAAATATATCCTACACTGATTAAAAACGACTCATTCATTAGTAGACATAGGTACCTGCATAAAAATATATTTCCTATGGTTAGATACTAGGCGACGGCGTCACTAAATTGGATTTCGCAGAATATCAGTGAGTGTTGCGATTTAACAATCGCATCGTACGGTGAGCGATGTCCAAATTTTGGCACTGGTGGGACACACATTTTCGTATTGATTTTGAAATTTAAGTCAAACTTAAATAATTGAATATTGTTTGTATTTTTGGTTTGTATGCTCACTGACAATACTAGCCTAGCCTTGACTTGATGGGATGGGTGTGATAGTTTCTTCATGTTTTTTGCTGAGCTGCTGTAGAGTTTAATATTATCCATATATATCAGATGTGCTATAGACGTTACATTAGTGTTATACTTTAGTCGGTATCCTACGTTCTGTTTATTTATCATGGCAGACAATGGGTTGAGAACAAGGCAAAACCAAAGTGGGCTAAGCGAGTCACCTTGATAGATACCTTTCGGATCTGAATTTCTCTTGTTATAATGGAAGTATGTGTGTTGCGTAGGTGTATATTTGTTTTCAAGAATGACATAATATCTTTTAAAAAATGTACTAAATATGGGTTGATTTTATAAATATTTAAGATTTTTAGTAACCAACTGTGTGGAATACTATCGAATGCCTTACGGTAATCAATGTAAGTGCAATGCAAGTTGCTTTTATTTGCGTTCGCGTGTCTGTGTATAGTAGTATCTATTACTAGTTGCTCTTTACATCCCATGTGGTTCCGCCTGCATCCTTTCTGTTCCTCCGATATTATACTGTTAGCTTCAATATGTGCATTAATTCTGTTAGTAATTGTAGCTGTTAAAATTTTATAGATCGTCGGAAGGCATGTTATTGGTCGGTACTGTGATGGATCATTTGTATTTGTGCTCTTAGGAATTATGCAAGTTATTTCTTTTGCTAAAAATGGCGGTATGGCTTGCTTTTTCAGTATAATATCAGTGAAACAGTTCGCTATTGATTTGTGTAGTGTATGTAAATATTTAAACCAAAAGTTATGTAATTTATCAATACCCGGCGATTTCCAGTTATGAAGTCTAGTGGTAACGGTCTTAATATCGGCTTCCTCTATTCCACTAAATCCCATTTCATCTATTTCTGACCACCTTAATTCTTCTTCTTCAATCCAAACTGCTTTTTCATTATGAAGGCTTTCTTTTTCCCATATATCTGACCAAAATTATTCTACTTGTTCTTTAGTTATTATTGTTTCCATATTATTACTATTACTATTATCAAGTAGATATCAAGACATAACGTCTCTGCTCCCCTTTTTCCACAGTGGGGTGCAGGTAAATGCATTGCCACACGTTAAAAAATAAACAAAATATGAATCAGGTTCACGTAAATAAGGGTAAGTAACAAGGGGTATAGAACCTTCGACCTGTAAGTCAAAAATCTGATACCTTAATCATTCGGCTAGCGCCGCTCCATAATGATCTTCGTATAATACTTATAACGTACGTAACGTAATATTATTCCAAGTATAGTTTTTGCATCGTCCAACGGTAAAATATGTTTTTGTGAATGTAGGTTAACTTAAAATTTTATGCAGCTGTATCTGATACCGTTATTTGGATTAGACCTTGATTTTAGTTTTTTTTGTGAAGTAAAAGTCTGTATCTAAATGGTTGGTGAAACTCTTTAATATTTCTTGTTTTAGTATTTTATATTTTACTAGATTTATCCCGCGGCTTTGCTTGCGCAGGGATAGTCCTTTTCCTTAATGAAAGTCCTTATGTCTTTTTCTGAACCCTCGACAGCGTGTATGCGAAATTTCATGAATATCGGTAGAGTAGTTAAAGAGAAACAAACTCACGTTCGCATTTATAATATTGCCAAATATTATAATATTGTGGGCTTTGTGTCCATTGTTTGAATATTTGTAACGTGCCCCGCGCCAGAGTATTTATTCATCGTGCATGAATCGTATTTTAAAAAATAAAAACGAGAAATATTTTCGACTACTGATTTCTAACCTTTCCTATATTATATCAAACGTATCTCATAAATTTGAGCATTATCGACCAAATTATATTTGAGACTGTAAAAGACACAGACTAACACTGATTTATAATACCTATGTAATTAATGTAATTATATATCATAGAATCGTATTTTAAAAAAGAAAAACGACAAATATTTTCGACTACTGATTTCTAATCTTTCCTATATATCAAACGTATCTCATAAATTTGAGCATTATCGACCGAGTGATATTTGAGACTGTAAATGACACCCAGACTAACACTGATTTATAATATGTAATTATATATGTATGTACTATGTCTTGTTGAGATAATTTGATCGATCTTTAGCAACTCTTTGTGGTTAAACATCGATAAAAGAGAAATCGGGAGCGAATTCGAGCGAGTGATATCGCGGAAAACATAAAGGGTAAGTAGAGATTTATTACATCCACATTTCTTCAGGAGACTCCGAGTTACTGCTGAGATTTTTTTTGCTCGGCACAAAAATCGAACCTGGGCCCTCAAGTATAGCAGTTGCATTCACTATATTTGCGGCACTGAGGCAATAGCAGACAAATGCTAGTCTTTAACTGAAATTAAAAAATTAAATTACTACATTTTTCAAAACCGGTCATACACTAGTTTATTGGTTGTCTTAAAAACTTCAACCTTGGCACACATAAACACAATAAATTTCTAGCTTTGGCTTAATAACCATACTAATTCAGTCTCATTTATTTACTTTATGCTAAGACTAGATCTATTAAAATATATGTAGTAGTATCAGACAAGTTGCTAGCCGAGCTAGTTCTTAGCGACATCGCATTAAAAATTTATTAGTCACCAAAAATAAGAAATAGTGAATATTTTTTGTTTTTAATCTACCAAAGTACCTATTGACTTTATAGCAAATTATATAAGCAAACTAGCTGATCCGGCAATCTTCGTACCGCGTCAGAATCGATAAATAAAAAAACTGAATGATAAATGCATTCTGCATTTCAACTGTAGTAAAAAATGTGGTCAAAACTTAACCGGAACCAAAATAATTCGTAATCAAAAAAAAAATGCTCGATATGAATTAGGTTTTATTATTATTTTTAATTACACACGATGTTGCTTGAAAAATTGTTATGTCACAAAGGTTAGGAGCTTACAAAATAAAGTTTGTAGTGTAGGTACGGTCCTATATTTCGCACACAAATCTTTTGGGTTCGAGGGGAAACATGTCGATATGATAATCGCAAACAATGTATGTACGAATTTGATGCGGTGATGAAGATATGACGAAATCCTTGAGCGTATTATCCCAATGCGAATCGTTCTCGAGTAACTGTAATCGTTGACACGTCTCACGGTAAGTCACACACAGATGTCCATTGATTATTGTTCTCAGTTGTTGAAACGATGTCGGACCACAAATGTTCACCAACAACAATCGAAGATAATAACATTCGTCGTTATTTGGATATACTGTGCAGATACGACCTAGAGCGTCTGAAGCAAATACATTTGGATGTCCTTCAACTGGTGTTTCTTGTTTTCGACGCTGAAACGTTTTCGATGATGCGTTCCATGTGTAATAGCGTGGCATATCAGCATACAGCAAAGTGCGAGCGAAACATCTGTTTGACAAACTGAGAAGAAACTTGTTAATGTGGTCGACGGTGGACGTGCCGCTCTATCCGCCGCGTTCCCTTGATTGAAATACACTCGTTGTCCATTTCCTAGATGAACTGCCAAATACAATGCCAATTTTGGAGCAATCTGAACTTAGGACAGTGGTGTTCCTGCTTGAATTCTTCAATTGCTGCATACGAACACACTAATCATGATACACTATCACATCATACATTAAACCGCATTATGTACATAAAAATAAAATTCAACCGAGACAACGCGACCTTAACGCCCAGATTCCCGCCAAAGTCTATAAAATATTATAGTTGCGATCAGAAATTCTGAACGACGGACGACCATCAAACGTTTGACATTCAAAACCAAAACTTGAAAAAGAAACTTCATTTTTAAATTTAATTTGATTTCTGAACGACTTTTAAATTTAATTGATTTCTAAACGACGGGACGAACATAAAATGTTTGATAGGTAGGAATAGTTTCTAAGGGAAAGCGAAATTGTTGTTTTTACTATATTCCAACCATTTTTTTTAAATTTACTCACCTTTTAAACCTTCCCTGGACTTCTAAAAACATTTCAAATCCAAAATTAGCTAAATCGGCCCAGCCGTTCTTGAGTTTTAGCGAGACTAACGAACAGCAATTGATTTTTATATATAAGATTACTAGATCCACACATCGTCGAGAACATCATAAAGAACTTTCAGATATGCAGGTTTTTCACGATGTTATCCTTTACTGTTAAAGCTGTGATTAAGTATTGTATATGTATAAGACCTCAAAAAGATAGAGGCTGGGATTAAAGACTTCTGCGTGGCAGTGCATCTATCTCCCCACGAGACTACTGGATGAAAATTTACATAGGTAAATTCAGCATAGGTACATTACATTACAGTTTACAGGTGTCACGTAATCGACTCGTGGCGCATGGCTGCGTGCGCGACGAGCGAGGTGCCATCTCTACTCCCCCTCCGAGTGGCGGCGGCCTATACAAGTGGATCGCACCCTGGTGCAGGCTCCTTCCTTCCGCTGCGCTGCACTACTAAGCTAAGTGGTTCTTCCATTAAAGAATCACGTAGGAAGCCTAAAGAACCACGCCCTGAGTATTGTTCGCGTAGAATTCTTAAAGTGTAATTAATATATAATTACTTGTTAATTATAATTGTTGTACTATCTTTCAATCATCTCTGCTTAACATAACCTTAAGACACCACGCCCCTACAGCGTGGCCTGTCGTATTCCTATCTAAACCCTTAAGGTTACACAGGGTTGCTCCTGGTTTTAGTAAGATTGCTTCTCCATTTCGTCCTACGTTGCAGACTAACAGGTATTTTAAAATTTCAGTTTACTCGTTTCGTATTCAGCTAAGCTAAATTCTTATTTTAGAATAAGCATCATATCGGTATTGCTATAGACGGGAATTGTGCCCACGACCTCGATCGCAAGTCTAATTTCTTATCCATTTGGTTGACGCCACCGCTACTTTTATAAATGTACAATGCATTTCATTTAAACTCATGCATTTCATCCTTATTTTGTAAATAATTTCTATAATCCAAGGACACGGTTAATCAAATCTTAAAATTAAAACACCTTACAAAACCAGGACGTTATTATACGCCATGTTTGTATAAAGATGCTTATCCACTATGTTTGCGTTCCATCTTCGCTCTTTGCAGCTGACTACAACTGTGTAACCTGTTTTTACGTGGTGCGAATGCTCTGTGGCGAGCGCTCCACGCGAAGGTGGTTATAGTGCAAATACAGTATAATAATAATATCAGCCCTGTCCACTGTCCCACTTCTGGGCTCGTGCCCTCTCAGTGTGAGGAGGGTTAGGCCATAGTCCACTATGCTGGCCTAGTGCAGGTTGGCGGACTTCACATATCTTCGAGAACATTATGGAGAACTCTCAGAAATGCAGGTTTTCTTACGATTCAAATACAGTAGCAAAGCAGAAATGCATGAAATGCCTTGCAGCTGAGACGGGACTACATGCATATTTTGCACTATTGTTTATTGCTGGTAAATAGGGTTGACAATCCTTCCGCACGGGAATCCTTGCACTTTTATGTACCCGATAGTTATATACGAGGTGCTGGACGAAGACAACATCCACTCCTTGCTTGCCCACCATCATGTCGATTAAATTTAGGCAGTAATAGTCCAACGGCTAGAGCAATTCAATTAATTAATAAGTTTTTACAAGCTGATCCTAATGCTGACATATTTTATGATAAATTAAGTAAATTATCCAATTCAATATTTCTATTTCTAAACATGATATGTAAATATTAATAATTAATAAATTGTGTAATGTCTTGTATAATTTGTAATCTGTTTTTAATGTTCAAATTCTATTGTGTATTTTCTATAGATGGTTTTAGAATTGTATAGCTTCACTTAACATATAAGCGATTTGGTTTATAACTGTAAGCTTATATTGTTTTATATATCAGTAAATAAAAAATGCGTAATTGCAATGTATCGGGTGCAATCGTCAGTGACTACGACGTCATCATTATGGAATGGTCTAAAGAGAAGCTTTAATAATGTTTCAGCTCAGTTTCCTGTGTTAACAAAAAGTTATTAAGTTTTTCTGATAATAAATTCTCAATAGCAGCCTAAAATAAGAATGTTAGCGGTATTGAAAATTTCTGTGGAGAAACAATTCTGCGCCTTATCTCTCTACAGTCGTATTGGATTGAACTCATCATTGTCTTATGTACGCACGCACATGAGTGCTATAATAATTATCTTATTTCCTTAACAAAAAAATCGAGATAAGAAAATGATAAATCAGTTTTTGTGTAGTTTCAATACCAATAATTTATGCATTAAGCTGCGTATCCACTATATGCCTATGGCCAGTGACCGTTAGGATTGGATGCTGTGACCGAAGTTCGATCTGAACGATTTTATTCTTGAGCCTTTACCTATAAAGATCAGTTTTGCATAGTTAATAACCGAAGAATGTAATAAATTAAAATGTATCATACTAGCAACTTATTCTGCAGACAATTAGTACGATGCTCAGAGTTAACGTGAATACTATAGAGATTCGGCGTTTCTTGTATTGGAGCGAGTCCTGTCCCTGTTGAAGCAGTTGCCAATGCCTTGTGCATGGTTCGAACAGAACAGTGGACACGCAGCTTAATGCATAAATTATTGTTATTGCAACTTCACAAAAACTGGTTTATTATTTCCTTATCTCGATTTTTTGTTAAGGAAACATTTGTATAATTTGAGATCGTGTGTTCTGTGGTGTGGGAATTGAGATTAAAATGAATTGTATGTAGCTACCATTCGTTAGGAACATCAACTTTTAAAATATACATGATTTAAAAACAGTAAGAATATAAATTAGGTATCTATATATTATTACGTGAAGCGAAAACTTTGGATCCCTTTTTACGAAAATTGGGCGGACGGAGGAGTATGAAATTTCGCACACTTATAGTTTATACAAAGAAGAAGTGACGAATGCTAATATATTTTTTTAATTATGCGTAAAATACATTAAATTAATGAAAAAACACTACACGCACACAACCATGCATTTGACACACGCAGTTGAAGCGCGTAACTATGGTTACATATATAATATACGAGTATAATGACATATTTCAGCAATATCTTACAGGCTAACTTTGGTCGAATTTCAAGCACTAGGCGACCGCTAGTATAAATTAATATGATATAAAATGCCTGTTGAATTTTGAATTTTGTTGTGGCATTTTGAAGTTACAGTGCATTTATTTTAGTTATCTATACTATTTTTATACCTGCAACGTAGCAATGTCTAAGCATTAATGACATGATTACATTCTTAAATAACGGATTCAATGACTCCGATTATTTAGGACTTTTGCTGTCTCATCGTCCAGTAAAAAGAACATTAAACATTTTATTGTTATATATTATATATATGTCGGCCTCAATGGCGTAGTGGTCAGTGTAACCGACTGCCACGCCTGAGGTCGCGGGTTCGATTCCCGCACAAGTCAAACATTTGTGTGCATGTACATGGACGTTTGTCTTGGTCTGGGTGTTTCTATGTATAATATGTATGTATTTACAAAAAAAAAGTATTTATGTATGTTTATCCATTGTCTAGTACCAATAGTACGAGTTCTGCTTAGTTTGGGCTAGATGGTGTTGTGTGTATGTGGTAGAATATTATATTATTATTATCATAACCGGCTTCCAGAATCGATTCTCCATACATATACAGATGTTATCATTACCAGCTTGTTGTTGTACCAAGTTGGGTGCTCATATGCAGACACCATACCAACATACCGATAGCGATCTGTAACTGCATTTCTTGCCAACTAGTCTCGCACCATATTTTGGCTATGAATTCTATCTTAAATATTATCTTCTTCTATACTTTTTAAAGGGACGCTTACAAAAAAAAACTTGAGAGGTGTCAAGGGACACTCGGATGGAACGAAGTTCCTTTCGATTAATTAGTGAAAGAATTGTAATAATTTTTTTTTTTCAATTTATAGTAATTTTTTTTTATTATTAACAAATATAATATAATATAAACTCAATCAGTAGGCTCAATTTTAGTAATAATTGGCTTGTGGACATTAACAATACATACATATTAAGAAATAACCTTAAACTTACAACTATAGCAAAAAGTGTCGTTACAACTTTTGGTCTTAATTTTTTCCGTCTAGCCCCCTTTCGCAACGCGCGATAAGGAACTTCGTTCCAAAAAATATTATCTACTATTCACATAAGTTATTCTTTTTAAAGCCTCTGATGGCAGACGAACTAGCGGCTCACGTGATTGCAATGTCAGGGGCATAAGAATATGTCAATGGTTTCGTCAGACGCAGCCAAACTGCTGTCTATAGTGACAGTATTACTCTCTTCTAATTGTCATAGTGGCGAAGCGATAGTGAATGCGATAGCTGTGCATAAAGATCTCAGGTTCGACTTCTGGATCGGGAAAAGTCTTTATCGTTAAGAAATTCTCAATAGCACAGAACTTAGAACTGTGCCTGGCAGACAGCAATAGACTCACCAATAATTTAGAACCAAGGCTGGCGAAATTTGGAAATAAACTTTGCCCACCCTTTCGTGAATTTAGACTTGGGTCTTCTTATTAAAGTAAATTGTATTATTTCTCTACCATTGTTACGTAAAGCCCTATAAATCATTCGATTATTATTTAACATAACCTCATAACTACATTTTACACCGATTGGCAATATCTAAGTTCAAAACTGAATGCCTAAAACAATAAAGAAGTGTAGCAATATTGCTCCAATCTTACTAAAACCTATTCTATTCGTTTTACAATCGAGACTGAAAAATACACCAAGCAATCACTTACCAAGTTATTTCAGAGTTTAGTTTTCTCGGTGTAAATGTGTTTCTATTTCGAGACGACGCTATTTTTAAGAGCTAGATAGTACATAGTATCACGCTTCATCCCCGAAATGAAAGGCAAAGATATATAGAGATTACCCTATTTAATCCTTTTATTGTATATAATTATATGTCGGCGCAAGTCCATATAACCAATTATTTTAACACATTAATTTACTGCTAATCGACTTATAATCAGGTTTCTATTTATTTACTAAGATTATTTCATGATTACCACATCGTTTATGGGATTTTTACCAGTTATTGCTTAAAATAAGAATTGTGATGGTTTGTTGTTGTTCGAGACCACAAACTATTACTCATTATAATTTAAACATTCATTTTGAAGTAATTAAGCAACTGCTAAATTCATAACTTGATTTTTAAGCAATAACGAATTGATTTCTAGATATTTTTGTTGAGTTTAAAGTAATTCGAATATGTCGGCGCAAGTCCATGTAACCAATTATTTTAATACATTAATTTACCGCTGATTGACTTATAATCAGGTCTCTATTTATTTACTAAGATTATTTAATGATTACTACATTGTTTATGCGAGTTTTACATTTGATATGAATTTCCAAACAATTCTACAAGTATTCAATATGGCTGCTTTCTGGAGTATTATGTAAACGGATTCTTTAAGGTCTATTAGTTTCAAGCTATGGTGTAGATGCTTGGGTATGATTCCGGTACTAGAAAGAACAATTGGTACTATATATACTTTATCCTGCCGCCATATTTTGATATTTCTTCTTTTAATTCTACATATTTGCTTATTTTCTCTCTAATGGTTTTTTTTTTTATATTATGTGTATTAGGGACTGCAATATCTATGAGATATGTGGTTTTATTAATTTTATCTTGTAAATTGAAATTAAACTATTATATACCTACGGATTTTATCGCGTTGTTTATTTGACACTTTATTACACAATTTTGAAAACTGTTACACTACTATTACTATTAAACTTTACTAATTTTTAAGCTAATTAATAATTTCAATAATTTAATTAGCTTATAAATTAGTAAAGTTTAATAGTAACAGAAGCGTAACAGTTTTCAAAATTTTGTAATAAAGTGTCAAATAAACAACGCGATAAAATCCGTATATAATAGTTTAATTTCAATGAATAACATTCGCGTAAACAGAAGACAATATTATGTTTATCTTGTAAAGTTATATTATTATTATTATTTCGCTAGCTGGCATAAGCTGGGATTAATAATCGCTAGGAAGAAGAAGACTCTATTTCGCTAGTATGTTTAAGGTAAGGCCAGTGCCAATGTGGCGGATGTTCACATAATATACCACTACGCTTTCAGTGGCTAACTAATATGTAGGTATGTACCTATAATTTATTGCACGGATGGCGTCGTGGTTTAAATGGTCGTCTCGCCGCGGCAACTGCGCCAAGTGTTGTGGGTTCGAATCCCATACGGGGCAAAACTTTGTGTGATATAGGTATAAATGGTTGTTTTTTGTGTCCGTTATTTAAATGTTTGTAAAGTGGGGGGCGTCAGAGGGTTCATACCCCGTGCGTGGCGCAGCGAGTGATTTAAAAAAAATTTGCATGATATCCATATTTTGGTGTATTTACCAAAATTTGGATAAAACTAGATTTTGCCGCGGCTTCGCATTAAATTTCTATATTTTAGGAACAGTCCTTTTTCTAGATAAATGGTACTCAGTTACAGCGTGAAAGCGTAACAAACTAACAAACAATGTCACATTGGCATTTTTAATATTAGTTAGGATAAGGTTATGTAACATAGCTCATCAAAATGCAATTAAAAACTACAGAGTTGTTCAAATTGTTAATTTACTTTAATTATAAAATTTTTCGGTAGTATCTTTAATTAAATATAAGTCTAAACCATGCAACGTTTTTTTGTTATGTTACATAACGCTGTAAGAGCTTGTATGTAATTATAGTTTAAAAATAACATCTTATGCTTGGGCACATATTATGTTGACGGTGGCGATAAGCGATATTGCGCCTGCATCGCGTTTGCGATCGATTGCGGTAATAGATAAAGTTGCGATTTTTAGTGACAGTATCGCATTTACAATTTTGTGACTTCATATTTTGTGGTCGATCGCGGTATTAAAGTTGCAATTTCCAGGGACAGTATTGCATTTGCAATTTTGTGATTGCATCGCGTTTGCGAGAGATTGCGATCAATCGTGGCAGTAAAGTTAGAAAATGTTATTGATGCCACTTATCTACCTACCTACTTTGAATATAGAGTATGCATTGGATCGAACTTCAGATTTTTGACATGACTGTTGGCAGTTTTACCACTAGGATATCCCAGACATGGTACTTTTTACTAAAGTACAAGACAATAAAAGCATCACAGAAAACAAAACTGCACGAAAAACACTAGTTTAAGTGGCCACCCTGTTACCGTTTGTGGGGCCTAGTGCTGTGAGTTCAATCGGGACAAAAATTGCAAGGTCATCAAATCGTACCCGTTGCTTCATTGTTTGCAAAATCAATAGCGATAAAGAAATTAATAATAATAAGACACCATTGAAATTAAACTACTATATACGGATTTTATCGCGTTGTTTATTTGACACTTTAAAAATTTGTAAAGTTTAATAGTAATTATAGTAGTGTAAAAGTTTTTCAAAATTTTGTAATAAACTGTCAAATAAACAACGCGATAAAATCCGTATATAGTAGTTTAATTTCAATGAATAACATTCGTGTAAACAGAAGACAATATTATAATAAGACACCGTTAAAATCATACTACATAGCCTGAGCATACTTGACATGCCGAAATCTACAATCACACTCATACAAAAAGCCGTTCTTCTTAACACATGTCGCCTCACACGTAAATTTCTTGCATCATCTACTTCTAATTGACAAAAATAATGTATAATTAATTCGGGTACAAATATGTAACGGCGCTTTATTTTATTGCCCTAATTATTTTTCGTAAAGATAATGTCATTAAGAGTAAGTAAATGATCAGAAATAAGTAAGTAGGTAATAAAAGTTAAAAACGTAGTGTATCTACTATTTTATGTTTAATATTGTTTTCAAAAGTAATAATACCTTGCTTGTGCTTTTTCTGTACATGCCAGAAATTATATTTATATCATTATCTATTATATTTTATTTTATTTATCTTATCTTACCTTATCTTATCATATCTCTATCTGTCTTATATCTATCTATATTCTAGATAATTATTAGCTAATATTGTAAAACTCTAAAGCGTATCCAATTGAGTGGGAATCATACGTAATAAGTAAATGTATTCACAAGAACATAATATGTTTATATTTTGAAGGTACTCTTCGGTCAAATGTTAATTTAATTACACTTGAACTGTAAAAGATGACTAATACCAGCATTTTTATTTCATAAGTCTAGCGTTTCCGTAATTTATATTGACAAGAATTCAGATCTTATAGTTTTTTGATTAATTACTTTTGAAGCAAAAACTTCTTTAGCGGCGTTGTGCACTTTGTTTGTGATGGGTAAAAAATGTTAAACTCGCGTCAGGACACGTGACCTGATTGAAAATTCGTAAGACGGAGGGAGAATTGTCATGTTTGTGTACGATAGCGCAATAAATGAATATTGTATTTTACCACATAAATTATAGTACTTTTATACTGAAAATTAAAGCAATTCGTGCAAAATTATTCCCTAACCATTCCAAAATATAAAAAATGCACAACGTTAATATTCAAGTTTTCACTTCTGCCGGCACTCCCGGAGTGCAACCCGTTGATTTTTTTGGATAGATATCTACAGTTGTATATTTTTTATTTGGTGGCTATTTATTTAATATATCGTGTTCATGATTTATATTGACGTGAATTCAGGTCTTATAGTTTTTGATTGATAATGAGTAGGTACAATTATATTTTTTATGCATTTTGGAGATGTTTCCGGACAGATTTTTTGTATGCTCTATGCGCTCGCTTTGGTTGTACAGGGAACCGGTCTTATGTAAAAGACAGATAAAATTTGGCAAGTGTTATTTTGTCATTTATAGTTGTTATTTTGTCACACTGATGAATAAACATATTTAGATTTTTATTTTTATTTTCTATCAAGTCAGCAACCCCTTACATGATAACTAAAACCCGCCACGAATAGACAGCGGTAATGCAATAGGCATTTTTTAATAACTAAGTATGTTCTCTTTGGATCTGGTTTACTCTTTGAATATGATGAGGACTTTTATAAGTACCTACATATATGTTGACATTGTACAAAACTCACTTCTAAGTGATTTTCGTCTATATGCCAAGTGCAAGATACAAACCCGACGCATTAGTATTCACATGCAATAAATCAAGAGCGATAAACGAATAAACATAAAGAAATCAACAAAATATAATAAAATGCGAGTTGAATCGGTAGCAACAGACAGAAACTCCGTCACGTCCGCGGTATATATCGTCGGTAGTGGCTTCAGCGAATATCGCATATTCCTGCGCGAAACTGCCAAATTGCATATCGATATGGATACAAGCTATACAAAGATGTCACACCACTAGAAGTGGCATTTGTTTTTCATTTAACGCCTGTGGCACAGGTTAACTCTAGTACCCCGGTGAGTCCGACATAATCCCTCCGGCCACCCCCGCGGAGGGGTAAGGGTCAATATATTCCTCCAAGTAAAAAAAAAATAGTGCAGGCATCCATCTATACAAATATTATAAAGCTGAAGAGTTTGTTTGTTTGAACGCGCTAATCTCAGGAACTACTGGTTAGATTTGAAAAATTATTTTAGTGTTGGATAGCCTATTTATCGAGGAAGGCTATAGGCTATATAACGTCACGCTACGACCCACGGGGGTGGCGCAGTAACGATAAACGCGGGTGAAACCGCGGGAACATCTAGAATTATATATAGCCGCGGGCAAAATGAAATTAATAAATAAATAATGCAAATTATAATTAAAATAAACAAAATTTTGTTTAATTGATAACAATATTATCCTAATCTTAATCCTAACTAATATTATAAATGCGAAAATGAGTTTGTTTGTTTGTTACGCTTTCACGCCTTAACTACTCAACCGATCAACATGAAATTTTGCATACACGTTGTTAGGTGTACAGAATAGGACATAGGGTACCTTTCATCCAGAAAAAATAACTGTTGCAAACCTAACCTAACCTAACCTACATTTACGCGAGCGAAGCCGCGGGTGAAAACTAGTTTTAATATAAAAACAATGTCAAAATATGATTACCAAAAATGTTGAATAAGTCTTGAAGTAAAATAACAAGACATCGATATTTCTAATATTAGAAAAAAAACCCCAAAAAGATTATCACTTCTACAGGGGATCGAACCAACAAGCGTTAAAGTTAAGAACGCACTATTACCAAGGTAGCTATCACATCACTTGCGTATACACTTGAAATTAATAGTTACAATCATATTCAGAATAGGCGATAGAATAAGTAAAGCGGGTTTATGTGTATGTGTGCAATGATTTTATTGTAAAAGGTCGTAAGTACAACTTGTTGCGATTCTATCGCTTTTTAAAATTGCTACTGGAATTTTTTGCACCTGACCGTACGTCATAGTTTTAAATTAGCGAGTTAACTGCAGTTAATTTTTTGTTACTAACCGGAATGTATAGGTCGATAAAATACAAATTTGACATAATGTTATCTTACGTTTACGCAAAAGTTAATACATTGAAATCAAACAAATTTTAGGGATCTTATCGCGTTTATTATTATAATAATTGAAAATATCTTAAATAGCATTAAAGGTTCAGTAGTAGTGTAATATTTTCAGAATTATGTAATTAAAGTAGTAATAAACGCGCTACGATAACATGTCGTACAAATGCGGGTGAGCGGGCGCCTCTACGTAGAATGCTCAAGTTCAATAACCAACATATCCATAATGTAGATATCTTTGTCTTAACAAAAAAAAATTGGAACGTTATTACTGATAGCTTAAAAGAGTGAAAATTGTGTCGTTATTGTAAGTATTACTATTTTATTATTAAAACCTTCACTGTATATTTATCCTAATCCTAATCCTAACTTCTACTAATATTATAAAAGCGAAAATGAGTTTGTTTGTTTGTTATGTTTTCACACCTAAACCACTGAACCGATCATCCTGCAATTTTGCATATACGTTGTCAGGTGTACAGAAACGGACATAGGCTATTTTTCATCCCAAAAAAGTTACTGTTCCCAAAGAAAACAACAATAACGTTCTTATGATAATAGATGGCGCCACGTGTCTTTCGCATCATGATTGAATTATATTATTACAAGCAGAGTACAACCCGAATTGATTGTCAAAGTCTAAATTAACGCGAGCGAAGCCGCGGGTAATAGCTAGTAATTTTGTATAGTAAAATCTGTGGAATCGTCGTGGATTGTACAATAATTAAAAATCTTCTGAATTTACTTATATAACACTCATTGCACAATTGTTGATTTTCTCAAATAAAGAAAAGAAAAACGAATAAAATAAAATAAACAACGAGATAGAATCCATATCAAGTAGTTCAATTTCAATGTACAAATTGTATTTTATTTCAATTGTTCATAGTCAACAAGATTTTTAAGCGTGTCAGGCAAATATAAACCCGTATTGGATAGTCATAGCCTACAATTATACCATCTCAAATCAAGAAGAATATTGCGTACTTTTCAACACACTTACCAGATTATATAATTTGCTTTAGTAGAGTTTTCGTAACGTTTTCTATAAATATTTACCTGAAACAACAAAAAAGGAATATCATTAGTACACCAGTAAAGGTCAGTAGCTGTAAGTACTATGACACATAGGATATAATAATTTAGCATATTATTTTGTTAAACAACTTGAGTAAGATTGAAAATTTATTACGTAATACATTTTGTTTACAGAAAGAAGTCTGTTAACTTCTTGAGCGTCAAAGGGCAATATGGAAAAAAAAAAAAATTGTGCAAACAATACACAAACGGACAAACGTATGTCCGCTCGACACTTGACTCATTAAAGCATTTTTAGTGCATGCGTGAGAACAGGATAGTGCGTGACAGCTTTGTAATCCAATGTGGATTGAATTGTCGTTTTATTTATTATTTAAATTGCCTTTTTTTGCCAGCCAAGCTATAAAAAATACGATTTTTTAGAAATTGGTGATGAGGGCTCTGAAACTATACACAATAACAATAGACACATTTTCAGTATGGTTCTGGTGATTTTCATTTATGAAAGGAGGTTGATTATGACTTAAGCTTGTCACACCGTTTGACATTCATTTGAATCTACTTTTAATTATGTTTTAATAGCAGGCTAAGCATATACAGCGTCTTACGAAAGTTTTTATTATGCTACCCAAGTACTGCCTATGACCGCGTAAAAAATTGTGACGTTTTTGGACAGCGCCATCTATTGGCACATTCGTAACTAAAATATCGTTAAAATATGAATTTGAACTATTATCCCAAGGGAATGTATTATTATTATGTAATTATCCTAGATTGGTCTATCTGAGTTCTAAGTTTCATTCAAATACGTAATAGTTTTCAACATGAACTTTATTGTATTAGTAGGGTATATAAACTGACCCCAGTACCCGTAGATAAAATAAGGCTAGATCGACGATTTCGAAGTTTCACTCCGATAAACATTTGAGTTGCAATGTCAAATCCAGTGAACCTGCAAATCTATTTCCGTATACCTACGATGAACGCTTTCGAATGCGAGTACCGTTGCCAGGCAGTAAGGTTTTATTAATTTTTCCATACGTAACGAGGTGAAAACTGGATGATATTTGCACTGAGTTACGGTATGCGCCTATCGTCTCTTTTTATACAGTAAACGTGACAAACTGTAAGCATACCTCAGCTTATAATCGTTGCACTAAATAAATATGGGTGTGCTTTTGCGTTTCTGTCAGTAGAAGTCTGATATATCTATACCATACTCCTTCGTCCACCAAGAAAGGAAAATTTAAATGTTTTCAAATCCTTAAAATAAGGTACTGCAATGCGCTGTTATTCGTTGAGGAGTTTCTTCCAATAAAGGATACTGTTATCAAGTACTCAATAGTAGCACACGGTTGTGACGTATTATATTGTTTTAATTGTTATATTATAATAGCATATTTACATTTCATTATTCCTATAATTAATAATTAGCATTGTTATTTGTTACTGTACTAATTTTACACCTTAAAATGTAATTAATCGATACTTAACTTTCCATTTGATACATTGATAAAAATATATAAATAAGGTAGGAGATTAACAAATATTCATTCTCGTTACATCTATCAGTTAGAACGTTACTCTGCTGAAATATATACTGGTTGTGTAAAAAGTATCTCGGCGTTTCATTGTGCAAGAACCACGATTGCGTAATAATACTGTATTCTTCCTAATCGGTTGAGAAATACCGGTGATATGGTGTACACATCAACATAGATGGCGGCCTCGATGGCGTAGTGGTTAGTGTAACCGACTGCCACGCCTTTGTGTGCATGGACATGGATGTTTGTCTTGATCTGGGTATTTCTATGTATAATGTGTATGTATTTACAAAAAAAGTATAGGTATATATAATAATATGTTTATCCATTGTCTAATACCCATAGTACAAGCTCTGCTTAGTTTGGGCTAGATGGTGTTGTGTATATGTGATATATAGAATATTATTATTATTATTATAGATCCGACTCCTATAGTTAAAGTTTATTGAAACTGATCTCGTGTTCGATTCCCAGATCGGGCAGTTTTATAGGACGTACAGCCATAGGGTGGTTCCTATCACGTGGGACCTATTATTACTAATAGCTGGAGAAATGGGTTTTATACATTTCTGTCTAACTGTTCGAGGATATAAGCGTGAGAGTATATAATATGTTTAAAGCCATTCAAATTAATCAATAGTAACTAACGCTCATCCTTACTATCCTTACTTCCTTACTAATATTATAAATTCGAAAGTAACTCTGTCTGTCTGTCTGTTACCTTTTCACGGCTAAACCACTCAACCGATTTAGATGAAATTTGGTACAGATAGTTTAAAACCTGGAGACGGACATAGGCTACTATTTATTGATGTAGGTACTACGCGGGCGAGGCTGCGCGCAAAAGCTAGTATTAAATAAATTAATGGCAATTCACACTTTATATAATGCACCATGCATCATGCAGTGTGAACTACTGATAGAAACAGGATCTTCCTAATGGACTGTCCTTATCGATGACGATCTATAATAAGAATCAATAAAATGTAAATTTAATACATCTCTTCTTCTTCTTCTTTTCGTGTGGTTAGTGGTCAACCTGTTATCAAGAGTTGTTCAAGTAGGCTTCTGACATGGCTTAACGACTGCTATCAATTTGACAACAACCGGGACCGACTTTTTACGTGCCCTCCGAAGCACGGACACGCTCAGATGAAATACCACTAAGCGGTCACCCATCGATAGACTGACCGCATCCAACGTTGCTTAACCTCGCTAATCGTTTACCGATCAGTAAGTGCAACTGGCTATGAGCATTTAATACATATTATGTACGTAGTCTCACACCTATGTATATCCCGGCAAGTGTAGGCAAAGGTGTAGTGTCTAGATTTCGCCAGCGATAAATTTTAGCTTCCGTGTAATAGAGGACCAGCCTATTGTAGTTTACCGGGCATAGTTCCAGACAGCAGCGATAGCCTAGTGGGAAACCGTTGGACTGCTACGCTGAGGGCTCGAGTAAGATCCCAAGTCGCATTTCTGGCTTTTCAAAGTTGTGTGTATTAAATAATTAATTATCGCTCGCTTTAACGGTGAAGGAAAAACATTGTGAGGAAACCTGCATATCTGATAGTTCTCCATAATGTACTCGAAGATATGTGAAGTCTGCCAATCCACACTAGGCCAGCGTGGTGGACTATGACCTAACCCTTCTCGCACTGAGAAGAGGCCCGTGCCCAGCAGTGGGACAAATTAATACAGGGCTGATATTATATACTAGCTGTGCCCGCGGTTTCACCCGCGTTTATGGTTACTGCGCCGCCCCCGTGGGTCGTAGCGTGATGTTATGCAGCCTATAGCCTTCCTCGATAAATAGGCTATCCAACACTAAAATATTTTTTCAATTCAAACCAGTAGTTCCTAAGATTAGCGAGGGATTTATGAGATTCGCAAAACTAGGACTATAGTACTTCAGTAAAACATAAATTTGATTTCAGTTACTAGAATAAACGTAAAAATATAATAATATGCAAATCAAAAATTTTCAGGCAAATTCAATAGTGAGATAGATATTTTAAAACGAAATAATAATAAAATATTGTACGGTATTTTCCGATAGCTTGCATTTTATTTAAATTTTACCTTGATGATGCAGCGGTAGTGAATGCGACTGTTGTGCATGAGGTCTCAGGTTTAATCCCCGGGTGAAGCAGTGCTATCAAGGCTTTTGCCAAGAAATTTTTAATACTGGCACAGTATCTGGCATTGTCCCTGGGAAACGCAATAGGTTTAGAAAGGCCTCTTTACGCGGGCCTTAAAACCGAATATTGCCTTTAACTGAGCACAGATCCTGATTTCGTATTACTACTCAGAATGTCTTAACAGAGAAATACAACAATACTACCTGTCACGGGAATTGAACCCTACAACCTCAAGAACAGTAATCGCATACAATATCGCTGCGCCACCACACAAGAAAAAGTACGGCGACATAAATGTTACACGACTTAACACATTTGATCTTTGACATTTAATTAACATACAATGTTTCAGATATCAGTCAGCCTTAAAAGTAGAAGACCACATCTATATTTCCAAGACCTATTTACATTGTAACATACCTACATATATAGGTCGCTTAACAATACTAGTGCCAGAAATAAATGAACATGGTAAATATTCCAAATTAGCAAAACACTACATCGTATATATTAACTGAACATCGGATTGTCAAAAGCAGTTTAATATTATATAATTAAAAAAAATTAACACTACGCGTTATACATATATGTCACTGTATAGAAACTAACTGTATTAATATTTGCCCAATAATTGAAATCTGACCATAAATCATTTTTTTTTTATTTATTTAAAAAGAAATATTTTGTCAAATCAAATCAAAATTTTCAAATCAAAAATAAATTTATTCAAATTAGGTTACAAGGTAACACTTATGAATGTCAAAGTTACACTAAATTTTGTCTGTGAATTTACATTTACTGCCACGTTCAGCAAAGCAAGGGTGTAGGGCTCATGAGAAGAACGGGCAAGAAACTCATGGCCACACTTTTTAATCGCCAAGTTTACAATAAAATTTTGTTTACAAATCATAACTGTAAGGTGCTGCTGTTGCCGCTGTCGTTGTTCCAATCCGGGATTCAAACCCGAAACCTCATGGATAGCAGTAGCATTCACTACCACAGCGCCACCAAAATAGCGTTACCTTGGGAAACCACAAAATGGGTTTCTCTAATGTTTTATGACCACAATGGTAATTAACTCCTGCCAGCAAGTTAGATTTTCCAACATAACTCGTAATTACGGAATAGTAACTAATGTCTGTGGTTTAGTCCACGTAGGATTTAAAAATAAAACTAATGATATTCTGTTCCTTTTAGCATGACGTCAACTTATTTTTTATTACTACATGGAAGAACAGCGATAGCTTAGTGGGGAGACCAACAGACTGCAATGCAGAGGGTCTCGGGTTCGAACCCACGTCGCGCACCTCTGACTTTCGGAAGTTATATGACTTTTCGAAATTATGTGCGTATTGATTGACAATTATCGCCTGCTCCGTGCCTCGGAAAGCACGTTAAGCCGTTGGTCCCGGCTGCCATGAATATCTATGGCAGTCGTTATTGGGAGAGTGTCGACACAAAGGATCCCACTGGGTCGAAGTGTCGCCGGTCTGAACTGACTGGCCCCCATATAAGATAAGATATTACTACAGTGGCATACCTAATAACTGCATGAATGCCTCGTCGCTGTCTATGAGTGCAGGTTCCCAAAGGGAACAATACAATTATTAGTGTCGTCCGCTAATGATTGCTCTGAGTTTGGATGTGCTTTGTTTCCGATGTTTGTAAATGTTCCTGCAATACAGGGCTTAATTTGAATAGCAGGATCATCAAATAGTGATTCGATTATTCGATTCAAATTCGAATGAAAATTTTTACAAAGATTAGTTAAATTATTCGAATTCCGAAAAATACATTCGAATTACCAAACCATTTATATTTGCCGTAGATATTAGATATTGCTAGCTTCATAGGAACCGACAGACGTCTAGCTGATGTTAGGTGATCAATTGTTCCAATTAGGTTATGTTGTTATATATTTTATTTGAATTGCATTAGATAGTTCCTGTTATCGGCATCACCATAAAATAAAACCATATTTGTTGTTCTGTTTCTCATAACAAAATAACAAAAATTACCTGTTTGGATTAATATTTCATAGGAATATAGACGTAACGAATGATATATTTTATTGTTGTTCAACAAACAACGATTTGACATGAGGCATTAATGTTGGCTTTGTTGTGCGTTAGTTTTGTATGCAAACAAAATTCGGAAGCCATAGCGAATACAAAAATTGGGATAGTGTCGTATAAATTTTATAACAATATGGCGATATTATGAATGTTTACATTACGTTTATTTTGATTGCATAAATGACGCAAAGGTTTGAAAAATAACTTTGCCAATGCAATTTTGGATTTGATCACCATACGGTACAATAATTTGTGTCATCCACAAGTATTTTTGAAGTGAAAACTTCTTTAGCGGCGTTGTGCACTTTTTTGTGATGGCTAAAAAATGTTAAACTCGCGTCAGGACACGTGACCTGATCGAAAATTCGTAAGTCGGAGGGAGAATTGTTATGTTTGTGTACGATAGCGCAATAAATTAATATTGCATTTTACTACATAAATGATAGTACTTTTCTACTGATAATTTAAGCAATTCGTGCAAAATTATTCCCTAACCATTCAAAAATATCAAAAATGCACAACGTTAAAATTCAAGTTTTCACTTCTGCCGGCACTCCCGGAGTGCAAACCGTTGATTTTTTTTGTTGTGTGTATGATGATCTTTGTGAGTGTTGTTTAAATGCTTCGTAAGGTGTGAGTAAGGATGGTTTATGTGTCTATCGCTTAAATCGCATTCCGTAGCGGTAATTTAAAGAAATCGTTAATAATTCTTGTATATAGAAGAAGTAGACGGACCATTAGACCTGTATTTCACCAGAAATGTTTAGTTGCAACCTCATATTGGATATCATCGTCTATTGGACAAATGGTCTGATGACGTGCCGGTATGAGCTTATGATACCTAGTTATGTGTTATTCCGTTTATCGATCGGTAATTTCATAGTACGTGGTCTAGAAATGCACTAAGGAGACGAGTTCGTCCCCTATTACCTAGACGGGATTTTAAAGCATACATATATACTTTTGGAACGAAGTTCCTTATCGCGCGTTGCGAAAGGGGGCTAGACGCAAAAAATTAAGACCAAAAGTTGTAACGACACTTTTTGTAACGACACTTTTTGCTATAGTTGTAAGTTTAAGGTTATTTCTTAATATGTATGTATTGTTAATGTCCACAAGCCAATTATTACTAAAATTGAGCCTACTGATTAAGTTTATATTACATTATATTTGTTAATAATAAAAAAAATATTATAATAAGTAAAAAAAATAAAATTTTATTACAATTCCTTCACTAATTAATTTCAGATGCTAGATGCGGCAAGCTGAAGACAGGGCGCTATGGCGCTCTTTGGGGGAGGGCTATGTCCAGCAGTGGACTATTATAGCCTGATGATGATGATGATGATGATGAATTAATCGAAAGGAACTTCGTTCCATCCGGGTGTCCCTTGACACCTCTCAAGTTTTTTTTTTGTAAATACATACATGTTATACATAGAAACACCCAGACCAAGACAGACATTTATGTTCATGCACACAAATGTTTGACTTGAGCGGGAATCGAACCCGCGACCTCAGGCGTGGCAGTCGGTTACACTAACCACTACGCCATCGAGGCCGCCATGTGCAATTAATGTGTCAAACAATGTAAGGTGTTATTTATTTAATTATAGCTATAGCAAGACTAATGCTGTTGGCCTAGTTCTATACCATTTTAGAGTCACGACAGTGAACCGCTGATGGTTTTATATGCAACAATGATAATGACATGTCTATGAGGTACTAATTAATTAGTAATTACTGCTACATACATATACTTCTGCATTATATCATTAAAAGGGCAGTCACACGCAGTTAGGCGTGTATTAACCATCTTGTCTTATGTGGGAGCCAGTCAGTGCAGACCGGCGACACTTCGACCCAGTGGGATCTTTTGTGTCGACACTCTCCCAATAACGACTGCCATAGATGTTTATGGCAGCCGGGACCAACGGCTTAACGTGCTTTCCGAGGCATGGAGCAGGCGATAATTGTCAATCAATACGCACATAATTTCGAAAAGTCGTATAACTTCCGAAAGTCAGAGGTGCGCGACGTGGGTTCGAACCCGAGACCCTCTGCATTGCAGTCTGTTGGTCTCCCCACTGAGCTATCACTGCTTTTAAAAGCGTATTAACCATAGTTTTTGGTTGGTATATTGTACGTTCCACAAATGCAACTGTTGTCATTTATTATGTGGTCATTAGGCAATAGTATCGTCTTTATTTACGCGTCATTAACTCATGATGATCGGTTGAGTAGTTAGGCGTGAAAGCGTAACAAACAAACAAACATTACATTCGCATTTATAATATTAGTTAGGATATTGACTAACCAAGAACTCTATTGAGATAACAAAAAACAAACTTTTATAAGTTTGTTTTTAACTTTTATTTAGTATAGTATCACAATTTTAACTTTTATTTAGTATAGTATCACAATTTTAACTTTCATTTAGTATAGTATCACAATTTTATACAGATAAGCACCACTTTATTAATAGTTAAGAGCAGCGATAGCTCAGTGGGGATACCAACAGACTGCAATGCAGAGGGTCTCGGGTTCGATCCCACATCACGCACCTCTGACTTTCGGAAGTTATATGACTTTTCGAAATTATGTGCGTATTGATTGACAATTATCGCTTGCTCCGTGCCTCGGAAAGCACGTTAAGCCGTTGGTCCCTGCTGCCATGAGCATCTATGGCAGTCGTTATTGGGAGAGTGTCGACACATAAGATCCCACTGGGTCGAAGTGTCGCCGATCTGCACTGAATGGCCCCCGCATAAGATAAGATAATAGTTGAGACACTCTACGTGCCCCAAAAAGCCTTTCAAATAACCAACCAATCTGTATTATTATTCGAGAGTACTCTATCGTTAAAACAACAAACTCTTCACAGTGAAAAGCTGACTTCAATTAACTATGAGGTAATCGATCCAAACTTCTTATAAACACAATCAACAAAAGTTGATAACTTTAATTATAGCAATTATAGCCTAAAAGCTATTTGCCATTTTATAATGACGAGGTTAAATATTTTGTTTAAGTATTACCATCTCTCTTTGCATGGTTTAGTTACGGTTAATTCTTTGTGTAAGATAATCGCAGAGCATGGAACAGAATTATTTCCTGATACAGATGCCTCACTTGTCATATACTTTACTATCCAAATGTGACAGTGGCTAATAATAATAATATCCTCCAGACCGAATTTCGGTCACGGCAGCAAATCTTAACGGAGACTGGCAATCTGCGCAGGAGATATTATAGTACACAAGCGTGTGCGCAAACACAAGCGCACTCTCTGTTCCCTAACTCTCATGATCCGATGGGACGGTAATACGACACGACCGGAGAGAGATCAGGCGCAGGACCAACGGCTTTACGTGCTTTCCGAGGCACGGGGGTGTCTTACACCGCCAACTTCCTAACTCCGGGCTGCTATTGAGATTTCTTAACAGAAAAACTCAATAACTTTTTGTTGGCCTGACCCGGGATTCGAACCCGAGACGTCATGCACAGCAGTCGCATTCACTACCGCTGCGCCACGGAGGCAGGATATACAAATAGCTGTTATAATAATATCAGTCCTGTGTATAAATTATCCCACTCCAGCAGTGAGACAGTTTATATATAGGACTGCACGGGCCTTTTACTTAGTATGATAACGGTTAGACCATAGTCCACCGCGCTGCCCCAATGCAAGTTGGCAGACTTCACATATCTTCAAGAAATTATGGAGAACCCTTTGACATGCAGGTTTCCTCATAGTGCTCCTGTTTACCATACTACTGCTTTAGAGGCTACCATCAAATTTTATTAAATGCTTGAGTATTTTCAGTAGTAATTCATGGAGAAATGGTTGCAGCACCTTACAGTTATGATTTGTTAACAAAATTTTATTGTAAACTTGGCGATTAAAAAGAGTGGCCACGAGTTTCTTGCCCGTTCTTCTTATGAGCCCTACACCCTTGATTTCCGAACGTGGCAGTAAATGTAAATTCACAGACAAAATTTAGTGTAACTTTGACATTCATAAGTGTTACCTTGTAACCTAACTTGAATAAATTTGATTTTGTGTTTGCCTTCACCATTAAAGCGAGTGATAATGAACTATTTAATACGCACATAACTTCGAAAAGACAGAGATGCACGCCATGGGATCAAACCGAGACTTAAGTGTGGCAGTCCAAAGGTCTAGGCAACCGCTATTTAAAAAAATGATTGGTAATATTTGCTACTGCAACTTTTTACTAAAACGCAGTCTCGTATGCCTGTTTGCTTCCAAGAAACATAGGAAAGGCATATTTTGGGTTGGCAACTGTTCGATAGGTCTGCCTCGTCGACGATACGGCATTCATTCGATACGGCATTCATTTTATGAAAAACTGGATGTGCCCGCGGTTTCACCCGCGCTTATGATTACTAAGCCGCCCCCGTGGGTTGTATCGTGATGTTATATAGCCTATAGCCTTCCTCGATAAATGAGCTATCCAACACTAAAATAATTTTTCAATTCGGACCAATAGTGCCTGAGATTAGCGCGTTCAAACAAACAAACAAACAAACAAACTCTTCAGCTTTATAATATTAAGTATAGATTAGCTTATCTGCATAGTTGCATTCTGAAGTAAAGATCTATTCAGTGCCATTTTAGCAACAGGTATACGGAAGACTATAAAGTCAAATATTTCTCAGCAGCCCGATGATGCATGACTTTAAAAATAAATGTCATACGTTATATTTAATCTGAGAGGAATGTATTGACGTCATAGCTCCCAACTTGATGTAGCAAATGAGATTACGTTGACAAAATATTTACAACCTTGTTTGATCTATTAACCGGTATCTGCGGAATGATGGCTGCCAAATGTTATAGTGATACTAATATTATACGCAAAAACTACTGAACGGATTTTGATGAAACTTTACAGAAGGTATTATTGTTTATACATCAAAATAACATAAAGGCTACTTAAAGATCTATCTTAACTAAATCTACATTAACGCGAGCGAAGACGCGAGCAAAATCTAGTATTCTATAATGGCAATAAAATTATAAATAAGAAGAAAATAATTGGTATATGAAAATAAAAAAAAATTTGCATTTTGATGGAGGACTTTTTTTTTTGATTACACAATTCTTTATCTGTGTAGGGATCGAATCTAAAATCTAAGGCGCGTGGAAAGTAGCGAAGAGGCCATTTCAACCACTAGGCCATCAGTACAGTAAAGGAGTACCTATATAAGATTGGCTTCAGAATATAATTATAATATTTATTATAATAAAACAAATATAAATGGGATATTGGGAGAGCTAGACTTAGACAAACGTAACCTGACCCTATCAGAGACATTTTGAAGAAAGTGCAGGTTTTAAGTATCCTTAACGGATGAGCGTGCGTAAAGAATGGGATGAAAGGAATGAGCGATAGAGATCTGCCAGGCATGTATCAAGTTGAAATGCTCTCTGCCCGCTCTTGGCGAAACACGTGAGTATTTACGTATGTACTCATAATAAAAATGTAAACTGTTGCATCACTCAATATGTAAATTAGGCAGTCTTGTTTCAATATATTATCTAATAATTAAACTAAAATGCAATCTATTTGAACTATGCATTCACTGGCTTTAAAGCTCTAATTACCAATCTCAGCCAAAGGAACATCCTAACTAATATTATAAAAGCGAAAATGAGTTTGTTTGTTTGTTACCTTTTCACGCCTAAACCACTGAACCGATCATCCTGAAATTTTGCGTATACGTTGTCAGGTGTACAGAAACGGACATAGGCTACCTTTCATCCCGAAAAAAATTACTGTTTCCTAGGAAAACAACAATAACTTTGTTATGATAATAGATGGCGCCACGTGTCTTTCGAATCGTGATTGAATTATATTATTACAAGCTGAGTACAACCGGAATTGATTGTCAAATTTTAAATTAACGCGAGCGAAGCCGCGGGCAAAAGCTAGTAGGGTAATAAAAGCGAAAACCGAACAAATACATTGAAAAGCATTGAGAAACTTTATTCATTAGTTATAGTGAAGTGCTTTAAGTTGAGCGGTGCAGCCATTGTTACCTACTAGGGTTGCGGGTATTAAGAGAGGTTCTTTGTTTCATTTGATAGTACCATGAAAGAAAAATATGGAGTACTAGAGTACTAATATTTATATAGAAGCTATGCATCTTGAATTTCTATAGAAGCAAATTAAATAAATTGGGGCTGAAATCATTGATATACACAAACCTCAAGAATACATTCAACTATTCGAAATTGGCTTCAGAAAATAAACGCACAAATTGAAATTGAGCGCAACGTTTCAATTATTTTGTTTGGGTATCACCTTATAGTGTGTATTTTAGATCGACTTTTGATCTTTGTGTCTTTATGTTTTGTTAAGATATTTCCACAGTATTTTTTTGAAGTGAAAACTTTTTTAGCAGCGCTGTGCACTTTTTTGTGATGGGTAAAAAATGTTAAACTCGCGTCAGGACACGTGACCTGATCGAAAATTCATAAAACGGAGGGAGAATTGTCATGTTTGTGTACGATAGCGCAATAAATGAATATTTTATTTTACCACATAAATGAAAGTACTTTTATACTGATAAAATTAAAGCAATTCGTGCAAAATTATTCCATGACAATTCTAAAATATCAAAAATAAACAACGTTAATATTCAAGTTTTCACTTCTGCCGGCACTCCCGGAGAGCAACCCGTTGTTTTTTTTTTTAAATGACACTGCACTAGGAATAATTCCTGTGTCGAGGGGGACTTTACAAACATTCAAAAAACACCCATAGTTGGAACAACCATTTATAAGTCTCAAAAATTTTTGTCCCGTTTAGGATTCGAATTCACAATACTCGGCGCAGTGGCGGCGAGGCTGAGAGAGTACTGGACGTTGTAGAAACAAGAGATGCACATTATAATAATAATCGTGCTGAAGCCTCTAGCGCAAGCATCACCGTCAGTTCGACTATTTAAGTGTCATATTTGTATTGTTTATGGTTGTCACTGACTCGTTTGGATCGTATAGACTATAAATTTTGCCCGCGAATTCCTTCGCATGAATGTAAGTTAGGTTATGTTATGTTAGTAACTGTGTTTCTGAATGAAAGGTTACCTACGTTATTTTCTCTTTCCCTCACGTGTATGCGAAATTTTCATACACGTTTTCATAATTATTTTCTGGATGCATGATCCATCCAGAAAATGTACTGTTACTTATCTAACCTAACCTATATTTACGCGGGCGAAGCCGCGGGCAAAAGCTAGTATTATAATTACTAGAAAATATAAAAAATTTTGAATCTGCCTACCCCTTGTATAAATGACGTCATGATTAGAGTAGTAGAGCCTAGCTGATTTCAGCATGAATGGGCCAGCTCGACCGGGTAAGGATTACCCTCTCATAGAATATTGACGTGAAATAGCAGTATTCCTATTGTTGTTTCGTTCAGTGAGTGAAAGTACCGGAGGCCCAATCACCCCTTTACCCCATTCCCGCTCCTTCTCCTTCTCACTTCCTTTCCTAAAAGGTTGGCAACGCGCAAGTGATGACTCTGATGTTGCAGGCGTCCATAGGCTACGGTGACCACTTACCATCAGGTGGGCCGTATGCCTGTTTGCCACCTTAGTAGTATAAAAAAATAAAAAAGGATATGTTATATTAACATGCAGATAAATAGCTAAAACAATATGGAAGTTCATTGCATGCTAATATTGTAATGCGCACTAGAATAATGGTTTTCTATTGTCGACTTCATAATATAATTAATAGCTTAATAAATTTTCCACACTGTATATTAAATACGCTTAACAAACGCACTAAAAACAATTCTCATATCATAGGGGATTTTATAGATATTGAAATAATAACAACCTAGACTCTCAGACATCTAACAATGATTTGTGGATCATATAAGTAATCCACAAATCAATCAAACGTTATTGTAATGTATGTTATTCTATAGCTACGCCATCGATCTCAGAATATTATTACTGTGTTATCAAATAATGTTTCGAATAATTGACTCTGATTTGAACAATAAATCAAAGAAAAATAGGACATAGGGTACCCCCTATGTCCTTTTTCCTTTTGTTTTTGGCATAATGACTGCAACACCTACATAAATGAGTAGTAAAATATTGGATGATTATTTATTTGCTATTATAATTTTATAACGATTTAAGAGTGGCCGCGAGTGTCTTGCAGTCTTGCAATCTTCTCATAGGCTCAACCTTTTGCCTGCACCTAGTAACTAACACAAAATTCAATAAAATTAGTAAACTCATTATCTTATGACGTTGATACACTTATGAACGTCATAGGGGTTAGTGAGTATAAAAACAGTTATCAACTATAATTTATTCATTTAGGTCATAAAGTGTTACTTTGTTACCTAAACGAATAAATAACTGTTGAATAATTAATGATATTTGACTTTGAGCACAATGATATCACCGTGTAACCCAGAGCAACTCGACAAGGATTTAATGCATAATGTCCTCGAGACCGAATTTCGGTCACGGCGGCCAGTCTTAACGGAGACTAGCCATCTGCGCAGGAGATATTATAGTGCACAACTGTGTGCGCAAACACAAGTGCACTCTCTGTTCCCTAACTCTCATCCGATGGGACGGTAATCCGACACGACCGGAGAGAGATCGGGCGCAGGACCAACGGCTTTACGTGCTTTCCGAGGCACGAATTAATGCATAATAGGTTAGCAAATAAACATCTCGGTGATGTGTGAACTAAAGTATCAAGTTAAAGTAAAGTAAATTGATTAAATCATCTGGAAATACCCACGATTGGTCTGTGTTATGCAATAACATGATCTAATGCGTTTCGTACGCTATTGCTGCTTCGCTTCGTTGACTACAACGAACACAACTGGTCATTTCACGCTTAATCGTTTCCGTTCCATTTGATAGAAAACCTCACTTTATTAGAACTAAGTTTTACCCGCGGCTTCGCCTGCGTGATTCTCGGAGTAAGGGTTATCGGGAGTACAGAATATCGTTTGAGATACTATAGAACTGACGGGAGTACAGAATATCGTATGAGATACTATAGACTGCAATGCAGAGGGTCTCGGGTTCGAACCCACGTCGCACACCTTTGACTTTCGGAAGTTATATGACTTTTCGAAATTATGTGCTTATTGATTGACAATTATCGCCTGCTCCATTTCTCGGAGAGCACGTTAAGCCGTCGGTCCCGGCTGCCATGAACATCTATGGCAGTCGTTATTGGGAAGTCAGTGCCTTCTAATATCGTGACACTGGTCTATCCTTAGGGTATCGTTAGCCTTCGGGTTGCGGAGGTCAGATGGCAGTCGCTCCGTGTAAAAACTGATATCCAGTCAAATCCGGTTAGACTAGAAAGCCGACCCTAAGTGATTTGGGAATAATAAAGGCTAGGGAGAAGACTATAGAACATGATTTCTCTGTCTAGCAATTTTCTACCAAACCCGTTATGCTCATTTATTTTCCTTTTTATAAAGAAAACTCCTGCACTAGGTATAATTCCTGTGTTTACAAACTTTCAAACAACAGACACAAACAACACCCAGATTCGGATCAACCATTTGTGAATCACACAAATTTTTGTCCCGTGTGGGATTCGAATCCACAACACTTGGCGCATTGGCAGTGTCGAGGCTTCCACTTAAACCACTAAGCCGTCCGTGTAGTCAATATCTTGAAATCTTTCACCATTTTTCGTTTTTGTCCATGCCCAAGTGAATCTCACAAAACCGCAGACTGGATAAATAAAACGTATCTTTTTAACACGCTTTTATTAGTTTCACTTGTATGTTTGTCTGTATGTAACCGACTCCTTTGAGCTAGATTTTGACCCACTTCAAACGGTCAGATTTCATTTAAACGTTGTAGACTTATCGAGGACCGATGACAATACAATAATTTAAAAAAAAATGTAAAGGACCGTGGGGTGCTTTCTAAGATATTTTGATTACCTCCACCCCACACTTTTTTACATTAAAATGATTAAATTATTTTCTACTTTTTAGATTGTTTTTTTAATAAATCTTGTTGTTTTTAGTTTTTTGAACTATTATTTATTGCTCAACAAAGGCATTTAAAATTAATTAATTAACGTTTCCATAAAACTATTTGACTTTGTAGGAGGGCTAATAAGTAATAGCCAATTACTGCGTAGTTTTGTGAAGTTCATCTACTACAATAATCAATTTGTGAGCTAAATATAATCCAAATCCGCTCAAAATTTTACGCGTAATTAAGTAAGATTTCTTCGCAAACTTTCACTTTATATAATAATATTACGTAGTAGTATATATGCACTTGTTTTACCATTTTTGTACGTTGAAGAGAAGAAATTAAATTGTTTTCGGTGCTTGCACTTTAAGTAACTTTAACTTCACAGTTAATAACTTTTTTACTATACAACTAAGGTGGCAAACAAGCATACGGTTCATCTAATGGTCATAGTAGCCTATGGACGCCTGCAACACCAGAGGCATCACTTGCATCACTTGCGCGTTGCCGACCCGAAGGGGGAAAGAGGGTGATTAGGCCTCCGGCGCTCTCACTTACCGAACAAAACAGTAGGAATACTGCTATTTCACATCGATATTCTGTAAGAAGGTAGTCCTTCCCCGGTCGAGCCGACCCTACCATGCTGAAATCAGTTAGGCTCTACAACTCAAAAACTTGTTTCCATATATGATAATCATAATGTACAACCATCCATCAACTATGTTTTGATAATTATTGGACTGCACGTATGGTGTAGTCGTTTAAGTGATCGCCTCGCCATGCCACGGCGCCAAGTAAGTATTGTGAGTTTGATCACCATCCGGGACAAAAAATTGTATGATCAAATAGTTATTCCAAGTCTGGGTTTTATTATTGTCCTCTTCTTTGCGTATCGTTGGCAAACACTTTTAAATTATATATTTGCCGTCCAGAAAGCAGCTACGCTAGCTGCGTTGTCAGAGGCAGCCATCAGATCCTGCTGCGTGCAAGTTGTCGGGCACGCAGGGCACGATGTAATGTCCATCATTTGTCTTGCACCACACGCGCAAGCCAGATCGGTACCGTCTGAGAGTTTCCACCTAAATATATTTTTTTACACCGACCGACCTGGGTTCGTAGTCTATTTAGCGACTTCCAGACCAACCATGGCAATTGTAGTCCAGGTTCCAAGGCTCTCAGCAGGTGACACGAAAGATGTAGGTGGAGATATTTTTTCTCGCCACAGGTTTAAACGTTTGTATATTCTCCCGCGACACAGCAATAAAATTATACTTAGTGCGGAAGTTGTCTTTAAAAATAAAATTCATTAAAATTTTAAAAGAAAAAGGAATACTGCTCGTATGACGTATTAGTCAAATTGGGCACTACCGTTACGCTGAGTTTTGTGGGTTTGGATTACAAACGGGATTCAAATTCATCACAGTTGGCATTGGAACTAAAAGTTTGGCGCAAGGTATACCTGGTTCTAAAGTGTAACGTAGAAAGTGGAATTATATAAAGCAAAACCGTTAACTGCCAAACAGACTGACCTTTCGCTGTAAACAAGACATTAATACTGGAAGATCAACCTAAACTGGTTATTACGTTTGCAAGATAATTCAAAATATTTTAATAATAATGCGCAATATCAGACATATTATTTATTGACTGATGGAAACCTTGTTTTTTGCTTATGTCATAAGCTATACTATTGATAATTTCCTTATGGAATTATAATACAATCGATATCAAGGTCTTTTTAGGCATTTTGTTTAAATTCTAGGTCTTTATTATTCTTTAGGTCTAGGTACCTACTAAGGCTTATAATTTATCATGAAATATACCATTAGAAAGTATTTTAGGTTCATATACAAAATGTCCTATAAAATGGATGATCCTGAAACATCGTATAGAAGAACTTTAGCGGTACTAAAGAAATATCTGTATATACTAGATAAGTATCTACTGTATTTAAAATAAGAAACGTCTTTAATATCAAATTTGATTATGAAATATATTTCTGTTAAAGACTATGCATTGGACACCTATTCAAAAATGTGAATGTGTAATGTTATTTTCTTTTGGGCTTCAAAGTCAAAGTCAAGTCAAAAATCATTTATTCACTTAGCTCACAAAGTAACACTTATGAACGTCAAAGGGGTCCAGTAGCTCTACCATAAACTGTTTCAGGATTATCCATCCTTTACGGGTCATCCCGTACATCTTAATTCTGTACACCTAATACAAGCAGTCTACCTTATTTGGGGGGCTAATGAAGAATATTAATAATAAAATTATTGGGGAGAGAGAAACCCGCGATGAACCTTCGGATTACTCACCCCAACTATTGCAATAAAAGAAGGTTGACAATACCGAACTACCGAATACTTCCTCAATAATTTTATTGCAATGGACTTTGGCCAAGTACCGCCTACTTCAATTGAATATGAATAATTAAAAACTCAAAGTGCTAGTATTCTGTAAAAAAACTTATTAATGTTTTGTCTCTAATATTCCAATGTTAACGGTACCCTCGATAACAGCGTTAAAAATAAAGCTATAGGGGCAAAAGCCTTAGATGTCCATGATGAATATAAAAATAATAAAAACGAAACACATATAATAAGTCATCGGCTTCAACGAAATCGCGTAATTGGACAGAACCAGTTTTTGCATGCATATCCGCAAGTTCCATAACCAGTTTTCGATGTAGATTATAGGTATCTGTATTAATAAAGTATTGATACAATGAAAGGATAAAATGTTAGGAAGTCGACTACACCATAATTCAATTAAAAAATTATCAGCGCTGAAGGCATGAATGCAGGCACAGGTGTCAAGTATGAAGTCCTAAGATCGATGCTGGTTAATAATATCAGCCCTGTAATAAACTGCCCACTGCTGGGAACGGGCCTCTTCTCCGGATGAGAAGGGTTAGGCCATAGTCTACCACGCTAGCCCAGTGCGGGTTGGCAGAATCCACATATCTTCTAGAACATTATGGAAAACTCCCACATGCAGGTTTCCTCACGATGTTTTCCTTCACCGTTAAAACGAGCGATAATTAACTATTTAATACACACATAACTTTTAAAAGTCGAAGGTGCGTGCCTTGGGATCGAAATCGAGACCTGCGTGGCAGTCCAACGGTCTCCTAATAGGCTATCGCTGCTAGGCGATGCTGGTTAGTGTGAAGGATTTTACGTTGTACTGTCTAGATTTTTGCATCAAGTAGGTCTAGCAATGATTCCACAAATCAAGCACTCCACTTAACGTTTTTTTCTTTTTTTTTATTGCCATTGGTGGCAGACGAGCAAGTGGCCCACCTGATGGAAAGTGGTAACCGCTGCCCATGGACTTCAGCAATGTCAGGACACAGCAAAGCCGCTGCCTACCGTGAAAGAAAAACTCTCTTTAAACCTCGTTTGAAAAAGGATATATCTATATGTTATTATTAGTCCTACATATATTACAAATGTGAAAGACTACGACGATACTTGGGATAATTTTTATCCTGGTATGCGTTCACATAAAATTTACGTGGGCGAAGCTTTGGGCATAATATACATAGTATATTATACGTAATTGTGAAAGTTTGCGAATATATTTTGATGTCTGTTACACAATCATTCGAAAGCCTTTAAACTGTTTTGGATAGAACTTAGCAACTTAGAGTTAAAATATTTCCTGGATTAGCACATATGATTTTTTTTTATCCCGGTATGCATACACATAGAATTAGAGCGAGTGAAGCCACTGGCAGAAATTAGTACATCCTAATTCTAACTAATGTTATAAATGCGAATGTAAGTTTGTTACGTTTTCAAACTTTTTAATACCTAATCGATCATCATGAAATTTAGCATATACACACTGTCAGGGGAACAGAAAACGACATAGAGTACCTTTCATTTAATATAATGTTCTGTTACTAACAAAACCTACATTTACGAGAGCAAAGCCACGGGCAAAATCTAGTAATATTAAAAATGCGAAAGTGGATCAGTTTGTTTGTATACTTTCATGCCCTAACTCCTTAACCAATCATCATGCAATATTGTATACACGTCAGAAGTACAGTAAAGGACATAGAATAAACCTTTCACCAAAAATGGTCCTGTTCCCGAACGTAGCTGCGGGTAAAATTAAGTGTATACATTTGAAATATTGCGAAAATGTTTGGAAGTTTGTCACTCAATCACGATTAAAAATTGTCTATGGATTTTGATGAAGCTTGGCACACAGGTAGACTTTGTCCTGAATTAATACATAATTATCATGTTTTTTATCTCACTATAGTTCCAAATTTGGTAAAACCGCGGGTAGAAGGTAATGCTAAAACTTTGGTAACCAAAAACATATCTATGGTTTCTAAAGAGTAGATCAAAATGCAACAACGGCTTAGACCAATACTATTTTAACACGATCACTGTCCCCATACAAAAGTTTAGCACATCCCGGTAAGTCCAACTTAGGATATACCAAATCTGTGCCCTAAAGTATTGCAGTACCATAGAAATCGATATATTATTCGGAACAAAACACAAGAACTACTGTTTACCGGTGGTTTTTCTTGTGACCCATAAGGTGGGTCACGGACTTGTGAATAAAATCACTGTGGCCTGAGACAGGGTCACGGACTGGTGGTAAAATACGGATTATCTAATTTTGAGGGTAGATTGATAAAATTCATCTTATAGTTTCACTTAGTAGTGATAAATCAGTCTCACTATTACTGTTTGAACGCTTGATGTATTTGGTGCGAAAAAGGATTTTGCTACAAATGTTTTGAAGATTATCATAAATAAATTAATTTTTTCTACTGATATTATGTTAAAATTATGGTTAAAGTAATAAAAACATTCTACCAATTCTTATGTATTATTTACAAGTCCATAAAAAGATCAAAAAAATAAATGTTAGGAATGTTTTTTTTCTTCATAATATCTATTTTTCTTCTGTTGATAAGTCCTAAAATAATGCAATAATTTGCTCACAAATCCAAACCTAAACACAATGTTCAAAGTTGTTTGCACCCCGTGACCCAAATGGTGAGTTACGGACTTGTCATTAAGTTTGTTCGTGACCCAACATGTGTGGCACTGGACAAGGAACGTGTTAAGAAACAACGATTTCCAGAATCTACTTTTAGTCCGGTCAAATTAGACCAATAAAAAAGGAGTGGAAATTACAAAAATTGGTAGGATTGTTGAAAACACCATTATAAATGAAATCTAAATAGTCCTCATCGATCCGATACCTGGAAAAAAATTTACTCGGGGTCAACGGGGTCACAAAAACGGGTTATTGCGATTTTCAGCAAAACAGTAAGTTTTATCATAAAATTAGCCCAGACAAAAATTGTAGATCAAATAATTAACTATAAAAAATGACAAAATACTTTTTTCCCTAAGAGGCACCGTTTTTGAGATATAACGATTCAAAATGTTGAAAGAGTTGTAATCGTCATAACATGCACAAGTTTCTACCTACTACCTTTGAGCTAGTGTACTTAGCGCGTTTTTTTTAAGTGGTTTCCCCGGTAGGCCTATCCCACGGATTTTAAAGTAACGACCTCATTTTAGAAGAAAACCTAATTTGGGATATTATATCGTAATAGTGTTGATATGGACTACGGTATAATGAATTAATCCTGATGGAATTGGGCATAAATTAATACTCAACCAAAATATCAGCTTACTCTAGCCAAGACTGTAAAAAACGTATTTAGTTAAGTCTTTTGTGAGAACAATAATTGTCATCCTCAAATATTTCCTAGTATGTTTTTATCAGGTTGTGACAAGCGTAATTTTAATTTAAATACGACATTTTAATTAGAATTGGGCTTGTCACTGTTTATGCTGCTATTGAAAATAATATTAATTATAAAATTAAAAAATCAGTACTTTATTCAACGGCAACTTGATTAAATTAGTTCGAATAATTAACTTCATGCGGCAAGCGTGACGCGTATAGCAAATATACTTCGCGTATAATATTTCCCTATAAGTGATAACTTTCGCTTTTTGCTCTGCTCTGTCATAGTATTTGCGGGCTGTCCGTATCATCGGAGATCCAGAGGTCACGAGTTCACTGGAACCTCTGCAACTCCGTAGGGACATTGCCTCATTGGCATGTTTCTACAGAATATACCACGGGGAGTGCTCTGAAGAGTTATTCCACCTTATCCCGCCCTCCCCTTTCCTATCCAGAACAACGCGTGCTGGGCTCAGATGCCATCCTTACACGGTAGAGTCGATTAGAGCGCGTACCAAAAAGTTTGGGTCCTCATATCTCTGCCGAACGACCAAGGCATGGAATTCTCTGCCAAGGCACGTGTTTCCTTCTTCCTTCAATCCTGGGTTCTTTAAGCGGGGCGTGAAAAAGCATCTTCTCAGGCCGTCAAAGTAGAGACCTCAACATCGCTTCGGCTACTGTGGGGGCGATGTGGAGGCCACTGCTCTTAGACCACACGACTGCTTACCATCAGGTGGAGTGTGGTCATTTTGACGAGCAAAATAAAAAAAAGAATAAAAAAAAAGAAGCGATAACGATAATCGATTAAAAATCGAATTATTCGAATCTCCAATTGAGTCGAAATTTGGATTATTTGACGAATTAAAAGAGGCGAAAACTTTGAATTACGTCTATACAAATTGGATACCACCACTCGATTAATCCCGTACATGGCCATAGAGCCCGAAAATAATATGAGAAGTAAGACTTGCTACGATCATAATTACTATTGCCCATTCATTTGGATCACATTTTTCCTTAAAAACACGACCCAAGAATTCCCTAATCGCGTAACCCAGTTAAAACTAAACTGCTAAACTAACAAAAGCAACATAAATTGATGTCTCAATAAATTTAAGTAAAGATTACTATGAAAAAACTTTCTAGTATGGAGCGAAGTTTTCGTATGAATCTCGCACAAGGGTGCAATCAGAGGTAGGTGGAGTCCCAAATACTTTCTGCCGTTTTTATAGTCAAGACGTGACCCTCTTGGACATTTTTATACCTTTCGACTTCAGTGAACTATCATCTGAAGTTTAGTTTTCCCTAAATATATGTTACACTAATTCTCGCTTTCTACAATGTAGGTAGAGTAATATTATACAAATGTATAATAATACTAGTTTTCACCCGCGCCTTCGCTCGCGTAAATGTAGGTTAGGTTAGGTTAGGTTTGCAACAGTTCTTTTTCTGGATGAAAGGTACCCTATGTCCTATTCTGTACCCCTGACAACGTGTATGTGAAATTTCATGTTGATCGGTTGAGTAGTTAAGGCGTGAAAGCGTAACAAACAAACCAGCAAACAAACTCATTTTCGCATCTATACTAATATTATAAAGCTGAAGAGTTTGTTTGTTTGTTTGTTTGTTTGTTTGTTTACTTGAACGCGCTAATCTCAGGAACTACTGGCCCGATTTGAAAAATTCTTTCAGTGTTAGATAGCCCATTTATCGAGGAGGGCTATAGGCTATATATCATCACGCTAACATCAATAGGAGCGGAGCACCAATGAAGAATGTTTCAAAATCGGAGAGTATTTTTCCTTTTGAGAGCTTCCGCTGCGTGCGCTGCGTAAACAGTTAAAGTTTCGCAAAAATCATGTATGACAGAATTGTTCCCCTTTAAAAGTTCTAAAAAAAAGTCCGCGACAGCATATGTCTATCTTTTAAGGTTGGCTCACTATAACCATTTTTATGCTAACGAAATTTGTTCTAAAATAATGCATTATTTGCGAAGGTATTTTTATAAACATGATATTAATCCTTATCTAAATAAATACGTTATTCATCACAAGTATTTAATTTAAAATAAAATTGCCCTTTACATCATTCGATTTCAATGAATATCTTAGGAGATATAGCAGTTTTAAAATAACATCGCAGCAAAATAATTACCCATTACAGACATAGTATAAACGATGTTTCTCCTGGTTTATTCTGCGTGATTACTACTGGTTCGATTTGAAAAATTCTTTTAGTGTTGGATAGCCTATTTATCGAGGAAGGCTATAGGCTATATAATATCACGCTACGACCCACAGGGGCGGCGCAGTAATGATAAACGCGGGTGAAACCACGGGAACATCTAGCATAATATAACTGTAAATATCACGTGTCTGTACATTTTAGAATTTTGCAAAATAAATGATTTAGGGGGGCTCAGAATAATTAACTAAACACATTTTAATCATTTTTTAAAAAGTCTGTCTGTCTGTTTGTTCTCGCATCACGCCTGAAGCACAAAGTTAATACAATAGACTCAGTAAGAACACTATAAAGAATATCCTCAAGTAACATTTAGTCTATATTTCATTAAAATCGGTCTTCTCTATCAAAAGTTATGAGCATTTGAAGTTAAATTAAATTTTAATGTAGGCAATGTGATCGTACTGTACTAGATCCGCCGTAATGTTTTACAAATAAGGTTGAGATTTGCTTAAATTTAAGCTCATAGATTGTGATTACAGATCAGGATCGTATACAGAAAGCCAGTTATACGGATATAATATAAATTTCGTAATTTTTGTTATAATAATAAATAATAATTAATTCTAAGACAATGTTGAATGTTAACTAATTGACAATGACATCTCTAATTTGTTAGTAACATGTGTTTAGTACTAGACCCGACGTAATGATTTATACATATAGTAAGTAAGTAAGTAATTTTATTTTTCAAAATATACATAGGTACACAAAATACAGACAAATATATCACGATAGATGGCACTGTGCAAATGACGTCATTTTTTAAATCGTGATATTAAGGTTTTACGCCTTTGTATGGCATGCTGGCTTTCAACAACCACTCTTTGTTCACTCTGTGTTCTAGAGATATAATGTAAATAAAAGTTGTAATCCGATTTCCTAAAATTTGTTTATTAGATTAATACAAAACCGAATCGGTATATGGAGATAATAATCGCTTCGATTTTGGTATTTTTTGGGCAATAGGAATATAAAACTCTAAATTTCACGTGTCTGTACATTTTAGAATATTGCGAAATAAATGAATTAAGGGGACTCAGAATAATTAACTGAACACATTTCAATCATTTTAGAAAAATCTGTCTGTCTGTCTGTTTGTTTATTACTTCATCACGCCTAAAGTACAAAGTTAATACGATAAACTCGGTAAAAACACTATAGAGAATATCCTCGGGTAACATTTAGTCTTTATTTCATTAAAATCGGTTTACTGTAAAATAGGAGACGGTACTTTGCAGCAGCGAGCAGAAAATAAGGTAATTTTATCAGATAGTTTATGTTGTATGGTTCCATCGTTGCAAATTTTAATTTCGTCAGTATATGGGTCACCTACAGATACAATAAACCAGACAGCTGCATGGCTATCGGGCACGCCACGATCGTGGCGGTAAGTCCCGTGTTTGAGGAGTGGCTGGAAAGGCGGCATGGCGCCCTCATCTTCCGGCTGACACAGGTAATGACTGGCCACGGTTGTTTTGGCCAGTTCCTGTGTCGGATAGGCCGGCAAGAGACGCCCAGTTGTCACCACTGCGGCGACTGCCGCGACGTTGTTGAGGACACGGCGCTGCACACTTTAGCGGTTTGCCCCACCTGGGCATCGCAGCGCCGTGAGTTGGTCGCGGCAGTCGGATTTGTTGCCCTCTCGCTCCCGGCCGTAGTCCAGTCTATGGTCCGGAGCGAGAGGTCGTGGAATGCCGTCGCCTCGCCGAGGAAGTGATTTCCATCAAGGAGGCGGCAGAGTGGGAGAGGGTGCGTTTAAACCCCTGTCCCCAACCGCAGAGCCAGACGCCGGAGGGCCCAAGACGACCTCCAGCCACCCTGAGGTCTGACCTGGGGGTGGCGGACTTTGTGGGCCTGCCCGCCATTCGTTCAGCACCAGGTCCGAGAAGCGGCGTGCGTGTTAACACAAGCGCCTCTGTGTCGTGTCCGTCTCCCCTCTAGGGGGAGGGGGAGGGGGACAGTAGGGATTTCTTTTAGTGGTGACCTTAGGGTAGGTCTTTTCGTATAGTGGCCTGCCGTTTCATAATATATAGCCCAAGTAAAAAAAAAAAGCTGCAACTTACAACTTTGCCGCCTCGAAACGACCAAGCAACAGCTATTAATTCTGAGATGCTAAGGCAAATTAACGGTGATAGTGTCGAATATACGTCTATTCACAATGTCACAGCAGAAGACGACATTACTCCATTATCCAGTAGAGTTTCTTAATTCTTGACGCGCATCTGGTCTTCCAGCCCATAAAATTTCTTTACAAGTGGGCGTTCCCATAATCTTGCTAAGAAATTTAAGTCCACCTAGGCTTTGTAACGGAACCAGACTTAAAGTAAAAATCTTGCAACGTAACTTAGTTGAAGCCGAAATTTTAACAGGATGTGGCGCCGGTGAAATAATTTTTATTCCGAGAAACCCCATCATACCAAATAATTATCTGTTCAGCTTTAAGCGCGTTCAATTCCCAGTAAGTTTATGTAATGCAATGACAATAAATAAAGCGCAAGGTCAGAGATTACACGTTGCAGGTGTAGATCTCAGTACGGGCTGTTTTACTCATGACTCATGGCCAACTCTATGTCGCATTGTCTCGCGTTAGCAATCCCCAAAATCTGTATGTGTACGTCCCCAATGGTTCCACATCTAACATCGTTTACACAGAAGTTCTGTCCTAAAACATATAACATTTTATACAAATTTTCACGCGGACGAAGTCGCGGGTACAGCTAGTTTATAATATAAGTAAGGATAATATAATATTCTATCACATACACACAACACCATCTAGCCCAAACTAAGCAGAGCTTGTACTATGGGTACTAGACAATGGATAAACATACATAATATATTATATCTTTTTGATTTTTTGAAGTGAAAACTTCTTTAGGCTCTTTGAACACTTCTTGGGTGAACAAAAACCATAGAACTCGCGTCGTCGTCACGCTTCCGCGCTTTCCATTTTTGAATTATTTTAGAATATTAACAATATCTCAGAAATGGTGCGTCCTACACAAAAAACAACGAAATTTTGACCCCCTTATTAACCTCTTTGAGAGTATCAGGAATCCGACGCGCCCCTTTTTTTTTTGTTTATAAAGTAGGGTTTATGATCAAAGATTAAAGTTTTCACTTCCATGGGCAGTCCCCAAAGACTGCCTGTTTTATTTATGTTATTGTTATAAAAGTTTTGGACTTTTGCGATTTATACACATACTTAATATAATATTGGACAACGGGTCTTAATTCGAGATTCATTATTTAGAGGTAATAAATACCTATACTACCTACCCTATGATAAATATATCGCCCAATGTTTAAATCGGCTTGCATCGGTCATGGTCACGGGTTGACACTAAAGTGAAGCGTTGATAACTAGATATTTATTACTATTAAATCGCAATTACGCCCCATTTTTAATATTAATATAATATTATTGTTTACAAAACCGTGCGATCATCAGTTTAGGCAGAAAATGCTTAAAATCAGAAATCGTATTTGTTTTCAAGCATAGATATTCGATAAATTTACTCATATTATAAAAACTTTATATTGTGCGTAAGTGAACGACGCAAAAAGTTGTTCGGTTACTCATTCCACCTCAGCTCCCTCCAGAAAGATAGTAGCGGGGGATACAGCTATACGATCATAAAAATAATTTCACATGTCGTATAAAATTGACCACAAAGCCGCAAAACAAACATAAAAAAGAGGTGACGTATTAAACTGTTTGGGAAGTTATGGTTTCCTATTAATTGGTTTAAATCTTTACGATAATTATATTTATGAATATTGATAAAGTTACATAAAAAATACATAACTATAGTAATTTTGCACGGTAACTTTTTTAATTGCTGTTATGTGTTAAGCGATAACCGGACATGGCTGTATTCTTGACATCATATCAATGTTATTATAATACTACAATGTAGCTAATTACGTAAGTAAGCAGCGATAGCTCAGTGGGGAGACCAACAGACTGCAATGCAGAGGGTCTAGGGTTCAAACCCACGTCGCGCACCTCTGACTTTCGGAAGTTATAATGACTTTTCGAAATTATGTGCGTATTAATTAACAATTATCGCCTGCTCCGTGCCTCGGAGAGCACGTTAAGCCGTCGGTCCCGGCTGCCATGACCATCTATAGCAGTCGTTATTAGGAAGCCCTCTAATATCCTGACACTGGTCTAGCCTTAGGGTATCGTTAGCCTTTGGGTTGCGGAGGTCAGGTGGCAGCAGCTCTGTGTAAAAACTGATATCCAGTCAAATCCGGTTAGACTAGAAAGCCGACCCCAAGTGACTTGGGAATAATAAAGGCTAGGGAGAGGAGAACGTAGCTAATTACGTTGTAGTAGTATACTAATGGTAATAATAATGTTCTCAAGACCAAATGCGAGCATGACGGCGCTGGTGATATAGTGCTTAGGACTGTGTGCAAGTCCTCCCTCGTTCTCATTGTCCCATGCCGTGGCCCTCGGATAAAATCTGATACGGTTGGAGAGAGATTAGGCGTAGGACCACCATTACGTGCTGTATGAAGCACGGGCGTATGCAAAACCGGTAACATTCTAACTCTGGGCTGCTATTAACCTTTTAACCGCCCCACTTCATAACAGTTGTCGTGCCCCCAGCGCCCGGCACAGTGAATCGGAAATAAATATAAGTACTTATTTTAGGACTTCTAATTATGAGACTAAAGTGTATTAAATTGTAAGTGATTACTTAATTATCCATTTACACAATATAAACATTTTTTGATAGAAAACACCGTAATTAAATAAAAACGCAGATTAGACGAGCTATGGTATCTGGTCGGAAATATACGACGCTGGTGAAATGGACACGAAAATATTTGTCGGATTAATCCGACGTAAGCGGTAAAAAGGTTAATGAATTTCTTAACAGAAAAGCCCGCTACCTTCATGTTAGCCCAACCAAGGAATCGATCCGGGACCTCATACACAGCAGTCGCATTCACAACCGCTGCACCACACAGTCTGACTTTTTAAATCATACATCATATGCGATGCCACAACAAAAGCTAGCCAATTACATATTATGTAGAATTAAATGTCATCATCATCATCATCATCATGTCAGCCAAAAGACGTCCACTGCTGGACATAGGCCTCCCCTAATGTAATCCAACTATTTTAATATTATGTTTAATTTTATTATGTACATTAGAAACTCAATTAAATTTCAGTTCCCGGAAACCAGCTGCAATGCACTCGAGTATCCATTTTCGTAGAACGCTACTCAACTGAAACAATGAACACTAAATTCTAGGCTCGGTCGAGATGCGACCATTGGAAATTCATTGGTTTCTGACAGTTTCATAGATACATTACATTTTAAATTAAAACAGCAACGATTTTAAGCTTAAAATGTTCACTCGTGCTCATAAATCCTAACTAATATTGTAAATGCGAATGTGAGTTTGTTTGTTACGCTTTGACGCCTTAACTACTCGATCGATTATCATGAAATTTCACATACACGTTGTGAGGGGAGAAAAGATCATGACAAATAAATGCATATTATTATAATTATTTGATATAGAAAAAAAACTGTTCTCGAGCGAGCAGAGCCACAATTTTGATACAGTTTGCGCAAGAATATCTTGATCTTTTAATTGCTGCTCGTATTTGCAATGTGTAAAACAATCTGCAAAACCAGATATAGGCAACTATACTATTATTTTCAAACAAAGTGAATAATATCACGTTTTAAGTCTATTTATAGTAATCCTAATCCTAACTAATATGTATTATAAAAGCGAAAATGAGTTTGTTTGTTTATTACCTTTTCACGCCTAAACCACTGAACCGATCATCCTGAAATTTTGCATATACGTTGTCAAGTGTACATAAACGGACGTAGGCTATCCCGAAAAAAATTACTGTTCCCGAGGAAAACAACAATAACGTTCTTATGATAATAGATGGCGCCACGTGTCTTTCAAAACATGATTAAATTATTACAAGCAGAGTACAACCCGAATTGATAGTCAAACTCTAAATTAACGCGAGCGAAGTTGCGGGCAAAAGCTAGTTCGTATATAAAAGCCGTTTTGCACAAACATCTTACATAAGCCCATTTAATAAGGATTCATAGAACAATATTCAATTATTCAATAGCTAATAATAGGAACTAAATTCTAAACCATTTGTGTGGTTTACAGTCAATGTGCGGCTTGTCAGTGTGCGGCTTGCCAGTGTGCGGCTGTGGTTAGCTACAGCTAGTTAGTTGACTTATAACAATTGTATGTTTATTGTAATTACTAGTAGCTGGAATTGGTAGTTCTGTTTACATACGCTCATCGATTGTCTCTGTGGTACAGCGAATGCGACGGTTATGTTTGAGGTTGTAAATTTGATTCTGGGGTCGAATAAAGTTTTGTTGGACTTTTCTGTAAAGTATTGTTCAAGTATTACTAGATACTTGAACAATACTTTACAGAAAAGTCCAACAAAACTTTATTCGACCCCACGACAATCAACAAAAACGAATTGGGTTTATCTGTTACGAAATCTCAATACGAGCTCGAAGTTAGGAAGTTGGCGGTGTTAGACACCCCCGTGCCTCGGAAAGCACGTAAAGCCGTTGGTCCTGCACCTGATCTCTCTCCGGTCGTGTCGGATTATCCGTCCCATCGGATCATGAGGGTTAGGGAACAGAGAGTGCACTTGTGTTTGCGCACATACTTGTGCACTATAATATCTCCTGCGCAGATGGCCAGTCTCCGTTAAGATTGGCCGCCGTGACCGAAAATTCGGTCTGGAGGATATTATTATTATTACTAGATAATATTTTTAAGATTTTTTAATATTCTTTCAGATTTGGATATAAGCACTTAACTTAGAGGCGATAAAAGTTACTTTTAATAAATGTATAGACATTGATGATCAATAAAAAGACAAAAGTGATGCAATATTAAATCTACAATGTTTTAATGTTTCAAGTACGTATAGCAGGTTCAATTTGTATCATGTTTTATATAAATAAATCTTTTTTCATCACTAACAACCGTCCGTGGCTTAAGCCGCGTAGACCCTGTGGAAACGCATACCGTGATGGAACGTATTCGTTATGTTTACCCAGAGTACAATATAATCTAAGAATTATGTTTTATTAAAACTTATTTTACAAAATAAAAGCACTATTTTTCTCGCTAGCTTTTATTATTCCCAAGTCACTTGAGGTCAGCTTTCTAGTCTAACCGGATTTGACTGGATGTCAGTTTTTACACGGAGCGACTGAGAGGGCACTGACTTCCCAATAATGACTGCCATAGACGTAGAAACATCTAGTATTATTATATAAATAACTAAATTTGCCCGGTTTCACCCACGTTTATCGTTACTGCGCCGCCCCCGTGGGTCGTAGCGAGATGTTATATAGCCTATAGCGTTCCTCGATAAATAGGCTATCCAATACTAAAATAAATTTTCAAATCGAACTAGTTTCAGAGATTAGCGCGTTCAAACAAACAAACTCTTCAGCTTTATAATATTAAAGTATTGATTATGTTTCTTTTATCACAGATATTTTTCTAAGATATTAGAAAATATCGAATTGAATTCGGCACTGTTGCAATGATGTGGCAACCTCTTGAACCACTTCGTCATCCATACCATATAGTCCAAATTGACAACGGCGAGCTCTTTAACTACTTCACTTTTAAAGGCGTTTATGACACAGTTGCCATAAACGGCTTTTAGAGTCGATCCCATGGCTCGTAGCGTGATGTTATATAACATAACTAGCTTCTGCCCACGACTTCGTTCGCGTGGAATAGTTACTTTGGGCTAACGCTAACTAATGCGCGCGCAGTAGGTACTTGATCATTATTTTGCTGCGATGTTATTTTAAAACTGCGATATCTCCTAAGATATTCATTAAAATCGAATGATGTAAAGGGCAATTTTGTTTTAAATTAAATACTTGTGATGAATAACGTATTTATTTGGATAAGGATTAATATAATGTTTATAAAAACACCTTCGCAAATAATGCATTATTTTAGAACAAATTTGGTTAGCGTAAAAAAGGTTATAGTGAGGCAACCTTAAAAGATAGACATAATTATGCTGTCGTGGACTTTTTTAGAACTTTTAAAGGGGAACAATTCTGTCATACATGATTTTTGCGAAACTTTAACTGTTTACGCAGCGCACGCAGCGGAAGCTCTCAAAAGGAAAAGACCCTCCGATTTTGAAACTCGCGCTCCTATTAATCGTAGCGTGATGATATATAGCCTATAGTCTTCCTCGATAAATGGGCTATCTAACACTGAAAGAATTTTTCAAATCGGACCAGATATTCCTGAGATTAGAGCGTTCAAGCAAACAAACAAACTCTTCAGTTTTATAATATTAGTATAGATATAGATTATGCTCAGTAGTTTCAAAGTTTATGGACTACAAACAACGAAACCTTTCTCCTTTTTAATAATAGTATAGATTATGTAACAAATAGTTTCACCCCAAAATTAATAATGTTTTAATAAAAAAGTAAAAGATGTCTTTGTTATGTTTAGGTCACACGTAACAGTGGACACAACACGCCTAATGCGTAAATCAATAAACGGTATTGACTACGTAAAACATTACTTAATATGCAATATTGGCAAATGTTGAGCATAACATGCAAATTAATGGAAAGCACTCTTAAATTATCGCATAAGTAGTCGCGATTGTAGATTCGGTTAAAATATGTATAGTTTCTGTATTACATGCGACTTTGATCGACAATGAACTCTGCACTCGTTTGAATGTTTTACAGACACAATTAAAATGTCTAATCGTCATAAAATGTTCTAGTAATCCTAACTATATCCTATCCTAATCCTAATCCTATCCTAACTAGTAATATTATAAAAGTGAAAATGAGTTTGTTTGTTTGTTACCTTTTCGCGCCTAAACCACTGAACCGATCATCCTGAAATTTTGCATATACGTTGTCAAGTGTACAGAAACGGACATAGGTTACCTTGCATCCCGAACAAAATTATTTTTCTCGAGGAAAACAACAATAACGTTCTTATGATAATAGATGGCGCCACGTGTCTTTCGAATCATGATTGAATTATATTATTACAAGCAGAGTATTACCCTAATTGATTGTCAAATTCTAAATTAACGCGAGTGAAGCCGCGGGCAAAAGCTAGTAATATTATAAATACGAATGTGAGTTTGTTTGTTACGCTTTCACGCTTTAACTACTCAAGGAATCATCATGGAATTTCACATACATGTTGTCAGAGGTGCAGAAAAGGACATAGGGTACCTTTCATCCGGAAAAAGTACTGTTTCCGAGGGATTGAAAATTAACATAACGTTACATAACATTTACACGAAAATTCAAATTCAAATTGAAAACATTTATTTGCTCGAAACATGGTACATTATAGTTGTTATACATTATAAAAAGGATCACATGTTCTGCTCCTTAGAGCGTGCAAATATAAATACATTAAAATGTTGTGATTAATATGCATTATTTTTACTTAAGTATACTTATGTAGCTTTTACTTATCTTCTAGGTATTCTTTTGTATTATAGTAACATTTTTCTAAAAGTAAATTAAACAATTTATTTTTAAATTGATGTAATGGCAACTGTTTAATGGTTTGGGGAACCTTATTAAATATCATAATAGCCATACAATACGCATTTCTCTTAAATATTTCTAAACGTATTTGGGGTAATTTTAATTTATTTTGGTGCCTAGACATGTTATTATAACTTTCAAAAAATTGTGGATACTTTTTTACAAATGTACAAATTTCGTGTATGTATAAACAGGGCAAGGGAAGTACTTTATGTTTAATAAATAGTGGAAGAGTAAAGCCGCGAGCAAAATCTAGTCGAAAATAAATGAGAACATGCGGTATTAACAATTTAGTGACCTGAATGAATAATAGTGGATCCTGTCTATATTAATATTATAGCTAAAGAGTTAGTTCGATCCCCACACTGAACAAAAATTTTCGAGATGTACAATGGTGGTCTTTGAAATGAAATCTTGGTGTTGTTTGAATGTTTGTAAAGACTCTCGGGACATAGTATTTATTCCTAGTGCGGCCATACATATATACATACATAGATTCACGCCTGTTGCCCAGAGGGGTAGGCAGATACTACGGATTTCCATTTGCTATGATCCTGACACACTTCTCTGGCTTCATTCACTTTCATCACATTATACACGCCCGTCGGTTTAAGGAAATACTAAGAATGTAATTTATTAAAATGTAGATACAAAATAAATACGCACCAAAAAAAATTTATTCGTGTACGTTTTATTTTAATAAATTATTGTTATTTCCTTAAATCTGTAATATTTAAATACTACACTAAGATAATAGAATAATAACTTAATTATTTAATCACATGTTTGTTATCAACTATCTGATCGCTAACAATTTGTTTAAATGGCTGTTTTAGCAAATCCGGTATTTCCGGACAAATACGACCTTCAAATCTTCAAGAATAGAGCGTATTCCTTTTTAAAAGGCCGGCAACAAACTTGTGACTACTCTGGTGTTGCGGGTGTCCATGGGCGGCGGTAATTGCTTACCATCACGCGATTCGTATGTTCGTTTGCTTCCTATCCCATAAAGTCCTTGGCCAATCTAGAACGATTGATATGTTTTAAGATGGTAATTATGTTTATTTTATAACTTCATCCACTCACGAACATAGCCATACTTAATGACATAATACATTCTGGCCATGATACCGATACGTAAAGTAATTTTTTGTGCTATTTTCTTTTAATTGACATGCTGTCGTTCAATATACAGTTTCATTGTTAACTAAGAGTATTTTTATTTTGTACAATTAAATTTATTTTGTACAATTAAATTTATTTTGTACAATTAAATTTATTTTGTACAATTAAATTTATTGCTTTTAGGGTTCTACAACCCTAAAAGCAATAAATTGTACCTTAAGCCAAACTTTAACCGCTATCAAATATATTCATTATCTTTTCTTTTTCTTTTAAAATTAGTGACATAATATGTAAGTGCAGTTTGTATTCTTATTTTCGTGGACAATAATATTATTTTGGCAATTTATATTAAAAATAGAGACATACATTTAAAGTTAAATAAGTTTAAGGAAGCGGTTGGATGCGGGTGGCCCAAGATCGGTCTGTGTGAAAACCTTGGGGGAGGTCTATGTCCAACAGTAGACGTCTTTCGGCTGACATGATGAAGTTAAAGATTATTTTTATTTAAATGCAAATGCGATGAATCTTTCCGCGAACATGGCTCTATGTAACAGTACATAATATATTATACTAGCTTTTGCCCGCGGCTTCGCTCGCGTTAATTTAGAATTTAACAATCAATTCGGGTTGTAATCTGCTTGTAATAATATAATTCAATCATGATTCGAAAGACACGTGGCGCCATCTATTATCATAAGAACGTTATTATTGTTTTTAATTTTTTTCAGGATGAAAGGTAGCCTATGTCCGTTTCTGTATACCTGTCCACGTATATGCAAAATTTTAGGATGATCGGTTCAGTGGTTTAGGCGTGAAAAAGTAACAAACAAACAAACAAACTCATTTTCGCTTTTATAATATTAGTTAGGATTATTAAACAGAATACAATTGAGTATTAAAGTTTATTTTTAAAACTCAGCCATGTTGTATGGAATTAAAGTTACGTAGGATTTTTTATATGTTGTTATTATTAATTTGCTGTACCGGATAATGTGATAATCACGTTTGGCATACTTGTATTCAATTAATTATTATTTTTATATCTACTGCCAATAAAAATGTGAAAGTTTGTGAAGACGTTGGACGCAAGGAGTTGGATATTAAGAGGCATAAAGACCATGGGTTGAATTAACATATAGAACAGATTTTTGTCCCGTCAGATTCACGCGGGCGATGCCGCTAAAGCTAAGCTATAAAAAATACATTATAATCTGTACTTAATTTATTATATTCACTCTGTCAGCATTGACCTAATTCATTATTATAATCAATTCAGTAAACCACACGAATACAATACATGTTACAAATTTAATTGTACTATTTTGAACAATGTATATAAATTATTAATACCAATATATCCATTACGTATACCCAACCAGTTTAACAACCTTAGAATTCAGCTGTCGACCTTTAAGTTCACAGTCAATGTCTTAGGTAGGACAAGGTAAGGAAACCTTTGCAATAAAACGGGTATCTTTCCGTTCTATTTTTAGAAATGGATGGGGTTTAAAAAGCTGGTCACGGTGACTAGTATTTTTACTTTTTAGGCTTAAGAAGTGAGTGTGTGAGTGAGTTATGTGTTATTTTTTTAAAGATAGAAAGAAGAAGATAGAAAAATAATTTATTAAACAAACTAAAAACACAACATATTATCATACAAACAAGAAAAAGGTTTTTTAAAAGTGGATGAATACCTTACGGGACCTTACATTTTAACTTTATAATAAACAATACACTTGGCTCGCGACGTCATTTATAATATAATACATATAATATGTTTATTATACTATATGTGAAATAAAGACACAATTCCGTTTTTTGTAAAGACAATACAATTTATTAATAAAACCAATTGGAAATACAAGGTTTTTGTTCTATTATCTTAAATAACTTTTATTACTCACCTGTAAAGACAAAAACAACATTTAAAGCCTTTATTTCAGGTGTAGATATTTATTTTACAGTATTATCGTTCTTAGGTTATTTTTCCTCACCATGTTCTTTTTAAGTATTCTTAGATGTCAAAAGTGACATCTATAAATGTCTGTGGTTTACGCGGTAAATTTAAATAGTTAAGAAAAACGATACACTAGTATAATGGTTTTCTTTACATACATAATGGGATTAAAAAGTTAAGTTAAGATTTTAAGTATGATAATATGATGGCAACCCATTAGGTAAGGCATTTACTTATGGGTCATGCGTTCAATCCGATCCATTGCACTGACAAACGTTCCAACTTCTAACACTAGCATATTAGTTTAGCTGAAGAGTAAATAACTAAAATCCCCAAGCTACTAAACCGTAACCACATTAAAAATTCTCCAGGAGTTATACGTCAAGCTTAAACAAACAGACAAACAGATAAAGAAAGAACCCAGATTTTTACAACTTTAAAGCATTCCACTTATATCTTATCTTATCTTATGTGGGGGCCAGTCAGTGCAGACCGGCGATACTTCGACCCAGTGGGATCTTTTGTGTCGACACTCTCCCAATAACGACTGCCATAGATGTTCATGGCAGCTGGGACCGACGGCTTAACGTGCTCTCCGAGGCATGGAGCACGCGATAATTGTCAATCAATACGCACATAATTCCGAAAGTCAGAGGTGCGCGACGTGGCGTGGGTTTGAACCCGAGACCCTCTGCATTGCAGTCTGTTGGTCTCCCCACTGAGCTATCGCTGCTCATTCCACTTATATACTAAATGTGAATGTTTGTGAAAATGTTTGGATATGTGTTACTAAATTCTTTGAATGTACATATATGGGTAACTTAATACACGGGTAAGCGACGTCTTGGATAAACAAACTGAATATAAAGCATACCATTATCGCGTTATCTGCGAAGCAGCGTGCAGAAACTAGTTTTGTTTATAATAGAGCTGACCGGACAGGTTTTTTAAAAATCTAGTTTCTGATCGAAGCATCATAAAATAATGGTAGTAGAAATTATCAAAGATTTGTGTTTGTCAATTAAACCGCGATAGAATCCGTATAAAGTACCTAGTTTAAAATTTCAAGTCTTAGGGCCACTTGCATGACAACTCACTAAATACGTTTAGCAGTAAATATATTTAAAACATCGTGCTGTCGCAGTCATCCGTGTGAAGGTGACTGAGATGCCACGATGTTTTAAATCTATTTAGTGCTAAACGCATTTTGTGAGTTGTCGTGCAAGTGGCCCTTAGAATACCAGAAATAATTAAAATTCTATTGTATTTTGCTACCGGTGTGCTACTACTACTCAATACGTACACACACGTCTAACCACAAAACTAGAGTAGAAAAAACAAATCTATACTAATATTAGGGCGTTGGCCCATCGCGGGTTGGCAGACAACACATATTTTTTAGAACATTAGGAAGAATTTTTAGACTTGCAGGATTCCTCACGAGTTCCTTCACCGCTGAAACGTGCGATATAATTCGCTATTTAATATGCACTTAATTCTAACCTAATGATAAGTCTTACTCAGTACTATTATTTTGTTATTGCTACATGTACGTAAATGTAATATTTATTTTTAAATAAAACTTACTTAACTTTAAAATGTCAGAGATGCGTGCCGTGAGATCGAACTCGAGACCTCTACGTGGCAGTTCAACAGTCCACTACGCTATCACTTTATATGTATAAATAAATTTTCATCACATTTTTGTGACGTATTTCCACTGACATGAGAAATGTTTAACAAACAATGATCTGTTTGTTTACACGCATTGTAAGTTATATATTGTAAATTAAGATGAACACAATATGGTGTAAACAAACAAAGGTTATTAAACAATAAACAATTAAATGTTTGGACCGTAGTCTCATCTCCGTTATTTACATTACAATCTGCCCCGTTGATTCACGCATAAGATTGCATTTCTGTTTGTAGCCGATGTGAGGTATCAGGTTCGATATCAAGCTTAAGAAAAAGGTTATAGAGTTTTGTGTAAAGAATTTTTATTGACAGCGTTGAGTAAGTATAGAAATGTTTTCAGACGGCATTAGAAGCAAATCATAATTGGTAAAATGTGGGTATACACCGTCACTCCAAGAAAACAAAAGAGTAGTCTAGAATGGTGGCTGGAGATCTAACTGTATGTTTATATATTTTCTTTTATAATTTTTTTATTTTTTTCAATTAAGACCTTCACAGCTGACAATCAATATTAATCCTAATCCTAACTAATATTATAAATGCGAAAATGAGTTTGTTTGTTTGTTACCTTTTCACGCCTAAACCACTGAACCGATCATCCTGAAATTTTGCATATACGTTGACAGGTGTACAAAAACGGACATAGGCTACCTTTCATCCCGAAAAAAATTACTGTTCCCGAGGAAAACAACAATAACTTTCTTATGATAATAGATGGCGCCACGTGTCTTTCGAATCATGATTGAATTATATTATTACAAGCAGAGTACAACTTGAATTGATTGTCAAATTCTAAATTAACGTGAGCGAAGCCGCGGGCAAAAGCTAGTAAAATTATAAATAAGACAGTACGCCTATTACGAAGAACACAATAAAAAAATAATTATTACAAGCAAGAGCAAATCTATATGTTTGTTTAAACGATTTTATTATATCGTAATGTTGTCGTGTCTGAGTGTGACGGTGTGTGAGGCTGTATATGCATGAATGAGGGTGTGTGCTCGTGTGTATACCAGTGTGTATGTGAGTGAGTGCACTTGTATATTTTAACCTGCATGCATTTTTTTTTGTTTATTTTACATACATACATAGTCTTACTTCTTTATCTCTGAAGCAAAAGGTTAAGGTGTTATACCCACAATTTATCTGATATGATTTTAGGTTCCGTGAATTGCGTGTGAGCTTATTGTCGTCTACCGGAGTCAGTTGCAGATTCCATACTGCTACTTAGACGTTCTTGATAGAATATCCCAACAACATTTTCCTGGCTCGAGATTCAAATCCGAGACCTCATGTACACAGATTTCATTTATCACCGCTGCGCCAAAGAGTCATTCTCTACTGAAGTGTCTTTATAGTTGCTAAAATGTTTATCGAAAACTAAATCAATATATCAAAAATAAAATCTATGAATGTTATACCTATGACTTAAAACTATTTATTTTTTGACAATAATAGATGCATAATATTGTCTTCTGTTTACGCGAATATTATTCATTGAAATTAAATTACTATATTACACGGATTTTATCTCGATAAAATCCGTATATATTAGTTTAATTTCAATAAATAATAGATACAGTTAATCCGCAGATTTATTAAATGTTGATACCGGTTATAATAATTTAGCGAATTAAAAAGCTTAATCTATACAAATATTATAAAGCTAAACAGTTTGTTTGTTTGGTTGAACGCGCTAATCTCAGTAAATAATCATAAACGGTAATAGGCTTGCCCCCTATCAAGTGACATCTAAAACCATAACAGGCGAAATGTGCGTGTGATACCTGTATCACTGCCTACCTTCTTAGTAATATAGTCGTGACTATGTATGTAGGTAGCAATGCAGAGGGTCTCGGGTTCGAACCCACGTCGCGCAACTCTGACTTTCGGAAGTTATATGACTTTTCGAAATTATGTGCGTTTTGATTGACAATTATCGCCTGCTCCGTGCCTCGGATAGCACGTTAAGCCGTCGGTCCCGGCTGTCATGAACATCTATGGCAGTCGTTATTGGGAAAATGTCGACACAACAGATCCCATTGGGTCGAAGTGTCGCCAGTCTGCACTGACTGGCCCCCACATAAGATAAGATAAGATGTATGTAGGTATAAAATTGTCAGTAGCACTATGGATTCTTAAAATGTGCCTAGGAGATGCCAATAGCCTCGTCCTTATAACGCTAAAACATACTGAAAGCCAATCTATACTAATACTAGCTGTGCCCGCGGTTTCACCACGTTTATGGTTACTGCTCCGCCCCTGTGCGTCGTAGCGTGATGTTATATAGCCTATAGCCTTCCCCGATAAATAGGCTATCCAACACTAAAATAATTTTTCAAATCGAACCAATAGTTCCTGAGATTACTCTTCAGCTTTATAATATTAGTATCCTTACTAATATGCTAATATTATAAATGCGAAAATGAGTTTGTTTGTTTGTTGGTTTGTTACGCTTTCACGCCTTAACTACTCAACCGATCATCATGAAATTTTGCATACACGTTGTCAGGGGTACAGAATAGGACATAGGGTACCTTTCATGCAGAAAAAAGAACTGTTGCAAACCTAATCTAATCTAACCTACATTTACGCGAGCGAAGCCGCGGGTGAAAACTAGTAGATTATAAAGCTGAAGAGTTTGTTAGTTTGGTTGAACGTGCTAATCTTAGGAACTCCGAGTTAGAATTAAAAATTATTTTAGTATTGGATAGCCCATTTATCGAGGAAGGCATCAGTTCTACTATAAGACATTTCAAGGTTATCCATTAATTACCGGACAGCCTGTACCTATGTTGACGTCAGTCTATAAAATGTTATCAAGGCTATTTTTGTAGAATATTAGAATATATTAGAATATTATCATTTATATTATTGTTTATTAGGTATATAATATATCGTTACTGATTGTAGGCACAAAAAACGAGCAGTATTTACCTATATCAATTAAGACATTTTGATTGATGTTTCCGTCGTTTGAATCAGCGTAATCTGTTCACAAAATGTTGATATTCATTAGTATTTTATTTTATTTTATTTGGAAAACTTACCTACACATTTATAACATAAGATACGGCCAATTAAAAGTTTTCACAAGTAAATTATGTTCAATAATAAAAAACAAACAAACAAACTCTTCAGCTTTATAATGTTAGTATAGATTTAAAAAAAGTTTACTTACAGGTTAGGTTACAAGTAACTCGTATTCTCGTTAAACTCTTTAGCTTAAGTAGTCACAACCTCTCGATCGCAAGTTTAGGATACCGCTTCTATTACAAGCTAAGATTAGCTGGAGAAATTTCTATTTAAAATTTAATTTTAAAAGACATCTCCCGTACTAGGAAAAAATCCTTTGTCACGGGATCACACAAAAACACCTCAAACTCAGAACACTTTTGTAGTAGTAGAGCCTCGCTGATTTCAGCATGAATGGGCCGACTCGACCGGGGAAGGACTACCCTCTCACAGAATATCGACGTGAAATAGCAATATTCCTACTGTTGTGTTTCGTTCGGTAAGTGAGAGCGTCGGAGGCCCAATCACCCCTTTCCCCTTTCCCGTTCCTTCTCCTTCCCACTTCCTTTTCTAAAGTGTCGGCAACGCGCAAGTGATGCCTCTGGTGTTACAGGCGTCTATAAGTTGCGGTGGCCACTTACCATCAGAGCCTGCTTGTTTACCATTCTAGTTGTGTAAAAAAAACACTATTTGTGAGTAACACAAATTTTTACTTCCTTTGAAAATCGAACTCGCATTACTCAGCGCAGTGAATGGTGAAAACTTAAACCACTACGCCATTCATGGAGTCTTTATAGCAACTTGAATAAAATAAACCTGTCTACCTTTTCAGGAATATAATAGTCTATGTATGTAAGATACACATACTATTGACAAATTGTCTTAAAAAAGAGAATACACACTCAAAATAACAACTTTTACACACATATTAACTTTACATAAATTGTATCCCACTCTGACATCGAACTTGAATCACATCGCGCATTATGAAACCGCGTATCATATATGCAATAATTGTCTGCTTGTTGTCAAGGAAAGACTGCGGTAGAATCAAAGTTGATATTTAAGAATGATAATTGTCTTAGCATATTCGGCATTTTTTATTTTTATGACTGAAGAATGCTTAATCTATTTTTATGATGACTACAAATAAAAGTTGTAATTTTAATAACAAGTTATGGTCCAATCTATAGACCATGGAAAATGCTAGGTTCGGACCAAACTTTACCAACATAGAATATCTCCCGTCGTCCTAACCTAAACTACAATGTTATAAATGCGAAGGTAGGTTTGTTTCCGCTTTCACCCCTAACTACTCGATTGTTAAACGTTTTTAGACTTTTGCAATTTGTTCAAATATTTAATACAATAGGTTACGGATCATTGCGGGTAAAACCCGTTTCCTTGTATTGTACCCGATGGATCATCATAAAATTTTGCATACACGTTGTCAGAGTTACATCCAGAAAAAGAAGAAGATTTGTTTTCGAGCGAGCCAAGCCGCGAGAAAAAGTTTGCATTCTATAAGATCGGGATTAATCCTTACTAATATTATAAATTCGAAATGTCTGTCTATCTGTCTGTCTGTCTGTTACTGTTTCACGGCTAAATTACTCAACCGATTTAGATGAAATTCGGTACACATATAGTTTAAAACTTGGAGAAGGACATAGGCTACTTTTTATTGATGTAAGTACCACGCGGGCGGAGCCGCGCGCAAAAGCTAGTTATATATAAATATAAACTTTATATATAATTCGATATATAATTTCGATTCCTACTCATTGCATTACATAAACCTACTCCTAAGACGAGCATTTACCATAGCTGTAGACATAAACAAGAATATGAATAAAGTATTAAAAAAAAACTAGAGAGGTGTCAAGGGACACCCGGATGTAACGAAGTTCCTTTCGATTAATTAGTGAAGGAATTGTAATAAAATTTTTTTTTTTTAAGTTATAATAATTTTTTTTTTTATTATTAACAAATATAATGTAATATAAACTTAATCAGTAGGCTCAATTTTAGTAATAATTGGCTTGTGGACATTAACAATATATACATATTAAGAAATAACCTTAAACTTACAACTATAGCAAAAAGTTTCGTTACAAAAAGTGTCATTACAACTTTTGGTCTTAATTTTTTCCGTATAGCCCCCTTTCGCAACGCGCGATAAGGAACTTCGTTCCAAAAACAAAATTTAAAAAAAGGTTTCGGTTGAAATAGTCATCATCATTATCTCAGTCGAAAAACTTCCACTGCTGGACGTTGGCCTCGCCCAAGGTCCTCCACAAACGGTCTTGGGACACCCGCATCCAACCTCCATGGTACTACTTGAATAATTTTTGTCATAATAATAGTGATTTTTTATGTAGATAATGTATTTAAAGCCATGTATATAATAAACAAATGTAGATGAAGCCTCTAAATAAAAAAGATTTTAAAAAGTGGATAATGCTGAAAAGAATTCCGTTGTATTAATATTTTTGTGACGTATTTGACACAGTATCGCCGCTTTAAGTGTCCCAATAAAGGTTATATAAATGTACATAAAAAATAACCCGTTATTAGACACTTCAGATAATTGTTTGCTTTTTTTTGTTGACGAGTGGCATGATTAAAATATCGTTATGAACCATAATATATTCAGATGAGCTATGACTAAACCATTCTCTATTAGTTTTTATTTATCCATAATATTATAATGCATTTAGTTTCGTTGTAAATGTCTATATTTAATTACTCAGACTTTTATTTGTTCATATAATAATTATATTATGTAATGTTTATACGGAAAGCAGCTGGTTAGGCATCGAACTTGATACCGGAAGATAAAACTAGCTGTTGCGTCACTGTTTTAAGCATATAGTTATATATTTAGATAAGATAAATAGTCGCAACATAATTAAAAAATATACGCAATATGCACTTGAATTTATGTAAAAAAGAATAGATAGCCAATTTATGATATTTATAATACGTATAAATATCATAATATGGCTATATTTTTTCAAATAAACTTCTTAGACTAATAAAATTGTCAAACATAATAAAGAAAAGAAGAAGTAAAATATATGTTAAGCATAAAATAAGAAATAAAATCATCATTATACTTAGATCATTAGAACATTTACGCGTATAAAATATTATTAAAACACACTCAAAAATAAATATCCACTAAATAAAAAATATACGCATATGCACTTGAATTTATGTAAAAAAAAATAGATAGCCTATTTCTGATATATATAATACGTATAAATATCATAAATTGGCAATCTATTTTTTTTTTCAAATAAATCTCTTAGACTTATAAAATTGTCAAACACAATAAAGAAAAGAAGCATAAAACCTTCATTAGCTATGCAAAAATAAACCGCAGTAGGTATATTTTACGGGTATAAAATATTATTAAAACATACACTCAAAAATAAATATCCACTTAAAATATTATTTGTAATTCTAGCCAACGTAAACGCAACCGGCCTTTAATTAATCTTATCTCATCTTAAATAATCTACACAAATAATATTAGATCGCATAAACATTGCAACTTACCTTTGTGTGAACTGACAGTGTAGCTAATATCTTCAAACAAAATATGCACTGGTGGTCGCTTTGCCATACGGTTCAGAGCTTTCAAAGTAGATCCGGCTCGCTCTAAAGCTGCTGGGGTCCATTGGCTTTCTTGCACTTCTTGTAACACAACGGGATTAGGATGAGTTGAAGGTGTGACGTGAGCCAAAGCTGCCCCAACTATCGCTTTCCGTACCAACGGTATATCATGAGCGTTAGACATTGTGGCAAAATAACACTAGGTACGCTTTCATGTAATTCTAACACAAATATGCACTTTATACTAACTTGTGAAAGTATTTAATAACTATGGATTAATCAATCTCCAAATTTATTTTAATTAAAAAATGTATTATTCAATCTCAAAAAATTCAAAATTAATTTATTCGGTAAGAATGATTTTAAAATTTGTAAATCGAACATGAATTTCGTTTTATAGTTCGTAACCGCTGCGCAGGAGTCGCGATGCGTATATCGCGTGCGTCTCACAGCAAAGGCACTGAACTACTAACCGATGATGAGTTTGCGGCTTAATCCGTTGCGCATATACGCGCTATACGCGCAATCAGCTTAATCGACGTATTATTAGTGATGCGACATGCCTATCAATTAAGAATAATTAATTAAATCGTTACATATATTTTTAAGATTAATTTACCTTTTAAACTCTAAATCATATTTGTGGTTGTCATCACTTATCAATACAATTTATTGTTAACAATATTTGGAAAATATTGATGGTTTTTTTTATTTTGTTTATTCTAGCCTTGTTATTCTCTATTACAGTAGTATCTTCTCTACAAACACGAATAATAATATTCCCAATCCAAAATTGGAACCCGCCATATCACCCAACACTTTTCCAATTCCTTTAAATTTTCCATCAATAAGTTTTTTTAATTAAATATAATTGTCAATCTTAATTAATTATTATAAATAGGAATATGAGTTTGTTACTGTGCCTGCAGCACATTTAATATTTTGGTATTGTTACTCATCAATCGATATTGCATCAGATGTACCTAGAATGTAATCATAATTAATATTGTATAACCAGTCGATCAGTACTCGTTGTACTGTCGCATTGTGTCACAGAAATAAATAACGGAACGTATTTCGGTATTTCATTGAAGAACCTTGAGTAGGAACCCCGCACACATACAGCCGAGCGAATAATCACTACATTATCATTTTTCGCATACACGCTGTCACGGCTACAGCAAAGGACATAGGATAAATACTTTCATCCAGAACAAAAAGTACTGTTCTCGGCCGAAGATGCGGGCTAAAACTAATAGATTTATAATCACGTTAAGAGGTCAGCACCAGAAAATCTAGACAAATTTCTCTATATATCGATAGATTATAATTAGCTATCGATTGATTTCGCAAATCGTCATCCCACCTGGTCGGAGGGCGTCCTACACTACGTTTGCCGAGTCGCGGTCTCCACTCAAGAACACGCTTACCCCAGCGGTTGTCTGTTCTTCGCGCGATATGGCCAGCCCACTGCCACTTCAGCTTGCTAATTCTCTGGGCTATGTCCAGCAGTGGACTATTATAGCCTGATGATGATGATGATGATGATCGATTGATTTAGTTAAATATGACATATTATATATGGGTAGTATTTAACTGCACAGCAAAAAAATACTAATTGCGCAGCAAAAAAAGCTAATTGGTCAGCAACTCATGGCCAGCAAACTTTAAAGAGATCAAAGTAAGTCAACGGAGCAACACTTCCGAGACGGAATGCAGTGATTTGAGGCGTATAGATGCTCGTTATGCTGTGCAATATTTGCTGACTAATTAGTATTTTTGCTGATCATTATATTTAATCCCCATTATAAATCATTTTAGTTAAGAAAAAATATCGATAAAAATATCTGTAGAATTTATTTAGAATTTATTCAATTAATAACCGAATGCAAATCTAATGATAACTTCGATAATTAGCTCAAAAAGACCCCGACAATACAGAACATAATATAGGTACTATTATCTTGTATAATAAAATATCTGACAGTTCCGATTTGAGCTGCAGACCACCGACGGTTACTTATTGTTCGAATCAGGGGTAAATGAAAATATCCTTAGGAAATCTGCATATCTATCTTTTATGTATGTATTTACAAAAAAGAAGTATATAATTATGTATGTTTATCCATTGTCTAGTACTCATAGTACAAGCTCTGCTTAGTTTGGGCTACATGGTGTTGCGTGTATTTGATAAAACATTATAATTATATTATTTACTAGCTGTTTTCTGCGACTTCGTCCGCGTAGATTTGAACTAAAAAGTGTTTGTCTCCGCGGAACCCTATTTTTTTTCTTAAATAAAAGAGGCCTAAGTTAATCCTTATAACATCAGATATCTGCCAGTGAAAGTCCCATCAACATCGGTTCAGCCGTTTTGGAAATCTCCAAAACGGCTAATCAGCCGGAACAAACAGACAGACAGACATACAGACAAAAATTTTAAAAATATATATTTTCGTATAGTCCTTATATACTTTCATATGCATTAGATAAAAAGCTGTTATTTTGACATTACAAACAGACACACAACACACACAGACACAAAACACGGAGGCAAATTTAAAACCCTGAAGGAGGACTATGAATAGTTCAGTTGGCAGAACAACGAATGTTTTGTCAAGTTCGCAGGTTCAGCTTCTGCTTCATAGTTTGTCTTTTTCCTCTGTTAAAATTTACATTCTACCTTAGCATGAAATACTTTTAATTAATATCTTAATATACAAGCATAGCTGCTTTGCTAAAAGTTTTAATGTACTAGCTATTTATACGCCTAATTGTTAGTGACCTTTATAAGAAAAGCCTCGTTTAACGCCTGTATCATGGAAAGCTATATAAATAATTGCAAAAAGTGAAACCTATCACGCACCCTTGGATTGACTGTCTTATCTTAACTATTGCAATAGAAAAAAATATGCATCGAAGCGAAACCATCGTGTAGAAAGCCATAGTCTACCACGCTGGCCCAGTGCAAGTTGACACACTTCAAATATTTTTGTTAAATTTATAGAGAACTAAGACATTTAGATTTCTTTACGATGTTTTTCTTCGCCATTGCAGCAAGCGATAATTAGATACCGTAACTTCGTATGACTTTAGCCCTGAGGGGTGACATTGTCCCTTAACTAGAAAAATTTTGAAGTTGCTACCAGACCACTATCATACTTTTTGCCGAAAACATAAACGTGGCAATCATTAGATAGCACTATAAACTGTCAGTAGAACAGCTTCTTCCAATTAAACAGCTTTTTCCAATGAAGGGCCAATGTCACCCCTCAGGGCTAAAGTTATACGAAGTTATCGGTACTCTTTAATTTCCACATACATTCAAGGTTCAGAGTTGCGTGCCGTGATTCTAACTCGGGACCTTTGTGTGGCAGTCCAATGGTCTGCCACTAAGCTATCCTTGCTTATAAATATATATCTGTTTACGTCACACATTTCCTACCACATTAAATATTTAAAATACTCATTTCTACCTAAGTAATTTTTGATGCTACGTATATATTATATGTTAAACCCAAAAAGGGAGCGTCTTAAATTTATCATTTAATGGGACCGTTTTACTCCATTAATCGGTACTATTATGGAAAGTTGTGACAAACCCACTGTATTAATGGTCTTCGTCCTACACATATATATACAACTAGCTACTCGCCCCGGCTTCGCACGGGTAGTACAAAAACTTATCAAATTATACACCTAAGCCTTCCTCGTGAATCACTCTGTCTAGTGGTGAAAATCGCATGAAAAACCTTTCAGCAGTTTTTGAATTTATCGCCACCAGACAGACAGACGTGGCGGGGGACTTTGTTTAATAACATGTAGTGATAATGATCTCTTCTACTACTATACTCCATTAGGTTAGCTACTTAACTAAAAGTAAACAATCTTGATGTGACTTTTTACACTAACACATATTAAAAAAATAAACTACTGCTTAAACTAATGGTTCACTTGATTTAGTAATCGTTATTGTTGTATTTACATTGATCTTTAGCAGCATTTTATTTTTAAACTTAGTTTTTAGATAAAAAGACACATCAAGATTGATTACCGTTAGTTAAGTACCTAACCAAATGGAGTAGGTATAGATACCTATCATTTTAAAATAGAAGATCTTACAGTCATATTGTAGTATTAGGGCTTGTACTACCACCTCTAGATAGCATTTATCTATAAGATAAAAGTCTCGCCATCTCTTTTCTTAAACTAACATGAGTGAGACAGCATGCGATTTATCTGTCGGATAACTTTTTCTTTTTTTTATAATAATAATAATATTTATTTATTGACAGAAAAAATAAAACACATCTTTACACTATATCATACATATTACATCTTTGTTAAATAATTTAAGCTTAAATTAAACTTAACTCTTAAACTATGTTAATTTATAGTGTATACAAAATAAATGAAGTTCAAAAGGTTATGTTTAAGCCTGCCTGAACTAGGATAAACCTGTGTTGTTAGTTGTAGGAGTGGCCATTAGTCTCTTAGCAATAGCTAATATCGAATTCAACCATGTAAGGCAGTACAGGTTTTTGGGTGAAATAATGTACAAATGATTATTTTTGGTTATAAGCCTGCGGAGAGTAACCATTTCCTAGGTTTATTAAAAATTAGTATGTTATCGTGGGATTTAATATTTTAAATCTATTTTATTTGGAAAACAAACAGTATCTTTAAACTAATTAATATCTATATAGACATCTTTGAACCATTTAGACGTTTTCATATTTTAGTATTTAGTACTTGATAACAATTAATTAGGCAATAAGAACATGGGCTGTATAAATAATCAAAAACTAGAGCAATTAGAGAATGGATTCAAACCACTGGGCGGTAATAAAATGCTTAAAGCTAGAAGGAGAAGGTAAGGGGAATCTATTTTGGATTGGGATATTTTCACTAAAAAAGAAACATTTGAAGTTTTCCTCCTTACATAGTCGTATAATGGTAGTACGTTTTGGCTCATCATATTTTTTGTTGTATTGATTCTAATCGTTTTATGTGAACGTCATACTGTGGGTTCCAAACTTCTGAACAATATAAAGGTGTATGCCACCCATATTTCGCTAGATACAGTTTAGTATCACGTAGGTGGCAGGCTGAGGTCTTTTGGGTCAAGTCAAATACTTCTGGATATATACGGGCGACTATATGTATATGTAGAAATACATACATAATATACAAACAGATGGACTGATGACCTGAAATGGGTGGTCGTTATACTAAATGAAGATGACTCCGGTCTCCGGATCATATGGCACAAATTGGGCGACTAATATATAACAGTGGATAGGATAAGCTGATTGATAGATTTGTTCTAAAGATTCATTACTAAGCCTGAAATCAAATACTCTCGCTAATTTACAAACACTGTCGACAATGTACTCGTACACAACGTCCGTCGGTCGCTGAAACAAAATTAAATAGCAATTTAGTGAACTGGTACAATACAATTCACGCACGGATTGCCACAAAACTGAAAGTAATTTCACCGCCCACTGTTTCCGTCTTACAATGTTAGCAATCGTTCAAAGTAAACGGACCGATTTAGTGAATGGTGTAATGTGTAAGTAAAGTAGGTAAGTAATACTATTTAATTAATTCTAATCCTAATCCTAATCCTAACTAATATTATAAAAGCGAAAATGAGTTTGTTTGTTTGTTTGCTTATTACCTTTTCACGCCTAAACCACTGAACCGATCATCCTGAAATTTTGCATATACGTTGACAGGTGTATAGAAACGGACATAGGCTACCTTGCATCCCGAAAAAAATTACTGTTTCCGAGGAAAACAATAATAACGTTCTTCGTTCTTATAGATGGTGCCACGTGTCTTTCGAATCATGATTGCATTATATTATTACAAGCAGAGTACAACCCGAATTAATTGTCAAATTCTAAATTAACGCCAGCGAAGCCATGGGCAAAAGCTAGTATACAATAAAGAGTAATGTTTCGGCTGAATAAATAACGAAGTTTTTAGTACTTTGATGGCTGGAATAGATATAATTATTTTACTCAAAAATACATACTAACCACAATATAAATTAACCAAAGAAATAATCCTATCTGGTAGTAGAGGTAATTGTCAAATGACGAAAAAATAATGTTTGATACACCGTTATGACGTAACTGCTATTTAAGTTCAGGCGTGCGAGGGGGATTGCGGTAGCAATACTCCCCCCATTAATTAAACATGCATATGCTCTATCGTATTGAAGGTTGTTTAAAATTCTTTGTTAATCTCTTTCTAATGGTATTTGATGTTCAGTATAAAATATCATTTATCTAAAATCAAACATGGGCCTCCCAGAGATTAATTTATCTATATATTAACACGTGAAGCGAAAACTTTGGATCCCTCTTTACGAAAATTGGGCGGACGGAGGAGTATGAAATTTCGCACACTTATAGTTTATACAGAGAAGAAGTGACGAAAGCTAATATTTTTTTAAGCTATGCGTAAAAATACATTAAATTAATGAAAAAATACTACACGCACACAACCATGCATTTGACACACGCAGTCGAAGCGCGTAACTATCGTTACATAATATGTCAATATAATATAATGATAATATATCAGCAATATCTTACAGGCAAACTTTGGTCGAATTTCGAGCACTAGGCGACCGCTAGTTTAAATTAATACCTAAGGTTGTACATTAATTTCTATAAGAAATAACAAGACTCGTATAAACTAATATCCCACTACCGCCTTTATAATATTGTTTAAATAATATTTGCATAATTATTGTTAATTATTTATCGACAATCTGCTAGTATACTTGTATTACTCATTGTTTACATACTACGTTTCATGATAATGACGTAAATTCAAATGTAAATATGTAACACTAGATTTTGCCCGCGGCTTCGCTCGCGTTAATTTAGAATTTGACAATCAATTCGGGTTGTACTCTGCTTGTAATAATATAATTCAATCATGATTCGAAAGACACGTGGCGCCATCTAATATCATAAGAACGTTATTGTTGTTTTCCTCGGGAACAGTAATTTTTTTCGGGATGATAGGTAGCCTATGTCCGTTTCTGTACACCTGACAACGTATATGCAACATTTTAGAATGATCGGTTCAGTGGTTTAGGCGTGAAAAGGTAACAAACAAACAAACTCATTTTCGCTTTTATGTATAATATTACTTAGGAAGTTAGGATGAGGATTAGCTTATATTTACGATGTTTAACACAAGTAGGAAATACAAATCATATTAACGTTATTATATTTGTAAATATTCTTATTTCCGCAAAGAAAATTCTACCTATTTGAAATTATCTTTGTAAATATCACACACATCCTACCTAATATTATACAAACAAAAAAACTCACATTGAGTTTGTTTGTTTGTTACGCTTTCACGCGTTAACTATTCAACCGACCATCATGGAATATCGTATACACCTCGTCAGGGTTACGTTCATCCAGAAAAAGTACGGTCCCGAGAGATAAAAATTACTTGACAAAATCTAAGTTATCACAAGTCAAGCCGCGAGCAAAATTTAATCCTAACTTCCTAACTAATATTTTAAATGCGAATATGAGTTTGTTTTATTTTATTTTTTATGGTATATATGGTAAACGAGCAGACGGATCGCCTGATGGTAAGCGATTACAGCCGCCCATGGACACCCGCAACACCAGAGGAGTCGCAAGTGCGTTGCTAGCCCCGGGGGTCCTCCGGTACCCTCACTCACTAGACGAAACAACGCAAGCGCTATTTCACTCCGGTTTTCTGTGAGGCCGTAGAATCACTCCGGTCGAGCCGGCCTATTCGTGCCGAAACGTGGCTTGTTTGTTTCGTTTTCATGCCTTAACTAATCGACTGATCATCATGAAATTTCGCGTACAGAGCTAGAGAAAGGCACATAGGTTACCTTTCACACAGAAAAGATACTGTTCCCGAAGGATAAAAATTTATTCACGAAACCTTCATGAACGCATACGAAGCTGCGAGCAAAATCTCGTAATAAAAAATAAAAAGAAATGTTAATGTTTCCAATATAGATTTTGTTTATTTATTTTTGTTTAAGTAATTATCAAGTCAGATGGCAAAGAAAATACTCTTAGAAAAAGGAAAGTGCGACTCGGTCGGTATATTTCCATTCGTGCAATGTCCGTCGTGGTAAATGACGCTTGAGAAAAGAAATGAACAGGCAGGGAAGGTACACATTTCGATTATAAACAAGGGTTTTTGTGGGTGCTATCATAAAATGGTTGTTTCTTTATTTTTCTAGCTAAATGCAATTTAATTGCTAAATAAAATTTTGACCTTTGGTAGAATGGGTTGAATTTACAAGAAAAACATTATAATGGGACGGTTTTTATTGAGTTTGTCTTTGTTTACTTATGATTGTACCTTAGAACATTCAAATTTACCTCTGTTTTAGAAAAAACAAGTACACAATGTCAAGTCTTTATGATATTCTAGCTTTGGCACCTACATCAATAAAAAGTTGCCTATGTGAAGGACATAGGCTTTTTGTTTCTTTTTATTATGGTTGTACCTACGTGGTACAGACCTACCTTTTATAACACTTGAAGTTTCGACCAACTAGCACTGGCTGTAATCATTAGCAGAATGGCGCTGCGATGCCAGGTTTTCGTATGCGGATTAGTTGTTTCTAAATCTACCTTCACATTTAGATTTTCGATGTAATCCCACGAGCTACACTAACTGTGTCCATATTCTATACACCGAGCACAAACGCGTTAATTCCAATTACCTTTTATTTGTAGAATTCCTTCATATAACCTTTTTAATACACATAAGATCATCTAAAGCAAAAATAATCAATGTTACAAAAATTACAAATTCTTGTTTTCTCTAAAGTGCAGTGATCTTATCTTATCTTATTCGGGGGTCAGTCAGTATAGACCGGCGACACTTCGACCCAGTGGGGTCTTTTGTGTCAACCCTGAGATCTATCCCTTATCTATCTCCCTATGAATGTACTGCATCAGTCGCAGTGTATACTTCAGAGGGAGAAACCTGAAGTCTTCAGGCTTCGGATATGCCAATCCCAACAGACCCATCCTTAGTCCAGCCAACGCGTCAAGTGCAGTGATATAAATTGTGAAATAAAAAATCAGGTGCCATTTCTCGCTAAAAGTAAAAACGACGGTATGTAGGTAAAATCTTATAACCACTTATTGCAAAAAAGTTCACCGTTATAGCCAAAGAACATCCATTTCACTTTTACAACACGTCGTGTTACAGTCTGTCAGTCATAAAACCGTGTCTTTGTACCTACGCAGTAAAAAATTTAAGTGGCGGTCCAGTTTTACGGTTAACGAGCCGGTGCACTCCGAGTCAAGCAAAAAATTAAGGAACAATCCCTTATTTTGTAAAGAAATACGGTAAAAGATTTTGGACGACTTTTCGGTTCATTGTCTTATATAAATAATAGAGGTCTAAGTATGAAGTTGCCGCTTTGTATGAACAAAGGGGAACAAAGGGGGCAGATGAAAATTCTCCGTCTTCTAATCAATATCAGAATCAATAAACCATCAGAAGTCTGTCTGGTACTGTTTAGAGGCAGGCACGATAGACGCGCTTAGCGACTATGAAATGTCAATTATTTGATTCGGTTTTTTATTATAACCAAAACGTTGCTTAGTTATTTGACAACCGTAGCCAAAGTTGACCAAGTTCAAGGTAAGTCGAAGGCGGCAATCGCCTTTATGGAAGTTACGCCGAGCCGCCTTCGGCAGGCCAAAGTCGCTTGCATATCAACAAGCGGCAGACTACCAAGTGTAAATAAGCCATTATTCATTTAACTTTTATATATATACTAGCTTTTGCGCGCGGCTCCGCCCACATCAATAAAAAGTAGCCTATGTCCTTCCCCAGGTTTTAAACTACATCTGTACCAAATTTCATCTAAATCGGTTGAGTGGTTTAGCCGTGAAAAGGTTACTTTCGAATTTATAATATTAATTAAGGATAATATATAATATTATAATCAATAACTTGTATACCTATTTTTATACTTATAAGTCCAGAAATGAGCAAATTCCATATAAACTTCACCCCCCTATTTCACCCCCTTGGGGGTGGAATTTCAAAAAATCCTTTCTTAGTACACCCCTACAAATTAAAACACACATGCTCTCCAAATTTCAAGTTCCTACGACCAGCGGTTTAGGCTGTGCGTTGTCTCTAAGTCAGTCAGTCAGGACATCTTCCTTTATATATATAGATGGTTACATTATTACAACTCTACGTGTCGAGAAAATCTAGTACATTTGTTAAATAAAATATTTCGTATCAGTTCTTTTAAACCTAAATAGAGTTATTCAAATAAGTGTAAGGTCTATATCATGAAAAGTAAGTGAACATTTTGAAGTGATACAATCTTTGAAATAAATATACTACGGACCCTTTTCGGCCATTTGCAGTAAAAATGATAAAGTCGTCTAAGAGTCTTGGGCGTCCATCACGTTCAGCATAAAGTATTCTAGACTGCATTACGGTGTGAGATTAAATTACGAAGGCCTTTTATCTAATAGTATAAATTTTAGTAGAGATTTGCTGGTTGTCTTATGAGTACTAGTAATATTAGATAGCCACGTTGATCTCGTGGCATTTACTTTTATATAGAACGGGTCAATTCTGGTGTCAAGTGGAGTGTTTTCTATTTGTGGAGACATGACTTTTGGAATATCTTCAGAAGTTGCGCATCAAGATTAGATCAGATGGTTAATGGGCACTTGGCGAAATGTGGGTGTTTTTTGTGACATTGCACTTTTGATAGAATCGAATATACAATGCCGAGTCTTATACTTCTACTGGAGGATGCCCGCAGCTACGCCCGTACATGTTTTTTTCAATCCCGTGGTAATTTTGGAAAATCCCTTCTTAGTGCACCCCTACAGTACCCAAGGAACATATATGCCAAATTTCAGCTTCTTGCGTTCAGTAGTTTCGGCTGTGCGTTGTCTGTCAGTCACTCAGTAACGGAAGAGTTTTATAGATATAGATGTGTTAGGTGAAGACGGCGAGGAATTTACTGTCAACTTCTGTACATAGGGATTTGCTGAATGTTTGAACCAAAAGCTGAATTTGGAGGCGTCTAATAGAATCTATAGGTTACTGGTAAACCGTTGGACTGCCACGCAGAGGTCTCGAGGTTGATCCAAAGCGAAGTTTTCGAAGTTTTGTGGTTGTTAAATAGTTAATTATCGCTTGCTTTAACGGTAAAGGAAAATAATGTGAGAAACTCTGCATGTCTAAGAATTCTCCATGATGTTCTCGAAGATATGTGTAGTCTGCGAACCCGCACTGGGCCAGCGTGGTAGACTATGGCCTAATCCTTTTCACAAGAGGCTCATGCCCAGCAGTGCGGCAGTTTATACCATACAGGGCTGATATAATTAAATAGAGGCGGTGTTTGAACAAAAATGCCAGATCGAATCCTTAATACGGAATAACATAATTATAAATTACTAGCTTTTGACCGCGGCTTCACTCGCGTTAATTTAGAATTTGACAATCAATTCGGGTCGTACTCTGCTTGTAATAATATAATTCAATCATGATTCAAAAGACACGTGGCGCTATCTATTATCATAAGAACGTTATTGTTGTTTTCCTCGGGAAAAGTAATTTTTTTCGGGATGAAGGGTACTATTTGGGACGGACAAATTGTAATATAACTATTTATGTTTCATTTAAGCTGTAAAATATGATAGATTTATACTGTTATAATCTAAAAATCACGTAACACGAGCTTACGTTTTTGCATTTTTCGTGCAAATTTACGTAATTTTGTAAGCGAAAATATTAATTATTTTAAGTTTTTTTACACGGAGTAATTGTAAACACATTCATTGGTATGGTAAATGTATATTTTATATTTGTATTAAAGAAAAAGTGTTGATTTTATTCACTTAACTGTGACCGCCTGTTTTGGCACATTTCGCTCAGCGCAGTCTTAACCTGTCAACAGCTTTGTATCGCTGGGAGTCAAATATAAATACATGAAGTGGATATAAACAATACTAACTAATATTATAAATGCGAATGTCAGTTTGTTACGCTTTCAAGATTTAACTACATGAGCGAACATGAAAAAAATTTACATTAACGTTGTCAGGTGTAAAAAAAAGGACATAGGGAGTACTTTTTCTAGATGAAAGGTATCTTATCCAGGAAAAAGTACAATGCCCTAGGGAAATAAATTTATTATTTATTATATAATAAAATCTACATTAACGCAAGCGAAGCAGCGGGCAAAATCTACAGCTGAATAATATTTAGAACTTGCACTATTGCATAGACATGCTGCGGAGCTGGCGGTGAAAAAGTGCTTGTTATTGATCAGACATCAATAACAAACATTCTACGCTAGGTGAACTCAGATGTCTTCAAAAAGCCCTTAATTTTGTGCTAGCACACACATTTATCTATAACTATATCATAATTTAGTACAAAAGCTCCACACTGATTACTAATGAAGTATCTACCACTAATAAACAATTTTGCCAGTAAAGTACTAAATTTATGAGCACCTTATTACTACTACAAACAATAAACCTAGGTGATTTCAGTAAATTATTCATGTTATTGAATGTTATCAATTAATTTACGATTTACATTTGTAGTTAGCAATTAAATGACTTATACATTGTAAGCTTGTTACATGAATCCTAACTTCCTAACTAATATTATAAAAGCGAAAATGAGTTTGTCTGTTTGTTTGTTTGTTACCTTTTCACGCCTAAACCACTGAACTGATCATCCTGAAATTTTGCATATACGTTGACAGGTGTACAGAAACGGACATAGGCGGTAGCCTATGTCCGATGTATACACCTGTCAACGAAAATTTTTTTTCAGGATGAAACGTATTTCATCCCGAAAAAAAATACTGTTCCCGAGTAAAATAAAAATAACGTTCTTATGATAATAGATGGCGCCACGTGTCTTTCGAATCATGATTGAATTATATTATTACAAGCAGAGTACAACCCGAATTAATTGTCAAATTCTAAATTAACGCGACCAAAGCCGCGGGCAAAAGCTAGTAATTAATAAGTATGCAGGACATAAAAATAAAAATCAACTAGTATATTTTATACAATAACAAATAAACATCAATTGTCCGGAATCGAACCACAGTAAACTACCGTGTTAAGCATTACGATTTAAGAAAGTCTTTTGCTACGATATTTCTTTATGTTCAAGATAAAATAAATATAACCTATAGATACATTTTAACATACATAAAAATTACAAAATCATTACAGTTTAGCCGAATACTTACCGTGAAAGTAGTTACAGATCCAGCACATATATGTAAATATCTATACTAATATTATAAAGCTGAAGAGTTTGTTTGCTTGTTTGAACGCGCTAATCTCAGGAACTACTGGTTCGATCTGAAAAATTTGTTTAGTGTTGGATAGCCTATTTATCGAGGAAGGCTATAGGCTATATAACATCACGCTACGACCCATGGGGGCGGCGCAGTAACAATAAACGCGGGTAAAACCGCGGGCACATCTAATATAATAATATTACTTGTGTGTAAGAAGCTGTTTTAACATAGAACATACATGTTTGACAAAAACAATAATATATAATAATAATAATAATATATTTATTTCCAAAATACAGACAGATATAATAGGTACATAAAAACATAATTGAGTATGAATTATGGAACAATAGTACATTGTGCTGGGACTATGTTGCTAAAATCTGTACAAAATTATAAACCCTATCTCTTAAACTAGGTATTCCTGTATTTTAAGAGATAGTGTTAGGCTATTAATTTACACTAATAAATGTATACAACAGGTTGGAAAGCAGTGTTGATCCTTCAATTAAGTTAAAATAAACAAACGAGCAAAATTTCTTATTATAAATAATGTTAAATACAATAACGTTAAATATCCAATAATGTGAATGTATTTTATGGTAAACATACATATGTGTGTGCGTATGTGTGTGTGTGTGTGTGTGTGTGTGTGTGTGTGTGTGTTTGTGTGAGTGTATGCGTGGTCATGAGAGGTACTTTAAGAGGGACTCTGTTTGGAAATAGTCTTGATTTTGTAGCCACTCAGTCACTTTAGATTTTACTTTATATATGTTAAGATCTCTAATGCCCAGTTTTTTATGAATTTGCTTGTATAAATGAGTGCTTTGCGTAAAGAACTGATGTCTAGCAAATGTGGTATTGTGTGGGGTACCTGAGGGAAGGTTTATTCTCTTTGTAGGGTCCGCAGGGGGAGCTTCGAATGTTTCCAAAGGGTAGATTAGGATAGATAATTTTGTGTTGGATATCTTCTGGGCTTTCTGGTCATAACCTTAAGTATAGCTCTTTGTGCTCGTTCTACTCTGAGAAATTTGGTTTTATTTGCTCCTCCCCAAACAGCGATACAGTATCCTATAATTGATTTGCATAAGGAATTATATACCAAATTTAATGTAGCACTGTTCGCAGACTCCCTAAGTCTCTTAAAAATGTGAATGAGACGCATTACGCGAGTGGTTAGTGTAGCCAGTTGCTTGTCCCATTTTAGTGCATCGTCTATAAGTATGCCTAGGTATTTAACGCTATCAGTCCTGCTGAGTGTGGGGCAAGAACAAGACGCGGATTGGTCTGTGCATGAATGAGCAGTTATTAAAAAAGAAGAAGGCGGTGAAGTGTTACGTCGGATGGTAAAGGGGATAAAAACAGTTTTGTTTAGGTTTAGGGTTAACAAGTTAGAGTTTAACCAGTTCATTATTTTAGCGAGAGTAGTTTCTGCCTCTGTTTTAATGATATCCCAAGTAGGTCCATAAACGATTATTGCCGTGTCGTCGGCATAAGCATATAGCTTAGAGTTTGGAAAGTCCATCCTGCAGAGGTCATTGACATAAATTTGGAAGAGGGTGGGCCCAAGTATACTTCCCTGCGGGATACCGTAAGTTAAAGAGTCTTCATCACTTAGGTACATATCAATTTTAACACGCTGAGTGCGATTATTCAGGTAGTCTTTGAATATGTCTAGAACAATCCCTCTTACACCCAGGCGTTCCATCTTCGAAAGAAGTTTAGGAACAGAAACTGTGTCAAATGCTTTGGAAAGATCCAAGAATATCCCCATACACTTAATACCAGTATCAAGTTTCCTAGCGACCAGCTGTGTCAGTTCCAGTACAGCATCTTCTGTCGATATGCCTGTTCGGAAGCCGTACTGGTTGTCAGCTATTATTTTGTATTTCTCTAGAAAAGTTCTTAACCGGTTGTTAAGAATCTTCTCCAAAACTTTAGAGAGCGTGGGCAGAATAGATATGGGTCTATAATTGTTGACACAGTTTCTGTCCCCTCCTTTGTGGATTGGATGTATTATCGCCTTTTTAAGTGAGTCTGGGAATATACCTGTTTGCAAGCAAAGATTGCAGAAATGGGTTATAATTGGAACCAATACCGGGCGACTGTTCTTTAATAACAAAGCTGATATCCCATCCCATCCAACAGCACAATCACTGCGTAATTGTAAGATCAAGGACTCTACTTCGACCTCGTCAACCTCGATTACACCCAGTGAATTTACAGGAGTGTGTGACGCACTGTATGACTTTCGGTGCAAAGTATTATTCACGGATGAATGGGAGTTATAACCCCGTAACATGATTTCTTCGGCCATATTTTTGCCTACCCCACCAAAGAATTTACAGACCTCATTAATAGATGAAACGGGATTCTCATGCAATTGTAATAGTTCAACTGGACTATCGTAATTTTTTTGAGTGTTCGTTATTGTTTTAATCGTTCTCCATAGTGCTTTTGGGTTATTGCTAGATTTTTCAAGTTCATTCATTTCGTAACATATTTTTAGTTTTCGCAGAAGTGAATTACAAAAATTTCGATAGCGCGTGTAGGTTACTTTTAATATTAGGTTGTCTGGTGCTTTTTTTGACTGTGTATGTAATTTATCCCGATGTCGAGTACATTTAAGTAGACCAGGTGTCATCCACGGTTTTAATGTTCTGTTACGTCTTGATATTTTAATTTGTTTGGTATGTTTAGATATAACAGCTTTTATTATACTTATGAATTGATACATAGCTAAATTTGCATCTGTCATTGTATAAATGGTTGTAAAGTCTGTGGTTTCTAATTCTAATTTGATTGCCTCATAATCTATTCGAGCATATACATGAATTCTCTTACGAGCGGGCTTTACGTCAGCTATAGATAAGAACATTGGTTTATGGTCAGTGATGTATGAGTTTAAGACAAGAGTTGTAGCGTTAAGATTGGTCTTTAAAAGTATATGATCGATACTATTTTCTAATCGCGTGGCAAATAAATGGGCTGGCAAGAGCCCATGCGAGGCGTTTAAAATAAGGTAATCCAGGCTCCGATCGCTTAAGTTGTTTTGCCTTATATCTATATTTAGATCACCAACTAAGGCAATATTTGGGTTAGGGATGCTGTCGTAAACGCTATTTAAACTAGTCAGGAAACTATCAAAATGTTCCCTTGAGTTGTATGACGGGGAACGGTATACTGCTACCAATGCCAGCTTGTTGTCAACTTGACATACTAGGCAGTTCCCACCTTTAAAATTTGGTTCCCATAACGTAATTTGCAACCCTAGTCTCGAATAAATTATGATGCCATCATTTTGGTTGCAGTTTGTTAGAGTAGCGTGTGCCTGAAAATCTGTTATTATAGGTATATTATTAACTTTACTGAGCCAACATTCCGTAAGGATAATTATGTCAATGTGCATATTAATTGAGTGGAGTAGTACTTGTAGATGTTCGATGTTTTTATTTACACTGCGTATGTTAAGGTGTAGTAATTTTATATCGTTTTCAGTCTGATTGACATAATTTAAACATTCCTCTGGGTTACAATTATATGAATTACCTACAATTATTTGCTCAAGTTCACTGTTAATATAGCTTAAATTAGTCATTTATAATAAAATAAATATATTACAATAACATGTTACTATTGAAATACAATACAATAACCTTGTGTAGCGAAAAGCGCTAAATAAATTTCGTAAATGCATGACAATGACACTGCAACTTATAAAAATTATGGTAGAACGATTTAAATATGTACTGTTTGTATCATTAATATACATATTCAGTGTAGATATATATTTACTGATTTGTGAGAGATGTATTAGAGTGAACGTATGTGTTGTGAGTGTGTGTGAATTTAATTTACCTATACAATATAATATAGAATTTAAATAACATTTTATGCAAACAGTATAACAGTGCAGAAAAGTGAGTTTACATAGTCAGATATTTATGTTACCTATGTCATGGAGACTTTTATCAGAATTTATGAGTATTTGTTTATCACCCTCGCATTTTCGCAAGAAGATATTTCCATTTGAAATCCAACAATAATTGTAAGCATTTTTCTTAGCGAATTCGCGAGCCTGATAAAATAGCTTCTTGGTGCTGCCCGGCAGTTGCTCGGCGACATAGACCGGCTGGCTTTTCCCTGGTACGCCGATGTCTGAGCTGTTTATTTTCTCTTGTTTTGGCTTCCCTGTATTATAAGACCTCACAGCAGATATAAGAGCTTGCTTTTTCTGTACTGAAGTAAATTCAACAATTATAGGACGTGGAGTGACAGGGTTAGGGGACTTACCCGGTAACCGATATATGTCACGGATCTCGCAGTCTGTAACACGTACTCCAACAACTTCGCCTATTTTACAAACCGTCTTCGTCGTCTTACATTCCGCATTATCTTGTGGGATATTTCTAAGTTCAATACCTGACGAGCGTGACTTATGCTGTAGATCTATTATCTTACGTTCTAGATTTTCTATGTATCTTTGTTGATCCTGGCGCTCCTTCCTAAGATCTTCAACTTCTTTTTTCAAATCTTCGAATTGTTTGTTAATAAATGACACCGAGATTCTCAGTTCTTCATTTGACTTGCGAATTTCATCGTTGGACGCCTTTATGTGAGAATTCTGAGTTTTAATTTCAACGATATCAGCCAAAATTGTGGATAATTTGCTATCTTGTTCGTCTCGCCAACTTGATAATGTGTCTTGAAGAACAATGTACAACCTAAACAGATAACTGTAATAAATACACTGTAATTTATTTTTTTATGTATTTGTCGTTTGCCCATTAGCAAAATATTAGAAGCATTGTAAAAAAGCTACTTGTTTCGCTCGAACTTGGAGTCGTAAAAATGGAGTTTTATGTAATAGTCGATAATGGTATTAGGCAGGTTTATGTAAATCACAAGTGCGGTACTATCGCTCGGGAAATAACGTATCTAGAGCTAGGTGATGTTTTAACACATTTTATTATTTTTATACCTTTCAGTGATATACTTATGATGAGTTTTATGTATGGTTCGCATGTTTCTAGGTAAATAATGCTTATTTGGGAGATCGTAATACTTTCGTTTATTATTATTATGGCTGATTAAGAGAGCAGGTGCTACTTAAATAGCATTCTGATTTGACTGCACGGACGGCGGACGCCTTGCCTCTGTCGCCGTGCCGAGGGTTGTGGGTTCGAGCCCTACAGGGAACAAAGATTTGTGTGTCTTTGTGTCTGTTGTTTGAATGTTTACAAAGTCCCCTGCGACATAGGAAATATTCTTAGTGCGAGACTTGTTTTTTTTTAAAATATAAATTATCATTCTATTCGTAATTATTGTAAAACAGATTCTGTGAAACTTGTTTATCAATATCCTCTAGACTAGTGTTAGTGTTATATTTTTATTTTTTTTTATTATTAAAAAATATGAAGAAAATTTATCCTAACTACTATTTTATTAGTTTATCTATACCTTCATGGCAATCTCGTAGCGTAAGTCGGTGACCAAAGTTTATTAATATGTACTGGTGGCACATTTGAAACGTGACATTTGTGGCGCAGGGCTGTCACTTGTATTAATTAATCTTTATTAAATATGTATCTATGTATTCTCTTAAAAAATGTACATAATTTACATGACATCGTGAAATTTTTCGTGTTTTTGAGAAATAAAATATGTTTTCTTTCTTTCTTACCTGAGATATAATTCTTTTTTGATTACCATATTTAACTTTCTTGTACACTACGACCATAAATGAATGAATTCCATCGGTTTTTTGTTGTTTTATTATTAAACACTAATTATGCTAACAAATAGACAGTCAAAAGTATGACTAGCTATTGCACTTTTTTAATATATTTTTATTTGTTTTTCTTTTCATATTTTTTTCTGAACGTCCATCAGTTCTACTATAAGACATTTCAAGGTTATCCATTAATTACCGGACACCCTGTATAATAATATCAGAACTATACCAGGCCTTTAAACTGTCCCACTACTGGGCACGAGCCTCTTTTCAATGTGAGGACTTATTTTAAGGAAAATAAAGATTAGAAATAGCGAAATCTCGTGATACCATTTTAGTTGTCTATCAAAATCGGCTCAAAGACTTATCTACGTACGCTTGTATGATTCATTTGAATACTAACTGTACTTTACTATAAAAATTACCTATAGAATATTAAGCTGTATTTGTTTTACAAGTTAGAACTACAAGATAAATGTGTGAAATGTACCTATTTCATGAATTTAAGCAGAAGGTATTTTATTTTTCTTTTTAAAATGAAGTTGCGGTATAAACTAGGCAGGCCTCGATGGCGTAGTGGTTAGTGTAAGCGACTGCCACGCCTGAGGTCACCCCGACCTCACCCCGGCACAAGTCAAACATTTGTGTGCATGAACATTGATGTTTGTCTTGGTCTGGGTGTTTCTATGTATAATATGTACAAAAAGAAAGTATATATGTATGTTTATCCATTGTCTAATACCCGTGGTACAAACTCTGCCTAGTTTGGGCTAGATGGTGTTGTGTGTATGTGTTAGAATATTATTATTATTATTAAACAATATCACTCAGAATATTTTACTTGGTATCAAAATTAGCATAATATGAACATTTCAACAAACTCAATTTCTCATTGCCGACATAAAACTTAAGTTTATTTCAAGAATATATTCGATTCACTACTACGGGAAGGTGTACAACATTATTTCAAAGAAATTGTTACGATGTTGAATTTGAGCTCAGAACCTGATATTATCTACGTACTAAAGTTAAGAGGAATGACGATGAGATAAATTTCTTTTGAAAATTCAGTGGGTATAGGATTATAATAATATCATCTCTGCTTATAAACTTGTTCAAGAGTAAGAAGGCTTTAATCCACCAGACTGGACTATTGGAGGTCGTCAGCCTACACACTATCAAGAAAATTAATTATATAGAATTAAAGAAGTCAGTTAGGCGGGCAGTCTTACAGAAGTTGCCGATGCATGAGGTTTCGGGTTTGATTCCCGGGTTGGGCAAACTATTTATGGGCTTTCTCTGCCATGGAATTCTTGGAAGCAGTATGGAGTCTAATAATACTAATAATTTATTTATTTTCTTTGGTTACATAATAAGTTTCATAATGGAAGTAATTGATCACAATGTTTTGTGAGAGATTGGTGCCTGTGATAGATATTTAAATATCTGTGTTAAGGTCACCAGGACACCACTTCACTAAACATTATTCTTTAGATTGATCAGCCGTGGCCGGTTAGGTACACTTTAAGATATATAAAATAGAAAAAATCAATTATACATTTTTAAAGGAAAAGTTATCTATTATAATTTGTAATTAGGAAACATAGATTAAATGCAGACCACATAAACTACACAACATTTCTTAAGATTCTTTTAAGGGACGAGTGTTCAGATTGTTTGTGTAATATGTGGGTTGAAATTAAACTACTTTATTCGGATTTTATCGCGTTGTTTATTTGACACTTTATTACAAAATTTTGAAACTGTTACACTACTACAACTAAAATTTACCATTTATATTTACATTTACACTTTCCCCGACGTTTTGGTTGCTTTTCAGCAGCCATGGTCACGGGGAGATTAAGATGGTAGTTGTCTCAATGTTCCAGTGTTACAAAGTGTGGCGATTATTACAAAGTACCCAAATATAATTTAATCATTGGTGTTTCTATTTACGCATGGCTGCTGAAAAGCAACCGAAACGTCGGGGAAAGTGTAAACTTAAATATAAATAGTTTTATTATTTTAATTAGCTTTAAAATTAATAAAGTTTAATAGTAGTAGTGTAACAGTTTCTAAATTATGTAATAAAGTGTCAAATAAACAACGCGATAAAATCCGTATGTAATAGTTTAATTTCAATGAATAACATTCGCGTAAACAGAAGACAGTGTTATGTAATATGTGGGTTTTATTAACGTTTTGTGCGGGTATGATAAAGTGGAATTTTAAGCCATAGCTAGCGTAATGTGGATTTAATACATCTCTGTCTTCCCATTGGGAATATATACATGAGATAGATACATACACAGTCTTAGCATAAACATCAAAACATATTTGATGGATGGTTGTAAATTATGATTATCATATTTGTAAAAAAGTTATTAGTAACTCGTACTATCCTATCCTAATCCTAATCCTATCCTAACTAATATTATAAAAACGAAAATGAGTTTGTTTGTTTGTTACCTTTTTACACCTAAACCACTGAACCGATCATTCTGAAATTTTGCATATACGTTATCAGGGGTACAGAAACGGACATAGGCTACCTTTCATCCCAAAAAATTACTGTTCCCTAGGAAAACAACAATAACGTTCTTATGATAATAGATGGCGCCACATGTCTTTCAAATCATGATTGAATTATATTATGACAAGCAGAGTACAACCCAAATTGATTGTCAAATTCTAAATTAACGCGAGCTAAGCCGCGGGCAAAAGCTAGTAATAGTAATAACTGTTTACTGCCAAACTAATGAACGTGCGTATGATTAAGATTAGTGTTATTGTCAAATTTTATGTGTTAAGTTTGAGTTACAAACTCAGAATTAGTGGAATAAGGACATGTTTTAACAACACAATAAAATAGATAGGAGATAACTTAATAAGTAAACAATTATAATTGATATGTGGATAAACAATGTTGATTAAACATTTTCCGTAGGCGAGTGTTGACTTATGTTTTATACGTTAACGTTAAATCAAATTAAGTTATTGTTATTTTAAACGTAAAGACCGTAACTCAGTTATTTTAGTTACCTTAAATATACGACTCTTTAGTCAACTGAGGCCGCTCGAACTTATCCCGCGGGATCAGTTGACCTAACGAATGTTTTGAATCGGGCAACTGATCCCATTGATACATTTTATGATTTATACAGACACGAAAAAAAGTGGTACAGCTGTGATTTATGGGTAGTTTTTAACTGCACAGCAAAAAAATTATAATTGCACAGCAAAATATGCTTACCAAAAATACTAATTGCACAGCAAAATATATTTAAACAGATCAAACTAAGTCGACAATAAAAATATCAACGTGCGCCTACAATTTATATCATAGCAATACGCAATAAAACAATGCGCTTGGCGCCAAGCTTGTTGCTTATTATTAAATGGCTGAAATGTTAAGCCATCGGTCCCGGCTGCCATGAACATCTATGGCAGTCGTTATTGGGAAGTCAGTGCCCTCTAATATCCTGACTATTCTAGCCTTAGGGTATCGTTAGCCTTCGGGTTGCGGAGGTCAGATGGCAGTCGCTCCGTGTAAAAACTGATATCCAGTCAAATCCGGTTAGACTAGAAAGCCGACCCAACTGACTTAGGAATAATAAAGGCTAGGAAGAAGAGAGAGAGAGAGTGATTTTATTAAATGCGACTGCTTTGTAGGCCTCGGTTTCAGAGTCGAAATTCTTCTTCCATAAAAATGTTTTAACACGTCTTGGACACGTCAAAGTAGTATTCTATTCACTATTAATGGAAATAAAAATGTAGCATTGAAAATTAGTTGCCCGGGTCAGGCAAACTACTTGTGTTTTTAGTCAAGTTATTTGGAGTGGAAGTTCAGAGTCTGGAACTGTGTCCGACAGCAATAAACCTAGAAACGTAACTGATGAAATGTAAGAGCGGTCCACCTTTACCTTTTAAGGACAGAGGCGTTAGTACCTATGTATAATAAATAATCGATAATAATTCAGCTCTGCCTACCGCTAGCAGGATGAAGACGTGAATACCTGTGTATTATTTCTGATAATATTAGTTTTGTTTCAATGACATAACATGAGCGAGGTTGAGAGTGAAAGACTAGTGAAAATATAAAACTAAATAAATAATATCAGCCCTGTATTAAACTGTCCCACTGCTGGGCACGGGCCTCTTCTCACTGTGAGAAGGGTTAGGCTATAGTCCACCACGCTGGCCTAGTGCCGGTTGGCAGACTTCACATATCTTCGAGAACATTATGGAGAACTCTCAGACATGCAGGTTTCCTCACGATGTTTACCTTCACCGTTAAAGCAAGCGATAATTAACTATTTAATAGGCATATAACTTCGAAAAGTCAGAGATGCGCACCTTGGGTTCGAAATCGAGACCTCTGCGTGGCAGTCCAACGGAATCCACTAGGCCATCGCTGCTGCTAAATAGACGACAATTAGTTGTCCGATGCAAACTAGCTACGTTAACCGCATTGTGGTCGTATCGTGACCACAATTATCTAACATAGTACATTAGTATATAAAAGCGTGCGGTGTTAAGCGACTAAATTAAATTTATCTATTTAGGTTTAGTTGTGTCATTTATAATTACTGCGTATTATTTGTATTAAACTTTACTAGCGGTCGCCTAGTGGTCAAAATTCGACCAAAATTCCTAAGCTTGCCATTTTGTTTTCTGTTTTTCTTTATTACATATAAATAAGGTACCTATAGCTAACCATTATGGCCTAACCCTTCTCACAGTGAAAAGAGGCCCGTGCCTAGCAGTGGGACATTTTGGGTTGATATTACTATTATTAAACATAAATAATAATTACATTATTTATATAATAATCCAACGATTAGTGTATTAAGTATATTTTATACGATTTCGGCATTTCTCTAACATTGTATAGAATATACTAGTACATATTATAAAGCTCCTACTCGCCCTAATACTGTCCAGACTACGTAACAAAACTCGCCCTTTAGTCTCCATAACACTATTTCCATTCTATTACGAGCAAAACCTTTTGAAAATTTATTATTCCATTACCTAGAGAGGCCTATCCTGATCAACTTATATCTAGGGTAACACTTAATTGGACTAAAACTAGTTCCTAATATACTGACTATACCAATTTCGTAAATTAAATTTAAATTAGTTACTGTCTATTAATACAGTATGAGGGGAAACTAGTTAAGGCTATTAGCAAGGGTAAATGTTGAGACGCTTTGATTTCTAAGGGTAATTGTTGACAGTGAACTGTTTGCGCGAGCGTGCGTATGTGTGCGTGTGTGTGACAGGATATATATACATAGTCTGAGGTGTACATCCTCCTCAAAGAGATATGCAAAGGTCAGCATTATTATAGGTCTTATGGAATAGGATAGTATTGAAGAGTAGATATTTTGTGTCCTTTGTACAAGGCACTTTTTCATGCAGTTACTGAAAATTGATAGACAGAAAATCCCAATGCAAATATGGCAATCCCGAGAATCTAGCTCTCGGTCTCGAGTTCTCGAGAGTCTGCTGTGCATAACCACAGCAGACGCATTTAACAAGTCGCATATGAGCTTATTCGTTTCTGTATTAAGTATTTAGGAATAAAACTTTAATAGATTTTCTGTGACTAAATACTTAAAAAAAGGCTACGAAATACATCTTAAAGTCTATTCGGACGTTACTAATAAGACTTGTTCTAAAGACTTAGTTAAAGCTGGCTTAAAATTAAATAAAAGATTTTATAAACTCTAATTGGCAATAATCCTCGAAAAGTGTAAAACTAAGATCTGAAGTTTGATTATTAGCAAAGATTGAGAAGAGTTAAGCTTTACTTACGTTTGACTTAAGAATATATTGTCGTCTAGCTTTTGATTGCGGCTTTGCACGAGTAAAAGCAGGTTAGGTTATGTAAGTAACAGACTTTTTTTAAATAAAATATAGCCTATGTTACTCGGTGATAATATAGATTTGTAATGGTGAAAGAATTTTTAAAATCAGTTATGTAGTTTTTGAGTTAACAAACATTCAAATATTTCCTCTTTATAATATATTAGTATAGATATAGATAAAACCTTATTTATATGTTTAAATCAATAAATTGCATCGGTGGCGTACCAGTAGTGTATGACTGCTAAACTTCAGATTTGGGGTTCGATCCCGTAGTCGAAATAAGTTTTGTAAAGATTTTCTGTCACGGCATTTAGTAGAAATCAAGTAGAAGACGTCTGAAACTGTGACCGGGAAAACGGCAGTAGTTTAGCTCCCTATTCTGTGGGATCTAAACCTATATCTGGCGAAATGTGGATGTAACCGAAGTATTACATACTAACATATGCATGTATGAATCAATAGGTTAACATCACTTTTATTCTACTTATTAGCGTTTTTATTCGTAACACGTCAAATTAATATTTATGCTACATACACACACATACCTACAGATTCACGATATTTAGGCAGAGGTATCACATCCTCATTTCAGTAGCTATATTTTGAAGTTCCACTTAATAGTGGACTAGCCAATTGTCGTTTATAAGGCACATAGACACCAAGAAAAGCAGGGATACATTTCTTTGGTATCAGCACAGTTAGATAAAAATAGACATTGCGTAGGTGTTTTCTTAGCTAAAGCCTTCGATACTGTCTTGATTCCGATACTGGTCTATAAACTAGAAAAGCCCTTTGGTATTAGAGGTATTGCAGTCGATTGGTTCAGAAGCTATCTGACGGGGAGAAAACTCTATGTCAAAATTGGCAACTACGAAAGTGGCTTACACTCTGTTAGGTATTTAGTACGGGAGACAAGTGAAACAAGTGATAGCTATTGATGCACTAATTTATTGGTCGTAGACAAACCGCGCGGGCGCAGCCACGCACACATAGACGTCCTATGCACACATACACAACAATCCCTCACCCTATTTAAGATACATATAAAAAAACACAAATTATTAAAAGAACTGTTTATAATCGACCCTGGGTATATTCCGCAACAGTCTACTGGAACATCTCGAATTCTGAGGGGATGAGGATAACAATTCCGCCTCATTCCTTTCCCCCTCCCCACCATCCGACGACTGAGAACCACTGGGTTCGCTGTGGATTGGGTCGCTGTCCAACACAAGATCGTCAAAGTTCCCCGATTGAGTCATACCTTTATATAAAACAATTTGATTTTTATGTTTTTTGACATCACAAGAAGAGACATGGTCTTTAATCAAATACAACACTTTACCAAGTCTTTTTATAATGGTTCCTTTGCACCACATAAATTTACAATTATTCAAAAATTTTTTAAACATAACCTCTTCGCCTGGTTTATACACTTGTATATTATTGCCGCCGTAGCACTTAATTTGCGAGCACTGCTTTTGTTTAACATCGTCAGCGAGTGATGTGGGTGGGGTCGACTTTGACTTTGGGTTAAGTAAATCTAACCGCGTTCTGAGCTTTCGCCCAAACACCAACTCAGCCGGTGAGAAACCCGTGACAGAATGAACTGAATTGCGGTAGTCAAACAGATATTTTAAAATATTAAGCTTACACTCACGCCTATTGCGAGAACTTAAAACACTTGACTTTATACCCTTTTTGACTATTTTAACAAAGCTCTCTGCTTGTCCATTACTGGCAGGATTGTAAGGTGGTGATGTAAGATGGGCAATACCATTGAGTAAACAAAAATTTGTAAACTCCGCGGATGTAAAGGCAGTACCGTTATCGCTAACAATTGTGTGGGGTAATCCGTACTTAGACATAAAATCATAAAGATTTTCAATAACAGCTGCCGAGGTTGTAGATGTACTCACGTCGTATACTTCTAACCATTTGGTATGCGCATCTACCACTACCAAGAACATTTTATTATTCAGTGGGCCCAGGAAATCTATATGTAACCTATGAAATGGTGTAGGAGGAAACTTCCAAGGGGCTAACGGCGCCCGGGGCGGCGAAGGCTGCAGCTGTTTGCATATTTCACACGAGTATATCATTTTCTCTAGCGCTGCATCAATGCCTGGGAACCAAACCCGTGACCTAGCCTCTGACTTCGTTTTTACGATGCCTAAATGCGAGCTATGCAATTCCGACAAAACCTTCGACCGCAAAGATTCGGGCAGTACCACCTTGTGACCCCTCATTAAACAACCGTCTTCATATGATAGTTGTGTCTTACATAATTGATAGGGTTTCAACTGCGCGTCCACAACCTTTTTAGGCCAACCATTTTGAATATATTTTACAACTAACTGCAATAAAGTATCCTCGTTAGTAGCTTTGCGTAACTCGTTCAAGGTCAACGGCATGTCGCCTTCGACAACAAAGTTGACATATGATGCGCGATCAATGGGAGTAGCGGCAGCGGCGGCGTGTGCGCCGACGTTGTCTCCCTCCCTCTCGGCCGCGACGCCTGACTCACACTGTAAACTCGCACGAGATAGGTAATCCGCGTTGTTATCGGCGCTACGAACATACTCAATTATATAATTGTATGCACTTAAAAACATCGCATATCTCTGCAATCTATTAGCGGACACCTCCGGTATACCTTTATGTGTGCCGAAAATAGAAATTAACGGCTTGTGATCCGTTCGTAATATAAAGGGATCTGATCTGCCATATAAATACTGATGGAACCGACGTATTCCAAATATTATCGCGGTCGCCTCTTTTTGTATTTGTGAGTAATTCTTCTCAGCTGAGTTCAACGTGCGGGACGCAAAAGCTACCGGACGCTCTAACCCGTCATAATCTATTTGGGACAAGATTGCCCCCAAGCCACACGAGGAAGCATCGACAGTTAAAACTATTTTGGCGTTAGAATTAAAGTGTGCTAAAACCTGATCGGAAGTCAAACGTTTCTTGATTTCATCAAACGCTTGTTGATGTGACGTAGACCAGTCCCACTTAACTCCTTTTTTTAATAAGTCATACAAAGGACTCAGGATACAGGATGCTCCAGACACGAAATTCCTATAATAGTTTACAAGCCCTAAAAATGATTGCAATGTATTAACGTCGGTAGGAACAGGCGCATCAGCTATGGCTTTCACCTTTGCCGGGTCTTTCTGTAATCCCTGCTTGTTAATTATATAACCTAAATATTTAATTTCGTTTTTAAAAAAATCGCATTTTTCTTTCTGTACCGTTAACCCTGCATCCTGAAGTCTTTGCAGAACTAGGGTTAACTTTTCCAAATGGCCCTCAGGCGTCCCGTCACTACTAATTAATATGTCATCAAGCAGGCATAGAACTCCGTCTAGTCCCGCAAGCACTGTTTCCATAGCGCGTTGAAATATAGACGGCGCACTAGACAGCCCGAAAACTAGTCGAGTATAATTAAACAGACCCCGATGCGTATTGATACATGTCACCGGTTGAGACTCCTCGTCTAATAAAAATTGATTATATGCCATAGACAAGTCAATTTTTGAAAACTGATGGCCCCCGTACAGTCTTGAAAATAGTTCGTGCACCGTAGGTAGAGGATATTGTTCTATCATCAGCTGTTTGTTGATAGTAACTGAATAATCAGCGCACAATCTAACCGACCCGTTGTGCTTAAGCACGGGGACAATAGGTGACGCATACTCAGAGTGCGCAACCGGTTTAAGAACACCTAAGTCTACTAAACGAGTTATCTCCTTATCGACCTTATCACGTAACGCGAACGCAATTGGACGCGCTTTACAGAATATCGGTTTGGCATTATCCTTTAATTTTAATTTAACTCGATATTTTTTAAATTCACCAAGCTTATCCGAAAATACTTCTGGAAAACGCATTTGCAATTGATCCACCATACTCTGCTCGCCCTTTAGATAGTGGCAAGGCGTTAACTTAAGTTTGAATCTCGCAATAAAATCCATGCCTAATAACGGTGGTCCGCCATTGCGGATGACGTACACGTCCAATGGATGAGTGTGTCGCATGTACGTCACAGGCAAGTTCACGTACCCTACACAGTTCATCGTATTGCCGGTGTAACTAAAAAAACTTTTTTTCGAATCTCGTAACGAAATATTACTGAACATGTTTTTATAAGTACCCTCGGATATAACCGTCACTGCTGATCCACTATCTATTTGAAATTGTAATTTTTTACCGTTGATTTTCACTGTTTCTGTCATAGGTTCCCCACGGACTGAGCGTATGTTAAACAATGGCTTACCATCGTCGTCCTCACTCACATCACCCGTCAACACATAATTAACCTTTTTGTTACACATTTTTCGCAAATGACCCTTGTTGTTACACTTATTGCAAGTATAGCTTGCAAACCGACACTGGGATGAGTCATGACTACTACGACCGCACACTGAACACTTTACTTTACCGGCACTCATCGTTTTAGCACTATTCGCTTGTTTGGCGATCTTGAAAACTGGCGTCTGCTGTCCAACGACAGCCGTAGTAGCGGCCGCTCCTGCGCGCGCGCACCGCACGCTCTCCGCCAGCTCCACCGCCTTCGCCAGGGTCAGCTTGTCGAGATCCTGCGCGAACAGCTTCTCTCGTTCATGGCCTGCTACCATTCCCATCACGAACCGATCTCGTAACGCTTCCTCGACGTTACTAAACTTACAATGTGCTGTAAGTCCTCGTAGCCTTGACGCCCATTGCGTGTACGTCTCGCCCAGCTGCTGCACCGCTGTGTAAAATTTGTAGCGCTCGCTAAAGCCACATACCTTTGGAAGAAAGTGCTCATCCAATAGCTGCACTACGTCGTCATACGGTACCTCCTGGATGTCCTTTGGCAGGGCTAGATCCGCTGCCAACTTATACGTAGCGTCGCTCAATGCGCTGAGCAGGACCGCCCGTCTCTTGGATCCAGTTGCATCATTCTTCGGGAAGATGTCGTTTGCAATAAACCATTGCGTAATTCGGCCTTTGTACGACTTCCATTCTTGCACATTGTGGTCGAACGTGGATAAAATTCCAATGCTATTCATTTCTTAAGAATTTATTTTTTAGATGTGGGTATCTCGTCGCCACTGTTAGGTATTTAGTACGGGAGACAAGTGAAACAAGTGATAGCTATTGATGCACTGATTTATTGGTCGTAGACGAACCGCGCGGGCGCAGCCACGCACACATAGACGTCCTATGCACACATACACAACACACTCAATAGACTTTGGTGTGCCGTAGGGGAGCGTATTGGGACCTACACTTTTCATTATGTGCATGGATATTATGGGTATAGTCTCGTGTTTATACACGAGACTATACCCACAGAAATAATTTGTTACGCTGATGATACTGCTTTAGTATTTGACGGTGCCAGTTGGACGGAGACTTTCGCGAATGCGGAGGAGTGTATGAAATATATACCAGCTTGGCTTAGTCACAATCTGTTGACACTTAATGCCAATAAAATAAAGTATATTTGTTTTCATAAAACTGCTGCAACTGCTCTAGATTCACACATTCATACATAGATTCACGCCTGTTTACCAGAGGGGTAGGCAGATAACTCGTACAAAATAAAATTAAATCAATGTAAAGATCGCACCACCTGTAATCGTCGATACATACAAAAAGCAGATACCATACGATACCTAGGCGTTGTTTTAGACAAAAACCTGAATTTTATGGCACATGTTCACTCTTCCTTTCAGGTCGAGTACGGAATATATCTAACATGAGAATTCTGCGATCTTCAGCACCAAAAAATATTCTACGAACTATCTATTTTGCGTTAAGACAATACTGATCACATATTGTATTGTTTGCCCCAGCAACCAGTGTATGCAGTGAAAACAACAATGATAAACATATCAAGAGCGCAACGTTCTGTCGTTAAAACAATGTTTAAGAAACCTTGTAGGTACCCCACTTCACTACTTTACAAAGATAGTGAGGTACTTAATGTGCGGCAACTATTTCTGCTAAAGACATTTCTTAAGATGCATAAAGAGGTTATTAACTCTAAGGATTATCCTGTTCTGCTCAAGCGCCGTGTAAAAAGTGTATATGTATGTTTATCCATTGTCTAGTACCCATAGTACAAGCTCTGCTTAGTTTGGGCTATATGGTGTTGTGTGTATATGATAGAATATTATATTATTACTAGCTGTCCCGACAGACGTTGCCCTGTACAAAAAAAAAGTGCATATCTAAACTCGATGGCGTAGTGGTTAGTGTAACCGACTGCCACGCCTGAGGTCGCGGGTTCGATTCCCGCACAAGTCAAACATTTGTGTGCATGAACATGGGTGTTTGTCTTGGTCTGGGTGTTTCTATGTATAATATGTATGTATTTACAAAAAAATAAGTATATATGTATGTTTATCCATTGTCTAGTACCCATAGTACAAGCTCTGCTTAGTTTGGGCTAGATGGTGTTGTGTGTATGTGGTAGAATATTATTATTATTATTATTATCTTCGAATCCACTTGAACACACACAAAAAGTTTCATTCAAATCGGTCCAGCCGTTTAGGAGGAGTTCACTGTCAACACACGTACAGAAGAATTATTATATATAAAGATTATACATACCTATATATTTACACACATACCTATTTATTTACGCACACATCCATATATATAAATATATTATTAGTTGTATTAATATTGTTTTAAAGCTATTCCATATTATATTATGTAGCAAGAAACGATTTTTATTTCATTATTGTGTTATTTACCCACAGGACAGGGGTTATTTTGATTTGAATTTGACTTTCCCTACGTCGCGTCGTCGTGGGTATCGAACTCTCGTGCAAACTTATCACACAATAGTGCCTTCGCTTCTTAGTTTTATTGTAATTTTATCTAGCAATTATAATGTTTCTGCTACATAAATAATTAAGTCATAAAATATCTTTCAAAGTCGCACAAATCTTCGAAATTTAACAAGAGTTTGGACGGGTGCCTCTAATGTGTAGACAAAGGAACTTTTAATTGTTACATTTTAATTAGACAAAGCAGTAGAATAAAATTATCTACGCGTATATTGAAGTGTTGTGGGCGGCCACGCGAATGCGGGCACCTCACGAAATTAAATTTCTTATCGTTGAAAATTTGCAATTAATTTTATAAATTAGACTTGGTGAAGTAATTTAAAAATATAAGTAGTGACTTAATAGTGTAAGACCGTTAGACTACCCCGCAGAGATCTCAAATTTGATCCCAAGGTATCCTAACTTAATATTATAAAAGCGAAAATGAGTTTGTTTGTTTGTTACCTTTTCACGCCTAAACCACTGAACCGATCATCCTAAAATTTTGCATATACGTTGACAGAAACAGACATAAGCTACCTTTCATCCCGAAAACAATTACTGTTCCCGAGAAAAACAATAATAACGTTCTTATGATAATAGATGGCGCCACGTGATTTTCGAATCATGATTGAATTATATTATTACAAACAAATTACAACCCGAATTGATTGTCAAATTCTAAATTAACGCGAGCGAAGGGGCGGGCAAAAGCTAGTATTAAATAATCAAATCGCTTGCTTGAACGGTGAAACTATCTGAAATTTCTGGATAATGTTCTCGAAGATATGTAAAGTCGGCCAAACCGCACGGACCAGCGTGGTGGACTATGGCCACCAACCCTTGCCATACCGGGAAGAGGTCTGTGCAGCAGTGCGACAGTTTATTAATTTTACAGGGCTGTTATTATTTTAGTCTTCGATTTTGCAGCATTATTTTCAGTTTTTATAAAAAGATTTTATATTTACTTACAGATTGTTTTCTTTTTCGAAAGTAAATGGATTTCTTTAGGACAACTCGTGCATTTGGGATTTTGCTCTGTATCTCGGGGGATTTTACGAACATACTACCTACATAATACCTAGTTTAGAAGTCAGGGTCTCCAGTTTGTTATGTATTCCTTAAGCTCTAGTTTTGTACTTAGATTAAGTGTTTTTCTTATGAAGTAATAAACTATAAAATACTATTAGGATGGATTGAACACAAAGCACATCCAGATTAAGAATTATAATTAATGAATTAGGGATCACACAAAAAATTGTGAAAGACTGACTAAGAAAGTTTATAAGGCTAGTGTGAATGGAACAGTCGCAAGAGGAAAACCTAGGCGAACGTTTCTCGACCAGATCGGAGGCGTTCTGGACAAAGGCCAGGTTAAGAGCTCCTTGAACCGACGGGCGTGTATGAGGAATGTGATGAAAGTGAATGAAGCCAGAGAAGTGTGTCAGGATCGTAGCAAATGGAAATCCGTAGTCTCTGCCTACCCCTCTGGGAAACAGGCGTGTATCTATGTATGTATGTATGTATCTACAAATAATTGTTTCGTGTGGGTTTGGAACTTACCCAGCGTAGCTATCAGTCTGTTTGTACTGCTGACAAGATAACACTTACATTCGGATAAAGTTAAACTTTTTAAATTTTATCTGACATTATAAAGAGGAAAGATATGATTTTTTGTTTGTTTGTAATGGCTTAACTCAAAAACTACTCAACCGATTTTAAGAATTATTTCACCATTAATAAGCTATATTATCACCGAGTAACGTCGGTCATATTTTATTTTATAAAATTGCACTAACTTATCCTAAACTAATTTTACGCGAGCGAAGCCGCGAGCAAAAACTTGTTCATTATTTGAACTACAGAAGCGAGTTTAAGCAACCCGATCAAAATAGGTGGGTGTTAAGTAATAAGTACATACATACATACATAGATTCACGCCTGTTTCCCAGAGGGGTAGGCAGAGACTACGGATTTCCATTTGCTACGATCCTGACACACTTCTCTGGCTTCATTCACTTTCATCACATTCCTCATACACGCCCGTCGGTTCAAGGAGCTCTTAACCTGGCCTTTGTCCAGAATGCCTCCGATCTGATCCGATCATTCAAGTAATAAGTAGACGCTAAAAAAAGCTTAAACTCAAAGTTTAAGCTTTGACCGATATTATGTATATACATAGGTACGTACATTACATTTCTAGCTAAAATTACAGTCAAGTTCGGGTAAGAATCAAAAAGACTGCCTGATTGGTGCCGCTGTATATTTAGGCTTGTGTTTTTAATGCATTGTTTTAAAAATACTTTGGGTATGAACCTTATAGTATACTAGCTGTGCCCGCGGTCTCACCCGCGTCATTGGTATTTGTGCTTACTGCGCCACTCCCGTGAGCCGTAGCGTGATGTTATATAGCCTATGTCCTTCCCAGGGTCTCAGGCTATCTCCATTCCAAATTTCATCTAAATCGGTTCAGCGGATTGAGCGTGAAAAGGTAACAGACAGACAGACAGACAGACAGACCGACAGACAGAGTTACTTTCGCATTTTAATATTATATAGTAAGGATAAGTATAGTGCAGTGGTAGTGAATGCGTCTACTATACATAAGGTCATGGATTCAATGCTCGGGTCGGGCAAAATATTATTGGGTTTTTCTTTCCAGCAATTCTCAATGGCAGCGTGGAGTCAAAAACTATGTCTGAAAATCATTAATAAGCTCGTTCGCTATCACGTGGAGCCTAAAAAGCCGCAGATGGCGAAATAAAGGTGAGTCCTAGTATCTCTGCTTAACCCTTAGAGGTGTGAGACTATGTATATATGTATGTACTAATAATTTAAATGTCCCTGAAGTTATCATTAAATCATTGAAAACGTCAAAAGATTATTCACAACTTTTTGATTTCATAACGGTCTAAACAATACAAGGGACTAAGTGAAGATAGTTTTAAATTCATAATAATATTATAAAGCTGAAGAGTTTGTTTGTTTGTTTGTTTGAACGCGCTAATCTCAGGAACTACTAGCTCGATTTGAAAAATTATTTTAGTGTTGGATAGCCTATTTATCGAGGAAGGCTATAGGCTATATAACATCACGCTACGACCCACGGGGGTGGCGCAGTAACGATAAATGCGGGTGAAACCGCGGGAACATCTAGTATTATATAATCCGATTAAGACCTATAGCTAAATTTGCAGTATTAACAGGAATACTAATTACTTTGCTAAAGATACTGGAACTATTTTATTTTAACTGGATTAGCAAGTTCTTCACAATCATGGTCTAATCCAGACTGATACTAGTTTATCGTGGTGAATGAAATGTACGATGGCTTCTTACAATATATTATTATAAAAGAGTTGAAAATTAAAAACCAAAAGGATTTTAGTGAAGAAATGCGGTGTGATGTTCTACTTATACCAAGAGAGGATCAGCCAACTACGATAGGTGATCGTGCCTGGTGGAATTCGTGAGGCAAACTTTGAAAGCGCGATTCAGTCTGCAGTTTGTATGGGCAGAGTAGTGAATTGAGTACAGGGCCATCTCTTGGCTCTAGCTGTTATTTATTCGTATATATACTACTCAAAACAAAATAAGGGCCACTAGTTTATTTACATTTAAGTGCACTTAAGTAAACTGAAAGTAACTGATAAGTAGCATTATAATATTGTCTTCTGTTTACGCGAATGTTATTCATTGAAATTAAACTACTATATACGGATTTTATCGCGTTGTTTATTTGACACTGTTACAAAATTTTTTTTTTTGAAAAACTGTTACACTACTATAATCACTATTAAACTTTACAAATTTTTTAAGCTATTTAAATTATTGAACTATTAAAACTATTTATACTATTACTATACTATTATACTATTTAGATTTATTTTTACACTTTCCCCGACGTTTCGGTTGCTTTTCAGCAGCCATGGTCACGGGGAGACTAAGATGGTAGTTGTCTCAATGTTCCAGTGTAGTTATTTCAAAGTACCCGAACATAATTTAATCATTGGTGTTTCTATTTACGCAGAATGAGCTCAAAGTATCATGAAGTCTAGCTGTGGTTTGCTTCTTCTTGGGTTTGACTATTTGGATTACTGGATCCCAAGCTGGTGGTACATTCCAACCATCTTCTCTATTGAAATTAGGATGTTTCTTGATTTCAATAGCCTCGCGAAGCATCCTTGGTAGGAATCGGTGTTCTTTAGCGAGCATCTGTGGTTTGTCAAATCTCAGGTAGTGGTTGGTCCCCTGTTGCACATGTTCACACACAGCAGACTTCAACGAGCGTTGGTGTTTTACATCAGCTATGTGTTCTTTTATGCGGGTGCCTATGCTTCTCTTGGTTTGACCAATGTATGAGAGTCCGCAGTCACAATCTATTTTGTAGACCCCTGCATCTTGTAAAGGTAGTTGGCACTTGACAGATGGTAAAAATTGACTTATCTTCGTTGGCGGCTTGAAGTATGTATTGATTGAAGCTCGCTTCAAGATGTAGCCAATCTTGTCAGTGACACCCTTCACATAAGGTAGTATAGCAGGCTGGCGCTCGACTGTGGCTGGCTTTTCTCGGGATCTGTGACAGCGGCGCGGCTGTTGGAGCTTGTTGTCTTGCAGTACTTGCTTGACATGTTGAAGCTCGGCGTCCAGGTGTTTCTTGTCACAGATCCCGTGGGCTCTCTGAAACAAAGACATTCCCACGGTAGCTAACTGTTTAGGATGGTGGTGAGATTCACCGTTTAAGTACCTATTTGTATGGGTCTTTTTCCTATATCATACTTTGAGCCACACTGTATATAGGAAAAAGACCCATACAAATAGGTACTTAAACGGTGAATCTCACCACCATCCTAAACAGTTAGCTACCGTGGGAATGTCTTTGTTTCAGAGAGCCCACGGGATCTGTGACAAGAAACACCTGGACGCCGAGCTTCAACATGTCAAGCAAGTACTGCAAGACAACAAGCTCCAACAGCCGCGCCGCTGTCACAGATCCCGAGAAAAGCCAGCCACAGTCGAGCGCCAGCCTGCTATACTACCTTATGTGAAGGGTGTCACTGACAAGATTGGCTACATCTTGAAGCGAGCTTCAATCAATACATACTTCAAGCCGCCAACGAAGATAAGTCAATTTTTACCATCTGTCAAGTGCCAACTACCTTTACAAGATGCAGGGGTCTACAAAATAGATTGTGACTGCGGACTCTCATACATTGGTCAAACCAAGAGAAGCATAGGCACCCGCATAAAAGAACACATAGCTGATGTAAAACACCAACGCTCGTTGAAGTCTGCTGTGTGTGAACATGTGCAACAGGGGACCAACCACTACCTGAGATTTGACAAACCACAGATGCTCGCTAAAGAACACCGATTCCTACCAAGGATGTTTCGCGAGGCTATTGAAATCAAGAAACATCCTAATTTCAATAGAGAAGATGGTTGGAATGTACCACCAGCTTGGGATCCAGTAATCCAAATAGTCAAACCCAAGAAGAAGCAAACCACAGCTAGACTTCATGATACTTTGAGCTCATTCTGCGTAAATAGAAACACCAATGATTAAATTATGTTCGGGTACTTTGAAATAACTACACTGGAACATTGAGACAACTACCATCTTAGTCTCCCCGTGACCATGGCTGCTGAAAAGCAACCGAAACGTCGGGGAAAGTGTAAAAATAAATCTAAATAGTATAATAGTATAGTAATAGTATAAATAGTTTTAATAGTTCAATAATTTAAATAGCTTAAAAAATTTGTAAAGTTTAATAGTGATTATAGTAGTGTAACAGTTTTTCAAAAAAAAAATTTTGTAACAGTGTCAAATAAACAACGCGATAAAATCCGTATATAGTAGTTTAATTTCAATAAGTAGCATTATATTGATATTACGAACTCTTTGGTGTTTGATCTCTTTTATGCTGATGTTCGTGTTCCTAATTTGAAAAGTATTGGCCATCATTTGAAGAAATAAAATAATTGGATGTTATTCTTATGTTTTTCTTCGATTGTCTTCTTAACTTGTTTCGGTTATTTTAGGAAAAAAGTTTTACTTTTTCAATTTTAATGGATTCATTTATCATCTCGCGTTAATCATGCCACCAGTACGAAGGCACATGGATACAATTACAGCAACCATAGCCATAACTATGATTCAAGAAGGACGTTCTCAGCGTTACGTGGGTTTGTAGTTGGGTTTTTCTCGAAGAGCTGTCCAAAATGTATGGAATCGCTTCCAAGAGACCGGCAATGTTGCCAGGAGATCCGGTTCAGGTAGAGTTCGTGTAACAACGGTGCACGAGGATCGGTACGTCCAACTAAGTGCTTGTCGTGATCGTACAGTAACGGCCCGTAAGTTACAACACCACCTACGGCTGACAACGGGTACCCGTGTCAGTGATCAAATTATACGTAATCGATTGCACGAAGACCAACAAATGTCAAGACGACGAGTTGTTCGAATTCCTCTGACCAGGGTTCAACGTGCAAACCGTTTAAGATTCTCCCGTCAGTATTTGAACTGGGGGATTAATCAGTGGGGCAGGGTGCTTTTTACAGACGAGTGCAAAGTAAAAATTTTTAATGATGATCGGCGTCTTAGGGTGTGGAGACAACGCGGCGAGCGGTTTTCGGAGTCCTGCATCCACGAAGTTGACCGTTTCGGTAGTCCCAACGTAATGGTTTGGGGTGGGATTAGTTTACACGCTAAAACCGAGCTCACCATTTTAAATAGGCTGACATTTGCTGTTTCCGGTAGAGAAGAAGATGAAAAAGCGAACTGAGAATGAGACAAAGGCTCAGACACGACACGGGAAATTGCTTTTAAAAAAATGCCTCGCTTTTGGGCAGAAATTACTTAAAAATAATATATGCTAACAAGCGCAATTTTCATAATTCAGAGCGTAGCCAAAATGCAATTATAAAGTTTTGAAAGGCCGTATCTTTCACCAACATTCAGTTATAGAAGCAAAAAGCTCTCATCTTTGGAATCATACCAATTTTATGTAATTATGCTTATGTAATCATTATCGAGATAAGGATATTGTCAAAGAATTTGACGGATTCTCCCGTCATTTATGTTTATTTAATTCCCCGTATTTTTTGTAAAATCTCCCTTTAAAGGGAGAAATAGCAATTTGATATTGTTAATGTTTCCTTTTCTCATTAAAACATACCCAACCTCGAAAAATAAAACCAAATTCTAAATTTGAATTTCGTCTTACAATTTATAAAAAAACGTCCCCTGACCAAATTCTAAATTAGAATCGTACAAGTCGTGACTTCCCCTTCTGGTATAATTATTTCAACGAAAGTTCGTTAAACACTCACAGGCCTCGAAACATTGTGGGCACTGAGTACAGATAAGATAAGTCGTGTCTACCTAGTCTTAAAATTGTGTGCGGCATCTTGATAAGTACAAAAACTGTTGAAGTTTGGACAGTTGTGTAGGGAGGCAATTAGTTTTGTCCCTTAAATTAAATCTGGTAAAGGTACTGAACGCTGAAGAAAATATCTTTAGGTTATCTACAGTTCTAAGAGTTTCCATAATGTTTTCGAATAGATGTATGGTCTGTCAACCCATACTGGTCAACGTAAGGGGTTCTATTTTACATGTTGGCTCAGTGCAGTTTGGTCATCCTAACCTTAATTTTATTGTGAGGAGGCCAGTGACCAGTCATATTAATAGGTTTTATTCTTTGGCTCAGCAGTACTTAAGTCAGATTAGATATAGGCTGATATTCCATTATTTATTTTTATCTTATACTCGTTTTAGGATATTATAGGAATGTGACTGGACAGATGATTTTTAACTTTTAATCGACTTTAAAAAGCTTACCAAAATTTAAATTTTAAAATGTACTTGCAGTGATTTGCGAAACTAATTTTAGAATTTATTTACATTTGCCTTGTATCGTTTTGATAAATAATTAACGGAAAATCCATTGCACCGTTTTACCGGTATCGTTGTTACCAATACAATTGGGCTACTTTAAGTTTTAATAGAACCCTGCTGAACCCAAACGCCAATAAATTTTAATCGTCGGCCTCGATGCCGTAGTGGTTAGTGTAACCGACTGCCACGCCTGAGGTCGCGGGTTCGATTCCCGCACAAGTCAAACATTTGTGTGCATCAACATGGATGTTTGTCTTGGTCTGGCTGTTTCTATGTATAATATGTATGTATTTACAACAAACAAAATTATATATGTATGTTTATCCATTGTCTAGTAGCCATAGTAAATTGTGTGTATGTGGTAGAATATTATTATTATTAATTGTCATGTAAGGGCCTGACACTATTCCTCCACTCACCCAAGAAAATTATTGCATAGCTTAACTATGGTCTAATTTGTTTGGAACTTTGTTCTAACAAAGTACATAGTGGCACATAGTTATACAAAACAGTTTTCAACTTTTTAATATGTTAAATGGCGAATAGTGGCTGTCTCTTCTTAACGCTATGTATGTAAATGGAAAGTCTTGTAAAAATAAAGATGAATACTGATAATAAAGATGATATCCCTTTTTATTTAACCTAAACTTTGCACTTAAGTTTATTACAAACTAGCTGTTACCTGCGACTTCGTCCGCGTAGATTTTAACTAAAAAGTGTTTGTCGCCGCGGAACCCAACTATATTTCTCTGCCCAAGATACTTAAATGGCGTAGTTTTTATAGTGTAAAGCTAGATAATAGCATGGCTTACTCAAAAACAACATTTAAATATGCGTCGTTAAATTACACTCTGTCACAGAATGCGTAAGAAAAATAAAGATTCACAGCTCAATCCCCGTAGGTGATAGCGTGATAATATGTAGCCTATATGTTGACCCGACCTGTTAGTAATATTCATGCAAAATTTGAAGCAATCCATGCAGTACTTTTTGAGTTTAGCCCGGACATACATACAGACAAACAGACAAATATTCTAAAAACTATATTTTTGGCTTCGATATCGATTGTAGATCACGCCCCAAGTATTCTTTTAAAAAAATATTCAATGTACAGTTTTGACTTCCTACGATTTTATTATATGTCGACCTATCCGTAGAATAAAGTTACTTCTGCATAATCTTTACTTTAAAAGAGAGCGATTTGAAATTGGTCAAAAACAAAATTTGTTATAACATTTTGATGACACATGACGATTTTTTATGGAAATATCTGCGGCGTATTTACATGTATAACTCTTTTCTTCGTAAAAGTGTTAGTATCATGTGTACGTATAACTTTATTTTACGTAAATACATAATTTTAAAAGGTTTTATGTGATACAAGGTGCATGTCATATTTAGAGCGCGTGTTTTTCATTTTGACATAGCATACTAATTTCTTAAATAAAGAATAATATTCGCAATCGTAGATTGCAATTAAAACGTGTGCACAGGCGTCTCGCAGAGAACAAGGTTACGAATGCCGATGTGGCCCCCCGCGCGCTATGCGTTCGCGCAGGTCCCGACAGCGCATAAAGGTACTCATACTCCGGATACCTTATTTTTTGGAGAAATAAATCACATGTGCTTTTATTCGACTGCTATCTTCGAAACATTAAAAAAAACGATTTTAGTCAGCTTAGATTTAGAACTACATAAAACCCAATTCGGTGACATAATCATATGTAACCTTATTCTACTGATAGGTCGATGTATAGATAGCAACACTACATCGTGATATTTACGTAAAATTCTTTACAGTTAAAGCATGTAGAATATTAACGTAAGTGCTTATTACTCTATTCCCAACAGTATAATGTATAATATTTTTCTCGTAAATAACTCTAAGTTGATAGGTAAGTATAACCTAGGTAGGTTATACTTATCACAATTTATCATCTGTTATTGATCGATTGCTGAGTGTGCTTGCGAGGTCTAGACGTAGGCTTCTGTAAATAAAAATAGGTTTTATTGGACTTAAGTGAATATTATTTAATACCATTATTGTTGTAGTATCTGCTTGGAGAAAAGTGTCTATGACACGATAACTAAATTAAAAGGTTGGTTGGCGTTATAGTTTTAGCAGCTACTTAAATATAAAAGGCAACTACCTTAAACTCGGTCTAAAACTAGGACGGCTATTCTAGCCTTCAGTCGGAACTTAAATCTACTTTGATACTCAAATATACATGATTAATGCTGTATATTTTCTTCCAAGACCAATATAAAATCGTAAATTATAGTTTAAAGTGGACTATACCAACAGTAAAATAGACAAAAAGCGGAAAGGAGTATGATACCTATACCAAACAGTATATGCCTGTGTCACACTTGCGAGTTACTAGTATTGAAAATTACAATTAGAATAATTTCCTGACTATAGTTGTATTAAGAAGGTGTAATCACACTAAGCATCGGTACTTAAGTGTGAGACAATTCTCAGCTATACATGTTTCCACTAAAAGTTTCAGTTGACTAGGAAATAATGAATATTTTTAAATCCTAAGATTGCCATTCCACTAATAAGATAGTGTTATTTACTACTGAAGACCATTAACTGGATTTGAACTGGAATAACTTTGTCAGGTGAATATAAAAAACGCTTAATATTTAAAAGTCCTTCCATACTTATTTCGAAAATATTAGTCAAAATTCAAAACTAAAATTAGAAAACATAATGACTAATGCTTTCATTCATCAATACTCAAATATTTTAGTATCACCAAGGAAGTTTGAATTAATACTCATAACGTCAAGGTCCAAAATATGTGATGACTCCAACATTAGGTAAATTCTCAATACCAGACGTCTCGTATTCCAAGTGAATACTCATGCAATCCTATTTTTCCACACAAGTTTATGTAAATGTACAGGCCGCTATATCTCCAGGGAAATCTGTAAAAACCTTTATATCTTGTACCATCGATGTTTTATATACAGATGAAGGTATCCTTGGATGAAAATGCTTACAGTAAGATTATTGTCTACCAACGATACTTGTTTGATTTTATTTCTTTTGATTTTTAGATGTTTTAACTGAGCGGAATTATTGATAGGAAGATTGCTGATACTTTTATTATCTACCACTTTTGAAGTGAATTTGGCAGTACTTTTGTAACACGACAAGACAGACTGCACAGATGGTGAAGTATTTTAAGTAGTCTCCTTACTACTGGCACTAAGCCGAGTGTTGGGCTTAGTCAAAGTATTTTGGCGAATCCAGAGTCGGAAATTGCAATGCGGTTTTGTGTTTTGGTTGAAGTCTGCCGCATTCATCGTCAATAATTCCCTTATCTGGTAAATATTAAAATAATGTTGTGTTTTGTACGATAAGGTACGATGGGGTTGGCATATCCTTGTGGATAAAACCCTTATTTAAAATAAAGAATTCAAAAAAAGAAACGAGTGTTGTGTGTTTGATCCCCAGACGGGCAAAAATTTGTGTGATCCACAAATAGTTGTTTCGTATCTAGGTATTGTCTAGAGTCTGATCATAGGACTGGTAGATGACAATATGCTCGCCCTTTATTATGTGGTACCTACAGCCATAGCTGACGTCACCGAGATGAAGTGGATTAAGCGTGTACCTGACGCTTCGCAGATATAGGTATAAGACCAGGAAAAATCGACAAAAATTATGTGAAGTCTGGATTACAAAAAATATGCTTCAGGAACTTATCTATATTAATTTTATAAAGCTGAAGAGTTTGTTTGTTTGTTTGGTTGAACGCGCTAATCTCAGGAACTACTGGTTCGAATTGAAAAATTCTTAGTGATAGTTAGTTAGGAAGGCTATAGAATATAATTATAACATCACGCTACAACCAATAGCAGCGGAGCATCAATGAAAAATGCTGCAGAAACGGGGGAAATTCTCTTATCAGGAAGACGAAGATGCGCGAGTCAGCTAGTTACTCATACACATGTATATTAAATTTTACGTAAGTACATATTAATGTAATCGCAAGTAGGTACCTATGTGTACCAATAGTACATACTGTATGTATGTGCATAACCGACAAAAGGCAGCAATAACAATATTTGTTTAGGACCAGACAAAGGAATGTCGTCGCTTTTTACTCCAATAACCATAATTATATAAATACGAGTAAAAAGGACCGAAATTTTGTCCTTTGGCGTTTTGCTGAATTTTCTTGTTCTTTTCCCTGGGGTCAAAGAGGGAACGTGGAAATAAGGGATATGTATTATATACCTACTTACCTGAACTGAATAGAAGGTCAAAGTCTCGATTGTGATTTGAAACGCTTTACAGAGTTAAACACGTGTTTTCTTTTAAAAGTACGCTACCAAAGAGCATATTAAATTAAGACTCTTTTATATTTAAATATTACTAGAAAATTCGTGTTCCAAATTATTAGAATGCTTCTAGTTAAACTAAAAGGTTTGGGCTTATTACAATGAGTGGGGACTTAACTTGTCACCACTAGGTTTCAAGATCACTTTAATCCCTTGTGTAGAACGTAGGTTTGCACGACACACAACAAGTTTATTATTGCTTGTATGTTAATCGCTGCTTAAAAATATTAACAGTATCTAATACGAAATAAAACGATTATATAAACAAAATGACTCCACTTTTTAGCTAACGGTTGCTTACTTACATATTACATTAAAGTGTAACCTAGCCAGTCATATCATAGTGAGAGATCGATGAACTGCCACGCAAAGATCTCGAGTTCAATCCCAAGGTACGCACCACTGACTATTCGAAGTTATATACGTAGTAAATAGTTAATTATCGCTCGGTAAAACATAATTGGGCAATTGAAATTAAACTACTTTATACGGATTTTATCGCGTTATTTATTTGACACTTTATTACATAATTTAGAAATTGTTACACTACTACTATTAAACTTTATTACGAATAACATTCGCGTAAACAGAAGACAATATAATTGGGCAATTGGAAAGTCTGTGTTTTCCATTATGTTTTCGAAGATACGTAAATTTTGCTAAACCACACTGGGCCAGCGTGGTAGTCTATAGCCTAACCCTTCTAACACTGAGAAGAGCCCTGTACCTAGTAGTGGACAGTTTATATATATCTGTATAAAACTTTTTTTTGACTGTTGTTTGATTCCAGGCTCTACAGAACTTTTTTTTTTTTTTTTTTTTTTTTTTGTGCCTAGGAAAAATGTTTGATGCACTATCCGCCGGCTAGGGGACGGTACCGGCGGGGCGAGGCTCTACAGAACTAAACCAACCCTGTGGTTAGTTTAGTTCTGTCGACCCTAGAATCTAATTCTAATAAGTAGATACAATTTAATTAATGTATCTTTCTGATAATGGTGTTCATGTGCTGCTACCTAGTACAGTTTATTTTTCAAATTTATTCTCTCAAAGTATTCTCTAAAGTCCCACAGCTATCTGTAGTTCGAGCCACACACGATAAAATCGTTTTATTTACGACGTCGCCAGATGGCGCGAGTCGTTCCCACTATCTGTTGCCGGGAGTAGCGAGTACATGATAGCGAACTATGTACGAATGTGTACAAGCATGAAGGTTGTAGTGACCTTGACATATAATTGATTACTGTTATCTTATTACTAACAGCTGCCTCAGCTTTGTGTACACAAACTACATATATACTCACGCGTCTTTCTGTGAAAAGTTAGGCGGTGTTGTAATACAGTTGTATTTTTCCACCCATGTATTTAAGTTTCTATCTGTGCGCTCTCGATACATTTCCAAAGGCGTAAGAGGTGTCCTTTTGTAGTCGAATTTTGCCAGCTATGTTTTAAATCCTAGGTGAAGGGCATTTCCAGCACATAATCAGATACCATTGTTTAGACGCACGGTTTTTGTTTTAGGAAGTTCTTAGTATCCACTGAGAAAGGGGTATGTCCATCGGCGGCTCAGCAGTAGACAAGATGTTCATTAATATTAAAATTCTTCTTTGATTTCAATAGGAATTTTGATATCAATGTTGAACTATATGAAGTTCGGAGTAATGAGAATGAATATTGAGAAATTTTATTATTTTCGACAACCGTGTTGCCATTTATAACAAGGGAATATAAGAACAGGGTTGCCGCTACATAATCAAATACTCAATTATTAAATCGATTATGATTTTCAATAAATAGTAATGAATATACTGCCTCCGTGGCGTAGCGGTAGTGAATGCGACTGCTGTGCATGAGGTCTCGGGTTCGAATCCCGGGTCAGGCCAACAAAAAGTTATTGGGTTTTTCTGTTAAGAAATCTCAATAGCAGCCCGGAGTTAGGAAGTTGGCGGTGTAAGACACCCCCGTGCCTCGGAAAGCACTTAAAGCCGTTGGTCCTGCGCCTGATCTCTCTCCGGTCGTGTCGTATTGCCGTCCCATCGGATCATGACAGTTAGGGAACAGAGAGTGCACTTGTGTTTGCGAACACACTTGTGTACTATAATATCTCCTACGCAGATGGCCAGTCTCCGTTAAGACTGGCCGCGGTGACCGAAATTCGGTCTGGAGGACATTATTATCATTATTATTAATGGATATAATATTATGATCAGGTGTGTTCAAATACTCAAACGAAGTTTATAGTATAAGATTGCAAACGTAAAACGTACATTATAGATATCTATTTATAACAGTGATTTATTATTGTTTTTGTCCGTATGTCAGTGTGAGTTACCAAAAATATTTTGTTCGTTAAAATATATCTATTTAATCGATTAAACGAGGCTCGCCTCGATATAAAAGGGAGAAAATCTGGCAACATTTTTCGTTTTCCTATCAATCCTGTCTTTGCCTACACGCTTGCGCCGCTGTGTTTGGTGATTTCTTTCTTTGCGATAATAATTTTTCTAACGACAAGCCTTACCAATGGATCCCGAACCCACTTCAAATGACGACCCCAGCTTTGTTATGGACTCCGCATCCGCTTTGCATGACGACCCCGGCGGCTCTTTGATCACGAATACCGATTTCGCTTCTCACGACGACTTTGGCAACCGAAACATGGACATAAGTGGAAACCGTAGTACACCTCAATTCCCCACCTCAGCTATGATGCCCTTATCCTGATTGTTTGTGGAACAAATCAGTTGAAATAAGCCCGTTCCTATTATGGTGAACATAATATAAGGTTTAATGTTACCTATTCAATAGAGATAAGCAGAGACAGGGGCAACAACCTACTAGAAGATGCCGAATGCACATTAGTAAGGGCCAAAATATAAAGTCGGCACATTAGCCGTAAGATATATTTTGTTTATGTAATCACTACATATTATAAAACAAAGTCCTCCGCCGCATCTGTCTGTCTGTCTGTCTGTTCGCGATAAACTCAACAACTACTGCACCAATTTACATGCTGTTTACACCAATGGATAGAGTAGTTCTCGAGGAAGGTTTTAGTATATAATTTGTTAAGTTTTTGTATAGATTGGCTAAAATATAACGATATTTGTTGGAGATGTCGGAAAAAATAACCCGTCTGGGAGCTTTCAACGAAAACGCTGCCTAAACCCTTTGAGATATAACAAAATAATGTACGGTGGAATTGTGTATTTTATATAGGTCTACAGAAAAGTCCGCAATGGCATATGTCTATCTCTTAAGGATAACATACTATATCCACTTTAATACTTAAAAAAATCGGCAATTATAAAGCTATTTACACAAATACGGTATTAATCCTTATTATTTTAAATACATTAGTTGGCTTAAGCGTTTCATGAAGATTATTTTTCCGCTTTACACCATGCAAATTAAATGAACACCTTAGGAGATATAGCTAAATCAAAATAATGCGCAACGAAATTAGTTTCGAGTAATGAGGGTATAATGTTTCTTTTAGATGCCCCTGGAGGCACAGGTAAAACATTTTTAATAAATTTATTATTAGCAAAAGCACGATGACAGAAAAATTGCCCTAGCTGTGGCATCGTCCGGCATAGCAGCCACACTTTTGGAAGCTGGGCGACCGCCCATTCCACATTCAAACTGCCATTAAAAATATGTAGTGATGACGTCACTAGCATTTGCAATATTTCTAAACAATCTAAACGTTTTTTGATTTGTTTGCCTCATAAATAATTGCCACTCAAAAAATAATCTAAATTAATATTATGTATAACGAGGAAAGATGATTGATGTTTTGTTTGTAACGATTTAACTCAAAAACTACTCAACCAATTTTACCGAAAGCTATAATATCATCACCTCAGAGTTAACATAGGCTATTTTATATTTTCTGTAAAGAACCCGTGCGAAGCCGGGGCAGGTTGCTAGTGATAAATAATAAAGAAACAGGACGCAATGTAATAGTAAGCTATTGCTGTAATTGCATTGCTGGCCGGCGGACAGTGGGTTGTTGCTCCCATGTCATGACCATTTTATGATATTTAGGTTGGGCTAGACACCAAAGCAACATAATATGTGCACCTGCTACATTTTTGGATCATGTATTAATTGTTTATGACATGGTTAGCCATGAGGACAATTAATGTTTTTTACATAAAAATAAAATAAAAATATCTTAAAATCCCTAACTTTTTTTTAAGCCTTTGGTACGTCTATTAAATTGGTGCTTTAGTAGACTATGATTTTATGTATATTGCAGGAATGTTCACTTTAGGCCGAAGTTTGTATGGAAGGTAGACATAGCCCTTTCTCTTGTGAACACCAAGGAGAGCCGCTTGCGCTTGTGTACCGGGAACGCTGTCAGATCATTGTGCAGCCTAACAGTTTTTCTGTTTTGCGAAATTCTCAGATGCCTTGATTGGTTGCCAGGAATTAAGGGCTGAGACACAAACCCGGTATTTAATAATCGCACATCATAATTTAATAAGAGCAAGTTTATGCCACTAAAGTAAGGAAGCCATACTAAGTAAAACCTATAATTTTTGAAGTGAAATCTTATTTAGGCGCGTTGACCACTTCTTGGGTGTGTAGGCTACCTACGGTGATATTTTTATCATTTATAATTACACCTGTTTGCATATATTATGTAAACAATATTACCGGCACATAATTATTGTACTGGCTGGTCGCTAGAATAGTGAGAACGCGAATTCAATATTCAAAAAGGTAAAATATTCTAGGCTCGATGCGTACGAGTCGTCAGTTTTAGAAATATTTTTCAGTTGTTGACACGAATTTGGGTAGATCAGTATATATATTAATAATTGTTGATTATCGTATTATGGTGTCCATTTTATAGCTTTGAGTTTCTTTATTTCTTCATGCTAAATTAATGCTACAAATATCATGGAACTCGCGTCATCGTCACGCTTCCACGCTTTATAATTTTTTTAGCATTAACAATATCTCAGAAATGGTGCGTCCTACGCAAAAAAATTGCATACATATGACAGTGTGGGTTCACGCGGGTAGAGGGAATGATCAAGTATGTATTCAATAAATTAAAATAAGAAATTAAATGCTTAATAATGCCGCAGTGCTATATCAGCATCTAGGTCACAGCTAATGCTTAAGTTCATTAGATGAATCCTAATGGTTGGAAAAATTGTGGTTAAATACTGTGCATTTAAAAGGGCAATATTAAGGCATCTTACTTAAAAAACAATAAAAAAATTTAAGTATTTATGTAGACCGAGCACTAACAAACAAAATACTGATTAATGTTCGCCCAGTCGTCGAAATTCGACCATAATTATTGTTAAAATATTAAGGGATAGATGAAAATACAGAACAGTTTTTCTTCAGCTATCTATTAAAAAACTTGGCAAACAGAAGAGACAAAGGTACTAAACTGTTTTGACTATGTCTATTTTTGTAGATAAAAGATAGAAAAAAAAAATACAGTATACGTGTATTTGTACCTCAACAATTAGGGTCATGAATAACTTCTGCCTGCATTATGAATGACCAAAATTTTTAAAGGTTTCTTCCGGACTACTTTTAATCCCTGTATCGCAGTGGGTTTTAAGAACATTTCAACAACAATGGGGAACACGCAACACTCAGCAGACTATCAGTGGTGAGGCGACAGCTTAAACCAACCTTAATTTATAATGATAATGAATCAAACTGAAGTATCATAAATAGGGGTAGATATGGTGTTGCAGAGTGTTATACAGAACAGCAGTGGTTTAAGCAGTTTATGAACCGCATAATTCTTCTTTTATATAAAAAACTAGCTTTTGCCCGCGGCTTCGCTCGCGTTAATTAAGAATTTGACAATCAATTCGGGTTGTACTCTGCTTGTAATAATATAATTCAATCATGATTCGAAAGACACGTGGCGCCATCTATTACCATAAGAACTTTATTATTGTTTTCCTCGGGAACAGTAATTTTTTTCGGGATGAAATGTAGCCTATGTCCGTTTCTGTACACCTGTCAACGTATATGCAAAATTTCAGGATGATCGGTTCAGTGGTTTAGGCGTGAAAAGGTAACAAACAAACAAACAAACAAACTCATTTTCGCTTTTATAATATTAGTTAGGATTAGGATTAAACCCGTCATGGGCGGCCACGGCCGCACGGCCAATTGACGAAAAGAGTAGGTTAAAAATAATAAATTGGTTGTTCACCAACATGATACAAGAGACTGGGCACACGTGTGTCCAGTTCGTGAATCGTGTCTCTCTCTCCGATCGTCCAAGTACGTTCTTGCTGTTCCGACTTAGTTGTCGTAACAACAACATTGTTATGTTGCCTAGTGGCAGCGTATCAAACATTTGTGGTGTAAACTTAAATATAAATAATTTTAATAACTTTAATAATATTATATTAGCTTAAAGAGTATTTAAGTTCAATAGTACTAGTGTAACATTTTCAAAATTATGTAATAAAGTGTTAAATAAACAACGCGATAAAATCCGTATATAGTAGTTTAATTTCAATGAATAACATTCGAATAAATGTAAGACAATATTATGTAAGCATTTGTAATGATTAGTACTTGACTTTGTGGTCGTCTATCACCAGACTTTAGGTTAGAACTGCAGCAATATCTCCAATGTACAGACATCGACCAGTCACAATTTAAATTTATGTATATGTAGATAAGGAGTGTTTATATTATATAATATATATCTAATATAATATATTCTATCACATACACACAACACCATCTAGACCAAACTAAGCAGAGCTTGTACTAGAGGTACTAGACAATGGATAAACATACATATTATATACTTCTTTTTTTGTTAATTCTAAATAATATATATGAAATTACAAAAAAAAGTACGGATACATAGAAACACCCAGGCCAAGACAAACATCAATGTTCATGCACACAAATGTTTGACTTGTGCGAGAATCGAACCCGCGACCTCAGGCGTTGTAGTCGGTTACACTAAACACTACGCCATCGAGACTGACAAACATATTATAATAATAATATTCTATCACATACACACGTCACCATCTAGCCCAAACTAAGCAGAGCTTGTACTATGGGTACTAGACAATGGATAACATAGATATATACTTTTTTTCCGTAAATACTTACGTTATATACATAGAAACACCCAGACCAAGACAAACATCCATGTTCATGCACACATATGTTTGACTTGTACGGAAATCGAACCCGCGACCTCAGGCGTGTCAGTCGGTTACACTAACCACTACGCCATCGAGACCGAGAAACATATTTCTCCTCCTATTTAAAATAGATTCCCATTTAAACATTATACCCAAAGTTCCAACCCCCTTATAAACATTTAAACAATAACCCTCACTAATACCTAAATCATACTCAATTATTTATCCTTATTGCTTTTCGTAGTACCCAATTAATTCAAATTTTAATAACACTAGGCTCTGTATAACAGTTATATTAGTTTCACTCGAAACCGAATCTCGTTGGCAATAAAACGCCTTGTTTACGCTCAGTGACATCTGGCGACGGTCACGAACAATTGCTACTCAAATGTTATTACGTGGAAATTGGATAGCATTGATGTGGCATCGAAAATGATAATGGTTTGCAGAAATTGGCTTTGGTCGTTACACAAGTGATTGATCGATTGAACCCAGACATTCATATTCTTATGTCTATGTCTCCAAAGAGTTAGGCAGAGGTGTACCTATCACAATTCACCAGCTATTGTTTTTAGTTCCACATAATAAAGGGCGAGGGTATTGCTGCTTCTTGGGCACAATTCCAGACTTAATGCAGCTACTTAGAAATGGGTAGTATTTAACTAACTGCATAGAAAAAAATACTAATTGCACATCAAAATATATTTAAAGAGATCAAACTAAGGCGACGGAGCCCCGCTTGGCGGGGCTCCTATTTTTGGGTGGGTTTAAGAAGGAACCTAACATAACTTAACCCTTCGGAGACGGAATACAGTGATTTGAGGCATATAGGTGCTCGTTATGATATATTTTAGTAAGCATATTTTGCTGTGCAATTAGTATTTTTGATGGTCATTATATTTAATCCCCTTAGAAATTATTGATAGAATGTTCGGCACGGCAATCGAAATCGCGGCTGTACTACATAACTTCGGGTTAAAGCGGTGATTTTCGTCATTGAGTGTGGAACTATGTCCAGTAAACTATAATAGGCTCATCCCCAATCATGAGTGTCCTAAAATCAGAGCTGGTGAAATGTAATACATATCTGCCTACTATTTTAGTATATATGTAGGTGTGAAACTACATATATATGTATGCATATAATATGTATGTACCTACATAAGTAGAGTATCTTTACTTATTGATACCAATAAGATGGCAAATAAAAAAAGGCTTATGTTTAACATATCACCAGATATAGTAAAATATAACAGTCACAAATAGTAAATGATCACCAAAATTAAAACCGCATTTTAATACCAAAAATATTAATTGCACAGCAAAGAGATCAAAATAAGTTGACGGAGACCGACGGAGCAGGGCTCCTATTTTTGGGTGAGTTTAAGAAGGAACCTAACATAACCTAACCCTTCTGAGATGGAATGCAGTGATTTGAGGCGTATTGGTGCTCGTTATGATATATTTTAGTAAGCATATTTTGGTGTGCAATTACTATTGTTGGTGGTCGTTATATTTAATCCCATAAAAAACAACTTAACTGATAGTAACATGAAGCAGATAATAGGCGCAAGTAGAGGCATTTCTATCTGCACAAGTTACTCGTATATCTAACTCGTGCATGTAGCCTACGTGAGAAACTTGTGCATGTACTCTGCGCCAATTACTTGCGTCGTATAAAAGTATCATAAGTGTTGCCACTGTTCACTATATCAAGAAAGAGTATCGAGCGAGAGGGTCAAATATAATAATAATAATAATTTATTTATTGCAGAAATCTGGTTCCATAGTCAACATATAAAAATCATAACATAAAAAATAAAATTGAAAATCACAATAAGTATATAATAAATATTATTTCATTCAATTCAATTAAAAATAAATAAATAGGCTAAAATTAATTATTACATTAGTTAAAATAATACATGTCATAGAAATTAAATCAATATAAGTAAAAAGACATGTCATAACATCAGATAAAATAAAAATAAATAAATTAAACATCAAAACCAATAAATTTATTAATTTCAAACTGTGATGAAATTTATCACAATTTGAAATTATAGCAAATATAGCTGGTCGTACTTCTGCCAGAACTGCACATCCTTAAAGAGCAAGGAAACATTACTGTGATAAAGAACAAGGTTATTCCATTGCCTGGAGTGCGCAGTGGTCGTGTAAGTGACTGTTGTGCATGGAAGTACCAGGTCAAGTAAAGTATTATTCCGTTTTCCTGTCAAGAAAATTTTTGCAGCAGCACTGAATCTGTTACTTTTGCCGGTAAACGGGCATAGATTCGCTTCCGATTGCATCCCTATTATTCTAATTTCTGTCCAAAATTAATATGTTTATTATTATTACGTCAGACTTAAAGCCAGAGCTCGAAATACAGGTATAATAAACCTCTGCCTATCCTTTCTGGAATACGTACAGCTGTGTACGTATTTGACTACGAACTTCAGTTATTTTGAGATAGATTCCGCTACGCCCTAACTTAAATTTGTTATGAATATCTATGACTGTTGATATAGGACGGAAAATACCTTCAGATATTGTAACAGGTCTAAATTTAGAATATCGTTGCCCTTTTGTTGTAAAGGTCAAATGTTGACCGCTATGTGGATAAAAAAATACAATAAGTTAAATAGAAGCCAATACTAATACACTTGGGTTTTTCTTCCAAGAGAATTGAGATTGGCTAGTCAAAATGGTGCTTGATTGATTTATTTGAATTACTCACATTTTTTTAAACGATAATGCTCAAATAAAAAAAAAGATCAAACAAATAGTAAATACAAAATCCTTTTTTCGAACATTGCTACTTAAAAATTATTCATCATACAATCTGCGATTGCTTCAATATTGCTATTAGTTAAACGTGCCTTAAGTCCATTTTTTATGGTCAAACTATATTTATGCTAAATTTCAATGAAATTGGTTAAGCGGTTCCTATAACGATGTAATAAAGGGACAGAGTTACTTTCGCATTTATATCAGTACCAGTTATCCCTCGAGAAAAGATTTTTTTTCTGGATGCAATGTACCCCATAGTCTGCTGATTTACGAGATTGCATGATGATAGGTCGAGTAGTTTAGGCGTGGAATCATAACAAACAAATAAATTCACATTCATTCATTTTTGCGTTCTGGACAAAGGCCAGATTAAGAGCACCTTGAACCGACGGGCGTGTATGAGCAATGTGATGAAAGTGAATGATGCCAGAAAAGTGTGTCAGGATCGTACAAAATGGAAATCCGTAGTCTCTGCCCACCCCTCTGGGAAACAGGCGTGAATCTATGTATGTATGTATGTTAATTCACGTTCATAATATTAGTCTGGATTTTGATACGTGAAGAGATAACTTTGTACGCCATTTATAAACATATGGCGCGCAAAAAGGAGTATGGTTTTTGGCATAGTTAAAGTTTGAAAAAAATAAGGAGTGCAAGAATCTAAAGTTTATAAATTAGCGTATGTATTTATTTATTCTATTGCTGTCGAATTTCGGCCAGTAGGCAATCACTAGTTTTTATTAATAGTAGGATCTCGCACACTAAGGAATACTAAATAATGGCAAGAAAATATATGCAATACTCCGATTCAAGATCACGTTTCTCTTCTCTAATCAATATCATATATTATTAATTAAGTATACGTGGGTAGTATAACCGTAGAATTTAACCCAGGTTCATTATAACTGCTTATTTATGTTAGATACCTACGGCGAATATTCATTTGCGAATGAACTGAGAATAAACACTAGATCCAACACTCAGTGAATATTCGGTAAAATCAAGGCGTGATTTGAATAATGAATTTGTACGAACGCTAAATTTAATTAATTTGTTTGATTGACTTGGTGCTCTTTACGTTTGAATTTAATCTGGTTGTTAGGACTTACATAAAGTGGCACAAAGTAGTTCTTGGAAGCGCCATGTTTTAAGTCCTTGTCATATGTATAAGTTTGGCAATCTGCAGGTTTGACCATTTTGATTATGTATATATAATTGTTTTGTTTTTTAAAAAGAGAACTGCTGCACTAGGAATAATTTCTGTATCGCGGAGGATTTTACAAACATTCAAACAACTAACATAAATAACACCCAGACTCGGGACAACAATTTGTGGAACACACAATTTTTTGTCTGCGATCGAGCCCATAACACTCGGCGCGGCGGCAATAGTGAGGCGGCAATAGTGAGGCGGCAATAGTGAGGCGGCAATAGTGAGGCGGCAATAGTGAGGCGGCAATAGTGAGGCGGCAATAGTGAGGCGGCAATAGTGAGGTGGCAATGGCGAGGCGGCGACTTAAACCACTACGCCATATGTGCAGTTTTTTCATAAGGTATAGGACGGTTGAACTCACATTTTTTATAGGACTAGTTTTGGTACCCAAACGGCCAAAAGTTTATGATGTTAATATGTTGGTATAAAAAGCGGTCTTGGGAAGACTAATAAGCGACTAGTCCAATGATAAGCGCAGCTTTAGATTATGGATGCTTCAATTCAACACTAGGGGCTTATTGAAATCTTGCTTGAAAGAAGTTATAGCGCTGTCAGCGCAAGGAACTGAAACTGGTTCTAGCCTTTTTAAGGTCCAGTTAATGGCGCGAACGCAACAAATGTATGGTTGCAGTCTCTGACGAATGAATATTTTTCTGTTCTGTAGCTGGTCCAGGTTTGAGAGGTAAGCTCGATGTACCTTATCGGTATATCTTACTTACATAACTTTTGTGACTTCAAAGTCCGACAGTAAAGAGTGTAAGACTGTTGCTATTTAGGAATATGAGCAGGTTTTATGAAGCATTTTTGACTGAAAGTCTCAGGAACACCTTGTTGGCATGGGCATCAAACACCTAGTCCGATCCTACCCAGCGCCAATTAAGAATAACGAGGCATTTGTGTTATAATGCGAAAATAAATATTTTCCATAATCTATATAATATTATGTTCTATGTGTTACATCTGGAAGGATCATCTATACTAATATTATACAGTTCAAGAGTTTGTTTGTTTGTTTGAACGCGCTAATCTCAGGAACTACTGGTTCGATTTGAAAAATTATTTTAGTGTTGGATAGCCTATTTATTAAGGAAGGCTATAGGCTATATAACATCACGCTATGACCCACGGGGGCGGCGCAGTAACGATAAACGCGGTTGAAACCGCGGGAACATCTAGTCATGAAATAAAATTATCACATTTTGCATCTCTCATAATTTTATTCAACACGAATTTTAGCCCGAATTATTACGAGCATTCATTCTCTAAACTCATGGTTATGAATAAATAAGGTACACAACAAACTACGGTAAATTATTAAATTGCCACGTAAAAGCACAAGGTCGGCTTTAGGATTACCGCACACTGTCAAGTACTAATTCCATCTAAAAACTTGGCCAAGTCCGATCAGTACAATGTTCTATGTAGTTTAATTTCAATGTATGACATTCGCGTAAATGTAAGACGATATTATAAAATTTCTCCTTTAAAAAAATAATCGTACATATATTTAGTGGGCTATTTGCAAAGGATTTTTTTTTCCATTTACTGATAAATTTAATAAACTTCCACATCACTAAATAGAGTAAGGAATAGAGCAGTACAGTTATTTATCCTAGCTTTAGCTCATAGTCAGTTGCACTCACTAATCGGTAAACGATTAGCGGTTAAGCAACGTTGGGTGCGGTCAGTCTATAGATGGGTGACCGCTTAGTGGTATTTCATCTGAGCATCTTCGTGCTTCCGAGGGCACGTAACAAGTCGGTCCCGGTTGTTGTCAAATTGACAGTAGTCGTTAAGCCATGTCAGAGGCCTACGGGCGACTTGAACAACTCTTGACAACAGGTTGGCCACTAACCACACGAAAAAGAAAAGAAGAAGACATTAGTACCATGGTTTGAAGAGCATGTACCTTACTAATAACTAACAATAATTGGAAAACTGACAATTTATTGAGTGTTGTGGGTTCTACTGCAGGTTGTACCGAAGGTATGAGTGTCTTTTTCTTTGTTCGGTTTTTCAAAGTTTGTAAATATTTCAGTGACAGGAATTATACGGTTCATTATAATAGATGTAAATAAAAAGAAAGAAGATAATATTAACAGGTTATCAGAGTTTGTTTATTCTTTGATCCATTGTTTTCACTATCCTCCGACCACAGAGGCACCACCTATATATCAAACGGTGTGGTATGCTTGTGACCATACAATTCTTGTTGAAGAAAGTAACCTCTTTTAAATGATTTTTGAGTTACATAGCTAACTCAATCAGTCCTTTTTCCCCAAAAAGGAAGAGTTAAGACTACAGAAGAATGATGATGCGAAACAAATACCCACACCACACCCACACACACACACACACACACACACACACACACACACACACACACACACACACACACACACACACACACACACACACACACACACACACACACACACACACACACACACACACACACACTCACCACACACACAGACTCACACACACACACAAACACATACTTGATAATACCTTTATAGAAATTGTCTTCTTTTCTTATTTCTTTTTTGTATTGTCTTTCCCTTTGATTCATAGAATGATAAAGACTTACAGTGGATACATAAATACGGGGGGCGCTGACCTTTGAAATACAGGTACATATACCTAGTTCAGGGGTCAGAGTTTCTTTCAAGTACATATTCTTAAGCCTTATTTATTGATTGTATTGTGTCATATAATTTTGAGTAATAAAGATTATCAAAGATATTATTAAATGGAAAATGGTACGCTACATCATTTTGATGTGAAATATCTATAGCTGCACGTAAAACCGATTGCTGGCGTGGCGACGCGTCGCCACGGCATGAAATATGCATGCAGTGAATATATGATAGTATTTTACATTATGCCATATTAGTTCCTGTCGTAATCTGTTCTTTTATGCATATTACTTGTACAGAATAATTTCGATGTCTTACATCTGCCAGGCTTCCCGTGACGGCTCACAATTTTTTTTTGCACATTGACATGCCCGAACGACATTTGTACTACATCCTAACTAATATTATAAATGCGTATGTGAGTTTGTTTGTTACATTTTCACGCCTTAACTACTCAACCAATCATCATGAGGGAACCAGAAAGGATACATTATATGCAGAAAGAAGTACTGTTTGTAACCTAACCTACATTTAAGTTAGCAAATCCGCATTTTCTTTCACACTTCATTGCTCTATATCTTTATTCATTAAATAAATCGTATACTTAATCACAACAACTAGGATAAAATACACAAACAGCAACAAACTGATATTCAAATATTGAAAGTGTACAGCCAACCTAAATAATCCCATAAAAGCGTAAAGTTTGCTTAAGCGGACGCGGCCTTTATAAACCGTGTGAGATAATCCTCACCATTGTATAAGCGCCATTACCCAGGGTGTATCCACCTATTGTCCTTAGCAACCCGTATGTCTTATCTATACCTATGAAAAGTGGAGTGTCTGTGTGATTTATTGATGCGTCTGAGATGAATGAAACGTCATAGCGGAGGACGAGTGAAATTATCATTTGGTTTGAACATTCTTTCTTTGTATGAAGTAAAATGATTGAAGCTCGTATAATTATGCTTAATAATTAATGTAAGTGATTGTGTCAGTGTCATATGCAACTTTTTTTTGGAGTAGTAGTACTGGCTGTTTAGAATAAATATGTACTTTCTGTTTACCTACTGTTACGCCTCACTCATGAATGAAAGCGCTGAAAGATAGGTCTCACTATTCTCTTCCATCTTCTTCCCCCCTGCCATCATCCGTCCTCTTAATATACTTATAGGCTACGTACAATATGATCAGTAAGACCGCGTTCTTGCTTGTCACCTATGTGATTTGCGGTATTCAGCAGTTTGGTTGTGTTTTCTGGGCATTGCTTCTGTGTTGTCAAAAAAGCTATTTTTATTTAAGTCAAGATAAATTAAATATAAATACATTGTATAATTCTATACAGTACTTACTATTATATTGCTAATAGACATTTCGTTTTAAAGTATGTGTGAAATTACAATATTCATTAAGCAATTCTTCAATAGTCATTTTTTTTAATTTTGTTTAAAATTCGATGATCGGGATGTTTCTCTGTTATGCATAGGGAAGTGGATATATACTTTTCATTCTTGCTAACACCATATCTTGATCGTGTGATAATGAAAACTGAGTGATTTTAGTTGAGGTTGTGCTCCAGGAGTAGCATGGTATCGGATGGCCGAATGTCATGATTTCTTATTTTTGTTAATAATTCTGTTCGGGAGTTTTTATTTATTCAATTGGCAACACAGCCAACTATCATTTTTAAATAGTGGGGTTATTTTATTGTGGAGGGGAAAAATAACTCGTTCTCTCGGCGAAAGATCGCTCAGCAGTAAGGAACTAGCATTCAACTGAGTAAGACGTTCTCAATAGTCTGTGTAATTGCTGTGAGTTGGGTAATATAGTCACATAATATTTAAGACGATTGAGTTTCATTATACATAGTAATTTCTATCGCTGAAGGGTAGGCTAAGGTGTATTTAAATTCAAAAAGCATCCATCTAAATCACATTTTATGAACGTCAAAGGTTATCGGTTAATATATTCACTAAAGTTACTGAATTTATGTTAGCTTCTAGGCTCAGGCAAAGGGTTGAGCCCACAAGCAGATAGTTACCTCATCTACCGTTTTTAGTTTTAGACTCCATGCTGCTACTGAAACTTTAATAATATTGTCTTACGTTTACTGGAATGATATATTAAAATTAAACTACTTTATACGTATTTTATCGCAATGTTTAGCTGAAAACACATTTTTACATAATTTTGAAACTATAACACTAACAAAATTAGACTTTACAACTATTTTAAACTATTAACCTACTGAGTCATAGCGGTACACTGGCAGCCACTCACAATACGTTTTTAATTATGTCTAGTATTCTAAGATTTAACAGATTAAATTATTAAACTATGTATTTAGATTTATACTTTCCTAACTATGCGGTTGCTTTTCAGCAGCCATGATCCCGGGAAGACTATTTTAATATGAATAAAAAATTTATGACACAAACATCCAAAAATTCTGCTTGAGTCAGAAATCGAACCCGAGTCCTTATATATGCTTATATATATATACATATATATATATATATATATATATGTATATATATATATATATATATATATATATATATATATATATATATATATATATATATATATATATATATATATATATATATATATATATATATATGTCGGAGCGTCTATATTGGAGTTGAATAAAGCGCCATCTATTGGTGTGTTACGGAACGTCAAGCGTAAGCTTGAGTGGTGAGGTCGCCATAGAGCCAATGTGTCAGTTGAAGTGACAGTTATAACTGTCAGTGTCATATTGACGTTATATAAGCGCCGGATACTCGTGCGCGGGCACATTCGGGTGACGAACTCGATGCGTTACGGATCAAATCAGAGATAATCACAGTAAACCTTTATTGTTTTATTTCTTTTGTATTTATCTATCATTAGTATACGTACGAGGTATAATACCACGCCTATATTTTGTTGCTACAGCATGTCAAAAGCGAGTGTTGCCGTTCTTACTCTCCGACATCAGAAGTGGGATCACGAGTTGCCGTCCTAATATACACACGGCAGCCAACGTGCAGATACACTTTTTAATTCATTCATTCGCAGGTTTAAGGTGCTCTTAACCTGGCCTTTGCCCAAAACGTCTCCGATCTGATCAAGAAACGTTCACTTAGGTCTGCCTCTTGCGACTGTTCCATTCACGCTAGCCTTATAAAGTTTCTTATTCAGTCTTTTCTCGTCCATTCTTTCTACATTCTGGATTCTTTGATATTCGTAAAATGCTAAAAATACTTTTGAAGCAGACTACGGATGGTGATTTCTGCTCTACATAGGAGAGCACAGTAAAATAAAGACACAAATAAGTGTAAACTGCAAATCATCGGCGAAGGCGTCGAGCCAATATCAATAAAATCCGCCCCGAACCTTGAACCAAAGTATTATATGAAAGAACACTTTATTTCTCAAATAAATATCCTCCGGAATAACTATCAAACTGAAGGGGATAGTCACGTGATGTTAATAGTTATCGATACACATTTTATGGACTGTGTGGTCCTAAAGCTGGGTTTTTAAGGCCGTATTGTTACTTTGACCTTGTTAGTCCAATAGACTTGTAATTTAATGACTTGTATACTTTGTATTTGCGTATACTAGTGAATAAGATCGTACAACCAGCTTGTTATCCAGTAATTCAATTAGTCAAACCCAAGAAGAAGCAGACCACAGCTAGACTTCTTGATACTTTGAGCTCATTCTGCATAAATAGAAACACCAATGATTAAATTATGTTCGGGTACTTTGAAATAACTTCACTAGAACATTGAGACAACTACCATCTTAGTGTGACCATGTACCCGTGACCATGGCTGCTGAAAAGCAACCGAAACGTCGAGGAAAGTGAAAACTTAAGTATAAATAGTTTTAATAGGTTTAATAATTAAAAATTTGTATAATTTAATAGTAGTAAAATAAACAACGCGATAAAATCCGTATAAAGTAGTATAATTTCAATGACTAACATTTGCGTAAACAAAATACAATATTATGAGTAAGATTCAATTTGCTGATCCTGTGTTCTGTCAGGAATTTTTCTGACGCAGCAACCAAAAATGACAGCAGCCGCTGAGACAAGACCGGCCCGCATGACACTGTAGTTAACCATGGCACAAAAGTGGTCGTTAATACTAAGATCGCAGGAATAACAGCACTAATGCAATATACTGATCAAATTCGCAGCAGAATAAACACTCATATTATTATACTAGATGTCCCCGCGGTTTCACCCGTGTTCACCGTTACTACGTCGCCCCCGTGGTTCGTAGCGTGATGTTATATAGTCTATAGCCTTCCTTGATAAAAAGGCTATCCAATACTAAAAGAATTTTTCAAATGGAACCAGTAGTTCTTAAGATTAGCGCGTTTATACAAACAAACAAACTCTTCAGCTTTTTAATATTAGTATAGATATGAAGCTATGCATACAGCTGAAAACGTAATAAGACTGCGTAACATTATTACAGTGCGATCCTTAGCACTAAGAAGACAGATGCATGGGGGATAGGTCTATCTGTCTGTGTGGATTAATTTGCGGTAGTATTAGTACTACAAGTTCAGCTAGAGCCCTTAATATACTCTGCACACAGTTCAAGGATTATACGAGAAAATTATACTTAGTTACACGAAGTTCACAATAAAGCTATGTTCTGTATTAACAACTAAAACCGCCTTCTTTCAAATTTAAACATGTATGAATTAGCAGGCATGTAAGTATCGCATAAAAGCCATTATAAATACTGGCTGAAAATAAATAAAAAATATCACACACTTTCACTTCTTTCATAACGCGAAATTCTATTATATATTTATCGTACCCATAAATTGTCGACACTTAACACATTTCCCTGTTAAAAGAGGCACATAACGAAAAATCTGAACCATTTTCCAGAGGTCATAAAAAATGTTTAGGCACTAAAATATGCTTTTAATAATAGTCCCTTCGGTTTGCCTATTAATCCCGGGCGATATGTTCCGGGTAAATGAAAAAAATTACATTATATAGTCATAATAAATTATGATAGCACGTTATATGGGGTTCGTTTCTCATTTAAACTTATTATGGCAGTAATGGTGGCGTAGACAGATTTAATAGAATGTGTTTTGTTTATATTAAAATAAGGAAAACGTGAAGCAATGTTTGTGGGTGTTTTATTTGCTTGTGATAAGACGAGTGGGCCTGATGGAAGCCCTCCTATTGTGTTGAAGATGTGCGCTCCAGAGTTGGCGTCGGTCTTAACACGACTTTTTCGACTCTCTTACTCTTTTTGCGTAGTCCCGACATCATGGAATTTTGCAGCATTGGTCCACCCGATCCCAAAAAAAGGCAACCGCTCAAATTCGTCCAAATTCAGATCGATAGCCATAACACCCCCGTTTTCTCGAAGATAATGGAATCCATTATCAACTGTCAGATCTTTCGGTACCTAGAAGGTCATTGATCTACTTATTGACCAGAATACGGCTTCCGTAACGGTCGGTCGGCAGGTGATCGTCTAGTATACCTGACATATCGTTGGGCACAGGTGATCGAGACAAAGAGGGAAGCCTTGCCGGTTAGTTTGACTTACTGGTTCTAGACAAAATTGTACATGGGTCCTTAGATTTTGAACTAATTAATAATTTTAATTTTAAAACGAGCAGGCGTTTTGTGAGGCAACCGCGGGTATATGAGACACCTATCACACTGAATACTACCTTCAATAGTCCATTTACACGTATGGCAAGATTGTTTAATGCGAAATCCAACGTATCTGACAATGACATTGATGTCTTTAATAATAATAATAATAATAATTCATTTATTTGCATAATACAGGTCAGTTTACAGGTCTTACAGTATTTTTAGGGTTTCACCATATTATTACCATTTGGTGTGCAAATGCTTCAATTTTTGAAAAATGACAAAATAGTTACTTATTATTATCACGTAAAAATAAAAATAAAAATTTATTACATGCAAACAGAAAAAAAAAAAATTAAATCTATTAATAAAAATAAAAAAGGCTTGATTAAATAAAAAATACTCATTAATTATAAAATTATTAAGTTATATTAACATTGTCAAGCAAGTAATTACGGATGTCATAGTAACACTTGTTGATCAAGAATTTAAACAGTTTTAACTTGAACTGTGATACAGGTAATGCTTTAACGTGATCTGGCAATTTATTATAAATAAGCGATGACATGACAAAAAAACTCTTATTCATGAGGGCAGTGGCGCCATACGGTACTTCTACCGCTAATTTATTTTTGTCTCGCAACTGTCTATAATAACTTTTAAATGCTAGGTTGTAAAAATTTGAGTTACATTTTACAAAAATGTTTACTTCGTAAATATATAGCGATGGAAATGTTAGCAGATTTAATTGTTTAAAACAAGGTTGGCAGCTAGTCATACTGTCAATATTGCAGATTGCTCTTATGCATCTTTTTTGGGCTTTGAAAACGAGGTCTTTAAGGACAGAGTTGCCCCAAAAAATTATGCCGTATCTAAGTATAGATGCCACAAGACCATGGTAAGCAGTAAGCACTACCTCTCTATTTACTATTTTCGAAAGTTTATAAAGGGCATATGCTGATGTACTAGGTCTTCCACATACATTTTCAGCGTGTGTTTTCCATGATAGATTGGAATCGATATGTATGCCTAGAAATTTGGTTACAGTTGCAGGTAAAATGACTGTATTGTGGTAGGTAATATTAATATTTTCTATTTGTTTTCTTTGATTAAAGTGCATAATTTTAGTTTTTTCTATATTTATTCTAAGTTTATTACTTGTGAGCCATTGTATTATACTATGTAATGTTTGTTTGATTTCGTTTTCGTATTCATCCCGATTCTCACATTTTATGACAACTGTGCTGTCATCGGCAAAAAGGACCATTGGGTATTTGATATGCTTAGGAAGATCGTTAATGTACACTAAAAACAATAAAGGGCCTAGCACACTCCCTTGTGGCACGCCACAATTAATAGTTCTGATGTCAGACACATATTTTTTCTCATGAAGTGTTTTAGAGCATATTCTAGTGACTTCCGTAACTTGTTTTCTGTTGCGTAAGTAGGATGAGAAAAGATCTAGAACTTTACCTCTCACACCATACATACTTAGTTTCTGTAGTAGTATATGATACTGGACACGGTCAAAAGCTTTGCTCATATCCATGAATATAGCACAAACCGGAGTTCTTTTGTCCATATTAGTAATGACATGTTGTACTAAGTCGTGTATAGCGAGTTTTATAGTTTTCCCTTTACGGAAACCTTTTTGTTCGTCTATCAAGATTTCGCGTTTTTCAAGATAGCTACTCAAACCATTATAAAGAATCTTTTCGAAAACTTTAGCAAATATAGGTATTAGTGCTATGGGCCTATAGTTTTTGACATCATGTTTATCATCTTTTTTATAGAGTGGTATTACTACACTAGTTTTAAGCCTCTCTGGAAAGATACCATTACTTATACTTAAGTTAATGATATGACTTAAATGCTTTGATATTGACTTCGAGACATACTTAACCACCTTGGTAGCTACACCATCATAACCCACACTATGAGTATTATTAAGTGAGTTTATTTCTTTTTCTATGTCAGTAGGCACTGTTGGATAAAGAAACATAGAGCTGCTACAAGATTGAAAGAATTGACTTTGGTATGATATAGCTTCTTTGGAATTAAATGATTCATTTGTCATTTGTTCCTGCGTTTGATCAATAAAGTAGTCATTAAAATAATTTGCTATTGCGGTAGGATTTGTAATGCTAACGTTATTTCTCAAAAGTTCATTTATAGGTTCTTTAGGAAAAAATGATTTTGTTGAATTGATGACGGACCAACTCGCCTTTGATTTATTTGGTGCAGTTTTTATAAAATAGTTATTTTGAGACTTTTGCGTGCAAGATATAATTTTTTTTTAATCTCGCTGAATATGTTTTATAGGCGTGCTTGTGATTAATTGTTTTATGTTTCCTATATTCCCATAGCAACATTCTTTTTCTTTTACTACAGATTTTGATCCCCTTTGATATCCATTTTGTTCTTTTATTTGTATTTTGTTATTTTTATTAAAGGAAAGCATAAATCGTAAAAACACAAAAAGAGATCTGAAAAATAATTAAAGGCTTCATTAGGGTCATCGGTTTCATAAATGTTGGAGAATGTTAGATTTTGTAAACATTTCTTACATTTTTCCAAATTTTCTCTAGAGTAGTCACGTCTCTTTATATGCCATCGCTTAATCATACAAGTCTTTTTTACAGGGCATTTCAGTATTTGTGCTGTATGATCGGATAATCCGAAGTCATGTATTTCACTCTTACAATTTTATATGTTATGTGCAAAGTTATCAATGCAAGTATTGCTACAGAGTCTAGTGGGTTTATTAATTTCTAACTTAAGATTGTGACTTTGCAGTAAATACACGAATTCTAGTGTTTGACGATTTTTGTTATTAATATCTATATTAAAGTCGCCACATATAATACATTTTTTGTTTGAATTATCACATAGTTGTCTTAATAAATTATCTAAATGAATAAGAAAAACATGCATGCTGGAATTAGGTACTCTATAGACACAAATTATTATGAGACCATGTTCTTTAAGTTCTATTGCACAATATTCAATAACATTTTTAATGGAATAATTATTTTTTAGAATTGTATATTGGTGACCTATTCTAGTCAAAATGCAAGCACCTCCCCTTTTTATATCCCTCGAAAAACTTGTTGCTAAACAAAAGTTTGGAATATTGAGTAATCTTTCTTGATCCGATGTCATGAAATGTTCGGTTATACATATAATGTCAATAGGTTTCTTATTCGCCTCTAATTCTTCCAAATGTATAATTAAACTGTCGCGTTTATTAATGAGGCCAGCTATATTCTGGTGGAGAATATGTAAACTATTGTAAAAGAAAAAACTGTTTGCTCGGTTTTTCTCTGTCATCAATTTCCTGGTTTGAAAGATGGTTGTTATTCATAGTGTTCGTACTGTAGTTATATGGAAAGATGGACATGTCGATTTTTATTCTAGCCATTATTTGTTGAAATATGTCATAGAGACCTAGTTTATTTAGTTTACCAGTTCTGTAGGAAAACATGTCGTATGTATGGTTTTTATTGGTATCGAAAAAATTGGCGTAATTGTTGTGCCAGATATCCATACACAGCTGGCTATTAAAAAGCTCGATACGATAATTGTATATAGGTGCTCCTCGGATATAAGTAGGTGTACATATTATTATGTTTGTATGGTACAGTTCTATAAGGCTTTCTTTAATAGTTCTTATTAGTTCAGCAGTGTCTACGTTACTCCTAAAGTCCTGTTCTCCAATTATAATTATGCAATAATCGTTAAGATTAAAGTTTGTTAATTTGTTCTTTATGTTAGTTAAAAGTTGCTTTGTGTTGCTGTTTGGTGCAGCATAATGGCAGTAATAAAAACAGTCATCACAGTAACGTTCAATAGCCCCTAAAGTGTACTTTTGATTACTGTTACTAAAAACACATAATTTTCTATTCTTATTTTTCAATTGTATTTTAGAATATTTTTTATCCTGGTTGGTTTGATTTGACTGCAGGGACTCCGTTGGAACCTCTGATTCATGTTTATCAGATTGTGGTGCTAAGTATACTTCGCCGCATGCACTGTGAGCCTCTTTGCTGATGCGTATTTCACAAGAATGCATAGGACTCGGTATGGTGTCCTGTTCGGACGGCTGCGATACGTGCATTTGTTGGCCTGAAGTTTGCACCGTGGTGATTACTTGTTTATCAACTGGACTTTTTATAAAGTTTTTTGTCAGTTGACGCTTAACGCTGTTCTTGCGTGTAGAAGGGACGTTTTTTCGGAGAGATGATACCGGGCTGGTGCAGATCAGTTTTAATGCAGCTATCTCGTTAGAAAGGTGTGATATTTGCTTTTTTAAAGCCATATTTTCTAGAATTACATTCTCCAGTTCACTCTGCGTACTCTGTAGATTTATTTTCAGATTGCATATCTCTGATTGCATTTCTTCTTTACACAAGGATAAAATATGGGTAGAAATATCCATGCTTTTGCCCAATATATCATCAGAATTATTGGAATCAAAAGAATAACTTGTATCCATTCTTTCTAGAGATTTGCTCTTTGTAATCTGTTTTCTAAAGGTAATATTGCTTGATTCTGACATGTTGAACCAAGTTTAGCGACCTCTATTTTCACAGTGCAGGTTACTTTGGCCCGTGATGTTAAATCGTCAAATCAAAATGTACAGTGCAGGTTACTTTGGCCCGTGATGCTAAACGTCAAACAAAATGTTAGGCACTGGAACGCGCTCTTCAATTTTGTTGTTTGGGTTGGTAGCACTGAGATTTCAAATTTAATTTTCATTAACGAGTTAATGTTTATCACTTTTTGAGTTTTAGTCTTGTTTAGATTAATTTGTTTTATGGCACTTACTACAGATCGGCGGATGATGTTTACTGTTACACAGTTAAATGAATTGATTCACTTTTCAATAGATTAGGTCTTCAAAAATCACTTTTGTTCACAATTGTTTTTGTGTTATAAAACTTAAGTAATAGTTTATAGAACTAGTTGATAATGATATCACAGTTTAATTATCTAATATTGAGTTCACTGTTATAGCTTTTCACGTAATTTTAGCGGATTTGTAATTTATAATTAATTATTTAATAAGAGCCAATGTTTACTATGCAAGCAGTGTTGCCAGTCAATGCCAGTCTTCTCTATGAAATTTTTATCATTCAGACACTTCCTACTCAGTAATGCTTTATAATCTTTTGTAATTTTATTTTTTTGTATACTTTTAAATAGTTTTAATATAATTAGACTTCGATTTGTGGTTTATGTAATGTTTCGAGTCACTGTTATATTTTCACCATAAACAAGTATCTACCTACTCTTTAATATTATAATGTAATTGAAATGTCATGCATGTCTGTGATTTGTTTAATTACTCTGACAATGTTAAATTAAGAATGTCTCAACTACAAAACATTGTAATTATACAGTTGATATGCTTAAATTATATATAAATAAATAAATAGCGAAGGCCTTCGATCGTGTTTGGCACAAAGCGCTTCTTTCGAAGCTCCTTCCCGAGAGATTATGCGAATAGGTCACTAGCTTTTTAGCAGACAGAAGCAATAAGGTCGTAGTCGACGGTGAATGCTCTAACTCCATGTCTGTAAATGCTGGTGTCCCGCAAGGCTGTGTGCTATCGCCTAATCTGTTCGTCCTTCATATCAATGACATATTGAAAATTAGCAGCATTCGTTGTTATGCGGATGACAGCACGAGCGATGCTCTCTATACTGGCCGCGCTAACATCTCTCGGCAAAACGTCATTGAGAGCCGAAACAAACTTGTGTATGAAATTGAGACCTCTTTGAAGAAAGTCTCGGATTAGGGCAGACTTAATTTGGTCCGATTTAAACCCAAAAAGTCTGCGCGTACCGCAAAAAACTGCCATTGGTCGTATCTCCTAGTTTTGAAAACATTCTCATAACTGCCTCAGCCAATATTGGAATACTTGGTGTCGACATATCGAGCCAATTCCAGTTCCGCAACCATTTAGAGGGTAAAGCTAAATTAGCTTCGAAAAGCTTGGCGTGCTCAACTGATCGAGACAGTATTTCACGCCGGCCCACTGCCCACTACTTTATAAGGCGCAGGTTTGGCCTCATATGGAATACTGTTCTAATCTTTGGGCAGGGGTACCCCAGTACCAGCTTCTCCCTCTGGACCGCATTCAACGGAGGGCGACTCGAATCGTCGACTGCCAGGATGTTTCAAATCGGCTAGACGCCTTGGCGCTGCGTAGAGATGTGGCCTCGCTATGCATTTTCTATCACTTTTACTATGGGGAGTGCTCCGAGGAATTGTTCGTACTGATCCTGCCGCCTCTATTCGCCATCGTCCTACGCGACAGCATTTCCATTCCCATCATTTAGATGGTTGGCATTCCACAACTGTACGTTTCACCAAAAATTTTCTGCCTTGCACAACAAAACTATAGAATGATCTGTCGCCAGTGGTATTTCCGGACCAATACGACTTTCAAAAAAAGAGCGTACTCCTTTTTAAAAGGCTAGCAACACACTTGGACTCCTCTGGTGTTGCGGTGGTCCATAGGCAACGGTAATCGCTTACCATCAGGCGATCAGCCTGCTCGTTTGTCTCCTATCCCATAAAAAAAGAAAAATAAAAGGAGTTCTCTGTTAATTACCTGTTTATTTGAAGACTGAATTACATGGGATGTTTTTTTATGTTAAAATATCGATATTTTGTTTGTTTTGAAGAATTTAATTTATTTTTCAAATGACTAGCAAGGTTTTATTTATTTTAATACTGGTTATCCCTTTTTTTAAATAAACGTTTGATTAGAGTTTCGTTGTTTTATTACAATTTAAGAAATAATTAATTCACATACCGAACAGACTTACAGTAGCAAGAAGTCATTAACTTTTATTTTTTGTTTTAAAAAAATATATTTCTTTGTAGGACTAGCGACTCTCACTTGTTCCTATTAATAGACATATTAAACAAATCTAAAACATTAAATTTTTCATCACCGTATTTATGCTTAGGATAATATGGGCAAATCAACACAACCACTAACTAATTTGAACTAAAATACCGTTTATCTCAGAATAGTGAATATGTCACATAATGACTTCTTGCAATAAGCCGACGATATATTATACATACATATATTTTTTTTTTGTAAATACTTACATAATATATTTTACATAGAAACACCCAGACCGAGACAAACATCAATGTTCATGCATACAAATGTTTGATTTGTGCGGGAGTCGAACCCGCGACCTCAGGCGTGGCAGCCGGTTACACTAACCACTACGCCATCGAGGCCGTATTTTTTTGGCTGTAGTGTTTTGTGAGTAATAAGTGAGGAAATGGTTTTACCTTACAGAGTTTGATAATTAAGTAAAACTGTAAACTTGGCAATTAGAAAGAGTTGCCGTGAGCTTCTTGAGATTTCTACGCACAAGTTTCACGGGTTAATGTAAATTCACCATAATAAAATTAATGTTTACCTGTGAGTTATACGAATGATACGTTGATTCATATAGCATGTTGTATATATTTCCTGGTTTAAAAGTTATAAAACGTTTCGTTATGTGTGTTTATTTATTTATTCAGAACTCAAATAGCTGTGCCTTATGAGGAAAACTGCCACGCAGAAAGTTCAGGTTTAATCCCGTTGTAGCTAACTGAGCGACAACCATATAATACGTACTTAACACATACACGATGAAGTAAAATATTGTAAGATAATCTGCATGTCTAAATTAGTCCTACAATTCTTAATAACTTATCATTAAATATCGTAAATTTCTCCGAAAATTGATACCACCTTTCAAATTCAAATAACACAGTTTCTTCCGTGTAAATTCGGAGAAAATTTAATTGCTTAAACCAAACGTGTAGCGTGTGTGTATGTATTTTGGGAAATGTCTTATTACTAGATCAGTGTTTAAAAGTGTAATGTTAAGAAACTTTTTATATAACTTTGTATAATTTAATGATTCGGGAGCTGCGTCTGCCAACATTATTTTGCTGTTTAACAGAAGTCGTGTCAGAAGTATGTTTGATGTGTTTTATTGTGAACAAATACTTTTCTTTTCTACTTTCTTTATTTTCTAAAAATGTTCTTAAATGTTCTTAATGATACTGCATTTATGGCAACAGCGTGGTGGACTAGAGTTTTATTTTTCTATTAATAACTATAGGTTTGTGTCCAGCGGTAGGACGATTTATTTTTTGGGGACAGTACTTTAGTTCTGAGTGAAAGGTATCCTATGTCCTTTTGTGTATCCTTGACTACGTGTGTGTAAAATTTCATGATAATCGGTAAAGTAGTTAAGGAGTGAACGCGTAACAAACTGACATTCGCATTATAATATTAGTTTAGTAGTAGTATTAGTTAGAAGGAAAGTATTAAGGAGCTGTTCGGATTAAAAAATACGTCATATCAATCTAGACTATTATAGTCTTAAGTATCTTATCTTATCTTATGTGGGGGTCAGTCAGTGCAGACCGACGACACTTCGACCCAGTGGGATCTTTTGTGTCGACACTCTCCCAATAACGACTGCCATAGATGTTCAAGGCAGCCGGGACTGACGACTTAACGTGCTCTCCGAGGCACGGAGCAGGCGATACTTGTCAATCAATAAGCACATAATTTCGAAAAGTCATATAACTTCCGAAAGTCAGAGGTGCGCGACGTGGGTTCGAACCCGAGACCCTCTGCAATGCAGTCTGTTGGTCTCCCCACTGAGCTATTGCTGCTCTAGTCTTAAGTATACTACAATCGTCTGGCTTTTTTCATTTGGTAAATAAAATTTCCATTCATTACATTCATTTTTAGCAGTGACAAAATGTTTTGCACCTTTTACCATTTACCACATAATTTAACACTTAACTGGTAAATGGTAAAAATTGCAAAACATTCCTTTATTTATTAACAAAAATAAAGAATTTTGAATATTTAATAAAATCCGACAAGAACTACATTTTTAGTATGATTAAAAATATAACATATCGCAATTTTCATACGTGTATGTATATTCCCTAAACGCATTGAGTTAAAAGCTATTTCTTGTCTATTATAAAAAGTGTCACATAGCTTATAATGTTTTCAACATCTACTAATTATACAGACATGGTACTGTACTTCGATATTTAAACCATTAAAAAATACAGAGCATAGCAATAAACGTTGCCTAGATAGAACAGGCGTAGAACCCTGTTTGGTATATTAGGAGAGTGTGTGTGCAGTAATACCAGAGTTCTTATTTAAAATTTACAGAACCTGCAAAAATCTTATTGAACATTTGGCTGTTTCTTCAACTTTATCATGTTCTAGAAAAACATAATACATAGGGTTACGCTTGTATATTCTGAAAGCACAAGATAATTTTTTCCCTTTTTCCCTGATTCCCTTCTGCCATTGTTTAGGTCTCACATTATAAGACTATTAGTGCCTTCACCGATACACGTGCTGCTACATAGGATTTCTGGACAAAAGAATGCAAATATTATATTATTCCATGATATTAATAATAATAAAAACTTTTATTTCGGACATAATCCATATGAGTTAGTAACAATTTTCTTACAAGTTTGTAAGAAAATTGTTACTAACTCATATGGATTATGTAGTTATGTTAGTAAAAATAAATAAATTAAGTACCTATGCATTACAGTTTTCCCGTAACGATGCCCACCCATCTTTGAAAAAGTGACGCCGCTTTTTTCCGCATTATAGCGTGAAAGCCGTCAACGCGCGCAACTGTAAACATCTACGACGCCCTGCAATGACGCGGTAGCCCCAGGAACATTCTGAAAGCGTTATTATATTGTATACGTAGGTCGTTGTAGGCTCGTTGCGTATATCGAACCCACAGGCCGCTCGAGAAAAAAGATTGACAATATGCCCTAAAAAGAGTTAATTTTACTTCATTAGTATTAAATCCGTTTCCTTCCGATAGGTGATTAGTATAATTGCAATGTTGAGCCTTAGGTTATCCCATAGGCTGCCACTCAGAAAATTGTTTTGGCATTACTTAGTAGGTACATGATCGGTTTAGTATAAATATTTCTTGTGATCTGTCATCTGTATTCCAAGCTTTATGATATTTTCGCTTAATTTGTCTTATATTTACGTGATGAGTGACACTCATTGAAAACATATCTCGACAGAATCCGTAAAAAAAATTGGGGCAGTCTTTGGAGACTCCCGATAGGTGAAAACTTTAATCCTTGATTATAAACACTTCTTTATAAATCAAAACCAAAAAAAAGAAGGGGGGCGGGTCGGATGCTAGTTCCTGATAGGTACTCTCTTAGGAATTATTAAGGGGGTCAAAATTTTCGTTATTTTTTGCATAGGATGCACCTATTCTGAGATATTGTTAATATTCTAAAAAAAAATAATAAAGCGTGACGATGACGCGAGTTCCATGATTTTTTTCACCCAAGAAGTGCTCAACGCGCCTAAAGAAGTTTTCGCTTCAAAAATAATTTATTGTCGGCCTCGATGGCGTAGTGGTTAGTGTAACCGACTGCCACGCATGAGGTCGCGGGTTCGATTCCCGCACAAGTCAAACATTTGTGTGCATGCACATGAATGTTTGTCTTGGTCTGGGTGTTTCTATGTATAATATGTATGTATTTACAAAAAAAAAAGTATATAATATGTATGTTTATCCATTGTCTAGTACCCATAGTACAAGCTCTGCTTAGTTTGGGCTAGATGGTGTTGTGTGTATGTGATAGAATATTATTATTATTATTATTATTATTTTATAGTTTATTTATTGAGGAAAATTATAAGAAATCTAATACATGCTACGACCCTTATAAGCGTGTGAAACAACGGGTTACGACTAGTTATTAACCTAGTTATCTAGCCAGATATTACCTATTTAATATCTGGCTTTCCCTACATGCATTTAAATAATATTATATTAATGTGCAGTAATTCAAATATCCGGACAGTTTGGAAGACCTTGGGGGACGCCTATGTCCAGCAGTGGACGTCTTTCGACTGAGATGATGAATTCAAATAGCTGGCATGGCTGGCATTTGGACGCAAGTTGTATATTATTATAATCCTAATCCTAACTAATATTATAAATGCGAAAATGAGTTTGTTTGTTTGTTTGTTACGCTTACACGCCTTAACTACTCAACCGATCAACATGAAATTTTGCATATACATTTTCAGGGGTAAAGAATAGGACATAGGGTACCTTTCATCCAGAAAAAATAACTGTAACCTAACTTACATTTACGCGAGGGAAGCCGCGGGTGAAAACTAGTACTAAAATAATTGGCTTTTCGTAACGTATAGGCATAGCGTTAACGTTTTATATTCATGTCTCGGTACAAGCAACTAGAGCGTGAAAAACAGTTCATAAAATACTTCCGCCATAAAATATTTACTTGCACTGCGCACATTTTTTATTTCGCATGGGGAAAGCATTTATCAAAGTGCGCATCTCATCTTTTTTCTATGGGACTGCTTGTCTAAGCGAATATATCAAGCTTATGAAGATAGGCGAATTCTGATTTAGAATGACAAAATATGCGGTTTTACTCATGACGTGTGATTTAATATATATAAATATAATATTGTCTTACGTTTACGCAAATGATATTCATTAATTTTAATTTTTTTTGTACAACGAAGGTGGCAAACAAGCATAGTTACGGCTTACTAAGTGTGTAAGTGGCCACCGTAGCCTATGGACGCCTGCAACACCAGAAGCATCACTTGCGCGTTGCCGGCCCTTTAGGAAAGGAAGTAGGAAGGAAAAGGAGCGGAAAGAGGTTGATCGGGCCTCCGGCACTCTCACTCACCGAACGAAACACAACAGTAGGAATAGGTACTGCTATTTCACGTCGATATTTTGTGATATTAATTTAACTACTTTATACGGTTTTTATCGAGTTGTTTATTCAACACTTTAGTATATAATTTAGAAACTGTTATACTAATGCTATTGAACTTTAATACTTTTTAAGCCAATTAAATTATTAAAACTATTTATATTTAAATTGACACTTTCCCCCGAGCGACGCGGCGACGTTTCGGTGCTTTGCAGCAGCCATGTTCACGGGGAGACTAAGATGGTAGTTGTCTCAATGTTCTCAAGTGTAGTTATTTCAAAGTACCCGAACATAAAAATATACCAGGAAGCAAACATAAACCAGATTTTACTAATAATTTTGTAAAGCATGTGAAATTTTTTAGTAATTTTTATTTTTGTTTGTACTTTTATTATACTTATTTGATGTTTTAGTTTTAACAGTTTATTATATAGTATTATAATATTGCCTATCATGTCAGATCCGAAACTTAAAAGGAAGTTAAATTCTAAGATCAGTAAAATCATCTATAATAATCTGTTACACACATATATTGATATTACGGGTGATTTTCCTGCGTAAAAGTACTAGGTAGTTAGCTTCTGCCCGCGTTAATCCCACGAGTAGAAATAGTGGAATAAAATGTATCTAGGAGATGGTATAATTATGTGTGACAAGTTTGATCCAAATTCGTTCAGACGTTGACACGTGAACACGTTATAAGAACTTCTTGTAGATCACACAATTTTTTTTTTTCACAGTATTGAAACCCATAATATTCGGCCCAGTAGTACTACTGAGGCGACTACTTGAAGCACTACGCCATCCATGCGGTTACGGGTCTTAACTTATTAATAATTTAAGGTAAACGCTTTTTTAAATTTAATTTTATTTAGTTTTATTTTTTTTAAACATATGAAACCCATTATACAAATACAAGACATTAACTAATCAAAAATTTGGCTATTGAGGAATTCGGTGCTGAGTCCGCGGTATTAGCCGGTAAAATGCTGACGTTATTTCCTTAATAGCAAGCCTCAAAGCACTTTGTAAAATCCCTACATCCAACCTATTAATACCAAACTTACTCATCAACGGTGAGAGCAGCGATAGCTCAGTGAGAAGATTAACAAACTGCAATGCAGAGGGTCTGGGGTTCGAACCCACGTCGCGCACCTCTGACTTTCGGAATTTATATGACTTTTCGAAATTATGTGCGTATTGATTGACAATTATCGCCTGCTCCATGCCTTGGAAAGTACGTTAAGCCGTTGGTCCCGGCTGCCATGAACATCTATAGCAGTCGTTATTGGGAGAGTGCCGACACAAAAGATCTCACTGGGTCGAAGTGTCGCCGGTCTGCACTGACTGGCCCCCACATAAGATAAGATAAGATACTCATCACCGACTCCCTCTCGACCTCGCTTCTGATACACTCCATCAGCAAATGTTGCACATCCTCAACCCTTTCACAAGTCAGGCAATTTGGCGAATTTATGTTTTTCTTCTAATATGCAAACTTTGCCGACGGATAGTGGCCAAAGCGGAGTCCGAAAACCAATTTTATAAATCTAAGATAAACGCTGATTGCGACAGTATTTTAATATGTTGATACTTTGAAACCTTTATTTACCGTTCCATATTGTTTGTATGTTTACCACAAGCGATATTTTACACAGCCATCAATACTATGTACTCAATACGTAGGTTCTTGGCACCTGATTTGTCTCCGCGCTCACGTATTGAACTTACTCTGTGCTTTGGGAGAGTTTTGCTAGCTGTTAGCTCGGAAACTGTGGACATCTGGGAAATGCTGCCAGTACGTGTTCTTAGAGGCTTTAATAGTTCCGATAACTGGACCAAACTTTGATCGAGAATCGTCTAGGATAACCTTGTTTTCAATACTTTTGTTGTTATTGTTACAGCTTTAAATTAAATATCACGTAGAATCACAACATATTATAAAACAAAGTACCCCGCCACGTCTGTCTGTCTGTCTGTTCGCGATAAATTTAAAACTACTGAACGGATTTTCATGCGGTTTTTACCAATAGACAGTTTTGTACTACCCGTGCGAAGCCGGGGTCGCTAGTCATGTATTCTTATCTGCGAGGTTTAGGCAGAAGTGTATTATGCATACAGTTCGGTAAATATGTATGTTTAGGTCTCAGTTACGTGGCTATTAGTATTCTATTATCTTTCTTTCTAGTCTTTAAAAAGACAATTCCTGCATTAGGTAATGCCTAACCCTTCAGACATAAGTATAAAAGTGTATATTCAGCTCTTATTCCCTTTCAAAATATTAGTCACAAATGCATAATTTTTAACCACACTCATGATTGATGTATCGATATCGAAACTCCATATAATATTCCATTTATTATTATAATATACAGGAATTATCCTGTATCATAGAAGACTTTACCAACACTGAAACTCGGACTCGGAACGAAAATTTGTTGATCATGTAAATGTTTATCTAGTATGGAGATCCGACACATAACACTCGGTAGATCGGCAAGGAAGAGGCGAATTTTGAAACCATTATATCATGTATTCTTCATGTAGTCTTCCTACAATAGTATCAAATTCTTTCCGTTTATAAGTAGTATAAAAATATCAATACAGACTAGGCAATATCAATCTACAGTACCAATTGAACAGAAATAATACAAAAGTGTTCAAAGAGAAAAGAAATGAAAATAGAACTCATTTTACACAGCTATCGGACAGTCTCCTTCGAAAACTATTTCAATAGGCTTCGTTCAAAATTAAATCAGTTCATTTATTAATATTGCCTGTGGCCTATTTCCAATCGACATTCGACAGTAAACATTAAAGGATGATTCAATTTATTGATTTGATTACGCACATTTCAAGTAATTACATTTGAACAATTTGCGAGTAATATTATATGCAGTTTCGATATCGATACATCAATCATGAGTGTGGTTAAAAATTATGCATTTGTGATTAATTTTGAAAGGGAATAAGAGATGAATATACACTTTTATACTTATCTCTAAAGGGGTGTACTACATGCCAATTTATGTTGAAGGCAAGTATAAATACAGTTGTGTAAGCTATATTATAAATGCCAATTTGAGTTTGTTTGTTACGCTTTCACGCCTCAACTACTCGGCGGATCATCATATAATTTCGGATACACCTTTCATCCAGAAAAGAAGTACTGCTATTAATCTTTTTTTTTTTACGTGGTGGAATGCTTTGACGCATACCTCTCCGCGGGGCGACGGAGAGGTTATGTCGGGATCACCGGGGGAAAGATACCCCGGTAATACCGACTAAACCTACCACGCCTCAACTATTCGGCGGATCATCATATAATTTCGGATACACCTTTCATCCAGAAAAGAAGTACTGTTACTAATCTAACCTAACCTTTGAGTAGTAGAGCTTCGCTGTTTTCAGCATTAATGGGCCGACTCGACCGGGGAAGGACTACCCTCCCACAGAATATTGACGTGAAATAGCAGTATTCGTACTGTTGTGTTTCGTTCGGTGAGTAAGAGTGCCGGAGGCCCAAGCAACCCCTTTACCTCTTCCCGTTCCTCCTCCTTCCCACTTCCTTTCCTAAAGGGTCGGCAACGCGCAAGTGATGCCTCTGGTGTTGTAAGCGTTCATAGGCTACGGTGACCACTTACCATCAGGTGGGCCGTATGCTTGTTCGCCACCTTAGTTGTATAAAAAAAACCTAGCCTACATTTACGCGAGCGAATCCGCGGCCAAAATCTAGTAACTAATATCTTTTAATTTAAAAACAAAGTTGCTGCTAATTCGGTTACAATTACTAGTATTGTTGTTAACACCTCCAGCTAAGCGCGAATGCTTGTGCTAAAGAAAAGTATAACAATACGGAGTATACCCCTTCTATCCTTTTTGTGTTAGGAATGGTAGGATATTATAAACTCGAGGTGAGACGGAACTATGCTTTGCTTAAATACATTTACCTTATCATAACAGGCAAATTGAACAACCCAACAATATTAGCATCGCTCCAGTTTCTTGTACCTAAGTCCAGGTTACGACAGGGGCCACGGGGAAGGCTGTTAGATCTGCCAGTTTTTCGCACAGATGTCTTAAAATACGCACCGGTGGTCTATGCTGTTAGAATGCTGAATGTAGTTGCACAACGTCTAGATATACATATTTTGCTGTACGTTGGCGGAATTTGAGTGGGTGACATTACAATATCTGTCACAAAATTTATAGTTACTATTATTATGTCCACTATGTCGCATTAGGTTTTCCTGTAATGACATATGTGATTTGTTTTATAAATAAATAAATATCGATAAAAGAAGGTCAGGGTCATAACAGAGACTTTATTGCCATTTTTAAGATGCTATGGCACTACTGAAGTAATCCTAATAGGAAACCGAATAACATTTCACGTGGAGGACTCTGAAACTTTTTGATTAGCTAAAATAGAAACTTACACTTGCCACAGCTGCACAGAGCCATTTAAATAGCTTAAACGACACGCAAGAATTATTTAATAATGCAAGAAAAATGCTAGCATTCCAACAACATTCGTAAACGTGAAACACTGCGACAAGTAAGTTGGTATACGAGACCGGAAATGTAATATTTACTGAGTAAAGTGAACTGTGTAAACAACGTTTTGTAACCAGTTTACTCTTAACTGCGAGTGGTTTTCTGTTTCACTATTTATACCGTTAGGAATTTTGATGCAATATAAAATATAAAATTACTAGCTTTTTCGGAAATAGTCCTTTTTCTGGACAAAAGGTACCCTATGTCCTTTTCTGTTCTCCTGACTAGGTGAATGTGAATTTTCACGATGATCAGTTGGGTATTTAAGGCATGAAATTCTAACAAACTGCCACACACAGTCACGCACTCATTCGGTTCAATGCACTATCGGCTCCAGCGACGGATGACCATTTCACAAACATTTTCGCTTGCACATGTTGACCAGTTGAGTTTGTATCGCCTTAGAATCAGTAAACAAATGTAAAGTGTAAAAAAACTCAAACAAAGAAAGGGGCGTGTCACGGGTACGGGTACTAAGTGTTGGCCTGCTATGCGATTTTAACCTTAGGAGTGGTCATCCGTCGCTGGAGTCGATAGTACATCCTAACCCTATTCCTAACTTCCTAACTAATATTATAAATGCGAAAATAAGTTTGTTTGTTTGTTACGCTTTCACGCCTTAACTACTCAACGGATCAACATGAAATTTTGCATACACGTTGTTAGGGGTACAGAATAGGACATAGGGTACCTTTAATCCAGAAAAAATAACTGTTGCAAACCTAACCTAACCTAACATACATTTACGCGAGCGAAGCCGCGTGTGAAAACTAGTAATATATACTTATTACGTATCATTGTACTACGGAATATAATTGATAGATTGTAACAATTTGAAACAATATGAATGACTTACTTGTATTGCCTGCTATATACTTTTACAAAGATTTGTTTATTACAATTTGTTTATATACATTTTGTTATAATGCATGTCAGAGTATATAATAGTTTGTAAGAGAATGTATAAATCTCATACAAGTGAACTGTAGTTCTTTTGAGAAATAAATATATTTAAACCCAACAAACTCACATTCGCATTTATAATGTTAGTTAGAATACTACCTTAAAACTACACCTCTAACACATAGACTCGTCGAGGACACCAGACATACTGATGATGATAATCGTCTGCGCATGTTCCCGTTGGGTAACACCAGTTTGTGTGATACTGTTACTCAATTGGAAAATATTGCCGAAAAGTACGTTGGTTTTTTTTTCCCTATAGGTAACACTGTAACATAACAGAATCTTGTATTCTCGTTAAGTAACACCTCTTTGTAATAAAATCATTGTTGAAATACGCCTTCAACAAAATGTAACGATTAACTAATATTGTGATTATCCCGATAATTACGATATTAGTTATTTTGCACAACGACGATGAAATAAATTATGCAAAATAAAATATTCTTTATTAAAAGCTTTTGTCCATCCGTACGAATCCGACTCGGAAGCGGTAGGTTGTGTTAGGTTCTGTTTTGTAAACCCACCCAGAAATAGGAGCCCCGCGGAGCGGGGCTCCGTCCAAAACTCCCATTAGTTCTATCATAGAACTGAGGAATAGAACAATGTGTAGAATTCGCCTAACCCATAAACAATTATATTAAAAGATGTTGATTTTGGATTATAATGATTTTATTTAATTTTCACCTAAACAATAAAGTTCCCGAACTTTTTGGGATATTTCGTCCAGATATGTAACCCTGTTACATACAAAGATTATAGTTTTAATTGTTGAGAAAAAAAACGTTGCAATGATTTACAGTGCTACTTTTCGGGATTTTTTTTCCAATTGAGTTACAGTGTGACACAAACTGGTGTTACCCAACGGGAACAAAGGATCGTCTGCCATTTATCCGCAAACGTCACAGTCTGGATCTCGTACAACGTAAGACAGTTATTCTCAATGTAACGCAAGTAACAGATTGCATTGTAATAATAGTATTAGCCCGGTTTTAAACTGTCCCATGCTGGGAACTGACCTTTTCTCAGTGAAAAGGGACTACCACCACGCTGGCCCAGTGCGGGTTGGCAGACTTCACATATCTTAGAAAATATTATGCAGAACTCTGAGATATGCAGGCTTCCTCACGATTTTTTCTTTACCATCAATGCTAGCAGTAATTACCTATTTACATACATACATACATAGATTCACGCCTGTTTCCCAGAGGGGTAGGCAGAGACTACGGATTTCCATTTGCTACAATCCTGACACACTTCTCTGGCTTCATTCGCTTTCATCACATTCCTCATACACGCCCGTCGGTTCAAGGAGCTCTTAACTATTTAAGACGCACATAACTTCGAAAAATCAAAGGTGTGCCTTGGGATCAAACTCAAGACTTCTGCGTGACTGTCTATCGGTTTCCGACCAAGCGTTAGTAAGTTAAATAATGTCACCGTCAAAACGAAGACAACATACTAACTGTCTTTACAATAACGGCAATAGGAATGATGAATTTTGTTTTTAGGTTTCTCTCATTTATTCCGCGCACACTTTAATAAATAAAACAAGCAAAGAAAATGCTTCAGTTATTTTCGTGAATCTTGTGTCTGTTTTGTAAGCAGATTTTTTCATATTATTAACCTATGAAAGTGTGTCAAGTTTTTGGTTTGAATACGGAACTACTTTTAGCATCGCGTATGTGCCGCATATTAGAGTATCATTGATGAGTAGTAATGGCCGATATAGTTGCCAGTTTATATCAATTACTGCATGGGCTGCAAGCCGCATAAACTAAATTATTTAAGTTTTTATCAATAACAGCTACTTTAACGTCTCTCTGAAAAGTTTATAAATGACTTTACTGTCTGGCTAGACCGAGATTCAAAATGTCTACTCGCTACGCTCCTCGCATACGTTTCTCGCTGCACTTTAATGTACTTTTAATCTAGCCTTTCTCTGGAAAGGTACCGATCTGTAACAACTATCACCCAGGTTTTTCAACAGTCCTAAGACTAAGAAAGTAAATAAAACGAATTTATCGCTTTAATTACTTTCTTAGTCAATCTTTTATCGTCAATTCTTTTATTATACAATTTTAAACCATGTATCATTACCGATGACAAAATGTTTCCATTCTTTCGTAGTGACAAATCATTTTATCGGTAAATATTTTACAAGCCGGCGCAGATTTTTTATCTTTACGACATAAGTATTGTTAAGCACGTAAATAAGTCTTCCTCTTGACATCTCCACAGCCGCGTTCAAATAGGAGTCGCCTGAAAATGACAAATCTCTTCCTTATGCAAGCTGGCTGGGCTCGTAAATGGTACATTTCCTATGAAGCCTTGCTTTTTGCATAAATTTGAATATATGACACGCTTGAGCTCAGATTACTACTGCCAAAGATTTCGTAACTAATGCCTTTCAGCAATAATATTTTATAGTATTTTTTTCCATATCGTTGAAAGAATAATCTACCAGGAATGTCTATGATATTGGTTAATTAATATTGATCATGATTCAACACATTTTTGCCCCTTGCAGTTCTCAAAGAAACATCGTGCTAGTTAAGCGTTCGGCAATCATCAGATGGTATTTGTGTAAGATTTTAATACGTTCTGTTCTTGAGTATAAAATGTAATAAAATCAGATCGCTAATGCCACTGATACTTTCTTCTCTGCTTCACTATATATTATATGACAAAATATCTTAGAACGTGTCATCGAAGCCTATGTAAGTAAAAAATAACGTCATTTAGTAATTGTATAGTCGTATTATAAACGTGTCATATATTTAATACTATGTCTACTTTTACGTTCCTTTTTGTTTCTTATTAAACCATATATATTTCTCAAGGAATTAACAATATTGGAAAGTCGGAATAACCAAACTATTTATGTTAAATATGTAAGTAAGTAAGTAAGTAAGTAAGTAATTTTATTTTTCAAAATATAGGTACACAAAATACAGACAAATATTATAACACAGCAAAAAGCAAAAAAAAAAGTACATACATAATGAAAAACGAGGTTACCACTCAGGTTTATTGTTGGTTTGCGGTTAATACCTCAAACCAACCCTGATGTTATGTGGTAACCCCAAGTGACGCCCGGACGTACATCAGCTACTCTTTAACAACTTCCACATTCAAAAAATAAAAGAATTAAAAAAAATACATACGTAAGATATATATATATATAAATTATAATTGATGAGTAATAGCAATAGTATAATGTATATAAATTTAATATTCAATAATAATAATATGTCAAGAACCAGAGTCAATCCATACAAAGTAAATACATTTCGGGTATGACTGATGAAGGTATTTATTAAAACCAGTAACAAAATTACTGCTGCAGAAAAAATATTGTGTTTTCCCAAACATTTTTTGTATTTAATTTTTTTTTTTGTGTTTTCGTTTTGTTGTTATAAAAATAAAGTAAAATATTATTCTGTGTTGTTGTTAAACATACTGTTAGGTTAAGTCTTTGCTTATATTCCTCTTTTAATGTCAATGAAAACACTAAAATGATTTGGCTTATTATGGCTGTAATTCATCATTATTAAATCAAAATCTGAGCGGTGTGAGCAAGAAGAGGAAAGTTATAAAATCGAAGAATGCGTGGTGGGATAAAGATGTGCAAGGGGTAGTATGTGAGAAGAAGCAGGCATGGTTGGACTGGCTATCTGTCAGAGCCAATGAAAGAATGCAAGAAGCAACGAATGAGGATGTGAATGAAGCTAGGAATAAGTTTATAAGAATGAATAAGGTAGTGAAAGATGTAATTAAAAGGAAAAAAGAGGAATTGAAAGACAAGTTTGATAGAAGATTATCTGAAGATTTCCGGACCAACGCGAAGTTCTTCTGGAAATCCATTCGCTCGGTTCGAGGTAAAACCGTAACCACAGAGCTGAAATCGATCAGAGATAAGAATGGAAGTTTACTGAATGAAGAAAAGAGCGTACTGAAGAGATGGAAGGAATATTTTGAAAGTTTATTTGAAAGAGAGGAATGGCAAGGGCAAAGTTACGAAATGAATGATAATGATAGTAGTGATGAAAGCCCTATTAGTATGGATGAAATAATGAAAGCATTGAAAAGCATGAAATCAGGAAAGGCTGGTGGGTATGATAGGATTACAGTCGAAATGCTGACAGCTGGACAGGGTCTTATAGCAACTCAGTTGTGCCGCCTTTTTAACTTGTGCTGGAATACCGGCCGTGTACCAAGTGATTGGTGCAAGGCCGTCATAGTACCTTTATACAAGGGAAAAGGCTCACAGCAAGAGTGCAAAAGCTATAGAGGCATTAGCTTGCTCAGCGCCGTCGGTAAATTATATGCAAAAGTATTAATTGAAAGGATTGTGAAAGTAACCGACAAGAAAATATGGGATGCACAAACGGGATTTCGAAAGGGTATGGGATGTACGGATCAGGTCTTTTCCTTACGGAGCATAGCCGAAAAAGTTTTGGCCAAAGGTCAAAAGGTCTATTGCGCATTCGTGGATCTGGAAAAGGCTTATGATAAAGTGGTGAGGAATGAACTTTGGTCGGCATTGTCCATGTATGGAGTGAATAGCAACCTCACGCGAGCTCTGAAATCTCTTTATGATGATTCCAGAGCTTGTTTTAGGATAAATGGGACCTACACAGAGTGGTTTAGCATCGATAAAGGTGTTAGACAAGGATGTGTAGCGTCACCTTGGCTGTTTAACCTATACATGGACAAATGTTTGAAAGATTTAAAAGATTGTGAATGGGGATTAAGAATGAATGAGTTACTTGTCAAATGTCTTCTTTATGCCGATGACCAAGTAATACTTGCGTCATCGGCGGAAGAGTTGCAGGCGATGGTAACTATTATGCATGGTGCTTTTGAGAGTAAAGGAATGAAAATAAATGCAAGCAAGACGAAAGTAATGGTATTTGAAAAGGAAGAGTGCGTGACGATGTGTAATATTATGATTGATGGAGAAAAAGTGGAGCAAGTTAAAGAGTTTGTATATTTGGGTACTTTGTTTACAAGGGATGGTAAACATGACGGAGATATTGAAAGGAGAACGATTGCTGGCAACAAAGTGAATGGAGCCCTACGCGCTTTTATGAACAGTCGAAATGTATCCGAAAAGGCACGTTTGGCTGTTCATAGAGGACTATTAGTGCCCACACTTATGTATGGAAGTGAAAGTTGGGTATGGCAAAAGAAGCATGAGAGCAGAATAAATGCTGTAGAAATGAGAGCGTTGAGAAGCATATGTGGTGTGACTCTGAAAGATAGAATAAGAAATAGTGTGATTAGAGAGAGATGCGGCATGAAAGTGGATATAGTTACAAGAATAGAAAAGGGTATGTTAAGCTGGTTTGGACATGTAGAAAGAATGGACGAGGAAAGACTGACTAAGAAAGTTTATAAGGCTAGTGTGAATGGAACAGTCGCAAGAGGAAAACCTAGGCAAACGTTTCTCGACCAGATCGGAGGCGTTCTGGACAAAGGCCAGGTTAAGAGCTCCTTGAACCGACGGGCGTGTATGAGGAATGTGATGAAAGTGAATGAAGCCAGAGAAGTGTGTCAGGATCGTAGCAAATGGAAATCCGTAGTCTCTGCCTACCCCTCTGGGAAACAGGCGTGAATCTATGTATGTATGTATGTATGTAAATCAAAATCTACTAATTTTCACACATATTAATTTGATATAGTTGTCTCCTCATACAATGCAATATTAATTTAGCAAAGTGTCAACTTAAATGTCACATATAAAAACTTTCAACTCACATTTTCTATTCAAATTCCTGCGAACAAAACAGACTGGAGAAATTGTTTACAAACGGTGCGAAGTAATCAAAAGTTCCAAGTCGTTGCATTTTCTTAGCAAAACAGCGCATTTTTCACAAAGATATAGCACAATATACCCATGTGATGAATTTTTCTAAAGCTTAACTTCAAGTGATGAAGTATTGTGATGTAAGAAAATAAATTCTTGTTTGCTTCTGGTTTCGACATAATATTTTAATTTTATTCGCCCATTGCTGCTCTAGAAAATCTTTTTATAATAGGAATTTAAAATTTACTTTCTAAGCTTTTGACAACATTTATTGATTTTTAGCAGAGATTTGTAGGCAGATAATAAGCCTCTTATTGAACTGCTGTCAAAGAAGACTTGAATGTGCAAACACCAACTCAGAAAACTTTAGAGACAACTCACAAGGAAGCCTGACCCTTAAATAAGATAGCAAAGTGCAAAAAAAGAGAACAAAATGTGAACGAATCTTGATTGTAGTTATGTTCGGCAAACAGTAGTTATAATAGTCGTTACCATATATGTTGAAAGATGATATTAGAAGTAGAATAACAGAAAACACTCAAGCTCAGAATAACCACTTGCATACATTTTTAACCCGTATGTGGTTCGAATTTAAGTCCCTTTGCGCTCTGGTAGCGGTGTGGTGACCTGGTCTGTCATCAATCAATCCAAAACTAATCCCAATACATTATAGCAAAACGCCTTGTTAGTAGACGTTGCCTCAAATCCTTACACCTTTATTGTATCCTACAGGGCATTGTAATTGCTTTTGGGATCAGTGTATCACACCTCGAACGTCAAGTGCATCATGTGCAAAACAAAGGCTACTCTAAGCCTTGTCATCTAACTCCAATCGATATGTGAGGCTATCTTCACTTACATAGATTCAAGCTTATATATCCCGATTGGTTAGGCAGAGGTAAATATTACAACTATATTTTACCAGCAATGTATAACGCCACGTTAGAGGATATTGGCGTCTGCTGGAACTTAGCCAGATGCCGTGTTGCCAAACTAAAGCAAAAACTCAATAAGAGTTTGTTAGATTGTCAAGGTTGACCGTAAAGAATTAAGTGGTAAATATTTTGAAAATGGTCTAACGACCCACCTGATGGCAAAGTTTGGTAGTTCACGGATATGCCCGAATTCCCTGCAGAAGTAATACCAAGGGTAATAATAACTGCTTACCCGTACAAAAAAGGTGAATGAACATGGACTTCTATACCACTCTTCAGACCTAAAACTGAATAATGAAAAGATCTGGTTCTGGACTGGAACAGACAGAATAGACAATTGCGCATGAAGTGCGAATCCAAATTAATACATCCTATAACTAGTGGCAAAAGAGAGGGAAAGATATTTGAAGACAATATTGTTGATAAATAGGTTGTTCTCCATGGCTCGTGAAGCTTTGTAATGGGACACGTTACAATCAGGATAATGCTCTGACCAGAACGCTGACTATAAATATCCAGTCTAGTCCACCAGCCTCAGTGTCGCAGCGATATAGAATGAGACTGCTCTGCATGTGATCTCGAGTTTGACTCTCCAGTGAGGCTTTTTCTGGCTTGACCACATGCATGCATATTAAAAAGATGCAAGCGTCTCTCTACTCTATGCATGCATATTAAAGAATCAAAAAAATTCTTAATGAACCAGAACGCATTTTGGTTTATGTGATCTAGGCTAATACCGTGCCTTGAAAAGTTGCCTGTGAAGGAATACTGACTTATCTGACAATGAGAGCAATGGAATAGAGACTGCTTTTGCGTTATGGACTCGTACACTATAATATGTTAAGAGAGCCGTGACCGAAATTCGGGCAGGAGGGTTTTATTACATTGCTAGTACTTATCCTCATATTATTGTTACACATGCGAAATATCGCTTGTAGTCTTGTTCTTCTTTGAAGCAATAACAGTGCAACAGATCGATATGATTTTTTCCGAAAGATAGTGTATGGATCAGAGAATAATATACATATTTTCCTTATAACCACGGGAGTGAAGCCACGTGATAAAGCTATTTTATAATATATAGATATCACACGTCAACTATTTTATCATGTAAAGGTAATGCATTCTATGAATAAATTAGATACTGATACATTCAATTGTACAACTCACTGAACTGATTTTAATATCATGCATATTTTTCTATGACCGTCTGACTTTTTATTTGTATCATGTACGTTTTTCTTTGTCATCGTAATAGGTACTTGAAAACGTTTTTAGATTTTGTACTGCAGTAACATACATATATGTTATTATTAATGATTTTTGATTATTGCCGGTATGCATGCATGCAGCATGAAATATGGTGGTGTATAAGGTGTTGCGTTCAGGTCGCTTATCAGGGGAAGTATTATTAGATGTCCCCGTCCAAAGATTCCTATTAGTAGTTCAGATTTGACATTTATTAGTCTAGATCTAAACTTCATTTTGAAGTGTTTTATTATAAGAATTAGCCCTCTGTTTGCATAATAATAATAATAATAATAATAGGGCAGCTTGTGGCGAGCTGAATGTGAGTGGCGACACTGCGGTCCTGAATGCCTCAGAGAGTCGTTGAGGGCCTCGTCCCCAGTTTGCCGTTACTGGTTGGCTGGGGTGGAACTTCAAGAGCGCCAGTAGGACTCTCAACTCTGGCTTGCCTTGATCGGCCGGTCAGAGGGGGGGCCGCTAGAGCTACATGCTTGGGGGTGGAAGTGTCATTTTCAAGGGCATAACTACGGGGAAACCCGCTCCGGGTCTCCGTTTTCCCGAGACCCGTGATGGTGAAACCGGCGCCGCACCGCTCGACACCCCTAGCCGCTCGCACCGGTGTTGCCCTCTGCTGCTGGCTTGTATGCCTATCGTGGCTATTCAGGAGGCCCATCTAGTGAGTTGGCGAGTCACCGTCTGTCCATTCGATTGATGCTATTAGAGTATTCAGGGCAGACGCCGTTTTATCATCCATAGTTACCAATATACCAGTCCATCAAACACCCATACCCATAGCCCATATATTAGAATCCATTCGTAGCAACAGTCCTACGCCTGCTGCGGCTAGTGCCGCTGTAGGTGTTCCATCCCACCTTTGATTAAAACTCTCGAAGGGCCTGTTCACGTTGGACCCATGTCTCCGTGTAAGCCTCCCAAAAGGCCGGGTATTTTCCTCACGTATTAGGAATATACCCGTGAAAGAGAAACAAATAATAATTTATTTTCAGAATAACATTCCATAGTAGGTTAGTAACAGTTAACTTACATCTAGTGTTAGTAGTAGGTATATACATCTAATACCTGACCGGTTCAGACTGTCCGATCCGAAGAAGCCATCTACTTGACAGTCGTATCCAGCGTTCCAGGATCGGAGAGTCCCACCGGTCAGTCAGCGTTTTCAGGATGATGTTGGGGCTGGCGCGTATGCGGCGCAGCAAAGAGGTACATCTCTTGCGCATGGTGGCAGAAAAGCTATCGATGTTTGAATCCGCAAACATTCCAGACGCGCTGCAAATACGCGGCAGCCCCACCAGCACCAGGAACGCGTTGTTGTCCTGGATGCGCAAGTCACTGTACGCCTTCAACGTAAAGTTCACCCACAGGCTGCATGTGTAGAAAGATTGACAGAAAGCTTTAAGAAGCGTGACCTTTACTTGATAATAATATTATCATCCCTGTATTAAATTGTCCCTGTGCTAGGCTCGGATCTTATCTCGATGTGAGAAGGGTAAGGCCATAGTCCACCACGCTGACCCAGTGCGGGTTGGCAGACTTTACATATCTTAGAGAACTTATGTAGAGCTCTCAGACATGCAGGTTTCCTCACGATGTTTCCTTCATCGTTAAACAAGCGATAATTAACAATATACACACATTACTTTGAAAAGTCAGAGATGCGCCTCCTGGGATCGAACTCGAGACATCTGCGTAGCGTAACTACCGCTATTTGCTTGCATAAAACAAATAAAAAATCACCAAATGTCTTGTGTTCTATAGCCAAGTTACGTAGAAATCTAAAAACGCATATTATTATAAGTAGTTATTTGTTTTAAGTTAGTTACATTATCCAGTAACTAACTTATAGATATCCAACAACATAGAAGAAAGCATAGAGCTAAACTAAAATTTGTTTAGTTTGCAGCTCAGTATTGATACTACGACGTTTTTCTTTTATAAAACACCAAAGCAATCGTACGGTAAATGCCTGAAACCTTTGCAACAGTTCAACCTTCTTGCTCCAACGTTCAAACAATCACGTCCAGCTTCTGTTGTTAGTAAAATCGCTTTATTTTAGTAAAAGTATTATAAGAAACGGTACTGTGGTTCGTATACTCAACTTTAAATTTTCTGCTACCTCAAGAGTTTTGAATTTATTTTCTCAGATTGCCCGGGACCGTGTTTTGTGAGAATTGGAAGTAAAACCTTTTTGCCAAATTGTTTTGGTAGCTAAAATGTTCGAAATACTTTGAGTCAAAGTTCAGGGAAGAGAAAAGTATAAGAACTAATCAAAATTTGCATGAAATTTTCTGTCTTCATAATTCCTTATTAAAGAATTATGGAGACGAGAAACGCTTTTCTTACTAAAGTGCAAAGACATATTTCTTTAGGGGAGCTACACAAATTAATATAAGTTGCCTGTGTTTTTATCTTTGGTTACTGCATATCACTAGACGGTGAAAATTAAAAGCTATACTTTGGGGGCAGTTGTTGACCAGCTTGCCTTTTTATATTTTATTTTATTTACCTGGCTTGGCCTAGTCTATCAACAACAACCGAACATAGTTCGCGACTGTAGTTCAAGTACTGAAAATATAAAAATTGATTTCAACCATTAGCCACGTGATAGATTTAATTTTTACTTATCAACGAAACCTAGGTATCGAGCATAGTCCGTCTGATAGTAAGCGGATCTTACCAGAAGAGGCACTGCCACAGTGCCAATCCTAGTCAAAATTAATGGGAAAGGATGAAGGAATGCGATAGAGATTAATACTGGATGCAACGCACTGACTGTTATGCTGGTTTACTTCTGCAAGAGAGTAGTACTTTTTCGGGTGAATCAGATTAGTTGGCAATCGTGGGCCTTTGCCTTAAATATAAAATTCACATTAAAATGTTTGACATTCATATATTAATACGTGAAAAGTTCATTTTAATTTCATTTATATTGCGCGCACGGAAAAGTGTGTGATTTAACATAGTTAAAGTTTATATGGAGAAAAAGGGGCAAAAATCTATTTAAAATTGATATTATACGCTGGAATTTCGAGAACTGGTCGAGTTTCTATAAATACAACATGTTATAGACCAGTTAAGACTTATAATGTCCGCTGTTAGTTTATTTAATGCTACTCCCACATTTGAAGGAGTACCTGTATTGTGGAGAGTCTTAAGGCGCGTTTCCACCAAAATCGTTGGTAATTTCAGTGTTTCCAACTGTTTGCAACTCTCCAAAAAATCACTAACTTTTGTTTCATTTGTGTCCCCATCGAGTCGCCAACAATTTGGGAAACATTTTAGTTGACAACAAGCTCTCTCCACTAGCATCCGTTAGGCAAAATGTCTTCGAACGATGATGATATTATAATAAATAAAATAAAAAGCAAATAAAATAAAGGCAGCCGCAGTATTTATTATTTTATGCAACATTATTATTTTATGCAACATTATTACTTTTAACATGTTTTTGTATATAAGTGTTTAATCTATGGTTTCTGTTTCCAACTAATGTTGTCAACTGTAAGCGTATCCACAGAGGGAATAAATATCTGCAACAATCGTATTCTTTTGATGTTTACCGCCTAAAACGGGAACACGGTTGCCGACATTTGTTTACAATTTTTGTTGCCAACAGTAGGTAATTATAGAAACTTTTGTCACCAACACGCGTTGACAACATAAAAGTTGTCAATTTTTGTTCGGTGGAGACTCGGCTTTACAAACAATAGAAAAATGGGCACAAAGAGCATTCATAACAACTATTTGTGGATTTCACATCTTTTGTTGCATGCTATGATCGAATCTTCTCATGAGTAGAACCTTTTGCGTGAACTAATAAAAATGTATATTCAGTCAATTTAGTAAACTAACTAACCCCTTTGTCGTTCGTAAGTGTTACTTCGTGACCTAAATGGATAAATGATTTTTGACTTTAACTTGACTGAATCCGCAGCACTAGGTACGGCAAATTGAATAAGTAAACCATTGCGAATTCTATGCAGTCAAAAGTTACTGGATTGTATGCAGTAGTTTATGACTTTATTTTATTGTTTACCTCCTGCAGTGGACTGTAAAAGGAAGCCGAGTGAGTAAGATAGCTGTTTACTTCGCCAGATGATTGACGACTGGCGTAAACTTGAATAAGTACGAAGTTTCTTTAAAACATAGCATGCATTTATAGAAATCATTTATGAAGATATAGTTTATATTATGCTACAGTGGTTTAAGTGAGTATCTCACTACTGTGGTTGCGCGATGTGTTGTGGGTTCTATTTCTATATGAAGGAAACATATTTGTGATTTATTTATATTTGTTGAATGTGTGTATTCTTTGCGATTGTCGTTTAAATATTTATATATATTAGTGGTCACCTAGTACTCGAAATTCGACCAAAGTTTGGCTGTAAGATATTGCTGATTTATGTAATTATAATATATTGATATATGTAACCATAGTTACGCGCTTCGACTGCGTGTGTCAAATGCATGGTAATTCTAATGCAATTTAATGTATTTCTAATGCATCCTAACTAATATTATAAATGCGAAAATGAGTTTGTTTATTTGTTTGTTTGTTACGCTTTCACGCCTTAACTGTTCAACCGATCAACATGAAATTTTGCATATACGTTGTCAGGGGTACAGAATAGGACATAGGGTACCTTTCATCCAGAAAAAATAACTGTTGCAAACCTAACCTAACCTAACTTACATTTACGCGAGTGAAGCCGCGGCTGAAAACTAGTATTTTATAAAAATATTAGGATTCGCCCCTCCTTCTCCATATAAACTTTAACTGTGCCAAATTTCATACTCCTCCGTCCGCGCAAAGAGGGGTATAAAGTTTTTGCTTCACGTATTAATATATAGATATATATGAAGACCCCACATCACAGCGCTTAGAACGATCTATCATTAACGTGTATGATGTAAGTGAAGGTAGTTAACACGCTTATATTACAAACTAGCTTCTGCCCGCGACTTCGTATGCGTGGAATTTGGAAGTAAGGTCTTAATTTTTTCTTTCTGCACTTGTTTTAAGAACATGATACTCGACTTCTAGGCTATGTATCATGATGAAATATGCGCCAGATATTAAATTAGACATCCAGCAATACAACTGTGAAAATCGCATTCAAATTCGTGCAATAGTTTTTTCGTAATTTGCGTACAAACATACAGACAGACTGACAACATTTCAAAAAAATATTGTTTTGGCTTCTATAGCTCACAAACCCCACATACATAATTTTTTTTAAATATCTCCTGTGTACGGTCGGCCAAGAAAGTGGTCTACCAGTTTTGACAAAAGTTTCTGTGAGATCTAAATATCGCTAAGGTTGACTTTTCTAACTAGATACATGGCATGATGTACTCGTAAATATTTATGTCATGCCATGTGTAAAATATAATAACATTGCAAGGGGAAATCATATTGTTTCATGACGTTCAAATAAACCTCAACCGTAGGGTGGTAGATCACATTTTTGGCCGACTGTATAAGCATCGGCTCTAAAACAATTGTTTTGTCTTCTAATCTTTATATTATATAATTCTAATTTACGTGTGTATGTCACTGAACTCCTCCTAAACGGCTGGACCGATTTCAATGAAACTTTTTGTGTGTTCAAATGGATTCGAGAATGGTTTAGAAATGTTTTTTTCTCTTGTGTACAGGACCACGTCTGTCGGGACAGCTAGTATCTTATAAAGAATGATTTTCTTAATATCTTTATGTAAAAACATCGACCAGTTACCAGATAAAGAATTCTTTTCATTGCAGAGCCTTGAATAGCATACCCGGTAAAGCGATGCCACGGTTTGATAAAGCCCCAGTTTAAAGTCCTACTTTATAAAATGTGTTTGATCTTGAGATACAATAAACACCGGAACTTGAGAATACGCCTTTTATTTCTTTTCAATAGTCATTTTTACTAAACTACACAGGAAATGTTTTCTTCACAAAAAATAACGTCCTGCCATCAGACGCCTCACAGTCTAACTCTCTCATTCACTCTTTTCTCTCTCCATCCCTTTCACTCAGTTACGTTCAAAAATCAGCTTACATTCTTCACGTTCAGTAATTCAATCCATCCAACATTTATATATCACTAGAGTTGTATCAAAATATATGAATAAAACTCGTCAACGCGATGCAGACATGTTAAATTATAATATTCAGTTCTTTAAACCACAGCAGTCCCGAGATTAATATATTATAATTCCTGCACTCATTACTTAAATGAGCAAGTACATTCACCTACAACAGCTGGTACAACCAATACAGTTAATCTGAAAATACGTTTCAAACAATTAAAATATTCATTATAGAATGCTAATAATGTAATTTAATTTCTGAACTACTGCCGTTCATAATTGACAGTGAATATTACAATTTCAGTTTATATGGATTAAATTGTTGGCCATTGTATGAAGAATTTAATGACTATGTACATATTAAATGATATTGTGATTTGTTTTCATGCTGCCTCGATGACGCAACGGTACGTAGTGAATGCAACTGTGAATTCCTTGGTTGCGAGTTAGGCGGTGTTTTTAGGATTGCTGTCAAGAAATTCTTAGTGCCAGCACGGTCTTTGCAACTGTGCCCGATAGACGATAATATAATACATGACGGGACGAGATCCCCTATTATGTGGGTTCGAATATGTAGCTGGCGAAATGTGTTTGCAATGCGGCTCTGCCTAACCTTTTGTAATATAGGTGTTTGGTTGTTTCCTTTTTAGAGTTCGAGAAAACTCTTATACAACAGTTTTGTCCGTCGATTTGTCTGTTATACAACTTTCAACTCAAGAACCGTAAGAGCTAGAGACTCGCGGACAACGCCATTCGACTCAGCATAGTCGATATACCCCCGAAATGACTATGACCTTTGGCCTCTTACCTCAAGGTCACGTGATACCATTTTTTCGAACTCTAAGATTTACGGCAATTCATTGCCGTTTCTCACTTGTTTATTTATTACAAACGCAGTTTCTCGAACCAATTCTGTATCTTTAAGATAAACAAAAACGCATTCGGTTGGAGAATCTACTCACTAATGATGTAAGTAACTAACGTAATGAATCCAGACCATTGTTATATATTAATATGAAATGTATAGCTCTCACATCACCAATCGCCGCGATCGATAATAATAATAAAAAATAAAATAATCCTCTTTCATACTTCGTTTATCAAATTTAAATTTTCAAAGCGTTACCTTTTTTAAATCTAAAGCTTTATAATCTAGTCTGTCATTTTCAATACTGAGTTAATCTATCAAAGCTTAATAAAAGTAATGACAACTATTTTATCCAATCATCCAAATTTCATAGAACTAATCAAACGTCAATTGTTTCGAAAGATATAAAATTAAAAACGAACATTCAATTCGATTTACGAGGGAGTTTCTTTAGGGATCTGCTCTGCATTTTTAAGGCTGAGAGAAATATCAAGGAGCATTGAGTATCTAAGCGGGTTGAATCCGGGCAGAGCGGCAGATAGGTGCTCAGTGTGCAGGCAAGAACATAAATAAAAGATTTTATCTCACCCGCAACGTTCCAGCATTACTTTGAAGTTAAGAGCTTATTTGTCTGAAGTGAAATATCGACGGTGTTATGTATAAAAATGTTGAGTTTGTTTTATTAAATATGCTTAAGAATTGGAGGAAATTTCTTTAAGAGAACGTAAACTAGAGGACAGATTTATTTTAAATGGAAACGGTCTCCTTTGTTAAGCATTAGGTATAATTAATGAGCTCGCTTCGGCAAGTAGGTAATTACAGGAAAGCGTAGTAATACTACTAATTCAATAAGTTAAAAGTTACATGGGCTCTTCGGGATGAAGGACTACGCTTGTTTGTAATATTTTGGATACTATTTAGTACACACAAAATATATATGTATAGATTATGTAGTATAGATTTATATACATTTATCATTCACGTGTTACAAAGCGCACCATTTCAACAGCTTTCTGTCGCAATACCGTATTGATTACTAATGCTTCCTGTAATTATAGATGCTGTAAAATAAAAATAAAATTAAATAAAGCAAAGTTATATAAATAAAAAGGACGACAACGAAATAAACTGCGATAAAATCCGTAAGGACATTTTCGACTCGATAAAATAAATGTGTTAGATCCGTTAGATCCGTTCATTAATTTGTCCTTGCACATTGTTGGACACCATTTTCTTTTCAGAATGAAGGGCATTAAGAAAGAATCGAAGACCCTTAAGGTTTAATTACTATTTAGAACACTTTCAGAGTGACAATCTTTTACACGATCCTTTTTTGCAATTTACTGGATTGAAATGATTATTTATATACTTACAATATTATGTGCAGCGAAAGCCTAGTGGAAAAACGTTAGACTGCCACGCAGAGGTCTCGGGTTCGATATCGATAACATTGCGAATAATGATTTTAATTAATTATTATTCGTAATGTTATCTAAAATTTGTGCCATGATTTGATAAAATATTGATATGAATTATTGAATTCTGATAAAGATAAGTTTTTATTTATTAACCTATTTTGTTGACGATCTTGATCTTAGGTCCCTGGTCCATTTTTGCCATCAGGCGGCCCGTTTACATTTTTGATACTTAAATATACAAATACATACGTTCACATCAGAATCATTTAAATACTTACTCTATATTTCCACATCGTTTTAATCTCAATTCAGAAAGAGCGTCAAAGATCGCAACTGCAGCTAGTTCATAATGATGTTCAAAGTAATTTACATTCAAATGAACATCAAAGTATTACTTTGTACGATAGGTTCTCAAAAGCTATTCAAAAACTTTGAAGAGTCACACACGCTGTGTTCACTTTTAGATCAGTTTCATCAACTTTGTGTTTCCAGTGAAAAGATTTTCTTATTCAATTTCATTGATGAATACCAGAAAGTTTTATGGCTAAGTTCTTAGCAGTTTGTTTTGAATTTTGATTGATATAAATTCCAAATTGTATTAGTGATACGAATAATAATATTTCATAATTATGTATTTATAGGGCTTGCTTATATACGAAGCAAGTGGTTGGCATAGGCTACATGCGAGGTAAACATATGGGCTCCTTGCACGTGTGACTCACATCGGTTGAACTAATTCAAAGTCGAAATTAAAATTATTTATTCAATTAGGTCACTTAGTAACTTGTATGAAAGTCATAATAGAATGGTCAGTGACTTTTCTGAGGTTACTTTAGTTTGGTTACTAGGATCAGACAAAGGGTTAAGCGTCTTACCAGCGTCTTGAGCTATCAGATCACGTTTTGCTAGCAGTTGTAGAAAACAAAGTTAATATATATTCAAAACAGACATGCTATTAAACTCACCTCGAACTTGATTGGCACCAGCAACTGTCGTAACCAACTGTTAATATTATGGTTCTTCTTCTCCCTAGCCTTTATTATTCGCAAATCACTTGGGGCCGGCTTTCTAGTCTAACCGGTTTCACTGGATATCAGTTTTTACACGGGGCGCCTGCCACCTGACCTTCGCAACCCGAAGGCTAACGACACCCTAAGGCTAGACTAGTATCAGGATATTAGAGGGCACTGACTTCCCGATAATGACTGCCATAGATGTTCATGGCAGCCGGGACCGACGGCTTAACGTGCTCTCCGAGGCACGGAGCAGGCGATAATTGTCAATCAATACGCACATCATTTTGAAAAGTCATATTAACTTCCGAAAGTCAGAGGTGCACGACATGGGTTCGAACCCGAGACCCTCTGCATTGTAGTCTATTGGTCTCTCCACTGAGATATCGCTACGGCTATAATGTTATGGTTACTGTAGAAAAACGCAAATTAGCCTAATCAGATGTGAGTTCGAGATTTTACAGAATTTCGTGGCATTTGAACATATGTGACCCTTACGTTTATCTAAACGCATACCATCGACAATCCTATATCGCCTATAACAAAGGCAAATAAACAAGTTCACGACTTGGAAACTCCTGAAAATCGTATTGTTCTCGAACGAGTTGGAACGATGTCAACGATTCGAAAAGATAAAAACTTCAAAGTTGGTGTAACGTTCTCGTTGTATGAGATTATGTAGTAGTGCCTTGTGGATATGCCTTTTTGATGTAGTACAAACTTTGGTAGCGTACAGCAAATTTGAAGCCAAGATGTGACGGCGAAACTTAATCTATAACTTTTACAATGTTACCTACATCTTCTGTTATGTAAGATCTACAATCTAGTGCTAATACTGTAGAGGTAATATTTGTTTGTTTGTATATTGGCGGGCGTCTAAGGAATAAATTTACCTTTATTAAAAATGATGTCGCTGGTACAAATATAGGCGATTTAACAGTAATATATATTATAACTAGAGTATATAGTATAACTAGAGTAGTAGAGCCTCGCTGATTTCAGCATGAATGTGCCGGCTCGAGCGGGAAAGGAAAAGAAAGAAAGAAAAAGAAAATTTATTAGACACACCAAAAACACAACATATTAACAAACAAACAAGTAGAAAATACAAAAAAATAAACAGAAATAAAGAAAATGTTGTACAGTGTGTCCAAAAGGTTCCAGCTCAGCCTTTGCTGCGGGTGACCGCAGCGCTGTTTTTCAGCCGAAACCCAAGGGCTAGCATGGACGATTATTCGTCATACAGTTTATAAACATACTTAATAGATAGAGTAAATATAATATAATGTACAGTAGACAGGCAATTACATATATTATGTGTAGAACAGAAGATAATAAACTACCCTCTCACAGAATATCGACGTAAAATACCAGTATTCCTACTGTTGTGTTTCGTTCGGTGAGTGAGAGTACCGGAGGCCCAATCACCCCTTTACCCCCTTCCCGCTCCTTCTCCTTCCCACTTCCTTTCCTAAAGGGTCAACAACGCGCTAGTGATGCCTCTGGTGTTGCAGGCGTCTATAGGCTACGGTGACCACTTACCATCAGGTGGGCCGTATGCTTGTTTGCCACCTTAGTTGTATAAAGAAAAAATATATAAGCTATGTTTTTATAACATACTAAATTTTACCCGCGACTTGCACGCGTAAAGGTAGGCTATATTTCATACATTCTATATTCTATCATCTACACACAACACCATCTAGCCCAAACTCGGCAGAGCTTGTACTATGGGTATTAGACAATGGATAAACATAATATTGTCTTCTGTTTACGCGAATGTTATTCATTGAAATTAAACTACTATATACGGATTTTATCGCGTTGTTTATTTGACACTGTTACAAAATTTTTTGAAAAACTGTTACACTACTATAATCACTATTAAACTTTACAAATTTTTAAGCTAATTAAATTATTGAAACTATTAAAACTATTTATACTATTACTATACTATTATACTATTTAGATTTATTTTTACACTTTCCCCGACGTTTCGGTTGCTTTTCAGCAGCCATGGTCACGGGGAGACTAAGATGGTAGTTGTCTCAATGTTCCAGTGTAGTTATTTCAAAGTACCCGAACATAATTTAATCATGGGTGTTTCTATTTACGCAGAATGAGCTCAAAATATCATGAAGTCTAGCTGTGGTTTGCTTCTTCTTGGGTTTGACTATTTGAATTACTGGATCCCAAGCTGGTGGTACACTCCAACCATCTTCTCTATTGAAATTAGGATGTTTCTTGATTTCAATAGCCTCGCGAAGCATCCTTGGCAGGAATCGGTGTTCTTTAGCGAGCATCTGTGGTTTGTCAAATCTCAGGTAGTGGTTGGTCCCCTGTTGCACATGTTCACACACAGCAGACTTCAACGAGCGTTGGTGTTTTACATCAGCTATGTGTTCTTTTATGCGGGTGCCTATGCTTCTCTTGGTTTGACCAATGTATGAGAGTCCGCAGTCACAATCTATTTTATAGACCCCTGCATCTTGTAAAGGTAGTTGGCACTTGACAGATGGTAAAAATTGACTTATCTTCGTTGGCGGCTTGAAGTATGTATTGATTGAAGCTCGCTTCAAGATGTAGCCAATCTTGTCAGTGACACCCTTCACATAAGGTAGTATAGCAGGCTGGCGCTCGACTGTGGCTGGCTTTTCTCGGGATCTGTGACAGCGGCGCGGCTGTTGGAGCTTGTTGTCTTGCAGTACTTGCTTGACATGTTGAAGCTCGGCATCCAGGTGTTTCTTGTCACAGATCCCGTGGGCTCTCTGAAACAAAGACATTCCCACGGTAGCTAACTGTTTAGGATGGTGGTGAGATTCACCGTTTAAGTACCTATTTGTATGGGTCTTTTTCCTATATACAGTGTGGCTCAAAGTATGATCAGAATTCCTGATGACAAGGACATCTAAGAAAGCTAATGAATTATTTGCCTCTAATTCCATAGTAAATTGTATGTTGTTATTAAGGGAATTAAGATATTCTAGGAATACACTTACACTATCTGTTGGTAATATTGTAAAAGTATCATCTACAAACCTCTTATAAATCCTGGGTGTGATGGGGGCAGTCTGCAAAGCTCGAGCCTCAAAGTCTTCCATATATATGTCGGCAACAACAGGCGATACTGGGGAGCCCATTGCCACACCATCGACTTGTATGTAGAATTTATTGTCCCACAACAGATAGCCAGTTGTTAAGCAATGCTTAAGTAGTTCTGCATATTCCTCAGGCATATTGTACTCTATTAGCTTCCTTTTAGTTATTTCAATACAGTCATGTACAGGTATGCATGTAAATAATGACTGTACATCAAAACTAACCATAGTTTCATTGTTTGTGAGACGTAGGTGTTTAATCTCACTCACAAAATGGTTTGAATCCTTCACATGTGCTTTCGAGTTGCCTCTGAGTGGTGAGAGTATCTTCGCTACGTGCTGAGCCAGTCTGTAAGTTGGTGTGTCGTTCTGGCTCACAATAGGACGTAGGGGAGCGTTTTCCTTGTGTATTTTTGGTAACCCATACAGCTTTGGAGGTTTTACGCAAGCTGGTATTAATTGTTTAACGTCTAGATCTAGTTTTTCGGAGTATTTATGTATGATGTCTTTGGTTTTCTTCAATATTTTGTTTGTAGGGTCTGTCTTAACCTGTTTGTATGTTGTTTCATCCGAAAGTAAATTTTCAATTTTATGTTTATAATCTGACGTATCCATTATGACCGTAGCGTTTCCTTTATCTGCACGGAGTACTGTAATATCTGGCCTAGACCGCAAGTTCTTCAGTGCGACGAATTCATCTTTGGGAAGATTCGGTCTGGGCACTTTAGTTCGACGCAAGACCGATGAAATATCCTGACGTATGGCCTCCAAATCTTCCTTTCTTATGTTATTCTTGACTAGGCAGTCCTCGACGTTGCAAATAATGGCCTCATACGGAATCCTAGCCGGTGTTATTGCATAATTTAAACCTCTACTCAATACTTTTTCGGTTGTTTTGTCTAAATTCAATAGAGAAGATGGTTGGAGTGTACCACCAGCTTGGGATCCAGTAATTCAAATAGTCAAACCCAAGAAGAAGCAAACCACAGCTAGACTTCATGATACTTTGAGCTCATTCTGCGTAAATAGAAACACCCATGATTAAATTATGTTCGGGTACTTTGAAATAACTACACTGGAACATTGAGACAACTACCATCTTAGTCTCCCCGTGACCATGGCTGCTGAAAAGCAACCGAAACGTCGGGGAAAGTGTAAAAATAAATCTAAATAGTATAATAGTATAGTAATAGTATAAATAGTTTTAATAGTTTCAATAATTTAATTAGCTTAAAAATTTGTAAAGTTTAATAGTGATTATAGTAGTGTAACAGTTTTTCAAAAAATTTTGTAACAGTGTCAAATAAACAACGCGATAAAATCCGTATATAGTAGTTTAATTTCAATGGATAAACATGCATATATTATATGTTGTAGCGTCAAGAAAATAATCATTGGAATGTAATTTATTTCTGTAATTGGAGTTAAATAAAGCGCCATCTGTTGGTTTGTTTCGGAACGTCAAGCGGAAGCTTGAGTGAGGTCGCCATCGATGTGTCAGTTGAAGTGACAGTTATAACTGTCAGTGTCATATTGAAGTTATATAAGCGCCGGATACTCGTGCGCGGGCACATTCGGTTGACGAACTCGCTGCTTTACGGATGAAATCAGAGATAATCATAGTAAACCTTTATTGTTTTATTTCTCTTGTATTTGCCTATCATTAATATAAATACGAAGTATAATACCACACCTATATTTTGTTGCTACATTATGTCAAAAGCGAGTGTTGCCGTCCTTACTCTCCGACATATACTTCTTTTTTTTGTAAATACGTACATATTCGATACATTATTTTTTTGTGGATAAAAGGTACCTTATGTCCTGTTCTGTTCCCGGACAACGTGTGTGCGGAATTGCGAAATCGTAAGAAAGATTTACGCCTGTTTCCTAGAGGGTTAGGCAGAGACTACGGATTTCCCTTTGCTACGATCCTGACACACTTCTCATCTTCTTCTTCTTCTTCTTCACACACTTATAGACATATATGTTAAGAAAAGCTGTACCGTATGACTATTAGGTTAAATTATGAATGAAGAAGCACATACACTTAATACTATTGTATATCAATTAAATATTGTACGGATGGCGTAGTAGTTAAAGTAGTCACATCGCCACTGTCAGTACGTCGAGTGCTGTGAGTTCGATCCCCAAACGGGACAAAAATTTGTGTGATCCACGAATAGTTGTTCCGAGTTTCGGTGTTCTTTGCGTCCGTTGTTTGGATGTTTGTAAAGTTCACCCACAACACAGGAATGAAACCTAGTCCGGGAGTAGTCAACAATAAAATTAGAAACTGCAATCTTCGTTGGAGATACTAATTAAATAACTTTTGCCAGCGAATTGAGTATATTGCATGATCAAATGTAGAAATAAAGTTAATACGTAATATCAACATGATACAGGATTACGGTCTGACAAGGCATTGAGATATTACAATTCCTTTGTAAATAATTATAGCACGTGCGAATTGGTTTTTGTGAAGAGGGTTTTGTGGCACAAATTTCTCTTCTGGTAACCACATCATTAAAAGTTAGGAATTAATTTCAGGGGTGCGAGCGATCCATCGATCCATTTGTGAGTACATATATAGGTATGTACACTTATGCCAGTTTTCCGAAAGGATTGGGAGAGGTGGTTATCTAGTTTCTACGATTGAGAAAAGCTCTCTTGTATTTTACACGCTTATAACATACTCCATGTGCTCTCATTGATTTATGAAATGTAATATTAACAATACCAGCACTGTATTTAACTGCTGCTGGGCACGAGTCTCTTCTTAGTGTGAGAAGGGTTAAGCCATAGTCCATCTTTAATAACATTATGGAGAACTCTCAGACATACCATTGAAGCGAGCGATAATTAACTATTTTAATACGCACATAACTTCGAAAAGTCAGAGATGCGCGCCTTGAGATCGAAATCGAGATCTCTGTCTGACAATCCAACGTTCTCCCACTACGCTTCTTTGCTATAATATATATACATACATCGATTTAGGAAACTCGTAATTTAGATTTTTCTAGATGGATTTTGATTTGGGTCATGGGCTCCCAGTGCTCGTGCGCTCTATAGAGACATAGCAAAAAGGTTAATCGACGCTTGCAGTGACCAGAGGGCTGGCTTTATTTTGCAGAAAGAATAAGCATTGCCATTCAACGTAGCAATGCTGCCAGTCTTCTGGGCACACTACCAGTCGACTGTGATGCGGAGGAATTTTATGACGCCTATTAGAGGGATTTAGTTTTCTTTTTCTTTCTGTTTTATTTGTGATTAGAAATAATGTTTTGAATTTCACTGCTGGAAAATTGTATCATACTTTAAGAGTGAAACCTTGACAAATAGACAAGGTTACTTATACATCTTTGACATGAATATATCACCAAATATGCTAAATTCCTGTTCAATACTATTGCTGTAGTATATGCGACAGCTCTTCATAAGGTCTTGTTTTTGATGCCTAGGTCGTTATTGGGTTGGGTCGGTAAAGTACTAATAGGTGTTGAGAATAGGCTAGATATAAACTATTACAATTGAATGTATAAGTTTTCGATTAATTACACCAATTTGAATACCCGTGTAGCAGAAAAAATAATTGTTTTACTCGTCGTGTTGATATTCTTTTATTCACGGGTTACGTGATATAATATGTAATAGTTTTTGCATAATTACGGTTATGTTGTCCAAGTAAGTATAGTAAAAACGCAACCGGCTCACAGCCACACAATCCCGTGACTAGTCAGACGATGCACAACTTCAATGCAACATACGTAATTAGATAGATTCATATGTACTCGTATACACATGGTAAGTACATATATATTCCCACACAACGGGAAAACAAATCGATGATCATGGTTTCATGACATCATGTATTCGTATATTGAATTGTTATCAGTGACAATTAACAAACCGATAATCAAATTAATGATGACTGCTAAAATTTTGAATCATTAAATATATTTTTTCGGTAGCATAAGAATATTTCGATAAATTTAAATTCAAAACATTTATTGCACTCTATAAGTAAGCAATAGGTACATAAATAAGTAGGTATGCTAACATTATGGCAGTGAAAATATAGAAGAGAAAGAAGACATTATTTAACATAATAACAAGCACAAATTATTATTTGCTTCAAATTCATATTAAAAAAATATATTATTCTTTAATAATAATAATAATTATTTATTTATCTTTATATATATAATTCTTCTGTACTTGTGTTGACAGTAAACTCCTCCTAAACGGCTGGACCGATTTGAATGAAACTTTTTGTGTGTGTTCAAGTGTATTCGAGGATGGTTTAGATATCCTTTTTTTTTCTCTTTTGTACAGGACAACGTATGTCGGGACAGCTAGTTTTAGTATAAATTCTTAGTTTTACATTTGCATCTTAACAATAACATAATTACATTATTTCAATTATTTATTTGAATGCGGGTGGCCGAAGACCGGTCTGTGTGGAAAACCTTGGGAGGGGGGGGGGGAGGGGAGGTATCCAATAGCGGACGTCTTTCGGCTGTGATATTGAAAATTATATTAAGTAAATATTGACATACTATAGTTTTTCTATCCTTTATTTCATCCGATAAGTCTAATCTAGATGTCTTTAAGTTGGAAATGAATCTATGTACCTTTTAAGCAAGCTTGCTTTATCGTCGTTCACATGATCGCTTAACATCAGAGATGAGATCATGGTCAAACGTAAGCCTATTTAAAATAAATAAAAATACAATTCTTACAGTTTTACATATTGACTTTAGCTATAAAGTATTCCACCAAATATTTCTTTTGGCATAGATATATAAACTGCATAATATAGACAACATTTTCTTGAAAGAAAATAACCAAGAATATGTAGACGCAAAATCTCTCTGACAATATTTCTTTGTTTGTATTACTTAGCACAAGCCCTGCGCTCATAGCGACAACGTCGCATATTCAGTGAATATCCTTCATAAATGAGTTGGGTGTGCCTGAATGCCTACGTTAGAGCCTTATGCAAGACCTCGGCATACCATATAATATTCAGTTACATTTTCCTTAAGTTTCTCGTGTCTTGTACTGCCTTTGTAGGGTTGTCAATCTTTATTTTTGATATTTTTTGGTTTCATGAAGCATTTTTTTGTTTACTTGAAGTCAGATTTTCATAATGATGATAATCTGATCAGAGTGTTGATTCTAGAGTTCGGGTAGTCCTAGTGTGTCATTATATATCAGGAAATATATTCTCTCATATTGTGAAAATGTGAACTATATTTTTAATATATTTTCGTACTAAAATTAGCATTCTTCTATTAAAAAATTAAATCTATTTAAAACAATACGCAGAAAATTTTGAATCAATTTTATAACAGGTGAAGGTTCTCAATTTGATCCGTATATTTTTATTTTTATGAATAATTATTTCTTTATACCTCTTTTTTATTTAAGAATATCTAGAAGCTGAAGAGTTTGTTTGATTGATTGAACGCGCTAATCTCAGAAACTACTGGTTCGAATTGAAAAATTATTGGATAGCCTATTTATTGAGGAAGGTTATAGGCTATATAATATCACGCTATAACCCACAGGAGCGGCGCAGTTGTCATAGACGTGGGTGAAACCGCGGGCACAGCTAGTTATATATAATTGTTATTATTGCATTGGTTCTAACGGCATAAAAGTATTCTTTATCTTAATTAAGCACATGTTTTACCTGAGTGCAAAGTTTTATGCAAATTCATTTAAGGGGTTTACATATGATTGAGTACCAAATAATTCTACTATCTCCAGAAACTATTTCATTTATAACATTAGTATCAAATATTAACAATTGTATTCAATAGTTTTTCCACTAATGTAGTTAAATCTGATGAAAGTGAATGAAGCCAGAGAACACAGGATCGTAGCAAATGGAAATCCGTAGTCTCTGCCTACCCCTCTGGGAAACAGGCGTGAATCTATGTATGTATGTAGTTAAATCTGTATAATTAGTTATTCATTAAATAAATAAAGGAAAATGTAAGAGATATCCCTACGTATATTTCAAATTCTAGATTCTACGAATGAAATAATTCCCTTTGAGATTGATGCTTATAAGTCAAGTATAAGGAAATTCACCCCATCTACTTGGTACGAGCTTTGTTATTTAAACATATCCGGTGGTTTGATCTGTTTAAGGCGAGATTTCTCTAAATTTGTTGCTGATTTACTTATCTGTGAATTTTCTGTTGCAGTTTGTAGTGCTACGAAGAATATTTTAATACAAACGTTGCCCATTTAGGATATTGTGAATTTATCTTAAGATTCCGCGCGTATTATGGTTTATGTGCGCTGCATGTTATGAGTTCGATCCCCAGTATCACCTTGTTAATCTGAGTTGTAAAATACTGAAATTATATTTAACTGGCGATTTAAAAGAGTGGCCGTGAGTTTCTTGCAGGTTTCTTCTCATAGGCTCTACCCTTTGCCTGAACCTAGCAACTAACCTAAATGCAGCTTCAGTAACTTAGTAAGCTCACTAACCTATATACTTTGACGTTCATAAGTGTTACTTTGTGACCTAAATGAATAAATGATTTTTGACTTTGACTTTGACAGACGGACCAAAAATTTTCTGTGATTCATTCTGTGTCGCTAATTAATTATAAGCGACACAGTAAATATCTTCTATGGCAAGCGATTTAAAAAAAGTACTTGACAGAACATTTTACTGTGATGTTTTTAATTACGTTACCTATTGTTTTTAAAATATTTTACCAGCTATGATTTAGGTCCACCGTTGTGCTTTTTACTGCACGTAAATATTGACAGATTCATATTATGCCAATAATTACGTATTAGACTGTGGGAATGATGTCAAGTAAATGGTAATTTTAGATGTTTATAATAGTTGCCTACTTCGATGTTGTAACTTTACAATAGTGACGCATCAAAACGGTGCAACGAATACAAAATTGCATAGAAAATTTTAAAAATTTCAAAGAATTATTCAATAATAAAAATATAAATCACGTTATCCACTAACTATCTATTATTATAAAGTTTGTTTGAACTTATTCATTTCTTCTATATTATTTATTATGAGCGTTGCTACAATCCTTAATTATTGTGATAAAAACTACTACAACTACTTCAAGCTGTATATTATTTACATAACTTCGTCTATTTATTAGAATAACACCAACCACACCTTGATTTGATGGGATGGGAGGCAGTTTCCGTAAGTTAAGCGGAAAGTGTGGTGTTGCCAGTGAGCAGAAATGAAATGAAATAATTATAGTGTTAGTATTTGTTTTATTTTTCTAGTTTTATAACATATTGTTCTGCTTTTTATTTTGTATTTTTTTATTGAATTTTTATTTCTTTATGTTTTAGGTGTACCCTCTCGTGTGCCAAAATAAAAAATAATCTTTCTTTCTTTCAATGATTAATTTTAGTCTATTCCATTCGTACATTACAACTATACGCAAAACGCATTCACATTGAATAATTTTACATTCTGTTTATAATCAAAACCTTTGAATTGCAATTTGGGGTCTATGAATAACAATGAATAGCACATTAAAATAGCAGACAGATAGCACTTGATGTTTAAGCAAAATAATCTTTAGTACCTACGAAAACGTTCTCTCGTGCTCTCGACGCTTTAACGTTATTAATTTTGTTTTTATTTTGTTGGTCTCGCTGTGAGTTAAAAGCGTTGGTCACTTACTTAATGTTGAAATATTTTAAATTTAAGCTTATAAAAATAGCAGTGCTTTTACCGTTGGCTGTTGTAGTATTAAACAGTAGTAGTTAAACAGACATTGCCTGTAAGTTACACGGCACATACCTCTAGTGCTGAGCGTGATTCGATTTCGTGTTAAGTGTATGAGTATATATATACTCATTCACTTAACACGAAATCGAATATTAGTTAAGCGTTAGGATATCCTAACGCTTAACTAATATTATAAATGAGAATGTGAGTTTGTTTATTTGATTATTCAAGCCTTAACTGCTCGACTGATCATGATAAAATTTTGCATACACGTTGTCAGACCTACAAAAAAAGCGACCCAGGCAAATAGTACTTTTCCCGAAGAAAGTTATTTATTGAAGAAATATAGATTAATGCGCGAGTTTTATATATACAATCAGGTCTATAAGTGACGTTTATCTCATGCCATCAAAATAATCTGGTGGGCCCCAATAAAATCATAAATATTTATTTAGAAATGCCGATATTTGCTTACATGAGAACACACAAATAAAATGACTAACTAATACGAAGAATTTGAAAATATTAATAATATTATACTTACACTGTTAAAGTTTACTACTATTTAAGTTATATAATTTATTAAAACTATTGATTTTTAAGTTTACACATTTTTTATATTTTTTATTGCCTTTGGTGGCAGACGAGCAAGTGGCCCATCTGATGGAAAGTATTAACCGCTGCTCATGGATTTCAGCAATGTCAGGCCACAGCAAAGTCGCTGCCTACAGCGAAAGACGAACTCTCTTTAAACCTCTTTTAAAGAAGGACATATCATATCGCTCAGGAAACACCGAAGCAGGCAGTTCATCCCAGAGCTTGCTCCAACATTTTGGTTGCTTTTGAGCAGCCATGTTCTATTGAAGACTTAGGTGGTGCTTGTTTGAATGGCCTGAATTTTAGTTATTTCAAAGAACCTGAATATAATTTAATGTTATTAGTGTTTCCATTTACGCAAAATGAGCTCAAAGTATCATGAGGTCTAATTATGTTTTGCTTCTTCTTGGGTTTGAATATTTGAATACTGGATTGGGTTCCAGTAATTAGTCCAGTAATTCAGATAGAAAAAGTCGTTGGAATTTACCAGCTTCGGAGCTGGTGGTAAATGCCACTCACTATTGAAATCAAAATGTCTTTTTTTATTTCAATAGGCTCGCGATGCATCCTTGGTAGGAATCAGTGTTCTTCTGAGAGTACCTGTGGTTTGTGAAATCGTGGTTGGTCGCCTTTTGCACGTGTTCACGCACAGCAGACTACATCGAGCGTTGGTGTTTTACATTAGATATATGTTCTTTTGTTCTTTTCTTTACGTAGTGTAGGACGCCCTTCGACCAGGTGGGATGACGATCTGCGAAAAACTGCAGGCAGATGCTGGATGCGGCAAGCTGAAGACAGGGCGCTATGGCGCTCTTTGGGGGAAGGCTATGTCCAGCAGTGGACTATTATAGTCTGATGATGATGATGATGATGATATGTTCTTTTATGCAGTGTATGAAGGTCCACAGTCACAATCTATTTTATAGACAGCTGCATCTTGTAAAGGTAATTGGCACTTGACGTATGGTAACAAATTACTTATCTTCATTGTACTCCATAGTGTTTTCGAGGATTATGTGAATTCTGCATACTCGGACTAAGCCAGCGTGATAGACTATGGACTAAGCCTCTACAACTATTTATCGCTTGAAGAAGGTAAAGGTATTCAATTCTTAGGCTAAGCAAGCGGTAAGGAAAATTAAAAGGCAATCCCTCCAAATTAATGGCTGTTTTTGTTGTGTGTCACCACACCCACAATATTTGAAGCATCGGCGGTGGCGATATCATTTAAACCAATGTGCTATCCGTGCTGTCATAATAATATAACCCTAGATTAGTAAGTTAGTTCGTTTAACTTTTTATCATAATCCAAAGCTAATTAAATGTAAGAACTCATATATAGTTCATGTTCAAAGTTAAACTAAAACATAATGAACTTATTTAAAACAAGTACCAACATTTACTGCACCATATTGTTGCAATGCAAAATTATATATTCTCCTGAGAAATATAGTGCTACCAGTGTATCCGTTGCCTAACTTGTAAAGTTTCGAAGCCACACCGAGCGACATCCCCGATGAATAAAAATACTAGTCTCAAGCTGATCCAAGTTAGCAGACAAGCTTCGTTCCAACTTAAGAATACAATATTTCCTCGCCAACTTTATTTTGCCTCAGATATCCCAAAATGAACAAGTTTTACAAGAACAGTCTGGTGTAGCAATAAAGTTTTCACCAAAATTTCCGAAATTAAATGCAAAATCTCGTTCTTGGTCGGAATCTTGTCCACCTGCAAACAGTCGCTTCTTAACTTCAAGTGTTTTAATCATAAAAACTTATTGGCGAAACCATTCTCGTAATTTCTGATTAAAAATCTCCTCATCGAATTGTTTCTGTCGGTAATCAGATTAAAACTCGCCGCGAAAATTAAATTTATTAATGATTCAGTAAAACAATCAGAATTTGTCTACCTTGGAAATTTATTCAGGAATTCGATGCGACGAGTGACACGATTGCAGTTATTAAACGGTTAAATATTTACCAGGTAATTTTCTGCTTCGCACTGTAGGCACTATTAAAAATTGATATGTAATTAATGGATATGTAAACGTGTCGTGAGATGCATCAGTTTTCATGTCGACAGATTAGTATGATCGCTTTCAGTAATCTTTTTATTGATAATAATTTTCCTGATAAAGAGAATTCGGGAAAATATTGTTTATTTTAATTACATGAACAAGGTTTCATTCAATACGTGGGCCAATGCTCGTAAAAATACTCTTCAATATAGAGTTTCGATCCTGTGAATACGACTGCTGTGCATAAAGTATTGGGTACAAATCCCGGGTCGGGCCAACATAAAGTTATTGGGATATCTCTAGAAATTCCCAGTTGCAGCCCGGAGCTAAGAAGTTGGTGATGTTGCATACCCTCGTGAGAGAGAGAGGGCTCGGTTAGAGAGCTGTTGTCCATTACGTGAAAATTAAAAACTTTAAGGCCAATAGAGCATTAGGTATCCTATCCTAACTATCCTAATCCTAACTAATATTATAAATGCGAAAATGAGTTTGTTTGTTTGTTTGTTTGTTACGCTTTCACGCCTTAACTACTCAACTGATCAACATGAAATTTTGCATACACGTTGTCAGGGGTACAGAATAGGACATAGGATACCTTTCATCCCTAAAAAAATTACTGTTCCCGAGGAAAATAATAATAACTTTCTTATGATAATAGATGGCGCCACGTGTCTTTCGAATCATGATTGAATTATATATTACAAGCAGAACACAACCCGAATTGATTGTCAAATTCTAAATTAACGCGAGCGAAGCCGCGGGCAAAAGCTAGTAGTTAATAAAGTCCGTTGTAGTAGGGAACGAGCATATTGTGGTCCTTTCGAGATTTCCAAACTTCGCAGATCTACTGAAAATACACGACCAATATAAAATGTGGACATTAAGCTCGCACGCAATTGCGTGCAGGCTTATGGACCGGACCATCCAGGAAGGCTTTTTTTTCTAACAAAGTCAAAGTCAGTAATGAAAGTTTAAATTAATTGGTTAATGAGTTTACTGAGTTGAAATTAAAACTACTTTATACGGATTTTGTCGCGTTGTTTATTAACACTTTTATTACATCATTTTGAACTATAACACTACTATTATTGAACTCTACTATAATGTAAGCTATTTAAATTAATTCAGACTATTTATATTTAAGTTTATACTTTTCTCCGACGTTTCGGTTGCTTTACAGCAGCCATGGCCACGGGGAGACTAAGATAGTAGCTGTCTCAATGTTCTGAAGTTACTGATTTGCATTAGTTGCCAGGTTCAGGCAAAGGGTTGAATCATTTGAGAATATGGTCCAGAAAACTCGGACGGCAAACAACTCGGAGCCACTCTTTTAAACTAACTAATACTAACTTTCTCAACAGGCCACTTTAATTAAATGTATATTTATACTTAAAAATTCTATTTTATTTCAATGTATATTTCAAAATTCTATTTTATAAATTTAACACAAGCCCTGTAATGGAATTTTCAATGGTTAGGGGTAAAAATTTAAGTGAAATTTCCTCCTAGGGGATTTGAAAACCAACACAGTACAAATTGAGTTTGGGGAACGGAACAGGTGAAAATTTGCTCCTATATTGGTAGCGTACAAAACAAAGATCCGGAAAGCGGGGCTTGGAAAAGCTTGTAGCTTTCTATTTTTCAAGTAAATACTTGTACACTTTTTGTTAACTGTGAGGAGGAAAGGCAACGGTTTGTCACTTTAGTATTACGTTACGTTTTTCTAAACCAACCATTTAGGAAAAACGTCAACAAACCTAACATAAAACAAACTTATGGTTTCAATAGCCATTTTTGGCAAAGATGACCACCATTTTAAATTAGCTTGCTGCTACGACAGTGATGCGTTTTCACACGTAAGACGTACACACATTTTGTGTTAGAATATAGTTACCTATAATATACTGACTTATGCATATAATTATCTCTTTTTCGAATTGGTCAATGCAGGAGTGCCTCAGGGGTCTGTCTTATCCCCTACGCTCTTTCTTCTGCATATCAATGATATGTTGAATCTCGGCAACATACATTGTTATGCGGACGACAGTACCGTGCATGGGCGATATCTCGGACATCCTGGGGCCAAACAGGCTGAGGTTGAGGGGAAAAGGCAGAATCTTGTCGTTGAACTTAGCCAAACCTTGGACCGCATCTATGAATGGGGTGCCAGGAACTTGGTGGAGTTCAACGCCAAGAAGACCCAGGTATGCGCGTTCTCAACAAAAAAGTCTCCGTTCCTTCCCCTCCCTTCTCTGAAGAACACTCCACTGGTAATACGCGACAGCCTCTCCATCTTAGGTATGGATCTTTGCCGCTCCCTTAATCCCAAAACCTACATCGAGAGCGTCATTAAGCAAGCTTCGCGAAAACTCGGAGTTCTGAACTCGGGTGAGGCGGTTCTTCGCGCCTGGGCAACTGTGCCTATTGTATAAGGCACAAGTGCGCCCTTGCGTGGAGTACTGTTCTCATCTTTGGGATGGCTCCGCGCAGTACTTGCTGGACGCTCTCGACCGGTTACAGCGGCGGGCTGTCCGTATTATCGGAGATCCAGAGGTCACGAGTTCACTGGAACCTCTGCAACTCCGTAGGGACATTGCCTCATTGGCATGTTTCTACAGAATATACCACGGGGAGTGCTCTGAAGAGTTATTCCACCTTATCCCGCCCTCCCATTTCCTATCCAGAACAACGCGTGCTGGGCTCAGATGCCATCCTTACACGGTAGAGTCGATTAAAGCGCGTACCAAAAAGTTTGGGTCCTCATACCTCTGCCGAACGACCAAGGCATGGAATTCTCTGCCAAGGCACGTGTTTCCTTCTTCCTTCAATCCTGGGTCCTTTAAGCGGGGCGTGAAAAAGCACCTTCTCAGGCCGTCATAGTAGAGACCTCAACATCGCCTCGGCTACTATGAGGGCGGTGTGGAGGCCACTGCTCTTAGACCACACGACTGCTTACCATCAGGTGCAGTGTGGTCATTTTGACGAGCACGATAAAAAAGAAAAAAAATAATAATTACTACGGTTGTCAAGATATAATAATAATAATTGTTATTAGCCAAGAGAGTACATAGTGTATGACATTATAATGTGGTTACATATTAGTTAAAATACATACTAATGTGAATAGTGACCCCGATGCTAGGAAAATCCTGTGTTTATAGGGTTATTATTCGTCCGGGAAAGGGTTTATAGGTATTACAATTTTCGTGCGACTATGGGACTAATTGGCGTGACAATATCAACGGAGTGAGTGTATGTGCGTGTTTGTGTGTATATGTGTGTGTGTGTGTGTGTGTGTGTGTGAGTGTGTGTGTATGTGTGTGCGTGTGTGTTTGAAGGCGTTGTATGTGAAATCGTTTATATAGTATATTAAATTACAGGTTATAATATTATAGTATATGTAAATATTGTACATTCCTGGTAGCAAATGTGTAATTACTAGTTTAAACCCAGTTCCCGCAAAGCTAATCAAAGACAAAACGATGTACTTACATTGTACAGCAACGTATATAGGGATAAAAAGTATCCAATGTTTTAATCTAGTATATGGTCGGTCTGGTTGCCATGTTTTATCTAAATTTGTATAACGGATTACGAATGAGTGAGTAAACATAATATCTAAATAACCAAACATCTTTACAAACTTTTAATATTACAAGGGTTAAAAAATGGGCATGGTCCTGAAAATGCCAGTTGCCTGAGTGTTATTTCGGTATAATTATATAAGAGATAATGTAATAATAATGTATGTATATTATTATATCCTCGTCTTGGAGATTTCGTTATATATTTTATCTATATTTATTAGTAGATAGTTCTCAAGAAAATTAAAAAGCATAATATTATCTTACGTTTACGCGATTGTTATACCTACATTTTTTTTAAAACACTATTCTTCTTCTCCCTAGCCTTTATTATTCCCAAGTCACTTGGGGTCGGCTTTCTAGTGTAACCGGATTTGACTGGACATCAGTTTTTACACGGAGCAGCTGCCACCTGACCTCCGCAACCCGAAGGCTAACGATACCCTAAGGCTAGACCAGTGTCAGGATATTAGAGGGCACTGACTTCCCAATAACGATTGCCATAGATGTTCATGGCAGCCGGGACCGATGGCTTAACGTGCTCTTCGAGGTTTTAGAACACTATTACTACATCATTTTGAAACTTTAACCTACTATTATTTAATGATTATATTTAAATGATTGAATTGTCGAGCATGAAATTTTTATTTAAACAAACATTTTATTATGAACGAAATTACCTTCGTTGATATTCAAACGATGATTAATGCTTGAAAGTCTGCAGCTATGAGCTCTGTTTACAAGTTGTTCCACTGCTGGGTACAGGCTACATCTTAATCGGAGAAGGATAAGGTCTAAGAGAAGGATAGTCCACTACGCTGTCCCAGTAATACAACAATAGTTACACAAGAAGAAAGGGTAACCCTCGGTATCTGAATGGCACATCGACATAAACATTTATTAACAGACGGAAACGTATGTCAACCTCTTAACCAACGGTAGGACGGCGGCATCCGAGCTTAACCAGATTATTTATAAAAATTTTGTTATGATAGTCTTCTTTTGTTTGAATACTTCTTTTGTATTTTCATATTTTCGATAATTGGATTTATTGAGAGGTTAACTGCAATTAACAACAGCCAATCACACCACTTGGTCGCGAGTTTGATTTTGCCATTTCATTGATTAGTCCTTTAGAAACTGGGTGTAAAACGGGATAGTTAGCTAAATTCCAACTTTAAGCTATTTTATAACACTCATATCATTCAAATCTTTGTAAAATATAAACATTAAAAATAGCATCTTTTATTTTGTCATTACTACGACTGCGAACGAAGAAAATATACAAGCTAAGTGACACCCATTTTAACAATACTACGTAAATATTCGAAACAACGAAGAGTAATAAAAAAGAGAGGTCTATCACCATTTACCCTTGCATTCAATCTAGAGAACCAATCCCTAATAGTATCAAGACTGCTAATAGAAATACCAAACCAAATCTTGTAGAAAATAGATTTCCATTTCCTTTATAAACCAACCGTATGAAATGCCACATTTCATGAATGTTGTACAATAATATTATGTACATATTATATTAGTACGTATAATAGAACAAAGAATCAGAGGAATAGAAAAATTCCCTATTATATTGTGAACGTGGTTCGCTACAGGGAAACTCACTTTTGGCGATATACTCAATATATCATCGAGAGAAACTTATATGCGGTAACATTATATCGAATTTGAAATATGAGCAGATTTCGCATTAAGAGTTTGGTACGATTCGTGAGAGTTTGCTTTGGTTGAGCCACAGAATACGCAATAGTATAATGTCGATGTGCTTGAAAGGATAATATATAATAGTTCATACAAAATATTAGTTAAAATATACCTACACACCTATACTTACACCTATATACGCTTCTGACTTATCCAGAAGCGTATAACATTTCACGAACAATCGTTTTAATTCGCTCACTTCTGGAGTGAGCCTAACGTCTTCCACTTGGCACAGCCCTTAACTCCATCCTACAACTGAGAGGTTATTGACAGAAAAACCTAATAAGACTACTCGACCCACGGGTTGAACTCACGGGAGCTCGTGCCCAACATTCACTACTGCGTCACAGAAGTAGTTACAGAACATGCTAATGGCTAAATTGGACCAAAACTTTAAGGAACTTCTTGTTTTTAGGTACTATTCCCTATGGATTTGGATGTAATGTCTGTAATGTTATAAAAGTTCGGATAAAGTGTTATTGGGTAATTTTCAGTGGCAGTACAGAAACGCGAAATGCGACCTCGAATAACCTCAGCGCCTATTACGTGAGCTTTAAAACATAGCTGGCAAAATATAAGAGAAATACACTCCTGCTTACCCTTTCTATACATAGATACATAGAGAAAGATAAATGAAAGCGTTCAGTTATATGTACTACAGGAACATTGACAGTTCATGTTGTTCGAGAATCGCCGTTAACCTTGGTATATGTCGACAGATTGTTAAGTGGTATCCGATCTGAGTGAAAATTCTCAGTTTTTAATTATTTATTTATATATCAGGACCTTATCTTATCTTATTTTATGTGGGGGCCAGTCAGTGCAGACTGGCGACACTTCGACCCAGTGGCATCTTTTGTGTCGGCACTCTCCCAATAACGACTACCATAGATGTTCATGGCAGCCGGGACCGACGTCTTAATGTGCTTTCCAAGGCACGGAGCAGGCGATAAGGGTCAATCAATACGCATATAATTTCAAAAAGTCATATAACTTCTGAAAGTCAGAGGTGCATGACGTGGGTTCGAACCTGAGACCCTCTGCATTGCAGTCTGTTGGTCTCCTCACTGAGCTACCGCTGCTCTATTAGGACCTTAATACACATATTATGTATGAAGAAATAGGTATCGACCTTGCAAATAAAAAGTAGTTACAAATCAATAGCTACAAACTCCCGCTGCTTGCAAACTCGCTTCTATCACAAACATTTCGCACTGAAAATCGTAACCCATATTTTCAGTAACCATAAAGTAAACTCAACTCAATAACCTTTCAACTCAAAAGCACTTTTATGAACGCAAAAAATTCCGAAGTAAATAATGACAGTTGTGTTAATGAAACTATTCAGTTGTAACACTCATATATTTAGTTATGTTATAATACGATAGATTACTTACATATGTCTGAGAATTAAAACATTAGCTCTAAGATCATTAAAAGCCCGTTTGAATTTCACAATCGATTATCCATCAACAAAAGCGTACGAGCACGTCAGATTGGTTGTAAGATGAACATAATATGGCCGCCAGTCTGACGGCTATCATGTCACCCATATTGAAGGCTATAGAGCGATTTATTAGGCAATGGGTAATTCGTATATGTCACGCCGTTGTCCATTTTATCGTCGTTGAGTGTAAAGCAATCATATTTTTATGAGTAAGGTACGTTTATAGGGCGTTTGTAAGTTTTTAATGAAGTTTTACAGTTTAGGTTGCAATAATGAATGCGCGAATAATATGATTTATTTACATTTCTTTCAAGTGAATACTTCTTTAGGCGTTTTGAGCTCTTCTTGGGTGAACAAAAATCATAGAACTTGCGTCATCGTCACGCTTCCACGCTTTCCAATTTTGAATTATTTTAGAATAGGTATTAACAATATCTCAGAAATGGTGCGTCCTACGCAAAAATAACGAAATTTTGACCCCCTTAATAACTCCTAAGAGAGTATCAGGAATCCGACCCGCCCTTTCTTTGTTATATTTTTTTGTTTATAAAGAAATGTTTATGATCAAGGATTAAAGTATTCACTTCTATTGGCAGTCTCCAAAGACTGCTCCAAATTTTTATTTATTTATGTAGTTATATTATATCGGGGTGTCCAAAATATTGCAAAATCTATACTAATATTATAAAGCTGAAGAGTTTGTTTGTTTGTTTGCTTGAACGCGTTAATCTCAGGAACTACTGGTCCGATTTGAAAAATTCTTTCAGTGTTAGATAGCCCATTTATCGAGGAAGGCTATAGGCTATATATCATCACGCTAAGATCAATAGGAGCAGAGCACCAATGAAGAATGTTTCAAAATCGGAGGGGTTTTCCCTTTTGAGAGCTTCCGCTGCGTGCGCTGCATAAACAGTTAAAGTTTCGCAAAAATCATGTATGAGAGAATTGTTCCCCATAAAAGTTCTAAAAAATTTCAGCAACGGCATATGTCTATCTTTTAAGGTTGGCTCACTATAACCTTTTTTATGCTAACCAAAATTGTTCTAAAATAATGCATTATTTGCGAAGGTATTTTTATAAACATGATATTAATCCTTATTCAAATAAATGCGTGATTTTAAATTAGCACTGTAGGTATATTTATAAAACTTTGTTCAATGGTTCTTATGTGGTTCGTGGGTTTAACAAATAAAGTTTCAGCTCCTTTAAAACTGTATTATAGGTGCCTACGACCCACTCTCTCTCTTATGTGACGCAAACGAAGTTGCGCGGGTCAGCTATCTATACTAATATTATAAAGCTGAAGAGTTTGTTTGATGTTTGTTGGTTTGAACGCGCTAATCTCAGTAACTATCGGTTCAATTTGAAAAATTGTTTTAGTGTTGGATAGCCTATTTATCGAGGAAGGCTATAGGCTATATAACATCACGCTACGACCCACGGGGGCGGCGCAGTAACGATAAACGCGGGTGAAACCGCGGGGACATCTAGTATTGTATAAATAACCTTAATGTGATTCAAGATCATCTATGTACATATATATTCGACCTGTAGTGGTTTGCAAGAATAACATTTAAACTTTCGCGTTGCATGATGTATAATTATACTTGCGTGACGGATATTAACGCGATCATGCATAATGGTTACCTTTTAATTGTTGACGTTTCGACCAGGTTACACCAGCCTTCACAAGCTGACTGACTGATGACTGTCGAGAGACTAACGTAAGAGATAATCAAGATACTCTCCCTCTATCTGCTCTGATCTAATCGACTACTGTGTAGGAGTGTATGAATACATTAATTATAATCTCACGCCTACATCACTGAAAGCATCGCTAGCTGTGCTTTTTGGTTTCACGTAATAGCAGGCCAGACTGTTGCCATCTACCAGACAAACAGACTCCATGCTATTTCTTGCTGCGAATTTCTTGTTATCGCTTAGCCTGACCGTGGCACAGAACCTACGACCTCATGCACAGCAGTTGCATTAACTACAACGGTAGTGAATGCAACATGGTAGCAACGGCTATCAAGGTATATGAATGCCAATCATTTACCAATGTAGAGTAATTAAAATTACCATATGATCCAATCATATATAGTAAAAAACGACGATCAGATAGAGTTTGCCCCCCGATACGACACAAAACCACGCTGGCCAAACGACATTATACAGTCATTAGTGGTAATCTCTATAATAAAATTAACAACATCATACATATTTACCCATTAAATTACTATCAGTGCAAAATAAAACTAAAAATTTGGCTCCAAAAGCAATCCTACATAAACACAGAAAATCTTTTGAACTCGATAAATTAATATAATAACTCGCATCTAACACGTAATGTCTCGACGCATCTCTCATACCTTAAACCAAAAAAAAAATGGAACTATCAAAAACTTTCATAAGTCACGCATACCTACAACAATCTATCACATGCATACGCTCACAAACACACACACACACACACACATAATAAATTACACACACTCACACACCTCTTATTTTGCATTTTGAAAGTTTTCATTTTCATTACTTTTTTTTTTTAATCTGTTCCCCATAAAAATAGGCATACCTGGTTTTGAGGTTTCCGTAAATTCAAAATCTACTATAATATAGCACTGGTATATTTTAGTCCGGTGTAAATTTTGCTGTTTGGGATTATCCTTAACATTCCTGTAACACAGTTTACAACTAGCACGGGAGTGTAAGGGGTTAGCTCTGACGGCTGTTGCAGTTAGACCTAGATTTAACTACTTAGTGTTATAAGTGAATTTATGTATCGATCGATTTGATATTAGACAATAAAGATATTATTATTATTTGTTTCTCTTTCACGGGTATATTCCTAATACCTTAGGAAAATATCCGGCCCTTTAGGAGGCTTACACGGAGACATGGGTCCAACGTGAAGAGGCCCTTCGAGAGTTTTAATCAAAGGTGGGATGGAACACCTACAGCGGCACTAACCGCAGCAGGCGTAGGACTATTGCTACGTATGGATTCTAATATATGGGCTATGGGTATGGGTGTTTGATGGACTGGTATATTGGTAACTATGGATGAGAAAACGGCGTCTGCCCTGAATACTCTAATAGCATCAATCGAATGGACAGACGGTGACTCGCCAACTCACTAGATGGGTCCCCTAAATAGCCACTATAGGCATACAAGCCAGCAGCAGAGGGCAACACCGGTGCGAGTGGCTAGGGATGTCGAGCGGTGCGGCGCCGGTTTCGCCATCACGGGTCTCCTGAAAACAGAGACCCGGAGCGGGTTTCCCCGTAGTTATGCCCTTGAAAATGACACTTCCACCCCCAAGCATGTAGCTTTAGCGGCACCCCTCTGACCGCCCGATCAAGGCAAGCCAGAGTTGAGAGTCCTACGGGCGCTCTTGAAGTTCCACCCCAGCCAACCAGTAACGGCAAACTGGGAACGAGGCCCTCACCGACTCTCTGAGGCATTCAGGACCGCAGTTCGCCACTCACATTCAGCTCGCCACAAGCTGCCCTGCGGTTTGTGCGCTTTTATTTAACCTGGTGATACATTTTTTGTTTATATCACAAGGCGAAGGTGTTAGTTTAAAAGCCAGTATACTATGCCCCCCAGTATCGCGTTAGTCTCATGAGGAGAGAACGACTATCCCAGAGGGGTTTATTATTATTATTATCATGAACTACTCTTTTATTATATACCTATGTTCCAGAGGATCCCGAACTATAACTTACAAATTCGGTGTTGATTTCATTTTGAAGTTAATATCATATTGTTATAAGTGTTATTGTTATTGAGACCTCGTATACAGTCGAACGAGCTTCTTCTGGAGCCGCAGACAACCTTGGACGAAGTTTTCATTTCAAGTTGTTTGTAAATTGACCTTTAGTGCGGTTTCAGTATAAGGATAGGTGTTAAGCGTATAATATTGTTGTACTTTTGTATAATTATTAGCTCTAGTTTATAATTAAATAAATGTAGGTGTCTGCTTAATATGTCTGTATTATTTTTAGATTAGGCTCGATCTTTCTGATGTTCATTTGATTGAGAGGCTCAGCGATATGGAATGCGATTGCTGAACGTGGGGTGCCGTGTTCGAGCTCCGGCGAGGCGTTGGAACTGTGCCCGTTAAACCGTAAAAGGTTCAGTGCCCGTGTGACGTAAATATGTAGTTGGCGAAATGTGAGTATTATATATTTCTGCCTATACCCTCGGATACATTGTGTGAAACTAGGTAAATATTTTTTTTTAATAGACTTCTCCCACACTAGTAATAATTCCTGTGTCGCGGGGGACTTTACAAACATTCAAACAACGGACACAAGAAGATCCAGACTCGAAATAACTATTTGCGGGTCACACATGCGGGTTTGCGGGTCAACATCGCCTCGGCTACTGTGGGGGCGATGTGGAGGCCACTGCTCTTAGACCACACGACTGCTTAACATCAGGTGGAGTGTGGTCATTTTGACGAGCAAAATAAAAAAAAAAAAAAAAAAACAAAGATTTCTCCCGTGTAAGATTCGAACCCATAACACTTGGTGCATTGACAGTGGCGAGGCGACAACTTACACCACCATACATGCAGTCAAAATAAAAAGCAAAATTGATATCAGTGATGTATAAAACTAATTATGTATTTCTGTAAATAAAACTAAGAATTTCTTGACACAAACATGCTACAACACTTATGCTACGTATATAATAGCTACATCTTTATATAATATATAAATCTTCTGCGCGTGTGTTTGTAATTAAACACCTCCTAAACGGCTGGAGCGATTTTGATGAAATTTTTTGTGTGTGTTCGAGAATAGTTTAGATTTGTTTTTTATTTTTTTCGTGTGTATAGGACAACGTCTGTCGGGACAGCTAGTTATATGTAAAAAGTTGTATTTAACCGACCTTAATTAAGAATTAAGGTAATGGATTTTTAATACTATTTCTAGAAAAGCCGAATTTATGATTTGTATTTAAATTACTTGTGAAAATGTAGCCGCTTTCAGTAGCTCAAGCTTTGAGCCTTTTCTATATTCATGCATTTATTGATTTTTATTGAAACTGATTTTTAATCAGTAAAGCAATTCGAGCGTTATTGATGGATGAACATGCAAAATAAATGCATGACTATCCAAAAATATTGTTTAGCAATATTATGCCGTAGTGCAATGGACGTAAGCAGCGATAGCTCAGTACTCAAACAGACTGCAATGCAGTCTCGGGTTGGAACCCTCGTCGCGCCTTTGACTTTTGGAAGTTATATGACTTTTCGAAATTATGTGCGTATTGATTGACAATTATAGCCGGCTCCATGCCTCGAAGAGCACATTAAGCCATCGGTCCCGGCTGCCATGAACATTTATGGCAGTCGTTATTGGGAAGTCAGTGCCCTATAATATCCTGACACTGGTCTAGCCTTAGGGTATCGTTGGCATTCCGATTGCAGAGGTCAGGTGGCAGCCGCTCCGTGTAAAAACTGATATCCAGTCAAATCCGATTAGACCAGAAAAGCTGACTCCAAGTGACATGGGAATAATAAAGGCTAGGGAGAAGAAGTGCAATGGACGTAAGTAATAATATTGCTAAGCATTTATTTTTAATTATTCTACCCATCAATGTATTTTTCATTTATTAGTAACGGAGCTAGAGACTATACCTCCGTGGGTCAAATTCTGAAAATATGAGGTATTCTGGAGAACGCTCTGAGTTGCATTACGGAGTATGGCACTTTGCACGGTAGGCAATTGACTACAGGTTCGCCTATAGAAGTGTATCTATAGTAACTACCTATTGTAACGTTAATGTCACTGTTGTGCTTGAGATCTTGGATGTGATTTCCGTGTCGGGCAAAGTTTTGTTGGGTTTTCCTGGCAAAGTATTCTTGGTAGCAGCACTTAAGTCTGGACTGTTCCCGATAAATGTCAATAGGCTTGGCTCTTTTACGTAGAGCTCTACCTAAAACTATCGCTGGCAAAATATAGCTGCAATACTCCTATGCTTACCCTTCAGCTACATAACAGGCCGTGAACGCTTCTTCTCTTTTTTTCGTGTGGTTAATGACCAACCTGTTGTCAAGAGTTGTTCAAGCCGACCTGTAGGCCTCTGACATGGCTTAACGACTGCTGTCAATTTGACAACAACAGGGACCGACTTAAGCATGGAGACGCTCCGATGAAATACTATTAAGCGGTCACCCATCTATAGACTGACCGCACCCAACGTTGCTTAACCTCGCTAATCGTTTACCGATCAATGAGTGCAACTGGCTATGAGCGCCGTGAGCGCTTATTACATAGCAATCAACGCTTCTTCTTTATAACAATATTAAATAGCACATAACTCATATGTTATTTTGTTTTTAACTTTAAATATTGTTTCCTTTCTTTTTAAACTATTGTGAGCTGAGCTATTTTTTAATGTATAATTTGTACTAGAATTTAAGAGCGTGTCTCGCCGTTAAACTTAACGTTTGGCGAGTATTATGTATAATGTTACTAAATTACCACTATATTGTATCTAAATAAAAAAAAATTAAAAAAAAACTCGTACTGTTAAACATTAACAAGGACGCAGAAAATGGAACACATCGCGGCCTTGATGTAACAATATATTACGCAGGATAAGGACCAAATGCCCTTAATCTTTTAAGTTTATGACGTACATAATTTAACATGTGGTTAATAAATGGGGTGACATGTTCCGAGCTATGTAATAACTAGATTATGTCGGAATATAATCTTGATTTATTTGTTGAAATTGTTGTTAGAGTAGTTTCATAGTGTAGTAAATATACATACATACATACATAGATTCACGCCTGTTTCCCAGAGGGGTAGGCAGAGACTACGGATTTCCATTTGCTACGATCCTGACACACTTCTCTGGCTTCATTCACTTTCATCACATTCCTCATACACGCCCGTCGGTTTAAGGAGCTCTTAACCTGGCCTTTGTCGAGAACGCCTCCGATCTGATCGAGAAACGAAAGTAGTATGTAGTAAATATTTAGTACTATATACTTGTGTATCCTGTTTTCTTTAAGTTTGGACTTCATATAATCTATGCTTGATAACCATCTAATGGTATGTATTAATATTTTGAACAGCTTTTAAATCTTTACGATGCATATTTTATACTAGCTGTTACCTGCGACTTCGTCCGCGTAGATTTTAACTAAAAAGTGTTTGTCGCCGCGGAACCCAACTATATTTCTCTGCCCAAGTTACTTAAATGGGGTAGTTTTTATAGTGCAAAGCTAGATAATAGCATGGCTTACTCAAAAACAACATTTAAATATGCGTCGTTAGATTACACGCTGTCACAGAATGCGTAAGAAAAATAAAGATTCACAGCTCCTCCCCCGTAGGTGACAGCGTGATAATATGTAGCCTATATGTTGTAATATTCATGCAAAATTTGAAGTAAATCCATGCAGTACTTTTTGAGTTTAGCCCGGACATACATACAGACAAACAGACAAAAATTCTAAAAGCTATATTTTTGGCTTCGATATCGATTGTAGATCACGCCCAAAGTATTATTTAAAAAAAAAAATCAATGTACAGTTTTGACTTTCCTACGATTTTATTATATGTATAGATAATTTCCTTAAATTTTCCGGGAATTAAAGCGATTCGGCCAGGTTATACTGGCCGTAGTCACAATCTGAATCTTTTTTATTTTTGATCGTTTCTATTTCTACTATTATAGCATCTGCTGCTTTTATTATCAAGCCCTGCAATGCAGATAACTTTACAAACATACAATTTAACTAATACAACGTACGTCTAGCCTCAGAAAAATAATAGTGGAACATGCAATTAATTGTCCCGTGCGTGATTTAAGTCGCAATCCGCGCAGTAAATGTTTTGTTAGATTATTTATGTTTTTGGGACTAATACATACTAGGTGTAGTTGAGCTGTCCCCAAAGGTTGTCCCAGTTGAAATAAAGCCCCAGGCAGGTTTAGTTGCAATTCCGCTTAGAACTTATCGGTATAATTTTGTAAATGGTCACCCATCAATAAACATAGCGGTGGTAAGGTTGCCCAGTTATTGCGTCACGGGCCCTCTAAAACAATAACGCGTTATGTCCATCACTAACGAACTAGTCACACCACTAATAGTCGTTATAACAATTGGGTTCCACTAATTGTAACTGCTGCGATAACTGTTATAGCATATTAGAATGTTAGTTTTCACTGTGAAATCTACGATAGTAGTCGGTTGTTGAATAAGGATTAACGCTATTTATTGTAAGGCCACGAGTTTAGGATTATGCTCATAATTGAAGCGATAAAATAGATTTTGCTTTAACCCTTTAGTTACGCATAGTTAAGAGGGTAACGATTATTGAAACATATTATAGCAGCGATAGCTCAGTTGGGAGACCAACAGACCGTAATGCAAAGGGTCTCGGGTTCGAACCCACGTCGCGCACCTCTGACTTTCGGAAGTAATGACTTTTCGAAATTATGTGCGTATTGATTGATAATTATCGCTTGCTCCGTGCCTCAGAGAGCACGTTAAGCCGTCGGTTCCGGATGCCATGAACATCTATGGCAGTCGTTATTGGGAAGTCAGTGCCCTATAATATCCTGACACTGGTCTAGCCTTAAGTTATCGTTGGCCTTCGGGTTGCGGAGGTCAGATGGCAGTCGCTCCGTGTAAAAACTGATATCCAGTCAAATCCGATTAGACCAGAAAAGCTGACTCCAAGTGACATGGGAATAATAAAAGTTAGGGAGAAGATTATAATGTTACCATGCTACTAATTATATGTATATACTTTTCACTACTAAATGTGAAAGTTCATGCAGATGTTTTGATGTTTCTCAGTCACGCGTAGATCGTTTATAGGATTTGGATGAAACTTGGACACAGACTTTCTTTCGTCTTTTCTTACGTACCCGTTAGAATACAATAGACTCAATCCTAAGTACGTAGGGTCTAGGAATTAAAATACAGCAAACTAAATATGCCTGCCCTCCCACAATACCAACAAACTAAACATCACGATTCCCAGAACATCTAATACATTTTGTAGAGATCAATCAAAATGTTTCTTCTTATTTAAAGAACAAATATACTTTAGTCATTGCATCTTTATAACATCTATAGGACCTGACAGAGATCGATGACCAAGGTTTTTGAGATATTAGTCTCTCGTTACTACTAAGAATTTGTAGCATAAGCCCAACCCAGGAATCGAAACCGAGATATGCACAGCAATCGCATTCACTACCGAGAGTAATATAATACGCAGTATAGTAGAGCCTCGCTGATTTCAGCATTAATAGGCCGGCTCGACTGGGGAAGGACTACCCTCTCACAGAATATCGACGTGAAATAGCAGTATTCCTACTGTTGTGTTTCGTTCGGTGAGTGAGAGTGCCGGAGGCCCAATTACCCCCTTTCCCCTTCCCGCTCCTTCTCCTTCCCACTTTCTTTCCTAAAGGGTCGGCAACGCGCAAGTGATGCCTCTGGTGTTGCAAGCGTCCATAGGCTACGGTGACCACTTACCATCAGGTAGTGGCCGTATGCTTGTTTACCACCTTAGAGGTATAAAAGAAAAACATATTTTTATTCTCGCGGTTTGTTAACAAATCACACCGGAATCCAATATCATTATAAACTGATGACTTTCTGGAAAGTACTAACATTGAGAAAACCTAATCATAGAACATTTCCATTCGGATCGCGCGTTTCCATTCCAAGCAGTTGTAAACCTGGTTATTATTGAGATTATATGCACGTTCTTTACTGAGAATTGGCAACTACTTAGATACATACACAACGTGAAAATGGTCAGACAATTTTGAAGCAGAAGCGAGTATTTTTTAATGCAATAATCGTATTGGATTACGCGCTCATTGTGTAAGAGAAAATTCGAATTTTCCTGAAGATAATAGAAAAACCTAAAATAAAATCCGAGACCAGTATGATCCGGCATAAACCTATACGACGGTACAAATAAGGTTTATTTGTGTCAATAACACGCCATTATACTAACAACTGAGATATGAACTGCCTTGTAGATCTGAGGTGATAATCAAAAAGTGTTAATTGTTTACTAACTCCCAGAACAGCCGTGTTAATATACTACTACGCTACTAAAACTCATCTCGAACTCAATTGTCGTCTCACCACTAACTGAAAAAGTGGGTTACTACTACTGTTATTGTCATGGTTACTGTAGAAAATCTCTCTTCTTCTCCCTAGCCTTTATTATTCCCAAGTCACTTGGGGTCGGCTTTTCTAGTCTAACCGGATTTGACTGGATATCAATTTTTACACGGAGCGACTGCCATTTGACCTCCGCAACCTCAAGGCTAACGATACCTAGGCTAGACCAGTGTTAGGATATTAGAGGGCTCTGATTTCCCAATAACGACTGCCATAGATGTTCATGGCACCGGGACCGACGGCTTAAAGTGCTTTCAAAGGCACAGAGCAGGCGATAATTGTCTATCAATACGCACATAATTTCGAAAAGTCATATAACTTCCGAAAGTCAAAAGTGCGCGATGTGGCTTCGAACCCGAGACCCTCAGCATTGCAGTCTGTTGGTCTCCCTACTGAGCTAAACTAAGTTATAATAGCCAATTCGAATGTGGGTTTGGTATTAATGTCTTTTATCTTCTTTTTAAAAGGCAACTCCTGCGCTTGAAATAACTTCTGTGTCGCGGGAAACTTTAAAAACATTCTAACAACAGACAAAAAGAACACACAGATTAGGAACAATCAACAATGCGAATCACATTATTATTTTTTTGCACCCATAACGCTCGGCGTAGTGCCAGCAACCAGAAGAAAGAAAGAATTGAACAGGTGGTTTCTTTTCTTCAAAATATCATCTTAAGTACAGTCCCTACCCAGCCTTATACAACGCTGACCTACATCCACATTATCGCCAAGTCATCATACAGAATCAGCAGTCAAAGGTTACAACAACATAAATTACAATTCCAAATTTCGAATTATTCATAACCTATTTTGCCGAATCCCAGCGACCCTATTCTGGTAATTCGATTTACGTTGCGTGGTAAGGTTCAATTCTGTATGAAAGTTTTATTAGTCGATGTAATTTAATAATAAAATAGAGGTTTACTTTTTTATGTAGAATCTAGCTACATATACATATCAGACTCGGCCACACATTGGCTTTGGCATAGTCTGATATTTAAATTTTCCGTTCCCATGAGAACTTTGGGGTATATATTATACCATTATACATAAAGAAGACAATTATTGAAACTTTTGATAATTCGAATGCACTAATCATTAATATCGATTTCCTGTTTGATTTACATGCATTTTTTTGTACATACATAGCCGGATCGGCTCTATTCACGTGGGTACAAAAACAAACAATTAAGTAAATAAAAAACACTAAAACATCTATAATTTATTTTTCTTAAGGTTGGCACAAGTTAGGTTGACGCAGGTGCTTACCGGACATGGCTGCTTCGGTAAGTACCTGCATCAGATCGCCAGGAGGGAGACCTCACCCTCCTGCAAGTCGTGCGGCGCGCCAGTTGATACAGCGCGCCATACAATAGAGAGTTGCGCTGCCTAGCGGACACAACGGAGCGACCTGACCGCCGTCATTGGCGGGGACCTGTCGCTGGGACAAACAGCGAGCACCATGTTAGCCAGCGACAGGTGCTGGCAAGCTGCTGCCGAATTCAGTGAGGCAGTAATGTTCCTGAAGGAGGCTGCGGAGCGGGAACGGGAGGCCGACGCCAATGCGGACCCGCTCCGCCGAGCAAGGCCGGGGAGGAGGCGACGCCGCTACGCTTACCTCCTCCCCCGCCTTAGATGGTTATGTCTTAGGTCGTAGTCCTGCCAGGCTAACGTCTGAGCGCCGGAGAGAGTTCAGAACGGAGATCCTCCAGCGCTCATGATAGACGGGAAGAGCGCCACAGTTAAGGCGAGTGACACCCCTGCTACACAGCAACGGCTTAACACCAGGCAGACGTGACGGCATACATGTTCTATAAAAAATATTGAGATCACAAGATTACAGCAATGTTCTAAATTAAAAAAGACCATCCAGAATATTCCTTCACAAGTCTTGCAACTTACAGAGCAATGAATTACATGCGTATCGGTACGTCTCGATGACTAATCGTTACGGCCAGACATCTCCATCGATCATCAGAACGTGATGTGTCATAGTCGGGCGTAGATTCAGTATCCGTGATTGAGAGCCTATGAATCTTTGATTATTGGTCTCGGTTTGATGCATGTTATTGAATGTCTCGGATATGTTCGGGTATCATCGATAAGATACAAATAGCGTAGACATGTCTGATTATGATTTGTGTCGGCGCATAGCTTATTGTTTAATATGCTATGCGGTAATTGTATTCCGGTGAGTCGATATGTTTATTATCTTAATCCAAGTCATTAAAGTCCGACTTTCAACAATTGTACATAGTTATACTTAAGTATTGCATAAGTATATTAACGCCTATTTATTTCTTTATAATCCAGAAAAAATAATAAAAATACAAAAGAATACATACTGAACAAATTGTGCAATGATTTATTTAATTAGTCACTCTATGACTTTGTCTAACGTTCACGAGAATGTTATGACATTTAACCATTGTTTGCGAGTTTTTTTACCGCGAATAAACCGCGACAAAATGTGTAAATAGATGTTTAATTGAAATGCACTTCATGATACTCCTTGCGGCGAAGGCTGCGTCAGAGCGTGGATGATAGCCACGGTGAAATATATGTATAGCTTAGTTTTTCTTAATCCGTCCAGCAGTGGTACATCCGAGTTGTAATAGTAATTTACCAATTTAATTGGTTGACTGTCAGTTTTATCCCATTTAGGGCTTGCTTACAGCTCAAAGTCAAAATCATTTATTAATTTAGGTCACAAAGTAACACTTATGAACGTCAAAATGTATAAGTTAGTGAGTTTACTAAGTTACTGAAGCTACATTTAGGTTAGTTGCTAGGTTCAAGCAAAGGGTTGAGTCTATGAGAAGAAACGTAAGAAACTCATGGCTCAAAGCTCCTTAAAGCTTGAAAGAAAGCCTGCTTGGCTGGGTTAAAATCAGTTTATGTGTGCCACTGCGGGACGCAAGCCTTTTCAAACACTAAAGATCCCTGCTAAATCCGCTACTGGGCCTTATCTTCGTTTAAATATTATTAATTGCATCATAGGTTCTGACATAGTTTTATAATAATAATTATTATTGTTTTATTTGTATAAACATGTGCTTTCATAGTACATTAAATGTCATGCATATGGATGGAAAATCTTATTTAGTAAAAAATACTTATTTACCAGTATTTACATCAAATGAAATTGAAAAGCGCATAAAGTAGTGCATAATACAGTCAAGGTGCATTAATTATAGAATACAAAAATATAAATAGTATCAATACCGGTGATGTTCAATCAAAAACAAATAGTTAACATAATCATATACATTTATGTCACAGTTAATCATTAAAAAAATTTGTGATTTTATTTGCATAATTTAAAAATGTTGTCAAATGCCATACATTATATCTCATACTCAAATCTATTTGTACCTAGCGACCCGCCCCACTTTACGGGTAGTACTACGGCACAGGTAGTACAAAACCTTAACAAGTAATACGCCTAAACCTTTGTCATGATTTACTCTGTCTATTGGTGAAAACCGCATGAAAATCCGTTCGGTAGTTTTTGAGTATATCGCGAAAAGACAGACAGACGCGGCGGGGGACTTTGTTTTATATGTAGTGATGCAGTGATTTGTAGCACAATTTATTTTTTATGCTAGTAGCAATATATAATTCTAATATTTTTGTCACATATGATATGTAAACATTTAGATTTACCATCTAAATGCTTTGCAGGTAGCTCAGTATTATAATAATTATTAGGGAAGCAAATAAAAATGCTAGGAATATTTCCTAATTGTATAAAGTTTTTGATAAAAATAGCTAACGTTTCATAAATTAAGAAGATATTATATTCTTACCTAACTGATTATTTACACATTCAATGCTTGTAAACAACCTTATACAACTAAAAATAGCGATATTTTCGCTACATTTTATAATATGTACCTCAATTAGTAATCAATCAGTATAACCTTTTGTTATAGGTAGTACCAGCAATAAAGTCTACGATAATCCTAGTGTTTAAGGCATTGTTCAATATTGCTAGTGCTATCTACTTTCTTATTCATGTGTTTAGAAAGCAAGCTGTTGAGTTTCTAATAAATAAATAAATATTAGGTTACAAATAAATTATATCGAATATTAAAAAAACAAAATCAATCATTTCCTCATAACATAATCCACTCCTTCCATAATTCCTTCTCTCCCTTTATTTAGGCAAACGCCAGATTGTCAACATTTTCGCTCACAAATTCCCCAGTAATATAAAGTAATCATATTTAAATCCGACATCCGAAGAGGCGGCGGTACTCCGGGGATTACCGCGGTGACCGTACGTGTCACGTAATATTAAGCTTGTAAAATTCATGTTTTTAATAACCACACGCTAGGCCTTCATATTTGCATAAGATGGTGGTGTGTGTTTACAATCTCTCTATATTGATGTTGGTATGCGGTATTCCAAAGACGTAGAACTGGAATGAATATGTAATATTTGTATGATAATAATAATAATATCAGCCCTGTATCAAACTGTCCCACTGCTGGGCACGCGCATCTTCTCAGTATAAGAAGGATTACGCCATAGTGTTTGTATAACAAGACAACAAATATATATATAAGTCTGTATTCCCAAAAGGTAGCCAAAGGTGTAGTACACATTCGCGATTGTTAGCTTACCTTTAGTATGACTACGAATTTTGATCGGTATTACGGGCGAGCCTATCATTATTGGAGTAGTAGTGCCAGACTCCAAGGATCTACTGATAATGTCACGACAAAATACCTAATAATACTTTCCTACCTAGGAAATGAAACTAAAATGCCATGCAAATCTTTCATGCTGCGACATCAAGTTCACGATATTAACCGTTGTATCGTGGCTCGCCAGGTACATCCTGGTCGGAGGATCCTCCCATTATGTTGGAAGGTCATCACACCACGTTTCTTCACAAATAGCTTCACGGGTATATAATGCAGTTGGTAAATCAGAGATTTCCAGTACCTAATAACTCTAGTAGTTATTAGGTACAGTTGCGTAGATTGAAGTAGTAATGTTTATGAATACTGTAGTGCTCAACGCGGTACTTACATTGCAGGGTCGAAGGTCGCAGTGGACACGCTTATGTATGTATAAGGTTGTCAACACCTTCGAATATAATTTGAATGCGACAGTACACATCAATAGATTAAAGAAACATAGAGGTGAGGTCACAACTGAAGGCGTTGCTTGGATTGAATTAGCAGTCATCAAATAGTAGGTATTTTATTAAAATAATGTGATATTTTATACATCATGTTCTTGTTGTGAAATTTGATAACAGATTTTCTGTTAATATATTTTAGTAGCAGCACGGTCTCTGGCAATTTTTATACAGCTATTTTATTGTTTATTAGGAAATTTAAACGATATCTTATAACTAATTAAATAACATCTGTTTGAGTAACTACAAATGATTTATACGTTTTTATATTTACGTGTTTGATCACCATGTATAGGAGAACTTAAACAAGATAAATAAAAGACGCAAGAAATATTAGAAAAAGGTTACGTAGGAGGTGGAATGTAGGTGTAGTATTAGCTACGCCTCCGCTCCTTTCAGGGAGATACAGACATGAGTTTATGCCACCAAACCGTAATCGAAAGAGATGTGTGGCGCAAAACATAAATCACACTTAAAGGAACCTTCATTTGGACGTTATTTTTATGTTAAGAGGAATGACATCACACCTAAGTAAGAAAAAACCTATTAAACTTATGTAGGGATTAAATCGTATATAATTATATTCGAATTTATTTACTGTCCTGACGACCTGGTATGTACTGTGTATGGCATATACAGCAGAAATTTGTACTACGACATAATTATATTGGTAGCTAGAAAAGCGATCATGTTTTAGATGCGAATGATCCAAAAACAAATCCTAAATCAGAAGTTCATACTATACTAGTTTATGGCCATGGTTTGTCTAAGAGAACGTATATAAGTATGAAAAATAATGTAACTTATTTGTAATCCAGAACAAGTTTTATCCAAATCGGTTCAACAGTTATTATGTCATTATTTAACAAACATTTCATCCATCTTCACACACGTTCAGATTTATAATATTCGTAGAATAACGGTCATGAAGTATCTGTACATTAATTTGTTATGATATGACCAAAGCCTTCTATAATAAAAAGTAAACATGAAAAGAAATATACTGATATTATGTTTACTGATGGTAAAATAAAAAGTTCAAGGATAAATAATTTCACACATCTGCCTTGTTAAACCTAAAATGAAACTACTTAAAAGACTTGGAAAACTGCTATCACTTAGAGAGACAACTTTCAGACATTTTGTTTCACGAGCTTGGTCGTAATCAAATTTTAGACAATAGACTGTTTGTCAGTTACAAGTATGTCTGCCTGCCTCTACAGAATAATGTTCTCTCATAAAAACTTTAACAATAACATTTTGAATCTGTCTTCAGTCATTATACGCGGTATTGTACATTTTATGAGAATGTTTTTGTTTATAACCATAACATTACGAAAAATGACAGCGGTAGTGATACGACTGCTGTGCATGATGTTTCGAGGTCAATTTCCATGTCGCGGACACGTTGCCTTTAAGAATTGAGTTTTCTGTTCAGAAATTCTCAGTTGCGACAAAAAGTCTGGAATTGCATCCGATAGGTAGTAACAGGCTTGCTCCCTGATAAGTGGGAAATCAAACAATATCTGATAAATATATGTCGAATACCCTCGTGAATCATATACCTATATATGCGTGTAACTCATAAGTCGTGAGAATATGTAACAAATTACTTTTATCAGTATGTCTTATAGGGTAAGCTTAGTGGTAAGTATTGAAATGAAACATACTTTATACGGATTTTATCGCGTTGTTCTTATCTTGATCTTAGTCTCCCCATGACCATGGCTGCTGAAAAGCAACCGAAACGTCGGGAAAAGTGTAAAATGAAATCTAAAAAGTTGTATCATTTAAATAGCTTAAATAGAAGTAAACAGTAACTAGTAAAAGGGTTTAACAATAGTAGTTTAAAGTTTCAAAATTATGTAATAATAGTGTGTTATAAAAAATAAACAACGCAATAAAATCCGTATAAAGTTTGTTTAATTTCAATGTATAACATTCGCCTAAACATAAGACAATATAATGGTAAATAGTCAATATATACCAGATGTATCACTTGCTGCCGAACTTATAAATGAAGATCTGCTGAAGAACACAAGGTCATTTGCCTGCATTGTTTTGTGGACTATCGTTGTGTTATTTGTAGGCTTGGGAGGCCCACAGCCACACTCTACGAAGAAGATATTAGACCGATAAGGCAGCCTTAAATGTTACGTATTTCCTTATGTCAATTTGAACGAGAAGGATAAAGGACGAATATGATAATAATTGTTATGTTTATTCGTTCAAGCGTAGGCGTCTAATAGCGCTGTTTTCTATTGTATGAAGCCCCTTTAGATAATAATGATAGGTTTGTAACAAAGACGATGCCGGAAGACATCGATGAGTAGATAGAACTAATTTTAATACATGCTATATAATTTTATAGATGCGATAGTACGAAATATATCGGAATTGATATTTGAGTCCATACAACGAGTGAAAGTCTTTAGCCAATTATTTCGTGATGATAAGCTAGTCTTCGCGTTGAAGTACCATCCTCTTACAGAAAACGCGCATTAAAGTAGTACCGCCGTTACAACAGTAGTGAAAGTGACTACTGTGTATGAGATGCCGGGTTTGAATCCTAGGTCAAGCCAAAACAAAGTATTGAGATTTCCTGCTAATAAATCTCAATAGCAGCCCCTCGTTAGTAAATTTGGTGGTGTTACAAGTTATAAAGCCGTTAGTCCTACGCTATATCTCTCGCCGGTCGTATTAGATTGCCATCCCATCGGATACTGAGAGTCAGGGAAGAGAGAGTGCACTTGTCCTTGCGCACACATTTGGGCACTATAATATTTCTTATGTAGTTGGCCAGGGTCCATTAAAATTGGCCGTCGTGAGAGAAATTCGTTCAAAATGGTATTACGGTCAACAAATCTGCAACTGTAGATCGTTCAGCCGTAACTCGAAAAAGATACGCTTATATTACGTCCAGTCAGAAAAAATCTGGCATCATTTGAATTCCGAAATGGAATTTATCACAAGCCTTCGCTAGTTGTCGCTGCCTGTTTTAAAAAAGGCTTTACGAAATACTACGTTCGTAAAGTGCCTATCCAGTAAAAATATATTTTCGTGAGCAATTTTAAGCCACAAGTCTGGCAGAACAAAACACAAAAAGACGTATCCGAAACCACGGCACCGACACATCTATACATTCCAACATCTACGTTCCGCTAAAAGCGGCCTCGTTCGTTTGAGCTCAAATATTTCGCTCTACAATTTCTTTCGGCGAACCATCCAAAACTTAATACAATTTCCAAATCAAAAATCTGATTCCATTCGCCAAAGTGAAGGGGGATTGTTTCACTCCGGTACCGGCAGATTTGATTTTCATCTAGCTGAAGTCAAATGAAAATTTTGGATCTTTGAGCGTTGGTTTGACGATATTACTCTACATCGGTGTAGCCCTTTCAGTCCAATCTTTTAATCAAAGGAACTAATTGCTTCCATTTTCGCAGAACAAGTTGCGGTAATGAAGAGACAGATGTTTTTGGGAGTTAATAACTGCAGAGCTTGTGATTGACTGCGTAGTTCAATTTATTTGCGAGGTTAAGGAATTCTGTTGAGGTTTGTCTTTGGATCGGTGACCATTTACTACATTTTATTTATTATTTAATTAACGAATATTACTCTTGTGTTAGGGATATAAAGATACTTGAAGTCTTACGGCTATATCTTCGTATGGGTAGGCATGAGGTTTTGAGTCAATTCCCGGTTTGGGCAAAATGTTATTGAGTTTTTAAGAAATTGTCAGCAGCGTGGATTCTGGGTCTATGCCTGGTAAACGGCAATAGGCTTACTCCTATTACGTATGATCAAAACCCTAAATATTCGGCGAAATTTGGGTGTATTGCACCTCTGTATATCCTTCCGGGGAGTCCGATTTCACTTGAAATGCATGTAAGACATAATCATAGTTGCAATCTTTTATATCCATTAAATATTTTAATATTGGACAGATCTACAAAATAATAATAGAAAGAAAATTTATAAAAAAGAAAATTCAGTTGCAACTAGTATACTCTTTGGCATTAGCTTCTTTGTATCAGCAAAATAAGAGGATATGATTCCTCTTATTTTGCTCTCTTACCAAGGGTAGGACGTACGTAACTCGTAATACCAAAAACAACACAAAATTCTATGCAAATTGATTGATGATTGAGTCCTGTGATTTTCTTTTACATAGACATACCATTTTATTTTTTATCACGAAACGGTTTAATGCACATTTATTTTAAGTTTACAATCGTACTTTGAATATAATTTAAATTTAGTCTTTATAGAATACATTGGCTTCGATTGCGTTAATGTAGATTTTGTCAATAAATCTATTCCTCGCGAACAGTATTTTTGTCTGGATTAAAGGTACAAAATATGTCCTTTTCTGTACACCGGACGTGTGTGCAAAATTATATCGGTCGAGTAGTTAAAACATTGAATGCCATGCCGGTCATAAATGAACGTAAATTTTTGAAGTGAAAACTTCTTTAGGCGCGTTGAGCACTTCTTGGGTGAACAAAAATCATGGAACTCGCGTCATCGTCACGCTTCCACGCTTTATTTTTTTTTAGAATATTTCTAATATCTCAGAAATGGTGCGTCCTACGCAAAAAAGAACGAAATGTTGACACCTTTAATAACCCTTAAGAGAGTATCAGGAACTAGCATCCGACCCACCCCTTATTTTTTTTTTCATATTTGGTTTATAAACAAATGCTTTTTGGATTTAAGTTTTCACTTCTATCGGTAGTCCCCAAAGACTGTCCCAATATATTGTGTCTGCCACATGGCATTCAACGTGTTAAGGTGTGAAAGTGTAACAAACAAATAAACAACATTCGTATTTATAGTATTAGTTAGGAGACAAACTTTAATTTCTTTTGAGGTGGGAGTCAAGGATACGGTCAGCATAATATTAAGGTAGCAATTAAGTATACGATCGACTTAGCGTGATGGTAAGCCGTTACCTTAGCCCATGATTAGTTGCAATACTAGGGGCATGACGCAGACATTCGCAATCCTAAAAATAGAAATTAAAGATGAGATAAAAGCAATAGGAAAATATGTATATGAACCTCCGAAACTGTTACCCACCTGGCAAAATGCACTAACAACATCAGTACGTACTCTTAAGAACGTTTTCGTAAAAGTATATCATAGATGGGATATAATCATACTTGTAATCCTTTTGCTATGTAAATACTGGGTCGGAAATGATTTTAATGCGTAATGTGTATAGTTAAAGGACTGCAAATAAAATTGAATGCCGTCTATCATATACTTTCACCTTAATTTATGCTGTATTAATACATACATGTTAAATAAACCCTAAGTAAATTATGTGCCTGCAGTTCTATAGTTATTATGGTAATAACACAGTGGACAAAGTAAATTACATATTTGCTATTTCCATTATGTACTTTACAAGAATATTGAAAAATTATTATAAAAAGTTACTATTCATGAAATTCTGGAAATCAAAATTTGGAAGTACCTAAATAAATTTAAACTATATTTTGTGACCATAAACTCCAATCTAATTATTATCAATATGTCTTAAGTATTTCTATTAGAGTTTATTTTATAAAATTTAATTATCTTTGCCCTATTTATGTTATATTTTTGATAATGTTATATTACAGAGTGTGCTTTGAATTACATTATAAGAAGTTCTATTTTCTAACAATGAAGAAAGGTCCCTGCTTCCTCACTGAATTGTACCGTCGGATTCAAAGTGACGACAGAATGGTGCGCCAAGTGAAAAAAGAAGCACTTTCTATAATTGAATCCTATTTCAATTATTAGTTCTGAGCACACATGCAACTTTAGAGTTGCTGTTCGGCGACTTTATAATTGCCTCGATGTCGGAACGCAATTTTTGTTACATAATATTATCTTACATTTAAGGTAATTATGACCTCAAAATGTAACCACTTTTTGCTATATCTGAATATTTTACTGTTTGCGAGTAACATTTATATTATCAATAATAAATTAGGTATGTCTTTGCAATCAAATTATGACTGTTATTAATTAAGCACTCGATTCAGCAAATATTCTTTAATTTTTTCTTTTTTAAAAAGTCAACTCCCACACTAGGAATATTTCCTTATTTCTGGACTCGCGGGGGACTTTACAAACATTGAAACAATGAACATAGGGAAGACCCAGATTCGGAAGAATCATTTGTGGATCATCCAAAGTCTTGTCCCGTGTGGGATTCGAACCCACAACATTCGACGATCGGCGACCGCTTATACGACTACGTACTATATTTTGATGCTGATTTGCAGTGTGTTGATTCTTTTCTTGACTGTAAGTTAGATGTCTGCAAAGCGCTTCAAAAAATGAATAAATTGCCGATATTTAAGTGTAGACTGAAGCGTTTTGAGAGTGGTCCAGGTTACGTATAACCATCTAAAAAAAAAAACACTGATCTTTGCTCGAAGATACAAAGAAATCGTAATGGGATATAGCATATCAAAATTGCTGCTATTGCAAAAATTACGAAAATGCTATACATCATCGCACCAGATATAATTGAAGCAGGTGAAGCCAAACCATTAGATTTCCGGTCGACAAGTTGTGAATACAATTTCCACCTATTACAATACCGAAGATAATCTATTTCCAATACGAGCATTTAACTTAGCTGCCGGGTTATCGAGAATACTAGTAATTTGCAATCCAAATTGCTAGTAACCATAAAAATGGTAATTGCCGAAGCTACTTCAACTTTTACCATTTCTTTGACAATTTGTATGAATATTTCAACCTTCACTCGCGTGATGACAGGATAAGCGAACAGTTATTTTTCAGTCTGCAACCCACTTTCCACTATCGCTTTAAAGTTGCTTCATATGCACATGAATTTCAAAGTTTCGAGTTGGCGATAACCATGAAGTTAGTGTTATGATTCAAGCACCAAGTTATCACTTCCGCGACGCTCATGAAATTTAAATTTGCTGCCTCGCGAAAGTATTATGTAAGTGAAACGATTTTGGACGTTTAAATAGTAAAGTTATTGTTTTTAGATAACCTAGCACTCATGTGTAGCTCAGATAGGATATAGTGGACAGGGGTGAAGACCCCTGTCTACTATACCTATAGACTGAACCTCTGTAGGGGTTAAATTTATATGCAATACAGATTTAACGTCAGGTTCAGTGCTGTTATTTCACATTTTGGTTATAATACATCAGAGTCAGTCGACTATTCAAATAATTCGGTAAACCGGATGTATTCTATTAATATTAATCATTATTTAAATGCATTAAGTGATTATTGAATGTGTAAAATAAAATACTGTCGTGTATTCTAGTATTAATACTAAACATCAAAAATCGATAATCATAATTAATCGAAAAAAAAGAGTAGAAATCGACATTCAAATGCAGGATCGTGAAATGCGAATAATTCGTCGCACATTGCAGAAAAACCATACTTTGATAACTTTATTCCAGAATCAAAATGTATGTTTGGCAGTTTCTTAAATGCTTAACAAACTTACACCGCAATACTTAAATTCTTACACCACAAAACCAAAACAAAGAAGTAGAAAACAAAGAAGTCAATTAGTGACTCATTGTTTTTTGTAAATAATTCTGTACTAACGTCGCTTCAAAAATTAATTAAACATCATAAGCTAACTCTTTTTGTGTAACATGAAGCAGTTTTACGAAAACTGATAGCCCGAAGTTAATGAACACGATTCTATGTGAAGCTTAATCGCCGGTTGGAAAACTAAATAGCGGTCTCCTAACTAATTGCTACTGGTCCGGTAATCTGGCCGGGCCATATTAATTGCTTTATCAATCGATTCGAGGGTTATGAGACGTAATACGGGCTTAAATGGAACAGTTCGTATGGAAATGGCTAAGGGATATAAAGTGTCAGATGCTTATCTCGAAGCGTTTGTTATGTGTGAGGGTGTGTGTGTGTGTGTGACAACTAGGAGTCTACCTATTTTGTCCGAACTGATAAGTAGTTAATTTGTTCCTATATTGAATCCAAGTAATTGGCGGCATCGCATACTAAAATAATTATTGACATAGGAGGAAAAATTGCTCAGTTGTTGCTTGACTGTCCTGATAAAGCCTCACGTAGATGCGGAACAGGTGTTGTATCGGAAATAGAATACTGTACGTTACGCTGTTATCTATTTTGATAGGAGTTTGGTAATGTCAGCCTTTTTCTATTAAACATGTGGTGGGCAATATAAGAGTGCGGAGCACAGGGGCGAAGCGTGTCCATATTTCTAATATATTTTTAATTTTGTTTTAAAAAGAGCTAAGGCTGCAATTTTAATATGATAAAATAATTATTCAGGTTTTTGGCGGCGAAATGATAAGATTAAAATAACTTAATAGGAATTTTATAGAAAGCTAATAACATCAACTATGCTCGTTTTAAAAGATGATTGCAGTTAGTAATAGTAGCCTACTGACATTTGCGATGCTAGAAAAACCACTTGTGAATAATCATTCGTTCAATAATTTCAATGATCTGCTAACATCGCATCACTTCTTTGAAAAGTCTGTAAACTTTAAAATTTTGTTGTTGTAGGAAGTACAAGTACTTGCTAGTTCCTGGCGACCCAGTTAGGCAAGTTCAACTGGGTCACCTCAGCTAGCGCGAATTCCCAGTATAAAGCGAGGTATCCTAACTCTGATAATTGTCAGTCATTTTTCGAGAGCACTCTAAAAATACACATTTCGACTACTCAATACTCAATGTGGTAGTAGCGAGATGAAACACTTAAAACACTATGCCATTCATGCAGTCAATATAACTCGGCAACATATCAACTAAATTTTATTTAAAATAGTCTCATTAAATATAACGAGAGAAAACAAGATCTCATTATATTAGCTTCACAAGCTTTCGATAAGAACTTTGTAAGAGGACACACGGACGTTATCAGGGCTAAAATTACACAAAAGTATACTATCAAATGATACTGTTTTCAAATAAAAGGGGTATACAGAAAGACATTAAAAATATATCTTTCAGACTGTAGAAGATAAGGTGGAATGTTAGCATGCAAACGAAAGCGTGTCCAAGTGAAGTTTTCGTATTCACACTGAAAAATTTCTCCAGTTTGCCGACCGCTGAGATTTCCGCCAACAGAATGCCTGCTCTTTTATATTCCGACAAATATATTTGTAATGCTTTCGGCTAGTTTTGTTAGTTATTTGAATTCACTGTTGTTACATTTCGGATTTAAAGTGATATGTAAGAATGGCTTTGAATGTATTATTCCGTTGGAAATATTTAAATAATTGTATCTTTGGTACTGTGGAATAAGATTAGATCTAATAAATCATTGATAAATCATAAAAAGACATTCGAATGAAGAATTAAATATCAACAAACACTATTGAAACAGACGCGTGATTGTCACCAAGAAAAATAATTCACCGTTAAAACATATTGAAAAACAAATTAATAGTCTAAGAACCATGTTTATATCTTATGTATTACGAAGTTATTGCAATACCTATTCTATATTTCCAATGGATGCAACGCTGATTACAAAAATGTGCGCTCGGTTCATGTCGTAAGCTTTTTATTATTCTATGACAATTCAAGAAACGTGGCGGCCCGTTCTATTTTAGTTTCACCCGTGACAGATTTGATGCACAATACATAATTATAGAAAAATCTAAATAGCATTGTTATCACAATAGTTTCGCTTACGTCTTGACCTCAGCTAAAACGACGAATCGGTCAATATCACCCTCAAATTTAACTATCTCTGCTTACTCTAATAAAATATTAACATAGGAACTTTGAAAATTGAAGTTTAAGCCAATATTTGTATTTTCAAAACGAAAGTTTTGTTAGGTTGTTTGCTTGGGCCTACCACAAAACGGATTTATTGATTGATATTGAAGACTTGGTCAATATTGTTCTGAGTGATGCTTTTAATAGGTATACATTAAATTAGGTGTAGTTGTGTAAAAATCCGGTCAAGTATGAGTTGGATTCACACACTGAGGGCGCCGTAGACGAAGAAACCGTATCAATTGATCAAATCAAAAGATAATCTATTTTATAAGTATCAAAGATTGACTGCACGGATGGAGTAGTGGTTTAAGTCGGTCGCCTCGCCACTGTCGCAGTGCCCAGTGTTGTGGGTTCGATCCCCACATACGCCAAAACATTTTAGGATCCAAATAGTTTTTCGAGTTTGGGTGTTGTTTGTGTCCGTTATTTGAATGTTTGCAAAGTTCCTCGCGACTCAGGAATTATTCATAGTGCAGGAGTAACCTTTATAATATAATAGGATCAAGAAATGTGCTTGATGCAAAGCTTTGAGAAACGCTTGAATAGTATTTTCTGATTTATAAAAATACTGCAAATACTAATTAGAGACATGGTTTCATTTTCGTATTGCAATATTTAGAGATAAATTATTTAAATCTATTACAATAAAAAAATATGACGAAAAAATTAATATAAATAATTTTGCCTTTAAAAAAATACTACTAACTGCTAAAATACTTTTGTGATAATCGCTATCGGTACTTTTTGAATAATAAAGTTCGCCCGATCAACACAGAGAATAATTAATAATCATGCTATCGATATTTGAAAATATTCCTGGACGTGGATATTTATTTAATTTATTGCTGAAGCAAGCGATTATTAAATTTATTCAAGTTAATATACTTTTTAACTTTAATTAGGATTTTGTAGTGATTGTGTGATAGAAAAATATTCTGAACTCTGTTCTAACTTATTAGTTATAATATCGTAGTATCTTTTATATATATATAAAAGATACTACGATAACTCTGCAGAAACCGCTTACAGATAAGATATGGTCTATGTACAGATAAGATATTTTATATATATATATATATCAGTCTGTATATTTTATCTGAATGCAGTAACTATATGCTCTATATACATATCTCATCTCAATACAGTACTAACCACATTGAAATTGATTAAAACAATAGCTTCGATGGACTCACATTAACACACAGGAAATAAACCTGTTTGCGATTTTATTATATTATACATTAACACTTATATTTCTTCATTACTTTATGTCAAACCTGTGCTTTAATATACCCATGAACAAAATCATTGAAATAAAAAGGAAACATGAAATAAAGACAATCGAATCCAGCTCAATACTTTTAGCGATAAAGCTACAAAGTTCCTAAAATATTGGTAGCCGCGAAATAGAGAAGATGGATAGAGTTAGGTTGACGGATCTATTTAGAGATATACCTACCACACTGAAATAAAACAACTTTATACGGATTTTATCGCGATGTTTATTTTCTATAAAATACTATTATTACATAATTTTGAAACTTTAAACTACTATTATTTAACACTTTAACTAGTAACTGTTTACTCCTATTTAAGCTATTTAAATTATAAAAACTATATAGATTTAATTTTACACTTTTCTCGACGTTTCGGTTGCTTTTCATCAGCCATGTTCACGGGAAGACTAGTTAGGTCTGTTTAATTTCAACGTATAACATTTGCTAAACGTAAGATCCTCGAACACATCTACTTGGACTTGTATACATTTGAATGTTCTCTGGTTTAATCGTCTTTTATATATTATATTCAGACTATAGTATATGCAAACAAAAATAAATGCCGTAAAACGTCCAGCAGCTTATGTACACTAAAACAAACAGCTCACATTACAAATAAATAATCATTGTACATTACAAATATTGAAAATGAATAACATTCTCATAACAGATTTCTGTGGAATACAACATTTTTGTTCCGTGTGGGCCTCGAATGCAACGTCCCGCATATTAGTTACAAGATGTTCCCGCGGATTCACCCGCGTGTATCATTACTGCGCTGCCCCCGTGGGTCTTAGTGTGATGTTATATAGCCTACAGCATTCCTCGATAAATAACTATCTAACACTAAAATAATTTTTCAAATCTAACCAGTAGTCCTTGAGATTAGCGCGTTCAAACAAACAAACTCTTCAGCTTTATAATATTAGTATAGATTGACGATGCCGCCGTATTCCATGTGCAGTGAACATATTACAGTAACTTACAAAATGTTATCGGTATTGAAAGTCGATCGTGACGGTTTGTCAACCATTTCCTGTGACTAGTTCCAACTGTGAAATACAACGCTCTCTCTCGCAACTTTGCCGTCGAACATTTCTTGTTGGTAGAAATCACGGAATAGAGAAAATAACTTCACAAAAAAGCGTTCAGCTTTTTAATACGACAACATTGTAATAAAGTAAAATTGGAAACTGAATCTGATTATTGATTTAACTAAAAGAAATTTGTTAAAGGAACGCTCTTGATTTTAGTAAAAGCATGTTTGTTAAGAATATGACTATTTGTTCTCGAAAAGGTAGAAAGAGGTGTATGACTCATTCACATAACACCAGTATCTAAATTACTTAATAAGTGGCGAGTCTGTTGCCATTTAACGAACAAAATTCCACCCGTGTGGCTACTAAAAATGTTTAACAGAAAATGCCAATAGAATTTTGGTTGTCCTAAGAATCTAATCATAATCGACTACATATACCTATACATATGAATAGAAATTTATGCGACAAGAATAACGACATACATAATTATAAGGCAAAAAATTACAGCACCATCCGCGGTGCTTGAAAGATGTGATGGCGCAAGGGTGTCAACACACTTTGCTTTCCACACCAAAAGCCTTATCTTAAAATCTTGTCTGTTTACGTTGACTTATGGTCATCTATCCAGAATTGAGGAACGCGGATGAATATTGTGTGTCGTTTCCTTTGTCTTCAACGTGCAATGGTGAATTGTTTCTTCACCGTGATTTTGTTCGAATATAAAATATTACTCAACCGACCTTTTACCCGTAGATTGTTTCATTCTTCTATCTCAATCCACGTGGAAATACTTCGAATAAAAATCGGAGCGGAGAGGTTCTTAAAGAAATATCTGTCTATATTTTTTCTTTAGCTATTAGCCAAATTGAAAGGAAAGGGTTTGAATAATTTCCCCGATAAATTTTCTAGGAAAACCGGGATGATTAAACTTAATCGTACCTCTTTGAGGTTTTGTTAATCTGGTGTTACAACGGATTCTTTTGCTTTTATTTATAAAACTTTTTTATTGGGTATAATGAAAATGTGGGCATGTGGTTGAGTTAGGGGCAAAATTGCGAGGGTTTTACAGAAATCAGAGAGTTCTGGTAATTGAAAAGTAATCAGTTGTTGTCAGAAATTTCGTAGCCAAACTCGTGCTCGATTCGATTGCTTTTTTGTTATTGGCAGGTTATCATTTCAGTTCTTTCTGCATAAATAAAAGTCGTTGGACTATTTAGTTTAAGTAAACCAATTTTTGTGTTTTTTGGTTAGAAGTGAATTATGGAACCCGTTGGGTTGTTTGGTCAATAATTTATAATATTATAAGGCTGAAAAGTTTGTTTGTTTGTTTGTTTGGACGCGCGATTTGAAAACTTATTTTAGTGTTGGATAGCCTATTTATCAAGGAAGGCTATAGGCTATATAACATCACGTTACGACGCAAGGGAGCGGCGCATTTACGATAAACGCGGGTGAAACCGCTGGAACATCTAGTTTAATGTTAAAATTGTGTGGACTATAGTCCACACAATTTTAAATCTGACTGCCGTGACAGTCAGATTGCTCTTGCTTGGTAGAAAACCGAATGCTCAGCCAAATATATGTCGATAATTCTTTTTACCTCAATACAAACATAGACCCACGTCTCTTTTCGGGCGGGAAAGCGACCTCATATTAAAGAGATAAAGATACGAAGAGGTATAATAAGACTGAGATAAAAATGAAAAATAGGATATTTTTAAAACACTTACACATCAGAGTTGATTTCATATATTATGCAAACTAATAATATAATTTAGAAATATGAACATATGAAGTTGTAAGCAGAAAAACATAGTAAATACTCGTTAAATGTGTACGTGAAAAAATACGAATGTTAAGCGTTTTCCTAAAAGCAGAAATAGGTATAGCATCTATTGTTAAACTTACAACTAGGTTTTAAGTTTGCGTTAAATTTTTATTTAAATTAAACACCGAATGAATCCTGAACGTTCTCAGCGGAGGGAAAATAAAGAAACTGTCTCTTTTCTCAAGTGTAGCTTTGTTACAATTCCTTGGCAATTTCGAAGAGCAGCGTAATAAAATGTTTCACTTGCTTTTTTACACTAAGTGAGTAGAGGTACAGCTGCCACTCACACTAAGGTTGTACCTTTGTAGTGACATAAATTGGTTCTGGCTTATTCTACCAATAAGGAAACAAAGTAAATAAACTGTTAAGACGATAAGTGCCTTCTTTATCTGCTGTTCGTGTTTACAACGATGACGTAATGGTTGAAGTGGTGGATACGAAATGCAGCTTTTTCACGGTTTCAACAACGTTTATGATTACTCCTACGCTCCAGTGGCCTGTAGCGTGATGTTATACAGCTTGATTACTCTTGAATAAAGCAGCTTTCTAAATATAAAACGATTTTATTAAAATCGACTTATTAGATTTTGAGATAATAATAATAATAATAAAACGCGCGCCGTACCGCTCGACATCCCTAGCCGCTCGCACCGGTGTTGCCCTCTGCTGCTGGCTTGTATGCCTATAGTGGCTATTTAGGGGGCCCATCTAGTGAGTTGGCGAGTCACCGTCTGTCCATTCGATTGATGCTATTAGAGTATTCAGGGCAGACGCCGTTTTCTCATCCATAGTTACCAATATACCAGTCCATCAAACACCCATACCCATAGCCCATATATTAGAATCCATACGTTGCAATCATAGAAATATAAAAAAGAGTTTATTATATCTATGGTTGCAATAGTCCTACGCTTGCTGCGGCTAGTGCCGCTGTAGGTGTTCCATCCCACCTTTGATTAAAACTCTCGAAGGGCCTCTTCACGTTGGACCCATGTCTCCGTGTAAGCCTCCCAAAGGGCCGGGTATTTTCCTAACGTATTAGGAATATACCCGTGAAAGAGAAACAAATAATAATAATATTCTACCACATACACACAACACCATCTAGCCCAAACTAAGCAGAGCTTATACTATGGATACTAGACAATGGATAAACATACATATATACTTTTTTTTGTAAATACATACATATTATACATAGAAACACCCAGACCAAGACAAACATTCATGTTCATGCACACAAATGTTTAACTTGTGCGGGAATCGAACCCTCGACCTCAGGCGTGGCAGTCGGTTAAACTAACCACTACGCCATAGAGGCTGACAAAATTCATTACTAATAAAAAAAATATATTTACTTACAAAAGTACAAATCTTTTCTATTTATAATATTAGTACGGATAAAGTATATATTAGATAGTCACACGCTTATTAATTTCCTGACGGCATAGACAAAAACACCCACATTTTGCCAGTTATAGTTTTGGGTTCTACGTAATAGGAAGCGAGCCTATTGTTGCCTACCGTACACAGTTCAAGACTGTGTATTGTCAGCTCAAGGCCCGGGCTACGCGCAGCCTGCTAGATGCCGCATACTTGATTGAAAGAACAAAAATAACTTCGCTTGAACTGTGTTATCACAGTGAGCAGATAGATTAGTACTCACTTAATTATATTGGCTACCAAAACAACGAGGAATGCAGATCGTTTAAATGAGTTAAAAGCGTGTTTGGAAACAAATAGTTAAAGTAATTAGATAGAGACGCCTCAGGACTACGGCCAACTCATTCACCACGCTTTGTTTGCCTGTTAATTACATATCTATGTGAAGTAGTGACGCCCGATTAGACGATTAAACGTCCTTATTCGTATTATTCGATTGATAATGGAGAGAGTCGTTTAGATCTCAACCGGCACTAGAATATGTATATTGATAATAATAAAAAAGCGTAACTTAGTCAAGTACTAATGATGTATGTAGGTGCAACAATACGCAAAGCTTATCAATGTGTCACCGAAATGTCTTTTGAATATGAATTAATATTTATTCGAAATCAATCAATTGATATTTGATCAAAGTAATTAATAATAATAGTTCTATATTTGTAACAGCAAGGTGAATACAGACATTATGCAGCCCTGATTCTGAAACTAGCGTGAGCTGTATGTTGGGAGTCAGTTCCTTCCCAAAGACAATTTAAATCTAAATAGTTACAAGCTGATGAGTAGATAACAACAACAATTACAGGACAATTCAAATTTTGAAAAATATTTGTAACGATAATTTTAAATAGATATATTTTAATAAAATGTAGGTGCTCTATGAGTATGTTGCGTTGTATTGTATCACATTTAAATCGCTACACGGCCTACACCTATTTTACATATAGATCATTAATGACTATACAAAAAAAAAAGGATTAAGACAAAAGATTGCTTTGCGAGCGCTGTTAATCTTACCGCGACAATCAGCTTACGTTTTAACTCTCGTTCTTTCATACTAATGTAAATGGATATTTCCATAAAACTATACTAAAAAGTTATAGAGATTTTAGATTAAGACTTATGATGTATTAATGTAATGTTTCCGTATATAACTCTTATACTAAATTTATTAGTATTATGAGTATTATTTTACTCTAGAATTTTCAATGCCTACAACGAGAACATTAAACTATACCTAACGGCTGAAACTGAAAGGACCAACAAGGTATTGGTAATTTGCAAAGAACATTTGTAGTAAACTTGCTAGAAAATTATATTATATGTTGCATAATAATATACTATTCGATATAATTACCTGCTATATTTTAGTACGATGTAGTACGGGCTTATAAAATTATTTGCGTAAGCCTATTACAAGAACACGAGACAATCTAATTCGTATTCATTCTAAACAGACGCAGATAAAATGCACATCTAATTGTACATTGACCTGAAGCATCATTTGTAACCCTTGACGTGAGACACCTCATGACCGGCGTAGGTTATCACCCACGCATTATTTATATGGACCGCGTATTAAGACAGTCAACAGCTATTTTGAAAAAAATATGACGGTCATTTCTTTTGATAATGTACAGTTTACCTATACAAGTTGCTTACTCAGCGTTTACGTTATACCTACTCATGTATGCGTGTCACCGTTGCATCGGTGTAGTTCCTTTTATTAGCAATAAATCAGTGCACCTTTAGCATTCAATCGGGGCGGTTTTACTTATCATTCCTGATCAACCCATATATCATTTAATATCATAGTTAAAACCTATCAATATCAATTATATGTAATAATAAGTCACTTGGGGTCGGCTTTCTAGTCTAACCGGATTTGACTGGATATCAGTTTTTACACGGTGCGACTGCCATCTGCCCTCCACAATCCGAAGGCTAACGACACCCTAAAGCTAGACCAGTGTCAGGATATTAGAGGGCACTGACTTCCCCCCAATAACGACTGCCATAGATGTTCATGGCAGCCGGGACCGACGGCTTAACGTGCTCCCCGAGACACGGAGCAGGCGATAATAAAATTGTCAATCAATACGCACATAATTTCGAAAAGTCATAATATAACTTCCGAAAGTCAGAGGTGCGCGATGTGGGTTCGTACGCGAGACCCTCTGCATTGCAGTTTGTTGGTCTCCCTACTGAGCTATCGGTCATACTTATTCGTCTGAATCATCGCTTTCAATATTTCAAGTGCTTAAATTGGCACCCTGTAGAAACACACTTTCAATTACATAAAAGAAAATCATTATCATATAATCAGGTCAACCCTACGCATAATACATAACCCTCAACGGCACTTGTTTGGACTTCTTAATACGTCCCCTACAACTTAGACCCATATTAACCTTGTGATATGCATAAACAGCTTTTAACCCTAGCACCGCGCTATCACTTTAACTACGACTCTCGCTATTACGTGGTCTCATATATCCCAGCAATAGAATAGGCAACGCCTAACTGCTTTACGATGGGCGTAGCTTTGGTTACATTAGCATACGTTTATACCAGCGCCAACGTCGACGCAATGATTATTTACATAATTAGGAATACAGAAACTAACTGGAAACGCTTATATTATTATACATACATATAGGGTTTTATCGTTCACTTAAACGGTCGACCAAAGTTAGAAGCATCTTATTAGTTAGTGTACGTTAATGTACGATTAACGATTTAGCTCTCGTGTTATTCAAATGTAAGGAATGCAAAATATATATTCGAATAATATTGAAAGTAGCTCGAATTAATTGGTTGTTGTTTGATGTATGTACCTACTTCTTCTTTTTCTTAGCGTATCGTTGGCAAACATTTTTAAATAATATATTTGCCGCCTAGAAAGCAGCTACGATAGCTGCGTTGTCACAGGCAGCCATCAGATCCTCCTGCGTGCAAGCTGTCGGACATGCAGGAGACGATATAAGGTGGGCATCATTTGTCTTGCACCGCACGCGCAAGCCAGATCGGTACCGTCTGAGAGTTTTCACCTAAACCTGTTTTCATTGCACCGACCGACCTGGGTTCGGAGTCTACCATGTTTCGGGTGACAGATCTCGGCGAAAAGCGTGAGTCCAGGAATGTATACGTGTGATGTATGTACTGATGCTGCGTGACGTAATATAATGCTAAAGTTCGATGAAAACTAAACATAATATCATCGAACAGGATCGTTCACAACAAAACGTAACTATTATGACTGTTATTAAATCGGGATTCGAATATTTTATGAGGACCTATAGCATATTAAGTATGTTATTTTTCTTAAAAAAACTGCTCGGGAAATAATACCGCGTATGACTTCGCAAACATTGTAACAATCTTCGCAAAGAACATCCTGACTCAGAACTACAATTTGCGAGTCACAACTTTATATTCTTGGTGGCTTATCGAACCTAAAACACTCGGTATTGACAAGGCGACAACATGAACCACTTCAGCTTCGGCTTATTTGATATTTAGGTATCTACGTATATTTTGTAGGTAAACGTTAGTAAACGGCCAAGTTCATATAAGATGCAAGTCCTTTGTTCTCTTTTGTGTTTGTTAGGTAACCGTGGAAAAATCAATAAAGTAATAGTGTTCCTGGCTATTTGTTAGTTCAATAGCTTGGCTATAGACTGATATTCATAGCGGTGCTATTGAACTTATAGCAAGAAATAAGACTAAAGAGGAAACAATATTGGACCTGACAATGACATATAGCTTTCGCTATTTGCAGACTTTGGTGATAGAATTATTACATTGTATGTACTTAGATTTTTGAAAGGATAGCTGACATACGTCTAGCTTAGAATATCAGGAGCGGCTACTGATATTTTAAAACAAAACCGAGCTCACGACTTTTAGTATACTGCACGTACCTTAGTAATAATACTATCAGTTCTGTTTTAAACTGTCCCATGGCTGGGCACGGCGTTTCTTCTCAGTATGGGAACAGCTATTTCACAGTCCACCATGTCGGACCAGAGCGGGCTAACATACTTCTCTTATAATATAATATTCTTATTATATTATAAGAGATATCTTATAATATAATATTCTTAATATATGGAGAACTCTCAGAAATGCAGGTTTCCTTACGTTGTTTTCTTCAGCTTTTATAAAAGCGATTTTTAATAATTTAATACGCACATAGCTTTAAAAACGTGGGAGGTGCGTTCCGCTTCAGATTGAAATCGACGTGTACGGCACACTTCAACGGTTTCACACCTTGTGGCAGACCGTTGGATGGTTCGATTGCTATCTCACGCATATATTAAAGCACTAAATAATAAAAGGGAGTTCATTGACAACACACACACACACACACACATACACACATACACACACACACACACAGACACGTCAAACTAATAACACCCCGTAGTTTTTGCGTCGGGGGTTAAAAAATACAAATAAAATAAGTATCCAGGCAACTGAAGTACATGTCTGCGCGGAGACAAGAACCAAAAGGATATTACTTGTTACGTCATTTTCAGACGATAATAGCGAGTTACTTCCGTAGCCAGCTTCGATAAAAGCTGTACCGAGAAGGCAAACAAAGGGGCGGCTTGGAAAATTACGTAGAAAGCCTTTACCTAACAATGCAACAACATTTTGTTAAATAAAATTACGTCTACTAAAACATAGTAAATAATTTTAATTTAGAACTTGGCCTGTATTTTGCAAATTTTAAGTCAAATATGTTTATATGACGCTCTTTCGGAACAAACTACTACGAAATAGTTTATAAATTTCGTGAGATACTTTGTCCGACAGATTTTAAGTACTGGATGGTCTAGACGATTGGAGGAATAGCACACTTGTAAGGAACATATGAGGTATGTCGTAGTTTTGGAACGCGTCAGTTATAATTTATCTTTCATACTGTAATACCAATTTACAGTGTGCGTTTCAAGAAAACTTTCTTACTAGGATAGGTAAGTGTAGGCTTAAATTGCTGAAAGCAGATTTCATAAACATAATAGATTGATTAACCTCCTAACCAATCCAGTTATCAAAAATACGATAAAAAATACTAAGAAGTTATTCAAACAAAAGTGGACTATCATAACAAAATTTACGTTTAAAATAGTCTAGTTAAGATCGGATGCCTGCGTCCAAGCATTGGTTGAGAGGTTAATTTCTATACTAGAATAAATCATTCCTTATAGCCTGGCCTTGGTTGCGCAGCGGTGGTGGCCCTGTTCTCGCAAGCATACATTAATTACGCCAACCGCTTCCTTTGGGTTTTGTTTTGCCATCACTACAGGATAGCGCAGCGGGCAAGCTCCTCGTCGTTGCCCTTACGCTGTGATGTGGGTTCGTTTACCATACAGGAGAATTATTCGTTTGATCCAAAATGGATAGTTTTGAGTCTAGGTGTACTTTATGTCCGTTAATTCTATGTCTAATTCCTTTATGACACAGGGCTTTGATGTACCATGGGTACATCAAATTATACTTTGATAAAATAAATAAATATAAATAATAATATTATTTTTCAAATCATTTATTATTTACCTCGTCTTTGCTAAATTTGTATATATTTAAACAAAAAAGTAAATCTAAACTAGTTCACGTTTCATCCTTCTTCCTATGCCTCCTCCCTCCCTCCTTCCTTTCATCCTATATCTATTCCAAATAAAGATTCAAAATCTACTGTTTGATGAACGGACACCTAAAAGGCACAGAGTTTGCTCATATCTCGCAAAATCTTTTAGTTACATAACAAGAACGGTTCGAGATGAGGTGTTCTAATCTTCGTTGAAAACTACACGGTTTTGGCCTATGTTGTTTCAGTCCGTATTTTTCACTGCTGGCAAAATAGACGTCTATTCTGAAAGCTTCTCTCAAGCAAAATTCTTTGCTCCTAATACCTTAGAAAACCTCACAGGTAATTTGGCTCTGCGTTCGCTTAGAATTCCTTCTGTACTGTAAATCATGGTTAGGTGTATATTTATCTCTTTCTCAGTACCTATTTCTGTTCTAAGGGCTACATATTACTTGTAATTGTCTGTGCTTAACACGAACTTCGCTCGTTTACATAAATCGGTCGCGGCGTAGTTTTGATTTAGACATGTGCTTCAATAGAAGCAGTGCTGTACATAATTTATACTCTATGGCTGTTATTGCTAATGCAGTTCCAAACAAAATATCATAATACTATATTATTTATACCTTAACACAGGATTTAAAAATAAGTCACAATTTGTTTGACGCTTTTCTAACTTAATACAAGACACCTGTACAATGTTAGATAAAGAATATATATTTTCATACAACAGTTCTTACGTTTTAGTATATTAGTATAATGTGGTCTCATATATATATATATATATATATTAGATTACGGTAGTAATCTTTTGTAACCAAAAATGGTAATTTCAGGCTACAAATTACTAGTATTCTTGTTAATTACTCCAGCAAGTCGTCTGTCGGTAGTACAATGGGTTGAATTCGAGCCGACTACCTCTTATCGAATGTCTTATGCGTGTATGACAATATTTAATAAAATAGGAACTAATTCCTTATTTTCTTAGCAAAATTTATGTACGGAACGTAATACGGAACACATCGATATAGACTCTAACAATACAACAAGTCACAAAACGGTTTAAAGTAGCAAGGGGAGTAAATAAATCTACGCTTAGCCTAAGTGCAACAGAATATGTTACGAAATTTAGCACTTCTCGTAGCACTTAGCTACGAATGCACACCATCGCTACGAAATATCACCAAACTCTTAGAGTTCAATGAATATGAGAGTGCTTCGAAAATTGCACACATACAAAGTCTTATTATTGATTTACAACGTAGTAATATTATGCGAAAGCTTCCAGAAGATAACCGCGAATGAAAAGAAGCTTTTAAAAAGATATCCTATTATATTTACTCCGGCATTTTATTAAAACTAAACGTTGTGGAACTGCGTAAATATAAAAGCGATGAGAGAGGAATGCAAAGCTAAAAATCTTAAGGGGCTTACAAATGGCCAGTTTTCCATTATTTCTTAACAAAAAGGTTCTGTTTCATATTTTTTACTTTGATATTATTGTATTGCAAAACTTCGTTTTACAGGCAGCGCTATTGTTGTCCTATTTATTAAATCTATTATTATTTAGAAGAACTGTCTGCGAAAATTTTAAATTAGTTTTATTAATGTGGTTTCGTCTGGCTGTTTAGATTATAAGTATTTATATGCGAAATTTGTTTTCTTGATTTGTAATAGATTGTTTTTAGTTAGTGTAGCAACAAAATCTCCCAAGTCTTTATGTTTAGTTATATAAAACTTTAGAAACTAAATCTCCCAAGCTATTTGACCAATCTGCTGCCAAAATCAGCCATTGTTTTCACTGGAAGCTCGTGGAAAGAAGTCCAAGAACTTGCTGAAGCTGGACTAGTCAAGGTGGCTAAATGGCTCAATAGTAATCTTCTAACCCTAAATACAAGCAAAACCAACTATATATCTTTCTCTACCTATAACTCGTCTCAACCACCAGTAGACTTTGGAATCCGGATTCATAATTATGTAGATGCACCAATCTTCAATAGGCAAATTGTATTTGCCCTCTTATCACTAGAGTAAGTTATACCAAATATCTTGGTGTCATCATTGAACAGAGACTATCTTGGCACTCACATTTAGAACAACTCAAAAACAGAGCTAGAAAATTTATACGGATATTTAAACCATTGCGTAATGTCACATCAACGGAATTATCGAATAAAATTTATACTGTATTAGTTCAATCTGTACTTACATATTGTATACCTGTGTGGAGTGGATCAACTAAAAGTAAATTTATTGAGTACTAGTTTTCAGCCGCGGCTTCGCTCGCGTAAATGTAGGTTAGGTTAGGTTAGGTTTGCAACAGTTGGGGTGTGTGGCCAGAGAGAACCTCCTAGTGTGCCTGACGGTTGCTAGTCCTTTCCACATTTTCCGTGGATTGGAACGGCAGACGTTGGGCCGGTACACCCCGGGCAACACGGGTAATCATGTCCTTTCGGGGGCATTATTACTCGTGGCTAATACTCTGGCACGCGCGTAGGGAACCCGAGGCATCTTGTCTCGGGGTTATCGGCCCGCGAGGGCCGCGTTTGGGGGTCTCTCCACGTGTTCCTCTGATTAGCAGAGGACACGTGGATTTGAGACGGGGGGGATAGAGGAAGAAAACCTCTTTAAAAAATCACCAGTGGGGGCCGTAAGGCCGGGGCGGGGTGCGTAGGCGTCCTGCCCAGTCGGGCAGTTTTGGGGCGGGTGGATCGGTCCAGTATGGACCCCCATCCGGCCCAATACGGGGGGGGGGATAGAGGAAGAAAACCTCTTTAAAAAATCACCAGTGGGGACCGTAAGGCTGGAGCGGGTTGCTTTGGCGTCCTGCCCAGTCGGGCGGTTTTGGGGCGGGTGGATCGGTCCAGCATGGGCCCCCATCCGGCCCAACACGGGGGGATAGAGGAAGAAAACCTCTCTAAAAAATTACTAGTGGGGCCGTCAGGCCGAGGTGGGAACCATGGGTTTCCTGCCCAGGCGGGTGCTCTTGGGGCGGGTGGATCGGTCCAGCATGGACCCCCATCCGGCCCAACCCGTAATCCAGAACTGACAGGACCGGGGGCCTTCGGGCTGCGAGGAAGAAAACCTCTATAAAAATAACCCAAAGCTTAAGCTTTTGTGGCCCGGCGAGGGGCTGTATGGCTGGGGGGAACCCAGCCATTAGGGCCACCCAAACAAAAAATTATGAAGATGTCTGGTAAAGGTTTAGAACTACCCCAGGAGGGTACCGGGTGCGCCGCACCCGGAGAATCCCTCACGGAGCCTTCCGGCTCCGTCTGCCCCTCGTATTCTGGGGGGGGCAACCAACATCACAGTGCCGTGCCTCGCGATACTTCAGGCACCAAAACCCCTGCGAAGGGAAGAAAGGGGAAGGTTGGGGGGGTTATGCCCCCACCGACGGTTGGGGATAGGGTCCCGGCCGTGCCAAGGACACGGTCGAGGTGTCGGTTGGCGGCGCAGACTCGCAGCGACTCCGTGTCGAGTGCGTTCAGCGCCGGCACCGGCACTGATATGGACGTCGAGTCGCGGGCGGGCTCTGGCTCGGAGACCAGTCGGCCTCAGAGCCGGTGCTCGTCGGGGGCTCGACGGGAGAGGGAGGAGGGGAGGGATAGCCCTGCTTCCCTCACCCTCAAGTTTGGTGTAGAACCCGGCGCTTCCGCGAAGCGCCGGAAGACGTCGCACCACGTATCCGATTCTGGCTCGGACACGGAGGTGGAGGTAGTTAAGGGGACGCCCTGCGGTGGAAGGGCTGGTTCCCCAATGCCGCCTCCCTCCGCGAGGAAGCTCCTCGGGCAGCCTTTGCCTGCCCGTCGAGACTTCCTGAAGAGGGCTGGGGTCCCGGATGTGACCCTCTCTGGAGGGGACTCGGTTGCCGACCTCAGGCAACGGTTCGAGGCTGGCGCCGAGACCGTCCTGAGGGTGGCGGCCCGGTCCGGCAACCTAAAGGGAGGGTTCGTCCGGGACCTAAAGAATGCGACGGAAGATATGCGGGAGGCATTCTTCCAGATATGGGGGCAGACCTCTTCTGATCTCCAGAGGCGCTGGAGGTCGGAGAATGAGGGGCTGCATAGGCAGCTGGCGGAGCTCCGGGCGGAGGTAGCGGCCATGAAGGCGGCCGCTGCCACTGCTGCACGGGCCGTCGCCGCAAAGGTGCCCTCGGCCGCCGCCAGGGCGCCTGCCAGGGGGCCGCGGGAGGAGTTCCCGCCCCTCCCGCGGCGCACAGCGCAGCCAGTCACTCCCGCGGAGGACCGGCGTCCCGCCTGGGCGGAAGAGCTGATGCGGGCCACGGTGGCTCAGGCACGCAATGTCGTGGAGGCGTGCCTGGCCAACTATGGCCTCGCGCCCGTGCCGACCCCGGGCCCTCCGCTTGGGGGCCGCCCCCGAATGGTCGGGGGAGCGCCGGCAGGCCCCGCGCCCTCCGGCCAACCGGTGGCACGGCAGATATCTGCCCCCACACCGTCACCGTCGGCTTCCTCTTCCAAGGGGAAAGGGAAAGGGAGGGGCAAGGGGAGGGCGGTGGCCACTGTGGTGCCACCGCACCCTGCCCCACAGCTCCAACCCGCCCCGGTGGCCTCTACCTCGGCTGAACAGCCGTGGACGGAGGTCACCAAGAGGAAGAGGAGGAAGAAGAAGAAGGCCTCCCGGGCGCCCCCGGTCGCCAGTAAAAAGAAAGGCCCCCGCCCGGCCGACCTGCGGCCCCCGCGCTCCACCGCCGTTGTGGTGGAGCTGACGGAGGAGGGGCTCCGGCAAGGCGTTAACTATGCGAGCGTCCTCCGGCGGGCCACTCAGGCTATGCAAGGCAATCTCGCCGAGATGGGCCTTGCCGGAGGCGTCTTATTTAAGGTCGCCGCCACTGGGGCCAGGATATTAGAGGTCCCAGGTGCCACCTCCGGCGACAAAGCGGATAGGGTGGCCGCAACAATTCGGTCCCTATTTACGCCTGAGGAGGTCAGGGTCTCCCGCCCGGTGAAGTCCGCAGAAATGCGAGTAACCGGGCTGGACGACTCGGCCTCCTCCGAGGATGTCGCCGCTGCGGTGGCACAAGCCGGAGCCTGCCCTCAGGCCCAGGTAAAGGTGGGAGAGTTGCGCCGCGGCGAAAGTGGTCTGTGCACAGTGATGGTGCGCTGCCCCATCGCCGCGGCGAAGAAGGTGGCGGCCGGCCGTTTGCTGGTCGGGATGGTCTCGGCTCAGGTTAACCTTCTGGAGCCGAGGCCTAGGCGGTGCTACCGCTGCCTCGAACCGGGGCATGTGAGGCAGCAATGCACCGCTGAAACTGACCGCAGCGACCTTTGCTACCGCTGCGGCCAGCCCGGCCACAAGGCCGCCGCCTGCTCCGCTGCAAAATCTTCCTGCAGCATCTGTTCGGCTGCAGGAAGGCCAGCGGAGCACCGGATGGGGAGCAAGTCTTGCTCCCCTCCAAAAAGACGCAGGGCCAGAGGGGCGGTCGCCGGGACTCCGGCCGCCCCGGCCCCTCCCCAAGCAGGGAGCAGTGGGACGGCGATGGACACCTAATTAATTATGGCCCATCGCCTCCTACAGGCGAACGTTGGCCGCTCCGCCAGGGCGCAGGATATCTTGCTGCAGCACATGGCGGAGTGGTCAATAGACATCGCCGTGGTCGCCGAGCCTTACTGCGTCCCCAGCCGTCACAACTGGTTTGGGGACCTCGGGGGCTTGGCGGCCATCGTTTCGTCTGGTCCCTCGCTCCTGGTGATGACAGACAGGGGCGAGGGGTATATATGTGTTGATTGGGAGGGAACCGTCCTGATCGGGGTGTATTTCTCTCCGAACCGGCGCCTCGCCGAGTTTGAGCGATTTTTGGGCGCGGTGGGGGCCGTGATTAATCGGTACCCATCGCGTCCGGTCGTGGTGGCGGGGGACTTTAATGCCAAATCAATGGCTTGGGGATCCCCTGTCACCGACGCTCGCGGCGACGCGCTGGAGGAGTGGGCGATTGCGACCGGCCTCGTCGTTCTTAATCGGGGGTCGGTCGCCACATGCGTGCGCTGGCAGGGCGAGTCCATTGTGGACATCTCGTTCGCAAGCCCTGCCGTAGCGCGCCGCGTCCGGGACTGGCAAGTGCTGGTCGAGGCGGAGTCTCTGTCGGACCACCGTTACGTGCGGTTCGACATCTCCGCCTCGCCAGCGATCCCGGACGATCGCCCGAGGAGAGTGCACACCCCGTCGTCCCCACGATGGGCGTTGAAACGTCTCGATGCAGACGTGCTGGTGGAAGCCTCCATCGTGCAGGCCTGGACCCCGATGGTCGAAGGGCCTGTGGAGGTTGAGCAAGAAGCGGAGTGGTTCCGGGGCGCGATGACGCAGATTTGCGACGCGTCAATGCCCCGGGCCAGTGCTCAGCCTCCGAGGCGTCAGGTGTACTGGTGGTCTGACGACATCAGCCGGAAACGCACCGCGTGCATTGCGGCGCGTCGCCAGTACACTAGGTACCGCCGACGCAGGCGGTACCGTGACCCGACCGTGGAGGCACGGCTGCGGGACGCGTACAAACAGCGGAGGTACGCCCTGCAGTCCGCCATCAGCGAGGCCAAAACCCAAAGATGGGAAGAGTTCCTGGGGACTCTCGAGGCAGATCCGTGGGGCCGGCCGTACAAGACGGTCAGGGGCAAGTTGCGCCCCTGGGCCCCGCCGGTCACCGAGAGTCTCCAGCCTCGGCAATTGGAGGGTGTGATTTCCGCTCTCTTTCCTTCGAGGGCGGAGCACACGCCTCCCGTAATGGCGCCGCCCGAAATTGAGGAGGGCGGTGCCGATGCCGGGGTGCCAGAAGTTACGATGGCGGAGCTCGGCGCGGCAATAGTGCGGCTTCGGGGCAAAAACACCGCCCCGGGGCCGGACGGAATTCCTGGCCGCGCCTGGGTTTTGGCCTTTGACGCCCTAGGGGACCGGCTCCTCAGGCTGTTCAGCGCCTGTTTGGAGTCGGGACGGTTCCCTTCCATGTGGAAGACGGGCAAGCTGGTCCTCCTGAGAAAGGAGGGCCGCCCCGCGGATTCTCCCTCCGCGTACCGCCCCATAGTGCTGTTGGATGAGGTGGGCAAGCTCTTTGAGCGCGTAGTGGTTGCCCGCCTCTCCAAGCACCTGGTGCGTGTGGGCCCCGACTTATCCGAACGCCAGTTCGGATTCCGGGAGGGCCGATCGACGATTGACGCGATCAGTAGCGTCAAGGCCCTCTCGGAAGAGACGGTCGCCTCGCGCGGGGTGGTATTGGCGGTGTCCTTGGACATCGCCAACGCTTTTAACACCCTGCCGTGGGCGACTATTAGGGAGGCGCTCCGATTTCATGGGGTGCCTCCCTATCTACGCCGAATAGTCGGGGACTACCTGCACCAGAGGAGTGTGTTTTGTGTGGGGCGGAACGGAGAGACGTTCCGGAGGGAGATGTCGTGCGGTGTTCCACAGGGTTCGGTTCTGGGTCCGATACTGTGGAACATCGGCTACGACTGGGTGCTGCGGGGCGCCCTGCCCCCGGGCATCGGCGTAACTTGTTACGCCGACGACACGTTGGTTACGGCCCGGGGAGCGGATTGCGGGGCAGCTGCCCGTCTTGCCACGGCTGGAGTGGCCCTGGTTGTCGGCAGGATTAGGATGTTGGGACTGGAGGTGGCGCTAGATAAATCCGAGGCCCTGTTATTTCACGGGCCTCGGCGGGCGCCACCTCCCGATGCCCACATCATCGTTGGAGGGGTCCGCATCGGGGTGGAGCCAAGCATGAAATACTTGGGGCTCTACCTCGACGGCCGCTGGAACTTTCGCGTCCATTTTAGCCGTCTGGCCCCCCGCCTGATGGCGGCAGCGGGAGCGCTTAGCTCTCTGCTGCCGAATATCGGGGGGCCCAGTGTCGTCTGCCGCCGCCTCTATTTGGGGGTGGTGCGGTCGATGGCCCTATATGGAGCGCCCATCTGGGCTGGCGCCCTTGATCGCCAAAATATCGCCCTCCTCAGGAGACCTCAGAGGGCGATGGCGATCAGGGTGTCACGGGCGTACCGCACCGTCTCCTTTGAGGCGGCGTGCGTTTTGGCGGCATCGCCGCCCTGGGATTTGGAGGCGGAGGTCCAAGCGTCAGTGTATTACTGGCGCGCTGACCTCCGGCTCCAGGGAGAGGAACCCACGCACAGGGCGGTGGAGACGCGAAGGTCCCAGGCTCGACTGGTCCTTGAAGCGAATTGGCAGGAGAGACTGGCCCAGCCCCGCTACGGGGTGAGGACCGTCGAGGCTGTCCGTCCGGTACTTAGGCAGTGGACGGACAGACGGCGCGGACCGCTCACCTACCGGCTTACTCAGGTGCTCTCCGGACACGGCTGTTTCGGAGAGTACCTTTGCAAGATAGCCGGTAGGGAGCCGACAACCAGGTGTCACCATTGTGAGGAGTGTGACCGGGACACGGCGCAGCATACGCTGGAGGAGTGCCCGGCGTGGGCCGCGGAGCGCTGTGCCCTGGTCGCTGTGATTGGCCCCGACCTCTCCTTGCCGACCGTCGTATCCAAGATGGTCGGCGACGACAGGTGCTGGGGCGCAATGAGGTCCTTCTGCGAGTCTGTCATCTCGCAGAAGGAGGCGGCGGAGCGGGGGCGTGAGGACGATCCTTACGCCCCAGAAGTCCGCCGCCGGAGGAGGGGGCGCAGGAGACGCGCTTATGTCGCTCTCCTGCCCCCCACTTAAGGGTTCCGGGTGGCAAGGCCTCAGGGGGGCCTGCCACCCGTAAACTAAGAACCCCGAGAGGGCGCGCGCGGTGTTCCCGCGCGCCTTCCAACGCTGAAAGGGGAGAGCGGCGAAGCTCTCCCCTGGGGACAAGAGGGGGTCGGGTCCTAAAAAAAAAAAATGACCCGGCCCGCACCCACACGGGGGGGCCTGCTATGGATGACTCAATTCTTTTAAGAGCTCCCAACAGGCCCCCCCATTGGATGAGAGAGGGAACACCCCAGGTTTTTTAGTGGGTATACCAGCCTTTTTCTCTTGCTGGGGAGTCCCACACGCCCCGCCGGTGCCGTCCCCTAGCCGGCGGGTAGTGCATCAAGCATTTTTCCTGGGTACCAAAAAAAAAAAAAAAAAAAAAAAAAAAAAGGTTTGCAACAGTTATTTTTCACAAGAAGTTTTTTTACAAGATTCCATAATGCAATGAAAAAGCAATAACACTTTCCTTTATTCGAGGGTCGTAAGTGACAAACTAAATAAGAGTAGCAAGTAACAAAAAGTACTTTTTTTAAATTTCTTAATTTATTAGAAGTCGGCCTCGATGGCGTAGTGGTTAGTGTAACCGACTGCCACTCCTGAGGATTTGAGGTTCGATTCCCGCACAAGTCAAACATTTGTGTGCATGAACATGGATGTTTGTCTTGCTCTGGGTGTTTCTATGTATAATACGTATGTATTTACAAAAAAAAGTATATATGTATGATTATACATTGTCTAGTACCCATAGTACAAGCTCTGCTTAGTTTGGGCTAGATGGTGTTGTGTGTATGTGATAGAATATTATTAGTTGTATATATGTATTTGGTACTTGTCATAAGCTTCACACCAGTCATATAGTATATATGGCGACTTCGATGGCGTAGTGGTTAGTGTAACCGACTGCCACGCCTGAGGTCGCGGGTTCGATTCCCGCACAAGTCAAACATTTGTATGCTTGGATGTTTGTCTTGGTCTGAGTATTTCTATGTATTATAATTATCTATGTATATATTTACAAAAATAACACAGTATATATGTATGCTTATCCATTGTCTAGTACCCATAGTACAAGCTCTGCTTAGTTTGGGCTAGATGGTGTTGTGTGTATGTGATAGAATATTATTATTATAGAATCATCGACCATATAAAACTAAGTAAGTGATATCGATATAAGCAAATCTTCTATGATTTTTATATGTATTCCCAAAGTACAGCACTCACCATAAAATACATGTCAAAATCATATATACATTATGAATTGGCATACTTATTATGGTTATAACGGACTGGTTTCAATACAGATAACTCGGATAGGCGGCCGTGTCAAAGATATCCGACTTGCTCGTTTTGCTTTGCTTGTCCCTTTTTTAATTTAACCGTATAGCACCTGGTCTAGGTGTAATTCTTGGGTCGCGGAAGATTTAGGAACAATAAAGAATGAAAATGTCTCTAAAAAAAGTAATTAAACAAATTGTTCTGCAACAAGCAAATATAATCATGTCCACAAAGTGGTTAGCAATTGTCATCACGGGCGGAAAACCCGTATGAGATCAAAGGCAATAAAAAAGGAACATAACCCTTCTGATGAGAAAAGTGATCAGTAATTAGTATGAGCCAGTTTTCAAAGAGTAAAAAGGTATATAATAAAACGATAAAACGGATAATATTGCCAGCATTTTACGATACATTTTATTACGAGTACAATAAAATAATTATTTGTTGAAAGCACTTCAACTGAATAATTGGACCCGTAAATTCTAGATTTAATTAAAAGTTTAATTTATATTTAAATTTTTAGAACAATTACCTTGGTCATTATCTAAATTATTTATTTATTTTTGTTAAAACGAATATTAACGTTTTTATTAAGTCTGTCTTGGATTTGCAGTGATCTTTATGAAATGGGATCTGCTTACCTATATATCGATCAATATAGTAAAAGATAGGATACTTCTTATTACAACTTTTTATTAATGTGTGTGTTCTAATGGAATTAACGCAGACGAAGGCATGAATATGGACAAGCCTATAGGTAATCTTTATATTAATACGTGAAGCAAAAACTTTATACCCCTTTTTACGAAAATTGCGCGGACGGAAGAGTATGAAATTTGGCACAGTTAAAGTTTATATGGAGAAGGAGGGGCGAATCCTAATATTTATATAAAATATGCATTAGAAATACATTAAATGAATGAAATAACACTACACGCACAGAACCATGCATTTGACACACGCAGTCGAAGCCCGTAACTATGGTTACATATATCAATATAATAATTATAATGACATATATCTGACAGGCAAACTTTGGTCGAATTTCGAGCACTAGGCGACCGCTAGTAAATATTAAAGTATCATACAAAATGAAAATAAACAGAATTTTGAAAGCCGTCATAACCATTTTGAAATTCCATTCAACTAAATCGGGAAGCTACGTGCTATGCACTCGCATTCTCGGGTTCGATTAGCATAAGGTTAGTAAATCCCTCGGTTTGGCCTGCACATTTTATTTGCATAACTGCCGGGACGCACGGAGCCTGAAACTGCTCGCATTAACATTAAAATCGTTTTAAATTATTTCGTTCTAGGTGCCGGGATTTGAAACGGATTGTGTGGATTTATTCTCTCGTATTGTTTTAGTTTGATTATTTTCAGTTAGTTTTATCTGGTATTTTCATCAATTACGGATTTATTGCACTAGTACTCACTCACAGTTTGACTGAAATAAAATTGGACTCACGATTTTTATTATGTTTTATTTTTCGATGTATAATTTATTACAAATTAGACTTACAGTCATGACACTCATGACCTACTTTTAAAAAAATAAGTTGATACTCCGTAGCGATTTGAAATTTTATTGTCAGCGAAAAAATATCTAACTATTTGAACGCTGCTTGACATCGCATTCCAATTTTAATTTATGCCTTTTCACTGATCTAATTTATTCGTATTAAGAATAAAAATTCGAATTACGAATTGATTTGATAAATTGACAGATTTATAAGTGTAACTAGGATGGCTTGTTAAAAAATGTTCGATAGCAGCACGGAATTTGGAAATGTGTTTTGTCTATTGGGTCGCTTTATGTTACATGGGACTTTAAAACATAGATGAGATAACTAACTAACGAACTAGCTTTCGCCCGCAGCGTAGCTCAGACACAGTACTTTATTTTCTGAGTGTAAGGTACCTTAATATGTCCTTTTCTCTACACCTAACAATATGTATTCGAAATTTTATGATGATCGGTCTAGTATTTAAGGCCTGAAAGCGTAAAAAATAAACTCTGATTCGAATTTATGATATTAGTTAGGATAAAGTAATCGCATATAGATAGATGAGTCTAAGTACCTACTCAGGGATGAGACCCTATGTCTTCAGGGCGCCCATTTTACACCATCGATATACAAGACCACGTACAAGCACGTATATGCTTAATATATCTAGTCAAACATGGTTATAACATCTCTGACAAATCCTTTAGGCGTATATACCATGATATTACATAAAATCCACCTCAACACAGGATTAAACATGAAGTCTTTATCACCATTCATCAAACTATGAATAAGTTTGTATAGAGGCCTTACGAGCGCCCTTTTATAAATGCTCATTATTCCGTTGTGTAGGATCCGACGGTCACTTAATTACCTGAGTTTAGGCTAGCCTCGGACGTGACGACTAAATTAGTTGCCGAACACGTATCAGCTACTAAGTGGCGACTAAATTTATTTAGTTAGGTGATGAAGGTTAGTTTGTACTAGGAATTTAGGTTGTATGTTTATTACTAGTGTTGTTGTTGCCTTTTCTATATGACTAATACAAGATACGAGTTTTGAATATCCTAATCCTAACTAATATAATAAATGTGAAAGTGAGTTTGTTTGTTAGGATTTCACGCTTTTACTACCAGACCGATCATCATGAGATGATCATCTCATGTTTAATTAGTTACAAATCTACCATGGCTGATACCGACTCCAGAAATAACAATAATTTAATTATTCACAAGAATATGCAATTATTTATTAACTTTTTAGTGCATTTTAAATTTTAGAATATTCTTTCTCGAAGTCGGTTTTCTTTTTTGTTAAAATTTTGTTTATTTCTCGGTTTTTAGTGATCCTTGCCAAAAATGAGAACATCATCAATGTAGCCAAATACGCATTATTAAGGATAACTCGAAAACGAGTAGTCAAATCTTCATCAAAATTAAATGGAACCATACGGGAAGCATCAACTTTCAAATAAAAAAAGAATTGTCAAAATCGGTTCACCCAGTCGAAAGTTATAAGGTAACAAACAAATTGAGTACCTTCTCCTTTTTTTTAAGTCGGTTGAAAAAGGAAATTAGATAAGTAATTTCAGGTTAGTATAAACTAACCTGACCTAACCTGGTGGCCAAGATCTGCTGGGGCTGCAGGATGATTGCGCGAGCGATCCCTGCGCCCCGGCCATAGACCGTGTGAAGGAACACCGTGGTAGGTTTAGTCGGTAGGACTCGGGACTTTCTATATTTCATCGGGTGAGCCCGACATAACCCCTCCGCCCGCCCCAGCGGAGGGATATGCGTCACAGCATTCACCCAAGTAAAAAAAAAAGGAAAAAGGGTGCGGCGAGGGTGGTCCTTGGGCTACCCATAAGCCGCCAACATGTTTTTTTTATATACGAAAAGTATTTTATCAAATGCAAACACAAAATTTACAAAACTTCAAATTTATGCTTTAGAATAGTATGTTTATGACATATAATTTTATGCGAATAAATAGGGAACCGTCAAAGCTATTGCCAGGTATGTAAGCGGCAATTTTTTTGAGAAGCACCCTGGCAATGAACTCTTTTTTTTTTTATAAATTGGGCTTTATGTAAGAAGATATGAACTAGAGCCCAACTAATGGCAACTAATTAGTCTCTAAATGGTGGCTTAGTCTGTGAATGCGGGTAGTCTCTGTCATGTTTATAGTAACCTCATAACTTATTCGACGCTAGAAAGATTAATTAATAATGAGCTTCTGTTAATGAGAAAATTTATATTCTGAGGTACCATATTATATACGGGGTATATATGAGTATTAACAAAAGTTTGTACCTCAAAAAATTACAGATGTAATTTTTTGGGGTAGGTACTAACTTTAGTTAATACTCCAAAAAATTACATTCTGAATTTTAAATTTGTTAGTATTATCACTTGTCTTTTAATTTTGCAGACAATACATACATAAAATACATAAAAATACCTATATCACATATTCCATCCTAGAACCACACGATCACCTCCAAAATAAAATCAAAACGAACGCTATGCGAACCAAATAGAAATTAAACAAAAATCCTTGGCTTTTTTGGAAACAGTTGTCTATTAATCAGCCTATCGTATACTATTGATAGTCATAAGCTTCTCATATTTTACGCCACAACACCCGGTCGTCTGTCTTCTACATCAGTCCACCTGCCCAGGGGGCATCCTGCTTTACGTATACCATTTCACAGTCACCACTATAAAACTCATTTACTACAAAGAACATTGGTTTTTCGGTAAATATAACCAGGCCATGGCTTACATATTGTGTAAGGTATGTAAGCAAATTTACTTACTTCGCTGTCTTATTTCCGAAAAGATTAGTACCTCTCCCTCTATCTTATGTGAATTCTATCCAAAGTATATAAGTAAAACTCTCTTAGCTATTCCAATTAATCCTAACTCACAGACCGATACCTAATTTAATTCCGTTCACACACATTGTAGAACACAATGCCCAAAAAAATTACAAGGGGTGTCAGGCGTAAGGAGATAACGAGTGTAATTAAAACGGTGCTATCCGTCGATCCGGAAAGCAATTACGCGGACACGAGGACAGTACAAATTTGAACAAGTGACAGTGGGACCAAACGCTTTTTTCAGACAAAGGTCAGCTTCTTTTGATCGCTTGTATTGACAGGCTCTTTGTTACACGAAATACGGTCTTTATGTTTATCTATGTTACAACCGAGCTGTATGCAATAAAAAATAGAGACCCAAAAATCAGGGTTCAACACAGAATAATATAAATACATAGTCTTAATATCCTCGAAAGGTTTAACAAAGTTGTTCTTCTGGTAACCCTCCGTGTACAGCCTACGTAAACTAAGATGTATTTTATTATATAATGCTCATAGCATTTATCCGTTTGCAAATAAACTTGTCGGCCTCGATGGCGTAGTGGTCAGTGTAACCGACTGCCACGCCTGAGGTCACGGGTTCGATTCCCGCACAAGTCAAACATTTGTGTGCATGAACATGGATGTTTGTCTTGGTCTGGGTGTTTCTATGTATAATATGTATGTATTTACAAAAAAAAAAAGTATATATGTATGTTTATCCATTGTCTAGTACCCATATTACAAGCTCTGCTTAGTTTGGGCTAGATGGTGTTGTGTGTATGTGATAGAATATTAATATTAATAATTAAAAAAGGTCGTAAATAATAAACTCAAAATATTATGTGCAAGACATCATAAATTTTCTGTATAACATAATAGATTAATATAACCATATCTATTTGCTCATTGTGTTTGGATATAAAAGTCCTGATTTTGTCGTAGACAGTAATGTGTAACCAAAATAGAACTCCCGTGATAGCGCAGTGGTTGTGAATGTGACTGCTTAGAATTATTTTTTTTATATTGACCCGGCAAAGTGATTGTAACAGATCTGATGAAAAGCCCAATTACAGTCCAGAGATAGTGACGACGTGGAGAAGATAGATGTCTTCTAGCCGTCGTCAGTGTCAAGCCGGTCTGACCAGATGCTTCTTCACACTACGTCTGAAGGCCCCAATGTCGTAGAAGGGAGGGAACACATGTGTGTGAGGTCTCGGGTTCGATTGGTGATTAGGGCAAACTGTTATTGGGTTTTACTAAAGGAAATTCTTCTTGGAAGCACGGAGTCTGGAACCTGTCTGTCTGTTAGATAGCTTTGATAGCTCACCACCTAATATGTGTTCCCTTAAACCATACTTAGCGACATATCAATATAATATAAGTACACGTCTGCCTAACTATTCGGGGATATAATTATGCGTAAGACTATGTACGTACGTTTTCTCACTAAAGTTATTTTTATGACCATAAACATCACAGAAGGAAAAGTAGAAGGAAAGAGAGGAAGGGACAAACCCAGAAGGGTATTTACGGATCAATTAAAAGAAAAGAAGAAGGTCATGTCTTATAAGGAAGTCAAAGTATTGGCCGAAAGTCGAGAAAGATGGCGTATACTCCACCGATAAGAGCAAAGCTCTTAATTATAAAGAAGAATAAACATGTACATTTATATATACAAACATACAAGAAACATGTACATTTATATATAGAAACATATTTTCATCGATTATTTATACCGTTACGAATAAATGAATACATTTTACCTGTCTGCAAAGTACAAACGCATTAAAAGGTAAAACTTCACATACAGTTTTGCAGTAAATCTATCAATAGTTCGAAAACTATTCAGTAACCAATCCGAATAAGTAGTTTATTCGATAAATACACACCTTTATTTGAATAATACTTTTAGTTTGTCAATTTATGCGAAAAGTTTAGGTGCTGTATTAATAAATTTTAAATTCATGAGATAGGTAAGCTATCAAAATATACATATTTGTTTTGCTTGATATTATAATGTTTATCCATAGAATGTTTCTATTTTATTGTGATTTAAACTAATATTATAAATGCAAATGCGAGTTTGTTTGTTACGCTTTCACATCTTAATTACTCAACCGATCATCATAAAATCATACACGTTATCAGGGGTTCGGAACATAGGGTACCTTTCATCCAGTAAAAAGTACTCTTACTACTTTTTTTTAATGCGGGTACTGTTAATACCCTAACCTAACTTAGCCTACATTGAAGTAACTGAATCCGCGGGCAAAACCAGTACAGCATAAAAATCCTTACTTCCTTACTATATATAATAATTATTATAAATGCGAAAGTAACTCTGTCTGTCTGTCTGTTACCTTTTCACGCTCAATCCGCTGAACCAATTTTGGTGAAATTTGGAATGGAGATAGCCTGAGACCCTGGGAAGGACATAGGCTATATAACATCACGCTACGGCTCACGGGAGCGGTGCAGTAACCACAAATACCACTGACGCGGGTGAGACCGCGCGCACAGCTAGTTATAAATAATGCGAGAAATGATGTTTTAAAAAGACCGGTTTTCTTAAAACATTTTCCTATTTTTTTACATTTGACAAAGCTAACGTTACTTAGATTTATTTTTTATTTTTTTGTAATAATATTCTATCACATACACACAACACCATCTAGCCCAAACTAAGCAGAGCTTGTACTATGGGTACTAGACAATGGATAGACATACATATTATATACTTTTTTTTGTAAATACATACCTACATATTATACATAGAAACACCCAGACCAAGACAAACATCCATGTTCATACAGACAAATGCAAACATTTGAGTGTATGAACATGGATGGATGATTGGATGGAACAAGTCAAAACATGTGCGGGAATCGAACCCGCGACCTCAGGCGTGGCAGTCGATTACACTAACCACTACGCCATCGAGGCCGACAATATATAGATAATGCCCTCTGAATTAATTCTTTATTTAGCAGCATAGGTGAAGCGTCTGCGACCATGTTAGGCAAACGACTTTTTTACTGAAGCGCCTTAAAAATATTCTACCGTAAACTGCAATGCAGTCGCATTAAGAGTCTTGTGCATTTAATTACCAATTAGCCATTATAATTTTTTAAGCTTGCAGGCTATTTGGTTTGCATATGTATTATTTTTAAGCTCTATGCTAATAAAGCTAAATGCGTGTTAGGAGTCGGTTTACATCGATAATGTAATGCGTGAGATTGTAACCTACGACTTCAGTCCTTATCCAGTGGACTACAATTGTATCAATGCGCCAAGCTACGTATTCGATGCCTGTCCTAAAAATATATATAATATCCCTAACTTTTGGCTGCACAGATGGCGAGGTATTTTAAATAGTCGTCCAAATCCCACAGACTGACTAAGGAAGTTTATAAGGCTATGTGAATGGAATAGTCGCAAGAAGAAAACCTAGGCGAACGTTTCTCGATCAGATCGGAGGTGTTCTGGACACAGCCAGGTTAAGAGCTCCTTGAACCGACGGACGTGTACGAGGAATGTGATGAAAGTGAATGAAGCCAGAGAAGTGTGTCAGGATCGTAGCAAATGGAAATCCGTCGTCTCTGCCTACCCCTCTGGGAAAAGAGGCGTGAATCTATGTATGTGTGTAATCCTACAGAGGAAAAAATTCGTGTTATCCAGAAATTGTTGAGCCGAGTCTGGGTGTTTTTTGTTTGATTGTTTTTAAAGTGTCGCATAACACAGGATTTACTTTCAGTGCAGGAGTCGCATTCTATTTTAATTATTAAGATATTGACCTTATGTTCAGATCACAGTCGACGTCGACGGGGCAGACCAAAGCGGAGATGCCGATATGAATTGGACGTCTTCGAAAGGGACTGGCAGGGAATGTCTTCGAACACAGTGGTTTGGAAGTCCAAGGGAGAGGCTTCTGCCCAGCAATGGGACATAACCAAAAGGCTAAGAAAAAATCTTGAGGTATCAGATGTTAGAATTCACCAAAAAAATATACCACTTCAAATATTTGGAATAGAAAAAGAGTCGTCACATTTAAACAAAATAAGATTACAATTTTTCATTCTGATTAATTTCCTGTGTACACCTCTAAACTAAATTGAATTAGCTAACGACGGTGTTCAGACGCTTAATTAAGGCTCATAAATCAATTAGATACAATGTAATTAATGTTGGTTTTGAAAACATGTCACCCTTCCTTATGCGTTGATGGGTTTACCGCATTTAATTCGTATGGTATGTTTTAATATATCATTATTAATACTTAAGTTCTAGGCGGCCTGCTTTGGTTTTTTAGTAACGCGCATATATATATAGTGCCATGACTATATCCCCATATGTCTTATGTAGCCACATATGTCTTGCAGCAGTTTAAAGGCAGGGCTATCTTTGTTAACAACCGCTTAAAATTATTAAGTAGTACCATTATTAAAACAAAATTAAGCAAATAGAATAGCGACTAGATTACTTTGTAAACCAAATTATAATTAATACAGAAAATAAAAATGTATCACGTTTGCTTTTTAATTTTATCAAATATAATAAAAATACAAAACGTTAAAAGTGATATACCGTATTGTAAAATATTTTTCTTCTAAAGAATAATCTTCCTTTTTAATCACCTTACATAAATTTGCACTTAAGTTTGTGAACGAAACAACAATTTCAACGAGACAAGTCAGACGCATTACTCACTCTCATTAACTTTAAAATAATTTAGCAACATTCTTTTAGTAAAATGAAACGTGACTCCGAAACTATATTACAACAAATTGCACTAATTAAATAGCACCAAGCATTTAAATGGATAATAAAGTATACTAAACGAGATATATAGCTTGAAAATAAACATAGTTTTGTGGAATCCTAGTTAATATTATAAATGAGAAAGTATTTACTTGTTCTTTCTTTGGGTGGAATGGGAGTTATAAAATGACATGATGTTCGTATAGAGATAGTTGACAAAACAAAAGAATGGCTTTGGCAAATTAAATTATTCTTGGCTGTTTTCTTTTTTTCTTTTTAAAATGATTACTAGTAATGACTCATTATCTTGCCAACCCTTCACACCTTTAGCCATCTCTGATCGGTCATGTGAATCTGCTCGAATCGCAGTGACATGTATATTATTATCCTCAACCTGTTATTACTCATTATTTATTGTACTGTGTCCTTCAAAGCACGTCATGTTCAATATAGAACCCTAAAGTGAAACCGCAGTTAACAGCTACTCAAAATACACTTAAAAAGATTATGTCTGAATCTGCATTGAATAATCAAATCGGGGTCAAGTTATTTTGTTTTTGCTAAGTTTCAGATAAGTATGCGCCATTTATATATTCACCCAGCCTTTTCCTTGAAACGGGAAACGTAATTAGGTAAGTATTTGTTTTGGATTTTTAAAGAGTGCCCCACTGGATTTTGGTCACGTGGCGTAGGGAATTTACATTTTATAAACATAGTTGTAGCACCTTACAGTTATGATTTGTAAACAAAATTTTATTGTAAACTTGGCGATTAAAAAGAGTGGCCATGAGTTTCTTGCCCGTTCTTCTCATGAGCCCTACACCCTTGCTTTGCTGAACGTGGCAGTAAATGTAAATTCACAGAAAAAATGTAGTGTAACTTTGACATTCATAAGTGTTACCTTGTAACCTAACTTAAATAAATATATTTTGATTAAAAAAAAACATAACAGGCGTAAAGAACACCCACGACCAGTTTTACTAATATCAAGTAAAAGTTATCCGAAAGATAAATCGCATGTTGTCTCACTCTTGTTTGGTTAAAGAAGAGAGATGGCGAGAATCTTATCTTACAGATAAATGCTATTTGGAGGTTGTGAAATAGGCCCTTAGACTTGCAATAACTCATTACAAATATTTTGTCTCGTGTGAGAGTTGAAATCACATCGAATGATGTGCAGTGCAGACTGGTGACGATTTAAACACTTGCGCCACCCAAGCTGTAATTTATTTGTATCGTGTTACAAGTTAATCAATTTTATCATTATTTCTTTAATTTTATTCTATTAATTGCTTTATTAGCTCTTTGTGCACGCGTAAATATATATGCGGGGTTTGAGGTTTCAGGTTTAGATTCCGTGTGGTAATATTATTTAATTTTTGATTAGAAACTCGATAATCACTGATAGTTACTTGACCTGCCAAGGCTAAAGAACTATTTATTGAAACTTGAAGATGACGTGAAAGGCTGTTGGCTTCACCTGTCCAGATATAATACTCAAGATAAGGACTCAAGAAATATTCTCAATATTAATAGCAAAATATGCCCAAAATATTATCATATTTAAGACACGAACTTTATTCTTGAAGTAACCTGTCGGTGTTTTCAATACGTCCTAAAAATCTGAAATTATATTAATGATAAAAAACCATAAAGCATAACTAGTCTATTCGATAGGGTGACGGGTAAGTATTTTTATAATATTATTTGTTTGAGGAGTAGAAAGTGTCGTAAGATTTTCTAATATAAGTCATGAACGATTAGGATATTTCTTTTCGAAGTCTTTACGGCTTATAAATAAATATCCTTATCGTTGTCGGTGGCAAGATTACGACTGGCCTGATTGTAAGACGTATCATAATAGGCCTACCATAGTTGGGTAATCCTAAGGGTCTCACTCGTACTTCGCTGATACCATAAAATGCATTATAAGGGCTGACAAGAATAGATGGGCAAAAATTCTTTTAGACTTTTTCTTTTTCTTTTAGACCACTGTTTAATAATCCTATCCTAATCCTAATCCTAACTAGTATTATAAAAGCGAAAATGAGTTTGTTTGTTTGTTACCTTTTCACGCCTAAACCACTGAACCGATCATTCTGAAATTTTGCATATACGTTGTCAGGTGTACAGAATCGGACATAGGCTACTTTTCATCCAAAAAAAATTACTGTTCCCGAGGAAAACAACAATAACGTTCTTATGATAATAGATGGCGCCACGTGTCTTTCGAATCATGATTGAATTATATTATTACAAGCAGAGTACAACTCGAATTCATTGTCAAATTCTAAATTAATGCGAGCGAAGGCGCGGGCAAAAGCTAGTATTACAATAATGCTACTTTATTACTAGTTATTACGTCTGTGCGACATTTTTACCATTAAAAATAATAATATTACTACTATTTCCCCGGATCAAAATAAATAACACCCATTTAAAACTAACCTAATAAGGCTTCCTACAAAACGCTGTCTAAATTTAATTACGACGTTTACAGAAAATACCCAAGAGTTATCCGGGAGCTAGCACCCTTGGCACACAAGCCAAATACAGCACAGACAAAGCCAAATGGCTGTTGAAGAAATTTATGTATACTGGAACAAGATTACAACAACATAAACCCGTGGTGTAACTTTTGTTAATTAAGCGTTAGTGTATAACCTTGTGTTATTGCAGATGAGCTGGCGGTTTACCTGATGGTAAGTGGTAACCGCATGTCAGTAATGCCAGGGGTATACACAGCTAAACTGTGATTACTAACTACTACTAAAACTCTATTTTAAAATAGGCCAAGTTATAGGGCTCGCAAAACATCGGTATTCTGGAGCCAGGGTGGCATACGGTTAGAAATTTGCTACCAAATTGGAAGTAGGTATCATGGAATCTATGGAAAACTTATGTTGCCAGCATGAGCAATGCCAGTTATTTAAACCGTCAAACAATTAACCCGATTTTTAGCTACGTAGGATTTGGTGAAAACTTGACACATTGAACTCCCAAGAGACATTGAAAGGGGAAACTGTAAACATAAATATAAATAGTATATTAGTATAGTAATAGTATAAATAGCTTTAATAGTTTCAGTTTAGCTTAAAAATTAGTAAAGTTTAATAGTAATAGAAGTGTAACAGTTTTCAATTTTTTAATAAAGTGTCAAATAAACAATGCGATAAAATCCGTATACAGTAGTTTAATTTCAATGAATAACGTTTGCGTAAACAGAAGACAATATTATCCCAAGAGACATCCTGGGTCCTTTAAGCGGGGCATGAAAAAGCATCTTCTCAGGCCGTCAAAGTAGAGACCTCAACATCGCCTCGGCTGCTATGAGGGCGGTGTGGAGGCCACTGCTCTTAGACCACATGACTGCTTACCATCAGGTGGAGTGTGGTCATTTTGACGAGCAAAAAAAAACATTCAAAATCTAAGTTTTAATAAATTTAAAACACTACTGAAACGTAAATTATGTTTAAAAAGTTATTACTCAGTCATAGAATATATAGAAGATAAAAATGCTTGGAATTGAGTTGCCTTAACTCACAGGCTATTGCTATTCATATCATTAAGTTAATTGTTAATATGAGTTGCTGTGCTTTATACACAAAGCAGCTCATATAAGAAAAATAATATAACATTGAATTATATTGTTACTAAACATTTGGCGATTGAAAAGAGTGGCCATGAGTTTCTTGTCTGCTTCTTCTTATGTAATGCCCTATGCCCTACTCGTCGAACAGGCTTTTTTCAATGCTAAATTTTTATGTCCTTTAAATATTTATATTATTATATTTTAATCTATCCTCTTCTATTTGTGTATCTAACGTTGACATCATCAATTATGCAGATGATACAGTTTTGCTTTTCCACGAGAGATCATGGAGAAAATTGACAACGATTGCAGAGGAGGGACTTACCCGAGTATGGGAATGGTTGGAAAGCAACCTTTTAACTCTAAATACTTCTAAAACCAATTATTTATGTTTCCACAAAACGGCTGCGTCAGCCCCTCCCTCTGATCTGAAACTTGTCATTCACACATGTTCCTCCGGGAATGCACCATTGTCAAACTGCTACTGCAATACTATCCAGCGTGTAACTAAAGTAAGATATCTAGGAATAACTCAATAGTTATTCCTAGATATCTTACAATATGAAAAACTTAGTTTCAGAGAGCACGTCGTAGCCACGTCAGCAAGAATCAGGAAACTCATATACGCAATGAAACAGTTACGCGACGTGGCTCCAACGTGCTTACTGAGACTGGTTTATATAACACTGGGTCAATCCCTGCTTGAGTACTGTATTCTGGCTTGGGGTGGCACTGCAAAATCGCACCTGATTAACCTAGAAAGGGCTCAACGCGCAGTATTAAAAACAATTCTGCATAAACCCTATCGGTATCCTACGGTACATGTATTCAAGGACACTCAAGTTCTGAGTGTGAGGAGACTATTCATAAAGAAAATCACACTCCTTACCCACAAAGAGGTACTCATCTCAGATTACTACGATGAAATGATCGAGAAACGCGTCTTTCATATCCCATCCTTCCCAGTAAAAACAGAATTCGCTAAAAGGTTCTGCAGTTTTCTAAAACCATTTGTTTATAATAAAATTAATAAAATATGTAACATACACACTCTACCCTTGCGCAAAGTAAAGACCATTATTAATAAGGAACTTTTAAATTGGGACTACGATAAAACGGAAGGCTTTTTGAAAACATTGTTATAATAATATATTACGTTTATAATTATTCTACAACACTTTTATGTTTTTTGAACTGTTCAGATGTTCACTTTAATATTATGTTTGTTTTTCTGTCTTCTTACCTAGAATTTAAAATACACATACCATAAATTATATTTGATAATTGTAATAATTTTGATAGATAATTATTTATTATATACCTATACCGTCCGCTCGTTCATTGCCTCAGTATTTAATAGCAAATTCAAAAATAAATTTTTAACTTTCATAATAATTGTGAACTACCCGCGGGACAGGCTCAGCCTAGTGCGGGTAGTTATGGTAATTGTTAATCATAACTATTTATAAATACTGTAATGAATGGAACTGTATAATGTCAACTATTGTAAAATACCTTTATGCTAAATAAATTATTATTATTATTATTATTATTAATTAATATATAATTTCATTGAAGTATCCAAGAATTGTTAATACATTTTTATGGAAATAAAGATTTTTGACTTTGACTTGACTTTGAATAAATGAAATGAATTGAATCCACGATGTTCCCGTAACGTTGCCATACCCAAGACTTGAAGACTTGCTAGGTGACCGCTTACAACAAATTTTATGCCTCGGATAGTGATAAAAGCTAGGATCATTTCCAAAGTCAAGAGCGGATTTACTAACACTGAATTAATACGAACATTACTTAGACTAGAAAAACTATAGGTATATGTGTCATTCCACAGAATATGGTTTGCGGTACATATATAATAGATTTTCTCCTATTTACGAGGTAAGCCTATCACTGTCCACGTGGTGCAGTGGAGCGAAATGGAACGTGGGACCGAAACATAACTAAACAAACGTGGGTGAAACGCTACCGACATCTTCGAAATGTACAAGCATAAGTATGTATGTGTACTATGGCTCGTTAACCTCAATATTATACGAAAGATTTACCCAACTTGATCAATCAAATTAAGCTAATCATCCTAATTACCGATCAGCCAGCTTTACACGGAAATAATTTTATCCTCATTCACTTATAAGCTTCAGAAAGAAAATTCAAACTAATTTAATGAAACAGTCGCCCAATCGTTATTGCCTTTTTTACGTAATTAAGCCCGTACGACTGTAGGTACTTACTGCGCGTTTATTATTAACAAGTCTCTTTAATTACGTAAAGCTGCATATCCACTTGGCAATGGACCTTCTTAAGACAGTTGCGACGCATCATCGACTGGTATGGGGATTTTGTTGACATAACACAAACTTGAAATAATGTATTTGAAGGAATAGACTAAATGACTATAACGTGTTACTTTGGCCGCAAGATTCTCGCAACGTGGCCGGCCAGGAGAAATAATTGACAAAAATAAATTACACACACTGGGACCACAATTTACGATATTTATTTAATACTATTTTACTATAAAAGCTATCCTATTGGCCCGATTCTATAGTTACGCTATCTAAAATCTAAAGTATAAATACCTTATTTATTAATCTGCGTAATGAATAAAATAAAAGACTTTAGAACATGGTAGTAATAGTGAATTTTCTAATATCCAAAAAAGTGTACGCTGTACAAATTGTAATGTAAATGCTATTTAAATGCAGGCCTATGAAGGCGATAGTAATGCCTTTTACTTTTAGGAAAAATAACACTTTTTAACAAATAAGTTTATTTTGAATTGTGAATTGCCTGTTGCGTATAATATAAGCAACAAAGCAGACATTGGCAATTATCTTATTGCACGCGTAAAAGTTTTAAGGCCGCTATGTTTTTTAAACGTAGGCAATAAACAGTTTTATATAACAGTATGTTTATACTTTAAGATGAGTACTCCATGCCTTTTCGTAGATAAATTCTCCAGTAAACTAGTGCATTTTAATGTTTTACGAGATACTTAGCTTGTTTTATTTTTCTCCATTCAGGTTATGTGGACATACACTTAAATTAATTAACCTCTTAGAATAAATGTCCGTTCACATGACCTGGTTTAGAGAACACATATTTGGATTTGAAAATTATGCTTGTGGACATTTAAATAAGAAGTATTCTCTTTTAGTCTGTTTTATTTATAAATAAAAGAAAGCTTGGGCGTCATCTCGTTGTGATCAGTGTAATATGTTAAGAGCAGTCGGCTCTTTCTGTTTGCAACCTCTTTCGCACTCAGCCGCACTCAGCCAACTGACCGGTTCCATTTGGTTGTTTTCGCTGATGCTGCCTGAGATCCGTTGGGTATGGAAACTTTCTGAACTACTTAAAAAATAATGTCCTCGATTCTGAGAGTATATTGACGGTGCTTCATGTATACATTTTGTTCAGTCAGGTTTCGAAATCATAATTTACGAACTGGTCTGTCCGTCTGTGTGAACAAATACTAACTCGAGGATCACGTAACATAACTCCAAGCGAATAGACTCAGGTAGGGCTATCTTAACGATCTGTGCGTCTGTTTTGTGGCCGTTTGATGAATTCATTATTTACGGTTAAGGTCCATAACTTGATTTCACAGCACTAATACAGCGTAGATTGAATTCCACCCAAAATATAACCTAACCAATTTTAAAATGTAAAATAATATAAAGACATAAATAAAATAAATGTATTTTAAATGCTGCAGCGCTATGTCTAGGTCTCAAGTTTCGCAAGTCAAGACCTTAATTGAATTGAATCGCTGAGGGATTTGACTAACTGACTAATTTAGATTTTAGTTGTGAGAACTTAACTAAGAGATAAAGGGCGCAATTTATTAATATTAACTACGATGTATACCCAATTACATTTTGTTTCTAAGTTTTAAATATATTTGAACGTTGCTAGTATTCAATACACCTTTTATTGAAGATCTAAATCAGAAAGAAAAATACTATAAAAAATGTTCGTAACGTGATATACTCACTGTTATGCAAAAAATGATTTTATTTTATATTGGACTAGCCGTTACCTGCGACTTCGTCCGCGTAGATTTTAACTAAAAAGTGTTTATCTCCGCGAAACCCTATTTTTTTTTTTCTAAAATCAAAGTAGCCTAAGTTACTCCTTATAACATCAGCTATCTGCCAGTGAAAGTCCCGTCTAAATCGGTTCAGCCGTTTCGGTTTAGCCGAAACAAACAGACAGACAGACAAAAATTTTAAAAAATAGACGTTTTCGTATAGGTACCTTATATACTTTCATATGCATTAGATAAAAAGCTGTGATTTTGACATTACAAACAGATACTTCAATTTTATTTACTTGTATAGATTGGTAGTTTTGGTGATTAATGTCTTTAGATAAAAAACAAATTGTCTAGCTGTATAATATTCGTATAGATAATTAATTAGTTTGTGTGTTCATAAACATGGAACCTAACATATTTATTTATTATTATACGAGATGGGTGTGTATTCAACCTCTTCGTCTTCATGTCACCTTGTGACCCCTATATCTCAGGGGTCTTTTAACCCACAGAGCCCATATTTAAACTTGACTAAGGTATGACACCAAGGTGTCTGCACACCAAGTTACAAGTCAATCGGTCCAGTGGTTCCGGAGTTATGCCGGTCACTAACAGACAGACATACAGACCCACATAGTGTTTTCATTAACCTCTTCGAAGAAGACTAGAGGTTAATAATAATTAATGTATGCATATAGTTAAAGATGATGCCTCGGTAGGGTAACGTTAGTTATAACGGCTACTGTGCATTATATCTCGAGTTCCTTCTTAGCACAGGCAAGGTATTATTTAAGGCATCTCTGCCATACAATTTTTAATATCAGCACTGAGTTTAAAACTGTGCCCGACAGACGGCAAAAAGCTCGCCCCTGTTAGGTGCAAATAAGAACAATAGCTGCCGATGATATGGATATAATATCCATAATCGGTATATAGGCATAGGTATCCAGAAAGCTTAAGCTTACTTTAAAAATCTCGTGCGTAACATATATAATCTTGTATAAATATTTATTACTGCACATTCCAAAGAATTATTGTGGTACAAGTTGGGATACTCTGACCACAAGGTACACGTAAATTATAATACATATTTTTATTCCCGTTACCTAAATTATTAATTAGAGAAAATATAAAAGGGATGAGCATATATTAATTTAGACCAAAACGTAATACTTATGAGTCTAAAACTCATATCTATTAAGTTACATAGTTTTTCATTTGTCAGGTTCAACAAAGTAAAATGCTAGTACGGCAGCTCAAAGGTAAGAGATCACTCTTTTTTAAATGACCAGAACGTAGCTGTATTTTACTAATAGTATGTAATACTACTAATATTATAGATGTAAATGTTTCTGAAAATGTTTAGATATCCGTTACTCAATCATGCAGACACCGCTGGACAGATTTGGATGAAGCTTGACTCACAGATAGACCATGTTCAGTTTGTACATTTAAGATAAATTTTATACCTTAAATAAGTTTCCATAGCACGCAAGCGAATTTCTGCGCTTTTCATTTAAACCTACTTAAATAACTTAAAAAACTTCATAGCAAAAATAACATACACCACCCCCTGCGTCCAGCAAGAGACATCAGTTCTATTAGCTTTGCGTGGCTATCTGTCTTAAAATAAAATAGCACATAATTATGTATTATAACTTTTCATACCATCAGTAAAACTAGTCACAAGGTCAAAGCCATGTGCCTCTGTATGGCAAGTGCACATTGTTCTCGGGCATGACGCTATGCCCAACCATATTACCTATAAAATGAAGTCTATTATCAATAGATTAGATAGACTTACTAACCTTATCTATCTTGTAGGTAAAGGGTCACTATCTATTGCACACACACACATACACACACACACATGCACGCAAGCATACACGCACAAACACATACACCCACAACACACGTGAACACAAAGAAGTACGCGCGCGTACTCGCGCATAACTATTGTAAGTAGTCCCAATTGCATGTCTGCCACGTTCGATGAACAAAAATGGGAAATCCTTTGTGAGGGCGCTGGTACTCATAACACAAGTTTAATCTTATCTTGGGTACCAGAGTTCAATGCAACAGTTCTATATCAAAATAGTTTTTATTGTATTTATGTCATTGTATTGTGGCTATTTGGAACAAAAAATAATTATTATAAGATTAATATTCAAAGAAATTCTGTAGTCGATCGTTGTGCCTTCAGAAAGTCACGTAAATATCACAGAACGTGCAAATGGCAGCCGTTCACGAGCATTACAGATCGACTAGTCATCGTCTCCCAAAAAGCGCCTATAATACTATAGGTACACCTATCTAGCTCAATCAATGTTTAGATAAATTCTTTAGACGTCTGTCGTACCTCGACACCTGCACGTAGTCCTCGCACATAAAGCGCTTCTACAATTCTACATATTAAAAGCCTTAGTACGGCCTAGAATTTTAATATCTGAACCATTTTATACGAGCAACATAAAATATTTAGTACTTACTTTATACCTCGTTCACATCAGTTATTATATTTTTATTGAAATTTTGATTATCATTATTATTATCATATAATATACTTCTTCTCCCTATGCTTTCTAGTCTAACCGGATTTGACTGGATATCAGTTTTTACACAGAGCGACTGCCATCTGACCTCCGCAACCCGAAGGCTAACGATACCCTAAGGCTAGACCAGTGTTAGGATATTAGAAGGCACTGACTTCCCAATAACGACTGCCATAGATGGTCATGGCAGCTGGGACCGACGGCTTAAGGTGCTCTCCGAGGCACGGAGCAGGCGATAATTGGCTATCAATACGCACATAATTTCGAAAAGTCGTATAACTTCCGAAAGTCAGAGGTGCGCGACGTGGGTTCGAACCTGAGACCCTTTGCATTGCAGTCTGTTGGTCTCCCCACTAAGCTATCGCTGTTGCTATTATCATATATTATACTAAAATATAAATAAGTAACTAGAGCCATGTAATGAAAATCAAATTAATATAGCCATACCGAAAACTTTTATATAAGAAAACTATTCAACTCAAAATGCTACAGTCTACATTATATAAAAATAGATTGCTGGCTAAATGCAATCCGTAGAAACGAACGCAGACACAAGTCTACATAGACTCTGGATCGATTCTGATAATGCAGTTAACTGACATTCGATCGTCTGTCGGAAAGTATGCAACTTTCTTCTACTAGGGACATAAAGAACCCACAACCTCGATGATCGGCTTAAGTCACGAATTGAAATGGAAATATTTGTTTCGTTGTATTCCCCAGATATTAACAAATAAGCATTCAAATTTAAGAACTGCCGACAATAGCCTGGTATAATGAAACCATCGAAGTATTCCTGCTAGGGTCATACAAAGTTTCTCATCCGTATATTTGGCATGAGAAAATTCCATCGAAATGCTCCCTACATTTGTGTAATGGCAGCTTAATCTATGTATTTTTGAGGTGAAAACCATTGGTGCGTATTGTACAGAAACTCAAATGAAGATGGATGATAGTAATTTAGGTTTTTCAATGGCCACTTGAAATTGTATTCAAATTGTTCGGAGTCTATGAATTTCGTGTAGAGGAAAATATGGAAAATTATCTTTGAATTTTATAGAGTCTTGGATAGTAAAATGTTTATTTAGGTGGATAGTTGAAACTTTATGTATTTATGATTAGTATTAAGAATCTTAAGCCGTATTAGTATTTTATTTATTATTCCTATATTAATAGTAACTACTATTGAAGTTTTATGTTTTAATCTACAGACAGAGGGGTAATATATTCATTATTTATTTGTCAACAATAGTTTAAAGGCCTAACTATTAGCCGACGAGTCTTTTATTGATTATCAAACAGTTTTTCAAATACCATGCTGTTACCAAATTTCTTAAAACTGAAATCCTATAACATTATCTATGACAGGTATCGAAACCAAAACTTCACGATCGATAAAAAACATTCATGCAAAATTCTGTCTCTGGTGTACAGAGGCAGACATACAAACATATCGTTTCAAACACAAAACACAAAAGGAGTATAGGAACAGTTACAAAATCAACCTTTTTGAGAGCTGGAGTCTGTAATTAAAACAATTAGAATGTAAATTTAATAAGCCCAGTTCTTATGTTACGTAATTCTTATTAGCGTAGCCAGACGTCGTGAATTTCACTAGTGAGTGTGAGATTCCTAAGTTTAATTTCCGGGTTGAGCAAAGTATTATTTGTCAGGCTATCCTCGGTGGCAGATTGAAGTGGAACTATACCCGCAAGTGGCAATACGTTTGCGTCCTCAACATAACTGACGAAATATGTGCATAATTTATCCTTACCTAACCCTTTAGTGAAGTGGATCCTACGGTTCTGTACGCGGTAAAAGAGGAAATTGAGTATAATTATGTTGATTGATCTTGAAATGCGTGGATATAAGAATATATCTAAGCGATTGCATGCAGCCACGCGACTACATAGATAATGTATTTAAGTTATTATCTTATAAAATTTTTTGAATATGTTAAAACGCTGTCTGTAAATATATTGAAAATATTACTTTGCCAAAAATCACGCCAATCCGTTGCTGGGTTTCTGCATGATTAGCAGTCAACCAACCAATATACTACCGTACTTATAGTATTGGTATAGATATTATAGAAGTAAGGGTAAGGATAGCAACCATTTATGAGCATGAAGTATAGGACAGTCTCCATTTCTGTAAATAGTTGACTATAGTCTCCAGCTAAAGAACTGTGTCGTAGTTGGACAGAACTACACAATGATTGGTACTATTACAGATTTTTTTATCCTTATTGCATTTGAAGTATTAATGTTCGTTTAAGAAAAAAACACCGGCAGAACTGAAAACTTGAATATTAACGTTGTGCATTTTTGATATTTTGGGATGGTTAGGGAATAATTTTACTTTAATTATCAGTATAAAAGTACTATAATTTATGTGGTAAAATACAATATTCATTTATTGCGCTATCGTACATATGGGCGCTGTATTGATTTTAGTGATTGAATGTTGAAATAATAAATATCTGTATTTAATATAAATGTAATAAAAGAGTAATGTATTTGATACTCGTTACAAAGATTAAATAAACAAATCAATTTAAATTCATTTAATATAAAATATTAAATGAATTAGACACATTTGTATTTATTTGATTTATATATTTAAATAGATTAATTTGTAAAATCAAACGTTAATATGAACTGTCATTTGAATTATTTGTTTATTAATAATTCCTGTTTATTAATAAATTGTTCTATATAAATAAATAAATTGTCATATCATGTTTAAAATTCATGTGTGATTTAATAACATGTAATTCTGTTTAACTTATTTTAAAATATGTTTGTTTATGAAAGTACCTTGTTTTATATAAAAAGGCAAATATTGTTAACGGCGGGGCAGTCGTTTGGAGTTTTTGAAAGTGTAAACATCTCTTGTGTACACGCTATAATATAATACAGTATTTCTAAAAAGTGTTGTGAAGTTATTACTCCATGGATATGGATTCCGAATACCCGTTCCGTGAAGCCACGCCGACAGCAGCGGTGGGATCCCAATCTCCTATTTTGGGCACCTCACGCACTAAAAAGCAGACCGAGTCGACCTTTACGCTACAAGACGTGATGAGTTTGGTTTCTTCAATCACCAGCAAGGCAGCATCGAGCGCGGTCTCTGCCGCATTGTCTGCTTCAGCGGGAAATACAATGCGCGGTAACTTCTACCTACCGCCATTTGATCCCGACATACGTTCTCACGATATCCGTGATTGGTGTGCAAATGTTGATGAGACGATTGTGGCCTTCAATATATCGCCGCAGGAAGCTAGAATGAAGGCTATCCTTCAACTGAAGGGGAGAGCGAAAATTTGGGCAGACACGTGGTCGCTACAATCAACCACGTGGCAGCAAGTAAAAGACGACCTCATACGAACCTTCGGTAAGGAGTTTCAATATGCTGATGATGTGCAGAAGTGGCGCAGCTACACCTCCGAGCAAGCTGACAACTACGCGGAGTATGCGACTACAGGCTGGACGCTGTTCAAACGTGTGAGGCCAGAAGCTTCAGACTCTGAAGTCATCGACGCCTTGATAACAGGTATTTATCCCGAATTTATTAGGTCGGAATTACTAAGAAATACGCCTGATTCCCTACCTAAATTAGTAGCTATATTAAAAACATATCGTAAGAGAAAATTTGAGCGTTCCGAAGGCAATAATAGTAAGCAAAATAAACAGCCTCGGGTATCCGAGTCATTTGTAAAGCCATCTGGTATTTGTTATAAGTGTGATAAGCCTGGTCATTATGCTCGTGATTGCAAGGAAAAGCGTCCGGCTGTCCCATCTGTCAAGCCCTTGACTTCTAACACTCAAAATTCTTCTAATTCTTTATTTAAATCAATAGAATGTAATTATTGTCATAAGAAAGGTCATAGTGAGAAGAATTGCTACCGTAAATTAAATAATGAGCGTACGGGATTAACCAACAATCAAACTATTAATTTCTGTACCCCAAGAGATCGTAGCATAATTAATATTACCATAGGCAATAAAATTTACCAATGCTTATTCGACACTGGTGCCGATTGTTCTTTGATTAGAAATAGCGTTGCAGGCTCGATTCCTGGCAAACGAAAAATCGTCAATGTCGCCTTTATGGGTATAGGGGGTTCTCCAGTAGTTTCTACACAAAGTATCATGACCAACGTTGTGTTTGGTGACGTGTGTATAGAAGTAGAATTTTATGTGGTTAGGGATACCCAAACCCAGTTTGACATTTTGATAGGTTATGATATTGTAAGTACGCCAGGTCTCAGCGTTACTGTTAGTAAAGAAGGAATATCCTTTAGGCGCGAACTACTTATTAATGAGTCAACTACCTTAAATCGCTATAACTTCGATATTAATAGTGATATTAAAGACCCCGCAATTATTAAAAAATTGCATTGTCTTCTCGAAAGTTTTAAATCTAGTTTTACACTTGGTAACTGTGTTTCACAAATTAAAACTGGTGAATTAACTATAAAACTCAAGAACCCAGATAAAATAGTTCAACGCAGACCCTACCGTTTGTCATCATTAGAACGTGAAAAGGTCAAATGTATTATAAATGATTTAAAAGAAAATAAGATTATCCAGGACAGTTGTTCACCTTTTAGCAGCCCTATTCTTTTAGTCAAAAAGAAAGACGGTTCTGATCGGCTTTGCGTTGATTATAGGGAATTAAACGTAAATACTGTTAGGGATAACTACCCTCTCCCTCTCATAGCCGACCAAATCGACAAATTAGGTAAGGCCCGTTACTTTAGCCTGCTAGATATGGCTGCTGGATTTCATGGAATTCCTATTTCAAAGGATTCCATAGAAAAGACCGCATTTGTTACGCCGGATGGCCAGTTTGAATATCTAAGGATGCCCTTTGGACTTTGTAACGCGCCTTCAGTTTACCAACGAGCCATAAATAAGGCTCTTGGTGATTACAAAGATAGTATAGCCCTTATTTACATCAATGACGTCATGGTTATGTCAAAATCGGTCGAAGAAGGTATTATTAACTTGAATCTTGTATTAAAACGACTAACTGATGCTGGGTTCTCCTTAAATATATCAAAATGTTCATTTTTACAAACTAGTGTAGAATATCTCGGCAATATAATCGAGAATGGCACAGTAAAACCTAGTCCTAGAAAAATAGCAGCTTTGTCTAACTCTCAAGTACCCAAGAACGTGAAAGAACTTAGGCAATTTAATGGTCTTGCGGGTTATTTCAGAAAGTTTGTTCCGAACTTTTCTAAAATTATGGCACCTTTGTATGAGCTCACTAGAACAAATGTTCCATGGAAGTGGACTGAAAGCCAAGATAAAGCTAGAAAAGAAATAATTAACCACTTAACTTCTTCACCTTTGTTAACGATATTTGATCCCGTATTACCTTGTGAACTACATACCGATGCTAGTTCTCTTGGTTATGGCGCTGTCTTGATACAAAGGCGAGACCAAAGTCGTCACGTAGTTGGTTACTTTAGCATGCGAACGACCAGCGTAGAAAGTAAATACCATTCGTATGAATTGGAAACACTAGCCGTCGTGAAAGCTATTAAGCATTTCCGTCACTTTTTGCATGGTCGATCTTTCAAGGTAGTAACAGACTATAATTCGCTTAAGGCGTCAAGGCATAAAAAAGAGCTAAGTCCCAGGGTACACCGCTGGTGGGCATTCCTCCAAAACTTTCAATTTGAAGTAGAATACCGGAAGGGAGACCGGTTAGCACATGCTGATTATTTTAGCCGGAACCCTTTAGATCAACCCGGTAGCTCAAAATGTAGTAATCAGGTATCCAAAATGTTACGATTTTCGATAAATTCGTCAAACCTCGACCATAATTGGCTTCTCATAGAGCAAAAGCGTGATCCAGTACTAAAAAATATTGTTGATCAACTAAGGTCTGATTCTGTTCCTCAAACAATAGCCGATACCTATGTAATTTTACAAGACAAACTGTTGAGACGTAAGGTTCAAATAGATAATAAAACTCGCAAGCTCATTATTTTTCCGCGGAATTATCGGTGGAACCTTATTAGTCACTATCATGACTCTCTGCAACATTTTAGCTGGGAAAAAGTATTGGCTAAAATCAGAGAACAATACTGGTTTCCTGAAATGTCTAAATTGGTTCGTAAATTCATAGAAAATTGTGTTAGTTGCAGAATTCGTAAGGGACCTTCAGGAGCAAAACAAGTGTCGCTACACCCGATAGATAAAATATCAGTTCCGTTTCATACCATACATGCCGATATTACCGGCTGTATGAACGGCAAGCGTAATCTGGCCGAATATGCGTTTGTTTTTATAGATAGTTTTACCAAGTATGTTCATTTAGTTTATACTAACGACCGCACGTCCTTATCGGCTATTAGATGTCTCCGTGAACTCGTTACTATATTTGGTACCCCAACGCGTCTTATAACGGACCAAGATAAAAGTATGACATCTACCGAATTTAAAAACTGTTGTCATGAGTATGGTATCGAACATCACGTTGTAGCTAAGGGAGCTAGCAGGGCAAATGGTCAGGTGGAACGTATTATGAAAATTATTAAAGATAATATGTCTGTAACTGATCTGAGTAAACCATGGCACAATGCTATTCAGGACTTGCAGTTAGCAATTAATAGCACTGTCTGCAAAAGTACCGGCAAAAGCCCTATGGAATTGTTGTTTGGCAAAAAGTGTTCACCTCCAACCATTAAGCTTTTACAAATTGACGATGATGAAATGACTGAGGAATTGGCATCTGTGAGATCTTTATGTAAAAAGAGGATGGACGAGCGATCTTTTCAAGACAAACTCAGATTTGACAAAGGTAAAGCCACTATAAAACCATTTCAAGTTGGCGACTTTGTCCTCATGCGGCGTCATGAACGACATACTACAAAACTAGGTTCGAAATTCGAAGGTCCTATGGAGGTCTTAGAGGTATTACCTAACGACCGTTATAAGTTAAAACATGTTAACCTCCGCGGATGTAGTGAAAAGATCAGTAGCCATGACTTTTTACGACCAGCACCAGTAGCTCAGGCGGACCCTTTCTTTGATGAAGAAGGTGCCGTATGGGCAGATGAGCAATAATTATTTTAATATCCATTTACCTATCCTAAGTTCCTTCCTAAAACGCTGGCTGGCCACCATGCGTATCCTTGCTACCTGGTCTTGTGGGCTAGATCCCGTGATGGGTGATGCCGTGTGTGGGCTAGATCCCGTGATGGGTGATGCCGTGTGTGGGCTAGATCCCTATGTGGGTGATGCCTGTGTGCGCTAGATCCCTATGTGGGTGATGCCACGAGTTGGCTAAGATCCCGTTATGGGTGAAGCCTTGTTTGTTAGATCCCGTGATGGGTGACGCATGCCACAGGCTAAGATCCTATGACTAGGTGAGGCCTTGTAAGAACTTTTAGTTTCTTCTGTATGATAAACGCTTATTTATGTAATTCTTATATATTGATTATTTTTGTTTGTTATGCTGTTTATTCTGTAACCGTTAAATAATAATCAGCGCGAGGAGCGCGCTGGATCAGAATGGCCGTATGGGCGCTGTATTGATTTTAGTGATTGAATGTTGAAATAATAAATATCTGTGTTTAATATAAATGTAATAAAAGAGTAATGTATTTGATACTCGTTACAAAGATTAAATAAACAAATCAATTTAAATTCATTTAATATATGTAAAATATTAAATGAATTAGACACATTTGTATTTATTTGATTTATATATTTAAATAGATTAATTTGTAAAATCAAACGTTAATATGAACTGTCATTTGAATTATTTGTTTATTAATAATTCCTGTTTATTAATAAATTGTTCTATATAAATAAATAAATTGTCATATCATGTTTAAAATTCATGTGTGATTTAATAACATGTAATTCTGTTTAACTTATTTTAAAATATGTTTGTTTATGAAAGTACCTTGTTTTATATAAAAAGGCAAATATTGTTAACGGCGGGGCAGTCGTTTGGAGTTTTTGAAAGTGTAAACATCTCTTGTGTACACGCTATAATATAATACAGTATTTCTAAAAAGTGTTGTGAAGTTATTACTCCATGGATATGGATTCCGAATACCCGTTCCGTGAAGCCACGCCGACTTACACAAACATGACAATTCTCCCTCCGTCTTACGAATTTTCGATCAGGTCACGTGTCCTGTCGCGAGTTTGAGAATTCTCCCTCCGTCTTACGAATTTTCGATCAGGTCACGTGCCGCGAGTTTAACATTTTTTACCGATCACAAAAAAGTGTACAACGCCGCTAAAGAAGTTTTGACTTCAAAAAAGGCCTCATGTCAAGTAGGCTCCGCTCCTATATTTAGAAGTACTCAGAACTTAATTAAAAATAATTTCAAAACTTTACCGTTCCAATATTTAATTATTTTCTTCCACGTAGCCAACATAATAATTATAAATATAAAACATTTTTGTATCAGCCATTCTTTTGTAAGAATCTGATATCTGTACTAGCATTCCCAATTACATAGATAATCAGATTCCCCGCAGATAAGTTTTACAGCGAAAATACATTCACTGCGAAAGTTAATAGCATCATAAACAGTATATTTTACTTGCGTTGCGAAAAGCAGTTCATTAAAACTCTGTGCCTCTAATTATCTCATCGGCGTGAATTTAAATTTAAACTCAATGCGACATTAAAACTAGATAATCAGTTTAAATTAACCGTCGAAGCGTAGAACAATAAGTTGAGAACAGCGCCCTCTGTTGTGTTAGGGTGATTAAGCGAACAAAGCTAAAGTTTTTCACTAGGAAATAGCCTAAGGCTAGCAACGAACAATAGCTCACTATGGTCGCCACATTATATATTTAAAACAATTTGCATTATAATTGAATCTTGGTGCACGTTTTTGATGTTAAATAGCATACTGTTTATGCTGTTAAAATGTAATTTAGAAATGATGATAAATGTTGTTAGAAGTTATTTACTGAATTTAAATTACGACAACACAGAAGCCTTAATATCTATAGTGAAATAAATTAATAATATTATTATAATAACAACAGGCCGTATAACACATACATATACACACACCCCACACACAAACACACACGCTCACACACACGCACACGCTGACACCCACTGACACAGGCTCGCACAGATTTCATAAAACTTAATAAAACTTAGTAGAACAAACCCTCACAAGGCCGTGGGTTAGTGTCCAGGAGACCTGAAATACAGGGTTTCCCCAGTTTAGGGTCCTATCCACCCCTCATAATTCGCTACTTGTTATATTTACTTTGCTACCTAGTCGAAATATCACATTGCGTGACATTGTAAAATTATGCTTGGTGGAAAATAAACTTATTATTATTATTTAATTCAAAGTGTATGGCTGTGGTGAGTAAATTATGGAGTTAATAATTTATACATGTACCGTTAGGTTGATCTTTCTGCGGGCATCAGAGGCGTGTGTATAAATATTGACATACTAGCTTTTGCCCGCGGCTTCGCTCGCGTTAATTTAGAATTTGACAGTCAATTCGGGTTTTACTCTGCTTGTAATTATATAATTCAATCATGATTCGAAAGACACGTGGCGCCATCTATTATCATAAGAACGTTATTGTTGTTTTCCTCGGGAACAGTAATTTTTTTCGTGATGAAAGGTAGCCTTTGTCCGTTTCTGTACACCTGACAACATATATGCAAAATTTGAGAATGATCGGTTCAGTGGTTTAGGCATGAAAAGGTAACAAACAAACAAACTCATTTTCACTTTTATAATATTAGTTTGGATTATTATTTAATTCACGGTGTATGGCTGTGGTTAGTAAATTATGGAGTTAATCATTTATGCATGTACAGTTAGGTTGATATTTCTGCGAGGCGTGTGTATAAATATTGATATATGAGCGTATCGTACAGGTTATGAGAGTAGATATTAACCAAATGGATAAATGTACGTATTTATTCCTAAGATAAAATTTCTTTCAGGAGGCAAAGTGATCTTTGCACTACCCGTGATCTCTTTTAATGTCTGATGATATGTGTCAATATTACAGTAAAAAGTTGTGTTATTTGGACCGGTCGTGCTAGCGGCTGCGTTTGTGCGGGAGTGGTGGCGCCCCCTCTCTCTATCCCTCCTTCCGAGCGGTGGCCGACCGACATATAAGCTAATGTCGGCCTGGTTCCTGCCCCCATCCGCTGTGCTGCCGTGACGAAGTTAAGTCGTCTTTCTATTAAAGACCACTTAACGTAGCCTTATAAGAACCACGTCCTGAGATTCTGCTTCCGTATAATCAAATATTATTTTATATAAATCGTTTGTTTTTCTGTACAATCCTTTTAATTGCGTCGTATATGTTTTAATTACCTCCGCTAAATAACTGGTTAATCTAGTCCCTAAAACTGGATTGACTAACTAAAACGTTACAGTTGTTTAACAGATTTGACAAACAATAAGAAACATTTTATGGAGAAGCTAAGATCACACTGGTCTAAAGTTAACAGCATAGCGTCTTCAAACGAATTTCGAAACCCTATTTCAATGGCAAACGATTGTTTGAGAAAACCACTTTCTCTTAAACCACGGATTTTACTAAACTGTACTCTAACCCTCTTGTATTCTACGTCTTGGTTTATGAAAGAGACTATTTTTGTGGCATTAGGTACATTTTCGTTCTAACTTGAAGAATATGCAGCAGCGGGTATGTATGTACTTCGATTTTACAGAAGACTCTGTGGGGTCTGGGATGATTAGCAATAAAGCTTAGCATATAAGTGCTTTGTAGAGCAGAGGTTATAATATGAGTGAGAGATCCATGATTATTCTTCTTTTGTTAACCCACAGATTTTAGTTCGCTATGTTCTAATCCACTTCATCTTGTTTTATTAAAGAGATTGGTAAAAAAAGGTTAAACTGTTATGTGTAGTACAGTATACTATTATAATAAATAATACCTAATCGTACCTTGCAACATTATGTCTTTAACACTATTAAGGTGATATTAAAAGCATTGAAAACTTTAAAACACCTAAGTAGATTAGCGAAACATTTTTCAATCTGACTTAATGGAATCTAACATTCCTAAATGAGTTTGACTTTATTTTGTATAGCAGTTAAATTAAATTTTCTTACCTGACTCTATGTAATCCCTATTTTAGAGTGGGGAAAGGGTCCCGAACATAATCATCTAAGTTAAAATGTCGTGTCAAGACAAAACCCTTAATGCAATAATGAAGCAAGCTCACCTACTCTAATAAACGCAAAAGGAGTGGTGTTAGTGACAGCGGGGCGTTCGTGATAGTTTAAATGTTGACAAAGGCTGTAATGGTAGAAAGTTTATGAATTAATATGTATGTCTAGTATGATGGCATAGTGGTTTCGCCTCGCAACTACCTCCGCGCCGAGTGTTGTGGATTTGATCCCCGCAGCGGACAAAATTTTGTGTGATCCAAAATAATTATTGTTCTGAGTCAAGTCTAGTCTCTTTGTATCCGTTGTTTAAATGTTTATAAAGTCACCCGTGACGCAAAAATTAATCCTATTGTGGGATTTGTCTTTTTAAATCTAATATAATATATCTATATATATAACTAGATGTTCCCGCGGTTTCATCCGCGTTTATCATTACTGCGCCGCTCCCGTGGCTCGTAACGTGATGTTATATAGCCTATAGCCTTCCTTGATAAATGGGCTATCCAACATTAAAATATTTTTCAATTTGAACCAGTAGTTCCTGAGATTAGCGCGTTCAAACAAACAAACAAACAAACTCTTCAGCTTTATAATATTCTTTGTCTCAGGAATTACTGGTACTACGACCAATAGGAGCGGAGCAGTAATGAAAAATGTTACAAAAACGGGGCAATTCTCTTATGTGACGCAGGCGAAGTTGCGCGGGTCAGCTAGTTATTCATAATATAGACTACAAGACTAATATATAAGTCTATAAAAGAGGTCTGAAAAATATTGGCGCTGTAGTAGTTCTGCTCTTCACAAACAGGTGGCACCAGCGACGGTATAACAATACGTTGTGTGTATTTGTTGTGCGCGTTATGTATTGTGGACTTTATACTCGCAAGGTACACAAATAAATATTTGTCTGTTAGTCGATCTGAAACAGAGTATTCAATGCGTCTATTCTTTCTATATTTGTAAATTCGGATAGATAATAATAAGTAATATACTACAGTTACTTACCTACAATGTAACATAAGCTCTATATCTATTTGTACCAATTTAAGTTAAATAAATGATTATTATTATTATTATTATTATAGTTACTAAACAGTTGTATTCTCTATAGACAAATATTATATATTTCAGCGCATATTTTGATAAATATGACAGAAGCCAATGTGCTTCTCTAAAATATATGAGCTGTGCTTTATCGACCTTCATAAATACCAAGTTTAGTGTGACGACGATTACACAATACACCTCATAGCCAATTATTACCTTTAATTTTTGCCTGTATCTTACTTAGTTTTTTATATAATAAACCAAGCCTTAAGTGTTTATGATCAAGGATTAAAGTTTTCACTTCTATCAGCAGTCCTCAAAGGCTGCCCCAATTTTTTTTTATACAACATCGGTGGCAAACGAGCCTCCAGCCCACCTGATGGTAGGTAGTCACCGTAGCCTATCCGGACGCCTGCAACACCAGAGGCATCACTTACGCTTTGCCAACCCTTTGGGAAAGGAAGCAGGGAAAAGGAAGTGGGAAGGAAAAGGAGCGGGAAGAGGGAAAGAGGATGATTGGGCCTCCGGCACTCTCACTCACCGAACGAAACACAACTGTAGGAATACTGCTATTTCACGTCGATATTCTGTGAGAGACTAGTCCTTCCCTGGTCGTCCCAGCCTATTAATTCTGAAAACAGCGAGGCTCTACTACTCAAAGGTGGCTTATAAAATAAATGCATTTTTAACCAATGTATGACATAAGCAAAAACCTAGTAAGACACCGTCGGACTGCCACGCAAACGTCTCGAGTTCAATCCCAAGGCAAGCATCTCTTATTTGTCGATGTTACGTGCGAAATAAATAGTGAATCATCACTAGCTTTAACGTTGAAGGCATACATCGTGAGGAAACGTGGATGTCTGAGAGTTCTCCAAAATGTTCTCTAAGATATGAAGTTTGACAACCCGCACGGAACCAGCCCGGTGGACTATAGCTTAACCTTCCTCACACAGAGAAGAGACCCGTGCCCAGCAATAGGACTGTTTATCTACAGGGCTGATACCAATGCAGAAGATTGAAGAAGAACTCACTGTAGCTAACATTGAACCTGCCCCACATGTACGATCCATACGCATACTTAATAGCATATCACAAAACCTTTACATATTCACGTGTAATTGGTGAAATTCCAAATGGCGACACTACATGATTTGTCTACTATTTGTAATTATTTTGTCTACTTTAATATGTAACTTCTTTGTCGAATTAGGTTAGCCTGTAAAGTTTCGATTTCATAAGTTAAATAAACTTTGACATACCATCCCAGATAACTTTCATTATCTGCCAGCTAGCAATAGTAGCACACCCAAAAACTGCACAAGTAGTCGTTAAATGTAGCGTTACCGCGAACTTGGCTCGTTTGAGGCGATCCGGTCACAAGTACCAAGTTTCCACATGACGTGTACTCCAGCCTGAATTGTTCGCTTCAAATTAACGGTTCTGCGGCTATGTTTACTGCTACTACTTTGACTGTTTGGTTTTTGCTCGTTAGGGAAGCACTGATTTACTAAAGTTGCCTTTTAAAGCGAGTGAGTTTCGGCAATTATTTTGGTATGTCGTTAATATGCTTTTTTGATCTTCATGTGAGCAGTGCTTTTTGTGGTCATATGGAGACTGCGCGTGACTCAAATGTTTTAAAACATTCCATGGTTCTAGATGTTCTATTTAAAAACCAAGTCCAGCCTGGTTCATAAATGGAACAAAAAAATGTGTGTCCGTTGTTATAATATTTGTATATTGCCCCACGATAAAGGAATTTTCCTTATTAAAGAAATTGTGTATTTAAAACAGAACAAAAGAATAATTTTTGACATTGTGTGTTTTAATTTCAATCTTTATTACATACTATAATGTATATCAGTTAGATTTAATAACAATTTTCGGCCCTGACGAGCATAGCAATGTGTTATGCTAGAGGATAATGGGACTACATATTTAACCAGACTTTATTATATATCTAGATTCCAAGTAATAGGGGAAAAGGCTATTACGTACGAGACATATTTCCAGAGTCAGTCAATAGCTTCATAACAGAAAATCCCAATAACTCTGCACAACCCGACATGTAACAATTGCACGCAAACAACTGCGAACTTATTCCTCGGGTTCATCGTCCAGTAAATAGTAAAAACAAAAAAACAATACTAATGCAATAATAATTACATTTAATCAGAAAATTCTAACATCATTTTTCTCCTCACAGATCGACGATAGTGAATTCACAAAAGTTATTCCATCGACTTCGCGCATTCTTCCATTAATCCCTTCACTTCACTGCATTCACCCTTGTCGCTCCATTCGGGGCATTGCTGGAGAGAAAACATAAAATGTATAACGTGATATAGCTTTGGTATGTGACAGTACATGATCCGTGTAATATGCGCAAGTTGAGGAACTTCCGCGGGTACATGCGTTACGTAACTATCAATGCGCTTTCCCCGCGCATGTAAATCGTATGATTAGCCCGCGCATGAAGCTAACTTGCGCAAGTAATCTACGCCAGCGTATTGCGATTTGCGCCATATACAAACACCTTTATAGAATGTTATAAAAATAATCACATGATGATACATTAATAAACAGATAATTATATCAGTCGTTTAAAAAAATAAGTTCTTACTTGAATGGCAAAATTCTATAAAAACATGTACATGCTTATATTATTATTATGTAAACTTAAATATGACTAATGTGTCTAGAATGACATCATGTTATGATTAATGGCTAGTGAGCGTAACGATGTGTGAAAAATAACTAAACAGAGTGATCTAAAAAATACTACCTATTGTTATATTATTATTGTCTGTCTCATTATCTCTGCAATACTCATGAAATGTGTGATAGTATTTAAAATAATAAAATATATTTATTTAATACTCTAATTTATTATATAAATGTGTTCACAATTATGATACAGGATCTGTATTTTCACGCGTATATATAGATATAGATAGACAGGTATATAACCCACATTACGCCAGCTTAATTTATAAGTTCCGCGTTATAGAGTTTCACGTACATAATAGTGATACGATTCGATTAAAATTTACTCGAGTGACTCGAGTTACTAAGGTAAAACGTATTCGAGTCAAAAAACATCGACTCGAATTCACTCGGTCATTAAGTCATTCGCGTTGACCAGCTCGCACCGTCGCTGGCGAGACAAACTTAATTAAATAAAGAGATTTAAACGTATACGCGTACATTGAGAAATCTTGCGAAAAATAAGAACGACTGTTTTGTGTTATATGTATGTGTATCATATGTAAAGTTTGACATGAGAGATGAGGAAGAAGGTGACTCAAAACGAGTGGTATGAGAACTACTCGAGTGACTTGGCACTCGAGTGAAACTGTCAAATGGCTCGAGTAACTCAAGTGGTAAAATTAGATTCAAGCCGCATCACTAGAACATAGTTCTAGACTCCACTACTAAGTACTTTATTCACAGGAAAGCCAATAAAATTTGCCCGGCCTGGTAATTAAGACTTCATGCAATGTGCTGTGCCAGTAATTCCAACGTACTTAAGAAAACTAGAAAAAAATTGGGTCAGTCTTTGGTGACTGCCGATAGAAGTGAAAACTTTAATCCTTGATCATAAACACTTCTTTATAAACCAAAAATAATTCAAAAATGGAAAGCGTTCGGTGACGATGACGCGAGTTCCATGATTTTTGTTCACCCAAGAAGTGCTCAACGTGCCTAAAGAAGTTTCCACTTCAAATTTAGAAAAAAAGAGGCGGATCGGATGCTAGTTCCTGATACTCTCTTAGGGGTTATTAAGAGGGTCAAAATTTCGTTAGTTTTTGCGTAGGAAGCACCATTTCTGAGATATTGAAATATTTCTGATATATTCTGAAATAATTCAAAAATGGAAAGCGTTCGGTGACGCACCATTTCTGAGATATTGTTAATATTCTAAAATGGAAAGCGTGGAAGCGTGACGATGACGCGAGTTCTATGATTTTTGTGCACCCAAGAAGTGCTCAACGCGCCTAAAGAAGTTTTCACTTCAATTACTTACCATAACCATATTCATGTGAATACAATGCCTCATTTTCGAAAATTCACACATGTCAGGTGGCCCGTATTTCGATACATCGCCGGATAAGCATTTCTCTTTGATCGCCATGAACATGTCTGGTGACTCCTTGAACTCTTTCTCGAGATCGGGTGTTAATGCTTTTACGTCTATTGTTCCATCGGATGCATAATAGCCCCTCTTCTTAGCAACACATATTTCCATATCGCACTGAAACAAACAAAATAGTTTTATTTAGCAATTAGCTTATTCAATCGCTCAGAGATCAAAACAATTTTTTTAACATTATTTTTAGCTTTCCACCTTCTCCATATATATAATGCTATATTATGCTAAGTCTCATAGTCTTCCATACCGGCAATATGTTAAAAAAGGGCTGAAGAGTTTTCGCTTCACATATATAAATAAGTATACATAGTTAACTGTGTATAGGTATTTCAATTTATTACTTACAATTAATTTAAATGTTAAAAATAAAGAAAACAGCAGCAATAGCTCAGTGGGGAGACCAACAGACTGCAATGCAGAGGGTCTCGGATTCAAACCCACTTCGCGCACCTCTGACTTTCGGAAGTTATATGACTTTTCGAAATTATATGCGTATTGATTGACAATTATCGCGTGCCCCGTGCTTCGGAGAGCACGTTAAGCCGTCGGTCCCGGCTGCCATGAACATCTATGGCAGGCATTATTGGGAAGTCAGCGGCCTCTAATATCCTGATACCTGTGACTTGGGAATAATAAAGGCTAGGGAGAAGAAGTTAAATGTTAACTAAATAAATCAATATTTAGTAACAAAAAGACTAATAGCGTAAATTGCTAATTTAGGTAAGCTAAAAGTTAATGTATAACTTTTATGTATGATCTGAACCTGCTCATACTAGGTTCAGGTTGGCAGTACAATAGGTGAGAATCGACCTCACAGCTATTTCATTGCATGTCTTATGTATTAACTATTGAGCCACTGCTGGTTTAGAGATAAGAGATAAAAAAAAAATCGGTTTTCTCTTTTTCTCCATGTAGGCACGCTTCAAAACCTGCCTGTTATTATTGTCATATATACAATACGAAGTATATAATTATTTTGTACAAAAGACTATGGCCTTGTCAATTTGCACAACCATAAAATTATTTGTAAAATAGTTGTAACATGCGAGCTTGTGACGTGCACTAATGTGAACTGTATAAATCAGGGCTCGGAACCGGTTAAGGAATAACGGTTAATATAGCTCTTAAAACCGTTATAAATTCATCTAGTGATTACCCGGTTAATAAAAAGAACGGTTTCAATGAAATCAAAATTATTTTGATTGCCGGTTAATACACAAACCGCAGTTTGAAGTTTCTGCTAACCATTATATTGCGAGCTAAGCGAACCGGTTAAACTCAGACGCTTGACCTTGTAACAGCTTGCGTCACTTATGCAGTGAGCCCCTCGTGCCGCTGTCACCGGTTAACCGGTTAGTTTTGTTGAACGGAATCGAAAATGGTAAAATATCAGTTTTCAATTTAACCGGTTTAATATAGGTAATCGAAAACTAAACCGAAATTCTTTCTGTTCTGGGGTCAATGACTAAAACCGGTTTGAAATATTAACCGGTTTCCGAGCCCTGGTATAAACTAATTATTTCAACCCACTTTATGAGTAGTAGAGCCAAGCTGGTTACAGCAAGAATGGGCCGGCTCGACCGGGGAAGTACTACCTTCTCACAGAAAATCGACGTGAAACAACAGTGTTTCACAGCTGTGTTTCGTTCGGTGAATGAGAGCGCCGGAGGCCTAAGCATGAGGTGACGATTCTCGCAGCTTATGAGGGACCTGCAGAGTATCCGTAGAGTCATTGTGTGGGTGGCGCGAGAAGACCCGGCGGCCAGGGAGAGCCGTAGAAACGGTGCTCTGCTGGCCGCCCGCGGTATAGTCCAGAGGCCCAACTGAGTCTAACCAACTAGGTTGGCTGCCTTATCATGCCGCGCATAATCTCGAGGTGGCTCGTCGTGCCGGATGGTGACCGGAGGGTGGGTCCCGGCGACCACTTTCGGGAGGGTACGGGGGTCCTTCCGTCCTTCGGATCGGCTATCGCCATACCATACATTTATATGACAAAACTTGCTCTGCGCCTTGCCCCACTTTGCTGCGAGAACAGCCGCCTCTTTTTTTTCACGTTTCCCCTTCCTTTCCCTCTATGGCAGTACGAACAAAGCATTGTCGTTCAACAGCAGCCAATCGCCGTAACCCCACTGCTGCTTCCTGTGTCGTGGAGTGTATTAACATCAGAGGACTTCACGCTAACCTTAATGCCGTCCATCACCACCTGGAGACGGCTCGGCCGGCAATGCTTTTTCTAACGGAGACACAAATACGCCGTCCTGCAGACACGAACTACCTGCAATATCCCGGCTACGTGCTAGAGGAGTGTTTCCTCACGAAAGCCGGGGTATGCTTGTTTGTTAGGGCGGATATTTGCTGTCGCCGTCTACAATGCCTAGAGGACCCTTCTTTCTCTGTCCTTTGGGTACACGTAAATCATGGCTCTTTCAGTCAAATTTATATGTGCCTCTACCGATCCCATTCAGGAGATGCTGAGACAACTCGACTCTTCAATTACCTGAGTCAGGCGGCAGACGACGTGCAGGAGCGGTTTCCGAACGCTGAGTTGGTGATCTTGGGAGATTTCAATGCCCACCATGAGACCTGGTTGGGTTCTCCCAAAACAGACCACGCGGGACGAACTGCCCATGCGTTCGCTCTCACGCATGACCTGTCTCAACTGGTACTCCAGCCCACCCGGATACCAGACATTGCAGGTCAGGCGCCCTCTCTGCTCGATCTGCTGCTGACGAGTAACCCGAACCGGTACAGTGTGTCGATTCGTGCTCCTTTGGGCACCTCAGACCACTGTCTGGTTTGTGCCACAGCTGTTGTTGTTACGCCCCCACGACCCGAAGAGGCAAGACGACGACTGTGGCACTACTCGTCAGCAGACTGGGATGTAATGTGGGAGTACTTCGCATCCATCCCTTGGGCTCAACGCTACTTTGAGAACAGGGATCCATCAGAGAGCGCTACTGCTGTCGCTGGTGAAATCACCCTGGGTATGGAATATTATATTCCATACAGTGGGCGGCGGCAGGAAAAGGCCCTGGTTCGGGCGTGAATGCGCTGAAGCTGCTGAACGCAAACAGACAGCGTACCGCACTTGGACCAGGGCTCGCACTCTCCACGACCCTAACGTGGATCACCTGAAGGCAGCGTTCAACCAAGCCACAAAGGTCTGCAAGAGGGCATACTTAAGAGCGGATGCCCAGCGCGTCGCACGGTTCGGCCAGAAACTAATGGCGCATCCTACGGGCAGTCGTAGCTATTGGCACCTGGCCAAAGCCGTGCAGTCCAACTTCTGCCAGACCTTGCTGCCCCCTCTGAGGTATCCGAATGGATCACTGGCTCATCGGCCGTAGGAGAAAGCAGATCTTCTTGCAAATCTCTTTGCGGCCAACTCCCGAATCGATGACGGCGGTTCGCAGCCGCCTAACATTGTCAACTGCGGCTACACCATGCCTGATATATGTATCAGGCAACGAACCGTTCGTGCGATACTGCAGTCTCTCGATGTTCGGAAAGCCACTGGACCTGACGGCATCCCAGCTGTGGTCCTTAAAAAATGTGCAGCGGAGTTGTCTCCCACACTTACGCGCCTATACCAAACGTCTTACGCCGCAGGCATTGTGCCTGAGGCTTGGAAGGAGGCGAACATTCAACCGATTCCCAAAAAGGGGGACCGTTCCGAGCCAAGCAACTATCGACCCATAGCTATCACCTCGGTGCTTTCCAAGGTGTTCGAGCGGATTATAAACACCCAAATTGTCCGCTACCTAGAGGATCAATCGTTGATCAATGATCGCCAATACGGCTTTCGGTCTAAACGATCAACGGACGATCTTCTAGCGTTCGTCACGCACCTCTGGGGTGAGGCTATGGACAAGCACGGCGAGTCTTTGGCTATCAGCCTTGACATAGCCAAAGCTTTCGACAGAGTCTGGCACCGGTCTCTTCTTTCCAAGCTTCCGGGCTATGGCTTGCCCCCTCAACTGTGCACCTGGATTGCAAGTTTCCTGCAGAGGCGTCGTATTCGGGTCCTTTGCGACGGTCGCGCTTCCAAATTTATGCAGGTCAATGCAGGAGTGCCTCAGGGGTCTGTCTTATCCCCTACGCTCTTTCTTCTGCATATCAATGATATGTTGAATTTCGGCAACATACATTGTTATGCGGACGACAGTACCGTGCATGGGCGATATCTCGGACATCCTGGGGCCAAACAGGCTGAGGTTGAGGGGAAAAGGCAGAATCTTGTCGTTGAACTTAACCAGACCTTGGACCGCATCTATGAAAAGGGATGCCAAGAACTTGGTGGAGTTCAACGCCAAGAAGCCCCAGGCATGCGCGTTCTCAACAAAAAAGTCTCCGTTCCTTCCCCTCCCTTCTCTGAAGAACACTCCACTGGTAATACGTGACAGCCTCTCCATCTTAGGTATGGATCTTTGCCGCTCCCTTAATCCCAAAACCTACATCAAGAGCGTCATTAAGCAAGCTTCGCGAAAACTCGGAGTTCTGAACAGGGTGAGGCGGTTCTTCACGTCTGGGCAACTGTGCCTATTGTATAAGGCACAAGTGCGCCCTCGCGTGGAGTACTGTTCTCATCTTTGGGATGGCTCCGCGCAGTACTTGTTGGACGCTCTCGACCGGTTACAGCGGCGGGCTGTCCGTATTATCGGAGATCCAGAGGTCACGAGTTCACTGGAACCTCTGCAACTCCGTAGGGACATTGCCTCATTGGCATGTTTCTACAGAATATACCACGGGGAGTGCTCTGAAGAGTTATTCCACCTCATCCCGCCCTCCCCTTTCCTATCCAGAACAACGCGTGCTGGACTCAGATGCCATCCTTACACGGTAGAGTCGATTAGAGCGCGTACCAACAAGTTTGTGTCCTCATACCTCTGCCGAACGACCAAGGCATGGAATTCTCTGCCAAGGCACGTGTTTCCTTCTTCCTTCAATCCTGGGTCCTTTAAGCGGGGCGTGAAAAAGCACCTTCTCAGGCCGTCAAAGTAGAGACCTCAACATCGCCTCGGCTACTGTGAGGGCGGTGTGGAGGCCACTGCTCTTAGACCACACGACTGCTTACTATCAGGTGGAGTGTGGTCACTTTGACGAGCACAATTAAAAAAAAAAAACAAATTTTATGATGATTTGTAAGAGTAAAAGAAAACTGTATCAAACCGTTCTACAATCCGTACTTCTATTAAAAAACTCCTACCAGAAAAACCAAATATCACTACTTCATACAGACAGAAACAAGCTTACGAGTATGCCACGAAACCAAAGACAGCTTTAAACTCAAAACATTTTGTTTATAAGTACCTATATCATGGAACTTTAATACCTCATTTTTCTACACAATATTTCGAATTCACTTGAATAATTAACACAGTCACACACTAATATTATAAAGCTGAAGGGTTTGTTTGTTTGTTTGTTTGAACGCGCTAATGTCAGGAACTACGGTTCGATTTGAAAAATTCCTTTAGTGTTGGATATCCTATTTATCGAGGAAGGCTATAGGCTATATAACATCACGCCAGGACCCACGAGGGTTGCGCAGTAACGATAAACGCGGGTGAAACCGCGGGCATATCTAGTCGAATATAAAATTATTAATAATAACATTTCTCGGTGTCTGTAATAAATATATCATTAAATTTTATTTGTTTTAGAATTCAGATGTTAAGGTCTTCAAATTTGCCTCAAAGTACTGTGTCGAGCGGCTGCAATGCTGCGGCCGCGCAGCTTTTTGAATCCATAATATGAATAAAAACGCTTCACTAGCGCTGCGGCCGCTCATCAGTTCATCGATCAACTAGTGACGGCTGCGTGGCAATAGAGCTGCAGCCGTCCCGTCCTGCCGCCGCGCGTCAAAATTTGAAGGCGCCTTTAAACCTGGCTTATCCTAACAATATTTCGAATTCATTCGAATAGTTGATACAATCGAATATACCTACAATTATTATTTGTTGTAATTTTCCGTGTTACGAGACATATTACTATAATTTATTTTATTTTAAAGTGTATTATGTACCTTACACAAGAATCTGAATATATCATGATATCCTAAACAATAATATATTGCTTTAAAAGACATTGTTATCACAAATAACATAAATAAGCATTTATACTGAAATCGAATATATTGTGGAACGCAGATAAAGATTTATGCTCGAATGCGGTTCGTTGTAATGCATTCCAAAGACGCTACGAAGCATTATCATCGATAGGAATGCTTGAAATATGCAAGTTGCAACTTTAACGTGTAGTTTGAATATAAGAATTGGTTGACTAAGATACATATTATATCTTATTGTTTAAACATTGAGTCTATATGTACTAACAACTAGAGAGAACATCTAAAGTAAATATTTTGTATCAGCAGTTAGAGTACATGCTCTCTAATACACTTACCCAATTGTTGCAACGACACGTTTGAGTGCAAAATTATAATATTAAAACATGACACCATGTGTTTTTACTCCAGACAATTAATATTGCATTTAGACGTGTCGTTCCAGAAACCGCCTAGCTCAGATTAGGCGAGTTAGAGAGCATGCAGTTACTAGTTGACTAACACATCGTAAATAATAAAAACTTATATTTATAGTTAACTCCGCCTCTAGATACAGGTGGACGTCACAAAAATTCAACAACAAAAAACATCCAAACACGGAACAATTATTTATGAAAATACAATTTTTGTTCCTACTGGTGCAACCTTTTGAATGGTTACCTCACTACTATACCCCGTAGAGTATTGTAGGTTTGATTCCTACGCGGAAAAAAAATCCTGATGTTTACGTATTTCAATATTTGTACGGTTACAGATATTGAGCCAAGTGAGAGCTCGCAGTTAAATCTATAAGTACTTACAGATGGAGGTTTAGGTGATGAGTCCATACATTCTTTAATATCGTCGGGAAGTCCCATAGGCCCATTTTTTTGAGGAGGCGCAGTACAGCAGTGCAACATATCCTGGATACAAAATATATGTATTAATAAATTTTCTGCTACTTGCCGTTACGGTTCGCCTTAACGGAAGACATTACAAATGCAAGTGCACATTATATTTATATATAAGGGACGGTGATTCAACACGACCAAATCCAAAAAAGACTAAGGCTTTAAGTGAAGTGAAGCAGCGATAGCTCAGTGGGGAGACCAACAGACTGCAATGCAGAGGGTCTCGGGTTCGAACCCACGTCGCGCACCTCTGACTTTCGGAAGTTACATGACTTTTCGAAATTATGTGCGTATTGATTGACAATTATCGCCTGCTCCGTGCCTCGGAGAGCACGTTAAGCCGTCGGTCCCGGCTGCCATGAACATCTATGGCAGTCGTTATTGGGCGAGTGTGGACACAAAAGATCCCACTGGGTCGAAGTGTTGCTGGTCTGCACTGACTGGCCCCCATATAAGATAAGATAAGGCTTTAAGTGCTGTAATTTAACACTGCTAATTTCCTAAAATGAAAAATATTTATATTTACGGAAATACCTAACTATTTTTGTTAGCCTGACCTGGAATTCGGTCCAAACGCTAACGTTATTTAACCAAAACTTCATACAATGCAATTACCACATTCACTGTTTTTCATTTATTTTAGGATGCTATTAAGGTGTGATTATTTAAATAAATATGTAGATAGAACTGCTTTCATTAACAGTCCTTAAGTTATACACATACATTAGAAAATTACGAAATCCGTAGATAATCTCGGGTGTTGATTGAGGCGCCCAAGAACATGCATTTGACGTGTCCTTGAATAACCCAATCTGATCTCGTCAGTCGCTTGCATTGCAAAAATAGGAACTTTAGAAACGAATCAAGGGAGATTGTCGAAAGATCTGGATTTTTATTTTATTGGATCACAGATTTATTTAGCGATTATTGAGGTATTACAATGAAAATATCAATTGAAGATAGTACTTTGGTAATAAATACATATGTGCAAAAATATACGAATAAATGCATATTATGTGCAGAGGTTTGTTTAATTATTATTATTCTTAAATTATATTACCTTCTATATGCCCCCAAAATATAGGCTTGCCTAGTTTGGTGACCAATATGGTCACACCTTATTTTGTATTATCTTTTAGAAAATAATCTAACTAAGTACTGAATATATAAAATACGCTGTATAATTCGTACTTACATGTTTTAGTAGGTACTATTAGCCGCTCAATGATAGAAATTAATCTTAGAATTCATTTATTAAATTACTTTTTATTCATTTTACATTTGTGCTCGCCTGTCTCATTTATTTTTTTAACTATGCCAAACTTCGCATTCCTCCGTGTGCTTTTACAAAAGGACACAATATTTTATAAACATATACCTATATCAATTGTTATAGTCGAACAAGGCTGTGTCTGTTTATTAGAAATATCTTGAAAAAACTAAAAATATCATATGAAAATGTGACGTAAAGAATGGATAATCCTAAAACACCTTAAAGTAAGCTCTACTATAATGTATTAGGATTATCCATTCTTTGGATTGGTGGCCTAAAATAAAAACAAAAGAATTTTTTCCTTGATATTTAAAAGAAAATTACATTACTTTACTTTGACGTATACCATAGCTACAAATTACTGCAACCTATTAACAAAATACGCATTTATTACAGATTTCAAATTTGAAAACACTTTATTTTATCAAAAACGAAGTTATCGCTATTAATATGCAAAAGAAGTCATTTTCACATTCGTAAATGCTACCTAGAAAACACTCTAGTTTGTAGGTATTTTATTTTGGCTCCCCTATTGCTCTAATAAGGTGTTTCAGATTATTCATTCTTTATGAGAAAAGCAATGCTTTTCAGAATTTTGCATTTCTATTTGTTCCCACAACACGTAGAAATCACTACACGAATTTTATATTCTGAAGAAATTAGATTTTCTGGAGTATAACTTGAAATATAAGTTACGTTTTGTTTCTGTGCAATAAATCCGAAAATATGGTGCATAGCAACATGAATTAAATCGCGAGCGAAATTAAGTTCATGCGGGTGATATTAAGTGCAAACGATAGATAACAATAATTTATACTTACTGGACGCATCAGTTTACCGCATTTTCTCATATCGTTATCCGCCTGAAATAATAAAAGTATTTTCACCGTTTGATTGTCATTGAAATAAAGCCCATTCAGTTTATATGCTCGAATATGGTACATATTAAAAGTGACAAAATATAATGTATATTAAAATAAAATATTAAATTAATATTTACAGCATATTCGGTAGAATAATATGCTGTAAATTATAATATTTATTTTAAAACCTTAAGATACCTCTTAAAGCGTAAAGATATATATAATAAAAAAAAGTAATTTTTGTTGGGATTCTATATATTATCTAAATATTCTCTAATACTTTATTAATTTTTAGTTGCTAACTAATACAGGATGTTCCTAAAACTGGATGTTGGTAACTACCAACATCCAGTTTTAGGACTATCCTGAAATCTCCTGAAAGTCTGTCTAAGAATTAACTAATGTATACTAATATAATATATCATATAATAAAGCTAAAAAGTTTGTTTGCTTTATTAAACGGACGACTCTTTTGCGCCACCAGATGGCTTTAAAAATCTTAAGAATTAAGTTCTAAGGTATTCCAAAGCCAACTGGTACTACCTAGTCCTCTATTATAACATCACGCTAAGAGCCACAGAAGTGGACTGGTAACTATAAACGTGGATGAACCCACGGGGAAACATATTCTTTCAAATAATATTATTTTTCCATATCGTTAGCAGATTAATCTGCGGTCCACCTGGTTGTATTTTCCAGATATAACAGAAGCAATGCCAAAAAAATAGACAACTTCACGTAAAATACAATAAAGATTATTATTATTATTGAAATAGAAAATGAAATAAAAAAAATACTTACAGAGATTGTAACTACGAAAACAACAAACACTAAAGCACGATACATGATGATGCGTTTGGACAACAGATTGTAATAGATAAAATCATCACATGCTCCCATATATATACTAGAATTATTCTACCCGGTTATTCATTGCGATGGGTAAATACCAGAAAATTGTCGCACATCACTATAATCATCACTTCATCACGTTATAAAAAATAAATTGAAGTACAGTCACACACAGTTTAGGGGAAAAACATTATGACGATTCTTTATTTTTATAATAATGATCATCATTATTTATATGAATACCTCATAAATTGATGTCCAATGTAATGTTGATGAGAGACTTAAGTATATGTAGTCTGTTTTAGCATACCAGACATAATTAATAGTGTATTGTGTCTGACCACCGGTGTGCCGCTGCGACTCAATAGATTAAAATGACAATATTATTTTTAGGTGATAAGTTGTACATACATACATTGTTTCAGACCTGTTTCCCCAAGGGAGTAGGTAGCCTTTCACCAATTATTGTTTTGGTCCAACGCAATAGGGTCAAACGAGAGTATATTGGGCAATTTTAGACTCCGTATTTTTACTAAGAATATCTAGAAATCCCAACAAACTTTGCTAACCCGGGTGATCGAATCCGAGACCTTATACACCGGAGTAGCATTCACTTTCGCTGCGCTATCAGTGGCACACATATTGGTTATTAAAACCTTGGAGCTTTGATAACAAATAAGGTTTTGAAAACCCATACATCTCGAAAAATTTACTAACGTTTCCGTCAGAGGTACTGTTCTAAAGCATGTCGAAGTCGATACATACAGCGGGATTTGAGACAGTTAGAAAGAACGAAAATGCTTTTAATTTGAGACTCGAGAGAAATAGGACAATGCGGGATTGCCACTTAAGCGTGGGATTACGTTCACATTGCAACCTCTATGATGTATTTATAGTACCTACAGGAAACTGCAATCAAATATTGTTATGTGGTGTTACTATAGCGTGTAGTGTTTCTCCTATCTGGTAATATAACAGCGCATTTTTAATCGAAACGCTTGATTAATCTTTGTTTCTGGCAGTACGTCGATGTTTCTTTATTAGTAAGCAATAGTCCGGTCAATTTAGACATCCAAGGGTACAAAAACTCGCACCTGGCTGGAAATTAGTAGGATTGTTCAAAACACCATCATAAATGAAATCTAAAAAGTCCTCATCGATCCGACACCTGGAAAAATTTTACGCGGGGTCAAAGGTCACAAAAACGGTTTTTTTTGCAATTTTCAGCAAAACGGTAAGTTTTATCATAAAATTAGCTCAGACAAAAATTATATATCAGATAATTATCAATAAAAAATGACTTAATGCTTTTTTTCCTAAGAGCCACCGTTTTTGAGATATAACGATTCAAAAAGTTGAAAGAGTTGTAATCGATGAGGACTTTTTAGATTTCATTTATAATGGTGTTTTGAACAATCCTACCAATTTTCAGCAGGGTGCGACTTTTTGTAACTTCACTCCTATTTTTTGGTCTAATATGACCGGACTACAATAGCAATGTGCTATTTCTACGAAATTAAATGATCCCGCATTCGAATTTTCATCAATACTTGCACTAAGTTATTACACACTAAATTACTGTCAATTAATTGGTATCAACGATTAATTTATTCGAATAGTTTATTCGAATATATCAATAGGCTACAGTAACGATTTACTATAAGACAAGCCGTGTGCTCGTTTGCAATCGTATTTATATATCTACTCTTACAGGAAACTTTAGAGATATTAAAACAATAGACAAATATCACATAGTCTTGTGAAGCAAACAATTTTCAATTTACTTTTTGTTGGACTGCCTTGCAGAGGTCTCGAGTTCGATCCCAAGGCACGCATCTCTGACTTTTTGAAGTCATGTGCGTATTAAATAGTTAATTATCGCTCGCTTTAACGGTAAAGAAAAAACATCGTGAAGAAACCTGCATGTCTGAGAGTTCTCCATAATATTTTCGAAGATATGTGAAGTCTGCCAATCCGCATTGTGCCAGCGCGGTGGACTATGGCCTAACCCTTCTCACAGTGAGAAGAGGCCCATGCCTAGCAGTAGGACAGTTTAATACAGGGCTGTTATTATTATTACACATGGGAATCGAACCCACATTACTGAATGTAGAGGCAGTGGCGAAGCAAACACTAAAATCACTACGTGCAGTCGCAGTCGTTATTTAGATTTCATTATAGATTTCGAAATGCATATACATATAATCTGCGGTTAACGTGGTTTTTATTGTCGCGTCAATGAGATATAAATTAAGGTGTGGTCAAACCACAAACGATTCGTGATGGTTTATAAAGGACCCATATACGGAACGATTCGTCGTAACGATGGATCTGAAGAAAATCGTGACGATCTATCGCGTCGAATTGCCACTCAACACACGAAACAATTGGTCGTTGCGATCGTTCGTTTAGGCAGACTGAGACTGAGGCAAAAATCGAATCGTCGATCGCAAAGAGTCATACACCTTCGATCTATCGTCACGATATTCATGATTGTATTGGTTTCTGTTGCGATCGCGATATCGTCCTCGATCAAGTAAATCGTTAACGATTTGGACATACACTATCGATTCGTCGTTGCGGTCGGTCTGAAACGACGGATCGTAACGACAAATCGTTCCGTATATGGGGGCCTTAACAGGATAGGACATAGGGTACCTTTTCTCCAGAAAAAAGTACTGTTACTATCCTAAACTTTTTTTTTGACCCAGGAAAATCCTTTATGGGTACCCCCTTCCCGGGGGGAGGGTGGTTATGTGAGACTCTCCGCCCCTGAAGGGGGTCGGTATACACACTAAAAACCTGGGGTGAGCAGTCCCTCCGCCGACGGGGTGGGGCGGGATCGGGTCGCGTTAGCAAGCCCCGATGGTTGGCCCGACTGATGGTAACCGGGCCTCAGCACCTGTGGAGGGGTGGCCTTGCTCACCAAGGCCACCTCACAGACGTGTAGGGCAGTGCAAAACGGTAGAGAGTCCCCCGACTCTGTACCAGTGACCCCACTAATTTACTATCCTAACCTAATCTATATTTACTCAAGCGAAGCCGTGTACAAAATTTTGTACTAACATAATAAGTATGTCAAATGTCTGTGGGAGGCCAAACGATTCAAAAATTATTCATCAGCGCTTTATGTATGTCATAATACCAAATATATCTATTTGGTATTATGACATACATAAAGCGCTGATGAATAGTTTTCACCGGAATATCACCTTCCATCTTTTGTCTCATTAACTAAAATAAGAAGAAGCTACTAAGAAAATGGATGAGAAACGATTGCATGTAGCAGAGATGAGAATGTTACGATGGATATGTGGAGTGAATTAGGAATGGACAGAATTAGGAATGAACACGTAAGAGGTAGTCTGAAAGTGGTGGCCATAGACGAAAAGGTGAAAGGAAATCGTTTAGCTTGGTATGGAAATGTTAAGTCAAAGTCAAAGTCAAAAATCATTTATTCATTTAGGTCACAAAGTAACACTTATGAACGTCAAAGTATATAGGTTAGTGAGTTTAGTAAGTTACTGAAGCTACATTTAGGTTAGTTGCTAGGTTCAGGCAAAGGGTAGAGCCTATGAGAAGAAACCTGCAAGAAACTCACGGCCACTCTTTTAAATCGTCAGTTAAATATAATTTCAGTATTTTACAACTCAGATTAACAAGGTGTTACAGCCATTATGCCATATACTACTGACTATAAAAACTAAAGATAATAACAATAATAACTTAATAATATTATAGGGAGGAAATAATTTGAGCTAAGATATATTATTTAATATAAATCTAAAATAGACAGTAGGATGGCATGATGGCGCATACACTTACACTTTGTGACTATGCAAAGGCTTAAATTGACTTATAAGTAATACAGATCTTTGAATCCTGTATGCAACAAGCAACTAGCTCCATGAGTTTTTGTCATTTAAGTAGTCGTTGACTGAATAATAACCCTTCCAAATAAGTTGTTTTTTAACAGCGTTTTTAAATTTAAACAATGGTAAATTAATTATGTTAATAGGTAATTTATTAAACCTCCAACCTCCATTTCTAAAGTTTGTCATGTCACACGGAGAGAACTTACATTCCAATCAAATTACAGACGGGTATCATGCGGGGTACCCCAGGGTAGCGTATTGGGCCCGTTATTGTTTCTTGTCTATATAAACGATTTACCTAAATTTATTAAACCACCAATGATACTCTTTGCTGATGATAGTACAGTAATATTCTCCGAGAAAGATCACACTCAGCTAATTAGTAATATTAATGACACACTTACTGATGTAATGGATTGGCTAAAAGACAATAATCTTATACTTAACCTAGAAAAAACTAACCTTGTTGTTTTCAGAAATCGTACAAGGCCTAATATCAATATTGATATTGTTAGTTCTGGAACGAGAATCAAAGAAGTAGAAACTGTAAAATTTTTGGGGCTCCATGTGGACTGTAATCTGAATTGGAAATTACACGTTGAAAGTGTTTGTGGTGGACTAAGTAAGAGTTCGTATGCTTTATATATGCTATCAAAGGTAGTAAATTTGGACACTGTGGTAGCTGCATATCATGCGTATGTGGAGTCGACTTTGCGATATGGTGTCTTATTCTGGGGAAACTCCACGGAGTGGGAGATGGCATTCAAGGCCCAAAAACAATGTGTTAGAGCCATTCTAAGACTTAGACAAACAGATAGTTGCGCATCACACTTTAAGTCTCTAAAGTTACTTACTTTGCCATGTATTTACATATCTGAAGTTGCTATCTTTGTCAAAAAGAATATTAATCAGTTTAAAAAACTAAGCAGTAGTCGGCAACAACACAAAATTAAAATGATTACCAATAAGACAGCATTATTAAACAAAAGTGTTTTCTGTATGGCTACACGAATTTACAACCACCTACCAGAAGAAATATGTAAAATTAGAAATGTAGAAGAATTTAAACGTAAAATGAATAATATGTTGGTACGAAAATCTTACTACAGTGTAAAACAATATTTTGACGATAAGAATGATAGTTTATAAGATTGTTGACTTGATTGTTTTAATGTTGACATATTGATTGATTATCTTTGCATGCCACATTGGTTAAATATGGAAGAACTTGTAACCTGTATAACACCTCATTAATGTACCTATATTTGCAAATAAATGGATTTGGATTTGGATTTGGATTTGGATTAAACAAACGTATACCGAGTCCCGCAAATGAATTGTGAACTTAATGTAAACGATGATATGGGCCTACTAACTTATGCTTATTTCTAGTGTTAACGGTATGGATATCACTATTCTTATTATATAAGTAAATGTTATGTTTAATAAACACAATGTTAGCAAATATATATTGCAACGCAACAGTAAGTATGCCTATTTCTTTAAATCGATCTTTCAGGGAAACTCATGGTCCTAAATTATAAATGCTACGTACTGCATGCTTTTGAAGAATAAAAATTGTCTCAATATCAGCTGCCTTGCCCCACAATAAAATACCGTAGGACATAACACTATGAAAGTAACTGAAATATACTAGTCTTCCAGTATCTATATCAGTAAGCTGTCTTACTTTCCGAATTGCGTATGCGGCTGAGCTAAGTTTCCCTGCAAGACACGATATTTGAGCGCCCCACTGAACTTTATGATCTAAAGTTAATCCTAAAAAGACTGTAGATTGAACAAAAGTAATAATTTCATCATTTAAAATTATATTCACGTTAGAACTCTTTACGTTTGGCAATGTAAACTTGATACATTTAGTTTTTGTAGAGTTAAGTAGTAAATTATTCGTCGTAAACCAGTCCAGGACTTCCGCGAGTGAATCATTAACAGCACGTAAATTTGGTGCTTTTCGGTCTACTTTAAAAATAAGGGATGTGTCATCCGCGAATAAAACAATGTCACACAAATCCTGAACAAAGAACGGCAAATCATTTACGTACACTAAAAACAGAAAGGGCCTCAAAATCGAGCCCTGTGGCACGCCCATTGTGACTGGTAATCCAGAAGATCTACTTCTGTTGATATCAACGTGTTGTAGTCTATCGCTTAGGTAGGAATCAACTAAGTCAAGTGCAGTATCTCGGATGCCATAATGCCTGAGTTTTCGCAACAGCGTTTGATGGTCAACGCAGTCAAAGGCTTTAGAGAGATCACAAAATACGCCAATGACATCTTGCGAATTCTCCCAGGCACTGAATATATGTTTTAAAAGCGTAACACCCGCATCTATCGTAGAACGGCCCTTCCTAAGCCCATATTGATCTGCGTGAAATAAATTGTTTACACTGAAGTGGCTCTCTAATTGCTGTAATATAATCTTCTCAAATATTTTACTAATAGCAGGTAATATTGAAATCGGCCTAAAATTACTGGGGTCACTTTTGCAACCATTTTTAAATAAAGGTATTATTTTACTACATTTTATTAGGTTTGGAAAAATGCCCACATCAATGCATCCGTTGAATATTGCAGCTAGGTGTGGCGCTATATTAACAATAATATTTTCAACTAATTTTACCGAAATACCCCAGAAGTCAGCTGATTTTTTTGAATTAAGCGACTTAAATACTTTTTTTATATCATACGGATGTACACGCTTAAAACTAAATAGTATCTTTCACTCTTCCACCTTGCCCCTAACCAAGTATTCTGCTCGAGCTGGGCAAGACCTAAGGGTACTAGTTATGTCTAAAGGTATTTTTGCGAAGTAGTTATTGAATGTATCGGCTACTTCCAAATTATTTGAAATTACGCTATTATTTATATTCAGTTCAAATTTATTATCTCGCACCTTGCTGCGACCTGTTACATTGTTAATAATGTTCCATGTAGTTTTAATTTTATTATTAGATTTTTGAATTTTAGTTTTTAGGTAAAGGGACTTGGCAGTGGCACAAGTCTTTTTAAATAATTTTGGATAATTTTTAACATATTGAATACAATTTGGATCGAAATTGTATTGTTTCATATAGCTTTGCTCTACTTCTATATATCCCAGATGTTACCCAGTCACAAAACTTAATCCTATTATTCTGACTAAAAGTCTTACATTTAAAAATATTATTATATTCTAAAGTAATTATGTTAAGTAAAGACTCATATAGTTCGTCTGGACTACCCAGAGAAACTTTGACAACTTTGAGACTTATGTTATCATTAAATTCCTTTAAGCGATTAGATTTCATCGGTCTACATGTGACCTTATTCTCTATATGAATTGTACTCACAGGAAATATTACCTTTTGCCTACAGTGGTCAGATGTAAGTTCACTCAATATGGCCCTATTTAGAAATTGGCAGTCGCAAAATACATTATCTAAGCAGGTAGCAGAATGTGAAGTGATCCTAGTGGGTTCAGAAAATAAATGCTGTAAATTAAATGATCTAAATAAACTAATAAGTCTTAAAGAGACAGCTGACTGCTCAAGTAAATTAACATTAAAATCACCACACACTACTATATGCCTATTACTAGAACTCAAGCGTTTTAAAATATCCTCTATTACGGTTTCAAATACACTAAAATCACTTTGCGGTGGTCGGTATACACAAACTATGACATGTTGCTCTAATTCCACACAGGATAGTTCAACAGTGCGCTCGATAGAAAGATTTACTATATCTTTACGTTCTTTACATTTTAGATTGTTACATACATATATTAGAGAGCCACCATGTATAGAATTCTTTCTTACAAACGCACTTACAATTGAATAATATTCGTTATTAAATATTAATTGATTAGTTCTTAACCAATGTTCCGTTATGCAACATATTTGAATATTATGTTGTTTAAAAAATAAATCTAATTCTAACTCCTTGCCGGATAGACCCTGAATATTCTGATGAATTAGTCTAATACTGTGTGTATGCCTATCCTTTGTCTCATCTAACAGTTTAAACTACTAGAAGTGTCAATATTTGAATTTGTAGTAGAAATACTACTATGTCCTAAAACCTTAATTACCCTACTGGTACCTGAGTCGCTACATATTATATTAAATGCTAATAATTTAGCAAGTTGCTTTTTATAAAAAGAAGATAGATACAGATAGATACATTGTATCTTTAGTCAATAAAAATTTACTAATAAACTTATTAGTGTCAAAAAATAAACTATAATTGTTATAACATGTGCTGTTATAAAAAAGTATATTAAGTTTTTCAATATTCCTATTTTGTTCATGTGTTAATACATAGGAATATGGTAATGCACAAAGAATAAAGTTACACCCTACTTTATAATGTAATGATTCTATTACCTCTGTCAAATGGATTGCTTCTTTTTTAGTGACAGATAAGCTGTCACCATAAAGAAATATTACTGTTGAATCTGCATTTAATTTTGTAGTTTTTAACTTATCAATTATAGAACCTAACCTAGCCCCAGGGGAAATTATGCGAAGAGATGATACGTATGTAGGTAAGCAAGTGATGAAATGAAGGTAGAGGGACGAAATGGGAAAGGAAGGCTAAGGAAAAGTTGGATGGACTGTGTGAGGATGGATATGAAAGGGAAAGGGGTAAATGATCAGATGACGTGTGACAGAGAAGTATGGAAGAGTAGGACATACTGCGCCGACCACAAATAAATTGGGACCAGGGCAAGAGGATGATGGACTAGAATATACCCTAGCGGAATCCGACGCAAATAAAAAATGGGAAAATACCCTTTACATGCTTTTCGGAAACTGAATGCAGTGACAATACACTATACGCCAGGTAGAGCATTAAAACTTAAAAACTGGACGCCATATCTAATCGCTTTCCAAACGCTCTAAGCGAATGCATTTAACGCGTACGTTTAGAAGTTGAACTTCCATCACATAATTATAAATAAACAACAAAATGCACGATCCTAGGTGTAATTACTTGGCTATGAAAATATCACCCCACTGTTGTAGCATCAATTTGCTAACAGCCAAAATTTCAACGAGTTAAAAACACTTATAAAGATTGGTTAATTCGCTTACGGCGTTTTAGGTGGCAGGATGATTTTACATCAGTTCAATTAGGTATGATGGCACATTCACGTGTAAAATTGATATAAGAAAATCATAAATTTATATTATTTTATTATGCTTCTTTTATTAATGCATTTCTTTTCTATCCTTAGTTTATACACATTTATACTGCAGAAGAGAACTCTTTAGAGTTTTTATTAAGCCAGTTACAATCAGGTAATAAAAATTAAATAACTATTTGATCTGTCCATTACTGGCATGCCAGACACAATTTAAAAATAAAACCGCAAACGCTAGGCGGCGGCTCGCTGCAGTTCAAAACGTAAAATCAAAGCCGCGCATAGCGTTTGCCTGTATATAAATATAATATATTGGCTGTTGTAGAATATTCTCAAACTATTGTTTTCACTGCTCATATGCAATGCAGGTCGCAACATAGACAATGACGCGATACTCGTCGAAATTCGCTCACAGCGAATATCGATGCGACTAGCTGCTGTTACGTATTTTGTTACCGATATTTCCCTCAACTACTCTAAATAATTTATGATAGAAGTAAACCAGGAAATCTCAAATAATAAAAATATATTCTATGCTATGTATGTATGTATAAACTATCATTACTCGCATATAAAGCATAAAACATGCAAATATTAAACGGATACAATTTAAAGTTTTACAAGGTCTCTGTGAAATAAATTACTATCATATAAATGAGGTGATAAAAACTGTTGCCATTAAAATGAACTAACCGTGAATAATGACAGTTTAATTATTTTCTCGCTTTAGCAAATCCGTCCGCATAGATTTTAGTTGTTAAGTTGTAATGTGAAATATACTAACCCGTAGGATTTTAGAAATGATTTGATTTAAAAGGATGGCAACGCACTTGTGACACCTCTGGTGTTGCGGGTGTCCGTGGGCGACGGTAATCGCTTACCATCAGGCGATCCGTATGCTCGTTATCCTCCTATACCATAAAAGAAAATTACATTTAAATTCAATAATATCTTATCAAGTTTAAAGCTAAAATCCATTTTCCCTATCTCGTGAGAATCTCGAAAAACGTTATTCCTTATCAGGAGCTTCTGTTCACACGCAACATTTTAGCTATCTAGGTCTAAGCGTTTTACCTGCGCATTGATGAGTCAGTCAGTCAGTAAGTCAGGACTTATTTTATTATATAATATATTAAATTGGAATCAAATACTTCTTTTATTCACTTGTGTAATCATAATACAACTATTATGCTTCGGAGTTTACGTTATTACTACCAGCTATTTAGTCCAAGGTGTAAACGACTGTCAATAATATTATTCAGATTAAATATCAGAGAATGTTTTACAGAAGCACTGCATCTGTAACTGGTATGGTAGACAGTATTTGGTTTCTGAGGTCCTCCAGATCGAATTTTAATCTGCGAAGGATATATTATAGTACACAAGTATGTGCGGAAACAAACCTCTCATAATAAATTAGTGCCGGAGGCCCAATCACCCCCTTTCCCCCATCCCGCTCCTTCTCCTTCCCACTTCCTTTCCTAAAGCGTCGGCAACGCGCAAGTGATGCCTCTGGTGTCGCAAGCGTCCATAGGCTACGGTGACCACTTACCATCAGGCCTTAGTTGTATAAAAAAGAAATCCAATGAAACTGCAACACAACATAGAGAGAGAGAGAGAGAGACATATTAAGTGCAAGAACAACGGTTTTACGTGCTATCCGAAGCAAATAACATTTTTTAGGGCTCACTCGGGATTCAAACCAGAGACCTCATGCACAGCAGTCGCATATATTACTAATGCGCCATCGAGGCTATCTGTTGGTTTCTATAATGTGCTTGAATATACAATCTGATTGGTTATTTAAAAATTAAAGACATAAAATATCGTAGTGACAAATATTTTTTTAAAAATTTTTTTATGCAACGTTGATGGTCACCGCCTGCAACACCAGAGGCATCACTAGTGCGTTGCCGACCCTTTAAGAAAGGAAGTGGGAAGGAGAAGGAGCGGGAAGGGGGTAAGGGGATGATTGGACCTCCGGTACTCTCACTCACTGAACGAAACACAACAGTAGGAATATTGGTATTTCACGTCGATATTCTGTGAGAGGGTAATCCTTCCCCGGCCGAGCCGGCCCATTCATGCTGAAATCAGCGAGGCTGTACTATTCAACAAGAGGGCCTTACTACCTTCTCTTAAAGTATTGTCATGGCGTACCCGAGAACGAGACAAAGCTATATAATGTGTAACGTGCTATGTCGCTCTAGCGCATTCAGCCACTATGCTTTATAATAAAGTAGTCTTAGCTTCATAAGCAGCTGAAATCAAATTGAAATTACGTTAACCGTTTCAATTTAAGCAGAATCTGAAAATATTTTATTCTTAATCTAATTTGCTTATATTACACCTCAACTTTGCTTAAGTTCGGATCTAAAAAAATTAGTATTGCCAGCCTGCCAAGCTCCGATAACGGGATGAAGTCATAACATTGAGTGTCAGGAAATGAGTATATGACGTCATTTCCTTCGCTGATCCAAAGGTGAGCTAAATTATATTGCTATAATTCGACTTTACTGGGTAACTCTCCAATATTATATGGAGGAGGCGTTTTGTGAGAATTTACGGTATCCTGATTTAAAATCGATATGGAAATGAAACATTTATAATTTTATTCAGCACTTCTGTAACGTATAAGATATGATTTGTTTTATAAGACGCCAGAATGATAGGATACGTGATTTTATGTGAAGTCGTGGAGTCAATTCTGTTTTGATTGTTGACATTAAATACATATGTTGTAGTAAAACAGTAATAGCGGAACTTATTTAGATATGACCGCCTCAGTGGTGCAGTGTTAGTGAATGCGACTTCTGTGCATGAGGTTTCAGGTTCAATTCTCGAGTCTGGCAAACTGTCATTATGACTTTCTCACAAGAAATTTACAGTACCAGCACGGAGTATAAAACTGTACTTAGAACTATTACCTGGAAAATCGATAGTTGGTGAAATTTTAGTGTAGTTGGTACACCTCTACTTATCCTTTTGTGGATATAGGCGTGAGACTTAGAATGTAATAATATTATACATATATTTGTATTTATGATAATATATTAAAAAACAGTGAATATAATGACGAGCGTATTATTTATGGTACATAACTCACAACCACGAAACAGGAAAAAGAAAACAGTATGATGGCAAATGAAAATATACGGCAACATAAATTTACAAAACGGTATAATTTGTAACAATGTCATTGACCGGAGCTCGCTTACGAACTCATCCATCAATTCCTGAATGCGGGCTTATAGGTGTACCTACTTCAAACCCTATCAATCCCTGTTTATAGCTTACCTGAATATATAATATTCTCATTCAAAGCACAATTTTTTATACATTTTATACACTAACGGGTTCATCACTCTGATGGTAGGCAGACGTTTATTACGGCTATATATCGATAGCGATTTTAAGTACCATGTATAATGGGGATGCCTTACGCTCAAACATTGATTCCGTGCTGCTATAGAGAATTTCCTCACCAAAAAAGCTAACAGCTCTTTGTCAGACCCAGTATCTCTTAAGCCGCTTGAGCTAGCAGCTTAACGTGCAAAGTTCCTCCGCAGAAGATCAAAATCTGTATACGAATGTTTTAGGATATTAGCCACACCTTGATAATGTTTTTTTTTTATGAGATAGGAGGCAAACGAGCAGACGGATCGCTTGATGGTAAGCGATTACTGCCGCCTATGGACACCCGCAACACCAGATGAGTCACAAATGCGTTACCAGCCTATTAAAATGGAGTACGCTCTTTTCTTGAAGGTTTGTCAGTTTATTATTGTATATGTTAGCTAAGTAGTAAGTTAATAACCAGCATGTTCATAATATAATTATGTAAGACCCGAAATCAGTGCCTTTTTCGTGAAGACAACATTTTTATACTTGACACTTGGCTTTTTACAAAAAAGAAAAGAAATTGCAGTAATTTTCGATTGATCCCTGGGCTAGTAACAATAAAGATAAAAAAGGCAAAATGAATACTGCTTGCTAGGCACGTTATTGTTGTCATGGAATCAGTATTTTTGTCTCTTGTACGACCAATATTTTTATAAGGTCGACATAATATTTATCCCTGGTCCAATAGGCAGAGTCCATGAGCTACTAACGACTTATCGCCAGGATTTATACTTGTATGCCACCTAAGTGGTATAAAAAATGGACCGAGAGATACATGGTATTAAATTCGGCCTGATTACGACTACGTTGATGTAATAATGTTAAACAATATATTTTTTACGTACGCACTTATTCAGCGAGTTTTACGACTAATTACACAATTTTATTGCTGTCCTTACATGAATAAAATCATTGGTTGATGTCATACATTTGTTATGTACTGGACAATTTATGTGTAATGCTATTGTGGCTTCTGTGTAATATTTTTGAAATGCTTGACAGCACTTGGCGTGTAATCTGTAACAATTTCAAGTATATGTGTGTGAATACATGGCTGTATTCGGGTCTTATTTATTCGAAAATATTGACCATAGCGAGATTTTCTTTCATTACCGGATATAGCACCCTCTTTGCTGCGTCGCCAATGGAAATTTTGCAGCATTGCGTAGTGATAAAAAATGTCGCAATTGTACGATTATTTTTTCTAAGTATTATACCAATTCGTGCGTACATATACTTATCGAATGGGTAGATATAATAAGCCTTGATGTTCATAAGTGCAACATTATGACATAAAATGATTTTTGATTTTTAACTTGACTTAAAGTTGCCTGGCACCATTGCGGTCTGAACACGAACTACTTATTCTGTTATCTTCATACCAAATGTCATTTGTACCATCAATATCATGTCAGGAATTTAGCCGTCAAATCGTAACACATATTTTAATAATTTTTTGTAGGCATCTTCTAAAGAAAAGTGTGCGCGTTGCTTTAAATCTGCCTTTACAAGTCGGAGTACTATACATACTACGCATTTTAAAACCTCCTCTGCTTACATGGATACGGCGAAGCTACTTTTTTACTTAAAGTTTATTATTTAAATGTGCAGGACAAGCTCTGTGCGGCCGAAACTGATGAGGGGATCGTGACTAGAATAAGGGAAAAGTCACGCGCGGAGAACACGCAATGTGCCAGCCATTGGCGCATGTAACCCGAACAGGGGCATGCTTAATTTTATAATCGCCGTTGTCTTCTGCACTCCTAGTACTTGTAGCAGCATTCTTCATTTTATTCAAGGCGAAGGTTTGTTTATCTTTATAATTATATAATTCTTCTGTAAGTGTGTTGACAGCGAACTCCTCCTAAACGGCTGGACCGATTTGATTGAATGAAACTTTTTGTGTGTGTCAAGTGGATTCCAGGATGGTTTAGATATGCTTTTTTTTCTCTTTTGTACTGTACAACGTCTGTCGAGACAGCTAGTTTGTTATAAAAGAAAAGGGTAAGATGTCTGGAATTATTCATTGTTTAAGGATGTGAAAGATACACAATATTATTTTTTTATATGTGTATAGTTTCTTTTAGAGCAAACTGTCAACAAGTATTATGATATGAAAAATAATATATAACTAGGTTATATATTGTTGAACACATGAAAAAAGAAAATATTTAAAACTCAGTCTGTCTGCTTTTAGCGTCGAATCAAAATCGTCAATAAGAAGATTATTGATAAAATAATTATTTTTGATATAAATTGTAGTCGAACATGACGATATTATTCTTTAAATAACATTAGAAACGCCGATAATTTCTGTGTAGTTCTTACGATATGTCCCAGATTCACGCATAATCACCTTATTTATTTTTTCATATCTGCTTACCTGGAAACACTTTTTTACTGTCGCATTGCAAGTTATCTAAAAGTACTAGCTAGCTAGCTAGAGAGGTGTGATAAATCTTTACTATAAATGTATGTGTATGCTGACAAAATGTCTGCTTTACTAATGTTACATAAATAGTACTGTCAGAAAAAAGCTTTCAGGTGTATAAACTTAAGATAAATGTATAATAAATAAGAATTAGAGTTTAATTTTGTTTGTTTGTTAGGCTTCCACGCCTTTACTACTCAACATATCACCAGGATTTTACGCATACATGTTGTCTGGGTTCAGAAAAGAGCAGAGATATAGAAACATTTTATCCCGAAAAAGGTACTGTTCTAGAGAGAAGCCGCGGGCAAAATATAGTACTTGATAATTCAACCGCAACCGAGATTCTCAAAACATATTCGGCCTGATTTATTGAACGTCTTGTTAGCTTTTTATTACAAAACTTGAGGTAAAATCAATAAAATTGGCCGCAATGCGTACTGGTCCGGACATGTTTAAGTTATAGTACATCATAATACACGTATCAATGACTTCCAGGATACCAGTATAAGCTATCCCAAGAGCACTATAACAATTGCTCGAACCACTATGAGTATCCCTGGTATAAAATGAGCGAAACATTTCTTTAATCTTCCGGTACTGATGTTGAGAAAGCTCTTTGGGTTATATACTGAGCACCTGGTTTATTACTGCAGTGTACGTTGCAGACTACCTTCATGCATAATTCTTTATGACACCGTCTTCTTCGTTCTTTTTATTTAATGTTAGCTATTAGTTCCGTGGAGGGGTTATTTGAGCCGACAGAAGTACTAGGCTTTGCTCTACTGGTATATCGTTAAAGTATAGCCTATGTTACTCTTATATGTGGCTAGTGTAGCTTTTTAATAGTATATTATGCTAACAGTGAAATATTTCTTAGTAATGATTCTGTAGATTTGGAAATAATTTTTCTATACTAAATACAAACTATTTGCATATTTTTATATTATTAGCATAGTCACGAATAACTGCATCAATAGCATCATGATAGTGAAGGTGCCTCAGGTTCGATTCTCGGATCAGGCCGAGATTTATTTTATTGGTTGTAAATTTTCCAACAGCAGCTCGGAGCATAGGACTTCGATCAGTAGATAGCAATAAGCTCATCCTTTATTACATGGGATGGCGAGATGTAGATACTTAGTAATAATCAAGAATCCTTACTTCCTTACTAATATTATAAATGCGAAAATGAGTTTGTTTGTTTGTTTGTTTGTTACGCTTTCACGCCTTAACTACTCAACCGATCAACATGAAATTTTGCATACACGTTGTCAGGGGTACAGAATAGGACATAGGGTACCTTTCACCCAGAAAAAAGAACTGTAGCAAACCTAACCTAACCTAACCTACATTTACGCGAGCGAAGCCGCGGGTGAAAACTAGTATTTCTATAAAACTCATATTACTCTCGATGATTATATTTAATAGAAACAAATTTAATGAGTCAATACAACCATATTAAGACACAATAAAAATTCTGTCCACCGACATCCACTCATCGAAATAGGTATTAATTTTCCTTAACTTAACTAATCCTAAACCATAACGCTTCAAATGCTTAGAGTACATACTTGTACCCTAGTAACCACTAAGTTATAGTCAAACAAAGAAAACAATTTTACACACAGAAATGGACGAATAGACTCCTCGATAGGGCTAAAACATAAGGTGATATGACACAATGATAGTTGTTCATTACTGAAGAATATCAACGAAGTCACACGTTCATTTTAGCAGAAGTCTTAGAGTTAATAAACAGAATTACTTTCGTCAAGGACTTGAGTGGCTGAGGTGGATCGATGCCACTCCTATTGGAGTGTGAGATGAAGCTTCAAACGAAACGGAGGGAACTTCCTGAAAATTTATTACTTAAAAAGGGTATTGTATCGTCGGAAAATTACGATGACTTTTATGTAGCAGTATTTAATAGCACGCCTTGAAAAGTATTAAAGACGTATTTTACGCTTTTTGTTTTCTTTTTGCTCGGTGGCGTAGTGGTAGTGTATGTGTCTGCTGTGCATGGGATCTTGGGTTCGATTGCCGTGTTAGGTAGTTGTTGTGTTTATAGAAAAGTTAGGTGCGATTACTACTTTCTATTCATGTTTTAATTTCTAAATGGATAACTATGTTTTAGAGTGGCCAAGTCACTGTATGATTCTAACTGAAACTGGGTTATGAAAAAATATATATTTATAGTGAAATTAAACTAAAGATACGAATTTTATAGCGCCGTTTATTTTTATAACACTATTATTAAAAAACTTCGCGATAAAATCAGTATAGAGTAATTTAATTTTAAAGTTTAACATTCTAGTAAATGTAAGACAAAGATTTATACATTCTCATGGCATGCTCCCCAAAACTTTGACGCTCGCTCACAAAGAAGAAACAATTAACGTTAGGATAGGCAGATCTGTATTGCGTCCATATATCGTCAATTATATTTTAGGTCCCACATAGTACTTAACTAATAAATTTCCAAACTTCATTTTCTTACTGAGAATACCCTAACAAAAAAAACGAATTAAAGGTTTATTTGGAATCTACGGTTAGCTGCAAAGATTGGCCCAAAATAACTTAATTACTTATAAACCTAACCTACAAAAATCTTCTACCACATACATAAAGTGAAGTAAAAATACTGGGAGGCAATGTAAATGATGATAAAATAAAATATGTCATAATGTATAAAAAGGCACGAACCACAAAAATTCTATACTCAACGAAGTCGAAAGTTCTATATTCAAGTATAAAACCTTCTTTATACAAAAAGAGAAACGTACTTATAATTCTTAATACCCTAAACTAATAGTACCTACCTTATTACATCAAGCTGAACTTAGAACCTGATATTCGCACGCAAACCAAGTAAGTATATATTTAATTTAGTCACCAGTACTCAAATATCTAGGCACTTGGAGCAACTTACTTCGAGATTCCGTTTGACACACGTGCAAATACCTGGCGTATTTACTTGACACATTCATTAATGTCAATATTAACTGAGGAAGCACTTTCCCCGTGTCTCTCTTCGTACATTTATGTGAATTTCTGTCTAAGGACTTTTATGTACTTGTCGTATTTTCATCGCAAATGTCTTTATACATACATATGTATACTACTCGTATGTATAGACTGATAAATTAGGTATAAGTATGTATAGAAAAATCGATTAGTCTAATTAGTCTCTACGTGGGAGCTAAAAATTTTGCTGGTAAAATGTTCGAGTGTCAAAGCTTATGAGCTCGCATTCGAATTTTAAATTCTTCGTCGGTATCGGTAATCGAACTGGCTGATCAAAACTGTTGATCTACCATAAAATGTGTATACTAAACTTCAGACCGAACAAAAAAACAAAGCTTCTTTGGATTTCGTTCTTTCAAAATGACAATTTCCATTGTTCGGACTACTTCATGAAAGTGGTTTAGGACAATCAAGAGGTTACGTATCGAAATTCGGGACAAATTTCGGAACAAATGTGTTTCATGATACGAGCAGTAGGCCCAAAGCTTCGACATTTACGTTTCATGTTAGCCCTACTGGTTCACAATCTGCTGGAATAGACGCTTATATGTGCATTCCGTTGCAATCAATGCGTATGTATTGCCACACACAAGCTTCCGTGCGTCGAAAATACATACGCCCAGTATGTATATGTCCTTACTCCGAACGAGGTATGCTGCAAGAGTGAAATTTTTTATGAATTTTTCATTTTGTTCCTACAGTGAATGTGTAGAAATTCTTAAAGAAAGCGTTCTTTGCTTTGTTGCTTTGTTGCATTTTTAAGTTTGTTTTTTAAATTTTGTACGATAATTAATATTTTATGCTCTACATGCAGATATGCCTGTATATCCTACAAGGGGGTTGCCAGAGGCGTATACATATGTTTTTAAGTGTTATTGCCTAACTAAACCGATAATTTTCAGACTCATGCTGTTATTAAGAATAGTATCACAGAAAGTCGCCATTTTGCCACGGATTAAATGATATAAGCAGTTGTGTGATATCATAAGTAATATGTTGGTAAAATTATATAGAGAATATTGTCACCGTCCAAAGTGGCTACATTAATGCGTTTTAGAGATGTTTATTGCTAAGTAACCAGTACCGATTACCAAGGACGATTGCACTTATTCCGACGTAGGTACGTATACAAGCGTTTAGACGTATTACCACATAATACTTTACTAATGTAGGTATAAATAAGTCAATCTTCTTCTCCCTAGCCTTTTTATTATTCCCAAGTCACTTGGGGTCGGCTTTCTAGTCTAACCGGATTTGACTGGATATCAGTTTTTACACAAAGCGACTGCCATCTGACCTCCGCAACCCGAAGGCTAGACCAGAGTCAGAATATTAGAGGTCAATGACGTCCCAATAACGGCTGCCATAGATGTTCATGGCAGCCGTGACCGACGTCTTAACGTGCTCTCCGAGGCACGGAGCAGGCGATAATTGTCAATCAATACGCACATAATTTCGAAAAGTTACATAATCTCCGAAAGTCAGAGGTGCGCGACGTGGGTCCGAACCCGAGACCCTCTACATTGCAGTATGTTAGTCTCCCCACTGAGCTATCGCTGCTATCTATACAAATAAATAAAATTGAAGTGTCTGTTTGTAATGTCAAAATAACAGCTTTTTATGTAATGCATATGAAAGTATATCAGGTACCTACACGAAAACATCTATTTTTAAAATTTTTGTCTGTCTGTCTGTCTGTTTATTCCGGCTAATATCCGAAACGGCTGGACCGATTTTGACGGGACTTTCACTGGCAGATAGCTGATGTTATAAGGAGTAACTTAGGCTACGTTGATTTTAGAAAAAAAATAGGGTTCCGTGGAGATAAATACTTTTTAGTTAAAATATACGCGGACGAAGTCACAGGTATATAATATAAGTCAATCTTAATGAATAAAAATAAATAATATAATACCAGTCCTGTATTAATCTGTCCTACTGCTAGGCACGAGCCTCTTCTTAGTGTGAGAAGGGTTCGGCCATAGTCCACCACGCTGGATAAGTGCGGATTTGCAGACTTCACTTATTTTCGTATATATGTTATACGTATATCGTTATGTAGAACTTTTGGACATGCAGGTTTCCTCACGATATTTTCCTTCGCCGTTAAAGCGAGTGATAATTAACTATTTAATACGCACATAACTTCAAAAAGTCGGAGATGCACGCCTTGGGATTAAACTCGAGACCTCTGCGTGGCAGTCCATCGGTCTTCCTCTAGGTTATCGATGCCATCTAAATCATTGTCGTATTTAACTACCTGAATACCTCTAAAACAAAGTTACCAACCACACAAATAGAAAATAAACTTTGAAGAAACTTTTAAGGGCACTTCGATTTTAATCTCACGCCACAGATAAAGAAATCGTACGACGGCGTAAAACCGCCCTGTGTTTTATCTTCACAACGTAGAGGCTCGTAAAATTGTAAAGTTTCAGTATAGTCACCGTTTAATAGGCTAAACTGTAATGGAGGTATAAATCTATCAGAAATTTACGACATCATAACTCTATAAGATTTAAGATAAGATAAATATTTTATAATATATAATAAATATTATGATGTAGAGAAATGCATCATTTAAATCTGCGTTGTTGGCGCGATAGTATTAATTTTAACAAATCGACACACAATAATAGGGCCTGCCTGACGGTAAGTGGGTACTATATCGCTTATAATTACATGTAATACTAAAGTGTTATATATACGCGTTATTGATTCTATATAAAATAAATACTTTTTTAATAGATTACTATCGCGAAATTTTAATTGATTGGCAAACAAGCATACGGCCCACCTGATGGTAAGTGGTCACCGCAGCCTATACATGCTGCAACACCAGAGGCATCACTTGCGCGTTGCCGACTCTTTAGGAAAGGAAGTGGGAAGGAGAAGGAACGAGAAAGGGGAAAGGGGTGATTGAGCCTCCGGCACTCTCACTCACCGAACGAAATACAACAGTAGGAATAGGTACTGCTATTTCACGTCGATATTCTGTGAAAGGGTAGTCCTTCTCCGGTCAAGCCGGCCCATTCATGCTGAAATCAGCGAGGCTGTACCGCTATACTTACAAAGGAAGTAGTCCAATCTTAATATATATAAATTACGTGTCACGTTGTTTGTCCGCTATGGACTCCTAAACTACTGAACCGATTTTGATCAAACTTCGTAACCATCTGTAATTTGATGCAACCTAAAAGAAAGGATAGCTTTTTTTATTTTTAAACGGGCAAAAATTATCTATTGTTAAGCAGACGAAGTTGCGCGGGACAACGAGTAATAAAATAAAACTAGCGGTCGCCTAGTGCTCGAAATTCGACCAAAGTTAGCCTGTAAGATATTGCTGAAATATGTCATTATACTCGTATATTATATATGTAACCATAGTTACGCGCTTCAACTGCGTGTGTCAAATGCATGGTTTTGTGCGTGTAGTGTTTTTTTATTAGATTAATGTATTTTTACGCATAATTTAAAATATAGTTACAAGTTATAGTTACAAGAATAGAAAAGGGTATGTTAAGCTGGTTTGGACATGTAGAAAGAATGGACGAGGAAAGACTGACTAAGAAAGTTTATAAGGCTAGTGTGAATGGAACAGTCGCAAGAGGAAAACCTAGGCGAACGTTTCTCGACCAGATCGGAGGCGTCCTGGACAAAGGCCAGGTTAAGAGCTCCTTGAACCGACGGGCGTGTATGAGGAATGTGATGAAAGTGAATGAAGCCAGAGAAGTGTGTCAGGATCGTAGCAAATGGAAATCCGTAGTCTCTGCCTACCCCTCTGGGAAACAGGCGTGAATCTATGTATGTATGTATGTAATTTAAAAAGAAATATTAACTTTCGTCACTTCTTCTCCGTATAAACTATAAGTGTGCGAAATTTCATACTCCTCCGTCCGCCCAATTTTCGTAAAAAGGGATCCAAAGTTTTCGCTTCACGTATTAATATATAGATAATAAGGAATGTTCATCTCACTAAAGATGTCCTTAAGCTTAAAAGCAGATTTCTCTATATTTTCTCTCTAAGAATCAAACTGCACGAGTACCGCAGTGGTTTGAGTGATCGCCTTGCCGCTGTCGTTGCGCTGCTGCGCCGAGCGTTGTGGCTGATCCACTGCTCCAAATTGTTGCCCTGTGTGTTTTTTGTGTCAGTTCTTTGAATGTTTCTAAAGTCCCCCGCGACACAGAATATATATCTAGTCCGGGAGATGTCTTTTTTAGAAATGAAAAGGAAAATAAATTTCTAACCGTGTTATTTTTTTGTCAAGAGTATCACACTACAAGTTACTTGTTATTTCTGCTACTATTTTCAATAGTACGTCCATTTCTTTTTCAAAGTGCTTTAATTAGTTTCATGCTCAATTGCTTATTCTGTAAATTTCCCTTGAAACTGGTTGAAACTTGAAGCTTGATCGAATATGCATGAATTTGATGTCATTGAACTTATATTGCTTTTGCCTAACAAGTTCAGTTTTAGGCAAATCTTACAAGAGTTTTAATATTTATTCAGACTTTTGTTAAGTGGTAATAGGTAGAATTCGTGTTTAGAAAAATAATATGTTATAAATTATATTTTCTAAGTTTTGCTCGGTTTTCACTTCTTGAAAGAATCTTATAAATATAATATATACAGTATTTATGCTTCTGTTAACGCCCACATTAAAGTTCTTTTGAAAAATAACCGCCTAATTAAAGTATAATAAACTTAATATCTATATCAATATATTAAATTAATAATAATAAAAAAATACTGGCAGTCTTTGGGGACTACCGATAGAAGTGAAAACTTTAATCCTTGATCATAAACACTTCTTTATAAACCAAAAATAATTCAGAAATGGAAAGCGTTCGGTGACGATGACGCGAGTTCCATGATTTTTGTTTACCCAAAAAGTACTCAACGCGCCTAAAGAAGTTTTCACTTCAATAATAATATCCTCCAGACCGATTTCGGCCACGGTGGCCAGTCTTACAAAGACTGGATATTATAGTGCACAAGTGTGTGCGCAAACACAAGTGCACTCTCTATCCCCTAACTCTTATGATCCGATGGGACGGTAATTCGACATGACCTGAGAGAGATCAGGCGCAGGACCAACAGCTTTACGTGCTTTCCGAGGCACGGGAGTGTCTTACACCGCCAACTTCCTAACTCCGGGCTGCTATTGAGATTTATTAACTGAAAAACCCAATAACTTTTTGTTGGATGGATTTGAACCCGAGACCTCATGCACAGCAGTCGCATTCACTACCGCTGCGCCACAGAGGCAGTTAAATTATAGAATAACTGAAGATGTTTTTGTGTGTGTAATATTAGAATATTGAAATTGAACAAAATAATTAAAGAAGTAAGTATAATTATGATTATGACTGTGATGCGGAGGAATTTTATGATGCCTATTAGGTTTTAGTTTTCTTTTTCTTTCTGTTTTATAATATTTTAGGTCTAAGTTAGTTTTAAAGAATTGTGGTTATATGTACATATTATTCTTATTACAAAATGAACATTCCAAGCAAAAGCACATAATATGAAAATATGACAAAAAAAAGGTTTATCTCGTCTTGTAGTAATCTGAAAAATATCTGCCTGTTTTAAGTCACAAATCATTCTATATATTTTGCTGGGATTTTCTCGGAGCAAACAATCATACAGCCCATCTATTAAGTAGCGGTAACCATAGCCTATAGTTAATTGTATTACCAAGGGCATAAGTCACTCAATTTTGATCCTAAGGAAAGGTATTAACGATACGATGAAAGAAACGGGATATATCCGACAAAACTCTTACCTACCTGGCGAAATACAATACTGAAATAGAGTTACTATGTTTGCAGTGCTACGCCAGTTTGTGTTTTAGACCCGTTCCTCTAACAAGGAATCAGCGTTTACGAATGAACCCGTTTGGCCGAGACAGTAAGTACTTTCGATACAGCCAGCTAATTCGTAGCGACATCGAATAATAACTGACAGTGGTATGCAGCATCATTTAATAATAATAATATTCTACCACATGCACACAACACCATCTAGCCCAAACTAAGCAGAGCTTGTACTATGGGTACTAGACAATGGATAAACATACTTATATAGTTTTTTCTTGTAAATACATACATATTATACATAGAAATACCCAGACCAAGACAAACATCCATGTTCATGCACACAAATGTTTAACTTGTGCGAGAATCGAATCCGCGACCTCAGGCGTGGCAATCGGTTACGCTAACCACTACGCCATCGAGGCCGACAACCTTCTACCCGAAATCCTTTCTATCTTAATCTTAAGTCTAACTATATTATTATTAATACAAATGTGTTTATTTATTTTTTACGCTTTCACGCCTTAGCGTTATCAAGGGTACAGAATAGGACACAAATCTTTCATCAATAAAAAAAGTACTGTTCTAGAGCGAGCGTAGCCGTGAGCAATAAATAGTATACAATATAAGCAGCCTAGTCCATCAGTTGAAAGCCTTGCAGACGTCTGGAGTTCAATTTAAAGTCATATCGCTATGTTACTTATCGATTCAGATTCATTTTATTTTTTTAATTATTTCTTCCTTTAACGTGAAACCATCGTGAGGTAACCTGCATGTCTGAAAGTTATCCATAATGTTCTCAAGGATATGTGAAGTCTGCTAACCCACACTGAGCCAGCGTGGTAGACTATGGCCTTGTCCTTGTCACGCTATCAAGAGGTCCGTGCCCAGTAGAGGGAAAGCATACAGGGTTGATATTATATTATATATTTAAAAACAGAGACAAACCTATTAGCACTAAATCGAAAAGCCCCAATGAGATACTTTAACTAAATATCTGCCTAACCTTAAAGCTCCGCTAATTACAATCGATCAGAATAAAGATAGTATTGTTTTCTAAACAATTTTCCGCCGAACAATCCGGGGTTACGTATTACTACGGACATGAAGGGGGTGCACATTAGCATACAAATAGCCCTGTGATCCACTCTAGGCTACTTGGAGCGTGAATGCTATCAGTTGTAATTAAGCTGTCGTCGCTTGTCTAGGCTCGGGATAATTTTCGCCTTGCAAGTAGGTAAAGTATCGCGAGTTGATTACACACTTTTCGGGTCCATTCTGCGGGTGATTGATAGTTCGAGGAGGTTAATTTCCGAGATAGAGGGTCGAATGTCAAGTTGAAATGTTAGGGAGTGTTGATTTGTAGACTTATTACTCTTTTTGCTGGTACGGAGTGGATTGACGATTATTTTTCTTGTACTGTAGCTAATTTATTTATTATGTAAGTGTAAATAACTAGCGCAGTGGCGCAGTGGTAGTGAGTGCGGTTATCCTTCAGGTTTTGAGTTCAATTCTAGAGTCGGAAAAATGGTTAAGTAGTTCCTTATTAAGAAATTTTCAAGCGCACCTCAGAGTAGCTTAGCCTATAATGCAATAGACCCGTCTCCTTATAAGTTGGACCTAAAACAAAAATAATACTATTTACTAAAACTGGTGAAATAATACACCTTTACAACCCGTTCGAATATAAGTCTTAAGCTTCGGACACTGACAAATAATTCTGATAGGATTTCTAACTTGAAACCTCCCAATTGACAATCGCGCTTGCGTTTATAACACTGAAATCGTTGAACGGCTGTAGGTAGAAACATTTCAGAAAATGTCCACACTGTTTTTTGGCTCTCGTCCATAAAGACATTGATTCCATGTTAGGCTGCAGGCAGCTGGCATTTATTCGGCAGATGCATACGATTGGAATATTTGCAATCGAAGTATGAATTCACTTCTTTATATTCCTACATATTCAATCTCCAGACCTATAATCCCAAATGAATAGACAGAGCATTATTATGCCCAAAATTGCTAGCTATAGTGCTTAGTAATAATAATTCTTAGTCATATAATTGTCATTTACCGAGCACCGTTGTAGATTTGTGCTACATCCCTGAATATCAAGGTATAAATCTAATAACGTAAGTTCACATGATAGATGGAACACATTAGCAACAAAGAACCGACTGATAACTCTCTCCGACTCAAAGCCTAGATTTAAAATGTATGCCTCTACATTTGATATTGAAATGAGTTCACGTGAGCTTGACGTATTTGATATTTAATGTCGTTTTCCTGGCGTTGAACACTTACTATATCGGAATGGAAAGTGAACAAATATTTAGTATCAAAGGTGTTGTTGTGAATACTAACGATGATAGTCCATTCGAATGTGTATTTCTTAGTTTGTTTGTCTTTCATTATAACAAATTGAGGTTATATTTTTGATATGTAGATAGTTTATTGGACGGTGAGTGACTACATGTTATGTTGGACATGAATTTCGTAGTTACGTGTAATTATATAATATTTATACAACTATATAAAATTTAGAAATAGTATTTCCAAACAGTTTATTTTCTTCAACTATTTTCTATAATTCTTGCCGATTTTTTACGTTTCCTTTCTAACTGCGGCACTTGTAAAAACTAATGAAGAACAGTCAAAGAACAAAAAAGTATTGAATAGTAAAAATATTGTATTTACACTTTTATTAATCATAGTTTTTGACTTACTATGTTATTCCGTTTCACACGTATTGATTTCAAAGACCTTCAAATTCAAACGTTTTAACTTAAAAATATAATGGATATAAAACTTAATGTGTAAAGAAATAAAGTGATCTGAAATAAATTCAGACACAAATAAATACGACAAGTACGTTCAAAAGTCTTGTTATTCTCCAGTTTACAAAAATAAAATTTCCATGATTAGAACTAGTTTCCTACACTTGAAGCGGCATGATTATCTAACTGTATAAATTACACATATAGCGGCATAAAATTTGTGTAAAACTTAAACGAAAAATACTCCAGCGCTCTGCATAGAAGCTGCACAAAAATTCTACGCTCGTTAAGAATTATCATAATGAAAGAGTGCAGTTACTAGGTACATGTACAATTCAGAAGCACATTTAAGAATGAAACTGGATCTCTACTTTTTTCAACGTTTTCTTTTTAATTTTCATATAAAAGTAGATTTAGAATAATTTGATCAGTAGTTGTAGTTTTGGATCTAAAAGTGGGTAGAAATCGCAATAAAGAACTGTAGTAAGTGTGTCTTGCATAGACTTTCGTTGTCAAAGCGGAGGACGAAATGATCAAGAGCATGCCGCTCTGGTCTGTAGATGGTATCTGAAAGTTATAACATAAACCTCCATTTGGCATAAAATCGACACAAATGAAAAGAAACTCAACAAGGTGCTCCACAGCGAGAGACCGAATATAAATAAAGGTAATTTTGTTTATTTTTGACCATCGTTATTATTGCTTCTTCAAATTCCTTTACGTTTTTTTTTTAATAATAATAATATTTATTGTTACTCACAAAATTTTTGTTTCTGTCAGTTTGTAGCAGATAATAATACAATCTGCAGAATAGAATTCCTTATTCAGTGACAATCAGTCGGCTTCGATGGCGTAGTGGTTAGTGTAACCGACTGCCACGCCTGAGGTCGCGGGTTCGATTCCCGCACAAGTCAAACATTTATGTGCATGAACATGGATGTTTGCCTTGGTCTGGGTGTTTCTATGTATAATATGTATGTATTTGCAAAAAAAAAGTATATATGTATATTTATCCATTGTCTAATACCCATAGTACAAGCTCTGCTTAGTTTGGGCTAGATGGTGTTGTGTGTATGTGGTAGAATATTATTATTATTATTATATTAATTAAATCAATAGCTTTAGGGACGTTAATTTATTATATATTGTATTAGCCCTATTAAACTGTCCCACTGCTGGGCACGGACCTTTTCTCAGTGTGAGAAGGGTTAAGTCAAAGTCCACCATAGTGGCCCAGTGCGGATTGGCAGACTTTACGTATCTTCGAGAACGTTATGTAAAACTCTTAGACATGCAGGTTTTCTCACGATGTTTTCCTTCACTGTTAAAGCAAGCGATAATTAACTATTTTAATATGCACATAACCTCGAAAGTTAGAGATGCGTGCCTTAGGATCGAACTCGCGACCTCTGCGTAGCAATTCAACGGTCTCTCACTGGGCTGTCGCTGCTATATTTATTATACCGAAAGTTATATTGAACATTTCCAAAAGCGAAAATATAAAAGTTACATAATCATAACCCTGGTTGTCACACATACATTTGCAATAGGTACTTTCATACAAATAAATGTTGATGGCCATTTTTTAAACAACAGGAACAACAATCATGTAATATATTATTTACTGTTAACTTGTATGTAGTTTATGTTATAATTATTATTGAATAGCTTTTGCCCGCGGCTTCGCTCGCGTTAATTTAGAATTTAACAATCAATTCGGGTTGTACTCTGTTTGTAATAATATAATTCAATCATGATTTGAAAGACACGTGGCGCCATCTATTATCATAAGAACGTTATTGGTGTTTTCCTCGGGAACAGTATTTTTTTCGGGATGAAAAGTAGCCTATGTCCGTTTCTGTACACCTGAAAATGTATATGCAAAATTTCAGAATGATCGGTTCAGTGGTTTAGGCGTGAAAAGGTAACAAACAAACTCATTTTTGCTTTTATAATATTAGTTAGGAAGGATTAGGATTAAGAGATTAACATTTTGGACTTGATTCCTTATGGAAAACTCTCAATAGTAGCACTGAGTCTTGAAAACTATGTGTAATCTCTCATTCCATTATATACTTCCTAAATTAGTATAGGTATCTAAAAGGAGGCCTATATATTTTTACAGCCAGTTTTTTTTAAAATTAATGTACAAAAATGAAATAAATAATATAATTTTGTGGTTTAAAGATTTAATTAGTTCCAGTTTTTATTAGAGACGGAGCTGATAAATTAACTGAAATTATAATATTACCAATCATACTTGATTCAGCTTGTTACAAACTTGCTGTTTTATGGTGTGTGCTTTTCAGAAACATCGTAATGTGTTCTTTTGGTGACATACGAGTAAATACGTAAAATGTCGACGTGATCTTCAACGTTTATTGTTAATCTCGCGATGAGATAACGACTGTCCCATTATTATTATGTTTATGCAATGTTCCCTTCATTCCTGACGGGAATAAATCACTTTTTATCAAACATCTGCGACAAAAACGTAGATAAAATTACACCGACAAAAATAAGCGAGTTTTATTTTTAATATCGCTATTTTACGACATTATAACAGAAAATATGATCCCGCATACGCTTTTTGAAAGCTTCCGAACTGCCAGAAGCAATGTAGTGAAACTCCTGGGGGATATGCGAAGCATTTATGGTTATGACAGTTGATGGCACCAGGTATCCATTACCACCGTCATTTTCATATATCGTCCTTATTCTGTTATGTTTTTCGTACGATTATTTAAGGCCGATGGGAGCTGTTCTCGCAATTGAGTACAGCTATGCTTTTGTATTTTACATGTAAAATTGATAGTGTTGGTTGTTTTAGGGGGTCATATTTTTTTACATACATAGTGCCAATTTTTGCACAGAACACTCGATTGTAAATACCTGTATTTTTACGTAACGTGATAAAACTACACGTTCTCATTGTCAATCTGATATGTTTGTCTGTATTATATAAGAGCCTCCAAATAAGAACAATAATTATTGTATATGTACTTAGCAGACCACAGAAATTCAGACTTATCACTGTTTCTGAAAAAGAAGGAAATCACGTAATAATATCTACACAACCTAATAGCAATTTTACTGATTCGTGACTCGACCCTCAAACTTCACATTACGTCGTAGGTAAAATTGGTTAGAAAATCTTAGAAAGATTATCGAATGATATAGATTAAATATATATAGTTTTATTGTATAATTTTTAGTATCTAATGATTATATTTTCCCAAGAAACAAATTATAACACTACAAGTAGGCTTGAGATTAATTTGTGAAACAGTCATTCATCCATTATCATTAATAATTATTTATTTATGTATTAGGAAGACCAACAGCTTTGATATACATAGTAGTAAAAAAAATATGCATCAGAGAGCCAATGATAGGTCTCCACGACTAACTCTTAAAATTAAATAACAAAGCGTGGACAGCAATTATTTTATCACTTAAACATCTAAAATATAACAAATAAAGTAAAATTAATCAGCATTACACCTTGTAAAAATATCAAGACTGAGCATGCGCTTCACTGCTTTCGGTTGAGTATTAAATAAGTCAATGTCAAACTTTCTTAATATTGTCTTCTGTTTACGCGAATGTTATTCATTGAAATTAAATTACTATATACGGATTTTACCGCGTTGTTTATTTGACACTTTATTACAAAATGTTGAAAAACTTTTACACTACTATAATCACTATTAAACTTTACTAATTCTAAGGTAATTAAATTATTGAAACTATTAATACTATTACTATACTATTATACTATTTATATTTATTTTTACACTTACAACATAAATATAAATAGTATAATAGTATAGTAATAGTATAAATAGTTTTAATAGTTTCAATAATTTAATTAGCTTAAAAATTAGTAAAGTTTAACAGTGATTATAGTAGTGTAACAGTTTTTCAAAATTTTGTAATAAAGTGTCAAATAAACAACGCGATAAAATCCGTATATTGTAGTTTAATTTCAATCAAACTTTCTTACTTGTTCGTTTAAAGTATCACCCGCTCGCCAGAGAAATGTATTCTGTCTGTAATTTGTGGATACTTTACACCTTCTTAAGTTACGTAGCTGTAATGCTTCGATTCTCAGAACCAGTGAAGCAGCATTTGATGCTACAACTGTCAATCTTATGATATATTTACCTTTTAACAATACTTCTACACTAGCTTGAAATCACAAACGTTAAGTATCTGAGACTAGACTGGTATTATTGATTTGTTTTTTATCGTTTTTAAAACGACTAAACTCCCGCAATAAGAAAAATGCCTGTGTTGTCGCGGGGGCCTTTACACACATTTAAACAACGGACACAAAAAACATCCGGACAGATTTTTGAGTTGTATAGAGCCGCTGATTTCAGCATGAATCCGGCTCGACCGGCAAAGGACTACCCTACCCTATCACAGAATATCGACGTGAAATAGCAGTATTCCTACTGTTGTGTTTCGTTCGGTGAGTGAGAGTGCCGGAGGCCCAATTACCCTCTTTCCCCCTTCCCGCTCCTTCTCCTTCCCACTTCCTTTCCTAAAGGGTCGGCAACGCACAAGTCATGCCTCTGGTGTTGCAGGCATCCATAGGCTACGGTGACCACTTACCATCAGGTGGGCCGTATGATTGTTTGCCACCTTAGTTGTATAAAAAAATACTCGGAATAACCACTTGTGGATCACACATAGTTTTGTCCTGTGTGGGATTCGAACCCACAACACCCGGTGCAGTACCAGTAGCGACGCAACTACTTAATCCACTACGCCATCCGTACAGTCAATTGTGCCGATACCTACTATGTATATTTGGCAACCTTAGAGTGAAAATGCTCGCGTATCAAGCTCATATACATTCCTGGTGCTTTGGTCGTGAAATAAACCTAATCTTTCTGCCATGATTTTCATAAGACATTGCAATATAAAAGGCGTGATAAAGATTTTTGAGTTCGGCGTCGCAAACTACCCTTGTGACAGTGATGCAAGTATTCCTAGGTTATGGTAACTTATTATAATCGTGCGGTACTAAAAGTCTTAAAATCAAATTGCCTTAGTCGGCTACAATCGAAATCGCTACCTTATGTAGAAGTATCCTAAATAACAAATTACAACTTTAAAGTGCCTGCAGAAAAACTATTCTCTATTTTAAAATTTCACACACATTTGTCTACTAAATCAACAACAGAGTAATATTTTAGTAGCGGTCAAGTCATAAAATTTAAAGTTTTAAGTGGCCTGTCATGGTCCGTTCTACCGTATGCCGTCTTTGGCAACTGCACAGGGTTACCAATAGACATAACTCAAAAGTATTGCTTGGAATAGAATAACGATCTAGGGAAGAAAATTTGAAGCCATTTTTACATTACAATTGGGTTAAATTAAACCAACCGTCATTTCTACAGAAATACCTTTATATGAAAAGGTTTATTGTATTAAGGTTAGATAAATTTGGTTCATACTGTATAATTGATTTTATATCGTACTGATTGGATCGATTACAGCTCCTCTTACGAAGCGAACTTTTTGGTCTTTAGAGATGAAACATTTTGGTGTTTATTCGTCTCTGAGGACTAAAAATTTTTGACGACAATTAGTTGTTACATATCTGAATATTTATTTTATCCGTATTTGCTGCTTTTGTGGAACAATTGTTTTCGTTTCTATATTGATCATAAAGATTATGAAAACGTTCTTGCCAGAGTTGCTGTTTGAGTGTTTCGATTATTGAACAATAAAAGTTTAATAAAACTTTTATTGTTCAATAATCGAAACACTTCAGTCGCGCTTGTGCTGCTTCATGGCTGTATACGAGGCTACACCTCCAAGAAGAATTTATTGCCTATAATGTGTTATTAAAATCATTTGCCTTGCGTTGATCATAAAAATTAAATGTATAGCAGTAGAAAGTTTGTGATATACATGATAGTATATACATCATAGTATATGTAATGTGTATATACTAAGATGTCTTCTGACTTGCATATTTTGAACACACAATAGACTAAGCTCTGAAATATTTTTATTTGTATTACACTGTATCCTGTATTGCCTGACCTAATAGAACATACAAGAGATATAAAACCTTTAAGGTCGTGTATGTTTAAAAGACTAATAAGTTATTAGATGATGTATTATTTTATTGAAGAAAAAGAAAATTTTAATTTAATTACAGCTTGAAATCGAAAGCCTAAAATTATATTTAGCTACATTTGCCTACATAGCTGGCATTCTACTAGTTGCAATGCAGAATTTCTAATGAAATGAAATCCTGTATTAAAGTGTATCTCATGCGGAATATTTTTGCCACGGTCACTACAACGTGGTGTCAATAAATGTTAGCAATTATAAGCGGATGATATCTGCGGTTTTAGCGCGTAATGCGACGCGTGCTATGCGGACGATACGACTAAACTATGTCAATGGACTTAACAAACTTAGAGCAATACACGCTGCATTGTCTGATAAAGCCAGCGGTTTTAAAATGTTCAATGTAATATAGCTATGGAAGAACTTGATACTGTTAACGCAATTGACGCATTCGAAGCAACGCAGATGCACGGCTTACTAGCCTTTTTATCCGCGTCCGTCAATCCATTCAAGCCTAGATCGGATTTCTACGGATGGGGATAGTGTTGGGCCACATAATCTGACTTTCAACGGATGTGGCACTTTACAATTCTGATTGTACCGCTACATTACTTCAACGTTATTGGCACTTTCGATACAATGCGGTCAGCACGGATAGATGACTGCCATGGATTTAGCGCGTTCGATACAAACGGTTTGACTAGACGATGATAACAAACTCGATGCAATCTATGCGATATGGTTCATACTATTGGAGGACGTTATGGATTTGATGCGTCAATGTAATATGGATGGTATGGCTAAATGATGATAGCAGATTTGATACGTCTGGTGCAATGCGGACGGAACAACTATATAACTTCAACTGACAAAATACGTTTGATACGATATGGTATAATATACGACTGTACATAATCCTATTCACATCCTAACTAATATCATAAATCAGATTGAGATTGGCACACAATTTGATCTGCAGAGCCTGTGGTGAACAGGACGAGTCCATATCGCACCTATTGTGTGAATGCGACGCGTTGGCTGAACTGAGGACGGGTCTGATGGGGGTGGCATATCCAAGCCCTGAAGACTTCAGGCTTCTCCCTCTGAATTGTACACTGCGGCTTATGCAGTACATTCATAAGGAGATAGCTAAGGGTTAAATCTTGGGGCCGACACAAAAGATCCCACTGGGTCGAAGTGTCGCCGGTCTGTACTGACTGGCCCCCACACATAAGATAAGATAAGATAATATCCTAAATGCGAATGCGAGTTTGCTTGTTTTGCTTTCACGCCTTAACTACTCGAACGATCAACATGAAATACATATTTCATACACGTTGTCAGGGGTACAAAAAAGGTCATAGGGTATCTTGCACCTAGAAAAAAATACTGTTGCCGAGGGATAGAAATTAATTAAATAGCCGCGGTAAAGCTATTGCATAGCATTTTTTATCAACTTATGCAATTATAATTATTTATTATATTTTAGTTTAATATTTTAATTCATGAAATTACTATTATTTTTGAAAAAATATTGATTAAAAGAAAATTATTATCAAGTTAAATAAATAAAATATTTAATTGACCATTTTTTAGAATTGATTATTAATATGAATAATATATTTCATATTAAATGGTATTTCTATCGAATTTGAAAATAACGTTTCGTTGGATACTTTGCAACTAGCCTGTATATGAGTTAACTTATAGTAATTTAAAAAAATATATACTTTTAATTCTATTCTGTGGCCAACTTCAACATGTAGCATTTGTGTCACAGTGATGCGCGCGCAAATTAAAATTTCACTCTCATCATTTTTTCATAACGCGCCTAAAGAAGTATAACTTCAAAGAGTATCACCGCTGTGCCGGTCGGAGTGGGGGGTGTTAGGTTATTTTCGTTACGAAATTTCTGGATTCGGTCTCCACGCTCAAGGCCCGCGATAGAAGCTATGCAATAGCTTAAAAGAAGAAGACTACCAGTAACATTTTTTTAAGACTGCTGTTGTAACTAGCGCGGAAAGATAAGTCGATAATGCTCGCTATTTTTCTTTCGTGCCAGTATTTATATAAAAATAAGAATATTGTTTCGTGAATGAAGTATTATAACCTCTTCCTTTGGATAACAGAAGGCTTTTCAGTATGTGTTACATGTATTTTAAATATTTTGATAAATACTTTTATTTTAATTTTTGGGCAATACTAACAAATAAATAGTGTTCTTAATGTCTAAATCCAAGTAAAATCAATCAGACTTTAGGCAAATGATAGGAATATAAATCTTGTCATAAAAATGGTTTAAATTGAAAAAACAGGCAGTTTGGCTACTTTGTCATTCCAAAAAGGTCCGTTGGCTGTTTTGATATTCGGATCGGGTAAACTGGTCGGAAGGAGTCCAAAAATGTGGCCGGTAGATAGTTATAGGATCACGCTATATTATGAGGGATTTCTAAACATAGTTACAATATAACACTATAAGGTGTACTTTTACCTAGCTCGTCGAAGTATGACAGCATAAAAGTGCATGTGAGAATAAAACATAGTAGACGTATCTAAACTCGGCGTAGTTATAATTTTCTGCTGCGAATATGACCCTTAAGATTTGACCTTTTTGGTACAATATAATTAATATCACAACAAATTTTGATGACTCGTATTCCTCACAATTACAGCAGCAGCTGTTCGAAGGTTTTTAGCGCAGGACTTATTTCAACAAAACAGTTACTCTGTGTACTCATAATATTGTTTTAATGTAAGTGCAGCGAAAACTTCAGTCTTAGACGGCAGTCGGCGATAACGAAGCAAGTTTGCTAAGAAAAACAACACACCCGAGTTCCACAGCAAAGTGCTTCGCTAATTTTAATGTTATTTTGAGATCCGTGTTGCCAGCTGAAAGTATGTTTTGTGAAATTTGGCAATGTGATATAAAGTTATAAATATAATTATAAAAAAGAATTAAGAAGGGAAATGACTGTTTCGTTTCTAGGTTGTTTTTAATTTGATTTGTAACTGTGCACCAAATCCGTAACTTCAGCATTACAACACGAAGTGCACTATAGCCTTCCTCGATAAATAGGTTATCCAACATAAAAATAATGTTTCATATCGAACCAGTAGTTTCTGAGATTACCGCGTTAAACCGAAAAAACAAACAAACAAACTCTTCAGCTTTATAATATTAGTATAGATTAGCTGTTACCTGCGACTTCGTCCACGTAGATTTTAACTAAAAAGTGTTTGTCTCCGCGGAACCCTATTTTTTTTCTAATATCAAAATTACTCCTTACAACATCAGCTATCTGCCAGTGAAAGTCCTGTCAAAATCGGTTCAGCCGTTTCGGAGCATAGCCGGAACAAACAGACAGACAGACAGACAAAAATTTAAAAAAAATATGTTTTCTTATAGGTACCTTATATACTTTCATATGCATTAGATAAAAAGCTGTTACTTTGACATTACAAACAGACACTTCAATTTTATTTATTTGTATAGATGTATAGATTACATGAAGCAAATAACATTAACAATATGAAATTTACGTGAACAGTGAAACGAACACTAAATATTTCATAGTCATATCACAACAGAATTATTAACAAATCGTTGTTTACACTGGCGCGTGTAACGTAGACGTATCGTTGCATGAATTTACACATTTTCCTCGTATATAAAATTAATATCAGTTAACTGTTTGGCGTTACAGAAACAAATACATATAAATCAATCCATTGTAACCTTAAAGGTTTTAGTTAGGAAGACGACAGGCCACGCTGTAGGGGCGTGGTGTCTTGAGGTTACTTTAAGCAGAGATGATTCAAAGATACTAGAGCAATTAACACTTTTATTAACACTGAGTGTAGAACACACTTAAAGCAAGGTATCAATTCATATAAATCAGGGCGTGGTTCACAAAGGCTTCCTACGTGGTTCTTGTTAGGAAGAACCACTTAACTTCATGTGCAGCTCAGCGGAAGGAAGATGAGAATATTGGTTGATGTTACTGATGGATGTATTTGATGGACCTCTGTTGAAAGCTGGAGAAGTACATACATACATATATAGATTCACGCCTGTTTCCCAGAGGGGTAGGCAGAGACTACGGATTTCCATTTGCTACGATCCTGACACACTTCTCTGGCTTCATTCACTTTCATCACATTCCTAATACACGCCCGTCGGTTCAAGGAGCCTGGCCTTTGTCCAGAATGCCTCCGATCTGATCGAGAAACATTCGCCAAGGTTTTCCTCTTGCGACTGTTCCATTCACTGTTCCATTCAGCTGGAGAAGTAGTGAACAGAAAACTGGTATAGTATACCGGAGGTCCGATCACCCCTTTCCCCTTTCCCGTTCCTTTTCCTTCCCACTTCTTTTCCTAAAGGGTCGGCAACGCGCAAGTGATGCCTCTGGTATTGCAGGTGTCTATAGGCTAGGGTGACCACTTACCATCAGGTGGGCCGTATGCTTGTTTGCCACTCTAGTTGTATAGAAAAAAAAACGTAGTGTAATAAAATAGTGTTAATAATTTTAGTAGGCGCAGTGGTAGTGAATGCAACAACTGCACATACGGTCTCAGGTTCGATTTCAATGTCAGGCAAAGTGTTATCGCGATTTTCTGTCAAACATTTTCAGTTGCAGCACGAGTTTAACACTCTATTACGTGGGACCTAAAACCAAAGCTGGCAAATTTGTAACACTTCTGCCTTATAATAATATCAGCCCTGTATTAAACTGTCCCATTACTGGGCACGGGTCTCTTCTCACTGTGAGAAGTGTTAGGCCATAGTCCACCACGCTGGCCTAGTGCGGGTTGGCAGACTTTACATATCTTCGAGAACATTATGGAGAACTCTCAGACATGCAGGTTTTCTCACGATGTTTTCCTTCACCGTTAAAGCAAGCGATAATTAACTATTTAATCCTAACTTAATATTATAAAAGCGAAAATAAGTTTGTTTGTTTGTTTGTTACCTTTTCACGCCTAAACCACTGAACCGATCATCCTGAAATTTTGCATATACGTTGTCAGGTGTTCAGAAACGGACATAGACTACCTTTCATTACGAAAAAAATTACTGTTCCTGAGGAAAACAACAATAACGTTCTTATGATATTAGATGGCGCCACGTGTCTTTCGAATCATGATTGAATTATATTATTACAATCAGAGTACAACCCGAATTTATTGTCAAATTCAAAATTAACGCGAGCGGAGCCGCGGGCAAAAGCTAGTACGCATATAACTTTAAAAAGTCAGAGATGCGCGCCTTGAGTTCGAACTCGACACCTACGGCAGTCCAACGGTTTCCCACTTCTGCTACTTCTTCTGAAATAAAGGCTTTAGACAATATATGTTTTTAAAAAACATCTACACAACCAAGGTTTAGTCTGTGTTGCGGTAAAAGTCTTAATTATTGGTAGTCTTTCTCCCACTCTTATAAGTAATGCGTGTAGCTTTGTAGTTGTTTTTAACATGATTAGTATTCCGTAAATATAAATGATATCCTTACTTCCTTACTAATATTATAAATACGAAAATGAGTTTGTTTGTTTGTTACGTTTTCACGCCTTAATTACTCAACCGATCAACATGAAGTTTTGCATACACGTTGTCAGGGGTACAACATAGGACATAGGGTACATTTCATTAAAAAAAAATTTTTTTTTTTTACATCAGGGATATGCGTTTACTCACCGTCCGCGCCGGGGCAGGGCGCGGGTGTGTGGGACTCGAGCCAGAGAGGCCGGCCCCATACCCACTAAACCCCTGACGACGTACCTCAAGTACCGGTGTCGGTGCCACGGGATTCACGCTAGCATTCGCCGCGACATGCAAACCTAACCTACATTTACGCGAGCGAAGCCGCGGGTGAAAACTAGTACATAATAATTACATCCAATGTGACATAACGAATTCACCATTAAGTTTTGGTACAATATCACAGGTGTATATAATTGATTTATAGAGCCGTATGCAGATTATATAGTTGTGATTTTTAAAAGCACATATGTCTCGGTCAAAACACATCACTAACATGATCAAAGATATGTATTAAAACTCTATAATGACGTCTCAGTTATCCCTAACAAGATACTAGACAGAATGCCATTAACCTTGAAACGAGACATAAGAATATTTCTGTTTATCAATAAATATCTACTTACCTATAACGCAGGGCTATTCAATATACTAACTAGATTCCTTTTGAGTACTGAATAAACTTGTAAGGTACACTGCATGCGAATAGGTTCCCCGTAGACTAATTAATACGCTTCGCTGGCATTTTTCTTTATATCAAACCAAAGGACGATAAAGACTCAAGATATGCAGTATTGACACTCTTAATATGTGTTTTTTTCTACTAATGAACTTCCAACCGTTGCTTTTAAGGGTTCCGTACCCAAAGGGTAAAACGGGACCCTATTACTAAGACTCCGCTGTCCGTCTGTCTGTCTATCTGTCACCAGGCTGTATCTCATGAACTGTGATAGTTAGACAGTTGAAATTTTCACAGATGATGTATTTCTATTGCCGCTATAACAACAAATACCACAAAACAGAATAAAATAAATATTTAAGAGGCTCCCATACAACAAACGTGATTTTTTTGGTAATTTTTGCTCGATATTGATAACGGCAACAGGTAGACGCTTGAAATATTCACAGAATATTTAGTTATATATTCACTTTAAAAATAAATAATTAAATTAAAATAAAACAAATATTTAAGGGGGGCTCCCATACAACAAAGGTGTTTTTTTGCCGTTTTTATAGATAATGGTATGGAACCCTTAGTGCGCGAGTCCGACTCGCACGTGTCCGGTTTTTTTTTAAATATCGTAGTATTGCGTGTGAATTTAAAATATTTAAATAAGGTATAAATATCGCCTGTATAGCTATTCTTGCTGATTTGATATAATTATTGATATTCCATTATAACTAAAAAATGAAATAAATTATCTACCTATAATTATGTACTTGGCAAAATACAGTTTCCTCACACCTCAGTCACAGCTAACTGGTCGTGTAAGATTATTAATAACGATGCCATAATTTGCTGATTTTGGTCGACACGTAGATTTCCTGCGTTTTACTAGTACTATCTTATCTTACGTGGAGGCCAGTCAGTGCAGACCGGCGACACTTCGACCCAGTGGGATCTTTTGTGTCGACACTCTCCCAATAACGACTGCCATAGATGTTCATGGCAGCCGGGACCGACGGCTTAACGTGCTCTCCAAGGCACGGAGCAGGCGATAATTGTCAATCAATACGCACATAATTTCGAAAAGTCATATAACTTCCGAAAGTCAGAGGTGCGCGACGTGGGTTCGAACCCGAGACCCTCTGCATTGCAGTCTGTTGGTCTCCCCACTGAGCTATCGCTGCTCTTTACTAGTACTAAGTATTGATCATCATGCCGCCAGTTATATTTTAAATTTATTTATGCCACAAGTAAAACCTAATACTTATTACCTACAACAGCGAGAGGAATTTTGGACATATGTATGCTATATCTACACTAACATTATAAAAAGATTTGTATACTCGTTTATGTTAAATATATTCAAATACTGTGAGACGGATTTTAAAAATTCTTCCACCAGAAAAGTGTTACTTTAGCCAAAAGTAACAAAGCAGCAGTAATCATAAACGCAAATGAAACTGCGAGGTATAGCTAGTACCTAATTTCATTGGATGCCGCAAAAATAATCAATTTTATATTTATATGACAAATATTTTTATGTCTCTTATTTTCGATTCCATTTAAATTATAATAATAATAATAATAATAATAATAATATTCTACCACATACACACAACACCATCTAGCCCAAACTAAGCAGAGCTTGTACTATGGGTACTAGACAATGGATAAACATACATATATACTTTTTTTTTGTAAATACATAAATATTATACATAGAAACACCCAGACCAAGACAAACATCCATGTTCATGCACACAAATGTTTGACTTGTGCGGGAATCGAACCCGCGACCTCAGGCGTGGCAGTCGGTTACACTAACCACTACGCCACCGAGGCCGACAAATATACATCGTATTAAAATAATCCCTTTATTCAATGTTTAAACGTTACAATTCTTAATAATAAAGACCTTTTTAACACGTTTTTATTACTTGTCCATTACAATCGAATTAATTAAAATGAAGAGGACGAGCCTGAATACCAAATTGTATTTCCCTTGCAGAACAACCTTTGACTAACCAGGCGACTTATTCGTTAATTAATTTATGGTAAAGTGGAACATAATGTGATGAAAAGACATTGTAACAATTAACCATTGTTAAAATACAAACAACGGTTATAATTATTACTAACTAGCTTTTGCCCGCGGCTTCGCTCGCGTTAATTTAGATTTAAGAATCAATTCGGTTTGTACTCTGCTTGTAATAATATAATTCAATCATGATTCGAAAGACACGTGGCGACATCTATTATAATAAGAACGTTTTTGTTGTTTTCCTTGGGAACAGTAATTTTTTTCGGGATGAAAGGTAGCCTATGTCCGTTTCTGTACACTTGAAAACGTATATGCAAAATTTCAGGATGATCGGTTCAGTGGTTTAGGCGTGAAAAGGTAACAAACAAACTCATTTTCGCTTTTATAATATTAGTTAGGAAGTTAGGATTAGGATTAGTTAGGAAGTTAGGATTAGGATTAGGATTTGGTAAATTTATGTTTTAGGTTAGGCTGTCATCGATGATTTAGACAGTTAGGATTGCATACGGGCCTTAAAATATCCCGCGGAATACCACAATTATAATAAAAAGTTTATTATAATAAAATTGTAATTGGTCGCTGTTTATAAATAGGCAATATTGAAAAAATATGTATTGGGTCTTTATAAAAGCTATTGAATGCGGTTTTCACAGTTACATTACTAGAGGTTTAAGTCATATGTCATAATGATCAGTCGAGTAGTTAAGGCTTGACAGCGTAACAAACAAACGAACTCACATTCGCATTTATAATTTCAATTCTTATATGCAACTAGCATTTGCCCATAGCTTCAGCCTACAAGGAGGTTAGGTTATATTAGTAACAGTACTTATTTTTCAAATAAAATATATCTTTTCTCGGTATCATATTACTTGGTGATATTACAGTTTTATAATGGCGAAATAATTTTTAAAATCAGTTGAGTTGTTTTTGAGTTAAATCCTTACAAACAAACAAAGAAAAATATCAAATATTTTCTGTTTATAATATTAGTATAGATATATTATAGATTAAAGATAAATATATATAGATAATCAGTTTCAAACATGAAGGCGCGATCAAAAGCTATAATACCAAAAAGAAAAAAATAGCCAAAAATTATTCTCAGACTCTTAACGGCTCCACTTTAAAATTGGCAAGTGTGAGTGTGTGTGTTCGTTGTTCGTACACACATACACATAATATATTGTAAAAAATCACCTTTGCTATTATGAGGTATATCTGGCGGCTTTGGGCACTTAGTCTATTAGATCGCCAATACGACCTAAGTCACCTTGTACCAATATAATAGACTATTTAGCCAGCGATAGTTTACTTTAATGTTACTTAAGAGACCGATACTTACAAGATTAATGTGCATTTTCACAAACTGCACCCAATTGACGAACTATACAAATAAAATTAGCTATAACTAGATACTATTATAAGACTACTAGCTTTTTCTCGGGGCTTCGCTCGCGTTAATTTAGAATTTGACAATCAATTCGGGTTGTACTCTGCTTGTAATAATATAATTCAATCATGATTCGAAAGACACGTGGCGCCATCTATTATTATACGAACGTTATTGTTGTTTTCCTCGGGAACAGTAATTTTTTTCGGGATGAAAAATAGCCTATGTCCCTTTCTGTACACCTGACCTGCAACATTTCCGAATGATCGGTTCAGTGGTTTAGGCGTGAAAAGGTAACAAACAAACAAACTCATTTTCGCTTTTATAATATTAGTTAGAATTCGTATAGTTAGGATTAGGATTAGGATAGGATAGCGACATAGTGTCTATAATTATATAACAAACGTCAGTGTAAAGCAAATGTAAGTGAATGGCTTTTAAAACTATCATACGAAGATACGAAGAATTTACTTCACCCATTAACTTAACACAGAACAGCACAGCACGTACATACACACACGCACACATACACACACACACACACACACACACACACACACACACACACACACACACACACACACACACACAAACGTTTACTAAACTAATTATGTTCCGAATTGCTTTAATTTTCTTTTATTACTATTTTCTTTTCTATGTAGGTTTTGTATATAAAATGTGTCATGTAAGGTTGCTGGTACATATAGCTCAGGTCTTCCTATTTTAAGTACCAGCGTTAACAAATTGTAGCTAAAATCATGTATAAATAAAATAATAATAATAAAAAAAATATACAAAAATTGTTCCTAATGGTTATAATTATCTGTGAAACAATAAAAACATTATTATGTTATTATTATATTGCAGATGTTTTTCAAAAACCAGTTTGGTTCGACCTTTGGAAGGGTTTTAATCCAAAATAAAATAATATCGGCTTTGTTTTCAAATTGTCTCACTATTAGGCACTGGCCTCTTATTAGTAGTCTTTTAAGTATATAGTCATTTGTCTGTTTATCCTAGCTACACATATTATACTGAACACATTTTGATATTGATATGATTTTTGCAATTGGTTAGTATGCAGAGTAACTTAAAGGCTAAGCTGCGTTCTCCAATGGGGACTACCGTTTTTATGCTCACCAGTAGGCGCCACTAGCAAGTAAGGTCCTGTCAATTCTGTCACAGCTGCTGTCAAAAGCCGTATTTGGCGGTAACAATTGTCGGTTTTTATGGTTACTGTTGAAGTGACTATAGAGTTTGACGTCGAGACCTTACTATCCACTAGCACCTCTAACGGTGAACTCAAGCGCCCATTGGCTCTGAAATATGGTATAGTGATATTTACATAAATCTGACGGTGTAAAAGAAAAAGAGTAGTTTACGCAGACGAAATCGAGGACAAAGGCTCATTTATTTTAAACAGTAGAGTCTGTATTAAGGTAAGATAATCCACAAATAATAATTACATATAATATTACAAATGCGAATGAGACTTTGTTTGTTTACTACGCTTTCACGCCTTAACTACTCGACCGATCATCATGAAAATTTGCACGTTGTCAAGAATACAAAAAAGGATACAAAGTACCTTTCATTTAGAAAAAGAACTGTACCCGAGGTGTAGCAATTTATTGACAATCTACATTAACGTGAGCGAAGCCGGAAGCAAAATCTAGTATTCAAATTAAAGATTCCGTACCCAAAGCGTAAAACGGGGCCCTATTACTAAGACTCCGCTGTCCGTCTGTTTGTCCGTCTGTCACCAGGCTGTATCTCATGAACCGTGATAGTTAGACAGTTGAAATTTTCACAGATGATGTATTTCTGTTGCTGCTATAACAACAAATACTATAAATATTTAAGGGGGCTCCCATACAACAAACATGATTCTTTTGCTCATTTTTGCTCGATATTGATAACGGCAAAAGGCTTGAAATATTCACAGAATATTTAGTTATACATTCACTTTAAAAATAAATAATTAAATTAAAATAAAACAAATATTTAAGGGGGGCGGGCTACCATACAACAGACATGATTTTCATAATATTGTCTTCTGTTTACGCGAATGTTATTCATTGAAATAACATACAAACAACTACCACCTTAGTCTCCCCGTGACCATGGCTGCTGAAAAGCAACCGAAACGTCGGGGAAAGTGTAAACATAAATATAAATAGTATAATAGTATAGTAATAGTATAAATAGTTTTAATAGTTTCAATAATTTAATTAGCTTAAAAATTAGTAAAGTTTAATAGTATTATAGTAGTGTAACAGTTTTTCAAAAATTTTGTAATAAAGTGTCAAATAAACAACGCGATAAAATCCGTATATAGTAGTTTATAGACATAATTTTTTTGCCGTTTTTATAGATAATGGTACGGAACCCTTCGTGCGCGAGTCCAGCTCGCACTTGGCCGGTTTTTATTAAAGTTTTAAGCAAGGTTTTTACAAATTGAAGTACACAATAAGCATTTACAATGAAGATAGGTAATAATAGTTGTAGCAAATAACGATTTATTGTTCAAATTATAAACAGAATGGTACCATTTTAATGCAGGTATATTACTCTGCAATAAAATGTTCTGCACATCGTAAAAAGTTGAAATCGAAAGCTTGTCACAGTGGCAACAAAGTATCGGACAGAGATCCAATTTATCTCTGTATCGAATACATTATTGTAAATCGATTAATATCAGTGCGTCTGTCGAATCGATGGCTTATCGTATAATCGAGATCAGATTTTTAATCGAAATAGCTTTTATTGATCGATTTGTGACACGTTACTTATATATTATGTCGAATACAAAATGTTTTTACTGCCTCGCGTACAATATAAAGTGCTCAGTTCGTTTATGCGTTATATGGTGCGTTGAATGTATTCCGATTATCAAATAGTATTTTATTACATACTAGCTTTTCTCACCCGCTTCGCTCGCGTAACAGAAGACTTCCTTCTATTATTTTTTAAGTATTAACTAAAAGATTTTTTTAAATTGGTAAATGAGTTTTTTTTGGTAAACCCTTACAAACTAACAAACAATTAACAAAAAACAAATTTTGCCTTTTTATATTAGTATAGACTAGCTTTTGCCCGCAACTTCGTCGTACGTTCATGTCGATAGATTTTGTGTTAGACTATATTTCGTATGGCCACAATGATGACTGAAGTGGCCTGTTTTGAAATATTCCACCGTATACTGATATGACAGGTCCCCCCCCATACCGCGTCCGCAACCGTATGGCGGTATTGATATTCGTTTTTACGTTGAGCTACTACGTAATCAAAAAAGCAATCAATACCAAAACACACCAACAACCATTTCACACATTCGACTATTATGTCAGTTTGTAGTTTCAAATAATTTGATTTGCGTCAAGAATCAAATAATTTAACATTTTAATCGATAATTACTAAACGCTAGTGCAAAGCCTTTTTAAGTTTTTACACTTTCTATTTCATAATCCTATCATATTTTGTGTAATAAAATTGTTATTTTACTAATAGATTTGTAAAAACATTGTCACAATTTTAAATTTTATACCTTCATTCAACAATATTAAAAGGCCACTACTCAAATGGACGTCAACTGCACATTCAGACTCGGAAAACTCGACTCAGTTTAAAACTCTATTTTGCAAAACAAGATACGTATCTGGGTCGTGATAAGTTTCATTTTAGTGTTTTATTCGCGTTTTATGCTTATCGCAAACGTGTTTATGGCTTATTACGTAATAGTAAATTTGGAGAACTTTAGATGTATTTCTGTTATTTACGCTCATGTGCTAAGTTCTAAAACTGTGCCTTCGTTTCACTGAAAATGAATTTGTTTGTGAATTTTAGAAATGTCCTTCAAAATGAATCAGTATTACCATGACCTATGTCACCACTACCAATGTTGAATCACACCGAAGCGTTAAAAAATGGCCTCTCTTATAGAAAGAATATAGGCAATATATTCCGAACATTATCTATACTAATATTATAAAGAAGAAAGTATTGAATTTTTGTTTTTTTTTGTTGGGGTATAACTCAAAAACTATTTAACCGATTTAAATCATTGTTTCACTATTAGAAAGTTATAGGTATTATTACCTAGTAACTTAGGATATATATTATTTAAAAAAAAAGTAGTGTTACACCTAACCTAATCTATCCTACTTTTACGCGAGCGAAGCCACGAGCAAAAGCTATAAATATTTTATTTAAGATAATAAATTTTAGAATAATATCCTAAGCAATATCTGATGAAAAAGACTTCGTCTATAAATATAGAAAATAGAAGATATTTAGAAAATAGCACACCTATTAAGATTTTTTTATTTCATACAGTTATTTTATAGACGAGCCTAGATGAACGTTCTCTGATTAAACTGGCGATATTTTGTAGAACGACCAGAGGCGCGTGAATAAGATAAAGCTTTACATTCCGTAATGCGCTCTCTCGTTTTTGCGCATGCAATGATAATGCTTTATGAGATGGTGGCAAAGCTCAAGGTTGAGAGTATCCTTAATCGACGAATGTGCATCCAATATGTGATGAGAAAACTTTGTGATAAGCTGATTACGAACTACCATACAAAGTTGGCTTTATTCTATTTCAATTTTCCATTTACTTGACAAACAAATCCTTCAATACTTATTTCCAGTACAATATTTTTTTCATAAGAAATAATCTCAATTGGAATCGACTATCCAACATACTATCTTTAACATGAAAATCTCTCAGACAACCCAATATAGAAGAAGCAAACCGAAACAGCTTGACAACTGTAAACTATAAAACAGTGCTTTCACTAATTGGTATTCAATTGAAACAAAAAGAAATATAACCGACTGGAAATGTACTATCGGCAGGTTCATTAGCACACTGGCTATGGAAGTTAATATAGTTTGTACAATTAGGCGTTGGCAACTGCACCTGGTCAAACCGCAAACAAATTGGGCTCACGCTAACGGTGTGTTAGCCTCCGAATACTGTTACAAACTGTGCTATCCAAATTCCGAAATGTTAAGCTCCTGAGTCGATATTAAACTGGGTAGGCTGTTGATAAAATATTTTAGAACTAAAAGTTTGGCACGAAATTGAAATTGGCCCGTTTTTAAATGTGGGACTAAACCACACAATGTTGGACAATTTTCATTTAAATATTTTTGGTGATTTTAATTTCGATGGCTGCTAAGCTAGTGTCTGTGATTTCAAATTGTCTGGATGGTTTTCACGTACGTAAAATTAAGAATTTTCATTCGTTGAATTTAGGTGTGAAAATACTTTGTTGACTGTTTTAATTGTTAAATGCCCACAAATTTTAAGTAGTTCCAATTCAATGCGATTTCCCTAACTAGTCTTAGTGATCCAAAAAGTAAAGTTTTCTGGCAGGTAAGCCTAATAAAACTTAAGCTGACTTGGAGGTAATATTTGGGTCATGAAGTTTATTATTCTGCAAGATTTCAATCTCTTACATTTGCGTATATTAGTAAAAATCCCAAAAAACTTCTACAAAAATAGTTCATTCGTATAACTACACGCAGTCGACAGCTTCATTCCATTCAGTTATTCAATCACTTTATTCTCTGTCAGAGAGTTTCTTATTTTGCCGAGACGCGCAACTTAGTAAGCGTCTTCATATCGTCAAATGGACGGGCCTTTTGTAACAAAGAATACGACTGTAGTTTGAGGCACTGTACTGGAGTAGTTTTACGTTAGAACTTCTTACTAAGAATCTAATTGTGCCCGTTTAGGACTGAGAGTAGTGCTGCGGTGTTTATTTTTGGAGATATTTCCTTAATATAGTTCGGTATTTTTGTTTGTTTTCAATGATTCTGGTAGATAAAACAATAATTGATTGTTTCAAGATTTATTTGACATACATTTTTCTTTTTATTAGCTTTTTGTTATGTCCTACTACTGAAGAAAAGGCTCTCCCTTGGACTTCTAAATCTCTTCTATCCTATGGATGAACAAATCCCAGCATAGGCCCCGAGTGCCCATGTGACATAATTTTATATTGTAAAATAATAATTTATTTTCCCATCACAAAATTGTTTTTACAGTATATTATGGCTTAATCTAATATAAATAGAACACAATATCTGTGAGAGATTGTTGCCCGAAATAGGTATAAGGATACCTGTGTTACTGGTCACCAGGCTCCGAAGACTTGATGGTAGACATATTATTAGATCAAGTAAAAACCTAATGTACGATGAGGAATAATACTAACAATGCCTTTAATTCTGCTGGAGTGTACATTGGATATTGGATATACATTTAAGGTGTGTGTGCGTGTGCGTTTGTAAACGTGTGTGTGTGTGTGTGTGTGTGTGTGTGTGTGTGTGTGTGTGTGTGTGTGCACGTGTGTGTGTGTGTGTGTGTGTGTGTGTGTGTGTGTAAGTAAGTGCGCGCGTGTGTGAGTGTGTGTTTGTGTGTGGGCGTATGTGTTTAAGATAGATCAGCTGATTGGTATCAATAAGCCCTCAGTCATATTATAGTCATGAGTTCTGACCCATTTATATAGTGTTTGTTTACACGCTGATTTGCGTATTGGATATAATATGGTAAGATATTATTATGTATTTATTTTATTATATCGATATTCTCCAAGAAAACAGTAAAGTCATTGGGAAAATAAAATGAAAATATTGAAGAGAGAAGAGAGGAACCCAGTATCTACTTGGATTTCCAATCATGGCGATTGTAATAGAAAACGAATGACAATACTAAACGCTTTTGGTGGGAAACAGTGTCATGGGAGTTGAACACTATCCATCTTACAGTATTCCGCTTTGAATTCCGAATATGGTAGGTCAATTATTATTTTCTGTATATACAGTATTTGTATGTATATGTAATTACGAACATACCTTCATGTTTCATACTGTAAATTACAACCATACCTAACTTGTATAATGCAAACGCACCGTCTAAGTTATGTGGAGTGAGTATATTTGTAAGTTGAATGTATAACTCAAGCCAGTTCACGCGACCGCAACATTTCCTCAATGATAGAGTAAGTAGGTCAAACCGTATAATAAGCTCGTCTTGTGGCGAAGTAGACTTCAAAATTGTATCATACTTGCGTAAGATTGAAATGGTGATATTGTTGTAATGCATTCAGCTGTGTTATATTTGGCCATTATATTATCAATATACATTTCTCTGTATTGTGATATATGTCTCGAGTTAAAATTATCATATAACAAAATAGGTTGGCAATAACCTTGCCTCTGCCAAGATTGCAAGTGTGAGATGATGTCTTCAAAAATATGTGTGATCCACAATTAGTTATAAAGAGTTTGGACATGTTTCGTATTTTATGTTCAGCCAGTCGGTACCCCTGGCAACAAAAATTATCCATTTACTAAGTACAAATGTTTTCTTAATTTCTGTGATAATATGAAAGGTGGTCGAATCAATAAAACGTAATGAAAACGAAATATTCAAAGGTTGACGACTGCATCAATGATAATAGCAGCGTTCTTAATTTAAAACGATGAACATGACATATTTAATAATGTATCTACAAACATGTCTTTTTCTAACCTAATCTGTTTTTGAAGCCAAGTAAAGCTTAACAACTTACACTGGATCCATATGCTGAACTACGCACTAATTTATTTTATTCTAAGGAGTCTATGTATTATACAATTTACGTATAAAGTATTTTTATATTCAAAATATTTAAAGAGCAACTGCGTAAAGCGAACCCACATCTGGAGCGGCTTGACTGGGTCACTACTTTTGCTTGATAGAAAATTGCAGCCAAATATTCTTATATTGTAGATGAATAAGAGGACGAGTGCTCTAAGTTTTTTTTCCTTGAGGGTGTTCAATTGGTCCTTCATTCTTATGCTGTTTGCTTTTATGATGTTAAAACTGTAAGAAGGTCAGTATAATTATATTTAGCTCTTCTTCTACTTTCAGCGTAATAATGTACACTGCTTTCGACTGCTGATGTTACTAGATACATTTATACTGACATACATATTTTCTTTTTCCCCACTAAATACCCCACACTGGGCATGATTCCTGAGCTACGGCGGACTTCAAAATCATTTAGAGATGGAATAGACTCGGAACAATTATTTCTGAATCAAATTTTTGTCTCGTAAACTAATACGGGTAGATCGATGTGGCACTTAAACGACTACGCCATTTGTCAACTTTTTTCCTCATCTACTCCTCCGATGATTATTTTGACTAGTGCATTGATATATTATATAGATATTATGTATCTATTTTATATTACATTTAGCTCAGTGGGGAGACCAACACACTGCGATGCAGAGGGTCTCGGGTTCGAACCCACGTCGCGCACCTCTCACTTTCGGAAGTTATATGACTTTTCGAAATTATGTGCGTATTGATTGACAATTATCGCCTGCTCCGTGCCTCGGAGAGTACGTTAATCCATTGGTCTCGGCTGCCATGAACATCTGTGGCAGTCGTTATTGGGAAGTCAGTGCCCTATAATATCCTGATACTGGTCTAGCCTTAGGGTATCGTTAGCCTTCGGGTTGCGGAGGTCAGGTGGCAGCCGCTCCGTGTAAAACTGATATCCAGTTAAATCCGGTTAGACCAGAAAAGCCGACCCCAAGTGACTTGGGAATAATAAAGGCTAGGGAGAAGACTATATTTATACGTTTGCAAAACATAGTTGGACATCTACATAATTATGTTTATTACCTACTTTACCACAGAAAGGTTTTCATTTTTATGTCAAAGCAATGTCTTACACACATGTACAAGTGAATTTAAGTTAGTACTTTTGTATATACTTGTGACGCAACGACAACGACAACACAAGTATACGTTGTTTGTTTACCTTCCCTTGTTTTAAGCGTCCCTTAAGTATGTTTGACTTGTCTACAGTTGTTTGCTATAGTGATTTGTCTGAGCTGTTACGCGAGACGAGTCTTGAAATAGGTGCGGCGTATACATCGTTTCGTCTTTACTCAACACCAACATTAAATGCAGCTCTTTATATTCTCAGTTTATATTATTTTAGTTTAAATGTTTCAAGCTGTCGTTCGTCAAAATAATTAAGTTTTCAATCATTATTGCACGAACATAAGTGATTAATTTTATAAGAATACATAGGTATATGCGTAGTCTAACATCTTAATCCCCGATGTGGTTGGCGGTGGTTTATTAAGCTTGCATTTCGTCAGATATAGTCAGTCTAGGAGGCGAGACTATTGCTGTTTACCAGACACCGTTCCAAACGCCATGCTACTAATGAGAATTTTCAACAGAAATACATACTAACACTTTGACAGTAATCGGTAAAAGTAACTTGAGCAGAGAACATGCTAGCCCGCGTGAGCAACTTACTCATGTAGCATGTGCTAGCCCCTAGCATCATAATTATAATCAAGCAAAATAAGACAGGATTCAGATGCAGGTTCGTAGTCTTGGACTTTGTTCTATATGCGTGTAGTCGCAATAATATTAACATTTATATAACTTGTAACTGGTACAAAAGAAATGACTCTTAAACTACCTACAAAACGTTTCAAAACGAAACACCAGTATGACTACAGTGAGTACCTTTCTTGGGAATCGTGTTAAATACATTAAAACATTATGCTACAGCTGTGCAACATTGGACGCGACTTTAATAAATTACATTCATCGTTCACTTGCGCCCAACATTTAAACATAAACTTCGCAGCGATATCTTAAACAATGTATAACAGAGGAAGGTAACGTACTGAGAAAATAATTTGCACCTTTTCTCCTTTGTTAATGCGTCCCCTAATGCCTTGTTTGAAGCACTGAACTTTTTTCATAAAAAAGTCTTTGGGATAAACTTGTACTTGGAGTTCCGTGCAAAAAAGAAACTGTTAATTTTTAGAAAATGTGGTACATATTTTGTATATTAAAAAATTTGGAGTAGTTATTACTTAGGACGCCCGTTAAAGTTTTAAATATTGTAGAAAATGAAGCAGTGTGTATTTGGGTAAGGAATGAAAATTTCTTTTTTGACTACGTTTGTTAAGAATAATTGAATTCCTGACCGGTGATTTGGGTATACAACTCAAGCTCTAGCCATCAGTGCCTTATATCTCCTATAAACGCTATCCGCGCCCTCTCTCTTCCACCTATATCTCCTATCCCTAGTGAGATACCGAGTGGTTTTGTTACCTTTTGTTTATATCAGACGTTGCGCAGATATGCATGATGAGTCTACAGAACTGCAGACAATGGTATGGTTGGCGATATGCCTTTATATTTTTATGTTGGCTCTGCAATGCTAAAGGACACAAAAATGTCTATAAACTTAGACAACCGTAAATTTGTCTAGAGTGCTGGATGATCTGCCACCAAAAATCAATAAACAAAAATATTGCTTTCATCCTTTTTTGTAATTAGTTATCTACCTAGTATTGGATTTCTTAACCTCTAAACAACGAACACGTTTTGAAATTTACGTGATTCTAAAGGACCACTATTTTACTCAAGCCCATGCTTTTTTAAATTCGTGATTTAGGACATAAATATTTTAATGTAATTGACACTTGCAAAATATCTTTGCTATAGTTTAGGCTATATTATCATTTATGTTTAAGTCTAACGTAATGAGGAGTGTGCCGTATACGCCTATAATTTTAGATCTCGTTCTGTTTAAGTAAATAAAAGGCTGAACATAGCATCTATTTACTTTGAGCTAGTTCTGCGTAAATATTAACACCAAAAATTAAACAATGTTCGAAACCTTATTTAGGCTGCCACCAAAAATTGCTACTTTACTGGATTAACCAAATACAAATAGTTAAAGTTTGAAATAAACTGGCTTTTTCCACAGTCAATATTTGAGTTACCGAAAACCTTGAGCAAGAACCCTTTCATAATTTCTTTTCTACTTGACCTTTAAAATAAAGCTTCACAAAATGGCAGTCTGTAAATCAACTAACAAAAGCAGACTTCTGTTAACGAGTTTTTATGATATAATTAATTCTAGGCCTTCAGTAGCTAAGTGAAAAATGATTAAACTTGGGGATCTTAGGTAAGTAGAATGGGACATTAACTTTTTTTATGATAACTGGCTAACTAGTTTATAAGTTGACGCGTTTGCGTCTAAGTTCGATTATTGGATCAGGCACCGTCCACTTGTATTCATCATGAAAATGATCCAAGTACGTTTACTGGGATCATTATTTATCAATCTACTGGGATCCCATGATAGTAGGGTGAGTATATTACCGTCGGAATATACTCACTCTTATATTATGGAATCCCCAATAATGTCTTCCAGGCCGAATTTCGGTTATGGCAACCAACCTTAATGGAGACTGACCCTTTACGCGGGACATATAATAGTCATATGGGAGTGCGCAAACACAAGTGCAGTCTCTGCTCCCTAACGCTCATAATCCGATGGAACGATAATTCGATCTGTAGCAAGATCAGTCGTACAAACCAACATCTTTATATGCTTTACGATGCATGCAGGCGTTAAAACGCCTGCATACCATGTAAGCACCGCCAACTTCCTAACTTCGAGCTGCTATTAAGATTTTTGGAAACCCCAAAATCTTTTTGTTAGTCTGATCCGGGATACAAATCCGAGTCCTCACGTACAACAGTAGCTTTCACTACCGCCACGCTGGTAGTTAGGTCTCTAATACATAGCTAACGAAATATGGTTGTAACTTTGCCTATCAGTTCACCGATATGCAAGTGTACCATAATTATTATTCTAGAGCACTTCTCCACGTTGGTTATAATGCTTGTACTAAAGGTAGTTATTATTCTTGTGACGGACGGCGCAGAGCGTAAGTAACAGCGGCAGCTCAACGATATAATTGTCACATTTGTTATCATCTACGTACATGTCGCTGACACGCTTAGCTTGTATAAATATGATAAATGCGTCTCTACTAGGCCGCCATTGTGTTTAGTTCCGTGCACTCTCTGTGTGTGGGTAATAAAAATAAACGTACTACATAGTCCCATAATATCCAGAAAGTGGCGCATTTCAGTTAACATCAGACAGAAATATACGAATTGTCTGCAAAAGTAATAACCTTACCTAACAATACAAAGTTCTTTTATAAACCAACCTATATATCGCCTTTAATATTAATATTCATACATGCCGCTTTTGTACGTAGCACTCCAAAAACCATTCTAACAATACTAAAATTTAGCGCATATTTTTCCAAAGTCCCTCGTTCTAGATAATTTTACACTTCCAAAGGGAAATAGACTATTATTTCAACGTGACATCCCCTAACAGTAGAGATAAGAGTTAAATGGGCGAACAAACACAGATCACGAGGGTTTTATTGCAATACATTACATAGATTGCGAAGTAGAGTGTTGGCAACCAAATAGTTTATTTTTGCTTGGAATTATACCAATTGAGTGCGAAAAGGGGATTTACATTATCATCAGCCTGTCTACGTCCTGCTGGGAAAAAAGAACAGAGGGGGCTATATATAAACGAATGTCATGTAATCTTAAGTCAGGTTAGCCTTTAATGAAATCCCGTAATCTTTACCTATTCATCCGAGAAGCAGCTGAGGTCTATAAAGATAACTAGTAGTTTTAGCTTTAAATTTGTGGTCATTTCTTTACTAATCTAGCTAAGCTTCATGTTTGGTTGGTATTGAAATTGCGATCGTTAATTGATATTTGATTCATCATTGTCAGTTATATTGAGTTTCATAATCTAATCTAATCAACAAACGTTTCGATTCTAGATTAGCCGATGTAATCTAGACATGTTCAAATGAATGATTCCGACGTTCGAGAATAAAACTTAGACAATCTTCAAATTACTATTATTTGAGTTCGACAGGTAAAATTTTGGATTAATTTCAACAACAGCTACTTAGGTGTCTCTATAATAACGTTCCAGAATAATTAGCTTAATCAACATTTTAGATTACTGAGATTTGAAATATTTTAAGGATTAATGGCTTAAAACATGTCTCGAAAAGAAATATATCTTTATATATATAATTCTTCTGTACTCTACTACTAGTGAACTCCTCCTAAACGGCTGGACCGATTTGAATGAAACTTTTTGTGTGTGTTCAAGTGGATTCGAGGATGGTTTAGATATGTTTTTTTTTTTCTCTTTTGTACAGGACAACGTCTGTCGGGACAGCTAGTATATGTATATTATTTGAAAGTTTCAAACTGCTTTTCCAGAAAAATCTTTTGCCTTTTACGTTTATCTTTGTTGGTTTTTGAGTAAGTAACTCAGTAACAGGTGTTAACGTTGGTATACTAACCGATCTATATGATAAAGAAAACATTTTCACAACTAATAGGTATCCAAGTTCTATTGGTTATGCAGCTTCACAAGAATTTTATTGGTACCCTTTTTCCCACGAACATAAGTAGGCAAATAAAATTTTTATTACTAATAACACAGTCAGTTGGAAAAAGGCACGATTTTAGTAAAATTAAGATTTGTAATATTTTTACGTTTGTTATTGAGAAAAGTCGAACTAAATAGACAAAATGGATTTGTTTTATGACTTAAAAATGTTGATTTGACTTTGCAAAGTTTAGAGGTTTTGGTTGATGTGGCATTGAATATTTCATTTTTCCAATATTCTAGTAACATTTTATGAAATATAAAAAATAGTTGAGTTGTAATACTAATACCTACTAGTGAAGGCCTTGTCGAAATAAAATCGAAGACGCTGGTTGTATATTAAGTGCCATAATGTGATTTCAAGCAAAATGTTATTTATTTAATAAAAATAATAACAGTCACTCCCTTGCTGTTAATATCTATATTATCAAACAAACGGGACAGTTGTATCATATGGACATTAAAGACTGTTAACGAGATGCCCACTGCATAATTAACGAAGTAAATGAACTATTGTTTATCAGATAATTTATTTATTCAATAGGTGTCTATAGTAGGGCTAAGTGTAACAGGTCATGTTTGGTTACTAGTACACCAAATTTTTTGACTTGGTAAGACAACTAAGAAAATACAGTACAGTAGGTGTATGTATTGAAATTAAACTACTATATACGGATTTTATCGCGTTGTTTATTTGACACTTTATTACAAAATTTTGAAAACTGTTACACTACTCTTACTATTAAACTTTACTAATTTTTAAGCTAATTAAATTATTGAAACTATTAAAACTATTTATACTATACTATTATACTATTTATATTTGTGTTTACACTTTCAACGTTTCGGTTGCTTTTCAGCAGCCATGGTCACGGGGAGACTAAGATGGCAGTTGTTTCAATGTTCCAGTGTAGTTATTTCAAATTACCCGAACATAATTTAATCATGGGTGTTTCTATTTACGTAGAATGAGCTCAAAGTATCATGAAGTCTAGCTGTGGTTTGCTTCTTCTTGGGTTTGAATAAATTTGGTTATAAAGTGTCAAATAAACAACGCGATAAAATCTGTATATAGTAGTTTAATTTCAATGAATAACATTCGTGTAAACAGAAGACAATAGTAGGTGTATGTATATTATTATTAAGTAATAGATCATAATGCAATATAAGGATAATAATCCTTAGCTCGCAAGTCCTAACACAACCAGTTAGATCGCAATTAAAAGGCTATATAATTATAAAAATGAAACACATCTGAACTTTAGACATATTATCAAAAACCAATTGCGATTCAGATGAATTTTTCTCGGCCAATCTGTTTATTTCCGTAACATGTAAAACAGCTTAAAAGCTACGTGTCTTCTAATTTCATCCAGTAGATTTGCTTTATAGTGTGATATACCTGAAGTTTGTTTGCCTAATGATCTACATAAATATTGTCGTAGGCAAACTGTTACCCACACATGCAAAGTTGCAGACAAAAACTAGTTCGTAGTACGTTTACTTAATATAATAACATAATCTAGAGGTTCCTTATACACAGTGTACCCTATCAATATATCCACTTAGTTTGCCATCTCACTCGACCTATATTGTAGAATTTATTTATAGGTTTCAATGTTGATCGAGCGAGTCAAGTGGGCACGGTATTTGAACACCCACGATTCCTTTAGACGCTTGAAGCCCTTGAGATTTCATTCTATTGGAGACATGGAGTGTGAATTGAGCTAAAGGGTTGGTTATAAACGAGCCAGAATTTGCTTCGTGGGAATACGAATTTTTCGTCATCAGTATTTTTATGCATCGGATTTGTAAATTTTATAATAATTTATATGCCAAAATACAAAACCATTATTTTTGAATCCCTATTATAGTGAACTTATGTTTATATTGACTTCGTTACAAAGCCTGTTTCGGTACTGAATTTTAAGAAAAATTCATATAATACGCGTCACCTATCTATAAAACAATTGTTGAATTCTTTATAGACCTGTATCGGTTCTGAAATCAAAAAAGAAGAAAATGAATATTTAACTAAAAAACACGTCGGCCATCTGTAAAAAATAGCAATTTGATGAATTTATCTCAAATGACCTAATGAATTTAGTACTAACAGCACATCACTTTTTAAGGTCCTTATTTTTTTTCTAGCACGATAACAAAATAAATATGTAGTAAAAATAATACAAATATACTTATTTATATAGATACAAAAAAACACAGGCTTCTCTTAAAGAAACTACGCAATACGTACTGCATTTACTCGTACATAATTTTGCATAACCGCTAACAAAATCTATAGATATTCAATCTATCAATCTATCGCTGTCAACTGCTGGATATTCGCCTCATACAGACTCACTCTAATTTACCCATCTTTATGGGTAGGCAGAAGAGTAGAACACCTACATTTCGCCAACTCTGTATTTAGGTCAAACAAAATAGGGGCAAGCTTCTTGCCTTCTAATGGCTATTTTTCAAGTCTTTGTTCTGCTATTGAGGATTTCCTTAAATCCCAATAACACTTTGCTTGACCCGGACACAGAATCTCGAAACTCAGACAAACATATACGTAAATGTATGCCACGGAATAAGACAGTCAAATAAAATATTTTCATATAATATATTTGAGGCAATATTAGCGCAGACTATTCTACCTAATTACGTCATAATTATATACAAAACTAGATTCTGTCAAACAGCAATGTTACGGATGATATACAGCTACTCTTGATTTGTTACTTCGGAGCCACAGACCGTGACTCGATAGTTCGGTCTGTATACGATAAATTTATATGCTTTGTCAGCCAATTTTGATGTGAGATATTTTATAGCCAAGGATATATTGAGCTTTGTTGAGCTTCGCTAAAGGCACGTTGTCTGGTTGTTCAGTTTATTGAATAATTTACTTGTCATATCAATCAACATTTGTACTCCTTTATATACTCAATAGACACTTGGAGAAGATTTTTTTGAAGTGAAAACTTCTTTGGGCGCGTTGAGCAGTTCTTGTGTGAACAAAAATCATAAAACTCGCGACATCGTCACGCTTCCACGCTTTCCATTTTTGAATTATTTTAGAATATTAACAATATCTCAGAAATGGTGTGTCCAACGCAAAAAATAACGAAATTTTGACCCCTTAATAACACCTAAGAGAGTACCAGGAATCCGAAACGCCCCTTTTCTTTTTCTTTCTTTTTTTTGTATAAATGTTTTCACTTCTATCGGCAGTCCCCAAAGACTGCCCCATTTTTTTTTATGAAGACAGGTCCTGTACTGGGAATACATTCCTGTGTCGCGAGGGACCTTCAAGCAACGAAAACAAAGAACATCTACAATCAACAATTTTTGTACTATAGTAAACCACGTGCGTCGTGCAATCTACTTTAAAATAAATTATGCAACTACCACTAAAAATCCCAACTTTATCAAATCTGGTGTTACTACTGTTTTAATTGGGTAGTATTTAACTGCACAGCAAAAAAAATACTAATTGCACAGCAAAATATGCTTACCAAAAATACTAATTGCACAGCAAAATATGCTTACCATAAATACTAATTGCACAGCAAAATATATTTGAAGAGATCAAACTAAGTCGACGGAGCCTACGGCTCCTATTTTTGGGTGGGTTTAAGAAGGAACCTAACATAATCTAACCCTTCCGAGACGAAATGCAGTGATTTGAGGCATATAGGTGCTCGTTATGCTGTGCAATATTTGCTGTGCAATTAGTATTTTTGATGGTCATTATATTTAATCCCGTTTTAATTTAACTGAAACAATATGTAGATCACACAAAAGTTTGTCTCCAGCAAAAACAGAACTCGCACCACGAACTTGAAGAAAACAAAACATGCAAGCAATTTTTGTCGGTTGAAGGTTGTTTACCCTTAATATATAATTATTATCATTGCATGCTAAATTAACTCTGCCTACATGTTTCCCTAAATGAACGCTCACGATGCGTGAAAGTATTTCTCATCTGACATCGTTTTTTCAAGCTTTGTTCCATATTGTACTCAGAGGAACGACGCTAAGTAAAGAGAATATACAGTACACTGAACTTGTACGCCAATTTGAGTCTTACACAATATGAACAATGTGAAACATCTAAAAATTCTCAAAAGAGTAGCAGACTAAGACACCTTTTACATTCGAAGGTATTTTATTGTTGGGTTCGTGTATATTTCCATTTTCTGTGTGTTATGACATGCATTTCTTTACACTATGCTTAAAGGAAGCACTTCCTTTTTTGACATTGTCGCCGCGTGTAAGTGGCGGTTACGACTTTTATCTTGACTCCGTCAATTAAAGACGCGACCTCGAATAGGTCGGCATTTTGTATAGTTATCACTACATATTATTACAAAACAAAGTTACTCGCTGCATCTGTCTGTCTGTTTGTGATAAACTCTAAAACTACTGAACGGATTTGCATACGGTTTGCACCAATAGACAGAGGGATTCACGAGGAAGGTCTAGGTGTATGTTTAATTTGTTAAAGTTCTGTGCGAAGCCGGGGCGGGTCACTAGTATAATTATAAAGGGAATCGAAGGCAGACACGTTTATTAATATTACCAATACCTATTAACATAATTAGATGATCATTTTCTACATAAATATATATTATTTAAATTCTTAAAAAATATATTCTTTGTGGCCGTTATTTCAATTTTGTTCATATTTATTTAAATTCGCCGTGACATAGTGCGGGCATTGACCTGTTTAATCAATAATAGCTACCAAACCTCGTCAACTGTTCCACTGCTGACCTCTTCACAGTATGAAAAAGCCACAGCCACGCTGGTTCAGTGTTTGACTTGTGACTTTAAATATCTTCGAAAACACAATGAAGAATTCTCAAATATCTTGATAAATTATTTGATACGGTTCAATATCTCGTGGTGTTGTGAGGCCTAAAAATATATATTGTACTGTAATGCTTACAGCTGCCATCTCTGAGTATAGCTTCTAGGATGTACACCTATGACTGAATCGCTAACTAATGTATCAACACACAGCTCAAACCACAGGGTCCAGAAACGTATCTAGAAATCCGCTGTAACTGTCTAGTTATTTCACCACAAGAAACAGAAACTAAGTTACAATTCAAACTCGGAAAACTAAATAATAACGATAAAAAGCTAGGTGTAGCCTGTCTTCAATCCTATTTGCAACACTCTACGCGTACAAAACCGGCAACGGTAGATGATATTATAATACTTGCAAACAGTTGTTTCCAGTTTCATAGTTACAGTGAATATTATGCTGCCAAGTTCGTCCGTTCATTAATTTGTCACCGTTTCATATGGATCCGGAGAACGTTTTCACCAGAGATTTGTGCCCAGAGGCAAACGTGCGAGCTGGCGAAACTGGGACAGTACTTGTAAATGGGCAAATGGGCATCCTGCAATGGGAGAATTTAATAAAATCAGCGATTTCTCATGGAATGTCTTTGGACTTATTAATGAAAAGCGAAAGACATTTTGATGAAATTGTCCTGAAGGTGAATTCTAACGAAAAATAAAATTTGGTAAGTGGAATAAAGATTAAAATGTTTGGCGAAATTAAAAAGAGAAATATGAGTATTCATTATATATTTATATATCTCCATTGTATAGAACAAAGATACCTTTTATTTATTACTATTATTTTATTACAAACAAGAAAATAATATTCTTAATTTAATAATAAAACGGTTCATAGAACTGTTTTAAACAGTTTGTCTGCAGACTCAGTTGATTTTCATTCTAGAGAAAGTAAGAAAAAGATTTTGAAGTGAAAACTTCTTTAGCGGCGTTGTGCACTTTTTTTGTGATGGGTAAAAAATTTCAAACTCGCGTCAGGACACGTGACCTGATCGAAAATTCATAAGACGGAGGGAGAATTGTCATGTTTGTGTACGATAGCGCAATAAATGAATATTGTATTTTACCACATAAATGATAGTACTTTTTATACTGATAATTAAAGCAATTCGTGCAAAATTATTTCCTAACCATTCCAAAATATCAAAAATGCACAACGTTAATATTCAAGTTTTCACTTCTGCCGGCACTCCCGGAGTGCAACCCGTTGATTTAATATCGGAATATCGAACTTATACGTAGTTATCAACCTTTTACTGTCAATGTGCGAGAGAAGTGATAAGTTATGCTCCTGATTACCATGTTGATTCGTCACTAATAGACGTTTATCTTTTAGACTCCCTAAGAGGATATTGCATATTTTAAATATTTATTTGTAGTTATATTTACGACTGTTTTTGGTTCGCACTTTAGAAAAGTGTTGCTAAGCTCACACCAAATCATCAACCCGTGACCACGTTTCATGCAAGTGGGTCGATACGCTGGAAAATAAATAAGTATTTATTACCTATACATAAATAAATTAATAATTACCATTGCGGTTAAAATGTGTGCCACTGTGACTCAATAGAATAAGTACATTTCGCACTCTTAATGAAACAAAGACCTATCTGAGTGTTTTAGATCAAGCAAATTTCAACTCTGTTTCAATTACTTAACCCAAATATAATATTAGAATTTATAGTCACACAATTAGAATTCAAATTACCTTACTTCCAAATTTCGACTTAAGTCGCTGTTTTAGTAAGAGTGCGATATGTGTACAAATCATAAAAGTCTATAAAGCTACATATTACTGTGTTCTTCTGTCTATTATGACCTACCTACGTATTTTTCACGAAACAAAAATTTACTGCAAATGTTGACTAAAACACTGATTTATAGTAGATCTTAAACTGCCATCTAGAATAATGGCTGGTACTGCTAGACCATTTAGTTGATAAATATACTTGTACTACAATACTATACTTATATAACGTTTTAACGTTTAGATCATACGTGCCTTTGTGGCGCAGCGGTAGTGGAAGTGATTGCATGATGTCTCGGTTCGTTTAACGGTTTTGCTAAGTGTTATAAGGTTTTTATATCAAGGAATTCTAGATGTATCTGAAAAAAGGGAATAAAACTATTACTAGTACTGAATCTTTAATTAATATCAGCCCTATATTAAACTGTCCCACTGGTGGGCACGGGCCTCTTCTTAGTGTGAGATCTATGCCAAGCGGTAAACATTTTACGTTCATAAGAAGTATATTGTGGTCTTAACCTTTCAATGAGGGCTATCGCTCTTGGATTTACCGTTAGAGGTGCTAGTGGATGGTAAGGCCTAGACGTCAAACTTTATAGTCACTTCAACAGTGACCATAGAAACCGTCTATTATTACGGCGAAATATTACGGCTTTTGACAGCAGCTGTGACAGTGTTGACAGGAACTTACTCGCTAGTGGCGCCGCCTGGTGAGCACAAAAACGATAGCCCCCATTTCTAACAATTGACATACCAATATGCCAGACATAATTCAACACCAATTGTATCTGGCCGTCAGTGTGCTGACTCAATAGGTTAATCATTACATTTTATAAATCATATTCCCCCGCCGCGTGTGTACGCGATAAACTCAAAACTACTGAACGGATTTTCATGCAGTTTTTACCAACAGACAGAGTGATTCATGCGGGAGGTTTAACTGTATAATGTAAGGTTTTGTCCTACCCGTGCGAAGCCACTGACTGTATTACGTAGACCCTAAACCTATATCAGGCGAAATGTGAATATCATGATAAAACTCACTCCTTCAGGGATATAGTCGTGAGACTAAGCATGCATTCATGACATGAAAGACCTTTAACATAAAAGATGATCGGAAAATAAATAAAATAAAAATACAAACTGAAATGCTTTCAATTTTTCAGAATTGACATCGCCTGACACCTTAAGGCAGGCTGTCTGAATAATCCTATTTCGCAAGGCTTTTGGCAAACATACCGTATTTACTCGATCCCTAGTGAGATCAATTCGTTTGAACTTCGGGTTTGATCACCCAATGTATGTACATGCTATACGATACGATTACTCACGGTCTTTTGTTATATATTATTTATAGCTGTAAGTTGCTGTCCGAAAATGTTAGTGTTTATTTGTTTATAGATATTGATTTATCGTCTTCAGTGTGTGTAGTGCAGTCATCATAACAATGTTTTCGTATACACTGTGATAGCCGTTACGACACAGATAGCCTCATATTGAGATCATTATATAATAATTATGTTTTAATATACCACTAACTTAAATTATAATAATAATATGTATTGTTTATCACCTTTTGTTTCTCGTTTTATATTTTTATTGTTTTTATTTTCGTATAATGTGTATAGCGTAGATTATGTAATAGAATTAAGAGTGCATCTCGCCGTTAAACAATTACAATTTGCGAGTTTAAAATCTGTAATACATCTAAGTTAATTGTAAAGGAAATAAATATTTAAAAAATAGATTGTTAATCGATATCATATATCTCATATATCTAAGCCTATGTAGTATTGTGTAAGACGGTGGTACTTTTCAAGCAAGCCAGATAATTTGTAACATCACTGCTTAGCCGGCTCTTCCATCTTTGTCTCATCTTTGGTTTGCATCTGTTACAAATAACCGATGACGATAGAGTGCACTGCGTCTATATTTGTGCATATATACAGCCGTAGCCAAAATCATTGTGAAGAGAGTCAGAATCCCAATTAGTAGAGACAGAATGCGAGTTTGTTTGTTTGTTTGTTGCGCTTTTACGCCCTGCCTACTCAACCGATCATCATGAAATTTCTCATAAACGTTGTTAGGGGTTAAAAAGGACACTGGGTATCTTTCATCTTAGAAAAGAGCTGAGTTTCTAAGCTCAGCCGCGGGAAAAAGCTAGAACAAATATATTTTTACAAGCAGCACTTCTGCAAGCTACTTTTATTGCTACTCACCACAGGAAATTACAGAGTTCTGTCCGTTTCCAAGTCTTTTCAACAAAATGGCTCGGTTGTGAAAGATGTTCAACACAACCCTCAAAGTTTGTACGCTAAACGTCCATTAATACAACAAAGTCGTCGACTACTAACTTATGAAATATGACACATTCAAGTTTCGCCTTCATTCATTTTCCCACACAAAGACAAAGCTGCTTAGAAAGGGTACATAGGATTGAAGTCTAAGCTGAGTATTAGTTTTCCTAACCTTATTTTGCGTATCTTTACTAGAATAATTTACTTGCTAGCATTATTTTTCAAGCGTATTGGGTTAGGTTTTGATCTTATCAGGTATACCTAAATGAAACCAGTTTTCTTTATAGTATGACAGATGTCCGACCTTCACAACCAAAAGAGCTAAAGATAACAAAACTAGTCCATGTAAGGTTTATAAGGAATTGTATTATTTACTCATCCACTTTATCGTTAATACATATCAAGTACCTATTTTCATAATTTTGATTTTATAGAATTCAGAGTCAAAGTAATAAATTATTTAGGCATTTAGGTCACAATGTAAAAAATGTATCTGCGAAAGACTGCAGGCAGATGCTGGCTGCGGCAAGCTAAAGACAGGGCGCTATGGCGCTCTTTGGGGGAGGGCTATGTCCAGCAGTGGACTATTATGGGCTGATGATGATGTAAAAAATATGAACATGACAGTTTATAAGTTAGTGAGTTTAGTGAAGTTACTGAATTTATATTTAGGTTATGTTAGTTGCTAGGTTTCAGCAGGGTCGCGACCGCATGTTCAAGTGATTTGCGCGGCCCCGCCGATAGTGGTTTTTTCGAGGGACACTGCGGTAGGTTTAGTCGGTATTCCGGGAGGTCCATTATCATTTCAACATCTTTCTTTTACCCCGGCGAGCCCGACATAACCCCTCCGCCCGCCGCCGCGGAGGGGTGTGCGTCAATGCATTCCCCAAGTAAAAAAAACTTGCTAGGTTGAGGCAAACGTTTGAATCCATGTCACTCTATAAATTCATCATCATTCAGTATTTTACAACGTATATGTACAAGTTCCGTGTAAATCATAGGCAAATACCATATCAATATGTATCCGTGGTATAAGTGGAGAAAATTGAACCGTAATTCATAAATATATATTACTTTATATAAACATTTGCTATATGCACTCTTTCTCCATATAAACTATGAATATAATATGCTAAATCGGACAGTACTCCGCGCGCGAAATATATTTAAAAAAGATACAACATTTTCCCTTTATTAATATATAAATAGTTTATCGTGCTTTACCTTTTTTAAATGCTTTTTGCCAAATCTCGACAACAATACTAGTAAGTAAGTAGTTATCAAATTGTCTTCAAGTAAGCGAGACAATATCCAATATCTCAAAAACTTTGGATACAAGAGCCGAGCTGTTCAGTTACCGAACAATTATAACTACGAGCCTAACTTTAGACGGTCTGTTATAACGTTGAGTGGCCGACATTTCCTGTAAATACTGGTCAACAGCAACTTTGGTCTGGTCTGGTCTGGTCAACAACAACTTTGATTTACAACTGAAACGAATAGCTTTAATTTAGATCCTAACTCCTAACTAATATTATAAACGTGAAAATGAGTTTGTTTGTTTGTTACCTTTCACGCATAAACCACTGAACCGATCATCCTAAAATTTTGCATATACGTTGTCAGGTGTACAGAAACGGACATAGGCTACCTTTCATCCCGAAAAAAATACTATTCCCGAGGAAACAACAATAACGTTCTTATAATAATAGATGGCGCCACATATCTTTCGAATCATGATTGAATTATATTATTACAAGCAGAGTACGACCCGAATTGATTGTCAAATTCTAAATTAACGTGGACGAAGCCGCGGGCAAAATCTAGTAGAAGTATAAAACCAATACGATTCAAACATTACAAGTCTGTGAGGAATTAATTTTTTTACTCCCGCAATAAGTATAATTCCTGTGTCACTGGGGACTACACAAACATTCGAACAACGGACTCAAAGAACACCCAACAATACCAATTTATTTTTGAATTTAAATGGTTGTCATAAAATTTATTATTTAGTGTGACAAGTTTGTGTATTTTTGTGATACGACTGGCTATTGTATTCAACGCAAGTAATAGGCGCCAAAACGCCTGATAATATGCGCATGTTGGGAGTCGTTTAGGCGTACATATGCTTCGTATAAACGACCGAAATGCGCAAGCTGCCCGCGCAAGTAATCTGTATTGCTTACATGTAGCCAACGGCAGCTACTTGTGTTGTGTATAGGTAATCTAGTGCTGATATAGGACGGACCTGCTACGAAAATAAAATATGAATGAAATCTTTCTTTTTACTGATTATAATTAATTGTTGATATAGCTATAAATTAACGATAGTATAGAAGAGACTTTATTTAGAGTAGACACTATACAAAAAAGTCTTTATTTAGTTAAAAAACTAAAAAAATATGTCATATAAATTTATCATATCAAAAATCATTTCCACGGAGTCAAAATTTCAGATTGATCATGAACTACATAGTGAACACAAATTCACAACCGCAGACCTCATTTATTCTGCTTTGCTAAAAGAAAAGTAATGTGTCCTATTTTTTCTCTTCTAATTAATTCATTGTGGGCACCAGAAGGTCTCGGGGGAGTTATCAAGCGCTATCGCTTACTCTTTTTATTGACTAGCGTTCGCTGTGCTAGTTTACAGAAATCCCAGTGGTAGACATTGGCCCAGTTAAAAGGTTAATACTGGATATTGGGTTTTTGGGAGTCCGTTAGAGCAAGCCAAAAATTTTTGTTATATATTTAAGACTTTTCTCGGCTGTTTTACTTTGATAAGCGAACATTTTGTTCTGAATTGTAAATATTACTAAATCTAGCTATAAAAACTGAACAAATATATTTACCTATTTCAATTACAGCATAAACGAATGTTTTATTGCCTAAAACCCATCCAAATGGTAAGTAGGATTTTTCTTTATTTAAATAGCTTTGTCGTTGAGCTTTCGTCTCTTTATAAAGAGGGCTTAATATGTTCAAAAACTTAATGGATAAAATATTAGATTTACGAGCGAGAGGTCGCGCTTTCGAATTCCACTTATTGCACTACCCATGTGTACCCACTCCTAGCTCAAGCATTCTAGATAAGCTGGAGAGGTTAACGATAATACTAGTAATTTGTAACCTCCAACAATTGCATCAGTCTTATTACTCATAATCAAAAATAGTCAAATGAAAATAAAAAATTTGGGCAGTCTTTGGGGACTGCCGATAGAAGTGAAAACTTTAATCCTTGATCATAAAAATTCTTTATAAACAAAAAAAAACAAAAAAAAGGGCGGGTTGGATGCTAGTTCCTGATCCTCTCTTAGCGGTTATTAAGGGGATCAAATAAGCGTGGCAGCGTGACGATGACGCGGGTTCCATGATTTTTGTTCACCCAAGAAGTTCTCAACGCGCCTAAAGAAGTTTTCATTTCAAAAATATTTCATTAATTTGCAAGCAAATAAAAAGAAAATATGATTTCATTACTAATAATACGAGCGATAACAGCTAAGTGGTAGATAATTATAGACACAAATGATTGTATTGCGTGACGTACTTTAAATTTGAGATGCTTCAACACGCAAGATTCTCGAAAATTGAGGTGTCGAGAGAAACAAAATACGCTTACTTAAATAGTATTTGAGTAGATTCGACTCAGAAATATAATTGTAATTAAATTCATTACACTTGGAAAAGCATTTTAATTACAAAACATTAATTAAAGACGGTTATAATAGAAAGCAACGTACCCTATTCCTTAAACTTTGATGAAAATAATAAATATTTTAACGATAAATAAAAGCGACCTTAAAAACATATCAAGTAAGTGTTTTGAGTCTTAGGTAAGCTGCCAATCGAAACTAGATAATGCGGAGTCAGTGTCACAAAATTGAATGATCATTTTATTTATCGGTTGAGCAACGTCGGCAATTTGTGGTAATACATAAAAAGTACGGGTTAAAATGGTATCGTGGTTTTTAATGAAAATTTTGTAAAGACTTGGTGAATAAGAAACTCAGAGGAATGATAATTTTTGGTAAATGCGACATGGATACCTCACACTATATGGCATTAACATTGCAAGATTGCTTGTATCTGCTTTTGTGTCACTGATCCCATAGCATAATAATTAATTTGCATTACGGTCGATTGTGTCGTCTTGAGTTTTTTCGAAACTGTGTAGTTTGCCACCCTGCACTGGGCCAGCATGGAGGACGATCGCCAAACCCTTCTCAAAAACCTAAAAAAGGCCAGCATTGAGGCAGATACCTCTATACAGGGATGAAAATATATTATTATTATGTATACTAATAAAAGCTGAAGAGTTTGTATGTTTGGTTAAACGTGCTAATCTCAGGAACTACTGAGTAGAATTGAAAAATTATTTTAGTGTTGGATAGCTCATTTATCGAGGAAGGCTATATAACATTACGCTACGGCTAATAGGAGCGGAGCATCAATTTAAAATATAGCAAAAACGGGAAATATATTTTTATGATGCAGACGAAGTTGCGCGGATCGGCTAGTACTAAATAAAACAAGTGAAGAACTAAATATACCTAATAATAATAATCTATATATTAATACGTGAAGCAAACATTTTTGAACCCTTTTTTACGAAAATTGCGCAGACTGAGGAGTATAAAATTTGGCACAGTTAAAGTTTATATGGAGAAGGGAGGGGGAATCCTAATATTTTTATAAAATATGCACTAGAAATAGGTACATTAAATTAATGAAAAAACACTACACGCACACAACCATGCATTTGACACACGCAGTCAAATCGCATAGTATTTCGACATTGTTCGTCTGACGTCGTACAATTCTTTGTAACTATGGTTACCTATACCTTATTTATATGTAATAGATAAAAACAGAAAACAAAGTAACAAGCTTAGGAATTTTGGTCGAATTTTGACCACTAGGCGACCGCTAGTTAGTATTGATAAATAGAGTTTACAAAATAATAAAAATATATATATACGGTCGAATTGAGAAACCTCCTCCTTTTTTGTAGTCGGTTTATAAAATAAAGATAATACATAGACATGGGTATCTATATACGTATTGTCTACTATCGAAATAAAAGAAGTAACAAAATATAGATTGAACGTTATATCGCTATTCTTGCAACGACGCAGTCATCCTAACTAATATTATAAAAGCGAAAATGAGTTTGTTTGTTTGTTACCTTTTCACGCCTAAACCACTAAACCGATCATCCTGAAATTTTTCATATACGTTGACAGGTGTACAGAAACGGACATAGGCTACCTTTCATCCCAAAAAAAATTACTGTTCCCGAGGAAAACAATAATAACGTTCTTAGGATAATAGATGGCGCCACGTGTCTTTCGAATCATGATTGAATTATATTATTACAAGCAGAGCACAACCCGAATTGATTGTCAAATTCTAAAGTAACGCGAGCGAAGCCGCGGGCAAAAGCTAGTTTATAAAAATAAAGACAAAATATACTGTACACGCCGAACTGTTTCACGTAATAACAAAACATAATAAAGGAAGTTCTCGGCTTCACATAGTTTTTAGTTGCAGTCGTTTTATTTGTCACGACACATAACACGTAACAGTAACAGTACTAGAGTGGAACTTATTTTGTTTGCAGTGTGCCACACCTGCGACGTGTATTTGATTTGGTGCTCAATAACCGAGAAATACTGGCTCTGATAAGGGAGAACTCGGTTTTATAGCCAAGGCTTTTGTTAGCTTTCTGAAGTACTTGTATTGTGAATAGCTACTATAACTTATTTATATAGATACATATGTATAGTCTTACGCCTATTTCGCCAAAAGGGTAGGTAGAAAGATATTTCACCCATCTTTCACTAAATATAGTTTTAGGTCTTACGTAAAAGAAGACGAAGCTATGACAGTCAACCGGGCAGAGCACCACACTCCTTGCTGCTACAGAGAGCTTATTAGTCGTTTCGCACGAATCAGTTCGGACGAATTGAGCAAAACGATTAAGCGAACAAACAAATTTTTTGAAGTGAAAACTTCTTTAGCGGCGTTGTGTACTTTTGTTGTGATGGGTAAACAATGTTAAACTCGCGTCAGGACACGTGACCTAATCGAAAATTCGTAAGACTGAGGGAGAATTGTCAAACTCGCGTCAGGACACGTGACCTGATCGAAAATTCGTAAGACGGAGGGAGAATTGTCATGTTTGTGTACGATAGCGCAATAAATGAATATTGTACTTAACCAAATAAATGATAGTACTTTTATACTGATAATTAAAGCAATTCGTGCAAAATTATTCCCTAATCATTCCAAAATATCAAAAATGCGTAACGTTAATATTCAAGTTTTCACTTCTGCCGGCACTCCCGGAGTGCAACCCATTGTTTTTTTTTTTAATTGTCGTTTTGCACATTTCGAGCGAATAGATTCGTGCAAGTCGCTCAATAATTCCGATTAATATTCGAGTAATTATACTGAGAATTTCTTGAAAGAAAACCCAATAATTCGTTTTCATCCCCGGGAATCGAACTAGAGACCTCTTGCACGGCAATCGCATTTACTTTCCCAGCGCCACCAAGGCAGTATTTATATTAAGCTGAGATTTTTAAGAAACTTTAAGTAAGTTTAAAACAATACTTTATACAGAGTTATAAAGCTTTTTCTTACAAAAATTTATTTAAACCCTCGTGAATTGTCGTTTAAAATCTGTTTACAAATTAGTCGTGTTACTATGAATTCTCGGGTCTGATGCATCATACATCAGATTTTCCTGTCACATTCTTTTTACTGAAAGGTGAGAAAGCATGGTTTATAGGTACCATAACGACGATAAACTCACTTCATTTTAAGTAGAACTAATGTAAAACACTGGATTTAATCACATACATGTATGTGATTAAATCCAGTGTATATATATATAACCCTATGTATAGGGTTATATAAAACACAATAATCTCTTGACAGACCTTTGCCTTCTTGGCCAATGCCTTTATCATTTCTTTTGGATTCTGGGTCACTGTATAATTAAATATCGCTCCAAGTTATAAAGTTATTGTAACTTACTTATGCGTATCCTAACTAATATTATAAACGCAAATGTGAGTTTGTCTGTTTGTTACGCTTGCACGCCTTCACTATTCGACCGACCATCATGAAATTTCGCATACGCGTTGTCAGGGGAACAAAAAAGGACAATGGGTACCTTGCATCTAGAAAAAAAATACTGTTACAATTTTTTTTTTTTTTTGACCCAGGAAAATCTTTGTGGATACCCCCTCCCCCGGGGGGAGGGTGGTTATGACTGTTACTTATCTAACCTAACCTACATTTACGTGAACGAAGCCGCGGGCAAATTCTAGTGAATATATAATATACATTACTAACCTTTGTACATGACTTCATCTGCATAGACTACCAGTTCAGTTATGACGGCATAAGTGTACGTTACACTGTGTGCCTAGATATGATGGTATATCTATACAAATAAATAAAATTGAAGTGTCTGCTTGTAATGTCAAAATAACAGCTTTTTATTTAATGCATATGAAAGTATATAAGATACCTATAAGAAATCATCTATTTTTAAAATTTTTGTCTGTCTATCTGTCTGTCTGTCTATCTGTTTGTTCCAGCTAATCTCCAAAACGGCTGAACCGATTTTGACTGGACTGTCACTGGCAGATAACTGATGTTATAAGGAGTAACATAGGCTACTTTGATTTTAGAAAAAATAGGGTTCCGCGGAGACAAACACTTTTTAATTAAAATCTACGCGAACGAAGTCGCAGGTAACAGCTATATATAAGTGAACTAACACCACGCCAGCTTCTGAATTGTAAATCATCAAATTGTATCATTGTATTACCTAATGATCATATTGACCGTAAGTATTCATTTGATCCTGAAATAGACAGACAAAAATTCCAGCCAAATATTTTAGATTCAGAACCTTTTAAATTTTCCAATTAGTTTCTGGAGACTTTAAGGATTAGTTAGTAGAGGCGCAGTCTCGTTTCAGTTTTATAATAGCAATAAACTTGCAGGACATGAAGGCAGACTATAGAGATATACAATTGCCATGCTATTTTATTATGTATCTAACAGTAGCTACTTTTCTTCAGCAATAAAACGCCATTCGAGTATACAGTACAGACGACTGAACAGTCAAAAGTCTTGGTTCAAACTCAAAGCTCGTCAAATAACACGTCCTAGTTTCTTTTGTAAAATAAATTGTAGACTTTTACAGTGAAAAATGTAGCATCCATTTATTTCCTTTTAAATCTTGCGAGAGAGGATACAAATACCTTCGCACGTTGAACGTGCCATTTGAGATAGATGCAAAGAAACTTGCAGTAAGTGATGTGATTTTTATCATTTACTAGCTTTTGCCCGCGGCTTCACTCGCGTTAATTTAGAATTTGACAATCAATTCGGGTTGTACTCTGCTTGTAATCTTAACTAATATTATAAATGCGATGTAATCCTGCTACATGTACCGTTTGTAAGCACAAATTATAGGCAGAATTCCTATTTAATAAGGTCATATCGTACGTACAACGTGACATGCCGGCATGCAGACATCGATCTTTTTAACACCAAAGTTACCACATTAAGGAAAATATTGTGTGATAAGTTCTTTGTTAACAATAATTGTGTTTAATATTTTGTTTAATTTGATCTTTGTTGTTCTAGAATCTACCTATCTACCTATAAGTGATTTTATTTATCTCTAGCTGTTTGTAAAAACTTTTCATTGGCCTTATTTATGTTGTTCATTTTTTATTACTTGTATCGTATAGCTGTAAGTTTTCCATTGAATAATAAAATAAAATAAATAAAATAAAATAAAATGAGTTTGTTTGTTTGTTACGCTTTCACGCCTTAACTACCCAACGGATCAACATACAATTTTGCATACACGTTGTCAGGGGTACAGAATAGGATATAGGGTACCTTCCATCCAGAAAAAATAACTGTTGCAAACCTAACCTACTTAACCTACATTTACGCGAGCGAAGCCGCGGGTGAAAACTAGTAATATATAATTAAATCATGATTCGAAAGACAGGTGGCGCCATCTATTATCATAAGAACGTTATTGTTGTTTTCCTCGGGAACGGTAATTTTTTTCGTGATGTCCGTTTATGTAAACCTGACAACGTATATGCAAAATTTTCAGGATGATCGGTTCAGTGGTTTAGGCGTGAAAAGGTAACAAACAAACAAACTAACTCATTTTCGCTTTTATAACATTAGTTAGGATATTGTTTTAGTGTTTGAATTTAATATTATTGTTGTTTTGTTGTTCAAAATAAAGATAATTTATTTACGTATATAAACTTTCGCCTGTATCATCAAAAAATTATTTGATTGTTTTTATTAGAGAAGTCTCGCACTAGAAATAATTCTTGTGTCACTGGAGACTTTCCAAACATTGAAACAAAGGACACAAAGAACACATTTTTGTTCCGCGTGGGATTCGAAACCACAACACCCGGCGTAGTGACAATGGCAAGGCGATCCCTTAAACCACTACGTCATCCGTGCCGTCAAAGTGGTAAGCAAAGATGTGTTACACACACATTTAGAAAGTTTCAGTTTCACGTATAAGGCCGGGACTCCACCAAAACGGAGACGAGACGAGCGGAGAAGAGATATTTTTTAAACAACCAATAGAATTGTGTTATTGACACATCTCCTCTCCGCTCAGCTTCAATGGAGTTCACTGTGCGGAGATGTGTAATATTTGTATGGCGCGATGGAAGCGGAGATGTGAGTGACGTGCAGTGAGCGATGTCACTCAACGCCTCGCACCCGAGCTGAAGAACATCTCTTCTCGCACAGCACACAGCACACCTCACACATCTCCGCTTTGGTGGAGTCCCCCGAGCTGAAAAACATCTCTTCTCGCACAGCACACAGCACACCGCACACATCTCCGCTTTGGTGGAGTCCCGGCCTTATAAAGCGAACCTATTGACGTCTACCGGACATAATTCACACACATACTTTCGCACTCAACTGCAAAACAAATGCTAAAATGAAATATAATAAAATTCTATACTTTCCAATTCTATTATATCTTTTATTTCCTTTGTTGTAAAGTTAAAAGAGACTAGCTTCCACGACACAGGGAATACCAGTTTTCGAACAATGACTGTAACTTTTAATATTGGAACAATAAAGCATTGTTGTTTTACTAGATTTTGCTTGTAGCTTTGCTTGCTCTTATCTAGATATAGTCAATAAGTTTGTATCCCTCGAGAACAGTAGCTATTTTTGGATGAAAGATACCCTATGTCCTATTATGTACTCTTGATAACATGTATGCGAATCATCAATTTCACGATAAGCGCTTGAGTAGTTAATGTGTGAAAGCATAACAAACAAACAATCAAACTCACATTAGAATTTATAATATTACTTAGAATTTTTAGGCTTTGTGTAGATAGTCATCGTAAGAGAAAATTATAAGCGCTTTTCCGACCCGAAAATTGAATTCGTCGCGATGGCACGCAGATATTCCGCTGAACAAAATAGGCACCAAAATTAAGGTTTCAAAGTATCCAATCGTCTATTAAGACTAGTTCGTTTGCCAGTGTCTTGAAAACTGTGACATTTTATAAGCACAAAAAAAGCAATATTGGTCCAGCAGTGTGAACATATTCCAGACTGTCGATTTTATAGTTCAATTCCTGGAACAGATTGAAGTTATTCAGCTTTACTCTGAAAGAAACGGTCAAATTTCTCCAATATGTAGCTTTTTCGGTTTTGAAACCTAAGTATCCGAGAAATCGCTTTACTTTAGGAAGACCTAAGTAGCATATACCTACAACTGAATTATGGGGCAGATAATAAAGCTACTCTTTAAAACTTGATGTATATCTTTAAAAATGCCGATTTAATATATATTATAGCGAAATTTGTGTGTATTTTGTGTGAATATTGTGTGTTAACCAAATATTTTTATATGTCACAAGGGACCTTACAAACCTAATAACAACTAACACAAAAGCACCCAGACTCTGTATGGTTATTTATGGATCACACAAGGTTTAGTGCCGTGTGGATCGAACTAACACTTGACTCACAGGCAATACCGGCGCAAAGGTTCTACTTAAACCACAGCACAATACCTGCAGTTAGTATAGTAGAATATGTAACAACTAAAAGGGCATTCTTATAAAATATAGCTATTCAACACAACTAACAGATCCGATCCAACATCTCACAGCTTATATTGTACTAGAGGATGCCTGCAGCTACGCCTGCACATGTTCTTTTTGTCTCTATTTCTTCCCAATCCCGTGGGAATTTCGGGAAATCCCTTCTTATCTTTTCTTATCTTATGTGGGAGCCAGTCAGTGCAGACCGGCGACACTTCGACCCAGTGGGATCTTTTGTGTCGACACTTTCCCAATAACGACTGCCATAGATGTTCATGGCAGCCGGGACCAACGGCTTAACGTGCTCTCCGAGGCACGGAGCAGGCGATAATTGTCAATCAATACGCACATAACTTCGAAAAGTCATATAACTTCCGAAAGTCAGAGGTACGCGACGTGGGTTCGAACCCGAGACCTTCTGCATTGCAGTCTGTTAGTCTCCTCACTGAGCTATCGCTGCTCTCCAAATCCCTTCTTAGTGCACCGCTACAGTACCCAAGGAACATACATGCCAAATTTCAGCTTCTTGCGTTCAGTAATTTCGGCTTTGCGTTGTCTGTCAGTCACTCAGTAACGGAAGAGTTTTATATATATAAATAAAGTGTATACACGATATTCACATTAGAAACAGTGACATATTATTTTCATTTTCTTCTGTAAACCCTAATAGATTCATTTAAGAGCTTAAGTGAAAATAATAACGTAACAAAAATAAGTAAATGCGGTCAAGTGTTAGTCAATTTTTGGCTATCAATAGGTTCCAAACAATTGCTGAAATTTGTGATTTCTGCCTACCCTTTCGGTGTTATCCAGGAGCCTGTGCACATATTATATTGTGTACTCTTTGCCAAAAGATTTTAATATTATTTATTTATTGTTGACAGGCCAACAGTGTAAATATACAACGTTGCTTAAAAACTGTCGAACTATGTATTAAAATTGTTTTTTGAAAGATTTGTACGTAGTCCATGCCATTAAGAATACAAATAAAATTGCTAAAATTGAATTTTAGACTGGCTTTATAATGTTGGAGAAGTGATATATTTAGGTGATATTGTTTCTAAGTACTCTTGTGACACAATTGTTCACAATTATTGTTTTTGTTGCTTGAGTATGAAGCTCAATAAATTGTAATGTTTTCTAGCAATTTAGTCCACAAATGCCTGATACTCTTGTTAAGAAAAATAATTAGACTAGAAGTAGGTTCACTTTGATAGCGCAATTGAAAAGAACTGAACCTGTGAACTCTCGATATTAAGGGCAATCAAGAATCGTAATCGATTCCTGCCCAGTAATCATACTATTCCTACCATGGAATACATAAGGTAATGATTTGATCGTCCTCTACGATGAACCGGAAAAACGGAGTAATGTTACTTTGAAAGACATAAATCCAAAGAAATTTCATGGTAGATATATTTTAAATATATCATTCCCCCCAAAGTTTGGGATAAATATGTTGGTGGTATCATTCTACCGATAACTACTAATACTAACAGAACTAATTAATCAATAAGTGCCACAATTTAATATAATATAAAATAATAAATTATAGAAATGTAATATGTTTCAGGCTATAACGTCACACAAATAAACGTTTCAGTATTGCAATAAATATTCTTCATAGAATGTTCGTTTAAAACAGTCGCATGTCGCTTAAGGGCAACTTTTTGTTCACAACAGAACGTTAGAACACAACAGGCCCAGGGTACCTTAGCACTAGAACTTTGAGACAAAGCGTCGTTTGTTTCAGCGTTTATTCTTTGAGGCTTTTGTCGCGTGGGTAATTAAATGTGGAACGCACTTCTATATAAATTGTTCTGTTTACGACGGTATAAATCTGTGAATTATGTTGTTGTTGATAATTTAAATTTGTCTTACACGCTTTGAGTACATGAATAATACCTACGTGAAGTAAAAGAAAAAGAAAAAAAAAATTGGGGCAGCCTTTGGGGACTGCCAATAGAAGTGAAAACTTTAAAATCCTTGGTCATAAACACTTATATATAAAAAATTAAAAAAACAACGGGCGGGTCGGATGCTAGTTCCTGATACTCTCTTAGAGGTTATTAAGGGGGTCAAAATTTCGTTATTTTTTTGCGTAGGACGCACCAATTCTGAGATATTGGTAATATTCTAAAAAAAATAATAAAGCTTGGAAGCGTGACAATGACGCGAGTTCCATGATTTCTGTTCACCCAAGAGGTGCTTAACGCACCTAATGAAGTTTTCTCTTCAAAAATAATGTACTGAAATTATTGTTACTATATAAATGACGCGTAGGTAGATGTGTGGAGTTACAAGGCTCGATATGATACGCAACGAGTATGTTCGTGCTGGTCTCGGAGTTTGCGATAAAGCCGACCAATTAAAATAAAACCGGCTGCGATGGTTTGGACATAATATAATAATATGTATTTAGACGGAAGACCGTCTATACCGCTGATAAGAAACGTTGCACTCAACCTTCTTGGGCAGCGGTGTTTAGGGAGACCAAAGAAGAGATGGTTGAGTTTTGTGAAAAACGACATGAAGCTGTGTGGCCTTATCGAAAATGATGTCCAGGATTGGACAAAGTGAAAAATAAAGAGTAGGAAAGCAGACCCCGGCGTGAGAGGTTGGGACAAACGCTAGGAAAAAAAAGATGAATCACGCGTAGGTACCAACGATTCATCTGTATCTAATACAATTTTATAAATGCGAAAGTAACTCTGTTTCTCTGTTTATTTCTTTAACGGCTAACTGGCTCAATGTAGCCTAGGGAAGCCATAAGCTAAGGAGTGCCAAACGAGGGCTGTTCAATAAAAAAGCATACTAGCCGAATAATTAATAAACTACGTTAAGTAATGGCTATCTATACGTCTATACAAATAATGAAATTGAAACTATTGATACTAGTATTTAAGAGACAATATTATTGTAGGTTAGGTTCGTTTATTTTTGGAATTTTCGTCTGTCTGTATGTTTGTACACGAATCACGCTGAAACTACTACATGAAATTGAATACGCTTGACATAATTGTATAGCTGAAGATCTAACTTAAAATTTGGTCTATGTATCATCTTGATACACCGCCTAAAAATCGAGTATAACTTACATGCAAATATTCCACTCGTACAAAATCGTGGGCAAAAGCTAATATAAAAAAATGTCTCTGTTTCCTGCGTCGCGGTTTTACAAACGTATCTGCATTACAGTTATCGTAGAATCAAATAGCATCATAAAACTTTTACATCTGATATGTAGTTATTTCGTAACAGTTCCAGCTATCTTTTAGAAAATTTACGGTATGAAGTAGAATATAAGTACGTCAGCAATACGATGAGATGAATTTGAATATGCTGCATATTCACTTAAATCCCGACTTAGTTCGGTGCAAACATACATTATCACCTATTTACGATTGCCTATGAGCAATATTTTATATGTTTTAGGTGTGATACAAGTTACTGATGGTAGCGTTTCGCAAGTAATTATCGTGTTAAATATTTGGCATATAACTATTTACTTGACAAATGGCAGACAAAGAGAGCTTGACAGAGGGTAGTTTTAACTACGTATCGGTTGTTACATTAACACAGACAGTAAAAAATAACTGACTTACTAACTTTTGCTCGCGGTTTAACACATGTGAATAACGGCCATAATAGAAGTATGCTGTGTGTTAATTCACGACATGATCTATCTGTGAACCAAGTTTATTATCATAGACTACGATAATTGCCACTAGCTGGCGAATATATGACCCACTTACTACTTCAGATTTTCTAACATATTAGCACAATCTAGCTTAGGCATAATAAGCTTATAACTTTATAAGTATTAAAACAAACCAAACCTTAATCTTACTATAAATAATTACAAATTACTTAAAGCTACGAAAATGTTTATTATTACATAAAACTTTGTACTTTTAATCGTTTGCCAAGAGAACATCGAAAGGAACTATAATTAAGTAAATTAAGAACTGAAATGTATCCTATAATGAACCCAATAAATTTAGTTTGGTATAAGTTTGGAGATTAATATTTTTTGGGTTCAAAGTACTGCGTCAATTAGATAAAAATAATATTATCATAATGGTGGATTGTTGTACAATATTTAATAGAGTCGCATATTCATTCATATTTATTTATAAAAATATAAGCTTACAGTATAGGTACACCAAATCACTTATATCTATGCTAACTATACTAAAATAAATTATATAGTACTACAATGTTAACAGGATCTTAGACTAACATAACAAAAAGGAAATAAGATAAAAAATAAAAACAAAAACAACCTCTATGTAGGAACTATGACATTACATTTTACATAGGTAAATATAAATATGTTTTAATATTACATTCCGGGTGTCAAAAAATATGTCTGCATCTGGACTATATTGAAGGAACTCGTTAATAGGTCGAATTGCCCTAGCCGTGGGGCTGCTCCCAGATTGTCGAGAGCGCCACATAGGTGGATAGCTCAGGAGTCTATGCAGTCGTCTTCCCACACCACGCATATATTGGTCGGGAACGTAGAAATGTATCGATTCTCGTACAACAGGGCTATCTACTTTATCCGCTTTATATGTTTATTTTAATCGTTTTCACTATGTTGTCAGTAAAGTCGAAATATAAAAACTGCCGGTGGCGAAGAGTTACTTATAAATATTAGGGGTTAAAGTATGAAATTGACGATTTGTACTGAAAAATTGAATCTCGTTTTTTTCTAAGATGTACCATATTTATTTAATCGAAATAGTTAACCTCATTATCTATACATTGCTGTCATCTAAACGAAAGTTCATTTATGCCATTACGATAGAACTCCGGGGATCTAGACTCGACAAACTGTGTAAAAGCATTTTGTACTGCCTCCTGGGAAGAAACATTTTTATCACTTAGAAAATTGTTCAAATCACAAAAAAATGGTAGTCCGTTGGAGTAAGGGCTGGCGAGTATGGAGGATGACGTATGGTTTCTATCTGCAGCTCCTGTAGAGTTGCAACGGTTTTTCGAGCTCTTGCATTATCATGGAGCAATAATGGTGAAGATCGATTCACGAGTCGGGACTGTTTCACTGCCAGTTTCGCCATCATTGTACGAAGTTCGGCACAGTAAACATCTGCTGTTATTGCTTGACGAGACCTGAGAACGCTATAGTGAATAACACCATGAAGAGACCTCCAAACAGTTACCATTACCTTTTTATTGGTAAGCTTTGCTTTAGGGCACTGTTGCGGCGTTTGACCTGGGGTCAGCCATTGCATTTTTACTTACGGTTATCGTAATGAATACACTTTTCATTACATGTCACAATTCAATCCAATATTCTTTCATTTCTGTACCGATTCAACGATTTTGTCAATTCAAAGTATCAACGGCAACTTCATACTTTAACCCCTATTACTATGAAACGATTGCAAGGACAGTGCAATGATGTAAATGGTTATCTCACTGCTATCACTGGCACTACGCCGAGTATAGAGTATTCGAACCCCATATAAGAGAACATTGTAACGATGGGATGAACGCTAACATATAATAATTATAGATAGGAATATGAGACATCGACACTTTTACGTACCGGGCGTTAAATAGTTAGTGTAATTACTTCTTCAGTTTTCTGTAAGTGTATAAATATGGTAATTTTCCAAATGAGTTGGCCCAATTTTGCGATAAATTATGTATCTACTTATATAGCTGCAAGGCCAATCAGAATATTTCTTCTTAGTATTCCGATTGCAAACATTCTCTAGTCTATTTTATTTATTTATCGTATTGGGTGTTTAACCAAACATACAATAAAACAAACCATTATAAAATCATTCAGGTATGACTAAAACAGGAAGGAAATAAGTACATCTGAGTCTCTAGAAACTACAAATCGTAGATAACCATCTATATGTACCTATTGTAGTCTTTAGATGTATCTAAGTACTAGTAAGTCATATTATTTCACTACATAAGACAAGCGAAAAAAAATAGACTACACAAATTACCTATATTGTTTCGGGCGCGGCCTTATTGAGTTGAACGTAGTCTATATTTGAATTAAATGTACTATGATACCGCTATCGCCTACAACTCAAACTAGTGCAAATATCGGCTTTCAAAGGTAGCGTGGCACGTAATAATGATTGATGTTCACATTACCATATCTGGCCCCTATTTATCTTATATAAATCGCAATTGACTTGACACGATCCATTTATGGTGATACATTATGTATATTAACTGTTGTAAGTAAATATCTGCACCAATGTATACCATATAACATGTATGGCATGCAATCGATAAACCTTGATTTAATGGGGTTCATTTTGTATTAGATATTAAGCAGCCCCATAAAATGTTATGATTATTAGTGGACTGGGGTATCTCCAATGTAACTGTGTTGAGCGAGGAAATGTAAACAAATAAACAAAAATGTTATTTCATAAATTTTATGATGCTTATGTCAGATACTAGTTCTTGTATAAGATGCGGGTAAAAAGCACAAGTTAATATCCTTGCGTGGGTGGTGTGCATCGTGAAAATAACGGGCGAAAGACACCCGCGCAAGTAATCCAAATCGTTAAAGCATGAGCGCATGTGTGCTACAAGCGCATTTAGTTTGCGCACGTAGTCCACACTAGTAGTTTTCACATGTAAACCGCGTGATTATCTTTAGATAACATGGTTTTTTCCATTAAGATCATAACTCTTTTCATACATCGGTATTTCGGTATAAACTTGGAGTATCACTTCAACTGGCAGATCAAATGTAGAAAAAAATATTTTCCTTTTTAGACACATCTATCTATGACATAGGTGCCTTTACAAATATATAATTAACGGACACAAAATACATTAAAACTTAGATCAATTATTATTATTGGATGACACCTGAATAGCCTCGTGTTTCTGCTATTATTAAGTTGTCAAGGACCTTTAAGAAAGTTATATGCTGTTAACAGCGGACTAGTATTCAAGCTCATTAAGATCAGCTTATTGTTCACTAGCTATGAATTTATATATAAAATAGTAATAATTAAATTTCCATCACGGGGTACTACTAAACAAAAGATATTAAGAGAACATAAAATACTGTAGATTGCTCCGGTAATCTGTGAAGGTTTGATTTCAAAGGCTTTGTTAGGCAGATTTGTTACTAAATGTAAATTGGGCATTCATTAAGTGTACAAGATTTCTTTATGTTTCAACTACTTAATTAATTAAGATACGCGTAAGAAATTGTCTCTATAATATTATAAGAATATTGCATGTCGAATAGGATAGTTAACATTTTTTTTATTATTTAACTTATTGGGTCACAGCGGCACGCCGGTGGTAAGTCACAATAGACTTTTAATTTATGTTAAATATTCTAATATTGAAATTAAACTACTTTATACGGATTTTGTCGCGTTGTTTATTTTAAAAACTTTTATTACATAATTATCAAGTCCGTATAAAGTATTTTAATTTCAATGTATAACATTCGCGTAAACATAAAACAATACTTGACAGATTATGTCGAATAGTTACATTTACCCAAACTCTAGAATAGTTATTGATCTGTACTCTAAAATAAATAAGTTACAAACGTTTCAAATCTGGTAGAAGGCGTAATTACTCCTTTTCAAATGACAAAAAAGGATGTACGATACAAATTGTGACCGCTATTTAAATGCAACTGTCTGAGAGAGATAGCCTTACTACACTCACAGACACTATTTTTAAAACTGTTTGCACAAAAAGTTTCTTTTGATTGCTATTTTGTCTTGTGTACAAAATAACAGATAGGTAATTAAGCTATCAACCATACTATAAAAGATAGGGACACGTTTTCAGTGAAGCTAAAACTTTAGATTTAGTGTTGAGTTTTCAGCAATATTACATAGGCAAATAAAGTAGATGACGCGCGCCTTAAGTTTATGCTTCTGTTACTTACGGATTAATAGTGAGGTCTGGGATACGATTTTAAAATCGTGTGTCGCGGTCCGGTCGCTGCTGAGCTGCGGTGCTCGTAGCGCCTCTCCATCAGTATCTCCTCCCCAGCGGCGCGGGTGGCACTATTAGAACGCCGCCACACGTGCCTACGACAGATACCCATGCGAGGCAAATCGGGTTAGAATGCGTTCCCTACAGCGTGACGTCAAATCACGCATAAAGGAAATGCGCGAATACCGATGGGACACTACATTAAGCGAGTTAGAGCCTACGCACCTCGCCTTCTGGCAGCTGTCCCGCTCCCTCACTAAAGATGTCCAGAAGTCCTCTTTACCGCCCTTAAATAGGCCCAACCACCCCCCGCTTTCGACTATGACGAAAAGACGGAATGCCTAGCTGAAAGACTTGAGCTTCAATGTACTCTTAGCGACCAACACGTCGACTTAGACCACATACTAGAGGTAGATAGTGAGGTGGAGCGTAGAGCCTCTCTCCCGCTGCCACCTCAGACTGATAGATCGACTGACGATGAAACAGATGACAACCAAACAGTGTCCTTAATCACCCCCGACGAAGTTAGGGCGGTCATTAAGGGACTTCACCCCAGAAATGCTCCCGGCTCGGATGGAATTAGTAATAGGGTAATCAAGCTCTTCCCATATTCGTTAGTAGTCCTTCTGACTAGCATATTTAATGCCGCCATCACACACAATATATTTCCACAGCAGTGGAAACAAGCTGTGGTCATTGGGATACCCAAGCCCGGTAAACCCAAGTCCGAGCCGTCTAGTTATAGACCAATTAGTTTACTTAAAGGATTAGGTAAAGTCTACGAGCGGTTATTGTATAGTAGGCTGAAAGCGTACGCCGAAGCATCGTCGCTCATACCCCACGAACAGTTTGGTTTTCGAACCAAACATTCGTGTGTACAACAAGTGTACCGTATAGTGGAGTATATCAGTGTGAAACTCATTCATAATCAATTCACCGGAGTCCTCTTCTTCGACGTAGCGAAGGCTTTCGACAAAGTGTGGCACAATGGCTTGTTGTACAAGCTATTCACTATGGGTGTCCCTCCCAAGCTCGTACTCATCATACGAGACTTCCTGTCAAATAGAAGCTTTCGCTATCGCGTCGAAGGGGCCTTGTCACCACCTCACGCTATACGCGCCGGTGTGCCCCAAGGCTCAGTGCTCTCTCCGCTGCTATACTCTCTGTACGTCGCCGACATACCGAAGCATAGGCTAGCGCAGGCAGCACTTTTTGCAGACGACACAGCCATTTATTATGCAGGCAAAAATCCGGTCACAGTTAGTAGGAAGCTCCAATCCGCGGCCAACGTCTTAGGCGCTTGGTTTCGGAAATGGCGAATAGAGGTCAATCCCGAGAAGAATCAAGCGGTGTTGTTTCACAGGAGACAACCTCGCCTGTACCCCCCGGGTGCGACCCCACTAATAAGAATGTTTGGCTCCGCTATCCCATGGGCTAGTGAAGCCAAGTATCTAGGTGTCACCCTTGACAATCGTCTCTCGTTTCGACTTCACCTAAGGAAGGTTCGCAACCGGGCCGCCTTCGTGTTAGGTCGACTACATCCTCTCATAAACAGTCGCTCTAAACTATCATTTAGACACAAAGTTCGGTTGTATACAGCATGTGTTAGACCCATAATGACCTACGCCAGTGTAGTATTCGCACACGTTAAGCCACACAGGATCCATAGGATACAAACACTACAAAATAGATTCATGCGCAAAGCTACGGGAGCACCATGGTTCGTGCGCAACGAAGATCTACACATCGATCTAGAGTTGCCGACCATCAGGCAATTCATGAAGCAGTGTTGTCTTAGCTAATTTGACTCTGCTCAGACTCACCCCAACCCGCTAGTGGTTGCGGCGATAAACTACACTCAATCTAGGATATCCAAAATTAGGAGACCTAGGCTCATATTTGACGAACCAGATGATAGCATCACACTCGCACAAGACAAAGCATACACGGCTCGCGAAGCCATACAAAGTCGTCCGCGGTTCCGCCCTCACCGCAGAGGCCGGAATACGCGTCGCGCTAATGTTAATTCCGTGGATCACCTTAGATCCACGTTGCCGACAACGCCCCAAGTCGAGGTCCATGGTAGTCCACCCTTGGGGAACAACGTTGTTTAGTTTATTTTATAACGGGTTGGGAGCCTTTTGCGCTCACCCACAGTCCGCGTGAAGTTGTAAAGACCATCTGAGGCCAAAAACTAGCACACACAAAAAAAAAAAAAGGTTCCCCCCGCTTCGCCTGCTGCAGGTACAAAGATAAGTGATCCATAACTTTGGATCACGTAGTGAGCCTTACAAGAACCACGCCTGAGATTATGTTCCATTTCGATATAATTATATTACATTGTATAATTCGGGTTACTTTTCTTGTACAAGTTTATATCTAAAATATAAACCTTTTAATTGCGTAATAAATATTTAATTTACCTCCACTACATAACTACCCTGGTCAATCTAGTCCCTAAACCTAGGTTGACTAAGTATAACATGACAATCGGTCAGAGAAGAATTGGATTTAAGTCAAGAAATTTTCAGCAACAGTATGGAGACTGGTACCATACCCGGTAGACAGCAATAGGTTTGCCTCTTATCAAGTGAAACCTAAAACCGTATTCCGCGGAATGTCGGTGTATTAAATCCCAGTCTATATTTCCAGGGATACCTATTATAGCTGTATGTATGTATAAGAAAAAAACATGTTGCCTCATTCTGCGGACAACCAATCAGTTTTCAAATTGACTTAATAAAAGCTTTACATCCAACAAAGTATAATCATGTGAGATAACACACACGTTTTTCGAGCTTACAAGAACAAGTAGATAAAACGGTATGGCTTCTCATCTTTTCTGCTCTAAAAAACCGTGTTATTTTTTACGTGTCCAAAAAACGAGCAAGGCTTTGTCGTAAAAGTTATCACAACAAGTGACGTTTTATGAAGCGTTTCCGTCGAACGTCACACACTTTGTCTGAGCGGCTGTAAAGTGCTGACAATGTCACGTCACTAGCTCGTGCCTCATGGCGCACGGTGTAGTGTATCGCTGACGTCACGTTCGTATTGAATGGAATTGGAAATGGATTCGAGTTTTTAAGTTTTAGTTCGAGAATTTTGTGTTTAGATTTTGATTAATGTAGAAAGATATGTATATAACAAAGTCTTTATGATACATTTTTCGTGTATACATATTTGTAAATCCTAACCAATACTATAAATGCGAATGTGAGTTTGTTTGTTACGTTTTCACGCCTTAACTACTCGACCGATCATCATGAAATTTCGCATACACTAACCTTTAATCCAGAAAGAAGTAGTGTTACTAACCTAACCAAACCAACATTTACTTGAGCGAGCCGCGGGCAAATTCTAGTAAAATATACTTTAATAAAAAATTGTGTCAAGCAGTTTAATTTAACAGCATAATGTATAGATGTCAAATTTTTCTCCCTGGGGTATACAGTGACCATGACTATCCATTCACTACGATACTGACATATAGAGTGGTGGACATATAATTAGAAACGGTACATAAAACTTAGGTAAACACAGAATGAACTATCGTTATGAGTAAAAAAATATATAGATTAAATCACTATTAACTATGCCGGAATATAGCCAATGAGTTAAAAATCATAAAATATAAAAATAAGAAATCTGTTCTATCTTTAATTATTAAAAGAGTTTAAATATGAATGATAGTTGAATTTCTATTACTGGCCGCTTGGACAACTAATTAGACACAGGATCCATGGTTCGTTCCATTTATGAAATTTAAAAAAATACCTCTTTCTACGCTTTTTCTGTAGTTTCGGCGGCAATTGTATATTATTATCTCACCCTTTATATTACAATACCTAAGTTTATAATTTCGAATAATCATATAGACATGGTACGGCTACATAATATACAAAAGTTTATTACAAAGTACATATAGAAGGCTCTCGCGCTCGGCACAAAGAGGTGCTCAAAGCGTACGCACTCGCATCCTAATTACACACCAACTTGCAATAACAAAGTTCTTGTAAAAATAAAATAGAATTAATTTTCGTACAAAGTGTGCCATATGTTATTAATACGTATTAGACGTGTGACTATGACTTATCTATACTAATATTATAAAGCTGAAGAGTTTGTTTGGTTGGTTGAACGCGCTAATCTCAGGAACTAAAACTGGTAAATAATAATAATAATAATAATAATTCTTTATTTAAGACAACATTGATCCATTGTGTTAGTAACATTTTCTTAAATAACTATGTTAGTTTTATTCTAATGTTTAGTTATTTTTATTCTATGCGCCCATGGGGGAGGCAGTCCGCGCAGACTAATAACCAGGATAGTTATCTGATCATAGTCCGCACGAAGTGCCTCGTCCACGGTGCGTGTAGGTCCTCTGCAATTATTTTCAGGATGCTATTGTTACTCGCCCTTATCCTTGTCATCAGTGATGCGACCTTATTTCTAATAATGGCCTGAAATCCATTAGTTTCAGCCTGTGCAAACATCTCTGATGCACTACAAAAACGGGGAAGTCCCAACATCATCCTGAAAATATTATTATATTGGATGCGCAGGGTATCTAACGATCTTTTGGCATACGCCATCCACAGGCCCCCGGTGTACATACCCTGGCAGTATGCTTTAAAAAGTGTAGTTTTGACTTGGTCTGTACACCGGGAGAATCTGCGAACCAGCATATTACCGCGGACCGCCAGAGCCCTACGCTCCCGTTCTATATCGACATCGTCTTTAAGGTCGTCGGTAAGTATATGTCCTAGGTATTTAAATTGATATACCCTCTTCAGGCTTGACCCGTTCAGGCTTATGGGTGGTATTTGTTCTGGACACCTACCGGCGGCCTTAAAGACCATGTACTCACTTTTCTTAATATTATAGACAAGTCCATGGGAAGCAGCATACCTCTCACACACAGATAGCATCTGTTTAATGGCATTTGCAGTCGGCCCCAGCAGCACGATGTCGTCCGCGTAACTGATATTATTAACTCTAAGACCACCCACCGAGCATCCGACATGCATGCTGCTGAGCTCAACTATGAGATCGTTGACATATAAGTTGAAGAGCCCTGGAGAGGATATCCCTCCCTGTCTCACACCGCACTCCAACCCATATGACTCCGATAATGCCCCTGACCATCTAACAATATTAGTTTGGTTTGCATACCAGAATTTAAAAAGCCGTAGTACTTCTTCCGGTACAGCCCTGTCCGCCATCTTCCTCCAAAGCACCTCATAGGAGACGAGATCGAAGGCCTTGGAGAGATCAAGAAAACAGGCATATACCGGCGTTCTGCGCTTAGTGTAGTATTGGACAGTATGCTTGAGACTCAGAATTGCGCTTTCAGTAGAAAGTCCCGGTCTAAACCCGAACTGAGCGTCGTGTAGATCTATGTATTTCTGCAGCGTAGAATCAAGCAGACTGTCCAACACTTTAGCTACAGTTGTAGCTAGGGAAATCGGGCGGTAGTTCACACTGTCCGAGATATCTTCTGCCCTGCTCTTGACTAACGGCACCACGGTGGTTTTCATCAATTCAGCTGGAAGATAGGAGTGACTGATACACACATTAAAGAGCAAGGACAGGACCCTCGGGAGATGTATGCCCGCGTATTTAAAATGTTCGATACTCAGCCCATCGTGTCCCGGAGACCTACCCCTGCTCATCCTCTTAATAATTGATCGAACCTGATTTGCCGAGAAGCTTAGCAGCGGCTCTGTCCCGGGACTCGCGTGCTCAGCATCACCCGTCTCACCGGAACGACCAAGCACAGGTGTTACTCGGAAATGTTCCTTAAACATATTAGCGATCTGTCTCGGTTCACCTATCCCGTTCACAGTGGCCGGGAGGCAAGGCCTAAGGTTTAGTCTATTTGTGGATTTCCAAAACTTTCCAAAATTTTTATCAGCTCTATGTTTAGCAATTTTGTCCATTTTAAGTTGTTCTTGGTTGTTTTTACACCACTTTAGCCTCCCCTTAAATACTTTACGAGATTCATACATTTGCTCGTACACCACACCAGATGACGGTCTGTCATGTAATACCCAGAGGTCGTACTTAAGCCTTGCTTCCCGGTGAGCCTCCCTCACATGATCGCTCCATCCACACAATACTCTAGCCTTTCCCCTGTTCTTTACTTTACATCTTTCTTTAGAACAGATAGCTGCTTCCCTCAGGACCTGCACTATAAGACAACATAAACTATCTATAACTACTTTGTGATAAGTATTGCTGCAGGAGCCATGGCCACACTCTATAAATTCTGTTGGAAAGTCGATGTCTCGAAGGCCACTATGGCACATATTGTGATATGTGGTTATCTGAGACTCGTCCCTCTCGCCCCATATAACATCGTTTGGAGGTATATCGAGTATTAGTTTTGTTCTTATAGCCTCGATATTGACCTCTATACACAGTGGTAGGTGGTCGGACACAAATACTTCCTCCAACACAGTGGCATTTACGACCGTTTGCCAAGCCGACTGAGTAACCACACAGTGGTCTAACCAACTTCTTGACCCATGATATATATCCATGTACGTATAACTACCAGACTCAACGCCCAATTTCTCAACATCCGCACACACCCAAGACCTGTCTTTACAAAAATTACTCAATTCGCTGTAGAAGAGCCTATTAGGGTGAGCATTGAAATCGCCCAATATGTACAGACATTCAATATTATTACTCTCCTCAATCGCACTTATCTCACTTAGTACTTCAGTGAAAAGGGGCAAATTTTCGTAACTGTTTACCGGCATATAAACAGAAAATACCAAGATGTTGCGCCCACCCACTGTCGCCTTGATAGCCGCTAATCGAGTACTGCTACAATCTATGACGGCAACAGCATCAAGGATCCCTCTTCTCCAGGCGATCGCAACCCCCCCGTAGGGCCTCCCTTTTAGAATGCCAGATTCAGAAGAGATTGCAGTCTTACCAAAATATTCAAAATCAGATGTAATTGTTCCCAATAGTGGGATATTATGTTCAAATAGCCAGGTCTCCTGAAGGCAAACTATATGAGACGATTTACAAATCGTTTTTACATCATCAATGGAGTTTTTAAACGAGTGGCAATAAAATGTAGGTGTAATATTTTAGCTTTTATGTTACACCAGCTGCCCCGCTCAACTTCGTCCACTTCATATAATATAATTTGCCCCGTTTTTTAAACATTTTTCATTGCTACTCCGCTCCTATTGATTGTAGCGTGATTTCATATAGCCTATAGCCTTCCTCGATAAATGGGCTATCCAACACTAAAGTAATTTTTCAATTCGAACCAGTAGTTCCTGAGATTAGCGCGTTCAAACAAACAAACTCTTCAGCTTTATAATATTAGTATAAATTATACTTTTATACGCTTTATCGCTAACACATCCACTCGGACTGTTCCCGAGCCAATAGCTAATATTATAATCAACATTATTACTATAGCATGATGAAACCTACTCTAATAAAACCTAGTAATGAAATATACGTAGGTACTTGTACAGACAAAAACAAATATAGCAAGGAAAAAACAAAACGATCGCGAAGACGACGTCGTCCTTTTACGTTTCGTTAAATATATTTTACTTGGAATAATTGGTCTTTGTATAAGGATGGTATTAAGTACAAAAAAGAAATATAGGATACAAGACAGTCCTTAGCAACGTTTTGGAACCAATTCTGAGTATTTACTAAGACTAAAAACAATATTGCCTGTATATACACAGTCGAAGAATTGAAAAGAACAAGTGTAGTGGTTAAAATCCAAAGGTTTTCTTTTTCCTAGACAAATATCGTAGCTTTTCTTCATTTAAGTCGAAACATATAATTTACAATAAAATACTAGTCGATTAAATCATTAAATTTACAATATTTTAAACATGATCTAAGAAACCTTCTAATATATATACGAGTATAATAATATACTAATATTATAAAGAGAAAATATTTGATATTTATTTTGTTTGTTTGTAATGATTTAACTCAAAACTACACAACCGACTTAAAAAAAACACGATTAGAAAGCTATATTATTACCGAGTAACGTAGGCTATATTTTATTTAATAAATACTGTCACACCTAAGCTACTTTTACGCGAGCAAAACCGCGGGCAAAAGCTAGTTTTATCATAATTTAAGTGCTTTTTTGAATGATATCATTTTATAATAAAATTTCATTTTATTTTGTGTTTTAATTCTATATTATATTGCGTGTTGAAATAATCCTTTTTGATATTAAACACGAGTTTAACAAGCTGCTAAGTATTCTTGCATGGCTGTCCAAATGAAATGCTTCAGGATATATATTTGCTAGTACCAGTTACATAATTTATAATATAAATACATATTTTAAGCTACGACCTGAGTGGTTGCCGAGAGACAACTGACTCGCGACGCTATCGCTAACTTGCGCCTGACTATATAAAACTAGAGCGTCAGCAGTGTCCTTACATTGCTGTCATACAAACATAGTCTAAAGCAGAGGTTACCAGACTTTTTTCTCAAAGACCACTTTCAAAATTTAGCTGATTCCGGTGGACCCCCTGCAGCTAAACAAGTTCATGCAAGTAAAAAATTTGATGAAATCTCTACGATCTGACCTTCTACGATTCTTCACCGAAAAATCGAAAAACCACTGGTACTGAATATGAAATATGCAAGTATACAAGTTTTTACAAGTAACCAAGTAACAGTCGTTGAGCTTGTCGAAGAGTCGGTGAAGTCAAGTCAACATTTTAGTTCTTCACTATCGAAAGCAAATAAATTTTCGTGTCACGCCAACGTAGATCTCCGTCGAGTCTCCCGTGGCCCCCTGGGGGTCAACCTGGACCACTTTGGGAACTAATGGTCTAAAGCCTAAATTTACATGATAATGGTGCAATATATCTATGTTGCCGAAGACATTCCCAGAAGGATAAGAATAGCTATATTACATCTACATTCTATCAACTAAGGGTTAAGGTAATAGGAAGCTTATTGATATTTACCGGGCACAACTCCAAACTCCGTGCTCCTACTAGATTTTTATTTCGAGACTGGAAAATCTCGCTGTCAAAGCTATAAAATATATAATTTTAATATTCATTGTTTAATAAGAATTTATATTTTAATTTCAGTCAAAGTATAATAAGTAATTATATTACTGTTTAAAGTAAGGTATAGATAATAACTATAAAATTGTATCGATATTGTAAGTATTAATAATATAAACTTTTATACCTCCTTGTTCACTTTTCTACCGGATATCCGCCGGAAAGTGTGTAAAGCTTACTGCCTTTTTTCTCTTAATAGTCGAACGGACGAGTACATTTCGCAATCCATATTAGAAATATTGTTTCACATGTATTTTATCAATGGTTCTTGAAACGTGTAAAGGCGTATGTTAATACCGTATAGTTACCTTTTTAAAACTTTTAGCAACCGGAACAAGTAAAAATTCAAACGTAACAAAAATTGTAAAAGTAGCTGTAACCTTTAAAAGTAACAAAATATTTTTACTCAATTAGTAACAATTTAAATTACGTATATGTACGTAGCGTAAATAAGGGAATTTCCTGTAAATAGTATTTTGTTGATACATTTGAGATTTCAGCTTAAAGATTTGACATACATTGTAACAGCAAAAAGACAGAAAATATCCTCGTACAAACTCTGCTACAAAATATTTTAACAGGACCACTCAATTTGCACGCTTTATCAAAATATTGAGCGTATAACACGTCGCCGTCGACCGTTAGTGATGTATTCTGCCTTTTTACCAAACACTCGACTCAGCGCGCGACCGATTGAATCCAACGTTAACGAACTATAGTAACGTGACAACGGACAAAATCTTTTTTACCATCAAACATTTTCGTTTACATACGTGTTCCGAATTTGAATACCGTTCGTTTATATTGTGCATATGTGTGAGTGTATCTATTTCTTTTTTACTACAATTTCCAGCCTCATTAGATGCTTGTGCACGCACCTTTTTTCCTGCGAGATTAGGAGCTTATGAGATTGAACATATAAGTAGGCGAACGTGTACTAGGAGGTCATTGTTGTTTTTGTTTTTTACGCATGTTAGCGTTTTGGTACTTTTTTTTATTAAACGATTTATCTTTATGAACCGCCACCCTAAATATTGTCCTATATCTTTAAAGTCTTTAATAAAAGCCGTATTAAAAACTACAACTGAAATCAGGCAACATCCAAATTTCAATAGAGAAGATGGTTAAATCGTACCTTAAACTTAGCATTCAGTGTTTCAGTTAGGTACTCAAATTCAAGAAGAAGCAAATGTTGAGCTCATTCTGCATAAATAAAAACAACTATAATTAAACTTTGTTCGGGTAATTTGAAATAACTACACTTCAACACAAAAATACGACCACCATCTTGGTATCGCTGTAACTATGGCTGCAGAAAATCAGTAACGTCGGGGAAAGTGTAAATCAGAAAACTTTAAGGCATTTAACACACGGCATCGCGCACCGCCGCGGTAGGTGGTGAAGCGGATCTAATGTCGCACTGGCCTCTACTAAATCTGTTGATGCCTAACACATGTACACTGCCCGACCGCGCGGGCGAGCGGTGCTCTCAACGCCACCGCTCCTCTACGCTGCCATCCGCGCGGAGGGGCGGCGCTTCACACACGGGACGCCGCATAACCGCGCGGATCATCGTTGGTGCAGGACTTGTTGCAATTTAAAAATGATCAAACTGGTCAAAACCGCGTTAAATCCATCCGCGCGGACAGGCGCGTAAACCGTCTTACCGCGCCGCACCGAGCACCGCTACGAAATCTGCTTTACCGCCACCGCCCTCCACGGCGGTGCGCAGTGTCATGTGATAATCGCCTAATAATAGTATTATTTTAATAGTTATAAAGTATGTAAATTAAGTGTTTCGTCTAATAAACCGCGTTAAAAGCCGTGTGAAGTAGTTTAATTTGATTATCATACTGTTTTCAGTCAAATAACAAAGAGTTCTAGTTTTAATTTCATCAAATGATAACCCTTCGATAGCCATAGATTGTCAGTCAAATAGCTAATAGCTTAATAAATCCATGTGTTGCAAGTATTCAAACAACAGAAACAATGAATATCCAGACACGGAACAACCATTGTAGATCACATAGATTTTGACCCGGGGATCGAACCCACAACATTCGGCGTAGCGGCAATTGTAAGGCGATCACTTAAACCACTACACCATCCACACAGTCAAGTTGCTTAGCTATTTTTTTCCTTGATAGACGAATATTAAACGAGAAGCAAACACTTACAAAATTTCTATTATAACATAGAAATCCAGAGATAAATTTATATAAATATTTTTAAGATGCTGTAGAAACGAGTTCAGAAAATTATTATACTACTCCGAAGAGCTAGAAATGTAAAATAAGATATTATCAAACTCATGTATATCATAATATTTCTGTCACAGAAATATCTTTTAGGTCACATTTTCCTCTAAAAAAAGTAGGACATTTCTGTAGACCCGTGGGAAAACCCTCTGCCCGCGGTGGCTACGCTAAGACAGGCTGTGAATGTTGATAACAGAATTTATATTTCAAATTTCATAAAATATGACATGACTTTCTCGTATTTCTTCGTTGTATAAAAATAACTTCATTTCTAAGCAAATAATAGCAATTTTCATGTAAATGAAAAGGTTAGCTTCGAATGTATAGATATGTCGGGAACTACGACAATTTGACTATAGTAAAACACTCAATTGATTTCATTGTATCGACGACTCACCTGGGGCGACGGTTATAGTTTGAAGTGAGAGGAATGTCAAGGGGCAGCCGTTCAAAAGCTACTAAGAAGATCAGTGCATCCAAATGGGGACACTGTTTTTTTTGGTTCTAATTATTCAATTCATTCAAATTCAAATCATTTCATTCAATTCATTTATTTCGGGCTGCATAGGCCCGTAGATAAATACCTTAACCTAAATTGACATATTATAAAATTTTATAATACATACACACAACACCATCTAGCCCAAACTAAGCAGAGCTTGTACTATGGGTACTAGACAATGGATAAACATACATATATATACTTTTTTTGTTTTGTTAATACATATATATTATACCTACATAGAAACATAGATAAATACCTTCTAGACTAACATACATACAATTTGTGTTAGTATTTATAATATAACTTATTAACTATGTTAGTACTGCTTCACTTGCACTCTGTTGTTGTGCGTTCATGTGGCACTTGTCCGCGGAAGCGACGGAACACCACACCCTTCGGCCAAAAGTCCTCCTTCATGAATATGTGCAGAAAGTAAGTAGGGACTCGCACCACGAACGCCTTGAAGTTGACGTTGCGACGCGATTCGAGCAGCTGCACTCTTGGCATGTACTTGGACTTCTGGTGTACATATTCCGCGATGTTCTCCGCCTTAGTGGTGTAATGCAAGCAAGAGATGTACACCGGTGTGTTCGGTGCCGCAGCACGCAGGTTTGCACCAGTTTGTTGTTTGTTTATAAGTAGTAGTAATATATCTATTCGGAAACTATTTAGTGTACCTATCTTATCTTATCTTATCTTATGTGGGGGCCAGTCAGTGCAGACTCTATTCTTCGAGGCCTTAAGCTCGAATTATGTGATTCTTCTATGTTCTTAAAAAAACAACAACAATATAAAACGTGAAATTGGCTTACTTATGAAGCTCTATGATATTCACTTGAAATCGTAGTAGTAGTAACAAAACAGTATCTTATCTTATCTTATTCGGGGGCCAGTCAGTATAGACCTGCGACACTTCGACCCAGTGGGATCTTTTGTGTCGACAATCTCCCAATAACGACTGCCATAGATGTTCATGGCAGCCGGGACCAACGGCTTAACGTGCTCTCCGAGGCACGGAGCAGGCGATAATTGTCAATCAATACGCACATAATTTCGAAAAGTCATATAACTTCCGAAAGTCAGAGGTGCGCGACGTGGGTTCGAACGCGAGACCCTCTGCACTGCAATCTGTTGGTCTCCCCACGGAGCTATCGCTGCTAATTAGTAATAATATATCTATTCGGAAACTATTTAGTGTACCTAAGTCTGTAATTGCTGTAAAATAAAGTGTTTGCAAGAAAGTCTATAGTTGCGGTTTGAAATTTACGCCATGAACCCGCTACCAGGGAACCCTATTGTAGTCGGCTATGCCGCAAATTTTTCGCACACTCCGTCTTATACAAAAATAATCCAACCTCATACGTACCAAAACAATTGGGAGTATACGTGCTATACCTATGTGCATGTACAATTTGGCACCGGTAAATTATATACGCTTATTGCTGACGAAGTGCTGACTTAAATGCTTGAATCGGGCAAAATGGGATTTCTCAGTTAGTAAAGTGTCAAAAGAATCAGGATTATATACGTTGGACGTCAATGCCTACTTCTATTATGTATAACATCAAATTTTAATAATAATTCGAGGCGCATTCGTCAGATGTGTATGCACCCTTATGAATAAATAAATACGTCTCCGGTTATCTTTTTGGACATATACAGTCGTGAGTGTGCTGTGTGTGCCCAGCAATGGGACACTTACCTAATAGACAACAGTATTTTAAAGAGAGGCCTTTAAAGAACTGTTCTCTATTGGGTAAGTGTATAATAACCGTCATATTGTTTAAGTAATGCTATATAGAAAACTCTCTGAACTCTTCGAAAATCCTAAACCTATTGAGTCGGAGCGGCACACCGATGGCCAGATACAATACATTTTTAATTATATATAGTATTCTAAGACTTGCCAGATTTATTACTTTTTACTTTTCTATTATTTGTTACGTCGTTATACAAACTTCGCATGCTTCCTGAAGCCACAAGTCTTTGTGAAGCAACACTCAAAACGGGGGTATTGCGCTTAAGTACATTGCAAACCAAAACGATGGTATCGCGTGAAGCGGATTGTGGTCGCTAATGAGAAATAACCAGCTCTCTTCCTTTTTAAGCAAGGAGAAAGGACAAAGGACGTACGTTTGGTCGTACAACTGAACCCATATGTTCGTGTAATGGTGTTCGTATAAAACGAGCCATGGCAAAGAAATCCAACGTCACTTAAGGTTAATTTTGGGCAACTCACAAAGCAACACGAAGAAGAATTTTATTTGCGTTCCATTTAAGAAAAGAATATTTCCTGTATCGCGGGGTCTTTACAAACATTCAGACAACAGACACAAGGGCACTAAGACTCAATTTTTATCACGTGGGGGGGTCGAACCCACGAACACTCGGCGTGGAAGCAGTGGCGAGGCGACCACTTAAACCACTACGCCGTCCGTGCCGTCAAAAACTATATACCTACTTAATAGAGCCCGAGCCGTGTCATTTCTCGGCATGCTTAGAATTAATTAACATAAATCCCCAACAACAGTTACCCAGCAATAGAACTCGAGATCTCAAAGCAGTCTCATTCACTACCGCTCCACTACCGAAGCAGATAACTAAAATTTATTGTATCCTAGATTTCGCCCGCAACTTCACCCGCGCAATCGTAGGTTACGTAAGGTTAGGTTAGTGACAGTACTTTTTCTAAATACAGGGCACCGTATGACCTTTTCTGTACTCCTGACAACGTGTATGCAAGATTTCATGATGATCGGTCGAGTAATTAAGACGTGAAAGTGTTACAAACAAACAAACTCACAATCACATTTATAATATTAAGTTAAGATTAGGATTATGATTATGATATTGTACTGATAAAATATCTAAGAACAACTGATCAACATCTTACTCTATTTCAAACTTAAGTTTACAAGACCATAAAGTTCTTCGTCGTAAATCAATAAGTTTACCAACAAAATATAGGTTAAACCTTGACACAGCAGTAACGCAAGTTAATATTTGCACTCCGGCAAGTAAGAGTGTACAAATATTGGATGTTTGAAGGATATCCGGCAAAGACAGAATAATGCGCGATTTATAAATGTTATGATGTGTTTTTACTTAAGTAAAACGTATAAAGAAAGCTCGTTTGTTCCATGGTTGTGCTTGTATGCAATCGTGTGATAGAGATTTCGATTTTTGAGGACCAAATTATATTCGATTTTTCTGTCAGGACAATTATGTGTGTGACTCACAAATAATTGTATATTGTTTGGCAGGTTGAGCAATGCTTAAATATCTTTGGTGTTGGAAATTACATTTTTATGAGCATGCAGTACAATTTTTTTAAAATACAGATACTTTAATTATACTTGTCGTTAGACAGAGATGTATATCAACTTTTGTCTGCTATGATTTTAGATACCATGCAGTTGATGGCGAAATTATTACTACTCATCCATCGGGCACAGTTAAAGACTTCGTGCTGCTACTATGATTATTTTGGACAGTAATACATCCCTCTTTATCTGATCCGGGAATAAGACCTAAACCGTCATTAAAAACTGTCACATTTTAGTAAATGAAGGTGCTCTATTGATGTAGTCGTATAAAAAAAAAATGACCTTGTCCCCAAAAATAGCGTACATAAAACTAACTTGAAATCTACCCAACTAGGTAATTTTATTCAAACTCTGAAACCTAACAGAAGTAGTGTAAACTTCATTGTTCTTTAACTTTGCTTTTATCGAGTAAAACGCTACACAACATTCTCCAACTTCAGCCAGCTACATCTAGTTAGATTGTATTTCTGTAACACAACCCGTCGAGTGGCATACATAGAAACAGGAGAGATCGTCACTTCATATATTATATACACTTCATATTCTAGAACATTCTCGATAAATAGCGAAGCATTCTGAAGACGTGCATCGTTCAAAATATGTATAAGAAAGTCAAAATTCTGGAAAATTCCATTCTAAAAGTCCTGCGGTGAACAGAGGGTGCTTATTTTGTTTTATTTGAATAAATTGCTCGCTTCGCGGGGCGGGTGGCAAGCATTTGTTTTCACTTAGAAAACCACTCGACGCTCTCGCGAATCCACCACTTAGGTTGCGGCCTTGAAATAAGCGGGTTCATTCTCTTTGATAAATGTTCTTGTATTATACGAAGGTGTTTATGATACGATATAGCTATTAGGATAAATAAAATTATCTAACTTCCTCGATGGCGTAGCGGTCTGCTACGTATGAGGTCACAGGTTCGGTTTTCGGGTTATTGGGATTTTTGTCAATAGCAGCAGTTTGTTATTAGCAGCACGCAATCTGGACTTGTGTCCATTAGATGACAATAGACTCATCCTCAGCTGCGTGGTACCTAAAACCTACCCAGATAGCTAAATAAATAGCATATGTGGCTGACTAAACTGCGTGATATCTCTTCTAATTTTTGTAGTCTATTTAAGTTAACTAGCGAGCAGCGATAGCTTAGTGGGGAGACCAATAGACTGCAATGCAGAGAGTCTCGGGTTTGAACCCACGTCGCGCACCTCTGACTTTCGGAAGTTAAATGACTTTTCGAAATTACGTGCGTATTGATTGACAATTATCGCCTGCTCCGTGCCTCGGAGAGCACGTTAAGCCGTTGGTCCCGGCTGTCATGAACATCTATGGCAGTCGTTATTGGGAGAGTGTCGACACAAAAGATCCCACTGGGTCGAAGTGTCGCCGGTCTGCACTGACTGGCCCCCACATAAGAAAAGATAAGTTAACTAGCTATCCTTCACGTTTCTCCCACGTTTATAATAACTTGTCCACCTCCATGGCTAGTAGCTGGATTTTATATCCTACATCTTTCCACAATAAACAGCCTAACCAATGCAAAAAGAGTTTTTAATCGAACTGATAGTTGCAGTTGTAGTTGTACAAATCAGCGTATTCATAAAACAATCTCCTCTGTTTTATATCCGAACTTATCTTTACTAATATTATAAAGAGGAAAGATTTGATTTTTTGTTTGTTTGTAAGGGTTTAACTCAAAAACTACTCAACCGATTTTAAAAATTCTTTTACCAGTAGAAAGCTATATTATCAGTGAGTAATATACGTCATATTTTATTTAATAATAATAAGTACTGTTACAAGCATGATCTAAACAATCTTTACGTGAGCAAAAGCTAGTAATATTATAAATGCGAATGTAAGTTTGTTTATTACGCTTATACGCCTTAAGTTATGTATGACCGATCATTATGAAATTCTGCATACACGTATTCATGGGTACAGAAAAGGACATAGAGTACCTTTTATCCAGAAAAAAGTATTGTTATATAATTCATGAAATAGAACTAATAAGATATACTTAATATTCAGCATGAAAATATTACTATTACCTATTAAAATTATTACTAAAATTTGGTAAACATACAAATATACATACGTATTTAAACCGTCCACCACCAATGGTAAACACTGAGCCACTATTCATTAAATTAGATACGTTTCATTTAACCGATTATGCTCAGTTGACTCACCATAGTAATATCAGAGGCCTGTGATGCAATGGCAATTGCGTAGATCGTACCGTCCATAACCGCTCACAAAATGAAGAAATGTTCTCTACATATCTATCTCGGACAGCATCTATGAAAATGGACATGGGAAAAAGAATCACTTTATGTTAAGAAACCCGGTCTACCCAGAGGATATCGTTATCCTTTTTGGTTGCGGAGGACAAACGGTAGTCTTTTCGTGGTTAAACCGACTTTCCAACGTATCTGACTAGACTAACTGAATGTCAACCCTGATACGCGTGTGAGTAATCAAGCTCGAAAAAAATGTGCATTACTAAAATATGACATATGCTCCGATAGTTATCTATGGCATTTAATAGGTGGCTAGCCATTTCCTGAGCATATTTCCAGAATCTGTCGTACTTTTGAGAATTTCCTTGTCGACCCAAATCGAATCTTGAACCTCGGGAACGACCGTAAACTTATGCCATGGAACCAAGACCATCTAATTTAATAACCTAATATAATTCGATAGTAGAACCTAATTGAATTCGCTAATTTAGCAGCTCAACCTGACTATTGACCGTGCAGTGAAGCAGAAAGTGTTAAGAGCGAAAATTAACCCATGAAAATGTGGATTTATGAAATTCGCAGACCGTTTCCTTACCAAACCAGTAATATTATTTACCCGAGAAGTAATAGAGTGAAAGGGTATACTGTAGGGCTCTATTTAATACGTTTTCAACGTTTAATTTACTCGGTTTAAGTTAGTCTGATGTATATTCCATGCCACTGATACAATTGATAGTTTAATAGCGTTTATTTTATATAGAACTCGGGTGGAATGGAAATATACTGGCTGTTGTTAGTAAGCGATTACCTTAACATACGATCATCTACAATAGAAATTGTATCTCATCTTTTAATTTATTTTTTACCTAAATAGACAGTTGTCTATTTAGTAAAAACACAAAACTGCACTGGGAATAATCCCTGTATCGCTGTCTTCACAAAAATTCAAACACAAAATACATCCAGACTCACAACAATTATTAGCGGAATACACAATTTCATGCTCCATGTGATGATCATACCCAAAACACTCGATGCAGCTGCAACAGCGAGAAGAAAAACTACTAAGCTATCCATGCAGTCAGTTATCTAACTATATCACTTGATGTCGACACGTGATATAGTTAGATAACTGATATTTGGGTCGACCCAAAGGAAAAGAAATTAAAGATGGGATGGGATGTGATGCTAAAGAATTCTTACTCGTCGGGAGAAATGCAGTAATAGTTTTATGATTCTTGAATTTGTGTGTTGTGAGAGGGTGGCATTTCTCCGAGAGAGCTGGCTTATTCGTACTGGCACCAATTAATTAGCAACGACTCTGCTACTACAAGCATATTTTATTAACCTTAACTACTGTTTTGGGTGAAGTTAATTCCATTCAAAAAGTAGCTATACCTGATGCTGATGCAGCTAGTGTATAGAGCTTTGCAAATATAACTCAATAAGGAAAAATGTTTGAAACATTGTTGTTTGAATGTTACGGTCCTTGCAACCTCTATTTTTTTTTTGTCACGGGGTACTTTACAAATATTCAAACAACGGACACAAAACACCTAGACTCAAAACAACTATTTATTAAATTTAAATATGAAAAAGTGAATTAACACATCACATCTCCGCAATCGATTTTTCTTCTTTCTATTATCCACTTGGCTTTGTCCTTACGTTTACTGTCTCCCCGACCTATCATTATAAGCTTTCACCAAAGAAAGTCAATCAATTAATCTTGCAATTCTTATTTGGTTTTGGTACACTTGTTTAAAGTTATTTTTCTTTAAGCGACAGAATAGTCAATTTTTATTGCACTCAGCAGGCAAAAGTTACTCCTGTACACCCTTGAAGGTTAAAAACCTTCCTTTATTACGCGCATTAAAATAATAAGTAAATAACAGAAAAAGCTCCCTGTTTCCAATTACTATTTGGTAATGGTTTGTATAAGCCCACTTGCCCGGAGATGTAGAAGCGTAGGATAGTAAATAAACAAATGTTCCATTGTTATTTAATATATCTATACAAATAAATAAAATTGAAGTGTCTGTAATATCAAAATAACAGCTTTTTATCTAATGCATATGAAAGTATATAAGGTACCTATATGAAATCATCTATTTTTAAAATTTTTGTTTGTCTGTCTGTCTGTTTGTTCCGGCTAATCTCCGAAACGGCTGAACCGATTTTGACGGGACTTTCACTGGCAGATAGCTGATGTTATATGGAGTAACTTAGGTTATTTTAATTTTGGAAAAAAAAGGGTTCCTCGTATACAAACACTTTTTAGTTAAAATCTACGCGGACGAAGTCGCAAGTAACAGCTAGTTAAAAATAAATATACGATATTTTCCTCTTATCTTATAACCATAACGTAAACAATTAAATTGAACAAAAAGCATTAATTTAACTCCATAAATATAACTTCATATTTATTACTAGCCTATGCCCGTGGCTTCACTTCGTACAGTAAAAGTATCTGGATGAAAGATACCTTTTGTACTTTTCTGTACCTCTGACAATGTATATGCGAAATTACATGATGATCGGTCAAATAGTTAAAGCGTGTAAGCGTAACAACCAAACAAACTGACATTCACATATTTTACAATATTAGTTAGAATGTTATAGTTCAAGTGTTCTATATGAAGTATCTTCTAGTACAGTGTAAACTCTCTAACTTAGCTAACATTTTTCCATAACCTGACATAAGAAAAGTTCCAGCATTTTTCAGTTCGCGACCGAGATACATAAGAGTGCAACGGTATCACTTTAATGCGCAAGCTACTAACAATAAGGCTCAAGATTGAATGCTGGTTTTCTTGTTTAAGCCCATTATTTACTCTTATGCTCAGCAATTCCTTGCACCCATTATGGCACTTATCGTTATTGATTACCAGCTGTTGCCAAACTTTGCAGTGACAATTTCTGGAGCGCCTCTGGGGCACTTAATGCGCCGAGTAACCTTACTCCAGATAGTTACCAGTACATTAGTGAACATCAGACTTAATTGCTTTTAAAGGAATTAGTGCATTTGACAATAGGCCATTCATTGATTTCATAAATTTAATTTGATAATAATCTAAATCTTTGATTCGTTTACCATTACGCTTCTGAATGGAACAGTCGCAAGAGGAAAACCTAGGCGAACGTTTCTCGATCAGACCGGAGGCGTTCTGGACAAAGGCCAGGTTAAGAGCTCCTTGAACCGACGGGCGTGTATGAGGAATGTGATGAAAGTGAATGAAGCCAGAGAAGTGTGTCAGGATCGTAGCAAATCGAAATCCGTAGTCTCTGCCTACCCCTCTGGTAAACAGGCGTGATTCTATGTATGTATGTATGTTTACCATTGAGCTCTTAGAGAAACATGTGACCTGTCTATTGGTAAGGCGTTACTGTACTCGATTGACCGGTTTGAGTACTGAGATTATCGATAGCGGTAATCGACTCTCTAAAACAAATGTGCTTGCTGCCAGCAAAGTCCTAAGTTATATATCATAGAAAAATTACCGTCAGATAATAAGGTACTCCAGACTAAATTTCTGCTACAGCGGCCAATTTTAATGGAAACTGGCCATCTGCGTAGAAAATATTATGGAGTACAAGTGTGTACCCAAACACAAATGCACTCTCTACTTCTATTCATAATCTAATTGGACGATAATCTGACATGACGAGAGAGGTCAAGACCAACGGCGTTACGTCCCTTTCGAAGCACAGGGGTGTGTACACCCGCCAAGTTCTTAGGATATATTTCATTATTATTATAAAAAATCTCAGTAGCAGGTTGGACTTAACTCCGAACTGGTACTGAGAATTTCTTGTCAGAAACCCCCATAATTCTTTGTTAGCCCGTATCGAGATGCGAACCCGTCATGCACAGCAGACATGCACTATGGCTGCGCCACCAAGGCAGTCATATCAGATAATAACACCAGCTTTTTCAGTTACATTTTACAGTCTGGAAAGCGTGGAAGGGAATGATCACACCCAAAAGAGAAAGTACAAATCATATTTAAGACTGTAACGTTCTAGCGATAAATACACATATTTAGTGACGTCATACTTGTACATACATTATTATACAGGAAGTTTCGTTCCGAGAACCATGCATTTTGTACATAATAATTTGCAACAGGATTGAATTCAGTCATGCATATTGTTTACACAAGCTGCCAGTCAGTCAGCTTGTGACTACGGCTGCCGGTGCAATCAGATCGAAACGTCAAACACACAAAGATAAATAATATGCATGACCTCGTGAGTTTCACATACAACTACCTTGCAGCATGCAAGTTAAAAAGTTATTAAACATGCATTCTTTTAACACAGAGGTTCCTCCCAGTATTTTTTTCTCATAGACCATTTTCAAAATGTAGCTGGTTCTGGTGGACCCCTGCAGCTACATTTCTACCATATTCTTTGATTAAATCTATATGGGGTGAATTTTTTTTTAGTCATTCTATACCGCATAGTCGCGGTAATTCGAGACCACTGCTACTGAATATGAAATATACAAGGTTTTATAAGTAACAATCGCTCAGTCGCCGAGCTTCTTAAAATATTATCTGCCTACATTGATAGGTGAAGTTAAGCCAACATTTTAGTTCTTCACTATCGAAAGCAAATACATTTTTTCGTGGACCTCCGCTTACAAATTTTAGACCTCCATTTTTCCTCACGCTAACGTAGACCCCCGACGAGTCTCCCGTGGACCCCTGGAGGTCCACCTGGACCACTTTAGGAACTAATGTTTTAACATGAAAATTAGAAGCCCTGTCTAAAAAAAGGGAACTTAGTCGAAAGCGAAAAAATTCAAATATACCATAAGAATACATAATATATAATTATGTATGTATTTTATAACGTTTACGTTCGTTGTAAAAAATAACATAAGAAGATGTTAAAAAAATTTCATCCAATATTACTGACAACTATAATTTTCAGCAGGTTAATTACTTCACGACTGTAAACGCATAATTGACATACTGATTTCTAAGAGACTGACAACAGGTAAATGTAAATATAATTTCACATTATTAAGTGTAACTATTTGAAGAACTATATTCCTTATTTATATTTTCAACTGTTCGTAACTCCGTCAGTTAATGGTAGCAGTTGACATGTTTTTGCCCGTCTATTAACAAATTTTTGTACAAATAGTCGGGAATCGGAATCAGCTCCAAGATCATAGCAGTCATATTTTAGCCACTATGCCACAGTAGTCCAAAAAAACCTTTTTATTATTAAGTGTAGAAGTAATTCAAGAGCAGCGATAGCTCAATAGGGAGACCAACAGACTGCAATGCAGAGGGTCTCGGGTTCGAACCCACGTCGCGCACCTCTGACTTTCCGAAGTTACCAGACTTTTCGAAATTATGTGCGTATTGATTGACAATTATCGCCTGCTCCGTGCCTCGAAGAGCACGTTAAGTCGTCGGTCCCGGCTGCCATGAACATCTATGGCAGTCGTTATTGGGAGAGTGTCGACACAAAAGATCCAACTGGGTCGAAGTGTCGCCGGTCTGCACTAACTGGCCCCCACATAAGATAAAATAAGATAAGAAGTGTAGAAGTATAAATAAAGCTACAGTATGAATAAAACTTCCACTATAATAGACCTGCAAAATATTATTTTTATATTTTCAAAGATATCGCTCACACTAAAAATTATGCTTGTGTCATAGCTTTATAAACATTATAACGCCGGTTACAAAATACACCCATACTCGGCACAACTATTTTAAATACACACACACTCGACTCAGAGGCAGTAGCAAAGCTTCTACTAAAATCACTACGCCATTGGTGTCGTAATATGTTAACGCTGTAAAGCTGTTCGGGGTAAAATAGAATAATAAGATTTTTCTAACCACTCAGTAAAACGTATATCCTGTGTGAGGAACGAACCCACGGCACTTGGCGTAGTTTCAGTGACGAGCCTGATAGCACAATTTAAAACATCTACCGGTTTCCCCGCTGTTTCGCTGCCCACAAACGTATAATATTTTCTACATAACACGTGGTACATTAGAGTGTTTCGAGACCTTTTCAAAAGTTGAGAGATTTCTTTTGTTTTATTCATTGATCGTGAATCTCAAGTTCTAACAACTTTGGAAGTGTTTTATTCAATAATCTAGTGTTGGAATTCAGTGTGTCGCGTGCTTTGTACTTTTAGATGCGAATTATTAATATACGTTATTTATTAGTTTATTTGATAGCAACTTTTGACTGTTCAAAGTTTACGAAGCTTACAGTGGAATCTAAGAATATTAAAATCTTAAACTTTAATCTTCTCAATTTTAATTAACAATTCAAAAATTATTTATGGTCTCACACCTATATCCCCAAAGGGAATTGCTGCTACTATTAATTACAATAAGACTCCCTCAGTCGCGTAGCGTTATCGAATGCGTCAGCTGTGCTTGTGCGTTAAGTTAAGTTCGATTTCGAAGTGGTATAGAGATTTTCTGACTAGAAAATTTCGGCTGCAGCATTGGAACTGTTGATTTTAGCAATAGGCTTATACTACGCGAGCCCGAAAAGTATACATGGAAAATTTGGAAGTAAAACACCACTGCCTATCGCTTCGAGGATATGGGCGTGAGATTTTTTTTTATACGACTAAGGTGGCAAACTGGCATATGGCCCACCTGATGGTAAGTGGTCACCGTAGCCTATAGACGCCTGCAACACCAAAGGCATTACTTGCGCGTTGCCAACCCTTTAGGAAAGGAAGTGGGAAGGAGAAGGAGCGGGAAGGGGGAAAGAGGGTGATTGGGCCTCCGGCACTCTCACTCGCCAACCGAAACACAACAGTATTCCTGCTATTTTACGTCGATATTCTGTGAGAGAGTAGTCCTTCCCCGGTCGAGCCGGCCCATTCAAGCTGAAATATATTATGTATATACATTTATATTTCGGGAATATAATGATAAATATCAACAACCTTTTATACAATATCGCTTATTGTCTGCCCGTATTCGTTGTTTCGATTTGCGATAATTACATGATGGTTGTTTTTTTTTAATTGAATGCAAACCATAGTCGCCTAAATACAAGTTATTATACATGAAAAAAAAACATAGAATTCGAATTGTTCATTAAAAAATATTGATGAAATAGTTCTTTTTTAATTCAAGACTTTTTATTATTTGCATAACCAAAAGCAGCAATCATAATTTACAACTTAACTAATATTAACAAAACTAAATACTTTTCATCATCATCATCATGTCAGCCAAAAGACGTCCACTGCCGGACATAGGCCTCCCCCAAGGTTTTCCACACAGACCGGTAATACTTATAAATAAAAAAAATGTTTATTATGTAGTCTTCTTCTTTTATTCTTTTCGTGTGGTTAGTGGCCATCCTGTTGTCAAGAGTTGTTCAAGCCTCTGACATGGCTTAACGACTGCTGTCAATTTGACAACAACCGGGACCGACTTTTTACGTGCCCTCCGAAGCACGGAGACGCTCAGATGAAATACCACTAAGCGGTCACCCATCTATAGACTGACCGCACCCAACGTTGCTTAACCTCGCTAATCGTTTAACGATCAGTGAGTGCAACTGGCTATGGTTTATATAATATACACACATAGCACATATCTAACAAGTCTCAATATGCACTATCAACTCGTATAAGTCTATGACGAGCTACATAAGAACATCATATTCACATTCACATTTCAGTAATGAAAAATAACTGAACACCATGAACACCGTAATGAAAACAGCATGACACAATTATTTCTTTACGCCAACGAACTTTGGAAATTTTCAACACAGACTGCTTCATTCGTATTGTGCTATTATGAGATGCACAACGGCCGTGGAGTCGTGTAATTAAATTTGAAAGCATCCCGCAAGTTGCCATACAGTGTTGCTTTTTATATGGTGGTCCCATCATTAGTCAAGCCACCTCCACTCAAAGGTGCAACCTACTTTTTCATTAGTTTTAATGAATACATTTGACGGTGTAATTCTTGCATACCTACATCATTATATTGTTATCAGTGTTGCTATGCAACTCTTTTATGTCTTGCTACATAATTATGTGCCTTCGTGTGTATTTTATCTATCACGCTGTGGTTTTGAATGCGAAATGCTGCTGTTCATATGGTTTTGTTGTCGGTTCCCAGGCAAAGTGTTATTGGATTTGCCTGTCAAGAAATTAGAAATCGCAGCACGGAGCACAGTCGGAAGATGACAATAAACTAGCCCCCTATTACGCAGAATCTGAAAGTATAGCTGGCCGAAATGTGGTTGTATTACATATATATTATGCTGAATATATATTTGCTTGAGACAATATATGTATAATTATATCATTGTCGCTACGCAACTGCCTTATGCGTTGCTATACCAATAGAGATTGCCTTCGATATGGTAAACACGCTCAAACATTCGGATTGTATGTTGACAATGAATTCCGTTAATACAGGTACTTAGTAGTTACGACTTTCAAATATAAATGTATAATATAAAAGCATATACGAAGCGATTCAGCATCGCATCGGTGGAAATGCAGAATGAATACACATGCGGCATATTTTGATAAGGTCTTTACGATGGACAAGGTGTTAAGGTTTGTCAGATGTCAATGTTTACAGATTATGCGATACAGCATCACAATACTGAATATGCCGCATGTACACACTATGCGTTCACTTAACACAATTACTGAGTAGTAACGACTTTCTGCTGTCAATGTGTAAAGGCACATCAAACGGTGAAGCAACTCAATATACTCAAAATGCGGCATGAACACACATGCACTCTGTTAGTTCTATGACATTTAGTATGACGCGGCACGCACGGTGGATGTGTGCCTTTGAGGTTGAGAAACCGGGTTTTTGTCGTCATGTAAATTACCAATCCAGAAAGGCCAAATTATAGTATAACATAGTATGACTATCAAAGTGAGACATTAATGATATAATATTTATTTTTAAAGGTTTGAGATAAAATATACTAGTGTGGTTGATCCTTCTTGCTAAGGTATACAATGTTTGTATTCGAAGTTGGTTCACGTTGGTAGTGCAATGAGTTGAATTCCAAACACAGCCTCTAGCTCACAAGTTTTTTTAAATTTTATACTACTATGGTGGCAAACAAGCATACGGCTCACCTGATGGTAAGTGGTCACCGTAGCCTATGGACGCCTGCAACACCAGAGGCATCATTTGCGCGTTGCCGACCCTCTAGGAAAGGAAGTGCGAAGGAGAAGGAGCGGGAAGAGGGAAAGATGGTGATTGAGCCTCCGGAACTCTCACTCACCGAACGAAACACAACAGTAGGAATTCTGCTATTTCACGTCGATATTCTGTGAGAGGGTAGTCCTTCTCCGGTCGAGCCAGCCCATTCATGCTGAAATCAGCGAGGCTCTACTACTCTCAAATGTCTCTCTCAGGTTGAATGCCTTATCTATTGGGCTACCAGCGCTTCAAAACGCCGATGAAACTTAGTTTCCCATTTATAGTCTTTCGTCCAGTCTACCTATACCTATATGTATAGGAAGGTATATGTACTTTAAATCCAAATTTTGTGCAGGTTAGACACATTACACATTTGAGATTCACTGAAAGATTGCTAGCAGTATTCAGAGATAGGTTGAGAACGGTATTATTTTCATATCTGACGTAGTGAGTCGAGCTTTGAGCATTGAAAGCAATCGTGTAAACCTATACAGCTGCATACTCACTGTTAAGCGTATTATTTGCACCCGTTCCATTATAAAATAGCATGAGGTATTTTATAAACGGTTGTATTGCCACATGAAGTGTTGCCGGTACAATAACGCAATATGTGGCATGACCCTTATTCTGTAATATTTGTAGGTAGATGTAAGTTTTTTTGTAATATAAATAAGAACATGCTTTTTTATTTCCTTTTTTATCATATTATTAATTAATTGACGAGTCCAAGATTAGCTTACACATTGTTACGCAAAATAAAGAAGTTTGACTTTGACTTTGAATAAGAGCTACTACATACACCAACAGCTAGTATAACCTACAGGCAAAATTCATTTTTAATTCGAGCGAGTCGCATGTTCAACACGGCATGCCAGAGTGTTGATATAGACTTGTTTACCTATAGTAACAGCCAAGTCAAAAAAAAATTGTGTAACTCTTTCTTTGTCTAAAAACCAGATGTGTGTCTATTTTTTTTGCTGTTATCTTGTTGTTTAAATGTCTTCTTCTATTATTTACACTTTATTCTGCTATCTGTGAAAACTTTTAATTGGCCTTCTTTTTTCGTATCAAATCTGTCTATGATACTAATTTAGCTGTAAGTTTTCCTAAAATTGTAAAGTAAAATAAAATAAAATAAAGAGTAACTACAATCTAAATACAAAGGCGTTTTTGAGTGAATTGTTCTGATAACTAAACTATACTAATAAAAATTTAACGTTACCTTAGCTATTTTCTAAGGCTTAGACAACACACATGTCTACGCTCAGTCTAAAATGTAACAATACATTGCACAATCCAGGCATCATTAAATCATTTCTCACAATCAGCTACAAACGCAAAAACTGCCTCCACATACAATACTCTATAAATAAATATGCCTGCAGCCACAACCCTTAACAGCATTAGAGCTAAACCAGAACATCCAAAATATTCCCACTTAACGAAATTGTTACGATACATCTACTCACATATACATTGATACACCCACTTTAGCCAATCAGATGGCCCATAAAATTGTGTTGTATCCACTCCATAGCTAAGATAAAACATAATATAATCAATTACATTCCCATCGGATGTATTTACTAGGGTATTCTATTCATCAGACATGTAACTTACACATGCGTAGTTACTTTTGAGATAAATATTTTTAAATGGGTCGCATTTTTATCGTTTACCTTCTTATCTGCCGCTAGTTCTAGTTTTCCAGGAAGGACGTGTTACGATAAGGGAAATTCTCTATTACATTTTCTTTCTTAGTATAATACCTTTATGTGTGGGTTGCAGACACTTTATTCATAAATACGTGTATTTTTATAGGTGGGTTGAAATTTTTGTGTTAAATTGTTCTTGTCTTTGTGCCGAATAATTGTTTATGTAGTAACTCTTAGTCAATCTTATTTCTGTTTCAGTATATAAAGCATTGATTTATAAGAGGAAATAATATAATTTGTTGATAAAGAAATACTTTATTAAATAAGATAATATAAATATGTTCCTGAGAGACAGAGATCTATTACTTCCTCATTTTGCCAACTATAGTTTTAGCTTCCACAGCTAGCGGGCACAATTCCAGATTCCTTCCTGCTACTGAGAGGTTCTTGTCAGGAAATATCCAATAACACTTTATATCGACTCGGGAATCGAACCTCAGACCTCAAGCATAGCAGGCATATTTACTTACTACCGTTGCGCCATTGAGGAAACAATCATATTGTTTAACAAAATAAATTAATTTGTTCTACCAGATTTGGGTTGTTTAATCATTTTCAATATTTTAATTTTTCTTTTCTTTATTTGGAATAACAAACAGTTACATAGTAGGTATGAAGTGTGATACATAGCGTATAAAGTACTCTTAAACTAACAAATGCGTAATCGACTACGTTATTCACAGAACAAGTAATAATATCTAAATATCTTCTATTATAAAGCAGAATATTTGACAAACACAGATGTATATTTCATAATTAATAATTATCCGATAAGCACGCATTTGGCTCTATAATCTGTATGGGAAAGGCTGAAGACCGGATGGAATGACGTAAAATGATAGAAGAAAATGTTTCCCAATTGACTGCAATAGTCAAAACGATTAAACCGTCTCTTATCATCTTTCAGTTACATGTTATACACTCGTAGCTTTTGCTAACAATAACTATAATTTCAATAAAATCGACAGACTACCTCCACGATTCTAATAAACATTTTGCAATATAATAATTGCAATAAAAATATCTGTCACTCCAACTCTTTAGCCTTCATAACCTAAGACAATTTTACATAAATAGTAGTAGTAAAAAAGCTTTGAGAATGAAGGATAAATAGGGATGACAGGCTAAATCAGGTAGACAGCCTGTCAGCAACAGAAAGAGTAATGGAAATTATTCTCGAACGCTCCGGACTATTTTGTACTCGAAGATTTTCTTTGCGGTAATTTTTTATTAAGGACGTTATTTGTTCGTTAAGATATTAGGATTTAGTTTTTATCACCAAATCTATAAAACACAGATCAGAGTTAAAAAAAGAAATGCATAAGTTTAAAAAGTATCTCGTCTATAGTTTCGAAATTACTTGAGGCCAATTTCGAGAAGCAAACATTTTTAGCGATAGTAATTTTGAGTTTTAATCTCTTCGCATCAGTCTTATAACAGTCTATTTTGAAAGCCATTCTGTTCCAGGTATAATGTATCCTACAGTAATATCCTAATAGTTAATACCTGAAGAAATGATTTATCTCCTCGGACGCTGGTTTAGCGAGTCAAAAGAAGCCACTTTAGACAATCTCTAACCATTCTAATAAAGCAATCTATATTTAACGAAATTAAAACTATTAATGAATGCTTCTTAATGAACCCTCACTATCCAGGTAGTACTTATTAGATAGAGGTCACTTAGCGGGCAAGTACTGCTGGCGGACGCTTATACTAATAGTTCAAGTTTCTACTCGAACCAAATACTAACATGACTTCAAACTTCTGCTGATCCAAATACGAGCAGTCAACGTGGCATTTCTGAGATAGATGACGACAATAATCCAAGTCAAACTAACTAAAGCTTAGGTTGGGTAGCTTCATTAATCAGCTACACAACAACCTTTGTAACAGATAGAATCCGTATCAACGGAAAATGATATCATACAATTACTCCAAAGCAAAATCGCGGTACCAACTACCGATATTAGACACTAAACGCTATAACGATAAGCACGAACAGATGTCACTAATAAACGTTTGTGTATATTAACTGCCGTATCTCAATAGCGATAGCATAATGCGGATGTCCTCGTAAATTATTCGATAGTAGGGTGTATGCTGCTGTATTATTGGGAAAGTCGAATCTTTGCAAAAATCCTATAGCTATTGGAAACGACCGACTCTTTTATATCTAACATAGATTTTGGCGATAATACAAGCTAACACCAGGATATTTAGAAAACCCAATTCTTTTATGACTATTGGAAGCTTGTATGCTGATTAGCAAATCCAAGAGTCGACTTATGAATAAAAACAAAAGAAGACAAAGGAATGAAGCCATTAGGAAATTTGTGATGTTATATCACAAATATTAGCCAATAAGCTATCATAATGCAAGTGGTTATCCGCAAATTATCTGAGATAAACTAGACTTTTGCAATAATCCTAAAAGCAGTTTGATAAAAAATCTGTGTCAGATTTCAATAATCCTATTTTATGTCATTATTCTAGGATTTTTGCAATAATTCTGTTTGTCTAATTGCACTACGACATACATTTATTAAGCGACATCTGAACTTGGATAATAATATAGTGGAGTAGATTTGAATTCGAATGTTACATCTGCCTTATGTTTAACAATTCCTTTCTAGTATTTTTTATATTATTATTTTGTGGCAGAGAACTAAAACGGCCTGCCTGAAAATACGTGATTAGCGTAATTCATAAACGAATACAATGGGGTGCGTCGCAAAATGCACAAATGTGCACACACACTTGAAAGAAATCGCGAAACGATCACGCCACACTATTAAACATTTATATAATAAATAGGTACGTTAGCAATAGCTAAATAATTATAATTTTATATTGCGATAGTCATTCAATCATTGATATATCGATAGCTCGCTGATTGCATGGATATGAGAGATTACACCATTGTAGACCGTAAGTTTCTGGGTTTTTATGGACGGAGAATTTCATTACCTACTTTTGTTAGACAATTCTCGGTAGCAATCTAGATTTTTACATAGCATTATAGAAGTCGCGTAATATAAATCGAAGATTTAACGATATCAGATAAGTGTGTACCTACAAAAATAAAAAAGGGTCTGTGAATAACTTACTGGAATGAAGTAAAACCGTTACTATCATATAGTAAAAGTTTTATAGCGTACTTTACAGTTACGGCCACGGAAGTCCAAGGGAATTACTTAGTGAATTATGTAGGGAAACTTCCTTTTATGTTCCGTTACGAAGGTAGACATATTTTTGTTACATTAATATAAAATAAACTTAAAATGACATAGAATATAATTAATTTTAATTTTAAATAATATTTAGGAGCATTGGTTTAGTAATTAAAATACTTGATTATTCTAAAGAAAATTATGTCCATAATATTAAATTGTATTACAATCATATTATAATACAATTTAGTACCTATTCAAACATATTGTAGGTACATAAAGCAAGGAAAACATTCCAAATCCATATTATTTAAATTAAATATATATATGTCGGAGATGTGTTGTTCTCTATGGCAACGTCAGTAGTGGTTGCGGGTTTAGTGGGCGTTATCTGGGTAATATGCGAGCACAAAAACACAACGATGCCGGTTTTACACTATTTGTATTTAGAATAAACAGTATTTTCACTTCACAATAATGTCGAATGAAAAATAACATTTAAGACCGAGCAGTGGGTTCAGGGCACTGATCTTACTTCTTTTTACATAACTCACAACTCAACGTTCCGACTCGATCAGACGCTATCGCTTAAATGTGTCTCAACAACTGTCGGCCCTCCTAAAGTAAAGATGGCGCCTCGACCCCACTCAAGCACGCGCTCTGCTCTGATTGGTCGTTACGTGAATTACAATATTCATAACTTTTATTAGATTAATAATGTTTATGAGCTATAGAATAATTTAACAAATCAAATTAAATTAAATTAAGAATTTTAAAAGTAATTAAGACGTAGACAATTTATATTGTGAATTATACGTGTAAATAACAATCAACCCGACTCATAGCTTCCTCCGACATATATATATATATATTTTTTTTATATTTTGTAAGTATATATTTGTTTTATTTCGGTGCTTCAAATATTTACATTATTAATTCTAAAACGAATTAACCTAATATATATTTACAAACGTATTAAAAAAGGTAACATAATTACAAAAACACAAATATTTATACTACTAAATATTTACAGAAAAGGTTTAGGCATCGTAGAATTTTTCAGCATCGCTGTCAACTGGTAACGTGCCCAGAAGACTGGCAGCATTGCCACGTTGAATGGCAATGCTGATTCTTTGGGCCAAAAAAAGACCAGCCTTCTGATCACGCGAAACGTCGATCAGGCGTTTTGAGATCTCCCTGTACAAAATACGAGCGCTCGGACCCCATGAGCCCACCCCAAACGGCTCAAAAATGTAATTGCCGACTAAAATACTATATTTGCGCCGTTTGAGGGTTTCCGCGGTTGCAGCAGCAGCACCGGCACATCCCTCAGTGCTTGGAAGATGTGATGGCGCAAGGGTGTCAACGCACGGTGCGTCCCACACCAAAGGCCTGCCCATCTTCCAAGGCAACAATGACATTCCATCCGGTCTCTTCCCATCGTCGCGTACCAAGCCATTGGGTTCAAGTACAGTTGGAACGCCAGCAGTGACAAGAGCACGACGTATTATGTCATTAAGATTAGCATGGCGAGAAATTCGACCAGCGCTTCTGCTACAAGAGAGTCCATGGTGTCCGAGGCTATCGACAGCTTCTCCACAGTGACAGCAATGCGGAGAAACACACGAAATACCTAAACGGAGGCAAGTGGCGAGGCGGAAAGTGGTACAGTCCAACATGGTACCTATATTGGACGATGGAAGCGCCTGAAGCCAAAGACCAGATTCCCATTATCCCACAGCCAGCAATCGAGCAAGCTCAGAAGCATTGGAAGATGCAGAAAAAAGCTTTTCTCTAACAGAGTTGCTAAGCGGCCCGTCCCACAGCCGCTGGGAGAATAGGTTGGTTGGCAAAACAAAATTCGGACAAGCCATTTTCCAGGCGTTCACAGCGTCAGTTTTGCACAGCACTTCTGAATTAACCAGTGTGGGTGCTAAAATTTTCCTGGATAATTCTTCCGTGCTGTGAACCGAGGACAGGAACGCCGGTAAACTAACATCGGAAATTTTGCGAAAAACTTAAAATTATGTCAAGCAATGGACTACTTTATTGCTTTTCTAGAATAAGTTTCCTCAGCTTGGAATCCATTCCACAAATAAAGTTTTATTGGAAAATCTAAAGTGCCAAGGAGTCTGACAATATGACCGGGCGAACTAGCAAGCAAATCCAAGACCGGCCCTAAGCGCAAACAATCTATCATATCATATCTTAATAGACAACTCCCGCTCTAGGAATGATTTTGTGTCGCGGGAGACTTTACAAACATTTAAACAATGGACACAAAGAACATCTAGGTTCGGAACAACCATTTGTGGATCACACAAATTTTCGTCCAGTACAGTGTGGGATTCGAACCCAAAACACTCACAGTGGCAGCGGCGACGCGACCATTTAAACCACTACGGCATCCGTACAGTGAATCTGGCAACGTGACCCAGCGAACTAGCAAGCAAATCCAAGACTATTTTCGAATCCATAATTTTTACTTTTGCTGTATTTCGAGCAAAAGTAAAGGATTATTTATAGATTTTTAAATATTTTAAAGTATGTATGCTGTGGCTCTTATCTTATTTTATCTTATGTGGGGGCCAGTCATTGCAGACCGGCGACACTTTGACCCAGTGGGATCTTTTGTGTCGACACTCTTCCAATAAAGACTGCCATAGATGTTCATGACAGCCAGGACTAACGGCTTAACGTGCTCTCCGAGGCACGGAGCAGGCGATAATTATTGTCAATCAATACGAACATAATTTTGAAAAGTTTTATAACTTCCGAAAGTCAGAGGCGTGCGACGTGGGTTCGAACTCGAGACCCTCTGCATTGCAGTCTGTTGGTCTCCCTACTGAGCTATCGCTGCTCTTATGCTGTGGTAACTCCCATGTAATACATTTTAGTTTATCCTTTAGGGGTATACAAGCGTGAGTTATGTAGTTGAAGAATTTGCGTATCTTTATTTAATTTAAACTTTTTAAACACAAATTGTGCTGTACGGCCCGCATACTGTACATCCGAGCCTTTGAAACGAGAAAACGTGAAATGAAAGGATAATTTGCTTTTCATATCATGTGCTTAAATGACTTCGTAATTACTTTGTATGTAAACATAATACACGGGTTAATGAAAGATAGCTTTTTTATTCTGAAATACTCTCGAAAAATTGTATAGTAGATTTTCGTTAACTGTCATGTCTTGTCGAAAATGGAGAGGTTAAGTTGTTTTTGGTAAATATAATATAAATGGTATTCATTTTGTAACTGCTTATTATTATTATTAGATTCAAATAAAACATATTGAAAGGACACCGGAGAATATGTTTGCACCAAAAATGTTTGGTTGTTTATAACTGTGCATACATAATAATATGTGCACTCGGTAAATGAGTTAAGGTATCATGCCTCATAAATATTAATTACTAGCTTTTGCGTACGACTCCGCCAGCGTGGGACCTACATCAATAAATAGTAGCCTATGTCCTTCCCCAGGTTTTAAACTATATATGTACAAAATTTCATCTAAATCGGTTGAGTGGTTTAGCCGTGAAAAGGTAACAGACAGAGAGATAGACAGACAGAGTTACTTTCGAATTTATAATATTGGTATGGATTTATGAATGTAATGCATGGTTGTATGTTTGCAAACTTGACATGTATCTTATTATCGTATATATAATTATAAAAGCGTTGTCAAAATAAGGTGAAAGCTTGTGTCCATCTACAAAGCATAGTAGAATTATAGACTCAGTGCCATTAGCAAAATAGCTTTGTACTAAGAAAAACACAAATAAGATTTAACCCAACTCAAGATTAATGTATATTTCACAACAGTGTAGGCACATACCAACTATGTCACCTAAATATTTTAGACGTACCTACGACCTCAATTAGTGTACTGAATGATTATTTAATGTTTTTACTTAGTAATACATATTTCTGTTTACATGTGTGTATATGTGTATTATCACTACATATTATAAAATAATCAGTTGCGCGTGAGCAGCCGAGTCGGACGCACACGTTTGGAACGTCGGACCGTAATATTACTATCGCGCGGCATTTTTTTAAGACTACCCACTTAATAATTATGTTAATTTTAAATGGATGAAATAACTAATAATGTGAGTACGTGTGATTCAAGTGACAATGAAACGCAGAACATAGTTATGGAAAGTGAGCAACCATTTAATACTACGTTAATGGAGGAGGTGAGGCAGAGTGAAGAGTGTGATCAACGAGTTGTGGAGAAGAGAGGGCGGCAGGATGATGAGGAGATCGTGGAGGAAGATGGTTTTGTAACAGTAGTTAGGGGGCATAAAAGACCAAACAGGAAAAACTCGGTCAACAGTAGTTTGGTGACGGAAGATGATAAGAATACTGAAGAGGAGAAGCATATTATATGTGTGACTGGAAAAGAAACTTTGACGAAACAATTTGGAATGGCGAAGCTGTTACGATCATGTAATATTCCTAATATAATTAAAATGGTGTATAAAAGTGCATTCAGGGTTTTGATTCATTTCGAAAATAGAGAAAGTGCTACAAAGTTGATGAATTGTGAACAGATGACCAATTTAGGTTATAGAACACAGATGACGGATGAACTCAATTTATGTTATGGGACTCTGAGGCAAGTAGATTTGGAAACAGATGAGAAAGAAATTTTGGAAAATGTGAGTTGTGAGAGTGAAATTCTATCAGTTAAACGACTTAAAAAACTATCGGACAGTGGAGAATGGATTGATTTGGAAACAGTTCGAATATGTTTTAAAGGTGCTACTTTGCCACCGTACGTATACGGCTATGGTTGTAGGTTTAAAGTGGAACTCTATACGTTTCCAGTGTCACAGTGTTCTAGATGTTGGAAGTTCGGTCACCTATCGAGATCTTGCCCAACTAATAAAACAATATGCCCCAAATGTGGCAATCAACATCCAAACTGCGAAACAAATGAATATGTTTGTGTTAACTGTAAAGGACCACACATGGCAATGTACAAGAAGTGCCCTAGTTTTATAAAAGAAAAAAGAATTAGAGATATTATGACCAAAGAAAATTGTACATACAGAAAGGGATTGGAATTATATCTAAACGAGAAAGGGACTCGACAACTGAACATCACAACAACGGACACAGAGAGGAATACGAATTCGGAAAGCTTAGGAAACGAGAATGTAAATTATACACAGATAAGAACATACAAGGACGCAGTGACAGTAAAATCAAATGTTCAAAGTTTAAGTGTTGCATCTGGTAGTATGACAAACATAGACAGCTTAGGAAATAAAAATAACCAACAGAGATATATACCGAGGAAGAAACAAACTGAGACTAGATCTATGAGTAGTAATACGAAAAAAGACAGCCGCAATACAACGAGAAACTACGAGTACATGCAAAGAAACTGACAAAGGCGAACTGCCAGAGACAGTGAATACAAGCTCTAACATAGATTTTATTAGTATATATCAAAAAGTTAAAGATATATGTTTTTCTGACAAAACCTGGCATGTGAAAATACAGGAATTAGTCAAAATTATCTTTGACGTATGTAGTAGATTATTCCTTAAAGTTTTCAAAAGTGATGATGTATGGAGAAAAATTATATTTATGTTTAACAATGGCTAACTATAATAGAAATAAGTTATCTCTTAGTATTGTACAGTGGAATGCACGTAGCTTGTTACCTAAACGTAATGAATTTGAATTATTACTAGCACAAGAAAAAGTACACATAGCACTAGTATCAGAAACTTGGTTGGAACCGGATAAACATTTACATGTAAGTGGATATAATACTTTTAGAAAGGATAGATTGGATGGTTACGGTGGGCTAGCTATTTTAACACATAAATCTTTAAAAGTGCAACAGTTTAACACCAATATCAATAATCCTGGTATCGAAATTATGTGCCTAAAACTTTTAAATTGCTATGAAATTAAAAATATAGTGTTAATATATTGCCCTTCTTCGGTTCGCACTTCTCTTTCTGACTGGGAACAAATATTTTCAGTATTCTCAAACAATTGTATTGTTGCCGGAGACTTTAATGGACACCATGTAACTTGGTCCTCCAAAACTGACGCAAGAGGAATACAGCTATATGATTCGGCTTTAGACACGGGATTTATTGCCCTTAATGACGGTAGTATGACAAGGGTGACTTTGGTTGATGGGGTTGCACAAACTACTTCTCCTGACATTACATTTGTATCCTCCGATCTATCTGTTTTGTTGGACTGGAAAGTTATAAACGAGAATTTAGGAAGTGACCATTTGGTTATAAAATTTTCATACAAATATAATAGCTGCATAAATCCGGATGGTATAGTTAAAAAACGGAACTTCAAACTAGCGAAATGGTCAGAGTACAGTAAGACCCTAGAAAACTATTTGATACAAACTATCACTCCAAGAAATGTACAATCCTTATATGATAACTTTATAGAACAATTGAACAAAGCTGCGGATGAACATATACCTTTTAATAAAATTTGTAATAATCCTACAAATGGTTTTCGGCCAAAATCTTACTGGAATCCTACTCTGTCTCATTTAGTAGCACAACGTAGATTAGCATTAAAAAAATTTAGGAAAAATCCCACACCAAATAATTTAATTTTACTGGATCACAAAACGAAAGCTGCTAAAAAAGCTATCAGTCAGGAGAAGTTAAAAGACTGGCAAAATTACTGCAGTAGTGTTAATGAAAAAACATCTAGTTCTGAAATGTGGAAACGTATGGGATGGATTAAGGGACGTGGATCGCCCAGGTCATCTGTTTCAAATGAACAGAAGGTACAACTCTTGTGTAGTCTCGCTCCGGATTACGTCTACCCAAAACACCATCAATTTAAATCAAATAATACAGTACTAGAGGACAAGTTCACTTTACAAGAAATGATTAATTGCTTTAAACGAAAAGACACAGCGCCTGGGACGGACGGGATTACATATTCTTTGATATTTCATTTGTCTCCTATTAGCAGAAAATATTTATTGGAATTGTACAACCTCATTTTTAGCACTGGGATTATCCCAAAACAATGGCGGAATATATTAGTAACACCAATACCAAAATCCTCACCAGATAATAGTAGTATTAAATTAAGACCTATCTCCTTAATATCCTGCATATGTAAAATCTTTCACTCTATGTTGACAAAGCGGCTTGAGTGGTATATTGAAAAAAATAAGTTGTTATCTCAGTATACCTCTGGTTTTAGGAGAGGCCAATCTTGTCAGGACTGTTTAGTTAAGTTAGTTAGTCAAATCTACACAGGATTTTCACATAAAACTCCAACAGTAGCTTGTTTTCTTGATGTTTCGAATGCCTATAATAATGTGTTAATAGATGTACTGGTGAACACTTTAGATGAGATAGGGATTGGAAAAAAGTTTTGTCAATATTTATGGAATTTTTTGAGTGAAAGACATCTTATGATAAAAGATGAAATGGATAAAAACAATTTTTTCATAAGATATACAGATAGAGGATTGGCTCAGGGCGACCCAATTTCACCCATTCTTTTTAACATCGTCACAATTAAGTGTTTCAATGAAATTCAGAATGTTACTATGTGCCAATATGCAGACGATTTTGTCTTGTATCGAACGTCTAAAGATTTCAAAGAAACCCAACGAGCACTTCAAATAGTGCTGGATAGATTGTGCTATGTGTTAGATAAATTAGGATTAGAACTATCGGCCGCTAAATCTAAAGTGTGTATTTTTAGCAGAGGTTTTAGAAGATCAAAGGTGGAACTTAAAATAAATAGTCATAATTCAGATATAGTTGTCACTTACAAATATTTAGGTGTATGGCTCGACAGGTCCTTACGCTGGAGTAAACATATTAACACAATTGTCGGAAAAGTTCAAAGAAACCTTAATCTACTTAAAGTTTTAGCGGGTAGGTCTTGGGGATTGCATCCTCAACATTTAAGACATATTTATATAGCCCTGATTAGAAGTCGCATAGATTATAGTTGCTATTTATATGATGCGAGTGCGAAATGTCACTTAGATAAGCTAAATAAATTACAAAATCAAGCATTGCGTATTATAGGAGGTTTTGTCAAATCCACTCCGATACACGTCATGGAGAGTGAGCTGTGTGTGGTTCCACTGTACATACGAAGAAAATATTTAGCTTATAAGTTTTGTCTGAAAGCCAAATCCATAGAAAATAATATAACGAATACTCTATTGGATGAACTCCATACTCTTCGACTGAATAGTTACTGGCGCAATAAGGTTATTCCTATATTAGCCGTAGCATATAACGAGGTTAAAGAAATTGAGGTAGTGTCTTTCAACCCTTTATTGATGTTCACCCTAAGAACATGGGTCACTAACATTAATGTGAACGAGATTATTGAATGTAATTTAGAGGCTGTAAGGTCACTGAAAAGGTCTTATGATTGCACTTTACTAAAACACGAAGTGACCAAAGAATTATATACAAAATATAATGGTTGGGTTACTATTTTTACAGATGGGTCGAAGAGTGTAGATGGACACGGAGCGGCTTACTATATATCCTGTAATAACGTAGATAGCTCAAATAATAACTGCTTTAAAATAAGTGAACCTGCATCTATTATAACGCTGGAGCTCATTGCGATCTCAGAAGCATTGAAATTTGTCACAAATTGTCATGACAGAAATATTGTTATTTGCTCTGATAGTAAAAGTTCACTACAGCATATAGCTCGATGCGCCTCTGGACACAGAGGTGCTTCGGTAGCATATGACATTCTTTCTAAGATAGATGAACTTGATCAAAAAGGTGTTCAGCTGAGATTGCAATGGGTCCCATCGCATATTGGAATACAGGGTAACGAGAAGGCTGACATGTTGGCGAAATATGCAGCTAAACACGGAAAAGAAACTAATATTAAACTTGATTACTCGGAAATATTGCCTAAATTCAAAAATGTTTGTTATGATCATTGGAAGGAACACTTTAACAAAATTTCAGTAGAAAAAGGTATCTGGTATAAAACCATACAATGCCAGCCTCCCCGTGTGCCCTAGTTTATTAATATTAACTTAAGCAGAAAATTTGTAGTCATAGCTCACAGACTTAGATCTGGACACATTCCATGTAACAAATTCGCCTTCTTGATGAAAAAGAAAACCTCCCCCAACTGTGAGGTGTGTGGAGTTATAAAGGACATACATCACTTGTTGATGGAATGTGTCCGATATGAGGCTGATAGGAGCAGGTTGTTCAGGGCTCTAAAATTGAACAAGAATGACATAGGTACATTCCACCGATTACTAGCTAAACCGAGTTCAGATGAAGCAAGAAAGTTGTTCGACTTTATGGCCCTGATACATTGATCTCCTTTCCTTTATATTGTTTTAGGTTACGATAGGACTGACATGCGCTGTGCGCCATAAAAGTCCTAAAAATTTAAAGAAATTAAAAAAAAAATATATATTATAAAATAATGTCATCCGCCGCGTCTGTCTGTCTGTTCGCGATAAACTCAAAAACAACTGAACGGATATTGATGCGGTTTTCTCCAATACACAGTGATTCATGAGGAAGGTTTAATTGTATAATTTGTTAAGGTTACCCGTGCGTAACCGGGGCAGGTCGCTAATATTGTAGAGTAGTAGAGCCTCGCTGATTTCAGCATGAATGGGCGGGCTCTACCGGGGAAGGACTACCCTCTCACAGAATATCAACGTGATATGAATAGCAGTATTCCTACTGTTGTGTTTCGTTCGGTGAGTGAGAGTGCCGGAGGCCCAATCACCCTCTTTCCCTCTTCCCGCTTCTTTTCCTTCCCAAAGGGTCGGCAACGCGCAAGTGATGCCTCTGGTATTGCAGGCGTCCATAGGCTACGGTGACCATTTATAATCAGGTGGGCCGTATGCTTGTTTGCCACCTTAGTTGTATAAAATAAAAAAAATTAAATACTCTCCCTCGATGATCAAATAAATAAGCACTCTGAACGCAATCGTAGTTCTCACTCCAACAGTATATCACGGAATTGCTATATAGAAAGATAGAGAGGTGTAATATCACGTCGAGCAAATTACGATCCATAAATATGACACTTGCAGTATAATTACGGAATGTTTGATTTTCTAACAAACAATTGCGTAGAATGTTCGCCAGTGAAAATCATATTGCTATTTCATAGTAATCGAGTAAACAGAACTCTAATGGGAATGTGTACGAAGTGTTGCCGTACCAAATTATGCCAATGTTACAGACTAATTATGTTTGTATGAGAGTTATGTATGTTAACTACGCATATGTATGCATTTGGATTCCCTTGATTTGAATTTATCTATTCATCTGTGCAGCCTTTTTGAAGTTAGAGTGGTATTTGGATTAGCGTATAAAATATTTTTACGCTTGTAATTTATCGAATTTGCGAAATCGATCCTCGTTTGAAGCACCGATTGGATAGAGGGATCGAACCCACAACACTTGGCGCGGTAAACTACGGTCCATCCGTATCCGAATATTTTTACGTAAATATACCTACGAATGTAATTCGTCTAGCTCGATCCTCGTTTGAAGTAAAAATAAATAACTTATTATTGTAATTATCTGCCTCGGCGGTTGTGCTGACTGCTATGCATGATTGATTGGTCAATAGTCAAATGCGGATTATTTTAATTTTCTGTAAAAAAATTCTTAGTAGTCGCACGAAGTCTGGAACAGTGGCCGGTAGACAAGCTCTTTCCTATTACGTAGGATCAACACTATTGCTGGTGAATTGTGGATTTGGACTATATTTACTCATTTCGGATGTAGGCGTGAGACTGTATGGTGAAGCTTCTCAGGCTCATCCGTGTAATGAATGTATTTTATATTTACTTTTATACTGATAAATCGTTGGGTATTTTATGTATTCTGGTAGACCAGAAAAAGGTGTAAAAGCCTATTTTATCAATAGAATAGATTCTATTGATAAAATAGGCTTTTACACCTTTTAAGCTATTTTTAATAGCTTTTTTCAATTTCAGTAAAATTAACGACTTTGAACATTGTGTCAAAAAAGTTATACAATACTTAGTATTACTCTCTCTTCATTCATATTCTGTAGATATTATATATTTTTAATTATAAAAGCAAAGAAGGACTCAGAATGTTATAACAAAGATTTCAGAACTAGACCAGTAAAGCAGTAATACATTTAAAATTAAGAGAAATGTAAAAAGGAAGCCAGTAACGAATGGCGTGCCATCAGATAATACCTACTTACATTTAAAACTACACTAAAAAGATTGATGGCTTTGCACAAGAACAGATTCATTTATTAAATAAATTCTTCGGTATTCGTAGTAATAATACAAATATTTTTGAAATAGGTACAAGGTTTGATCCTAATATTTTCATATCTGCAACAAATATGGTAAATAATCATACAGTTTATCTGATGGTAGGCGGGCACAAACGACTCATGATCATGGTTGCCTTCCTTGAGAATAACGGGAATTAATGAAACACAACCAATGCGCTTTCTACTGTAAAATACACAGCTGCTGCTCTTCTTCCCTCTAGATATCACGCAAAAAACGGTGAAACAATTTGACTTGGAGCCAGCATTAAGAGGATAATACTAACTAACGCAGGATCCTGCTATCTGTTATATCAGAAGGATAGTACTGCCATACTGCATATATTATTATGGAAAGACTTTTGTCTCGTTTCTTAAGTCATCGATGACTTAAAAAGCTGGCATTGCGTATCAGAATAAACCTGACATACAAATAAAAAGAAATCCAAATATTAAAATACTTTTCGTGAGTTATTAGACTCACATAATATGCTGTTAGGGTTTGCTAGCCTTGGTTCGCAACTTGTAACGCTTGACACATCACAAAGTCTACTAAGAAATGTATAGGGCAAGAGCTGTAAAACTGACAAGGTTTACTAATATGGACTTTAAAAGCCGTGACACTAGTAAGATCGATGTTTTCTATGTATGGTGTTGGCGACGACTGCGTAGCATAAAGCCTTACTACTATTTATAAAGAACAAACCTTATGTTTTTTTGCTCATAATTTTATTATTTTATGTCATCTTCTAAGCACAGTCAGCATAAAGAGATCTGATACTTCAAAAATGTCATTCAGAGGCAACAGACATCGTATATTGATTGGCGAAATATCATTAATGTTCTCGCAATTCTCAGCAGTGGCAAATCGAGAAAGAAAGAGGAATAATTTTAGTTTAAAAGTTGATGTACAAACCAAAATCTGTGGCAAAATATATCAAATTTTAAGCGTGCCAACATGCAAAGACTTGCAAGTCTTTGCATGTTGGCACGCTTAAAACTTGACGTCACGAAACGTCAATTAATAATATGTATGGGAAGACTCCCATACATATTATTAATTGACGTTTTCGATAAAGGCAATAATAAGTAAAATATCTATCTATATCGAAAGAAAATCTGACGACAACCTTCAACGTGCATCGAGAAAATTAAATGCTCTTGCTAGACCTTCGGGACAAAACAGTCAAACCTGACCAACATACTAATTATGTGAGTCTAAACATTTTCGAGATTACTTTAAAACAAAGTACACAGAGAAAGTTTAGACTAATTGTTTTCTTACTTTTCATAACAATCCGCAATATTCGGCACTTCAGTAAAGCCGAGGTATATAGGTACTTTCTATAGCCTAACAGTTGCTCCTTAGGGAAGGACGCAAACTACTGATAGCCATTGTAAACCAAACGTAGCATATTTCCCTTGCCTATTACTAACACTCAAACTCATTGCTTAGAGTACTTGTAAGCTGGTTTTTCGCCAGAACACCTCTAATATAGACGAAGAACAAAAAAAATACTACAAATCCCTCGGTAGCACGGGATCATGAATGTGACTGCTGTGTATGGCCAGCCCAGCAACGCCTCGGAATCTCAGGTTTGATTCCTGAGCGGAGTAAAGTATAAAATAATGATATAATGATATAGATGAATTAAGAAAAACACCTAAAATAAGTATTAATACTCTCAAGAAAAGACTGATGGATGTATTGCTGGATGGTGTATGTGTCGTCTAGCAGTGCAACTTTCAGTCAGTATAATATTGTCTTCTGTTTACGCGAATGTTATTCATTGAAATTAAACTACTATATACGGATTTTATCGCGTTGTTTATTTGACACTGTTACAAAATTTTGAAAAACTGTTACACTACTATAATCACTATTAAACTTTACAAATTTTTAAGCTAATTAAATTATTTAAACTATTAAAACTATTTATACTATTACTATACTATTATACTATTTAGATTTATTTTTATTTTTACTCTTTCCCCGACGTTTCGGTTGCTTTTCAGCAGCCATGGTCACGGGGAGACTAAGATGGTAGTTGTCTCAATGTTCCAGTGTAGTTATTTCAAAGTACCCGAACATAATTTAATCATGGGTGTTTCTATTTACGCAGAATGAGCTCAAAGTATCATGAAGTCTAGCTGTGGTTTGCTTCTTCTTGGGTTTGACTATTTGAATTACTGGATCCCAAGCTGGTGGTACACTCCAACCATCTTCTCTATTGAAATTAGGATGTTTCTTGATTTCAATAGCCTCGCGAAGCATCCTTGGCAGGAATCGGTGTTCTTTAGCGAGCATCTGTGGTTTGTCAAATCTCAGGTAGTGGTTGGTCCCCTGTTGCACATGTTCACACACAGCAGACTTCAACGAGCGTTGGTGTTTTACATCAGCTATGTGTTCTTTTATGCGGGTGCCTATGCTTCTCTTGGTTTGACCAATGTATGAGAGTCCGCAGTCACAATCTATTTTATAGACCCCTGCATCTTGTAAAGGTAGTTGGCACTTGACAGATGGTAAAAATTGACTTATCTTCGTTGGCGGCTTGAAGTATGTATTGATTGAAGCTCGCTTCAAGATGTAGCCAATCTTGTCAGTGACACCCTTCACATAAGGTAGTATAGCAGGCTGGCGCTCGACTGTGGCTGGCTTTTCTCGGGATCTGTGACAGCGGCGCGGCTGTTGGAGCTTGTTGTCTTGCAGTACTTGCTTGACATGTTGAAGCTCGGCGTCCAGGTGTTTCTTGTCACAGATCCCGTGGGCTCTCTGAAACAAAGACATTCCCACGGTAGCTAACTGTTTAGGATGGTGGTGAGATTCACCGTTTAAGTACCTATTTGTATGGGTCTTTTTCCTATATACAGTGTGGCTCAAAGTATGATCAGAATTCCTGATGACAAGGACATCTAAGAAAGCTAATGAATTATTTGCCTCTAATTCTATAGTAAATTGTATGTTGTTATTAAGGGAATTAAGATGTTCTAGGAATACACTTACACTATCTGTTGGTAATATTGTAAAAGTATCATCTACAAACCTCTTATAAATCCTGGGTGTGATGGGGGCAGTCTGCAAAGCTCGAGCCTCAAAGTCTTCCATATATATGTCGGCAACAACAGGCGATACTGGGGAGCCCATTGCCACACCATCGACTTGTATGTAGAATTTATTGTCCCACAACAGATAGCCAGTTGTTAAGCAATGCTTAAGTAGTTCTGCATATTCCTCAGGCATATTGTACTCTATTAGCTTCCTTTTAGTTATTTCAATACAGTCATGTACAGGTATGCATGTAAATAATGACTGTACATCAAAACTAACCATAGTTTCATTGTTTGTGAGACGTAGGTGTTTAATCTCACTCACAAAATGGTATGAATCCTTCACATGTGCTCTCGAGTTGCCTCTGAGTGGTGAGAGTATCTTCGCTACGTGCTGAGCCAGTCTGTAAGTTGGTGTGTCGATCTGGCTCACAATAGGACGTAGGGGAGCGTTTTCCTTGTGTATTTTTGGTAACCCATACAGCTTTGGAGGTTTTACGCAAGCTGGTATTAATTGTTTAACGTCTAGATCTAGTTTTTCGGAGTATTTATGTATGATGTCTTTGGTTTTCTTCAATATTTTGTTTGTAGGGTCTGTCTTAACCTGTTTGTATGTTGTTTCATCCGAAAGTAAATTTTCAATTTTATGTTTATAATCTGACGTATCCATTATGACCGTAGCGTTTCCTTTATCTGCACGGAGTACTGTAATATCTGGCCTAGACCGCAAGTTCTTCAGTGCGACGAATTCATCTTTGGGAAGATTCGGTCTGGGCACTTTAGTTCGACGCAAGACCGATGAAATATCCTGACGTATGGCCTCCAAATCTTCCTTTCTTATGTTATTCTTGACTAGGCAGTCCTCGACGTTGCAAATAATGGCCTCATACGGAATCCTAGCCGGTGTTATTGCATAATTTAAACCTCTACTCAATACTTTTTCGGTTGTTTTGTCTAAAGTTTGTTTTGACAGATTAATAACTGCTTGTCTTTGAGTTGACGGCGGCGTGTCATTGGTCCGTGCTTTGACGTTTCGTTTCTTGCTGTTGGCATTTGATTTCGTTAATAATTTTTCATATTTTTGAATTTTGTTTGTTTTACACGCATTATATTTTGATCTTTCTCTGTGATTTATAGCATTGATGCATTGTTTAAAATCAAATGGAGTTATTAATCTCTGTATTTCATTAGACAAAATCTCAACGTTCCTATTTATGCTGCGTAAGTCAGCGCGATGTTCTCTGATAACTTGTATTAATAACTTTTGACTTGCCTGTTTTAAGATCTTAGCGCTTCCTCGTATGTCTTTTTTGGCTGATATCTTAACACACGTAGGAATGAGACTGTGATCACGACATCTCTTCAAGAAATTTAAAGATGTTACATATCTTGCGCGTTTAGTTTGTAGATCTTCTAACCGTCTTCTGTTTACGCGAATGTTAATCAATGAATAACATTCGCGTAAACAGAAGACAATATTATGTAAATCAGTACGGACTGGAAACAGCAACAAAAATACGCCGGTTAGAAGATCTACAAACTAAACGCGCAAGATATGTAACATCTTTAAATTTCTTGAAGAGATGTCGTGATCACAGTCTCATTCCTACGTGTGTTAAGATATCAGCCAAAAAAGACATACGAGGAAGCGCTAAGATCTTAAAACAGGCAAGTCAAAAGTTATTAATACAAGTTATCAGAGAACATCGCGCTGACTTACGCAGCATAAATAGGAACGTTGAGATTTTGTCTAATGAAATACAGAGATTAATAACTCCATTTGATTTTAAACAATGCATCAATGCTATAAATCACAGAGAAAGATCAAAATATAATGCGTGTAAAACAAACAAAATTCAAAAATATGAAAAATTATTAACGAAATCAAATGCCAACAGCAAGAAACGAAACGTCAATGCACGGACCAATGACACGCCGCCGTCAACTCAAAGACAAGCAGTTATTAATCTGTCAAAACAAACTTTAGACAAAACAACCGAAAAAGTATTGAGTAGAGGTTTAAATTATGCAATAACACCGGCTAGGATTCCGTATGAGGCCATTATTTGCAACGTCGAGGACTGCCTAGTCAAGAATAACATAAGAAAGGAAGATTTGGAGGCCATACGTCAGGATATTTCATCGGTCTTGCGTCGAACTAAAGTGCCCAGACCGAATCTTCCCAAAGATGAATTCGTCGCACTGAAGAACTTGCGGTCTAGGCCAGATATTACAGTACTCCGTGCAGATAAAGGAAACGCTACGGTCATAATGGATACGTCAGATTATAAACATAAAATTGAAAATTTACTTTCGGATGAAACAACATACAAACAGGTTAAGACAGACCCTACAAACAAAATATTGAAGAAAACCAAAGACATCATACATAAATACTCCGAAAAACTAGATCTAGACGTTAAACAATTAATACCAGCTTGCGTAAAACCTCCAAAGCTGTATGGGTTACCAAAAATACACAAGGAAAACGCTCCCCTACGTCCTATTGTGAGCCAGATCGACACACCAACTTACAGACTGGCTCAGCACGTAGCGAAGATACTCTCACCACTCAGAGGCAACTCGAGAGCACATGTGAAGGATTCATACCATTTTGTGAGTGAGATTAAACACCTACGTCTCACAAACAATGAAACTATGGTTAGTTTTGATGTACAGTCATTATTTACATGCATACCTGTACATGACTGTATTGAAATAACTAAAAGGAAGCTAATAGAGTACAATATGCCTGAGGAATATGCAGAACTACTTAAGCATTGCTTAACAACTGGCTATCTGTTGTGGGACAATAAATTCTACATACAAGTCGATGGTGTGGCAATGGGCTCCCCAGTATCGCCTGTTGTTGCCGACATATATATGGAAGACTTTGAGGCTCGAGCTTTGCAGACTGCCCCCATCACACCCAGGATTTATAAGAGGTTTGTAGATGATACTTTTACAATATTACCAACAGATAGTGTAAGTGTATTCCTAGAACATCTTAATTCCCTTAATAACAACATACAATTTACTATAGAATTAGAGGCAAATAATTCATTAGCTTTCTTAGATGTCCTTGTCATCAGGAATTCTGATCATACTTTGAGCCACACTGTATATAGGAAAAAGACCCATACAAATAGGTACTTAAACGGTGAATCTCACCACCATCCTAAACAGTTAGCTACCGTGGGAATGTCTTTGTTTCAGAGAGCCCACGGGATCTGTGACAAGAAACACCTGGACGCCGAGCTTCAACATGTCAAGCAAGTACTGCAAGACAACAAGCTCCAACAGCCGCGCCGCTGTCACAGATCCCGAGAAAAGCCAGCCACAGTCGAGCGCCAGCCTGCTATACTACCTTATGTGAAGGGTGTCACTGACAAGATTGGCTACATCTTGAAGCGAGCTTCAATCAATACATACTTCAAGCCGCCAACGAAGATAAGTCAATTTTTACCATCTGTCAAGTGCCAACTACCTTTACAAGATGCAGGGGTCTATAAAATAGATTGTGACTGCGGACTCTCATACATTGGTCAAACCAAGAGAAGCATAGGCACCCGCATAAAAGAACACATAGCTGATGTAAAACACCAACGCTCGTTGAAGTCTGCTGTGTGTGAACATGTGCAACAGGGGACCAACCACTACCTGAGATTTGACAAACCACAGATGCTCGCTAAAGAACACCGATTCCTGCCAAGGATGCTTCGCGAGGCTATTGAAATCAAGAAACATCCTAATTTCAATAGAGAAGATGGTTGGAGTGTACCACCAGCTTGGGATCCAGTAATTCAAATAGTCAAACCCAAGAAGAAGCAAACCACAGCTAGACTTCATGATACTTTGAGCTCATTCTGCGTAAATAGAAACACCCATGATTAAATTATGTTCGGGTACTTTGAAATAACTACACTGGAACATTGAGACAACTACCATCTTAGTCTCCCCGTGACCATGGCTGCTGAAAAGCAACCGAAACGTCGGGGAAAGAGTAAAAATAAAAATAAATCTAAATAGTATAATAGTATAGTAATAGTATAAATAGTTTTAATAGTTTAAATAATTTAATTAGCTTAAAAATTTGTAAAGTTTAATAGTGATTATAGTAGTGTAACAGTTTTTCAAAATTTTGTAACAGTGTCAAATAAACAACGCGATAAAATCCGTATATAGTAGTTTAATTTCAATTTCAGTCAGTATATATAAAAATATATAAATTGTATGTAAAGTATGTCATATGTTATTTTGTTTTTAACTTTAAATATTCTTTCCTTTTTTTTAAAGCTATTGTGAGCTGAGCTATTTTTTAATGTATGGTGATAATTTGTACTACAATTTAAGAGCGTTTCTCGCCGTTAAACTTAACGTTTGGCGAGTATTATGTATAATGTTACTAAATTACCACTATATTGTATCTAAATAAAAAAAAATAAAAAAAGTGAAAACTTTAGGCGCGTTGAGCACTTCTTGGCTGAACAAAAATCATAGAAGTCGCGTTATCGTCACGCGTCCACGCTTTCCATTTTTGAATTATTTTAGAATATTAACAATGTTTCAGAAATGGTGCGTCCTACGCAAAAAATAACGAAATTTTGACCCCCTTTATAACAGAGAGCATCAGGAATCCGACCAGACAATTTTTTTTTTTTGTTTATATAGAAGTGTTTATGATCAAGGATTAAAGTTTTCACTTCTATCGGCAGACCCCAAAGACTGCCCCAATTTTGTTTTTTTTCGCTCTTGCAAAATTACGAATAATAGAATAAAGCCTGGAATTATGCCTGGTAGATGACAACAGGCTCACACCGTACGTGGACTTAAAATCATAGTTGGCGATATGTGGGTGTAAAACACTTCTGTCTACTCCTTTGGGAATATAAGCGTGAAACTATGTATGTACGTATCAAAACAAAACGTATTTGAAAACCCATGGATATAAACGATCCCTGTTATATCGATCATCAACACAGGCAATTTACCTCCCGCAGATGACTTGTAAACCGGAAGATTTTACCTCCATTTGATCTTTTAGAAAATCAACGGAACTGCGGCTCCCTGGAGCGCTCTTACGTCCTTACGCCTGAGGCCATTTAACGAAGCGAGAAAAAAAGAAATACGCCAATACTTACTGCCTTGTTCTGTTATAGAATACAATGCAATAGTAATACAATATACTCGTACTAAGGCGCTTATCGGGTTGATAGTATTTTAGTGCTTAATATTGGAGCTGATTCATTAAAGAAAATGTTTAGTTAAAAATATTTAGGATTAGGTCACTATCATCGATCCTTCATAATACATTGATAATCAAAATTTTTGGGAAATATTGGAAGGATTTTAGAAAATTGAATTGGATTTTGGAAATTGAAATCTTAAATATATTGTACTTAGACCGCACGAGAAAGTTTCCACAATTAGAAGATTGAGTTTACGCAATAGATTTATATGATAGAGATCGATAGTGAATTTTTCATATGACTGAGCTTGATAATACTATGTCTACTATGTGTCAGATGACAACTTAACTTTCAAAAAAGTACAATATTTAATCGTAATAGGGCGCATCTATGATTTTAATCTTTGTAGAATTCACAGTTTATATACCTACTAGCTTTTACCCGCGGCTTCGCTCGCGTTACTTTAGAATTTGACGATAAATTCGGGTTGTACTCTGCTTGTAACAATATAATTCAATCATGATTCGAAAGAAACGTGGCCCCATTTATTATCATAAGACCGTTTTTATTGTTTTCCTCGGGAACAGTATTTTTTTCCGGGATGAAAGGTAGCCTATGTTCGTTTCTGTACACCTGACAACGTATATGCAAAATTTCAGAATGATCGGTTCAGTGGTTTAAGCGTGAAAAGGTAACATACAAACAAACAAACAAACAAACTCATTTTCGCTTTTATAATATTAGTTACAATATAATATCAGCCCTGTATTAAATTGTCCCACAGCAGGCACGGTCCTCTTCTCAGAGTGACAAGGGTTAGGCCTGCGTTGGGCCAGCGTAGTGCACAATACCACCATGCTGCAGTGCGGGTTGGCAGACATCACATTTCTTTGAGAACAATATGGATAACTGGCAGACATGCAAGTTTCCTCACAATGTTTTCTTTCACCGTTACCGTCATAATTTATAGAAATAATAAAAAATAAGGATTATCAAGTGAAGCTCGTAACCTTCCAAGCTATTAATTACCCCTGCAATGTTCATACGTATGTGGATATTAACGCACGTGTAGGCATCGATATGTAAATAGCGATCCCACAACCAGGGCCCCTCTCATTAACATTCACACGATCAATTCAACCTTGCAGTAGGAATTTAAGCCTAGCCGCACTTACTCTTCCTGTTCTGACTAATAGATAAAACTAACTTAAAAAAAATGCGTCTTTTTGTATCTGACTTAAAACAAAATAATGGGTATTTAATATTGTCTTAAGTTTACACTTTTCCTCAACGTTTTGGTTGCTTTACCTTGTTCATGTTCACAGGGAGACTAAGATAATATTTCTTTTTTCTATGTTTTCGCTTGCTGGCGGAACTTTTAAGTTATACATGTAAAATAATGATTATATTTTACTCTAAAGTTGCTTAACATTTTTAATAATTTGTTTCTTTTTAAAGTCGGGCTTACTTTTTTAGCTAAACCTAGCCACGTTTCGTTGTGAATCGGTCTGATATTTAAATTCGCCGTTCCCGTGGGAATTTCTGGTTAAAAAGTATATAAACGCACTCGTGTATTATATAGTATTACAACGTTGTAAAAGATTTAAGTTAATCAAAAGATTTTTTTCGAGTTTGCGGACACAATCATAGTGAAGCAACATTTTTAAATATAACATAATATATAAGAAACTGTAATTTATTTGGTTTTTATATGTGCCTTCTTGATTAAAAACATTTATCATATTTATTACGCCTGTTGAGCACCCAAGGGGTAATTGATCGCCATTTCCCATCTATGTCCTATAGGTCTCACGAAATATGAGCTAAGCCTTAATTTTCGTCTTCATTTTCAGATTGCTACTGAAAATTTCCTAGCCCTATAACCGATAAACACCTTGATACAGCAAAATTATATCAGGTGCTGATCCACAAGTGAGCACGAGCCTCTCCTGTCTAGTGCGGGCTTGACAGACTTCACATATTCTCAATAACACTATGGGTAACTTTCAGACATGCAGGATTCCCTACGATGTATTACATCACCGTTAAAGCGAGCGATAATTAAATATTTAATCACATAACTACGAAATGTCAAAAATGCGCACTTTGGTATCGATCTCGTGATCTCTTTTTGGCAGTTCTATGGTATTCCAATAGGCTATAAAGTATTTTATATCAGAGTTATTTATATGACTCCACAATATGATAACTGTGTGCTCTATGATGTGGCTTTGTCTCAATATATCATGCGAGCGACAACGTGGGAGACAGCTTATTCTGAAAATAAAAAGGAGCCGTTTTATTAATTGAAAAGATGGCTGAACAATGTCTACTTTATATTAAAAATCTAGGAACTGAGACAGTATAAGTTAAAGATAATACTTTTTCTACAGTGGAATTCAAACTTAGAAATAGAGTAGAATAAATATGCTTCTCAGTTAAAGAAAATACTTTTGCCACGATCATGTCAGAAAATTGTTTTTATACGCTTATTTTATGACTGTATGTAATACACAAGGGTTTAATACATATTACGTAGCCCATACTACATAAGAAGAAGTCTATTATTTCTCGCTGAATTCAACGGACACAAAGAATACCTAGACCCAGCACAAGTAACAAATTTTATTGCCCCGTATGGAGATCGACTTATAACACGCGGCGTTGTGACAGCGGCGCACTGTGGGCTGAATTTCGGCTTTCATAGACCTCCAATCAGTAATGTCGAACTAAAATATGTTTTTATTATAATTATATTCATATGTTTTCGTGGTCGTATTATTTTTATTGCGGTAGTTATAGATGCCAAGCGGGAATAAAGTAAAACTTTTGATACAATACAAAAAAATGTTTGATTATTGAAAAAAGAAGGGTTTCGTACCTCTGGTCTTATTATGCAAAAATTTGATAGATTGACTCCCTGAAAAATAATTAGGGTCAATGGTGCGAGACCGGAAATATGTTTTTATTCTGTCAGCTCCATACAAATTTTAAATAAAAATTTCTCAGTGCGCCGTTTATAAGTCTGTAATATAATTATACAATTTTGGAGTATGTATTTGGTCTGCGGAAACATATGCAGGCATAAAAGTAACCGCTTTCGAGATTACTGATCGGAGGTCTATGAAAGCCGAAATCTAGCCCACAGTGTGGCGAGGCGATTACTCTAACCGCCATCCGTGTAGTCATAAGTGTATGTGTCTATGTATCCGTGCCTACGTCCATGTATTTGTGTGAATGCGGCCATGCCTTAAAAATATTATATGACTCGGCTCTATCTAGTTAGACAATAAATCTAACAGTAACGAGTATAAAGCCCAAGAACATTTCACTGTCTGTGGAGAACCGAAGGCAATGGAAGCGGACCGCAACTTGAAGTTGACTGAACTGAAATAATTGCATAGAAAGGTAGAGGCGTGGTATGTAGCAAGGTTCGTAGTGTATATTATCCCGCAGGCAATTTGTATGATTCCGCGTTTTAAAAACTTTCGTTGATTGTTATAGTAGGATGACCCGTCGAAGGTTCCTATTTTTGGATGGGTTTAAGAAGGAACCTAACATAACCTAACCCTTCCGAGACGGAATGCAGTGATTTGAGGCGTATGGGTGCTCGTTATGCTGTTGAATTGTCTATTAAATGTTATAGCATATTATAAAATGACAAGGCAATTTACATTTTGCCTTCGGCATATTTTAAAACAGCGAGCGTTTTTAAACGGACGACGCCGTTTGTAAAACGCGGAATCATACAAATTGCTTGCGACATATACCTATACCTCGGTTCTAAACGTGGATTCCTATCTGAGAATAAGGCCAAGAGAAAATTTAATTGTATGTGTGTGAAACGGTTGATATATTTCATGTCAAATTGGACGTAGTTATGCAAAATGGATCCAACCCACAAAACACTTTGTTTTTAGGTATAGTTATAAATGGTATTAAAATATACATACATATATATATATATATATATATATATATATATATATATATATATATATATATATATATATATATATGTGTATATATATATATATATATATATATATGTATATTTTAATACTAATAAACTATACCCTAACGACACTCTAAGGATAGCCTTAGGGATATATATAGTTATGGGGCAGTCAATGCCCTCTAATATCCTGACACTGGTCTATACCAGTGTCAGGATATTAGAGGGCATTGACTTCCCAATAACTATATATATCCCTAAGGCTATCCTTAGGGTATCGTTAGCCTTCGGGTTACGGAGGTCAGATGGCAGTCGCTCCGTGTAAAAACTGATATCCAGTCAAATCCGTTTAGACTAGAAAGCCGACCCCAAGTGACTTGGGAATAATAAAGTCTATGGGAGAAGACTTAATAAGATCATGCATATGATACCAAATTTATAATTCAATGGAGGTTTAATAAGATTTGCGTTTATTACTTGCATATTTGAAAATGTAGAATGTCTTTAACAGCACTGAATTATTACATAATTAAATTATGCTACACGTCACTGAGGGTATAAGCAATAAACTGAATAACAGCCATTTTGCGCAGGTGTGCGTACTTGCATGTATTTTTTGTTTTTTACTTGTTTTATGTTTAACTTTTGTTTGTTTAATTTTATTTTTTGTGGTTACGTATGTCAAGCATGTCATTAAAGACATTTTCTTCATTTTTACAGGGTACTAACATTTATTTTAAAATTGTTTTATTAGATTGCCTTAAGTTTGAAGATGTTTTATATAATTTCGATCAAAAGAGAATACATGATCCTTTGAAATAGTTTTTTATAACCAAGATGCAACGCTTATAAATGAAAGCTAACTTTCAACTTGCAAAAACACGATTTGTTACCTCCCAACAAAAGACACGTCTTCACAATATTTTTTTAAATAAAAGAAAGAATATTAATCTCGTATTCAGCATTTCTTCGTAACGAACTGTCGACGTCTGTCCTTAGGGAACGCGTTACCACGCCGAAGGATTTCTTAGCAAAATCTCTTGTCATCCAGATGCTTTGGATTTTAAACATTATCGCGTATTTTCCCTTTTTATACTCAAGGAAATACGGAACAAAATGTAATTGTATAAGGTAAATCGCTGGAAATAAAAGGGGGAAGGGTTATTTTGCCACTCTAAGCTGAAGTACCTATTCAAGGGGCTGGTGTTAGGGTAGAAGGTGTATGGGTCATTAGTTTAATTACTGTTTCTCTGGTCCATCGGCACTCACTGATATTCATATTGCTCAACGATTTTTTTAATTCTAAAATATCAGCGGATTGACATTTTATAGTATTTGTAAGTTGATTCTTTAGCTTAAATTAATGATTGAAAACATATTAATTATTTAATTCTTCTCCTAATAGAGTAGGAGATGATAAAATATTGTTTTGGAGTGTAGAGAAGGATTGTGGTAAGTAGAAATTTATAATCTTTGTCAAAATTTAAAAAAAAACGTCAAGTGTGAGACTGTACGTAAAATATTATTTTACTTCTCTAGATCCTAGTCGTATCCGATACATTAGAATATAAGGTTTTTAATTAGCGACTGCCTAAAATTTTTTTATTAAAAATAGGAGGGTAGTCACTCTTCATAATTTTAATATAATATAATACAGTAAAATATTTTTGGTTTAAGACCTCTCGAAATAGTTTGTTATGCAATAGGTTATTTTAAAGTATATCTAATGTAGGTGCAAGTACAAATATGTCGCTGTTTTTAATACATTAATATCGGTACAAACAAAATTGCCTGTTAAACTATTACCAATCGGTCAAACATTTGTGTGCATGAACATGGATGTTTGTGTTGGTCTTGGTGTTTCTATGTATAATATGTATGTATTTACAAAAAAAAGTATATATGTATGTTTATCCATTGTCTAGTATCCATAGTACAAGCTCTGCTTAGTTTGGGCTAGATGGTGTTGTGTGTGATATTATATTATATTATAATATTTTGGTTTCATAATTTTTATAAACAATACATAAAGTACGAACAATTTCGTTACAGGATTTCTCCTAGTGCACTTGCGCTAGTAAAGACTGTGTTGCAAATGTCTGTGACTTTCCCTTAAAAAGTAAATATTGACAATAGTTTTACTTGAGAAAGAATATAAAAAATATATCGACACAATATAAAATTATTATTTAGTTTATATGTATTCACTAAATGTTTATATTTTTGGTGTATTCTCAGAAATAGCATGCGAATGTAATTTATGTAATACCTTTAGAGACAATGTACCTAATCTTTTTCCCTTCTGGCTAACTTGTTTATCCCAGTTGTTTAGTATTCAAAGGTTTCAGTCCCATCTGAAAAGTTCACTAAAACAGTTTATCTTCAAGACTTGTGGGTACAAAAACTTACAAGGTAATAAGTTATGTTTTATTGCAAAATAAAATGTTTTTCGGCTGTATGTAAGACACAAAGAATAGTTATTTTTTTAAACTAGACGCAAATTTCTGTTGTTTAAGTTACAAATAGAAGAGTTTATACTAAACTATATTTTAACAGAACTTTTTCAGGATAAAATGTACCCTATATCCTTTTCAGTACCCTGAACAACGTGTATGTGCAATTTCATGATGATTCCTCGAGTATTTATGGCGTGAAAGCGTAACATACAAACAAATAGACAAAGTCACATTCACATTTGCAATTTTAGTTAGGATGCCTTAATTCAGATAACCTTTGCGTTCTTAAATGATATTCACTGACCTGCAACAAAGGATTTCAGAACTAAGATATTTATAAGACGCATTTGAGCGAACCATTACATCAAGCTTTACAGTATTGTTGCAACGATTTTCTTATTGTCTTTGTATTTGTATGAGGTGTATGACGTTTTGTATGAGAAGTTAGTTTAGTAGGGTTTGTATGAGATACGTACATGCTAACTATAATTTTAAATGCGTATGTGAGTTTACTTTTTGTTTCCTTCCCTTTTACGCTTTAACTTCTCAACCGATCGTGATGAAATTTCGTCTACCCGTTATCGGGGGTCCAGAAAAGACATATTTAACTTTAAACCAGAAAAAAAAAATTCGAGTTGAACCGCGGTCAAAATGTAGCAAATAACAAAAACAATGTTATTTATATAATTAAAAAATGTGGTGAAAATACGTCAAAACAAACCGTCATTTCCTCATTTCCACATTGCCATATCAACTTGTCAAAACCAATTCATTATTCAATATTATGTTACAAATAGGTCTGCCAACGCGTCGCCGTAAACAAGGCATAAAATGTTACTAGCAATAAAAATTACGCTTTCGACATTTAATCACATATTTAATGGGCCATTATGCTTAGAATTTACAATTATGAAATTTGTAGTCACACAATAAACTTGTGATATATTTTGTATGGCAACACGAGACTGGAACGTGACGCGTCAAATAAATAGAAATCCCCGAGGAGGCGCTGGGAGAACTTGAAATAAGACCTCGTTTTTAAAAACGAAACAATATTATAATGTTGTATGTGTTCTTTTGAAATTAAATATCGTTACTGGCAATAGTTTTCTTTAGGGTGACTGTTAGAGTTCTCCAGATTTATCCTACGGCACGTCTGACATTTCGACGTGATGTGCGTATTAAATGTTATTAAATAGATATAAAGTACATTTTATTTACACTTTAAGAAACTTTTATTTATACATTTTATATTATTACTTATATTAAATAGATTTTTTATAATTTCATTATGGATCTGTCTGCAATATTATGATATCTATACTTATGTTTTCGTGCAATCCTGACTTCCATGTCCATTGGATACGACCAATAATACTCAATAATACATAGAAGTATTTAAAATAGGTCTCAATAGCATAACAGAGTCTAGAAATGTTCGGCAAACTTTAAAAGTTTCACTTGCTATTACGTGAAACAATGAACAAAAGCTGGTGAAGTCTGAATGTCATACAATCCTGCCTACCCATCTAGTAATGTAAGCATGAACTCGTATAAAAAGAGGCGACGGCACATAAAACAATTTCACCGTACCTTGCATTAAAAAATAATCAACCTTAAAATCTAAAATGAGTAATAAGTAAAATTACGTCTCACCAGCCTCCATCCACTCAAATAAAGTCGTTAATATAACCTACTTAAAGATTATAGGGGTGTCTCAATTTCGCCACGTATAGGGTTGGTTTCGTAATCACAGCTTAATGCCATACATTCGAAACTCATCCGAAATTGGTATCTGATCTACGCGTGATTACTTCATTCGGTTTTATGCCAATAACAGCATTCGAAATTTAAAAAGGAGTTTGATGTAATTGAGTTTTGAGTAAAGAGGCTAGCGTTCGTTTCTAATTATTAGAATAAGAATAGTAACAATATTAATCAAAGTTAATAGCGAAAGATACGTCGTGTTTAAGAAATATGGATGGACGCTCAGCATACACTGAGTTGGGCATAGCCCACCCCAGTACTGATTTTCAGTTCCAACCACGTGTCGTGTCACCTGACGTCGGTCGGCGACGTCCACAAATATAAAAAAATAGACCGTGACAAATGAGACAAAACAAAAATAAAAACAGAAAAGACAATAAAACAGTACAAACTTAAAAAACAAAAAAAAAAGAACGAAGAAGAACAGTGCTATTATACTAATTATTTGATGATAGTACCAATGAGCTGGCTCAACTGGGGAAATACCGCACTTTTGCAAGAAATCGGCGTTATAATACTATTACTGCGATTGTACCGGTTTACCTATGTCACGTATTCTTTTTTAATCCACCTTGAATGCGTTTTTTTGACTAAGGAAAATGGCTATAGACTACGGTAATGAGTATTCAGTATTCGAATAAAAATTTGTGTCCGCAAAACTGGAAAAGTATTATATAGTATATTGAAATTTTTATTCAATATTACATTTTTGTTTGACAGTGTTTCTATATAATTTTTAGCTTTATTTTTTTTTGTAATGGCATAGTGGGGCAAACGAGCAGACGGATCGCCTGATGGTAAGCGATTATCGCCACCTATGGACACCCGCAACCCCAAAGGAGTTACAAGTGCGTTGCCAGCCCTTTAAAAAGGAATGAAGGAGGGAGAGGACAAAGGATACGATCGGGGTAACTGGGCCTCCGGCTCTCTCACTCACCGATACGAAACGCAACAGTATGTGTATCGTTACTTCACGCCGGTATTCTGTGAGAGGGTAGTACTACCCCGGTCGATCCGGCCCATTCATGCTGAAACCAGCGAGGATCTACTACCTACCGATGCTTTAAAAGCTACCAGTTCCCGTGGAAACGTGTAATTAAAAATATTAGACTGAGCCACAGCGAAGCATGACCGAGTTTAGCGATTTAATATTATAAACGTTTTGCAATGCGTTTGAATGATTAACATAATTCAAATGTGTGACTGATAAACGATAAAACAAATGCATAACTAGAGGTTCATAATTCATACCCATAACCATCAAATCATATTAACAACACCTAAGTCGAAAACAATATATATTTTCGGCCCTTCGATATTTTCTTTAGAAAATAATTATATTAATCTCTTCTTATAATATCCGTACGTCAACTACGCTATCACGAGCACGTAATCCCTAGGTCTACTATTAACCCACTTTAGTACGAGCATAAGGAGATACGACAGATGTCTACGGGGGCCGTCGTCTCATTATTTTTCCGCTACATTATTCATTGTCTAAGACATAATACCTCAGGCAACAATATTGTATTGCCCGGAGTTATGTGCCCTTCGAGACACGAAAAGGCTCTTTTTATGTAACAGATGCTTTAGTAATTAATTTAAGAATTATGGAAGTTTGTACTAATATTGTCGATTGTGAAATGCTTGTTCGGGTTTTGTTTTGTTTGAATAAAAGCTACGTCTATCGTTCTCAGCGATATTTTTCTGTATAAAGCAGCATTTCGCCGTGATACAAACTGCATAAACTACGTTTCGATTGCAATTTCGTTTACGTGGAGCATACTTATTCTTCTTAATTATTATATCTTCAGTTCTTCTGTATTAAATAAAATAAAGCTCGTTTTTAGTCAAATAAGCTAATCAAAGCTGCATCAAAATACTTTTAGTGGTGTTGCAAGAGATACTGGAATAAACAGACAAATAGGTTGAAAAATCCAATAACCATTGCATTGGGTTCAGAATCCTTTAAATATTAGATCACATTGCTCTTTATAAACACATTACACTAAGTAATTACAGTATCCATAATAGCCTACATATAAATTAATATAGACGAAAATATAGAAAAGAATATCTACATATAAATTACGAATAAATCAAATCATGAATTAAAGTAGTTTGTAAGTTGTTTATCGGGGCTATATGTTAAAATTTGCTATATCCAAATGTACATATTTTAAAACTTGCAACACTTCCTAAGCATTGCAAATTTGCAATACCTAAAGAATACTGAAACTGGATTTCACCTCACTATTTCGGCAAATACTGCCGTCACATTAGTAACACCGAGTATTTATAGTCCCGACTGACTTATTTATATAATCCTCTATAAGCGTCAAAGCATCGACCACGCAATTTATTTTTATAGATAGACTCGGTATAAAATCGATATTTGAAATAAAATCCTCTTAGCTTTCTAAGTACTGTATAATCCGTTATTGCTCCGAATATAAAAAATAAAAATAAAACCTGCATTTCAAATCTCCAATATTTTTTAATATTTTTATCGTACGGCTATCTCAGTTTTCATCGAATCCAATAATATCAGCGATACTTACTCAAAATACAAATAGGCTTTTATCATAATATTTTATATATATAATAATACTTTTAGTTTTATTGTCACTAAAGTTTTATACTCAGTCAGTCAGCTGTTAAGACAATCTCATTATTGCTTGTGAAGGTTTTTCATGCATGCATAAAATTATTTATTGAGCATCTTTTAATAATGACTGGCTGTTATTAAAATCATGGATTTATAAAATATACAATTGTCTACAACGACGTTATTGACATTTGCCAATGTGTATTTTTTTGCATTGTAAGCAATCGCTTTCTTGTTTAAAAATTTATGTTTACTTACAAAATAAATCTGTCAGTTCGTGTAACTGGCAGATATTATTATAAATAATTATTACTTTTGGACGTTACTGGTGTTTGTAAAATTTATTAAACATTACTTTACTTGAGAATAAGCCCGCATAAATTGTTTTTGCTTCCTTTTATTACTTTATTACATAATGTCAATAACTTAAGTATATAATGTCAATCCAGGACATCGTCTATCTGTCCTAAATTGAGATTATCCTGTACATAGTTTGTGTGATATATCAAGTATCATATCATCTTTAAAATAAAATGTTAGCAGGATTTTTCATTTAAAGAATACCCTGAGTCGATAAAGCTGTAGTGTTCTACTTAATTGCAGCACTTGACTTTGATCGGTACTATGGAACCATGTGTTCTATTCGCGGACGATATTTCCATACTTATCTCCTGTAATACAAATATTAATCTAAACGAAAAATTAAACACCATACTAAACTCTACGTCAAATTGGATGATAGCAAACAATCTTTAAATAAATTTCAACAAAACTAAAATAATAACATTTTACCCCCGCCAAAAAACAACGATAAATATAGACTTTTCTTACAATGGACACAAATTAGAAATCGTAAATAATTTCACCCTATTAGGCCTAGACATGAACTCGCACATCAACTGGAAGTCGCATATTAAAAGGATAAGAGCCAAATTGTCTAAATTTTCATACGCTCTCCGTGAGATAAAAAAGACAACAGACCTAAAAACAGCGTTAGCCACATACTACGCGTATGCCTATGCTTGGTTAAAATATGGGATCATCTTATGGGGAAATAGTACAGATGCACCCACATTATTTACACTTCAGAAAAAACTAATAAGAATAATTGTAAACATCGATGAAACAGATAGTTGTAAGCCTCACTTTCAAACACTAAAAACCTTTACCTTGCCTAGTTTATATGTATTTGAAATATGTAAATTTGTCCGCAAATACTCAGATTTCTATACTAAAAGGGCAGACATACAAACGAAAATTACATTAAGGCACAGAAACAGACTTAACCTACCTAGTTCGCGACTAAACATGCACTCGACTAGTACATTTGTAATGTCTATAAAAATATATAATAAATTACCAGGTACCATAAGAAGCGAAAATAAATACAACAGCTTCATTAATAAACTAAGACAATTTCTCCTCAACAAAAGCTATTACAACATAAATGAATATCTAAATGACAAACTTTAATTACAAACTAATTTAATATACCTACAATAATTTAAAACATAGTTTTTAAATAAATTCATATTATTATTAGATATATAAATATAAATAAAAAATAAACAAATTGAAAATAGAATTTAGGTACCTACTTAAATTTTTGATTACCTACTTATTTTCATTTAATTAATTTTAATTTATTTATTGCTGCAATATTTTAAAAATTATACCAGTGGTTTCCTCCTTTCTTCTCTTCTATCCATGTTGCCGTGCCCGACAGGGTCCATATTTGGTCTATTGTATTATTTTTTGTAACAACATGTAATTACATATGGAGAGCAATAAAGCATTGAAATTGAAATTGGAAGTACAGAGTCAATAAATTACCGCGCCGGTATATCTCAATAGTACAAAACAAGTCGCTATTCGTCTCTGTCTGTATGTTTGTCCGTTTATTTCTACTAAACTACGCAACGGATTTTGATACGGCTCTTTACTACTATTCCAAGAATTTAATCTTGAAGGTTTAACATTTTTTAACATTCTAATGTTGTTTTTATAAACAATACATTATTGTCGAAATTTTGCAATGAAGTCGTCTACAGTCTTTGGAGACTGCCAATAGAAGAGAAAACTTTAATCCATGATCATAAACACTTCCTTTATAAACAATAAAAAAAAAGGCGGTTCGGATTCCTGATACTCTGTTAGAGGTTATTAAATGGGTCAAAATTTAGTTATTTTTTGTGTAGGACGCACGATTTGTGAGATATTGTTAATATTCTAAAATAATTCAAAAATGGAAAGCGTGGAAGCGTGACGATGACGAAGCGTGACGATCACGCGAGTTCTATGATTTTTGTTCACCCAAGAAGTGCTCAACGCGCCTAAAGAAGATTTCACTTCAAAAATAAATATTTGCGCTTGGCCTACGCTGGCTAAACTATGAGATGCATCAAAATTAAATAGATAAAATTCAACTTAGAAAAATGCTGCACTGACATCTGCAATGTGGCAAAAATAATTGGCTATTGGTGAAGCTATTGACCGATATAACATTAATCCTTATCTAGTTAGCCATTTTCGTTACGTTACATAAAGCGTGGATTCAAATTTTATTGCCCTTTACTGCATATCTTTTAAATGAATAATTTAGAAGATATCATAGATTTAAAATGACATACTAGATAAATAATAAACTATTGGCATAACAAGACTTACAAAGCCGTACAAGTAGCGAGTCGCTAACAACACAAAAATACCTTAATGAAATACAATCGACAGCCAACTCAACGTAATTCACTTCTTGCATGTGTATTGCACGTTTACTATAAATTCATTATCACACGATGCTACTGTTTTTGCTACCCACTATAAAAAAGACATTAAGCACCACTAATATTCAGACGCAGCCAAGAAGCACCTTAAAAACAGCTAATGCTTTTCCTGAAACGTTATCAAGGATACTTAATGTAACCTTCACGGGGATGCTCGCTTTGTAAACAGAGTGCAATCTATCACAGCCTGCTTTCATAGTTTAATACAACCTTATACAGCAAGTTTCTATTTATTACAGTCTTGTTTAAGGCGGGGACAAGTCGCGCTGGGAGGTACTCAATAAATATCAATCAAATGAGATCGCTCTGTTGGAAATACGTACAAGATGAAGCTCTGTCTTTTATTATTTTGGAATATGTTTTGATGGCATTTACTTGTTTATCCAAGTAAAAACATACTTCAATACAAACTTTCTGAATAGGTCCCATACTTTACCGATTGTTATGTTTGAATAGAAAGTAACATACACACATGCTTATACTAGGTATACCTACATTTCATGGATGGCGATGGCGGATGGCGTAGTGGTCGTGTCGTCACTGCCGCCGCACCGAGTGTTGTGGGTTGGATTCCCATACAGGAGAAAAGTTTGTATAGTCCACAAATACATAGTTTTCCAATCTGGCTGGTATGTTTGCCCGTTATTTCAATGCTTGCAAAGTTCTCCGCGACGCAGAAATTATTTTGTCTGTTTAATTTCTATGTAAGTAATGACAAGCAAATAACTAATATAGCTATAACATTTCGCTAACTAGAATTCTGATTTAAGGTAATATAATTTCGGAATCGACTTCAAGTGTCATAGCTTATTTCCAGCCATAATTATTCTTACCAAGTTAAACAAAAGCTTTTAAGGTATTCAAGTCAACGGTCGGTGCGTTTTTTACTCTCACTGAAGCCAGGTCTCAGATACAAATTATATCTATTTGATCAAAAAATTTTGGATGAAATCACTCATGCACAAATCAAACCTATTTATAATATTATATAACTAAAACAAGGTTCTGTCCGTACATTACAGATAGGTATTTATGAAAACAAATGGGTGACTGTATAGGGTCGTCAGAGGAAAACTAATTTTCGTTTAGAATATTTATTTGTCTGCAAGCTTCAGTAATCTCACGCGACAACGGATTTTAATGTGATTTTCAACTTTTTACAGTATGGAGTTCAACTTAAAGCTAAGCCAATTTCATCGAATTCCATTTAGTAGAACCAGGAATATGGTGACAACTCCGTAGATGACGTCACTGGCAAACTAATGTTGATGTTGACGAAGGCGTTGCCAAATACTATAATATGATCTTGTATCTACAAATAGAAGCTACCAGTAAACACACATGTAAAAACATTGTATATCAAGCCCCAGTCACTGCATCGAACAAAATAAATCTTAAACAATTTTTAAAATACTGTACGAGAGTTGGTGAACAGGCGGTCCATTTAATTACACGGCAGATGCATTTTGGTTGCGAGCCAAAAATCGTTCTGCACATGCTTAGCCGGAGCCTCACATTGCTTTAATGTGTAGGCACGCGCTTATGTCGTAAGATCAGCTTAGAAAACTCTTGTTTTAAAACTATAGCTACAATCTAGAATAATTTGAACCCTATTACTTAGCAACGATGGCGGATTATCGAATAAAAATTGGTACTATTTGAATGTTAAGCAAATAGAATATTAAAGTTTTAATAAAATATCGAACTTTGTTCTTGATTGATTACGTACGTATTGGTCGTACACAAATTCAAACGCCGAAACTAACCGCCATTTATGCTCATGTGTGAAAAGAGCAGTATTAGAGGATAATTTAAAAAGTAGGTCATTACTATCGTTGGAAGCCAATAGAAACATCTTGACGTGAACACGTTCAATCGATCGATGGGGTCGACCACAGCCTATCAATCAAATTTTGAATTTGTTAATTTGTCGTCACTGGTCATAATTCGAATTATAAACAATTTATCAACATTCAGATGAAGAATCGTGCTATATTTCGTAGTAATTGGACAGTGCTATTACTTAGTTCTGGATATAGCGCGGATCACGGTAGTTGACTACTACAGGCTTGTAAGCTTATCAATGACAAGTTAATATTCAGGCGATACAAATATGACGTTTATTGCCGTACATGCAGCGCCTGTGTGAACCACCGGCCTCATTTGACAACAAAAATACTATCAGTTTTATCTTTGAACGACGGCGCATTGTATTACATGCGATGCATTGTGAGTAGTAGAGCCTCGCTGATTTCAGCATGAATGGGCCGACTCGACCGGGGAAGGACTACCCTCTCACAGAACATCCACGTGAAATAGCAGTATTCCTACTGTTGTGTTTCGTTTGGTGAGTGAAAGTGCCGGAGGTTTGGTCTATAAAGAAGTGTTTATGATCAAGGATTAAAGTTTTCACTTCTATGGGCAGTCCCCAAAGACTGCCCCAATTTTCTTTTTTGGCTCAGCTCAGGTATCGATCCCACAACCTCATGCCCCAGAATCACAATCTCTACCGTTGCGCAACCAAAGCATTCTATTTTAAGTACTCCTATTCCGCAAAGGATACCAACATTCAAAGTTTTCAAAGACGAACTGTATCGAGGAAATGTTAAATGAACTCGTAACTTAATATAATTCCTTCAGTTGAAGTTTCTTCCTGAACTGACTTTTTCGTCATTCACGAAATTGGCCTTGTCGCTCGTTTGGCAAATAGTTGTTTCGTAGTTGTTGGCTCTGGAAAATTACCATATAGTTTTCTGTTTTCTTACTGAAGGACGAATGTGGCATAAACATGTGCTTGATTTTAAAACAGGAATATTTTTTATGTCAGTAAAAAAAATCATACCTGGGTAATATGACTGATTGCAAACGACACTTTTTTAGTTTTAATTTTGATTATTGAATTTCTTTAGAAGAAGTACTACCTGCGACTGCAGCTGTATGTGAGGCTTTGAATTAGATCACCAGATTGTGTAAAGTTTTATATGTAAGAATCCTAACTAATATTATAAGTTCTAATGTAGGTTGTTCGTTTGTCTTTTCACGCCTTAACTTATGAAGCGCTTATCATTATATTACGCTTACACGTCATCAGAGGTTCAGAAAAGGAGTACTGCATGGATCGCGTAGTGGTTTATGTGGTTCCCTCGTCACTGCCATTGCACCGAGTGTTGTGGGTTCGAATCCCACACGGTATGTAACTTTGTGTGATGCACGAATGCTTGTTCCAAGTCTAAGTGTGCTTTGTGTCCGTTTTTTGCATGTTTATAAAGTCCCCCGCGACACAGGATTTATTCTAAGCGAGGGAGTTGTCCATTAAAAAAAAACCAAGTAACTTCTCATCTAAAGTACTGATCCCGTGAGAAGCCGCGAGCAAAAGCTAGTTCTTTCTATAAACAAACAATGTTTAAACTTTACTTGGTACGATTACCTACGAATCACACTTTTTCATTGACACAAATGCCGATCTGGTCAAGCACAACTTCAAATAGACGATCGTAAATGTGGGTTATGGCTTTTTGAATCACCACTTTACTTATAATCAAACATTTTAATGGGAAAAGTTAGTTAACCCGTCCAAAGGGAATGAAAGTCAGATTTATTTATAGTTGAAATTGTTGTCTGTTGTAAACTCAATATATTATTCCAGCAACATGATATTTACGAAGGATGTGATACGATTTGGAAATTAGCCGCCATATTTATGTGTAAACACACACACACGTGTTCACTAATTATGACTTCACTAACGTGTGCTACTGGCCATGTCTGTGTATATAAAAAAATAAAAATAAAGAATAATTATAAAATTAATAATATTTTAAATATAGAACTAATTCACCATCTATTTATAAATAGGTCAACCTTTTTCTGACAGTTTTTAACCGATTTTCTGTTTCTACTCTGTCAACCAACTTTCGTTTTCCTGTTTAGTGACGAGCTTTATAGTTATCAATAGGAACAAATTGGAAACAGATTTTTATTTAGTTAGATAAAGACAAAATAGCTTAGTATCTTTTTTCTTATATTATAATGGTTTTGTATTGTAAATACATAAAAATAAAAGTGTATAATATTCTCAAATATAGAAGAATAAGACAACAAACGAATGTAAAAGAGTAGAAAAATGTTGAATAAATGTAAGTAAACCTATTAGGTTTATCACAAAATATGGTCGAATTTCGACCACTGGCCGAATAGTAGCACTTTAAGCTAGTTAATCATTTGATATTATGTTTCTTCTCACAATAATTTGTGGATCACAGGACTAATTTACCCGAGTAAAATATATATTTTTTAATACAACTTAGGTGGCAAACAAGCATACGGCCCACCTGATGGTAAGTGGTCACCGTAGCCTATGGACGCCTGCAACACCAGAGTCATCACTTGCGCGTTGCCGACCCTTTAGGAAAGGACGTGGGAAGGAAAGGGAGCAGGATGGAGGAAAGGGGGTGATTGGGCCTCCGGTACTCTCACTCACTGAACGAAACACAACAGTAGGACTACTGCTATTCCACGTCGATATATTATATCGCGGACCTCTTGCCAGCTAAGCCACCAATGCAGTCTGTATTCTTTCTAATACTACATTTTACATATAATATTCATAATAACCGTCTTATGGCATTGCTCTGGCTACATGGTATCAATCTCAAAAATGTTACGTGTTTTCTTTTCGTTTGTTAACTTTACCTGCCGGGAAAAATCGAAAATATACTGGTACGAAAATATTTTTGGGTGACGTATATGCTACGTCATCATAATGTTATGGTTATAGGCAGAACAGTTTTAATCCGTATAAATAATGTGATAAACAGATTACAATATTTTGCTATCAAAACACTGATTCTATTGAAATTAAACTACTATATACGGATTTTATAGCGTTGTTTATTTGACACTTTAATTTTGTAATAAAGTGTCAAATAAACAACGCGATAAAATCCGTATATAGTAGTTTAATTTCAGTGAATAACATTCGCGTAAACAGAAGACAATATTACACTGATTCTAATTTCATAACGAATCCGCTTTAGATTCTTTATTCAATTCGATCCAATGGTTTATTTGTCAAAAATAAACTCACCAATAATGCTTTAGTAAAAATCATACTTTTTATACACACAAACCTTTTCCATAGTTGAAGCATATTAAAATTTGTATAAATTACCAATTTAGACGGCATTCAAGGGAGTGTACGAGCCTTGGAACATTTGTGCTAAATTATTGTATTAGGGGCTCTTAAATTTCGTTGTGCAATACTAAAATATTATTTAAATTAGGCCATTCAAAACGTTGGGATGTGAGTGGAAATTTTGATAACAATTTGGGTATAGAAGTTCATGCGTGAATGCGTAAGTAATTGCTCATCTGATTGTAGTTTTCATTACATATTTTAAATAGATTGTAATAGTGCTTCAGACTGCGTCAATCATTAAATTTCGTTTAGATTCTATATTTGCAAAAAAGTTTTATCGGATTTTTTTTTGGCACGTTTTCATATTTTTTTACGGATGGCTAATAAAATACTCATGTTATCGATTACCTAATCGATAACATCGCGCGGCAGTCGTCACCAAAACCACTGCGTTATATTGTACTAGTAATACGTATTGTATTAATTGTTACTGGTACCAGAATATATTTTACTGTGAGTATTTTATTGGCCATCCGTTTGTATACTCATGCTAGTATAGTATGTCCATTGTTAGTATACTCATGCGCAGGTGCGCATGAGTATACTAAACGAATGCATTCTTACAGTAGCAACAAGGTGTTGTGGAATGTGATAAACGATAATAAGTTTGCCTCTTTTAAGTGAAACCTAGCTCGTAAATGTGGTTAGAACGTAATATATACAAGTCGCTTGCTTATCCTCCTCCCAGTGTGAGAATTGAGAAAAACCCGTACCCAGCAGTCTTCTACTTGGTCGCTGTCTTCATTGCTGAAGGTCGTGTCCAGTAGAAGTATAACTCTTGATCACTTCTTGCATTACAATTTTTCACGTGTTCCTATCCTCGGCGGTCTTAAAAGCTTCAGGTATTGATAGGCCGGTTAACTTTTTGACTGAGTCTGACCAACGGGTAGGGGAGCGGCCGCGTGGTCTTTTCCCGTCGACCTGTCCAACTACCATCAGCTTTTCCAGGTTGTCAGGGATCCTGCGAACTATGTGTCTGAAATACAACTAAAATTATGTGTATTCGTTGGAAACAGATAGTGGATAGCCTCATAGTTATTCTGAGTTTCTTAATGGATAATGTAGGTCCGGTATGCGATCCAAGGAATGTGCAACATTCGTCTCCAACACCACATCTCGAAGTCATCAATCCTCGCTTAGCTCACTCAGCAGTGGGACAGTTTATATATAGGGCTGATATTATTATTATGACCACGGCCAGTGTAAAATCGTCGAAAAGATGCTTGACGATTCGAACTAAAAGTAAAAAATAAGCTAGGTCACGTTAACGCTTATTACGAATTACAGGTATACATATTATATACCCCTATAATTAATTATCATCAAACGCGAAAGTTTAAAAGTTATTAGTGATTAGAACATTTCTTTACCTACCTGTTCGATATATCATGGGTATCATTTTAAATATTGCATCTATTTGTATAACTACATCTGTGTATCCTACTCCTAACTTTTAATACTATAAATGCGAATGTGAGTTTGTTTGTTACTCTTTCACGCCCTCACTACACGACCGATCATCATGAAATTTTGCATACACGTTGTTAGGGGTACAGAAAAGGACATAGGGTACCTTTCATCCAGAAAAAAGAAAATTAACATTACCTACAATTACATGAGTGAAGCCGCGGGCAAAATCCAGTCTAAATAAATTTTACAAAAAATATTTGGTGTTTTAAATGTGGCTCTAATATTATTACCAAAACTAAACATTCAAGTCGTTTCTAATTTTGTCTTGCCTCTTACGTAGCTGACATGGATTGCTTGTTAATATGCCCGAGCTGTGTCAGATTCAAGGGGCTGTCACTTTCACCAATGTTAGCAGTTTTATATCCGACCATAACATATTTTAACTTTGGTTTTACTTTAACTTTTAAGTGACGGTTTACGACTAAAGTAGGTCAGAGTTATTTATAATTGAGACGTATTTATTTTTAGTGGAGTATAATAAAAATAATTTGATGTAAAAGGGAGTACTGCTATCTAGCATGCACGCCATGCATTATGAAAAGATTCTTGTCTCTGGAGCTGAAACCATCAGCATCTTAGACACTGTTTCCGATGCCGGTGGGTCTCCATATTTTTATATCTGCGAACGTATTTTTAAATTTATTTATTTATTAGAAACTCAACAGCTTGTTTTCTAAACACATGAATAAGAAAGTAGATAGCACTAGCAATATTGAACAATGCCTTAAACACTAGGATTGTCGTAGACTTTATTATTGCTAGTACTACCTATAACAAAAGGTTATATATACTTAAGCCAGTTACAGAGTTTCCTGGCATGTTTAGCGGTAAGAAGTGAAACACAGAGACAAACAAACAATCAGTAGTAATTACCAAGCAATATCACAATGATAATTATGGCATGATGTGATGTGATATGCTGCGTGGATTTATGCTATAAGTTAACAACCAACAACAGATTGTAGGATATGCACACGGTAGCTACTTTTAGAAAGGTCGAATAGGTCATTATTGGAGAAACTAGTATTGTAATTAGAATGTATTTAAGATTAATAAAATATTGATAATATAAAGTGAAGAACTTTATGCAGATTTTATAGCGGTTTTCAAACAAAAAAATATATTTAAAATTAATAGGTAACTAAAATTTGCGTAAAAGTCATTACTTTTACGCAAATTTTAGTTACCTATTAATTTTAAATATATTTTTACAATACGTATAAGAAGATACGTATATTCGATAAATGAGTAATAATTAATTGATTTCGTTTTTTACGACTCAAGTAGTAATCTGGTCCGCCTGGTGATTACCATAACCTACCGTATCCAGCAACATCAGAGATTACATTCGCGAAATGCCATCTTGTCAAATCAGAAATGAATCGAAATGTTCATATATTTTGCGCTGTTTTCTTTTATACCATCATTTGATTTTCCGTCTTGTTGGTTCCAAAACAGTTTGTGCTTACACTTGGTTGTGAGGTCCTAGGTTTGATATCCCATTCTGGTAATGTGATCTTATATCTTGTAAGTAAGATATTATGTAGACGGCAATATAGTAACTCACTAGTGGAACCGAATAATATAATATGCCCAAAAGAGCATATTATATTATTCGGTTCCACTAGTGAGTATATGTAATATGCCTGCAAAATTATATAAATAAACAAATATGGATTTACTTTATAGCTCTTTTCAGAGCCCAACCAAATGTTACTTCATAATTCAATTTTAGGAAGTCTTTACGTAAAATATATCAAGACGATTTATTTCTTACAAATGTTTCGGAATGAAACCACTTTGCTATAATTATACTAGTATACATTTCACAAGGCTGTTTAAATTACTTCCCGCAGATTAACATTAAGAGTTTCTTGAAATTCAGGACAAACTATGAAAAGATCTACTACGGGGCTATATTTTACTCATTTATTTAATCTACGCTTTATTTACTACTAGTTTTCACCCGCGGCTTTGCTCGCGTAAATGTAGGTTAAGTTAGCAACAGTTATTTATTCTGGATGAAAGGTACCCTATGTCCTATTTTGTACCCCTGACAACGTGTATGCAAAATTTCATGTTGATCGGTTGAGTAGTTAGTGCGTAAAAGCGTAACAAACAAACAAACTCATTTTCGCATTTATAATATTAGTTAGGATTAGGATTAGGATTTCTATCCGCGGCTACGCCCATGTTAATCCTACAGGCACACATAACGGGATAAAAACTAAAGTATGTGTTAATACTATATTGTCTATGTTCTATGTATGTATGTGTTAAGTTTTATACAAAATCCGTTTAATAGTTTACGCTTAATTGAGTGACAAACATTTAATAACAAATTTACGTATCTATTGTATCGGTAAGATTTACTTGAATCATATTTTGTCATATTAGTTTACTGACTTAAAAATAGAATCTATATTATTATTAATTAATTCAATTTTATGTATCGTTTTTTTACAATAACATTATACATAAAATATACTTAAAATTGAAAAGTAAAACTAGGCAGTTACTTTTTAATGTACTGATCAAATCAACCTTTTTAGATTTTCATTATTAATCCATTATAACGTTTATAAACTAACTCCATTTTTCATGCAGTGATCGCCTTAAAAGGTTATGCAACCAACTAACACAAATTGAAAAAGAGAGCGCGCGGAAGATCACCCATGAGGTGGACTGACCAAGTTAAGTCAAACGTGGGCGGTCCATTGCATGAGTGTACAAGACATGCCGCTAACCAGAAGAAGTGGCAGAACATCGTGAGGCGTGTGACGTCAACTCTTCTGGACACCTAGACAACATAATGACTACGACCATTCTGTCAAGAATAAACGACTAAGAAGAACACAAATTGCGTAAGTATTTAAATTAAAGTATTGTTGTCATAACCAATGGTGACCCTTAATAGAAATTAATAAAATACTTTTTGAAGTGAAAACTTCTTTAGCGGTGTTTTGCACTTTTTTGTGATGGGTAAAAAATGTTAAACTCGCGTCAGGACACGTGACCTGATCGAAAATTCGTAAGACCGAGGGAGAATTATCATGTTTGTGTACCATAGCGCAATAAATGAATATTGTATTTTACCACATAAATGATAGTACTTTTATACTGATAATTAAAGCAATTCGTGTAAAATTATTCACTAACCATTCCAAAATATCAAAAATGCACAACGTTAATATTCAAGTTTTCACTTCTGCCAGCACTTCCGGAGTGCAACCCGTTGATTTTTTTTTATTTCAGATAATACAACTCCATAATTCAAGTCCCCGCACTAGGAATAATTCCTGTATCGTGGGCGACTTTACAAACATTCAAAAAACGGACAAAAATACTACATATTGTGGATTGAGAGTTTTCATAAAGCATGCCGTATTTTTGTTCTTATCTCTACTCTCTTCTAACTAATAAAACCATAATTGCAAAGTTAAACTTAATTATATTACATCCAAAATAGTTGCTTGACAATATATCATTAGCTACAACAACAAAAACCGAACGTCACGATCCAAACGACTTAGTGCACTATAGAAAGGAAATTCGGCAAGTCACCGAAATATTACGACAACATTAAATTTTACTTACAATGATGTGCACACAAAACAGGCTTTTTATTATGACACCTATTGTTATGGTTATAAGGATGTAAATAGCTTTTCAAAATGACTTACAATTAATATTCAAGGGACAGAGTGGATACAAATTCATTGTTTTGTTTATAATTTACATGTTGAGGGAGAAAATAATAAATTCTTGTATCTGCAGATTATGCGTGTAGGCTTTTTATCTAAAAGTGCTTATTAAGGGTAAACCCTAAATAAAATATAATAAGGCTAAATAACAATGTATTTTTTGTTTTTGCTATTGACCACCGCTGGGCAAAGGTCTCTCCTTGGATTTCAAACTCTCTCTTTTGCTAGCAATTCCCTGCCAGTTCTGTTTCAATATTTCTTAAGTTATCTCGCTATCTCTGCTTAAGAAGATTTTCATTTTGTTTTTTTAAATTCGCATAAACCAAGACGGAAAATTTCCATTCTTAGAAATCATCGCTAAATAATAAGAATGTTAAATTCTTGAAATAAGTTTGACTATTGTAAAGATGCCGTAATTGAAGATTCAGTAGTAGTCTTTCTTTTAACTCATAACTGCTACTGTGGCAAGTGTTGTGGGTTTAAGCCTCACACGGGACAAAAAATTGTGTCCGTTGTTTGAATATTTGTATAATCCCACGTGGCACAGGAATTATTTCTAGTGCGGGCATCGACTTAAATTACTTCCAAACAAAAAATAAATATTTTAATCTATTCTATACATTCTATACAAATAAATAAAATTGAAGTGTGTGTTTGTAATGTTAAAATAACAGCTTTTTATCTAATGCATATGAAAGTATATAAAATACCTATAAGAAAACATCTATTTTTAAAATTTTTGTCTGTCTGTCTGTATGTTCCGGCTAATCTCCGAAACGGCTGAACCGATTTTGACGGGACTTTCACTGGCAGATAGCTGATGTTATAAGGAGTAACATAGGCTACTTCAATTTTAGAAAAAAATAGAGTTCCGCGGAGACAAACACGTTTTAGTTAAAATCTACGCGGACGAAGTCGCAGGTAACAGCTAGTGGGATATAAATGTTTGACTGTTATAACAATTAATGCAAGCGTCTTTAGGTTATGGTAACTGCTCACCATAAGATAAGCCATGTACTTATCGAACATCACACTTTATTTTAGATCACTTACTATAACATAATATACATATATGTATGTAGGTAAGTGGAGTTTTGGAATCCACTTTATTTGAAAAAATACTGACAGCATATTTTATCCTTGCCACATGTACATACGAAGAACCACCGCAACTTTACCAAGAAAATCAACGATACCCTTATATACATTCAACACGAGTCTCAAGCATAATTAACATTGGTTTCAGAACATTTAATTCTGTATTTGGTTTAAACGATGTGAATGTATTTCGAATGGCACCACGTTTGCTCGATTGAACTTGAATCTATACTCGAGCGTACGATTGACGCTTGACTGACTACGATCGGTCACGTACTGTGATGTGCAGCTGCAACTTGCAATTCTGAGATAGCGTTGCTAGGTGTATGTTTTCATTGTTTAATTATCGCACCTGAGTTCACTTAGGTCAAGTCACTGAAGTCAGGCGATACAGGTCGATATGTATTTGTTTAAAACAACACCAAGTATCGTTTGAGAGAGTGTAAATGAGTCGAATCTGCATAAGGTTTTAGATGAGATTCCTGTGTCAGTAGTTCGGTTTTTGTTAAGCAATTCTTATAAGTGGCAAGAAGTTTGGATCTGTGCCTGGTATACGGCAATAGGCTTTCCACAGAGCTTACATTGGATATAAAGCCGTATCTTGCGAAATGTGATGTAATACGCCTTTGCCTACTGTTCCGTCCCAGAAGTAATTTTGGCACATAGTAAAACAAAACGTCAAAATGACTTGATGTAGAACGAAACGTCATGTCAATTGAATGTCAATTGTCACCTTGGACTTGAACTTGAAAACTTGGGTATACAAGACCTCTTGGAATAATTACGCCTCCTTTTGTTTAAATAAATTGGCTATTTTTGTGCTTGGTTTATAAGCACCATACGTAGTTTGTTCTATCTGTTGTGTGCATTGTGAACATTTGTTGAAAATTGTGAATTTGTGAAACCCCGTGCTGACCCACCTGCGAAGACGCTGTTCTCGGTTGGAGTAAGCATATTGACTATAATCGGATCCGTTTTATTGTTCAATTATGCTAACCAACTTGATTTACAGCCAGGCGACTGAAGGAAGTTTTAAGGTTAGTATTCTCGCAAATATTTTTTGTATTTTATAAACTTGGAGCCATGATCGTGGCTGAGTACCTTCAAATTTGTTGCTAAATCGGGCTAGAAGATAGCTATTCCACTGCGCCAAACAAATTCCTAGCAGATGTTAGTACTGAAGGATACACCTACCCTTTCGAGGATATAAGAGTAGGATTGTTTATGCATTGATAGGATATTTAAAAACATGTCTCTGTCTTTTTGAACTTTAACTATCGCTATATAAAATTAGGCTGTTTTTCATTTATTAAGAAATACGATAAAGTATAATATGAAAAACGCAGGAACACATGCTATCACACAAAATATGTCCATAAATATGCTAAAATTTCACTTTCATATTACATAAAACCATTTTTCTTAATTGAACGCATTTAATTAAATCCTTTTCAATGTTGTTTGTTTTATTCATACAGCGCCATCTAATTACAAAGTCACAATTGACATTGATTGAGACAGATTTAAATATTTATATAAAATTGTAATTAGATTTCATTAAAACTCACAGCAAAACACCAATGTTAACATTATTTCATAAAATGTTTAATAATCCTTTTATCAATATGTTAGAGAAAACATTATGTGTGACATAACAATTAAGTAAAATCACCAACGAAAGAAATATAATGGCACTTTCACGATAAAAGCGATATAGTGAAAAGTATCTTCTCTTAAAATGAAATGCACACTGCTTTTAAATTATACACTTAAATTTAAAAAACAACACTTTCAAAATAAGAATGCGCACTCCTACCGGCTTAATTTAAAAATTTTGTTTACGGTCCATTATTTTTACAACTACCCACGACGTTTTCCAACTACCTAAATATCTTCTAGTGTATGGCAGGTTTCCAAATCTTGGTATTCCCTAAAGCGAGATAATGTGAGCGAGACCTTATATAAAAATGTCACGTAATATAGAGCGTAGTGCATGACTGGTGTATTTTTAAATAGTGACAATACTGTCGGCTTATGTATTTGTGTATGTATTCTCCGGGGCGGTAATGCAAGAGCTAATCGTGAGGTGCCGACCCGATTTCCAAGATGAGCAAAGCAATATCATATGTTTTTGGCGATTACTCAGGAGAATATCTGCTGAAGATTGGAACAGTGCCTGTAGATTACAATAGGTGGATGTTTCTAGGAACTTTGAATAGCAAATAGTGTCGTACATATTAATTACAGTATAGTATTATTATTGTTATTTGTATTCTGTACGCGTACAATTGATTTGTGTCGTATCTGGAAATATACCTAGTGCATGAAGCAAAAACCTAGTGACAGATTTATTTCTGATTTTCAATGTATTAAAATAATATTAATGTTCGAAACCGTGCTAGAGTATAGGCCATGACACTAAATGTGATCACTAAAGTTGATCATGCAAACCTAAAACATATTCGCTGAATTTGATACATAGTATCAATACTATATTTTGGTATTGATACTATTACTCTTGCTGAGGAATCGGAATATGAGTACTCAAGGCTATAATATTTTTGAAGTGAAAACTTCTTTAGGCGCGTTGAGCACTTCTTGGTTGAACAAAAATCATGGAACTCGCGTCATCATCACGCTTCCACGCTTTATTATCTTTTTGAAGTGAAAACTTCTTTAGGCGCGTTGAGCACTTCTTGGGTGAACAAAAATCATGGAACTCGCGTCATCGTCACGCTTCCACGCTTTATTATCTTTTTGAAGTGAAAACTTCTTTAAGCGCGTTGAGCACTTCTTGGTTGAACAAAAATCATGGAACTCGCGTCATCATCACGCTTCCACGCTTTATTATCTTTTTGAAGTGAAAACTTCTTTAGGCGCGTTGAATACTTCTTGGGTGAACAAAAATTATGGAACTCGCGTCATCGTCACGCTTCAACGTATTTTTTTTTAGAATATTTACAATATCTCAGAAATGGTGCGTTCTACGCAAAAAGTAACAAAATTTTGATCCCCTTAATAACCCGTAAGACAGTATCAGGAACTAACAACAAAAAAAAAACGGTGTAGGCACCGTTTTTTATTGGTTTATGAAGAAGTGTTTATGATCAAGGATTAAAGTTGTCACTTCTATCGGCAGTCCCCAAAGACCGCCCCAATTTTATTTCTCATTTTGAAAAGAGTACTATCAATTTGGGTTTCAAAATACTAGTATTCTTTTTAACTAATCCACCTAAGCTAGAATGCTTGTGTTAGGAGTGGGTTCACCCAGTATTGCAATTGGATTCGAACCTGTAACACATCGATCTCTCCTCCATCAAACCCTCCATGCCTTATCTATTGGGCTACCGCCGCTTCGAATATATGGTATCAGATAGTATTTTATAGTGATTGTCCATCTTCCAATTCTCGATACTATCGTGATGTCTGAAAATATTCTTAGTAATGTTACTGATTATACTTGCATACTGGGCCTATTTGCACGTGTCACATATACTTAACATAGCCTTAATATATTTGCTATAAAACTTTACTTAATTCTTTAAGAACGGGCGTCTGTAAGAATAAGCAAATAAAATAAATTAGTTTATATTTCTTTGATAACAATCAAACAAAATTAATATTTGAAACAAAAGTCTTGGCGGAGCAATCGAGCTAATGAATTAGTCGTACGTTTCAATAAATAATAATTTAGAAGCTTTGTTCCATCAAATATTGGATCATAAACTCAGTAAGCTACTTGTTTATTCACGATATTCATTTAATGAAGAAGTTACTAAGCGCTTTGTAGGTCAAAAACTTGATTTAACATGTAAAGTAGGAATTCTTTTAGTAATATTGATTTTCTGCTTTAGTCTTACGGAGTAACTTTAGTCTTATGTATGCGATCGATGGCAAAAATCAAGTTTCGATTCCCAGATCGGACAAAGTATTATTGAGCGCAGTTGCCGTCAAGAAATACTTGGTAACACTTTGGGGTGTAGGACTAAGCTCGATAGACGGCAATTGTTACAGGACGGAGCTGGGCATAACTCCGTGCTGGGACAACAAAAGAATCGCGCGTTTGATTTACATCATAACGAAATGTGGGTTAATACATCTTCACCCCTACTTAAATATTTAGTCTTAAAATATATGATTAGTCTTAAAATAGATTATCTATATTAATATTATAAAGCTGAAGAGTTTGTTTGTTTGTTTGAACGCGCTAATCTCAGGAACTACTGGTTCTATTTGAAAAATTATTTTAGTGTTGGATAGCCTATTTATAGAGGAAAGCTATATGCTATATAACATCACGCTACGACCCATGGAGGCGGCGCAGTAACGATACATGCGGGTGAAACCGCGGGAACATCTAGTATATAATATTGGTTTTCGTTTAGGTCTGAAGATTAATTATTAAGTATCAGCGTAATAATAACAGTACCCACACTTAATATCTTAGAATCTATACGTCATAGAGTAAACCATACTACTATTGATAGACCCTGAATACGTCACAAGACGTAGACGCAGGTTGAATGAGCAAGATACTCGCACAAACTATGTACATGATTAGGTTAATCATACAGTTTACTTGCGCGTATGATGCGTCGATCATTTACACAATGCATACAACATACTCTACTGCTTAGGCAGTCTGTAGAGCTGCCTCAATTTGTCCATGTCATCAGCGTTGTGTATCAAAAGCCAATAATTAAATTCATTATGTTTGTAAGAATCCTAAAAGAATATGCAATCACTTCTAACCTGATAAAACCACTATGCAAAGTGATATTTTTTCAAACTTTGATAGATAAGTAATTCTTTATTTATCAACAAATTTATCTAAAGTTCGCAAGGCTTAATAATTATGTTATAAGTAACTTACTATGACTTTGAAAGATAATTAGAAACTTCAAACATTTGGAGTTTATTTTTTATATACTTTTATGTTGCAATAAAGTAAATCGAAAATTACTTACATTCAGAGTTCTCTGTCTAGCGTTAGTTTATTTCTTATATTCTTATACACTAGGTTGGCAAAAATACGAGTGACATGTAAACTGTGATACTACTTCCTAAAAGAAATACAAAGCACATAAGTAAGCAATACAAATAATTCTCTTGTAATACTCGATATTAGGTATGGAATTAAAATGGTAAGAGGAGCCAATGCTCACAACGTTTCCTTTATACAGTGCTGTAATAACTAGACCTAGTTACGTTAAAAATAATAAATGTTACGTCACAATATTTTTCTAAGTGCGAATAATTGATCAATTTTCTAAATATGCATTAGTACCGTGAAATTAATGAACATTAAATAAATCAATGGTACATAAAAAGAAAATGCCATTTTTAATATATTGTGAGAAATAGATTTTTAATAGCTTTTACTTGGGTATTTATTTATTAATTTAATGATTGGTTTTTAATTCATTACTAAGTGAGAAATGAAGTTGCTTGCCGCATTTATGGCTTTGTGCTATATTGTGAGTTATTTTTGTGAGTTACGGTATTACGGGTATATTTACAAACGTTAATATATCGGACGGCTCTAGCCACCGGGCTAGAGCCGTCCGATATATAAATGACTCGTTTCTTATATACAAGCACCGGCTTGTATATAAGAAACAAGTCATTTTAGCTACGGAAAATTTAATTTTGACGTATTTTGATAGCATATGTGTCAAAAATTAACTGTCCGTCGATAAAACAAATTGTTTCTTAATTATAGGAACCAGGCTTCTTTCTCTTTAAACTTCCTTGGCAATCAAAAATAAGTCCAGTAATAAAGTTTGACGCCATATTTCTCATAAAGCATTTCGCTCTGCCAATAATATATTAGTTATAAGAACGGGACATTGTTTGCTGTCAAGTAATTTTTAAATCCGTGACTTGGTAATTAAAGTATTGACAATTTTTAAGTCAATTGAGTCATCCATATTACCAGCAATTATGTGATAATAATTCACATTTCGCAATGCAAAATATTCGATATTTAAAAAATCTATTTTACTTTTTTAATAATTTTATACCAAAATATTACATATACAGATCAGCATTAGAGCGAAGTCCCTTCACAAAAATTCAAAGAGAATAATCACTGATAATCGTCACGAGTCATCGAAAAATGTGCGCTACTCTCTCCGTAACTCCACTGTACGTAATGTAATTATATTTTCAAGAGTTCTGTAATAAAGACTTCCTTGTTAGCTCCTAGCTCCCAACCATAAGATAGCATTTATGCTTATACCTGATTGGTCCCGAGTTTGATCCTGGTCTGCTATGCACAGCTATTTGCCCTATTACTTTCTAGCTAAGAAAATTATACCTAATAATAATAAAAAACTTATAACGCATATCAGCTGTCCTAAATGTTCATGACAGACAAGACCAAAGGTTCATGTATTTTTTATGTGTTTAGTGTAGTACTAGTTAATATTTTTTACTGGATGGTCATCTTAACAGCAACTTTCGATTTCGAAACAACCACCTATTTAAATATATAATAGATAATATATAACTTACCCAAAAAGATATTTGCAGCCATCTAAGGAATCTAAAGAAAGTCAACCACGGTACTTCGGTTTCAAGACAAGTAAAGATTTTCCTTTGAAACAGAATATGTCAAAATCTTTTTTTGACGCCTTTTCTTCTTCTAATGAGTATGGCGGTCCAGCTGAGGGATCAAGTGAGGCATACCTTGACGCTGGAGAAATGTACATTGGCAACTACAACGACGTAAATAATAATTATTCTGATATAAATGAACCAGATAGTGGTGAAACGAAGGCTATAGAAGGCTCTTTACCAGATAAACCGACCATTAGTACACCAACTACAAGTTTGCAGACCAGCATACCGACACCAAGTTTAAGAAGTTCCGTCAGAAGCGTGACTAAAGTTTGTACAGAAGCTTGTAATCCAATTACTAAAACGCAATGCACTACACACTATTGTTTAGAAAAGAAAAGCACTTTATGGAATAATTGTGAAATAAAGTGTCTATCATTATTCCATATTTTCAGAAATTTTTTGTATGGTTTATAGTTTCAATAGATTTTTTTTTGTTATATTTGATTCATATTAATATTGTTTTTAAAGTTGTATTATAGTCAAATATACTTTGAAACGAATTGTTACGATGCCAAGACTTTTATTATAATATATTATGCTTGGACTTATTATTATTAAAATGTGTTCATTCTTACAATAAAATCGTCAAAATAGCATAGTATGTAAGAGAAACTATATCACAACTGCATATATATACCTATAAATCTATCTTACTATTGGACACCGGCCTCTTATCAGTATCAGAAAGGTTAGTTCGTATACCAACTTCACAATTCTTCGGGAACATGATGTTTATCATTTAGATAGCAGGCTTTCTTACGACTTTTCTTTTTTTTATGGATTAGGGGGCAAACGAGCAGGCGGATCGCCTCATGGTAGGCGATTACCGCCACCCATGGACACCTGCAACACCAGAGGAGTAACAAGTGCGTTGCCGGCCTTTTAAGAAGGAGTACGCTCTTTTCTTGAAGTGTTGAAGGTCGTATTGGTCCGGAAATACCGTAGGCGACAGCTCATTCCACAGTTTTGTTGTGCGAGGCAGAAAATTCCTGGAGAAACGCACAGTTGTGGACTGCCAACAATCTAAATGATGGGAGTGAAAATGCTGTCGCGTAGGACGATGGCGAAAAGAGGCGTCATTGAGTTTAGCTATTTAATATGCTTTTAATGATTATAAGTCAGAGTATATAAAAGCGTGCAGAGTTGTCAACGTCTAACGGTCTACAGTAAGCTATTCCTGTTTTTAAGAAAATTATATTAAAATGTTGGTTTAAGTTTATATTCATACATAGCCTATATATCCTCATAAACAGAATTCTTATGAATAAAAATACAAAACATCCACATTTAACTAGCTATGGATTTAAGTACCACTAGCTGTGCCTGCAGTTTCACCTGCGCTTAAGATTACTGCGCCGCCCCCGTGGGTCGTAGCGTGATGTAATATAAGCTATAACCTTCCTCGATAAATAGGCTATCCCACTAAAATATTTTTTCAATTCGAACCAGTAATTCCTAAGATTAGCGCCTTCAACGTATGAAACGGCAGGCTACTACACAACAAGAACTACCTTTTTGTCAACACTCACTTTTAAAATCCCTACTGTCCCTCCCCTTGAGGGCAGACGGACACGACACAGAGGCGCGCGTGGGAACACGCACGCCACCTCTCGGACCTGATGCTGATCAGATGGCGGGCAGGCCCACGAAGCCTACCACCCCCAGGTCATCTCGCGCCCTCCGGCGCCCGGCTCTGCGGTTGGGGAGAGGGTTTAAGCGCTTCCTCTCCCACTCCGCCACCACTTTGATAGAAATTACTTCCTCACAGAATGAGGCGACGGCGTTCCACGACCTCTCATTCCAGACCATGGACTGAACCACGGCCGGGAGCGAGAGGGCAACCATACCGACTGCCGCGATCAACTCACGGCGCTGCGATGCCCAAGCGGGGCAGTCCGCCAAAGTGTGCAGCGCCGTGTCCTCAACAACGTCGCGGCAGTCGCCGCAGTGGTGACAACCGGGTGTCTCTTGCCGACCTATGCGACTCAGGAACTGACCAAAGCAATCGTGGCCAGTCATTACCTGTCTTAGCCGGAAGGTGAGGGCGCCATGTCGCCACTCCAGCCACTCCTCAAAAACGGATCTTGCGCCAACCACGCAATAATTTAGTTGATACAACATCTGAACAAATTTGTTCAATTATAATAAAACGCCAACCATTGCGTGATCCGAAATTTACACAACATTATTTTTAATTATTGTTTTGTATTAATTAAGCTACCGTGAAATTAATTATTGTTTACTAGAAACGTGGTTAAGGCGTGAAATTAATACTCAATTAGATGATTGTAACAGATATTTAGTTGGTTTATTCAAACAAACATGAAGTCAAATGAAGTTATTATTGCAGTTGTAACTTTGGTATCCATTGTATGTACTTATATTTAAACTCATTAAATTCAATTTTTATTTAGATGTAAGCAGAGCTCACTTTTTTCGAGCTAGTATTACAGAAACTGGATAATAACAAAAGTGATAACGAATATGGTTCTTGAGATTTATGCATATCTTTAAAAATATTTTTCTGCAGGATAGGTTATGCTAAAATTATATTATGTCTAAGCAACTTGTGAATAAGTATTGTAAATCCAACAATACTCTTAGTAAAACAGTGACTCAACTCGAAATTTGGAAGTAAGGCAATTTGAACTTTAATTGTGGGACATCAAATTCTTATATTATATTTGTAGTAAGTAATTGCAATAAAGTATACATTTGTTTAATCCAAAATATTACGAAAGTCTCTGTTTTATTTATAATTATTGGTCGGGCAAAGTGGTATTGGGGTTTTCTGTCAAGAAATGTTCAGTACCAGCTCGGATTGTGGACCTGTACCTGGTTGACGACCATAGGCCCTCTTTTATGTGGGACCTAAAACCTTAGATGGTAAAATGTGCCTACTCCTTTGGGAATCTTTATTCCAGAAGGATCAATTATTATTATATTAGAATCAATTATTTCTTTATATATTTTAGTCTGCGACATTCTACAACAGTTAATTTGTAAAACCAATCAATGAGAACTAAAACTATTTAAATCAGAATATTTTGTATAGTAATAGTAGCAATTAACTAAGTGTAATATTATTTTTATAATAGTAATGCAATCAATTATTTTGCAGTGCACCGAGGGCAGTCTGTCATACTTCTTCAGAACAGACAAAATGCCTATTTATGAAAACAATGATTATGTACATAAAACAGTTTTTAATAAGAACTGCGGCGTCAGCAGAAATCTCACAAACATTGATAGAAAAGAAAATAATTATAGATCTAAAGAAGAAGATCCACAATATATAAGACTCTTGAGAATTTTTGAAGATAACAACTGCGTTAAAAAGTGTAAGGATAGCGTGAGAAAAAGATGCGGCAAATGCAGCAATCACGAATATACAATGCTATACAAAATTTGCGACAGAAATCTTACATGTAAAATTCGACTAAATTATATATCAAAAAAACTTATTGCAAAAAAAGAAGTAAAACGTTTTTGGTACTTATAGATATAGATGATGAAATTTTAATAAATGATTAGATCTTATCTTTAAAAAAGTTCAATAAATTTGCGTAAATTGGTGTTATAATGAATTTCAGGCTTTTACAATAATTATTTTCTTTGTATTAATAGTTATTTTTTTATAATACCACTCCCGCACTAGTGCGAGTTCCCCGGTCAGTCTTAAGTCCACGGTAAGTCCCCCGGGACTCAAACAATGAACTTAAAGAACATTTAGATTAAAACAATAATTTGTGAATCATACACATTTTTGTACCATGTGGCATTCCAACCCACAATATACGGCGTAGTAGCAGGTGACCATTACAACCATTTAAATTTGGAGGGATTTGAATAGTAGAGCCTCGCTGATTTCAGCATGAAGAATATCGACGTGAAATAGCAGTAATCCTACTGTTGTGTTTCGTTCGGTGAGTGCGAGTGCCGAAGGTCCAATCAACTTTTTCCCTCTTACCGCTCCTTCTCCTTCCCACTTCCTTTTTATCTTCTTCCTTTCTTGAAGGGTCAGCAACGCGCAAGTGATGCCTCTGGTATTGCAGGCGTCACTTGCGCGTTGCTACGGTGACCATTTACCATCAAGTGGGCCGTATGCTTGTTTCCCACCTTACATGTAAAAAAAACATATATTTTAAACACTTAAAGGCAGATCAACACAAAAATTAATCCACAGACGATAACTCATTTCAACTGCCATAATAGGCTGACTGAATAAGTCAATCTCATCAAATCACTTAATCATTAGAAACGATGGCTTTTCTAATATTATTTTTATGTCTATTAATAATAATTCACCTGATATCATTGGTAACAACAGAGCAAAGTAAGGCCACAAGACTAACATGGTATCGAGGTAAATATCACGACCTGTACCTCTGACTTTCTGAAGTTGCTGAACAGTAAAGTTTGCTGACTTGAACGGTGAAGTAAAACATCGTGCAGAAACCTGCATGCCTGAGAGTTCTTCATTTGTTCTCAAAGATATGTGATTCCTGCTAATCCACACTGGATCAGCTGAGTTCAGGTAGTAGCCTAAGTATTTTTATATTGAGATAATCCCATGCCCAGCAGTGGGATTATATATAATCAGGGCTGATACTATTATTATTTGTACGACCAATATTTAATTAATTTTACATAAATATTTACCATCTTTACGTATAAAGGAATAAGTATCCAAGTCAAAATGTATGTTATCCTAATCCTTACTTTCTAACTTAATATTGTAAATGTGAATGTGAGTTTGTTTGTTTATTTGTTACATTTTCACGCCTTAACTATCGTATCATTATACAATTGTCAGGGGTATACAGATACACGTTACCACCATACACGTTATTAGGATTACAGAAAGAGACGACGACATAATATACTGTTCCCAAGCAAACCGTGGGCAAAAGCTTGCAGAATAGTTAAAGTCATAAAGTAAATATATAAGGCATAAAAGGGAGAAATATAAAAACCTTTCTCAGAAATTCAATGAGTTAAATGGCGCAAGCGTTCCTATATCATACGAAACTGCACTATGAATATGAATGATTTTTACGTGGTAGTAAATTTATTTTTTTATTTTTGGAACTTTTTTATTATCTACGACGTTTACTGCAGATCTAGGATTAGATCCAAAATAATTTTCTAAAAGACAGGTAAACGATTACGATAATCTTAGGCAGTTCTAACTAAAATTATAAATGCGAATGTGAGTTTGTTTGATTCGCTTTTACGCCTTAACTACTACACCGATCATCATGCAGTTTCGCATATACGAAAAGAAGACGAAATGGACATATGGTACCTTGTATCCTAAAAAAGTATCTACTGTTCCCGAGGAATAGCTAGGTAACTGACAGAAAAGCATAACCTTGCCCGATCCGAGCACTGAACCTCTGACCTCAAGTACAGCAGTCGTATTCACTACTGCTATGGCTTGACAAAGTTTTATAAATGATCTACGTAATATCTACTGACATGACATGATGTAGTACTATTCCGTTGAGACCGAATCAAAACTTTAAAGTGAATTCATAAATTTTCTTCTTTTAAGTCAGATCCGCACGAAAATTCTTTCTATTACTTTTTGGCACATTAAGCCCTAGGGTGCACGTTTGTCGTAAATCCAAGATTGATGCTTTACATAGTACTAAGTTCTTTAAAAGTCGACTAGTGTACCGTAAAAGTTTTATTAAAATTGTTAAAACGATTTTCTCGTGGACGGCGGACTGGATTCGCAGTTTAATATTTCATACTAGATTTGTCTTTCGAGATTATTAAAGTTCACTTCAATCATTTCTTTTGTTAAGCAGTTCCGTTTTTCAAAATGAATATTTTATATGAATTTGTATAACAGCAGCAATCACCTAGTGGGAAACCGTCGGACTGCCACGCAAAGGTCTCGAGTTCGATCCCAAGGTGCGCATCTTTGACTTTTCGAAGTTATATGCGCATTAAATAGTTACTTATCGCTTGCTTTAACGGTGAAGGGAAACATCGTGAGGAAACCTGTATGTCTAAGAGTTCTCAATAATGTTCTCGAAGATATGTGAAGTCTGCCAACCTATACTGGATCAGAGTGGTTGACTATGGCCTAACCCTTCTCACACTGAGAAGAGACCCGTGCCCAGCAGTTGGACAGTTTAATACAGGGCTGATATTATTTATGAATTTGTAAATGGTAAACTTTAAAAATATGTTCCATTTTGTCTCACGCCTATATCCTTGAAGAGGTAAGCAGATAAATGTATTACACTTACAGATCGCCAATTACTTACATGTCCCAGCCTATTGTCGTTCACCAGGCAAGTTCCTAGACTCCGTGCTGCTCCGAAAATTTTTTAACAGAATAACCCTATAACACTTTACCGAGCATACTTTTTTTTATACAGCTATGTTGGCAAACAAGCATACGGCCCACCTGATGATAAGTGGTCACCGTAGCCTATGGACGCCTGCAACACCAGATGCATCACTTGCGCGTTGCTGACTCTTCAGGAAAGGAAGAAGAGAAAAAGGAAGTGGCAAGGAGATATAGTGGGAAGGGGGAAAGAGGGTGATTGGGCCTCCGGCACTCTTACTCACCGAACGAAACACAACAGTAGGCATTCTGCTGTTTCACGTCGATATTCTATGAGAGGGTAGTACTTCGCCGGTCGAGCCGGCCCATTCATGCTGAAATCAGCAAGGCATCACGAAAATTTCACAAAATGTTTGTGCGTGAGGTCTCGGGTTGTTTCGGTTGTCCAATTAATAAGGAAAATATATTATATGGACTATTGGATTCTTCGTTTAATCCTAACTAATATTACAAATGTGAATAGGAATTTATGTGTACCTGTTACGCTTCCACATCTTAATTACTCGATAGATCATCATGATATTTCGCATACACTTTGTCAGTCGTACAGAAAGAAATATAGAGTACATTTCGTTCAGAAAAAAGTGAGCAAATCTGCGTATAAAAGTTTGTGTCACGTAAATAATGTGTTTATTTCGTAGCGTTTAATAACCAAATCTAGCCTTCCGTGTGAGGAATATAGGCATGACACTACGTGTATAAACTATTTCATGTAACACAATTTACAGTGTAGTACATGAATTTGCAGAAAATATTTATGGAAGTATCAACAAAATTAAATAACGAGAAATATGTATATTTGAGGCATCTACATTCCATAACGATCCAATACATAGCAATGCGAATCGATCAGGTTTTAGTGGACTTCCTGGAATCCATTTTGTCCAGTCGATAGGTCACGTGTACGTGTCAAAATGCTGCAAACTTGGATATTGAATTGATGTGTTTGCGTATTTTAACGTCAAAACAACACATAATATCTTACGATATTTTCTTTACTTTTTATAATTATAGTTACCATATTTTGACCACGGCTTCGCCCGCTTAATATAGATTTTGTCAGGCATAGATGGAAATTTATTTAGTCTGGCCCATCTTAAGTATACTACTAAGAGCTAGTTTTTCTTTGTCCTAAATATATTTTTTAAAGATTGATATGTTTTGATTTAGTACGAGCGAGTTAGTTCTACTACTTTGATAAAGTTTTGTACAATCAATCTTTATAGTCAAGAAAGACAAAAAAGGAATCGCTAATTATTTCGAGATATAATTTCCTTTCAGTTTTACTACATTAAAATTCAAAGTAAATCTTTAATTATTTCATCATAATCATTAGTGCCCTTAAGTGATCACTGCTATCACTTTGAAAGACGTTGTTCTTTCAATCGGTGCATTTACTTTGCGAAGCGTGTTTTTTTCATATTCACTTTGTATGTTGCGTAAAAGGCAACATACAACGTGAATAATATTATAGTAAGCAAACAGCCAAATTTAAGCATCCTCATGCAATGACTTAGCATCTTTCATCACTTTTTCGCATTCGCACCGTTCAATCGCGATATAGGTACGTGTTTTGTAAATGCGGATGGCGATAGAGAGCAGGAGCGCGGGATTCTTATGGATTGAAATTTCAAAAGGAAAACTATTTGTGCTATTCACAAATAATTGTTCTGAGTGTGAGTGTACTTTGTGTCCGTCTATTGTAAGTCCCTTGCGATGCATAAATTGGACCAATAGCCGAGCAAAAGGTTTTTAGTTACGCCAATGTGCTGTAAAGAAGAGGTGTCAGTGTTAAAGAAAACAATCTTATTAATTCAACTCTTTTAGGATTAGCGCATTCGAGGCTTTGTTTTTCCTTCATGCTTGTTAGAACATCATACAACACTACTTAACAGGTTTGATATGATTTTAATAGTTTCTTATGTAATTTTTTATAGTCACAACGGCGCGCTTACTCTAAATTAAGAACATGAAATCGTGAGCAGACCAAGTCCACGCAACAAATTCATACGTAAACGTTAGTATCAAATATATTATGTATTAGACAGAAATATATTTCGACTATATACAAGAAATTATATTCAATGGGTACTTAAATTACGTGTGTGGGTGTAACGAATAAACAGAAGCTTCACAAAATAAAACAAGACAGCCAACAAATAAACAATCTTATACGGTTTCAATTTGTCCTTTCGGGCTTAAGTAATATCGAATAATAATTCCAGAACAACACAATGGAGTCTACGCTATTCATTTTATATAAAATACTTAGAGTTCATTGTTATCGGTTTCGAATTCTCGGTAGCAACAAGGACTATAAAGTATACTCAGAAGATGGTCTAGACTCGCGTTACATTATAATAATGTCCTCTAGACCGAATTTTGATCACGGCGGCCAATTAGTATTTAGCCGGGTGGTTAAATGCACTTTTGCAGTTTAATATGCGCAGATGTGCAGGAGATATGTAACGGAGATATTTTTTCAAACACAAGAGCACTCTCTATTCCCTAACTCTCATTTTCACTACCACTACGCTAGAATATATACATACACTCTCACATTCCTTACCTTTCTTTTAATCTTAAATTCTTTTTACCATAAGCCCGGTAACGTGCCAGTCATACCAAAAGAATTGCTACCACTGTTTTATAAAAAGAGAACACATTGGAGTCGTAAGAGTACTTTTATATATATCATGCTGATTATATATAATTACATAAATATTATTTCAGACCATTCTGTTCTATGTACATAACAGAATGGTTTGAAATGTATCTACAGATAAGTATGGGATGGGATGGAATTACCGAGGCGAAAGTTCGCTGAACAAGTCAACGTCGCGACGTGTCTAAAAAAATCTCAATTAAAGTACTCTAAATCGACCAATATTCGTAAACAATTTAATATGCCAGCATCACCTCAAGTAACTTTGTTGTAAGTTCACATTGAAAAGAAGCAACATAGCACGACAATTTCAAGCGGGATATTCAATAAAAGCACCGTGATATACACAACATATACCTCAGGAAATCATCTCTAAAATCATAAAATATAACATTGTCGCCGCTCCAAATATCTCGGAAGCGAAGACATGGACGACAGCAGGTTTAAGGAAAAACAGTTTCAGCATAAGCAAACATCTATCGGAGCTATACACCTTGTTTCTCTAAGCTGAAATAAACCCCTTTAGGTGGCTTGAGAACATTGTAAGCTATAGGTACCCACTTTGTACTAGTTCAAATAGGTACGAATGTCGAATACGTGACTTGGATCCCGCAAAAGGATGAACAAGGACTTAGAGTGGACTAGAAGCGATTAACAAAGAGGGGATTTAGTTGGTTAAGAACAGACATATTATTTGTTGAAGAAAGTTCAACAGTGAAAGATACAAACTAATTGTATTTTCCAGGCAGATCTAGATCGTGGAACGTTGGTACAATTTTGTTCAGATAATTAAAAGATAATGGATCGTCTGTAGAATGGTATGAAATATACAATGGACTTTCGAGAAAATGAATATTCGGTACAAAGGATTCTTTAATAAACTTACTGTCTTCTAATATAGTGAAGCCTTTGTTTTATATCTAAAGGTTATATACACAAAATATTGTAAACGCTTATTGATAAATTATCACGTAAAAGTAAAACATCCTTTTGATCGACAGTTTCTATATTAACTTTAAATTATATTATTAAGTTGAATTACAGTAGGTATAGCATCCGATTTGAATGATTTTTCCATATTTTTTTATGTATTGCAAATTATTACAGCTTTGACCACCTTTTCGGGAATATTGAAACACCTATTTAAGTATATAAAATATCATATAAAATAGATTCAAGTTGTAGTTCACTAAATTGGTGGCTCAGCGATAGTAAATGCGACTTCCATGCATGAGGTCGCAGAATCGATTCCCGGAAAAAATGTTACGGGTTAGTTAGTTAGTTAGTTGACCCATTGACAACCATTAAGGATGTCAATGGGCAGCGAACAGGGTTTGGTAAGGAGACATTAGCAATGATGCTAAACACACACTTTCCAGACTGTAAGATAATAGAAAAGGAGCAGGAGGACCCTATCAGCTTGGTTGAACTTAGCTATCGTACAACCAAAGCAGATTGGGACACTGCTAGGAAGGTAGTGGATGATAGGAAGGTCGGCTGGGCTCTAAATGGTTTTCAACCATTTAAGTCACCTGGTCCAGACATGGTTTATCCCATCATCCTACAGGGAGCTGCACTCTTGGTTCCGCATTTGTGCAGATTATACAGAGCCTGCATAGCTTTTGGATACATTCCAAAGATATGGAGGCGTGTTAAAGTCATCTACATACCGAAACCGGGGGCAAGGAAGACTATGAAGAGGCCAAGGCATATAGACCTATTAGTCTTGAGTCGTTCTTCCTGAAAGCCCTGGAGAAGTTAGTAGATAGACATGTCAGGGAGGGAGCATTATGGAAATTACCCCTCCACAGGCTACAATGTGCCTACCAGCCGGGTAAATCCACTGAGACGGCACTACATTTTGTGGTAAATAAGGCAGAACATGCATTAGATAACCGGGAAGTGTGCATTGCCGCATTCCTGGATATTGAGGGAGCCTTCGATCGGACCACCTTTGATGCCATTAGTGTGTTATCGGCAAATCACGGCATAGAGCCAACCATTTGCAAGTGGATCGATTGTATGCTCAGGGGTAGAATTATTAGGTCTGAGTTTTTAGGTGATGAATTGTATGCAACGACAACCAAGGGCTGCCCTCAGGGTGGAGTACTCTCACCACTCTTATGGTGCTTGGTAGTCAATTCACTCCTAGAACAACTCAACAAAGGTCCGTACTTAACGGTCGGATATGCGGATGACTTGGTGATACTCGTCAATGGAAAGTTTCCGAGTACGGTATCCAGTCTCATGCAGAAGGCCCTGGTTATGGTGGAAAAATGGTGCAGTAGCAATCATTTATCTATCAACCCAGGAAAAACTACTGTCGTGCCATTTACTAGGAAGAGAGATCTCACAGGTTTGGGAACTCTCACCATGTATGGTACGCAGTTACAATGGTCCACGGAGGTGAAGTATCTAGGCATGACCTTAGATAGCAAACTAACGTGGAAACCTCATGTAGAAAAAGTCATAGTGAAGGCCCAGCGGGTTTTCGGCATGATTCGCTCTACTTATGGGAAGACCTGGGGGCTAAAGCCCAAGGTCATCAAGTGGCTATACACGATGATGATAAAACCCATACTCACGTATGGGAGCATTGTCTGGTGGCCAAGAACTAAACTAGCTGCATGCAGGAACGCGCTGTCGAAGGTACAGCGATTGGCCTGCATGGCTATAACAGGGGCGTTCCCGACTACGCCAACGGCAGCGTTAGAGGTGCTGCTGGATCTAACGCCGCTACACATTGTTGTGGAGTCAGAGGCAGTAAAGGCGCTACATAGACTATCTGTGCATGGGCTGTGGAGCGTCAACATGCCGGTAACTCGACACACAAAACTGGAGACTTCAAAGGATCTCAAAAGGATTATGAGCATGGGATGCGACAAAATGCAACCATTGCACATATTCAAAAAGAATTTTAAAATAAAGGTCCCCACGAGAGATGAATAGAGACAAGGTCTAAAATCCCCTGACGAGGGTTGTCTCATCTGGTACACCGATGGTTCCAAAATGGAAACAGGATCAGGCGCTGGTATCTATGCCAGTAACTGTAAGGTGAGCCAAAGCATGGGCAAATATGCAACGGTCTTCCAAGCGGAAACCTACGCTATAATTGCCTGTGCTCAGGAGAATATCAACAGTGGTATCACTGACAAGACTGTGTATATTCTCAGTGACAGTCAAGCTGCTAGCAAGGCTCTGGACTCGTGTAGGGTGGACTCCAGACTGGTCCTGAACTGTGTTAAGATCCTCAACAAACTAGGCAGGAAGAACACAGTCAGACTGGTCTGGGTTTCGGGACATGCAGGGGTGCAGGGCAATGAGGAGGCTGATGAGTTGGCCAGAAAGGGCTCGGAGCAGCTGTTTGTGGGCCCCGAGCCATTCGTGGGACTCTCTGAGAGCACCGTCAAGGCAGCTTTGAATGCACATGGCAATGACAAACACAGGTTGGAGTGGATGGCCCTTAGGGGTCTGGAACACTCCAAGAAGTTCATTGCAAACGGAGCGACAGGCTTCACCCGGAAGTTCTGTGGATATAGCAAGAGCCAAATGCGCCTGCTCACAGGAGCGTTCACTGGCCATTTTGGCACCAACGACTTCCTGTGCAGATTGAGATTGGCACACAATTTGATCTGCAGGGCCTGTGGTGAACAGGACGAGTCCATATCGCACCTATTGTGTAAATGCGACGCGTTGGCTGGACTGAGGACGGGTCTGATGGGGGTGACATATCCAAGCCCTAAAGACTTCAGGCTTCTCCCTCTGAATTGTACACTGCGGCTTATGCAGTACATTCATAAGGAGATAGCTAAGGGTTAAATCTTGGGGCCGACACAAAAGATCCCACTGGGTCGAAGTGTCGCCGGTCTGCACTGACTGGCCCCCACACATAATATAAGATAAGATAGTTAGTTAGTTAGTTTGTTGGACGTGTGTTATTCGCACTTAGCCCCACAAGCGGGCCATTGTGCGTAAATGACTGACGCGAAAAGTTGTTCGGTTACTCATACCATCCCAGCTCCGTCCAGAAACACAATAGGGGACCGGTGTTGCGCAGTACTTCCTTCACCTTTTCTGGATTGTTTAGTACTCTCGTCCGTTGGCCGCTCACGCTTTCACAATGCAGCAGCACGTGAGCCGGTATCTCCTCAATCTCCATGCAGCCTCTACATAAGGAGCTATCAGTGATGCCGATGTTGAATAAGTGTTTATTGAGTGAGCAGTGGCCTGTTATTATACCCACTAGATGTCGCAGGTTTTTTCCTTGAAGCACACAGCAGTTTGCGTGAAAGATGTATGTCTAAGGATGGAAGGGCTTCCTTTGTCTGTCTACATTCCTTTGTTTCTGTCCACTGTTACGGGTTATTCTGTGAAGAAATTCTCAGTCACAGCACGGAGTCTGGCAACGTGCCCAATATAAAAGCAACATGATTTCCCCTTATTACGTACAACTTAAAACCATACTTAGCGATATCGAGGCACTTCAACAACAGGCGTTCTATTATGGATACATGTACGTAAAAATAAATCATATCCAGACATTTTTATTGCCGTTGATACTACGTCATACATTTCGTTGGTACAGGAAGAAAATTGTTAAGACACACATAGCCGGACGTGTTGATATAACCGTCTTTTTATACAAAACCTTGCGCTGCAACCTTTCTGTCTTGAAAATAATATGTCTGTACAATTTCATAAGTTGAAACTTTAAGATATTTTTATTTCGTACTTGAAATGAGAAAATGTTTGGAATGGTAAAATAAACTGTGGAATGGTAAAGGGTGTATAATAAAGAAAGCAGGGTGGACTAAATTATTGCGAAGCCAGCCAAAACTTTTCAGTTTGAATTGTCTACCAAATGTTGCAGAACTAAAATCATAATTTATTGCATTGATTATAATCGTATAAATTATGTTGCTCGTATTGTGGTATAAAATAATCTTTTTGGTGACAGCCTCGATGTTTCAGCGGTATTGTATGCGACTGCTGTGCTGTTTTGGTTTCGATTGCCCGGTCAGGTAGATTCTCATTGGGTTATTCTGACTATAATATATTCTCAGTATCAGCAGGCGTCTGGCAATATGCTCAGTAAAATAACAATAGATTCGTCCCATATAACGTGAAGCCTAAAACAGAGCTGGCGAAATAAGAGTGTAATATATATTTGCCTGGCTCTTCCTCTGAAGCATAATCTCACGCCTATATTCCTACATATGCGTGAGGCTATGCTACTCACATCATAGTGACTAGCTGACTCGCGCAACTGCGTCTGCTTCAAACAAAAGAATTCGCCCCGTTTTTGCAACATTTTTCATTGATGCTCCGCTCCTATTGGTCGGAACGTAATGTTACATAGCCTATAGCATTCCTCGATAAATGGGCTATCCAACACTAAAATAATTTTTCAATTTGAACCAGTAGTTCTTCAGATTAGCGCGTTCAACCAAACATACAAAGAAACAAACAAACTCTTCAACTTTATAATATTAGTATAGATTTACTTGGAAAAATTTGGTTAACTTAATATGATATGAGACATGAAATATAAAGTGAACAAGGAAACGTATTAAATCGCTTTGCAGTATTGATTTTTCTTCAACCACTTGGGGAAGCTTCTGCTCATCTACTAGATGAACTTCGTAGCCTTGGCTAGCGTGTTCCTACTTCAGCTTGACAGACATCTTTATTTGCCTATAAGCTTTACAATTAATGTAGTCAATTAATCAGCTTCGTAGCCTTGGCTAGCGTGTTCCTACTTCAGCTTGACAGACATCTTTATTTGCCTATAAGCTTTACAATTAATGTAGTCAATTAATCAGTTATCATCATTTATTGATTTAAATAGTGTAAGTACACACCTGTGCTCGATCTGATCTGTTCTAAAATAATTATCATTGTGGTATATTAGTTGTTCTTGTTAATACAGAGCTATTTCTGAAATATTTATAACCTTGTTCTGGTGACTTATTTATGACTTACTTAACAACTTTTTCAACCACTTTTCATAATTCGTTATTAGATTTTTCTAACCGCACGACTAAAGGCTTAAGACTACATTGTGCCGGAAACTGCAGCCGGGGCACATGCAATTTCAAGCTTGTTAAAATATTTTTTTAGATAAAAGTGTACATAGTGATATAATAAAAGATATCCTATACACCTAGTATATGTAGGAAGCTCTGGCAATCCTACTTACATTAGAAGCATAATATAAAATGATTTAGTTGCGATATTTTGCAATGTGGTTGCTTGATTGCTAAGACCCAGCTCGGTTAGTAACACGCCATACTCCACCAGTCTAGTCACCTAAAATTTCTTCAAACGACTTTCACGCATATTCGTGTCTAGCAAAATTCGCTGTGATTTGCCAGACAACATGTAGCCTTTAATTTTTCTTTTTATTATTTTTGGAAAATAAAACAACACAGAAAAATAATAGCTAAATATGGCCAATTATAAGTTTTCACATATACTTAATTATATAACTTAACCTTTTGGTAACGTAGGTACAACTAAACAATTAAGAATAAAATTATACACAATATATACAGATCAATTAAATCAAGTGATTGTTGCCGCGGTGGTCACCAAAAAAATTGATCACTGAGTGTGCATTTCATTTTCGCAACACTGGTGGTGAAAAGATCGATATCTACATCCTGGCATGTCATGTTGTACATTCGCCTCGCCCTAATTAAATACGAGTTTTGTCTGTAATTTGTGCTAATCGCGGGGATGTGCAGGAGGTGTGATCTGCGTAGAAATGCTGATGGAACACGCAATCTGATTCTGTTCACAAACTCCATTATGTCAATTGACCCGTTCATTATGTTGAACAAGAAATATTTTATCAAAATGATGTAATCGTTTGTATCTGCGGTTGACAATTGACCCGCTAAGAAAATTTGCTTAGCGTTTCTGTTTCTTAGCTCTTAGATTATATTTAGCTAAGCCTCCTAATACAGAAATATATTACTTTATTCTACCAAATAAAAATAGGATCGTCCTGATTTATTAAAAAAAAAAAATTTATTTTGTTAGTCAAAATAAAAAAAAAAAAATTTTAGAATTTTAATATAGAATCTAAAGATACTCTCATAAAGAGGACAACCTCATACAATACTAATAAATGCTAAGCATGTTTACAATAAGTTTTAGTCGCCGAGTACCTTCTACCTTACAAATAACAAATTTCCCAAATTTTCACGTATTTATATTATTATCACGAATATTCTGCCTTCTAAAATAGTTGAATAGGTACTAACCAAACATCAGTCTTGAGAGCTTTAGTACTAAATATTAGGATTTATAACTAAACAAAACATTGATTTATTTTATTAACTGTTTATGTAAATTCGAATAGTTATCACTTAAGCATATATATACATTGGTATATAAAAAGTATAGACATAGCTCTCCGGATAGCCAAGATGAAGTGGCAGTGGGCAGGGCACATAGCACGCAGAACCGATGGCCATTGGGGCAAAAAGGTTCTAGACTAGAGGCCACGCACCGGAACACGCAGCAGGGGTAGGCCTCCCACAAGGTGGACCGACGACCTGGTAAAGGTCTCGGGAAGCGGTTGGATGCGGGTGGCCCAAGACCGGTCTGTGTGGAAAACCTTGGGGGAGGCCTATATCCAGTAGTGGACGTCTTTTGGCTGACATGATGATGATGATGATGATGATATGAAAAGTAGACAAAATTATTAACTGACTAATAAGTCACTTTGTATTGTAATGTATGGTCAGTGCCACTGGTATTATATCTATATAGGTACAAGAAGTGCTTTGTATTCACTTTTACTACGATGTGTATTACTGACGGTATATTCTGTTTTCTGGTGAGTACAATCTGGGTGCATTTAACCAAATAAATTGGGACTTACTAGTCAAACGAATTTACTGTCGACCACTTGTCGTATATCATTAGACAAGATTGTGGAGAACTATGAGTGTGATTTATTACGTCCTAATAGGACTGAAACCTGACTGTAAAGCCACCAAGACCGAAAGAAACTACTCCTATCTTACATAATATCTTTGTTCGGTGTTGTGATAAACGACATTAATCTAAGCGATTAATGTAACACATTCTATCGTAGTAGTAGCCAGCTAAATCGATACACTTATTTGTCAATGTTCCTGGTGACGGATAAGTCTTTGGATAGTTTTAACAGAAAGCGGTAATCGCCACTACTTTTAACTTTTGGCATTGCCATCCAGTGGAATGACAATGCCAAAATGCAAATGCGAGACCTGATAGAAGTGTTCTTTATAAACATCATGTATAAAGACTGAATATTATTATCAGAATTATGTTCAATCGCATCAAAGCCTTCTTAAATTTCGGCACTTAACAACAGACTTTGGGCGGATTAGAATATTTACGCACAAATTTACGATGCCGGCGTATAATAAAATCTAATATTGCCATGGATAAAATCACTGCAAATTCAGCCACTGATCCGTGTTAAATGTAAGCCAAACTACACTGAGAGCTGTTTGAATATTTGCCAAAAACTAGATTAGCTATTACCAACATTGAAACGTAAGGCACATGCGATAAAAGTATACACAGGCCAAGATCGAATTTACACGACATTCTTATAAAATGATGTAGTATGCAAATATTAAATAAGACATCAGAAATTGCATACTTAAATTGTTATAGGTCTTTTTTAAGATAATTATATAAGAATATTCTTCGACTAAGTGTAAGATAAAATCATTCATATGAGGATTTCCCTTAGGGTCCGTTCACACAGACCGGCTCGGAGAGGAGAGCAGATTTTTATCACGTTGGAAACAGAGTTTTGAGTAATTGTAGTAAGGTTTATTTTTGCATGTGCACTTCTTTTGTCATTAAGAATGCTTGAACGCGCTTCGTGTGAAATAATAAGAGCTCCGATTACGTGCCCTTTCTCGCTCGCGCAGCTTTCAGATCTCTTGCAGCCGGTCTATGTGAAATAGTTGGCAGCTCCACTCCGGCCAATTCCAAGCGTATACGACCCGGTCTGTGTGAAAAGAAAAAAGTGGGCCGATGCTCTCCGAGCCGGTCTGTGTGAACGGACCCTTATTCTCTGGTATTGCGCGATAGAAATGGTATATTTATTTTGTTATAGGATTTAGGTTATAACGTTAAAATATTGCACAGTCCAATGAAAGATAATTTAATTATGCAAATCTTCAGTACGAGGGTTATCATAATTGTATTTGTAGGTTACAAGTAAAACAAAGTTACGCGGGTATATGACCTCACTTTCTTAAATCAATGATGCCGCTCACTTTGTCCCATCAACATAAGGTATGATAGCCACTTCTAGAGCCTTACCCCCCTAAGAATTGTCATTGATGTGCGAGGAGACAATACACAATTCTGGAATGCACTGTTTCATTTTGCGTACGTTTTTTCACGGTAAATAGCGGCTTGATTGTACTTCCTTGACATTACAGTTCTAATAAAAACAAAATAAAACATAATGAAGTTTATGATCGGCGGTTATCGCATAGCATCAGGTGGGCCGTAAATAAGAAGTAATTTGTAAATGTAATATCTTTATATATATAAATCTTCTATGCGTGTGTTAGTAATTAAACTCCTCCTAAATGGCTGGACCGATTTTGATAACATTTTTATGTGTGTTCAAGTGGATTCGGGAATGGTTTTGATTTGTTTTTTTAAATTATTTTTTTCGTGTGTACGGGACAACCGCGTCTGTCGGGACAGCTAGTGTACTGGTAATATCCCTGCCTCGGTGGTATATGTAGCTCCTGTGCAAGAGGTCTTGAGTTCGGGGCAATTGAGATTTGGCATTTTCTGTCAAAGAATACTCGGTAGCAGCACGGAGTCTCCAACTGTGCCCGGTATACAACGACAGGTTTGCCCGCTATTACGTGAGAGCTAAAACTATAAGGCGAAATGTGGGTGCCATGCAGCCATGATAATTTTGAATTAAAATCCAGTACGAGTAAAGATGGAGTACCAATACAGTTGAAAACCAAAGTCAGCAATTTTTTCTTAATATTTTCATTGCGCGTTCGTGTTGGCTTGTGGTACCTGTTCAGTAGACTTAAATAGAGTTGTTTTCGAAGCACAGAAGAAGTGCATTAGGGCAATATGTGAAGCGAACTTTCTGGACAGTTGTAAACCACTATAAATTATTAAACATAAAATACTTACCTTGCCCCGTTTATACATGCACGAAATTTGTACATTTGTAAAAAAGAATCCACAGTTTTTTGAAATTTTCGCTAACATGTATTGTCTAGGCACCAAAATAAATTAAAATTACCCCAAATACATTTAGAAATATTTAAAAGAAATGCGTATTGTATGGCCATTAGGATATTTAATAAGGTTCCCCAAACCATTAAACAGTTGCCATAACATCAATTTAAAAATAAATTGTTTAATTTACTTTTAGAAAAATGTTACTATAGTACAAAAGAATACCTAGAAGATAAGTGAAATTTATGTAGGTATATTTAAGTAACATTTATGTACCTGTATTAACATTTTAATGAATAAACTATTTGCACACTCTAATGAGCAGAATTTGTGATCTTTTTCTACTGTGGAACAACTATAATGTACCATGGTTCGAGGAAATAAATGTTTTGAATTGAATATATTTGTACACATGAAAATGTATAAAATGGAACTACTCAAATGTATTGAAATCAAACTGTATTTAAAATGAACTAGACATTAACGATGATATGTATGTGATTATATTATATTGCATTTATGTAAAATTTCGAAATGTGAGCGGTGTGTACACCTTTAAGTGATATATTTACACTGTATTTAGGATTAACGATATTAAATTTAACACATTGTTGTAAATTTATAGTTGGTGTGCCTTAAATAAATAAATAAATATTATTTTATTTGTGTTTCTTGATGTAAACAAACTCATTTGCTATTATTGTATCTCTTAATGTATTTGAATAACTGGTAACTAATACTGGTAGGCAATCATTCTTGACTAGCAACCACAGACACGAATGGCGGACAGCCGCTCTCTCAGTGGAGAACAATCGACCTAGTAAAAGTAACAAAGGGCCGTTAGATGCAAATGACACGATATCTATCATTGTTATTCTGTCAGCTCTTGCATTCTTCTATACATTTTATAGCGGTACGAATCTGTTGAAGTTACGCTATACAAAAAGTAATGCTATATAAAACGATTGTGAACAATTGTCCTTCGATTATTTGTTATCTAATGTTGTGAAATATAGAAACACGTTCAGACGTGGTGTTGAACGCTCTTCTCGAGGACTTCACGACTGCTTACCATCAGATGAAGTGTAGGACTTTTGGTCGACAATAATAAAAAATAATTTTTTTTTTAACTATTACGTAAAGGCCCACGTTCGCATGAAAATTAAAAAACGACTTGACGTTATGTTTATATTAATTATCAATATCTTATTAGAGCGTTACGTTGTCTTGTCTCTGGGCTTGACACTAAAGCGGGATTGTATTATGTAAAATCTGTATACACATGATTAAATACTATATTCTCCAGTGATAACGTTACAATATCACCAAGCCATATAAATTTAGTTTTGATTACATTCCCTTTGTAAAATAGAAGTAGGGTTGTGAATCATAGAACAATGAAATTCATTTTTCCGCGCTCCGCCGCATATTAGTCCAACTGTGTCCGTACTCACTGAATTATTTGCATGTAGATTACAACGGGTCTGCTATTTTTACCACTGGACAACACAGTGAGGATTATTTGAAACTTTCCTATATGTTGTATATATGAATATATGCGAACGTTCAAAAGTAAATTGTGTATAATTCATACGTTTGGTTGCCAAAATGTGCTGAGCATGTCTCGTGCAAAGGCGAAACACGTGTCGAATGCTGAATATTTTTTTGCAAAGAATTTTCTGCAAGATATGGTTCGCCTGAATCCAGGTGAGGAGGAATTGTTCACCATTGGAAGAGTTTGCTATTAAGAAACTATTTCTATCGCAATAATTTGGGTGGACAATCCTAAGGTGTGTGGTGGATTCCTTTCTTTGCAATAATTTTATTTCAAAGACTTAAGTTAGTAGCTATGCATATGCAGATAAAAAGCTAAATAATGTATAAATTTCTTAAAACATATCGTAGTTAATATTTTTTGTAGTGATTCTAAGATTTGACTTTTCGAAGTTATGCGCTTATTAAATAGTTAATTATCGCTCGCTCTAACGGCGAAGGAAAACACCGTGAGGCCATCTGCCTTTCCAGATCCATCCATCACATGCCACCCACAATGGGCTTGCGTGCTGGACAATGGCCTAACCTCTATCATACTGAGAAGTGCCCGTGCCCAGTAGTGGGACAATTTATAAACAGGGCTAAGGCCTAGGCCGCACTACGGTTTTTCCCGCAAGCGGTAAATCGCTAAACCGCGAAACCGCCAGAAACGCATACAAAATCAATCACGGGAAAAAACCGCCGGTGCGGCCGCTTGTATTAGTTCCCTTGACTCATAACATTACGCGGTTAAAAACCGCGGCTGTTTAGCTGTAGTGCGGTCTAGGCCTAATATCAATAATATACCTATCGTTATAACATACATAACTATGGTTACAACTTCACACATATCCCCGAAGGTACTGGCTAGCGTAAATTAAACCCACGTTTCGATCACTATATTTTTACTTACATCAATGTTTTACAAGGCGAACCTGCTATTGAAAATTTATTTTGTCCAATGACACTCCCCAACCCAGGAACCCAATTTAAAACATCATGCACAGCAGTCGTATACACTACCGTCGATATATCTATACTAATATTATAAAGCTGAAGGAGCAGCGATAGCTCAGTGGGGAGACCAACAGACTGCAATGCTGAGGGTCTCGGATTCGAACCCCCGTCGCGAACCTCTGACTTTCGGAAGTTATATGACTTTTCGAAATTATGTGCGTATTGATTGACAATTATCGCCTGCTCCGTGCCTCGGAAAGCACGTTAAGCCGTTGGTCCCGGCTGCCATGAACATCTATGGCAGTCGTTATTAGGAGAGTGTCGACACAAAAGATCCCACTGGGTCGAAGTGTCGCCGGTCTGCACTGGCCCCCACATAAGATAAGATAAGATAAAGCTGAAGAGTTTGTTTGTTTGTTTGCTTGCTTGAACGCGCTAATCTCATGAACTACTAGTCCGATTTGAAAAATTATTTCAGTGTTAGATAGCCCATTTATCGAGGAAGGCTATAGGCTGTATATCATCACGCTAAGATCAATAGGAGCGGAGCACCAATGAAGAATGTTTCAAAATCGGAGGCTTTTTTCGCTTTTGAAAGCTTCCGCTGCGTGCGCTGCGTAAACAGTTAAAGTTTCGCAAAAATTATGTGTGACAGCATTTTTTCCCTTTAAAAGTTCTAAAAAGAAGTCTGGGACAGCATATATCTATCTTTTAAGGTTGGCTCACTATAACCATTTTTATGTTAATCAAACTTGTTATAAAATAATGCATTATTTGCGAAGGTGTTATTATAAACATGATATTAATCCTTATCCAAATAAATACGTTATTCATCACAAGTATTTTATTTAAAACAAAATTGCCCTTAACATAATTCGATTTCAATGAATATCTTAGGAGATATCGCAGTTTTAAAATAACATCGCAGCAAGATAATGATAACGAAGTCACGGGTTACAGTTAGCGTTAGCCCAAAGTAACTATTCCACGCGGACGAAGTCGCGGGCAGAAGCTAGTATGAATGATAAAATTATAACGAAAATTTAGCAACACGATGCGACCGCGTCCCTTCTATTCACCAACATAACTCGACGTACAGCGCTTAACTAACATGTCCAAAGTCCAAACACTATTAATTTCCGTACACAAGTTGGAGATTCTTAAGATTTGTGTAACATACGAACGAGTCTGTTCCTACTAATTTACTACCAGCCAACAGTCCCGGAGAGTCACAGCTTACGGCTAGTTCTGAATTAATTAAAACTTGATTCAAAGGCAGGTCTGGAATCAAATTTTAAACAGTAAACAATTTAACTAGCGGTTCCGATTTACTTACTGCCGTTAGGATGTTAGTAATATTTGTAGCTATTGTTGTTGTAGCATTCAGACAGTTTTCACGAGAGTTTTAACTCATCGGCGACGGATGTCGGTGTCCAGACATAAAGTTTACATCATTGTCTCGATATAGTTACGCTGATAGATTGTTAACAGAATCACATTCGAAGTTTTAATAACTTTAAGACGGTAGTGAAACAGAAAATATACCATTACGAAATTGAAAATGCCTGTGGTTGAATTGCTCTCATACACAGATTATTTCTAAACATCGAAAACTGTCTATTGAATAGAATGGCCATAATTTTCTTGCCAGCTTCTTCTCATGAGAGCTACTACTCACCAAACGGACTTTCTTTTCAATACTGAATAATAATATGTTTCCTTTTTATTCATTGTAAATAATATTTTAAATGGAAGTGTTCAAGAAATATTAAACCTTTTTATGAAAATATTTTGTTGACTTGAATTGAATCAGACTAATTTGAGAATTTAATGTTTACTTTGCCGCTATTTGTATTCGAAGCGGAATATTGCATCAGATTCTACGACACGGTTGTCTCTTTGTATTGTAATAGTTTGTACGAACAATCCGAGAGTGCATGGTAGGTTTTCTCCTTCGAAAGATTATAATTATGACATATTATAAGTAACCAATACCGTCCTGAGTGTGTTTGCGTATTGTCTACTAACATTAGTATTTTAATTTATTGTTACTAACACGCTATAAACTTCGTCCAAAATAAACTTATTATTAGTATATTATAAGTAAAAAGTGATTGAAATTGGAATTGGCATTTGCTGCACTTACTGAAATTTGTCGGTATAATACTTTACATAATATGACTCATGTGTGTATAGCGTGTAAGGTTACTTAAGATCTCTGGTTGAATGCACAAGTTGGCCAATGTTGTAGGATTTATCTGACCAGAAATTTTCAGTAGCATCACGGATTCCAGAGCTGCGCCCTGTGGATATAGCTCACCCTATTAAGTTGGAACTAAAATCATAGCTAGCGAAATGTTGATGTACACTACTGAATTGACAATTATATTTACGTTATGATAGTTGATAATATAATATTAATAATATTCTATCACACACACACAAATATTTGACTTGTACGGCAATCGAACCCGCGTCCTTAGGCGTGGCAGTCGGTTACACTAACCACTACGCCATCAAGGCCGCCATCCAACCTTACTGATACCAGAAAGTATTCCTTTGCATAAAATTAAATTTGCATTCGTCACTGGTTAAACCAGAAAGTTGTCCGCAGATTGGAAGTAAGATGGCCAGTAAAAATATAGTTTTACGCAAAGAATGATGCATTAAAGTTTACTAAATATATCATTGCACAACATTTACCATGACGTTATGTCATATCATACAACGTCTTTCGACATGCATTTCCAATTACCGCCTTAAACGCAAACATGGTTGAACTAATCAAAATGTATGACTTCTCTGCCTCGTTATTCATATTCTCTTATGGTATATATTGGTGCTTGCGTGCATGCAAGTTTGTTGCGACATTGGATTTATGTAACAGAAAATGTTCAATACGTAACACGGAGTCTGGGAATGTACCCAGTAGAGGGCAATACGCGCTCTCTTATGTACTAGCTTTGACTTGGCTCGCTCGAGAGCAGTACTTTTTTAAGGATGAAATATAATCATGTCCTTTTATGTACCGCTGACAGTGTGTACTGAAAATTTATGATGATCGATCTTGTAGTTAAGGCTATGTTCGCCAGTATTACATTAGTTCTAACAAAATAACTCTACAACTGTTGTTAGTATGTAAGAGCCAATCGATATATGTATGTGTATATGTATAAACGTATGAATATTATGTTATAACATATTTTCAAACTATTGTAGATGTGGTTTATGATTAACGGTTGGAGTGTGCCACACTAGTTGTTTGTGAAAGGCGTGAAAGCGTATCAAACAAACTCATATTCGCATTTATAATATTAGTTAGGATTGACTAAAACAGCTGGAAAAATATCTAGGTGACACATCGAGGTTAGACATATCGTGAACCACAAATATTTAAACTAAGTACAACAATAATCAAAATTTTGATACCCTTATGATGAAGTCTGCGACTATTACAAGTACAGAATATAAAATAGTAGCAGACTTAATCCCACGCCTGTCTAGTTTTGATACGTTCTCATTCGTCAAAGTGTTTGCATTTGTAGTGTTTTCTTTCATTGAACAATAACCAGGAAGAGTTGTTATGTGTGCGTACCATATTTTATTTTAAAAAGAACACAGTAGCGTTTGCAATGAAACAAAGCTACAACAGCATACTTATATTGTTTGGTGGTGAAGCCATTTTTAACACGATGAATATTCAGATAAAAATTCAAAACTTTATAGGTCATAAAAAATTGTATCGACTGGGAAGTAAATCTACAACACCCGGGGCACTGGCGAGGGCACTACTTAAACTATTCTAGTCAAGTATTTGCAATATAAATATATTCTACCACATACATACAACACCATCTAGCCCAAACTAAGCAGAGAATGGGTACTAGATAATGGATAAACATACATATATACTTTTTGTTTGTAAATACCTACATATTATACATAGAAACACCCAGACCAAGACAAACATCCATGTTCATGCACACAAATGTTAGACTTGTGCGGGAATCGAACCCGCGATCTCAGGCGTGGTAGTCGGTTACACTAACCACTACACCATCGAAGCCGACAGAAATCTATACATACATATCCTGAAATGGGTGAAATTCGCCAATAACTATTTTGGATCTCGCGTAATGGAAGTCCAACCTATTGTCATCCATCGGGTATATTGCCAGACAACGTGTTGCAACTGAGTTCTTGATCGATGCCCAATAACACTTAGCCCGCCTCGTAATTCGAACGCGAGACCATATACACAGCAATCGCATTTACAACCACGCACTTACGTTTATACATAATAATATTCATTCTAAAACTTATGAGTCATCGAAAACCGATTAAACGAAAATGTATGACATAGTACAATAAAGCAATGTAAACAGAAAGTCCGTAAACATTGAAATAGGATTGCGCTTGACAACAAAGGAAGGGAAAGGAAAAGTTAGTTCAGCTGATTTTAATGTAAATTTATGTAGTCTTATCGCGTAAGCTGTTTATTCTGATTACAATAATATTCATGGCAACGACTTGTGGAAGTAAGCAAATTGAATGGAATAATGAATTGTTGTTGTTTGATTTTGCTTGAAAATTGTATATAATCTATTACCAAAAAGTTGATTTAGATATTAGTCGAATACATATTCAAACTAACTGCCACCGGGAATTCCGAAGCTATTTCATCCAGGACATGAAAAAGCACCTTCTCAGGCCGTCAAAGTAGAAACCTCAACATCGCCTCGGCTGCTATGAGGGCGGTGTGGAGGCCACTGCTCTTAGACCACACGACTGCTTACCATCAGGTGGAGTGTGGCCATTTTGACGAGCACAATAAAAAAAAATAAAAAAAACGTATCTTATATGTGTGTGAAGTTACATCCAAATACGGTTGGTACCAATGGTTTGTTCGTGATTGTGTAAAAAACGTCTTCGCATCCTTAAATATTGATGGTAAAGTTTATATTTTGTAGATTTCGCTAAGTGACCTGTAATTGTCTCGTTGGCTATCGCATGAACATACGTTAAGTCGTGTTAAACACAAACAGATTTCAGACCTGAAAGTATTATTATATTTACGCAGCTAAGACCTGTTGTCTCATATTCTATTACGTGAAAACTGCGCTTATCCTAAAACAGATATAAAAACCATTGTTTTTGGTTTAGACTTCTCTAAATAGTTAAGCCCAATTTCTTTTGAAAACAATCTCTAAAGGACAAGCTGTCTCGTAATAGTTTTGGAACAGAAAAGATGTGTAAGTATTTTTTACTTTTTCGTTTCTCAACATTAATAAAACGACGTTATATTTTTAACAGAAATAGCTGAAAGAAACTAAGAACAATAACAAAGAAAGACGAAGCTACACAGAATGTGCTGCCCGCTTTTAATATAATTTTCATTTTATTATACTTTACAGACAACTTTTGTATTAATGTGTTTAAGTTTATGTTCTACATTATACAGGGTGTTAGGCACACGGTTGTCCAAATGAAATAGAGATCTGGTTTGGGCTATTGCCAACTTGTTGGACTCAGGCAAATTAAATGTTATTATTATTATTATTAATCATCCAATGTCGAACTTTGTTCTGTTTTTAGCTCTTTCCGAAACTTTGAGAGCCTGTAATAATTTATATACAAGGTTCCTATATGAAATAGTAATTTTCAAGAAATGTAGCAATAGTTAACTAAAATAAAAAATATCATTATGACAGCTAAACCCATATTCGTTTAACATGTTTACAGTTTTAGTCCAAATTTCCGACCCTTTATTTTAAAAATTAAAAAATATCATATCGCCGAAACTGTGAGACAAAATTTTATTTGCCTGAGTCCAACTCGTTGGCAATAGCCCAAACCAGATCTCTATTTCATTTGGACAACCGCGTGCCTAACAACTTGTATAATGTAGAAAATAAACTTAAACACATTAATTTGATAAGCTGTAATGTCTGGAACGCGAACCCAAAATTTGATATAGTCTTTAGAATCCAATGAAAATTATAGATTCACTACTTCAAATTAACATTTTCAAGGAATGCAATACATACATTTCATCTATATCATGTTTGCTTGGACCGAGCTTTTAATTTTTCATTCGTTTTGCAGTAGTATGTAATTGGGTCTGAATAATTAGACTTATTCAATGATTCTCAATTACAAAACTTCAAGAGCACTCGGTCTAGAATTCATCCATAATTACGTTATAAAAGCTAAAGTTGAATCGTTTATACATTCACTGGATACTAGTCTAATTAATGAAATCTAGTTGTTTAGTCAGTCGTATGAAAGTTAATACTTTTATACAATTAATTACTCTCCGTAAATATGAAACCCATTAATAGTTAGACCTTTATATTTGCTACCCACAGAGTAATTATTAGGGACTGAATATCTAACCCTGAGATTCCACTGGTCACAAGGCTGCTTAAAGTAAACTACCAACCTCAAAATAAAAGTAATATAAGTATATCATGGCTAGGCCTCTTCTCAATGTGAGAAGAGTAAGGCCATAGTCCACCACGTTGGCACAGACTTCACATATCCTGATAAACTTTATGAAGAACTCTCAGACATGCAGGTTTCCTCATGATGTTCACCTTCACCGTTAAAGCGAACGATAATTAATTATATAATAAGCACATAACTTTGCAAGTTGCGAGAGCAAGAGATGCGCGCCTTGGGATTAAACTCAAGACCCCAGCGTGGCATTCCAACGGTGTCCCACTAGGCTATCGCTTCGCGGTACGAACCAAATAGTAGCCGTTGTTCTGTATGCACAAAAAGTAAAGGTTACTAGTAATAGCACAGAGCCTTCTTAAGAAGCCAAAAAGCTTTACTCATGACAACAAAAACTGCGATCTTCTGTAGTATGATGGTGCTCCAAGCTGCTACATATATACTACTTCATACTTAGTTCGCTTTGTATATTCATTCATATTTATTCATAAAAATATAAGCTTACAGTATAGGTACACCAAATCACTTATATCTATGCTAACTATACTAAAATAAATGATATAGTACTACAATGTTAATAGGATCTTAGACTAACATAACAAAAAGGAAATAAGATAAAAAATAAAAACAAAAACAACCTCTATTTAGGAACTATGACATTACATTTACATTATTACATTGACTACAGTAATTGGCCTGCGTTGGCTGTTTCGTCAAAATCTCCGATACTACTAAACAAAATTAGATGAACACTGCTTACATATTAAGTTAATCTGTACCGTTTCAAAATTCATCCTTATGGTTTTAATTGTTTACAGACAATACAAGCATACAACAATTATAATAGTTGTAGGTTCAGACGACAAAGTCAGACATGTAAATAGTCCATTCTAATTAGTTTTATAAAGATATCTGCGATGTACAGACACAGTCTTGTTTCACTTTCATAATAAATTTTATTTAAATGAGACTAATTTAAATATCTATTAATGTGTTTAGCCAACATAAATTCAATTATTTACGCAATCACTTTTAATACTGCCTCAGAATCAGAATCTTTATTTGTAAATATAGGTTACAGTCATGTGAGATGTTACATTTGATTTTGTTTCACTATATTTCACCAAAATACGGCATACAAATATAATTATTGCATACTAAATAACATATCAGTGACGCAGCAGTAATGAATGTGCTTGCTGCAGTGTTTGGTTTCGATTCTTGGTCGCGAAAAGTGTTATTGGGTTATTAGTGTCAATATTTTTTAGTAACGGCAGAATGTAACTGTACCTGTATTAATTGGAACCTGAAATCATAGTAGGCAAAATATAGATGGCTGGCGATTATGTGTTTATATATTTAAATTATTTACGCTAATGATCCCAAAACCTCTGCTTACGATGTGACCATCCAAAAATTCACAATGAGTAAATATAAACATAATTTCATCAGAGGGACGAAATCTAAATGGGTCTGTATCACGTGAATGTCAGTTGCGTGAGGCACGGAATAAAATGATCTATTATTTTTATAGAGCTTACGATTTCACTTGCAAATTTAGTAAATAGGTATCTATTGCATAATAGATGTGGATTTTCTGTAGCTTTATTTACCAGACCAAGCTTAGTGTTAGCCTTTTAGGATTTGTTTTGTTTATTTGGGAGGTTATTACGCTTATTGACGACGGTTTTGTTGAATCAGCGATTCTGTATCGGGCTAATATAGCTCTATATTGAGGAGAATATAATAATATAGTATATTAGCGGCCTCGATGGCGTAGTGATTAGTGTAACCGACTGCCACGCCTGAGGTCGCGGGTTCGATTCCCGCACAAATCAAAAATTTGTGTGCATGAACATGGATGTTTGTCTTCGTCTGGATGTTTCTATGTATAATATGTATGTATTTACAAAAAAATAAATTTATATTATGTATGCTCGTAAAAAAAAGGAATTGTTACAGTGGTCCTTGGACCGCTTAAGGTACTCGTATTCCGTGCGGCGAAGTTATATTAGGTACTAGACTTTGCCCGCGGGTTCGCTCGCGTAAATGTAGGTTAGGTTTGATTGATAACAGTACTTTTTCTGGGTGAAAGTTATCCTGTGTCCTTTTCTGTTCCCCTGACAACATGTATGCGAAATTTCATGATGATCTGTCTAGTAGTTAAGGCGTGAAAGCGTAACAAACAAACAAACTCATATTCGCATATTTTATAATATTAGTTAGGATTTCTGTCAGGGAATTCCCAGTAGCATCACGGAATTGGGCACTAGTAGTAATAGGTTCAGTCATGGGTAGTAGAGCCTCGCTGATTTGAACATGAATGGGCCGGCCCGACCGGGGAAGGACTACCCTCTCACAGAATATCGACGTAAAATAGCAGTATTCGTATTGTTGTGTTTCGTTCGGTGAATGAGGGTGCCGGAGGCCCAGACACCCTCTTTCCCCCTTACCGCTCCTTCTCCTTCCTACTTACTTTCCTAAATGTTTGGCAACGCACAAGTGATGCCTCTGGTGTTGCAGGCGTCCATAGGCTACGGTGACCACTTACCATCAGGTGGGCCGTATGCTTGTTTGCCAGCTTAGTTGAATAAAAATAAAACCAGACCTGGCAAAGTTTGGGAATAATTAGTAGTCTGCGGACGTTTTGTGAGGTTTATATAAAGATAAAGATAAAGATAAATTTATTTGACTCAACATGTGTACAATCAGGTGTTACAGTTATTTTGTCTCAACATGCTCTGTCTGGTCAGACATGCAAATGTATGTGCTTAATAAGTAACTTTAAAATTATGCTGGATCTAATACAATAATTAACATCTCAATTAAACGTTTCTTAACAATGAAGTGAGATATATTATAAGTAGGTCAATTCAAATTCGAACAATGAATATAAAAATAATTAATTAATAAGTCATTTCCAATAATATAATAGTATAATAGCTAAGATGTCAATAATTAAGAACATGTCAAATTAAATTAGATCCTGATAAATGATTATTAAAACAAAGAAAAAAATAAATTATATAAGATCATCACATAGGAAATCATTAATATTATAGTAGCATTTATGCAGTAAAAGATTTTTTAAATTACGTTTAAATATGTTAATGTTAAGGTCCTTAAATTTATTTGGTACTTTATTGTATATTTTGGGTGCCATGCAGAAAATGCTCTTGCCCAAAAGCACTGTTTTTGCAGTTTGCATGCACAGTTTATGATTATCGCGTCGGTTGCGAATAGTGACATCTGATAGTTTATTAAATAGTTGTGGATTGGTTTTCACAAATACAGCTGTTTCGTAGATATATAATGATGTAAGCGTTAAAATTTTATATTCTACGAAGTACGGTCTGCAACTGTCTGTGACTTGTAGACCAAACATTGCTCTAATGCAGCGCTTTTGGAGTTTGAACGTTACATCCTTATCGACTGAGTTTCCCCAGAATATGAGTCCATATCTAAGTATGGATTCAACAAGGCCATGATATGCTGTAAGTAATGCAGTTGTATTAACTACTGGAGCAAGCTTATATAGAGCATAGGTTCGGCTGCTTATTTTTGTTGATAAGTGTGAGATATGCGCTTTCCAATTTAATTTGTTGTCTATATTTAGACCAAGAAACTTAGCATTATCAACATCATATATATTTACATCATTGTACTTTATGCAAGGTTTGTTGTCTTTCAAAGTTGTAGCCTTTTGGCCAAAATGCATAATTTGCGTCTTGCTAATATTAATTTTTAAATTATTATTATTCATCCAATAAATAATGTCAGATAGTGATTTATTAATGTCATTTTCGTACAAGTCAAATGTTTTACATGCTACTGTGAGTGTGCTGTCATCTGCGAAAAGAGTCAAAGGTTGGTCAGTTGTTTTGGGCAAGTCCTTGATATATAAATTAAAGAGTAAGGGGCCCAAGACACTTCCTTGTGGGACACCATAAATAGCTACACGCTCATTTGAGTAAAACGTCGTTTCTTTTTTTGTTTCCAAATCTATCTTTGTTATGGCCGTGCACTGTATTCTGTTCGATATGTATGACACAAGCAGATCTAGCACATTTCCTCGAATACCGTAGCACTCGAGTTTATTTTTTAAGATAGTGTGATCTACGTGATCAAAGGCCTGCGTCATATCGCAGTACACTGCGCAAACTGGATTTCTCTTATCTATGTTTAATATGGTTCTGTGTAAAAATTCATAGATAGCCATATTACTCGACATTTTTTCTCTGAACCCTTTCTGTTCAGCACAAATAATTTTATTCAGCTCTAAATATCTATAAAGTTCTTTATAGATGTACCTTTCAAAAATTTTCGAAAATATCGGTGTAAGTGCTATAGGTCTATAGTTTGGCATAATGCCAATCTTTATTTCCTTTCTTATGTACTGGCTTTATTATAGACTTTTTTAGACCATCCGGGAATACTCCCTGATATATACACATATTAAGTATGTGACTAAGATGACCACAAATAAGGCTACCTACCGATTTAAGTATTTTCGTGGAAATGCCATCGTAGCCTACACTATTTGTATTTTTAAGATTTTTAATTATTGCTAATATATCTTGAGGTGTACTAGGAGCCATGAACATAGAATGTTTTTTATGTGCTATCAACGAGGTAGCGTTTGTTCCTTTTCCGGGTGTCGGTACGATTTTATCTATATAGTAATCATTAAAACTATTAGCTATATTTATTGGGTCAGTTACAGTTCTATTATTTATTGTTAATTTTTGTATGGTCTCTTTTGGTACATTTAGTTTAGTATTATTTATTATTTGTCAGGTCATTTTTATTTTGTTGTCAGATGTATTAATTTTGTGAACGTTCTGCACGCGTTTCGTTAGCTTTATTACCTTATTAAAAAGTTTTGCATATCTTTTATAATTTAGTTTATTGTGTGATGATGGTTTTATTCTTGAAATCCATAGAAGTTTTCTTTTTTTTCTGCTACAGATTTTTATACCTCGCGAAATCCATTTCGGTTTTTTGTTAGCTTGTATAGTAACAAACTTACGTGGAAAGCAAAGTTTGTAGAAGAGACTAAATTGTTAAAAAAATATACTAAATGCCGTGTTAGCATCATCAGTCTCATACATTTCCCTAAATGTTAAGTCCGAGACGCATTTTTTGAACTTTGATATATTTTCAGGCTCATAGTCTGTTTGTTTCTTAAGCCAATACTTTAAGATACAGGTACTTTCTACTGGACATTTAAGAATTTGTGCCGTATGGTCAGATAAAGCTAAGTCTACCACATAAGCTTTCCAAATTTTTTTGAAGTTGTGCGCAATATTGTCGATACATGTTCGACTTGCTAATCTCGTTGGGCGCTCTATGGCTAATAATAAGTTAAAATTACTCAATAAGCATTTAAAATCTAATGTCAAGTTATTATTTTTTAATATGTCAATGTTGAAGTCACCGGCTATTATTATATTGTCATATTTCTTTTTACCAATATGCAGTAAAATCTGCTCCAGTCTTTGGAAAAAGACATTTAAATTACATATTTTTGGCACTCTGTATATACATATGATAATTATTTTGTAATGTGTTAATTCCGCTGCACAGCACTCTAGAACGCCATTTATAGATAACAGAGCAATTTCGGGTAATTCTTTCCATATGTGCCCCACTCTTACGAGTATACATGTACCACCTCTTTTACTATCAGATCTACTATAATAAGCAGCTAAAATATAATTGGGTAAACAAATATGAGATTCATATCCCGACATAACAAAATGTTCAGTTACGCATATTATATCTACATGCTGTTTTTTATCTGCGAAATCAGCCAATGAGACAGATAAAGCTTCTGTTTTATTTATTAAACCTGCAATATTTTGGTGTAATATGTATAAATATTTACTTACGAAAAAAAGTGTCATTAGTTATGCTTGTCATGTTACATTCACTGATCTCGTCACATTGAGTAAATTTGTCAATTTTATTACAACTATTTTTATTATTTACTCTTAAACTATCAGACCTCAATGTATTTCAAGTTGTGGAAGATATTAAGCATGCCTTTATTATTAATTATTCCACTATAGTTATCTATATATTCTTACTTATAATATATATATATATATATATATATATATATATATATATATATATATTATAAGTAAGAATATATAGATAACTAGCTGTTACCGGTGCCTTCGTACGCGTTAGCTTTTGTTTTTACTGCCGAAAACTATTTTTTCTAAAAAAAATCTAGGTATAGGTACTCGTTATAAAATCAGCTATTTGACAATGAAAGTCCCGTCAAAATCGGTCCAGCCATTTATTTCAGAGATTAGACGGAACAAACCGAGAGACAAGAATTTTAAAAATTGCTTTTTGTTATTAGTGCCGTAGGTAGTAGATACTTTCATATACGTTTAGTAAAAAGCTGTTGTTTTGACATTACAAACAGACATATCAATTTGATTTATTTGTATGGATAATAAAATGCAAGTGCACTGACGGAGTAAGCGGTCACGTGGCTCTTACGCAACTGGACAGGCTAAGCTAAATCCAAAACAAAAAGTTAAAGATATAACCTAGCTTGAGATAATCAAATTCAGTTGACAATAGAAAGTATCAGTTTCATCACAAAACGGAACGAAAATTAAAAAAGCGCTAGTGTATGAGCGTTCCACATTTTTGTATGAGTTTTCACAGCCGCGGGGACCACCGTGATCTTCGTTTGTTACGCGATGATTATTCCCATTCATTGTCCGACAGTACCCATTGTATGCATGGTTTTTGTCTCATAAATAAAACGGAATTCTGATTGGACGGGAGCTATGCATAGCAAAACTTGGAAATTCAGTAAAAAGTGTGATTCTGCATAAAATTCTTATATTTCGCGGATTGCTTTTCGGGTTAGTTTTGAGTATGGAAATGGGGTTTGCCAAATAGGTGATATATGACCTCATTGCATGAGTAGATGCAAGTACATACACATACATACATATACACATACTGATGTAGTTCATCAGTATGTGTTTATGTTTATTTATTGTGTAGGTATATTAGTTAGCACTAGCGGTCGCCTAATGGTCAAAGTTCGATCAAAATTCCTAAGCTTGCTACTTTGTTTTCTGTTTTTCTCTATTACATATAAATGAGGTATAGGTAACCATAGTTACAAAGAATTGTACGACATCAGACGAACAATGTCGAAATACTACGAACGCGATTCGACTGCGTGTGTCAAATGCATGGTTGTGTGCGTGCAGTGATTTTTTATTAATTTAATGTATTTCTAATACACATTTTATAAAAATATTAGGATTCGCCCCTCCTTCATATAAACTTTAACTTTGCCAAATTTCATACTCCTCCATCCAAGCAATTTTCGTAAAAAGGAGTACAAAGTTTTTGCTTCACGTATTAATATATAGATATTGGTCAGTATGAGTTTGGTTAATTATGTATTATTTATTTATTTATTTATTTATTTAGGGATAACAAACAGCAGCGTATTAAACATTACTATGATATTACTTAGTAACTAAATGTACAAAATACGCCACCCACGGCATTATCCACAGATTACCATTGAGAAATGTTGTCTACTAATAAAGACAGCTTACATAGATAATACACTAATACCGGGCAAACAGCTTAGACACTTATGCTATACAATATTAATGCTAAACAGCGAACAAAATAATAACAATAACGGAGAAAAAGAAATGTCACAAGTTGTGTTTATCAGAGATCTATGGACAAGGACAATTATCCAATACATTAATAATTCCATTTCTGAACATGGCTTTGGTAAGAAACATAATATCAACAGAGCCAAAATGTTTGTTATAAGAATCCACTAAACGGTGAAGTGGAGAACGGACACCAGAATTGCTACGGCAGAAACTGGTTGCAAACAGATGTCTAGTACGTACTTCACGACCATGTACCGTACGTGGAACCAGGTAGCTTAAACTATTGACAAGGTCAGGACAGTCAATTTTATTACGACATAAGTTGAACAGAGTCATCATATCCAGTAGAATTCGTCTAGATTGTAGGGACATGAGATTGTAGGATTTAATTAAGAATGAGTAAGACGCTTTTTTTCGGAAGCATCTGTAATGAATAGCACGGAGATATTTACGCTGAACTGTTTCTAGTACTTCTATGTATTTTTTATAGAAAGGGTGATGCGAATTCTAGCTGGGGTCGGATTATGGACCTGTAAAGATGCAAGTAGGTAGACGGCCTCTTGAATTCTCTGGACGCTCGCATAACGAAGCCAAACATTTGATAAGCCTTGTTCACTATATTATCAACGTGAGCGTCCAGATGTAGTTTCGCATCCAATTGAACACCAAGATCGCGGAGACAACTAACATTGGCTAGTCTAACGTTACCGAGACTGTAGTTGTATTTAGTTACCTGTTTCTTTTTGGTAAAGGTAATGCTATGACACTTAGAGTAACTGAGGTTAAGTTTATTAAGAGAGCAGTATTCCGATAAGCGATCTAGATCCTCCTGCAAATTAAAACTGTCAACTAGATTACGGATGTTTTTAAATATTTTTAAGTCGTCTGCGTAGAGAAGAAATTTTGAGAATTGGAAACAATTTTTAATGTCATTTATAATTAAGTAAATAAAAATGGCCCCAAAATTGATCCTTGTGGAACTCCTGATGTGACTCTAGAAGATTTAGACTCGTAACCATTGATTACGAGTTTTTGACTCCTGTTAGTGACATAAGATACAAACCATCTAAGCAAATTTCCCCTTATGCCATTGAAGGCGATTTTGTCAAGTAAAAGCTTGTGATCGACTTTATCAAACGCCTTTTGAAAGTCGGTGTATATAACGTCTATTTGTTGCCTTTTATCAATACCCTCAATTAGCGCAGTTGTGAAATTAAGTAGGTTGCTAACACAAGACCTTTCCTTGACAAACCCGTGCTGTTCACACAGGATTATTCGGCGCATAGTAGGGAAGATCTCATTGTGTACTAATTTTAAAAAAAGTTTAGCTAGCGCGGATAGCAGAGAGATGGGGCGATAAGTTGTGACATCGTTTTTAGAACCGCTTTTGTGGATAGGGACAATATTAGCACGTTTCCAGACCTCCGGGAAGACACCACTGGATATACATTTATTAAACAGTATATACAGAGGTAGACATAAATTGTCCCAAGTGTTTTTAAGGAAAACAGGTGGGATTCCGTCAGGCCCAGGACGTTTCGAGGCATCTAAGGACTTGAGCTCTCTCTTGATTTTACTCATGGAAAAGTAGATATTGCATAGATTGATATCAGTGTCGGGATTAGCGGGCGGTGGTTCCCACGCAGTATGGTCAAAAGAAGACGGTTCGAAAACCGAGTGAAAGTATTTAGAGAACAGGTTACAAATAGCGCTGGGGTTAGTGGAAGACTGTTGTTGGTAGTGAACTGTTGAGGGAATGCTATTTGTAGACTTACGGCTAGCGACATATGACCAAAAGGCTTTAACGTTTGAGGCAACACTGTCTTCGACCTTATTTATATATTGCTTATAGCATATGTCTACCTCTTTTTTGAATTTAGCCCTGTAATTAGAGAATATTTCGTATTGACTAATGTTCCCATACTTTTTCCAATTAATCCATGCATCGGTTTTCCTTTTATGTGTACGTAAAAGGGATTTTGAGAACCAAGAGGGAAATTTAGAATCTTTTGCTTTGTGTAGTGGAGTATGTACCTTAATAATATTGTATATTTTTTCGTAGAAAGATGTAACTGCTTCTTCCGGTGATAATTTATCAAGTAAATAGTTCCAATCAATATCGCCTATGTTCGCATTTATCTGTGCATAGTTAGATTTGTAGTAATTGAGTGTGTTTGGTTGTTTAATTTTAGGTATGTACGAGGGTTTTCTAAATTCTAATTGTGTATAAAAAGAAGGGTGATGAGTATCGATAGGCAAAAGTGGTGTGAAGGAGGGATGAACCGTCGTGTGTGTATTACAGAAAAACAGGTCCAGAATACGGCCGTTACAGTTGTATAGATTATTAAATTGGTTCAAATCCATCTGATAGCAACAGTTCAATAAATGACGACTAGCATTGGTATAAGTATTGTTCACGGAACATGACATGTCTGAAAGTGTAGGAACCCAGTTGACCTCTGGTAAATTAAAATCACCAGAAAGTATGATTTGGTCTACGGAGGGATTATCAAGAATCAGGGAATCTAAAAAATTTGTATAGACCTCTTCTGATGTATTAGGTGGTATGTAAACAGCACAAACTATTAGATATTTGTTAGCATGGGAAGGAATTTGAATTATTACGTGTTCTGGTAGAAGTAGCGGTGGCGATAGAGAGAGACTTGATGGTTTAAGGTCTTTGGAGATTGCGATCAGAACTCCACCACCGTCCTTTTTGTTGGTAAGAGAGCGATTACGGTCATATCGGTCTATATAAACTGTATAACGAGGGTCAATAAATTCATTGTCTGAAATGTCAGGCGTCAGCCAAGTTTCAGTCAAGATGACTATGGCGTAAGTGTGACTCAGTAAGTTAATGTACAGTGTATTCAGTTTAGTCCTGATTCCACGACAGTTTTGGTATGGTATGGTAGTATGTAGTTCCGTATGTGTGTGTGCGCGCTATGTATATAGTAGTCATTATATTCGTCAGTATGTGTATGTAAATTTGTACACAGTGAAACAAAGCAGGAATTAGCTATTATTTATTAAAGCACTTTAAATATTAACGTAGGTATATGTTAGAGTCCCACTCTAAAATATGGATACGAAACGAAGTTCCATTAAAATATCTACATACATCCAATGTACCAAAATATTTTATTAATATATTATATTTGCTTATAATAGTTGTATACAACGTTTCGGATTATTAGGGGCGTACAAACTAATGAAACATCCACGTTTATAAATTTTGGATTAGATGTTTACTTTATATTGACAAGTTACTGTAAATGTCATTCCACAATAGATGAATACAATATTTTGGCATATTGAATGTGACTAAAGAATAGTCTGTTTACTAAACAGTGATATTTGTAAACAAATGTTCTTCACAACAATATTATTCCGTCTTCTTGATAGAAAGGAATTTCATTTCGAAACAATTCAAAACAAGGAATGCTACATTGCATTATATGTAAAGGTCGTTGTACACTAACTTTAGTTTATTTGCCATCATAAGAATTCTCTGCCAAGGCACGTGTTTCCTTCTTCCTTTAATCCTGGGTCTTTTAAGCGGGGCGTGAAAAAGCACCTTCTCAGGCCGTCAAAGTAGAGACCTCAACATCGCCTCGGCTGCTATGAGGACGGTGTGGAGACCACTGCTCTTAGACCACACGACTGCTTACCATCAGGCGGAGGGAGGTCACATCGACGAGCAAAAAAAAAATGTCTCACGTTATCGCCGAAAGGGTAGATAGAGGTAGGTATACACATTTAGAGCCTGTCTATTGTCCTCTAATAAGCTCAAAACCCAGTAATATCCACCTTGCCTGGTAAAGCACCGCAAAAAAAGAGTACAGCTGAAGTTAAAACAAAGGTTATGTCTCCCCATAAGCTATCTTTTAGTAATTTGACCTAATGGGTTGCTAGGATAAATGTAGATTTAATTTTTTTATACACACAACACTGAATTATAGGTTACCCTTGTGTAAGGAGACAGGGTTTATCATATTTACAACTTCGAAATATTGTATTGTCTTGTTTACTTAAGCAATGTTGGGTGCGGTTAGTCTATAGATGGGTGACCGCTTAGTGGTATTTCATCTGAGCATCTCCATGCTGTCGGTCCCGGTTGTTGTCAAATTGACAGCAGTCGTTAAGCTATGCCAGAGGCCTACGGGCGGCTTGAACAACTCTTGACAACAGGTTGGCCACTAACACGAAAAAAAACAAATTATATACATATATATATATATATATATATATATATATATATTATAATGTAATTGATATTACATTGTTATGCTACGACAAGGGTGAGAAAGAATATCAATATTCTCTTATTGTAAAAATGTATCTTCATATTCTAAAATAACACAATTTGCTACGAACCTATTTTACAGAGGAATGCATCCTTTTATAAATCGAAAGAATTGTCCCAGTCGGCCCACTCCAGCTATGGAAGGATGCCATTATACCTGACTAAAAAAACACATAATAATGGTCATTAAAACAGATGCTAAAAAAGAGGGATCACAGTTAGTGCAAATTAAAATGGGCAGATGGTGTTCAACATTTATCCTCCATTAGCTACCCCTGACGACACTCTCGAGAGCAGACAGACTACAGTCTGTTCTCAACACGATACATTGTAGAGAAGACTAAGTGACCCTAAATTAGTGTTTCGAGGACAATTACCCATTGCAACTTTCTAGTAAACATGAAAAAGATTTTCTCGGATTTTTCTGAGTTGTTCAAAACGTGAAATAAGCTGTTGTGTTCTAACTTTAAATTAGTGAATTAGAGATTTGTTGTTGTAGAATGGAAATATTACGCTTGTGGCTTGTAAAAGATATTGTAGGTAGATGTGTAAATAATGTACGTACATAAAATAGAAGCACATCTAGTTTTCGGTGGGATTATTGATACATCTCCTTTGCTTCATTTAGTCTCACTTAATTCTTAGAAAAGAAAAAGACGAAATCTGTTCAAAAGATCTGGAGTTCTTTTTCCAGGTAGAGCAATGTGTTATTGGCATTTTCTGTTAAGAAATTCTCATAAGCATTGTGGTGTCTGGAAATGTGTCTAGTAGAAGTAAATACATGCTTCCTGTATTATAAGATCCATACAGGAACTCTCTCCATCACGCTACAGCTCTGCCCTGTCTGCCTACCTACATTATTATAACCATTGATATATTTATTACCATTAAATAAATGAACAAGATGCATTTTCACAGCCCAACATAAATTTCAGTATACCGAAGCCTAAATTGCACTATATATTTTGAGTCTACCTTGGGGGATTTCCTTCACTTCCTGAATAGCCATTTGGCATGGAAGCAATCGACCACAAGCTACCGCCGTAGATTTAGGTTCGACAGCCGGTAACGACGATATATCGAAAGGGGAATATCTCAATCCACTCAAAATTGATAGTAAGTATAATTACTAACAAACTGTTAACGAGATAAATAGGAGGATATACTACTCAAACAGCTGTCTGATTAACATTATTATTACATACATATATACTTGTAATTTTTATGTCACACTTTCATAGATTGTCACTTTTGTAAATGTTGAATGTTGATTTCTACACTCATAATAATCAGATGTGGTGCCTATAAGTTTTTGTTACACTATTGTTATTATTCGTGCTTCTTTTATTGTATAATTAGTGTAAACAAATCTTGGTAAACCAAATAAATAAATATGCTTACGCGTTTATATCGCCAAAGGTATAAATAAGAAGAGGTGTATTGTTTTAAAGACAACTCTGGCGTTTACGCTTTCTCTGACCCTATACACTTTTAAGGCCTTTACAAATAGGCAAGTAGCGTCAATCACTTGCGTAAAAAAAAAAATTTGCTGTGTCGGATTTGAGTCCAAAACACCAAGAGCGGCAGCAGTGGCGATGTGACCGCTTGCCTGCTGTTGCATTCACTCATATCACAAAAAAAAAATGATAAAATTGATATTTTGGTATGTATGGATTTAGGTCTCATTCTAAGAAATAAGCGTATTTCCCTTAAAGAACAATAATACAATAAAATAATATTTTAATCTTAATACCATTTTGGTTTTCAGAAATACAACCGATGAATTCATTTACAACAAAATTGGGGCAATTAACAAAAAACATTCTCTCCTTTTATACAATTGCCATAAAAACCTTCTAACATTTAGTTATTACAATATCAACTAATACTTAAAAGTATATGAAAATACCTATTATAGAACGTTTCGGACCGTCGAAACTTCATTAACGTTTCTTTTATTGAGCCATTAAAATTTTTAATTAAAACCACGTTACAATCTATAGTGGATGAAACATGCTGATGAAATAATTATTGAAACGATTCCGCTTTATGGCGGAATAAATGTTCAAAGTTCTGACAACGGGGCTTCATTAGTGTCTTTTATTTAAAAGTTTTATTGGTGTAGATTTTCATTACGTCACAGGAGAATGACTATTCCTACATAGTCTTAGGACATGACTGATTGCTCCTGTGGCACAGCAGTAGTGAATGCGTTAATTGTGCATGAGGATTCAAATTCTTGGATTTTCTGTCAGAGATTTTGTTAATAGTAGTATAAAATCTCGCAAGGCCTGATAGACAGCTACGGATTGAATACTCTATTGTGCAAGCTGTTCAATCTCTATAGTGATTCGGTCGACATATTTCCAGATTCTCTTACTCACTTTGGCAAATTAGTAAGAAAAGTAATTAACTGAATATTTCACTAGTTTATAAGTTTTCTTTATTAGTGCATGTAGTGTTTGCTTGTAATTGGATATAACTTTTTGTCTAAAACATCATGTACTTGTATATAATTGTGAATAAGTATGTATTATTGTTACATTTGTTAACAAACCATAGGCTACGGTGGCCACTTACCATCAGATAGGCCGTATGCTTGCTTGCCACCTCACGCCTGCAACACCAGAGGCATCACTGGCGCGTTGCCGACCCTTTAGGAGAACAAGAAAGTGGGAAGGAGAGGGAAGGGGGAAAGAGGGTGATAGGGCCTCCGGCACTCTCACTCACCGTACGAAACACAACAGTAGGAATACTGCTGTTTCACGTCGATATTCTGTGAGAGGGTAGTCCTTCCCCGGTCGAGCAGGCCCATTCATGCTGAAATCAGCGAGGCTCTACTACTCATAAAAACGTAGTAAACGTGTTATACCAATTATTAGGTGTGCCACTAATTAGGAGGAAACGTTTACATAATATGTTCTTTATGTAGCTGTGTAATAGATTTCAGTAGTATAGTATATAGTCGTCCATCGGCTTCGTTGTCTACTTAAAAAAAATCAGCTATTTTCTTTTATTTTTAAAATACACCTCCGGCACTGGGTATAATTCCGGTATTGCGAGAGACTTTACAAACATTCAAACAACCGACACAAAGAACACAATTTTTTGTCCCGTGTGGGAGTCGAACCCACAACACTCAGCGCAGTGGCGAGGCGACCACTTAAACCACAATGCCAAACGTGCAGTCAGTGTCTACTTAAGTATGTTTCCATTAGACGATATTAATATGTTGGTGGTTTATTCAAATCCATCTTCCTTTCTAAGATATCAGCGTTTATAAATATTCTATTCAAGAAAAGAGGTTGTGTTCCTAAAAGACTAAGTGTGCTGCACTGTTTAAATTTATTGTGACGCCTCGTGCAGTATTTAGAATTTACGTCTCCCGCAAGCCAATGCAATAAAGTTTATCTACATTGTACTAAAGGTGTTGTGTGGAAAGGAATGTCTTGGGTCTTTTATCTCATATAGTGATTATAGTGAGTAAAAAATAACACCACTTCATCATCATCATGAGGCTATAATACTTTTTGTGAGAAGTAAAAAATTTAAAATTTAAAATAATTTGTATTAGCAAGTTTCCTAATTACATACAACAACACAATAAATTTTAAAAGACAAATATTAGCTGGAATTGTTTCCCCAAGCCACAACAGAGGACGCTACACAAAAACTAAAAGGTGAATCAAGCAAATAGTCTGGAAAATGAATAACATAACATATCGCAAGAGACGATTATTAACTGGCTCGTTAGATGACCTTATGAATACAACAAATTGCAACGATAAATCGTTATTAGATACTACAATGCTAAGTATACCCGATAGTTTCCAAGACATAACGATGCTATCATTAACTTAAATGAACAAATCAATATACTTTCAGCGCAATTAATGAGTGCTCATCAAGAAATCGACAATTTAAATTGCGAAAATTATCGTTTAAAAACTGACCTTCAAAATACCCTTAAAACAGTTGAAACCTATAAGAAAATATGCATAACTCCTGAAAAAAAAAATCTTACGCCTCTATCATCACGTAAAATAAAACATTGTTCTCAAAAATCTTCTTCTAATTCTATGCATAGTGATTATGAATCTGAATCACAAAAGAGTCTCAAAGGTAAAAGGCATGACAAGGGGACACAAACTATCAAATGTATAGCGCCGCTACATACTACACAGAATGCAGTGCATAAACAAACACCAGAGCGAGAAGTCTACGTAAAGAAACGCATTGAACAGAAACCAAAGAATAAACTATGTATTATTAGTAGCACCAAAATAAAGGGAAATATTTCTGCGATTGGAGAAGTGTTTGGAAATCAATTCAACTACTGCCACTATAATATGTCCAATAGTACAATAAATATACTCCTAAATGGTATAGAAAATAAATTAAGTAATTTTACTATTCACGACTATTGCTTAGTTGTATTGGGAGAAAATGATTTGAGAAATAATAATGAAATGGAGATTGTTACTGCGTTAAAGACTTCACTACAAAAAGTTACAAATACCAACATAGTTATTTGCACACCCACATATATAAAGGGTGCCCTAATATATAACTATAAAGTAGAAATGTTTAATAATCTTCTATACTTGGGTCTGCAAAACAATGAATACGCTTACTTTTTTGACAGCAACCTTACTCTGTCATTAGATAATATGTTTAGTTTTAACACCGGCAAAGTAAATCAAAATGGACTGAAGAATATATATAACCATGTCATGGATAATATAATGACCGATATAAGTTTGTCCGACCAAATCGACTCCGGATATATTGAGAATACCATATCTGACAACTGCGAGAAAGTCACAAATACTGCGGTAAAGTAAAATTGTTTCGTGTATAACAACATTCATATACTTCACCAAAACATAGCCGGACTTTTGAATAAAAGTGATTTGCTAAGTATCTGTTTGGAAGAGTTACGAAATAAGAAAAAATTTATTGATGTTGTATGTATAACGGAACATTTTATGACACCGGAACAGACTAATCTATTAAATATACCAGGTTATTACATAGCAACAAGTTTTTCTAGGGACTACAGGCGAGGCGGAGCTTGCATTTTAATCAGAACTGGTAAACAATTTAGAGTAGTGGACGTTAAATATTCTTTAAAATGTGTAATTGAATGTTGCGCTTTAGAATTGACTGAACATGACTTTATTATTGTATGTATATATAGTGTACCTAATTCTAACTTGGATATATTCTTTGACAGACTTAATGATATTTTAAATTTAGTATGTATAAAGCTTAATAAAAAGGTTATTGTGTGTGGTGACTTTAACCTAGATATATTAAAGAAAAACAAACACACGTTAGATTTTGCATATACTTTTTTGAGTTATAACTTAAAGTTACATTTCAATGAACCCACTAGGCTACGAAGTGGCACATGCATAGATAATTTTGCGCACAACGTAAGAGGATGTCATGGTGAAATAATAGAATTTGATTTGTCAGATCATAGTGCACAACTTTTAAGGTGTCCAGTTAAAAAAACATGTGCCATAAGGTTTTGGAAGACAGTCCGTCGAAATTATTGCCAGGACAATATAGATAAATTTAAGAAATGTATCAAAAGTCTTACCTTTTCTGACATATATAATTGTTCTGATCCTAACGATGCTTATAATTGTTTTTTAGATCTGTTTCTCTGTTTTTACGACTTATGTTTCCCCATTAAAATTGTAAAAAAATGTGTAGCAAATAGATCTAAATGGATGTCGAATGGCATAAAACAATGTAGCAGAAAGAAAAGGCAACTACTATGGCAATATAAGTCTAAACCTACTCCAGTTAATAAACAGATATACAAATCTTACACTAAGATATTTAAAAGAATAATATTACTAACCCAAAAAGCTCAAAACAATTACTATATTAATACATCTAAGAATAAGTCAAAAGCAGCGTGGTCCATAATAAATAAATGCAAAGGTATTTTCCCTAAAGAACCAATAACGGCAATCAACCTCAATGGAGAGAAAATAACCGATCAATTTAAAATAGCCAACTATTTTAACAACATTGATTATCCTACAACTACAAAATTAAATACAACTAGTAGCGACAATTTACAAATATATAGTCATAACGTTCGTATATCTAATTCCTTGTTTATGGAACCAACGATACCTGAAGACATAATACACCATATTAAACTTCTCAAGAATACAAACAGCGTAGGCTACGACGGTATATGCACTAAAGTTATTAAAGAAGTATCACAGTATATCGCTCCACACTAAGCTATATTATTAATAATTGTATTTCTAATGGGATTTTCCCTGACCGATTAAAGACATCAATAGTTACACCCTTGTATAAAAAGCTATTTCTCTCATTCCAATTTTTTCAAAAGTTTTTGAAATAGTTATCTACAAAGTTTTATACAATTATTTAGAAAAATATAACATATTAGTATCTGAACAAAAAGGTTTTCGAAAAAATAACACCATTAATATGGCCATTTACGAACTTATTTACCCTGTTCTAAAAAACGTCGATAATAGAAAACCAATATGTGCTATCTATATGGATCTTTCAAAAGCATTTGATTTTGTGGATCATCGAATGCTATTAATTAAACTGGAGAATTATGGAATTAGAGGCAATAGCCTGAATCTCATAAAGTCTTATCTATGTAATAGAAAACAGCACTCAGAAACAACACAGATATGTTTGCGCACTGGTATCGAAAGGAAGTACCGATCTAACAGTAGACTAATAAAATACGGCGTTCCACAGGGCAGCGTATTGGGACCTCTATTGTTCCTTCTGTATATCAATGATTTGCCTAAACACATAAATTATCCTATGGTACTTTTTGCTGATGACAGCACAGTAATTATAAAATGTGAAGATCCGAAAACATATGAATATGAAATAAATATGAGATTAAATACTATTGTTGAGTGGTTAAATTGTAACAATTTACGTATAAATTTAGATAAAACCAAAATTATGCATTTTTATCAAAGGATTTCTAATACAATGATCAATATCAATTATCAGGGAACAAAGATAGAATCAACTACCGTGACAAAATTTTTAGGAATTATAATAGATAATAGTTTGACATGGAAAGCACAAACTGACGAAATTTGTAAAAAAGTGAATAAGTTTGTATATGTCTTATATAAATTATCCAAAATTGTTAACATCGATTCGGTATTAAAGGCTTACCATAGCTATGTAGCATCTATACTTAGATTCGGTTTAATTTATTGGGGTAATTCAGTTAATAAAGAATTTGTGTTTAAGACCCAAAAAAAATGCGTACGGGCTATGTGTGGCTTACAAAAAATGGACAGCTGTCGACCGAATTTCAAAAGTCTAAAAATATTACCTCTTCCATGTATGTATATATATGAAGTAAATATATTTATAAAAACAAACTTAAAATTATATAAAGTTGCTTTTAAAAGTCATTACCGGCAATTACGTGACAAAAATAAACTGGAACTTGAATTGCCCTTAGTAAGAACAGCGCTAAAAAGAAAAAGTTTTTTCTATATGGGTCAAATCATATATAATAAACTGCCTGATGCCATAAAAAACCTAGATATTATAAGTTTTAAGAACAGACTGCATACAATATTGTTACAAAAATGTTATTACTCTGTAAGCGAATAACTGAATGATAATTCCATAAATTGTTATGAATGAAGACATATATAATTATTCATTTGACATCATTTATTGTACGGATAAACAATTTGACATTTTGTATTTTATTTTATTTGATTAATTGATTTATTATTTTATTTTTTTGGTTTACATTCGTCAATTGACATCATATATTGTGCAGATAAACAGTTTGACATGTTGTATTTTATTTTATTTGATTAATTGATTATTAGTTATTTTAATTTTTTTGGTTTACAATCATAACTATATTGCTTCCATAAATTGTTTTTATGAATAAAATAATATTTGAATAGAATATCCTCATTGCAGCTACATACTATTATAATTATTATCTGATATGTAACATAATCTAAAATATTTATGGTTTAGTAATGAATGCATCTCCAAATTGTAATAATATGTTATTTAGTACCTATGCAATAATTATATTTGTATGCCGTATTTTGGTGAAATATAGTGAAACAAAATCAAATGTAACATCTCACACGACTGTAAAAATAAAGATTCAAAAAAAAAAATAGTACACAAAAAAATAACACCACTTGTTATTGGATTTTTCTATTAAATTCTTGCTATAGCAGTATTGTGCTTAGAACTGCGCCTGAAAGATCCACCCCGCCTGAAAAGTCTCGTCCTCTATTACATGAGATCGTAAACTATATCATATACTATATAATTTCTCTTTAACATAAAGTTGTCGTTATTTAAACCTTAAGCTATTGACTGTTATCGAATAACTCTTCTAGGCTTAAGACATCGTAATCAGTTCTTTTTCTAGAAAATTTCTGGATTGGTCTAAATCATTCTGAGATGTAAGCGTAACTTTAGGTATAAGATGATAATAATAATAATAATCTTCTTTCACCTTTCGACTATATGTGATCCAAAAATTTAATGTGACCCTAAAAATATAATTCTGAAACTAGAAAATTCTTTTGTAATTGTGTTCAACATAAATAAAATGTAATAATATTTGAACACAAATACAAAACAGTTTCCTAGTAGGTATGAAAAGCACAATAGTTAAGAAGATCATCCTACTAATAAAAGTGTAATTTCCTTATGATATCCCCATGGAAAAACCGTAACAATGATGCACGCGATGTAACCATTCGATAAGCAAATCCCTAGACAAAATATAATAAAATGGATCAATTTTACCGATTAACTGAGCACCTATTAATTAAGTGGCAATTGGTATATTAGTAGAGATAATGGTACAAGCGGATAGGGAATACTGAAACAATAATAGGTATATCCTATTTATAGAAGGGATTAAATATAATGATCATCAAAAATACTAATTGGTCAGCAAGTATTGCACAGCATAACGAGCATCTATACGCCTCAAATCACTGCATTCCGTCTCGGAAGTGTTAGGTTATGTTAGGTTCCTTTTTTTAAACCCACCCAAAAATAGGAGCCCCGCGAGGCGGGGCTCCGTCGACTTAGTTTGATCTCTTTAAAGTTTGCTGGCCATGAGTTGCTGATCAATTAGCTATTTCTGCTCACAAAAATACCAATACTATGCTAACCATTTAAATAACAACCTTTATAGAATAGGTTGAGTCAATGTATTGATTAAATTTTAATTATTGGTGTGGATTATTGACGGTCATTTCTAAATTGTATCTACTAATTAGCCGGTCTCTGAGAATATTTTGTATTTATTGTATAGGTATATATAGATAGATCTAGATCGAAGACTTCTTGCGTAGATACCTTATTTATAATGCTAACTTTTTAAATCTTTAACTCCCGTTCTAGCATTAAGTCCTGTGTCGCGGGGGACTTTATAAACATTCAAACAACAGACACAAAGGACATCTAGACTTGGAATAACAATTTGTGTAACAGACAATGTTTTGCCCCGTGTGGGGATCGAACTCACGGCGCAGTGACATTTGAATCATTGGCGAGGCAACCATTCCAACCACTACACTATACATATAGTCAAGTCTATGTATATCGTTTACTACCTACACTGTATATAGCGATAGCTCAGTAGGGAGACCAACAGACTGCAATGCAGAGAGTCTCGGGTTCGAACACACGTCGCGCACCCCTGACTTTCGGAAGTTATATGACTTTTCGAAACTATGTGCATATTGATTGACAATTATCGCTTGCTCCGTGCCTCGGAGAGCACATTAAGCCTTATATCCCGGCTGCCATAAATATCTATGGCAGTCGTTATTGGGAAGTCAGTGCCCTCTAATATCCTGACACTGGTCTAGCTTTAGGGTATCGTTAGCCTTCGGGTTGCGGAGGTCAAATGGCAGTCGCTCCGTGTAAAAAACTGATTTCCAATCAAATCCGGTTAGACTAGAAAGCCGACCCCAAGTGACTTGGGAATAATAAATGCTAAGGAGAAGATACTACCTTTACTGTTGTATGTATTGTTACGTAACGTTGTATATAATTTACAAAGTTATATAACCCTACATAATAATATGTACTAGCGGTCGCCTAGTGCTCGAAATTCGACCAAAGTTTACCTTAAGATATTACTGATATATATTGATATATGTAACCATAGTTACGCGCTTCGACTGCGTGTGTCAAATGCATGGTTGTGTGCGTGTAGTGGTTTTTCATTAATTTAATGTATTTCTAATGCATATTTTATATAAATATTAGCATTCGTGACTTCTTCTCTGTATAAACTATAAGTGTGCGAAATTTCATACTCCTTCGTTCGCCCAATTTTCGTAAAAAGGGATCCAAAGTTTTAGCTTCCCGTATTAATATATAGATACTCTTAAACCAGATAAAGCTTTTCCAAATTGGGCTGGTAGTTCCTGATACTATCACGTCTAAACAAACAAACACTTCAGCTTTATCATATATTATTATTGTGTTGTAAACCCTGTTTGTGTTTATGTATATGGTAATCTCTAAAACTATTAGCCTGATTTAAATTTCAAATCAATGTATTGATGAAACATAGCTGGTTGTTTAGGTACATATTATATTAGTAATGTACGTTTTACCGTGTCAAGCATGCAGATAAAGTAGAATCGTATTCAACATATTTCTAAAAGTATTTTCACTTATGACCAGTCTCATAACTAACAAGTAAAAGTTATCCGAAAGATAAATCGCATGCTGTCTCACTCTTGTTAGGTTAAAGAAGTGAGATGGCGAGACTTATATCTTATAGATAAATGCTATTTTGAGGTGTTGGGACAAGCCCTTAGACTCAGTTTCTATATCAACGAGCACCTATACGCCTCAGATCACTGCATTCGTCTTGGAAGGGTTAGGTTATGTTAGGTTCCTTCTTAAAACCCACCCAAAAATAGCTCCGTCGACTTATTTTGATCTCTTTGCTGTGCAATTAATATTTTTGGTATTAAAATGCGGTTTTAATTTTGGTGATCATTTACTATTTTTGACTGTTATATTTTACTATATCTGGTGATAAGATAAACATAAGCCATAATATATTAGGGCCGTAATGAATATTTGAACCTATGCACCCTATTCCCGGATGAAAACAAATTATTTTAAATATTATGACAATTGGAAACATTTTATTTATTACATCACTTATTAAATTACATAATATTTAATTTTATAGATTTAAAATACATATATATAATTGTTAACGAGCGTATCTCGCCAACAAGCTGTGAAGCTTGGCGAGATTTCTATGTGTACTAGTACAAACATAAAACTTAATAAAAGATTTCTTAAAAGACTTCTCGAATTGCGCCTGTTCATTTTCGAAATCACAGAAGTCAAACGAGTCAGCTGTTAGTGTTGTTAAGTGTCGACTAGAATGTGTTGTTATTGATAAGTCAATAAAAAAGCTAATGCTAAATCTCATTAACAACAATGTTTATTAGTTTATTTGTTTCTGTTTTCCATTGTACAGGGGCTATATTATGAGACGCTTAAATATGACCACACCTTTCAACAGAAAGGTGATCAAGTCGCTGTACATACAAATCGTTATTTCGATCCCTATTTCATACAATTTTCTGCCTGTAATATCTTCATCATCATCATCATCATCATCAGGCTATAATAGTCCACTGCTGGACATAGTCCTCCCCCAAAGAGCGCCATAGCGCCCTGTCTTCAGCTTGCCGCATCCAGCATCTGCCTGCAGTCTTTCACAGATCGTCATCCCATCTGGTCGGAGGGCGTCCTACACTACGTTTGCCGAGTCGCGGTCTCCACTCAAGAAAACGCTTACCCCAGCGGTTGTCGGTTCTTCGTGCGATATGACCAGCCCACTGCCACTTCAGCTTGCTAATTCTCTGAGCTATGTCGATGATTTTGGTTCTCTGTCGGATATATTCGTTACGAATCCTATCCTTCAGAGAAACTCCGTAATATCTTAATAAGCTTAAAATCTCTAAAGGGAATGGAATCTTAAGTCTTTGTAAACAAGCTAACAAATCTTACGAATAACTTTAAATTTGCAATTACTTCATAAAGCTTCACGCATTTCTTGCATAACAGTTTCCTCCAATAATATTTTAATTAAATTAGGTTCCTAGACGAATCCTCTCGAGCAAAAATGAGTGTTACATAAGCACCCAAAAATTATGAAAGCTTACATAATTATTATTTTATTTGCACTTAATATTATTTATTTGATTTAATTCCTTTCAGTAAAAAATACACCAATACTAAAATATGTTCAACGAACTATTTGACTGCCTCAGTAGATCAGCGGCAATGAATGTGATTGTGTGCAATAGGTCTCAAATTCGATTCCAAAGTCGGACAACGTGTTATTGCGTTTTCTGCGCCACTGAGTCAGTATAATACTACAGACAGTCTTACGGCTTTATCCTCGTTTTCACATGCATAATTCACCAGTTATAATGGGCCAGAATCTGTGTTGCTAAAAGTTTGTAACCAATCTAGCAAAATTTCGCTTGGCTCAACTCACGGATTGAAATAGAGGCCTCATACACAGCAGTCACATCCGCTACACTCCACCACCAAGTCAGTCAAACACTCATTTACCCTTATTTAAATTCACATCAGTCTTTACTCAGATCTGTTACCGAAAAAACCTTTTTCTGTCTCAAAGGAATCCGGCACTCAAAGTAGGAGGGTCGTTTACGAAAATACATGCACTCTTTTATAAAAAAAGTCGGTGACCCAACCGAGACGCAGTGAACTGCACATGACGCCGGCAGTGCTCGGGAAATGAAATTCTAAATCGCGCTATAATATCATTCCAGTGAAATAATAAAGGATTTATAGTGAATATGTGTGTAATATTCCTCGTTCTTTGGTGTACATTTGCACTGAATGATTGGGTGCTTAGAATTTTAAATGACCTGTTATGTTTTATGACTTCGCTTTGTATTTTATCTTGGTAGATAAAACAAGCAGCTTTTTGGAGGCGCAGTGATTACTGGATCGACCCTTCGCCTAGGCAAAGAAAGGAATAAAATGTTGGTCACACCCCTCAGCCGATTCCTAGGCAGAAGATGTCCAAGATTCTGAAGATAACATAACCAAGTTTTTCTACTAACGTATCGTAGTTTCACGCCTGTATTATCCCAAAGAAGAAGGTAGCAGCGTGGCACACGCATATTTCGCCAACTGTGCAATATTAAGTCCAACATAATAGTTCTTCTATTAATAATATATTAGCCCTGTTTATAAACTGTCCACAGCTGGGCACTAGCCTCTTCTCAGTGTGAGGGTTAGATTATAGTCCACCATACTGGCCCAGTGCAGGTTGACAAACTTTACATATTTTCGAGAACATTGGACTTGTCAACTCTAATAATATAAAAATATTCACGTTTTATATTCACGTTTGTATTTCCCCAAAGGGAAAGGTAGCAGCATAGCACGTAAACAACTGTGCACTATTATTATTATTATTTTTTATACATCGTAGGTGGCAAACAAACATATGGCCCACCTGATGGTAAGTGGTCATCGTAGCCTATAGACGCCTGCAACACCAGAGGCATCACTTTCACATCATCACTGCCGACCCTTTAGGAAAGAGGAAGTGGGAAAGAGAAGGAGCGGGAAGGAAGGAGAGGGTGATTGGGCCTCCGGCACTCTCACTCACCGAACGAAACACAACAGTAGGAATACTGGTATAATAGGTCCAACATAATAGTTCTTCTATTAATAATAATATCAGCCCTATATAAAAACTGTCCCACTATTAAGTACAGGCTTCTTCTCATTGTGAGAAGGTTTATGTCATAGTCCACCACGGTAGTCCAGTGCATGTTGGCGACCTATGCCTATCTTTGAGAACACCGTATATCGGTAAATAACGTACTGCTACGGAGAAATACACAACATTTTCCGGACGCGGAAATCAAACCCAGCACCTCATTATCAACCGCAACTTATGCCACAGAACTAAAAAGGCAACACTGCTCTAATTACCTCAATAAACATGAACTATTTAAATTCCTTTGTAACGTAAACTCTGTGGTTTTGGGTTTAGTTGTTTTGAGTGAAACTTTACACATACAAACATATGTGAATGCTTACTGTTATTACTACTTTTGTTAAGCAGCCGTTACTAGCTTTAATGGTTATAGAAGTTTGTGTTGGTTGTGGTTTCCGTACTATACAAGGTGACATATGAGGATCTAGAGCACGGCTGGTAGCGAAAATTGGGTCATTTTTCCATTTAATGTTTTGCCTACAGTGGCACTCGAGGAATAGAAAATGTTTAGGAGCGGTACGATCGCTGTATTATATTTTAGCCGAGCTGAAAACTCTCAAATACTATCAATCTCAATGAAGTTGATCTAACGTGTAGTTTTATAAATAGGTAAAGATTTTGTAGCTCAGTGCGAGTAAGTACGACTGCTGTGCGAGGGTCTCGCGTTCGATGACCAAGTCGTGCAAAGGGCAATTAGTTATTTTTGGCTAGAAATTCAGTGCAGTTTTTGGTTACAATTCTCAACTTTTGACGGCGATTTAGAAAAACATGATTAAGATATTTTTGCTCCTATTATCAGATTAACTATCCCATCTGGTAATCAGAACTAACAACCACGCATTCAATTCAGAAATATCAGGGGTATACACCAAACCACCGCGTAGCAGGACAGTAAAGCCCTCTTTAAGCCTCGTTTAAAGTAGGGCAAACCATAATGCTCTGGAAAAATGGCGGCATGTAGCTTATACCAGAACTTACACGATACTAGACTACTCTGTACTAGACAAAAACTATTTGAAATTTAAAAAAACAGCCTGGGAGTCGGTCTCCCGCATCAAGGATTCCGTACGAACTTGAAAATTTACTTTTTATGTACAAGCAGTACAAATCAGCTGTAGGTAGGACATGGAAATTTCATTTCGAAACTTCGTCAATAATATACCTGTCATCAATTATATTCGGATTTCTTTTATCCAAAGTTTAATTGTTACGTTGTTTAAATCAGTTCATGATAGGGTTTAGGATGATTAAAACGTTACTCCATGTATTTCATGGTACAAATATCCTGAACACTCGACCTGAAACTTCGAAGTTTATTTTTTACTAGATTTGCACGCAGCTTCGCTCGCGTAAAGGTCGTGAAGGTCAGCTTAGGTTAACAAGTGTTTTTTTTCTAGATGAAAGATACCCTTTGTCCTTTTCTGCACCCATAACCACGTGTATACAAAATTCCATTTTAATCGATTCGGTAGTTGAGGCGTGAAAGCGTAACAAACAAACAAACAAACTCACATTCACATTTATAATATAGTTAGGATACTAAGCTTATTTGTCACGTAAGTAGTAGAAAGAAGTATACGTAGTCTCTATAGGATTAAGTTTGTATAATAGCAAAATATTTCCGCAGTCAATTTCTATCTTAGTAAAACATTAACACTTAGTGTAAAATAGTTCAACATCCCATGGGACCACATTCTACATAGTTCACACATTTAGTGTTACGTGATATCACACTTCACAACAGAAGCCCTTATAAGTAAACCTCAAATTACTTGGGAATTATTGTTACCTCAAAGTTAGGAGGAAAATTCGTACATATTGCCCGCAAAGCGCCTGTGTTATGTAAATATTTTCTACCACCATAACTGGGATAAAAATAATATTAGAATGCGGAAAATCTCAGATATACAAATATGTGGCTTTTAGATGGTAACCCTTATAATAAGTCGGTTTTAAACATAGGACGTGGAATACTGCGCGCCGCGCTTTTCCTAGTGAAAAAAGTGATAATAATATTCGTGCCGAGTGAACGTCGTTGAGCGCGGACAGCATGGTTAGTTCGACAATAATTATGATACATTTGTTCTTTCTTGCCTTATTAGGATAACAAGTAGTTCTTTGTAAAACTATACAGTTACTACTTTTAGACTATATTCGTTCTACCCTAATTCTAACTAATATTATAAATGCGAAAATGAGTTTGTTTGTTTGTTACGCTTTCACGCCTTAACTACTCAACCAATCAACATGAAATTTTGCATACACGTTGTCAGGGGTACAGAATAGGACATAGGTTACCTTTCATCCAGAAAAAATAACTGTTGTAAACCTAACCTAACCTAACCTACACTTACGCGAGCGAAGCCGCGGGTGAAAACTAGTAATAAATAAAGGTGACAAAAACAAGAAAGCCGTGACATCAAAATCAGTCTCTACGTGTATGTATTGTCCCTAGTTCCAGTAACTGGGGACAGTACATACATACTGATTTTTATGTCTTGTCCTTTATTTACTAAATAAGACAAGTAACACAAAAATTACTGTGGTATTTTCTTATCTCAATGATGGATAATATAAACAAAGTATAATAATTATTATCAACTGTAGTTATGGAGTTATGTTGTATAGAAAATAACAAGCGAGTTCTAATATGGACTTTGTTACATTTGTCGTGGTCATGGTCTTGAGGTTGCTGAAATGGGATGCTTATTAACAATGTAGAGGCGGATTATTTCAAAATAATATACATACTTTTTTGTCAAATTGTTTTAAAGTGTTTCAAGTACTGAGATTAACAAACAGTAATAAGTTTGCATCAAGGGACACAAAGATGGCTGACTGACTTAGCATAAAATATTCTAAATTTAAGCAACTATTTAAATTCATGGGTTGATGACATAACATTTGGATGTTGTTTTTTAAAGGTTTTCTTGGTGGACTCTCAAGATCGTTTACCGTAGTCTATAGATACTTTCAATACCAGAAGTATTTTATACGCGGCCACTCTTTGCCGAAATGCGAATCAGGAATCGCTGGATGATCTAATGTGTCCTTGTAAAACATTTGGATATTTATAAATACTATGCTGTTTTTCAAATCAAATTAACAAATGGAATACTTTTTCGATACTTGTAAATTGATATAAGAAAAAAGGCATATATTTATTTGGTATTTTAAGCGATCTTATGTACCTTCAAGTCTATTGTATTATTAATGTTATTAACATTGATAATAAAAATAGAATCATCATAATAATTATGATTATGTAACAGACACACTCATAGTACGCAATAGATACACTTTTCATATGAAAGTAAAAATACAGATATTTTTGTAATAGCCTCATACAAATAAGCATGATAAATACCGTATGTAATAATCTATTCATCTTTGCTTAAACCAAGGCCACCCTTTAAACTAGAGTAGCACCACACTATATACTGGAGTCTGCTGTCAGTAGCAGCAGTATCTTGTATTATATTCCTACAGTGAGTGTTGTCAAACTTCATTAAAAAGCACTATGCTAACAGCAGTAGATCAGCTTTAGTTCTTTACGCTGACAGTACAGCCATTCATTTTTAGAAGCCAGGTATGGGCGAGTCAATTGCCAACGTCCTTAGTCTACGGTAATCGCTTATAATTAGACAGACCGTACACTCGTTACCCATATAGGTGGTAAGTTTCCCCGACACAAAAAAAACTCCAGAAAGTAAAAAAATAAAATTCCGCTATCGGCCCTTTAACTTTATTAAATAAAAGAACCTATTAATAATTTTAAGATGAGCGTAGACGAGTCGGGGACCGGATTATAATTTTTTTAATTAGGTAAGTAAGCTAACAAAGAGAGCTGATGAAAAATCTTCATAGATTGTAGCTAAGAACCATCTCGGTAAGGTCAGCTTCCAAACAAAAAAACCACATCATACATCGTTATCGGTATATTCGTTTAGGAGCTACGATGTCACAGACAGACACACATTAATCTTATAATACCCCTTTTTTGTTATTAAAAGAAACATAAGTTATTTCAAAGAGATGAACCACATAATCCGATCTTCAACTACAGCCATATTATCGTCATCACTTGCATATTACACGTTTAATTTCAATTTACCACAGGTGAAACGCAAATACACATATCTTACAAAGCTTGATACCAAACAAAGCGGTTACCGAAATGAGTCCCCCAGTACGCATTATTTAACCGGATAATAATCTAGTAAATTTGCTAGACCGAGAGAGAATACAGTCGCCGGTAGAGGCAATCTATACCTACGTAGTAACCGAGTCTTGGGAGCCGGTTATGTGTCAAAAAACACAGTATTACCAGTAATGTCAAGGCCGAAGTAATTCCAAATTGTTTTAACAAGATATTTGTTCAAGGCGATGGTTCAGGATAAATATTTGGCTTATACATATTTAGCGGAGTAACGTTTTTATCTTTTGATCAAAGAGAAAATGTTTACAAAGGCTGCGAGGGAAATAGTGCTAGATGTTTATCAAAATAACATTCTTTATTTAATGTTATTATAATAGCTGTCTTGTTAATCTCGTGGTGTTTTTTGCTTAGGTATGCAGCTTTTCATGAGGTTCTGCGTTTAGTTCTGTAATGGGTAGTGCATCCGGAAATGTTTCCTATAGACAATAGAAGGCCTAAGTTATTATTGCGTGCATCTTAAATGGTTGTTGAGTAAAGGTGGATCAGTAATATACATGAAAATTATAACAGAGAAAAAAGACAATCAATGATGTATAACTAGAACCTGCAACTTCAACAATATGTGTCGTCACTCTGTCAACTAAGCTATTTATGGTCCTACGTTAGGCGTCCCACACATTAGGCGTGCGCGTTCTTCGGGCGTGTGAGCGACGCGGGCGCCGCGTGCGTGCCGCGAGCGCGCTGCGTAAGCGTCGCGTGTTGGTGCCGTGTGACGTGTGTGCAGCGAGCGCGCGGCGCGCACGCGGCGCTCGCCTTGGCTGTGACTGACCCTGTGACTGATCAAAACAGTAGCGGGTGGCGGGGATAGCGGGCGAAGGGGTAAGAACGCGACGCGAGCGCCGCGTGCACTCTCCACACGCCGCAGGGCAGCAAAACGCGACGCTCACGCAGCGCGCTCGCGGCGCGCACGCGGCGCCCGCGCTACTCTCACGCCCGAGGGACGCGCACGCCTAATGTGGGGTCAGCCTTAGGGATTGAAATATGTGTTTGTGTTTTGTATTGAACGCGATGCTATGCGTCATCAATTACCTAGCTCTTCGGAGATTCTCAGACATGTGTGTAAATCTACAAAGTAGCTTAACTTAAAATGTAATAAAAATACTTCACGCAGTTATTTACAGTATTTCTTTAGACATATTCTCTTTACTTGAAGAGAACATTTTTGTATGAGCTGGCGGTATGACGAAAGCGCCGGTAAGCTCACCCGTTACGTTAGAACGCAGGTGCCTTGCATATTTCCCACGACATACTTTTCGCAACTAAAATTAGGATATGACGTCAGAAACTATGTTCTAAAATTTAAATTTATGAAGGCTGACGTTGGATCCGTTTTCAAACACAAAATAAAGAAAGAAATGATTTCAATAAAATAGTTCTAGATATATGTATATTAAAAGTGTTGTATATATGCATATTTATCGTATATTATATCGATTATACGAAATTTTTATTACACATACATATTTTTGACACAGTTCTTTTTATGGGTGAAATTTACCCTATGGCTTTTCTTTTTTTTTTTCAGAATCAGATCTTTATTTGCTTTGAATGTAGGTACAGGTATAAGATTTTGTACATCATTGATGAGATCGGCTACAGTCTACCTTACGGCATGCAAATTATTACATAAATTAAAATATTAATAAAATCAAAACAATGTCAAAATCAAAACATAAAACAAAACAGAAATTAAATTGAAGTTAATTAACAATTAGATAAACAAAACAAAAATTTAAAAGAAGTCAATTAACAATTAGATTAACAAAACAAAAATTAAAAAGAAGTCAATTTTCAATTTGTTAGGTACAGAAGTCGTACATGGTTAAATTGCAATAAGAAACAATCATTATCTGGATAAACTCAAATCATTTCTGTTCCTGACAACGTGAATACCAAATTTCATTATGATCGGCCGAGTAGTTAAAGCGTGAAAGCGTAACAAACAAACAAACAAATTCACATTAGTTAGGATACCTTGCCGAAAATGTGTTTTAAATGAGACTAGTTTTTGCCTGCGGTATGCAGTACGTATATCTTACAGAAACGCATATCCATATAAAATGTTAATCCTTATTATATCGATAATCTTGTGTGTTTAATTAAGTCATGACCTATTCGTGAGCCAAATTGCATCTAAATCCATTGGATTCCATGTGATTGAGTAACAAACACACAAACATTTTCACAAACATTCACATTTATAACATTATTAGGATAGTAGGATTACTCACAAAATTCTTGTATACTGGCTTAGTCACTAATTTGGTTATTGCTTGAGTACAGAACAATACGCGTGTCTCAAAGCAATACAGCTTAGATTGGTACCGGGAGTGCAACAGGGTTATTAATCAGGCCTTGGAAATGTTTAGCAGTGGTTTGCATCCTGGCTTCTGTTGGATTTTAAGATAATTTATGATGTGGTTTGAGCTGGCAACTGAGTAACTCCCTGTGTGAGAAGCTAATGCGAGCGAATTTAATACACCGGCCTCATAACAAGAGGTAACGTCGACATTTGTGATGACAAGGTACGTATGTATTGTCTATCATATTATACACTGCTTTAAGTCAGGCTGCCAATGGAAGCAGAGCGGCCTCAGTACAGACACCTTACCTAACTCGCAACGTTAAGATGAAATACGGACAACGTTTTGTATTTACAAAGGTGTTCAAAATGAATGAATAATGGTACAAGAGCAAAAAAATTCATTTTTGTTCTTTTCATAATTTACCAAAATCGATTAATTTTATTGCTGCTTTAAGCCCTCCAGCCAATAAAATAAATAAATATAAATAGACATGGTCTATATCCTTTAAATGTCGTCTATGGAACATATATTAAAATTGGTTCAGTTTTGGAGGAAGAAATCATTGGGTAGTATTTCGATATTAAATATTAAATATCGAAATACTACCCAATGATTTTGGATCTATGATTAGTCCGAGCTGTAGTTCTCTCTTTAGCAGATTAATATTGCCAGCGCGACAGCAAAAGATCCGATAAAAACACTTAAAATGTTTTAATGTATTTTCTCTTTAATTTCATGAATGTACTTCCACCAACAAAGAATCGAGTGGAAAGGACAGAACAAGAGAAAATAGTTAGTAGCGAACTTGTTTTAGTCATATTATATTCATTCAATGGCGGCCTCGATGGCTTAGTGGTTACTATAACCGACTGCCACGTCTGAGGTCGCGGGTTCGATTCCCGCACAAGTCAAATATTTGTGGGCATGAACATGGATGTTTGTCTTGGTCTGGGTGTTTCTATGTACTCTTATAATATGTATGTACTTAAAAAGAAGTATATGTGTATGTTTATCCATTGTCTAGTAGGTACCCATAGTACAAGCTCTGCTTAGTTTGGGCTAGATGGTGTTGTGTGTATGTGATAGAATATTATTATTATGTTTATTATTATTATTCATATAGAACGAGACGTTATTAAGTTTCTCTACCAAGAAGTTTTCAGTTGCAGCATGAAGTCTGGTACAGTACCCGTAGACAAGAGATTCGCCTACTATTATAATATGGGACCTAAAATCAAAATGTAGGTGTAATTCACCTCTGCTAACCCTTTCAGGTACACACAGCGACACATCAACCTAGACTGTTTGCACTTTGAACTATTAGAAGTTGAACGCTGCGAATCGTGCGGGAGAGAGTGCGTTATATTTTTGTTATTTTGTCTCATTCACGCTGAACGGGACGTGACGCTCTATCCTTACCATTACATCGACACCACTATGCACCGTACCTTTCCAACAATTCTCTATTGCGTATGTAGCGTAGTTATGCGTATATAGGGTGTTTAACTTAATGTGTAGCCGTGTGTAGATAGCGTGACTATGCATGTACATCGTACATGTACGTCAACGCATAGTAAAATCTCGTGGTAGATAAGTCAAAAGTTTTCGACAGAAATCAAAAGTTAGGACATTTTTCAATATTTACCGAACAAAAATGCTGATGACTTCGGCTGTGTAGTCGATCAATAAATTCGGAACTTCTGAAAACCTAATATCTCTAGAGTATATAAAGGCGTCAACGTTCGAGTCCGATATAGGGTTACCATTAAAAAGCGGATATAAAGACAGGATAAAAAATTAATTAATTTAAGGTATCGGAATTGCGATTTGATCTTTTCGTTTGTGGGTTTGATCTTTACCCACTACATTGAATCTATCGACGTTAGCTTCTTATAAACACAATCATTTAAAATACACTTTAAATTGCAACCTGTATTACAGGATATAAAAAGCTAAGGTACTAAGTAACTACTTCTCTTCCAAGTGTTCTTAAAAACTCACTTTCCCTAAGTCCAACTCTCTAATTATATCACTTATTTATTGACCCTTATTCCCCACTGTATATAGCAGCGATAGCCTAGTGGGAAACCGTTAGACTGCCACGCAGAGGGTCTCGAGTTCGAACCAAAGGCGCGCATCTCTGACTTTTCGAAGTTATATTCGTATTAAATAGTTAATTATCGCTTGCTTTAACGGTGAAGGAAAACATCGTGAGGAAACCTGTATGTCTGAGAGTTCTCCATAATGTTCTCAAAGATATTATGTGAAGTCTGCCAACCCGCACTAGGCCAGCGTGGTGGACTATGTCCTAACCCTTCTCATAGTGAGAAGAGGCCCGTGCCCAGCAGTGGGACAGTTTAATACAGGGCTGATATTATATTATTATTATTATTATTATTCCCCACTGTCCACCATCCAAGGCTTTGGTTGAACAACTACACCATCCGTGCCATAGTAAAGTTCATTGATTAAATTCTTTTTAAGCTTTTGAGATCTTATAATTCCAATTTTGTACATAATAATATACAATATTTCTACATATTTAATGGTAAAATAAATCATCGTGAGGAAATCTACACGTCTGAGAATTCTCTATAATATTCACGAAGATAACATATGAAATCTGCCAACCTACACTGGGCTCGCGTAGTATAACTTTAACCCATTTTGGGCTGAGAAAAAGCCAGTGCCCAATAGTAGTAGCAGTAGTACAGTGTATACATTGGTACTAGTCGATATTATTTCATACACATTTCAAGTCTTTCAATAAAACAATTTCACTTTACAACGTTGAAGCCACAGAATGTCAAATTCAAATTCAGTGTCAAATATCTTGTCCGAGTTGGACAAGAACACCTGGCCACCTTGTTCAACATTGATAACTTCCTTTGGCATCGCTTCGGCGAAATGCTAATTTTGAGATGGCGTTATGACGCCCTCGAGATTTTTCTCACAATATTTATTTGTAGGTATTTAAAATTGAGTCTATTATTATGTGAGACCTTTGTTGTTTTGGATGTTAATTAAAATTGGATTGGCACATGCATATTTATTTAAGAGAGAAAATAGAGTTAAGACAACATTTATTTTTCATTTTTTACTGAAATATAAATAATGTTTTAGCACTAGCCTGGATTACGCATTAAAACATCACAAGATGTAATGTACTGTATCTTAAACAAGTGAGAAACGGCAATGAATTGCCGTAAATCTTAGAATTCGAAAAAATGGTTCAAGTAATATGTAAAGGTCACGTGATACCACATAACCTTCAGTTCAGAGATCAAAGGTCATAGTCATTTCGGGGGTATATCGACTATGCTGAGTCGATTGGCGTTGACCGCGAGTCTCTAGCTCTTACGGTTCTTGAGTTGAATGTTGCATAACAGACGGACGGACGGACGGACAAAGCTGTTGTATAAGATTTTTTCGAACTCTAAAACTGAATACTCTTAAGCAATTTAAAAGCTTTATTTATTGAAACATAAACAACATTGTTCTATGTCTTTATAATATTTTTTTATTACTTAATGTTAATGCCTTCATAAAGGTATTTTCATGCCAATATATCGGCTTATTCATAGTAAGACATAATTAGAAAACCATTGTGCTCAGACGCGTCCGTATGCTGATGGAAGAACTAATCAAATAAAGGATAACATGCAACTCTTAACAAACTCTTAAAAGGAAACTATTTTGAATGAGCTAGCAATTCAAGTCGATACTAATTCTAGAAGTTCATTCCACCCCAAAATTGATATACTTATCCACGTAGACGCTGTCAAAAAGACGAATGTTTGATAAAATACATTACAAAAATATGGCGTCGCAAATTACATTCTATAAAACGTAAACGAACTTTAAAAAAATGTTGTTTTATATTTTCAAAGTGTCACGTAAACAGTGTTTGGTTGAAACCTTTTGGAAATCACGTTTTACGTGATGTATCATACAAGAAAATGCTTTTACGGGTGCCTAGGATACTTTTAATATTGGCGTTTGAGTATATATTGGCACTGTGGAATAACGATCCATAGCATTGTTCGGTGTCACGTACAGCAATTTAACTTCTGTAGAGTTAAATTTACTGGCACATTCATCAGACTGCAAAAAAAGGTAAAATGTAAATTACATTTTTTGTTCTAATTTGTTATTTTGTAATACAACGGAAGCTACATAAGTACTTATCATAAATACGCCCGAATAGCTCTAGCAAGTAGGAATTCCAGACACCGCTTTTTCTATTCCCAAAGGGTTAGATATCTTTTGAAGATATTCGAGTTGGCAAGACAAGGTACTAGGTAAAATAACACATGTATATTTAGTTAGTCAATATACTTATAGTTAAACTAGCAAATAAAGTCTTTACAGTAAGATCTTTTTAACCCTTTCAACTGTGTATATAATACACAGAGAGATTGATTGAAATTACGCCAGTTCTTTCTCAGGTCTTACGTAATTGGAGCTCGTCCACATTACACATTGTCGTCAATCGGGTACTGTTCCAAACATCACACTGCTACTGAAAATTTTAAGCAGAAAAACTTTTCCTCGGAGCCTCTAGGAGATATATATATCATTTAACTTTATGCTATGTAGGTCTGAGAGGATTGAAACATCAAAATTATCTTGTGTTATCCTAACTAATATTATAAAAGCGAAAATGAGTTTGTTTGTTTGTTTGTTACCTTTTCACGCCTAAACCACTGAACCGAGCATCCTGAAAGTTTACATATACGTTGTCAAGTGTACAGAAACGGACATAGGCTTTCATCCCGGAAGAAATTACTGTTCCTGAGGAAAACAACAATAACGTTCTTATGATAATAGATGGCGCCACGTGTCTTTCGAATCATGATTGAATTATATTATTACAAGCAGAGTACAACCCGAATTGATTGTCAAATTCTAAATTAACGTGAGCGAAGCCGCGGGCAAAAGCTAGTAAGAAATAAAACACATAAAACCGGTACAGTGATTTACTTTGCCACTACCAAAACGTGGCATCAATTCCCGGCACAAAAATATGATTGTAATTAATTTGTGTACGTGTCTTCGTTGGGAATAATGTAACATACCACCTGACTAAAAAAGTAGTCAAGACTTTGAATAAAATTTTCTTAAACAATTTCATAAACTTTTTGTTGTGGTGTACTTATTATAAAATCTATTACTTTTATGTGTGTAAAAAAATATCATACTTTCACCAAATTTTCTGAATTACCCTCCGCGTCAGGTGCCATGATAATGCCTAGCTACGTCTAGCTGCGATGGCCTCATTACCTTAAAAGAAATAACCAGAATTTTTTCACACATTGCTAAAGAGAATCTTACAAAATATAGGCACCTTTTATACGCTCGGCCAATACACTCACATGAATACGTAGAAAGGTTTAATTTGGAAGTATTTGGTCAGGTCCACCCTTGGGATTAGGTGTATTGCACGACTCGAACCCTGGGCCTTCTACATTGTGTAAAATGAACTGGCTAAATCCGGTTTTGTCTCCGTGAGTGGGATAAGTATCTACCAACATAGTATTAAGGCCATGTCACACAATACAGTGCGATACCGCAACGGCAATTACGTTATACTCGTATCATGCCACATTTTGTGTTGCACCACCAATTTTTGATTATAATACGCAGTTAACGGGCCTCATGAACAGTGATGCGGTATGGTTGCGGTGCCGCAGCGTATCGTATGATATTGCCTTTACTATAGGTGCTTTTATATTTTTCAGAATAAATATAAACAAGAAATTTTCACACTTGCGTAGGAGGCAAATAACCTTTATACAAGTGTTTTGCAGAATAAGGTATCCCCTTCAAGAGGTAATTTACTAAGTTACGTGTAGTAGGTATGATAATACCCTACTCAACAGATGAATTCAGTCGAATTCGTGTATTTGGGTATCGTAGTACAAAGCTACCTGTTCTTATTCCTCTTTATTGCGACTTGGTAATTTGAGTGCTAGCAAATTGTTATTACACAATATGTCTTGACACTAGTTTCAATATTAAGAAATGTTGTGTATTACCGCTTATTTTTTTTTTAATAATTATATTCTTTCACATACACACAACACCATCTAGCCCAAACTAAGCAGAGCTTGTACTATGGCTACTAGACAATGGATAAATATACATATTTACTTTTTTTTTGTAAATACATACACATTATACACAGAAACACCCAGACCAAGACAAATTATTGTAACAATAATTATGTAGATGTAACATGTAATGCTGTTGGTGTACCAACGAATAAATAAATAAACATCCATTTCATGCACACAAATGTTTAACTTGTGCGGGAATCGAACCCGCGACCTCAGGCATGGCAGTCGGTTACACTAACCACTACGCCATCGAGGCCGATTATTCTTTGTCAACCAGTCGTGAAAATGTTTCATGCAAATGCCATATACTTGTTGACGCATGTATTGTATTCTATTGTGGAATGCTTCAAATTGGAGTATTTCTGGTGCTCACGACGCGGATGTCCATCAGGAGTTCGGTTTTGTCAAAGTTTGTCTTAATCTATTCTTGGGTTTGGTAATTTGAGGGTGCAAGGTGGGTTTGTAGTCATACAATAGAATAATTGCAAAGAGTGTTGCTTATTCCGTGGTATAATTGATTCTTTGGATCTGAGACGTAAACTTGCACGTTTTCTCAATTATTATTTGTCTGCAAATATGCTGGTTTAAGAATACAGCTCATGGCTTCTGTTCAAGTTCAATTCATGAGCCTAGAAAAGTGCTATTGGCTTTTTCAGTTAGAAAATGCTCAATAGCAGCACGGCTAGCTTCCAATAGGAAGCGAACAGAGGGTACCAAAGTCTATATTTCTGCTCTTACATAATAATGTGAGATCAGAAATAGGTACCTAGAGAAATACCTTGGTACATACCTCTTCGGGAATACAAGTTTTGATTACATATTTATGTGGATTGCACAAAATAAAAAACATATTAAGTTAAATTATCATTTACCAAAGAAATTATAATACTTCGAAGATTTTCATAGTGGCCTTTTTAAACCAAATCCATATACTCTATAGATCACAGAAGACTTGATAGGCAAATGGTAATAAAAAATATGCCAAATATCGACTAAGCGAAGAACCAGTACAAAGTTTATTTACTTAACAAACGTAGTACATTTTCTTACCGTCTAATAATTTTTACGAGAAATGAATAAGAAAACTTTAAAAAAAAATTATTTGATTCTGGCACTAAACATTTAAGTCCGTTATTATTCATTTGGTCTAGCCTGAAAGGATACGATATATACTAAACTATACAAATCGTACACTAGTAAAATAAAAAATGCATCAAAACCATCAAAACTAATAAATCATTATTAGAGTCCGCATCAACAAATACATCTGACCTACTTAAAAATGTTCATAGCACGAAAACATCCGCCAAAACTGTGTGAAAAAGCAAGCGTATTAACATTAATCTGTGAAGTCAAACTTAACCTAAAAACTTCCTTGGTCCATAAAAAGCTTATAAACACGCTCATGTGACTCTGTATGGCAATGAGTTTACTGTTTAGGTAACCGTTTATGATGTCTATAAATGTTGTCACTATTCAAGTTAAGTTCAGTAATCTTGTGAAATTTGGCGATTATATATTTTTTTTGTATATACAAAGTCTCACGCCTATGTCTTCAGGGAGTATATTTATCTGGGCATCTAAGTAGCTGTTACATAATTTCTACATCTATACTAATATTATAAAGCTGAAGAGTTTGTTTGTTTGTTTGAACGCACTAAACTCAGGAATTACTGGTTAGATTTGAAAAATTCTTTTAGTGTTGATATGTAGCCTATTTATCGAGGAAGGCTATAGGCTATATAATATCACGCTACGACCCATGGGGGCGGCGCAGTAACGATCAACGCGGGTAAAACAACGGGACCATCTAGTAACTAAATAAAATTATAAAAAATGGCTAAATGCATTTAAAAGGGGGTTGATATGTACTAATTTACACTAAATATTTTGTTTTGTTTTCAAAAAGACAAATGCCGCACTAGGAATATTTTCTGTATTGCGGGTGACTTTACAAAAATTCAAACGGACACAAAGAACATTCACTATCGGAACAACCATTTGTAAATCACTCAATTTTTTGTCGCGTGTGGGATTCGAACCCACAACACTCGCCGCAGTGGCACTGGCGAGGCGACCACTTAAACCACTACGCCATCCGTGCAGTCGAATATGGTTTTGATCTCACGTAATGAAGGTAAAGCGTATTGCTATGCACTGGGCACAGTTTCAGGCTTCGTGCTGATACTAAGATTTTGTCGATAGAAAAACCCGATAATTCTTTGCTTGACCCGGAAATTGAGTCCTCATAGACAGCAGTTGTATTCTACAACTAACTAACTTTAGTATAAAATAAACTTCTAGTTTATGATTTATGTATACGAGTAGATATTTTTCGCAGGTTCACCCGCGTAAATGTAGGTTAGGTTAGGACTTATTCTGGATGAAAGGTACCCTATGTCCTTTTCTGTTCTCCTGAAAACGTGTATACAAAATTGTATGATGATCGGTTGAGTATTTAAGACGTGAAAATGTAACAAACAAACAAACTCACATCCGCATTTATAAAACTAGTAAGAATTTTGTATATTCCATTGCTTTCCAATTTCAATAAAAGTATCGATTATTATAAAAGAAATTCTTTTCAAATTGATGTGTCAGTGATGAGCTCAGTGTACAGCGATAATCTCATTATCAGAGGTCTTTACAAACATTGAGGTAAACTGGCATACATAATATTATTATTGAATGGACATTAACTTTATATACTGTATTAATTAATATTCATAAGCATTCTACACGATATACTATAATACATAATATTATAGTTTTCCTAAGCGGTTCTCGTGGGAACTTGAATAATAAACATAATACCTATTTGCATAGACGAGTAATAGCGCTCTGCAGTAACACCCTTAGCGCTAAAGGTACAAGTTCAAAACAATAGCATTCAAGTTAAACAGTGGCACATCCTGCCCAAGCCTATTGGACTTCAGTGCGCTCAGACAAGTAATAAACGCATTTCTAACTCCGAGATACAGACCAACTTGTTTCCATTGTGTTCTGAATATTAGATATTTCACACTACCAGATACTATAGAACTGTGAATGACATCTCACTCTCGAATTCATTTCAAGTGTGCAATTCTGTAAAATCTCACAGTCAAACTCACTTTTAAATCCACAGTGAAAATTTAATTAACTTAATACTTAAGTAATAATATTCTATAATAATAATAATATTCTACCACATACACACAACACCACACACAACCATCCTTGCACTTTTACGTACCCGATAGTTATACACGAGGTGCTGGACGGAGACAACATCCACTCCTTGCTTGCCCACCATTATGGCGATTAAATTTAGGCAGTAATAGTCCAACGGCTAGAGCAATTCAATTAATTAATAAGTTTTTACAAGCTGATCCTAATGCTGACATATTTTATGATAAATTAAGTAAATTATCCAATTCAATATTTCTATTTCTAAACATGACTTGTAAATATTAATAAACAAATATAATTGTGTAATGTCTTGTATAATTTGTAATCTGTTTTTAATGTTCAAATTCTATTGTGTATTTTCTATAGATAGTTTTAGAATTGTATAGCTTCACTTAACATATAAGCGATTTGGTTTGTAACTGTAAGCTTATATTGTTTTATTAAATAAAACTAAATAAATAAACACATTCTAGCCCAAACTAAGCAGAGCTTGTACTATGGGTACTAGACAATGGATAAACATACATTATATACTTTTTTTTGTAAATACATACATATTATACATAGAAACACCCATGTTCATGCACACAAATATTTGACTTGTGCGGGAATCGAACCCGCGACCTCAAACGTGGCAGTCGGTAACACTAACCACTACGCCATCGAGGCCGTCAGTTGGACGTCTAGGTTTATACTTAGTATTCATTTGCATAGCTGCAGAAATGTGGACTTGAAAAGTACGTATAAATAGGTTCTATTCTTCGAGGCCTTAAGCTCGAATTATGTGATTCTTCTATGTTCTTAAAAAAACAACAACAATATAAAACGTGAAATTGGCTTACTTATGAAGGTCTTTGATATTCACTTGAAATCGTAGTAGTAGTAACGAAACATTATCTTATCTTATTTGGGGGCCAGTCAGTGTAGACCGGCGACACTTCAAACCAGTGGGATCTTTTGTGTCGGCCCCGAGATCTATCCCTTAGCTATCTCCCTATGAATGTACTACGAAGCAGTAACTAATGACATATTGACTAGTCAATATCCCAACTTCAAGGTACCGAGATAAATACCCATCTGACCCTCAAACATGAGCAATTCTCCACATTTTGTATTCCGCAGTTGTATTCTGCAAGAACTCATTAACGAACTCACTACTGTATTCGATTAATTATCACTGAACGCGAATTATCTAATTCGATTTAAATGGGATTCATCGTTAACTTATTTGAATCTCTGGGCCATAGCGTGATGTTATATAACAGAGCCTAAAGTTCACAAAATAAACAGGCTTCTATTTAATATAATGGATACATAAACTTCGATGGACAGGCTGTCCTACGGATACAGATGATTTAAAATGACTAGTTTCCGAGATTTGCGTACTCAATCGTTGAAACCTAAATATGAAATATAGATAAATATTTGACGTTATTAGAAAACCGGTTTGAGATTCTCAGTTTAAAACTATCTTAGATTTATTTGAAGTAAAATCAATAGTTCCTAAACTATTGTTACTAACGAAGAGAAGTTTGAATTTAATTTGAAATCATTTACAGAACAACACGTGTAGAACAATCTCTATATTGTACGTTTAACGCAAAAGAGTTTGTAGTTTACATAAGACAAAAACGTTCCAGTGACATCTTTTTAGCAAAAACTGAGCATTTTCCACTTATGCTAATGTAACCACTTATTCCAAACGTCTCCGTTCTCAAACGGTGTTATCTTAACCACTTTGTGTAACTACATCTGTGACTTGAATTTCTTTAGAATTAAAATTAAAAGTGTTATGTTACGGAAGCTGTGAAGGCATTCCATACAAATTGATCTTTATAATTAGTCTTATTATGGAACGATTTACATTCATACCGGTGCCACAATGGAGTATATAAAATGCTAAGTGCTAATTGCATCGATAAATTTATGCATAAGATTTTCCCTACTGGATTTTACTATCGGTAGCTAAACTCAATGACGCTGCCATATTATCTCGTTTAACGAATTGGTCATGGCAGTCTGTGGCCTTATGCTTTTTACACTGGAAAAAGGCTCATGCCCAGCAATGGGCTAGTTTAATACAGGGCTGATATTATATTATTATAATTATGAAGTATTAAACCGTAGTCTAGATCAACTTTAGTATATTGCCATCTTAACATAATTGTCCAGAGCTTGACTTTACGTACTGCTGGATACAGGCCTTTTTTCTTTGTGCTACATTCTACGATTTTGTACCAATTTCATCCGAGTTTGGCCAACTATCACAATGCGTCTATTTATTTCGCCATCAAAAGACGTTCGATCTTCTTGTCCTAGGCTTAACAAATCATAAAAAAATAATCCTGCTACAGAGGACTATCTGGTAGAACTCAATTACACCTTCCGAAACAAAAACCCATCTTTGAATGATTACAGCAGCAGCAGCTGGTAGAAAACATAAGCAAAAATTAGTCACCTGACCAAAGAGACCGATTAGTACCTCACACTACAACCAATATTGAAACGTTCAATAAAGACTGCAATAAACAGAAACTTCGATATCTATATCCACGTTATTGTCATCCTTATATTATATCTGCCTCACGCGTTTAAACTTTGATTGCAGTTCAATTTTGTATCGTAACATTTTATGTACAAGCTGCGGGCCGTAACAATCTGTATAGTTCGAAGAGCTTTTATATAATGTTGCTTCTCGTAAGTTATTTGTTTACTTTATACTTCGAGTATTTCAAATTATTACAGAGGATCATGTTTGTATCCTTTAAGTGTCCATCAGATGAGATAGCGGGATTTCTGCTTAAACCTGGTATTTCGCTCAAACTGGTGAAGACCACCCTACAGAAGAACACATTGAAAAAACCTTGTGTTTTGTTCCTGTGGTTGTTTCCAGGCAATGCTGTGCTATCAACCAGCTATCTTCGTCTTTTGCTGCTAGCATTATGACTTTTTTATTGAAGTTTTAGCAACGTCCAAGGAAAAATTCAGTTATACTTTTACCGAGATAGAATTCAGGCACAAGACCTTATAATCAATCGACATGCACCCATGCTCATGTTATTAGACCAACCAGACAATCTTTTGCATACATTTAGTTGGTTAGCAATCTAAATTAATTGGGAAAAGTTCTTGGCCAAGATCACAGAGGCCAGACTAAGATTAAAACTCCAAACTAGCGAATGAACACGAGTTAATGAAAGTATATAAAGTAAGACCTAGGTATCCCAGGATCATTGCAGTTGAAAATCTATAGTTTATTTCTATCTTGGTTCAAACCTGTACTTCTGTTTTACTTGTTCATTACCCTATACAACCATCATCGTAGTTTAGTCGATTCCATCAAAGTCATACTACTTTTACACTCAGTTTACGGTCTACCCTTATTAACTGTAATCATCGTTGTAACACTTTAATAGTTTTCAAACATTCTTTCGTCGACTCGTAAAGTTTAGCTCGTGGTAGATAAAGCTAATAATTCTCGCACTCCCTTTTCAGGGGGAAATTAATTTAAAAGTTTTTCGATTCTTGGTTTAATAGATACTAGAGTCGATAAGCGATAAAACACTTTGTGGTTTCGGGTATTCCATTTAAAAGAAGATTTTTAATCGGTAATCTTTTTTAGAGATCTTCTGTTGTTTTATAATGTAAATTAATGGTAAAATATTAAGTCTGAGTACCAATCCGCCGTATAAAAACTTAAAATAGAGTACCAATCTCGACTCATAAACTTCAAAAGATGACGATTATTTTAATTTAATAGAATACTATTTTTTATGTTTGTGACACTGATTCTAGGTTGGAAATCAATTTTGTACGGTTTAATTCGAGAATTAGTCATGAGTTTACAATTGCCCTATTACAACTCATTTCACTCTACTCAGGAGAAAAATCTTACATCGGGGTGGCTGATTACACTTATTAATGTTGTCTCTAACAAAATGATTGAGAACTCTTCCATTTTATCAGGCGGTCTTTCTACACCATTAAATGAAATGATACGATATCATAGTTTGCATTCCCTATATTCAATCATTTCTCACTACTCTACGGCTGCCTTAATAATTGGGATGCAATTTTCAGAATAAAAAGAATTTTACTTTTAATACCACAATATACAAAAAAAACTTTCCGTTGTTGCGTGAAAGGGATTAAAACACATTTTATTCTTATAATATTAGTATAGTAATAAAAAATAGGTCATTGATATATCGTACGTAACGATTTTAACACAGCACAGTAAACCAGCAAATTTAAAATTTGGGTCACACATATGTACATCTTAATACTAGTATTAAAAATTCACGAAATCAATTTAATCAGACACCTGTGGATATTAATGACTAGAATATAAATTTTCTAGCTTCAAAGGTGCGAGTTGTGCGGTTATCTTATGTGAGGGCTAGTCAGTGTAGACCGGCGACACTTCGACCCAGTGGGATGTATTATGTCGACACTCTCCCAATAACGACTGCCATAGATGTTCATGGCAGCCGGGACCGACGGCTTAACGTGCTCTCCGAGGCACGGAGCAGACGATAATTGTCATTCAATACGCACATAATTTCGAAAAGTCATATAACTTCCGAAAATAAGAGGTGCGCGACGTGGGTTCGAACTCGAGACCCTCTGCATTGCAGTCTGTTGGTCTCTCCACTGAGCTATCGCTGCTTGTTGTGCGGTTAATATAGCCATATTTAGACGCGCTACAAGAATGTTCTAGTTATAAAGAAAAGTCACTTACGTGGCAAATTTGTATTCGCGTGCGAAGAAATTTACCCTAGAAAACTGTTACGTTAAAAGTTTTATAGCTTTAGTCGTAAACAGTTAATAGAGATTTATCGACGGCAAAATTTTCTACATAAATAGACCTCACTGATAATAAACATGAAGGTGTAACAGAAAAGTGTGGGCATATTTAAAGGTCGTAAATAAGGTCCTTCAGAACGAATTTCTTACATAAACGTAAGATTGGTCATTTTAGTAATCGTTTTTTAATTTAGATCACAAAGTAGAGTATATAATTATGTATAAGTATGAAGAAGAAGTTTATGAGTAAGTGAAGTTACTGAATGTTACATTTAGTTTAGGTTTTAGGTTTGAGCCTATGAGAATATGACTTGCAAGAAACTCTTTATTTATTTACCGACATTTACGGCGACTGGCCAAATTGTGTTCCGAATCTGGGTGTTGTTTGTATTTGTTGTTTGAATGTTTGTAACGCTTCATGCGACACAGAAATAAATCCTAGTGCGGTACTTATTTGAATATAAAGTACTATAACTGCTTTTTCCCAGTGAGCAAGAAATCCGATGGCTCTTATCTATCTATCTTTTATCCTATTACCAGGCGCTACATAGGCTATCTGTGCATGGGCTGTGGAGCGTCAATATGCCGGTAACTCGATACACAAAATTAGAGATCTCAAAGGATCTCAAAAGGATTATGAGCATGGGATGCGACAAAATGCAACCATTGCACATATTCAAAAATAATTTTAAGATAAAGGTCCCCACGAGGGACGAATGGAGACAAGGTCTACAATCCCCTGACAAGGGTTGTCTCAACTGGTTCACTGATGGTTCCAAAATGGAAACAGGATCGGGCGCTGGAATCTATGCCAACGACTGTAAGGTGAACGGTCTTCCAAGGGGAAACCTATGCTATAATTGCCTGTGCTCAGGAGAATATCAACAGTGGTGTCACTGACAGGACTGTGTATATTCTCAGTGACAGTCAAGCTGCTCTCAAGGCTCTGGGCTCGTGGAGGGTGGACTCCAGACTGGTTCTGAACTGTGTTAAGCTCCTTAACAAGCTAGGCAGGAAGAACACAGTCAGACTGGTGTGGGTTCCGGGGCATGCAGGAGTGCAGGACAATGATGAAGCTGATGAATTAGCCAGAAAGGGCTCGGAGCAACTGTTTGTGGGCCCCGAGCCATTCGTGGGACTCTCTGAGAGCACCGTAAAGGCAGCTTTGAATGCACACGGCAATGAAAAACACAGGCTAGAGTGGATGGCCTTTAGGGTTCTGGAAGACTCCAAGAAATTCATTGCAAACGGAGCCACAGGCTTCACCCGGAGGTTCTGCGGGTATAGCAAGAGCCAAATGCGACTGCTCACAGGAGTGTTCACTGGCCATTTTGGCACCAAAGACTTCCTGTGCAGATTGAGATTGACACACGATTCAATCTGCAGAGCCTGTGGTGAACAGGGCGAGTCCATATCGCACCTTCTGTGTGAATGCGACGCTTTGACTGGACTTAGGATGGGTCTGATGGGATTGGCATATCCAAACCCAGAAGACTTCAGGCTTCTCCCTCTGAATTGTACACTGCAGCTAATGCAGTACATTCATAAGGAGATAGCTAAGGGATGAATCTTGGGGCTGACACAAAAGATCCCACTGGGTCGAAGTGTCGCTGGTCAGTACAGACTGGCCCCCACACACAAGATAAGATAAGATCCTATTACCTACTTTTGCTATTCCTTCATTTTTATTCCATCTTACGTTTCTCGCTGCCACAGTTAGCAAAGCTCGAGTGATACCCCTGATATTACAAGCAATCTTAGGCTACGCTAGATTATATGCTATACTGGATAAGATACCAAGCTAGATAAAAGGCTACGCTAGATTACACGCTACACTGGAGGTCACTGGAGATCAGAGGTTACGCTAGATTACAGACTAGACTAGATCATAAACTATGCAAGATCTTAGGCCACGCTACGTCATAAGTTATACTAGATCAGAGACTACGCTAGATTACAGGCTACGCTTAGATTATAAATACGATGGACGTAGGCTACTCTAGATCATAGGCTACGCTAGATCACAGGCTACGCTATGTCATAGGCTAAGATAGATCAGAGGCTACGCTATGTCATAGGCTACGCTAGATCAGAGACTGCGCCAGATTTCAGGTTACGCTAGATCATGGACACGCTAAATCGTAGGCTACGCTAGATCATAGACAATGCTACATTGTGATGTAGCATTGCATCTTGATATGCTAGATCAAAGGCTATTCTTATCAGTTACTATCAGATGGACCGCATGCGCTTGTTGTCAATCCAAGCGCAAAATTACTAGTGTTAAACCCATGAGTGACTCTAACGGTACTGGACTGTGCAGTTAGCTTGGCAATTATTGTAGATTTTTATACATCTTCCATTCTAAGATGCCTAAACGATGAAGAATTATTAGAGCAACATTTTGCCCACGCATTAAGGTCGCTTGTAATATTGACCGTTTTTATAGCCATAGAGTGTAGACCCAAAAACCCCATCTACTTACAATTTCCTTACAAAAATATCCAATCGTCTTTGCTTGACCTTTGATTTTGGGACGGGAAATCAAACCGGAGCCTTATTATCGGTAATAGTTCTAGTGGCTATATGAATATGAAGGCAATCCTTTTTTAATAGGGTTTTATAAGCTAGGCATGTAGTACGGAGGTAATATTTTTTTTGAAGTTAAGCCTTCTTTAGCGGCGTTGTGCACTTTTTTGTGATGGGTAAAAAATGTTAAACTCGCGTCAGGACACGTAACCTGATCGAAAATTCGTAAGACGGAGGGAGAATTGTCATGTTTGTGTACGATAACGCAATAAATGAATATTGTATTTTACCACATAAATGATAGTACGTTTATACTGATAATTAAAGCAATTCGTGCAAAATTATTCCCTAACCATTCCAAAATATCAAAAATGCACAACGTTAATATTCAAGTTTTCACTTCTGCCGGCACTCTCAGAGTGCAATTCGTTGTTTTTTTATCTAATGTCTTCCCACTTCTAGACTACCAATAAAAGGTTTATGAACTTTTGTATTGATTTGTGTTCAGTATTTTAACCATGCGTGTAATTTTTGTATTGTATTCAATACAAAAATTAAATACTTATGCCTATACCCATTTCACCAGATACGATTATAGGTACCAAGCCAATAAAGCTGAAAATTTAAATTTAGGACCGTGTTTTAACAAACATGACGTAAAACATATTTTTCTATAAATATAAATTTATTCATAAAACCGTTGAGTGTTTTACACTAATATACATAACTAGCGATAAAATAACTAGTGTTTTTTGACACGATTTTTGCCATTAAACAAAAATCCATATGACCCACATAATGGTAAACAGTTACACCTAACGAAGCAGAAATACTAGCGACTTAAAAAGAGAGTTGTGAACCGTTCGATTAACGAGTTTGCTAGGGTAATGCATAAAAAAAGACCAAAATCTTGATAATAGTAGAGCGCTTCCGCATAAAGCCTGGATATCCTAGCTGGGATCTTCTGTAGGGTAAAGAAACTTCCTCTGCATATTCACAGAAATTCGAACGATTCCGATGTGCCTTGCAGACTTCTTACGATGCGGTAATTTTTTTTAAAAGAACGCTCCCACTCTTTCTTTGCTCCATGTGTCGCGAGTGACTTTAAACGCCAGACACAAGAACAACCAGATCCGAAACAACTGTTTGTGGATCACACATTTTTATCCCGTGATGATATCAAACCTTTAAACTTTGGCGCGTGACAAGTGACGGTTGGCGCGTGACAAGTGACGAGACGAGGACTAACTATTACGTCATTAATACGCTCTTATGTAGTTTACCAGTAGACTATAGTGCCAGTTACATTAGGTGAGGTGGCTGCTAGTGACAGCTCGTATACTCACAAACAGTTGCAAATGCGCTCACACGCAATCTCGAGTGCTTATACCACTACACGCGAACATGCGACTTTTTCAAGCAGCACGGAATACTATGCATTTAAGAAATGAGAATAAGGTCTAAAATGCAGCGCAACAGGCAATGCTTCCTCCTGTGCTGTGTCTCAGTCTGAACTGAACCTTAGCGTGACATAAGAACAGTGATCCAGAAAATAACGTACACATTATATTTTTTCATAAAAATATAAGCCAAGTCTGTGAAATATAATGTAATCTAACGTATAGAAGATGATGAATATCGGTGACATTATTTTTCTTTGCCTAAGTTATGTAGGTACGTAGGACGTTTTTATAATAAACGAAAATGTCTTGAAATTTCGTCTTTGCTATTTACATTACTTATCTATAATTTATTCTAAAGGGCCTTGTAATTTAATTTCTTAGTCATATGTTATTATACAAAAATAGTTTCGCGGAGGTCTCTAGTTTAATAGTTTAATATATCATTTTAGTATACAATATTAATATGTTAAATAAGTCTACAAACCGGGGTTCCACTGCAAGCAGAGTGGTCACCGTAAAAGCGTCAACGCAATGTTAAACTTTATAGAACTAATTCATCTAATAAGGAGTCTAGCGGGAACGATTGAACGAGTAAAAACAGTTAAAAATGGACTCGTTCCAATCGAACAAGTAAGTATTAACCATGCTATTCGGCAAAACATAAAAATGGTCGAAACTCATCTTTGGTAGAAGATAGAACCTATTATAGCCAGTTAAACGTTACGCTCGGCTATTTCTCGCTCATTATGCTTCTGCAGTGGAAAGTGGGCTTGATAGTAAGCGATAACCATTACTTATTTAGATCACTTGCAATACCAGTACCATAATGTGCGCGTTCTTAACCCTAGAAAATTAAATCACAGATGGGAAAAAGGAAAGTAAAAGACTGGGTAAAGTAGTACATACATACATAGATTCACGCCTGTTTCCCAGAGGGGTAGGCAGAGAGTTAGTTATGTGAGCCTCCGAATCATACTGCTAAATGAAACGCAGTTACAGTGTTAATACTCTTGTGCCGATTACCTATTAGTGTTTCCTATTCGAACCGCCAACGAATACTGACTGACTTGATTGCACGGATGGCGTAGTGGTTTAAGTGATCTCGCCGCTGCCACTGCGCCGAGAATCGTGGGTTCGAATCCCACACGGGACAAAAACTTGTGTAATCCATAAATGGTGGTCCATAAGTGTAATCCATAAAGTCCCCGCGACACATTTATTACTAGTACGGAATTAGCATTTAAACATAGAAAAAAAAAAGAATATACGACACACAACAAAAAATAAATGATAATTTAAACCAATAACTTTAAAATACATTGAAATTCGACTTACAGCTCATTAACTGGGAGATGCATCGCTTTAATTTTATTCATTAATATTATTATGTATTTATACTTTATTTAACAGACGATAAACCACAAAGCTTTTAACAGAGAAAGCGAGCTTTTAAAATTCACATGAAGCTGAACCGTCAGTGATACAAAAAATTAAGCCGTCTTTTTTAATATAAAACATTTTTACAGTCTATGAGAATACAAGAGTTGATGTCAGCATAATACGGTTATAATTATTAATTATAGGGATAAAACACAAGAGTAGTGATGCGTGATTACCAACAAAATAATTGAATCCTTCGAATATAATTATTGTTTGATTCCACATTCTAATTTGAATTGATCAGTAAATACTGATTTTTGCGATAATCTATATATTAATACGTGAAGCGAAAACTTTGGATCCCTTTTTACGAAAATTGGGCGGACGGAGGAGTATGAAATTTCGCACACTTATAGTTTATACTTATAAATATATTAAATTAATGAAAAAACACTACACGCACACAACCATGCATTTGACACACGCAGTCGAAGCGCGTAACTATGGTTACATAAATTAATATTATAATGACATACGAGTATATCAGCAATATCTTACAGGCAAACTTTGGTCGAATTTCGGGCATTAGGCGAGCGCTAGTATAATATAATTATCGAATACTCGAGTCCCAAAGGAGATTGTTCTTATTTGCGCCAAGACCAACAAGCATTTAATTTAGATAAAAATATTATTATATTTTAATATACTTATTACCGCTTTACGTATCAAACGGACACTTTGCGTTCCTTATTTAATATTTAAAAGTACCGGAACAAAGAACAGTGAAGATGCCGCCATCTTCGACAATTTAGACACCGATTACGTGTTGGTTAGGGATGTCCATTTTTAATTTTTTATTAACTCGATTTGTAATACTGTGATACATATTTTATATTTATTTAAGTAGTTGTATTAAAATTAATAATAACTCTTTCCATCTAAAAAACTAACAAATATTTACAACAATAAGATGGCAGTGTAATATCCTGATATACATAAGTTTGACAAAAAATATTAAAAGTATTTTTAAAATAACCACATTTTAATAGGCAGACAAGCAATACTACAATTTTGCTGCAATTGCATCGTTAAGCACAGAACCATAGGCTGTTGCGCTCATATTATGAGTATTATTTGGTATTTAAGATTTGCTAGATAACAAAAAATAACGTCGATCCCCCTGCACAATTTTTAGATAGCATTCTGATAACAGATGTAGATGAAAACGAAGAATAAAACTTGAATTATGAATGAATTTGTTTTTATTTTTACTAACTACTACTTTTGATATTAATCCAGCACTTGGGCGACACCAAGCGTCACTCAATGCATTATTTTATTATTATTTACATATTCTTAACAACAACTTTAATTGATATTGATATTTAAGCACCTACGTATATATTTTACAGAATCTCCATGCTTGTCTAGTCACATACTTAGCTACAAACAGTTATTTAATCGTAGTAATTATATTAGTGAAAAATAATGTTTTCAGCACGATGGTAAAATTCAACTAATCAGTCAATTCAACACACTGCAGTCCACTGTTGGACATAGACATAGGTATATTTTTTCTTGTTGCATCAGATTTCGTATCTTGGCAAAATATTATTAAATTATGTATGTATAAATACTAAAACTATGATCAATCACGACTTGATCACTACAAGATTCGATGTGTGTACCTAATTATGGTATATAAAAATGATATATATAGATATAAATAAAACTTTCTTTACGTATTAACCTATTAAATCGCAACAGCACACTGGCGGTAGCCAGCATTGAAAGTTTAATATACCTATAGATATTAATACGTGAAGAAAATGTTGTACCAATTTTGACACAAAAGAATTAACGTTTACATATAGAAGGAAACAAACAGCAAATATTATAGAAATTTGGTCCATATTCGACCATTAATAAAAAATTGTCGGAGAGTAGGACGGCAACACTCGCTTTTGACATGATGTAGCAACAAAATATAGGCGTGGTATTATACTTCGTACGTATACTAATGATAAGCAAATACAAGAGAAATAAAACAATAAAGGTTTACTGTGATTATCTCTGATTTGATCTGTAACGCAGCGAGTTCGTCAACCGAATGTGCCCGCGCACGAGTATCCGGCGCTTATATAACGTCAATATGATAGTGACAGTTATAACTGTCACTTCAACTGACAAACTTACGCTTGTCGTTCCGAAACAAACCAATAGATGGCGCTTTATGCAACTCCAATTACAGAAATAAATTACATTCCAATGATTATTTTCTTGATGCTCCGACAAATAAATAAACGACCTCAAAATGTCCTCTGTTCCATCCAATGATTTTCGTGATGAGCTTTCTGAACGAAGCTTCTTTAAAGCATAAAACTCAACGTTCTACTTTACAAACTTATACATTTACATCACAAACTTAGACAGATAACTCTTCGCTTTGCAAATAACTTGAACGTGCTCAGAATTTCAGTCTCAAAATTCTAGCAATTTTTGGAAAAATATCATTTTGCTCAGGCTTATTAAGATTAAACAATATTATACATACCTTTCACGGTTAGTTAGTCTAACAAGGGCAAATATAAATAAACCTATTTTCTATTGTATTTATTAGAAACAGTTTGTTTTCTTAGTGTTTCTGTCTGTGTAATTTGTAACTGAGCACGATTTCCACATATTTATCGTATATTACGGCGTTTGAAATAATCTTTAAATAATAATAATAATCTTTATTTGCAAAAAAGGTTTTACAATATTAACACTTAGATTATGTACACTGTAACCTTAAATAATAATAAGAAATTCATGACCCAAAAGGTGTTATGTTGAACTCTGGTACCCATGGTAAGATTTAACTTGTGTTATGGGTACCAGTGCCCTCACACGTAATTACTAGATTAAATTAAATTAAGGAGCGATTATACATAATGTGCACAATATTAATATTTATGTAGGACCCTATTTGATCATCTGACATAATTCGAACAGCCTCATATGAATAAATATATAAAATGTTATATTATGTGCGGGTACGTATGTGCGTGTGTGTGTATGTATGTATGTATGTAAGTGTGAAGTGTTTATGTATTTAAGTGTAACATAGTGTTTGGATCATTGTAAGTAATTTTACTACAGAATAGATATCTTTAATAATTTTTCAGTGTCATCATAATTTAACACTTGTAAGAAATTATACACCTTCCTTTTACACTCTTGCCTACAGAGGGGGTAAATATTGCAAAGTTTATTAATCTGGTTATACAAGTGACTACTGATGACGTGATAATGGTGTTGAGCAAGGGATGTTCTTGAGTTATGAGAGTCACATACTTTATATTGTCTACGAGTTTGAAGGGCATTTACGTCATATACTATAGAACGGTGCTTGCGTAATATGGTTTGAAGTACAAAGAGCTGTCTAACTGTAAGAAACTTACACTCTGCGTAAAGGATTTGTGTGGGATATCTGAAAGGTCTGGACATCATGATTTTTAGGACTGCTCTTTGCGCACGCTCGACTTGTAGTAGATGCGTCTTATGAGCCCCACCCCAGACTGTAATACAGTATGTGAGTAAGGACTGACACAGCGCATAATACATAGTCCTAAGAGTGTCGGTATCCGCCGAATATCTAATTTTTTTTAAAATGAATATTAGCTTACGAGCCCGGGCAGTCAGATTTTTCAGTTGAGGCTTCCACTTTAGCGAATTATCAATTAAAACTCCAAGGTATTTCACTGTTTCAGTTTTCAAAATTTGGGGACAGGAACACAATGAATAGGAATGGTTGACACTGCAGGTATGAGCCCTAAGAACGAGAGAGTCAAAGATATGCGAAGAGGGAGCTTTCAAATAAAAAGGCATGTAAACAGTTTTTTTTAAATTCAATGTTAGGACATTATTAGAAAGCCAACCCATCACTGTTCTAAGACTCCTTTCCGCACTGTCAAAGGTCTCAGACCAGTTCTTACCGTGTACCATTAGTGCCGTGTCATCTGCATAGGAGTAAATAGAGCAGTTTTTGAGGGGTAAGTTGCAGAGGTTGTTAATGTAAATTAAGAATAAAGTCGGGCCAAGAATTGAGCCTTGGGGCACTCCAAAGTTCAGTGGTTCAGTGTCACTAATGACATCATCTATTTTGACACACTGAGTACGATTACTGAGATAATCTTTGAACAGTTCGTGTGTATGACCACGAATCCCAATTGATTCCAACTTGTTCAAGAGATGAGGAACAGACACAGTGTCAAACGCCTTCGAGAGATCCAAAAAGATGCCCAGACATTTTGAGTTGTCGTCTAATTTCGAAATTAGACGACAACTCAATCTCGAGACTACATGGTCTATTAGTGAGGCAACAGCATCTTCAGTCGATTTTCCCCTTCTAAATCCGTATTGATTAGATGCCAAGAGTCTATTGGATTCTAAGAAACTCATCAAACGTTGGTTAATAATTTTTTCGAGAATTTTGGAGATGGTAGGCAGGACTGATATCGGCCTATAATTATCAACACTGTGTCTGTCTCCACCCTTGAGGATTGGGAAGACAATAGCCTTTTTAAGTGATGTAGGGAAACAGCCAGAAGATAGACATAAGTTGCAGATGTGGGTAATAACGGGTACAAGTACAGGCAGACACGACTTTAAAATTCTTGGTGAGATACCATCCCATCCAGGCGCAGCGTCTGTGCGGAGACCAAGAATAAGTCCTTGTACCTCATGTTCATCTGTGGGTAGATGGTATGATAGGTAGAATACTACTACACATAAGATAACTCTTATATAATTTTGGAAGGCAACCTTTAATACAAAAACCTTAAAATGAATAAATATGTTTGTAGGTATATTACACACTAGATGTGCCCGCGGTTTCACCCGCGTTTATGATTACTGCGCCGCCCCCGTGGATCGTAGCGTGATTTTATATAGCCTATAGCCTTCCTCGATAAAAGAGCTGTCCAACACTAAAGGATTTTTTCAATTCGGACTAGTACTTCCTGAGATTAGCGCGTTCAAACAAACAGACAAACAAACAAACAAACTCTTCAACTTTATAATATTAGTGTAAATACTAGTCGCCCAGTGATCAAAACTCAACCGTAATTCATTCTAACTATTTACTAAGTTATTTTTTTTTGCACTTAATAAACGTAAACTATATTTTATATTGCACACAGGCTTGTTTGTGCGTACATGAAACAATGTTGTGCCGTCTTTTTTTATATCAAATCGTGAGATTTGATATCATAATAATATTTATTTATCACTCAGATGTGCACGCAATATGCTTGAAAGGACCCCTGCGACACCGAATTTACAAACCTGAACCCAAACCTAGTGCGAGAGGTCTATTAAAAAAAAATTTATACTGCTTCTTTACGTTTTTTTGATAACGATAAATTACTTTCGATCATACGTTAAAAAGTATTGTAATATTTAATAAGCAAGTAGTTTACCCTATATTATTAAATATATAAAGGATGTCCAAAATACTATTGGATTCAAATGGAATTAAAAAGAAACTCACATTTTCGTTTTTATGCCTTTACGGCTCGTGCTGGATATAGATTAAATATTAAATGACGTAGTGGTGACTTTGCAGATCGATCTACCCGGGAATTGGAACTGAAAACCTGAAATCTGACGAATATAGTTATATAAGAATATCGTTGTCATTTTGGACGAATTTGTTCAGTTGGTGCTTCATGGAAAATATTTCGTTTTCTTTAAATTATATAATCAACTAGCGACATGCGAATGTTGGTATAAAACATCAGTCAAATTTCCAAGTCATTTTAATAAGACTCTGTGTTGCTACTAAAAATATATTCACAGACAATCTTAGCAACTCTTTACACGATCCGGGATTTGAACCCTAGATTTAATGCATAGTAGTCGCAATACACTTGAACCACCAAGACGAAGCGAAGCATAATATAGTTATTTAAAATGCAGCTGTTTAATAAATATAAGTTAAAACGCGTAATGTTTTAGTCTTTATTTTAATAAAGCTTTTAGTAATTGGAGATTTAAAATTCATAGAAGTTTTAGTATTTAAGCCATTACATCGTTTGATCTTGCAAAAAACCTAGACCACTGAAGCTTAATGTGTGCATTGTGCGACCTCTTTGACATGTCATATTGGATTATGAAACAGATTAATAATCTATTAAACGTTTTAGTTTTCATTGAAATGAAGAAAAGTAGAGCTTCGTTTCAGCTCGCTGTTTAAACTTTTTAAAACATTAGATAGTGCAAAGTGGCCATAAGTTTTTTGCAGGTATATCTTTATACGGTCAGCCCTTTAACTGAACCTACCAAATAACCTAAATGTAACTTAGTAAACTCACTAAGAAATAGATTGTGACGTTCATAAGTTTAACTTTGTGACCTAAGTGAATAAATGATTTTTGACATTGACTTTAAATTATAAATACTTTACTATCCTTACTTTTATCATTACAAATATTATATGTTTACAGATAATCTACTGCTATCTACCAGACAAAGTTGAAAAAGCTGTACTACTACTGAGAAAAAGCCTATACCTAATACTTATTCCAAACCAGAAATCGAACCCGGGACTTCATACACAGCAGTCACAATCACTACTGCTGCGCCACCGGTAGCGATATCAAATTGACACGGAGAGCAAACAGAGAAACAAAACGTCGTCCTAAATTACAGCTATCCTTTATAGAAGTCGATCTCACAACTCTTTAAACAAATAGACTCCCTACGGACAAACCGGTGTGTCACAACATAAAACCATCTGTCGTCACAATATGTTAACAACAAAACACTATCATTCCCCAATACCGAAGTTTCCAAGCTCCTGATTACGTATGCAACGGTTTCCTTCAGAGCGTTCCAAGTAACAACCTGACAATCGGACCTTCTTGTTTCGAATCCAATCAATTGGCGATCCCTTTAGGGACAAGATTAAATATTCATCGTTGAAGGGTATACGGATTTGGTTAGGAATATATTTTATATAATTTCAGGACAAGTCAAGCGTATTTAATTGTCATTTTGGGTTCGTATTTTCGTTTAGTATTAAATGAACAATATATAGCTAAATAAAGTACTTAATATTAAATTGATATCTGCGTCCTCGGTCCCGTGGTATAAGTGATCACTTGTGTTTGTGTACGGTCTCGCTTTTGCCATGGAATGAACAAGACTAAATTCTTGTTGAAATGTCTTACAAGATATGTTGTCATGTTTTTTTTGCCTGAAACTGATCAAAGCGATACATGACTTACAAACTCCATGTACACGTTAATTAAAACACCGTGCTTACATTAAACGGTTGTAATATCCACAGAATGAATAGTTACGCTAACATAAAAAAATCAAAATCATTTGAAGGTGTTACACTTCACTAGTCAATTACTCCTCCACATGACACAAAGTTAGTATTAAAAATTACTTATGCCTTAATATTTTAACATGATTCAAAGTGCTAAAAGCCTCACTTAAGCTAAAAGCACAATATGTTTAAAATTTCAATTTTGTGCAGCCATTTGTAAGTATGAGTCTCCAATTTGTGCTACAAGATTGAAGTCTTCACACCTTCAATAAATCTTGAGATAAAAGATTACAATTCATGCAATAGTATAAGAAGCCTTTCTTTTATATCAATCTTTGAAATTGTGCTTAATATTCTGGTTAAAATATTGTCTAAATTTGTCAGCCTTGATGGCGTAGTGGTTAGCATAACCGACTGCCACGCCTGAGGTCGCGGGTTCGATTCCCGCACAAGTCAAACATTTGTGTGCATGAACATGGATGTTTGTCTTGGTCTGGAGGTTTCTATGTATAATATGTACGTATTTACAAAAAAAAGTATATATGTATGTTTATCCATTGTCTAGTACCTATAGTACAAGCTCTGCTTAGTTTGGGCTAGATGATGTTGTGTGTATGTGGTAGAATATTATTATTATTATTATTGTTATATTTTTACCAAATGGTAAAAATATTTAATTATAAATAATAATTTAATAACCAAGTAATAGATTTGTCCTGAGGTTTCATTCGCGTTTAAAAAATTTACGATTAAAAAATGAGCAATAACTATTATTGCTCATTTTTTAATCGTAACATGACATTAAATATTTTTTTAACTAAAGGACTGTCCAATGCAAAATATTATTTTTTAATTGGTCTTTCCAAAAAATAAATATACAGGTTCGTCAGGTTTTTTTACTGAATTCCTGTGTCATGAGGGTCATTATTATTACATTCACAACACAGATCACATAGACTAAGAACAACTATTTGTGGATCGCACACATTTTTGTCTCGTATGGGGATATGTGTATCGCAAGCATTATAATTAAGTGCAGCTAAAGCAATGTAAAGCATCAAATATTATGATTATATTTTGGTTATTGCCTAGTTCACGTTTAATTACTGCTTAAGTGTGTTTAATTGTGTACCGATGACAGATGACAGGTGATAACTGGCAGATGACAGTTAGTCAATTTTAGGAGGATGACCTTACTAGGCAATCAAAGTTACTAAATTGACCGTGGAACGCATCGGCGCAACGAATCTCACTGTATGCCATGTAATTGCATTTCGTTAAGCAGTTTTTAATCTTTGAGTTTTAAGAGCATGCTCTGTTATTTTATTTTCAAAATTATTTGTGCCTTAAAGATCAGTCCACAAGGCATTTCAAAAGTATCCTCATGTCTGAGCATCATTCGGACAAACTTCGAATGTATTAGAGAAGATGGATTGAGAAAGCACCATCGGTCTTAATAAAAGCTAATATCATCAAAATAATTATAATATCAGCCCTATTCATAAGCTGAACCATTGCTAGGCACGGCTCCAGTGCGGATAGGCAGACTTCACATATTATCTTCAAGGATATTATGGAGAACTCTCCGACATGCAGGTTTCATCACGATGTTTTCCTTCACCAATAAAACTAGCGACAATTAACTAATTAATGCGCATGTAACTTTGAAACGTCAGAAATGCGTATCTTGGGATCGAATTTGACCTATACGTGGCAATCCAGTGATATAAGTTTTATGGTCAATAAACAAATAAATATACTAAGTAACAAGGCTGTCGTTGCCTTTTAAAATTATCATAACCAAAATAACAATTTGGAAGTCAAAAGTAATATTATATTCATATAGGCTTATAAAAATACTTATGATACGTCAAATTCATTAGGTTCAGCCAAAGAGCAAAACTCATGTGAGAAAACTTGCAAGTAACTTACCGCTACCCTTTTTAAACCGTGTCAGAACTTCCTAAAGAAGCGCTGAATTGTGAGCTGCAATTAAACTAAAAAAATACTATAGGATGAAAACTGAAATAAAGAACAAGCACTTTACTTAACTAACAAAATGTTTCATACTTCCCCAGATTATTTTTATAATTAATCTTATAGCTAAAGTAAAAAAAGAATATGACTTATTGTGTCAACTTTTAAATAACAAGTTTGTAAATTTTGGCACTGTTTTTATATTTTTGGCTGGCTCACAATATTTATAGCAAGAACAAAATGTGTACAATTTTTTCTGACTAAAATAGATGTGATTTTAATACGGATTTCGCAGAAAGGTTTGGCTACCAATTCCATGTGTGAAATATGAATGCAAATGTTTGAAATTACCTTTATCCAAATGTCAAGTTTATTGGCAAACGTATTAAATATTACCAAAAATCTATAATCCAGAGGTTAGACCTAAAATCGCTACTAGCCATTACTAGAACATTCAAATCGTCAACTTCAGACTAAAAGAGTGGGTATCAGCAAAATTACCACCACTTAGATATAATCCGGGATAATCCACGAACAAACGCACCCTGGAACATCTAAATGGTTTAGAATATAGATTAAATTTAATGACGTGATCCCCAATTTCGGCTTTTAGGCCTTAAGTAATTTAATACTTGGGTGATACTGTGAGATGGGCGAATGAAAATGGCCCGTTAATGTAGTAACTGTTGGGAAATGTAAATTTAGTTTATTCTATTACTGGCTCAATAAATTCCTTTAAGCCAGGGAAAAAGTTGTATCTCTTACCATTGTCGATAAGGAAATAATAGCATTCGTCCTCGTTATATCTTATTTCGTCTCAATTTAAGAGATAATGTTAGGTGAATCTTAAAAGACATTGCTGAATAATAGGAATTTATTTATTGACCCATTGATGCGCAGCGGCACACCGGTGGCCAAACGTAATCGATTTTTAATTATATCTGGTATTCTAAGCTTTCATACATTAAATAATCACTACCCCACCATGCAGCGCATATCTATACTAATATTATAAAGCTGAAGAGTATTTTTGTTTGTTTGTTTGAACGCGCTAATCTCAGGAACTACTGGTTCGATTTCAAAAATTATTTTAGTATTGGATAGCCTATTTATCGAGGAAGGCTGAAGGCTATATAAAATCACGCTACGACCTACGGGGGCGGCGCAATAACGATAAACGCGGGTGAAACCGCGGGAACATCTAGTTCTTATATATATAAACATAGAGGAAGACCCTGCCGCGTCGCCAATTATTTGGGCCTAGTTCAAATGCCTAGTTTAAATGATGGCTTAGTAGGGGACCGTTGGACTGCCACGCAGAGGTCTCCAGTTCGATCCCAAGGCTCTCTCTGACTTTTCAAATAAAAAGATAAATGTCGCTCGCTTTAACGGTAAAGGAAAATATCATGAGGAAATCTAGAGGTCTGAGTGGTCTCCATAATGTTCTCATAGATATGTGAAGTCTGCCAATCCGCACTGGACACTGCCTAGCAGTGGGACAGTTTAATACAGGGTTGATATTATAGTACAAATGAGCCGTAAGAGTATTAACTCTTTCATTGCATTTCATTCCTTTGCCTATTAGTTGGTTGACTCGATTGATACTTCTAGTAATACAAAGGGTCTACGGTAACTACAAACCATCAGTGGACACCATCATGCCACCTACATTTTATAAAAATAATGGATGACCAATTAACTGCCACTTCACAGATCTCTACAACATGGGACGATTAAATTTGGGTGTATATTAAATACTTAATTTTCGTTCCCTTTAAGTGGGAATGAACGGTTTAGGATATTATATTCTTTCTATAGTATTTTTGAAATTGTGTTAAATTTGAAAACTGGTCTATACTAACGTAGCGTGATCTGGGCATAATGGCCTAACACCTATTATTTTAAGTGAATGCTTGTACTCAGTTTTAAAACAGTTTAGTCAATATTTTCAACATAGAATAATAATGTTTCGTTTTGTAATAAGATATTTTCAAATCTTACGTTAGACGTATACCTGACTAACCACCGCTGAGGTATTCACTACTGCAGTGTCTCCACTCAAACCCAATTTGCAACAAACTGACTTATGGTTCATAAACTAAAAGTAATTTTTAGAAACCCGACGAAGATACTTTGCCCTATGAACTTACAATAGTTTATTGAGATAATGATATCTTCAAACTACAATTACATTGTAATACTATTCCATACGTATATGTAAATTTTTGTATCATATATAATCTTCTCATGTATTTGGTACATATATATTGTAATTTCTAGATTTCAATTAAACATACACTATGTCTAAGCTCAAGTTTATATAAATGTGTATCCACAGAAAATTAAATAAAATTAGATAAGCCATTGTAGAGATTAGCGTGCACAAACGCACAGACAATCAGACAAAAAGTCTGTTAACGAATTTATAATAATATTGAAATCAAAGACGCTGCTGTTTTGTCATTCAATAAACTAAATTACCAAAGCTGCGATTGGAAGCTAACTTAATACTTGTCAGATTTAAAACGCATATTCTATCGATATAAGATTTTACATAATCCTTTCATACATCAGACGAATTAATATGGAACAGTAATTGAAACCAAGAAAGCATCGATACTTTTTGTCGAAATTACATTCGAGATCAAAATAAAGTTCATGAGAATTTTATATTCAAACTTTGCTGCCGAAGAGATAGAATCGACGTTATTGGACAAGTGAAATACTGAATTCCACTGACAGGAAAGGGGTACGGATGGGGTGCTAAATGTCTTTTCCAACTCATAAATCTTCGATTAAAATGGGCGCAGTAAATGAGCGTACAATTTATAATACCTTGGTCATCAAACAATTCTTAGTTTACAAAGTAATTTATGAAGTTATAATGTAATAACGCATAGTTCAAGAATGCTTTGTCTTTTGAAAGGATCAAAATATTTCTTGCACGTACTTAAAAAGTTGTTCTAAATGGTGAATGGTTTATTGATTTTATTTAAGGCAACATCTTCGTAATCCTAAATCCTAATCCTAACCTAATATTATATATTATGTAAATGCGAATGTTAGTTTGTTTGATTGTTGCGCTTTCACTCCTTAACTACTCGGCCGATCATTATAAACTTTTGTATATTCATTTGCAGGGGAACAGAAAAGGACATAGGCTTACCTTTAATATAAAAAAGTACTATTACTAGCTTAACTTAACCTGAATTTATGCGAGAAAAGCCGTGAAATCTAGTAATATTATAAATGTGAACAAATGATTGTTTAGTTGTTATGCTATAACGCCTTCATTACTTGATTGATAATCATGACATTTTTTTCATGGTGTCAGGGGTACAGAAAAGGGCATAGGGACTACGGACTACAATATTTTGTACTAACCAATCTCACTAAGAAAAGTGCTATTCTTGAGGGATAGTTAGAACAAAATAATGTTTAATAAACATCTAGATAAATTAAACGTCTATTATATACTTGGTATTGCGTTTCGTAAGTAAGATTTCTGAACACAATTATGATTATACTAGCTGACTCGTGCAAATTCGTCTGCGTCTCATAAGAGAATTTTTTCCGTTTTTGCAACATTTTTCATTGATGCTCTGCTCCTATCGGTCTAAGCATGATGTTATATAGCCTATAGCCTTCATCAATAAATGGGCTATCCCACAGTAAAATAATTGTTTTATTCGGACCAGTAGCTTCTGAGATTAGCGCGTTCAACCAACCAAACTTTAGACTTTGGTCTTGGAATTTGGGAGTAGGTACCTATCTCCTATTTTCTTTGCATTTTCGAAGGAATTAGGTAAAAATAACGTGTCATTCTCTGCAACTCTCAAACTATTTCTTGTTGTTAAGGCTTCTAGGCAGATTATAGAAAACATCACATGCTAATAAAATTAATGATATAAAGTATATAAATAAATAAACGCCAACGCAGCGCCACGCAAATAATATATTAGAACCAAATATCAGCAGTTATATTTTAGATCCCACGCAAAATAGGGCTTATAGCCGTCTATGAAGCACATTTCAGATATTATGCTGGTATTAACACGTCTATAATAGCACGGCCCGATGGGCCAAAAAAAAAGTCAATTCTATGTCTAAATATTTTTAAAGAAATTGATCTTTCAAAATGGCAAACATTATCGCTGCAGGCAGATAGTGATCTGCTGGTGGAGCGGTGATTACTGGGCGGAACCCGTGTCTCCAGCCATAGGCAAAGAAAGGAACACAGTGGTAGTTTAGCCGGTAAAAGCCCGAGCCCTCTTCTCCGCTAATCCTCAGTCGGAGGAAGTCCATGAGGAATCCTCACATAAAAATGTCGTTGGTGATAGCGAAACGAACTGGACTATATTAATAAATTCCGGTCCCATAGACTATGCGGTCCTATAGGCTCTACGTACAGAGAGGTGGATGGAAAATGCTGAGGCTTTTGACCTTAAGTAGAACATAACATGCTTATAATAACAACAAATCAGTATTAAATAATTAAAATATATTTTATCTACGGAGCGAAACAGATAAAGATTTCAACTAAACCCCTGAGGGAATATAGCAGATTTAAATGGATTTCCACCAGCGAAGACTTAAGCTAAGCTTACTTTGAGCTGTTTTTGCTTCGTTAGGGTTGCAAGTAGCTGTATTGCACAAAAGAGACTGAGGAAAGTCGGTGCCTTGGATCGCGTTACCCCTTTATACCTAAAATGACACGAAATTGAAAGTATATAAGACTCATGTTGACATAGCGGGCATTATATTATGTTGTTGTCTATATATTAATACGTGAAGCATAAACCTTGTACCCCTTTTTACGAAAATTGCGCGGACGGAGGAGTATGAAATTTGGCACAGTTAAAGTTTATAATATGGAGAAGGAGGGGCAAATCCTAATATTTTTATAAAATATGCATTTGAAATACATTAAATTAATGAAAAAACATTACACGCATACAACCATGCATTTAACACACGCAGTCGAATCGCGTTCGTAGTATTTCGACATTGTTCGTCTGACGTCGTACAATTCTTCGTAACTATGGTTACATATAACTTATTTATTTGTAATAAAGAAAAAAACAAAGTATCAAGCTTAGGAATATCGTCAATGAAAGAGTATAGTTAAGTAAATAATAATTTGTTTGGAAAATAGGTAAATTAACCTGTATAGCCTTGGCGAAATCTAAATGAAATGTTGATTATAAGGGTAAAGTTATAGACAATAAACCCTTAATAACGATCAAACTTAAAATTTAAATCAGTTATGGTCGAAGTTTGACCAGTAGGCGATCGCTAGTATCCATAAATATGCTACACACGTGATGTCTTTTACACACATACATACTTATACTCACGCCTAGTTATCTTTGGAAGGATTTGCAGGTGGTGAAGGTACTATAATATTATATCAACACTTCGCTGGCTATATATATATTTTGTAGGTGTCACTTATTAGGGAGCCAATCTATTGTAGAGCCAGACCAAGTACGTTTTTTGACTCCATGCTGCTTGGTCAATCTCACTTTTCAATGTTCATATGATTAATTTTATTATTTAAATTGGGTTGAATTCTAGATATCTATTTTATACACAGCTTATTAAAAATTACGAATAACCTTTTACCTGTAACTTGCTTATATCTTACTAACAAACTTTTGTTTCACCGTGTTTCGTAATTCATTATTATTTTTTTTATACAATTATTCAAATATTGTAATTGATTGCTTTTATCGTACGCTAAGGCTTAAGACTAAACGCGGTTGCAAAGAAAAAGTGGCGTATTCGAACAGCACACCGTGAAATTTCACACACATACAATTTTTAACTTGTTAAAAATTGGTAAGGCAAAATAATAATAATAATAATATTCTATCACATACACACAACACCATCTAGCCCAAACTAAGCAGAGCTTGTACTATGAGTACTAGACAATGGATAAACATACATATATACTTTTTCGTATTTGTTTTTTGTAAATACATGCATATTATACATAGAAACACCCAGACCAAGACAAACACCCATGTTCATGCACACAAATGTTTGACTTGTGCGGGAATCGAACTCGCGACCTCAGGCGTGGCAGTCGGTTACACTAACCACTAAGCCATCGAGGCCGACAAATTTGAGTTAAATAATAATATTATCTAAAGAATAAACTGGTAAAAGGTTATATTATTTTTTATTTAACCATGTACATTCCTAAGGTGGACTATTTACACAACAATTATGTAAATGATGATTTAGGTTATTGCCATCTAACAGCCAAGATTTTAACATGTATGCTGCTGCAGGGAATTTCATCTCAGAAAAAGCCAGTTTCATGAGTCGAATTCGCGATACTTTAATTACACTTCATATTGAACTGTATTTTACATCTGTATGCAGTGCTGTCGATGAATTACGGCTTATTTGTACGATGTTCGGAAGCGAATTTAATTATATATTTGCTCAGAAACTGTTCGCCGCATTTTTGTTTGTGTTGCTTAATTTAAAATGCAATTAAATATACGACTGTATAAATTTTTGGGGTTTTAATAGAGTTCACGCTGTTTTAAAGTGTTGTGTAACCAAAATAAGGTTTTAAAAACATTCTATGTTTCTTGTTGAGTGTTTAAGGCAATGTGTTCGATTATACGAAGTGGAAGCAAAAGATTAGTAAGGTAGACTTCACAAGTTCTTCATTATATAGGATGGAGAGACAAGAATTAAATAATAAATTTATTAATTTCCTATTCCACTTTGCGCACCAGGGGTCATGGACCATTTGGTGAGGGGTTTAGCTAGTAAACGTATCGATCAACATTTACAAAAATGTTTATTTATTTTTATTTTTATTTATTAGCTGAGGCCGTATCATTATAAGATTCTTGCCATACTCCATTTTGTTTAAAATGTTGTATCTGCTATATGTATTCATATATGTAGATATTTTGGCTTTTATCCGGCACTTTTCAACATCTATTTATAATTCAATACAACGTAGTATAAAAATAATAATGTCTATAAAAGCACTCCACTCAAATATTTTACAAATTCTGTTAGTATTTTTGTTCATACCACTTTTTCAGTGATACGCTAGGATCAGAGAAAGTAGAATTCCGTACCTACCCCTTCGGGAAACAAACTTCTTTTTAAAAAGAGAAATCTTGCTTCAGGTATATATTTTGTGACGCGGGAGATATTACAAACATTTTAATAACGTACATAATGAACACAAATTCGAACCAAAAATGTATGGATCCGACGATTTTGTTCCGTGTGGGAATCGAACCCATAACACTCGGCGCAGTGACAGAAATTAGGTGACCATTTAAAGCATTACGACCGTGCAGCTAAAGTCAAGTGTAACTCTATAGTCTATGTACCACTATTTCAACATACAACTGAATACAGAAAATTCTTCTGTAGAAACAATGATATAAAATACTGCAATGCATATTTCATCACTTCAGTAGACTTCAAAGAGATAAATGAATTTTAGAGTGTCATTTATCATAGCTGAATTATTGTTGTAGTGGTTTGCATTAATAAATAATAACGGTGATGTTACGGAATGCTTGGAATATTCTTTAGAGCCATTACAGACCGAGCAATATTTATATTAATTGTACTTACCATTAGTTATGATTTCTACTAGTAAGAGATAGAACTAGTGATAGGCGAATAATTATCGACAAAAATAGAATTATTCGAATTTTCAAATAAATCGACGTATTCGAATTTTTTCAATCATCCAACAGCGTTAAACTTAGATATTGATTACATTATTATGTATTTATATATGAATGCGATACTATCATTGCCGTCATTCGATTATTCACTTGGTGTGTGTATGGAGTATGGGAACTATCAGAAAGATTACCTAATATTTCTATACACCGAGGTTCTTAAGGGCGTGTCTTACTATTAGTAATATCCTTACTTCGAGTTCCTTAAGGGCATGTTTTACTATCAGCATTTGTTACTAATCAGCATACACCTTAATACTATAAATTAGTAACTATAGAGTACAGGAGAACCAAATCTAAAGGTCCAAGTAAATACTTTGGTGGAGATATTATAGTCATGGCAATTATCTGTAGCAGACATTGCCTGGCACTCTGCCAGGTAACGCTTTATTCACTACGTACACCAAAGTTGACGCTAGTACATTTCCAAGAACGTAAGCTCTACCTAGGATCATGGAAAAGCAACAAAAATAAAATAGGGTAAATGTGAGTGTGCTACATAGAGGAGTAGCCTAGATGAATTGCTGGCTATCGCGCTTTTCTCAATCTATTATATACATATTTAAGTTCGCACTTTTACATACCCGGGAACATTAGACCTCTGCTTAAAAGTGCCACGCAATAGTGACTTACAATGTAGTAGAGTAAATATGAGTGTACTACGCCACTATGTAGCACACTCCGATTTACCCTACTCTGTTTAAAGTTACCATTACATGGAACTTTAATAAGAGGAATCTATCACTGTCTATTGAGCATATATTATTAGCTTATTAGTTTGAGACCAGTCGTTATTACATAGAAAAATCTTACCAGAAAAATCTATAAGTATTTGGACTATAAATCTTACAATCTGCTGCTGATATTAGCGTTGAGCTATACCATGAGGCCAACAACGCAGGATAGCTGTTTAAATGTCGTTGTGTTTAAAAATTGCCTGCTTACTGATCCGCGCTGAGAGTTATGGATTCAATCTTCATATGGGACAAAAAATGTGTGGGCCAGTTTGTAGTCTCCAGCAACATATAAATTTTAGGTAGATCAAGAGTTGAATTTCAAATAAGTCACATAGCTAACCAAACGTGTCCTAATATCTGTCCTATTCTATTGCAGACTGACGTTAAGTCAATCTCTAAATATGTAATTAAAAAATAAATCATCATCGACGAATAACTTTTCTTAATTCCATATCCGAGATTTTAACAAGAAATCCCATTATTTTTTTTCATTATGATAGACTACACAGAAACTAAAAATATCCTAGTCCATTAGCTCCTCACCTTTAGATATTTCATAAAAGATTTTCAATAATTAATAAAGCGTCCCTCGAAATGCGGGTTGAATAAAAACAGGGGATGGTTAATGGAATCCGTTGAATCGTACTTAACCGTTATCTCATTTTTAAACGATTCGGTTTTTATGCCCAGCCATTAATATCCGTAGAGCGGGAATCAGAGATCAGTATTATAGGGTTAGTGAAACGTGTACCGATAAGTAATTATGTTGTCACTGAATTGGATTTGGAGAAATACAATATTCATTTTGGTTAGCCTGTTGTTTTTTAAAGGCACAATGATTATTTTACATTGTGGTATTCAAATGACGCATGAACAAGATACGTAATTAAAACATGTCAGCTTGGCTTCACTAAGGCTCAATGGTACTGGATGCGAGTGCTTTATGTGAGCATAATTCTCTGTCTAAACATCTTATTCGAAAGTCGGCCAATAAAATAAAACGAATAATACACTACATTTAGTTGTAACTAGATTTATTCATTGTAATAAAAATAATAGGTGTATAGAACATACGAAAAACAAACACGGGATAGTAAAAACAATTGGGGCAGTTTTTGAGTCTTTGGGGATTGCCGATAGAAGTGAAAACTTAAACCCTTGATCATAAACACTTCTTTATATACCAAAGAAAAAAAGAAAAAGGGGCGGGTCGGATGCTAGTTCCTGATACTCTTTTGGGGCTTATTAAGGGGTCAACATTTCGTTATATTTTGCGTATGACGCACCATTTCTGTGATATTGTTAATATTCTAAAACAATTCAAAAATGGAAAGCGTGGAAGCGTGACGATGACGCGAGTTCTATGATTTTTCTTCACCCAAGAAGTGCTCAACGCGCCTAAAAAAGTTTTCACTTAAAAAAATCATGTTAAATAAAGAAGTCAGTGCTAACCAGTGTTAAGTATCACGGCAATATAGGGTCTAATTCAGCATACTTATTATATCAGATGGATGCCTGATATTGGTTTTTAACAAGGTTCTGGTATGATTTACATGGAAATAATTTCAAATGCGACGTTTCTAATAACTACGGGAATAAAAGTTTACATCAGCTTTATAAACGGCATAAAATCAATGAAATTTTTGACAACAATTACACTTAAAATAATTTACAGTCTGCCAACGTATACATATAAAAGACACACATACAACGAATTTAATTGATTCGATATTGCGCCGTACTTACTACGCAATACACATACTTAAAGAAATACTTTATAATTTACTGGCTGCCAACTGCGGTTTCATCCACGTTTATTATTACTCCTCCACCTCTGAAGCCGTAGTCCTCCGCCATATGATAGCATAGTGTTAATTAACCTATAACTTTCTAGATATATTGCAAATAAAAATTAAATTCGACGGATAGTTTCAAAGATAAACACGTTCAAATAATAAAAAGCAAACAAAATGATGTTGTATGAAGCTAAAGCCTCATCAACACTTTACATATTCAGTCAAATAAATGCACTAAAATTTAAGTAGACTCACTAAGGGATACCTCCATTTGTAAATCGGTTAATGCAGATTCTTTGTGATACTGCTTTAACAAGGCCACGCTAAATGTCCTTAGGCTGACAGAGTCACTCGGTGTCAAACCTAATCTTGACGGTCGGCAATTTAGTCGACTTAATGGAATAATGTGACAGGTCGACGGGGACTTTTCCTCTATATTTTTCCACTGTTGCTTTACGGCTTTGTCCCATTTTGAAGGCATTTGCATGAGGGAAAGTCAGTTCAGAATAACTTTAAAATAGTGATAACGAAGTGGGGATGTTGATGGGATTCTGACATCGTTTGCCGAAATCCTTGAAATTATTCTACGTTACTATAAAATGTTACTTTTCGGTCTATGTAGCGTAGCGCTATTGTATGCCACTACTAAGCATGGGATCGTTTCTCCGTAACGATTGAACTGTTAATGGATTTTCCTGTCAAAATGTTAAAAGTAGCAGCACGAAGTCCGAAGCTACGAAAAAAAACATGATGAAATGTGGGTGTAATATATTTTTACATACTCCTTCGAAGACAATACGAAGTTGCTTCGACAATGTCTGCATACTTTTTTAATACCATTAAAATGGCAAAGTACTCAATGCATTTGACTCATTAATGATAAGGGGATTTCATAGAGCTATTGAATGCTTATAGCACTACCGGTCCTGTGTATGTATGCGATTCTGCAATGAAAGAGTTTCTGAGCAGTCAGAAGAATTCAATTATATCAACGGAGCACAGACTGTTTTATTATTTGATGAAATATGAGAACAAACATAGGCACCAATTATTCAAGCAACCGATACACGGCATCACAATAAATGCTTGCTCTGCAATATCGTCGAAATAAATACAAAGACGTAACAAAACTAGCTTGTCTGTCCTGGTCCTTATTATTTTCCTCTTCGTATTGGAGGCTCTCTACAAGGCTTGCGTATTCTATTTTCCCTCTATTCATTATTTGCAATAAAATTCCTGCATTCAATTGCTAACTAGTTGACTACCATGATCATTCAAAATAAACTTGGCATGGAGAATATAGATCACTAGCTTTGCCCACTGCTTTGCCCACATTAATCTGGCTTTTGCCTATAAATTTCAATCTCTCGGGAACAGCACTTTTTTTCTGGGTGATGTACCCTATATCCTGTTATATGCCTTTGTACGTAAAATTTCATAATGATTGGTCTAGTACTTAAGGCATCAAAGCGTAACCAACAAAAACTCACATTCACATTTATAATATTCAAGTTAGGATTAGGATATTTTTTCTAGGTTTGAACTCACTCTCATTCCCATTTCAGGAGTAAGAACTAGAATTCTATTAACAATAAAGGTTCTACTTGTACTAAAAACCACAATACATTGAAACATGAATATTTTAGACACCCCAATAAAGTCCAATAGATATTCAGCGTACCTAGAATTCAATTTATCGTTATCTTAAAATACAGAAAGTTTTCAATGTTAAATTTACGTTCAGAAATTTTGCACAGTATATTACCTAAATCAGTTTGCTAACGTAATCGCTTAGTACAACTTTTGGTAATAAAATACAGAACGATTATGAAGCAAAAGCAATTAGGTCTTATTTATGGGCATGAGATATTCCCACATGGGTCCTACGATACTTGGGTCCTATACCACGAGGGTCACCACGTAGGCTTCTATATTCCCGCGGGAAGAAAACGCGCTGTGCACGTTATTGTAATCAAAATGTCGAATGCCTAATGAGTCCTATTCTATTAACTTGTCCTCGCAAATTATATGTCGAATGAAATGATTAATAATGTCAATCAATTAAGTCAAATTCATAAGAATCTATATATTAATACGTGAAGTATAAGCTTTGTACCCCTTTTTACGAATATTGCGTGGATGGAGGAGTATGACATTTGACTCAGTTAAGTGTATATGAAGAAGGAGGGGCGAAATTAATATTTTTATAAAATATGCATTAGAAATACATTAAATTAATGTAAAAACGCACACAACCATGCATTTGACACAAGCAGTCGAATCGCATTCGTAGTATTTCGGCATTATTCGGTTGACTTCGTAGAATGCTTCGTAACTATGGTTACATACATATGTATGTGGAGTAGGTGATTAAATGAACTGTGATTATAAGGGTATAGTTATAGACAATAAAACCTTAATAAATATAAATAAATTATGGGCGAATTTCGACCAATTGGCGACCGCTAATTTTAAATAATCCTTAACTGATATTATAAATGCGAATGAGAATTTGTTTGTTACGTTTTCACGCCTTAACTACTCGATTGATCATCTTCAAATTCCACATACGCGTTTTCAGTGGTACAGAAAAGGACATAGAGTACGTTTCATCAAGAAAAAAATCTATCCTCGACGGATATAAATTTATTGACAATTATTTATCTCGGTAAAAGCGAGCGAAGCCGTGAGCAAAATACGTATTCTAGTATGTTAATAATTAGATTAAAATTTGCCAATTTGTAAAATTTATAATGGTTTTCATAGCTTACCATTTGAGATAGTACGATTGAATTTGTCGCCCATTTAGACCTCAACTCTTTCAACCCTTGGCGTCGTTTGTTAGTACCGAACTTGTTCCCTTTTTCCCAGTTTTGTTTTAGTTGGGATTGTTATTTTTATTATTAAGCACACATGTTATTGTTTTGTATTTGTTTTCACAATTGATTATATAACGCGCCTGTTTATTTATTTTTTAATGTTGAATATATGAAGTAAAGCAGCTATAGCCTATAGGGAGACCATGGAACTGCTACGCTGAGATCTCGAGTTCGATCCCAAGGCATCTCTGGCTTTCTGAAGTTATGTTTGTATTAAAAAAATAATTATCGCTCACTTCAACGGTGAAGGACAAAATCGTGAGGAAACCTGTATGTCTCAGAGTCCTCCATAATGTTCTTTAAGATATGTGAAGTCTGCACACCAGCACTGAGCCATGCGAGTATGTTGGTTGGCCTGTTGTCTTACCCTTCTTAGAGTAAGAAGTAGGCAGTGCCCAGCACTAAGACAGTTTAATACAGGACATGATATTATTGATTTAAGATATTATTTATGTAAAGTTAAAAAAGGACATTCACACAATCGTATAATTATTGTTTCCAAATAAATCGAATGAAAATGGTCCAGATCAAGTTATATGGTTAGACAATTCTCAGGCAGCCGGCAATACTGCTCTTATTGTATAATATACACTTTTGCTTACTTTTCCGGTAATATTTAGGTATGACATTACGTTATGGGAATAATAAATTTCTGCATGGCGTTACGAGGGTCGCTACGTGAGTGCTCGATGATCCTACCAAAAAGGTAAACGTACTATACTGTTCAGTTAAAATGTATTATGTATAAAAATTCATGGTCAGTTGTTTAGCAAAATATCACTTTTATTTATAAGGTTAATTAATTTGAATTGCAGTAGTGTTACACTTTCTAATATGCACTTACTCAAACATTTCGTCCATGTGTCCAATATTTTGCTTTTTTTTAATGCAAGAAATATTCATACACGAACGATTGTTCTTAATACTATTTTGTGATGTGTTTTGAATATTATGAGTTATACAGCCGGTCTACTTAAAAACACCCGACTCAATAGTGTTGTAAAGTTTTTCGTCTATGGGTATATTTTTGGGTAGCAATCAATCCAAACTAAGCTTTTAACTGAAGCTACTGAATTCGTTTTTTTTCTAGATGTATGGTATACCATATTATGTCCTTTTCTATACCTCTGATAAGGTTATGTAATGATGATGATGATTAGCCGAGTATTTAAGGCGTAAAAGCGTAAGAAACAAACAAACAAACTCACATTCGCGTTCATAACATTAGTAACGATAATATAACAATCGGTTAAAAAACGAAAAATCGAAATATCTGATTAAAAGTTCAATAAATAATTTATACAAAATATTGAACTTAAGTACTAAGCGTACAACTAGACTGAAACTACGTGCTTAATACTTTTTGAATCACTATTTCTGTCATCTAAAGGACACAGTTCCAACTTAATCTTGTTATGAACGGTTTCTTTATAGTAATAATTAACAATACTCTCGACCCGAGACTTCATTATATTTGCGCTACTTGACTAATTAGTTCAATAAAAGTGTCATAATAGAAAGGAGCTTAAGTTGTTTGAAATAAAAGTTGCTAACATAGCTCTCGGGATAGCCAAGCTGAAGTGGGCAGAACAGCAGGTACCTCACAGAAGCGATAACTGGAAAGTTTCTGGAGTGCAGCAACGTACTGGAAGACGAAGCAGGAGCAGGCTCAAGGTGGACCGTGTATCGTCGTAATCTTGAACCGCTCGCATCCAACGTCCAACATCCGCATCCAACCGCTTCTGTTAAGAAGAAGAATGCGGGCGGCTCAAGATTGGCCTGTGTGGAAAACCCATTTTCCAGCAATGGACATCTCTCGGCTCAGATGATGATGAGTAACTATTAAGATTTCCGTTCTTGATTGGTACAAAAAGGTGGTAAAAGGCGAATATAATAATACTAGCCCTGTATTAAACTGTCCCACTGCTGGGCACGGGCCTCTTCTAAGTGTGAGAAGGGTTAGGCCATAGTCCACTATACTGACCCAGTGCGGGTTGGTAGACTTCACATATCTTCGAAAACATTATGGAGAACTCTTAGACATGCAGGTTTCCTTTACAATGCTTTCCTATACCGTTAAAGCGAGCGATAATTATCTATTAAATACGCATATGACTTAGAAAAGTCAGAGATGCGCCCCTCAGGATCAAACTCGAGACCTCTGCGTTGCAGTCCAACGGTTTCTCACTAGGCTGTCGCTACTTTAAGGTATACGTCTAGGTCTAATGGTAAGCGGTTACGGTAGCTTATGATCAATTGCAATTCCAGGCAAATTACAATTCTATTATATGCTCTAGGTAAAGAATTATGGTTGGGAAACTAAACATGAGTATATGAGTATGCTTAAATAATAAACCTTAACCGACTTGCCATAGATGAGGACGTTATTGTTTGAGCTAGTTGATGAATATTGTTTGGTCAGCAATTTTTTAAAGGGCTTTCTAGTCGGGTAATATTTTTAATGCAATATTTTCAATGATAGCGCTTCCAGCTCAAAAGCTTTCAAATGCATTGTCCATTCCAAATAATTTTTTTTGATGATTATTTATGTGCTTTAGTACATAATTTAATGTTAATAAATCCTTGACCCTAACGCAAAATATTGACAGTTATTTTATTTATTATTAATTCTATAATATGGCTGTTATTACAGCCACACATTGTAGTAAAAATAATGCTTGTCTAGAAGCCCCTTTACACTAAACACTCAAGGGGTAATTCTGCTCTGTCTTACGAAGCGCATCAACGATTAATTAAACGTCTTCCATATCGCCTCTCACAACAAAGCTTCACTTTTCCAATATACTTTTTCCCACTTAGCAAAGTCTATTACTTTTATCTAAACAATACAGCGACAACACAGGTAGCTTTAACTAGAATACTTTTCCATTAGACTTGGTTTCGATTAGCTTCGTTCAAGCGTTCGCGCCTGAGGCACTCTCAGACTTTTGTTAAACCGTCAACTACATTCGTCTAAATGAAAGACCTTAAATAAAACCCGAACGAGTTGCTGTGAATGGCTGACGTGAACGTGTTTCTAAGGGCCCCGTGTGAAAGGTTAGGGTGAGGAAATATCGTGTATGTTTGTCGTGTACGTTATACATTTTTGTTTGAATAGTACTGGCGGAGGTTGGTACGGGTTAAAGTTTAGAATTGCAATGAAGACGTGTGGATGAATGTGGTTTGATATGCCACGAATATTTTGTGTTGGAATGTTATAGATTTCTATATTTCTATATTGATTTATGTACCTACATAGAAGTGAGTAATTGTATATTTAATTCATAGTTGAAAGACTGCCATTTTTTATGGAAGGCTTAAGTTTTCGATTCAACCAGCAGGATCCCGGATTAAAATGAAAAATACTTTTTGTTAGACAGTGTCACTAGTAGTGTAGAGTCTGTAAATATTCAGTAAACAACAATAGGCTCGTCCCTTATGTGGGATCTGCAACCATAGCTGAAGAAAATGTGGGTGTCATACCTTACATATATCTTCGAGGAAATATGCGAATAATGCCTTATTGGACTGGTGGCTTAAGGACGCGACGCGTGACAACTCGGTTATCTACCCCGTGAACTTATAGACGAATATATGTATATTATATAGGTGAACTTACAATTAGTAAGATTCTCGGGTGGCAACCACAGATAGAGCAGCGTAGAGCGCCCGCTCACTAAATAAACAAAGTTACATATTAGCGGTAAGACAATTAATGCACCAAGTAAATCATTAATCCCTATGGAAAGCTTTGGGAAAAGCCTATATTTAGCAGTGATATATCTTGACTATACACATGGCGTATTGGCTTAAGTGTTCGCTTAAAGTATTGTGGGTCTGATCTCCAAAAATGTTTGTTTGAGTGAGTTTGGGTATTATTTGTGTTTGCTAGTTCAATGTTTCGGTGGAAATTTTTAGGTGAGCCAAAGAAACGTGAAAAGGGGTGTGCCATATCCGGTGTCTCACCATTTTTTTGATAATGGAAGAGTTGTCATTGCTTGTTTTTGGTGGCAACACGAATGAGTCAGCACGCCTAGGTAAGTACCAACCTGTTTTAGAAAACCTGCATTATCAGGATTTTCTGTTAGGAAAATTTTAGTAATCTTCCAAAATTGTTGACTGAATGAATAGTTTAATGGTTTAAAAGTGATCGCCTGGCTACTGCTATTAATTAAATATGAATATTGTCGGTTCGATCGGTCACATGGAACAAACAATTGTGGAAATCTCAAATAGTTGTTCCAAGTCTAGGTGTTCTTTGAGTCCATTGTTTGAATGTAAAGTCCCTCAACTGTGTTTGTGGTGGCTGACAATAAGCTCGTCCTAATATACTTCTACCTATCCTTCGAGCATAAAGCTAATAGTCGGCCTCAATGGCGTAGAGGTTAGTGTAACTGACTGCTACACCTGAGGTCGCGGGTTCCATTCCCGCACAAGTCAAATATTTGTGTGCATGAACATGGATGTTTGTCTTGGTCTGGGTTTTTCTATGTATAATATGTATGCATTTACAAAAAAAAGGTATATACATATGTATGTACGTTTAACCATTGTCTAGTATCCATAGTACAAGCACAGAGCTTAGCAGAGTTAGCTTTAGTTTGGGCTAGATGGTGTTGTGTGTATGTAATAGAATATTATATTATAATATGTACGTAAGTCTATGTATATACAAATAAAACCTACCATATAATATGATGTCAATTTCAGTGCCGTAGATGTCAACTTGTGCAACTACTAGTTTATCATCAAGCAGAGGTTCTATTCATCGAGCAAAGTGTATAAGGTTTTTCAAGAATTTTCAATAGTATCACGAAATCTGACAAATATTCTATAGATATGAAATGGGACCAGAGGTGACAAAATTTGGAAATAATGCACCTCTTAGCACTTAGCACCCTAACAGGATTACGATGACTGAATATTACAAATTTAAAATATACTATGATAAAAACATTATCTACTTTATTTTTTTTTTCGTTCTAGCCCATTTAAAAGTAAGAAATAAAAATATAATGATTCTTGTTATTTATACAATAAGTTTCAAGAATTGCTTGCATTTATGTGCAGCCTGTGCACTGCTTGCAGTTAAAATTAATATATTCAAGAACGTATGATAGGTAAATAAAGTATTTCATACAGTATTGCATTTAATCTAATAAAATGTATGTACTGTTAGACACTCTGCTTTTGTTTCTGACTGTACTTATTCATTGTAAAAATTATATTCTTTTCTAGTTGAGGTACTGATTGCAAAATAAAACGGCACAAGTATAAAAAATGGTCTTTTAATCAAATCAACTTTAAATCTCAAAACAATCATATCTATTTCTATTATTTATATTAGCTACAATTTTTACATTGTTTGATCAAGATTATCAATCAGGATTGCATATTGCTTTCAATCATAAATCATGCTTTCAATCAGTCTCAATCGCAATTGATAATCGTTTGGTTTTATATTAAAATTTATGAAGATAAACATTAGAAATGTGATTTTTGTTGAATTTTTATTCTAGTTTATTTTAACATTACCCTGATACTTAGGATATATTCTATGCGACATTGGCACAGATTTTCCCCTCAGGCCTGATAAGTTCCTGATCAATAATATCAAAAACATAACAATAAAAGAAAAACAATCTCAATTTAATTTTTTAACAATACTGGCCTTAAACACTTTATGTCAAACTATACAACCTTAAAATGTGTTAACAAAAATAAAAAATATAAAATATGGCAGTAAAACAATGGCGGAATTTGGTTTGAACAATCCAAGCCCCATTCTGTTAGAAAATATTGACGTTTAGTCGACAACCGACAATCAGGATCAGCAAACTGCAATATTTCGATGTCACTGTACAATACTATTTATACTTTATATAAATATTTTACAAATACAAACGCTCCTTAAAATTAAAAACCAACCAACGTATTTTGCATTTACAATTCGATTCCAAGATCGATCAATTGAAGTTAACAAACTCCATTGATTCGAACTTCGAATTAAGAATTCACTTTGCAAAACTTTCGAGTGTATTTATACTAACATTCTTCGTTCGTTTACAAAATCGATACTTTTACACAGTCCTCTTAATGTTCTTGATGATTATACATTTGAATATAAGTATATAACACTGGCAAAGTAGAATAGTGTGCGTGCGTCGAAACGGCTGGCCCACTGCGCACTTCCCTGCATCGCGGCAGGCGTCTCACCTGCGACAAAATAAACATTATAAGGAAAAGTCCAATATTTATCTTCTCTTCTTGTCGTCTTTGAACATTAAGGGAAACTAAGTAATATTTTTTTTATTATGTCATATGACTTTTCGTCGGTCCACCTTGTGGAAAACCTTGGGGGAGGCCTATGTCCAGCAGTGGACGTCTTTTGGCTGACATGATGATGATGACTTTTCGTACACAATAGTGAATGATGTGATTTGCAAAGAATGAAAGATGGGTAAAAGTGACAGATAGCAAATAGGGAATGTTGACGAAGAAACGTTACAATATCAATCAATATAGATATAACAAGCTTTGGCCCGCGGTTTCGCTCGAGAAAAATACTTTCGTCTGGATAAAAGGCACTCTGTACCCCTGACAAGCTGTATCGAAACTTCATGATAATTTGTCACGTAGCTAAGACGTAAGCGTAATAAACAAACAAACAAAGTCACATTCGCATTTATAATACTAGTTAAGAATCAATCCGCAGACCAAACTCATGCAAAATAAATATGTTAGATATTACTGCTTTTCTTAAAAGCTGTTTCGTTGAACTGAATGACGTTTTTTTACAGTCAATCATCAACTCTTTTGAGACTGCAAACGGCAGACACTGGCAAGTCAGACCTATCATCATTTCACCGACCATATTTTAGGTCCCATGTAATAGAAACATATCATATTGCTGTCTACTGGACACTTTACCAGACTTCGTTCTACTACTAACAAATTTCGTACAAGAAATCTGAGTATAGGATGCTTTATTATATAAAGCACACGGTTGGTGTAAGTCATAGGTCCCCAATAAGATATTCGATCTCAACCAATATTATAAATGCTATTTATCTGTTTATGACATTTTTAATTTCTGATTGCTGAACTGATCTTATAGTAATTTAAGACAAGATAGTAGGTATACACGAGGAGGATCGACATAATTATTATATTTTTGTAATTATGTTGTATAATAACATTTCGTCTCCCTTGCGACTCTTCCATTCACAGTAGCCTTATAAACTTTCTTAGTCAGTATTTTCCCGTTCATTCTTTCTACATGCCCATACCAGCTTAACATACCCTTTTGTATTCTCGTCACTATATCCACTTTCATGCCGCATCTCTTACTAATCACACTATTCCTTATTCTATCTTTCAGAGTCACGCCACATAATTATATTTCTCAACGCTCTCATGTCTACAGTATTAATTCTGCTCTTACGCTTCTTTTACCATACCTAACTTTCACTTCCGTGCATAAGTGTAGGCACTAATAATCCTCTATGAACAGCCAAACGTGCCTTTTCGGATACATTTCGACTGTTCATAACAGATTTATATAACATTTAGACAAAATAGAAGCGTTTTAAAACTCTACATTTCCATAGACAATTACAGGAGTTTGAAATTTGGCATTGAGATACCTAATGTTCTGATCATGAATCTTTGAGGCCTAGTAACTCTCCCTTCAGTATGATTTGAAATATTTTCTCATTCATTTAACAAAAAAAGACCTCGATTTGAGTCGTCTATACAGGGTCAGGGATGATAAAACGCGATTCAATATTGGCAATTCGGACTTCATTCCCCTCAATCTGCCATCAGCGACCTTAAAACCTTCAGCTAAAAGCGTTTAACCTTAAAGACCATCAAATCACTGCTTACGTTAAACAAAATTGCACTATCTTACTGAACTGAAAAATAAACGAAGATGTTTATGAAGTAAATTGGCACATTTACTTCATAAACATCTTCGTTTATTCGTAGAATGTTTATTATTCTTATCAGCTTTTATGAACTGAAATAAACCGCTGAGAACTAAATCTTGAGGGGTTGGTAAATAAAGTAAACATAATTGAATTCCACTGCAGTTATAACGCGATTAGAACAGCGTAGTGCTATTTATAAAGCCTGGCGGTGGCTATAATTTAAATACAATGATGGTGTTACTTGGCGTTATAAAAACGTGAAAACTATGGCTATTTTCATCATCAATTACTTCATTGACGATATCATCCTAACTAATATTATAAATGCTAATATGAGTTTGTTTGTTACGCTTTCATACCTAAACTACTACATCGATCATCATGAAATTTTGTATAGACGTTGTTAGAGGTACAGAAAAGTACCTTGGGGACCTTTTATATAGGAAAAGTACTCGTCTCGAGGCATAGAGATTTGTAAAAAACTTGTAAATATTTATTTGTGTTATAAGCCACTGCTAATTTATAGCTTATTCAGTTTAAGACTACCCTAAGTACCTACTTAGGGTAGTTTAAAATAAATTACTTATTTGTACCTACAATTAATGAGTCAGTTATTTATTTATTTGATGCACAAAACTAATGACATTCGAAAAAAGAAAAGGTACAAGAAATATCAAGTCAAGTATTTAAAGTTACGTCAATGTGTGCGTGCGTCTGTGAGTGCTTGCATATGTGTGTTTATATATGTGTAAAATAATATGCGTTCAATCTTCTTACGAGACAAATATCTGATCAAACTATGGCAATATTGTTGGAGTGCTGAGACGCAACTTGGCATAGGCTTTGTCTAGTTATTGACTTTACTATTGACTATAGTCTGATTGAATTGGTACAAATGTTTGTTTTATGCGATCGAATTGGACATCCCAAGGGCAGAAGCTATTTTGTGTATTGAAATCATAGCTTTAGAAGGTATATAGCGGGCTCTGATTTATTAATATATTTGGTCCTTAACACAAGATATTGCTGACAAGATATTATTTTATCTTTTGTTTTAATGTCTGTTCCACACTAGACGGATATTCTTTGTGTCCGTTCTTTGAATGTTTGTGAAGTCTAACCCTGACTTATGGAATGACCTACTCTACACAAATACGAATAAATATAAAGTTTCCTACGTAGTGACTGTCCATCGACCTTTACCATCCAATAAGACAAGAGGTTACACCAATGAAAATCTATACTTATATATTAATCTATATATATAAAACTCTTCCGTTACTGAGTGACTGACAGACAACGCACAGCCGAAACTATTGGGCGCAAGAAGCTGAAATTTGACATGTATGTTCCTTGGGTACTGTAAGGGTGCACTAAGAAGGGATTGCCTTAAATTCCCACGGGATTGGGAAGAAATGGATAAATAAAAAAACATGTGCGGGCGAAGCTGCGGGCATCCTCTAGTATTATATAAAATTATAAAGCGGAAAGCTTTGATTTTTTGTTTGTTTGTTTGTAAGGGATTAAAAACAATTCAACCGATTTTAAAAATTCTGTCATCATTAGAAAGCTATATTGTCACCGATTAACAAGGGCTATATTTTTTTTAAAGGTGGTCTTACTCACATAACCTGACCTACTTTTACGCGAGCGAAGTCGCGATCAAAAACTAGTATTTTATAAGTCTGCACAGTAATAATTCATAATATAGCAATAATCAACATACATATAAAAATTATAAACGAAACGCGATTTCGTAATAAATAAATACCACTGCTAAAATTAATTGCAAGTTGCCAGTTAATTTAAAAAGTAAATAACAGTGGCCACAGTGTTAATACGTAAAGTAGAAAAATGGTTAATAAAGTAAGTAATAATTACAGAGTTACGCCGGTATTTATTTTATTTTACGAGCCGCCGTCACGAGTTGGCCATACGGTTATAGTTCCGGCGTTGTTGGAGTGAAATACTGGAAAATGATTAATGAATTTTATGGCATGCTTTTATATTCCACCAGCTTTTACACGCGGCTTTGCTCGGAAACTGTATACTTATTTTGGTTGAAATGTACTCTGTCCTTTTCTGTACATCTGAGTTAAAATCAAATTTAAAAATCATTTATTCATGTAGGTCACAAAGTAACACTTGTGAACGTCAAAAAATATATAGGTTAGTGACAACGTGTATGCGAAATTATATCATGATTAGTCAAGTTGTTTCGGCGTGAATGTGTAACAAACAAACAAATTCCCATTCGCATTACATTTATGATCACATTTAGGTATTACTTGATTTTGCATAAATGTAGGATAAATTTTTATCCCTCGGGAACAGTACGGTTTCTGGATAAAAGGTACTGTATATCATTTTCTTTACCCCTGACAACGTGTATGTGAAATTTCATGATGATCAGTCGAGTATTAAGGCGTGAAAGCGTAACAAACAAACGAACACACATTCGCATTTATAAATACTAGCGGTCGCTAAGTGGTCAAAATTCGCCCATATTTATTTAAACTTTAAATTTGATCTTTATTAAGGTTTTATTGTTTAAAACTATACCCTTATAATCACATTTCATTTAGTCACCTACATAATATTATGTATGTAACCATAGTTACGAAGCATTCTACGAAGTCAACCGAACAATGCCGAAATACTCCGAACGTGATTCGACTGTTTGTGTCAAATACATGGTTGTGTGCGTGTCGTGTTTTTTCATTAATTTAATGTTAAATAGTTGTCCCGAGCAGGATTCAAACCTAAGTGAAGGCAGTGGCATTGCAATCGCTTGTTCGCTGCGCCAAGAAAACTAAGTCAATCCGGGTATTAAGACCAAAATCTTGCGATATTATAGGTATGTATATATTAAGTATTTCTGTAAAATTCACACTTAGTGACTGGCCCAATGAGGCACGCAACACATTAAATATCGGACAAGGGACGATTTTCCAATATCTGTCAGTATGTTATCGATAGTTGACCCATTTGATTTCCAATGCAAGACGTAAGCCATTCGGTACATATATTTCGTCTTACTGACTTGAACGGATTTAATTTTCTCCAACTATTTGAACGCTCGCGCCTATATAAACCTTGAAACTGTAAACAAAATAACTGTATATGTTAGCAACGATAAAATAGAACTGTTTAGGTAATGTATCGTTATTGGAACAAACTATACTGTTGGGCCATTTAGTGTATATGTCGGAATATCCTCCATACTTTAAAAGAAGACGGTACTTTTACATTCACTTTTATTAATAATTAAATAACTTAATTAACCACGACAAGTAGTTGATTAATTTAATTAAAGTTTACACGGACAAAAACAGTGTTCCGTGCACCGAGCGACCTCAACAAGAAGGCGAGCGAGCTCAACAGGCGGTTCACTGGGGTGGGCCTGTGCGGGCCCGTTGGTCAATCCGGGTAGTCATAGCCGGTGGGTGGCGCAGCTAGCGAGGTCCAGCCCGTACGGGTGAATCCCCGCGGGCGACCAGCGTGCCAGCAGCGCTCGGGTCGAGTCCAATGGGTCCCTCCTGCGCTTGGCGAGGTCGAGCTCCTCGGGAAGAATTTCCCGGGGAGCGCCCTTCAGCCAGCGTCAGGGGGAGCGTTGATGCGGGTCCGGTGGGGGTTGCCACGGAGACGAGGTCTCGCGGCAAGGCCATCCTGTCCTGCGGTCGCCGATGGTAAGGCGCAAGCTCCCGCAGATGGCCGGCGTGCGATCCGTCGGCGCGCACGAACAGGTTGGTGCTCAGGCGTCTCACGAAGTCGTCCAAGCACTCCATGCACAGATCCCTGGAGATCGTCCTGTTCCGCACGAAGCGAGGGGCGTCAGCGATGGTACGGAGCGCGAGCGACTGCTGCGCACGCAACCGACGGTGGTTCGTCTCTGAGGTGAGCGCGAACCAGGCCGGGGCAGCGTAGGTGAGTCGGCTACGGATGTACGCCTTGTACACGCCGAGCTTTGTGCGGAGTGGCAGTCGGGACGATAGCACGGGACGCAGGAGGGCGCGCGCGGTGCGCGTTTGGACGACTACGTTGTTGACATGGGGCTTCATGGAGAGGGCGCGGTCGATGGTCACGCCGAGGTATTTCACCGTCGCGGACCACTCGATGTTCTCTCCCATGAGCTTCAACTTTGGTAGGGCTATGCTGCTATCGCCTGAGTCTTCGCTACGGTGACCGTCAGTCTACAGTCCTTCAGCCAGCTGGGAAGTGCGTCTAGGGTGCGCTGCATCTTGGTCACCGCGTGGACGTCGTTCATTGATGTCGAGATGTAGGCGGCGTCGTCGGCGTACAGCGCGAGCTTGACGCCGTTGGTGACAGGGATGTCGTCCATGTACCAAGAGTAGCACACGGGGGAGAGGCAACTTCCCTGGGGCACACCGGCGCGGATGGGCCGCTCTGTAGCAAGGGCGCTTTCAACCGCCACTTGGAAGCGTCTGTCTTGCAGGAAGGTGGCCACGATCTTAACTACTCGACGAGGAGTAGTGGATGTGGACAGCTTATACAGCAAGCCGGTGTGCCATACGCGATCGAACGCTTTCTCCATATCAAGGAATACTGCGACGGCACGCTCGCGTTTGTTGCAAGCAACCGCGATGTCGTGCAGTACCCTCGCGAGCTGGTGGGTCGTGGAGAGTTCGGCGCGGAAGCCGAACTGTTCGTCGCGTGGCTGAAGGTGAGGCGTCATATGCAGCAGTAGCAGCTTCTCGAACAGCTTCGATGTCGTCGAGAGGAGCGTGATGGGTCGATAGCTTCCCGGCAGCAGGATGTTCTTCCCTGGCTTTGGGAGCATGATGACTCTGCCTAGTCGCCATGCGGAGGGAAAGTTTCCGATACGGAGGATGCCATTGAAGAGGCGCGTCAACGTCACGATTGTTCGTGGTGGTAAGTGACGCAGAGCTTCGTTGGCTACCCGGTCAGGTCCGGGGGCTTTCCGTAGGGGCGTTTGGCGAATCATCCGCTGGACTTGGCCTGGGGAGACGACGATGGGATCCTCTGTTGGGGCTATCGACTGCTCGAAGTAAATCTTCAGCTGCCTCTCGACCTCTGCTACATGCTGCATGTTGAGAGCAGGGTTGGGCTGCAACTGCGCTTCCAGGGAGTCGGCGAATATCTCCGCTCAGTCCTCGGCACGGTAACGTGGGGTTCCGTCACCGGCCAGTAGGGGCCTAATCGGAGATGGCTTCCCGGAGAGTTGACGGCACAGACGGTGTATGCCCGACCAGTCTTCACTAGCTTGCTCGATGGTGCGTTGCCAGGACTCCGCCGCGTTTGTTGCCAACGCAGCAGAAATCTTAGCAGCCAGAGCGTTTAGCTGGGACTTCATGGTCGGACATCGGGAGCGCTGCCATTGCCGGCGCAGTTTCCTCTTCCTCTCGATCATCGCCAGGATGAGGGCAGGGAGCTGGTGAGGCCTCCTTGCGGTCGCGGCGTCGAGCTTCGACTCTCGAAGCGCGGATTGCAGGGCCGCGCTGAGTTCCGTCGCAAGCCTTTCGACGTCGGCGGATGTCTCCACAGGGAAGGAGGTCGAGTGCTCAGCCATATAGTCGGCGAAGACCCGCCAATCTTGGCGTGATCGAGAGGGGAGTTGAATCGTCTGCGGGATGTCATCCAGTGTCAGACACACAGCCTGGTGATCTGAGATGAGGTGGTCGTCCAAGACGTCTAAATAAACAGCTGCGTCGATGCCACGGGTGACGGCTATGTCTATGACGTCCGGTGTGTGGGCTGCACAGTACGGGTAGTGCGTCGGGACCTCTGGTCCTAAAACCTCGTATCCGTGCCAATCTGCATCATCCAGGAGGCGGCGGCCATCTGGGCAGATGGTATTGGAGTTCCACGCCGTGTGCTTCGCGTTGAAGTCGCCGGTGACGATCGTGGGTAGTGGCGAGTCCATCAGTGTATGGACATCAGCTACTACGAGTCGCTGTCGCGGCGGCTTATAGAACGCGTACACACGCGTGGGCTGGCATCCGATGCAGATCTCTACGCCGAGGGCGTACGCAGACTGTAGAGCTGGTGCTGGCAGCGCTTGGTGGACGACTCTCCTCTTGACCAGGACTGCTAGGCCCCTGTAAGCAGTCCCTGTCGGCGAGCGTTGGTCCTCCCGGTAGACATGGTATCCGCCCATCTTCCATTTGTCTACTGGTCTAAGGTGTGTCTCGCTGAGCAGGGCTACATCCATCTGCCGCTGAGCTAGCAGCAGTTTTAGTAGCCTGGTCTTCTCTGGTGACATCCCGTCGGCGTTCCAGAAGAGCACGCGCAGACTACGCAGATCCAGGACTGCATAGTTCTGCCATGCATTTGAGGATCAGATGGATGGGATCCCTCTTCTCCTGTAGTGCCACCAGCACTTGCTGCAGAGTGCCGATGACGCTGGTGAGTCGTGGGTCCAGGTTGCCCGCAGCCGGATGGGTTACCGGTGGCGGTCGGACCGACCGCTTCGCCTTCGTCCCCTCGAGAGGGGCAGCGACAGTTTCTGGACTCGTCCTTTCTAACAGCGGCTGCCTGTTCAGCCTGGTGTGTCTGGGGCTTCACTTTCTTCTGCTTTTTGCGTCGCCTCTTGCGTCGCACACGCTCCTGGGGCATGTTCGGGGCTGCCATGAGTGAGCTGGGGGCGTTATCGTTTTCGACTGCGGCAGGTTTCGGGCGTGCGGCTGTGGCAGTGCGCGTGACTGTACCGGCCTTCTTGTTCCGGATCTCCCGCTTAAATACCGGGCAGGTGGCGTTGTTGGCGGTGTGCGCACCGCCACAGTTAGCACAGGTAGGCGGCTCCTTCAGGGGGCGTGGGCAGTCCTTCGCAGTGTGGGCTTCTCCGCATCGCACACAGGAGAGCGGCCTGTGGCAGTTGTGCGAAGAATGCCGAAACTGTTGACAACGATGGCATTGCGCGGGCCCCTTTTTCCCGCGCCATGCTTCGATGATTACACCTGGCATACATAGAAGCTCAGTCACTTCGTAGATGCCCGGTGTAAGGTTAGCGGTGCGAGCTAGCTGCGCGAAGTACAGGCAACCGGGACGACCTTGACGAGCTCGGATGGGGCGGACGTGCTCAGGCTTGTAGCCGAGCTCGGTGAGCTCCCGCTCGATCTCCTCTGGCGGCGTGTTGTTCGGGAGACCACGGATTGCCACCTTGAGACTTCGCTCAGCGGGGAGGGAGTAGGAGAACCAGGAGATCTTCTCCTTCGTCTCCAGTGAGTAGAGGTACCGCTGGATGGTACGGTACTCCTGGTCCGACTTTGGGATGAAGCGGACTCCCTTCCCAAACGGGCGGCCGTGCTTCGGCCAGTCTGGGAGTACTTCCACCACTAAGGGTGGGTAGCGGGAGGTAGGCGGCTTCTTTTCTGAAACAGCATCGGTGGTGGCTGTGGCAGCAGACGTGGGGGCAGTGGCATCAGCTATGGCGGCAGCATTGCCGGTTGTGGCACAAAGGTGGTGATGGCATGGCCGGCGGTAGTGGTAGCAGCGGCGGCAGTCGTGGCAGTTCTGTTACCTGCAGCGGCAGCGTACGAGGGTCCCACTGTCTCCATCGGAGACCCACTCGTACTTGGCGGTAGGCTAAACGGTGGTGTTGTAAACAGCGCGCGCCGTTTTTCTTGTTGCGGTGGCGATGGGAACCTGTCCGGTGCAACCGTGGTTGGTGGGGCGGGGAAGCGCGGCGGGGTTGCCGTCGCCTTTACCCTCTGTGGCAGCGGAAGTGCTGCTGGAGAGGGCACAGCGGGGGGCGGCGCTTGTCTCGTGGCAGGCATGGGAGCAGGAGTTGGCCGCGTTGTCGCAGGCCAGATTGGGGCGGGCGCGTTAAAAGTTGACCCAGGTGTTGGTGGTGTGGCCGATCGCGAGAGCGAGGGGAGGCTGAAGAACTCCTCTCCAGCTCCCTGTATCGGCGTTGAGGCGGCCGACGATGTTGGTGTAGGCTGTCTCGGAAACGGCGGCTGCGGGACGCTTCGGGTGCGGGCGGTTTGGTCCGCGGCTACCACACGGTCCAACGCGGATATGGAGGCACCGCGGGAGCGGGCGAGTGGCCCGGCGAGGGGTGGGTGGTGCGACGGGGACGGACGCGGCATTGTTAGTCAGGCGTCCCCGTAAAGGTGTATGGCATCTCAGCGTCTGGCGATGTCTGGGCACCAAACCGGCACCCTCCGGCACAAAGCACCCACTGAACCGGCCCTCCTGGGCTTGCCGCTGGTGGCAGACCGGGGGCCGAGGACAGCAGTGTACCCCGTGTTATCCGGGAGGACCGATTTGTGCGCGTTACTTAATAAATAAACTATATAAACTGCGTCGTTGGGCGTGCGATGAGTCGATAACCGCTTGTGGAACTTTCCACAAAGCGATACACGTGCCGCCTCGCTCCGGTCAAGGTCACGCGGCGGCGCGCAAGGAGTGCCCAGGCCCGTGGTGGTCGGCGCGGGGCGCGGGCGCTGCGCGTATAGCGGCCTGCACTCAGGTCCGTGCGCTTACACCGAGCGATGTTGTTATTGCGGTCCGTTTGGCAGCGGTCGATAACGTTGGAACGACGTCCTCTCGCGATCGCGCGCGGCAGTGAACTCTCTGTCTCTCGGCGCCGGGCGGACCGGCTTATATAGAGTAGTGGTGGGGCGCGTTCGGTGAGTCACGCGCAGTTCGGCCGCTCGACGCACGTTCCACTGACGTTTAGCACGTGGTTTTTCTCCGTGTATCCCCTTGTAGCTAAGCACGATGACGACGCGACGCCGACATATATAATAATTATTTAGATATCACGATTGTATCTTATTGATGGGGTAGAGGAGTATAATATTAACATCACATATCCATACATAGCAGTGATAAGCAAGTGTTTATCACTGCTGTGGATATGTGGTGTCGGTCTCGCATTAGGGAGACCTTTAGATTGCTAGACAGAGATCAAACGTTTCCCAAGACATTCTCCTGCCTCTGACTTTTCAAAGTTTTGTGCATACTAAACAGTCAATTATCGTTTGCTTAAACGATGAAGGAAAATATAGTGAGGAGATCTATATTTCTCAGAGTTGTTCATAATATTCTCGAAGATATAATGTGAAGTCTGTTAAACCGCACTGGGCCAGTTTAACTTTCTTATACTGAGAAGAGGCACGTGCTCAACAGTGGGACAATCTATACTAATATTTATTTATTTATTTATTTATTTATTTATTCTTATGGAGAACCAACAGCTATTAGACATTATTTATACAAAAAAAACATTATAAGTAACATAAAGCCAATTACAGGTTCTCACGTCTAAATGTTTTCATACAAATTATTTAAGTGCCTTATGTGGGCAGTAAGTACACATTACGTATTATTACTATTATTTAGTACTATTAATGAGAATCGAAGAACTCCCGGCTCAGCAGCCTTCTGACTATAGCTATATTTGTATTGAAAATGTCTAATGTGTTGTGTAATTTGCATGCCAAGTTGAGAGATCGAGACGCTCGCCATAGAAAAGAATTTTGCCTATAATTAGTGTTCACTATATCAAGGGAAATAGGTACATAGTGACGCGTCATTTTGTTTGGTATATTGAAGCTTATCTTGGAAAGAAGCTCAGGACAGTCCACTGAACCTGACATAATTTTAAGAATATATATAATATCCGCTATCTGTCTACGCATAGATAAAGGTAGAAAATGAAATTTGGAACAAAGCTTAAAATAATCATCAGACTTATACATACATTTTATGCGGTAACACATATATTTAAAAAATCTCTTTTGTATATTTTCGATGCGTTTAGTATATATCTCATAACGGGGATTCCATACCTGGCTGCCGTACTCTAATAAGCTACGAACATAAGTACAGTAAAGTAGTTTGAAGGTTTTAGCTTCTGTGAAGTCAGCTGACATACGCATTACAAAGCCAAGGGTCTGAGATGCTTTTTTAACTATATTATTAATATGCTCTTCGAATAATAACTTTGAATCGTAGTGAACGCCTAGGTCACGCATGGACTGACGACGGGTCAGTCTTTCTCCCTGTAATGCGTATTCGGAGTTAACGATATGTACTTTCCTGGTGTATGTAACAACATAGCATTTAGTCGGGTTAAGATCTAGTTTATTATTCACACAATATGCATTCAGTCTGTCTAAGTCAGCCTGAAGTGCCTGAACGTCAGAAAATGATGATATAGGTAGGAATATTTTCATATCATCTGCATAACAAAGAACTTTAGCAGAATGAAAACATTGGTCGATGTCATTTACAAAGATTACAAAGAGCAAAGGCCCTAACAAAGATCCTTGGGGCACACCGCTGGGGATAATTACCCATCTGGAAACGTAATTATTGATGGCAACCGCTTGAGACCTGTTACTTATATATGAGGAGAACCATCTGAGCAAGTTGCCTTTGATTCCAGCAAGTTCTAATTTGCGAATAAGCATGTAGTGGTCTATCCTGTCGAAACATTTACTGTAATCCGTGTAAATGACGTCGACCTGTTTCCCTGCACTCATATTTTCAGTTATATAATCATCCAGAAGTATGAGGTTCGATGTCGTCGATCGCCCCTTAACAAAGCCGTGCTGAAATTCATTAATAGTATTTTTAAGTGCTGAGTAAGTTTGTTTGTGAATAATTTTTTCGAAAATTTTTGCTATCAAGCATAATTTAGAGATAGGCCGGTAATTAGTGGCATCGTCTTTAGCTCCTTTTTTATGTATGGGGGTAATAAAGGCTGACTTCCATATAGCAGGCATAACACATTCATCCAATGATTTTTTAAATAAGAAACAAATAGGTACAGAGATTGAGCTCGCGCAGTTGACTAAAAAGATTGATGGAATTTTGTCAGGTCCAGCCGATTTATTTAAATCTAATGACTTTAATAATTTTATTATTTCAGTTTCATTGATCGATATCGAACCTATGTCTGAAATAGGTTCCTTGACAATGGGGTGACCATAGGAGAAAGGACCAGTGGCTTGTAAAAACGTGGAGTGAAAATAGTCAGAAAAAACATTACATATATCCTCTTCAGTGCTAGCTACAGTATTGTTATATTTTATAATACCTGGAATACAAGACGAGTTGGACCTAGACTTGACATAGTACCAAAAATGCTTTGGGTTACTGATTATTGAGGTCTCCACGGAATTTAAGTATGTCCTATAACATTCCGATTCTAATTTCCTTACCCTATCTCTTAAAAGTTCATAGCTCACTTTGTCCGACATATTACCATATGTTTTAAACTTTCTATGAAATTTGTATTTTTCCTTGATCGCTTTAATAAGTGGGGAGGAATACCATATAGGGTAGTCATTTCCATTGCACAGTTTAGAAGGAACATATTTGGCTATTAAACCATTTATATATGAGTAAAAACTGTCTAAAGCTACATCTATGCATTTATTTCGAAATGTCTGTTCCCAGTCTATTTTCCGAATTGCGTCATTGATTTTTTCATAATCCGCTTTACGGAAGATAAATTTGTTTACCGCGACACGCTTCCGGTAGTTTGGCTTAGAAAATGTTACTTGTATATTTAACGCACTATGATACGGGTCAATAGGAACTAATGGTTCCCCACATTCTGATACAGTAGTCACATTATTACTCAAAACAAGGTCCAGTAATTTCCCATATCGATTCACAACAGCGTTGTATTGCTTGAGATCGTGAGTATCTAACATATCAGTAAATAGGTGTTCATAAGTTCGGTGCATATTACTAGGGCACAGATAAGAGTCATTTACCGTTGACCAATGTATCTCACTCATATTAAAATCACCGATAATTAAATAGCGCTCGTTAGGTTTATTTAAGATAATATCATCTAGTTTACACATAAAACTGTTCAACTGTTCCGAAAAAGACGATCCGAAGTTTTCCTTACAAAGATATATAACGCATATATTATACAAGCTTGCACTGGATAGTGATCTGTCATGTTTATTACCTTGTATTGATATCCATAGGTCCTCGTATGTATTATAAAGCTTGAAGAGTTCGTTTGTTTGTTTGAACGCGCTAAATTTTGGAACTACTGGTCCGAATTCAACATTATTTTAGCGTTGGATAGGTCATTTATCGTGGAAGGCTATAGGCTAAATAAAATCACGCTACGACTCACGAGGACGGTGCAGTAATCATAAACGCGGGTGAAACCGTGGGCACATCTAGTTAAATTATAAGACTAAAATTTGTATTATTATTTTCCCTACAACATAACGATTTCTAAACCTAGTAAGTGTAAAAAAATGTGTGTGATAACAATATTCATCTATTAGGTCACCAACTTAAGTCCATCTGATGATAAGCGTAAATCAAAGCCAAAAACGCTGCTCACTATACTAGAAGTAACACTTGCACGTTGCTTACTCCGCAAAAAATACATTATTAACTAAGGAAATAATATATAACTGGTCCTTCTTTAGCATTGCATCTTCCAGCAACACGACTCACCGAGGAACACAAAATTATTTGGTTTCCATACACTATATGGCATCCAAATACTGTTATATCTCTTTGTTATAACACTTGCAATCTGCTTGCAATATGCACTGGTGCATGCGGTGCGTCCTTATCTACGCAGGTACTACTTTACGTACAATAACATTAGAATATCAATCGAGAGATATTGTGCGCATGGCTCTGCTATACCCAATAGCCTTGTTTGTCGGTCCAACGAGATAACGGAAATAAAACATGGAAATATTCTCACCGCTAAAACATGACACCAAGGAAACTACACGTAGTAGACGGAGCTCAATAAAACTAAGTCCTATCGTTTAGAAACGTATAATTATTAATTGCGATTAATATTGATCAATGCGACTGATGATATAATCGCGACTATAGCAAAGTTTATACTAGTACGGTCGTCATCGAATTCTCTTTTCATATTTTAAACGCTTTATAAAATATATGTATTATTTAATATTGTCTTCTGTTTACGCGAATGTTATTCATTGAAATTAAACTACTATATACGGATTTTATCGCATTGTTTATTTGACACTTTATTACACACAATTTATGTAAACACAAATATAAATAGTTTAATAGTATAGTAATAGTATAAATAGTTTTAATAGTTTCAATAATTTAATTAGCTTAAAAATTAGTAAAGTTTAATAGTAATAGTAGTGTAACAGTTTTCAAAATTTTGTAATAAAGTGTCAAATAAACAACGCGATAAAATCCGTATTATATTATTATATAATATATAGTAGTTTAATTTCAATATATGTATTAGATTAATTACGAGAAAAATTGTTAAAATCAAATGATGAAAATAAATTATTATTATTAAATTATTATTATTGCACGGATGGCGTAGTGGTTTTAGTGGTCACTTCGCCACTGCCACTGCTCCGAGTGGCATGGGTTTGAATCCCACACGGGACTAACATTTTTGCGATCCACAAATGGTTCTTTCTAATCTGGATATTCTTTGTGTCCCTTTGCATGTTTGTAAAGTCTTGTGCGACACAGGAATTATTCATAGAGCGAGAAATATTTCTTTTTAAATTAAAAATAAATTATACCAATCGGTTTGAGTTCTTGATATTGACAGCAAGTACTGAGACTGTAAAACAGAACAGCTAATAGCTATCGTACCCTATTAACATTAAAGTCTAATTTTGAGTAGTAAGAGTACAGTTTAATAAGTAGCAGTAGTGTAAATAATAATCTGTGGTAAGTATGAAAGTACTGTTAGTTTTATTTACGTTCATTGGGTCCAACCATTTGGCTCAAAATATAACGAAACCTTCTTAGTACGAAACAAAACTTATGACATCATACATTTTAAATGACGTCACCTAAACGTCATGTATTTCCGAAACTCGTTGCCATTTACGAACCCAAAACCTACATGAACTAATTAGCAATTCAGTACACAAAACTAACTGGAATCGTGATTCAAACGTGACGTCACAGAAAAGCCAGCTAGTTTTCAGTTCACTGTAAGTAAAAGCTGGGTACCCACTGGGACATATTTATTACATTATAATTTGACACTTCTTGGCAAATATGGTACAGCCAACATTTTATAGAAAATGACTGCTTCGAGTCCATGAAAAGTTTTATTACATTACCAAGTTTGACCTTAGTTAAACAGGGTCTTACGGTTTCTATCTATAGAGTAGTAGAGCCTCGCTGATTTCTGCATGAATGGGCCGGCTCGACCAGTGAAGGACTACCCTCTCACAGAATATCGACGTGAAATAGCAGTATTCCTACTGTTGTGTTTCGTTCGGTGAGTGAGAGTGCCAGAGGCCCAATCACCCCCTTTGCCCCCTTCTCGCTCCTTCTACTTCCCACTTCTTTTCCTAAATGGTCGACAACGCGCAAGTGATGCCTCTGGTGTTACAGGCGTCCATAGGCTACGGTGACCACTTACCATCAGGTGGGCCGTATGCTTGTTTGCCACCAAAGCAGTATAAAAAAAAAAGAAGCAACATGATCTCTGAAAATGAGCCTAGTTCACAGTAATATTTTGCTCAATCTTACGTTGGACCTTAAACGTCATTGGAGAAATGTGTGCCTGCAGCACATTTCCTATTTTGGTATTGTTACTCATCAAGCTATGTTGCATCAGATGTAATCATTAATATTGTATAACCAGTCGATCAGTACCCGTTTTACTGTCGCATTGTGTCACAGAAATAAATAACAGAACGTATTTCGGTATTTCATTGAAGAACCTTAAGTAGGAACCCCCGCACACATATAGCCGAATGAATAATCACTACAAATGTTAGTGTCTTATATACCTAGCCTCTTTTGGGATATATTAACATTAGTATGTAACGTATATAATATATATGTATAATATCAGCTCAGTATATAAAATTTTCCTACTAATCATGCCTTTTCTCAGTTTAACAAGGGTAAAATAAATATGTGTAAGAAAGTCATACACATACGACATATAGCTCACCAATTTATTTACTAGTTTGTATTAAAACGTTATATTACATTGTATGACTGATAAAGACTGCTTGAGTTTGTATATTTCAGTCGACTTTACCTAAGGAACTCAATGTGTAAATATGAACCACCTTAAACTGACAACCTCTATAGATAATTTATCAACAAACGACTAATAATATTTGTCTTTTGCATGTGCAGCACAGCAACTCTATTTTAAAGGCTTAGCGAGCTTAATACCTCTTTTCTTCCAGTCGATAAGTAGCGATAGCTCCTTACTACTTGATAGTCTGGGTCAGCTTAGTTGCCACATTTATACTAATAATATAATATAGCTGTGACCAGAAACGAGGACTTTTCTTGTCTAAAAGAGCATCAGTATTACCATTCAATATGGCAACGTTGACAGTCTATGCACTTTTTCAGTCAACAGTGATGCTGAGGAATTTTACGACGTTGCCAAAACCAGTCGTATACTAAAAATATTTCTTGCGAACTTGGTTTTTGAAGTGAAAACTTCTTTAGGCGCCTTGAGCACTTCTTGGGTGAACAAAAATCATGGAACTCGCGTCATCGTCACCGAACGCTTTCTATTTTTGAATTATTTTTGGTTTATAATTTGGTTTATAAAGAAGTGTTTATGATCAAGGATTAATGTTTTCACTTCTATCGGTAGTCCCCAAAGACGAACACAATTTTTTTTTTTTGAACATAACTTTTGCACATGGAATAATTCCTGTGAAGAACAACCAGACTCGGAACAACAACTATATGAGGATCACACAAATTTTTGTTCCATGTGGGGATCGAACTCACGAATCTCGGCGTGGCGGCAGTAGCGAGGCCACCACATAAACCACTACGGCATAATCTGTGCAGCCATATATTATAACTATTTTGCTGTAAATATTATAGCTATATATGTATAAACAGAATATATCTAAAAATATTATTTTCAATCTATACTAATATTATAAAGCTGAAGAGTTTGTGTTTGTTTGAACGCGCTAATCTCAGGAACTACTGGTTCGAATTGAAAAATTCTTTTTTTGTTGGATAGCTTATTTATCGAGGAAGGCTATAGGCTATATAACATCACGCTGAGATCCACGGGGACGGCGCAGTAATCATAAACGCGGATGAAACCGCGGGTACATCTAGTTATAAATACAACCGGTACATTAAAAAAGGTGTAGATTATGTTTGAATGCGCATATCTCCAAAACTAAAAGTCAAATATAAAAAATATTCTTTGCTTAGCCCAATTTTTAAGAAGAATGTTTCTCGAGAATGTGACACTACAAGCCATGGAAGCAGAGCACTAATTATAAGCGCGTAGGACAGCTAGTTAGAATAATAAAAATAAATGTTTAGACCTTTACCTAATTCATAAGCCTACTAGCTTTTGCCCGCGTCTTCGCTCGCGTTAATTTAGAATTTGACAATCAATGGGGGTTGTACTCTGCTTGTAATAATATAATTCGATCATGATTCGAAAGACACGTGGCGCCATCTATTATCATAAGAACGTTATTTTTGTTTTCCTCGGTAACAGTAATTTTTTTCGGGATGAAATATAGCCTATGGCCGTTTTTGTACACCTGACAAAGTAGATGCAAAATTTCAGAATGATCGGTTCAGTAGTTTAGGCGTGAAAAGATAACAAACAAACAAACTCATTTTCGCTTTTATAATATTAGTTAGGATTATATTACATTGTGAGCAACATTTTGCGAAATAATTATATTTCAGTGCATACCTAGCTTAAAATTTTCAACTGTAGTTGCTAAAGTTGCTAAATAGTGGTAAATTCGTTCAGTGGGTCACAATAGACGTTTACACGGTATAGTGAGCACGTAACTACTGATGGTACGGACGAAACGTTGCATTAAATAATTATTTTACCGTTTAAATTGTATTATATGAATAGAACTCAAAGTATCTCGGGCGAATGTGTTTTATTTCAAGTTTTCTCGATAGAAGCTGACCCTAAGAGAAGCTTTATAGTTCTATTTTGATTTTTTATTTCATTGTAACCAATTTTCGGCCACTTGTGTGAATATGAATAATTATGATAAGCCAATTCATGGGCTTATTGTGTCTATTTTGTTAATGTTAATATGCAAACGTCTTCAAAACTTTCACATGAATTATTTTAGTAGGGTACTGTAGGTAATTCTTTTTCTATTTTTAGTAATCGGACACAATAATGTTTTTTTGCTACAATACACATATTTCAAAAATCTTTGTATTTCGTTTAGAGATAAAACTATAAAAAAAAATAATAATATCAAACTTACCAGCAAATCCTCACCGCAAGTAGGTATACGATACAAAGATACGGGCTACTACAAGTGTTAGCTACTATTTCTATGCGATATCTCTTGGAAAATTAAATTAGAATGAGATGACATTTTGCTGTCATATCTCGTGAGAATTGGTATTAAAATCCTGTCATAATTATCAAAATAAAAATATTTGACATCAAAAATTCCACACGACAAAATATTCACAAAGCATAAACAACGTCAAACATAACGATCGAACTGGGAAATGAATGACAGCAAGGCTTTTATTGAATAAAAATATTATGCCGATGTTAAACGAATTTGTTAATTAACATGCTTCAAATGGATTGACAGTTCTATGACACTGGCGTGACACACACTGTAACTGGTATTGATACGGTTAATAAAAATTGTATCCTTTAAAACTGTTGGGGTGATATCGGCTCGTCTCTCTCTTTGTACACATAGGTTATTGTTGTATACAAGCTCTGCTTAGTTTGGGCTAGATGGTGTTGTGTGTATGTGATAGAATAATTATTATTACTAGCGGTCGCCTAGTGCTCGAAATTTGACCAAAGTTTACCTGTAAGATATTGCTGATATATGTCATGATATATTCATATATGTAACCATAGTTACGCGCTTCGACTGCGTGTGTCAAAAGCATGGTTGAGTGCTTGTAGTACTTTTTTATTAATTTAATGTATTTCTGATGCATATTTTATAAAAATATTAGGATTCGCCTCTCCTTCTCCATATAAACTTTAACTGTACCAAATTTCATACTCCTCCACCCGCGCAATTTTCGTAAAAAGGGGTACAAAGTTTTTGCTTTACGTATTAATATATAGATTATGTTTCCCTTATCATTACAATTATGAGAGTATGCCTGGTGTAATGCGAGAAAAAGTATGCGAGAGAATCTACGGTGCCGTATTAGTTATTCATTGTTTGTATAAATTATATTATTATTATTTGTAATGTTTTTGTATTTAATCTATGTTATTATCGTTATCAGTTTGTAATCTATGTTAATTATTGTAATTGGTTTATTTAACCGTTGTAATTAACAATAAATAAATAAGTAAATCATAGGTATTTTCTAACATATTATATTAGAAAAATACCTGGTCCTTTGGGAGGCTTACGCGGAGACATAGGTTCAACGTGAAGAGGCTCTTCGAGAGTTTTAATCAAAAGTGGGATGGAATACTGGCAGCTGCACTAGCCGTAGCAGGCGTAGGACTATTGCTACGTATGGATACTAATATATGGGCTATGGGTATGGGTGTTTGATGGACTGGTATTTTGGTAACTATGGATGATAAAATGGTGTCTGCCCTGAATACTCTTATAGCATCAATCGAATCGACAGAAGGTGACTCGCCAACTTACTAGATGGGCCATTGAATAGCCACGATAGGCATACAAGCCAGCAGCAGAGGGCAACTCCGGTGCGAGCGGCTAGGGGTGTCGAGCGGTGCGGCGCCGGTTTCACCATCACGGGTCTCGTGACAACGGAGACCTGGAGTGGGATTCCTCGTAGTTATGCCCTTGAAAATGACACTTCCACCCCCAAGCATGTAGCTCTAGTGGCCCCTCTAACCGGCCGACCAAGGCAAGTCAGAGTTGAGTCCCACGGGTGCTCTTGAAGTTCCACCTGCTGCTTGAAAAATGCGAAAAGTATGGCATACGTGGACTTAGCCTCGACTGGATAAAGAGTTACTTGACAGGTCGGAAACAGTTCGTAGAGCTGAAAAACTTAAACAAGGACCTAACACAAACTAGCTACAGATCCAGCCCTCAATCTAATAACTATGGTGTGCCTCAGGGTAGTATTTTGGGACCTCTTTTGTTCCTGCTTTATATAAATCCATCCATCCCTTGGGCTCAACGCTGCTTTGAGAACAGGGATCCATCAGAGAGCGCTACTGCTGTCGCTGGTGAAATCATCCTGGGTATGGAATATTATATTCCATACAGTGATGTCACGAGCGGCGGCAGGAAAAGGCCCTGGTTCGGGCGTGAATGCGCCGATGCTGTTGAACGCAAACAGACGGCGTATCGCGCTTGGACCAGGGCTCGCACTCTCCACGACCCTAACGTGGATCACCTGAAGGCAGCGTTCAACCAAGCCACAAAGGTCTGCAAGAGGGCATACTTAAGAGCGGATGCCCAGCGCGTCGCACGGTTCGGCCAGGAACTAATGGCGCATCCTACGGGCAGTCGTAGCTATTGGCGCCTGGCCAAAGCCGTGCAGTCCAACTTCTGCCAGACCATGCTGCCTCCTCTGAGGTATCCGAATGGATCACTGGCTCATCGGCCGCAGGAGAAAGCAGATCTGCTTGCAAATCTCTTTGCGGCCAACTCCCGAATCGATGACTGCGGTTCGCAGCCGCCTAATATTGCCAACTGCGGCTACACCATGCCTGATATATGTATCAGGCAACGAACCGTTCGTGCGATACTGCAGTCTCTCGATGTTCGGAAAGCCAGTGGACCTGACGGCATCCCAGCTGTGGTTCTTAAAAAATGTGCAGCGGAGTTGTCTCCCTCACTTACGCGCCTATACCGGACGTCTTACGTCGCAGGCATTGTGCCTGAGGCTTGGAAGGAAGCGAACGTTCAACCGATTCCCAAAAAGGGGGACCGTTCCGAGCCAAGCAACTATCGACCCATAGCTATCACCTCGGTACTTTCCAAGGTGTTCGAGCGGATTATAAACACCCAAATTGTCCGCTACCTGGAGGATCAATCGTTGATCAATGATCGCCAATACGGCTTTCGGTCTATACGATCAACGGGTGATCTTCTAGCGTTCGTCACGCACCTCTGGGGTGAGGCTATGGACAAGCACGGTGAGTCTTTGGCTATCAGCCTTGACATAGCCAAAGCTTTCGACAGAGTCTGGCACCGGTCTCTTCTTTCCAAGCTTCCGGCCTATGGATTGCCCCCTCAACTGTGCACCTGGATTGCAAGTTTCCTGCAGAAGCGTCGTATTCGGGTCCTTTGCGACGGTTGCGCTTCAAAATTTATGCAGGTCAATGCAGGAGTGCCTCAGGGTTCTGTCTTATCCCCTACGCTCTTTCTTCTGCATATCAATGATATGTTGAATCTCGGCAACATACATTGTTATGCGGACGACAGTACTGTGCATGGGCGATATCTCGGACATCCTGGGGCCAAACAGGCTGAGGTTGAGGGGAAAAGGCAGAATCTTGTCGTTGAACTTGACCGGACCTTGGACCGCATCTATGAATGGGGTGCCAAGAACTTGGTCGAGTTCAACGCCAAGAAGACCCAGGCATGCGCGTTCTCTACAAAAAGTCTCCGTTCCTTCCCCTCCCTTCTCTGAAGAACACTCCACTGGTGATACGTGACAGTCTCTCCATCTTAGGTATAGATCTTTGCCGCTCCCTTAATCAGAAAACCTATATCGAGAGCGTCATTAAGCAAGCTTCGCGAAAACTCGGAGTTCTGAACAGGGTGAGGCGGTTCTTCACGCCTGGGCAACTGTGCCTATTGTATAAGGCACAAGTGCGCCCTTGCGTAGAGTACTGTTCTCATCTTTGGGATGGCTCCGCGCAGTACTTGCTGGACGCTCTCGACCGGTTACAGCGGCGGGCTGTCCGTATCATCGGAGATCCAGAGGTCACGAGTTCACTGGAACCTCTGCAACTCCGTAGAGACATTGCCTCATTGGCATGTTTCTACAGAATATACCACGGGGAGTGCTCTGAAGAGTTATTCCACCTTATCCCGCCCTCCCTTTTCCTATCCAGAACAACGCGTGCTGGGCTCAGATGCCATCCTTACACGGTAGAGTCGATTAGAGCGCGTACCAAAAAGTTTGGGTCCTCATATCTCTGCCGAACGACCAAGGCATGGAATTCTCTGCCAAGGCACGTGTTTCCTTCTTCCTTCAATCCTGGGTTCTTTAAGCGGGGCGTGAAAAAGCATCTTCTCAGGCCGTCAAAGTAGAGACCTCAACATCGCCTCGGCTACTGTGGGGGCGATGCGGAGGCCACTGCTCTTAGACCACACGACTGCTTACCATCAGGTGGAGTGTGGTCATTTTGACGAGCAAAATAAAAAAAAAAATAAAAAAAAAAAACGACTTACCTTCTATTACAAAACATCAGTGTGTTCTGTTTGCTGATGACGTATCAATTATTATTGCAAATGAAGACAAAACTAGGCAATATGACAATTTAATGAATGCAGAGGTTCAATGTCTTTTAAACTGGATGGAATGTAATAATTTGCAGGTAAATTTAACAAAAACGAAATTAATTACATTTCATAATTATAATAATTTTGACAAAATTAATTTTAATTTCAATTTGACATGCAGAGATGAAATAATCGAAAATGTTGACGAAATAAAATTCCTAGGATTAACATTAGATAAGCACTGCAACTGGAAGTCTCATATACAATCTGTGTGCAAAAAACTAAACAAATTTGTATTTGCACTTAAAAAATTAGGCGTACTTCTGGACAGAAAACGGCAACAATAGCTTACCACGGCTATGTTGCTTCGGTCCTAAGATATGGTCTACTTCTTTGGGGAAACTCAACAAATGTAAATGAAGCATTTATTGTACAAAAAAAGTGTATTAGGGCTATATGCGCAGTCGATACATTAACATCGTGCAAACCCTTGTATAAAAAACTGAAACTTCACACATTGGCGGGTCTATTTATATTGCATGTGTGTAATTTTTTAAGAGATCATGCTAGTTTGTTTAGGAAATATGAAGATGAGGTGGACTCTAGAGTCAAAAAAAGAGATCCATCAAGACTGATAATGCCAATGAGAAAAACTGCCTTGTCTCACAAAAGTTGTTATGTCATGACTGTTAAAATATATAATAGAATCCCAAAATATATAAGAGAATTGCCAAATGGGAAATTCAAGAAATTACTAAATGATTGATTATTACAGAAATGTTTCTATAAGGTAGATGAATTATTACAAATCATAATTTGATATTTTACTTGACATTATATAATTTTAGTTTTTATTTTTTTTATTATATTTAAATGCTTACTGCATTACTTTCTAATTTTATTTTGACATGACCTTAAAATGTGTACTTAATATTAAGACCTTTATTGATTTTTAAAGTTTGTGGCTACTTATAATTATTATAAATTCTTGCATGTCGGGTAAACCGGCGAAATATGTGAACATTTTTTATCATGTACATTTGAACAACCTACTACCATGTTTCATGCAAATAAATAATCATTTCATTTCAATTTCAATTTCACCCAAGCCAAACAGTAACGGCAATTTGAGGACGAGGCCCTAACCGACTCTCCAAGGTATTCAGGATCGCAGTGTCACCACTCACATTCAGCTCGCCACAAGCTGCCCTGCGGTTTGTGCGCTTTTATTTAAACTAGTGATACATTTTTTGTTTATATCACAAGGCGAAGGTAGTAGTTTAAAAGCTAGTGTACTGTGCCCTCCGGGATAGCGTTAGTCTCATGAGAAGATAACGACTGTCATAGAGGGGTTATTATTATTATTCCTTTTATCTTAAACTAGCGACCTGCCCCGGCTTCGCATGGGTAGTACAAAACCTTAACAAATTATACACTGAAACCTCCTCATTAGGTACTTTGTTTATTGGTGTAAATCACATGAAAATCTGCTTAGTAGTTTTTGAGTTTATCCCGAATACACGCAGCTAGACTAGACTTTGTTTTGTTATATGTAGTGAAATCTGATCCAACACGCCCAGAGAAAGATCAGGCGCAAAACTAATCACTTTCCGTGGTAGTATAACCCCGCCAACAATCAAACGTCGAGTTGCTATTGGGAATTTCTTGACAGAAAACCCAATAACTTTTGCGACTCACTCACAGCAGTCGCATTCAATACCGCAGCATACTATCACATACATAATCTTATAATAATAAATACTTGCAAAAATGATAATAGTATTCGATTCGTTATTCGAATAATACAGTCAACAACAATTGACATTCGCACATCACTAATGTGAAGATATAATAACGTAAAAGTGTACCACTGACACAGCCAAACCTTTTTAATGTAATTTGTAACTTATGCCTTAAGAAACCACCTTCTTAAACTTCTAGCAGAAGGCTTGTACAAAATATTCATCCTTACCAACCCACAGAACAAATTAAAATCATAATTTCTTATTCAAACATCAGCAATATTGGATCTCGCAACTGCTAGCTTTACTGAAACTCGTAATAAGAAAACTAAGGAAGGACTACTTTAGTATGCATTATCCTTTGCAGTAACTGTATATCTGGCATATAGAGCAGATAGTCAGCAGGACTAATGTTGTAATTTGCAGTACCCGTTGCTTTGGTCGTTAACCAAGTAATTACTGGAAGCTTAGATATGTCTCGTGGATTTCCTCTTTAAACAGTTGTTTCATTATTTAGCTTAGTAACAAACCTTTCTTGCACTAACTAGGAATTGCAAGGATTTTTAAAGAATTCCAAAATAAAGCACAACTAGGTATGTAAATGAGATTTTTAATGAGATTTAGGTTACGGAATAACAAAGAATTAAATTGCAATAAATTGCGGAAATGTAAAAAGAATGCATATTAACTCTAACATTAATGTTGAGCGCGGGTAATTGTGATTACACAAGACTTGATCGTGCAACATTTTGTATAACTAAAACCCCATTTATTTTAAGACTGCTGAATTGATTTTGGTGAAATGTTGTATGGAATTAACTTAAACCTTGTGGTAGAACATAGGAAGTCTTTACTACTATCGGGTGTAGTCTTATACTGAATAGAGTGCGTAATATTTTGACATAGTTTGATTTATACCTAAAGACTTTTGCTTGTAGAAGTACATAGATATACCTCCTGTTAAAACACATTTCGAACTAGATTGTCACCTTGTCGATATACTATATATACTAATTAATATTACTACATTTTGCATAAAAATCTCATGTTATAACAATCGACTTGGACGTACGTTTGGTAGTGAGATTTAACAGAATTGTTCAGCAGAGCATGGAAACTCGCCACGCTTTTATAGCTAGTGTTATTTGGTTCCGTACCTTATCACATACATATATTCTAAATGAACGCCTCGGACTCATCATCATCTGAGTCGAAAGACATCCCTGGCTGGGCAAAGGGCTTTCTCAAGTTTCTCACAAAGACCAATCTTAGGTTGCAGAATTTACTTGTGTCAAGAAAAATATTTTGTCTGTATCTACATTCCATCATATCCAAACATTATATCACAGCCTAAAATCAAACTAATGTTTGAGAATTGGATACGATTAACCAAAACTTGGGCAAAACTTCCAAGGTTACTAATATCTACAAACATTTTAGAATCAAGATGACCCTATTACAAAACTTTGTCACCAATTTCCATATCATCAAGGAAATTACAAATCCGAAATCAATTTGATTTGTAGTGGCCTGTAGTACAAACATGGAAGATATAGGAAGTCAGGACTAATGCTGTAATTTGCTACGTCGTGCCACTAGCAAGTAACGAATACATTAGTTTGATGCCACAGCTGTGTTGGACTGTGTGCTTTAGCATCAGGGTTTCTGATTGCTTAGCGTTAGCGTATTTGCCCTGGTATGTTCAAGAGCTTTTTATGTTACCTTCACGTCTCGAGTTTAGTAAGAATGTACAGCGTGTCCCAGAGAATATAGTGCTTAATAGGTATTAATTTAGTTTCAAAACAACTAAAATTCTTAACTTATTAAAATTGGTATTTGTAATTCTGTTATTCAGAATATCTACCATTTTGAATTATTTGTTACCTTTATTATATCCCCATCATTTTTTGGCACATTTGGATTCTCCAGCACCATCAATAAGGTTTTAATTTATAAATAACTTGTTTTTTCCCGCAGATTCGCTCACGTAAATGTAGGTTAGGTTAATTCAGTAACAGTATTTTTTTCTGTTTCTGTGTCTGTTTCTGTTCCTCTGACAACGTATTTGCAACATTTCATGATGATCGGTCATGTAGTTAAGACTCAAAAGCGTAACAAACAAACAAACTCACGTTCGCATTTATAATATTAGATTAGATATAAGATTTATAGTTAGCATACATTTAAAAAATAAAAGCCTATTAATTATGAATAAAATTTATATTTTATACTTACATTTTGAGAAATAATCAATTTAGACTTTGATTATTTTAAATGACAAAAAAGCTAAGGTTTGAATAATTTTGTAATTAATATCACTTCAAGCGAACTATAACTTAGGGAGTCTCTATTTATAATAATTGTACCTGTTAGATTTTCCAAGGCTAAAATTGAGTTATAGGTTTTGAAAATTGTTAGCAGCAGTGCGGAGTCAGATTGCCACAGGCTTGTTTTGTTACGTAAAACCTAATAACGAAAGACAAAAACTTTCTTTAATACGCAAATATAACTTCTTAATCCTACTAATATTATTAATGTTAAAGTTTGTAAATATATTTGAAGTTTTGTTTGTTAAGTTAGTGACGTATAACCGTTAAATGGATATGGATGAAATTCGATACAATTCACATAATTATGTACATTGATAGATTAACATACTATTACATACATACATACATTGATTCACGTCTGTTTCCCAGAGGGGTAGCCAGAGACTACGGATTTCCATTTGCTACGATCCTGACACACTTCTCTGGCTTTATTCACTTTCATCACATTCCTCATACACGCCCGTCGGTTCAAGGGCTTCTTAACCTAGCCTTTGTCCAGAACGCCTCCAATCTGATCGAGAAACGTTCGCCTAGGTTTTCCTCTTGCGACTGTTCCATTCACACTAGCCTTATAAATTTTCTTAGTCAGTCTTTCCTCGTCCATTCTTTCTACATGTCCAAACCAGCTTAACATACCCTTTTCTATTCTTGTAACTATATCCACTTTCATGCCGCATCTCTCTCTAATCACACTATTTTTTATTCTATCTTTCAGAGTCACACCACATCTGCTTCTCAACGCTCTCATTTCTACAACATTTATAATATAATAACATACTATTATCATGCGTTAATGCAAATTTTATACATTGCAATGAAACTTTTGTAAACAGATTGTATCGCGGTTTATTTTTTAAATATTTTAAAAGATTTTTTTTAAGTATACTACGATAAAATCAATATACAGAACTGAATTTGAATCAAATAGGATTAACACAAACGATACTTTTAGTCCCAGTATGAGTTTGCGTGGAATTCACTCGGGCAAAATCGCAGGCAGAAAATAAATATAGTAAATAATTCAATACATACTTGTTTGTTGTTTGTGTATGTGATAGAATATTATTATTATTATTTATTTATCTATTTACTACATTATACATTTATATAATTGACAGCGGCTTCCGCACTAAGCTCGAGGCTTGTATCGCGGTAACCACACGTTATACATTAGTCGCTTAACTAGAATATGCAGACATCGGTTTGAAAACAAATAAAATGTAAAAAAGTAACAAAAATTAATCTTCTAACAAAATAACGTTTGAACGAAGTGAACATATTAACATAAAAATTTTGGAAATAAAAAGGGAAATACAGTTGTATGTGATGAAAATGTGTGGGGTTTTATGATTGTGAGTGTGTGTGTGTGAGAGAATGTGTGTGTGAGAGGATGTGTGTGTGTGTGTGTGTGTGTGTGTGTGTGTGTGTATTATCAACAAAAGTATACATCGCCACGTGTTTCCAAAGCCATTACACAAAAAAGTCATACAGACGAAACTCCAAATAAACAACAACATCTCAAGCAAAGCAACATTTGAAATGATCCACTGATGATAACTCTTTAAAACTAAAAGTACTTCGTCAATTTCACAGCGAGACATCTGACGATTGTCGGTTGACGAACAGTCCGGTCAACTAATTAGAAGTTCTAGACGCTCCGACCGTGCGCCAGATAATTACATCAAGGACAGCACTGATTTATTGTCTATCTTTCCACTGGGAGAAGTGTAAGTTAAAGAGTGTTTTTATAACCCTTTTTGCTTCGGATCGCTTTTTAGCGTAAGTTAATTTGTTAAGGTAGGGAAGGTGTTTTAGGATTTGATAAATTAACAAGGTCTTAGTTGATTGAACTTAAGTTACATAATTTTGTTAAATTACGCTAGTTCGTTCTTGAAAAGGTTGGCGTCTAAGTTTCAATATATTGTCACAATTATGTGACTATGCATCCACTGTCCGTAATTGTTTTCCTAACGTTATACGTCCTAATTTAAATAACGTATTGATTTAAATTTAAACGAATAAACATTTTTAAATTTTACATTTTGCCGAAAGTACATGAGTACGTATTACATATAACAGTATATAATTTAAAATGTATTAAAAATTAAGGGTTACTATTATGGCTAGTGATTGCATACATCCTACCTCTACTCTATTTTTTATTAACTACTTAGCTTTCACCTCAAGGTCAAGGTTATTGTTGTGCTCAATCAATACTCACATTTGTAGTCACATGTTTTTATATAACTATCAAACTGCTTGCCAAAGATCACATCCAATAGGTATTTTTATTGCCTTATACTTCGATATTTTTAGGTTTATACCAGGGTTAAAGTTGACTACGAGTATAAAAAGGTCAAGATCATTTCAATTAACTAACTTACCAGTCAAAACATGAACTCGCGCAGTGGCTGATTGTGCATTATCCGGCGCACACTGATACGCCCCCGCGTCTGATGTTCGCGCTGACTGCACTAGCAATCTACTGCTACTGTGTATTCCCTTTTCAGTAACAAGGGATATGCCGCCGCGCGTTGAGTCGAAGTTTATCGTCTGTTGAAAAAAATAAACAGGTTAATAATTTCTACGAGACATGTTTTTGAAGTAGCAGCTTAATGAAGTTAATTTCTTCATTATACAGAAGATCGCAGTTAACTAACCATGTGTTGTGTCCTAATGCATCGGCATAAGGTATGACATGGGAAACCTACAAAACTACTTAGGATTTCTATAGCTTTTTTTAGAAACCGTATTCTGGTAATGTCGTCTGTAAAGAGAGTTTTATTTGTCTCTTTGCTGCGCTGTCATTAAGTAACAGGCGTAACAATTTGTGCTGCTATCTTCTAAAGCCTACTGTTGTATTCTAGTTTATTGGCATAAGCTATTATATGGGAAACCTACACAAAAATTGTGAGCCGTCACGGGACGTCTGGCAGATGTGAAACATCGAAATTATTTTGTACAAGTAATATGCATAGAAGAACAAATTACGACAGGAACTAATATGGCATAATGTAATATACTACGATATAGCGTGGCGACGCGTCGCCACGGCATGCATTGCCACGCCAGCAATTTTACGTGTGGCTATAGATGTTTCACATCAAAAGTAGTGTTCCGATAGCTTTTTAAAAAGCCAGACTCTGTTAATGTTGTCTGAGATGTGAGTGTTGTTTGTCTCTTTGCTGCGCTGCCTTCGGGTTACACACGTGGCAATGTGTGCTGCTAATTTCCAAAGTATTCTAGTGCATTAACATGTCAAACGCCATCATATGGCAACCCTAAATAGAGGAATAGGCTTTCCATACCTTTTAAAAGCCTAAATCAGTCAATATTTTTGAGATATGAGTGTTATTTATCGCTTTACTGACAGCGCAGCAAACACACATGCTAATGTGTGCTGCTAATACTAAAAGCCATAGTAATTACATATTATATAATTATTTGTAGTAGAGCCTCGCTGATTTCAGCGTGAATGGGCCAGATCTACCAGGGAAGGACTACCCTCTCACAGAATATCGACGTGAAATAGCAGTATTCCTACTGTTGTGTTTCGTTCGGTGAGTGCAAGTAGCGGAGGCCCAATCGCCCCCTTACCCCCTTCACACTTCTTCTCCTTCCTTTCTTAAAAGGTCGGCAACGTGTAAGTGATGCCTCTGGTGTTGCATGCGTCCATAGGCTACGGTGACCACTTATCATCAGGTGGGCCGTATGCTTGTTTGCCACCTTAGTTGTATAAAAAAAAATATTATTCATATGATTGTTTGCCACCCTATTACATACGCACATAGAGTAGGCGTGATTTCCGGATGACTAACGAATCTATTTCTACAATTCTGGCATATCTATGTTGCTTCATTTCGTCTTTCATTGCCGGCTTAATAGCATATAGATAATAATATTAAACCTAGTTGGATGGCTGCCAGCATTGGATATAAAATGAGATCATTCTTTGAAATGGTGTTGCATTAGGCAGCAAAAGGTTTAGCGTATATCACTGTATAGCTAGGTATTAAGGGCAGTTACGTATACATTTATTTAATTTTCATTTATACACTATAATATATATTGTATTTAAATATAAATTATAAACGAGAAAAAGACAATACCTACAAAAAAAAGGCTTGAATCTTTCACTTAGACAAACCATGTCGTTATTTTGCCAACTAAACTACGCGAGAAATAGTACATACCAAATACCGTATGTAACAATTGCTGTTATCGATATCATGATGCCTGTAGCTATATTCCCAAAGTTACGTCGTGATCTCGTACCCACATTTCTATAGAATTCAGGTTCCACATAAAGAAAGGCGAACTTATTCCGTTTACAGTGTACAATATCTGACTCAGCGCTGCTACTGACAGTTTTTATACTTTAAACTTGTTGATAACAAGCAGTTATATCGCTTTGTTGGTTCAAGGAAACGTAAGCACAAGCCCGACCTCTTCCAGCCACCGCCATTCGGGCGAACTACTACAGATGTGCCAACAGGAAATTCTCAGCGACTTGAAAACAAGGTTCTTCTTTGTTGATTTCTCGAAATAAAGTGGTGCGTAAACCGAGGCTTTACTTGTTCTTCATTCTTTGCCTCTAGGCTACAAAAACCCATATGGCAAATATGTAGAAAAGAGACTAGGTAAGCTAAATGACACGCTAGGTAGACTTGCAAGTTTTCAATAATTATATAATAATAATAACACTTTATTTCGGACTCTGGGATCCATATACAAGGTCAACACATAATTAAATAATAGTTAAAATTAGAGTTAATAACAAATTAAGTGGCAATAGCCATCCATCGTCTGTACGTTACAGTCTGCAGCAGACGGTCTGACAGACTCATAATGATAGTATTTTTACACATGTCAACTCTGGACATAAAAGACGCTATTCTTTTACGCTAAATTGCATTAAAAGAATCAACGCGCGCATCAAAAAATATTCCGGACGCGCTACAGCTTCGTGATAACCCCATTAGTTGCCTATATATGTTTTTGTATGCCACTCTGATGGAGTTGTGCGATTTAACAGTGTATTCGGTCCAGAGCTGACATGTCTAGAACGTCTGGCAGAATGATCTAAACAGTGTAATCTTCACGTCAGGCGCCGCATTACAAAATCTTCTGGCAATCATATTGCCCACCACGCACAAAGCACGTCTCTGGTGCATTCATACCACTATAACAAATATAATACATATAAGTGCAGTCATACCACTAATTACTTGCATTATTAATCATATTTAATAATTAATTAATGAGAACTCCTTTCACTACTAAATTTGTAAACCACAGCATAATTTATGCTAGCTATTGTTTGCACCTTTCACAGCCTAAAATTTAGCTAATACGAGTTCAACCCAATGCATAATAGCAAACAATTTACCAAACCTATATTAGCCAATTTATTTACCAACAATTGACTGTTGCCACAAACAGAGGAATTTGCTTTAAGCTTACCAATTCAAAATTCGATATAGAAATTCAAATGGCAAATAATTCGCAATAATCACATGGAAATTTCCATGCAACACGGAATATAGAACATGCAAATTAGTCTTAACCAGTTTACCGGCTGCATCAGTTTGATTAAATTGTCATTACACAGTAGTGTTTGCAGTTTGTGCAGTATATGCAGTCTTTATGTGTTTCCACCTTAGTATTAGTACACTCCAGCCGTTTTATTAGAGAGAGTGGATTACGTGTACGCTTTGAGTCGTAAAATAGACATCTTAGTACGTGGGATAACAAGTACTCATTCAGTGATTTAAAACTAAATTAAACGGTTCAGTATAAGCTTATGGATACAGCTTCAGGAACTAAACTGACCGCCTCTTATTTGTTAATATTAATACAGCTGCTCAATGGCATATGATCACATTATGTTCCGAAACAACTCCTTTATAGTTTAGCTTATAACAGTACTAGCTTTTGTTTCGCTCACGTTGGGGTTGACAGGCATCCTGTGTCCTTTGCCGTACCCCTGACAACTCGTATGCGAAATTTTACGATGAAATTAAGGAGTAAAAGCGTAACAATCAACCCTACATTGACATTTATAATATTACTGTAGGTAACAAGTATTTCATTTGTATATGAAAATTTGGACTCAGCCTGAGGTCTGAGGTTAGCTTGCCAGATAAAGTGTTTCTGAATTTTGTCGAGAAATTAGCAGTTGCAGCATGGGGTAGAGTTTTGCCCGATTCAGCTTGTTCCCTATTACGTGGAGCCTAAAATCATAGCTAGCCAAATGAAAATCTAATACACTACTTATAGTTCTTGTAACTCACGAAGGCGAGTGGGCTTTACGAGACATGCACAGTGCGGTAGTATGCGTGTTTGACAGAGCGGTCACTTGCGAGCGACACTTACACACACACATACATAGCCCGCTCGCCTTCATGAGTTGCAAGAACTATACCTCTGTATTACCCATATATAATATGTAGGTGTAAGATTATGCATGAAAACTAAACATAAAACCTTAAAACCTAACCGCCATTATGAAAACTCTTAAATAAATTGTATTTTAATACATCATTGTAATCTATACATATAATAAAATCGTAGGAAAGTCAAAACTGTACATTGAATATTTTTTTAAAAGAATACTTGGGGCGTGATCTACATTCGATATTGAAGCCAAAAATATATTAGTTTTTAGAATTGTTGTCTGTTTGTCTGTATGTATGTCCGGGCTAACCTCAAAAAGTACTGCATGGATTTACTTCAAATTTTGCATGAATACCATATAATACTAACAGGTCGGATCAACATCTAGGCTACATCTTATCACGCTGTCACCTACGGGGGAGGAGCTGTAAATCTTTATTTTTCTTACGCATTCTGTGACAGCGTGTAATCTAACGACGCATATTTAAATGTTGTTTTTGAGTAAGCCATGCTATTATCTAGCTTTACACTATAAAAACTACCCCATTTAAGTAACTTGGGCATAGAAATATAGTTGGGTTCCGCGGCGACAAACACTTTTTAGTTAAAATCTACGCGGACGAAGTTGCAGGTAACAGCTAGTTAATTTTTTTTTTTAACCTCTAGTCCTGCACGTTGAATGTATCCTGTGTCGTGGGAACATTTACAAACATTCAAATAGTGGACACGAAGAACAACTATTTGTGGATAATACCTTTTTTTTTTTTGCCTTATTAATAGCAAAGTTATCACTTAAACCACTACGCCATCCGTGTAGTTCCACCAAATACACAAAGGGCTTAGTAAGTTATTTTGAGTTGCAAAAGCCCAAAAATAAACCAAATATTATACTTCAAACCAACAAAATCGTAGAGACTGAAACTCGATACATACAAATTTCAGGAGACAACAAACTTTAAAATTCCTAAACAAAATCGTTCAGCTTCACAAAGTTGGTAACTTGTAAGTCTTCGCAAAGACCACTTTGCTCAAACTACCAAAGAATTCCTTTAACAACGCGGACTAAAAATAAGCTATCGTTAGATAAAAATGGAACAGCTCTATTTTAAACACGAAGCTTTGTAAACTAATCTTACATTATTATGTGACATTCGATACTTTAAACAGTATAATATAGTTTATCAAGCATAGAGCTGCTAAAAGCTGCCTACAGAAATAGGTCATAACTATTTGGACTTTATTTCAGAACACTTTAATTTGCACTTAATCCGACTTGATTCAATGATACAGTAAGAAAAAGTTGACTAGGTTCGTCCCTACTTAAACTACTATTTACCGCTACTGTGATAAAAACCTAACAACTTAGTTGATTATTAAGTTATTAGCTATTCCCTCACGTGCTTTTATTAATTGCGGTACAATAATTATGACAATATCTACACGCGGCGAACTTAATATTTTTTTTAAATGTATCTGCATTGATTTTGTGCTTTGAACGCCGAACATGTGATATGGTTAGGTAGATCATATTATGACAAAAAAGGTTTTTTTAGGTGAATGGCGTTTGCTCGAATGGCGCCACTACCAGAGCACTGAGAGTTTCGGTTATAGTTCCTTAGAGTCTAGGTCTTCTTATGTCCGACGTTGAGCTCTAGAGACGTAGTTATTCTAGTAACAGCGCAGCGCATTCTTAAGAAACTGAGAACGTCATGTCTTTTCATTTTGGATTTTGGAAGTTAATAACTTTACAGATTACGACATACCTGATGAAGATAACCCTGCATGAAGTAATCGCATCACTGCCGGCAAAGAATCCAAGAACTATTCTACCTAATCTTAGAATTCGTCTTTAAGAAGGCTTCTAAGAAGCCATATAAATGCTACTCACCAACATAAAAACAGAGCACTAGTTTTTAAGGCTGCGATCTTCGGAAAGGTACTTGCCAATTGGGATTGCTACAGTTAGAGTGATTAAAAACTAGGTTAATACTTAAAATTTCAATTCAACGACGTATTAGCAATCTCTTAAAATTTTACCAAGTTATTAATCTTCAGCTTATTAGAGACTCTTCGCGCATCACAGCTACAGAACGTATTAATCCATTGCTAAGAACTAAGAGGATAATTTTATTTTGCGACGCTGTAAAGATTTAATCAGACTAAGAAACGACGAGGTGGAGTAGAATAATGTTTACAGTGTTCGTTTAAACTTTACTCAAGAGTTATATTAACACTCAGACGATCTTAGTTTGTTCCTAAGAAATATATATTTATAAAAGTCATTTGTAGTTCGTTGTATTAGCTTGATGCTTTATGCTGATAAAAAGGAAATAAGAAAAGTAGCAGATAAAAGAAAAGTAGTTTTACAGCGGCCTATCTATAAACCATATTAAGAAAGTTATTGGTTTAGTGTAAAAAAATAATAACAGTCCTGTATATAAAGTGTCTTTGATCTCTCTCTCTGTTGTCATGTGTGTCTCATTGTAAGATTGTATGTAACATTTTTATACCGTATAGGATTCAAACGTACAAAAGTCGTAGTAATGACTGCGGCGAAGCGACTACTTAAACCACTAATTAACATTAGTGCAGTTATATTAAAAAAAAACGCAATTAAGATTAAAGAACTTATACCGTGTGCTTTCTGCATTCAACTATCAATTAACTGACGAAAAATAATGAACCGTCTTGTATAGAGCTGAGAATTATTTTTCCTTTGTATTGTGAGTTAGTGCGATCGTGTGAGCCGTATTCTGCTCGTAATTAAATGTCGTGGAGCTCGACAAGACTTCGCACGTTCAACTTAACTGTGTGTTCATTAACTTACGTGTGTGAGTACTTTTTTGTATGTGTTACTAAAGGGTACAGCAGCAACGCCTTTCAAAATTGGGCAAAAGATGAGTGTGTTCTTGTTTTATTTCATTGTTTATATTTTACTAGCTTGCCCGCGGCTTCGCTCGCGTAAAAGTAGGTTAGATTAGTTTATGTCAGTAATAGAAAGCTTTTTTTAAATAAAAAATTGCGTATGTCATTCGATGATAATATAGCTGCCTAACGGTAAAATAATTTAAAATAGTAGTTTTTGAGTTAAATCGTTACAAACAAACAAAAAATCAAATATTGCCTCTTTATAATATTAAGTATAGATAAAATTTTGCCCGCGGCTTTGCTCACTCAGAAACAGCCCTTTTTTCTGGGTGGATGGTACCTTATTTCCTTTTCTGTACCTCCGACATCGCATATGCGAAATTTCATAATGATCGGACGAGAGTAGTTGAGATGTTAAAGCGTAAAAAACTATCTGACAGTCGCATTTATAATATTACTAGCTTTTGCCCGCGGCTTCGCTCGCGTTAATTTAGATCTGACAATCAATTCGGGTTGTACTCTGCTTGTAATAATATAATTCAATCATGATTCGAAAAACACGTGGCGCCATCTATTATCATAAGAACGTTATTGTTGTTTTCCTCGGAAACTGTTTTTTTTTTTTAAATTCAAGGTAGCCTATGTCCGTTAATGTACACCTGTCAACGTATATGCAAAATTTCGGGATGATCGGTTTAGTGGTTTAGGCGTGAAAAGGTAACAAACAAACAAACAAACTCATTTTCGCTTTTATAATATTAATTAGGATTTAGAATTGGCATAACGACACTTCGTATGTAGTGCAATTTTATGAAAACAAATCTTGTCATTTGCTAGCCTACTCAGTAATGACATTGCTCATAGTTCTTGATTCTATTTAACGGAAAAATAATAACCAATATTATTCCTGGTTGAAAAATAATCTTTCAGTTGATTTTAGTTTTAATGTTGGGAACAGACTTTTTTTGTATTTTACATTCTCCCAAGATTGTAACCAAATAATTGTATTTTGTTTACTTGCAGTGTTTTTGTAAGAGAAATCTCTCTTTCCTTCTCGTGTTGTCATTTAAAGACAGGTGCTTGTTTTTGTGCTGACAGCGCTGTGATTTATTTTTATTAAGGAGAGAGTTATCCTTGCCTTTTCATCTGCTTTGTTTGTTTTAAAATATGATTACCGCACTAGGGTACAAGCCCTGTGTGGTGTGATTTTACAGACATACAATGAATGGACACGAAGTACTTTAAGTTTGTGTCAATATACACAACACAGAATTATTTGTGTAGTCTACAAGAAAACCATAATTACAAATTGCGGAAGCTTGTAATTGCCAACTCGTTTATACTAAATAGCTGAGCAATAATGTAATTAGTCCGTAAGGTTTTCCAAAATAAATGAAAATAAAATAATTTGTAGATTATACAAATTATAATAATTACCCCATATGGTATAAGGATCAACTCAATGCGCCGGCAGCGGCGAGGCAACCAATTACCCGTTGCGTCAATTGTGCAGCCTTATCTATCTAAAGCAGGCTAGCAGGGAAAATATAAAGCTTCCAATCATATTTGGCACTTGTATTCGTCCCATGGCAAGACTATTTTTGCGGTTGATTGTGAGTTAGGATCCACTTTTCTGTCAGCCAATTTTCAGTAGCATTGACCGTGGAAATTGGCCCGGTGAACCATAATAAAATTGGTTTCTATTGCACGGAACCTTAAAGCCGTCAAAAGGTTTTTTATATAATTATAAAAAAGATAACTTCGTCATCAAAATGTGTTTACAGCTCTGCCTTGACCTTATAAGCGCATATTTATTGACGTGTGTTCAAATATTCTACCAAAAATCATTATAAGAGTCAATTTTGACCACGGAAACCAAATTAATTTACTAAATTCCTCCCAATTCTGATATGACGGTTAAACCGACGTATGAAATTCCAAATTTGAACCGAGTAAAATCTGACAGTAGCTTAAAGTCAAACTAGTACCTATTTCCTAGAAAAGCTCGTATAAAATAACTTGACTCCGGTAATTGTTTCAACGACTCGCCTGCGCTCCAAGATACGCCACTTCGATGCACATTGTATATATGCATAGTATGATGGGATGGTTATATGGGTCACACATGTAGAATATGTTCAAGAGATTTTACGAAGTATTCTTACATGACAGACTGTCTCGTTGTTCATGAGATCCCGGATTCGATTTTTAGATCGGGCAAAATAGTATGTTGTTATATAGTATTAAAATCAGCGCTTCAATACATTGAAAAATTCGGAGCTTTCAAATAATTTAGGATTGCTTGCTCTTGTTACGTGCTTTTAAAAAAAGTATTTGTCTCATCACTAAGCCATAAATAAGATTGCCAAGAGTATTGTCTAAAGTTATTTTTGTTTTACAGTCATTAAAGTATAATGTATGTTTATCCAATGTCTAGTACCCATAGTACAAGTTCTGCTTAATTTGGGATAGATGGTGTTTTGTGTATGTGATAGAATATTATATTATTAAAGTACATTTTAAAATATAATGATACGTTAGTGTTGCACGCTGGATATATGTTTGTAATGGTAATGACTAATAGCCATCGCTATTCCCAGAACTTAAAACACAATTAATAATTACTTTAGTAGTTTTAAAGAGATAGTTCAGAGAACGACTGTTTGACTCACAAGGGTATAAAGGTTTTAACGATACTTAATATCCCCATGGACTTCTGGGAATGAAAACAGATAAATCCGTCGTCAACGCCGCATCGAGCTATACAAAGCATTCTTACTTCTCTTGAGCTTCATTAGCACGACGGAACAGAAATTATTTATGGCACATGTCTTGTTTCATTATCTTATCTTATCTTATGTGGGGGCCAGTCAGTGCAGACCGGCGACACTTCGACCCAGTGGGATCTTTTGTGTCGACACTCTCCCAATAACGACTGCCATAGATGATCATGGCAACCGGGACCGACGGCTTAACGTGCTTTCCGAGGCACGGAGCAAGCCATAATTATTGTCAATCAATACGCACATAATTTCGAAAAGTCATATAACTTCCGAAAGTCAGAGGTGCACGACGTGGGTTCAAACCCGAGACCCTCTGCATTGCAGTCTGTTGGTCTCCCCACTGAGCTATCGCTGCTCCTTGTTTCATTAACTATCTCTTTAAATTTCAACCCAAGATCAAGATCTAATTCCAATAAAATTCATCGCGGCTAATGATTTTCAAATTTTAAAATGTTAATAAGGCATATACTTAGACGTCCTAACTAATATTATAAATGAGATTGTGAGTTTGTTTGTATGTAACACTTTCACGCCTTAACTACTCGGCCGATTATCATGACATATCACACACACATTGTCAGGGATACAGAAAAGAATGAAGGGTATCTTCATCCAGAAAAAAGTATTATTTCCGAGCGAGAAAAACCGCGGTTAAAGCCTAGTTTATGAAATACATACATTACCCACCATCTCACTAATCTGATACACCTGGAATAAAAGTCTAAACCGTATATAGAAATCAACCAGATTATAATGACACATATATTAGACATATTTATAATGAAAATAAAATAATTACCTGCTCACTTGGAGGTGATATCATCTCTATGACCCAATTATAAAATACATAAATAGAGATGTTTGCTTCGAAACGAACTTTCACGAATAAAGGTATTGAAAAGTATTGTAACATAAAGCAAAGTGAAGGATTGTAAACAAATATATTCTGATGGTCTTATATTTAAAAGTGTGCCATTCCCGTTTACGTGAAGCAATGCTATTGAATTTACCTTCCCAAGCCTGTCTTTAAAAGTGAAACCGTTAAAGAGGTGGAGTAGCTTAAAAGTATTTCACAAAATATTTATTTATTCACCTTATTGACGATGATGTGATGAGTTTGTTTATTTGTTAATTTATTGTTATTATTATATTTAGATAGCTCAGCGATAGCCTAGTAGGAAACCGTTGGACTGCAACGCAGAGGTCTCGAGTTAGATCCTAAAGCACGCATCTCTGACTATTCGAAGTTCTGTGCGTATTAAAAAGTTAATTACCGCTTACCTTAATTAACGATGGAGAAAAACATCGTAAAGAAACCTGCATGTCAAAGAGTTCTCAATAATGTTCTCAAAGATATATGAAGTCTGCCAACCCGCACTGGACCAGCATGGTGGACTATGGCCTAACCCTTCTCACAGTGAGAAGAGGCCCGTGCCAAACTGTGGGACAGTTTAATACAGTGCTGATATTATATATTTTATATTATATTTCTTGGATTCACACATTGGTAGGATATTTTTGCCATAGGATTCACGATTCAAACAGCGAGCTGAATATTTTTCAGAATTTTTAATTGGCTATCTATCGGTTTGTTATAACTTCACGTAAAAAATATCGAACGGATGTCGATGCCAACTACACAGTTTGTTTGGCGTGAAATTTAATTTAAAATCGAAGGAGCGTTTTATCGGATTCTGTTTAGTACTATTGGAGATATTATAATGTATATACATTATAATATCTCCGAAGCATAAGTGACGGTTAACATAATGAATGAAGCGTGAGACATGCGATCGGATCATGGATTCTAGCTTAGTTGAAGGTGTTAACAAAAAAGAATACTAGTATTTTGTAATATGGCGTAGTGGTTAGTGTAACCGACTGCGACGCCTGAGGTCGCGGGTTCAATTCCCGCACAAGTCAAACATTTGTGTGCATGAACATGGATGCTTGTCTTGGTCTGGGTGTTTCTATGTATAATATGTAAGTATTTACAAAAAAAAAGTATATATGTATGTTTATCCATTGTCTAGTACCCATAGTACAAGCTCTGCTTCGTTTGGGCTAGATGGTGTTGTGTATATGTGGTAGAATATTATTATAAAACTTTTATTCCACGCATTCAAACTCACAGGCTCACGTTAATTAAATTATAAAAGTGAGGAGTGAAATAATAATTATAAGTGAAAATTTACTTCACAAAATCTTAATCTGTTTAGCAAGTAAATAATCCCTATTCTATATCAATACGCAGCATGAAAAATGTAAGTTATCTCGCTATTTCTTGATGCAGAATAAAAAGCTGCATAATAACAAAAGGAAGCGAAGTCTTATTTATTATATTATCCATAGACTTAAGTAATAATTATACCAAAAATTGTCCTATAGAATCAGTCAAATTAAATACAACGTTGCAATCGATATTTACTACGATATTATTCAAAAATAATTATAAACGGTATGATAAGATTTGATATTTGTCGGCCTCGATGGCGTAGTGGTTAGTGTAACCGACTGCCACTCCTGAGGTGGCGGGTTCGATTCCCGCATAAGTCAAACATTTGTGTGCATGAACATGGATGTTTGTCTTGGTCTGGGTGTTTCTATGTATAATATGTAAGTATTTACAAAAAAAAGTATATAAGTATGTTTATCCATTGTCTAGCACCCATAGTACAAGCTCTGCTTAGTTTGGGTTAGATGGTGTTGTGTGTATGTGGTAGAATATTATTAATATTATTATATATTACAAGTCGGTACAAACTTGCAAGATTTTTGGCGTCTATTTCCCTCTACCATTCACAATAAAATTATATTATTATGTTACTTTTATATGGTGAAATGATGTTAAATGAAAGTTGATTTAATCATAGTTAAAAAATACAGAATAATAATTATAATTTTATTTCATAAAGTACATTATCATATTTTTGTTTAATTTTCACCTGCTTATATTGCTAACGGTACCTTGTTCAGAAACATATTGCCTAATACATAAATATAGGTTATAGGTTTTTAATTTATGTTGTAGCGATATTCAGGTATTGCTAAAAAATCAAGGTATTCTCTGTATAGATTAGAGACGTTCTAAACAAAAGCCAGGCTTAAAGATTTTATATTACCAGTTATGACTTTGCTAGAGACAGAAGTTTGTTTTTTCAGATAAAAGGTGCCTTATGTTCTTTTCTGTACCCTTGGCAATAACTTGTATGCGAAATTTCATCATAATCAATCGAGCTGATAAGGCATGAAAACGTTACAAAAAATCAAACTCTTATGATAGAAAAATATTGTACGATTTAATTTACTATCTAAAATTTGTTGTAAAGAAGATTTACCGAGAAGTATCACAATATGAAATATTAAATCTTAATCATTTACTCAGTGCAGTGTAAATTAATCCGAATTCTAATCTTCAGTGGCGTTCATATGCACCGGGTTTACCATCTAATTGCAATTTTGGGAACCGCGTACTATTTCTATGCTATTTAACTGACTGCGAGCACAGAGCGGAATGAGCTAGATTCGTGGACTTTGAATAATCCTTTGTTTGGGTATATCCATGTAAGACTCAAGTTATTTATGCTTGCCCCGCATCTGTTGTTTTTAAGCGGAATACTTAGTGTGTATTAGACGAAGTAAAAAGTAATCAGAACAATAAATTAAATATTGATGTATAAAATAAATTTATATAGTGGTGTCGTAAATCTCGTATAAAGTTACAAAATATATGATGACGTTATAAATTATAAAAATATAAGATAAGAATTATTACTAAAATATATTTAAGTACATCTTATTGCTTTGTGTGTTGTAAAAATTGTAAAACTCAATTTGAGCACTGGTTCAAAACCTGTTTTTTATTGATAACACTACACAGTCGTTCGATCACGGCCTTATTGTATATAGACACGCATTTTGGCCGCAGGCGTAGGCGAGATCTACGGATTTACACTTGCTACGAAAGATCGTAGCCTATGGAACTTTACAATTTTTCAATCAATCCGAGTGTTTGAGAAATACTTCCTATAATTATTTTTTTTTGTTCATATTATGAGGTACAAATGCATGACCGTAATAGAAAGAACCCTTCTTAGCATAGATCTTTTTTAAAGGATGGCAACTGGAAATTATTATTATCTCCAGGCGTACCAGTAGCGGTATTGTATCGGTCTATAGGCTAGTAATCGCTTTCTGGGCTTTAGGTCTGCCTTAGTAGTATAAACAGTTTTTATGAATACTATGAATTTACATACATAGATTCACGCCTGTTTCCCAGAGGGGTAGGCAGAGACTACGGATTTCCATTTGCTACGATCCTGACACACTTCTCTGGCTTCATTCACTTTCATCACATCCCTCATACACGCCCGTCGGTTCAAGGAGCTCTTAACCTGGCCTTTGTCCAGAACGCCTCCGATTTGATCGAGAAACGTTCGCCTAGGTTTTCCTCTTGCGACTGTTCCATTCGCACTAGCCTTATAAACTTTCTTAATCAGTCTTTCCTCGTCCATTCTTTCTACATGTCCAAACCAGCTTAACATACCCTTTTCTATTCTTGTCACTATATCCAGTTTCTGATTTTTTATGAATTTAAGAGCGATTAAATAAAAAACAATAATATATAGGGATACTGCTGTCGCATCGGTTTTGTGAAGGCGCAAGTATGCGATAGTGCCACGTGGTAGTCGTCTCCCAGCGGTAGTTGTCTTCCCGCAACGAATCAGGTAGCTCGATATAATTTGTATTATTAGTAAATGATACCAGTTAATCTATAACAGAAACGACTTAAGAAAACTCAACGCTACCTGTACAAATACAGCATACTTTTTTCTACTAATCGCATATTTTCCCTTGCGACTATGCTCAAAATAATATTATAATATAACATTGCCTGAAACGTATTATGCTCCTATATTATTTATTATATCCTGAAAGTATTTGTTCAGCAGATCACAATTTGTTGGGTGTCCCTCAGGAGGTTCACTCAGTGGAAAATTTGTTGTTTATCATAATTTATATTGCCTACAGGAACCATACATGAAATATATAGAATAATCATCAATTTGTGATTCCACAAGGGTGTCATAAATATTTCTTGTTAGATTTTTGCCTTCTTTTTTGTAATTCTGTGTACGACGCTGTTTTGTTTTTTTTGTAGGCTCAACTAAAATTGTATGAAGCTTTCCTTAGGCCTGGTGACTGTAATTTTTCTCATAATATATACCAGTATGGCAAACAAGTCTATGATTCACGATAACTGTAATTAATGACCGTAACCTATGGAACTTGGCAACAGAAGTGTAAATCACACGTTGCTGTGAAGAATTTTCCAAAGAAAAAGTTGCCATCGAAATGTATATAGGAAGATTATACTGCCATTTTTATCGAAATTTATCGCCTTTTTAAGCAATTTAGAATCCCTACTCATCGCTGAAGCACAATGTTGTCTGTTGCTTCAACCGGGTAACTCTCAAATTGAAGCATCCGAATTTACATGCGATCAAGTTTAAAGCAGTGATTGCGCTGTTTGCTGCCAAAATAATAAATTTTGACATTCATAACACTATATTATTGAGACTTAATTTGTTATAAGATTAAGTGACTCCGTAGATGGTATAATAGCTTAAGTAGATGCTTACTAGTGAGTTGACAGTGGTCAATGCACTGAGTGATATATTTCACCACATGCGATAATCGTAGTGATAAATTTACTGTTGATGTTCGTTACGTTCAATATCTATAAAGTCTGTCTCGATCCAGGAATTATCCATAACGATGGCGTTATTCAACAACATCCATTTTGAACACAATCCATTTTGAAGCACAATAGCCATCCATTTATTAAACTCTCTAAACTGACCAAAAATTTTGAACTATAATGACCGGAAGAAACCTTACAAGTATATGATGTAAAGTTTGACTTACCTTCCCTCTGTGCGTCCAATTAATAGTGTTGGGCGGTTCCGGCGTGTGTCGTACAATACAAGTTAAGTTTATTGTAGACCCCGCGTATATGAACAGATCTGGACCACCCATAATCTCCGTCTCGGGTTCTGTGAACAAGGGTACTTCGTTAATACGAGAACATTAAAAATATTATTCTCTATAATTTACACAATGTGTAACTATATAAGCGAATGTGATTAAGTGAAAGATTATGACATGGGAAAAGTGCCGTTGCGCATTTTTTGGTGATTTTACAGTTAACGACATAATATATAAGTCAATAAACAACCTCAGATTTTGATTTCCAATCTATTCTAGCAGTAATAGTTAAAGGATTGTTGAATTATTACAATAAAATATACAATTCGATTTCTTTTTAATCATAAAATACTGCAAATGTATTTAATGTTTAGCTACTTTTGCGATTCACTGTACAAATAAGGCGGCTCAATCAGGGCAAAAACTACACTTTTGATGGCCGGGCGTTAGAGTAATAACTGTTACACCATTCAAATTATAGTATCATCCAGAGATGTAGAAACAGTAATCCATACAGATATGGGTCATATAGGAATGCTGTCATGTGGCACCAAGAATACGCACTGTAATGTTACATTGATTTAATTTACTATATATTGGTCCTACATAGAAGGCGCTCTATGATTCTGGTGTACAGAAATTACAGAATTGGCATCAAGGCCTCATAATTGACCGTTATACTGCGTTATCTTACATCGTGATACATTATGTGAGAAGAAATCAGAACAATCAAAACAGCTTTAGTTTAGTCCGAAAATCTAACATTAAACAAAAAGTTGTATTCAAGCAAATAAAACGTGTCCAACGATAACCTTCTCATCGTGTAAGAAAAAAGATCGTATGATATTTCCAGAGCTAAAATAAAAGGTTGTAAACAAATATTTACTTAGGCATACACACGCGTGGTTGGCAACTTTTATTCAATGTGGATCCATTCGCAGTATTTGCAGACTTTTTAGCTTCGTGTTTTCAGGCAACATAGCTAAAGCTGTCAAAATTGGATAAATGGTTGACTAGGTTAGAACCAAAAGTATTCGTATATTCAAATAGTCCTACGTCACTTGAATGACTGGAAATTCAGTGTGTTATAATTGACCCCTTGTCCTCTAAAAATTGGTTCGAGCAACGATGGAGGCAATACAACAAATGTTAATGAAAACATAAAATTGTTTAAATAATTCCAAAAGTGAAGCAGTTTATACCACACTTGAAAAATATAAACTACTCTACATTTAGAATTGATTTTGAAGACTTCGGCTAGCCTAAACTTAGCCTTATTTCTTCGAAAGCTTATTTTTAGCTTTATGACAACTTTGAGATAGAACAAGGATGATTTAATTATTTTGATGACAAGGGCAAACAATATTGCCTTTAACTGGATATACATTGGACAGATTTCAATGTCTATAAGAATAAATAGTAAGTATCTACATTAAGCATCAACAAGTTTTGAAACCAATTTTATCGAAAAAATATTTTCTCTTTATTATACAAGCTAAAGTTCAAAGTAAGACCGATTTTAGTCAAAATGAAGGGATGATAGATTTCTAAAGATGCTTTTTATAGAACTCTAAGTTACAGACCAATGAATCAATTGAAGGAGTAAATATTCGCCTAACAAGATCTAAAATAGAATACGTAACTTAAACACTAACTAAATTATTTTAGTCACTTATCTACATAACAGTCATCATACATTTAATTTGTCAAGACTCCGTGACAATTCCAGAATGTCAAGATACCTACCACCATTCACGAAATCCCTACTTTCTGAGAAGCCAAAACCTTATTTAGTGACATCATAGAAAATTGGTTTAGCAACAAACATAAATCAATCAAGAAAATGGACAATTTACAGCAAGACTTTTTAAACATTCTGATAGAGAATAAGCCTAGCCTTATTTAAGATAATCGGGTGGCTTGAAAGCTATGACTACTTTCCTGCATTAAATTTTATGTTTTTCCCAACGAAAAAGCAACTAGTAGTACTTCTGCTTAAATACAAAGTATGGATAGGGAAACGTGTAGGAAGAGGGAGGAAAGGGCTCAACCTTTTCGCCACTTCACTGCACCTCTTGAAGAAGTTTCTTTTTATTTTATGAAAATGGGAGATGTATTGTTATCGTGTAAAATTTCAAGCAAGAAAAAAAATTTTATTAACATAACAACTATAGAAAGATGTGCACAGGCATTGCACAATGTAATCTTTAAAATATAAATAAACGGACTGTAAATAGCTATGAGTAAAGTCATAATAACTTTTTCAACAATCTAATATATCTTCTCAAGTCATGTTTCAAAGAGATGTCGATGCATTAATTAATTCCATAAGACAATATATTTGACAGGGCTAAAACTACTACACAAAGGCCCTTTTGATTTGTTTAAGTGGAAATAAAATACAAACAAGTAAATTATTTTATTATATCTATATAATCAATATAGTCCATTTCCAGATACTGCTGGGTATTTTAGGACTCTCCCACTTTTCTGTTCTGATGTCAGTCTTACCCATTGTTGTCCTGCAGGTTTACCAATATCATCCATCCATCAATCATAATAATTCATAAGTCAAAGATTTTTTTTTTTAATTTTTTTTTATTTTGCTCGTCAAAATGACCACACTCCACCTGATGTTAAGCAGTCGTGTGGTCTAAGAGCAGTGGCCTCCACATCGCACCCACAGTAGCCGAGGCGATGTTGAGGTCTCTACTTTGACGGCCTGAGAAGATGCTTTTTCACGCCCCGCTTAAAGAACCCAGGATTGAAGGAAGAAGGAAACACGTACCTTGGCAGAGAATTCCATGCCTTGGTAGTTCGGCAGAGATATGAGGACCCAAACTTTTTGGTACGCGCTCTAATCGACTCTACCGTGTAAGGAGCCATCCTTACACGGTAGAGATCTGAGCCCAGCACGCGTTGTTCTGGATAGGAAAGGGGAGGGCGGGATAAGGTGGAATAACTCTTCAGAACACTCCCCGTGGTATATTCTGTAGAAACATGCCAATGAGGCAATGTCCCTACGGAGTTGCAGAGGTTCCAGTGAACTCGTGACCTCTGGATCTCCGATGATACGGACAGCCCGCCGCTGTAACCGGTCGAGAGCGTCCAGCAAGTACTGCGCGGAGCCATCCCAAAGATGAGAACAGTACTCCACGCAAGGGCGCACTTGTGCCTTATACAATAGGCACAGTTGCCCAGGCGTGAAGAACCGCCTCACCCTGTTCAGAACTCCGAGTTTTCGCGAAGCTTGCTTAATGACGCTCTCGATATAGGTTTTCTGATTAAGGGAGCGGCAAAGATCCATACCTAAGATGGAGAGACTGTCACGTATCACCAGTGGAGTGTTCTTCAGAGAAGGGAGGGGAAGGAACGGAGACTTTTTTGATGAGAACGCGCATGCCTGGGTCTTCTTGGCGTTAAACTCGACCAAGTTCTTGGCACCCCATTCATAGATGCGGTCCAAGGTCTGGTCAAGTTCAACGACAAGATTCTGCCTTTTCCCCTCAACCTCAGCCTGTTTGGCCCCAGGATGTCCGAGATATCGCCCATGCACGGTACTGTCGTCCGCATAACAATGTATGTTGCCGAGATTCAACATATCATTGATATGGAGAAGAAAGAGCGTAGGGGATAAGACAGAACCCTGAGGCACTCCTGCATTGACCTGCATAAATTTGGAAGCGTGACCGTCGCAAAGGACCCGAATACGACGCTTCTGCAGGAAACTTGCAATCCAGGTGCACAGTTGAGGGGGCAAGCCATAGGCCGGAAGCTTGGAAAGAAGAGACCGGTGCCAGACTCTGTCGAAAGCTTTGGCTATGTCAAGGCTGATAGCCAAAGACTCGCCGTGCTTGTCCATAGCTTCACCCCAGAGGTGCGTGACGAACGCTAGAATATCACCCGTTGATCGTTTATCCCGAAAGCCGTATTGGCGATCATTGATCAACGATTGATCCTCTAGGTAGCGGACAATTTGGGTGTTTATAATCCGCTCGAACACCTTGGAGAGCACCGAGGTGATAGCTATGGGACGATAGTTGCTGGGCTCGGAACGGTCCCCCTTTTTGGGAATCGGTTGAACGTTCGCCTCCTTCCAAGCCTCAGGCACAATGCCTGCGGCGTAAGACGTCCGGTATAGGCGCGTAAGCGTGGGAGACAACGCCGCTGCACATTTTTTAAGGACCACATCTGGGATGCCGTCAGGTCCACTGGCTTTCCGAACATCGAGAGACTGCAGTATCGCACGAACGGTTCGTTACCTGATACATATATCAGGCATGGTGTAGCCGCAGTTGGCAATGTTAGGCGGCTGCGAACCGCAGTCATCGATTCGGGAGTTGGCCGCAAAGAGATTAGCAAGCAGATCTGCTTTCTCCTGCGGCCGATGAGCCAGTGATCCATTCGGATACCTCAGAGGGGGCAGCAAGGTCTGGCAGAAGTTGTACTGCACGGCTTTGGCCAGGCGCCAATAGCTACAACTGCCCGTAGGATGCGCCATGAGTTCCTGGCCGAACCGTGCGACGCGCTGGGCATCCGCTCTTAGGTATGCCCTCTTGCAGACCTTTGTGGCTTGGTTGAACGCTACCTTCAGGTTATCCACATTAGGGTCGTGGAGAGTGCGAGCCCTGGTCCAAGCGCGGTACGCTGTCTGTTTGCGTTCAACAGCATCAGCGCATTCACGACCGAACCAGGGCCTTTTCCTGCCGCCGCTCGTGACATCACTGTATGGAATATAATATTCCATACCCAGGGTGATTTCACCAGCGACAGCAGTAGCGCTCTCTGATGGATCCCTGTTCTCAAAGCAAGGTATGGATGCGAAGTACTCCCGCATTCCATCCCAGTCTGCCGACGAGTAGTGCCACAGTCGTCGTCTTGCCTCCTCGGGTTGTGGGGGCGTAACAAAAATAGCTGTGGCACAAACCAGACAGTGGTCTGAGGTGCCCAGAGGAGCACGAATCGACACACTGTACCGGTTCGGGTTACTCGTCAGCAGCAGATCGAGCAGAGAGGGCGCCTGACCTGCAATGTCTGGTATCCGGATGGGCTGGAGTACCAGTTGAGACAGGTCATGCGTGAGAGCGAACGCATGGGCAGTTCGTCCCGCGTGGTCTGTTTTGGGAGAACCCAACCAGGTCTCATTGGCATTGAAATCTCCCAAGAACACCAACTCAGCGTTCGGAAACCGCTCCTGCGCGTCGTCTGCCGCCTGACTCAGGTAATTGAAGAGTCGAGTTGTCTCAGCGTCTCCTGAATGGGATCGGTAGAGGCACATGTAGATTTGGCTGAAAGAGCCATGATCTACGTGTACCCAAAGGACAGAGAAGGAAGGGTCCTCTAGGCATTGTAGACGGCGACAGCAAATATCCGCCCTAACAAACAAGCATACCCCGGCTTTCGCGAGGAAACACTCCTCTAGCACGTAGCCGGGATATTGCAGGTAGTTCGTGTCTGCAGGATGGCGTATTTGTGTCTCCGTTAGAAAAAGCATTGCCGGCCGAGCCGTCTCCAGGTGGTGATGGACGGCATTAAGGTTAGCGTGGAGACGTCTGATGTTAATAAACTCCACGACACAGGAAGCAGCAGTGGGGTTACGGCGATTGGCTGCTGTTGAACGACAATGCTTTGTTCGTACTGCCATAGAGTGAAAGGAAGGGGAAACGTGAAAAAAAAGAGGCGGCTATTCTCGCAGCAAAGTGGGGCAAGGCGCAGAGCAAGTTTTGTCATATAACTGTATGGTATGGCGATAGCCGATCCGACGGACGGAAGGACCCCCGTACCCTCCCGAAAGTGGTCGCCGGGACCCACCCTCCGGTCACCATCCGGCATGACGAGCCACCTCGAGATTATGCGCGGCATGATAAGGCAGCCAACCTAGTTGGTTAGACTCGGTTGGGCCTCTGGACTATACCGCGGGCGGCCAGCAGAGCACCATTTCTACGGCTCTCCCTGGCCGCCGGGTCGACTCGCGCCACCCACACAATGACTATACGGATACTCTGCAGGTCCCTCATAAGCTGCGAGAATCGTCACCTCATGCTTAGGCCTCCGGCGCTCTCATTCACCGAACGAAACACAGCAGTGAAACACTGTTGTTTCACGTCGATTTTCTGTGAGAGGGTAGTACGTCCCCGGTCGAGCCGGCCCATTCCTGCTGTAACCAGCTTGGCTCTACTACTCTTAATATTCAAATGAAAAATGCATTTATACTTGCAATCTCTTCTTTTCCTTAGCCTTTGTTATTACCAAGTCACTTGGGGTCGACTTTCCAGTCTAACCAGATTTGACTGGATATCAGTTTTTACACGGAGCGACTGCCATCTGACCTCCGCAACCCGAAGGCTAACGATACCCTAAAGCTAGACCAGTGTCAGGATATTAGAGGACACTGACTTCCCAATAACGACTGCCATAGATGTCCATGGCAGTGGGGACCGACGGCTTAACGTGCTCTCCGAGGCACGGATCAGGCGATAATTGTCAATCAATACGCACATAATTTCGAAAAGTCATATAACTTCCGAAAGTCAAAGGTGCGTGACGTAGTTTCAAACCCGAGACCCTCTGCATTGCAGTCTGTTGGTCTCCCAGTAAGCTATCGGTGCTTTCATACTTGCAATCAACTGGTCTATTAGAACTTAATATGCCTTATTACAACTATGTCACCTCAATCTTTTAGACGACTTACGTCCTCTATTGTATTACTCAATTATGCTGAATTATTATTAATATATTTCTGGTTACATGTGAGTATATGTGTATGCTCACACATTCTTTATATTATAATATAAATACTCTCATGATGATAGAATAAACAAGCATTCTGAACACGCAATCGTAGTTTTCACTACATTGGTGACATATTATTATGTAGTTGTAATGTGCCTACAAATTGTATTGGCAGTATAAACACATATTTAATAAAACAATAATCGACCGATTCAGCAATATAAAATAAAAATGAATACCAAAATATTGAAACACATAATATGTAACGAGTCTACAACGCGTGGAAAGAACAAAAACGCAATAAAGCCTAGGGATAAGACGTAACCCTTAACAAAAAATAGTTTCATGAAATTTGCTTCATTACCCGCCGAAGAAAAGTTTGACATTTTGCGAGAGTGAGAGACAGCTGTTGCTCAACATAAAGCTTCCATTACAGATCAAGCAGAATGGCCTTAAAAGGGCACATCTATTTTCTACCTATTTTTATACGTCATAAACTTTCCCCTTTGAAAAAATTTTGGACGCGTGACTGTTATTCATTATCGGGTGTTATTTCTTATACATTTGCGTGTCCCTTCTTTATTTAGGTTAGTGATAATCTAATCTCCTACAGTAGCGGTATTGGTATGGGTCTATGGTATATTTTATTAGGGAAGTCAAAGTAAGCAATAATGTGTTCAGCCATCAATTGCTAGTTCTTTTCGATTACCCAATAAAGTGTCAAAATTTTTATGACTAAAATTATCGAAACTTGGTGCTCCAGGCCAACAATACACCAATTTCGTGTACAAACATTTTTTATTGTTTTATTCGTGGCTTTGTCAATACGATTGTGGAGAGTATTAAATTCTACCCATTATATAACAAAAAGCTGCAATTAATCAATCAGCCTACTACAATCCACTGCTCTTTTATGTGGTTTATCAACAAGATCCAATTGGTATTAATTAGAGAAGTCGGCGATATTTTGGGCCTCGTTGTGCTAACTTAAATCGTGGTCATTTTGTTTGCAACCCTTATTGCGATTCTGTTTTCTAAGTTTTTGATACAATATTAAAATGAAGGGCTACAAAGCAAATTGAGATCACATTTGTACGAAATCTACGGTATACATTTCATACAAATGAGAATTTTATGCTAATAATACCTTGTTGCAGTTGTTGTTGTGTGTGTATTATTATCCAAAAGATTGGAATGACTAATCTCGCTTTAGAATCACCATTTATTCGTTCTCAATTATTATTAGTCAAATAAAAATAAAATATTCGAATACTAATTTGAAGACATTTCATATAAAAGCAAAATTTTATCGACACGCTAGATCAACAAAACGGTAGAACTTCAAAAATAATTGTATAACGAATGCTACTTTAAATAATTTAAATGTGATTTAAACAATCTACGTTACATTATTGTGCAAAGCAGAATTAACATTGGAATTAAGGACAGATTTTGGTCTTAAAGTTTCGGTAGCACACTATCGGGTTCGATGCTTGAAAGTTCGATCTCAGTAAAGACGAACTTTGGAAAACGTTTAGAGAAGTTGGATCTAATGTCTTATTGGCTAAAGCAGTGGCTAATGCCACCGCTAACATTCGGAAATTACCGTTTGTATTTTGGAAAATTACTTAACCAATCGAAAATTTATTAACTCCAAAAAAGTAAGTTCTGGTTTTAAAGTTTTACTCATTCTTTACCAAAACTAATGACTATTTTGTAAGGTGTATTTTAATATGATTATATGAAAAAGAAGTAATGTAAGAGTACCTAAGTCTTAATAATTTACGAACCTTATTTGTCCAGTATAATCTGTAGTTTCTCCATTCGTTTGTGTTAGTCGATATGCCTTTCTAACCATGTCTTTCTAACCATGTCAATATTCGCATAGTATTCCGTCCTAGTCTTTCTTCCGATTATCAGAAGGTTCAAGGTCGCTCAGAAGGCGATGGAGAGAGCTATGCTCGGAGTTTCCCTGCGGGATCGAATCAGAAAAAGGAGATCCACAGGGAAACTAAAGTTGCCGACATAGCTCTCCAGATAACCAAACTGAAGTGGCAGTGGCCAGGGCACATGGAGTGCAGAAACGATGGACGTTAGGGCAGAAAGGTTCTAAAGTGACGGCAACGTACCGGAAGATGCAGCAGGGTTAGACGCCCACAAAATGTACCAACGACCTGGTAAGGTCAGTGGGAATCGGTTGGATGCGGGTGGCCAAAGATCGTGTGTGGAATACCTTGCGAGAGGTTTATGTCCAGCAGTGGACGTCTTTAGGCTGAGCTGATGATTCTTTTTTCGACATGCCTATGTGTGCCATCATGCCTTTGTATATGTTATTATTTTATACACTTGTTTTCCACATCAATATCAAGGACGGGCACCTAATTGAATTTAACATTTAGATATATAATTTTTATATAATGGAAAATATATTAATTGGCCGTATTAACGCCTGTATATCCCCAAAGCAGTCAGTAGGCAGAGGCGTCATTCGCCCAAATTTCGCTTGCTATGGCTATAAGTTCCATGTTATTGGTAGCGAGCCTATTTTAATTTCTACCGGGCACATGTCCAGAATGTACGCTGCATCAATCAATTTCTAAAAAAATCTGACGACACATTGCTTGACTTGAAAATTGAACCCGATCACGATCGCTAGCAAATATCAGCAAAAACTTACGCCAAGACATATTAAAATTATTTTCTTCTCATCTAGATGTAATATTATTTACGTTAACGTTCACGTGTTACTTTATTTAAATAATCTTCCACATACCATTAATAATAAAAACGAGCTTATTTTGTAATTATTTTTACTAAGTAAACAGTTACTTTGACAAACAAATCTGTATGTATAATTACTATTTGATTATCTAAAACACTTAGTACTAAAATCGATGTATAAGTTTTGGGAGAAGCATAAACAAATACAACACGTGTATTTACTCTTAGGATATAATGTAATGAAATAATAACAGAACAACAAACTAACAGGGTAAACATTACATTCCCAGACGACGATCGTGTGAAACACAAACTATACAAACAATAGTTGTGAAGCGTCCTATTTAACTTTGGCTCTAACTCACTATCTGAAGTTGCTTCCTTTCAATTTCTCAGAACCTCTGTCCTTTGATCTACCGTGACATTAAACTATTTGTGTCGAAAAAGAATTCTGTGCCAAGAATTTGTTCGAATCACCAACGTCCATTGGATACGAGAATGTTTTCAAGATACTTGAAAAAAATATGGAACGATTGCGTAGTTTGCGAACCATTCTTGGATCGTACTAAGATTTGACGGTCGATTCCAAGTTCTGAATGGAGTTCATTCAAAGTAATTGGATCGTGTCCAAATAAAATGCAAGCGAGTATTTAAGAAGTACTTGGGGATGGAATTTTCGTTACAACTACTTGGGTAATATCTTTCTTATACTTAGCGGAAAATTTGCTTCTATCAAGATTACATCTAAAATATTCCTAATGTAATTATTATCTTATCTTATCTTATGTGGGGACCAGTCAGTGCAGACCGGCGACACTTCGACCCAATAGGATCTTTTGTGTCCACACTCTCCCAATAACGAGTGCCATAGATGTTCATGGCAGCCGGGACCAACGGCTTAACATGTTTTCCGAGGCACGGAGCAGGCGATAATTGTCAATCAATACGCACATAATTTCGAAAAGTCATATAACTTCCGAAAGTCAGAGGTGCACGATGTGGGTTTGAACCCGAGACCCTCTGCATTGCAGTCTGTTGGTCTCCCCACTGAGCTATCGCTGCTCTTAATGTAGTTATTAAGTAATACACATTTAAAGAAATCCTGTGATTTTACCAAGTTATGTAGTTTACCACTCCATTTTTTGGGTTGTAGCATTATATCAAATACCATTGCAGAAAGAAACTATCATATCGGTTTGTGTATGTTTAGTTTTGTGCATTTTCACATACAAATTCTTAAACTGTATAATCCTAACTAGTTTCTACTAATATTATAAATAAGAAAGATTTGAATTTTTGTTTGTTTGTTTGTAATGATTTAACTCAAAAACTAGTCAAATGATTTTAAAATTTCCTTTACTCTTAGAAAGCTATATATATATTATCACTGAGTAACATAGGCCATATTTTATTTCAAAAAAGGTACAGTTTCACCTGACCTAACTTACTTTTACGCAAGCGAAGCCGCGAGCAAAAGCTAATAGTATTATAAATTCGAATATGTTTGTTTGTTTGTTACGCTTTCACGCTTTAAATACTCGACCGATCATCATGATATTTCAAATACATCTTGTTAGGTACAGAAAAGGACAAAGACTACTTCTTCCACTACGAAAACTAGGAATCTAATAAAATAAAATAATTTAATAAATCGTTTGAAAATTTATGTAAAAGCGTCGAATTTGACGGATTTACTTGTAAAAAATAGATGAATCCGAACTCAGCTGTTTGATTAGGGTTATTGTATATTGACACATGCTTTGCATGGGGCATTTGGTGCCCGTTTTGGCAGAGTAAAGTAAATATTCGATGCCAAGTCTTCGATTTTTGAAGCGTAATATTACAAATTGGGTTGGACTCGGAGATTCATGAATCTATCAGTAGCGCTTGATCAACGACACGTATTTGGTTTTCCCAACCCTTTTCAAATACTATCGTCCGGATTGTAAGGATGGAAATACTGGAGAATAAAATACATGAGACAAATACTATATTTTATGCAAAACATATTTTTATAAATCGATACTATACTATATCGATATTATCGATTATTACATATATCTTAACCTATCTTATCATCAAAGAAAGAAAAGAAAAAGAAAGAAAAATGATTTATTTTGGCACACATGAGGGCACACCCGAAAACATGAAGAAATAACAAAAAATCTAGATAAAAATCTAGATAAATAAAATCATTATCATCTTTATCTCAATCCCTTTGTATGTGTCATGTTACATACAAAAAACAATCTTTTTCGATTTTTGATAGATTTATTGGACACGAATTATCTCGAAATTGTAGTTTTATACAATAATTAGGTTTTGCCCGCGGCTTCGCTCGCGTAAAGGTAGATTTTGTCAATATGCAGTATTTTTTTGATGAAAGGTACCTTGTGTCTTTTTCTGTACCTCTAACTACGTGTATAAGACATTTCATGATGATCGGTCGAGTAGTTACGGCATAAACCAAGCAAACAAACTCACAGTCGTATTTATAATATTAGTTAGGGTATATCAATACTCTAATCAATAATCCTTTATAGTGAATATAAAAGATTATTGATTAGAGGTAGGGCATGCAATTTAAGGTCTTGCAAAATAGGCATAATTTATTTCCTTTATCACGTTTTAAGGACCACATGCTGCTCTCAGATTTGAGAGCGTGACCCAAAATTAGAACTCAAGATCTCACTTATGGCCGAAAGCATAAGCAAAAACACATGGTGGGACTAAGGAAGCAAGTCTGGTATTTCTTTTAATTAGCGATTACTAAATTAACCAGTTTTTGACGAAATAACAACGAATTAAAGCTTAGTATAAATAACATTACCTTATCAATTTGGAATACTTAGTCTGTCAAAACCAGACATAGTTGCTTTGTTATTAACTTGTTACCAAATAGTTTGCTTTCGACCTATTAGTTGTGGCAGCACCCACATCTACAGTAAAGATAACTAGCGACGCCAAGCGGCCTATAATGGAACTACGATTACTTCATAATCTATACTATTATAATAAGATAAAGAGGAGTGTTTTGAATTTTTGTTTATTTGTAATGATTAAACTCAGAAAATACAAAACCGTGTTAAAAATCTTGCACCTTTTGAAAGCTATATTATCACCGAGTAACTTATGCTATATTTTATTTAAAAAAGTACTGTTACTGACATAACCTAATCTACTTGTACGCGAGCGAAGCCGCGAGCAAAAGTTAGTGTAATAATATTCTGATTCGCGAATTTGTACAATTACCTTTCAATTGTAAGTAAGGTCTAGCAGAGGTTCCTAGACTTTTTTTCTCATAAACCACTTTCAAAATTTTGCTGGTTGTGGACCCCCTGCATCTAAACAAGTTCATACGATAAAAAAATTTGATGAAATCTCTACGGGCTAACCTTTTTTTTTTAGAAATTCTGTGTACTGAACCTACCAGGGTAGGCGGGCTGACCTATTTTTTAATTTTTTTAGTAATTCTCTACCGAAAAATCAAAAAACCAGTGGTACTGAATATAGAATAATGCAAGTTTTTACAAGTAACAGTCGCTGAGTTTGACGAACAGTCGTGGACCCCCGGTTACGAATTGTGAACCCCCATTTTTTTGTCACGCCAACGTAGACCCCGTCGAGTCTCCCATGGACGCCTGAGGGTCCACATGGACCACTTTGGGAACTAATGCCTTAGAGTATAGACAATTATAAAGTGTGCACATGATCGGCGGACTAATGCGCCGAACGTGAACAGATTTTGCATCTGTGCACTAGCAACATCGCCATCTTTTTATATTGATTTTAATCTTTGATTTATCTAAGCTAAAAAGAACAGTTTTTGGAGCACGCAAGTTTGTCTAAGTCCGTAAATGTTTTCAAGCGATCTGATTGACTTAGATTTTGATTCTATACCCATGCTTATCAGTTTCTGAGACACAACAAAGTGTGTGTGAATAATTAATGTGATAGTTTAAATGTATAATTCTTCTTTTTTTACATACATAAGCTGTGTTTATTTTTATGTAATTGTTACATTATTATTAGTTTTTATGCAGCGTATATTAGTTTAAGTTTTGATGTGTATAATTATTGGTAAATCTTAATAAATAAAATGTATACTGACATATACAGCATTTTTGAACCCTTAATATTTGGATTCAAATGAAAATAAATTGGCTTTAACTAAATATACTAGGTCTGTGCTATGTTTCCACCTGCGCTAAGCTTCTCACGGTTTATAGTTGGAAGCGTGTTCTATTTATTTTTATACTTTTAAGCAAAGGACGGGGTTGCTAGTTAAAAAAAGCCTAGTTGAAAAAAGCTGACATTTGTGTAAACATCACAAATCCACACTGCGAAACTGACGTAGGTATGTATAATAAAATACACAATAAAAATATGAGGCCCAAAAGTTTACCGAATATTTTGTAAAATACCAATACTAATTTTTAATGTTAACTATATACACGTTCTAAAACATAACATATAGAAAGTAATGGCATTATTTATAATAATATAAGCCCGGTGTTAAACTGTCCCACTGCTGGGCACGAGCCTCTTCTTAATGTGAGAAAGCATTATTTACTTAAGCTAAATACAAAATGTAATAAATACATTTAACCTATTGAGTATACAGGCACGCCGGTTCCCAGACACAATATATGTTTAATTATGCTTGGAATTCGAAGACTTGACATATTAATAATAATAATTCTGCAAAGTAATTGTTGTACTAACCTACGATATTAAGATGAACAGGGTGTCCGATAGGTGGCGTAGTGGATATCTGGCACTCGTACTGTCCGGAGTCGCGGCGCTGCGGGCTGCGTATGCGCAGCGCCCACTCCTCGGAGCGCGGCTTGTGTTGCGCCTCGAAGCGCTGGTCGGAAGTGTACGTGTAGCGGCCTACTGTTAGCAGATGGATGTCGCGGTGACGCACCCATGATACCTGCACAAAATATACTAGTTTTAAAAACGATTCAGTGAACGGCTTATTTGATAGCAAGTGATAAACTTCATTGCTGGATATTACAAATGACAAATTTCGCTAAAAGTGAATCGAACTGAATTCAGTTCAGTTCGATTCGCTTTTAACGCGAGCACCTTATAACATAAGAAAGATTGCTGCTAGTGTTAAGTGGTAATTCTAAATTATATTATATATGCGAATGCGAGTTTGTTTATTTGATTTTTGAAGTGAAATCTTCTTTAGCGGCGTTGTGCACTTTTTTGTGATGGGTAGAAAATGTTAAACTCGCGTCAGGTCACGTGACCTGATCGAAAATTCGTAAGATGGAGGGAGAATTGTCATGTTTGTGTACGATAGCGCAATAAATGAATATTGTATTTTACCACATAAATGATAGTACTTTTATACTGATAATTAAAGCAATTCGTGCAAAATTATTCTCTAATCATTCCAAAATATCATAAATGCACATCGTTAATATTCAAGTTTTTACTTCTGCCGGCACTCGCGGAGTGCAACACGTTGTTTTTTTTTTAACGCTTTCGCCCCTTAACGACTCAACCCACCATCATAAAATTGCATACCAGACTACAGAAAAGAATATAAGGTACATTTCATCCAGAAAAAAGTACTGTTACAAATTTAACCTAAATTTACGCGAGCTATTGCCGCATACATACGCAAACATATAAGCCGCGGGCAAAATCGATTATAAAATAGAATAAAATGATTTTAAATTTTAAAATTGACAAGTATATCTTTAATTCTACTCAAAGCTGGCAAATTCGCTTATAAATAATCAACAGCCTATTAAGTTTTGCAACTACATATATAAACTTATTGTATTTGAGTAAGGTTTCAAAAGCTTCATACGGAAGAATCTTTTACCTGTACATAGCTTTGAGACTTTTGCGTTCAGAGCAGCCTGTTTTAAAAGGTCGATAATACACAAGTATTAACCCTGATGTCACAAGCTACGGTAGCTGCTTACTATCAGATAGTCCGTATGGTTTTCGGTCACCTTAGTAGTCTTAAAAACGCATTTACCTAAAATAACTACATAAATCAATTTACAATAAAATGTATATTCCATATTAACCGTCTTTAAAATATTTACAGTTTAAATCACATATAACTAAAGCACTCGATGATAACATCGTTATGATGCGTGATGAAGTCACTACTTGTGAATGGTAGGTACAGCTATTATCGAAAAATGCATAATACATTACACGGAGTACACTCTTTAGCTAACATACAGATTCCATAAATGAAATCCCAAAATCGTAATTACAAATTTTAATGCGTGAGATCGTTACAATTGGAAGGTTCTGAGAGGAGTGTAAATGTACTCTACAATATATTTTAATATAATTAGCAAAACGCCTATCGAATACATCATAGCAATGTCTTGTACAATTAGTTGTTCGAAGAGTATTTTCGCAGGCGCTTGCAGTCGCGCCGGAATACGGAGATATCGCACATAAAGGATTTCCAGGCTAGCTCGTATGAAAAAAGAAAAAAATCTGATCTAATATTTAAATTTTGTTGGATCGTATACTGCTGACCCAATGAGTTTAGACTATAAAGACTAGATAATATAGACCATAATAAGGCTAGGAGGAAAAAGAAGGAGAAATATTTTTAACTACTGTTTTTCAAAAGATATATACCTACTCAAAAATGACAGCACTCACAAATTCAATTCATCATATTTTATTCTTATGTAAATATGCCAAAATCAAATATATGCATTAGAATACGAAGTGCATGAAACTTATCAGATAATCCGACAGAATATTCGTTCTCGTAATCAAAATGGCATCGGCGATAACTAATCCACTAGATTGGCCTGTCTAACTTATTTGAGGAGGGTCGAACAATGATAGCAAGAAAATAGTCGTTGGCTCCCACTTTCGGAATAACTAAACTTGTCTCGATGACAAAGGAAAAGTTCGGCTTATATTAAGCGGAACATGTACCTATATCAGAAAACACTTTGGCTGCTTCAATACGGGTTTTAAAGTTACCAGTGTCTCAATTATCTGATTTTCAAACTTTTTGAATTTCAATGGTTGTTAATCAAAGTTTAAAATAAATGTCTGGTCCTACATACATATTATGTGCTAATATATATTTTGAATTAATTTATGTTCACATTAAATAATAAATTAAATTGATTTCAGCGTAATTTTTATCTTTATTAGATGATTAAACATAAATTATTATTGTGAATTTAATGCAGATATATTTAATAAGCTTTAAAAAATTAAAATCATCTATCTTTAAAGTTCAGAAGATTATTTTCCGTAGCGGCTACTGTTTAGCGTCTAAGAACTTCAAAGCACTTTCACAATGTCATTTCCACCGGTAAAGGAACCTTGTGCTCAGTTGCAGAAATGAATTCTACACATATCGGAAATTGCCTATTGTAAGTCGAACAAAAGTGAGCCGGAAGACTTTGTTCACTTGTACTGTAACCTATCCAAGCTAAATATCAGTTCCAATACAACTGAGAATTTCGCGACACCTGTTTCTGAATGGAACTTAGTTAAAACTTTATACGCTTATACAAATTATGTTAACCTGTGTTGTTATTGCAGTTTTGTACCGAAATTTGGAAAATTCAATTTCAAATTTGTAGAATGTTTTAAGTTTTAAGCGTTTTAATTACTAAATAAATGTAATGTTTTACGTGACCATCATAACAACAAAAACTTCGTAACTTGTAATTGCAAAAGATGATTTTATCCAAACTTAGCAGTTTGGTGCAATGTAACAAAATAAATAGACCTTATAATATCCTATAACAATATTGCTTATGGCTTTTAAACATTATAATATGGATACACCTAAATTCAGACCAAATCAAGCAATTAATTCACGAAAATGTACCTGCATTAAAACTGCCAATAACGGCGCTATTGGCAAGTTTGGAACATACGGAAGCTACAGGCTCCATTCAACACATGACGGGAATTAGGCAACTCTAACACAGGTACAAGCAATTGGGCCAAATTTCTAAACCTCTATTGTACCTACTTACAATTGAACACTGAGTAAAATAGGCCGTAGGCTTACAATTAGTTATCGATTTACTCAAACGGATAACTACACATAGTACTAATATTGCTTCGTGAATTATTATGCATAAATATAGGTATTGCGAATTTCTGATTAAAGTAACAAACTTTATTATAACTACTAGGTATTTCAAAGTAAAAGTACTGGGCAAATATTATTTTTATTGTATTTATTGCAAAATAGTCACCTTAAAAATATTATTAGGAAAACATTTATTACCTACCGCACATTTTAAGTTTATTAGTTCGTATCACCGAAATATGTGAATGTGATGTTTTTATTAAAATTGCAAGGACAATGGCACCTTTTATTTAAGGTATAAGTATTATTTCCAAAAAAGACAACGACCAATTATTTTTTAAATTTTCTGCTAACGAACGATATTTAACTTCAAATAAAGTTACAAGCATAGGTATATAAGATTTGTTTAGTATCCCAAACACCTGCTTCACATTAAAGTATGGATTTGAATGATGTAACGTTGTTATTATGAAATGTTCTATTGTTAATATTCTATAATAAATCAAAAATGGAAAGCGTGGAAGCGTGACGTTAACGAAGTGTGACGATGACACGAGTTCTATGATTTTTGTTCACCCAAGAAGTACTCAACGCGCCTAAAGAAGTTTTCACTTCATATATCGTAGATAAAAGTCTGAAAAAGTCATACTTTTGTAAAAACTTTGATTTTTTTTCAACCAAAGGTTATAATTATTTTTTTTTTTTTATTTAGCACATTTGTAAGGTCCTTACCTAAGGAATCTCCTGTTACAATTTGATTCACATCTTCTGAGACAACCTGTATGTATATGGTTGCATTCAAATATATTATGTTTATTTATTTGAATTTGTGTGTATTTATTTGTGTTTATTTGTATTGTCATTTAAAGTGACTGCACGGATGGCGTAGTGGTCTAAGTGACCCCCTCGATACTGCCACCGCGCCGAGTAATGTGGGTTCGACCCCAGCATACATTTGTGTGATCCAAAGACAATTGTCCCGAGTCCGAATATTATTTGTGCTAATTGTACAAATTTTTCCATCTGTACTGTCATAAAGATATAATATTACTAGCTTGACCTGATACTCTGCTTAATCGACAAAATAACTTTTTCTGGATAAAAGGTACCCTATGCCCTTTTCCGTACCCTTGTCGACATGACGTGTGCGAAATTTTATAAAGATTCATCGAGTAGTTAAGTCGTGAAAGCATAATAAACAACCAAACAAACCCACATTCGCATTTATGATATTAGTTAGTAACTAGCATTGTGACGTATAAAAATGAAATCGGCCAAATTCACTTAACTGTTCTATTCTGCAGGTTCTTCACTTTGCAAAGCAACGTGACGGGGTGTCCAACTAGACCGGTCACGTTGTCAGGCGTACTAGGGTCGAAGTATGGAGCGCCTGGAGTCTGCGGCCAGTCTTCCAAGAACTCCGTGCGAAATCTTCTTGAGGACTCCGATACTGTGCTTTGGTCTCGCGGTCGACTGTTACTGTTGTCTTGTCGGCACACTGCAGAAAAACACCAAATTAGGACAATATTATATATACACTAGCTGTCCAGACAGACGTTGTCCTAAAAACGAAAAAAAGATTAAAAAAATAGAAACGAATCTAAACCATTCTCGAATCCACTTGAACACCCAAAAAATTTCATCACAATCGGTCCAGCCGTTTAGGAAGAGTTTAATTACAAACATACGCCCAGAAGATTTATATATATAAAGATATACTATATTTACGCATAATATTGTCTTAAGTATACGCGAATGTTATACATTCAAGTTGTTATCTTGAAATGTTGACTAAGAAATTGTTCAAGCAATGCTAAAGACGAATGAGTATAAAAGAAACCTTTTTATGCAACAATAATACATCACAATCTGATAGACTGCTAAAGTTTTTAAGTTATATTCCTATGACCTTAGACTTAGCAAGGTAATAATATCAGCTATGTTTTTATACGGTTCCTGCTCCATTCAATTCTCATCACACATAAGTAGGCAGCACAGTGCTAGTTGATAGACTTTACACATATTTGAAACTGTACAAGATCAGACACGAAATATAATTCCAACAGGTCATTCGAACGATAATCGACTTTTTAATATGCACGTAACTTCAAAAGATCGGCCATGCGTACCGTAGAGCTTAATTATTCCTTGTGAATCGAAGTAGGTATAATATATAATATAACTAGTTAACTTATTTAATATTGTCTTCTGTTTACGCGAATGTTATTCATTGAAATTAAACTACTATATACGGTCTTTATCGCGTTGTTTATTTGACACTTTATTACAAAATTTAGAAACTGTTACACTACTATTACTATTAAACTTTACTAATTTTTAAGCTAATTCAATTGTACCACCAGCTTGGGATCTAGTAATTCAAACAGTCAAACCCAAGAAGAAGCAAACCTTGCAATATTGACACACAATGTTAATTTTGTCCAATAGCAATAACTTGTCGTGAACTGTAATCGATTTCCGCGTTATAATTAATGCAGTTCGATAGGGGTTAAACGCAACATTTCTATTTGATTGTCTTCGATTCCATCGATTTCGTTCAACTTCATGCCGCGTTTCGCGTTACTCGTCAGTTTGACTTGCTCTTAAGGCCTGTTTTCACTTTGATTAGTGCGAGTGCAGGTGCTTAGTGATTAATAGTTATTGCGAGTGTTTAGTTGATTAGTGTATGTCCAAAACTGTTTAGTTGTTGCGCTTAGTAAAATCACATTTGTTAGTTGGATATCAAACGAAAAAAACAACACGCTAAACACTTACTAAACGCTAAACACTTGCTAAACACGTCCAAACGTGTTTAGCTGCAGTCTCGCTGCGAGTGAAGGTGAAGGAGGGGCGCGGGGGACGTGGCTACTCACAAAAAAATAGAACACGATCCTATCCACTCTACTTCGCTAATCATTAAACACTCGCACGTATCGATTGCAGTCCAAACGTGTTTAGGACTAATCACTAAACACCTGCACTAATCACTCGCACTAATCACTAATCAAAGTGAAAACAGGCCTTTATATATCTTTGATTTGTAGCATTGCGAGTTCTGCAACCTAAGTTTCTACGTCTAATTACTGGCATTTTTATAAACAAAAATTCATATTCAGTAAATAAGAAAAATACTATTACTAGTATTTTTCTTTATAACCATGTATACCTTGTGTTAGTTACCAAAACTTCATATTAAATTGAACAACCGATACATCTGTTTTTAACGATATTTGCAGCGCGCATTCTATCAAATGACTGACAGTTATGTCAAACGCCTAAAGATTATTTTAGAAAAGTTGATATTGTCAAAAGCGCACACATTGTTGTTACATTACAAAAGTTTATATGGTCGTTAAGTTTTCTTAAATTTTCTAATTTTCCAAGCCATCTTTTTAATTTTTCTTTTATAAAAACCTTCGCGTTTTTAATAAAAAATACAACAAAAAAGAACTAGCAAAATTGGTCCAACCGTTCACGCGTGATGCCGTGACCAAGGGAAATAGGGATTCATTTTTATATTTATACATTTTCAATTTGTATTAAGTATACACATGCATAATAATTAATAATTATCCAAATTTTAAGTTGCTTTAGCGGTTGCGTAGATAAGAATCTTAACAGACAGTGAAATAGACAAAGTCTATATGAGTTCCATTTCACCATTTAGTATTAACCAGATTCAAATATAATGATCGATCTTGGAATTAACACCATTTTGATGAAAAAGAAATGCATAATTTTTCGTATTAAGTAATCCACCCAAGGTAAAATGAAAACCATTACAAAAATCCCCGGGGATTTGTAACTCTCTACATTTGTTATAATTCTTGGTCAAGTTACTTTTGTAGGGTGAATAAACCTTGATACTTGTTATAATTTAGATTAAATCTGAATCCCTTTTGATTAATTCAAGTCACAAGAATATTTCGTAATCTTTAGCCGGATTTGTAAAAATAATTTATATTTAATAATCCTTTTTGTATAGGGGATACTTTTGATCAAATTATTTTTCATACTAATATTATAAAGTGAAAGTAACTCTATCTGTTTGTTACGCTTTTGCTGTTAAACCATTAAACCGATTTAGATGAAATTTGGCTAGGAAATATATTATTATATCGTATCCTGAGGAGGGACATAGATAACCTTTTATCCCAAAGTGTTACCGTGGAATTCACAGAGACAAAGCCGTAGGCTGAAACTAGTTATTAAAAATATTGGTCTGGGTGTACCTATATATTTAGTAATAGTCTTTGACCACGGGTTTACTCGCGTAAATCTAGATTTCTCAAATGATGACTCAGGGACAGTACTTTTTTCTGGATGAAAGGTATCCTATGTCCTATTCTGTACCACTGACACCATGTATGCGAAATTTCATGATGATCGGTCGAGTAACTAAGGTGTTAAAACGTAACTAACAAACAAATTCACAGTCGCATTTATAATATTATATTAAGATTATAATATTATTTAACGACAAGTCAAACATTTGTGTGCATGAACATGGATGTTTGTCTTGGTTTGGGTGTTTCTATGTATAATATGTATGTATTTACGAAAAAAAATATAATACATGTATGTTTATCCATTGTCTAGTACCCATAGTACAAGCTCTGCTTAGTTTGGGCTAGATAGTGTTGTGTGTATGTGATAGAATATTATTATATTATATTTGTTTCTCTTTCACGGGTATATTCCTAATACGTTAGGAAAATACCCGGCCCTTTGGGAGGCTTACACGGAGACATGGGTCCAACGTGAAGAGGCCCTTCGAGAGTTTTAATCAAATGTGGGATGGAACACCTACAGCGGCACTAGCCGCAGCAGGCGTAGGACTATTGCTACGTATAGATTCTAATATATGGGCTTTGGGTATGGGTGTTTGATGGACTGGTATATTGGTACCTATGGATGATAAAACGGCATCTGCCCTGAATACTCAAATAGCATCAATCGAATGGACAGACGGTGACTCGCCAACTCACTAGATGGGCCCCCTGAATAGCCACTATAGGCATACAAGCCAGCAGCAGAGGGCAACACCGGTGCGAGCGGCTAGGGATGTCGAGCGGTACGGCGCCGGTTTCACCATCACGGGTCTCGTGAAGACGGAGACCCGGAGCGGGTTTCCCCGTAGTTATGCCCTTGAAAACTTCTTCCCTTGAACACTTCGACCCCCAAGCATGTAGCTCTAGCGGCCCCCCTCTGACCGGCCGAACAAGGCAAGCCAGAGTTGAGAGTCCTACGGGCGCTCTTGAAGTTCCACCCCAGCCAACCAGTAACGGCAAGCTCGGGACGAGGCCCTCACCGACTCTCTGAGGCTTTCAGGACCGCAGTGTCGCCACTCACATTCAGCTCGCCACAAGCTGCCCTGTAGTTTTATATTATTATTATCATGCCCGCTTAGGAGTGATACACAACGTTGAATATGGATATAGTAAATGATTAGACTGTCTTGTTGGGCTTGTGGCACAAGGTGAATTTTTACGTGCGACCATCCTGCTCAAAGTTCTATGCATATCCGATTCAGTTCCAGTTTAGGCAGTGTTATTACTTGGTGTTGATAGGACGTTCTCAGTAGCTATAAGTATTCTGCAAATATACCTGGTAGATCGTAACATGTTAACCTAAAACGCATCTAGTGAAGTGAGTGGGTATAAAATATGTACCTGTATACCATATATGAAAGCTTCCATTTTGTTTTCTGGTAGAGCTTTTTTTTTAAATGGTGAGTTCAATTCTTGGCAAGTCGTTTAAATGAACTAAATGAGTTTTTCTTTTGTAATAGTGCTAATAGTGGTGTAGAGACTGCTGACGCATTAGTTTTGTACAGCCAGGCGAGAGAATGCGACAGCGTCACGCGACAGTCATCTCCTCGCAACTATTCAGAGGTCGCCGTTCAATATGTATTTATTAACTGGTACAAATAATATATTTTATTTGTAACTGGTACCACTAAATACATCCACAATAAGAACACTTAACTACAAGCACTTAATTACTACAAGTGTAGTGCTAACAGTATTTATTTTTCATATCAATATTACGCTGTTGTTTTTTCCAAAATATGCTTCAGATTCTTAAGCTAAAGTACGTGTTATAGGGCTTTATATACATAAAACTAACCAAACTAACAACTTCCATGTAATAACACTAAAACTCTTTTCTCATCAACAACAAACAAAACACGTTCAATCAAAGAAAGATCTCGAACCAAATTACCAACAGAAACCTACCGTAGGAAAACGCAATCGTAAATCAAACGTAATTGTGAATATTCACGCCCAAGTACAATAAACAAAATATAACTTCATTAATTCATCCACGGACTCCCGAGATACCCATCAGATTAATGGAACCGTCTGATAAGATTAAAAATTAATCGTATTAACGACCTGAGGAAAGTAATCGAGTGGAAAATGAAACGTCCACCGACGAGACGTAAATCGCGATTGTCAGCTGAAGCTTGATTAAGTGTTAAATTTTAAATTATGATCCCAGTGCTTTGTCGTGCCGATGGACGAATTTACTGCTCAGTTTATTACAATAGAGCCTCGGTGGTTGCGTAACGAGCCGGGTCTCGCACGATCTCTTACCTATTTTATTACGGACATGAAAAATTTATACTGAACGTCTGTCGTGCAAAGATAGATCGCACCTGCATTGCGTGTTTTTGCTGGCATGTTCCAAAATTAAATGATAAAATCTTGATGGACGTAAATTGTTCGCTCAGAGTTTCAATTGACCATATAATTACCACGTCAGCTGCCCGCTGGAGGAAATGAGAACGGCCGTGTCTATTTAAAATTGTACTGTTGCTTAGTAATTTATTTCGGGTTGTTCCACCCTTTACATTCTGAGTGACGTAAACTCAGAGCCATTGTAAGCTCGGTGCCTACTAAAGCATCATTAAGGTATAAAGTGGAAACTTATATACTGTTAATTTCAAGTTGTTTTTAAGATATTGTGTTTCGTAATTACTTTGTTGAACGTGTAGAGGCATGAGTTGTGTTATAACTTTTTTAATCTTAGTTTGTTCTAAATTCATGCTCGTGTTAAATTTTAGAGGCACTTTATATTTATTGATACGATGTCTAGCTAAGGCATGTTTATAAATAATATTATAGTCTGCGTCGTGAGCTGCGTAGCATACGTTTGTTTATGTGTCTGCGTCTGGGTTTAATGTTCGGGCACGCACTACATTGTTATATGAACACATTGTACCGATGGGTTATAATCCATAATAAATCGATTTATTTGATTTATTTTACCTTGACATATTGAGTGACTTTATTTTTTTGGTTACGTATTAGCCGTACGCCAATAGAAATGTAATGTGCTATTCGATTACCTACGTGGCGTAGGACATGGTTCTTGGAAATATAAGAAAAAGGCTTGGCATCTGCTAGGGCATGCATGAGAACATCATCATGCAGTAAAAAAAAATACTGTCGCCGGCTATACAAAACATCTTTGACAAACATGATCAACATAATAGGATCGATCGACCTACCATCAAATCTAGTTTCGAATATGCGATTACGATTTGAATCACAATTGAGTCGAATATTCGAATGCGTTTTTGCCCGTTGCAATAGCTCACTGCCACCACATGGTTCCGTTACAAGTACGAATTGTACCATACCAATTGTATTCAACATTTATAAGTATACCACTGAGTAGGGTATTATTGGGCATTCTACTCCACCTTCCGTTCCTACGGCTCACTTCGTTCGCCTCCGTCTCTCCCGGTGGAGTAAAATGCCCAATAATACTTCTGGAGTGAACGGAAGGTGGAGTAGAATGCCCAATAATATTTTTGGATCGCGCAGCATGTTTGTTATGTGAAGTTGTCTCACCTGTCGTTCTTACGGCTCACCTCAGTCGCCTTCGGTTCACACACTACCTATCGTCGACCGAAATTATTACTTCTAGGTTCTAACTGAAAACCAACCAAGGTTGGGTGGAGATTCGGAACCCCCATTATATCAGCACTAGAGAGTAATAATATAACTGTTGCACTACACTACTTTACTCACTACCTATCGTCGACCGAAATTATTACTTCTAGGTTCTAACTGAAAACCAACCATGGTTGGGCGGAGATTCGGAACCTCCATTATATCAGCACTAGAGAGTAATAATATAACTGTTGCACTACACTACTTTACTCACTACCTATCGTCGACCGAAATTATTACTTCTAGGTTCTAACTGAAAACCAACCAAGGTTGGGCGGAGATTCGGAACCTCCATTATATCAGCACTAGAGAGTAATAATATAATTAAATACTTATCCCTTTCACGTTACGTTTTGTAATGATACTGGATTACAGGTTGCTAAATGGTACTAACAAAACTGCTGAACTGCATAATGTAACTTGCAGTTTCGTATTAGGTTGTATATGAGCTGTGTGCATGTATGTGTCAATTCCGTGAGAACATATTTATACGATGAGAAAGATGACATTCGTGCATGTTGTAGTTTTTGTTTAAAATTTGTCTCTTATACAATTTACTAAGATAATTCAAACAAAAGTAGGATTATAAAATAAATAGGTATACATTATTTTATATAGGTAACTGGAAAATATTCTGACACTAATTTTGAAAATAACTTCGTTTGTGAATTGTTATACGTCTCTATAGTCATTTTCATAAAGAGTAGTTGGCATACGAATTCAAACTTATTATATACTTATCTAATGTCTGCTTCACTACCAGTATGTAAAACTATTTTGCAAATAAAATGTTATTATAATACACATTCATAAAATATTTAATTACTGCTACATATTACGACACATTTTTTAGGGTTCTGTAGTCAATAACTCATCTTTAGTATTATGTATATAATATAATAGTAGTATTTTAAGTAATAAACAATCTAACAAAAATTAATACTTACAATGTTTTTGTAAAATTTTGGTAGTTGAAATGTTTTGGTAGGTTTTAATTCCTTACGCAATCGCTCTTTACTTTACAATATTAATTTAATTCACGAGTTTGACCAGCATGTGTTAGTTATATGATACTAAAAATTGTTACTTATAATTGGCTTTCTTCTACGCGTTTTAAATAAGTCTCGTAAAATCTCTCAAATATTATTTAATCTACATAGGTATATAAAACTAAATTGTGTTAGTAACACAATTTATAACTTGACAATGGCTGGAATGATTTTATGATATTTGATTTGTATGATTCCTGTTCACTCCGAATGGTAGAATAACTATAAAATTTTAGAAAAATATAACTGAACTTCAACGCATACGAAGTCGCGGGCAAAGCTAGTTCATAATAATATATATTATGCTTAGGTAATGATGTCTTATGAACAAGCACACATGTATTCATTTCTTTGTCGGCGCTGCATAAACGATGGTTTTATATTTCATTTCTCAGGGCAAAAAGTCAATTTGACAGAATCGATATGCATCGATGTAATTTAAAGGGACGTAACTGACAATAATTACTCATAATTCTTTAAAACAAAGAAGTTAAAGTTTATTTTTTAAAGTAAAATAATTTTGCTGAATGTATGATTTCTGTATATAAAACCCGGTCAATTTAGATCAAAAAATCACTTCACTCCTTTGTCTTAATGTGACAAGACAACCCAGCTACGGACCTGGTTTCTGCCTGCCGGCTGAGAAAGATAGTTGCCTAAATTCTTTGACTCTCAAAAAATATTTTCTAAGTGTTTATTCTTATCGTTACGCGCTTGAAAACCGACATCAATACAACAAAAATGTAAGTAAGTGCTATCTAAATAATTAAGGATGTTTGTGGTTCAGTGGATATATTATGTATTGTTCACTTTAAGTCAATTTGATCTAAACTTCCTTTAATAATAACAATCGCAGGTTCAAATCCTAGTCGTAAACTAATGAGTTATTATCAATTGTGATTGTGAGGCGCTCATAGCCAGTTGCACTCACTGATCGGTAAACGATTAGCGAGGTTAAGCAACGTTGGGTGCGGTCAGTCTATAGATGGGTGACCGCTTAGTGGTATTTCATCTGAGCGTCTCCGTGCTTCGGAGGGCACGTAAAAAGTCGGTCCCGGTTGTTGTCAAATTGATAGCAGTCGTTAAGCCATGTCAGAGGCCTACGGGCGGCTTGAACAACTCTTGATAACAGGTTGACCACTAACCACACGAAAAGAAAAAAAGAATAGTGATTGTAACAATAAATAATAATCTTTGTGTATTATTTGCAGGTCTGCCTCCGAAAGTGAATACTCGCATTCCATAGTGAATGAAGCACCGCAAGCTAAGAAGTTAAAGAAAAAGGTGACGAAGCGCAAAGCTCCAGATTCACGAGGCACTTCCAAGCCTTCCGAGTCGAAATCGAGGTAATATTTTAATACTGCTTGTATATCTAGTTTTAGTGCTGTATGTTGTGGATATTTAAGTGTTATATACATATAAGTCCTCTACTAGTATTTGAAACAGATACCTAACACACCTATAAGATACACTTTTTGTACAGTAACAACTTTAGATAAAATATATCTTACCTAGGTATATATAAACATATCTACTGTCAATCAACTTAGTCTTTTGCAATCTACTGTTGAACTACCTCAGCCTAAGCCTTCCGCATCCAGCGTAAACAGCCTCTTTCGTTATAGTAATTTATTATTTTTATATTTACAGTAAAAATTACAACGAAAAGAAACGCAGCTCAGATCTCTTCGGCTTAGAAGAGGATGTGGAGCGGCCACTTACTTCGTGCTCTGATCTCGGTTCGTCCCTCGTGAGCCGTGTCGACAACGGGAAGGTGAGAAGGAAAGTGGACTTATCAGGGGAATTTTACGTAGACATCAAGGTTTACGCTAAGGGTGACGTGGTCTCCATCCCTCGTGAGGATCGGTGGAGAAAGGCGTTGGTCGCGCTTAAATTACAATTAGACCGAGGCTCTGTGCAGTGGAATGCGCTGCAAAAATTCATGCAACGAGCGCATGAACTATTTAATGACGCAGAGCACATGTATTACAGTGACAATATTAATTTTAAATAGGTACTATAATTTTACGATTAATTTGTTCTTTTTATGATTATATCATTAGGTACGTCATTCTTTTCATTGATGCACTTATATTTTTATTGAGATATATAATAATGTAGGATGAATTTTATGTAGACATCAAAGCCCATGCCAAAACTATAGCATTAGTCACACTGAAATTACAGTTACACTGAGGCTTTCTGCAGTGGAATGCGCTGCAAAAATTCATGCAACGAGCGCATGAATTACTTAGTAAGGACCTGTTTAGTATAGTCACGACATTCGTATAAATATATGTAATTATTTTTTGTTTAATTTGTTTTTTTTGCAGTATTATTAGATCATTATTTTTCATTAAAACACTTATATTTTATTGAAACACTTAAATAATTTTTATTCTGATCTCATTTTCGTACCTCTAAAATGCCATTCTGTACTGTCTGTAATACATCTGTTGAGCGCAAGCACTGGATAGGTCACTAACGCAGCACCAATCACAAAAACAAAAATATTTCTAATTTCTGCGATGGTGTTGAATTAATAAATTCTGCATTTCGAAATCGCATTGCTTCCTATAGAATTGTTAATCAATATGAGAACTGTTCCTTGACTTCATTTTTAATTAGCATAGCGTAAAAATTAACTTTGAGTATTTTGCTTTGTTTTTTATGTTTAAAAATGACTCTCAAGAGATGAAATCATTTTGTATAAAAAATTATACACTTCATCAAAACTATGAATATGAGCCCTTAATATCCCAAATTAAATGCATTCTAACAAAAAAGGTTGAAGAATTCCAGGATCGTGATAGTGGCTGGAAATTCTTGAGTAGCTCTCACTTAGAGGTGAATATTAACAAATATCAACCTTTGCGCGGTTCAGGCTTTATTGAGTTGCCGGCTACTATAAAATCTAAAAAAGCTTGTGTAAATATTCGAAATAATGATGAGTATTACTTTTTATGGTCAATTGTTGCTGCTTTATACCCACCCAGCCAACAGTCACCCTGAAAGAGTATCATCTTACCCTGATTTCCGGGATGTGTTAAATATAGAAAGCATAGAATTTCCATTGACTTTCTCAGATATTGCCAAGTTTGAAGTAAATAATCCTAAAATTTGTGTTTATATTTATGGGCTAAAAATAGTACTGTGGTAGGACCTCTCTATAAATCAAATAATTTAAAGAAAAATGTAATTCATGTACTTTATCTAGAAAGCGACAATTTGTCACATTACTGTCTAATCAAAGATTTACCGCGACTTGTTAAAAATCAAATTACAAAACATCACGGTAAATTGCATTTTTGTGACGTTTGTTTATTATTTTTTAATACATACGACGATCTTGATTCGCATAGTTGTGGAGGTGTCGCTACGGAACTACCTCCGCAGGGTTCTTTTATTAAATTTAAAAATTTTAATAGAAAGCAAATTGTACCATTTGTTATATACGCAGACTTTGAAACAATGCTAGAACGGTTTGAGTCTTGTGACCCTGATCCAACTAAAGCGAGCACTGTAACGCGTCAGCGACATGTGCCTGTTGCTTTCGCTTATCATATTACGTGCGCGCTAGACAAAAATTATAATCGTTACGTTTCATATCGTGGTTTGGATTGTGTATCAAATTTTGTAAATTATATTTACAAAGATGCAAAGAAAATTTACAATATTTTTAAAAAATAAGTACCTATGATTTACACCGATATTAATGCGCACGACTTTGATAACGCGGTAACTTGTCATATTTGTGAGCATTTATTGTTTGGTGATAGGGTCCGAGACCATTGTCATTTGACGGGTAAATATCGCGGTGCAGCTCATAGTTATTGTAACTTACAATATAAATTACCAACATTTTTGCCAGTATTTTTTCATAATTTATCTGGTTATGATTGTCACCTTTTCATAAAAGAATTGGGCGAAGCTCCTGGATCTTTAAAAGTAATCCCTAAAACAAAAGAAATATATTTCTTTCACAAAGTTCATTCCTATTTCAAGGGAGGAAAGTATTCAGGTTCGATTTGTAGATTCATTCAAGTTTTTAGGAACTAGTTTAGAACAGTTGGTTAATACTATGAAAAAACAAGAGTTTAAATTACTAAAATCTTATTTTCCTGAGAAAAGACAATTTGACCTCCTTACTCGTAAAGGAGTGTATCCGTATGACTATATGTCACAATGGAATCGATATGAAGATACGTGTTTGCCTAATAAAACCAATTTTTATAACTCCTTATCAAACGAGCTAATTACTGATGATGACTATGAACACGCGCAATCCATTTGGTCAGTGTTTAATATTAAAAATATGGGTATGTACACAGATTTATATCTTAAAACCGACGTATTATTGCTAGCAGACGTGTTTGAAAGTTTCAGAAAAACTTGTAAACGGTACTATAATCTCGATCCAGCGTTTTACTTAACAGCACCAAGTCTATCATTCGATGCAATGCTTTTGAAAACAAGCGTTAAATTAGAATTGATTAGCGATGTAGAGATTTTTAGAATGATACAAAAAGGTATTCGTGGAGGTGTTTGTATGTGTTTCAAACGACATGTCAAAGCCAATCGTAAATATTTAGATTCTTACGATCCAACTCGTCCAAATGCATTCATCGTTTATTTAGACTGTAACAATTTATATGGTTATAGCATGTGTCAATCCTTGCACTATTCAGATTTTAGATTTATGTCAAGCAATGAAATAAATAATTTACATTTGAACTTGACAGATATTAGTGATAACGCGGCATATGGTTATATTCTTGAAGTTGATTTAATATACCCTGAGAGTTTACACACTGAACACAACGACTTTCCATTTTGTCCAGAAAAATGCTTGCCGCCTGGTGGTAAGAATAAAAAACTAATACCAAATTTGTACGATAAATACAACTATGTTATTCATTACGTCCATTTAAAAAAGATCCATCGCGCTATCGTATTTAAGCAAAGTAATTTTTTAAAGCAATATATTGATCTTACGTTAAAAAGCCGAATCGAAGTTTGAACAAGATTTTTCAAATTATTAAACAACAGTATTTTTGGAAAAACTTTGGAGAATAATGAGCATAGAATTGATTTAAAGTTAGTAAACAAATGGTGTGACCCAAATAATAAAACAAAAAAATCAGCTTGTCCTGAAAAGTTAATCGCTAGCCCATATTTTCATAGCGCTTCAGTATTTTCAGATGATTTGGTAGCAATACAAATGAAACCTTCGCGTGTTATTCTTAATAAACCAATATACATAGGGTTCGCTGTGTTAGAATTATCTAAGAGTCATATGTACGATTGCCACTATTCTACAATAAAACCATTTTATGGCAATAATGTTGAATTATGCTATACTGACACTGATAGTTTAGTTTATAATGTAAAGACGAATGACTTTTACAAAGATATTAAACAATATTTTCTTCAATATTTTGATACTAGCAATTACGATTCTGATAACGAGTTTGGCTTGCCAATTATTAATAAAAAAGTTCCAGGGCTTTTTAAGGATGATATGGGAGGCAAAATAATTAAAGAATTTGTAGGGCTGCGTTCAAAGCTTTATTGTATAAAATCTTTAGACAAAACAATAAAGAAAGCAAAAGGAACAAAAAAATGTGTAATGAAAAATTTACATATGATAGATTATAAAAATGTTTTGTATAATTGTAATGTCATCCGCAAAAAGAATTTACTCTTTAGGTCAATAAAGCATGAAATATTTACACAGAGTGTAAATAAAATAGCACTTTCAAGCAATGACGATAAACGGTTGCTATTACCAGATAAGGTATCTACTTTAGCTTGGGGAAATGCAACTATATTTAAGTAATTTACTTATCTAATTGTTACATATTTTAAAATATTGTAAGCAATATCGTGTTAATCAATTATAAATTCAATGTACCTACTGTAAATATACAGATTAATAAATATATAATATTTCGTACTAATCTAATCTAAATAAATCTTATTATTTTATAACATTACTAAAAATAGTTACCTATATAATAAAATAAATGTAAGTTTATTGTATAAGTTTTATTTGAAAATAAATACATTTGTATGAATATGTAACATCTTTTATTTTCATTCCTTTTGTGAAATACCTACCATTCCTACGGATGTACTATGCCAAATCGAAAGCCGAAGCCAGTCGAATATCAATTGATCGAATGGGCAATAAATCGAACATTTAATATATCGTACACTGAAGACATCAAGTGTTCAAATATCGAATGTTTGTATGATCGAAGTCGACGAAGCCTTCTTTCAAATATTTTTGACCAAAGACCTTCGACAATAGTATAAAGACTTTGTCCACGGTAGGTTCTCTTTTGACCCCATACCTAGAAATAGGAGCCCCGCGATAATAGAGCTTTCAATTTGGTATAGTACTTCTCATTCCTACATGTCAAGCAAAGAAGCTCCAACCTGTCAAAACATGCATTTGTTTCTCAGTAGTTTACTGGTATATAAAATATAATAATAAAAAGTTTTGAAATATTACACTAATCAGGTGTTCGCACGCATGCTCATTGTCCACAAGAAACAAGTTCAAACTTGTATCACAGGTTTATGTTACACTACTGCTTCGTCATTATAATAATATTAGTTTCTTAATCATTAAGCTATCGCTTGTTGTGGTGGTCACATCGATTTGAAATAAATAATTCGTAAGTATATGTATTTCGTGAATTTTATGATTATGAGTTTCTCCTTGTGATATAAATAAAATAATTATAATTATTATATTCTTTGTTTCAGATCGTCGATAATAATGAATTATTCGCCTGATATCATTTTCTCTCAGTACGGTCAAGGATTTCCGACCCCGAGTCCGAGCTGGCATATTCCTGAACAAGAAAACGTACAAGAACCGGTCAATAAAAAATCAAGGACAAAGCCTCAAAAGCAGAAGCAGCATAATATTTGTCAGTCTTACGTGATCAATAATCAAAAGAAAAAAGGCTTACGACTCATCCAAATACAAGTGATAGACATAAATGAACAAGAAACTGCAAGTGATAAAGGAGGTGATGATATATTGATAAGTGCGCAATACGTAGTGAGTGAACCGGTGGACAACATTATGGATGAAGTGGAAAGATTAGTAAACAAAATATCGAAAAAACTTTGTGAAGACTCTAGTTATGTGTAAATATTATTATTTAAATTCCATTTATTGTAAATAATTAAGGATTTACCTATAATAAGAAATATTTTGTGTAAAATATATACCATTTATTTCCTTTATAATTTCTTAAGTTTCAAGATAAATATGTACATTCTATATAATTTCCACTACATACATTACATTAAATAATAAATTGTTGTAAATAAAATACGCTATAATAAAAATAAGAAACTGTAGGTAATAAATAATTGTAGAATTACACACATATATATATATATATATATATATATATATATATATATATATATATATAATTAAATAAAGCTAGTTAAATTAAATGTAAATAATTAAGTACTTACCTATCGTAAAAAGTATGAAAGTTATGTTATGTTAAATTTTAAAATAAATGATTGTATATAATAAACAAATATCATTGTAGTTTTGTTTCTATTTATATAAGATTAACTTCATTGCAACTATATTTATCTTTAAAATAAAGTTACAATAAATTGTTAAGTACAAGTATAATAATAATAATAATATCAGCCCTTTATTAAACTGTCCCACTGCTGGGCACGGGCCTCTTCTCAGTGTGAGAAGGGTTAGACCATAGTCCACCACGCTGGCCCAGTGCGGAGGACTATGGCCATACAATACATACATAGGAATTGTTGAGTACAAGTATAGCTTACTCAAATTTAAAATTAAATTTTATTTTGCTGCAGCTAGTTTCAAATCTATAGAATAGAGTAGCTTGAGAATTTTAAATAAAATAACCATATAGTATATCACAAATGATCAGTTTATTGATAAAAACAAATTAAACAAATACATATTATTATCATTATACCACTTTCTAATACACACAACATTATTTAATGCACAATTCAATTTATGATGTACACAATTAAATTCAGTTATATAATTACAAAATTTTCTTTTTAATGTTGCAAAATTAGGAGATCCTTTTTCACCAATATCTATTACGTCACAGTCCGCACATAAATCTTTTATCCACTTAATTTTTTCTAAACCCTTTGTAATGATCTTTTTATTCTTTAAGTGAGGTACGATAACACGGTGAAACTCTCTATAGTCTATGTAACCCTCACACCAGGTAATTCCTCGATTTCTTTCTATCTACTTGACTTGTTTCTTTTCTACTTCTGTAAGATGATGAAATGAGTATGGTGGCTTCACCAAAAACGTTTGTGTATGCTCCTGACTTGCAATTGCTACTTCTTTAACAATAAAATTGTTATTTATATCTTTAAACCCTTGGACATCTACTATAAGTGTATCCGCGTTCATGATATCTTCTTTACGATGTTACTTAGCGGTTTATATTCAACAATGCAATCGTTGAGAATAAGACAGTATGCTGATGTTTTATCTGGTATAACTGTTTCACTTTCAATTTCCACTCTCACATCCACAACAGGACCTATCTTCAGATTATCCACTTGTCTAGAACAGTCAACTACAAACAGAGGTGCAATATCTTTGAATTCTTTCTCACTTAATAACGATCCTCCGCGGCGTCCGTAATACGACTGTTGAAATCGAACGTATTGCTCATATAATAAAGCAATTCTGTTATTAGCAAAACTAACGTTTAGATTTTCATACGGGAAATAATTTGAATTGAGATACACTCTAACGTCACAAATATAGCAATGATCGAACTGAGACATGACAGAACTTGCATTATTTTTCCTATCTAGACCAATAATTATTATATATCGAGGTTTTTCTACTTGAGAAGATGTTTTGATATACCAGGTATGCTTTGTAGTTTTTGGTAAAGTTGGATATTCGTACAGATCCCAATTTCTAAATATCTGAAGCGGTTGATCTTTTTCTAAAAGTTTTAGTAAATTTATTTTTTCTCTGTCTGATACTTTAACATGTGGTACGCGCCATATGATTTTATTCTACATCTTCCACTACTTCACCAGTGTTCAATTTTACAGCGTTTAAATTAGTGTTACTTCTTAACAATTTAACGCACTTGTCACTCCTCTGGTGTTGCGGGTGTCCATGGATGGCGGTAATCGCTTACCATCAGGCAATCCGTATATTCGTTTGCCCCCTAAAACATAAAAAAAAAAAATTTAAGTTCATGTTTACTATTAATCACGACTTTTTTAAAATCTTCAGCGAATCCGAGGATATTACAAAGGGGAATAGAAGCAGAAAAACTTCCCCCATTAATATTTTCTATACCATCAATATTCCAGCCCCAGGCATAAGACATTTTGGAGTCACTTTCATTCATTGACACTAATGATTTCATGGTTGTAGTTATACCTGCATTTTTATTTTATCAATCTCCACACCATTTAGTTCGTACCTAATATCTTGGAACAAGTAGAGCAGAGCATTGTTCGTAAAATGGACAGTAGTAGCTTTATCTTTCGTTTCTTTTTTGCTTACTATAACAGTTCCTTCCAAATACAGGGTGCTAGCTGAAGGCAGTATATATAAGTCTTGTTGGTTGATAGGTATTCGAATTTCATCATTTCTATTGAAACTTGTGACATAAGGCTTGTAAAAATGAAACTCAATGCCTTCTATTGAATTGTCGTAACTCGGAGTTGATAAGACGTCTAATATATTCATTTTAACAACCCAATTACTCTGAGGAATGCCTTATTGTCTTTAGTTAATTTAATTTTTTTCTTGGAGCAAGGTCCTACTTGATAGGTTGCTCGAATGGAACTAATATTCTTTATATGCTGCCTCTCATATTTATTAAAGTCAATCATTTTTTCTTCTAAAGTGTATATAGCTGTACTTCTTCACCACGCAAATTGATTAAACGATTGTTAATATCCAATAACCTGATATGTATGCAGCTTATGTTGTTTTGGTTTACCGGAAAATATATAGCGTTCTTCGGGATTTCAATGATTCTGTATCCAAGTGGCACGTTTAGAGCAAATTCATGAATAATGTGACTTGGATCGCCGTTTATATAAGAGCCGCTCACAATATCACATTCAATCCTGACCACGGTCGTCGGTAAAATGTTGACTGGAAACTTTGATACGTGCCATTTATTTGCTTTCAAAATCTGTTCATTAAAACCTAACAGTTTTCCGAAGGAGTCCTGTTTGGTAAAATTTACGTTTTTTGTACAGTATATAGTAGTTTTTAGGGTATTGTTATTACACTGTATTTTTATTGATGCATCCTTTATTTCAGATTTTAAAAAGTCATTGATATCTTGCAATTCATACGTACCTTCAGGTATTTCAATAACGTCTTTCATGCCATAATATAACTTGTTATTAGTTTTATCGATATTTGGGATAGAATTAAATGTTGAAAAATGCTTTAAAGCACATTCATACTGTCCATCTAATTGTAAAGGATTTGGAAATTATGTAGATAAACTTGATGAATTTCCAGTTATTGACAAAGTGAGTGACATTTTGTAAATGAGTGAAATAAAAGAAATACTATATATTTTATACATTTTTATTCCAAAAAGTCCACAGATATTTCAAACATAAGTGCCCACAGTTTACTGTATTAAAATTTTGATATCTCGTGTAGTTATAAAATACAGTACAGTTTTTAAAATACCGCATCAATTCTACTGGAGGTTTTAGGTCTCCATGGCTATCAAAGTATTCGCAATAGTTGTTTATTTTAATACTAGCTGTACCCGCGACTTCGTCCGCGTGAAAATTTGTATAAAATGTTATATGTTTTAGGACAGAACTTCTGTGTAAACGATGTTAGATGTGGAACCATTGGGGACGTACACATACAGATTTTGGGGATTGCTAACGCGAGACAATGCGACATAGAGTTGGCCATGAGTCATGAGTAAAACAGCCCGTACTGAGATCTACACCTGCAACGTGTAATCTCTGACCTTGCGCTTTATTTATTGTCATTGCATTACATAAACTTACTGGGAATTGAACGCGCTTAAAGCTGAACAGATAATTATTTGGTATGATGGGGTTTCTCGGAATAAAAATTATTTCACCGGCGCCACATCCTGTTAAAATTTCGGCTTCAACTAAGTTACGTTGCAAGATTTTTACTTTAAGTCTGGTTCCGTTACAAAGCCTAGGTGGACTTAAATTTCTTAGCAAGATTATGGGAACGCCCACTTGTAAAGAAATTTTATGGGCTGGAAGACCAGATGCGCGTCAAGAATTAAGAAACTCTACTGGATAATGGAGTAATGTCGTCTTCTGCTGTGACATTGTGAATAGACGTATATTCGACACTATCACCGTTAATTTGCCTTAGCATCTCAGAATTAATAGCTGTTGCTTGGTCGTTTCGAGGCGGCAAAGTTGTAAGTTGCAGCTTTTTTTTTTTACTTGGGCTATATATTATGAAACGGCAGGCCACTATACGAAAAGACCTACCCTAAGGTCACCACTAAAAGAAATCCCTACTGTCCCCCTCCCCCTCCCCCTAGAGGGGAGACGGACACGACACAGAGGCGCTTGTGTTAACACGCACGCCGCTTCTCGGACCTGGTGCTGAACGAATGGCGGGCAGGCCCACAAAGTCCGCCACCCCCAGGTCAGACCTCAGGGTGGCTGGAGGTCGTCTTGGGCCCTCCGGCGCCTGGCTCTGCGGTTGGGGACAGGGGTTTAAACGCACCCTCTCCCACTCTGCCGCCTCCTTGATGGAAATCACTTCCTCGGCGAGGCGACGGCATTCCACGACCTCTCGCTCCGGACCATAGACTGGACTACGGCCGGGAGCGAGAGGGCAACAAATCCGACTGCCGCGACCAACTCACGGCGCTGCGATGCCCAGGTGGGGCAAACCGCTAAAGTGTGCAGCGCCGTGTCCTCAACAACGTCGCGGCAGTCGCCGCAGTGGTGACAACTGGGCGTCTCTTGCCGGCCTATCCGACACAGGAACTGGCCAAAACAACCGTGGCCAGTCATTACCTGTGTCAGCCGGAAGATGAGGGCGCCATGCCGCCTTTCCAGCCACTCCTCAAACACGGGACTTACCGCCACGATCGTGGCGTGCCCGATAGCCATGCAGCTGTCTGGTTTATTGTATCTGTAGGTGACCCATATACTGACGAAATTAAAATTTGCAACGATGGAACCATACAACATAAACTATCTGATAAAATTACCTTATTTTCTGCTCGCTGCTGCAAAGTACCGTCTCCTATTTTACAGTAAACCGATTTTAATGAAATAAAGACTAAATGTTACCCGAGGATATTCTCTATAGTGTTTTTACCGAGTTTATCGTATTAACTTTGTACTTTAGGCGTGATGAAGTAATAAACAAACAGACAGACAGACAGATTTTTCTAAAATGATTGAAATGTGTTCAGTTAATTATTCTGAGTCCCCTTAATTCATTTATTTCGCAATATTCTAAAATGTACAGACACGTGAAATTTAGAGTTTTATATTCCTATTGCCCAAAAAATACCAAAATCGAAGCGATTATTATCTCCATATACCGATTCGGTTTTGTATTAATCTAATAAACAAATTTTAGGAAATCGGATTACAACTTTTATTTACATTATATCTCTAGAACACAGAGTGAACAAAGAGTGGTTGTTGAAAGCCAGCATGCCATACAAAGGCGTAAAACCTTAATATCACGATTTAAAAAATGACGTCATTTGCACAGTGCCATCTATCGTGATATATTTGTCTGTATTTTGTGTACCTATGTATATTTTGAAAAATAAAATTACTTACTTACTTACTATATGTATAAATCATTACGTCGGGTCTAGTACTAAACACATGTTACTAACAAATTAGAGATGTCATTGTCAATTACTTAACATTCAACATTGTCTTAGAATTAATTATTATTTATTATTATAACAAAAATTACGAAATTTATATTATATCCGTATAACTGGCTTTCTGTATACGATCCTGATCTGTAATCACAATCTATGAGCTTAAATTTAAGCAAATCTCAACCTTATTTGTAAAACATTACGGCGGATCTAGTACAGTACGATCACATTGCCTACATTAAAATTTAATTTAACTTCAAATGCTCATAACTTTTGATAGAGAAGACCGATTTTAATGAAATATAGACTAAATGTTACTTGAGGATATTCTTTATAGTGTTCTTACTGAGTCTATTGTATTAACTTTGTGCTTCAGGCGTGATGCGAGAACAAACAGACAGACAGACTTTTTAAAAAATGATTAAAATGTGTTTAGTTAATTATTCTGAGCCCCCCTAAATCATTTATTTTGCAAAATTCTAAAATGTACAGACACGTGATATTTACAGTTATATTATGCTAGATGTTCCCGTGGTTTCACCCGCGTTTATCATTACTGCGCCGCCCCTGTGGGTCGTAGCGTGATATTATATAGCCTATAGCCTTCCTCGATAAATAGGCTATCCAACACTAAAAGAATTTTTCAAATCGAACCAGTAGTAATCACGCAGAATAAACCAGGAGAAACATCGTTTATACTATGTCTGTAATGGGTAATTATTTTGCTGCGATGTTATTTTAAAACTGCTATATCTCCTAAGATATTCATTGAAATCGAATGATGTAAAGGGCAATTTTATTTTAAATTAAATACTTGTGATGAATAACGTATTTATTTAGATAAGGATTAATATCATGTTTATAAAAATACCTTCGCAAATAATGCATTATTTTAGAACAAATTTCGTTAGCATAAAAATGGTTATAGTGAGCCAACCTTAAAAGATAGACATATGCTGTCGCGGACTTTTTTTTAGAACTTTTAAAGGGGAACAATTCTGTCATACATGATTTTTGCGAAACTTTAACTGTTTACGCAGCGCACGCAGCGGAAGCTCTCAAAAGGAAAAATACTCTCCGATTTTGAAACATTCTTCATTGGTGCTCCGCTCCTATTGATGTTAGCGTGATGATATATAGCCTATAGCCCTCCTCGATAAATGGGCTATCTAACACTGAAAGAATTTTTCAAATCGGGCCAGTAGTTCCTGAGATTAGCGCGTTCAAGTAAACAAACAAACAAACAAACAAACAAACAAACAAACAAACTCTTCAGCTTTATAATATTAGTATAGATAAGCTACCCAGTGAGTTCCTTCATTTTTGGAGTTATCCAAGTTAGTGACGCCACATTCAACTTGCTTCGGCTTCCCTGGTAACTGATCTTTCATGTACACTCCTCGAAAATATGGGATATCCTTTGCATGCTTTTGAATATCTATATTAGTTAGAGGGCGATTGGGTAGCTTATTTTTCAGTTTTTTGAACTTGTTATAAATAGCCTTTTGCCATTTTTATATGGCCTAATATATAAGCTCTTCCCTAAAGCTAAAGCTTCCATTGCTTTATTATGTCGTTTCATCTCTGCTAATTTTTTTTGAGCTGCTTTATAATCATTAACAGTTTTTGCAATACCAGCCGCTCCGCCAGCTAAAGTTCTTAGAGCTGACAATCCAGCAAATATTGGAATTAAAGGCAGAATCCCTCCAGTTTTTGGAATAGGTATTACGCGTGGTACCCGAATTTTCATATTGCTTGGAAATACTTTCTTAGCCACTAAATAAGCAGCGTTAATTAAGGATTTACTATCTTTGTGTTTCAATTTCTTGATTTTAGATTTAATTTTAGATACAAAATGTTTAAATGTCTTAACACCAGCACCGGATTTAATCTTGGCTTTCATAACTTTATTTACTAGCCATGAACTAAGTTTTTCGCCTTTACCTGCATCTTTTGACTTAAGTCTTTGTTTGGCCATGTTTAGAAGTTGTAAATCAGCTTTATGACGATTTGATAGGTCTGTATGTTTTGCATATGCTATGTCGTGTTGCATACAGGCTTCGTCAAGTTTATTAACACCTTTGTCACCTCGCAGTAAACGTTTTTCCAGTTTTGTACCAGGTCCGCAATAATTATAACCAGGCAAATGTAGTTCAACAGGCAAATTATCAATGATACTGTTCAATAGTCCACCACCTTGCATCGCTTAAATTATAATGACAGAAATTTGGCTTAAACTTTATATTTAATACAAATTAGCATACAATCGCTGCTTTGTTAACCCAACTATTTTCATCATTTCTGAAACCTAACCACTTGACAAAAAATTTACTTCCTTTCTTTTTTTAAATTTTTTCTATCAAGTATACACCAGGGTATTTGGTTTCTTGTAGTTCATGTTCATAAAACGTTCCTAATATACTTAGTTTGTTTTCGTTGATCATCTAAGTGATACGTAACTGGCGCGGTATTATTGATACTTTTTATCGTAAATAGCTCAGTTGACCAATTCGGAGTATAACCTTTCTCAAAAAGCTGTTTGTATTTACTTATTCGAACGTAGTCTGCAACTTTAAACTTAAACTTCCGCAGAATTGATGTATGTTTATATGAATCTATTATATTTTCCTTTATTTGTAGCTCATTAGATTTATTGACATCGATTGGTTTACATTTAATAGTGCGATGCTTTGTACTGTTGTACGTTTTTACCATATCTTCCAATAATCCAAGCCAGTTATAGCTTCCATTTAAACTAAAACATTTGTATAGTTTATTTTTGATAGTTTTGATCAATCGTTCTACTATTGAAGCTTTTTTTATAGAAAATATCGAGTAATGATTAATATTGTTAGTTTTCATTAGAGATTGAAAAGTTTTATTATAAAATTCTGTTCCTAAATCAGTTTGTAGATGAATTGGTTTACGATGGCTGATGTATAGTATATTCTCAAATGCATTAGCAACATCAAGCTTATTTTTTGATTTTATTGGTACTGACCAAGCATACTTTGAAAAGCAGTCAATTACCACTAAAATGTAGTTAAAGCCTTTGTTCATTTTTTTGAGACTCTGCATATCCATCAGGTCTGCTTGCCATAAATCATCTATCCCTTTTACTATAACTGAACGTCGACAAAAATTTCTTCGTGCCTGTTTGTGGATTTCGTTGACTATTTCTTGTTTCGTCATTGCGAAGATTTTATAAGGAATTTATCAATCTCTGATTTTGTGTAGAACTTCTCTTCTAAATGAATCAAAGAATCTGATATCTTTGCTTTTATAGTAGCTTGAACAATATTTTGCACATCTGTCATGATATGTGAACGCAGGGCTGCATTCAGTTTATATAATTCTTTTATTACATTTTCTTTAAAACGGTCTACATAATCTTTGTTTACAGCTTCATCTGCGTCCACAGAGGATCTAATACCTTTGAGTTTAGAGGATTTTAAATCAAATTCCCCGCTTACGGTTTTGTACAGTGCGTTTTCATTTAACTCAAAAAATTCTGATAAACGTATTCTTTTATGAATATAGTGACCGAATTTATCTACATTCATGCTTAAAGTCTACTGTATAGTATATATAGAGGTTGAAAGTGAAATGAACTTTATAAGAATGAAATTTGATTATTTATAATCCCACTTTCTTGCAATTCTTCAACAATAGATATTATTTCATTGTCTAATCCAGTGTTACCAGCATCTCGAGATGCGATTAGTGATTTCAACCTTTCTACTAATTCATTTGGATCATCCCAGTACACATAATCAACATCTTTTTTCCATTTTTTTATCAATGGTAGACCTTTTCCCTTTGATTGATTATCTTCAAGTGAATTTTGAAGTTTGAAGAGAGGTTTAATAACTTGCAAATATTTTTGACCTTTATTACTTTTTATAGGTTTATTTGGTTCGTAGTCTCGACGATGTACATTTGTATCAATCAATATCGATTTATAATGTTGCATATCACTATCTGTAACTAAGCTTAAATCTATGTCTTTCTTTAGCAACAATTGTTTTAAACCAGGCGTACTGCGATATTTACGTCCAGCGACGATGACATATTGATCTTTTATTGTTATGTGAGCAGAACCTAGCATAAGTTTACCGCACTCTACTCCTACGCCATAAGGAACATCTCTCAAACCTTCTGAGGGTACTGACCGAGATGGTGTATCACAAACTTCTTTGGTATCAACAACGGATTCATAAGACGAGTTGCTATTAAGAGAAACAGATTCATTTTCACCGTCATCACTTTCATATTTATCTGTCTGCAAATTGGTACCAACATTATCTTCATCTTCAGTAGCACTCAAAAGAGGAACTTGCTTACTAGTACTAGCAATCAAACGGAGGGGTTTCCCTTACAGGTTTGAAAACAGATTCCAATGCTTGTTTATTATCCATCTCAACATCTTTCATTTTTCGTACCTTTTTCTTTACAGCTTCTGCTGCATTTACAATTTGTCTTTTCAATGATTTTTCCATATTAATATAGTGATTCTTATTGATTAAGTGATCGCTCTGAATTATTAATATTGAGCAGGTGACTGCCTTATATACCGATTTGCGTTCTTAATCAAAGACAACAAAAGTGTCAAACGTATCTCTGTAACATCCTTTGTTTTTGGGACAATCCTTATTAATTACAACGTAACTGAAAGGTTTGCGCCATATTTTTGAACACATTTCACTAAATTCAGACCACGTCATGTCAGTGTTGACATGTTCTTCATAAACATGTCTCAAATTAATTTCGTCTTGTTTAAAAAGCACGATTAGGTTCACATTATCTCTTACCAACTGTTTAGGAATTTTACTATATGTTTGATTTAAATAAAAACAATTGATGTTTTTGTGTCTTCCCATTGCAAAATAATCACGCATATTATTCTGATTTTCACAAGCAATATCATCAAATATAATAATTGAATTTGGTTTAGCATTTTGAACACTCAGTACTTCCTCATTTTCATGGTAATTTTGAAATGAAATGCCAGGTACTCGTTGCAACACTTTTTGTAAAAAAATATACTTTGGTTGCTGTAAAGTTTTTGGAATAAACATAAACATTTTGAAATCTCAACCCGTTCTCATGAATGAGAAGACCGATTATTAAATTCGTTTTTTCACAATTTGATGGTCCACATACGATGCATCGCAACGAGGTGGGTAATAATTTTCCATGACGTAGACCAGTCTTGCTAGACTCCACGCAGATTTTGTTTACATGTAATGAATGCGGTTGTTTCACAAATTTCATTGTTACTACTTAAAAAAGGTTGTTAATAATGATTCAGTTTCGTTGGTGCATTGAAATAAATAGTAAATAGAACCCTTTAATCGATAAGTGCCGATTTTATAGAGTATCCAGAAATATTATTGAGCATTCTACTCCACCTTCCGTTCACTCCAGAAGTATTATTGGGCATTTTACTCCACCGGGAGAGACGGAGGCGAACGAAGTGAGCCGTAGGAACGGAAGGTGGAGTAGAATGCCCAATAATACCCTACTCCACTGCGCTACAGTCCTAGATTTAAGCGCAAGTATTGTAAGTCAGACAAATGATCTGCCTGCGGTCAATCGAACTTTAGAACTTCACAACTGCGGGTAACAGTTAGATGATTTATCAACTTACTTGTTGTAGCGATCATGGCAGGTATTTACGTACCTTGGAGCGCTCGACGTTTCTGGAAGCTTGCATTGGGTATATCGCTAGCAGACTCGTTATTATAAAATAGTAGAGCTTATTGTTTAAAGCAATGGGCACAACATAAGTTATTCCTATTGCTGGTGTGGTATGATCTTTATAGCAATGTGGAGTGGTGAGGTAGAAATATAATAATTGGATAGCTATTTTAAGTTCCAATAATTGACCTGTACATTTGCAAAAATCGTGCTACGAACAGAAAAATGCAATAGCGTTGGGTCCTATGTATAAATTATAGACTAAATATTCGATTTATTGTATGCGCAAGTGATTTGAATGTGTTCGAATAGTATTTATTGTTATTCAGGTGTATTCATCATTGATTATGTTTTTTCTGTTAGAAATAAATAAGCTATACAATCGAATATCATGCAACAAGATAAAAATATCGTCATGTGTGCGATCCGTTAAGAAAATCTATAACTATGTGACTGACACAGTGACATAGTTATATTTTCTTATTCAATTGTGATTCGAATACATTCGAGATTCGATATATTTATTCGAATAATATAATCAGCGGCAAAGCCTAAATTATATTCGAATAGTTAAATTTTTGAATCTATCGATATTTATTTTTGTGACAATCGCATTGGTAAATATAGTATATATAGTTAGAATATATATAGTATAATATAGTATATATAGTATAATATAGTTAGAATTGGCAGCGTTGCCATATAAAAACTTACCAATAACACAAGAGAGGAAATGAGCTGTGAATAGGCAGACGGCGGTGGCACGCGCCATCTCTCACCGCTCCCCGAGGGGCGGGGTCATTGCTCCTGGAACAAAGAATGCGCTAATAATCTCTGAAACCCTCGCCTTAAGAGTCAAGTGAAAGCAAGACTGAAATGAAATGAACAGAGTACTGTAGCCGTTACATCTTTTTTAAAGACTTGCTGAATGAGGTATAGCTTTTGTTTTCACATCATTATACAGATATATATTTACACCTATATCCCTAGAGAAGTAGGTAGATTTATATTGCGACCAAATTTACGAATTGTGAGTCGTGAGAACTAGTCTGTTGTCATCCACCGAGCACATTTACAGAATCTTGCTGCCATTAAGAATTCCTTAGCAGTAAAGCGATTCGGGAATCGACGTACGATTGGGCATTATATATCTCTCATATACGACGGGACCTGCGTAGCTAGTCGGTATTCAGTATTATAGTAATACGGTATAGTTAAGTTATGGATGAACAAGTAAAGTCAAAGTCAAAGTCAAAAATCATTTATTAATTTAGGTCACAAAGTAACACTTATGAACGTCAAAGTATATAGGTTAGTCAGTTTACTAAGTTACTGAAGCTACATTTAGGTTAGTTGCTAGGTTCAGGCAAAGGGTAGAGCCTATGAGAAGAAACCTGCAAGAAACTCACGGCCACTCTTTTAAATCGTCAGTTAAATATAATTTCAGTATTTTACAACTCAAATTAACAAGGTGTTACAGCCATTATGCCATATACTACTGACTATAAAAACTAAAGATAATAACAATAATAACTTAATAATATTATAGGGAGGAAATAATTTGAGCTAAGATATATTATTTAATATAAATCTAAAATAGACAGTAGGATGGCATGATGACGCATACACTTACACTTTGTGACTATGCAAAGGCTTAAATTGACTTATAAGTAATACAGATCTTTGAATCCTGTATGCAACAAGCAACTAGCTCCATGAGTTTTTGTCATTTAAGTAGTCGTTGACTGAATAATAACCCTTCCGAATAAGTTGTTTTTTAACAGCGTTTTTAAATTTAAGCAATGGTAAATTAATTATATTAATAGGTAATTTATTAAAAAAACGTATACCGAGTCCCGCAGATGTATTGTGAACTTTATGTAAACGATGATATGGGCCTACTAACTTATGCTTATTTCTAGTGTTTACGTTATGGATATCACTATTCTTATTATATAAGTAAATGTTATGTTTAATAAACATAATGTTAGCAAATATATATTGCGACGCAACAGTAAGTATGCCTATTTCTTTAAATCGATCTTTCAGGGAAACTCGTGGTCCTAAATTATAAATGCTACGTACTGCACGCTTTTGAAGAATAAAAATTGTCTCAATATCAGCTGCCTTGCCCCAAAATAATATACCGTAGGACATGACACTATGAAAGTAACTGAAATATACTAGTCTTGCAGTATCTATATCAGTAAGCTGTCTTACTTTCCGAATTGCGTATGCGGCTGAGCTAAGTTTCCCTGCAAGACACGATATTTGAGCGCCCCACTGAACTTTATGATCTAAAGTTAATCCTAAAAAGACTGTAGATTGAACAAAAGTAATAATTTCATCATTTAAAATTATATTCACGTTAGAACTCTTTACGTTTGGCAATGTAAACTTGATACATTTAGTTTTTGTAGAGTTAAGTAGTAAATTATTCGTCGTAAACCAGTCCAGGACTTCCGCGAGTGAATCATTAACAGCACGTAAATTTGGTGCTTTTCGGTCTACTTTAAAAATAAGGGATGTGTCATCCGCGAATAAAACAATGTCACACAAATCCTGAACAAAGAACGGCAAATCATTTACGTACACTAAAAACAGAAAGGGCCTCAAAATCGAGCCCTGTGGCACGCCCATTGTGACTGGTAATCCAGAAGATCTACTTCTGTTGATATCAACGTGTTGTAGTCTATCGCTTAGGTAGGAATCAACTAAGTCAAGTGCAGTATCTCGGATGCCATAATGCTTGAGTTTTCGCAACAGCGTTTGATGGTCAACGCAGTCAAAGGCTTTAGAGAGATCACAGAATACGCCAATGACATCTTGCGAATTCTCCTAGGCACTGAATATATGTTTTTAAAGCGTAACACCCGCATCTATCGTAGAACGGCCCTTCCTAAACGCATATTGATCTGCGTGAAATAAATTGTTTACACTGAAGTGGCTCTCTAATTGTTGTAATATAATCTTCTCAAATATTTTACTAATAGCATGTAATATTGAAATCGGCCTAAAATTACTGGGGTCACTTTTGCAACCATTTTTAAATAAAGGTATTATTTTACTACATTTCATTAAGTTTGGAAAAATGCCCACATCAATGCATCCGTTGAATATTGCGGCTAGGTGTGGCGCTATATTAACAATAATACTTTCAACTAATTTTACCGAAATACCCCAGAACTCAGCAGATTTTTTTGAATTAAGCGACTTATATACTTTTATTATATCATACGGATGTACACGCTCAAAACTAAATAGTATCTTGCACTCTTCCACGTTGCCCCTAACCAAGTATTCTGCTCGAGCTGGGCAAGACCTAAGGGTACTAGTTATGTCTAAAGGTATTTTTGCGAAGTAGTTATTGAATGTATCGGCTACTTCCAAATTATTTGAAATTACGCTATTATTTATATTCAGTTCAAATTTATTATCACGCACCTTGCTGCGACCTGTTTCATTGTTAATAATGTTCCATGTAGTATTAATTTTATTATTAGATTTTTGAATTTTAGTTTTTAGGTAAAGGGACTTGGCAGTGGCACAAGTCTTTTTAAATAATTTTGAATAATTTTTAACATATTGAATAAAATTTGGATCGAAATTGTATTGTTTCGTACCATATAATTCATATAGCTTTGCTCTACTTCTATATATCCCAGATGTTGCCCAGTCACAAAACTTAATCCTATTATTCTGACTAAAGGTCTTACATTTAAAAATATTATTATATTCTAAAGTAATTATGTTAAGTAAAGACTCATATAGTTCGTCTGGACTATCCAGAGAAAGGTCCATATTGACAACTTTGAGACTTATGTTATCATTAAATTCCTTTAAGTGATTAGATGTCATCGGTCTACATGTGACCTTATTCTCTATATGAATTGTACTCACAGGAAATACTACCTTTTGCCCACAGTGGTCAGATGTAAGTTCACTCAATATGGCCCTATTTAGAAATTGGCAGTCGCAAAATACATCATCTAAGCAAGTAGCAGAATGTGAAGTGATCCTAGTGGGTTCAGAAAATAAATGCTGAAAATTAAATGATCTAAATAAACTAATAGGTCTTAAAGAGACAGCTGACTGCTCAAGTAAATTAACATTAAAATCACCACACACTACTATATGCCTATTACTAGAACTCAAGCGTTTTAAAATATCCTCTATTACGGTTTCAAATACACTAAAATCACTTTGCGGTGGTCGGTATACACAAACTATGACATGTTGCTCTAATTCCACACAGGATAGTTCAACAGTGCGCTCGATAGAAAGATTTACTATATCTTTACGTTCTTTACATTTTAGATTGTTACATACATATATTAGAGAGCCACCATGTATAGAATTCTTTTTTACAAACGCACTTACAATTGAATAATATTCGTTATTAAATATTAATTGATTAATTCTTAACCAATGTTCCGTTATGCAACATATTTGAATATTATGTTGTTTAAAAAATAAATCTAATTCTAACTCCTTGCCGGATAGACCCTGAATATTCTGATGAAATAGTCTAATACTGTGTGTATGCCTATCCTTTAACTCATCTAACAGTTTAAACTACTAGAAGTGTCAATATTTGAATTTGTAGTAGAAATACTACTATGTCCTAAAACCTTAATTACCCTACTGGTACCTGAGTCGCTACATATTATATTAAATGCTAATAATTTAGCAAGTTGCTTTTTATAAAAAGAAGATAGATACCTAAATTGTATCAGTAGTCAATAAAAATTTACTAATAAACTTATTAGTGTCAAAAAATAAACTATAATTGTTATAACATGTACTGTTATAAAAAAGTAAATTACGTTTTTCAATATTCCTATTTTGTTCATGTGTTAGTACATAGGAATATGGTAATGCACAAAGAATAAAGTTACACCCTACTTTATAATTAATGATTCTATTACCTCTGTCAAATGGATTGCTTCTTTTTTAGTGACAGATAAGCTGTCACCATAAAGAAATATTACTGTTGAATCTGCATTTAATTTTGTAGTTTTTAACTTATCAATTATAGAACCTAACCTAGCCCCAGGGGAACAAATATTTATGCAAGGCGACTCTGTATGAGAATTAATTAGTCCACTAAAACCTAGTCCTATTTGGTCAGAAAACATGAATATATTTTTGTTAATTTTATTCATCAAAGAAGACAGACATATCTTCATGATCAGAAAAGGAGGTGGTACCACTGTTTACTGAATCCAAATCACAAACAGCTGACAGGTTATTATAAGGTGTAGCCTGTAAGTACTTACCGCAAAGATTGTTATTAGTTAGTGAGAGAACATGTTCCATGTTCTCCCTACCAACTCTGGCAATTTCCTCATACTTCAAAATATATTCAGATGTTTCTTTATGGTGATTAAGGCTCATTCTTGTAAGTTGTTCTTCTAAGTTGTTAATTTGATGATTTAATTCGGCTGTATGTGCTTCATACTGTAACCTACTGGCAACTACTTGATCATTGCTTTTTCCTAAATTTATGAATAAAGAATTATGCTCCTTCACCAATTCACTGTTATGCCGTGTCACCTTCCTAACCTTGTTTAACTTATTAAGATTAATATTTAACTTTTTAATTAATTTATTTAACTTAAGGTATTTTCTCAATTTCCTAGTACTTTTAATAAAAACATTACTAAGTTTATTTTTATTACTATCCATTATACTAGTTTTGTCCCCCAGGAGTTCTGAGTAGAGGTTCTGAGTCGCAGTACTGTTGAGCATCTGAATAGTTTGTTCTAATGTGATAATTTTAGTATGAGCTTCATTCAGGTTTGCTTCAAGCTCAGTACTGCGGCTCAGTGACCTAGAAAAAATATCACTACAATTACTGAAGGATCTAACTTCATCTTCTAATCGATCCCGCTGGTCCAAGACATCCATATATTCTATATGGAGTTCTGTCAGTTGCCTTTTAAGCTCCAATACCTTATTATTAACTGCTTGCATTTCATCTTCACAGTCGCTACGTTCTTTCAACAACATATGGTTGTCATCCTTATATTTCTTCAATTCTTGTAGAGCTAACTTTAACTTATTTTCAGTATCTTTGGCTGTCGCTTTACGGGTCATCATTTGTGTGCTCATTGTTGGTCCAGTGGATGTATAAATCACCAAGCACCTGAAAATTAGAGAAAGAAACAACTGAGTGATAAAAAAGAAAAGTGGGATGGGATAGTTAGCTATATATATCTAAATTGTTGAAATTCACTATAAACATACAGTATTGTAGAAAAACAGAAAAGCTTTAACTAGTATTAGTTGAGAAATTGATAAGAAATGTTAATTTATTATGTTGTAAAAGATAATTATTTGAAGAAGTTTTTTTTTATCTCAATATGGAGGGTCGAACTAAAAAATAAATTTAATGGAAAAGGCGAAATTATAATGAAAATTTACATAAGAATGCACACTTAAGCACTAAAGTAGTATTAGTAGTTAGATGTGAAGTAGAAATGTGAGTGTATGCGTGCGTGAGGCGAGTGTTTAGTCGTCAATTTTGCTTCCACCTATTGTCAAGCAAAAGGAGACAAAACTGTGCCAGTGTGTGGTGGACGGAGCTCATAGTACAATGATCAGAGTAAACAAGTGTTGTGGAGTGTCTGTTAGGGCTTTAAAAAGTAGAATACTCCCCAGGTTTACACGATGAATGTTCAAATTTCGTCCGTTGTCACAGTGATGAACTCCTACGACCAGTAATTTATGTAGATGCGTGGATCTACATAAATTACTGGTCAGTCTATTAGTCTCCCCACTGACCTATCGCTGCTGCTTAATTACTTAATTGCTAATTTCAAAGTATAACATTCACGTAAATGCAAGACAAATTATTATTTTACTCATCTTTTTTCTCAGCTAACTACATTATTAATCACGGTATACCATAAAATGTTATCACTTATCACACACAATATAAAAACTTATAATTCAGTTGCGAGTTTGAAATTTGCACCACTCCGCTTACAGTGGAATGCCAGCTTTGTATGTAAAATAGGTCGCGGTAGGTGCTCAGTTTTAAAAGGTAACAATTACTTCACTTTACCTAAAGAGGTGTTGGGTTACGTAGTCCCTTCTTTAAAAAGTTATTTCTGCATTTAACTTATTTTTTTCGCCGCTTTGCTCACGTAAATGCCACGGATTATCGGCAAAAAGGTCCTTATATAATATTGTTTTACGTTTATTCAAAAGTTATACTTGAAAGTAAACTACGGATACAAATTATTTTTAAATATGCACTTCAACTTTTAAACAAGTCTTTTTTTAGTCTCCCCGTGACCATCGCTGCTGAAAAGCAACCGAAACGTCGGGGAAAGTGTAAACATAAATATAAATAGTTTTAATAGTTTCAATAATTTAATTACCTTAAAAATTAGTAAAGTTTAGTAGTAATAGTAGTGTAATAGTTTTTAAATTATGCAATAAAGTGTCAAATAAACAACGCGATAAAATCCATATATGTATAGTAGTTTAATTTCAATGAATAACATTCGCGTAAATAGAAGACAATATTATTTTAAACAATTGTTTAATATTTAAACAATTTAAATTAACAATGACAAAATTTTATATTGTTTACAAATGTTTGTCCCGTGTACGGATTGGATCCACAACACTTGGCATAGACATAGTGCTGGTGGTAATTATTTAAGCCGTACCAGCTTAGTGCCTTTATGAAAATAGATAGGTACTTACTTAAAACCCCAGCAAAGTCCATCAACGAAAGGACTTAGTTCCATGCAGGGTAATAGCAAACTAATACCAACATATAGTTTAGCTAGCCTAGTATTTAAAAGTTTTAACATATACAGCCACATACGTCTGTATCCCAAAAGAAATAAGCAGAGGTTAATTTTTTTTTATACATCTATGTTATAATAATAATAATAAATAATAAAATTTATTCGGCTAAAATAAAAACAAAAAGAGTACAATAGTGGACTTAAATTAAATCTTAATATCTAATAATAATTCAATGCCTTAATAAACTAGTTTATAACCAAAATAATAATTATAGTAATCTGTTATGGCAAGAAAAGATAATTAAACATCTTTAAATTATTATAAGCTACTTGCCTGAACTAGTTTAAACAAGTATACCTGATGGTAAGTGGTCACCGTAGCCTATGGACGACTGCAACACCAGAGGCATCACTTTCGTGTTGCCGACCCCTTAGTAGTAAGTAAGTGGGAAGGAGAATGAGGGGGAAGAGGGGAAGGGGGTGATTGGGCCTCCGGCACTCTCACTCACCGAACGAAACACAACAGTAGGAATACTGCTATTTCACGTCGATATTCTATGAGAGGGTAGTCCTTCCATGGTCGAGCCGGCCCATTCATGCTGAAATCAGCAAGGCTCTACTATTCTAATAGGACTTTTAATAGCAGCAAGCCTATTGCCATCTATCAGGCCTGTGCTAGACTCCAAGCTGCCATTTAGAATTAATTGACAGGAAACCCAGTAGGCCTTTGCCTGATCTGTCAATCGGCATCTCCCGGCCTTACAACTCATGTACAGTAATCACATCAATCGCTTAAGCAGATCAAATACTAATGCAACGTTCAATAAAATAATTATAAAAAAAAACTAAATAAAATGTACTACTAAATAAATTGTACCTATATATTTTTTTTCTATTTAATTTTACAAGCCATAGATATATTTTATGATGCCGTCCGAGCTAACAATGTATGTTAAATAATTTAGTCGCGTCAGGTACCCACAGGACAGGCTTGCCTAGTGTGGGGCCACAGGATATTGTATTTGACATTGTTAATGTTTTTGGCAATAAACAAATTTTTTTGAATTTTTTTTTTATTTATTTTACACTTACAGTTACACAATACAGTATGTAGCGGCGAATTCATTTTCATTTTATAATTTAGTTTGTTTTTAAAATAACTCCCGTCTAGGAGTAGTTCCTGTATCGCGGGAGACTTTACAAACATTCAAACAACGGACACAAAGAACACCCAGACTCGGAACATTCATTTGTAGATGACACAACGTTTTGTCCCGTGTGGGGATCGAACCCACAACACTCAACGCAGTGGCTGTGGTGAGACAACCACTTAAAATACTACGTCATCTGTGCAGTCGAGATACAATAAAATACAAGATACAAGAAAAAACCTCGATGGCGTAGTGGTTAGTGTAACTGACTGCCACGCCTGAGGTCGCGGGTTCGATTCCCGCACAAGTCAAACATTTATGTTCATGAAAAAGGATGTTTGTCTTGGTCTGGGTGTTTCTATGTATAATATGTATGTATTTACAAACAAAAAGTATATATGTATGTTTATCCATTGTCTAGTACCCATAGTACAAGCTCTGCTTAGTTTGGGCTAGATGGTGTTGTGTTGTGATGGAATATTATATTATATTAATTGGTTGCCGTAACTTATAATCACCGTACTCGTGCTTATAAATTCACTCAGAGCACAGTTGAATATATATTTTTTGTTTTTCTATATACAAAGCAATGATGTAATATTTTACAAACATCTGAAATGTAACTAGCTATCTCAGATAGTACAGAATGACCTATCCTTAGTAACATCAAAGTACCCTCTATTATAATAAAAAGACTAGTATCGTACAGTCAGCAACATAAGTCGATACACACTTGTAAGGTTTCAATTGTGCCTATCAAAAATATAACAAATGTTGGTTTTTATAACAGTAACGATTTAATCATAGCTCTAAAAATACAAAATAATAATAAGGAATTTTTATAATTTACTATTACAAATTTATAAATGTTTAGCTGTTTATGCCGCTTACCGTACCTGCGCAAAAAATAAAATTTCTAGATCGTTATCGTAGTAAGCGCCGAACGTTCCGGAATATAACATTTTATGCTCAAAATAGCTGGTTTAAGAAGAAATTTCTCGCACGTATTATTTTAGTCCACGTTATTCTTCTTTTTTTTCTTGCCATTGGTGACAGACAAGCAAGTGGCCCACCTGATGGAAAGTGGTAACCGCTGCTCATGGACTTCAGTAATGTCAGGACACAGCAAAGTCGCTGCCTACCGTGAAAGAAAAACTCTCTTTAAACCTCGTTTGAAGAAGGACATTCTGCAGATATGACAATTATTTTTATAAAGGTTAGTAAAGACTACATTAATTATACTGTAGAATGCAAGAATATAATTTTATGTCATTGTCAGACTTAAAAGAAAATTATGCAAAATACAAGTATTAATTATAAAATAACTAGCTTTTGCCTGCGGCTTGCGCTAATGTAGATTTTGTCAAATAATTTACGTCCACCCGGAAATAATATTATTTTTCTGGATGAAAGTATCTAATGTTCTTTTCTGTACCCCTGATAACGAGTATGCGAAATTTTATGATGCATAATCGTTATGATAAGGCAAGAAAGCTTAGCAAACAAACAAACTTACATTTTCATTGATGATTACATTTGTTGCTGATAGATTCAACAACCTATTTTGATGTCTTAAAAGCCGCCATATTTCCAAACTTCATCCTAATGTAGTTAAGCAGCTTACGCGTGATTGAGTAACAAACATCTATCCACCTATCCTCACCAATTTTCATGTTTATGATATTGGTAAGATTATCAACGAGAAAAGTCAATTTATGAAGCCAGGATCTTGAAACTACGACTTAGACAGATAGTCTTTTCGTGACAGACATTTATGCTATTCAAGACCCTATATCATGCATTGAAATTTATCTTTATAAGCATCTTAGTCTATGCAAAGCGGCATCTATTGCATAATTTATAGAACCATGCGCCATCAACAGGGTATAAAATTATATAGATTTTGCTCGCAGCCTCACTCGCCTAATGTAGATTTTATCCCTCGGAGACAGTACTTTTTTCTGGATGACAGTTATGTTGTTTTCTGTATCGTCTACAACGTGTATGCAAAATTTCACGATAATCGATCGAGTACGTAAGGTGTGAAAGCGTAACAAACAAATAAACAAACAAACAATATTAAGTTAGGAGTATCCTAATCGATTTCAATGACTGCGTCCTCAGAAATTATGGATATTTTCTTTTATGAGCCCTAATATGGCTTGCGATACTGAACTTGATAAAATACACGTGTGGCAGTAGAGTTGGCATGCGGGGTTATATGCATAGGTGTTGGTGGGTTAAGGTTTTTGAGTATTTAATAGTTTCTCTCAAACGTTTTAATAACGGCAACGGTAGATCGTCAAGTAGACCTATTTGTAGTAAGCCTCTCCCAAGATGAAGTATTGATACCGCAAGCATTCAGGTGTAACTTTATGTACAGCATAGAACACTATCTGAATATGAACAGCTACGAAGGATTCCACACATACATGGTACTACGCTGCTATATCCGAAAGGGTAGCTAGTATGATAATGTTTGATGATCGCCTACTTTGATTTTAGGTCCCACGTAATAGGGGCAAACCTATTGCTGTTCCCGGCGCAGTTCCAGACTCTGTGCTGCTATTAAGATCTTTGTCAGGAAATTCCCAAAAACACTTTATCCTATATTTAACAAAAATCGAACTTGAGACCTGATGCACAACAGTCGCATCACTATCGCTGCGCCACCGAGGCGTCATGAATTATAAATCTAATAATTGGTCGCAAACATAAGTGCAAACTTACATACATCATGAGAACCACAAGACATTCAGATGCACTCAAAAGTTATCTAAACGATTAAATAAAAACGTCTAAAGAAAATCTTGCAAATCATATGCATCAATGATTTTATTGCTTCTCTTTGCACACAGTTAAACTTTATTTGTCGTTGATAGCAGTTTAAGTATTTTATTTTTATATGAATATAAAATTAGCACCGCTTCACTTCACGTCAATTCATTAATAAATATATAAGAAAGTAATGTCGAAAGTAAAAAATATTCTGATACTTTATTTAATTTAAATACTACAGATAATATTAATAATATAATAATATTCTACCACATACACGCAATACCATCTAGCTCAAACTAAGCAGAGCTTATACTATGGGTACTAGATAATGGATAAACATATTTTTATACTTTTTTTTCTTTTTGTATTGTGTATAGTATGGTACGTGTTCTGAAAATTAAGGAGTGCTTGGACTGGTACGGGTTCATTATGAATCAATGTACAGCGTGTAACATAGGTATTGGGGGTTAAATCTTCTAACGGGTCAATAAATTGTATGATCCACATCATTTATTAGAGATTTAAGTGATCTACAAAGTGACTTACAATACAGGAATTATTATTTATTCTATGTGTGAAAGATGTTTTAATAAATATATTTTAAGAGTCTTGTAGTGGCTTACACGATAAAAGTATTATATTAGTATTCCGTCTATCACACAATAATAAAATCGATTTTCTCATAGAAAATTTAACATGACGAATTGCTATTATGACTTTTCCACGAGAATTGCAAGGGCTGCTACTGCTTTTGGGAATTTAAATGAGAAAGTTTGGAGCTCACATGATTTGAAACTAAACACCAAAGTTTTTGTATACAAAGCAACGATCTTGCCCAAACTCCTGTATGCCTCCAAAGCATCGATAGTGTACAAAACCTTAAGCGCCTTGAAAAATCACCTCTATGAAATGATTTCGCGCAATTCTGCGCATAAAGTAGCAAGACCGTATTCCAAACACCGAAGTACTGGCATGCAGGGTACCGAATGTCTATTAATGAAATTCAACTCCGATGGTGTGGGCACCTTGCGCGAATGGATGACACCCGATTACCTAAAACTGTGTTATACGCAGAATTACAACATAGTAAGCACAGGATCGGAAGACAATACCTCCGCTTTAAAGTTGTCCTCAAGGAAGCCTGTTTGCCTGTGGCATCTCTACAAAGGAATGGGAGCATCTCTCACTAAATCAAACACAGTGGCTTAGAAGCGTGAATAACGGGGTGAATGACTTCAAGAATTTGTATTGTAAAAAATCTGGCCGCAAAACGCCAATTTAGAAAAACCCAGCCAAAGCAAACTTACAATTACACCTACGACGCTGCGGACTAACTGTGCTGTGTAGACTGCAACCGCTGCTTTAAGACTAAGTTTGGATTCTCTAGTCATAACGGATACGTCGAGGAGTACATCATCATCTGATGGTCGGTCCTCGGTCTTCCTTTGAATATTTCTTATACCAAATATTCTGACAAGCTTTTCAGATGAACGACTGACGCCCGATGATCATTAGTGTCTTTAAAGATATTTCCGATGTCCAGAATTGTCGAGGAATCTATACATAAATCTTTAATTGGTTTTATAGATAGGGAAAAAATATTAAAAAAAAATTGGAATTCTTTATAACTATAAAAGCCCAAAACATAAACCATAGCAAAATCTACTTTACGAAATTAAATGCGGATTTTACAATGTATAGTTCAAGCTCTAACTTAACATCTGGTACATGTTACAACTTGATACGCAACCTAGAAATATTGTAGTATGTGTGTTAATGAGCTTCTTCTTACATGCAAAGAAAGAATCTACTACCAAATCGTGTACGATTTCAAGGACAAACATTTTGTATAAAACACCAAAATTGAAAATTAAGCAAATGTGACCATACAAAATTTCCTTGGTACTTGTGTCAAAGTCATGTCTCTTCAAATCGCCCATAAGTGAAGGGGAAATAACAGAGCGAATGCAACGTTACAAGTATTAATTATTAAACGTAAATTGATCTTGCGATAGTATACTCTAAAGACAACGGTGTCACAGTAACACTATCAATTTCTTATTTTCCTCGATAGCTTACAAAATATAATAGGTTGTCTTCTGTATTTACGAAAGACAATGGACCGAAAATGGATGTCTAGTATAGAGAAACATAAGATATATTTGTGCCATCAAGCTTTCTAAAGATGTCATTAAGTAACGTTATATTTTTGGTCAGTATAAAGTTAATGTCTGGTATAAGGTCGGCACTAAAGTTGGCAATGAAAATAAAATACGAAGCACTGGTGGTAATAATTACGATGTCTCGTCAACGTGCGTTTATTATGTTTGGTGAAACCATCTTCAAACTGATTACATTCATACATAGTTCAAGCAGAGTTGTGTAACACCCATATTTTACCAGATATGGTTTTAAATCCCACGTGACAGGGAGGCCGGCTATTGCCATTAACCAGGCCTGTGTCTGGTTCAAGACTCCGTTCTGCTGAGTATTTTTTGACGGATCCAATCTCACTTGCTGGACAAGAATTAAACCAGAAACCTCTTGCACATGTTATAATAGCGTTTGTACAAGAACCAAGCAGCTGACGGGGCTACATACGCAAGCTCCTCGCGCGGGCTACATGCGTGAATTCATCAAACGGCTTACTTTTGCGGGTGGCTCGCGTCAATAGTTCTTACACTCTTTTTTTGATATTTGACATTACTACCAGATTTGAACTCGTATCTTATTGATTTTGAGAAAATTTCAAATATCTTTATATTTTAGTGTTTGGGTAATGTTACTATATTATTGAAATAAGATGACATTGTAAGTCAATTACCCTATTATTTGTCATGACTTAGAATTAAAATATATTCATAGACATACTGTTCTCGTGGTATACTAGCAATCCCATCTGAATCAGTACCTTAGTAGGTCAATAAAATATCAAATCAAATCAAAATTCTTTATTTGCTAAATACAGGTTAGAGATGATGGTACATAAAGCAAAATAGTCCACTGTATTTTACCAGAAATGCAAATGTCACACTTAATTATTCAAAATACCAATAAATAAACAACTGATTGAAATATGTAACAAAAGACAACACTTTACAATACTTTTAAATACATTTAGTGTATTTATCAATAATAAACATCAGATTTCTGAAAACAAAGAATATAATTGTCAATGAAATTGGTCTGTATCACAAAATTGTATATTATTATTATTTAATATCAATATTAATATCATTTAGAAAATCATGTACCTATAGTATAATATTATAGGCTTTACTAATAAAAAATTGCATAGTATAATTTTAAATGTGGCAATATTTTCTGATTCTTTCACTGCTGTGGGTTACTTGTTGTATATCTTCACAGCCATAAAAAAAGACACTGTTATGTAAGATATACCTATCCATTTATGTGTTATCTTGTCGTTATCTGGTGTAGAAGGCTTGTTTATGAACGCGCGACGCATGAGTTGGTCAGGCTTTAAAAGCCTATTTTACTCTTCATCCTAACTATCCTAATCCTAACTAATATTATAAAAGCGAAAATGAGTTTGTTTGTTTGTTTGTTATCTTTTCACGCCTAAACCACTGAACCGAACATTCTGAAATTTGGCATATACATTGTCAGGTGTACAGAAAAGGACATAGGCTACCTTTCATCCCTAAAAAAATGTCTGTTCCCGAGGAAAACAACAATAACGTTCTTATGATAATAGATGGCGCCACGTGTCTTTCAAATCATGATTGAATTATATTATTACAAGCAGAGTACAACCCGAATTGATTGTCAAATTCTAAATTAACGCGAGCGGAGCCGCGGGCAAAAGCTAGTCTATAATATTCCTCTTTTTAACGGAAAATCAACAGAAGATATTATTATTAAATATTTATTAATAATAATATCTTATGTTGTATGCGTGTCATAGCAGCCATAGCTTAGTACACACTATGCTAGACCGTTGGACTACCACGCAGAGATCTCGAGTTCGAATAAAAGGCATGCATCTGACTTCTTCAAATTAATTATTTATTAAATACTAGCTGTACCTGCGGTCTCACCCGCGTCAGTGGTATTTATGGTTATTGCGCCGCTCCCGTGAGCTTTAGCGTGATGTTATATAGCCTATGTCCTTCCCAGGGTCTCAGGCTGTCTCCATTCCAAATTTCATCTAAATCGGTTAAGCATATTGAGCGTAAAAAGGTAACAGACAGACAGACCGACCGACGGACAGAGTTACTTTCGCATTTATAATATAAGTAAGGATAAGGATAAGGATTTAATTATCGCTCATGTTAACTGTGAAGGAAAACCTCGTGATGGATCCTGCATATATGACAGTTCTCCGTAATGTTCTTGATGATATGTTCAATATGTGAAGTCTGCCAAACCGCACAGGGCCAGCATGGTGGACTGTGGCCTAACCCTTCTCATACTGAGAGGAAGCCTGTGGCCAGCAGTGGGACAGTTCAATACCGGGCTGATATTACTATTACTATCTTCTGTTTGTGTTGTATCTTCTATTTTCTGCGACATGACGCAGGCTTTCGATTACGTCAAGCATAGCATTTTACTTCGGAAACTAGAATCTTACGGCATAAGAGGAAATATACTAAGTCTCATTCAGTCGTACCTAAGTAATAGAGAGCAATATACAGAAATTACAAAAATAAACGTTATGAGAAAGAGAGAGCAAATTTACCAATCAGAAGCACGCTCACCTATATGTGGTGTTCCTCAAGGTAGCGTGCTTGGACCGCTATTATTTATCCTGTATATCAATGACTTGCCCAGAATTATTACCCAGCCTATGACTCTCTTCGCAGACGATAGCACAGTGACAATTTCTTGTAATAATAAAAACTTGTATGAATTTGACATTAATCAAACTTTGACATCAATAATATCCATGGCTAGACCGAAACAATCTTAAAATAAACTTAAATAAGACTACTATAATGCACTTTAGCCAACGAGCGAAGGCGCCAGACATTCAAGCTTTATATAATGACACAGTTATTAATGAAATTGAATTCACAAAATTTCTTGGTGTTATGATAGATTCAAAATTAAATTGGAAATCGCATATTGAATACCTGAGTAAAAGGCTAAGTACATCTGCATATGCATTATTCACCATTTCTCCAGAAGTAAGCCCAGATTCTTTATTAAATGCATATCATGGATTAGTAGCATCGGTGCTGCGCTATGGTATTATATTTTGGGGTAACTCGACTGACAAAGATACAGCTTTTAAGGCTCAAAAGAGATGTATACGGGCTATGTTTAATTTGAAATCGACGGATAGTTGCGTGCCATACTTTAAAACAATATAGGATATTAGCCTTACCGTCACTTTATATTCTAGAAATTGCTACATTTGTTAAGGCAAATCCTGAATTGTTCCAACGATTAGCTGACACTGTAATCCGTAACAGACGTGACAATAGCAAACTTCGCTTGCAAACTGCAAAAACTGCACTTATGAGGAAAAGCGTGTTCTGCATGGCTCCCATAATTTATAATAATATACCACAACGTTATAAAAGTCTAAATATAACTTTATTTAAAAAAAAGATGCGAGTTTTATTAACAGACAAATGTTATTATAATATAAGTGACATCTTTACTGATAAGATCTAACATGAACATAATTATGTACTTATATATGTATTATATATTATAATTGTGTTTTGTTTGCATGTTTAATTTTTAATGATTCTTGACATTTAAATAAATTTAATTTACATTGTTATTATATTATATTGTATAAAAGAGTGACATCTTTTTAGATAAATTTATGATAATTATTAAGTAAAGCGAATTTCATTATTATTATAAAATATGCCATTATCTGAATATTAAAATTAAACCTGTGTTTTTTCTAGACATTATTAATTAATTTGTCATCAATACTCAATAATTTCAATACTATATAATTATTATCAAATGCTATTGTAACTTGTTTATTTTTATTTGTACGCCTTGATAGGCAAAACATGTACGACCAGTAAATCTATTCCATCTTGCATGCTTAACGTTGTATGTAAACACATGTTTTTTGACAAATAAATTATCTTTATCTTTATCTGTTCACTGGTTTGCTTCATAAATTCCATGAGTATGCATACCGGTCTTTTTGTGTGTCAAGTTTCAACCAAGCCTGTTCAACGGATCACACGTAACTTAGTAATGAACATCCAAATATACAAACATCTTCATAAAATGTTTTATATAATGTTAGTCGGATTATCAACATTGTAAAATTTAACTCATGAAACAGGACACGAACCCTTAAGGCGAGGATTTCCCACAGTGTTATCTAGCGTGCTTAAACGCGTTTTATTTGTAAATAACATAGATTTAAATTCTGAAAAAAATATATGTTATTTTACAGCATTAGATCTTAATTTGTCAGGCATTCGAAACACGATTACTGACGATTTATACGATCGAAAAAAATCGTGAAGATAGGTCTGATTTAAGCATTTTTCGTGTTTTATTTGAGTTATATTGGGAATTGAATTTTCAAAAATATACCAAAAGAAAGGTCATGTAAAAATGGTTATTTGTCGGGCATCACAATATGCATTATATAATATACAAAAATATAATACCGATAATATGTGATTTCCTACTAGCCGCCGCGCTCTCTCTAGCGTCTTGCACTCCCAAGCGGGATGTAATGGGGACAGGACGTATCGCTAGTTTGCAGAGCGCACCGCAGAATTACAAATAATTTTATCGTCAGTTACGAATTTACGAATGCCATCACTTATTGATAAATATATTATATCTAGGTTTAGTTTGTAAATAGGTATTATAAATTTTTTGTAATAAGAGTGTATATAATTAGCATAGTTTTGATTATAAGATAACGGCCTTGATAACAACAGCATAGTTAGGTACCACTTACAGTGCAAGTCCATTATTGATTTGTAGATGACGAGTGTAGAAATGGGCAATAAAATAAAAGAAAATCAAGGTTGTCATCTTTAGCCTTACGTAGGCTAAACAAATGTAAAAGGTAGGTTGCCTACCTATTATTTGAAAATTACTAAACACTACCTATCATATTTGTATAGGACTTGAATCATTATTTTATAGCATTATTATTATATTAGGTAGGTACACGGGAATAAAAATGTGAGATGTGCCTAAAAGCAATACGAGCGAATTTTATAGGTAGGTACCTGCCTACCTAAATAAATACAAATATTATCCGCAGTTATACCTGCGCATTGTGGTATTTATGTTTACTGCACCACCCTCGTGAGTTGTAATGTTATTTGGTACTAGATGTTCCCGCGGTTTCACCCGCGTTTATCGTTACTGCGCCACCCCCGTGGGTCGTAGCGTGATGTTATATAGCCTATAGCCTTCCTCGATAAATAGGCTATAATGAGATTAGCGCGTTCAAACCAACAAACAAACAAACAAACTCTTCAGCTTTATAATATTAGTATAGATAGCTGACCCGCGCAACTTCGTCTGCGTCACATAAGAGAGAGAGTGAGTCGTAGGCACCTATAATACAATTTTAAAGGAGCTGAATCTTTCTTTGTTAAATCCACGAACCACATAAGAACCATTGAACAACATTTTATAAATATACCTACAGTGCAAATTTAAAATCACGCAAAATAAACCAGGAGAAACATGGTTTGTATGTCTGTAATGGGTAATTATTTTGCTGCGACGTTATTTTAAAACTGCTATATCTACTAAGATATTCATTGAAATCGAATGATGTAAAGGGCAATTTTGTTTTAAATGAAATACTTGTGATGAATAACGTATTTATTTGGATAAGGATTACTATCATGTTTTGTTTTGCATGAGGTCGCGGGTTCGATTCCCGCACAAGTCAAACATTTGTGTGCATGAACATGGGTGTTTGTCTTGGTCTGGGTGTTTCTATCTATACTAATATTATAAAGCTGAAGAGTTTGTTTGTTTGTTTGTATGTTTGTTTGTTTGCTTGAACGCGCTAATCTCAGGAACTACTGGTCCGATTTGAAAAATTCTTTCAGTTTTAGATAGCCCATTTATCGAGGAAGGCTATAGGCTATATATCATCACGCTAAGATCAATAGGAGCTGAGCACCAATGAAGAATGTTTCAAAATCGGAGGGTATTTTTTCCTTTTGAGAGCTTCCGCTGCGTGCGCTGCGTAAACAGTTAAAGTTTCGCAAAAATCATGTATGACAGAATTGTTTCCCTTTAAAAGTCCTAAAAAAAAGTCCGCAACAGCATATATCTATCTTTTAAGGTTGGCTCACTATAACCATTTTCATGCTAACCAAATTTGTTCTAAAATAATGCATTATTTGCGAAGGTATTATTATAAACATGATATTAATCCTTATCCAAATAAATACGTTATCCATCACAAATATTTAATTTAAAACAAAATTGCCCTGTATATCATTCGATTTCAATGAATATCTTAGGAGATATCGCAGTTTTAAAATAACATTGCAGCAAAATAATTACCCATTACAGACATAGTACAAACGATGTTTTTCCTGGTTTATTCTGCGTGATTACTACTGGTTCGATTTGAAAAATTATTTTAATGTTGGATAGCCTATTTATCGAGGAAGGCAATACGTTATATAACATCACGCTACGACCCACGGGGGCAGCGCAGTAACGATAAACGCGGGTGAAACCGCGGGAACATCTAGTGTATAATATGTATGTATTTACAAAAAAAAAGTATAAATGTATGTTTATCCATTGTCTAGTACCCATAATACAAGCTCTGCTTAGTTTGGGCTAGATGGTGTTGTGTGTATGTGGTAGAATATATTATTATTATTATTATAGGGAGTTTTTTTTTCTCAGCTTGCGCTGGTAGTTTTTGTGACATTTACTGACTTATATCAAGTAGATGCCACATATTTTAGAAAGGATCAAGTCTGTGGGCTATTGTTGTAATCTTGTTCGTCTATTTGTAAGAATTTTCTCACGATTCTACAGGTGTTCAATATGGCGGCTTTTTGGAGTTGTGTGTAAGTGTTAGGTTTTAGATCAATGAGTTTCAGACTGTGGTGTATGTGTTTGGGGATAACGCCAGTGGTAGATAGCACTATTGGTACGATTTAAACTTTATCTTGTTTCCAGATCCTTAAGACTTCGTCCTTAAGGTCAGTATATTTGTGTACTTTTTCAGCTATTGTATTTTGCATATTGTGTGTATTCGGGACAGCTATATCGATTAGGTAAGTAGTTTTGTTTAATTTGTCTTGCAAGGTTATATCGATTATAATGAATAGTTCTGTCGGTCAGTATTGCGCGGTCATAATACATTTTGAAGGCGCTATTTTCCAAAACTGGTTTAGGGGTGTATTGATAGTATGGTGTGTATATATCCGGTATGAGCTGATGTTTAAGGGCTAGTCTTTGGTGTATAATATTAGTAATTTGGTTATGTCTGTGTGTGTAGTCTGTTTGTGTAAGATTAGGGCATGCCCCAGTTATGTGTTGTATAGTTTCGGGGTGGCTGTGACACTTTCTACATCTATCATCTGTTAATGTAGGGTCTTTAATAATGTGTTTTCTATAATTTCTTGTGTTGATAATTTGGTCCTGGATTGCTATAATAAAACCTTCAGTTTCCGGAAACAGGGATCCTTGAGTGAGCCATTTGTTTGATGCTATTTTGTCTACGTGTGGTTGTTCAAGATCGTGGGGGTGTCGGCCATGAAGTGCTTTCTTCTTCCATTGTTCTATTTTTAAGTTTTCTGGACTATTTTCTATGTTATCTATTTCTGTCTCTTGGGCTAAATTAAGTGGTGTATGGTTGAAGTCATTACAAACTAATGCTTTATGAATTTGACTACTGTTCGCTTTTTGGTGGAAAAATGAGTTTAGTTTCGATATTTGTGTAGATATATTTATAAGGCCTCTTCCTCCATCTTGTCTTTTTATTGACATTCTTTCTATAGCGGACTTCGGGTGTAAGCAATTGTGTTTAGTCAGAATAGTTCTTGTTGCTATTTCTAAGTTATTAATATCTGTTTTATTCCATTTTATGACACCGAACGAGTAGGTAAGTATTGGTATAGCGTAGGTATTTATGGCTTTTATCAAACTTTTTCCAGCCAACTGACTTTTACTTAAAAGGTGGACTCTACGTTTATACTCCTTCTTTAAAGACGTTTTTAATTTTACATGATCTATTCCTTTTGATTGATAGTAGCCTAGGTATTTGTACAGTTTATTCGGTTCCATAGCTGTTATTGTTTCATCGTCATTTACTGCGTAATCACCAGATCGTATTTTCCCTCTTATTATATGAATAGTTTTACATTTTTCCAACCCAAATTGCATGTTAATGTCTTTACTAAATTTTGCTGTAGTATCTATTAATGTTTTCATTTCTTTTTCTGATCTATTATTATTATTATAATACCTTCGCAAATAATGCATTATTTTAGAACAAATTTGGTTAGCATAAAAAAGGTTATAGTGAGCCAACCTTAAAAGATAGACATATGTTGTCATGGGCTTTTTTTTAGAACTTTTAAAGGGGAACAATTCTGTCATACATGATTTTTACGAAACTTTAACTGTTTACCCAGCGCACGTAGCGGAAGCTCTCAAAAGGAAAAAAAACCCTCCGATTTTGAAACATTCTTCATTGGTGCTCCGCTCCTATTGATCTTAGCGCGATGATATATAGCCTATAGCCTTCCTCGATAAATGGGCTATCTAACACTGAAAGAATTTTTCAAATCGAACCAGTAGTTCCTGAGATTAGCGCGTTCAAGCAAACAAACAAACAAACAAATAAACTCTTCAGCTCTCAAAGTTCTTCTTCAGCTCTCAAACTCTCAAAGTTTCGCAAAAATCATGTAGTATAGAATTGTTCCCCTTTAAAAGTTCTAAAAAAAAGTCCGCGACAGCTTATGTCTATCTTTTAAGGTTGGCTCACTATAACCTTTTTTATGCTAACCAAATTTGTTCTAAAATAATGCATTATTTGCGAAGGTGTTCTTATAAACATGATATTAATCCTTATCCAAATAAATACGTTATTCATCACAAGTATTTAATTTAAAACAAAATTGCCCTGTACATCATTCGATTTCAATGAATATCTTAGGAGATATTGTAGTTTTAAAATAATATCGCAGCTAACTAAGTATAACGAAGTCGCGGGTTAAAGTCAGCGTTAGCTCAACGTAACTATTCCACGTGGACGAAGTCGCGGGCAGAAGCTAGTATTCAATAATCCTGTTGACTATTACCACACTATTACCAAACATGGAATACGGTTTGATTGTTATATTTACGTAGTTTTCATGGACACTTAATAATATTATTATCGTATTATCTATCACTATCACGCCTATGAAGAATGCACTAAAGGCATTGCAAGAAAGCAAATTAAGCTATTAACGTAAAAATTACAAGCAAAGTTCAAAAAAAGTTGACACGGCCGATAATTGGTGCCACCACCCTACCTACGTCATCGGCACTCGCGAGTAACATAGCGCCCGACTAATCGTAATTATGGACGTCGGCGTACGCGCGGACCGGTGAAACGCGGGGCCCCAAAACCTTTGAGCGCTCGGAAATCCTCGCCTTAACTTGGACAAACTGTGGTGACGAATTCGAACTAGTTATTCAAAATAATATCTGAATGAAGTCGTTTATCCTATCAGACACCGCGCGCGCGCTAATGTAAACAACAACAATCCCCCCGTCCCGCGCCGCCCGGCACTCAAGGCCACTTGAGCGTTATTCAAGTCGGTCGGCAGATGTTTATAATTTAGAACGCAAAGTTATGATAATAAAGCTTGTGTTTCTTAGAAGTATACATTGTAAGCTACGATAAGTGTTATGAATCATCGCATTTACGTGTATATTTTAGTTTATACGTCTGGTTAAAGTAACCGAATTGGAAATATGAGATGATATTATTATATCTTTATTATATAGATTAATTGATTTGTCTAATAAGATGTTTTACTTTTTCTATTTCCTAGTTAAATACTCTTTATAGTAAAAAAAAAGTATTTATAATGTCTGTGATAAAAAAATAAGATATTAGCATTTGAAAGTGCTTGACGAGTACATTTTAGAGCGCGGAGAAAGTAAATATCGTAAAATTTCTAAAAAAAAATTCTGACGCAGCCTTGTGCGTGTTTTTCGCATATTTTATAGAAATACTAATAAATAACACTATTATAGTGAAATAAAGTAATAAAAAAATAAAATATCAAAAAAGGCGGGAAATCTGAGAAATGATAATAGGTTATTTTGGGCTTCAGTTTGTTATACAACAATAACAGTAGTCACTATTGTTTTTATTGTGTCTAAAAATAGAAAGAATAAGCCAATAATGTATTATACTTACATACTTGCCCTATAAAAACTACAGATAACAGCGGAACAAATAACATAGACGAATGAACGTGTGGCGCAAAGTCACGTGACATGACAAAAAAAATATTTAGAAAAATATTATTCAGTTGATAAATATTCATTCGAAAAGCTCAGTTCATTCTGAGAACATTGATATGCAACACAATATTTTAAATACAGGCCTTATAATAAAAAAACGGCAAACAAAACACGTCCCAACGCTTCGACCCCATATAGCGTCACCGGGGTTTTACGGGTGCAAACGTGACGACGCGATATAGGGTCACCGGGGTTTGAGCGGATTACAAAATAGATACGAAAGATGAATATCCGTACTACCTTCGGTTGAACCTGCCAACAAACTAAATTATCTTACTACGCCTATATTTAATAAGGTCAAACTTATCGGAAACTATTAACAAGGTATTGGAGAGCCCATGAGTATATAGACGTAACCTAATAGAATCATAACATATCTTGAGTACTTTGGCAATCGTGATGGTTTAATCAGAACTAACACTTACTTGTAATTTTTATTTTCACTAGGAGAAAATAAAGATTACATCCAAAGTGTACAAACACTGATTAACTTAAATATGCTGAATAATTAGATACGCTTTCTTCCAATAAAAGAGGCTATCGAGAACAGAAATTTGAATTGAAAGTAATCTAGTCCAGAATGTGCACCAATTTTCAAGGAGCAATTGTCTTTTAATCTGCGCAAACCAAAGGGATAACGATAAACCAAGAGGAAATTTACGCACGCCATACCTTTAAATATACAAAACTGGTAATTATAATAATTAATCTATGTATGCGTCAAACGTATTAATTTTAATTTATTAAGGTTGCATCTAGGAATCTATCGGATTTTGCCCTCGGCTCTGCAAATTTTCTATACTTTCTGTTTTCTGGATAAAAGGTATACCATGTCCTTCCCTGTACCCCTGACAACGTGTGTGCCAAATTTCATGATGTTCAATCGAATAGTTAGGGCGTAAATCGTAACATGCAAACAAACAAACTCATATTCGCATTTATAATATAGTCAATTACTATCTAGGAAAATCAATTTACAAGAACCCAGTGACACAGTTTTAGGGTTAATCGATATTGGCCTGGAGATTTCTTTACTGCAGACTACTTTCTTGTATTTCTTATTGTTTCTAAATTGGCCACTCGACGCACACTTGGAAAATATATCTTATATACATTTTTTTAGCAACAGCTGCAGTAATGGCACACTGCATTGAAGTGCGAAACCCGTGTATACCGGTATACACAGGTGTCAATATCTATGTATGTAGTCTATTTGCGCAGAATGCCTGAATAAATGAATCTTTTCCCTGCGGCTTTGATCGGGAGCAGTACTTTTAGATCATAATAAGTTAGTCCACGTCTTATAACTTTTCTACCATTGGCACTCAATGTGTTTACGACATTGATGTTGCTTCGCAATTTAGTAGCTCTTTGTTTGACTATAAGAGTTCAATCCTTCTAATCAAGCTTCGGAAAAGCACTGACAAAGGCTTTATAGTGGAAATTAAGTTTGTACTTGTGTGCAGAGTGTAGTCACTGCATTCAGCTATTTGAGTGTTCAAAGCAACATAATCTCTTAAAAAAAGGCTAAGTCTAAGTAAGTATGTATGTATTTTAATACATACTTAGACTTACGCTACTCAAAGGATAAGACTAACTAATTAAGGAATAGAAGGCGCCTATTTCCATTTATTCGGTTATTTGGCAGACTCAGTGCAGCCTAACAGGAAACGCAACAAAACTTTACCTAAATCAGGGTTCAATACCGGTTGATCCAGATGATCGGTAGTATAAGCGACAACGCGCGACTAACAATATCAAATATAAAGCGAAAGCAAGCACGCATTATTTTAAAAAAAAGCGACATCTTGTACACTAGGAATAATAAAATTCCTGTGTCACGGAGAAAATTGCAAACTTTCAACGGACACAAAGAGCACCCGGACTCGAAACACGGTTTGTGGAATACACATTTTTTTGTCCCATGAGGGTACCGAACCCATAACACTGAGCAGCTCTAATACCATAAAAATTGAAATTCATGTGAAATTAAATTAAAAATTGTTTATATGCTATTTTATAATCAGTAGTTGAGGTGCTCCTTTTAAGTAAACATTAGGCTTGATTTCCTCCTACGCTGACGTCAGTCACCGACATCGGTCGAGCGTACGAATATACACTAGTTCTATGAAGCACCGCACTGCAACGCTGTCGTCAGCGGCAGAATATTTACTACGCGCCGCGTACGACACGCATCGGTCTTGCTCGCCAGCGGCGCGTACGTCGGTCGACTGACGCGCTACGGAACAATAGGACCGCGCTCAGTACGCCGCCGACCGCTCAGCCGTACAGATGAATGCGCGTTCAGCCAAAACGACTGTTCCGTACTGCGATCGGTTTTGTAGTGCGTGGCTTTTCTGTGTTCATACGCGACCGACAATAATATAATTGAACAAGCTTTACATTACTTAAACAAATAAATATAAACTTAGGTATAGAACTAAATTTGTTGAGTAAGTGTATGTATATGTAAGTATGTTTGTGGGTGTATAAATGTATGTGCGTGTGTAAATGTGTGTGCATTTGCGTGTGCGTGTGTATGTAATATTATTAAGATATTAAGACAACAATTATTAGGAAATTATATACGTTAATTCCTCAGTACTACTAAAATTTAAGTTTTTAAGCCAAAGCAGTCTTTTTTGAAGTCATGATATGTCAACTTAAATGGTATGTTTGTAGTGTTTTATTTATTTTGTTATGTAAATGGGCTGATTACTTGTAGCAACGGTGCAAGTAGGGATGACATAGTGATTGTGTCGTTTCATAAGAAGCGAGTCGAATTTTAATTTTTAATGTAATTTTGGGACACTTAGTAAAAATTAAATGCGCATACTTGCATTCGAATAATATTCGAATATGGTTGTGTACATCACGATACCGTCTCTGCATGTTACATGTTTCAGAGTACTTTTAATCAAGGTTGAAAAAAGACATACACACATACATAGATTCACGCCTGTTTCCCAGAGGGGTAGGCAGAGACTACGGATTTCCATTTGCTACGATCCTGACACAATTCTCTGGCTTCATTCACTTTCATCACATTCCTCATACACGCCCGTCATTTCAAGGAGCTCTTAACCTGGCCTTTGTCCAGAACGCCTCCGATCTGACGATAAACGTTCGCCTAGGTTTTCCTCTTACGAATGTTCCATTCACACTAGCCTTATGAACTTTCTTAGTCAGTCTTTCCTCGTCCATTCTTTCTACATGAAAAGACATGTATTTATTTAATTAAAATAGCTTTAGCGATTTTAATACAGTTATCCCAGGATACGATATAGGCTATAGGCAGGCATTAGGCTTTTATTTAAGACGAGATGTCATAAGTGACAGGCGTGCCTGAGCGAATGAGTGGAAGAGAAACTAAAAGTGGTTACTAAGCACTCTTATAAGACTGGAGGGAAAATGCTGCCTAAGCAGGAAGGATGGCTGGTTCAAAGAATTAGGGTACAGATAATATTCATAATAGTACACATATATTATTATGTATAGTGTTGTCAATATATTCGGATTTAATTTGAATACAACTGAGCACATCACTAGTATATATTGTCATCCCATGGATTGTAATTGACGCTTAGCTTATAGCCTTTACGGGAACAAAATACTTTGAGCCAACGAACCGTTATCACAAAAAGTTTTGAAGGCTAACAGGCGTTTATATGGCTTGTTGTTGCGTATAACATATTTATTGGAACGTGTCAAACGAATTTTGTTTCTATTCATAATGTATATGTATATATTGGATATTGAAAATGCGGATACCTATTTATTATTTAGTACATTAACAGAAATATGCGGTCGTATTTTCGGATAGTAAAGTATTGATGATCATATTGATTTAAAATCTCTATTTTTCCATTATGATACACATTTATAAGCACAGTTTTTATGTTTACATGTCAATATGAGTAATTTAACTTTATACTTTTTTACTTTAACATTTCAGACACATTGAAACGGTTTATGTTTAACTTATTACCGAATTGTAGGTAGTAAAATATAACAGTCAAAAATAGTAAATGATCACCAAATTGCACTTCGCGGGGTTCCTATTTTTGGGTGGGTTAAAGAAGGAACCTAACGTAACCTAACCCTTCCGAGACGGAATGCAGTGATTTGAGGCGTATAGGTGCTCGTTATGATATATCTTAGTAAGCATATTTTGCGCGCAATTAGTATTTTTGGTGGTCATCATATTCAATCCCCATTGAAAATGCACTTAACAGTTCTTATATTATAAATGCGAATGTAAGTTTGTTCGTTACGCTTTTATGCCTTAACTACTCGACGGATTATCATGAAATTTCACACACTCGTTGTCTGGGGATCAGAAAAGGACATAGGGATCATCCAGAAAAAGTACTGTTACTAAGCTTACCTAAGCAAAACTACATTCACGCGAGTGGAGCGCGGGCAAAATTTAATATGTTATAACATATTTAAAAATAGAAATTGTAAAATACGATGATCTTAAGGAACCTTTTGAGAGTTTTACTCTAGCCACAGGCTACACTATGCAACCCTAAGATATGATCATACTTTATTGTTACACGCTGTATTAATAGCATTAGTCTTTGACTTTGTTTGCTTAAAAACAGGTCGCCTTAAAATCAACTTACGCGGATCGCAATGCACTATTTCGCTGGTCCTACGAAACGGAATCAGGCCCCATTAAACTTCATTTTTTTTTTGGTACCCAGGAAAAATGCTTGATGCACTATCCGCCGGCTAGGGGACGGCACCGGCGGGGCGTGTGGGACTCCCCATTCTGGTATACCCACTAAAAAACCTGGGGTATTCCCTCTCTCACCCAATGGAGGGGCCTGTTGGGAGCTCTTAAAAGAATTGAGTCATCCATAGCAGGCCCCCCGTGTGGGTGCGGGCCAGGTCAAACGGACCCGACCACCTCTCGTCCCCAGGGGAGAGCCTCACCGCTCTCCCCTTTCGACATTGGAAGGCGCGCGGGAACACCGCGCGCGCGCTCTCGGGGTTCTTAATTTGTGGGTGGCAGGCTCCCCTGAGGCCTTGCCACCCGGAACCCTTACGTGGGGGGCAGGAGAGCGACATAAGCGCGTCTCCTGCGCCCCCTCCTCCGGCGGCGGATTTCCGGGGCGTAAGGATCTTCCTCACGTCCCCGCTCCGCCGCCTCCTTCTGCGAGTTGATAGACTCGCAGAAGGACCTCATTGCGCCCCAGCACCTGTCGTCGCCGACCATCTTGGATACGACGGTCGGCAACGAGAGGTCGGGGCCAATCGTAGCTACCAGGGCACAGCGTTCCGCGGCCCACGCCGGGCACTCCTCCAGCGTGTGCTGCGCCGTGTCCCGGTCATACTCCTCACAATGGTGACACCTGGTTGTCGGCTTCCTACCGGCTATCTTGCAGAGGTACTCTCCGAAACAGCCGTGTCCAGAGACCACACGCCATCGCCCTCTGAGGTCTCCTGAGGAGGGCGACGTTTTGGCGATCAAGGGCGTCGGCCCAAATGGGCGCCCCGTAAAGGGCCATCGACCGCACCACCCCCAAATAGAGGCGGCGGCAGACAACACTGGGCCCCCCGATATTCGGCAGCAGAGAGCTAACCACTCCCGCCGCCGACATCAGCCGGGGGGCCAAGCGACTAAAATGGACGCGAAAGTTCCAGCGGCCGTCGAGGTGGAGCTTCAAGTATTTCATGCTCGGCTCCACCTCGATGCGGACCCCTCCAACGATGATGTGGGCATCGGGAGGCGGTGCCCGCCGAGGCCCGTGAAATAACAGGGCCTCGGACTTTTCCAGCGCCACCTCCAGTCCCAACATCCTAATCCTGCTGACAACCAGGGCCACTCCGGCCGTGGCAAGACGGGCAGCTGCCCCGTAATCCTTTCCCGGGCCGTAACCAGCGTGTCGTCGGCGTAACAAGTAACGCCGACACCAGGGGGCAGGGCGCCCCGCAGAACCCAGTCGTAGCCGATGTTCCACAAGATAGGTCCGAGACCAGAACCCTGCGGAACACCGCACGACATCTCCCTCCGGAACGTCTCTCCGTTCCGCCCCACACAGAACACACTCCTCTGGTGCAGGTAGTCCCCGACTATTCGGCGCAGATAGGGAGGCAACCCATGAAATCAGAGCGCCTCCCTAATAGTTGCCCACGGCAGGGTATTAAAAGTGTTGGCGATGTCCAAGGACACCGCCAATACCACCCCGCGCGAGGCAACCGTCTTTTCCGAGAGGGACTTGACGCGACTGATCGCGTCAATCGTCGATCGGCCCTCCCGGAAACCGGACTGGTGTTCGGATAAGTCGGAGGCCCCATTAACCTAGGTTATCGTTTAATAAAACTAATCTTAAAGTCACTATCAACAAATCTCTGTGCCTCTAACATCAAGTACTTAAAATAGTAATAATAAAATCATTAAATCAAGTATACTTATAAATTGCTTACTTGCCGAAGGATTTATTAAAACGGGTAATTTTGCGTTTATCAAATTTAAAAGGGAGACAATTAGTTACTGATTTCCTTTATTTTCACAATTCAGCCACTGAACAGATTGTGTTTATAATCTCTTACCGTAAGGCAATTGTGAAATGTACTCACTAAGCCCAATTCCACCATAATTTAATAACTGTTCGTTACAAACTGGCATTCAATCAATAAAGCTTTTAAAGCTGCCGAAACTTCTTAATAAACTTCTGAATGTCGCCATATTGTTCCATTTTCTAATTTCAGACAATAAGCTCTGTAGGTTTCCTGGCTCGTTGCTTTCTGATGAAAGCTTCTGTATTAGAGCAGCACCGCGTAGGCTTCAGATTTTATCGACAATAAGGTTTATGATAAGAAAGGATGTGAAGACGTTCTTTACTTCTTTATTTTTGTTTTGTATCGACTCACATTAAGTGAAATGGATACTTTAGAATATAACATTTATTGACATTGACGGCTTCGATGGCGTAGTGGTTAGTGTAACCGACTGCCACGCCTGAAGTCGCGGGTTCGATTACCGCACAAGTCAAACATTTGTGTGCATGAACATTGATGTTTGTCTTGGTCTGGGTGTTTCTATGTATAATATGTATGTATTTACAAAAAAAAATGTATATATGTATGTTTATCCATTGTGTAGAACCCATAGTACAAGCTCTGCTTAGTTTGGGCTAGATGGTGTTGTGTGTATGTGATAGAATATTATTATTATTATATTATTATTATTGACGTTACAATGTTTCGATCCGCGTAATGTTTATTCAATGTGATAAACAAATCCGCTATTTTTCAAAGGTAAAGGCTGCTTGATTTATGAATATTATGTACGCTTTTCACGCACCCATTTTAGGTAACGATCTCAATTTGTGTTAAAAGTAAGTAGCTAAGGAAATTCATACGCAAACGATCGGCGAAATAAAAATGAGGCGGCTATGTGATAGGTGATATTGCTAGTGTCATATTAAAATTCAATACATATTAATAGAATCTAAAACGATGTTTTTATTATTAAAATGTATAAGAATACGAGACTGAAATGTCTATATCTATACAAATAAATAAAATTGAAGTGTCTGTTTGTAATGTCAAAATAAAAGCTTTTTATCTAATGCATATGAAATTATATAAGATACCTATACGAAAACATCTATTTTTGAAATTTTTGTCTGTCTGTCTGTCTGTCTGTATTGTGTTTCGCCATTGCTGTTGTGGTGCTCAATATTTTGGAGACGATCCGGATGATTGGCTGACCATTTTCTTAGTGTAAAACCGCCGGTTCTCAACAATTTGTTCAGTTCATCGATAAGTGCTCTACCTTGATCTATGGAGTGTGATCCATGGACCAGGTCATCCATGTAAAATGACTCTTCCAAAGCCTTAGCAGCATCAGGATATCGATGGCGCTCATCTGCAGCCAAGCGTTTGAGAGTCATAATGGCCAAGAACGGGGCTGCTTTTGTTCCATACGTTCCTGTGGCGAGATTGTACGTTTGTAATGCTTGATCTGGAGCACGCGCGATGACCGGTTAATGAATATAAAATTATAAAGTGAAGTAAAATGCTTAGTTGACAATAGTGTATGGTTTCACCGTACAGTCTGTTTGTTCCGGCTAATCTCCGAAACGGCTGAACAGATTTTGACGGGACTTTCATTGGCAGATAGCTGGTGTTATAAGGAGTAACTTAGGCTACTTTGATTGTAGAAAAACAAATAGGGTTCCGCGGAGACCAACACTTTTTAGTTAAAATCTACGCGGACGAAGTCGCAGGTAACAGCTAGTTAGTTATATAATAATACGAAACAAAATAGCTTTGGTTACGCTAACACAGACAAGGCTTACTAATATGGTCCGGAGTGAGAAGTCGTGGAACGCCGCGTACCGTCGTCCCTTTCTGTGAGGAAGTGATTTCCATCAAGGAGGCGGCGGAGCGGGAAAGAGAGCGCTTAAACCCTTTCCGCAACCGCAGAACCCGGCGCCAGAGGGCGCGAGATGACTCCAGCCACCCTGAGGTTTGATATGGGGATGGTGGGCTTCGTGGGCCTGCCCACCATCCGATCAGGTCCAGGTCCGAGAGGCGGCGTGCGTGTTCCCACGCGCACCTCTGTGTCGAGTCCGTCTCCCCTCTAGGGGAGGACAGTAGGGTTTTGTGAGTGAGTGCCTATAGGGTAGGTCTCTTCGTGTAGTGCCGTTTCACACGGCGGGCTGAAACCTCGGCGGGGTCGCGAGCGCATGTGCAAGTGATTCGCGGGGTCCCGCCGATAGCGGTTTTGTCGAGGAACACCGTGGTAGGTATACTCGGTATTCCGGTTTTTCATCGTTCCAACATCGTTCTTTTACCCCGGTAAGTCCGATATAACCCTCCGCCCGCCCCCGCGGAGGGGTAAGCGTCAATGCACATACAATTTGCTTGCAATACTATATGAAGTAATATTTTAAGTAAATGTGAGCTTAATCATTTATACTATTATACTGAGGTCGCGGGTTCGGTTCCCGCACAAGTCAAACATTTGTGTACATGAACATGGATGTTTGTCTTGGTCTGGGTATATATTATGTATATTTATCCATTGTCTAGTACCCATAGTACAAGCTCTGCTTAGTTTGGGCTAGATGGTGTTGTGTGTATGTTATAGAATATTATTATTATCTATTATTTATTTCTCTTTCACGGGTATTTCTCTAATACGTTAGGAAAATACCCGGCCCTTTGGGAGGCTTACACGGGGACATGGGCCGAACATGCAGAGTCACTTCGAAAATTTTAGTTTATAGTGAGATGGGACACTTACCGAGACACTAGCCGCGGCAGGTGTAGGAGACTATTACTACATATGAAATCTAATTATTCTGGTCTATGGGGATGGGTGTTAATAAATAGTTTAATAAAATGCAAACTATAGTTAAAAAACGGCGTCTGCCAGATATACTATCTCAGTACAAAGTTGTGTAGCGACTCCGCACAGACGAAGAAGTTCCGCCTACATCTAACAGATGTCAATACAATCGCGTTTAATATGACGTCATATTATTTTGCATCGCACAAGTGGAGTTTACACAGCGACTAAGTATATAATATACAAGCTCCCGACATAAACCGTTGGGCCGCGGCCCGCCAGGCACGATCAACCAGCCTGGTCGGAAGATCCTCCATTTTTGTTGGAGGGACATCACATCTAGTTCGTCCACAGTCGGAATGGCAGACGGTGACTCGCTTACTCACTAGATGGGCCCCCTGAATAGTCACCATAGACATGCAGGCCTTAAAAGCAGCAGAGGGCAACACCGGTGCGAGCGGCTAGGGTGTCGAGCAGTGCGGCGCTGGTTTCACCACCACGGGTCTCGTGACAACGGAGACCCGGAGCGGGTTTCCCGGTGGTTATGAACTTGAAAATGACACTTACAACCCCAAGCATATAGCTCTAGCGGTCTCCCACTGAACGGCCGACCAAGGCAAGCCAGAGTTGAAAGTCCTATGGGTGCTTTTGAAGGTCAAGAGCGCCGTATTAGTTATTATTATTATTATCCAATTAGTCATCAAATATAAAGGTATTTTTATTTGGTAATTAGTGTAATTCACGACCTTTAAAACCAATTACGAAATAACCAATATATATTTCTGAGAAACAAAATAACTGCAATCGTGATAAAATAAAGCCGCGAATAGTTTTAAAATGTTTGAATTAATTTAGGCAATGATTCAAAACATTTAATTTTATGTTGAAACAGATTTACATAATTGTGAATTGAAAATCCATCAAAAGTCACTATTTTCTGTTTAAAACCAAACCAAGCTGTTTAAGAAATTATTAAATGGTTGAATGTTAATTTGTAATTAAAAAAGAAATGGGGTGACATTATTATAACTGTTAACGGACATCTATACGGAGCATATTGTTCTTTAAAAAAATACTCTCCGTAATTAAATAAACATCATTGCTTTTACAGTTAGAATAGGTACTTAACATATTATTATAACATATCCTTACTAATATTATAAATTCGAAAGTAACTCTGTTTGTCTATCTGTCTGTCTGTTACCTTTTCACGGCTAAAACACTCAACCGATTTAGATGAAATTTGGTACAGATATAGTTTAAAACCTGAGAAATGACATAGGCTACTTTTTATTCATGTAGGTACTACGCGGGTGGAGTCGCGCGCAAAAGCTAGTATGTAATAAAGCTATAGATTCTATAGCCAAGCTACTGGTTTATTCGGGTTACATATGGCATCTTCTTGCGTGTGTAACATAAGCCAGCTACAGGCGCGGGCTACATACATTATGTAGCTGAAGCTGGTGCTTCTTGCGTGTATGAAATATGCAAGCTACATGCGCGAGTTTCACTACCTCATAAACTTTGAAGTTCACAAGGTAATCTAAATAAATACATTATTTTTGACTATGACTCCGACGTAGTTTACGATCGCTTCAGTCGGTTACATGATGCATGTAACCACGCAATGGCATGTAACTTGCCTATGGTACACGCATTAAAATTTATAAATATAGTTGATATACAACCGGATTCATATAGGTGTATCCTAACTAATATTATAAAAGCGAAAATGAGTTTGTTTGTTTGTTTATTTGTTACCTTTTCACGCCAAGCCACTGAACTGATCATCCTGAAATTTTTGCTTATACGTAGTCAGGTGTATAGAAATGCACACAGGCTTCCTTTCATCCCGAAAAAAATTACTGTTCCCGAGGAAAACAACAAAAACGTTCTTATGATAATAGCTGGCGCCACGTTTCTTTCGAATCATGATTGAATTATATTATTACAAGCAGAGTACAACCCGAATTGATTGTCAAATTCTAAATTAACGCGAGCGAAGCCGCGGGCAAAAGCTAGTTAGAAAATAAATAAATTTCTTATCGTTTGATCATTTTACCTACAGGTATCGCAATAAATCAAGCGCTTAGCTTACCTTACGAAGCGTGAAAACCGAGGGTGATATAAATATTCTAAGCGAAAAATTGTGTACGATTATTTTTATTTATTTCGTTTGGATTACTAGCTGAATTTAGGCTATATTTGGATTTGTTTAGCATGGTATCAAGTCTATAGTTGCCGATAGGATAGGCAGGGTGTAGTACGCCCTTATTCCGCCAGTTATCGTTATAATTCCGTTCCGATAAACACAAGCTCCATTGCCATATATCGAGCCTAGTGTCACACGGCGTATTGCTACTAAGATTTTTTTTTGCAATAACTCTTTGGCCTGGAACCCAAAATGTGTGGCCTAGTAATCGCAGTCACTACCACTGCACTTAATTTTTTTCACCGACTTCAAAAAAGGAGGAGGTTTTCAATTCGACTGTATGTTTTTCTTTGTATGTATCTTATGCGATCATTCCGTCAATTATGAATCGATTTTGATAATTCTTTTTTGTTTGGTAGATCATACTTCAGAGGTAGTCCCATATAAATGTTATCGAAATTGATTTAGCACTTTTTGAGAAAATCAACAAGAAACAAAATATATAGCCAGATCTACTTTCTTCCAAAGGCTGTCATTTGAGCAGCGCGTTTAGTAGGCCTATCCATATTATACATAATATATAAGTATCAATAAACATTAAAAATACGCTTACTTACAACAAAAAAATGAAAACAAAAATAATTTAAAGAAAACAAATACCGATATGCAAACTTATTTATTACTTTTTGTTTAAGCTGGTACTTATAGGTGCAGTTTTGAGTGTTGTGGGTTCGATCCCCACATAGGATCAAAATTGTGTGATTCACATCTTGTTGTTTCGAGTCTGGGTGTTCATTGTGTCCGTTGTTTGAATATTTGTATAGTCCCCGTAACACAGGAAATTTTCTACGTGCGGGAGAAGTCTTTAAAAAAACTTAACAGACATTATAAGTGTTGTTTTATATTTGGTACTAGTTTATAACCACGGATTCAATCCTTACTCGCTACAAGAGAACGCGTAAATGTATCCTATTCTAATGCAGGTCATGGTCTATCTTTTTAGGGTTCCGTAGCCAAATGGCAAAAAACGGAACCCTTATGGATTCGTCATGTCTGTCTGTCTGTCTGTCCGTCCATATGTCACAGCCACTTTTTTCCGAAACTATAAGAACTATGCTGTTGAAACTTGGTAAGTAGATGTATTCTGTGAACCGCATTAAGATTTTCACACAAAAATAGAAAAATAACAATAAATTTTGGGGGTTCCCGATACTTAAAACTGAAACTCAACAATTTTTTTTCATCAACCCCATTCGTGTGGGGTGGGGTATCTATGTATAGGTCTTCAAACATGATATTGAGGTTTCTAATATCATTTTTTCTAAACTGAATAGTTTGCGCGAGAGACACTTCTAAAGTGGTAAAATGTGTGTGTCCCCCCCCCTGTAAAAAACATATATGATGTACATTACCATGTAAACTTCCACCGAAAATTGGTTTGAACGCGATCTAGTAAGTAGCTTTTTTAATACGTCATAAATCGTAAACTGCAATTTACCTTTCATTCAATCAACTCAAAATAAAAATTAAAAAAAAACATTTAATTTTACAACGAACTACAAGAACTTTTATATTATGTTACTTGCTGCTACGGAACCCTTCATGGGCCAGTCCGACTCGCACTTGGCCGCTTTTTTTAGCTTCCACTGTGTATGTGTGTTTGAGTAATTGTCCACGTGTACGCACTCGTCCAGGAATTTAAAGGTTTTTGTGAAAATTGATACAGTTTTCACAAAAACCTTGTTTTAACTACTATTTTAATGGATAAATGAATGAATAAATGAGTAAATTACCTCTTTATTAGACATACACGGATTACATAATACACACAATAACATTTTAAACAACACAGCGTATCTCCCCGTGAACATGGCTGCTAAAAAGCAACTGAAACGTCGGGGAAAGTGTAAAATTTAATCTAAATGATTTTAAGATTGAAATAGCTTAAAAAGAAGTAAACAGTAACTAGTATTACTACTACATGTGTTTAAAAATAGTAATAATTTAAAGTTCTAAAATCATGTAATAATAAGTATGGTTTTATAAAAAATAAACAACGCAATAAAATCCGTATAAATTTGTTCAATTTCAACACCAGTAAACGTAAGACAATATTATGTAACATAGCGTGCCTAAAAGGCTTCAGCTCAGCCTATGATGTAGGTTACCGCGGCGCCGATTTTCAGCTGAGGCCTATTAGCGACTCACGAACGACAGTATGGTATTATAATAAAGATAAAAGATTAAATATTTAAAATTAAAAGAAGAATAGTGTTATACGATTATATAGATAATATTAAAATACACAAATTGTTAGTACTGCGTAAATAAAATTAATTGTGACCAGGGTTATACCTAGGAGGCGAGCCTATTACCGTTTACCGGACACAGTTCGAGAGTACTACTATACTTTGCCCGATTCGGAAATCGAACCTGATACTTCAAGTACACACAGCGATAGATAACCTAGACTGTTTGGACTTTTAACTTTTAGAATCGTGCAAGAGAGTGCGGTATATTTTTGTTATTTTGTCTCATTCACGCTGAACGGGACGCGACGCTCTATCCTTACTATTACTATATTTACTGTGCTATTACATCGATACCACTATACACAGCCCCTTTCCGACAATTCTCTATTTTGTATATATCGTAGTTATGTGTATATAGGGTGTATAACTTGATGTGTAGCCGTGTGTCCAACGGTCTTGAACACTGCGCCATTGAGGCAGTCTTATTACACTACTCGGTACAATAGTAGTGGCAAGGCGACACCTTAAACGACTACGCCATCACTGCAGTCAACAATTAGTGTTGTAAAACTTCACAGCATGGTATTAGCCGTTCAATGTGTAGTAGATATGTAAATAGATACATATATGAAATAAATAAATAGAACCTGAGACCGGTATCTGTAATATGAAACACTATCCATATTTGGTAATTGGGTATGTAATATTAGCCATGTAATAATACCATAATATAAACACAAGAAACCCGAAACCTACCTAACCTACATACTTACTGTATTAGTCATAATTACCTTACTATATATAAAGGAATGTATTTTTCAATAAAAGGAGTCTTTATCCTACTGTCGTGTGTATCATTTCGATTCCGTTGTTCCATCATCGCATGGCGACCCTGCCAGTCACCTATCGATATAGGTGGTCCGTAATTAATAACATGGTACCCATGTGACGGCGGCGGCGCTCGGCGAACGCCATCCTATATAAGGTGCTGAAATGATCTGATTGGGATCATCTATCATTAAATTTTAAACAATAACAGGGACTGTTCTAATATTATAATATGGGAAAACAGTACAGTACTCCGGTTCAGTCGGCTTATGCTACAGGCCACAGTGATATATATACACAAATAGGGAAAACTAATACAATAGAAAACAGTAATACGGTTGCTCAAGGGATAGCAAGTATTAATTTGTATCTGGAAATATTCGTATTGATTTTCGTGGTAGTACTGATTCTCTTGACTATACGATACTGCATTTTAACGTTTAATAAAACAATCGAACGAAGGGCTCGTGCTCAAATCATTGAACTGAATAAAACCGGGGCGTGAAAAGAAGAAATGGAAACTTATGTAGAAGCGGTGCAACACTTGATAAACGTATTTTGTGAATCCCGAAACGTCAAGAATCAAGGCATTGTAGTGACGAAAGAAGGCGGAAAAACAGCAATCGTCGCATATATCGAGGGTAATATTGGACATTATTTATTGAGTCCAGAAAATATAACGGCGAAGAAATTTGTAACACTGTCAAACCTGCTAGACGTTGATTTTCAAGATAGAACAACAGGTGTAGCAAAACTTGAACTGATTTATGAAGGAAAAGTGATATGGATTTGGAAAATCGTGTGGGAGCGTGACTCTGCATATGGTGAGTGGTAGTGAAAAATAGTGAAGTGACCTAAGGACACTAAGGTAAAGTACATTAGATATGCACTTTATTAATAGATATATATATATTATGAGAAGAAGTAAGTGAATTTCTAAATGCGGATGAACGAAAGAAAAGACAATCTATGCGAGAAGAAATGATTAGAGCCCGAAGAAACGGCCAGTATGCAATAATTAGAAATAATAAACTATATATAGACGGAAAATTAACAGATACAGTGGACCAAACACAGCAATTAGAATCAACCCAAACACAAGATGACCATGGAATATCATGCAGCCAAGGACAACAACTACCAGACAACCATACAGGAACCCAGAACGATTCATTTCGTACATACAGACGAACACTTATTTAGAATCCTATTCCAAAATATACAAAGCCTTAACAATAAACAACATATAATAGATAGCTTCATCCAAGATAATTCAAAATTTGATGTCATATGTATAATTGAAACCTGGTTATCACAAGAAAAATTAGAACTTGTAAACTTTAATGGATATAATATTGTTGCATCTTTTTGTCGTGCTAACCGACCAGGCGGTGGCGTATGTATTTTATTACGTGACCATATTGAAAGCGTCCAGAGATGTGATATCTCTAATATGTCGATTGAATATGCTTTGGAAGTATGCGCAGTTGAATTATGTAAAGAACATATATTAATTATTACTATGTACTGGAATAGAAGATAGGAAGAATTATTTTATTACCAAATTAAAAAAATACTTAACTACATAAATAATAAATATTCTAAACTAAGCGTAATTATAGGCGGCGACTTCAACATAAACATATTGGATAAAATCTCTAAAACAAATCAGTTCTTAGACCTAATGCTAGAATTTAAATATACTCAACACATAAATAGTCCTACACGTACAACCCTGACCTCATCAACATGTCTAGACTTAATTTTCACTAACTTCGATAATAGGAACACGCACACCAGTATAGAAGAATTTGGTTTCTCAGACCACATGGGAACTGTTCTACACATGAAAATACCTAAAATAATTAAACAAACATGGTATGTAAAAAAAAGACTGTATAACGATAGAAATATTCAATTAAAACTGAACTAAAATCAATACTAAAACTAAAAGCAATTTAAAACTGAACTAAAATCAATACAATGGAGCAATATAATTTTTAAAAATAAAAATATAAACGAAAACTATAACGCTTTTAGTAATACCTTAATAAATACACTTAACCTATGCATACCGGTACGTAAAATTAAACTTAAAAACAAATATAAAAAACACTGGCTAACTAAAGGCATAAAACAGTCATACAAAAATAAAAGACTTTTAAAAATTCTAACATTAAAAAGTAAAAATCCTATTATTACCAAATACTACAAAAATATGAAAAAATCCTAAAAACAATAGTTAATACAGCTAAAAAAATACATTATATAAATAAAATAAAAAAATCAAGCAACAAAGTTAAAACTATGTGGAGTATAATAAACAAACGTACTAATAAAAAATTGAAAAATGAAAAGAGCAATATCCAGTTAAAAATAAATAATACTACAATCTCTGAGCCCACACAAGTTGCAAACACTTTTAATAGCTTTTTCGCGTCTATCGGACAGGGAAGCTGCCATTTAGGAAATGATACACCCCGCGGTACAAATGTTATCACACCTACCGAAAATACCATGTTCCTTCGACCAGCAGACCCTCAAGAAGTATACAACCTGATTAAAAACTTAAAAAATAAAAAGAGCTACGGCATTGATGAACTACCACCATTTCTAATCAAACAGTGTGCAGACGTACTGACTCTTCCATTCTATCTGTTAATAAACCAATCCTTTGAAGAAGGAACGTTCCCCGACATGTTGAAACAAGCTATTATCAAACCTAACCACAAAAAAAATTCAAAGAAAGACCCTAATAACTACCGTCCTAAAGCCCTCTTGTCAACAGCTTCAAAAATATTTGAAAAAGCCATGTGCGTACGAGTTTACTCTTTCTGTGAGAAATATAAAATATTTGATGAAGCTCAAAATGGTTTTCGCAAAAGTCGGTCAACTACTCTAGCAGTATACAAATACATGCAGGAAGCGCTTAATATTTTAAACAACAGGGAATACGCAATAGGTATACTGTTAGATATGACTAAAGCCTACGACAAAATTAAATATAACATTTTATTAAATAAACTACATGGAATAGGTGTCAGAGGAAAAGCGCATGAATGGTTCGCATCTTATTTATTAAACCGAGAGCACACAGTGGAAATTGATTTTTTTAATTACAATACCAAAGAAATCCAAAGTATACGTTCTGACAAGGAAATTATCAACGCCTCCATCCCACAGTGTAGCGTCATCGGATGTCTACTATTCCTGCTGTATATTAATGACTTGCCAAACAATACACACGGTCCCTGCGTTTTATTCGCAGACGACATCTCCCTATTGGTATCATGCCGGCACCATATAAAATTAAATAACCAACTCGATACTCTCCTAAACAATATAAAATCCTGGATGAACCTAAATAACTTAGAAATAAACTATTCCAAAACCAAATTGATAACTTTCCATCCGCCTCAAAAAGCGCCATTAAATATAAATTTTGCGTTCCAAGATCAAAAGTTAGAAGTAGTTAGCAACTTTACCTTATTAGGCTTAAACATAGACACCCATATAAATTGGAAATCTCATATAAATAAAATTAAATCAAAATTAGCTAAGTTTTCATATGCTCTCCGCGAAGTAAAAAAATCCACAGATATCCAAACCGCACTCGTCACCTATTACGCCTATGCTTACGCTTGGCTCAGCTATGGCATTATCCTATGGGGAAACAGCACAGAGGCGCAATCACTTTTTACCCTTCAAAAGAAACTTATACAAATACTTGTACACATAGAAGATACTGATAGCTGTAAGCCACACTTTATAGAATACAAAATATTAACGCTACCTAGCCTATACATTTTAGAAATATGTAAGTTTGTTAGAAGTCACCAAAGTTTCTATACAACACGAGAAGACAAAAACCAGAGACTAAGACATAAAAATAGATTAAACCTACCAAGCTCCCGTCTTAAAATGCACTCATCTAGTCCACATGTCATGTCGATAAAAATATATAATAAGCTACCCCCGCAAATAAAAAATGAAATTAAAGACAGTATATTTATAAAAAAATTAAAACACTTTCTATTAACCAAATGTTGCTTTCGGTCTAAACGATCAACGGGTGATCTTCTAGCGTTCGTCACGCACCTCTGGGGTGAGGCTATGGACAAGCACGGCGAGTCTTTGGCTATCAGCCTTGACATAGCCAAAGCTTTCGACAGAGTCTGGCACCGGTCTCTTCTTTCCAAGCTTCCGGCCTATGGCTTGCCCCCTCAACTGTTCACCTGGATTGCAAGTTTCCTGCAGAAGCGTCGTATTCGGGTCCTTTGCGACGGTCGCGCTTCCAAATTTATGCAGGTCAATGCAGGAGTGCCTCGGGGTTCTGTCTTATCCCCTACGCTCTTTCTTCTGCATATCAATGATATGTTGAATCTCGGCAACATACATTGTTATGCGGACGACAGTACCGTGCATGGGCGATATCTCGGACATCCTGGGGCCAAACAGGCTGAGGTTGAGGGGAAAAGGCAGAATCTTGTCGTTGAACTTGACCGGAACTTGGACCGCATCTATGAATGGGGTGCCAAGAACTTGGTCGAGTTCAACGCCAAGAAGACCCAGGCATGCGCGTTCTCAACAAAAAAGTCTCCGTTCCTTCCCCTCCCTTCTCTGAAGAACACTCCACTGGTGATACGTGACAGTCTCTCCATCTTAGGTATGGATCTTTGCCGCTCCCTTAATCAGAAAACCTATATCGAGAGCGTCATTAAGCAAGCTTCGCGAAAACTCGGAGTTCTGAACAGGGTGAGGCGGTTCTTCACGCCTGGGCAACTGTGCCTATTGTATAAGGCACAAGTGCGCCCTTGCGTGGAGTACTGTTCTCATCTTTGGGATGGCTCCGCGCAGTACTTGCTGGACGCTCTCGACCGGTTACAGCGGCGGGCTGTCCGTATCATCGGAGATCCAGAGGTCACGAGTTCACTGGAACCTCTGCAACTCCGTAGAGACATTGCCTCATTGGCATGTTTCTACAGAATATACCACGGGGAGTGCTCTGAAGAGTTATTCCACCTTATCCCGCCCTCCCCTTTCCTATCCAGAACAACGCGTGCTGGGCTCAGATGCCATCCTTACACGGTAGAGTCGATTAGAGTGCGTACCAAAAAGTTTGGGTCCTCATATCTCTGCCGAACGACCAAGGCATGGAATTCTCTGCCAAGGCACGTGTTTCCTTCTTCCTTCAATCCTGGGTTCTTTAAGCGGGGCGTGAAAAAGCATCTTCTCAGGCCGTCAAAGTAGAGACCTCAACATCGCCTCGGCTACTGTGGGGGCGATGTGGAGGCCACTGCTCTTAGACCACACGACTGCTTACCATCAGGTGGAGTGTGGTCATTTTGACGAGCAAAATAAAAAAAAAATAAAAAAAAATACTACCATATAAATGAATACCTAAATGATAAATGTATATGAAACATAATAAATGGAAATTTAAATGAATACTTATAATAATATACCTAATAATAACATAAATACAAATAAATACATAATATATAAACAAACATGACATACATTCATAATAATAATATCTGGGACATTTAATTCCTTTTCTTTTTACAAACTTTGATAATAATGATAATCTACAATAATATATAATTAATAAAAATATTAAATCATATAAATAAAATAATATAATAATAATTATATAATAGAATACCATATAATAAAAATAATTATAGTAATATATCTATCTAACTATAGTAAGCGCACCTTAATAAAATTACCTATATATTATAATAGTCAATAAATATCAATCATAAGTAAAATATGTAAATAATAAAATATGTAAAACTTCCTCCTCTCTCCTACATCTTGCCGTGCCGACAAGGCTCACACATGTTTCTTATATTATACCACTGTAACATCTATTTAACTTGTGGAGTGCAATAAATGTATTGAGTATTGAGTATTGAGTAATTATTGAAAACCAGTTTTTTCGGAACTAATTTCATATTATCCGGTGGTAACACAATTACTCTCGTGTTAGAAACAGACAATCAAGAATGTTCGTGGTTAATAGACACAGGTGCAACGATTTCAGCTGTAAAATATAGTTACATTAAAAACCGAAATATTCCAATAATTGTGGACAGAATGATCATTAAAGGTATTGGAGGTAATTTAGAACCTATAGGATACGCTAAATTAAAAATTCGGATAGGAGACGAAATAGTAGAGCAAGTAGTATATGTATTTAACTCACTACCATGTACTACAATAGGAATTCTAGGACATATCTTTTAGATAAATATAAAGCGGATATAAATTACGGAAATAAGTCAATGTCATTGACGATAAAACAAAACAAGATAATAACTTTAAAATTCAATAAAACATGGATGCAAACATGTTAAAAATTAGAAAAACGATCAGAATCAATTTGTTATATTAAAACTGATCAAGTTTACGATTGTGTATTATGTGCGGAAGAAATATGTGAAGGGGTATTTACAGCTAGCACTATTGGCAAACCAACAAATGGGAAAATACCGGTTCTGATCTTAAATACAAACCAAGTAGATATACAAATTAACGAACTGAAACTGAAAGTTCATAATCTTGATGGATATAACTATTGCTATTTTGGTGAAAATATAAAAGACGCTGAAAGGGTAAAGAAATTACTAAAACAACTAGACTTAAAACATTTAACATTAGAAGAACAAGTGAAAATAGAAAAAATATGTGCAAGATACGCTAATATATTTCAATTGCCAGACGATAAATTAACAGTTAGTAATCTATATAAACATAGTATTCGGCTAAAACCTCATGTAGACCCAGTTTTTGTTAAAAAATACCGTTTACCAAAGTCACAGACAACAGAAATTGATAAACAAATACAAAAAATGTTAACGGATGGAATAATAGAACCAACACAAAGTGAATGGTCTAGTCCAATTTTGTTAGTACCCAAAAAACAAGACACATCAGGGGAGAAAAATTGGAGACTTGTAATTGATTACAGGAAACTTAATGAACGAATACAAGATGATAAGTTTCCGCTACCAAATATATCTGAAATATTAGATTCATTGTCAGGATCGATATATTTTAGTCATTTAGACTTGTTTTCTGGTTATTATCAGCAAGAATTAGAATCAGACTCTAGAAAGCATACAGCATTTAATTCGGGACAATACCAAATGACTCGTATGCCAATGGGACTTAAAACAAGTCCAAGCGCATTTAGCAGAATGATAACTTTAGCAATGTCAGGACTAACCTATGAAAAATGTTTTGTCTATTTAGATGATATAGTAGTTTTTAGAAGAAGCCTAGAGATACACAATAAAAATCTAATACATATTTTTTAAAGTCAATCTTAAGTTAAATCGGTTAAAATGTGAATTTAAAAAAAATAAGTTTTATATTTAGGTCATGTAGTTTCTGCCGAAGGAATATTACTGGATCCTGAAAAATTTAAAGTAATACAACAATATCCCGTACCAACAAATGAAAAAGAGGTAAAAAGTTTTGTAGCTTTGGCAAACTATTACAGGAAATTTATACTGAATTTTACAGAAAAAGCATACTATTTAAACAAGTTAAGTAAAAAAGATGTAAAATTCAAGTGGGATGACAACTGCCAGCAATCATTTCTAAATTTAAAAAACATACTGGTTACACCACCAGTACTACAATATCCTGATTTCGGACAAGATAATGTATTCACTATACATACGGATGCCTCAGGGTACGCAATAGGAGCTGTTCTATCTAACAGTGATGAACAACCAGTAGCTTATGCAAGTAGAAGTATAAACAAAGCGGAAAGTAACTATCCTACTGTAGAAAAGGAACTATTAGCAATAGCCTGGGCAATAAAACATTTTCATCCATATCTATATGGGAGACATTTTAAAATCAAAACAGATCACAAGCCTTTGATATATCTATTTAATATGAAAGATCCATCAAGTCGGTTGCTTAAATTTAGACTAGCGTTAGAAAAATATGATTTCACAGTTGAATATATTAAGGGTAAAGAAAACACTGCAGCTGATGTATTGTCACGAACAAAAATAACAGCAAAAGAACTAAAAGAAATGAATGAATGTTTAAACGTAGTTACCAGGTCAATAACAAAACGAATAAATGCGGTTAACGATAAAGACAAAATAATTAATAAAGATTCTATTTACGATGGGTCTGATCAGCCTAAAGTAGTAGAACTTGTAACTAAGCCAAACGAATGTGTAGAATTCAAATTAATCACGGGGAAAGAGCTCTATAAAATAAATAAAAATAAGAAAATAAGAATGAAAGAATCAGAAATGTTAATATATTTAGAGAAAGAGAAAATTTTATATATAAAACCATTTTCTTCATCGCAAACGACGCGACGCGCCTTTGTGCAAGAACTTGGTATAAAATGTAAAGAATGGAATATAAATAAAATACTAATAATAAAAGGAGAAAATAATAATATATTTGTAGAAAAGTTAGCAAAAAGACACAAGAATGGACCGGTCCACGATTATGTATAATAAATGATGTAATAAGGATAACTGATAAAGATGAGAAAAAGGTTATATTAAACGACTTCCATATATTACCTACGAGTGGCCACGCAGGGGAGAGAAAAATTTATAATGATATAAAACGAAGATATTTTTGGTCAGGATTGGAAGAAGATATAAGAAACTATGTAAGGAAGTGCAAAAAGTGTCAAAAAGAAAAGTATCCAGTGTATACTAAGGAACCAATGGCAATAACGACAACAGCTGAAACCGCTTTTCAAAAGATATTTATGGATGTAGTAGGACCAGTAGAGAGGGATGAAGAAAATTATTCATTAAACTCACAATACAATGTGAATTAACAAAATATATTGTAGCCTATCCTATGAAAACAAAGAGTGCAAAGGAGGTTGCGGAAAGGTTTGTTAATAATTTTATACTTCGTTATGGGATACCTGAAGTTGTTGCTACAGATAGGGGAACAGAGTTCATCTCTGAAATATTTAAGCAGGTATGTGAACTATTCCGCATAAATAAACTTACATCCACAGCATATCATCACCAGAGTATTGGTGCATTAGAAAATAGCCACAAAAGTTTAGGTACGTACTTGCGTATTCAAACGGAAAATCATAGTGAACATTGGAGTAAATGGGTAGCCTATTGGTGTTTTGCATATAATACGTCAGTTCACACAGAAAATAAATTTACACCATTTGAATTAGTATTTGGGAAAAAGCCAACTTGCCAAATAATTTGACATCTCAACTGGAACCACTTTACAATCATGAAAGTTACCCTTTGGAATTAAAGTACAGACTTCAGTTATCACAAAAAGAAGCGAGAGAAAATTTGTTACGAAGTAAAATGCTTAGAAAGTTAAGGTATGATAAGAATTGTAATCCAATTATATATAAACCTAATGATAAAATATTAATCAAGAATGAACATAGGAATAAGTTGACCAGTGTATTTTCAGGTCCTTACGTAGTTATAAAAGATGTATCTCCGAATGTTGAGATTTTAGATAAGGGAAAAGTAACAGTTATACATAAAAATAGAACAAAATTGTTTAGAGAATAACAAAAATAAAAAAAACAAGTATAATTTTTTTTTTATTTTTCGAAACTGTTGGAAGCTGTAGTAGGTAAATAGATACATATATGAGATAAATAAATAGAACCTGAGAACGGTATCTGTAATATGAAACACTATCCATATTTGGTAATTGGGTATGTAATATTAGCCATGTAATAATACCATAATATAAACATAAGAAACCCGAAACCTAACCTACATACTTACTGTATTAGTCATAGTTACCTTACTATATATAAAGGAATGTATTTTTCAATAAAAGAGAGTCTTTATCCTACTGTCGTGTGTATCATTTCGATTCCGTTGTTCCATCATCGCAAATGAAAGAAAATGACAGTTCTCTACGTAGTGGTACCAGTTTGAAGTGGTCAGTCCAAACTGCTTTAACCTGCCCGCTCTTGCAAACTAATAAATCGCATGAAGGAATTTATATAAAATTAATAAAATATATAGTCAAACACAGATCTGTAAATATTTGTATTGTGGTTACAACAATAACAAAGTTTCCAAACCACACATCAAACAGGTTTCCCGAACACCACACGTTACATCATAAGCATCTATTTACAAATATTCAGATAAAGGGCATTGAAACAATTTCCGAATTAATACATTCAAACGCGATTCTTATGTTTATAAATTAAGTACATAATGGACGATTTCATAGCACGTTCCAAATGAAGTTACAAGCACGATTATAAAACAATATCCTTCGGAATTTCAAACGCAGAAGTATTTGGAAAATTGATGGTTACTTTACAAGCTGTGGTCTAACTTTGTAATTGACTGTAATTAACAACATTATGCCACAACACAGCAGTTTTGTCATGCGCGCATAATAGTAATTGCTTAATTAATTATACGTCTTTCAGCTAAAGTATTTTATGTCCTTTTTGATATAGTTTTCTGTTGGCTTGTAATTTACGGCAAAATACCTCTGATAGATCAAAATAAAGATTTTGATATAAACGGTACAAACATTATTTTTCATATGCGTCAACTTCATTGGTATATTTCGGTAATTTAGTTATGTAAACAGATAAGTCAGTTAATTTTAATTATACAACATGAAACATAATAAACGCACATCCTGAAAGTAGTTTGTTCAAAATCGGCTACTGAATCAATATCATAAATTTTTAATATAGGTAAAGTTTTATCCCTAAAATAATTAAAACGAATTCAATTATTATAGTCACCCATTTATTAAACGAAATAAATGAACGAAAACGGCTGAAATAAACGAAAATGTATCATAATACAAGGCAATAAGGTTTTTGATTCAATAAAGGCAATAATGTTAGATTTATTGTAATATACCCATACTATCCGCGCACAATAAGGGAGAACGAATTCGTTAAATTAAAATATATAGGTAAATACATAAAAGTAACATTTTAATGATTATATTATTATTACGATTTAATAATCTTATTGGGGTGTTTGAGCTTATGCGTTATATCTGTGACATGTTGTATATTTTGTTCAAACATGATCAGTTTCACTTCTGTTTAAATGTTATTTTACATTAAAATTGTAAGGTGGTGTTAACATTTTAAAATTATAATACTTAAAATCCTTATTAATTATAATCGATTAGATCTAAAGATAATTTCATTGTTTATGGTAAGCATATTCTGTCAAACTGTTTATGACAGTTTGTACTCGTGGGCAATTGAGTCACTTTTGTCTTGGTTGTTGCGAAGGAAAGAGCTCAAAGCTGTACGGTTGACTCGATTATTATCACAAATTGTATTTAAAATAATTATTATGATGTAATAAATCAAGTGTTATATCGGAACTGTTTTACCTGTTGGTTGTTTTATTTAAAAGTTCAGAAGTGGGATAATCGTGTCAACTACGCGGTCTAAGGTAAATTCTAATCGCAGAAAACGGGTGAGTTTTAAGCATATTATCTTTCTGATCAACGTTTATTGTGTGTTTTTGATACTTTGAATATCAACCGAGCGGCGATTATTGTAAAAACATAAGGGTACAAAAATACAACGAGACGCGTCGAGAAAGGGTAGCTAGTGCCCTGCGCTGCCGTTTCTCGTTTTGGCAGTCGTGATCATGCAAAATTAGTTTTTATTCTTGAATCCGTTATACTTTGTACATTTTATTCGACTACCCTATAATTAAGTAGACGAAATGCGCTGTTCGCTTGATATTATGAATATTTAGGTACACTTGTTGTTTTTTTTTTCTTTCTCGTCGTTATTATGTTGTAATATCGTTTTGTAACATCGGTACATATAAGTGATTGTTTCATAGTTGGATCGTTCTACAGATATTTATCGTTTTTTTTTGTTCTCCTAAATAAGGCATTAGGCATAAGTGAATACAAATGTTTTAGTGCAAGTAGTGATATTCAACAAGCGTTTTCTTTTCCGATAGTGCAGATTAGTTTCGATATAGATAATACATTAATACATTTTCCTGATTGAACAATAAATAATGGCTGCTAATATAGATATATCATATTATTAGATATATATGGGTATCTATAGCAAGGATAGGGTTATGTGATTTGATAACAAGGTTATAAGGGATATTATTGCAAAGTTTATTGTGGGTACAGTTTAGTTTTATCCAAAATATTATAATTGTTCTATGCTTAGTATTTATTTAAAACTATCGTATACTAAGCACTATATGTCTGCATGTTTTTTAATTAGTATGCATAGTACGTGAAGCTGTTTGTTTGAAGCAATGAGAGATATTTCATTAATGCTTAATACCATTTACAGTGAATAAACGTTGTCGTTCCTTTCCTATTACTTACCACCTATCTTAGCAGTCCTAAATGGGTACACCGTCCCCCGTTCGAATAAGGTCACGGAGCCGTAGTAGACGTAGAAATACAAAAACTCAGCGAAGATCTTACTCTCGGACAAGTGAAAATAGACATAGGTCTCGTAAACAATGTCGCAAATCGAGGAAACATCATAAAGGCCGAAGATATACCTCGAGTAAGTCTTCATCTACGTCATCCAGTTCTAATGATTCATCTTCGACTAGATTTAAGCGTCAACAATGTGAACGCACACGCCGCGAACGCTCAGCTAGTCGTTCAAAAACCTCTGTGTTAGAGAAATTAGTAATTGCTATTAACGATCGCAATAATACCGGGTCTTTTGGTACTGGTCTTCATGCCTCACAAAACATCATATCGGAGTTCGACCCGCAGGCTAAATCGCAGACTATGAAACATTGGTTAGCTAGGGTCAATGAATCAGCGCATGTGTACGGCTGGTCGGAAAGGCTACTATTTTCTACGCTTTGCCCAAGCTATCAGGGCTCGCTAAATGGTGGTATAATGGTTTGACTAGTGTAAAGTACTCATGGGCGGAGTGGCAGGCCAAAATACAGCCGCTTTTCCTTGTGAACAAAATTACGGCGAACTACTGTCTGATATGCTAGCTAGACGTTCGAGACGTAACGAATCCCTCGAAGAATATTATTATGATAAAATCATGTTTATAAATAGATGCGAACTAAAGGGTAAACAGGCTGTAGACTGCCTCACTCATGGCATTTATGATAATAATATTCGAATGAACGTTCAGGGCGCTAACTTCGATAAGCCCGAAGACGTTTTAAAATATTTTCGGAACATATCTTCTAAATTAAACGAGGTATCTAAGAGATTTGCGCCTAGCATACGCGTCAATGATGAATCCAACTCTAGTACTAGTAAGAATTTAAGGCGACCGATAAGATCAGAAGTTACTTGTTATAATTGTAAGGAACAAGGGCACGTAGTATCTAGATGTCCGAGACCAGTCATTAAATGTAGGAAATGCCGCCAATATGGTCATGTAGAGAAAAATTGTTCGGACAAGGTTTCCGGCACCATTGCTGATACACCGCAAGCTATGAATACTTCTAACGATCAGACAAAAAACGTTCTCAATATATCGCAGAGTAATTAGCGTGAGTGATAAATATTTTAAACAGATAGTCTTAAGCGATAGATCAATTAGGGCATTTGTCGATTTTGGCAGTCATTGCACGTTACTGAGAAGGGATATTGGAGAAAATCTCGAAATACCTATAGATAATAGTAATTTACCGACACTAAATGGTTTCGGTCAAGGAAGCGTTTTACCAAGCGGCCGCATTACGGTTCAAATAAAAATCGATGCTCTCGATGAACATGTTGTAGTGTACCTGGTTGAGCCCAACTTACTTATAGCGGACGCTCTAATAGGACATTCCTTGACCGAGTTACCTGGTGTTAGAGTATACAAGTCTGACACATCTCTATTCCTTTATAAGGAACCATTAGATAACGATAAGAAAATTGCTTTATCTTGTCTTGAGAATAGTTTAATTTATGGGTTTAGTACCGTTAAGGTTCACACAGGCTCTAATATAACCGGTACAATCTACATAAATACAGAATGTTGTATGAAAAGTGGTATGGAATATTTGATTCTCCCTGGTGTGTACACTATTGATAAAGGTTTAGGATCTATTATAGCTATTGGTATTGAAAATTGATTTTGTGGAAAATTTAATCACGTCTGAACAGATTAATGTTGACGCTCATTTAGATGAACAAACTCGTAAGAAACTACATAGGTTAATACATTCTCGACGTGACTGCTTTGCGTTTTCGTTAGAAGAATTAGGCAAAACGTCGTTAGCTGAAATGCGTATCAAATTGAAGGACCATAATCCAGTTACGTATAGACCCTACCGTCTCTCGTTATCCGAACGTGAAAAAGTAAAGACTATCGTAAGTCAGTTACTTGAAACCGGGATTATTCGCGAATCAACGTCAGAATACGCTAGCCCAATAATACTTGTAGCTAAGAAAAATGGGGATACGAGATTATGTGTCGACTATAGAGCTCTCAATAGGAAAACGCTAAGAGAAAAATTTCCAATGCCACTAATAAACGACCAAATCGATAGTCTCTCAGGTCAAGTTTTCTTTAGTACTCTAGACCTCACGTCTGGCTATCACCAAGTGCCAGTTTCAGATGACTCAAAATATCTAACAGCCTTTGTGACGCCAGACGGGCACTACGAATACAACCGTATGCCCTTTGGTTTGACTAACGCGCCGGCTGTTTTTCAGCGCCTAGTTTTGAATCTTCTGAAGCGAAGTAATATGCCCGGTATACTAGCTTATATGGATGACGTCATTATTGCATCCAAAACGATCGATGAGGGGCTGGAAAAGCTAACAGCAGTTCTTGACCTTATCAAGGAAGCTAATCTTACTTTAAACTTGAGTAAATGTAATTTCTTTAAGAGAACTATAGAGTATTTAGGTTTCGAGATATCCTCGGATGGCGTTCCTCCCGGGAGTAAAAAGATTATTGCAGTCAATGGATTTAAGACTCCTCAAAATGTCCACGAAGTCCGACAATTTATAGGTCTAGCGAGTTTCTTTCGCCGATTTGTAGCCGGGTTTGCTACTATTGCAAGGCCGTTAACTTCTCTCACAAAAACCAACACCGCTTGGACGTGGGGAGCTGAGCAAGAAAATGCCTTTAGAACATTAAAGTCAATGCTAGTTCAGCGACCTATACTCGCAATATACAACTCGAAATACCAGACAGAGCTTCATACTGATGCGAGTTCGTCTGGTTTAGGGAGTATATTACTTCAACGACCTGAAGAGGGTAGAGCTTTACAAGCCGTAGCTTATTTTAGTCGCCAGACGACAGCTGAGGAACAACATTTCCACTCTTATGAACTGGAGACCCTCGCTGTCGTCGCATCACTTAATCGTTTTAGGGTTTATCTTCTTGGGATCGAGTTTAAAGTCGTCACTGATTGTAACGCGCTTCGAACTACGTTGGCAAAAAGGGACTTAATTCCAAGAATAGCTCGGTGGTGGGTCTCTGTACAAGAATTTTCATTCACAATTGAGTATAGGGCAGGAGCTCAATTGGCACATGCTGACGCTCTGAGTCGCAACTCGGTGAAGGAACCTGATTGCGAATCGGTTATGTCAGTGATGCAAATCAGTGATGTAAATTGGCTGCAATCTGTACAGATGAGCGATCCGCGACTATACCATGTAAAGGCTATTTTAAATAATAGTTCAATCGAAGCTAGAGATGTTCGCAACAAGTACGAGCTAAAAGACGGTAAAATATTTAGAAAAATAGGTAGTGAATTACGCTGGGCTGTACCTAGAGATGCTCGATGGAAGGTCTGTCAGTTATGTCATGACAATGCTGGTCACTTCTCGTATGAAAAGACTATGGAAAAGGTCAAACAGGATTACTGGTTTCCCCGAATGACACAATTTATAAATAAATATGTTAGGGCTTGTATCCCATGTGCTTACTCTAAACAATCGGGTGGGAAGAGAGAATTGTTCCTGCACCCTATTCCAAAACCGGACGTTCCATTCCATAGTCTTCACATAGACCACTTAGGACCTTTTGTGAAGAGCAAGCGAGGCAACACATACATATTAGGGATAATAGATAGCTTCACTAAATTCATAATTCTTCGTACTGTTAAGAATACAAAAAGTAAAATATCGATAAATGTTCTTAACCCGGCGAGAATGTGGTGAAAAAAAGTTACACGAAGTATGTGGCAGGGTAAATTTTACCCTTATTTATTAATGCATACTGGGATGTAATTATAGCCATATTATTTAAAAATGTACTATTTTGTTAATTTTAATTGTATTCTTTATAATATAAAATAAAAAACAATGTATATTCTAATGTATAATTATCAATTTTACAGCGAATAGGAAAGAAGGAATTAACAACCAACAAAAATTAGGAACCTCAGAAACCATAACAAATCTTAAAATTTCTTCTTATTTTTTTTAATAATTGTACATTAAACGTTTAACTTATGAGATCTTCTTATAAAAAAATTAAATCAACTATATTTAAATCAGTCTTAACAGTATTTTTTTCAGTCTTGAACATTGGCACAATCATTGCAAAAGAAAATCGCATGTTCTTTACATATGGCTTTTCCACAGCGCTTGCAACCATGTTTAGTCTTCCGGTCTTTCTTATAGGGACAGTCACGACATCTGACAGCTCGTCCAGAAATATTTTTTGGTGCTGACGTTGAGGGTTCACCAAGTTGAGAGGAGATACGCTCACAAATATATATCGGAATATTCATTTTATCTTTTCGATGACGTAAATATTCGTACACTAGCGACAAGCCCAAATTGCGAATAAACTCAGTTCTTTTTGTATTCGTATTACGATTTTCCCTGTAAATTATATTGGCATTGATTGCAGCTATATTTAAAATGGCATAAAATACAGTCATCGGCCATCGCTTGCTATTGCGTGATACGTCATAGTTAACGCTCATTTCGTCAACAACATCTACTCCAGCTTTTGTGGAGTTATAAAATGTTACTATTTCAGGTTTTCTTTTATCTCCTGTGGTTTCATCAATATTTTCGTCATGATGTAGTGTAGACATTAACATAACAATTCTATTTTTTTTAGGGGCGTAGGACACCAAAGAAATATCTCTTTGGAAACCGAACATTGAACTTGTTGGTTGTTTTCCTGTCTTCAGAAAAGGTTTTGGGATACATCTTTTATTTTTTCTAACAGTGCCAGTAGCTGTGAGACGGTGCTCTGAGAGAAGATGCATCATCAGTTCGAAGCTTGTAAACCAGTTGTCAAATGTCAGATTGCGGTTTGACATTGATATAGGCTGAACAAGTCTACTAACAACATCAAAAGCCTTGTTACTTATAGCATATGGTCCATTAGGTTGTTTGCCTGTATAAACTTCTAAATTAAAAGTGTAGTGAGATTTAGCATCTACTAGTGCATATGTTTTAATGCCATACTTTGCTGGCTTACTTGGAATATATACTCGGAATCCGCACCGACCTCAAAACGCCCACAACATCTCATCTATAGTCATGTACTCATGTGGAGTATAGGCTGTTCGGCAGCTTTGAACAAAGCCTTCAAAGATAGTCCGTATAGCTGCAAAATTATCTAAAGCTTTCCGCTCATTTCGTGTGGACTTGTCATCAAAACGAACACAATTTTGCAGGAAATAAAAACGCTGTAATGACATTGTTGTTCGGAATATATCAACACCTGTTCCATCAGTTCGCCACAAATCTTGCATATTTTGGCGGCTAGATTTATTCAGGCCAGCTATATAGAGAAGACCAAGAAATGCATTTAATTCAGTAACAGTAGTTTCATTCATATAATATAACCTTGAAGTGTCTGTACATTTTGCCCGACGAATTTTAATTTCCTCATTTGTGTATATTACTATTTGGTTCCTCATGTCCATAGTTATATAAACATTCCAACATTGAGATTCGCTCATTGCTTCTTTCGCACTACCTTGCACCCCAGGGCGTTCATTTATAATATTTTCAGCACGTGTACGTACATTAGGTCTCTGGGGGTGTTTGAACCATTTTTGACCATCTTTAGCTACATAAAAAGAACCTTGTCCAGGCAATGGGCGACTTCTCAATAATGATAAAGGAATTTCATCATCAGACTCACCCCTATTTTCATCGTCACAACTATCTTCCACGCTACTGCCCCCCTGCTCCGTTCCAGAACTAATTTCGTGGTTGCTACAGTGATCAGAGCCAACTTCAGAGTTAGATTCGTCGAAAGAATCGTTCAGCACTTCCTCTAACATAAATCTGATTCGTTCGTTATTCATTTTGAAGGAAAACTGAAAAAAAGCATATGTTATTAGCATTTAAAAGCCAAATAAATAAATAAAAACAAATTTCAAAACACATACACCAGCTATGTGGCAGGGTAAAACTTACCCGAGACAGGTTGGCACACGTATAACTCCCGCGCAGGCGCACGCAACACTGAGATCACGCCACTACCTCCCCCCGCACTCCCTTACCTGCAGCTACTGAGCGTCGCGTTGTTGCTAAGCGCGAAATAAAAAATATATGCGAGTTTAAGTAATGGGCAGGGTGTAAAATACCCTGCCACATTCTCGCCGGGTTAATGATGTGTTCTCTCTCTTTGGCACACCTAAAATACTTATTTCCGACCGAGGCACAAGCTTTACCTCTAAAGATTTTCAAACGTTCGTTTTGGCAAATGGCATGAAACATATATTGAATGCTGTTGCCACATCTAGGGCTAATGGGCAAATCGAAAGGTACAATCGGTCGATTCTATCATCATTAGTTGCGCTGTGTCATGACAATGATGATAGAAATTGGGACATTCATGTGCCGCAGGTTCAATGGATCCTAAATAACACCGTTAATCAAAGCACAGGTAAATCCCCTACGGAAATTATTTTCGGAAAACCGAGCGTTAATGTAACGGAAGGTCATTTACACGAAATAAGCCCTAAGGAACGTACATGACGATCTACAAAAAATTCGCGATGAGGCTACAGCTAAAATGAGGAAACAACAAAACGAAATGAAGGACAGATATGATAGGAAAAGATGTAAAGCTAGATCATATAAGGTTGGGGATCTGGTGATGGTTAAGAAAAGTACTAAGATCCCCGGTGAAAGCAGCAAACTCGTACCCGCGTTCTCTGGTCCTTATAAGATTTCTGCAATCTTTGATCATGATCGTTACGAAGTAAACAGTGTCGAGGGTTATTCAAAAATGAAATATAAGGGCGTTTTCCCGGTTGATAAAATTAAGCCATGGGTCCGGTTCTCAGAGTCAGAGTCCGAGACGGATTATGGTGATAGTGATAACTAGACCCATATGAGGTAGACCTACAAATTCTTTGACCTATTGTACCTATCCTTTACCTTACTTGTACCTTATTGCCTTTGGAACCTGCGAGACAATGATTGAGCTGGAGACGACAATCACGCCGGGCGCATGCTGGTGGTGTCGCGAACGATGCAACCGCGTGCCTAATGAGGGCAAGTGGCGGAATGCTTTGAGGCTGTAGCTCCTTGTGTGGGCATGTAGCTCCTTGTGTGGGCAAACAGCTCCTTGCCTGAGCAAATAGCTCCTTGTGTGGGCAAACAGCTCCTTGCGTGGGCAAACAACTCCTTGTGTGGGCAAACAGCTCCTTGTGTGGGCATGTAGCTCCTTGTGTGGGCATGTAGCTCCTTGTGTGGGCATGTAGCTCCTTGTGTGGGCATGTAGCTCCTTGTGTGGGCATGTAGCTCCTTGTGTGGGCAAACAGCTCCTTGTGTGGGCAAACAGCTCCTTGTGTGAGCAAACAACTCCGTGTGGGCAAACAGCTCCTTGTGTGGGCAAACAGCTCCTTGTGTGGGCAAACAGCTCCTTGTGTGGGCAAACAGCTCCTTGTGTGAGCAAGCAGCTCCTTGTGTGGGCAAACAGCTCCTTGTGTGGGCAAACAGCTCCTTGTGTGGGCATGTAGCTCCTTGTGTGGGCAATAGAGGCAGTTCGACTAAATATGCAGTAGAGGTCACCGAGTCGGGCCTCTCTTCGCAGGCAACGCGGCAGCAGGAACTTCAGAAGCACTGTTTACATTACCATCAGACGCCAACCCATTTAACTCAACATGCAGATGGTTGTAATCAAAAATACGCTTCGTTTTGTAACTATTAAAACTTGTTATTAATAATACATTATCAGATATGGCAATAAATGATTTGATATAATTATATTTCTTGTAATAGCATAAGTTATATTCGATAGTTAGTCATCAAATTGATGTACTCTTTTGTTATGGTATAGAAACTAAATTAATTAACATCAATATTAAGACGAATGAGGTCATTCTTTCACTGTAGGAAGGCCGAAAGCAAAGAAGTACATACGTTTTATTATCACTGATTGTTAACAAATTTCAATTAAAATTTTTTTGTGACCTTAACTAAAATACGATAGTTCATTGATTGCCGTAGGCCATTTTGAAGTAGTATTTTGCTCAACACCAAAACGAAATATTTTGGTTCTCACCTTGCCTTACCTCAAAACGGAAATAATAATATAATTATAAAGGGCAGAGACTAAAAAGGATAATATCAACAAAGTTATTTCTTATTAATTTATTTGTTAATTATTATAATTATACATAATATTGGTATCATGTGCTGCGTCTGGGACAGACGCTGCTCCAGGATGGCCGACTGTTAACATTTTAAAATTATAATACTTAAAATCCTAATTAATTATAATCGATTAGATCTAAAGATAATTTTATTGTTTATGGTAAGCATATTCTGTCAAACTGTTTATGACAGTTTGTACTCGTGGGCGATTGAGTCACTTTTGTCTTGGCTGTTGCGAAGGAAAGAGCTCAAAGCTGTACGGTTGACTCGATTATTATCACAAATTGTATTTAAAATAATTATTATGATGTAATAAATCAAGTGTTATATCGGAACTGTTTTACCTGTTGGTTGTTTTATTTAAAAGTGGAATGTAATACATTTTCATATGTATAAAACAATGGTTTTAAATTCGATTATACGCATATGTTGTGATAGCATAATAATTAGGTATATACTTATGCTTTGCTCAAAGATATAACATTAGGCGAGAATGAAAGAAATTAAGGTGATATGCGCTCGCTAAGACTGAGTGTAAACACTTTTTGTCACGCAATTTCTGTCATGTCAACATGCAACTCTAATAGCGACATAAGTAGCCGAGCTGAACATTAAAAATATTTGTAAAAAAATATTTATTAAATTTATTTACTTACTAATTATTAATGATTAAAGTAACTATCCTTTAACTGATATCGAAGCAATAAATGAGGAAGTATCTTTATTGCGTATCATAATTATTATATGTAGCAATTCAAGGTCGTGCGAATGTTTATCGACTTATGGCTCTGACTGTATTGACGTCTGTGACACGATAGCCAATGCATGAGGGCAAAGTGACTTTTTGTCGTCGTGGCCAAAGTCAATTTTAATATCATAAGTATATCTACAACAACAATCCTAATTTCCTAAGTATCCTAATCCTAACTAATATTATAAAAGCGAAAATGAGTTTGTTTGTTTATTTGTTTGTTACCTTTTCACGCCTAAACCACTAAACCGATCATCTTGAAATTTTGCATATACGTTGACAGGTGTACAGAAACGGACATAGGCTACCTTTAATCCCGAAAAAAATACTGTTCCCGAGGAAAACAATAACGTTCTTATGATAATAGATGGCGCCACGTGTCTTTCGAATCATGATTGAATTATATTATTACAAGCAGAGTACAACCCGAATTGATTGTCAAATTCTAAATTAACGCGAGCGAAGCCGCGGGCAAAAGCTAGTAATATTATAAACGCGAAAGTGAGTTTCTTTGTTTGTTACCCTCTCACGCCTTAAATTTTCGACCGATCGTCATGAAATTATAGCATAGGCATTGTCAGGGCTACAGAGACATATAGTAATTTTCATCTAGTAAAATAAAATGTTCTTGAGCGAAACCGCGGGCCAAAGCTAGTAACTAATAAACGTCAAACGCAGCTGATCTTATCATTACATTAAAGTCCAAATAAAGCTTCACAACTCGACTTAGTTCGTGTGGCGTATTGTCTTAGTTTTGACAGAACGTAATAAAAACTGGATTATCTTCGCAAAATATAAAAAGTCGTAAAGTAATAACTCGGCAACTTTTATTTGTTCTTTCTATAAACAGATTGTCAGACCTTTTAGTTAAGTAATCTATAAATAAAAATATTAAGACAGTATTTTATATAAGTTTCTTCGTGTCGTCATTAGTTTCTGCTCGTGGCTTTGTCTGTGTTAATCTTCCTTTTCCTTATACCAGTAAAAAAATAAATAAAGTTATCCAGCACATGTGCAATATGTATGCCAATTTCATCTGAACCCGTAAAACGATTGATGCGTGATTGAGGTACAAAAATATAAAATACTTGACACAAATTGGAGACTATAATATTAGTAGGAATAAAATACTATTATAGTATTACATTAGAAAAGAATTTAACTTTGCCTAAAGTTTTAGCAGGTATAATGATAACACACAACACTGTATTTAAACCTATCTTGTAAAAGCTGCCATGCGTATGTATAATAATTGTCGGCCGTAATTTCCAAAGCACCTACTACGTGTGACGCGATACCTGATAAAGACGATTTTAAATAATGGAATTTTTGAACAGGTTTCAAATCCTCGCGATCGTGAATCATACTGACATAAGAGTTCTTAAATTTTAACCACTGGTCATACGACCCGTCAATGGTAGGTATTGAAATTTGCGATGATTTTATTCCTATCGGTTTACAAGAAACGTTAGACTTGTCAGCCCTCTCTTCCTGAATCAAGAGTTTCGCAGAAGCTACAGCACGATAAAATTGATTTTCAAAACTCTCCATCCCTTCGAGCTGTTTTGTGAGGTCAACTTCATCCTCCGCCTTCTCCTCTAGTCTGATCTGTATCTCATTGTAATTCTCTAATAAGTTTGAAATACCTTCAATACGTAGCTTAACCTCTAAACAAACATATTGAAGAAAAAGGGATACATTAAAAAAATATCTTTTAGCCTGAAAATATTAGGTATCACAGTACGATTTTCGTCTTGTCTATGTTAATTATTATTTTAAGACTTACTTGTCGGGAGACTCTACACAGGCCATCAAGCATTATGCCGAGGTCTTCCATGGTCTTAGCCATGACCACAAAATCGTCGGCAAATCGAAGGTGAGTGATGTACTCGCCGTTGATGTTGATGCCGAGACCTTTCCAATCCAAGAGCTTAAAAACGTATTCCAACGCGCCAGTGAACAGTTTCGTAGATAATTATAATATCCCCCTGTCTCACCCCTCGCTGTAGTTGTATAGATTTCGAGCTCTGGTCTGACTAGCATGGTGGCGTATTCAGAAAAACACTTCAGCACTTCGACATACCGATAGTCAATCTGGCACCTTTGGAAAGAGTGCAGCACTGCCCAGGTTTCGATCGAATCGAAGGCTTTATCATAGTCCACAAACGCCACGCATAAAGGCCGATTATGCTCTTCAGATTTTTGTATAACCTGCCTCGGCGTATGTATGTGGTTTATAGTATTATATCCTTTAACCGTTGGGGTACCTGGTGGGTCTAACAGACCCGTTACTTTAAGAAATCGATAATTACCTATTTAAATTCTTCATCAAGCACGCGGAGCACCAGAGTACCTTCGCAATATAGACTGTCGAACATTTTGCGGCCTCTCCCGCAGACCACCACGCGCGTGGGGGTTCCGAGTTAGACACATTTTTTGTGCGCTTGGGTCCGAGGGACCCGTGCAGGCACGCGGCGTAATTTTTATTTGATAAGGAATTATTGTAGTTTTTTGATTATTACTATGTTTTGTGAGATAATTAATTTACGTTAATTTATTTTTTGCAGTTAAAAATGACCAGACTACTAACTAGTGCCGCTGTAAGTCAAACTTTAGAAATAAATTTGAATTAAAACAACTGTGATGATGTTATTTTTGATGAAACTGGGGTGAGTATCCAAAATGATTTAAATTGTGCAGAGGATGAAATCTTTTATGAACCAAATAATGCCCGATCACAAATAATGAAGATGTCTCAGCTGTTGAGTAATTTTTCTAGGAGATCAATATTTATAGAGATAAAGATAACACAATATGGTGCCGTGATCCTCCAAGTTCTTGCATCCGCACAAGGGCGGAAAATCTTTTGACTGGAGCACCTAAATCCTCACGCAAGGACTAAAACATGTTAAGAACACCGAAAACATTAAATTTAAACATAAATGTTGTTTTTTATTACGTAAACGTAGTAGAGCCAAGCTGGTTACAGCAGGAATGGGCCGGCTCGACCGGGGAAGTACTACCCTCTCACAGAAAATCGACGTGAAACAACAGTGTTTCACTGCTGTGTTTCGTTCGGTGAATGAGAGCGCCGGAGGCCTAACTATGAGGTGACGATTCTCGCAGCTTATGAGAGACCTGCAGAGTATCCGTAGAGTCATTGTGTGAGTGGCGCGAGTCGACCCGGTGGCCAGGGAGAGCCGTAGAAACGGTGCTCTGCTGGCCGCCCGCGGTATAGTCCAGAGGCCCAACCGAGTTTAACCAACTAGGTTGGCTGCCTTATCATGCCGCGCATAATCTCGAGGTGGCTCGTCGTACCGGATGGTGACCGGAGGGTGGGTCCCGGCGACCACTTTCGGGAGGGTACGGGGGTCCTTCCGTCCGTCGGATCGGCTATCGCCATACCATACAGTTATATGACAAAACTTGCTCTGCGCCTTACCCCACTTTGCTGCGAGAATAGCCGCCTCATTTTTTTTTCACGTTTCCCCTTCCTTTCACTCTATGGCAGTACGAACAAAGCATTGTCGTTCAACAGCAGCTAATCGCCGTAACCCCACAGCTGCTTCCTGTGTCGTGGAGAGTATTAACATCAGAGGACTCCACGCTAACCTTAATGCCGTCCATCACCACCTGGAGACGGCTCGGCCGGCAATGCTTTTTCTAACGGAGACACAAATACGCCGTCCTGCAGACACGAACTACCTGCAATATCCCGGCTACGTGCTAGACGAGTGTTTCCTCGCGAAAGCCGGAGTATGCTTGTTTGTTAGGGCGAATATTTGCTGTCGCCGTCTACAATGCCTAGAGGACCCTTCCTTCTTTGTCCTTTGGGTACACGTAGATCATGGTTCTTTCAGCCAAATCTACATGTGCCTCTACCGATCCCATTCAGGAGACGCTGATACAACTCGACTCTTCAATTACCTGAGTCAGGCGGCAAACGACGCGCAGGAGCGGTTTCCGAACGCTGAGTTGGTGTTCTTGGGAGATTTCAATGCCCACCATGAGACCTGGTTGGGTTCTCCCAAAACAGACCACGCGGGACGAATTGCCCACGCGTTCGCTCTCACGCATGACCTGTCTCAACTGGTACTCCAGCCCACCCGGATACCAGACATTGCAGGTCAGGCGCCCTCTCTGCTCGATCTGCTGCTGACGAGTAACCCGAACCGGTACAGTGTGTCGATTCGTGCTCCTCTGGGCACCTCAGACCACTGTCTGGTTTGTGCCACAGCTGTTGTTGTTACGCCCCCACGACCCGAGGAGGCAAGACGACGACTGTGGCACTACTCGTCAGCAGACTGGGATGGAATGCGGAAGTACTTCGCATCCATCCCTTGGGCTCAACGCTGCTTTGAGAACAGGGATCCATCAGAGAGCGCTACTGCTGTCGCTGGTGAAATCACCCTGGGTATGGAATATTATATTCCATACAGTGATGTCACGAGCGGTGGCAGGAAAAGGCCCTGGTTCGGTCGTGAATGCGCTGATGCTGTTGAACGCAAACAGACAGCGTACCGCGCTTGGACCAGGGCTCACACTCTCCACGACCCTAACGTGGATCACCTGAAGGCAGCGTTCAACCAAGCCACAAAGGTCTGCAAGAGGGCATACTTAAGAGTGGATGCCCAGCGCGTCGCATGGTTCGGCCAGGAACTAATGGCGCATCCTACGGGCAGTCGTAGCTATTGGCGCCTGGCCAAAGCCGTGCAGTCCAACTTCTGCCAGACCTTGCTGCCCCCTCTGAGATATCCGAATGGATCACTGGCTCATCGGCCGCAGGAGAAAGCAGATCTGCTTGCTAATCTCTTTGCGGCCAACTCCCGAATCGATGACTGCGGTTCGCAGCCGCCTAACATTGCCAACTGCGGCTACACCATGCCTGATATATTTATCAGGCAACGAACCGTTCGTGCGATACTGCAGTCTCTCGATGTTCGGAAAGCCAGTGGACCTGACGGCATCCCAGCTGTGGTCCTTAAAAAATGTGCAGCGGAGTCGTCTCCCACGCTTACGCGCCTATACCGGACGTCTTACGCCGCAGGCATTGTGCCTGAGGCTTGGAAGGAGGCGAACGTTCAACCGATTCCCAAAAAGGGGGACCGTTCCGAGCCAAGCAACTATCGACCCATAGCTATCACCTCGGTGCTCTCCAAGGTGTTCGAGCGGATTATAAACACCCAAATTGTCCGCTACCTGGAGGATCAATCGTTGATCAATGATCGCCAAGACGGCTTTCGGGCTAAACGATCAACGGGTGATCTTCTAGCGTTCGTCACGCACCTCTGGGGTGAGGCTATGCACAAGCACGGCGAGTCTTTGGCTATCAGCCTTGACATAGCCAAAGCTTTCGACAGAGTCAGGCACCGGTCTCTTCTTTCCAAGCTTCGCCTATGGCTTGCCCCGTCAACTGTGCACCTGGATTGCAAGTTTCCTGCAGAAGCGTCGTATTCGGGTCCTTTGCGACGGTCGCGCTTCCAAATTTATGCAGGTCAATGCAGGAGTGCCTCAGGGTTCTGTCTTATCCCCTACGCTCTTTCTTCTGCATATCAATGATATGTTGAATCTCGGCAACATACATTGTTATGCGGACGACAGTACCGTGCATGGGCGATATCTCGGACATCCTGGGGCCAAACAGGCTGAGGTTGAGGGGAAAAGGCAGAATCTTGTCGTTGAACTTGACCAGACCTTGGTCCGCATCTATGAATGGGGTGCCAAGAACTTGGTCGAGTTCATCGTCAAGAAGACCCAGGCATGCGCGTTCTCAACAAAAAAGTCTCAGTTCCTTCCCCTCCCTTCTCTGAAGAACACTCCACTGGTGATACGTAACAGCCTCTCCATCTTAGGTATGGATCTTTGCCACTCCTTTAATCAGAAAACCTATATATGAGAGCGTAATTAAGCAAGCTTCGCGAAAACTCGGAGTTCTGAACAGGGTGAGGTGGTTCTTCACGCCTGGGCAACTGTGCCTATTGTATAAGGCACAAGTGCGTCCTTGCGTGGAGTACTGTTCTCATCTTTGGGATGGTTCCGCGCAGTACTTGCTGCACGCTCTCGACCGGTTACAGCGGCGGGCTGTCCGTATCATCGGAGATCCAGAGGTCACGAGTTCACTGGAACCTCTGCAACTCCGTAGGGATATTGCCTCATTGGCATGTTTCTACAGAATATACCACGGGGAGTGCTCTGAAGAGTTATTCCACCTTATCCCGCCCTCCCCTTTCCTATCCAGAACAACATGTGCTGGGCTCAGATGCCATCCTTACACGGTAGAGTCGATTAGAGCGCGTACCAAAAAGTTTGGGTTCTCATCATCATTTCAGCCTATTGCAGTCCACTGCTGGACATAAGCCTCCCCCAGGGTGCGCCACAAGGCCCGATCTCCCGTTTTCGCCATCCAGTCACCTCCAGCCACCTTTTTCAGATCATCGGTCCATCTGGCCGGGGGGCGTCCTACACTACGCTTGCCGAGTCGTGGTCTCCACTCGAGAACCCGTCTGCTCCAACGATCATCGGTTCTGCGACAGATGTGACCAGCCCACTGCCACTTCAGCCTGCTACACTTCTGAACTACGTCAGTGGCTTTGGTTTTTTGTCGGATAGTCTCGTTCCGGACTTTGTCCCTTAACGAGATTCCGAGCATACACCTTTCCATAGCTCGCTGAGTGACATGCAATCGGTGGGCTAGTTTCACTGTCAGGTTCCACGTCTCGGCTCCGTATGTCATGACCGGCAGGACGCATTGATTGAATACCTTGGTCTTCAGGCATTGTGGCAAGGGTGACTCGAAGATGTGACGCAACTTTCCAAACGCTGCCCATCCAAGCTGCACTCTTCTGGTGATTTCACCCTCAAAGTTGTCTCTACCCAGCTGTAACTTTTGTCCTAGGTAGATGTACTCCTGGACAACTTCAAGGGCTACACCTTCGACGGGAACGGGCTCAGGGACGATGTGCCCGTTGAACATGACCTTAGTCTTGTCCAAGTTCATCCCGAGCCCAACGCGTCTCGAGGCAGCATTAAGACCGGACAACATTTTCTGCAAGTCTTGCAGCGATTCTGCCATTATAACTATGTCGTCAGCAAAGCGGAGGTGTGTGAGATATTCACCATTGACATTGATGCCCAGTCCATTCCACCGCAGGGTCTTGAAGACATCCTCCAGAGCATTGGTGAAGAGTTTCGGGGAAATAACGTCACCCTGTCTTACACCTCTGAGCAACTGGGTGGATCTTGTTTGGTGGTTCTGCACTTGGACGGACATCGTCGCCATTTGGTAGAGACTTCTCAGCACCTTTACGTACCGCCAGTCGACTTGGCATCGCTGCAAAGACTCCAGAACAGCCCAGGTTTCGATGGAGTCGAAGGCCTTCTCGTAGTCCACAAACGCCAGACACAGCGGTTGGTTATACTCTTCGGACTTCTGTATAACCTGCCGAACAGTATGGATGTGGTCTACGGTGCTATAGCCTTTACGAAACCCAGCCTGTTCCGGTGGCTGAAAGGCGTCAAATCTTGATGCCAGACGATTCGTGACGACTCTCGAGAACAGCTTATAGACGTGGCTCAGAAGCGTGATCGGTCTATAGTTTTTAAGGAGCGTTTTGTCTCTTTTCTTAAAAAACAATGCCACTACACCTCTGCTCCACGCCTTCGGGGTAGTCCCATTGGTTATTACAGAGTTGAAGAGTCTCTTTAACTCCCCAAGAACAGGTTTACCCCCAGCCTTGAGGATCTCAGAGGCTACTCCATCTTCGCCGGGAGCCTTCCCATTACTAAGCTGTTTGAGAGCCGCCTCGATTTCGTCGACATCTACGGCTGGGAGATCGTCAGTGAAGTGGCGGGTAAGTGGGGCTCTAGGGTCTCTCGCGTCAGGTGGAGGCTTCGGTGCGTGCGAGGCATACAGATGTCCGTAGAAGTCCTCAATTTCAGCGAGTATCCCCGGGACTGATGTGACGGTTTCACCCTTCGAGGTAACTAACTTTGTGTCTTGTCTAACCAGTGTCTTGGTGAAGACCTTCGACCCCCGATTTCGCTCGATCGCCTCATGTACTAGGCGAGTGTTCCAGCTGCGAAGGTCGCGTCTTACCAAGTTCCTGATTTTCTTGTGGAGTGACTGGAGATCTGACAAAGATTCCTCTGGTGTCTCACGTCTAACTCGCATCAGATCCAGGGTCTCGTTAGAAAGTTTGGACTTATTATCTGATCGCCTTTTCCGAAAGTGCCTCGTTCCCACTTCGCGTATCACCCCAATTATGCCGTCCAGGTCCTCGTCAACATTTGCCGGGGTCTCTAGTGCGGCGAATCTATTTCGCAATTCCAACTGGAACGCATCATGGCCAGCTTGGGGCACATTTGGACGAAGAACAGACCTCACCATGCGACTACATTCGAGCTTAAAATTGATATTTAGGGTGCCTCGTACAAGCCGGTGATCGCTACCGGTATTAAACCTGCTGATCACTGAGACATCCCTAAATACGTTCTTCTTGTCGGCTATGATGAAGTCAATCTCGTTCTTCGTCACACCGTCGGGGCTCTTCCAGGTCCACTTCCGTTGGGGCTTTTTCTGATAAAAGGTGTTCATACAGAAAAGCCCTGTATGCTAAGGTAGTTGACCAGCATTTGGCCCCTATGGTTTCTGCGTCCATAGCTATGCTGTCCCAAACAAGATTCACCGCATTCTTTTCCCACTTTGGCGTTGAAGTCCCCCATGACAACTGTATAATGGGTTTTGGTGGTACGATGCATGGCCTTTGACACATCGTCGTAAACGGCCTCCACCTCTTCATCTGAGCTGCTCGACGTCGGCGCATATACCTGTATGACCTTGAGAGAGTATCTCTCGGTCAGTTTCAGTACAAGGTACGCTACCCGGGTCGAGACGCTGCAGATCTCCACCACGTTGTCACGGAGGGCTTTGTTGACGAGAAATCCCACGCCACCCTGGGATTTTTGGCTCCCTTCCCTGAAGTAGAATAGATGGCCTGACTCAAGGGTTACCGTGTCCTCTCCCTCTCTACGAACTTCCGACAACCCGAGAACATGCCATCGTATCTTCTCTAATTCTACTTCAAGGATCTGGAGGCTTTCGTCCAGCCGTAGACTGCGTCCATTAAATGTAGCCAGGATCAATTGTTGGCAGCCGTCCGTAGCCCGGGGATTCCTAGCACCCCCTACCCTACCGTAACCAAGGCCGCTGCCGTGACCTGGAATAGTAGGGCGGCCGGGAACTGGGGGCCGTTTCTTTTTGGGACTCATCATGGGGGGTTTTGCCCGTAGTCACCACGCTGGGCAGGCGGGTTGGTGACCGCAGTGTATTGATATGGACTGTGTTGTCTACGCAAGAGGCGCTGCTGCCCACCTCTCGGATGGTCCCTTAATCGCCTTCTACGATACCCACGGGAAGAAATAGGGTGGTGCTATTCTACTCTACCGACACCACACGGCGGTTTCTCATACCTCTGCCGAACGACCAAGGCATGGAATTCTCTGCCAAGGCATGTGTTTCCTTCTTCCTTCAATCCTGGATTCTTTAAGCGGGGCGTGAAAAGCATCTTCTCAGGCCGTCAAAGTAGAGACCTCAACATCGCCTCGGCTACTGTGGGAGCGATGTGGAGGCCACACGACTGCTGTGCTCTTAGACCACACGACTGCTTACCATCAGGTGGAGTGTGGTCATTTCGACGAGCAAAAAAAAAAAACTTAAGATGTTTTTCATTTATTTATTAAAACTATAAATATAATCTACTTGTATTTGACATTTCCTTATGTTATCCCTTAATGTAGTTATATAACATAAATATAATCTTATTAATTGATATTTAGACGCAATCAATAACATAAAAATACCACTTTGTTTCCGGGTCCTACAAACCCACCAGGCACGCCATGTAACTTTTACGTACCAGGCACCCCAAAGGTTAAGGAAACTGGCTTGTGCGGAAGACGATTTGTGTTTGCCCACGATCTCACCTGATGTTAAGTGAAAATGCAGTTTTTTTTTTTTTTTTTTTTTATAGATTAGGAGGCAAACGAATAGACGGATCGCCTGATGGTAAGCGATTACCGCCATCGACGATTCGAGTCACTCTCCGTTGAATGCGGTCTAGAGGGAGAAGCTGGTACTGGGGTGCCCCTGCCCAAAGATGAGAACAGTACTCCATGTGAGGCCGAACCTGCGCCTTATAAAGTAGTAGGCGGTGGGCCGGTGTGAAATACTGTCTCGATCTGTTGAGCACGCCAAGCTTTTTTGAAGCTAATTTAGCCTTACCCTCTAAATAGCCGCGGAACTGGACTTCGCTCGATATATCGACACCAAGAATTCCAATATCGGTTGAGGCAGTTATGGGGATGTTCTCAAAACGAGGAGATACGACCAACGGCAGCTTTTTTGCAGTGAACGCGCAGACTTGTGTCTTTGTGGGGTTAAATTGGACTAAATTAAGCCTGCCCCAATCCGAGACTTTCTTAAGAGTGGTCTCAATTTCAGACACAAGTTTGTTTCGGCTCTCAACGACGTTTTCCCGAGAGATGTTAGCGCGGCCGGTATAAAGAGCATCGCTCGTGCTGTCGTCCGCATAACAATGGATGCTGCTAATTTGCAACATGTCATTGATATGGAGGAGGAACAGAGTAGGCGATAACACAGCCTTGCGGGACACCAGCATTTACAGACATGGAGTCAGAGCATTCACCATCGATTACGACCTTAATGCTTCTGTCTGCTAAGAAGCTAGTAACCCATTCACATAATCTCTCGGGAAGCCCATAGGAAGGGAGCTTCGAAAGAAGCGCTTTGTGCCAAACACGATCAAAGGCCTTCGCTATGTCCAAACTGACCGCCAAGGCTTCCCCCTTTGTCTCGATCGCCTGAGCCCAACGATGTGTCAGGTATACTAGAAGATCACCAGCTGACCGACACTTACGAAAGCCGTACTGCTGGTCACTAAGCAGCTGATGACCCTCCAGGTACCGTAAGAGCTGATGGTTGATAATAGATTCCATTATCTTCGAGAAAAGGGGGGTTATGGCTATTGGTCTGTAGTTGGACGGGTTTGAGCGGTCGCCTTTTTTTGGGATCGGGTGGACCAATGCTGTCTGCCAAGGTCTCGGGACTACGCCAGAAGAGTAAGAGAGCCGAAATAGTCGCGTTAAGACCGGCGCCAACTCTGGAGCGCCCATCTTCAACACAATGGGCGGGATTCCATCAGGCCCACTCGACTTATGGATATCAAGGGACAGAAGTGCTAAGCGCACTGAGCGTTGGTAGAACCTGATATCAGGCATACAACCCTCACACCGCGGTATGGTAGGCGGTTCTTGTCCCCTGTCATCCAAAGTCGAGTTGGACGCAAAGAGTTTGCCCAGAAGATCGGCTTTCTCTTTTGCGTCGTGGGCCAACGAATCATTTCCCATATGAAGAGGTGCAAAAGGATGGCCTGCAGAAATTTCCTTCGATAGCTTTGGCAAGAGACCAGAATGTACAAGTTCCTGAAGGCCGACGCTCAAGCCTTTCGCCAATTCTACCGATGTGCTTCGACTTCGCTCTTGCAATGTCTCTTTTGAAGGACCTGGAGGCAAATTTGTACTCCTTTTTTAATGCGCTGGTATTTAAATCACATGCCTTCACCGCATCAGCCCAGGCTTGGTAAGCTTTCTGCTTCCTACGAGAAGCGTTTTTGGAAGATGAACCAAACCAAGGCCGAAATTTGCCACCAATGGGGACCACAGAGAACGGAATGTAAAGCTCCATACCCTGTAGCACCACATCAGCAACAGAATCAGCAACGGCATTGGAATCATCCGGCGAGAAGCATACTTGTCTCCAAGGGTAGGACGCAAAGAAGGACCGCATCCCATCCCAATCTGCTGACTTGAAGTGCCACACATGGCGGCTGCGTGCAGCACGAAATTGCGGCGAGCGCGTGAGAGGCACTGTACTCCGTACAAGGCAGTGATCTGAGGAACCAAGTGGGGTGCCAACAGATATGTGGTAGCCATCCGGATGAGAAGTCAGCAGAAGGTCCAACAGTGAAGGATTTTGGCTCTCCACATCTGGGATTCGCGTGGGCGTGGTAACCAGTTGTGTCAGGCCATATGCCAGGGCGAAGTCGTGAACAAATCTCCCCGCATGATCGGTCTTACTGGAATTGAGCCAGTCGGCGTGGTGGGCGTTAAAATCACCAAGTAAAACGATCTCCACGGCCGGTATCCGCTGCTGCTCAAAGTCCGAAGCCATCTGGATATGCTCAATGAGCCGGTCAGTTTCAGTGTCACCGCTATGGGACCTATAGAGGCACGCATAGACGCGGGGATGGTCGTCGCTGTCTACACGGAGCCATAAGATGGAGAGATCCCTACCTTCAAGATTACCGAGGCAACGAGAGCTGATATCGTCTCTGACATACACGCACACTCCGGCTCTAGACAAAAAGGAGTATTCTAGTCCATACCCAGGGTAGGTGAGGTAGGAAGTGTCTGCTGGAGACGATATCTGTGTCTCGGTCAAGAAGAGCAAGGCTGGCTTTGCTGACTCGAGGTGGTGGTGAACAGCATTAAGGTTATTATGTAATCCCCTGATGTTGCAAAAGTCCACGGCCAGCGTGGCAGGGGTTGCCATGGTATTTCTGCTCTTGCCCCGGGCATTATTAAGCGCAGTTTTGCCCCCCCCAGAATACGAGGGGCGACCTAGGCGTCCACGCTCAGGTACGTTATCCCCTGAGCGTGGACGCCCAAAGAGGGATTCTCCAACGCTAGCGCAGTTGGTACCCTCCTGGGGTAGTATACGGTAATTCAACTGCACCATCATGGGGGGGGGGGAGGATTGGGCCTCCGGTACCCTCACTCACTCGACGAAACACAGCGCAAGCGCTATTTCACGTCAGTTTTCTGTGAGGTCGTGGTATCACTCCGGTCGAGCCGGCCCATTCGTGCCGAAGCGTGGCTCTCCCACAAGCTATTGTAGCAGTTGACGGTAGAGCACGCTTGCCTAGAAGATACATATTCACTCGCGACTCGAAGACACCCACATTGTACTCATCGGAAAACACAGACTTAGGTAGTGAGTTTCACTCCTTTGTGATACGCATTATAAAAGTGGAAGCAAAGCGCTTCGTGCGTAAATGTGGTATATCCACCATAAACAGTAAGCTGCAAAAATGCATACCCATGTCAAAACTAAAATGGTATAATCCGGTAATTGACGCCATCTAACGGAAATCGATACAAAAACTGTTATGTAGTTTATTTATATCGTAATAGATGACAGTGCTGAACTAAATGGAAGTCGATTTCTTAACAACTCAAATTTGATCAATTTACTTAAAATATTTTTAACCGACTTCAAAAAAGGAGGAGGTTCTCAATTCGAGTGCATTTTTTTTAAAATTTGTTACCTCAGAACTCTCGACTGAACCGATTTCGATGATTCTTTTTTATTTGAAAGCTGGTGCTTTCCATTTGGTTCCATTTAATTTTGATCAAGATCTGACCATTCGTTTTTGAGTTATCCTTAATAATGCGTATTTGGCTACATTGATGATTTAAACAACTGTGTAGGATGGTTTGGAAGCCCTTCGTAGTATTTCGAGGTAGCCCTATTCTAATTTAGTGATGCTCTGATGAAGATCTTCTGTTTTATACAACGGAATTCTTTGATAAATAACAGCAAATCTGCCGTGATTGCTAAAATCACATACATAATGATTATATTATGTATTCACAATTCCAAATTGGTTATTGATAGCATTTAATAGTATGAAGTTACGTGCAACTGTTAAACTCAACAAAGTACACACAAAAAAGCTAATAACAAAATTATTTCTATAATACAACTTTTAATTTGACGCTGAAGCCATTAGGCGCCGGAACCCCGGAATAAAACATATCATCCCAACCGTATTTGGAATTATCATGAGATGTACTATGTATGGCCAAAAATTATATAATACCGTTTAAAACACTTTTAATATAAGCCCGCATTTTCGAAAACCTATTTTTGCGCTCTTCACAAGTGTCTTAGCCCTGGAGGTAGATTTCCTATTTTGAGAGAGGCGTTTCTCCCTTTCTTCGTATGTTTTATTTAAACGGCGCTTATCTTATATTATTATGAGCAGTGTGCTTAGTAGGCGTACCCATATTCAGACAAATAAAATCAGTTATCGAACTTCAGATTCACTAAAAATCGAGAAATAAACAAAATTTTAACAAAAAAAACCGACTTCAAATACGAATATTCTAAAACAAAAAATGCACTAAAAAGTAAAAAATAATTGCGTATTCTTGTAAATAATTAAATTATTGTTATTTTTGGAGTCGGTGTCAGCCGCTCGCGCCGCGTGCTGCGTCTATGTGTGTAATTATGCATGCCAATGTTATGTTATGATTATAGTAAGACATCTCATGTTCAAATAGTTACAAACCTACATTGGCTGACACCGACTATTCTAAAACAAAAAATGCACTACAAGATTAAAAAATAATTCAGAATATTCATTTTTGAAGTCGGTTTATTTTTGTTATGTATACTCTATTCACAATAGTTTATTTAAAAAGGACACATTTCAGGGTAAAGCACAAAAAGTAAAGAATTACAAATGAATTTATAAATTTGTTGTGGGTACCTAATTTATTTTATAGATAGGTACTTTCGATGACTCGCTATTCTATTCGTAGGCAAACATTATTCTGTCCCTATGTTCGAGTGTCTTTTCGGTTGAGATGATAATTTCTTATAAAATTCACCTATTTGCTGAAATGGAACTCATTTTAGCAAATAGGTGAATTTTATAAGATTTAAGGTTGCAATATTTATAAAATAACGCCATTTAGTTCGTTTATATTCATTCTAATTCAAGTGTTCACCGGATTTTGGACCTTAAGGTATCCATGCACTATTACAGGTAACTGTACCTGTATGTAACAGAACAGCGGCACAGGCCGCTGGCCTGTTTGTCTGATCGTCCGATGGTAGAACGGGGAAGGAGGAATCAAATTTTGCAGTTCCTCTGCACATTCTCCAAAATGTATCCGATAGAAAACCGAAAGACTGGCAACCCTACGACGATGCTCCAAGCATAAGAGTCGTGCGTTGACTGAATGATATTTACGTCATCGCCGATAAGTCTCTTGGCCTTACGCTCAACTTACTTAGGCTTCTGTGGTAGACGAAAACGCCAACTGCTCGCGTATCCGCCATCCTGGCATATTACAAAAAATAATAATAGCCCTACTGTAAAAGCCACTGATTTAATATGATTTATTGAAAAAATATCCAGGTGCAGATATATTTTTTAATAGGCCTTATGTATTTAGCAACCACGTAATGACATATTTAAATAATGCCTATTTGTATAAGTTTTAATTAATTATTATTATTCTAAGATGTAATTTGCCTTTTGACATTTACCTTTTGACATTTAACTGTATTATTTTCTCGCTAATTGTATTCTATTATTTTTGTATATTATTAATTTGTATTTTAATGAAATAATGTAAATCCCTATTTGACAGAACATATAAGCGCCTTGGTGTTACACTGTAAGTTTGTGTTGTTTTCTAAATAAATAAATAAATTGACTCCAAAGCCTCCAGCTGATATTTTGCAGAGCCATCCCAGAGGTGAGAACAGAACTCCATGCAAGATCGAACCTGTGCTTGGTACAAATTAAGCAAATGTTCTGGCATCGGATCATGAAGGTTAGCGAACAGAGAGTGCAATTATGTTCGCGCACATACTTGTGCACTATAATATCTCCGGCGCACATAGCCAGTCTCTTTACTTTAGGATATTAAAAAAGTAATGTTAAGGCAAAGCCATATCAATCCCTATAATTATTACGATTTTCCACATGGGCAACACTGCGGGTGGAAACTTTATTTGGTAGTTTTATTAACTTACTAGCTGATCCGGCGAACTTTGTTCCGGCTTAGAGGCAATACATGAGCAGATTTTGGATTTTATTTTTATTAGGATAATAAATATAAATAAAAAGAATAATTTATTTTAATGATTCTTTATTGGCCATGTATTTTAGTGCATGGGTTGCACTCTTCAGTGAAGTACCTTGTGATAGACGACATTTTTCGTTTTATTATCAGGCGCAAGAACAAATAACGCAGATGGTCTTCCGACCCGTGAACATGCCACATATAATTGACCATGGAAAAAGATGGTTTTTCTAGATTCAGACCACAAACTTTCAAGGATTGGCCTTGCGATTTGTTAACGGTCATGGCGAATGCAAGACAGATCGGAAATTGAAGTCGTTTAAACTCAAACGGCATATCGGTTGGGATCATCGGGATCCTCGGAATGAGAACTTCCTCACCTTCGAATTTTCCTTTGAGTATCGTGGCGTAAATCACATTGTTCATCTATTTACTTACCACCAAACGCGTTCCGTTGCACAGTTTTGGTTGGTTTATGTTTCGAAGCATGATTACTACGGAGCCAACCTTTAGTCGTAAATTGTGCGGTGGTAAGCCAGGCACATCCAAAGAGTTTAAAAATCCAATTGGATAGTTGGTGGCTTCATCTTCATTTGTTACACAGTCAATAGATTTGAATGAATGCAGTATATCAATGATCTCATTCTGAATTATGTAGTTTAAGTCATCTACATCTTTATTCTTAGCCGCCAAAATTGCTTGCTCACCCAACCATTCATTATTTTTGTCGTTAGTAATGATGTCTGGGAATACTTTGTTGATGAGTTATTCCAGAAGAAGCAACTGCAACCGCAATGTTGGATCTCGCACGAATAGTGGCTGAAACTACTGACATGAGAAATGTGTTACCAGTTTCACCAGGGGCATCCAGGCAATATAAACCACCTTTTCTATCATCAATTGCTTTCATTAATTTATCATAAACTTTCTTTTGTTGGGATTCAACAGGGGTACATTCGTTTTAAGTACTAAATCTAATTCCTGATGATCATATTCAAGTGCCCGTTCCTATCTCGATTAAATGCGTCATTCATTTCACAATTTGGCGCTGTCATTCCTTACCTATTCCTTGCACATATTCATGCATATGACGCGGACTACCTATGTACGTCGCCGGCAGAATAGTTAATCGACCAATATTAGCTGCATTTCCTTCAGTACTAATTGCATCACGTAAATGGATATACTCCTCTGAACGCAGTTTGGCTTGGTTCAACCGAATGGAAGTTAAGCGGTCCATTTCTATTTTGACGTAAATGTCGACGCATGACGCATGACGCATACTGCTGAAGCAACCGACGAAACCGCAGCAAATAGTTGTCAGCATTTCGACGAATCATCAAACGATATGCGTAATAATTCATCGAGCTAACTTTCTTGGTAGTTTCTTCACCTGAAATTAAAACAGTAGAATTAGTATTTTGTATGGAAAACTTATATCCATATTTTTAGCATAATTATAAAAGGGTGAAAATAAATGATTTTAAATCGGTTGCCAGTCATTTGTCCAATTTTCTCTAAACAAACAGCCCCTAATCTTTAAGTCTGTTCTTACGACTTCCTATTTCCTGGTAATAAGCAGTGTAAAATGTATGTCATGTTGAAATCAAAACTATGATATTGATACTCACCATTCAATAGATTTTTCATTTTGATATTAAAATAATATCCATCTTCTCCTTGCCAAAACATCAACGGGTATTGCAACGTGTCATATGAACGATGTATTTCAGATATTTGTTGCAGTTGCCCAGTATGGCGACGTGTAAGCACAATATAGCGTGTTTTAAAGTTTTCACCAACAATCAGGATGGCAACTTCATCTATTGTTGGAGCGTTAAATGTGCGTTCGTGTGTTTCAGATGGTCGTTTATCCGCTCTGATCATGACTTTGTAGTCATCATTTGGCATTCGCTCCAAAGCACTTTTGAACAGCCTGACCAACACATGATGTTCATGATGTAGTTGCTGCAGATCTTGAAGAATTGCTCTTTTCATTGCTGCATTGATCTCTTGACGTCGATCAAGTTGTTCCTCCATGTTGCCCATGAAGTACATTTGTAAAAATTTATACTGTGCATCTTCGAGAGGTTGCAAAGATCCCATTCGATGGTGAATCTGTCCTTGTATCTACAAAATCAAAAGCAAAGTCAGTATTACTGATTTATAAACATGTTTTTTAGAATTAGCATACATAATACATAGGAATAAGTATAGTATGTTATTCTTCTACTGTATTGTGTGTAAGTACAAAAATAAATAAATACCTTAAATGTCGGATTAAATCCTCGTTCTTCGATAATGTCTGCCCCAAATAAGGTCATTTGGAAACAACTATTGTATTTTTGAGTGTTTACTATAAAATTTCGTGATTCGGGTGGTTCGCCACAAAGCAATGAATGCAATTGCTCATGTGGCGGAGTCAATAATGGAAATTTCCAATGATTTCAAAAGAAACGCTACGCTATTAATATATAAGTCAATGGCAATTTCATTTTCCCACTAAGGCAGCATAATCCTGGCGTTTCTCCGGTTTGTCTTTATGTCATTTCGCGTTTATTAATTAATACATGGCCAATAAAGAATCATTAAAATACTTTATTTTTTTAATTTATATTTATCATCTTAATAAAAATAAAATCCAAAATTTATTCCATGTCATTTTTTATAAAATTTTAACAAATGAACGGCTAGATCTCGGACCAAGTATCGTGTGATACTTGGTCCGAGGCTCGGACCAATTCTGAGGGCTAGACTAGCTTGCTACTTACATATATTATATTAATCTGTGGGCTAGACTGATGTATTGTGTTGACCTCGGACGAATTATCACACCGAGGCGTAGACAGAGAAACCACCGAAGTGTTGACTGATAAATTTTTCGTTTTGCTGTCAGTTGCGTTTTGTTATTCCATGTCAGTTGCGTTTTGTTATGCCGCGTTTTAAAAAAGGTATTTTCTTTTTTTTTAAACGGGATAATAAGTACCCTATGTCTCCTGGTTCTAAGCTACCTCCCCACCAATTTTCAGCCAAATCGGTTCAGCCGTTCGTGAGTTATAAATAGTGTAACTAACATGACTTTCTTTTATACAGGGTGTCCTAGAACTCAACGTCGAGCCGAAACGGGGTGACAGGATCGATTATAACCATCAGGAGAAAAACAAGAAAAAAAACCTATCCCATGCAGTTTGAAAATTATGGGCATTTAAGAAAACCTAGAAATTTGGTCAAACTGTAAACATTTTTCGGTTATTGTGGTTAATTTTTATTATTTTTGTTCATTTAAACTTTGGAACTGTAACCCTAAATAACATTTCTAGAATCACAGTCAAAAATAATGACACAATTGCCCCAAGTTTCCTAGAATTAAGATTATTTGTTAAACTATGAACTTAAAATTTTAAAAATTTGTCGACTTTGAAAGGCCCTCCTTTAAAAAAAATTTACTAGAGTGCCTTGGAAAGTGCCATTAAAAGTTGGCGCATTTAATCAGAATTGTAAAATGTTACAATACTTGTTAGGTTCACACTAAAAAAACGAGTAAAAAAATAAAAACCTCAAGTAACCCGATTTTTGCTAACCCATTTTACTCAGTTAAAATGTTTTTTATTAGCACAAGCTCTTGGTAGGTTCTTAATTTTACGGCAAAATGATGAGAGAGATGGATAGTGGACATGTTTGCCATGAGTGAGCGAGATAGATAGTGACGCCACGCAGTGAGACGAAGATACGTCGTTTTAACGAGTGCGAATGAAACAGATACAGACGCCATACCAAGCAAATAGCTACGCTACCAGTCTAACACCAGTTAGTACGTTTCGCTCATTCGTCCACTGCGCACCTTTCCGTATTCGCTTGTGTTGATTTAGTACTGACAACGTTAGATTCTCTTTTTGGACTTGGATTTTTGTGAATTTGACTTGTTGATTACATACCGGCAACTTTGGCTTCTCTCTTTTGGAATTGGACTTTTGTGTTGGCATCCTTGTTATCTACCATGCTTATGCGCTACACTTCACAAGAATATCCGAACATGCACCTCATTTATGGGGAATGCAGATGCATCGCAAGTGCCGCCGCTAGACTATATCGTGAAAGATATCCAAATTTAGAGCGCTATCCGGATCACCGCGTGTTTGTTAATGTGCACCGTTCACTCACGGAGGGCGGCCATTTCCTGAATCAAATACAGGCTGGAGGCAGACCTCGCTTTCCTTACGAGGAAGAAGAGGTCGCTGATGACCCAAGTACTTCCGTTCGTGGAATTGAAGAAAGAACGGGAATACCCAAAAGCACAGCACATCGTATTTTATAAAGTGCCGAAATGCATCCGTTTCACGTATAACGAGTTCAAAGTCTTCTCCCTCGAGATTATCCTGAAAGAATTTCATTTTGTAGAACAATGCTACAGAGGCATAATGAAAATCCCCAATTCAACCAAAAAATTCTCTGATCAGATGAATCTACATTTACAAAAGATGGTTACAACTTACACAATTTTCACGAGTGGCATGTGGAGAATCCACATTTAATGCGAGAAGACAGTTCCCAGTATCGCTTTAAAGTAAACCTGTGGACCGGCATTTTAAACGGCAAAAATGTTCGGACTTTTGAGCTGCCTGAGAACTTGAATGGCACGAATTACCTACATTTTTTACGAGAAAATTTACCAACTTTGTTAGAGGACGTACCACTAACAGATCGTCGCCTCATGATGGCTGCCCAGCGCATTACGCAGTGCAAGTAAGAGATTTCCTTGACCAGGAATTTATTTATTTATTTATATCCAATTTACAAATCCGGGAAGGTGGATTGGATGTTCAGGCACTATCTCGTGGCCAGCCTGTTCCCCAGATTTAAATCCCATGGATTTTTTATTGGGGCGTTCTCAAAGAAAAAGTTTATTCAAAGCCCATTGAGAGCGTAGCCGAGCTGCGTGAACGAATTTCTCAAGCTGCTGAGGACATCAACTCTCGAGAATATGCCCGGCTAATAAGTAGATCTTTTTTAAGAAGATGTAGGGCATGTATTGAGGCTGATGGTAAACAATTTGAACATTTGTTGTAATAAAAAATGTTATTTCCCTATCTGACTTTTATTCCAATAAACCTAAACTAAACTAGGTCAAGATTTTTCATTATCTATATATTAATACGTGAAGCGAAAACTTTGGATCCCTTTTTACGAAAATTGGGTGGACGGAGGAGTATGAAATTTCGCACACTTATAGTTTATACAGAGAAGAAGTGACTAACGCTAATATTTTGTAAAAATTATGCATGAAAAACATTAAATTAATTAAAATACACTACACGCACACAACCATGCATTTGACACACGCAGTCGAAGCGCGTAACTATGGTTACATATGTCAATATATAATGACATATTATTATATCAGCAATATCTTACAGGCAAACTTTGGTCGAATTTCGAGCACTAGGCGACCGCTAGTTTTATTAATTTTACTTACTTTTATTGACTTTGGTAAAAGTGGCGTCACTATCTGTCTCGCTCACTCATGGCAAACATGTCCACTATCCATCTCTCTCATCATTTTGCCGTAAAATTAAGAACCTACCAAGAGCTTGTGCGAATAAAAAACATTTTAACTGAGTAAAATGGGTTAGCAAAAATCGGGTTACTTGAGGTTTTTATTTTTTTTACTCGTTTTTTTTAGTATGAACCTAACAAGTATTGTACCATTTTACAATCCTGATTAAATGCGCCAACTTTTAATGGCACTTGCCAAGGCACTCTAGTACATTTTTGTTAAAAGAGGGCCTTTCAAAGTCGACAAATTTAGAAAATTTTAATTTCATAGTTTAACAAATAGTCTCAATTCTAGGAAACTTGGGATAATTGTGTCATTCTTTTTGACTGTGATTCTAGAAATGTTATTTAGGGTTACGGTTCCAAAGTTTAACTGAACAAAACTAATAAAAATTAACCACAATAACCGAAAAATGTTTACACTTTGACCAAATTTCTAAGTTTTTCTTAAATGCCCATAATTTTCAAACTGCATGGGATAGATTTTTTTTCTGTATTTTCTTATGATGGTTACAATCAATCCTGTCACCCCGTTTTGGATTGACGTTGACTTCTGGGACGCCCTGTATATATAGATAATATTGTGAAATATTACTCAGTTTTGAAATTCTTTGCTCTTAAATGTATTCGAGACTTCGCGATATATATGAGACTTCGCGAGGCTATTGAAATCAAGAAACATCCTAATTTCAATAGAGAAGATGGTTGGAATGTACCACCAGCTTGGGATCCGGTAATTCAAATTTTCAAATAAATAAATAGTCAAACCCAAGAAGAAGCAAACCACAGCTAGACTTCATGATACTTTGAGCTCATTCTGCGTAAATAGAAACACCCATGATTAAATTATGTTCGGGTACATTGAAATAACTACACTGGAACATTGAGACAACTACCATCTTAGTCTCCCCGTGACCATGGCTGCTGAAAAGCAACCGAAACGTCGGGGAAAGTGTAAACATAAATATAAATAGTTTAATAGTATAAATAGTTTTAATAGTTTCAATAATTTAATCAGCTTAAAAATTAGTAAAGTTTAATAGTATTAAAGTAGTGTAACAGTTTTTCAAAATGTTGTAATAAAGTGTCAAATAAACAACGCGATAAAATGCGTATATAGTAGTTTAATTTCAACGATATCGGAAGTCCATACAAGCCAGCCCGTTCTCCTTTATACTACCTTTGTTTTTTCATCGATTCCATTATAGCCAGAAAAAGAAAACGTATTTGTCTACAGAACATTTATTTGACAGATGTAAAACACTGACATTTAGATACCAATTTTAAAACTCAAAATTCACTGCAATAATTAGGCAATTTTCCTTTTAAACTGCAATCTGTATTTTGGAAGTTCCATAATGTTGACTAATATAGCAGCAAAAAAATTTTGTTATTGCATTAATTTAAGAATTGGCTGTTTTATACTAGCATCTATATGTCAAGGTTTATTCGTAAGTTAGTGAATATAGCTGATCGTGCAATGAAGTGCTTTGCTATCACATTCATATAGCAAATAATATAATTCTGAATTGAAAGAGAATTGTCCATTGGTCTCATGACATAAATTTGCGCATATGCTTTTGTTCTGTCTTGAGGTCTCAGGTTTCATAAACGCATGTTAAACTCACAGTAGCACCACGGGGTATGTACGATAGGTTTGCGCCTATTAAGTGGGACCAAGCTGAAAATACGCGGGTGGTATATTTGTATTTATGTGATAAGTTGAAAATAAAATTTCATTAGCGACATAGTTTGCCGGGTGTATGGGTGTATATAATCTCTTGATGACTTCGATCAAATATACCATAGATGCACATTCCCATACAAAAACCGCGTCAATATGTGGCACTGACCAGTACTACTTACTTATAAGTGTCTGCATTTATTATGCAATCCAGGAAATAAACCGGAATAACCATTGAACGCCCACTGAGAAACATTTCGTAATAGTGTAGTTAAAACGCGTCAATGTAAAGCGTCCTAAGTGTGTTACTCGCGATACGCGAGCGTACTAAGTATATGGTACGGTCTCCACTGTAGTAGTGGTGTCGATCGCTCTCGCTTACGGGCAGCGCACGCAAGAGTGATTGGGACAGGTGCATAATATTGCGCATACGACTGATTTATGCACAGTTTTGTTGGGGCCGTTTTTCGAGCGACGATCGTGCATCTATGGTATATTTGATCGATGCTTGATGATATTATTTTTTTAATTTACAGATCAGAATCGTTGTACTGTCATATATCGTAACTAAGAATTATCTCATGTGTTATACCTATGACATGGGTAGGATTCCATATTACTTAAAGTATTATGGTGCAGCTTTTATGGTTTTGTTTAATATTTACGTGTTCTATGGTCTCATAATGGTAAGTAAAATGTATAAATAGACAATGTATTTTTGACTAGTAATTTGGCGAATCGTAGCAAGTAGACATCCGTAGTATCTGCTTAACTCGAATGTACGTATGCACGTATGTCATAATATACTTCGGAATATACTATGGGTGAAGAGATCTACAATACAAGTATACCTCAGTTTTTTAGATTTTAGCAATTAACTTCATAAGTGACGCATCCGTAACGAATGCGACTGCTAAGCATGATGTGTAGGGTTCGACTCTCGGATCGTACACAGTGATATTGGGTATTTCTGTAAATAATTTCTATTGTGATTGTCTCTGTAATGCAGCAGTTACATGCCAGACTCACAGCTTGCTAATTATCTCTGTAATTCAGCAATGAGTCTGGCATGTAATAGCTGGTAGGCACTAGAAATGTTAGTCCCTTAAAATATGGGACGTATATGCTCCAAAGACTGTTCGAGATAACAAACTATCTCAAATACATAGTTATGTACAAAGCCCATTGGTTATGTATGTATGTATGTACAAGGAGTATTAAAAAAGTAAAATGACTTTATATTTGATTAAAACTGTTTATTTATTTATCAATATTTATATATTTCCCTTTAAAGTCATCCCCCTCAGATATTATACAATTGTGCCAACGCATTTTCAATCCTCAAAGCATTTTTGATAAGCAGGAGGAGGATAATTCGGTGAGGCATATGATGGTAGTGTTGTTATTGACCAAAAAATCACGCACAGACAACAATGAATGAGCTGGTGCATTATCGTGATACAATGGCCATGAATTGTTTTTCCACAATTCATGTCCGATGATGTGATGATGATGACGAGATCCCGACATCATCAACAACTTCTACTATAATTATATATTCTGTACCTAAAATTATTTATAGGTACATATGTGTGTGTGTGTGTGTGTGTGTGTGTGCGCGTGAGAGTGTGTGTGTGTGGGTGTGTGTGTATTTATGTGAGTGAGAGAGAGAGAGAGAGTGTGTGTGTATATGTATGTGGGTGTTTTTGGATGGGCGCTATGTTGTGTGGAAATCACTTATCGGTATGATACAAGTAACCCTTCCGTATCCTGGTAATTCAACGACAATAAGTAAGTTATCACTGCGTCTTTGCATGTGTATTTTGAAAGTGAATATATATGAAGTTTCCTATTTAGCATATTGTAAAGATGAGGCCCCAGATAACAGAAAAAACGTTGAGTGAATGTAAGGTTACATTTGTGGGACTTACACACAATATCATGTCGCCGCTTAGTGATCAGCTTATATTGAGTGTTTTGGTGTTGATGAAGGATAGTGGTTAAAATAAAGAGTTGTCTGACTGTTAGTACCTCGCAGGCTTTATATAGAGCTTCTGTTGAAAAGAGAAACGGGCGAAAAGTACTGACCTTCAATACGGCTCTTTGCGCTCTTTCTAGCTTTATCATTAATGTCTTAGGCGCTCCGCCCCACACAGGTATGCAATAAGCCAGGATAGACTGGAACAGTGCAAGGTAAACTTTATTAAAAGTTTGGGTTTCCGCAACGTGACGAAGAGTTTTAAATATAAAAATCAGTTTTCTGATGCGTGAGCTAAGTATATCTATATGAGTAGCAAAACTCAGCCTGTCATCGAGTGTTACACCTAAGTATTTAACGGTATAGGAGCGTTCTCACTTTAAACAAGAGCAAGGTGAGATTTCAGGAAACAAACAAGAATGAGCGACTAGTGAAAGTGAATTAGGAGGTTGTGTTGGGCTTCGAATGTTAAATGTGAGAATCTTGGTTTTATTAACATTCAGGGTGAGTACATGATTTGTTAACCATCTAGTGACCTGGTTCAGCCCATTTTGTGCTGATTGAAAAGCATCATTCCACGTGTCACCTATGAAAGTGAGGGCGGTGTCATCTGCAAAAGCTGTTGTTTTGCCATTCTTAAATTCAAGATCACATAATTGATTTACGTAGACCAGGAAGAGAGTCGGGCCTATCACGCTACCTTGAGGAATGTTACAGTACAATATCTTTGTGCTGTATCTACAATCTACATCGCAATCTTATGATCTTTATCGCACGTTCAATATCTATTAAATGTTTTTACTATCCGTGATCAACACGTAGTCGTTAGTATATAAGATGCACCTTTGGATAATTATAACTAGACTATACTACAACTTTGTCTCATTTATACCTAATCATATACTGCCAAGAAGTATGGCAAATTGGTGACCCCGACGAACGAATACGCAGCAAGAAACATGGCACAATCACCATGCAAGGCGAACATAAATCAGCAAGGAACACTTGAAGTAGCTGCTGGCACCTCGGTTTTATCTCGCATTCCGGAATTTTGGAAAGACCAACCAAGATTATGGTTCACGCAACTAGAAGCCATATTAGCACCACAGAAGCAAGGAGACGAATACAAATACTGTACAGTAATAGCAAAATTATCCAAGGAAGAAATACTACAAGTTAGTGACCTAATCACTTCACCACCGACTACAGATAAATATAAAAACATCAAGGAACGTTTAATTGATTGTTACGAAGAAACAGAACAGCGACAGTTTCAAAAATTAATATCAGAGACAGAACTCGGTGAACAAAAACCTTCGCAGTTATTACGTCAAATGCGAGTCCTCGGGAGAGGAAAAATCAGTGACGAAACAATTAAACTACTATGGTTCAGGCTTTTACCAACATCAGTTACTACGGTTCTAGCAGTTACGGAAGACATGGAAATTGACAAACTGAGCCAAATTGCAGACAAAATAATAATGAATTCAAAAGTAACCGAAATATCAGCTGTTAGCAACGACACTTCAAACGACAACAATACAGCATGCATTTTAGCCCAGCTAGCAAAATTACAGATAGATATTGACGCAATTCAGCAAGGTCAATATGGCTATCGACCCAGCACGCACAATCATTTCAAGAAACGTCAACAATTCCCGATTATGAGGCCGAGAACAAACTATAGAGGAGCAAATCGATTTTGTTACTACCACGAAAGATTCGGAAAATATGCAAGGAACTGCATTAAACCATGCGGTTGGAAACCAAGGACTTACGTACGGAACCAGGGAAACGAATAAGAGCACAGACAACGGCGAAACTCTGTGCAATCCACCCATCCAATCGCCTCACCATTACCGACCGAAAAAGTGGTATGAAGTTTTTGATTGACACGGGCGCAAATATTTCAGTCATTAGCAAGCAACAGAGATATTCAATTTTACAAAATGAACAATACACACTATACGCTGCAAATGGGACTAAAATTAGGACTTACGGCGAGAAGACGCTTACCTTGAATTTAGGACTACAACGATGTTATAAATGGAATTTTATAATCGCCGATGTTACACAACCAATAATTGGAGCAGATTTTCTAGAGCACTATAAACTATTAGTCGACATAGCAGGTCGCAAACTTATCGACAAAGTTACAGAGCTGACAACGCATGTAACTTCAGAAAAAGCGACACAACAAACAATTCATACTATCGCAGTGGGAACGAATTCACGTATTACGCAACTTTTAAACAAATACGAAGACATCACGAAAGAGTCCTCTCTACGCAATGCGCCCAAACATAAGATTGAACACCACATTATCACTACAGGACCACCCGTCGCAGCTCGGGCAAGACCATTACCTCCAGAAAAATACGACATAGCCAAAAAGGAATTTCAAAATATGATAGAGCTCGGAATTTGCCGACCGTCAGATAGCCCATGGGCAAGCCCATTACATATGGTAAAAAAGAAAAATGGCGAATGGAGACCGTGCGGAGACTATCGAATGCTCAATAGCACGACAGTACCGGACAAATACCCACTACCAAGATTAACTGACTTTACATACATATTAGAAAATAAGAAGATACTAAGCAAGATAGATATACGCAAAGCATACCACTGTATTCCTGTTAAAGATATAGAAAAAACAGCCATCATCACACCTTTCGGACTTTTTGAGTACTTAAGAATGCCTTTCGGATTACGCAATGCGGCACAAACATTTCAACGATTCATGGATTCCTTATTTAGAGATTTAAACTTCGTATTTATATTTGTAGACGACTGTCTCATCGCATCGGACAACGAAGATTTGCATTATCAGCATTTAGAAACGGTTTTCAAACGTTTACACGAGAATGGAATAACCATTAATCTCGAAAAATGCGAATTTCTCAGAAAGGAAATAGATTTCTTAGGTTATCATATAACGAGCCAAGGAATACAACCTACCGAAGAAAATTACAAAGCAATCATGGAATTTCCCAAACCGAAAACAATTCAAGAATTAAGACGATTTTTGGGCATGGTCAATTTCTACAGAAGTAATATTCCACGCGCAGCGGAAAATCAAAGAATTTTAAACGAATATCTACATGGTTAAAAAAAGAACGATAATTCACCTGTTCCTTGGACAACGGAAGCAGACAAAGCTTACGAAAAATGCAAGGAAAGCATGAAAAACGCAGTGTTAACAGTGCATCCTTCCCGCAACGCATCACTAGCGCTCATGACCGACGCTAGTGCTACTTGCGTTGGTGGAGTTTTACAACAAAAATCCGGACGCAATTGGGAACCATTAGGTTTTTTTTCACAAAAATTGAGCGAAACTCAACAAAAATATTCTACGTTTGACAGAGAGCTGTTAGGAATATACATGGCCGTCAAACATTTTCACAGATTAATCGAGGGAAGAGAATTTACAATATTTACGGATCACCGACCTTTGACATACGCATTCTCCCAAAAACCATCATCAAACGATACACCGCGACGGGTCCGGCAGTTAGATTTCATTTCACAATACAGTACCAACATTCAACACATAAGCGGACGTGACAATATTACCGCCGATGCCTTATCTCGAATAGAGGAAATATACGTGCCATCACCTATCGATTACGCTGAATTGGAAAAATGTCAATCAACAGATAATGAACTAAGTAAATTACGTGACAATAAAAGATTAAAATTCAAAAACATTACGCTTCCGGGTTCCACAATAAACATCACCTGCGACACGTCTACTCGAAAAAGCCGCCGCTACTTACCAAAGCAATTTCGCAAACAAATTTTCGATACCATTCATGGTATGAGCCATCCAGGAAAAAGAACTACGAGAAAAATGATAACCCAAAGGTATTTATGGCCGTATATGAACAAAGATATCAATAATTGGTGTAGATCATGTATAGCCTGCCAAAAATCAAAAATACAACGACATACGATATCACCTCCTGGTACATTTATGACAGCGCAACGTTTTGAACATTTACATATTGACATCGTCGGACCACTTCCGATTTCACAAGGGAAGAGATATTTAATCACAATCATAGATCGTTGTACGTCATGGCCCGAAATATTTCCGGTAGAAGATATAACTGCAGAAACAGTAGCCAAGACACTTTTCGAAGGATGGATTACTCGTTTTGGATGTCCATTGCGCATTACTACGGATCAAGGCCGACAGTTTGAATCAAGAATATTTGAGTCACTCTCACAATTTTTGGGAATACATAAAATTAGGACAACACCTTATCATCCGCAATCCAATGGAATGATAGAGAGATTTCATAGAACTTTAAAGGTGGCGTTAATGACAAGAATCCAACGAAAATTGGTTAAAAGAAATTCCAACAGTTTTACTCGGGTTGCGGAGTAGCTTGCGAGAAGACACAGGTTATAGTTCAGCAGAGATGACATATGGAACGCCAATACGACTCCCTGGAGGATTTTTTGAGTCATCAGCAGCACAGTTATCAACGTACGAAGAGTTTGTAAAACAAATTCAAAAGGACATCACACAAATGACATCAATTCCGAAAAGAAAAAACCACAACCAAGCTATATTTGTGCATCCCGAACTCAAAGAATGCTCACACGTATTTGTTCGGTGTGATAGAATTAAGAAAGCCCTGACACCGCCGTATGAAGGACCCTACCCAGTAATTAGTAAAACAGATAAAACATTTTGCATTAGAATTAGGGATAAAGAGACAGTGATATCAATTGATAGATTGAAACCAGCATTCATGATCAATGACGAATCAAACTACGTGCCAGATTCAAAGGATTTCTACAGACATTCACACACGTACACTACACGATCGGGACGTAAAGTAAAGCCAGTAATACGTCTATAAAAAATCGCTGATATAAACAAGCTATTCGTATATATATTAACATATATCTTAACATATACCATTAATTCACAACTACTCGTAACAACAAGACATCTAAAATGGGAAATCAAAGTTCTAAGGACCAGATAACATACAATACGGACAGTTGCCTCAATCAAAACGAAGCGGACAAACTCCGTAACCTGATCCAGGAGGACTTACGGTGGACAAGAAATGTTGCAATGGGACAGATTATTTTAACAATCGGCGTGATCCTACTTTACGGCATAATGAAAACACTGGACAGAAGAATGAAGAGTTTAACGGAAAAAAATAATAAACACTCGTGCAACAGCTAAGTCAAAATTACATACGTCAGCAAATCACACCACAACAGGCGTCATCAAATTCCACCGCGTACAATAGCATTATTATTTATATACATCAGCAAATAACTAGTAAGGTCTAGGTCAGGCGTCATCAAATTCCACCGCGTACAATAGCATTATTATTTATATACATCAGCAAATAACTAGTAAGGTCTAGGTCAAATTTATATTGTAAACACTATTACCATAATAATATTTTTTTTTTTTTTAAGGGGGGTGTACTGTTACAGTACAATATCTTTGTGCTGTATCTACAATCTACATCGCAATCTTATGATCTTTATCGCACGTTCAATATCTATTAAATGTTTTTACTATCCGTGATCAACACGTAGTCGTTAGTATATAAGATGCACCTTTGGATAATTATAACTAGACTATACTACAACTTTGTCTCATTTATACCTAATCATATACTGCCAAGAAGTATGGCAAAAGGAACTCCGAAAGTGACAGGGAGCTCAGTACTTATGAGGTCCTCGATCTTAACACGCTGGGTTCTGTCACTCAAGTAGTCCCTAAACAATTTTAAAGAATGATCTCGAATTCCTAGCCCTTCCAATTTCAATACGAGGTTTCAATATATACGAATTATAAATATATATTCGTAGTAGTAATATATAGTTTAAGATTTTGATTGTTTTCCTATTTTTTGATTAAGATGAAAAGAGCAATTACGACAGGTGAACGCTAATTATTGTATATCACCAAATAAAACTAAAACAAGTTATGTTTGGTAATGTCGTATGTGGCGGTTGCTATTCATCTGTTATAATTTACTCACAAACTGCAACAATAGTTGACGCATGTACCTACCTAATTTGGTCTTCATACTATATACTGTTTTGTATTTATATTTTATTGTATTGTGACAAGGAGATATAATTAAAAATACTTTTCTTCTTTTTTCTTTCTAATGATGATTCGACGATTTTCCGACACCATTTTCTTCGCCTTTTTAACATCTTCATCAGTTGATGTGCTGGGGCGTCCAGAGCGAGATTCGTTACTGGGATCTTCTCGATCTTGCCAGATCTCGTACCAACTATAAACATTTTTTTTTACTTTTAGTAAACTTATTGTATGCAACTGTCAACTTTTCGAGTGTTTCGAAGCACTTAATTCCATTTTTTACACATCATTTGATGATTACAAGCAAGCAAAGAATGGTATATATACTGGACTGCAAAGAAAAAGGATCGGTTAGATAATCTTCAATATCTTCAAAAGTACCTGTCCTAGCTTTATGAAATAAAGACTAAATTAAAGAATATTTAATGCTACATAAAATAATATATATGTCGAAGTTGTGTATGGGCGGTTATTATTTATCAGCTCTTCATCCGTTGTGGTTGTCGGAAATAATACACGATTTACTCTCAATAGTTTTAATCACAACGTATTAGTGCAAAATTACACTAAAATAAGCACACGTGGCCCGGATGGAAACGGATTACTTTAGGAACGCGGCAAAGTCGGACAAAGGTTGGCTCTACGTGCGTTTGGCGCGGTGTCTCCCCGACAAGTGACCGCTCCATCATCAGGGGTTCTTCTCGTAGACTCCTACGGGGTCTCGGGGTAACCAGACCAGGCCGTGGGCCTGTCTTGGTGGTGGTCGTCGCCGCCTGCTAATACAGGCGGGTCACTGGGGTGGGCCCGTGCGGGCCCGTTGGTCAGTCCGGATCGTCAGAGCCGGTGGGTAGCGCAGCTAGCGAGGTCCAGCCCGCACGGGTGAGTCCCCGCGGGCGACCAGCGTGCCAGCAGCGCTTGGGACATGGTCGATGGGTTCCTCCTGCGCTTGGCGAGGTCGAGCTCCTCGGGAAGAGTTTCCCGGGGAGCGCCCGTCAGCCAGCGTCAGGGGAAGCGTTGATGTTGGTCCGGTGGGGGTTGCCACGGAGACGAGGTCTCGCGGCAGGGCCATCCTGTCCGGTGGTCGTCGATGGTAGGGCGCAAGCTCCCGCAGATGGCGGGCGTGCGATCCGTCGGCGCGCACGAACAGGTTGGTGCTCAGGCGTCTCACGAAGTCGTCCAAGTGACCGCTCCACGTGTTTGAAAGCATGTTTTATATTGACGTTTGACAAGTATGACAGCTCGCACGATGTTGCCAGCCTCCGCTTTCCGAATACGCCCAAGTCGATTCAGGCTTGACGTTCCGTGGCTCACTCTCCGACATATAAAACCTTTATTTTTATTTTTGATAATTGTATAAAATACTGAAAATGTAAAATAATGGTCGTTTCTGAATTTAGTACTAAAAAATTCAAATCACTTGTTTCGCATTTGTTTTAGTTTTGCAATAAAAAGTTATAAACATGTTGTCTCTGCCTTATCATTTTTATTATGCTGAAGTCATCATGTCGTTAACCCCTGAAGAATGTACCAGGAACCTGACAATGCTTGAAGATGGGCACAGTCAGCGAAATACAGCGAGAACTGTTGGTGTGACTCTTTCTACAGTTCAGCGAGTACTCCAGCGTTTCCATTAAACTGGATCCAATCTTCGAAGACCAGGAACAGGCCGAACAAAGTGCACGACGGCGCGGAAGGATCGCTATATAGTGTCAACAATTTTAAGAAATCGCTTTTTTACGGCTGTTGAAGTAAATAATCATCATTTACGAGCTGGAGGAAACAATCTGAGTACGGATACAGTAAGGCGGCGTCTGGTTGAAGCAAATTTAAAGCCATTAAGACCTGCAAATTCTTTGCGGTCCAGTGTAGTTAAAACTATGCACATACTATGTGGCTAAAGTATAGATAGTTTGCTACATAATCATTTCTCATATAATAGTTACATAATAGACATAATATTTAGAATTCTAATATTATGTTATTTTTGTTCGCAGAAAGATAAGATATCTTTAATTACATACGTAATTGCTATGGCTTCGTGGATAGCTGTATTTATAACTATGAGTTTAATTGAAATATATTACTTTGATGTTAGACTAATCCCGGCTTACAGCCAACCGATCTACAAACCGCGCATCCTTAAACAAGGAGGATACCACGGCCACGGCCACGGCCAAGACCCCACCTACTGGGAGACTACTATGACTACTACGACGGAAGAACACGGACATAGACTGAATAGGGTATGCCCTCAAATGTGGGAGTTTTTTGCTGAATTGTTCATCGGATTAATAGGTAAGAATAATATAAATTTTAAATAATATTAATTCCAGCATAGCATTAAATGTAAAAATATTCAAGTCTCGCAACGCAGTCCACAGCAAAAAGTAGTGAGATATCATGTAAAAATAAGTTATTTATTAGTATCTATGAAAGCACGTTTTCAACATCTTCGTTATAAATTGATATCTTTAGTATTAGTTATCTACTAACATTTATAATGACTGTATCGATATGAGACATCTTTATTTCTATACTAAATATAATGAATTGGCAGTCCATTTAATCTATTGTGGATGTAATACGCCCAGAGCAACAGCTCTGAGCGTATTACATCGTATTACATCTTACGTGACACTTTCAAAAGTAACAACTTTTGAAAGTGCCTCGTACCTGTTATATACAGCAAAGGAAAAAGATAAGCAATAGATTATTTATTTACTGGACTAAAATAATGAAAGATATTGCAATTTATGGTGTGTATTAATAAAATAAACTACAAATAACATTTTACTGTCTTATATTTATCATTAAACAAACAAACAAATCAAGTCTGTTTATTATTTCCATAATCACAAAATTAAATAACATATAAATTACATAGCATCATTTTACATAATTATTGCAACAAAATAAGAATATTGATAAGTGAATCCTCCGACGGCCAAACAAGAAGTAACCGGACAATCACTGTGCCTTGCTTTTACATCATATTCATAAGTCAACCAATCTACTAATAACAACCATGTAATTTAAAACAAACAATATTATCTATGTAAAAATATTTAAAATAATAGTAAAGTTACCTAATATTACTCTAGTTAATTATAATGAGCAAAAATTACTGACTTCAGTTAACAGCTGGTAACATAGAAGTGGGTAATCAAACAATAATTATCTATTATTAACCTATTTTGTCATACGCTTGACTGCATGTGAAGACTAAAGAGCCGATGTTCATCAGTGCACTATTTCCTTAAACAAGATATTAGAAATTTTTCGTCCTTTAAAGGCTAAACACTAACAAAACTCAAAATTCCAAATTTTTGTGTCTGCTAGAAGTACTTTAAAATTTTAATTATCGGTCAGTAAGTGTGTCGGTGACAATATTAGAGAACTTTGACTAGTGGTCAATCGTAAACTATAAGATATAAATAGTTGGTAATTTTGAAATATAGCTAGTTATAGTATGTCTCTTGGTTACTGATTTTATGAAATTCGGGCTTCTAGCTTTATCCACAACAAAGTTACAGAGGGCTAAAAATACCCTGAATGGCTTCGATAAATAATAATAATTATATGTCCATAGGTACGAGTCGTTTCTTGAATATAGGAAGCTATAAGTAGTTTACATTCATTAATTATCGCTTTTTTCCAGTTTATTCTTATACAATGCATATGGTGTTCAGTTTATTAATAAATATGGATGGTAGTAATGATGGTGATGACTAAATTGAAGATATATTTTTATAATCAGTTTTTTGTTTTGTGGTTGTTTGATTTATAATATATTGATGTTTAATTGAATACCTAGTATTATTATTTATTTATTAGACTTCTATATGGGCATGGTATAAATAGTTTGTGATAATACTAAAAATACAGAGTTTGCTGCTCGATGCTTGCCGGTGTACTCTGTCCAATCATTGTGATCACAGCCTTGAAGTGGTTATTACACACCTTTCATCTTTCAACCAGAAAAAAATACTAACCTAACTTAATCTAAACTACATTTACACGAGCGATGCCACGGGCAAAATCTAGTCTATAAAAAGGAAGACTAATAATATCGATTAAACTTGGCCTACTGCTACTGCTCTCTTTGCCAATATACTACTTTACCATAGTCTATAGTAGCATCCTCATCCTAATCCTATCCTAACTAATATTATAAATGCGAAAATGAGTTCGTTTGTTTGTTACGCTTTCACGCCTTAACTACTCAACCGACCAACATAAAATTTTGCATACACCTTGTCAGTGGTACAGAATAGGACATAGGGTACCTTTCATCCAGAAAAAATAACTGTTCCAAACCTAACCTAAACTAACCTACATTTAAGCGAGCGAAGCCGCGGGTGAAACCTAGTTTTTTATATAATTATAATTATTTATACTAGTGGTCACCCAATCAAAGTCATAAATCACAGTAACACTTATGAACGTCTAAGTGGTTAGCGAGGCTCCTAATTTACTGAATATACATTTGTATTAGTTGCCAGGTTCAGTCAAAAGGTGCAAGAAACTCAGGGTCACTGTTTTTTTCCATCAAATTATAATTTCAATATTTTACAACTTCTTTATGTGCCAGGTGTAGTAGTCATTATTATAGTCCATATAAAACTAAATTCTAAAAAAAATATAAAATTTAGATAAATTTAATTTATTTCTGGGCGGTCTTGAATTAGACACATTATGACAAATATTGATATTCCAACCTGTATCTCCATTTGGAAAAGTAGTTTATTGATGTATCCAAAACTGAGATATTGGAATAATACCTACTATAAACTTAAAAAAAAATTTCTTGTTCAAAAGGTGACTTACCATGAGCTTTACTAAATATTACTGCATCATTAAAACAGCGTAGACCTAAATCATGATTTAGATCTTAGATAGATGATTTTCTAATCTGACAATGATTGGCGTCTGACGGACGCAGTTCCAAATTCCGTGAGAAAATTTCTTGACAGAAAAACGCAGTTGCATTCACTATTGTTGCGTTAACGTGGCTATATAGACTTTTTAAATTATAAAGCCTTAAATGTGAAACGAACTGGTAAATTGTTTTGTTTAGTACAAGAACACAATTAGTTGAGTTATGGTACGTCAAAGAAAATCACAAAACAACCCCTAGGTTCCTTTTTCCGTTCGCAATTATTTTTCGGTAAACAATTTAATTAAAACCTTTAATGTTCGGTCGTGTAACAAATTACAGACGATATATTACGTACAGACTCATAAATTAACTGCGAGTGCGTAAAAAAATAAATAAATCTATATGCTATGTTTACTCCAAAATTAAATAATATTTGTCTCGGTGCAGGTGTAGACATAGTGATTTACGCATTGACATAAATCATATTGTGCTTAATAGAGATCAAGAAACGGCATTATACTAACAAATATGCGAGGGAGAAAACAATAAGAGTAGTCAGTACACATAATATACTGACTACACTACATACTCAGGCCGTCAAAGTAGAGACCTCAACATCGCCTCGGCTGCTATGAGGGTAATAAGGAGGCCAGTGCTCTTAGACCACACGACTGCTTACCATCAGGTGGAGTGTGGTCATTTTGACGAGCAAAATATATATTACACGTATAATTCACAATATAAATTGTCTACGTCTTAATTACTTTTAAAATTCTTAATTTAATTTAATTTGATTTGTTAAATTATTCTTTAGCTCCAAAACATTATTAATCTAATAAAAGTTATGAATATTGTAATTCACGTAACGACCAATCAGAGCAGAGCGCGTGCTTGAGTGGGGTCGAGGCGCCATCTTTACTTTAGGAGGGCCGACAGTTGTTGAGACACATTTGAGCGATAGCGACTGATCGAGTCGGAACGTTGAGTTGTGAGTTGTGTAAAAAGAAGTAAGATCAGTGCCCTGAACCCACTGCTCGGTCTTAACTGTTATTTTTCATTCGACATTATTGTGAAGTGAAAATACTGTTTATTCTAAATACAAATAGTGTAAAACCGGCATCGTTGTGTTTTGTGCTCGCATATTACCCAGATAACGCCCACTAAACCCGCAACCACTAGTGACGTTGCCATAGAGAACAATACATCTCCGACATCAGAAGTGGGATCTGAACTCCATTCTCACTGGTATACTACGTTTGAGATGCAGCAAAGGAATATGATGCAATTGATCGAGCTCAACAAGCGAGCGCCGTGTGGACAGCTGCGAGATGCTCTCTGTGCTGTTAGTTACAAAAATCCGGTGATTCGTTTTCATTTTATTTCGATTCCGGGGCCGAATGTTCTCTTGTGTAATTATTAATTAATTGTAGCAGACATATTTAAACGCACTCGTTATGATAATTCTGTTCAAATAACTGGTATTGATAATTCCGCTATTTGTTGTACCGAGGAACTCTGATTGAGGTTATTTTTAATAAGAATAAGCTTGCAATTTTGTTCCATATTCTACCCGAATATGTTATAAAACATGAGGTTATAATAGGCCGTCATATTTTAAAATAAGGATTTACAATTACAATAACTTAGTTACTATTTGTGAAGTACCTTCAGTAGGTAATTATTTTTCATAGTGTTGATTTCGAGGTCTACTCGGACAACATGCGAATGTTAATGTTGTTTTAGCTTAAATTTCATCGTAAATGGTTAACGAAAAATGCGTGTGATTATTCGGCTAATCAATCCAGATCTTATCGTTCAACATCGTCCATGCCAATTAAGCTTAGATAACAGGCAGGTTGTACGTACTAAAATTAACGAATAATAATTGTTACAAGCTAGAAGTATTGGTCCTTGTTGTTAGACTTTCGCGAGTCCCGTTCTATTAGTCAAAAAGCGCAACGGTAGTGATCGTATAAGCGTGGACTATCGCGTACTTAATAGAAATACTGTGCCAGATGGTTTTCCTTTGCCTTTGGTTTCGAATTTGATTGTGAGTCTGTTTGGTGCTTAGTTTCTTTAGCTGACTGACTAACAGTGGCAAAAATGACAGCAAAGATTACATAATTGTTATTACTGACGCTTTTAATAAATTGTTTTATTGTTTCACTAGATTTTGCCTGCGTCTTAGTTCGCATAAATGTTGGTTATGTTAAGTAAGGTTATATTAGTTACAGTTCTGGATAAAGTCTTACAAGTTATAAGCCCGACAGGTAGTTAGTGGCAACTAAGGGATGCAGAATTTTAGTCCTTGGTTATACACAGACCTGATTTCAGTTATGTACCTATAGTACCACAAGCCTTTCGGTGGTCTGTCATTAACTATGTTTACAAGCTAGCATAAGCTGGACGTGTACCGCATGACAAGTGATAGTCATCTTGAACTTTTTATCTTATCTTATGTGGGAGCCAGTCAGTGCAGACCGGCGACACTTCGACCCAGTGGGATCTTTTGTGTCGACTCTCTCCCAATAACGACTGCCATAGATGTTCATGGTAGCAGGGACCGACAGTTTAACGTGCTCTCCGAGGCACGGAGCAGGCGATAATTGTCAATCAATACGCACATAATTTCGAAAAGTCATATAACTTCCGAAAGTCAGAGGTGCGCGACGTGGGTTCGAACCAGAGACCCTCTGCATTGCAGTCTGTTGGTCTCCCCACTGAGCTATCGCAGCTCATCTTGAACTTATAAGACATGTAGCGCGACCTTTGGACCTTTCAGTAATTAACGATATTAAAGTAGCAGTAGCTATTTAGAAAACGAGAGAACAAGCGGCAAGAAACTTGGTTTGACTGTAATATAGCTAAACTAATAAAATTCTCGAATGGTGATCTAGTTCTGACTCAAAATGAAAAAAAAAACCGAGTCATACTCTGTTGGATCCTGAGTATGCCATTTAACATTGTGAAATTGCTTGATGGAGGCCGTTATCTTTTGAAGTCCCTTACTGGCAACTGAACTTACAACTACGCTCGCGTTCATATAAAAAATATGCCTTGAAGTGAAGTTCCTTCCAAATTAAACTGCTGTGATTGGGCATCCGATGTTGAGGACATTGGCGAAGGTACCATTGGGAGTACGTAGACACATACCATGGCTACTTGGTGGCACTGTACGCACTTGTCTGTAGTCGTAACTGCAACTCAGATGTGAGTTGTTCAGGGGGCGATGTGCAGCTGGTGGTGCAGCGATGACCTGGGTCTCGGAGGAGACTTTTGTTGGTGGTCGTATCGCGGGAGGCGATAGCGGTATGGGTGACTGCGGTCACTAGCTGTAGAAAAGGCCATGTCATGTCATTGTATGTGATCGAGATAGGTTAACTTTTGATCGTTGGTTCATTTGATTTTGCGAATGATCTTCACTGAGAGGATAAGACATTTAACTGTTGCAAATAAATAAAAAAAAGTTCCCTTAACACAATTTGACCAGGTAGGCCGAGGTTAACAGTTTACTCCAAGATTATTTCTTGTTCACAGATGCACAAGTGGACGTTGCAGATCAATGTGCGATTTGATGGCATCAAGGCTCAATTAGTTCAGCTTTCTAACAAAAACAAGGAAGCCGCGAATTGGCTAAGCGAAACAGTGCTACAATTGTGTTAACAATGCGCCGCAACAACCTAAGGATGTCGGACTCCAGAAGAAGCCACTATTGAATAATAATACTGCAACAAAAAGAAATGCCGCATCGCGACGCACTGCCCGAAAAAGGAAGTGTATGCAAGTTTGGAGCATGTAGACCGTCGAGTAGATGTTTGTACAATGCAGCCAGTTATGGATCACGTTTTATAAAGCCCGGTGAGAAGTTTTCATGTTGTTTCGATGCAGGCGCAGCCCAGGCAAAGTGTAGCTAACTGATTAGCAGGCATAGGACAAGAAACTACATTTACTTCAATAGCTATAGATGTCTTTGTTTAAAATGATTAACTATCGGAGTGTGTCTGTGTGTGTGTGGCGAATAGTCTCTTTATAAGATATCCTAGCAACATGGTGGTTGTTAAGGTTTAGTTAGCTTTGCGAAAGGCAAGGTGGCCACTGAAGGCGAGGTGGCCATTAAAAAAAAAGTCTGGTTGTCATGCTTCATGGTAGGCGAGGAGGCCACTGAAGTGAGGACATTAAAAAAAAAAGTCTGGTTGTCGTGCTTCATGGTAGGCGAGGAGGCCACTAAAGGCGAGGTGGCCACTGAAGGCGAGGTGGCCATTGAAAAGTGAAATTAGTAGAATACGAGGCAAGGTGGCCATTTAGATGTTAATAATAATATTCTACCACATACACACAACACCATCTAGTCCAAACTAAGCAGAGCTTGTACTATGGGTATTGTTAATAATTCAAAATGTGTAACGCAATAAACGGCAAGGTGGCTGTTTCGATACTACTGACTTGATATAGTATGTATGTTGTATGGTCGTATGGAGTCTATTAAGAATTAGATTCGGTAGCGAAAGGCTTATCATTATAGAGCACCTATTCAATGAAAATATCTAAAATGAAGTTGTTGCGCAGAAGATAAGATGTACACGATCTCCTTCAGTAGGTCAGGAGTAGGTCAGGAGTGGCCGAACGATACACCAGTATCTCTTCGTTTTTTTTTCTGCAGATAACGATGATGTGCGGTCTTCAACAACACACGAGGGCGTGTGATATGTCAGGACGGCCGTGTCGGAGGAAGCTATGAGTCGGGTTGATTGTTATTTACACGTATAATTCACAATATAAATTGTCTACGTCTTAATTACTTTTAAAATTCTTAATTTAATTTAATTTGATTTGTTAAATTATTCTTTAGCTTAAAAACATTATTAATCTAATAAAAGTTATGAATATTGTAATTCACGTAACGACCAATCAGAGCAGAGCGCGTGCTTGAGTGGGGTCGAGGCGCCATCTTTACTTTAGGAAGGCCGACAGTTATTGAGACACATTTGAGCGATAGCGACTGATCGAGTCGGAACGTTGAGTTGTGAGTTGTGTAAAAAGAAGTAAGATCAGTGCCCTGAACCCACTGCTCGGTCTTAACTGTTATTTTTCATTCGACATTATTGTGAAGTGAAAATACTGTTTATTCTAAATACAAATAGTGTAAAACCGGCATCGTTGTGTTTTGTGCTCGCATATTACCCAGATAACGCCCAGTAAACCCGCAACCACTACTGACGTTGCCATATAGAGAACAATACATCTCCGACATATATATATATATATATATATATATAATATATATATATATATATATGTATATATATATATATGTATATATATGTATATGTATATATATATATATATATGTATGTATTAATTATATTTTGTATTAACCCTAGAAAGTTAATCATATTTTGATGTACGTTAAAGATAGTCATGCGTCAAATTAACGCATGAGTTTAAATTAGCTGTAATGGCAAGTGTTATTTTTAATTTGAATAAACCAATTGATATTTTATATGTACATACCTTAGAAATCATATATACCATATTTTTTGTTTTTATATTTATTTATTTATATTGAAAAATAACAAAATCTTAAAATCTCTTTTATCCTATCCTAACTAATATTATAAATGCGAAAATGAGTTTGTTTGTTTGTTACGCTTTCACGCCTTAACTACTCAACCGATCAACATGAAATTTTGCATACACGTTATCAGGGGTACAGAAACGGACATAGGCTCCTTTTCATCCCGAAAAAATTACTGTTTCCGAGTAAATCAACAATAACGTTCTTATGATAATAGATGACGCCACGTGTCTTTCGAATCATGATTGAATTATATTATTACAAGCAGAGTACAACCCGAATTGATTAACGCGAGCGAAGCCGTGGGGAAAAGCTAGTAATTAATAAATATTTTTCCATGTCACAAAATACATTTTTAAATATAACTTGCCATTTTCACTTCGTAAAAATATTAGTCAGATACAGCTTTGGCACATATCAATTTTATGCTCTCGAAAAATAACTTTTTGAACTTATTGCACATCAGATTCGCTTTGCGTCATCGCTTCTTCTCTGTCCTCATCTATAAAACCTTCTCCTATGTCACTTTGCACGTCATATTCACTTTCGTGATCTTCTACTTCATTATCAGTGTACGGACAGTCAAGCTCGTCATCTTTTCCTACAAAAGTGTACAGGATACGGTCTTTGTCAAAATGTCTACTTCCCATTATAACGGTTTTTAGTCGCAATATCTACACAAGGATAGAACAATATAAAAATAAGGTACAAAGTATAATATGGTGAAGAAACAATATAATTATGCATTTACGTAAAGATAATCATGCGTCATTTTGACTCACGCGGTCGTTATATTTCAAAATCGGTAACACTTACCTCAGTCACACTTGCGCCTCATGGAAGTAGCAAGCAATGAATAAAATGACCTGAACGCATAGCAACGGATTCGCATTATTAAGGAAGAGAGAGCAATATTTCAAACACCCATGCGTCAATTTTACGCAGATTATCTTTCTAGGGTTAAGAAGGCTTCAATTTTTCAGACTTCACATATCTTCGAGAACATTATGGAGAACTCTCAGACAGTTTCCTTACGATGTTTTCCTTTACTGTTAAAGCAAGCGATAATTAACTATTCAATACGCACATATCTCTGAAAAGTCAGAGGTGCCCGCCTTGAGATCAAACTCGAGACCTCAGCGTTGCACCAATGGTCTTCCACAAGGCTCTCGACCTGACTTGACCTGTGCCTGGTTGCCGGCAATTAGCTTATCCTGTAGAACCTAAATCATAGTAGTAAAATATTTTATACATCTCTGCCCTCCCTAAGACTGGTCATGTAAAGGTCATAAAATTATAACTCAGCTATCTTCTAGGACGAAATTCATAATATAGAATCAACTTGTTATGTGGCTGTAAGTATTTCGAAGATACAGGCATTTTTTAGATGAGTAGTAGAGCCTAGCTGATTTCACCATGAATGGGCCGGCTCGACCGGGGAAGAACTACCACTCTCACAGAATATCGACGTGAAATAGCAGTATTCCTATTGTTGTTTCGTTCGGTGAGTGAGAGTGCCGGAGGCCCAATAACCCTTTCTCCACCTTCCCGCTCCTTCTCCTCTTCTTTATTTCCTAAAGGTTCGGCAACGCGCAAGTGATGCCTTTGGTATTGCAGGCGTCCATAGGCTACGGTGACCACTTACCATCAGGTGGTCCGTATGCTTGTTTGCCATTTTAGTAGTATATATAAAAAAGATGGTGTTACAAGAAGGCTTAAGTTAACTACATGTACTTAAAATACAACTTAGACCACGCAAAGTCCAGTTGTTCGGTAGCGGTGTCTGTGCATGTACAGTAGCGCATGCCAACTCGCTTTTTGTTCGAGCACTAACTTTGTTAAATATGCTTCTGATATCAGAATCGGAGTGTGATCTGTTTGCTTCGGGATGGATGGATGTGTCGTGTAGGTTTGAGATTTTGTGAGATGATGGATATTTAGTTAATTATTTATTTTATGCTACGAATCTTTTCTTTTACTCATGTAAGCAGATGTAATAATAACACTATGCATCACCAAAAAAATCACCCATCTCCCGAGTGGTAATACGTTTTGGGTATACTTAGTAAACAACTGAAAACAAACTCATATTTAAATATCACATCAGAGCAGCGATAGCTCAGTGGGGAGACCAACAGACTGCAATGCAGAGGGTCTCGGGTTCGAACCCACGTCGCGCACATCTGACTTTCGGGAGTTATATGGCTTTTCGAAATTATGTGCGTATTGATTGACAATCATCGCCTGCTCCGTGCCTCGGAAAGCACGTTAAGCCGTTGGTCCCGGCTGCCATGAACATCTATGGCAGTCGTTACTGGGAGAGTGTCGACACAAAAGATCCCACTGGGTCGAAGTGTCGCCGGTCTGCACTGACTGGCCCCCACATAAGATAAGATAAGATAAGATAAATATCACGTCCCAAAACATAAATAACTGCAATTTTACTTTGTTTACTTTCCGCAACAGTTGTTCGAGGTTAATTATAAAATTATATCATTCATGTGTACAAAAGTCATCAAAATACTTAGATTGCTCATAAATCCGCATTCTGCGTGTTTGTATTAATTCCCCTAACTTATTTTGTTACGTTTATGGTCAATTCACTCCAAAAAGGGAGAAAAAGCCGCCTTTGTTTGAGAAGTGCAATGAAGCTTATTTTAAGATTGCAATTAAAAATCAAGAGTAATCATGGGTGCCTAAAGTGTGTTATTTGAAATGCTCTAAATATTTGACGGGTTGGCACAAGGGTATTATGGAACTTTTGGTGTACCAATGCAGTGGCGTGAAACTAAAATCAAGTAATCACGTCATAATTATACAAAACTGGCCTCTCAGATCCGGTTTTATGCTTGATCAGAAAAATGTTAAAAATGAACCATTTGTACCATCTAAGAAAATCATTTTACCGAAGTTACACATCCAACTTGGTTTAATAAAGAATTTTGTAAAGCACTCCCCAAAGAAGGACTTGGACTTTTGTTTCTTAAAATAAAATTTCCTACGCTGAGGCAAATTGCCTCGGCAACCACAAATCGCTGGATTTCCATGAAAAAATTAAACTGATGCTGGATGCATATCACAAGCTAGGACCTAATATGACGTTGAAAATGCATTTCCTACACTCTCATTTAAGTTTCTTGCCCGATAAAATGGGTGTAGTAAGTGATAAACACGGTAAAATTCCAGAGTATGAGAGCGTTATCAGGGTAGATGGGAGCCAGTAATGCTTGCAGACTACTGTAAGACCATACAGAGGGATACTACTACTACTAGAAATAAGAAGAAAATCCAATCGTTCCAAAAAACAAGGTTTTTTAATGTAGAATAACAATTTATGTCACTGTACTTCATACAATTTTACGTAAAATCAAAAATGCGTTTCACTAGTAAACTTGATGTGATGAAACAACAACATTTAAAACATATTATATTTTATGTTGTTGTGTACTGAGCCTTGTCCAAAAAGAACGCAACATTTTGACGACAATAATAATTGAGAATAGAAGAGAAAAGATGTTTTGCCACCTTATAAGACATGACGACTTTATGTAAAACATCATAGGAGGAAAAGAGGAAAGAGGGGAAGGTGCAGACTCAGAAGGGTATTCACAGATCAAATCAAAGAAAAGGCAACAGTCATGTCTTATAAGGAGGTCAAGGTATTGGCCGATAATCGAGAAAGATGGCGTATACTCCACCGACAAGAGCAAAGCTCTTAAGTATAAAGAAAAGAAGAAAATAATGTTAGATATAAGTTTTAACTTGTACTACGATTTGGTGTATACCGTTATGTTGTCCATTTATTTTTGATAATAAATAAGTAATGTTAGTTCAACGTTGACTAGATTATACACTTGCGAACTACGAGGCCTAAATGTTGAATTTTCGATTCTATTATTAAAAGTAACTGAGTATCTTAACAAAAGTAATAAGAATATCGTAAATTATTTATAAATAATGGCAACGAATATTTTGCAACATCTTAATAATATAAACAGTATTCAATGTGTGGAACAATGACTGTGCATATCATGGCCGATTCTTCTCATAATTTACTTTGAAGTACTGAAATATACAGGTGTTAAAATACATATGTATTAGTTAGTTTGAAATCGTATTACGTGGAACCTAAACATGGTAATGTATGTATTTTACAGCTTACCATCACATGCATACATACGATATAGCAGGTTATGATATCCTAACAAATATTTTAAATGCGAATGTGTATTTCTTTGTTACGCTTTCACGCCTTAACTACTCGACCGAACATCATGAAATGCCGCATACATATTGTCAACGGTACAGAAAAGGACACTGAGTAGCTTTCATCCAGATAAAAAGTAGTTTTGCCGAGGAATAGAATTTTTTTAACATAATCCACACTAACGCGAGGGAATCGTAAAATCTAATCTATACGAATATTATAAAGCTGAAGAGTTTGTTTGTTTGATTGGTTGGTTGAACGCGCTAATCGCAGGTACTTCTAGTTCGAATTGAATAATTATTTTAGTGTTAGATAGTTTATTTATCGAGGAAGGCTATAGGCTATATAACATCACGCTACGACCCATGGGGGCGGTGTAGTAACTATGTATAAACGCGGGTGAAACCGCGGGCACAGTAATTAATAAAATCGCAAATCAAAGAAAAATTTCATACAAAACTGATCAAAATATACGGTAAATCTTATGTTACATTCTCCCTGCGGGTCTGCCAATCTGCAGTGGGTCAATGTGGTGACTATTGGCTGCCCTTCTCACATTGAAGAGAGGCCTGTCCCCAGCAGTGGAACAGTTTAATACAGTGCTGATATTATATTGCATGTTGCGACACATTAAAATGATTGTGTATTAATTAGTCATTATTTATAGTTTTAATTAGTGATGTAGAAATTATGTTACCACTACTGTAATGTATGTTTCAATAACTTGAATAAACAGTTTCAAAACAAGATACCTTGACTGACTTCATTATTTTCAAAGACATTAAAAGTATATTAGTGAACTATTTTGCAGCGGTTTTGATAATGCGGTTAATTTGTGTACAAGAAAAGCTAAAATAGAAACTATCAGTCTTTAACACAAGGATTTTAAGGGTACCTACGCCAATAACAAAGCTCATTCAATATTATTATAACACAAATGTTATAAATATAACTAGATAAATATATTACAACTAGATGTTCCCGCGGTTTTACCCGCGTTTATCGTTACTGCGCCGCCTCCATGGGTCGTAGCGTGATGTTATATAGTCTATAGCCATCCTCGATAAATAGGCTATCCAACACTAATAGAATTTTTCAAATCGAACCAGTAGTTCCTGAGATTAGCGCGTTCAAACAAACAAACAAACAAACTCTTCAGCTTTATAATATTAGTATAGATTAAACTGCTTTATACGGATTTTATCGCGTTGTTTATAAACATATTTATTACCTAATTTTGACAATATTACACTACTGAACGTATAGTATTATTGTTACCATTTCTAATTATTAAAAACATTTATATTTAAATTTACACTATAAATAAGTTTAAATAAAAAGCACATTCGCGGAAACGTAAGACAATATGACCTAGATATTTTAGGGGTTTGATCGAATTGATCAGAATGAAATTTTATAAGGAATTCAGGTATGACAATGTGTTAAAATAATATAGATGTACTATTTTAACACATTATAATATATAAAAATAAGTATATCTATTATTTTATTATATTAGGCATGAATAAGGTAAAAACCTTGATTCATATCTAAACTATTTTTAAATAATATTATTATAATTTTACAGGATATTATTATGATACACGTATCTAAAATTGATAATATAAAAAATTACTTTAAATAAGAAATAAAATATTATCAACGTAACTTCAATATTTAGATTTTAGATTGTTCATATTATGAACAATCTTAAAGGATACTAAATGTGGTTAATTATTTGCTATACATAAGCCCTTTGCTAAACTCCAACCCTGGAGCAAGTTACGAAATATTATCTATGGATATACTAACTTATAAACAACAACAATCCGTATCCTACACAATATAGAACCTCGTATTCCAAAAAACATTATTATTTTTCTATTCCCATAGTTTTAAATATCCTAGGTATAAATGCACTATTATCTATATATTAATACGTAAAGCGAAAACTTTGGATCCCTTTTTACGAAAATTGGGCGGACGGAGGAATATGAAATTTCGCAAACTTATAGTTTATACAGAGAAGAAGTGACGAATGCTTATATTTTTTTAAATTATGCGTAAAAATACATTAAATTAATGAAAAAACAGTACACGCACACAACCATGCATTTGACACACGCAGTGGAAGCGCGTTACTATGGTTACATAATTATATCAATATAATGACATATATCAGCAATATCTTACAGTCAAACTTTGGTCGAATTTCGAGCACTAGGCGATCGCTAGTCTTCGTAATTATTTGACCACATGGATGCAGTAACAGTTTCTAAATGTATATTTGGGAGGCGTCTTGTGTCATAAATACAGATATCCAGTAGTTCAATAAAAAAGCCATATCGACTAAGTAAACCGCATTTCAAAATTTTAATTTAATATATTGTAATAAGACTTTCAATTAAATTAATAGTAATAATTTTAAAATTACACATGTAAGTTTATTGTATTTGTAACTCAAATACGATGTCCAATCGCCTTTGTATTAATTATATAAGTATTTTAGATTATATTTAAAATAGAAACTGCACTGAGAAAACTAATATAAAATCTATAAACTTCAAGTCACATATAACATCAGGTTAACACAAAGATAACCGACATCCATAACCCAATGATACAGTATATATAACCTTTGAACGACTTCACGATTTGATGTAATTTATTGGAAAAGCGATAAACTTCCTAGAGGAACAATTTGATTCGAAATAAAATCAACAAAACGTCCATTTCATTCCAAGATTCAATCGCGCGATACGATTATGTCGATAACAATCGGGCTATCGTGTACTTAGTATACAAAAATTAAGGAAAACTTACCTCAATTAGTATGCCCATCAAACTCGTCACTTACAAACAAAAGAAAAAAGTCCTTGAATGATAATAAACTGACACAAAAAAAAGTTTTTATAAAAGTCACTTAATTTTTATAACAACACACAACACACATTTAAAAATAGAACACTGTTTTAAGTTTAAAAAACGAATTCATACACTTTTTCACAAGGACTTTTAGGGTTGTACCCGGAAAATTTCGAGCGTGCACTTTTCAGCGTGTTTCGTATGTTGGTATCGCGAAAGTTGTGAGAACGAGTGTTCGTGGCGTCAGTAGGGCTGCCACTGCGATGTGCGGTGCGTAGCGCGCCTGCGTAACTTAGCGCCCACCGTCTCTGCACTCCTGATACATTTCTGTTTCAATTAATCCCAGCACTGTACTCAATTACACCTACTAGTGCTTTGCTAGTAGGTGGCAAGTTCAAACTGTTCACACAGTATAAAAGTGATGAAATATTTTTATTAAAGTACTAAATTAGAGTTCCAATTTAAGGCTGCCATATTATGTTAAAATCTATACATTTTTGGCATAGCAAATTTCTTTGCTGTGTAATCCATTATATTAATAGAAGATACTTGAAAATAAGTTAGAAATACCGCCCTATTGTTAGAAATTTAAACTTTTTTGACTACATGGATGACATTAATTGAAATGCATTGTCACTTTTAAAACTTTTATATGTTAAACCAAATATGAAACCAACGGTCACTTCTAGATGACTAGCCGAAAAGGTACAAAAAAAAAACGTGTGATCCACAGATAATAATTGTTCCTATATCTGTAATGTCAATGTTTGTAAAGTGTGTAAACACTTTATGCCGAGGAATAATTCCTACGAATAATACCTGGTTGCCTGCTTGAGACTAATATTTTTATAAAAACAAAAGGTCGTATGCTTTTCTATGCCATATGGGTATTTTACTTGAATTTTCCCCGCAGTAATACATATTATAGTATACATAATGATTATATTATTCTACAGAACATTTCAATGAAATCATAAAGTGGACATATTTATTTATTTTATAATTATTTATATAATTAAATTATATTATATAATAAATTATTGTGATGCAATTTTCTGTGTTTGTATTTATATTTGTTTGCTTCACGAGAATGAAATGAAGAAGGAGAAATAAAAAGAGATTGCAGGAAACTTTGCCTAAAGATCAAATCAAGTTCTAGATTTTATATACGTCTTACTGTATATATTAAATCAGTGATAATCCAAAGTTAACTTCAGTTATTTCATTTCTTTTGTATTTGCCTATCATTAATAATTAATTCATCGTATAGTTAATATTCTGACTGCACGGATGGCATGGTGGTGGCCGCCTCGCCTAGCCACTGCCGAGTGTTGGGGTTTGATCCCCACACGGCACAAAATATTGTGTCATTCACATATTAATAGTTGTTCCGAGTTTGGGAGTTTTTTGTGTCCGTTTGAGTGTTTGTAAGATCCCCGTGACAGGAATTATTCCTAATGCGGCAGTTGTCTTTCTAATAAAGAAAAACTGATGGTCCTCCAAATATAATGGTGATATACATCATTATGTAAAGGAAAATTATCCATTGATCCTAGCTTAAAACTATTTTGACGTCAATTTGACTAATCACTCAAAATATTAAATTACATATTATACCATGTAGGAATAAGTACACAAATAGTTATTTCATACGAGGCCCTTGCATAAATTCAACGCAAGTTACTACAGGCACGCCGTCTTGCGGCGAACTTGATAGAATAGTTGATCATATTCGTTCTCACTCAACCGAAAAATTACTTGAAGCATAGACTTTCAAAAATATTAGCTATTTGCGTTAAAATCTTCATAATATAACGAGATGTTTTGATTTATGGGCAATATTATTTTTACGTTAGGATAGAATTATTATAAAAGTTAATTTATGTTGCTTATTTACATATTAGGTATTAGAAGTATAATGATATGTGCTAAAATATATTCAGTTGTCTTAATAATTTAAAGACAATGCACTCCCTTTTGACATAATAAATGGTTAATACTGTAGCCATTATTTATGTGGATTATTATGATTAAAATCGAGGTGCATTATAGTTTTAAAACTAGATTAGCAGGCAAGCTTGCTATAGCAAATAAATTTGCAGACGCTTTGCTGCTGAAAATGTTCTAATGAAACTTTGCCCGACTTGGCTTACCAACTCGAGAATTTCTTTTTAAATTCACGGTCAAGAAAAGTGTTATTTGACAACTTAGTTATATAAAACATTGTACGGGCGGGCAGCAGTTAGGAAGGCGACTGCCGACATAAGATCGCGAGTTCGATATCCGAATCTGGTAGTGTTATTGAAATTTCCGTCAAGAAATTCTACGTGGCCGCATGAAGTATGAAACTGTGCCCAGTAGAGATTCTACTGGGCACAGTTATAATCATATACTCTGGATTTCAGGTTCACCCTCTATTACGTGGATCCTAAAAATCTGGTGACATATGGATATAATCTAGGTCAAAAATCTGCATTTTTTTATGTTGCTTGTCAAAATTACCACAGTCCGCTTGATGGTAAGCAGTTCTGTGATTTAAGAGCAGTGGCCTCCACACCGTCCTCATAGTTGCTGAAGTGAATTTGAGGTCTTCACTTTGACGGCCTAATATGTTTTACTTAAATAATGATGCACCCAAACTTACCAACCACTATATAAACAATGATTCACAGAAAGCATGACAGTGAAATGCGGGTTATAAGTTAGTATGATAAGGTTAAAAATAAAAGTACCTCACATGTTACGTGGGGAACAAATGTCTTTCCATGCCACTTCCGCCTGGCCCGAGTGTTTACTCGGGGCAGACCCAAGAAATGCTGGCTTGACGTCGTAAGAGATGACATGCGTGCCAACAAGCTCACACCACAGGACGCTATAGATCGTGCGAAATGGAGAAGACTTAGCAGGAAAGCGGACCCTGGGTTCCAACGCCAACGCCGCGGATGCAACCGGGATAAACGCGAAGATGATGATGATGATGATGACAATAGTTAAGTCTGATGCCTGTATTATGGGCAAAGAGTACAAATATAGTGATAGCTTAGCGCGTGACCGTTGGACTGCTACGCAGAGGTCTCAAGTTCAAAAACACGGCACAAAAGTTCAATTTTTAAAATTGATTTGCGTTATAGTTAATGATCATCAATCGCTTTAACGGCGAAGAAAAATATCATGAGGAAACCTGCATATCTGAGAGTTCTTTGTTTTTCAGAACTAATGTTCTCGAAGATATGGACAATGAGTTAAGATATTATGTATAGTCTTTTAACCCGCAGTAGGCCAGCGTGGTGGACTATGGCCTAACCCTTCTTACATAAAGAAGAGGACCGTGCCCAGCAGTGGGACAGTTAAATACAGAGCTGATATTTTACATATTATTATACAAATGTAAAATTAACTTAGCAGAAAAATAATATTTCGCACACTTTTTTGTACGTCGTGATATTTATGATTACCCTTTACCATACCGATTAATGATTGGAAAACAATTATCATCTACGAGCTTACTCGCGGCTTCGCTCCCACTTGCATGATAATGTCCTGTCCCTTGTCTGCCCATACACAATCTACATGTAATCCGGTCATTAAGATATAACACTATGTGCCAATATAAACTTGCCACCTATTACGGTGCATGAGATATAGCCCGCTGACGGAGAACGGATGGAGTGCGAGGCTTAGTAAAGAGTCCCATTGGTACCTTTCGGGTACGGAACCCTAAAAATTATAACGAGTATATTTTCCCATTTATAATATTAAAAAAAATTGTAACTAGAATATGATTGACAATTAGCCATGGTCGCATTTTATGAACGTCTCAATGCGAGCATGGTATTTAGTCAATCAGAATTTAAAGCCTTTCTAGACCTTCTGCTTATAAAACCCTAAAGAAAATTTTGCCTTATAATATAATTATGACTCGAACTTTCTACTATTTTAACAGATGCCTTATGTGCCTATAGTATAGCCTACATAATTGCACTAGGATTTTAAAAGGCTTCTAAAAGATCAATACTATTTGAACCGTCAGACAAATGCTTGATTACCTGATTGACAATGACCAATCAAATCACATGATATGAGCTTTTTGATTCGTCGTTAATTAACCTTTCAGACAGTCTCACATCGTGGATAAAACTACCTCAGCCTTAGTTCTAGGCTCCAACGACTACGGTGCTTTATATATGCAAAAATAATTTTGTAATCGAACTCGTAGTTCCAGAGATTAACGCGTGCAAACAAAGAACAAACTCCTCAGCTTTATTATATTTGTATATGTCGGAGCGTCAAGAAAATAATCATTGGAATGTAATTTATTTCTGTAATTGGAGTTGAATAAAGCGCCATCTGTTGGTTTGTTTCGGAACGTCAAGCGGAAGCTTTAGTGAGGTCGCCATCAATGTGTCAGTTGAAGTGACAGTTATAACTGTCAGTGTCATATTGAAGTTATATAAGCGCCGGATACTCGTGCGCGGGCACATTCGGTTGACGAACTCGCTGCGTTACGGATCAAATCAGAGATAATCACAGTAAACCTTTATTGTTTTATTTCTCTTGTATTTGCCTATCATTAGTATACGTACGAAGTATAATACCACGCCTATATTTTGTTGCTACATCATGTCAAAAGTGAGTTTGCCGTCCTTACTCTCCGACATATAGAGTAGTTGAAAACTTTCTCTATTAATTTGCAATGACGTACTTTTCGGCAAAATTTTCGTGTTACAAGGTAAAATAATAAGGAAAAGTCACATGACCCGCAATACCATAACCGGTTCACCGTGACTGATCGATGACGAAATATTATTACTAGAAAACCCTGAGCTTATGCTCGAATAGTCGAAGCTTTTACGCGTCGTTTGTTCCTTCTCATTATATCAAAATCTTTTTGCCTTCCTATTATAAAGAGGCCGAGACTCATCGTTTGGGTTTATAGACTCTTAGATGTCTGTGGTCCGAAGATTAGACCCTTTTATACCGCCGATACGTGGACGATATTTTAGACTATGGACTTGCTGAAACACAAAAGCAATTGTTAAGCCGCTGTCCCACGGCGGCCCACGATGTACACGTTTTGGGCAGTTTTAAGCTGGAAAGGCAATCTATAAATAGTCATTTAGTTCTTCATATTGTATTTTTAGGATCGCACTACGATTGCTGGGTTGTCTCAAAAATCTTATAAGGTATTCAATTATCACAAACATAAGTGAGCAAAATTATAGTGCTGTTAGATTAGAATAAACATTTGTAAAGATAGGTAAAACATCAATGTCCTGATGTAACATACATACACACTCGTAGACAGAGGTGATGAAATCTCACATTTAGTCATATAATATAGTATAGGTCTTTATGACAGAGTTTCAGACTACTGAATCTTTCTAGACAGAACACCAAAATACAATACTTTTACCGATCTGAGAATTACATCCGACACGTTATTGCAATTAATATCGCTGCGTCAACAAGGTAAAGCAGAATTCGATAAAAATATTTCAAGATTTTGATTGTTCCCGTTCTTTGTGCTTAAGACAAAATCCTTCAGCCGCATAGACTATACTAGACCCGAAGCCTATTTGGGTTACTTAAAAAATACTTGATGACATGTGGGAGTGCAAATACAACTTATCCTTCTGCGAGGGCAATCGGCGTGAGTCTATAATTACGTGTGTGTTTCTACTACACACCCGCCGAATGCGCATGGAATCTGCCACTGTGGGTTGGCGGCTTAATGTATATAATAGTAGAAATTGTGCTGAGGCACACATTCTTTGAACATCAGACATTATTTTTTACACTACCAAGGTGGCTAACAAGCATACGACCAATGCGATAGGTAGCGGTTACCATAGTCTCTAATAATAATATAAGCCCTGTATTTGAACTGTCTTACGGCTGAGAAAGGTTAACCCATAGCTCAGGGCGGTTTAATAATAATAATAATAATCATTTATTCAACTTAAATTGGTACAAATGGATACAGAGCTTATGTTACATCGTAAAGGTAATATATAAGGGGTGCCTGTACTAGGGTAAACCTGTGCCACAGGCATTGGCAGACTTCGCATATTTTCAAGAGCATTATGGAGACCACTCTGACATCCAGGTTTCCTCACGATGTTTTTCTGCACCAATAAATCAAGCAACAATTAATTAATAATAGTAATAGTTGTTGTCTATGATTGCTTGCAATACCATGTCATAGTCATAGTCGATCCTAGATAACATTAAATGCAAAGAATAAAAGAGGTGTGACACTCCTATTCAAAGAACGCAACGCAGTTAGCTATAACGCCTATTTATCGGATCTTACGCCTATCCCTATAAGAGGATAGTATATTCTCGAGTGATCTGGCGCACTGTACTAGTCAGTCACTATACTCGAAGAAGTATTATCATCACTAAGGAATTGGCAAAGCCCGACTTTGCGATTTTTTTTTTTTTATACATCTAAGGTGGCAAACAATCATACGGCCTGATGGTAAGTGGTCACCGTAGCCTATAGACTCCTGCAACACCAGAGGCATCACTTGCGCATTGCCGATCCTTTAGGAAAAAAAGGAAGTGGGAAGGAGAAGGAGCGGGAAGGGGTAAAGAAGTTGATTGGGCCTCCGGCGCTCTCACTCACCAAACGAAACACAACAGTAGTACTATTTTACATCGATATTCTGTGAGAGGGTAGTACTTCCCCGGTCGACCGGCCCTTTATGCTGAAAACATCGAAGCTCTACTTAAAAAATAATCCGACCTATTTATCAATTCAAGACAAAATTATAACTAGTCACAGATAAAATATGAGCAGCTATGCCTCAGCTTTATCGTACGACATATGGATAGCTAAGTATGGAACTGACACTAGTAGCCGAACGAACTCAAAGTTGCCATGCCTACACTATTTCCGTGCCTTTGTGGCACGGAGAGAGCTTAGGGCTTTTATTTGCTCGGAGCACGATAAAATTAAGCATTCCAACAATAAGCTCGTCTTTTAGTGACGAGTGTGCAAAATGGTGTTGTCAAATCTGATGCTTTGATTTGTTGAGGCAATATACATTAAAAACTACATGGCAAGAACTCTATACATCAGACAATAGTTAAATCATAAGACAATGAGTTAAATATATCATTTATGTCCATTTCTCAAGTAAGAGGTGGCAAGTTTATTGCAGTCTTTAAAAATGTGGCCTGTTAATCTTATCTTATCTTATGTGGGGGGGCCAGTCAGTGCAGACCAGCGACACTTCGACCCAGTGGAATATTTTGTGTCGACACTCTCCCAATAACAACTGCCATAGATGTTCATGGCAGCCGGGACCGACGGCTTAACGTGCTCTCCGACGCACGGAGCAGGCGATAATTGTCAATCAATACGCACATAATTTCGAAAAGTCATATAACTTCCGAAAGTCAGAGGTGCGCGACGTGGGTTCGAACCCAAGACCCTCTGTATTGCAGTCTGTTGGTCTCCCCACTGAGGTATCGCTGCTCGCGGCCTGTTAATAAAATAACCATATGGCTGCACATATATTAGATCATTGTCATTGTTATATAATTTTCGGTATTACCTTTTTACTAAGTGCTATTGTTATACCTATAGATATCTTGCAAGTTTTCTGTTGCTAAAATTATAATACATAGATTCACGCCTGTTTCCCAAAGGGGTAGGCAGAGACTACGGATCAAATTCAAACTTTATTCATAAACAATTTTTACATTGTGTTTGAATGCATAGTTATAAAAAAATTTATACAGTAACATATTATAATTATTCAAATTCCATGACATTAAACATTACACATACACCATTAAACATATTTCCATTTGCTACGAACCTGACAAACTTCTCTGGCTTCATTCACTTTCATCACATTCCTCATACAAGCCCGTCGGTTCAAGGAGCTCTTAACCTGGCCTTTGGTCAGAACGTCTCCGATCTGATCGAGACAAGCAACATATTATCTGCCAATTGTTACCTAATGATATATTTGTAGCTGCTTTGCGCAGTAAATCACTCCATAAGAGGTATCGCTTGCATGTTGCTGACCATGGGAATAAGAGCCGCTTCGTTGATAGCACGAGAATAAAAAACACTAGGTATCCAGTAAATAACATAACTCACTTATCTAACCCGTCAATACTGAGGTCTCGTTACTTAATGTCTCATACCATTTTTAGTTTTATCTTTGTCTAGCTTTTACACGCGACTTCGTACGCATTTGATTTGGAAGTAGATATCTATGTTTTTTCAATTCTAGGCGGCATGTCAAGATGAAACATGCAGCAAAATTTAAGTTTTACCTTCAGAAATATCATTATGAAATTCGCATTTAAGTTGCTGCATTAGTTTCTGTGTTATGCTTATATAAACAGATAGACAGAGGAAATTCTGATAATAATTATTTTGGCTTCTAGAGTTCAAGACCTTACATTAAATTTAAAATTTCAGCCCTTTATTAAACTGTCCCACTGCTGGGCACGGGTCTCTTCTCAGTATGAGACGTATTAGGCACCACGCTGGCCCAGTGCGTGTTGGCACACTAACATTAATTCGTCGAGAACATTATGGAGAATTCTCAGATATGCAGGTTATCACGATATGTTCTGTTGCCGTCTTCAGCACATTTAAATTTTCTTAATTATCTCCTATTTACAGATATCCACCAGTTACAATTTTATTACATGTATAACTTAATATTTATACTTTTTGTTATTTAGCAGCGATCATTTTAAGGGTCTGCAGGTACTTCCCCAAAGGTAATCCAAGTCTTAAAGACTCCTAAATAAAAATTCTTCAGTCTTATTTTTCTGCACTGTAATAACATGTTCTCCGAAATCAATTTGAAAGCGTAATGCAGATTCGTAAAAAGATCATCCGTTTCTCATAACACAATATTAACTTCTGCTCACTCAGAAAGATAACTTTTTGTTTAAGGAAGTAAAACAGTCAGAATCGATTTCGTTTAGTGTTACTTTTTCTTTGTCTTTTTGGTTGAATTCGTTACGATCTCTTTAGTAGCGTTTGATTTTTTTAAATTGCGATTTTATGCGTTCCATATTTGACTTTATGATATATTATAAGTGCTTTTTATTGGCAATGTAGTTAAAAATAAATGTTGCTTTTAACATTTGAAATACCCATATCTTTAATTAAAATGGTGCTTAAGTATTTGCTTTTCTTAACAATAGTTGTCAGTACTTTGTTCATACAACCTTAGCCATATTAAATATTGTTAATAATGTATATTTAATAGGGAGAGGGCCTGGAGATTTGTCATACAGGTCTTTAATCTAGTACAGACTACAGCTCTCTCAAAGGTTTAAATTTAACTTGTAACGAATGTATTCACATGTATGTACCCTTGAGAGAAATAAAACATAAACATAAAACATATTACTTATAATATATAAGTATTAAAACCAACATTTACTTTGTTATGGTCAGCCGATTGAAAGTGCTTTACGTAAAGTAGAGCACTTTAAGCCATTCTTTGAACATGAGATAATATAATTATGAACCACTAGTTTTCACCGGCGGCTTCGCTCGCGTAAATGTAGGTTAGGTTAGGCTAGGTTTGCAACAGCTATTTTTTCTGGATGAAAGGTACCCTATGTCCTATTCTGTACCCCTGACAACGTGTATGCAAAATTTCATGTTGATCGGTTAAGCAGTTAAGGCGTGAAAGCGTAACGAACAAACAAACTCATTTTCACATTTATAATATTAGTTAGGATTAGGGTTATATTTAAACGCATTAAATTATAATTTTTCGTATCTGTCAGTATTCTAAAACCTTAAGCGATTGCATTACATTATAAGTAGTTACTATTCAGTCTTACTTGTCCTACTATTAATTTGATGAAGCAATGATCCAAAGATGTTACACGAGACTATTGAAATTGAAAAAGCATCCTTATTTCTATATAGACGACTAGCTGTGCCTGCGGTCTCACCCGCGTCATTGGTATTTGTGCTTACTGCGCCACTCCTGTGATCCGTAGCGTGATGTTATATAGCCTATGTCCTTCCCAGGGTCTCAGGCTATCTCCATTCCAAATTTCATCTAAATCGGTTCAGTGGATTGAGCGTGATAAGGTAACAGACAGACAGACAGACATACCGACAGACAGAGTTACTTTCGAATTTATAATATTAAGTAAGGATAAGGATAATAGGAATGTACCACAATCTTGGGATCCAATAATAAAATTAATTTTACTACTTAAACAAGAAGTAGTAAAATATCACTTAATGTTATTCATTCTTTTAAAGAAAATTTCCACACTGGTATTCATTCTTGGGTCATGGGTGACTTTGCCAAACATTCAAGCAATGGTAAAAAAAACACCCAGATTTGGCACAACTATTTGTGGATCACACAATTGTTTTGCAGTCGAACGCACAACACACAGCGCACTGGTAGTGGTGAGGCGACCACAGTCAGTATATAAGCCATCTGTAACAGCTTAACTTGAAGATGTAATTATATTTTCTCCCTAGCCTTTATTATTCCCAAGTCACTTGGAGTCGGCTTTCTAGACTAACCAGATTTGACTGGATATCAGTTTTTACACGGAGCGGTTGCCACCTGACCTCCGCAACTCGAAGGCTAACTATACACTAAGGCTAGACCAGTGTCAGGATATTAGAGAACACTGACTTCCCAATAACGACTGCCATAGATGTTCATGGTAGCAGGGGCTTTGCTTAACGTGCTCTCCGAGGCACGGAGCAGGCGATAATTGTCAATCAATACGCACATAATTTCGAAAAGTCATATATCTTTCGAAAGTCAGAGGTACGCGACGTGGGTTCGAACCCAAGACCTTCTGCATTGCAGTCTGTTGGTCTCCCCACTGAGCAATCGCTGCTTTAATTATATAATACTAAAATTTCCCGCGGCTTTGACCGCATTAATCTAGATTTTCAATAATTTTCTGGGTGATTGTAACCCTCTGTACCCCTGACAAAGTGTATGTAATGATGATTAATTGAATAGTTAAACCGTAACAAACAAACTCACATTCGCATTAATACGATTAAATAGGATTCAAAATGTTGTTGAACAAATAAATCGCTGTAAAATAAGTTGTTCTATTTTAAAATAAATACATACATCCTACTAATTAAGCATTGGCTTAAAACATGATGTATGGATTAGCAGATTAGGGCCACAAATCGCTGACCGTATTGGTCTCTTTTATTAGTTAACAAAAAACGCGTATACAAACTACGGATTTAATTTATTTTCGTCCGTTAATTTTGACAGTAATTACCCCTGGATTAGGTTATCTATTAAGGTTTTATCTTTAGCTAAATCTTTTTAAAATTAGCATCTCTAAAATCTTCAGATAAGCTGGCTTTTCTTTTTAGGGTTCCGTACCCAAAGGGTAAAACGCGACCCTATTACTAAGATTCCGCTGTCCGTCTGTCTGTCCGTCTGTCACCAGGCTGTATCTCATGAACCGTGACAGTTAGACAGTTAAAATTTTCACAGATGATGTATTTCTGTTGTCGCTATAACAAAAAATACTAAAAACAGAATAAAATAAATATTTAAGGAGGCTCCCATACAACAAACGTGATTTTTTGCTCGATATTGATAACGGCAACAGGTGACGCTTGAAATATTCGCAAAATATTTAGTTATATATTCACTTTAAAAATAAATAATTAAATTAAAATAAAACAAATATTTAAGGGGGGGGGCTCCCATACAACACACGTGATTTTTTGATAATGGTACGGAACCCTGCGCGAATCCAACTCGCATTTGGCCGCTTTTGTTTAAGAGTTGGTTTACCTAATAATCTAAAATAAAAGCCAAAAATCTGTTGTTCAATACTGTAGCGCTTTGATAGTAAACAATATTGTTTAAAGGCACACATATTTTTTTTATGTGTAACCAAAATGCGGCTCGTAAGTAAATTAACCGGCTTCTATTATAAGCTGAACAACAAACTACCAAACTGTCTAAACTGCATCGAAATGCCTTCAAAGAATTTTTCGTATAGCTCGAATAAACAAAAAAGGCAGGAAGTCAAGAAAATTAATATATTATCTTTTCTTAACATTTTCAGTACAATATTTTTAATTTGTAAAGAAGCCGTGTTCTTTGTAGTTTTTAATTTGTCAAGTCTTAGAATACATAATTAAAAATCTGTTTGTCTGGCCGCTGGTGTGCCGCTGCGACTCAATAGGTTCAATAGTGTAGTATAATAATATATCAAAAGTTGACCATAACAGTATTTAGTGTTACATTTTTTTTTCAATATCTTTAATTTATTCAAACATTTTTTACAATAAACGTGCAAAGAATACTTAGCAACGCTGTTTTTTTAATACTAAAATTCATATGCATTTATGGAAGTTGTCCAAGAAATTCCTTGTTTGCTTCGCCCACCGATTTCTTGGAGAAACGGTAGCAGTCAATAAAAGTTTTTATAAGTAGCGTCCCGCTCGTGAGTTGAACTTGTAGCTCAATTTTTCACATTTTGAGGGTAAAAATTTATTATTTAAAGCGCAATAAATACAATTTTAGTGTATTTTTTTTAACCTTTAATATAATTATCGTTTTAAATTGTTGAGCCATGTAGAAAGGTAGCCATTTTAATAAATATTTTTTCACGCTACAATTTCTTCTATAACAAACTTATTAAAATTTTCTCCAGATTGGTGATTTTATTAGTTTAACTATGAATGTCAATTATTAGAATACGTTTGAATCACAATAAGTCCTCGAGACATCTTGAAAATTTCATCATTAGGTTCTATTTGCATCTTTTATGATGGAGTAATTGAGGGTTGCGATTAGATTTACAAATTTAACATAAACCATTTCAAATAGTGAAGATCAGTTCATTTAGCTTTGTAATTTTAGCAGCACTAGATGCTTTGTAATTTTCATTTGAAGCGTTTAATATCGAATTATGAGTTCTCCATAAACTAATTGAAGCTAATACATTTAAGGCGTAACAGGAGAATCAGTATGCAAACTAACTGGGTAATAATTACATTATAAATACAAGAGTCAACTTTGAATATGTTATGCTCGTAGTGCAACATGCCTGTTCCAGTCTGTTCTAGTTCCATAACAGACTCAAGCCTGGATATCATCGTATCTCTAAGGAGCAAGCAAAGATGTACGACACCTACATTTCACCATATTTTTAGATTATACGTCATAGAAGGCGAGGTTATTGCCCTCTACCAGTAGCATAAGCCAAAAAGAGTGCGTTATATAAGAAACTCTGAAGAACTGTTTGATTTGGTACCAGCGGCCCCTTTCTATCACCATACCACTCGTCAACGAACCAGGGTTCGTCCATATCACCTGAAAGCGTTCAATTCCAAGACGGTACGCTTTCAGCGATCATTTCCCCGACGTACGTGCAAGCTCTGGAATGAACTGCCAGTTTCGGTATTTCCCGAGCGCTATGATATTATGTCCTTCTTCAAACGAGGTTTAAAGAGAGTTCTTTTTTCACGGTAGGCAGCGGCTTTGCTGTCTCCTGACATTGCTGAAGTCCATGAGCAACGGTTACTACTTTCCATCAGGTGGGCCACTTGCTCGTATGCCACAAATGGCAATAAAAAAAAAAACGATACTCTTCTTCTTCTTCTACTCTTCTACTTATTCTTACGATACCTCTGCTAAAAATTTTTTTAATGACATCCAGGATTGCACTTCATATAATGATCAGCTTTCAATCAAACGCCTAGTACTTTAAGAACTCTATATACATAATTATATTAGCCGCATTGAACTTAATACTTCTTACTAAGTAGGTGTTTATTTTCGCGATGCGATTTTTGTTTCACGCGAAAAATAAACCCGCTTGGTATTGTGTGTATAATTACTTAAGGCGGAGGTTAAGGCGCCTGTCCATTGAAGAGGAGTGAGGCTGCGGAGCGAAGAAACGGAGAAATATTAATCAATAGGTTTGTATAAAATCGCCGCTCCGCTCCAGTATGCAATCATATGTACGCAGCCTCGCTCCGCTTCAATGGACAGGCAGCCTAAGTCAAGTGACATGAGCATTAAGCGCTCGCGCCCACAAGCCGTCACTACAATGGCACGCCGTCAAATACATCCAGCAAAAGTCTTTGAAGAGTTATGTTTTATTATGAAGGTTTACATTTAAAATCCTTTTTTAGTGATTAGAACAAGGAGAACAACCCAAGAAACGCACGATCTGTTAAAATAAACAAGTTGATATTGGTCCCAAAAAAAATATAACACTCCGATTAAACATGTATCTAAATTTATATATTTATGAAAAAGTTGAGTCCAAAATATAACTAACAGCAACTACTCGGAAATTGATGATTTCCGTCAATTAGTTTGCTCTTAAAGCATTTTAAAAATATATTAGGTATCTGGATCCCCGAGAATTTTTTATCGGTGTTTTAAATTCGTTTAGTGCCTACCAAACTTGGCATAGTTATTTTTATAGTTCAAGCATTTCTTATGTTGGTCGCTTTGTTTTGAACTGACTTAATAACTTTAAGATGTCACAAGGATATTATATTAATTACAATACTCCATAATATAAACAAAAATCTTTTTGTGTATTCTTCTTTGTTCTCGCCTACTATGCTGCATGGTGTTATATTACCACAGCGCTATGTGTGGGCTGCGATCTAAACAAAACCAGGCCACGTTTTTTTTAATTGTATCCTTATAGCGTTGCAGCCGTTTACAACATTACAAGACATGTATCTAATTGCCAGTAGCTGTAACGGTTTCGTTCTGTAAATAAGTAGTCCCCTATGTAAGTTAAACATGGTCTGCCTTTATACTCCAAAGGGATAGATAGAAAATATTATATTTACATTGCAGATTTTTTTTTTTAACAAATGCCTCACTAGGGATAAGTCTTGTATCGCGTGGAGCTTTAAATTTTTTATTCAACCAACAGATACAAGGACACCCAGACTCAGAACAACCATTTGTGGATCACACAAATTTTTGTCACTACGTGCAGTTAAGTCAGTCAATGTATGTATGTCACTATTTGGCGTATCTGTCGATGAGAGACTCTCCTTGAATCCATATAAAAAATATTTTCTCGATAGTGAAGCGATAGTGAAGCCATAATGAAGCGATAGTGAAGCGATAGTGAACGATAGTGAAGTGATAGTGAAGTGATAGTGAAGCGATAGTGAAGCGATAGTGAAGCGATAGAGAAGCTATAGTGAATGAGAGGCTCTTCTTAGGTTTGATTCAAGCAAAGTGCTATTTAACTTTTCTGTCGTGAAATTCTCAGACTCCGTGCTATTAGCGGCTATATAACAGGAGTCTGGAATCTTAATCTAATCACAATCTTTACAAAATTGAGTATTAGACTTGTTTGGTTTATATATAAAAACATGTACATATTGACCACTTATAAAGTTATAAAAAAAAATGTTAGAATGGAGACCACGGGACCAGAAAAGACCTCGAGGGCGACTGCAGATGAGATGGAAGGATGACATCAAAAAAGTAGCGGGCAGCAACTGGACCCTAATTGCTCAAGACAGAGGAAAGTGGAGAGGATTGAAGGAGGCCTACACCAAATATTTGGTCGATTAAGGCTAAACAATAAGGTTATTTATCAACCAAGTACTTCGAAGCAAGAAGCAGTGATAGCCAGTGAAATATTGTTGGACCGCCACGCAGAAGTCTCGAGTTCGATTCCAAGGCACGCCTCTGACTTTGCGAAGTTATGCACGTATTAAATACTGATTCATCGCTCGCTTTAACGGTGAAGGTAAACATTGTGAGGAATCCTGCATGTCCAAAAGTTTTTCATTATTTTATTATTATTTATTTTTTTATTATTTTTTGTCAGCCTCGATGGCGTAGTGGTTAGTGTAACCGACTGCCACGCTTGAGGTCGCGGGTTCGATTCCCGCACAAGTCAAACATTTGTGTGCATGAACATGGATGTTTGTCTTGGTCTGGGTGTTTCTATGTAATGTATAATATGTATGTATTTACAAAAAAAAAGTATATATGTATGTTTATCCATTGTCTAGTACCCATAGTACAAGTTCTGCTTAGTTTGGGCTAGATGGTGTTGTGTGTATGTGGTAGAATATTATATTATTATTCTCTTTATTACTTATTTTCTCTAATAATTACATTTTTAAATATAAATATAAAAATTATATATATTTAAAAATATAAAAACTGAAATGACCCACCGATATCGGGTGCAGGGACCAAGCTATCGGTGGTTAGGGCTCCAGAGAAAGGAACCTCCGCACTATGCGCGCCGTGTCAAGCAATACTGCCTTCTGAATCGAGGACTTGACCCAGCTATTCAACGCGAGCCTCTTAAGATGGTGGTCGAGGCTCTTGGCAATTAACCCGTTTACCGAAACGACTATCGGTACAATGATCGCCGAGCCTACATCCCACATGTCGACAACCTCGCGAGCCAAGTCCAGATATTTAATTTGTTTATCTTTTTCAGCTTTCACGAGGTTGTCGTCATGAGGGATGGTGACATCGATGATCATTGCAAGCCGCTCTAATCGATCTATCACCACAATATCTGGCTTGTTAGCCACAACGGTTCTATCAGTGATGATAGATCGATCCCAGTACATAGTGACACGACCATTCTCGAGAACTGGATCGGGCACATACCTGTAGTACGGTATCTCTGAATCCACAAGATTGTACTTTAAGGCAAGTTGCTGATGGATTATCCTGGCCACTTGGTTGTGTCTGTGCAAATATTCGCCGTTGGCAAGACGGGAACACCCAGAGACAATATGCCTGAGAGATTCACCGGGCTGGTGACACGACCGACATATGTCGACCGTCCCATCCTTCAGGATATGCCGCCGGTAGTTATTCGTCATAACAACTTCGTCCATTATTGCAAAGACAAAAATATCGCCGAAACGTAGCCAGGCCACAGAAGATATTAAATCAATATCGGGCCCGTGTAAGGCCCGATAGAAGCGTCCATGCAGCTCTTTACCTTTCCATACATCCCTGCGGTCATCAGTACTGAGTACCACAGGTTTGCGCCAGTTCTCCTTAGCCAGAGCCAGCGGGGTAAGGCCATTGTCCACTGAGACTACAGCCCGATGCACACCCGAGCCGGTCTGGAGAAAATATTCTCTAAGACTGCACACCTCACGATTATGGAGGGTCTTGGCACTTAGAAATCCACGACCCCCGCATTTCCGCGGGATGTACAGCCTCATTACAGACGAGCGCGGGTGATGCATCCGGTATGCGGTCAACAGTGTACGGACCTTTCTATCCAGGGCCTCCAGTTCAGTCTGAGTCCATCTGAGTATGCCGAAGGAGTACATTAAGACCGGCATGGCCCAGCCATTATAAGCACGCACCCTATGACCGCCCGACAAATAACTTTTGAGTATCTTTGTCAGGCGGCCAAAGAAGCGATCCCGCAATGTCTGTTTCATGCCAGTCTCTGAAATGCCCAACGCCTGCGACATACCCAGATATTTGTATGTTTCGTTTGCAGAGAGAGTCCTAAGTCTTGAGGAATCCGATAGTTCCATCCCATCAGATTCCACAATCCCACCTCGCTTTACATACATTACCGCACACTTGTCCACACCAAACTCCATTCTGATAGAATTACTAAAGTTTTCAGTTACCTGTAGTAACTCTGTCAGCTGAAGATGGGTGGGGGCAAATAATTTAAGGTCATCCATGTAAAAAAGGTGAGATATGACCTGGCCTCTACTCTGCAACCGGTAGCCTAGCTCCAAATTCTCCAGTAAAGTACTAAGAGGGTTTAGAGCCAGGCAAAACCACAGTGGACTCAAACTGTCACCCTGGAATATACCCCGCTTGATCATCACTCTGGATCTGCCGACATCCCGGATAGCGAAGGACGGTCCTCCATTGCCCCATACACGTCTTCAAGAAAGTGCATAAAGTTGTATCTATTTTGTACAATTCCAGCACCCTCAAGAGCCATGTATGGGGCACAGAGTCATAGGCCTTCTTATAATCTATCCAACATGTCGCCAAATCCCTTCGGTGACGACGTACCTGTTGGCAAATGGTCATGTCAATAAGGAGTAGCTCTTTGGTACCACGAGCCCCATTTCTACATCCATTTTGAGATCTGGACATGATATGGTTAGTATTTATGTGATGTGATAATTTTGTTCTCAAAATGGATGTAAAAAGTTTGTAAACAGTCGGCAGACACGTAATAGGTCTGTAGTTTTTGGGGTCCGTGGTACACCCTGACTTAATGAGCAGGTGGGTTATACCAGTGGTTAAAAAGTCTGGCAACGACCCCGATTTCAGAGCCAATTGGAACTGGGACGCCAATCGATCGTGAGTACTGCGTAACCACTTCAGCCAGAAGTTGTGCAATCCGTCCGGTCCCGGTGATTTCCAATTCGGGAGCGAACGGGCCGCACAAGATACATCTTCTGGCCTAATGGTTACAGGCTCCATTTGATTTATTGCCTCACACGCTCGCTTGACATCCCTGAACCAATCGCCCTCCGTGTGGCTGGTGGGCGCCGACCAAATATTACGCCAAAAATTATTTGTAATTTCAACATCTGGTCGACGTCCATCATCCACACTTGAATTGGATCGTTCCCACACTCTGTACACACACCTCTCGTTTTTTTGGAATGCACGGTTCTGAGTATATCGGTCCACTCTTTTTTTGTATCGCCTAATTCGGTTTGACCACGCATAAACCTTCTGCTTCAGGAAGTCAATGCGTTCTGTGACCCGTGAAGCATATTCGTGAGGCTCAATGCCCGTTCCCACAAATGCCCGGGTCACAAAACGCATCACTCTCGGGCGTGTATTGCCCGACCTGAAGCAGATTAGCTTGCCAATGAGTGCCCTAGATTCGGCGATACGCCGCTCAATCGTACACTGCCAGGCCGGTACGGCATTAGTTCGAGTAGCAGTTTCACTATTGTATGTAAATTTAATACCTGCTACTCGACACACCGCAACAGCCGCACAGTACAAAATTGAGTGCGTATCACCAAGATCTTCACTACTGTCTAAATAAATAGACAGTAGCGAATCCAGGGCACAAACTAACTCCATATTTTTCTTATGCATGGGCAACCGGGGTAGGCGAGGTCTATTTTCTAAACTTGTGTACCTATATTCCCGAACAGCGCACTCCAAGGCACTCCTTAGTTTATCGATGCACCGGCTACTTACGTGTGTATCCCTACTATCCACTTCTTCAACACCGTTTGTTTGTGGTACAGGTGTTATACAGTTTATTTGAGTTATATTTTGTGTGGTAGAAAGGATAGGAGGGTTACCACGTACGTCAGAGCGAAGCCTCTCAAGTGCAGCTTCATCCAACAGGTGACAACGTTGGATAGCCCGCACTTGATCGGACAGTCGTTGTGCCGAAATTTTGACAGCTGGCTCCAAGTCCTGAAACAGAGGCAGCATACGATCACGGTAGGAAGTGAGGTTGATTCCTCCCTCTGTCGCCATTAAATATGCCCGCATGACATTTTCATTCATTGATTCTGTCCATCTCATGCGGTGCACATTACCACCGATAGCGGGGGCCCGTCCCGGGGCCGGTGGGCCTCTGGGTCCCAGGCGTGTCGGTGGCCGGCCTCTTCCTCGCCGACGTACAGGTGACGGCGACGCCGGCGGAGAGAAATACTCGCCGCTTGATGAGCTCGACGCCTCTGCAGTAGCCACCGCCGCTAATGCGGGACCCGGCGACTGTGAGGCGGAGCTGAGCGGCAAGTCCGGGGATCTTTCTTGTGCTTCTGCTCTGGCTTTTGCTCTAGTCAACATCGTATTAAATCATGATATGGGTGATTTTCTTAATTTTAATTTTGACATTTGCTGTCATTTTTCTGTTTGCTGATTTCGGGTTAATTTATGGTTTATGTAGATATTTCTTGTGAAAATGATTATTGTTGTGATCTTATGGACTTTTTTAAAGAAACTATATATATTTTGATATTGTAAATTTGCAATTTTAGAAATAATTTTTGTATAAAAACGGACGATAAAAATTTTCGATGTTTGACTTCCAGTGTTGCCAGTTATTATATTATTATTATTATTATGTTCTCGGAGATATAATATGAACTCTGCCAATCCACACTGGGTCAGCGTGGTTGCCTAAGCGTGTCCCTTTGTACCCTTTTCACACTTGCCCGTGCCCAGTTTTGGGACTGTTTATATACAAGGCTTACATTCTAAGCAAAACGTGTTGCGCTCAAGAAAATATCAATAAACATATCGATATCCAAAATACAATCCAATTTTCTACGTTACATTCGATAACAATAGTCCTCTTTTTCAAATTGTATGAATGAACCATAATTAGGTTTCTTTCAAATCTAACGTTGTGTTCATGGCTCTTGTATTAAATTCGCTACTTGTTTCGTTTTTATTATCCCGTGTTTATTCACCTTGTTGGTTTCGTAGCATATGCGCGTTTTTGCAAACGACCGTTAAGACTGCGCCGAGCGAAATGTGCCAAAATAGGCGGTCACAACTATGTGAATAAAATCAAAAAAATTTTTTGTTTAATACAAACATGAGTGTTTACAATTATTCCGTGTAAAAAACTTAAAATAATTAATATTTTCGGCTACAAAATTACGTAAATTTGCACGAAAATTTGTCTGTCCCAAATATTTAAGTTATTGGTTGACAATAAAGATAAAAAGCAAAAAAGCACTTTAAATCCTCCATACAATTTACTATGGCGGCCGTGCGCCGATTTGAATATGCGCCGCACGAGCTCTGTCATTATCTGTCTTACGCTCGGCGCAGTCTTAAGTTTCGGGTTTAATTCTCGGACCGTAAAATTGATATTGCAATTTTTTACAGGGTGCTTATTAGAAAATCGCAATATATTGACTCTAGATGGCGTAGTGGTTTAGCTTGTCGCCATGCCAGTCGCCGCGTCCAGTGTTGAGGGTTTGTTCCCTACACGGGTGAATAATTTGTGTAACCCAAAATAATTGTTATTTAATTAAAGCTCAAAAAAACTATTGGATATGCTAACGTATTGTTACTTACTTATTGTAGGTACTAATAATCTCAAGATAGTGTAAGAAAGAAAAAATAAAATTGACCATTTACCTTATACAAAAGAAACATATAGTACAAAATGGCTTATGTTTAACTTATCACCAGATATAGTAAAATATAACAGTCAAAAATAGTAAATTATCACCAAATTGCACAGCAAAATATATTTAAAGAGACGACGAGACGAGCCGAGACGGAATGCAGTGATTTGAGGCGTATAGGTGCTCGTTATGATATATTTTAGTAAGCATATTTTGCTGCGCAATTACCATTTTTGGTGGTCATTATATTTAATCCCGTACAAAATATAGCAGACAAAACTATACGAAAATGAACACAATGAGACAACTTATATGTATACTTCACATATTTTGTTCATATATGTGACGGCGAATATCCTAACGAATATAAGAAATGCGAATGTGAGTTTGTTTGTTTGTTTGAAAGAAAGAAAGAAAAATAATTTATATATTTGTTCGGTACACTTCCACGCCTTCACTACTCGACCAATTATCATAAAATTTCAAATGTGCCTTTTATCCACAAAAATGTTGCCGAGCAAAACCGCGGGTGGAATCAAATATATAATAGAGGACCCACATTGTCCTATAAAAGCCAAAATAACATTGTCTAAATCAGTGCCGAACCCAGAACCTTACGAACTGATAGTAGAACATAACTCCAACTGATCAACTAGACATTTAAAGTGAAGTTCTATAAAAATCAATAAGCTCTCTGTTTTTATTTGCGCAGAAACTTGTAATCTTTATTTACCTAGTATAAGTACCCAACCTTTGTGAAAGAAAATAAATAAATTTTATTATTATTATTATTATTATTATTTTTAGTTTTCTTGGCTGTTTGTTTAAATTAAATCTTAGGGCAAAACTTTTTTTTTTGTTTTTTTTATTTTGCTCGTCAAAATGACCACACACCACCTGATGGTAAGCAGTCGTGTGGTCTAAGAGCAGTGGCCTCCACATCGCCCCCACAGTAGCCGAGGCGATGTTAAGGTCTCTACTTTGACGGCCTGAGAAGATGCTTTTTCACGCCCCGCTTAAAGAACCCAGGATTGAAGGAAGAAGGAAACACGTGCCTTGGCAGAGAATTCCATGCCTTGGTCGTTTGGCAGAGGTATGAGGACCCAAACTTTTTGGTACGCGCTCTAATCGACTCTACCGTGTAAGGATGGCATCTGAGCCCAGCACGCGTTGTTCAGGATAGGAAAGGGGAGGGCGGGATAAGGTGGAATAACTCTTCAGAGCACTCCCCGTGGTATATTCTGTAGAAACATGCCAATGAGGCAATGTCCCTACGGAGTTGCACATTTTTTAAGGACCACAGCTGGGATGCCGTCAGGTCCACTGGCTTTCCGAACATCGAGAGACTGCAGTATCGCACGAACGGTTTGTTGCCTGATACATATATCAGGCATGGTGTAGCCGCAGTTGGCAATGTTAGGCGGCTGCGAACCGCAGTCATCGATTCGGGAGTTGGCCGCAAAGAGATTTGCAAGCAGATCTGCTTTCTCCTGCGGCCGATGAGCCAGTGATCCATTCGGATACCTCAGAGGGGGCAGCAAGGTCTGGCAGAAGTTGGACTGCACGGCTTTGGCCAGGCGCCAATAGCTACGACTGCCCGTAGGATGCGCCATGAGTTCCTGGCCGAACCGTGCGACGCGTCGGGCATCCGCTCTTAAGTATGCCTTCTTGCAGACCTTTGTGGCTTGGTTGAACGCTGCCTTCAGGTGATCCACGTTAGGGTCGTGGAGAGTGCGAGCCCTGGTCCAAGCGCGGTACGCTGTCTGTTTGCGTTCAACAGCATCAGCGCATTCACGACCGAACCAGGGCCTTTTCCTGCCGCCGCTCGTGACATCACTGTATGGAATATAATATTCCATACCCAGGATGATTTCACCAGCGACAGCAGTAGCGGTCTCTGATGGATCCCTGTTCTCAAAGCAGCGTTGAGCCCAAGGGATGGATGTGAACTACTCCCGCATTCCATCCCAGTCTGCCGACGAGTAGTGCCACAGTCGTTGTCTTGCCTCCTCGGGTCGTGGGGGCGTAACAACAACAGCTGTGGCACAAACCAGACAGTGGTCTGAGGTGCCCAGAGGAGCACGAATCGACACACTGTACCGGTTCGGGTTACTCGTCAGCAGCAGATCGAGCAGAGAGGGCGCCTGACCTGCAATGTCTGGTATCCGGGTGGGCTGGAGTACCAGTTGAGACAGGTCATGCGTGAGAGCGAACGCATGGGCAGTTCGTCCCGCGTGGTCTGTTTTGGGAGAACCCAACCAGGTCTCATGGTGGGCATTGAAATCTCCCAAGAACACCAACTCAGCGTTCGGAAACCGCTCCTGCGCGTCGTCTGCCGCCTGACTCAGGTAATTGAAGAGTCGAGTTGTCTCAGCGTCTCCTGAATGGGATCGGTAGAGGCACATGTAGATTTGGCTGAAAGAGCCATGATCTACGTGTACCCAAAGGACAGAGAAGGAAGGGTCCTCTAGGCATTGTAGACGGTGACAGCAAATAACCGCCCTAACAAACAAGCATACCCCGGCTTTCGCGAGGAAACACGTAGTTCGTGTCTGCAGGACGGCGTATTTGTGTCTCCGTTAGAAAAAGCATTGCCGGCCGAGCCGTCTCCAGGTGGTGATGGACGGCATTAAGGTTAGCGTGGAGTCCTCTGATGTTAATAAACGCCACGACACAGGAAGCAGCAGTGAGGTGACGGCGATTGGCTGCCGTTGAACGAAAATGCTTTGTTCGTACTGCCATAGAGTGAAAGGAAGGGGAAACGTGAAAAAAAAAAGAGACGGCTGTTCTCGCAGTAAAGTGGGGCAAGGCGCAGAGCAAGTTTTGTCATATAAATGTATGGTATGGCGATAGCCGATCCGACGGACGGAAGGACTCCCGTACTCTCCCGAAAGTGGTCGCCGGGACCCACCCTCCGGTCACCATCCGGCACGACGAGCCACCTCGAGATTATGCGCGGCAGGATAAGGCAGCCAACCTAGTTGGTTAGACTCGGTTGGGCCTCTGGACTATACGGACTCTGGACTATATATATATATCTGCGGGCGGCCAGCAGAGCACCATTTCTACGGCTCTCCCTGGCCGCCGGGTCGACACGCGCCACCCACACAATGACTCTACGGATACTCTGCAGGTCCCTCATAAGCTGCGAGAATCTTCACCTCATGCTTAGGCCTCCGGCGCTCTCATTCACCGAACGAAACACAGCAGTGAAACACTGTTGTTTCACGTCGATTTTCTGTGAGAGGGTAGTACTTCCCCGGTCGAGCCGGCCCAATCCTGCTGTAACCAGCTTGGCTCTACTACGTACTCTTCTTTAAAACATATTTGCTATCAATTAACTTATGTATAAATTTAATATTTAAAACAATATTAAGGACCATATAACACAATTTATTATTTTGTATTACGTGGATATTAATCTACATAATAACAAAATAATAAAATGTGTCTAATTGCCAGCGTTCGATCGTCAACTTAGTAATTAAGACAATTTAAAAAGTTTGTATGGTTATTTGTCATTCAATTACGTGTAAACTATTAAACCATTGAACAAATGTAGATGAATCCTTGCACACAAATAAACTATAATTATTATCCTAGAGAAACAAACATTGTCCTTGTAATACATTCCCGTGAGATTCAGAAAAATGTAATAAAATACAATAAAAAATTACGCTTATAACAATGTGTATTTTCCATAAGAAGTTATATGCTATACATTTAACTCGAGATAAAATATGTTACATAGCCTATGACCTACACGCTCAGTGCTATTACAACATAAACCTACTTTTTTAAAAGGAACTCGAGTCTCAAACACGCAGTTAAGCTCCATATCTGACGTTTTCAAACTAACAAGTCTTTAAACGCACTACATAACGTTTCTAGTTCAAACTCTTTTTGCACAAAAGTATTTTGAAAACTCGTGTAAGCACCTTCAAATGTTGAAATATTTTGAACCTCTTATAAGTACTTCTCGATTAAATACATAGATGGCGTAACATTGGCTCTTAAATGCCTTGTGTCGTTAAATAAAAACGTTTTGTAGATATGACAGAATGTTTGAGTTCATGCATGCAATTGATTGTGAGATGTAAGGTTTGATACCTAGGGCACAAAAAGTGCAATGTGTGAAAATTTTCTTTTAGGAGTTTCTCTGTTTTATTACTAAGCCAAGACGTAAAGTAAAGCTGATGAGATGTGGTGTAACACAGGTTTACCTACTTGTTTAGAGATCACATACTCCGTCCAAGTATATAAAGTAAACATTTTAACGTTGATTTTAAAATCTAAAATGGAAAGGCCAGTGATATTCTGTAAGAATTATTTTGCTGCCATATAATCAAAATATCTTTATTAAAGGTAACAAAGTAATACTTATGAACATCAAGATTACATTGACTATGTGTACGTACACATAGTCATATTATTATAACAAAATATACTATGAAATCACAAATTTTTGGCCCGTGTGGGATTCGAACCCACAACAATCAGCGCAATGGCTGTGGTGAGGGGCACACTTATACCACTGCAACATCTATGTAGTTGATTTTGATTACTTATTCCTTGTAGTCATTTATTGTGAGGACCAAGGATACTTTGTTGAATTAAAAAAGATCGTTATACAACCTGCGCGGAATAAAATGTTTTACTCGCTTTTAATTGCTCGCTAGAAAATTCTCAGTACACGGTGCTAAGATTTGCGTTCGATTGATAGCAATAGGATAAAGCCTCAATATAAAATAAAATAAAAATAAAAAGCCTTTATTTCCCATTCCCATTTCCCTACTGATTCTAAGTTGTTAGTAGTTTTAACTTTCTTGGGCCCCTCCAAGGGTGAAGGCCTCCTCCAGTCTCTTCTATTTGTCCCTGTCATTTACAATTTTCTGCCAGTCATTTCCTGCTGTATCTTTTAAGTCGTCAGCCCATCTTCTCTTCAGTCTGTCTACTCTTCTTTTTCCTTTTGACTGTCCACCTACCGTTTTTCTACCGTGCTACGTGGCCAGCCCATTGCCATTTCAGTTTGAGGGCTTGCGTAAGGGCTTCAGTTATTCTGGTCTTTTGTCTAATAGCTTCACTTCTGACTTTGTGTATTTTCCTTATGTTTAGTATACTTTTGATATTTAACCCTCAATATGTGGGACCTAAAATATAGCTGGTTATAAGAGGGTGTAAAACACCTCTGTGTGCCTCTTGACGAAATAGCCATAAATCCTTATATGTGTGTATTTACTTACAGACTATTGTGAGATTTTAAACTGCCTCCGTGGCGCAGCGGTAGTAATGCGACTGCTATGCATGAGATCTCGGGTTCGAATCCCGGGTCGGATCAACAAAAACATATTCCGTTTTTCTGTTAAGAAATCTCAGTAGCAGCCCGGAGTTAGGAAGTTGGAGGTCACAACCCCGTGCCTCGGAAAGCACGTAACGCCGTTGGTCCTGCGCCTGATCTCTCTCCGATCGTGTCGGATTGCCGTCCCATCGTATCATGAGAATTAGGAAACAGAGAGTATACTTGTGTTTGCGCACACTTGTGCACTATAATATCTCCTACGCAGATCGCCAGTCTCCGTTAAGATTGGCCTTCACGAAATTCGGTCTAATGAATATTATTGTGAGATTAAATAACACTTTGTTTTTTAATTATTCTATTTTTGCAATTCTCGAACTATCCAATATCAGCATGAAGCCTGTCTGGTATAGGACCATGCGAGCGTAGCCTCCTCGGCTGCCATGGTTTAGTCGTCTTAAAGCATCATGTTATTTTATTGTTAAAATGCATAGACTCCGTACGGAACATTATTATTATTATTATTATACGTCATGCATTAAAATGATTCCCTAAATTGTGAACTTTGACATACAGTGGAGGATGTATACCTTTTGCTGACGGATTGTATCAAGAACGAGAGACGACAACAGAGATAATACATAAGGTTTAGTATAATAGGTTAAATGTAGGAAGCATCCAAAGTATATTGGCCAAACCAGTGAATGAGGCAGTCCTTACGTACGGCGCGGAAACTTGGGTTACGACTAAAGCCATTCTGTATAAACTACAAGTAGCGCAAAGGGCAATGGAAAGAAAAATGGTGGGTGTGACATTGAGGGACAGAAAAACCAATACGTGGCTTCGTAAACAGAGCAAAGTATCAGACGTTGTAAATAGGGTAGCAAAGTTGAAGTGGGAGTGGGCTGGTCATGTAGCCAGAAAGCAAAACTCTTGGTGTAAAAGAGTGTTAGAATGGAGACCATGGGACCAGAAAAGACCTCGAGGGCGACCACAGATGAGACGGAAGGATGACATCAGAAAAGTGGCGGGCAGCAACTGGCCCCTAATTGCCCAAGACAGAGGAAAGTGGAGAGGATTGAAGGAGACCTACACCAAATATTTGGTCGATTAAGGCTAAAGAAGAAGAAGAAGAAGTGAGTGAGGTAGCTAGGTCAATAGGTATGTAGTCTAGCAGGTTAAGTGTTATTTATTTTTTGTATTTTAGTATTAGCTTAGGTTACAATGGGACTAGCATATTGCAATGGCAAAAATAAATTGGCTGACATCTTACTGCGTAGACCTTAATTATAACTCACCAAATCTATACTAATATTATGAAGCTGAAGAGTTTGTTTGTTTGAACGCACTAATCTCAGGAATTAATGGTTCGATTTAAAAATACATTTTAGTGTTGGATAGCCTATTTATCGAGGAAGGCTATAGGCTATCACAACATCACGCTGCGACCCACGGGGGCGGCGCAGTAACGATAAACGTGGGTGAAACCGCAGGAACATCTAGTGTTAATATAAAATAGCTCATCCTACCATCGCTGGGATCGTACGTATGTGAGTCAATATTTTCAGCTTTTTGATAAAAGCATCACATAGTTTTGTCGATGCGTGTTAAATTATTACTACTATACAGTAAAACGCATGTTTTGGTATGCTTACAATGCACATTTTATTGCTGTGGACTGTATTGCGGCCTTTATTTTGTAACAACGACAAACCACATCACATCGTTGTATTTTTATCCATAATTTATGAGTACTATCTACCTACTATTTCTACAGGCTTGTCGCTTTGTTACGAATGTATTTACTTATTTAAATATAATATACGGTTTGTTTGGCTGGAAATGGTTACCGTAAGCTATAGATATTATTATATTTATTTTTTACAAGATTTGCCCGTGGCTTCGCTCGCGGAAATGTAGGTTAGATTGGTAAATAGTACTTTTTTTAGTTACCTAGGGTACCTCCCTATGTAACCTAATATCTACATTAACGCGACTATAGCCACGGGAAAAATTATAATTTTAAACAGAAGAGATATGAGAAGATGTAAACAGAATTCCACTTCACTCAAAATAAGAAAAGCAGGATATAATTAAGAATATTTATAAATACCAAAAAAGATAAGCAGAAGGCCTTATCGTGAGCTTAGGTCCAGTAAAATCTTTAAAAGATAATTTAACCTATCTTATGGACGAGACGACTTTCACACAGAGAGTACATACTGATATGATGTTGTTTTTAACCGACTTCAAAAAAAGGAGGAGGTACGACACCGACTCCATTAATAACAATAATTTAATTATTCACAATAATATGCAATTATTTGTTAACTTTTTAGTGCATTTTAAGTTTTAGAATATTCTTCTTCGAAGTCGGTTTTCTTTTTTGTTAAAATTTTGTTTATTGTTGGTACGGGCATCTATGAGAGTTCCCTTTAGATTCATTAGCGTCCCTGTAACATGTTGAGAATGTAGGTATATACTTTGACGTTCATAAGTGTTACTTTGTGACCTAAATGAATAAATGATTTTTGACTTTGAATAGGTACAGTGAGCTGCTAAAATGCACGTGCACCCATGTTAAAATTAAAATGGTATAAGCCGGTAATTGCCGCCATCTAAAGGGAAACGATACAAGAACTGTTAAGTAGTTTATTTATATCGTAATAGATGGCGGTGCACTACTAGGTATAAAATAAAATAAGTAGATTTCTTAATGACTCAATTTTGATAAATTTACTTTAAACAATATTTTATCTTTATTTACAATAGTTTATTAAAAAAAACACATTTCAGGGTAAAACAAGAAACAAAGAAATACAAATGAATATATAAATTTATAGTGGGTAGTTTATTTTATAAATACTTTTTATGACTCGCTATTCTGTTCGTACGCAAACATTATTCTGTCCCTGTGTTGGAGTGTCTTTTTGATTGAGATTATAATTTGTTATGAATTGCGCCTATTTGCTAAAATGTGCACGCGTTGCAATATTTATAAAACAACGCCATCTAGTTCATTAATATTCATTCTAATTCGAGTGTTCACAGGATTTTGGACCTTAAGGTATCTATGCAATATTACAGGTGACTGTACCGCGTAATTTGGATACCATACCATGCTTGCATACTGCATCAGCTGCGGCTAAATACTTGTGTTTTAATTGGACACGTTATGTTGCAATGGAAGGGGAACGAAACCATAACCCATCAATCAGGAGAATAATACCATAACCATTCGGTTACTACCATTTTCAAAATAAGTAATTGATTTGACGGACAAAGATAACATGAATAAATAAATACTGGATTTAGAAAACACGTCATTTTCAATACGCTGTTGGGGCATCTTGGCTAACATAAAAGCTTGTATGATTTGAAAATAATCAACTGTTTCAAATCCCATTAAAATTCTGCATTGTAGAATCTATTCTGAATCGCATTTAAGATACTCTCTTTGGCTCTTTAAAATTCAGTTACTGAATTAAACTGCCAAATAACGATTTCATAGCATAATTTGACTTTATGTGTGCAGCGTTAGATTGCTACTTAAGGCTACATTAGAACATTTTTTTTAATGATTACTTACTATTTGGGTTTCAAATTACTAGTATTCTGGTTAACCCCTCCAGCTAAGCTGAATGTCTTAGGAGTGGGTTCACGGGGTAGGCATAGGTCTATTACTCTCAGATTTTGCTGATATATTTTATTATATATGGTGATATGAAATTAGGTGTAATAAAGGACCATCCTACTACAATCTACCGGTTATAGTTTTGGAACTATATTTACTCTCAAATTCATTTCCACACTCTCTAGTATGAACTACTGAGTGTGGAAATATGTGAGAGTATTATAAATCTAGAATCAAAATTTCCTAAAGAACATCATAATAACACTGTCCCTAAACTGAGAACTGAACATGACGGTCGTTAATAAACGCGAGCTTATCCCGCGATGCCAATGACGCAGTCACCAAAATCCCTTTTGTATTTCAACACGTTTTTGTTTAAATCTAAATTGAATTTTCCCTAATTTCCATACTCATGAAATGAGAGCATTAAGCCCACTTCCACGTCTGAGTAAAGAAGGATAATTAATTAAGTCTTTAAAATTTGTTGGACCCACAGGGACGGAATGCGGACAAAACGTGAGTTCACTGTTTAAATACAATTATTGCACCCTGTACGATGTTTTGAACAATTACATTTACTTCATTAGTAAAAAAGTTAATTATGAAAAGTATTTTTTGCCTTGAGACTTGTTTATATTCATAACTAGCTATGACCTTGTCTAAGGTAAAAGATATATACGTGCCAAAAATTATCTTAATTGGTAAATATTTTAGCTTTGAAACCACAAACAGACTATTTTTGTAATTATAGTATTATACTAGCTCTTTACCTGCAGTTTCGTCAGTTCAGTTAATTTTTTTGTCGTGGAAACCAATTTCTTTTCTAAACTAAAAGTAATAAGACTAATCTCTGAAAAGGCTGGACTGATTTTGACGGGACTTTTATTGGCAGATAGCTGATGTTATATGGAGTAACTTAGGCTAAGTTACTCCTTATAACATCAGCTATCTGCCAATGAAAGTCTTGTCAAAATCGATCCAGCCGTTTCGGAGGTTAGTTGGAACAAACAAACAGACAGCCAGACAGAGAGAGACATTTAAAAATTGATTTTTTGATATAAGTACCGTACATAATATGTACTTTCATATGCATTTAGTAATAAGCTATTATTTTGATATTACAAACAAACACTTCAATTTTATGTATTTGTATTTGTATATGTATTTTATGTTTTTGTGATGTATAGATTAGTACCAGTAATATATCACTTACGTAAAAATATATCGTACCTATCATTCGTTCCATTATCAAATCAAATTTCTAATATTAGAATTAAATCAGTGACCATAAATTGATTAACATTCAGATGCATGGTCATTCAAAAGTTTGACTAGTACCATGGAATAAAATATCGGACATCGGTGGTACTAAAAAGAATGAGCCCAGTTTCCGAATATTGGAATATCTTTTTCGTTGCAATTGCCCATTGCTTAATGCCGGCCTCGATGGCGTAGTGGTCAGTGCAACCGACTGCCACGCCTGAGGTCGCGGGTTCGAATCCCGCACAAGTCAAACATTTGTGTGCATGAACATGGATGTTTGTCTTGGTCTGGGTGTTTGTATGTATAATATGTATGTTTATCGATTATCTAGTACCCATCATACAAGCTCTGCTTAGTTTGGGCTAGATGGTGTCGTGTGTATGTGATAGAATATGATATGATTTGGCACATCAGCGACCAAGTTAGTATACGGTAGTATTTTCATTCGAATGTAGGATATAAAGATATGGTTGGGTATACTTTATGTATCTAGCCAATATAAGTACATGTTTATACTAATCTTTTAAAATAATTATGAATGTTATCGTATTTCATCTCATGGATAGAAGTACAGAACAACGCGTGCTGGGCTCAGATACCATCCTTACACGGTAGAGTCGACTAGAGCGCGTACCAACAAGTTTGGGTCCTCATACCTCTACCGAACGACCAAGGCATGGAAACCTCTACCAAGACACGTGTTTCCTTCTTCCTTCAATCCTGGGTCCTTTAAGCGGGGCGTGAAAAAGCACCTTCTCAGGCCGTCAAAGTAGAGACCTCAACATCGCCTCGGCTGTTATGAGGGCGGTGTGGAGGCCACTGCTCTTATACCACACGACTGCTTACCATCAGGTGGTGTGTGGTCATATTGACGAGCAAAATAAAAAAAAATAAAAAAGTAGAAAATTAAATAAAATAGTACAATGTCAAAGACAAAGTCCAAGCACAAGCTCCAAAAGCGCTTGAGTCGGATGTTCTACTGATGGTCAAATCATAAATAGTATAAGCTACGTCGACGATATGGTGCTGCTGAGCCCCTGGGTTAACGCCCTCCGTCAATTGCTGGGAATGTGTGAAAAATATGCTAAGTCACATGGTCTTGTATACAATGTGAAAAAGTGAGGTCATGATATTTAAAGCAGGCTCCAAAAGGCATGAAACTGTTCCATCTGTTGAGATAAATGATGTAACTTTAAATAGGGTGTCACAAATTAAATATCTCGGCCATATACTGACCGAACATTTGAAAGATGACGAGGACATAGAGAGGGAGAGAAGAGCGTTTTCGGTCCGCTGTAATATGGTGGCCCGCAGGTTTGCTCGATGTTCACAGGCAGTTAAGATCACGCTTTTTAAAGCATTTTGTCAATCTTTTTATACTTGCAGCCTGTGGATCAGACATACGCAGAGGGCCTACAACGTTCTCCGAATCCAGTATAATAATGCTTTTAGGGTGCTGATGGGGCTCCCACGGTTCTGTAGTGCATCAGGGATGTTTGCTGAAGCGCATATAGATAGCTTTCAAGCTTTTTTAAGAAAAAGAACTGCATCCCTGATGTCTCGGTTGTGGGGGAGCGCTAACAGCATCCTTAGCATTATTGCAAACAGACTGGACAGCCCGTTCCTGTGGCACTGGCCCGTATGCACATGTATGGATCGAGTGCACCAGGAGGGGGACACAGATTTTTAAATTAGGTTTATTATTATATTTGTTACTAACATAGTTTTAAGTAATTTGTATGACTAACATTTATGGACACTAGTCTGAAATAAAAGTTTATTATTATTATTATTATTATTATTATAAAGTCAAAGTCAAAAATCATTTATTCACTTAGGTCACAAAGTAACACTTACTTATAAACGTCAAAGAGGTTAGTGAGTTTTTTACATTTACTGAATTTACATTTATGGTAGTTGCAAGATTCAGGCAAAAGATTGAGCCTATGGCCACTCTTTTAAATCGCCATCAAATTATAATTTCAGTATTTTACAACTCATTTGTGTACCAGGTGTTGCAGGCATCATCGAAAATATTCTAAGTCTATGGCAGTCATTATGCCTTATGTCACTGTCTATATAAAACTAAATCTATACATCTATACAAATAAATAAAATTGAAGTGTCTGTTTGTAATGTCAAAATAACAGCTTTTTATCTAATGCATATCAAAGTATATACCTAAGGTACCTATACTAAAACATATTTTTTTTACTTTTGTCTGTCTGTCTGTCTGTTTGTTTCGCCTAATCTCCGAAACGGCTGAACCGATTTTGACGGGACTTTCACTGGCAGATAGCTGATATTATAAGGAGTAACATAGGCTACTTTGATTTTAGAAAAAAAATAGTATTCCGCGGAGACAAATACTTTTTAGTTAAAATCTACGCGGACGAAGTCGCGGGTAACAGCTAGTTTTAAAAATAAAAGAAAAGTTAATAATATTATGTAAGATAATAAAAAACCCCTGTATTTAAGATACAGGGGCAGGAGCTAAATTGTAGATGACATAGAAATCTTTTAGATTCCACGTATTAATATCCGCTTAAACAAATATCTGCCTTTGTGGCACAATGTTAGTGAATGTATGCTCGAAAGCTCGAGTTTAATGCCCAGACAAAGTATAACTAGGTTTTTCAATATGGAAAATAATTTTAAAATTTTCTTTATCTTAGTAACAGCATAGAGCCTGGAAATATGCCCGGTAGGTGTCAAGAAGCAGCGATAGCTCAGTGGGGAGAGCAACAGACAGCAATGCAGAGGGTCTCGGGTTCGAATCCACGTCGCGCACCTCTGACTTTCAGAAGTTATACAACTTTTCGAAATTATGTGCGTATTGATTGACAATTTTATCGCCTGCTCCGTGCCTCGGAGAGCACGTAAAACCGTCGGTCCCGGCTGCCATGGACATCTATGGCAGTCGTTATTGGGAAGTCAGTGCCCTCTAATATCCTGACACTAGTCTAGCCTTAGGGTATCGTTAGCCTTCGGGTTGCGGAGGTCAGATGGCAGTCGCTCCGTGTAAAATCTGATATCCAGTCAAATCCGGTTAGACTAGAGAGCTGACCCCAAGTGACTTGGGAATAATAAAGGCTAGGGAGAAGAAGGTGTCAAAAAGCATGTTCACTATGTCGTGGGACCTAATTGCGGAGCTGGCCAAACATGGTCTGTGACTATGCATATATTTATTATCTTGTTCCTAATCCCAAACCTAAATAATACTGCAATGGGAATGAATTTGTTTCTTTGTTACGTCTTAACTTACATGACCGACCATCATCAAATTTCGCATACGTTGTCATGGTTCATAGAAAAGGACATAGAGTACCCTACATCCAGAAAAAAGGATTGTAACCGAGTGAGCAAAGCCGCGGGCAAGATTTTGTTATATATAAGCCACAAAACAGCCCTCATGACAATTTATACCAAAAACCACTTTCGTAAGTATTATAAATTGCAGCACATAGAAACTAAAAAGCGTGCCTTATAGTAAACAATTTTCCATATAGTTTATCATACTTACATACATATATTTCTCATAAACATTGGATATTATAACCGATGTGCATGTCCGCGTCGTATGGAAAAGTAAATTGACATAACTTGCTCCTCTTATCATACCTATTCCATGTGCGTATTTAGATCAAGTATTTATATACAAGGGCAGGAATCACCTCAGGGTATGAGGCCGTTTTTTGTCTCAAACATATTATTGTATTAGTGTGCGCCTAGTGGTCAAACACGACCTAATTTATACTAATATTATAAAGCTTTGTCGGCCTCGATGGCGTAGCGGTTAGTGTAACCGACTGCTACGCTTGAGGTCGCGGGTTCGATTCCCGCACAAGTCAAACATTTGTGTGCATGAACATGGATGTTTGTCTTGGTCTGGGTGTTTGTATGTATAATATGTATGTATTTAAGAAAAAAAGTATATAATTATGTATATATGTTTATCCATTGTTTAGTACAAGCTCTGCTTAGTTTGGGCTAGATGGTGTAGTAGGTATAAAAAAATCCGAAGAGTTTGTTCGTTTAGTTGAACGCACTAATTTCGGGAACTAATTGGTTCAAATTGAAAATTATTTTATTATTGGATAGCTTATTAAAATGTATCGAGGAAGGTTATTGGCTATATAACATCACGCTTCGACCCGCGGGAGCAGCGTAGTAATCATAAACGCGGGTGAAACCGCGAGCACAGGTTTTCGGTAATAAAAAGGCGACGCGTAGTTGCTATTATCAGTCGGTATCATTTATTTTTCAAAGTGACGTTGTTCGAAATTCTTTTACTGTTATGCAATTCTGTGAAATCTACACACTAAACTTACTTTAGTGTCAATTGTTTTTTGACGGTAGCCTTGGCAATCTTAACCCATTCAATGCGGCAACAAATTTTGCTTTCACTAGCCAGAATCGGCTCATATTTAACGTAAACACCGATCGGCGTCAGCAGCAGTTGATGAAATAAAAAAAAAACAAAATATCTAAAAACTACTCATATCAGGCATTTCATTAGTAAATTCCAAACACATTTGTTGTTTTATTAATATAATATCTTTAAATTTGGGTAAAATATAAAACAACTATACATGACGCCGATCGGCGTCCTCCGAATCTGAGTATGAAAAAATAAGACGCCGATCGGCGTCCGCCGCATTGAATGGGTTAATATATAATAACATAAATTACGCGTCACGTTGTTTGTCCGCTATGGACTCCTAAACTCCTGAACCGATTTTGATCAAACTTCGTAACCATCTGTAATTTGGTCCAACTTAAAAGACAGGATAGTTTTTTTTTTAAACGGGCAAAAATTATCTAATGTGGAGCATACGAAGTTGCGCGGGAAAAGTATGCCCACAGTCGTAGTAGCTGAAACGTATCTAAAACAGCGTGTAAATAAATCAATATTGTAATGCCCTAACTAATATTATAAATGCGAATGTGACTTTGTTTGTTACGTTTTAATGCCTTAATTACTTGATCATCATGAAATTTTGTATACACGTTGGCAGGCATACAGAAAAAGACATAGGATAACTTTAAACTAGAAAAAAGGACTGTTCCTGATCGAGTGAAGCCGCAGACAAAAGCTAGTCACGTTATAAAACATATTACTTAATAATAGAAATTATGAGCAATCTTCAACTATAATCTTATGTTTGTATTTTATATTTTTAAAGTTTTAACGTAATCCATATTAGTGAACTTATTTATTTTATTCCCTTTACTTCGAGCTGTGATATCAACTTTTTATCTTGGTACAATTAGGATTCAAAGATACGGTTGATTCTTGCCGAGTGGACGTATTAAGACGTCTAACGATCCCTTTCTGTTATCTCATGCCTACTATTATAATTACATATAAAGGTAATATTCCTTTCAGCTGAATTTTGACAAAGATGGAACCGATACGAGCTGACAACCGACTGGCAGGCATTATCGTAACACACGAGAGCCTTTGTATACCCCTGATTGTATACTTCTTCAAATAACACACTAGTAAGCTGTTCTCAATCTTATGCTTATGGTTTTAGAGAAGAAATTTCAATGATAAAATTCGGCAATTGGTTTATTATGAACATTACCTACTAACATGGACTAATAATATGTAATGCCCGTGTTTCGTCGCCTAGATTACTATAAATTGAACATGACAGTCAACAATGGCTGAGCACACGTGTTACATACATTAGATTTAATGTAATTATACTCAGCATAATATGGTAATTGAGATCAAATATTGGTTGCAATTAGCACTATCATTTGACTACAGTAAATGGTTGTATAATGAACGTAATTAGGAGACTCCTACAGAAGATCGCTGCCAGATAATCTTGTGCTATATATCTGCTTCAATTTCTCGCTCTCCTTGAAAAGAAATTGTTCTGTCAGTGGTGTTTACAAGTGGAGGAGACCGCCTTTGCCAACTATTTGGTAACGAGACCAATGAGTCGGCTTGCCCGTTAGTCTCTTTTTAATGAAACTACCACAAGAATCCTAACCCTGGAAACCCTATTACTGCGTTAAGGGTAAGAATTCACCAGGTAAAATTTAAACTACGATATGTTGATGATATTTTCAGCATTGTTAAGGACGTGGATCAATATGTACAACACCTTCATTCCATTTACCCAAAAATGAGGTTTACTTACGAAATGAAGACTGATAGATCGTTGTTATTTCATCATCATCATCATCATCATCAGGCTATGATAGTCCACTGCTGGACATAGCCCTCCCCCAAAGAGCGCCATAGCGCCCTGTCTTCAGCTTGCCGCATCCAGCATCTGCCTGCAGTCTTTCGCAAATCGTCATCCCACCTGGTCGGAGGGCGTCCTACACTACGTTTGCCGAGTCGCGGTCTCCTCCGTTGTTATTTATGGATGTTCAAATCACCGCGTGAACAAATGGGTCTGTGTCACACTGTGTGTGCTCTAATCCTCCACACACGGATAGATACCTGCAAATAATGTCAAACCACCACCCTCGTCACTTACAATCCGTTATAATATCATTAATAAACAGAGCCCACGATTTCTGTGAATCTAAATGATCGGAGCATTTAGAGTCATGTTCGGTACTAAAGAATAACGGATATATAGTAAATGGACGACAGAGGCAGCCGTCTAAGAGATGCAAGCATACTGAGATGAACAGACAACCCGCCATGCCCTATGTGAAAGGAATTAATAATAAGATCGGAACGGTGTTAAGAACTAATCCATCAACACTATAATATTTACTTTTATTTTTATTTTTATTATTGTGCTCGTCTAAATGACCACACTCCACCCGATGGTAAGCCGATGGTAAGCCACCCGAGGGCGGGATAAGGTGGAATAACTCTTCAGAGCACTCCCCGTGGTATATTCTTTAAAAACATGCCAATGAGGCAATGTCCCTACGGAGTTGCAGAGGTTCCAGTGAACTCGTGACCTCTGGATCTCCGATAATACGGACAGCCCAACGCTATAACCGGTCGAGAGCGTCCAGCAAGTACTGCGCGGAGCCATCCCAAAGATGAGAACAGTACTCCACGCAAGGGCGCACTTGTGCCTTATACAATAGGCACAGTTGCCCAGGCGTGAAGAACCGCCTCACCCTGATCAGAACTCCGAGTTTTCGCGAAGCTTGCTTAATGACGCTCTCGATATAGGTTTTCTGATTAAGGGAGCGGCAAAGATCCATACCTAAGATGAAGAGGCTGTTACGTATCACCAGTGGAGTGTTCTTCAGAGAAGGGAGAGGAAGGAACGGAGACTTTTTTGTTGAGAACGCGCATGCCTGGGTCTTCTTGGCGTTGAACTCCACCAAGTTCTTGGCACCCCATTTATAGATGCGGTCCAAGGTCTGGTTAAGTTCAAAGACAAGATTCTGCCTTTTCCCCTCAACCTCAGCCTGTTTGGCCCCAGGATGTCCGAGATATCGCCCATGCACGGTACTGTCGTCCGCATAACAATGTATGTTGCCGAGATTCAACATATCATTGATATGCAGAAGAAAGAGCGTAGGGGATAAGACAGACCCCTGAGGCACTCCTGCATTGACCTGCATCAATTTGGAAGCGCGACCGTCGCAAAGGACCCGAATACGACGCTTCTGCAGGAAACTTGCAATCCAGGTGCACAGTTGAGGAGGCAAGCCATAGGCCGGAAGCTTGGAAACAAGAGATCGGTGCCAGACTCTGTCGAAAGCTTTGGCTATGTCAAGGCTGATAGCCAAAGACTCGCCGTGCTTGTCCATAGCCTCACCCCAGAGGTGCGTGACGAACGCTAGAAGATCGCCAGTTGATCGTTTAGACCGAAAGCTGTATTGGCGATCATTGATAACGATTGATCCTCTAGGTAGCGGACAATTTGGGTGTTTATAATCCGCTCGAACACCTTGCAGAGCACCGAGGTGATAGCTATGGGTCGATAGTTGCTTGGCTCGGAACGGTCCTCCTTTTTGAGAAAAGGTTGAACGTTCGCCTCCTTCCAAGCCTCAGGCACAATGCCTGCGGCGTAAGACGTCCAGTATAGGCGCGTAAGTGTGGGAGACAACTCCGCTGCACATTTTTTAAGGACCACAGCTGGGATGACGTCAGGTCCACTGGCTTTCCAAACATCGAGAGACTGCAGTATCGCACGAACGGTTCGTTGCCTGATACATATATCAGGTATGGTGTAGCCGCAGTTGGCAATGTTAGGCGGCTGCGAACCGCAGTCATCGATTCGGGAGTTGGCCGCAAAGAGATTTGCAAGCAGATCTGCTTTCTCCTGCGGCCGATGAGCCAGTGATCCATTCGGATACCTCAGAGGGGGCAGCAAGGTCTGGCAGAAGTTGGACTGCACGGCTTTGGCCAGGCGCCAATAGCTACGACTGCCCCTAGGATTCGCCATTAGTTCCTGGCCGAACCGTGCGACGCGCTGGGCATCCGCTCTTAGGTATGCCTTCTTGCAGACCTTGGTTGAACGCTGCCTTCAGGTTATCCACGTTAGGGTCGTGGAGAGTGCGAGCCCTGGTCCAAGCGCGGTACGCTGTCTGTTTGCGTTCAGCAGCATCAGCGCATTCACGCCCGAACCAGAGCCTTTTCCTGCCGCCGCTCATGACATCACTGTATGGAATATAATATTCCATACCCAGGATGATTTCACCAGCGACAGCAGTAGCGGTCTCTGATGGATCCCTGTTCTCAAAGCAGCGTTGAGCCCAAGGGATGGATGCGAAGTACTCCCGCAATCCACCCCAGTCTGCTGACGAGTAGTGCCACAGTCGTCGTCTTGCCGCCTCGGGTCGTGGGGGCGTAACAACAACAGCTGTGGCACAAACCAGACAGTGGTCTGAGGTGCCCAAAGGAGCACGAATCGACACACTGTACCGGTTCGGGTTACTCGTCAGCAGCAGATCGAGCAGATAGGGCGCCTGACCTGCAATGTCTGGTATCCGGGTGGGCTGGAGTACCAGTTGAGATAGGTCATGCGTGAGAGCGAACGCATGGGCATACACCGGGGGCCAAAGTAACCAGCATGTTGGATACACCAAAGGATGTTTTGCCTTTACGAACGCAAGGTGCCTACAAAATAAATTGCGACTGCGGGAGTTCCTAGATAGGCCAAACCAGGCATACTATTGCTGAAAGGCTGAGGTCAAAGAACACATTGCCCTTGTCAAAACCGGCAGACTAGCAAATCAGAAATTGCAAAACATATACTGGAATCGGGTACTAATCATTGGATAGAATTTCATCGTCCGGAAGTCCTCTTCACCGATCGCCACTTATATTCAAAAGTAGTGCGAGAAGCTATTGAAATAAAAAAATATAGAAATTTCAATCGGGAACGTGTTTTTCAAATTATCCGCGACGTGGAATTTTGTGATTAATAATACGCTACTTCGCTTTTTTGCATAGTCTGGTAATTAACAGAATACGGATACGTCGTCTAGCATACGTAATAGGGATACTGTGATTGTAGTGTGTTACAGTACATAGACAAACAAAAATATGCGAAAAGTGAGGATGAATCAAGATCCTTCTGCCACACAAACGGAGACATGACATCGCAGCTCCAGTCAGCTTGTGACCACGGCCGGTGTAACCTGGTCGAAAAGTCAAGCATAAAAACATTCAGATATACTTTTAAGATTATAGAATATATTTAGAACAATTAAGCAATAGCCCATACTAGCTTTTATATGAATGAAACATAATTCAACCATTTAATTTCAATCTAATTATTTTATATTAGGTTAATTCGTTTTAAAATTAATAATGTAAATATTTGTATAAATAAATCATACCACGAGTTTACGAATAAAAAAAAATTTGTAATAATATATATTATATTGGATCAAATTTAATCTGATAAATCCGTTAACGATATCAGGCATAACGATTCTGTAGAGGTGAGGATTCAAAATCGATAGAATACAATAGCGCATATTTTGTTTTCGAAGCGGAATACTGCACGTTGGAGTACAGCCAGGTCCCACAACGTGGCAGTCCCCATCCTGAGGAGTTTAGTATTGTCAACCTTTTTCTATTGGAATAGTTGGGGGGGGGCAATCCGAGGGTGCGTGGTGGGTCCTCTCTTCCCAATAATTTTATTACAATGGATTTCCGGCAAGTAACGTCTAATTCGATTCAATTTAGTGACAATAGATTAAAGTAGACCTGAAAGAAGCATGCACAATTGCACATAGATGTTATCCCACCTGTTTATTCTCTAACGTTTTTAAAGCGGTGTATCACGCTTAAATTTCGTAATATATGTTTAGGTTGCACGTGAAAGGAGGAATCTATGGTGTGCTTGCCGCTGACATTACAAGACTGTGTTGCTATTAATGATCGCCTCACAATAAAACCCGACAGAAATTTACCTAAACAAGGAATTTGATCGAGCAATCATACTTGTCATATGGCCCTGGTCAGCGCGTTAGTCTCGTATAATCTATCTATTGTAATGGAGCAACAGCTAATCATGATCTCATGATCCTGGTTAGTAATTTTGCCCAAATTTGTCAAAGATCATCGAATTACATAATATAAATTATTAGTTCATTACTACATAAAAATCCCTTACCCAATGTATGCAGATTGATATCTCTCTAAACGTGTCGGATTGCCGTCCCATCGCATCATAAGAGTTAAAGAACTGAGAGTGCACATGTGTTTGCGCACATACTTGTGCACTAAAATATAGCCTAAGTAGATGGCAAGTTTCCTTTAAGATTAGCCGCCGTGATCGAAATTCGTTCTTTAGGGCATTATTATTATTATCATTGAATACTAGATTTACCCCGTAGCTTCGCTCGCGTAAATGTAGGTCCTAACCTAAAAGTACCAGTACTTTTTACTGGATGAAAGGTACCTTATATTTTTCTGTTCCCCTGACAACGTGTATGTAAAACTTCATGATGATCCGTCGAGTAGTTAAGGCGTAAAAGCGTAACAGATAAACTCACATTCACATATATAATATTAGTTAGAATTAAAATACTTAAAGATTAGCTGCATATATACTACGAAGTATCCAGAGAGTATTCTAATATTTTGAGCTATTCACCGAAAAAGGACAACGTGCGACCAGCCTAAATAGATACTCGGAAAACGTGCTCAGCGTACGCTGCAAACTGTTAGCACCGTTACTGGTTATAGATAATATCATAAGAAAATACAGAAGTTTCGTTTGTTATTACACATTCATAGTCAACGATTTTCCTGTTGATATAAAACTTATCTATAAGGTAGTTTGCGGAGTCCGCTAGCCATATTCTCTTCACGGGAATTTGGTCTCTAGAGGGTCCTCGAACGTGCCATAGTGAAAATAGTTCTAAGAAAAGAATAAGGAAAAATTGAAAGGAATATAAAAATCTGATCAAATGTCGTCTTATGGAATTGACTGGAGGGTTTTAAAAACAGGGGGAAGTTATGCGGCTTCATAGTCAAGCATAAGTTGTGAAGATTCTTTATTTTGCACTTGTTTTTGCCCGCGACGAAATTCGGCATTCGGCAGTAGGTACCTAACTACATTGTTTTGTGTATTTTCATGTAAGAAGCTGATGTCACATATCTATAAAAAATCATTGATAAATAAGCAGTGCACAATTTAAATCTCTAATACTCGACTTCTAGATGACGTGTTGATAAAACATGCACCAGGTTTTAAATTAGACCTCCAATAATACAACTGTGAAAACCGCATGCAATGTCATGCAGTAAATTTTTTCGTTATGCGCTTACAAACGTACCGACAGAATCAATTGTAAAAATAATTGTTTTGGCTTTTATAGCTCTTAAATGCTGCCACATAATGTTTTACTTTGTTCATAAACATGTCCACTAGACGCGATTGAATGACATGTAACATCACTCAAATGTTTGTCCTATGCATTTATAGAAAACTCAATACAATAAATAAAACTGAACATTTATCTTAATCACATATTAAATTAAATCATGAGAAACATGAATAATAAACCAAAAATTATAAACACAAGTGCAATAGCAAATAAACTAGATAGCGCTACGTGTAACGGAAAATAAAACACCCAAGATCTCGTCAACATCTGTGTTCACACAAACGCAAACGAACGTAAAGATAATTATAATAACAAACTCTGTCTCACCTTGACGCATACCCAATTTCCTAAAGTCAATGTACTGAATAACACGCAAAGTTTGCGTGACATCTTCAAACTTCAAGTGACGACTTCGAAGTTCGGAGTTAATGCGACATTTAAATAATTAGACGTGTTCCAACTTGTGTTATGCATCAAACTTTATTATCTTTAGATTTGTTTTTAAACTCTTGATAATATGTATTTTATGTTGATTTAAGAATTGACGTTCAAACATTTAAAGGTAAAGTATGTTAAAATTTTTTTAACCCTTAACTTGGTTAACATGTAACATAATATTTTTAGAGTACTTCCGAAAAGTAGATTAATTTAATCCTATAAAATGTACTTACAAAATGAAATGCGAGAAGAATTGGATTTGTTGGTCCAGCATGAGGTGCATTTACATTTGAATCCATTCGTAAGAATCCAGGTTGGTTTCTTGGGATGGGCATGGTGATTTGATTGACAAAAAACGGCTTGAGCCCTGCTTCGTAGGATCTTAAACATAAATACCGCTTCTTTGATATTCTCTTACATGTATTATTTTGTATTTCACCTATAACTACAGTTCGGCCAATCATATTTAATACTCGCATTCGAATAAAAATACATATGCACAATGCTACGTATAGTGTTGTCAATTCTATATCGCTACTACAATATAAATTTACTGTACAAATTATATATAATATAACTAACCAATCAATCCTCTATCAAACATAGTGTCATGATTTCTTATTTTTGTTAATAATTCTGTTCGGGAGTTTTTATTTATTCAATTGGCAACACAGCCAACTATCATTTTTAAATAGTGGGGTTATTGTGGAGGGGAAAAATTACTCGTTCTCTCGGCGAAAGATCGCTCAGCAGTAAGGAACTAGCATTCAACCGAGTAAGACGTTCTCTATAGTCCGTGTAATTGCTGTGAGTTTGGTTATATAGTCACATAATATTTTAGACGATTGAGTTTCATTATAATAGGTATCCCCAATGTCTTCCAAACTGATTTATGTTGTACCTCCGCCTGCATCGGCTTCTTATATCCACCGAAAACAGACGTCAATAGTAACTGTCATAATTAGTATTCAGAACAAATTGATGAAAGTACACCTAAAAAAAGATAATTAAATGTAAACTTGTCAATTGTCCACTAGAATGGCAATCCAGACAAAATCGAACGGTTCCAAGTCCCAATCGGTTTTGTGTGTAAGCTAATACATCACGTTCCGATATCCAGGTGTTTTATTTTTATGTGTGCCTGTGCGGATGAATGCTCTGCAATCACTGAAATTTACTACTGGGGACGTTTTGTAACATCCTGATTTTTAGCACTTTGCACTCGCCACGGGCTTGCCCAACTCTGCGTAGTGACTAGTTTTATTTCGAATTTTATTTATTTCTATTGAAGTACAGTTTACACATATAGCAGAATGGGATGACCAACAGTTTGTAATGCATATGTATCCTAACCCTTGTATGCAAGTTAAGTGCAAAATTCATACAGTGCATGCACTTAATCCTAACCATAAGTAATAATATTATAGTTGCGAATGTGAGTATGTTTGTTTGTTCCGCTATCACGCCTTAACTAATCGATGAATCATCATGAAATTTCACATACACGTTGTCAGGGGTACAAAAGGACACAGGGTATATTTCATCCAGGAGAAATTACTGTTTCCGAGTGATAGACAATTGACATAACCTACCAATTACCTACATTTACTAGAAGCGTAGACGAACAAAATCTAATATATTACATTTTGAAAAGGCAATTGAATGGCGAAGATGCTAAAGACAATAATATGCTTTCAATGACGTACGTTTCGCAATAATTGGATGTCAAAATCGATAGACAACTTAAAAAAAATTTAGAGCTTTTTAAAAAAACCTTAAAAAGACTTGTTTTAGCTCGACCTGAGACTTACCACGCATGTATTTTCAACCAGGGTCTGCCCTTGCCTTTAGGTCTGTGACATTGTCGATCGAGTCGACTAAACTTGCCTAGTCAAGAGGGCTACAATATTTTCGAAAGTATCCAAAAGTAAATAGAAACTTTTTTTAGTAACCATACATCTTTCAATTATGTTATAGACCATCGTTTGCTGTCCAATACTGAAAATAGGCCGTGACAGATGTCCACCGCGTTTGATTTGATTAAAAAAAAAGATAATGCCCGCACTAGGAATAAATCCTGTGTAGCGGGGGACTTTACAAATATTCAAATAACGGACACAAATAACATTCAGAGTTGGAACAAAAAGAATATTTTCAGTTTCATAAAGAACATTTTATTTAATTTTTTTGGTAAACCATTTATGGATCACACGAAGCTTTGTCCCGTGTGGGATTAGTAGACCACTAAGTCATCCGTGGAATCTTTATACAGATGTTATGTTGCTTACAATTATTTAAGCAGCGATAGCTCAGTGGGGAGACCAACAGACTGCAATGCAGAGGGTCTCGGGTTCGAACACACGTCGCGCACCTCTGACTTTCGGAAGTTATATGACTTTTCGAAATTATGTGCGTAATAATTGACAATTATCACCTGCTCCGTGCCTCGAAGAGCACGTTAAGCTGTCGGCCCCGGCTGCCATGAACATCTATGGCAGTCGTTATTGGGAAGTCAGTGCCCTCTAATATCCTGACACTGGTCTAGCCTTAGGGTATCGTTATCCTTCAAGTTGCGGAGATCAGGTGGCAGCCGCTCCCTGTAAAAAGATATCCAGTCAAATCCAGTTAGACTAGAAAGCCGACCCCAAGTGACTTGGGAATAATAAAGGCTAGGAAGAATAAGTTGCTTACAATTATTTACTACGCCGGTACATTGTTCAGGTTACTTAATTACCGTTTGATAAAGGACAGCTATTCAATATCATGTAATGTGATTATAATGACATGAATCCTATTGGTTGAATACGGAATAGGGTCATAAATTTAAATCTAACTACATCGCTTTGACGCATATTTAATTCAAATTTTATGCCAATGTAAACAGATTTAAAGTTAATTAATAATTTATGTGTAACCATAAACAAACATTGAACATACAGTTATTAATCGGCTTCAGTGGTTAAACAGTGATTGATTTTAATTTGTGGATTTGGTCAATCTATTTATTTAGTCATTCATGCGTTATGCACGCTGATATGTTGTAGCCGCTTAAACAGTAGATATCGGACACGTAGAGTTCAGCAAAAGCCAGGGGGTATGAGGATGTCGATAAAATGGGAATTAATATAATGACCACCAAAAATAGTAATTGCGCAGCAAAATATGCTTATTAAAATATATCATATCGAGCACCTATACACCTCAAATCACTGCATTCCGTCTCGGAAGGGTTAGGTTATGTTAGGTTCCTTCTTAAACCCACCAAAAAATAGGAGCCCCGCGAAGTGGGGCTCCTTCGACTTATTTTGATCTCTTTAAATATATTTTGCTGTGCAATTTGGTGGTAATTTACTATTTTTGACTGTTATATTTTACTATATCTGGTGACAAGTTAAACATAAGCCGATAAAATGTCTTTAGAGACTCTAATGATTGAAAATGAATAATTAGGCTATTACATACAATGTTCCCCAGATTTCTATCTAACTAAAGTACACCTTTCTCAACTATCGGCACGGATGACGTAGAGGTTGCCTCGACACTGCTACTGCGTGTACGAGTGTTGGGGATTTGATCCCCTCATGGAACGATCTTATCTTATCTTATGTGGGGGCCAGTCAGTGCAGACCGGCGACACTTCGACCAAGTGGGATCTTTTGTGTCGACACTCTCCCAATAACGACTGTCATAGATGTTCATGGCAGCCGGGACCGATGGCTTAACGTGCTCTCCGGGGCAGGGAGCAGGCGATAATAATTGTCAATCAATACGCACATAATTTCGAAAAGTCATATAACTTCCGGAAGTCAGAGGTGCGCGACGTGGGTTCGAACCCGAGACCCTCTGCATTGCAGTCTGTTGGTCTCCCCACTGAGCTATCGCTGCTCTCCTCATGAAACGATAATTTTATAATTATATATTCTGTTGCAGTATCAGAAAAAAGGGATAAATGCTATTTTATGGGTTCAGACTTCAGACCTCTCTTAATTGTTAAACGTAACTATCATTAAAAAATGATCTAACTTACAGATATAGTCTCCTTTCTGCATCATAGTCGCATAAATAAATCAAACCATAGTAAATTTGTCAACCACATACACTGCCAAACTACATATTATACCAACACCAAAAGCCACTACTTATTCAGTCCAATTTGTCACGTCAAACATTTCCTGATAACATCGGTTGTCTAAATAATAACAATCCGACGCAGAGCGGCACACGCGAAACACCTATTTATTTTCAATCCATCTGGAATACGCTAGCGTGACCCAGCGTACACTGTTCAGTGCTCCATGTGATTAAAACGCACAGATTTCTGCCTGCGTTTGACACACAAACATTGTTCAACGCGTTGTGGGTTTACTATTTGGTAGGTACATTGCCTATCTCTCCATCTATATATATTTATCTATCCTACATAAAACTGTAAAAAAGTTAGGTCTCTCCATGGGAATATTTTTCATAGTTAAACTTAACCAAGATATTGGTTAAGTAATTAGAACTACCTCGATGGCGCAGCGTGAGTGAAGGTGACTGCTGTTTTTGAGGTTTCTCGAATTCTTAGTAGTTGCACGTAATCTAAAACTGTGCCCGGGAAACTGTAATATTTGCTTTAAGTGGTATCTAAAACTAGCTGGCGAAATATGGGTGTGTAAAATCCACATCTACCTATATCTTCGAGAATATAGGCGGGTCTATAACTATACATGTTAGGACAGTGTTTTATGATATTACAGAAACTACTCCAAGGAAATATAACTAAGCCACTGTCTACCGTAAACCACTAAGATGGCAAACAATCACATGATCTGCTTGTTGGTAAGCAGTTATCGAAATCTCTTAAATTGATACAGGTGGAAAGGGGTAATAAAAAGAAAGGAACAAAGGGACTGAGAGAGGTGATTTGGTCTCTGGTCTCTTTATCGCGGATCGAAATACAACAGTGTATTACAAATTTTCTTTATTTTTTATTTATTGTTGCCAGTCAAAAAAACCTACAGTCCGCGTGATGATAAGTAGTCTTATAGTCCACGAGCAGAACCTTCCACACCATGTCCTCACTACAGCTCAAGTGGTGCCGAGGTCTCTACTTTATCTGATGGAGCCAGGTGAGGCCCACTTATACTACAGCCAGTAAGGGTCTTCTAATCCAAAAATATTATAATTAGTTTAAACAGCTATTTAGCTTGACCTTTATCATAGACCTCATCATCTTGGAAGCACCTTAACACGATCTAAGCAGAAGATCCAGTAAAATATGATAAACAGTTAGTGCTAAAGTAATTTCGATCTATCTTCACTATTCCCGTCGGATGAAATATCCGGTGAATATAAGGAACGCTTACATGTTCCTTAGTACCCACCCAACCGATAAAAGTTAATGGTACTCTGAAACGCTTCTAACATTGTTATAGTGATTGTTCGTCCGTACCTTCTGACAGGTAATCAAATAGTAAGGCTTATTACTTTGGAGATATCTCGAGCGATGTGCGACTATCGAGCTCTCGAATTACGTAAATTTGGTTTGAAATTATTCGAATCATTTTCATCGTTTTATTGATTGCATTTTTGTTTTATTAAGATGGACCTGGTAAGGGCCGCGGAAAGCAGTTGAATACGGGTGGCCCAAGACCGGTCTGTGTGGGATGTCAGTCGACTGAGATAATGAAGAAGGAACATCAAACAGGCACACTACAATATAATATAATCAATATAATCATTTAAAATTAATACTCTATTCATTTCGTCTTGAGACAAATGTAAACAAAGAATAAAAAAGGTTATTTAATACATCACGTTTTACTGTGAATATTATAAAGTTAGACAAAAATCAATAAACTAGCTAAAATAAAATATTTATAAATATATATTGTATCGCATTTAAAAGCAGCATATATACTTAAATTCAATGTATTATTAAAATAAATAAAAATAATGTATTAAATTCTTTTAACTATTTTACGAGAATTATAAATAAAAGTGACATAAAAAAGAACCTAAAAATGAATGATTCTCAAAGTTAGAACGCATTATAGTACCGCTAAATCAAAAAGTACGGCTAGTACAAATGTTCTGTAGTGAATGTATCATTTTGTTATAAGTCGGCTTATAGCCGTCATTTTCATTCCCTGCCAACTTGTTGATATGGGAGTACACATTTTCTAATATTATTGTTATTATATACTTATTGTGATTTTAAATTTTATTTTTTATGTTATGATTTTCTATATGTTGACTATGGAACCAGATTTCTGAAATAAATAAATAATAATTATTATTTGTTTCTCTTTCACGGGTATACACCTAATACGTTAGGAAAATACCCGGCCCTTTGGGAGGCTTACACGGAGACATGTGTCCAACGTGAAGAGGCCCTTCGAGAGTTTTAATCAAAGGTGGCATGGAGCACCTACAGCGGTACTAGCCGCAGCAGGCGTAGGACTATTGCTACGTATGAATTCTAATATATTGGCTATGGGTATTGGGTGTTTGATGGACTGGTATATTGGTAACTATGGATGATAAAACGGCGTCTGGCCTGAATACTCTAATAACATCAATCGAATGGACAGACGGTGACTCGCCAACTCACTAGATGGGCCCCCTGAATAGCCACGATAGGCATACAAGCCAGCAGCAGAGGGCAACACCGGTGCGAGCGGCTAGGGGTGTCGAGCGGTGCGGCGCCGGTTTCACCATCACGGGTCTCGTGAAACCGGAGACCAGAAGCGGGTTTCCCCGTAGTTATGCCCTTGAAAATGACACTTCCACCCTCAAGCATGTAGCTCTAGCTGCCTCCCTCTGACCGGCCGATCAAGGCAAGCCAGAGTTGAGAGCCCTACGGGCGCTCTTGAGGTTCCACCCCAGCCAACCAGTAACGGCAAGCTGGGGACGAAGCCCTCACCGACTCTCTGAGGCATTCAGGACCGCAGTGTCGCCACTCACATTTAGATCGCCACAAGCTGCCCTGCGGTTTATGCGCTTTTATTTAACCTGGTGATACATTTTTTGTTTATATCACAAGGGGAAGTTGGTAGTTTAAAAGCTAGTATACTATGCCCTCCGGTGTCGCGTAAGTCTCATGAGTGTTATTATTTTGTATCTGTGGTGTATAGTAATAATTGTCACTCTAGCGCCATCTACATGATGTGTTCACTATGTTTAAATAAAGCGTCAGTACGTAACGGACTACCACACGAGTTTCATTATAATAAGTTTTGGGCTCAGACCCGGTTACAGTATAGTACTCAATTAAAGTTTGTAATCTTTATACGGCACAGTGAAAATGGCTGGGAATTATTCAGTGAACGTTCCTAAGCTGAAAGGTAGAGAGAACTACGACGAGTGGGCGTTCGCGGTAGAAAATTTCCCTATCTTAGAAAGCATCGACATAAGAAACAGCGAAGCTATAAGTGAGCAAGATGGCAGAAAGGCGAAAGCCAAGATGGTGATGACGATTGATCCAGCTCTGTATGTACACATAAAAAGTGAAACTACACTTAATAACTTGTGGACCAAGTTAAAGTCGTTGTTCGACGATTCTGGTTTTACCCGCCGCATCAGTTTGCTCAGACACCTAATCTCAATTCGTCTAGAAAGCTCGGATTCCATGACCAGCTACGTGACACAGCTAGTGGACACAGCACATAAGCTAAAAGGTACAGGCTTCGAGATTAACGACGAGTGGGTAGGGTCGCTTTTACTCGCTGGATTGCCAGACAAGTTCGCGCCAATGATAATGGCTATTGAACATTCGGGGATAAACATTAGTGCAGACGTAATAAAGACAAAATTATTGGATATGAGTGCAGATTCTGGAATGTCAAACGCGGAAGGCACTTTTATGGCTAAAAACAAAAATGCGTTTTGTCAAAAAGCGCGGCATATGACTACGTGTAAAGAAAAAGAAAATGGCGTCGAGCAAGTCAGTAACAAGCCTGTCAAAAACATCAAATGTTATAAGTGTAAAAGAACGGGACATTATAAAAATCAATGCCGATATAACAATAACCAAAATGAAAAACAGATAAATGCATTCAGTGCAATGTTCTTAACTGGTGAATATTGTGATAAAGACTGGTATGTGGACTCAGGCGCAAGTACTCATTTAATTTCAGATACAAACAAACATTTATTGGCAAATGTCTCTTATGATAAAGAAACTCGAGATATTGTTATAGCAAATAAAGAAAGTATGCCGGTTTTATGTTCAGGAAATCTAGAGATAACAACATTTGTTGGATTTTCAGAGTACAACATAAAAGTTAACAATGTTTTGTTCATTCATAACCTTACTACAAACCTTTTGTCAGTAAGTAAGATGATATCTAGTGGTAACAGAGTTATTTTTAAGAAAAATGTATGCCACATATATAATCAGAGAAATGAATGTATTGGAGAAGCCAAACAAATTAATGGTGTATACAAATTGAATGTATTAAATTCTCAGAAATTGTTAGCAGCTGTGGCAGTCACTTCTACAACTTGGCACAGGCGTTTTGGCCACATCAATAAAAATGACCTGAATGCCATGAGAAATGGAGCTGTAAAAGGATTGGCTTTCCAAGATAAAGTTTTATCAGACATAAATAATTGTACCATATGCTGTGAAGGGAAACAAATGATATTACCCTTCACTAGCAGTTTGTCGAGAAGCAAAGAGATTTTAAACATTGTACATACTGACCTCTGTGGACCGATGGAAAGAAATTCCCTTGGCATGGCTAAATACTTCTTATTATTTATAGATGATCATAGCAGAATGGCTTTTGTGTATTTCCTTAAGTCAAAAGATGAAACATTTATGTATTTTAAACATTTTAAAAGTTTTGTAGAAAATCAGAAGTCAACAAAAATAAAAACTTTAAGAAGTGATAATGGTGGAGAATTCTGTTCGTCAATGTTTGAAAATTACTTGAAACAAAGTGGAATCATACATCAAAAGACTACTCCATATACCCCGCAGCAAAATGGTCTTTGTGAAAGATATAACAGATCCGTATTTGAAAAAGCAAAATGTTTAATGTTTGATGCTAAACTTGAAAAGCATCTATGGGCAGAGGCAGTTCACACTGCAGTTTACCTTAAAAACAGATCATTAGCTGCTGGCCTTAATCAGAAAACACCATTTGAGTTATGGAGAGGTCAAAAACCAGATGTAAGCAACATTAGAATATTTGGAAGCTTGGTTATGACACATGTGCCCAAGGAGAGGCGACAGAAGTGGGACAAAAAGGCTAGGAAATTGATTCTTGTTGGGTATGCTGACAACATTAAAGGTATTAGATTATATGATCCTTTAACACATAAAGTCACAGTGGCAAGAGATGTTATAATAATGGAAAAGGAAGATAACAGCATGTCACAGATTACCATAGAGAAAAAGAGTACAGAAATGCTTGATTCAGTGGAGAAAGAACAGCCAGAACATGTTCAATCTGTTTCAGATGTACAAAGTGATGATGAGGTACATGACAAAACTTATATACCAGAAGAAGAATCCAGTGATTCTGAGGACAACTACTATAAATCATTGTCATCAGATAATGACTTAATAAGTTCACCTCAGCAAAACCCTGTAAGGTTACCAAAGCGTACCAGAAGAAAACCTGACTATTATGGATATGCAAACTTATGTGTTATGGATGATCTTGAACAAATATTCATAAATGATGCATTGAATGGACCAGAGAAGGTAAAGTGGCAGCAAGCAATCAATGAAGAATTGCAGTCATTCAATGACAGCAAATTTGCGAAAGACTGCAGGCAGATGCTGGATGCGGCAAGCTGAAGACAGGGCGCTATGGCGCTCTTTGGGGGAGGGCTATGTCCAGCAGTGGACTATTATAGCCTGATGATGATGATGATGATGAATGACAGGGATGCATGGGAACTTGTGGAAAGACCTGCAAATAAAACAATTGTGAAGTGTAAGTGGGTGTTTAAAAGAAAGCTTAATAATGAAAGTAAAGTGCGGTATAGAGCCAGATTGATGCTAGGGTTCAGTCAGAAAAAGGGATAGACTTCAAAGAAACCTTCTCACCAGTGCTCAGGTACTCTTCTTTAAGATTGCTATTTGCATTAAGTGTAAATCAGAATTTAGATATTGTTCATCTAGATGTACCTACTGCTTTTCTTAATGGATTATTAACTGAAACAATTTTCATGGAAATACCAGAATGTTCAAACTTCAAAGATTGTAAAAACAAAGTTCTTAAACTCAAACGTGCAATATATGGACTGAAACAGTCAGCCAGAGCATGGTATCATCAAGTTGAGATACATTTGCTAGAATTAGGTTATAGTAAGTCTCAGTATGAACCATGTTTGTTTATGAAATGTGATAGAAATATTCAAGTGTATATTGCTCTATTTGTTGACGATTTCTGTGTATTTTATAATTGTACAGATACTTATGAGAAATTGAAAGTTGAATTAAAGGCTAAAATTAATATAAAAGATTTAGGAAAAATTAAGAATTGTCTTGGTATGAGAGTTACTGTTGGAAAGGATTTTGTATTTATAGATCAGACAGACTACATTGATGTTATTTTAAAAAGGTTTGATATGTATAACTGTAAAGGTTTGGATACTCCAATGGAGAAGAACTTAAAATTAGAAAAGGTTGCTAAAGTCTCATCTCAATATCCCTACCAGCAATTACTTGGAGCATTAATGTATTTAAGTGTTTTAACTAGACCAGATATTGCATTTGCTATTAGTTTTTTAAGTCAATACAATAACTGTTACAATGACACACTGGAAACATTTAAAGCGTGTTTTAAGATATTTAAATAAAACAAAACACTATGGATTAAAGTATATAAAAGATAAGTATAAAATAGTAGGTTATGTTGATGCTGACTGGGCTTCATGTGAAATTGATAGGAGGTCATATACAGGGTTTATTTTTAAAATGTCTGGAAGTGTAATATGTTATGAGTGTAGGAAACAAAAAACTGTTGCTCTGTCTAGTACAGAAGCAGAGTACATGGCACTCTCTGAAGCCTGCAAGGAGGCAATTTACCTTAAAAGATTAATATGTGAATTAAATAAGAATAACATAGAAGATATGCCTGTTAATTTGTTAAGTGACAATCAAAGTTCTCAAAAGCTAGCATCTAATCCTTTGTACCATCGGAGAACAAAACACATTGATGTTCGACATCACTTTGTTAGAGAATGTATTACCAATAAACTTATAGAAATATCATATGTGCCTACGGCTGATATGCCAGCTGATATATTAACCAAGAGCTTGTGTCATACTAAGCATTATAAATTTATGAGTAGTATGGGATTGTCGTTGATAAAATAAAATTGTTATTGTTTGTTTATGGTTAAAGTGTTGAATATTGGAAATGTTGTGTAACACAGTGTAACATCTATAATTATATAGCAATTATTTCTATAAGTGGGGATGTTATTATTTTGTATCTGTGGTGTATAGTAATAATTGTCACTCTAGCGCCATCTACATGATGTGTTCACTATGTTTAAATAAAGCGTCAGTACGTAACGGACTACCACACGAGTTTCATTATAATAATGAGGAGATAACGACTGTCCCAAAGGGATTATTATTATTATTATTATCCTGTTATTTCGTTGTTAAATTTGTTGTTAATTGTTAAGTTATTTGTTGTGTTTAGTTTTTAAGTATTTATTTGTGTTTTTTGTTCGTAAACAAGATAAATATTGAGAAACAAAATACACGATGGGCAGCAGTGGAGTCCAAAAAAAAACAAATTACTTTTAAAAGCGATTTAATCAAATGTTAAAATTACAATAAAGTGTTCTTAATTTCTAATGTCCTAACGTCCCGATGTTAGGTGACAAAAAGGCCCCGCAACAAGCCGGCGATTGGTTTTTATCGATCGATGAAGCGGCGTTGCACAATCGGTTCCAGAATCTTCTCATTGAATCGTCTTGTGTGGTCGTAGAGTATCTGAGAGCATACTCAGATATAACAAACATTGCTTTCTTTGTTTATCTTTTGTCTCAAGCCTATTTGAATAGAGTATAGGTAATAAAAGCTCACGGCGACGTTAACAGGTTATCATTAGATTAAAACTATAAGATGCTAGGGAAGCAAGCATACATATGTATGACAATTTAGTAAAATCTACAAAGAATTACAAAAACCTAAAATAAAAAAATCATACAAAATATATAGCTGTTTTGTTGCTATTGTTCTCCTAACTAATATTATAAATGCGAAAGTGAATTTGTTTGTTTGTTTTTTACGCTTCACGCGTTAACTACCCGATTGATCACCATGAAATTTCACATCCACGTTGTCAGGGGTACAGAATAGGATATAAGGTACGTTTTATCCAGAAAAAGAAATTCTACCGTAACCTACATTTTTGCGAGCGACCAGCGGGCAAAATCTAGTCGTTTCATAAACAGTGTGAATTTGTTGATCGATTTTATTTGAAGCACTGACAACTTAACGCGTTACAAATCTCTGACTTTTCAAAGTTATCTGCGTTAATAGTTAATTCTCGCTAGCTTTAACTGTGAACGAAAACATCGTGGGGAAACATGTCACTTTAAAGTTTTCCATACCTACTAATCTCAAACATGTGTGAAGTATGCCAACCCGCACGGGCTCAGCTTAGTGGACTATGGCTTAATCCTTTTCATACTGAAAAGAGGTCCGTAAACAGTGATAGTACAGTTTCGGTGCCTAGTGCAAGTTCTTTTTACGTTAACGCGATCGAAACGTTTACCGCGTTTGGCTCTCTGATTGGTTAAGAGCTCGGAGTGGGCCAATCGGAGCGCCGTACGTCATAAACGTGTAGAATGCGTTAACGTAAAAAGAACTCCCACTAGGCACTCTGTACCTACGTAGTAATTATTTAATTAGTCGTCTCGCCACTGCCGCCGCGCCAAATGGGCCAACATGCCTATACAAAAAAGAATTTAAAACATGAAATGTCTTGATGGTGCAGCAAGAGCTGCCGTGTCTGAGGTCTTGCGTTTAGCTACCGGATTGGGCAAAGCGTTATTAGATTTTCTATCAAGAAATTATCAGTACTGTAGTGGCACGGTATCTGGCATTGTGCTCGGTAAACAGAAATAGACTCGCTCCCTATTACATGCGACTGAAATCTTTATAAGCCTCTCTCATAGACTCAACCCGTTGCTCGAACCTGAAAATGTAGTTTCAGACACAGTAAGCTCACTAACCAATTTTGATGTTAATAAGTTTTACATTGTGACCTAATGAATAAATTATTTCTGAATTTAACCTTGATTTTAATGGCAAAATATGGATGCAATGCACCTCAGACTATACCTTCGGGTATGCAGGCGTGAGACTATACATATTTATGAATACATATAAAATATTCAAAACTCAAAATATGCTTCAATCACGAAGTACTTCTATTCACTTCAAGTGCACTCGTTTTGATTGATTTTTATTTTAAAGTCAATTTTAGTTTCATTCAATAGTGCTTCACTTGTTTGTTCAGTGAGTGTTGTCAATTTTTAATTTAGCTCGTGCACCGTGGTGCTTTTATTGAATAAAGTTATTTAGTTAAAATAAATAGATGTATTAAAATATGTATATCAGTCCCCGTTCAAACAAGTCTAACCAATAATAAAATTAGATAGTGTTAAAATGATATATTTTTGTTTGTAATGGATAAGCTCAAAAACTACTGGGCTGGTATTTAAGAATCTTTCACCATTATAAAGCTTCTTTATCCAGAATTAACATGGGCGAGCCATGGGAGCGAAGCAGTTATCATGAACGTGGGTGTTGCCACGGAAAATAGCTAGTCATTTATAAATTTACAATGAATTATTATTCTGATAACATCGGAGACATTCTGAAGAAAGGCCAGTTTTAGACTACCCGGTGGGTGTACAAAAATAATAAAATGAATGTGAATGAAGCAAGAGAGGTATGCAAGGATCGTAACATGTGGGAATATGTATTCTCTCCCTACCCTTCCGGCAAACAGAACTGAGTCTATGTATGTACATAGATACATACATAGATTCACGCCTGTTTCCCAGAGAGGTAGGCAGAGACTACGGATTTCCATTTGCTACGATCCTGACACACTTATTTGAAGGTAGTAGAGCCTCACTTTTTTCTTTTTCACTCACTCACTTTCAGTATGAATTGATTGGGGAAGGACTACCCTTTCACAGAATATCGACATGAAATAGCAGTATTCCTACTGTTGTGTTTCGTTCGGTGAGTGAGAGTGTCGGAGGCCTAATCACTCTCTTCCCCCTACCCGCTCCTTCTCCTCCCCACTTACTTTTTCTCTTGTTCCTTTCCTAAAGGGTCAGCAACGCGCAAGTGATGCCTCTCGTGTTGCAGGCGTGCATAGGCTACGGTTACCACTTACTACCGGTGGGCCGTATGATTGTTTGCCATAATAGTAGTATAAAAAAATAGATTATTTAGATATAAAAAGGGGGGACTATACCCCCTCGGACTATATATTCCTCGAATAGTAGCGTTAAAATAGCGGTTACGTCACAGTTTGTACCGTGCATCCTTTTACTGTCATTAGACAAATACCCCTACTATCAGATTTAAAAGGCTTTTATCTTATTTATTATTTTAGAGTAGATTTCAAAAAGGCCTTATATTTAAAAGAGTTTGGGTTTCGTAGCTATTTGAGTTAAATAATAAATAATGTGTGTTTACTACCCTATTTTACATCATACAAATTGTTATAAAAACGCACCACTATTACTACGCATCAGTACAGTTACAACCAATTAGTACAGTTTTTTTTTTAAAACTGGCAAGCCTAACATGACTATAGTGGCAAAACTAATAGCCTGGGCTAAAAAGAGGCTTGTCAAATCGGTTATTCACCCATGTTACTGAATCTCAAAGACTATTCAGCAATAAAATTGATAAAAATAAAAACATTCCAACTCCATATTTAACATACCTACTGATGTAATAAACTATCATAAAATAAACTCAAACTAAAGCAAAATCTATCACACAGACACATTGATAAACCACGATTACGCAGAGCTTAACGTGAACGCTGAGAGAATGGTCTACGTCATAGTCGACTCTGTATACACAGAAGACGACGCCTTTGAAAGCATATTTACCCAACGTCCTTTATCAAGGACTGTATCTCCAACCGTTTACTATCAGAGTTTCTCTGTACAAATACATCAATTTGAAACCTTAACAAATACACACAAAGCATTGTTTAGCGAGCCAGTAGATCAATTAGTTTAATCACGAGCTCGGAAGGTATTGTTGTGTCTTCAGATCATCAATACAAATATGGCCGCGGGGATTTCGAATTAAGAAGCATTTGGGATTAGCAGCCAGTATTGTAACCAGTTGGTGATATGTATATAATATGATATTAAGGATTGATAAGATTTTATAATATGAAAATGATAATTATAATTACATAGTATAAAGTTTATTTATAAGAAATTCAAATATGTATATAACCACAATTCTTTAAAAATGACTTATACCTAAAATATATAATAATATGAAATAATAAATACATATTGTAGTATGAAATAGTTCAAAATAGTTAGGTATTTTAAACTATCAAGTCGCAACGGCACACTGGTGACTAGACAAAACATATTTTTATTGTCTGGTATTCTAAGACTTGACTGATTATAAGGTAATGTATTTTTAGTTTATCCAGTCTTAAACAACCTCATGGAGTTTGGTGTCTGTCTAATGTTCTTACCACTATAATTACTAGAATATGTATATCTTTTTTGAATATTTGTTTTTGAAAATTAATAATTATAATCACTTTTTTTTATAAATACCTATGTATAATTATATCAAAATAGTATACTGATATTTGTATTTTATGTAACTTAGAGAGAAGTCTTACAAGATCCTTAATAGACATACATAAAAAAAATGTACTTATTATATCATACATTCACACGAAGAAAACCTTATTTCATCTATTTGTACAAATTGTAATTGATGTGGCATTTATATTTTAATGGTAATAATTTATGGAGTGGTTTCCAAGCGAAAAGTTGCGAAAGCATTATCATAAAATTTACTCAGCTATGAATGCTTGCAACATCGGACAATCTTGCAGGAAAGAATCAATGCGTGTGCAGATGAATAATAAAGTGTATATTTAAATATCAACGGTGACCCAAGTAATCTCTTAAGGTTTTTAATTTATTTTCCATTAACTTATACGTTTACTCTAAGTTTTTCTAAGCTTACAGTATCTGCAATATATTGCCTATGAAAACAGACGAGCTCTCCACTTACAACTACTACATAGAATATTCATAGGAATATGCAAATGACCGAATAAAAACAATCAGCGTTCCGAACCCTTCTGTTTTCAGAGCAAAGTATAGTTTGTTGTTTCATATAAATCTTAATAACCCATCATCAATTTTGTTATCCTTTGCGGAGGTTTGTTATGATGCAAAATTTTCCATGGGCTATTTGGACGATAGAAAATGTTTTCATTTCGCATTTGTTGCATGGAGTTTGAGGCAGATCTATGTAAAGTTTGGTAACTTTATTTGGACATAGGAAAATAAGCCGTCGGCGTCTTTAAATGGCAAAGCGACTTACCGACGAACCAACAGGAGGAACATAATATCCGTCCATTTTCTGCCGCTTATTTACGCATTATAAGTCTGAAATTATGATAATGGGTGAGCTTTAAATGTAATTAAATGTATTATCTATTTGCGATGCTGACAATATTTCGACATTCATCAGGAACTATCAACCAAATTAATATCCTAAAATTAAAGCTATGTTAAAGAAGAAGAAGTTTGTAGAAGAAGGAACAGTTGCAAGGCATTATGGACACTATTGGTGGCGTTTTGGATGTCCCCATCGGGCCTATGGAGATACGTAGTGTATTTAGACTTAAAAGTAAGAACAAGTCTATGCCCTCTTCTTCTAGTCCTATTATTGTGGAATTTTCTACAATTACAAAAAAGGAGGAAATTATTTCTTCCTTAAAAAAACATAGACGCGATGAAAAGCAACTCACTACAGAAAACCTTAAATTGAGAGGACCTTAAATTGAGAGGCAATTGTATTGTGGTTAGTCTTTCGGATAACGTACGTATTATCTGCACCTACCGTCCACCTTGTTTTAAAAACCCACTAAATTATATAAACTGTTTAAATAACATATTAGATACCTATAGTAAAAGTAAAACTGTAATTGTGACTGGTGACTTGAACTTGGATATTATGCCCGATAATTTAAGCACTAATTCTGCAGCATATTTAAATTTAATGGCAAGTCACCGACTTAGACAAGGAATTCACTGTCGCACTAGACAGAATACGTGCCTCAACCATTTTATGATAAGAACCATTTCTAGAGCGCAAACTTTTGTCTTTGATGAGCTGACAGATCACTCACCTATTTTATTGCATATTGACTACACGTCTGTTCCCAAGCAGAGTGCATATCTTAGCAAGATTGTAATTGATCTTAATACTATAGGTGAGTGTTTAAAGCGTGAATCGTGGAGTGACTTATACTCTACAACGGATGTTAATGATGCCGCTCTAATGTTAACAACAAAACTAGAAAACGTCATAAATTCAAATACCATAGTAAGAAAAATTGCCAAACGTAATAGACCTTTAAAACCATGGATTACTATCGGGGTAATTAAATCTATACGAAAACGGGACAGAATGCATAAGGGGGTAAAAATAAATTGTAATAATCCAGATATCAAAAATAAATTTTTAACTTATAGAAATACTTTAAAAAAAATTATAAAGAATTTAAAACAGAATTATTATACAGATAAACTAAACAAAAATAAGGGTAATATAAAGGAAACCTGGAATACTATTAAAGAATTGTGTAATATGAAAAAATCTAATGCATCATCAACAGAATTGCTTAACTTAAAAATGACTGTCACTGAATCTCTTGATGAAGTTAGTGGCTTTTTTACATCTATTTTTTTTTTTTTTTTTTAGTTACCCAGGATAATCCTTTATGGATACCCCTTCCCCCGGGGGGGAGAGGGTGGTTATGTGAGACTCTCCGCCCCTGAAGGGGGTCGGTATACACACTAAAAACCTGGGGTGAGCAGTCCCTCCGCCGACGGGGTGGGGCGGGATGGGGTCGCGTTAGCAATCACCATCCCGCCCCGGCGGTTGGCCCGGCTGATGGTAACCGGGCCTCAGCACCTGTGGAGGGGTGGCCTTGCTCACCAAGGCCACCTCCCAGACGTGTGGGGCCGTGCAAGCTGGTACAGAGTCCCCCGGCTCTGTACCAGTGACTCCACTATACAGGAGTGAGAAGGCGGGCAAATCGCCTCCTCCTCGCTCCCGTCCGTCTGCGCTGGAGAGGATCAGCGAGGGAATTGTTCTCCCTGACCCTCTCCGCGGCCTCCTTCTGCGCCATGACAGCCTCGCAGAAGGAGACCACCGCCTGCCACGATCTCTCGCCGCCGAGCATGGCGTTGATCACGCCCGGCAGGGAGAGATCCCCGCCTATTATGGCCGAAAGCGTGTGCCGCTGCGGCCCCCACGCGGCACACGCCTCCAGCGTGTGGAGCGCCGTGTCTTCCGGCGCCCCACATTCGTGGCAGGCCGGGGTCGCCTCCCGTCTCGCGATCTGGTGCAAATACTTTCCGAAGCATCCATGCCCGGAAAGCACCTGCACCAGTCGGAAGGTCAGCGACCCGAATCACCGCCCTATCCACCCCCAGAGGACCGGGCGAATGGCCTCTACCGTCCACTGACCCGGGACCGGTGGAGCCAGGTCTTCCATCCACCGCCTCAACAGGGCGGCCCGCGCCTGTCGCCACATGCGTGCGACCTCCTCCCACCCCAGGGGCCCCCCGCAGGACCTCCTCGCCGCTACGAAGTGGTAAACTTCGGCGAGGATCTCCGCTTGTAGCTCCCAGGGGGGGTCACTGGCCAGCACGCACGCCGCCGTCCACGACACCGTCCGGTAACCGCGTATGGCCCTCGTCGCGACGACCCGCTGCGGACGTCGCAGCAGGTTCTTATTGTCGCGACTGAGGGCGTCCGCCCAGACCGGCGCGCCGTAAAGGGCCATACTCCGGATTACTCCGGAGTACAGTCGGCGACAAGTGGCGCTCGGGCCACCCACGTTGGGCAGCAGCCTCCCTAAGGCGGCCACCGCTCCCAGGACTTTTGGGGCCAGCTGGGTGAAGTGTGCCCCGAAAGTCCACCTCCCGTCCAGGACGAGTCCCAAGTACCTCATTTGGGTCCCAACCCGGACCGGGACCCCGTCCAGGATCACTCGCGTACCTGGACGAGGTCCCCCCCGAGGCCCATGGAACACTAGGGCCTCGGTCTTGGAGAGGGCAACCTCCAATCCCAGGGCGCGGATACGGTCGACCACTAAGGCAGCTCCCACCTCGGCCAACCGCACCGCCTCCCCGAGATCCCTTTCTTTGACTACGACCAGGGTGTCATCGGCGTAGCACGCCACCCGCATACTTGCGGGAAGCGTGCCCCGAAGCACCCAGTCGTAGCCAACATTCCACAGGAGCGGTCCCAGCACCGACCCCTGTGGAACCCCGCAGGATACGCGACGGCGCCTCAAACCGTCGCATCCCTCCACCAGGACCTCGCGGTCCTGGAGGTAGTCGGCCAACAGCCTCCGCAAATACAGGGGCACCGTGATACCGGAGCGCCTCTTGTACTGTTCCATGCGGGAGGCTGTTGAAGGCGTTGGCAATGTCCAGCGAGATAGCCCACGCCTTGTTCCCCCCACCGACCGCTTCCTGCGTCCAATCTTTGAGCCAGAGCAGGGCGTCTATCGTGGACCACCCCGCTCTGAACCCATACTGGGCCTGCGATAGCGCCGGCCCAGTCCCCTCTAAGTGCTGGATGACACGTGAAGCCACCACTCTCTCTAGCAGCTTTCCCATGTCATCAAGCAACACGATTGGCCTGTATGCGGAAGGCGAGGTTGTGTCTCGCCCCTCCTTCTGCAACAGGCACAATCGGCCGTCCTTCCACAGCTTCGGGAACCGTCCAGACGTGAGGCACGCGTTGAACAGTTCTCGAAGTGGATCGCTCATCTCTCTGAGGGCGATCCGGAGGACCCGTCCCGGGATCCCGTCAGGACCCGGAGCCGTCCTCTTGCCACTTAAGTGGCTGGCGGCCGCCTCCATCTCCGCCTCCGATACAAGCGAGATGGAGGCCGGGTCCAATTCCTCCGGGAAGGACGGCGCCATCGTCGGAGGGGTATGGTGGGGGTCCCGTTCGAGAAAGAGCCCCACCAATACCCTGCCCAGGAGCTCCGGCTCCAGGGACTCCGCGACGGGGGGCGTCAGGCCCCGGAACTTATTCCGGGCAGCCTTGTACGGACGCCCCCATGGATCCCTATCCAGGCCCTCCAGGGCCTCACCCCAGGCTCGGGACTTGGCCTGACCTACAGCCAGCTGCAGCTCCTTTTTGGCTGTACGGTACTCATCGTACAGCCGGAGCTCAGCCTGCAGCTCTTCGGCAGACAGCTGGTCGCTCGTTCGGCCATGCCGCCGCCGCCTACACCGCGTGTAGGGCCGCCGCGCCGCCTACACCGCGTGTAGGGCCGCCGCGCCGCCGAGCAGGCGGCACGGAGATCTCCGAGCTCCACCAATACACTTCTCGGCGGCCGGGGTGGCGGCGGGCCCTCGGCATAGCCGCGTCGCAGACGGCCGTGACCGCTTCGCGGAAACGGCCGGCCGCGACGCCTACCTCCACCGTGTGCATGGGGGCGGTAAGCCACGCCTGGACGATGGCCGCCTCTTCCGCCAGCCCGGCCTCGAGGCGACTCACCGACCAGCGCGGAAAGTCCACACGCACCACGCGCCGGGGCCCTCCCTGACTGTCGGAGGCGGATATCTCGAACTTTATGTATTTGTGGTCCGAGAGCGTCTCCACCTCCGACATCACCCTCCAGGCTCGGGCACATGCCGCGACAGCGAGGCTGGTGAACGTTAGGTCCACCACGGACCCCCCACACCATCGCACGCACGTGTGGACCGACCCTCTATTGAGGAGGGTCAGTCCTGTGGCAACCGCCCACTCCCTGACTATCTCTCCTCGAGTGTCAGTGGAGCGGTTGCCCCATTCCCGGGCCTTGGCGTTCAAGTCCCCCATTAGGAGGACCTGACGTGGCGCCTGCTTCCTGACCACCGCGGCCAGGAGGTCCATAAAAACCTCCAGCTCCGCGGCGGTTCTGTTGGGGGAGAAGTATGCACCGACGATCGCATACCTCTCCCACCTGGCCACCACGTACCCCGCCCCTCTCTCTTCGACTGAGAGGAGGGGGCCGCCAACCCTCCCAACGATGGCCACGGAGCCGTTCAAGTCACCAGCCCAATAGGGACTGGGGGGGACGAAATACGGCTCCGCGGCGACGGCCACATCGATTTCCCACTGCGCCAGGGTCTGCATGAGCAGGTCTTGGGCCCTGGCGCAGTGGTTCAGGTTCGCCTGGAGGAAGTTGCGATGTCCGACCTGGTCCATACTAATCAGACATCACAACCTCCTCGCATACTGCTTCGCGGCGCGCTGCCTCAGGGGCGGCCTGACTGGTGGCCGCAGGGGCGGCCCGGGTTCCAGGGGCCTTTCCCTTCGTCTTCGGGGGGGTGCAGCTGCGCCCCCCATAACGTGCTTGCCCGCCTCTGCGCAAATGGCGCAGCGCAGCCCAGCCTTGCCACAGTTGGCCGCCCGGTGACCTGCGTCTCCACAACGGAAGCACAGGTCACCCCTGTCGGCCGCGGCGGGACACTGGGGGCGCGTATGGCCCAGTCCCATGCACCTGAAGCAGCGCATGGGGCGCTCTCCCAGCGCGACCACCTTCACCGAGCTCCACCCGATGAGAAGCCTGCCCCCGCTCAGCAGCACTTTGGCTGCCGAGACAGGGCAGGACACAAGGGCGGAGCCGGCGCCATCAAAGCCGGGGCGGATCTCCCCGACCTTGACCAGCCGCACCTCGCACTCGCCTGCCGCCGCGACCGCCGCCGCCACCTTCTCCTTTGTGGCAGCATCGTCCAGGCCCGCAATCCGCAAGTCTGTGGACTTTACGGGCCTGGTGACGCTGGCCACTGCGGATAGGGCATCGCGGAGTTTCTCCGCGAGCCTATCCGCCTTTTCTCCGCTTTGGGAGCCAGGAATCTCTAAGATCCTGGCTCCCGTAGCCGTCTGGCGGAAGCGGAGTTGGTCGATGCCCAGCTCCCTTAGGTCGACCTTTTCCTGTGCCACCCTGATGGCGGCGGCATATGTCATCCCCTTTGCCGCGGCGTCGGGCTGCAACGACAGCACGACTGCCGCGGATTTCGGGGACCTCAGTGCCGCCGCCACATTCTTGGGAGCAACAGGGGTGGCAGGCCGGGTATTGGTGGCACGGGCCACCTGGGCAGGCGCAGATGCAGTGGAGGGAGGGGAGGACTTTCCCTTCCCCTTGCCCTTCCCCTTTCCCTTCCCTACCACCGTCACCCATGTTTCCTGAGGGACGGTGGCGGCAGGGGCAACCCCGCTGGCGTTTTGGGTCCCCCTAGAGCTAGAGGGACCCGCGGTCGGTGCCGCTGCAGGAGCGGCGGCAGCTCTGGGGGCCTGCTTGGCCCCCTTGCCCGCCTTGGGGGCAACCGGCTGAAGTGCCGGTATGGGCGGCGTGGCGTCTGCCCCAGCCCTCTTGGCATCCGCTCTCAGCGGAAGGCGGACTGTCAGCGTCGGCAGAAGCCGGTCCTCAAGTCCCGCGAGCCGGGCGCTCAACATCGTCCCGAGCGTGATGGTAAGGGAGCGCTTTAGCTCCTCCACCAGCTCGGGACCCACCTGAGGGGTGGCAGGGGCCGCTCGCGTCTCTGCAGTGGCGGTAGCGGCGGCGGCAGCGGCGACGGTCGCGGCAGTCGTCGCCGCGGCGGCCTCCGTCTTTGCCTCAGTGAAGCCCCGACGGAGCGCCTTTACCTCCGCCTTGAGCGCCTCCCCCTCGAGACGCAGGCGGGAGTTTTCGGCCCTCAGCCGCCGCGTCTCCTCCGCCTCGCTGCGGCCCACCAGGGTGTCCACCACCTCCCTCAACAGCGATGTCGATCGCTTCAGGCGAGCGACAAACTCGCCCTTTAAATTGCCCGACTTTCGGGCCACCTCCAGGATGCAGGCGAGCTTTTCGCCCGCCCGCGCCCTCAATTCTTGAGCATTCAATTCGCTCAAGTCGCCGAGCAATGGGGTGGAATCCGACTCACTGTCGAACTCCATCCCCAGGTCGGCGACAACAGCAGCCGGCCCCTTCCTAAGGCGTCTCCTGTGCAGCGCCGCCTCAAATTCCGCATTCGGCTGCACCGAAGCGGGCCTGAGGAACTCTCCCCTGGAGGGTGCCCCCTTCACCGGTCTCCCCCGCCCTCTGCTGGCAGTGGGCACCTTGGCGGCCGCCGTCCCTTCGGTCTCCGTGTCAGACTCTAAGTGCCCAGGCACGGAGAACGAAGTGGACTGCCGCTTTCGGCTGCCTGCCTCCCCGGAGGTGGCCTCCGCCACCACTTTGGCACGTGAGTCAAAAGACTCCACATCCGACAAGGGCCTTTTCCACCAAACCTTCCACGCGCATTTTGCTGTTGCTTGGGCATGGCCGCAAGCGAACAGTCAGGGAAAGACAAAAAGAAAACAGACAGAGTAACAATGATACAGAACAATAATAATATGAACAGGCACGCAAGTGCTCTTTAGCCGAACCCCGGTCTGACACTCCGTTACGGTGACAGAACCGGGTCGTTTCCAGGGGACGCGACGAGGACGCAAGCACTATGGGGGGTCCCCCACATCATCTATTGGCCCAAGTCTTGCTAACCAGACCCTACAAAAACTAAACACTGATGAGATAACCCTAGCACAAAAAGCTAAAACAATGAATGCGCCGCTAAATTCGATGGCTCTTTATTTATCAAGTCCAGTTGAAGTTAGCGACGTGATTGGTAGCCTTAAAAAGAATAGTGCACCAGGTTTAGATAAAATAACAGCATCTATTTTAAAAAAGTTTCGTTATTGTCTCGCAGAACCCATATGCTACCTAATCAATCTTAGTTTTGAATACGGTGTCTTTCCCAAAATATTTAAATGCGCCATTGTTTGTCCTGTTTATAAATCGGGCGATAAGGCTCTTCCGACAAATTATCGGCCTATTTCTCTTTTAAGTACTCTTTCTAAAGTTATTCAAAAAATCATGAACAAACGGCTGACTAATTATCTAGAAAGCAATAAAATTCTTGGTGATAACCAACACGGGTTTCGTGCCAATCGTTCCACTGATGACGCTGTGTTGCAGCTTACCTCTAATATTACAGCACATCTTGACAGAAACGACAAATGTATAGGAGTATTCCTAGACCTACAAAAGGCATTCGATACCGTATCTATTCCAATCCTACTTACTCGTCTGGAGAACATTAGAATCAGGGGGAATGCACTTTTGTGGTTTAAGGACTACCTTATGGAAAGAAGGCAATGTGTTAGGGTTGAAAATCACGTTAGTGACTATAAGTTTATATCATATGGGGTACCGCAGGGGAGTACCCTTGGTCCAACGCTCTTTTTAGCGTACATCAATGATTTATGTAAATATCAAATAAAGGGTGCAGAAATACAAATGCTTGCTGACGACACTGTCATACTTTTTCACAATAATTCATGGGACAATGTACGACAATCAGCTGAAGAAGGTATGTCAGTTGTGACCGCATGGCTTGAAGACAGTTTATTAACTTTAAATACTAACAAAACCAAATTTCTCTGCTTTAGCAAGACTATGGTGTCTTCACCAAATAATTTTCTGTTTCATATACACTCTTATCCGTGCAACCGATCCAGAGTTTTGCCATCACGTTGTCGCTGTCCTACATTATCAAGAGCTAAAGATATCAAATACTTAGGGGTAAATATTGATGACAAATTAAAATGGAAGAAACATATAACTACAATTAGCAATAGACTTAGGAAACTTATATACATTTTTAGAGACTTGAGATTGATTCCAGATACTACACTCTTGATACAAACATACAAAGCACTAGCTGAATGTGTAATCACCTATTGTATATGCTCTTGGGGCTCAGTGGCCAAAATACACCTGCTTGAGCTCGAAAGAGCACAACGGGCTGTGCTCAAAGTACTTCTTTACCTTCCATTTCGTCACCCTACACATTTAGTTTATGAAAAAGCTGATGTTTTAACTGTGCGAAAATTATTTGTCTACCAAAGTATACGTAAGTACCATAAAACTATTGTACCCTTTCTAAAACCGTCGGGTAAAAGAATAGATAAATGTCCACTTTCAAGAGTAAAGAGCAAATTTGCCCAACAGCACTATGGTAACGTTGCACCTAGATTGTATAATAAACTTAATTCAACCTATAAAACAAAAAACCTATCTAACTATAAAATTAAAAATATTATTAAAGTATGGCTTAAACATTTAGGATACGAAACTTACTACAAATTGTTATATAAAATGAAAGTTGCAACTCCGACTCAAACATCATATAAACACCAAACACACACACACATACACACCCTCACACACACACACCTTCACACACATGCACACACACTCACATACACACATATGCTACTGTAGTGGCATTATGTTTAATTATTTAAATTATATATATATATATATATATATATACTGTTTTAAATTTAATTTGGTACCTAGCATAAAAATATATATACATGTTATTTATTCAATAAACATAATAAACATACTAAAATAATATTTATAATAATTTGTACACGCAAACATTTTATAATGTTTTTATATATATATTGTCACTCGATGTACGGCGCGCAGCGATGACGCGATCTTTTGTTTAAGGTGCGGGCCATCGGCTCGCTAGGTAGCTTGCGCGAGCGGGACAACACTATCGGTTGACCGCTCGCGCACGCCCCGTTCCGCGGCGCCGGCCCATCGAGCAGTCTAAGATTTGAATTGACGCGAACCGCTCAACAGAAATAATTATTGTCATCGCTACCGCGCGCATATTCCTTGTGTATTGACTTTCTCACTAAATTATATTCTCGCCTTCCATTTCACTCCTTCTGCTTGTGTATGTGTATAGACTGTGAATTTGTGCTACTATGAACTTTCTAATAAACTCTCTTACTTCTGTTTCCTACCTGCGACTTTTACTTCTAAATATTTCATACTACTTGCTTCACACATTCTTCTACAACACTACATTGGTGACCCCGAACAAGAACACGACAAGAGGATGGCCGAAGAAAAAGGGCGCAGCAGTCAAGACTGCGACAAGTTAGCAGCGGAGAGTTTTCGGGTCGGTGTTCGCATACCCCCATTTTACCCCGAAAAACCGGCGCTATGGTTTTGCCAGATGGAGGCGCAATTTCTCCTGGCTGGTATCAAGGCTGATGACACCAAGTTCTACTACGTCACGGGCAACTTGGACTCCCAGTACGCGTCCGAAGTGGAAGACATAATTTTAAACCCGCCGGCGATGAACAAATACGAGAAGCTGAAGACGGAGCTGGTCAAAAGACTTTCCGCGTCCCGGGAGAGGAAGGTGAAGCAGCTCCTCGTGCATGAAGAACTAGGAGACCGGAAGCCTTCCCAGTTTTACCGGCACCTGCTGAACTTGGCTGGACCTGGTGTTCCTGAGGAGTTCCTGCGCACCATCTGGACGAGCCGTCTACCCAGCAGTACTCAGGCCATCATCGCGTCGCAGGCCAAGAGTACGATGGACGATTTGGCAGACCTGGCGGACAGAATCCACGACGTGGTCGTCCCTCAGGTAGCATCCGCAGCCGTCACTTCCTCGTCAGCCGCTCCTGCTTCTCCGGAGGTATCAGCGCTCGCCAAGCAGGTGGAGCTACTGGCGGAGAAGATAGAGAGGATGTCCCGAGGCCGTGACCGCAGTCGACAGCCGAGCCGAGGTCGGCACCGCTACAGTTCCACCAGATCACCGTCAAGCTACCGGAATCAACCTCTATGCTGGTATCACATTCGATTCCGTGACAGGGCTAGGCATTGCATCAAACCCTGTGATTATCGTTCCGCGGGAAACGAAAAGGGCAGTCAATAATGGCGACAAATGATTGCCGCAGTACCGGTCGCCTGTTCATTACTGACTGTCGTACCAAGGTTCGATTCCTGGTCGACACGGGCAGTGACTTGTGTGTATACCCTCGATCGTTTTTGTCGAGTCACCGTACTAAAACCGATTTTGAATTGTGTGCCGCTAACGGAACCGTTATAAACACCTACGGTTACATTAATTTAAATTTAAATATAGGCTTGCGCCGTGACTTCCCCTGGCTATTTATTGTTGCAGATGTGACAAAGGCGATAATAGGCGTGGATTTTTTATGCTTTTATAATTTGACGGTTGATTGCAGAAATCAGCGCCTCATCGACTGCCATACAACTGTGTCCACCCCGGCTTCGCCTGCTCGTCGTTCTGATGATGTCTCTTCAGTGAAAGTAAGTCTCGGTAATTCCGCATTTACTCACATACTACGGGAATTTCCTGACATCACTCGTCCACACGGTACACATCGCATACCTAAACACCACACAATCCACCACATACGCACCACACCTGGGCCACCGGTAACCTGTTCACCACGTCGTTTGGCACCTGACAAACTTTTAATCGCCAAGACCGAATTTGAGACCATGCTACAGTGCGGCACGTGCCGCCCGTCTGAATCACCCTGGTCTTCTCCTCTTCACTTGGCGCCTAAAAAGAACGACGGCTGGCGTCCCTGCGGTGACTACAGGATGCTGAACGCACGTACCATCCCCGACCAGTACCCGATCAGGCACATCCAGGACTTTGCCCACAGCCTGTCGGGCTGTACAGTCTTCTCGCAGATAGACCTGGTGAAGGCGTATAACCAGATTTCCGTTCATCCGGAAGACATCCCGAAGACCGCGATAACAACACCATTCGGTCTTTTCGAATTTCCGTTCATGACGTTCGGACTTCGAAATGCCGGTCAAACGTTCCAACGCTTCGTGGATGAGATGCTCAGGGGTCTGGACTTCATTTACGCCTATTTGGATGATTTCTTGGTCTTCTCGAAAGACCAGGCTTCCCATGAGGTACACCTACGTCAGCTGTTCACCAGACTCCAAGAGTACGGTATGGTGATCAACACTAGTAAGTGCATTTTTGGAGTATCCGAGGTGAACTTTCTAGGGTACCATATTTCACCCAAGGGTACGAGGCCGTTGCCATCCAAGGTCGAAGCTGTGCAGAATTTCCCTACTCCTAAGACTGTGAGAGAACTACGCAGATTCCTTGGCATGGTCAATTTTTATAGGAAGTTCATTCCTGGGGCTGCCGCGTTTCAAGCTCCTTTGAACGCTTTGCTTGCAGGGTCTGTTAAGGGTTCTCACCCTGTCAATTTTTCAGCAACAGAGTTGGAGGCTTTCCAGAACTGCAAGACTAGCCTTTGCCAAGCAGCACTGTTAGCTCATCCTGATTGCAACGCTAAGATGGCGTTGGTCACGGATGCGTCAGACAAAGCCATCGGCGCAGTTCTCCAGCAGCTTAACGACGGAGCTTGGGAACCTCTAGCTTTCTTCTCGTGTAAGTTAAGCCCGGCACAGGTTAAGTACTCTCCTTACGACCGTGAGTTGCTCGCTATTTACGAGAGTGTTAAGTACTTCAGGCACATGTTAGAGGCGCGTGACTTCGTGATTTACACGGACCACAAGCCCCTCACATTCGCCTATCACTCTCGTAAAGAGAATTGTTCTCCTCGACAGTTTCGTCACCTGGATTTTATATCCCAATTCACTACTGACATTCGTCATATCTCGGGGAAAAACAATGTCGTTGCCGACACTCTCTCACGCGTGGAGGGGATTACTCAGCCTGTGCACCCGGAGAGAATCGCAGAAGCTCAGCAAAACGACGCCGAACTAAAGCAACTGATCGCTGGCGACACCTCACTGAACCTCAAACAGGTAAGTATACCAGGTTCGCGTAGTCAACTTTACTGCGATTTTAGCGGACCTACTCCAAGACCTTTTGTACCCAAGGAACTGCGTAGGGCCGTCTTTTGCAGTCTGCATTCGTTGAGCCATCCAGGGACCAAGGCATCAGCAAAACTGGTTGCAGACCGTTACGTATGGCCGGGAGTTAGAAAGGATTGTCGTGATTGGGTCCGTTCTTGCTTAGATTGCCAGCGTTCCAAGATCACGCGACACGTTTTTAGTCCGTTAGGAACATTTAAACTCCCACAATCAAGGTTCGCTTTCGTCCACATTGACCTTGTGGGACCTTTGCCACTATGTCAGGGCTATCGATACTGCCTCACCGCCGTCGATCGTTTCTCGCGATGGCCTGAGGCTATCCCATTGGCCGACATAACGGCAGAGTCTGTCGCAAAGGCTTTGCTCAGCGGGTGGATTGCTCGTTTCGGCTGTCCTACCAATATTATTACTGATAGAGGTGGACAGTTCGAATCAACACTTTTTAAATGCTTGTCCGAAACCGTGGGCTTTGAACATCGCCGTACCACAGCTTACCATCCTGCCTGTAACGGACTGGTGGAGAGGTTTCACCGTCAACTGAAAGCCGCTATAACTTGCCATGCAACTGCTAACTGGGTGGAGTTCCTTCCACTCGTCCTATTAGGCATTCGCAGCGCTTTTAAAGAGGATTCGGGGGCTTCGTCGGCTGAATTGGTCTATGGCCAACCTCTCAGACTCCCTGGCGAGTTTTTCGATCCAAACTCTGACGAAACGACGGACATGACCGACTACTTGTCTCGGCTGCGCGGTTTCGTTCGGCGTCTGCAGCCGTCACCAGGGTCTCGCCATAAGTGTGAGACCAAGACATTTATTTTTAAGGACCTGTCAAAGTCGTCACACGTCTTTCTCCGAGACGACACTACAGGTCGTTCCTTAAAAGCCGCGTACTCTGGTCCTCATGAGGTCATATCTCGTGGTGAGAAGTTTTTTAAAATATCGGTAAATGGTAAACAGGTTACAGTATCGATAGACCGTCTCAAACCGGCCTTCATACTGCGTGACCCAAACAATGACTCGCACCAAACACCCAACATATTACACTCACCACCCAACACAACCACTCACTCAAACACCCCACTCGCGGATAACCGGGACTTACTTCGTGCTGACGACGGCGTCATCAAAACGACGCGGTCAGGACGTCGTGTTAGATTTCCCGACTATTGTCGCCCTTGACGGTCTCTGGAGGGGGGTGATGTAGTGGCATTATGTTTAATTATTTAAATTATATATATATATATATATACTGTTTTAAATTTAATTTGGTACCTAGCATAAAAATATATATACATGTTATTTATTCAATAAACATACTAAAATAATATTTATAATAATTTGTACACGCAAACATTTTATAATGTTTTTATATATATATTGTCACTCGATGTACGGCGCGCAGCGATGACGCGATCTTTTGTTTAAGGTGCGGGCCATCGGCTCGCTAGGTAGCTTGCGCGAGCGGGACAACACTATCGGTTGACCGCTCGCGCACGCCCCGTTCCGCGGCGCCGGCCCATCGAGCAGTCTAAGATTTGAATTGACGCGAACCGCTCAACAGAAATAATTATTGTCATCGCTACCGCGCGCATATTCCTTGTGTATTGACTTTCTCACTAAATTATATTCTCGCCTTCCATTTCACTCCTTCTGCTTGTGTATGTGTATAGACTGTGAATTTGTGCTACTGTGAACTTTCTAATAAACTCTCTTACTTCTGTTTCCTACCTGCGACTTTTACTTCTAAATATTTCATACTACTTGCTTCACACATTCTTCTACAACACTACATTGGTGACCCCGAACAAGAACACGACAAGAGGATGGCCGAAGAAAAAGGGCGCAGCAGTCAAGACTGCGACAAGTTAGCAGCGGAGAGTTTTCGGGTCGGTGTTCGCATACCCCCATTTTACCCCGAAAAACCGGCGCTATGGTTTTGCCAGATGGAGGCGCAATTTCTCCTGGCTGGTATCAAGGCTGATGACACCAAGTTCTACTACGTCACGGGCAACTTGGACTCCCAGTACGCGTCCGAAGTGGAAGACATAATTTTAAACCCGCCGGCGATGAACAAATACGAGAAGCTGAAGACGGAGCTGGTCAAAAGACTTTCCGCGTCCCGGGAGAGGAAGGTGAAGCAGCTCCTCGTGCATGAAGAACTAGGAGACCGGAAGCCTTCCCAGTTTTACCGGCACCTGCTGAACTTGGCTGGACCTGGTGTTCCTGAGGAGTTCCTGCGCACCATCTGGACGAGCCGTCTACCCAGCAGTACTCAGGCCATCATCGCGTCGCAGGCCAAGAGTACGATGGACGATTTGGCAGACCTGGCGGACAGAATCCACGACGTGGTCGTCCCTCAGGTAGCATCCGCAGCCGTCACTTCCTCGTCAGCCGCTCCTGCTTCTCCGGAGGTATCAGCGCTCGCCAAGCAGGTGGAGCTACTGGCGGAGAAGATAGAGAGGATGTCCCGAGGCCGTGACCGCAGTCGACAGCCGAGCCGAGGTCGGCACCGCTACAGTTCCACCAGATCACCGTCAAGCTACCGGAATCAACCTCTATGCTGGTATCACATTCGATTCCGTGACAGGGCTAGGCATTGCATCAAACCCTGTGATTATCGTTCCGCGGGAAACGAAAAGGGCAGTCAATAATGGCGACAAATGATTGCCGCAGTACCGGTCGCCTGTTCATTACTGACTGTCGTACCAAGGTTCGATTCCTGGTCGACACGGGCAGTGACTTGTGTGTATACCCTCGATCGTTTTTGTCGAGTCACCGTACTAAAACCGATTTTGAATTGTGTGCCGCTAACGGAACCGTTATAAACACCTACGGTTACATTAATTTAAATTTAAATATAGGCTTGCGCCGTGACTTCCCCTGGCTATTTATTGTTGCAGATGTGACAAAGGCGATAATAGGCGTGGATTTTTTATGCTTTTATAATTTGACGGTTGATTGCAGAAATCAGCGCCTCATCGACTGCCATACAACTGTGTCCACCCCGGCTTCGCCTGCTCGTCGTTCTGATGATGTCTCTTCAGTGAAAGTAAGTCTCGGTAATTCCGCATTTACTCACATACTACGGGAATTTCCTGACATCACTCGTCCACACGGTACACATCGCATACCTAAACACCACACAATCCACCACATACGCACCACACCTGGGCCACCGGTAACCTGTTCACCACGTCGTTTGGCACCTGACAAACTTTTAATCGCCAAGACCGAATTTGAGACCATGCTACAGTGCGGCACGTGCCGCCCGTCTGAATCACCCTGGTCTTCTCCTCTTCACTTGGCGCCTAAAAAGAACGACGGCTGGCGTCCCTGCGGTGACTACAGGATGCTGAACGCACGTACCATCCCCGACCAGTACCCGATCAGGCACATCCAGGACTTTGCCCACAGCCTGTCGGGCTGTACAGTCTTCTCGCAGATAGACCTGGTGAAGGCGTATAACCAGATTTCCGTTCATCCGGAAGACATCCCGAAGACCGCGATAACAACACCATTCGGTCTTTTCGAATTTCCGTTCATGACGTTCGGACTTCGAAATGCCGGTCAAACGTTCCAACGCTTCGTGGATGAGATGCTCAGGGGTCTGGACTTCATTTACGCCTATTTGGATGATTTCTTGGTCTTCTCGAAAGACCAGGCTTCCCATGAGGTACACCTACGTCAGCTGTTCACCAGACTCCAAGAGTACGGTATGGTGATCAACACTAGTAAGTGCATTTTTGGAGTATCCGAGGTGAACTTTCTAGGGTACCATATTTCACCCAAGGGTACGAGGCCGTTGCCATCCAAGGTCGAAGCTGTGCAGAATTTCCCTACTCCTAAGACTGTGAGAGAACTACGCAGATTCCTTGGCATGGTCAATTTTTATAGGAAGTTCATTCCTGGGGCTGCCGCGTTTCAAGCTCCTTTGAACGCTTTGCTTGCAGGGTCTGTTAAGGGTTCTCACCCTGTCAATTTTTCAGCAACAGAGTTGGAGGCTTTCCAGAACTGCAAGACTAGCCTTTGCCAAGCAGCACTGTTAGCTCATCCTGATTGCAACGCTAAGATGGCGTTGGTCACGGATGCGTCAGACAAAGCCATCGGCGCAGTTCTCCAGCAGCTTAACGACGGAGCTTGGGAACCTCTAGCTTTCTTCTCGTGTAAGTTAAGCCCGGCACAGGTTAAGTACTCTCCTTACGACCGTGAGTTGCTCGCTATTTACGAGAGTGTTAAGTACTTCAGGCACATGTTAGAGGCGCGTGACTTCGTGATTTACACGGACCACAAGCCCCTCACATTCGCCTATCACTCTCGTAAAGAGAATTGTTCTCCTCGACAGTTTCGTCACCTGGATTTTATATCCCAATTCACTACTGACATTCGTCATATCTCGGGGAAAAACAATGTCGTTGCCGACACTCTCTCACGCGTGGAGGGGATTACTCAGCCTGTGCACCCGGAGAGAATCGCAGAAGCTCAGCAAAACGACGCCGAACTAAAGCAACTGATCGCTGGCGACACCTCACTGAACCTCAAACAGGTAAGTATACCAGGTTCGCGTAGTCAACTTTACTGCGATTTTAGCGGACCTACTCCAAGACCTTTTGTACCCAAGGAACTGCGTAGGGCCGTCTTTTGCAGTCTGCATTCGTTGAGCCATCCAGGGACCAAGGCATCAGCAAAACTGGTTGCAGACCGTTACGTATGGCCGGGAGTTAGAAAGGATTGTCGTGATTGGGTCCGTTCTTGCTTAGATTGCCAGCGTTCCAAGATCACGCGACACGTTTTTAGTCCGTTAGGAACATTTAAACTCCCACAATCAAGGTTCGCTTTCGTCCACATTGACCTTGTGGGACCTTTGCCACTATGTCAGGGCTATCGATACTGCCTCACCGCCGTCGATCGTTTCTCGCGATGGCCTGAGGCTATCCCATTGGCCGACATAACGGCAGAGTCTGTCGCAAAGGCTTTGCTCAGCGGGTGGATTGCTCGTTTCGGCTGTCCTACCAATATTATTACTGATAGAGGTGGACAGTTCGAATCAACACTTTTTAAATGCTTGTCCGAAACCGTGGGCTTTGAACATCGCCGTACCACAGCTTACCATCCTGCCTGTAACGGACTGGTGGAGAGGTTTCACCGTCAACTGAAAGCCGCTATAACTTGCCATGCAACTGCTAACTGGGTGGAGTTCCTTCCACTCGTCCTATTAGGCATTCGCAGCGCTTTTAAAGAGGATTCGGGGGCTTCGTCGGCTGAATTGGTCTATGGCCAACCTCTCAGACTCCCTGGCGAGTTTTTCGATCCAAACTCTGACGAAACGACGGACATGACCGACTACTTGTCTCGGCTGCGCGGTTTCGTTCGGCGTCTGCAGCCGTCACCAGGGTCTCGCCATAAGTGTGAGACCAAGACATTTATTTTTAAGGACCTGTCAAAGTCGTCACACGTCTTTCTCCGAGACGACACTACAGGTCGTTCCTTAAAAGCCGCGTACTCTGGTCCTCATGAGGTCATATCTCGTGGTGAGAAGTTTTTTAAAATATCGGTAAATGGTAAACAGGTTACAGTATCGATAGACCGTCTCAAACCGGCCTTCATACTGCGTGACCCAAACAATGACTCGCACCAAACACCCAACATATTACACTCACCACCCAACACAACCACTCACTCAAACACCCCACTCGCGGATAACCGGGACTTACTTCGTGCTGACGACGGCGTCATCAAAACGACGCGGTCAGGACGTCGTGTTAGATTTCCCGACTATTGTCGCCCTTGACGGTCTCTGGAGGGGGGTGATGTAGTGGCATTATGTTTAATTATTTAAATTATATATATATATATATACTGTTTTAAATTTAATTTGGTACCTAGCATAAAAATATATATACATGTTATTTATTCAATAAACATACTAAAATAATATTTATAATAATTTGTACACGCAAACATTTTATAATGTTTTTATATATATATTGTCACTCGATGTACGGCGCGCAGCGATGACGCGATCTTTTGTTTAAGGTGCGGGCCATCGGCTCGCTAGGTAGCTTGCGCGAGCGGGACAACACTATCGGTTGACCGCTCGCGCACGCCCCGTTCCGCGGCGCCGGCCCATCGAGCAGTCTAAGATTTGAATTGACGCGAACCGCTCAACAGAAATAATTATTGTCATCGCTACCGCGCGCATATTCCTTGTGTATTGACTTTCTCACTAAATTATATTCTCGCCTTCCATTTCACTCCTTCTGCTTGTGTATGTGTATAGACTGTGAATTTGTGCTACTGTGAACTTTCTAATAAACTCTCTTACTTCTGTTTCCTACCTGCGACTTTTACTTCTAAATATTTCATACTACTTGCTTCACACATTCTTCTACAACACTACACTACCACCACTAAATTCACTCATATACTAACAAAAAAAAATTAAAAATTATTTATCTTTATTTTATTTTAATTAATTATTTTTTTAAGTCGGCTCTTGTCTATGTATCTTGCTTATTGTAACAATTTTGTATAATTTGTTTTTGGGAAGGGCTGTTTCCCAACATACAGCTCACGCTAGTTTGGGAATCAGGGCTGACACTGTAAATGTATAAACTTTTTGTTGCAATAAAGAATTTATTATTATTATGTTGGTGTAACGATTATGTATGTTAAGGGCACATTGGGTAACACTTAAAAGAATAATAATGCTGTTAGCTTCCGAAATTATATTTAAAACTTTTCCATTCGCATGAAAAGACATTAAAAGTCTTAAACGTCCCCATCCAATAATTCCAAAACCTCTATTTAAACATTTCAAATTCCATAACGGGCCGTCCAATCAATAAAAAGCCGTATTAAAAATTCTGGAGGCAGCTCTAAAGAGGGTCGACAATAAGCGTATTACTCAATTACCAAAATGGAATTCATCTTCATATCTCAAGCAGCCGACGTAGTCACTCAGTTTTATGAATCGGGGTTTTGCGTGCTCAATGTTTGACATAACGACCGACTAAAATAACGAACTCGCCTTTAAGGGCGAGACTTATACTGCAAGCGATAAAGAGCTTAGTTTGACGAAGTAAAACAGATCTTTCGTTAGATAAAAATACCCGAAGACATAACGCTTCCTTTAAGAATTTTCTTGAATATATCCGGTTTCTTTTTATGTTTTCAATGATTATTATCATTAATGATTTCATCATTCTACAGAGATATAAATAAATGTGCACGGTTTTTTATTAAGACACTGAAGTTTCCGGTTCATTTGAAAAGTCGAGATGTTTACTTATTGTTTGACAATACAAGCATACAGAATGATACAGTTAAATTTTATGAATAATATCCTTTCCTTTTGGAGCTGATTTAAACTGATTGTTGCCAGACAAGTTCTAATTCGCCACCTATTTTGTACTTTTGAAAAGATATCAATTTCAGCTACCGTGAATATTTTAGTCAGTTGTGGATATGGAAAGTCAGTAGGCCTTTGTTTAGTGCTGTATAATACAACGAATGAGTCAAATTTAAGCATCATATAATAAAACTTATATGTACAAGGTTTCTCCAGTTCTTTTAGATTTATTTTGCTACTGAATATACAAAAGATAGAAAAACATTTTACAAGTGTAAAACGTTTACCTGGAAAAAAACCGCTACAAGTTTCTTACCGAAAGCAGGCGTAAAGCTTCTAATACTGTTCATGCATTCTTGCCCCTCAATTTCTATTCAATCGTATACAGGCTCACAGTAATCAATTACCACAAGATATTGCCGGACAACAAAGGTGGCTAATAGCTTTGTTGTAAAAAAGAATACTATGTATCGCCCCGCGCTCACTGGAAAACAATCCGCCATAACTAACGGTGCGAACCGAGGTACGTCTAAATTAACTATTATGTTTTGGGTAAACGAGGTGAAAATAGAAGCATGGTCGGAGCACGCGACTACGTTTCCTGCTACCTGCTCGTTTACCAACTAGATTGCTAACGGAATTTCGCAAGTTCCTTGTACCCACTTGTTTTAGTAATGAGAATTTGTATTTACATTTTTCTTTACCGCAAATGAGGTGCTACTGGGACAATTTATTTGTCTAGTAAAGACCCTTTACTAGACAAATAAATTGTATAATAAATTGACCCTTGTAGTTTCTTGAGGCAGGTGTCATACTAACTTGTTTTTCTCACCAAGTAACATAAAGACAGCACGCGTTTGAGTAACATAATGACAGCACGCGTTTGAAGAAACTGTCTTCAAGAGGTAATTCTGCGTACTCTATGTCGTGATATGATATTGCACTAAAATTGTAGATGGACAAAAAATGGGCGACGATCAGAAAAATTCTCCTCCAGTAAGTCAAATGATGTCTTTGAACATGCAGGACTATAAGACGCGATTATCGTAGAACTAAAAACGTGGCATGTAGGAGGGCTGCCCTTCATTATGCTTTTTATAGACAATCGTCGCTAGAAATAGGTCGTTTAGATGGCACTTATGATGTGATATAAATGTAAGATAAGTTTTCTTATCGTTCGTTTATGTTTGCTGTTATTATTTAACCTCTTGTACACGATATAGATAACATGTGCCAGTAAAGCGATTCCTATGTATTGTGTAAACGGCAGAGTTCATCTAAAGCTATAACTCATATTATCATGTATGTTTATGTTTTTGGTTTATTTTGGATATTATACATTCAGCTTAAAAAGTTCATCGTTATATAATGTATACGAATCGTATTGCTACTTATTGTTGACTCAACTTATTGAGCAGTTTTTAAATAGACTGCAGCAGTTACTGTTGACCTAGTATATTTTCCTTTTGACTACATTCCCAAAAAAATATGTTATGATTTTATTTCGCCTCCTACCAACTACCTAACGTTGCTATCAAAGACGTCATATATACATATATTGTGATAACTCGCAGACACCAACAAAAAAGCTGGAACTGATTGGTTTAGAACAATTAATAACTCGAGTATATAATGTAATATCATACAAGCATATGCCTTTGTCGCATCGAGCCTTAGATATAGCATCGTGCTTTGGGATGATTATATAAAATGGCTGATTCAAGAATGTTTTTATTCTGTGTACGAGTATTTAAATTTTAAACAAACAGGTGCGTTTAAGGGTAATAATTCTAGAAAGAGAAGTATCTAATTCTGAACTGTATTTGCATGCCATGGGACTTTGATGACACATGTTTTGTTGTAACATTGTACCACACCACATGTATTTTAAACTACATTTTAGCACTTAAACGATTTGAATTTGAGTATAATCATATTGCAATGGCTTGGTCGTATAATTATATTTTCATTATGCTCTTGACTACTCGCAGCGGTCGCGAAGCCCAACCGGTCTCTTGTATGCTAATTAACGAAGGACTGGCAGTGCTATGTAGCTGTTGCTTCAAGTAGTCAGTGACTACAGTTTCACGCTATCCTGTCTGGCTGACTTACAATAGATGTATGTCACAGTGATTTAAATGGTCAATTGCATTGGTTGTGTGTCGAGTGTTGTAGGTTCGATCCTTGTTCCAAGCTAGATGATATAGATGATAGATGTTTTTATAAAAAGTCTCCAATAATACAGGATCTACTCAGGCGCTTATCAAATAAAAAAGTTTTTTTTTTTAATAAATGACTAGTGTAGGTGGCTTAGCAATAATCCATCAATCCTTTTTGAATATATAGAACACAGATGCAAAGGAAAATATGTCTGAAAGCTCAGACCGAGCAAGCGTGGCGGATTATGGCTTAAATCTTCTTACCAAGAAGACCTGTGCCAGGAGACAGTTTATAAAAAACTTGATGTAAGTATATTGTAAGAATATTCGAGAACATCATTAGCAATATCTGAATCCACTGCATCTGAAAGCGGTTAACTGCATAAGTAAGCCTTCGAATACAATGACCCGGGTGACAATCTGTTACCACAAATTTACTGCAGTGGCCATCCAATTCAATAACATGTATTGTATGCTATGTGATTGTTTGTGGTCGTCTTGTTTGATCACTATCTCAAGTACTTTAAAGCAAGGGTAGAATAGAACTAATGTATTCCATATCAAATCATTTATTTTATTTGCTCAAATATGGTATGCATAAGGGGTAACAAAATTTTGAACAGTTCTTCATATTCTGCCATTTATGTCGTGCAATTATATGATACGCAGTTTATTAAAATTTAAATAGACTTTTACATATAAAGTTATATGTAAATTACCTAATCAAAGACATTAAATGTTTATTTTAATTAAATATATTAATAAATATATCTTCGAAATAATTTGTAATTCAATAGTACATTTTATTTTATTAGGTTAAACATTTTTTAAATAATTTCAATGTGAGTTTAGTTTAATTATATATTATTTTATATTATAGTTAATTGCCCAATATGCATTTCTTTTATCCATCTTTCAGTGATATGCGTAATCTATCCTAATGCCGAGTTCATACACATACTCGTACAGACGAAAATTTTAGAGGCAGAAGAGAAAGAAAAGCCCCAAAGAAATCCTACCTTATCCATTTGTGGATCCTGGACATAAATTACAATTTATGGAAAATATTATTGACAATGACTTTGACCGGCGCGACGCAAGAAAACTTGACCAAGTCTGACTTAGTAAGCTTACCTTGCTTCGACTAAAGTATGTTGCTTCTTAGCTAGAAAATTCCGATTATTAGCAAAATCTAAAAAAGGGGCCGGTAAACGGCAATATGTTTTCCGCCTTTCATGTGTATCCTAAAACATTACAGGTGAAATGTATGCAGGTATAATATATCGTCGGCAATATAATCTTCGATATGTAACATACATACTTACGACTATATGTACCCAAATGAATAGTTATAGGTATATTACATCCATGGTTTACCAGCCCTTTTTATCAATTACATAAAATAGCAACCGAATCGCGGTCTAGCGGGTATATTTCAGACTCTTTGCTGCTAGTATGAATTCCAACTTAATAATAATTTTGCCGTCCCAAACCGAACCTGGAATGCTACGATCTGTTTACATTCAACCTCTCGGCGTTTAAATCAATCGAATTAATAAAACATTCCTTCTTTGACTCCTAACATTGAATGTTCTCCTGAATTCACCCAATCAAAGATTAAAAACCTAAAGTAACTAAAATAACAATTAAGTCGGATTACGTTTACACGCGCGTTGAGCGTCCACTAGCATGCACACATAGAACCGCAGGAAATTGCTTTTAACAACTTTAATTGGACTCTCACAAGAAAAAACTTTTCCAATCTGCCTTTGTAAGTGGCAAAGCTTTAAAAGCCGAGATTAAAACGGTTATTAAACACAGTTTGTTTATGAAAGATACATCTATTATTCATGATGCTTGATGTTCCTCTTTAGATTTACTCGATATTTTGAGGGTGTCTTAAAATAACTCGTACTTTAAAAGGTCAATATGGCGGTAAAAGTCAACAAACAAAATGTTTTAGAGAAATATTATTAATAAAGAGCATTGTTGTTTTTATAATTGTTGGTCTTGTTGGTTCAGTTGCTTAAACTTGTATGAGAATATTCATAAACTGCCCAGAGTTTTGTTTTTGAATATTTGTATAGTCCCACGCGACTCAGAAACTACAACAAGGGCGGAAATGCTTCTGTTATAATTATTTTCTTATACTTTTTATGCTTAAAGAATGGACGAGAAAAGACTGACTAAAACTATTATGTAATAAAAGTGTTTTAAAATAAACAACGCGACAAAATCCGTATAAAGTAGTTTAATTTCAAAGAAAGAACATATTTTTTATATTTTATATAATTAGAATATTTTAATAAAACAAAAGGTTTTATTTACCTAATCAGTATCCAGATTTTCCTAAATTGCAAGGACTTTCAGCACTAATGGAGTTGACCACTGTTTCCTCTATATTACTTGAGTTTTCTAAAACTAGAGCTTCGGTACATGCCGCACTAATAGCTAATAACCAAGTCCTTCCTAATGAGTAGGATTACGTAAACACATTACAAAGCTTAACTATTGAAAACATTTTCAGTGAATATGCGTTATAAACTTTTATGTGTGTGGAAACCAAAGCTAGCCTCAGGGTGCTCTTTGTACAATGACATAATATTGGACTAACTTGTATGCTTTTATTTGTTTTTCTTGCCTCGTGTTCAAAGGAATTTTGTTGGAGTGTGACGCACTTCTTTATGTAAAAGGAATATTAAAATTCACGGTGTAGAGGAGTGTATTTAATTTGATAGAAAAAAATGTTAATAATGTGTTTTTATAAGAAATAATTTACTAAGATATATTTTTTTAATACTTATAGCCATGTTATTTTGTTTAAAGTGCCGTCAGATTTAAAGCGAATTTGTATTGCATGAATTTTAGGATGTATTAAACTATGAGGTTAGCAAAGATTAGTCAAAATCAAAAGTCATTTATTCGTTTAGGTCATAGCGTAGTATAGTGGTACTAACCACTGAACTTCAGCAAATTTTAGTAAACTCACTAGGGTTAACTAAATTTACTGAAGTTCATTTATGTTTGTTGCTAGTTTCACTCAGAGTTGAATTCTACTTAGAATAAGTGCCAGTAATTTATTAAGATAACAGATAACTTTTATTTTAATAACTTTTAAAGTTTCGCGTTGCATAAGATAAACATTATGCATGATCGCGTTAATACGAGTTACAATTCTTCTTAAACTGGTAACTAAGTCAGCACTTAATAAACTATAAAAGAAACATAAAACTAAGTCTGTTGGCGATACTTCGTTGAATGACATACAATTTCAACTTTATTAGTTAAGAGATCAAAGCGTTTATACCGCGCTCATCAGCTTGGGCTTCATAAAATTTAATAACAATTTCATGTGCTCGCTACGTGAGACGGATATTAAAAATATGACGGGGTTAATAAGCAAATATCGTTCTTTCTCTTTGCCTAGCCTTATCCCATTTCAATTGGGGTCGGCTCTCCTCGTCATTCTTCGCCAGATGATTCGATTGTGGGTCGTCGAGTCATTCACTTGGGCTTACTTCAGGTCATTGTTGACCACAGACATCCAAGTAAGAAGGGGTCTGCCTCGCTTCCTTTAACCTGGATCCATGTAGAAGACTTGATTAGTCATATGTTCGCCGGGCCTTCTCATCACATGCCCATACCACCTCAGACGCGCTTCGGACAGTTTTTCTTCGATTGGCCGGATCTTAAAACTTCCTTGAATATGCTCGTTTCTTACTCTGTCTTTAAGAGTGACACCTCCAGCATCCTCATCTCAGTCGTGTGTACTTATCGTTAAAGAAGAATAATTTAAGTATTTCTGTTTGTTTGTATTTGATAGCAGACGAGGTTGCTAGTTCGTTATTTAAACATCAGACCTGTGTATAAGCTATGCTACAGCTGGGCACAGGCTTCTTAGTAACACACTACAACTCACACGTCGTGACGACAACGACAACGTGGCCTGAAAACTTTGACTAATTATGTATCTGCGTCCATGGCGCAGTGGTAATGCAGTAGCATTAATCTTATGCAGGGTAGTAAGGTCTCAAGTACGAACAAAAAGTAATTGGAATTTTCTGTCAAGAAAGAGATTAGTAGAGCTTCGCTGATTTCAGCATGAATGGGCCGGCTCGACCAGCGAAGGAGGTAGTCCTCAGTCCTCTCTCACAGAATATCGACGTGAAATAGTCAGAGGCCCAATCACCCCCTTTCCCCCATCCCGCTCCTTCTCCTTGCCACTTCCTTTCCTAAAGGCTCGGCAACGGGCAAGTGATGCCTCTGGTGTCGCAGGTGTACATAGGCTACGGTGACCACTTAGCATCAGGTGGTCAGTATGCTAGTTTGCCACATTAGTTGTGTAAAAAAAATCTCAGGAGAGGCTCGGAATTAGGAAGATAGCGGTATTAGACAACTTCATGCCTCCATAATATGAGAGTTAGGGAACACTTATGTTTGCGAACATACTTGTGTAGACATCACACACACATCTCCTGCACAGATGACCAGTCTCCATATTGATTGGCCACCGTGACCAATTTCGGTCCAAAGGACATTGGATATACCACCAAGTAATAAGTACTAATAATAAGTACAAGAATAATCTTTGAGGTTTGATCAATAGCACAATGGAGTAGCCATCGAATTGCGATCGAATGATCGTGGATACGAATACCATTCATTGCACTGCCAGCGTGAACTTTCAGAAGAACATTCTAGCTTAGCTAGAGGGTTTACCAAAAATACTAATAATTCGTAATCCAAATTGTTATTATGAAAAAATGGGATTTAAAAATCAGTGGCTATTTTGCACAGGTTTCAGGTACTCTGAAGAGTTATTCCACCTTATCCCGCCCTCCCCTTTCCTATCCAGAACAACGCGTGCTTGGCTCAGATGCCATCCTTACATAGTAGAGTCGACTAGAGCGCGTACCAACAAGTTTGGGTCCTCATACCTCTACCGAACGACCAAGGCATGGAATTCTCTGCCAAGGCACGTGTTTCCTTCTTCCTTCAATCCTGGGTCCTTTAAGCGGGGCGTGAAATGGCACTTTCTCAGGCCGTCAAAGTAGAGACCTCAACATCGCCTCGGCTGCTATGAGGGTGGTGTGGAGGCCACTCCTCTTAGACCACACGACTGCTTACCATAAGGTGAAGTGTGGAAGATATTGACGAAAAAAAAAATACTGACGTTAACTCTCTCTTAACAACAGCATTCTGGCATAAACGGAGAGATTAAAAAAATACTTCTCATTTGCAACCTAAATTGCTATAACTATAAATATTAATGAAAAATTGCAAAATCAATGGCTACTTTGTATAGGTTTGATACCTCTGAGAGCAACCAATCAGGCGAGCTTGATTTTAAAGTAGATAACGTGACTTATTCTAAATCTATTAAATTGATTTTGCTGCTTTCACGTTCTCTATCGTAGTCACTGAGACGCTGCAAAAGCGTAATAACGCAAAGACAAAATCTATAGGTAGCCTTGCTACCAGTTCAACGTGTCATTAAAAAGCATTGAGCAATATATAATCGTAACTAATGAACGAATAAAAGCGACTATTTAATGACATTAAACCACTGATAGTGGCACAATTTTATTCGTATTTATATAAAAACTGTGTCATTACCGGACGATTTAAAAATAGCTTCGTCGCACAATTGCTTTTGCTAAAATATTTTTAAGCGTTGCATTCTAGCGGTAACTTAATATTGTCTTCTGTTTACGTGAATGTTATTCATTCGCGTCTCCCCGTCATTTTAATCTAAGATGGTAGTTGTCTCCCCATGACTATGGCTGCTGAAAAGCAACCGAAATGTCAGAGAAAGTGTAAACATAAATATTAATAGCTTTAATAGTTTCAATAATTTAATTAGCTTAAAAATTTGTATAGTTTAATATTAATAGTAGTGTAACAGTTTCTAAATTATGTAATAGAGTGTCAAATAAACAACGCGATAAAATCTGTATACAGTAGTTTAATTTCAATTAATTTTAGCGGTAGGTTAATTTAGTTGGTATTCAAGTGCCTTCATATTGTCAGATTGTAATTGCACGGATGGCACAGTGGCCTAAATATTGGCCTTAGTAATGCCAGTACGATGACTATCGTGAGTTCAACGAATAGTTGTTCTGGACCTAGACTTAGAATAAGTACCTATACGTTAAACTAGATTCCACATTACTTCGTTACACAAAAAACACCTTGGTGTTTTTAGTGGCGGTTGTTTGCAATATTTGTAATGAACGGAGCCTATCTCATATAAAAAATATTGTCATCTATACTAATATTATAAAGAGGAAAGATTTGTTTCTTTTTTTAGGGATTTAACTCAAAAGCTACTCAATCGTTACAATAATTCTTTCACTATTAGAAAGCTATATTATCACCGAATAAAATAGGCTATACTTTATTTAAAAAAGTATTGTTACTAACATAGCCTAACCTACCTTTACGCGAGCGAAGCTGAGAGCAAAAGCTAATCATTTAATAAGTTATTAATAACGTGTTTATTCTCAGCCAATTTTAACGCATGTTGTAGTTGATCTACAAATAGTTTGTTCCGAACAAAATTGCTGCAAGTTGTAATTGCTCAAAAATACTTTGTTTAAACTCTACATACATTACGTCGAATAGCACAATCTTTAATAAGAACCTCACGCCAGCATACAAATGAAGAATTAAAAAATCATCAAGCATTGGAAAGATGACTCGTCTCGTCGGTCATGGAGTATTTAAATTCTCTTATTATTCAATTAATAGAAAAGTTTCGTCCATTTCGCCTGTTATCGATACCTGTTATTATTCTAACTTGATATTTTGAATGCGAATGTGAGTTTATTTTTTGTTTGTTGACGCCTTAAGACTGCGCCGAGCGAAATGTGCCAAAACAGACGGTCACAGTTAAGTGAATAAAATCAACACTTTTTGTTTAATATAAATATAAAATATACATTCATCATAACAATGAATGTGTTTACAATTACTCCGTGTCAAAAACTTAAAATAATTAATATTTTTGCCTACATAATTACGTAAATTTGCACGAAAGATGCAAAAACGTAAGCTCGTGTTACGTGATTTTTAGATTATAACAGAAAATTCTTATAACCTACATTTACGTTTGTGGAGCCGCGGACAGATTCTAGTTTGTTTTAAACTATATTTTATGCGCGGCTTCGTTCGCGTAAATCTACGTTGGGTTAGGTTCGTAGTAAGCAGTATTTTTTTCTGGATGAAAGCTATCCTATGACCTTTTCTATTCTACTGACAACGTGTATGCGAAATTTCATGATGATTGGTCGAGCAGTTAAGGCGTAAAAGTGTAACAAACAAACTCACATTCGCATTTATAATATTACTAGCTTTTGCGCGCGGCTCCGCCCGCGTGGTACCTATATCAATAAAAAGTAGCCTATGTCTTTCCCCAGGTTTTAAACTATATCTGTGCTAAATTTAATCTAAATCGGTTGAGTGGTTTACCCGTGAAAAGGTAACAGACAGACAGACAGATAGACAGACAGAGATACTTTCGAATTTATAATATTAGTAAGGAAGTAAGTATAAGGATAGTTAGGATAGTTACAAGTACTCAATCTACCTATATTTGCTAGTAAAGCAATACAATACACAGGCTGGAGTGGATGGCCCTTAGGGGTCTGGAACACTCCAAGAAATTCATTGCAAACGGCGCCACAGGCTTCATCCGAAAGTTCTGCGGGTATAGCAAGAGCCAAATGCGCCTGCTGACAGGAGCGTTCACTGGCCATTTTGGCACCAAAGACTTCCTGTGCAGATTGAGATTGACACACGATTCGATCTGCAGAGGCTGTGGTGAACAGGACGAGTCCATATCGCACCTACTGTGTGAATGCGACGAGTTGGCTGGACTTAGGATGGGTCCCATGAGATTGGCATATCCAAACCCTGAAGACTTCAGGCTTCTCCCTCTGAATTGTACACTGCAGCTAATACAGTACATTCATAAGGAGATAGCTAAGGGATGAATCTTAGGGCTGACACAAAAGATCCCACTGGGTCGAAGTGTCGCCGGTCTGTACCGACTGGCCCCCACACACAAGATAAGCAATACAATAGCTTTAGACGTCACACATATAACAACGTGTCAAAGTAATTGGCCAGTGTGTGGTGACAATTATCTCACACGTCCGACTTTCCTGATTTGCATATTAGTAAGGCAGCGGCAACTACAGAACCATACCCAATACACTACACGTATTGGTGGAGCACACGATGACACACCGTGTACGGACACAGAATATCATCCTAAGGGACTGTAATGGGAAATAGAACACATATTTCTCAGTGTTTATTGATGGAAAACAGATGATTTTGGCGCACTGCCAGCGCATGCAAGTTTAGTATCTATTGATTCTGTTTGGTGTTGTGATGATTTGTAAATACGATGTGGGCTGGATTAATCAGTGTGGTTAACGATGTTGTTGGCAACTTCGGCAATAGGCAACACTTGAAGATTTGACCGACTAACAAGTATAAAGTCATCAACGTTGCGCAAGTTGTGCCTTTAAACTAGTCAGAATTTATTACGTTTTTCTTTACCTATATTTTTTTAAGTTGAAGCGGTCTAACTAAAGATGCACCATACCTAATCTATTTATAGCAATGCTAATTGCGGTTGTTTACAAAGTGTTTTGACATTATATTTTATTTAAAAAAAAAAACCTGCATCTTGGAGGACTTTACAAACATGAAAAAAGGATACAAAGCACAGCTAGTCTGGTCTACACAATTTTTTTTTGTGATCCACTTTTGTATGTTTAGAACTGATTTGAACTCACAACATAATATACACTGTAATTTTTTTTCTAATATTAGAATAACTAAATAGTTGTTGTAAGTTTGAATATTTTACGTATGAAATCATATTATGCAATATTATTTTGCAGTGTAATTAAAATGTCAATTTAAATATTGCAATCGAAAATATTAGAAATATGAAACGCGTATTCTTCTGTTTATTTGAGTTTATTTTTGTAAAATAATATCTAAATTATATTGTAGTCTTAATAATAAAGATTTATTTATTAAGTAGGCACACTAACAACTTATTTACAATTTATTACATCTACAATGTAATAGATATTTACAAAACAGTTTCTTGTGAACAAGTACACTAAAGATTTAAATCAGAGATGCGCTCCACAGAGCATATCTGATGCGCCCTAATACATATAAATTCCGTCATCTTCCTAAACGTTGCGTTGTCATCTAACTATATAATATTTATATATTGTTGATTATAGGTTCGTTTCCTCGTCGCCAATGTTATATATTAAAATAAAACTCAGTAAAATAATTAATCACTTAGTTTTAATTACAACAGCAACGCACGCTATTCTAGAGCATAGACTTTCACACAGAGTATAATATATTTATTTATTGAACATGGGAAAACAAACAGTAGTATATTAGGAGGATACATTGAGTACTTAACAAATATACTTCCCGCTACATTTTTCACAGATTACAAATCTGTAAGCAGACAATAGCTGTCATCTCGAATTAACTAAGAGTAGCAAAGGTTATCTTATCTTATCTTATGTGGGGGCCAGTCAGTGCAGACCGGCGACACTTCGACCCAGTGGGATCTTTTGTGTCGACACTCTCCCAATAACGACTGCCATAGATGTTCATGGCAGCCGGTACCAACGGCTTAACGTGTTTTTTCCGAGGCACGGAGCAGGCGATAATTATTGTCAATCAATACGCACATAATTTCGAAAAGTCATATAACTTCCGAAAGTCAGAGGTGCGCGACGTGGGTTCGAACCCGAGACCCTCTGCATTGCAGTCTGTTGCTCTCCACTGAGCTATCACTGCTCTTTAGCAAAGGTTAACTTAGTGACATATTATTAAAAGAGAAAAATAAGTAAGAAATTATAATAACGGGCTATGGTACATTAGCAAGTTAACTAGAATTAATTAAGTGCGTGCTTTACGGACAATAAAAAGTAGTAATTATGCATGTTCGAAAAAAGTACAAAAAATAATATTTATCTATTACCGTTAATAAAAATCTTATCTAATATATTATGCCTCTTGGAACTACTGCTACATAATATTGACAGTGAGTGCCATAGACAATTATTATAAGAAAGTATTCTAGTTCTCACAATCCTAATCCTAACTTCCTATCCTAACTTCCTAATCCTAATCCTAACTGCCTAACTATAATATTATAAAAGCGAAAATGAGTTTGTTTGTTTTTGTTACCTTTTCACTCCTAAACCACTGAACCGATCATCCTAAAATTTTGCTTATACGTTGACAGGTGTACAGAAACGGAAGTAGGCTACCTTTCATCCCGAAAAAAGTACTGTTCCCGAGGAAAACAACAATAACATTCTTGTGATAATAAATGGCGCCACGTGTCTTTCGAATCATGATTGAATTATATTATTACAAGCAGAGTACAGCCCGAATTGATTGTCAAATTCTAAATTAACGCGAGCGAAGCCGCGGGCAAAAGCTATAATGCCAACATGACATCTTAATTATAAATATAGTATTATCACGCTAATTCATACTGAACTTTGTACACAATCGTTCTCAATCTATTGTGTGCGTTCACTCTGCTTAGTGTGTGCACTTTTTGTGAAATCTCATTACGGCAAGGGCACGTTTATGACTTAAATTTTTGATACAACATCCTAACTAATATAAAAATGCGAACGTGAGTTTGTTTTTTGATGTTTAATTGCCAATCTCGTAGCGTGAGCGGGTGACCGATGATTGTTAAGGTGTACATTTGAAACGTGGCATTTGTGGCACAGGGCTGTCACTTGTATTAATTAGTCTTTATTAAATTTATATGTATCCTCTTAGATAATGTACATGATATTGTGAAGAATTTCGTATTTTTTAGAAATAAAAATATGTTTTCTGTCTTTCTTTTTTCTATATAACAATTATCATGATATTTCCCAAACACATCTGTCAGCGGTACAAAATGTTATTAAAAAAATTTACTGCCCAGGGTACAACTAGGTCACAATAAAACGAGTAAAACACTATATCAGTAATTGCATGCAAAATAAATAAACAGATTAAGAAGTTAAAAAGAAATATGAAACTCAAAACGAGATACTTACAATTGATTTAAAGAATCTAATATCCCTAATCAACAAATTCATTTGAACAAGGCAACAGCTTGGACGATTCTAGATAATTAAATTCTTTAATCCCGAACTGTGCTTGACACTCGATTCCTTTGCAAACATTAGCAGTGAACACGAAGTAATTGCTGCCTTTAGTGAAATAATTAGTTAACAGTTAGCTGCCTTAATAAATTGTCGCGAAGGCGAGGCAGAGTTGGTACGAAATGCGACTGCATTTGGCTTTGGGCCAAAGGCAGCAAGAAAACCTGTACATATCGATTTGGGAACGAAAAGCACATTCACCTAAAGGCTAAACATTTGGCAAACGTAAACAATTTGTGTTATTTATTGTGCAGACTAGACTGTCGCTTACAATATGTGAGTTCTGGTGCGTCGGGATTGAGGGGAGAGGATTGGGTGCGTTGTACTTATTTTACACAGAATTGTTACCCGCGATTTCGTGCCTGCGTATCAAGAGTGCATGTATTAAATTCAGACAATATGGCAAACAAATAAGCTTATAAAATATGCTGACCGATTATACGACAAAAATAGTTGAAGGCGCGAGTATTGTAGGTCGACGAATGATATAGGGCAAGAATCTTCATGCATATACAGATTGGATCTTAGTGTTATTCGTGTATCTTATTTAAATACTAGTTGTCAATCGCGGATTCATTCACGTTAATGATTACTACTTCGCTTCCTTGGTTTGTAACGTGATATTATATAACCTCGAACCTCGAATCAGCAGATTTCAGCATGAATGGGTCGGCTCGACCGGGGAAGGACTACCCTCTCACAGAATATCGACGTGAAATAGCAGTATTCCTACTGTTGTATTTCGTTCGATGAGTGGGAGTGCCGGAGGCCCAATCACCCTCTTTCCCCCTTCCCGCTCCTTTTCCTTTCCACTTCCTTTTTCTTCCTTTCCTAAAGGGTTGGCAACGCGTAAGTGATGCCTCTGGTGTTGCAGGCGTCCATAGGCTACTGTGACCACTTACCATCAGGTGGACCGTATGCTTATTTGCCAACTAAATAGTATAAAAAAAAAATTAGCTGAAGACAACGATTGGTGTAACCTGGATAAAACGTCAAGCATCAATAAGGTAAACATTATGAATGATCACGTTAGTACCCATTACGAATTATTGATATGTACCATGCAATGGGAAAGTTCGAAGGTTATTATTGCAAATCGTAGAAGACCATGGCAATATTTCAGTTGGTCACTTAAACAGAAACTATTGAAACTCCTAATCGAATTTCCTAACATCTGTAGACCAATTCTTAGCCAATCTAAAGCAACTCCTCATTATGCCAGCACGTACTTACTCCCTAGATATTGCAGCCTTAAGAACTTATTGGAGCAAAAAACTTCAACACGAAGAGAACGACCGCCTAAGTTAGAGTCGTTAAGGACTTTTTTTAATTAAATGAAGGCTTTAACGTCCTCATTCCCATTGACGGGGTATCTGAAGGTAATTATTACGCTAAATTGCTTTAAAGTTAAGGCCTTTATTAACTAACTTCGTATTTGATTTCGGATTGTGTCATTATTTTCTTTACTGGTTTTAATCTATTTATATATACATTATACATTGCTGTCTCAGTACCTGAAATGTAGTAATTGTGACTGTTTATGAGGCATCAGCTTTGATTATCGAATCGAGCAAGGTGTTATTTTTCTGTTAAGAAATTATCAGTAACAGCATCAAGTCTGGAATGTAAACGTTAGAATACAATAGGATGGCTCTCCTATTACGTGTGACGTAAACACCATAGCATAGGTGGAAAATGTCGCTGTACTACACATTTGCTAACCCTCATGCGTATAAGTGTATATTAATAACTAGATGTGCCCGCGGTTTCACCCGCGTTTATGATTACTGCGCCGCCCTCGTGGGTCGTAACGTGATTAGCCTTTATCCTTCCTCGATAAGTTAGCTTTCCAACACTAAAATAATTTTTCAATTTGGGCCAGTAATTCCTGAGATTATCGCGTTCAAACAAATAAACAAACTCTTCAGCTTTATAATATTAGTATAGATAGATAATAAAACGTCTCGTGGTGTAGGAACAAAATCAGTGTTACGGGCTTACATACATTCAAACAACGGTCACAAAAATGCCCAGATTCTAACTGAATGACGCTCCTTTATGTACGAACATGAATGGTATTAGCAAGACAATACCACACCTAAGAATTATTTGGCCATCATGTTTTTCGGAGCAATGTAAAAGACGGAGAGGCAGCTACAACGCCTTTATTTTCGGAGATTATAGAATGAGTAGTATATAAATTATAGTATGTATTAAGAACAAAAATAATTTACTTACTTTAATATCGTATAGTGTGTTACAGAGTCGTCATTTCGTGCCTAAAATTGTAATTTCGCATGACCAAAAGTCATAAAACAGTTTAGATACAGAGTTGTGCTGATAATTGTAATTTATGTTTTATTTACATTTGTTTTAGAATTAAAATGTAAATAGGAATAATCAGTCCATGTGATTTATCACGCGAAGTAATACATGGCGTTCGGTTATATAGATAACGTGTGACCCCTTCACATTTTATCGGTGATATTATAAATAAATAGCTTTTGCTCGCGGCTTCGTTCACATAAGAGAAGGTTAGGTTATGTTAGAAACAGTACTTTTTGTTTTTAAATAAAATATAACCTATTATGTTACTCGGCGATAATATAGCTTTCCATTTAGTGAAAGAATTAATAAAATCGGTTGAGTAGTTTTTGAGTTAAACCCTTACAAACAGACAAACAAAAAATCTAATCTTTCCTCTTTATAATATTAGGGTAGAAAAATAAAAGTAAGCAGTACCTCTTTACAATTCTAATTCTATTTACTTTTGTTTATATGTTTCTAAATATCTGAAGACAAATTTTCGTAATAAAACTGTTCAAAATAGAGTTCTAGTCTAAAAAACGTCAAAGAACTGAAATATAATTAGGGTTAAGGCGTTTGTGATATTAATGATACTGAGACCAGCGCGGCACTCTATTTTTGAAAATTTTAGCAGGAGAATTGGCTTTTTCATTATGTACTTATAATAAGCATGTTATTTATTGCAATGCCAGACACAATTACAAACCTATTTTGTCTAGCCACCGGTATGCTGCGACTCAATAGAGTAAATAAAACATGGCTTTTAATGTCAATCATAGATTAACCGCGAAGTTTAAATGCCTGTCATTGAACATTGAGAATACATCAAATGAAATCTAAATATTAAACTATGCTCTCTTCAGTGGCTTGAAATGTGATTTTTCCAGTCTTAGCGTAGGTTTCTGAAAGGCTAATCAAGGAAATGTCATAGCTGTTGCTAATTCAGTTAGCCACAGTAGGACATGACGTGTTTGATTTAATTTTGTCTGTTAACAAATAATTATTGTGTTGATTCGCCTTTCATAAGCCAAGGTAAGTAGAAAATAGTGTATTGGCTTGGAAGGTTACATTTAGATAAAATTTAATTGTACTTATTAGTATTACTTTATAAAAATCACGATGTATCCAATATCAAACGACTTACAAACGTGGAGAACAAAACAGCGTTGTTAAATTTACAGTTTATTTCATATTATAAACTAAACATCATAAATGAAATTATAATTACAATTCATCATCCTCCACATATTCAGTTTCATTTGACAACAATCTATTGAATTCTTTGTTGAAATAATCCGATATCATATTCCAAACATTGACTGAATACCACACCACTACACTCAGTGAAAATATTAGCCGAAATAATAAACCCAACATTTTAACTATTTATTCTAAGAATTATAGTATTAATATGTTAAAAGTAGATGTATCGTTATATAAATTGAGTTAATTATTATTCCATTTTAATCACATCACATCAGAAAATTAATAGCTATCAAACATACATCATATAAAAATAATTATAATCTACATTAATTTATTTAAAAAGAGTTAATTACACGCAGTATTTTATTATTTAAGTATAGATGTATTTTATAATTACAACATTCATTAACTTAAATGACAATATGGTCACTCAAATGAAACATAAGACAAGTCATCTCATAAAATGCAATTTTAAACTTATTGTTACTAAATATTTTAACCAAGAACTTAGAACTCGCTTAAGTTTAAAGAAAAGCAGAATAGAAAACGGCAAGTACACAAAGAAATACAAGCTATTAGATAAAAGTTTTTACAAGATGCAAAGGTAGCTAAACTTTTAAGACACTAAATTAAGTACAAAGTTATGTTATGACCATAAGGCAAATTGGTACAAATATCTATGTATACCTTGAGAGAACTTCCTAAAGACAGACTGATGTCGTCATTCAGTTATTATACCTCAATTAATATAGACATAAATATTACAAGACTGGCAAAAGATAAAATCTTGGTAACAAAACTAAGATTAATATGTAATACATGACTACTTATTAATATTACAACGTTTTAAGGGGTGAGAATACCGTCTTAATATAAGATAGAAGACAGAATCTTCAATCTAAAATAAGTCGAGCTGTCCACAAAACTAAGATAACAAAGCTTTTAATATTTATCAAGAGTACAAATTCAGGGAATCTTAACAAGCACTGTTACAAAGACACTCGAGTATTCTGTATTAATAGGTTTAGTAATCGATTCAATCGTCATAGAGAATGTCTGTATCGTAAATCATATCGGTAACGATCTCAAAGACGACTTGGATGTGTGGGTAGACAAGCGTAGTTAGCATCACAATACTGTTGGCTATTACAAACAGTTTCATAGTTTCTAAGCCATCTGATGATCTGAAAATAAAGTAGAAAAAAAATAATTTGTATATTGTTAAAGAATTCATTGAAAATTGTAACTTTGTGCCTATCAGACTATGTCTCAAAAGCAAAACATGTGTAACATATTTTCACAATTGTAACATCTTTATAATTATACCATGATTAATGCAAATAAATTATTATAGAAATGATAAAGGGTCTGATTATGAAAACTTATTTTGTACAGTGCATATCTATTATGGTCTATATTAGTTTTATAAATTATAGGTCCTTCAGAACGATTTCTAGTACAGTGGCCAATCAAATCTCAACGAAGACTGGCCATTTGTGCTGAAAGTATTATTATAAAGCTCAAGCGCAATTTGACACGACCGGAGAAAGATCAAGCGTAGGACCGACTGCTTTTACTAACTTTCTCGATACACGACGGTGTTCAGCACCAAATTACTAACTCCGGGCTGCTATTGAGAATTTATCATCAGTAAAGCCAAAACTTTTTGTTGGCTCGATCCGGCATCCGAACCCAAAGCCTCATGCTACACCATTGAGGCAGTCATTAGATAAATAATTTCGTATGTAATAAAACAAATATCTGAATATCATTACATGATGTCCCTAAAAATAGAGACTTTAATTGATCTTTGAATTACAAGATTTAATTTAGCATAGAGATAGTATAAAATTACGTGATTTTCTGCTTAATGGCTTTGCATATGCATAAAGAATATTAATCAATTGTGGATTGTCAACAACAAAACACTGTGACAAAAACACCACATACCATAACACTTGGTGAACAGCTGATATACTGTAATTTATAACGTGGATTCTATTAATAGGGTCTGGTTGCAGGAATTAGTAACCCATTAGACTAGTTGCATGGTTGTTTACTAGTAATATAAAAAAAAAATTGGGGCTGTCTTTGGGGACTGCCGATAGAAGTGAAAACTTTAATCCTTGATCATAAATACTTCCTTATAAACAAAAAAAAAAACAGCAGCGAGTCGGATTCCTGATACTCTCTTGGGGCTTATTAAGGGGGTCAAAATTTCGTTATTTTATACGTAGAGCGCACCAATTTTAAGATATTGTTAATATTCTAAAATAATTCAAAAATGGAAAGCGTGGAAGCGTGACGATGACGCCATTTCTATGATTTTTGTTCACCCAAGAAGTGCTCAACGCGCCTAAAGAAGTTTTCACTTCAAAAATGTTCCGACTCTAAAATATTTTCCACCATCATGAACGAATTTTATGTTAATGTGAAATTCTACGTTGGTCAAGGAGTAGTTTAATGCGCTAGTAAATTTAACGCAACTTTAAAAGCATATTTCATTTTTAAATTTCCAACGTGAACAAGAAAATGTAGCGTAGGTAGCATGAATTACTTTTTATGTTAAGTATCTAAAGTCTATTTATAATACGAAAGTTTGAATAAAGGTACATTCCGTGCTGTTACTGAAATTTTTTGACACACTCGTACAAACATTAAGCCTGTCCAGGAAATCGAACCTGAATCCTAAGCACAGAGATCAGATACATAGTTAAAATTTTCTATAGCAAATTTGTTGCATTTTAACTTGAAATAAATTAAAGTTGTTACTATTCTAACTAATATCATAAATGCGAATGTGAGTTTGTTTGTTACGCTTTCATGCCTTAACTACTGGAGCCATTATCGTGAAATTTCGCATACAACGTGTGTGTCAGAAATAACTTTCATCCAGAAAATATACTGCTTTGAAGGATACAAACTTATTCATAAAATCTAGATTAATGCGAGCAAAGCCACGAGCAAAATCTATTACGTACTAAAATATAACTAGTATTTTATAAGTTTATTTGTACTGTACGTACATTTGCCGAATAGGTATTTATTTTCATAAATTAAAGTCGAACTAAGGTATGTACGCAAAGGTAACAAAACGATGCGTCGGCCTGGAGACCGCAGACCAATTGATCAGGTTAAGCCATTTTGTCACACAGGTGTACATACATGGAACAGACCGTAAACTAAGTTATATGTAGTAAAATATCCTAATAAAATAGTAGCTATACAGAGGTCTCAAGTTCGATTGCAAGGCACACATCGCTATGTTAGTGATTATGAAATGGCTAAAATCAATAATTTTAAACGGTGATCATGAGAAAATTTGAGAGTTCTCAACAATTTTATCGAACCCATGTTTATCCAAATAAATGATTATGATTATAAAAATATGTGAAGTCTGCCAACCCACACTGGCCCGTGGTGGACTATAGCCTAACCCTTCTTGTATAGAGACGAGACCCGTGCACTCATTCACTGCTGAAGTGAATCAGTTTACATATGTACATGGCTGATATAATTACATAAATATCTGAATATCCTAATTATTCATCTAGCATTCGAGATATCTTTGCATTTTTAAATAGGCAATATTACAAACAATTAGACACTTATATATTTCTTTCTCTAATTTACAGGAAATAAGTTACTGTATTATTTCTATGATTTTATTTATTTAATCTGAAAATTATATTAGCGGTATTTTCAATCGACCAAATTATTCCTAAGACCAAAATATATGCAAATAATTCCCTCTGATTGTTTTCCTTTCTATACCAAGTTTTATCTCAAATATTTCATGAAGAATACTTTTAGGCAGTTAAAATAGGATTGTTTCAAAGCAAAATATTAATAAATTATGCATTCCATTTTGGTTTGAAAATTAAAGACTAATTTAGACGAACGTAGTACAAATGTAAATAATATTTGCTGCAACGATTCGTAAGCCATTTGACTTATAAAATATATAAATTGTTTATAAACAGATCATATTTATCGATGGTATCAGAAAAATATACTTATAGAAATAAAAACCACAAAATTCGTATAGTCTGTTTTGCGTAAAGTTTTCAAAATCGGATCAGTTTTACCAATTGATACATAATCAGGCGATGACTATTCTCATCTATAACGTGATTCCATTACTATACGCTGTTATAATGATGTTTTGTAATTTTGTAATGTATCTTTAAAGCCTACATCCAGAGTCAGATAAAATCAGGTTGAAACTATACCTAGCCTTATCCATAGAAAGAAGTTTTAAAAAACAATATTAAGTTTATGTGTAAGTAATAAAAAATATGCATCATTTGTCTGCAAAATGTTGACACGTCTGATGTACCAATCCAAATCCAAAAATTCCGCAATAACCGATTTTAAATGAACGCAATTTAACGCGTTTGTTCAAAAGCATTAGCGCTCGCGTCGATGCTTCTAAAGTTACTCGAAGAGTCGAAACATTAAAGGATCGTTCGGATTTATTTGATCGGAGATGTCTTTTAGTCTAATAAACATTACACATCTGTACGTAAATCTTTAATAAATATCGTTATTTTACCGCACTGCAGAACACCTGAACTTTGTTGATAATATTCTTACTAGCTTTTCATAATAATAGGGGCTTAAATATGAAGTTGCTTGTTGCTTTGTATAAAGAAAATCGGTAACGTTATTGTTTTCATACTATTTCATCAATATTTTTAATGCTAATTCGACTTCTTTGTTTTTTCATGTGTAGGTGCTTGTATTTAGGTCACTGTGCTATATCTTAAATTAACAAAAACATCAAACATCATGTAGTAATGGCGAATTAAAACAACGAATACGGGTAGATACTAAGCGATATAATTTTAAATTCAAATCGTATAATTGGCATTGATATCTATTAGTAATAATACACGCAATTAATAATCTATACAATATATAGTATTCTCGAAAAATAAATGAATTAATAAAATAACCAATGGATTTTATACAGATACGACGAAATTAGTTATTTAATCATAAAAAGTATTAAGAGTGCATCTGTGTACTATAATATTTCCTGCGTAGATGGTCAATCTCCGTCGAGATTCGCAGCTGAGACTAATGTTTGGTTTAGAGGACCTCAATAATGCCTGACCCAAAGATTTTATTCTTTATCTTGTTGTCGATTCTAACAATCGACAAGATAAATATAATATGTTAGCATAAACTGATACTATAATCTCCTCCAAAGAAGTACCTAAATCGCAACATAAAAAAAGTTTTCGAGAAAATATTCATGCGGTTACCTCAACCATCCCCCAAAACCTTGTTCCTCATCATCCAATGAATCTACTTTGACCGGCGCTTCTTCCGAAGTTGTTGCTTCTTTTTCTTCTGGTTGTACTGTTATCTTCTTCTTAGGAGCCACGTGATTAAGTTTATTTTTCTTCATAATCTAAAAAATAAACATAATATATATATCACCAACCAAATGAAATAAAAGTATATTGCAGCGATAGCCTGGGAAACCGTTGGACTGCCATGCAGACGTCTCGAGTTCAATCTCAAGGCGCGCATCTCTTACTTTTGGAAGTTATGTATGTACGTATAGTTAATTATTGGTTGCTTTAACGGTGAAGGAAAACATAGTGAGGAAACCTGCATGTCTGAGAATTCTCCATAATGTTCCCGGAGATATGTGAAGTCTGCCAACCCGCAATAGGCCAACGTGGTGCACTATATATGTATATAGGTACGGGCCCCTTCTCACTCTGAGAAGAGGTCCGTGCCCTGCAGTGGGGCAGTTTAATACAGGGCTGATATTATATTTATTTAGAAGCTTCAGCCTAATGAATAAGAACTTCGAATCTGGATCGAGAGGTCTTTGGTTTGAATCCATCCATTGTACTACCAACGTAAACCCATTCCTAACACATCCGTTTTAGCTTAACTGAAGCAGTTGGTAGAATGCTAGTAAATCGTAGGACAAATTGCTAACATTATTTCAAAAATAATACATTGACACACATACATATCGCACTCTTAATAAAACAGAGACCTATCTGAGATGTTCAAATTAAACAAATTTACATTCTGTTGCAATTACTTAACACAAATATAATATTAGAATTACAGTCACGCATTAGAGTACAAATTGCCTTTCTTCCAAATTTTGAGTTAAGTTAGTGTTTTATTAAGAGTGCGATATATAAACATTTAAATAAACCATAGTTTAAAATAATGAATTTTTGTCAGCATAATTTAAATATCCTATTATTCGATACCATCTGTTACTCGTGATATCACACGCGTTCTGTGACAAACTTTATGAAAAGGTGGTCCAGCCAATTAAGTGTGACAAGCAGTGTTTAAATCATTTTATAAAATGTATAAAATATTTTAGACATTACTTGTTACAGTTTTAATTTCAAAGTATTACCATAAATTGCAGATTTACTAATATCCGTAAATCCTAACTAATATTATAAATGCGAAAATGAGGTTGTTTGTTTGTCTGTTTGTTACGCTTTCACGCCTTAACTACTCAACCGATCAATATGAAATTTTGAATACACGTTGTTAGGGGTACAGAATAGGACATAGGGTACATTTCATCCAGAAAAGTAACTGTTGCATACCTTTTTTTTTTTTTTTTTGTTTTTTTTTGTTTTTTTTTTTTTTGGTACCCAGGAAAAATGCTTGATGCACTACCCGCCAGCTAGGGGACGGCACCGGCGGGGCGTGTGGGACTCCCCAGCAAGAAACGCGCTGGTATACCCACTAAAAAACCTGGGGTGTTCCCTCTCTCATCCAATGGGGGGGCCTGTTGGGAGCTCTTAAAAGAATTGAGTCATCCATAGCAGGTCCCCCCGTGTGGGTGCGGGCCGGGTCATTTTTTTTTTAGGACCCGACCCCCTCTTAACTGTTGCATACCTAACCTAACCTAACCTACATTTACGCGAGCGAAGCCGCGGGTGAAAACTAGTATATCATATTTATAATATAAAATGTCACATGTTCGTTGTTCAAGCACAAAGAGTGACAAAAAATTATAAATAAAATATATTTAGTATCGCACTAATGTTCTGTTTTGCCTTAAATCTAAACAATATTTTTGTGTTACCTAGTCAAAACATAAATCTCATAAAAGTTCAAACAATGCTTTCATCAATCAATTACAGCAATCAGCGTTTAAAAGGAAACATTTTCCATTGTTCGTAAATTTCGAAAGTTCTTTCATCCACAAAGTTTTAGTAAAAAGTTCTAAAACGCACCACCTACACACAGTATGACCAAATTTAAACGAACAAAAACCATTTTAACAGCAATTTGTCGCTGCCACAAAGCTGTCTATAGTGCGTACACTGAATATTTCAAAAGTTTCGTTAAAAAACGATTCAAAACGTTTATCCAAGCGTAACTTTTGAATAGGCGAACAGATTTGACAGATTTTTACCATACGTGAAGGTAAAATTCTATTGGCAATATTTTAGGATGGTACCGCAATGTTGGGTATAAAACTAGCTTTTCTATTTGTTCTCGTTCATATTCAAATAAAATGCATGAAATTTCGGGCAACTTTAGTTTTAAGTAACACATTGTTATAAATTTAAAAACACAAACGAAATAAGACGATCATTACGTCTTATTTCTTTTTTGACAAAATAAATAAGACGTATGATGTTTGGCGTAAACAAATAAAATAGTCAATAAAGTAGTGATTAAAAAATAAAATCATGGCAATTATAGAGTCTTACAAAATTTGATTTCAACTGCACAGATGGCATGGTTTAAGTGGTTGCCTTGCCAGTGCCACTACGCCGAGTGTTGTGGGTTCAATCTCCATACGGGACAACATAGTGGTTAGTGTAACCGACTGTGTGCATGAACATGGATGTTTGTCTTGGTCTGGGTGTTTTTATGTATAATAATATGTATGTATTTACAAACAAACAGTATATACATATATATGTTTATTCATTGTGTAGTATCCATAGTACAAGCTCTGCTTAGTTTGGGCTAGATTGTGTTGTGTGTATGTGATATGATATGATAGAATATTATTATTAAATAGATATTCCGAGTCTTGGTGTCCGGCGTTTACATTTTTATAAAGTCCCTCGGGACACAGGCATTATTCCTAATGCGGGAATGTTGCCCAATCCAGTAATCGAATTCAAACCCTCATCCAGAGCAGTGGTATTTACAACCGCTTCCACCTAGACAGTATTGTCAAACTAGCTATCAAAATAAAAGAAAATAGTGCCTCGGATCGTCAATCACTTATAACACTCTGTCAAAAAAAAATTTAAAAAAAAACCTCGCTTTTAAAACCCTTGTTAAAAACTTTCGTTCGATTTGTTTTTTAACATTCGCGAAAAGAAACTTGTCATCGGTTTGGTTTTAGTCTATAGTGGTCTAAAGTAATATTATGAAGAGGGATAATTTATATTTTGTATGTTTCTAGTTTTGTTTTTATTTAATAAACACAAACACGAATGGACTGATTATAAAAATTATTTCGCTATAGGAAAGCTACTTTATACATAAGTAACATATGCTATATAACATCACTCTACAAGCCATAGGAGCGGAGCACTTACGATAACCGTGGGTTTTCTTTTTCTTTTGGGTGAACAGATAGTATAGGTATGATATATGGCTAAAAGTATTCGCCATTTATCAAAATAAAAACAAAATATAGGTCAATCTTAACTTAGTTTATAACCTGACTTTTTTTTGTAACCATTCTGTGTAAGGGAGAAATAAATAAATTATTAAAAGACAAAATACTGAAACAGTGCCTCATCACCACAATATATTGGAGATCAACCTTAAAATTTACTACAACACGAATATGTAAATGTTTAAGGAAACTTAATCTCAAACATTCTAAAGAAACACCATAAAATTCTTACGCAAATTTCTACTAATATTAGCTCGGAGGAATATACTGTAACCAAATCATTAAGAACCGACTCAACTACAAAGATACAACACTTGAAATCCTCAGGCTAACAAAACACTAGCTGGCAATAGCACCTGGGTACCTAATCAAATATTATTTGATTCAATATTACCTCAGTGGCAAAGGGTGTGCGATGTGGAAGAAACAAGAGGCACGCACGCCTCACACTGAACACTAACACACCTAACGAACCGCATTCAGCGAGAAACCTCTCAACCGCTGATCGATACTTTACGTGCTACAAGTTTTTGGAGCTATGACTGACTGAAGCGGAGCGTTCAGCAAATTTAATTAACGTCCAATAAGTTATATAAATTACTAAATTTTTCAATAAATGTCTATCCCTCGGGAACAATTCTTTTTTTCGGGATAAAAGGTATCCTATGTCGTTTTTTGTACCCCTGACAACGTGTATGCGAAGTTTCGTGATGATGGTCGGTCGTGCAATTAATGCGTGAAATCGTAATAAACATACGAACAAACTAACTCACATTTGCATTTATAAAATTAATGAGGGTCCTTAAAAAAGAATTTTATCAAGAAAAAAATATATGACAGCCTCTACCTAGTCGGGACTAAGTAAAAAAAAATTAAGTTCTTTTAGTGGCTTGTGTTGTATTTAAACATTAAGCAGATAAATTGCACCAACTAGTAAGAAGAACTGATTAATAAACTTATTTGTATATGAAATAGTCCGTGTTAATCCGATGACAGAATTATACCGTCTTTCTCTCGTCAATATATCTAAAGTAAATTCTCGTAAATTAAATTCAGTTTGGGTTTATTGTGGTTGTCGTAACAAAAATTGTTATACGTAATAAAGATATTTTAAAAAGTTAAGGTATGTATATAACAGAAACTTTGAATTGTTATTATTAATTACACAAGTTTGAATTTTAAGTAACCAATATTTTTGACTGCATTTTTCTGTTTTATACAGCCGCGAATCGATATGGGTCGTCTAATTTAGTAACTTATAGTAAGCACGTGAACTGTTATGGCATATGGATACTTGAAATACTTGTGCGTTACAACAAAAATAACAATTACCCCATTTTAGGTTACAATGGAGCTGACATGGTCTTATTTGTGACTAGAAGCCCCTAAATAAATAAAGAAAGAAAAAAGAAATACTCTGCTGAAAACACGGTTACAAACTTAGCTGCCTGCAAATTCTAGTCGCCACAGGAACACAATACAAGATTTTTGTCCCCGATCTTCTGTAGTTAAGGCGATTTCATTATGTCATAACTCCTGATGGTCGTATAGTGTTTTTTGGCCCCGGAGTATACAAGAATATGCAATTACTTGAAACATTATTTGCCATTACCTCTTCAATACTTTAAGTAATACACTCATGCTCTCGGAAGCTTTTGGTAACATCACCTGACAAAATAAAATAAAACATGCTAATATCAGTCACTCAGTCCACACCCGAACATTTTGTTGTCGACGCCTAACGCGATTATGAATTATTACCGGCGAGTGAATGAGTAAATTTCGGCTATGTTTGGCGCCCAAGGTAATTTGCAAGCTGTACGGTGAAAAATAAAGTTGTTTGAAAATAAAATACCTCGAAAAAAGACATTTTTTCAGTTTTATATTTGTAAAACGACTACGGTAGTAATTAGCGTTAAAGATTCATGTTTGTTTTTTATGATAGCTGGTCATAAAAATAGGACGTAACGTAAGTCACCGTAGCCGTGGAATATTTTCAAATTTATAATTCATGCATATTGTTAATTTACGTAAGTTAAGATTACAAATCTATGAATATGGCTGGCATATGAAGAAATGGAAGCAAAAGTGGCTTATTTCATTTTCAAAGCAAATTTTCTTCTTTGTTCGATCCTGAGTCCCTCAAACTAGGCTTCAAAAAGCACCTCCATAGGTCGTCAAAGTAAAGACAGCACCACTTCACGTGAGGATGTGGTGTACTGTGCTCGTAGACTACACTATTATATACCATCAGGCGGAGAGTAGTCTCTTTCACAAAAAGAATAAAAAAAGGAACAATTTCTTCATTGTTCAACGTGGTTTTGCAATAGTCTGTCTTGTGAGGACTTTTTGAATCGAACAAAATTTTATTAGGATTTTACCTAACACAATACTCAGCAACAGGGTACCTAGAAATATGCTGGTATATGGAAATAGACTGATCTTCTATTATGCGTCCAAATATAGTTGTTAATATGGTACATCTTCGTCTGCACCAATATTTCAAGAAACCATATGATTTGTTTCTAAATGTACTTATTTTAAGACCGGTCTGTGTGGAAAACCTTGGTCGTCTAATGCAGTAACGCATAGTATGCATGAATGAACATATACGGCCTAAGGATACTAGCAATACTTAAAACAAAATATTTAGAACGAAACTTTGTTATATGACGATAAGTGATCACAGCGTTACGTGTGACGTGATTAAGCACAAAATATTATAACGTGTGAATGTGTGTGTTTTGTAACAATATGTGTACGTCATTTACCTTGCAGAGTATCGCTAACGAACTCGTGTCTTCGACTCGGACAGGCGTTACAATCTGTGTACAGGCTGTTTCTATTGCGGTAATTATTAATTAACGAGATGTTTAGTTTATCGAATATCTTTAGATTACACATAATACTCACTAATAGATAATAAAAAAAACAAATGTTTGCAATTTGGTAGAAATTAGTGACGAGTTATTAAAATTAAACTACTATATACGGATTTTATCGCGTTGTTTATTTGACACTGTATACAAACCACAGCTAGACTTCATGATACTTTGAGCTCATTCTGCGTAAATAGAAACACCCATGATTAAATTATGTTCGGGTACTTCGAAATAACTACACTGGAACATTGAGACAACTACCATCTTAGTCTCCCAAAGCAACCGAAACGTCGGGGAAAGTGTAAACATAAATATAAACAGTATAATAGTATAGTAATAGTATAAATAGTTTTAATAGCTTCAATAATTTAATTAGCTTAAAAATTAGTAAAGTTTAATAGTATTATAGTAGTGTAACAGTTTTTCAAAATTTTGTAATAAAGTGTCAAATAAACAACGCGATAAAATCCGTATATAGTAGTTTAATTTCAATGAATAACATTCGCGTAAACAGAAGACAATATTATGAGTTATTAAAAAAAATGATTACCTTTATGCACTCCTTTTCCATGTTAACTTTAGAAGTTTAAGTTTATATGCAGAATGAGGCCAGAAAGTGCGCGCACGGAGATGTGAGAGATATAGCTTATCTCTCACATCTCGGTGCGCGCAATATGCTTTAAAAGTAGTACAAACTTGATTCGTGGATTCATGAATTCTCTGTTTTCCTCTGAATGTGTGAAAAAATTTGACATTATGTATCTTCAAATCGTAATTTGAATTTGAAGATCATTCCAATAGCCATAACAAAAATTTACATAAAAATGCAGGATTGATCAATTTTCAAATCATTCAATATTTATCCGGTGTCATAAACTTCGCTACCGTGAAATATTACCTTTATTTCACGCTCTAGAAACACAGTAAAGGTTATACTAAAGACTAAATCATGCACAACAACGCTAGTAAAAGGTATTTTACGCAAGTTGCGGTGCCTGTGTACTGAAAGTGCCTTACTGTGGCCTAATTTACAAGTTTCTAGAATTTTGCTATTATAAGCTTCTAAATTCTACTATGTATTTACGGTTACTATACTTCCAAAGTTAATTTTAAGAATGTGGGAAAGTTTAACCTGCTATAGTTATTGGTTTCATGAACTTACTTTGTACACCAATATTTATAGCTCCTGTTTATTTTGCAATATAGAAACTTGTTTTACTTAGCAAATAACTACTAATTACAAAGTTAATAGTTTGTATGGATCGAAGTAAATTCAAATTATTATTGCAATATACACATTGAATTATTTGGCATATCAATCATTACATTTGATTCCAGAACAATCTAAAAATATGTATAATTACTAATTATCCTATAATAGTTTCTTCTTCGATCTATATTTTCTTTGATAGCATGGCTGATTAAACAGACATGAATGTTATGACTGTAGACTTCTGGGCAGTAAACATGCTCTAAATTATAAGTTAGACCTCCAGCAATACAACTGCGAAAACCGCATTCAATTTCGTGTAGAAACTTTGGCGTGATGCGCATACAAACAGACAGACAAACATTCTAAAAGTAATTGATTTGGCTTCTATAGCTTTTGTAAAGAACCCTCAAATATTATTCTCAAATATCTACTATATACATACATAGACCAGTAACAATTTTATTAGAATATAATAAAATTTTGTAATTTTATAAATTAGACCCTATGATTATTTAACAAAAATCTGTGAACAGTATATCACAATCTAACAATCTTCACGTATTGAAACACGCTGTAGACGATACAATTTCATGCCTGCGTCACATTGACGTGATAGTCTATTAGAAGCAGTAGCAGCCCGTGACGTGACACCTCCGTAATTGTAATGTCGGATATTGTATAGGACTTACTTAGTGATCATGTTGTTATTAAAATAAAGGTATCAAGTGGTTAGAGATATGTTGGCTGCCAGTGTCATGTAATTAAAACATACTTACTCAAATTATATGGCATTTAAAATAATTTCTTGTACAGAAAATTAAAATATATTATCGTAACAAGATGGTGAATAATAACAAAATATAAAATACCTAAAGCTTATAGTCTCCAAAATTGACGCCATAACTGAAATTCGGTTTGGAGGACCTTGTTATTTCACTTTACATATTTTAATACTTGATACATAGTAATCGAATGAACTGATCATTTGAATTATTCGATAATCGCATCATTACTTTATATGGATTAATTTAAAATGCTCTCTGATTCATGTAAACTAGTTGTAGATATGTTATGCAGTGCCTATGGTTGTGAAAGCCCAATAAATTTTAAGTATCCATTATAAAATCTTTAAGTGGAAGTTTGCAAATAAATTATTATGATATATGATCGCCAAGAGTTTTAGAAGTAACACTATGTTGTATATGTCAGTACATATATGCACGCCCATGTGTGCAAGTGTTTTGAGGTATACAGTGTGTCGAACACGAACTCCAATGCGGGCATTGAATATGATTAATGAACCTTGCAATGGATGGAGAAATGTACGGAGTAAGGAAGGGTATTTACCCTTCAGTAAGCTGTTATATACGTACAATAGAAACAGAACAACTGTATAGAGTATCCGTCATCACAAAATAGGTGCTATTCTGTTGGGAAGATCGCTAGGCTGTCTCTTCGATGACCCATACTTCGATGAGTGCGATTCCATACACGGTACGTGCCTCTCACTCACCTACCTCACTTTTCTGAGGTATGTGTGTATTAAAGAGGGATTAACTGGGAAATAGAGCTCGCTTTATTGGTAAACCAACTTTTCAAGACGGCCTTTAATTTAGTTTTATGTTTCCAAATCACATTAGTTGCCTGAGGGAGACCAAGCCCCGTTAGTCAGATTTCATAGTATGTCAATACTATTAAATAGGTACTAATAAATAAACAAAGGTATTAAAAGTAGTACTCATTTTTTTTAATAAAACACCTTCTATAAAATTTGAGGTTTTAACTTTATTGAGATTTGTTATACATAGACAATCACAATTATGTCATTTCTATTATCAAGCTGACTGTGCTTTGAGGGCACCGCACTGTTCTTTAAATATTATCATTGCTTACAGCGGTGACTGTAAATATCCCACAATAACGGATCATCTGCATGAATGGCGTAGTACCTACTATCCGAACCTACCTAGGTTTAAGTGATCTTCTTGCCACCGCCGCCGCACCAAGTGGAGTTCGAATCCTACACAGGACAAAAATTTGTGTTCATTGTTTAAATGTTTGTAAAGTCCCTTACGACACAGGAATAATTAATGTAAAAAAACCTTAGTTAAAGCATTTTACACCAAAATTATCTTGCTCAATTTTCTCCTTAGAGGGACGTCAAATAGACCAAAAAATAGCAAATTTTTTACTGTTTAACATAGTGTAAAAATATTAAAACTGATATAAGTCGAGATGTATCACTTTTCAGTGAAGGTACAGAATTCTGAGGGTGAAAATTGCCCTTGTAGAAGAAATAAATATATAAAAACTATCAATATTTTGAAAATTCCATTGAGGGTAAAAGAAACAATACGTGCTACATGTTCTCAAATACTTTTAATCATATACTGAAAAACAGCAATTTGTCCATTTTCACATCTAACTATCTGTAGACAGCTGTTCGTGTCACATTCCGGGACTGTCACACAAAAAGAGGGTGCCTTGTTTATCTAATACTCGACCCCGGGAATAAAGATGAATAATGTATTTCGACGCGGTCTGCAGTTCATTAGTGAGAACTGAGGTCATTTGAGCTCTTCTTGTTTAAGTGATTTATCGTAAGTCAGTGAAGAAGATTTACCCAAATGATTTATCGAATATACTATGTATGTTTGAAAAAGAACACAATGATATTTAAGAATCGTAATTTATTGATATCATGTTTCTGCCCTCGGCTTTGCTCGTGTGAATCCCACTGGAAAGTATACTGATGTTAAAATGGTATTCGTGTTATAAATATATATATAGGTTATATAGTATATACTTAAACGGATTTCGATTAATTCAAATCCGCTTAACAGTTTATGCGTGATTGAGTGCCAAACATTCGAACAGACTTCCATATTTATAATATTAGTACAATTAATTATATTATTGAGCTCATGTATTTTATTTCTGATCCGAGCGTGTGACCCGGGGCTTAATTATTGGATCAAGCAATGTATTGTCGTTTATCTGTAACGTAAGTTAGTAATAAAATCTAGAACGTTTGGTAGACGACAATACGCTTCGTGGAATTAGGCATCCGTCCATTTATGGTATTCGGTACTCTGATATCAATACTAACTATCTGCTTAGTAACCAAATCTTGTAAGGTTAAAACTAAGGTTGTATATGTAGCTCTGAATGCCTATACAAGCATTAATTGTGGTCCAAGTAAGTACATCTAAATTAGTGATGTATGACTATCGATAAGAATTCGAATCAATTGAAACGTAAAGCAAATTGAAATATTAGAACCTTTGAGAATTATTTGAATGCGTTCTTTTATATTGGGAAATGTAAATGTCAATAGCGCAAAACGGTTACAGATGCGGCGTAAGGTCATAGCCATTGATATATTAGGATAAAGAGCATGGCCATATCGTACATCGTCTAGAACGATCGATGGACCAAGAGCAATCCGTATGTATCAAACTATCATTAAAATAAAGTTTAGATTATTCGCTTATAATAAAAACCTATATCATATTACTCAGTAACTATAAATTGATTAACATTCAGATGCGGGATTATTAGGTTTTCGAATTTTCTATTTTAGCTATAAAATGTAAATTCAAATTTAAGAAACATGAACATCATTATTTTGGATCACGCAGTAACTTCTGTTCCATTTCGGCATTAAGCACCTGTCATGACGTTAAAAATTAATTCGACTAGAGAAAAGTTATAAAAAAATTTATAAACAACATCCTTTAACAAATATCTCAATATCTATTGGGATAATCTATGTAGGTACTTGTCAAAGCACAAAATAGCTATAGAGGAGTAATTTACCAAATAATTGAGCGCGACCAAAGTTGTTGAACTTTTGAACTCAATGGATCGAATGTTCTCGAACACAAAAACTCTTATTAAATAAAAGGACGGTACACTAAATCAATCACACGACGACATTTCACTTCAACCCTAGATTCAAGCACAAAGAAAATGCTTCGGGAGAGCCTTACCGGGTTATAACAGCCTCTAGTCTATACAATGATAGGAGTATCGCTAAATAACAGGGTTGTTCTTTGTTCATCGTTTATTGTAAGAGCAGGGTTTAGGATTAGGAAACATGAAGGAATTCTAAAACTTCGGGCTACTGTCGACCGTGCCGATACCTTTATATAAGCCTTAAAGTTCAGCTTGCTAAAATAACTTCTAATACTCTATCTAGCATGCCTTTCATGTGCGTTGGTGCTTAACAACACTATGTAAAGAAAATCGAAGATTAAGAAGAAAACAATATGGCTTTCTTTTATTTACTGTTAGAATAGCCTATTTAGGAGACTGTTAAAGTGCCATGTACATGTTTCGAGGTTAGGGCACGCATCTCTGACTTTTAGAATTAACGTGCGTAGTAATCGTAGCTCGCTGTAACGACAAAGAAAATCATCGTGAGGAAACCAGCATGTCTCAGTTTACCAGAATTTTGTCGAAGATGTGTGAAGACTAGCTGCATCGGACCACCGTTGTGGAATCTAACCTTCCCGTACTCGGAAGAGACTCGCGCCCAGCAATGAGGCGGTTTGTAAACTGGGTCGATATTAGTTTTATGTTGCTAGTTTATATAAGTTAATCTTTTTTAAAATCTACTCAAACGTAATTCTAAAATACTTAAAAATATCGTTCATCCTACAGCTGATTTTCTCTGACCGTTCTTACAATCTCTGTTACGGCAGTCTCTTTTATTGTTTTGTTTTTACGGAGTATACGGTTTTCATAGCTCGAAGAATGTATTGTATACAGGAGACACCTCTTAGTATACGTACAAAAATAAGTCATAATATATTATATGCATTCTATATTACTTCCTACTGATAAATAATTTATGAAAAGTTTGTGAGTACATTTGGATGTTTGTTACTCAATCACCCGTAAATCGTTAAATGGATTTGGATGACATTTGGCACACAGACTAAGGCCTAGATTGATATAGAATTATTCTTATACCATTGATATAGAATTATTTTTATAACCATGGCAGGGGCTCGTACAAAAAACGATGATTTGTTATAAACTTTTAAAACGCATGCCTATAATCAGCCGTCTAAATTCAATTGCTCATGCTTCATTCTCATCGATAAACTGAATTCCTTTTCTTTTTTCAAGTATTGTAGCGCAGTATTGTGTCGTGATCGTTCAAGGAAGTACTTCTGACACTCCATTTTCAAGGCTCAAAAGGCGCTGTCTTATCTACTTTATCGTAAATCTCCACTTGATCCCTAAAAGTGTTTGTTGGCGTTTTTATTATTATATTTTTATCTCGGATTAAAAGTTTCCCTTTAATTGTTTGGAAAGTAATCGAGAACATTTTGGTATTTTTTATGATGAAAGATTTTATTAACTACTGGCCTGCGGTTTTGCTCACTCGGGAACAGTAACAGTATTTTTTTCTAGATAAAAGGCACTGTATGTCTTTTGCTATACCCATGACAACGTGTATGCAAATTTTAATAATGATTGGTCGAGTAATTTAAGGCGTGAAAGCGTAACAATAAAACAAACTCACATTCAAATTTATAATATTAGTTAGGAATAGATAACTACGGTGTTTTTAACTGATGCATCAATCTGATGCATGACACAAAGAGATGTTACACACTAACTATTGTTATTTATTAAACATATTTATAAATAGAGAACAGTCAGTGTTCTGAATGCATCTGATTCCTACATAGAATCAAAATAGATGTTATATTTCAGTCTTTGTGTCCATCCTTTGAGATATTGTAAAGCTCCATACAATACAGGGATTATTGTTACGATGATAGTCTTTGAAAAATAAATAAAGAATTCGAGACCATACTATCGTTTTTTGACAAAGGTATAAAGTAACTCATATAAGCAAAATAAAAAAAAATGGGGCAGTCTTTGGTGACTGCCGATAGAAGTGAAAACTTTAATCCTTGATCATAAACACTTCCTTACAAACAAAAAAAAAAAATAAAGGGCTGGGTCGGATTCCTGATACTCTCTTAGAATTATTAAGGGGGTCAAAATTTCGTTATTTTTTGCGTAGGACGCACCATTTCTGAGAGATTGTTAATATTCTAAAATAATTCAGAAATGGAAAGCGTGGAAGCGTGACGATGACGAAGCGTGACGATGATAATACACTTATTTATAATGATAAATATTTTTAAATTTCCTAAAAAGCATCCAATAACACTTTAGATGGATTGTTATTGGATGCTTTTTAGGAATTCTCAGTAGCAGAACAAAATCTTTTACTGTGCCTGTAGACTGCAATAGGCTATTGACAGTAATACGTGAATACAAGGTATAGAACATATTGTATGAAATATGTATATGTGGCATCGAATCGTGATTGGAGTCCGCCACATTAAAAATAGTTCGTTGCTTTTCACTTGTTTTTCTTTAAAAGTGTGCCGCACTAGCATTGGCTCCAGTGTGGCGTAGGACTTTACAAACGTTCAAACGACGGACACAAGGAACACTCAGACTCCAAACAACTACATATATGTGGATCACACCAAGTATTATACCGTCATCGAACCATTCGGCGCAATGAAATATTTCAAAGTAAATCTAAACCGATGTAAGTACAAGTAATAAAATTTAGTTTTATTTCTACTCATTTACAATTTATTTACATCATGCAATATATTTACATGGCAATGCTGCCAGTATTCTGGGCACGTTACCAGTTGACATCGATGCTGACGAATTTCACTACACCTAAACAATTTTTGTAAATAATTAGTATTATAATTATTACTACCTATTTTTATAATTATTTTATCTTTGATAATACTTTTGTTAATATATATTAGATTAATTAATGTTATAATCAATGAAGTTATAATATATTAATTGTACTCTGTTATGATAGTACGTTATGTAAGAAAGAGAGTGCCGATCTATTGTCTCCTGCTGGCTTGAAAGCTGCATCAAATTCCTTCTGTTCAGCACTTCGTCTCTATAAAGAGCTTTTAGATTTCCTTTTACGAAGCGTGTTGGCATCAAACTAGTAGAGGCTAAACCATCTCGATACTTTGATACAAGTTCTATGAAGTATGCTTATACTTGCACGGTATACTGTGTCGCTGGCGTGAATGGAATATTTAAAAAAGTCTTGTTATATTTTGTAAATTCAAAAGTTGAATGCATCCCTGATCCTTGGAACGATGATGCGCTTGTGAATACGTGTGACCATGAGGTTTAGATACCCTGGTTTTCTAAACAGTAGCAGCACGAACACTGCAAATGAGTCTGGTAGACGGCAATTAATTCACCCTCTATTACGTGGAACTGAAATATAGCGGGCGTAATCTTAATGAGTTCTAAGACACCTCTGCCGCCGTTTTCTGGAATGTACAGACGTGTGTAGACTCAAGCTTATAAATCAAAGAAAATATTGTCTGATTTTCAAATTATCAGATAAACAGTTTAAAAGAGCAAGCGATTAAATTTAACAGTTACTGCACTACCGTTACTCTGCTCAGTCGCAGTGGCACACCGATAACCAGACACAAAAGGTTTTAATTATATCTGCCCGAAAAATACAATTCTGCTAACCCCAATACTCAATAATCAATATATTATTGTTGTTAGCTTAGGTGGTAGGTTAGGCTAGTTTTAAACCTATCACTACCATCATTAATTAGAAATAGCAATTTAGGAGAAAGGCAGAAAAAATATTCAAACATATACATACAAATATATTTTTAAATTATTTGTTAATAACTGAGTTTTTCTTCAGCCTTTTTACTTATTGTATATGTTTATTGACATACAACTACTTTGACTTGTAAAATGTATACTAAGATGAGAATTTATTTATTTATTTATAATAGGTACACAAATAGATTACAGTCTTAACATGGTAAGTAGTAATAATGAACATAATATTATGTAAACCGGACAGTAATCCTAAAGTAGTTTACACAACATGTACATATTAGAGCAGATTACTCATGCAAAACAAAAAACATTATTAAAATCTTAAATTCGTTAGCGTAGGATACAAATGGATATTATTGTAAGTAGGTTTTTACTTAATAACTGTAATTTTACGACTGTTTTGTAACGCCTAACCTATTTTTATGTCGGAGTTGGTGTGGTTTTCATTTTTTTTTCACTTTTTTGTGAAGAAGTCTTTGTGTTTTTACCTTTACTTAAACCATTTAGGCGACATGCTTAATATGCGTAACACACAATTATCCCAAGGAGTCTTCGAAAACATAAATCTTAAACACTAATCTATATAACACGCCTTGTTAACTAGTAATTTCAGACGGACTATCAATTAATCAATGTTCATCAGGATAGCAAATCTCTTGCATACCTAATCTACTTTATCTTGAACAATGCATCAAGTTGCTGTCAACTTTGATTAGATAGCTCCTATCTGCATATGACTTGACTAATAGTAGGTGTTACTGGCCCTTCCCCTTACTTGGTTGTATTTCAAAATATATTAAGACAGATAACTTGATATTGAAATTACACATATCAAAAATCTCTTCACTTTTCAAGCAGCGATAGCCTAGTACCAGACAGTTTAGTCTCGATACAAATACCTCTAACTTTTTGAAGTTTGCCCCATGTTATATGGGACATTTACTGCAAGCCATCGAACAACACCTGCTGAGACTACTAGTGTTTAAATCACTCATTTTAATTAAATAACAAATTTCGATAGCTATCTTTATAACCTTTTCTTATAATATAAGTAAGTAGGTATAATAATAAATTTAAGGTAACAGTATAATCATCATCTGAAGGCAAATTAGTTATAAGTAATATTCAAAGTCTTATAAGCTTTCGGCACATCAAAGCCCCTCAGGTTCCAATTTTCAATAATCTTTTGCATTTTTTTGGCTTCAACGAACATTTTTCATCACATAATTTGCTGAATATTTCCATACAAACGGATCGGAATTTAGAAAGCATTTCTTTCTTCCTAGAGTTTGTGACGATATTTAATAATACACACGAAAAAGATTTTATATATGTTGTGCCTTTTTTAATGTGAAAATACTCATTTAAAAAGACAGTTCACATTTGACATTTATAGTTCACATTAGACGTTTATTAGATTAGATCGCGATCGTAACAGTTTCGAACTGCTCTAGTACGGTAATTGGTACTCTGAATCTAAATTGTTTATTAGTCATAAGAAATTGTATTAACAAGTTGAATATAGAATTTTGAACGGCTTGATGATTCGGCTAGGTTGCCTAGATCGTGGCCAAAGTATCAAACCTTTCAAAATATTATTTAAATACTGAGCATGATCCCTTTAATAGCGTCTTTCCGTTATATAAATCTCATCTCATCAGTCTTCATTATCAGACCTATTAATCATACAAAATTAAACCTTTTTTAAAGTAAGGTAATATTTGTATGGCAAAACAAGCACAACTTTACGCCAAAAAATATTTGAGAGACTACACTTAACATTATAGTGTGGCCATCGCCTTACACAAATTGGAAGGCCAATAATCTTATCTTGCGAGCCAGAATATTGCCGAGGACATTTCCAGACTGCGTGCTGTCACTAAAATCTTGTAGATGGCGCCACATGAGACAAAAAAACTCATTAATAACTCAAAAACATAAAATAAACAAATAAGAAGAAGAATAAAATTCAGGGATTTCCATCTCTAAAGTGGTCATAAAGAAAAGTTTCAAAACTTTGAACCAGAATCAAAACAAAAGCGCCAAATAAACTAAAAGCATAATCATATTCACAATCCGCATTCTCCGTATATAAATCCTTTACGTTTATCGCGACGCTGTATTCAGGACGTGGCCCATTCGTTCAGCAGACATTATCTACGGGGCCCACGTCACAAATCCGTTTGTCACAAGATACTCAACTGTGACAGCGTAATACCGGCCGACGATTAGGAAACTTTCGGAGATAACTGCTAGCTCGCAGTAATACGGTTGAATAGAAGTGCAGTAAATTAAGGGATTTTGGCATTTTAATGTGTCGACCGATGGAATGCCAGATATAATTAAAAAATAATGGCCACCAGCCTTGTTTATAAACTGTCTAAATGCCAGCAGTTAGACAGTTTATGAAAAGAGTTAGGCCGTAGTCCAACACGCTGGCCCAGTACGGGTTGGCAGACTTCACATAACTACCTATTAGAGCATTATGGAGAACTCTCAGACATGCAAATTTCCTGACGTTGTTTTTCTTCACCGTTAAAGCAAGTGATACTTAACTTAATAACTTCGATAAGTCATAGATACATGCCTTGGAATCGAACTTAAGACCACTGCGTGACAGTAACGGTTTCCTACTAGGCTATCGCTGCTTGAAATTAAATATAAATCTGCGAATCTTTTCTTAAAATAATATATTTAGTAAACTTACTAACTTCTTAAATTTGACGTGCTTCACTGTCACTTTGTAACCTAAATAAATGTCTTTTTATTTAACACAAATAAGACGAACCTCTAGTTTGGGTCAAATAAAAAAAACATATACGTTTATGCGAATGTTGAACATTGAAATTAAACTACTATAGACGGATTTTATAGCGGTCTATTTTGTTAACAAGATTTTATATGCGTTGTACGTGATCATGGTTACTAGGAAGTATCCGAATCGTCGGGTAAAGTGTACATATAAAAGGTAAAACTGAATAAACCGTCATAAAATCGTATAAAGTAGTTTTACGTAGCTTTGATGAAAAAGCGTATGACGTAGTGGTTTGTTTTGACCTAGATTAGGATTTTTGTATTCAAAAGATGCATATTGTCCATTTTTTTGTATTAAGCTGCTATATTACGGGACGTGAAATAGCAAAAGCAGGAATCAGGCAATTTATGAATAACGCTAACGTCTGTATCCATTAATTAAATTTATTAAAAAAGTCCATTTTATCCACAAATAAAGTTATTAATTTTGGAAAAATTAGAGAAATTAGCTAGTAATCTTAGCTGGTATTTTAAAGCTTTTTCGGATAATATTTGAATGTTACGTTGTTTAAATGTTTGTAAAGTCCCCCACGACATAGGAATTATGACTAGACCGGGAGTTATCGATTTTAAAAATAAGAATATGCGAGGTAGCAAGTTTTAGTCTACTACTGCTGTGCATGAGGTATCGTGTTCGATTCCTGTATCAGACAATAGGGTGGTTTAAAAAAATCTTAAATCATTATACAAGGTGTACCGGCAGTCAACGACAAGCCGGCATCAGGTTTAGGCTAAGTTAGCTAATAGCTATCAGAAAAATATGAAAAATCTAAGTTACGTATTTTAAAAATTATAGGTATTTAAAAAAAATTTCGGTCTTTTCACTCCGGTTACTACAGATATTTACTTTTTGAATTATTTTTTTTGTTATGTAATCCTTACTAATATTACAAATTCGAAAGTAACTCTGTCTGTCTATCTGTCTGTTACCTTTTTAAGGCTAAACCACTCAAACGATTTAGATAAAATTTGGTACAGATATAGTTCAAAACCTGGGGAAGGACATAGACTACTTTTTATTGATGTAGGTACCACGCGGTCGGAGCCGCGCGCAAAAGCTAGTCTCGAATAATCGAAAAAAATCGAGTGCTTAAAGAAGCATAATGCTTCTTGTTTTTTTTTAATAATATATTATTTTTCTGATAGCTATTATAACTTAGCCTGTTATCTGATTCCGGATTGACGTCAACTTCTGTAACACCCTGTATATATGAATAACTGGATTCTTTGTTTACCCTTTTGAACAAACCGCGAGTCTGTGTATGTTAAAATACGTTTGTAGTTTACCTATAACGAAAATCTGTGAATAAAAAAATTCAAATATTGAACTACTTAGTACACTGTTACATTCAATACGACACAATATCTAGCAAAATACAGATATATTCGTTGAAAAAATATTCAGTGGAAAGCTGTACGTTACAAGCGAACAAATCTTAAAACAAAACAATAAAAAGCCTTTATTGAATGGGTAGCGGAGCGATACAAATACAACCTTTTAAAAAATGGGCAAATGTAAGTAGAAGCCTTTAAATAAATAAAGGAATACGATATTCATTGCAGCAATTTAAGCGCTGTCAGAATTAAAATAAACGATCGTCTTGATAATATTGAAGTAGGTATAAAATAAGAGGAATAAAAATACGAAACTGACAAAAATCGCGTTTATGTTTTGTTAGATGCTGAGGAGGATACTATAGAGTGTTGTTTTGGATAGTAAAATAGAATTACGGCGTGAAAATATAGATTTAGAGTAATTGGTACCAGTTAGCGATAGTTCAGTAGGGAGACCAACAGACTGCAATGCAGAGGGTCTCGGGTTCGAACCCACGTCGCTCACCTCTGACTTTCGGAAGTTATATGAATTTTCGAAATTATGTGCGTATTGATTGACAATTATTATCGCCTGCTCCGTGCCTCGGAGAGCACGTTAAGCCGTCGATCTTAGCTGCCATAAATATCTATGGCAGTTGTTAACGGGCAGTCAGTGCCCTCTAATATCCTGACGCTGGTCTAGCCTTAGGGTATCGTTAGCCTTCGGGTAACGGAGGTCAGGTGGCAACCGCTCTGTGTAAAAACTGATATCCAGTCAAATCCGGTTAGACTACAAAGCCGACCCCGAGTGACATGGGAATAATAAAGGCTAGGGAGAAGAAGGTACCAGTTACAAATAATAAAACATAATATATTACATATTACGACCTAAGTGAGTTCGGGAAAACGACTATATGACTGCCGTGCGACGCTATATGTATATACATATGCTTCAGGCTGAATATACAATATTATTGCTTTTGCTATGATGCTGCATAGAGATTAATAAAATAAATACAAGTACTTATAGATAGCGACAACTACTGCCAATTTAAAAAAAATGTTTTATGAAAAGCCAGGCTTCTAGGGCTCAACGTGCTTTTCGAAGTGTAGACGGGATTGTCTTAAGCCGGAATGGCCAAGAATTCAACCAAAAACTAAAGGATAATAATAATATGGATATGAAAGTTCATTCATGTCAAACTGTGTTGTTTCTTGCGTAATACAATATAACAGCTGTAAATTTCCAAGTATAGGTAGGTACCTATACTTGGAAATTGACAGCTGTTATATTGTATTGCTGTTATGCTGTTATACTAGCTGGCAAAGTGTGAATATTATATACACCTGTATATATTATTCACACTTTGCCAGCTGCACGTAGGTTTCACGTTATACTTACTCGACGGCTGGCGTAGTAGTTTAAGTGGTTGCTTTGCAATAAGCCACTGCTCCGAATCTTGTGGATTCGATCCCCACACGGGACAAAAAGTTGTGGAGTCCCAAAATTCCGTTATTTGGATGTTTGTAAAGATCTCCATGACACAGGATTTATCCCTGGACCGAAAGATGTCTTATAAAAAGAAAGTTAAAGAAAAAAGGCGAGTGATGACTTTATTGTTCTCTATCACAAAGACTCTGGAACTCATTACTAGGGCCTGCCATTAATAATGTTCCATTAGATAATCATAATAACACTGAATCTGAACTGGAATCAACCTGACAAAATCGGAGTCATTTTAGAGAATGGCTAGATTCAAAATACCCTTATCCGCAAGTACTCTGACATAATACGATGAAATTGATGAAATCAAACAAGAAAATAGAAAGTAAAATCTATAATCCCTGCCTACCTCCTCAGAAAACAACAGTGAGACTAGTCTGCATGCATAATATTCAAACCCATGATTTTAAAATCAATCAACAAAAACGTCTTCAAAATAAGGCAGTAAAAACGCTTAGATAGCTTAACTTGCTAAAATACCTACAGTTTGAACATTTTACAATATTATGTATTAATAGTAATAATTTATAATTATTATATGACTAAGTAATGAGCAATATGGGGACTTAAGGAACCCATGAACCTTCTCTTCTTTGTGACCTATTTAATTAAATTTTAAATTATTATGTAGATGTATAGATGGATTCAGGTATTCGACATATTTTTTTGTAAATGCCATTTTCTAGAAAGTAGTTTGATGCAAACAATTTTAATTAGATCAGAATTATAACAGAAAGAAAGAACAAAAGAATACATAGAATAAAAATCTATGTAAATAGTATTCTTTTGTTCCGAATTTTCAGATGACCACGTGGAGAAATAATATGGCATATTCTTCTGGTCAAAAGGTAGAATTCGCGTCCAGGCTGGATGCCCGTGCATGAGAAGAGGCGCCTAACTGCTGAAACTGGGAACTTTTATATTTAAGTTGAAAATTTCGTAATCACGGTCATGGATCTAGGCTAATAACAAATATTCGATACGATACATTATGTAATATCCTCTAAACCGAAAGTCTGTCATGCTGGAAAACACTAATGCACTCTTTACTTCTTCATTCTCATAGACTGATGGGATGGCAGCTCGACACGACCGGATCAGACACAGCAACAACGGCTTAATGGCAACATCACCAACTTGCTAACGCCGGGTTCCGTGAGCATAATTTCTAATCGGATAACCAGTTAACTACCCGAGCAATCAAACCTTGATCATGCTCAGTAGTAGCATTCACTACCGAATGTATTCGATTCAGTACCGAATCACCGACAATTAGACGAGTAAAGCTAATCGATTTTTCCTCGTCTTATCGTACAAGGAAAAGTTAATAATTTAGATTCAGCTTATCTCCAACCTTGGCATCTAAATATCCATTTGTATAAACATTGACTGAGAACTGAGTACTTTCGCTTTGAGACATTTGACATGACTTACATTGGAAATATCAAAGAGGTTTCTTTTAAAAACATTCAAAGCCGGTTTGGGGACTCGACTTTCAATGGAGTGTATGAATATATTTATGTGTTGCAGACCCGCCTTGGGCCAACCAGATAAATCTTTTATTTTACACACTGTATCTCGTTATGTTTTTATTGAAAGTGTGGCCTTTAATCTTATTTCGTCAGACGTGAGTTTAATATCGGGCAATGTACTGGTTGCTTCCTTTTCTAAGAGATTTTTTGCGGATATAATACGAAACTTTTTGTGAAAGAATTTCTTTGATTTATCATGTATTCTATTTATTTTATTGTATTCATTAATATAATTACCAGGTTGTTGTCAAATATCTAAATTCAGGCGATATTTAAGGAACTTTTCTAGAAATTTCATTTGTGCCCTTAAATTAGCCACTTCAATTTTAATATTTTAGTTGTTATAACAGATTCTAAGGTTATAATAAAATTATGCTTATATTTTGAAAAGATAATACAAATAGAAAAGAGGACGTAATGAGCTTTTCCAATTAAACCTTTCAGAACTAGAATCCTAAATAGATCATTCACAGCAAATGCTATAATTTTCGTCTTATTTATATATTGCTCATGATGTCTCAAGTTTAGCTCTGTGCTACTAATATTAAATTTTTAATCATTTATTAGATTTAGAATGTTTAATAAAATACTCTTATTTATTATCAGGTAATTTATTTAAATATACAAAGAATGCAGTTGGTCTACAAAAGACTAATAAAGACGAGCTATATTGAGCACTGGACTCAAAGTTTTTAGGTGTATATAGTTCAGCCAAAACTCCATACTCTCACGTTTTCTAACAATGAAATCGTTTCCTTTCAAAGTATGGAAGGTATCGAATCGCTACGATTGCGATTTGGTGTATTCAAAAGCCGTTGGAATTCCTGGCAGCTTTTTGGGAGCGCGGAATTCAGTGCAGTTTTACATGTTGCTCGTTTTAACCAAGTCGAAGTACAAAAGAAAGTGTTAGTGTTTCAAGAGATGTCCAACAAAGAACCGATGTTGTTCAATAATGTAAAAAATCAAAGCAGAATGTACGATAGTAGGTGAACATACTGTAATGCCCCTCTGTCATCAAAATTGCCCAGTTATTACGTTCTTTGTAGTCATATTTATATCCTTAACATTATTTTTCAGCTATTGCTCTCAATCTAATGGCTTACATTATTATGTCAATATTTATTAACTTACAAGGATTCATTAAATATTATACATAGATATTCTCGAACCGTCTATTCCCAAAAAATTAAGCATTTTTCCAACTATGGTGTAACAGTGGGACGTAAGTCCCACGTAATAGGAGCAAGCCTTTTGCCGTTTACCGTGCATATTGCCAGACTCCGTGTTGCTTCCAAGTATTCCTTAACAGAAAAACCCAATAATTCTTTGCCGGGAATTGGAACCAAACCCTTTTACACAATCGGCGCATTTATTATATAAACTGCTGGGTCACCAAAGCAGTCAAGGTCAAGGCAGAAAAGCGAAATAATATAACAGCATTAAAATATGTTTAACTTGTTATTCTATCGCACACGCTAGTACTGTACGATATTTTTAACTTATTGGCTCCATAATCATTTATTTATTTACATCAAATAGAACGAGTTGCACCAATTACACTATATAATAATATAATATAAATTTAAAATTTAGCATTCACGCATTCTGCTCACAGTACGTCATACATTCTTATAATAATACTTTCCATTCATCCGCAAAAAATCAACTTTTCGGTCACTAAAGCAGCTTAACGCTCCGAGAGCGATAAGCTGCTTTAGTGACCGAGGTATGGGTGAGTTACAGCGTGCCACAATACAACTGGAACCGCCAGCAATCGGTGATATGCTTATCATGTATGTAATATTTTGGATAGTCTTGGAGTTTCATCAGTACATACAATATCGTGAAAACATGCGTACTACCATATTCCGAGTCTATCCTAGATTTGTTAGACAATGCCAAATCTCCTGTGATACCATATTATCTTGATATTACCAAAAGCTGCAATCTGATACATTGACAAACATACGTATGTTTCCGGTTCACGTCGAAATGATTGGCACTATCTATCGACACGCTTTTGTGTACAATCTGTACACGTCAGCGACAGCAAACAGTTTCATGGGAAATTTGAACCGATTACTCGAAGCATATTCTCAGATTGTTTAAGATTTATTCATTCACAAAGCTTGCAACCAAGTTTTGCTTAAGACTCAATTCATGTCATCCTAAATAATATACCAACGCAAATGTGCACAGAAAAGAACATAGGGTACCCTTCATCCAGAAAAATTTAATGTTCTTAAGCGAGCAGAGCAGCGTGCAAACTTAGTAATATTATAAATGTGAATGTGAGTTTATTTATTACGCTTTCACGTCTCAACTACTCGACCGATATCATTAAATTTCGCATACACGTTGGCAGGGATGTTAAAAAAGGACATACAGTACCTTTCATCCAGGAAAAAGTATTGCTCCCGAGGAATAGCAATGTATTGTCAAAATCTACATTAACGCAAGGATAGTCGCGGGCATAAGCTATTATTTTTACATAAAATTTTACCATAGTCATTATCAACAATTTGAGAACGCAAATATATAAATTTCCATGGAAAACTAGCTGTTTTCTAATTGTATTTATTTAATAGTATTAAAGAACTGATAAAACAAAAATAAAGAAAATGGTCTGACAAATAAATGGAAAAAAGGTACTATACTGTTTTGTCTTTGCCTATTTATAAATAGATAAGAAGAAAAATAAGATATAATTGGCTAAGTAAGTAAAGGAAATTGGATAATGGAATAGAAAATTTTAAAAATATTATCGTCTCGTTACAGACTTTGGAATTCCCTTGCTGAACACTTTCTGGTCTTTAACATGTCAATAGTTACTTTTAGACTAAAGAGGCAGCCGAGGTTAAATAATGGCTATATATATTTTTTCAAATATCTTAACTAATATTATAAATGCGAATGTGAGTTTGTTTGTTTGTGACGCTTTCATGCCTTAACTATTCAACCGATAATCATAAAATTTAGCATACCATTGTCAAGGGTATACGTAAAGCTTTCATCCAGAAAAAGTACTGATCCCGAGCGAGCGGAAGCCGCGGAAAAAGCTAGTACAACAATAAATGTAACTAAATTGAGAATGGTATTTCCATAATATTCGCAATTAATAATCCATTGTGGAATGAAGAGTGAAATCATGCGTGCGTCGACGCACGACGTTGCAGCGCAAAAGGGCGCACGCACTGATTTCAGTCTTCATTCCAGAATAGATTGGAGCACTGTCCGTCCGTCCGAATATTATGGAAATACCATTCACAATTTAGTTACATTTATTGTTGTACTAGCTTTTGTGTGTCATGTCACAAAAAATATATAGAAAACGATGCAGCGTCGATGCTGCGACGACGCAACGCAACGCAACGCACTAATGAGGCAATTATAGCATTCATTCAATTTGAGAAATACCAGTAAGGGTGATAACCTTTACTGGTATTTCTCAGTTTGAATAATGCTATAATCATTTCCTTATATTTCTTTTTATTTTGTTGTTGATTTCATATTGTACAAATCGATAGAGTATAAATAGTCTGACTTCTTACAACCATTATATTTTACTGAGTCGTCTCTTGCTAATCAAGTAAAACGTAATCGAATTCATTACAAGCAGCTAAACTGTAACTGTCTTTCAAAACGTCCTTATTTATATATATACCTCATTTTTATTTTTTCTTAATGACAGCAGTTACAAAAGAGTTATGCTTATATTTAATCTGAAATCCTTATGTTGAAACTTAACTTGAAAATATAAGTTTCGATAAGAATTCCGATAACCAGTTGCCTACGGGTTTAACAGGCATTGACTGATTCCTAAACTACGGCACTTTAAAATGCCGGTGAATTGAGGGTCATTCGCAGCGCCAGTTTTTGCTATAACCTATGAAAGGCAATAAGTTACATGCACGAAGTTGTCGTCTCGTGCTGTGCAGTAATTTGTCACCATGCTACCGCTTGTAAGTGACTTTGTAGCGCCAAAACTCGAGTTTTCATACAATACGGTTATCGATTAAACCATTTCTTTATTTATTATTTTTGATAACTTAAGTTTGTGCTAGTGTTTTCTTGGTAAGATGCGTATCTATTGATATTAATGACTAACTCAAAGCAATTGTTATTTTTTAAACTACTAATGTAGCAAAGCATTAATGTAGCAAAGCATTAATGTAGCAAAGCATTAATGTAGCAAAGCATTAATGTAGCAAAGCATACGACCCGCTTGATATAAGGTGGATGGTGGTGGATGTATGTGCGCTTGTAACAAAAGGGAGAAAAGTTCAGAGCTGTCAACTTTTCTTCTCTACCGCTAAAGACTGCAAAAGAAAGAAAGAAAGAAATATTTTATTTTAATGTAACATTGCAACATACAATCAAAACTATTTTATAACAAAATTAATGAGTAACAGTAATAAAAACATAAAAAAATTAAAAATAAATTATAATTATTTTATCAATTTATAAATAAATTTATAAATTGATAAAAATAAAAAATAAACTTATATACCAACATTATTATTTATATGAATTACTACATTATAGTACATTACTTAATCAAAAGGCAAAAATTACATTGGCCTTTCCGCTAATATAATAATATAATAATATTCTACCACATACACACAACACCATCTAGCCCAAACTAAGCAGAGCTTGTACTATGGGTACTAGACAATGGATAAACATACATATATACTTTTTTTTTGTAAATACATACATATTATTATACATAGAAACACCCAGACCAAGACAAACATCCATGTTCATGCACACAAATGCTTGACTTGTGCGGGAATCGAACCCGCGACCTCAGGCGTGGCAGTCGGTTACACTAACCACTACGCCACCGAGGCCGACAAACTATACGACTATACATTGTCACCACACAAGGTTACTTAACTTCGATTTTCAGTAGGCATTAGAACTATTTGGCTGCACAGTTGGCGTAGTGGTTTAAGTGGTCACACGTTTCCACTGCCACTATGTCGAGTTTTGTTGGTTCGGATCCTACACGGAACAAAAATTAAGAGATCCAAAAACGGTTAATTCGAGTTTGGGTGTTTTTGTGTTTGTTGTTTAAATGTTTGTAGTGTCCTCCTCAATATTAGTGTATTACTATTTCGTAGTTCGAGAGTGCTAATTGAAGAAAAATGAATTACCTCGGGTCGATACCATACAAATGCACTTGGTATTACAGATTATAGACTATGGTATCTGTTCTCTATTGTTAGCGATTATAGGTAGAATATAATTATTTTATAAAAATATTTATTAAAGTGTAGCGATGTATAAGCATTATTTGAATATGTTTAATTGTAACCGTTTTTTTATCATTCCGCGCGTTAGTTTTTTACTATCAAGCGTAGTGGGGCAGTCGAGCAAAATCAGTGTTGCCAACAGATATGTAGCTGCAGGTATATTTTAGAAATGTAGCTGCAGGGGTCCACCGGAACCAGCTAAATTTTTAAAGTGGTCTATGGGAAAAAAAGTCTAGGAACCTCTGCTAGAGCTATACATTTCATTTAGATTTCGCCAAGGCCTTACAGCCTAAATTTTAATTTGTTAATTTACTTATCTTTTTCAAACAAATTATTATTTACGTAACTATACTCCTTAATTGACGATATTTCTAAGCTTGCCTGTAAGATATTGCTGATATATGATTATATGTAACGTGTGCTCGACCAACTGAGCAAAACCAGCATCGAAGTCGGACTCAGCATGAACATGGAGAAAACCAAGGTCATGACCAACACCAGGGTGCACAATATAATGGTTGGGGGTGTGAGGATTGAATATATCCATGAGTACATATATCTCGGCCAAATTGTCTCCTTCCAGGCAAGACAAGATAAAGAAGTCGCACGACGCACCGAAAATGCCTGGAAGAGCTTTTGGTCGATGAAATCACTAATGAAAGAATCTCTTCCATTAACCCTGAAGAGAAAACTCATTGACATGTGCATTCTTCCCACTCTTACCTATGGAGCACAGACTTGGTCATTGACAAAAATTCAAAAGTCCGCTCTCGGAGTCTGTCAAAGAGCAATGGAACGTAGTATTTTAGGAGTCAGACTTACAGACCGCATCAGAAATTCAATACTACGTTCCAAAACTCAAATTGCTGATGTAGGCCACTCAGCTGCCAAATTAAAGTGGAATTGGGCAGGCCATGTTTGTCGTATGCCAGGAGAGTTATGGGCGGGAACAATCACACAGTGGATGCCAAATAACGGGAAGCGACAACGAGGCCGGCCCAGGAGGAGATGGCGAGACGAGCTCGATGCATTTAAAAGGGATTGGCAACTCAGAACAAGCGGTCGAGACAGATGGAAGTCGGAAGGGGAGGCCTTTGCCCAGCAGTGGGACGCCAATTAGGCTTATAATAATAATTACGAAGAATAGTACTACATCAGCCGAACAATGCCGAAATACTATGAATGCGATCTGACTGCGTGTGTCAAATGCGTGGTTATGTGCGTGTAGTGCTTTTTCATTAATTTAAAATTTAATTATACCCAATACTTAATGTCTATATTAGGTATACCTATATATCCATTAACATATCTGTCTCCCTACTTTTAATGGACTTTTTGTGCTACTGAAAAGTTAGGAATAAAACGCTCTCATCGAGTTTTGGTGACTCTTTACTTACTTTTAAAAGTTCAATCGTGATATCGAGCTTTAGAAAAACGATGTTATCGACGCTGTTGGCGTTTGATATTTGTTGAACGAAATGTTTGGTTACTTAAAGCTCCCGGAAAGCACCTAATCTTTAGTCAGCGATGTTATAGTAGAAAATCTATTTTACTTGTAGCCACGCTTGCTAGTGATGCTTAGAGTCATCATCTCCAGGACGTCCACTACTGGACATAGGCCTCCTCTAAGGTTTTCCACACAGACTGGTCTTGAGCCATCCGCATCCAACCGCTTCCTGCGATCCTTAGCAGCTCGTCGGTCCACCTCATGAGGGGCCTACCCCTGCTGCGTCTTCCAGTGCGTGCCCGCCACTCCAGAACCTTTCTGCCCCAACGGCCATTGGTTGCGCGCTATGCTTAGAGTAGCTTCTCTCTTATCAGATAAATTAACACGGTTATGTTATCAACGTACAGAACCGAGCTAATGACCACTAAATTGATTGAAACACTTAATAATTATTCATAATGATGATTGAATCGTTACGCATTGCTAGTGTAATTAGAGATTCCTATAAGCACATTACATCATCTGATAATCAGAGATAACTTGATGCATTCTCTATGTACATGCTATCCTAAGGCTTAAGACGGTTTGCGGATACGTGTATTCGTACCGCTATGTAGTCCATTCATAATCCTACGCTATCTTCTTGAAGGAATGGGGTAGATAATAATATGTACCTTTGATAGGCGGTAAGCTTGTAGTAGTATGTGGACACATACTTCTATATCCTCGAAGAGTAGAAACAAAGAAGTATTACACCCACATTCTGCGAGCTATAGCTTTATGAAATACTAGCTTTTGCCTGCGGCTCCGGTCGCGTTAATTTATAATTTGACAATCAATTTGAGTTGTACTCTGTTTGTAATAATATAACTCAATCATGATTCGAAAGACACGTGTCGCCATCTATTATCATAAGAACGTTATTGTTATTTTCCTCGGGATCAGTAATTTTTTTCGGGATGATAGGCAGCCTATGTCCGTTTCTATACACCAGACAATGTATATGCAAAATTTCAGAATGATCGGTTCAGTGGTTTAGGCGTGAAAAGGTAACAAACAAACAAACAAACTCATTTTCGCTTTTATAATATAAAGTTTTTTAAATTAAATTTTATGTAAGTGTATTGTGAGTGGTTTAATGGTTGCAGCTTCTTACAAAAAAGATTTGTAAAATAAACAATACTATGAGTTAGCGGTTAGAAAGAGTGGCCGTGAGTTTGTTACCAGTTCTCCTTATTGGTTATATGCCCTTACTTTGCTGAATATGGCAACAGCTTAATGTAAATTTACATTAATACGTATAACTTTCACGTTCATAAGGGTTACTTTGTGACCTACATGTATAAATATATTTTCGATTTTATTTTGATTTGATTATGTACCACGTACAGTTGACAGACAAAGGCTCGCCCCGAGCATGTGTCTGGTACAGTACACGGCACAGCTACATACTCCGTACTCCCATACCCAACCTAGAAATTGCACTCAAGTCTTAATACAGAGAAACTACTGCGACTACCGCTACGCATAGAAATAAATAGATTCATATCAATATTATCAAGACATACTATAATATTTCCATGACAATCAATTATTTCAACAAAAGTTACTCACACACACAAACGCAGAAAGCAATATAATATTACTGTTCTTATTTAAGCGGATAGTTCGTATTCCAATCGGCTTTCCATTCAGTTATTCTACTGAAATGGACGATTAATTCTCTGTAAACGTTTGCTACACTTTGATGGAATATTGCTAGCTGCATATTTACGGTAATAACTGACTGAATAGTTGGTCCGATGAATAAACCTACTTTTGTAGATCAATATTGTAGATATTCATCGACTGTACGGATGGCACTATAGTTTGATTCCCACACTGGGATAAAAATTGTGTATATCAAAATGAAATATTTTCTGTTTGATATACATACATATGGACTGGACATATTTTAAAGTACGACCTCACTGAATGGTTGCGGAGACATGACTGCTGCGCGGCGTTTTTGCATACCTGCGCCTGACTATATAAAACGAATGCGTCAGCCGTCTCCCTACAATTGTTTTATCCACAAATGTTTCTGTTGAGTGTGAGTATACGTTTGAGTACGCGCTGAATGTAGGCTCACATAGGTAAGGCTATCGGCAGTGCTTGGAGGAAGCGTCTTAGGTGACGAATTACTGAAATTCCAGAACTTCGCTTCGAAAGTAAATAATATGCTTCGTCCGACACATGTCTCGTCTCTAAACGAAGTATGATTAAAACAACTTCAAAAGAGCCATTCTCATCTCTAATAAACATCCCACTTGATACTGAAACCAGTAATATCATCAAAGAAAAAAACGTAAGAAAATTCAAATACTCTCCTAAAATGTAATTAAATCACGCAGAAGCATTCTTTTAGAAGCAAACAAAAGAATTTTGAAGAAAATGTTCCATTAATTGTGTACTAATTTGATATTTACGAAGGGTTAATTAGTCAGAAGGACTTAAAAAATCGTATTCTTTTGAAATATAAAAAGGTAAGATCGCCAACGTTGACTTCCATTACGGTACGGTGATATTGTAATTTTCTTTTATTTGTTATTGTATTTTCAGCTTTTGTTGGAATAGGAGCGATTCGGAATAAAGGTTTGTAAATAAGTAGGTATTATAAGAAAGGTAGACAATACAAACTTTCAGTTGTTGTGATTCTATTATATTATTATATCTATTGCTTTATTGATTCCCATCTCAATTTATGCATGTTCAAAGGTTTAGTTTAGTGTTTTCGTAGGTTTAATTAAGTTAGTCTTTACTGGGCTGTTTTAAAACATTGTTGATAAATAGTGTCACGCCTGTATCCGTGTAGCTTTATGTCTAACATGTAATGATTTTTGTATTTATTTATAATTAACCAGATGTTCCCGCGGTTTCACCCGCGTTTATCGTTACTGCGCCTCGTGACATGATGTTATAGCATGATGCATGATGTTATATAGCCTATAGCCTTCCTCGATAAATAGGCTATCCAACACTAAAATAATCCTCGTGGAATATTTACTTTGGGCTAACGCTAACTTTAATGCGATGTTATTTTAAAACTGCGATATCTCCTAAGATGTTCATTGAAATCGAATGATGTAAAGGGCAATTTTGTTTTAAATTAAATACTTGTGATGAATAACGTAATTATTTGGATAAGGATTAATATCATGTTTATAAAAACACCTTCGCAAATAATGCATTATTTTAGAACAAATTTGGTTAGCATAAAAAAGGTTATAGTGAGCCAACCTTAATAGATAGATATATGCTGTCGCTGACTTTTTTTTTTAACTTTTAAAGAGAACCAATTCTGTCATACATGATTTTTGCGAAACTTTAACTGTTTACGCAGCGCACGCAGCGAAAGCTCTCAAAAGGAAAAAAAACCCTCCGATTTTGAAACATTCTTCATTAATGCTCCGCTTCTATTGATCTTAGCGTGATGATATCTAGCCTATAGCCTTCCTTGATAAATGGGCTATCTAACACTGAAAGATTTTTTTAAATCTGACCAGTAGTTCCTGAGATTAGCGCGTTCAAGCAATCAAACAAACAAACTCTTCAGCTTTATAATATTAGTATAGATTTATGATTAAAATTAGGTTACTGCATTTAGTTGTGATTATGACTACATAATAATTATTCTAATGTATTTATTTAATAAATCTATTTCATACTGTTTTGTGTAAAATAATTATTCTAATGTATTTATTTAATAAATCTATTTCATACTGTTTTGTGTAAAATATTTTCTGTATACTTAACTATTATTTTTGAAATAAATTATAATGTATTATTTACAATTTAGCAGTTCGATATGTTACGAGGCTGACATTTTCTAAGTCAATAAAAGGATAATAATTTAAATCGTGAAATAAAACGTATTTCCGGCAAATATAATAAAATAATGAGGTTGACTTGCAAAAGGGCTTTCTCATTTGTGAGCTAGCGTTGTAAGGATCGTTTGCAATAGTTTAGTGGAAAACTAGTAAAGTGGTGTAAAAGTGTTAAAGGAGAATAAACGTTTTGTTGAATCGTCGTATATTGTTGTATACGTCGGTAGACACTAAACCGGTCACTCGTGTACACTCTGTCGTCGCGTATCGTCATTGACTACGTTTCTCAAAGTTTTCCGTACGGCAGTAAAATGTTTAAGTGTAAACGTTGCGAAGTTGAGGCTAGAGACGGCGCTATTTGCACCGTGTGCTTGGGGCAGTATGATTTTCCGTGTGCAGGCCTAACTGAAGTCGGTTGGAGGAAGCTTGGGGACCGTAGGGCTACATGGAAATGTGGTAGCTGCAAGACCCTCGCAGCAGCTAGCCCTCGCACATGTTCCGTCAAAGTATCATCTGGAGACTTGGAGACCATCGCGGCGGAACTCAAACGCTTATCAGCTCAAATGGAGGCGCTGCCAACCTTGATTGATAACGTCAAGGCCATTCAATCGGAACTCGTGGAGTTGAGATCCATGAGAGTTGAGTTCTCTGATATGAAGTCATCTATAGAATTTGTGAATTTGTCCATCTATTATCATAAGAACATTATTGTTGTTTTTCTCGGGAACAGTAATTTTTTTCGGGATTAAAGGTAGCCTATGTCCGTTTCTGTACACCTGATAACGTATATCCAAAATTTCAGGATGATCGGTTCAGTGGTTCAGGCGTGAAAAGGTAACAAACAAACAAACTCATTTTCGCTTTTATAATATTAGTTAGGATTGTGTTCTCCACTTGTATTTTTTTTAAAGTTATTTCCACTTCTAATCTAAAAATATTATACCCAAGTAGCAGATAATGGTGCTAATGAGAATGTCTTGAAAACAATAAAATTTCGCTTAATCGAACCCCAGGCTTCATAGTCAGCAAACCCATTCACTTCTGCTGCGCCATCAAGGAAAAAAGTATCACTTCCTTTCCGTCTATATGTTACAAACGTAAATCCAACTCAAAATTCTAAAATTCATCACTAAAACAACTACCAGTTACAATGACTAATACATAACCCAGAAAAAAAATGGCACCTATTTTTAAGAGGCTTTGAAAACCGCAAGCGTTGCGAGAGTATTTGACTGCGAAACTCGTTTCAAGTAGGTACTATTTGACTTTCTATAAGAAAACTCATAGTAGCACGGCGCACGGCAGCTCAACTATTTTCTACTAGATTTCCCTGTGACTTTGCTTGCTTGTCACATTGCGGATCACATTTTGCAATCACATTTTGGATTCACATTTTGTAACCATATTTTGGAATCACATTTTGGAATCACATTTGGAAATCACATTTTTGATAGATATCTTTGCAGTATCATTCACAATTCTTAAAAAATGGGTAGTATTTAACTGCACAGCAAAAAAAATACTAATTGCGCAGCAAAAAAAGCTAATTGATCAGCAACTCATGGCCAGCAAACTTTAAAGAGATCAAACTAAGTCGACGGAGCCCCGCTTCGCGGGGCTCCTATTTTTGGGTGGGTTTAAAAAAAGGAACCTAACATAACCTGACACTTCCGAGACGGAATGCAGTAATTTGAGGCGTATAGATGCTCGTTATGCTGTGCAATATTTGCTGACCAATTAGTATTTTTACTGATCATTATATTTAATCCCTTAAAAAATTGCTAATTCATAAATCTTTTATTTATTATGCCACAGTTGATACAGTGGTTTAATTAGTCATCATTACTATTACTGATGCACGGCTCGTGTACGATCCTGCTATGAGACAAAAATGTGTAATCTACAAATATTTGTATCTTAGTACCCACGTTTTAACATCAAATAAACACTATATACCACTAGATAAATCGTGGTTATTTGATGTTACTTATTAGGATTGCTATAAGCAATCTTAATAAGTATTTTTTTCTAATTTGTTCTTTAATCTGTCAAGTCTTAGAATACCAGACATAATTCAAAATCTATTGTGTACTGGCCACCGGAGTGCCGCAGCGGTTCGAAAGGATGAAAAATAGCTCCCGCACTAGAAATAATTCATGTGTCGCGGGGGACTCTACAAACACATGACAACGGTAACAAAGAACACCCAGATTCGAAACCACCATGTTTTGTCCCGTCTGGGGATCGAACCGACAACACTTAGTTCAGTGGCAGTATTGAGCTGATCACTTAAACCACTACGCCATCCGCGCGCTCAAACATTAATACTCAATACTCAATACATTTATTGCACTACACAAGTTAAATAGATGTTACAATGGTATAATATAAGAAACATGTGTGGGCCTTGTCGGCACGGCAAGATGTAGGAGAGAGGAGGAAGTTTTACATATCTTATTATTTACATATTTTACTTATGATTGATATTTATTGACTATTATAATATATAGGTAAATAAAATAATGACTCGATCAGAAGACAGGAAAAGACAGCGCATTTTAGAGAGTATACCTTCATTTCATTCTTGCTCATACATTGACAATGCTTAAGAGATGAAGGCCTCGGAAAACATTAAAAGTCTTTCTTTGTCACATTTCACAATAACATTAAAAGTAAACTTGACCTATATAAATATATCATTATTGCGAAGAGAGATGCTTCACAACCAGAAACAAAGAACCACATTCAGAAACCCTTAGCTCTAAGACAAAACAAACAATATTTCAAGCCTTACTTAAATAACAAGAATACCTTCAAATGTAAAGTGCCATCAAGATTTGCGTTGTAGAATACGTAGAGTTTATTAAAGTGTCAGTTACCAGTACTTAAGATAACAAAGATGTATCAAGTGCTTCTTCGTACGTTCAACTGATTAGTAGGTGCTGCATTGCTCAATAGATGGCGTTATGAGTATCTCGTTGGTATCGTATGAAACTGATATTATTGTGATGGAACCGATATTGTATTGTTGCATACTGTAAGTGAATTCTTGTTTATATGAGACTATTAGTTGGAATGTATGTTATAATGTTTAGTTAGAGTTTATAGTTATCGTATCTTCTTCTCCCTAGCCTTTATTATTCCCAAGTCACTTGGGGTCGGCTTTCTAGTCTAACTGGATTTGACTGGATATCAGTTTTAACACGGAGCGACTGCCATCTGACCTCCGCAACCCGAAGGCTAACGATAGCTTAAAGCTAGACCAGTGTCAGGATATTAGAGGGCACTGACTTCCCAGTAACGACTGCCATAGATGTTCATGGCAGCTGGGACCGACGGCTTAACGTGCTCTCCGAGGCACGGAGCAGGCGATAATTGTCAATCAATACGCAAATAATTTCGAAAAGTCATATAACTTCCGAAAGTCAGAGGTGCGCGATGTGGGTTTGAACCCGAGACCCTCTGCATTGCTGTTTGTTGGTTTCCCCACTGAGCTATCGCTGCTTGTTTAAAGTTATCGTATATTCTTCAGAAATCGTTTAAGATTATTTAAATTAAACTATTATACGAATTTTACCGTGGTTTATTTATCAAACACTTTATTTTTATAATATTGATATTTTAAGTTAATTTACAATTCATTCGGCATTTCGGTTGCTATATAGCAGACATGGTCACAAAGAGAGATCTTTCCGAGACCATTGCTGCAAGAAATCAAGCGAAACGAAAGGTTTTAAACAAAAAAAATGCACTAGTCTATCTAATGTGATACTTACTTTTATTATTCTCTGGGCGAAATCACTGTTATAAGCTTGTAGGTTAGCTTTAATATAATAATAATATGTCGCAATAAATTATTGTTATATAATACTTAGTTAAAATGTAGAGCAGCGATAGCTCAGTGGGGAGACCCACAGACTGCAATACAGAGGGTCTCGGGTTCGAACCCACGTCGCGCACCTTTGCCTTTCGGAAGTTTTAGAAATTATGTGCGTATTGATTGACAATTATCGCCTGCTCCGTGCCTTGGAAAGCACGTTAAGCCGTTGGTCCCGGCTGCCATGAACATCTATGCAGTCGTTATTGGGAGAGTGTCGACACAAAAGATCCCACTGGGTCGAAGTGTCGCCGGTCTGCACTGACTGGCCCCCACATAAGATAAGATAGTTAAAATGTATATTCATATTTTTAAGCAAACAAGTAACAATCATGTTATGTTTTCAATATTTTTATATCAAGCGTAACATAGTTCAGAAATATTAAACTGTAACTCCAAAATAACATTACATTTGGCTCAATAGGATTTATATTATACTTCTCTCTACATATTTAACAACGAAGTAGCCTTGCTACTTTTCTGTGTTGTGAGCTCGGACTGACTTCAGAAACTAAAATTCGTTTTTAAACGGTTTGTGTAAATATCTTACAGCTTCCGTTGAAGAAGTCAAATCCAGCTAGATATCATTTTTATGTACTAATATGCATTCAACACAAAAAATATATTATGCGACATTAAATTCATAATAATTAATGTGTCTTAATTCTTTTTGTTATTAACATATTTATATAGTTACTTTTTTATTCTCCTAATTAGTTAATTGTGGAAACTATATTAGGCGCTGGCTTCACTGCGGGGGTCTAGCGGTCAGAGTTCCGAATTCTGCATTCCGCGTTAACTGTCATGTATCTTTGAATCCTACACAAACAAAAGCAGTCAGACCGCGGCAGTCAAAGAGAACGCACGTTCTGTCGGAGATCCATTTTTTTTCAAAAGCGGTCACGATGTCCCACATAATTGAAAAGCTTATTGAATTAGTGCGAGACAAACGTACTGAACTCCAGATTTCTAGACTGCTCGCTGTGTAGGCAACTATGAACGCTGAACGCAGAACGCAGACCGCCGGGGCGATGTGTTCGGTGCCTTATTTTTTAATATTGTGCACGTCTGTAGTAGATCTTAAGCATCATAAATGTTAACAATTTGTGTTTGTCTTTTCATTGCCATCTAAAGTGAAAATTCCTTAAATAAATCAATAAATAACATCCTCCCGGGTCCAGTTATTGTTTTTTACAGGGAATTCTCAGTAACAATACTTTAACGTAAAATATCTCATTAAATTGTACTACATTAAGTTTACCGACATTTTGTTCTTGGACATTTTGGAAAAGGCTCACAGCAAGAGTGCAAAAGCTATAGAGGCATTAGCTTGCTCAGCGTCGTCGGTAAATTGTATGCAAAAGTGTTAATTGAAAGAATTGTGAAAGTAACCGACAAGAAAATATGGGATGCACAAACGGGATTTCGAAAGGGTATGGGATGTACGGATCAGGTCTTTTCCTTACGGAGCATAGCCGAAAAAGTTTTGGCCAAAGGTCAAAAGGTCTATTGCGCATTCGTGGATCTGGAAAAGGCTTATGATAAAGTGGTGAGGAATGAACTTTGGTCGGCATTGTCCATGTATGGAGTGAATAGCAACCTCACGCGAGCTCTGAAATCTCTTTATGATGATTCCAGAGCTTGTGTTAGGATAAATGGGACCTACACAGAGTGGTTTAGCATCGATAAAGGTGTTAGACAAGGATGTGTAGCGTCACCTTGGCTGTTTAACCTATACATGGACAATTGTTTGAAAGATTTAAAAGATTGTGAATGGGGATTAAGAATGAATGAGTTACTTGTCAAATGTCTTCTTTATGCCGATGACCAAGTAATACTTGCGTCATCGGCGGAAGAGTTGCAGGCGATGGTAACTATTATGCATGGTGCTTTTGAGAGTAAAGGAATGAAAATAAATGTAAGCAAGACGAAAGTAATGGTATTTGAAAAGGAAGAGTGCGTGACGATGTGTAATATTATGATTGATGGAGAAAAAGTGGAGCAAGTGAAAGAGTTTGTATATTTGGGTACTTTGTTTACAAGGGATGGTAAACATGACGGAGATATTGAAAGGAGAACGATTGCTGGCAACAAAGTGAATGGAGCCCTACGCGCTTTTATGAACAGTCGAAATGTATCCGAAAAGGCACGTTTGGCTGTTCATAGAGGACTATTAGTGCCCACACTTATGTATGGAAGTGAAAGTTGGGTATGGCAAAAGAAGCATGAGAGCAGAATAAATGCTGTAGAAATGAGAGCGTTGAGAAGCATATGTGGTGTGACTCTGAAAGATAGAATAAGAAATAGTGTGATTAGAGAGAGATGCGGCATGAAAGTGGATATAGTTACAAGAATAGAAAAGGGTATGTTAAGCTGGTTTGGACATGTAGAAAGAATGGACGAGGAAAGACTGACTAAGAAAGTTTATAAGGCTAGTGTGAATGGAACAGTCGCAAGAGGAAAACCTAGGCGAACGTTTCTCGACCAGATCGGAGGCGTCCTGGACAAAGGCCAGGTTAAGAGCTCCTTGAACCGACGGGCGTGTATGAGGAATGTGATGAAAGTGAATGAAGCCAGAGAAGTGTGTCAGGATCGTAGCAAATGGAAATCCGTAGTCTCTGCCTACCCCTCTGGGAAACAGGCGTGAATCTATGTATGTATGTATGTATGTATGTTCTTCGATTCAGTATTTTGACCAACATTTTGGTGTCACAGCAGAAATGATTGAGACTGGTATTCATGAGATCTGGTGGTTAAATGCCAGTTCAACTTAAAACAAAAAGTATTTTCTGTTATGAAATCTCTCTGGCTTACCTACATATTACGCGGACCTAAAACCATCATTACCAAAATGTATAATCTATCATCAAATGATGTAACAAATTTTAGACCCATTGCAATACTGTCAGTATTCGGGAAAGTGTTTGAGTCAATTATCAATAACTGCATATCTAGTCAGATTAGCAAATCCTTAAATGATTGCCAACACGGATTTCGGCCCGCGCGGTCTGCGTTAACAAACCATATAAAATATGTTGATTATCTAAGCAGTAAAGTAACGTCAGGATGCCAAGTCGACGCAGCATACTTTGATTACAAAAAGGCATTCGATCTTGTGGATAATGATGTATTACTAGCAAAGTATGTATCTATGGGTTTCTGTAGACAACTCCTTGCTTTTATGGCGAGCTACCTCAGAGATTGGAGGCAATTTGTGAAAATGGGACAACATCGATCCGACGAATATCAAATTCGTTCCGGAGTAAGCCAGGGTAGTACGTTAGGTCCTACTCTATTCCTGATCATGATTAATGACCTACCTGATATGGTCCGTAATGCTGAGTGTCTTATGTTTGCAGATGATCTGAAGCTATACCTTTCTGTCACCAGCACTAGAAATTGTGATGCACTACAATGTGATATTGATGCGGTTGACACATGGAGTAAACAAAATAAACTTCCTCTTAATGTCACAAAATGTAAAACTATTACTTTTACCCGGTCCTGTACTCTTATTCTGGTAACTTACAAATTGGCAAGCACTCCACTAGAGCGTGTTACCGCAATACGTGACCTAGGCGTCACTATAGATAGCAAAGTAACTTTTCACGAACACATCAAACAGGCAACGAAAGACGCAAATAGATCTCTGGGATTTATAATTAGAACCACCCTGCAGTTTAAAAATGTCCAGGCTATCAAATTGCATTATAACGCCTACGTACGTAGCAAGCTGGAGTACAATGCAATTGTGTGGACTCCAAAAGAACTGTATGTACTCATGGTTGAAAAAGTTCAGCGTAAATTTGCCCGCTGCATATACAAACGTACATAAGGTTACTACCCATTTTTGTACCCGTCCATGTTTGTCTCAGGTATGGTTGGACTCGATACATTGCAACTTAGGGGACAGTTTTCACACTTAATGCATTATTACCAACTACCAAACAATAAGATTGACAATCCAGCGGTTCGGGAGAGCATCTATTTTTATGTACCTGATAGATACTTGCGTGCCTGTGGTCGTCGACAGCATCAACTGTTCGCCTACCCAACATCAAAGCGCTCTTCTCAAGCATATAATAGTCCTACGGCTAGGGCAATAATGCACATTAATAATTTTCTACAATATAGTCCAGATACAGACATATTTTTTGATAAACCAACTGTAGTTGCTACTAATATTATACGACATATCAATAACCTATGACATTACAGTATAAGGCGTAGTGCAATAAATGAATAATGTAAGCATATTCAATAGTATTTAATAGCAATGTCCAAAAATAAATATAAGTATTATTTATCAAATTATAATAAATGTAAATAATGTCAATAAGGTAAGCTCAATTGTTATATTCCTTGTTTAATGTTATTTGAAATGTTTAATGTTGTAATTAAATTTATTAATATACATAATATAATTTTTGTAAACATATGCATGCAAACGATTTGGTGACACCACTGTAAGTTTTGTATTGCTTAATAAATGAATAAATAAATAATATATTATGTATACATTATCCTCAAAATTAAGCATAGGTGCCTATGCTAGGTTTTAAGGATAATGAATATAGCGAGAAGATAATTCAAGCCTTATTGCCAAGTGAGCGTGTTTATATGGTATAAAGCTACGCGACCCTATTAGTAACGAAATTACATAGCAAAAAACGTCATACATATTTAAAATGCCAAAGCAGCTCTTATATAATAAATTTGTTATTCATTTTATAAATAGTAATTTATTTTTTAATGCAACACAATCTAGATGTTTTATTAAAACCGCTTAACTTTTTTATAGTGGCAAAGGTGCTTGTGCATTGTGATTTACATTTTTCGATGAATTTTCTTTAGACCTCGTTAGTATAATAATATATTGTTGCTTGAGTGTGTCAGGTTAATTACATGTTTATTTTGCTCATTAAAACTGTTACATCTATAGTTATTGAATATATTTACAACTGACTAGCATTTGCCAGCAGCTTTGCCCGCGCGAATTCCGGGATAAAAGGTAGTCTATTTCCTTCCACAGGAAGCATTCTATCACCTTGCCAAACGTCATTCTAATTTTTCAAAGTGTAACAGACAGACAGAGCTACTTTCACATTTATACATAGATTAGTTATGGCTCACGGTTTTACCTGCACAGCTTCTTAAGGTAGCTTGATTTTAGATACCTTATTTATTACTTTCTTTAATAAATCTATACTAATATAATAAGCAGAACAGGTTATTTCTTATAATTATTTTATTTAAACGTTCTGTCCGACTAAACATCTCTGAAATTACAAGTCGGATATCAAAAATTCTGTATGTATTTGACCGCCTTATTCGTGAGGAAGGTTTTAGACACGCTTATGACACTATATGACACGCTTCAATCCACAGAAAAGGAGAAGTAATTATGAACGTGGTTAAAATCGCGTCGACCAGCTAGTATGCTATAAAATATTATATCAGATCTGAATACTAGTTTAGATTTGATATCAATTGATATACGAGTATGTAACATAAAAATTATATAAATATACGATATAGCCACAAAAGACATAACTATATATTTGCTCGATAATATATGCGAAAACAGCCAGACTTACAAATATAATTTCTTTATTAAAGCGATCATATACACATCACTGCAATCCACGGAACAGAATATTTTTTGTTCCGTGCTGCATTCCGAATACTTGAGCTGAATCGCTACTCATACGCATCTTTGTGCGTGCGTATCTATTTTTTAAAGTTATATTGAGCTGTACCTATGTATTTAATGACACAATATTATTATTAGCAAACAGTTTATTGTAAATACAGATGATTAGTTTACTAAGCCTGGTGGCTGTTTATCGGTAAACCTGGTTTGATTACATTCAGAATAATTAAATATTCAAATATTATTTTTAAAATTCATCATCGCATTTCACTTAAAGCTTTCCTTTCAAACCATTGCATGCTCAGCTCTATTAGAATCAAGCCGGCTAATGGTGTGCTGAAGTATTATACATAACTTTCGTAGCTCTAAGCATTCATTAAAATTACCTAACCAAATTGCTTTCCTAAGTGAACAGGTGCATGTTATTATAAATATCCCCTATTATATAATTATTATGCATCAAACAAAATGGTTTCTTTAAGTAAATTAGGTGTTGGTAATATTTATATTATGGTTTTTATTATTCATACCTAATGCACGTTAACATAAATAATAATTATTAACAAATTCTTTTCATATTATCATCATGTCCTAAAGTCCTAGGTTCGATTTCGGAATTAAGTATATTTATTTTTTCTAAATAGCCAATTGCCGTACACCACAACACTCAGCGCATTGGTAGTGGAGAAGACACCACTACACAATCCGTGCAATCAAAATTAATTTTAAGCAGCAACGTCGGTAACCAGACATATTTTTTTGTCAAGGCTAGCTGCCGCCGGGACGCTGCTGCATAAAACGTAATAATAGTTATTACTTACTAATTAAACAAACGGTCGAAATTCCATCGTAATCTGATTTCTCTTTACTTATTTAAGAAAAAAAAATTATGTGGTGTCGTGGGACACCAGGTAGGAACGAAGTTCCTTCGGCTAATGTAGAATCAACACAAATTGCAAAAAAAAATCGTGCTCAATTTTATTTAACGGTTTTATTCCACGCACTTTTTTCCACGGATTTTTTCTTACGGTTTTACTATCACATTTTTTTCAGTTCGGTCGCGCAGCAAAATCCCTATCCCCTCCAAGCCTGCCGTAAGGAACTTCGTTCCAAAAAATCAGTTTTCGAAATCAAATTGGTTTCCAATTTTATTTTGGAAACTATAACTTTTTTAGTAGTTAGTTTTTTATTGATAACTCCAAAGCTCATCACTACTAAACAAAATAAAAAAAAAGGGTCTCAATACATTTTATTTATTTTTTGTTTAGACTAAACAATTCAATACTTTTTTCTCAGTTTCTCAAAACAAAGGAAATAAAGGACTGTTTTGTCTTTGCCTATTTATTATACACTCGAATTGATACGATGAATTTCGTACTTCCTAAATAAAATTCCCTAATGCCTATTCTGACTTCCTTTGGGTTTTCTAATTATTTTTTTCCTAAACCACAAAGTACTATGATGGCAAAAAATAACAAAATAATTTTTTTTACATCGAGCCATTTTTGAGTTTTTGCAAGTTTACGTCAATTGAGTTTTATATAATTACTAGCTGTCCCGACAGACGTTGTCCTGTACACACGTAAATAAAAAAAAAGAAAACTAAACCATTCTCGAGTCCACCTGAACACACACAAAAAATTTCATCAAAATCGGTCCAGCCGTTTAGGAGGAGTTTAATTACAAACACACGCACAGAAGATTTATATATATAAAGATAAGCTACTATCTTTCTATTATATAGGTAGTTTATTATCTGACATATATTTTTTCTTAGATAGATTAATATCTTACATTAATGTATTGATATCCTAACTAATACTACATATAAATGCGAATGTGAGTTTATTTGTTTGTAACGTTTTCACACCTTAACTACTAGACCGATCATCATAAACTTTTGCATACACGTTGTCAGGGAAACAGAAAAGGGCATAGGGTAGCTTTCATCCAGAAGGCAGTTCTGTTACTAAACCAACCCACATTTACGCGAGGGCAGCCCTATATTAAACTGTCTCACTGCTGGGCACGGACCTCTTCTCAGTGTGAGAAGGATTAGACCATAGTCCACTACACTGGCCCAGTGCGGGTTGGCAGATTTCACATATCTTTGAGGACATTATGAAGAACTCTCAGAGATGCAGGTTTCCTCACGATGTTTTCCTTCACCGTTAAAGCAAGCGATAATTATCTAGATAACTTCGAAAAGTCAAAGATTGGGTTCGAACTCGAGACCTAATCTAGTCTTATAGTAATTTAATTAACGTTTGTATTATCTTACATTAATATAATATATTATAAGAAGAAATAAATAAGTCTTGATATAAGGTGCGAATAAATTGCTTCTGAATATCAAGTTCATTTTAATCACACTTTCTAAAGCAAAATTACCCGCAAGCACTTCCTTAAGCACACACACCTGCCTCATTTCGACTTAAGCTTCGTAAAGGAACAGAATCCTTTTCTCTTAATAACTCACACGAAAGTTATTACTTCATACGTTTTGTTTGCTTGATTAAATGTTCTCGGTGAATGCTTTGATGCCGCAGCGGTAAGGAATGCAGCTGCTGACTATGAGGTCTCACGGGTCTAAAATTATTGGGTTTTTCTGTTAAGAAATTTTTAGTAGCAGCACGAAGGAGAGCCACGCTTAGGCATGAATGGGTCGGCTCGACCGGAGTGATACCACTGCCTCACAGAAAACTGGCGTGAAATAGCGCTTGCGTTGTGTTTCGTCGAGTGAGTGAGAGAACCGGAGGCCTAACCCCCTACCTCTCCTGGGGGGGGAGTGGTCCAATTTAAAAGGCTGGCAACGCATTTTTGACTCATCTGGTGTTGCGGATGTCCATGGGTGGCGGTAATCGCTTACCATCAGGCGATCCGTCTGCTAGTTTGCCTCCTATACCATAAAAAAGGCGATACGAATAGGATTGCCCTCTACCATTTTGGACCTCAAATCATAGCTGACAAAATGAGGGAGTAATACACTTTGCCAACCCTTCGAATCCTCGAAGGGTTGGCAAAGTGAAGTTTCGTAAGCGTGAGAGCGTATGTATGCATTAAATGTCCCAGTCGAAATAATTTTGTAACAAAAAATAAGACTTAATGTCGTTGACATTAATGTATAGTCTGTTCTGCTTGTCTTGATCCACAGCATAAGTTTGCGAGGGACCACTCACGCAAAACAATATAGCGTTTTTCTTAAAAAATAAAGTCTGGGAATGAGCCCAATATACTGCAATAGTAGTCGACGTAAACCTAGAAATGGGCTCATAATAGGTGCAAATAATAGCTTACGTGGTTCTTAAACCATAGCTTATGAAACGTAAGTAAGTCAGTATTTATTTTCAAAACATAGGTACACGTTATTACACGAATATTTTAATACACAGAAAAACAAAAAAGTACAATTATATAATGAAAAAAATGAGGTTATCAATCAGGATTATTGTTGGTTTGCTACTTATACTTGTATTATACACTCTGTCTACCCCTATGGGATACAGGAGTGAGTCTACAGCGTCAGTTTATTTGACGGTGTATGTTTTGATCGTAAGATGTTGTCAATATTGAACTTACAAGAAGACATATTTGAAATCTCATCTGGAATTCTGTTAAATATCACTACCAGACTTATATCTAAGTCTGCTGTTGGAATTTGAGTTTGTCTACAGTAACCATATCCATAATAGTTGGTTACAATGATTACATATGATTAAGAACACCGTATAAAACCGTGACATCATTTTAAAAACTTGTGTTACCGCCAAAATATAAATACACCGATAGCCTAGGGGGACCGTTGGACTGCCAAGCAGAGGTCTCGAGTTCAATCCCAAGGCGCGCATCTCTGACTTTTTGAAGTTATGTGCGTATTAAATAATAAATTGTCTTTCGCTATAACGGTGAAGGATAACATCGCGAGGGAACCTGCATGTTTGAGAATTCTCTATAATGTTCTTGAAGATATGTGAAATCTGCCAACCCATAGTCGGCCAGCGTGGTGGATTATAGCCTAACCCTTCTCGCATTAAGAATAGAGCCGTGCCGAGCAGTGGGACAGCTTTATACTGATTTCTTAAACTATGATTACAGTTAAGGCAACAATTGAATTCGAGATGAGTATTTAGGATATTCTGTTACAATACTCATCTCAAACTCGCAAGGCTTAGCTTGTGTGCTTTTTGAGATGTAAAGATGTGAATTTACGTATGTAATGTACGTACTTCATTAAACCAAGAAGCATAATTATTGTTTTATTTCATAATATAGTGGTGCGACTGCTTAGTACTTGGCTTCAACTCTCGGATCAGGCAAAATACCGTCAAGTTTTCTGTTAAGAAATTCTTAATATCAACACGGTGTTGTGAATTGTGCCTGATAGTCGACAATAGCCTCGCCCCCTATTACGTGAGACCAAAAATTATTACTTGCGGAAATATTTGTTCTGCGTACCTCATGGGGATAGACGCGTGCTAATATGTATGGTTTTATATTGGAAACAACCAAGCACGTAGTCTACACGGACTTTTTAATTCATAACTTTACACAAAAACTAGAGCTCAGGAAAAGGCAGATTTAAAACATCGCAGTCTATCTCTTATTTTTTTATTTATTTTAAGGAGACAACTTCCGTTCTTGATATTATTTTTTGGTCACGGGCGAGATCGCAAACATTCAAACAACGGACACAAAGAACACTCGGACTTGGAATAAGTATTTGTGGATCACACTTTATGTTCTGTGTGGCGATCGAACCCACAGCACCAGGTGCGGTGGCGCGGTGAAGCGATCACTTAAACCACGTCCTCCGTACAGTCAAATCTTCAGAGAGTCTGGCAGCCTATGACAGTCTATGAATGGAAAAATGTTCTATGCAAACGTAGAGTACACTTGTCCATGAATAGCAAGGACTATCCTAATGATGCACTTAAGGGATGGTATCCTTTCTATTATAGCCTATTCGTCCTCACAATCTTCCAATCCCTTCACTACAACACGCTCATATAAACATAAATGATGATTTGAACGTGATCGGAATACCGGTGCGATCCGCTTGGTGACAGCACATCATTCGTATACTAGATACGCATAAGTTACTTTGATTTGTCACTGTTTTGTATCATCGGCAACTTCGAGATTTATATAGGTACCTTAGTTCTGTCTTGCCATTTTTAATATGTTTTCTTCGTAAATTTGAATGAACTGGTGTGAATAGTTAGCAATATAAGTTAATAAACATTCGCGAGATTTAGTTTAAAAGTTGTATCTATACTAATATTATACAGAGGAAAGATTTGATTTTTTGTTTGTTTGTTTGTAAGGATTTAACTCAAAAACTACTCAGTCGATTTTAATAATTCTTTCTCCTTTACCAAGCTATATTATCACCGAGTAACATAGGCTGTTGCTGAAGAAGTACTGCTACTAACTATTCTAACCTATTTTTACGCAAGTGAAGCCGCGGGCAAAAGTTAATATTCTATAAAATAATGACCAGATATCTTTATAGTCTTTTGTATTTAGCCTTACGCCTATAAACCAAAAGAAGCAGGCAACAATATTACACCCTCATTTAACCAGCTATGCTTTTTTTTGTCTATCGTTGTCTACCAGACGTATTTCCAGAATCCGTGGTGGTTTCTTGATAGGAAAACCCAATTAAAGTTTGCCTGACTCAGGCGTTTATTTGTTAAGATTACTAGCATTTTGGATTACAAATCTATACTAATATAATAAAGCTAAAGAGTTTGTTTGTTTGTTTGAACGCGCTAATCTCAGGAACTACGGGTCCTTATTGAAAAATTATTTTTGTGTTGGATAGCTCATTTCTCGAGGAAGGCTATAGACTATATAACATTACGCTACGTATCCACGGGGGCAGCGCAGTAATCATAAACGCGGGTGAAATCGCGGGCATATCTAGTCACTAATATTCTTGCTAACAACTCGAGCGAAACTAAATGCTTGTGAGTTCATGTCGTTTGTGCTATCGGTGAGATTCCAAGCGACGAACTCTCGATCACAAATCCTATGCTTTATTTATTGAACCTGAGATCCCAAGGAATCCATATTTACATCCGCTGCGTCAATAATACCGCAACTCGGTGGTATAAATACTTGGCACTGCTATTATCTCCACACTGCGTTATCGGTATGCCATTCCCATAATATATACGTTCCAAAAAGCCGCACAACATTTGATCAAACGCTATATTTTTATAGAGGGTACATAAAATTCTTATGGCAGGTCAACAACATATATATTACACCCATTTTTTGAAACCCATATTGACCATAAAGGATTATTTCTCCCATTGAAAATAATAACCGAGTTGTATTGTCGCCATTATTTCAGTTTTATTACACGGAAAATGGACATATATTGTTTAACGTGATCTGGATATATCCGAATGTATCTGGGATGCCGTGGTTACGACATACTGTTAAGGATCAAAACACATTGACACAAGCCGCGTCACTTTATGGTAGAGTCAAATAACTCTGCTTTGGAAATAACATTATCGGATGCTTCATTTGTAATCCGAATCCTGTGTTGACGAATTAAGATTATATAGGGAGTGATCGTACGAGTTGATGGTTTCAGTTTTTTTTATTGTTTATGCTGCCAATGCCAAGTGTTACTTCATCATCATCATCAGGCTATAATAGTCCACTGCTAGACATAGCCTTCCCCTAAAGAGCGCCATAGCGCCCTGTCTTCTGCCAAGTATTACTTTTTGGTAATTATTTAGAAATACTAACTAGTAGTAGAGAGCACGTTAAGCCGTCGGTCCCGCCTGCCATGAACATCTATGGTAGTGGTTATTGGGAAGTTAGTGCCCTCTAATATCCTAACATTGGTCTAGCCTTAGGGTATCGTTAGCCTTAGGGTTGCGGAGGTCAGATGGCAGTCGCTCCGTGTAAAAAATGATATCCAGTCAAATCCGGTTAAACTAGAAAGCCGACCCCATGTTACTTGGGAATAATACAGGCTAGGGAGAAGAAGAAGACTAACTAGAAGCACCGAATAGAAGAACTTCTATAGGTGGTACAAAATTAAAGATTACGAAACGTGGCTCTAATACATTTCTGATTGCCTGTTTCGGGATGTTAGAACGTCAAGGAGAGCCTAGGTTTGTCTGCAGGGATGTTGCTGCTCCTACCGTCTATTCCGCGGAGGATGCTTTTAGAAACTGTTTGAATTGATACCAGACATTATCTGTTTCATCGTGGTTCCTCTCGACACTACAATAGGCTTCACCTGATGTACCTATAAACCATTTTTTATATGCTCGTACAGGCTCTCAAATGAACTACTGGTTCATCTCATCGGTAAGACTTGCTCTTGTTTAAACTATGTAGAATTTTTAAATTCATTAGTAGTCTTTTTACACACACGTCACAATTTTAAGTGTTACTTTGTAACCTAAGTGAATAAATATATTCCGATTTTTTTTTATTTGACATTGCTTGTATTGCCTATTTTTAGAGGTACTCTGTAATCTGCTGCACTAGCACTAATTTCTGTATCGCGAATGACTTAACACAAAATAAAAAAAAGCAAAATATCAGTAGAACAATAATTTAGATTAACCAATAACACGTGTATTTCTCGTTCTAGCGTCAATTTCACAACAAGTTCATACTGAGAGAGCACTGATACCCATAACACAAGTTTATTCTTATCATGTGTATCAGAGTTCAGTTGAACACTTATGCCTAATAATTTTAGTTGTATCCAATTATTTCTACCTTAGTCTTTAGTGTTATTGTACAACTCCTTTTTTGTCAAATAAACTCATTTTTATTTTTATTAATTTTATACAGTATGTACAAATATTCTTTCCGAGAAAACGAGCTTTTGTGTATCAAACTATTACTTTCCTATGTAAGCATAAAGCTCATACTTGGCGAAATGGCACTGTTAAATCTACCACTGGGGTATTTGACTACACAAATGGCGTAGTGGTTTATGCAGTCGCCTCATAATTGCCACAGCACCAAATACTGTGGGCTCGATCGTCACACTTGATAAAACTTGTATAATCCATAAATAGTTGTTTCAAATCTAGATGCCCTTTGTGTCCGTTGTTTGAATGTTTACGAAGTAGTCTTTGTAAAAAAAACCGTATAAAATTGAAATAGAAAAAAGTGCCCATCTCAAAACAAATGTTTGTAGATCAAATTTAATGTATTACTATTCCGTGTGGGGATCGAATCCGCCACCCTCGACGTACTGACACTGGTAAAGAGATGCAATATGGGTAGACATATCAGTAAATATTATAAGATTTATGTAGACAAGAGTCACTGATCCATCGATAGGTATATCATACTATATTGCACCTATGCGAGAGAAAAGCTTATTCCGTATCACGTCTCGTCTTAACATAGCCAAGCGTTTATGATTAATGACAAGTGAGCTATCATGTGTGCGTTCGGTTTTTGCTCAACAATATATGTTATATAGCTCCCAAATGGACTGTTTCCGTTGTTATGTAACCGTTTTGGCGTTTGATCATCAGCGGTATTATGTTTGGTTGAGAAATATGGAGATATATCGATACTTACACGTCTTAGAGGTGTCCTTGTACAGGCCGATGTATTTATTGATTTTACTTATTACGAATTTACTTTCAGTATTATTACATAATTTTGAAACACTTAAATTACTATTGTTAAACACTATTATTAGTTACTCTTTACTCCTATTTAAGCTAATTGAATGAGTAAAACTATTTAGATTTAAGTTTACACTTTCCCCGCTTTTCATTAGTTATGTTCACGGGGTCACGAGAACCGTGAACATCGCTGCTGAAAAGCTGCTATATAACATCCGAGTAAATGTGAGACAATATTATTACATTTTTATTTTTTGGTGAATTTTAATGAGTGAATTTAATCGCCACTTTTTATTAAAAAATGTTTTATTTTTATATTTCAGCAGATCTTGGTTTTGAGTCGTCACTTTACTGCGCTGGTTTTGAGGGCTTCCTACCCGAAGAAGCCTCTGCTGTTCCATCCGTATATCTGTGAGCGAGCTATGTATGTCATGAGCCGTAATAACAACACTTAAAAAAACCAAGAAGTAGGGAACCTTTCGTGCGCGAGTCCGAATCAAACTTGACCAGTTTTTTACTAACTCATGGCTTTTCTTCAAACATTAAAATGATTTCACTTCTGACTTAGTTACAGCAGCTTAGGACACCACTAGCGTCATCTGTTATATGATTATAAGAACAAAGCCTATTTTAGGTTGTTCTTAACACCATTATGTGACTTTTAGTCGTGTTTTTGATTAATATACTTATTCTAGTTTTAAATCTATCTCCATCAAAAATGTAAAAGTTACGTTAAAGTTTTAATAATATTTTAGCAATATAAGTGTGGATCAAACAGACTAAAATATAGATATTTCAGTGTGAGGGCTAAACAACGTTGAAACAGTTGAAAAATAACAAAGAGATTTTCAACACAAAAGTTTACATAGCAATGCTCTAATTTTTTTTAAATAGCCTTTTAACGATATTCGTTCCCAAGCATTTTTGGCTACCAAATATTTGTATATTTTATTTATACCTGTTAAAATTCCTCTGCCAAAAGCTAAGCACATAGTTAGTCTATCAGTAAAAGTCAACACCCTACTATACTATCATTATCTGGATGTTACAGAACTCTCTTCTCTTCTCTTAGAAACCCTTAAGTAATATTTTTCGACATGACTTTTAATGTTTTTTTGTACACAGGTTGAAACTTCACTCTACAAAAGCTAGCTACTGCAATCAAACAACCCTATGAAGTGTTTCTATTCTTGAGTAAGGTTTCTTATCATTTAAAGCTATGTTAGCCATATACGAGCTCACCAACGACAATTAGAATGGAGTTGAAGTAATCGCCGTGGCTGAAATCGGGTGAGGATCATTTAAAAAGACAACACTTACAATAGACATACTTCCTGTGTCGTGGGGACTTCACAGATATACAATTAAAGGACAAAAAGAATGGTCTCGAAACAATTACTTATAAATCACACAAACTATTGTCCGGTGTGTGTTACGAACTCACAGCGCTCGGCTTTATGGCAGTAGAGAAGTGAACAAATCATTAACTATTGCTCCTTGTGCTAACAGTATTGTGATACATTGTTGAATCGATCGGCGTACCAATTATTAAATAAATTAAAAAAATTAAAAATGTTTTATTTCGATATCACATACATATCTTATCTTATCTTATGTGTGGGGGCCAGTCAGTGCAGACCGGCGACACTTCGACCCAGTGATTGTTACAAGATTTAACCCTTAGCTATCTCCTTATGAATGTACTGCATAAGCCACAGTGTACAATTCGGAGGGAGAAGCCTGAAGTCTTCAGGGCTTGGATATGCCACCCCCATCAGACCCGTCCTCAGTCCAGCCAACGCGTCGCATTCACACAATAGGTGCGATATGGACTCGTCCTGTTCACCACAGGCCCTGCAGATCAAATTGTGTGCCAATCTCAATCTGCACATGAAGTCGTTGGTGCCAAAATGGCCAGTGAACGCTCCTGTGAGCAGGCGCATTTGGCTCTTGCTATATCCACAGAACTTCCGGGTGAAGCCTGTGGCTCCGTTTGCAATGAACTTCTTGGAGTATTCCAGACCCCTAAGGGCCATCCACTCCAACCTGTGTTTGTCATTGCCATGTGCATTCAAAGCTGCCTTGACGGTGCTCTCAGTGAGTCCCACGAATGGCTCGGGGCCCACAAACAGCTGCTTCGAGCCCTTTCTGGCCAACTCATCAGCCTCCTCATTGCCCTGCACCCCTGCATGTCCCGGAACCCAGACCAGTCTGACTGTGTTCTTCCTGCCTAGTTTGTTGAGGATCTTAACACAGTTCAGGACCAGTCTGGAGTCCACCCTACACGAGTCCAGAGCCTTGAGAGCAGCTTGACTGTCACTGAGAATATATACAGTCTTGTTAGTGACACCATTGTTGATATTCTCCTGAGCACAGGCAATTATAGCGTAGGTTTCCGCTTGGAAGACCGTTGCATATTTGCCCATGCTTTGGCTCACCTTACAGTCACTGGCATAGATACCAGCGCCTGATCCTGTTTCCATTTTGGAACCATCGGTGTACCAGATGAGACATCCCTCGTCAGGGGATTTTAGACCTTGTCTCCATTCATCCCTCGTGGGGAACTTTATTTTAAAATTCTTTTTGAATATGTGCAATGGTTGCATTTGTCGCATCCCATGCTCATAATCCTTTTGAGATCCTTTGAAGTCTCCAGTTTTGTGTGTCGAGTTACCGGCATGTTGACGCTCCACAGCCCATGCACAGATAGTCTATGTAGCGCCTTTACCGCCTCTGACTCCACAACAATGTGGAGCGGCGTTAGATCCAGCAGGACCTCTAACGCTGCCGTTGGCGTAGTCGGGAACGCCCCTGTTATAGCCATGCAGGCCAATCGCTGTACCTTCGACAGCGCGTTCTTGCATGCAGCTAGTTTGGTTCTTGGCCACCAGACAATGCTCCCATACGTGAGTATGGGTTTTATCATCATCGTGTATAACCACTTGATGACCTTGGGCTTTAGCCCCCAGGTCTTCCCATAAGTAGAGAGAATCATGCCGAAAACCCGCTGGGCCTTCACTATGACTTTTTCTACATGAGGTTTCCACGTTAGTTTGCTATCTAAGGTCATGCTTAGATACTTCACCTCCGTGGACCATTGTAACTGCGTACCATACATGGAGAGAGTTCCCAAACCTGTGAGATCCCTCTTCCTAGTAAATGGCACGACAGTAGTTTTTCCTGGGTTGATAGATAAATGATTGCTACTGCACCATTTTATTATTTATTTATTTTTTTATTTATTTATTTATTTAATAAAGGTACATAGTAGTTCTTACAATTTAACACTAAGTCCAACAAAACTATATGTACATAGTTTGTCTGTTGGATCGATTTACAATCATAGTTTAATATAATTTATGAAAGTGTATAGTAATATTAATATATAAAAACAAAATAGTAATAGAAAAACAACTGTTAGGTATATATATATATATATATATATACACATACATACATACACACACCCATATACATATATACACACATTTTTCCACCATAACCAGGGCCTTCTGCATGAGACTGGATGCCGTACTCGGAAACTTTCCATTGACGAGTATCACCAAGTCATCCGCATATCCAACCGTTAAGTACGGACCTTTGTTGAGTTGTTCTAGGAGTGAATTGACTACCAAGCACCATAAGAGTGGTGAGAGTACTCCACCCTGAGGGCAGCCCTTGGTTGTCGTTGCATACAATTCATCACCTAACAACTCAGACCTAATAATTCTACCCCTGAGCATACAATCGATCCACTTGCAAATGGTTGGCTCTATTCCGTGATTTGCCGATGCCACACTAATGGCATCAAAGGTGGTCTGATCGAAGGCTCCCTCAATATCCAAGAATGCGGCAATGCACACTTCCCGGTTATCTAATACATGTTCTGCCTTATTTACCACAAAATGTAGTGCCGTCTCAGTGGATTTACCCGACTGGTAGGCACATCGTAGCCTGTGGAGGGGTAATTTCCATAATGCTCCCTCCCTGACATGTCTATCTACTAACTTCTCCAGGGCTTTCAGGAAGAACGACTTAAGACTAATAGGTCTATATGCCTTGGCCTCTTCATAGTCTTCCTTGCCCGGTTTCGGTATGTAGATGACTTTAACACGCCTCCATATCTTTGGAATGTATCCAAAAGCTATGCAGGCTCTGTATAATCTGCGCAAATGCGGAACCAAGAGTGCAGCTCCCTGTTGTAGGATGATGGGATAAACCATGTCTGGACCAGGTGACTTAAATGGTTGAAAACCATTTAGAGCCCAGCCGACCTTCCCTTCATCCACTACCTTCCTAGCAGTGTCCCAATCTGCTTTGGTTGTACGATAGCTAAGTTCAACCAAGCTGATAGGGTCCTCCTGCTCCTTTTCCATTATCTTACAGTCTGGAAAGTGTGTGTTTAGCATCATTGCTAATGTATGTAATGTATACCAGACCCTGTTCGCTGCCCATTGACATCCTTAATGGTTGTCAATGGGTGTGCTCTGACAGTCGATAAAGCTTTGGAGAGCCTCATTCCTTCAGGAATCGTACTGATGTACTGATCACATACATAAGTACTTATATCTAGGGATGTAGGTATCCTTTTAAGTATTAAATGATACCTGTGTTAGGATACCCCCCTCTTCCATAACAAAGGTTACAAGGAGTAATGATGCCGTGGTTTATAAAATTTATAAAATTTTAAATATTTAGTAATAGTAACAGTTAATAATAAAAGTCAGCTCAAAATATCATAATTGGATCCAATCACTTATAGAATTCACGATTGTTTAAAGCAGTTATACTTTAAGTTTTCTTTTAAACATTGACATAGGAAGATTTTTAATGTCCGACGGTAATTTGCTAAATATATTTATACACATATGTATATTAACTGTTTATTTGAATTGGCGCTGTGTCTAATACAAGTCGCTCCCCACATCTTGTAATCGTACCCCTGTAGTTGCAAGCATATATAAACTAAGGAAACTGCCTCCATGGCGCAGCGATAGTGAATACAACTGCTGTGCATATTGCTCAAGCTCGAATCTCGGGTCGGGTCACTAAAAAGATTATTGGATTTTTCTGTTTAGAAATCTCAATAGCAGTCCGGCATTACAAAGTTGGCGGTGATAGACACTGCCGCTCCCGCACTTCCCGTGCCTCGGAAAGCACGTAAAGCCGTTGGTCCTACGCCTGATCTCTCTCCGGTCGTATCAAATTACCGTCCCATCGCATCACGAGAGTTAGGGAACAGAGAGTGCACTTGTATTTGCGCACACACTTGTGCACTATAACATCTCCTGCGCAGACAGCCAGTGTTCGTTAAGATTAGCCGCCGTGACCGACATTCGGTCTGGAGGACATTATAAACTAAGGAAATCACTAACCATTAGGTAATATGGGCGTGATAATACACTTCTGTTTACTATTTTGGTAAGTCTGTGTAGGCATGAGGATAATTTATGTTTTTACGATACTGGTAAATCCATTTGAAATGCCTGCGAAAAATTGCCTGCTATAAAATATTCTAGCACCACTAAAACCTATCTACAACAATGTCTGCTCACAATTTTTAACGGAATCGTATTTATTTACAGTTTGGAATGTATTTGTTTGGTTTTTCGTACCGCATTTTTAATAGAAGCTTTTAGAGTAAGGATTGAAGAAGATAAAGTCATTAAAGTATGCAGCCTTAGATGATCACGGCTTTAAAATTTATACGGCAATATACAAGCGTGAATCCAAGTGTATATTTCGAGCGCTTACTTTTATGATATTATCCGAATAAATGACAAACAATTTACAATAATTACTATAATATCTACGAAGTACTCAAATGTGAATCCAAAGTTACAGTATTAACGTGTCAATGTAAACGTAGCAATTTAGCGTAGCATGTTAGCGTAGAATGTTAACGTAGCATGTTAGCGTAGCATGTTAGCGTAGAATGTAAACGTAGCATGTCAGCGTAGTATGTTAGCGTAACATGTTAGCGTAGCATGTTAGCGTAGCATGTTAGCGTAGCATGTAAACGTAGCATGTAAACGTAGCATGTTAGCGTAGCATATTATCGTAGCATTTTAGCGTAGCATGTTAGCGTAGCATATTAGCGTAGCGTGTTAGTGTAGCCTGTAAGCGTAGCCAGTTAGCGTAGAATGTTAGCATAGCATGGTAGTGTAGCATGTTAGCGTAGCATGTTAGCGTAGCATGTTCACCTAGCATGTTAGCGTAGCATGTTAACCTAGCATGTTAGCGTAGCATGTTAGTATAGCATGTTAGCGTGTCAACAATTCAATTATGGTACATAATTAAATTTTAACAGTACGCATAGTGTGATAGTTAAGAGGTCGCATCGCCACTGCCACTGCGCTGAGAGTTGTAGGTTCATATCTAAGATGGCGCTGAAATTTATGTGATCCACAGATAGTTGTTCTGAGTCTGGATGTTGTTTTTATCAGTTGTTTGAATGTTTGTAAACTCGCCCGCAATACACGGATTATTGCTAGTACAGGGTAGTCTTTAAAAAAATGAATTAAGGTTTTCTGTTTTTATTCATACTGCGAGAGATTCTTATTTTATTATTCATTTTGCAGATAAGTTACCATACATTTTATATAAGAAGAAACAACTGAATGAAATCAGAAATTTAACTTACCTAATTTACTAAGGTCGAACGCACATACTGCATATGCGGCAACTTTAGTTTATATCTTGCTTGCGCTATATAAATATTTACCTTAAATAAACTATTTAGAATACTTTAAGCTCTTCTGTTTAAACAGAACAAACTTTCGAGTTGTTTAAAGCTAGTTCTATACAAGATCGAGTGTGCACAGTTTTCCCAAAAGATTTCAAAGATGAACTTCTTTGTGTTAGGTCGAACTGCAGTTCAACTTTGTTCGTTTTATAACGGTGAGTTCACTTTGGTGACGGTGTATAGGTTTATTTAAGCCAGCGCCAATGATTTGAGCAATTGTAGTCTTAAAACTCTTTACTTTTGTATCGTTGATGTAATAATAATATAATATAGTAGCTTATGCCCGCGACTTCATACGCGTGGGATTCGGAATGTAACTTTGTATGTAAAAAGGTGACCTACACTGAAAATACTCGACTTCTAGGCAAGAATAAAACATGCACCAGATTTTCATTAGACCTTCACTAATACAACTGTGTAATAAAACCCCATTCAATTTTGTGCAGTGTTTTGGGTAATGCGTGTTCATTTAGACAAATTAAAATTGTAAAACAGTTGTTTTGGCTTGTAAAACTGTTTTTTTATCTAAAATATTTTTTTATTTACATGTACACGTAAGTAACAATCATAATGTACAACTTATATACTTATATTTCTTAAATGGAAGCTCACATACATTATTCATAAATCAATCTTACATGATCAGTATACAGCAAATAACTATAAAAGAACCTAAGATTTATTTATCTTATTTTAACATTCACTCTTGTTAAGTGTTCTGGCACAAAACCTTTGTCTCTTACGCCGCTAGCATATAAAATTCCTTTTTCATTGCGACCATTGGTGTTCAATTGGCTGGATATGGTATGGAAGCTGACGTTTAATGCACAGTTTGTAGGCAGTTCCATGACCCATCTTGAATAGAAAAATCTATACTATGCATTTTTTTGCCAGTCGGTAAAATAAGTCGCTAAACATTTGTAAGATTTTGAATGCAACTGTCAAAGACAAATAAAATTTATTAATTTAAGTCACAAAGTAACACTTATGAATGACAAAATATGTAGATTAGTGAGTTTATAAAATTATTGAAGCTATATTTAAATTCATTCTTCATTCAATTTCATGTTTTTTTATAACAATAATAGTTAAAGCAAAGTCAATTTAATGATACTTAATAAACGTTATAATAATTAGAAAGTTGTAAACTAAGGTTAGGACGACTCGATGGCGTAGTGGTTAGTGTAACCGACGGCCACGCCTGAAGTCGCGGGTTCGATTCCCGCACAAGTCAAACATTTGTGTGCATGAACTTGGATGTTTGTCTTGGTCTGGGTGTTTCTATGTATAATATGTATGTATTTACAAAAAAAAAAGTATATATGTATGTTTATCCATTGTCTAGTACCCATAGTACAAACTCTGCCTAGTTTGGGCTAGATGGTGTTGTGTGCATGTGATAGAATAGAATAGAATATGTGTATGTTTATTTACTTATGTCATTTTACGAGTTTAAAATAGTAATGAAAATTTATTCATCGACATATTTTGCTTATAAACTACAGCACTGAATTGCATTAAATTTATATTGCAGCTCGTACTGGTTCGGTTGTAATTATGTTATGGGTTGTATAATGATACACAACGGTGCCACGAAAGCTGAGTGCGGGCTTCGAGAGCTTTTCATGTATGGTATAGTAACTGTTGACTGCACAAGTGGCGTGGTGATATAAGTGGTCGTCTTGCCAATTTGAGTGTTATGGGATCGATCACCACACGGAACAAAAAATTGTGTGATCCACAGTTGTTCCAATTCTGAATGTTCATTGTATCCGTTCTTTAAATGTTTGTGAAGTCCTTCATTACACAGTGCAGGATATATAAAGGATATATATTGCTGGCAACAAAGTGAATGGAGCCCTACGCGCTTTTATGAACAGTCGAAATGTATCCGACAAGGCACGTTTGGCTGTTCATAGAGGACTATTAGTGCCCACACTTATGTATGGAAGTGAAAGTTGGGTATGGCAAAAGAAGCATGAGAGCAGAATAAATGTTGTAGAAATGAGAGCGTTGAGAAGCATATGTGGTGTGACTCTGAAAGATAGAATAAGAAATAGTGTGATTAGAGAGAGATGCGGCATGAAAGTGGATATAGTTACAAGAATAGAAAAGGGTATGTTAAGCTGGTTTGGACATGTAGAAAGAATGGACGAGGAAAGACTGACTAAGAAAGTTTATAAGGCTAGTGTGAATGGAACAGTCGCAAGAGGAAAACCTAGGCGAACGTTTCTCGATCAGATCGGAGGCGTTCTGGACAAAGGCCAGGTTAAGAGCTCCTTGAACCGACGGGCGTGTATGAGGAATGTGGTGAAAGTGAATGAAGCCAGAGAAGTGTGTCAGGATCGTAGCAAATGGAAATCTGTAGTCTCTGCCTACCCCTCTGGGAAACAGGCGTGAATCTATGTATGTATATATGTATGTATATATGTATGTATGTATATATATATATATATATGTGTGTGTGTTTGTAGGTCACACGTGGTGGGGATCGCGCCTATTATTGGTTACCGGGCACAGTCCTAGATTTCTTGTTGCTACTTAGAATTTTTTACAGAAAACCTCAATAACATATTACCTGACCTGGGAATTGAATTCTCATACACAGCATTCACACTAGCTACTAGTGCGGCACCGAGGTAGTTTTAAGAATCCAATATTGACATATTTAACAATCTTCTAAAATCAATATGTATAGAATTTTCTTAGCAAACATTCTATAACTTTAAGGGCAAGCCCTTAGAGAATAAATGCTATTTAGAGATGGTGGAACCTGTAGCATTTATATGTAAGACTAGCTGTTACCTGCGACTTCGCCCGCGTAGATTTTAACTAAAAAGTGTTTATCTCCGCGGAACCCTATTTTGTTCTAAAATCTAAGTAGCCTATGTTACTCCTTATAACATCAGCTATCTGCCAGTGAAAGTCCCGTCAAAATCGGTTCAACCGTTTCGGAGATTACCCGGAACAAACAGACAGACAGACAGACAAAAATTTTATAAATATATGTTTTCGTATAGGTACCTTATATACTTTCATATGCATTAGATAAAAAGCTATTATTTTGACATTACAAACATACACTTCAATTTTATTTATTTGTATTGATAAAAGTCTCGCCATCTCTCTTATTTAACCTAACAAGAGTGAGACAGTATGTGATTTATCTTTCGGATAACTTTTGCTTGTTAGTTGTGGGACTGGCCATTAAGGTATTAAAGATATTCAATAAACAAAATTATATGGGTTGTAAATATATATTCAAAGACTTTGATCTTCAAAAGTTTGACCTTTCAAGTAATAAGGTTCGTGAGTATGTGTGCTGTGCATGTATAAAAATACAAATGTTGTCAACAATTACTTTTAAGTAAACTGTATGTGTGTTTTTTGTACAGTTACAATACTCTATATACATAGTTATATACATAACATATGTAGGCAAAATCCAGCTTACATATATATAATTATGTAAGCTAGCTTTTGCCAGTGTCGTCATACGCATGAAATTTGGAAGTAAGGAAAAAAATGGTACGTATTATATTTAAACTTCTAGGAGGCGTATCAAGATTAAATTACAATTTAACACATCTAAATGTGTCACAATTACTTTTACGAGAGCGCGGGCTCCAATATTACATGATTATAAAGTAGGTACAGAGGTCACAAAACGAGTTACACAAGTCAAAGATCTAGGAGTCCAGCTTACAACAGAGCTAACGTTTAGGGATCATGTGACTACTGTTTGCAAAAAGGCATTCAGGAACTTGGGTTTTATGCTACGCAAGGTAAATAATTTTAATAATTTGACTGCCGTTGTAAATCTGTACAACGCGCTGGTGAGAAGTCAGCTAGAACATAATGCTATCGTATGGGCTCCACACCAAGCTAAATATAGCTCGATGTTGGAGAAAATTCAAAATAAATTTATTAGATATTTATATTTGAGGAAATATGGGGTCTATCCCTTCTACCCTTTGATGTATCCTACCCTATTTATATTAGGTATGGTAGGATACAACGAGTTGCGAGTGAGAAGAGAGTCGGCTCTTGTAACTTATATACTTAAATTAATACGTGGCATGGTTAGCAATCCGGCAATATTGGAGTGGATAGGGTTCTGTGTCCCGGAGCGGTACGTGGAGCGCCGCCGCCGGCCGCCGCTGCTGGCCGTGCCGCGCGGCCGCACGGCACTGATCACCACCGCGCCGCTGACGCGAGGGCTGCGCACCCTTAACCTAATCGCGGAGGAAATTGACTTGTTTTCATGTTCTCTGAGTGAATTCTCTAGAGTATCACTGTATATTATAAGTTATAGATTGTAAGTTGGCTAATTCTATTGCATTAGGCTAAGCCTGTAATAATAGATGTAAGCTTTGGATGTAAATAAATAAATAAATAAATATATGCACCAGATTTTAAGTTAGACCGCCAACAATACAACTATGAAGTATCTCACCTCTGACTTTCGGTAGTTATATGACTTTTCGAAATTATGTGCGTATTGATTGACAATTATCGCCTGCTCCGTGCCTCGGAGAGCACGTTAAGCCGTCGGTCCCGGCTGTCATGGACATCTATGCCAGTCGTTATTGGGAGAGTGTCGACACAAAAGATCCCAAAGTGTCGCTGGTCTGCACTGACTGGCCCCCACATAAGATAAGATAAGATCTAGAAGTTATCGCGTGATGCGCTTATAAATATACACACATACCTACAGAAATTTTTAATAATAATTGTTTTGGTTTCTACATATAGCTCTTACAAAGCTATTTCAAAACCCCAGTCACACAATATTTTCTTAAATTGCTATTTAACGTATATATTACAATAATCCTAATCCTAACTAATATTATAAATGCGAAAATGAGTTTGTTTGTTTGTTACGCTTTCACGCCTTAACTACTCAACCGATTAACATGAAATTTTGCATACACGTTATCAGGGGTACAGAATAGGACATAGGTTACCTTTCATCCAGAAAAAATAACTGTTGCAAACCTAACCTAACCTAACCTACATTTACGCGAGCGAAGCCGCGGGTGAAAACTAATATGTATAATAAGCCTAAAATTTAAATGGGTAGTATTTAACTGCACAGCAAAAAAATACTAATTGCACAGCAAAATATGCTTACCAAAAATACTAATTGCACACCAAAATATATTTAAAGAGATCAAACTAAGTCGACGGAGTCCCGCTTGGCGGGGCTCCTATTTCTGGGTGGGTTTAAGAACGAACCTTTTCTTTTTTTTTATCGTGGGGGTATGCATTAACCCATACCTCTCCGCTGAAAAGGGGAGCGGAGAGGTTATGTCGGGCTCACCCGGGAAAAGATGGAACGTCCCGGGTACTACCGACTAAACCCACAACGGTGTGCCAACTCGCTGCCTTGAATGGTGGGTGAGTCGCTGGAACTGAAACTACATCAGCGACCCACCCAGCAGTGTCCAACACAACACGGACGACGACTTCTGGGTGACACCCCGGCATGACAGAGGGCGTCACTCCAACTCAATGGCTAGCGGACGGGAGAACCCCTTTCTCCCGCCCGCGGCTCTCGCTATGGCGGCATCAGACGCGCATAGGCGCGCCTGCGCCGCCCGGTCCGCCGGCGGCGGCTCGGATCCGAAAAGATACTCTCCTCTCGGATCCGCTCCGCCGCCTCCTTCTGCGAGATAACGTCCTCGCAGAAGGATGCGACCGCTATCCAGTTCCTCTCGCTGTCGACCATGGCTTTGATCACGGCCGGCAGCGAGAGGTCGACTGCCACAACGCCTACGAGTTCACGGCGCTACACCGCCCAGGCAGGACATGCCTCGAGCGTGTGCTGCGCCGTGTCCTCAATACACCGGCAGTGGTGGCAGATGGGACTCGGTTCCCTCCTAGCGACCGTGTGCAGGTACTTGCCAAAACAACCATGCCCTGACAACACCTGCACCAGTCGGAAGGAAAGAGTCCCATGCTGCCGTCTTGCCCACCGCTCCAATACCGGCTGGAGGGCCTCAACGGTTCTGAATCCCGCTAAAGGCACCTCCAGCCGCGCCTTCCATTTTAGGAATACGCCCTGGCGGGCTCGGTTCCTTGTACCAGTTAAATCCTCTGGGAGGGGACGAACACCTGTCTCCTCGCATACCGACGACACCACTTCAAAGGTTTCGGCGAGCACTTCCGCTTCTAAGTCCCATGGGGGAGTTCCGGCCAAAGGGCAGGCTGCGTCGGCCGACACCATGCGGTATTCGCGTATGACCCTGAACGCGCTAATCTCAGGAAGTACTGGTTGGAATTAAAAAAATATTTTAGTGTTGGATAGCCTATTTATCGAGGAAGGCTATAATAGGATATATAATCATCATGCTACAACCCACGGGGGCTGCGCATTAACTATAGACACGGGTGAAACCGCGGGCACATCTAGTATTTTATATGGATTATGTTTAACTTATCAGCAGATATAGTAAAATATAACAGTCAAAAATAGTAAATGATCACCAAATTGCACAGCAAAACATATTTAAAGAGATCAAAATAAGTCGACGGATTTTTGGGTGGGTTTAAGAAGGAACCTAACATAACCTAACCCTTCCGAGACGAAATGCAGTGATTTGAGGCGTTATGATATATTCTAGTAAGCATATTTTACTACGCAATTAGTATTTTTGATGGTCATTATATTTAATCCCAATTTAAATTATACAAGTGTCTTCATTACACTTAAATCGTACAAAAAAGTGTTAACACTATGAAGAGTGAGGTCATACATTAGTTAGACAACGATAGACGTTATTAATTTACTAGGAAGACCGACGGTATTTATCATTTGGATTGTCACCACGTTAACTCTTTTCTACAGAATCATAGCAAAGGATCATAATTTATTATAGTTTATTGTCTTATAAAAACAAGCAATACATGGATTGAGGCCCTAGACCCCACACTAGGATTCTCTGTGTTGTGGGATCTAGTCTATTTCAAGTATTAAAAAAAAAGGTTTATTTGACACAAAAGAGAATACATTCACTGTGGGTACATGTTTATTAAACACTAACTATACAGTACGTATCTCATTAAAAGGTACTGAGACTGTTTACCAAACTAGGCAAGAGCCTGTATTTTGGCTGACAGTGTTCAGTCGTGGTAATTGAAACTAGAGTATATATTTAGATTAAGACGTGAATGTTGCTGTATAGTACTAAAAATATGTTATGTAATTTGTGTAGAATGGTTAGTGAGAATTGGTGTCAAGGGGTGAGATTTATCATATAATTATTCTAAAAGAAAACTATACTTAAAAACACAATGCTTTTCTAATAATATAAAAGTGTCAGTGCCATCCTACTGTCTATTTTAGATTTATATTAAATAATATATCTTAGCTCAAATTATTTCCTCCCTATAATATTATTAAGTTATTATTGTTATTATCTTTAGTTTTTATAGTCAATAGTATATGGCATAATGGCTGTAACACCTTGTTAATCTGGGTTGTAAAATACTGAAATTATATTTAACTGACGATTTAAAAGAGTGGCCGCGAGTTTCTTGCAGGTTTCTTCTCATAGGCTCTACCCTTTGCCTGAACCTAGCAACTAACCTAAATGTAGCTTCAGTAACTTAGTAAACTCACTAACCTATATACTTTGACGTTCATAAGTGTTACTTTCTGACCTAAATGAATAAATGATTTTTGACTTTGACTTTGACCACTCGTTTAAATTACGAAGCCCACCATAAATTCCCCAGAACTAATCCTTCCCATTCTATTCTATTATCATAACTAAAAAGATATGCCAACATTATATGAATATATACTCCTCTCATTTGCATAATACCTAAAGCTGGGTGCACACCTGTGAACTTGTGACGTGTCTAGCATGAATTTATTTAGCGCATTAGCGCTGCTGCCGTGTGACATGTGTGAACATGGCTGCACTTTGCATTTGAATGTGGAAAATGAGACCGTATTAATAACGTTAGAATCCCAGTCTTATGACCTTCGTTCATCTCTGTCGGTAAGATCTAGGACGTGTTTCCTAGATTTCTGAACTTAAGAGAATCTTTGTACGATGGTTTTAGTTGTTTAGATATACTGACACGGATGGCGTAGCGGTTTAAGTGGTAGCCTCGCTATTGCCATTATGACGAGTGTTGTGGGTTCGAATCCCACACGGGACAAAACTTTGTGTAATCCACAAATGGTTGTTCTGAGTCAGCGTGTTCTTTGTGCCCGTTTTTTAGAATAGAATAGGTCTTTATTTGCTTAAAATGTAGGTACATAAAAATAGGTTAGTAAATGATATACTTAACAGATTCATGTACATTCTGCCTTATTAGCATGCAAATATAATACAAAGTTAGTAGATGAAGATGACAAATGGGTTATAAAAATGTATCATCTAGGAAATCCTATACAGAGTAGTAACATTTATCTACAAGTAATTCTGTAAAACATTTTTTTAATTTTAACAGTGGTAAATTTTTAATTTGTTTTGGAATTTTATTAAAGACAACAGCACACTTCTTTTTAGTAAGCTAGTTTTAAACACGCCCGTGCATAGTACGTTCTGATATTTGAATCCGTTATTTGAATGTTTGCAAAGTTCCACGTGGCACAGTATTTATTTATTTATTTATAAATTAAGCATACCAACTGTATAATTACAATGTTTTGTAGTTGAGACATTCTTAATTTAACATTATCAGAGTAATTAAACAAATCACAGGCATGCATGACATTTCAATTACATTATAATATTAAAGATTAGGTAGATGTTTATGGTGAAAATATAACAGTGACTCTAAACATTCCATAAACCACAAATCAAAGTGTAACTATATTAAAACTATTTAAAAGTATAAAAACAAAAAAAATAAAATTACAAAACATTATGTAGCATTACTGAGTAGGAAGTGTCTGAATGATAAAAATTTCATAGAGAAGACATCAATGTCATTGTCAGGTACGTTGGATTTCGCATTATACAATCTTGCCATACGTGTAAATGGACTATTGAAGGTAGTATTCAGTGTAGTGATAGGTGTCTCAAATACCCGGGGTTGCCTAACAAAACGCCTGCTCGTTTTAAAATTAAAATTATTAATTAGTTCAACATCTAAGGACCCATGTACAATTTTGTGTAGAACCAGAAAGTCATGTATGTCGCGTCTTTCTTTTAAATTGTTCATTTTGAAGTAAGACAATCTATCAGTATATTCAGGAATAGTTTTCCTGATGCCATTTTTTATGGATAAGTATCTTACAAAGCGAGTCTGAACGGACTCTACTTTATCTATATGGGTTGAGTAATAAGGAGACCATATAGTGGAGCAATATTCAACAGTGTTACGGACCAACGCATTGTACAGCAAGATAACACTGCAACTTTTACGAAATGGTTTTGATACACGAATTATAAAACCTATCATTTTGTTGGCTTTTGCGACTACATTATCTATGTGATGACGGAAAGATAAAGAAGTATCGAAAATGACTCCCAGATCACGGATAATAGATACTCTGACCAGGTACGCACCGTCTATACAGTATTTAAAATCAATGAATTTAATTTTACATAATATTATAATATTATTAATTTCAATGAATTTAATTTTATTAGTAAACGTAATATACTGACATTTTTTTACGTTTAAGGACATTTTATTTTCCAAACACCATTGTTGAAGAGTATCAAGGTCACTTTGCAGCTTAATACAATCGGTAGTTGCAGATATTTTACTGTATATCTTTAGATCATCAGCATAAGCCAGGCAATCACATTTTATCCTATCCAGAAGGTCATTGATAAACACCAGAAATAATAAAGGTCCTAGTTTAGACCCCTGCGGGACTCCAGAACCTGGCACAAATGGCACAGATTCATAGCCTGCCAACGCCACTAGCTGAGAACGATTATGCAGATAACTCTCGAACCACCGCAGAAGACTACCATGTATTCCGGCATGATTAAGTTTTATATACAATATGGAGTGGTCCACACGGTCAAAGGCCTTGGCAAAATCTGTATATATGGCGTCGACCTGTCCTCTGGTTTCCAATGTATCAGTAATAAAAGTGGTGTACACCAGTAAATTTGACAAAGTGGAACGATTAGACATAAAGCCATGTTGACGGGAACTAAGGATGTGCCGAAAATGTGTGTAAACTACATTGTAAATGAGACCCTCGAACATTTTTGCAAATTGAGATATAATGGAAATAGGTCTATAATTTGTAACATCATTCAAACTGCCACTTTTATGAATAGGAATAATATGACCTATTTTCCATAAGTCCGGGAATGTGCCGTCTTTAAGAGATTTATTGTAAATTAAATGTAACGGTTTAATAAGAGCGTCCATGCAAAAGCGGATAAAAATTGGAGGCAGTCCATCAGGACCCGCTCCTTTATTAAGGTCATTTTTTATAATAGAATGTCTTATATCATCTTCTGTTATAATAATACGAGAAAGAGTATAGCTCGCTGTTTTGTGCGTTGCCATATAATTATTACTTGCATCACTGTCCCCGTATACAGAAGAAAAGTACTCTGCAAACAAATCAGCCACACCACTTCCATTCTCTGCAACACGGTCACCATAAGTAACCCGATCAGGAATACCCCTAAAGTTTCTTTTAGATTTAGTGTATCGCCAAAAAGACTTTACATTCGTTTTTATTTCGTTTTCGAGTTTCGATATATAATCACGGAAGCAATTTTCAGTGCCTTTTCGGGCTCTTTCACGTAACAGGTTAAACGTATCATAATCTCGAGGGTTTTGGTACTTTCTAAATCTAATTCTAAATTTGTATTTTTCTTTAATTAATTTAACTAAAGATGCAGAAAACCAGACAGGATAACTACTCCGCCTCTGTTTTACTTTAGGGGTGAATTTCTCAATCACCTCCCAGATTTTATTATAAAATACTTGAACAAAATCGTTGCAGTTTAAGTTTTCGAAAATTTCCCATTTTATCTGTGACAACTCCGAAATGCAAGCTACATAATCTGTTTTATAAAAATTATACCTCATTTGTGAAGCATTATATTTTAGATTCGAAATTAGTGGCTGTCTAAGTTCCAATTCTAAAGGCGGGTGGTAGATATCCGTTTTGCACACAGGAGGAGCATGGGTGACTGCGGCTTTAATGCCCTCATCAATAAGTACCAGATCTAATATGGTTTCATTTTCATTACAATTCTTATTAATTTGGGCAAGGCCTGTAACATTTAGTAACTCTTTTAATGCCAAGGATTTTGAATCGCAGACATCCGAGAATGGGTCATCAGAGTTACGCCACTTGATATTCGGAAAATTAAAATCACCTAATATCAATGTAGTACAGTCAGGATATTGTAGACAAATTTCCTCGGACTTAGCAAAAAAGTTCCTCAGTACATCGTATGGAATGTAGGAAGGTAAATAAACAAGACAGAGATTCATGCAGACACCTCCGAAATATACACGTAACCATAAATCTTCTACACAAGTTTGCCAATCGATTTTATTCACAAACTTAAATGTATTACTAATAGCTACTAAAACACCACCACCATGAGATTTGGAGTATAACTGCTTAAATGTAGCACAACGATCTCGTCGCACAACAGTATATCTCTGATCAAAATATTCAGAGGACAAAAACGAATCATCTAGCCAGGTTTCTGTCAGGCATATTATGTCGTAATCGGTGTTTAAAATTGAGATACATATTTCGTGAGCTTTGGTTTTCATCCCCCTTACATTTTGGTAGAAAATAGATATTGTTTTCATTAAATTACATTATAAAAATTTACTACGTGGCATACAATATCAAACGGAATAGTGATAGATCAGTCAAGCAATTTTATCCAAACACTTTTCATCCCTAATTAATATACTATCCACGTTTTCGTTTTTACGAACATATATTTTACCATAACGGACCCATACAAATTTATATGATTTTTCCTTGGCCCTTAGTCGAGCAGCTGCATTATAAGTTGGTGAGAGATGTTCAGATATATAAACTGGTTCCTTGCTGCCACTAAAGCCTAGAACAGAGGTGTTCAGCTTGTCATCCTTGTGATCTTTGTTGTATCTAGTTATTGCAGAGTACATTTCATCACGACATCTGGGGCTCCGCAATTTCACTATGACGGTACGCGGACGGGATTTGTTATTGCCCATACTGGCTACTCTGGTGTATTTCATGATATCGCAATCACTTAATTTATAAGAGACTATGTTAGCTAATTGAGTTATAATGTTTGGTAATGCTTCGTTTTTCTTTTCGGGTAAGCCGTGGATTTCCAAGTTAGCATCCCTCATCATTTGGTCCATTGAGTTCATTTGGTTTCTTAAGTGACCGACAGTTGTTTGCAAGTTGGAGTGTTGTGAACGGAGTTCGGCGTTCTCATGTTGCAATTTATCGACTTCAGACCTCAACTCATTAACTTTTGAGATATCAAAGGATGCAGATAATTTTAGATCCTCAAGCTGCTTCTTAATATCATCCAATTCGGATCTGAATTCGTGAACCATGGTTTTGATTTCCGAACGCAAAGTGTTTCTGATCTCCTCTCTTATTAAGATACGAATATCGTTATCTCTCTCTTCATTATCCGAGGGTACGCGGCTGTTATATCAGTCGTTTCGATAGCCGCCGGGCTTAATGCCAAACAACTCCGGCAATTCCATGTAGAACGCGCAATTTTACTAAGTTTTTTAAACTTCGTAATATTCATATCCACGCACAAGTGGTGATATGTTTTTGTACAATTTGAACAAATTAGTTGTTCAATTTTTTGTACTAATTTACCACATACATTGCAGTTCGTCATTATGATTATTTACACAACTGTCCGGCAAATCTCAAATAATGTACAAAAAGACGAACTGTGAGCTCGGATTCGATCTCACGGACACCGGCGTGTTACCGGCATACGTTACACTCTCGACCAACGATGCTTAACAGTTTACGTTGAAATTGTGAATCATTAGAATCGCTGTCACAAATGTCAATCTGACGGTACAAAGACTTATTACGTGAATGACAACTTAAAAGTTAGTGTTTTTGTAAAACCACCGACACAATGCACTTTAATTTTGCTGTTTAAGGCACGAAAAACAATACAAATCCTTAAACGAATTATTTAGTACGTTTTGTAACACACTCGTTTAACAGGTTCGCGACACTGCACTACTGAACTGTCCTTATTATTACTAGTGCGAGAGTTGTCTCTAAAAAAACAAGTTATGAACTACATAATATTATCTTCTGTTTACGCGAATGTTATTCATTGAAATTAAACTACTAGGTATATACGGATTTTATCGCGTTGTTTATTTGACACTTTATTATAAAATTTTTTGAAAACTGTTACACTACTATTACTATTAAACTTTACTAATTTTTAAGCTAATTAAATTATTGATAATAATTATAATAATTGATAATAATTAGCTTAAAATTTGTAAAGTTTAATAGTAGATAATAGTAGTGTAACAGTTTTCAAAATTTTATAGTAGTTTAATTTCAAAGTTATGAACTGTACGTGTGTTTGGCGTTTCTGTGTAATATGAACGTTATTGAAACGCAGGAAGAGTTGCAATGATTACAACATTTACCTCCGTCTACACATAGGTACTGAAGAATGAAAATATAAATCTAAATAAAATAAGATAAATACATTTTTTATGTTAGTCCCTAATAGCAAGAGTTTGTCAAAAAATTAGAATCTATCTACATATTTAGATGCACACAAAATAATAAAATAGCGCGCACCCACATTGTATACCGGGAAATATGGATTGTAATTTTTATTGATGCTGTTCTTATGTTTATTTTTTTTTAAATATTGTCCTGTTGAAATGCACCTACTAACATTGTAGTATCATGCGAATATTTTTTAAACCTTTTATGCCAATAATTTGTGTTCTTATTATATCTTCTTTTCCCTAGCCTTTATTATTCCCAAGTCACTTGGGGTCGGCTTTCTAGTCTAACCGGATTTGACTGGATATCAGTTTTTACACGGAGCGACTGCCATTTGACCTCCGCAACTCGAAGGCTAACGATACCCTAAGGCTTGAGCAGTGTCAGGATTAAAGGGTATTAAAGGGCACTGACTTCCCAATAACGCCTGCCATAGATGTTCATGGCAGCCGGGACCGACGGCTTAACGTGCTCTCCAAGGCACGGAGCAGGCGATAATTATTGTCAATCAATACGCACATAATTTCGAAAAATCATATACCTTCCGAAAGTCAGAGGTGTGCGACGTGGGTTCGAACCCGATACTCTCTGCATTACAGTCTGTTGGTCTCCCCACTGAGCTATCGCTGCTCACTTTTTTATATATTCTACCCATATTTTTACAATATTATGTTTTACTGCTTATGTATATATAGGACAGTAAAGATATGAAAAAACCGCAACAAATAACATTGAACGTAAAAGAAAATAAAGTTATACCCCTATAATAATACCTGGACTCAGAGACCTTCAGCTAATTCAATTTTCTCCAACAAACCAGAAAATAAAGAGAGCAATATTAAATCGCTTACCCTTCCTACAGACCAATAAAAATCCTCTTGGAACCCATAGCCATTGTTATTGCAAGGCATTATCATTCGAACTATGGTTTCATTGACTTACACATAAGTAAGTAGTCTTCTCGAAAGATAATTGAGTACATTATTAGCAATAGAACAATAGTGAATAATTATGATTGAAATCAAATTAACAGGTATTTTCATGGTTTATTTAAAATACAATTGGGTAGTGAAATTATTTTTTTAATATTTATTTTAAATAATGTTTTAAATTTAAATTTATTTAAATATAAATAAGACCAGACTTTGCCCACGGCTGCGCTCGTGTAAATATAGATTACGTTAGGTTATTTAAAGATCAATACTTTTTTCTGGATGAAAGGTAAACTTTGTCTTTTTCTGTTCCAAAGTCAACGTGTATGTGAAATTTCATGATAATCAGTCGAGTAGTTAAGGCGTGAAAGCGTAACAAACGAACAACAAACTCACATTCGCATTTATAGGATACAAGCGTTTCAAATCTGGAAGCAACGCTGTTGTTGTAACTGCACAGATGGCGTAGTGGTTTAAGTGGTCGTCTCACCGCTGCCACTACGCTGAGTGTTGTGGGTTCGAATCCCACACGGGACAAAAATTTGTGTGATCCACAAGTGGTTGTTCCGAATCTGGATGTATGTTGCTTTGTATGATATGATGACTCCAGACCGGTTTCGGTCACGGCGACTGCCTCAACTCCGTACAGATAGTTGTCGTTGGTGTGCTCGCATATAACTACAATAGCCAATCTTGCTTTGTAACCGTTGTTTGAATATTTGTAAAACTCCCCGCGATACAGGAGTTATTCTTACTGCGGGAGATGTCTATTAAAAAAAAAGTCAAATGACAGAAAAAAAAATGTCTGATATAAAATGTGACGTAACCGCTTTTTAAACGCTGCTGTCCGAGGTAGATAGCGATTTATCCCCACTACAGCACCACCTTTTCTTATATCCAAATATTAAATATTAATTATTTCTTTATTTTACAACCAATTATGGTATTGCTTGCACTAATATATTTATTTTAATTGCTTTTTGCACTTATGTGTAAAATATTGTACAAAATAAAACATAGACTATTGTCTTAATTTATCTAACTGACGCGCCATAAAAACCGTATAAATCAGACACTGATTATAATATAAAAAAAATATACCAATGGTACCCAATACATAAAAAATCACAGTATTGTGAATATTGATATATATTGTAACGATGTAAGTAAATAGCGCGTGATAGTGGCTCATTCATAAGTGTTACTTTAACTGTGATTTTTTACTTTGACTTTTATGTGCAACTTACATCACGAAAGCTGCTTGCACGAACTACCTGTGCGAGTTACTTGCACAGGTGGGCCGTATCAGTCGTCTATACGATGTATACAATTTGCGTAAGTGCCTCAATCTGCGCATGTTACCCGAATCATGTAAAAACGTCTTTTTGAGCAAGTTAGATTACATTAACTTTTTTAGTTGCTGCGGATTCTCTCGACTTTTGAAGAATGAAAAATTATATAATATTGTCTTAAGTTTATGCGAATGTTTATATATAGTTTACATAAAAAGTAAAGTATGATTGAAATTAAACTACTATATACGGATTTTATCGCGTTGTTTATTTGACACTTTATTACAAAATTTTGAAAACTGATACACTACTATTACAATAAAACTTTACTAATTTGTAAGCTAATTAAATTATTGAAACTATATTATATAGTAGTTTAATTTCAATGAATAACATTCGCGTAAACAGAAGAGAATATTATGTAAATAAGTAAACTAAGACTTTATACGTCTTTTATCGCATTGTTAGTAGTTGTATTGTAGTAGTGTAATTACAATGAAAAATTATATTTAGTAATTCGATTCAGTTTCGTAATGACGCTTACAAGAAACCTATATACGCTTGTAATACTAAGTGTTGATAAATGTATTATCTACCATACTACGCAATCACTGCAATGTGAATCCAACGGACAAAGATTACAGGTTCCATTATCTCAAATACTCGTTGGGGATTGTACGTCTTTAACGCTCAAATTCCCGATCTGAACATACTCGCTTGAAGCATAACAATTATGTCCCGTAGTCCTATAGTTATGTTGCTGTGAGTACTTCTCACCGCGAGAGTACTACAATGATATTCAAAATTCTTTGTTCTAAAAACAAAACCACATTTCGAAAGTTAAATTTTAAAATCCGATGTAAGAGGTAAATGGATATGAATGTCTCTTCAAAACGACAGTTGTAGATATTAGTTTCCCACGCGAATAAAAACCAATAAAGGAAAAGGCAAGGTGAAATCGTTTCACAAATTTTGAAAGCTCCCGTTGCAGCTGTAGGTGATCCACATAGAGATTATTAAAACGAAATATGCTAGTAAGGTGATCTTGTGGTAATTTTTTATATTGGTTGCTTAAAATACCAATAAGATCACTTACATTTTGTTGACCTTTGAGAAAAATAATGAAAGTTATGAATGGACAAGGTATTATGTTAAGCTGCGGCACAGAATGGCTTCGATCGTGTTAATTATTTAGTGTTGTATGAACATAAAAGTTACATAAATATATTTATTCATAGCTGTTTAAAATATTTTATTTACAATTACTGTTACTCCAGAGTGTAAAATGAAATCACTACCAGAGATGCTTACGTTATATTTACGCCTGGAAATTTATATTTAAGCGGCTATTTATAGACAGAGAGAGCACTCAATGAAAAACCAAGCCAAGCAATATTTTTTAAATATGAATTCTCACGTACTTCTACGACCGAAACAGGAAAATAATGGAGGTTGATATTTCCACAATTTCAAAGCGTTCTCATACATATTTAGAACGTGTCTTATGAAATATTGTAACTGTAATGAACACCTACCTACGTATTATATGGATATGAAGATATGTCTTGAACTCCGCTTTCAAAGTAAACATTAAATTGTGTCAAATTTACTCCCATTTGCTTTTCTCTGTTCCCGCGCTTAGAATACAGTTTGAAGGAAATGGAATGTTGTATAACTTACCTCAGACATTATTCAAATTTCGAATACATAAGTCAAGAGTTACCTTTGCAACAATTGTTACGTCACTGAGCGATGTATGATTGTAAATGTATTTGTAACAAGCCGTTATCAGCAACTTCGTCTACGTGGACTTTACGTGGATGCAGACATGCGTCATTTATTATCTAGTTCTATAAAACAAGATTAGATGAAACTTGGCTTAGTTTTAAGTTCCAATCAACTACTAAGTTGTTCAGCCGACAGAAACATTCTTGAAATCTCTAAATAGCCAACTGAATTAATTTTTATATGTCTATTGTACAGGCAAATCCGCGTTACAGTTTAATAATAGTATTTGCAAGGTATTATTATTGAGTCACAATGCTTTGAGATGTAGATTTATTTCATTACCAAAATGCTCTGAAGGAAGATATTATACATATATATGTCGGAACAGCAATATTGTTAGTGGGACACTAGCGCCATCTAGTGACACAGAAAGGCATTAGGACGGAATGCCAGTGCCATCTAGCGGCGCTAGACGGAGTCTACGAGGCGGCGCGAGGAGCGGACAAAGCTCAGTCTTCGTGTTACCGTCGACCAGTGCACACCTCGTAGGAATTGTCTCGCGTTTCATAGTGATAATAAGTGCTCTTAGTGTGAAGTAGTTGTTAGTTGAATTCGAACACAAGTTATCTGACTACCTACGTGTTTTCTATTGATTGAAACCAACATTTCCCACTGCACGCTCACGTGCTTTGATCCTATAAAATGGCTGAGACGGGATAAATGCTGCCACTCCGACATCAGAAGTGGGATCTGAACTCCTTTCTCACTGGTCTTGGCGATAGCTCAACAAGCGAGCGCCGCGTGGACAGTTGCGAGATGGTTACTGTGTGCAGTAGTCTCCACAATCAGGTTGGTCGTATTCATTTTATTTCGATTCTGGGACCGAATGTTCTCTCGTGCAAATCAGTGCAGCTAACATATTTTCACACACATACGATAATTCCGCTATTTGTTGTACCTACCAACTTTGATTGAGGTTATTTTTAATGAGAATAATCTTGCCATTTTGTTTCATATTCTACCCGACTATGCTATAAAACATGACGCTATAATAGCTGTGATATTTTAAAATTAGAATTTACAATTACAATAACTAAGTTACTGTTTGTGAAGTACCTTCAGTAATTAGTTTTCATAATGTTGATTTCGATGTCTACTCGGACAACATGCAAAAGGTTAATGTTGTTATTGCATAGCTATTTAAATTTAATTGTAAATGCTTTACGAATAATGTGTGTGATTATTCGGCTAATAAATCCAGATCTTATCGTTCAACATCGTTCTATACCAATTAAGTTTAGATGACAGGCAGGTTGTACGAACTAAAATTAACGAATAATAATTGTTACAAGCTAGTAGCAAGTGTTTGTACTGGTTGTTAGATTTTCGCGAGTCCCGTTCTATTAGTCAAAAAGCGCATCGGTAGTGATCGTATATGCGTGGACTATCGCGTACTTAATAGAAATACTGTGCCAGATGATTTTCCTTTGCGTTTAATTTCGAATTTGATTGCGAGGCTGTTTGGTGCTTAATTTCTTTAGCCGACTTACTGACAATGGCAAACATGACAGCAAAGATTACATAATCGTTTTTATAGACGCTTTTACTTTTGTTTTATTGTTTCACTGGATTTTGTCTGCGTTTTCGCTCGCGTGGATGTGGGTTGTTGGGTTAGGTTATATTGGTACAGTCCTGAATGAAAGGCGCTTTGTCCTTTTCCGTTCCCCTGACAGCGTGTGTTTAGTGATGATCGGTTGAATTGTTGGGGCGTGAGATTGTGGTGGACGGGCAGGCTCGCGTTCGCGTTTTTAATATTGGTTAGGATACGTTGTGTATCAACATACCTAGCGTAATTAATGTACTTAAGTCTAGCATTTCTGTTTTCAGTGTTCCTTATCGCGTAATAACTTAATTGTTTTCATAACGGAGTAGTATTAAGGCACTTAAGGCCTACAGACATACAGGACTAGTAAGATCCTTAAGGGAAACGTTTCTTTTAGTTGCGTATAGTCGCTGACTAAGGTTTTACCAGCAAACATTTTACAATTTTGTGAGTCTGACTGTATTAACTTTCATATGCTTGCTACTGGTTGAAATGGTAAAGCACAGGTTATTTAAAGGTAATATTATCTTCTGTAAAAACGGTGTGACAAATCGTAGCAGGATGCGGTTAAAGCTAAAGCAGGCGAAGTTTAGAGCTAGCATAAGGTGGACGTGGACCGCGTGACAAGTGATAGTCACCTTAAACTCAACAAGACGTGTAGCATGACCTCTAAACCGTTTACTAATTAACGATACTAAGTAGATATTTAGAAAATGAGAGAACAAGCGGCAAAAAACTTGGTTTGACTGTAATATAGCTGAACTGATGAAATTCCCGAATGGTGATCCAGTTCTGACTCAAAATGAAAAACCGAGTCAAACTCTGATGAATCCTAAGTATGAAATGGTATTTAACATTATGAAATTGCTTGATGGAGACCGTTACCTTTGAAGTCCCTTACTGGAAACCAATCGTGTAAGAAATATGCCTTGAAGTGAAGTTCCTTCCGAATTAAACTTGTGTCATTGGGAATCCGATGTTGAGTGCATTGGCGAAGGTACCATTTGGAGTACGTAGACACATACCATGGCTATTTGGTCGCACTGTACGTACTTTTCTGTATTCGTAACTGAAACTCAGATGTGAGTTGTTCAGGGGGCGATGGGCAGCTGGTGGTGCAGCGGGGACCTGGGTCTCGAAGGAGACTGTTGTTGTTGATTGTATCGCGAGAGGCGATAGCGGTTTTGGTGACTGTTAGTTACTAGCTGTTGAGAAAGCCAAGCCATGTCATTGTATGTGATCGAGATAGGTTAACTTTTGTTCATTGATTTATTTGGTTTTGTGAACGATCTTCACTGAGAGGATAAGACATTAAAGCGTCGCAAATCAATGTGCGATTTGATGGCATCAAGGCCCAATTAGTTAGGCTTTCCAACGGTGACTATGTTTCATATTAAAACGAAGAATATAACCAAACAAAGTTAGACCCCAAATACAAGGGACCATTTAGAGTCATAGAGGTGCTAGAGGGAGATCGTTATACGTTGAAGGCATTCAACTCTAAGCGTACATACAAGTACGCACACGATAGGCTAAGACCTATGCCAGTAAGTCATGTGCCATTGGATGTTGATGATAATGATGATAATTGTAATGATGATGTAGCCTAAATGATGATGGGCAGTCAAGTAAGTCATCGGCCGTATTAAGTTCGACTATACCAGTAGCTATTCCGTAGTTGCAGCTCGAAAATATCGACTGCCTGGTCTTGCTCAGGTAGTCCGTGGGTGTGCGATGCACGGTTAGCTCTGGCAGAGGTCGTGGTCTGTAGAGACCGTATCGTGCAGTCTGAGGACTGGCACGTGCGATCCACGAGGTGGATGCGCGTATGATTGGAGCAATGGAATAATTGCTGTTCGGTTCGGTGAAAACGTGGCGATAGAGGATTTACTTTGACGTAATGTGATGTTTATAACTGGTTGTTGATTCTGATTATGATGGCACATGACTGGTTGGCTTATTTCAACTAAGATTGATTAAAACTTTTCTGTTTACATTGTGTAAAGTTTGTGTTGTAATTACCTATTTTTGAGTGATGAGATGTACGTAGTCCTAAAAAGGTTTTATTTAGAAAGTAAAGCAGTAGAACTTTGAAGGTTCCTTTATTTCAAAAGTAAATTAAAGTTTTCAAAAGTAAGTTGATGCAGTAGGTCAGGAAGACCGAGTTTGTAGAGATACTCTCGTTGATCGTTGTTTAGTGTAAACACACGAAGACGTGTGTCAGCAGGATGGCCGTGTCGGAACAGCAATATTGTTAGTGGGACACTAGCGCTATCTAGTGATACAGAAAGGCATTAGGACGGAACGCCAGCGCCCTCTAGCGGCGCTAGACGGAGTCTACGAGGCGGCGCGAGGAGCGGACAAAGCTCAGTCTTCGCGTTACCGTCGACCAGTGCACACCTCGTAGGAATTGTCTCGCGTTTCATAGTGATAATAAGTGCTCTTAGTGTGAAGTAGTTGTTAGTTGAATTCGAACACAAGTTATCTGACTACCTACGTGTTTTCTATTGATTGAAACCAACATTTCCCACTGCACGCCCACTTGCTTTGATCCTATAAAATGGGTGGGACAGGATAAATGACACTCCGACATATAATAATGCATGGGTGACGTAGTAATATAAGTAAGTACAAGTGATCGCCTCGCTACTGACTCAATAATTGGCGCGTAAGTCACAAATTGTTGATTGATTGATTTAATTTATTCATTTATTTATTTAATTTAGGTCCTTCACAGCTGACAATTATTATTAATAAACATCATAAATAAAACAGTACCCAATTACACATGATATTTGTAAAATCTTATGTAGGAATTGATCCCACTTAAACCACCATACCATCCGTGAAGTCAAAATATGACTACCCCTTGTTACCATCATACTATCACCTCGAAGTACTTTGACTTATTATTAACCACAGTATTAAACTTCTGCTTCTTACTCAATTTGAATTGAATACAACAAATTGATTTGAATCAAACCCTGGATGTAAATGGAAATTTTACTGTGCTATACTTATTAAGCATTCAATATATAATTGATTTTACATTCAATTTTGAATTCATAATTATTATATCCATATTCTATTTGTAGCACTTTATACACACATACAATTATTTCTGTTTTGATTTTGTACTGTGTTTATGACAAACTTGCCTAGTATAAACACCGCAGAAATGGTTCTGTACTTAATTCTGCCAGCGCTTAATAGAAAACTTATAATTATTATTTAATGTGTTTTATATTGTACCACGTTTTGAATTTTTATACCTATATTAAAATACAACAATATGTCAATTTTCCCCACTTTTCTTAAAAAACTTACCATTGGTTTTGAACAAGATATAATGTCAGAGTTGCTTACGTGATGAAACATTAAATAAGTTTGGTGGCTTTTTGTTAAGCGAGCGCTAAACCGATGAAGTTTACTTGATGAGTTTTAAACAATCACTTTAAGCGGTTTTAATGTTATAGAGTGTTTATTTAGGAGGTTGCGAGGAAGAGCAGACTACAAGAAATATTAAAGAACTAAAATACATACATAGTCTCTCCGAAGATACGGGCGCAAAACTTTGTACGCAATCGGGGACTAGCCTACTGTTGTGTAATAGGCATAGTTAATAATATAATAATAATATTCTATCACAAACACACTACACCATCTAGCCCAAACTACATAAGCAGAGCTTGTACTATGGGTACTAGACAATGGATAAACATACATATATACTTTTTTTTTGTAAATACATACATATTATACATAGAAACACCCAGACCAAGACAAACATCCATGTTCATGCACACAAATGTTTGACTTGTGCGGGAATCAAACCGACAACCTCAGGCGTGGCAGTCGGTTACACTGACCACTACGCAATCCAGACTCCCTTCTGCTACTAACTCATTACAGTTATTAACCTCCGAGTCCTTTTCGAAGAGGATTATGAAAACACTATGTGGGTCTATGTGTGTCTGTTAGTGACAGGCATAACTCCGATACCACTAAACCGATTGACTTGTTACTTGGTGTGCAGATACCTTGGGGTCATCCTTCGATTGAGTTTGAATATGGGACCTGTAGGTCAAAAGACCCCCGAGATATAGGGGTCACAAGGTCACATGTATTTTAAATGGAAAATATTGACTTGTAACTTGCTGTGCAGACACCTTGGGGTCATATCTCGATCGAGTTTGGATATGGACCCTGTGGGTCAAAACCGCCGAGGTATAGGGGTCATTTCTTTTCATTAATTTTACATTTAAGATGTTGAATCCTGGGTTTTTACACCCATCTCGTTAATACTGCTAATGTATAACGTGAATTTGTATATTTATGTATACAAAACGAAAGTCAAAAATCGATCTTTTATGAAAAGATTGCTGCGAAACTGTGAACATATTGACGTCTGGATAAGCAAACTGCAATATTGCAGACTTAATACATTACGAGTACTAGTGGTTTAGTGGTTGTCTTGCCGCTACACTAGCGGCTTAGCTATCGTTGGTTAAATCCCTACATATGACAAAAATTTGTGTATTCAAAAATAGTTGTTCCAAGTCTGGGTCACAGTAAATATATAAGCCTGGGTGTTCTTTATGTCAATTGTTTAACCTTTTAACCGCCCCACTTCACGTTTGGCTGTTCATAGAGGACTATTAGTGCCCACACTTATGTATGGAAGTAACAGTTGGGTATGGCAAAAGAAGCATGAGAGCAGAATAAATGCTGTAGAAATGAGAGCGTTGAGAAGCATATGTGGTGTGACTCTGAAAGATAGAATAAGAAATAGTGTGATTAGAGAGAGATGCGGCATGAAAGTGGATATAGTTACAAGAATAGAAAAGGGTATGTTAAGCTGGTTTGGACATGTAGAAAGAATGGAAGAGGAAAGACTGACTAAGAAAGTTTATAAGGCTAGTGTGAATGGAACAGTCGCAAGAGGAAAACCTAGGCGAACGTTTCTCGATCAGATCGGAGGCGTTCTGGACAAAGGCCAGGTTAAGAGCTCCTTGAACCGACGGGCGTGTATGAGGAATGTGATGAAAGTGAATGAAGCCAGAGAAGTGTGTCAGGATAGTAGCAAATGGAAATCTGTAGTCTCTGCCTACCCCTCTGGAAAACAGGCGTGAATCTATGTATGTATGTATGTACTTCATAACAGTTGTCGTGCCCCCAGCGCCCGGCACAGTGAACCGAAAATAAATACTTACAAAAATAAATACTTATTTTAGGACTTCTAATTATGAGACTAAGGTGTATTAAATTATAAGTGATTACTTAATTATTCATTTACACAATATAAACATTTTTTGTTATAGAAAACACCGTAATTAAATAAAAAAGCTGATTAAATGAGCTGTGGTATCTGGTCGGAAATATACGACGCTGGCGAATTGGACACGAAAATATTTGTCGGATTAATGCGACGTAAGCGGTTAAGAGGTTAAATGTTTGTAAAATGCCATGCGACATAGGAATTATAGCTAGTGGCAGAAAGGTCTTTAAAAATCCCTATTACTTGTTTCCTTAATCCATAGCTGGCGAAATGTGTTCGTAATCTCTGTCTATCTATATTTATGCCTACCTATATTTATAACATACTAGCTGTCCAGACAGACGTTGTCCTGTACACAGGGAAAAAAACGATTCTAAACCATTCTTGAATCCACTTGAACAAACACAAAAAATTTCATCAAAATCGTTCCAGCCGTTTAGGAAGAGTTTAATTAAAAACACACGCACAGAAGATTTATATATATAAAGTATATAATCTTATCTTATCTTATCTTATCTTATGTGGGGCCCAGTCAGTGCAGACCGACGACACTAATACCCAGTGGAATATTTTGTGTCGACACTCTCCCAATAACGACTGCCATAGATGTTCATGACAGCTGGGACCAACGGCTTAACGTGTTCTCCGAGGCACGGAGCAGGCGATAATCGTCAATCAATACGCACATAATAAGTCATATAACCTCCGAAAGTCAGAGGTGCGCGACGTGGGTTCGAACCCGAGATCCTCTGCATTACAGTCTGTTGGTCTCCCTACTGAGCTATCGCTGCTCTAAGATATATAATAATATGTACCCATATGTATCAGGTACTACTAAATAATAAATCTCACAAAAACATGAAACTATAAAACCACTTTCAGTGCTGTTCTTTCGAAGAACAACAAAAGCGTCACACCGAAGTTCCAATGCAATTTTTCATCGACTTATGTCCAACAGTAATGATGTGACGTCACAAGGTCTGGTGTTCAGAAAGATGACTTGGTACTCTAGGAGACGGATGATGATAGGTGCGGGTAAGCTTGACAAACGACACTGGAGTAACTATGCGCGAGCAACAATGACGTATTTTGACTCCACCGCTTTGGAATAATAAGTAGTGGCAGCGTATAAGATAATTTGTAAGTGTTTAGCGTTTAGTAGAAAATTGCGAAAGGTCGTCCATGGTTTATTCGTAACGAACATTGCCATCGATTTTCATTGATTAAGTAGTCGATTAACTAATTGAAATCAACAACTAGTTTACATTTTTTTTATTGCCTTTGATGGCAATCGAGCAAGAGGCCCACCTGATGGAAAGTGGTAACCGCTGCTCATGGACTTCAGCAATGTCAGGACACAGCAAAGCCGCCGCCTACCGTGAAAGAAAAACTCTCTTTAAACCTCGTTTGAAGAAGGATATATCATAACAGCTAAACTAAGTAAACAGAAACACTAATATTTAAATTATGTTCATGTACTTTGAAATAAATTCACTTCAGAACTACTAAAGCAACTAACACGTCGTCTTTAATCAAAATCAGTTGTAAAAGAAAAAATACACATTACTAGTAAAGTGTAAATAAATAATACAATATGTTCGCCTGTATGAAGTTGCGAGTAAAGCTAGTTTTAAATAAGTGGCTTATGCACTTCGTATAAGACTACTTTAAGACACTTCAAAACCTTAAGACACTAAAGGCTCTTGTACATGAGTTGAGAAATATGCGCTAGTTCAAGCACTTGTGGTGGCTGTACACATCATTTAAAGCCAACTAAATGCAATCTACCCACGCAAGTAGTCCGTATGATAAACTCCCGCTAACTTGCATAATAGGTACTTGCGTCGTGAACTAGTATTATTATATTAAGCCAGTACAACATTTATTTGACTTAGTTGAACACTTTAAAAGATTTTATTTACTTTTATAATGCGTTCTGTGAAGCACTCGAAGTATCTTTGCTTCTACAATAAATTACTGTTTTTCTAGGTATAATAACTTTCAAGTACTTGACCTGATTTTTTGATAAGTACCAAGATTTACATAAAATATAATATTTATTTAAATCTACGCATAAACAAATAGGATTAAAATCTTTCAAATCTGGTAAAAGGGATACTTGTGAAATGACAGAAAAAGGACACATCTACTTACTTTTGATGTACCTAACTACTATGTAAGCGCAGGCGCGCGAGAAAGATAGAGAGATGCCTTTACTATGCCCACACTTTTTATCGGAGCCAAATATATAATATCAAGCGTTTCTTCATTTTCGAACCAGTTTTGACGCTTTTCACTAAGGTTCCTTTTAATGCTATTTACTATTGTGTATGGTGAGAACTCAAACATACATAACTAGTCTATTATCGATTTTTTAATATTAAACTTCATCCTAAAAGTATACTTAGCTTTCCGAGACTAATAATAGATTAACACCTATTTTAACCAATGACGTGTCAACCCCAAAGGATGTATATTTTTTAGTTCTAGGTAGTTTTGTAGTATTAGTAATCCAGTCAGCCAATCATTTGATACGTTTAAGTGTTTGTTCACATTTATTCTTTTTTATTATTCTCGTATTAACCTGCCATTCAAACACCATCGTCTAAGTTTAAATTTAATAAATAAAATATTCGTCAGTGCCACTATTGCCTGAATACCTGAATACCGATACAAATCATTAAAATAATGATTTGTATCAAAAATTAAAATCAGTTATTTAAATATGAATCATTGAGAATATTTCTCGTTGTGATTGAATAACGCAATGTGTGAACGTGTAATCAATTAATCTTTTAACGATGGGTCGAGAGCATGTCACGTCATGTGTGTACAATCAATTATTACTGTGGTATACCTATCTGTCATCGGGGCGACGGGCTGTGGTTGAACTGTATATCATTAAAATAAATCTACGTTAAAACAAAATATATGGATTGAATTATATGTATATATATATATATATATATACGTACATTGGGTATATATGTATAAAACCTATATTTAGATATAATAGTAATAATAATATTTTATCATGTGATAGAATATTATTATTACTATTATATCTACACAACACCATCTAGCCCAAACTAAGCAGAGCTTGTACTATGATTACTAGACAATGGATAAACATATACATATATACTTTTTTTTTTTGTAAATACGTACCTACATATTATACATAGAAACAATCGAACCAAGACAAACATCCATGTTCATGCACACAAATGTTTGACTTGCGCAGGAATCGAACCCGCGACCTTAGGAGTGGCAGTCGGTTACACTAACCACTACGCCTTCGAGGCCGACAAATAACTACATACGACCGTAATGCCTAGTATTGAATGCTACTGCTATGCATGAGATTTCGGATTTGGTTCCCGGATCGGGCGAACCGTTTTTGGGTATTTTCGTCATGAAATTCTTAGTAGCAGTACGGCGTCTGAAACTATTATAACACATAAGTGTGTGATTGTGAAAACTTTGGTTTTAGCTATAATGTGCTATCTGTACTAGATTAGGAATTTGACAGATAATCCAAAATCTGAATAAGCTGACCAAGCTAAATATTTTTGGAAAGTGAAGGCTTAAATCTTAGTAGTTATCTAAAATTGAGAAAAGCAGCAAGGAGTCTGAAACTATTATAACACATAATATGTAAGTGTGTGATTGTGAAAACTTTAGTTTTAGCTATAGAGTGCTATCTGTACTAGATTAGGAATTTGACAGATAATCCAAAATCTGAATAAGCTGACTAAGCTAAAATCTTAGTAGTTATCTAAAATTGAGAAAAGCACCACGGAGTCTGAAACTATTATAAACACATAATATGTAAGTGTTTGATTGAGAAAACTTTTGTTTAAGTAATAGAATTGTATTTGTAGTACAGTACAGACAGGTATTTAACAAATAATCTAAAATCTAAATAAGGTCACCAAGCTTAGTATTGTTTGAAAGCGAAGATTTAAATCATAGTGTACCATGTTTAAATATGGTCACGTTTCTGTATGTTAACTTGTCACAGTAGCAACATGAAAGCAGAACATTACATATTGATAATTCTACACTATCGTTCTCTGTCATGTAAATATAATGTGTGAGCTCACTCCTCTTAGTGCGAACGCTTTCACATGTGATACGCTGATTATACGGTGTTGTCCCCGCTTGTCTCCGAAGGTGTAAGTAGAAGTCTATAACAGCCCTATTTCGTCAGCTAAGATTTCCTAATTTTAGTCTAGCCTATTGCCTTCTAACAGTCTGTCAACAGGGAGAGATGGCAGGAGATCGTGTGAAGAGCTGTGTCCACTTCTACCACCGAACTGGACGCCTCAAAGTGACCACGACCGCTCTGCCAAGAGCGAAACGACAGAGAAGATTGCCTTCTACCGGACATTTTGCCAGACTCTCTTAATTTTTTAACAGTAAAATTAGATAAGAGTTGGCTCGACCATTCCCAAGTTTCCTTTCAAGTTGCGTATTTGTTACGTGGGTTTGAGTGATCAAACCCACGTAATAACACGCAACTTTAAGTACACCATATATATATATGGTGTACTTAAAGTTGAGACATATGTATCATGTAAGCCGCCGCCGCCCGCTCGTCGCTCGCCTCCTAGTGTGAGTACACCTCGTAACAGTAAGCAGCGCACCCACACAAGCCCGCGCGCTCCGTTCGCCACTTGCCATTCACTAGCGCACGCGATTAGTCGGTAAACTTTATTGCAAGGCGTAATATTGATACTATATAACTAAAAATGTCAGTTAACCGCACACCACCGAAAAGTAGTTCTAAACTACTCACTTCTCCTGTTCATTACGGATCTGATCCAGCACTTTATTCGCTCGAAAATCAGGAATGTGCTGACCTAAACATTACTAAGAGAAGCAAACGCCGCTTGAACGATCCATGTAACGCCGCCGACATAACGCTATCTGATCTAATGGCAAGAATGGAGGAGATAAAGAAACTGCAGGATGCTAAATTCGCGTCATTAGAATCATCTATAATCCAATCCTTATCAGCTCAAAATGAAGAAATTAAGGAGTCAATAGTGTACCTTTCGGCAAAATACGATGATATTCTCAGTAACCTAACATCACTCCAACATGAAAATAACGCTTTTAAAACTCACATTAAAACCCTTGAAGCGAAGTTGGAGCAGTTTGAGATTAACGCTCGCTCAACCACAGTAGAGCTTAGAAATATCCCTACATCAGAATCTGAGACTAAAGAATACCTAATTGAAATCGCAAAGAAAATCTGCACGCTTATCGAGGTCCCGGTTGGAGACTCAGATATACGAGACGTAATTCGAATGAAGCTCAAAAACAAGGAACCCGGTCCGGTGTTAGTGGAATTCACCTCGACTATAAAGCGCGAGAGGCTTTTAAGGGCCACAAGAAATTTTAATAAATATAACATCAATCAACGACTGAGTACGTCTAGTCTCAGTATAAATGGACCGACTAAACATATATTTGTATCTGAATCCCTCACTGCAACAGCGCGACGACTACATTATCTGGCTAGAATGTTTGCTAAAGAGTACAATTACGAGCACTGCTGGACATCCTTTGGCAAAGTATACCCGAAGCGTAGATCTAATGAGACCCGCCTACGTATAAGCAGCGAAGAAGACATCGAAAAGATGAAGAAAACTACCTGACTAGTTAAATTTTTACTTTTTAAAATTACTTTAAATGACTTTACTGCATGCATAGTACTTTACTATATTTACTTGGATACTGTTATTTTATTCCTATGTTTTATTATCTACTATGTTCATACATATAAATACTTTTGTAACATTGATAACATACACAAAACAAACACAGCTACTAATACACTACATTCACAAAGTATTAAAATACATCACACATTACAACTTCCTTACACACGCACAAAACACAAGAACATAACTACTCCAAACCACTACGTTACACTACTCTATAGGAACAACTACATATCCCAGCTCAATTTCAAATGTCATACCAAAATCTTACAACTTCATAACTCTGAGAAAATAATTAAAAGCCTAATAATAACTGCATATGTTAACAAGCATTCACCCACTATTCGATAACGCCCAAGATAATATTAACAACATAGACGCGGTATCTGTCTCTGACTCGTCCTGTTGCGACCTGGATAACTGTACTCCTACTAACTTTATACCTGAATATTCGCTCAAGATCCTAAACCAAAACATTAGGAGTATCTTGAAAAACATCAACGGATTCTACACTATACTGTCTAGAACAAAAATAGACTGGGACGTTATAGTCTTAACAGAATGTTGGCTACGTACTGCCCCAAATATTCCCTACCTGACGGGCTATAATAATTTCCAAACCACGAATAATCTTACGCAAAATGAGGGCGTAGTAGTTTATGTACGCGAAGACCTTAATGTTTCTATAGAAGAACCGTCTTTTCCGGGTGCTACCGGCCTGCTATTAAAATTTGATAGTAACATTATCATACTAGCGTTATACCGCCCTCCTGGTTACAAAGACATCCCAAACTTCTTGAAAAACTTAGGTGATATACTAATAGAAATAGAAAATACGATAACATCGTAATTACAGGAGACTTAAACATTAACATTCATCCCGACCACCGAGATTCAAATAAACACGCTTATCTCACTCTACTAGCCGCCTATGGCTTGCTACCAGCCCACACTATACCTACTCGACAGAATGCATGCATAGACCACTTTATGCTAAAGACTGTACTGCCTGCCTCAGTCCTGGTAGCCCATTCCGCTTTAACCGACCATGAAACCGTGATGTTATTCCTCACAACAAAAACTAAAAGAACAGTCGCCAAAAGAACAATAACTCATATTAACTACGTGCAATTAGACAAGGACTTGTAACAAATTAACTTTAACGACATATACAACATGCAAGACGCAAACCTGGCAGCTGTTACTATGGTAAATCTTATTAGACAAGCTATTAAAACTAACTCAAAAACAGTTAAAGTGCCAAACAGAAAATAATTGTTAAGGATTGGATCACCCCGGGTTTGCTTCGATGCATACGACACAGGGACAACTTGCACAAATAATACAAGAAAACACCCAACAATGACATTTTAAAACTAACCTATTCTAGATATAGAAATTATGCAATAAGCACCTTAAAAATGCTAAAATAGAGTATGATAAACAAGAAATACACAAAGCAGGGAATAACACGAAACAACTATGGACCGCTATTAATAATATAACCAATAGAGGTAAAAAGAAAGAAAAAAATTCACACCTACTTACATTATCTTCAACTCCACATACTTCTGTAAACAATATTAATAACTTCTTCGCTGATATTGGGAAAAAACTAGCTGAAAAAATAGTGAATACAGCGGATGACCTCACGGACATAGACACTTACAAAAACATTCACTCTATGACACTTTTACCCACTGACGAGGCTGAGGTGGAAACTTTAATTATGTCCCTTCGTAGCGACTGCGCTGTGGGGTGGGACGGAATCTCTAGCAATTTACTTAAAAAATATCGAGCCACATTCATATCCCCACTCACACATGTCTGCAACCTGGCTCTAACCACAGGCACATTCCCTAAGATCTTTAAAAAATCGATTATACACCCAATCTACAAGAGTGGAAGCCGAGATCGTGTCAACAACTACAGGCCTATAGCTGTTCTGCCCGCTTTGTCAAAGATACTGGAACGTATCATGAATACAAGATTGATCAGCTATCTAGAAAAACAAAAATACTGTCCCCGACGCAATATGGTTTCCGAGCGAGTAGATCGACCTCTGATGCTGTCCATGATCTAACAAGTTACGTGGTTGAGAACCTGGATCTCGGAAAAAAGGTCATAGGTGTCTTTGTAGATCTAGCAAAAGCTTTTGACACGGTCTCGGTTCCCATCCTAATGCAAAAGATGGAAAACGTAGGCATCAGGGGGCAACAACTTAGTCTATTTGAGGACTACCTCAGTGAGCGTACCCAGAGTGTTAAGGTGGATGACTATATCAGCGATGACAGAACAGTGACGTACGGGGCGCCCCAGGGCAGTGTTCTCGGCCCCACGCTTTTTCTTATATACATTAACGACCTGGGTAGGCTCACTTTACAAAATGGAAAAATTATAACTTTTGCTGATGACACAGTTTTGCTCTTTAGTGACAATCCATGGGATAAGGTATTCACGAGTGCGCAGTCGGGCTTCAACACTGTGACTAAGTGGCTTCGAAGTAATATCCTGACACTGAATGCAGACAAGTCTAACTACATCACCTTCTCTCTCAAAGCAAACGCTGCGTCAGTTGTTGATCTTTATAAAATTGTTGCTCACTCCTGCCGTAACCCAAACGATAACCTTTGTAATTGTAGTAACTTAAACAAAGCTGAAAAAGTAAAATATCTTGGTGTGATTGTCGACAGTTATATGAGGTTCCAAGACCATATTGACAGTCTTAACTGTAGGTTACGTAAGTTGATGTATGTTTTCAAAACAATGAGGAAAGTAGCAGACGACAAATTAAAGAAAACCGTATACCTTGCACTGGCTCAGTCCTTGTTGTCCTACTGCATCACTTCCTGGGGTGGAGCGCCAAAATCCAACTTAATAGACTTAGAGAGAGCGCAGAGAGCTATCCTGAAGGTATCCTACCATCTTCCATACCGCTATCCCACACACCAGTTATACAGAGACACTAAAGTCCTTACAGTACGGCAGCTTTTCATGTTAGCCATATTACTCAAACAACATAGCCTATTGGAATATCACCCTTCATTAGCTGTTGGTAGAAGGCGAGTGAATCCAGTAGATCGACTCCAACATTCCCAACGCACCAAATTTTCTAAGCGCTTTTTCTGTCATCTAGGAGGTTTCCTTTACAATAAAATAAACAGCTCTCTAGGCATATTTCACCTAACAAAAAAACATTGTAAAATGAAAGTAACGAATTGGCTCCAACAGCTGAATTATAATGATACAGAAAAAATATTTAATATCCCGGAGTAGTGGTACCACGCAAACGAATGCACATACGCAGACACATACACCCACAAATAAACACTCACGCACATACAGTATCACTCACATACATACACCCACAAATAAACACTCACGCACATACAGCATGACTCATACACTTACACACAAAAAGAAACACACGCAAATACACCCACACGCACAAACGCACATACACACACACGTAAGCACGCACGCACATTCACACACACACACACACACACAAACAAACAAACACACGCACGCACACAAACACATACGCACGTTCACACAAACACACGCATGCAAGCACAAAATACAATATTACAATTCACAAAATTCGCATAGAACATAAAACCTACTAATAGAGATGCGATGTTCCAATCACTTGTTTTTAAAGAGGGGATGACCTGGTGACCTGAAATACAGGCCAAAAGCCTAGCTTAGGCACCAGTCTCCCACAGTACAAATTCCATTAGTATATTGTTTTTATTCATTGTAATTACTGTAATATTGTGGTGAGAAAATAAATTATATATATAAAAATTATATATATATATATATATATATATATATATATATATATATATATATATATATATATATAATTTTTATATATATATATATATATATATATATATATATATATATAATTTTTATATATATATATATATATATATACATTATTGGAAACTTAACAAAATATAAGAAAAGGTAAATATAAACTATCTTAAACATAATATCGATAGGACGACCATTGTTAACGTTTAACTCGAATAAGACCTTTTTTATCTGTTACGATTTTTATCGGAATATGACAACTCTATTGAACAGTGGAAAGATAACCAATAGTGAGACTAACAATAAAAATTGTACAAAATATATAACCTTTTTTTGTAAAGGTTGCCTTTTAGAATTTGTTTTTTTTTTATTAAAGTTAATGTCCTATACAATCTTTATGTTAACTTATCGAAGCTTTTTGTCGTTCTCGTCACAAGAGTAGACAAAAATGCCATGTCTGGGTCTCCCGAGGTTTGGGTTTACCGACTAAAACCTCCATGGTGTGGCACTCACTGCTGCTTTGTTATTGAGTGGATTGCTAGAACTATGACTACATCAGTGATTCATCCAACTGAGTCTAATTGTGGATGTAATTGTGCGAGCGATTACATCCACAATTAGATCCAGTTGGGTGAATCATGAGTCTAAATTGACGCCGTGGCACGTTTGCGAGCGCATTTTATTCTCTAAATGTCAACTTTTAGTATATGGTACTTTTTATTTTTGTTACTATCCTTTACAATCTATATGCCGACTTTTAAAAGTCTTTTACAACAAGTTATTCAACTCACGTAGTAAACTTACTAAACACTAAACTTTGACGTTTATAATGTTACGTTACAACTTAAATGAATCAATGACTTTTGACTTTGACTTAGCTGTGTACACACAGTATTGAATACACACACACGTATTTAATATAATGTATGTATAGAACTTTTTCTGTAAAGGTACTGCCCAATCTCCAAAATGTTAAAGGAAAATACCCAAAAGATAAGTCAGTCGTCGGCATATTTGTAAACTAAGGCTGAACCTGTTGTAGAAGTACATTACAGTTGCGTTTGCGAGGTATGTGATAATGTTAGTCAATATATATTTAGTATTTTCTACCAAAAGGAGTCTGGAAGTTTTACAGGTACCCCACGTAATCTTTCTAACCAATTTCACAATTCTACCTTAGACATATATGAAAGTTTACTGACTTATTATTCTTGACTATTTTGACCTAGTTAACTGTTTAAGATATTTCGTGTGCTAATTCAACTTTCTTACACGGATAATAACTTTTAAACTTTCGCGTTGCATGATATAATACACATCCGTCACTTACAATCCGTTATAACATCATTAAAAAACAGAGCCCACGATCTTTGTGACCCCGAGCATTTAGAGTCTGAACTCAATCATGTAAAGACTACAGTACTGCAGTACTAAAGAATAACGAATATGTAGTGAATGGACGACAGAGGCAGCCGACTATGATCGGAACGGTGTTAAAGAAATATTCCATCAGCTCTATTTATACACCGGAAGAGCAGCGATAGCTCGTGGGGAGACCAACAGACTGCAATGCAGAGGGTCTCGGGGTCGAACCCACGTCGCGCACCTCTGACTTACGGAAGCTATATGATTTTTCGAAATTATGTGCGTATTGATTGACAACTATCGTCTGCTCCGTGCCCCGAAAAGCACGTTAAGCCGTTGGTCCCGGCTGCCATGAACATCTATGGTAGTCGTTATTGGGAGAGTGTCGACACAAAAGATCCACTGGGTCGAAGTGTCGCCGGTCTGTACTGACTGGCTCCCACATAAGATAAGATTTATACACCGGGAGCCAAAGTAACCAGTAAACTGTTACCACCATTGCCTATGGTAACATCAGAGGTATATTCTTAAACCCACCAAAACCTTTTCGACGAATCCCTCTCGTTGAAAAACCATGACAGTGCAGGCAGTTAACTACCGAACGACCGAACTACCTAATGAAATATCATTAATTCAAATCAGTATGAGTCTAATTTAATTCTAAATTCCGTAGTCGATCGTTACGCAAATGGACAGTTATGCAATAGTAAAAAGTTGCTTGGGTTATAATCTTATACAATTTTGACGAATACTACTCGTTGTGCAAAAGGTTAAAAAACATATAAAAATATTCAGTTTATCGTTTATCTGATGACATGTCTTGGCCAGGTTAAGAGCTCCTTGAACTGACGGGCGTGTATGAGGAATGTGATGAAAGTGAATGAAGTCAGAGAAGTGTGTCAGAATCGTAGCAAATGGAAATCCGTAGTCTCTGCCTACCCCTCTGGGAAACAGGCGTGAATCTATGTATGTGTATCTTTTTACCATGTCAAAATATGGCAGTCTTCATATTATTATTACGTCGGGCCTGCGACTTGTAGAAAATATACAGGCTTCATCCATAGTATCTAAAGGATTTGTAACATCACCCACAATACATAAACACATTTCTCACATATGTTTTAGGCTAGCCTGTTGCCTTCTACCGGGCTTATCTAGGACTCTGTTTTACCGTTAAGACTTTTCTAACAGAAAAACTAATAACATTTTGCTTGACCAGGAATTGAAATTGGGACCACACGATAACACGCAAACGTGAGTTGCGCTGTAACTTATGTCTTAGCACCAATGAGGCACTCAATAGAAACCATCCCTTAAATTTTTATGACACTTTACGGAACTCAAGAACGTAATTTTTAATTTCGTGTAATGTTATTTTATAATTCAAAGAATTTTTAATAAAGCACATGTTTTACGCGGAGCTGTAAAGAATAGTTAAAATTAATTTAAGCTATGAAGCGTTTTCGTTCGGTAAACGAATGTAAAATATTTTTATTAAGGTTAGTCTATACATATAATGTGAAATGTAGGTTATATATTTATTAAAGTCATGAGACTATCTCAAAAGTTCAAAGTGATATAAGAGACTTATGCACAAAAATGGGTGAGATATTTTTCAACACAATATAAATTATTAATTCCGAGAATCTCATCACTAATAGAATTAAAATTTGTTGACTTTATGCAGTGGTCGAACCGCCGACGAGAAAACGACTAACTATCGGCGATTGTCTCTCTCAAGAAACGCACAATTAATATACATTCCGTGTAAACGAAAGAGATGCATATATTAAAAGTTGCTTTTTGACTGTTCACACTGCCGATGACGACTCGCTTTACTAGTTTTGTCGCTGAGCGACAAGAGCTTTCAAAAATAAACTCGCTCAGCGAAACTCGTTCAGCGATGCTCGCTCGCTTGATCATTTCTTTTCATGATCATTTCTAAACAGCGCGGCTTTGAAAGTATACGTATGGATATCAACAAATCATTGCAACTCTCATTGTTGTCTAGTTGAGACGACGACGATGATGTATTTTACGATAGTGTTTGTGTAGTGGCAGCGGCAACTCTGAAAAACGGAAGAAAATGAGAGGGAAAAAAAGAAAAGACGATTTTGGATGCAAAATATGTGGTCGCGCGCGCAGGCTTGCACAGGATTGAGCGACCGCGGGCGAGTGGCGCGAGTAATCGCTCGTCTCACTTGCACACTCGCTTATAGCCCGGCGACAAAACTATCGAAACTACACACTCGCTTCCCGCTGATCGTCAACTCGTTTATAGTTTCCAGTTCTATATATAGTTTATCGTCGGCGGTCGGACCACTGCCTAAAACAAATGTTTGTGGATCAAATTTAATGGATTACTACTCCGTGTGGGGATCGATTCCGCCACCCTCGACGTAGTGAAACTGGTAAAGAGATGCAATACTTATATATGGGTAGACATATCAGTAAATATTATAAGATTTGTGTAGACAAGAGTCACTGACTCTCATTCGTTTATAGTTTCTAGTTCTACTCGTTTCTCGTTCATCGTCGGTGGTCGGACCACTGCCTTAAGCATGGAACCCGTAACAGCAAACTTATACAGGGGTAAAGTCTAATTAAAGCTAGTAAATAAGTTACAATTTCAATGTGACCGTTTCAAGCTCGCAATTTTATAAAAATAGATAACCTATACTTTTAGCAGTTAGAAGTATATTTTTTTTAACAGTTAAAAAAGGAATACTTCAATACTCAATATTTTATTCCATTCAGTAATGTTATACAAAGGTGAACTTATAAATGCATCAGATCATTATAAATCCTGTTGGGCACAGCAAATTAGGAGATAGGAATAGGTCTAAATAGCAATTAAAATATTTCCTTTAAATAATAGAATAATCAGAGAAGACCTCCTCTTAAATAAATGATTAGCTGCTTGCTCCGCTAAATAGCCAGGCTTAGTTTACCGAATGCAAAGCGCAGCGTGGCAAACTGCCATAGAACCTTCACACTTCGCTTTGCTTTTCTAACTGTTAATTTCATTCAACTTCAGAACATCACATCTTTAATAAATAATTATCCTATTAAGATACTCCATACTCCATATATCCCATCCTATCTAAATCTATACTATTATAAGGAGGAACGAATTGAATTTTTGCTTGAAATGAAAAACTCAACCTACGACCTATAAAAATCTTTAATCGGTAAACTCTGAAACTACTCAACCGATTTTAATAACTCTTTCACCGATAGAAAGTTACTTAACATCACGCTACGAGTCATGGGTGCGAAGCAATAATAATAAAAGTAGGTGAAACCGCAGGGCACAAGTAGTAATAAATAAACTCAAAGTAAAGTTCTCTATCCAAGTTCCCTATTAGGTTTGCAGCACATACATATAGGAGCATATTTTAATATGTATAACGAATTTCAATTCAATGCAGAAATCTCATCAGTCTTACAAACGTAGGAAATAAAAACCTATACCGAGTTACACGTTCCAATCTTTATTTTAATTTCTAATCCAAAGGCAAGTCGCTTGCAGCTTTCAACGAGACGATTTAATTCTCCTTGAATCAAGTTGAGGTTGAAGATCGTTAAATCAACCGATTACCTACTTCGTTCGGATTCAATTCATTATTTATAAAATAGATTGTACAGCACAGATTTTTGTACTAAATCGGTTTTTAGTATTTATGTTTTTTATTTTTGTGATTCAACAGTGATTCGTTAATTTGACCGGTTGAGTAATTTTGTATATCGCCAGGCCAGCCCGGTTCTGTAAATAATAATGTAGCCAATGAACATTCTAAGTCAATGGTAAAGCACTTTGGCTAGTCTAAGTCAGATATAACTGATGACGAAACTAACAAAGATTTATCAATAATTTTCTACAATTTTGTATAGGTAAAAATGGTTTTACTATTTTAAGAACTTAAAACTCAATCTCAAACTAAAGATAATTTAATATTTAATTCCATTCAATTCCATAAAAAATTACAATAATTTCTTGAACACGTCAACTATACTTAAGTATATACATATATTAATAATAAACCTGGTACACCTCTGTGACCAGAGGCGCATCGAGCCAGATGTTGAAGTGCGCTCTTACTGTCGGTCAAAATGACAACGTTTCTTGCATCACAAGATGCAGCATACGTTAGGGCCTTATAAATAGCAATGAGCTCCAGCGACATAATCGACAAAGTATCTTTAATTTTAAATAACTCAGAATATGTGTTAAATGAATCAAAAAAAGCTGCACCTCGATTATCTTTAATTTTAGACACGTCAGTGAACATTTGAAGCCATGTACAATATTTACCATTTAGCTCCTCTAAAACATCCGTTTTTATGCATTTTATATCGAGGCTGGCCTTAGCGCTCTTGACAGCTTCTAAAGTAGTATATATAGAATTTTTAACATTTATTTTCGAAAGCCATATAAGCAAATTAAACATATCGAGAATAATATTTGAATAGACATCCATACCTTTCACACCATCAAATGCTACAATTAAGAGTGGTTTTTTCTTATTTGTCCAATATTTAGTCTGACATGACCCACCAAGTTCAGTGAATAGGTCATTTGTTACATTATTGGATAGAGAAAAGGTCTTCAGACAATATTTATAGGCAAGATACAGCTACCTGGAAAGTAGAGGAGGTACACTTAATTCACTTTCTATTACATCAATTGGGGAGCTTTTTATAAAACCACCAATAATTCTGAGTGCTTGATTCTGGATTTTTTCTAGCTTATAAATATTTGTTTTGGCACTATTGGAAAACAAAAAGCCTACATAGTCCAACCTACTTCTCACAAGCGAAATGTATAGGCAACGCATATGCTTAGGGTGTACTCCCCAAGACGGCCCAGCAAGTACTTTAAGAACATTAAGAAATTTTGAACATTTTTCTGCGCGTTCCTTTATGTGTTTCCCCCATAGTAAACTTCGATCAAGCCAGACTCCTAAATACTTAATACAATCTACAGAAAGGATTGATTCTTCTTGCACTTTTAAAGTAGGTAAAATTCTTCTACGACCTCTACTAAACACGCATAATTTAGTTTTATTTATCGATAATTCTAAACCAAGTTCATCTAAAATTGTAACGATGGAATTTAAAACTTCTTGAACACGACACTCTGCCACCCTTAGATTTTTGTTGCTGTAATAGACAGCAAAGTCGTCAGCATATTGCGATATACGTACATCACTGTTTGGATTGTTTTTACAAATTTCATACGTACGTTGCAATATTAAAAAGTAAAGGAGATAAAGGGTCTCCTTGTGCTAGGCCTTTATCGGTCCATCTCGTTAAAATTGTTTCTCCATTCTCTGATTTAATGTTTAAATATCTTTCACTTAAGAAGGACCACAAGTATTTACAGATTTTACTGCCCACCTTAAGTTCATCCAGCATAACGAGTACTTTGTCAATCAAGACGTTATTATAAGCATTTTTGATATCTAAAAAACACGTCAGAGTAGGATTGTTTTTAGACTGAGAGATTTGGATATATGTAACCAGTCTTGTTACACTGTCAATACAAGAATGAGCTTTTCTAAACCCGACTATGTAAGGCGAAAATACCATAGTTTTTTCTATGTACCATTCTACTCGTTTTAAAATCATTATATGAAATATTTTACAAATGCATGATATGAGCGATATAGGTCTAAGTTTTTGGCTGGAATCTGCAGTATTGGATTTCGGGATGGGTAAAACTGTAATGTCACGCCATTGGTGTGGTATATTGCTTGAATGAAATATCTGGTTAAATATATTAAGCAGAAATGTCTTAGCAACTTTTGGTAGATAATATATCATGGAGTACAGTATCCCATCTGCTCCCGGAGCAGTATCTTTTTTCTTTACGCAATTCTCTAGTTCCACCAAGGTAAAATCTGCCTCAAGTAAATTGTTATTCGAAACAAAACTGGGAATACAAGGAGCCACTGAGTCAGGCGTAAGAGATTTTAGCAATGTTAGTTGTTGGTCTAAAGTGAAAGAGTTTTTATATTGCCGTATTCCTTTTATCCAACGCATTCGTTGCCACATATCTGTTACTGTTGTTTGTTCATTAATAGAATTATAAAATTTTTGGCGATCTTTATTCTTAGCATCATTAATGAGTCTATGTGACCTCTTAGTCTCTATTTCCAATTTATTCAGATTGTGTGGGGTTGGGTTACGACGAAAGTTTGAAAGTGCTAGTCTTCTTTTTGCTACTGACAGTGACAAACTTTGATTCCAATATTCACGGGCTTAAAATTAGCCGAACCTAACCTAGGCGAACGTTTCTCGACCAGATCGCAGGCGTTCTGGACAAAGGCCAGGTTAAGAGCTCCTTGAACTGACGGGCGTGTATGAGGAATGTGATAAAAGTGAATGAAGCCAGAGAAGTGTGTCAGGATCGTAGCAAATGGAAATCCGTAGTCTCTGCCTACCCCTCTGGGAAACAGGCGTGAATCTATGTATGTATCTATGTAAAATTAGCCTCTGGATCGTAACAAACTTTGTAAAATGGGACACTGAGCAGCTTTATTAATTTGATTAAGAAAAAGATCATACATAACTTGTACATTATTATTAAAAATCTAATTTGGGGGTATATCTACAAAAGAATCTGTAATACTGTTCACAAAAATATTCCAGTTAATCTTTTTAAAGTTTCGTTTCTTATAAAAGGTTCGGTGAAAACCCAAGCATGCAAGCTTATCTTGATACAAAGGTGATCACTCCCTAAACTCTCACTAAGCACTGACCAGTCATAATTCACCGCAATATCGGATGATGCGAAAGTAATATCAGGGAATGACTGCTGCAGATTCCCATTAACCATTTTGACACGTGTGGCTGTACCGTTGTTTAAAGAGATGAAGCCATTATTCAGGGCTGAATTCAACAACTGTGTGCCCCTAGCATCGGTTTTGTATGACCAGTTGCTGTGGTGTCCATTAAAGTCACCACTCATAATTGTTCTGTCAGCAAACAGTGCAAACATAGCCTCCCAATCAGAAGGTGACGTATGGACCGATGAAGGACAATAGATAGACACAACGTTCTTAAGATATTTACAATTGAGTAACTTAACATGAAGTAGTTCTATACCTGGGTTATTAACCCTCGTTGAGACTACAGAGCACCGAATGGACTTGTGCGTAATAATCGCAACGCCACCATAAGAGTCAAACCTATCCCTTCTGTGAATATTATAGCCAGTTATGTTTATATTGGTCTCAGAATCAAGCCACGTTTCACTAATTACAGCGATATGAATTTTTTCTTGATTTAAAAGCTCCCCAAAACATGCAATCTTTGGCCTAAGACTTTGTGCATTCCACTGACCTATATTAAGAGCAAAGTTCTTACCCCCTCCACTGTCCATTGTTATGGTTAAATAGTTCCAAAACCTTCTCAACAATAAATCCTCCTGAAAACATGTCCTTAATAAATACTTTCACTTCATCCAAAATAACTTTAACTAAATCCCAAATTATTTCGTCAAATGATTTTTCTAATACAAACGCATCCCGAATTTTTTATATTAAAATCTTAAATTTATTTTGTCGTCTCACTTTTTTCTCTTCACAATCTCTTTCTTCTCTTACTTGTGTAATATTCTCACATTCCATACTAAAATCATCTTGAGGCTTAACCTTCTTCACTTTTTGTTTACTCTTCTTACTTCTTTTATTTTGTTTTTCTGTTAAGTCTGGTAAGCAATCGGACTCTTCCTTGCTAGATTCGTCAGTTTCCTTGCAATGTACTCCAGCGTTTGTAATTGCCTCACTGTAGGTTTTACGGTTTGGTTGTCTTATGACATCTATGAGCTGGGCACTGAAAATGTTTTTCTCAACATCATTCTTCTCTTTCTGTCTACTGTATGATATCTTATCTAGAGCCTGCTTGTATGTTATTGCTTCTTTGCTCATCAGAACTCGAATGCTTTTTTCTTTCTGGAACTCTGGACATGTCTTATCAAGTACGAAATGCGACATTTTGCAATTAAGGTACTTAAAATCCTGAATTTCACAGTTAGAATGCTCACTGCTTCCACATTTAGGACATAAAACTTTCTTTGTCGGGCAGAATTTAATAAGGTGACCGAATTTCCAGCATCCTGAGCATTGAGATACGGGAAATATATAGGTTCCACCTTGATCCTACATCCATATGCTAAGACATACGGGGGTAAGGTAGAATCTTGAAAGCAAACTCTTACTGATTCACAGTCTGTCCATTTACCGTTACCAGCCATCCTCTTAAGTCTCTTAACAGATAAAATTTTAGTTACACATTCTAAACTCTGAATGATTTCTTCTTCGTTCATATCTAAATCCACGCCCTTAATAAGACCATATGACGTTCTCGTTTCAAAATTCTTGTGGCAACGATAGTCCAATTCCTCAAATTTCTTACAGTTCAGCAACCTTTCTGCATCTTCATAGGACTCAAATTGAATAAAATCTTTATATGCCGATTTATATTTAATTCTCGATACACCTTCAATATTCTCGCTTCTAAGTAATTTTGCCATAGCCATTTGTTTTGGTAACTCTTTCAATGAAGTAACACAAACCTCGTGATGTCCTGTTGTTTGTTTGTGCTTCACAATATTAGATTGCCCTTGAGTAAACTGTTGAGTTAAAGAATCACTCCGTATCTAACGTTTTGGTTTTCTTCTAGTAACCGTCATGAAACCTTCTTCACTACTTGCAGTTTGATGCCCTCGTTTTTTTCTTTTCAAAGACATAGATCCCGGCTCCATAGCCGTCCCATTCCTGTCTACTAAGCTACTAAGTACACGTTCACATTGATTAAGTATTTCAATGTCACTTTTCTCACCATCGCCAAGTAAGTCAGAATCACTGTTATCACTTTCCATCATAATTCCTATTGAGGGTAGATGTAAAATAAATAACTGTCACTATAAGCACTGTCTAACTCGTGTGCGCTCCGTGTGACGGCTCGCGTCAGACTGAAATAAGACATAAAAAGATATACAATTTTGGAATTGATACAAAAGCCTGTTTGAGAAGATGAGCTACCAACTTGGCAAGCAGCAGGCAAGACACTCATGACCAGTCTTTTCAATTGTCCATCGTAGAATTAGTTTGTATATTCACGATAATGATTTATGCAATTTAATATAAACTATAATTTAAATAAATATAACCGGTCTGTGTGGATAATCTTGGAGGATCTTATGTCTAGCAGTGCATGTCTTTCGGCTGAGATGATGATGTTGAATATAAACTATGTAAAACTTATTGTTAGCTCCAAGCGGCTATGCTTTATACAGTACATACAATATGATATCACATATTAATACCTAACCATTCAATTTAAATTTAGTTTTCGATATGATGCCGAAACTTTCAAGGAATTTGCGTTATATTAGTCTAAAATATGTTCAGTATTTTTATATTAAAATAAACTGTTTTTCTGTGGTAAACAAAATGTAATATTAAAAAGTATACATTTATGGCAATTTCAAGCATATTGTATATAAGTTATTTATAGAATAATAGGATCGTAACTAATATAATAAATGCAAATGTCAGTTTGTTTGCTTGTTTGTTATGCTTTTAAGCCACGACCGATCATCATGAAATTTCGTATATACTTATCTTATGTGGGGGCCAGTCAGTGCAGACAGTGGTCTCCACACTGAGCTATCGCTGCTCTGACCGACGGCTTAACGTGCTCGCCGACACACGAAACAGGCTTTAATTGTCAATCAATACGCACATAATTTCGAAAAGTCATATAACTTCCGAAAGTCAGAGGTGCGCGACGTGGGTTTGAACCCGAGACCCTCTGCATTGCAGTCTGTTGGTCTCCCCACTGAGCTACCGCTGCTCTTCTTATACACTTTATCATGGGAACAGAAAAAAACCATAGGGTACCTTGCGAAAATAAATGGTGCTATACAATAAAAAACGATATTGCATAACGATTTTGCATGTGCCCGCTGATAATTTGTAACTGAAAAGATATCAAGGCCATTCAGTTCCATTGTTATTAAGACCTTTTTATGTGCCCATGATCTAAGTATATGATTTATTTTTACACACTTATATAATGTATGTTTTAACTAAACTTGTAGTTGCCTATCTAAGGATCCAAGTGGAAGGATCTGAGATTTTATTACGGAAATTGGCCTTCAGCTTTTATCCTTAGGTGGAGCATAATCAGTAATTTACTAGGAATATTATTAAAACAAAAAAAATATACACAGTAACGAGCTGTATTTTGAAGTAGTTATTTGGTGTTACTTAAACTTATCTCCAGTCAACTTTCTTGCCTGGCACTACAATGAGACTTTGAGTTTTACAATTTTCTATAAATTGATCGGCGTTGCGACCTGTCTGACGATTATTATAATGTAAATGTTTGCCTGACTGTCGCTTGTTTACAATGCGGTTAACATACACAAGTTGAGGCATTTGCGTTGGTTATAGGCATTGCGCTCAAGACCGACGCAAGCTTACTAGTAGCCTGTATGATTCACTTGCATGTGCAACTTGCGCGTGTAGCACGCGCGGGTAGCCAGCGGGTGTAGCCCGCGAAAGTAACTACTGTCAGCTATTTACGCTATGTCCAGATTATAAGACCCTCAACTTCGCTACCTACATGTATATTATGATAATATAAAGGCTCATCAAATATTATTAACGCATAATATATGGTAAATTTTGATCACACAACATGTCATAATAAGCTGATCGCAATGAAATAAATGCATCAATATGTTAATTTAAAGATCACATCGACTGCCTATTGACATTCGTATAACAACCGGCTAATAATTGTATTGGCTGGCGTTTCCACATCCGTAACTGTGTTTCAGTGTGTGATAAATGTGTGTATGTATTGTAGTGGCGTATCAAACACAATGGTCTACACACGGGCTTGTTGGAAAACGCTCATGCTGCGACAATTATATTATTTTATTAAATCGTATGCTTCAAGGATTTATGTTTATGAAGTTTATTTGATAAAATAATTAAAAATATCTCTTAAATTTCTCATTTTCTTCCATTCTTTTCATTTTTAAAAGACGACTGCCACCCTATTTTTAATTCTCTATGTTTCGTAGAACTTTACAAAAATACAATTACCAGAAACACAATTTTTAGATTACTCAACTAATTGTCTCGTGTGGGACTCGAACCCATAATACTCCAGGCGAACGCTTTCCCGCTGAGATATCTGGGTAGTCATTTATCAATTTATCTGATAACTGTCGTTTTTCCCGGAGTGGCGAACAAGCATATAACCCGTTCCAAGGCAAACGGCTATCCTGCCATGACCGCAAGCAACATCACTCACACATTGAGTCCCCAAGAAAAAGGGATTACAGTTATTTATATTTAAGAAATGTGGAATGTATATTTCTAAGAAATGAGTTCTTTTGGGGCCACCAAAATGAGTTGTTGCATTACAAAAGCAAGGGAGAGAAACGTCGATCTTATGTTATAACAAAGCCCAGTGTTGGCTTAAAGAACTCTTATTACCTTACACAAAAGGCTCATTGGTTCCAATCTTAGAGGATAAAATAACTCCCAAGTCTTCACTAAAATTTCTTAACACTTCAATTGCCATAAGAAAATATTGAGTTTCATGGGATGGCCAAAATTATTTTTTTGTTTTATTCTTTCCCCAGTGGCTGGCGTAAACATCAAGCGCTGTTTCATTGTGGCCGCTAAAATGCAACGCCTAGATATTTGTATGCATTGGCCACGCGATATCGCGTGAACGGCCATTCTGAATCGGGCCAATACACGCGAAATCGCGTGATTGGCAATGAAAGTGTTGAAAGCCTGAATAAATACATTAGTGTAATAGTAAATCTTAATGCCTAGTGTTTTCTTTTTAAAACTTTCTAGCTATTTGGATAACAAATTACTAGTCCTCTTGTTAAACCCTCTAGTTAAGCTAGAATGCTTGTGTTTGGAGTGGGTCTACGTCGATAGTACAATGGGTGAGATTCTTCAATCGAACCACTCGATTAAAATTTCAGTAACAAAGGCAAACCAAATCTTTTTGCTCTGAATCGTATTATACATTTTGATCACTAATTGCGTATTAAGATTTTAAATGCTGAAACGTTGTTAACTTTAGATTGAGGTAATTTACAGTAAAAATATGCTATCTCATTCTTTTATTAACGTTTATATAAAGCATTTTTTGACGTGACAACGTTCGGCTGCACGCACGAAAAAGGATGACCTATTGTCCCGTTACGCTCATTGTCCCATTACGCTCATTGTCCCATTACGCTCATTGTCCCGTTACGCTCATTGTCCCGTTACGCTCATTGTCCCGTTACGCTCATTGTCCTGTTACGCTCATTGTCCCGTTACGCTCATTGTCTCGTTACGCTCATTGTAACGTTACGATCGGAGCGCTCTCGGCGCTACACGAGCGAGCGAAAGGCACGTTATGACGTTGTCACGTGAAACTATCGTCCGTAAACCGACTTTACAGACAACCAATTTTTTTCGTATTCCGTTTTTCCCTCATGATACATTAGTCACATCTTCCATACAAATTGTATATAAATTACCTCCTTTTCAAAGTTGCACATTTATTCGTACTGTTTATTTACAGCCTGCTGGCCAGGCCTTTGGGATGCTTATGTTAGGACATGGGTTCCACTCATTGAAACCCTTAGAGTGTTCCATTTTAAAATGAGAAGTGACATTTGCGGCTAAACTTTTTTGGTGCCTTCAATTACACGAACTACAGTTAAAATATTATAATTGTATTTAATCCTATCTATCTATCTATCTATCTATCTTCTTCTTATATATAAAGGAAGATGTCCTGACTGACTGACTTAGAGACAATGCACAGCCTAAACCGCTGGTCGTAGGAACTTGAAATTTGGAGAGCATATGTGTTTTAATTTGTAGGGGTGTACTAAGAAAAGATTTTTTGAAATTCCACCCCAAAAGGGGTGAAATAGGGGGGTGAAGTTTATATGGAATTAGCTCATTTCTGGACTTATAAGTATAAAAATAGGTATACAAGTTATTGATTATAATTGAAAATGACCTGTGTAGGTAAAATGGACAAAACTCCCCCTAAAAAGGTAAAATGGGGGGGTAAAGTTTGTAACGAAATTATCTCAATTCTGGACTTAGCAGTATGAACATTTCTCACTTCTGGACTTAGAAGTATGGAAATAGGTTTATAAGTATTAAATTACAATTAATAATAAAATATATGATTAGGTATAAAACACTATAAAATTACTATAAAAACCTAATAGGTACTTATTATTATATACGAATTTTCGATCAGGTCACGTGTCCTGACGCAAGTTTAAAATTTTTTACCCAATACATAAAGTGCACAACGCCGCTGAAGAAGTTTTACTTCAAAAATATAATATTTATGTATAACTTTGTAGATGAAAATTGGCTATAAATTACAAAAATAAAAGACACCCACGCGGGCGGAGGCGTGGGTAGAAGCTAGTCTAATATTATAAATGCCAGTGTGAGTTTGTTTATTTGATTGTTTGTTTGTTATGCTTTTACGCCTTAACTATTCGATTAATCATCATGCAATTACGCATACACGATGTTAGGGGTACAGAAAAGGATATAGGGTACCTGTCAGCCAGAAAAAGTACTGTTTTCGAGCAATATAAAATTTACATAACCTACTAATATTACATTTACACAACTGAAGCCTCGGATAAAATCTAGTTACTGTGTAAATTATTGCCTAGATGGCACAGCGGTAGTGAATGCGATTGTTGTGCATGACGTCATAGATTCGATTGTAGGTCGAGGAAATTGATATTGGGAATTTTGCAGGAAATTCTAAGTTTCTCAGTTAACACAGAGAATAGTGTTAGGTCCGATAGTTGGCAATAGACCCACACTCAAATACTTAGGATCTAAAATCACAGCTGGAAAAATGTATGTGTAATACACCTCTGCCAAGTCTGATAGTTGGCAATAGACCCACACTCAAATACTTAGGACCTAAAATCACAGCTGGAAAAATGTATGTGTAATACACCTCTGCCAAGTCCTTTGGGAATTAATGTGATATACGTATGTATAAATGAGTTGCGATAGTAACTACATATTTTCACATATAATTTATCTTTCGAAGCAATTTAAGGGTGTTTTGGAAAAACAACCAATGTCACTTTGATCAAATTTTACAGGAAATGAATAAAACTTCATAAAATGGATATCTTGGAAAATTACTACTTTTGAACTTTTAATTAATTTAAGTACATGAAAATATATATTGTAGTATAAATAATCTATAATGACAACTACTGTCAAGCGAGATGATATTTTTTTCAAAACAGCCGTTGTCCACGGGCTATGGTCCTTTTTGCCAGAAACATTATGGCCATTGGTTGTACTTCCAGAAACACTTTAACTTTGGAGCAAATTTTTTTATGAACGTTGGCTGTTTTTGCAATTTCTCTCAATGACAGATTATAGTACGAACCCTGAAGAATCCATAGAGCTAAAAAACTTAAAAAAAAAAGTGACATTGGTTGTTTTTCCAAAACACCCTTCAATTGTTATATTGCGTCATGTACTTGCCGATCGTATAGTTCTTTGGGCTATAGAAAAATATCGCTTATCACGATTTTTGTACTTGACGTAGAAATACGAATAGATTTAGTCATGTCTTTTTACGGGTATTGGTCTTTACATAGCATAACATTAGGTTTCTTGTCAGTTTCGTGTAAATTTCACCTAAACGTAGTTATGGATGTAATACATAGTTGATAATTATAAGGTAGCCTAAGCCTCGATGAAGCATCTCTAGGCGTGTTATCCTCTTACAATTCTAAGCACCTTAAGTAACATAAATCACTACAACTAATACCGGCTGACGGCATACATTTCTTGAAGCTCATTTCAGCACAAAATTTATTTATCATTGCTTTAGAAAAACGCTATTGAAACCTTGATCGTAGGCTGTGTAGGCGGCTAGGAAAGGTAACCTCGATTGGAATCTCAACCAAGTTTGTAAAGGTCCCGAGTCTACTATTAAAGCTTCAAACTAGGCGTCTCGAAATAAATTTAAATAAATTAGGTAAAAATATCTTAAATATTAAAATTTACTTTAACAAAATGTTTCGTTAAAGTATTTTGTAGTTTTAATATATTTTGTTTTTAGTTTATATAATATCATTAAATAAAAACGTTTCAAATATGCATTTTACCTGGTTTAACTTTGTGAGAGTTTGTATAGTCTTATTTCATTAGATAGAATAGAATAGAATAGAATAGAATAGTTTTATATCACCAAATCAATATTTACAATTTTTCTCTTAATTTACATTTACATGACTAACAATTATATCAGTATGAGTTAAAATTATTTCAAACGACATTTTTGCATTGGTCACCTTAATCCTTACTTCCTTACTAATATTATAAATGCGAAAGTAACTCTGTCTGTCTGTCTGTCTGTCTGTTATCTTTTCACGCTCAATCCGCTAAACCGATTTTGATGAAATTTGGAATGGAGATAGCCTATATAACATCACGCTACGGCTCACGCGAGCGGCGCAGTAACCACAAATGCCACTGACGTGGGCACAGCTAGTATTTCATATAATGTAATTGCCTATAATATTGTACATTCAACTAAAGAACACCATTACCAAGTATTTCTCGGCTTAGTTATGCACTCGTTAACACATTAACAAGTTTTTAATTATACGATTTCTCTTACAGTAAAGCAAAACAGGTGCCACGTGACCTGAAGTAGTGTGAAATCCCGCAAGTGCACGTCATTGTACTAAATTGGAATACATGTGACATTTTAAAGTGAGTCCAAGATTATTGGTGTAAAGTAGAACACGATAATTATAGTATTTAGTAAGTCACTTCTATGTATAGGTATTACTAAACTGACTAGTTATTATTAAAAATCTTTGTAATCCCGACTTCACCCAGGGTACAATAATATTGTCACTTAATGTTTTATTACTTTACTAGCTTTTGCCCGCAGCTTCGCTTGCGTTAATTTAGAATTTGACAATTAATTCGGGTTGTACTCTGCTTGTAATAATATAATTCAATCATGATGCGAAAGACACGTGGCGCCATCTATTATTATAAGAACGTTATTGTTGTTTTCCTGACAACATATATGCAAAATTTCAGGATGATCGGTTCAGTGGTTTAGGCGTGAAAAGGTTACAAACAAATAAACAAACAAACTCATTTTAATATTTATATATATATATATATATATGTCGGAGATGTATTGTTCTCTATGGCAACGTCACTAGTGGTTGCGGGTTTAGTGGGCGTTATCTGGGTAATATGCGAGCACAAAACACAACGATGCCGGTTTTACACTATTTGTATTTAGAATAAACAGTATTTTCACTTCACAATAATGTCGAATGAAAAATAACAGTTAAGACCGAGCAGTGGGTTCAGGGCACTGATCTTACTTCTTTTTACACAACTCACAACTCAACGTTCCGACTCGATCAGTCGCTATCGCTCAATTGTGTCTCAACAACTGTCGGCCCTCCTAAAGTAAAAATGGCGCCTCGACCCCACTCAAGCACGCGCTCTGCTCTGATTGGTCGTTACGTGAATTACAATATTCATAACTTTTATTATATTAATCATGTTTATGAGCTATAGAATAATTTAACAAATCAAATTAAATTAAGAATTTTAAAAGTAATTAAGACGTAGACAATTTATATTGTGAATTATACGTGTAAATAACAATCAACCCGACTCATAGCTTCCTCCGACAAATATATATATAAGTTAGGATTAGGATGTGCATAGGATATGAGTAGATATTCCTATTTTGCCATACCTGCTGTTAGGACTAGCATTAACATTATACATATTTTTATTTTAATACTTGCGTGTTCATTTCAGTTGTAGGTAAATGGTAAAATGGTTGCAGCTTTTAAAAGATATGTTTTGTAATATAAGCAGCATTGCAAAACTGTTGAATAAAATAATGGTTGTGAGTTGTCATTGGTTCTTAGCCCTGGTTTTGCTGGACTTGGCGCAACAGGTAAATATATTATAAGTGTTGTGAGCTAAATAAATATAGATATTTTGTTTTTTATTTAGACGAGTAACTCTATTCTGGAGAAGATAACAGTCAAACAACCTTATGTAGTGTTCCTGTGATATTTGCGCCTTTTGCTAGCAACATGGTGACTCATATTTTAATGTTAAGTAACGTGCAGATAATACAGTATATATAGTAAACACTTCCTTCGGTCGCGCTGTATGCTTGTTTAACATATTGATAGTTTAAATAAAACATGACCTCAATTTTTAAAAAACTTTTAGTATTCACACAAGTTGCATAAACTCTAGGGAATGATGAATTATATTTAAATACGTTAACATCTTTAATCAATACTGGTCCTAGACATTTACGCAACGGTTCGTATACAGGCTGCGCAACTGAACTTACCGTGTGTCCACTTATAAGTACATGGTGAAATAGTCAACGGGCGGCTATACGGGCTGACAAATGACGTCCGAATATGAGGCCAGTGGCGGACAATGATAATGTCGGCAGTAACAAATGGTGGGCTGCAGCGAATAGCGGTGCCGACGTGATTTGAGGATTACGATATATTATTACCGAGCGACACTATCGCAATGTAGGCAGATGACACGCGATGTGGCATGTTCCCGCGTCTATGTCTCTAGTTTTATTGCTCTGAATTTCGTTAGAATTTCGGCTTTTATGAGCGTGTAATGAATATACTTCTGACCTAACGTTCTTTTTATGATGATACTAGTTACAGCTCCATAGCACCAATAAAGCAGGGGATAGTTTTAATGGTCACTCACGACAGTAAAATAAGTATAAACAAATATGATGTATTGAATATGTACCGAATGCTGCAATTAGTGATAAAAAACCCACAGCGTACAAAATAACATAAAAGTTTTTGATTGATACTGCTACGGCGTAGACAGACATACTGTCAGCTACGAAGCGTGGCAGCCGTAGCCGTAGGAGACGTAGCCGTAGCAGATTGTCTAATGTAATTAATTATTCTTGAGATTGCGATATATTACCACACTGTGACACTATCGCGGTGTGGGTTGTTGTCCAGTAACGTGACGTGACATTTACAAGTAGTAATTTAATTCCCTTCGGTGAAACTGGAGTTATGGTGAATAGTAATCGCGATGATTCGTTTTAAATGTCCTAGTGGCTGAACCGTAATCCTGGAATAAGCATATACTAATACGTCGAGGAAGGCCAATGACTCGTTATTTTTAATTTCCTTAATGTTTGTCACTATACATCATCGTCGTCATCTCAGAAATATAATCAAAAAGCGTCAGTTCCTTATCAATGCTATGTTTTTCGCATTAAACACAGGTCTCACTCAAAAATTCGAAGTAAAAGTTAAAATATTAAAATACCAAAACACGACAGCAATTAGAGAGTAACATTTAACTGTTTGTTTATTAATTAATTGCATTTGTACAAGAAACTCGTTTAAACTGTCGTAATTGTCGTAATTGATATACTTTTGATTAAATTGTGCGTTTCCTTGAAAGTATTTAAAACCAATTTTCATATTGCGAATACCGCAAATTAAGCAAATTGTTGCAAAAGGATTTAATAAAGTTGATTAACAATAACGTTTAGTTAAGGCCTCGTAAATGGCGTGTACTGTAACATACAATCAACCTTTCTAAGAACAGTTTATTATTAATCATACATTGTTGGCATTGATTGTAGCCCGAAGTTGATATGGAATTATAGTACACCCATTCATTACCGGTTCCTGGAATGTTATTTTGCAATTATCCATTTGGTATTAATATATTAGTTAGAATGTAAATTAATAAAAACATATCTTTTAATCATTTTGGTAATTGATAAAATTATTTTTGACTTTGCCTAAAGACAATACCAAGATAAGTTATTGTGCATTTTTAGCGATGATAGCTTCTACCCTTTTTCATTTTAATTCGTCATAAGTAGAATATTTATTATAGTTGTATAAGATGCATCTGCATCTTATGTAGCTATCTAGCTAATGCAGACTACATGCGCAAGTTTCTCACGTGAGCCACATTAGCAAGCTGCTCCCACTATTTACATACGGCAATTACTTATACGGGCTACTTGCATCGATCGTTCACATGATACCTAAAATCGATGCAAAGGTTTTAACTGACGCATGTTACTCGGGTCATGAACAAGCGCCATTAGGCATTATATCCAGAGTTGCAATAACAACTATCATAAACAATAGTTCTGATTTTATTTAAAAATATGATCATTATACATTCACATATCGTACAATTTAAAATTCCTTTTATCAGACTCTCTGCGATTCTTTTAAAAGCTAACGACATCAGCGGTGCATCTTGCAGTCAGCAAACAAAATAATAGCACAAAGGCTTGTGATGTTTAAAGTGCATTTCTGTATATGGCTACCTTGAATTGATGTCGCTGTTTCATAAATAATGCTATATGCATGGGAACTTATGTTAGACTTTTAACTTACTTACTTTGAACTTATTTCAGACGTTTTTAAGAAAATTAGGACTCACTAGTGTTTTCTTTTTATTGTAGGATATCATGGAGTATGTCAGGGGTGGAGAAAAATAAGTCAGATTTGTATTGACTAAAAACACATGACGATGTTTCATCTCGTGCTTATTTCATACCAGAACCGCAGTTAGTTTTCAAACCTGAAATACGTACTGGATGTATAGGAGATAATAACCTACTCCACTACTAAGTACCTATTCGATGCCTTAGATAAACTGCAGCGTCATGCCGTACGTATAATCAACAACTAGGAGGTTACGAAGGACACCGGACCGCTACAATTTCGTAGAGACATTGCGTCCCTTAGCGTATTCTATCGCCTCTATCATGGCAAATGCTCCGAAGAGTTATTTGACCTCATCCCACCTTCCCCATTCCTTTTGAGAACCACACTTGCTGGTCTTCGTAATCACGGATGGATGGTTAGCACAATCCTGTTTCGCATCAAAAGGTTCAGCAATTCCTTCTTATGCCGTACTATACAACTTTGGAATGGTCTTCCGGCACATGTGTTCCCTCCCTTCTACGACATTGAGTCCTTCAAACGCAGTGTGAAGAAGCATCTGGTCAGACCGGCTTGACACTGACGACGGCTAGAAGACATCTATCTTCTCCTCGTCGTCACTGTCTCTGGACTGTAATTGGGCTTTCCATCAGGTCCGTTACAATCACTTTGCTGTGTAAATATAAAAAAAAGATCTTTTTACCGAGTATTACAGTCTCCAATATTTTTTTATAAAACAATAAACTAGGCTGTATGAATGACATAGTCATTTAAGTGGTTGTTTCGCTATACCACCAAGACTACGCCACGTGTTGTCAGCTCTAGTTGTTCTGCTTCTGGGTGTTCATTGTGTCTATTGTTTGAATGTTGTTAGTGCCCAGTGACACAAGATTTACTCCCAGTGCGGAAGGTGTCTCTAAAATAAGTTTTTATTTTACAACAGAGATAGCAAAGAAGTTTCGATTCGCCCTACGCATTTTCCGTAGTTTATGATCACTTGTGATATCAAGTGTACCTCTAGTACATTTCTTCTTGTAAAAGAAATTAAAAATGTGATTTGAAAGAAAAGTTTAAGATTTATGGCGCCTTCATTTACTAGGTGAAGTACACAACAATACTACTATTGTTACTCCAACTGTTACGCCGACTAAGGCTCATTCTCAGTCATGACATCATCCAATAATTAGCAATAGCGGAGTTTTCACAAAAACTAGCAAAGTAGGAAGGCACAATCCAACGACCTTCTGTCATATTTAAAAGTGTAGAATAGTTTTAAAGTAAAAGAGCGCTGCGTTAGAAATATGACTAACTCTTTATACTACTTTGGGGATAACGCGAGAGTATATAATATGTATTTCCGCTCGTTTATCCCCTATTATACAATCATTTTAAATAAATAATTAAAAAGTTAAAATTATTATCGTTATTATTTTCTTATGAATATTTTAAAATTTAGACTACACTAAAAAGCTCTTAAAGAAAGTACTACCGTAAAGCAGGTTTTTATAATATAGTTTCGACAATCGTTGTTCTAGTTGAATACGCCCAACCTCATGGTGGCATACAGTTCAAAGTTGGTAAGTAAACAGTGCACTCTCTTTAAGACTACTAAAGTTCGGGTGATACTAGTAAGAGCTAAAGACTTTAGGACAAACACTGCAGCAAGCAGTGCAGTAAACGTTTCTATAGTGTTAAATAATGTTGTGGAAAACACACAGACTTGAATTGGTCTGTTCATGGAGTTAGCAGTCTGGTTAGTTTCTTACACGCTGATAGGAAACTACAGCTTACTAATGTCACCATAGCGTAATTTGTTTACTCAACTGTGTATATAATTATCCTGTTCATGTTTTTAATTTGTTTATATACTCAAATATATATTTAGCATCGTTAGAAAATAAAATGTTTATATATATATATATATATATATATATATATATATATATATATATATTCCAGTCACGTGGGTGAAGTGCTGTTTTCCTATGTTGACTTATTAACATAATTAAGTATTTCAGTACGCATTCTCCTAAGTGTTCTAGAATCTCATAAATCGTAATCACAATCAAGATTAACTAAATAAATCTGTGGAATTTCTAGTGTAAGCCTAACATTAAACCTCCAACATCTCGACACCTTCAAAGCTGCTAAATTATTTACTCTCAATCAGGTAACCTACTCGAGAGGCAATACGTCAAGCGTAAGAAATGACACGGTTCATTAGTTGGGGATTAATATCGGTGATGCCAAAACGGCTTGAATTCATTCATCAAGCTGTAATCCCGACTCCACCGCAACACGAATGGTACAGTCGGCAAAAGTAATAACGCAAATTAAAGTATATTTTGTGTAGGGTGCGCAAAAAATTAACAAATATATTATGTGTTTCTTTCATTGTTTTTGTAAATGTGAAAATGAAATTATTTAGTTTACGGATGACGTAAACGGTTTAAATTAAAGGTTGTTCGCGTTGCCACTGCACCGAGTGTTGTCTGTTCAGTCTCCGCATGGGACAAAAATTTGTGTGATGCACAAATAGTTGTTTTGAGTCTTGGTGTTCTATGTGTCCGTTATATGGTATATGTAAGTTTGTCCCCAATGATACAGGATTTATTTCTATTGTAGGAGTTGGTTTTACACAAACCAAAAAACAGGTTGTGATTCTTTCATAACCAAGAATTTTTGGTGAAAGTCAACTCTCTTTTTTAAATACAAGTAAAAATACTAAACTTCGTCTTAAAACAATCTATAATTAATCATATTATACAAGTCAAGGGGTACAAATTAAGGAAGGGTGCTATCGTAATCAATTTTGGCCCTTTGTTTCCTATCATCGGTCAATAGGCCGACTACGTCTGTTGTCGAAAGGGAATGTGAATAGATACAATAATCGTATGTGATGTTTTTGACCCTTCACTAATGGATACTTCACAAGGATCAGTTATGTATCACCTTACGAAGGTTATACCAAAAATAGAACGAATAAGAGAAGAATTACAAAGAGTTTTTAAATTGCTTTTCTTTTTAATTTCGCACTAAGTTTTGCCCACGTCTCTGTATGCATGGAATTTGAAAGTAATTCACTCTAAAACCCCAAAGTTTAATATTAAACATATTTACAGATCTTCATAGGCAATAAGATAAAAATAGCTTGTCTGTCTTGCCTACCCGCCAACAATATCTTGTTTTTACAGAAAACTAGAGGCGTATCAAGATGAGACATGCACCAGATGTTAACTTAGATCTGTGAAAACTGCATTTAATACCCTATGACAGTTTTTGCGTGATATATGTACAAACATACAGTCAGAAGAAAAATTGTTTTGCCTTCTGTAGGACTTATGAAAGTACCTGACATGAGTTTTCTTAAATATCAACAATATAATATCCTGAAATCAACCAGAGAGAGAGTGTAGAGTTAGATTGAATACTTAGACTATATTGTAAGTTATGAAACAAGCATTTTAGTAAAGCAAGGCGGTCTTTTTGTCAACTCATATAAAGTTACAGTGAGCAGACTGTAACTTTATATTAGTTGACAAACATTTGTGAAATGCCAATAATAATAATTAATCATCTTTTACTGCAGTTACAGTGAAATAATAGTTATTTTGTTCACAGTAATAAAAAGTACGTTTACCATACTAATACGGCCTTGATGGCGTAGTGTAACCTACTGCCACGCCTGAGGTCGCGGGTTCGATTCCCGCACAAGTCAAACATTTGTGCGCATGAACATTGATGTTTGTCTTGGTCTGGGTGTTTCTATGTATAATGTGTATGTATTTACAAAAAAAAAAGTATATATGTATGTTTATCCATTGTCTAGTACCCATAGTACAAGCTCTGCTTAGTTTGGGCTAGATGGTGTTGTGTGTATGTGATAGAATATTATATTATATTATATTATTATTATTTATACCAAGCAATATGGAATATTATTATTATTATTATTAACAGGACAGCATTATTTTTGTTTGTAAAGAATAAACTAAAAAACGATTAAATCGATTTTAAAAATTATTGCAACGTTAGAAAGCTACGTAATCCAGCGGAGCAGTAATCATAACGTGAGTGAAGCCGTAAGAACAGCTAGTCTTTATACAATATAATCGATGCTGTAGATGTTTGATATAAATTTTGAACGACTTATTACGAACTTGCAGGTAATAGTAAAAAAATATTGCATAAAATCTATTTTACGCACTCTGTATGTTCTATATAGATGTATGATTAAGCAAATATGGATCGGTAATAATGATTTTCGTAAAAAAGATGATAAAAATCCACGTATTTTCATAACATAAATAAATAATATTCATTGATTCGGATAAACGTGTTTGAAAAATATTGTTTTCAAGTCGCATTCTATTTATGCATTTTATATCCGATTACTAAAAATAATCCATAGCTACTTAATAAACATGATTTCAAAATTTAACCATGAACTATACAGTATTACAAAATTTCGCCCAATGCTTCGTTCGAAGATGGGTGGAGTAGCTGTGCCCGCTTCCTGCGTTTAATGAGAAACTGCTAGCTGTCACTTGGAGCTAACCTAACACCCTATATCATGGCAGACTGTCTGTGTACTCTGACACCACAGTAGGCATACCAGTTCTAGTGGAGCTTCGTAATGAGTTTGGATGCAATTCACGGGTTCTGAACGGAATGTGTTGTGAATTGATCAATTATTATTGCGATTGTTGGTCAATGTTGAAAATTTTGGCGTGAAACGTTGGCGTGACAAAAAAATGGGGGTTCATAATTCGTAAGTCGTCCACGACTTCACCTATTAATAGGCAGATAATATTTTAAGAAGCTCAGTGCAGGGGATCTCCCGGAACCAGCTACATTTTGAAAGTGGTCTATGAGAAAAAAAGTCTGGGATCCTCTGATTTAGACCATAAAGTATCATAGGTTATCGATTAGTGAACTTACTTTTACTGAATTTACATTTATGTTGGATTCTAGTTTCAGCCTATGAGAAGATACTTGCAGTTTGTCAGGAGAACAGAAAAGGACACACACAGTCTAACCAAACCTAACTTACATTTACGCGAGCGAAGCCGCGGGCGAAATCTAGTAAATAATATTTAGTCTTTTATTTAGGTTAGGTTACTTAGAACAAACATATTTATTATTATTACGTTGAACGTTCAAGCGTTATTAAGTTTTAATAACAACAAAAGTAAATACTTAATTCAGCCGCTCGATCTCTATTTAATTACAAATCTATGCCTATCAAGAATATTATTTTGAATTAGGACCACTTCTCAGAAAACGATCAAATCTACGATTTCAATTATCATAGAATTATTTATAGTTTGAAAAATAGTCTTAGCTTATCATTGACATCATATTATTCACATCAATAAGGTCATGCACCTAAATTAAATCACTTACCACAAAAATAATGAGTTTCAAGTACGTAAGACGAAAGAGTTCTAGTGGTATGGTAGACGAAATGTAAAAATAAAGAATAATAGAAATTGAAAATGAAATTTTTGGTAAGCTATTATAGCTATATATTTGGTAATTTATATCCAATCTTTGACCTGCGTTTGACTTGAATGAACATGTATAGATATTTTTAGAAAGAACATTTGAAGTTGCTGCCTAGCTATTACAAGTACTCATAAACCCCACTTTCCGCAGAATACTCAACATAAGATTTTGAAAGTATAAATGCGGAATATGGCTTATAGCGTCTAGAGTAGACGTTCCCAGACTTTTTTTCTCATAGATCATTTTGAAATTCTCGGTACCACGGTAGGCGGCCTGACCTTTTTTTGAAGTGAAAACTTCTTTAGGCGCGTTGAGCACTTCTTGGGTGAACAAAAATCATGGAACTCGCGTCATCGTCACCGAACGCTTTCCATGTATGAATTAATTTTGGTTTATAAAGAAGTGTTTATGATCAAGGATTAAAGTTTTCGCTTCTATCAGCAGTCCCCAAAGACTGCCCCAATTTGTTTTAGGAATTCTCTTCCTAAAAGTCGGTAGGTTCGAGACCGCCGGTACTGAATATGGAATATGCATGTTTTTTCGAAAGCAAATAAATTTTCGTGGACCCCCGCTTACGACTTGTGAACCTCCATTTTTTTGTCACGCCAACGTAGACCCCGTCGAGTCTCCCATGGACCCCCTGGGGGTCCACCTGGACCACTTTGGGAACTAAGGGTCTAGAGCTTTCTAATACTTTTGACTGCACGGATAGCGTAGTGGTTTAAGTTGTCGCCTCCTCACTGCTACTGTATCGAGTATTGTGGGTTCGATCGTCACAATAGATAAACATTTTTGTGATTCACAAGTGATTGTTTTTTGTGTTAGTTGTTTTGAATCTGGGTGGTCTTTGAGTTCGTTGTTTGAATGTTTGTAAAGTTACCCATGACATTGAAATGACACCTGGTGTGAGCGTTGTCTTTTTAAAAACAAGAATAGAAATCTTAAAAATCAATATCCTTATTTTGTGTGAATATTTTTATTGCGTCTGGGACTGACTCAATGGCAGTGAATGTGCCTATTGTGCATGAACTGGGCTGCTCGAGTCGCGCAAAACATTATTGTGGTTTTATTTCAAGAAATAGTATGTAACAGCAAAGAGTCTGATACTGTGGCCGGTGCACATTTAAGTCTCGCCTCTATACCTAAACATATAGCTGGAGATAAATATGTGAAATACACTTCTGTTACCCCTCCAGAGACAAAGGCGTGAACCTAAGTATGTGTGTTTTCCATAAAACGGGGTAAGAGACGCGAGTAATATGTTACATAAAGCATTATCTTAAGTGTCATTATTTACACATAATCCCGATTACCATACGCTAATATTTACGTACATTACATAAAACATGATGATATATATAATATTTTTCTAGTAAATTACAGAATATTTCAGGACTATATATGTTGTGTTTATATATATAATATGTTGTCTAATGTTATTGTTATGAATATAACCACAAATTGCTTATTTATGTTTATGTTTTTGGGAATTTTCTATGTCTACGTAATAGTATTACATGATGAATGTCTGAAGGGACGCTTGTAAACGTGTTTCAAAGACAATACAGATACAATACGTTGTGCGTATGGAAGTTTGTTTCTTTTAGGCATAAAAAATATCACTAGGTTCTTACGATATGAAACATTAAAAGCGTACTAAATAACTGAATTTGTCCACAACGAGAGATATTAGTGAACTGATAAATTAATACAACAATCGTAAAAACACAATTTTTCTTGAACCCAGGTGTTTTACACTATTATATTCGGCAACTTCCTTCACCACAGTTGTAAAAATAATGCCTCGTTGGTCCCACAACTTAGATTCGCGCTTATAAGCTCGAGCGATCATGAAGCGTGGCTTATCTTATCTTATGTGGGGGCCAGTCAGTGCAGACCGGCGACACTTCGACCCAGTAGGATCTTTTGTGTCGACACTCTCCCAATAACGACTGCCATTGATGTTCATGGCAGCCGGGACCGACGGCTTAACGTGCTCTCCGAGGCACGGAGCAGGCGATAATTGTCAATAAATACGCACATAATTTCGAAAAGTCATATAACTACCGAAAGTCAGAGGTGCGCGACGTGGGTTCGAACCCGAGACCCTATGCATTGCAGTCTGTTGGTCTCCCCACTGAGCTATCGCTGCTCTAAGCGTGGCTTAAATTATCGCTTCAGCCAGTGTTACTGATTTGTGTAACTGATTTTCAATTTGAAAATTCTAAGCAATACGCTCCCATTATTACATGAAACCTAAGTCTTAGTTAATAAAAAGTACGTGTAATACCTGCCTGCCTCTTGAGAGATTCGGCGTGAATCTACATTTGAAATAACCTTGACAGTCAAAACTATGCAATACCCCCGAGAAACAAAAAATACCATTTACCATAAAAGTTAAAATTATCCCTCTATAAACATCCCAAATGTAAAAAGGAGGAAAACGTCCCAAATATCTCTGGATGTTTTATTAAACAGATAAAATATTTTATCTGACATTTTTACATTGCCACTTTTCTTCAAGCTTGGCAATGACTATGAAACCTTGAAATTGAGTTACCTTTGAAATCGTAAAAGGTGTTATACCGCTTACTTTCAACAACTAATAGAAGGTGTGATTTCGCAATGAGACGGTTGTAAAAGACAAAGATGACTGGATTCATGAGGAAGGCTTTTTGCTCAATTATGGAGGGGCCTTTTTTAGTATGTAAGCCGAAGCCTACAAAAAATAAAAACATTTGAGTATTAAATGTATTATTTTTAATATAAACGATAACCAGGTTGGAGACAATTGGACTGTCTTCAGTTCAATCTCACGACACACACCTCGACCTTTCGAAGTGACGTGCGTATTAATAGTTTTCACTTTGTAATTAGTACTCGCTTTGACGGTGAAGGTAATTATGGTGTATAATTGCATGCGTGAAAGTGCTCCATAATGCTTTTAAAGATATGTGACGTCTGCTAACCCGCACGAGGCCAGCGTGGTGGACTACGGTCAAACAATTATCGTACTGAGAAGAGCTCAATGCCCTGCTCGATCCTATTTATAACTGTCACTTTACTATGTGACAGTTTATAAACATGATTGATATTATTATTATAATGGAATTCATCCTAACTAATATTATAAAAGCGAAAATGAGTTTGTTTGTTTGTTACCTTTTCACGCCTAAACCACTGAATCGATTATCCTGAAGTGTTGCATATACGTTGTCAGGTATACAGAAACGGACATAGGCTACCTTTCATCCTGGAAAAATTACTGTTCCCGAGGAAAACAACAATAACGTTCTAATGATAATAGATGGTTCCACGTGTCTTTCGAATCATGATTGAATTATATTATTACAAGCACAGTACAACCCGAATTGATTGTCAAATTCTAAATTAACGCGAGGGAAGCCGCGGGCAAAAGCTAGTTATGTAATAAGTATCACTTTATACTTTGCAGTACTAATGCACAAAAGTGTGACTGCTGTGCATGAGGTCTCAGGTTCGAATCCCGGGTCGGGCCAACAAAAAGTTATTGGGTTTTTCAGTTAAGAAATCTCAATACGAGCCCAGCGTTAGGAAAGTTGGCGGTGTTAAACTCGGAAAGTACGTAAAGCCGTTGGTTCTGTGCCTGAACTCTTTCCGGTCGTGTTGGATTATCCGTCCTATCGGATCATGAGGGTTAAGGAACAGAGAGTGCACTTATATTTGTGCACATACTTGTGCACTATAATATCTTCTGCGCAGATGGCCAGTCTCCGTTAAGATTGGCCGCCGTGACCGAAATTTGGTCTGGAGGACATTATTATAATACAATAATACCAAAATAATAACCAATTATATATTAAATTATGATTTGAAGTAATACAAATTTTTCAATTATAGTTTTCTAATAATTAAAATGTAACTCGTCTAATTATTTACTCGATAAGTAAAATGAAAATATATGCGAGCTTCTGGTAAAATATAGAATATTTTTAATAATACGTACATGTACATAACACATTTATATAACCTATGTTCAGCATATAAAGATTATTATTACTATTACTCTTACATACCACACTTTGAAACAAAGTGCAAGTCTTTATAAGGGTTTTATTATGGTAAAACTCTCTGTTTATAAAGAAAATAGGTTGCTGTCTATCAGAATCTATTAACTGGGAAAGTGGGTCATCGTCGCGATGTCTCGTCAGTTGTTTTTATATAGAGATGATGGTCAGATGTTACGTAATTGTTTACTTATATTTTGTGACCAGTACTTACTACCTACTACTCGGTCGTTTAGGTAAATGAAATCCGTCATTGCTTTGTATCTTTATCTCCACAGTTGACACATCATCGGGATCGTTGATATTAATAAACAATCCAATCTAAATTTTTTTGATTTATATTACATACTAGTTTTTCCCCGCGTAAATACTGGTTGTGTCAATCTTCCATACCTCGGGAACAGTTTTTTTCTGAGTGTGATACCCTCTATCCTTACCTGTACGTACGTACGTAACGTTTATGCAAAATTTCATGATGGTCGAGTAGTTAAGGCGTGAAAGCGTAATAAACAAACAAACTCACATTCACATTTATAATATTAGTTAGGCTTTATAGGCATAGTCTCACGACTAATTATGAAGTCACGAAATGACAGGAAGAAGTAATACAAATGTTGTCAAGCACAGTAGAGCAAACCTACTGCGGTCTTCTGGACACAGTTCCAAACTTCGTGCTGAAGAATTTCTATACAGAGAAGCTCAATAAGAAGCTCAATTTTTCGCAGCCCGGCATTCGAACCTGATACCACATGCACATTCACCACCGCATCGCATCTTAAGTTGTCTTTTTAAATTGGAGTATAGAAATTATTTTCGTAGTTAGAATAACTTTTAATGTTAAATCTCAAAGCTTTGAATTGAGATGATTATTAATTTAACCATACGTCTGCCAGTAACCGCAATAAGACAACTGTGGTCAGTGGGCAAGGCAGGGGAGGAAAGTACTGGCTAACCGCTTCAATAGTCGGGATTTACGTCATCTGTCACGAAGGTAGTCATTATAATTATATGAATTTGTATTAGTTAGACTGTGATGCTACGAAAGCTTATAATCGATTTCAACTTAGTATTTTAGGTATTTTGTTTACTACACTATTCGCTATTTTTTCTTGCAACTGTCGCCGCGCCGGGTATTCTGTTTACGACGGGACAAAAATGTGTGTCCATCCAATCCACAAATACTTGTGGTGAACCTGGGTGTTCTTTGTGTCCGGTGTTCGAATGCCTGTAGAGTCCTCTGCGATACAGGAATTATACTTAATAATAAAAAATAACATATATATCCAACAATAGGTATGTTTAGGTCCCACGTAAAGAGGCTAGACTTTTACCCTCTACCGGCCTAAATTCCTGACTCCATATGCTGAGGGCTAGGCGAGAGTTGTGTTATAAAAGAAAGAAAAAAATTATATATTTTTCCTTTTGTTAATTTCCCAACGACTGAAGACTAGATTGTAAAGAATCCTACATTAACCTTGGGTTATTACTTATGATAACAAAAATTTCAAAAATGTTCTAGTAGTAAATTATTTTTATCAGTCTTTCATTACTTTTTTCCTATCAAATTATTGCAAGTACTAGTAGTAATATAAACATTAGCTGTGTAAGTTTGCAACTGCATCAAAAAGAGATCTGGCATCGAACAAAGATTATACATTAGCCGTAGTTCACGTCGAGTATAATAAGTTTTTATGACAGCACTTCAATTATAGACAATCCAGTCATTAATTATAACTATAAGATTTCTATAGACACACAAGGGATTACGATATTAATAAAGAGATTTAAATTTCGCTCGTTATCATTTTAATGTCTTTTGATATTAATGACTACTTTAAATAGGTATATTTATGCTTAAAGATAATAGAGTTTATTATTTCACTCCACTGTCTGTTTATCTGACATGCCTGCCAAATTAAGATAAGCGTGACAGGTTACAATAAAAAAGAAAAACCTTAAATTATTACAATGGCTAATGGACTTTAATAGATAAGAGTGATAATAAAATTAAACTCACAAAACAAATATAGCCGTCATCTAAATGATTAAAAAAGCTATGTTTGTTTTGAAATTATTCAACTAAAATTACAATGTTATAAAATTCTCAAAAAAGAATGTTCGTGATCGTCTTCTAGTTATAATTCAAGTCTTAAGTCCAAGTCTTACCATTTAAATATAAGTGCGTTTATTCGTATATTCTAATGTATTATTAAACTAAAAAATATTATTTAATTTGAACTACAAACTAAATGTGAGCTTTCTCAATACTCAAGATGTTAAAGTATCCACGTCAAACACATTTCTGGCAAAAAATAGAAAGCGAATTTGCGAGGCACTTAGATATGCTGACATAGTGTGCTCATGGCAAACTGTCTTATCATATAAACCTATTTTCTGTAGATACTCAAATCTAATCACATATATGTGAGGTTTATTCAAACATCTTTATACACGAGAAGCCATTTTTCTAATACATTTTTGATATATTCTACATTAAAGTGAGACAAAATCTTAACTTAAAGGTAAATGTTTCAGAAAGCTGATACCGCCGAAGAGAATACACTCAAGAAATTCCCTGAAGACATAATATATTTCTTATAAAGGGCATTGTACAAAAAATTGTCGTGGCACAGCATCAATGGCCTGTAGAATGGGCTATCCGGTGAAATTTCGTTTGAAAGTGATATATTGGCTGGTTCGCGCGTCCAATCTGGTTGATTTACAGGACCAATAATCTCTGTCGTCACGCGGCGCCCGTCAGGTGTCAAGCGGAGCCACGGCATACCATTGTCACGTACGACACAATAGAAACATACGGATTGAAAATGCGAACCGACCTGCTAATGGTTTCTGCGAAAACTTTTACCGGAAATTTGATACCAGTATTTTCATATAATGTTTAAAGACCATCTTTATTGAACAACTAACTTTTGCCCGCAGCTTTGCTCACGTTTTGAACGAAAAATACTTAATATCCTTTTCGTATCTGTGACAACGTGTATGCGAAATTTCGTGATAATCGGTCGAGTAGTTAAGGCGTGAAAGCGTAACAAACAAACCCACATTCGCATTCATAATATTAGTTAGGATTAGATCATTGATTTAGATGCCAATTGACAGCCTTGCCTTGTCTTGGTCTTCTGGCTAGTTAGTATACGGCTGCAGATGACACGGCTTCTAGTCCCAGGTCAAGCAACCAATTATTTATTTTATCTAAAAATTCCTTATAGCAACTCGAAACCAAGAAGTTAGCTATGTTCCATCCCCGTGTCTTTAAAACCAAAAATCCGTTAATTCTGCACTTGATTACACTCCATTGATATAGGAATCTCTAGTCAATTGGGCACCCTACCAGACTCTGTTCTGGTATATCTGGCTGGCAGAAGAAGAACTTCGTTGTCAAAAAAAAATTTTTGACAGCTGTACACTTTTGCTGACTTGACAATCACACCAAGTCTTTACGCACATCAGTTGCAGTCACAATCACTGTAGAAATAGTAAAAGAAGAAACTAAAATAAAACTGATGTTCTTTGAATGTTTAATATTGTGAAAAGGCATGCGCACACTACACACTCTCGTATATCAACGGTACTGCAAGCGAGCAGCAAAAAATGTCGGATTAAGGTCAGATAGACAATGAGGCAGGGCAGACACTGACGTCCAACGCCTGTTTTCCTTGGCCTCGAGTCAAATGTTGCATTTGGAAAATGAAATGTTTCCTCGCTAAATTTTGAAAAGCTATTGTGTCCCGGTATTAAAATATCTATTATGTCTGAAAATTGCACGTTCGTGTCTGTTGAATACTATTCAGTAAAAATAAACGATGTTATCCTTAACTTGGCCAAGAAAATAAGAGTTGGATATTCTTTTTATAAGTAATATGGTTACTCTGTTTGTGTACAGCCAGTTACATTGTTCACTGGTGAGTTTTGTTTGAGTAATAAAAGAGTTTGTTTTTGGTTGATCTACTAAACATTTTATAAGAGATTAGGAAGTTATTATAATAAAATACATATATAGTTTCACGGATATTTATCGGACGGGGCAGGTATGTATTAAGCTGTCATGTTTAGTTTTAGGTCCTACGTAGTTCAAAACTTCGTGCTGCAGGTAGGATTATTTTTGGGGAAAATCCATAAAACTTTAAACGATCCGGGAATCATAATCGATTCTCATGCGCAGCAGTTGCATTCACTACCGATGCAATGGTTAATGCCATTTTTACTAGACAACTAGCTGTACCAACAGATGTCGTGTACAAACAAAAAAAGAAAAAGAACAGCAAATTTAAACCATTCTCGAATCCACTTTAACTCACACAAATTTTTTTATCAAAATCGGTCCAGCCGTTTAGGAGGAGTTTAATTACAAACACACGCACAGAAGAGTTATATATATAAAGATACGGCAGATCAATCTTTTAAATAATACTAATATAATCACGCTCGAAATAAGAGAAAATTAATAATGCAAACTAAATGAAAAAATAATCCAAGCATGAATTAACTAAATACCAGCCTTGTTGTAAACTGTCCTACTACTGGAAAAGGGGCCTGTGCAGAAGTAAAAAAAAAAATTTTAGTCTATTTCAGCACTTGGATTAATTCCAATAATTTGGGGGCCCCGTTCACTAAAATTGTACTCGTTTACGTTCACTATAAAAGCAAGCAATAATTACCTATTAATTTATGTTACAACTCCAATAAATTATATGTGTATCATAAGGACGTATACGAGATTTCTAGTAAAGAAAGAAAGAAATCTTTATTGCTTTACAGCTTTTAGGTGCTAGTAGAATTCCATTCATTCATGATACAAATAAACAAACAATCTATTCATTGCCGCCTGTTCTATGTGAAGATTAAATTGCACAACTCACTAAACCAACTTCGGCTTATTCTAATAATGCTGGAGTGATAGCATACAGCCAATTAATGCCTTTCTATATTCATTAGTTAGTTGCCACACAAAACCACAAAATACGAAAAGACAGACAGACCGACTTAAAAATCGCTCTCGAAAGCATGAAAGTCGGTCGTATGAGATTGTACTTCAGGTCCACAGAATACCTCATTGGCGCAGCGGTACGGAATCAAACTGCTGGTCAATGTGTGTGTGGTCTCGCGTTCGTTACCTAGGTTAGATAATGTGTCATTAGGTTTTTCTGCTAAGAAACTCTCAGTAGTCTGTGTCCGGTTATCGGTTATATACCCTCTATTACGTGACAATACCATACTTGGCAAAATATTTATAATGGAATATACCTTTCTCTACCTTCAATGTTTTAATATTTATTAAATTTTTTAAGAGAAATGTTCCACTCATTTATTAAATCTTGTGCTACGGGGTACCATACGAACATTTAAACAATGGACATAAGAACACCCCGTGTTGTTGTTCCGTGTGGGAATCGAATCCATAACACTCGGCACAGTGACAAAGGCCAGGCAACCACTTAAACCATTTTACCATCAGTGCATTCATTTAGTGTTCTGCCCACTAGAACCAAAGTCGCTATACACACACATGCTTATGTGTGTGTGTGAGTCCGTATGCTTACGCGCGACGTGCAAAGCCGGCCATTTGTATCAATATAATCTGTGATATAACACTGATTCGCTGATATCAACCCTTTCAGTGCCAGGGTCGTTACACGTTCAATGACCATTGTTTATCTAAGTCTGGGTTTCGCCGCGCTTAACATTTAAATGCGCAACGTATATATGAAATTTATGTACGCATTTAGGGGTGATGTATAATATCAGTGATAATCAGACTGGATTATAAACAAGGGTTCTTAAATTATTGGCGAAAATACTTTATGGCTGGCTATGGCGTAAGGAGTTAGGCGTGGTAAAATTAGAGGAAGGTATCTCCATTGCAATACTAGCAAAGACATCGCCGTTAACTCTATCTTTAAAAGATCGTATGTAACATTGAGTTTTATTAAATTTGTATAGGTTTAAAGATAGAGAATATTGTCAAGCCTATTGAGGCTGGAGTTGGTTTTTGTGTTGCGTTTACCATAACTTTTCCCAAAATAAAGTACTCAAGGATTTGTTTACACACTTGGTATATAGGCATCAGCTATGTTCATTGAAACCAGATAAACAGAAGCACACGAAAATAGACTTTGATGTTTGCCTGGACATGAACCAAATTTAGTAAAACACTAAAACAAAATTAATCGATTGAGAAAAGAATTAATATCTTTATTTAATTTCATCAGGAAAAATAGATTTTGCTATTTTAAATAAGCAAATGAAGGCAATTGGACGTATTTTAAGTGTTTAAATAAGCAGCTCAGGTACAAATTTAATTGAATAATTATAAGTCCCTAGGGCACATTTATATGTATATATTACATGACTTTGGTGCCTTAACCATTAAAATACGAGTCCTCGTGCACCGTTAGTTGTAATACAACTTATAAATTTCGCCAGCTATCGTTTGAAGTCATACATATTATTGCCTGACTTCGTACTGCTTCTAAGAACGTCTAAACAAAATACTTAATTACGCTTCTGTCAACTCGTGAATCAAACTGAAGACCTGCGACTAAAATGGTGCCTTGGCCTATATAGTTAAAATAACATGTCTCCTATTTGACTTAGCTAAGTCTAAAATATGACTTGGCTTTTCACTTTGCAGATGATAACAGAACTTACTTGCACTCAACGTCGCAATGAACCCTGTGTAGGAAATCCGCAGTGGCTGTAGCAAATTCACTGGGTCTTTATCAAATAGATCGCATTTTCTAAAGACCCTTATCAATGGGAGCCTGTGACAGGCTGTTAATGAAGTAGCTTACTCTGATACTATACTCGACGAAAATGCGATGAAAGCGCGTTAGCTGCTTTGAGTAAGGTTGCGTTGTGTCTGTCAATGCATCTTGGAGATGCAAGTTGTAATTATAGAAAGATAGATGTGCCCGCGGTTTCACCAGCGTTTATGATTACTGCGCCGCCCTCGTGAGTCATAGCGTGATGTCATATATCCTATAGCCTTCCTCGATAAATGAGCTATCCAACACACAAGAATAATTTTTCAATTCGGACTAGTAGTTCCTGAGATAAGCGCGTTCAAACAAACAAACTCTTCAGCTTTATAATTATAGAAAAACTTGATGTTCACGCGGTTTCACCCACGTTTATCGTTACTGCGCCGCCCCCCGTGGGTCGTAGCGTGATGTTTTATTAGCCTATAGACTTCCTCGATAAATAGGCTATCCAACACAAAAATAATAATTTTTCAATTCGGACCAGTAGTTCCTGAGATTAGCGCGTTCAAACAAACAAACAAACTCTTCAGCTTTATAATATTAGTATAGATTACTACAATTTAAAAATAAGTTCAGTTTTGGTCTATTGGAAAATTATGTATTGAGTAATCGTTAAAGTAACACCGTAAAACATTGTAAACATTTCTTACAAAATGTATTTCGATAAAAGTAGCGTACCTTTTGAAATAGGTTCATAAAGTATTACAGACGCTTTAAAATGGACTGAGTCGATCTCAATACAGATGCGACGTCCCGTAAATATTTTATGATCGACATTGTACCTTTTCAATGCAGTGGATGGAGATTGTATCACAAAACTTCCTATGTAAGTTCTATTAGAATCAATTTATTTTAAGTGTGTATACAGATACAGGTTGTTTTATTACAGACACAATTTCCTGAAAATATGTATCATAGTTATGGTTATTATGAATGACAGTGCCGTGATATAAAAATTTCACTAGTGATATCTTATTGGCACAGTCTTTTTGTTAGTGTTTGTTTTAAACTATATTACATGATGGCCAATAAATTAACCATTTAACTGAAATTCAACGTTGCATAAAATTAACATTGACTACAAAATATTTTCTTAATAAAAAAATAATACCTTGGCTTTTACTCTACATAATATTTCAGCAAAATGTACAATATGTTTAATGGATTTAACTTATAAAGAACGACATGTATTGTGATAATTATAATTACTCAGTATCAACTGTATCAAGGTCACCTGCTCAGATATGTCAAAGGCATTCACATGAGAAAATTGATGCACCAGATTGTAACCTCCAGTGAAGATTATGACAGAAGCATAGAGTATGCCCTCGTGACGTACAGTAGTACGAGCTAAATCACCTATCCTGAATTCTCACCGCACTCAATTCTCTCTTAGACGCCCAGCCTAAATGCAACGTGTTTGCGGATGAATGGCAGACAATTTTATCAGTGTGCCTGAGATAAGTGCATGAATATTCATATTTAAGTGTGTTTTATTTTTGTATGATTTCATTTTGTTTTATATTCTTCACTAGATTTTGCCTGCAGCTTTGGTCGCCTAAATGTAAGTTAGGTTAGGTTAGATTTGCTTACTTTTAGATCGGGCATGCCACGATCGTGACGGTAAGTCCCATTTTTGAGGAGTGGCTGGACAGGCGGCATGGCGCCCTCACCTTCCGGCTGACAAAGGTAATGATTGGCCACGGTTGCTTTGGCTAGTTCCTGTGTCGCATAGGCCGGCAGGAAACACCCGGATGTCATCACTGTGGCGACTGCCACAATGTTGTTGAGGACACAGCGCTGCACACTTTGGCGGATTGCCCCGCCTGGGCATCGCAGCGCTGTGAGTTGCTCACGGCAGTCAGATTGGTTGCTCTCTCGCTCCCGGCCGTGTTTCAGTCTATGGTCTGGAATGAGAGATCGTGAAACGTTGTCGCCTCTTTCTGCGAGGAAGTAATTTTTATCAAGGTGACGGCAGAGTGGGAGAAAGAGCGCTCAAACCCTCTCCCCAACAACAGAACCGGGCGCCGGAGGGCGCGAGATGACCTTCAGTCACCCTGAGGTTTTACCTTGGGGTGGTGGGCTTCGTGGGCCTGCTCGCCACCCGATCAGCACCAGGCCCGAGAGGCGGCGTGCTTGTTTCCACGCGCGCCTCTGTGTCGTGTCTTCGTCCCCTCACAAGGGGACAGCTGTAAAGAGTCTTTTTTATGTAGTGGCCTGTCGTTTCTCACGGCGGGCCGAAATCTCGGCGGGGTCGCGATTGCATGTGAAAGTGATTCGCGCGGCCCGCTGTCTATGGTTATGTCGAGGAACACCGTGGTAGGTTTGGTCGGTATTACCGGGGTATCCTTTCCGTGTCCTTTTCTGTTCTCCTGAACACGTGTATGCGAAATTTCATCATAATCGGTCGAGGAGTTAAGGCGTGAAAGGGTAACAAACTCACATTCGCATTTATAATAGTAGTTGGGATTTCATGTAATTGGCATATGCCTTTGTCGCCAAAAGGGTAGGCATAGATGTATTACACACACATTTTGTCATCTACTTATGATTTTAAGTGCTACGCGATAGGGAACGAGCCTATTGCCATTAATTGGACACAGTTGCAGACTCTGTGCGGCTACTAAGAATTTCTTGACCGAAAAACCCTCTAACACTTTGCCCATTTCGGAAATTAATATAAAGTAAATTATAAAATAAAAATATACTCTAAGAGCATGGAATAATAATACTTATTTTAACTGCTGTATTGACTTGTAGAGCCCCAGGATCCGACACAATATTTTTCACTGGGTCTAGATAAATTTATACTGTCTCTTTATTACTAGTACGGAAAAATTGTTTTGATTGAAATTCCAAACACAGATTTATTTAAAAGTCACTCTGTTCGGATGCTCCATTGTCGCGAGAAAAATGTCAAACCTAAACGTTTAGTTAATCATTTTTTTGTTTTAACTTTAACTATTGGGAACGTACTCATACTACAACGTGATATAACTAGTCAGAAATAAATCTCCAGGTTATTTAAAAGTACAAATAGCAATTGCGCAACATCTTTTTATAACAGAGTTTTTGCTTTGAGTACAGTATTTATATTAAAATAAAATAACGATATCCCTACTAGTATTTGCCATACAAATGGAAAACTACACAAATTTAAAAAAAAAATTGACAAAACGAAGGCTTGACTTGTTTCAAAGAACAGTTCGTGGGCGACTGAAACAGTGCGATCCCTGGAGAGTTATTGTTTTAATTATGTATAGCTGAGAAAAACTCCAAGTAACTTTTGTATAAAACTTTCCTATTTCATTTTGCTTCTTTACAGAAGCAAAATGCTTACGCATACCATTGCTTGGGGCCACTAGAATAGCGATAAAGAGATAAGAATACACTCATGCCTTTTTCTCTCAATACAAATAGTCAAAAAAGGATGTTTTTGTTATTTAGCCCTCGGTCGTCCATGCCAAGTCATAAAATAGGCGCGTAATATTACACACTTTCTGGTGTAACAAGGTAAGGTAAATTAAAAACAATTCTTCTTCTGCTGGAACTACTTTCTACATATGATATGATGAGTAGATTTATAATAGGTATTCAAAGCATTAGCATTGAATTATATATATATATATTTTTTTAGGTAGTTTAAGCTTCCTCATAAGTATTTACTTCAATTTGCCGTTATGATTACAATCACGCTTACAACCGTATAATAATATGAAGAATCGATCGCTTGCCGAGTTGAGAAAAGTGTTATCGAGCTGTAATTTCAATGTGTTATGGGTTTTTCTGTTAAGAAGTTTTCAGTAGCTAGCCATCTAGAAAAAGCCCAGTAGGCTCGGATTCTATATTATGAAACTCAATTATTTTTGACACAATCTAAGTTTAATACACCTCTGCTTTACTTTTTGAGGATTCTGGCAATAATTTTTCTCTCATCTTAACATTTTAACGTTCATCTCGGACTGTAAGTAGAGGCTTCTACTATAAACTATTATTAGAGGTCAATTTTGAAATACTACTTATTGCTTGAGTGTTTTATGAGTGGTAAGTGGTTTAATGGTTGCAGCTTCTTACATAAAAGACTTGTAAATTATACAATTCTGTAAACTTGGCGATTGAAAAGAGTGGCCGTGAGTTTCTTGCCAGTTCTTCTCATTGGTTCTACGCCCTTGTTTTGCTGAACATGGCAACAGATAAATGTAAATTCACATTATTAAGTGTAACTTTAATGTTTATTAGTGTTACTTCGTGACCTACATGAATAAATACATTTTTGTTATATGTAGATGTGACTCTATGTAGGTGTAAATGCATTTAAGGTATCGCTGGGATTGCGTATTGCATAGATCATTTGACAGTCAGAGATGCCGAGTTCAAACCTTCCTTGATGGTGCAGTGGTAGTGAATGTGACTGCTTGGCTCGAAGCCTTGGCGTTGAAAGTGATTTTTCTGTCAAGAAATTCGGTAGAAAAAACCCCACGATGCAATAGTAGGTAATGGCCTACTATTACGTAGTATCTAAAACAATGGCTGGTGAAATTTGGGTGTAGTCCACCTCTACGTCTTTGGGGATATAGACGAATAAATGAAAATTGGAAGACAGCATCGCATCGAAACTTTCAATACTAGTTACAAAAATAATGACGACGCCTTTAAGATGTGTAACCACTTACATACCAGTAACTTCGTATGACTTTAGCCCTAAGGGGTTCATTGGCCCTTAATTGAAAAAAGCTGTTTAATTGGAAGAAGCTGTTTTACTGACAGTTTATAGTGCTATCTATTGATTTCCACGTGTATTTTTTCGGCAAAATGTATGATAGTGGTCTGGTGTGAACTTCAGACGTTTTCCAATTAAGGGCCAATGTTAACCCTCAGGGCTAAAGTCATACGAAGTTATGGTATATGAATAAGCGTATAAGCGTCTTCCATAAACGGCCGCCGATTTCGTAGCCACGAATTAAGTGAAACATCTTTAATATTCATCGCAACGCTTTCTCTGCTATTTATGTCAACGGCTTCGTACCTAATTTGACAGCAAAAGGCATAGCCTTTGAAATAATATTTTTCTTACACCCTTCCATAAAGTATTACTTTTAATTATACACTAGTACTCATATGTCTAGACATATGAGTACTAGTGTATAATTAAAAGTAATACCATAGTGTGAGTAGGGTTAGGCCATAGTCTACCACACTGGCCCAATGCAGGGTGGCACATTTCACACATCTTCAAGAATCTATTAGAGATCTGTTAGGTTTCTACGTTTTTTTTTCTTCACCGTTAATGTGAGCTATAAGTAACTATTTTATAAGCACATAACTTCGGCCAGTCAGAGGGTATGAGGGAGAGTTATCCTCAAGATCAACTTGACACCTTCGCGTCGCAGACTAACAGTCTCCCACAAGGCTAGCACTGCTTCTTTCACACATTTCTTACACTGACAAGAATTCCGTGTCGAACAGTGGGTCGGATCATACACAGGAAAGATCAAAGGAAACTGCAAACGTACGTGTTATAAAATATGACAAAGATTGGCTTTGATATCAAATGGTAGCTCTGAAGCATACTTGGATTTCTATATAATATGTAAAGCCTTTCGTTCACGTAAGGACGTGTCAACACGTTAAAGTTTGTGACGTAGGTAGTTTATACATAGCCTTGCAACCATTGTATTATTAATATGTAACCTTTATGTTCACATGTCTGATTAAGTATTTTATTACTTATTCGTGAAGACCTGTAATTGGCCTTTTGTGTCTTATTGCGTTTGTTTCGAAAGTTGTATGTGCCGTTGGTCTTCCAAAGATAAATAAATGAATAAGTGAATAAATGAATAAATAACTGTATAAATGAATAAATAAACAAATAAGTAGATAAATAAATAGATAAATAAACAGATAAATAAATAAATAGATAAATAAATAAGTAGACAGATAAATAAACAGATAAATAAATAGATAAATAAATAAATAAATTAATTAAATAAATAAATAAAATAGTTATAACTTTGAAACCAATCACATAATTCAACTCACGCTTATAATATAATTATGTCTTATACATTTATGTCTTCCCCGTACTTAAGTACATACAATTTGCCATTTATGTGTTAGATTTCGTGTAGTAGCGAGTCTATTATTGTTTACGGTCAAACGTAAAATATTGAGTTTGTTTCGTGCGAAGTGTTACTGGGTTTTTATTTAGCATTATCTCAATAGCTGCACAGATTCTAAAAATGTGGTAGTAGCAATAGACGATTAAAACATAGGTCTCGAAATGTGGATATATTACACATATTCCTGTTGATTAGCCCCCTTCGCTACTACATTAATGCCCGACTGCCTCCGTGGCGCAGCGGTAGTTAATGCGACTGCTGTGCTTGGTTCGGGTTCAAATCCCCGGTCGGACTAAGAAAAAGATATTGGGTTTTCCTGTTAAGAAATTTCAATAGCAGCCGGAGTTAGGAAGTTGGGGTTGTTAGCCACCCCCGTGCCTCAAAAAGCACGTAAAGCCGTTGGTCCTGCGCCTGATGTCTCTCCAGTCATGTTGGTTTACCGTCCCATCGGATCAAGAGAGTTAGGGAAAGAAAATGCACTTATATTTGCGTACACACTTATGCACTATATTATAATATCACCTGCGCAGATGGCCAGTCTTCCTTAGGACTGGGCGCCATGATTGAAATTCGATTTGCAGGAAATTAATATTGTTATTACAATGCCCGATCCCAAAGTCAAATGTCGGATCAGGTAGAAATCGGAAATATAAACGTAGAGGGACTACTTCGGATTGGCTTAAAATTTTACCCCTGTATTTGACGTAGGTAAATTCCGGAGCCAAACCGTTCTAATTATTATGATACGTAATCAATGTATATATTCGCTTCGTCGATCAATGTTAACACATTTAACCGTGAAGCATAAATTCTCCCAAAGGGCCGGGTATTTTCCAACCCAAATTTGTTGCGATAACAACCGTGATAAAGACAAACAATAATATCTGCCATGTTTATAAATTGAGTTGGTTGGTTCAATGGCTTAAAGGTTACGTGTCGATCGTAAAGTTTCTAGCTTGATCCTCACGTATTACGTTTTTCTGTAAGAATTCTAAGTAGCAGCATATAGTTTGCAATTGTATTTAGTATACGATAATAAGCTACTCTCTGTCTCTCTCTCTCTCTCTCTTGTATCTTCGTTCCCACTTTACATGGATCTTGTTTCTGGCATCGGCTTCGCTTGCGTGTTCTATGTGTATATTCAGGACATGTTCTGTCTATCTGTTTCATATAATTCACTCACAGTTGATTGAGTTACAAGCATCCAAACATTCATTTTAATAAACAATTATATTTATAATTAGATATTCCCGCGATTTCACCCACGTTTATCGTTACTGCGCCGCCCCCATGGGTCGTAGCGTGATGTTATATAGCTTATAGCCATCCTCGATAAATAGTAGGTATAGGCTATCCAACACTAAAATAATTTTTCAAATCGAACCAGTAGTTTCTGAGATTAGCGCGTTCAAACCAACACTTCAGCTTTATAATATTAGTACAGATAGCTGACCCGCGCAACTTCGTCTGCGTCACATAAGAGAGAGAGTGGGTCGTAGGCACCTATAATACAATTTTAAAGGAGCTGAAACTTTCTTTATTAAATCCACGAACCACATAAGAACCATTGAGCAAAATTTTATAAATATACCTACAGTGCTAATTTAAAATCACGCAGGATAAACCGGGAGAAACATCGTTTGTATGTCTGTAATGGGTAATTATTTTGCTGCGATGTTACTTTAAAACTGCGATATCTCCTAAGATATTCATTGAAATCGAATGATATACAGGGCAATTTCGTTTTAAATTAAATACTTGTGATGAAGAACGTATTTATTTGGATAAGGATTAATATCATGTTTATAAAAATACCTTCGCAAATAATGCATTATTTTAGAACAAATTTGGTTAGCATAAAAAAGGTTATAGTCAGCCAACCTTAAAAGATAGACATATGCTGTCTCAGACTTTTTTTAAACTTTTAAAGGGGAACAATTCTGTCATACATGATTTTTGCGAAACTTTGACTGTTTACGCAGCGCACGCAGCGAAAGCTCTCAAAAGAAAAAAAACCCTCCGATTTTGAAACATTCTTCATTGGTGCTCCGCTCCCATTGATCTTAGCGTAGTGATATATAGCCTATAGCCTTCCTCGATAAATGGGCTATCTAACACTAAAAGAATTTTTCAAATCGGACCAGTAGTTCCTGAGATTAGCGCGTTCAAGCAAACGAACAAACAAACTCTTCAGCTTTATAATATTAGTATAGATATTACATACAGACATAGTTTAATTCCGGTCATGTTTTTAGTTCCTCGTAAGAAGTGGCGAGCTATTCACCGTTTATTGGGCACAGTCTAAGAATGCATGTTGCTCCTGCAAATTTCTTGATTAAAATCTTAGTATTACTTTCACAATCCAGGAACCATACCAGAAATCTTAAACATATCACTACAGCTGTGTCAACATCAGACACAGTACTATTAGTAAGATTTCAAACCGAGAGAGCAGCGATAGCTCAGTGGGGAGACCAACAGACTGCAATGCAGAGGGTCTCGGGTTCGTACCCACGTCGCGCACCTCTGACTTTCGGAAGTTATATGACTTTTCAAAATTATGTGCGTATTGATTGACAATTATTGCCTGCTCCGTGCCTCGGAAAGCACGTTAAGCCGTTGGTCCCGGCTGCCATGAACATCTATGGCAGTCGTTATTTGGAGAGTGTCGACACAAAAGATCCCACTCGGTCGAAGTGTCGCCGGTCTGCACTGACTGGCCCCTACATAAGATAAGATAAGATTTTAAACATAAATAACGAAATTTGATATTCTATCTTCAATCAAGTCAAACAAAATGCATAGGGCCTTCGGACAAGGACCCTACTCAACAAAATATTTAGCATAATCTATTGTCAAAGACGTTACATCATGAACAATGCCTTATTATCACATCAAATTTGCATTTCGGACTCCATGAACCTTTATTACCATATTGTAAGTCATGGTGGCCCTATAATTCTGGAGGTTTATGCATGACATAATAACGCCCGGGTGACTGGGGAACTATGCATAGTAACCGGACTAATTCTATGGTGTTCAAATATTGAGGGACTTTGGGTAAATCAATGGGAATTAAAGTGACACTTTGAGATGTTTATAGCTTATAAAATACTCCGCACAGAAGTGATCTTTAGAAAAAGATATACTATATTCATGGTTATGGAAACTAAGAAAGTAAGTACAAAGTTCATCATTTAAATGCTGGAATACCAGACATAAATAAAAAGATTGGCTGCTGGCGGGCAGACGCAGCGCAAGGAAATAATAGCTTAGTAAAGCTATTAAAAACATTGTTCTTAATCAAATAATATTTGTAAAGCCAGAATCACGAAAAATACATAAATTGTAGTAATTGTGTCCTGCAGAACATGGGTAAAGGACGGACAATCTTAACTAAGAATAGCTTCTTCCCGGAACACAGAGTATCCTAATGCGGGATTCAGTGTCACATCTACTTTTGTATAACTTGTATCTTTTTTATGAACTAAATAAACTTATTATTATTTATTTATAAATTATAAGATACTAGCTTTTGCCCGCGGCTTCGCTCGCTTTAATTTAGAATTTGACAATCAATTCGGGTTGTACTCTGCTTGTAATAATATAATTCAATCATAATTCGAAAGAAACGTGGCGCCATCTATTATCATAAGAACGTTATTGTTGTTTTCCTCGGGAACAGTAATTTTTTTCGGGATGAAAGGTAGCCTATGTCTGTTTCTGTACACCTGTCAACGTATATGCAAAATTTCAGGATGATGGCTACAGTGGTTTAGGCGTGAAAAGGTAACAAACAAACTCATTTTCGCTTTTATAATATTAGTTTGGATTTATAATGCACAAAGACCTCTCACTATTTCCTCACTCTTACAGTCCGATTAGACACGATTGCAATAACGCCACTGTTTTTTGTTGTTAGACTTATCTGGACGAGATAATATTCGACAAAAACCCAGTTTTGGAAGATATGGGCAAGACATGACAATAGACTATGTGTGTATGTAAAATACAAATATGTAGGTATAATAGTAGTTACATAGATAATAATGTCTAAAGCACACACAATATGATAAACTGCTTGCTTGCAGTATTATAAACTGCTTCGCCGGTTCTGTGGCATAAGTTTGCGCTTATGTTTGCAGTTAATAGTTAGGTTATCTTTTGCCAAACTGTTAATACTTGGAATTCTCTACCGAGGCACGTGTGTGAGAAAGCACTATCTTCAGCCATTAAAATAGAGACCTTGGCACCACTTCACCCGAGGACGTGGTGTGAACGGCTCTGGTTGTAGATAGTCGTTCACACAGACAAGCAAAATGACTACATTACCATCAGGCGTAACGTAATCATTTTGCCTGAAAAAAAAACAACTACTAAATATATTATCTGATAACATCTTGCAAAATGTGGGTGCAATGCTACTCTACTCATTCTTTAACACTGCAATTCCTAAAGTGGGTTCCGCGGAACCTAGGGGTTACGTAGAAAAGTCACAAGGACACCGTGGAATTATTTAAAATATTATTTTAAAATAGCGCGAAATGTGTGACGAGAAGTAAAGTTTTGTTCGTATTTAAATTACAGTGCCTTTGATTTGTAATCATTTGATATGAGGTTCCATAAAACCAAAGGTATTTGGTGAGTGTTCCGTCATCTTAAAAGTTTAGAAAACCCTGCAGTTTAACAAACTAGACTAGGCTTTAGATTATGTACGGTATACTTACATAGTTTCAAGCCCATATCCCAAAAGGGACAGACAGGAGTGCATTACATCCTCATTTCGCCAGCTATGCTTTCAGTCTTGCTTATTAGGAGGCAAACCTATTGCCGTCTATTGAGTTTTAGACTGTATGATGTTACTGAACATTTAATGACAGGAAAATCGAATGACACTTTGACCTGTGACATGACACATTATGTCAAAAGTAGTAAACGACAAATGCACCACCATCGCACCGAAAAAAAAAATTATGAGCACTAACTATACAAACTACAAAAATTTTTCAGAAACAAACACAGTAATATAACCTCACTTTACAAACATTTGTTAAAATTTAGCGTCACAAAGTATTTACAGATTGTGGGTACTTTATTGGACGTAGACCTTCATAAATAAGACCCTCGTTTGTACTAGCCAGAGTACCGATGTAATATTCATTATCTTATAATTTTGTACTCGTTTCGAGGACGTTTTCAAGGGCAGTTTGGTGATATATTCGCTAAAGTAGGAGAGAAAAGAAAATATTCGATAAACTACTTTATGGATGCTGTAAACTACTAAAAAAATAAACAAGTTTTTAGCTTTGCAATCTACAAGCACTGTTCATATAATATATACAAATTATTGTTACAAAACTTTTTTTATAAAAGAAAGAAGAAAAGAAGTTTATTATTTACTAGCTTTTGCCAGATTTTTTTCCGGTATAAAATGTATCCTTTCTGCTTTTCTGTACCCCTGACAACGTGTACTCGAATGCGAATTTCATAATTATCAGTCGATTTGTTAAGGCGTGAACGCGCAACAAACAAACAATTTCATATTGCTATATTTAAATAATTATTTTTATGCATCAAGAGTACTTTATGCCCTTTACTGTACCCGTGACAATGTTTAAGCGAAATTTCGCGAGTAAAAAACGGTTGAGTAGTTATGGCGTGAAAGCATAATAAAGAAACAAACAAATTCACATTCGCATTTATGATATTAGTTAGGATGATGTCAATAACTTTAATATATAACTAAGTGTAACATACGAGTATATGATAGATGGACGCGAACGCGAGGCCGTGGGCAAAATATAGTAATTAATAAATATACGAATCATTTGATAATGAAACGTTTCGTAGTTTAAATCAACAAGCAAGTATCAATAACTTTTAAACTTTCGCGTTGCATGATATATATAATTATAATATGTAACGGGTATTAACACGATCGTGCATAATGTTTACCTTTTATAGGCTTGATGTTTCGACCAGGTTACACCGGCCGTGGTCACAAGCTGACTGGTGCTGCGATGTCATGTCTCCGTTTGTGAGGCAGAAGAATCTTGATTCACCCTCACTTTTGGCATATTTTTGTTTGTCCATGTACCGTCACAAAATACAGTACATGGACAAACAAAAGTATGCCAAAAGTGAGGGTGAATCAAAATTCTTATACATATTATATATAAAGCAAGTATCAGTTAAAATTATAAACTGTGAAATTACGTTAACAAATCTGCTCAATTTTGATCAGTGTAGTGCAGGAATACCTGCAAACCACTGCAAGCACTCAACGTCTGTTTTATATTTTTGTAAATATAATGAACATGCCTAAGATTTATTATATTATGATGTTAATTAACTTTCAAGACTATTTACCAGTATATACTTACAAGCAGACTAACAACTGTATAATTAACTGTGATCAGGCTTTATTACTGTTACTTGAATTTTGGATTACTTTACTAATCGTAATTCTAATACGAATTTTGCATTAACGCAAAGTAATGGCAAAACATACTTATAAATTGCTTTAAGCGTTTTACTAGATTTTATTATATTGATAAATATCAACCTTTTTTATTATGGAAGAAGAACTTCCATCAAGTTCGAGTAGCGACGGAACAAACTTACAAAGTTCCGATCCGTAGATTATTCGAGAGATAATGTGCAGCTTGCTGCTAGGTGTATAATCACATAATACACATATATATTATTATGTTGACTGCTCTTATAGCGTAGTGGTTTAAGTGGTCGCCTCGCTACTGCCACTGTGGTGGGTGTTGTGGGTTCGATGCCCACACGGGACAAAATTTTGTGTGTTTGACAAATAGTTGTTCTGAGCCTGGGTATTCTGTGTCCGTTTTTTGAATAAAATGAATGACATACATACATACATAGATTCACGCCTGTTTCCTAGAGGGGTAGGCAGAGACTACGGATTTCCATTTGTTACGATCCTGACACACTTCTCTGGCTTCATTCACTTTCATCACATTCCTCATACACGCCCGTCGGTTCAAGGAGCTCTTAACCTGGCCTTTGTCCAGAACGCCTCCGATCTGATCGAGAAACGTTCGCCTAGGTTTTCCTCTTGCGACTGTTCCATTCACACTAGCCTTATAAACTTTCTTAGTCAGTCTTTCCTCGTCCATTCTTTCTACATGTTCAAACCAGCTTAACATACCCTTTTCTATTATTCTCACTATATCCACTTTCATGCCGTGTGTTTCTATAACTTGCGTTAAGTTATCTATCGCTAACATCGCACGTTAAACTCAAATACAACTAAACGTCCAAGTTAGACAAAGTATATCAAACATGGCACCTGTAAGTATACACATTTTGCCAATAAGTTAGTGTTGGTAGCTTTGCCAGAAGTTGGAGAACAATATTCGCGTTTTCTAAGTGAGTTTGCTTAAAGGATAGTTTTCAAGGTAGATACAAATTGCTTTTTAAAGACTACATACTAGCAATTTGGAATACACCTTTCTAGATTCGTGTTGAGGTTTTCAGCTAAGTTAGAATTTTTGTATTAGGTGTCGGTTCACATCGGCAGTGCAATGGATAGAATTCTAACCATCGTAGCTTAGAATTCTATGCATTGCACTCTCGATAGCAAATCCAATGCCTCAGCCATTAAGCATTATGAATCTGCTGTCACCTCTATCCTTATATTATAAATCCTATTATAAATAGGTAGTTGTGTGTTACATTTTCACTGTTATACAGCTATACTGAACTGATTATTAGCGTAATGATTGACAATTATCGCCTGCTCCGTGCCTCGGAGAGCACGTTAAGCGATCGGTCCCGGCTGCCATGAACATCTATGGCAGTCGTTATTGGGCAGTCAGTGTCCTATATTATCCTGACACTGGTCTAGCCTTAGGGTATCGTTAGACTTCGGGTTGCGGAGGTCAGGTGGCAGCCGCTCCGTATAAAAACTGCTATCCAGTCAAATCCGGTTAGACCAGGAAAGCCGACCCGAAGTGACTTGGGAATAATAAAGGCTAGGGAGAAGATACAGCTATACAAAACTATTTGTTTGTATTTTATTATAAATGTTATACGCATAACATCTTCACAAGTGTGCTTTACCTTGGCCACCAAGGCACAGAACACTTGTAAAGATGCGCAGCGTAATAGCATGTGCCTGATGTGCATAAGAAAAAGTCAAAATGCTATGGGGTTTTTTCTGGGTATGGGCCTTAGATCTGCCCCCTATTACCTGAAATCTCAAATCATAGCTGGCAAACTATTGACGCCTACGAGGTATCATTTCCAGGATTCATGCATAAGAGTAGTAGAGCCTCGCTGATTTCAGCATGAATGGGCCGGCTCAACCGGAGAAGGACTACCCTCTCACAGAATATCGACGTGAAATAGCAATATTTCTACTGTTGTGTTTCGTCCGGTGAGTGAGAGTGCCGGAGGCCCAATCACCCCCTCTACCCCATCCCGCTCTTTCTCCTTTCCATTTCCTTTCCTAAAGGGTCGGCAACGCGCAAGTGATGCCTCTGGTGTCGCAGGCTTCTATAGGCTACGGTGACCACTTACCATCAGGTGGTCCGTATGCTTGTTTGCCACCATAGTTGTATACAAAAAAAATGTGGCAGTCTTTGATGACTGCCGATAAAAGTAAAAACTTTAATCCTTGATCATAAACACTTCAAGGGGCGGGTCGTATTCCTGTTACTCTCTTAGGAGTTATTACGGGGATCAAAATTTTTTCAAAATTTTGTCAAAGTCGTTATTTTTTGCGTACGCCGCACCATTTCTCAGATATTGTTAATATTCTAAAATAATCAAAAATGGAAAGAGTGGAAGCGTGAAGATGACGAAGCGTGACGATAACGCGAGTTCTATGATTTTTGTTCACCCAAGAAGTGCTCAACGCACGTAAAGAAGTTCTCACTTAAAAAAAAACTGCTGCTACAGAGAATTTCGTGACAGAATAACGCAATAGTACTTTGCACTACAACAGTCGCAGTCACTACCGCGGCGTCAACGAGGCAGTCGACAACATATTAATAGTGTAGACATTCCCGACGTCGCGACGTCTATATTGCGTTCTTTGTTTTGACGCCTTGGAAGCGCAGCAGAGATAGTTTAGCTGAATAAGCACATAGTACCTATATTAAAAACATAAACAAATACATATAATTATGTTGATTTTCACCTGGTAGGTACCTGATAAGTAGGCAGAGATGTATTACACTGAAATTCCGCCTGCCAAGTTATAGCGAGCAAGATTCTGTGCAGTTGAGCATTTTATAACAAAAAACCAATAACTTCGACCGATCTGGGTATGATAATACCTAACTTCTAAGCGGCGAATTGAGATTAAACATGCACCAGTTCTCAAGTTATACAACAGCAATACAATCGCAAAAACTTCTTTCAATTTCGTGCAAGTAGTTTTTGCATGATGCGCGTACAAACATACGGACAGACAGACAAAATTCCAAAAACAATTGTTTGTCTTCTGTGACTCTTATAAAGACCATTTTTTTTAAATATCTCCTATGTACAGTCGTCGACCAGTAACAATTTTATTATACATATATGTATAGATATGTTTTACACATCATAGTGGTTAAACATTGTCCATATTTCCACTGGACAAACTTCAATCGAATTAGTAAGGAACCGATTCCTGACCATTAAATTATTAACATATTCATACAAATTATTATGTATCATTACCTGTTTAATAATGCACTTTTACCCCAATAAACAGTTAAAACCGAAACTGAATTTAAATTTAAAGTACATTATCGAAGCACTTTGATATTGGATGGGTAATACAGATTTAATTCATTCAATTGGAATTTAAAACAAAATGATGACGTTGTGTTCAGTGTTCACGAAAGGAATCTGGTAAATTCCACATCTATACTAATATTATAAAGCTGAAGAGTTCGTTTGTTTGGTTGAACGAGCTAATCTCAGGAACTACTGGTTCGAGTTGGAAAATTATTTTAGTGTTGGATAGCCCAGTTATCAAAAATAACGCTACGACCAATAGGAGCGACGCATCAATGAAAAATGGTGCAAGAATATTCTCTTATGTGAAGCAGACGAAGTTGCGCGGGTCAGCTAGTATCCAATAAGGGGTAGGCAGAGGTTTATTTATTACGCCAACATATAGTTAGCCAGTTCTTCTGGAAATCCATTCGCTCGGTTCGAGGTAAAACCGTAACCACAGAGCTGAAATCAATCAGAGATAAGAATGGAAGTTTACTGAATGAAGAAAAGAGCGTACTGAAGAGATGGAAAGAATATTTTGAAAGTTTATTTGAAAGAGAGGAATGGCAAGGGCAAAGTTTCGAAATGAATGATAATGATAGTAGTGATGAAAGCCCTATTAGTATGGATTAAATAATGAAAGCATTGAAAAGGCTGGTGGGTATGATAGGATTACAGTCGAAATGCTGACAGCTGGACAGGGTATTATAGCAACTCAGTTGTGCCGCCTTTTTAACTTGTGCTGGAATACCGGCCGTGTACCAAATGATTGGTGCAAGGCCGTCACAGTACCTTTATACAAGGCAAAAGGCTCACAGCAAGAGTGCAAAAGCTATAGAGGCATTAGCTTGCTCAGCGTCGTCGGTAAATTGTATGCAAAAGTGTTAATTGAAAGGATTGTGAAAGTAACCGACAAGAAAATATGGGATGCACAAACGGGATTTTGAAAGGGTATGGGATGTACGGATCAGGTCTTTTCCTTACGGAGCATAGTCGAAAAAGTTTTGGCCAAAGGTCAAAAGGTCTATTGCGCATGCGTGGATCTGGAAAAGGCTTATGATAAAGTGGTGAGGAATGAACTTTGGTCGGCATTGTCCATGTATGGAGTGAATAGCAATCTCACGCGAGCTCTGAAATCTCTTTATGATGATTCCAGAGCTTGTGTTAGGATAAATGGGACCTACACAGAGTGGTTTAGCATCGATAAAGGTGTTAGACAAGGATGTGTAGCGTCACCTTGGCTGTTTAACCTATACATGGACAATTGTTTGAAAGATTTAAAAGATTGTGAATGGGGATTAAGAATGAATGAGTTACTTGTCAAATGTCTTCTTTATGCCGATGACCAAGTAATACTTGCGTCATCGGCGGAAGAGTTGCAGGCGATGGTAACTATTATGCATGGTGCTTTTGAGAGTAAAGGAATGAAAATAAATGTAAGCAAGACGAAAGTAATGGTATTTGAAAAGGAAGAGTATGTGACGATGTGTAATATTATGATTGATGGAGAAAAAGTGGAGCAAGTGAAAGAGTTTGTATATTTGGGTACTTTGTTTACAAGGGATGGTAAACATGACGGAGATATTGAAAGGAGAACGATTGCTGGCAACAAAGTGAATGGAGCCCTACGCGCTTTTATGAACAGTCGAAATGTATCCGAAAAGGCACGTTTGGCTGTTCATAGACGACTATTAGTGCCCACACTTATGTATGGAAGTGAAAGTTGGGTATGGCAAAAGAAGCATGAGAGCAGAATAAATGCTGTAGAAATGAGAGCGTTGAGAAGCATATGTGGTGTGACTCTGAAAGATAGAATAAGAAATAGTGTAATTAGAGAGAGATGTGGCTTGAAAGTGGATATAGTTACAAGAATAGAAAAGGGTATGTTAAGCTGGTTTGGACATGTAGAAAGAATGGACGAGGAAAGACTGACTAAGAAAGCTTATAAGGCTAGTGTGAATGGAACAGTCGCAAGAGGAAAACCTAGGCGAACGTTTCTCGATCAGATCGGAGGCGTTCTGGACAAAGGCCAGGTTAAGAGCTCCTTGAACCGACGGGCGTGTATGAGGAATGTGATGAAAGTGAATGAAGCCAGAAAAGTGTGTCAGGGTCGTAGCAAATGGAAATCGGTAGTCTCTGCCTACCCCTCTGGGAAACAGGCGTGAATCTATGTATGTATGTATGTATAGTTAGCCATGATTTTCGGATCCACGTGATGAGGGTCGAGCCTATTGACGTTATCCGGACACTTTTTTAATCTCTGAACCGCTACTAAAATATCAATTATATTTTATCCAACCCTGTAAACGAACCTGGGCTTTTAGGTTGACTCTCCCTCTGAATTGTACACTGCGGCTTATGCAGTACATTCATAAGGAGATAGCTAAGGGTTAAATCTTGGGGCTGACACAAAAGATCCCACTGGGTCGAAGTGTCGCCGGTCTGCACTGACTGGCCCCCACATAAGATAAGATAAGATAGGTTGACTCTACTTACGAAGAGAAGAGTGTTATACCTTTATGCTATGTTTTAGTTTCCACGTGAAATGAAACGAGGCTAACAAAGACCGTTTTCAGAATCCGTGTTGCTACTGAGAACTGCCTAGCAAAAATACCACCTGACCTGGAAGCCGAACCTGGGAACTAATTTACCTGTAAAACAAACATTCTTAGCGCGAACTTGTTACCGTAACACAGAAATCGATCTCAAGAATAAATTCGACAGCTAAAATAACCAAACTTATTTGAGTGACTAGTTGAAAACCAGTATCAAACATTTATCTGACACGTATTGAACTAGGTCTTACTTTGAGCACGTTTTAAGAACCTTCTTTGTTTCTATATATCTTTTCGTTTCTCTTTGTCTATTGTTCAACCTTATTTGTGTAAATTTTACTAAATATATTTTGTGTTGTCTCTTATGTGATCAAAATAACATTTTCATTTTCAATTTTTTATCACACAGGCCCCACGTAGTACTGTTATATATCAATATTATAAACAAGAAGGATTTATATATTTGTAATCATTTTGAATCTGCTAAACCGATTGCATTACGATTCACGAGAGTGGAGTGGGAAATCAAAATTAAATATAAAATCTAGATTTACGACATGATATTATATAAAAATTTATATTATGAAGCGATAGATCGTTCTACACATCACGATAGTTATTTCAATCGTTTTTACTCGATCCATACGAGTAAAAACGATTGAAATAACTAAGTCATATCCATCCTATGCTATTTTGAATGTACGTGAAAAAACACATCATTTTCCCCTACCCTCTGCAGAGAGGTGAATCGGCAATGTCGAAGGCAGGATAAATGCAAATGTCTTTGTTGTAGTTTCCTTGTCACTTCCAATGCATGACATATTGTAAGTTTATTCAAGCTTGTTTATGGCACTCGTCTTAGTCAGGAGCATTTCCCCTTCCCGTGAAAGGCACACCCCTGTTAGTACCGTGCAGTTATTTTTACAAGCTTTTATTTAACTTGCAATGTATGTATGTTCGGGTGAAATCTTGCAACTCAATTTTGAAGCAGATATATTTAACCGATTGAGCTGAAATTTTGTATACACATTCAGTTTTTATTAATGATATTTTGCCCGCGGCGTCGCTCGCTAAATGTAGGTTAGGTTAGATTAGAAACGGTACTTTTTTCTTGATTAAAGGCACCCTATGTCCTTTCCTATACCAACATGTATGCATAGTTAAGGCGTAAAAGCGTTATATACGAACTCACATTCGTTTGCATTTTGTAATGTTTTATTTAGGATAATATTTCACTATAATATACGCATTTAATTATTATTTTTTTGTGTTGAATGAAACTGGACAGACTTTTTTTAAATTACTCCCTCTCTGCAATATAATTTATGTGTGGCAGGGAACTTAACAAACAACTGACACAAAGAACACCATCTTGTACCCTGTGGGGATTGAACCCTCAACAGGCGACGCAGCGGTAGTGGCAAGACGATAACTTAAACCACTACTCCATCCATGCAGACCATGCAGTCAAATCGGACTCGCATATCGAGTACCATACTACGACACAAAGACGCGATGCCTACTCATATTTAGAACCTATCCGAGCCCAAGATGTCAAGCTCAGTAGTCAGATTTACTACCGCTGCGCTACATATTCCTAAAAACAGATTTTGTCTATCAGACAAGAAAAGGCTTTTATTCCTTAAGCTATGATCTGTGACGCTTACGAGAACGCATAATTTACTCATAGATAAAACTACTTTCCTACACTGTTACTTCTAAAAGACATATTTTAAACGTGCCAAAATAATAATGGTTCTTTCGATCGCACCTAACGGACTATTGCCTTCCGAGAGATCGGGCGACACCGTTAAAATCGCACGCCTGGATGTATTTCGTGACAGTGAGACGTAATACGTACCTGAATATCTGTCAACTTAAAGAAACTAGATGGGACTGTAATGAGAGTGCAGTTTTTAGGTGAAATAGAGCGTAGTTTGAATATTTTATTTTATTTAGAAAACAAACAGTATTTTTATGAGTTTTCAATATTATTATGCTGCTGCATATGCTTCAGTATTAGTGTAATGCTGCAATCAATTTAACGAGTGAAACTTCACGCCGTGGTCAATTATATGGCGATAATATAAATAAGCTGGCTCATTTAAAGACGTTCAATCAGCAACAAGGTCTATAAACACTAGATTTTGATTGTTTCAAACATAAACAAATGTTAGATTTTTGATAGCAGTAATAGTGTAAAGAGGTTGATATAACTATATAATCATGGTACATAAATTCAATTCATTAGCTTGTTTAGTTCAGACAATAATCAAAACTGGCGCTCATAGCCAATTGCACTCACTGATCGGTAAACGATTAGCGAGGTTAAGCAACGTTGGGTGCGGTCAGTCTATAGATGGGTGACCGCTTAGTGGTACTTCATCTGAGCGTCTCCGTGCTTTGGAGGGCACGTAAAATGTCGGTCCGGGTTGTTGTCAAATTGATAGCAGTCGTTAAGCCATGTCAGAGGCCTACGGGCGGCTTGAACAACTCTTGACAACAGGTTGGCCACTAACCGCATGAAAAGAAAAGAGGATTACCCATTTGTCAGCGTTTTTGTAAAAATAAAACAATTATTAATTTTTATAATGGCCGCTTCCATAATTTCTGACATGAACGTACCGAGCATTTCATATCGGAGTCTGGAACGCGTCGGCATTTCCCGAACCTCCGGGGAAGGCTACGTGACGAGCTTTCACTCCTAAAATATTTGTACTATTCATCGCCGCGAGTATTAAAATGTTCGCTATTCGGCCTCGCTTTTTATCACACTTTATTTTTTATGATACTGTGTCCCTACCTACTTAGGACGCGTGGTGAATCTGTGACGTAGGACCGTTTGCCGTTTTGTGTTAGTGTTATGACGGTTCTGTTTTGTTTTTATTATATGAGGACGTACTTCAATTATAAAGAAGTTGTAATGTTTATGAGGTCCAAAGGTCACGAAATTAGCTTAAGGTTAATTATTCATCAAATAAACTCATTTATGTACGAGTATGTTTGTGTATGTGGAACAGTTCTTTTCGTATTTAATTACATATATACCTTTAAAGGCGAGAATATATTATTAGAGTATATACCAGTTTATATTTACGCATAATATAATGTGTGTGTTCTGTAAGTTCTGTAAGTCAGGCAATCACAGCAGTTGATATGGGTTTGGTCGTCTACTAACAATCAGTTGTGTTGATTTTAAGACTCGTGTGGACCTAGGAAGTCATTATCCTTATGAAAAATTCCTTTTTAGGAATCCTATATTAAAAATGAAAAAGAAAAACGTGACGAATTTTTACTTGCGTAAGTTTTTACTGCCGTGACTGTAAATGAAATAAAAAGCTCTGCGCTAAATGAAATTTAAATATTTAAATTATATGTTATTACGCCTCTTTGTCACAAGTTTATTGAAAGCCATAGTTCACCAGACATATTTATTAAGCGTCTCTTAGTTAGTTTTTATAGCAACATTTTATGTGGGAATCATAGGTATTCACATGCTATGAACATACTCATAACTCCGTTAAAAACCTGTATCATTTTGGTATATAGAACTGCTCTTGGTCAATGCCATAGCACATCAGACTTATCAGTTGATGGCTGGCAAATTGTGCATAGCTAAGACTTTGCAGTTCAAGTTCCTGTCGTCTCTAGGAAGTAATTTCACGTATTAAGTTACCATAGATTAGTCTAGAACATCTCAAAAAGCTTTGTTTTTATTATATATAACATTTTCACTTTTACATAATGAAAACACCTGCAGTAAACTTGCTAGAAAACGCATACTATATAATGAAGTGCATAGTTATGCAACGTACAAAGTAAATGATTAAAAAAATACTCCACATCGTAGCAAGGTTCATCTCTTTCGCCAGGAAACGTCGTTCGTCTAGCGCTGTATGTACGCTTCCAGCAATTATTTTCTTCATGTATATGCAGGCTCTAGAATTTACTCTCTGCCGGGCGTTTCACAAGCGCCTTGACTAGTCAATCTTCAAACGATGTTTACGTATAGAGTTATTAACACGGTAGACGGTGAAATAGCTGCTTTTATATAATTTATAAAGTCATAAGCTGTCATTACCAGTTACTATCAGGCAGGCCGCCAGCTCAAACATCGCTGTAAGTAATAAAAATAAACTACTATGAAATACTTTCAAATATGCAGGTTAGATCATTAGGGCGCGGCTAGATCAGTGAGCTTTTAATATGAGGAGGCTTGTAAAGATATAATAATTGTTTATACTACTATCTATGTTTCAATCTGCGAGCCAGTAGTAATAGCTAATAGTTTATAGCTCGCGGCTTGACCGCGCTCTTCGTATAAACATTATATAGAGCGAAGCCATTATTAAGAAAACGTATACGTGGTAGTATATTAATACCCGAGACTACTCTATCTTCTTCATAGCCCAGGTGTATTAGGCTAGCATTGAAGTCTACCTATGGAGTTGGATACGGTCGAATTATGCCCGCATATTATTGTGTTTATACACATGATGCAGGCTACATGAATGAGTCAATGATACGTCCTACTGGCGTAGATAGCTAGCGTCAATTATTTCTACGATACGTACAGTGAGATAAGCAGCTAAACATGTACAACATCGTAAAAACATTTTATGAATTTAAAATCCAAATTATTTTCGAACTGTGATTCAATCCTAACTAATATTATAAATGAGTTTGTTTGTTTGTATGTTTGTTACGCTTTCACGCCTTAACTACTGAACCGATCAACATGACATTTTGCATACACGTTGTCAGGGGTACAGAATAGGACATAGGGTACCTTTCACCCAGAAAAAATAACTGTTGCAAACATAACCTAACCTAACCTACATTTACGCGAGCAAAGCTGCGGGTGAAAACTAGTCAACTATATTTTAACTATTGATGCTACAAAAACTATGACTTGAATGATAGAGGAAATCAAATTCACGCAAGTGTGTTTCAACCTTTGTTTCTGACTACAGCTTGTGCATGCCCTTCATTTAGCACATCTCACCCACGCACGTCGTGTACAAAAGAAATAAACTCCAAACTTATTACACTTGACTTGGTAGATAGCTAAGAAAAAGAAAAATAAAATAAAAAACACAAATGTATCATACTATATTCGATCGTCAACTATGGCCGGAAGCGTCACTCCCTTAACACATTTTACGATCGCGCTCTCCATATTAATGGAAATTTCTACGCAATCGACGCCTCACAGGAGGTAGCTAGTTAATTATAATTAAAAATGTCTACAGGGAAAGTTTGAATGGAAGACTTTATCGATTTATTTCTACAACGCCTAATAATTTGGAGCTCAAAGTTCTTATAAAGGTTTTGTTAAGCATCTATAAGTTGAAAAAACGTATGGCGACGGATTTAAATTGTGATCACATCTCTTCTACTGCGCCGAATTGAAGTGGATTCCCCACACAGAATAGACACAATTGTGTGATTCACAAATATTTGTTCCGAGTCTAGATGTTGTTTATTTCCGTTGTATGAATATATCCAAATCCCTCGTGACACAAGAATTATTTGTAGTGCGAGCGACAAAAATAATTTTAAAAGAAAAAAATTATTCATTACACAACTTTGAATTACAACGACAAGAACTTTATACCGACAGGTCTGGCGGAGGAGGAGTCACAGTTGAGTATGAGTGTAAGTTGTAGCGATGGAATGAATGGATGAAATGATGGATGGATGGAATAATTTTTTTTATCAAAATCTAATCGGCACCTTTCTTAGAATCCCGTTGTGGTCCATCATCCAAGATTGTATTTAATACACAGACATTGGACTGGCTCTTCTTATGCTGCAGATTAAATTTACTGGTAAACATAATATTCTATAAAGGTCGAGGCGGAAATTTATTCTAGCAATTTGAAAAATGAAGTGCTATACTTTGCATTTAAATTGCAGTGTTATAGTGGATAACATAGATGGACAAAATTATATAATAACGTTATATTCGACAAAAATGATTAGAGGAAATTGTGTATACTCTAAGTCGCGCAAGTTAACCCTGCATTTACCTCTGTTACCAGTTTCTACATTGCATGTCATGATACCAAAAATAAATTGAATTTCAGCAGTTGGTGTGAAGTGCCTTTATTGAATATTTGCATTAGCCTGTTCTTAAACGTCATATAGCCCTTAAGTGTTAAAGAACAGGTGCAATTATTTTGGGGTTATTTCGTATTTGATATTTGCATTTATGAATGCATTTATTCGTTTTCTATTCCGAAGCCTTATTATTCTTAATTCGTTTAGGATCCAGATACAGCCTTAGTTTTTGTGACATGCCAACCTCCACTTTTCTCAACCCAAAGGAATAGCAATATTTTACGTCTGAGCAGATGCATGAATGTTTATGCATATGAAACAGTGGATATGTGATCTACTATTACTAATCTAATAAGAATTTCAAAACATTCACACCCAATATCTACTAACACTTGCCCGAACAAGTAAACTAAACGATTGTCTCTTTACTTGTCTTCTTCTCTTAAAAAAACAATTCCCGTTTTTAAATAAATACTATGTCGTGGAAAACTTTCCAAACATTCAAGAAATAGACACAAAGAGCATCCAGACCCCAAACAACATTGTTAGGATCACACAATTTTTTGTCTTGTGGTGGGAACTAACTCACAATACTCGAGTCAGTGGCACTAACGAGGTGACTACTTATACCATTATACTACTGACGCTATCTAAAGTCTACTGTATCACAAGAACTCACATATTTTATATCATAAAACCAACAAGTCGATCAAAGTTATCAAGTTACATCTGAACAATCAATAAGCCAGCCGATAAAGTCTTACGTCGAACAATAAGCTAGTTCCCAACCGTTTTTACATCTCAATCCAACTACAGACAACCAAAACTTTCCACTTTATAATATTAGTATAATTACAAGGCCATTGTCTCCTCCCCGTAGCAAAGTTTTACAACTGGCGCGACGGAATCAACAATGGCCGTCGTCTGGTGAGAATAAATCACTCTATCACTTGAATGCCGAGGAAGTGATAAAAGGATTTGAAATAAGATGATTCGAACTTATAGTGACAGGAGACTAAGACTAGTGTTTTTCTGAGTATCTACTAATGATAATATTCGAACTTTTACTACATAATAATGAATGAAGATCGGTCAGCTTGTGACTACGGCCGGTGATTATGCATGAAACGTAAATGCTGAAATTTCGCGACTGTTTTATTTCGGTACACTACCTCTTGATTGTCCTAAATTCTACCATGAAGTAGTTTGAACTGTGTAATAATATTAATTTTAAAAAAATCTATGGAAACATCATTGCAAGTTATTTTTGATCGGCACGAAGTTTCGGTTAGACATTTTCACGGTAGACCTTCGTCAAACAATATGCATGATCGTTATTGCCCGTTATCAATTATATATTCTGTATAAATAATTGGTCCAGTAGCATGATTAATCAATAACTGGACAGATGCCTGGATCGAGCTAAGTGGTCCTAAGTAGTATACTCTGTTACAATAATCTCAGCAGCTGCATGGAGTTTGGTAATGTACCCGAGGGATGGCAATTACGTGCTCGCTCACAATTACGTGGAACTTAAAACATAGTGTGGCAATGTGGGCGTTACATCTCTGCTTGTACCTTCAGGAATATAATATATAGGGAATATACATTATGATAGAAGATATTATATATTTATTATACTGGTAGGTAGGCTTTTGACCACAAGCCTAACTAGTGACAAACGACGACCCAGTCCAAGATGCAGAACGATTCGCTAAATGGTTATTGACCCACTATCCCAGATTATACTCACTAAGATGCACAGAGATACACAGGATCTTCCAATTTCTTGTCTACAGTTTTTTACTAGGAGGAGTTTTACTTCCCGGTAATAGAAAACTGAAAGCAAAAGCAAAGGCTTGTCAAATCTATACTAATATTATAAAGCTGAAGAGTTTGTTTATCAGTTTGTTTGTTTGTGTGAACGCGCTAATCTCAGGAACTACTGGTTCGAAATGAAAAATTATTATTGATTAGTGTTGGATAGCCTGTTTATCGAAGAAGGCTATAGGCTTTATAACATCACGCTACAACCCATGCGGGCGGGGCAGTAACGATAAACGCGGGTGAAACTGCGGGAACATCTAGTACTTGATAAACTGACATCTTAACTGCCTCCATGGCGCAGCGGTAGTGGACGCAACTGTTGTGCATGAGGTTTCGGGTTCGAATCCCGGGTCGGGCCAACAAAAAGTTATTGGATTTTTCTGTTAAGAAATCTCAATAGCAGCAAGGAGTTAGGAAGTCGGCGGTGTTAGTCACCTCCGTGCCTCGGAAAGCACGTAAAGCCGTTGGTCCTGCGCCTGATTTCTCTCCGGTCGTGTCGGATTACCGTTTCATCGGATCTTGAGAGTTAGGGAACAGAGAGTGCACTTGTGTTTGCGCATATGGTTGTACACTATAATATATTCAGCGCAGATGGCCAGTCTCCGTTAAGATTGGCCGCCGTGACCGGAATTCGGTCTGGAGGACGTTATTATTATAAAACTGACATCTTAATAATTATAAAATGATTTAAATAGCTTTCTTAGATCTAAGGGATTATACTTCCATCGCTTTCAATCTAGCCAAAATTTAAGTGCATCAATTGTAATCTTTCTCAATCTATTACAAAATTCTTCAGTTCTATAGAGAATTTAAGGCTTTTGTAATAGTGTCTCTAATTTACTTCTTCTTTCAATTGAACTGTATAGTGTATACGTATTGCTCTGTCTTCCTCTCTTTTTTTTGCATCTATTTTTCCTCCTCAGTATTGCATTGCTTTACAAATTTCAAACGAATTATTTCAAAACTTCACTATGATTTAGCATAATTATCAGTAGAATTTTATATAGTAATTAAAATTTTATTGAAGAACCCAGAAACTTCTTAAATAACGATATAATTAAACTCCTGATGGTAACGAACACGTCAATAATCTAGTTGGCTTGGAACTTCCGATGATAGTTAACGTAAGACAACTAAGAAACGAAGTTATGTTGATAATATATTCAGCAGCAAAAGCTATCTACCAAGGCTATTAAGACGGTACATGTTCCATGTTGATGCGGGCATAATGCATTTTATGGTGTAATATCATTCCTATACTTTGGTAAAAGATTCGGCAAATTACGCCCGTTCGTATTTATATCTATACTTCTATACTAATATTATTAAGAGGAAACATTCAATTTTTTGTTTGTTTGTAAAGATTTAACTCAAAAACTACTCGACAATTTAAAAAAAACTTTCACCATTAGAATTATATTATTACCGAGTAACGGGCAATACTCTATTAAAAAAAACCACTGTTACTAACATAAGCTAACCTTAACTACTTTTACGTGAGCGAAGCCGCGGGCAAAAGCTAGTATATTGTAAAAGGGTGAAATTAGTACCTACATAGAGAGTCTCAAGACTCTATGCAGAGTAGGCAAATGTGTGCTATATCCATATTTTACCAAGTAGGTATGATTTTAGGTTCCACGTAATAGGAGGCGACCGTATTGCAGTCTACTTGGCACAGTGCCATGCTCTATGCTGTTATTATAATCTTCTTGATAGATAAGCCCAATAACATTTTGCTTGACTCGGGTACCGAGCCGTACGCAAACAGTTTCAATCACGCCTGCTGTGCCAAGAGACAAAAAGCTCATTTACACATAAACGCGCGAGGGTTAGTTTTCACACCTTTTATTTAAGCGGGCTTCTAGTTTCTAGTATTCCTACTAATATCTTATAAATAAAATAATAGAAGCTAGTGTGATTATGAATATACATTCGAATCAGTCGTTCGAAGGATTGACGATAATATCAAAAATAGTAATCGTTGATGTTGAATTATTTAATTGTGGAATTATAGCGCGATGTGAAATAAAGGTTATCTTCGTCATCATTATGATAAATTAGCGTGAAAAATTCATTCATCCAATCCTATACGAATATTCGATCATAATTATAACTAGTAATAACAAATTAATTAACATTCGGAAGCAGAATTATACGAATTTCGAATTATCAATTATTTTGCAGTAGCAATTACGCGTCGCTAATTATTAACAGTCGTTGTTTCACCCATTAGGTTACTTTTTTATGCCGCAAGACTTATAACAGCTGTGTATACTGCTTGATAGTATACTCAATCATATATCTCACTCAGTTTTCCTTTTATTTCAAAACCAACATAAAAACCACGTAACCGCAAAAAAAGCGAAACACTTTTAACAAATTCAGATTAATATTAAAATGGTGTAGGCAAACTTTGTTGAACCGAAAGGTTAGAACCTCGGTGCTTGCAGCCGTAGAATTTTTAATCTGGATAAAAGGCACCACGAAATTTTTGAACATTAAGTGTTGCTATAAAGTTAGGAAAGGATAGATCCAGTATTAATTTAGAAAATGTGCGTGTGCTCTTTCGGCAACCCTAAAAGGCTCTCACCAAAAAATATTGATGATTTTATCAGATAAACGAAAATATAAAAAGGCGAGGAAACGCTACTGCAATAATTACAACTTCTTCCTTATTTCGAACGGCGAACAAATAAGAAAGTTTCGGTTCCTTGAGCGGACGAGTATTTGCCGTCCTATAAAAATACTCTAGTTATTAGAACATTATTAGAACCGGGTCTGAATCCAACTACGCTGTGCGTACTTTATGCTAATTATTTGGCCGATTATAAGATTAAGTTGAGTGGGAATTACTGTCGTTTCTTATAAGAAAAAGGCCAGCTCGTTATCCCGCCTTGTTGTTCTTCGGGTGATTACATTGCGGGAGAATCCCCTCGGCGCGTTTCTCGTACCTTCAACGGGCGGTCGGCGGTTTTGCAATTTAGTTGGAACGGGCGTTGAGAAAAATTTGCGGTGATGGGTGCGCGGCAAGCGGGGCGCGTGCGCGTGAATCGTCACAGCGCGGCGAGGTGGCCGCGGCAGCCCCGCAGTCAGCGGCGCGGCGCGAGCCGATTAGTCTGCGCCGGTACGCTCCTACCCGCGCCTCTACGCGCCACGCGCGCCATACGCGCCGCTCCCGCGCACCCCGCGCCATCCGCACGTCAAACTAACTAATTGATTTATACTCCAAACATTAACAAGAACTTCCACCAACTTTATGTGAACTACAACTAACAGTGCTGTGAACTTTTTGAAAACAATAAACAGTAATAATATGACTTACAAGTGTATTTAGGTATGTTATAAAACTTTATTTTTTTAATCTTTATATAACTACATCTGCGAGGGACCTGCCGTCATATAATGGAGATGATTGAATGATGGTAAATAAAGGTCCTTGGTTGTTAGATAGACGTCGAGTCACGATGACATAAATGAGCTAATGGATCCTCGCACAATATAGATACAAATTAAACGTGAATTTAAAAAGTCCGTGTCATATATTTTCACGTCATCGGCACAATTTGTATGAATAAATGAATAACTAATCAGTGATTCGTCTTCATGAAATATAGCGGCTTCGTATAATAACGGCGTAACGATGCGAACTTTAATTTATAATCACTAATGTCACGCTTTGGCAGAACGTTTTAATTTAACGTTCAGTGATCTTTTAGAATATTTTCCAGACTTTATCAACTCAATTACTTCATTTAATATTCACGATTTATCTTAAGTATATATTTAAATGTTTTATCGAGGTGTTAGCGATGAAGATATTTGATAATATTTAAATGACTTAATTTTCGGTTTGGCTTTACTTTTGTTTAAACTATTCGATACGAACGAAACATTTTCAACTTCTCGGCCTCCGCATACGGACTGCATGTCTGACAGTTCTCTATAATGTTCTCGAAGATATGTTATGTCTACTAACCCACACTGGGCCAGCGTAGTGGTCTATATCATATTTCTCCTCACGCTAAGAAGATACCTATGCCCAGCAATGGGCCTGTTTAATACAGGGCTAATATTATATTAGTAATAAACGATTAATCATAAGGTTCATTAAGACGCAATCCGTTCCGTTTCATAAAAGTCGTCTACAAAAAAGCACTACTCTTTATTGTACTCTCTATTGTATAGAAGTAATATTTTAAACAGTAAATAGGTACTAATACATAATTATATTATTATGTATATAGTATCAATACCATATACATATGTAGGTATATACCTACATGTATAATACTGATCTATATAAGCCAGTTTATTGAGAGACATGCGTGTGACAATTTGTTTGTTAGTCACATCAATTTCGACTCAAAGGGGAACAGTTATATTATTTGACCTGAAGGGGACCTTGAACTACTTGAGTAGACACTTAGATCATAATAGTAATAGGTTATAGTTGAGTTTCTGACGCTTCATGTTATCTTCCATCATCGTGTTTATAAAACGTTCGATACTTATAAATATCTACAAGTACTTGTATATTTGAAACGGTGTAGAATAACCAATTGTATAATATTTTGCATTGATTTAAGTATAACTAGATATTTTTGGAGATGTTATTGAAAGTAATATTTTCGGAATATACTTTGTACTCTCATACTATAAGTATAATCAGGAATTCTGGTACCACAAATCCCAAGGAACTTAATAATAATATCTTGTATATTTTGATTTATCTATTTGTTTTCTTTAGGCGTATTATAATATTAGAGCGGGAGTTGTCTTTATAAAAAAACGAAAATAAATGTATACCGTTTTTTGTGCATTTACTTTCTTTTTTTGAAGTAAATACTTCTTTAGGCGCGTTGAGCACTTCTTGGGTGAACAAAAATCATGGATGTGTTTATGATCGAGGATTAAAGTTTTCACTTCTATCGGCAGTCCCCAAAGACTGCCCCAATTTTTTTTCCTTAACTATAGATTCAACAGCTACTTTAATTTTACAAATGCGATTTCGATACTATTTATCAATGACGGCATCAATTTACGATATGACCTTATAATATATATGTAGTTTTTAAAATGTTCTCTGGCATAAATTTTCTTTTACTTAATTCAGCGTACCTCAGTAACTTTCATCCCTACCGAAAATGTGTTTCAGCCTAATTGGGTGAAAATTAGGTGAAATTTTTAAGCCCTCCATTACCCAAATTAAATGTAATAAATAATAGCCGCTTAGGTGTGGGTGTAATTAAATAATATACTTATGCCTATGTTAATAAAGTCTATAATTATTTACGTATTTCTGTGTTTTCCACGCTCCTCTCTGGAGGCCAAATTTTATTTGTGCTGTTATATTTGAATTAGCTACCGATATTAAGTTTATTAAGAAGCGTAATTATCTATTTATCAACTTACTAATAAAATTATATAACGTTTTGGTGATAAAATATTTAATTTAGGCCTTAACATATAAAGTATATTTTTTATATCTACATATTATTTTTAATGTATAAGTGTGGATTGGAAAAATTAGTACATACATCAACATTCTTCATCAGTTTGGTACATAGGCCACGTAGTGTCACGTACGTCTTCCATCTCCTGTCTATACTGAACTAGACTGAAGCTGAAAGCACGTACTACGATGTACGTGGAAATCCATAGTTTCTGTCTACTCTCTTCTTAGTGATCTATTTTGTTTAGCTTTATTATATTCATTATGCGTACTCGTTACTTTAGAGTACTCATAACTTGTTTTGTTTTTTTTTATTTAACTTTTGGCTCACCAACTAAAATACATACTAAGCATTTACATGAAAACATTCATACAAATATATGTGTATGCTTTTAAATTAAAGGTGAGCACAGCATTGACTATATCTAAAGTGTACATACATGTAAGGTTACAATTTAATTTCTAAGTTATATAAACTACACAAGAAAATTAAGGCTAGATTAAAGACTAAATTAAAACTATATTATACTAAACTAAATTACTATACTAGACTAAATAATGCATTTTTAAATGTAACCATTTTTTCGGAGAAAATGTCTATATCTACTCTAAAATGTCTTCCGTTGTGTCAAAGTAGGTTCACTTAGGTCTTTTTTGAACTTTTACGCTTTTCTTATAGCTATGGGAGCTCCAAGGCGTAAGCAGGCAGACGTACAAACATCCATTTGGAAGGGTATGTTTTAGGCCTCAAGTAGTGGGCAACGGTGGTGTTACAGTTATCAAGCACAATTGCAGACTCTGTATTGGTACTGTTTCCTAAAAACAAATAATATGTAATACTAGTTTTCACCCGCGGCTTCACTCGCGTAAATGTAGGTTAGGGTTAGGTTAGGTTTGTCGAGGAACACCGTGGTAGGTTTAGTCGGTATTCCGGAAGGTACATTTTTCTCATGGCATCTTTCTTTTACCCCGGTGAGTCCGATATAACCCCTCCGCCCGCCCCCGCGGAGGGGTATGCATCAATGCATTCCCCCATGTTAAAAAAAACAGTTCTTTTTTCTGGATGAAAGGTACCCTAAGTCCTATTCTGTACCCGTAACAACGTGTATGCAAAATTTCATGTTGATCGGTTAAGCAGTTAAGGCGTGAAAGCGAAACAAACAAACAAACTCATTTTCGCATTTATAATATTAGTTAGGATTAATTTACCCAACCCGGTAATTGAACTCCATAACTCGCCAAACAAACTCTCGTCACTATACCAAAACCAACAGAATAACAGTAAAACTAATATATTATAAGCGTATTTTATTATTTTTCATTCAAAACGAGCTAACACTTGACTTTTCCTTGCGTGATCTTATGTGGCGGTGGGATCGATAAGATTGATGTTAGATATAGAAATCACTTCCAATATAAACATTCTGATTCAAGATAACAGTAAACTTTATTTTATTGATTATACACCACACGATACATGACTACATAGTAAAAAAAAACTTCGTCAATATCATAAAGAGGAAGGAACTTTCTTTTATTGAATATACACCTAGACTTCGTAATAAAAGGAATTCGTAATTTAACAAAGAGATGTGCTTTTTTATTTTTGTTTGTAATGAATAAAGTCATAAATTACGAAACGGTTTTTGAAAACTGCACCCAGAAGTAGCATAGGCTATATATTATAATGTTAAAGTAGTAGGTATATAATAAAGAAAATAATTTAAGTGGTTAAAATTATAAATGAGCCGAAATAGTTAATTCGGGGCAGCACCACCCTCTTATAGGAAACCAACATAAGACTACTTACTCTGTTATTGAATTTCACTGAGTAAGCAAGAGGGCTAGAGCCCATTCCCTTTCATCTGTTCTATCTATTATTCCTTTTTCGCCAGGTTGGCAAGCAATCACAGGCTATAGTATACGGTATATATATATATATATATATATATATATAAATATATATATATATATATATATATATATATATATATATATATATATATATATATAGTTATAAAGGGGTACGTACCACCACGTATTAATATATACTAATACGTGGTGGTACCCCTTTTTAACGAAAATTGCGTGGACGGAGGAGTATGAAATCTATATAGATACACAAGGTACAATCCAAAAAGATTACCACGTTAATAGATAGTTCAATAAAACACTTTTGATATAATTTACCTAAAAATAAACTATTCTCTATATTTTGCCAACTTGTTTCCGCTTGAACGTTCATCAAATGCGGCAAAAATAAAAGGATGTGAGCCTAATCGCTCACTCTTCTGAGATAATCGATTCAACTCTTGTAACATTAAACGTTGCAGAACTATACGAACCGATACATCAATCAACAAAGCCTGTCTACTTTATAAAAGAAATATATATTCAAAGCTTTCAAAGGACGTCTCTAGGTTAATATTGTGAGAGAAACAAACGTGCGATAATTTCGTTATTCTTTTTATTTAACACAATCTTTATTATTTTTCCGTCTGCGTCTTGTTGTATTCTAACGTTATAGATTATCGTATATATGTACATTTGAAAGATTTTCCAGAAGTGTAACAGTTTTTTTTTATATAGTCGATGGTGACAGCATTGGAGCTGAAACTTATAGATGGGTATAGACTTTTCCTCATTCCTACTCAGTCGACTCCATAATGTTTAATCCTGCCACTTTTAAACCACACATCACACACACACACACAGACACATATACATCCTCATCGGCTACATGCAACGTAAACATAGTTGTCAAAATGAAAAAGCAATACATTTCTGACTAGTCTGATTCACACGCTGCGATGCAATGTTATGTTAAAATATTCGTAACTTTTCACAGCATCGAAAAATCTTAAGAATCCTTATACCCTTAGAATCCTTTCTCCAAAACTCTAAATACTCTTTAAATTCATTTCTCAAGCCAAAGGTCCACATTCCGTATGCTTCAGAATTAGAAGAGGGTTTTAATAAATCAACTTAACCCTCGAGATAGGTGGGGTAATAAATTATCTCACCATAAGTATATGTAAATTCCTCTTGGTTTTGCCGGATTTTCCTTACTAGTGCGGTCCAGTTCTAATGAATATATTATGTGGGTAGTTTGACGATAGTTGTAATTACGACAACAGTGAATTCAATCGTAAAAAGTAATAGTCACAGTATTTACACGTACAAATTGTAGTGAAATGTTATGTTAACATGATTCTCATTTATTAATCTAAGTTCGAATTAAACCGATTGTTACGGCAAGATAGGTATCGAATAATTAAAATTCAATGTATATTTTTGTGTACACATTATTTATTTTATAGGCTTAACAATTACTTTTTAGTTCCTTATACTGGGTTTGATTCGGTTTATTCGATGTCAATACGGAATCAGACTTAATTTAGCTTAAGTGACACCACTGCGTATATTATACTGGACATAACTATATACTCTATAAAAATATTATAAGGCCAATGGAAGGCTTCGTCACCCAAATCCCAACTTTGGGTGCCGAAGCCTACCATTGGAGTCGATACCACTTTGGGTTACAGTGACACGTAGCAAAAATGAATTTCCTGGTAACTCTAGATACGCTAGAACTACATTTGGGATTAATAATAAATATTATACTAGCCTATCACTTCTTTTCTTTTCAATTCTGAAAGTGTTTACCTCAGTAATATCGTGGCACACGCGCTACATAATTTGGAATAGGAAGTTTGATTACCAACACACTGTAGCAGAAAAGTGTGTTTAACCAAATAAACTATTCTAATTTTTACGACCAAAATCTCAATGCCTTCAATAATTATCATACGACTTACATTATTATTAGCTTGTTTCAACATAGCAATTAGAAGCCTGATGGTGTTAATTGCTTTTATATTGGGTAATTTGCTGTCAATACCGTTCCAACTTCAAAGAACAAGATTGCTGTAATTAGTCTAATAATAACCAAAAAACTATTTTAGGATATATGACACAAGCTTTTTGTATAAGACTTAGGATTATAATTTGAGTAGAGCTGTATACACAATTTTTTATCAATTGAATGTAATTGAATATTCAATTAGATTAGGTTAGGTTATGCAATTAAAATTTACCCCTGAAAAAGAGTAAATCCTGTAAAAATCCCTGAAGAATAAATACTCAGATAAAAATATAAATAATTAAATTTTAGCTACTGCGTCATAGTAAAATTTTCATAAGACCTCGCAATTATGATGAAATCTAAATCAACGCTGAAAAAATCTCAAGGAAAAGCCAGCCCAATCAAAAGTACTTAAGTCTTCAAGGAAATGCAAATTTTGATTGACGCAACATCGTAAAGAAAGGTACTGAAGTACAATGTGCCGTAAATTTACATTTGACAGCCTTCCTCAGGCTGCTCGATCTGACAAGGGTAATTCGATGTTGGATGCAGACGGCCTTGGACCTTTCATTACAATCCATAATGCTTAGCGGTGCATGGTTCTCAAGGAACCGACGAAACGGAAAATTTACTTAACCCCTACAGTTCACGCGGCCCTTTATTTGTTTCACCCGGGACTTCAATTATTATTATAAACGTAAATATAGTATCATGCTTTTGAGATGATCAAATTGTAGAACTTCCATTTTGGCTAGTCATATCTTGTCTAATTAAAGCAAATTGTCATACATCGAGCATGAAAATCAAACAACAAATTTTTGTAGATTCAAAAGTTGTCCGATTTTAAACTGTTATGGTAATTTAAATGGGCAATCGCAATACCAGAAGATACTGCACGTTACTAAATGTTCTTAAAAGAAGTCGTTGGGCTATCAGCGCAAAGAGCAAATATCATACTAGTTGCCCTACTAACAGCAAGCCGTGTCCTCAAGGAACCTTTAAGCTCCACACACATCTCAGGAACGATAATTTTCTTGCACAGTTCTACTGCACAGTGTGGGCGTCTGTCCAGGCTAAAATGCAAAATTGCGATCGGTTATAAATACAGGGTGAAGCAACTAATTATTTGAGAGAGTTATTTTGCTTTCTCTAGTACTAAGTCAACTTCACATGTACAATTTATAAGATTGCCGAAAAGTAAAACAATAAAACAAAGTCGAGACGCTAAATTACGTCACAACACTACTGATCCACTTCCCGTGAGATGCGTATTAGTATTCCGCCTCCGTCACTCTCAGAGGATAAACGAAAAAGTTCTCTATGAAAAATTATTAAAATAAAAAATATGTACCAACAATATTAATAAATTCTTCACACGTCCATCCATACATTCCAAACGCAGACAGCACTGTAGGGAATTTCAACAAGGTGTATTGTATAATGTTGTTACTAGAGAGGCTGATTAATATAAATTCGGATTCGACTATATAGAGTTTGGTATCTTCTGGGGTAGCCGATCAGGCGGTCTTAGGACACATCGCTTTATTTGAATAAAAAGGCTGAATATTTTATTCGACTAAAAGGGCGACACTCATGTATGTATTAACTGGCAAGCTTCAAAACTGATTTTTAACAGGTCAGCGAGTACTATATAGAGTGAAAAAAAAAAAACTTTGACATTGATATTTGGCAAAACCAAAGAGGCAAAACAGAATGAACAACTATACAGTTTTATCTAACTCATCAATGACCATACAAACTAATCGGATTTCGACCGCCCGTCTAACCTCGACCTCATTATTTAAGCCTAGGTATTTGATTGAAACTTAATATTTATAACTAAACAAGATGCATATAAATAAAAATACAAATTGGAGAGAACGATATCAGTTTCATAAAAAGGTACAGCCTTGTCATAAAGTATTTCTCGTTTTGTGAAAATCGAAAATAGAAAGAAAGGCGTCACAATATTTCCAAATATGAAACACAATCGAAGTTCCAAACGAATTCAGCCCAAAAAAACAAATACATAACTCGTGCGAACGATCTCTGACGGAAAATAACAAAATCCGAAGACCGCTCTCGCCTAAAACGATAAAAAGGCCAAACATTCGACGTTGGCCGAAAAATGGCCCTCAGCCGGACTCTAACAGTTACGAACCGAAACATTACAGAACCAGTATTGCAATGAAAGCGAGCTCGATAGCTAGGTCGATATTTCTAATCATATGATCAAATATTTGTCCAAATAACATTGTGACTAAATCGCCACGTTAACCAACATCGTGAGCAAACTTTATTTATCAAGAAAGAGTTTCTGAATTGTCTAGAGATAAAACATATATTGTTTCTCATCAAAGCACTAAACAATTAAAGGCAAAACTATAAGAGTACCTAGAACTCTTTAAGTGTATACAATAATTTATGAACTGCTTTAAGATTCAAGTAAAAGAGCTCTATTCCGCGTATTACGCCTCCTTAAGCTCGAAGAGATTGGCAGAAATAAATTGTGTCAAAATTTTACCTGCTAGACTTTCATCCTAAAAATTATAGAGCAACCCAATTATCTATTACCATACAGAATACGTGTTGCTATTTGAAATTACCAGACACAGAAATCAATAACATTTTGCTGACCCCTCAAAACTTCGTAATCCGCAGTAGCACATATTTACATTATTATGCTACAAGGCAGTCTAAATAATTTATTCGTTATTCTTAAAACGTTTCTGTACCTAAGTGGTCTTTGCTCGAGTAGTTTTTTATAGACTTATTAACAGCCATCATTCTCTATTAGACAACGATTTGCCTTCATCATTTTAGTTAACCAGTCAAACTTCAGCTGCTTAAACTAAAAACATCTGTGAAAGGAATTTCTTAAACCAGATAAAGATTGGCTTTGTTTTATTTTTAGCTGCTCATATTAATTCCATTTTCGTGTCGCAAATGACATTTATTCCTGACGTCAAACTGAAAGAAACATCACAAAGATGTTGTCGACATGTTAATATTGAATCTGTTTGCGTTGCAAGCTTTCATCACGATCAAATATTCCGTAAGGAAGAACAGTTGACAAAAATGTACTGAATCACACCTGCATAAGGAATGTTATTTGATTCAGCGGTTCTACTATTGTTTATGGTTAAGATTATTTTATAATCATATTTAGCACTGAAATGTCACTGAATAGTCACAAACAATGCTATATTTATATTTATTGGTGAAGATCAAAGCTTTTGTTTTATTATCATAAGGAATTAATAATATACCTTTTGAAATGCATGTGTATGCATTTCAAAAGGTATATTTTATTGGTGTTTGAGGGGTGGGGTACACAATGCTTGTGATACAATTTTAAACATTTGCCGTTCGCCTTTAAGTAACTATCACTCATAATAATCCTTTAGTTGAGAGACGTCTTGCAATGTTTAAAAACATGTCTCTGCACTCGGTATAATATGGTTTAGCAATTATTGTGTTACCTTTGATAAATTGAAATTGTGTCTTTGTGATTGTAAGCTGACCAGGCAACCAGTTCCATAAATGTTGTAAAACGTAAGTAATTATTTTATACCTTATGCAAAAAATACGGCACATTGCGATAGTAAATGACTTGACAAAAATTCGGAATCACACCTGAGCAAAAATTTATGCATCGCCATTAACCCAGTAATTAACCTAAATGTTGTGGTGACGAAACACGCCTATGGGTCGCGGCTCGAATTTGTCCCCGTCTCCGTGTTTGTGTTTCTGATTTCACACGACATCCAACTTTGTTAAGCATAATTAATTTAATTTAATTCACGACTCGAGTTGACTTAATTCCGTTCTTTCTTCTTTCCTTCATTATTGGTCCATTTTCTCTAATTATGATTAATTAAGTAGATGTTCCTTGTTTTACGGAGAACACATTAATTTGTAGTCAAAATTGCGCCGTATCTTCAAAATATCCTGACAAATAGTCAAACCATTAGACATAGTCAGAAACTTGCGATTTCGAAACAATATCATTAATTTGATATACATATTTGCCAAAAGAAGAATACCGAGAGCTTAGTTTGAATAAAATATACGTACAATAAGGGCCTAATTTATGTCGCGGCTGTGGGTAATCACTTGGGTGAGAAAAAGATCGTAAGTTTATTTTCGGAGAAACCCATGCACTCCAAGTCTCATTCACAGGGAAAATCGCCGAAAATTTATTCTCAAGTACACGCCCTTGCACTTGAGAGTTTCAAGTAACGTCTAGAGGAGATCCCACTCACAAGTTGGCCGCATTATGAATGAAAATGGGTAGATACGTGCGTGCCGGCCACGTACGTATGTCCAACGAATACTTTAGCGGATATTATTGGAGTATGGTCAATTTAGCGGTCGATTTTATATGCTTCTTTTATTTTCCTTTCTTCAGATAGATATAGAAAATATAATATCACGAACTAATCTTATGATTTCTTTACAAAGCTACTTGGTGCTCGTAAGCAGCTAGGTTTTTCATAGTCTTTTTCCTTATCGTAAAATTGCATTGTCTTGAATCCTGGTTCAAGAGTAACACAAAACATAGATTAGTAACTTCTTCTGGCTTCAACCACGTAGAGATCGATAATGCGAATGATGATGATAAAGTTACCCTTATATCGCTATTTTAACACAAGGCGGTAAGGCTGTGTATATTACAATTATATTTAGTAAGGTAAATTTGACTTTCATGAAAAATTAACCAATTCCTTATTATTTCCAAACGCGTGTTGCTATATCTGAATAAACCAATATCTTTATTTCTAACCTAAGTAACGACTTGAAGACCTCTCATTCGGTCATAAGCACAAAAGTGGAATAAAGGTACTTATTACATGTTCCGATTTAAGAAACACAAATCGGTCGCCTGTTGTGGTACATTTATTTTCTTACAAGAACTATAGGTACATAAAGCAATAATATTTGAACTTGTTTTAATTAGATTGCAAATATAAATAATAAATGCGTTCCTTATTTTTTTAAATCCTAGCACAAAAATGTACCCGTTATTAGTTGTGCTAATTATTTTTTATCCAACCTATGTTATACATAAGTCAAAGTTCTACATTGTCTTTGTAAGAATATCCATTGCTGTACAATAAAGAATACTCTTTTCTAAGTTAAAAAATCTGCTACGTGACGACCAAGACAGCAGCCACCGTACTTAAATAAACAAATGCGGAAATATTACGTATTCAAGTAAAGCGAGCACATCGCCTAATTTTAGTATAGCATCAACAGTCAATAAACTGCGATACAAAGGGGCCTCGCGGGACCTTGATTTTGGATTAAATGGGCAAAAAGGGTACGTTTCCGTTTTTTCTTTACCTACACAAGCCGCTGCTAAATCTGATTCCTGTCTGATTTCTGTTTGTCCCAGAGGCCGCAATTTAATCAATATTTGCGAAAAGGCCAGGATACCACTTTATTAGCCGAGTTCTATTTGTCGAGGTTTTCATTTGGTGCTAAAGACCTAGATCTCATCAAACAATAAAGTTTATGACAGAAGTTTCACTTCGAACGCGATTTTACTTAGGTAAGACGTGAACAAACAAAGTCTTGCGCCGTCCGTTATACAAACAGATTAGTAGGTAAACAATACAAAGTAATTATTAAGAAGTTTGCATTTGGATTTCAGGTATCTCTAGCTTTGTGACCTCGTCTTAAAAATACAATTGTTTTATTTATTTGAACGCAGATGTTTAAAATCAGCACTATAAAATAGGTTTTAAGCGTCTATATTATACCGAGTTAATAACATTGAACGACTTCCATTTTCACCAGCTACACTAGTTCATAAAAAATAATACGCTATTCTAATCCTTATACCAGATAGTTCTAAACGGCTTACCTTTCCACCAGTATCCCTTCTATTGCCCTTTTATTAAATATATATAGATTGGAAACACTTTAAAATCGGGTGCACCAATTTAGATTTTCCCAAACATAATCGACCTCAAATGCTTACGTAACTGGATGGACAGACGGGAACAAAGTAATAGACCCTGAACCGTTGTACGTAGTGGATACATAATAATATGATATAATACCTATCACTAAGAATTAAATATTTAACTTACCAAAATTCCTTGCCTGTATTAAAGCATAAAACGTAACATACACAAAAAATATTCCATATTATATTAACATGGGAAGCCATGCCACAACGTAGTAAGCCGGTCCTTATGGGGCCAGTTTGACATACTGGAAGTTTACCGACCTTGTATGATAAAATATTAACCAAAAGTATTTTCACATGTATGTATTCCCCTTAGCGGATAAACTCGAAGCTTTAGTGAGACAACCACGTGAAACATCGTCGGAAATCATATAGTTATGATATCTTCAGCTATCATATCAATTTAGAGAGCTATAGTCTTATCAATGTTCGTGTTTCGAGGGAATATCATGGACTTTATTTGGCAAGGATAGCTCTAATATGACGCAGTAAAGTTTATCTGGGTACGTACTCAGTGTTTTTGTTGCGCTTACATATTCACGAATTGGTATGCTGATGCAGCTTTTAGTGGCGTAATAAAAAATATGCGAGTGTTCATTCGTTTACATACCGCGATAAAAAATATCTTATATCTAGGAAAAGGTTATATCTATGTGTAGGTTTCATCCAAATACGTTTATCAGATTACAACAAGTAAACTTTGAAAAAATTGAGTTACAACCATCCCAACTTCTAATCATCAAATCAGACCTAATTAATATTATAAAAGCGAAAATGAGTTTGTTCGTTTGTTTGTTACCTTTTCAAGTTTAAACCACTGAACCGATCATCCTGAAATTTTGCATATACGTTAACAGGTGTACAGAAACGGACATAGGCTACCATTCATCCCGAAAACAATTACTGTTCCCGAGGAAAACAACAATAACGTTCTTATGATAGTAGATAGCGCCAGGTATCTTTCGAATCATGATTGAATTATATTATTACAAACAGAGTACAACCCGAATTTATTGTCAAATTCTAAATTAACGTGAGCAAAGCCGCGGGCAAAAGCTAGTCTTCCATATTTATAATATTAGTAACTAATTTAAACCTACGGATTTGTTCGCATTTCCTAAGATAAACAGTAACCTGTGTTTCTCGCAGCCTTATAAACTATACCTTTGCATAAATAATGTCAATCAGTTCCTGCCTAAAAGGAGAACAAACCAACAATCACACATACATTTATAACATGAGTAAGGATAAAGGTAACCGTTAGTAAGGATATGTCAAGTCGTATTACCAATCCAATACGTGATACTCAAAGATGTGAACGCATTGTAAACTAGGAAAGCGGCTCGCATATCTTTAAAGGCTACCGTAATCCATAGTTGCTTACAACGCTAACAGTTACTCGCACGTTACTGACGTAAGAACAAGATATCTGCTAGTGTAAGGGACACAGGTCCCACCCAGACATCACAGCGCTTTGCAAATCCAGCACTTATAAGGTGTATTTGAATGTGGTTTTAGGTATCTCTCTCAACTCTGTGGAAATAAACAGGATTTCTCAAACTTAATAACTATTTGTCTGAGTAAGTCAGTGAAGGAGACAATTTTAGTACATTTGACTATGTGCGTTTTTTTATACAAATAGTAGGTATTCAAAATAACTATTTTTGTGACGTCAAAATAGTTTCAAAATTGGTTGTAAAATGAGGTACTTACTAATTAATATTTAAAACTAGTATAGGAAAAAAGCAGGCGTAGTTATGATGTGTCTCTATTTTTGGGTTTTAATATCGATTATGTTACAATTTGTACTGTGTATCAATATTCTATCATCAAGCAGCGATAGCTTAGTGGGGAGACCAACAGACAGCAATGCAGAGGGTCTCGGGTTCGAACCCACGTCGCGCACCTCTGACTTTCGGATGTTATATGACTTTTCAAAATTATGTGCGTATTGATTGACAATTATTATCGCCTGCTCCGTGCCTCGGAAAGCACGTTAAGCCGTCGGTCCTGGTTGCCATGAATATCTATGGCAGTCGTTATTGGGAAGTCAGTGCCCTCTAATATTCTGACACTGGTCTAGCCTTAGGGTATCGTTAGCCTTCGGGTTGCGGAGGTCAGATGGCAGTCGCTCCGTGTAAAAACTGATATCCAGTCAAATCCAATTAGACTAGAAAGCCGACCCTAAGTGATTTGGTAATAATAAAGGCTAGGGCGAAGAAGTTCAATTGTCTATCATACAAAGATCGCTGTTACCAGATTTCAAATTTTGAAAATTGTGGTTATTATAAATATTAGTTCATATACAAAATTAAAATTAAGAAAATGCCTATCCTAATCTTGATATTATGACGTAAAAATTGTGTAGTGGAGCCTCGCTGATTTCAGCCTGAATGAGCCGGCTCGACCGGGGAAGGACTACCCTCTCACAAAATATCGACGTGAAATAGCAGTATTCCTACTATTGTGTTTCGTTCGGTGAGTGAGAGTGCCGGAGGCTCAATTACCCACTTTTCTCCTTCCCGCTCATTCTCCTTCCCACATCCTTTTTCTCTTCTTCCTTTCCTAAAGGTTCAGCAACGCGGAAATGATGCCTCTGGTGTTGCAGGTGTCCATAGGCTACGGTGACTACTTACCATCAGGTGGGCCGTATGCTTGTTTGCCACCTTAGCTGTATAAAAAAATATAAAAATCCTGCCAACATGTTTACAAAACAAGTCAATGTGCAAATTGCAAGACCACTCATATTATGTAACATATAAGGTACACATATGGACAACTAAGTAAATGTACCTGGTACTTGTTAACGTGTGTTATAAGACATACTTGTCACATAAGAGCACTTGAGAGAGCAGTACATTGAAACTCTCAACCACACACGTACGCACGCATAATGCCACTGTTACGTAAATTAACTAAGAGATAATACTACCTCTCAACAAATTCCCCTTATTACTGTACATTAAAAGCTTTAAAATTGTGTTAATATAAATGGCATAATATTAAATAGTTCTTAAGTATAGCAGCGATAGCCTAAATGGGAGACTATTGAACTGCCACCGCTGTGTGGCAATTCTCGAGTTCAATTCTAAGACACGACATTTGAAGTTATGTGTTAAAATACTTGATCCTCCAGAATCAGAAACAAACATAACATAAGGTACCTTTCATACAGATAAAAAGTACTGCTTTCGAGGGATAAAGAATATTGTCAAGGCGAAGCTGCAGGCAAAAACTAGTCTCCTATAAAAATAACTCACTATACTGTTAGCTACTAAAATTATTCCTATTGATACTCATAAGCTATGTAACAGCTAAATTCGATAATATTATTTTACCTCCAAATCCGAATTTCCAAAGGTATATATGTACCCATAGCATGTAAGTACGAATGCTATGGACGAAATTATCCGGTAGTCTTAGTTTTATAATTAAAACAAATTGGGGCAGTCTTTGGGGACTGCTGATAGAAGTGATAACTTTAATCCTTGATCATAAACACTTACTTATAAACAAAAAAAATACAAGGGGCTGGTCGGATTCCTGATACTCTCTTAGCGGTTATTAAAAATTTCGTTATTTTCTGCGTAGGACGCATCATTTCTGAGATATTGTTAATATTCTAAAATAATTCAGTAATGGAAAGCGTGGAAGCGTGACGATGACGCGAGTTCTATGATTTTTGTTGACCCACGAAGTGCTCAACGCGCCTAAAGAAGTTTTCTCTTCAAAAACTGAACTACTTGTATGAAGCCTGTAAAGATATAAAGAATCCAATACTTGCTTTGCCCGATTTATAGTCTCACTTAGCGATGTGCGATGTGCAAAACAAAAAGGATATTAGAAGATTGTATGATCCCGCATCCGTACAAATTCGAAACATAATCAAATATTCGAGACTGATTGATTCGATGATATGGTTCTTCTCATGCCGTTTACAGAAAGCGTGGTATTCGCATTTGCGTTGAGCTACAAAACTTAAACAAATAATCAATCACTATCAAAGTTTTACGCCTTCCATTCATTCTTCAACGTTTCGAATAATTTGGTTTGGTGGAAGATTCGAATAAATCGAATTTTAATAGATAGCCGCCCTAAAATCGGTAGTCTAACGTAAGCTGTAACCTCTATGCCGATGAAGCATACACTAACTTATTCAAAGCTACCGAACATATAGGTTTACGTACTGTAACCATTAACGCGTGAGTTACGTGTATGAAACCGCCAAATGGTATGTGATTATGATAATAACCTCCACTGATCGTTTACTATGTGAAACTAGGTGGAACATGGTTAGGCGGTAAAACATTACAATCATTTATGATTGATAGATGAGGGTCGATCTCAGTGGCATGACGATGTTAGGTACAGGAATAAATATGTCTAGTCCATAAATCAAACGTGTAATATGTGAAAATAAGTTAGCATGTTGGTTTTTTTAACTTTTCACACGGCACCGCGCACCGCCGCGGTAGGCGGTGAAGCGGATCTCATGTCGCATTGGCCTCTAATAAATCCATTGATGCCTAACACACGTACACCGCCCAACCATGCGGTCGAGCGGCGGCACCTCACACACAGGACGCCGCATAACCGCGCGGATCATCTTTGGTGCAGGACGTTATCAAACTGGTCAAAACTGCGTTAAATCCATCCGCGGGGACAGCGGCGCGTAAACCGCCTTAACGCGCGGGGTACCGCTACGAAATCCGCTTTACCGCCACCGCCCTCCGGCGGTGCGCGGTGCCGTGTGATAATCGCTTAATTTATAACTTAAATATGAAACAACAGGAGTATTACATAGGTCTTACGTTCTAGAGGTGGCGGGTTCGAGTCCCATCCATTGCACTACTGACGTGAACCCACTCCTAAGACAAGCATTCTAACTTAGCTGGAGGGCTTAACAAGAATACTAGTTATTTGAACCCAAATTTCTAGTAAGCTCTAAAAAACAAAAATGTTGTATAAAATATTTCAAAAAGATAAAGACTATTTTTAAATTACTAATGCGGCAGTGACCGTTACTGGTACTTACTACTAAGCTATTTTTCAACTATTAGAGGTTTCGTAAATCATAATTAAGCTCCGCAGTAATACACATAGTAGTCTTCGGCCTATGTCACCAAGGGCAAAGGTGTATCATACCCAAACTTTATTGGCTATTGTTAAAACTATCCAATCTAAGAGACCATAGTTCCAAGCTCCATAATGCTACTAATAATTCAATAATAACCCAATCCGGGAGTCAAACCTATACACAATTATTATAATAGCGGATGAGTCTATTACTGCCAGTCCAACGCACCGTGGCTGCACAGCGCGTTGGCAGTAAGTTGAGACATCAAACCGTAGCAAGCAGCTCTTACGGGGCTATCCCTGAATATGCACATAATCTATACCTATTTATTTATTCAAGGTACACCAAAGACATTTATACAAAATAATTAATATTACACATTCATTAACGGGGATACAGAGTAAAAAAGATTAAAGGTGTGCACACCATTCACAGTTTTCATTATATTATTATTTATAAACACAAAAGCAGAAATGTATTAAAATTACAAAAAAAATATTAAGTTACATAAAAAATTTAAAATTACACTAAATTAAATTATTAAAAAATTACATTACATTACATTACCGAGTAGATTACATAATTCAATCAAACAAAAAAAGCTTTTATAAAATAAACACAATATTCTCATTAATTTACATAAAATGAAATTAATGATATAAATGTCAAATAGGAAAATTGAAATATAATATGGTATTCTGAAACATTCAAATAGTATGAACGTAAGACTACATAGATATATAGGTAAGTATTTATGTAACCTATCTTTATGTGTTTTAGTAATATCGACAATCTGAAACATCTACCTACTGACCTTGATAGATCAAATCAGTCGTTGAGTAATAATACAACGGAATGCGATATTAGGTCAATGTCATACGACACGAATGCATAAACATTCTATTAATGGAGACTCTCATCTGCGGAGCTCGTTCGGGAGTAATTAATGACCTGTTCTATCAATTTGTAAAGTGAACCGTACAGATAGTTTTAGGATATCAATGAGCGATTATCAAATACACATTCGAATTATTCGAATAAATAAGCAAATCGAAATATTCGAAACTTTGTCAAATATTCGAATTCAGAATTTTTCAAGCTTTGATATTGGTTGATTTATTGGATTACATAGCGATGGACTACGACGCATATCAATCGTGTCATCATCAAAGCAAGTTTGAGATATTCGATTATGATTCGAATTATATAATAACAACAACGCATTTAACAACATTCTGATGCGGCATCATACAATTTCCGAATATTCTAATCGCCTTTTTCATAGCAATTGCACATCATTACTTTACTCAATTCGCTATTATACTTTGATGTTCATAAATGTTACTTTGTGTCCTAAATGAACAAATTATTTTTGACGTTTGACCTTAACCTTGATCTATGTTATACTTGAATGATCAGGATTTTAGAACTTTTTAATAAGGTACAGTATATTATTCAAAAGTTGTGTCTCTATTTCGCAAGGTACGCACGCTATGGTTTGAGGCACTTATGGTGTTACTTACAGACGCTCTTTGGTTGTAAACAAAGAAAGAAATATTCAAATAACCTGTCTAACGACTGTAATCAATCTTTTAGGCAAAGTTTAAATCTTTAGGGAGTTTCTAAGTTAGGTAAACACACTAAACTACTAAACTATACTTTGTAAAACTTTCAAACTAAATTCTCGTTTATTTAACGAGCACGTTGATCGTTAAATAGAACATATACATGTTTATTCATGAACATAAATATACCAAGAAATAATTATTATTAATATCAGTACAGCTTTTTGGATGTATTCAGACTACAAGATACCATATATAATAATATAATCTGCACATAAATAGGCAAAGACAGCACAATTTCAGTACAATGTCTCATTATCACTTCTTTAATGTCGAATTTCGTCCACTGGGCGAACACTAGCTAACAAAATTTAGAGACGTGGCAATGTTAAATCCACATTTATTTTAATGCTAGTCTTTTTTTAATACGATAACTCCCACACTAGGAATTATTTCTGTATTGCGGGGGACTTTACAAACATTCAAACAACGGACACAAAGAATTTGCATGCCTGAAGGTAGATTGTGAATCGTACAGATAGTTTTAGGATATCAGTGGGCGATTATAAAATACACATTCGAATTATTCGAAACTTTGTCAAATATTCAGTGTAGTGGCAGGACTCTAATGTTAACATCCTAACTGTAAACCCATGTTCACAATTGATTAAATGATTTGATTTGAAAGAAAATTTGTGGGCCACACAAATTTTTGTCCCGTGTGGGTTTCGAAGTCATAATACTCAGCGCAGTGGCAGTGGTGAGGCAATCACTTAAACCACATAGCCAACTATGCAGTCAAAAAGTCTAGTCTTTAATATTTTTATGACGATACCTTTGGGGTTAGATACAAATTTTATAACCAACTAGTTACCGGGCGTCAATCACGTTTTCAAGGCACCACGAGATATTCTCTCACCCTTGCCATATTTTTATTTCATCTCAGTAAATTTACATAAAATACATTACAACTCCTACGGGTCTAGTATCTATCCTAAGCAAACATTAGATGTTTGAGTTGCAAATTTATTAATAATCTAGAGTTAAAATGAATTACTAGGTATTAACTTACTAAAACTATCGATTAAGTCACATATTCATTTATATTAATGAATAACATATTCAGATATATGCCGCTACATACAAAGACTCACTTTTATTTCGTAAGAGATGAGCAGAGATTTCCAAAGCGACGAGATTTCCGACCGCAATAGAGATATCTTGCCATATCTCTATTGCGTCCGTCGGTTTAGAATACTCTTGCCTGGCTTTTGGGTCTCTGCTCTTGGGTCTCCAGAATATCTCAGATTTGTTCAAAGAATGTTCACCTTGGTATTCCCATTCCGCATAGGCCATTCACTATACCTATTCCTTTAGTTATGTTTGATGCGGTTTAAATACCTTACAACCTAGTAACAGACCCTCAATATAACCTTGGAAACATTGAATTTCTGCGGCATAATAGAACAAGTCTACATTCAAATACGTAAAACATTTCTCTACCGAACTTCTGCCCTTGTAGCCTAGACAAGAGGTTAATAAAATATTTTATGTTTAAACAATGTCTGTTTTCATTACATGGCAAAAAATATTTGAGAAGACAAAGAAGCAGACTAATTTTAGCTCCAGACATTATATGGAAAAATATTGTAAGTTTTCACATAATAGTGTATTATCATCATATTTTTAGAGGTTAGACGTTTTTATATTTGTTTTTATCCATTATATACCTGTCATCAAGTTGGCGTCACAACTCAGGGCAGGTTTAATAAATAAGTACTTTCGACTGCACGGATAATAATAAAGTATCAGACCTAGTTTCATAATCGGCTAGAGAATATTATTAATAAGTTTGTAAATACGCGGGCTCCTTTGTGATGGTAAACTACTTATTGCGCTGTATGACTGAAAAGAAAAGCGTGCGAATTTGAAATTTGATTGAACTTAAGATCTCCACGAAGTAATCTAATGGTCGTCCTAGTTGCTTCTGGGTTCTACCAATATGCTGATTGTTCCCGACGAACTATATACATATACATAATATGTACCATATTAACAGTAAAACAGGCTTAGACAATGCTTAGTGTTTTTCCATACCGGGTATCCGTAGTAAAAATTCATCCTAATGTTTATAAACTTCCATTAATATAGAGTTCCTAATTCGAAATTTATCTCTTTTAAAAATGTTTTATAAAGCGTAGCGTAGTGTATTATTCGGCATTCAAATCATATCCAAAAATTAAATAAGTATGTAAAGAAAAAAAATGCGACTGCGGCGGACTAAATCTGTCACCAGCCTAAGTTATTACGTAATACCGAAATATACACGTATGGAACACCCAGTTCACAAAACGTATCAGTGTATCGACGGAAGCCGTCAACATAACACAATAATGTCAACAATGTGCGGAACCAACACATATCACAATAACTTTCCTTATCTCATCACAAAGGAACTCAGGCCCCTCTTGTGTCATTATACTCCGTGCAGTAAATTGAATAAAAGGCATTCGCGGACATTCGTTGTTAACCCGAAATCGCTCCGCAAATGACTGACAATAGACTCGATTGTGCTGAATAAGGTGATTTGAGTCGGATCACAGGTGAATGCCGAGTCGTAAGGTCAATTTCGTACTTTTTGTGAACGCTCCCATTTACTTGTAATAGATAAGTCCAAAATATTGAGCTGAAATTGTTCCATTTGCGATACGTGTATTTTTCTCTGAACGATGTTATAGATGTATTCTAAAATTATTTTTGTTATTCAAATAGTACTCCTGGCTAAAAGCGATTAGTTTATCCAGTCTAACATTCAATATATAAAAAAAAAGAAAATTTCTCCGTTCAATTCCATTTAGCCCCTTTCATAAATTCTATTACTTATAGCAGAAGCAAACATTTAAATGTCATGTACACTTTTGATCAATCGTAGTATTTTATTGTTGTATAAGAATACTCCTTACACGTAGCTAAGCCATATTACGGCATTGTATGTACATGTTTGCTGATGCCGAGCACAAGCCGGACGAAATCCACGTAGACTAGAACTTTTAACTAGAAAACTGTTTATCACACACACCCTTAACACAATATCCACAGTGTCTAAAGAATAAAGACGAGGACAAAGTAACTAGTAAGTTGTCCTCGTTTTTGTACCTGGTTTGTACACCTGAGCAGATTTCTTTAGAACGTAATCAGGTATGTTTTTTTTATTTCACTTCTATTGTCTTTTACAAGACATGTCTGGAAGAAAAAGCTAAGTTACGCAGAGTGGAATGTTGGCTCAAGTTGAGGCGTAAATGCTTTGTCAATTATTCAAATCTATCAGTAATAAGTGATAATTTATGATATTTAACTTCGCGTTATGACAGTCAATCTTCACAAATTCGTGCATTTTTACTGGGACTCGAAAAAGCAGAACTTATATGACCCTCCATCAACTATCTCTTAGGCAAAAATAATTTCAAACGCAGTATACAGATGTACTACTATTAAGTAGATTTCCTGTTAAAGGATGTCGCTTTCTAGGTTGCCCCGGCTTGTTCGTGCCGTCAAAAAATTTAATTAGCGATGGCAGACTCTTCTGCTTAATGTACTTTGCGTTTCATAATAGCTTCTATTAATAATAGTAAATAATTTCGGCAATGTAGGCTTCGATCAAATATACCATAGATGCACATTCTCATACAAAAACCGCATCAATATGTGGCACTGACCAGTACTACTTACTTATAAGTGTCTGCATTTATTATGCAATCCAGGAAATAAACCGGAATAACTATTGAACGCCCACTGAGAAACATTTTGTAATAGTTTAGTTAAAACGCGTCAATGTAAAGCGTCCTAAGTGTGTTACTCGCGATACGCAAGCGTACTAAGTATATATGGTACGGTCTCCACCGTAGTAGTGGTGTCGATTCGCTCTCGCTTACAGGCAGCGCACGCAAGAGTAAGTGGGACAGGTGCATAATATAGCGCATACGACTGATTTATGCACAGTTTTGTTGGGGCCGTTTTTCGAGCGACGATCGTGCATCTATGGTATATTTGATCGATGACTGTAGGTATATAAACTGTTCCATTGCTGGGTACGGCCTTCTTCTCTTTGTAAGAAGGGATAGGCCATAAGTCTACCACGCTAACCCAGTGCGAGTTTGTAGACTTCATACATCTTCGATAACGTGATAGAGAACACTCAGACATGCAGGTTTCCTCATGAGATATTCCTTAACCGTTAAAGCACTTATTGAATACTCACATAACTTCGAAAAGTCAAAGGTGCGTGCCTTTGAGTCGAACTCGAATACTTTGCGTGGCAGTCCGACAATCTTGCTGATCTCGCTGCTAGTTGATTTTATTAGTCAACACATACCAAATGAAGGTACATCGGCGTAGAAGAGGTACCTCGATGCCTCGCGTAGAGAAGGCCTAATTACTTCAACAATGCGTATTATTCAAGGTCTCCTTCAGTTCGTTTTCGGTTTTCAAGTAGTTTACATAATTTATAAGTAATAATTTCGGACAATAATTACGCTCCTACCCTGTAGGAACATGGCCGCAAGCCAATTATACGTTTAGCCTATATTTATACTTATTCAATAAAGGCCAATTAGCCTCGTTTATATATTTACGGCACTTAACAAAGTTATTTTTGTTGAATATATTCGGATTTTACTTTGCTGGTTTCCTTATATCCTTGCACAGTATTTGGAGCTTTTATTTTAAAACGTTTGGAATTATATTAACCTCACATTATATAAGTACAGATGCCGCTTTAATCACATGTATTACTTCAGAATGATGAAGTACGCCTTTAAATAATAATATATAGGTATATGAAATATTATTTCTGTAATAAAATTGTATCGCTAAAACCCGCGAGATTATGTAAATACTAGATTTTGCCCGCGGCTTCGCTCGCCTAAATTTAGGTTAGGTTAAGTTTGTAACAGTATTTTTTTATGACTGAAGGGTACCCAATGTCCTATTTCGTAGCTCCGGCAATATTTCATGTTGATCGATCGATTAGTTAAGGCGTGAAAGCGTAACAAACAAACTTACATTTGAATTTATAATATTAGTAAGGATTATTTATCCCAAACGAATACCGATAAGATGCGTACCTAAATTGTACTATGTCCTCCTTAATGGTACGCAGGCTATCGTAGAATCGTCACAGATCGTTACCCGCACATCATTGGGATTCACATAGAGTTATACATTTTAAATAGAGACTGGTGTCTGAATTAGGTAAAACCTTTATCACAGAAGACCAGGATTACCATTAGGACAGACTTTACATTACACTGAACATACAGATATGTTTACACATAATCTTCTTCTTTTTGTGTGGTTAGTGGCCAACCTGTTGTCAAGAGTTGTTCAAGCCGCCCGTAGGCAACAACAACCGGGACCGACTTTTTACGTGCCCTCCGAATCACAGAGACGCTCAGATGAAATATCATTAAGCGGGACTGACCGCACCCAACGTTGCTTAACCTCGCTAATCGTTTACCGATTAGTGAGTGCAACTGGCTATGAGCGTCTTTTACACATAATAAAATTTAAAACGATAATAAAAAATAACAAGTGTAACATTATGAAATATAGTTTGACGTTAAATAAAACTTCAATATAGTAATAATTAAATTGTTGGAGTTTATTAGAAAATGAATGAATATTTTGATAAAAATGTTATTTTAGTATGTACCAGTAGTGCCTGATGATTTGAATTACCCTTTTCAATCGGCAACTTGTATACAGGACGCCGGATAACATATTCCAAAGGGTTTGAGGTATAGATAAATATGATACACTTACTCTGCTAGTAGTGCCTAAGGGTCAGCGCCGACGGACGCAGTAGTGCCAAAGAGACTAATGTAGTAACAATTTAAATTCAACCTAAAGTGCTTCAGAATACGATTGCATTTATCAGCAATTACACATAATTATTTTCTCATGCGCGTAGTCAATAAAAATATCTACATATTACTAATTAAAGATATGGCAAGTATATTAAAACGAAAGGCTAACGAAAGTATAACGTAGTTTTAGAAAATATATCGTCTAAATCGTATTATCAACGTACTAACCCTGTTGCATAAATTAAACCTATAATACAAAATGTAAAGCTGCTAAAACTGAATTTACTTCATATAAACTCGAAACTTTGTGATTTAAATCCAATATAAATAGACTGCATTAATTATATTCCAGGATTATGAACTGAATTTGGTATTGCTTTAGGCATTCCGTAGACGACAGACTTTTTTTCCAAAGGACCGAAAAGTCCGGATCTTTTTTTGGCGTCGACCAGGGCGACAAGCTGCGGTACGTTCGACGTCCGACGTCCGCTGGACTTGGCCGGGCACCAAAGGTCTCTTAGTCCTTATCCTTCGTGTGCATTGTTGCTTAGGATTCCATTTATACTATAACTAGCTTCTGTCAGCGACCTTGTACGCGTGAAATTGGGAAGTAGGTACCAATCTATACTTTTTTTCCTTAATATTCGACTCTTAAGCGGCTTATCAAGATAAAACATGCATCAGATTATAGTTAGACCTCTAGCAATACAACTGTGAAAACCACATTCCATTTTGTGCAGTAGTTTTTGCGTAATATGTGTACAAATATACGGACAGACGGAAAAGCAAAAAAATTAAAAATAATTGTCTTCTATAGTTCTTATAAAGACTTCTACACTATATTTTCTTTAATATCTCTTATGTACAGACATCGACCAATTTTATTATATGGATAGATGCAGGTTAAGATTCTCGGTCCGCCACCGTCCGTCGTCTGTGGAGCGCCTTAGCACCATAATACTTATATTGTATAAGTAGAATGCAAATCGTTGCGTGTAACAGTGGTCTCTATCTACGGTAGCGATCTTGTTTACTTAACTAAAGCATATCAATCCCTATAACTAAACCAACCCTATCCTATCGCTCTGCACTAGCTTTTATTGAAGAGGCTCTACACACTACAGACAGATACATTTTTATCTTTCATACGTGGTAGTAGAAGTCTAATATTTATCTACTTGACTTTCTATTATATTACTAGCTAATATTGTAATAGCTATAATAATAGCTAATATTGATGTATTTTTTGTTACAACAAAACGACAGTCGTATACAAATAATAAGCAAGCTGAAGTGGCAATGGGCTGGCCATGTCTGTAGAAGGACCGATGGCCGTTGGAGCAAGCGAGTCCTAGAGTGGACACCGCGGCTAGGTAAGCGTAAGTTAGGACGCCCCTGGCCAGGTGGACCGATGACCTGAAAAAGGTAGCGAAAAAGCTAGACTGGATGCGGAAGGCGGAAGAACGGATGTTGTGGCGTAAAATGGGAGAGGCCTATGTCAAGCAGTGGACTGTGGTGGACTGATTGATTGATTGATGCAATTGTTATATATCTTGATATTACAGGCCATGATATGTATATAACATTAATTAATTATTTAACAGCACGGATGACTTTGTGGTGAGGCGACTGTTTAGGTCGCCACACGCCCCGCAACGGTTCGATCACCGCACGGGACAAAAATTTGTGCAATATTTGTTTTACGTCTGGGTGTTTTTATGATTGTTGTTTGAATGTTGGTAAAGTCGCTTGCAACACAGTATCAATTCCTAGTGCGGGAGACAAAAAATATAAAAGAAAATTAACATTTTCACGCATACTTTGCTTGTAGTAGGTATTTGATGTTCCTAAGAGTACGTAGATAATATTATATTCTATCCCATACACACAATACCATTTAACCGTAATTAAGCAGAGCTTGTACTATGGGTACTAGATAATGGATAAACATACATACATATATATTTCTTTTTTGTAAATATGTATTATACAAAGAAACACCAAAGACCAAGGCAAACATCCATGTCCATGCACATAAATGTTTGACTTAAGCGGGAATCCAATCCACGAACTCAGGCGTGGCAGACGGTTACACTAACCACTACGCCATCGAAGCCGCCAATATATAAACATAGCTATGTAACAAAATCATGTTCTTATTGATATGGACAGATTAATGAATGAATTAGTTACCTACTCAATCCCGCTATGATGGCTGAAGGCCATTCGATAGACAGCGCTGCCAATATTATTCTTCTTCTTATACATTGACTGGTTTATTGATCCAGTTGACGTAATCGTCGAAGCTGAACGCGAAGTCACAAGTTCATTAATTTTAATGTTTATATCAACAGTTTCCGAACCGTACCGAGTTTAACGAAAGCAAAATGTGAACAACTTTTTTTTCAACGTTTAAATGCTCGCTCTCATATTCGTCGAATTTGAAACGGTTTGTTCCGCATTCGACCCTCATGTTTCGTCCCAAACATAAAAATACGCATTCGTCCCAAAAAAAATTTACGTATATTTAGATAAATATTAATTTCTTATTTCGTCCCAATTTATGTTCCTTTTCAGTCCCCGTTTTCTTTTTGTGGACGCTTTTGTTGTACTGACAGCCGAAAAATATTTGAAAATACCTCGTTGATCTATCGGGGACTTTGGGACTTTGTATGACATCACGAGCCCGACGACGAAAAGATGAAAAATAATTTTAAATTTGTTTTGTTTTGCTAACCATATGCTCAAAAATGTAGGACGAAAAAGGAATAATTTAAAAAGAGGGGCGAATAAGGAACATTTTGGAATGTGGAATATAATGTAGGGGCAAATGCGGAACAAACCTTAATTTATTAATTATTATTTCTGCAATTTAATAAAACATAGTTGAGGAAATTTCGATGTAATTCACCTCCGCCTGGAGGAGTCTCCAGGATCATACCTGCGTGAATATGTTATTATCATATTCTTCTGTAAAATCCTTTCTTAGAGTGGAAATCACAGAATATGGGTAAACGCAAAGGCTATCTGGTTATCCTATCGCTTAACTTAACTTAAGGTCATACTCTGATGACCAAAAAAATAGATTTATGACTTGGCGCTTATGACCAGCAGTAGACTGCAATAGGCTATTTCATTTTTCCTTAAGCAAGGAAGTTTAAGTCACCACGAGATATAAATATTAAATGTTAAAAAAAAAACGTAGGTCTATTCCCAAAAAAGAATAAAAGGAAACAGTGACAATACATTTAATAAAAGCTTTCAGCTACAACAAAAGTTTAAACCATCGTACAATTTTTGTGTCTTACTCGGTTTAAGAAAACAAAAAAGAAATAAACTTACCCATTGTTCGCTTTATATCAGTTACAGCGTTGTTTTCCAACAGCCGTTTTTTTCGTATGGATGGTCAACCTCAAATTAATATACTTAAGTGCTGTAAATTTCTGCAAAGTGCAATGGCTACTAGGAAAGAAATTGAAATATTCGAAAGTTATACGATTATGCATCCGAATGTTTTTCAATCCGTAGTCACTGATTAGATCTGCCACCCAATAATTTTCTATGACCTCGTACCAAGCCAAAAATCGAAATATTTTGATTTGCGATTTGATTAAAGAATCGAATTATATGAATTTTATTAAAGAAGATCAGGTCAAGCTTATTAATAACACATTTAAATTAGTTTATAAAGTATTCAGTAGCTATTCTTAAGTAGCGTGTTATATTCGTGATAACATTATATTAACAGAAAGTAGATAGAGACAAATTATATTTCTGGTTCGGGCAGATTGTTATTGGGTTTTTCTGAATATTCTAATTACAAAACTCAATAACTGATTGAACTGCGGTAAAATAAAGGTTAAATAATATTTTTCGTTAATGTGATACGTGCAAAATGCGTAATTGTACTGATTTTATTGTACACGTGACTAAAAGCTCAATCAGATTGAGCGACACATGGATTTATAATGTATAGATATAAAAAAGCTACTTTATGCAGAAGCAGCATAGCCTTTATAACATTACGCTACATGTCACTGAAGCAGAGCAGTAATCATAAACGTAGGCGAAACCGCAGGATACAGCTAGTCACAATTGGCTGCAGTGCTTTAACATTATCAAAACTTCTAGTACTGAACTATTAAACTTAACAACAGTTACTTTTCGAGTGATTTATGCTATTGGACAATTAAATCAGGTAAATAAAACCGATCCAATAAAAATACAAACCAAGTACATACGTACGGTACTTTATAAATATTTCCATTACATTAAATGTAAATTACTCCATACATTATTGATACAGGTGCTTTCAATGCCTGAGCTCCGTTTACCGATATTGTACTTTTACCGAGGCAAGTAAGTACAATCTGTAATATGCTACCACCTCCGATTCATTTATAAATTAATACTGTGTACTCTATTTCAATTATATACATATTCGTATTCATTTGGAACTGAAAATCATAATTATAATTGAAAAAGGGTTTTATTAATAGAGTCCTCTACTCTATTAATAAAACCCTTTTTCAGAATTGAATTGTTCTAACTTAAGTTTGAATTACTCAAATTAAATATACTTCAGACTTAGTTTGCGTGTTTAAAGTATAATAGCTCATGTCCTGCCTCATGGTTCAAGTTATCTCTATACCAAATTATATCAAAATTTATCGTATTTTTAATCATGATATGTACCTATACCGTTTAACTGATTTTGATAAAACTTCGCACATAGTTAAACTATAATTATCCTGGAGTAACAATAATATGCTTTTTATTCCGTCATACGTGCCTTTGCGATTCACGCGAGCAAGGCCTTGGATAAAATCTAATATTAAATTTGTGAATATATTTGGGTGCTTGTTACTCAATCACGTGTAAACGGCTAAACCCATTTGAATGAAACTTTGTATATCTTGGATTAACACTTAGCACGTTTTATCCCGTTATCCCTGTGACATTAACTCGGGTAAAGTATAGAACAGAAAATAGTATAATAATATGTCACCGTTACTTGCGACACTTATGAGCGTACGTTCAATTTCACGATCACCTAACCATGAAGAACAAAGACCGACCCTCAAATATCTAACCCTTAAAGAATATCATCATACTTTACTTTTAATATACCCCTAATTTAGCCTAAACGAGGTGGGGAGGATCTAATTAGACTGGTTAACCGCTCAAGTAGGGTTGAACTCGTTTAAAATTCATCCTGTAGGTATATTAACAGATCGACAACCTTCAGTCCAAGGCCGTGACCTAATTTTTATCCAAGATTAATGCCTCTTATAAATTATGCTAGACTTTTTTGCCTCATAAAAACCCCTAAAACTCTAATAATATTTCAAAAAGAGGAGATGTCAAGCTTAATTTTTCTTTCGTGTATTCTTGTAAGATATTAATGTTCAACGTCAGGTCCGAAATTTTGTGATTTGTTTTGTTCTCATCTCATTTTAGAGTCGTTGTACATCATGTTTCATGATTTGAGGTCTAAGAGCTAGCATACATATCTATGTAGCCTGCCCGTATCTCCAACGCCTCGAGGACATTACAACCACAATTCACCAGACAGGGTATTACCGTCGACCAAGCACACTTCCAAACTACGTAGTGAGAATTTCCTGACAGAAAAATCCTATGTCACTATGAAATCCAAGTCCTCACGCACAGCAGCCGCATTTACTACCTCCATTCGACTAGTAGGCAAGCAATCAGACTCAAAGGGATGAGAGCCCATTGTTTAAAATTTGAATTATTCACGACATCTGTGCGGTACTACACGGTTTAAGTAAAGGTTTAGGGCTTAGATTTAAAAATTAAAAAGGTGCGACAATCCCTTAAGTGGGTGGTAACGACGTAAACACATTAAAAACAGTCGCGACCGAACAAAGCTTTTCGTTTAATAATGGTTTTATGAAACCTTCTCGGTGTTATCCTGTTTTGAAGTAAGTTCAAGGGGTTTGCAGATTGAAGAGTCCCACTTCAACAAAGGTGTTCTGCATGTTTGAGAATTATTTCAAAGACCGAATCAAACTCTTTGAAGTAACTTTGAGTTATACTTGGAATCACAGCTGTGCTTTAGTCAGTTTCGGTTACGTTGAGTATAGTTTCTTGGAATAATCCTTTTGGTACATAAAACAAGTTGTTCTGTCTATGTTGTTTAATTGAAATTAAACTACTATATACGGATTTTATCGCGTTGTTTATTTGTCACTTTATTGCAAAATTTAGAAACTGTTACACTACTATTACTATTAAACTTTACTAATTTTTAAACTAATTAAATTATTGAAACTATTAAAACTATTTATACTATTACTATACTATTTATATTTATGTTTACACTTTCCCCGACGTTTCAGTTGCTTTTCAGCAGCCATGGACACGGGGAAACTAAGATGATAGCAGTCTCAATGATCTATATAATGAAAATAATCTCTATAGTAGTTTAGTTTCAATGAATAACATTGGCGTAAACAGAAGATAATACTATGTTGTTAAATTCATGAGTAATTCAATTCAAACAGAAATAGAGAAACAGAAAGATTAATATCAAAATTTAATATTTTCAAAATAAAGGCGACGATTATGATAACTTTCAGAGATTACTCATCTCTCGAAATACCTGCGATAATTCTTGCTTTTTTAGTATTGAATATTCAAAACAGCCTAAGGAATTATTTAAACATTTACGTTATTTACTAATTGCCTAGTTACTCCACTAGTTGATGCTAATGTGTCTACCGGCGTAAGGTTTCAGACTCAATTTCAGCTAGGTGTTATTGGTATTTTTCATAAAGAAAGAACTCAGAGGCTATATGGAGTATTATTGCGTGCCTAGCATATAATTCAAGATTAACCTAATTCATTACCTACGTCAGTAAAATATGCCATAAACATATTATCGTTCGCAGAATTGTATCAAATCTGTAACAGCATAGATAAAAACAAATTTAGAACGCATTCAACGTTAATTATTTCTCACAAAGCCAAAGAAGTATATCCATCATAAATTTTCCGCGCACAAACACATCTTTAACCAAAAAATAAGTATAATTCCTTCCAAGTTGATATCACGAAAGCATAACATTTCAATTTAAGGGTACACTGGCTACCAAAACGGTGCCAGAGATATGAGCTACTAAACAAAAAAGTTACAACACAAGCAATTATTGCCAGCCGGCGTATACGCAGAGTTACAAAGTTGGCCTCATAAACGCTGCATGAGAATTGGTTTGAATAAAAATGAGGTTCGACCTCGCACGGGGTTTTTGTGCGAGTTCCTTGGCAAAATTGATAAAACCGGTGGAACATCTTTATAGCTTTTTTGTTTAGAGAAAGCCGTCGTTTGGTCTGTAAACCTTATATACCCGTATTAGTCAAGGATTTGGCGAATGACGTAGGCGAAATTTGTTTTTATAACAGCTTCAAAGGAATGTAGTTACGTAATATTTGACGGCCTCGATGGCGTAGTGGTTAGTGTAACCGACTGCCACGCCTGAGGTCGCGGGTTCGATTCCCGCACAAGTCAAACATTTGTGTGCATGAACATGGATGTTTATCTTGGTCTGGGTGTTTCTATGTATAATATGTATGTATTTACAAAAAAAAGTATATATGTATGTATGTTTATCCATTGTCTAGTACCCATAGTACAAGCTCTGCTTAGTTTGGGCTAGATGATGTTGTGTGTATGTGATAGAATATTATTATATTATTATTATTATGATAGAATATTATAATATATATTTTCACGAGTACACACATTTAAATCAAATATTTATCAGTGTTAAAGTTTCCAATATTATCTTTATCAAACGGTACGTATTGTATTTATTAGAAAACTGTGTAGAAACTGAATCTACACAGATATTTGAAATACTTATTCATAACAATTAAGTAAGATTTTCTTCCAAAATCATGTGTTTTCTTTATGCCTCTTTGTTCAAGTAACACATAAAAACTACTAACATAAACTAGCTTTGAGCTTAACTTAAAATTTAAGCTCCATTTTTTTCATTTCCAGAAAATCTACGATAACAAGTTGCGTTGCATATATATAGTAAACAGTGTAAGCCACGTTACGGGTGGACTAAACCCCAGACAAAAATATATATTAGCCCTTTTATAGGCAGTTCCACTGCTAGGCCTTTTGTCAACCACGGCGGCTCAGTGGCGGTTGGCAGACTAGACACACTTTCAAGATTGTCATGTTGAGCTCACAGACATGCAGGTTCTCTCACGATATTTTCCTTTACCAGGCTATGTCTCGGGTACAATGTAATATATAATACAAGCTTTATCAGGCGTACGGAACTCACGTTATGATAGTAGGACGCCGACATGTATATATTACCCGAAAGAAAAGTTTATTGAATCAACAGAATGCAGGGTTCCTTACATGATCGTCGTGTGAGATAATAAAAAATTGTTTGCTTCGTTGATATATAGGCAACGATATCTCTACTCTTTCGAATTTTCTTTATTGGCTCTTTGCTTCGGCTTATATTGATAAGCTGAGCATACAAACAGATTTATTTAATACTCTATACAAGATTTAATGAAATTACTGTAGATACCGTACCATTACTGTATTTATTAAAGAGCATTGCCGCGATATGTTTTGACGGCATGACGATCTTAATGACACGATGAATTTGCAAAAACAGACACAAAAAAACATCTAAACTAAGCTTGTGAATCAGACAAGTTTATGTCCCTTATACTAAACATATTCTTCCACTTATACAAACTTAGCCATATTTGACAGTCAGTGACGTAAGTCAATAAAATTTATAAGATTTTGAATTGCTTTATCATACACAATAAAGGTAATTCCTTATATTTTACAGCTGTATTTTAGTAGTAGTAACATTTAAGCGATAGTTGTTTGGCGGTAGTCCAATGGATAATGCATTGGACTTGCGATCGAGAGGTTGCGGGTTCGAATCCCACCCATTGCATTCCTAACACAAGAATTTTAGCTTAGTAAGAGGAGTAACAAGCCTTAAAAATTGGTTGTCTGTACAGTCGGTTTACGGACGATAGTTTAACGTGACAACGTCATAACGTGCCTTTCGCTCGCTCGTGTAGCGCTCTCGCTCCGATCGTAACGTTACAATGAGCGTAACGGGACAATAAGTCATACTTTTTCGTGCGTGCAGCCGGCGTTCATCGATTTATTAGACGTTGTCACGTCAAAAATAATTAGGTACTGTAGACCGAATTCTAGCCTTTCATTCATAAAATACTTATCCAAATTTGTTCAATGTTCAGATACTTATGTCGCTGGCTTACAATTACCAAATATTTTGATTATTTACCGTTACATCTGGATACCTTAATCACTGGATTTGCGGATCCAATTATGATGTTCAAGAAATCCATCCAAACCTCATTTAAAACTGTTCAGGTATATTAATTATACTTCTCTTAAATCTTAGTCTGACCTAAGTTTGACCCTGCTTATTAAATATTGTTCTATTTTGACTAAGCCTGATTTATTAGGCAGGCTTATAGGTTACGACTAGACAGGCATCATTACGACTTTTGTGTCTGAGACACATCTGTATGGCATGCATAATGTATTAATGCCAGTAATATTGCTATTGTTTACTTGATATATAGTATTACTTAAAGTTATTTGGGTTGCTAAAGTTCATAGTCATAACTAAAATACATATATTAAAATCTTCCCCATACAATATTATTTTATCTTTGACGTCCAGATAAGGATATCTAAATATACGGATACAGAACTAAATATACAAATTTTAAATACCTACAAAAGAAATTTTTGCAGGTGTCTTTGTCCCTTTGCTTCTAGCAACGTACTTAAACATTTGACGTTCCTGAAAGTGAAACTTTGTAACCTAAATGAATAAATGATTTTAACTTTGACTTTAAAGTTTTACAGTCCTCGAGTAGTTTGCGTCAAATCTTAAGTCAAATACAAATATAATTAACACTTAAGGTGACTGATAAAAATATCGAACGATACCTCTAGTTTGAGACATGACGATAAATATAAGACAATCTGTTACTTTTACGGCTATTCAATCACAAGTGGCGACCATCTTTCATTCTTCGCGACAAGCATTGGACAATAAAGAATATCATAAATCATGAGGGCTTTATCTCGTGAAATCTAGACAGTTCCCTCCTTTATTTTGTCTCAGGAGTACGGCTTTCTACTCATACATATACAGTGGGTATTAGATTCTGGTGGTATTGCTATGGGCTCTAAGGATTTATGGTTTTCTAGCTATTACCTTCTTTTTTTAAATACCGCACGAGGAATTATTCATGTGTTACGGTAGAGTTTAAAAACATTCAAAGAATTTTATTATCCTAATCCTAACTTATATTATAAACGCGAAAATGAGTTTGTTTGTTTGTTACCTTTTCACGCCTAAACCACTGAACCGATCATCCTGAAATTTTGTATATACGTTGTAAGGTGTATAAAAATGGACATAGGCTACCTTTCATCCCGACAAAAATTACTGTTCCCGAGGAAAACAACAGTAACTTTCTTATGATAATAGATGGCGCCACGTGTCTTTCGAATCATCATTGAATAATAATTATATTATTACAAGCAGAGTACAACCCGAATTGATTGTCAAATTGTAAATTAACGCGAGAGAAGCCGCGGACAATAGCTAGTTATTATTATAAAAACGCTCAGGGCTCAAAATAATTATTAGTGAACCACACATTTTTGGTAACCATAGCCAGCTGATCTCTTAAACCACTACACCGTCCGTGCAGTCACTATTTTTATTGGTAATTCAATTATTCGGCGTAGGCCTATATTTAAAAAAAAATTGTTATAGCAATATGACTGACTACACCGATTGCGTAATTCAGCTTGATCAACGGGAGCTATGATGTGCTTTCAGTATAAACTGCATTTAAAATTTGGCAACGTCGCCTCGCGTTATTAAACTATTAACTCAATATTTACACTGTAAGGCCCTGATTGCTGCCAATGTCAATAAACATAGCTTACTGTTCGCTTGCACAGATGAATATGAGTTGCAGTGACTAGAAATTATTAATTTCTAGATTTTGCCCGCAACTTTGCTCACGTAAATGTAGGTTATATTGCCTCGGGAACAATACTGTTTCTAGGTGAAAGATACAGACATAGATATAGATGTCCTTTTCTGTACCCCTGACAATGTGAATGCAAAATTTCATGATTATCGGTCTAGTAGTTAGGCGTAAAATCGTAACAAACAAACTCACATTCGCATTTATAATATAAGTTAGGATTAGGATATTTCAGCAATACAAAGAATTGGTTAATTCCATTGAAATTCATATTGTTTTTTTTTGTACAACTAAGGTGGCAAACAAGCATACGGCTCACCTGATGGTAAGTGGTCACCGTAGCCTTGGGCCTCCGGCACTCTCACTCATCGAAAGAAACACAACAGTAGGATTACTAATATTTCACGTGGATACTCTGTGAGAGGGGGTGGGTAGTCCTTGCCCGGTCGAGCCGGCCTATTCATGCTGAAATCAGCGAGGCTCTACTACTCTACTATTCGGTAAGGAGTCATTTTTCAAACTTCTATTTTAGGTAAATGTCTTACCAATTTTATTTGAATTTGTCATGTAGCTGTTGTAAGTCATTCTACTGACTACGAGCGCTCACTAGAAGTAAAAATAGTTGGGCTAGCCTGAAATTATTAACATGACTACAATAGTTAGATTAGATATATTGACTGAATGGATAACGTAATGGTTTAAGCCGTCACCTCGTCACTGCGCCTGGTGTTGTGGATTCGATCACAACACGGGACAAAAACTTGTGTGCCCTGTTTTAATGTTTGTAAAGTCTCTGCGACACAGGAATTCTAGAGCGACCGTTGTATATTTCAGAAAAGAACAACAACAAAACAAACAGATTTACAGAAATGTCTTATCATATTGATAGAAGTTAAAAAAAATGGTGTCTGTCTTTGGGGACTTCTATCGAGAAGTGAAAACTTTAATCCTTGATCATAAGTCCCGTATTGTGGGCGTTCAAAAGAAATTAATGCATTACTTAGATTACAAAGCGCAACAATACTCACATGACTACAATCACCGTTGTAAAAGATATCACTTTCTACCTCTTGAATATAGACGGTACATCAGTGACATATGTTATTTAATTAACATCGCAAATAGCTCAATTGACTGCCCCGAGCTTGTAGCAAAGCTAGAATTACGTACCAATTTAATTGGTTTTAGGCGGCGTCCTATACTTAATGAACCCTTGGCAACGACAAACTATAGGCGTAATGCATTCGTTCAACGAGGATTCGTTCAACAGTAGGTAGGCCCTTGGCCAATTCTTTCTTTGATAGTGGGTAGCGGAACTTAAACTGTAAAGTTATAATAACTGTAATTAAACTGTGTTTGCTATTTGTTATTGATATTTTTCTTTACTTTTGTACTTTTGTTTGATTATTCTTGTTTTTGATTTTTTTTTCTTTTTTCTTTGTTGTTTTAATATTCATATGTGGAGGCTTGTTATTAGCAACATGTGTACCCAGTAAATGTATACTTTCCAGAATTATATTAGTCTGTAAGCCTTCCTAAGATTAAATAAATAAATAAATAAACACTTCTATATAATCCAAAAAAAAAATTGTTGCGCGTCAGATGCTAGTTCCTGATAGTTCTCTTAGGGGTTATTAAGGAGGTCAAAATTTCGTTATTTTTTGCGTAGGACGCACCATTTCTGAGATATTGTTAATATTCTAAAAAAAGAATAAAGCGTGGAAGCGTGACGATGACGCGAGTTCCATGATTTTTGTTCACCCAAGAAGTGCTCAACGAGCCTAAAGTAGTTTCCACTTCAAAAAAATTGTCTCATCTTATCTTAATACTTATATGATTCGTGCTTTTTAAAAATAATTTCCGAAGCATACAATATTGCTGTCATAGCCTTTACGTGCAAAGTATACTGAGATACAGAGGACGCCAAATTTTTATTATACTATGTAAGGCAATAGTAAGTTTTGCTGACCATTCCGGACAAATGCGACGCTCAAATGTCTCCTTAGACTCTAGCTTCTTACAATATAAAGGCCTATTCTACCAGATTAACAGTCCCCAATCGTATTGTTCAATGTTTGAACGCAGTAACATTTTATGTTATATCCTCAAGCTGTCGAATTGACAACTTAACGCTGTCACTATCCAGGAAGAAGTTTATTTGAAACAGGATTTCCAATACGTTCAAATTATTGGTAGAGGACTTCATTTGTCTCTTTCTTTTTCGCCAAATCCGTTTCGGATCTCTCACTTAAACGTAGAACAAAGGATGTATAAGGACGAGAGTGGGGCTTACAATTGAATTCCATTTGGACGGCGTGGAAGTAAGTTTTAGATAAAACTATTGACTATATCTTGTTGAGTAAGTACCTAATAAAATTTGGCGTTTCTCATACTCACTTACGTAAACCTAACGTAACTCTTGAAATTCCGTTGTAATGTTGTAGGTTGAAATACTTGAACACAAATTTTAAGTAAATTTGTGCTGTTGTAAATTGTTGGCATTTGAGCTGTAAGGCATGGCCAGTAACAATTTATCGAAACTATTTTGTCAGTTTACTAAAATATAATATGTGGACGATATTTTTGGTTTAAGCCACTTACTGATAAGTAAGTACTGATAAGGCTAAAAGTTCATTTTTCTTGCACGCTGCGAACTCGAAATTGATTTACGACTATTTTGTGTCTTATTTGTGTAAACTATTACTATTATTTTATTTAAATATTTAATAAAGTATTAATATTCTAAAAAAATATAATGTCACATGTAAATGATTAAAATACGTAAGTTGATATGAGGAGTCAGTCAGATTAAGCATACTGGTATTTTATTTAGTATTAACCCAGCTTACAAAAGCCGTAATCTAAAATGTTATTATACTCTTTAATGAAACACCCACTATTGAGGCCTGTTCTAATTAACTTCTATATTTAACGACTAACTATTCTTCTTTTAATCAGCCTTGGAGCGTGGCCTAGGTAGGTATGTAAAGATCAAACTTGCTGATGGACTTTACGTATAGGATTTTTTTTAAAAGACACCTGCTGCTCTTGTTATAAGTCCTGTGTCGCGGCAGACTTTACAAAAACATTCAACGGATACAAAGAACATCCAGACTCAGAACAACCTTTTGTGGATCACACAAATTTTTGTCACGTGTGGGATTCGAACTCACAATACTCGACGCAGTGGCAGTGGCGAGGTAACCACTCAACACTAACGCATCCGTGCAGTCTTTTACAAGGACATTAAGCCATTTACAAGAAATGGTTCCTTGTGAACGACTTTTTATGTGATCAAGATATTATGTGAAGTCTGCCAACCCGCACTGGGCCAGCGTCATGGACTGTGGCCTAACCCTACTCATACTAAGAAGAGACCCGTGCCCAGCAGTGGGACAGTTTAACACAGGACTAATATTATTATTATTGCAACAGTGAATTTAAACTATGTTAGAAGTGGACGTTTTTATAGAGATGTTGTGCTGTTAGCAAGGAGATTAGCGCAGCTACACTTTTTAGAGTCAACAAAACAAGAGTGATTTTCCAGCGGCTGTAAACTGGTATAAATACGATGTCACAAATTACACACATACATATTACCTATACCATATGAGATGCGGTAACAAATGCACTCTCATATAATGGCACAGCGATTTTATATTTCAGTCTATCAAATGTCTCATTATTTTCTTGCGTTATATTGAGCAAGTATTTTGTACCTAAATTGTTTATCACAATATTATCTTCTTAAACTAGACACTAGTGTACTTACCACACAGAGAATGAAACACAATATCTTCTTTATATAAAGACTAGATTTGCGTGCGGTTTTGCTCGCTCGAGTCCTTTTCTGTACCATTGACAACGTGTATGCAAAATTGCATAATGATCGGTTGAGTAGTTAGAGCGTGAAAGCGTAATAAACAAACAAAATCACATTCGCATTTATAACATTAGTTAGTACTCAGCTTCCATAATATGTTTGTGTACGCAAAATTTGAAGTAGTTGATGGATTGACTTGACATTTTTACCCAACGTTGCATTTTATATACTTTTCATCCCGAAATGCCTGCGGGAACAGGATATTTAAAATATCAAACTGAGTCACGGTGAAGCGTGGTGGGTTCAGCAAGAATTTTATACAATTTAGGCGTGTCAGTAACAGCTACACATGTGATATAAATATATTATTATTTATTTTATTTTGTCGTACTGATGTTACCAGCCTACGTTAGGCGTAGTCCGTCACTTGATAATATATGTATATTCAAAGACATCGTATATTATTAGCTTTTGCTGGATTTGAAAAGGGTAACAAAAAACTCTCATTCGAATATTTATTTTTATTTTTTAAATACAACTCCTGCACCTGGAATAATTCTTGTATCCCAGGGGAATTTAGGAACATACAAACAACGGACACAAAGAACATTGAGACTCGGAGCAACCATTTGTGGATTAAACAAATTTTTGTCCCGTGTGGGGTTCGAACCCACAACATTCGGCGCAGTGGCAGTGGTGAGTCGACCACTTAAACCACTACGCCATCCGTTCAGCATTTATTAAGTTTGTTAGGATGACTATCATTTTCAAAGACGCACGGTGCATTATAGATTCTCGTTGACTTATCATCAAGCTCTATGCTGGTTTATAACTTAATTATTACAATTACAATACAATCTATAGCAGAACAGACTATGAATAATATTTATATAAAAATACATAGAAGGAGAGTAACCTATATTGAACCGGTGCTTAAATTGTACCACTTCTATATTTCAACCAAATTGACGCTATTTATTTACACTGGCAACAGAAAAAGAGGTGACTGTGGCGCCACTAACACCCTGTCATTTCCACAGTCGCCTCTTTTTTGGTAGAAATATAGAAGTGGTACAATTTAAGCGCCGGTTCAATACAGGTTACTCTCCCCTACATACATGGTCTCATACATATATCTCCAAAAAAGTAGGTAGCCGTGTATTGCAACCACATTTCGCCGGCAATTTTAGGTCCAACGTAATAGAGAGCGACCTTATTTTCGTTTAACGGAGTACAGTTGCATACTTTGTGATGCTACAAACAATTTGTAACAGAAAAATCGCTATCAATCTATCTGACAAACCAAAGTATAATATGTATGTATTTACAAAAAAAAAGTATATATGTATGTTTATCCATTGTCTAATATCCACAGTACAAGCTTTACTTAGTTTGCGCTAGATGGTGTTGTGTGTATGTGGTAGAATATTATATATATATTATTATATAAAGATTTTCGATAAAGAACACCGATTACTACCAATGATGCTTCGCGAGGCTACTGAAATCAAAAAACAATCTAATTTCAATAGAGAAGATGGTTGGAATGTACCATCAGCTTAGGATCCAGTAATTCAAATAGTCAAACCCAAGAAGAAGCAAACCAAAGCTAGACATAATGATACATTGAGTTCATTCTGCGTATATACGAACACCAATGAGTAAATTATGTTCGGGTACTATGCAATAACTACGTCAAAACATTGAAACAACTACTTTAGTCTCCCCGTGACCATGGCTGCTGAAAAGCAACCGAATCGTCGGGAAAAGTGTAAACTTAAAAATAAATAGCTTTATTATGTTTAATTATTTAATGATATTAAAAATAAGTCAAGTTTAATAGTAGTAGTACAAAGTATAATAGTTATAAATTATGTAATAAAGTGTTTAAAAAAGAACGCGATTAAATTCGTATAAAGTAGTTTAATTCCAATGAATAACATTCGCGTAAAGAGAAGACTATATTAAAAAAATTGGGGCAGTCTTTGGGGACTGCCAATAGAAGTGAAAACTTTAATCCTTGATCATAAACACTTCTTTACAAACCAAATTATAAACCAACAATAATTCAAAAATGGAAAGCGTTAGGTGACGCGAGTTCCATGATTTTTGTTCACCCAAGAATTGCTCAACGTAAAGAAGTTTTCCCTTCAAAAATTCGCTCAAACATTTTAACTGACGTTGGCATCGATCCCGCTCTGATATCCAGCAGTCGCTTACACTGCATCACCGATTAAATTATTGTCGTTTTATCTTCTCGTACTAATTATGTCAATTTCCAATCATATTCTAATACTATCAATTTAGCAATTATAGGCGAGACGTGAGCTTCAATAAACCGGCGTTATAATAATTGTTAATTACGCATCAATATTGTTATTGACAGCGTGATTTACGATGTTGGTAGTCACTTTATAGCCTACCCACGATATGTTACGATTCGACGAATATATGTTACTAGGTAATGGCTGGAACTTCATGGATGTGAAGATTTATGACCAGTATAAGTAGATCTCTTAGTGTTACATATGCGAGTGATAATGAGAGTTATATCTATGAGGACAAAAGAAGAATGGATAACGTTTATATATTATGTATAATTTTAGTATTGACAATGTATAGTCAGATTATTTTTAACTAGCCGTGCCCGCGGTTTCACACGCGTTTATGATTACTGCGCCGCCTCCATGGTCGTAGCGTGACGTAGCCTTCCTCCATAAATAGGCTACCCAACACTAAAATAATTTTTCAATTCGAACGAGTAGTTCCTTAGGTTAGCGCGTTCAACCAAACAAACAAATTTTCAGCTTTATAATGTTAGTATAGATTACTTTTTAAAGACAACACCCGTTCTAGTTATAATTCCTGTGTCGCGTGGGAGTTAACAAACACTCAAACAACGGACACAAGGAACACCTAGACCCGGAACAACTATTTGCGGATCACACTTGTCCCCTGTGAGGACCGAACCCACAACTTCTAAAGTTCTAAAGGCCATGGGTGGCGGTTACTACTTACCATGAGATAGCCTTAAGAGCACTAGAGGCAATAAAAAGTAAATAAATAACAACGGGTTGCACTCCGGGAGTGCCGGCAGAAGTGAAAACTTGAATATTAACGTTGTGCATTTTTGATATTTTGAAATGATTAGGGAATAATTTTGCACGAATTGCTTTAATTATCAGTATAAAAGTACTATCATTTATGTGGTAAAATACAATATTCATTTATTGCGCTATCGTACACAAACTTGACAATTTTCTCTCCGTCTTACGAATTTTCGATCAGGTCATGTGTCCTGACGCGAGTTTAACATTTTTTACCCATCACAAAAAAGTGCACAACGCCGCTAAAGAAGTTTTTACTTCAATAATAACTATGGGTGCTACAGAATTAACAATCTCATTGCCGGTTAATAATTTTATTTCAAAAATTACTTCGTTCATACTTATGTACATGAAAATTAATAAAGGCTGTTTCAAAACTTTATTTACAATATTTCATTGAAATTCAGACTAAACATTACATTGAAACGGCAATTTCATACATTAAGTCTTTTATTATATTTCATTAAAATTCAACTCTAATTGGGATTATAATTCAGAGCTTGCTTTGAGTTTATAAACGTTGCTCAATTTAGAAACGTCATTTATAATTTTAGTATATCTATACTAATATTAAAAACAGGAAAGATTTGATTTTTGTTTGTTTGTAAGGGATTAACTCAAAAACTAATCAACCGATTTAAATAATTATTTCACCATTATAAAGTTATATTGTCAGCGAATAACATGAGTTAAAACTACGTCTATCAATATATTGTACAATAGCTGACCCGCGTATCTTCGTTTGCGTTATTATAGTGTAAATAAATTATGCACATTTCGGTTTAGAGAACTTTATTACTCAAAAACAAACTTTACAGTTTACTTAAATATTGAGCAATACATTTTATATATTAGGTAATTAGGAGGCAGTTCGATCTTGTAAACTATCTTACAAATCCTAACTATCCTATCCTAACTAATATTATAAAAGCGAAAATGAGTTTGTTTGTTTGTTACCTTTTCACGCCTAAACCGATCATCGTGAAATTTAGCATATACGTTGACAGGTGTACAGAAATGGACATAGGCTACCCTTCATCCCGAAAAAAGTTACTGTTCCCGAGGAAAACAATAATAATGTTCTTATGATAATAGATGGCGCCACGTGTTTTTCGTATCATGATTGAATTATATTATTACAAGCAGAGTACAACCCGAATTGATTGTCAAATTGTAAATTAACGCGAGCGAAGCCGCGGGCAAAAGCTAGTTACATATAAATTACATTTAAGACAGTGGCAATAACCCAAAGAAGAAACCAAATGTCAAGGATTTCTTTTATTTTTATTTCTAAACGTTTTCTCTTATGAATGTCTTTAGTTTTGTTTTAAAAAGAGACATACTTTCACAAACTTTTATTAGTTCGGTAAGTTTTTATTTCCCCTTGTTATTCCCAATGGAGACATAAGTAACCTAATACTATTACTAATAACCTAATACATGTAAGTAGTAAGGATTATTATAAAGGTATCAATAATATGATCCGAATTTAGACGGAACTTTTATCAACTTTTAATAATGTAAAAAAGTACTTGTTGTGACATAACTATAATAGTTAGACATAATTATGGTATCGTAGACTTTTTTGTAGATATTTATACGTTCTATAATATTGTAGAACATTTTTTTGTTCTATCATCAACAGTTTCCGCAGCGCATGCGATGACAGACATTTTTTCACACCTTGAGTTACATTATTTCAATTTTAGTAGGGATCACTATTTTTTTTTTAAATATGATATAGCCTATGTTACTCAATGAAGATGTAGCTTTCTAATGATGAAAGAATTTTGGAAATCAGTTCAGTACTTTTAGAGCATATTCAATACAAACAAACAAAAAAATAAACAAATAAATCTTTTCTCTTTATAATATTAGTGTAGATTATTATCCTTATCGACCACAGAAACAAATAGAGCTGCACCAAAAAAATATCTTATTTTTGTAGGCCTGTGTTATTTATTAATATATTATAACGTAACAGTAATTATTTGCTATGTCATGTCAAATTGACATATCACACAGTAGGATAATAAAAATACAAATGTAACATTATATGGCCGTAGTTACACAGTATACAGGCCAAGGGCATGAAGCAATAACTGTAATAATATTAAGCTGTCATTCCAGTTAATGTTGGAACATAAACGTTAGGTCTGCAACAAAGAGTTTAACTTTACGACAGGCAAACACATGAAGCAAAAGTTATATTACATCGTAGTTACAATGCTGTCTTTGTTTAAAAACATAATTTTGCTTATATAGTCAACTGGACTAGCTTGTTGGCTCAGCAACATAAAAACATAAAAGCTGCTTATGCTTCTATGTTTGTCTTGCGTTTGATATCCTGTTGGATATCAAACAGAGAAATTAGGCAGAGGTTATCAACAGGGAAAACATCTAGAAATATATCAAATGTCTAATATTCATTTATGATTCGAATCGTAACCAGTGACGACTAATTGATACGGCTGTAGAATCGTATAAGTTTCAAATATTCGAATTTCATTCTTCGTAGCACATCGCTAATGTGGTTATCATAAACTGATCGTATATCTTCGTAAATAATTATAGAAATGTAATGAGTTTGCTATATAAATATAATATAATATTCTACCACATACACACAACACCATCTAGCCCAAACTAAGCAGAGCTTGTAATATGGGTACTAGACAATGGATATACATACATATATATAACTTTTTTTTTTGTAAAACATACATATTATACATACAAACACCCAGACCAAGACAAACATCATGTTCATGCACACAAATGTTTGACTTGTGCGGGAATCGAACCCGCGACCTCAGGCGTGGCAGTCGGTTACACTAACCACTACGCCATCGAGGCCGTCATATGACAAAGATTATTCTAATTGAAAATAAATTTAGCACAGGTGCTACGTATGACAGGCACGACAAATGGTTACGAATTAGCTCGACAAATAAAAGAAATTAATATTTAGTTATCGAATGTTTACATATCCATTGTCACTGATATTATTATTATATTTAAAACAGATCATCATATAATAGATACATGACACAATTAGGTTTAATCGGTTTGGAATGCTAGACATGATTTAAAACCTATTTGTATGGCTGCCGATGTGCTGTTGCTACTCAATAGCTTAATAATATTAATTATAAGGTTTATTTACATAGTCCAGCCTTTTGGCATAAGTTCTCATAAACTATTAATACTAAAACATTATGCAATCAACGCTACAAACGTACGGGACTAATCAACGGGTGAGAATCGTGCTTACGAAATTTTAGCACGTACGCATAACTATTGGGTTGAATATCAAACAGACCGCAGACCCCAGATACCTAGGCTATCAAAGTATCTATGTCTTGACATTACGGAGTAGGTACTATTACCAATGTAAATATTTAAGCTAACCTGAACATACATCCCTTCAACTTGGAAACAACTTACAAAGTTGTCTCAGGAAACATAATTGTACATACAGCGTATGTGCCCGAATGTAGTCCTTTGTAAAAACATGAAACTTGTACTTACTACTTAGTTCGGTTTTGTCGAGGGAGACCCTTGTATCATTACAATGTATGAAACTAACTACATTTCAAGCCTTGTACTATAACGTGGCTATTAATTATCAGAACAGTAATAAGCGAACTTATGCTCTTATGCTTCATTAAAATAAAATATTTCCTTTTTTTTCTTTCTTCTTTCATGTCAATTATATTCATTAATTACTAGCTGTCCTTTGGCAAATGTACTTTTCCTGGATAAATGGTACCTTATGTCCTTTTCTGTGTCTTTGACAACGTGTATGTGAAATTTTATGATGATCGGTCGAGTAGTTAAGTCGTGAAAACGTAACAAACAGACAAAATCACATGCGGATTATCATATCACAAGTTAGGAATGCACGCGGCATTTCCAGCGCAAATATGAAGAGGTCGTATTACTAGGATGGACGTATCCTATGTTTAAATCTCGTTGTCTATCTGTCTGCCAAATTTCATATAAATCCGTTCAACAATCTAAGCAGGATTGCGTCCTAAAATTCCAAAAATAATACTATACAATCCATTATATATCAATTTCATAGTTTCTCTTTACAATCTTTCATGTTAAAAATATTAATCGGAAGCAAGATTATGACGGCAGAAAAAATAACAATCTGATCGAGTGATCCTTTTAAGGTAATTCGGGTCCAACTTATTTAATATTAGCTTTTGCACGCGGCTCCGCTTGTGTGGTACCTACATGAAGAAAAAGTAGCCTATGTCCTTCCCCAGGTCTTAAACTATATCTGTACCAAATATCATCTAAATCGGTTAAGTAATTTAGCCGTGAAAATGTAACAGACAGACAGACAGACAGATAGACAGAGAGAGTTACTTTCGAATTTATAATAATAGTAAGGATGTAATAATGCAGGTTATAGTCCAAGTGAGAGCCACATTTCACAAAAATTTGTTTAATAATTTTATTCAGCTGTTATTAAATAACAAACATTCTCGAACAATGAAAAGTACTTTAGCATGCAAAAACTATCACTGTATTTTAGTATTCTAGTTTTTAATAGAAAACTTGCCACTGCTATCAAACAAAATATTAGTATACAATAACAAAAACTACACAATGTTGTAGTTACCACAGCTGTGGTTGAACGGTGTGATGTGGTTTCAACTGTGAATTGAACACTCGTTTATAAAGCGACAACAAAGCTCAAGTCACAGGGATCAAAAACCGCTATTACTGTCCGTGGTTCTGGTTATAATTTCAGGAGCTTACCTATACATATTCAGTGAGAATTTGGTAATATTATGATTAAGATTTATAACGACAGATTCTTCTTGATGCTACTTAACGCTATCAATCATTCAACACAATTATGTTTAAAAAATATTATATTTTTAACTGTCAAGTCTTGAAATGCCAGACATGATTAAAAACCTATCGTGCCTGGTTAGCTGTGTGCCACTGCGATTGAATAAGATAAAGCAGTTTTGTATCGTTAAAAGAAGCGTTGTCTCTCGCATATAACTTCTATGGGATAGGCACGTGTCTTACACTCACAATTCGTAGTGATGGTTTGTTTTCACACTAGAAGGAACAATTCTATTGCCGTTTATGGGGTACAGTTCCAGTCCCCGTGCTATTAAGTGTTTATAGTGTGCGCGAGAACGCTGGTACCCTTAAACAAAAGTTGAATCTTAATCTGGGTACCAGAGTTTATCGTAAATACTAAATATCGTGTTTGTGACGCTGTTATTGTATTTTTGTGCCAAATTAAGAAATAATTAAGAAATTTTTTATTTTTCACAACACAATTCAAACTGCACAATTAAGAAATTTAAAATAGCGCACAATGATTCTTTATACACAGGTATCAATCGTCATTAAATGATTATTTAGAATAGCGGAACCATCTCTAATGAAGTGAAATGGCGATTTGCGATAGAACCGCATTCCACGTGGCTATAGTTGTGGACAACGGCTCTTTTATGATATATATGACATAAAGTGTGCTAAGCAAAACATCTGACACGCGATAGTAAGTGATTACTGTAGACAATTATTGTTAACTAGCTTTTGCGCGTGGCTCCGCCCGCGTGGTACCTACATCAATAAAAAGTAGCCTGTCCTTCCCCAGGTTTTAAACTATGTATATCTGTACTAAACTTTTTTTCTGTGTGATTTTAACATTGACATGTTTTTAATAATGTTGTTTCATAATTGTTAATTTATATAATTATATTAATTTCCTAATTAACTTGAATTTGTAACATATATATTAAATTTTGACATTGTTTTAAATTTGGACATAATTATTACTACTATATCTGACATTCATTTTTTCCGTATAATTTTATAGGCTATATTACATTGACATGTTAATAATAATGTTGTTTCTTAACTGTCAATTTATATAATAATGTTATTTAATTTCCTATTAATTTGAAAGGCCTACTTTGTTATTATTAATTCAATATTTGCATGTCTAGGAATGGACAGAACATGTTGAAACTCTATATATATAATATGTAACATAATACCAAATTTACACATGTTGTGACAAATAAACAATCTTTATCTTATCTTATCTTTATCTAAATTTCATCTAAATCGGTTGAGTGGTTTAAGCGTGAATAGGTAACAGATCGACAGACAGAGTTACGTTCGAATTTATAATATTAAGTTAGGATTGTAATACCAGAAGCATCGATCGCACATGTACCAGCCTACAAAACAGGAGCCATGACGCTCTCTAGAGACCTTACCTCTAGTTTAGTATAAAGAATTACACAGTACAAATACAAAATAATATGCTGTGATTTTCTGTAAAGTGTAAATATTTCCCAGTCAGAATTTTCTAGTTTCAAGCGAAGATACTACTATTGTATCTTTCTTTTAAAAATACATGAATACTCAGAATAAGTTTTGTATCACGAGGGACTTTACATACAAAACCACGGATTCAAAGAACACTCCAACTCGGCACAACAATTTGTGTTTCACAATTTTTTTTGTCCCGTACCTATGGAATTCGAACCAACTCTTTGCACAGTGACCGTGCCAAGACGACCACTTAAACCACTACGTCATACGAGCAATCACTAAGCTATACAAACACATAAAATAATTGTATGAGTTAGCCAAAAAATTACACGAAGTGGAATAATAATTTCAAAAATAAACTTTTACGCAAACGCAACATAAGTGGTCCCTAAATAACAAAACTTCCGTAATGGCCCGTCCTAATATTTTATTTTATTCATGGAAGGGACGCGTTTCTAGAATCATGACACTGGAACATTACATGGCTGTTTTGTTTATGGCAGCTATAAAAGAATGTGATTTTATCGTTGGCGCACACATACATAAGCATAACTACCTACATTATACACACACAGACACGTGCTCAATACGTATGTATGAAAGTTTGTCTTTGCAAAGCGATACCGATCTGACGATATTCCAGATATATTGACAATCATGATAGCGATATAAATTTTATATGAAGACAGTAAAACATAATAATATTCTGATCTTTATACTTGTGAAATTCCACAATCCTTTCGACTAAGGATTATAGTTGCAGCGCTATTTTTAGCACTGACCATCCGCAATTTTAAATTTCCATCAACGCTGAAATGATTTTCCGAGACTTCTCGCAATCGAGTGCGGTCACAATAGATTATTTAGAGATATGGCACAGCAGCGTTGGCACTTGTACCTGGAATTTTCCAACTTTACGAGTTTACCTCCGCTTTCCGCTTTAACAAAGATAGTTGCCGAGCTACCTTGTGTTATGTTCATGCAATAAGTTTAGGCTATATCCAGAGCCAAACTGACACCATGACACTACTGAAATCTTTTACCGTGTCACTTGTAAAGTGGTAATTTTTTTAGGCCCGGTCTATGTACCTAGTATGTTCCCATACATACACAGGCTCTCTCACTCTTTCTTGGAAAAATTACCTACGGGTTTCGCTACTAGCTTGACATAGCTATTCTGCCTGGGGCTTCGACAAAGCTTTGTTTCTTTTTAAAATTTTAATCGGCTTGCATTTGACCGCGATCTCACCTGATGTTAAGTGTTGCTGCAGTCGACGATGGACCATGCTTGCTCTAGGCAAGCGTCTTCCATCGTCGACTGCATCTACCTATTCACTCGCGACTTGAAGACACTCAGATTGTATTCATCGGTAAACACACACCTAGGTAATGAGTTCCACTCCTTTGCGCTACGCATTATAAAAACGGAGGGAATGTTCTTCGTGCGTTTATGTGGTATATCCACCAAGTACTTGTGGCGAAGGTCTGTCTGTCTGGTCGTTCGATGGTAGAATGGGGAGGGACGAATCAAATCGTGCAGTTTCTCTGCACACTCTCCGAAATAAATCCGATAGAAAACCGACTGGCAACCCTACGACGATGCTACAAGCTTTGGAGTCGTGCGGTTAACAGTTGATCATCGCCGATAAAATTTCACGAACGTAAATTTCACAAGAATATAAACTAAGATTGAAGCAGCGTATCTGTGTGCCAATCATACCTTACTTACTTTCTGATCTTAAAAATCACTTGTTCCAGTCTGACTGCTACCTACATATTTCGACCCAAATCTTCAACGATAAATAAATCAATAAGAACATATTTATCTTGCTCCTAAAAGATCAAAACAAATTGAAAGGTTTTCTAGATTGACATTCTCTAAGACGCTTACGTCTTCATCAAATACTCTTACTATAAATAGTACAGACTACTGGCCATTTATTGCGGAACCAATATAACAAATTTACTTTATCTTTTCCCTAGGTTAAGTATCAATATTTGGTTTACTGTGAAGAAGTTTTTAGGAGCAGCACGGTCTCTGGAATTGGATGGATGGCAATAGGTACACCTTCCCTATTGTACATACATACATACATAGATTCACGTCTGTTTCGCAGAGGGGTAGGCAGAGACTACGGATTTCCATTTGCTACGATTCTGAGACACTTCTCTGGCTTCATTAACTTTCATCACATTCCTCATACACGCACGTCGGTTCAAAGAGCTCTTAACCTGGCCTTTGTCTAGAACGCCTCCGATCTGATCGAGAAACGTTCACCTAGGTTTTCCTCTTGCAACTGTTCCATTCACACTAGCCTTATAAACTTTCTTAGTCAGTCTTCGTCCATTTTTTCTACATGTCCAAACCAGCTCTCCCTATTATATGGTGACTTAAATAGCTGGGAATCATCAGATATATGTATGTAGGCAAAGGTGTAGCAACAGCTCTGTCTATCTCTTCGGAGATATAATAGGCGTAAGATTATAATGTGTGTAACTGTTACCACCCAGGGCTTCGCCCACGTAAATCCAACTGGAACACAGACCGACATAAAAAGTATTGTACGAGCATCGCCACATAATTCTACTTGTTTTTCTTTTTATTGTATTGCCTCTGGTATTGCAGGCTCCATAGGCTACGGTGACCATTTACCATCAGGTGGGCCGTATGCTTGATTGCCATCTTATTTGTATAAAAAATGCGCAAAATAGATGCTTCATTGCGCTTAAACAATTTATCACATTTTCTTCCTGTGAACCAATTAACTTCTTGCCTTTTAAGTGAACACACGTTGACTTAAAATAGTTGCACATTTAGTATCTGCTTAATATACCGATGTGCATAAGAAACGCACTCCTATTTGTAATCGATTTATTCGCACTCCAGACTTCATAGACGCATTTGACGCTGTAATCTCTTCGTAAATTAGTGCTTCCCTTGGGTCGATTTTCTCGTGGCCTAAGGAGACTACTATATATAGCAAACAGTTAACAATACATTATTTGATTAGTGATAATACGCCCTTCTATTATATTAGTGTTGGCCTTAATCAGCGGTTACGCCACGAGTAAGATAATTAAATTATCTAGGATTACATTTTGACCTACAACTAGATCGAAATTGTTCTCTACCACTTTGAGTCAGTTGAATAGTGTTAATTTTATTAGTTTTACATTTACTTAGATATGAAGCTGAGAACTAAATTAGTTGCAATAATTCGAGACTAGAGTAAAACGGGCATGTAGTTCGTCAACAGTCGATGCTATATAGAGACCACATGAGCTCCAGAAAAGTTTACATTTGCAGTCGTTGCTTATAACTGCGAGTATGTTATAAGGTCTAATCATATAGCAACGTATTCGTAATAGCAAGAGTTTGTATAGTTTACTATACAGATATTTGTTTTAACCTATCAATGACTAAAATGCCAGATATATTTACAAACCTATTGTATCTGGCCGTCGGTTTGCCGCTGCTACTCAATAGGTTAATTTAGAAAGTAATAATGTCGTTATTCTAAGTAGGTACCAAATACTTCAAGATCCGATAATTCAAATGATGATATATTAGATTTTGCCCGCGGCTTTTGTTTGTATAGTAAATTGGTTAATTTGTACTAATATAATAAACCTGAAGAGTTTATTTTTTGTCTGTTTGAACGCGCTAATCTCTGAAACTACCAGACCAATTTGAAAAATCTTTATGTATTTGACAGCCCAATTTTAGAGCACGATTATAGTTGATTAAATCAGCATTCCTTTATACATTTATGTGCTATAACATCGACAAACAAGTATGAATCCTATATAAAGTCAAATATACAAACAATACAAAACCATAAAAGGCTCGGCAACTGTCATCACATTCCCAAAGACAATCGAATTAACTCTTAATTCCGCAAATTGAAATTTTACTTAAAACCGCTCTCTGTAACGGCTTTAACGTGATGGAATCTTTATTAATACGTTATGTCGCTTTTGAACGTCACTTTTCATTGTAACGTTCTGCTTTTGAATTTTAGGCGGGTATTTGTGATGCCATGCGTGTGTCATTTTATAAATAACTTTTTTGGGTGACACCATTGACGTAAACGATAAAATAGGCATTATAAATATGTTGAGTATACAGTTTTGTTTAAATATTTTTGTGCTTTCGTTTGACGTATACATTTTATCTTTAAAATTTTCAGTTACATCATAATTTTGGTAATAGAAAGCACGGCTAATACGAAGGCGACGACTTATGTTATAACTGAAATAATATTGTCTTACTTTTACGCGAATATTATACATTGAAATTAAAAAATCTTTGTAAGGATATTATCCCATAGTTTATTTTTTTATAAAACACTTTCCTAACTAATATTATAAAAGCGAAAATGAGTTTGTTTGTTTGTTACCTTTTCACGCCTAAACCACTGAACCGATCATTCTGAAATTTTGCATGTACGTTGTCAGGTGTACAGAAATGGACATAGGCTACTTTTCATCCCGAAAAAAATTACTGTTCCCGAGGAAAACAACAATAACGTTCTTATGATAATAGATGGCGCCACGTGTCTTTCGAATTATGATTGAATTATATTATTACAAGCAGAGTACAACCCGAATTCATTGTCAAATTCTAAATTAAAAAAAAGCTACTTATTACATAATTTTGAAATTTTAAACTACTATTCTTAAAAACTTTCACTAAGTACTGCTTACTTCAATTTAAGCTATTTAAATAATACAACTATTTAGGTTTAATTTTACATTTATAACTGAAATCCTAATCTTAACTGATATTATAAATGCGAGTGTAAATTTGTTTGTTTGCTTTTTACGCCTTATCTACTCGATCAATCATCATTAAATGTCGCCATACACATTGTCAGGAGTATAGAAAATACATAGAAAAGACGTTAATCCAGAAAGTACTGTTCCCGAGGGATGACATAAATTTATTGACAAAATCTACACTATCGCTATATATAGTTTCTCTAGAAACTTTATACATATATTTGCCATCTTAGTATAATAATAAATGATTAATACCTATTATATAAAGTTTGTTATTTACGTCTATTTATTGAAGTACATAACTTCATCACGTCATTTAACGACAATATGTGTAATGTGATAACTAAGCTCATAATAAGGTTAATATTATATGGGCATTTACATCAAATATTTCAATTAAGGTTCAAGTCTAATACGTCTAATATGTAGCGTCTGTTAAATAGCATCTGTGTAACAGTCACGCCTCGACTAATATTACACTCCTCGTAATATTCACGCCTCGACTAATATTACACTCACAAATAAACTAGACAAAATATAATTATCTGTTTACTTCGGAATTTGAATATTATACATGGCCCTAATTTATTTGTTCGAAAGTTGAATATTCTATGTGGGCTTAGAGTAACAAAAGGTGTGATGAAGGTTTTATATTATAAAAAACTAAAAATGATTTTCTTTTTTTATATGTTTGAAAGCATGTTATGTAATCATAATAGATCTATAAAAAACATTTTAATAGCCAACCAAGTCTGGAAAATATTTTAAATCCTATAAAAAATGGAAATAAAATTACTAACTACCGTCACAGTCGCTCAGTAAAACCAAAAATATAAAAAACAAATGCTTCCATTCCCACAATATCTTTATTTTATTGCTCAAATGTCTATATTATTACTAAACGTATACTTATATTTCAGTGAACTTGTTAACACGAGGTGATCGTAATGGGGTTCGCAGCGAGCGGAGTGAAATCCGCTTTATGGCTATCTCTTCTACATGGCTTCCTTTTCCTCATCGGTAAGTACCTCTGTGTTGTGTACCGTGTTATACGTTCCATAATATTGTCTTAGAAATTACTACGTCTTGCCATGTTAAGAATAAAATGAATGAACATAGAATGAAATTGTATTTTTCATGTTCAGGCTTGGTCAAGTTTTCTAGTATTTATTCTTTGTAAGCAGCCATAGCTCAGTAGAGTGACCAACAGATTGCAATGCAGAGGATCTCGGGTTCGAACCCACGTCGCGCACCTCTGACTTTCGGAAAGTTATATGACTTTTCGAAATGTTATGCGTATTGATTGACAATTATCGCCTGCTTCGTGCCTCGGAGAGCACGTTAAGCCGTCGGTCCCGGCTGCCATGAACATTTATGACAGTCGTTATTGGGAAGTCAGTGCCCTATAATATCCTGACACTGGTATAGCCTTAGGGTATCGTTAGCCTTCGGGTTGCGGAGGTCAGATGGTAGTCGCTCCATGTAAAAACTGATATCCAGTCAAATCTGGTTAGACTAGAAAGCCGATCCAAGTGACTTGGGAATAATAAAGGCTAGAGAGAAGAAGAAGAAGTATCTATTTTTTATACTATTGTAAGAATAGTTTTTTGTCTATAATAGTAATTGTTCTTATATCAACAAAGCTTGTAGTTTTAGGATCTGCAACAAAATAGACATTACGTGATCTTTCTTTTTGATCTTTATGATTATTACTTCCCTCTGGCAATGCAAATATTATAAATGTAATGGTAGCAATTTGTCTTTTTTTGTGTTTTCGTGGCTGAACTACTGAACTAATGAAGTTATCTTGCTGACCTGCACTTGTTACGGATAGCTGAAGCCCTGAATAACGACAAAGGCTGTTTATGATTACCCCGCTACACCTTAGCTGGTCCTACGTGGGTGGCGAATGTAAAAAATGTGAAATGTGACGTAACACATGGCGTCATTATCACTTTTCGATGGTCAACCACTGACACTCCATTGAAAAAATGGCGTAAAATGAGCAAAAAAAAAACAAAAAAAAAGAATGGTAATCTCGTACATAATAACGAATGAATGACTGACGTATGCGGTAATCTGCTAAAATTTTTCAGTTCCTTTGATCAAATTGCTTTTAACACTAATCCTTACTATAATATTATAAATGCGAAAATGAGTTTGTTTGTTTGTTACGCTTTCACGCCTTAACTACTCAACCGATCAACATGAAATTTTGCATACACGTTTTCAGGGGTACAGAATAGGATATAGTGTACCTTTCATCCAGAAAAAAGAACTGTTGCAAACCTAACCTAACCTAACATACATTTACACGAGCTAAGCCGCGGGTGAAAACTAGTAGTATATAAACGAAATCTGGCATGAATAAATGTTCAAATTTAGTAGTAGTTTTTCAAAAATCACTTCTACTAACGGGTTTTATAATAATGGCAAAACAACATGTCATTCCACCACAATCCTATTATAAGACTATTGACTGACCAATGATCGACCATTATGAATTTAGCAGATTACGAACTTTTAGCAAAATGATAATGGAATGTTATGTCGTGTCGGAATGACGAATTTATAAAAATAGCAGACTTGGGCCCTAGGACACCCCGTTAGTTAAAACAGAATACGGCTATACGGCACAATCCATTACCTAGCTATAAATAAATTCACGTAATTCCAAAGTAAAGGATTCCTTCTTAATAGGAAGCAGCGATAGCGCTAGTGGGAAACCGTTGGACTACCACGCAGAGGTCTCGAGTTCGAACCCAAGGCGCGCATCTCTGACTTTTCGAAGTTATATGCGTATTAAATAGTTAATTATTGCTTGCTTTAACGGTGAAGGAAAACATCGTGAGGAAACCTGCATGTCTGGGAGTACTACATAATATTCTCGAAGATATGTGAAGTCTACCAACCCGCACTAAGCCAGCGTGGTGGACTATGGCTTAATTCTTCTCATAGTGAGAAGAGGCCCGTGCCCAGCAGTGGGACAGTTTGATACAGGGCTGATATTATTATTTTTATTATTTAATTCCAAAGTAAAGGATTCCTTCTTAAACCTTCTTCCCACTTTCAAGTGCCTTAATTTCAAGTCTTAAGTTTATTGAAGAAATACTGAACTGAACATTAAAATAGAATTTGACTTAACAAACTTTTAGAGATAATTACTTTCTGGACTTGTTCAGCCAAAGTGCACTCAGCTTCATATATAATTCTTAGAAAGATTTATATTTCAGAAATTTTCTTCTCAGGGTCTTGTTATCAACGAAATACGAATAAATCATACCGAAATTCACGTCTCGGAAGTAATGTTAACTTCAATATACATTAAAAATTTCTAATTTTTGCTATCTACAGCCTATAGTTTCTCTCGTATATTGAATTAAAATATGTTTTTCCTTTTAATATGATATTATTATTTTTATTTACATATAGTTTTTGACGGTGGGAGGGCCACGCTTCGGCAAGAAAGGGCCGGCTCGACCGGAGTGATACCACGGCCTCACAGAAAACCGGCGTGAAATAGCGCTTGCGTTGTGTTTCATCGAGTGAGTGAGGGTACCGGAGGCCCAACCCCTCCCCCGTTTTGGGGGGGAGGTAAATTTGAAAGGGCGGCAACGCACTTGCGTCTGCTCTAGTGTTACGGGTGTCCATGGGCGGCGGTAATCGCTTACTATCAGGTGATCCGTCAGCTCGTTTGCCTGCCAAACAATGAAAAAAAATGTTTTTGCACTTTGTTTGTAGATAAACGAGCACATCTACCTCCTGATAGTAAACCGTTGCTATAGCATGCGAATTACGGACGCAATAAATAAATATTGATGAAGATGTGGCACTTCCATGTTACCATCTCTAAGAAATTAAAGATAGGATAAAAGGAAAGAATTGAAATAAGTAGGCACATATCTGAGTATCTGGCCCTGTTACCTACCGGTTGAAAAGCAGTGACAGTGTTACTACTCTTACGCCGGTTCCTTGTAGGAGATTGAAACTTTTACAAGCAAGCTAGTTCAATCGGACCGTCAAAAATAATCGTCAAGATTCCACTTCTAAAACCTAAAGTACTATTTTTAATAATAAAAGTTATAGAAATAGATTTATACGAACCATCACCGTTCAAGTAGTTTCAAGTTTATTGCCGTCTGAAATAACTGTTTATTTCGAGTATATATCAGATTATTAGATGCCATGGTGCACAATCAGTTGCATAATAATCACCATCGCATTTTATCTATACTATATAATATTATAAAGCTGAAGAGTTTTTGTTTGTTTGTTTGTTTGCTTGAACGCGCTAATCTCAGGAACTACTGGTCCGATTTGAAAAATTCTTTCAGTGTTAGGTAGCCCATTTATTGAGGAAGGCTATATAGGCTATATATCATCACGCTAAGATCAATAGGAGCTGAGCACCAATGAAGAATGTTTCAAAATCGGAGGGTATATTTTCCTTTTGAGAGCTTCCGCTGCGTGCGCTGCGTAAACAGTTAAAGTGTAGCAAAAATCATGTATGACAGAATTGTTTCCCTTTAAAAGTTCTAAAAAAAAGTCCGCGGCAGCATATGTCTATCTTTTAAGGTTGGCTCACTATAACCATTTTTATGCTAACCAAATTTATTCTAAAATAATGCATTATTTGCGAAGGTTTTATTATAAACATGATATTAATCCTTATCCAAACAAATATGTTATTCATCACAAGTATTTAATTTAAAACAAAATTGCCTTTTATATCATTCAATTTCAATGAATATCTTAGGAGATATCGCAGTTTTAAAATAACATTGCAGCAAAATAATTACCCATTACAGACATAGTACAAACGATGTTTCTCCTGGTTTATTCTGCGTGATTACTACTGGTTCGATTTGAAAAATTATTTTAGTGTTGGATAGCCTATTTATCGAGGAAGGCTATAGGCTATATTACATCACGTTATGACCCACGGGGGCGGCGCAGTAACGATAAACGCGGGTGAAACCGCGGGAACATCTAGTCAAGTATAAAATAGTGTCGCTACCGTACCACAAAACTATCGGTGACTTATTGGCAAATCCTGGCACTTACCAGTAAATCCAAGGCTTTGATTGTAAGCCGGCTTCTTCGCGCTTTGATATTTATAGGACTTCGCCTATATTTTCTTAATTCAAACTAAGCGTGCACTTTCGTGGGCTTTCCAAAAGTGTTATGACAGCCTTATAATCCAGGCTTATCCTACCAGTTATGTTAATCGTCAGGGCTACGGCACATTCACCGTGTTGCACCTGGTACCATCCCTTTCTACCTACTTGCCCTATATCAAAGTTCTCAGTATGGATTATTCGGCCTTTATGTCTGTTTACAACTTTAAAAGGGTCTTTCAAAGGGTATATGACAATATTTAATTTACATATTTTGCTAGCATCTTATCTTTCTTATAAGGTGTACTATTCGTTGAAATGAACTATATTTTTACAACCAAACCATGTTTTAAAAAGCATTCCTGTATGTTTTAACATTCAGCCACTAATTCAAGCCGAAGATCTTAAACCTCTAGCTCCAGCAGAAGAATAAAGATACCAATACTTTACCAATAAAAATACCTACAAAATACACTCGTTATGAAGAAATGTCCCTGTATCTGTAAAAGACAATTTCCCTCTTAATCTATGTTCATACAAAGCGTTAAAAAATGTAAAATCGCAGCAGATTGTTCACTTAAACCTGGAAAAGCAAAACTAGGCAATTACATACAATCAAAGACATAAGTTAATTACCATTAATGATATTTTGAATAGTTTAATCGTTTAAAATATATTATATTTAAATGAGTATAATATCAGTAGTAGTGAAAGAAAAAGTTAATTAGTCATAAATAAAGGTATCCAAATAAAACTGTCAATTCATAAAAACTTCTAGATCTGCATTCAATGTTCAGGTACTTATATCGTCGATTGTAACTCCAGATAATCAAGTACAGAGAAGTCAAATAACTATGTATATAATATTTAATGTTTGGGATTTTCAAAAATCTTTTTGGTATGAGGACTTGCACCGCAGGCGGCCGAACGGTATGTATATTGAGCTGGCAATGTTTAGGAAAGCCAAGTACTAAAAATATCTTTCTAGATATTTGAAGAAGTAAAGACGTAATAACTAACCATAAGGTAGACTAACATTGCTGGCAGAAGACCACAAGCTTTTGTTTTATACCTAGATGCGTAGTGACTGGTAGTTTACTGGGTCAGCAATGTATAAATACGTAAAAACCAAACACTACAAATGTCTATTGGTAGTTGTAACCGCTAACCTTACATGAAAGAAAAGCTAGTTTACCACATAAGTGGTACGAAAATCCTTTTAACCCGCTAAGTGCTTGCGATAAAATATGTGACCAATAGAAACACGTCTCTTATGCACCCTTGTGTGTTTAGCAGGCACTCAACGTCTAAGAATTTTATAAACTACTAGTCTATGCCCGCGTTGTCGCTTATATTGATGTACACTTTCGTAATATATTTATATCTAAAGGTATGTATATGTCCTTTGCTATACCCCTGACAACGTGTATGTATCGGTCGAATAGTTAAGACGTGAAAGCGTACACAAACCAATAAACAAACAAACTGACATACGCACCAACTCATTAGATAAAACTTTAATAGTACTGTCATATTTTAAAATAATAATAAATAATAATAATAATAAAATTTCTTTCTTAATTTGGCACAAAAATACAATAACAGCGTCACAAACACGATATTTAATATATATAAAAGTAAAAGTAGTACACACTACACTTGGCATAAAAGCTTATCTTCTAGTCCTTTTGATAGCTAAACATTATAACCACTGACACGAATACGATATAGATTGCTAGTCAACCTCTAGAAAAGTGTTCAATAGTAAGCATCCATCCAACGGATGCAAAAATTCACAGGACTTGTTGAAAGCTGGTGTCGAGCGCTTCACAATTTGATTAAGCCTCCAGTACTACCCATTCGCACTTCTGTGTTAGACTTTCGAACACCTAAATACTGGTACGGCTAATCGTAAAATCGTGTTTCGAATGCCGATTCGGTAGCAAGTTGTTGAAGGATCAATCTACATGCATTGAGTATGTACACATACTCATAGCATCCCATCTACACATTCTGTGAACGTGTGATGAGTTTGTCTGGTGTATAAGGATACAAATAGTTCGCCAGCCATATTTAAGTCCTCATATTAGAAGCCGAGGTATTTTTCATATGGCAGTAGACCTATATTTACAAAATAGTACACAGTATAGTACCTATTACGGCCTCGATGGCGTAGTGGTGAGTGTAACCGACTGCCACGCCTGAGTTCGCGGGTTCAATTCCCGCACAAGTCAAACATATGTGTGCATGAACATGGATTTTTGTCTTGGTCTGGGTATTTCTATATATAATATGTATGTATTTACAAACAAAAAGTATCTATGTATGTTTATCCATTATCTAGTACCCATACTACAAGCTCTGCTTAGTTTGGGCTAGATGGTGTTGTGTGTATGTGATAGAATATTATTATTATTATAAATACCTTATACCTACTTTGGTGAGAAAAATACTATGACTTAGACACCCACATTTGCTTTGTTTAGATAAGGAGTCCCTATGTATACAAGATAAAAGTGTATGTGATGCATAAGGATATTTACTTTTTGCCAGCTATGTTATATTCGGCTATTATGATTCACACATACGATGTTTTATAATAAGTATACATATATTGGAATGTATTTAAATTTTAAATGACCTTCATTTAAAATTTAATTCCATTGTTATTGTTACGAAATTGCTTAACTTTTATGAATAACTTGTATAAACAGCTGTTGTCCTGTATTTTTCTCAAAATGCACAAGCATACTATTTTTGATCAAATAATATAATCTCGAACATACTATCCTACTAATATTATAAATGCAAATGTGTTTGTATTACGCTTTCACGCCTTAACTATTAGACCGATCGTCATAAAATTTTGCATACACGTTGTCAGGGCTATAAAAATAATATAGGGTAAAATAAGGAAAAGCACTGTTTTCGAGGGTCAACAAATATTGACGAAACGCGGGCGAAGTCGCTAGTAAAATTAGTATAATATCAATTTGACCCCAAAGCATTTGGTAAAAATAACCATAAATAATAGACATCTACGAATCTTTGCCAACGACATCAATAAAGCTCAGTAGAAACACAAACATACAAAATTCATTCGTAAACAATACACAGCTATACATTTTCTATTAAACAACCACCACACATACATTTTACGAGTCGCAACAAAATAACTATCACATAATTTGGGTCGTACATTTATCTATACAACAGATGTCGACAATAAAAAAACTGGGATTATTAACTATTAACTGGGGCAATAAAGAACAGGGATAGGGCTTGCCAAATACGCGGATACAATTCGCCTCTGAATGATATTTAGTCGTAAATCATAGAATGAGGCTCTTTTGTGTGTCTCCTTGTGTATTTATTCCCATTTGGTTGGCTGACTTCGAATAGAAGCCGAATGAAATATAAGTACATGCATTCGCAAATAATCTCTGACGAATTTAAGAGGTCCAGTTTGTATTTGTATGTAGGTTACTTTTTCATAAAAAGATTCATTCCATTTTGTTATTGTTGACCTGTTACCAACGACAGATAAATATTCAGCATCTGATACAATTTTGTAATAATTTATTTAGCGGTTTAGTCGTGAAATGTTACAAATAGACAGGGTTACTTTTATATTTACATTACTACTAGTTTCTGTCAGAGGCTTCACCCTCATGAATCCCACGTAGCTTCTACTTTTTTTTTAAGAGTGTAAAAAGCCTATATGTCTTTATCCAGGACATAGTATATTCCAAGATTAATAACAATCTATTCAGCACTTTGCGTATGATTGAATAACAAACATCGAAATATTTTAACAAACATTTACATTTATAATATCAGTAGAATGAATAATACAACAAAGCATTCCACCTGTCACCAAAAACGAAATGAAATTTAATTTAAATTTGACAGTAACTTCCGAATTCAACTTCGCCAATTGACTTCAACTATGAATACCAACTACAACGCTTAATGATACCAGGGGTGAGGGTGACAACAGGGGTGTTTGCAACACTCCTATGAAACTAATCTAAAGTTTCGCCGCTATATTATTAGAGATAAAACGAATAATAGTTATAGACAGGATGGTATCATCATAAATTGGCGTAAAGGTAGCACGAAACTTTTGACGGTTTATTATTTAAATTCAAATGTAGCAGCAAAGAAAACTTATCTTCTAATTCATACAAATCATGAATATTATGCTATTTGAATAGCGACTAGATAAATAAACGTACACAATGATAAAAGTATTAAAAATTTCATCAGAAGTATTTTCCTGTTGCTTGCCAAAAAAATTACTTTTTGGAGCTCAATCATCTTTCAGTGATCTACAGTTATTTTTAAATGTTTAGTAACTTTTTATGACTACAAAGAATAATTATATAAATTTAGTTATTATACCTACGGACGAAAACGACGGGTTGAGTAATATTTTACTTCAACCTACTTCTTAACAGATTAGCTAAGTGACTCTTCATTTATCATAACGTACAAGTCACTAAGCCTTAATTGTACTGTTCTGATTTTAGTTTGATGTTTGAGAACCTCTACCTATGCTGTATTTTATAGTCATCCTTATCACAGATGGCTTGTAATAAGAAATTTTCTAGTACTAAAATCAACACCTATTTACATCTAGAAATGGGCTAGAACTGTTGTAAGTAGAGTGCTGGAGACATCAACCAAAAATAAATAATCCTTGTGCATTAGAATAATCAGTTTAAATAAGATATATAACTATAACAAGAAATTTATAGAAAAATGAATTATTTGGAAATTATAAATGTGCCAAACACATTCGTCCAACGTATTAAGCAAAAAATAATTAATACCAAATTGGATATTGTGGAAGAAGAAGATATCAGAAAGAAGTTCATATGAAGCTACTAACCCTAAAAAGTAATTTTGTTTGATAAATCTGAAACTATATAAATGTACTCTAAAAACGAATGGAATGAAATGCAAATGGAACAAATGGTAGTCACAAAATTTAAAAAGTTTTGGTGAGCTTATTAGTGAGTTTTGATTAACATCAATTTTGACTAACGAATGTAGTTGTCATAAAAATAAACTTATAACTAGGTATATATTATGATAAATGCTTCAAATTATATCAGAGTGCCTTGTGTGATCAAAAAAGATGGATTGTTTGAAATAGATAAAACCAAGGCATTAACAAATGAAAATGAATGATGATCGATAGAACTTATTATTTGTTACATTATAATACTTTTTTAAATATTTGCTATAGAAGTATTAAATATTTATCGGTGTCTGTAGTTTTTTTTAGCGTAGCTTCGTCTTCCTTTTTATCTTGATCGACCTATTTTAATAATAATAATAATAATATTCGACCATATTTGCCGGCTGTTTGGATAATTAAAGCGTAAAATCGAGTTGTGGGACTTTTGAAAAATCTGCTTATAAATATTTTTGGTTTTAACTAAAGATAGATTTATAAAGAGACTAGTGAAAGCATGTTTTTAATCTGTATTTAATATGTTCTGAAAGACTACTCTTACGATGAAAATCGAGTAAGTGATATTTGCAGACAAAAAGAAAACACTTTGGGTAGCTTTCAAAAATATGATACCTCTTAAAAGCTCGCTCCATATACATTAAGTTAATTAGCAGCCAGCACAATATAAAACCACGTTAAAATAAGGCCCTATCCATAAATCAATTATTATTATCAGAATTTATAAAGTCAATAATAATAAATTAAGCATTAATTGCATACTATAACTGCTTACTCGCCTTATTAACCAAAATGTAGTGTTACCTCAATATGCAGAATTTAATTAACCTATAAATATTACTTAACATAATAAGCGTGAATTTATGAATATATTGTGTACTTTATCCACACATATTTGGGTTCATAAGAAATATTTAAAAGTATTTATTTTTCTGTACTTTGCAAGAAGCAAACAAGCAGATGCCTGATAAGTAGTAAATTACTATTGTAGCATATGAACGCTACTGAAACCAGAGGTATCACTCGTGAATTACTGGGCTTTAAAAAAGAAGTAGCCATGCTGTCAATATAAAGAGCAGAGATCATACAATAGACCTCACTCTTCTTCCCTTCTGTTTATAGCATATTGTGCCTTTTACGAAGCCTGGAGCCTGAAAACTCTACTCAACGTCCAAAACCACACCTAAAATTCTTTGGCTGCTTTCTTCGGTGGAGCAAACATACTTGCTCAACCGGATAGCTTTAATTGAAGTGAAATCCGTGCTATATGTAGTGACCACTGTGGTCCATTAAATAGGCCTTTTGCCTGTTAAAGATGTAGTAGTTGGGTTGGCCACTAACCACAAAAGAAAAGAAGAAAAAAGAAAAAAGAGATCTCTAATAGCTCGTCAGATAAAACTTTGAAGTTCATAACGCTTTAAGTACCTACGTTAGAAACTTTCCAACTTCAACAATATTACGACTTGAAGAATCCTCAAGTCAAATCAAAATAATATTATTCTCTTGAAATGATAAAATTGTCAAGCTAGAAATTCTTTATTGGGTTCAATACCCAAAATATTGTGTTTGTCTGGCAGCGGTCTGCTACTAAGCTTTCAAAGCAGACACTTTGCTATTTTATTCAAATGATAGAAAGTTTTCTTTTAAACTAACTAATGGTAGAGTGAAAAGCAGTAACACAATTTACGTAGTTTTTTCTTGTCACTTCAGAATTATGAATTGCGGGTTAGTTTATGCATTTTAATAACTCAGAGCAGACACAAATAAAATATAAAATATTTTATATACAACAAGTATTTTTTAAACTTATTGGTTGTGACTACGTATGGTAAATGTTTTATTATTTATTCGCCCAGATTTCTCATAGCTTAAATATTATATGACAACAGTGCAGCACTTATTTAATAATTATTTTTGCTGTATAAATTATGATTATAATGTGTTGTAATTTATGTTATTCGACTAATACATCCATCCGCCAAAGTACTATGGATTCGATCCACATACAGGACAAAAACTAGTGTGATCCACAAATATGTCCAGTCCAGACTAAGTGTTCTTTTTGTCAATAGTTTCAATGTTTGTATAGTCACCTGCGATACAGATATTATTCCTAGTGTAACAATTGTCTATAAAAAATACGAAAAAGATATTATTCAAGTAGCGGAGCTTCTCTCCTAAAAAAGTAATAATTAACTGCATATATCTAGACTTTAAAGTAACTTTAATTTAACTCAGGTATAAACTTTAGCATGATTTTAGTTGATTCTAATTACAATTTTTAAATAAAACTGCACATTTTAAAATTGCTACTGAACTATAAAGGTAGAAAATTTCGCTCATGCATTTTAGATGTCAACTTTTTATATACAGCTTTGTTCCAGGTTTAAATTACAAGGTAGTTAAAACGGAGCTTGTTAAATTTGCAGCTTCACTGTATCTCAAACTCGCTGCTAAATTTAGTTGAAAACAATCTGCAAACAGTGCTAAGCCACTTACGTCAAAACAGAGCTTACCAAACTTTCAATCACTTGATAAAAGCCGAGTAAATATTATTTAATCCTTATATTTGGTACTCAATTTATACAAATTGATGTAAGACAGAGAAAATATATACTTAGTACTTAAAATTTCAAAAGTATTGTCGACTTGCTTCCAATCTTAAATTTTGGCACATTTAACGAGGAGTTTGACGTGTCGGCATGTTTTAAGTTGTGTATTTGTCTTTATTTTTTATTTGTCATGTCAAGGGTTTCTTGACATGACTTGACAATTACATTATTGTATGGTCACATATTCAACGAAGATCATTTCGAGCAATTAAATCAAAAAGAACATTGGTATACCTACATACTTAATTATCATTATATTTATTCATGTATGCAGGTTAAGTTTTTTATACTAATAAGCAAATAAGCATACCATCCGCTTATTGACTGTCATATAATACCAAGGCCATCTGAATCAGATTGTCATGCCTACAAAAAAGGATATCGCAGTGTAGGGGACAAAAGTAAAACTCGTTAACAGCTGATAGTGCACTGCATACAATTGCATTTTGTCTATTTAAGGAGCTTTTAAAATCTACTCATTTTGGGAACAAAAAACAAATTTGCATTGGCTACTATCTTCTGAAGAATAAAGATACTTTGATAGTAAGGTTTCTCCAGTTAGAGCAAAATCTCATACTCTTGCAGGATCCTATTGTGCTTTACCACTTTTTCTTCTGAAAGCCTTACATGTTTTCTTTTGCCACCAGCTGATTCCGGTACCGAATCACCTCAAGACCCCACAACGATGGACATTTCTTCAAGACACTTCAGAGCAGAGTTTCTTCAGGAATGGCAGGGCTCGCCAGACGCTCCCTATTTCGATCCTAGTACACCGAGGAATATAACTGGATTGGTAGGACATCCAGTTCGGTTGCTGTGCAGAGTCAAAAACCTGCAGAATAGAACGGTGAGTATATTAGAAATATGAACCGGAAGTTACTGTCATGCTATATCTCTATAGACATACAAATATAACAATAATGTGATGCACCCTGAATATTGGTCACAGTTCCATGCACAAGGTCGCTATGCCTCTGAAGGCAAAGCCGCTTAGTAAATGCAGCATGGCAGTTAAAATGGTACAGGTATTAGAACTTAGACAGAGTATAATTTTAGATAAGAGTAGAAACAGTGATGACTTGTTGAATTTTGTCGTAGTAGTAGTTGTATTGTAGACCAAATTTTGTTCACGGCTTTGCTCGCGTTAATGTACATTGTGTTAATATATTTTATACCTCGGGTACCAACAGTACTTTTTTTTTGGATGAAAGGTATCCTATGTCGTTTTTTGTACCTCTGACAACGAGTATGCAAAGTTCATGAAAATCGGTCGAGTAGTTAAGGCGTGCAAGCGTAACAAATAAACAAAACTGACAAACAACTTTTCATTAAAAAAACAAGTACGATTCCCGAGGGTTAGAAATTAATACAGGTATATAATATTTCGACATTGCCAAACCAGGGATAGTAAAAGCAGTTACTAAATTTAATATTACAGACAATGGCTCGTATTTTCCTGAAGATAATGACTGCTTTATGTTGTAGCTTGTCGTAAAGTGTTAATGTTTACACAAATAAACTGGAACGTCACAAGTTAGCTATAAAAAAATTTACATAATCATTAAAGACTAGCAATTTTTATATTTAAAACGTACAAAGTATTAATTGCTAGAATAAAAATGTTGCAAATGAATGCCCAGCAACAAGTCAAGTTAATTCTTTTAAACGAAATAAATATTTATTCTTTCCGTGCAATAGCAATTTAAAAATGCCATTGGAAAAGCCTTTAATATTTTATTGTTGGAAGAAAATATAATCAGAGCCGCGGTTCATTTTGTCATCATTTATGATGTGGAATTTTAAATATTTTATTATTGAAAGAAAATGCAGTCAGAGCTGTGGTTCATTTGGTCGTTTAATTATAATATACAATTTTTATCGGTATTTTAAAGGTTCGCTCGAATAATACATTTTAATAATTGGTAAAAGACTTGTAAGACTCGTAAGTCCCATGACATACGTTTGTATGCTTTAATGAGAGCAGCAACATGGGTGTTTACCTCCTCGGGCAAAGTGATCGAGATTTTTTAGAAAAATATTCACTAAAACGCCTACGCATTGGAAGACGCAACAATGGTAGGCATCACCACAAGGTGGACCGACTACCTGGTAGGGGTCGCGGCAAGCGGTTTGATGCGGGCGACCCGAGACCGGTTTGTGTAGAAAACCTTGTGAGAGGCTTATGGCCAGCAGTGGATGTCTTTTGGCAGAGATGACAACGCCTATACTCCATTTGGTTAGGTACTTAACTAAAGGTAAACAATCTTGATGTGTCTTCTTTTCTAAAAACCTAGTTTAAAAATAAAATGCTGCTAAAGATCAATAATGTAATTACAACAATAACGATTACTAAATCAATTGAACCGTTAGTTTAAGTAGTAGTTTATTTGTTTAATATGTGTTTGTGTAAAAAGTCACATCAAGATTGTTTACCTTAAGTTAAGTACCTAACCAAATGGAGTATAGAGATTTCCTTTTTTTTATGAGATAGGGGGCAAACGAGCAGACGGATCGCCTGATGGTAAGCGATTATTGCCGCCCATGGACACCCGCAACACCAGAGGAGTTACAAATGCGTTGCCGGCCTTTTAAAAAGGAGTACGCTCTTTTCTTGAAGGTTTGTAGGTCGTAATGGACCGGAAATGTCGCAGGCGACAGTTCATTCCACAGTTTAGTCGTGCGAGGCAAAAAAAAATCTGGAAAAACGCACAGTTGTGGACTGCCAACCATCTAAATGATGGGGATGGAAATTCTGTCACGTAGAACGATGGCGAAAAGTAGTTCTTACATGAAATCTACGCATAACTAGCAATGTGTGCTTGCAATAAATTCGGCATTGTCTCGCTTGAAAACAAACAGGCGTTAGGCTGTATTTAAATTGGAGTAATTATAGAGGGTAAATATGTAGACGCTTTTGAGAGCAATGAACAATGTTTTGTTTGTTTAATGATATGAACATATGTAAGTAAATTTTAAGTCTAGAGTTTATGTTTCTAATGTTAATAGAATGAATAATATTGTCTTACATTTAAATGAATGATATACATTGGTATTAAACTATTGAACAAACATTTAAAAGAGGTTTCTTTAAAAAGAAACTATACTTTTACATAACTTATTAAACTTAGTAAGCATAGTCACAGAGAGACCTCTGAAAAGCGACTGATACGTCGGGCCAAGTGTAAATTTAAAAAGATTTCAATAGCTAAAATTATCTTAAATTAGTATTTTTTCAAATAAACTGTTATAAATACATCTACGGTAGTGAATTTCAAAGAGATTGAAGTTCTATATTCGATTAATTAAGTAGGTGTGTCTGGCAAGATATTTTTACATATCGCTTGATATAAAAAAGTATCTGAACTGAATAAATGTATTATTATTGCAAAAGTTTTAAGTAGTTTCCTCGCGAAGTACTAGACCATGCTGGTCTCGTTCACAACAAGTAATTTTTAAGCTTGTTTTGATTTCAATGAATAAGTAAGAAACCCGAAGTTATGAATTCTCGCTTTTCATCAACACGACGCACGAGTAGTATTAAATATTTACACATATTGTTTCCCAAAACGTATGCAAAACGTATACTGCATGTTGAATTTAAGAAATAGTTTAGCACGTTACTTACATAGTAACGTGCTAAATTATTTCTTAAATTCAATTTGATTTACCCTCGCATGTTTATTTGGATAATCATCAGTACAGTGTTCGAAAATCAACCTTAATTATTATGAAAATATTAATAAACACATAAATTTATATTTTCCAAGTACTTATTTCTTTCACTCTTTTACATTCGTTAATTATGTATCTGAGTACTACAATACGCTGAGCATAATAATTAAAAAAAAGAATAAAATAAATACTTACAATACAAAACAGTTCAGTACCATTTTAACAGAAAAGAAAAAAGTTTTGTCTTTTCTTCTCTATAAAAAACTGACGTGTCCCAATTTTCTATTATTAACACTCAAGCTCGATATCTAAACAAATATTATACCGTAACTAATATTATAAATCCGAATGTCAGTTTGATTGTTTATTTGTTTGATGGTTAGTTACGCTTACACACTTCAATTACTCGACATAATAACATGCAATATTTAATTGCATACAGGATGTCGGGGGTACAGAAAAGGACTAAGGGTACACTTCAACCAGTAAAAAAGAACTGTACTTGAAGGATAAGTCAAAGTAAAAATATTGATTTCCATAAAAATGTGCGAACAATTCCTGGACACGTCAATTAAATATATAATTATATAAGATATATTGAAATTATACACTTTATAAGGATTTTGTCGCGTTGTTTATTTTACTTTAAAACACTTTTATTACATAACTAGTTTTCACCCGCGGCTTCGCTCGCGTAAATGTAGGTTAGTTTAGGTTAAGTTTGCAACAGTTCGTTTTTCTGGATGAAAAGTATCCTATGTCCTATTTTGTACCCCTGACAACGTGTATGCAAAATTTAATGTTGATCGGTTGAGTAGTTAAGGCGTGAAAGTGTAACAAACAAACAAACAAACTCATTTTCGCATTTATAATATTAGTTAGGATTTTGAAACTCTAAAAAAACTATTATTGAACTTTACTACTATTTAATCTATTTAATTTAATTAAAACTATTTATATTTAAGTTTACACTTTGCCCCGACGCGGCGACGTTTCGGTTTTTTTTTACGGGGCGACACTTCTCGCCATGAAAATGGCTGCTTACATTAAATGGCTTAAATAGTAATAAAGTTCCACAATAGTAGTGTTAGAGTTTGAAAATTATGTACTTAATAAAAGTGTTTTAAAGTAAAGTTCATTTTACTTTACGCGACAAAATCCGTATAAAGTATTTAATTTCAATCTAAACATTCGCGTAAACTTATGACAATATTATATATAAGATATATTAATGAAAATTGAATAATAAGTAAAAAATAGAATATAATAGTAATTTATTTACAAAATCTAGATAAACACGAGCAAAGCTGCGGACAAAATCTAGTGAAATATAAAATTCTGAATAAGTTACCTTAATAAAACCTATCGATATTTACAATATAATATTGTCAACTAAATGTAAATTGTGCGAAGAATAAAGAAAACAATGTCTTGAATAATCAATATGTCAATGTCTTAAAGTAATTTCAATAGCAGTCTAGCTTAAATACAATCTAGGTACACTGTGAGCAGACTGTTTGTATAAGCTTAATAGATAAGTTTAATAATATTTGTTATAGCAAAATATCACGCTAATATATTCCCTATGCGTTAAGCAGAGTTAAATAATACACATGGCTGTATTGATGGCGTAGTGGATTATGTAGTCTCTGGTGCCACATTGTGTTGTTGTAGGCTTGTCTCTTGTTTAAATGTAATACCTTACGACAAAGGGAGTATTAAATAAAAATGTAATATAATCACCATAAAAACATAAAGTATTCAGTTAACAAGGTTTTCAAGGAGGTTTTATACTGTCGGCATAATATCATTATAAACTCCCCAGCTAATTAAAAATTGTGGAACCGCTTTACGCTAGTAGATTGATACACCTAGTAGGTTGCACCTACGATATTTTAAAGGCAAGTCCAGAAAATGAATATTATTAATATGAATGCGCTATAAAATTAGCAAAGGAAAATCGTTGTAATTTTTTTGTTGTCCTGTACTTTCCGGACTCGCGAATTAATGTCTAGACCATAAAATCTGCAGATCAAGTTAGGCTTTGGGCGTTGGACTTCAGAAATATTCAAATAAACATTATAAAACTGACGGCCTCGATGGCGTAGTGGTGAGTGGAACCGACTGCCACGCCTGAGGTCACGGGTTCGATTCCCGCACAAGTCAAACATTTGTGTACATGAACATTGATGTTTGTCTTGGTCTGGGTGTTTCTATGTATAATATGTATGTATACACAAAAAAAAAAGTATATATGATATGATTATCCATTGTCTAGTACCCATAGTAAGCGCTCTGCTTAGTTTGGACTAGATGGTGTTGTGTGTATGTGGTAGAATATTACTATTACAAAAAAAAATCATTTCCTATTTACACTTCCACCTGCCCTTTCGAGAAACAAGCATGAGTCTGTGTACACAGAAGAATTTTCTGCAGTTTTATTTCACCAGCAGCTTGTTTCATACATTGTATGAAAGTTACCATACAAACAAACAATAAATTTCATGCAACACACGTACAATTTTACCATCGCCGTAAATGTTTCCATTACTCTGAACGAACATGTTCTGTAAGATTAACACCATCGTAGCAACAAACGCGTCAAGCCCCACCCCTGTACTAGGTCATAAAATTCTTAAGTATGAGCCGCTTTATATTTATGATTACCTTCAGCTATCGACCGTTTTACCTCGGAAGTACGCACTTTACCGCCATTGATAACTCCTATACCGCAGAGCGTTTTAACATCATCCATTACAACGAATTCTAAAAGCGGTCTAAGGTAAATTGAACTCGTTTTTTTCTTTAGCGCTCCAGAACCCATCTTGGCTTTCGACGGCCGTTAAGTGCCCAACGTCACACCCTCGCGAAATTGCTGTTTGTAAACAACATTAAAATATTTTTATAGTTTCTTGTAAAATACGGCAGGTTGAAATAACACTTGGAACTTTTTAATAGAGGCTGTCGTTTAACCTGCAGTGGAATGGCTTTTATAATGCTAAGCTGTTTCCAAACAGCAAGAATCATTTTTATAACTTATAGTATTTTCAAAAGATATTTATATTGTTTTCGGTGGTTCTTTTGATAAAATATTTACGCTACAACATTTTTACGTGTTTGTATAGTCTCGTAAAAATGTAGCTGTAACAAAAATTTAAGATACCCTTGTGTGAATTCGAGATTCTGAGAAATTCGAGTTATTTTTCAATAAAGTATATTTTACTAGATCATATATTATGAGAAGTATGTATTTTTTCGCCGCTGCCTAAAAGTAATTTATATCACAAGAGAAATATCATATGTAAATAAATCATAATTTATTATTCCTAAAATATTCGACGACGTCTTTGACTGAGTTAAGTATCATCATTACTCACAGTTTCCCTTTCAAAGCTGGGATAGTTCGATCCATTAGCAAACAGGTATCAATTTGTCGTTTGAACTCGGAAATCAATACCTTCATTAATAATTTTGTCTGACGGCTGAGAAAACACTGCTATAAAGACTGGGACTTTCTTTGAAATGCTAAGTTGGTTTATTTTTGTTTCAACTTTGCGTCCTCGACTCCTTCGGGTATTTTTGTATTATTAGATTAATATAGATCACAATGAAATCGCCATTAGCATGTTCAACAGCCGACAGTCGTTTCCATAGTTAATGAACGAAGTTTTTAATAAAACATAAAAAACGCTCGCTGTTACTGAAGTTTAAATAATGCAAATGCAGGCTTGCTATGCTAATGAGAATGTGGAAGGATTGGAGTTGTAACGAGGAGTAATTCTTAGCAGTTTTACGGTGTTTATACTATTTTTATAAGCTCGACTGAAATTGTTTCGTGAATGGAGTTTCTGTTGACCTGCGTTAGTATCAATACACAGTAGACACACACGAATATACATACAAGATAAATATTCTCTATTGACTAGTTACTAAATTCAGGAACTATGATTATTGTTCTTAAATGGGGTGATAATTGCTGCTAAGAAAGTATAAAAGGAGAATTTAATTATAAGGTGGTGAAATGGGATTGAAATGTTGCATGAATACTTTTTTATTTTCCAATAATTAAATTAATCAATCAGTAGGTTGCATAGGGCGGCGAGTATTATAACCTCTATATAATGTAAGCGCCTATTTAAGAACCTCCGCATGGCCCAAGTGATATTTTCGTTGCAGCTTCCAAGGCCCCTTTCAGCCAAATTCAATTTAGATCGGTTCAGTAGTTGCTTCGTGAATAAATTTGTATGTAGTAAAGTGACTGTCGCACATTTTTTATTTGTATACGGACACACCTTGCCTACAACATGTTTGGAGCTAATCTAATTACTTTACATTGACATAGCAGCTGTCACGCATTTGGTAGTCATTTAAGTTCCTTTAATTTTATTTTTTTCGTTTACATTTTTAGTAAGGGACTTGTAAACGGGCAATATTTTAACTACAATATATGACTGCAATACAGCATAACATTATGCCATATTATTTAATATTTCGTATAGCTATTCGAACAATTATGGTAAGTAAAGCCGATGAATTCAAATGATCAAAAAGATCAGTTGTAAACATTAGAGCAACATATTACAGTTATAAAATTGGTCGTTATGAGGCTTCGCCTGTAGGTAAAATAGATTAAATTACTGCATAACATTATAAATATAACATTACATGCAAAAATATTAACAGTTTATACATCAATTTAATTTAAGAGTTCTTAACTTAAATGACTTAAACGTGTTTTAAGAGTTTCCGTAAGTTTAGTCCTTTTTGGTTTTTATTAGATACAATGAATTTAAGTACCTGCAATATGAACTTGAAACTTTTCTCACAAACAAAGGTTTACTGCCAGTTTTGTACCCGGAAACATTCGATTCCATAATACACACACTGATTTCTATTGTCCTTTGTACGTCTCCGAATTTTGAATAAATACAAACCACCAATAAAATCACTGAATTTGCTAGACCAACAAAGAAATATTCCGTAGCATTTTATTCCACCTCCTTTCTTAGTTATCTTGACACATTTTCACCACTTCTGAAGATAAAACAAAATGTTTGGTTTTATTCCTGAACTTTATGTGTTCGATTCACGGGTACCCTTTGAATCGTATCTATTTGTGTCATCTAGCTTTCCCAACGGAATAAAAAAACGTAAAAGATAGGAGCGAATAGAGAGGCATTTATGTCCATGTTCCTTTAATTCTAGAGCAGTATTTATTTGTTATCATTTCCCAACTGATCTGGGGAAAATCTTGTAGAAGTTGCAAAAGTTTTAGAAGTTAAACTGGCGGTCTGAATTAATAATACGCTCGCGTGGTACAGAAAAGCTATCTATCGTCACCGGCTGAAAGTGCTTAACATTTTAAGCTGAATTATTAATGGTTTGCCTTTAATTTTAGAAAAAAGTATTATAATAATATAATATGAAATAATATCAGCCCTGTATTAAACTGTGCCACTGCTAGGCACGGGCCTCTTCTCACTGTGAGAAGGGTTAGGCCATAGTCCACCACGCTGCCTTAGTGCGGGTTGGCAGACTTCACATATCTTCGAGAACATTATGGAAAAATCTCTGTACGAAATGATTTAAAATGTCAGTGACATAACTAGTGGAAACCTTGATCTATGGCTTAATATATTCATATGCTTTAAAATTGTTTATTTCGTTATCTGGCGCCAAATTTTACTATCAAGTATACTATTCTTTGTAAGTACACTAGTAAACAAGTACTAGTAAACAATTGAAAATCTCTAAAATATTAATCAAATTATGTCGCTGAAACTGTTGGACTGCCACGCAGAGGTCTCGAGTTCGAAACTAAGGCGCGCATCTCTGACTTTTCGAAGTTATATGCGTATTAAATAGTTAGTTATCGCTTGCTTTAACGGTGAAGGCAAACATCGTGAGGAAACCTGCATGTCAGAGTTCGACATAATGTTTTTGAAAATATGTGAATTCTGCCAACCCGCACTGTGCCAGCGTGGTGGCAAACCTATTTCCAAACCCTTCTACTGAGAAGCGGCCCGTGCCTAGCAGTGAGACAGTTTATATTCAAGGCTGATATTGTTATAATTTATCCTGAAATAAAACATCGTCTAGGAACGATATTATCAGTTACTTGTAACTATATTTACTTTAGCGCTAGGTAGTCTATAACAGCTGTAATAGATGTTCTCATGTCAACCAAACCCTCTCAAGGAGCTCTTTCAAAGGCACGGTACGTTAACTCGAACAGCTTTGCTTAGCCACGTAGATCAATCAATCTTTACGATATCCATTCAGCCGGCAGCCATTTCCTATATATTTTATTTTTCTACCATAAATTTTCTTTCAGAAAAGAAATAAAACTGTACTTTGCAATCATTGTTTCATTGTGGCCCCTGCTAATGTTGTGCGTGACAAATTCAAAGTATGCTTGAGGTAGACATTAAAAAAATAAAATCAGGCCAGTTTCAAAACTTCCTTTTGTTAATGACAGTCAATTAAAAAACAGAACTTTTGCAACTGTCGCCAATTAGTTTGATTCAATTCTGTATGTTAGTGCCAAATTATTTTATGTTAGTCCCTTCACCGCAATAGTCTTGTCATACATAGCAAAATAATTTTGCTATGTATGACAAGACTATTGTGGTGTAGCGATTATCTCTAGTGCAGACATTGAACTTTCATCAAAAATTTCTGTGATTGGGTCAAAAGCATAATTACCATGCATAGCTTTTAAATTCAACAATATGTGAATTAATGCTTGGAATTTTCGAATCATGCCTGTATATTTCCGAAGGGGTAGTAGGGTTATATTGCACCTGGAATCAAAACAGATACACAATCGGTTGCAAGTTAAACCGCAAACTAATGCCACGAGGTATACGTATAATATGTATGTATTTACAAAAAAAAACAGTAATATTTATCCATTGTCTAGTACCCATAGTACAAGCTCTGCTTAGTTTGGGCTAGATGGTGTTGTGTGTATGTGATAGAATATTATATTATTATTATTATTATACAATAGGGTTCAGTAGGAATATAAAATGGGATTAAAATTAAATTTAATGACCACCAAAGATAGTAATTGCGCAGCAAAATATGCTTACTAAAATATATCATAAGGAGCACCTATACGCCTTAAATCACTGCAATCCGTCTCGGAAGGGTTAGGTTATGTAAGGTTCCTTCTCAAACCCACCCAAAAATAGATCAAAATAAGTCGACGGGGCCCGTCGACTTATTTTGATCTCTTTAAATATATTTTGCTGTGCAATTTGGTGATCATTTACTATTTTTGACTGTTCTATTTTACTATATCTGGTGATAAGTTAAACATAAGCCATATAAAATACTAGATGTGCCCGCGGTTTCACCCGTGTCTATAGTTAATGCGCAGCCCCCGTGGGTTGTAGCATGATGATTATATATCCTATTATAGCCTTCCTCGATAAATAGGCTATCCAACACTAAAAGAATTTTTCAATTCCAACCAGTAGTTCTTGAGATTAGCGCGTTCAACCAAACAAACAAACAAACTATTCAGCTTTATAATATTAGTATAGATTTGTGACATTCTGTAACAAGAAAAGGAATTAATGATACCTATTACTACGTACTGCAGTGCACGAAAAGCGAAGAGGTGTAAGTGGTCGTTGTTGGTTTGTACATACAGGACGACATTTCTGTAATTCAGATATGGCTGTTGCAATTCTGGCTGTCATTTGTGTTATCATTCGCTATAATGTACTAGCTTTTTAAGTAACGTTTGGTAGCTTCCAGAACATGTCTTAAGACTGCGCCGAACGAACTGTGCCAAAACAGGTGGTCACAGTTAGGTTGATAAAATCAACACTTTTTGTTTAATAGAAATATAAAATATACATTTACCATAACAATGAATGTGTTTACTATTACTCCGTGTAAAAAATTTAAAATAATTCATATTTACGCCTATAAATTACGTAAATTTGCACGAAAAATGCAAAAACGTATGCTCGTGTTACGTCATTTTTAGATTATAACAGTAGAAATATATCCTATTTTACAGCTTAAACGAAACACAAATAGTTATATTACAATTTGTCCGTCCCAAATATTTAAGTTATTGGTTGACAATAAAGATACATATTTATCGAAAAAGCATTTCAAATCCTACATATAATTTTACAATGGCGGCCGCGCGCCGATTTGAATATCGAGCTCTGTCATTCAGTCCAATCGCGTCTTACGCTCGGCGCAGTCTTAAGTAATATTTAAATAATTATGTTTGTGCAGGTATCATGGGTGCGTCACCGCGACATTCATCTGCTAACAGTAGGTCGCTACACGTACACGTCCGACCAGCGCTTCGAGGCGCAACATAAGCCGCGCTCCGAGGAGTGGGCGCTGCGCATACGCAGCCCCCAGCGACGCGACTCCGGACAGTACGAGTGCCAGATATCCACTACGCCACCTGTAGGACACGCCGTCTTCCTAAATATCGTAGGTTAGTATACTATAATTACTTAAAACTCTTAATTTTCTTTTACAATGACATAATTGTATTTTGGAAGCAAGATACAGATAGAATATTAAGGACTAGGTTAAAGGACTTGACCAGATGGACATATATCACGCGGATAATATCCTCCAGACCGATTTAGGCCACGGCGGTCAGTCTTAACGGAAACTGGCCAACTACGCAGGAAATATTATAGTGCACAAATGTGTGCGCAAACACAAGTGCACTCTCTGTTCCCTAACTCTCATGATCCGATGGGACGGTAATACGACACGACCGAAAAGAGATCAAGCGCAGGACCAACTGCTTTACGTGCTTTCCGAGGCACGGGGGTGTCTTACACCGCCAACTTCCTAATTCCGGGCTGATATTGAGATTTCTTAACTGAAAAACCCAATAACTGTTTGTTGGCCCGACCCGGGATTCGAACCCGAGACCTCATGCACAGCAGTCACATTCACTACCGCTGCGCCACGGAGGCAGTCCATCACGCGGATACTTCGGTAGTGTTTATGCCACTTGTAAACCTTGTTATAATAATAATTTTACTCATAATAACACGTTCAACCAGGACAAACTCATACTGTTATTATGATGCAATAACATGATTGATTGAGCAAATTACATTTAAAATGTTCTCTAATTATCCGTAAATAGATTTCGAAAGATGATCTGCCTCATTCGAATTATGGTTTAAGTTTACATGAACGCTTACTGCTAATCTGGTTCGAATTTCAAATGGGGTTGATATTATCAACCCTATTTCGGATATTCTTAATTATAGTGACAATACAGGGTCTTGAACTACGCACGTATTCACATCTTATCCCTGAAAGGGTAAGCTTTACCTACATATCGCAAGCCACGTATCGTCCTTGCAGTCGTTAAGAATTTCTTAACAGAATATCCCATTAACACTTTGCCCATTCTGGGAATGGAAAGACCTCATGCATGGCGGCCAAATTTGCTATCACTGCGCCACCGAGAAAGTCTAAGTTAAGGTCTGACTGATGCAAGCAAGTCTTGAACTGTCACTAATTATATAAATATTTTTTAATTTTAATTTATTATTTTTATTTTTCACTATTATAATAAATATCTTAGTGTTTATTCTTTACTACTTTAAGAGTTCCTACATAATGTATGTGATCTAAAAGTCACGGTGAGATGTAACAATTTACTAGATACGTTACGACAATTGCCTAGGCGGTGACTGACTCGTATCATTTAGGTATTATGTGGCGCGTTAGAGAATTACAACAGTTAGTGCAGCAAGCCGAACCGTGCGATGCGAGCACCGCAAACTTTACTCGGCTCTTGTTTTTTAGCGAACACCTTCGAGTGCTCCATTACAAGTCTGTGAGTACAGGAAAACGCGTCGTTGCAAAACTGCAGTACAATTAAACTAACGGCTAGAAGCCAGGGTTTGCCACATTTATGTGAATGGCTGCAAAGGACAAAGATTGCTAATCACAAGCAGATTTAAGCTTAAGTCAGTCGTTACGAATAGATCACAGCAAGCTACTCGTTGCCTGTTTTTTACTTGAAGTGTTACGTTGACATGCGCATTTTACGCGAGATCCTACAGTTAGTTATCAAATGATCGGTGTGTCAGTTATTTAAAAAATGTCATCAATTGGTCATCGATGGCAGGGCTGACAGGGCTTGCTGTCAAGCCCTGGCACACGTCTCGCGCTAGTGTTTCCGTTGCGGCAGGTAGCACGCTCATAGCAGATAGCGCACTCGCAGCGATAATATTTTATGGTGTTTAATTGCGTTCGCGGCGATTTACTCGCGGCGATTTACTCGCAGCGCCTGATTTTTAATCGCAATGAGTAGCAAATCACACCAAGTGAAAGTTGCCTGCGACGATGACATTCCCAGAGTATTCGCCTCGTGTGACATGAACCTAACAAGTCAATAGCCAGCTTGAAATGCACGTAAAGTTCATAGCGAACAGTACGTCTTGTTGCCCTTACTCGCAATGGCTCGCATCGTAACATATTAGGTAACGTCGTAATCATCTTAGCCGAAAGACTGCTGGACATCCCCTAAGGTTTTCCGCACAAACCGGTCTTGGGCCACGCGCAACATCCTAATAATACCTAGTACATACAAGTCAGTCCTTAACTTAAAGCAAACAGCTTATATCAGAACTCGGTATCAATAACTAGAACATACGTTAAGCGATCCAGCCCTAGGTATAAACTGGGTATATAGATGAAGAACCTAAACAATCGGACACAGAGATAGAAAGCCGTATTTGTTGATTCCACTGAGAATTCAACCTGTCGTCCTTTGTTTCCCTAAATCAACATGAAACCTAAGTTACGACAATGGTATATCCATAGACTGTGTGTAATACTCAAATATTCTATTTGACTTAGCATATGTGCCTATTTCTTGTTAAAGGGTTATTTTGAGGCGCAGCACAGACACACTACCAATACCTATGTCTAAGTTCACGTACATGCCTAATTAGAACGGAGCACGTGTCTAGCCGGACATAGTTATAAAGTATATAATATAAGATTGTTTCGTATTGCTAAAAGGAATGTAATAAAAATGTAACCTGTGATCTCGATAAACCATCGCTTAATTTACGTCCCAATTAGGCTATTGTTTTTTTTATACTACTAAGGTGACAAACAAGCTTACGGCCCACCTGATGGTACATAAGTTGTCACCGTAGCCTATAAACGCCTGCAACACCAGAGGCATAACTTACGCGTTGCCTACCCTTTAGGAAAGGAAAAGGAAGTGGGAAGGAGAAGGAGCGGGTAGGGGGAAAGAGGGTGATTGGGCCTCCGGCACTCTCACTCACCGAACGAAACACAACAGTAGGAATACTGCTTTTCACGTCGATATTCTGTGAGAGGGTCGTCCTTCCCTGGTCGAGCAGGCCCATTCATGCTGAAATCAGCGAGGCTCTACTACCTTTGATAGGGCGTCATCAGTGATTGCTTAAGATTTTTAAAACGTACTCTATATTATATACTGTTCTTTGTTAGATTTCTCAGCAGCCAAACAATATTTGTAATGTATCGTTATATACAGATTTATATACTTTTATATTTTATTATTAGTTATATTTTAGTTTACCTTTTCTGTCGACAGTAAAATTTTAAGCGATATTACGATACAAAGTAAATACTTAACATCTTTTATGTTACACAGAACCAGAAACGATAATATCCAGTGGTCCAGAACTGTTCATTCAAGCCGGTTCTACAATAAATTTAACGTGCACCGTGCGTCACACCCCCGAGCCACCGAGTTCCATCACGTGGACACACGGTGAACAGGTAAATACAAGTATTACAAACCTCATGCAATCCTCGAACGTAAATTGAATTCAACGTTTTATTTGAACAATCAATGATACTTGTTGGTGAAGTGCGAAACAAGGTTTAACGTTTACTGTAGACACTACTATAAATGTGATAAGACTTAAATCGATAATATTATTATGTAGAATTTTGTGTAAGTTATGGACAATATGATCTAATATTTTCCATACTAAGGTTATAAGCAGAATTCTGTGATACGACCAATTTCATACATAATTTAATTGTAACTGGGTTATTATGTTCTGAAAGAATATAATGTTAAAATAAGAATATGGCTATTATAATTATAATAAGTATAAGTTATAAGTTTGAATACGGCTAAACTCAAAGAATATGTTTTATTGTAATATGTCATAATAACATGAATTCTCAAATATAACTGAGCTACATAGTAAAATAAGATTGAATAATATTCTAAAGTGAACTAAAACTTTTAGTACTGAAGTAATACTTGTGACTGTAAAATTCACTTGGCAGTAGGAAACCAATACAGACAAATTCAACATTATAAAAGTAGTCCCGATTTTAAATCACTGGCACAATAACCGTTTCCTTAAGCCAGCGTCTCCGTTAAAACAAAATGCACTCGTAAAAATACAAATCTAAATCCAACCTTTTTAACAACATCGCATTTGATGGCGACTTTCAAACAATACTTAAAATATCTATAAAAGACTCTCATTACAAAAAATTGCGGATGTTGAGTAAATTCGAAAATTCTACTTATAATAAAACTTGGTGAGAAACCTTCAGCAGCTAGGATTAAGAGCATTAAGTTCTCGATGTAGGAAAACGAGACTCGATTTTGACGACATCGATTTCACGTTTTCAATGTGATTACGTAATGAACTGCTTGCTGATTTAATTTAATTTATAATGTATGTCGAGTACGGCGTTAGTTTGCACTTTCATACGTTAATTGTTTGAATGGGTGGAGCTATTGAAATTTTAACGAAGCAAACATTTGTTTTGTTAGACTTCCGTTAGAATTACAGTAATACCGAATACAAATATTTATATAAGGAGGAAATATCATGAGCTGAATTAACTACTGTAATATATATATACTAGTTTATATTGATATCCACTAATCTAAGCCAATCTGTAAAGTCATTAAACTTTCGTGAATTTCTTTACTAAGATATATAAATATTTAATTACTTCTATAAATACTATAATAATTATAATAATTTAAAATAATAATTTACTTATTTACATAAATGAGATTGTAGGTTAACATTGACTTAGGCTATTATGTTTTACAATACTATAACAGTTTTGTAAAAGTTTGTTATCAATAACATAAATTAATTTGTAAGTTTAGTTCACCACGATATATTTCATTAATCAGTCACGTTTACTAGACTTTCAAAGACAAATAACTCTTTTAGTTTGAAATGCATCATTCATAACAAGGCAGCATCATACTTAATATTGTTTCAGGTGATAAACTTCGACTCAGCTCGTGGCGGCATATCTTTGGTCACGGAGAAAGGTTTGAAGAGTACCAGCCGACTACTCGTGCAGCGAGCTATGGGGTCTGATGCAGGAGTATACACTTGCGGGCCTAATAACGCGCCTCCAGCAGCCACCAGGGTTCATGTTTTATCTGGTAAGAAGAATCCCAACTTTTCATGTATTCTCAAAATACATAATTTCCATACAACAATACTGTAAAATTTGGGTTCACTTGGAAAATGTTCTATTTTCTGAACAATTTCATGGTTGTGTGTCGAAAGCTGTGTTTAGATCAACGCGTGCAAAGTATACTCAAATTTTAATTACACTGTGATATACTAGATAATATTTGAGTAGGAGAATATATACCATTGTTTAAAGCAAACTGGCTCATTTCTACTGTTTTCCCGACCAAAACGCTTAACAATATGCATTAAACTTTGCACCTTATGTATGTGTGTGATGTTGGTTTTCTATTTCTAGGCGAACACCCTGCGGCTATGCAACAAGGATGTGCAATATCAACACTGGATAAAACAACATCATTACTATGTTGTGTATTAGCAATCTACGTTCTAAGAAAACCTTCGTTTAACAATCTTCAATTTGGGACTTGAATACTTAGAATAAATTCAATCATTGATCAAGTCAGTCAATAAATGTATTGTATTTTTAAAAGCAAGCATGATTTGATTGAAAGACGGATAAGGAGATACTATTTGGTGCCTAAAACAACTTCTTTTAAAAGCCGACCTCGGTCTTTAATATCTCGTTATCTTCTTTTATCAAGTTACTCTTTAAAAGTGATTTTGTTCGGGTCGTTTAACATAGAGGTAGGCCTAATCTAACAACAGTTTGTGGTAATAACAACGCCGTTGTGAATAACTTAAGTGGATGGTATCTGATATTTGAGTTTATTCATATTCTGTATATTTTTATTTTGTAAATATTTATGTCTGTACATATATCTTGTATATTTGGAGGTGCATTAATATAATGTGGCTGACCTGTCCGTTATGTAAATCTTAGCTAAATAAAATCGCATTTCTTGAAAACTGATGAATCATGATATGAAAATTGTTATTACGGATAGAAAGCTAAGACCTTCTATTTGTTATTAAGCTGTAGTACTAGAAAATTTAATTGGGTAAAATATCAAACAATTACTTACCATGCGGCCACATTCTCAGTTTGTGGGTATAAGATTTTACATAAAGATAAGACACATAAGCAAGCATATGGGTGGCTTGATAGTAAGTAGTCACCATAGTCCATGGTAATTCTCAGCCTTAATGGAGGTCATGAATGCTTATAGAGGTTTTTGGGACTATATTGCGCAGTTTTGAAAGATGGACCGATCTTTTTGACGATGAATCACATTTATCCCCAGTTTCCTTAAACATAAACTGAGAAATTTATTCATGGTTTTATGGAATGTATTTACTTAAATATTACCTAAAATCAAGAACAAACACCATATATCATATTTCAATACTTTTGTGAAAAATATAAACGAAAATCAAAATAGGCATAGGCAGAGCACGTAAATAAACGGCTAAGTGAATCACACAAACTTAATAAAGAATTCTACATACCAAACTTGTGTAATACAATTGTTTGCAAGTCATTCATTGATATATTGATTAACCGATCGCGTTATCTATTAATCATTGTTTTCTATCGTTTTATGTTTATGTAAAAATAATGAATTTTTATTTTAAACCTTCCCGTAAGAAATAAACTTTATCAAAACCCAAAAGTGACAACTAAATTCGATCATTTAAATCGAACGAAAAAAAACGGAACACAGAAGTGACTTTTTATACAATTATTTCAAAAATCACTTTTAATTTATATAATTTTGTTATGTGTGCTTCACTTACGGTCGAATTTAATAATTACCCATCAAAACATCAAAAAGATTTTGAGTAAAACGATTCCTAATTTCGACTCCTAAGCTTTACTTTAGTTTTACCGAGCAGCAGTTCTCCAACACTGTGTATTTTATGACTGTCCAGTACAAGAACGTTTCGGTTCCAATAAAATCAACCAATAATACTACATTTTGTCTCTCTAAACAGAACCGAGGAAGCATCGTCAAATTGGTTGCAAACGAGTAGAATTTCAATGAGGTACTAATATTAGTACAAATTTTGTGACAGGCCTCTATTTATATAAGTTCCTTATTCCCTTCAGTTAACCCAATTATCTTGACACTCAATTAGATGGCAGTGAGCGAGGGTGAAACGTGTAAATTGACTGTAAATAATTAAACCCAAATTAATGTCCAATTTTTAAATTATAGTACTGCATATGTAAATAATGGGAACGTCAACGAAATAAAATTTGTTATAAATTATTGTATTTGTTTTATTGTATCATGTTGGATGTTATTCTTCATCTATTTGACGAAACTCTGGTGGCTACATGGATAATGGTTTAGATCTCGCCATTAGCAATACTGCAGCGTTGTGGATTGGACCCCACGAGGGATAAAAATTTCTGAAGTACTTGTGCTGCGACTAGTTTTCCCCCATCATTCCAGTTTATATAGTCACACATGGGTTATCCCTTATAAGAGATCTTAATACGAAGTAGAAATAAGAACTTTTATACAAAGTATGAAGTTAGACAATGAATAAACCATAAGATAAATGAAAATCTCTCGTCTCTCTTCTGAGAAAACGAACTACCTACCTACTCTTTATATTACATGCACGAACTATATGTTTACCTTTCTCAATACACGCTCATAGTCAATATTTAGTAAAAAAATAGTGGCCTTATCCACAATAGCCGTTCCAATTAACCATATCATAATCTTTTGTCAGCGAATAATAGTATACAAAAACTACTCGAAAATACCAAATATGTTGAAAGAAATCTCCCCATTAAATCTAAAGTGGTAGTATAAAACCAACGTATTATTTATCATGAAGGGTGAAACAGGAAAAATAGTGGCTATATTGAACGCAGGAAAGCCAATTTTGGGCTACAAAATAATCTACATATTATTATTACACCATTGGTTATCCTTAAAAATGCAATATTATAATTAAATTATAATTATTTTTTTAGTATCTGTCTTCTCACAATGAGTAGAGACCTGTGTCCAACAGTGGGACAGTTTAATACAGGGCTGATATCATTATTTATTTAATATCTGTCAATTGAATTTACTCAAATAAAGTGACTCTACATGCTAACTCTACATTGAATTTGAAGGTAAGTAAAAATTGTTCACAAAATCCCTTACATGTATAATTACATACTATTTTAAGTGTACGCGCAAAAATGTCTTTACATTGAAATGATCGACAATTTTAATAGGTACACGTAGTAACTTAAGTCAATACACATATTTTTACTGCTTTTAAATTTTATAAAAGTTTGTCATAGTTAAAAGATAGTTGATATAAACAAAGTTTACAATCAATCAATCAATCAGCCCACCGCAGTCCACTGCTGGACATAGGCCTCTCCCATTTTACGCCACAACATCCGGTCTTCCGCCTTCCGCATCCAGTCTGACCCAGCTACCATTTTCAGATCATCGGTCCACCTGGCTGGGGGGCGTCCTATCTTACGTTTACCAAGTTTATCTTAAGTTTACAATGCAGAACAAAAATTATCAAATTAATAAAATACTTTTACAAAGTTGTTAAATGTACAGCTACTTGTGATGCTGGCAGTACCAAGAATATCTAGACTACCAGAATTTTGTTTACCTATAATGTTACTGCAAGATGCTCAAGAGTCTACTAGATGATCGCTCTACTTAAGTACTTTCTTGCGTCTTACTATATAGATGATCGCTCCACTTAAGTACTTTCTTATGCTTACTATATTTGATCTGGCGGACTTCAACACTCAATTTGTGTGGAAGAATCCGTCGTTGTCAAGTATTTCGTGGCCGTACTAATGAGCCAGCTCCACACTCTTACAAGAATACCGTTAGAGTTATAGTATCATTGTTATTTCGCTCGGTAAGTGAGAGTACTGCAGATTGAGCCCCTCCCATTATTATCCTTTCATCCGATATTTGATTTCTTTTACTAAGTTCAACTACGTTTGAATGTTGCTCTAGATTTGCAAACTATCATAGGCTGTGGCTTAACATCCAGTGAGTAGGCTCCCGTGAAGAATTTTTCCCAGGCCATACTGGGGGATAAAAATAATTGACTAACAGACTGCACGGATGACGTAGTGGTTTATGTGGTCACCTCGCCGCTACCACTGCGCCAAGTGTTGTGGGTTCGAATCCCAACCGGGACAAAAATTTGTATGATCCACAAATGGTTGCTACGAGTCTGGATGTTCTTTGTGTCCGTTGTTTGAATGTTTGTAAAGGCCCCCGCGACACAAGAATTATTCCTAGTGTTTTTAAATAAAAAAGAAATAAGAAATTTAATTAATCATCAAACATTCACAATTTAATAAATGTAATGTATAAATGTTCTATCTTCGGGTTAAAATGTAGAGAACTGCCTGTAAATAGGTTTTCAGTAGATAAATAACACTTATGTTTGAAATAAAGTACTTATGCCTGAAACCTGATAATTTGCCGTTATTGAACTAGGTGTAGGCTAGGTAATGATCACGACGAACGACAAAATCATGTCATGGCTAGTACTGAGATCTAGCAAGAAAACAATAAAAAATCCTAAACATTATTCAGATGTAAGGTATAGAAACGTATAAAACAATATAATTTTGTGCTTCTGTTTGGTCGAGCGTTATATTCTTGGGGTTTTCTTTGTGGAAATTGTTAGTAAGAACACGTGGTCTTACAATTTGTCTCCTTAACGACCTCAAAAACCCTTCACGCCATAGGGACAACAAGGCAATTGCAAAGTTGTATACCAGCGAATTTTTGTACGGTGAAGTTACCTCTGCAGTCTGATGTTTTTATTCTTGTGCAAAGATTTTGCTATGCCTTCACCGATGGTAAAGTGATTTAAGTGTGGCCTCTCGCCACTGCCGAGCCGAGTGTTGTGGATTTAATCCCCACACGGGACAGAAATTAAAAAATAACTTTTGTTACCAACTTGTGTTGATTAAATTTAGACTCCAATAGAAGTGCATAAAAAGCATTGAATATGAATATTGAGCAAGCACTACTACTTATTATAAACTTATAACTCTGTAACACTGCTTAGTCCCCTGTTCCACGTGTTCACACACAGCAGACTTCATTATGTGATAATAGAGTTTTATAAAAAATAAACAACGCGATAAAATCCGTATAAATTTGTTTAATTTAAATTATATAACACTGTGTAAAAGTTTGAAAGGTTTTTAAAGTTAAACTAGTCCTAGTTTAACTTTAAAAACCTTTTAAACTTTTACAAGACAACAATTTAATAATATATTTTACTCTATTTTGTAACTTTTATATATTTCATCACATTGTTGCACGTAACCTCTTTAAGAAACTACTTCAGAAATAATTGAAGTTGCCGTAGTACATTGGAAAGAACTTGACCGAGTTAGAAAAATCTACTTTTCCATGCGAAGTAAAGTAAATTACATTAAAAGAACTTCTAAACGGGCATTCTTTACTACGTATGTAGCTACAACATACTGGCCGGCAATAATAAGAAAAGCACGTCAATATTTTGCATATGGCTGTCCAAAGATTTATAAAGTAAGATAGGTAATATTTATAAGATTTATATAATTATATTTTGTTTATACATATATATTATTATTATTTTGATTATTTCTTATAATGTATGTATGAATATACCTACTATGATTTTGAAAAATATACAAATTTTAAATACATTTTATTATTATGTTGCTCTTATCACAGACATTTTTTTAAACATACTTAGTAAAATATCTGGCCCTTTGGGGGGTTTACATAGAGACATGGGTCCAACGTGAAGAGGCTCTTTAAGAGTTTTAATCTAAACTGTGATGGAACACCTGCGGTAGCACTAGCCGCAGCAGGCGTAGGACTATTGCTACGTATACATATTAGAGTACATAATATGTACGAGTATGTACTCTAATATGTCTGGGCTATGTGGATGGGTGTTTGTTGGATCGGTATATAGGTAACCATGGTTATTATTATTATATTTAGAATGGCCGATACATTCAAATGTTGTTAAGCTGATCAGACTTAAATCCACAACATTGAAGCCATAATTATATTTAACGTTCAGAAGCCATGTTTAAATGACATTACTGGTTTAAAATTAAATAAAAATGTTAGGCTTTAAGCCACCAAAAGCATTTTAAATTCTTTTCCTCCAAAATCCTTTAAAGCCAATCATCTCTTGATTGGCTTTTGTCTTTGAAAACGCTAAATGTTTTATAAACCTGTCGAATATCCTCAATCAACTGGGAGCTGAGATTTATTCGCTAAATTCAACCCGATGGTCAATCAGAGTATACGTTAAATGGAAGCTCACAGGGTATGCAAACATACATACATCGCTGGCGTATGTATACATTCATAAATATAGATATCTGTATAGTAACGACAAACATGTCAGGTTCTATTTAACACTATATTAACTTTGTAACAATAGGCGTACAAATATGAAGATGCCGCTTTGTCTGAAAAAAATGTGGTTTTCATGTTTTCATACTGAGGGCGCGTTCCCACTATGTTGTGACGATTAATTTATCGTTGGACGACTGTCGTCTCTAGCTGTTCTCATTATATCGACCGTTTATCGTCACTGTGTCGTCGAAATATTTTATCGTTGAACGTGTAAACGACGAGACGATATTTATATTGTAGCTACGATGGATAGTTGCAACAACTACACACGATTTTCCGTCATGATTAGTCGTGACGTTTTTTTTATCGTTTTACGACTGTCGTGCTAGCAGTTTCCATTGACTTGACAATCTGTCGTCACTGCAAAAAAACTTCGTGGACGGTAGTTAATCGTGTCGTGCTTTATCTGAACACCTCTATTTAAATACACAAGCCACGATGCTTTAAACGACACGATTATCAGCTATCATCACGACATAGTGGGAACGCGCCCTAACCATGTCATAAAATTTTTTGACAGGCCATTTTCATTTCTATGATATTTTCACATTTTATGAGTCATTGCTTGTAGTTAGACCACTATGTTTTATCTTAAATTAACAAAAGCATCCATCATCATTTAAAAAGCGGCGGTAGCCCAATGGATAAGGCATTGGACTTACGATCGAGAGGTCACAAGTTCGAATCCCACCCATTGCACTACTGACGTGAAACCACACCTAATACAAGCATTCTAGCTGGAGGGGTTAACAAGAATAATTTGAAACCTAAATTGCTAGTAAACTTTAAAAAAAAGATAGAATGAATGAATGAACACATTGAATGAATCATTGAACGATTGAACGGTAATAAGTTTAAAGTATTTTAAATCAACTTACATGACCGAAAGTATTTTATTTTTTAAATGTATCTCTGCATAATAAAAACCTTGCCCTGTTTATATGAATACAAATACTAATTTGAGAATGAAAACTTTAAGGTTTGAAAAGTAAGCAAAGTTTTCTTTAGACAGTAGCTAGACAGCGCCGAGCTGTCTGCTCGAGTTTTTTATAAGATAACTGCAAGGTACAGACGCATATAATATTTATCTCATGACTATACAAGGTTATCAACGCGTGTGATCGGCGTGAAATAAAAGCTCTCACTTGCTATAGAGGAGCTTGGACGCCGGGCGCTAAACGGGCTTACACGCGACGCTCACTATCACGTATAGTTCAGCGCTAATATCTGTAACCGTGGACCGTTCGACATCATCCAGAATCAGTTCATAGTAATATACACTTCGGCCTATCAGCGCTGACGATAAGCTTTAGGCTGGTTTTACAGTCACGCTGATCGTCGGCGCTGACAGGTCAATATGTATGTAATTAAAGCAATCGTTCCTGAGTCACGCTGATGGCTCAGCGCTAACACGCGTTGGCGCGGAGCCGTGCGCGGCCGTACGCTAAACGTCTCGAGCAGGCAGGTCGGCGCTGACAAGCTACGCGCCGACGGTTAGCGCAGACGATCGGCGCAAGCATAATAAGCACTTTATCAGTAAACCTAGCATTCCCAAACTACTCAATGCTGGCAGATATTTTAACTTACCGTACGTTATTCCAATATGATTGAAATAAATATACAATCTGTTCCAGGCCAACATGTTTTATTTATAGAGGCTCTTTTCTGAGGAAAACGTACTAGATAAAGTAAATAAAATCTACAAAGCTGTAGAGCTATATACATATATTCAATATTCTTACTTTAGATACTTTTTCTTGAATATTGTAGAACTACAATATAGTAACATTATTTTCCTGTTTACCCTATTTGAGGAGGTTATAAATCATTGGAGATGAACATCGTTATAGCTCGCACCATTCCATCACTTTGTAAAATGATGGTGATATTAGATTCATATATTCTATTGTTATTCATATCACGTTCGGCATAGAAGGGATTTGTTGTTGCTATTAAGTTGAGTTTTATGAAGTTCGATGGCTGAAAATACGTGGGCGTTGAAAAGAACTTCAGACGTTAAGCAGTATGCAGTTACTTTTTATATCAGAGCAGGAGTACCATGAGCAAACCTTTGAAACATTTTCTAGAGAACGAAAATGGTTTCGGATTTTTGCTTTGATAGCACTGCCGATAAGTTAAGTGTTAACTTCTAGTAGTTAGGCTTCACCAAAAAAGCAGTCACAGTCCCAGGACAACCATAGAAATTTTCCTAGATTTTGGTCTAACAGCTAAATTGCCTACAGCTAAGCTAATGCAGATAGTCATCCCACCTGGTCGGAGGGCGTCCTACACTACGTTTGCCGAGTCGCGGTCTCCACGCAAGAACACGCTTACCCCAGCGGTTATCGGTTCTTCGCGCGCTATGGCCAGCCCACTGCCACTTCAGCTTGCTAACTCTCTGAGCTATGTCGACGACTTTGTCGATCTGCGAAAGACTGCAGGCAGATGCTGGATGCGGCAAGCTGAAGACAGGGCGCTATGGCGCTCTTTGGGGAGGGCTATGTCCAGCAGTGAACTATTATAGCCTGATGATGATGATGATGATGATGAAGCTAATGCAGCATGTATTAGGAGTGCGTTCTCATAGGTAATACAATGATTGTCATTCGAGTACACGACCGCTTAACCACAAGTCCAATCCGTTATTCATTGGACTTTCGCTGCTTTTATTTAATTAAAATTTATTAAAAAATACCAAATACCACCATATCTTATCTTATCCTATGTGGGGGCCAGTCAGTGCAGACCGGCGACACTTCGACCCAGTGGGATCTTTTGTGTCGACACTCTCCCAGTAACGACTGGCCATAGATGTTCATGGCAGCCGGGACCGCAAGGCTTAACGTGCTCTCCGAGGCACGGAGTAGGCGATAAATTGTCAATCAATACGCACATAATTTCGAAAAGTCATATAACTTTCCGAAAGTCAGAGGTGCGCGACGTGGCTTCGAACCCGAGACTCTGCATTGCAGTCTGTTGGTCTCCCCACTGATCTATCGCTGCTCTTAAATACCACCATAAATACCTGAACTAATTAGAAAACTGCAGATTGAAACGCTTTAAAAACTATTTAATAACTAAACTAACACTTTAGTTATCTACAAGCAAAAATAGAACGTAGTTAGGAGCAGACAAGCATTACATAACTATTTCTAAGTAAAGCAGGCAACTTCACGTTCATAAACCTGTCCGAGAGTTTTATAGAAAAGTTCAAAGAATATTAGTAGTCGAGTAGATTCTAAAGACTACCACGTCAAATATTTTCACTTTAAAAGTAAAAAGGAAACGATCTCGTTACGTAGTCTCCGCTCTTTATTTTAAATGGAAAGTTCTACAAATTAAGACTTAAATAGTTTGTGTACGGTCTTGCTTGAATATGGAAATAAACTTTAATTTGATGTGAGAATTTTTAATAGTTCTAAAGAGAACTTGTTGACGATTAGGGAAAGTGATATTAAAATTATATAAGAGGAATTGAACATACGAGTACGTTTATGATTGCTGGTCCACTCCTTAGGCACGTAGCGGGACATTATAATTATAATCTATGTTACTTCTAAATAAAAAAGTTGTCTAACTGTTTAAGAACGACTAAAATCAGTTCAGATAGTTTCAGAGTTTATCGATCACAAACAAATATTTCATGCCCTAATAACGAGTCTATCGATAGCTCAACGGGGAGATCACTGAAGTGCCAAGCAGAGGTCTCGAGTTAGATGCTCATGAACAGCATTCACCTTAATTGTAGCTGTGCCACTAAGGATGAGAATATAAAATGTAATGCCGTATTTGTGTATTGGCACACCAAAAATATTTTCTCTTTTCTAGACATTATTCTTCTACATATCAAAATAATCACTTAACACACAATGTGGATGAGCTTATTTTGCTGGGTAAGAGCCTGCGCAGACGAGGGACAATGGCGATCAAAATGTCCGCGGTTCGCTCTTATTAATACTAGAATAAGGTTGCACTTTGTCTGCGTAATACCTCATGTCGCCTAGCTGAATATACGGACAAAGTGCAACCTTATTGTAGTACGAATAAGAGCGCACCGCGGACATTTAGTCCGCCATTGTTCCTCGTCTGCGCAAACCTTAAGAATAACTTTATTTGATGTTATTTTTAAGGATGCGCCTATTATCTTCATATCACTCACAATGAACCCGAGATGATTATTATGTTGCATGAGACGGCAAATATTTTGCCTGTTTTTGAGATTCTGTTGATGACAAACTTGATTTAAGCACAACAAAGGTGAAGGACATAGTTACCATAGCCTATGATGGTATGTATAAATGTAGGTTCCACACACGCGTTGCTGGCCCTAACAAAAAAGAATTCAAAAATGGAATTAAATGCAAGAAATGGGGACGGTTTAGACATAGACGACAAAAGGTATGTGAGTCTCTGGAACTTTTATCTTCGTAACGTAGTTATGGTGATAATACTATTACGTCAATTTCTTATAAGAAAGTGTCCTCATTTGTAGAGACACCAAATAAATTGCTATGCCTGGCTCTTCTACTTAAAAATATTATGCATCAAAATGTACGACGTGTGTCAAATGATTACTTTATTCCAATAATTATCATTCGAATGTATTTAGCGAATTACTATTTTTGGTTTTCATGACCAGCGTTAACCCTGGTAAAGAACATTGTCCTACATAAACTGTCTTAATAATTTCAATAGATCGACGGTGGTGAAACATAACCTATTAGATTAGGTTCGACGATGAATAGGAACACTCCTTTTTTTCGAAAGGGTAATCAAAGATATACCACAACCCCGTTAAAAAAGCTATGTTTTTATAGTTTGACTACCATGATAAAAAGGCTACCTTCGAAGGTAAAATTATCCAGCAGCAGCCATCTTAATAAGGCTGTTAAGGTACCTTATTAAATTAGTATTTATTTTCATTGATGGTAAGGTACCTTAAAATATTGTTGTAAAATGCGACACTTATCAAAATTATAAACTTTAGTGTTACGAAAAATATCTAATTAAATTCGTTTTATTGCTAGCCATTATAAGTCTAAGTGCTTTTTACTATTTTACAATTAACCTTTTACGTAAGCTCATTTAAATAATGACTTCTAAACTTGCTGCGTATAAAGCACTATCTATATATTAATACGTGAAGCGAAAACTTTGGATCCCTTTTTACGAAAATTGGGCGGACGGAGGAGTATGAAATTTCGCACACTTATAGTTTATACAGAGAAGAAGTGACGAATGCTAATATTTATATAAAATATGTATAATAAATACATTAAATTAATGATAAAAACACTACACGCACACAACCATGCATTTGACACACGCAGTCGAAGACATGACATAATATATATCAGTTGGTCGAATTTCATGCACTAGGCGACCGCTAGTTTTAGTAATTTTAAAACGTTTAATGTCAAACATGACATTGTCTTGTAAACGAGTGATGCGAGCATGTATTGTGTATGATAACATGCGCATGTAACCTGCGGAAACAACTTTCTTTTTTCTAAAAATGACGACTCCCGCAATAAATATAATTCATGTGTCGCGGTGGATTTTACAAACATTCAAACAACGAACAGAAAGAACACCCAGACTCGGCACTACTATTTGTGCATCAAACAAATATTTGTCCCGTGTGGGGGTCGAACCCACAACACTGGGCGCGGTGGCAGTGGCGAAGCGATCACTTAAACCACTAAGCCATCTGTGCAGTCAAAAAACCTTGCGCATGTACTCTAAGCGAAAAGTTTGCGCATGAAGCCCGCAATAACATCTTGCGCATGTGTAAGTGATTAGCTTACGCATGAACCTCACAGCTACTTCCATCGTGTACAAATACCATTATAGTTAATAAGTTTTGGCATTACACGGAAAAACGCAGCGTACTACACACACTTATTTTTAATAGTGTGAACGTACGCTGGTATATTATCTATTCTATCTCAAGCACAGCGTCGTGTTAGCCTTTTGGTTAAAGTGCCGGTTTAACCAATCAAACACAGCTAAACCAGTACTTACGTAACAAAACAGCTTACACCTCTAACTCCATTAAAAGGATTGACTGTGTATTACAGATATATTTTGTCAGCTGTTTCAGGTCTTACATTATAAAAAGCGAACTCATTGTTCATCAGGCAGATTTCTAGATATCGCGCTACTAAGAACGATTTCCTAAAAATCTAATATTTAAATCATAAATGCGTCCTAAAGATCTCGATAAATCAAACATATTAAAACATAGTATCGTTTTAATATTGTCACCTTTCTAGACGTTAAGACTGCGCCGAGCGAAATGTGCCAAAACAGGCGGTCACAGTTAAGTGAATAAAATCAACACTTTTTGTTTAATACAAATATAAAATATACATTTACCATAACAATGAATGTGATCACAATTACTCCGTATAAAAAACTTAAAATAAATAATATGTTCGCCTACAAAATTACGTAAATTTTCAATTATAACAGTAGAAATCTATCCTATTTTACAGCTTAAACGAAACATAAATAGTTATATTACAATTTGTCCGTCCCAAATATTTAAGTTATTGGTTGACAATAGAGATATATATTTATCAAAAAGCACTTCAAATCCTCTATACAATTATACTATGGCGGCTGCGCGCCGATTTGAATATGCGCCGCACGGGCTCTGTCATAATCTGTCTTACGCTCGGCGCAGTCTTAAGTTTTTGTTTTAATTTTAATTTTGCTCGTCAAAATGACCACACTCCACCTGGTGGTAAGCAGTCGTGTGGTCTAAGAGCAGTGGCCTCCACACCGCCCTCATGGCAGCCGAGGCGATGTTGAGGTCTCTACTTTGACGGCCTGAGAAGGTGCTTTTTCACTCCCTGCTTAAAGGCCCCAGGATTGAAGGAAGAAGGAAAAATGTGCCTTGGCAGATAATTCCATGCCTTGGTCGTTCGGCAGAGGTATGAGGACCCAAACTTGTTGGTACGCGCTCTATTCGACTCTACTGTGTAAGGATGGCATCTGAGCCCAGCACGCGTTGTTCTGGATAGGAAAGGGGAGGGCGGGATAAGGTGGAATAACTCTTCAGAGCACTCCCCGTGGTATATTCGGTACAGACGAAGCCAACATCACATCTGAATCGAAATATAGTATTATCACGCTCGCTCATATTGAAAATTGTACACTATCGTTCCCTTTCTAATGAACGAACTCTTAACGAATCTTATTAGTGTGGATAGTTGGATACTATTCCGTAAAACCTAAGTACGGTAAAAGGGAATCTATTTTAATTTTAATCTTTGAAAAATCAAATAACATTTTGTTTAATCCGAAACCTAACATCAGTTGTAACGATACCACAAGCAAGGCAGCAAATTCTCCACTAATATTATAAAATATGCAAATGTGAATGTGTTTGTTTGTTACGTTTTCACACCTTAAATACTCGACGGATCATCATGAAATTTTGTATATAATTATGTTATTATTGAACAGAAAAAGACATAGGGTACCTTTCATCCAGAAAAAGATACTGTTACTAACCTAACCTAACCTAAATTTACGCGAGCGATGCCACGGGCAAAATCTAGTAAGATCATAAAGTAGGTATACGAATTCTGAAAATGAGTTTCTTCTGAGCCTCTCGCTTTCATAGTAAACTACGCGCTGTGTAATGATCCTTTAAATAGTGTGGTCTTCAGCACAAATGTATCCACCACTCTGTCTAAGCCTTGTAGACAGTGTGTAAGTGACACTCCGGACTAAACTATGTCCCATTTAACTCAAGCCAAGTAGTCGTGTGTGACCTTAATAGAGCCACGTAATTGTAGAGACAGATTACATTAACTATTATAATTTATATGGAACAATCATCGAGAAAAATTATCATTGAAATCTGTAAAAAGTTGCCATACAAAAATATTAAAAAAATATACGCAACAAAACTAAAACCTTTTTTTATTCGTTAGTTAATGATAGAATTAAATAGTGAGTTATCTAATTTTACCATTTTACCATATTTTAAAACTCCTTAATTATTAAGCGGTTTAAAAACTATTAGGTTCACGATAAGGTAAATTACTGATTAACATTTAAAAAATATTGTGTGATGTACAGAATTCTAATCAGTTTCAGGAATTTGCCGGCTAAATCGCTAATTCGAGCATGACATTAGCAGTCTTGAGAACCGTTACCTACGCTTTAGTCCAGCTCATTTATCTGGTGATCGTACCTTATTGTTACACGCTGTATAGAATCTAAGATATTTGCCGTATCTTTAGCAACATAGAGCCTATATTCGTATATCAAACTATAATATTATAAGACCATTTAAATATTTAAGGATAGTAAATTACGAGCAATTTTGGCTGCGACCATTTCGTTAATGAGGTCTTAGAATAATTTATTTCATAAAGCAATTTATATTGTTTACTGACATAAGTCAGTAAGCTATATAAATTGCTTTACATTTTGTAAATGGGGATATTCTGTGTTCCTACTGAGAATTTCGACAGAGTAAACTAATAAAACTTTGCCCAGCCTGGGAATTGACTCCGGGAAATCACGATCGAAACCAAACGTAAACGAATTTATACCAAAAAAAACATCTTCAATCATCGTCCTAAACAGTTAGTATTATCTAGTAACAAAGTTTCATTTATTGTTAGTAAGGGACAGCCTTTACTAAAAATAAATAATACTAATTGGTGGCAGGAAATGTTGCTGTTGTGCATTACACCTATATGATTAAAACGGTAGGCAGACGTGTATGACACCCATATTTCAAGTAAGTCTCATGTAATAAGTCTCCTTTCGTGAAGGGTCGGCAACGCGTCGCAAGTGATGCTTCTGGTGTTGCAGGCATCTATAGGCTACGGTGACCACTTACCATTGGGCCGTATGCTTGTTTGCCACAGAAGTAGTACAAAAAAAAATAAGGCGGTGAGCTTACTGCCGTCGAACGGATACAGTCCGAGGCTCCATGAAGCTACTGAGATTTGACCATAAATATCCAATAACAGTAATTGGCACGACCAAGGAATCTAAATTGTAATCTCATGTACTGCATTCGCTATCACTAACGCTGTTCCTTCAAAGCTTTCCATTATAGGCAAATACCAAAAGCAATACCCAACCCGCGAATAGAACCCTAAAGCCCAAGAACGACGGTAAACTTGTACCGCGGAATCAACACAACGTCGTAGGGACGGTTATTTAAAACTCTTTTATCATTCACGTCAGTGTCACGTCCAGATATATTCCTCAAAGCCTGCACTCAATCAAGCGATAGTTGGCATCGATATTATCCCTATAAACACATTTATAAAAGGAAAAAAGGGCCTCACTACGTATGAGCTTTTTATATTTAGACGCTGATATCAAGATATTATAGCGATAATCGACATCATTCTATAATATCTTGATATCCGTGATATAAAATCAACGATTTTACTTTATTAGAACTAGGTACGTGTTTTATATAATAATAATAATATTCTACCACTTACACACAACACCATCTAGCCCAAACTAAGCAGAGCTTGTACTATGGGACAATGGATAAACATACAAATTATATTTTTTTTTTGTAAATACGTACATAATATACATAGAAACACCCAGACCAAGACAAACATTCATGTTCATGCACACAAATGTTTGACTTGTACGGGAATCGAACCCGCGACCTCAGGCATGGCAGTCGGTTACACTAACCACTATGCCATAGAGGCTGACAAAATATTATATTCATAGTTAGTATTAAGCTTTGTCATAAAGTATCATATTCTTTTAGTTATTTATTTGCAAATAAAGCGTTTGTACATTATTATCGATCGGCTGCGATCGGCAGACGGCACATTGCACAAATTATGTCTAATCGCAATTCGTTGCGGTGCCGGTGCTGCAAATCAAAAAGTTTACCGCAATCGACATCGTTCTTTAAAACAAACATTGTGATACGGCTGATGCGATAGTAAGTTGTGAATTTTCTCGATACATTTGTGTATCGTGCATATAATTCAATGTTGTTTACGAGCCCAAAACGTGAAGGCTAGAATAAAACGTAAAGTTTCAATACATAGCTTTGTCAATAGGCTTTATATCGTTGACAATTTCTGCTGCCTTACTATAAAACCTTAATTCGCCTTCTATGTTTAAACCAAAACAGACAAACCAGTGACGCTGATGATGGAAAAGCCCAACGCCTTGCTTTGTATCTTTCTTCATCAAGTAATAAGAAGGAAAAAAATCTACAGTTACTTACATACAGCATACGTATGTCTAGCACCACAGCAGACAATAACTGAACCAATAATAACATAAAAACAGATTTTAATCATAGTATTAAGTCTTGCACGGATATTTCGTTGTGATGTCTAGGGATTAATAAATAGTGGATCTGATCTTCATTTTTCATTTTATTTCATTTATATATTGTCGATCAATATATTATAAATGAAATGAAATGAAAATCGTTTTATTAAAGTCACAAAGTCACCACTAAAATCAAACGATTTTTAAAACAATATTTTAACTTCGTTAAGAGTTTGTTTTGAAACTTTAAAGACAAAGTTTCAATATTTAAAACTGATTATGTTTCAAAGTTTTCATTGGTACTAATGGCACAGATGAGATGAAACACAGAAACCCAGCTCAATACAACACACGAAAACAAACACAATGCCACAAATACATGCGTACATAGAAACACGACGGCCAATACAATAATTAATTGATATTAGACCGGCTTGATCTGAAAATGTTTTGCATGCATCAAAGTGTAAGTGACCTAGTTTTTAATACATCGTTTGCAAGTCTATCGTCTGTATCTTTTTTTTTATACTACTAAGGTGGCAAACAAGCATACGGTCCACCTGATGGTAAGTGGTCACCGTAGCCTATGGACGCTTGCAACACCAGAGGCATCACTAGCGCGTTGCCAACCCTTTAGGAAAAGAAGTGGGAAGGAGAAGGAGTGGGAAGGAGGGTAGTCCTTCCCCGGTCGAGCCGGCCCATTCATGCTGCAATCAGTGAGGCTCTTATCTTCATAATTTGTGACATCACAATCTACATTATCATATCATAAAAGTATTATTATAAATAATTTGGTGGCGCAGCGGTAGTGATTGCGACTGCTGTGCATGGATTAGAATCCCGGGTCGGGTCAACAAAAAGATATTGAGTTTTACTACTAAGAAATTCTAAATAGCAACCCGGCGTTAGGAAGTTTGCGATCTTACACACCCTCGTGCCTCGGCAAGCACGAGAAGTCGTTGACCCTGTGCTTGAATGCGGATTATAGGAGTTAAGGGACAAGAGAACACAGAGTGCACTTGCACTCTCTGTTCCACAACAGATGTGTGCGTAACAGAATGTGTATGTAAACACAATTGTGTTTTCGCACACATTTATGCACTATAATATCTCTTGCTCTGCCTGGCCAGTCTCCGTTAAGATTGGCCGCCCGTGACTGAAATTCGGTCTGGAGGACATTATTGTATAATTTGTGACGTCACAACAAATGCAAACTACATGTTCATTAAAAGTAAAACCAACCCTTTGCGAAGTTTAATTATTGTTTTATAAGTCGTTTAATGTTAGTGAATCCTTTAAAAGTGGAACCCTATAAACTCTATCAAGAAGTCAAGAAGTTAAATTAAAAAACGAATCGTTTGGGACTTGGTACGATTCAAGTTGGATTAGCAAAGTTTGATTTATTCAGTTAATTAGTCGACGAGTCGGAACCACCTCGTTGGTCTTATAATCTAGGTAGTTGAAGTACGTTCGTTATTTGCCACGCCAATGATTATGTTACAACTTTTTGATTGCCAGTACTTATAATTTGATAAAGTATGTATATAAATCCATGACAATTATACGTCACTAGTTAAAATTATGTTATTTACGGTGAAGATAAAAAGTCATAGATTAATAAATAAAACAGCACGTCAGACATGGCAGTGTACAGCAATCAGTAAATTTTTCTAGGTATTGTTATTGTAATATCTAGCGCACCTATAAGATGCCAAAAAATGCTGCTTTGCTTTGAATAAAATAATTTCATCTGCATTCTTATTTAAATCAAATAATCACATGCGACTTGAAATATAAATATCCTAACAAATTTAATCCGAGTATTAAGTACTGACCTTAATTAAGGACGACTAAGATCCACAATTAAATCATTGCGTAGATATAAATCTATAAAGGTCTTAAACAGTATGATTTATACACACATAAAACCTTCCCTCTTTGGTATGAAATAAAAATAAAGGAAATGAAAAAAGCTAAGATAAATGTGCTCCACTTTTTACGGTTTAACCAAAAAATAAACTGCGAACGCTCGAAAGGTTATATTAGAACTGAGACACCTAGAATCTTTATTATTTTCAGAATAATTTAATTCAACTAGGCCTGGTCCCGAATATCATTGGAAAAAGGAATTCTAATTCGAATGCAAGGAAGCTAAGGATTTCTTCACAAATCCTTTAAGTCGTCTTTTTTAATTGAATCATGTATCACTTATAATCATAAGCCACCGTATTAAAGCCCTCCTATAAAACTTAAACAACTGAACATTTGGATAAAGATTAACACATCATTGAGACCAATAAACACTTAATAAAAATAAAATGAAATCACAAGACATCAAATAAATCGAATGAAACAAAAGCAATGAAAAGTAACGACAGTGCCAATAGCCAATTCATTCAAACCGGTAATAAACCCCTTTTAGAAGTTCAAAACCTCACATTAATTGTACTAAAAACCTGACTGAAATTAATACTATCAGCAATTCTATTCCGGCTGCAGCAATTTGTCCTGGAACCTTTACAATTTAATTATACTCTTGAATATTTGAATCTTCGAGTTCAGGGCAACTTAGAAAGTTCCATTTCCGTGATTCGGCAGGGCAATATTATAGATTGTACCGGGTAATTGGTACGACTTAATTGAATTCAGTTCGAATTGAGTGCCGGAAAGTAAGATACTTGTACGAGAACCTTAATAAAAATCCACCGAAACTTTTCAATAGAACAACGATCTAACACAGATTGATAAATTTAATAAAGGAATTTAAAAGAATGTATATGTGGAGGAAATATATGCTAGAAGAAATTCCAGTGAAAATTAACTTGTTCAAATAAAGAGCACTACATTGCGCAAGATATTCGCAATAACGAAGGGAGGAGAGAACGAATAATTATTTTTTCCCATTTCTGCGAGGAGGTTCATTTAAGTCCATGGTCACGTCGGCTCGGAATCCGTAACAAGTTTTTTCTTGGTCAGCAGAAATTAATTCTCGTAATCGAAACCCCGACAAACTTAATTTCGATTTCGTAAAAAGGTAGGTATAAGTTTTTTTTATTAGATCTATAAAAGTTAGGCATGCTTGAGAATAAATTAGGAAAAGTAATTTTTCGATGGAATAATAAATAACCGAGAAACTTTTAGCAATGGCGATGACAAGTAAATACGAAATGAAAAACTTTTCAAATAATTTTGTGTATTATCCGAGCAATAATCCGTTAAGCGAGTTGTTTCAGAAACCAAGTATAATTGAATGTATATTCTTTGATGATGTTAAATGAAAAGTCTTCGTCGTTCTTTATTTATGTTTTGAAGTCAAACTAAAACGAGATTATAAAAGTAATCCGACTGGCATTATTCAGAATTTTCGTTTGCCACTCTTCATGAAATATCATCCCTGGAGTAAATTGTAGCCTTCAAGCGGATTAACCTGGGACAAGACAGGCTGAAGTAACTTTTGCTAAGTCAATTTACGAGCCGAATTTCACGTTTTCCGCTGCGCCCGCACGTCGGCCTCAAAAATCTCGTTAAAACTTAACTTGGGAAGTTAACCGATCCTTCAGCTGTAGAACCTAAATATTGGCTTTGGCGTATCAGATGGGAACGATTATATTGAACAACGCACGCGATCTTGCCAATAGTTGGAGTGATTTCTCTATTAGCTTCGGGATAGCTACTCCAATGGTCTACATGCCAGAAATGTTTGATGTATAAGATCCATTCAAAGTAAATGTTCAAGTTCTCAGATATACAATTCTAATAACAAAAATAAATTTCCGATAGTCGTATTTAGTATAAATCCGGTTTAAATTCTAAATTAAATAGAAATGTAACAAAAATTGCTTACAGTAGATTGAAATGTAATTAACAAAACGCTTTGAAGTTTTTTTGATGTACAAACGAACGATGTTAATAACAAATACACAGAACTCATAATTATTTATTGTTTTATTATGCTATTGTCTTTCAATTGTTTATTGTGATCATTCAAATGTTTCTCTGATACTTGATTTCTTAGTTCGGTTACGTTATTTTCTAATTCTGATAATAATGTTCTTTTTTTACAAAAAAAATGCCAATTTTTATTCAATGTTTACACGTTCAAGTAGTGTATACATTGACACTATGAACGGGCTGAATCCTTGAGTAAGGGCACTTGCAACAGCGCCGTGATGTTTAGTATTCACCTATAATTAATCGACTCAACAAAAATTAGTCACTCATATTTATAGAACACTGTTATTGTAAGGTAAAATACGCTTTATAAAGAGTTCTATAATAAACTCATTAATGTGAGAAAACATAACACAACATTATATCGCTGCAATGTTCTGCACTGGGAAAGACATGCTACAATAAACAATGGATAATAGAGACATGAGGGTCTGTATGATGAGAGCCCACTTTAATACATAGGTACTTCTACTCTCAGATTTTAATGTTTAAATGTGTCACTTCTTAGTAAGCGTTAACAACCTAAAATCTATACTAAGATGTGACTTAAGTAATCATTAATTATCTTTAAGTGCGACAGTAAGGCACTTCGTTTCTTCATAAAATTGATAAATGAAAATACAGTTTCATATTCGCTCATTATCGCCCGCTTTTTGTCGTCAATCATCCGAAGCTATGTCTTCATTAATTATTGTTTCTTTACATGCTGCAGACCGTACATAAACTTGTCTATCATTAAATGGATGGTAAACCATAAATTAATGCCCACCGCTAAATTATTTCTCTTTAATTAAAACCTTATCAACGTTTGCAGTCACGTTAAGTCAAATTTTAGAGGGAATAGGGTGGTTTTCATTTCAGAGTTCCGTAATTAGTGAAATAAAAGCCGATTTGAAAACTAAACAACAACGACCTTAAGATGAAAGGAAGTTTGGATAAATTTCTTGGAAATGTGACCTTGGGCGGAGATAAGGAGGCCGAATATTTGCTTTAGTGTACATTACTTAAAAACGAGCTTTGATCTCTTGGAAGAGTTCGGTCGCAAAATACGATGAGATAAAAAAGTAATAATAATAATCGGTTTAAGTGACGAACTGTGCCAGGCGCAAAAAGTATCGTCAATTGGATAAATATACATTTAATTAAATTGCTTGTACACGACGCCCGCACCAGTCACTTGGCTGGTGCGGGCTACATGCGCAAGCTGCTCACGCAGATTACACGCGCCTATACGCGTTACATGCACAAGTGAATCGCTTTAGTTGTTCACAATATGCATATTACTACTCAAGTACCTTAACCTGCGCAAATTAGCATATTTTGACTGCATGGACGATGTAGAGATTTAATTGGTTGCCTCATCACGACCCTGGGCCGATTTTTGTGGGTTTAAACCCCACATCGGAGCAAAGTTTATGTGGCTTTTTGAAGTGAAAACTTCTTTAGCGGCGTTGTGCACTTTTTTGTGATGGGTAAAAAATGTTAAACTCGCGTCAGGACACGTGACCTGATCGAAAATTCGTAAGACGGAGGGAGAATTGTCAAACTTACGTCAGGACACGTGACCTGATCGAAAATTCGTAAGACTGAGGGAGAATTATCATGTTTGTGTACGATAGCGCAATAAATGAATATTGTATTTTACCACATAAATGATAGTACTTTTATACTGATAATTAAAGCAATTCGTGCAAAATTATTCCCTAACCATTCCAAAATATCAAAAATGCACAACGTTAATATTCAAGTTTTTACTTCTGGCGGCACTCCCGGAGTGCATCCCGTTGATTTTGAATGTTTGAAAAGTCTACTGCGACACAGGAATTATTTCTAGTGCGGAAGATTGTTTTTGAAGAAGAATACATTCTGCATCGTATACAAAAACCATAGCATTTACTTTATCTTTGTTAGCATCTAAGATAAACTATAATCCTAACTAACATTATAAATCCGAATTTTAATTTGTTGTTTGTTAAGCTTTCACGCCTTCACGCTTAACTACTCGACCGATTATCATGAAATTTCGTATACACGTACAAAAAATGATGTAGGGTACCTTTCATCCAAGAATAGAAAATTTACATAATCTACATTTACACGGGCGTAGCCGCGGGCAATATCTGGTATTACAATAAAAAAAGCATTATTAATTTAAACACACGTAATCGAATTCAAACGACATCCATTAAGGCTTTGTAGAACTTTATCCTTTCAGCTACTCCAGTGAAACAATGGAGGCCAGACAATAGACTTACTATTTAGGGAACACTTAACGACCGTATTCCTTGTCGGTTAACTTCCAGGCACTCTGGAAGTTTTTCCAAACATATTACAATCCAAACTTCGCCTTTCTGAGTTTCTATATCAAAGATAAAAAAGTTTCGTAAGCAAAGCTTTAGATGTCAAAATTTAACCTCTAAATCATGACCTATAATGGCGAGTTAGGACTACATATTCTTGGATAAAACTTGTTCAATTATGTAAGCGAAAGAAGTAATGTAGAAAGTAAGAATGTTAGTATTTCTTATATTCAACTATCGTAAATATCGTATTATGAAATAAGTGTATTTTTTTACATTAACTTACTAGATTTTGCGCGTGGCTTCGTTAGACTTTCAATCATCAATATCTAAACCTCCAGAATAGTACTTTATTCAGGATGATATGTACCCTATATCCGTTTCGGTACCCCTGACAACGTGTATGCAAAATTTAATTATGATCGGTTGAGTCGTTAAGGTGTGAAAGCGTAACAAACAAACTCACATTTACACTTATAATATTACTAGCTTTTGCCCGCGGCTTTGCTCGTGTTAATTTAGAATTTGACAATAAATTCGGGTTGTACTCTGCTTCTAATAATATAATTCAATCATGATTCGAAAGAAACGTGGCGCCATCTATTTATCATATGAACGTTTATGTTGTTTTCCTCGGGCACAGTAATTTTTTTCGGGATCAAAGATAGCCTATGTTCGTTTCTGTACACCTGACAACGTATATGCAAAATTTCAGGATAATCAGTTCAGTGGTTTAGGTGTGAAAAGGTAACAAACTCATTTTCGCTTTTATAATATTAGTTAGGATTAGAATAGTTAGGATTCGTATGACATAGGTACATTAAGGTCAAAACTGAGATGACAGTTCGCTGTATCCTACCAATACATTTGGTAAACAAATATCTTAATGGTAGTTTCGTGACACTAAGACGGCTAAAAGTCTGTCACCCTAAAAAGCTTAGCAAGAAAGTTCAAATACAAATACACAGTACTTTTTAAACTGTATCAGTATTGTGTTCTTTTGTGGACACAAATTGTCGGCCCGTTTTATGGCTCATAGGCGCAGCGATTGTAAATGCGTATGCTGTATGAGGTCTCGAGAAGGTTCAATTTTCGGCACGAACAAAGTGTTATTAGAATTTCTGTGACAAATTTCTCTTCTAGCATGGAGTGTGCGCCCAGTATATAAAATAAAAATATCTCCCCACATCCCCCTCCTTTTACATGGGACCTGAAAAACCAAAGCTCACGAAATGTGAGTGCACTATACATGTCTGCCCTTTCAGGAATATAAGCATGAAATCATTTCTATATGTGTCTTTTTCGCAAGTCTTTATGTGACACGTGTTATATTGATTTTTAGAAACCAAGAGACTTTACTTGCATTTTAGTTATTATGAAAAACCTCGTGTATCGTGTTGCCTTGTGTATGTCACACTCTTGACTCTCAATTTTAACTTTTCTATTAAAAAATCATCGTAGCAGTACATTGCCTGGGATTGTGACAGAATATGGCAATAGAATTGCCAACTATTCTGTGCAGTCTAACTCAAAAAGACAAAATGTGGGCGTTATTCAACTTACTTTTGGAGATATACAGAAATCTGTCTATATACTTATGATACAAAATTAAAAAGCCCAATTTTTCTATGACACAATTTACGTTAGAACAATATCTCTGTAAAAATAAACGTCGGCCCATCCCGATGAAAGCAGGACAAACCAACAAACACATATATATGCATTAATAATAATAGTAAGGATACATTGATAAAAATTGACCAACACAAAAAGAAAAGAGCTAACCACTAATCTCTAACGTTCATACTATTTAAGCTTAATAGAGTAACTACTAATACCTATTATAACAAACCTTGAGACGCAATCATAAACAAAGCGAGAAGGTAACAAACTATACATCTAGAACTATTTAATCTGTCACCCTCATGTGGATTAAGAGACAGATACCCATAGACCATAGACATAGACCACCGAAGCAGATCTATCGGCTTACTATACCATTAATGAGTGTACAAATTGCTTGGATAGATGGGTTATTGAGTTCCTGATGAATAGGCGGTGTTAAATTATAATTACTAGTGTTCGCCTAATAGTCAAATATCGATCATTATTGTTATTGAAAAATTTTCTTCTTCATTGCCACTGCGATGTTGATTCGTTCTGTTGTGGGTTCGATCCCCATACGCCACAAATGTTCAGTCTAGGTGTTGTTTGTTTCCTTGTTTCAATGTCTGTGAACACGACACAGTTATATGCAGAGTACGAAACCCGCTAGTATCATACTAGAAACCGGCCGACCGTTGGTATTTTTAACCGACGAAAATTAGTAGTTTCTCTCGTCGACGAGTATAATTTTTGTTTTTTGTGTGAATACGATCCACTTTTTATAGAGTAGTCCGATTATAAGTATTCCAGTTTAATTTTTTTTGTAGATTTAGTATATTTACCTCACAGTTAGTGCCATATAAATAAAAAAGTAAGTTATACTTAGTAACTAAAAATTAAACCGATGAAATAAGAAACTCAAAAGCGAATGATTCTTATTCATAAGAACTATTTTGTTTCTTATATTAGTTTAGTAGTTAATTATTATTTATTTATTATTAGCAACATAACAGTATACACGAAATCTTTGTACAAGTTAAAACTTATATCTTACATTATATACGAATACATAAAGGAAATCTCTTTTTAGCACAGTAGTGAAGTGTGTCAATGAAAAAACGGACTACTGCGTTCGGCGCCGTTCTACAAACAGCATGAATATTATAATTACTTTCATCCCTAATAGAAGCACGGCGGACCCCATGAATAAGATAAACCACATTACAGGAACATTAAGTCTTTTGGTATAAAAAATATTTTAGTTATTTATAATGTATGTATTTGTATTTTGTTACTTTAGCTCCGTGTTAGCTTGATTGGTTGACAGTGATACGTTTAACATAAAATTTACCCACTTTATGTTTATATAAAATTTTATTTTCGTCTATTATTCTGTACACTCATTTATTGTAAATATGGATTCTCAGTGAGTGAATTATTGTAATTCTTATGAGAATAAAGTTCTTAAACCAGAGAGATAATATGGACATGGAATTATTCAATATCGTAAAGGTTCTAAAAAGAGTATCGTGATATCTTCATTTTACTTTAGCCCTCATGTGTATTAATTTATATGTTTCTAATAATATGGTTTTAACTAAAAACTTCATAATAGTGAAACTGTTAGTCCTGAATTAGTTTAATAACATGTATCTTAGGCAGTCAAAAGGCCAAACTAAAAATAAAATACTGTCACTATCGCGTTGTAAGAACATAATCGAATATTTAATGCATTACCTAATAATTTTAAACAAATGCCTCAAAGAAATTTAAAGACTGGCTAATTGATAAATCCTTTTAGTCATTAGAAGATTAGTTTCAAGTTTGTCAAAAATGAATGTGAATTGTAGTAAAAGCGTAATATAATAATATGTGCATGTGTAATTGTGTATATAATAATTAGTCTAAGCAATAATTTACAATTTGAGAATGATTTATGATTTTAATGTGTTATTGATTTGAATTAAGATTTTCATGTCACAGTTTGACAATATATATATGCCTCCAATTATATTATAATATGGTATTAAATATAATGACCACCAAAAATAGTAATTGGACACCAAAATATGCTCCCTAAAATATATCATAACGAGCACCTATACGCCTCAAATCACTGCATTCCGTCTCGGAAGGGTTAGGTTATGTTAGGTTCCTTCTTAAACCCACCCAAAAATAGGAGCTCCGCGAAGCGGGGCTCCGTCGACTTATTTTGATCTTTTTGTTGTGCAATTAATATTTTTGGTATTAAAATGCGGTTTTAAATTTGGTGATCATTTACTATTTTTGACTGTTATATTTTACTATATCTGGTGATAAGTTAAACATAAGCCTTATAATATTCCAACTTATGTACCTACATTTTATGCAAATAAAACTATTTTATTCTATTCATACACTTTAGAGAGCAACCTCAAGCCATCTCCATGAAATAAACGGACGTCAGACTATGTGCTAAGCGATCTTATAAATATATACATAACTTATGATACCTTCACACATATTTCCTTGAAGAGTGCTCCATATTGGCTGGTATACTAAGGTACCGTATTATATGCTGCTCTATCTATTTTCCGCAAGAAGTGTTATGGATAAATATAATAAAACTAGATTTTGCCCGCGGCTTCGATTGGGTTAATATAGATTTTGTCAATTAATTCTATCACTCGGAAACAGTACTTTTATGAATGAATGTTACCCTATGTCCATATTTGTATCACCGTCAACGTGTATGCAACATTTCAGGATGATCGGTTGAGTAGATTAGGTGTGAAAGTGTAACAAACAAAGTTACATTCGCATCTATACTTAATATTATAAAGCTAAAGAGTTTGTTTGTTTGTTTGTTTGAACGTGCTAATCTCAGGAACTACTGGTTCCATTTGAAAAATTATTTTAGGGTTGGATAGCCAATTTATCGAGGAAGGCTATTGGCTATATAACATCACGCTACGACCCACGAGGGCGGCGCAGTAATGATAAACGCGGGAGAAACCGCGGGTACATCTATTTGTAATATTAGTTAAGATTGTAACTGTTAGAATACTTCAATAGTTTCAATAAACGTTTTCAGAATTTCGCGATTTATACGCATACTTAATATATGTATTCTAAGTAACGGGTCTTTCTCGCGATTATGTGTTTAAAAGGTAATAAATACCTATTGATTGCCCGACGTTTCGACCAACTTGCATCGATCGTGGTCACGGGTTAACTTATTATTCATACTTATATTATTACTAGATATATCGGCCTGGGTGGCGTAGTGGTTAGTGGAACCCACTGCCACGCCTGAGGTCGCGGGTTTAATTCCCGCACAAGTCAAACATTTGTGTGCATGAACATGGATGTTTGTCTTGGTCTGGGTGTTTCTAGGTACGTATTTAAAAAAAAATTATATATATGTATGTTTATCCATTGTCTAGTACCCATAGTACACGCTCTGATTAGTTTGGACTAGATGCTGTTGTGTGTATGTGATAGAATATAGAATAGAATATTTAACGCACCGGTTGACGCATAAATAAACTCAGCGCTTAGAGCATTAGCAATAAATATAGTTTGTAAAATAAAGCTAGGGTCCTGTGACACTTATGCCGAAGGCTGGGACGATGTTGATCATATTCGATTATAAATGATCGATTAATTCTTATCTCCTTGTGTCCCGGATTAACACATAATATAGTGCTTTTTAAGGCGGTATGCGTTTCTGTAAGATTGATGCAGGCGAAATCGCAGGCACAAAGTAGTGTGATAACGCATATCAGAATAAATTACTCAAAGCATTAACAGAGGTTTTACGAATAAATTAAAAGCCAAATTATGTCAAACGCTTTGAGAAAATTTTACAACAATTATATTTTGGTTATTACTTAATTACCAAAATTAAACAGCGCCATCATATAAAGTTGCTATAAACTGTGGCAATGTTTCCTAGAAATTTATATAAAATCATGTAGTAATAAATATTCCACGAAGTGGAATTAAATTTATAATACACTAGCTGTTACCTGCGACTTCGTTCGCGTAGATTTTAACTAAAAAGTGTTTGTCTCCGCGGAACCCTATTTTTTCCTAAAATCAAAGTAGCCTATATTACTCCTTATAACATCACATATCTGCCAGTGAAAGTCCCATCAAAATCGGTTCAGCCGTTTCGGAGATTATCCGGAACAAACAGACAGACAGACACAAACATTTAAAAAATAGGTGTTTTCGTATTGGTACCTTATATACTTTCATATGCATTAGATGAAAAGCTGTTATTTTGACATTACAAACAGACACTTCAATTTTATTTATTTGTGTAGATTTCATTTTGTGCTGTTTATTTAGTTACCTACCGTTCCATTTAATTGTGCCACTACAATACGACAGCCGACATAGAATACAAATTACACAGTACTACAATAGAACGCAACTTCGAATTTACCAAACCGTATTCAGTAACAAGGGGGGCGGAGGCAATTCAAGCGTCCTGTCACCTCACACAGCTGACCAGCCGGAGCTAATCGTCGCGCCCTCAACGCAACGGACCCTGAGAGTCATTCGAGCGCGCCTATCGACTAACTATCGCTGTGCAAATACGGATTTATAGCTGTCCAATTATGTCTCACTACCCCTAGTGTTATCTTTTCGCTTGCAGTGAGCAAACCTGCGAATATTATCTATGATAAACGAGCTTCATGACGTATGGATGTGTTAACCGCGGCGCTAGCTCTCAACGGTCGCCTTAGCTGACTGTTTAATATTAATGTATGTGAATATATTGCCTTCGCTTTAATTAATTAAGTGTTTGAACAGTTGTACTAATAGTAATCTTACAGCTATTATAGATTCTGTTTGCTTATCACTCTTTGGGAGAAACCGCAAGTGCTATTTTTTAGAGTTCGAATAAACTCTTATACAGCAGCTTCGTCCGTCTGTCTGTTGTACAACTTTCAACTCAAGAACCGTAAGAGCTAGAGACTCGCGGCCACCGCCATTCGACTCAGCATAATCGATATACCCCCAAAATGACTTTGACCTTTGACCTCTGACCTCAAGGTCACGTGATACCATTTTTCGAACTCTAAGAGGTACGGCAATTCATTGCCGTTTCTCACTTGTTTGCTATGTATGGAGACAACGCACGCGTTATGGCTCAAGTCTCGTGCGGTAGAAGACTTTATGAATATGTAATTAACAAGCACGAAGTATATCCAGACGAAATCAAAAGTTTTTAAAGAATTTGGGACCCATAACTCTTGGTACGGCAGCAGTGATGAGGCGATCACTAGCTCGCTATGCCATCCGTACAATTGACATAAAGATGGCTTAAAATTGGCGTTTGTTTATTATATTACTTTAAATTGTATAAAAAGGCCTCATTTAAACATACATAATAGCGATAAAATCCGTACAGTATAGTTTAATTATAATTAAAAAAATATTAATTACATTTACGTAACCGTAAGACAATATTACACAAAGAAGATATAATCTTGCCTAATTTATGTTTCATTGGCAATACATATCTATCTATATTTGTATTAACTACTGGCAATACATATCTATCTATATTTGTATCACCATGTGACCAAATATATTATTTTTAATAGCTTACATAACTCGCGCATGACGCGGGAAATATGCGCAAGTTGAGGTACATGCGTTGAGTGTATGCATCGTGTAAACGTTTGATGCGAGGCCTCTTGCGCAAATAATTCTTATGATTAAGACTGCGCCGAGCGGAATATGCCAAAACAGGCGGTCACAGTTAAGTGAATAAAATCAACACTTTTTGTTTAATACAAATATAAAATATACATTTACCATAACAGTGAATGTGTTCATAATTACTCCGTGTATAAAACTTAAAAAAATTCATATCTCCGCCTGCAAAATTACGTAAATTTGCACGTAAAATAAAAAACGTAAGCTGTGTTACGTGATTTTTAGATTATAACAGTAGAAATATATCCTATTTTACAGCTTAAACGAAACATAAATAGTTATATTATAATTTGTCCGTCCCAAATATTTAAGTTATTGGTTGACAATAAAGATACATATTTATCAAAATAATACTTCAAATCCTCCATACAATTTTACTATGGTGGCCGCGCGCCGATTTGAATATGCGCCGCACGAGCTCTGTCATTATCTGTCTTACGCTCGGCACAGTCTTAACTCGTGTACGTAGCCTGCGCGTATAGCAACATGTTTAAGTTTCCTTACTAATATTATACAAAATAATCTTGAGTTTAATTATATGTTTGTTACACTTTCACGGCTTAACGCCGATCGTAATGCTATTTCGCATACACGTTGGCAAGGGTATAAAAAATGACATATAGGGGACAATTCACCCAGAAAAAAGTACTGTTCTCAAGCGAATGTAGCCACGGGCAAAAGCTAGTCTTTAAAAAAAGCAAATCATTCATTTTAAGAGAAATCTAGGTACGTAGAAACAGTTACATTTTATTTAATTAACTAATGTAAATCACTCACTCAATGTGTCGACGCAGCAGAGAAAAGAGTGGCAGAAACAATTTTAGTAGGCTAATCTTTAGTTGTTTTTTTTTAGAAAAGCGTTTTCCGCATTTCGGATCTCTATGTCACAAAAGGCTTTACAAACATTCAAACTACGAATACAAAGGAAATTCAAACTCGGCAGTGTGAAACTTACTGAGGATCACACATTTTGTTTCTGTACGGGGATCAAACCGAATATTCCCGCCGTTTTTGTAGTAGCGAGATTACTGCTTAAATAAAAGCACTATATTATGTAAAGTTAAGTAAATCTGCTCAGCGTTTTAAAATACATATGTACATGTAATGCTGAGTAAATACTTGCAAATCAATTAATATATTTTACAAGTTGATTGAAATTAAACAACTGTGTTTTCGAACGGTTTATTTTTTAAATACGTGTACAATACTTAAATTTTATTTGATAAGACATTCATGTTGACGTAAGACAACTTACAAGTTAAACTAAAATATTATATGGACGTAATTTCGTGATGTTGAAATTGAATCGACTAGCTTATAAAATGTTCACTTTCGTACTGAAAACTAGCGTAAAGGTAATACTGCGTTTCGTTCGGTGAGTAAGATATCCGGAGGTCAACAGACTTACTTCTCCTATTCCTTTTAATACCACCACCTTCGCAAGAGTATTAAAACTGTATATACATTTCAATCGGTCAGAAAAAATCGGACGCCTCACACTTATACCATAATCTTTATTTCAATCTGTCTTGAGTTCCTCTCTCTTTAATTCTTTTCTTCCTATCTCTCTCAAGTTCCTTTCTTTCTATTCCCCTTCTTTCAATCTTTTATAAGTTCCTGCCCCTATATTTAATTTCTTCTAGACTGTAATGAGTTCCTTATTTGTTGACCCAATCTGCCTCGAGCAGCTTTCTCTCTTTTTCTTTTCTTTTTCCCTAGGGCTGGTAACATGTGACTGAATTTTTGCTTGCAATCAAGGGTTACAATAACCGCTTACGATGTATGCCTGTGTCACCTTTATTGTATAAAAAGTAATAGAAAGTTATTTAATGCCCTACACACGTGTCACTTTGACTTAAAGCGGTTACAAAGCGTAGGTTACAAAAAAATTCTCGCCTTCGCCAAATTCATTTATAGCAGGCTTTTTGTTCGTAATACCTATCGTAAAATTACAAATGTTCTAATCAACGATTCTTAGTATTACTAAACACAATCAAAGATTACTTTTCTAAGAAATACTTGACTATAATAAACACAATAAAATCGTTTATTTTCTTTATACGACTAAAATATAGATGTTAATGTACCAAATCAGTTTCTTTTATGGTATCAACGAACGGATTATAGCACTATTTCCATCAATACAAGAGAAAATGCAGTTATACGTTCAATAAAATGTTTATCGTAGTGTATTTGTATCGAATTATTTAAATAACGTATCAGAAAGATTTCAGTCAACAACATTGTATTAAATATTAATGAATTGTTTTTTAACTTTTTATGTTAATAAATAAGAAAATACTTGAAGCCCGTCCATTTAAAATTAAATATGACAAAGCATATAATTTTTATGATTTGCTGCCACTAGCTAAATTTTTCCCACGGCTTCGCTCGCTCGAGAACAGTATTTTTTTTCTGGTACTCTTTGACATTTTCTGGATATCTGATAACGTACTCGTATATGCGAAATTTCATGATGATCTGTCGAACAGTCAAGACGTGAAAGAATAACAAACAAACATTTGCATTTATAATGTTTGAGGCGGGAAAGCGTAACAAGTAAACGAACAAATTCGCCTTCGTATTTATAATATTAATTAGGTTCTGTACAGTTGTCACCTTAGGCGCAAGACAAACAGAAAAGACGTAAGACGCGGCGCCCCTCCAATCAGTTTTCATACAAAATGTATAGAAGCGTCGTGTCCACGCCCTGTCTTTTCATTCCGAGACGCGGACACGACGCTTCTATACATTTTGTATGAAAATTTATTGAAGGGGCGCCGTGTCTTACGTCTTACGTTTTTTCTGTTTGTCTTGCGCCTAAGTAGTAACGGACTGTATGCACACAAACCCTGAAGTACCTACAGCTCTATCAGCCCTAATACTCTATGGCTCTATCCTACCATATACTATGTATGTGATGAATAGATAGATAAATACGGGATGCCTACACCGTGCGTCTTAAAGTAACTGGCGGAGAGTAGTCGGGATTGCCAGGATAAGGATAGATAACTACTCACTATACAGACACTACCAGTCGAGCGGACTCACACGACTGATCGAAGAGGGCTAAAGGTGTCTTGGCTACAGTGAGAGATTGGTAAGGTATTGAGTCAGGTTCAAATGGCTTTTGTGATTACTCAATTTTGACTAGGTTTTGTAAGATAAATTTGAAATTGTAGTTATCAATTTTATTAATACGTTTACTTGGAATATCTTATCATATAAATCTTATAAACGAAAATAACTTCGAAAGTACATTAGACCAGTCCAAGCTAAAAAAGGAATAAAAATTATAACGCCTGAACATTAAGACTAGAAGCCAAGCAAAATGTGCCAAAACAGGTGGTCACAGTTAAGTTGATAAAATCAACACTTTTTGTTTAATACAAATATAAAATATACATTTACCATAACAATTAATGTGTTTACAATTACTCCGTGTAAAAAACTTAAAATAATTAATATTTTCGCCAACAAAATTACGTAAATTTGCAATACGAAAAATGCAAAAACGTAAGTTCGTGTTACGTGATTTTTAGATTATAATATAACAGTAGAAATCTATCCTATTTTACAGCTTAAACGAAACATAAATAGTTATATTACAATTTATCCGTCCCAAATATTTAAATTATTGGTTGACAATAAAGATTATGTTATATTTTTATCAAAAAAGCATTTCAAATCCTCCATATACTTTTACTATGGCAGCCGCGCGTCGATTTGAATATCGAGCTCTGTCATTCAGTCCAACCGCGTCTTATACTCGGCGCAGTTTTAAACTGCAATTGTAAATACTCTTTACGCTGTGTTGATGTTTTTATAAAGGACACGTAAATTTCTCTTAACGACAAATGATATAGCTACCAATAAAATAACGATATATGTAATTAACAACACATATTCAATTTATCGCTTTGCTACTATACACGGATGGTGCAATTATTTAAGTGTTGCCTCACGATTGTCGCATCGCCTAGTGTTGTGGGTATGGGACCGGGTATAAAGTGTGATCCACAATTAGTTGTTCCGAATCTGGAGGACAGTCTGGGAGTATTTTGTAAGTTCCATATTTGTAAAGTCATCAGCGGCACTTTTTCTAATATTTCTATCGCAGCAGTTACTTTTTGTTAAGAAAAATGAAACAGAAATAGCATAACAGATATAGACATAATAACATTCAATACTTGGGTATTGAATTATTACGTCATACAGAGCATTCGCAACAGCTGCATCAAAATAAAATGAACCAGTGAAAATTATAAACATATTGCAATACAGCGCGGTCAATTAGTTTGAGTTTCGAAATAAGCAATGAGTATAAAATATCACAGTGCATATAATATACCGTCGACCACAGACTGTGTTACAGTCATTCTAAACTTTGAAACCAATTTCGGTATAAGCGCGTTTAATAAAGTATTGCTACCTACTTTGCACCCCAAGTGAAGTTTAAATCTGTTTTAGACGGTAATAGCTATTAGCAACTTTTAAAGCTTACGTTTATATTGATCAGTTCTTTGTTCTAACAGTATTTAGGTCAAGCTAATGGCGGTAGTGTCTGCGAGTGTTGCTCATGAGATCACGAGTTCCGGGTCCAAAGTATAGAATAATAGGGATTTCTGGCAGAAAGACAGAAAGTTAGGAAGTTGGCGGTGTTGAACATCTCTATGCCTTGCAAAGACGAAAGTGACTGCGTCTGGTCTCTCTCTGGCTGTATCTGCTTGCCGTCCCTATACACACCTATTAATTAAGGAATTTTTCATACTTTGTTAATACTTACCTTATTGTAAACATACGTATAGATGTGAAAGAGCGGGGTGTCCTAGTACAAGTATTGTTATATGCTTAAATGGATACTCCAAACACTAGGTTAAGGAAACACCAAATGTTTACGAAAATAAATATTTTTATTTTTTATTTTATTTTATTTATTTTATTATAGTCTTAGAAGTGAGAGAATAGTCTACTTGTGTTTGCGCACTCAGTTGTGCATTATAATATCTTCTGCGCAAATGGTTGGTCTCCGTTAACATTGGCCTCCGAGAACGAAATTTCTGTTTTAATTTCGGTCAGAAAGAACAGCAGTCGTGCAATCTGGAACGATAATGCCGTAACAATAACCCTTTACGTCGAAACCGCAATAAGACAGTACATAGTCTCACGTCTAGACACTCGAAGATATGTAAGTGTGTGTTACCCTCATTTCACCAGCTACGTGTTTAGGTCATATGGAATAGTAGTCAAGCATATTGCCGTCTTCTAGACACAGTTCTATACTTCGTGCTGCAACTAACAATTACGTTACAGACAAGCCTTATAACACTTAGTATGACCCAGGAATCAAAACTCAGACTAACAACCACGGCAATCGCATGCACAATACTAGATTCAGTTTTTTCTTCTAAAAATTTCTGGACAAAAGAAATGAATAAAATTGTGCTCAACCTGTAAATTGAACCTAGGATTTTATGCACAGCAGTCGCATTCGTTACCCCTTGTGTCATAGATGCAGTATTTTAATATATAATTGGACATAGTTATGCAAAATGGATCCAGCAACACAAAATTACTTTTAAGACAATTTGAGTTTCAGTAAATTTTTATATATAAAAAGAACAAAACTGTGAATTATTTGAAATTTCTTTTAAATAATGGACATTGTAATCTAGTTTCTGTATTGTTTTAATATATTTGATGTATGTATATATTTTTAATACCATTTATGATAAAATCTCAAAAAAGTGTTAGGTATAATATGTGTGGATCCATTTTGCATAACTACATTCAATTTAGAAATAGCCTGTGTTTGAGAGCACTTCAAACATTTTTTTCTCTTCTTTTTATTTTCACTTAAAAAGGACAACTCCCGCACTAGGTATAATTCCTGTGTCGCGGGGGCCTTTATAAATATTCAAACAATTTGTGAATCACAATTTCTTTTGTCCCGTGTAGGAATCGAACTCACGATATTCGGCGTGGCGGCAATAGCGAGGCGGCGACTTAAACCACTACGCTCTGCAGTATCAAGGTTCAATCTCGAGCATTTTTGTATTTTATACAATCTACTGTACTAAGCGTGAATCTGACTGTTTAGGATAAAGAATATCGGTTTTGTATAGCCTTGCGTGTAGAAAGGGTAGTTAATTAAAATTGCGAATGCGGCAGTAAAGTATCTCCTTAATAAGACCCTTGGGACTATTTATTACGCAATACATTCTCCGTACGCGGTACATGTAGATGTGTATGTGTGTAATAATGAAAGTCTTCTGTGCGGAGAAACTGTTCTTATTTCAAATGCAACGATCCCGTTTCTTAGTACTTTGATATAGATGCATTCTTTTGTTTCTTCCTTTCATTTATATTTGAATACTGTATAATATTGTCTTACGTTTCCGCGAATGTTATACATTGAAATTAAGCTATTTTATACGGATTGAATCAAGTTTTTTATTTTTTAAAAAGCTATTATGAAATGACTATTATAATGAAATTAAATAATTATAGTGTTAGTATAAGTATTTGTTTTATTTTTCTAGTTTTATTACATGTCATATTGTTCTGCTTTTTATTTTGTATTTTTTGTATTTTTATTTTATTTCTTCATGTTTTGGGTGTGAACACAAGAGGGTGTTCCAAAATAAAAAATATTTCTTCCTTCTTCTTTCTATCTTCTATTATTAAATAATATTACAACTATTAGACTACTACCGTTAAAATTTACTACGATTTATGCTGTTGCGATGATTAAATTATTTAGATTTAGGTTTACACATTCCTCGTCGTTTAGATGGCTATTCAGCAGATATGGTCTCGGGGAAACAGTCTCCCTGTGACCGTAGCTTTTATAGTAATTTATATATTGTACATATATTTAGTTGTAAGGACCATACAGTGTCATGCTGCTGATGGCAATAAGCCATCTGGTGAATGTATGTTATTATTTTATTAAAGATTATATAATGATGCTACCCTATGATAACCATACTGAGATATTTGTTGTTTGTTTTATTTTATTTATTTTCATGTTTATTTTTGTTTTGTTTTGTATCTTAGAATACTGTTAATAATATAATAAAATGGTAACTAGCTGTAAGTAGTTGTAGATTAAATATTTGTACACCAGACATGGTAGAATATATGAGACGTATTATGAATATTCTAATAACACCGTTATTATAACTATATTCTTCCAAATAAATTATTCTTTTTTTCTTTCTTTCTTTTCTTCTATGCTGCTAATATTTATTTTACTTACTTCTTCTTCTTCTTCTCTCTAGCCTTTATTACTCCCAAGTCACTTGGGGTCGGCTTTCTAGTCTAACTAGATTTGACTGGATATCAGTTTTTACACGGAGCGACTGTCATCTGACCTCCGCAACCCGAAGGCTAACGATACCCTAAGGCTAGACTAGTGTCAGGATATTAGAGGGCACTGACTTCGCAATAACGACTGCCGTAGATGTACATGGTAGCCGGGACCGACGCGGCGACGGCTCAACGTGCTCTCCGAGGCACGGAGCAGGCGATAATTATTGTCAGTCAATACGCACATAATTTCGAATAGTTATATGGCTTCCGAAAGTCAGAGGTGCGCGACGTGGTTTCGAACCCGAGACCCTCTGCATTGCAGTCTGTTGGTCTCCCCACTGAGCTATCGCTGCTCTGCTATTTTACTTACTTATTTTTCAAAATTCGTGCTTGCGAAATTTTAAGATGATCGGTCAAGTAGAGGCGTGGAAGTGTAACAAACAAACTTACAGTGGCATTTATAATATTTAATTAGTTAAGTTGTGATAAATTGTGAAGATGTGTGGAGGTTTAGATGTTTTTTATACAATCACACCTAAATCATAAAATTTGATTGACACACACGATATGTTTTATTATTGTATGCGTTCCCCTAGAATTTTTTGTTATGTAGGGGATGCCGCGGTCTGCGCCTTGTATTTTTATAAATATGTAACTAAGCATATTATATACATTGAAAATATTACAAAACTAATTTAGATCAATTTATACTGAGCTTCTAAATCCTAAACTACATATGTTCTATTATTTTCATCGGTTTGTTTTTTTAACTTAATGTCAAATACCTCTGAACGAAGTTTGACGCGATTTTCAGGGAATAGTAGCTTGGGAATCAACTTGAAATTAAAACTTAAATTAAATCCAGTCCCAGTAGAACCAGAGCTACAGTGCATACTGTGATTCGCGTAAATGGCGTTGCGAGAAAATAAAGCTTAACTAGATATTTATAAAAGTCTCGGTATTTAAAGATACTCCAGTCTCTTGCACTGGCTGAATTGCGCAGTGGTAGTGATGTGACTGTTGTGCGCGAGGTCTTGGGTTTGATATTAGATCAAGCACAGTTTTATTCCGTTCTTTTGTCCAGAAATTCTTGTAAGCAGGACTAACTGTAGATCTGGTAAACGATAACAGGCTCGCCGCTTATAACGTAGGCCTAAAAGCATAACTGGCGATGTGAATGTGAATATACTTCACATTAATATCAATCCCTTTGATGATATATGACTGCACGGATGGCGTAGTGGTTTAAGTGGTCGCCTCGCCAATGACACTGCCCCAAGTGTTGTAGGTTCGAATCCCAAAAAAATTATTTAGGTGATCCACAAATAGTTATTTCGAGTCTAGGTGTTCTTTGTGTCCGTTGTTTAAATGTTAGTAAAGTCCACCGCGACACAGGATTTATTTCTAATGCGCGATTTGTCATTTAAAAGAAAAAGGAAATATAGGCGTATTAGACGTCACTGGGCAGAAATCCATTTTAATATAATTGGACGTACTTTCTGAAAAACGTTCCAACCTACACTCGGGTCAAAATCGAGTTATTAATAGAAAATTATTCACGGGTTTACTATTTACTAGCTGGAAAAATTTGGTAGGTCTACTATCACTCTAAATATGAAATCATGACTTAGTAGCCCAACCCACATGTATGAAGAAGCACAACGGGATTGAACTTCAATCATGTTTATCTCAAAATATTAACTTTGTGGGTTGGAACGTTTTTCAGAAAGTACGTCTAATTATTGCGATGTGAACGGATTCTCTCTTTGTTATTATTATCGGCTATATTTTAGATCCGTTCGCATTAATTTATATATTGTATACAGCAGCGATAGCCTAGTAGGAAACCGTTGGACTGCCACCAGAGTTCTCGATTTCGAACCCAAGGCGCGCATCTCTGACTTTTCGAAGTTATATGCGTATTAAATAGTTAATTATCGCTTGCTTTAACGGTGAAGGAAAACATTGTGAGGAAACCTGCATGTTTGAGAGTTCTCCATAATTTTCTCAAAGATATGTGAAGTCTGCGAACCCGCACTAGGCCCGTGCCCAGTAGTGGGACAGTTGAATAAAGGGCTGATATTATTATAATTATTTAAAAAAAATGTATCCCTAGGGAACAGTAACATTTTTTTGACGAAAAGAATCCTATGTCCTTTTCTGTATCCTTGACAACGTGTATGCGAAATTTTGTCGATCATCGGTCGAGAAGTTAAGGTGTGAAGCGTAATAAACAAATAAACAAACTCACATTCACAATTATAATATTGATTATGTAATACTCTAGGTATTTCATTCTAATTAATATTATGCAAAAATGTTATAATTTAAAATAGTAAAATGTTCTTGAACATTTCCAATTCTGAAATCTATTCTTATCGCCGCCAATCTAGATCCAGTCCTCCATCAATTTTCCTCAAGTACCGTTCATTAGTTGAGAAATAGTTATACTATCGTTTATCTAAAATGGACCCAAGAAAGCACTTGACCGACAATCGCAGTAATAGAGGGTTTAAATTCAAGTTTAATCCGTTACAACCGCATTGAACGGCTTGCTATAAATAAGCCGCAGTTGTTTGGACCCCTCGCATTTAAGGAACATCACTGGCAAACGGGCAAAGTTCATTGCAAGTCACCCAATGATTAGATTAAGATATTGTTTAGAGGCGACATTCTGTCCCTAATAGCTACGTATACACACAAGAAGCATGATTTTGCTGATATCATGTTTCTGTGTGGCATCCTTATAAATTATATATGCCAAAGCATGTTTAAACTGGCTTACGTGGTAATATTACCAAAGCCTTCTTTTTGCAATAGGTAACAGAGAGTTCTAATTTTAAAAAAATAGGTTTGTTTGAAATCAGAACGCTGATGTAAATGCAAAAGTGGTAAAACCTTTTTGCATTTACATCAGCGTTCTGATTTCAAACAAACCTAATTTTTGCCAGTGATGTTCCTTAAATGCGAGGGGTCCAAACAACTGCGGCTTATTTATAGCAAATATTTATTTTACTTACTTCTTCTTCTTCTTCTCTCTAGCCTTTATTACTCCCAAGTCACTTGGGGTCGGCTTTCTAGTCTAACTAGATTTGACTGGATATCAGTTTTTACAGTTTTTAAATGCAAAAGTGGTAAAACCTTTTTGGCGATATCATGACCGTTCTAATTTTAAAATATAAGTTATATTTTGATATCACTACACTGATTGTAGAAAACGATGCGAAGAAAATACTAAAAGAAAATTTTCATAGTATATTTTACACACGTGACTTAGACTAAAATTCTATATGTTAGTTATAAAAACAAGTGTATATTCAGAAATCTTACATATAATAAAAAAAAATATCTTCTTATCGCATAGACTTACTTTTTTATCATAGAATATTATATTGCCTACAATTGTTTTATCAGATGTACAAGGCATATTTTCTACAATTTTCTCAATATACCAAAAAAAATATATAAAAATTGTAGAAAAGTAGCTCGAACTAAGAGACTTACTTCAATGGAATACATACATAAGTCTCTACAATAACAATCTGCTCACTGATCAACAATGAATTCAAATAATCGTTGGCATTCCGCTCAATAAAAGCGAACTCCAACTTCCAAGTACTTCAAAGACAAAGAAAACCCCGTATTTGTCGCCATACGAGCAAGAATAAGCGGGTTATCAAATGGAGGCTTCGCAAAATGTTCCTATGACGTCATTTCTCAGTGTTCCAACCCAACGCTATATACCAGTGGTAATTTGTACTGGCGAGTCAGATAAATTGAGCTCTCTCGTTTTGGGGACAACGGTTGTGGGGAATAAACTAGTCAGGCTAGTAGCAAAGGTGATTTATTTTGTTCTTGAATTGCTCGAAAAGGGTCGCCCTGAAGGTAGCTTGTCGTAATACGCTAAATGATTAAAGCTGTGATTGCTGTACTAAAACTAAAATGAATTTTTGGAAGGCTCCCACTAACGACAGCAATTAATTTTATTGGTGTTTTAAAAGACAAGGGATTCTAATTAAACTTAATGAATGAAAAATAGGAAAATTTATTCTGAAAATATTACGTTGAAAAGACTTTTTGCCCGAAATTTCGTGATTAGCGACACAAAAGTACGACGGTTTTAGGGTTTCTACAGCGTCGGTGGTAATTTCCATTAGTATTTCAACATGAAATTGTTTATAACCAAGCAATTAATTCGTCAAATCTATTTTCTACGTCAACAAGTCAGAATGGAGCCGTTCACTAGTTGACATTATTTATACGCCGGCCACAAGTCACAACTGGCCGAGGTACAAACCTTACCCGAATTCACGTCTGCTCATTAAACTTCTGTCCATCTACGACCACAACAACGGTTTCGGCAGTTAGTTAGAGCCAACTGAATCACAATTCGCAACCGTCCAACGCCGAAATTTATCGTCGCGACTAATAGCCAGTCCATACAGCCCTGCTACCTCTTTGACCGTACGGAAATGCGATTTTCGGTATTGAATACGAAAACGACTATTTCCACGTGAGTTACAATGACCGGAGGCGTCCTATTTACGTGGAAATACATTTTTCGTTGGAATGGAAGTTGTGGCCTCTCTATTCTCCAGGAATTTGGCTTTGGTTTGAAATCTATGGTGGTTCTATTTCAAAGATATTTGGATGGCCGAATTGCATTCGAGAATTTAGGTGTGTTAAAGACTTCCATAAATTAAGCTAGATTTGAGTGCCTCTGTGCGATTGGTATTTTATTGAGTTTCATACCGATCTTTTAAGAGATTTCATGTAGAATTTCTCGCGTCGAAATATGGCTTCATTGAATGCAAGTATGAATCTAAGGCGTATTTTTTAATACAACAAGGGTGCGTAATAACTCGCCCATTATGGTGTAAACAATTACGTACCCTATTATCACTCATGCGTTACCGACATTACGCAAATGGAATTAAAGATAGAATGAAAGTAAAGGAAAGGAGAAGGTAGGTATGTAAGTGGAGGACTAAATAATTAATTATTTAACTTTACTTTATACTCTAACTAAAAAACCTTGCTAGGTTTTGTAATCAGTAAGTTAGTATTACCAATCTATACAAATAAATAAAATTGAAGTGTCTGTTTGTAATGTCAAAATAACAGCTTTTGATCTAATGCATATGAAAGTATATAAGATACATATACGAAATCATCTATTTTTAAAATGTTTGTCTGTCTGTCTGTTTGTTCCGGCTAATCTCAAAAACGGCTGAACCGATTTTGACGGGACTTTCACTGGCAGATAGCTGATGTTATAAGGAGTAACATAGGCTACTTTGATTTCAGAAAAATAGGGTTCCGCGGAGACAAACACTTTTTAGTTAAAATCTACGCGGACGAAGTCGCAGGTAACAGCTAGTCAACAATATATTTGATATCAAATTGTCTACATAACTTGTTTCTAACTGAAAAGAAGATTATAAATAATAAACTGCGAAGTACACACATGCCTATATACTTTGTTTTTGATGAACTACACTTACTCGGCATACTTAAACGTTTTTCTCTCAGCATGAACGGAAAAATATTTAATTTTATTACACAATAAAAGTAATTAACCCAGATTCTTTGTAAAGCTCTAACAACTTTTCACAAAAGAAAAGAAGTTGCCGAATATCAGAAATAGTTCTGAAGAAACTCAATACCGAATGAAGATAGCATAGTGTAGATAGGTATTATATTATATTCTTTCAAACTTGGAACCCGAGAATCGACACATAAATAAATGTCCGATCCACTGCTTCCTTTCCGAATAACATTATCCGTACGGCATACGCTTCAAATTCAAATCGTAGCTTATTCTGTGCTGACCCACTTAAAGTTCGGAATAGAAAATGAATGAATTGTATTGAAAATTAAAATACTTTTTAAAGTGCTTTTACATAAATGTAGCGGCGCTGACATTCTCACTTTTTATTTACTATGCTACGCTGCGGGGTTACATAAATTCATGTATTATATATAACCAGATGTGTGTCTATTTTTTACTATTATCTTGTTATTTAAATGTCTTCTTCTATTATTTACACTTTATTCTACTATCTGTGAAAACTTTTAATTGGCCTTCTTTTTTCATATCAAATCTATCTATGATACTAATTTAGCTGTAAGTTTTCCTAAAATTGTAAAATAAAATAAAATAAATGTTATTATCACGCGCGTTTTAAGCCATATTTTTGCCTTACAGACTCTCACACAGAATATTTTAAGGTTTTTAAGTACCTTCTTATAATACTTTGTACATCTTTAAAAACAAGCACGTATTTCAAAATCAGCAATTGGCTTAGACCTTACGGGTAACATTCTAGTTTGTATCTTTTATTTATAACTAGCAACCTGCCCCGGCTTCGCACGGGTTCTTTACAGAAAATATAAAATAGCCTATGTTACTCTGAGGAGATGATATAGCTTTCGGTAAAATTGGTTGAGTAGTTTTTGAGTTAAATCGTTACAAACAAAAAGTCAATCATCTTTCCTCGTTATACATAATATTAATTTAGATTATTTATTGAGTGGCAATTATTTATGAGGCAAACAAAACAGAAAACGTTTAGATTAGTTTCTAAGAATATTATTTTAAAAATTAAAAAAAATTAAAGTATTTCTTTGTATACGACATTAATAACCTGATCACGTGTAAAAACGAACAAATTTTGTTTAGAAGTATCATGTGATAGGGCATATAATTGCCCGTGCGAAAAGCACTGTGTGCTTAAGTCTACTCCCGCAACTTTTAATGTTTGACCCTGCGCTTTATTAATTGTCTTTCCAAACGCTATTTTTACGGGAAATTGTAGCCATTTAAATTGGAAAGGCAATTCTGAAGGTATCATGGGAATTCTTGCTATAAAAACAGTTTCACCAGTTGCGTTGCCAGTTAATATGATACATTCGATCAATAAAATTTTTAAATTGACTACTTTGAGTCTTGTACCGTTGCACAGTTTCGGTGGACTCAAATTTAACATTTTACCTACTTTTAACATTAATTTGTGTGGCAGGATTCTAGGAGGAGTCAAAGAATTAAAAAATTCTTTTGGATAATGTACTGCCTCTTCTCTATCCACAACTGTGTCAACTGAGTAGTAGGTTAGCGATGATGCTTCGAACTTGGAAATAATAAATTCATTTATTTTTTCCACTTGCTCATTAGTGTAGCACTTTCTTGAAAGCAATTTAGTGTCTTAGTGGATATGTTACTAATATCCGGATGAACTTTTTCAATAATTTTACATTTCATACAGACATTTCCAGCTTGAAATTCACCATTTCCTATTTGGAGCAAGTCGTTAGAAAATTGCCTATTATCTTCGCGAGACGATAAAATCCTCACATTGGTTTTAAGTTTACATTTCGTTATATGTGGCCAAAGATTCGATATTTTGAGCGATGCATTGACTTTATCTGCTCTCGTTCCCCTAGTTATAACTGGCAAAATTTGACGGCAATCCTTAGAGAATAGAACAGTACAACCACCCATTGGGCAGTTACTGTTGCGCAGATCTCGCATTGTCCTGTCTAATGCCTGAACTGAAGCTTTATGAGACATAAAAGACTCATCCCAAATAATCAAACTGCAATCTCTCATTAATTTTCCGGCATTACTCTGTTTAGAAATATTGCAAATGCTAGTGACGTCATCACGACATATTTTTAATGGCATTTTGAATTGGTTTGGAATGGGCGGTTCGCCCAGCTTCCAAAAGTGTGGCTGCTATGCCGGACGATGCCACAGCTAGGGCATTTTTTCTGTCGGATCGTACTTTTGCTAATAATAAATTTATTAGAAATGTTGTACCTGTGCCTCCAGGGGCATCTAAAAGAAACAGTTTACCTTCATAACTCCAAATTAATTTCGTTGCGCATTATTTTGATTTTGCTATATCTCATAAGGCATTCATTTAATTTGCATGGTGTAAAGGGGAAAAATAATCTTCATTAAATTTTTAAGCCAACTAATGTATTTAAAATGATAAGGATTAATACCGTATTTGTGTAAATAGCTTTCCAATTACCGCTTTATAATTTCCCATTTTTTAAAGTATTAAAGTGGATATAGTATATTATCCTTAAGATATAGACATATGCCATCTGGACTTTTCTGTAGACCTATATAAGATACACAATTCCACCGTACATTATTTTGTTATATCTCAAAGGGTTTAGGCAGCGTTATCGTTGAAAGCTCCCAGACGGCTAATTTTTTCCGACATTTCCAAGAAATATCGTTATATTTTAGCCAATCTATACAAAAACTTAACAAATTATATACTAAAACCTTCCTCGAGAATCACTCTATCCATTGGTGTAAACTGCATGTAAATTGGTGCAGTAGTTGTTGAGTTTATCGTGAACAGACAGACAGACAGACAGACGCGGCGGAGGACTTTGTTTTATAATATGTAGTGATGATGATGTAGTGATGTATTAAACCACTAGATGTGCTCGCGATTTCACCTGCGTTTATAGTTACTGCGCCGCCCCCGTGGCTCGTAGCGTGATGTTATAATAGCCTATAGCCTTCCTCGATAAATAGGCTATCCAACACTAAAATAATTTTTCAATTCGAACCAGTAGTTCCTGAAATTAGCGCGTTCAAACAAAGAAACAAACAAATTCTTCAGCTTAATAATATTAACTAGCTCTTGCCCACAGCTTTGCTTGCGTTAATTTAGAATTTGACAATCAATTCGGAATAATATAATTTAATCATGATTCGAAAGACACGTGACGCCATCTATTATCATAAGAACATTATTGTTGTTTTCCTCGGGAATAGTAATTTTTTTCGGGATGAAAGGTAGCGTATGTCCGTTTTTGTACACCTGACAACGTATATGCAAAAATTCAGAATGATCGGTTCAGTGGTTTAGGTGTGAATAGGTAACAAACAAACAAACAAACTCATTTTCGCTTTTATAATATTATATCTAGGAAGTTAGGATATAGATTTGATTCTTCGACAGTATATAACTAAAATACCTATAATATATTATAATGTTCTTCACGAGATATCTGATTGCACGTATTGAATGTCGTATTATATTTGCATGCAATCAAATCGCATACACACTTACACATTTACATATAAAACACACATATTCTGCTAAGGTACATGTTTTCTATTCGCACTCCTTTAGACGACATCGTATTTTTCGAGTGTAATGTAACCCAGACTGTGAACGCTCCCATCAACGCATTATCTCTTGAGTATTGCAGTTCTTGCAAATAAAAGTCGCTACGTTTCTAGCACAAGGGGTAAATACTATTAACTCCGTGCTGTCAGCGCAGCGCTTTCTTAATGAATTTTGCCAAATGTACACCAGAAATAAGGTTCTTTGGATGCGCTCCGCTTTCTAATTTCGATATCAAGAGATAAGATTATATATGGCTATAGACGAAGTAAGTAAAATATGTACATGCATATTCCGTACAGTCATGAGACTATTTAGTGTATAGTTAGTTCGAAATATTTGTAAGGTAGTAGATCCTCGCTGGTTTCGGCATGAATGGGACGGATCGACCGCGGTAGTACTACCCTCTCACAGAATACCGGCGTGAAGTAACGGTACCCGTACTGTTGCGTTTCGTATCGGTGAGTGAGAGAGCCGGAGGCCTAGTTACCCCGATCCTTTTCCTATCCTTTCCTTTGTCCTTTCCCTCCTTCATTCCTTTTTAAAGGGCTGGCAACACACTTGTAACTCCTTTGGGGTTGCGGGTGTCCATGGGCAGCAGTAATCGTTTACCATCAGGCGATCCGTCTGCTCGTTTGCCCCAAATGCCATAAAAAAAATATATAGGCTTGAGACTAGCAGTAATGTATTTTTCATTTCACTATGTTTTTAGCAGCAGCTATAGCCTAGTGGCAATGGACACCATTGGACTGCCACGCAGAGGTTTCGAGTTCGATCCCATGGCGCTGCACTGACTTTTCGAAGGTACGTATTAAATGATTAATTATCGCTCGCTTTAACGGTGAACGAAAACATCGTGAGGAAACCTGCATGTCTGAGAGTTCTCCATAATGTTCTCGAATATTTGTGAAGTCTGCCAATCCGTACTGGGACAGCGTGATGGACTATGGCCTTACCCTTTTCACAAGAAGAGGCTCGACCCAGCAGTGGGACAGTTTAATACAGAGCTGATATATATATAATTATATATATATATATATATATATATATATATATATAAAATATGTTTCTAGGTCTAAAGAAATAAAGAGCAAAGCTATTGCCATCTAACGGGCACAGTGCTTGAACTCCAAGCTGCAACTTTTTATTTCATGACAGATAAAGTTTAGAAATACCAATAGATAAACGCTTTGCCAAAACCCGAATCCGAGATCACCTGCATAAATCAAATCAAATAATTTATTTGCTTTAATGTGATAGTCATTGGTTTTAAAATTACAACTAAGATATATTCAGCACATTTGCCATGTGTGGTTTGTGGTATGCAAATATTATAAATATATTATGCATAATTACGAAACAAATCAAATTTAAAACTTTAAAGCACTTACTACTACTCCGTCACCAAGGAAGACAATAACACGAGTTAGTAACACAATATTATATTGAGATAAACATTCTAAATATCCGTAAGTATAGAGTAATTTTCGAATACAAGATAATATTTGAAGAAAGCAACAATATATTGTTCAAAACAACGAATGAAATGAAAGGCTTACTGAAACAAAATCAGAAATATCCTGTGAGGAAATTGTCTGAACCATGGTGGATAAACAATGTAATTGCAGTGTGCTGTTGCTACCACACACTGGGACATAATGAAGGGTGCTGTCGAATCCTGCTCACAACATCGGTAGGGCGTTTGATGGGTATTAGATTAACGCCGAAACGCATTTATCTGACCCAATTTCCCTGCACAAATATGGAATATTGAATTACGCTACACACGTTTTGTTTCTCAACTTCTATATTATAAGGGATAAAGCAGGTACTCCTATTTCATGCCAATACATTCTATGGCTATTTATTTTTCTTTATTCAAATAAGTTATCTTTTGACTAAATTAGGAATAATTCCTATGGTTTGAGGATCTTTACAGACATTCAAACAACGGACACAAAGAATATGCAGTCTTTGAAAGCCTATTTTTAGATTACACAAATTTCATCGAACTCACAACACTCGGCGCAGTGGCAATGAGGATCTACCTCTTTGCGCCACCCGTGCAGTATTTTATTCCACGCGTCATGCTCGGGAACGGTTGCAAATTATAGTGTTTCAGTAACCTGGATTATGAAATTAAAAAATAACATATCAATAATTAATGTCGTAAATAATAAGGGGGAATAAAAAGGACCGCCCGTTATTATTTACGACATTAATAAATTATTGATATGTTATTTTTTTACATACATACATACACAGATTCACGCCTGTTTCCCAGAGGGGCAGGCAGAGACTACGGATTTCCATTTGCTACGATCCTGACACACTTCTCTGGCTTCGTTCATTTTCATCACATATTTGTTTTTAATTAGTAAATAATTAAAATTACCTCGAGTGATTAACATAATGACTATCTAAAACCATTTCACGAAAAAAAACGGTAAATTAATTTTTCCAAACGAATAATTCTAATAAAAAAGATATGGTCAGGGTTATTTTGCACCACCAGTAGAATACGTGGTTAAAAGGAATTACACGATTTCAAATCAGCCTGTATATTTTAATAGTTATGGATTTAGGTTCCAAGTAAGAACTGACTGCACGAATGGCGTAGTGGTTTAAGTGGTCGCCTCGCCACTGACGCCGCGCCAAGTGTTGTCGGTTCGATCCCTACACGGGACAAACATTTTTGTGATCTACAAATAGTTGTTCCGAGTCTGGGTTTTCTTTGTGTCCGTTGTCAGAATGTTTGTAAAGTCCTCCGCAACACAAGAATTATTTCTAGAGCGGTAGTTGTCTTCTAAAAAAAAAACCGGGTACTTGTTCCTATGGTAATAGGAACAAGTACCCGGTTTTTTTTTTTAGAAGCCTGGTAATCTACCAGGCACAATTCAAAACTTCTGACTGCTACTGAAATTATTTTGACAGAACTACCTTATAACACAATGCCGGATCCGAGGATTTAAATTCAGAACTTGTACAAAAAAATCGCATTCACAATCGGCACCGAGTCAGTCTGATAAAAAAAGCAAGTATGGCATAAGTATAATGTGTAAGAACACACAAGAGACACCGTATAACCGTATGTAATCTTGCACATAATTCTAATAATTATGATCCCAATGAAATATTTCTGCTTTCCTTGTTGATGGCAGTTTGCCCAATGGCATGGTAATATATTTCCATTAAGCATATAAACTTATTCGACGAAATATATTGAACAACTTAGGTAACATTATATTTAAAAACTTAAAAGGTCTTCCAAATAAGAGCGTGTAAGAAAATCTATTAAATATAGTTAGTGATACACTATTGTTCTTTATTTAATCAGAGACACTTTGTCCGATCTGATTACGGTAAGGGTGTGCCCTTACCATAATCAGATCGGACTTATGATTTAAATCTTTGCTCCTACAAACACATTGCTGTCAAATATAACCTTGTCTTTAGTTAAGCGCAAGTTGTTATTGAAAGTTTCAGTTAATAAATTCACAGTAGCAGCACAAAGTCTGTGAAATTATCAATGAATCGTTATATGGGAAAAATGCCATAGATGGCAAATGTGAGTGTAATACTATAAATAACATACCTTTCCAAAAGTATGCAAGAGTGACGTATTTGCGTAAAAATAGAAGCAGTTTTCAGTTCCCACACGCAATAGCTCGCGTTTACCGGTGTGGCAATCTGACTTAATTCAGACGTACACTGTCCAGACAACAGCGCCGCACTAACGAACCAGGCTTGCAACAATAATGGCTGCCACGCACAACACATACCCCACTTTTATAAGCAAACACACAACCGTTTCATTCAGTTTAAAAAAGCTTTTGATTTAATTGTCTGGAAAAGCAAAAAGGCAATTTAAAAGGGAGATTCGAGCAAAGCGGCGTTTCAAACTCCCAACGTTAGGCTTTGAGAAATTTATTGCGATCACAAATAATCTTACGCTCAGTTTTTCTTTAACAAAACATTATTTTTAAATTCTTATACAAGACAAGTTCTTTACAGTAACGACAAGAAACACTCTGTTATTTTTGTGTGACCCATAAATTACAATTATATAGCTACTAACCCAAATGTATGGTTGAGTCACAAATTTTGTTTGACGAATGGCTTTATTGTGAACACAATGGAGGTGAAATAAATCAGAATAATAAAGCGCAATGCAAACACAAAACATCACGTCGTGTGTAGGTAGTCTAGTAGTTTTTATTAGGTAAATAACTAATATATAATATTAGCCATAAAGGTAAGCGGATATCCTGGTTTCTGATAGGCTGATCAACGTGATAAAATTGAAGCAATATCAAGTGATTTGATTGTGTGGTTCTTGCATGTTGATGATGCTACCAAAAGTGATACTCGGCTAATGTAAGTTCACATCACTGGTCTTTCTTTCTTACAGTGACTTCTTAATCCCTGCAAGTCTTTCTCATTAAAGTAACAAAATAATCTGAAGCTATTTGGATGCGTTTTGTGGTGCTATTCGTATTGTTCTGTAGGTTGAGACAGCGTGGATACTCCGCTGTATCTTACCAATTGCCTATACCTAACGTTCTATTGTTTTGTATGCGGATAAGCAATCTAAGGCGATCAGTTGTTAATGGGATACCTAATGAATACCACCGCTATGCGCATGTAGATCGTAGCGGTTTGTGCTCGGTTTAGCAGAATAGAACATGAAACAGGTTAATGGGAATGAATTACTGACTATTAGTATTATGAAGACCAGAAGCATAAGTGTAATGTGCCTTCGCTATTTTGTAATAAATATGTAACCAAAATCATAGAAAATTATTTTTAATCTCATATGTTCTTTCTTGTAACTGGATAAGTAGCGTTCTAAATTTGTTAGTACGGGTAATTATTATATGGTGGAAAAGACTGACTGCACGGATGGCGTAGTGATTTAAGTGCTCGCTTTGCCACTGCCACTGTGACGAGTGTTGTGGGTTCGAATCTCATACGGGACAAAACTTTGTGTGATTCACAAATGTTTGTTACGAGTCTGGGTGTTCCACTGTGTGTGTGTGTGTGTGCGTGTGTGTGTGTGTGTTCCCCGCGACACAGGATTCATTCCTAGTGCGGGAGTTGTATTTGAAAACAAAACAAAAAAGGAAAAACAATGGAATGCGTGCTACAATGGCGACGTAGCCGCAATTTCAGTGTAGGCGTGTGAGAGGGATAACGAAATATTTTCTTAAGGACCCACTTTTTATAATACATAATATTTTTATGATTTCTGCTTCATGCTGAAAATTTTTTTTTTGAAAATTAATTTCTATTGATTGTTCCGATATATTATATATTATCGATCAGATCGGAGGCGTTCTGGACAAAGGCCAGGTTAAGAGCACCTTGAACCGACGGGCGTGTATGAGGAATGTGATGAAAGTGAATGAAGCCAGAGAAGTGTGTCAGGATCGTAGCAAATGGAAATCCATAGTCTCTGCCTACGCCTCTAGAAAACAGGCGTGAATCTATGTATAATTATAATAATAATAATATTCTACCACATACACACAACACCATCTAGCCCAAACTAAGCAGAGCTTGTACTATGGGTACTAGACAATGGATAAACATACATATATACTTTTTTTTGTAGATACATACATATTATACATAGAAACACCCAGACCAAGACAAACATCCATGTTTATGCACACAAATGTTTGACTTGTGCGGGAATCGAACCCGCGACCTCAGGCGTGGCAGTCGGTTACACTCACCACTACGCCATCGAGGCTGTCATTCCATTTAAATAATCGGTATTATGTATTTCTGATTCAGACACAAGCTATCTCTTGGTATCTGCACAAACTGTAATTGGATCGCAGAAATGATTGGAAATTGGCAGGTATCATTTTTTCTTTCATATAAAGACATAACATAATTTTGTTTATTTGCACTGCATTATTTCAAGTGTCGTATAAAGTGTTTTTGGCCTATTTTATGGGATATTATATTATATATGTCCATAAACTAATACAGTAGCGACGGTTTTTGTACATATCTAGAACACATTTATAGGCTTCAGATTAGATAACATCTTTTTTACCATTATGAAGCATTTTCAATCAATATTATTTTGGTAAAATTGGCCGCATATGAATGTGGAATTTCCCTTATTATAAAGTTAAACATTAATGTTTTTCATTAACATTAATAAACTTCATTAATTATGGTTTATTATTAAATTATAATAAGCCAGATTAAAAATTTTTGTCTTGTCTGGAAAATTCCATTTTTGAATTTCCATTTTAATCTTTTTGGACTGTTTTCGGTACGTACAGGGAAGAAAGATAAACTTTAATTTCCGAATGAAATATCCACTTTTGAGAGTTATTCTCCAAACAATCCTGTCGAGACCTTACAGCAAAGAGGCTATCAAAATTTATAAAATTGTTTGTAATTTGAACAAAAATTATTTCTGAATTAATATTCATCTTTCTTTGCCGCTTGACTTTAATTAGGCTATGATGGGGCTAGTATAATCTTTGCTTAGATTTTAATCCTTTAAATTTCAATAAAGAGAAATATAAAAATCTTTTACAGATTTTTCTCGCGCTGATAACGGGGGCCAGAACGAAATTATTTATGGTCATTCGTCCCCCTTCAGAAACAGCGGGGATGGTCAGGAAACAATTAGTTCGGTCTGTCACCTCGTAGATAAGGTGAGGACAGATAAACACTTTTTACTGTTTGTCATGCTAAAGGAACAGACCAGACATGCAGCTATATTCCGAAAATTTTAATGAATTTAATTTGTAATTAAAATTAAATTTTTAATAAACAGATATATTATTACGGAAATAATATTTTTGATGTTTAATGTGTAGTATTACGTTTATTACATATTTTCTATTTTATTTACATGACTAAGTAGTTTTAATTTGTTAAAGATCTAATAACAAATTGTCGCTTTTTCAAGTAGAAACGGAGTAATGAACCAATTTCTGCATAAATATAATTTATGCACCAGAGAGTAACATGCGCTACTTATACTATAATATTAAAGCTGAAGAGTTTGTTTGTTTGGTTGAATGCACTAATCTCAGGAACTACTGATTCGTATTAAAAAAATATGTTAGTGTTGGATAGCCCATTTATCGAGGAAGGCTATAGGCTATATAACATCACGCTGTGGCCAATAGGAACGGCGGATCGAAGAAAAATGTTGCAAACACAGGGAAAATTCTCTTTTGTGAAGCAGACGAAGTGGCGCGGATCCGCTAGTCAACAATAAGCACGGTTCACGTGGATGACTTAATACTCTTAAAAATTACGGAAGCAAAGCTGTGGCTAAAACCTAGTCAAGAAAATATACCTATCAAGAGTAGCAACATTTAAAATTGGAACAAGCACGCTTTATGCTATAAAAATGTCTCCACGCATTCAAGATACATTCTAACGATTGCTTTTTATAAGAGATATGCAAAAGAGTAGAATTTACATATCACATACGCTTTTTGTTTAGAAAATTGTAAACAAACGCTGATCTTAAAGCAAAACACGTTGCCGCTGCACGTACCTCTGAGTGGTTCAGGACATTAGAACAAATGATGATGTATGAATTACTGGTACTGTGTTACTCAGAATTACCAAGAATTTAAGCACGTGGAAAGGTAAACATAAGAGCCAGATTGTACACGTGGTGTGTGATATTATGGAAGTTTTCGTTCATCTCGGCTTGAGGTTATGCATTCAGACCGTGGCCGATCACAGGATCACGAAGTCTCGAAATCGGTTCCTGTTTGGGTAGTGTTTTAAAAAAACATTTTATCCATAGCGGGTAAAAACGTCTGTGGCATAAATTTGCTTTTGTGACCGGTTACGACGTCTCAAGTTTAGTTTCCTATTTGGGAAAATTGTCACTGGATTTTGATCTTAGGAAAAGCATAAAAACAGTGGTGTCTAGAAATATTATTATGTTCAAGCAAATGGTAATAAGCTTGCTATAGCACTTTATTTTTTTTTTATACAACTAATGTGGCAAACAAGCATACCTGATGGTAAGTGGTCACCGTAGCCTATGGACGCCTGCAACACCAGAGGCATCACTTGCGCGTTGCCGACCCTTTAGGAAAGGAAGTGGGAAGAAGAAGGAGCGGGATGGAGAAAAGGGGGTGATTGGGCCTCCGGCACTCTCACTCACCGAACGAAACACAACAGTAGAAATAATGCAATTTCACGTCGGTATTCTGTGAGAGGGTAGTCCTTCCCCGATCGAGCCGGCCCATTCATGCTAAAATCAGCGAGGCTCTACTACTGCCAAGTCCTGTTCCGGATGGCAATAAATCCTGTATAGAGAGGGAATATGGCAAGAATAACATCCAGACAAAAAAACAACTATTTGTACATCACAAACATTATTGTTCCGTGAGGGAATCGGATCCATAACGCTTGGTGCAGTAGCGTAACTATATCAATCACTGCGTTATTCGGGTATCATTAAAGTTTATATCATATCCAAAATGTATATTATTCTTATATTCAATTATTCATTCTTAGATATGACTACAACTTTCTGTTTCACATTGTGTACATAGACTCCAGGCGGAAGCTCAGGAATGCCTATTAAACTGCACTCCACAAATTGCTAGCTGCCCAAGTTTGACTTTGGATAGTTCCGTTTAAATGAAGCCGTTAGATTAGACTCTTGCTTGGCTGTATGCCTATAATGATAACCATCAGTTACACTTCCGGTACAATATTGACAAACTGGATAAACTATTGATCGTCAACGCCGGATACAAATACATATTTTTCATCAGTCGGCCTCGATGGAGTAGTGGATAGAATAACCGACTGCCACGCCTAAGGTTTGATTCCCGCACAAGTCAAACATTTGTGTATGCACACATGGATGTTTGTCTTGGTCTGAATGTTTCTATGTATAATATGTATGTATTTACAAAAACAAAATTATATATGTCTGTTTATCCATTGTCTAGTAGCCATAGTACAACCTCTGCTTAGTTTGAGCTAGATGGTATTGTGTGTATGTGGTAGAATATTATTATTATATTATCAGTATCACGAACTTTACAAACATTAAAAACGCTTAAAACAGAGAGACAGTAATTATTTCTGAATAATAGAAATGTTATCCCCGTGAAGATATTAACAGACAATAATCGATGACCGATTAAATAACTGCGCCATACGTATTTAGTAAAACCAGCATTTTACCTGCAACGATCCATCATGGCAATCTTACTTAACACTAGGTTCCTTGGCTGCTATCTATACTAATATTATAAAGCTGAAGAGTTTGTTTGTTTGTTTGAACGCGCTAATCTCAGGAATTGAAAATTCTTTTAGTGTTGGATAGCTCATTTATCGTAGAAGGCTACAGGCTATATAATATCACGCTACGAACCACGGGGGAAGCGCAGTAATCATAAACGCGGGTAAAACCGCGGACACATCTAGTCTTTTATAAAATGAATATCCTATCTCAGCCGTATAGCTAGTAAGCTATTCGGCTGAGACAGTACATTCATCTGCCAGCATGGAGTGCCAGGCTTGAGCGGGAATGCTGAAGTTCATTCTTGGAGTAGAAGACCATGCTCTTACCAATTATTTAAGAATGACTCAACTCACCTGGAGAAGTATCCTCCCTTTTACAGGTAAGTGTAGTAACACTGATACTTATTTTCATCTAGTATGACTTTTTCAGAGTTGGTTTCGGGGTTCCACTTGCCTCTCATACCTATCATATACCAATCCTTTCTTTTTATGCTATTTTTAATATTTTCTAGGATGAACATCGGGTGACTGAAACCTCTAGTAGTGCATATAAGCATAGCCTAGGGTAACTACTCACCAACAAGACGTTTACTTTTGTTGCGTATAAACTTAATCTTCAAGTTCTAATAATATTTCACTTGTTAACGGAGTGTAAAAAGAACCATTTCCAAAGGGGTTACTCATGAGACAGTACAATATAAATGTTTTAGATGTGGGTATCATGCAATGTGCTTTGTTTAAACCTGGTTCGGAACTAGCATTGGCCATATATAAAATGGTGGCAGCCGCTCATGAATAACTTCCTAAAATCGTTATGATTAATATCTATTTCTGTTAATTTATATAATAAGTTACGATGGAATTGGCATATCCGTTTGGATAAAAATTCCTAAAATCAAAAAAGAATAAAGAAAAAAAAAAAAAAATTTAATTACTTTTCGCTTTCACTTTCGCAATGTTAACTAGCATTTGCAAATAAGACTAAATACTCAGAATTATTAGATAAGTCTCCTCTAAATCTTAGGAGTGCAATATATGTAAATATCGGATTTTGTTAAGGCTAGAGGCAAAGCTGCCATGTTGTATGCTATATCTAACATTGGTAATTGATGTTTCATTTTTGAAAGCTGGATGTTTCATATAAACGATCTGCTCCACTGCTGCTTAAAACCAGTACGATGTCAATCATGGCAACAGAATCGTTACCAAGTCATTTTTTAAGAATTTGCTCTCTAAACTTAGTAATCTAAATACATAACATCGCAGCATTGAAGCAGTCAACATAATCACCGCTCGGTAATCAAGAACGCAGTATATCTATTTCGCTCCTTAGCATAAAAAACCTATGTTGACAGTTATTAAAAACTAGCTTTTGGTCACGGCTTCTCTCGCTTGGGATTCGTACTTTTTCTGAAAAGGTACTGTATCTCCTTTTCTGTACGCCTGACAATGTGTATGCCAAATTTTATGATTATGAGTCGAGTAGGAAAGCGTAACAAACAAACAAACTCAACGTTCGCATTTATAATATTAATTAGGCTGCCTCCGTGGCGCAGCGGTAGTGAATGCGACTGCTATGCATGAGGTCTCGGGTTCGGATCCCGGGTCAGGCCAACAAAAACGAATTGGGTTTTTCTGTTAAGAAATCTTAATACGAGCTCGGTGTTAGGAAGTTGGCGGTATTAGACACCCCGTGCCTCGGAAAGCACGTAAAGCCGTTGGTCCTGCGCCTGATCTCTCTCCGGTCCCATCGGATCATTAGGGTTAGGGAACAGAGAGTGCACTTGTGTTTGCGCACATACTAATTGTGCACTATAATATCTCCTGCGTACATGGCCAGTCTCCGTTAAGATTGGCCGCCGTGACCGAAATTCGGTCTGGAGGACATTATTATTATTATTATATTGCTTTTTCACGCTCTTCGTTGATTAAAAACTATATTAATTAATTTAGTTTAACAAAAAACTATTGTTTTATAATTAAAGTTTAGTATATTTTGGCCAAAAACTTACCTCGTAGTCGTAGTTGGGCTAGAAGTAGATTGTGGTTTTAGCGCACAGATGGCTGTGGCGTGAGTGGTTATCTTGCTACTACCAATACACCGAGTGTTGCGGTTTAGGTCCCCGTATGGGACAAGACAACTGTGTGGTTCACAGAAATCCTAACTAATATTATAAATGCTAAAATGAGTTTGTTTTTTTGTTTGTTTGTTACGCTTTCACGCCTTAACTACTCAACCGATCAACATGATATTTTTCCATACACGTTGTCAGGGCATCAAAATAGGACATAGGGTACCTTTCTTCCAGAAAAAATAACTTTTGCAAACCTAACCTAACTTACATTTACGCGAGCGAAGCTGCGGGTGAAGACTAGTTTGTTATAGTCTGAGTACCTATATTTTGTACCTGTTGTATGAATGTTCCGAAAGATCTACGCAACAACAAGATTAAAACAGACTTACTAATTCTACTACGTTTTACTACTAATAGCAGGTACAAATAATGACATAAAAGCATTGCTAAAACCATTGAGAATATTCTAATAATAATATAATATTCTACCACATACACACAACACCATCTAGCCCAAACTAAGCAGAGCTTGTACTATGAGTACGAGACAATGGATAAACACACATAATTATATACTTTTTTTTGTAAATACATACATATTATACATAGAAACACCCAGACCAAGACAAACATTCATGTTCATGCACACAAATGTTTGACTTGTGCGGGAATCGAACCCGCGACCTCAGGTGTGGCAGTCGGTTACACTAACCACTACGCCATCGAGGCCGTTATATATTCCGCTTTAAGCTATTTAGGCACTGTAGGTATTTTTAGAGATCCGTACCTCAAAAGGAAAAAACGGAACCCTTATAGGATCACTTTGTTGTCCGTCCGTCTGTCTGTCTGTCAAATCCCTTTATCTCGAGAACGCGTGGAGGTATCGAGTTGAAATTAAAACGATATACTCAGGTCTACAGTCTCTTGAAGCTGTAAAAAAATCAAACTTCTAAGTTAACGTAAAAAAAGATACGGCCGTTTATGCCTCAAAAAACGTATACTTAGACACTTTTACAAATTATTAAACAAAGAATTATAAATCGATTGACAAACAGAGGAGAAAACATGGTAGAAGAAGTACTGAACTGTTTAGTCTTTACGTATCTCAATATGAACACTAACAGCTTACAATTTTCTTTATTGATAGTACCTACTGAAAGCCCGTCACTATTACGCAACTAAATAAAAAATCAACGGGTTGCACTCCGGGAGTGCCGGCAGAAGTGAAAACTTGAATATTAACGTTGTGCATTTTTGATATTTTAGAATGGTTAGTGAATAATTTTGAACGAATTGCTTTAATTATCAGTATAAAAGCACTATCATTTATGTCGTAAAATACAATATTCATTAATTGCGCTATCGTACACAAACATGACAATTCTCCCTCCGTCTTACGAATTTTCGATCAGGTCACGTGTCCTGACGCGAGTTTAACATTTTTTACCCATCACAAAAAAATTCACAACGCCGCTAAAGAAGGTACTGAACTGGTTTGTCTTTGCCTATTTAGATATCTATACATTCTAAAAATACACTTTCACGATTCGCCATAACAGATACCAGATAAAGGGTAAAACGACACACGTATATTTGCCGATATTGCCGGCGGTATTCGGGTGGCACTCCATTTAGAAGCGCGTTTTTGCGTCTGCCCCCGGCAACAGTCGGTTGCAAATTACATAATTTATCATGTCGACTAGGTATATGCTTGTTGAATAACATTTTCTTTGAGCGAAGGAAAAATGCTTCTCGAACATCAATATTCGGTCATGGGTATTATGATTTGAAGGGTGTTCATTGCTAGTTTTTTGTATTGGGTTATGTTGGAGTAAGTGAACCGTAACGTAATGGTAATGAAGCAGATAAATCGTTTTGTGACGTTACTGCGATCGAGTCCCTAAAGTTTTCTTCGTAAATATGGCTACTTGTTTAATTCTAAATATGCTTATAACGGATGGCGCAGAAAGATTTGGTCGGACTTGAAAGAAAAATTTGTAGCAGCCACAAATAGTAGTTTTGAGTTTGGCTGTAATGTTTGGCTGTAAAATTGAGTGACTTTAATAATAATATCTGAATGTATGGCTTAACATTTTTGTGGATTGAAGATACATACATATAAACAATCCAGTAAGTTGCTTGGTTGGCGTAGAAACTGATACCCTATCCGTTTGAAAATAGTGAAGCCACAAAGAACAAGAAGATCTTGTATTTATAGTATATATTTTATGTCTATGCCATAATGTATTGTACAAATCACGTAGTCGTCAGACCACTGCAACTACGCCGCTTAATGTAGGTTTGAATCCCACGCGGGACAAAAGTTGTGTGATCCGCAAATGATTGTTCCGAGTCTAGATGTACTTTGTGTCCGTTATTTGAATGTTTGCAAAGTATCCTGCGCGACAGGTTATTTTTAGTCCGGGAGATGTCTTTGTAAAACAAACAAGCATGTATTTATACAAATTTATAATTATGAATGATCAGATATTGATTGCGGGACCATTGATCTTGAGATCTGACACAAAAACATTAACTCCACAGAACGTTGTTTTGTGTTAAAATCACTGTGAATTTGTATGTGAATGTTCTGCGTAGGAACGTGGTTTGATCTGATACAATGAATGTTCTTTTCTAACAGCAAAGTATTATCAAGTAAATATCATCATCATCATCATCATCAGGCTATAATAGTCCACTGCTGGACATAGCCCTCCCCCAAAGAGCGCCATAGCGCCCTGTCTTCAGCTTGCCGCATCCAGCATCTGCATGCAGTCTTTCGCAGATCGTCATCCCACCTGGTCGGAGGGCAACCTACACTACGTCAAGTAAATAGCTACCTATAAAATAATAACTGAATACATTCATAAACCGCATAATAAAAAACTGATACAGAACTAATACGCCTCCGTACAATTCGCGTCACACAATCTTTATTACATAGACTTAATCATAACATTCCATCGAACGTAAATCGCTGCCAAAACTACGTTCGACAAACATCTATATGATATTTTTATTCGGACAAGAAAATCGGCAATCACCGGCACGGATAGAACACTATATCTATCCAACACATAGAAGCCCATTTACAGAATAACACTGATGTTGATACATATAAAGTTTTATGAGGGAACGTATCAAACATTTGTCGCGGCTCTAACAAACGGCTCTTTCTTTATCACGGCCCTCGGGATCGATATCTGCACCCTCTGAGGAAATTACTGTATGTGTTAAAGATGTGGTAAATACTTAATAGGTTTAGCTAACATACTCTGATTGGGATTACTTTAGGCTGTGGTGTTAATCCAATAATGTTCTTGTATTTCATTTGTTGTAAATTCTCGCACGATAAGGTTTTTGTCGTACGATTTTGTTAATTTTCGTATCGGCTACGTTATACGTTATCTGACAATTAATAAGTTTTTTGATAGGAAAAGGTTTAGTTTGGATATATTCTGTATTTTTGTGTGTTTTATTTATTGATTATTTATATTATCTTGTGGTAGCTGGGACTATGTAATTTACTTAAAGGGTAACATGTGCGAATTATTGAAGTGAAAACTTCTTTAGCGGCGTTGTGCACTTTTTTGTGATGGGTAAAAAATGTTAAACTCGCGTCAGGACACGTGACCTGATCGAAAATTCGTAAGACGGAGGGAGAATTGTCAAACTCGCGTCAGGGCACGTGACCTGATCGAAAATTCGTAAGACGGAGGAAGAATTGTCATGTTTGTGTACGATAGTGCAGTAAATGAATATTGTATTTTACCACATAAATGATAGTACTTTTATACTGATAATTAAAGCAATTCGTGCAAAATTATTCCCTAACCATTCCAAAATATCAAAAATGCACAACATTAATATTCAAGTTTTCACTTCTGCCGGCACTCCCGGAGTGCAACCCGTTGTTTTTTTTTTGTGTGTTTTATTTATTGATTATTTCTATTGTCTTATGGTAGCTGGCACTGTGTAATTTACTTAAAGGGTGACATGTGCGAATTATTAAGGTTTCTTGTGTATGGTTATATCGACCGTTTACACTAGGCATTTATGTATAATTGTTACAAAAAAGTGATTTAAAGTTATACGAAAATTGTATGACCCCGCTTTCGAATATTGATCAATAATAGTTGCCTTCTTCTCCTTAGCCTTTATTATTCCCAAGTCACTTGGGGTCGGCTTTTCTGGTCTAACCGGATTTGACTGGATATCAGTTTTTACATGGAGCGGCTGCCACCTGACCTCCGCAACCCAAAAGCTAACGATGCCGTAAGACTAGACCAGTGTCAGGATATTAGAGGGCACTGACTTCCCAATAACGACTGCCATATATGTTCATGGCAGCCGGGACCGACGGCTTAACGTGCTCTCCGAGGCACAGAGAGGCGATAATTTTCAACCAATCAATATCAATAATATTTGTCACTGATTATTATTCGTATCATACGACTAATTGAAACACGCTTTATATTGCTATGTACTCAACCCTCTAGGGCGGTTAATGATCAAAGATGGGGACACGTTATTTTTGCGTAATAAAATGTTCAATCAATACAGTAGTCTCACGCATATTTTTATCGACAATCGCCTATTTCTAGTACACACGATGTATACCTCCCATACACTCAACTTGCGCATGTGGGGGGGGAGGGGGTAATATGCGCAAGTTGATTAGTTGAGTTGTTGTTATATGCAAGAGCCATTACTTACAGATTACTATTTTAAATATTTAGAAGCAATATAATATGTTTGATACAAGTTACGTTATATTGTCTTCTGTTTACGCGAATGTTATTAATATTTAATAAATTTATGTTATTCATTAAAATTAAATTAAAATAAATCGGGGAAAGTGTAAACATAAATATAAATAGTATAATAGTGTAGTAATAGTATAAATAGTTTTAATAGTTTCAATAATTTAATTAGCCTAAACATTAGTAAAGTTTAATAGTAATAGGTAGTAGTGTAACAGTTTTCTAAAAATGTTGTAATAAAGTGTCAAATAAACAACGCGATAAAATCCGTATATAGTAGTTTAATTTCAACAAGTTACGTTATCAATGTCTCTATTAAAACAACAGTAACATCTAAGTAGCGGTAATTGTTAAACTACCTTAACCAAATCAATGTTTGAAGGTTGGAGTTAGAATAGCTTGTACCACGAAAACCTGTATGGCTGAGAAAATGTCATGCTCAGATTTTGGAGCCGTCAGTATTTTATTTGACTGCTGTGCATGTGATCTAGACTTTTATTCCGGACTGGGTATAGATAAAGGTACTTATATCTATATTTCTTTCTTTCTTCTTAAAACAATGCATACGAAGTAGCGGGCAGAAGCTAGCCTGTATATAATGTAATTAATGTACTTATAATGCACTAAATAGTTTTAAATAACATTAGAGACCAATATAATACCCTCATTAAAAAAAAACAACGGGTTGCACTCCGGGAGTGCCGGCAGAAGTGAAAACTTGAATGAACGTTGTGCATTTTTGATATTTTGGAATGGTTAGGGAATCATTTTGCACGAATTGCTTTAATTATCAGTATAAAGGTACTATCATTTATGTGGTAAAATACAATATTCATTTATTGCGCTACCGTACACAAACATGACATTTCTCCCGCCGTCTTACGAATTTTCGATCAGGTCACGTGTCCTGCCGCGAGTTTGAAAATAATTCTCCCTCCGTCTTACGAATTTTCGATCAGGTCACATGTCCTGACGCAAGTTTAACATTTTTTACCCATCACAAAAAAGTGCACTACGCCGGTAAAGAAGTTTTCACTTCAAAAACAGCACCATTACAAAACAAAGGAAAATAGGCTGCTAATTTTAACGTACCCTAAAAATAAGATTATGGGCTTTACTATCGAGAATGTAGTCTATTCATTATTTTATGATAATAACAGCAATCAGAATATAAATATTTGTTGTCCTGATTGCGACCGACGAGGTTCAGTTTGCCCGCCATTCACTACAGAAGGTAACTGATTATAAGGCAAATAAGATAAAATTTTACGAGAGTACGCGTGATGCCGTGATAAGTTTGTAGTGGAGGTATAATAAGAGCCTTTTCTTTATCTTGGACCCTTGGGACCAATAACGTGTTCTCTAAGGAAATTAGGAAGTTGTTGTGCTAAATGGTAGGTAGTAAGAAGGTGAAGTATTGGATGGGTTAAGATATTTAGAAAACATATTTACAGTTCAATTTTATGAAATTAATTGTACTAAAATTAATTCTATCGGTTTAGGTGACAATTGTTTAGTATCAATGTCTATATCGACGTATATTTACACGCATGTTACGCATTAAAATCTAACTATTTTAAAGGTTTTAATGTGATTTATTTATAAGTACATTATTTTCTAAAAGTCGGGCAAATTTTAATATTTATTATATTAAACTTTTCCCGACTTTTCAGTAGCCATATTCACGGGTAGACTCTTGATGGTGTTGTTTAAATGTATTCAAGTATAGTATTTCAAAAGGCCCAAACATTATATAAATATTGATCTTTCTGTTCACGCAGAAAAAGCTTAAAGTGGCATAAAGTCTTGGATCCAGCGACAGATTATAAAACATAAAGAAGTTTTGTCTGAGAAATACCAAACAAACTATTGAAAAATAATCAATTACCTGTCGAATCTTATAACCAAAAATAATGAATTCAAGATTTTAGTTTGTTCTGCCTGGTAACAAGCAAATAATTTCATACAATTTTTTTTTTATGTTTATTAAAGGGTTTTTTATCCACAAGGATACGCTAATCCCATCGTACCTTATCGTACACAACCAATTTTTAACTACACATTTCAGATTTATCCATTACAAACACCAGCTTTAAACATAAAATCTTTTACCTGCTTAGTATAAAACTGAAGAGCATTCCTCAACTCAACTGAAGCCGACTGAATAGGGTTTAATGGCTCTCAAAATAAGTTTCAACTTTACCTCCCCTTTGAACATAAAAGAGAACATGATGTATTGTAAAATGTCAGGAATTACGTCTTTATTTCCCACAAATAGGCCCCTGATTGTGATTAGTCACGTTTAAGAGTCTGTAGCCAGTTATTCAATACGTAGTTTAAATTCTTTACGAAGGTATATGTATGTGTTTGAGGAAACATAGCTACGTTGCTAATTGAGTATTTCCACGTAGTACATAGTGTATTTGTTCTATATATGTACCTAACTATATATATAATTATACATATAAAAAATATCTTCCAGACCATTTGTTGGTTACGGCTGCCAAATTTAATGTAGACTGGCCAGCTGCACAGGAGATATTATAGTGCACAAGTGTCTGCGCAAACACAAGTGCACTCTCTGTTTCTTAACTTCCATAATCCACTGGTACCGTAATATACATAGCATAGTTACGTTGCTATACTTCAGGAATTAATTTATCAGCGCAATCACTGGGTTACTGGCTCAAATAACAACTGTTGCGATTTTTTCAATACAAATTTTCGAGCGGCGATTAAGAGTTTGGAAGGCTCATTCTTTCTTTCCTTTTTCCTATATTTCAGTTCTTTTACATCCGCGACGCGTGAGTGATTGCAAACGGTTAGGTAACCTTACCATTAGGTAGATTGTATGCCAATTCACCATCATTTTTGTATAATAAAAATTACAATAACACTGCGATATAATTATCACGCAAACATAACCACAGGGGCTCATACAAAGGTGTTAAAATTGTATTTATTAAAATAATTGTCGAACTATTAGCATAGAAAGTACATAATTATATGAATGAATAGGATTACAACAACAAATGAGTGCATTTTTAGTTGCTGGTCATGTGTTTTTATGTGTAAGTATATTAAAGCTCAATAGAAAATGCCTTAAACCTAAATAACCGACGGTTTAGGCAGATAAGTATTACATCCACATTGCAACAGCTAAGCTTTTACGTCCTTGGCAAGAGAGGGATGCCTATAACCGTCTACAAGGCTCAGTTTCAGACTTTGTGCTTTTATTAAGAACTTCTTTACTAACTTCTGAGCCAAGAAAAGTCTTATTGTGTTGTTCACAACACAATAAGACTTTTCTTGGCTCAGAAATTAAACTGCCACCTCATGCATAACAGTTGCATTCTCTACTACTGCACCAGTAAGGCAGTCTATGGAAGCATTAAAATAGAATACTTTTTTTTCTCAATTACTGTTAAACTGCGAACATTTTATTATACCTTAGTATGCGTTTTTAAAGGGGTGCGCGATGTCGTGCGTGTTGTATGACACGAAAAAGAATATTTTACATCCCTAGCTCGTATCTCTCCCTCGCATGCCACGCGTCAGCAAAATATAAAACCTTCGATTCATTGAACCCTCTTCCACCAAAGCTAACGGGAGCTAAGTTATGAAAAGGATACTATCCTATTGATAGACAATATGACATGTCTATGCATCCTTCTATACTTGCGTAGATGTAGAGGTGCATGCCGGATATGGCTGGTTGGAAAGTTAGACGTATTGGAAACACTGCCTCCTCTCATTATAAGTAGGAGCAAGGCATTAGTCCTCAAGCTATGTTTGGTTTAAGATATATTTTCGAGCATACATGTTTCTTAAGGTTATGCCCGTTTGACCAAGTGTTTTTAATTAACAAAACCAAAGCTTATACAAATAGACCATAAGTTAAAACTATAAAACCATAATAAGTACAGTGCTGTAGTTTAGAAACGTATTATTTAATTCTAATAGTTACTTTAAAATTGATAAATACAAATGATATTAAGATTTTGTTTATATTTTGTTTATATTATTCTTTCTTTCAATGATATAAGAAATACTTCGCACCCATGTCTAAAAAGTTAATAGAAAAGTGATTACTAATTAATGACTGCTAGTTAAAAATCTCAATCATCCATCATATTGCTCGAATTTAATTTCATAAAATCAGCTCCAACTCGCTCTCACGGAATATCAGTTGAAGCATTCGCATTCTCGAACAAAAAGCGACAACATTTCTCAACAGTGCATAATAGTACGATAATGAACAATTAAAAGTCCATTCACGTAGACCAAGTTTGCCGCAGAAAACAATTCAATTAATTAATAGTACACAATCTGAGAACAAACCATTAACCACGAGTCGTGACCGTTTTTTCCTGTTCAGTGTTTCCTCTCTCACTCACCGATTAATGATTCAAACCTTTAATCCTCAGACATTAAGCTAAACAACTTCATTCTTGATTGCATGATTAGGATGTAATGTTTGTAGATAAATAAATGAAACAACATTAACAATATTAAAATGTTTCGAGAGGAGTACAGTTTTGTTTGGTTTAGAAGGAGTGATGAATCATGTTGGCTAAAGAATAGAGACATTTGAAGCAACTTTTGGTCTAAGGGTACATTGTTATGGATACATGGCATCATTATTGCTTATCATTAGCATGATATAAATGAGCCTTTTGATCATATTTGTAGTCATGTAAAAGGAAATATAATTACACAATAGAAAGAACTTCTGAAAATTACACGTCGTTATGTAAATATTTAAAAGGTATATTTTAAAATATTCGTTTCTGTACAATTTAATCATATCGTGACATGATGATTAAAGCATTATCTGGCTGCCAATCATAGTTATAAGGGTGACATTATGTCGCGAGTCTAGCCATCCGATGATTTTGAATTATATATTATTATATAAATTAATTGGGATTGGATGAATTAAGATGTTGATTAAAATTATTTAATAATATAACAATTATAATGATTAATGCATATATTTAAATCATAATTTAATCAGTTATATGCTTGAGATTAGTGCCACTCGATACAAAATTTAATAGACACTAAACATTCGCACACTGAGCTTCGAATTAAATTTAACAAAGCCATGTACGATATTACATTATTTAAAGCCTTCCTAAAATTATCATTAAGTAAAGAATCTGAAAAATAAGAAGGCCTATTAAATGGAACCGATAACAATTGATGCGTATGTACCTATTCGAATACATGCGCGTCAATTGTTACCGGCTCCATATCATTAGAATGAAATTCATTCGAATAATTTTCAGATACAGTTGTACATAATATGTTTTTGTACTTTGCATGGTCGAGGACGCCGTGCACGCACTTATGAGTAGTGTTGTCAACACATTCGAATATAATTCGATTGCAATTGTGCACATCGCTGTCATAAACACAAACTGTCAATTTAAAACGTGTCGACACAAATCACTATACTGCCAAACACAACAGGGTTTGCACTCAACATTTCCAATTACCATAACTCCGGAAAAGCATCACTGAAATTCACCAATTCTGCGCTAACTAAATTAAGCTGAATATATTTTTCCAAAAGGTCTACAGTTCACTACACACTGTTGTTTGTCTGGAGCGGGAGTGTTCCGAGTGCCATCATCATCAGTCAGCGTGGCCCGTAATTACTTGTACAGCTCTACAGGACGTGGAACGTGCTTGTGGGAGCCCTGATATAAGTAAGGTTACCACACCGAGTTTAAAAGCTCCTCAACTGTAGCGTCGAAATGTTTTAAAGGTTATTATTCTTGAAATATGAATGAGATTATGAAAAAGTTGAATTAAAATATTATGACTAACTTCGTCGCATTTTACTGTCATAATTAATTCAGCCGTATTAAAGCCACTACTGAAAATTTACTTGAAACATAAAATTAAATGAATCATAAAATGATGATTTCATTTTTGGAAATTGTCTATTTATTTTATTATAAATGAGTTAAAATCAATCATAAATCAGGACTTCAAGCCCCGACTTTCGCATTCCGTGCTGTCCCTTTACCAACGAAGCTATCCATGGCTTTGTCCTACGAGTAAATTATTATAGTTTTCGCCTATAAGCATCTTAGGCGACGCTGTTCTGTATATATTGCATAAATCATAGAGCTAAGCGATCAGCAAGCGACATGTGGCAGAATTCTAGTAACGAGTAACATGGTCCTAAAATTACTTACGAAATTTTGGGCAAAGCATGCTGTATATAAATTTCCACTCATGAGGCAGGACTAAGAATAGCTCCCAAACCACTATCCAAGAGATAGTAGCTTACCATCATAAGTGTTAATGTGTGACCTAAATGAAGAAATAAGATTCAAGTTTGACTTTGCTGATAATCCAAGCGTGCACACATTTACGGATCTTACGATGTCGATGCTTCCTTCATAATTTACTTTACTGTCATTTATAAATGCATGATTATTCAGTATAACAAATACTCTATCATGCTACTATTCTACATGTATTTTAAATGTGCCAGATTTGTGAGGATATTTGGGTGTTTATTTAATCATACGTAAAGCATCTAGCGGATTTGAATGAAATTGGTATATATTTTTTTTAGTTTAGAATAATAATTATTCCTTTGTCTCTGGATCTTACAAAGATTCAGTCAACCGACGTAGAGAACACCTAGCCTCGAGACAACTATTTGTGGATCTCACTATTTTGTGTCTCGTTTGGAGATTGTACCCTCAAAGCTCATAAACCACTTAATTAATAACTTTTAAACTTTCACGTTGCATGATATTGACGTTTCGACCAGGTTACACTGGCATTGCTGACAAGCTTGTGACCACGGCCGGTGTAATCTGGTCGAAACGTCAAGCCTATAAAAGGTAAACATTATGCATGATCGCATTAATACCCGTTAAATATTATATATAAACCACTTAGTTACACAAGTGATGTTAAATTGTAACATCACAAGTCTAGAATAGCTAGTGTCAGTAATGAATAATAATGTATGAAATAACCACAACATATTTAACTTGGATTGTTCATAAACTACGACGGGTTTCGCATTATGCTCGACATGTATATTGAACTGTTCCGTCAATAGCAATTTAAATTCACAGAGATGGTGACAAACCAATACTGAATTTTGATCATGTTTATCGATTCATGACATGAAAATTCATAGGCGGTTTGAATACACACAGAAACTGTAGCCTTTGAATTCGATTGTAATGTAGAGTTCTTTGTTTCTCCGTACGCGTTTTTACCACTCTCATTTAATAACATGGCAAGATGTATAGTCGTATAAGTAATAATTTCGCAAATGTACTGATTTTTGGCACCATTTTAAAGCTGCACAGCGTCTGCAACTGTGCCCGGAGGCCGGGAAAAGAGCTACCCTCTGTTACGCTGGACATGTAACCATATCTAGTGGATTCTGGGTGTCATACTAAATTGCCTCGGTGGCGCAATGGTACTGGATGACATTACTGTACATTAGTACTTAAGTTCAATTCGCATGTTGAGCCAATAAAGATTTTTGTTTTACTGACAAGAAATTTTCAACAGCAGCCTGGAGTTAGAATGTTGCCTTAGTGCCTCAAAAATCACATGACGTCATTGCTCTTTCATCGGTCGAGTCAATTGCCATCCAATAGTATTGCAAAAAAATGAACTTTTATTTGTATGCACTTGTGGACTATAATATCTCGTAGATCGTCTCCATTAAAATAGTCCGCCAAGACCGAAATTCGATCTGAATATTGTATGGTAACAATTTATCATCAGGTGAACTGAAATATAAATTAGTATAATTAGATACATACTTTATACTCAAATAATGAAGAAAATTTTACTTAAAAAATACTACGTTATATCTTATTACTACTCAATTGTATGCGCAGAAACTGTATTAAAATTCTTTTGAATATTCTTAGCAAAATACAAATAATGCCTGAGTTCTTTCAGTATTCAAAAGAGAAACCTAAAAACCTAGCTTTAAGATTGTACCTTTGTGATTTTAAAGCTTCGTTTTATAGAAAAGTGCTTAAACCTTAAATGGAAATTTAACCTTACAAAAGGGTAGATTCCTAATTCTGGCAACACTGTAACAAGTACACGCTTCGTGTGGTAAGTTGTATAAAGGCTTTCGCATACTAGCAATTTTATACAGCAGTACTTTCATTTCATAATGTTTTGATTTTGATATAGCATGGAAAATAATTTTCAAAGCAACGATTATATTAAGTTTATTTATCAGAAAATAAAGCTTTTTATTCTCAAATGGCTTGCGTTTGACCGCGAATTCACTTCATACTAAGCGACGATGTGGTCGACGATGGAGCATGCTTGCCTGAAAGGTACCTATTTACTCACGACTTGAAGATGCCCAGATTGTACTCATCGGGCAAAACAAACATGGGTTGATAAGTCCCACGCCTCTATAGGATGTATTATAACAGTGGAAATAAAGTGTTTTGTGCGTATTATGAAGTATCCACCATGTAGCTGTGGCGCTAGTCTGTTTGTCTGGTCCTCTGATTGTAGAATGGGGAAGCAGGTATCTAATTATGTAATTCCTCTGTACTCTCCGAAATGCAGCCGATAGAAAACGTGTAAAATACACCGTAATTTCATAGATAAAGATCCAAATTGGTAAGAATCAGTTATAGTTTAAGGTTCCCTATTTATTCGCATAAAATTATATGCCATAATTTAACTTGGCATACTTTTACTTATCATAATAATAGTTACGCACAATATTGATTTGGCATAACTGTTTAGGCACAATTACTTTAAGCATAATAATTGTTAAGTATACTATTCTAAAGCATAAATTTTAAGTTTTGTGTTTGCTTTTAATTAAATATTTTTCGTATATAAAATAAAAATGTTGGCGGCTTAGGGGTGGCCCAAGGGTCACCTACGCCGCATCCTAACTTATTGTTGCACTATGGTACCCAAGTTATATATGCCTTATAACTTTATGCCAATCAAAATTAGGGCAAATAGCATTAGCCTAAATGATATTTCTGCCTACTGAAATAGTATGCCAAAAAACAATTATGTTAAAGCATTATAATGAGAAAAAAAATGCCTTACTCGTTATGCCAAACTAATTAAGGACAAAAAAATTTGTCGAAACAAAGGACTCTCATAATTTAATACAAAATGCTATTTGCTGTATCTGTACATAAACAGTTTGCAATATAACTAATATATGAATAAATACCTTATGACTAATGAGGCGACGTACTGACACAGTATAACAATGACAGTGAAACTGATATACTTTTAAGGCTTATGTCAAAAATAGTAAATTATCACCAAAATTAAAACCGCAGTTTAATACCAAAAATATTAAATGCACAGCAAAGAGATCAAAATAAGTCGACGAAGCCCCGCTTCGCGGAGCTCCTATTTTTGGGTCAGTTTAACACGTTCATAGCCATAAGAAAAATTGAGTTTCATTCAGATGGCCAAAATAATTTTTTATTATTTATTTTGCTCGAAATAGCTCAGCATATCATTTAATATAAGTACTCATAAAAGTTGTATTCCTTCCCCAGTGGCCGGCGTAAACATTGTAGGTTCACAGTATAAAACCAGGCAAAAATATTTAATGGAGTTACCGGAGTTTATTGAATTATTTCGTTAGTTACAGGGTAACCATATAAAAAAACGATGTTAGCCGCATGTTGCGTGTACAACAACATTGCACGCAGTAACTAACTACATTTGCAACTGGTGATTTAGTTTTTGTTGCCGTAAAAGAATTAGTTAACTACGATTTGCATCCTGTTTGTAGCCCTTAGTTATCTCGTTTCTGTTGCATAAATTTTCGCTTATATTTACAGGTGATTGTAAAGTGTTTGATTCTTGTGTTGAAAATGTTTTCTATTAGAAAATTCTCTTTAGCAGCACGGTGGCTGGACACTGGACATATACTGAACAACATACAGGCCTACATATTCCGAATCTACGCACTACGTAAAATAGAGAAATATAATACAACTGCTTTTTGAAATTCGTTGATATAAAATAATAAGACACCATAAACCATTAATCCTCTTATGCCGTCAACTGTCGATCGACCTCCTAGAAGTCTATGTCAAAATACGAGCATCTGTCGAGACGCCTCTAGGAGGCGTCCGATCGACCTCTAAAAGGCGTATAAACAGATGCGTATATTTAGCATGTTTAAATTATGACTGATTTATCTAACCTTAACAAAAGGGTATGGCAAAGACAAAGGATAGCATATAATCACATGCTACGTATATTAAACAAATGAATATCTGTTCCTTGAAGTGACAGTTGCGCAAAGTTGCGGCCATACATTCGAGCGGTAATAGAGAAAAGTTTAAAAAATACAGGCTTATTTATTATTTTTTCCACCATCGCGAACTTTTCAATTACATATAAAATATATTCAAGACGATAGTCAGGTTTAGAAATAAATTGTACCACTTTCGAACACTTTAAGTCAACGAGAGAGTAATCAAACGGCTACAGTATTTAATTTTAAAACAGCTATTTATCGCAATGAATTGGACAACATGAGACTGCAACAATGCACTCACATACCCACTTTTGACCATAGCGACACTCTTTTCAAGATTTTAGTTATTTATGTGTGCATTTGATTTATTAGTTAAAAATCCACGTTATTTGGCTTGCACATATTTTCAGTAAGAGTAGTTTGATGCTATATGTATTTCTGCTTTTGCTGTGACGTTACACATTATCTCTGTTTTAGCCTAAATTCTATCCTCTTAGCTGTCGTTTAAGTGGCCGTTTACCAGAGTCTCTGAACTAGCCAGAGAATGTCGCCTTAGTAAATGTTTTATATAAATCTGTATATTAATACGTGAAGCGAAAACTTTGGATCCTTTTTTACGAAAATTGGGCGGACGGAGATGAAATTTCGCACACTTATAGTTTATACAGAGAAGAAGTGACAAATGTTATTTTTTTTTAAATTATGCGTAAATATACATTAAATTAATAAAAAAACAGTACACGCACACAACCATGCATTTGACACACGCAGTGGAAGCGCGTTACTATGGTTACATAATATATCAATATATAATTACATATATCAGCAATATCTTACAGGCAAACTTTGGTCGAATTTCGAGCACTAGGCGACCGTTAGTAATTATAAATCTGTTAGCTCAATGCCGTAATACTCCCCTAATATTATTTCTTTTTTTATTTGATAAAAGGTTCTATATCGAAAGTAAACTTGGATTCTAAAATCAATCGCGGAGTTTTCTACCTGTATTTTATTTGCTTCTATTTGGCTATTGTTTAGCCAATTCGAGGAAATTTCCGATATGTTTTTAGATTCATGAAATACTGAGAAAAATGTCTATTAGTTTAATTTTCAAGAGTGCTGTTGCTCTTTTTTTAATTAACCGAAAGGAAAGTAAAAACACGCAAGTACACTTACACTCAAAATGTTTTACAAAAAGGACTTTGCTTATAGAATATTTTGTAGGCACCTTTCTTTCTTCTTTTTCTTTCCCAAAAAAGAAACTTAAGCATTCAAAATATGTATCTTGAAGTTGGTGTTTAGCGACTATGAAGAGATCCTGACTTCGATTATAGTTTAATTGAGTATAGATAATTATATAGTATAGAGATATTTCATTTTTTGCAAGACATTTGTCAGTAACGCTAACGACAGATGTCTGGCAATTTCTAAGGATGATGCTATTGTGCTAGCAGCAAAATGGAGGTGTTCTACACTTTTCCTTAATCCATTAGTGTTATATGTGCGTGAGACATTTCTGAATACGTTTTTAAGCACTTTATTATTGTTGTAAATTCTGATTTAAAAAGAATCCTTATTCCTACAGTACAATAAAGATTTAAATAATTGTCATATTGAATAAAAATATAAATTTTTGGATCCAATCATTTTTATCTAATGCTATTACCCAAATCAAATACCGAATGCATAGTGACAATATATTAATATCCATGCAGTGAAGATAAATAAAAGAATATATTATGTAATTTAAAACTATAAATAATTGATTTCTAATTATTGTAAAATTTTATTTAACTTGTTTGTAATACCTGTATTCGACAATATTATTGTCGTTTTTCTTTAATTATTTTGAAATGTATTGTTTATTTATCATTGGATAATATTTGATCATGTACGTACATATTCAAAAACATGATTTATTTTTAAGCTAAGACATGAATCAAAAATCCTCAAAGATGCCAATACATTCACACCTACGTAACTTCAACTACATAATAGGCCACATACATATACAGGCCAAGCTAAAAAAGTGTGCTGCAAATACTTTGACTTGGAACCATATTTTTCAACGCATCTTATGTTGATTCGTGGTGATGGTCAACGCACAAAGCCCTTTAGCTACGGTTCAGGCGTAACGGAGCCCAAACTGCCACGATATTGGCACACCTCATTAATTCCAATGTTAACTTTTCTCGTAAATCAATGGTGACTTTGGATATTTCATACTCCATTTTGTGAAAATATATTTGCCACTTTTGTCTGTTAAATCGAACACTTTTTTCAGTCTGGTTGTCTTTCGTGCCACTGTTATAAGTTGAACCCTGAATCAGAAGATATTTTTGGCTTATAAAAAATAACATAATATCTACATAAACTGCTTCGGTAGCAAACCATTAGCGAAAGACTACTGTAAATGAAGTCTCGGATTCGATTTCCGGATCAGACAAAGTATTATTGAGTTTTTGAGCATTTCAGCGCAAGCAGTCTAGAAATACGGCAATAGGCACGGCCTCTACTAAACGGAACCTAAAGCCATAGTTGGCAAAATGTGAGTGTAACACACCATTGTATCCCTTCAAGCATAATATGGGCATGGACTATGTATGAGTAGGTGCTGTAGAGTTAAACAGAGACTATTGTTTCAGAGGTACAGGGATAATTCTTATATCGTGGTGGAATTTACAAACTTTGAAACAACGGACCAATGAATACCCGGATTTGGAACAATTAATTCTGGATCTCACAATCTTTTATTCCTAGGTTTTGACCACTAGGCGCATATCGGATACGTGACTACATAAACCAATGTATGGAATCTGGGTTTACTTTTTCTTTGCCATAGTTTTACATGTGCTCTAAATAATATTTTATTTAGAGCTGTTTCAGAACCTACAAAAAATACAAATAATAACATGATTATATTTGTTTCTCTTTCATGGGTATTTTCCTAATGTGTTAGGGAAAACTCGGGCCTTTGGGAGGCTTTTACGGGGACATGGGTCCAATTTTAGTTTAGAGTGAGATGAGACATTTACCGAGACAGTAGCTGCGGCAAGTGTAGGAGACTATTTTTACATATGCAACCAACTCAACATGATTATATTATTATTAACATTTTCCAGAATAAATGGCGTCCTTTTTGCTATCGACCAAGACAGCTCTAAATTCTGTGATATTACTAATTCTTATATAATGAAGCCAGAGAAGTGTGACAGGATCGTAGCAAATCGAAATCCGTAGTCTCTGCCTATCCCACTGGGAAACAGGCGTGAATCTATGTATGTATGTACTAATTCTTAACAGAATCCAGTATCATTTCATCCGTACCAAGTAATCTAGTCCGGTAACCTACCCTGTTGGATAATTATTCAGACTTAGACTTATTCAGACTTACTATATTATAAATTTAACTAATAAAAATTTGATTACATAGTCGTGCAGATACGATGCGGTGAAAATTAGCGTTAATTAATATTCTAAACACTGTATTTTATGTTTAGCGGTTAGATTTGATATTTATTTAAAGTGTAATCTTTGTATCAGTTAATTTAAAGTTTATAAAGCCTACAGATGATAGGAATAAAATTATCCTTTAAATTCTAAAATAAATTGGTAATACTCTGTTATTACTCAATCAATCAACCAAGTCAGTCAGCTAGACATAAGCCTCTCTCATTTTACACTACAACATTTGGTCTTCAGCCTAGCTCATTTTGTCCAACCCAGAGACCTTTCTGGTGATGTGCACTCATAGCCAGTTGCACTCACTGATCGGTAAACGATTAGCGAGGTTAAGCAACTTTGGGTGCGGTCAGTCTATAGATGGGTGACCGCTGAGTGGTATTTCATCTGAGCGTCTCCATGTTTCGGAGGACACGTAAAGAGTCGGTCCCGGTTGTTGTCAAATTGACAGCAGTCGTTAAGCCATGTCAGATGCCTACGGGCGGCTTGAACAACTCTTGACAACAGGTTGGCCACTAACCACACGAAAATAAGAAAAAGAAGAAGGTGATGTGTCTGTCGTAAATAGATAATCATTATTTATTTGCTTTATTTTACATAATAACTCGAACATTAATTGCTTTATCTTAGCGTAGTTCAGCAGACTCTCACGAGACGTATCGTTTGGATCTTACATACACAACAATACAACAGAAACTGACATAACTATATTTAGTAGCACTAAAGGTACTTCCACACAGACCGGTCTTGGGCCACCCGCATCCAACCGCTTCCCGCGACCTTTACCAGGTCGTCGGTCCACCTTGTGGGAGGCCTACCCCTGCTGCGTGTTCCGGTGCGTGGCCGCCACTCTAGAACCTTTTTGCCCCAGCGGCCATCGGTTCTGCGTGCTATGTGCCCTGCCCACTGCCACTTCATCTTGGCTATCCGGAGAGCTATGTCGGCAACTTTAGTTTTCCTGCGGATCTCTTCATTTCTGATTCGATTCCGCAGGGAAACCCCGAGTATAGCTCTCTCCATCGCCCTTTGCGTGACCTTGGGGAGGCCTATGTCCAGCAGTGGACGTATTTTGGCTGACATGATGATGATAATGAAAGGTACTTCTTCACACTAGCCAATGAGTACTTTTATTTCCAGTATTTTTTTAAGTACTATGACGATACAATATGATTACACTAGAAAACTTTTGTACAGGACTGTATCCATACATCCAATTTACTTTTCCTGTAAATAACATCACCCGTTAATTTGAAAGGTGCATTTAGTTCTAATGGGGAACGAAAACATGTTTGTGAAATTGTAACTTCCAAGTTTCAAATTAGTTTAATTGAATTATGGAACTCGGAAGTCGTTTTGTGGTGCACGCAAAGCTCATCACGAGTTTAAAACGAGTAACGGGAGCTGGATAGATAATTAATGTTCAATAAATTGTTGACAAAGTTATTGGTCGGGGTATAGTCACGGAAATGATAATATGGTAATAATCGATTAAAAATTCTTAAATATAACAACATAAGCCCGGTCTAAAAGCCTCTTTTTAGTATGATAATGGTCAGACCATAGTCCATTGAGCCAGCTTAATGGACTATGGTAGATTATCAGACCGTATACATCTTCAAGAATATTTTTATTATTTCGTAGAATTGTCTAAAGTTTTCCTCACGATATTTTGCCGTATAGTTATAGCGAATGATAATTAGCAATTTATTATAATGGGATTTAATTTGAGGCGAGAACAGATTGTACTCAAATAATTTTAGTAATGAATAATTACTGAAATTATTCCATTAAAGTGATACTGATTACTATAATCGAATATGATTATAATTATGATTACTATAATCGATGACAGCATCTATTATATTTTTTCAATTTGTAAAAGAACTTGTACAGATCGCCAATTTTTCAAAAAGATAGAAGATTTGAGTACTGCCAAAAATATTACAATAATCGACGACGAATAAGCAAATTAAACGCGCTCTTAACAATGTGTAATCGAATTGTAATTCGAAAATTGGATTATAATTACAATAATAATTGCGTAGTGTATTTTTTATACATAATATGTCAAAGTAAAAGGGTTGATAATAAAATCTTTTAGTTATGTATGTCACAAAGTGACACTTATGAATGTTAAAGTCAAAGATAAAACCACTTTCTAACAAAACAGTCATAAAGACAGTCAAAATATACAATGAAACAATTTTAACTTCTTGCATAATAACAGGGCGCTACAATTTCAAACGCATTAAAATAATATTTCAACTCGTGGTACAATTTTGGCGGGCATTCTAATTCAATTAACGTATTAAATCAGCATGCAGTACCCCGGCCAAGTTCGCTGCTCCGACGTCGCTATTTCGTCGACATTCGCGCGAGCATACCTCTCACATGGCATATTAAGCAGGAATTGCTTTAACTTTGTTTGACCTGATAGCAAATGAACATCCATTACTTTGTTACGTTGCACACTTCATGAATAATACATTAACAAACAAACGAGTGGTTACTAAAACTGGTTTAATCTATTAGTAATTGTGTTAGTTGACGTTTGCATAGATAGCCGGCCGGTGCGTGTTGCGGGTGAACCGACGAACGTAAAAATCAGTCGCCTGAACTACAGTTACAGTTTTTTTTGGGTTTTTTTTCTTTTTTATACAACAAAGGTGGCAAACAAGCATAGGTACGGCCCACCTGATGTTAAGTGGTCACCGTAGCCTATAGACGCCTGCAACACCAGAGGCATCACTTGCGCGTTGCCGACCCTTTAGGAAAGGAAGTGGGAAGGAGAAGGAGCAGGAAGGGGGAAAAAGGGTGATTGTGCCTCCGGCACTCTCACTCACCGAACGAAACACAACAGTATACTGCTATTTTACGTCAATATTCTGTAAGATGGTAGTCCTTCCCCGGTCAAGCCGGCCCATTCATGCTGAAATCAGCGAGATTTGTTTGTTTAGATATTTAATTTTGTGAAGACTTTGTTTTTATAATGTAACTAGATTTTGCCCGCGGCATCACTCACGTAAAAGTAAGTTAAGTAAATAATATTGTCTTCTGTTTACGCGAATGTTATTCATTGAAATTAAACTACTTTATACGGATTTTATTGCGTTGTTTATTTAGCACTTTATTACATAATTTTGAAACTGTTACACTTCTACTATTTTTAAGCTAATTAAATTATTAAACTATTAGAACTATTTGTATATAACCACAGATTCTCGCTAAAGAACACCGATTTCTACCAAAGATGCTTCGCGAGGCCATAAAAATCAAAAAACATCTTAATTTCAATACAGAAGATGGTTGGAATGTACCACCAGCTTGGGAACTCAAGAAGAAGCAAATCACAGCTAGACTTAATTTCTCTATATGTTGGTTACATTTCAGCGCTAATCGATTAAACCAATTTATCGATTAACTATTTAATTCTGACAGGTAGATAAATACATAATTCAAGGTTAAAGACATTGGTCTTTTTTAAAAATATGAGTATAGTTATGCATAAAAATTAGTTTATTACAAAAGATAATTTCCGTTTCGGAGATAATTGGTTTGTCCCGTGCGGGTTTTGAAAACGTTCAAGTATCTAACAGATATACCTATCAATATATTCTTAAGGCCTGGACACTCTAAGTACCACACAAAAATAATAAAAGATTATCCTTTTTATGATATGATTTGGTCTGTCTGTGTACCATAGCTACTTCTACAATGCTGTCAACTAAAATTATCCTAATCTTAATCCTAATCCTATCCTAATCCTAACTAATATTATAAAAGCGAAAATGAGTTTGTTTGTTTGTTACCTTTTCACGCCTAAACCACTGAACCTCATCCTGAAATTTTGCATATACGTTGATAGGTGTACAGAAACGGACATAAGCTACCTTTCATCCCGAAAACATTTACTGTTCCCGAGGAAAACAATAATAACGTTCTTATGATAATAGATGGCGCCACGTGTCTTTCGAATCATGATTGAATTATAATTATTATTACAAGCAGAGTACAAACCGAATTGATTGTCAACTTCTAAATTAACGCGAGCGAAGCCGCGGGCAAAAGCTAGTATTAAATAAATTTCCTCTTCATACACTTTAAAAATATTTACGTTTATATCGAAATTGACTTTATTCACTCTTACTAATAAATAACTTTAGATACTAGATATACTCGTAAAAAATGTCTACTTATAAGGTACGAAGCCGTGGATTAACGAAGGTTGAACGTATTTGCCTATTTTTTTACCTAAACAAAGATTAAATTCACATTTCTAATCCATTACACCGATTTTGTACAGTCGAACTATATTGGCGAAATCAAAAGACAAAAGAAGCTACAATTAACTTAGAAATTACATCCTCAATTCACTACGCAATTACAGCAGAAACTAAACACATATTGTCTCTAAAACTGCAGCGGAATTAGACGGGCTTCAGTGTTCAAGTGAACTCACAGAACAAAGATCGATACTTGTTCCGTAAACAGTAAGCTCCGAGTAATTTTCAAGTTGGACAATACTTAGGTGCAATGCATTTGCTCATTTATTTAAGTACTATTTATATTTATTTTATTTTTATTACATAGACGATCTATCTGCTTAATACGCAATTATATTGCTCTGTTAAAAGAGTTATTAGGTTTACAGGGCAGGAGGTAAATACAACACGTATATTCTGGCAGCACAGGGCAAAGAAGCTCGGCAACTCTGCTCATAGTGAAAATGTTAAGGGTACGTGACTCACATTCATTTATTATTTAAGACTAGTTAGTAAAATAGTTAGATTAACTAAACAATAAAATACAAAGGATTTGAAATCTACTCAAAAATGTATTAGATGCAAGCATTTTACTTTGGTTGTAGGGGCATTATTGTCAAATAACAGAGAAAGGATTCACTATACATAAATGCAGCTGTCCGATTTCTCAGAGAGCAAAATACAACATTACACCCACTTTTTTGTATGTCCATATCACTACATAATATTATAAAACAAAGTCCTCCGCTGCGTCTGTCTGTCTATCTGTTCGCGATAAACTCAACAACTACTGCACCAATTTACATGCTATTTACACCAATGGATAGAGTGGTTCTCGAGGAAGGGTTTAGTATATAATTTGTTAAGTTTTTGTATAGATTGGCTAAAATATAACGATTTTTGTTGGAGATGTCGAAAGAAATTAGCCGTCTGGGCGCTTTCAACGATAACGCTGCCTAAACCCTTTGAGATATAACAAAATAATGTACGGTGGAATTGTGTATCTTATATAGGTCTTCAGAAAAGTCCGCAATGGCATATGTCTATCTCTTAAGGATAACATACTATATCCACTTTAATACTTTAAAAAATGGGCAATTATAAAGCGGTAATTCGAAAGCTATTTACACAAATACGGTATTAATCCTTATCATTTTAAATACATTAGTTGGCTTAAAAATTTAATGAAGATTATTTTTCCCCTTTACACCATGCAAATTAAATGAATGCCTTAGGAGATATAGCAAAATCAAAATAATGCGCAACGAAATTAATTTCGAGAATGAAGGTAAAATGTTTCTTTTAGATGCCCCTGGAGGCACAGGTAAAACATTTTTAATAAATTTATTATTAGCAAAAGTACGATCCGACAGAAAAATTGCCCTAGCTGTGGCATCGTCCGACATAGCAGCCACACTTTTGGAAGCTGGGCGAACCGCCCATTCCACATTCAAACTGCCATTAAAAATATGTCGTGATGACGTCACTAGCATTTGCAATATTTCTAAACAGAGTAATGCCGGAAAATTAATGAGAGATTGCAGCTTGATTATTTGGGATGAGTCTTTTATGTCTCATAAAGCTTTAGTTGAGGCATTAGACAGGACAATGCGAGATCTGCGCAATAGTAACTGCCCAATGGGTGATTGTACTGTTTTATTCTCTAAAGATTTCCGTCAAATTTTGCCAGTTATAACTAGGGGAACGAGAGCAGATGAAGTCAATGCATCGCTCAAAAGATCGCATCTTTGGCCACATATAACGAAATGTAAACTTAAAACCAATGTGAAGATTTTATCGTCTAGCGAAGATAATAGGCAATTTTCTAACGACTTGCTCAATATAGGAAATGGTGAATTTCAAGCAGGAAATGTCTGTATGAAATGTAAAATTATTGAAAAAGTTCATCCCGATATTAGTAACATATTCACTAAGACACTAAATTGGTTTCAAGAAAGAGCTATACTATCACCCACTAATGAGCAAGTGGAAAAAATAAATGAATTTATTATTTCCAAGTTCGAAGCATCATCGCAAACCTACTCCTCAGTTGACACAGTTGTGGATAGAGAAGAGGCAGTACATTATCCAAAAGATTTTTTTAATTCTTTGACTCCTCCTGGAATCCTGCCACACAAATTAATGTTAAAAGTAGGTAAAATGTTAAATTTCAGTCCACCGAAACTGTGCAACGGTACAAGACTCAAAAAGTCAATTTAAAAACTTTTTTGATCGAATGTATCATATTAACTGGCAACGTAACTGGTGAAACTGTTTTTATACCAAGAATTCCCATGATACCTTCAGAATTGCCTTTCCAATTTCAACGCCTACAATTTCCCGTAAAAATAGCGTTTGGAATGACAATTAATAAAGCGCAGGGTCAAACATTAAAAGTTGCGGGAGTAGACTTAAGCACACAGTGCTTTTCGCACGGGCAATTATATGCCCTATCACGTGTTACTTGTAAACAAAATTTGTTCGTTTTTACACGTGATCAGGTTATTAATGTCGTATACAAAGAAATACCTTAATTTTTTTAAATTTTTAAAATAATATACTTAGAAAGTAACCTAAACGTTTTCTGTTTTGTTTGCCTCATAAATAATTGCCACTCAAAAAATAATCTAAATTAATATGATGTATAACGAGGAAAGATGATTGACTTTTTATTTGTAACGATTTAACTCAAAAACTACTCAACCAATTTTACCGAAAGCTATATCATCTCCTCAGAGTAACATAGGCTATTTTATATTTTCTGTAAAGAACCCGTGCGAAGCCGGGACAGGTTGCTAGTATTAAAATAATTATGAATTCTTCCCAAAATTCGCAACCAATTTAATATTTTTTGCACAAAGGATGATTACTATTTGCTGCCACTTATTAATACTGTTACCTAAGGACTTTTGACTGATTCTTGAAAATGTTATTTGGTTATTCCGACAACGAAATCTCAGTAAACAATACGAAAACTGGATTTGTACCTAGTAGACAGCAATAGACATTACCCTTACAAAACCTAAAAAAACATAGCTAACGAAACCTGCTTAACCTATTGAATCGCAGTGGCACACTGGCGGTCAGACACAATATATAATATAATATAATATAAGAATAATATAATAATAATAATATAATATTCTATCACATACACACAACACCATCTAGCCCAAATTAAGCAGAGCTTGTACTATGGGTACTAGACAATGGATAAACATACATATACTTATGCTTTTTGTTTATAAATACATATTAATTATTATACATAGAAATACCCAGACCAAGACAAACATCCATGTTCATGCACACAAATGTTTGACTTGTGCGGGAATCGAACCCGCGACCTCAGGCGTGGCAGTCGGTTACACTAACCACTACGCCATCGAGGCTAATTTTCAATAAAAACCTAGAATTAACAGGGTAAAATACATATCTGACTGCCCCTCTATCAAACGCTCATTGCAGCCCAGTTCATGAAACATATAAACTGAGTTTTAATAAAAGCAATTTTGGTAAGCTCATGTTAGTTAAACTATAATATAACTAGCATTATAATCACATATTCGAAACTACTGCCCAACAGTGCCAGTTTTAGGAAATTAATTCTAGAGAAATGTGAATATTTAATTCAAATGTTAACTCTTATGAATAGTCATTTAGAGTTGGTAAATGGCAAATGTGATTAAAATTCAAAGCAAAATGTCGAGATGAAGCAACGTAAATAAACCGAATGAGTTGCATAATATTAATGTAATGCAAATAATAATGTACTCCACACCGAAGTCCGGTTACGGTGTTCAAGCTTAACGAAGGCTAGCTAACTGCGGAGTGTCACCAAGAAGTCGTCGTCCGTGTTGTGTTGGACACTGCTGGGTGGGTCGCTGATATAGTTTCAGTTCCAGCGACTCACCCACCATTAAAGGCAGCGAGTTGGCATACCGTGGTGGGTTTAGTCGGTAGTACCCGGGACGTTCCATCTTTTCCCGGGTGAGCCCGACATAACCTCTCCGATCCCCTTTTCAGCGGAGAGGTATGCGTCAATGCATTCCCGCATGATAAAAAAAATAAAAAAAGGCTAGCTAACTGCGCAGGAGATTATAGTAAATACAAGTGCGCTATTTATTTCCTTACTCTTATAGTCGGGATCAGATAGGACTGGATAGAGATCAAGCGCAGGACCAAAGGCTTTACGTGCTGACCTTCAAGGTCTTAAAGAAGTGTCAAAGGCAGTAAAAGAAAAGTCATGTTGTTTTGAAGGATAGACCATGTGCAATCTTCTTCCGTAGTGTTGCTAGTACCCTAGTAGGTTATAGTATTTTTGTTACTATCAGACAGCTCCAATAATGTATGATAGCATTGATGAAACAAAAATTTCTAGTCAAAACCTGATAAAAATAAAGAAATTAAAATAGGTAGCAAATTACAACCATCTTCTCTAGTGAAATTAAGTTGTTCTTCAAATGCAATCGCAATTAATTATCTTTTCTTTTTGAAGTGAAAATTTCTTTAGGCGCGTTGAGCACTAATTGGGTGAACAAAAATCATAGAACTCGCGTCATCGTCACGCTTCTACGCTTTCCATTTTTGAATTATTTTAGAATATTAACAATATCTCAGAAATGGTGCGTCCTACGCAAAAAATAACGAAATTTTGACCCCCTTAATAACCGCCAAGAGAGTATCAGGAACTAGAACTCGACGCGCCCATTTTTTTTTTATAATTTTATTTATAAAGAAGTGTTTATGATCAAGGATTAAAGTTTTCACTTCAATCGGCAGTCCCCAAAGACTGCTCCAATATTTTTACGACTATTTGTGGATGACAAAATTTATGTCTCGCGTGGGATACTAACCCACTTAACTAGGCATAATAGTAGTGGCGTGAGGACTTAAACCATACGAACATTGCAGAACAAAGTCTTCTCCCTAGCCTTTATTATTCCCAAGTCACTTGGGGTCGGCTTTCTAGTCTAACTGGATTTGACTGGATATCAGTTTTTACATGGAGTGACTGCCATCTGACTTCCGCAACCCGCAGGCTAACGATTCCCTAGATGTGGCAGGATATTAATAATAATAATAATGATTTATTTTCTCTTCCACAAAGGTAACTTAAAAAATCGTTAAAATACTTAAATAAAAAACAAAAGACCCTTGTGGGAGACTGGTATTTGAACTAGGAAACCCTGTCACACAGATTACCAGGTCCCCTAAAACAATGTAAGTATTATTAAAATATTTAAAATATATTAGAGGGCACTCAGTGACTTCCCAATAACGACTGTCATAGATGTTCATGGCAGCCGGGACCGACGGCTTAACGTGCTCTCCGAAGCACTGAGCAGGCGATAATTGTCAATCAATACGCACATAATTTCGAAAAGTCATATAACTTCCGAAAGTCAGAGGTGCGCGACGTGGGTTCAAATCCGAGACTCTCTGCATTGCAATCTGTTGGTCTCCCCACTGAGACTGCTGTTGTTTGTTCTAGCAAATCACTGCTAGAACAAACAACAGCAGAACAAAGTATTTTAACGTTTTTCTGGTTTGTATAATTCCAGGTTACGATTAGCACCCTTTTGCACTTTCTAACACAGGTTAGTACCACATCAAAGAGTTAATGTAAACAAAACCTTATAAACAAAATAAACTGTAACAGAATGTTAATAGCACTTACATTTCAATGTACGTTTAAATACTAGAAAATACGGGCTGTGACAATAGCAAAACTCATGTTGAAAAGAAAAACAGTTAATTGTTATGCTTTCGTTCATCATGTGGGTTGGTTGAAACAGAACTTTAAAAATAAACTCGTAAATCCATTGAACAAAATTACGCTCCAAATTAAATAAGGTTACTCGTTGTGGTTGTAATAATATTATGGTACCGCCGAAAGCGGTCACCGGAATAATTTCAAATTATTCCAACATAAAATTAGGAGAATAATTGAAAATAAGTCAAATCTCGCGTTAAACTAGGTGTGACCGTATATAAACTTGGTCCTTTTCAAACAATACTTTAGAGTTTTTAACGTTACACGTCGATGTTCGTGTTACAAAAGATATTACAAAATGAAAATAAAAACAGTTGTTGTGTATGCGGGTATTGGATACAGTTTGTTGCTGAGAGTAGTAGAGCCTCGCTGATTTCTGCATGAAGGGCCGACTCGACCGGGGAAGTACTACCCTCTCACTGAATATCGACGTGAAATAGCAGTGTTCTTACTGTTGTGTTTCGTTTGGTGAGTAAGTGTGCCGGAGGCCCAATCACCCTCTTTCCCCCTTCCCGCTCCTTCTCGTTCCCACTTCCTTTTTTTCTAAAGGGTCGGCAACGCGCAAGTGATGCCTCTGGTATTGCAGGCTACGGTGACAACTTACCATCAGGTGGGCCGTAAGCTTGTTTGCCACCTTAGCATAAAAAAAAAGTTTTGAAGTGTGTTTGAGTATATACAAATTGCCTTAACTGTTATAATAAGTTTACCTGTTTCTTTTTATTTTATAACTATTTGACGCGTTGAATTTTGCCGCTACTAGGCGCAATTTCCCTTGTGAGGTATTTCGAATATGTTACGATTGCCATTTTCTTGCATATTATATTGCTTTCATATGTTGTTGTATGTTTTAGTACAGATTTTTTATGGAACATGTTCGTAAACCTGGCTCTTTTAAATTAAACGTGTGCGGAATAATCGTTATTGCTATATGTAGATGCCAATTAATTACTATCGATATTAATGTTGGAAATGTAACTGCAGAAGTAAATCGTGTAACGTCTGTTTATTTATTTACACTGGTACCCTATCCATTTACAATAATTATCATCATCAACATCCACATACAATTTAAATCTATATAATTATATAAAACTCTTCCGTTACTGAGTGACTGACAGACAACGCACAGCCGAAACTACTGAACGCAAGAAGCTGAAATTTGGCATGTATGTTCCTTGGGTACTGTAGGGGTGCACTAAGAAGGGATTTCCCGAAATTCCCACGGGATTGGGAAGAAATGGGTAAATAAAAATACATGTGCTGCGGGCATCCTCTAGTACATTATATAACATGGCATACTTTTGTTTGTACTAATTATATTTACGCATAATAGCTTACGTATAATTATTTTAAAGCACAATCATAATAATTATAGTTGAATTGTATAATATCACTACCGGCCTGTTCACGTTATTTGAGTTTAGACTCGGTACCGAGTGTTAATTACGATTACCAGGCTGAATAAAATATTATCGTATTTCTGTAAACAACTATCAGCAGAGGCTAGCTGTCTAGAAATGCACCAATTAAAAGCTAATAGACTCGCCCTTACAACGTGGGACCAAGCAATATAGCTGCAGAAATATGGGTATATAAAATACAAAGGAGAATTTATACATCCATTTGATGGCGAAGCTTTCCTCCTAAGATTCCAGGATGTTATTTCGCAGGCATTCCAACGCTCTCTACCACTTTGATTAGGTCATCTGTCCTACAACGCACGATAGGGGCACTCCACGCTGTGCTTTCCTGTCTATCGTCGCGTCTCGGGAACCCTTCTTGCCTAGTGGACGTCTCTATGCTAGCCTATCTACCTAATAATTACCACTTTAACTTACAGACTGCAGTTAGGAGAAACAGCAACATATAAAATTAGCACACAAACTTTCATTCTCATACTGAAATCTCTAAATCATAAATCAATTAGACATACATACATAGATTCACGCTATATACATAGTTTCCCAGAGGGGTAGGCAGAGACTATGGATTTCCATTTGCTACGATCCTGACACACTTCTCTGGCTTCATTCACATTCATAACATAAAAAAGGAACGATTATTTGACGTACATAATATATGTACTTATTGACACAGATTGTCAACGTCACGGGCTCAAATTCTTCTTCATGGATTGTCTATCACCACGTTTATAATTTCCAATCTTACACAAACTTACTTTGTCATTTTTGTGTGTATAAATACATACAGTCTTTCGCTTCTATCCCCGAAGGGTCAGGCAGATATGTATTATACCCACATATTGCCAACTATGATTTTGATCCCAAAAAGTAAAAGAGGGCAAGACTATTACTGGCTACCATGTTCCGTGTTGCTACTAAAAATTACACGGACAACTTATTAACACTTTGTCCGGAAGATGAATCCGATACTCATGCACGGCAGTGGCTTTCACTACCGAGGTAGTCAGTCAGGCAGTTTACTTTTACTAATACAACTACCTTTTCAAGTTCGTGTGTCTCCAGCAATGTTGAAAATACTACCGAGCTTGTGATATCACGTCCATTCGACCGATGCAAACTTAAACCAACACGCGATCATAGGATAAACTAACAAACAGTGTAAGTATAATCCGAATCGGTTGAGTGGATCCGAAGATAATCTTTTGAGAACTTTCTTTGCTATCATGAACTGATAGTAGCTTTATTTTAGTTCAATCGTTTAGTGCAATATTTTTGTTTGTTCATGACTATGAGTAAAATGATGGCGCTATGGTTTAAATAGTCAGCTTGTTATGATGCCACGTCGAGTCTTATAGGATAAGTGTTTCATAAATAGTTATTGTATGTTGTTGAGTGGGTGTCTTTTCTATCTATTATGTCAATAATTTATTTTATTATTTATTTCTACTATTAAATTTAAGGATCTCGATCGAATCAAAATTCATGGAGCTGTTTGTGTTGTGACCGAAGGAGAATAAAGGAAAAGTGAATTACACCCACATGTCACTAGACATACTGAATTTCCACGTAATAGGTGGGGAACAAATAACCGCGCATTTGCATGCGTGTGCAAGTTGTTAATAAGTGCTGTGGGTTTGATCTATTGATGATGATAGACAAACATTTATAGCACCTTCAAATGATTGTCTCAATTGAAGTCTTTGTGTTTGCTTTTTGCTATATTTGTAAAGTCGCCTGCAATACAGAGACGAAACTGTAGTGAAAACTACGATTGCATGTTCAGAGTGTTTGTTTATTTGATCATCGAGAGAGTTTTTATAATACAATATTAAACATGTGTACACACATATACACACATGGAAACAGAAATACGTAAGACTAAGTAAAATTATTGAATGATAATTTAGAACACTAATTGAGGTCTTAAGTAAGTCTAAGATATTGAGGTGACGTAGTTGCAATGTGACTTCAAAACTTCAGGCAGGAGGAGTCTCTAAAAATTCTATTATCTTTATTATTCTATGATTTAGAGATAACTTTTGTAACAAATTAAATGTGAACGTTTTTCATTGTACTTTAAATTCTGATAACTAAGCACTAAAAGCTAATGATGTTAACTAATAAAAATCAATCTGCACATAAATCTATAACAAAACTATGCCAAAGTTATAATTAAACGAAACAAAGTAACCAAAACTTCAAAAAAGATAAGTATGTATTTCAAAGTCCAGCGTAATTAATTCTGCTATTCCTTTACATTCAATTTATTTTCATCTTTAATTCCGTTTTCCACTTGCCATATATATTGTATAAAAAAATCTCTGTTAAGCTTATACAAAATCTAGTGATATCAGACGGACCATATTTATATAAGAACAAAGGGGATCTTGATGTCATTATGTTTTCATGCGGAAAGATATAAAGTACGTAAAGGAAAATATTGTACGCGTACATTAACAACACCAGTTTTAGGTGGTTTGCCTGTTTTCTGTCAAGTACTGCCAAGTTTACGCGCGGGGAGTTTGTTCTGAACTCAAATTGAATAAATATTGTAAATGTGTGTTTAGGCCTGTATATTAATACGGGTTCTGACGATTATTAATTAATATACATATTATAGGAATAAGTGTATACTTTGGTGAAATAACTGCCTTTCAAAATATTTTTATTATTTTTAAACTGATATTAATTGTTTGCATCTTTACTCGCGTGCAATTCTATTCAATCTTACTACCAAAATCACATCCGAGTCGGCCATTATAATTTGAGATTTGTATAGTAACTTTGGCAATAATAGTTGGTTACTATGGTTACAGGCGAGGCGTCACTAAAGTTTAAGTTGAGTTTTTAAGCAGAACAAATACAGCAGTTTACTCGCGCCCTAATTTAGGTGGGTCACACTATCTATGCCATATCTGGTCCTACTGAATCAGTTGAAACGTGATAAAGCCTCAGTGACCAAACTAGCAAAGGCTCAGTCAGTCGGATACATTCAATATTTACGTGATGCCAGATCAAAAAAAAGACAGACAGGCATAATTTCTAAACAACGTTGTCTGGAGCTATGCTTTAAATGCATCAATGGCTCTAATCACAGTGGTATACAATTATTTAATAAAAATAATATTACATATTCATAGATTAACGGCGGTACATCCCTGAACGGATAGGTTGTGATGTAATCATTCACCATTTTAGCAGTTACAATATAAGACTCACAATAAGCAGTAATTCTACTGCATTTACCGGGCACATTAGACTTTATACTAGTACTGAGAAAATCCTCACTCAAAAAAACCAACACTCTTGACCCAGGAATCTATACAAATAAATAAAATTGAAGTGTCTGTTTGTAATGTCAAAATAACAGCTTTTTATCTAATGCATATGACAGTATATAAGGTAATTTTTGTCTGTCTGTCTATCTGTCTGTCGGTTTGTTCCGGCTAATCTCCGAAACAGCTTAACCGATTTTGACGGGACTTTCACTGGCAGATAGCTGATGTTATAAGGAGTAACATAGGCTACTTTGATTTTAGAAAAATATTAGGGTTTCGCGGAGACCAACACTTTTTAGTTAAAATCTACGCGGACGAAGTCGCAGGTACCAGCTAGTTAATAATAAAACAAACTTTATTTATGAAAAGAGATTGGAGTATATATGGATATTAGCATTTTCTACAAATCATATTCAACCTGAAACCTATCACGGGCAAACATTAATCGCAAACTTAGCTACAGAACATTCGAGAAAGTCAGCAATTCATCTGCTAAAAAATAATATTACATTCACCAGTTTCATTTACTTCTATAAACGAACAGTAACTCAACTACCACTGATGGTTACAATAACCAAGTACACTTCACATGCAATTTAAAAAGTTGTTTGCTTTCTAAAATCTGTTTCTCATAAACACTTGAGTGTGAGCGGTACGTCTACCCTCCAGCCAACCAGTAAATCGTAAGTCTAGACGCTTTTTGACATAAACATACATCACGCTATTGAAACCGCTCATAGAGTATTTGAATACATTCCCTTGCAAGCGCATTCTCGGCCTTCTGGAGTTTATTACCAACATTTTTTGAAGCGGCTGTCACTTTACAGTTAGTTTTAGTGACGATTGAAAGGTCGTGGGATCCCGTTACAGTACCTATATGAACCATCATGCTTATAGTAATTTTCAACCCAAATAGCGAGTAAATTTGTTATACAAGGAACTTGTCTGGTTGCGCAGTCGTTTAAATGGTTGCATTGCCCTGCCACGCGCTTAATGTTGTCGGCTGAAATATACACGGGAAAAATAGTTACAATTCAGACTGTTCTTTGTTCCCGTTGTTTGAATGTTTATAAAGTTACAGTTAGACAATGGATTTAAGTCCAGTGTCGCGAACTATGGTATGGTATGGTGGTATGGTAACTATCTTATCTTAACTTATCTTATGTGGGGGCCAGTCTGTGCAGACCGGCGACATTTCGACCCAGTGGGATCTTTTGTGTCGACACTTTCCCAATAACGACTGCCATAGACGTTCATGGCAGCCGGGACCGACGGCTTAACGTGCTCTCCGAGGCACGGAGCAGGCGATACTTGTCAATCAATACGCACATAATTTCGAAAAGTCATATATCTTCCGAAAGTCAGAGGTGCGCGACGTGGGTTCGAACCCGAGACCCTCTGCATTGCAGTCTGTTGGTCTCCCCACTGTGCTATCGCTGCTCACGGTATGGTAACTAACTAAGCGAACTATGGTTAACCATAGTGACAAAATAGTCTTTTTCAGATAATCTGTAAAAGTATAATTAATGTAAAATTTATATCCTTGTGCAAGTACTTGGTTGATTCAGTAAAATAATCATTATTAATATTTAGCATATCATGAAATTTCCAGGTCTATTTCTCAGTAAAAAAAATTACTATTGAAGTCGGAACCGTTCAATCAGTTCCAGCGATCTATCGACCATTCATGGCAGTAAGTTGGCATATTGTGTAGTCCTAGGGCTTCCTCAGGTAAGCCCGACATAACCTCCCCGTTGACCTAAGGGTGAGTTTAGTTCAGAGCATTTATGTATACCTCTACGCGGTAAGCCGCTAAGAGGTATTCCTACATGCATTCTAGCAAGATAAAAAAGTGTGATATCTGTTAGGAATTCTAAATCGACAGTCTAGATCTTACCTTCAGCTTTGCAGCCATAAACATACGATGTTGTGTGTTATGTTAAATTATTAACACTCTCCACGTAACTTTGTATTTTTGTTCCAAAATTATATAAAATAAATATTCTGCGAATTTATTTCAAGACGGTAACAGCCCCAAAATAAAAATTCTTCCGTAAATAATTAATCCGGAACATGCATTCTTTATAGATCCAAGCATGCCCGTCTTTGAGTACACAAGTTAACTTGTATACATATGCCAAGCACTCGGCAAACACACAGACATCTGATTAAATATTCCTTCTTTCTCGAAACAAACAAGAAGTGCCATATTTTCTCTTTTTCTGCAGGAAGCCTGGAATTCGAGTTCTAAGAAAATAAGGCGTCGTCGAAACTCTGCTTGTTAGGTGAAAATAGCAATGTGTAGACATTATTATAAATTGAAGATAGGTGTACCGACACGGTTAGTTTCGGTTGTTCTTCCTTGAAGCCAGACTTTTACCATAAGCTATGAACGTAGTTGCCCAAAAACTCGATACTTATATATTGCTTAGGAGGTGATATTAAGGAAGACATTGTTTTCAAGATTACTTGAAATAATGTAAACTTGAAAACAATGAAGACATTGTTTTCAAGATTACTTGAAAACAATGTCTTAGACACTAGCCGCGGCAGGCATAAGGGACTATTGCTATTATTATTATTAAATATTAATAGCAATAGTCTCTTACGCCTGTCTCGGTAAGTGTCTCATCTCACTTTAAACTAAAACTCTCGAAGGGCCTCTGCATGTTGGACCCATGTCCCCGTGTAAGCCTCCCAAATGGCCCGGTATGTTCCTAACTTATTAGGGAAATAACCGTGAAAGAGAAACAAATAATAATAATAAAAATTTGCTTTATTTCAATAACCTTGGACGCTGTAGGTGACTAATTCTGATTTTTCTGACGTAACAACCGGTAGGTAAAGATTAAAAAGGTTGTTGCACTGCCCGCATGCAGGGCAACGATCACTCTGATCACCTGCTGATAGCACAGTGTTACAGGACTGGAAAACAAACGCACAGCATGAATAGGAGAACGTTATTTAGCTACAATCTTCTGTAGGGTATTGTGACTTTTCCATTCAAGGTGGACCAGAACAGGACCATATAAGTAGACTACTGAGTTCTATTCAGCAATTTAATGAGCACATGTATTTAACAGACATCAGTTAAATTCTTGGCGGAAACCTATGCTAAGTAATGTTCTCCCTAGCCTTTATTATTCCCAATTCACTTGGAGTCGGCTTTCTAGTCTAACCGAATTTGACTGGATATCAGTTTTTACACGCAGCGACTGCCATCTGACCTCCGCAACCCGAAGGCTAACGATACCTTAAGGCTAGACCATTGTCAGGATATTAGAGGGCACTGACTTCCCAATAACGACTGCCATAGATGTTCATGGCAGCCGGGACCAACGGCTTAACGTGCTCTCCGAGGCACGGGGAAGCGATAATTGTCAATCAATACGCACATAATTCCGAAAAGTCATATTACTTCCGAAAGTCAGAGGTGCGCGTCGTGTGTTCGAACCCGAGACCCTCCACATTGCAGTCTGTTGGTCTCCCCACTGAGCTATCGCTGCTAATAAAGTAATATTAAATTTAAATTATTACAACTTAGAGATGATATCCATCTCGGACTATTCAATGCTAAGAATATGTGATTACCTGTTAAGTTAGCAGCATATCATGATGAGCATTAAGAATAATCTGCATGCTTGAGTGCAACAAGGAACCTCATTAGTTAGGTCAGCGTAGTGCACTATGGGCTAATTATCCTTCTAATCGTGAGAGCTGGCTTGTGTCTCATGCAATAAGTTGAACATCTTAGCCTTATGATACTGCAATAATTGCTCTTCTAAGACAGTGACTGACAGGCTTCTGTTCATAGCCAAGTTTAACCTGAATTAAAACGAAATTACGTAAGCGATACACATTTACCATAATTGAGTGGTTTAGTTTCAAAATCCTCTAAAATACTTTTCACAAAATGATGGTAAATCTCAAAAAACAATTACGACATAATATAAATGGACTATTTTAGCGGTGTTTGCAACAAACTGCTACTTTTGTGAGCTGATTTAATATAATTTGAGTGGGTTTTGTTGAAAACTATCAGTGCTATGCGATAGAAGCAACGAAGGAGCTTCTTATTCAATCGGAACATTATTTTTGTTCTGATATCGTTTTGGCGGGTTTTGAAACTATACTCCTCAATTAACGTTTTGTGTTTGTAAAACCTTATGGGATTATAATAGAAATTAAACGTAAAGTAAATGCAGAAATAATATTAACGTATAACAGGGACAAATACGATTGACACTTGTATGGCGTAAAGACAAGAGAAAGATTGTATTGTAAATTATTTTTATCATTAGTAAAAAAAATATATATATTGAGGAATTTTACTTAGCATGTTATTGCTACATAGATGTGCAGCATAATCTTATAATAATAAATAATGTTTAGAGTTCTAAATTTATTAAATAAAATTATTAGCACAATTAATTAGAACGTACTAGTAATCTTCTTAACACCTACAGCTAAGATGTTTGCTACTAAATCATGCGTCACTGTTGAACAGATTTGGAAGCACTTATTAAACCGATAAACCAAGACCTACAGTAACACATAGCATATCTTTAATCTTGCCATTCGGTATTCACAAGGGCAAAACTGCCAGAAACTAGTCTAAAATATCACTCAAAAACATATAAGTGGACACATAAATACTCATCTACCACCACTTAATTACTCACTGCCAGACTGTCACCATTAAAACTCGCACGGAAATGCATTTAAGATAGCTAAACGAAGCTGATGTGCGGTTTGAGTTTAGCATTTAAGCCAAGCTTAAAACGAGCTTTGCATTTCCCTCTGTTGCGGTCGCACGACGGACTTATCTGGAATAGGACGGCTTGTTAAAAGGATAGGAAGCTCTTTTCATGACAGACCTTTAACATGTTAAATACAGGCAACTGTTAGTGAATAGTATGTGTCGACTGCTACACGATTATGTTAGACTATACTGCCTCGATCGCAACAGCCATGCATAGATTTCGGCTTCGATTGCCGGGTCGAAAAAGTGATGTGGTACTTTTTTGACAAGGAATTTTGAGTAACAGCATGCTACCTTTTACGTATTATCAATAGGTGTTCGAACCATTGTGGTGAGAGGATTGGTCAGCCTAGACACCGCGGGGAGGCTCCTTCATGCCGTGGCTGTGGCGGGATTTTGGACAGATAAAATTTAACGGTGTTCATACATTGACACGAAGAAGAAGACCTTTTACGTGGGTCCTAAAAACGTAGGCGGTGAAATATGAGTTAAATACATTCATTCTATCAGAGATATATCAGTCAGTAGCCTGGCGTCTGCCAAATAGGTACATAGACATGATTTCATTTAAAAATTTTATTCTATGTTCGAAAATATTACGATACTCTCATAAATATAAGAAACCTCGATCATTCGATTAATAAATTAAAAAGTTTTCTTATGGTTTGTTTAATCTAGCGTTGGGCGATTATCGGTAGCAATCGAATTATTCGGTATATTTAACAGAGTAAAATATCGAATGCAACTTTGATATTTATTTATTAATTATTTGATTACGTACTACGTAAGAGTATAGCGTAGCTTCATCTTAATATGACAGAGGAAAATAAATATAACAAGATCTAGACCACGGATCTAAAAAAGTACGAAGTTGCCCTAAAACGAAGTACGAAACGTTGTCGCGAACGCAATCGATATCGATCGACCACATACTTATCTATCATATCAAGTTTCGAATATAAATTTTTCTTATAACATTTGCACATTGTATAATTAGTGGATTCCTCTTCGCTTATGGATCACATAAAGTGACGTCTGGTATTAAATTTTATTAAATAATTGGATCTCTGTGTCTTCACTTAGGTTAGATATAGAACACTTGGTCCTTTACTGTCTAATGGTTATTTGCTTACTGCGTTAGCTCAACATCGCTCGCCAACTTGCTTGTAGCTTACATATGTAGATTTAATTAAAGTATATTACTATAGCCAGCCAGAATACTCGACTGGACATTTACCAGTTAGCTAGGAAACTGGTCACTGTAGCCTCTGTGTTTGTTGCTTCCTTTATTCGGATTGGTCGTGCTCTTTTATATTAATATCAGCCCAGTATTAAACTGTCCCACTGCTGGGCACAAGCCTCTTCTCAGTGTGAGAAGGGTTAGGTCACAGTCCACCACGCTAGCCCAATGCGGGTTGGCAGACTTCACATATCTTCGAGAACATTATGTAGACCTCTCTGACATGCGATCGATACTAATTTCACAATTTATAGTATCATTAAAATTACTTTTAATGCAAAACTAAAAACTAGCTTTAGATAGTATGTAATTAATCATTATACAATGGGTGTTATTTAAATGGTTATCAGAGTATTGGTATTTTTGTGAGCAGAAAAATATAATCTGTGAGCAGAAATAGCTAATTGATCAGCAACTCATGGCCAGCAACCTTTAAAGAGATCAAACTAAGTCGACGGAGCCCCGTTTCGCGGGGCTCCTATTTTTGGGTGGGTTTAAAAAAGGAACCTAACATAACCTAACACTTCCGCGACGGAATGCAGTGATTTGAGGCGTATAGATGCTCGTTATGCTTTGCAATATTTGCTGACCAATTAGTATTTTTGATGATCATTATATTTAATCCCTTATGCAATATAGACTCTCTTCACATTTTCGAAAACTGTAAGTGTGCAGAGTAATTGACGTAAAATAAATAAATAAATACCTCGTCATAGTAAGACTATTTTAAAACTTCATTGTGCGTTAATTGTATAAAATAATTATATTAAAAATTACAATACTTAATTTGAATAAGGGAGGCTCCCATAACTAACAGACAGACATACTGAATTATTATGGATCATCAATCAATCAAATATGACAGCAACGCCATAAACGGTACAGTAACTTCGTATGACTTTAGCCCTGAGGGGTGACATTGGCCCTTAATTGGAAAATACTGACAGTTTATATCTTATCTATTGATTTCCACGTGTATTTTTTCGGCAAAAAGTATGATAGTGGTCTGGTGGGAACTTCAAACTTTTTCCAGTTAAGAGCCAATATCACCCCTCAGGGCTAAAGTCATATCAAGTTACGGTAGTTCGCCTCAAAATATAACTCAAAATTTTGTTTATTTGATTTTTGCTTTCAAATCACGCATCGAACAATAACGTGCCACTAAATACAATTCCTCTCAGTGAATTCACGTAACCAATTTTAGAGCGATATTCGGTACAATTATTACGAATGACCGAATCAATTGGTATTAAATTGTATAACTATTCCAACGAACCGACTAATAGTTATTAGGATCTGAACTACCGCATCGACTCAAGATACCACTATTACCAACGTTCTAAATTAATAGAGATCAAAGCTAGTCACTGGCGTAACTCATTGGAAAATTATCAGTGACCGTCTAAAGTATTTGTGGAATAATTGGTGGAGACTGGTTAAACGTACAAAGATTCACGCCTGTTTCCCAGAGGGGTAGGCAGAGATTACGGATTTCCAATTGCTACGATCCTGACACACTTCTCTGGCTTCATTCACTTTCATAACATTCCGATACACGCTCGCCGGTTTAAGGTGCTCTTAACCTGGCCTTTATCCAGAACGTCTCCGTCTCTGGTTAAACGTATTAAATGGAAATTAGTTAATTGAAAATTATGTATTAAAGTGCAACCAGAGCTTAAGTAAAACAGCCAGTCGTTACCAATTGGTAATGGAACAGAAATACTGACTTAGGTAATCTAAGTCTGTATTTTCCGATTAGTACAATCTGGGTGTCTTCAACTCGCGAGTGAATAGGTATCTTCTAGACAAGCGTGCTCCATTTTCGACTGCATCATCACTTATCATCAGATGAAATCGCGGTCAAACGCAGGCCATTATAATGAAAAATTTTAACAAAAAAGAAAACCGACTTCAGAAACGAATATTCTAAAACTTAAAATGCACTAAAAAGTTAATAAATAATTGCATATTCTTGTGAATAATAAAATTATTGTTATTTTTGGAGTCGGTGTCAGCCGCCCGCGCCGCGTGCTGCTTCTATGTGTGTAATTGTGCATGCCAATGTTATGTTATGATTATAGTAAGACATCTCATGTTTAATTAGTTACAAACCTACCTTGGCTGACACCGACTCCAAAAATAACAATAATTAATTATTCACAAGAATATGCAATTATTTATTAACTTTTTGGTGCATTTTACATTTTAGAATATTCTTTTCTGAAGTCGGTTTTCTTTCTTGTTAAAATTTTGTTTATTTCTCGGTTTTTAGTGAACCTTGCCAAATATGAGAACATCATCAATGTAGCCAAATACGCATTATTAAGTATAACTCGAAAACGAATGGTCAAATCTTGATCAAAATTAAATGGGACCACACGGGAAGCACCAGCTCATCATCAAAATCGGTTCACCCAGTCGAAAGTAACGAGGTAACAAACATTAAAAAAAATACAGACGAATTGAGTACCTCCTCCTTTTTTTGAAGTCGGTTAAAAATAAAATGCCGCTATATAACTATTTGGCAGCAGTAATAATGAGCCAGCTAGCACAAAAAACTGCAACTCTTATGAGTAACCGACATAACTGTATTAACACTGTTTCCAGATTCGGCCGACGTGCGACCAGATTTGAATAAGAAAGGCGCCGTTGTCAATTATTTGTTGACAGTACAAATGTGTAGACTCGCTTGAGAAAGTGCCACCTTTCAGGGAAACCGATGAAAGTATAACACTATTGTTAGTTTTGTCTGGTCAGTAAGACCTGAAGCGGTCCAGATTCTAATTTATTATACGCCCGCAAAAATGTCACTAACAATATTGTTCTGATCATTTGTAACCTGCATAACATATATAAACATTGTCATTTGATTTGATTGATGCAGAACACAGATATATGTTCTAATTCTAGGACTTCTTATTCGTTATTCATAATAAATCCCGAGAGTAATATTGGCCCAAAATAATCACTTAAACCTACATACGTACAAAGTATCAGTATGTAGTCCAGTCAATAACAGTTATGTTATATTATTGATGCTCAACGAATTTAGTAAACCTTTTTCTGCCTTTCTACCAGTAATAACCTATAATTTCTTTTCAGAAATCTGCCCGCCAATTCCGTTGATTACACAACTATAGTGATTGAATATCGTATTATTATATTCTATATAAAAACTCGATCAATAACCTAACATGTCAAGTATATTTGGTGGAATTCTAGATTCAATATATAGCCACTTATTCTATTAATCTAATTTCAATAGCTGGTAATCTTGAGTTTTTATAAGACTACTAGATTGCAAAAGTCTACCACACAGAAATCTCGAGTTCGATATTAAGTATGTTAGTAGTGAATTAAATAGTAAATTGTCGCTGGCTTTAACGTCAAACGGAAATATCACGAGACAACTACATACATATCTCAGAATTCTACATAATATTTTCGAAGATGTGTATACTATGCCAACCCACACTTCGAAGCCATCTCATGCTGAGAAGTGGCCCATGCCTAGCAGTAGGAGAGTTAATAATAATATTAATTTATTAAAGTAAAATGCCTTTTATATCAATAGAATATTATTAAACATTTAAAAACTATGTCCTCAAATTTTCGATTATAATTACGAAACTTAGACGATACCTTTATAGCACCAGCATCAGTTTAAACTTGCAAAATATCGAAGTTGAACATATTATGTAACGATATTGATTATTTTTTGAGTATCAAAGGCATTCCAAAGCAGCCAATTATTTCAAGCAAGTCGGGCGTACCAATTATCGTAGCACCAGCTACGATTTTTCGTAGCGATAAGATTAGTTCTACGATATGAGTAGATCTGTTTGCTAAGTATAATTATTTAAGTATAGAAACATGCGACCTTAAGCGGCAGTAAAGTCTAGTGTTAATCGTGGGTCAATTATATTAAGCGGAGCGTGAATCAAGATCAGTAGAGTCCAGTCGCTTTCTGTCCTGTGTATGATTTCGAGCAGTTTCTAAGGAAGTCTTGTATTGTCTACAGAGGGACCAGTGTTATTCTTTTACACATGCTAAGCATTTTAGTAAAACTTTTGTAAGAGATATCTTCGGGTATTGCAAGCGACAATATGAATGGCTATATGTGAATTGGCGGTAGCCCGTGGGACTACTACTACTTAAACGACATAAGAGCGGTAGACTATTTTGTCAACTTACGCAGTAGTGGTAATTTTTATATCGCAGGGACATTTAAACAACGGACACAAAGAACATCCAAAACTCGAAACCAATATTTGTGAATCACACAATTTTTTCTCCCGTGTGGAAACCCAATTTACGCCCACATAAAATTAAAAGAATCGTAGATATATTATATCGCTGCATACCGAGCATATAAGACGTGCAAACCTTTTGACTTCTAGATTGTAAACTTCATTCGCCTGAGAATTTTCATACCTAAAACCAAATATTTCTTATTCATTAGGATATCGAATGAAACCTCAAGATTTTTAAGTGCACCTGCGTTCACGCTTACGAAATTGGAGCAGCGAGATCACAGGGACATTATTTCTTTTTTGAATAAGTTATTTTACTTTAAGTTTAAAAGTGGTAATCGAAATAAAAGTTAGAGTTCAATTTGTTCTGTTAATTTAATTTACATATTTAACTAAAATACGTTTCACAATTTAATCAAATTTTTTTGCAAAATGTACAGTAATTATTTTCTTTTAATCTTATTTATTTTCTTCATATTTTAATAATTGTTTTATGTATTACATTTATAGGCTTGCTTTATATTATTTACTGAATAATATAAAGCAATTTATTACTTGAATGGGTTTTTCATAAATATAATAATTTATATACCTAGATATTAGATACTTAATTTGAAATTAAGAATCTTGTTACATAAATAGTGCATGTGGTGTTATCCTGTTATTAATTGTTACAATTTTAAATGTATAATATTTTTTACCACTTATTAATATTGTATTAATGTAAATAACTGTTGGATAGCCTAATAAATAAATATAATAAAATTTGAAAATCGAATTGTGGAATGTTCTCCTAAATTCAAATCAAGACACATAGCACAAAGTATAATTAAAGCATTTCTGTTGTTATAATTAACAACAGGGAGTGAAAAGGTTTTTGTTTAGAGTTGCAGCAATCGACTGCATGCCTTCACTCGTGTTGTTTGTAGTACACAAACAAGCGCTGACGTGTAAAACTGAACTCTACGTACGTGAACTAAGCCCAGAGGTAAGCTGTTAAGTCACGGTTTACCTTTTAAATTTTATATCTGCCTGTCTTTCTTTGTGTTTTATAAAGGTACCAGTTTTGGCCTGTTAATCTAGATTTTGTAAATTCAATTTATTTTTTATTCCCCGGAAACAGTATTTTTCTGGATGGAACCCTATAGATGGTAATGGTACTCTATGTCCTTTCTGTACCCCAGACAAAGTATACATTTTGTCTGGAGTACAGAAGGGACATAGAGTACCATAGTCTCTGCTTACCCCTCCAGGAATCAGGCATGGATCTATATATTATGTATTTTAGTTTAATTATAAGTGACTAGATTTTGCCCGCGGCTTCGGCGTCCGTTAATAAGTTATGTCAATAAATTTCCATCCCTTGAGAACAGTACTTTTTCTGGAACTTTTTATGTCAGTGCGGCGAGCAGGTTGCAAAAAACCCGATATTACTGCAACAGATTTATTATTAGAAATTACAATTTATTTAATTAATTATAAAATATGACAATTGTTCGAAGTTTGAACAAAAAGTGTGGTAAGAACGCCTTGGTTCCGGCGAGCCGCGTGCGTCACGTTGAGCCGTCTCAGCACTTTCCGGGCGGTTTCTGGGTCGTCGCTAGGCTGATGCAATATTTAATATAATTATATAAATTCTTAATCTGCGTGTATGTATTGATCTTAACATCTCCCTCCCGAAGATCAGCGACTACAGGAGGACTTGTTCGAGAGTATCGCTGAAAATGTACTCTGGACAGCACTGGGACGATCCTGGATTCCGGGTTCTGATTCTTGGTTAGAATTTTCAGTACTAGAGTTTGGTCGTTTATTTAACTGTCTTCGTATTATGAAACCAATACTCAGTACACATGCACCCAATAGTAGCAGGTATAACGGTGTAATAGTGTAGTATACGACGTGTAAATCGCTTTTATTCAGGGTCAATGGCGGTTCCATAGATACTTTGCTCGCGTTCACACTTGTAGGCTATGTAGGTCGACCGAATTGAGAGTTAATCTTTTTCTATCTTGAACATAATTACTTTCATTTTCGAGCTGTAAATTCATGATCTTCAATACTTGTCCCTTTATGCGGTTATCTCAATTTGTCAGAGTCAGTTTCGGGCTACGTAGTGTACATCCTCTAGGAATTACGATCAGGAAACTGCCTTCGATTGTGTTATATAGCTCTTGGGTATAGGATAGATGAACTTTTGTGGGTACTGGAAAGCTGGCTACGTAATGTTGGTCATCAAGGGCTTCTACAGCTTCTGTGGTCAACTTTGCTGTTGCAAAGATGCAGGACTTATCTATTTGCTGTGTAGTTATTAGTTGGTAGATGCAATCATCTTGATTGTTGTAATGGAAGTTGATGTTGTCCTCACAGAGATGATATGGGCCAGACTTCGGGCATTCAGCCTCTATGTACATAAAATCTTTGTCGTGAATTGCTAGGAAGGGATATGAAGGGATAAGTATACTATTATTGTTATTAGTGACTATGGATAGTTTAAACAAATTATATACCACGGGAAAGACAATCGGGAGCTTGAAAACTATTACTAAATTGTCACTGTTATAGTAATAACCTAATTTTATTATATTAAAGTATTCTCTAAAACTAGCATTAAGTATTTGATCTGTACCATAGAGAATATTTAGTTGTTGTATCATCTCATGGAACATTTCTAATCTAAACATAAGAAAATGTGTGCTTTTGGTACGTATAAAAGCTAATAAATTCTCCAACTTACGAATTTCATCAGATATAGTGTCAATATTATCTGCTAACATTATAATAAACTGGGCGAGATGGGCGTATCTGACAAAATCACTTTCATGCATAATATCCTTAACCATAATTTCATCAATAGCCTTTTTAATTTTATCTTGGTTTTTAACTATTTTATTGAGAACTTCAGTAGTTTGCGACATCCAGTGTTTGTTTAAGCTAATACGGTTATTAATTTGTGTGACTATTTTATCATCATTTTCCTCTAATTGTTTTAAAGCGTTATCGTAATAAATGGCATCGGTTGAATCCAGATTACCAGAGATACTTTTTATAATAGATCCTAATCCGTCAACACTATGTTCTATTTTGTACACCTGACAACGAGTATGCGAAAATTCATGATGTTTGGATGATTAGTTAAGACGTAAAAGCGTAACAAACCGCGGCCAAATCTCCACATTCATTATTTCGTGTTTGTAACTATAAACAAGCTTCTCAAATACCATAAAGACTACACAATAAAATATTTCACACTAAAATACAGACATACATCAGCCATACAAATTATGTGTCCACAAATAGTACCTACGTTTTTCCCAACGTTTACGAGTCTAACATCTGCTAACTAATTCAATGTTTTGTCTGTCGCGCACAAGTAGCGACGACCTCGGCTACAATATGTTACGACAGTAAAATAGCCTACATTTACGATCTAGTTGGGGATGCTTACAGATTGACTGACAATCTGGGTCTTACGAGAAATAGAACAGATTAGGATTTGTTTCAACAAATAGGAACTAAAACAAGATGGTAGTATAGTTTCTTTCTTTTAAGAAGATAGTTCCTGCACTAAAAATAATTTACAGACAGTACATATTTCACCCTTCTACATTCATACACATGAAGGTGTACTTCATCTTATACATACACATGTAAGTGTAGGTATGTGTATTCCTTTTTACACAATTATTACACTTTGGCTAATTAAAACACAAAGAAAGGACATACGTATACAAAAATAAAGCACATTTAGTCTGTAAAAAATAATGCTTGGTAATTAGATAATCTCTCTTGGCTAACATTTCTTAATTGTCGAGATATTGGCGCTGATAGCCGAAATATAGGCCTAGCCTTGTTCAGTTACAGACCCTTATATATACCAAATAAGGCTAAATTGTTAGAAACTAGTTTGTGTTTCTGTTTTAAGAGTACAGATCGATCCACAGTGCACTGCCAGTGTTGAAATTTAATAGTCACTAAAACCATTGCACTATCTGAGCAAACACCTTTTTTGTATTGCATATATTTTACTTATGAAAATTCATATTCATCTCCAATATAATAATAGTATGACAAGCGGTATAATAGTAGAGCCTCGCTGATTTCAGCATTAAAGGACCGGTTCGACCGGGGAAGGACTACCCTCTCACAGAATATCGACGTGAAATAGCAGTATTCCTATTGTTGTGTTTCGTTTGGTGAGTGAGAGTACCGGAGGCCCAATCACCTCCTTACCCCCTGCCCGCTCCTTCTCCTTTCCACTTTCTTTCCTAAAGGGTCGGCAACGCGCTAGTGATGCCTCTGGTTTTGCAGGCGTCCATAGGCTACGGTGACCGCTTACCATCAGGTATGCTTGTTTGCCACCTTAGTTGTACAAAAAAAAAATAAGAAAAATTACTAGGTAACGATTACGGTTCTTATTTACTATGATTATAAAGCAAGGACGTTAGGAACATTGCGAAAAAAAACTCACGGCCTCTCTTTTTATAATTGCCATATTGTCAACCATCTACCATGTCATATATAAAAAAACTATTAACAAGAACATCATAATTATGTATTTCGAAAAATCCATTATACAAAAGTATGAATTCTTGGTAATTATTTAAGAGTTATAATTTTTTACTAACACAAAATGGTAAAAATGTTGTTTCTCTTTTTTCATATTAGTTTACAAATGAAGCGAACATTTGTTTTCCAGAAAACCTAAAGAGGAAAAAGAAAAAATGTACATTAATCATTCTAAGCCTAGATCAAAAGCGACACTTTCAAGGCGGCTGATTCAAGGGCAAACGTTAAGGCCAGATTTCAATTTAGCAAACCATTTCTAACACAATGAACCTTTTCTCCGACGCAGGATATCTTAGCGTCTAGGGCGTTAAACTGATATAGTTGTAACTTTTTGAACAATAAATACTAATTATTGCTATTATTTGTAAAGCACACTATTTGTATCATATCATACAAAGAGTTGTCTGGACAGCCTTATGCAAAATATTGACGCGCTTTGGCTGTTAATTTCAGCTATTTTGCGGCCACACATTCCAGTGACCTATGCTTGGCAGTATAATTTTTGTAGTAGGCCATAGCTGATTTTTTAATAAGACCAGTAATCAGTTAGCAGCAAACGGAATGGATGGTAAGAACGCATCCTAAATAATAAGTTAACGTAACATCATTCATGAAGTCGATCAAGAAAGTACTTAATCAAAATAAATTAACTTTCGGTGGGCGAAGATTCAATTTTGTAAAAATCAAAGAACATTATTGTGATTTTAATATTAATGTCATTGATTTTTATTAGTCGAGTAGATAACATGAATTGGGTGATGTCACATTAATTCATATGAGAGCACGGATGACTCACTAATTTTAGAGTTCACATACGTACAAAATCTTTACCAGTAAAGTATTAATAAAGGCTGCATAGCTGGCGGAATGGTTTAAATAGTCGACTCACCATTGCTAGTGTCGAGTGTTGTGGGTTCAATCTCCACACGGGACAAAAATTATAGTTAGATACAGTTGACAAATAGTTGTTTCGAATCTAGCTAATTACGACGGCTGTAGCCGGAGGATGCAAAAAAATGCAAAATTTACTTAGTACAAATTTATTACTTTAAAATTACAATTCATTATATTTAGATGCAAATCGACAATCGATCGATGTTGGATCAAAAGTGACGTGTCTTCAAGGGGCCTCGATGTCCGGTGTTCGATGCCTCACGTTGTGCTGCGTCGGCACCTCGTGTCCGTTGCCCTCACTAGGCTGCTATTGCGAAAGTACGTTGGGGAAACATGTATCAGCAGCTTTAGGGATAGGCACATATGTAACAAGCTGGGGACTTTACAAGCTGTCAAATTACGGTGCACAAAAATCTCCGTTGTTTCAAAGGTACGTTATCCTAGTATGAGAGTTTAAATAAACAAATAGTATAAAAGTGAAATCAATAGATGATTTTTTCTTTCTCGTTACAACGGAGCAAATTCATGGACTGATGGGATTTCTTAGCGTATACTTATTTTGTAGGCCTGTGAGCAACATTCATTTACACCTACCATAAACCCAATAAAATGGACAGGGAGAAACCCATGTTTCACTTGCTATAGACTTAGGTTCCATGCAATAAGGATGAAGAATAAGACATTGCCCGACCCGGAAATCGAATCCGAGATCTCTTAAACAATAGTGGCATTTACTACCGCTATACGACTTAAGCATTCGCTGTTTATTTATTTATTTCTTTATTTGGACAACCAACAAGAACATACACCTTAAAATCTAAGTTTCAAAATTAGTGGTTTACAAGTATTGGTGCTGCCTTAATTACAGGTTGCCACGGAAAGCAAATTACAAACGATAGTTGGGAGCATAAGGCTTCCCAGAACTTAAAACAAAACTTATATAAACAATTTCTTACATAATTAGCATATACTAAAAGAACAAAACTTTATGCTACTGTATCAGCTTAGTGATAATATTTTCTTTTTAAAAGGTGGTAAACTTAGACTAAATATATCAATTTCCTTATTTTTACTAACAGAGTTATATTCCGATTGGAGCCTATTTATAGGAGAGAAAAAGCCTAGGTTAGTTTTGGATCGCTTAGGTGTAAACAAGGAATATTCTGTAATCTGTTAATACCACTAGTAAGTATACTATTACTTTTATATATGCATCTGAGCGTTCTTTGTGTCCGTTGTTTAAACGTTTATACATCCCTTAACAGATTATTTTAACAAATGTACACAGAATTTACGTTTATCTTCGCACGTTATCTCGGGATTCAGGGTTTATAAGTGAAAAGCATATGTAAATTCTTTTAGAACTTATTTGCTTAATTTGCTAACGGTTATTCAGAAAAATGTATGGTCAATTTAGATGAAAATATTTAAACTGTAAAGTTATTTTATGATAGACTTTACGACACACAATTATGGGCTTTACACGACATAATTATGTCGTGTAAAGCCCGTAATTTACGCATAATATGTTTTCTTTTTTCTAGCGATTGCCTCGTGAAAGACCGTTGGACAGCCTTGCAGAGGTCTCGAGTTTAATTCCTACCCACGCATCTGTTAATTTTTGAACTCATGTGGATATTGAATAGTTAATTATCGCTCTCTTTAATGGTCAAGGAAAATATCGTAAGGAAACCTGCATGTCTGAGAACTCTTCATAATATTCTCTAAAATCTGTGAAGTCTGCCAACCCATACAAGGCCCGCGTGGTGGGCTACGGCTTAACCTTTATCACACTGGCCCGTGCCCAGCAATAGGACACTTTATATACAGAGCTGATACTATTATATATTACCTTGCAGTGAAGTTTACGACGAGTACGGCAAGGAGATCCCCTCTTGCCAAAATTATTCTCGGCGGTATTAGAACATATATTCAGAAAAATCAATTGGGATGCATTTGGAATAAATATAAATGGCGAAAAGCTTAACCATCTCAGATTTGCAGACGACCTAATTCTGCTTAACTAAAACCAAGAAGGCTTAGAAATAATGTTAAGACAACTAGATAAAGAAAGTAGAAGAGTGGGATTAACTATAAATCTAGACAAAAAAAAAGTGTCAAATCACATAAAAACACCTATATGGCTAAATTCTAATCAAATATAATATGTTGATGAATATACATATTTAGGACAAATTATCGCACCCGAAAGCCAAATGCAGAAAGAAATAAACATCAGAATAGGTAACGCTTGGAAAAGATTCTGGTCTTTAAAGGAAGTGATGAAGAACCCGCACATACCCTTGAAAGATAAGACTACAGTATTCAACTCATGCATACTACTATGTTTAACCTATGGAGCTCAAACCTGGGCCCTTACAAACAAGCAAAGTAGAGCACTCAGAGTGTGCCAGAACAAAATGGAGAGGAGCATCCTAAATATTAAACAACGGAACAAAATTTTTTTTTTATTATTTTTTTTTTATTTTGCTCGTCAAAATGACCACACTCCACCTGATGGTAAGCAGTCGTGTGGTCTAAGAGCAGTGGCCTCCACATCGCCCCCGCAGTAGCCGAGGCGATGTTGAGGTCTCTACTTTGACGGCCTGAGAACATGCTTTTTCACGCCCCGCTTAAAGAACCCAGGATTGAAGAAAGAAGGAAACACGTGCCTTGGCAGAGAATTCCATGCCTTGGTCGTTCGGCAGAGATATGAGGACCCAAACTTTTTGGTACGCGCTCTAATCGACTCTGCCGTGTAAGGATGGCATCTGAAACTTACAGATATAAGAAGCAAGACAAAAGTGAAAGATGTCACATACACAGTGAAAAACTTAAATGGAACTGGGTAAGCCATATGATAAGAAGCGAAAAGGAAAAATAGACAAAAGAAGCGACGGTATGGTGCCCTCGAGATGGGAAAAGAAGGAAAGGGCGTCAAAAAATCAGATGAGAAGATGACATCAAAAAAGTAGCTGGAATAACATGGCAAAGAAACGCTGAAAACAGGAAAACTTGGAAATTTTTATATAAATAATATTGAAAAGTTAATAATATATTATAAACAATATAATTAATTTAAATAGTGAAAATAATTGCAATGAAATGTATGTATATACTTAATATTTATCCGTAATAAAGGCTATTTGTATTTGTATTTGTATACGTGATCACGAACTGTCCTCATATAATATTATCATCCTTGTTTTCTATTTTAGAAGAATACGGGCAATTGAAGTTATGGTTTACGGGCAATAAATTGACTGCATGGCACACTCGACGCAGTGGCAGCGGGCCACGTGAACCACTACGCCATCGTAGCGGTTTACGCAGCACTTTCACTGCGTCGAGTGTTGTAATTCAATCCTTACACGGTACATTCAAATAGTTGTTGAAGTGAAAACTTCTTTAGCGGCATGCACTTTTTTGTGATGGGTAAAAAATGTTAAACTCGCGTCAGGACACGTGACCTGATCGAAAATTCGTAAGATGGAGGGAGAATTGTCATGTTTGTGTACGATAGCGCAATAAATGAATATTGTATTTTACCACATAAATGATAGTACTTTTATACTGTAAAGCAATTCGTGCAAAATTATTCCCTAACCATTCCAAAATATCAAAAATGCACAACGTTACTATTCAAGTTGTCACTTCTGCCGACACTCTCGGAGTGCAACCCGTTGATTTTTCTGAGTCTGGATGTTCTTTATATCCGTTGTTTCACTGTCTGTAAAGACCTTCGCGATACAAGGTGAACAACAAATTATTCCTAGAGATGAAGTTGTTTAATTATAAAGAGGAAATATTTGATTTTTTGTTTATTTGTAAGGGTTTAATTTAAATACTACTAAACCGATTTTAAAATTTATTTCACCATTGGAGAGCTATATTATCACCGAGTAACAGGCAATATATTACTGTTACTAACATAACCTAACCTACTTTTACGCGAGCGAAGCCGCTAACGAGAGCTAGTCTTTTTATAAAACTAGTACTAGTATTCTTGTTACATCATCCAGCTAACGGAGAATGCTTAATATGTCAAGTAAATCACGTCAGTAGTGCAATGCATGGGATACGATTCAATTTTATCTTATCTTATCTTATGCGGGGGCCAGTCAGTGCAGACCGGCAACACTTCGACCCAGTGGGATCTTTTGTGTCGACACTCTCCCAATAACGACTGCCATAGATGTTCATGGCAGCCGGGACCAACGGCTTAACCTGCCTTCCGAAGCACGGAGCAGGCGATAATTGTCAATCAATACGCACATAATTTCGAAAAGTCATATAACTTCCGAAAGTCAGTGGTGCGCGACGTGGGTTCGAACCTGAGACCCTCTGTATTGCAGTCTGTTGGTCTCCCCGCTGAGCTATCGCTGCTCTTACGATTCAATTTAATCTTATATTAAATTTATTATACTTATTTCACCTAACAAAGTAGCCAGAATACAAAGCTGACTTCAACTATTTGTATATGTTTAAATAAACGTTACAATAGGAGAACGTTTAGTGAGCCAACAGAAGAGCGAGGTGTGACGTTGATAAATTGCGTCCACGTACTGCATTGCTGCAGCCGCGGCACAGAGGTACAACCAACAGATTTAAAATTAAATATTGCAGGTTTAATCATTTTGCTGTACTGCAGTTTTGGGAATAAGGCTACACTTTCCCCGTGACTGTTAGCGTGGATTATAGTTCACCATGGTGTAATTTATTTGAATCACGTTAAGTGATGTTTATAAGAGTTATTTGTTTTACGCTTTCTTGATGGCATAGCGGTAGTAAATGTGACTGCAGTGCATAAGGTCGGGCGTTTGATTACCGGGTCAGAAAAAGAGTAGGAAAGTTTTAGTGCCAACACGAAGTCTAACACTGTCTTCTTCTTCCTTTATTATTCCTAAGTCACTTGGGGTTGGCTTTTCTGGTCTAACCGGATTTGACTGAATATCAGTTTTTACACGGAGCGGCTGCCACCTGACCTCCGCAACCCGAAGGCTAACGATACCCTAAGGCTAGACCAGTGTCAAGATATTATAGGGCATTGACTTTCCAATAACGACTGCTGATGACGATGACGATGTTCATAGCAGCCGGGACCGACGGCTTAACGTGCTCTCCGAGGCATGGAGCAGGTGATAATTGTCAATCAATACGCACACAATTTCGAAAAGTCATATAACTTCCGAAAGTCAGAGGTGCGCGACGTGGGATCGAACCCGAGACCCTCTGCATTGCAGTTTGTCGGTCTCCCCACTGAGCTATCGCTGCTACGAAGTCTAGAACTGTATGCGGTAGAAAGTAATGAGCTCACCGCTCTATTATATGGAACCTAAATGCATAGCTAATGAAATGTTGGTGCATTTCATATTTGCCTACATACATACATAGTTTCAAACAGAAGGGTTAGGCCGGGACTCCACCAAAGCGGAGATGTGTGCGGTGTGCTGTGTGCTGTGCGAGAAGAGATGTTTTTCAGCTCAGGGGACTTCACCAAAGCGGAGATGTGTGCGGTGTGCTCTGTGCTGTGCGAGAAGAGATGTTTTTCAGCTCGGGGGACTCCACCAAAGCGGAGATGTGTGCGGTGTGCTGTGTGCTGTGCGAGAAGAGATGTTCTTCAGCTCGGGTGCGAGGCGTTGAGTGACATCGCTCACTGCACGCCGCTCACATCTCCGCTTCCATCGCGCCATACAAATATTACACATCTCCGCACAGCGAGCTCCACTGAAGCTGAGCGGAGAGGAGATGTGTCAATAAAACAATTCTATTGGTTGTTTAAAAAACATCTCCTCTCCGCTCGTCTCGTCTCCGCTTTGGTGGAGTCCCGGCCTAATTTGAGACTATGTATGTACATATGTCCATACTATTATTATTACGATAAAACATTTAATTTAGTTATGAATACAAGATACAGTAGCTAAGGAAGCATGTGTGTTATTCCTCCGATTAATAGCTTTTTTAAAGTCCTAAGTCCGCAAGATACCGTAGTAGAACTATGATAAGGCTGGTATGCGGGTCCTAAAGAGGCAGGTGAAGCACATTGTCTTTTTTCAGAGTTGGTTTGAGGTATAAACCGCAAATCAACAACAAACCTGAGTGGTAACCTTGTTTTTCATTATATATATACTTTTATTTTTTGTTTTTTGTGTTATAATATCTGTATAAGAACGTGTAGCTACCTATATTTTGAAAATAAATACTTACTTACTTTTCTGTAAATTTCCCACTCGTCCTTTTTATACAATTAATATGAAATTACATTGAAGAGTTTACAACGCTTCTGTGTAGCTTGTGCTTTAAAGGGGCTCTATGTCATGTCCGTTGGACTACTAGTGGGCTTTGCTCCTTACGGTGATTATACAATGAAAGTCACTAACACTAACTATACATACATTAACTATACTATGATGGTCAGAAGTGTTTGTTTGTGACCTAAATGAATAAATTATTTTAATTTGATTTGACTTTGACTATAACCACCATAAAGAGGAATGAGTTATAGCATTCATATGATAGTATAGATCTATTATATTTATGATATCTCATAACAACAAAAAATTGTTTTGGTTTAGATCCATAGCTTAGAAAGTATGCAATTTAAATCATACCCGAAGCTAAAACGAACATAAATAAGCAATGAATTTAGTGTCGAGCTATCTCTCAGTTTACATAGTAAGTAGAAGTATGGTGAATTTTACAAAGGATTGCAATTAGCGTCGCGTAACTGTTTAACACACGAACTAGCTCGTACGAGCTTATTAATTTTACAGCGCCGTCGATTACGGAACGTACCGCGTGTAATTATACCTTATTTAATGCCGTATTTATAAATACTGCCGTCATTTAAGTGAATTAAACGGTTACATTTTGTTGTGATTCGTTTGTAAACCGCTAGGTATCGTTTTCTGAAACTATGTTTATTTTATTATGGTTGTAAAAATTAAATAGTAGCGCATGTATGTTTTTTATTTACTGATTACCTTTATGTTACACTCGAGTGGTGTGTGTGTCATAAATGATTTATTATAGTTGGACGTTCGATAGTGGCAAACAATTTCTGTATTGCTGGATCTTTAAACTATTCAAACAACGGACAACAACTATTTATGGATGACACAAAATATGTTTGTCCCATGTGGGGATCGAAGCTACTACACTCGGACCGGTGGCAGAAGCGAGGCATTCACTTAAAATACTACTACAGAATCCGTCCAAAATGATTCAGCCAATGAGCCTTTCACAGTCTATTGCTGGTCGTAGACCGTTCTCAATTTGCGCTACTAACTAATTTCGCATCTAGTCTCTCTCGGCGGCCATTTTTAGGTCGTCGATCCAAATGTCCGTGACGAGTCCTAACTTACATAAGTTTACCAATTCGCAGTCTCATTCTATAATTAGTCTTTAAGCATAACACGAACATGCTAAACCAGATTAAAATTGAACTAAAACTGGAAGCCAATCAGCTAGAGATGATACTGTTAATAAAATGTCTAGGGGAGACATAAACCAAAATACCCACGAAGTCACTGAGTGTATTTATATTCAAATAAACACAACGTAAGTTACTCAGAATAAACACACGAATGCATTTTGAATATTCTGTTCGTAGTATTGAAAGAGAAGATTTTTACAAAACAACTTTATTAGTAACTAGCTTTTGCCCGTGGCTTTAATTGCGTTAATGTAAATCTTTTTCTTTTTCCTAGCGATTATTAATCCCAGCTTATGCCAGGGTCCGCTTATTTCTGGTCTAACGAGATTTAGCTGAATATCAGTTTTTACACGGAGTGACTGCCATCTGACCGCCGTAACCCAGAAGGATAACATCATTCTATGGTTAGACCAGTCGTCAGGATATTTGAGGGCACTGACTTCCCAATAACGACTGCTATAGATGTTCATGACAGCCGGGACCCACTGTTTAACGTGCTTTCCGACGTACGGGGGTGAAACACCGCCAACTTGCTACCTCCGGGCTAATTATCAAGAACTTCTTGACAGAAATTCTTAATAAATTGCTACTAAAAAATTCTTGACGGAAAATCTTAGTAACGTTTTCCAAGCCCTACACGGGAATCGAACCCGAGACCTCATGATCCGCAGTCGTATACACTACCACTGGTCCAACGAGGCAATTGCATTAATGTAAATGTTCTAAATAAATTTATATCTCTCGGGAACAGTATATTTTTCTGGTCCTCTGAAAACGTGTTTGCAAAATTTTATGATAATCGGTCTAGTACTTGAGGCATAAAAGCGTAACAAATAAATAAACTTAAATATATATATAAAGTATTACTAGATTCTTCCAGCAGCTTCACGCGCTTTATTGTAGATTTTGAATACATTTCTATCCCTCAGAAACAGTACTTTTTGAACGACCCTATGTCCTTTTGTGCACCCCTGACAACGTATATGCGAAATTTCATAATAATCCGTCATGTAATTAAGACGTGAAATTCTAACAAACGAACTCACATTCGCATAATATTAGTTAGGATATTTAGATCAAATCAATCAGAACTTGTGTTTATTTCGTCTTATAAAATTATATTTATTGAAAGCCGAGGTCTTCAATCTAATGATGTTGTAGAAGCCTGAACCATTTTGTTTTGAATTGCCAACCTGTACCTTTTATACACATTGAAGCCGTTAAGTGAAGAGGGTCGTTCGTATTTTCAATAATTATTGTTAATACAAGTAATCCTACTGCCACGTCGACTGGATTAATTTAGTCCAAAATATACGTACGTATCATCTAAAATACAAGTACAATAAAAAAGAAATGTAAGCTTTTATTTCACAAAAATGAACAGCGTACACAAAAATCTTTCACTCTGAACAATTTATTTGCGGATCACATAAATGTTGTATAGCATATATTATTATATATAGCACAGCGTATATTTTTGCCCTATGTGGATACATAGGGCAAAAATCCACGTTGTTGAAATTTTAGTTGAGCGGGATTATGCTTCTACGGGGAATCATCATCATCATCATCATCATCAGGCTATAATAGTCCACTGCTGGACATAGCCCTCCCCCAAAGAGCGCCATAGCGCCCTGTCTTTAGCTTGCCGCATCCAGCATCTGCCTGCAGTCTTTCGCAAATCGTCATCCAGCCTGGTCGGAGGGCGTCCTACACTACGTTCTACGGGGAATATTGATTTGAATCTACGAAGCAATGGCATACGGACAGTGGCTTGGCAACCATTTTAACCACTCTGCCATCCGTGCTGTCAGATCTTAATATCGGTAGTCAGAGGCTTGGCAATACAGCGTCATATATTAAAGCCTCTGTAAAATGGAAAACAGTGACAAATAAATATGTATACATTATTTTTACTAAGATATAGCGTTTTCTTTTTATCGATTTATCAATATCACCATATTTTAGTCGATACTTAAACAACTGCACTAACTTCTGACTCGGTGATCTCCGTGAGACCCAAAATGACCAGATACAGTATGTTTAAATAATCTTTATCTCTGCTAATATTATAAAGAGGAATAATTTAATTTTTTGTTTGTAAGGATTTAACTCAAAAATTACACAACCGATTTTAAAATTCTTTTTCCTTTAGTTAGTTATTATCACAGGGTAACATAGGCTATATTTTATTTAAAAAAGTAAGTACTGTGGTACATAACATAACCAAACCCAGCCTACTTATACGCGAGCAAAGGCACGGGCGAAAGCTAGTAAATAAATAAAACGATTGAAATTGACATAAAATTTACAATAATTTGTTTTGATCAGGGATCCCCTGATCAAAACAAATTATTGTAAATTTTGTCTAAACTCATGTATTCTAGTACATGAGTTATTTTCTCTTAGTCTTAAAATATGACCACACCTTTCTGTTACATGCTGTATACGCTTAACATTCACATACACGTGGCCCACCTCCTCGCCTACCGCTTGAAGCAATAAAAATCAAAACTCCATTTCGCAGAAAATATAATGTTACGCTTCCCCTAAACACAAACAGGTAAGAAGGGCAACACGATCTGTTTACTTTTAATATCCCTGTACAAATAAATATTTGCCTACGCATTTATAATAATAATTTGTAAATAGAATTCGAAAATTCACTGTAAATAAGTATTTAGCGGCAATTAACAATGGAAGCGTGAATTTATTTTGAACATAAATACGGAGATAATTTTGTAATTCTGAAAATAAAAGCTCTATTCTGTTTGGATTCTTTATCTTATTTCCATTTACGTTCCTAAAGTAGTAAATGAGACGGTTATTATATACTAACATCTGTCTTAGGGAGGGGCAGATAGAAACTAGGAAACCACCACGTGGAAACGTCTTTATACAGCACGGTATGTTTTTAACTATCATTGCCCTTACGCACGTAAAGGTCCTCAAGTAAATTACCTTCTGCAGTATTTGCTGAGCGTTACGATTGGTTTTTTTTATTAATCGTTTGTGTAATTCTTCTAATGGTGACATTGAAGGTGACTGTAGGGACACTGCTGACGCGTTAGTTATGTATAGTCAGGCGTAAGTATATAGTAGCGCCGAGCGGCAGTCGTCTCCCCGCAACCAATCAGTTAGGTCGTAGCTCAGTATGTATTATTTATAACTGGTACCAGTGAATATATATCCATATCGACCATCAAGCTATTTTATTTGGACACCCACAACAACACATCATTAACGCCTACAGTGACTATAGACGATCATATTGTCTCAATAATATAACTATGAATAATGTTGGTATGTTAAATACATCAAAATGGCAAGCAAAATTGTTTTTTTTTGCGGTATCCGGATGGAAATTATTTTCTTTCCCTGTTAGGATATACCAGCTTTATGTTATTTGAATAAGGACAGTTAATTATTGTAATATTTAAACGAACAAAACATGCAAGATATCTACTAATGAGTTTGGTGTAAACAAGTTGTCTATTTACAAATAACAGATAAATTCGAAGAATGATTATTAAGCTTAGTTAAACTATTTTAAAATAATGTAATTTAATTTTTGCCTGTTACACAGCATACAACAAAGTTTTAAATTTATAGATTTCAAATTAAAAATACTCGTCTGTTAATATATTAGTTTTGCTTATACCTCAGTGAACGTTCCAAATTATAAAACTTGAATGGTTTTTTGAAGTGAAAACTTCTGTAGCGGCGTTCTGCACTTTTTGTGATGGGTAAAAAATTTTAAACTCGCGTCAGGACACGTGACCTGATCGAAAATTCGTAAGACGGATTGAGAATTGTCATGTTTGTGTACGATAGCGCAATAAATGAATATTGTATTTTACCACATAAATGATAGTACTTTTATACTGATAATTAAAGCAATTCGTGCAAAATTATTCCCTAACCATTCCAAAATATCAAAAATGCACAACGTTCAAGTTTTCACTTCTGCCGGCACTCCCGGAGTGCAACGCGCTGTTTTTTTTTTGTAACATCTCCTCAACAGAAAAATGACATTTCTGTTACAACCAGCTACGTAAAGCAATACAAATTTTTTGATAAGGCAGTTATTGTATTTGCCAATGAGTTGTATATTAAGGGAGCCATATAAACGCAACTTTGTATAATTTGTTCAAATGTTTTAGAGACCCGATAATACAGGAATGATTTCTATTCCAGCAGTTGCATTTTTAATCTAAAATATCCATCTTTACCCATTTGTTTTTTCTAAGGTGTATTGTATCCCTAATTCAACAACGAAAATTGCTTTAACCTCATTTTGTGTATGGCAAGCCTATACCGACTACAAACAGTTGCACACTGCGTACTACTACTAACAACTTTCGGTAAACAACAGTTAATTAGTACTGCAAAATGCAAAAGCAATCAAGCTATTGAAGCACAACCGGTCCGATTAAAGGAACGGGGAAATTGTGAGAACTAGGTTTTCTACCAAGAACTTCGAATGGAATCTAGAACTGTGTCCTATAGATAGCAATAGTTTCTAGTACCTGGGACCTAAAACAATGGCTGATGAAATGTGGCTGTAATATAGTTCTAGTCCCTTTGGGAATATATAGACGTATAGTGACTATAAATCACATATGATAAAAAAACGATATCGACAGTTTGTAATTGAATTTGTTTGTTATGATTATTATTTCTCACGCTAGGCATAAAGGCCTGTGTCACGAAAAATTTGTCAGACCTACAATCAACGGGCACAAAGTACACCCACACTCATAAAAATAATTTGTGGGTCACACTAATAATAATAATTGTTTGGTATGGGATTCGAACCCACAACACTCAACGACGACACAATCGCTTATTTGACACACACGTTCTGTTTTATGCTAATAATATTATAAATGTGAACGATGTTGAAAATATTTGGCGGTTTGTCACTCAATCACGTATACTGCTAAACAGATTAGGATAAAACTTGACATACTGATAAAACGAGTCCTGGAATAACAAACAACAAGATTTTGTACCGGTATAAGTTTGCATGGGTTTCACGCTAGCGAAACCATGGTCAGAAAGTAGCCTTCACAATAAGCAACATAATTGCATTCCTAAAAGTAATTCAATATATGTCTAAGTCTATCGCGTAACTAAATCTCTATAATCTAATTTTAAGTAAATCCCAAAAGAAAAATAAGTACGAAAATCCGATTACTTTGAACGCAGCAATCTTGTAAAGTTTCACATCTGACATTAACGACTTTACCCACGAATATGACTTATACCACTTACTCTTTATATACCTACAGACTCGTACCATTTGTTTTGATTTATTTACTGTACCTGTAGTTCAAATATATTGTAGCTACGATCTCCAAAAAAGCTTCTCAGGTTTTTGTGAAGAAATCCTGCTTTTTTTGTTATTAAACAGACAGAAATGATGCATTCCTGTGTCACGGGGTACTTTACAAAAATCGTAAAACCAGCGTAAATGAAAATTTTGTGTCGAAATAACAATTTAGGCGATTAAGTCCTTTGGCACGTGGACACCACTTAAATCTGTGTGTAGTTAACACATGGTCACGCCAGAAGCAAGCAAAACTTGCAATATTCGATGTGATTTATTTAGCAATTTTCTGTACCAAGAAATTTCAACCTGAAAGTTTTTTTTTTTCCATGAACTTGCGTCCAAACGCTTAACACGGGATCAACGAGACTATATAATGTAATACAAATTTCTGACAAATCCTTTTCCACATTCGATAAAGAACTTGTAGTAGGGCCTAAGGTCAATCGCTCGTACCTTTGAATACGCGTTAATTTTCCACAAAATAAACAAATACATTTTATGAATACTTTGCGACATTCTTTATTGCCCATTATATTGCAGTGAGAGCTCGTAAATTTTTTGTAAGGTGTTATGGGCGATAATTTGCATTGTTATTTACAATTTGTGAGAAAATTACCCTGGTATTGTGAGCTTCAGATGTTACTCAACCGCTTGGCTTAAGACTGATTGTGTAATAAACAATGTCCGACGATTGGACGCCGGGGCCTTATTAAGGTACAAGAGCAACATAAGGAAGTACATAGTTATATATACGTTAAGCAAAGGAAACTTGTTTTGGGTTATTGGAACACCATCGTGGCTACCAACGGTCCCATAAGAGAATATAAACTTTGCAGGTAAGGGTTGTTTCATCCCATAATAATAATTATAAATAGTTTTGGGTTTGTGAAACAAAATAATTTCCTAGTATAATTTGTATCGTGTATCGATTTAAATTATAACAGGGCATTGTTTTGTTTAAGAGAGGTTGAGTAAATTTTAATAGGTTATTGTTTAATGCGTGTTTATCGAAGATAGAAATTTATTTTTATTTTTACACCCAGTTATGAAAGAATCATTCCATTCAATTTTGCCATTCTTATTGTACAGATGAAGTGCAGTTGAAATTTGTATAGTAAATAGTCACAAACAATCATTATTCATATAATTATATTTTAGTTTAGTTGAGGTAACGGTACTGAATACAGGCAACCACTTAATGTTGTTATTCGTTTTTGTCCAATAAGTTTTAGATTAATAGTAAGTCAACTACAGAGTCATAATGCAATCGCTTCTACGTCACCATTCTATAATTGCTAGGGTTTCGTAGCTCTACGTGGGCTAAGACACTGCAATTGTCCGATAGCTACGGCACCGTAGCTCTACGAATACTACGACGCAGCGATCCTACTACTGCTACGGCACCGTGGCTCTACGAGTACTATGACACAGCGATTCTACGACTGCTACGGTGCCGCAACAGCAAAGTACTGCAGTGCTATGATGTCACGTTCCTACTATAACTGCGCATCATTGCGCTACGAAAATGTGATTAAGTTATGATTGTTCAGATTGAAAATTTTGGAGTATCTTATATTTACAAATTTTGCATCAATTAAGTTTCATTACTACTGAGTTTATTTTTACCCGCTATCGAAATTTGAAATCAAAATTTGATAACGCGGCCATTGAAAATTTAACACTGCTATTAATTAACACAATGGGATCTCTCTAGGAAAATATGCCATCTTGTTAGTCTAGACAATATTTACGCAAAATGTAACATTATGCATTAGTCAGTTAGGATTTTTTTTATCATTGCTTGACTAAGACGTAGATCCCGTGGCAAAAGGCTGCGTTTATTTTTATAATTTATAATTTCCGGACCGGGCAAATTTATAATGGGTAGTTTTGATAAAAAATTCTGAATGCAGCGCAGTCTGTTAATGAGCCCGATATATATTCGTTTTAATTGGCGCTTAAAACATACTTATCGATTGAGTGTAATATCTCTTTGCCACCCCTTCGGGGATATTCAGGCATAAGTCTTTGTATATATTAATATTATTTCTATAAGGCATTTACAATTTACATTTTCCTTTATCATTTAAAATTATAGTCGGCCATTTTATTCCCCTGTGAATATGATATAAAGAGGGACATAAAACTGTTGATATTCAGGAATACGAATATCAAGCACCTTTTTATTATCTGACGGCTTTCGCAAGCTTGTGTAAAGATTTTTATTACGATTCACCTTTTCAGTAAATGATGATCCAATGAACTATGTGTGATGTCTATGTTACGATAGCTACGACTGTTCCGTTTTAAGAATAATCTAGTATCCCAAATATAAATGTAACAGTTTATGAAGACGTTCGGATACTTCACTCGTAAACTGTTGAATCGATTACGATTTTACTTTATAAACACATAAGCCATCTTCTAAACCTCAAGAGGTTCAGAACATGGTTGACAAAGGTCAACACTCAATTCCTGACAGTTGCTTTTATAATATACGTTTAGTTTCTGGCTTAGAACAGAACACAATGCTTTTTAATTGTGTTTAGTTTCTGGCTAAGAAATGAGTTAAAACATAGGTTACGTTTAATTGCGTCACTGAGTTTCCGTAAGATAATAGCTTAACTTTATAATCCTAACTAATATTATAAAAGCGAAAATGAGTTTGTTTGTTTGTTACCTTTTCACGCCTAAACCACTAAACCGATCGTCCTGAAATTTTGCATATTGTCAAGTGTACAGAAACGAACATAGGCTACCTTTCATCCCGAAAAAAAATTACTGTTCCCGAGGAAAACAACAAAAACTTTCCTATGATAATAGATGGCGCCACGTTTCTTTCGAATCATTATTGAATTATATTATTACAAGCAGAGTACAACCCGAATTGATTGTCAAATTCTAAATTAAAGCGAGCGAAGCGGCGGGCAAAAACTAGTATAATTTAATTTAAAGAATACCGCTCAAACCCCGGTGACGCTATATCGCGCTGCCGAAGCACTTCGCCACTTTTTCATGCTAGTGAAGCTGAGGGCAGTTTATACTTGCAGATTTTTGAAATTCAGAAATAAATATTTATACAGGCGTGAATCTATGTATGTATGTATGTTATTTTAACGTATCAAATATAAATATTAATTTTATTTGATTTGCAAACCTCAGGCAGGTGCGCATATTGATCACCCAAAATAAGACTATTGCATCCGTATGAAATTCGAATACAAATGTAAGTAAAACGATACCCACATTTCATGATTAATGACACAGATTGTACGCAATGTTTTTAATCCATTGAAATATCATTCTGATGAAATTCTCTAGCTCATCATTCTACCAAAACTCACAAAAATATAAAACAATTGCAACCTCAATTCCTAGTAATATTCGAAAAAAGAATTCAAACTAAAAGCTTTGTTATTTTCAAACGCCATGAAGTATTCACGACCAACAATAAATCTGGCTCAAGCGAAACACAAAAACACGCTGTAACGAGATAGTTCTAGACAAATTATTACCTCATTCCTCATTCCTTGTTATAATAGGATTACTGTATACTTATAATACTCAGCTGCTATTTGCCCCAATCAGAGTATATGCCACAAAAACAGATATAAATTGTACTTCGCAATATTTGTAATACATCGTGCTCTATGTTATCAGCTATTATAAACATAACTGCTGAATACAAAGGGAATGTAATGCAAATTTCTTTAGAAATCGTTAGAGGCGATTCTCCGTAATAGTAAGCATATTGTAAAGGAAATAATAGGCAATTAGCATAGAGAGAAATACACTATGAAAAGATTGCACGTAAAAGCATGTTTAGCAACAAATAAGCATGACATATGCAGCAACTTCTATATATCGAACTTTTAGAAAATTTTGGTGGTTCGCCTTCTGTTTTCTTTACTCAGTATCGTATTTTCATTTTGTGTAAGTAAGCGAGGTATGCAAGGATAGCTATTTAAACCACTTCAATTCTGTCCAAAAAAGTAGTGGGCGAGAGTTTCTTTTTTCAGGAATCTTTCATTGTTTATGTTTTGTTCAGGTACTTTTCTTGTTGAATGCTTACCCTGTCGCTGCGTAGGAACTCATGTGCAATTAGTAAAAAAGTTCTCCATACTGTTTTCAAAGAAGGACAGCTTTTCATTCATAGTAGTTTGTCGGTGATATCGATATTAAACAGCGCAGTTTTTTCTTGGCGAACTATGGCCCTCTATATACTTTCTATGTGCCACAGATTATTTTACTTATTCTCTCCTGGAAATCAAATCTACTGCAAACAGTCGACAATAAAAACAGTCCAATTATACTGCAGTGGAATAACCGCTTATCTGTGCGTTCAATCTTTTATGTTACCGTATTATGTAGTAACTGGACGTACGTGACCCTTTATGGAGTAGGCAAACCTTGATTACGTTCAATCAACATAGTCCGCGGGGACTAGACCGCATTCTCGTTCTAAATTGATATTAATTTATGTACCTGCCTTAATAGCTGACTCAATTTTATTACTTATTTGTTACCCATATTATTGTAGAACTATGTATTTTATAGTTTTACATTAAAAAATATTGTTACTAATAGTATAAATGTAAAATTACTATCGCTCGCTTAAACGGCAAAGGAAAACATCCTGAGAGTTCTACATAATGTTCTCAAAGATATGTGAAGTCTGCAAACCCCCACTGGGACAGCGCGGGGGATTATGAGAGACAGAAAAGCCGGATGAAAAGAGGCCGTGCCCAGCAGTGGATCAGTTTATAAAACGTTGATGTTATTATTATTTTTAAAGATTGTTAAGTTTGTTTGTTGCTAAATCACGTATAGTCTATGATAATAATATGAGCCGTGCTTATAAGCTGTCCTACTTCTGGGTACTTCTTCTTCTAAGAATACTAAGGATATAATTCATCACGTTGGCGCAGTGCGGGTTGGCAGATTTCACATATGTTTGAGAACATTATAGAGTACTTTCAGATGTGGCGGTCGTTATGCCTTTGTTTTTTGTCATCCACTGTTTAGGTGTACCATGTATGCACGTTTTGCCAACGGTGTATGAAGTCCTACGGGAAAATCACAATAATATTACATAATTCTCAGTGTAGTTTAAAAAAACTATTGGGTAAAAGAAAAATCATAGCCTGCAAGGCTATGACTTTGTGAGTAGTTCGTATCAGTGATGGATTTAAATATAATAGTATGTCTGGGTCTGGACGTAGTATATGATGTAATATTTTATTTTAATTATTTATATATACTTTGGATTTATAATAGTAAAGTACATTTTCCGCATTTCTCTTTTCCAAATAGCTAAAAAGATTCATGGAATAAAACCGCAAATTTTTACTATTTTATAAATATTCGCTCAATTTTTCCATAACGATATGAAAAATTATGGATGAAAAATTGGGAAGCTAACTTTTAAGCTTCCTTTTATTCGAACGCTGCCCAAAATCCATCGAGTAAAAATTGATGAAAAGTAAAAAATCAGAGGCTTAGAAGAAGTTCCCAAAAAAGTAAAATTGTTCACGATCGTATTACTGGCTCAACATGCAAGGTTTCATCACACTGGCCTCAGTCTACTACAAAATTTGTTGGAGTTGCGAGGACGCTTGCTTTATTATAAATGAGAAATTTTAAAAGATGTTTCGATATCTATTATTCAATCACGGGATACCGTTGAACGTATTTAGTTAAAATGAGGCACTCAAATAGATTATGTCCTTTATTAACATATAGGATACTTTTATCCCGGTATGCGTTCCTCAAGATTTACTACAGCAAGAATATTGTTGTATTAGTATATAACTAGTTTCTGGCTATTCTTTGCTAAAGAATGTGTATGATATTTTAGTAAATAATATAACACATTTATCCACTTTTGCTAAACAATTTATAAAGTAGGTCCGTAATATTGGCTCCGTACAAAATTGGCAGTACTATTTATTGTACTATCGCTAAGACTACTTGATGAAGACATAAGCGTCTTAGAAAACGTCAATCTAGGAAACCTTTCAATTTGTTTCGATCCTTTAGGAACAAGATAAATATGTTCTTGTTTATTTCTTTATCGTTGAAGATTTGGGCCGAAGTATATAGTTATTTGAAGTAAGATTAAAGAGAGTGTTTAAAAATACGGACTTGATTTTTATGCGGTGCTCATGGTTTGGTTGAGACCCAGGGTTCAATTTAAAATCTGTACCAAGATTTAGCAAATTTAATTCAATTGGAGCTGCGGGTATGTAGTGGGGTACACGTAATTTACATTACGGGCAAACTCTTTACGCTGGTGGAAGGTGCAAGCATATTCAAGTGATAAAATAATTTTCTCACGCACCTGAATAATAAGAATGTTTTAACTCAATACTTTGTCATATAGAATTAGAAGACACATAAACAAATTTAGTAAACTTACTGTTTATATATTGCTTATATATGTATAACGGTCTTTATCCCTATATACAAACTCTTCCCTTCATATCACAGTCTTTTTTGTTATTTTAGTGGTCTAAGTAAATAATTAAGAACATTATCTCTGAGAATAATCTAATAACACTTTACCTCAAGCGTCGACCATCGTAGTCATGCGCGAAAATAAGAGCAATTTTATTATTCGCTCTGGGTCAACGCGATGGATCAGCCTAACTCTTTTCATACTGAGAAGATGCCAGTGCCCAGCAGTAGGACAGCTTTTATACCAGGTTGATATTATTAACAAAGATGACAAACATGGGAACGGATCGCCAGAAGTATTTACCATAGCTTATAGTAGGTATTACTCGTAAATCACGACGCAACTCTAATCTACTCAATTGGGCAAATAGTATCAAAATTAGTTACGAAATCAATAAAAAAATACATAAAAATAAATTAAAAAGCCCTGAAAAAAATAATTAGTTAGTATTATAAAAATATCGTAAATGTACTAACACAGCCAAACAACGCTATAACATAGTATGGATATTCCAACATAAACGAGTAAAACTACAAGTTTTAATAAAAATGTTGTAATATCCGGCTTATATTTCACGCCAATCCATCACGACAATCTATCAAACTTTGACATCCCCTCACATTGACCGGATTATATCTTCTTTTAATAACAGCGGGCCATATTTTTTTATTTATTATTGTTTACACGACTATCTCTCCAGTTCTGTCAAAAAACGTTGTGAAACTTTTTTAGTGGCGCAGCAGTAGTGAATGTGTCTCAGTTAAAAATTCTATCAAGAAATTCTTAGTAGAAACACGTTGTTTGGGACTGTGCCCGGTAGTCACCAAAGAGATCGCCTCTATTATTATTACGAAATATGGGTGTAATTACGCGTTTGACTTTACCTTTGAGGATATAAGCGTGTAACTATATACGTGTGTATATCACCACCCATAATGAGATGGCGGGATGAATTGGATGCGTTCAACCGGAATTGGAGACAATTGGCGCTGGACAGCTGGACAGAAAGGAGTGGAAAGATCGAAGGGAGGTCTTTGCCCTGCAATGGGATGTTACTAAAAATAAATAAATAAATAACATTATCACCATTGTATACAGTAGTTTGAAATAGCGAGAATATTGTTATTCGTACGTAGCTCATCCAATAATTAAATAATTATGTGTTCCCAGTGTAAGAGGGAAATGCCTACGCTACAACTATTGAGAACAAAGCACCTTCAATTCCAACACTTGTGCCTGACTCTCAGAAATTTATTATGTATAGCAAAGAAAATTTACTATACATTGCATTAGAATTACACATCTTTTCTTTGCATCGTCGTATAAGTTTGTGCCGGTGGGTCACTTTGTGGTCTATGTTGATCGGTTTTCTCTTAGGTTTTCTGGAGACGACAATATGATCGCTCGAATTTCATAACATGTAAAACATAGTAGTCGAAATGTGATTATGATAAATTTCTGCCACCCTATCAGAGTTATACAGGCTTGAATCTATATATGCTGAATTGTATTCAAACATCAGAAAGACTGAAATCTTATTACAAATGGAGGTACAGCAGACACAGCCATAATGCTAGACCTCGAGCGACACCATTATTGCTATCCGAGGCTTTTATCACCCGCATTCTTCAAACAGTCTCCTACAATTTATCTTTCACTTCCAACTCGCCCATATTCAAGGCCCTAAAGAGCGAAGGTCACACAATTTATTATTTTATTTGAATCGAAAACAATCCTACAGATTTGGGTTCCGCTTTCCAAAAACCAAAAAGTTTAAGGGCGGTGATTTACTGCTGTATGCCAGAGTGCAAAATTAAATCGTACTAAGAAACCACCCACTTTTGAAAACAAAAACAAAATAATTTATTAAGGTTTGATTACGAGCCTGCTCTCGTTGTGGTTAACAAGGAAATGTGTAAACAGGAATAGTTTTGTTTACAAAAAGGTTGCTCTGCGTTTTATGAGTTCGCTTGAAACGTGGAATATGTTATTTAGTAGGCACAGGTTGGGTAGAATGAATGAATGCGAGGTGTCAAGTTACATGGAATGCCTAGAAATACATTTGTTTTTGCCGCTATAAAGGCTGATATGCGGAGATCTAACCTGTGATAAGTGAATACTGTATCCTATCCTCGGCAACAATTAGGTTAATGCTTTGATAACAAACTGAAATCCGACCAGGGAAAGCGAGTCGTTCCTAGGCAAGACAACAGCACATCGTGTTGCGTTCCTGCAGTGAGTAACGTGATAAGAGCGTGGATTTTTAGCCATTTTTTTAAAAGAATATGCTACGTGTGGTTTTTTGCCTCAGTGTTGCAAGCATCTACAGGCTTAGGTGACTGCAGCCACCACACCGCTGGTACACCAACAGCTAAATGGAATGCTTGCTTACCATATTGGTGGTATAAAAACTGGACGCTGAAAATGTAGGCTATGGATCGATATCCAGCCCTTTAGAAGGAGTTCAATTACATACACAAATATAAAATAATTATATATACCTCATATAAATATAATTAAGCTGTATTTTTATTTGGACGCGCTAATATCTGAATGTACCAGTTGGCTTTAAAAAGCTACTTTTTAGTTTGTGCTGGTGCTAAAGGGGGCTATCCTTTCTAGAGGAAGGTTATGGCCTACATAACATAGCGCGTATATGCACGGGAGTGGCGCTATAATTATAAAAGTGAGTGAAACCGCATGGACAGCTACTATAATGTATTTGTTGTATAAGTCCAATTGACATAGTTACTTTATGTAACATAATATTGTCTTACGTTTACGCGAATGTTATATGTACATTGAAATGAAACACTTTTTGAAGTCTGCTGTATGTGAATACGTGCAACAGGGGACCAAGCACTACCTACAATTTGACAAACCACAGATACTCGCAAAACAACACCGATTCCTACCAAGGATGCTTCGCGAGCCTATTGAAATTAATAAACATCCTAATTTCAATAGAGAAGATGGTTGGAATGCCACCAGCTTAGGATCCAGTAATTCAAAACCCAAGAAGAACCAAAACACAGCTAGACTTCATGATACGTTGAGCTCATTCTGGGTAAACAGAAACACCAAAGATTAAATTATGTTCGGGTACTTTGAAATAACTAGGTACACTTCAGAACATTGAGAGAACTACCATCTTCGTCTCCCCGTGAACATGGCTTCTGTAAAGCAACCGAAACGTCAGGGCAAAGTGTTAACTTAATTATAAATTTTAATAGTTTTAATAAAATTAAATAGCTAAAAATATAGTAGTAATGTTCAATAATAGTAGTGTTAGAGGTTTCAAAATTATGTAATACAAGTGTTTAAAAGTAAAATAAACAACGTGACAAAATCCGTATAAAGTGTTTACTTTATGTAAGTTGTTATTATAATAAGATTTGTTTTCCTCATAGCGTAAATAAGTCTTTCTTGTACGAAACCCTAAAAATACTCTTTACTAAATCACGAAAAAACCACAAACAACACCGAACTCTGCGCATATTTTACCAAACAAACAAAAACGAAGGCATCAATGTTCAGATTGAACACTTTATTATTTAATAGAATCTCAAAAAAACATCCAAAATAAACAAAACTAAGAACGATGAGATTTTGTTAAAATGACGAAAAATGGACCAACGTAAATTGTTTTGCACAAACAAACCATAAAATGTTTATTTACAAACTCAGTCTGCAGTTGGACCAACTATTTACCCAAATAAGCGACAAGTAGCAACTGTATCGAAATTGTGCCACTGAAAACACGCAAGTCCAACGTAATATTTTATTTACTTTCAGCTTAAAACTTTTACCCACATTTACCCGGTACAATTTACAGGAAATGTTTTAATATTGTATATGTTTTGAGGTTTCCTTGTATTACCTTAACCGTTACAGCAAATATAAGAATCATTTGGTCTGGGTTAATTCGACTTTTTTCTGGTTGATGATAATTTTAATAGGTAGTAAAATTGATTGTTTAAGTAGTCACTTTGCCTTTGTTTTTGCTCTGCGTTTTATGAGTTCGATCCCCATCCACACACGAGTCAAAATTTGTGTGATCCACAAATAGTTGTTTTGAGTACGTGTGTTCTTTGTGTTCATTGTTTAAATGTTTGTAAACTTCCCCACAATATGCCTAGAACGGGAGTTGACTTTTATAAATAAAAATGAAAATAAAAATAGCAGTTCAGCATGTAGAACTAAGTACAGTAGACTACAAAAAGTAATTGAAGTATAGTTTTGTTTAGCCCTCTGTGGAACCGTGACTACACATTATACGAAAAGAATACATAAAATTCCATTCACAAATGAATGCCCAATCGAACACAATAAAATATAATTGCCTTCCAGCTTCACTGCGACAATTTCTATCTAGGTCACATGACACAGTTATGAAATACTTTTTTATAAATGTGTCCCCAAAACGGTACACTCTACATTAGGCCTTATCACAACGTTAATGGTGGCATAAAGTTCCCATTACATTACAAAATTGCGCTCACAAACGTATGTTACGATTCAAAACCTCTCACTTTAGTAAAGGGGCGTTTAGCCCAGATGGGTTGTTAAGGTGCCGTACCTAGGTTAATAATGTAGACAGTTTTCATTAGGCACACGCATATTTTATTTCGACCTGCCGACGCTTCGCAAATTACTCGCATAAGGCCCTAAAACCTCGTTTGTCTTGTACGAGATAATTTAAGAGGAAATAATTTTGCAAGACAGACTAATTAAACCTGAATTAATTAACTACGTAAATATAAACAAGTGGAGAGTTGTTAAAATAGCTTCTATGTCTTTAATGAACATTCCTAATGAAAATAAATAAGACTAACGCTTTGCATAGATAAATGGTGCGAGAGGACGCTTGGGTATACTTGAAATTAATCGATTATTTAAATAGTATCGAATAGAATTGTAATTCGAATATGGAATGAACTTCATGTTTAACGTTATATTCGTCGATGTAGAATTACATGTCCTACACAGACATTGTATAATTTACTTTTGACAATATGCCAAAGACCATTTACTTAAACCTAGTTATACTCATAATTAAATCGTTACGAATTCTGACAGTAGATATTTTCTAAATAAATTATTGCTACATCCTTACTTAATATTATAAATTCGAAAGTAAATCTGTCTGCCTGTTACCTATTCAAGGCTAAACCACTCAACAGATTTAGATGAAATTTGATACAGAAATAGTTTAAAACCTGAGAAAGGACATAGACTACTTTTTATCGATGTAGGTACCACGCGGGCGGCGACACGAGCAAAAGCTTGTCCGTGTCATCATCGCAATAAAATTTGGTTAATAAATGTTATTTTAATCCCGGCTTTTGAGAGAGTTCTGCCTAGAAATACAAGAATGTGAAGTCGTCAAGGTATACAATAAGAAAAACAAATTTTACAAAATATATATTTTATTTATAAGTCAAGTAAGAGTAAATAAATATATGAAGTTTAACTACTACTAAAGATTCTTATTATAGTCTTATATTTTTTTATTTTTGTACAGTCAGCAACATAGGTAGCTGAACATTGATAAAATTCCTAACACAATTAAAAAAGAAATCCAAAAATATGCCACAGTACTGTAAAAATGAGAAAAATTATGTTAAAATTATAGAACAATTCAAAATCATAAACTTTTTATTAAATTTTCTTGCTGACTGTACAACACGCTATTTAATTTAGGTCATTAGTTCAGAAATTCTTACTATTACTTAATATTATAAATTTGAAAGTAACTCTGTCTGTCTATCTGTCTGTCTGTCTGTTACCTTTTCACGGCTAAACCACTCAACCGATTTAGATGAAATTTGGTACAGATATAGTTTAAAACCTGGGGAAGGACATAGGCTACTTTTTATTGATGTAGGTATCATGCGGGTGGAGCCACACGCAAAAGCTAGTATGAAGTAAATATACGATTCTCAGATTGCTAACACTGATATTGGTAGAAAATTATTTCTATACTTTAGTGAAATTTACGAAGGTAATTTGGTTAAAGACTCCATGTAAAGTGCCTATTTATATGTACTTGAAATATTTTAATTTAAATAGAACCTACTTCAATTCAAATATTTCTTATTATATCTTATTATATTTTATTATATAAAGAAACATACCCCACAAAACACGAGTGTATTACACATCTGTCAACCCGGGAAAACACAGATGATTAAATACATAGTCTTACGGCTACATATCAGACCTTTAGAGACTAGTAGACAGTACCCAGTAAACGTCAGTTTACTGGACACAGTTCCAGAATTTGTCGCACGCAGAACTCTGTACTTAAAATATCATTACCTTAAAATAACATTTATTTATATATTATTAAAATAAAATATCATAAACTTTTATGAGTAGCAGAGCGTCCCTGATTTCAGCATGAATGGGTCGACTCGACCGGGGAAGGACTACCCTCTCACAGAATATCAATGTGAAATAGCAGTATTCCTACTGTTGAGTTTCTTTCGGTGAGTGAGAGTGCCGGAGGCCCAATCACCCCCTTTCCCCCTTCCCACTCCTTCTTCTTCCCACTTCCGTTCCTAAAGGGTCGGCAACGCGCAAGTGATGCCACTGGTTTTGCAGGCGTCCATAGGCTACTGTGACCACTTACCATCAGGCTTGATTGCCAGCAAAGTCGTATAAAAAAAAACCGACAAACCTGCTGCAAGTATGCTTTGTAAGCATTTGCCCAACACGTACTTTCAACACGAGATCTGAGTTAGCAGCAGTTACATTGACTACCGCTCCGCCATGAAGGTAGTCCAGTAACATTACAATTCTATTAATAATAATAATATGTAGTCTTTTCTAACTATTCACCATTATCGTCATAATTGCGACTGCATGGATGGTATAGTCCTTTAATTGGTCGTAACCAAAACTACGAAGCTGACAAAAAAAATTGGGTCTAGTCTTTCGGGACTGCCGATAGAAGTGAAAACTTTAATCCTTGGTCATAAGCAGTTCTTTATAAACAAAACAAAAACAATAACAAAAAAGGGGGCGGGTCGGATTTCTGATACTCTCTTAGGAGTTATTAAAGGGGTCAACATTTCGTTATTTTTTGCGTAGGACGCACCATTTCTGAGATTTTGTTAATATTCTAAAATAATTCAAAAATGGAAATCGTGGAAGCGTGACGATGACACGAGTTCTATGATTTTTATTCACCCAAGAAGTGCTCAACGTGCCTAAATAAGATTTCACTTAAAAAATAATGTGGTCCACAAATAGTTGTTCCAGACCTGGGTGTTATTTGTGTCCGTTGTTAGAATTTTTGTAAAGTCGCCTGCGACACAGTTACCTACTCCCAATATGAGAGTTATTTTATTAAAACACAAAATCAACCAATCTTACCAAAATAGCTTTAGCAGCATATCCACAAAACACAACAATCAGACAAACCTACATTCGCATTTACCAAAAGATTTTAATAAAAAAATAGCAACACAAAAATTACGACAGCATAAACAAAATAAAAACCTCGTCCATTCAAGATTCCCACACAATAGGTTTTTATAAGAGCACCGGATAAAGCCAGTTCAAGAATCAGTAATAAGCTTGTGGAGTTCATCTTCTTATAAGTTATGCATAACAAAGGTACTCACAAAGGCTTTGCATAAAGGCGCCTACCGTTTTAAGGAATGGTGATATTGAAAAATTGAATAACAGACTCGCTTCGTTATGGTAGAGTCAGCGAAATAAATAACTGAACATTGAACAAATTTGTATTATGAACGAAAATATACTTTTTACGATTGTATAGTAATGAATTGGGACAAAACTATCATTTAAATTGTTACTGTAGTAAAATGTGAGGCTTTGCTATTATTGTCTATATTAATATTATAAAGAGGAAAGAATTGTTATTTTTGTTATATATACTATCGAGTCCAGCGACGGATGACCACTCCTAAGGTTAAAACCGCATAGCAGGCCAACACTATTTTTTTTTTATTTTATTTTGCTCGTCAAAATGACCACACTCCACCTGATGGTAAGCAGTCGTGTGGTCTAAGAGCAGTGGCCTCCACACCGCCCCCACAGTAGCCGAGGCGATGTTGAGGTCTCTACTTTGATGGCCTGAGAAGATGCCTTTTCACGCCCCACTTAAAGGACCCAGGATTGAAGGAAGAAGGAAACACGTGCCTTGGCAGAGAATTCCATGCCTTGGTCGTTCGGCAGAGGTATGAGGACCCAACCTTTTTGGTACGCGCTCTAATCGACTCTACCGTGTAAGGATGGCATCTGAGCCCAGCACGCGTTGTTCTGGATAGGAAAGGGGAGGGCGGGATAAGGTGGAATAACTCTTCAGAGCACTCCCCGTGGTATATTCTGTAGAAACATGCCAATGAGGCAATGTCCCTACGGAGTTGCAGAGGTTCCAGTGAACTCATGACCTCTGGATCTCTGATGATACGGACAGCCTGCCGCTGTAACCGGTCGAGAGCGTCCAGCAAGTACTGCGCGGAGCCATCCCAAAGATTAGAACAGTACTCCACGCAAGGGCGCACTTGTGTCTTATACAATAGGCACAGTTGCCCAGGCGTGAAGAACCGCCTCACCCTGTTCCGAACTCCGAGTTTTCGCGAAGCTTGCTTAATGACGCTCTCGATATAGGTTTTCTGATTAAGGGAACGCCAAAGATCCATACCTAAGATGGAGAGGCTGTCACGTATCACCAATGGAGTGTTCTTCAGAGAAGGGAGGGGAAGGAACGGAGACTTTTTTGTTAAGAACGCGCATGCCTGGGTTTTCTTGGCGTTGAACTCGACCAAGTTATTGGCACCCCATTCATAGATGCGGTCCAAGGTCTGGTCAAGTTCAACGACAAGATTCTGCCTTTTCCCCTCAACCTCAGCCTGTTTGGCCCCAGGATGTCCGAGATATCGCCCATGCACGGTACTGTCGTCCGCATAACAATGTATGTTGCCGAGATTCAACATATCATTGATATGCAGAAGAAAGAGCGTAGGGGATAAGACAGAACCCTGAGGCACTCCTGCATTGACCTGCATAAATTTGGAAGCGCGACCGTCGCAAAGGACCCGAATACGACGCTTCTGCAGGAAACTTGCAATCCAGGTGCACAGTTGAGGGGGCAAGCCATAGGCTGGAAGCTTGGAAAGAAGAGACCGGTGCCAGACTCTGTCGAAAGCTTTGGCTATGTCAAGGCTGATAGCCAAAGACTCGCCGTGCTTGTCCATAGCCTCACCCCAGAGGTGCGTGACGAACTTGGTACCGGTACGTACCCGTGACACGCCCCTTTCTTTGTTTGAGTTTTTTTACACTTTATATTTGTTTACTGATTCTAAGGCGATACAAACTCAACTGGTCAACTTGTGCAAGCGAAATTTTTTCTGAAATGGTCATCCGTCGCTGAAGCCGATAGTACATATATGAATGCGATTGTTTTGCGTTTGGTCTCAGATTATATTCCCGGGACGGGCAAAGTGTTATCGATTTTTCTGACAGGAAATTGTCAGTAGCAACAAGGAGTCAGTGAATGTGACCCGCTCTTCTATTAAGTCGGTCTTAAAACCATAGCTAGCAAAAGTTAAGTAGAAATAACATTTAACTTAAACTATTATCCTACGGAAATGCCGGGAAGTACCATATTATAATACTAGTACATAATCTCCGTGTGCCAAGTCATATCCAAATCTGTTTACATCATCTTTACTAGCTTTCACATATTAATAGGATATTGTTCCCAGCTTAAATTTTACAATATACCTTCATTTCATGCTGCTAATGAAATATTCTTAAGGCACGCATCTCTGACTTTATGAAGTTTGTGCGTATTAAATAGTTAATTATCGCCTGCTTTAACGGTGAAGGAAAACATCATGAGGAAACTCGCATGTCTGAGAGTTCTATGTAATGTTCTCGAAGATATTGTGAAGTCTGCCAACCCGCACTGGGCCAGCGTGGTGGACTATGGCTTAATAACAGATTGCCTTACCTGAAAATCGAGCTTAATAGTCGCGTTTTGCAATCACGTTACACGCAAACTATGCCCACCAGTATGCCCGTCACACCTTGGACTAAATAACCGTTACTTAAGCAAAGCATATCGTCACTATACTTACATCGTCCGACAAAATGTCCAGACTAAGACGACTGAGCTAACACAATAAATAGAGATTGATAGTGTATTTTCAATATTAGTGAGCGTGATAATACTAAAACTATAATTCAGATGACATCGTCTAGAACTATATTTAATTATAGTATAATTTAATTGTTTGTTTTCAAGTAATTTATAGGAGTGTTTCGCTTCGTTTTAATAAAATACTACTTTCAAAACTTACCGGTTATCTTAAAACCCGGTGCGTAGAAACAACAAAAGACAAATTTGAAATTGTTGATTCTCATTTATTTTTGCTTACGAAGCGCTTCGGGCTCATAACAAAGGAATGTTTATAGATATTCCATTTTATTAGGAGTTATTTTGACAGAAATTCTCTAACTTTACTGTTTCCATTTACATTCGATTAATGTTTAAATTGTACATTTTCTGTTAGAGGGCTATACTGGTAGTAATTTATCCAGTTTTAATTAGGTGATATACCTGTTAAACTTTAATAAGCTTGATTTGAAAGTCGGCGTAATTAAGTTTTAAAAGACAACTGCCGCATTAGGTGTAATTTCTATGTCGCGCGAACTTTAAAGGTACGCGAACAACAGACACAGAAATCATACAGACTCGACACAGCTATTGGTGGATCATACAAATTTATGGCAGTGGCAATAGCGAGGTGGGCAGCAGAGACAGCTTTAAGTTCTACATAAGGGCTGCTGGATAAAGGCCTCCTTTGTTGAAGCTATTCTTCACGATCCTGTGTCAAAACTTTCCATAGTATGGGCCACGATCGAAGTCTTAAGATTTTAGTTTACTCATCGCACAGAATACAAAAACTTTAGTTGGAATAAAAAACTATTAAAGAATCAACCACAAATCATTTATATTACACCAAGTTATTAAAAAGCTAAAATCCTAAATATATTAAATTATTGTGCTCAGAGATGACGTAGCGTAAAAGTATTACATGAATTTCAAATTACCCTGTGTCATTATTCATATTTCTATTAACTTAAAGTACTAGTATAAAATATGAAATCAAAAAACGGTTTAAGTAACACTTTTCATCGTCAAAGTTACACTTATTAATGTGAAATAACATTTAAGTTGATTATTTTAGACACAGATAAAATATGTGTCTGAAATAATCAAGTATAATCAATAGGCATACTCTTATATGTATGTATATACATAGAATTAAGCCAGCATACCACTGAAAGGATAGGTTAAAGAGTATTTTTTCAAATCTATTAAGTCTTCGAATACCTGACATAATTTAAAAATCTATTGTATCAATAGGTTAAACAAAACTGCTGCTATTAGAATAGAATATATTATTTTTATTATTATTAGAAAAATTCAGCAGGATACAGGCACATATCAGTTGAAACAACTGATATGTGCCTGTATCCTGCTGAATTCCCACTAAGTAGTATTTTGTCATTGAAGGTATTTGTCGAGTTTATTTTTAAATATGTTTGTATTTTAAGCTGAGACTATATCTACTGGCAGTTTGTTCCATGCTCTTACAACCCGATTACTTAGATAGTATTTGTGGGGATTATTATTTGAGAAGCGGGTGCATAATTTAAGGTGGTGACCTCGTAGATGGACATTAGTATTACGTGTATAAATGTTTTTAATTTGTCACGGGATATTTTATAAACAAAGAAAACAAAAGAACATCCGGTCTCGAAACAACTGGATCACATAATTTTTTAACATGTAAGGGGATAGAACCCATTACACTCAGCACAGTGGCGGTGGCAAAGCGATTTAAATTACAACACCATCCGTGCATATTACACTACACTTTTTCTCAACACTTTAGTCAACTATGCCTAGGTTTCTAATAATAGAGTGAGTTTCTTGCCATTCACTGGACATATATACTATGCTCAATAATTATAATAGCAGAAAAATCTTAACAGAAAAATTTACATCTTGATTTACCCAAGAATCAAAGCCAGACGTGTCCATAAACATATTCGCAAATTGATGTCACGGGAGCAATGAAGCATACACCTAAATATAGAGATAAAAATAAATAATAAATAAAAAGTACGTTCTATAACAGTACGGGCAAATGATGATTTGAACGTTCCAGATATCCTAAAATGCTTCTTCATTCTTATCGTTTTTAAACGAGCTCGGATCGAAGACCTACTTGTCACTAAGTGTTTTTTAACTTGATAGATTCTGGCACTTTCCGCAACCTGAGCTTCAAACGTTAGCTGTCGTTAAATGTGAATGGTAGCAGTGTTAGAAGTAAATTGTGCCTATATTTAAAATACTTACATTGGATTAGAATAATCTTATAACTGTGTGTCCGTTTTGCATTTTCACGGAAAGATTTAATCATTGATGCACCCTATGTAATATTTTCAGGCCAGTATCCCACTGCTGCGCACATGCCTCTTCTCAGATTATAGTGCAGATTGGCAGACTTCAAAAATCGTTGAGAATATTATGGAGTACTGTCAGATATGTATGTTTCCTTATTATGTGTTCCTTCATCATACGCACATAACTTCATAAAGTCATAGATACCTACATTTTAATATAGTCACCTTTCTGGATCATTAAGCTTTCGTTCGGCAGACAATGCCTTCATGACATTTGAATTATAAATTAGTTTTATCACGCTCACTCATATAAAAAATTGTTCACTACCGTTCTCAATCATTAAGGTGTAATATGTGAACTCTCTTTTCTTAGTGTAGACACTTTTCCGTACGATGTAAATACGGCGAGGGTACATCTATATAACATAATTATTCTATATTTCATTTATAATATACATAAAATTCAATGCTTTTTTTGCAAATTATAAGCATTGAATTTAATCCTAACTAATATTATAAATGCGAAAATGAGTTTGTTTGTTTGTTACGCTTTCACGCCTTAACTACTCAACCGATCAACATGAAGTTTTGCATACATGTTGTCAGGGGTACAGAATAGGACATAGGGTACCTTTCATCCAGAAAAAATAACTGTTGCAAACCTAACCTAACCTATAACCTACATTTACGCGAGCGAAGCCGCGGGTAAAAACTAGTATAATATATAGGTGCTTCTACACAGTGTCAGAAGCTGAAGCGCGCTATATGCGAAAGTTACACACATGAGACATAATATGCACGAGTTAATGAAAAAACTACTCGTTTCTATTTAATATGTTGTCGGCGTGATGTTTTTTATAGTAAGTGGCAAACTTATAGAGCCGCCATCCGTCACTCGAGATAAATATTATTACTACTAACGTGTTTAGTTAATGCGTGGCGTGTAGTATTCTATATTCTGTAATTAACACTCGGATGGCGTAATATTTTAAGTGGTTGCCTCACCATTGCCAGGATGCTGAGTGTTGTGGTTTCGACACGAAATGAAAAAGTATGTGATCCTCAAAGTTTTTCTGAATCAGGGAGCAAAGTATCCACGACACAGAAATTATTTCTACTACGGCAGATATCTTCTAAAAGAACACAGAAGCAAAGAAACCATCCGGCAGGCCCATACTAGCTAGGAACAAGAATGATTCAAAAATCAGCCCTCTCTTTAATCTTGGCCCACTTTACCCGATCGTATAGCCTTGAATCCTTGCCAATCTATCTTAATTCCGTTTCATCTATAAAAAAAGTAATTCTAACTACGAAGATAGAGCATATGGACGTGTCTGTGTGATTAATGTAGGCAGTATTAGTCTTTTCAACAAAGGAAATGGTAGGGAGTATGACTAGCAATTCTGTTCAAGTATTAGTAGTCTTAGAGTAAGCGTGAATATTATCTTTTATAGTCCGGTCAGAATACTAAGAATATCGCTGCATGGAGATTTATTAGTACTATCTTTTGCCCGCGGCTTCGCTCGCGTTAATTTAGAATTTGACGATCAATTCGGTTTGTACTCTGTTTGTAATAATAATTATAATGCAATCATGAGTCGAAAGACACGTGGCGCCATCTATTATCATAAGAACTTTATTGTTGTTTTCCTTGGAAACAGTAAATTTTTTCGGGATGAAAGGTAGCCTATGTCCGTTTATGTACACCTGTTAACGTATATGCAAAATTTCAAAATGATCGGTTTAGTGGTTTATACGTGAAAAGGTAACAAACAAACAAACTCATTTTCGCTTTTATAATATTAGTTAGGATTACATCAGCATTTTTCTTAAAGTGCCGAGAATGCTTATAATATAGAATTAAATCGACGCAAAGACAAACTGTAATTATATTTTTTTTTTGCTATATAAGGCTGCTATTTTAATTTGAATGCTATAGTTATGAGACTAGAGATGTGCAGTGGGTCGGTCTCACCATCTCGCTGCTGCTGTCGCACAGAATATTGTAGATTTGGATGCCACATAGTATTTTAATGATCATTATTTGCATGATCATAAATCATCATATCATCATGAATCATGGGCATATCAAATGCATAAATAAATAAAGAAGGCTTACATTATACGGATTCAATCGATATCAAAATGCGTAATTTTATTTTTTTTATCAAACGGTTTTCTCTGACGACCGCTTTGCTTGTAGATCGACTGCACTTCCGTCGTTTTTTTTTCTAGCAATGATTTTCAGTTATGGAAAGGTAAAATTTTTCATAGTATGTACAGTCAGCAACTTTAATTAATGTAATGTTCGAGTATTTTATGAAAATAAAATCTTAATTGTTATTCTGAGTTACAAGTTATCTTTACTCCTATAACAATAATATTTGTTATGATTTTAAAGATAAAGCAAGTCAAAAATTGTGTACTCTCAGCCATTAATGCAATTATCGAGGCCAACCGCAATGAGATATTTTTGCTGAATACTTAAATATACTTATATTAAGAAAATGTTTTTTTGGAAAAGCTTGTTAGCTTAAATTAATTGTTTATATTTTATATTAATTAGTGTAATTGGTGTAAATACGTAACCATATTAATTAAAATAAATAAATATAATTTCGCACGTGTATATCGATTTATATTGTTGCTGTCTGTACCATCCTAATTATGATTCCACGAAAGGCGTATTCTACAAAAATTTACCATCTTCCCCAAATGTACTAGTAGACTTCGCAGAAAAGCAAGAAACTTCCTGCCTCAATCGTATAATTACGAAGATCTTCACAACTTTATTTAAAATCATAAAGCGTTTTTAATTTACGCCAAAGGTACTGTGATTCGCTATTCGTTTGCCTGTCACGTTGGTCGTGTGCCTTCGGTACTTTTTCGTCACGTCAACTGAAATTAATTCATGCAAATGAGACTTGGCGTTGTCTAAAATGGGTTTAATCTTATCGTTTGTATAATTGTATGGGGCAACGCAAATAGAGGCTTAATTTTTTTTATCAACATTTAATTTGGCCGGTTGCCAATTTAAAGTACCCTCTTTTTAGCAAAGTTTTTAATGAGTTAGTGTCCAAACAGAGATGGGTGAGGATTACAATTTTGACGCCTACTGTTTCCTGGTCAATAATTGGTCTATTCTGTTTTTAGGTGTAATTTTATCGCTTTATCTTTCCTATTATGTCCGTTTATTTAGAACGGATTAAGGTTATTTTTCTCAACAGTGTGTGACTCGACCGATTTTTATGAATTTTATAAGTGAAAACTTCTTTAAGCGCGTTGAGTACTTGGGTGAACAAAAATCATAGAATTAGCGTCATCGTCACGCTTCGTCATCGTCACGCTTCCACGCTTTCCATTTTTGAATTATTTTAGAATACTAGCGGTCGCCTAGTGGTCGAAATTCGACCAATAATATTGCTGATATATGTAATTATATATTGATATATGTAACCATAGTTACGCGCTTCGACTGTGTGTGTCAAATGCACGCTTTCCATTTTTGAATTATTTTTGGTTTATAAAGAAGTGTTTATGATCAAGGATTAAAGTTTTCACTTCTATCGGCAGTCCCCAAAGACTGCCCCAATATTTTTTAATGTATTTTTGGTAGGTATGAGAATATGTCGTAAAGTATATGTCATGCCGCTAGGTGATTAGGGTGTCCCTATCGAATTAATTTATATGGCAGAACAGCGTTAGCCGGGTCAGCCAGTATATATACTTATATAATAGTGTTTATTTAATATTTATAACGTTTAATTAATTTTATATTACGTATTATATCTGTATATAAACTGAGCCACCGGTGGGCATGGGCGTCTTCTGAGCATGAGAAGGATTAGACCATAGTCCATCACACTGGCCCAGCGCGGTTGGCTGGCTTCACATATCTTCGAAAACCTTATGGAGAACTATCAGTCATGCAGGCTTCCTCACAATGTCTTTTTCACCGAATTCTAAACGATAATTAAATACGCATTTAATATGCACATTATTTCGGCAAGCCAGAGGCGCGTACCTTGGGATCGACAGATCTCTGCTTGGCAGTTAAATAATTTCGCACTAGTTTATCATTGCTTATACCTATAAATCACATATTCCTATCTATATACTTCTAAGCCAAATCAATATAACAAATCAGTTTCTTTATTTAGTATCAAGGTTAGAAGAAAACGTACCATGACTTGGGTTGCAAATTTCTGTTAGCACATTTTGTTCCATGTTTAAATCAGCAGCTGTGGTCGTACAACGTACAAAGAAACAAAAAGTGTGTTAAATTTGTTCGAGTATGTTTACCTCGGCGGTTTTACTGAAAAGATTTATAACAGTAACAGTTGCAGTCACGTTCAACAAATTATTTGTTACTGATGCTCGTGACTTGGAGTATTACCGACATATTTAGCATAAACATCGCTTAGAGTTTATTTTCGAGATGCATTGAGGATTTTTTTTATTCAGGCGTACCAAAAAACGAATCTAACTAATTTTATAAATGTGAATGTGAGTTTATTTGTTACGCTTTCACGTCTTAACTACTCGACTGACCATCATGCAATTATGGATACACGTTTTCAGGGGTACAGAAAAGGACATGGTGTACTTTTCATCCAGAAACTGTACTGTTCCAGAGGGATAGATATTTATTCACAAAGTCGTTAACGCGAGCAGCAAAGCTTCGGGCGAAATCTAGTAACAATATAGAGACTAGAATATTATACATTATAAGAGGTATCGACAAAATTACAGCTCAAAATGCTGTCCAGAAAAACTCTAGGATACCTAGAAATTAAGTAAGCACTAGGATGCTACACATTTTACTTAACTATGTCACAGAGATTAACATAAAATATTGATTAAGAAAACTTTTTAAGTATCAGTTTCAAATCTATTGGTTGGACATGCAAAAAATAATGGAATGACTTCAACTTTGAACACGCTAGCTGTGCTCCAGAGTCCAGAGTGAAGCATCAATGCTTTTCTAGTCAGTCTGTTCGAAGAACCAAAAATCGCTGGGATAAGATGTGTTGTGTTCTTTCTGAATGGGGTACTTCCAAGACGCGTTATCTTATAAGCAGGGACGTGGTCTTTGCCCTTATAATACAGCATAGTAATTCCTTTGTAGGTTCGGTAACGTACACATAATGCTCCTTAGTATTTTTAGCATTCATAAATCCCAATAAGCCTTTTACTTATTTTTACTATAAAATGCTTAAATTATTAATGAAGATGTATTTATTTATAACAATAGATTACGCTCGGATTCTTTGGCACAGGCACAATGCTTATCTTTGTGCCTGGTTTTCGGCTAATTGATTAGTTTTTGTAGTAGGGATATGTGTGATATCTACTAATAGGATCATTTGATTCCCCAAGGTTAAGAGCTCCTTGAACCGACGGGCGTGTATGAGGAATGTGATGAAAGTGAATGAAGCCAGAGAAGTGTGTCAGGATCGTAGCAAATGGAAATCCGTAGTATCTGCCTACCCCTCTGGGAAACAGGCGTGAATCTATGTATGTATGTATGTATTCATTCCCCAAACTTAACTCAAGCTCTAATACATGTATTGTCTTGCTTAACTGCATGTGGATTTAATAATTATATAATTATTTCAACAACTGCTTTTATTTTTCTTGTATATAATAAAATAAGATCAGCCCTGTATCAAACAGTCCCATTGCTGGGCACGGGCCTCTTCTCAATGTGAAAAGGGTTAGGCCATAGTCCACCACGCTGACCTAATGCGGGTACATATTATCTTCGAGAACACTATGGAAACTTTCAGACATACAGATTTCCTCTCGTTGTTTTCCTTCACCGTTAAAGCGAGCGATAATTAACTATTTAATACGCACATTCGAAAAGTCAAAGATGCGCGCCGTGGGATCGAACTCGAGACCTCTACGTGGCAGGCCAACAGTCTTCCACTAGGCCTAGGTTATCGCCGTTTTTCTTGTATTAGGTTATTATTTAGCTTGATTTCAAATTAATTACGATATGTCATTGATATTATTAAACAAAAGGTTAAAGATTTATTGTTTCTATGTTATAAGAAAAGCAAATTAATTTTTATTTTTAATTATATTAATTACAAACCAAAGTATCAAGGACAATGAACAATAATAAGAAAATGATTGAAAAGCAACAAAAATGTATTAAAATGTATTCTTGGTATACCAATTAACATTAAAGAAATAGTCCAAAGAACATTTACAAAGGTAGGTACTTAATGTATAGCTCTCTAGGGACTTCTTCCAACATTTATAGAAATATGGCTTTTCTCAGAAGTCCTTTTTTCATAGCACAAAGTAACTCATTTCCCAGTAATAATAAAAAAGTGTCCATTTAAAAAAGTTCTGTAGGTTTCAATGAAATTAACTGCGGGGTATTCGCACCGTTTGTTTCTGGTCATTATCATTAGTACAATGCGGGACCCTTTTAAAATTAAATTTGTTTAACATAAAGCCATAGTTGAATAATGAACCGCCATATTGATTGTAGCGTAAGGGTACTGAGAATATAAATAAGCGATGACTCGATGACCGAATCAAGCAAAATGGTATCAATGAGATTGTCGCAGAAACATTTATTATTGAACGGTGTATGTCGATACTTGCCATGTATTACGTAGCACCTATAAATAAAGCTAGCAATATATGAGTGTATACGAACCCTCTATCTCTCTTCAAGAATATATAGAGCGTAGAGTACACATACTCACGCACGTGTATTTATGTTTATCTTTATTTCCAGAGCTATTTCCAGGTCTAGACCAAAAGCAACCACTAAAATTGCTATATAGAACAACCCAAGATAATCTTCAGTTCGGCGCCTTACAGATCAGGTACTTACAGTAAATGAAAGCGTAAACTATTGCTAGTAGACCAACGAGACCATGAATGCTTTCAGAATTGATACGTAGGGCAGCCATTTGGACTATTAATCATGCACAGCTGATGTAGCGGTTTTATGTAGTCGCCTCGGCACTGCCACCATGTCTAGTATTGCATCGTATATTTTAGAGCAGCGATAGCTCAGTAGGGAGACCAATAGACTGCAATGTAGAGGGTCTCGGGTTTGAACCCACGTCGCGCACCTCTGACTTTCTCAATCACCCCCTTTCCCCCATCCCGCTCCTTCTCCTTCCCACTTCCTTTCCTAAAGGATCGGCAACGCGCAAGTGATGCCTCTGGTGTTACAGGCGTCCATAGGCTACGGTGACCACTTACCATCATGCCGTATGCTTGTTTGCCATCTTAGTTGGATGAAAAAAAAACTTTTTGATTTTATGTGCGTATTGATTGACAATTATCGCCTGCTCCGTACCTCGGAAAGCACGTTAAGCCGTTGGTCCCGGCTGCCATGAACGTCTATGGCAGGCGTTATTGGGAGAGTGTCGACACAAAAGATCCCACTGGGTCGAAGTGTCGCCGGTCTGCACTGACTGGCCCCCACATAAGATAAGATAAGATTGTATCCACACATTTTTGTTCCAAGTCTGGATGTGCTTTGTGTCCATTATTGTAATTCTCCAGTAACAGAGGCATTATCTCTAGAGAATAGTGGAAAGAATTACGAAAGTCCGAATTCAATCAAAAAGAAAGTCGTTAAAGATTTCTTTATACATTAATTATTATTTTTTTTTTTTTGGTCTTGAATAACCGCCTTATATCATGTGTTATTTTTTTTTGTTGAAGTATATGAATTATTATTGCTTTTTTATGTTTCTTGTTTTTTTTTTGTTGTTGTTATTGTCTGTGTTCTTTTCTTTTTTTCCCATTTGTTTAGATACGATAACTAACTCATAGGTAATCAGAGTAGTTATATAAGTGGTGTACTAATTATTATGTGAAAGCTTGTAATTAGCAACATGTGTATCTTAATGTAACTAATCTAATGTATTTATTAGACTGTAAGCTTTCCTAAAATAAATAAATATACTTTAATGATGTATCTCACGCAAAAAGTTACAATAGCTATAAGAAATATAAAGTTTTTAATTATACAATAGTAGTTCAAAAATTTTCTACTTCTTACTAAAGTATGAAGTTCGTAACAAATGCAATGAACTTAAAAAACATAATTACTGTGTGCAAGCAACAGCAGTAAAGGAAAGTTACAAGAAGTACATAAAACTTTGTAAATATTAATTTTTATCTTGACAGCATGTAAGACATAGTTGTGCATACACAATATAGACTTACACTTGTTTCCCCGTATAGTTAGATAGGAATTATACCTTTCACTAGGTTTTTCCCGTGGCTTCGTTCGCGGATATATAGATTTTGACAATAAATAGCTATCCCTCAGGAACCACATATTTTTCTGAATGTAGGCAACCATATGTCCATCTATGTACCCCTAAGAATGTTTATGCAAATGTTCATGCTTATCGGTTAAATAGTTAAGACCTGAAAGTCTAACAAATAAACAAGCTCACATTCGCATTTATAATATTAGTAAGAATTTCACCAAACATGATTTTAGAGGCCACGTAACAGAAGGCGAACTTATTGTTGCCTACTAAGCACAGATTCAAACTTCGTGCTGTTAATAAGAAATTCTCGAGAAAAGCCCTATATTACTTTACCTAATCCCAGTATTAAATCCGAGGTTTTATAGACAGCTGTGGAAATTACCCCCATAATCTACCGAGATACTTATAGTCACTCATATGAATAGTAGCTAGTTGTAAACAAAAAAAAAAACGATAGCTCAATGGGGAGACCAACAGATTGCAATGCAGAGGGTTTCGGTTTCGACCCACGTCGCGCACCTCTGCCTGTCGGAAGTTATATAACTTTTCGAAATGATGTGCGTATTGATTGACAATTATCGCTTGCTCCCTGCCTCGGAGAGCACGTTAAGCCGCCGGTCCCGGCTGCCATGAACATCTATGGCAGTCGTTATTGGGAAGTCAGTGCCATCTAATACCCTGACACAGGTCTAGCATTAGGGTATCGTTAGCCTTCGGGTTGCGGAGGTCAGATGGCAGTCGCTCCGTGTAAAACTGATATCCAGTCAAATCCGGTTAGACTAGAAAACTGTCCCCAAATGACTTGGGAATAATAAAGGCTAGGGAGAAAAAGTAGATAATTAATTGTAAGCTCTATGCATGTTAACAGAATGTTCAGATTTATTTGAAACTTGCTCGAGCTCGTTACTTCAAATGGACTTGGAAGTAGATAGCATTCTATATGCTTATGTTTTTGTAGCAGTATTTTTTAAGGTTTAATAAAGCAATATGCTTATTGTTTTACATGTAATGATAATTGCATGTTTCTACAGAATATACCACGGGGAGTGCTCTGAAGAGTTATTCCACCTTATCCCGCCCTCCCCTTTCCTATCCAGAACAACGCGTGCTGGGCTCAGATGCCATCCTTACACGGTAGAGTCGATTAGAGCGCGTACCAAAAAGTTTGGGTCCTCATATCTCTGCCGAACCACCAAGGCATGGAATTCTCTGCCAAGGCACGTGTTTCCTTCTTCCTTCAATCCTGCGTTCTTTAAGCGGGGTGTGAAAAAGCATCTTCTCAGGCCGTCAAAGTAGAGACCTCAACATCGCCTCGGCTACTGTGGGGGCGATGTGGAGGCCACTGCTCTTAGACCACACGACTGCTTACCATCAGGTGGAGTGTGGTCATTTTGACGAGCAAAATAAAAAAAAAAAATTTAATCAATACTCGACTTCTAAGTGCAGATGCACCAGGATTTAAAGTAGACCTCCAGCAGAACAACTGTGAAAACATAATTTAATTCCGTCAAGTAGTTTATGCGTGATGTGCGTACAAACATATAGACAAGCACAAGACTTTAAATAATTGTTTTGGATCCTATAGCTCTTACATAAATTTTCTTAAATATCTCCTACGTACAGAAATTGAAGAATTACAATTTTATTAGAAGTGTACACAAGTATATAACCTTAAAATATTATATTTACGCTGATATGTATACTCTAAGCGACTCACTAGCTCGTAAACTAGGCTTCGTTCAACAACAACAAATGATACAAAGGCCTAAATAAAATGGGCTATCTTAACACTCGGCCAATCTATGCACCCGTTAAACCTTTAGTAGAGAGAATCACGCTCACATTGCATGAGGTAATAGATTAAGATAAGTGTTGGGAGCCTTTAGCTATTTATAAAAAAACATACACTAAAGAAAGAGAAGATTGATCTATTTTCAACCTTATTGCATTTTTATTTTTACTATTGTATAAGAGTAGGCTTGTCTATACTATTTGTGATTGTCTATGGTAATAATATTCTATAATAATATTTTATCACATCCACACAACACCATCTAGCCCAAACTAAGCAGAGCTTGTACTATGGGTACTAGACAATGGATAAACATACATATATACTTTTTTCTGTAAATACATACATATTATACATAGAAACACCCAGCCCAAGACAAACATCCATGTTCATGCACACAAATGTTTGACTTACGCGAGATTCGAACCGGCGACCTCATGCGTAGCAGTCGGTTACACTAACCACTGCGCTATCAAGGCCGACAACTATGCCTCGATGGTGCAGCGATAGTGAAGCAATTGTTATGCATAAGGTCTTGGGTTTGCTGCCTGACTTGAGCAAAATGTTATTGAGCATATTGTCAAGAGATTCTCGGGGTGCATTCTGGCATTGACCGGTAGACAGTAAAAACCGCTTATGAACCTGAACCGACCTAAAACTGTAGCTGGTGAAATGTATTTATGATGTAATGTAATTATGTAATGTTGCCTTTGAAGTGACATGGTAACATGTCCACTGATGTACAATAAATGAATAAAGTTAACTTCTACATTAACGAGTCAATTACTTGCTTTTAATTACTAACTTGACTGTACTCGAAAGTTTTCCAACTTAACGTAACTGCATTAACGGGTGGTGACATTGTTGGTACGTTATAGAAACTCTGAAAGCGCCATTTTCCAAGTTTCTTGAAGTTTCTTAGTAACAGTTTCTTTTTTTGTTGAATTTTACAAACCTACAAACTCTTGAAATACTTCACTGGGGAAGTATAGTGCTCTGTTTTATTTTTATTTCCATAGAATTGCGCTTGTTATAAATTATTTTATCAATAAGAGGCTTGGAGTTGAGTATTGAGTTCTTTATCAAGTAATGGTTTCTTATATTAATAACTACACATTCACACGCACAGATATTTCATGGCTACGTAATACATCCATGTGTATGTTACACCCTGTACATACCCTATGCCCTGTAACAACTGCTCCCGTGGCGCAGCGGAAAAATATGTGAGTGCTGTGCATGAGGTCTCGGGTTCGCATCCTGGGTCGGGCCAACAAAAATTTATTAGGTTGTTAAGAAATCTCAATAGCAGCCCGGACAATAGGATTGACGGTGTTAGACACCCCCGTGCCTTGGGAAGCATGTAAAGCCGAGAGAGAGTGCACTTGTGTTTGCGTACATACTTATAGATATGCGTATATACTATAATATCTCCTGCGCAGATAGCTAGTCTCCGATAAGATTGACCGCCGTGACCGAAATTCTAATCGAAGAGACGGTTTAAATAAAAGGGGTATTGGGATGAGCACGGTTATTGATACTTTAAGCACTTTGTTTGTGTAATTATTAGTATCAATGATGGCAATATAATTTGACGATCAGGTCATTGAAGAGTTGTACAATTATAAATCTGAATTTTTCATACCACTTTTATTAAACATTTTATTATTTTCTTTAATAAGCTTTGTTTATTTTACACGGGTATTGCCTTATCATTTCACTTTTTATTCAGCCTCTTGGGAAGCTTACACGGGAATATGGGAGTAACGTCCAGAGAGAAACCTTCAAGAGAATAATTCTAATGCAGGGTGTAACTAAGCTGGTGCAAGCCATGGCAGCTTCCCTACCCTTGTCTATACTATAACTTAGCAACTATGCAAATTAATAAATCTTGAATATGAAGATAATTTATTAAGTTATATAATAGCTAATTACCTATTGACCTAGAGTAACAAAAGCTATTATTTAATTTTATTATATTAACTGTTATTTATGTTTAAAATTTAGGTTGAACAGAGCCTCACTTTTATATTTATGTAATAAATTATAAAAAAGTTGGAAAGTGACTCAATATTTTATGAAAGCCAAATAAATTCCTATTATCAATCACAGATTTTTAATCGCATGACTTGTCAACAAAATTCAATAGAGCCGACTGGAAGTTGCAAATATTGTAATTATTTCGTAACAGCAATATAATACGAAACAATCCTTTGCACCCGGACAGAACTCCGATAAATAGATACTTGAAATAAAGGCCCCAGTAAATCTCGCCTATTGTTTAAGGCAAACTTTTGATTGCGTCACATTTCGTTGTCTAAATAATCTTGAGAATATAACAAAGGGAAACTTTGGACCAAATATAAAGTTAGACCATTAAACGTGTGATTGGATACCCAATGATATTTCTCAAAGTTAACCAATTGTTACAAATTGAGTGTTAGTTTTATGGCTTCATCGCGATTGTTTGCGAAAGGGCGCTCGATGTTTTATTTATTCTCACCCAATACTTTTATTGCCTTATAAGTTATTCTGTATGCTGGATTATGATTTGATATATTTATCGTGGAAAGCCAGCATCATCATGTAATTTTAAATTAATTAGACTTTCATTTGGCTATTGCAGAGTTAAGTGAAAGCCGTGATGATATTACGTCAACTTCGCGTGAAGCTGAGTCGTGGTTGGCCGTGCAGATTGATAAAAGCTCATTCACGGAGAACATTCTTATTCGGAGTTAGAGAGAGTGACCAAGTACCTATTGCGAATCTGTAGATTAGCTTGTACAATCTGAATTTATAACGGTAATATTAAATATACACGTTTATTTATGATATAGTCAATACCATAGACCTAAGTTGATAACGCTCCGGCTGCCATCCTGACGAAGACGCTATATTTAAACTAAAGCTCAGAATATTTAATTGTACGCGATAATCATTGTCTTATCACACTCTTTACGAACTAAAATTATCTTAATAAAATCATCTCCAGTTGAATCATTCTATAAACAGATAGTCGAAATCAAGCACACATAACAGTTAATCTGGCTATTACCAAATAATAACCTAAAATATCAATGTCACATCCAGTCCATACAACAAGCTAATTCTATCACATCGTTGTCAAAGCTTCACGCTTGCAACGACAATCTGGCACAAAGTTAGTTCATGGAAAACTCTAAGCAAATGTAAATCAAAGACGATGTCGCTTCCTTTACTAATTCATTTACTACGCTTCGCATAATTAGAAATGGAATGGAGACCGGGTTATGAAGTACAAAATGTGTAGAGTACATACTCCCTTTACTGTTTGAAGATACAAAAACATCGAGTACGCATTTGTAAATACTAGCGGTCGCCTAGTGCTCGAAATTCGACCAAAGTTTGTCTATAAGATATTGCTGATATATGTCATTCTATATTGACATAATTATGTAACCATAGTTACGCGTTTCGACTGTGTGTGTCAAATGCATGGTTGTGTGCGTGTACTGTTTTTTCATTAATTTAATGTATTTCTAATACATATTTTTAAAAAATATTAGCATTCGTCGCTTCTTCTCTGTATAAACTATAAGTGTGCGAAATTTCATACTCCTCCGTCCGCCCAATTTTCGTAAAAAGGGATCCAAAGTTTTCGCTTCACGTATTAATATATAGATAACTTTATTTACAACTTAACCTTTAAATTTACTACCACGTCTATTTGTCCCAAGACGGTAGTCATAGGTGTATTAAGCCTACAATAATTTAGGCAGCTATGTTTTCAGTCCCGCATAATAGAAGGCGAGTGTTTGTTCTGAACTTTGCCTTAACGTTTCTTTGAAGTATGTCTTAACAGGCCACCAAAATTTCAATATGACTGCCCGACTAGTATTCAAACCCAAGATGATCAACGATACAAACAATTACCAATGACATTAAGTTTTTATTTTTATTTAAACGTTATTTCTTTGTAAACAATGCAATCGAAGCGTAAAGCTAGAATATCAATGGCCTTATTAATCCTACGTAAATATTTAGGAATATGTTACTAAATCACGCAAACCTAGAATGGAATCAAATTAGTTATGCCAGAGATATATACCATGTCAAAGAATGTTATGCATCATTGTATGCATTCCGTAGAATCCACTCGTGTTAAGTCTTAGTAAGAAACTAATCCTTACTTCCTTACTTAATATTATAAATTCTAAAGTAACTCTGTCTGTCTGTCTCTTTTTTAGTCAACGTTTAACTACACCAAATATAAATATATGTTATCAAGGGAAAGTTATCAGTCAAGTAAATTCAACAAAATTTTTAGGTGTAACTATTGACAAAAAACTCAACTGGAAAGATCACACAGAGCAATTGAGCAGGCGACTAAGTTCTAACGTCTACGCTCTCTCTAAACTTGCACACACTATTAACGTTGATTCACTTATATCACATATCATGGGATGACAGAGTCGATATTAAGATACGGTTTGCTATTTTGGGGTAACTCTACAAATAAAGATCAAATTTTTATATGTCAAAAAAGTGTATAAGGACGATGTTTGGCCTCCAATCAGATGATAGCTGTAAGCCATATTTTATTAAACATCATATATTAACTCTTCCTTCACTATATGTATATGAAGTAGTTACCTTCGTAAAAACAAATCCGCAACTGTTTAATAAACTTTCCACTGTAAACAACCGAAACAGACGTGATAATGACCGATTATGTGTAGTGAAGTCAAGTACAGCGCTAATGCACATAAGTAGTATTTGTATGGCACCCATTATATATAATAAATTGCCAAAATATCTTGAACAGTTAAATATTACTGATTTGAAACAACTAAAAGTGTATTTAGTCAGGAAATTTTACTATAACATAACAGAATACCTAACTGATAGCAACCTAAGCAAATAATATAATTGTGACATTACATATATTATAATTTGACATATATTATAATTGTGACATTTTATTTTAATAATATATTGATATCTATAAATATTAATTTTTATATTGTTAATTCTTATTTTTATTTTTATTAATTGTGTCAAAATGAATGTCGAAATTGTGAATTTGACTTGACATAATTCTAATTATTAATGATTTGAAAGTATTTGCTTACGTATTGAGTACTTAATTATTAAATTTTATTGTTAGCATAATTTAGATGCATATTTTTTCGTACACCATAATTGGTAAAACATGTAGACCAAATCACATATGTAGGTACCATCTTCATGCAATGTAAAACTTGTTATGTATTACTCATGTTTTTACGAAATAAATTATTATTATTATTCTCTTTATTACTTATTTTCTGTAATAATTACATTTTTAAATATAAATATAAAAATTATATATATTTAAAAATATAAAAACTGAAATGACCCACCGATATTGGGTGCAGGGACCAAGCTATCGGTGGTTAGGGCTCCAGAGAAAGGAACCGCCGCACTATGCGCGACGTGTCGAGCAATACTGCCTTCTGAATCGAGGACTTGACCCAGCTATTCAACGCGAGCCTCTTAAGATGGTGGTCGAGGCTCTTGGCAATTAACCCGTTTACCGAAACGACTATCGGTACAATGATCGCCGAACCTACATCCCACATGTCGACAACCCCGCGAGCCAAGTCCAGATATTTAATTTGTTTATCTTTTTCAGCTTTCACGAGGTTCCCGTCATGAGGGATGATCATTGCAAGGCGCCCTAATCGATCTATCACCACAATATCTGGCTTGTTAGCCACAACGGTTCTATCAGTGATGATAGATCGATCCCAGTACATAGTGACACGACCATTCTCGAGAACTGGATCGGGCACATACCTGTAGTACGGTATCTCTGAATCCACAAGATTGTACTTTAAGGCAAGTTGCTGATGGATTATCCTGGCCACTTGGTTGTGTCTGTGCAAATATTCGCCGTTGGCAAGACGGGAACACCCAGAGACAATATGCCTGAGAGATTCACCGGGCTGGTGACACGCCCGACTTATGTCGACCGTCCCATCCTTCAGGATATGCCGCCGGTAGTTATTCGTCATAACAACTTCGTCCATTATTGCAAAGACAAAACCTTCTGTTTCGGCAAAAATATCGCCAAAACGTAGCCAGGCCACAGAAGATATTAAATCAATATCGGGCCCGTGTAAGGCCCGATAGAAGCGTCCATGCAGCTCTTTACCTTTCCATATATCCCTGCGGTCATCAGTATTGAGTACCACAGGTTTGCGCCAGTTCTCCTTAGCCAGAGCCAGCGGGGTAAGGCCATTGTCCACTGAGACTACAGCCCGATGCACACGCGAGCCGGTCTGGAGAAAATATTCTCTAAGACTGCACACATCACGATTATGGAGGGTCTTGGCACTTAGAAAGCCACGATCCCCGCATTTCCGCGGGATGTACAGCCTCATTACAGACGAGCGCGGGTGATGCATCCGGTATGCGGTCAACAGTGTACGGACCTTTCTATCCAGGGCCTCCAGTTCAGTCTGAGTACATTAAGACCGGCATGGCCCAGCCATTATAAGCACGCATCCTATGACCGCCCGACAAATAACTTTTGAGTATCTTTGTCAGGCGGCCAAAGAAGCGATCCCGCAATGTACAGCCTCATTACAGACGAGCGCGGGTGATGCATCCGGTATGCGACTGTTTCATGCCAGTCTCTGAAATGCCCAACGCCTGCGACATACCCAGATATTTGTATGTTTCGTTTGCAGAGAGAGTCCTAAGTCTTGAGGAATCCGATAGTTCCATCCCATCAGATTCCACAATCCCACCTCGCTTTACATACATTACCGCACACTTTTCCACACCAAACTCCATTCTGATAGAATTACTAAAGTTTTCAGTTACCTTTAGTAACTCTGTCAGCTGAAGATGGATGGGGGCAAATAATTTAAGGTCATCCATGTAAAAAAGGTGAGATATGACCTGGCCTCTACTCTGCAACCGGTAGCCTAGCTCCAAATTCTCCAGTAAAGTACTAAGAGGGTTTAGAGCAAGGCAAAACCACAGTGGACTCAAACTGTCACCCTGGAATATACCCCGCTTGATCATTATAGGCATACCATCACTCTGGATCTGCCAACATCCCGGATAGCGAAGGACAGTCCTCCATAGCCCCATACACGTCATCAAGAAAGTGCATAAAGTTGTATCTATTTTGTTCAACTCCAGCACCTTCAAGAGCCATGTATGGGGCACAGAGTCATAGGCCTTCTTATAATCTATCCAACATGTCGCTAAATCCCTTCGGTGACGACGTACCTGTTGGCAAATGGTCATGTCAATAAGGAGTAGCTCTTTGGTACGACGAGCCCCATTTCTACATCCATTTTGAGATATGGACATGATATGGTTAGTATTTATGTGATGTGATAATTTTGTTCTCAAAATGGATGTAAAAAGTTTGTAAACAGTCGGCAGACACGTAATAGGTCTGTAGTTTTTGGGGTCCGTGGTACACTCTGATTTAAAGAGCAGGTGGGTTATGTCAGTGGTTGAAAAGTGGGTTATATCAGTGGTATAATAGTGGCAACGACCCCGATTCCAGAGCCAATTGGAACTGGGACGCCAATCGATCGTGAGTACTGCGTAACCACTTCAGCCAGAAGTTGTGCAATCCGTCCGGTCCCGGTGATTTCCAATTCGGGAGCAAACGGTCCGCACAAGATACATCTTCTGGCCTAATGGTTACAGGCTCCATTTGATTTATTGCCTCACACGCTCGCTTGACATCCCTGAACCAATCGCCCTCCGTGTGGCTGGTAGGCGCCGACCAAATATTACGCCAAAAATTATTTGTAATTTCAACATCTGGTCGACGCCCATCATCCACACTTGAATTGGATCGTTCCCAAACTCTGTACACACACCTCTCGTTTTTTTGGAATGCACGGTTCTGGGTATATCGGTCCACTCTTTTTTTGTATCACCTAATTCGGTTTGACCACGCATAAACCTTCTGCTCCAGGAAGTCAATGCGTTCTGTGACCCGTGAAGCATATTCGTGAGGCTCAATGCCCGTTCCCACAAATGCCCGGGTCACAAAACGCATCACTCTCGGGCGTGTATTGCCCGACCTGAAGCAGATTAGCTTGCCAATGAGTGCCCTAGATTCGGCGATACGCCGCTCAATCCTACACTGCCACTATTATTATTATTATTGTCTGTTACCTTTTCATGGCTAAACTACTCAACCGATTTAGATGAAATTTGGCACAGATATAGTTTAAAACCTGGGGAAGGATATAAGCTACTTTTTATTGATGTAGGTACCACGCGGGCGGAGCCGCGCGCAAAAGCTAGTATTAAATAATAATAACATAAGTTCATGGGTTTTATTTTTTTTTAGAAAATTTAGCTATAGGTTCTGGAATTTTTAAATTTTGACATAATAAAAGATATCATCTGTTCTGTGGTTAATTTAATAAACATACAACAAAAGGAGATATACCTACCTACAAACATTCAAAGCACTGTTGTTTTAAGTTTTGAATTTAGACCTTTCTAAACAGTAGATTCCAATAGGTTATAATATATATAATTTTATTATATCCTTTACCTATATGTAAAGGCTATATACACGGCCTCGTTATACATATATACCTACTAATAGAAATATCCTACATCTGTCCCATTTAAATAAAGCTTTTGTATGCGTTATGCAATATTGAATACAAACAACCTAATCGCTTTTATCTAAACAAATAGGAAAGCCAAACAAATGTTTGTGTTATATTGGAAATCAAATAAACAAACCAGGCAAATAGTACGGCACATATGGAATGACAAATTTCATCATTGCAAACTGATGACAGACTTAGGGATGCCAATCACAATAAATGTGCAATTGTGTATACGTCACGTTAGTAAGATCCATGAGGGTTTGATGTTTATCACTGTCTCCCTTGATCGCATAGCTGTAGTCTATGCGACTACTGTGCTTGTTGAGGTATCAGTTTCGATTCCCGGGTCGGGAAAAGTGTTATTAGGATTTTCTTTTAAGAAACTCTTAGTAGTTGCTCGGATTCTGGATCGCAATAGGCAATTACGTAAGGGTAAAACTGGTAAAATTTTAATGAAAGTACTTCTCCTAACTCAATAGGTGAAGGACAATTATTTATATATGTAATAACTACATACAGAGTTATTAGATACTAGTTTTCATCCGCGTCTTCGCTCGCGTAAATGTAGGTTAGGTTAGGTTAGGTTTGCAACAGTTATTTTGTCTGGATGAAAGGTACCCTGTCCTATTCTGTACCCCTGACAACGTGTATGCAAAATTTCATGTTGATCGGTTGAGTAGTTAAGGCGTGAAAGCTTAACAAACAAACAAATAAACTCATTTTCGCATTTACCACATTATGGTTTGAATGGCTGCTGTCACAGATTTGTGATGAGTGATGTTACTGTAAAAATAAATCGAATGATTCGAATACTATATTCGAATACCATACATTACTTTTGACTTGCGCCAAATACCTATATAAATTAGAAACTTTTGCCCACGGCTTCTTTCGTTTGAGAACAGTATTTTTCCCAAATGTAAGGCATGCAATGTCCTTTGTTACCCTGACAACGTGTATGCAAAATTTTATGATGATTAGTAGAGTAGTTGAAACGTGAAAGCGTAACAAATAAACAAACTCACATTCACGTTTGTAATATAAGTTAGGCTTAAAACCGAATATAAGCATATTGTGATTCACATAACTGATGTCACGGGTGAAATGCTGACAACGTGAACGACGTGACGAAGTCTTGTGCATAGTCTAGAAGAATATAGGTAACAATGGATATTTTATCTTAATGAGAAGCTGTATCAAATTACGCGTGTGCCGCATCTCATGGCTCGTTTATGCCAACGTCGAACGTAACGAACAAATTAGGAAGGATTGAAAATAATAATGACAGCTCTAAGATTTTTCCAAGAACAATCTTCGTCTAGTTGAGAGAGACGAAACTACGTTTGTCACATTGTCGGCCTCGATGGCTAACCGACTGCCACGCCTGAAATCGCAGATTCGATTCCCGCACAAGTCAAACATTTGTGTGCATGAACATGGATGTTTGTGTTGGTCTGGGTGTTTCTATGTATAATATGTATATATTTACAAAAAAATATATATTATGTATGTTTATCCATTGTCTAGTACCCATAGTACAAGCTTTGCTTAGCTTGGGCTAGATTGTGTTGTATATATGTGGTAGAATATTATTATTATTATTTAGATTTGCAGACGAAAGCAGACGCTTAAAGTCTGCTTTTCTGACAACAACATATCTTCTTCAGAAGACGAGGATGTTCCGGCTTAGGTTCAACTTGCTAACATTCAAAGGGTTAGTCATTACTAGGTACATTCGGTATGGCATGGTATGGTATGCCACGTGTTCAAAGTAACTCTCCCCCGCAACCCTTCCTGCCGCGTTTTGTGTGCGCCTCGCCTCTTCTGTATGTTTTCGAATAGGTAATCGGGTGGGCCGTATGCTTGTTTGCCACCTTAATTGTATAAAAACAGAAAAAATATACAAGCGGATATACAAGCCGGATATGCATGTTTAAAATATTATAGGCGACACTAGGGGTAACTAGTTTCACCTCTCACTCTACTATATATTAGTATAGAAGGATTAGTACCGTATTAAATTATAAATATTAGTTACCTGGAATAAAACATGTATTGCCCGTTTCAGCGGGTTTATTTTACATATTCTTTCTGTTCATATTTCTATCAAACTCACCAAAAAAATATCGTTTCATCCAATCTTAAAATATTTCATACGCTCAAATACATTGGTTTGTATGATTAAATCGTATAAGTCTTTATTTATAACCATACAATTTAACCAAATTAGGCAGGTAAGGAATTACGTCTTTACAATATATAATCAGAATATGATTTAATTTAATAGCATAATAGCGAGTGGTATAAGGTTTCCTGTATCTAAAGCGATTTGTAAGATTTAATATGAAATTTCGGTTAATTACTCGTAATATTCCTAATTTCACGTGTTAAGTAATTGTGCCTTTGGGTAACGGAACAGATAAGTACAAATTGTAACTGTTCAAATCGTATAATTGTCATGGATTAACCAATTATATAAAGACAAGAGTGAATGGAACAGTCGCAAGAGGCAGACCTAGGCAAACGTTTCTTGATCAGATTGGAGACGTTCTGGGCAAAGGCCAGGTTAGTGTGAATGGAACAGTCGCAAGAGGCACACCTAGGCGAACGTTTCTTGATCAGATTGGAGACGTTCTGGACAAAGGCCAGGTTAGTGTGAATGGAACGGTCGCAAGAGGCAGACCTAGGCGAACTTTTCTTGATTAGATTGGAGACGTTCTGGACAAAGGCCAGGTTAGTGTGAATGGAACAGTCGCAAGAGGTAGACCTAGGCGAACTTTTCTTGATCAGATCGGAGACGTTCTGGACAAAGGCCAGGTTAAGAGCACCTTAAACCGGCGAGCGTGTATTAGGAATGTGACGAAAGCGAAGGAAGCCAGAGAAGTGTGTCCAAGATCGTATCAAATGGAAATCCGTAGTCTCTAATCTGAATCGTGATCGTGAATCTATGTATATATGTATGTATGTAAGTCTCAGTAATATATTTTGTGTCGCGAGAGACTTCACAAACATTCAAACAACGGACACAATTACGACGTATACTCAGAATAACTATTTGTGGATCACACAACATGACTGCACGGTTGACGTAGTAGTTTAAGTGGTCCCTTCGCCATTGTCGCTACGCTAAGTGGTGTGAGTTCGAATACCACAGGGGACAACAATTTGTGTGATCCACAAATGATTGTTCTGAGTCTAGATCTTCTGTCGGTTTCCTAGTACGGGAGTTGAAGAAAGAAATAAGGAAAGAGCACAAAATGTGTTTTCCCATGAACCCACAATACTAAAAGCAGTGGCAATCATACGGCGACTACAAACCTTCAAGCGCTTCACGCAGTCATCTTTTAAAATGACTACATGGACGGCTTAGTAGTGTAGGGAAACTCCAGAATCAGTTCTCAGGCATTTATTTTCCTTTAATAATTTGTAACATAATTAGAATTTATATTAATAGTTTACACTTTACATATTTATGCAATATGCATACCTTATCTAATTCAATGCAATATCCGCTACTTAATACATTTTACTTCACAACATTATCCGATCGCCACTCAATGCACGACTGCCCGTTATCGTTCCGCGCGTTAGTTTTTTACTATTAAGCATAGTGGGGCAGTCGAGCAAAATCAGTGTTGCCAACAGAAAATAACGGGTACAATTAAACATTTTCAAATAATGCTTATACATCGTTACACTTTACAATTATTTTATAGAAATATTTAATATTCTACCTATAATCGCTAACAGTTGGTTTAAGTTATTGTCTCGCCTTTATCATTGCGTGGGTTCCTCACACGAAATTAAAATTTGTGTGATCCAGAAATCACTGTTTCAAAACTGGGTGTTCCTAGTGCTTGTTGATTAAATCTTTTTAAAGTCCACTGCAATTCATTATTTTATTTCCTCTTTTTAAAATAAATTTCATACTTATAGATCATTTATAGATAACTTTTTGTATAACAGGATAGCTGGCTTATGTGATATTAAAGAATGTTCCGTAAGTGAGGCAAAGATACAAATCACAGACTGGCTTCTTACACTGTCATATGATCGAACCGAAAACCTTTTAGTGCACCTGTTATGATCATTTCTGGCTTATTTATTAAGAGAATAATATGTATTATAAGTTTATAAATATATTATTTATATATAAATATGTATACATTTTTAACACAAACATCACACAAATAAATACCTATCATAAGTTTCAGTTATTTTTTTTCTTTAATTTAAGATTCATGATGTCGACCGAGCATACTTTGTAAGCGTTTTGGTAAACGTAGTAGGCACCCACAGGACAGGCTTGCCTAGTGTGGGGCCACTGGATACGAACAAAAGATGTTGATTATTTTGTTAATAAATAAATTTTCATTTAATTTCATTTCATTTAAACTAATAACATACTTCATGAGCAAAGGTGCGGGTGGAAACTGGTATCGAATTAAAAGTATATAAATTGTAAAAACATGACGCCTCCGGCAGCATGTACAATCATAAAGCTTTTATTATAACATTAAATTAAGTACAATTAGCCAAAGAGCGCCTGCGGCTCAATCACCTTGTTTTCTTCCTTTTCCTTTGGTAGAATCATCGCCAGGTCTCCCTCACATAGTACTGTGACTGCTTACCATTAAAAAATTAACATGCATTAACAGGTAATAAAAATAATTGCGTATTCTTGTGTCTACAACTTACAATCAACTTATTTTTCTTCTAATGTACAATATATGCATTTACCACGCAACAAAGTAGGTACGTACCTACTTAAACTTCACATCTTATTCAACATATTATATCTATGACAAATAATTAAAATATTTATTTAGAGTTCATCAAAGCAAAAATGTTTAAATATATGGGCAAAAAATTTGGTATATACATTTTTATTAATTACCTTGTTATACATGTAACTATTATTTTAGTGAACCTAAATATGCTGATGTTAAAAGTATCCTTTATGTCCGAATTCGTTATATAGTCTACGTGTGATTAAGTAAAACTATCTAAAGATCAAAACAAACATCGACTTAAATAATATTATAGTAATACACAGCCGTAGTACTTTTATATACCTATAATAATGCTTAAACCAACAAAGTTATATATAAGTTATATATACTTTCATATAATACATATTACGTTGTCTCACAAGAGGTGTAAACACCCACATTTTGCCATCTATGGTTTTAAGTTCCACGACAGATAGCTGGCCACATTTCTAAACTCAGTGAATTTCTAGTCATAAAAATCCCATAATACTTACACGACTCGCAAATCGAACCGTAAACTTCAAGCACAGCAGGCGCAGTAACTACCGCTGCGTCGCTGCAGCTCTCAAAACATCCTATGCAACATTTTGACAGTTGTAACCACTAATAACGTTCAGTCACGATTGGAGCAAACGTCTAACAAGCAATACGCGACAAAGAAGGCAACAAGAATTCTGACACTACATTGCTTCCTTCCGGACGAAGTGCCGACGTGACTCAGATACACAACCCCTTGGTAGGGATGCACATTAAGATTCGATTTTTATGAAGATCGATGGAAGCTGTGCAATTCTGACGATATTTGCATCGATTATTTTTAATGCCATCTCTTCAATTGCAATTATTTAAAGGTGAGAATCGGCACGCCTAGATTCTTGACGCTAGCTAGCTTTTAATATATATAGGATCTAGACTCTAGTTTGCCTTATATAATGTTACCTCGTTAAATTAGTTTACGCTGTAGTCGTATATTTTTAATATTAATGGAGAACGAACAATTACTTAATAGCTGTTTAATTAGGCTTGGTTTAACGGACGATGTGCTAGCCCACATCGTCCGTTAAACCGAGCCTAATACATTTACATACTATTTTAACAAATATAAATATTAAAAGATTTCATGAGATGCGGTCTAAGAATGGATTGTATGCCATATCGATTCAAAATATCGATGCAAAAAAAAAGTCGCGCATCCCTAATCCTTAGTTGCGCATTTTAATAGGGCGGTTTAAACGCCTTTTGTGTACTGTCAGTTCCGCTGGTAGCTTGTTATTATTTCTGTCTTATATTTTGAGGTATGTGTTTGTTTACTTAGCAAGATTGCTGCCGACGGAATTTTATTAAATATATATATCCTTATCCTTATTTAATATTGTAAATATGAAAGTGTGTTTATTAGTTAGTCTCTTTTTCACCGGAGAAATATGCTTTTTGATTCTTCCTGAAGACAGTTTTGTTCTCTCTTCGCTTTTCAATAGAACTTTCTCGAACCACACAAATTTTAGACGTTTAGGGCCTACAAATAGTTGTTTCAACTCTGGACGCTTTTTGTGTCTTTTTGTTTTAATATTTGTAACGATCCCGTGATACAGGTATTATTCATAGAAGGTTGCTTTTATCGAAAAATCAGAGATCCTGTGTAGAATAGACACACTTGATCACTGTTTTTTACCCTATAAACATGGCCTATTACTATTTTGCTGACATTATGCTGGGCATCCTATAGCTACCGTAAAAGTTTTTGTTAAAAACTTATAACACCAGAAAGCCAATTCTGGATGATCTCAATATTGAAAAGCTCCGTATAAACTACCGCATAACATAAATTTTCAGAGCAGCATGAACATTTACAGGGTTTTCATATGCTTTATAAATATATGACTAGCTTGCTTAATTACTTAATATTGGATATGGCTCTGGATCCGAAAATTGCATTCCAGTGACTCACGATTGGTCATACACTTCTCTACAGTATAATATTTAGAAGACCCGCACGCCTGAGGGCAACCTTTAGTTTCTGCACTATTGCTTTGAAGCAGCCTGTGCTAGCTTCAGCAATGTTTACTGAGGCTAGTATATAGCTTCATGTAACTATGAAACCAACGACCAGAAGATTTTTATGAAGCATACGCCAATTAAAAGGAAGTTCCATAAAATTAAATAAAAAGTTAAAATATTCTTAGAATAAGTTCCAAAAATGATTTCTAGAGAGCCTTCTCCAATCTCTGATCCGAGATTTATTGAAGTCACATTGTTATAAATCGGTATTGTTAATATCGGCTGGAAAGATATCGGTTTCTTTCAACATTACAAGATTTTCTTCCTAATTAGTCTAAAGACTTTGTATTATATTTTTAAGGAAACATGAGAGTTATATTTTTACAGTCCTATCTTTGGATTATTATTGCTCACAAATTTATTCAGATTATTACACTCATAATAAATTTATAGCCATTGGCCAGGGTACATTCTTTATTATAGGATGCTGAAGAAGCATATTTTGGACTACGCGCATACAGTGTATTGGATAATTGTCTAATTGAGGTACACGGTGATCTGTTAGGATGCGTGATAGCACAAGGTTATTTACTAATGGAGGCCTCGTTGGCATCCCATTAGATACATCGAGTGGCAGCAGTGGTCCTGGAAAAATAATCCTAACTAATATTATAAAAGCGAAAATGAGTTTGTTTGTTACCTTTTCACGCCTAAACCACTGAACCGATCGTCCTGAAATTTTGCATATACGTTGACAGGTGTACAGAAACGGGCATAGGCTACCTTTCATCCCGAAAAGAAATACTGTTCCCGAGTAAAACAATAATAACTTTCTTATGATAATAGATGGCGCCACGTGTCTTTCGAATCATGATTGAATTATATTATTACAAGCAGAGTATAACCCGAATTGATTGTAAAATTCTAAATTAACGCGAGCGAAGCCGCGGGCAAAAGCTTTCAATAATTAAGTATTATTAATAAAGCTTTAACGCTATTGACGCTCTCTTCTGACTACCTTTGTGGCGCAGCGGTAGTAACTACAGCTATCGTACATGTCTCCACAGTTAGATTTTCGAGTCAGGCAAAGACTAATTGGGTTTTAAAGTCAAGAAATTTTCACGATGTATGGAACTGTTACTGGTATGTGGCAATAGACTCGACTGTCTATTACGTGGAATCTAGAACCACTCTTGATAATCTGGGTGTAATACACGTCTGCCTATGCTTCAAAGGATCCTGGCGTGAGACTGTGTGTATGTAATGAATAGCCTATACTAGGTTACAATTCTGTTTCAAACGATACTAGCCAATTGTCAACCACGTCAATTGTCTAGTATCTAGCCGTATGCTTTATAATTACCCATTGATTAACTAACTATATACCTTATGTCTCCAGAATCAATCAAACCAATCTATCTCCTGTATTCTACGTACGTATTGTCTAATTTATTTCTATGTGTGCTATGAGACTCATTATTAGTTTCTAGGTGCCCTGTCTAAGGTTCTACGTGATTGACAAAGCAGAATTAATTAAATATATAGTTTCTCGCCTATTCCTTTGATGGGTATACAAAACGCATTACGACTACATTTTACCAGTTATGGTTTCCGATCCCACTTAATAGCTTGCCTATTGCCTGCTGCGCATAATTTAAAACACGTGTATGAGATTTCTTCACAGAATAATTTGTTTTACTCGATACACGAATTGATCAAAAGAGATCTTAACACAGCAATTTCATTCATTCACTACAGCTGCGCCAACGAGATACACTAATTAAAAAATAACGTAATTTCTAAGACATACAAAAATATCGTTAATTAATTAAAAGAATTGCCATACAATGTTGGCAATTTTGCAGTGGCCATCTATATTGAAGAATTTCACGACGCTGCATTAACCAGCTATTTCTTATGGCTTTCCTTTTTGTTTTGTTTTTTTTTATGTATACATATACATATGTATATCATAACTATTATTTTCTTGAAATACCTAAAACTGTATATATCTGTAAATATTATGTTTCACTTATTAATTCCTTATTAATGTTGTACATAAAACAAGTATACCATCCAATTGTGTACTTACCATATATACATGTAAAGTAACAACACAACATTGGAGGTCAGAGCCAAGAACCAGGTCATGTCGACGATGGAGCCGTAAATTTTCAAAATGGCACATTTGCATGAAAACTCCCATGAAGGAAGCAAAATAACTACAGCGAATGCGCTGCCGCGGTTATATTTCCTTATCCAAATAAAAAAGATTTTGTTAAGAATATAATCAAATTTTGGTTGAAAATATTTACCGCTTAAATATTAAACTGCGATTCCTCGTGACAAATAGCTTACTAGGGAAAACTCACGCCATCACCATAGGGGTAAACAGAACAGTAACAATGCCTATCCTTTTGGGCATGACGTGAGTCAAAAACCATTGAATAATTTTAGTCACAAAGTAACACTAGTGACCGTCAAAAAGTTTGTGAATTTACTACATTACTCATGTATATAGAAAGGTAACTATAATGAAGTAACTGTAGATAGCAGATTGATAGAATTGAACTGTAGATGTAAGATTTACAGCAGCGATAGCTCAGTGGGGAGACCAACAGACTGCAATGCAGAGGGTCTTGGGTTTGAACCCACGTCGCGCACCTCTGACTTTCGGAAGATATATGACTTTTCGAAAAAATGTGCGTATTGTTTGACAATTATCACCTGCTCCGTGCCTCGGAAAGCACGTTAAGCCGTTGGTCCCGGCTGCCATGAACATCTATGGCAGTCGTTATTGGGAGAGTGTCAACACAAAAGATCCCACTGGGTCGAAGTGTCGCCGGTCTGCACTGACTGGCCCCCGCATAAGATAATAACTGTAGATAAATCGTTATTGTTTCAGTTGTTCTATCACTTTAATTTAATAACCCAACGAACATTAAAATGCTAAATAGGTAGCCAACGCATTACAAAGCATTAAATACAAATCTCTTAATTCCAAAACCAGCAATTTTATTGGAGCAAAAAATTCAACACAAATTACCAGCTAAACACTAATTTAATCAAAACTAAGTGAGATACAAACGCAAAAATATAAAACGAGGTAAAGAAGCAACATTTGCGCTTAATGTACCACTTATTCACACAGTACAGCCACTAAATCAAATTAAAGTCGGAATAAAGAATAACGTTTCGCCAACAGAGGGGGTTTAAACCAACTTTTTTCAAGTACCATATTTGTTTTCCTAGTCAATGTTCGGGAGAGTTACGAGAGTTTTAATATTAATGAATTTATGTAGTGGATTCAAAGTGAAACTTTCGAAGATTAGAACTTTTGTGCCATTCCTTTTTATGTAGTTTTTCTTGTAAGTTAGTTATATTAATATTAGTGTAGTTTTATGTAATTATTGTTGTCTATGCATTTTGTGTAGTATGCTTAGAGGTGGAAAAAAAGATTAGAACTTAACTGTAATAATATGAAGCGATAACCTCGTGAGAAGACTGTTGAATTGCCACGGATATATATACCTCTGTGGCAATTCTTTGTTAACGTATTTACATTACGTATGTAAGTTGAATACCGCTCGATTTAACGGTAAATCGAAATATCATGAGAAAATCAACATACATACATTTTTTAAATAAATGCACAAGGAATAATTTATGTATAGGGAGACTTTACAAACATTCAGATAACGGACACAAAGAACAGTCAGACTAAAAACAACCATTTGTGGATCTCACAACTTTTCGTACCGTCTGGGATTCGAAACCATAAAGACCTATTCAAACCTGAGCGGTATTCGCTGCCTCTATGGGTAGAGGTATATATCGCGCGGGTTTCGCTCAGGTATTTAATATCAAGTTTCGCGACTAAAGCGACCTGAGTGGTATTCGTTGCCGCTGTGGGTTTCGCACAGGTATTTAGTTTGAACTCTACCCACAAGGATAGCGAAATCTGCTTTGGTGTGAACAGTAATATTACCGCATACGGTACTTTAGGTTTGAACAGGCCTTAACACTCAGCGCAGTAATGAGGTGACCACTTCATTCACAACGCCATCTGTGCAGTCCAATTATCTAAGAGCTCTCCATAACTATTTACAGGAGATATTATAGTGTACAGGTATAACAGTATACGTTAACAAAGCTGCACTACCAATGAGCACAGCCGTGTTGTGTAAATTATATTTGATTATGTGTTCTACAGAATAGTAATCTGTGTAGACACGTTTTAAATGGGCGGTTTATGTTTGTAGTATTAAAGTAAAGCTCCATCGCGTTGTGCACAACAGTCAATTAGGAAATAGCAGTTTAGTAATGCGTAAATTTTGTATTCGAATGTCTTTCGAATACACAGAAGAGAAAACAGGCAACGGATTTTCGTGTTAACCACCTGTTATTGAGAACATCTTGATATAAAACATTTTTTTTTTTCCCTCTTTTTGTTTAAAATCTGGAACCTTAGGAATCGCAGCCACTTCACAATGAATCGTCCTCAGATAATAAGTATCCAAAGTTCTTTAAAGATAATGATCTGTTATTCTGAAGGTTACCACTCGTTTTCTTTAATAGCTATTTATAGAATTTACCTCATCATCTCAGCCGAAAGACGTTCACTGCTGTACATAGGCCTCCCCCTAGGTTTTCCACACAGACCTATTAAGCATCAAATTACTACTACATCTATATATTAATACGCAAAGCAAAAACTTTGTACCCCTTTTTACGAAAATTGTGCGGACGGAGGAGTATGAAATTTGGCACAGTTAAAGTTTATATGGAGAAAGAGTGGCGAATTCAAATATTTTTATAAAATATGCATTAGAAATACATTAAATTAATGAAAAAATACACGCACATAACCATGCATTTAACACACGCAGTCGAATCGCGTTCGTAGTATTTCGGCATTGTTCGTCTGATGTAATACAATTCTTCGTAACAATGGTTACATATACCTTATTTATATATAATAAAGAAAAAAGAAAACAAAGTAGCAAGCTTAGGAATATCGTCAATAAAAGAGTATAGTTAAGTAAATAATAATTTGTTCGAAAAGGTAGGTAAATTAACCTGTATAGCCTTGGCGGAATCTAAATGTAATGTGATTATAAGGGTAAAGTTATAGACAATAAAACCTTAATAAGGATCAATCTTAAAATTTAAATCAATTATGGTCGAATTTTGACTACTCGGCGACTACTAGTAATAATATATTAGTCGAAAAAGTTTTAGATATTGCTATATTTTGACAATATACTAAGCTGAGTTAGCAAAAGGCTTTGGAATTCTTCGGTTAGCGACTAGCCTGTTTCTCTTTTAGCCGATAAATAAATCCGATTATAGTACGATCGTGACCTTTTTGTGAACGAATCAATGCCGGCTTACAAGCAATCCGTTATTGAGGTAATCCACTGATTTCGATACTAATAATAAACGTATGTTATAAGAAATTAGCTTTACGAGATATAAAAGAACATATAGTTTGGTTTTATTCAATTTTATGACAGAGTTTAATCGTTCAGCGGCGAACATCATACGACTGTCATGAAGTAGTGATGTGCAAATATCGATATTTCTATAATAACTCGAATGTTTTTTAATATTTTTATTGTCGCATTGCGTTTCAATATATATTGATGTATACATAAAATTTGGTATTTTTCGATAACAAACTACCATCACTAGCAAGTACAAAACGCTAACGTATAAATGATATATTTATTACACCTTTTTCATAGACATGACAATAATTTCCATAGCAAATTATTACAACGTCGTATGTGCCAGTTGGCACTTAGTACCAGTAATTCAATAATACCAGATAGCTCAATTACGTTTTCAAAAGACTACTGTCTCAAAAGTGCAACTACCTTGGTATATCTTCTATCGACTAAGTAACTAAATCAACTAGCTTTTGCCCGTGGCTTTGCTCGCGTTAATTTAGAATTTGACAATCAATTCGGGTTGTACTCTGCTTGTAATAATAATATAATTCAATCATGATTCGAAAGACACGTGGCACGATCTATTATCATAAGAGCGTTATTGTTGTTTTCCTCGGGAACAGTAATTTTTTTCGGGATGAAAGGTAGCCTATGTCCGTTTCTGTACACCTGACAAAGTATGTGTAAAATTTCATAGGCTATATAACATCACGCTACGGCTCACGAGAGCGTCGCAGTAACCACAAATACCACTGACGCGGGTGAGACCGCGAGCATAGCTAGTTTTAAATAAAGTTTGATTAAATGTGCAACTGACACCGTTATTTATAGCTTACATAATTATAAATTTATGACAATTAAGCAAAAATCAAATCAATCAATCTTAATTGTAAATTTGCCTTTTATTACATACTTTGATCTCCTATAACTAAAGGAGTACACATTCGTAATCCTTATGTGAAAAATCTTTATAAATTGCAGTGTACCTATATCATTTATAAGAGAAACTAAATAAAAAATAAGATTTTACTATACCTGGTGCATCAAAATATCAATAACATAATTCATTATATTAAAGACGTCGACGCTGCCAGACTCTACCCCGATTTAATAATCGTTTGTTCAACCATTCTCGTATTAGGAAGTCAGTAGCTGCATGTTGTATGTGTGTTTGTTCTCAGAAACGTGCTCGTAACTTCCGGCTTCGACGTCCGGCAAATAGAACCGGGCCATCTCTGCCTGAGAATTCTGTCCAAGATAAATAAAGGGCTTCAGGAAGCTGGCCACAATGCTTGAACAAATGAGCGCGCCAGATTTCTGTGACGTTCGCTGTTAAAATGCTTGTGTTCCCGCAAGGCAACGGTGATTACTAATGCATGGCAGTCTTTTAATTGTATATAAAAATACCTTTTGATTCTTCTTTTTATCACAATACATTTTGATTGAAATAACAAAATAAAAAGCCGACTTCAAAAAAGAATATTCTAAAACAAAAATGCACTATAAAGTTAAAAATAATTGCGTATTCTTGTGAATAATTAAATTATTGTTATTAATGGAGTCTGTGTCAGCCAACTAAGTTTGTAACTACTTAAATATGAGATGTCTTACTATAATCATAATATAACATTGGCATGCACAATTACACACATAGACCCAGCACGCGGTGGAGGCGGCTGACACCGACTCTAAAAATAACAATAATTTAATTATTCACAAGAATACGCAATTATTTTTAACTTTTTAGTGCATTTTTGTTTTAAAATATTCTTTTTGAAGTCGGTTTTCTATTTCGTAAAAATTTTTGTTTATATCTCGGTTTGTAGTGATCTGATAATCTGAAGATCGATAACTGATTATATTTATCTGAATATGGGTAGACCTACGCGCTACTCATACGAGACAGCGCCGTTTAAATGAGACAAACGAGGCAAGGGACAAACACCTATCTCAAAAATTTTAACAAAAAAGAAAACCGACTTCGAAAAAGAATATTCTAAAACTTAAAATGCACTAAAAAGTTCATAAATAATTGCACAATCTTGTGAATAATTAAATTATTGTTATTTTTGGAGTCGGTGTCAGCCGCCCGCGCCGCGTGCTGCGTCTATGTGTGTAATTGTGCATGTCAATGTTATGTTATGATTATAAAATACATCTCATGTTTAATTAGTTACAAACCTACCTTGGCTGACACCGACTCCAATAATAATAATAATTTAATTATTCACAAGAATATGCAATTATTTATGAACTTTTTAGTGCATTTTAAGTTTTAGAATATTCTTTTTCGAAGTCGGTTTTCTTTTTTGTTAAAATTTTATTTATTTCTTGGTTTTTAGTGAACCTTGCCAAATATGAGAGCATCATCAATGTAGCCAAATACGCATTATTAAGGATAACTCGAAAACGAATGGTCAAATCTTGATCAAAATTAAATGGGACCACACGGGAAGCACTAGCTTTCAAATAAAAAAGAATCATCAAAATCGGTACACGCAGTCGAAAGGAACGAGGTAACAAACATAAAAAAAAATAAAAAAAAAATACAAACTAATTGAGTACCTTGTCCTTTTTTTGAAGTCGGTAAAAAATCTAAGACATGTGGGTTTCCTCACGATGTTTTCCTTCACCGCCAGCAGATGGTAAATCATTAGATTAGTACATAATATAAACTCCACAAAGTGAAATTTACATGGTACCGCCACACCCGGGATCGAACCCTCAACTTCATGCGTTGCAGGTTGGTTACTTTGCCACTCCGCTACCATCAGTCTTTTATCTATACTAATATTAAAATCTGAAGAGTTTGTTTGTTTGTTTGCTTGAACGCGCTAATTTCAGGAACTACTGGTCCGATTTGAAAATTCTTTCAGTGTTAGATAGCTCATTTATCGAGGAAGGCTATAGGCTATATATCATCACGCTAAGATCAATAGGAACGGAGCACCAATGAAGAATGTTTCAAAATCGGAGGTTTTTTTTTTCCTTTTGAGAGCTTCCGCTGCATACGCAGCGTAAACAGTTAAAGTTTCGTAAAAATCATGTATTACAGAAATGTCCACCTTTAAACGTTCTAAAAAAAAGTTCGCGACAGCATATGTCTATCTTTTAAGGTTGACTCACTATAACCTTTTTTATTGTAATCAAATTTGTTCTAAAATAATACATTATTTGCGAAGGTGTTTTTATAAACATAATATTAATCCTTATCCCAATAAATACGTTATTCATCATAAGTATTTAATTTAAAACAAAATTGCTCACAAAATTTACATCATTCGATTTCAATGAATACCTTAGGAGATATCGCAGTTTTAAAATAACATCGCAGCAAAATAATTACACATTATAGACATACAAACGATGTTTCTCCTGGTTTATTCTGCGTGATTTTAAACTAGCACTGCTGGTATATTTTTAAAATTTTATTTAATGGTTCTTATGTGGTTCGTGGATTCAACAAATAAAGTTTCAGCTCCTTTAAAATTGTATTATAGGTGCCTACGACCCACTCTCTCTCTTATGTGACGCAGACGAAGTTGCGCGGGTCAGCTATAGATTATAAAGCTGGAGTTTATTTGTTTGTTTGAACGCGCTAATCTCAAGAACTACTGGTTCGATTTCAAAAATTATTTTAATGTTGGATAGCCCATTTATTGAGGAAGGCTATAGGCTATATAACATCGCGCTACGACTCACGGGGGCGGCGCAGTAACGATAAACGCGGGTGAAACCACGGGAACATCTAGTATGGTAATAAAGCTCATCAATAATACGCAAAAGTTTCTACCACCCACTCGGCTACCACCGCTTCACACATAATACAGCTTAAGTAATGCAATTAGGACGCTTGCGTCATGTTGAAATGCAGCAACGAGCGTAAGCACATTGCAATTTGATTACAGACAGTTAGAAATTCTGCCACAGATCGCACCCTTACTGTAAGCCGTTAAGGAGTTCCATTGATCATCACATTCGACTACGACAATTACTTGACTATAACGACGTTACGGTAGGTGACTCAAATATCCGGATAGCCTATAAAAGATTCGGACGAGTATCGTTAATTTGCTCCTAAGAATTGAAGAGTTCCGTTACTTTGTCATGGATCCCATAATCAGAACCTAACCAAATTCTCATCAAACTACCCTTGAAGTACATCCTTTCTAATAAAAAAATAATCATCGAAATCGGTTGGCGTGATATTGAGTTATTCGTCGATTTGTCGCGCACATACTTAATGCAAATTTAAGACTTATATGGTTTTCTCATGGATGCCATTGTCAAAACTGGACCAAATTAAAATGGGACCACACGGGAAGCACCAGCTTTCAAATAAAAAAAAAATCATCACCATCAGTTCACCCAGTCCAAAGTAATGAGGTAACAAACATAAAAAAAAAATAATACAGTCGAATTGAGAACCTCCTCCTTTTTTTGAAGTCGGTTAAAAATAGGAAACTACCTCCAAGGCCATTTCAAGAGACTTGTGAAGAGCGTAAAAACAGGCTTTCAAAAGTGCAGGCTTACATGAAAAATGTTTTGGACAGGAAAAATCGGGTTATACCGTTTAAATCATTTTTGGCCATAGTGCATCTCATTATAATTCCAAATACGGTTGGGATGATATGTTTTATTCTGGAGTTCCGGTGCCTAATAGCTTCAGCGTGAAAATTAAAAGTTGTATTGTAGAAATTATTATGGTCAAATCATGATCAAAATTAAATGAGACCAAATGGAAAGCACCAACTTTTAAATAAAAAAAGAATTATCAGGATCGGTTCACTCAGAAGAAAGTAATGAGGTAACAAATATAAAAATAAACATACATTCAAATTGAGAACCTCCTCATTTTTTTGAATTCGGTTAGTAAAACATAGCATAATAATTGGTTTCTCTCCAAAATTCTTATAGTAATAAACTTTTTAAGCCCTAGAACCAAGATGGCGAACTTAAATTTAGGAAGCTCGGAGACTCGACGTCTGTACTGGGAAAAACTTGTGTGAAACACATAGCATGTACATATATAAAACGGGCTATATATATATAGACTAAAGTGTAAAATTAATGCGCCTTTTTATGAGTGGAGTCAATGTTGTAATCTCTGTTAAGAAATGCAAACAGCAGCATGAAATCTTATAGACATAGACGCAGAAATATATAACAGCCATATTTAATCATTAATATAGATATATTAAAGTACCACGTAACAGACGACGAAGACAACGACAGACGAAGTCTATTGTGCTTCTTAAGAATTTTCTAACCAAAAATAATAAAAAAATTACCGACAACAAAATCGAACTACGATTTTATGCACATTTATGCCACGCGACCAATTATGAGACTGTTAAGCAAGGAAATGCTCATTAAAATGTACCTTGATATTACTCCACCAGGCTTACGGAACAGAAGCTATGTTGGGCAGTATTCATCACTTACATTATAGAACAAAGCAAATCTCGTAATTAAATTTAGCTGCGTGTCTTTGCGAGCGTCGAGAGGTTTATGAAGAGAGGTTTTAATGTGGAAAGGACATTAATTGTCGGCTTATAATAATCGTTTTATCTACTTGAATAATACCTACATTTAATTATGATTTGTCTACAGGTACTAAATATGCGAACCTAGGCGAACGTTTCTCGATCAGATCGGAGACGTTCTGGACAAAGGCCAGGTTAAGAGCTCTTTGAACCGACGGGCGTGTATGAGGAATGTGATGAAAGTGAGTGAAGCCAGAGAAGTGTGTCAGGATCGTAGCAAATGGAAATCGGTAGTCTCTGCCTACTCCTCTGAGAAACAGGCGTGAATCTATGTATGTATGTATGTACTAAATATGCGTTAATTTTCAACAAATTTATAGTAAAGTAGCTTTTCCTCGCGGCTTTGCTCAGAAACAGTACTTTTTCTGAATGAAAGGTACCCTATGTCCTCTTACAGAACCATGACAATGTGTATGCGCAACTTCATGATGATCGGTAGAGTAATTAAGGTGTAAAAGCGTAAGAAATAAACTCACATCCACATTTCTAATATTAGTTACGATGTTGATGTTTATAAAATATTCTTTAAGTACGAGTAATCAGTGTCAAAAAATGTTAAGTGATCCTGCGTAGTAAAAAATATTTTTGCTAGTTTCCGCCCTACAGTATTACCCGCTTGAATCCCAAAGGATGCATACCAAAATAAAATGTATGCTCTTTTTTCCAGGAAATAATTTATCTGAGTGCCATATTTCGAGTAATAAACACCCAAACATCTTTACAAACTTTTACATATATAATATTGCTAGAAATATTATCTTTAAAATAGTAGTATTGAGAAATCAATAAAAACATTACTTTAATAGAAAATAGAAAATCTTTTCTAGTAACTCCCTCTTTTCAGTGCTATGTTCACGGTAACTGTTATAATTCAGCATTAAAATGGTATGCTGTTACATAATGCTTGGATATAAACAAACACACACATACATAATTATAAGCTACACACCACACACACATACGACGCACGAAACCAAGCACACATGTTCGCACGCAAGCACGCACGCACGCAAGCACGCACACACACAGGAATAGATACACCTACACTGTAGTAAGGCTAACGTAAACGTAAATTAAATTATTTCTCTAAATTATTCGGTAATATGTTTTCAGTGAGTAATATGATGTTGTAATATAATAATGAATTTTATTAAGATATAAATTGTCTTAAAACAAATTAATATAGTGTAACTGAATAACAAATTAGTATGGTTTATTAGCTATAGAAGATCATTATCACATATCACGAAGAAAATAAAATAAATTATTTTCACAACATTTCTTATCTTATGACTTCTAAGCACCCGTGAGATAAATTACTGACATATCTCATCTATCACAATTTTTAAATATCTCACAAAACATTCGGACATTATCTACATTTCCCGGTTTTAATATCTCCATCCCGTTTCTCGTGTTACACCCAATGATATTGTGCGACCGCCATAATTTATTTGACATTCATAAGTGCCTTGATAACTCCTAAAAATGAATTTCCGAGAAGGCACGTAGTTACTTTGGCCGTACCTTCAAATGTGTATATTGCATAATTTTATATGGGATTTCAGAAGTTGATAATGGAAGGAAAACAATGAGAAATGTTGGTTGGACCTTTACATTAAAATATTACCGAGTAAAGGGAATTTTAATACATTTCTATGAAACCATAGATGCTTAGATTTACGCATGTTTATTACGGAAGGGTTGGACAAAGGCGTATTACGCTTTAGCGTATTACGCGGCATTACACCAGCTGTTTTCACTCCCACATTGTAGGTGGTGAGCTTATTTAGGTCCTGGTCATACTTGTAGACCCTGTGCTACAATTAAAAACTATTGGTCATACTCTACCTGACCGGGCAATCGTATTTGATAGCTTGCAATAGAAGTGCAACGTTTTTTCATGGGACAGCTTACAATAAAGATTTGATATGACTGAACCTAAGCTAACAATATGGAAAAGCCTAATCGAACTCTGGTTAGCAGTTATTAAGTGAAGATACAACAAACTGATAGAAAACAGACAAAAATCAGGAATAATACTGTTTTTATTCCAAACCCGTTTAAATGGTCAATCTCAATCAAATTTTAAACGAAAATGTTGTACACCCCGCTTTCTCAATGGCAGATCAAAATTTAAAATTGTTAGTAGACGGCCAAACGCATATAAACTGATATATTATGTCTGTCTTTATTAGCAACAGTCAACCAAATCACGTAACATGAGCTTGACTTCGACAGGTCGCTTATTAGAAACCGGGGATTAAAATAGCCACTGATTAAATGTCAAATGTTTATTATCTGTATCACCCAGTAAATGCTAACTGTAAATACACCTCACTGAGCGTAGAGGCGTCTAAAATGACCTTCGTATTTTTATAATTTTATTCACTTATCCCTAAGCTTTGTTTTCCAAGATGCCCACTCTAAATTCCATCTCGAATATTCTGTTTCATAATACTGAAACACCTTTCCATTACCGTACCTCAATTCTGTACATATAGCCACCCAGATTGTTGTGATTCATTGGTATGCAAATGTTTACGAAGTACCAACTATTCGGTACGAAACTTGAAACTTTCGTAATATGTTTTCGACAACTTCATTTACATACTAGAAACTACTTTAATTCAATCTTGTAATTTCAGGTTGTTCATCCTTTCTCATCCCGTAGTTGAATAAATAGCATATTTACGTACGGTTGATATCTAAAGTTTATTACTGAAAATTGTGTCTCCGATGCCAACATAGGATAGTTCAACGAAAAGCGTTGATTTCGGGTCTCTCTTTGTACGTGTGCCAAAATTCAAAATGGTAGAAATGCATGCATTTTAAATTTTGGCACACGTAAAAGTTAACAAATAAAAGAAAAGTCATTGAATAACGTGGAGCCTATGGTAACTCGTTCAATCTTACTCGTATAATGACTAAATTACCATTTTTGAATTATGTCAGAATATTTGATATTATATTCTGATAGCAGTCAGAGATCTGGTAAACTGGTATAATTTCGAAAATTGGAATGTCTCATTGGTCAATTGGTTTTTGTTGTTGCTTCGAATTTAGAGTTTTTACTGGTGATTTTAGTTAAGATATTGTCAGTAACAATATGGAAAATGTGCCCTATAGACGAGCCAACGAGCATGCCTCCTTTTATTTCGTCCATCGCCGTACTTACGTCAGTGTCCAGACACAATGCATTGGCTCGATATGGTCAAGTCGACATTGTTGGAGGTCGGACCTACAACACTCGGCGCAGTGAAAATGACGAGGCGACCATTTAAACCACTAAGCACGTGCAGTCATTCATGAAGACAAGATTCGGATTCATTTCGATCGATTTCTATAACTCAACTCAAAAACTAATTCAGAGATTAAGTTACCAATGAATATTATTATCAATTTATTCAAAATAGCACGATTTTGTAACGAGTTGATTCATCACACGGTCTGTAACGATCGGTACACAAGTACCGACCTTTTACTGCTACATTCGAGTTACTTTGAAAACATCAAAGTACCATTAAAACGTTTTAAAATCCCTTTTAAAAATAGGTTAAGGTTTAAATGTGTTTTAAGTAGGCTTGTGTCCCGTATGCCCGACATTTTGTAACATAGAAATGTGATCTCAATTTGCAAAATGAAGGTATAAATGCGTGTATTACTTGTAACGACTGCAGTTATTTATGCAAATTGTATTTGGATCGGTTGATTGAACAAGTTAAGCAGTGGTGCTGAGGTGACTATATAAACAAAGTTACAATACGCAATGTCATCTGTTCGACTTTAACAGGCGTATTCAGAAGTTGTATAATATTGCTAAATGATTCTGAAATACTACGAGCCGTACTCCTGCTAGTATATTATAGGTAATAATATGTTATGTGACGGGTGAAGACGAGCAGAACCGCAGAACCGTCAGTTTGACAAGACGACATTTATATATTAATACGTGAAGCAAAAACTTTGTACCCCTTTTTACGAAAATTGCGCGGACGGAGTAGTATGAAATTTAGCACAGTTAAAGCTTACTAGAGGTCGCCTAGTGCTCGAAATTCGACCAAAGTTTGCCTGTAATATATTGCTGATATAATAATATATATTGACATTATTATGTCATAATTACATGTAACCATAGTTACACGCTTCGATTGCGTGTGTCAAATGCATGGTTGTGTGCGTGTAGTGGTTTTTCATTAATTTAATGTATTTCTAATGCATATTTTATATAAATATTAGCATTCGTCACTTCTTCTCTGTATAAACTATAAGTGTGCGAAATTTCATACTCCTCCGTCCGCCCAATTTTCGTAAAAAGAGATCCAAAATTTTCGCTTCACGTATTAATATATAGATATGGAGAAGGAGGGGCGAATCCTAATATTTTTATAAAATATGCATTAGAAATACATTAAATTAATGGAAAACACTACACGCACACAACCATGCATTTGACACACGCAGTCAAAGCGCGTAACTATGGTTACATATGTCAATATATAATGACATAATAATATATCACCAATATCTTACAGTCAAACTTTGGTCGAATTTAGAGCACTAGGCGACCGCTAGTCTATATATTAATACGTGAAGCAAAATCTTTGTACCCCTTTTTACGAAAATTGCGCGGACGGAGGAGTATGAAATTTGGCATAGTTGAAGTTTATATGGAGAAGGATGAGCGAATCCTAATATTTATATAAAATATGCATTAGAAATACATTAAATTAATGCAAAAAACACTACACGCACATAACCATGCATTTGACACACGCAGTCGAATCGCGTTCATAGTATTTCGGCATGGTTCGATTAATGTGGTACAATTCTTCGTAACTACGGTTACATACCACAAGTACCTATTGCAATTTCGCGGTATATATAATAACGATCAAACTTAAAATTTAAATCAATTATGGTCGAATTTAGACCACTTGGCGTCCGCTAGTAATTATAATAAGTCTATAGTTACTGACTTGCTTTTAATATATGCAAACGCATCCCTAGTAAAAATATGGTCTATTCCGTGCTCTTAGCAGCCCCAACCACTGGGTTTTCTAGTTTGCTTTTGCAGCAAAGAAAACACAAGATTTTTTTATCGATTTCTTATTTGTGTTACGTTTTACTATTATTCTTGTTAATCCCTGCAGCTAAGGGGTGCAGCTAAGTGGGTTTACGTAGGTAGTGCGATCGGTGGGATTCAACCTGACCTCACGATTGCAAGTCCATTGCCTTATTAATTTAGCAGACTCCGCTTTGGTTGCGTTTTTTTAAAGAGATTACGATAATAGTATCATAAACTAATAATAATGTTAATCCATATCGCATAATCTGTAACTCCACATTAAACCATTCCACATTTAACCCTAAATCTACAAATATGGTTAAGCTTTTTAATGTAAAGAACATTTAAAATCTTATCAAATTCTTTCTATCTAATCCTTACTAATGTTATAAATTCGAAAGTAACTCTATATGTCTGTCTGTCTGTATGTCTGTTACCTTTTCACGGCTAAACCACTCACACGATTTAGATGAAATTTAGTACAGATATAGTTTAAAATCTGGGGCCTATGTCCTTACATAGGCTACTTTTTATTGATGTAGGTACCACGCGGGCGGAGCCGCGCGCAAAAGCTAGTAACATATAAATTCAAGTTTGATTTTATTTAAACAAAATTTCACTTTTTTTATGTCGATTTTATTTGATTTTCTATAAATATAGATATATGGCTCACGCTTAAAAAAATTACATTTACCAAGACAAAAAGCCTCTAGCCTCTTATGATTAAGACAGGTGACAACAGGCTCTCAGTCTGGGTAAAGTAAAATCCATTAGAATATTTCGCTGGTATATTACATTTTCTTTGAGTCTATATGAGATTAGTCTTCAACGTAAAAGGGTGTTACATTACTCAAACATCAAAACATAAAACAATATTACACATACACAAACATAAATAATATAAAAGCGTTACAAATCTGGTAATTAATTATCCCTACGGTAATTGTCAAATGATAGAAAAGGATGCATGATACAAACTGTGACGTAACCACTATTTAAATGCAGCTGACCGAGGGACATAGCGATGTTTCCTCACTACACACCCAGATTTTTTAAATCCAAATTATAAATGTTGATTATTATTATAAAATCCTTATTTTAAAATCAAATTTATGTTCTGTTTGCACAAAAAATATATTTTGATTGCTATTTGCTCTGATGTGTAAAATAATATACAAAATCTTACATGTGCAACTGAGTAATTGTATGATATAATGTTAGTCAAACTAAATAGTATATAAACGTAAAGGTCAACTTTATAGCCGAATACCTTTAACCGGTTTAAAAGATAGAGCCTTTTGAAGGTAACAGGCAGACGGTATAGGGGTTTTAATAGGATTCCATTGACAAGCTTTGGATTTAGAGGCCGAATGACACCGTATTTATGGGTGTATAGAACTACTATGTATATCCCAGTGACTATGGTAGATGATAAGCGACCAAAATATCGAGTAGAGTCTATATTAGGTAAATAATTCAAAATAATCTAGAATCCTAATCCTATATATAATATTTATTTCACAAAATACAGTTACAAATATTTGAACCTACTATGTAAGTTGCACAAATAAAACGTAAGACTAAGGCGCCGAACACATTGCCCCGGCGGTCTGCGTTCAGCGTTCACAGTTGCCCACACAGCGAGCGGTCTAGAAATCTGGAATTCAGTACGTTTGTCTCGCACTAATTCAATAAACTTTTCAATTTCGTGAAACATTGTGACCGCTTTTGAAAAAAAATGGTTCTCCGACAGAACGTGCGTTCTTTGACCGCCGCGGTCTGACTGCTTTTATAAACGCGGAACGCAGAACTCAAAACTCTAACCCCTGACCGCAGTGTGGCCGGCGCCTTAGGATTCTGAAAATTTGTGTAAAAGATTACCTGTCTCCTGTACTAGTTAGAAATCCTATCCAATACTATAAATACGATCGTGAGATTTTTTGTTTGTAACGCTTTCACCACTTAACTACTCAACCGATCATCTTGAAATTTTGCATACTACACGTTGTCAGTGGTACAGAAAAATACACGGAGTACTATTATATAAACAAGTACCGCTTTAGAGCAAGTGTAGCCGCGGGCAAAATCTAATGATATTATAAAAAAGCTTAAATGCTATTAAGACATTATCATAATACCATTTATTAAGCCGAGTTCCCTCTTTATATATTCTCTATGATAGCATTACAGACTTATAAAAAAGTACTTGAAATTTCAAAGAATCCTAAATTAAGTCTGTATTTTCGGTATTCCTATAATACGTAGGATCATATTTTATGCCAGTTTCATATCTTTCTTTTATTACAAAATTTGCATGTGGTATAATCATAATTGCGAAACGTCGCATGGGTACACTGAGTTTTTAGATTACCATACATTCGTATATATTTTTGTTTGCTTCGTTTATTTTTTATTCGTGCATTCAAAATGGCATACTCCCGAGGACATCGTAAAACCTTATTTTGACCTAACAACCGAGTGGATTTACTTAATTGTATAAGTTTTATTATATAAAGTGTCAAATACGCCTCAGTAAACAAAATAATGACCTATGACAGGACAAGAAAATAAATTAAACATACATAGGTATATCGCTTGGTGATTGCAAAGTGTTATATTTTCGTGAATTATAACACTACATTCACAATACGGTTTTCAAATTTATTTATGTTATGAATATTTTTAGGCAACTTCCAAGCACTAAGAAACATTCCTGTGTCGCAGAGATTCATTCAACATTCAACCAACAGGTACAAAGAATACCTAGACTTTGAAGAACCATTTCGTGTATCACATACATTTTTATCACGTGTAAAATTGAACTCGAAATCGATGGCGTGACGACAACTTAAATTACTACGACTTCTAAACTACATTTATATATTAAAATAATATTTTTTATGTAAAACAACAAACTATGATTAGGCAGAAAAGCACTATGTTTCCTTTGGGATCAACAGTCGTAACATTCAAAGTCTGTATGACCACTCATTTGATATGAAACATGACACTCTCATAAAATTAAAATATATATAATATAATAATATTCTACCACATACACACAACACCATCTAGCCCAAACTAAGCAGAGCTTGTACTAAGGGTACTAGACAATGGATAAACATACATACATACTTTTTTTTTGTAAATACATACATATTATACATAGAAACACCCAGACCAAGACAAACATCCATGTTCAAGCACACATATGTTTGACTTGTGCGGGAATCGAACCCGCGACCTTAGGCGTAGCAGTCAGTTACACTAACCACTACGCCATAGAGGTAAATTATTATTACCCTCACAAAGTTAGTCACGGTCACATTTCAAAGTACATGTTACTAACTAACATTTTCCTTCGTTGAACACTCAGCTATATTTATGTACTGTAATTAAGAAACTTCGGAACATATACCGTGCTAGTTACGTAACTATCTTCTTAACAAAGAGCAAATATCGTAAAGATGAAAGGAAGGCAACGAGCACTTTACAAAATCTGATGCTTTTGTGAAACGATCATTGCATATATAATACTACTTCTTCATAGTTATTAATTAAACATAAAGCGTGTATCAGAAAGGTGTGGTCATATTTTATGTATATCTGAATAATAACCTTTATTCATCCAAATCAGCTGTTGGTCAACACCAACAGCTAACTTGGATGAATATGTTTACAACAACTTTAAAAGTAAAAGAAAGTATCGACTAAAATGTATGATATTGACAAGTAGATAAAAAGGGAATTCTATATCTAAGTGAAATTTATTAGCCGCGGGTTTTCATTTTACAGGGGCTATCTTATCTTATCTTATGTGGGGGCCAGTCAGTGCAGACCGGCGACACTTCGACCCAGTGGGATCTTTTGTGTCGACACTCTCCCAATAACGACTGCCATAGATGTTCACGGTAGCCGGGACCAACGGCTTAGCGTGCTCTCCGAGGCACGGAGCAGGCGATAATTGTCAATCAATACGCACATCATTTCGAAAAGTCATATAACTTCCGAAAACCAGAGGTGACGTGAGTTCGAACCCGAGACCCTCTGCATTGCAGTCTGTTGGTCTCCCCACTGAGCTATCTCTGCTCTTTACAGGGGCTATAATAATATGTGACATAAGAGCACATCTTTCTGTTACACGAATTAATTAATGAAAGCGTTCTATGAATGAACAAACAAAGTCTAACGCCATATACTCGAGAGGGTAGGCAGAGGAGTTTTACACATTACTCTAGCTATGTGTTTATCCTTACTAATATTATAAATGTGAAAATTAATTTGTTTGTTTGTTTGTTACGCTTTCACGCCTTAACTACTCAACCGATCAACATGAAATTTTGCATACACGTTGTCAGGGGTACAGAATGGGACATAGGGTACCTTTCATCTAGAAAAAAAAATGTTGCAAACCTAACCTAACCTAACATACATTTACTTTCGCGAGCGAAGCCGCTGGTGAAAACTAGTATCCTATAAAGTGCACCCTAAACCATAGCAGGCTACAAGTAAGGTCCTATAGTAAGTGACTTTTAAATTCTCTTATAATTCAGTCTTCATGTAGCTACTGCAAATATTTTGATAAAAATTCTGCCATAACTTTATCCGCAACCGGAATCGATTCTGAGAGCTCAGACACGTCAGTCGTATACTCTACTGCCACGCTATCGAGGCACTGTTAGGATAAAAAGGTGAAAATATAAATTATATTCTCTATGACTGCTCAAATAAGATAGACGGTCTATTACGTCCTAACCAACCAAACATAACGTAACTATTTCCCAATAAGTAGTTTTCTGGCTCGCTGGGATTTTGATGAAGCAGCTTTTTACCGGCGCAACCATTTTACTTTTTCAGCCAAACTAATAGCAATATTTATTACCTAATATTAGGGTAATTCCAATTTCAAACGATTATTTTGTAACTGACTTTTCTATTCGCTTTTCGAAATGTTACTTCCCCGCTAAGTGTTAGCCGGTTAGGGGACGTCCATTAGTAAAGGTATATAATGAAGAGCTGCCTTTATCTTGTTAATGTAAATTGGTGCTAATAATAAAAATATGACAAGAGCTATCTTATCTTATGTGGGGGCCAGTCAGTGCAGACTGGTGACACTTCGACCCAGTGGGATCTTTTGTGTCGACACTCTCCCAATAACGACTGCCATAGATGTTCATGGCAGCCGGGACCGATGGCTTAACGTGCTCTCTGAGGCACGGAGCAGGCGAAAATTGTCAATCAATACGCACATCATTTCGAAAAGTCATATAACTTCCGAAAGTCACAAGTGCGCGACGTGGGTTCGAACCCGAGACCCTATGCATTGCAGTCTGTTGGTCTCCCCACTGAGCTATCGCTTCTCTGACAAGAGCTAAGTCGTTGGATAAAAATGAAATTAATACTATCAATAACAGCGAATGAGTTAACGATAGATTTAAAAAGATACAGTGACCCAAGTCACAAAATTATATTTTTTACAGCTGTTGTTTTTATGTATGGACACTTTACGTAGCATTTTGAAGTCTGACAATATATACCGCAGAGAGCAAATATCTCTGTCTATTATGTGGAATCTAAAACATACTACAATTTAGCAAAAATACTCATTCTAGTCATCTACCCACACTTCGAGGAAATACAAGCTATTTAAGTAAGCAAAACTCAATTTAATTTTGTTAAACTCGGAAAACATAGCTCCGCACCTCACAATCAGCAAATGCTCTCTTACAACACATCACCAAGGGAATTACAACAATACAACTTTACAAACCATTCTCGTACATTTATTTACACCTAATAAACACTACCATAAATGTTTTGTAAAGCAAGTTACAGCGCCATTGTAAAGCGCAATATTAGTTGTAGTTACACCGTACCTACATTAGGTATTGTGATCTGCACACAAAAGCATATTGTCTAATAACGTGCAAGGTTTAGCTATTCGAATAGCCATGGATACTAGTTGCCTCTACATTAGTGGACTAGGGATGTGATGAGGTTTGTAAGTAATTAAGTTTTGTTAGAAAAACCTAACAATATTTCTAATGTTGTTTGTGCAACACCTATAATGAAGTTGTACTGCGAGCTCAAGGAACGTCGATTAATAGAACTCTACGGCCAGCTTAGTGCCTTTTTAAGGTAGCTGGAAGCTTTACTCTCTGTCTCTTCCCATACTTTGCATATAGTGGTGGGTTAACCTTTCTGCTTTTCTTCTTCCACATCGTTCTATCCTCGAAAACGTCTTTAAATAGCTCGCACACCCGTATATCTTTTTACACTTTGCCTTCTATCTATCGTTTCCCTAATCCTCGTCTAAATCTTCTGTAGAGTAGATACACGTACTTTGCCAGAAGCGGTGATCTATCGACACTTAATATTCCACATAAACTTTAATATATAAGTACAGAATAATACAACAAAAAATACATAGTAACAACCCGAATCTCTAGCATGGCATACATAATAGTAATAATAATGTCCTCCAGACCGATTTCGGTCACTGCGGTCAATCTTAACGGAGACTGGCCATCTGCGCAGGTGATAATTACTATAGTACACAAGCGTGTGCGGAAACACACTTGTGGACTTTCTGGTCCCTAACTCTCATGATCCGATGGGACGGCAATCCGACACGACCGGAGAGATCAGGCGCAGGACCAACGGTTTTATGTGCTTTCTGAGGCATGGGGACATAACATAACAGGAATAGTCATCAAAACAATTTTTTTACTTTTAGTAGAGAATCGCAGTGACAAATCAACAGTAAAATTCGTCATGACTGGTGCCGTATGTGACGTCACAAATTGCTGTAGACAAAAACTACACTATCGGATTGTGACGTAACAATTTGGTGAAAACGTAGTGCCGTTTAGTGAAACATTTTAGAATGTATTCGTAATCAATTACTAGAAAATATAGGAATTGTATGACTTAATTAGACTGACATTTGTTAATGACAGTGCATAACCAAATACTGTTCTGCTTTTGAGAATTTCCTGAAAGAAAACCGTTCGCCCGTTTCAGGATTTGAACCTGGGGGCTCATGATCGACACAATCGCAAACTTATGTCATAGTGAGTCTGGAAATATACTCGATAAATAATAATAGTATTAATAAATACTATTGTTATTTACCGAGTAACGTAATAACATGGGCCTAAAAATATAGTTGGTGTAATTTGTATGTATTATAATATAATTCTGCTAACCCATTATACGTAGATTTATGTATGTATTAACATACACACTCGTGCATTATACGTAGACTCCTACGTATAATGCATATTACCCTCTATGATAAAGTTTTGATCGCAGCATCACCCGGGAACAGTATTTTTTAAAAAAAAAATATTCCATATGTCCTTTTCTCCTCCCCTGAAAACGTGTATGCAAAATTTCCCCATGATTAATCAAGTAGTTAAGGTGTGGAAGCGTAACAAACAAACTAACATATGTTTTTGTAATATTAGTCTTAAATCTAATCACAAATTAAAGTTCTATTACGAACATCACTACTATCTATTGCCTAATGTCGTGTTTACACAGACATTTGAAGTAGAAAGGTACAATTGCAAACCATTTAAAGCTTGCCGGTACTAAAATCGGTTTGAAAGTCCCGCAATGCATTCACCCAGCTGCTACCGAAACATTAAAAGGATAATTTAAGGTCTTACAACTCGGAATATCAGAAAATCTTTTGACCTATATTTTATGTACCTTTTATTCACACAAAGCACGTATCTGTTATATCGAATTTACGATACGAAAGTCAGGTTTTACAATACATTAGGTAATTGTGAGTTTCTGTACGATTTACTGATCATGCGGAATTATAATGTAGGTACAATAAATATTTTAAATGTACACAAAGTTCGCCCATTTAATGTACGAGAGAGTCTTCTATTTAGAAGTTATGCTGAGCCTACTTCAGTAATGAAATTGTTTACAATCATCTCGAACAAACTCGTAATTGTATAATGTGACTTACAAAGTGAATACATCAGTTATTCAGTAGAATATTTTCTTATAGTCCATTTTTCTTATTTAGTAAATAAATATGGCATACTGATAGCTAAAGACAATACATAGGTACCCATAGCTATTAACTATCTATCTTTTCTGTCGTCTCGTTTTATTAGAGAAGTTACTGAATGATTTAATAGGTTTAAAAAAAGACAAGTAAGAGATAATATACATATATGTATTATTATGTTACTCTGTATTAGTTATACCTATATACTGTCTCAGTTACTCGTGGTAGTGTATGGTGTATACAGCTGCTGTGCAGTGCAGTCTTGGGTTCAATTCCCGTGTCAGACAAAGTGTTATTGCGTTTTTCTGGAAAGACATTGTCAGTAGCAGCCCGGAGTTAGGCAGTTGACAGTGTTGTGTAACACTGGGGTGTGTACCCTGGAGCTTCGGATAGCAAGTAAAGCAGTTGGTCGTGCGCCTGATCTCTCTCCGGTCAAGTCGGTTTTATACACAATACAAAGTGCCTATGCATATAGGAAAGGTACCTACGCGGGATTTAAATGTAAAGTCGAGTACCATACCTAATGATAAAAATAGATAATGCGATAGATAGAATATAAACTATGTACAAATTGCGCTAGCCTCAACTATAAGATTGAGGGGATACAACTGCATTTCTTGACTTTTACAAACTCCTTGGGGCGCAGCGGTTGAGAAAGGGAAATTCAACTGCTGTGCTTAGGACTCGATTCCTGGGTCAAGCAAAATTTTGTGTTGGCAATGCTTAGTAGTAGTCCGTGCTGTTACTCAGAATTTTTTGACAGGAATCCCTGTGTTTGTGTCGGGTACTGTGTTGGGAAAACGGTGATGGCTCACCCCCTATCATATGTGATCTAAAACAAAGTCGGCGAAATGTGGGGGTGAAACACATTTCGCTTCCTCTGACTATAGAAGCGTGAGGCAATGTCTATATACGAAACAAACGACGGCCTCGATGACGTAGTGGTGAGTGTAACCGACTGCCACGCCTGAGGTCGCGGGTTCGATTCCCGCACAAGTCAAACATTTGTGCGCATGAACATGGATGTTTGTCTTGGTCTGGGTGTTTCTATGTATAATATGTATGCATTTACAAAAAAAAAAGGTATATATGTATGTTTATCCATTGTCTAGTACCCATATTACAAGCTCTGCTTAGTTTGGACTAGATGGTGTTGTGTGTATATGGTAGAATATTAAAAAAAAAAAAAAAAAATATTCTCTATCGGCGTCATATGCCTTCATACTAGACAATAAGTCCACAAAAATAAAGGATCAGCTGGCTATAAGCCAGTCAAATCGCTATTAACTGACAGCAAATACGACTTAGCGAAAACCGCGCGGAAAAATGGGGCAGGAAAAATTGCGATCGTTTTTGCAAGAAGACGAGTGTACCTTTTTGTTGAAGCTGACATATGCTTTATTCTGTCTATATGTTTGTAATGTATACAAATGTATTAGAGTCAACTTTCTAATTGAAATTGTTCTCTGTGTAGCCACTGCTATTGACGAATGGTATTTTCCATATTTAAGGGAATTGATTCACTAATAAACTGCCATTACAGCTGAAAGTTTTTTGTAAATAGTCACCCTTTTATAAAGGTGTCAATGGCAATGTTGCTTAACTGCAGGGATTATTATTTGTCCTCCCTCACCACGGTAGCATGATCCTTTCTCATACTGAAATATATCAACAAAAGAAGATAAAAAGATTTGGATGAGACTTGGCTCAAAGATAGATCATAATATCTTGAAATAATACATAAAATACCTTTTATGTCGGTATGCGTTCCCACGGAATTGACGCGGATGAAGCTGTGGGCACAAGCTAGTACTTAATAATGTAATGCAAAGCAAGTATCTCTACAGAAACCACGAGCTCGAACTACTCTGAATAATTATCTGCGGATTATACACACTTTTGTTCCGTAAATGATTGAGGTTTCCCATTTACTGTGCATTAAGCGTATAGTCATTGGCAGCCATTTTCCCATTGCACGCAACAAGAATTACTTACATAAATACCCTTATATAATGCCCAGTTGACTGCACTGATGATGCAGTAATATAATGGGAAACTACGGTACTAGTAATACACTAAGTTTAATAAGTTGGATGAAATAATCAAGTATGGGATCTGATTAAGAGTTGACAGTGATGCTCGGGAATTTTAGGACGCTGCTCAAACCAGCCGTGTAATCTAATATTTTTGTGAGTTTTCTTTTTATTATGTTTTCATGTTTATACAGGGTTAAATGAAATAATACTATAGAAGACTCGGGTACAGAATTATTCTATCTGAGTCTTCTTTAAATCATACTTAATAACTTTTGTGCTACCAAACATTACAAAACAATTTTTTTTTATTTCCATAATAATTTTTTGACAATTTATAAATTACATGCCTAGACTTCCACCCCGCAATGTGTTATTAGATAAAGTTGCTTTCTTCCGTGAACGCGTGTAGTATTAAGTGTTAATCGTGCGATTAGAGCAATGTATTTAAATATTTGTATTTTTGTATGAACAAAATCGAATTATTAATTATGAAAAGTGGTAGAATAAAAGATGTTAGGTATAAATAACTACCGGTTAAAATGTATTTATTTGTTACTAGCTGACCAGCGCAACTTCGTCTGCTTCACATAAGAGATTTTTTTCTATTTCTGCAACATTTTTCATTGATGCTCCGCTCCTATTGGCCTTAGCGTGATGTTATATAGCCTATCGTCTTCCTTTATAAATGGGCTATCCAACACTAAAATAAATTTCAATTCGAACCAGTATTTTCTGAGATTAGAGCGTTCAACCAAACACAAACTCTTCAGCTTTATAATATTAGTATAGATTGAACGAATATCTCGGTTCCCAATTATTTTTCGGTATAAAATGTATCCTATAACCTGTCCAGGATTAAGAACTATAACTGTACCGAGTTTGATTAAAATTCCTTCAGTAGTTTTTGATCCATGCGTGCACATACAGACAGACAGACAGACAGACAAAGAATTACTGATTGAATTTTTGGCATCAGTATCGATTGCCAATCACACCCCAATAGTTATTTTGTAAATATATTCAATGTACAGAATTGACCTCTCTACAATTTTATTATAAGTATAGATAAATATTTTTAATTAACGGTGTATTTGCATATTAAAAATTGTGTGCATATTAAATAGTTGGTTCAAGTTTTGTGCTCTTTATAACCTTATAAAATTGGATGCTTGTAAGGGTCGATACAGTGATAATTTAAAGCGCGATTCACTTTATCGTATTTTCTAAGAAAAGAGAACAATGCCATGTATCGGAATATAGACACATATCGAATGATGTTAACTTGTACAAACGCAAGTAGTTGGCCCGAAATACATGCGCAAGATACACGTAAAAATTACATGCGCTGATGGCTCGCATCAGTAGTTTACATGATGCTTGCAGTCCACGCAAGTGCCTCAACTTGCGCATGTTGCCCGCATCATATACAAGATAAATTATAATAGGTGACCAAATAACTAATAATAAAATTTTAACAATCTGTGATGTGTGACTTTTAATAAAAGTTTGAATAAAGTCTTGACACTGAAAAGTTTTGAAATAAATATACGAATAAAGTCTGAAGTCAACTCATTACACAAACTTTGGAATAAAGATTTATTTTTAGAATCAACTTATATAGATTCTTTAATAAATTGTAATTTATAAGTGAGACAGTTTGCTCCGTGTTAATAAAATTCGTTGTTATGAAATATGAATACTGGTAAGTTCTAGCGCTTACTAGATTACTAAAGACTTATACACCATGGAATCTAATTCATTGTTTTCCCAAAAAGTATGTACTCAGTCCATTATATAGAAGCTTTCCATTACAGTTATTCTAAAATTTGTTTTCAAGTCCGGTCTTTTCATCAAAATCAATATTTTACTGGCGCTACGAAGCGAGGTGTCTTCGTATACAACGTTATTCTTAGTATAGTGCAAACCTCTCAGGGCGTGATTATACTTGTTATTATGAACAACGTTTGTTCTGAAACATTGCCGAAATCGCGTAAAAAAACAGCTGTTCCATACAAAATTGAACGTTGATCTCGACAAAATGAATGAAACAGCAGATTTTTTTTTCGGACGGGCATACATTTAGTGGCGTCTTTATTATTGTTATGCATTACTGTGTTGCATTCATGTTTAAAATAAAAACATAATATGTTTTCAACAAAAATTATAGTGTCTATTCTTGATTAATTTTAATTAAGTGTTTTTTATAATTAAAGATGCAGAAATATTCTATACCATTAACTGGCAACATACGTTTCGGGAAAACAGTGAATTAAATTACATGGTGTATAAAGTTAGTTAGTTACCTATTGTCTAACAATTATTTTTATCTTACGTTATATATAAGTATACTTCGATGAGTAATGAATGCAATTGTTGTACATTATAAGTCTTGGGCTCAATTGCCATAATCGATCTGAAAGTCGCTAAATAGACTCGGAACCCAGGTCGGTCGGTACAAAAAAAAACATGTTTATGTGGAAACTCTCAGACGGTACCAATCTGGCTTGCGCATGCGGTGCAAGACAAACGATGTCCCACCTTACATCGTGCCATGCGTGTTCGACAACTTGCAGGCAGCAGGATCTGCTGGCTGCCTCTGACAACGCAGCTAGCGTAGCTGCTTTCTGGGCTGCAAATATATAATTTAAAAGTGTTTGCCAACGATACGCTAAGAAGAAGAATTGCTAAGTAAGCCAAAGTGTTGTTGAGAGCCAATACATTTTCAGTAATCGCACGGAGTTTAGAACTGTTCTCGGTAGACGACAATAGGCTCGCACCCTATTACGTGGGACCTAATACACAAAGCTGGTGAATCGTGGGTATAGTATACTTCTGCCAATCTTCTCGAAGATACTTACTTAGTATACCCGAGTAACTATGTAAGTCCGTCTAATAACATTTAAACCTTATTAATATTATCAATTCGAATGTGAGTTATGCATTCACCCTGTAACTACTGGACCGATCATCATGACATTTTGCATAGACGTTGATAGGGGTACAGAAATGAAGATATGTTTATTCAGAAAAAAGTACTGATCCCGAGCGAAAGTCGCGAGCAAAAGCTAGTTAATATATATTTCGTGGAAATTATTTGAATAGCTTTTGCGTATCACATCGACTGACTCATAAATTTGTACTTATCTTTGCACCTATCACGAAGTACCGGATTCTATTCTCGTCTGTCAAACTTTTATTCGGTACTTCTTTTACGAAATTCCCAGAGCCATATGCCTAATAAATTGCAATCTGCATGTTCTGTTATGTGAGACAAATTGTGGTTGCAGTACATTTCTGCCTACCCTTTCAGGATGCAACGCCATGATATGGAATCATGGCCGAAATTGTATTAAGTTACAAATAATAGCAGCGTTCCATACTGTTCACATTGCATCGAACGCATCGGAAGTGACGTCACTGGCACACATCGCTGGGTATTGGTGGTCGTTCCGCATTGCAGCGTCTACCTATCTGTTTTCTATAGGTGCTATGTTGTATAGGCTTTCATATCAATATTTTTTATAGATACATAGTGATACACTGACATTACATTATATCACTATTGATATAATATGGTGAAGAGTTTGTTTGCTTTTTGTTCTAACGCGCTTATCTGTGGAACTACCAGACTGATTAAGAAAACATATATTATTATCTATTGTATTTGATAGTCCAATTCTCGATTCGTAAATGAGATCATCAGGTGTATTATAAAAACAAATCAGTAGCAGCACGGCATCTGAAAATAGGCCCGGTAGCCGAAAATAGGCTCTCTCTTTATTACTCGGGATCCAAATATATAGCAAATAAAATATAGGCCTAGTATCTGCCCTGTCTAGTCGCTGAAGGGGTCTTTAGCAAAAAAGGCGTGAGACTAGACGATAATCATACGTACAACGCGAATTACAGAACTAGAACTAACATAAGCTTAGGTGCATGTATCACATTACAATCAAATTGTTTGATACGGATTTTAGCGTAGTTTCTTATGATAACAATTGTTTTATGTATACTTTTCACGGCATTATAGATTCTTCTTTTTTCACTTTGTAGATAATAAATAACGCAAAGTTTTATTAATCTACTAGCTTTTGCCCGCGGCTTCGCTCGCGTTAATTTAGAATTTGACAATCAATACGTTTGGTACTCTGCTTGTAATAGAATAATTCAATCATGATTCGAAAGAAACGTGGCGCACTCTATTATCATAAGAACGTTTTTGTTGTTTTCCTCGGGAACAGTAATTTTTTTCGGGATGAAAGGTAGTCTATGTTCGTTTCTGTACACATGACAACGTATGTGCAAAATTTCAGGATGATCGGTTCAGTTGTTTAGGCGTGAAAAGGTAACAAACAAACAAACACACTCATTTTCGCTTTTATAATATTAGTTAGGATAAGTGTCATCATGCATAGTAAAAATATTACCGTCTCTACAACAGCTTCGAGAAAGGTTCAGACCTACATCTCACAAAACGTCTCATATCAGGATTTACTAATTCCTAAAATGAAAAGCGTAAGATAATAGTATGATCCCATTTATCACTACTGATAGAAGTAACTGTTACCACCAAAAAACGATTCGCAAAATAAATCCACTAACATTTTCACATCGATACCTAATCACTTACTCAAGTAATTTATCCGAACAAAAAAAAACTCGGCTCATGATTTACGACGCTAATTCCCTTCACGATCGCTCGGGAACTGCCGAACCCGACTCTCAAACTTGCTGATATAAATATCAAGAACAACATTTACATGGGTCTTTAGTATTCTCGGTGTGTCGTCAACTTGAGCAACATTTCACCCGGTAAGACACTTTACCGTGACTAAATCATACGCGGGTGCGTGTGATATTTGTGGAGACGTAGTAAAAGCTACGCGATTCATGCTATATTTTTATGGTAATGATTTGATAATTTTTTGTCATAGTAAAAAGGGGAGTGTTACTTATAAAGCTTCTGTTGAAATCGGTTTTTAAATGGATTTGAGAAACGTATTTTCATGTCTAATGTCTAATGAGAGTTAGTATATACATAATATGTGACCTCTAGAGCTATTGCATCTATTCGAAAAATCATTTGAAAATATTAAAGGTTCCTTATTTTTTGAAGTGAAAACTTCTTTAGGCGCTTTGAGCACTTCTTGGGTGAACAAAAATCATGGAACTCGCGTCATCGTCACCGAACGCTTTAGTTTTTTTATTATTTTTGGTTTATAAAGAAGTGTTGGGGCAGTCTTTGGGGACTGCCGATAGAAGTGAAAACTTTAATCCTTGATCATAAACACTTCTTTATAAACTAAAAATAATTCAAATAAACACTTAATGGACACTTGTAATTATATCATGTTGAATCCGTCCGAAGTCAGGGCGGGCTGTTAGTTGTAAAATAAAAAAACAATATGTTTTCAAATAAGTAATAATCTGAATACCAAATAGGTTATTCCATTTTATTCTACACTTTATTCTACAACAACTAAAAATGAAAATATATTGTTGCCAGCGAAATAAATATATGTGCCACCGAAATAAACATTTTCAAATCTATAGAGTGAATATCTTGCGTTGTTCTTATTTTAAAATGTAACAGGCCACTATCCAAAATTCTCAATTCAAAAGCTGCGAAGCTATTGCCAAATATTCGCTGATCTTACAGTAGAACGCGACCACAATACCTGAACGCTGACCATGGCCCGCCACGCACCCAGATGTACATAAACTATGAATAAGTCATGTCCAACGAATACGTAATGTTTCCCGACCAACTAAGGATTTACTTCGGTGGCAAATTTGAATTTTTGTGTTCCGTTGCGCTGATCGTTGGCGATACTCGAGTGTAAAAGGAATATATTTAAACAAAAATACGACCAGTATTTACATATTTTGTTTACTGCAAACTTCTAAACTTAAACAGCTTACAAAGTATTTTTATTTTCGTTGAGAGAATTTTATTTACTGAGTGAATTTTAAAGTTTGCTTTGGTGATAGATGTAGCTGAATTTTAGAACTTTTTAAACGTTGGCACTGTATTTTATATAAACGTTGACCCATTATTGCCTAAGTATTAAAATACTTGTCAACTTGCAGTCCTTCAGTTCAAATTCTGTCATTCGTTGCCAAACTGTCCTAAAGATGCTTTGCGCTGAGACGAAACACGTGTCGACGCATATTTTATGTTTGAAGCGGAATACTGTAAGTTGGAGTATGCCAGGGTCCCACGACGTGGCTGTCCAGAGGAGTTCGGTATTGATAACGTTTTCCTTTTGTTGGGGCGGGCAATCTGAGGGCGCGTGGCGGGTTCCTCAGCTTCCAATAATTTGATCTCGTTACTATAAAAATCTGGAGCAACTTAGATATATAATTTAAATAATTATGAATAAAGTAAAGGTACATAGGACGTTATTATAAAATCCAAGCTAATATTATAAATGCGAGTGTGAGTTTTTTTGTTTATTTATTACGCTTTCACGCCTTAACTACTCGACAGATCATTATTAAATTTTGCATACACGTTATCAGGGGTACAGAAAAGGAAGTAAGGTACCTTTCATCCAGAAAAAAGGACTTTTACTAATCTAACCTAACCTAAATCTATGCGAGTGAATCCGTGGACAAAATCTAGTATTATTATACTTTCATTGCATTTAGTCTACTATGTCTCAAGCAATTTATTTTTCTGTATAAATACAAAATAAGAAAAGTTTACAAAAAGTGATCTGAAAGTCTATAAATGATAAAAAATATCATTCGTAGACTAAACACTATATGTTCTCAACAAAATTGTTATTGTAAAGAAAAACTTTTATCAAACTTATACGCTAGTTATAATTTTCGCTGAAAAATTGCCATATAAAAATAAAGTTGCGATGTCAAATACATTTGCACCTTCAAGGACATTTTTGCAGATTGGATTATTAACCTCTAAATCGAATCTTTCTCAATCTTTAGTCGAGTTCGATTCCAAAGTATTATTGTCACTTTTCTGTTTGTTAATAACTCAATAGCAGTTCAAAGTTTAAAAAATCTGTCCTCGACAACAGTTATAATTAAAAATAAAACACTAACATTTAGCTTAATGTCACGGTCACGGTGTTTCTTTTTTACATGAGACCGTAACATTGCAAACGGCATACGTCACAGTTACGCACGGCGCAGATACGTTTGTACTTATGCCGTACCAAAATCGCTGGCAATGTTATTACATGTTCACCCATGACCCCCATTTAGATGCAGTTGAAACTAAATAGGGTAAATGTGGATGTGATGCACTTCTTCCTCGTTCTTCAGTTAATTACAGAGGTATAATATTAGCGGTAGTGACAACTGTGCATAATGCCTCGGATTCGACTACTGGGCAAATTTTGCTTTTTCTGTAAGGAAATTTATAGATTATCATTAGCAGTATGGACTTTGGCAGTGTCTGATAAGTATATGGCAAAATGGAAGAGGCCTATGTCCAGCAGTGGACTGCAAAGGGCTGATTGATGATGATGAGGATGATTATTATATGGTAGTAAGCTTGTTCTCTATTACATGGAACCTAAAAACATAATTGATGAAATTTTGCTGTATATATCTCTCTCCCGTTGAATATATAGGCTGTATACTATGTATGTAGTATTATAGTATAATCAGGAAGTATGTTATTCTATCTAAAAACACCTATCAAATGATACCGCTATAAAGCGGTCTCAATGAAATGAGCGTAATAGAAGAATCAGTTTATATGCCAGGTATAACGACTTAACGTGCAAAATTTACATACATATTAGGTAACAAAGTTCCCGACAATAGGGGCGGGCACTGGTAAAGTTAATGTTAGCAAAGTTATACCAATAGAAGCCAGTGCAGCTAACTTCGTATATGAGTAAAATATTTAGTTCTATTCGTAGCATATGCAATCAGAAACGGAATTTGCCTATATATTACTGTGTAATAGGCAAATAGTAGTTCACAAGCGTTATTACTTGAAGAGTATGTGTGACAAGCAAAATTATGTCGATAGAAAAATAGTTTGGTAATGTTTTTAAGGATACGTAGCATACCTACTATTCTTTTATTTTCTTTCGCTCTTCTTATGTAAAAGATGAATATCTTTAATCAGACCGCATAGACATTATAGCAAAAAGAATTAGGGAAGGTAATATAAGTGTTTTAATATGTAAAAAGGGGTGTACAGATAATAAAGGAGTTTTAACCCTATTCTTGGCAAAAAAAATAAAATATTATTTTCAAATAATTTTCAAATATGATGTTAATTATGAATCTAGGATTTAGGGAAAAATATATAAAAAAATTGCACATAACCAGATAATGAGATCCTTTATGTATCTTTGAAGATACATTGCCAGCTTAGTAAAAAACTTTGACCTTACTTGTAAGTGTCTTTAAGGATACGTTGCCAGGTTTGAGGAAATAAAATGCGCAAAATTTTCTTAATAATATATGTATAAAATTTGCATGTAGTAACAAGTATAGTTATAAAACCAAAATCAACTTACAGATATATTAAAATAAAAAGAAAAAAATAAGTTATCGAAACATTTGAAGTGTACTGTGTAGCTTAAAATTAAATAATTACTTATCGGTATGGAATTTTACAAAACAATTTCTTTCCGGCTTAAAACACAAGCGTAATGAGCACTTGGCACACATTACCGTAGTTTGGCCCTTGACACAAAATTTACATCGCCCTTTCGACCCAAACATTGGAAAATGGCCGACCTTATCGTACCTTACATCCGGTGTAGGTCGTGGTGCTACAGGGGCCTGTATTATTTTCGACGGAGTTGGTCCAGAAACTTCACAGTTGTCGACCATATCTCCTCGGCCCTTTTTCAGGAGGCTCTGTGCTACTTGGTACCTGAACATTTTTAGAGGCATTGTCTTTCCCGCACTATGTCGTTTGTATAAAACCCAGCTATTATTTATGCAAATATCCAGGACTTGCGACACTAATGGCAAATACCATCGATGGCCTCTGAAGTCTGTTCTATACAGGGCGATCAACATGTCTGCTAAGTCTACGCCCCCCATATGGGCGTTATAATGTTTAATAATGTCCGGGCAGGGTACCGCTATTCTTCTTTTCGCAACTTTGTCATAACGTTGTATGGTACTAACAGGCTCAGCTGCCACATAACTACTAGCTGTGGTTACACATTTGTTGTCGTACCATTTGACGATACATAATTTATTTTTGTTACAGACAACTTGCGAATGAGAGCCTCTAGGTTTTTTTTTCAGGGCTTTGTCTGTAAGTAAATATTTTTCCGCTCCTCGCAGTCTGTTAGACCTAATGGTACCTAAAGAAAATATGCCCATTTCTTCTCGTAAATAATTTACCAACTCTAAACTTGTAAAAAAATTATCAAAATATACCACAGAACAAGCACGGTCTGGTATACTTTTACATAGAGCCAGAACTACCTTAGCACCAAGACCAAAACTAGACTCCTCAGGCGTTAGCGAATCATACCGGAAAGTATCTTCACCACCATATACTATAAAGTCGTACACGAAACCAGATATGCCAGCTCGAACAAAAATTTTATAGCCCCATTTTTTTGGCTTGTTTTTAACATATTGTTTTCTATTGCCAGCTTTTTTACCCTTATATGGGACCATCATTTCATCAACACTAAATCTGGTTTCGTGTGGGACTTTCAAAAAGTTTTCACGTACTTTTTGTAACAAGGGCCTCACTTTAAAATAACGGTCACCATCGTCTAACAAATTATTATTAAAATGAATGTATCTCCTTATCAATTGAAATTTTTTAAGTGACATAATATCTGCAATGGGACTGTAGCGGAGCTCACGCGACCAATAATCTGTGTAAGCTGGTAAATCGACAATTCCCATAAGAAGGTTAATAGCTACGAAACATCTTATGTCTTCTTTAGTAAAATTTAGAGTTTTTCCTTTTTGTTGCACATAATACAGGTTAGATTGCTCGGTTATGTAATCAAAAATTTCGTCTGTAAAAAAATCTGTAAAATACTCGTAAGGAGTTTTGACTATTTCAGGTTGCGGAAGATTTTTATCTGAGATCTGGGCGAAATGTTTGAATTTATTTTTAGTCCACTGAAAATTTAGAGGCTTTTGCAAAATACGTTGGGGTGTGACTATTCTTGCAGTCCTTCCGGATGTTGTAAGTCTTCTTGGTCGGCAGTTAGAGGCAATTAATGGAGATGGTGGCAAAGAAAGGGGTGAAGGAGAGCCATTTTGCGTCAATGAAAATGGTAGTCGAGCTGGAAGCGGCTGAGGAGAAGGCAGCACAGGCGAAGGCAGCAAAGGTGACTGAGTAACAGCGTCTTGTACGTCTACTATTTCTTCATCAGATAGCAAATTCAAGTTTTCTATAGAAGAAGGCAAAGACGGTGCAGGGGAAGAATCGGAGTCAGTCACATGGTTATGGACATGACTCAAGCCAATTGAAATCTGCTGAAGTTCATCTTCGGATTCAGATTCATCGTCGTCTGATTTTTTGCGTGATTTTGGTACTAGAGCACAAATTCTTTTTGCTCTGGAAAAAGATGGTTGCGTCCCTCCCTGAAAAAAAAGCTCTCTCTCACACTCATGCCAAGCATACAATGCCCTTTCCCCAAGACACAGATAAAAAATAATACTAATAAAATCTTAGTGCATTAGCAATGTATCCTATAAGATACGCTAACCTTGTAAAAAGAATCTTAGTACACCTAGCAACGTATCTTGTAGGATACATTCAATTTATTTGTAAGTTTGCGAAGCCAAGCGTAATTATTTCTCCTGTTTAATTAGTTTCCAGCATAAGTACAACCATATGAAATATTATAACACCAATTCCTCATACAATTTTAAAAGAAAAACTATTAAAAATAATAAATTCTTACCTTCTTCCGCGGAATTGCACTCAACCGGTTCGCCATTTTGACAAGTTTTGAAAAAGTAGTTGACGTAAGCTGTCATTGTGTCACTAATGTGCGTTCAGAAACGTATACTTTAAAGAAAAATAAGTTAACGTTCCGTTTTACATGCATTATAAAAGACGTGTATTTTTTTAAAAGATGATGTGTCTTACAAGACACGTTGTCAAGAAAAGGGTTAAACTGAAAGCATCTTATCATTACATCATTATGTATCGTAAGCGAGGACCATGTTTCGATTTATGGGTTTCGTTAAGTGTTATTGGGTTTTTCTGGCAGGACTTTCTCATCAGTAGCACTTGTTTTTCTTGTTATTTAAGGTACAGGCTTAGTGCTACATAGCTTCATGCATAAATATGCAAGTTTAAGAGTACCGTAAAACTGACGAACGTGCTTAAAAATGTGATACAAATAAAACATAAGAGGTTTTATGGGAAGCAACCTAAAAACATGATTTTAGAACTATATTTGATATTACCAGTTATCTAAAAGCCCTCTTTAGAAGAGAAGTATAATCTGGCCTGCTTTTACCGGACACGAAAACAAAGTACATCATTATAGCAAATAAAAATCAGTTTTCAGCTATTTCTTTCAGAAAACAGACGACTGCCTATTTCTTATTCATAGGTTCCATAATTTAACCTTAAGGAAGAAATTAGTCGGATCGATGGTATATTGCCTTTTATTGTTTTACGTAATGTGCTAAGATGTGGTCTTATTTAAAAGATTTACATTATTATCCGTCTAAATCGATCTTTTAACAATTTTTTCTTTTATGCTGTCACCGCATGTTGTTTTTTCATCGTAGGTATTAACCCAACGAAAGGTATTAGGGAGCCTCGTCCTTTGGGAGGCTAGCATAGGACATGAGTAAAACATGCAGTGATCGATTGGACTTCTACCACGGTCAGCTTAATAGCTTTGGCTTTATAACCAACAACTGAGCGCAGTGGTGCAAGATTATTCCTACTATATGAAGATAACGAATTAGGTTTTGGTAGTGAACTGATAAAATGGACGATTCGTGGGCTCACTGAGACGACAAGCCATGATAAGGTTTCCCTACTAGGCATGACAGACTTAAGAGTCCTTAAAATACCAAAAAGCAATATCTATCTGAAGGAGACGACCGGTGCATTCTATAGGTAAATTGGGTTTTGACTGACGCACTAATGACGCAGCGGGCAAGCGATCGCCTGGTCACCGCCTCCGCGCCTCATGATATAAGTTTGGATCGGATGATATAGGTTCGGATCTCACACGGAACAATCATTTGTCTGCACCCAAAATAATCGTTCCGAATATACGGGCGTACTTTGTGTCTGTTAACCCATTCTTGACCACTGTGCCAATTTGGGAACAATTATGAAATGGGGGGATATTTAAAAAACATATAAATATGTAGCCACCCACTTATTTTTTCGTTGTTCAGTTAAGATTGTGTTGGTTTCGCATAATACCTAATCAATGAGTGAGTATATTTTATACTAGCTTTTGCGCGCGGCTCCGCCCGCGTGGTACCTACATCAATAAAAAGTAGCCTATGTCCTTCCCCAGGTTTTAAACTATATCTATACCAAATTTCATCTAAATCGGTTGAGTAGTTTAGCCGTGAAAAGGTAACAGACAGACAGACAGAGTTACTTTCGAATTTATAGTATTAGTAAGGATGTTTATAAATATTAGTTTTTTTAAGTGTTTCTTATTGTTACGACAGCGCAGGTAAGTGTACTCTTTTAACTATTTTATAATATTGGCAATTAATTATTTTATTATTGCTTACATTATCATTAGATAACCAAATTGCCTAGCACATAAAAGTATTTTGATGCACTTAGTTTACCTACATAAGAAAATATAGTAACTTAAAAATAGATGTACCAATTTTGGCACAGTGGCTGTAAGTGTACTCAATATTATTTTAATTTTTACAGAATCATAAGACACAAGCAATTTTAAGTAGCTTTCGGGGCTTAGAGGAAGTTATAAGCACATTATTGACAGCAAACCTGAGTACTTCCTGACCGCAAATCAAACCGGAGACCTCTCCCCCAGCAGTCACACTCACTACTGCGCTATCGAGGCTTATTAATAATTATTTCGTGGCCATTATGACATAATAAAACGGTTTCCAAAGATACACTTTACCGATAATAAGGAAGCCTTAATTCACTAGTTTATGATAAAGCAATTTCTTGCGATAAATAATACAAAAAAAGTTAGTACTTGAATACAAAGTTGTGCTAATTACAGCTTTCTTGTTTAACTATCGAAAGAAGAATTCTTTTTGTAGCTTTATCAGTTTAACTTAAAACCTTTTTACCTCTATCAGTGAAACTTATAAAACCAAAAGTAGATTTCTGATCTGGATATTTAAATTTGCATAGAGGTAGAACAAAATCTTATCTGTGCCATTTACGCGCCCTAATATGACGGTATTGTTCGCTTATCTGTTGAATAAAAGAAAATAGCAGCGCTTTGCATATTAGTCGTTTCCTGGTATTGATAAGAGTACAAATCGTTATAATACATACACAGTATTATACAAGAACTACCATATTGTAAAATGTTGTATTAATTTTTGTTATTCACAGATGAATATTTGTATGGAACTGAATCAAGCCTTAGTGAACAACACTGAGACTTGATTCAGGAAGGCATTTTGTTTTGTTTTTAAAGTAGTCAAGCAGCGATAGCTTAGCTTATAGACTGTTAGACTGCCAAGCAGAGGTCTCTAGTTCGATCCTAAAGCATGCATCTCTGAAGTTACGCAGTTATGTGCGTATTTAATACTTAACTATCGCCTGTGTTAAAGATGAAGAACAACATCATATGGAAATCTGTATGTCATGAAATATTAAAGACTCGGTCTAACAACAGTGACCCATAGCAAAAACAAACAAAAAATGCATGCAAGTTAAAATATACAAGTGCACTCACTCACATACACACTGGTATACACACGAGCACACACCCTCATTCATCCATACACAGCCTCACACACCGTCACACTCAGACACGACAACATTATGATATAATATGGGCCAATGGAATAATCGTTTAAAATTACATGCCTATAGATTTATATATGTATGTTCTATGTATAATATGTATGTATTTACAAAAAAAAAGTATATATGTATGTTTATCCATTGTCTAGTACCCATAGTAGGTACAAGCTCTGCTTAGTTTGGGCTAGATGATGTTGTGTGTATGTGGTAGAATATTATTATATTATTATTATTATTATTATATTTACTCTTGCTTGTAATAATTAGTTTTTATTGTGTTCTTCGTAATTGCCGTTCTGTCTTATTTATAATTTTATTAATATTGATTGTCAGCTGCGAAGAACCTAAATGAAATACCTAAATGAAGAAATAAATAAATGTCAGGGAGATCTTCATAAAGTTCTCGACGATATGTAAAGTCTGCGGAACCATATTGGGGCAGTATGGTGGAGAATGGCCTAACTCTTCTCAAACCGAAAAGAAGCCCGTGCCCAGCAGTGCAACAATTTATATTTACATGGCTGTTATTATTAATATCAGCCCTGAATTAAACTGTCCCACTGTTGGGCACAGTCCTCATCTCGATGTGAGAAGGATTAGGCCTTAGTCCACCACGCTGGCCCAGTGCGGGTTGGCAGACTTCACATATCTTAGAGAACATTATGTAGAACTCTTAGACATGCAGGTTTCCTCCCGATGTTTTCCTTCACCGTTATAGCGAGCGATAATTAACTATTTAATACGCACATAACTTCGAATAAACAGAGATGCTAGCCTTGGGTTGAATGTAGGGACACAGGCCAGTACAGCAAAGGCTGAAGAGCCGTAACAATTTTATTATATGTATCCATGCACTGACCCTGGAGCCATTAAAGGCGAGATGCAACCTGTGGCGAGAAAATATATCTCTACCTACACCTTTCGTGTCACCTGCTAAGAGCCTTCCACCTGGACATCAGTTGCCATGGTCGGTCTGGAAGTTGCTAAATAGACTCCAAACCCAGGTGGGCCGGTGAAAAAAAAAACATGTTTAGGTGGAAACGATGTCGCACCTTACATCCTGCCCTGCGTGCCCGACAACTTGCACACAGGAGGATCTGATGGCTGCCCCTGACAACGCAGCTAGCGTAGCTACTTTCAGCGGTAGTAGCGCATGAGGTCTCGGGTTCGAATCCCGGGTCGGGCCAACAAAAAGTTATCGGGTTTTCTTTTAAGAATTCTCAATAGCAACCCGGAGTTAGGAAGTTGGCGGTATTGGACACCCCCGTGCCTCGGAAAGAACGTAAAGCCGTTGGTCCTGCGCCTGATCTCTCTCCGGTCTTGTCGGATTACCGTCCCATCGGATCATGAGAGTAAGGGAACAGAGAGTGTACTTGTGTTTGCGCACACGCTTGTGCACTATAATATCTCCTACGAAGATGGCTTGTCTTCGTTAAGATTGGCCGCCGTGACCGAAATTCGGTCTGGAGGACATTATATAATTTAAAAGTGTTTGCCAACGATACGCTCAGAAGAAGAACGCAGCGTTATTATATGCGACTGCAGCACTCATGTACAACAGTCGCATATAAATATTACCAACCCTTCACTTCGCCCTACCCATGTTTAGTACTTGACCTCATGATCAAATGCTAAACATGGGTAGGGCGAAGTGATACTAAGCTTTTCTTTTAAGTTACTCTCAGTAGAAGCAGAAAATCTGGAACTCCGTTTTACGTCTGACCAAAAGTCATAGCTTGTGAATTGAGGGTTTAATATACTCTGCCTACCCCCTCAGGGGTGTAGGGGTGAGATCATGTACATATGTATGTATAACATGCTTACATAAAATATATTCTTTTAACATTGCAATGTTTGCTTCTACTTATATTCGCTTCCTTGGTCGGAAAAGTGTTATCAGGCATTACGGTAAAATAAATCTGGAGTAGCATGGATTCTGGAGCTGTTTTCGGTAGAAAGCAATAGGCTTTTATATACATAACATGGGACATCAAAATAAAGCTGACTAAATGTAGAGGTTTCACATATCTGCTTTCACCATTAAGTTTATAAATATGAGACTATGTATGTACATACGTGTATGTTCCACTTACAAGGTTCATAGTTTCCTAACAACATCAGACAAAACACAAAATAAAATATTGCAATACGTAACTAATCTTTTGGGACAAACGATTTAAAAATTGTTTCCCTCGAAGAATATTTTTCAAATAGACCCACAACGAGTATGTGTACTCTACATGACGTCATAGAGGGTCGCTTTTATCGAAGTAGGTTAAAAATTCATGTCCCATTAGTAGCTCCGAACAATATTTCAAAAAACCCGGTTTCCAGTGCAGGCTTTGATGCGAAATTTCAAAGAGGGAATGTTTGAAAGACGAGAGCTGGGCGCATTGTTTTCGCAAGACTCTCATTTTGCAGCGGTAGAATTACGAGTAGCTTTATTTTTTTTTCAGCTTTTTAACTTTGAGATGGCGTTGGACACTTCTTTCTCATTCCTTAACAGGTCCAGAATTAATTGTCTGCACTTGTGATTTGTCGTTTGATCCGTGTTTCTCAATTTTGTTACTGTTGTGTTGTAAATAAACATTCAAGGAGCGAGTAATTTATTTTATTTACTAATCTTACTTCAGGATGTCAATTACGAGTTTTGCTATTATAAAGTAATTAACCTACCGAAAATAGCAGGAGGCTTTCAAAACTAGAATCTTTTCATTCTTATGAAACTAATTTCATCCTAGAATGAGTCCGATATGAGTGCGCTGGAATACAATATACAATAATACTGTATTCAATATAATTAAACACTCATTCTGTTCCATTGTTTCAATTTAAAAACGCTGTTAAAAAACAACTTATTCGGAAGGGTTATTATTCAGTCAACGACTACTTAAATGACAAAAACTCATGGAGCTAGTTGCTTGTTGCATACAGGATTCAAAGATCTGTATTACTTATAAGTCAATTTAAGCCTTTGCATAGTCACAAAGTGTAAGTGTATGCGCCATCATGCCATCCTACTGTCTATTTTAGATTTATATTAAATAATATATCTTAGCTCAAATTATTTCCTCCCTATAATATTATTAAGTTATTATTGTTATTATCTTTAGCTTTTATAGTCAGTAGTATATGGCATAATGGCTGTAACACCTTGTTAATCTGAGTTGTAAAATACTGAAATTATATTTAACTGACGATTTAAAAGAGTGGCCGTGAGTTTCTTGCAGGTTTCTTCTCATAGGCTCTACCCTTTGCCTGAACCTAGCAACTAACCTAAATGTAGCTTCAGTAACTTAGTAAACTCACTAACCTATATACTTTGACGTTCATAAGTGTTACTTTGTGACCTAAATGAATAAATGATTTTTGACTTTGACTTTGACTTTCACACATACAAACATAGGTTTACGCCTGTACCTATATTTCTCAAGGATTAGCCAGACTTATAGATAGTTACGTTATAAGTCCCAGGTAATAGGGTCTACATTACACACAAAAATAATTTGTGGCATATTATGAGTTCCTGTGCTCATTTCCCGACTGGACCAAGAGTTATTGAGATTTTTCTATAAGGAAATGGTCAGTAGCAGCACGCCATAAACAGCTACAAACTAGCCTTCTGTTATGTGAAACTTAAAACATAACTGGTAAACCGTGAGTGCAATAACCTCAGCCTAGTCTTTCAAAGATATACAGGCGTGAGTCTACGTAGTATATGAATATACAACAGGGCGATAAAACCAAGTTCGGCCTTAGTTGGATAACGCACTCCCTAAGGAGCATCCCGGACATTTCGGACCGTTATGATGTAGTAATAATTCACTTGATCTGATCCGGTTTCGGCCCGGCAAAATAACTATTATGTATGTACTGTCACGCCCCGTTCTTTTAAAATGGCTGCTTGTAATATACGTGCGTAATGTGTTTGGAATCAGGAATTGAGAATTATAGGCTCCGATATCATCCTTCTAAAGTTATGAAAGTTTTTCAAGATGTGTGTCCATCAAATATGCGTGAAATCATTTGTAACTTGGTTTGGCACACATTTAGTCTTTAGATTAACTCTTAGGATATACTTATAATGGTTTACTAGTATGCTTTCTTGTGGGATTCACGCGGGCAAAGTTGAAGGCAAAAAAGAAGTAGTATAAATGCAAAGTAAGAAACTGTCTGTGTGTGTGTGTGAAGTGAGTACGTGCACACGTGCATATTGTGTGTTTCGTGCTACCGATCGCGCATTAGTACTTGGTCAGTTTTTATCCTTAGTATGTAGTTTTACTTTAGAGATTCCAATGGCCGCTTTAAATTTAAAGCTTGAATGTGATCATTCTGTCCATAGAGCTAAAATATAAACATTGTAGTAAATAGGTTTCTTGTATAAGGATAATTAAATATCTCACCTTATAATTGTTGTTTTTATCGTTTGTTCGGTAAGTAATCCAAATTTATTAGAATATCTTTCTAACATTATAACGTTTAATAACAAAATAACGCCATCTCATAATTATGATTATACCCTACTTAAAATTTTATTAACGAAAAAATCATGACATCTTTTATAAATTACAATGTATTTAAATAAACATAACACAACATAAGCTCTGCGAAACCTTAGCTAATATTCTCAGAACGAAAATTTCCATTTACTGTTCTACTTGTAGTTTTCCTTCCTGGAGATAAATTTGTTAGAAACTCCATGCTAATGAAGTCAAATTCTTATCGCTGCTAAGGAAAAATATTGATACAGATAGATCGCTTGTTGACAAGCGTCGTTCGTAATGTCCTTCAGAATTTCGGACTCGCCGGCCAATCTTAACGGCAAATAGCCATCTGATCAAGAAATATCGTAGTGCACAAGTGTGTGCTCAAACACAAGTGCACTCTCTATTCCCTAACTCTCATAATCCGTTTGAGACGGCAATTCGACACAACTGGAGAGAGATCAGGCGCTGGACCGACAGCTTGAATAAATATGTTCCAAAAACGGGGATGTGAACCATTTCTTGGCAATAAAATCTAATAAGTTTTTGTTAGTTTAACAAGGGATTTAAAGCCGAGATCTGACGCACAGCAGTCGCATTCTCTACCGCTGCGCCGCAGCACCAAGGCAGTTAACCATCTTTAGCAATAAAGGTCCTGAATCACTTTTTAGATACAGAACCCTGAAAAGATTTCCATATTAAGATTATAACTTTCATATTATTCCAGATATTTCCCTAACATCTTCCTCTAGAATACTTAGTCCTTTGGGAGGCTTATATTAAGATATGGGTTCAACACTCAAAGGTTAAGGATCTCTGTATGTTGGACCCATGTCGAAAGTTTTAATCTAAAGTAGGACAGGACCTTATAGGATCATTCCGCAGCTGCTTTGTAGAAGTATAATCATGTACCAACCACGATAAGTGTTGAGCTTTTGTTAGATATGATGCCTAATAATGTAGTATAGTACATATAGTCAAATAGTATAGTCAATTGTATTTTTCTATTTATGTTTAGTTTTCAAAAAGATAACGCCCGCACTAGAACTCATTCTTGTGCTACGGAAACTACAAATATTGAAGGAATGAATACAATGGGAACAGACTCAAAACAACTATGTGTGCGTCACACAATTTTTTGTGCCATTAATTAACAGTCGATGCCGCAGCAAGGGCGGGGTAACTGCTTTAACCATTACGCCAACTGTGCAGTCAAACAAAATAGAAAAATAAAAACATATCCGATTATTTTCTGCCTGTCTAGACTTGGCAGACCTTTCTGAAGCATTTTAAAACGTCACCTAGGCGGACAAAGACTGCCTTTTATAGGCACCAAGTGATTAGGTAAAGTGAGGGCTTCAGTTCTGTATTTAGAAATAAACACACAATTTGATTGTTCAGTGTTTGTTGTTCAATAAAACTGTTACGTCTGAATGGGTTTAGATTTATATTTTCACCCGATATGAATAAGTCCCGTGGGAACTGCATTCACTGGCATTTAAAACTTTCAGAATCATTTGGAAGTTCGTTTATGTACGTTGATATAAAACTTTTAATAAGTTGGAGCATTTATAGTAGTGTTCTGATCGTTTAATAGGCTAAGTTATAGTACTGCACGGACACTGACGTAGTAATTTCAGTTGTCGCCTCGCAAATGTTTTTGTTACGTAACAAAAATTTATACATACATAGTCTAGTTTTCAGTTCCAATAATGATATAGCGGCATGTATCATTATTGGAACTGAAAACTATTTCTGTACCTTGGGTTTTTTTGTATACTATAAATAACGTTGTACTCGTATACAATTATGTGCCCAACATTTCATCGAAATCCGTCGAACAGTTTACACGTGATTGACTTACAAACCTAATCATCAAAACATTACATCAAACTTCACTATTATAATATTAATAGCTTTTGCCCGCGGCTTCGCTCGCGTTAATTTAGAATTTGACAATCAATTCGGGTTGTACTCTGCTTGTAATAATATAATTCAATCATAATTCGAAAGACACGTGGCGCCACCTATTATCATAAGAACGTTATTATTGTTTTCTCGGGAACAGTATTTTTTTCGAGATGGAAGGTAGTCTATGTCCGTTTCTGTACACCTGTCAACGTATATGCAAAATTTCAGGCTGATCGGTTCAGTGGTTTAGGCGTGAATAGGAAACAAACAAACACACTCATTTTCGCTTTTATAATATTAGTTAGGAAGTTAGGATTAGGATTAAGAGAAATAAATAAATAATATAAACAAGAATTCTATTTCGAGGATTATATTGTAAACAAAATGAACCTTAAGATTACCTTATAATTGACTTAGAAATTAAAACAAATAAATAATGAAAGCATAGCATCAAGACGGAAGCCATGTTAATGAAATATTTTCCCTTTGCCATACTTTGCTTAAGACGAAACTTTGTGGAGGTTGGTCGTTAAAATTTAATCTGGATTATCTTATAAACGACTTAAATCTCGCTAAAGACGCAAGGAGATTATTAATATTGCGTTTTTATAGGTACAAATGAGTACTTATTATCGAAATTTAATGATATGAAATCTATGTATGTCAGGCGATAACCACCCAATTATAGTAATCTAGGAAAGATATAAGTGGTATATATTGCGCAGAGATATGAATACATACAAGACAGTGATAGACAACACGGGACTAAGTGGAGGTACCTTTCAGTCCACGATCTTCACAGTGGTACAGGTACAGTGGCTCACCATAAAATGGGAAGAATAAACAATGTAAGAGGGAAATCAATGTAAGAGAGAAAGGAAAATCCTGTAATAGAGTAGGCGGACAGCTGCGAGAGAGAGAAAAGAAGAAGGAGAATGAGGAATATAATGGTAGAGGGAGTGAAAGAGAGAGAAATTCTCGTTTTATCGGCTCCAGCCGCAGTCATTTAACAATCCAGTGTAAATGGTAAGTCGTTAAACAAATTTATATCAACCTCGGTGGACGGTGATGCAGCAATAATGTATACGACTGTTACGCATGAGTTCTCGAATTTGTTCGCATGAGGGTCGGGTGAGGAAACCCTAGGCCTCGATGGCGTAGTGGTTAGTGTAACCGATTGCCACGCCTGAGGTCGCGGGTTTGATTCCCGCACAAGTCAAACATTTGTGTGCATAGGCATGGATGTTTGTCTTGGTCTGGGTGTTTCTATGTATAATAATATGTATGTATTTCCGAAAAAAAAAATATATGTATGTTTATCCATTGTCTAGTACCCATAGTACAAGCTCTGCTTAGTTTGGGCTAGATGGTGTTGTGTGTATGTGATAGAATATTATATTATTATTATTTGATGGATAGAACTGTGCCAGATATACATCTTAACCCATTGCCCTAGGGAAGGCAGAAGCAAAATCCATCATAATTGATTCTGAGTTTGCCTATCCTAGGGATCTGTATCCCTGAAAGGATAGGCGTAAGACGGCATAAGACTATATATCATATGCATTAGATAAGTATAGTTATAGTTTATAGTTGGTTATGTCCACTATGGTCACGCTTTGCGTCCATTACTTCAATGCTTAAAAACTCACTGCGCTGCAGTCATTGTTCTAAGAGTATTATTTTAAACGCTTTTATTTAGCTTGCCCCGTTTGTTCATGTTTTTCAATACAATATAGCATACTTTCAAACTACCTAATTCTGCAATATCTTTCCATTTGTAACTTTACTTACTCCATTTGTTAAAATAAGCTTGAAGATATTGTACATGATATTATTCTCCACATCATAAATACTATGTGTTTATATGATAGGCATAACTCCGGGCCTGTCGTGTACGTATATGCCATAAAATGAGCCGATGTGTGAAGCCGTATAAACGCGCTAAATTCTAAGTATGAACACAAATCCATATCTTTACACATCCGGATGTGAGGCTCGTAACCAATGAACAGAGTTTAGGAAAATTTTCACTAAGTATACACACACACATAGTCTTATACCTATATATCAGAAGGCATAGGGTGGTAGGTTAACAAAGATGTACATATTATACTCAGATTTAGCACAGCTATGCTAATGGATTTCACGTAGTAAGGGATGAAATTATTGGCTTGCTATTTAACAGGCATACTGTCAGGTTCCATGCTGCTACTTAGAATTTCTTGACAAAAAATCCAACAGCACTTTACCCGACTTGGAAATCGAGATCTTATGCACAGCAATCGCATAGACTAGCAATCCGCTACCGGTCAAGATCAAATCATTCAATGTTTCGCAATCCACTGCTGAACATGAGCCTCTCCTAAAATTTACCACAACAACTAGATTGTCGCATTCAGTCTATTTCAGACACCTTCTTCAGTCGTCTGTTCAACTGTTCGGTGGACGTAAATCGTCCACCGAACAGTTGAACAGACTTTACAGAGACTAAGTTTACAAAGTTACGAACTCTATTTTAAATCTTTTCCAGTGGTCATCTATCCATCGTCAGCTAATATGGCCAGCCTATTATCACTTCAGATCGCTTTTAAGATATGTCAGTGTTCCTTCTTAGACATCCTCATTTTCTTTAAAGACTTCCCAATGTCAAATATCGAAAACATTTACCTTAATTTTTTTTTCGGGATTATTATTAAACATTCCCATTTAAATACAGTAGCCGTGGGCCAAATTTGAAACGCAAAATAAAATGACTGTTATTTTTTATTTAAAAAAGAAACAATGATCTTGAGCTGATATTCGAATATTTTGTGTTGTCATTGTTCTTAAAAGAATGTGTTTATAAAGCTGTTATATTTTATATTTGTTAATTATTGAAGACAAACTCCCTTACTTGCTTCGGCTACTTACAATGTGTAGAAGGACTAAAATAAAATGAGAAAGTATAACCCACACATGGTAATCCTTTTCAGGAGGTACTTGTAATTAGTCCAGCTACTACTAGGGATGTGCACCATTGCATTTAAATTTTATTTAATTACCTCCCTGGTAGGTGTCGCGAGAAGTAGCTGAATGCATGTGGCCCAAGATCGGTCTGTGTGGAAAACCTTGGGGGAGTCCTATGTTCAGCAATGGACCTCTTTCGGCTGAGATGAGGAAGAACTTCCAAGCTATACAGAAAAACGTACGTTGCGTCCTTGGCCATAGATATATATCGCATGTCATGTGCCCGAATACTATTCGAATACACAATCCGCAACAAACAACCACTTGCATCGCTACTATTCAGAAAACAAAACTGAAGAGCCTCAACAATCTTATGAATTTGCCTTACGCTAAAATTACTATAAGACAGAGTCAACTACCAAGAACTCATAAGTTCTAGAATGCAATTTCACTACAGGTATATCTCTCGTAGCATTTCAAAACCCCGAAATGGTTTGAATTCTCAGTACAGATGGAGTATTCGGCTGTACAGTCCAGTGGGTTTGGTCGGCGGAGAGTTCTAACAAATGCGAATGCCGTTGCCGGTTTCTCGTCGAGTTTCCGGCCAAGCAACTTTGTCGCCCTAATTTGAAGTTATCTTCTCAACTAAATAAATGTTTGGATTGTACTTTTCAACTTAATCTCTTAAAACATGGAATCTTTTAATTTCATATTTTTAGATTAAGTAATAACTTTGAAGCAAGATATATCCATCCTAACTAATATTATAAAAGCGAAAATGACTTTGTTTTTTTGTTTATTTGTTACCTTTTCACGCCTAAGCCACTGAACCGATCATCCTGAAATTTTGCATATACGTTGTCAGGTGTACAGAAACGGACATAGGCTACCTTTCATCCGGCAAAAAATTACTGTTCCCGAGGAAAACAACAAAAACGTTCTCATGATAATAGATAGCGCCACGTTTCTTTCGAATCATGATTGAATTATTTTATTACAAGCAGAGTACAACCCGAATTGATTGTGAAATTCTAAATTAACTCGAGCGAAGCCGCGGGCAAAAGCTAGTATAGAATAAATTATTATTAGATTTCAGAGACAAATATAATGTTTCGCTCATATTTGCGTGCGACGGTGAAGTGTCGATATCGTTCCCGTAATCGAGAGAAGTGTTATTATTTAGTAAGTAACATTATTTATGTTTATATATACAATACATTCTCAATAGCACCATGACACCTGGATATCAGCGCTATAATTTTACTCTTAATTACATACGAGTTGTAACTGGTCAACATTTGTAACTAGCTTATTAAAAAAAAAAATTTGGGTACTGTCTTTGGGGACTGCCGATAGAAGTGAAAACTTTAATCCTTCATCAAAAACACTTCTTTATAAACCAAAAAGAAAAAAAAGGGGCGGGTCAGATGCTAGTTCCTGATACTCTCTTGTGAGTTATTAAGCGGGTCCAAATTTCGTTATTTTTTGCGTAGGACGCACCATTTCTGAGATATTGTTAATATTCTAAAATAAAACAATAAAGCGTGGAAGCGTGACGATGACGCGAGTTCCATGATTTTTGTTCACCCTAGAAGTGCTCAAAGCGCCTAAAGAAGTTTTCACCACAAAAATGAAAAATGTGTCGTATGGGAGCTATAGCAGCCAAACCAATTATTTTAAAATGTTTGTCTGTTTGTTTGTCTATATGTGTGTACGAGCATCATGCAAAAACAAAATTGAGTTCGATTTCAGATATATTACCAAACGTTTAACTTAAAATCTGGTTTATGTTTCATTTTGATACGCCGCCACCTAGAAGTCGAGAATTATGTGTGTAGATAAAATAGAAAATATATGTAGATAGATACCTACTTCCAAATTCCATATGTACGAATTCACAGAGAAAACTAGTATCTTATTTATCTGCCTTTACCTTTCAGGATATACACTATGCAGGCGTTTATATACGCACATATTTATTAATTTGAACAAACAGAATCCACTGCTAGTTAAATTAAATACTATAAAAAGCAGAGCCTAATAATAATATTCATAAAGTTCTTTTAGACTGACGAAGTCATGAATACGCTTGATCCGACCCGAAAATATGACCGCTTTTCTGTTAAACATTGTATAAATATGACACTTTTCATAACATAGGTATTTAATTACAAAAAGTCAAATCAGTTTACCGTATAACCACATCCTTTTACAACATCAAACAAACAGCACTTTATTATTTGTGGAAATATTCGCTTGCATCATATTTTAATATACACCCAATAACATGATCGGTAATGTAAATACAAATAAACTAGCCCCTGTTTATTCCTGAAAGAGTGATATGATACATTTTCACATTTTGCTAGCATTGTTTTTGGTTCTCTCGGAAGTCTTAATAGTTAGTGAGCCTACTATCTTCTACTAGGTACGATAAAATGGTAGTATGCAAGTTGTGGTTGGATACAGGAGGTCTATGTCCAGCAGTGGACGTCTTCCGACTGAGAAACTATATTTTATTCTAATATTCTACCACATACACACAACACTATCTAGCCCAAACTAAGCAGAGCTTGTACTATGGGTACTAGACAATGGATAAACATACATATATACTTATTTTTTTGTAAATACATACATACAAATTATACATATAAACTGACTAGTAGTAAACCCTATGTAAATCTAACTTATACACATACCAAATTTTGTCCGCGGCTTTACTGACGTAAATCTAGTTTGTATCAATTAGTTAATATCTCTCGGGAAAAGTACTATTTTCTGGATTAAAGGTATCCTATGTCCTTTTCTGTACCTTTGATAACGTGTATGTGAAATTTCATAATGATCAGTCCCGTAGTTCAGTCGTAAAAGCGTAACAAACAAACAAACTCGCATTCGTATGAATAATATTAAGTTAGGATATAAACTACACAAATACACATAATATATGGTATGCAGTAGCCAGATATGTATTTACATACACACACAAATCGCACACAAATCGCTAGCTACAGTTGTATGTCCCACATAATAGGGAGCGAAGCTATTGCCGTTTGTCGACCTCATTTCATCAGCTATGATTGCATATCCCGAGTGGTAAGGAACGAGCCTATTACAATTTACCGGATATACTGATTTCGCATGCCACTTAGCATTTTTTGGTAGAAAATTCCAATAACACTTTGTTGAAAACAATCAAACACGAGACCGTTCATAGCAGTCGCATTCACAACCGCTGCGCGTCAGACATAGTTAAAGCCAAACCTATCAACAAAAAAAGGATCGTTCTTTTAAGAGCGATACAACCAAGCTGCTTAACTATTTAATGTATACTAATATTATAAAGCTGAAGAGTTTGTTTGGTTGAACGCGCTAATCTCAGGAACTACTAGTTCGAATTGAAAAATTCTTTTAGTGTTAGATAGCCTATTTATCGAGGAAGGCTATAGGCTATATAACATCACGCTACGAGCCACGGAGGCGGCGCATAAACGATAAACGCGGGTGAAACCGCGGGCACATCTAGTATACAATAAAAAAGATAATAATAATGCACCAAAGGATTTTCTTGGGCAGGAAATTAAATGCGGAAACCGACCGCGAAATGAAACCAGTAAATGTACTGCTTCACTACAAAATGGAAGTCGGACTTGGGCATCTCATAAAACGATAGAATACGTAGTTATTTTAAAAGAGGGAAAAGATAGTAGACTACATCTTTCTGTTTAAACTGTTGCTAATAAAGAAAGTTTCAACTTGCAACTAACGGGCTAGCGCGCACTGCATGTTTTCATTTTAAAACTAACATATTTTCTTTGGAATTTATTTCACTTGTTAGAAAGTTGAAGCCGCGAAGGCAGCTCTTAAATCTTATAAGTTTGTAGGAAGGTGAGGAGAATATACGTGTTATAATCCACAGTTAATTTCACTAGAAGTACTGCGTATCTGCTGAGCCAAGCGTTTAAGAAAAATTGAGATTTCTTTTCTTTTCTTTTGCACTTAATATTTTTATTCACTCTACCACAGATAATATAATACTAGACTCTACTATACTAGTATTGCCTGGCTGGATTGGGTTAAATTAGACCTTGTTTTTTTAAGTAGGCTTGTGGTTTGGCCATATCTAGCCTGCTATTAGACTGGTTGGAAACTTCTAAATCTGTATTTGTTCTATGCTCATTATCACTGACCATGTTTTGAACTTACTGGAAAGACTACATTATTTTAACAGCAGTATTACTTTAATGAGACATTTATTTACTAAAATACAGTTGTGTGAGAATGACTACTCAATAAAGTATATTTTAAATAAACAAGCAACAACTATATACACACGACACATAAAAATAATTACAAATATAAATATAAATATTTTATCACATACACACAAGACCATCTAGCCCAAACTAGGCAGAGCTTGTACTATGGATACTAGACAATGGATAAACATACATATATACATTTTTTTTTTGTAATTACATGCATATTATACATAGAAACACCCAGATCAAGACAAACATCCATGTTCATGCACACAAATGTTTGACTTGTGCGGAAATCGAACCCGCGACCTCAGGCGTGGCAGTCGGTTACTCTGACCACTACGCCATCGAGGCCGAATATCTATTTATAATAACCGAACTTTACGAACATATTAAACCGCCACATAAATTATATACAAAAGCCAACTATAAGGAAAGGTAATTTCTCAATTTTCACACGAATGTTTTTTGTGACGAATAACAATTATGCAAGTCTAATAATACAAGTTTGTTTTTGCAGAGGAGACATTTTGTAAACCTCATTGGACTTGCAGCATAAGTTGTAAGATGGGTAGCGTCTTTGATTTCTGGGTCGGACAGAGCTTTATTAAAATTTTCTGCTAAGTAATAATACATGTAAGAGCGTAGTAAGACAATATATGCGGTTGATGGCAATAGACTTGCCTCCTATTTCGTGGCACTTAAAAATATAGGTGGCGAAATTTGTGCGTGTACTTAAACTATTTATTTATTTAATACTAGCTTTTTCCCGCGGCTTCGCTCGCGTTAATTTAGAATTTGAGAATCAATTCGGGTAATAATATAATTCAATCATGATTCGAAAGACACGTGGCGCCATCTATTATCATAAGAACGTTATTGTTGTTTTCCTCGGGAACAGTAATTTTTTTCGGGATGAAAGATAGCCTATGTCCGTTTCTGTATACCTGACAACGTATATATTATGCAAAATTTCAGGATGATCGGTTCAGTGGTTTAGGCGTGAAAAGGTAACAAACAAACATACTCATTTTCGCTTTTATAATATTAGTTAGGATTAGGATTTCTACATTCATTTAAGGACCAAAATGATGCTTACAATTGCAAGAATATTTAATATTAATAGCAAAACATCAAGTAATACTACTTCATACATATATTCGAGTATGAAATACACAAAAACAACGAAAAATCAAGATTACAGTCATTGTCTACCAATAATACAACAATATCAGTCCTGTATATAAAATTGCCCCTATACACTGGCATTTTCAGTAGGAATACTGAATAAATACTGCAACAAAATTATCTTCCCTTCAACCAAAATAATACCAAACAGGCATCCGTAAAAGCGTCACCTCCCCGAAACTCTGAGGCCCTATCTGTCGTGATTCAAGCACCGTTACCGACTTATCGTGAACACTCATCTCGCCTTGTAACATTAGAATGTTATCAACCCTATTATTGTGCGAAGACAGTTGGATTATACTTCGTTATAACTGTTATGGTTCAGCCCTAGACTAATATTACTTGTAATTAAGTAGTAATAGAGAGGGTGGCTTTGAGTGCTTGGTGACTAGTGTTATTGAGCCTAGGCAACTCAATAATCCTTGGATTACTAATTAGGGTTGACGAGAAAATGTTGCTAGGTAATAATGTATACGACTGTATTCATTTTGTTGGAGGTGGTAAAAATTGATTATAGGATGGATTCGTTTATATATGCTATGCTGAAAATACACAAATGATTTTTATACTTATATTTTTTAGAGATGCTAATGTTCGTTTTCTGCGAACTAAGTATGATAGGTATCTTTCAGTAGACAGCAATACAGACTTAGGCTAATATGTTAGTGTCTTTATTTATTTATTTGGATAACAAAACTAGTTATATAATAGAGTAGTAGAGTATATAGTAAAAAGCCATATTGTAGCTGTAACTATGTGTGCACAAAAAGCATTTTGTAACGCGTTCTGCAAAGACATACGAACATTAACTGCTGAGTTATTATTATATTGCTTGCAGTCTTTTAAACTAAGCCTTTAGAGTTTAAAATATTTTAAAGTCATCTTTAGTAGAAAATAATTACATTATAATGTTCTACACAAAATGCAATGAAAAGCAGATAATGTCACGACCTTAATATATAATACTAGGTTGTGCCCGCAGAGTCACTTGCTCGGGAACAATACTTTCTTTTGGATGAAAGGTACCCTATATCCTTTTCTATACACCTGACAACGTGTATAAGTTCATGATGACTGATCGAATAGTATGCTCGACCGATCACCATGTATATCGCGTAACCAATAAACTTACATTCGCATTTATAATATTAGATATAATATTAAAGATTATAATATAATAATAATACATACACACAACACCATCTAGCCAGTTGATTGTTGCATGGCGTAGTGGTTAGTATAACCAACTGCCACGCCTAAGGTCGCGGGTTCGATTACCGCACAAGTCAAACATTTGTGTGTATGAACATGGATGTTTATACAAAAAAAATATATATGTATGTTTATCCATTGTCTAATACCCACAGTACAAGCTCTGCTTAGTTTGGGCTAGATTGTGTTGTGTGTATGTGGTAGAATATTATTATATTATTATAAGTAGAGCTTGTACTATGGGTACTAGACATATATACTATTTTTTTGTAAATACATACATATTATACATAGAAACACCCAGACCAAGACAAACATCCATGTTCAAGTACACAAATGTTTGCCTTGTGCGGGAATCGAACCCGCGACCTCAGGCATGGCAGTCGGTTACACTAACCACTACGCCATGCAACAATCAATTATATTAGAACATTGCAGAGATAATTGGAAATTATAAACGAGTTAAAAGTCCATTGATGAAGAAGGGCTTGAGTCTGCAACGTCATCATACCGTGACATTGTCCGTATAATTGGATAGAACTTTAGTCTCTGAACTTTCTCCGTAGTCCTAGCGAAAATATTACATGCAGTCTGATGGAGTTTGATAGAGATGCCTGTAACGTAAAGTTTTAATTCCAGTACTGTGCCTACAGCTACGGAAAAAGCAGACTTAGACAGACTGGTGTCCAAAGTACGAACGTTGTGTTGTATACTAATAAAATATCTTCACTTATTTGGAACTGTAAACTACTGGGTATAGGCCATCTCACTAGCGGTTGGATTTTCACTGATGCAATGTACAGAGTTTGGAGTGAAATAGTATATGGGCATATAAGATTAATTTTTATTTATTAGAAATTTGTTTTTGCCAAGCGGGCGTCCGCGCCAAGCCGCTACGACTGCGTCAAGTTCGAATGGTTCGAAACCCACATGAGATAAAGATTTGTATTATCTTTTCTGTGCGCTATGATATGTTCTTCTTCAAACGAGGCTTAATCTGTTGAGTGTCTGGCAAAAAAAGTGAAAGGAAAGTCCTTGGCGCTTAAGAATACCAGGTGTGCAAAAAACACACGAGAGTATTATCTTTCCCGTGCATTATGATATGTCCTTCAAACGAGGCTTAAAGAGAGTTCTTCTTTCACGGTAGGCAGCGGCTTTGCTGTGTCCTGACATTGCTGACGTCCATGAGCAGCGGTTACCACTTTCTATCAGGTGGGCCACTTGCTAGTCTACTACCAATGGCAATAATAAAAAATATATATTTTGAGTCTAGGTTTACTATGTGTCCGTTAATTGTATGTTTGCTAAGTCCCCTTGACATAGCAGTAATGTGGAATCTTTCTTGAGATTTATTTTGCGATGCTTAAGAGGTCTCCATACCAAAATTCTATAAAATACCGTTTGACATACAAACGTAATACTTAGAGTTAGTTAGTAGGTACTTTTTAGGTAGGGTACTTTTTCTTATATGATACTAGCGTTTGCTCGCGGCTCCGCTCGCGTTAATTTAGAATTTGATAATCAATTCGGGTTGTACTCTGCTTGTAATAATATAATTCAATCATGATTCGAAAGACACGTGGCACCATTTACTATCATAAGAACGTTATTGTTGTTTTCCTAGGGAACAGTATTTTTTTTCCGTTTCTGTACACCTGATAATGTATATGCAAAATTTGAGAATGATTGGTTCAGTGGTTTAGGCGTGAAAAGGTAACAAACAAATAAACAAACTCGTTTTCGCTTTTATAATATTAAGTTAGGAGGATTAGGATTAGGCATTCAAAAGATAATAATTTAGACCAATATTGGATCTATGATCATGAAGTAGGTAGGTCCTGTCATTAATATACCAACATTTGTCACGTACTAGCACCAATAAAATCAAGGAAACGGTCAGCACTTAACAAAGGATTTATGCTTTACTGAACTTTCACTTATTTTTGTGATGTTTGCTTGACCTACATATCCACATCTGGTCAAGTAAAGACCGCGAGTAGCCTGCTTGCTTGCCGATGATCCTGCGGGTTACTGGCCTGAATGGCTCGCTTGGAATATGTGCCAATCGCTTGCCACACATAGTTTTTTTTTTTGTAATTATTTCCATTTCCTTTAGGAATATTTCCTGTATCGCGGGAAACTTTACAAACATTTAAACAACATTTGTGGATCACACAAAGTTTTATCCCGTGTGGGATTCGAACCCATAACACTCGGTGCTGTGGCAGTGACGAGGCGACCACTTAAACCACTACACCATCCGTGCAGTCAAACTTCCTTTCAATCATGAAAATATCCCCAATCATTTGAACTAGCTCGTCGATAATGGATACGACTGCTGTGCATGTGGTCTTGGATTCGAAACCTGGGTCAGGTCAGGAAAAAGCAGCCCGGAGTTAGGAAGTTAGCGATTCTGCGCTTACTCTCCGGTCATGTCGGACTATCGTCCCGTCCAATTATAAGAGTTAGGAAGTAGAGACTACACTTGAGTTTGCGCACACATATGAGAACTGTGATTGGCCAATTGGAAATTTGATCTGGAGAACCTTAAAGCTCCCATGTTTGATTTGGGACCTAAAACTATACTTAGTTAGATATTGGTATAATACCAACACCTATACCTACCTGCTTTCTCGTGGATATAGTTATGAGAGTATGTAAAATTCGTTTTATAAACAAAATTATGAAACGAATTTATACGTTTATTTTCTGATGCATGTTTTGTATATCAGTGCAGAATAAAATCGCTGTCTTCTAGTGCGTGAAGTAATCTGAGTAAGTATTGATATATTGGATGGGAAGAAGAAATGTCCGAGTACAAAGCGGAAGGCACTTTATTCCATTACAAAAGGTATTTGAAGGATACAAAGAACGCAGCAAATAAAACTATTGAAGCACATAGTGCAGGATTCTGTACTCGCTGGCTGTTTGTAACAAATGTGTTGAATAATAAAATCTCGACCGATAAATTGGAATTGTAATTGAAATTGCAAACGAATTATTTCAAGTATCTTTTAATACGAAGTTTTGTTAACTGGAATTTCATATTTTATTTTCAACCTAAATCATCAGAATTGAACGTAGGCACGTGTTTCTATAAACTGTCACATATATAAACACATAAATTTATTTAACTCAATGAAAAACGTCTGTTATATTAGTATAAATATTGTGCTTTTGACTGTACTAACATTGCATTCTTTGTTAATTGAGTTAGGGTAACACACACCACTAACACAAAAATCATACGTAATAATACAGAGGAGTGCTATAGCTAAATTTTGGTTATTGAATATACATTATATTTATAAGTAGTAGAGCCTCAATGATTTCAGCATGAATGGGCTGGCTCGACCGGGGAAGTACTACCCTCTCAAAGAATATCGGCGTGAAATAGTAGTATTCCTACTGTTGCATTTCGTTCGGTGAGTGAGAGTGCCGGAGGCCCAATCACTTTCCCCCATCCCGCTCCTTCTCTTTCCCACTTCCTTTCCTAAGGGGTCGGCAACGCGCAAGTGATGCCTCTGGTGTCGCAGGCGTCCGTAGGCTACGGTGACCACTTACCATCAGGTGGGCCGTATGCTTGTTTGCCACATTAGTTGTATAAAAAAAATACACACATAAAAACTAAATATTTTCATTTTCATTCATTGGAATTACACCCACATATAATTATATTTATGTGTCACACTTACTCAATTAGCGTGTGTACATTCAATGTCAGCTATTGTTTGAAAACCTCCATCATTAGTCGAAAATTCTGCCAATAAGCTCAATTATTATTTCAACCAAAATTACTTTAATAATAATACTAATAGCACACTGTCAAAAGACCTCAAAGTCAAACAACTCAGATTCAACATCAAAACAGCATTTACTATTTGCTTTGGACAAATATCTATTCAAAATGAAAATTACTTGTATAGACATTGAAAGCATTTCGGTACAAATAGTCTGAACGCTGACATTATTTATCTGCCGTTCCATGAATGGCCGGTTACGAGATGTACTAAGAGATAGGTCGAACCCAACAAATATCAGTTTCCGATCCAAATCGACTTTAAAATCCGTTGTGTTGAAACACATAGATTTTTACGGTGCCAGAGTGAAATGTATGTGTCGAAAATAAAAATGAACTTTGTTTTTCATTTTCGAACTGTGCCAATGTGGATAAATACAGAGTGTCAATTTAATGATCTACAATATTGGAAAAGGTGTATCGGATAATGACGTCAGCAAAATAGTAGATATATTCTTTTTAATTAAAATGTTAATACATTTTTAATACATAATTAATCCCTATAATCATCGGCTGACAACGGCGCCGATCATACTGTAGCTCTTGTGTGATCAAGGGACAAAGGTACGATGCATCAAGTCAACGTACAATTAGATTCACATCTAATTTTCGGTTTGGGATTAATACAAATAACATTATCTCGTGTTTTTAGCGTTAACTTAAACTTTTGACTACCTCATTCTAAAGGTTTGGAGATGATTTAATCGGCACTCTGCATAACTCTTGATTATATTATAAGATATCATAACATACCTAAGTCTTTTACTTCAGCCGATCAATTTTAATACAGATTTGGCTCGGACTAAGCTTTGGTAATACAACTGCTATGATTATGACTCATAAATAAAATACAGTATTATATTTTTATTGAACACCAGTTTTGTGCTGACATGGGCGCATTTATCTCTTTTTAAATTTTTGTGCGGTGCAATTATATCTCGTTTTTTTTAAAATTTATTTTCTCGTCATAGTGACCACACTCCACCTGATGGTAACCAGTCGTGTGGTCTAAGAGCAGTGGCCTCCACACCGCCCTCATAGCAGCCAAGGCGATGTAGAAGTCTCTATAGCTAGTAAAGCTCTTTCTAGAAACTAATCAAGCAGTAGGGTTTGTTATAAAAAGTAAAGTTTCCTCAGTAATTATTAAAATTTTACTTTGATTCCGATGCATATTTGAATAATTGTCTCTGTTTAGTACTTACATATATATGTAAGTACTAAACAGAGACAATTATTCAAATATTATAAGTATATATATACTTACGTATAAATTAAGAAATAAAATACCCTTGTCTTAGATATAAACAGTAAACCTTATGCCTGCTCTAAATGAAAATGAGTTGCAATACCAACTGGTGCATCAAAGCAGCTCGCAAAGGGATGACCGAGAAACTAGTTCGTTCTTTGTGCTATAGACTGTTGCATACATACTACAGTCCAGACGCAGGTGTCCGGCAAGACAGACGGTCAGTAGTCCCATTTATCGCGAATCAATCAGTACCACAATAGTACGTCGGCGTCGTATCGCGATCAAATGGACTCGACATATTAAGCCCAACGAACATTTGGTTTCTGAATCAATATTATATTATTATGTAGATTTACTATATCAAAATCCTTTTGGACTTTCATCGAGTACTATCCAATCATAAATCATCATCATACGTGTTAAAGTATCCTTATTGACGTATACGGATGACGTATAGAAATGGACGTGGGTACCTTCTGTTTAGAAAAAGTACTGTGCCCGAGGATAGAAAATTGACATAACCGATATTTACGCGAGCGAAACCGCGGGTAAAATCTAGTTAAATATCAATTGAGTATGAACAGTAACATTGCTCTGGAACACAATAAAAATAATTTGAATTAAGAATACTTTCAAGATTAAGATTAGTGGTGCTAGTATACGACGCAAGAAACTAACGGGGGTACATCAGAATGCTATTCGGGTGGGCAAGTTACCCGGGTGGGCTATATGCACAAGCTACAGGTATCTTGCGTCGGTCTTTTACAAGATGCATAATACTTGCGCATGTTAACCTCATCGTGTACAACAACCATTTCATCATTTTCCCTAGTTCTATCACTCGCCTCTTATTAATAAAATATATTGCGGCCAGAACAAATTAATGACTTAAATTCCAATTCCCTACAGCGTTCATTGCCAAGTAATATTTATTAGCCGAGGTAGAATCTAAGCTTGGTAAGACCATCTTAAACTCTTGTCGTAGTTGGCTCCTAGCCACATGTTCCTTCGCTTTGCCAATAATCACATCCCATAAGCTACAATTAACGTTCCAAGCCAGCTTTATTTGCAAAGACTGATTCTACAAACACGCGCATTAAAACTATGTACCAAATAATCTTTCGAATACGTTTTTGTACAGTCAGCAACACATACATTTTAAATTGCCTTATTATACACGATAATGGTAATTTCTCATCTTTTACTGCAGTAACAGTTAAAGGAAAGTTATTTAATTTATTTATAATAAGAATTGATTACTATAAAAATTAATAAATATATTTTTATATAATTATAAAATACTGTTACAAATTTGACAAATTTAGATCTACTTAGGTTTAGGTTTTCGTAAGATTACTTACCTAATAATATTTACCGAACGGTTGGCTAAATGGTATGAACAAAATACATTTCTGGGGCCTCAGTAGATTGCCATATAGATGCGTGAAGCAGTCCGTTTAGTATAGAAATATCGAAAACGTCTTTCCTTAAATAAGATTGCAGTAAAATTTCGATGTCCGTTGCGCTGGTATCGCAATATTTACTTTTACAGAAAATTATTCCAGCGACCAGAAAATTTATTCCAAATGCAAAATATTCTGTATACCAATGTGAATATAAAAAACGGTGGTAGCGTAAAAGTTAAAGTATCGGACTTGCGATCAAGAGTCTTGCATTCGGAACCTAACTTTTACACTACAGATGTAAGTCGCCTCTTGATACAAGCATTTTAGCTTATCTAAAGTAGTTAAAATGAATATTAGCTATTTGTAACCTAATAATCTTAAACTTCAAACATTCATTTTTATTTGTTTTTAATAAATAATAATAATATCTGTCTTGTATTAAACTGTTCCACTGCCGGGCACGGGCTTCCTCTCAGTATGAGAAGGGTTAGGCTATAGTCCACAATACTGACTAAGTGCGGGTTGGCAGATTTCACATGTCTTCTAGAACACTATGGAGAACTCTCAGACATGCAGGTTTCCTGTCTAGGTTTAGTCCCTCTGTGGCTAAAGACTTGACAAACATTAATACAATGAGCAAAACAAACACCCAAATTTAAAACAACTATTTGAGGGCCACATAATTTTTTGGAACATTGACCGTACCAAAGTTACCATTACCCTAATGCGGACTCAAATATTTGAACAGCCATATTGTTATGGTTAACTACAGCCTTCGCTTCAAAACAAATACAACACGATCTAAATGTTAATGATTACCAAAATAACTAGCTTCAGAACTCCATCAGTAACAAGATCAGTTTTCTTTGTAAGTCCGCATATCTTGAATTGACTGCCAAAACCTTTATAGTTTAAAGCCAGACGCGGAACTAATTCCGGCATCACAGCGAAACTCTAAACTGTATATTTGTTGTAAGACATAAGCGAATGGTGAGTACTAGTAATACATGTAACACAACTGTTAGATTACACTCATTTTATTAGACAGCATTCAAAAGAAAACTTCCCGTGAAAACAGCATCGAAATCGGTTGCAAATTTACGGAGCAATGAATACTTTAAACTTGAATATGAGCAAGGTGACGGTGTTACCTGCACTAAATAATGGTTACGTCACAAAATGGTAACTGTAGGATTTGCCTGTTGTTTGACAAATTCCCCTTTTAATCATATTTCAAAGTCCTACCATGTCTATTACAAAATGTTTTTAAAATATAAATGTGCTCATGTCCTACGTACTAAAGGATATCTCAACTAAATTGTTTGTAAGTTGTGATAGAGAACATGCTCTCAATCTTAACCAGGAAATTACTGGAGTGACACATTTGAGTACTATATTAATTAAGCAGTAGCGTGATATAGATATTAGCACATTTTGAATATTAAAATTTTGCATTTAAATGTGTCGTGTCTGAAACAGTGCCCAATTGACGACAGTGGGCTCAACCCTAAGACGTGGTACTTAAAACTATTAACACTACCCAGTGATAAAGCTATAAAAGCAGTATGTACATACGTATGTGAAAATTTATTTAAATATAGGATATCGCTCCATCCATTATCTTATAGCACGTATTAAGAGACAACGAAACCCAACTAACTTCGCGAAGAACAAAGTTCCGAATCAGTTTATCTTGCAGCCTTTGGAACTCCAATAACGACTGCAAGACTCAATTTGATGGCTACAGCTATTATTTTAAAGATTGAGTTATAAAATATACAATTGTCCCTATTTTATTTTGGGATTAAATATAATGACCACCAAAAATAGTAATTGCATAGTAAAATATACTTACTAAAATATATCATAACAAGTACCTATACGCATCAAATCACTGCATTCCGTATCGGAAGGGTTAGGTTATGTTAGGTTCCTTCTTAAGCCCACCCAAAAATAGGAGCCCCACGTAGGGGGGCTCCGTCGACTTATTTTGCTCTCTATATATATTTTGCTGTGCAATTTGGTGATCATTTACTATTTTTGACTGTTCTATTTTACTATATCTGGTGATAAGTTAAAAATAAGCCTTTTATTTTAAACTGGATGTACATTGGAAACAGTACTTGTTTCTAGATGAAAGGTACCCTATGTCCTATTTTGTATCCTCGACAACGTGAGTGGGTAATTTTATGATGATAGGTTGAGAAGTGAAAGAAATAAGTGAAACAAAGCGTAACGAACAAAATCATATTCGCATTTATAGTATAGTTAAGATAATTGTATACTGGTTTCTGCGGGCGATTTCGTACGAGTAAATCTCAAAAGAACCTACCAGGTCACAAGTGTTCCGAATCCAAGATATATGTACTATATTTGTTTGCAAAGTTCCATTCGAATTTGTTTAACAATTTAGGCGTAACATAGTAACGAACATCCGTACATTGTCACTACCTTTAACATTTATTATACATCAATACATTCAGTCTTACACTTTTATCCCTAAAAGTTAGGCAAAAGAGTACACCCACGTTTAGCCAATGGTTTGGAACCTGGAGCTGTGTTTACAACGATGAGTATTTTTAAATAATATCTCATGTACATATTCAACTCCGTTCTAATCTAAACAAATAAATAGAATTGAAGTGTCTGTTCATTATGTCAAAATAACAGCTTTTGACTAAATGCATACCTATTATGAAAGGATATACAGTACTTATATCAAAAATAGTTTTTTGAAGTGAAAACTTCTTTAGCGGCGTTGTGCACTTTTTTGTGATGGGTAAGAAATGTTAAACTCGCGTCAGGACACGTGACCTGATCGAAAATTCGTAAGACGGAAGTAGATTGTCATGTTTGTGTACGATAGCGCAATAAATGAATATTGTATTTTACTACATAAATGATAGTACTTTTATACTGATAAATAATTAAAGCAATTCGTGCAAAATGATTCCCTAACCGTTCCAAAATATCAAAAATGCACAACGTTAATATTCAAGTTTTCACTTCTGCCGGCATTCCCGGAGTGCAACCCCTTGATTTTTTTTTCATTTTTCTGTCTGTTAGTTTGTTCTGGCTAATCTCTAAAACGACTATACCGATTTTGACAGAGCTTTCACAGGCAGATAGCTGGTGTTATAGGAGTAAGGTTACTTTTATTTTAGAAATATCTGCGCGATCTGAACAATCACTGTTTCTTGAATTACACACGGACGAAGTCGCGGGTCTCAGTAGCTAGTTTTATTATATGAATCACTAGCTGTCACCTGCGACTTCGTTCGCGTAGATTTTAACTAAAAAGTGTTTTCCTCCGCTGAATCCTATTTTTTTTCTAAAATCAAAGTAGCGTAAGTAACTCCTTATAACATCAGCTATCTGCCAGTGAAAGTCCCGTCAAAATCGGTTCAGCCGTTTCGGAGATTAGCCGGAACAGACAGACAGACAGACAAAAATTTTAAAAATAGATGTTTTCGTATAGGTACCTTATATACTCTCATATGCATTAGATAAAAAGCTGTTATTTTGACATTACAAACAGACACTTCAATTTTATTTATTTGTATAGATAAGATACATTTTACTTCAATTATACATATCGTATTTCATTAATAAGATGACTATAGGTACTGAAAGCGCTACTCAAATAACACCTAAAGTACTAGAGATGATTGTATTAATACAATTTCATCGTAGCCCACATGAACGATTTGTATTAGCTAATGGGAACGGTCCATTAGTGTATTTACTGCATTGCTATTGAAACCGCTCGCGCTGTACTGAATTACACAAAGAAATAAAAGCCTTGAGGTTTACAGATATAGAAAGTTCATTGATACTTTTTTACTTGCTTCAGTTGAAAACGCCTATATCCCCAAAGGTAGAGGTGTAATATACAGCCTTATTTCAGTAATTATAGTTTTAGGTTCGATACAGACAGAGGTATTCTTAGGCACACGGTGTTTACGGGTCTCCATTACAGATTCTGTGCTTCTACTAAGAACTTGTGAGTAACAAATACGATAAAAATTTTGTCAAAGCCGAGAATCGAACCCGAGAGTTTATGCACAGCAGTCACATTTACTATACGAAGTTGTCAAAAAGAAAAAATAAATGTGTTTTTTTATATTAGTGCTGGGCCAACGAAGCACTCATAAAAATTAAGTAATTCAAAATAATATATTATACTAGATGTGCCCACGGTTTCACCCGCGTTTATTATTACTGCGCCGCCACCGTGCGTCGTAGCGTGATGTTATATAGCATAGAACCTTCCTCGATAAATAAACTATCCAACAATAAAATAATTTTTCAATACGAATCAGTAGTTCCTGAGATTAGCGCGTTCAACCAAACAAACAAACTCTTCAGCTTTATAATATTAGTATAGATATAATAGTAATTCGTAAACTAATATACTTACAGTTAAATAATAAAAATATTAAATATATTTTTGTCCAAAAAGCTGAAAATATATAATTGACTAGATCGTCAACAATAAAGTTTTATGTTTGATGTAAATAATATTAACTAAAAAAAATAAACGTAAATTATATTTAAAGTTTATTTGGTGATTTAACAGGTCGCAATCTATATGGCATATTAGTAAAGCTAAAGATTGACCTGCTCTCACGCACAGATTTTTAAACATAATATTATTAGGTAAATCCGCCGTGAGCGACTGTTATAACAATGATTCTCAGATTATTTCTACATATTCATAGTCTAATGTTAGTCTGATTTTTTCATTTACCAACCACCAACATGAACCAGCTCATATAAAGAAGAATTGGAGCGTTAAGAAACGTTGCTAATAAAATAATTGATTGATTGAAAAGAGTGCCCATGAGTTTCTTACCTGCTTGTCGTCATGTGAACAGATGATGATACAAAACCATTTTTTTTGTTTTATCTTATTACACTACTATGGCCTAACCCTTCTCACAGTGGAGGAGGCCCGTGCCCAGTAGTGGGACAGTTTAATACACGGCTGATATTGTTATTATATTATTACAGTAAAAAGTTATATAAGATTACTGACGTGTCCAAGAAATGCTTATACATTTTTCTAAAATCACACTCATTGAATGCTTGTCTGTGTGCTGTCCTACGTAGAAAAACAATAAATTATTCGTAAGGGCGCGCATGTCGTATAAAATTACTGATAGGTAAGGGTACTAAGATAGTCTGGGATTGTAGAAAGAATAAACAATGAAATATTGACTAAGAAAATATATAAAGCAAATGTAAAAGGGAGTGTCGGAAGGGTAGGTTCAAGGCAAAAGGTCAGGACGAGCGTTTTTTGACCAAATCGGCAAGTTTCTGGGGATAGACGAGGTTAAGACTACGGTAAATCAACAAGCGCGGATGAGTAATATAATGATAGCGATTGAAGTAATAATAATAATAATAATAATCTACCACATACACAGAACACAATCTAGCCCAAACTAAGCAGAGCTTGTACTATCGGTACTAGACAATGGATAAACATAGATATATACTTTTTTTTGTAAATACATACATATTATACATACAAACACCCAGACCAAGACAAACATCCATGTTCATGCACACAAATGTTTGACTTGTGCGGGAATCGAACCCGCGACCTCGGGCGTGGCAGTCGGTTACACTAACCACTACGCCATCGAGGTATATACATATGCCAGGATTATAGCACGTGTACATACGTAGTCCACTATTTACTTATTAATTATTCCTAAGGGATATAATTATACTATCTATACAATACACAAACAAATTACAAACGCAAATAGAACTGTTGATTAACTAATTAAATAGATACCAACTTAATTATAGACTGGATCATAGTTCCTATTACATATGTATATATGTTTACACTTATGTTTACGTTCGAGTGAGATCTTAGATTCGATCGTGATCTCGTGTTTAATAAGATCACGATCGAATTAAATGAAATTAATATTGATAAAGTACTTTATCAATATTAATTTCAGAATTTACAGTATGAAAGTTGAAAGTTGCAGCATGGAACATGGAAGGAAACTGACGGAGGCTTTCTCACTGTTACGTGAAAACGAAAATAGACCACACACCTGTCAATCGTGCGTGTGCTTTAGTATGTAAGTAGGGTTAGCGAAATAATTATAAAATTGCCAATACCACTTTATGAATTAAAATATCCTACTTTCTATACCGTATATATATATAATTATACATTTTCATAAAAGTAACCATCCTTTTACTATTAATGCATTAAAAAATGGGTATAGCTAGAAATAAAAACGAATTCTAAATTCTCAAATTTTTAGCTACTTACGTCTTCTTCGACTGTACTACGTAAGAGTTATATCAGATTACTTAAACAAAGTTTTGTACTTTGATCTGACTCTTACTTTTGACACAGTTGGATAAAAATATAATATTTTAACTGCGTAGTGGTTTAATTGGTCGCCTCACCAATGTGGTGTGGGTTGACGATGTGGGCAATCTCCACATGATATAAAAAAGTGTTATTTGTTTTAAGACTGGGTGTTCATTGTTTTTTTTTTCGTTTGAATATTTATAAAGTGCTTCGCCATACAGTCGTCTCGTTAAAAGAAAACATACTAATTTTACCGAGGACATAATATTTCACTGCAATAACTTGAAGGGTAGTCTGAGCGCAGGTAGCACATATTTTGCAATTAAGAAAAAAAAAACATAATACTTTGCTCAACCCTAGAATTGATCCGCGGAATTGCATTTATTATCATTGCACAACCAACACAGTTTTAACTAAGGAACCATACAAAAGCAAAACATTTATGAAGAAAATAGCAAGAACGGAATCTTTTCAGATAATATTTTTATTCTAGAAATGAACTTAGGTACCACAAACAGATTTGTGAGATCGGTATTTGAGGTTATGCTAACACCATATTGAAGGAAAACACGATTATCTTGACGCACGTTTTCCATTATATAGGAATTTGGGGATTAGACAATGTAGATTTAAATAGAATGCATGTGGTATACTATATAATTACTGGTAAATATTTAAATACTTACGCCAACGTGTACTAAAATAGTTTGTCCATGGATAGTGGAAATAATTGTCGACAAAATTTACCAAGAAATTACATAAAGCGGTACGGTAGATAAAGCGGTACGGTACATAAAGAGAGTTCGCGGGTTCAAATCTTACCAATTATTTTTGTACGAATTATTAAAAAATTATAAAATAATTTTCAATTTTGATACCTGGTAGTTCTACTCATGTATTTTTAACGCTCCTCCTGCACTAGAAGTAAGTCCTGTGTCGCGGGAGACTTGACAAACATTCAAACAACGGACACAAAGAACACCTAGACTCGGTACGACCATTTGTGGATCACACAAAGTTTTGTCCTGTGTGGGATTCGAACCCATAACACTGGGTGTAGTGGCAGTGGTTATGCGACCAGTTAAACCACTACGCCATCCGTGCAGTCATTTGTAATGATAATGAACTATTCAGTAGAAATATTTAGTAAAACCGACTGCCACTTTTTTGGGCTTAGTAACACTGTAGTTCTGTTTAAATGTTATGGGTTCGCATTACACATATAATAATAATAAATTTATATGTATGATCCACCAGTGATTGCTTTCTGAGTTTTCTTTATGATGGTTATCTTATCTTATCTTATGTGGGGGCCAGTCAGTGCAGACCGGTGACACTTCGACCCAGTGGGATCTTTTGTGTCGACACTCTCCCAATAACGACTGCCATAGATGTTCATGGCAGCCGGGACCAACAGCTTAACGTGCTTTTTTCCGAGGCACAGAGCAGGCGATAATTGTCAATCAATACGCACTTATTTTCGAAAAGTCATATAACTTCCGAAAGTCAGAGGTGCGCGACGTGGGTTCGAACCCGAGACCCTCTGCATTGCAGTCTGTTGGTCTCCCCACTGAGCTATCGCTGCTCTTTTATGATGGTTACTTGTATATCCAAAAAACCCGCCGCGATACAGGACTTGAAGTAGGAACATATACTGCGTATAGCATCTTGCCCTCTACCATAAATTACAGAATACATCGTAAAGAGGAACATTATGACGTCATTATGGCAGTCACGTTTAGCTGTAACAGCCGGACAAAGTTCACAAATGTGCATACTTTGGTTGTTATAGTCACACAAGTCCCATCATGATTTGTTCCCCTCAGTTAGCCCCTAAAACTTTTGCTTGATCACATGGTATATGATAATGATCCTTACTAATATTATAAATTCGAAAGTATCTCTGTCTGTCTGTCTGTTACCTTTTCACGGCTAAACCACTCAACCGATTTAGATGAAATTTGTTACAGATATAGTTTAAACCCTGGGGAAGGACATAGGCTACTGATATAGGTATCACGCGGGCGGAGCCGCGTGCAAAAGCTAGTATCAAATAAGTTAATCAGTGTTATCAAGCTATCCAGTGGCCTTATAGTCTCAGGCTTAAGTAGTTAGGACTAGTTCAAACTATTTAAAACCATTATATAATGAACCTATTTAAATAGTTATTAGAAGACAAACGTTTGGTCTAGATAAATATGTATGCTAAATGTGAATATGAAGACCTAAAAAAATGTTATCCTTCGACATAAGTTATATATCTTTGTATATGTAAAAGTACCAGCTATATGAACTTGCAAATCTTAATAGTCATAATAGACAGTGAAACGCCTGGCAAATTAGAAGCTTATTTTGGATTTTTCACAAACAAGTGATACCACTGGAACATTCTATAGATGATCTCAGGTGTCGTACAAAGAAATAGACGCATGCGACTAGTTAACCTTGTTTATAATATACCAACTTCTTCCCGCGGCTTCGGTCGCTTAAAAGTAGGCTAAGTTAGTAACGGTACTTTATAAAATAAAATATTGCCTATGTTACGTGATAATATAGCTTTTTAAGGGTGAAAGAATTTTAGAAATCGGTTGACTAGTTTTTATGATCAATCCTTACAAACAAACAAAAATCCAATCTTTCCTCTTTATAATGTTAGAATAGATTTGGCGAAAATCCCCGCTAAAACCTAGCTTAAACTAAAGCAGGTCGGCTCGGGACGTTCCTTTAATCTAAAGGAAACCGCAGCTAAAATGCGGTATGCTTTCGCAGAGGGTGTAGTATGGTCGTATCTTGTTAGCTTCTGTCTTGCAAATCAGTGCTACTCATGGACGCTTATCGACGAATCATCAAGCGAGGTATACTTGTTTTAATAATATCTTTGCTGCCGCGGCCGTTGTGAATACGACTGCTTAGTCTGAGATCTCGCTAGCCTGTCGTTAGCAAGTTGGTGTTGTATCACATCCCAACGCCCGCACGTAAAACTGTTGATCCTGCACCTGATTTCTTCGGAAGAGTCAGGTTGCCATCCCAATGGACTATGATATTAAGAGTATATAGAGTGCGCACATATTTGTCACTATAATATCTTCTGTGCTACGCTATGTCAAGTCTTCGTTAAGACTGGACGTTCAAATTTTATATGGTGGATATTAATTTAAATAAATATTGACAGACTTATCAATAGTCCATTCAGGATTGTCTAAGCTAAGACAAGCTTAGACAATCCTGAATGGACTATTGATAAGTATTCGAGAAATTTGCCAGAGCTTTCATCATTCCCCATCCTCTTCACATTTCCCAATCTTAAATGATTTATCTCAGCAACTAAATAAAGACGTTTCAAATTATACTGAATCTTAGGCGTAGATTCACCAAAAATAACTGGCCAACTATTCCGTGAATAATGAACAAGATTGAAATGTTATGGGCAGGTAGCAAGCGGTCTTTCCCTCGGGCTTCTGAGTTATAACCCAATTTCTCAACTGGAAACAAGTTGGCTATCTGCAGACGTATTAAAATTGAACCAAGCCAAATATTCAACATTCCAAATAATTTCTGTGACGAATAAATCTGGTACTGAAAATATCTAAATAGAACAACGGTTTTCATATATTTTTCGGGGATTTATGTTTGTCTGAGTTATTGGGAAAGTCGTATAACGTTTATGAATTTTAAACACAAATTACATTAAACGAAGTGTATAAAAGTTTATTTTGTTTATAACTTAATACGGTTATTTATATTTACACTAGGTATCCCTCACGTTTTGCTTGCTTTTCTCCAGCTATGGTCACAGGAAGACTAATGTAGCTTTACGCAGTGTTTGCCTCTATGTGACATCTTAAAGTGTGATGTTATTTTAAACTATCTCAACCTTGGTTAATTATAAAAACAACGGGTTGCACTCCGGGAGTGCCGGCAGATGTGATAACTTGAATATTAACGTTGTGCATTTTTGATATTTTGGAATGGTTAGGGAATAATTTTGCACGAATTGCTTTAATTATCAGTATAAAAGCACTATCATATATTTGGTAAAATACAATATTCATTTATTGCGCTATCGTACAAAAACATGACAATTCTCTCTCCGTCTTACGAATTTTCGATCAGGTCACGTGTCCTGACGCGAGTTTAACATTTTTACCCATCACAAAAAAAGTGCACAACGCCGCTAAAGAAGTTTTCACTTCAATAAATAGCATCTTTTGACGCCATTTATACTCCATATTGCCAGCTATGTTTTGGTCCCACGTAAAAGGTTTATACAAAATTATGTTAGGTATGCGTGACCCTGGATATAACTTTTCTAGACTCCGTGCTACTGAGATTTTATTGACAAAAAATGTCAATAACACTTCACCCGACCCGAAAATCGAACCCGAGACATCGTGCATAGTAAGATTCACTACCACTGCGCTACGGAAGCAGTCGTACTCACATCTTATTGTAAGAATATAGCTTCGTTAATAGCCCCTGAGTCTTTAGGAAGTCTTAAGTCGTTTATACCATTTATAAGATAAGTCAGATTAAATTTTAACGACCAGCCTTCACGGCGTCTTTCTTAAACAAAGTATGACAAAGAGAAAATATTTCATTAACATGGCTTCCGTGTTGATGATTTTATTATTTACTCGCTTTTACTTATACTTTCTGTTCCAGAAACTGATCTACACACTTAATACTCAATTTCTAGACGGGCGGCGTATCAAGATAAAACATGCATCAGATTTTAAGTCAGACATCCAGCAATACAACTGTGAAAACCGCTTCTGTATTTTTATAAATAAAATACGTAACGTATAATTACTAAATCTATACTAATATTATAAAGCTGAAGAGTTTATAATAATAATAATAATATTCTACCACATACACACAACACCATCTAGCCCAAACTAAGCAGAGCTTGTACTATGGGTACTAGACAATGGATAAACATACATATATACTTTTTTTTTTGTAAATACATACATATTATACATAGAAACACCCAGACCAAGACAAACATCCATGTTCATGCACACAAATGTTTGACTTGTGCGGGAATCGAACCCGCGACCTCAGGCGTGGCAGTCGGTTACACTAACCACTACGCCATCGAGGCCGTTTGTTTGTTTGTTTGGTTGAACGCGCTAATCTCAGAAACTACTGGTACGAATTAAAAATTTATTTAAGTGTTGGATAGCTCATTTATCAAGGAAGGCTATAGGCTATATAACATCACCCTACGGCCAATAGGAACGGAGCAGCAAGGAAAAATGTTGCAAAAACGGGGTAAATTCTCTTATCTTCTATGAAGCAGACAAAGTTGCGCGGGTCAACTAGTATTTTATTAATTCACACATAGGCTGCCACCATTTTTATACGTTAAAACTTTGCTAGCGAGATGGTCCTTAGACTCCTACGACAATACAACAATTTCTTATTTATATAAATGTTTTATTATCAACTCAAATGATTATTGATTGCAGTGTGTTCTCTGAACCAGATCACACATGTTTTTATGCGAGTGGAGATGCACGACTTGTAAATTCAATACTCCGTGGATGTGGATTATGTAACCATAACAAAAATAGAAAATGTTTGTTGTGCATACAGAAATGACTGCTCATTATAAAACAAAATTATGCAGATATCGAGCATAATACAACATCGACGTAGTCACACATTTTCACTGTACACAGATAGCTCCCCGCGTGTATCTAGGCGTGCGTCTCAGAGGAAGGCGAGTTATATTCGGCTTAATGTCATTGGTGTGGGTCAAATGATCAAGTTAGGTCCAAAATCGTTTTACAAATATGATTATGTGCGCATTGGCGTGTTGTGCTGAGATGACTATGTGCTATTTTCTTTTAAAAGACAACTCCCGCACTAAAAATAATTCCTGTGCCACGGGGGTCTTGCAAACATTCAAACAACGCACAAAGAACATCCAGACTTTGAACAACTATTTATGGATTATACAATTTTTTGTCCTGTGTGGGGATCGAACCCACAACAACCGGCGTGACGGCAGTGGTATGACGACCACTTAAACCACTACGCCATCCGGCAGTCGACTCGAGCATTATTTAGTTTGCGGTGAGATCCAAGAGACAATTTAATCAGAAGGAATTTAATAATTTTCGTAAAAAATATGTTCAAAGTAGAGTTCTGACGTAATCTAATAAATGTCAAATATGAACTATAAAGCAATTTACATCTACATATTTTTTTCTTTTAAAAATGAACTCCTGCACTAAAAATTCTTGTGTCGTGGGGGACTTTACAAACATGCAAACAACGCACACAAAGAACACCCAGACTCAGAACAATCCTTCAATCCTGGGTCCTTTAAGCGGGGCGTGAAAAAGCATCTTCTCAGGCCGTCAAAGTAGAGACCTCAACATCGCCTCGGCTACTGTGGGGGCGATGTGGAGGCCACTGCTCTTAGACCACACGACTGCTTACCATCAGGTGGAGTGTGGTCATTTTGATGAGCAAAATAAAAAAATAAAAAAAAAACAACCATTTGTGGATCACACAAATTTTTGTCCCGTGTGGGATTCGAACCCACAACACATGGCGCAGCGCCAGCATAATTTCGGTTAACACCGAAAAACTTCGCTTAAAACTATGTTGAACAGTTACAATTACCAAAATTTACTCTCAGGCACAATCAAAATCAAGTACCTAAGGCTTTCACAATCGGCATTTGCACAAGAAAAACCAACGAACCAGTCTCAAATGTTATTTAATATCCCTATTCACGTGTATTCAGATAATATTTATTTGCCTACAGTCCGAAAACAATACTTCAATAAAACGTTCGCTCAGCTAAATACCCGTTTGTTGAAAAGTTTACTTTTCTGAAGTAAATTTGTGATTCGAAACTCAAAGTATTCGAGCGCAGCTCTCAGAGATGAATTGCGGATTACATGAATTGAAACAATCTCGTAAAGGGCCTGACGGATCCGTTCCGCCCGTTTCGTTAAAACTCCTTTCATTCATTGAAGATTGATTAAAACACCCAACGATTATAAGAAAAATAGGTCAGTGGAACCGCTGTTATAGAAAATGTTCAAAGAACGCGGTGTGGTTTCGTACACAGGCTAATTTTGGCTTTGTTGCGGCGCCGACCGGCCAGCCGTGGAAAACATCTAAGAGGAAACTTTAACGTCGAAACGGCAAAAGCATTTCGTGGTTACCCTATTTTAAATTTCATAGAATTCATTCAGATAATTATTACGACAGATAGGTAAGATTTTCTGACAATCGCCTTCAGGAAGGGCTTCAATTTGAATATTAAAATGTTTTATAGAATTAATGTAGGCGTTATTCAAAAGTCGAATGTGTAAGTACGCAAAAACTATTTTACGTCCGAAGCCCTAATAGATTGCAATTTGTAGAGTAGGGTCTCCTTTGAGGCACATAAGGGTTACTTGATATGATTACACATTCAGCTACTTAGATGTTCAGCGCAGCTCTAAGTTCAGGTTGCGGGTTACACTCGACTAAAATGTACATCCTAATATCCTAACTAATATTATAAATGCAAATGTGAGTTTGTTTGTTTATTTGTTTGTTTGTTACGCTTTCACGCCTTAACTACTTGACCGATCATCATGAAATGCCGCATACACGTTGTCAGGGCAACAGAAAAGGACATAGGGTACCTTTCATCCAGAAAAGAGTACTGTTACAACCCTATTTTTTTTTTTTTTTTTTTTATTTTTTTTTTTTACGTCAGGGGAATGCCTTTACGCACCGTCCGCGCCGGGGCAGGGCGCGGGTGTGTGGGACTCGAGCCAGAGAGGCCGGCCCCATACCCACTAAACCCCTGACGACGTTCCTCAGGTACCGGCGTCGGTGCCACGGGATTCACGCTAGCATTCACCGCGACACCGACAAGTCTTGGCCCGCCACGTGAGTAGGCGGGCCCCAGCTGTTTGGGGGAGGACTAGATGGTACAGCCCTCCCCTCCACTGAGGGGGGCGCGCGGGGTGCTTACGCCCCTCCTTCGGGCCTGTGCTGCTCGGGCGGCAGACTGCCCAAGTCCACCACCCGCAGGCCGCCCCCTAGGGTGGCTGGAGGTCCGCGAACGCCCTACGTCGGCGCCCTGGACGTCTCCTGCGGTTTGGGTGGGGAGAGATCAGCTCCCTCTCCCGTTCCGCCGCCTCCTTCGCGGACATCACTGCCTCGCAGAAGGCGACGGCGGCCTCCCATGCACCCTCGCTCCGGACCATGGACAGAACCATGTCAGGCAGCGAGAGGACCTGGACACCCAGTGCCCCGGTTAACGACCGGCGCTGCTCCTCCCAAGCTGGGCACTCCACGAGTGTGTGCAGCGCCGTATCCTCGGGGCCGTCACCGCAGTGGTGACAACAAGACGTCTCCTCCCGGCCTATACGACACAAGTACCTCCCGAAGCATCCATGCCCGGTGAGGACCTGCGTCAGCCGGAAGGTCAGGGCGCCATGGCGCCGCTCCAGCCACTCCTCCAAAAATGGACTTACCGCCGCTATTGCGGCGTGCCCTACTGTTACAACCCTAACCTAACCTATATTTTTGCGAGCGAAACCGAGGCCATGTAGGTACATACATTATAGTTTAAATAGTATTGCTTAACATTATTATCAACTCATAATTACCTTACGTAATATTTTCATATAATTTCTATAGTTTGCATAAAGGTGAGCGCACCTTATAAAAAATTATTAAAGTTTTCTCGAGATATCGGGTACAATTTGTCGTTCATAAATAGTAGTTGGATTGACCATGAGATTTGATTGCCGGGCCGGGTAGAACGGTATTAGCTTTTCTGCTAAGAAAGTCTCAGTAAGAACACGGTGACTAAAATGTACCCGGTAAACGGCGAAAGTCATATACAGAATAACTACATGGACGACGTAGTGGTTTAAATTTTCGCCTCACCTCAGTCACTGCGCCGAGTTTTGTGGAGGACACACTGCGCCGAGGTTGGATCCTCACACGGGACAAAAATTTGTGTGAACCACAGATAGATGTCTCGAGTCTGGATGTGTTTGTGTCCGATGCTTGAATGTTTCTAAAGATTCCCGAAACACGTGTATTATTTCTACTACAGTAGATGTCTTTTAAAAGAAAAGAGGAAATGAAAATATAGGTGGCGAAATTTCGGGTGTAAAATACGTCTGCCTACCGGAGATGTTACAATAGTTTATTATGGGCATGACAGCATAAATATGTAACTTTTGTACATCTAAATTAAAAAAGTTTCCGAGCATGGAACATTAATTTTTCCGTTATCAATTTCCATATCAATTCATTCGTATCTCTTTGGTCAAAACTCACGAGGACGTGCCTTGAAAAGTTATTTGATTTATGCGCCGCCTTCGTGTCTATGAAAAGGTTAAGAGAGAATCTGCCTATAATTTCGTATTGATAGACCACTGACAGCGTGCGCATCTGGAGATTCGGCATCAAATTCTGACAATGTTTCGTCGCAAATATTTTTCAAACCGCAGTCGGTATTTACATTAATCTGGTCTGCCAAATACCACTGACAATGTTTCGTGGCATTTGTTTTTTGAAAGTGCGCTCGTTTTTTGCATTCGGTGATCTGTCAATAAACACTGACAATATTTCGGGCCAATTACTGTCGTTGAAACTGCAAATGACAAGCGGCGCGTACATCCGTACACTTTTCTGTACAAGTATCAATATTTTGAATTAGAGACTCAGCACTAGTGAATACGTATTTGTATTCACTACGTATTATATTATGCATGTGGTATTGGATTTGATTCCAGGGTCAAGCAAAGTGTTATTAGGCTTTTCTGTCACGAAATTCTAATTAGCATAGTGGAGTCTGGAACTGAGACCGGTAGATGACATTAGATTCCTCCCTATTACGTGGTACCTATAACCATAGTTGACAAAATGGCTTGTAAAACACTTCTTCTAACTCCTTCGTGGGATTGAACCGTAAGATTATGCACATTTGTATAATAAATTAGAGCCTGATTATTAGGTAATCGATCAACCACATTTTTATTGAATTCTAACTTGTTTACACACGCTCACTGAGCTAACAACTTTGTTCGCGTAGTTTCAAAGTTGTATAAGCGCGGAACGCTTTCTGAATTTTTTGAGATTCTTACTCAGAACGTCTGTTTCATACTATTAACTAAAGACATAGATTATTTATAATATATTGCATATAATAAATTAATGTTGGCACTAATAATAGTCTGCCTAATGCTATCTAAAAAATGTACGCCAAAATATATATGTCGGAGTGGCAGCGTTTATCTCGTCCTTATCAGCCGTTTTATAGGATCAAAGCACGTGGGCGTGCAGTGGGAAATGTTGGTTTCAATCAATAGAAAACACGTAGGTAGTCAGATAACTTGTATTCGAATTCAACTAACAACTACTGTATACTAAGAGCAGTTATTATCACTATAAAACGCAAGACAGTTCCTACGAGGTGCGCACTGGTCGACGGTAACACGAAGACTGAGCTCTGTCCGCCCCTCGCGCCGCCTCGTAGACTCCGTCTAGCGCCGCTAGATCGCGCCGGCGTTCCGCCTTAATGCGTTTCTTTGTCACTAGGTGGCCCTGGTATCCCAACTAACAGTATTGCCGTTCCGACATATATAAAATGGCTATAGAAACTATACTATTGTATAGTGAATGATGTAATTAGAAAAATGTAATTTGTTTTAAACAGTTTCTGCACTAGGTTTCAACCTCTTTGGCATCGGGGACTATACAAACATACAATTAACGGGGAAAAGACAAAAAGTACAATCAGACTAAGAACAATCATTAGTGGGTCACAAAAATAATTGTCCCATTTGAAATTCGTATATATTACACTTACTTTACGCGGTGACACTAAATCCAAAGTTGGTACTACACCACGCGAATGCAACCGCAAGGCATAAATACTATTAATTTATTCCTATTTTTTTATTTTATTTTATTTTTGTTGGGAAAACATACAGTGTATATAACAGAAAATACAACATGTGTTAAAACTATGCACCATTTACATGTTTTCGCAGATACACAATTAAAAAGCTTGTTATATAATACTAATAGTTTTAGAAAATGGTAATGAGAGGGAAACTAAACAAAACAAAAATTAACAAAGAAATGTAAGTTACAAATTATGAACGAATCAGCTTGAGAACCATGCCTTTGTTAATATTTTATATGTGAAAATATGTGATTTCGAGATGAATAAGTCTAGTTCTGGAAAGCTAACCACCTTATTACTTTCTTTAATAGCTCGGACCAAAAACAAGTTCTGCCTATAATTTGAAGAACACTGAAGAACATCTAGACATGCATGAAATCTAGTCATTATATTTGGAACTTTAAGATTTATTTTGGATAAAAGATCAGGTGAATGAATACCGTGCTGGGCAATTTTAACAAGACACGTGATGTCAGATAATTTTCTTCTTTTATACAGTGGTAGAATATGGTGTCTTCGACATCTTGCCTCATATGATGGATCAAAGATTTTGGATTTGTACTGCAGGTACCTCAGAAATCTACGTTGGATAGATTCCAACCTCTCTCTATAAATGTCGTACCGTGGATTCCACACTTGTGAGCAATATTCGAGGATACTACGCACCAATGAGCAATAGAGAATTTTAAAAACTTTTAAATTCTTAAATTGTGAGACTATGATTATATACATTAACATTTTCAGAACAGTCTATTTGAAGATCTCTCGAAAACATTCCGGGAAGAAAACAAACATTGAGAGATGACAGGCTCTTGATTTAAACTGATGAGGGCAGACGATGGCGGAACAAGGCGCAAATTATCTCAAATGATAATATTATTATCTCGTATTTTGGAAGTGAAAACTTCTTTAGGCGCGTTGAGCAATTATTAGGTGAACAAAAATCATAGAACTCGCGTCATCGTCACGCTTCCACGCTTTCCATTTTTGAATTATTTTAGAATATTAAATATATCTCAGAAATGGTGCATCCTACGCAAAAAATAAAATTTTGATCACCTTAATAACCCGTAAGAGAGTATCAGGAATCCGACCAGCCACTTTTTTTTTTGTTTATAAAGAAATGTTTATGGTCAAGGATTAAAGTTTTCACTTCTATCGGCAGTCCCCAAAGACTGCCCCAATATTTTTTTTTATCATGCGTCATCGGTGCGCCGAGTGTTGTGGATTCGATCACTATATGGGCTACCTATAACTTTGTGTAGTGTATATTTCGACTCTTAGTGCCCGTTGTTTAAATATTATAGTTCAAATCCTCAGAGAAAATGTTTAATTTAATAATAAAAGTTACGAATTGTATTAGCGACTAAAATGTATATTTCATCTAACATCATCTTCGTTTAGTGAATTGAAACGAATGAGAGATAGTTTCTGGAACTGTTACCTATTGGGCAAAACACAGACAATAGTTATTTTTCTTATCACCTGTTAGCCTACACACCGTAGGCCTATAACATAAGGTTTGACTACTATCTTCTGAAGGGTACTTGCACAGCATAGTTGCTTCAGTTTGAATTCAAATATATAGTCAAGTATCAATTTAGGACACGTCAAAATTTCAAATATTGATTGTAATCCAAACAAAACATAATGAATAATTAAAAAAGTCACTTAAAGGAGTCGCTGTTATGAGTAGAAGCAGACAAGAAACTCATGGTAACTCCATTTTCCATCGGCAACTGAATAGGATATATTTAATTTCTAAATATATAAGGAACTTATTTTACCTTAGTATCACGCGTCTCAACCTCTCAAATAATCAAAAAGGTATTACTTGCGTCTATTATTTTTATCGAGTCCGTAGATTAATAATATACACGGAGATCTTCATCAACAACAACTGAATATCTTATACCATAGCTTTCGCAAATAGAACGAACTAAATAAATAAAGCGATGTTCAATATCGAGGCTCTGAGAGTCGGTGTGTTAATCGCCCGGAACTCTTCACCTCACACAATTAATGGCTACAAGTTTCACGAGTTCGTTATACAAATTTGTTCTAAAAGTAAAACTTTTAAGTAGGCATTCAATGAATTTAATAATAATTTATGTCTCAATGGTGAATACTGGCTCAGAGGAAACAAATCTATACTGATATTATAAAGTTGAAGAGTTTGTTTGTTTGATCGCGCTAATCTCAGAAACAACTAGTTCGATTTCAAAAAATATTTTTGTGTTGGATAGTCCATTCACTCTACGATCAATAGGAGCGGAGCATCGATGAATAATGTTGCAAAAACGGGGCAATTTTTCTTATGTGACGCAGACGAAGTTGCGTGGGTCAGCAAATAGACATATAAACATTGATCGCATGGATAGTGCAATCGCTTAAGTCATCTTGCCACTGCCTGTGGGTGTTGTGAGTTCTCCAAAACTACAAATAGAAGTTCTAATTCTGGATGTTCTTAATTCGCTAATCACTGTTCGAATGCCGGCGTCCAGACACAATGCTTTTATCATCGATATGATCAAGCTGGCTGGTTAAGAATAGTACATCTATTGCCATTTTTAGATGAAATATACTATGTCTTGTACAGATAAGGTATAGTGGATTTGTATTTAAATTTGGTTTGCATTTAGTAAGTATGTAAATTAAGTGTATTCGTCATACAAACTGCTTGACATCAAAGATGGCGTAGTGGTTTAATTAATCGCCTCGCCTCTTCTACTAAGCCAAGTGTTGTGGGTTCGAATCCCACACGTGGCAAAAAATTGAGTGCTCCACAAATGGTTGTTCCGAGTCTGGATGTCCTTTGTGTCCGTTATTGGAATTATTGTAAAATCCTCCGCGACACGGGATTTATACTTAGTGCTAGAATTGTCTCCTTAAAAGAAGAACAAACTGCTAAAGCGGCTTACTTACATTCAGGAGGATAAAAATAAGTGAGATCTACTTAATATAATCCTAACTAATATTATAAAAGCGAAAATGAGTTTGTTTGTTACCTTTTCACGCCTAAACCACTGAACCGATCATCCTGAAGTTTTGCATTTACGTTGTCACGTGTACAGAAATGGACATATGCTACCTTTCATTCCGAAAAAAAATACTGTTCCCGAGGAAAACAACAATAACGTTCTTATGATAATAGATGGCGCCACGTGTCTTTCGAATCATGATTAAATTATATTATTACAAGCAGAGTACAACTCGAATTGATTGTCAAATTCTAAATTAATACGAGCAAAGCCGCGAGTAAAAGCTAGTATCAGATAACGGGTCTTTATTGCGCTGATAATTACTTAAAAGTAATAAATACGTATTTATTGCCCGACGTTTTGACCGACTTGCATCGATCGTAATCATGGCTTCACTGCTGTAACGTGGTGAGGTGTAACTAAAAAATGTAGCTCAGCAATATGCTTAAAAAATCAGTAGGTATATGGTTTTTAATAATAATAATAATATAATATTCTACCACATACACACAACACCATCTAGCCCAAACTAAGCAAAGCTTGTACTATGGATACTAGACAATGGATAAACATAGATATATACTTTTTTTGTAAATGCATACATATTATACACAGAAACACCCAGACCAAGACAAACATCTATGTTCATGCACACAAATGTTTGACTTGTGTGGGAATTGAACCCGCGACCTCAGGCGTGGCAGTCGGTTACACTGACCATTACACCATCGAGGCTGACTAAATGTAAATTAAAAGTGTATAAAAATTACTAGTACAAAAACAAATGCAATTCGCCATCATTTGTGAATCACGTTGTGCAGTCTGTCAAGTCTTAGAATACCAGACATATTTAAAAATCTATTGTGTCTGACTACCGGTGTTCCGCTGCTACTCAATAGCTTAAATAAATTACGTGAATTCAATATTTATAATACTACCGTATTTATATTACACAGCGCTAATAAACACTCTTTTCCTCGTATTATATATTCATAACCTAACATAACATTACGTTTGAATAAATCGGTAAGTTAAGTTATATTTACGTAGGACCTGAATATAAAGCGAACCTCTACCGGGCAAAGTTTCTGACTCCTGTACTGTGGATTCTATGAAAAATACCTAATTATACACAACTTCGGGTTCCGATTCAAATATATTACGCACGAGTTGTCATTCACATACTATTATCGAACAGTACATTGTAAAAGTGTTGATAAATAAATTGCAATTAGTTTTCCATAAGAGCTACTCCTTGAACTTTTTATCAATTTGCCTTTATTTTGTCATGTTTATTTATTTTACTTTTGTCATTTCGAAATGATAATTAAAATTATTTGAATTTGGAATTATCGAATCAACTATAAGGAGTTTGAGGTGATATATTGGCATTAAAAAATGTCTTTCTGTCTGTTTCTTTGCCCCAGTCTGGGACGGAACGGTTCCCTATTTATTCGTATAAAATTATATGTCATAATTTAACTTGGCATACTTTTACTTATCCTAATAATAGTTACGCACAATATTCATTTGGCACAACTGTTTAGGCACCATTTTTTAAGCATAAATAATTGCTTATAGTAAAAGCATAATAATAATTGTTAAGCATACTATTCTAAAGCATAAATTTGAAGATTTGTATAGTTTGTGCTTGCATTTAATAAAATACTTTTCGAATATAAAATAAACATGTTGGCGGCTTAGGGGTGGGCCAAGGGTCACCTCCGCCGCATCCTAACCTATTGTTGCACTATGGTACCCAAGTTATTTATGCCTTATAACTTTATGCCAATCAAAATTAGGGCAAAAAGCATTAGCCTAAATGATATTTGCCTACTGAAATAGATACACATTTAACCGGATATAGTTTAAGGTCCTTCATATTAAGGGACAAGAAGATTGTAGTCCACCGAACAAAGTTCCAAACTCTGAGCTACTACTAAAAATTTCTTGACAGAAAAACCCAAAAACACTTTACCCGACCCGGGATTCTAACCCAAGACCTCATACACAGCAGTCGCATTCAGTACCGCTGCGCCACCGTGTGGAGTTATGAAGCGAATAGTTTAGTAGGAAGCTAACTTATCTTATCTTATGTGGGGGCCAGTCAGTGCAGACCGGCGACACTTCGACCCAGTGGGATCTTTTGTATTTATTTATTTATTAACATCATGCAACTGTCCTTACAGGTACATCCAATTCGACAGTGCGCTACATAATTTATCACCTCAATTTATCAATTTTTTTGTGTCGACACTCTCCCAATAACGACCGCCATCGATGTTCATGGCAGCCGGGACCGACGGCTTAACGTGCTCTCCGAGGCACGGAGCAGGCGATAATTGTCAATCAATACGCACATAATTTCGAAAAGTCATATAACTTCTGAAAGTCAGAGGTGCGCGATGTGGGTTCGAACCCGAGACCCTCTGCATTACAATCTGTTGGTCTCCCCACTATCGCTGCTCGGGAAGCTAACTTAAATACAGTATGAGAACTGTACGGTGTAGTGCGAGGTTTGCAGTGATTGTTGAATAAAATATATGTTTTAAATGTTACACACTAATAGTTTATTGTTCAGTTCCACAATAAGTTCTTAAACGTTAAAAATGTTAGTTAAATGGTATGTTAATGAAAATGTTATAATGTTGCATTGAATGCACCCGAATGTCGCGGTCACAGAAAGTGCACTGACTCTTTATGCGTTTGATGTAATTAGGTTAACGCGTGACTCGCTTATTGCTGACTAAGGTGTTCGGTTATATTACGCCGAACAAGAACAAAGTATTGATATAGGTTTCCTGTATAAAATTATTCAAGCCAACTATGAGTTGGACACGTGCAAATAGATTTAATTTGATTACCAGTATCTGCCGTATATTGGAGCACGTAGTGTTTCACGGCACGCATAGCTCTGTGTACGCAATGCGGGCAGTTAAGCGCACTGGCAGTTATGAGGGAATGTATGCGATACATACATGTGTATAACCTTGAAGGAGTTGATAGAGGTATATATCCTTTTAATAATAATACTGCACAGATGACGTAGTGGTTTAAGCGGTCACCTCGCCACTGCTGCTGTGTCGAGTGTTATGGGTTTGATCCTTTACGGGACAAACATTGTTGTGATTCACATATAGTTTGTTTATTTATTTATATATTGGACCATCTACAAAGATACACACAACTTAAAGCTAAATATAAAAGTGTTAGGTCAATAGTTTAAGTGTGCACCCTCACTTACAGTAGGCCACAGCATGCAAAGTAAAAACGTACATATACAGTTAGCGAAATTGGACAAAGTTACAAATAGCAGATTATTAATAATTCATTAAAAATGAATTACAAATAATGAAATACAAATAATAAATTACAAATAACGAAATACAAATAATGAGTTACAAATAATGTTATACAAATAATGAAATAACAAATAATTAGTATTATTAATTATTATTAAATAAAAATAAAAATAGGATCAATCAATGGTATCAGTCAGGTAAGTTCTCAGAATCTGAATCTGGTGTTCTTTGTGTCTTTTATTTGTTTTTTTTGTATTAAGGAACTATTCCCTCACGACATAGGAATTATTCCCAATTCGGGAAATGACTAAAAATGTCAGGCCTTGGCTCTGCAAGGTAAAAAAGTACAGAATATAACATCGGTTGTTTTACGGTCGCCTGGCCGCTGCCATTGTGCTGAATATTGTAAGCTTCAATTCCTAAATGGGACAATAGGCTTTCTGGAAACTAGTCAAATAATATTGAGTAATGTCTATGGACTCTACATATAATATTTATTTTCGTGTTATGTTTGTGCGATCCACAATTATTAATGGTTACTCCAAGTCTGGGTGTTCATTGTGTCCGTTGATTTTATGTTTGTAAAGTCTTCCGCGATACAGGAATGATACCAAGTGCGGGAGCTAACTTTAAAAAAAATGATGTAGTCAATCAAAACTGTTCACGATCACGTAGTTCCAACGAAAAATGGAATTAAGTTTATTTTAGGATTTTTGCAAATTGCTTTTAAAATCCACAATCTACGCAGATATCAATGAATAATTCGTACTGTCAAATAGCCTATAATTATTTGTGTCCTGTTCTGAGTTTGGTAGTACTTTGTGTAAGTACACAAAAAGAAGGTAAGATAATGATTATCTTTTAGTATCGGGACATTACATTCGTATACAAATATCAGTCATAATAGAAAAGCCGAAAAATTCACTCTGTTTCAATATTTGCTTCCGAAAATCATTTCTGCATTTTATTTTCAAAGTTGCGACGAACAAAACTAGCGTACCAAATTATACCAACTTTAAAGTGACTTATTTAGTATTTTTATCTTTCATTTCAAAGATTTCGTGAGTTTCATGAAACGGAATACCAAAACTAGCATTTACATGAAACCGAAATAAAACGAAACAAGTAAAATGGTCAAAAAACGGAAAACTTTTTCACAGAGCATAAAGGAGAATGCAAACAAGGGAATGTTTACGCTTTCAGATGTCAACCTACAAAGAGTAATGCATTCCCTCTTGTATAAGAATAGGGTGCGACAGAATAGGGGCCGTAATGCATATGATCGCTACGTATCTCAGCCCCGCAAAGGTATATTTTAAATGTATTTGGTTCATGCACAATACGGGAGCTAAGGTTTAATATAAAATGTGAAAGGAACATGTAATTTATAGATTAAGCCGATTACAAATGGAGTTTATTTGTTGGGTGCTTGCGTGTATTGTGTAATATGAGATACGGTTCGTATTGTTTTGTAGCCTTTTGGCGTATGTGTGCATCTTTAATACAAAGTTTAAATGTATGACAACAATTTTCTATTTAATTACTTTCCTATTTGCTTTTTTCTTGCAGTTAATTTCTGCATAAACCGGTTTGCATGTATCTCAAAGACCTTAATAACCATTGAATTATCTGCCACAAAGAATATTCTGGCTCGGAATAGGTGGATATTGTGGATCAAGCAATTTTAACTCCCGTGGGGCTATGTACCCACAACACCTGATGCAGCACAAAGGCCGATGATCACCACAACATAACGCTATTTGTGTAGTCAAAATGGGAACGAACCATAGGCGATGAAATAAGCAGCCTTATAATCTTGCTTTTTTAAGAGATAACTATATCTAAGATCCTTGTAATGAAAGATGAACAAAACGTTTCGTCAACTAACCGTGACACGTTCAAGGCTAAAATAGTTGGCTACGTAGTAAATCATGGGCTGAAATATTACAGTAGTGCTTCATCTTCGTTCCGTAATACTTATCAACAAAAATATCCTTTTATACATTACTAGCTGTTCCGACAGGCATTGATCTGTGCACACGAAAAAAAATTAAAATGGAAACCAAATCTAAACCATTTTCGAATCCACTTGAACACACACAAAAAATCATTAAAATCGGTCCAGTCGTTTAATTACAAACACACGCACAGAAGATTTATATATATAGATATATAAAGATTTTCTATATAGGTATGTAATTATCAGTGCCTACATTTTATACTAGTGACGCGCGTAAATGTAAATATCATTTGTTGTATTCGAATGATGATAATGGAATCGAATATACATAGTTGTACACAACATTATATACTTTGAATCATAACAGATGCCGCACATTCACTTATGTATGCTATACATTCAAATGTAATTCAAAAACATTCGTGGACGTCACTATTTTATATTCGGTTGTCGGTAAATCTTTTCACAAAGTTTTAATCTCCAAAAGGCTTTCCGATCATTCAAATATAGTGAAGAATAATAAGTTTTTTATTGTTATAGTACCACTCTCCTTTCGTCTCTGCTTAGTAACGCTAACGACTAATGTTTATTTAAAGAGTCCAGCTCAACTCGCAATGTCTATTTGAGCCTGTCTTGATGCCGATTGACCTGCGAGAGATATGATCAGGCCAATGCCAGTTTAGGTTAGGATGGCATCTTTTCGAGTGACCTCGGTAATATTTTTGATAGAACTACTGTTGTGTTATTAAACCCTGTTTATGCATTGTATACCTATTTATAAAACCATTGATTTTTGTGTATGAGGAATGTTATGAAAGTGAATGAAGCCTGAGAAGTGTGTCAGGATCGTAGCAAATGGCAATCCGTAGTCTCTGCCTACCTCTCTGGGAAACAGGCGTGAATCTGTGTATGTATGTATGTATGATTTTTGAAAAACCTCGAGCCTGGAACTTTTGTTAAAGAAATGCTTGGAAACCATATACGACGCGAACAAATTATAACGAAGCTGAATTATATTTCAAATTGATAAGAATTTAATCCGATCCACTTAATTTAATCAAGTTATAGTTATATTATGAATAATAGCCCTAATACGACTATTAATAATATAATAATATCAGCCCTGTATTAAACTGTCCCACTGCTGGACACGGGCCTCTTTTAGGCCATACGACTATTAAAATATAATATTTATAAAAAGTAAATGAATTTGTCTAACAAGCTAAGCCTGTGAAGTTGTTTACGAAATTATTTTATTAACTAACAAATGTATAAATTTATATGCTAGATAAAAGGTATCTAGAATAATATAAATTTTAACGAAGTACTGTTATTATAGTTTCACGGTTATCATTACTTTAGAACATAAAACAGAAAATAAAAGCTCGTAACGGCATCTCTCAACTTTATACCTTTCTGTACTTTCTATAGAAATATAGTATAGAATTACTTTAATGTTCTGGTATTATTTATTCCATTTTATCTCTATCAGCAACGATATAATTTTACCATTAAAATAAATTCATATACATACATACATACATACATATAATTATATGTTATTCATCCGCGTTAATTCCATGAAATAAATATGCATACCAGGACAAATAATATTGAAGGTGTTAGTCCAGGACATGATCTATCCATACGGACACGGATAGCGTAGTGGTCGCCTCGCTACTGCCTCTACGCCACGTGTTGTGGGTTCGAATCCCACAAATTTTTGTTTGATCTGCTATTGATTCTTTCGTGTCAGGGTGTTCCTTGTGTCCCTTGTTCGAATGTTTCTTAAGTCCCTTGCGACACAGGATTTTTACCTAGAGCGGTATTTGTCTTTTTAAAAGAGAAAAGGTATGTAAAATTTCCCGTTCACATGAATCCCACCGCACGCATACGAAGATAAACTATCCTTGATTCACATCATGGTCTATCTATCAGGGTCTGTTTATCTGCCAAGTATCATCGAAATCGAGTACATAAATCTCATCACAATCTTCCACATCTATAATATTGGTAGGTATTAGAATAACTAAAGAATTATTTTTTCAAAATTGTATGAGTAAAAAAGGTATTAATTGATTTACTAACAATTTATTCTAACAAATTTTAAACAGATCGTATTTTAGAATTTTGAGAAAAGCCCTTCAATTTCTGTTTATAATTAAATTAAGAAATTTAATGTTCCTATTGCTTATCCGACATGGAAAGACTGTTAAAAATATTTACAATTTCTAATAAGATATATATATATATATATAGTACAGTATGTCTCTTTATTACAATATATCTACAATTATTATTATTAACAACTAATGATTTAAATCTGTTTTTCATTTTCCTTCCTTGGCTCATTAAGATCATCTTCCTCTTTCTTGACTGATTTCCTTACTCCTGTGAAAGAAAGAACAATAATTATATACTCAGTGATGCAGTGATACTAATTACGACTGCTGTGCATGATATCTCGGGTTCAGTTCCCATGCAAATTGTTATTGGGGTTATATATAGCTTAGGTGGTATTGGGATTTTCTTAACATCTATCATGAAAACACCAATACCACTTAATCACTTTGCAGCATCACCGGTACAAAGATTTAAAAAATAGTAAGCCCGGTAGACAGTAATAAGGCCGTATCATATGTGACCCAAAACCGTAGCTGATAAAATGTGGGAGTAATTCGCTCTTGCCTCTCCTTTTGGGAATAAAAGCATATGGAAGCTATTTAAAGAAATATCCTTATTTATTGAATGGTATATTCATAATTGGCGAACACGATGAATTTCGAAGCAATGAATAACGTAGGTTATTAAAAGAGGCTTTACCATTGAACCTGTGCAGTCTGTATCATTAAATTAAATACTACGAGTATGTATCACGAAGTAATCTTCCTTTTATTGGTCGTGTATAACAGGATTCACTTGAACAATAATATTTTCATTCAAGTAGAGTTTTCGTTACAAATAAAACATTATTTTTAAAAAGAGCTTCAGAAGAATGCAAGGAGAACAACCTAGTAACGGAATCTATTACGAATATGTAAATCATCTTCCATTTTTAAATATACTGTCTACCAGGGGATGTGTTCACTGCAGCACAGATATGCTATAGTTACCATATATCTATTATCATGCGTTAGTGATTAATTATGTTTCGTTAAACAGTACAGGAAAACATCGTGAGGAAACCATTATATTTGAAAGTTCTGTCAGCTCACAGTGAACCTGCGTAGTGGACTATGACCTGACCCAATTTATTTTAATTAGAGGCCCTTTGCTTTAGCAGTGATACCGTTCAAGATTAGGCTTAATAGTAGTATACATCAATTATTATTAGACGACGCACTTACCTTTTCCTAATATAAGTTTGAATAACGTAGAAAACGGTGCATCTATCACCAACGTCATTAAGAAAGCCACCGCCATCGTGAAGGCATAATGAGCCAAAAATTTGAATGTCTGAAACATTATATCATTATGTTATAAATATAAATAATTATATATGTACACATTCAGTGCTTATTAATCTTGCGCATGATTTATAAGCAGTGGGGTACATGGCGTTTTTAAGACACATACAAATTTGGTAGCAGATTATATAATATGTTAATGTCAAGCTGAACTAATGACTTCGTAAAGTTTACTACTAAGCTGTGGATTGGTGATCAGTAAAGTGTACTGGATAAAACTTATTAATTATTAATTAAAAAAGAAGTTCTAATGACCTGACCATAATGATTACGATACACTAATACTTATCATATTTTGTTACGAACTGTTGTAAATATAATATAATATAATATTCTATCACATACACACAACACCATCTAGCCCAAATTAAACAGAGTTTGACGTACTATGGGTACTAGACAATAGATAAACATAAATATATACTTTTTTTTAAAATACATACATCATATACATAGAAACACCCAGACCAACACAAAGATCCATGTTCATGCACACAAATGTTTGACTTGTGCGGGAATCGAACCCGTGACCTCATGCGCGGCAGTCGGTTACACTACGCCATCGAGGCCGACAATAGTAATGAAAGTACTTCAAATGCTGGACTAGACTGCCTCCTTTGTATAATAGTATATTCAAATCTTATAAAATGATTAATCTATTATGACAAATTGGTCATAAAAGTAAGGCAAATAAATAGGCAGAGAAAAACGACATAATATGCATACTTACAACTGAACCAGCAGAAAAGAATACGGGCGCCGTAGCAGTGTAGTTCACAGCAACCAATAACATGTAGTGGAATAGAAATATAGCATAAGAAAGTCTAGCATGTATCTTCCAGACTTGCAGAGATAGAAACCAGTTGATTGGACCTGGAAAACAATAATCAAGATTATTTAAAGGCTACCTTGCTTCCTTGATCCAGCTTTGTAAATACTGATCCTAAGTGACTAAGTTCGATTCTTGGTAAGGTTATTAAGTGTTTGTTGATGAACAGTTATCAGTATCAGAAAATAACTTTGAGGCAGAAAGGTCACATCCGGGAATAAAACATCTGGCAGGAAAGTAGTGAAATCTTTCTTTGAAGAGATGAGTTAAATATTTACATGAAGGCTAACATTAGCTTCACGTAGATAGTCATATTATGTTATACTAGTTTTCACTCGCGGCTTCGCTCGCGTAAATGTAGGTTAAGTTAGGTTATTTTTCCTGGGTACGAAAGAAAAAAAAATATAAAAAAATAAAAGGTTTGCAACAGTTATTTTTTCTGGATGAAAGGTACCCTATGTCCTATTCTGTATCCCTGACAACGTGTATGCAAAATTTCATGTTGATCGGTTGAGTAGTTAAGGCGTGAAAGCGTAACAAACAAACAAATTCATTTTCACATTTATAATATTAGTTAGGATTAGGATGCAATGTAGAGGGTCTCGGGTTCGAACCCATGTCGCGCCCCTCTGACTTTCGGAAGTTATATGGTTTTTCGAAATTATGTGCGTATTGATTGACAATTATCGCCTGGTCTCGGAAAGCACGTTAAGCCGTTGGTCCCGGCTGCCATGAACATCTATGGCATTCGTTATTGGGAGAGTGTCGACACAAAAGATCGCACTGGGTCGAAGTGTCGCCGGTCTGCACTGACTGGCCCCCGCATAAGATAACTAACTAACTAGGATTAGGATTTAAGATAGTTTTGTTGCTAAGCTATGAAAGACCATGTTTGTGTGTTAAGTGACTACTCAGACCGTGAACGTGTAGTGTGCCATAATATTAATACCATAATAAATGTTTTAACTGCAAAGCGAGTGTTACTAAGCAAGATTTCTCCTTTCATGTGACAAACAAAGGTTAATCTATATCATATTAGATTCCAATACTCTTATGGTAATCCTAACTAATATTATAAAAGCGAAAAGAGTTTGTTTGTTACCTTTTCACGCCTAAACCACTACACCGATCATCCTGAAATCTTGCATATACGTTGACAGGTGTACAGAAACGGACATAGGCTACCTTTCATCCCGAAAAAAATACTGTTCCCGAGGAAAACAATAATAACGTTCTTATGATAATAGATGGCGCCACGTGTCTTTCAAATCATGATTGAATTATATTATTATATTATTATTACCCGAATTGATTGTCAAATTCTAAATAACGCGAGCGAAGCCGCGGGCAAAAGCTAGTATAAAATGTAAGCGAAAAAGTAGTCATATAGGATAAATTCCTAAGGCTGAGGTTTAATTTAAATGACCAAATATGTATATTTTGTAAAATGGACGACGACGCGGACACTGTGTAAAATAAACTCCAATAATACAATTACTACACATAAGCTACACCAAATGAGTGCTTGTTAGTTTATAGAGAAACAGTTTCTCCAGATTCATGCATTCATAATATGTACTGAGAGATGTGTATGCTGTATGTGACAACCTAGATCATAGGTATATATTTTACTTGCTTTTTAACCGCGGCTTTGCTCGCGTGAAAGTAGTTAGCAATAGTACTTTTTAAAAATTAAGTATAGCCTGTGTTGCTCGGTGATAATATAACTTTCTAATAGTAAAAACTTTTGTAATCGGTTGAGTAGTTTCTGAATTAAATCCTTACAAATAAAAAATCAAACAAAAAATCAAGTCTTTCCTCTATATAATATTAGTATAGACAAACCTGCAAATCCATTCACACATGCGTATATCAAACTTCCAATGGCAACTGCCCAAAAAGTTCTAAAGAAAGCATTATAAAAGCTGGACATAAATTGATTGTCCCAAGTAGGTTGGGCTATAGGAAGGTTGAAGTACATGAGGTATGAAGTAAGGGTGAAGAACGATGCCCAAAAGACGATGACACGAACCTGTTGAAAACGATAAACAAATGTTTATAAAATTTGATGATGACATCCAAATTTTATCAGTATTACAGCATAATATCAATAAGAGATCATAAAATTATGCCAGTGTATAAAAGGCTCGCTCTGTTACTCGAAAACTAAATATACAATATATTCATCTTCTTCTTGTTAAATTTACAGAGGTAACCATACTGCAGTGTGCGGTGATGATCCTAAATCGCATACCCTAAAAAATAATATTTCATTTTTACTGCTGATAAATAACAAATTTAATATCAACACGTGTCGCGCAACTTTCTAAAGTAACTTGTATGCAACGATTATTTGATACACGCGTCGCCAAGCTACAATAGCAAGGAATACATCATACTGCGCATGCGCAGCGTTTTACCTATTTACTATCTCTAAACATTACATTAATTTGTATTAAATAAATGCAGATTAGTAAATTTCATTGTTGTACCAACAAATTGGTGATTATGCAAATCAATACGTTATAAACAGTAACGAATATTTAAACAAAAAATTGTTGATGTAATATATATGTATATTACTACCAACCCCTTCGAGGACACAGATTTTGGTATGATCAAATATCATTGACTTTTACCTGCTTTACCTTTCCTACGATGATAAAGCTTTACACTTATTATCCTAGTTATCGTAAATATGAGATCAATGAATAACAATTAATACACGGACGATTTCATTAAAATCTCTACGTACTACATACTTTAAGTATGAGATTAATGATGCCCAAGTTAGTAATGATCCAACTTTACCCCCGTTATTTTCGTCTTCGACACCCGTACTATATACCCGTAGATCATGCCAACGAAGAAAGGCGGCGCTCGAGTTAGTGTGTTCACGTAGTAATAATTTACGTAGTTACGCATCTCGTCTTCACGACTGAAACAAAATTCATAATTAAAAATAAATTATTGTATATTATTATTTTGTTTCTGTTTTCTAATATTTTAGGTATAGGTTAGTTTTAATAATAGTGTAAATTAAGAAGATCTAATTAAAAATTAAAAACAAATATCAATATTTTTTCATGTCAGACATTGCAGTTAACAACGTAAACGATTGGCATGTACTTAATATGTGTTAGTCACATAATTGTATTATTAAGATAGCAAGTTACAAGAAAAGACTATTATATTTAGAATATCTCTTGAAGTAATGAGAAAACCGTAACTGTTTCAAAATAAATGAATTGAAGTTCAGCGATAAAGATAAGATAAAGATAAAGATCAGTTTATAAAACATGAGTACATTTACATAAAATGCATGATGTTATAGTACATTAGCGGCTCATCATGTTTTACCCTTAGGGTATACAAATATTCAAAATTATGTTACTAGAAATAATTGATTTGACGCACATAAAATTTCAAAGGTGTCATTTTAAAAAAGAAAATAGTATTATTAATAATATTCATAATATAGTACATGCAAGTAAAATTAAAAATAAAGATCTAATATCATTAAAATTATAAAATATGCATGTCAAAAATAAAGTAAAAATTAAAACGATAAAATGTCAGTTAATAAAGTCAGTAGTCACATAATGGTAAAATGTCCGATATGTAACGAAATTATGATTATGATAGTATTACAAATGGTCATTCAAAAAATCAATTACATTATAATAAGCCTTGTCAACCAAAAAGGCCTTTAACAGATTTTTAAATACATTTATGTTTTTCTGTTTCCACTCTTTTGGAATTTTATTATAAATAATTGGACCCATACAAATTAAGCTCTTATGCATAAGTGCGGTCCTTGACTTGTGAATACGTAATTTGTTATTATCACGTATGTTTCGATTGACTGTGTCAGACAGCTTAGGAAATAAATGCGGATTACTTCTTACAAACAACTTCAGAACTTGGTCGAGTTCAACGCCAAGAAGACCCAGGCATGCGCGTTCTCAACAAAAAAGTCTCCGTTCCTTCCCCTCCCTTCTCTGAAGAACACTCCACTGGTGATACGTGACAGTCTCTCCATCTTAGGTATGGATCTTTGCCGCTCCCTTAACCAGAAAAGCTATATCGAGAGCGTCATTAAGCAAGCTTCGCGAAAACTCGGAGTTCTGAACAGGGTGAGGCGGTTCTTCACGCCTGGGCAACTGTGCCTATTGTATAAGGCACAAGTGCGCCCTTGCGTGGAGTACTGTTCTCATCTTTGGGATGGCTCCGCGCAGTACTTGCTGGACGCTCTCGACCGGTTACAGCGGCGGGCTGTCCGTATCATCGGAGATCCAGAGGTCACGAGTTCACTGGAACCTCTGCAACTCCGTAGAGACATTGCCTCATTGGCATGTTTCTACAGAATATACCACGGGGAGTGCTCTGAAGAGTTATTCCACCTTATCCCGCCCTCCCCTTTCCTATACAGAACAACGCGTGCTGGGCTCAGATGCCATCCTTACACGGTAGAGTCGATTAGAGCGCGTACCAAAAAGTTTGGGTCCTCATATCTCTGCCGAACGACCAAGGCATGGAATTCTCTGCCAAGGCACGTGTTTCCTTCTTCCTTCAATCCTGGGTTCTTTAAGCGGGGCGTGAAAAAGCATCTTCTCAGGCCGTCAAAGTAGAGACCTCAACATCGCCTCGGCTACTGTGGGGGCGATGTGGAGGCCACTGCTCTTAGACCACACGACTGCTTACCATCAGGTGGAGTGTGGTCATTTTGACGAGCAAAATAAAAAAAAAATAAAAAAAATAAAAAAAAACATAGCTACTTCAAAAATGTATAATGGCGGTAGTGTTAGAATCCGGTGCTTGATAAACAATGGTTTACAACTCTCTGTATTTTGAATTATAAACATAGAACGTATGCAACGTTTCTGAATTTTAAATGCTATATCTTTATTTGTTGAATTACCCCAAAATATTAATCCATATCTAAGTGCAGATTCGATTAGGCCATAATATGCAGTAAGTATTGCATCGGTGTTCACAGTTTGTGCAAGTTTGTATATAGCGTAGGATAGTGAGCTGATTTTATTACTCAACTTATCAATATGTTCTTTCCAGTTTAACTTTTGGTCAATATAAGCCGAGAAATCGAGTACTAGTTACTTCATTTATTTCAATGTTGTCGTGTATAATATTGAAATTTGATTGATTTTGTGACTTTTGTCTGAAATGCATTATGTTTGTTTTAATTATATTGATTTTTAAATTATTATTATTAAGCCATGAAATTATTGATGTCAAAGAATTTGTTATGTCAGATTTATAATAGTCAATATCCTTACACGCTATGGTCACAGTATATTATTATTTAGCGAATATATTATATCGTCAGCAAATATATTATTATTTAGCGAATATATTATTTCTTTATATTAGGTATGAGAAATTTAAGTTATACGCCTATTGCCTAGACCCTATTTGCCTAATATATATATATTAGTCTGCTTCTTTCATTAATATACGTATGATTCTAATGAAAACTGATGTTTCAAATAGATAACATTCTATTAACTACATACCCGGCAGCAAGCATCACAGGTGGAAATTTATTAATAAATATATATATCGCTGAAGCAGTAAGGACACTTAGAAATCCAGCAATCAATGCAGTCCATGCAATCTTCCTGTTGCCCCAAAGGACCCAAACTAAGATAACTGGAGACAAAATGTGAAGCTGAACGTCGATAGCCAGATACCAGGTTTGGACGATACACTGGAAATAAATAAAATATTTAATAAAGAAGTCATAAAATTCACCTACTACCATGTTTCATGCAAATAAATAATCATTTTATTTCATTTCATTTCAAAATTATTAAATGTTATTTACAAAACAAAATATGAAGAAATTATTTAATGAAATTTTACACGATTATTTGAAACTAATTTATACCTAAAATATTATTAAACAGAAATAAAAAAGAAATCCTTACTAATATTATAAATTCGAAAGTAACTCTGTCTGTCTGTTACCTTTTCACGGCTAAACCACTCGACCGATTTAAATGAAGTTTAGTACAGATATAGTTTAAAACCTGGGAAAGGACATAGGCTACTTTTTATTGATGTAGGTACCACGCGGGCGGAGCCGCGCGCAAAAGGTAGTATTAAATCTAAAACTCTCTTATAGACGTCATAGAATTCCTCCGTATCACTGTCGACTGGTAGTGTGTCCAAATAACTTGCAGCATTGCCACGATAACATAATAAAATTGTTAATCTTACTATCATTGCTGGGTTCATATAATTCTGTATATGCAGTAACGTAGACCACCATGTTGCTCTACAATTGTTAACTTGGTTGGTCACAATAGTCCAGTTGGGTCCATCAGTCATGCGGTTCAAATATGAAGCCTCCAACAACACAGCCACGGCTAGCAGTGGAAACATGCGCAGTAAACGATTCAAATAGAAAAGGTGTAGGTTTTTCAGAAGAGTCTCTGAAAGTCACAAGAAGAGGTTGGATTTCGATTACCAGGTCTGATGATTATAACTAATAGGAAAATAAAAGGGCCAAGAATCGGACCTTGTGAAATGTCTTAATGATTTTGGCATTCATATAATTTTAAATAAAGCAATAAGCGATCTTCTTAACACCACATTAGTAACTAAACACAAAGATAACACTTTCTACAAAACGTGCAAAGTATCGTTACATATCATAATCCTTACTTCCTTATCCTTACTAATATTATAAATGCGAAAATGAGTTTGTTTATTTGTTTGTTTGTTACGCTTTCACGCCTTAACTACTCAACCGATCATCATGAAATTTTGCATACACGTTGTCAGGGGTACAGAATAGGACATAGGGTACCTTTCATCCAGAAAAAATAACTACTGCAAACCTAACCTAACCTAACCTACATTTACGCGAGCGAAGCTGCGGATGAAAACTAGTATAAACATAAAACAAAAAAATATAAATAAATAAATAAAAGAATAACACCGAATACAAAATATTGAAAGGTGTCAGTATCACAGCCATCATATTCATCGTTTACATGACTCTATTCTAAAATAATGACGACGTTAATAGGTGACACTTGAGATGACTGACGCCTTTGTCTCTACATCTCAACTTCAAGATTGAAGAAAATTAAGATTAATTTTCTGTAAACGATGTATTCAAGACATTTAATTTTATAAAGCCTAATTAACCGTCTCGTACCAATTATCAACAATATCATAATTAGATTCATTCAAGCTCAAAATAAAGCGACATAATGTTGGTTAGGTATATAATATTATTTTACACTGGCTTTTGCCCGCCACTTCATACGCGTAGAATTTGGAAATAGGCGAATATTTATTTCATATTTTGCATGTCAGAAAAAGATTATCTGCCCGCGTAATAATCAACTTATAGATAGCGTATCAAGGTGAAACATCTACCAGAGTTTCAGTAAGACCTCCAGCAATACAACTGTGAAAACCGCATTCAATTTCATGCAGTAGTTTTTGTGCAATTCGCGTACAAACATACAGACAGACAAGAATTCTATAAATATTTATTTTGGCTTATAAAGACCACTCACATTATATTTCTTATACAAGGTTATTCTTAGTATTATGAAAACCTCTCAGGGGGTGATTATACTTGTTAGTATGAACAACTTTTGTTCTGGGACATTGCCGAAGTCGTGAAAAAAAATCAGCTTATCCATACATTTTGTCGAGGTCAAAGTCCAATTTTGTATGGAACAGCTGTTTGTTTTTCGCGATTTTGGCAATGTTCCAGAACAAAAGTTGTTCATAATAACAAGTATAATCACCCCCTGAAAGGTTTTCACTTTACTAAGAATAACGTTGTATATCTCCTATGCATAAACATCGATCAGTTACAATTTTATATTTCAATAAGATCAGACTACATACGTAGCTATAGGTATACATAAGCCACACCTGTGTACCACCAGAACATTATACAGCTGTATTTCGCCTATTTTTGGTAAGTTTTATTTAGGCTCTACGTTATAGGGTCCAGGCTTTTAACCTCTATCTTTTTTTTTTTTTTTTTTTTTAAGTCATTTATTCACTTGTAATATTAATAGTACAACATATAAATTTCCTCGCCAAGCTACACAGCTTGTTGGCGAGATGCGCTCGCTAACAATTATTTATTAAACCTTAAAACTAATTATTATTAGATATATATCTACAATACAATACAATACTAATTTTTTGTATCGACTGCATCGCGGAAGTGGACCTCACTAATAGTAATGTCAACAACTCCAAGCAGTAGACTCTTTAGCTTTGCTTTTAACAATGTTTTACTTATTTTAGGTTGTGTTCTTAATAATTATATCTCGTTATATATTTTTGGGACTAGATATTCAGTCATTCTCGCTCCATAATAGGTTTTAATTTTTGGTTTAAGCAGCTTTCCTTTCCTTACATTTCTTGTGTTATATGGGTTATCAATCCTAACTTTATCATCATCAGTATAATAATGTTCCATGGCTATTAAGAAATTTACTTTTAAATCTACCGGCAATATTTTACATATAGGATACAGTTTTTCATAGTCTTTATTGCACATTGATTTTACTTTTTCACTAACTAAATATTTAATAAGTCTCGTTTGAATACATTTTATCTCTCTAGTGTATGTTGTAAATGTACGTCCATATACACTAAGACCGTAGCTGAGTATTGAGTCTGCAAGAGCATAATAAACCATCAACTTTGTATGTTTGTTAATAATGTTCTTCAGATGGTAAAATTTACCTAGTACTGCTCTAAGCCTCTCGCAGACTTCATTAACATGTGGTTTCCAATTGAAATTTCTATCTACAGTCAGTCCTAAATATGTATATGTATTAACTGATTCTATGTTAGTACAGCGGCAGTTTATCTTATTGCTATGTAAACAATCATATGTGTGGCCTGTAATTATTATTTCGCTTTTATTAATAGATTTAGCACACTGGTTGTAGGGCGAATGTATATGCATGTATTTAGTTTTAACTAAATTTAAAATAATGCCATTGTCGTGCGCCCACTGCGTTATACTTTAAAAGTCACTTTGTATATTTGCTTTGGCCTCGGATACATCTTTAGATGCACATAGTAAGCACATGTCATCTGCATACATATACACCCGGCACTTGTTTACAACATTAGTAACGCTGTTCACGTGCATTATGTAGCCGACGAGAGACTCTTCCCCCGCGACTCCATTTACCTCCGTACGAATCTTTCTGTTGGTAAGATAGTTTTTGAACCAATCGTTCGTGGGTCCACGAATACCGCACTCCTCCATAGCTTGAAGCAACAAATTGTGGTCCAGCGTATCGAAAGCTTTTTTATAATCTATAAAAAGTGCTAGAACCTGCTTACCTGAGTTGAGACTCTCGTTGACATAGTCCGCAAAGCGAGTCAGTGCCGTGACTATCGACTTCATATACGTCATTAATTTATTGTTAAAAATAATGATTTATAACTTAATGTAATTTAATACTCACTTCCATTTAGTTTGCCAATGGTTGTATATACAACTAAAAATCCGCTTAGTGTGAAAAATGTGTCCACTGTATAGTGTGCCCCACCAACCCACAAAAATTTCCAAGATCTTGACCACTGCAATTAAAATAAAAATAATATCAGTCCTCTTTATAAATGATTATACCATCTGCTGATCACTGATCTCCAGCCGAAATAAAGGCTCTGGGCAATGTCTACAAAGCTCGCCATGTGTGGATCGGTATACTGAGGCACAAAATTAATTAATATAGAGGACGTACGTGTGTTATCAATTATTGAGATTATCATGTAGACTAAGAACAGCTGTTCGTGGACCACACAAAGTTTTATCTTGTATCGGGATCGAGACCACGACTATAACGCACTGTCAGTGGCGATGCGACCAATTAAATAACTGCGCCATTTATGCTCATATTTTTAATAAATGTATATAGGTTTATAATCAAATATCAAAAAAGGATGGCTTTAAAGGAATAATAAATATCCCTAGTTAGTCAAAGTTACAATAGAAACAACAAGTACATTCAACTGAATAAATACCGTCAAAGCGTCAAGTGGATTTGAAACAGTCATTTCAGTTGTGAATGCATGTCCAAGTACTACCCACGCCATGGCCAATGCTCTGATGCCGTCAACACATTCTACTGAATCAGGTCCTGAAGTAAATTTCATTAACCGACGTCCATTTGTGTATACTGAGAACGATTTGCTGATCACGCTTAAGGTTTTAGGATCTAAAACAAAACAAAATAAGTCACAAATGTATAAATTACAGATAACTAAGTTACATGTGATAATGGTGATGTAGACAAAAAAATGGGTACCTGTTTTTTTTATAAATGTGTGCCATAAATCATAGGCTGTGCTGACCAAAGTTATAAGACCGAAAAGACAGAATACTGCTCTGCAAAATAAAAATTATGCTGAACATACTTACATAGATACAACAATTTTGGTTTGCAAACAAAGAATAGGGAAGTAGACACACAACTTTTTTTTATTTAATTCGTATAGTTACGTTACTCAAACTTCAGAAAACAAAAACTTTTTGAACCCATCTCCAAATTAAATAAATTGCAAAAATTTTAAATCTTGTAGTAGGGGTACATATCAAATGACAAAACAGGATACACGGTACAAACTGTGACGTACCATTTAAATGCAGCAGTGCAAATTAGATAGCAAGATATCCCCACTGCATACTCAATATTTCTAATCCCAAATTTAAAATATTAAGTACTTAATCCATTATTTTGCAATTTTGATATTGTTTGCACGAAAAGATTTCTTTTGATTTCTATTTGCTCTTGTATGTAAAATAATATACAATATCAAACAAAGGCAATTCCCGTATTGTATACTTACATTGCTGCATAATCAGCTGGTGCTCTAGGTTTATCATTCGGGAGTCGACAATACGCATCAGAATATGCAAATCCAACAGCAGATATGTTGAATAGAAAAGAGTCGAACGCTTGTCGAGTTGTACAAGGCTTAGGAATACAGACTGCCAGCGTAAATTGTAATGCAGAAAATGGACTGTCTGGTGATATCCTACAAAAGATTTAGATTAGACATCAATAATATTCCTTTCGTAATCCATATCCAACCAGCTCAGGATAAAAATTTAAAATATATTGAATACAGCGAATTTTATCAAAGAATTTGTATGTACGACTATGCAAAAATCCTATGTGTTTGACCCGGCCTCGTAATCCGGGGACTCACAAACGAGATAACCCAACCAGCTTTATAATTATTACTATGAAGTGAATTGAATTGGCTTTTCACTGCTATGGATTGAACGAGCACAATGAAATAGTCGCATGGAGTATGTTTGTTCAGTACCTTTCTTTACGGCGCGCATTTCTTTATTATTTGTTTTTTAACGAATCGCACAACAATAAGTTTAAGTACTGACATTTTTTTCAAATTTAGTTAAGCTGCACTGAAAATTGGTTTAAATGCCACCTTGCGACGCACATTTGAACGAGAAACGTATAATATTGTTAAAGTAACTCTAAAAGTTGCCACTAGATGGAAACGAACTGGACTTCTAAGGTCTGTGCCAAACGCTAGAGGTATCATAGTACTCCATAGTTGTACTAGATGTCGCTTATACTACTTAGCTTGTTGACTATTTTTGTTTTATTGGTGTAATCAGTGTGAATATTGTAAAATAAACATGTTCAGAAATTACGATATAAAGATTACCCAAATTATTTCGAAAAATGTCCAGATTTGTAGGTGTGGTTTTTTGATGTTGGATCCTAAACTAAAAATAATTCGTATATTTACCTCTCACTATCAGTTATTCCTGTGTATGATTTCACCGCCTTCTTCATAACGTAGTATTCTTCCAGACTTCTTATAGTTTCATTATTCAAGCTCAATTCGCCTGGATCGAAATTCAATTTTTCTGGCAAAGTATGCAATTCTGGTAACCCAAAATTTTGATTCATTGGTACACGAATCACACAATATTTCCCTTGCAGTTCAGAATCTTGAAGTTGTTGATTGATATTGATGCATTGATGATAGTTTCCCATGTCTATGGTGTTTCCTTCGAGAATTCCTTTAGGAATCCGGATGCCAGCATCTGCGACTAATAAGCAAAAATAATAAATACTACCTTGTCATTTTACTAAAAGCAAATGCTACCTAAATTCATGCTGTACAAAACTGTAACACTCGCAATGTCAATCAGCTAAATGTTTTAAGCTGTGTATGATACATAAATCTTCTTCTTCCTAGCCTTTATTATTCCCAAGTCAGTCTAACCGGATTTGACTGGATATCAGTTTTTACACGGAGCGTCTGCCACCTGATCTCCACAACCTGAAGGCTAACGATACCCTAAGGCTAGACCAGTGTCAGGATATTAGAGGGCACTGACCTCCCAAAAACGACTGCCATAGATGTTCATGGTAGCCGGGACCGACGGCTTAACGTGCTCTCCGAGGCACGGTGCAGGCAATAATTGGCAATCAATACGCACATAATTTCGTAAAGTCATATAACTTCCGAAAGTCAGAGGTGCGCGGACGTGGGTTCGAACCCGAGACCCTCTGCATTGCAGTCTGTTGGTCTCCCCACTGAGCTATCCCTGCTTATACTATTTATGTATCATAAATAAAATAGTATATATTGCATACTTATGATACATAAATAGTATGTAATATATAAAAACTTAAACAGCAGACGCACAGTCGCACAACTGCGTTGAAACGCAGTTAACATTGAACAAAATTCTCGTTTCCATTTTATATAAGTGAATGCATGAACGCATCATGAATTAAGTAACTCTAACATTTGTCCAACCAATCAAATGTGGATAACAACATTGACATAATACCAAGCACAGTTAAGATTTTTGCTTTAAAATAAACTCATTTTCCAGTTGTAATAATCTATTTGTAGTATAATGAGGTTTCAAAGCAGTAAAGCTTGCGTCTGCTGTATCCAATTCCTGAATTGGACTTAAAAGTATTGAGTTATCTGTAAAATACTTACTAGCTACATGGAATTTGAAGCTGTGCCAGGTAAACGATGGTTGGCTTGCCCCTATTATGAAGGTCCAAAGCGAGTGCTAGTGTAAAGTGTGCGCAATACACATCTCCTTAGAGGATATAGGAGTGAGATCAGAGACAGATCACTTATTAATATTGGTTGTTTAACTACATATTCTAGTCGAGCATCAGATGCAGACTCCATTGCTAATCTGTCAAGTCTTAGAATACCAGAAATAATTAAAAATCTATTCTGACCGCCGGTGTACCGCTGCGACCCAATAGGTTAATCATCGTAACATAAACAAAAATTGCACTTACAAGTCATAGTTAAAAGAGGTGTCCTCCGTATAAAATCTATTTGCTCGGCACATAGTTCATCATCTAGCACTTCATCATATAAACTTTGGTTGATAGCTTGAGTGGGCGACTCAAAATCAATATATCCATTTACGAAACTAACTATTACACTAACTAAAACTATGCAATGATAAGCTTTATAACCCATATTTTTAGTATCACGTCCTATTTCAAAATAATTTGCTATAAAGACATTGTTATTTATGAAAGGAATTGCGATCCACGTATTTCTATCTGTTTCGATAGAGTGGGACAAAGTTCTACAAATATTGATTAGATATTTTATCTTATCGTAATGAGCCAAATTGAAAAAATCAATATCTGATTTTAATACATACATATTTAATCAACCATACCTTAATTTCACATTAATCCGCAACATGTTTGTCTTAACCTCATTTAATGATTATAAAGAGGTAGATTATGGGTGACGTACGCAATTACTTGATGCAACGACTAATGAACGTTCTGGTACTCCAAGCTGTCACTCATTTACTGGAGGGAAATCATTTCATTTACTTTGAAAATAATTACTGATACACTTATTCTACGACTCTTTTTGAGTTTAATAACAATGAATGGATGTCTTTCATCCTTTTTCATTCTGCCCTCGTGGTGGTAAACGCCTGTTCGCGACAAAGGTTTGAAGAAACTAAGGTTTGAAGTAAACTTAAAAGATTTGGGTATTTGGTTACTATTCGAATGGTCATTAGTGAAAACGAATTGATTATCATTCGGATACGTGATCAATATTCGAATTTATTTTCGCAAGCAATTGCATATCACTTGCCGTACCAAACACCAAGTAAATAATTATTGTATTTTTTTAAACAACTGCCGCTTTATTAATATTGCAATAGTCAATAACACAAAGAAGATTCAGAATCAGAATATCCAATTATGAATCTTAAAATACCCAGGTCAGGATCTAACCTACTACTACTCCGGCGAGGCGACCATGTAAATGAATGCGCGATCTATGCATTCAATTATTAAGTAAATAAAAGCGGTGTCAATGATAGACCTAATTAGGCTTTAACGTCTATATCATCATAACTTCTATATTATTTTCTTTTATATTTTAATAGCACTGTCAGTATCGCGCTTTTTCATCATCATTTCAGCCGAACGACGTCCACTGCTGGACAGGCCTTCTCCAAGGTTTTCCACAGACACCGGTATTGGGCCACCCGCATTCAACCGCTTCCCGTGACCCTTACCAGGTCGTCGGTCCACCTATACGCCCGTATAAGGTGGACAAATGATATGATCACTTTGATAATTTAGCAGTATTGAATAAGCCCTTATTCAATACTGCTAAATTATCAAAATGATCATATCATTTATTATCACGTAGAAATTACCAGAACAAGCGTTTAGGCTAGTAAATATGCTAGTATAGAGTTTATTTTACTATGGTTATGATTCCGTCATTACTAAATTATAATTTACTAAAATCATGGTATTATACTTAAATTTTATTATCATATCAACTAACATTAAATTATATACAAATATAATAAAACAATATAATATTCTACTCGTCAAAACGAACAAACTAGAGTAACTGTCCTAGAACAAACACTTGTAGAAAGCTTTGAGCTACTTTAATTGGAGTAGAGACCTACTATAGCTGAAGATAAATAAATTAAACTTGTTTATCAGTGTCCTTGGGTGGTCCAATAATATCATCCTCGTGTTTCTTGATAGATTTCTTTGCACCTGTAAAGAAATATCAGTATTATATAGTAATCATACATAGTTAGATACACATTTATTACAGGCCTAACATAAAAGTAGCGTTTACACTGATAAACGTTAATATGCATCCAAAGGCTCTCCCTACACTCCTGCACTAGGATAAAACCGGTGTCGCGGAGGTTTTACAAACATTCAAACAATGGACACAAAGAACATCTACACTCAGAACAATTATTTTTGAATCACATACATTTTTGTCCCGTGTGGGTATCGAACCCACAGCACTCGGCGCGGCGCAGTGGCAATTGCGAGGCAGTCATTTAAACCATTCCGCCACCCGTGCAGTCATGATTACACATTATTTATTTAAAAATGTGACAATTACCTTTGCAATTGAAGCTTAACTTACTTTTAACTTTTATTGATTGAAAAGCTATGTCAAAAAGAAGAAAGGAATTGTTATTTCTTCTTTAGATAGATTCTGTAGTAATTGTACTATAGAATCTTATTGACTATTTGTCTATCAAGAAATCTACGCATTTTTATAGACCCAAGACACTTACCGCCTCCTAATATAAGTTTAAATAAAGTTGAACATGGTGCATCTATAACCAGCGTCAACAAGAAAGATACAGCCAAGCAGAAAGTATAGTGCGCTAGAAATTTAAAAGTCTGAAATAGGAAAACATGAAATTAGAAATAAATTACAAGTAAAAAAAAAACAATTTGTATTTACACCAAGAGAGATTAGCAGTTTACATATTAAAGTGCGCTTTGCAGTACAACATTTTGCAGATCTTAAAATAGTTATAAATCACATTTGTAAATGTTATATGAAAGAATACTTACAACTGAACCAACTGAGAAGAAAAGAGGTGTTACTGCAGTAGAATTTATAGAAGTCATCAACATATAATGGAACAAATACATTGCATAAGAAAGACGAGAGTGTATTTTCCACACTTGCAATGATAGAAACCAGTTTATTGGTCCTGTAAAAAAAAATCACAATATTAGTGTTTCTTATTTTTGACATAGTATTAGATCGTGAAGTCTTCATATTTTTACGAACCTGCGAATCCATTTACACAAGCGTATATGAGACAACCAATTGCGAGGGCCCAAAAAGTTCTAAAGAACGCATTGTAGAAGCTGCTCATAAACTGATTGTCCCAAGTCACTTGACTGATAGGGTAGTTGTAATACATGAGAAACGTGGTGAGACTAAAGAAGGCAACCCAGAAGATGACCATACTGACCTGTAATAGAATTAATTAAGCTATAATGATTGATTATAACAAATATTGATTAAGAATAAGTTTAGTAATAAAGATATGCTAAATTAGGATTAATAATAATTAATCTATTTTAAACTGAAATTAATTAATACATATTTTTATTTTTATTTCATACCTGCATAATTATATTATATAATTGCCGATTTTCGAAATCATATTTCGAGATTCCTATAAAAGATCAGTAGATATTGGTTATTTAAAATTACTTTTATTTCGAGTAAGGTCTGTATATATTAATAATAACATTTAGTATTAATAATCTACATGAATACCTTTTATACATTTAGAGTTTTTCCTGCAGTCGTTACTGCATCTAGCCATAACTATGTGATAGCCGTTGTTTCTCATAATTTAAGAAACCATATTTAGTTTGATATTTCTAAGCAACTATACAAGTTAAATATCATCGGATTCAGATTTGCAATTAACAAAATATTGTTAGAAATGTTTGTATTTTTAAACAAACTTTTCTAACAAAACAAAACACTATGTTAATAATTTTCTTCACACGTAACGGCAAGAGCGTAGATTCAGACCCAATAGGTACCTATAATCTACTAAAAAAATATGACTTCTTGCTTTATTTATAACTCATTTTGCAAGCGCAATACGCAAGCGACTATTGGTTAATCTTACCCCAGCCAATTTTGTCTTGGACTCTCGTACTATGTAGCCAAAGACCATGCCGACGATAAAAGGAGGCGCTCGTGTTAGCGTATTGACGTAGTAGTAAATCAGGTAGTTCATCATCTCGTGTTCACGACTGAAATAATGATATTCCAAAAGTCAATAACTATTTATTCTTTCAATGATTAGAATCCTGAGCCAATGATAAAATCATGGTATCGGGGTCCTGAGTATCAAGCTTTGGCTAGGGGATTAAATTATATATAATCTAGCTTTGAACAAGTACGTAGAAAAGACGCATTGCGTGTTGGACAACAAGTACATAATTATATGATATGGAAGTCATCAAATTATACATATTCGCGGGTTAAAATTTAACCATTTTTGGAGCTGAATTGATGTCTTGCAATAAATGCGTTTCTCTGTGTTGTGTAAGTTTAATTTTCGCTCCAGCTGGTGGGTAATCCACTAATCTTCATAAGTGATATTTACTCTGCATCCTTAACTATAAACAACTTACCCAGCAGAAATCATGGCAGGTGGAAATTTATTTATGAAGATATATATTGTAGATGCAGTAAGGACGCCAAAGAATCCAACAATTAACGCCGTCCATGCAATTTTTCTCTTACCACAAAGTACCCAAACTAGAATTATTGGGGATAAAATGTGGAGCTGAACGTCTATAGCTAGATACCACGATTGACCGATGCACTGGAAAATAGAAAATAAATATTTCTTTACATATCGTAATTAATATTATAATTGCAGATATAAGTTTATTTGATTGTTACGCTAGTTTAGAATACAAGGTAATATGACATTAGGTACCTTTCATCCAAGAAACAGTACTGTTCCAGAACGAAGGAAGCCGTGGGCAACAGGTTCCTTCCAAATATCCATCCAATATATGAATGTTACAAATAATCCTAATAATACTATATGGATAATTGTATGATTGTTACCAGATAGTATTGTCTGGTAACAATCATACAATATCCATTAAATACATTAAACCTTTAATGTTTTTGTGTCTTTGTTCAATCACACGTAAATGACCAATTACGTGATTGAGTTATGAACATACATTTAATTGGAATAATAACAAATATATACAAATGTAATAAGAATTTATCCAAATAGATTGTAATTAAATTTAAAACACAGGTAGATTATGCCCTGGATTAACAAGAAGGTTTTTTTCCATTCTGATATCAACCAGCAGGCGCACTTGTAGTGTTTAAACGTAGTATTTAGGACACTTCATAATTGAAATATTTGAAACTCACCGTAAAATCTGGATTCATATAATTCTGTATATGTAATAAAGTGGACCACCATGTTGTTCTGCACCTATTAACCTGATTGGCGGCAATAGTCCAGTTGGGTCCATCTGTCATTCGGTTCAAGTATGACGCTTCTAGTAATACAGCTGCGGCTAGTAGCGGAAACATACGCAGCAAACGATGCAGATAGAAAAAGTGAATATTTTTGAGCAGGCTTTCTGAAAGGATTTGTAAGAATATAAAATTGTACAAACAAACATTCCTTATTATATTAACTAGTGGTCGCCTAGTGCTCGAAATTTGACCAAAGTTTGCCTTTAAGATATTCCTGATATATATAATTATATATTGATATATGTAACCATAGTTACTGGCTTCGACTGCGTGTGTTAAATGCATGGTTGTAAGCGTGTAGTGCTTTTTCATTAATTTAATGTATTTCTAATGCATATTTTATAAAAATATTAAGATTCGCCCCTCCTTCTCCATATAAACTTTAACCGTGCCAAATTTCATAATTTCGCCCGCGCAATTTTTGTAAAAAGTGGTACAAAGTTTTTGCTTCACGTATTAATATATAGATCTTAAAGCGACGTATACATACTATTAAAAAGGGGTTACCAAATCACGCACTGTAAAGCGCTTCTTTGTCGGTTTACTCATTCACAGTTATAAATGACTTTGTTTAAGTGCATAATTATGTAGCGCTTGTTGTGTGTAGACCAAAATAAATTATTTAGGCATGCACACACACAGTACACATGCACAGTACACATAATTTAGCAGTCATTAATACATTTACATTAAATTAATCAGCCACAAATTTACATTGATATTTTAGAGTATTACTCAAAGATACCGTGATAAACAAAGCTATATCGGCAGTTGCTAAATTTCTTTGAATATACTCAAATAGTGTGTAGCGAAAATATTCCATAATTTTCTTATCATGTCGATAGCAACAGTTTTTAAATGATTTTAGCCCAGTGCTCAGCAACGCGTATCGCATTTTGCCTTGCTTGGTATACCATGTAGTATACCATGCGCGCTTGATGAGATATATCTCATCAAGCGCGCATAATTCTGGGCTCATGGGGCACGTCAACAAATGACCCATTGTCTGTGGGGTTGCACCGCAGTGGCACTTGTTTGCACCTGGGTCGATATAGCCCCAGCTTGACATAATTATCTTTAGATCAAAAAATTACATGGCAGTATCTTATTCAAATCAACTTCCCTTAAGAGTTATTTGAATGTTTATATTTAATCGGTAATCTGCGCTTGCAAACTTTTTTGTATTTCCTCAGCATTGCCTCTGATATACTAAGGAAAAACAACTGCAAAGGAAAGACGAATGAACACTGAGTTAAATAAAGGGGTGCCAACGAATGCAACTCCGGGGCTTATATCAACTCGTTTATTGTAATTAAAATTACTGTGCAGTAAGTAGTACCGCATCGTGTAGTGGGTGTACGTCATCAATGGCGCGAAAAAGTTGTACTCGTTAACACGAGTCACCAGAACAACAATGATGGTAATAAAGAGGAAAGGTTTAACTAGCAGTCTTGCCACTGCCAGTGCGCTAGATTGCTTAACAAGACGACAAAATTTTATTGTTTGGAGTCTGCATATTCATTTTGTTGATTGTTTGAATGTTAGTAAAGTATTCCGTGAAAGATGAATGATTGGTAGTGCGGCGAGTTCACTTCTGAGAGAAAAACTAATTAAGTACAATCATCTAATTGAAATTTTCTGTCATTACTAAATCGACAATGACAATTATGATTAGTAGTGATAACAAAATGGTGATGATAGATATAGACCTACAAGGTGGTTACTTGTTACAGTAGGCTATGGACAGTATTATTATTTAGAGATATTACTCCCGAATCTGCTAACACAAAGACATTAATAACACAGCGTCATCTAAATCCTCCTGAACTCTAAAATTATTTTACGTCAAACATGAAAATTTCCATTGAAATTAAACTACTTTATACGGATTTTGTCGCGTTATTTATTTTTAAACACTTTAATTACATAATTTTGAACTATAACAGTAGAGCCTCGCTGATTTTAGCATGAATGGGCCGGCTCAACCGGGGAAGGACTACCCTCTCACAAAATATCGTTCAGTGAGTAAGAGTGCCGGAGGCTCAATCACCCCCTTTCCCCCATCCCGCTCCTTCTCCTTCCCACTTCCTTTCCTAAAGGGTCGGCAACGCGCAAGTGATGCCTCTGGTGTCGCAGGCGTCCATAGGCTACGGTGACCACTTACCATCAGGTGGGCCGTATGCTTGTTTGCCACATGAGTTGTATAAAAAATAACTATTATTGAACTTTACTATAATTTAATCTATTTAAATTAATTATAATTATTTAAGTTTACACTTTTCCCTGACGATTCGGTTCCTTTACAGTAGCCATGTTCACGGGGAGATTCAGATAACCATCTTAGACAAAATCAGTATAAAGTAGTTTAATTTCAATGTATAACATTCGCTTAAACGTAAGACAATATTGTTAAAATTTACAATAATTAATGAAGGATTAATGAATAGACCTTTTGCATATACGATCATGATTCCGTCATCATTGCTATTTATTCATGGAAAGCTTGACACATTTCTTAATGAACGTTATTCAATGCCAGGTTTTATCATAATGTTATCTTTTAGATTAAATATTATTATACATATTAATTTGGCAAATAGCTTTTGTAGCAAAAAATAAATATTTCCAGGATTAGAATTAAATCGATAGATCGATGATAATTATAAGACGATAACGTGCTTGATGACGTGTTATCTAGAAATGTCGGACCATAAATATTTAAATAGATTAATTAAATTAGATAAACAAATACATATTTACGGATTATCAGTGTTTAATAGAAGATAGTGACTACTTGTTTATTTGATACAAAGTGATTTGTTTGTTTGAATATACGTATTGAACAACAATATTTGTTAATCAACAATACATGTTCATTTTCATAATCAATAAGTTATTTTACAATAATTATATCTAGGTACTTTTAATATATTGCATTTCGTAAGTTATATGATATTTATCATTAAAGCAATGTACAGTTAATCATATATCGATTCCTGTTGCTTGATGGTATTTTTTTGCTTAACGTACACATCAGTAAACTTAATATAGATATAATTTTTATAAATTTAAATCCTATCTCATATTATAAATGCGAATGTGGTTTGTTTGTTACGCTTTCATGCCTTAACTACTCGATCGATCATCATGAAATTTCGCATATAAGTTGTCAAGGGAACAGGAAAGCATAAAGGGTATATTTCATCCAGAAAAAAGTACTGTTACAAACCTAACCTTTTCTAAAATACATTTACGCAAGCGAAGCCGTGGGTAAAATCTATATAGTAAAACTATATAGAAAGAAAGAAAGAAAAGAAAGAAAAATGTTTTTTTTTTATTATCATACCTACATAATTTTAAAAAACAATAATAAATACAATTAAGCAGAAAACGGTACATGAAGATCAAATTAGACAACTGCGTCAGCTATTGTTGCAGTATATACCTACTGCAACGCTGGTATTCTCAGAAATAAAGCACGTTTATTTTTGTATAGGTTGGTACTTACTGCTAGTTAATTTTCCGATTGTGGTATAGACAACTAGAAAGCCACTCAATGTGAAGAATGTGTCTACAGTAAAGTGGGCTGCCACGATCCAAAGAGATTCCCAAGACGTAGACCACTAAAAATCATATGATTTCATTTTTTGTACATCACTATACATAATAAAATGTATGAATAAGCTATTAAAAATAAAGAAAAATTTCTGCACTCTTAAAAAGTTTAAATAGAACACCGCTTTTAGTATTATTGTTAATTCAAAACCTACCACAAACGTATCAAGTGGGTTCGACCATGATAGTTCAGATGTAAACGTGTGTCCAAGCAGCACCCAGGCCATGGCCAAAGCTCTGATTCCATCAATGCATTCTATTGACTCAGGTCCTGAAGTAAATGTCATTAAGCGATGTCCATTTGTATAAACCGAGAATGATTTACCGATCACGCTTAACTGGTTAGGGTCTAAAACATAAATAATTTAGCTTAAATTTTAATAAATTTAGCTATGTATAGGTATAATAATGTTGATAATATCATTCAAACCTTACCCGTGTTTTTAATAAATGTGTGCCATAGATCGTAAGAAGTGCTAACCAAGGTTATAAGGCCAAGTAGGGAGAATACAGCGCTGCAAATTATTACAATTTAACATAAATACAATAAGTGAAATAGAAATAGGTAAACTATGTCCGCCATATACATGTAGATGTGTGAAAGAAAAAGAAGCCACATTGGATCTTATATAAATGATGGGGCTAGCATAATCTTCGTTTAGATTTTAAGCCTCTAAATATCAATAAAGAGAAAAAAAAACTTATGTAAATGAAAGAAACTACGTTCAAAAAAGATTGGTTAGTACATCTTGGTACTTAAAAATGCATTTTCTCCAATTTGCAGAAGACAAGGAATAATGGCAGAAGACTATAAAATTGTTTGCCTTGCAGTAGGACAACTATGTTATTATAGATGGGTAAATACTTAGAACAAATTCTACTACTAGTTTCTTTAGTTCGTATACTTACATGGCAGTGTAGTCAGCTGGTGCCATAGGTTTATCGTTGGGAAGTCGACAGTAAAGATCGGAATATTGAAATCCTACAGCAGACATATTAAATAGGAAAGAATCGAATGCTTGTCGAGTAGTGCAAGGCTTAGGAACACAGACTCCTAGTGTAAATTGAAATGCAGAAAAAATGCTGTCTGGTGTCATCCTGCAAATAAATAAGTAATTACAAGTAATGATATTCCCGATGGCTTCATATTTCATTTGGATATTTCGTCATCTATACTTTACCTGTCATCATCAACAACGCCAGTGTATGATTTTATTCCTTTCTTCATAAAGTAATATTGTTCTAAACTTCTTACAGTGTCATTATCCAAGCGTAATAAACTTGGATCAAAATTTAAATTCTTAATGTAAAGAGGTAACTCTGGTAACTCAAAATTTTGATTCATAGGCACTCGAATGACGCAATATTTTCCTTGTAGTTCAGAATCTGACAGGGCTTGATGGAAATTGATGCATTGATGATAATTGCCCATGTCTAACGTATTTCCTTCGAGTATACCTTTGGGAACTCTGATCCCTGCATCGGCGACTGATAAACAAAAATATCATAATGTTAATTTACCGTAACTTTTTTGCCAATATACAGGGTGTTTGGAAGATCGATGCAAAGCCGTAAATCGGAGCTAGTATAGACTATGTAAAACCATTTGAACCATACTTGTCTTAGACGAAGTGTGACAATTTCTTTTTTAGCAAATTTTAATGATTTTTGATGACAATACCCAAAATCTTGCAGTTAGTTGGAAGTAATGGCCAGTTTAAAAGATAAATCATTTATTTTTTATGTTATTTTATTGAAGTAATGTTTAAACAATCTAATGAATCATGATTAAAGTATCTGAGTCATGAGACAATTTTTTTACAGACGTTTGAAGTGAATTATTTTTTTTAAGATTTAAATAAAGCTGTTTTTGAAGGCTTTAATAAAAAACACGGATGGTGTTTTTTTGTTCAAACATTTTTTAAAACATGCCTGTTTATTGACCTCTCTTTTGAGATATTAACTACGCTGATAGCTCACAAATTGTTAAAATTCGGACTTTCAAACCAAATTGAGGCAGAAAATTCAAAATGTTACCCAACGAGTTTCGTGCTTTAAAAATATACTTTTTATGTTATAACTAGTGATCGGAATAGGTAGAGCTATTTAGGATCATTGACCGCAAACATTGATGTTAATATGGATATTCCACGGGATTCCGACTGATACTACGGGATTTTATTGAATTTCATTATTTTTGTCAATATGTATAAAAATGGTTTATGAAAGCCACTAAGCGCATGAGCGACGTTGTAAATTTTACGTCAACAGCACGCCATAAAATTACACGCTATAACATTGACATCCTCAGAGATTATGAAGGAAAATTGTCGAAAAATGATGTGAATGACGAAATTTTGTCATATAAATTCGCTTCACTAACATCAACAGATGTCGAACGCTCGTTTTCCACATATAAATGGGTGTTAGATGTAAAAAGGAATAGATTAAAATTAGATAATTTAGAAAAAATAATGATGATTTATTTTAACTCTGGTCATAAAATGAAGAAAATCAAAACATTATCAAATAGAACAATATGTATTTACAATAAAATCTTAATTAATATAATCAATACGCTTCAACAATAATTCACTTATTTAAACAAAAAATGTCTTTGGTCTAGTTTGTCTTCAGCTTCACTAGAAGACTGAGTTCTAGTGAAGCTGAAGACAAACCAGACCAATGACATTTTTCTATTTGACAATGTTTTGATTTTCTGAGGAACAAATAATTTGTATGGTAATATGTTTTTGTACAACTTCAGAATAAAAATGTTTAAATGATTGTTGATTCTTAAATAAGAAATTGTTACGTCAAAAAACATATGTGGTTTAATGAATCAAGTTTATCTATTTATTATACTATCCTTAATCCCGTCCTTCTTATATTTACCCGTCAGAAAGAAAGTGTAATCTTTCATTAGTCCCGAAGGCGAGAATAGCTTTTTATGATTTTACGGGGAATATCCATATTATCCTAACCTATGACAAGTACATAAAACAGCTCTACCTATTCCGATCTCTGGTTATAACCTTCATAAATGGGCTGAGAAACAGCATAATCCACATTGGAAAAAGCAGAAGACCTTTCAACGAAAATTCTCGGTCAATGTGTGGGCCGGAGTAATTGCCAGAACACTGATAGGGCCTCATTTCTTGCCAGATAATTTGAATGGCAACAATTATTTGGAATATCTACAAAATGATCTTCCAGAGCTTGTAGAAGAATCCGGGGCCCCGATATTCACTACAGACCGAGAAATAATATTTCAACAAGATGGTTGCCTAGCGCATTGGACATTAAGTGTACGGGTCCACTTAAATAATTGCTTCCCTAACAGCTGGATCGGTAGAGATGGGCCTATACCTTGGCCCGGCCGATCACCCGACCTGACTCCGCTTGACTTTTTCGTGTGGGGTCGGGCCAAAGAACTAGTTTATACGAATGTGGAAATCAACACAAAAGAAATGATTGACAGAATTAATTCAGCGTTTGAAACGATGAAACTGGAGATAAAGTTAAAAATAACAACAACTGAAGTGAGAAGATGGGCCCGTGCTTGTGTTAGGAACCACGGTGAACATTTAGAAACCGAATAATAAATTATTTTAATAAAAAATTGGTTTTAATTATTCCGCCTATAAATTTTAATTTTCACCCTCAATCCAAATTGTAAGTCCTAATTTCAACAATTTGTTAGCTATCCGTGTAGTTGATACCTCAAAAGAGAGATCAAGAACCAGGCATGTTTTAAAAAATGTTTTAACAAAAAGCACCATCCGTGTTTTTTTTAAAGCCTTCTAAAAACAGCTTTCTTGAATCTTACAAAAAAATAATTCACTCCAAACATTATTTCCAACTAACTGTAAAATTTTGGGTTTTGTCATCAAAAATCATTAAAATTAGCTAAAAAAGAAATTGTCACACTTCGTCTAAAACAAATATGGTTCAAATGGTTCTACATAGGCTATACTAGCTCCGATTTACGGCTTTGCATCGATCTTCCAAACAACCTGTATAATCCTTTTATTTGCGAAGATATGGTCTACCAAAATCATTTTTGTTTAATATTGTCTTCTGTTTACGCGAATGTTATTCATTGAAATTAAACTACTATAAACAGATTTTATCGCGTTGTTTATTTGTCTAACTGTGGTTTGCAAACCACAGCTAGACTTCATGATACTTTGAGCTCATTCTGCGTAAATAGAAACACCAATGATTAAATTATGTTCGGGTACTTTGAAATAACAACACTGGAACATTGAGACAATTACCATCTTAGTCTCCCCGTGACCATGGCTGCTGATAAGCAATCGAAACATCGGGGTAGTTTCAATCATTTATTTCGCTTAAAATTAGTAAAGTTTAATAGTAATAGTAGTAAAACAGTTCCTAAATTATGTAATAAAGTGTCAAATAAACGACGCGATAAAATCCGTATAATTATAGTAGTTTAATTTCAATCATTTTTGTTATTAAATTACTGCCGCCTTCACTAGCGACAAAAACAAATTAAAACAAGGGTTACCAAACACAAATTTCTGTCTAATGTGGATATCAAATTCACAACATTCGGCGCATCAGTAGTGACGACACTTAAACCATTCCACAATATTTTCAGCAATTAACTTTTAATCCTTCTTTAACTTTGAAACCAAATAGCATTGTTAATAGTCAAATATGTTTCGCTTTTAATTATTGTCAATTTATACCAAGAATTATACTTACAGTACATTGTTAATAGAGGTGTCCTCCGTATAATATTTATTTGTTCCGTACATAGTTCGTCATCTAACACTTCTTCATATAAATTTGGATCCAAAGCTTCGGTCGGCGTCTCAAACTCCAAATATCCATTTACGAAACTAACAGCTAAATGAATTAATCCTACAGTAAAAAAAACTTTAGATCCCATTTTTAATATCACATGTATTTTCTTATTATTATTTTGACACTATATTGACATTTTTATTTAATAGAGAGATAACGAGTCTCGTGTGTCCTTCCGTTTTGGTAAAAAGTGGCAAGAAAAGTAATTTATCGATTTGTTATATTTATCTAATCTAGTTCATTACGAAAACAAAATTAGTATTATCTTACGGATTAAACATTTATGCAGTCTTTAAAAATGGAACTTCGTCATTTTAAGCGGAAGGATTAAATGTTTATGCATTATTTAAAAATGGAACTTGAGCATTTTAGGTGGAAGAGCTTGTCATGTACCGTCAGTTCTCATTATTTGGTGATGTGCTTGCCGAGGAAAGAAACTCCCTTTATTGGAGTAAATGTAGAAACAGTGTGACGACGTTCCTGCGTATGGATTGCGGGTTATTCAGATACTCACGTTTCTACTTATCCTATTCCTTTATTTTATTTAATAGATCGTTAATATTATTATGCATTAAGAAAATCTTACTATATTAAAATTAGGTTTAACTTCATCTTGCCATTCCGGAACTTAAATACATTGCATCCTGCATTCATGTCATATAAGCGCTAGTAATAATCAGAGTAATTTACAAGAAACATCATAATAAAGATGATCAACAAGTACACTAAATAGAGAATTATACATAATTTTATAAAAACAATACATATATGTTTCGCTAGGAATAGCATGCAAATGACAGCAATAAATTAAAATAATATTTAAATGATGCAAAGTCTAGCAATCATATTCAGTATATCACGTAAACAATTATTTTTTCAACGACATTACATTAATTCATATATAAAATAAAATACTATCCCTACTAGCACATTACATTGATTGATGATTGATAAAATAATGCTGCATGATGTCACTAAATTAATACATTTTTTTTATTTTTTATTTACTAATCCTACCACGGTGTTTCTCGACATAGCCGCAATCGGCAGGGCCGCGCGAATCACTTTCACATGCAGTCGCGACCCCGCCGAACCAATTTAATGCATCATGCATTAAATTGGTTACAACTAATCTTAAGCATTATGAAGTCCCTCTTCAAATATAGATAGTTATAAGTTGAATTAGTAAAAATGTTCCTAATGAGTTTCCGTAGGCGTATGCGAGTTTGATTACGTCAAATGATTGTCACTGTCACTTGCTCGAAACCATCATCCTTGTAACATAGTATTTTTCAATTAAATTTATATAATTTGTGATTTTGTGGGACTTTAATTTGGCACAATATCCTCTAAAGATATGACGGATTCTGTGTCTCTTTTATGTCACTTGGAATTCATTATACAACTTTACAAACGTTGTAAGACAGCTTTTGCTATATGATTTAGTATAAAGGTTATGTGATAAATTGATAATACAAGACGCTAAGAATTTGTAACAAAAATACAATCAAATCTACTTCAGCACCATGACAGTACATACCTACATGACGTGTTTGATAGTACCTATAGCAATCTTAAAATTTTTTTTTGTCTCAGCTGGCTCTACCCAGGCTAATAATAATTTTTGTTTAACATAAAGATTATCTGAAATAAATCTCAAGATTTTGTAAATTACTTTCGTTGTTCAACATATTTGATCGTCAACATAGCATGGCAAATACATGATAAATCTTAGATAGTGTATTTTGATAAAATACATGCACATGTCAGCACCTACATGTATTATATTGCAATATCCAAATTAAGTATTACAACCAAGTATTTATTTTTAATGGTTTAATTTCCAAATCGGGAATATTAAACCAAGCGTTCTCTTACTAGAGAGAGACTTAAGAGAATGGATTTTAATTAATCCTGGTAGACGCCTGTATGTCAATTGTCAAGGCAGCCTCTGACTAACTATTGGAGATACTATTTATGGTACATATATACGAGCGTAAAGGATTTACTGAAAGAATAACTGCGGGAACGCTCAGTACAAAAGATGAATTTTAATTCGGTATAAACTGCACGAGTTCAATACAGCAAGTGACCGACATAGAAAGGTCAGTACTTAAAACACATTACGAATTAAACCAAAACAATAATCTACTATAAGACGGATTGCTGCTATGCAATTATACTCAGGCACACCAACACTTAATTATAGGGTAGTATTTAACTGCACAGCAAAAAAATACTAATTACACAGTAAAATATGCTTACCAAAAATACTAATTGCACACCAAAATATATTTAAAAAGATCAAACTAAGTCGACGGAGCCACGCTTCGCGGGGCTCCTATTTTTGGGTGGGTTTAAGAAGGAACCTAACATAACCTAACCCTTCCGAGACGGAATGCAGTGATTTGAGGCGTATAGGTGCTCGTTATGATATATTTTATTAAGCAATTTTGCTGCGCAATTAGTATTTTTGGTGGTCATTATATTTAATCCCTTAATTATACAGCATGTTTTTTAGGATTGAGCCTCAGAATTTCTTTATATCAAAGTATACTGTAGCAAAATAATCTATTTTAACATTGAAACTATTCATAAATTCCAATGATAACATACGTGAGTGTTTATAAAAAATTTTAAAAGCTACGATTTGTTTTGATTTTATAATAAATCAATTAAAAAAAGATTAACATTCTTGTTGATGTTGTTTATCAATACAGTTTATACCTTCTTCCTACCTAACTCGTATTAAACGTTTTCGGCTGGAATATAACAAACATGCGGTTTTGGTAAACAACAAGATGGTTATATCCCAGACGAAAACAAAAAAAAATTCATGGTTGAAAGCAGTATTTTCTTTCTAGCTTTTGCCCGCGGCTTCGCTTGCGTAAATGTAGGTTCAAGGGGACGAAGAAGTAGGCCTCAGATGCGTTTGCCCACGTAAAATAATAGGTTATATTAGTAACAATACATTAAAAAAATATATAGCCTATGTTACTCGGTTATAATATAGCTTTCTAATGGTGAAAGAATTTTAAAATCGGTTGAGTCTTTTTTGGATTAAATCATTAATAATATAATAATATTCTATCACATACACACAACACCATCTAGCCCAAACTGAGCAGAGCTTCTACTATGGGTACTAGACAATAGATAAACATATAGATATAGATATATATATATATATATATATATATACTTTTTTTGTAAATACATTCATATTATACTTATAAATACCCAGACCAAGACAAACAACCATGTTCATGAACACAAATGTTTGACTTGTGCGGGAATCGAACCCGCGACCTCATGCGTGGCAGTCGGTTACACTAACCACGACGCCATCGAGGCCGACATTACAAACAAAAAACCAATAAAACATCAAATCCTTCATAATATTAGTATAGATTTATTAAAGAAAGTTTAGTTATAGTCCTTGAAAATCATCTCGACAGATGGTTCATAACCTGCGAGAAATCCTGTTAACATAGCCTGTTTCTAATTGGTATGGAAAACCCAAAACGACGTATGGTATAGGGATAAAACGACGAACGTAGTACCATTTCAAACAATTTCTTTAGCCAGTAAATAATGTACAATGTGCAAAGGAACCAATCGCATATTCAGTAAAGTATGCCTTTACTGAATGTGCGATTGCTCTGGAGTTTTTCTTAAGTTACATTGGGTTGCATAGAGAAACAGTCTTGAATGTTTAAATTGAAACATGTAAGCGTTCTACCTGCAATGTAGAAGAAAGTAGAGGAAGAAGAAATATGAATGATTAACAGTATCAGGAACAACATTATACCTTGTGGTACGCCAGAATAAATGACTGAGGTCTTGGTTTCAGATTTTAAAACTTATCATTTTAAATTAGACTACAAATGCAATTACGTAAAGCGCAATATTTAATATACATAATTATTATAAATCTCACAAAAATTCACATAACTATTTTATATGTGGACTTTTGTGAGATTTATAATATTATTTTGATTTTTAGTGTAATGAAAAGTCACAAACCTTAATAATACATTTTCAGAATATCTGCACAAACTTTCTAAAACCGTTTTTGTGAAACAAAAATCATATTATGGAATTAAAAATTTGATCATTTGTTATATAACAACTATGCCATAACAATACCGAAAATATCAAGCCCAAAATTTTAATACGGATTGGCGATAAACAATGTCTTATCAACCGGTAATTAAAAACCTAAAAGATTAGAATGCAAAAATTAAAGACATATTTTATAAAAGTGATTGCAGCTGAAGTGCATACAATTAATATCCACTATCTACAATAACATTAATCTGATTTATGATATTCAATAATAACAAGATTATTTTAAATTATTTTATTGTTTATGTAATATGAGGGTAGATAAGAATTCGAAACGGTTTTGGAAGTCGTAGATAGTGAAGAGTATAATAAAACGTAGACTCCAGATTTCAGATTAATTTATTTGACATTGACATTTTAATTTATAGTAAACGAAAATATTGCGTTAGCCAATAAAAACTAATAAAGTATTTACAACAGAAATGTAACCAATAGTAAGTCTTACAATTCGACGAATCAAGAAGGAGTTGAGTTGACACTAATTTCCGTGCGCGGCGGTACTGTTCGATACAACGTTGAAACGAGCCGTTCCCGCGCAGACGTAGACCATAAATATATGTAGATCGCGCGAGCGCATCGGTTTTTCCGACACACCCCAACCCGCTAGTGGTTGCGGCGTATAAACTACACTCCATTTAGGATATCGAAAGTTAGGAGACCTAGGCACACATTAGATGAACCAGATGATAGGATTACACTCGCTCAAGACAGAACATACACGGCTCGCGAAGCCACACAAAGTCGTCCGTGGTTCCGCCCTCGCCGCAGAGGTCGGAATACGCGTCGCGTTGATCCACGTAGCCGACAACGCCCCAAGCCGAGATCCGTGGTAGTCCGCCCTTGGGGGTTAACGTTGTCTAGTATACAGTATAACAGATTGGGAGTCTTCTACGCTTACTCACAGTCTGCGTAAAGTTCTCAAGGCCATATGAGGCCAAAAATTAAAAAAAAAGCGCATTGGTTTCTCTCTGCTGGCGGCCGCTGCGGTGCGAAAACGTGCGCGCATTCTACACGCGCTACGAGAATCAAAAAATCTTCAATGTTGAACAAAAGTCATGCAAAAGTTCTTTTCAGAACTATCGCCGTTTCTATATTAAACATGAAGTCTTATCAAACAGTTCTTTTCGGAACTAATCTTGTTTCTATAAAACAGTCATGTTCTTGTGGTGTCCTGCTTGTGCGATTCATGGCTGCATACTTGCGGTGGCTACACGGTCAAAGTTCTGTCTACTTTATTAACTCACCCGATCGGCTTTGCAAAATGTGATCATGCATTCCATAAACATATTGATATGTTTGTTTAAATTGATAAAGATAATTTTTCAAGCAACTCTCGAAATTGCTTAATGCTTTTACGCAAAACTTGGTCCGCCACTTTAAGCTGCTGGTACGCGCAAAATACAGTCAGTTATACCTACTTCGTTCCACCGCAGTTTTATGAACGTCTACAAGTTCTAACAGTCAAAATCATAGGCACTGAGAGAGACAAGTGCATGCCATTAATCGCATACAATGGGCTGCCGTAATAGTTCCTGTCCGATATGGACCTTATCATAAATAGCCAACTTATCAGTTGGCTATGTGTGATTTTATTCTGTGAATTAAATATACTGTATTATATATGACGTGTTGTATATTATAAGATTACCGCAATCGATAAGATACCATTGGTCTACTGCAAAGTAGGCTAACATTTTATACCCTTGAATGAGGTATCAGTTAAGACAAAAAAGCAAAAAATTCACAAAAGTAGTTAATTTATTTCGATGGAGAGACATTTCAAAGGCAGCGCATATAGTTTATTGCCTTTTGCCTCCTAGAAGCAGTAGAATTTATCCAATATTAAACTTTTTGATCGAAAGAATTTCTTTAAATTTTTTTTTATCATAATCATCGTTGTTAACATTTGTAAGTGATAACTGCCTCCGTAGCGCAGCGGTAGTGAATGCGATTGCTGTGCATGAGGTCTTGGATTTGAATCCCGGGTCGGGCCAACAAAAAAATATTGGGTAGCTCTCAATAGCAGCCCGGTGTTAGGAAATTGGCCGTGTTAGAAACCCCTGTGCCTCGGAAAGCACGTAAAGCCGTAGGTCGGCCTGGCGGTGGTGTCGGATTACCGTCCCATCGAATCATAAGAGTTAGAGAACAGAGAGTGCACTTGTATTTGCGCGCACACTTGTGCACTACAATATCTCCTGCGCAGATGGCCAGTCTCTGTTAAGACTGGCCGCCGTGACCGAAATTCAGTCTGGAGGAGGACATTAAGTGATTAACAGTTTCAGCATAAGTGCAAAACACTTTTGCACTATTAATCTCTGTCACACACTTTACTATAGCAAACTTATCAGAAGCAATCACTTTTAAATTATATAGGAAATAAGAAACACAAGGAAGCTATATATTTATTTATTGTTATTTATCTTGATAAATTAAATTGGATATAAATTTACATTTATCTTGAACGTGATAATCATATTACCAAAACATTAAACCAAATTAATGACAACAATCCTCTTATCCTAATACATAAACAAAGATAATATTTAATCAAATTTATACACACACATTTCGGCCATAATTATCTTAATAAAATAAATAGTTCATTAAATTAGTTGTCTCGTTGGCGGAGTGGTATTTGAATGCGACTGCTATCCGTAATATATCGGGTTCGGTTGCCTGGATATAGCAAAATGTAAGTGGGATTTCAATCAAAAAAAATCTTAAAAGCAGTATGGTATCTGGCACTGTACCTGGAAGATGGTAGGCTAGTATACTCTAACTATTGTCCAAATTTGAAATATTATAATATAATAATAATATTCTACCACATACACACAACACCATCTAGCCCAAACTAAGCAGAGCTTGTACTATGGGTACTAGACAATGGATAAACATACATACATACTTTTTTTTTTTGTAAATACATACGTATTATACATAGAAACACCCAGACCAAGACAAACATCCATGTTCATGCACACAAATGTTTGACTTGTGCGGGAATCGAACCCGCGACCTCAGGCGTGGCAGTCGATTACACTAACCACTACGCCATCGAGGCTGACAATTATTATTACTATTCCATTCGCCTCATAGGCCATGAACCTCAATTGTGCCGTGAAAAATTGCCAAATCTGTTTAAATAAAATAGCTGATCATAATAGGCTTGGTTATATCATATATGTATATATAAGGTTATATTATATAACCTTATCTATACTAATATTATAAAGCTGAAGAGTATGTCTGTTTGTTTGGTTGGTTGAACGCGCTAATCTCAGGAAATGCTGGTTCGAATTAAAAAATTATTTTAGTGTTGGAGAGCCTATTTATCGAGGAAGGCTATAAGCTATATAACATCACGCTACGACCCACGGGGACGGCGCAGTAACTATAAACGCGGGTGAAACCGCAGGCACAGCTAGTATGTATATATACATAATCAAGCGAGTAAGTAAGAAGGTTACATAAAAACGGAAATAACTGTGAATGTACTTTTAATTGAAGCAGCGATAGCTCAGTGGGGAGACCAACAGACTGCAATGCAGAGGGTCTCGGGTTCGAACCCAAGTCGCGCACCTCTGACTTTCGGAAGTTATATGACTTTTCGAAATTATGTGCGTATTGATTGACAATTATCGCCTGCTCCCTGCTTCGGTGAGCACGTTAAGCCGTCGGTCCCCGCTACCATGAACATCTATGGCAGTTGTTATTGGGAAGTCAGTGCCCTCTAATATCCTGACACTGGTCTAGCCTTAGGGTATCGTTAGCCTTCGGGTTGCGGAGGTCAGATGGCAGTCGCTCCATGTAAAAACTGATATCCAGTTAAATCCGGTTAGACTAGGAAGCCGACCCCAAGTGACTTGGGAATAATAAAGACTAGGGAGAAGTACTTTAAATGGAATGGTTTATAAAATGAATATTAATCACAACATGAACATTATTTAAATTATACTTAAGAACTAATTTATCCATAACTAAAATAAATTATTATAGGATTGTTAATGTGACGTGGTTTGACACTCATTCCACTGATTTAGAGATTCATCAAAATATGATTACTTAATTGTAATCGCTGGAATATTGTCTTTACTTTCAACTACATCATCAGCATTATCTTTATCTTTATCTTCGTCGTTAATATCATTATTCCGCTCGATTCCTTTATTTTCTTCTGCAGGAACAGCTTGTTTCCTTAGCGCTAAAAATGTTCAAAAATACCTTTATTATAGAAAATGAAATATCATGAGTATAAATTATTACTATTATTAAAGTAAATTTACCTGTCGTCGTCATTTGCTTGAATAAAGTTGATATTGGGGAGTCCACTAGCATAGTGAAGAAGAATGATACTGATAAACTCAGCACTAGGTAAGACAGGGACTTAAAGGCCTAAAATTTGATAATAATATTATTAAATAAAATATCCTTTTTCCTCGTTGGTTTCATTGTGTAAGTTTACGGTTGTACTTATTGCCGCATAGGTAAAATTGGTTTGGTTAGCAAAGTGAAGGTGCATTTTTCGTTCAGAAAATTTTCGGCAACAGCATCAATTAATAATAATAATAATACACTTTATTAATCCAAAAATAGGTACAGTTTGTCTATCTTATTGTAACATGTAATGGACAATGCTAGATTTTACACGGAACTGATAGAGTAAAACAATGATGTCTGAGCTAGTGAGAACTGTGTGACAGACACCAATTGGAATGGTGACCATAGATTGCCATCGTTTGATGACAAAAAATCGACCCACCGAGGTTAGTCAGTGTACAGTTCTAGTTCAAAATAAGCTGAATAATATTGTATTCTAATGGGAAAGTCAGCAGTAAATTACATAGTCTCTATAAACTTTGTCATTTAAATAAAGTATACTAATACTTACAAAAAGTCCCACGGTGAAGTAGATGGGTACCACTATAGTTCCGTTTAGTGTAAACATCAAAGGATAGTGAAATAAATACATTCCATAAGAAAGACGAGCCGGTAATCGCCATATATTAAGCGATAGGAACCAATTCACGGGACCTGTATAAAAATAATAAGATGTGCATTTTGAATACGATCTACATAATATAGTTATTTCCGGATGTAATATCAAACATACATACTTTGATATCAATAATATGACTATTAAAATATATAAATTTCAAACCATAATTTCTTAAAATGATTTAAGTCATACAATCGATAGCCTGCACTAATAAAACTTATAAATAATTATCATAATATGTATACGACAACCTATTAAAATATAACTAACCATTAAACGTTCATAAGTGTTACTTTGTGACATACATGAACAAATAATGTTTATCTTTTGACTTTGACACATTAATATAAGAATCGAATATTTTATTCTATTCTCATATATCATATTATCGTTGTTTTCAGGGCTCATTTTTAACAGTTAGTCTTTTTAACTGTTAACCCTGATTTGCCGCCGGATTTTATCGCAAATATCAGGCGTTTGGAAACAATGCTGTTCTAATCAATATTTAAATTCCATTATCTTTAATGAAATTACATTAAATATTAGTAATATTTACAGAAAAAACTTACCTCCATAGCCATGCTCACAAGTAAATATCACTATTCCTACAGCCACTGCCCAAGATGGTCTCATAATCGAATTCATTACGTTATTCATGAACTGATTATCCCAATCAAATTGTTTGATAGAATAGTTGAAATAAACAATACATCCTGCTATTGTAGCAGCACATGCCCAAAGAAGAATACCATAAATCTGTAAGCAATCATTTTATTTTAATTGAGATGTCAACTGAACTCGGTTTTACATAAAAGAAAAAGTTATTCGTACTCACCCATGATATTTGGACTTTCTGACCTCGATAAATGTGGAGAATATATCCAATTATTAATCCAACAAAGAACGGAGAAGCTCTACTTAGTGTATTAAAATAATAACCTACCAAGTAGTCCAGCATTTCTTCTACTGTACGACTATAAAAAAGAAAATTGTGGTTACACTGCGATATAAACGTGCTTATATCGAAAATAAATAAAACGACGTGTTGGGTACTTACGAAGGTACAATCGTTCCAGCTGGAACATTTAAATTGAAATTGTATATTGTTGACGATATCAATACCGCCACGAAGGCACCAATAAGTGCCAACCAGGCGTTGCGCCTTCGATCACCCAGTACCCAGAAAAGTACTAACGGTGATAAAACATATAGTTGGATATCTATAGCAATGTACCAGGAGTGAGCTATGCACTGAAATATAAAATGAACAAAAGATACATAAATAAATAATTGTAATATAAGTATATATATATATATATATATATATATATATATATATATATATATATATATATATATATATATATATATATATATATATATATATATATATATATATATATATATATACATACATATATATATATATATATATAAAATCCGACATTGATTTATTAAGTATAATATTATTTATCTAAATTAAACTTACCATTCTTCTAGGATGTATAAAGTTCTGTAGATTTAGTAGTGTGGACCACCAGTTCATTCGACATCTATTCGTATTACTTTCAACAGTTTGCCAAAATGGTCCATCAGTCATATGGTTCAAATATGACGCTTGTAAAAGAACAGTCACGGCCAGTAATGGAGTTATCCGAACGAGGCGGCCTATATAAAACCAGTGCAGGTTTTTGAGTAGCTTCGCTAAAATAAACTTTTTATTATTAACAAAAAACTAATTTCAGTTTAAGAAAAATGTTAATCTTATTATTACATCAATAATAACTATAATTATTTTTTTATTGACGACGTTGTATATTATGAATTTATGATTCATATACTCACAACCTTTTAATATTTTATTATACATTATCTTAACATTACCAAAATGTACTTGCTAAATTATTTATATAGCAAAAAAAATTGCAATGATTTTAAAAAATAATGACATCTTCTGCTGGAGCTTTAATGTCCTTCAAAAACTTATGCAACTTCGTCAATTTATAATCTGTTTCTATTTCGGTAATTGAAAATAACAGCAGTATTAGGTATTTAGCTTTTTTTTTAACTTGGTTAGCTCTAGATAAAATTGGAAATTACATTAGCCCCTCCGAGAGCTTAAGTTACATTTTTTGTGTACTTTTTTAAATATATTTCTTTCTTCTTTCTAATCTATCTTTTCTGTATATACATTGTTTAAATCTATTTCAATATATTTTATCTGTAATAAACATCGTACCTGTTCCTAAAATTTCGAGTGATTTACTTTAGTCACAGGTCTAGTCCACTATATATACTACCTTAAAATATACTACATGCTATATGACTAGCTATTATATGCAATGGTAAAATATTTTTATAATAAATTACACATTAAGTAAAAATTCAAAAATATTGAGTCTGTATTTTAGTACTTTGAAACACTTACTTCCATTCATTTTTCCTGCACTCGCATAAACTAAGAGTATACCAGCCAAAGTAAAGAATGTATCTACTGATATAGGAGCCACTGTTAACCACAGAGCTTTTTCTGAAAACATCCACTGCAAAAAGTGTATACTAAATAGGTCAAAATATTAAAGCTAACATTTAATCAAATAAAATTACAGGAAAACTTAAGAATAATGTTGTAACTTAAGAATAATCTTAAGTTACACAAAATTTTTGTCTAAATCCATTGTAAAACTGTTGTTTGGAACCAACAACAGTTTTACAATGGATTTAGACTAAAATTTAAAAGTATTTAGTAATCCATTTAGATAATAACATTATTAAAAAAAGGTGAGATAAAAACAGTATTATAGAAGTAAATTATCTAACAAGTATCTCTATGAAATATATATCATCATCAGGATGAGCTAAGAATAAAGATGAAAGATTTAAAAATTAATATTACCATCAACGAGGACAAAGGATTTGCCAAAAATAGTTCAGTACTATATGAATGTCCCAAGATGACCCAAATCATTGATATAGCTCTGATTCCATCCATACAATTTAAGTTCCCGGGTCCAGAACTGAATGTCATTAACCGTTGACCGTTTGTATATACAGAACATGATTGATAAATACGATTAACGTTTTTTATATCTGAAAATATTGACTAATGTAAATAATTGAAAACAAAAACTTGTTAAGGTTGATAGAAAAGCGAAAAGATTATTCTTACCTTTTTTAAAAATAAATCTGTAGCACAGATCGTAGCAAGTGCTTAATAGCGTTACAAGCCCTATTAAGGAAAATATTGTCCTAAAACAAAAAAATTATCTGTTATATTACTGTAATCAATTTGATGATATGAATATCGTATGACGTTATAATAACTATCACATTAACACACTGCCTCGTTGGCCTGCTCGATTTCCGGGTATGATAAAATTTTTTATTGAAGTTTTCGCTGAAGCAATTTTCAGTACCCAGTACGGAAAGAGCCTGTTACGAGGGAGTTCAAATCATAGTCGTTCAAATGTGGATGTAATACACCTGTGCATCTCTGCACCTTCAAGCAACAGACGTCACATAAACAATATATTTATGTATATATACTTATATAGTTATGTAATTACATATAACTTATGCATTTAAATTATGATGGAAATCTTACACAGCAGCGGTATCGGCACCCGACCATGGCTTATCATCAGGCAAGCGGCAGTATTGTTCCGTATAATTAAATCCAATTGCAGTAATATTGAAAAGCAATGAAGTGATTGCCTGTTCAGTAGTACATGGTTTAGGAACACAAACTCCAAGCCTGAAAACTGCTCCCGAAAGAGGATTGTTGGGAATCGATCTGAAAATTAAGCGAAAATATAAAATAAATATTTCTTTTTAGACATCAAAATCACATTTTATGAAAATGTTCACTTACAAGTTCAGCTATTAAAAAATAAATAATTCGTATTTTACGCGTCAATGTTTACTACTTGTGTTATAGATATTTTTTACTTGTCTTATTTAGTAAACAAATATGTCGTAATGCTAATGACTATAGAGACCCATAAGTATAGTCCTTGTTTTCTGCTATCGCTATTTATTGGAAAACGAATGTAATCTAAAAGCAGTAACTGAATGATATTACTATTAGATTGCTTTTTACCAAGCAAGCAAAAGAATGGTCTTTAATAAAATCACACAAATTATGTTGTAATCCCTTTTACCTAAATAACTCGCAGCAAGCTGCCATTAGTAGCCAAGGTTATATTAAACAATACATATTACTACTATGATGAATGATGATACTATGATGAAGATGGTTGGAATGTACCACCAGCTTGGGATCCAGTAATTCAAATAGTCAAACCCAAGAAGAAGCAAACCACAGCTAGATTTCATGATACTTTGAGCTCATTCTGCGTAAATAGAAACACCCATGATTAAATTATGTTCGGGTACTTCGAAATAACTACACTGGAACATTGAGACAACTACCATCTTAGTCTCCCCGTGACCATGGCTGCTGAAAAGCAACCGAAACGTCGGGGAAAGTGTAAACATAAATATAAATAGTATAATAGTATAGTAATAGTATAAATAGTTTTAATAGTTTCAATAATTCAATTAGCTTAAAAATTTGTAAAGTTTAATAGTAATTATAGTAGTGTAACAGTTTTTCAAAATTTTGTAATAAAGTGTCAAATAAACAACGCGATAAAATCCGTATATAGTAGTTTAATTTCAATGATATTACTACTATGTTTCTAGAATATTATGTAAACATTGAACCCTAACTTGAACTTTAAAATTCGATCAGCATGATTGTCAATATTTTTATTTATAAATAGAGAAAGTACCAGCTTCTCACCTGTAATCTTCTAAATCATCAAAATCACCAATCAGATATTTTAGTTGTTGACGTTTTAAATTATATTCTTCAATTGTACGAATAGATGCTTTATCTAATTTCAAAGATGCTGGATTAAACGTCGACCACTCTTGTTGTTCTCCTGTACTAGGCAATCTAAAGGTTTGATCTATTGGTACCAGTATTGAACAGTATTTTCCTTCGATATGCATATCATCTCTTTGGTGATCGATAGCCAAACATTGATGGTAATTACCAAGATCTACTGTATTTCCCGTTAATATGCCTCTCGGAGTTCTTATGCCAGCATCAGCAACTAAATAAAACAAGTCATTTTCTTTTTAAGTTTTTAATTAACAGCAATGATAAACGCAAGTTAGCTTAATTGTCTTCCTTTCAGCTAAATAGTTTTATATACAAAATAAATGATTAAAGGGTTTCTAAGCGGGCAATAGTTTTACTGCGGTATGTACCTAGAATGTTTTAAACATGAGCTATGTTTAAAACATTCTAGGTACAGCCAGCGCAAAAACATTTGAAAGCGTCGGAAATTTTTAAATATGTTTTTGGATATTGATGTTTATTTTTTAATATGGTTCTTATTACCCGTAGTGCATTGCAGTCAGATAATGCCTTAAAAATAATGCTCGTTCAGAAGCACATTAAATACAATTTTGCAAAACACGCTTAAAAATTATCAATTTATAAAAATATTAAAATATGACATAGCAAAAAGTATCGGTTAAATCTACTATAGATTTAATAAAAATATTTTTAAATATAATTGTATTAAAAAAAACAATATACCTACATAAAATGTATGTAAATAATAAAAGTCAATACGTACATTGCATTCCTAAAAGCACATTTCCTCTAATAATCCTTATTTGCCGATGACATTCATTTGCATCCAACACACTCTCCAGATAATTTGAATCGATGGCTTCAATTGACGAACTTTTCACATAAGTAAACGTAACTAAAATCAATAGGAAAACCTCTTTAGACCCAGACATTTTGTTTATTTACCAGATTAAATTTTTCATTAGAACAAATGAACTTAATTTTAAGTTGAAATTAAAAATCTGTCTATGGATGTTCACAGCAAGTGAGTAAACACAGAAGTAAAAATTATAATTGGAAATATGTCAATTTTAACGTGTCATTATCAATACGGTAATTAATCAGTTCTATAAAGCGTACGTCCTTATTAATTCTATCATCAATGATAAAGTACATGACTGATTGGGTGGCGTTCAGGTTGAACAATCATGAATAGGTAAAGTGTACACGTTCTCTATCACCCTCGAAAGTAGTGATAGAATATGTGTTTTGCAATCTTATTTTGCTAGCTGTATTAGATCCATCATATTAAATTTTTAAGAACGAGCCTATTGCCGAAATCCTTGTATGAAGAAACAATAAAAAACTAACAGGCCTGTCTGTTTATTTTTTATTCAAATTTAAAGCAATGTTGTATAGAGAGTGATAAAGAGTAAAACATATTGAAAATATTTTTAAATTAAATAAGTAATAAAAAGACTATAATTATATTATTTAGCTCACCTTTTGGAAATCTCTTAGGTTAACATACGATCTCTTAGGTTAACATCGAATAAAGTTTAAAATAGGATTTTACTAGCCGAGTCAGACCATAGTTCGGTAGAGGAAACGCTTAAACCCTGCCGTTTCATACGGCGCGACGCCGGCGGGCCGAAACCTCGGCGGGGTCGAGACCGCATTTGCAAGTGATTCGCGCGGCCCCGTCGATAGCGGTTTTGTCGAGGAACACCGTGGTAGGTTTAGTCGGTATTCCGGGAGGTCCATTTTCATCGTTTCAACATCTTTCTTTTACCCTGGTGAGTCCCAAATGACCCCTCCGCCCGCTCCCGCGGAGGGGTATGCGTCAATGCATTACCCACCTAAAAAAAGACCATAGTTCAGCAGGCAACTTAGGTAGTTAAAGAATTTCAATCTTCTGTTCAAAAAAGGCCTTAAACAATGTAAGCATGAGTCTTAAAACATTAAATAATGGAATTTTCGTACTCATTATGCTTCCGATCAAATATTTTGAAGTAAGATGCTAGAGGGATATGTATTTCAAATAAAGGCCAATGCAAACTACTGGCATGATTTATTTTTTTCCTGACGCCAGAAATGAAACAGATTATATTATGTTAAACGACAATACGAGACATTAATATCAAATAGAACCTGGACTATCAACCGTAACCGAACGAAAATACATAGAAAAGTAGTAAGAAGTATTGCTACGATATTTTTGTCAGGTGTTTTCTATTTTTTGTATGAAAATACAATCATACGTGATATTTTGAGGTTTCCATTGATAAAATATATTAAGTTGGTTGTCACTGTTATTTTTTTTCACTGGCTGTTTTTTAACACTGAAACTAGTAAAATCTATAGGGCTTACTCCTCGTCGTATGTACCACCAACTCGTGCCACCAGTGGTACGAGAAGGAATATAATTTCCTCTTCGTGCCACCGATTGAAATTTTAGTGTGACGCCATGATATATGCTCTACTTACATTACTTAATAAAAATTATAATATAAACACAAAAATCAAAAAAATAAAAATTCAATTTTTATTTTGGAATTAATTTTGGAAATACTTAATTTTGGAATTATGTCCAACTAGTTGTACCACAGGGATAGGTACCTAAAATAAGAAAGAAAAAATTGTGTAAAACAAATGAACGTCTCTACAAATCAAATGAACGTCTACAAAACAAAAGACTATCAGAAAGTTATCAGCCATCGATATTACTTACAAAAAACAGGCATGCGATTTTCGACCTTATTTACATTACTCAGGATGTATCATAAATTATTAATATATTAATGTCAGAGAGCAAGACTTACCAAGAAAATGTCTGTCATGAATTGTGAATAAGATCGAAAACCGCTTGTACCTGTTTTTAGTGAGCACTATCGACGGCTGATCACTTTCTGACGTTCGTTTGTTTTGTAGAAGTTCATTTGTTTTGTAGACACGTTCATTTGTTTTACACAATTTTATTTTTTTTTGTACGAAAAGGACCCCTCTTATTTTTCTAACATTGGAATATTCTTTCAAAAAATGAAAATGATACAACCATACAAACTGAAACCAAAACAATTTAATAAATAACTAGGTTTTAATAAAATCATAGAACAAATTTTTATTATACTACAACATTCTTATAGATTAATTTAATGAATCATCATCACTACTTGTCTGTCTTCCCACATCATGTCTTATTATAAAATCCAGAAATTGAGCTGGAGGACTTAAGTTTTCTTGATGTCTACCCCACGCCATGAACTACAATACAAACATGACGTGGCTACAACAACCAAGTATTCTCTGCCCAGAAATACAGGAACAATACATAATGCGCTTTTATTACTGCTAAGCCATCATTAAGCCCTTCTATCAAAAGATAGACAAAGTATGTGCGTTGTCGTCTATGTCGTGACTGAATCCGACTACGCAACAGCCACAGATTGATGACATTGATCTGGAATATTTCCAAAACCGAAATATCTAACCTGTCCTCCTTGTACAATTCAATTTTCGTAACATAACCAACAAAGTCCATACCATACGAACCATCACCCTTCACATGTTCGTCATAATAACTCCTGGCCTGACTTATTTTGTACGTCCTATATACTAACTATTCTTTGTGCAGCGCGCGGCGCGGATTTCTAGAAATACGCGCCGCCTCTTGACAGCGCGCGATAATTACTAACACTACCAAATTTTTCTATTTACACATAATGCGGATGACACGACCCTTTTAGTATATGCTCGAACCTGAACAGAAGCTCGCAATAGACCGAAGTCTGTCCTTAGTATTATCATGTTTTGGCTAACCGCAAACAGTCTGACGTTAAATGTTAAGAAGACTAATTATATTCCGTTGACACTTAAATTAAAACTTAATTGCAACCAGATAACTACAATTCGGAGATTTGTCAATGACAGACGTGTTATTGACCTGTGCTCGATTTTAATTCATAAACTGTGTTTTAAGTGAAAACTTTGTGACGTGACTGATACTCACAGATAGACAATTAAATACTCTACCAACTGTGATAAATGTGTATTAAACTCTGCTGTGCTGGAAGTGATATTTGTGTTTAAAGTTTTAAAACATTAATTTAACTTTTGTAAAAGTCGGTACTTTACGAACATAAAACAAAAGAGTGGACTTTGACCAATCATTAACAAATCTATATACAAAACCAACGATTCTGATTTGTAAAAAATCTTTAACCATCCAATCAATCAATTCGTCGTAGTACGTACGGTTGCGATCAGAGAACGGATTACCCATTCATAAATGTGTACCGTTTCAAACTGTTAACCTCTTTATCGGTTACTAATTAAAACGGTTAACAGAAATCTTGGTAAACCCATTCGTATCGGTATTTAATTTATCCGGCTTTATCTGTAATCTTAAGGTTAACAGAAATCATTTTAGTACAACCCAAATTTATGGGTTACTAGTTGAAACTGTTAACCGAAATAAAACAATGTGTAAGTATTTGGCTGACAATAGAAAGAGACAACGAAAGCGCTAAGTAAACAGGGAAACGGCCGCGCCTCGCCGCTCCGTTGCTAGCGCGTAGTGCCTAAGATCGTGTTGCGACTTGCGTGTGTGGGCTTGAGTTGAGCCAGTGTCCTGCTGTTACCTACAGGTGCCTGCCCTGCTGCTATTTCGAAATGGTAAGTTTTTATTTCTTTCAAATAATTTGGGTAAATATTGCAATGAATTAGGTATACCTATTAGGTTTCCGATTTAACCTATACACCAAGTTTATTTTAAAATGTATTTTAATAACCTGATATTTTTAATTATGTAATATTGCTATAATTAGATTACTTAGATTAAGATAATTGCTGTGCCGGCCGGCCGGGTGTCGCCGTTCACGCTTAAAGCTTTTATGATTACGAGAGCAACTTGAAAATGTGGCTTTTTGTTTGTTGAGATATTTTAACGATTTTGGTATCAAACGAAAGGTCTAGGTCTAAAACTATTCTTTCGTTTGAATTATGTATATCGGTCTACTCATTTAGGGAATTAGAAGAATTAAGAATAGTGAAAATCTAGACTTATAAATAAAACTAATAAACTAACTAACTAAAACATTGCGGGTGAAGCCGCGTGTCGGAAAGCAGGTTGATAATAAAGACCTGCAGCAAATCGGACTGGTGTACTTACCTAGGTGTGACGATTTTGTATTTACAGAGAGGCTAAGTTCATAGATGGACAACAGAACTAAGTACATAGATGGGATGTTGGAGTGCTGCCTCTGTGGTCCCGCGGCATAAAAGTGCGCGTGGGATCCGGAGGTCGCGGGTTCGATTCCCGCACATGTCAAATATTTGTGTGCATGAACATGGATATTTGACTTGGTCTGGGTGTTTCTATGTATGATATGTAGGTATTTACAAAAAAAAAATTATATAAGTATGTTTATCAGTTGTCTAGTACCCATAGCACAAGCTCTGCTCAGTTTGGGACTAGATGGCGTTGTGTGAATGTGTGAAAAAGAAAATAATGAAACTATTATTTTTTTTTCAGACTGACGAAAGTAATGATAATGATCGTCCAGTATCACCGTCAATTTTGCAACCGCAGAACCTATTGAGACAAAAGAATAAAACATCTGATAGTAGCGATGGTACAGTATCTGTCTTCCTTCACTAATATTATTGAGTGTTATTTAGGTACCTGTACTAAGGCAGCCAATTCGAAATTAAGTGCGAACATAGTGTTTTAGGAAATTTTCAGTACCTACTAAGTAAGTTTTTAGTATAGAAAAAGTCTTAAAACTTGATATTGACGTTCGATTTTGACTTGGCTGCCATAGTATGAATTAAATAATACCTTAAAGGCTTTCATATGGCATAGGTTTCAACACTGTTGAGAATTTAATCCAAACTCGGTACTTTATCCATGGTACATTGTAAATAAATTTATTGTTTTAATTTTAGACACAGCGAAGAAGAAATTGAACGTTGTGTACATTGACGGAGTAAATACTGGCCTACCTGATTGTACCTGTTCCCGAAATGAAAAGGCACTTACTTTCGTTTTCTCATAAACAGAATTCCGGATAAGAAATTAGAAGCGTTTTGGGACGAAGTATTGAATGTAATGCAAAAGTATTCATCTGAATAATTTTATAATAATTTATAACAAATGTACCTACCTACTGATTTTTTATTTCATATGGTCAAATAAAACGAACAATATACTTACATGATAGTGAGTTTAATTTCAAACATTACAAGTATAAACATTGTTAATCATAAAGCAAATCTTCGTTTGATTTTATTAAAATGATATTGTTTAATGTTTCATCCAGTAATCTATTTCTTGACGGCGACAATATAAATTTAAGTACTGAAAACAGTCTTTCCACTGTAACCTGCGTTGTTGGAGCAGCCACTGCAACTTGTGCTAAGTGTGCAAGTCTATGCGATTTTGATGACCAGTACTCTATTGTATTTTCAGAAAGAGCAAGTCGTGGGGTAGCTAAATATTCAGCGATATAAAAATCTAAGTCCAACGCAACAGTACCTCCTGGTGCCCGAATCCTTTGACTGAGGTTTAAAATATCTTCAAGACTTTGCAGATCGGACTGGAAACTGTCACCTGATATATAATTCAAAGTTGTAGGATCACGTGAGCAACCTGGCGATGAAAGTGAATAAGATGTATCACCTTGTTCTTCCTCTTGACTTATTTCATGCACACGTGTCTCTACCGCAAGCATCTGTTGATGAAGATCTTTAATCCAGCGCTTCGATTTCTGTCTCTCGTCTTCAGATAAGATCAATTTAAATCTAGGATCTAAAAATATTCCCATTAAAAAAGCCTTGTTATCTAACAGAGTTTTTTCTCGCCTTGTCATAGCGGCCACTAAATCGTGTGCTAAGGATAAATTAATTTTTTGAGTTTTTGTCTTGCAAATCATCCAAATAGAGTAAAAATCACCTACAGTAAGCTGTTCTTTTTGAAGTCTTACAGTGGCTTCCTCAGAGTGCTTTAAGGTATTAAGAATATTATTTATTTCAATCCACACATTTTCATTTAGTATTTCGCAAATTTCTTCACAGTTGTCGCAAAAAGTTTTAAGTTCTTTTAATCTTTCTAACATGTAATACGTAGAGGACCATCTAGTGCTGCAATCAAGAATTGGCTTTTTTAATTTTTCCAATCTTATCTTCAATTTCATAAGTGGCCGACGTAGTATTCTTACAACACTACGACATTTTTCAATCACAACTTCATGATCATGTTTTAGAACGTCTTTAATGCACAATTGCAGAGTATGTGCTGCACACGCAATCTGTCGGACCTCGAACAAATTTTCTATTTCAACGTTTTCATTAAGAATTGATGCATTAAAAGATTCTAGACCTGATTCGAAGTTAAGATTGTGATGTTGTAGTTCGTCTTCATCTTCACTTTCACAGTTTTCTGTTACAGTCTCACTGTTATCTAATTCTTGATTTAAAAGCTTTGAAATTTTTATGTAGTTTGCACCATTATCTGTCGTCAACGAATAAATATTGTGTAAATCAATTCTAAAACTCGCCAGTACTTCTAAAAGTGTAGACTTCAAATTTTCTGCGGTTTGACTGCAGAATATTTCTTTAAGGGCCAGATTTCGTACCACAATTTTAGTATTTTTTATATATTGTATATTTATACCGATGAACTGCCGGTCCATACATGTAGCTGAGTCCATCTTCACAGATACAAGCTTTTGTGCCACTTCTGCTGCTATTTTTTCATGAATCGTGTATGCTTTTTCTTTTATTAACATTCTAACCTTTTTGCTGTTCGCTTCCTCTACAAAATCAGCGGATATCAAAGCTTTCATCTCCCTAAATGCTTTATCTTCAAGTAATGAGAACGGTCGTCCATGAATTGCTACAAGTTTAACGCAACAGTCGAATAACTTAACGCGCTTTTTCTCTTTTTCCTCGTCTTTTCGGTTTTTACTTGTAGGCTCGTTCGCTTTAGTGGTCATATTTTTGTTAATAGTCAACACCTCTTGATATTTGTCTTCATGTTTTAATCGTAGATGGTTCTGTAAATTACTCGCATGGTTACCCTGGAAATAAGTAATAAGAATAATTTATTTCGTGGCAGGACACAATCTGCTTAAAATTAATTGGTTTAACCTTAACCTTTTTATAACATGTTTCTATATAACCATATTTAGTGTATTTTTGATAAAAAATTGGTTTCTCGTTTAAAGTAACATACTGTATATGTATACACGTAAGGCAGCGATAGCCTAGTGGGTATACCAACGGACTGCAAAGCAGAGGGTATCGAGTTCGAATCCCACGGCGCGCACCAATGACTTTTTGGAGTTATGTTTGTTCAATAATTAATTATCGCTTGTCCCGTGCCTCGGAGAGCACGTTAAGCCGTCGGTCCCGGTTGTCATGAAGATCTTTGACAATCGTTATAGGGAGTCAGTACTCTTCAAATACACTGACACTGGTCTAAACTATGGAATATCGCTATCCCTTTGGGTTGCGGAGGTCAGAAGGCAGTCGCTCTGTAGAAAAGCGAATATTCAGTCAAATCTGGTTAGACCAGTAAGCGGACCCCGGGTTCCAAGAAATTGATGTATCCGAGATAACGCTAAGAGGATGACTGTATATGTATACACATAAATAAGAATTTTCTGGTTAATACCCTTTATCATCGTTCAGGCAGAAGGTATCCACAGCTGGTTTTAGGCATCCCCTTTGCCATCCAAAGCTTCGTTTCTTAGGGTGCTTACATAAAGAAACAGGTTTCCGATACGGACAAATCTTTACGGGTCGGTACCGATCGGTACAGGGCTGATTCACATAAAGAAACAGGTGAATCTGTCCTAAGTGACAATGTTTTTTTACTTTTAAAAAGTACTTACGTCAAATATAAGAAATAACTAAATATGGAACATATTATCATTTATTCTTAAAAGTTACAAAGGAGGATGAAAAAGAGTTTTATGCTCACCCTACACCGGTAAATGCTTCAACATGTACGGGTCGGTCCAGGTAACCTGTTTCTTTATAATGAGTCAATAGATTATAATGAAATATTATACCTGTACCGACCGGTACCGACCCGTACAGATTTATCCGTACCGGCAACCTGTTTCTTTATGTAAGCACCCTTAGTAGGTAGGTAGATACCTACCTACTTCTATTCCTAGTAGGTAGGTAGATATCAAGGGATTTTGGAATGGTGGCTTTATAAGTAGGTACCTACCTACCTAGGTAAAATATAAAGCCACCATTCCAAAATCCTTTGATCAACATCGGTTATAGTTACTTCATAAAATAAGAATAAAGAAGACTGCGGTTGGTAACCTACTTAACGGATAGGTAGGTGCGAGCAATAGGTAAGTAAACACAGCCCGCCTACCCCACTGGTATTTGACGCGAGCTGATTCTTCGAGCTAAATAAGTAGATAAGTCTGTATAATACTTACCTACAATAAATCGAAAACAGTAGGTAGTAGAGAATTTATCATACTGCTTTTAGACGAAAACTAAGTATTATTTCATAAATAAGTCGAGAAATAAATAACAAATTAATTAAATAAGCAGGAGTTACTTACTTTTAATTTATTTCCGCATTCCTTGCACGAGCTGAATTTAGCACTTTCGTCAAAATCAAAATATCTATGGACAGCGTTAGATATTCTACGAGGTATCTTCAAAAATTCACGTCACTCCAATTAAATACAAATGAATCCGTACCGACCCGAATGACAATTACCGGCGCAATGATCTTTGTGCATGAAGTAGGTAAACAAACAATGCGAACTTTGCGAAGCGTCGTTGTGCGGGCGGTGGCGACATCCTATATCTATTTCTTTCTATCATAGAAGTGCGTTAATTCTTGAAAGAGACAGTTGCACGGCGCGTGCGGCGAGCGGCATGTTTGTGTGTAGGTACGTGCGAGTGATCGCGACGCCGCGACCGCCACCGCAGTCGATGTATTATTTTGAACTTTATGCACATATACCTTTATTTTTCTGATTAGTAGTAACAGAAATGATTCGGTTAGCAGATATATTCCTATTATCCGATTTACGGTTGTGTTCATAAACTCAAATATTTGTCGATTCTGTTAACCGAAATTATTACGTAACAGATAGTTTCTGTTAACCGATAAATGAAAAGGTTAATAACAGATACATTTCAGTTATTAACCCTAACCGTCCGTTCCCTGGTTGCGATAGCCCGTTACAAAGAGTGTATGATTGGCCGTCTAAAGTGCGGGTTCGAACCACACTAGAGCACCAGTCGTTTTGTGATGTATATTTTTGTCACCGTTAGATCTGTCGATTGATCGTATCCGTAATAGACACACTTTTTGTGATTTTGTAGTATATTCTTTCTTCTCTCTTTTTCTATAATTTTATATACTTACCTCACCATGGCGAATGTTCAACGAACCTAGCCAAAAGCGACCCAATCGCAACTAACTCAATCAGAATCCGACATTAATTCTGCAATAAAGATGAATGGTTATGTTAACACAAGCCGCAATAAACGAGCGCGCCAAGCAAATTCACCACAGAATAGTTCTGAACTGACTTCCAAAACGGAGGATGGAAGTATTTAATTTGAGGTTCAAACTGAATTGATATCCAAGCTAATGTCAGAAGTTAGAGACATCAAGGTTCAAAACACTCAAATTCACGAGACTAATATGGAAATTCACAAATCTAATGAGGAAATTGTGAAATCTATTAGCTTCATAAATAATCAATTCGCGGACTTGAAAAAAGAGGTTGATGAATTGAGAAAAGAGCGTCATGATCAACGCTTATATATAGAAAACCTAGAAAAGAAGGTACTGAATCTGCAACATAAATCCTCGTTCGTCTAGCATTGAACTAAGAAACATTCCGCAATCACAAGTAGAAAACAATACGAGTCTAACAAACTTAGTAACTAAAATTAGCGAATCTGTTAGATTACCTATTGCTGCTTCGGAGCTTCGAGATATATATACCGACTGCCTGGCAAATCAACTAACGTTACTGCCCCATGTCCAATAGTAGCTGAGTTCTCTACAGTGTATACTAAGCAAACTCTTTTATCTGCTGTTCGTATGTTCAACAAAGGAAAGAGCAAAGAACATAAATTAAACACGTCTCTCATAGGTATGCCAGGTACAAGCCTACCTATTTATATTGCTGAAAAATTACCGGCTAGCTCCAAAAGGTTGCTGTTTTAAGCTCGAGAGTTTGCCAAAAAGAATGACTATCAATACTGCTGGACAACTAACGGCATCATTTTTCTGCGAAAGCAAGAGGGTGATAAACAGATATTAGTTCCCACAGAAAAATATCTTCAAGAACTGACAACAAATCCCAAGTGACTATATAAATGTTCATGTTTATTACTGTGTCTTCTATCACTATCTTATTTATTTTATATTTGTATATTGTCTCAATTTGTCAATAACTCATCTAAACAAACACATTATTCAACTCGACATAAAAATAACAGATCTACTGACGCCTACCAATTTTTGAGTAGCAAAATTAGAAATTCACACAAATTCTCTTTGCCATCACATTTTATAAACAAATTATACAGAAAATTGAATTCATGCTGCAAACATGACCCAATGCTAACATTTCAAATGTTTTATCAACCGTAAAATAACCTCATTACGACTTAGAAGCTGTTCAATAACTTGGATCAGTATCAACTTTAATGTTAAGCACTCCTCACTCACTCATAGACCTCTGCCTTGCAAATTATTAATTACAAATGGTTAATTTAAAGGATATCGTTAATGAACAGGATGAAACTTGTGTTGGCAACTCATTTGATTGTTTTCCGAAGAACTGTATAAATTATGTTTTTTCAGTCAAACAGTAACATTAAGCTAATCCATTTAAATATACGTAGCATAAATAAAAATTTTAACCATCTTCAAATATTGTTACATCAAACACAAATAAGTTTCGATATTATAATTTTGACAGAATGTTGGCTCTGCAAGGTTAATAATCTGCCTATACTGGATCGGTTTAATTCACATTGCACCAAAATCAATCGTAACCAAAATGACGGAGTTGTTATATACACTAAAGCAGAATTGAAAATAACAATTTAAGAGCCGGACTTTCCGTGCGGCAACTGTTTAGTTTGCTTTATTGATAGTTGCCTGGCAGTAGTAGCGATCTATCCCTCACCATCGTTAAATACTAATGATCATCTCGAATAATTTTTCATCAGCCTTAATAATATATATGTTGAGTTAGCTTGCTACCAAAGTATAGCTCGTTTCTATCAAAGAGACTAATAGAAACGACAGCTGTTTTGATTACCTTACCTTAAATGGAACTCATGGGCTATTACCCTCACATATATTGCCAACCCGAATCGACAGTTGCCTGGATCACATTTTTATTAAAACTCCCTTTTCTACTACCACCTTAGTTTTGGAATCTTATATGACGGATCATAAGCCCATCGTATTATTTATATCTAACACCAACCCTGCGCGTAAAAATTGTTACTATGCTACTCAACTAAACTATGAAGTTATTAAGTCAGACATAGAAACCACGGACTTTGCAGACTTTTATAAGTTTAGTGACGCAAATAACGTGATCGATTATTTTATATTCTTGTTAAGATCCATCATTGCTAAACACACCACACAAGCACGTTTTAATTCCAAGAAAACAACGCTCTATCAAACCTTGGATGACGCCTGACCTATTAAAGTGTATTAGAAACCGTGATAAAATGCACATAAGATCTAAACGTAACCCCAATAATTTAATTCTCAAAACTACCTACACTCCATATAGCAATTTTTGCAATGGCCATCTACGCCGATTAAAAATTTCCTATGAACAGTGTGAACTTGAAAAAGCAAAATGTAATCCCAAAGCCCTATGGAGAGCAATCAAAGACATAACCAATACACAAAAGTTGTGTAACAGTCCGGTTGAATTATTGGAAATTAGCGATAACCCCAAAACATCAGTGAATGAGTTGTATACATTCTTCTCTAATACGGGAAAAATATGGCCGCAAAAATACCCAAAACTGTTTTACTCATAGCCAAAGAATGTTTGTCCCAGAATAAAAGTATTCTAATCTGCCCTTCTAATTCTCTTGTGATTTTAGAGGTGAACAAAGCAGAAGTTGAATCACAAATCCTTCTGGCCCGCACTGACTGTGCTGTTGGATGGGACGGCATGCCTATCAAAATTCCTAAAACTTGCCATCATGTACTAGTCGCACCAATGACCTACTTGTTCAACCTCTGTATACGCACGGGAATATTTCCTAATGCTTTCAAGAAGGCAATTGTTCACCCAATTCACAAAGGTGGGTGCAGAAATTGTGTCGATAATTACAGACCGATATAAATCCTGCCTGCGATGTCTAATAAAGGATCAGGTCTTAATCTCAGAAAAGAAACAAGGATTGACAAGTTTTAAATGGATTTATTTTAAATTATAACCTCACTGTTCAACAGTTCAACGTGGAATGAATGTCATTCTTTATATTTTTAAGACAAGATGTCGCGACACACTGTTGCCATTTATATTTTAACAATCGGTAGAAATTACACGTTCAGTACAATCGAATAGTAATCATTATTACTAATACTTACAATATCGATACAATAATATAGGTCAATGATAAATAGGATTAATTAATAAGTAAATCATTATACTGAGAGTAATTAACCTTACACTAAAGTCTTGGAAAGGATCCTAAACAAGTGTCTCAGGGGTTTTTTAGATAATTATGGTCTACTAGCTAGCAATCAATACGGTTTTCGCACTAGGTTCTCGAGGTAAGATGCCATACTTGACGTAACCCAAAGTATAGCTAGTAAACTTGATGCTAACATAAAATGTCTGACAATATTTTTGGACTTTTCCAAAGCATTTGACACAGTTTCTGTATCCATACTAATAACAAAATTGGAAAAACTTGGCATTCGTGGAACTGAACTCAAACTTTTCCAAGATTATTTGACTAAACGTACACAGCAAATTAAAATTGAAACGCATATAAGTGACGAACAGTTTATAACTTTTGGTTTGCCTCAAGGCAGCATATTGGATCCCACATTGTTCAAAATCTACATTAATGGTCTCTGTAAAATAAAGTTACCTGATACTGATACATATGTATACGCCGATGACACAGCAATACTTGTGCATGCACCGAACTGGGACATAGTAAAACCACATTAACCCTTAATAAAACGGTATACATCCCTTTTTCAATTAGAAGCAACACATCACCATCCCACGATTACTTAATAGCTTTACACTCATGCCCTGACCCGTCGACATTCTGTAATTGTCCTTTACTTAGAAGAGCAGATAGTGTTAAGCATTTGGGTGTTCTAATAGAAAATAAACTAAGATGGGATGAACATTTAGACACCCTAACCATTAGGTGCACACGACTCATTCATGTCTTCAAGTCTCTTAGAGACTCTGCTAGTCTTGAAACATTGAGGATGGTCTATTACGCACTTTGCCAATCGGTTTTGGGGTATTTTATCTCTGTATGGGGAGGAACAACAAAAACAGGCATGCTTAAGTTAGAGCGAGCACAGCGAGCCTTACTCAAAGTTATGATCAACAAACCCTACAGGTATCCTATGGCACATTTATATGACCACACAGCCATCCGATCTACTAAAACGAAGACATAATCTTCTTAGCAGTAAACACAAGACCACATTCGCTCAGCACCAATTCTACATAACACAACTTAATATATTAGATTTATACACTCACTCGCTAAAAAGTAAATTAACCGATTGGTTGCTAGCCCAGGATTACACCGCCACAGAAAGCCTACTCTGCTACATCGCTTAATGAAAGTGTATGACACTCTAACACCCACACACTTAAACACACCCTAACACACGCACACGCATACACACACACAAACACATGCACACACGCATACAAATTCACACACGCATATGCATACACATGCATACACACACAGACACACGTGCCCGCACGCACGCACACACATTATATTAATCCTTTTCTATGTTGAATTCCTTTAATTATATCATATTGAAGTCGTTGTATAAATCTTCACATAGGCATAGACATAGGCTAAGCCTAGTTTAAGGGGCAGAGTTAATATTTTTTGTAAACAGATTTTTTACAATTACATTTCCTCTTAGTTTTAGTTTGTAAGGAAATTAAAATAAATGTCTGTCCCATTTGTTATCTACAATTTTAACAAATTTGACTGTATTATATAAACACTTAGTTTGTATTATAGTATAAATGTATCTGTAAAGTTGAGAAATAAATACTTTATTATTATTATTAACTCTTTTTCGATCAAAGCACATGTTTGCAATGGTTACGGCAATTGGAAAGGGCGTAGAGGGCTGTTCACAAGGTTATGACCACAAACACTATTGGTTTAGTACTACACAGTTGCACAAAGAATGTGAGGTAATGACAGTAAGACAGCTTTATATATATATTAAACAGCACGTTACGCAAATATGCTAGTTTACCACTCGATCCCAAGCGCCTGACAATACAAAGGATAGCAAACGTGTGTTCCATTGAAGAACATAACAAAATTAGCACAATGACATTTTAGAATTCTTGGCCGTCATATATACAACGCAGTTAACAGACGATGTAATATCTACAGAGTCAATATATTTGAATATAAAAGGATTGTTAGAAAATGAATCATTGGTCTTAGTTATGGTGAGGTTGAAAGAATACTTGAACCGTGGGATATACGAGTGTAACCAAAATTATATTCACAAACTATGCTTCTTGGTGGGACTAAACATACGCACACACATAGTACACAGTATCCACACACACACAACACACACACACTCACACACACACACATACTTTCAATCATATTACACTCATCTTCAAATACACACCCACACACAATATATTTAACACAAAACACACTATACAGATACTTTGCTTTTTAAATTAATTGCATGTAAGATATCTTTATAAACCCCTATTTAAAAATGCACCTACAAAATAAAACACCGTGTCACACACGACGTACTTACGTATCGTAATAAAGGAGTCAATTTTTGAGAGCCCTGACACCCATAACACAAGTTCAATCTTAGCTTGGGTGTCAGATGGTTACATCACTGTAATCTCTATTTGTAAGAGAAACGTTTGTTTTAGCATACTATGACTGTATGGTATTATCTTTAGTTTTTTATAGTCAGTAGTAAAGTCATAATGGCTGTAACACCTTGTTAATCTGAGTTGTAAAATACTGAAATTATATTTAATTGGCGATTTAAAAGAGTGGCCGTGAGTTTCTTGCAGGTTTCTTCTCATAGCTTTGCTTGAACCTAGCAACTAACCTAAATGTAGCTTCAGTAATTTAGTAAACTCACTAACCTATATACTTTGACGTTCATAAGTGTTACTTTGTGACCTAAATGAATAAATGATTTTTGACTTTGACTATGTAAAAAGTTGTAAAACTAGTAATAAAGATTATTATTAATTAACTGAAAACTGCCAAAACTCATGCATTAGACTTTTGCAACATCAGGGGATTACCTTAACCTTAATGTTGTTCACCACCACCTCGAGACAGCAAAGCCAGCCTTGCTCTTCTTGACCAAGACGCAGATATCGTCTCCAATAGACACTTTCTACCAACCAACCCTGGGTACGGACTAGAACACTCCTTTTTGTCTAGAGCCGGAGCGTTTTTTTTTAATAATAATGTGCCTGTGTGCGTGTATGTCAGAGACGATATCAGCTCTCGTCGCGTCAGTAATCTTGAAAGTAGGGACCTCTCCATCTTATGGCTCCGTGTAGACAGCGACGACCATCCCCGCGTCTATGCGTGCCTCTATAGGTCCCATAGCGGTGACACCGAAACTGACCGACTCATTGAGCACATTTTACTTGGCGATTTTAACGCCCATCACGCTGGCTCAGTTCCAGTAAGACAGATCATGCGGGGAGATCTGTTCACGACTTCGCCCTGGCATATGGCCTGACATAAGTAGTTACCACGCCCACGCGAATCCCAGATGTGGAGAGCCAAAATCCTTCACTGTTGGACCTTCTGCTGACTTCTCATCCGTATGGCTACCACGTATCTGTAGGCACCCCACTTGATTCCTCAGATCACTGCCTTGTACGGAGTACAGTGCCTCACACGTACTCGCCGCAATCGCTTGCTGCACGCAGCCGCCGTGTGTGGCATTACAAGTCAGCAGATTGGGATGGGATGCGGTCCTTCTTTGCGACCTACCCTTGGAGACAAGTATGCTTCTCGCTGGATGATTCCAATGCCGTTGCTGATTCTGTTGCTGATGTGGTGCTACAGGGTATGGAGCTTTACATTCCGTCCTCTGTGGTCCCCATTGGTGGGAAATTTCGGCCTTGGTTTGGTCCATCTTCCAAAACCGCTTCTCGTAGGAAGCAGGAAGCTTACCAAGCCTGGGCTGATGCGGTGACGACATGTGATTTAAATACCAGCGCATTAAAAAAGGAGTACAACTTAGCCTCCAGGTCCTTCAAAAGAGACATTGCAAGTGCGAAGTCGGAGCACATCGGTAGAATTGGCGAAAGGCTTGAGCGTCTTCCTTCAGAAACTCGTGCATTCTGGTCTCTTGCTAAAGCTATCGAAGGAAATTTTTGCAAGCCATCCTTTCCACCTCTTCAAATGGGAAACGATTCGTTGCCCACGACGCAAAAGAGAAAGCCGATCTTCTGGGCAAACTCTTTGCGTTCAACTCGACTTTAGATGACAGGGGACAAGAACCGCCTACCATACCGCGGTGTGGGGGTTATATGCCTGATATGGGGTTCTACCAACGCTCAATACGCTTAGCACTCCTATCCCTTGACATCCATAAGTCGAGTGGGCCTGATGAAATCCCCCCCATTGTGTTGAAGATGTGCGCTCCAGAGTTGGCACCGATCTTAACGCGACTGTTTCGGCTCTCTTACTCTTCTGGCGTAGTCCCGAGACCTTGGAAGACAGCATTGGTCCACCCGATCCCAAAAAAAGGCGACCGCTCAAACCCGTCCAACTACAGACCAATAGCCATAAACCCCCTTTTCTTGAAGATAATGGAATCCATCATCAACCGTCAGCTCTTACGGTACCTGGAGGGTCATTATCTGCTTAGAGACCAGCAGTACGGCTTCCGTAAGTGTCGGTCAGCGGGTGATCTTCTAGTATACCTGACACATCGTTGGGCACGGGCGATCGAGATAAAGGGGGAAGCTTTGGCGGTCATTATGGACATAGCGAAGGCCTTCGATCGTGTTTGGCACGAAGTGCTTCTTTCGAAGCTCCCTTCCTATGGGCTTCCAGAGAGATTATGTGAATGGGTTACTAGCTTTTTAGCAGACAGAAGCAATAAGGTCATAATAATCGACGGTGAATGCTCTGACTCTATGTCTGTAAATGCTGGTGTCCCGCAAGGCTGTGTGCTATCGCCCACGCTGTTCCTCCTCCATATCAATGACATGTTGCAAATTAGCAGCATTCATTGTTATGCGGACGACAGCACGAGCGATGCTCTTTATACCGGCCGCGCTAACATCTCTCGGATTGGGGCAGGCTTAATTTGGTCCAATGTAACCCCACAAAGACAAAAGTCTGCGCGTTCACTGCAAAAAAGCTACCATTGGTCGTATCTCCTCCTTTTGAGAACATCCCCATAACTGCCTCAACCGATATTGGAATTCTTGGTGTCGACATATCGAGCGAAGTCCAGTTCCGCGGCTATTTAGAGAGTAAGGCTAAATTTGCTTCAAAAAAGTTTGGCGTGCTCAACAGATCGAGACAGTATTTCACGCCGGCCCACCGCCTACTGCTTTATTAGGCGCAAGCTCGGCCTCACATAGCATACTCTTCTCATCTTTGGGCAGGGGCACCCCAGTACCAGCTTCTCCCTCTGGACCACATTCAACAGAGAACGACTCGAATCATCGACTGCCAGGATATTTCAAATCGGCTAGACCCCTTGGCGCTGCGTAGAGATGTGGCCTCGCTATGCATCTTTTATCGCTTGTACTATGGAGAGTGCTCCGAGGAATTGTTCGGAATGATCCCTGCCACCTCTTTTCGCCATCGTCCTAAGCGACAGCATTTTTCACTCCTATCATTTAGATGGTTGGCAATCCACAACTGTGCATTTCTCCAGGAATTTTCTGCCTCGCACAACAAAACTGTGGAATGAGCTGTCGCCTGCGGTATTTCCGGACCAATGCGACCTTCAACACTTCAAGAAAAGAGCGTACTCCTTTTTAAAAGGCCGGCACCGCACTTGTAACTCCTCTGGTGTTATCAGAGGCATTCACTTTTAAATTATATAGGAAATAAGAAACACAAGAAAGCTATATATTTATTTATTGTTCTTTATCTTGATAAATTAAATTGGATATAGATGTACATTTATATTGAACGTCATAATCATATTGCCAAAACATTAAACCAAGTTAATAACAACAATCCTCTTATCCAAATACTTAAACAAATATAATACTTAATCAAATGTATACCCCATATTTCGGCCATAATTATTTTAATAAAATAAATAGTTAATTAAATCAGTTGCCTCGTCAGCGCAGTGGTATTGAATGCGACTGCTACCCGTAATATTTCGGGTTCGATTGAAAAATCTTAGTAACAGTACGGTATCTGGAACTGTACCTGGAAGATGGTAGACTAGCATAGTCTAACTATTTTCCAAATTTGAAATATTACTATTCCATTCGGCTCATGGCCTGACCTCAACTGTGCCGTGAAAACTTGCCAAATCTGTTTAAATAAAATAGTCGACCATAATAGGCTTGGTTATATCATATATGTATATATAAGGTTATATTATATAACCTTATCTATACTAATATTACAATGCTGAAGAGTTTGTCTGTTTGTTTGGTTGGTTGAACGCGCTAATCTCAGGAATAGCTAGTACGAATTGAAAAACTATTTTAGTGTTGGAGAGCCTATTTATCGAGGAAGGCTATATAACATCACGCTACGACCCATGGGGACGGCGCAGTAACTATAAATGCGGGTGAAACCGCGGGCACAGCTAGTATATACATATACATAATCAAGCAAGTAAGTAAGTAAGAAGGTAACATAAAAACGGAAATAACTATGAATGTACTTTAAATGGAATGGTTTATAAAATGAATATTAATCACAACATCAACATTATTTAAATTATACTTAAGAACTAATTTAGCCATAACTAAAGTAAATTATTATAGGATTGTTAACGTGACGTGTTTAACACTCACTGATCTAGAGATTCATCAAAATATGATTACTTAATTGTAATCGCTGGAATATTGTCTTTAGTTTCAACTACATCATCAGCATTAGTTTTATCTCTATCTTCGTCGTTGGTATAATTATTCCGCTCGATTCCTTTATTTTCTTCTGCAGAAACAGCTTGTTTCCTTAGCGCTATAAATGTTCAAAAATACCTTTATTATAGAAAATTAAATATCATGAGTATAAATTATTACTATTATTAACGTTAATTTACCTGTCGTCGTCATTTGCTTGAATAAAGTTGATATCGGGGAGTCCACTAGCATAGTGAAGAAGAATGATACGGCTAAACTCAGCACTAGGTAAGACAGGGACTTAAAGGCCTAGAATTTGATAATAATATTATTGAATAAAATATCCTTTTTCCTCATTGGTTTCATTGTGTAAGTTTGCGGTTGTACTTATTGCCGCATAGGTAAAATTGGTTTGGTTAGCAAAGTGAAGGTGCATTTTTGTTTCAGGAAATTTTCAGCAACAGCATCAATTAATAATAATAATAATACACTTTATTAATCCAAAAATAGGTACAGTTTGTCTATCTTATTGTAACATGTAATGGACAATGCTAGATTTTACACGGAACTGATAGAGTAAAACGATGATGTCTGAGCTAGTGAGAACCGTGTGACAGACACCAATTGGAACGGTGACCATAGATTGCCATCGTTTGATGACAAAAACTCGACCCACCGAGGTTAATTAGTGTACAGTTCTAGTCCAAAATAAGCTGAATAATATTGTATTCTAATGGGAAAGTCAGCAGTAAATTACATAGTCTCTATAAACTTTTTCATTTCAATAAAGTATACTAATACTTACAAAAAGTCCCACGGTGAAGTAGATGGGTACCACTATAGTTCCGTTTAGTGTAAACATCAAAGGATAGTGAAATAAATACATTCCATAAGAAAGACGAGCCGGTAATCGCCATATATTAAGCGATAGGAACCAATTCACGGGACCTGTATAAAAATAATAAGATGTGCATTTTGAATACGATCTACATAATATAGTTATTTCCGGATGTAATATCAAACATACATACTTTGATATCAATAATATGACTATTAAAATATATAAATTTCAAACCATAATTTCTTAAAATGATTTAAGTCATACAATCGATAGCCTGCACTAATAAAACTTATAAATAATTATCATAATATGTATACGACAATCTATTAAGATATAACTAACCATTAAACGTTCATAAGTGTTACTTTGTGACATACATGAACAAATAATGTTTATCTTTTGACTTTGACACATTAATATAAGAATCGAATATTTTATTCTATTCTCATATATCATATTATGGTTGTTTTCAGGGCTCTTTGTTAACAGTTAGTCTTTCTAACTGTTAGCTCTGATTTTCCGCCGGTTTTTATCCCAAACATCAGGTGTTTGGAAACAATGCTGTTCTAATCAATATTTAAATTCCATTATCTTTAATGAAATCACATTAAATATTAGTAATATTTACAGAAAAAACTTACCTCCATAGCCATGCTCACAAGTAAATATCACTATTCCTACAGCCACTGCCCAAGATGGTCTCATAATCGAATTCATTACGTTATTCATGAACTGATTATCCCAATCAAATTGTTTGATAGAATAGTTGAAATAAACAATACATCCTGATATTGTAGCAGCACATGCCCAAAGAAGAATACCATAAATCTGTAAGCAATCATTTTATCTTAATTCAGATGTCAACTGAATTCGGTTTTACATAAAAGAAACAGTTATTCGTACTCACCCATGACATTTGGACTTTCTGACCTCGATAAATGTGGAGAATATATCCAATTATTAATCCAACAAAGAACGGAGAAGCTCTACATAGTGTATTAAAATAATAATCTACCAAGTAGTCCACCGTTTCTTCTACTGTACGACTATAAAAAAGAAAATTGTGCTTACACTGCGATATGAACGTGCTTATATCGAAAATAAATAAAACGACGTGTTGGGTACTTACGAAGGTACAATCGTTCCAGCTGGAACATTTAAATTGAAATTGTATATTGTTGACGATATCAATACCGCCACGAAGGCACCAATAAGTGCCAACCAGGCGTTGCGCCTTCGATCACCCAGTACCCAGAAAAGTACTAACGGTGATAAAACATATAGTTGGATATCTATAGCAATGTACCAGGAGTGAGCTATGCACTGAAATATAAAATGAACAAAAGATACATAAATAAATAATTGTAATATAAGTATATATATATATATATATATATATATATATATATATATATATATATATATATATATATATATATATATATAAAATCCGACATTGATTTATTAAGTATAATATTATTTATCTAAATTAAACTTACCATTCTTCTAGGATGTATAAAGTTCTGTAGATTTAGTAGTGTGGACCACCAGTTCATTCGACATCTATTCGTATTACTTTCAACAGTTTGCCAAAATGGTCCATCAGTCATATGGTTCAAATATGACGCTTGTAAAAGAACAGTCACGGCCAGTAATGGAGTTATCCGAACGAGGCGGCCTATATAAAACCAGTGCAGGTTTTTCAGTAGCTTCGCTAAAATAAACTTTTTATTATTAACTAAAAGCTAATTTCATTTTAAGAAAAATGTTAATCTTATTATTACATCAATAATAACTATAATTATTTTTTTATTGACGACGTTGTATATTATGAATTTATGACTCATATACTCACAACCTTTTAATATTTTATTATACACTTGAGAGCAATAAAATCGCACACCCCTTGTAATTTGGTTTATTACTGATTGTTTTCTAAAATCGAAAGATATTGAGTAAAAATCATTAGACAAAATTAAAGCATACAAGCTTAGCTTTACAAAAACATAAAATTAAAATCATTGACCTTCACGTAACTTACAAAAACCGACCGTACACCGAATTCCCCAAATTCACGCGTTTGCGTTGTCACTACTTGCACCCTTAGCCGCAGGTATAAAAAGGTCAGTTTATTGGAATTTTTATTCAGTTGCATACCGAAGGTCAACGTGATAACATCTCTACTGGAAGCATACGGATTTACTGGAAAAATATGGATACCACGCCCGCAGAAGCCGCTCAAGTTATTGCCTTGCTCGAAGCAGGCCATAACCAAAGTGAAGTTGCTCGACGGCTAAATTTGAGCCGCTACTCTGTTCGTCGTGTATACCAGAGGTTCCAAGAGACCGGTGGCTACATTCGGCGACCAGGATCTGGCCGGCGACGCACAACATCAGAGCGTGATGACCGCTTTCTTGTGACAAGGTCTTTGAGAAATCGGCAACTGAACGCGGTTCAACTGGGACAACAGCTTCGAGAAGTTCGCAATGTCAGTATAAGTCGGTGGACAGTTCGAAGAAGACTAGGTGAAGCAGGAATGACTTCACATCGCCCAGCAAATGGTCCCAAATTGACCACAGCTCACCGACAAGCCCGGCTACAATTTGCTAGGGAACATTTAAATTGGACGTATGACCAATGGCGGGCTGTTATGTTCTCTGATGAGTGCAGAATGACTTTACATGGTCATGATGGACGCTCTAGGGTCTACAGAAGGTCATCAGAGCGATTTTCACAATGCTGCATAAGCGAACGTGTGGCTTTTGGAGGTGGATCGTGTATGTTTTGGGGTGGCATAATGTTGGACACTAAAACTGACATTGTATTCATCACTACGGCGAATACCGGCCCGAGATCGAGAAGTTTGACGGCTGCACGATACGTCGAAGAAGTGCTCGAAGAACATGTGAGGCCGCTTGCGTGGCTTATGGGAGAAGATTTTCTCTTAATGCACGACAACGCCAGACCGCATGTCGCTAGAACAGTTTGCGACTACATGGAAGATGTTGGAATCACCGCGATGGAGTGGCCAGCTCGTAGTCCTGATCTCAATCCGATTGAGCATGTCTGGGATGAGCTAAAAAGAAGAGTTCGAGCAAGAAGCCCTGCTCCTACGCGCCTCCAAGAGCTTCAACTTGCCATTGAAGAGGAGTGGAACGCCATACCACAAGATTTCATGGTGAAATTAATACGGTCCATGAAAAACCGATTAAGAGCTGTAATCAAGGCTAGGGGAGGGAATACACCTTATTAAAAAACAATTTGATCAAGCATTTTGAGTTTTATTTTTATTCTTTGTTAAGCTAAATTGGGTAATTTTATCCGTATGTTGGGTTTTGTGCCCTAAAACTCCCTATGGGTACTTTTTTTACACTGTATTTGATATCATTAGAAAGGTACTGAAGTAAACATTCAAATAGTGTAAGTTTTATTTTAATATGTATTCACATTTATGAAAAAAACTGCTTTAACAACAAAAAGTCAACGTGTGCGATTTTATTGCTCTCAAGTGTACATTATCTTAACATTACCAAAATGTACTTGCTAAATTATTTATATAGCAAAAAAAATTGCAATGATTTTAAAAAATAATGACATCTTCTGCTGGAGCTTTAATGTCCTTCAAAAACTTATGCAACTCCGTCAATTTATAATCTGTTTCTATTTCGGTAATTGAAAATAACAGCAGTATTAGGTGTTTAGCTTTTTTTTTAACTTTGATAGCTCTAGATAAAATTGGAAATTACATTAGCCCCTCCGAGAGCTTAAGTTACATTTTTTTGTGTACTTTTTTAAATATATTTCTTTCTTCTTTTCTAATCTATCTTTTCTGTATATACATTGTTTAAATCTATTTCAATATATTTTATCTGTAATAAACATCATACCTGTTCCTAAAATTTCGAGTGATTTACTTTAGTCACAGGTCTAGTCCACTATATATATACTACCTTAAAATATACTACATTCTATATGAATAGCTATTATATGCAATGGTAAAATATTTTTATAATAAATTACACATTAAGTAAAAATTCAAAAATATTGAGTCCGTATTTTAGTACTTTGAAACACTTACTTCCATTCATTTTTCCTGCACTCGCATAAACTAAGAGTATACCAGCCAAAGTAAAGAATGTATCTACTGATATAGGAGCCACTGTTAACCATAGAGCTTTTTCTGAAAACATCCACTGCAAAAAGTGTATACTAAATAGGTCAAAATATTAAAGCTAACATTTAATCAAATAAAATTACAGGAAAACTTAAGAATAATGTTGTAACTTAAGAATAATCCATTGTAAAACTGTTGTTGGTTCCAAACAACAGTTTTACAATGGATTTAGACACAAATTTTAAAGTATTTAGTAATCCATTTAGATAATAACATTATTAAAAAATGGTGAGATAAAACAGTATTATAGAAGTAAATTATCTAACAAGTATCTCTATGAAATATATATCATCATCAGGATGAGCTAAGAATAAAGATGAAAGATTTAAAAATTAATATTACCATCACCGAAGACAAAGGATTTGCCAAAAATAGTTCAGTACTATATGAATGTCCCAAGATGACCCAAATCATTGATATAGCTCTGATTCCATCCATACAATTTAAGTTCCCAGGTCCAGAACTAAATGTCATTAACCGTTGACCGTTTGTATATACAGAACATGATTGATAAATACGATTAACGTTTTTTATATCTGAAAATATTGACTAATGTAAATAATTGAAAACAAAAACTTGTTAAGGTTGATAGAAAAGCGAAAAGATTATTCTTACCTTTTTTAAGAATAAATCTGTAGCACAGATCGTAGCAAGTGCTTAATAGAGTTACAAACCCTATTAAGGAAAATATTGTCCTAAAACAAAAAAATTATCTGTTATATTACTGTAATCAATTTGATGATATGAATATCGTATGACGTTATAATAAGTATCACATAAACACACTGCCTCGTTTGCCTGCTCGATTTCCGGGTATGATAAAAACTGTTATTGAAGTTTTCGCTGAAGCAATTTTCAGTACGGCAAGAGCCTGTTATGAGGGAGTTCAAATCATAGTCGTTCAAATGTGGATGTAATACACCTGTGCATCTCTGCACCTTTAAGCAACAGACGTCACATAAACAATATATTTATGTATATATAGTTATATAATTACATATAACTTATGCACTTAAATTATGATGGAAATCTTACACAGCAGCGGTATCGGCACCCGACCATGGCTTATCATCAGGCAAGCGGCAGTATTGTTCCGTATAATTAAATCCACTTGCAGTAATATTGACAAGCAATGAAATGATTGCCTGTTCAGTAGTACATGGTTTAGGAACACAAACTCCAAGCCTGAAAACTGCTCCCGAAAGAGGATTGTTGGGAATCGATCTGAAAATTAAGCGAAAATATAAAATAAATATTTCTTTTTTGACATCAAAATCACATTTCATGAAAATGTTTACTTATAAGTTCAGCTATTAAAAAGTAAATAATTCGTATTTTACGCATCAATGCATATACTACTTGTGTTATAAATATTTTTTACTTGTCTTATTTAGTAAACAAATATGTCGTAATGCTAAAGACCATAGAGACCTATAAGTATAGTCCTTGTTTTCTGCTATCGCTATTTATTGGAAAACGAATGTAATCTAAAAGTAGTATCTATTAGATTGATTTTTACCAAACAAACAAAAGAATGGTCTTTAATAAAATCACACAAATTATGTTGTAATCCCTTTTACCTAAAATACATACTCGCAGCAGGCTGCCTTTAGTAGCCAAGGTTATATTAAACTATACATATTACTACAATGTTTCTAGAATATTATGTAAATATTGAACCCTAACTTGAACTTTAAAATTCGATCAACATGATTGTCAATATTTTTATTTATAAATAGAGAAAGTACCAGCTCCTCACCTGTAATCTTCTAAATCATCAAAATCACCAATCAGAGCTTTTAGTTGTTGACGTTTTAAATTATATTCTTCAATTGTACGAATAGATGCTTTATCTAATTTCAAAGATGCTGGATTAAACGTCGACCACTCTTGTTGTTCTCCTGAACTAGGCAATCTAAAGGTTTGGTCTATTGGTACCAGTATCGAACAGTATTTTCCTTGGATATGCATATCATCTCTTTGGTGATCGATAGCCAAACATTGATGGTAATTACCAAGATCTACTGTATTTCCCGTTAATATGCCTCTCGGAGTTCTTATGCCAGCATCAGCAACTAAATAAAACGAGTAATTTTCTTTTTAAGTTTTTAATTAACAGCAATGATAAACACAATTTAGCTTAATTGTCTTCTTTTCAGCTAAATAGTTTTATATACAAAATAACTGATTAAAGAGTTTCTAAGCGGGCAATAGTTTTATGGCGGTATGTAACTAGAATGTTTTAAACATAGGTCGGCCAGCGCAAAAACATTTAAAAGCGTCGAAAATTTTTAAATATGTTTTTGGATAGTCATAATTATTTAAAATATTGATGTTTATTTTGTAATATGGTTCTTATTATCCGTAGTGCATTGCAGTCAGACAATTACTTAAAAATAATGCTCGTTCAGAAGCACATTAAATACAATTTTGAAAAACACGCTTAAAAATTATCAATTTATGAAAATATTAAAATATGACATAGCAAAAAGTATCGGTTAAATCTTCTACTATAGATTTTAATAAAAATATTTTTAAATATAATTGTATTAAAAAAACAATATACCTACATAAAATGTATGTAAATAATAAAAGTCAATACGTACATTGCATTCCTAAAAGCACATTTCCTCTAATAATCCTTATTTGCCGATCACATTCGTCTGCATCCAACACACTTTCCAGATAATTTGAATCAATGGCTTCAATTGACGAACTTTTCACATAAGTGAACGTAACTAAAATCAATAGGAAAACCTCTTTAAACCCAGACATTTTGTTTATTTAACAGATTAAATTTTTCATTAGAACGAATGAACTTAATTTTAAGTTGAAATAAAAAATCTGTCTATGGATGTTCACAGCAAGTAAGTAAACACAGAAGTAAAAATTATAATTGCAAATATGTCAGTTTTAACGTGTCATTATCAATACGGTAATTAATCAGTTCTATAAAGCGCTCGCCTGTATTAATTCTATCATTAATGATAAAGTACATGACTGATTGGGTGGCGTTCAGGTTGAACAATCATGAATAGGTATAGTGTACACGTTCTCTATCAGCCTCAGAAGTAGTGACAGATGTGTTTTACAATTTTATTATGCTAGCTGTATTAGATCCCAGTATTAGATACAGTAAATGCTTCGATAGAATAGATCATACAATCTTGATGCGGAAACTTATGAGTATGGGCGTTGGAGGTAATTAGTTCCGGTGGTTTACACCGCAAGTGAAAAACAGATGTCAAACTGTTATGCTAAATGGTTACATATCTAGAGGCACACTTACAAATACTAGCGGTCGCCTAGTGCTCGAAGTTCGACCGAAGTTCGCCTGTAAGATATTGCTGATATATGTCATTATATATTGACATAATTATGTAACCATATTTACGCGTTCGACTGCGTGTGTCAAATGCATGGCTGTGTGCGTGTAGTGTTTTTTCATTAATTTAATGTATTTCTAATGTATATTTTATATTAATATTAACATTCGCACCTCCTTCTCCTTATAAACTTTAACTATGCCAAATTTCATACTCCTCCGTCCACACAATTTTCGTAAAAAGGGATACAAAGTTTTTGCTTCACGTATTAATATATAGATTCCTTCAGGCGTCCCTCAGGGTTCATTGTTAGGACCTTTGTTGTTTAATATATTCGTCAATGTCATAAGTAACTGCTTCATAACTTCTAAAATTATTTTATATGCTGATGACTAGAAAATAATGAGGCAGATAAATACAATTCATGACGCGAATCAGTTATAAGAAGTTCTCAATAGATTTCAGGTCTACTGCATAACAAATTAACTAGATTTAAATGTTAATAACTGCTACGTATGCTCCTTAACACGTAAACCCAGCCCAATAAATCAGGTTTATCAATTATTGTCCATTGACGAGAGTTAGTAATATCAAAGACCTTGGAGTTACTTTTGACTCGAAATTATTATTTGACACTCATATTGACAATATTGTAAGTAAAGCCTCAAAAGCGCTTGGGTTCATATTTCGAATCTCGAACGACTTTAATTTTAAACATTAAAACAATAAAAATACTTTACTGTTCCTTCGTTCGCAGTCACCTAGAATACTGTTCACAAGTGTGGAATCCTAAATATAATATCTACATTGATCGAATAGAGCGCATTCAAAAAAGGTTTTTAAGATTATATACAATATCGTTGCAGTTGCTACCTACCTAATTACATCAGCCAATGCAAAAAATTTCATATTCTTCCATTAGTTGAGAGAAGAAAAATAGCGGACTTGTCATTTTTATTTAATATTATGAAAGGAGCATTCGACTCGTCAGAACTGGTGAGCAAAATGGCTTTAAGTGTCCCGTCAGCACATATTGTAATAAAGGAGTCAATTTTTGAGACCCATAACACAAGTTCAATCTTAGCTTAGGTGTCAGATGGTTACAACACTGTATTAACCGATAAATTGTAAGAAAAACGTGACTGCATTGTATATAACAAAAATTAAAACTGGTAATAAAGAATAATCTTAATAATAATATTATTAGCCTGAAAACTGCCAAAACTCATGCTTTATAATATATAGGTTTTACGTTAGACCGACTGAAATAAAAATAAATCATTGTCTATACAAATAAATAAAATTGAAGTGTCTGTTTGTAATGTAAAAATAACAGCTTTTTATCTAATGCATATGAAAGTATATCCTTATATACTTTCATATGCATTAGATAAAAAGCTGTTATTTTTACATTACATTAAAAATAGATGTTTTCGTGTAGGTACCTTTACCTACACGAAAACATCTATTTTTAAATTTTTTGTCTGTCTGTCTGTCTGTTTGTTCCGGCTAATCTCCGAAACGGCTGAATGGATTTTGACGGGACTTTCACTGGCAGATAGCTGATGTTACAAGGAGTAACTTAGGCTACTTTGATTTTAGAAAAAAATAGGATTCCGCGGAGACAAACATTTTTTAGTTAAAATCTACGCGGACGAAGTCGCAGGTAACAGCTAGTTTTAAATATAAAGTAACTTTTACGTTTGCAATTTTATATTATAGACATTGTTTGACTATTTAAATTATTATATCTATTATTATTATTTATCCAAAATTATAATCGAACCGATAATTAAGTATTTAGTGGCTATACAGTAACTGTATTTCCTTGTATTCAATGGCTGTACGGTCACTGAAAACAATATAACTACATTATATTCATTCTTATTGTGCCAAACATTAGTCATAGTTTAACAATAATAGATATACAGAATGTCCGATAATTAATGGATAACCTTGAAATGTCTTATAGTAGAACTGATGACCGTTCAGAAAAAAAATGAAAGAAAAAAATTAAATAGTGCAATAGCTAGTCATATTTTTGACTGTCTATCTATTAGCATAATTAGTGTTTAATATTAAAACAACAAAAAACCGATAGAATTCATTAATTTATGGTCGTAGTGTATAAGAAAGATAAATAATATGGTAATTAAAAAATAATCATATTTCAGGTAGTCGTAAGGACAGATATTTTTCATATCTTTTTCTGAACGGCCATCAGTTCTAGTATAAGAAATTTCAATGTTATCCATTAATTACCGGACAGCCTGTATATAAAAATCACGTGTCACGGTGATTGTAGTCGCACTCCGAAACGGCTCGACCGATTTTTATGATTTTCTTTCTCCTGTTCCTATTCAGAACTTTTTCTATACTTTTGTCAGTATTTTCTTTGATTTGGCGTCTAGAATACCTATTACCCCAAATTTTCACCCTCCCATTTATGAATCGCAATTTTATTATTTTTCTATTAAGAACGTCGTTCGTACTTCGTAAAACAGAACAAAATTATTAATTTTGTTTATATGGCAGAATAACGTTTGCCGGGTCAACTAATATCAATTTATATTGTTAAATTTAAGAGGAATTTTGTTATTAATAATTAATACCTTGTGTATTGCTGAGCTACCGATGGGCATACCCCTTTCTGAGTCTGAGATTGCTGTTATAAACGCAGTGTTTCGAACCAAGTGTTTCGAAACTAGCTATGCCCGTCCATGAAGTATTTGTCTGCCGTTCGACAGTATGAACAGTTTATGCCGATCAATTCTGATGAACCATTAAACATTTGTAAAGATAATGTAATTTTAAAGATAAGTTACGATGAAACTGATACAATTCCAAATAATCATATTTATTCTCATTTTTGTAATCATTTTTTAATAGTAAAGACGTGTAGCAACTATTTTCCTGTCCATTTGATTTTATTTTTTATTATATTACGAATATTTGTACACTGTTCATTCAGTAGAATATTATGTGCTGTATATTATGTAACTCCAACCAATCTGACAATATTCCGACAAATAAATGTTATTATTATTTTTTCTCTTTCACGGGTATTTCCCTAATACGTTAGTTCTAGCGGCCCCCCTCTGACTGGCCGATCAAGGCAAGCTAGAATTTAGAGTCCTACGGGCGTTCTTGAAGTTCCACCCCAGCCAACCAGTAACGGCAAGCTGGGGACGAGGCCCTCACCGACTCGCTGAGGCATTCAGGACCGCAGTGTTGCCACTCACATTCAGCTCGCCACAAGCTGCCCTGCGGTTTGTGCGCTTTTATTATTACTATTATTATAAATAAAATTCTTAAGTAATAATGATAATAAGGAAAAATACTGTGTTTTGCCATTTTTTTCCTTAAACAAATGTTGTGTATCATCAACTACGTCACATATTTCCCAAACACGGTTATTGCCTAATAGTAGAGTCATTTGGTCCAAAATAATTAGATGTTACCTGGAAAGATTTCCGGGAGTTTCTAAAAATGCTAATTTTATAGATTTCGATGTGTTCTTTCCGAATTTCAACGTTGCCACCGTTGCGCTGCGTACCTTTGCCGCTTACGCCGCCATATTGCAAATGGTGCCTGATAGCAGTTTTTTTTATAATATATATTTTCGAACTCATTTTACGATAAAAACATTTTATACTAAATTATTAATTAAAGTAGAAAAAATTTCATACAATTTATATGAAATGTTGTTTTGTAAGATATAATTAGTTTTGGCGTACAAGCGTCGAAAACTTTTTTTAATTTATGCCAACACGTGTTTTGCATATATTTACGTAAAATAACAATACTATGCCTAGTGCCGCCTGGTTGTGATTACATATTTATGATTTCGATATGCGCCATGGAGCGTATAATAATAGCTGAAACTTCAAACAGCATTGCTTCGCTGTATGAAGTGCAAAATCCAAAAGCATTTTTCTTTTTTTTATTATCATGAAGATACGAAAATTTTCAGCCTTGCCGCTGCAATCATAGAATGTACGGGAGCAGAGGCACGTTTATTCTTTATTTCTTCTAAATCACATTATCCAGGAGAACGCGTAAAGTTTTAGCCATATTTGACTCAGGCTCATGGAAAAATATCTGATGGAGGATGATGTATTTGTCTCATAGACCCTAAAGCGAATATGCTGCTTCTGTCTTTGCAATACGCCAACACCTTAATTGTAGGACATTTTCTCTACTTTATTTTTGTATAATTTTTTTTATCGTAAAATGAGTTGGAAAGGAGATATTGTCAAAAAACTGACATCGGGCCCAATTTTTCTCATATGGCAGCGCGAGCGGCACAGGTACGAGGTAATAAAGTTGAAATTTGGAAAGAGCACATCGAAATCTTTCCACTCCTAAAAACTTTCCAGATAAATATGAACATTAACACGCATCATAATATTATGACTTATTATGATATGAACAATATAACATTATACATAATGACAATTTAATTTATTGACATAGGTAATCCTAATGGATTACAATCGATTATTAACATACGGATATAAATTATTATCAAGTGTGTTGTAGTTTTTAAAAGTACCGATAGACATTGATAGATCGATTGTATAAAGATTATAAATCACATTCTAGTGAATATATACCACTTTATCCTCAAAACTCAGTTGTACACACTCTGTAGATTAGCAACTTAATAATCATTATTGCTGCAAGCGTTATAGCCCAACTGTGCAGCCACGAAAACGCTTCAATCGTAACGCTTAAAGCTCAAAAGAAAGCGTAAAATACAAATATATGTTTTTTCTGAAAGATCACAAAGTAAGTTATATTCATTACCAGCTAATTTGCTCAGCGTATTTAGGAGCCATAAAGATTAATAAAATTAAGTGTACGAGAATGTTAGGTAGTGTGCATAAAGTCGCTTCAGAACCAACTCTCTACCTGTCCCTACTGACCGACTACACAGAGACTACAATAATCTATACAAATAAATAAAATTGAAGTGTCTGTTTGTACTGTCAAAATAACAGCTTTTTACTTCATGCATATGAAGGTACAATATTATAAGGTAACTACATCAAAAAACCAATTTTTTCAAATTTTTGTCTGTCTGTCGGTCTGTCTGTCTGTCTGTCTATCTGTTTGTTCCAGCTAAACTCTCAAACGGCTAAACCGATTTTGACGAGACTTACACTGGCAGATAGCTGATATTATAAGGAGTAACTTAAGCTACTTTTATTTTGTAAAATATTGGGTTCAGCGGCAAGAAAGTAAAACCAATTAAATAGTGAACAATTTGCGTTCATCTTCTATATAAATAAATAAAATTGAAGTGTCTGTTTATAATGTCAAAATAACAGCTTTTTACTTCATGCATATGAAAGTATATAAGGTACTTAAATCAAACAAACAATTTTAAAATTTTTGTCTCTCTGTTTGTCGGTCTGTCTGTCTGTCTGTTTGTCGGTCTGTCTGTCTGTCTGTTTGTTCCAGCTAATCTCTCAAATGGCTGAACCGATTTTGACGAGACTTCCACTGGCAGATAGCTGATATTATAAGGAGTAACTTAGGCTATTTTTATTTTGAAAAAATATTGGGTACCGCGGCAAGAAATTAAAACCAATGAAATAGTGAACAATTTCCGTTCATCTATATCTATACAAATAAATAAAATTGAAGTATCTGTTTGTAATGTCAAAAAAACAGCTTTTTACTTCATGCATATGAAAGTATATAAAGTACCTACTTATATGGTACTTATATGGTAGAAACCAAGTAATCCTCATCTAAGATACAGTTGGAAGATTTTGCTCTATATTAGGTGTTTCACTTTCGTCACTCTGCATAAATTTTCGGACAATACAAAAATAAATACATGTAGTATTTAGTATTGCTGCTTTTTGTATATTAATGAATGTATTTGGTGATAGTTCAAGTAGTTTTATGCTATAGTGCAAATATTTTGGGATAACTCCTGTGTTGGATATTACAATTGGTACAATATAAACTTTGTTGGCTTTCCAGATTCTTGCTATTTCTTCTTTGAGTTCTGTGTATTTGTAAAATATTCTGTTATCGTTTTTAGAAGGTTGTGGGTATTTGGGACGGCTATATTAATAACTAGATTTTGCCCGCACCTTCGCTCGCGTTAATTTAGAATTTGACAATCAATTCGAGTTGTACTCTGCTTGTAATAATATAATTCAATCATGATTCGAAAGGAACGTGGCGCCATCTAATTATCATAAGAACGTTATTATTCTTTTCCTCGGGAACAGTAATTTTTTCGGGATGAAAGGTAGCCTATGTCCGTTTCTGTACACCTGACAACGTATATGCAAAATTTCAGGATGATCGGTTCAGTGGTTTAGGCGTGAAAAGGTAACAAACAAACAAACAAACTCATTTTCGCTTTTATAATATTAGTTAGGATTAGGATAGGATTAGGATTATCAGGTTTATTGTGTACTGTAATATCTGATCAATTAAAATGAATGGTCCTATCGGTAAGAATAGCTCGGTCATAATACATTTTGTGGGTGTTGTTTTGTAATACGGTGATATTTATAGTAGGGTGTGTGTGTGTCTTGGATGAGTTTATACTTGATACCTAGTTTTTGGTGGATGATATTTACTATTTGATTATGACGATGTATGTAGACAGTTTGTGTAAGTGTGGCGTAAGCTCCTGTTATATTTCATATGATTTCTGGCTGTCTGTGGCATTTACGGCATTTATTGTCTATTGCAGTGGGATCTTTAATCATATGTTTCCTGTAATTTCTGGTATTAATCACTCAAGTTATAGCTATTCAAGATCAATCTTGAATAGCTATAAGAAAACTCTCAGTCGCCGGAAACACAGCCGCTAGTAAGCCACCTATTCGAAGCCTCTGAATCGATATGTGTTTGTTACAAATCGTGAGGATGACGTCCATCCAGTGTTTTACTTTTTCATTGCTCTAATTTATGCTTATCCGAAAAGGCACGTTTGGCTGTTCATAGAGGACTATTAGTGCCCACACTTATGTATGGAAGTGAAAGTTGGGAAAAGTTGGGTATGGCAAAAAAAGCATGAGAGCAGAATAAATGCTGTAGAAATGAAAGCGTTGAGAAGCAAATGTGGTGTGACTCTGAAAGATAGAATAAGAAATAGTGTGATTAGAGAGAGATGCGGCATGATAGTGGATATAGTTACAAGAATAGAAAAGGGTATGTTAAGCTGGTTTGGACATGTAGAAAGAATGGACGAGGAAAGACTGACTAAGAAAGTTTATAAGGCTAGTGTGAATGGAACAGTCGCAAGAAGAAAACCTAGGCGAACGTTTCTCGATCAGATCGGAGGCGTTCTGGACAAAGGCCAGGTTAAGAGCTCCTTGAACCGACACGGGCGTGTACGATGAATGTGATGAAAGTGAATGAAGCCAGAGAAGTGTGTCAGGATCGTAGCAAATGGAAATCCGTAGTCTCTGCCTACCCCTCTGGGAAACAGGCGTGAATCTATGTATGTATGTAATTTATGTTTTTCAAGATCTGTTTTTCATTATTATTATTATTATATACATACATATTATACATACAAACACCCAGACCAAGAGAAACATCCACGTCCATGCAGACAAATGTTTGACTTGCGCGGGAATCGAACCCGCGACCTCAGGCGTGGCAGTCGATTGCACTAACCACAACGCCATCGAGGCCGCCATAATTTAATATCAGTTAAATGTATGCCGGTATCGCGCGCCGAGTGTTTTGTAACGTAGCAAACTATAATCACTTTTATACTGCCGCGTTTCCTGATTTATTAAAAAAGGCTTCACATGTCGGCCAGGTTGCACTGGTGACAAGCAGATTCTACGTAGAAAACTGATTGAAAGATACATTCATAGTCTCACATCTGTATTTCCGAAGGGATGATAAGAGTAGTACCTCAGTCCTGTAATGTGAACTTGAGAGTAGTTTCGGGTTCAAATCTTGGGTCAAACCTATAAAATGTTATTAGGATTTTCTGTTAAGAAATATTCAATGGCAACCCGGCGCGGGTGTTAAAAAGTTGGCTATATTGCACACCTTCGTGCCCCACAAAGCACGCAAAGCTATTTGACCTGTGCCTAACCTGTCTCTGGTCGTAACAGATTGCTTTTCCGACAGAATAGCCCGATAGAAATGCGACTCAGACGGAGAAAGTGAGGGTATGAAATGCACTTGTGTTTGCAGACATACTTGATCACTTTAATATCGCCTGCTCAGACAGCTAATCTATGTTTAAAATCGGTCTCTGTGACCGAAATTTGGTTTAAGGAACATTTCAATTATGTCACATTAAATTTATATATTTAACTCAATTGGAAGGAGTACGCGTCTCTGAGCTTCAGTAGGTAAACGCTTATAATCAGATATGCTTTAAGCATATGTGCTAATTTGTTTTAAAATAATACCACAGCACTTTTAAAACCATATTTATTTACAACTTAATACTCATCTTACAAATATTCGATATCAATACAGTGCATATTACACAAAATTGTTAAGTAAATCTAGTTACAAAATATTATGCGCTAGATATAAAATCTACAAACAATGTAACTACAGTCTGTAAGAAAATCTTGTTATTTTGATTTCAGAAATACAAGGTTATGCTCATCCTATAGCCTGTGTTCTAGAAGCATACAATTAATTTTCAAAGCTCTCGACGTGTATAAACAGTTACAATGATTACTTCATTTGATTAGTACGTCGACGTTTCCGCTAGAGGCGCTTTAAAAATGTATGAAGAGACATGTTAACAATCTTAATAGCAAGGTTCAGAAAAAACTATGAAAAGTAATGTAAAACTCTCTGCTCTAACAACATTAAATCAAATAGACAGTCCATTGAAGAAAAATTCAAGCCCCACTTAGCACTTTCATCCTGTTTGTGTTCATAGCACGAGCTTACACATTTCTTAGGCATATTGAACGTCATGTAAACGATGACCTTCCATACAGATCTTTTTTACAGCGGCAATTTAAGTCTATAAAAGTATGACAATTTACGCCGACGTCTATCTTAGTCGAGCCTTGAAAACTTTACCTAGAAGAACAGATCCGGACCTCGCACAAAACTAGGTGAAACCTTAAATTAAAGATGCTCAGTACTAAAATAAGAGCATATCGAATTTATATGAACTTAAAAAAGATTGTGACTTAAAATTCGTATCTACTGCCTGGATTGTCTTGCAGATTAACCGAAAGCCGCCCAGTATCGGTTTACAGGTCATGCAAGAGGTTTCGTTTTTCTCAGAAAACTCTTAATACCTTATCAAAAAGGGAAAGCTAATTTAAAAACTACTTTGTTTAACTATCTAAATAGTCCACATCTAAATTAATTAGTACAATACCCGAATGGTTTGATCTAGGATGTAATTATAGAAGCACCAGTTGTTTTATACAAAGTGGTCTTTTTAATCATAATATGCGTTCCATAATTGAGTTACGGTAATATGACATACTAACCAAAGACTATATATGCGTGAGGTCGATGAGTTTTATATCGAATTGTAAATACACATTGTGTCTCAAAAGTAAGAGAATTGATAGGCATTACGTACATTATGTTGCATGACCTGCTACCCTAACTCCATTACCGACTGCAACCTAAAAATAATAATCAAAAGAAAAGGTGACTCGGCACGTATGTATGGCACATAATTTCTAAACATATTTTTTTATATGGACATCAGTTATTCCAAATAGTACTTCACAATTAAACTACAAAATAAATGTAGTACTAGCTTTTACGAAGATTAACTTAATCTTGAAAATCAAACATTCAAGACCCACGATCCGTGATTTTACGGATTACCACGCACGAAGTCACACCGGTTCACCATATGACGAATATTTATAACACCGCTGACGTATCTCTACGGACGATCACAATACATGAGGCCGCACTATACAAAGACGGTGTACGTCTGTGATAACAGACGTGGGGATGTTAAGTTTTGAATGACGCCACATCACGTTCATTGGTCATCGCGCAATCTATTGCCTATACTGCGCCCCAGCCAATGTGTCTTTGTGCGTGGTGATCCCTAGTTATTGTGGCTTGCTACGGCGCTTGATTCTACAGATACACACGCATGTCAGTTTGTTCGTAAAATCACGCACTGTGGGTAGTCGGCTTATGGAATAATATTCAGTTTTTGTTATTAAAATTAGGCACTATAAGTTTTATAGTAGAGACGAATATAATAATATTTCATTTTTAAGTTGCTCCTCTGGAGAATGGATCCAAATATAATCATTCTACGATTCTCATTCTGACTATAAAAATCTTACGAGTATTTGTTCAAATATTCAAATACAAATTACAAAAACCACACACATTTGAATCCTCTAACTGCTTGAATAATACCGTATTCTCTTACTGTCCTTCATTTCATCACACTGTAAAGGTTTTCTCTTGATATCTTCCTCTGGTGTGGTACCTGACTCTCCTATATCTTCGTCGCAGAGGGCAACGGCCAGCTGTTCGGTCATATGCCCCATACTCGCATGAAGGCGCTGTGCAGTCGCCTCTGGCTACGCAAAAGCGATCTCTAAGGCCGAAGTGCTCTTTACCCCTGGCTAAGGACTGACAGTCCCGACGGCGGTTGATGTCAGGCCAATCACAAACGCATGTGCATGGAGTGGTGGCGTTCATGTTGGCCAGAAACAGGCCTGGACAAGTGCACCTGGAAAATAAATATACAATTATTTAATATCCTAAATTATAGTACTTGTAGATTTATTGTGATAGACAATGATTTATACGGTCACCTAGTCACACCCATTGCACAAGTGTTGTAGTTTCGACTCAAACGCGACAAAAACGTGTGTACCACAGACAGTTTTTCCAAAAGTTAGTGTTTTTTTAATTTGTGTTTCAAAGTCTACACAGACTTCTACGGCATAGAGTATACCTCTAGTGCGATTTAAAGAAAACAATAATGTTAAGTAAATTATGCATAACATCTGCAAAAAAAGTAAATCTTCACATTTGAAAAAAAAACAGATGGAGTGATAAACAACACATAAGATATTAAAATACTTATCTCTCTGTGACCATTATCTGTCTATCTATATTTTTACTTCCATTTAATGAAAACCAAAACATGTTATGTATTTTACAATCACCCTAGGATATTCGTAAGTATTGGATATTCGATTATCTAATATTCGATTTTGATATAATATATGGATAGATGATCCATATAATATATTGAAATAAATTGCCGTGGCGATGCCGCTAGTCTCGAAAACCTCGAAAATAGCCAGACTCCTTTTTGTTTTGTTGGCCTAAATATTGAATGGGTTTAGAAAAACGAACATCAAGAAAGTTCTTCCTGGGCTGCTTCGTAAAACGCGATTCTTTGCTACCTTGGCGACAGAAAACGAATATGTTCTCCAGATCAAATACAAAACATAATCCTGTTCAATTCTTACCTTCGAAGTTGTGGAGGAGCAGTACTTTCCTCTTCATCTTTATTACTGATGACGGATGGCTCCTCCGTAGGCATTCTCCAATCGTTCTGTCTATCCATGTCTCTTCGTGTAGGCCTTTCTTCTTCTGGGCTATCATTGTAGCTTGGGTTGCTTGCCGCCATATTCATGCTCATGCCAAGCCTGGTGGTGATGGTACTTTCCAGTGTGTCTCTAGACACGCAGGCGCACTGCGTGTGGTTGTAGAACTGCATTCGAACAACGTTCATAGTACCGTCCGCTTTGTGAAGCTGGAAATTATAATATTAAGATATTAGACTGGTTGTTAATGAAGAAATTTTGTTACAGGAGATGACGCATTTGTCTAGCATCTGACTCAATCGTAATCTTCCCCTCTTAAATCTTTCAATGTAAAATACTATATTTGTATAGATTCCTGTCTCATTGCGACTGCTAAGCATGTAATCTCTAGTTCAATTTCCGAGCAAAGCGTTATTGGGCTTCTCTTCTAAGAAATTCTCAGTTGCACCACGAAGTCTAGAACTGTGTCCAGTAGAAGCTCGTCCCTTATTATGTGGGACGGAAAACCATATCGTGCGAAATGTAGGTTTGATATACTTGTGTCTACCCTTTGCGATATATTATAGGTTTGGGACAATGTGTGTATATGAATTATAATAATCCTTACTAATATTATAAATTCGAAAATAACTCTGTCTGGCTATCTGTCTGTCTGTCTGTTACCCTTTCACGGCTAAATTTGGTACAAATTTAGTTTAAAACCTGAAGAAGGACATAGGCTACTTTTTGTTGATTTAGGTACCACGCGGGCAGAGCTGCGCGCAAAAGCTAGTAAATAATAAAAAAATGTTGCAATCATCATCACAAAGAATTTCGTTTTGAGTCTGGGTGTCGTTTGAGTCATTTATTTAAATGTTTATACAGTCTTCAACGATGTAGAAATTATACCTAATGCAGCAGTTGTCTATTTGAAGCAGAAGCAGAAAATATCGAATGCATTTGTGCATATTGCCAGAACATACTTTACTCACAAGCTTGCAAGTGATGATTTAAACAATTTTTCAAGTGCGAATATTAGTAACACTACAACAACTGATATAGTAAAACAGACTTACATAGAAGGGGAACATAACATGCTTGCCTTCGATGGGGGCGCACACTTCACTATCGTTGATGCAACAACCGGAGTCGGGGGCACAGCGATGTAACTGCACACATGGCGGTGTGTATCTGAAAATTTTTCATACAAATTTGTAATCACCCATAAAAAAAATTGGGGCAGTCTTTGGGGACTGCCGATAGAAGTGAAACCTTAATCCTTGATCATAAACACTTCCTTATAAAAATAAAACTGGTCGGATTCCTGGTACTCTCTTAGAGGTTATTAAGTGAGTCAAAATTTCGTTATTTTTTGCGTAGGACGCACCATTTCTGAGATATTTTTAATATCCTAATTCAAATTCAATTCAAAAATGGAAAGCGTGGAAGCGTGACGATAACGCAAGTTCTATGATTTTTGTTCACCCAAGAAGTGCTCAGTGCTAATTTTTTAAGTTTTCACTTAAAAAATTATAATTGACTGCACTTTTAGCGTAATGGTTAAAGTGGTTGCGTCGCTACTGCCACTACGTCCAGTGTCCACACGGGACAAAAATGTATGTGATCCACAAATAGTTAGAAGTTGTTCAGTTGTTTGTATGGTTGTAGATTCCCTCGCGACACGGGAATAACCCCAAGAGTGGGAGTCGTCTTCAAAATATACAACACACTCCTCGAACAGGCTTTTTTCAATGCTATATTTTTATTATTTTTTTTATCAATATAATAGTGAATTGACGTGTCCAAGAATTGTTTGCACATTTTTATGGAAATAAAGATTTTTGAATTTGACTTTGATATAAAAAGATATTAAGATAGTTCTAAAACTAAGTTTATACTCACCCAGTGTCAGCGGCTGGTGCCAGTTGCTTGACGGTGAGCCAGCGCGGCTGCGGCACCAAACACTTTCCTGAGCGAATCAACGCCCTCGTGCTGATCATAACGGCAGTGCCAAGCTGGCGACGCTCTGCTGGTGTCATGTTTGCTGCAAACATATATATATGTATATTTTTTAATATCTATTTAGCTATAATTACATGTTATTTATTAACATTTAATTATAGAACCAAATGCTGGTAATGATTAAATTTTATATATAATTTTCACTGTCATGCACAATTTAAAAGCCTAATAAGTGTAAAAGAGATGCAATATAGTCTGTGATGTATTATAGCTACATTTCCCCAGCTATACAGTAGGCAAAATGTATTCACAATTACGTGGAAAATAAAAACAATATGTAAGTGTAGCACCGCTATTAAGAAAGTAAACATAACGCTATTTACCGGGCACATGGCTAAATTCGGTTTAAATTTCTTAACGGAATACCTATTAACACTTTCTCTGCCCCGGTAATCGAACCCAAGACATAACATAAGCGCAAACTTATATTATGAGACCAACGAGAATCAGCGGTCCTCGGGTAGCTCGATACAATTGTTTTAAGTTACCTATGTCTGGCATGCCGGCAATTGACACATTAAACAAGCCTCATTGTCTCTATCAAATAAAAACTTATATCCCCAAACAATTTTTTCAAACGTATTATAAAACAAGTCAGGCAAGCTTGCAGTAGTTTCCAAGAATAATAGTATAGTGGACGTCCGCTGCACCTCCTCCATCTTTATTCATAGTTGTTGCAAAAAGGAAACTCACGATCATTTATGATCCTGGGCCTAGCATTGGTAGCTGCGATGGACGCTGCAGCAGAAACCACGGTCTTAACAGGCTCCAACTTGGTTATCGCTGATGGGGTCACTCCAAGTTTATGTTCGAGTATCATAGGCTTGGAAGTAGAACTGGAGTCAGGTAGGTCGTCCGAGTCCCAGTCATCGTTGCCGCCGTCCATTGGATAGTCGCCTTCTTCCTGGAATGGCAAAACAGAGAGGTGTTAAATGAGTCTCTTTCGTTCAGTGGTACTTAATGCTACTATTATACATGACAATTGGATTGATTTGGGTTGGGAATAATGTTAATGGATTTTTCTGTCAACGGAAGTATTTGTATTATGAATGTTTTTTTTTTTGACAACTCTGGCTAGCAATAATTCTTGTTCCCGGGGTACTTTATAAAAATCCAAACAACTCACACAAACAACATCCAGAAATCTATTTGTGAACCACACCAATTTTGTTCGATATGGGGATTGTACCCACAACCCTCGGGGTAGTGGCAATGACGAGGCGATCACTTAAACCACTACGCGAGTTACTGAAGTTTTGACTTAAGAGGAAACACTAAGGGCGAGAGAATTGAAAAATAGGTATTTGTAAAATCTATTGCTGTGGCACAGTGCCCGCAGAGCGCGATAGAGACAACTGCAGCTTCGACCGAAAATTTCTATTAAAAGTACACAGAATCAACGTCTCGTAATCCCCTGATTCCTTCTCTAAAACTTGACCGATTTAACCACTTTTTGTTCATTAAAAATTAAAGAAAGGCTTTGGCCGTATTCCTATGTTTTCCTTTTTTTATATGACCTAATCAAATTTGTTTTCTGGATGTTTGAACACAGCGGAAAATCTGGCCAATTTTGGAAGGCTCATGTGTCTTTTATTAATTAATTTATGCAAAAAAAGGAAAACAGGGACATGCCAATAGAGGCCATACATTTTATGGAAAAATATTGCTCTACTGGCATTATCCAGGGAGGAAACAGAAGACTACATTTGTATGGAAAAACGGCCCTTGAGTTTCTTCTGAAATCCCATACTATATGATACTTTGCCAATTATTTGGTGACTGTCGCGCCAGGAAAGTACTACCCTCTAACAAAAAATCGGCATTATACTATTGGTACTGTTATCCGTCGACGTAAAAGCGCCAAAGGCTTACACGCCTACCTCACTTATTCCTTTTACAAGGGTCCGCAAAACTCGAACGAAATTTCTGGTATTGCGAGCGATCACAGTTTAAGGTAGCCACTTAATAGACAAGGCATCGGAATGCTTACCAATGGGTGGGTAAACATTCTTGCGACCTACTTCATAATAGGATATTTGAGCATTATTTTACATACAAGAGCAAATAGCAATCAAATGAAATCTATTTGTGAAAACAGTGTCAAAATTGGTTGCAAAAAATGGGATTAATAAATATTTTAATTGGAATTTAATAAATAGTAGGGGTGTAGTGACATCTCGCTACCATCTACGGACAGATGGAATTAAATAGCGGTTACGTAACAGTTTGTATCGTGCAATCTTTTTCTGCCATTTGATAATAATTAACCTCTCTACCAAATTTAAAACGCTTGTATCTTATTAATTTTAAGATTTTTTTTTTGCTCTTCATAATGACCACACTACGCCTGATGGTAAGCGATCATGTGGTCTAAGAGCAGTGGCCTCCACACCATCCTCATAGCAGCTGAGGCGACGTTAAGGTCCCTACCTTGACGGCCTAAGGTGCTTTTTCACGCCCCGCTTAAAGGACCCAGGATTGAAGGAAGAATAAGAAAACACATGATTTTTGTAGATTTCATAATTTCTTTGTATTTTATAGTTTGGATAAAGTAACAATTTGACTTGATTAAAAAAGGGATTAAATATAATGATCAGCAAAAATACTAATTGGTCAGCAAATATTGCACAGCATAACGAGCATCTATACGCCTCAAATCACTGCATTCCGTCTCGGAAGTGTTAGGTTATGTTAGGTTCCTTTTTTTAAACCCACCCAAAAATAGGAGCCCCGCTAAGCGGGGCTCCGTCGACTTAGTTTGATCTCTTTAAAGTTTGCTGGCCATGAGTTGCTGATCAATTAGCTTTTTTTGCTGCGCAATTAGTATTTTTTTGCTGTGCAGTTAAATACTACCCATTAAAAAATAATATAAGTCGACTACCCTATTATCATATAATAAAACAGCAAGCTATACTTTTTTAATAATTAAATTTATTTTAAATTTAATAAGGTGTAGTACTTTGAGATGCCGCCATGACACTGCCACGCCGAGTTTTGTGAGTTCGTATTCACAAATAGTTGTTCGAATCTTAGTATCCTTTGTGTCCGTTGTTTGAATATTTGTAAATAATAATAATAATAAAATTCTATCACATACACACAACACCATCTAGCCCAAACTAAGCAGAGCTTGTACTGGATACTAGACAATGGATAAACATACTTATATACTTTTTTTTGTAAATACATTCATATTATGCATAGAAACACCTAGACCAAGACAAACATCCATGTTCATGCACACAAATGTTTGACTTGTGCGGGAATCGAACCCGCGACCTCAGGCGTGGCAGTCGGTTACACTAACCACTACGCCATCGGTCCCCCGCAATACAACAAATAAGTATCACTAGTCCGGTATTTGTCTTTTTTAAACAAAAATATATTCCCACGTTTTATTTTAGACTAGTTGCCTGCCCGTGAATAGTATCTAGCTATTAAGCAAAGTTTATACAATTAGTAGATACTACATATAAAGGCAAACTCAGTACAGTCATAAATAGTTCAGCCAATTTGTGCGCGAACATTTTCGCATAGTATGACCTAGTTGTCACTTGTTCGGTTATATTTTATGCAGCCGTTGGCTATTTACGATCTTACTGTATTTATGAAGTGACTCTGCGGTAATGAGGCCTGCTTTGAGATTTCGAGACTGCACTGAACACAGAGCACAGTGGTAGAAAATAGTCATTTCTTAGTGTACCAAGTAGGTTTAAGACTGCGCTGAGCGAAATGTGCCAAAACAGGCAGTCACAGTTGAGATGATAAAATCAACACCTTTTGTTTAATATAAATATAAAATATACATTTACCATAACAATGAATGTGTTTACAATTACTCCGTGTTAAAAACTTTAAATAATTAATATTTTCGCCTACAAAATTACGCAAATTTGCACGAAAAATCCAAAAACGTAAGCTCGTATTAAGTGATTTTTTAGATTATAACAATAGAAATATATCCTATTTGACAACTTACACGAAATATAAATAGTTATATTACAATTTGTCCGTCCCAAATATTTAAGTTATTATATCACAATAAAGATACATATTTATCAAAAAGCACTTCAAATCCTCCATACAATTTTACTATGGCGGCCGTGCGCCGATTTGAATATCGAGCTCTGTCATTCAGTCCAATCGCGTCTTACGCTCAGCGAAGTCTTAACACCCACACGAGAAAAATTGTACTAGGTAATGTTAATCCGACTGTAGAAGTCGTTTGTGAACACTTTTTTGTAAGGACCCCTGCGGCACTAGCTTTAGACGAATTAACAGACATAAAGACTGACTCATAGTGGCAACTACGCATAATAACGAACCATGAGGTAAAGCTACGTTGTCATGGTGAAATTATAGATGGGTGATCCATTATTTAGGATAGAATGAAAATGTGTGATGAAACATTATAAAATATAATGTGCAAAGGTATTGAGACTGCCTCAGTGAATTTTTAAGTTTGCACTTCTTGTTGGCAGCTGTTTGTAAGTTACCTGACTTAATTCCCAAGGCAGACAAAATATAATAAGGTTATCTCATAGAAAAAAGAACACCTGGGGGAGGCCTATGTCCAGCAGTGGACTGCAATAGGCTGAAATGATAATGATGATATAAAAAAGCAGTACCATTACGTATTCTAGAAGAAAGCCTGGTAGAAAGCACTTAGGTCTTTAAAACATAGTTGGAAAAATGTTAATGTAATACACGGCTGTGTACTCCTTCGGGGTTGTGTGAGCAAGATTTGATGTCGTTTCACTTACTAAAATTACTGCAACAAATAAATTTTCACAGCGTTCTTACAAGGAGCTTGTCACCACATAATTTATAGTGCAACTAGCTTTTGTCCTAGTTACAAATTTTGTGATAGCGATAAGTAGGCATAATCATCGTAAATATATTCAAGTACTAGCTTTTGCCCGCCGCTTCGCTCGCGTTAATTTAGAATTTAATAATCAATTCGGGTTGTACTCTGCTTGTAATAATATAATTCTATCATGATTCGAAAGACACGTGGCGCCATCTATTATCATAAGAACGTTATTGTTGTTTTCCTCGGGAACAGTAATTTTTTTCGGGATGAAAGGTAGCATATGTCCGTGTCTGTACACCTGACAACGTATATGCAAAATTTCAGGATGATCGGTTCAGTGGTATAGGCGTGAAAAGGTAACAAACAAACAAACTCATTTTCGCTTTTATAATATTAGTTAGGATTTTAGAAACCACATTTCAACACGGCACACTTTTCAACACACAGCATGAGATACTGTGCGACTCGCCTCTACGAGATACGAAAGTTATAATGATATTAGCACACCGGCAACTTTTCTCGTGTGAATCTAATCCTAATCCATTGTCTATACGTATGCCGAGGTTAATTAAAAAAGGAAGAGAGAAAAATAAAACTTATTTTAACAAAAGCAACGTTAAGAGAGATAACACCTATACTAATCACTACTAATATTATAAATGCGAAAATGAGTTTGTTTGTTTGTTACGCTTTCACGCCTTAACTACTCAACCGATCATGAAATTTTGCATACACGTTGTCAGGGTTACAGAATAGGACATAGGGTACCTTTCATCCAGAAAAAGAACTGTTGCAAACTTTTTTTTTTGTTTTTTTTTTTTTTTTTTGGTACCCAGGAAAACTGCTTGATGCACTATCCGCCGGCTACGGGACGGCACCGGCGGGGTGTGTGGGACTCCCCAAACTGGTATACCCACTAAAAAACCTGGGGTGTTCCCTCTCTCACCCAATGGAGGGGCCTGTTGGGAGCTCTTAAAAGAATTGAGTCATCCATAGCAGGCCCCCCCGCGTGGGGTTGCAAACCTAACCTAACCTAACCTACATTTACGCGAGCGAAGCCGCGGGTAAAAACTAGTATTATTATATAAGAGATTTGATTTTTTGTTTGTTTAACTAAAAAACTACTTTTCCTACTTTTCCACAACGAAGCTGTGATTAAAAGCTAGGATGATATAGAATAAATAAATTTCGCAATATGGGTCCTAGTTCAGCATATGCCAGGCTAAGGAAGCCTGGCCCTGGTCTTTAACCAGATGGGGTGGCCTTGGTGAGCAAGGCCACCCCTCCACAGGTGCTGAGGCCCGGTTACCATCGGCCGGGCCAACCGCCGGGGCGGGATGGTGATTGCTAACGCGACTCCATCCCGCCCCACCCCGTCGGCGGAAGGACTGACTGCTCACCCCAGGTTTTTAGTGTGTATACCGACCCCCTTCAGGGGCGGAGAGTCTCACATAACCACCCTCCCGGGGAGGGGGTATCCATAAAGGATTTTCCGGGGTAAAAAAAAAAAATTAAAAAAAATGGTCTTTAACCAGATGCTTTTGCTGACTGCACGGCTGCTACATTTTGTAGTTAAAACAAAGAAAATGACATCCGATAACATAACAATAACATAGATATACAATGCACAGAAAGCAATACAAATATTCTTTGTTAAGTTCAAAACGCACAAAATATATATTAACAATTTAATTAATATAAATTCATTAATTCAAACTGATCGATGACCAATGGCAATCACGCGCGATTGAATAACGAACATTAAAATATGTTAACAATCTCACTTCAGTTTTTTTAAATATGACTGCTGGTATGGTGAACTAGTTTAAAAAGACGGCCCGCTATTGTCACTGCGCCGAGTGTTGTCGGTTCGATTCCGGGACAAAAAATTGTGTGATTCACAAGTAGTTATACCGTTTGTTGCACCTGGGTGTTTTTGTTCGAAAATTTTTAAACACATATGGACAGTATTATATGGACAGTAATATATATTATGGCATAATGACTGCTACACCTGGTACATAAATGAGTAGTAAAAATTGAAATTATAATTTGATGGCGATTTAAAAAAGTAGCCCTGTGTTTCTTGCAGGTATCTTCTCACAGGCTCAACCTTTTGCCTGAACTTAGCAACTAACATAAATGTAAATTCAGTATATGTAATAAACTCACTAACCTATTTGACTTCATAAGTGTTACTTCGTGACATAATTAAATAAATGATTTTTGACTTGACTTTGGGCACGGTTGCAAACTACGCGCTGTTAATGAGAATTTATTTATTGTTAAGGCACTTCAACGACTTATTCACTAAACATTCAGCAAGGATGACATACATAAGTTATAACCACAGTGAATTTGTCACTTACGGAAGTGCACAGCACTTGCAGAAAAGGTAGCCTAGTTAAAGAAAAGAAAATACATATTAAATACGTTATGCGTCTCTAAAGTAAAATTACAGATTATTTGACATATTAGTAATTAGTAATATAAACCAACAATAATATTATTGCAGAAGACACTTTTTTTTCGATTTGGAATCATAACCCAACACCTGATGCACAACAGATGCATTCACTTCCACGAAACCACCGAGGCCAATCCATTTTACAGATTATGTAAACAAGGATTTCAAGAATGTTTTAACTAATTAGCAGGTGAATTAATTAGGACTATACGTAGTAAATGGTAATTCAGTAATTAATTAGTACAAGTATTTCAATTATTTATTAGTGAATACATAGTTGATGGTGTGAAACTAGTTCATTTGGAATGTCGACAAAGTGTATCATACTGCATTCCTGATTTAAATACAAATTAAAAGGCTTTACTTAGTTGATACTAGGCTGTTTCGATTTAATACTCATGAATGATGCACTCTGCTTTCGATACCAAGATTGGGCGAAGTGTATTTAGATTTTTAAGGAAATTGAAATTCTACGTAACAGCGTATAGCCTGTACCTATATGATGAAACTATTACATGGGACCATCGATCAAATATACCATAGATGCACGATCGTCGCTCGAAAAACGGCCCCAACAAAACTGTGCATAAATCAGTCGTATGCGCTATATTATGCACCTGTCCCACTCATTCTTGTGTGCGCTGCCCGTAAGCGAGAGCGAATCGACACCACAACTACGGTGGAGACCGTACCATATACTTAGTACGCTTGCGTATCGCGAGTAACACACTTAGGACGCTTTACATTGACGCGTTTTAACTAAACTATTACAAAATGTTTCTCGATAGGCGTTCAATGGTTATTCCGGTTTATTTCCTGGATTGCATAATAAATGCAGACACTTATAAGTAAGTAGTACTGGTCAGTGCCACATATTGACGCGGCTTTTGTATGAGAATGTGCATCTATGGTATATTTGATCGATGCATGGGACTTTAAAAACCATGATGGCAAATGGTCTTAACCTTTACGTACGCTTTTGGAGTCATACAGGCTTGAGGCGGACTGCACTAATGGCGTAACGGTTAAAGTGGTAACCTTGCCATTGTCACTACGCCGAGTATTGTGGGTTCGATGCACAGAGATCACACGGGACAAAATTTGTGTACACCAAAATATAACAAAATAAAGTCCATGGGTCGTTTTCACTGTTCGTAAATTAGTATTGTTTTGCACGACCCAGTAATCTTACCCGATACTTGACAACCGGCCGTAAGCTCAAACGCACGCACCGCTCAGATAATCACTAAAATATTATAGCCATGTTATAACGCCTGATTATCAAAACATAGCAAACGAAACGAGAAGCGAGTAATTATATTCCTATGATTGCTTTTTGTTTTGGCTAGGCTATTGACCGTTAATACATTAACATGTGTCTTATCTTAGTTACAACATACTCACGCCTGGACAGCCCGGTAAAGGTATGCAGAGGTACGTAATAGGGGTTAAGCCTATTTCTGTCTACCAGAGATAATAATATGTTAAAAGAATGACCCAAAACCGAAAAATATCACTTTATACGATCCGACTTAAACCTGGGATCTCAAAAAATCCATACCCGTCATGAAAACTACGTCTTGGTTTCGAAGCAAAAGTTTATTTATCGTGATATATTTTTACTCTAGCTTTTAAGATAAGTGAAAAAAAAAATATATAAATACGACGTTTAATGCGATAATATTATTTTCTAGGCTTTTTTTGGGTTACAACCAGCCAGTGCAGTTGTTAAAACTATTTTTGACCAAAACTTTTGTTATACTGCATCGAGAATTAATCTATGACTCTATGTATGTATATTACATGTATGTTCGAACAAACGAGGGACAATTTTGTAAAGTCACAATCCGGCTGTACGCAGAATTGCGTAGTCTAGTTTGCATAATAGATTACGCGCCAACATTGCGTAATTTTTAGCTATTTTATTGAAACTCGCGTTTCTTGTAGGAAGGTAGTCCTCTCCTAGTCCATTGGAACTAGACATTGGTTTTACCTTAACCCTGTATACTCTACATCGATATTCTAAAGGCGCCGTATTTTACAAACGCGTCGGCTCTTTCGTACTAAAATCAGGAAGGCTTTACCCCTCAATACCCATATACAGGTCAATAACATCACTAACTTTATATTTATCGTTCATAAGTGTTACTTTGTGACCTAAATCAGCATCAATATGTTTTGGTGCACTGCTCGAAATAATACCTAAATGTTGTGTGAATTTGATGACAGAAACATCCAGAAAAAAATTGCATAACATAGGAATCGAATATAAGATCTTATGCACAGTTGCATTGCTGCTGCACCACTGAGGCCATCGTCTATAAATTATATATAGCTCATATTAATCATAGGCGTAGGATAAATAATTCATGAGACGTAATAATCCCCTATTTGTGATTTAAGTAAACGCAATTAATTTTATACAAACTATAAAATACATTGTAAACTGGCTTTGTATAAGTTATAAAAAACTAGCTAACTAGTTTTTTATAACTTATACAAAGTTATTATATCTAAATATGAATTATATAATAATAATAATAATAATATTCTACCACATACACACAACACCTCCTAAGAGCTCCTTGAACCGACGGGCGTGTATGAGCAATGTTATGAAAGTGAATGAAGCCAGAGAAGTGTGTCAGGATCGTAGCAAATGGAAATCCGTAGTCTCTGCCTACCCCTCTGGGAAACAGGCGTGAATCTATGTATGTATGTATGTACATACAACACCATCTAGCTCAAACTAAGCAAAGCTTGTACTGTGGGTACTAGACAATGGATAAACATACGTATATACTTATTTTTTGTAAATACATACATATTATACATAGAAACATCCAGACCAAGACAAACATCAATGTTAATGCTCACAAATGTTTGACTTGTGCGGAAATCGACCCCGACAAACTGATAAACTGCATGAATTGCTTAATCCGCGAACCGAACCTTGCAATTCACAATCTGCACCCGCGAATGCAATATTTACGCCACTGGACCAACGACGCAATCGATTATTTATTCATTGATTATGCACGTCTAAATAACAAGCAAATCCACTTACAAATACATGTAATCGAGTCAGTGTACAGGAATGCAACGCGTGGCTTCGAACCCGCTACCCAGAATAGCAGTATTATTAATAGCCGCATCTGTTTCTTTTTACATACGGTAATGAGTCAATCGATCAGATTTAAACTTTTGATATTGGGGATTTGAACTTCGATGTTAATCATTGAAATTAAACTACTACATACGGATTTTATTGCGTTGTTTATAATAATATAGTAATAGTATAAATAAATAAAAAAATTAAAAAAAATGATTTTATTTGACAAAAGAGGGGTTGTACAATAACACTAAAACTAAGGTAAAAATAATCAGATACAACTAAAATTACTATACATAAGTGTTAGGTTGAACTCTGATACCCATGATAAGAATAAACTTGTGTTATGGGTATCAGTGCTCTCTCAGTATGAACTAGTTGTGAAATTGATACTAAAACGACAAAATAGACGTGTTATTGAATAATATAAATAGATGCTTTTAAAAATATTTAATTAGCTTAAAAATTAGTAAAGTTTAATATTACTAGTAGTGTAACAGTTTTCAAAATTTTGTAATAAAATGTCAAATAAACAACGCGATAATATCCGTATATCGTGGTTTAATTTTAATGAATAACATTCGCGTAAACAGAAGACAATTCGATGTTAATATTACTGAAAAGTTACGATTGCAGATCTTATCTTAATATCATAAATGCGAATATGAGTTTGTTTGTTTATTTATTTGTTTGTAACGCTTGCACGCCTTAACTACTCGGCCGAATATCTTCAAATTTCGCATACACGTTGCCAGGGGTACAGAAAAGGATATATTATATATCCAGTAAAAAAATTCAGAAGAGGTATGAGGATGGATAAGGAAGGTAAAATCTAGTAGTGCCATATTTCATGCCGAGGTCGCGATTGCATGTGAAAGCGATTCTCGCGGCCTCGCCATCTATGGTCATGTCGAGGAACACCGTGGTAGGTTTAGTCGGTATTACCGGGGTATCTTTTCCCCGGTGAGCCCGACATAACCTCTCCATCGCACTGCGGAGAGGTATGCGTCAAAGCATTCCCACAGGTAAAAAAAAATAGTAGTGCCATATTTAGAACTAAACTTACGTTATTAAACTTATTAATATTACATTATCCTTCTAATATTAGGACTAAGGTAATATATAATCTAATCTGAAATATCAGATTTTTAGTTACCACATTGTTACTTAAACAATTTTAGACCATCAACGGCTATCATCAACAGTAGTTTCGGATTTGTATGAAGAAAATTAATAACGTATAACACATGATTAAAGTATATATTATGTTTAGTGACTTAGTGACTAATGAAAGATTTGTGTTTTAGACTATTACCCGAACCGTACTTAACCAGAGTACAAAGTATCATTACTATCGGCTTAGCTATTCCAGAGATTATTCCCATTCAAACAGAAAGACTGATACTCAAACATGTTTCATGCGTGAATTGTATCCACACACGTCGAATTTGCAGTGGCAATGACCTCTGAAAGCTCTACACTATTATACCTCGAAACAGACATCTCCTGCATTAGCGTTAGTTTATGTGTTGCAGAGTACTTTACAAACGTTATAACACCGGGCACAAAGGAAACACAGACACAGAACAACTATTTATGGACCACACAATTTTTATCTTGTATCGAGATCGAAGCAGCGATAGCCTTTTCTTATACTACTTAGGTGGCAAAGAAGCATATGGCACACCTGATGGTAAGTGGTTCGCGTAGCCTATGGACGCCTGCAACACCAGAGGCATCACTTGTGCGTTGCCGACCCTTTAGGAAAGGAAGAATAAGGAAGTGGAAAGGAAAAGGAGCGGGAAGGGCGAAAGAGAATGATTGGGCCTCCGGCACTCTCACTCACCGAACGAAACACAACAGTAGAAATACTGCTATTTCACGTCGATATTCTGTGAGAGGGTAGTCCTTCCCCGGTCGAGCCGGCCCATTCATGCTGAAATCAGCGAGGCTCTACTACTCAACTCTATTGGGAGACCGTTGGACTGCCACGCAGATGTCTTGAGATCGATCCCAAGGCGCATCTCTGACTTTTCGAAGTTATGTGCGTATTAAATAGTTAATTATCGCTCGCTTTTACTGTAAATGAAAACATCGTGAGGAAACCTACAGGACTATGGCCTAACCCTACTCACACTGAGAAGAGGCCCATACCTGGGTATGAATATAATATCTGTATTAAACTGTCCCATTACTGGTAATGGGACAGTTTAATACTGATATTATTATTATTATCAAGATCGAACCCAAAACTCGATGTAGTTGTAACGACGAGGCGAACACTTAAACTACAACAACATACAGGATTTAAGATCGTAAGAGTTAGGCCTAGAACGCACTAGCGGCTGGCCGCGATGCGGCGTGCCGTTGCGGCAGGCCGCACATCAATTTTTACATGAAACCGTATGATAACGACGCACTGAATTGCGGCCAGCCGTCAACCGCTCCGGTTTTCTTGTTTATTTTTTCTACGATAATATAAATAAATAACTGCCGCAACTTCTTCGACGTCCATCATGTACAATATTTCTCGAAGTACTGACGATTGCGGCAGACCGCAATAGAACCAAGACGATACGGTTATCCGGAATACGGCGTGTCGTTACGGCAGACCGTATATACTACGGCCTGCCGCAATGGCACGCCGCATCGCGGCCAGCCGCTAGTGCGTTCTAGGCCTAAGCCTTAGGATATTTCATAATAAATCCTAGGAATATTTAATTAAAAGCTATAAATATCCATCAATTTTACAACTTTATATCCTATCATGGCGTGCCAAATCTCTGTCTAACACGAGAATGCTTACACTTGTCTTGGTACTACAGAACACATGATTAGATTAAAATAACCTGAAATTTAAGCTTTATCTATCACATTTAAGATTGAAATTCCTTTGCGATGTTTTTATAGTAATTTGACTGTGATTGCCGCCGTATAGTAAACTTCCGTTGCACCTGCCTGGGTTCGTGGAAGCGCAAGGAATAGTGAAGACAAATAAACAATAACTTTAGATAACTTTTATCACGTAATAAGTATCAGCAGCAATAGGGTAGTAACCTCATTCTTTTTTAATATTAATTACAAATAGATACATTTTACAAAGTATAATATTCAAAGAATTTTTGAAATGTTCTCCAGAAGAAATAATATTTGTAGTAGTAACAATTTTCAAATGACAGAAAGGATACACAATACAAAATGTGACAAACCCGCTGTTTAAATGCAGCTATCCGAGAGAAATAGTGAGATATCTGCATTGCCACTTTACTATACCCAATTTTTTTAAACTATTAATTTTTGCTCCTATTTTAATACTGTTTTCACAAAAACACTTATTTTTATCGCTTATTGTTCTCGTGCTTAAAATATTGTACAAAACGAAACATATGCCACTACCCAATATAAAAAAGCCCAAAAATAAAAAATATAAAAAAAAATCTATCAATATTTTTATTTTAAGAAACCTGCTTAATTTAAATTAATCTCTGTGACAAAGAGAGCTTAACAACGTTGAATCCCAGGATAGAAAGAACTGTATTACGTAGAAACTAAAATAATGATATATAATGGAAATCCGTAGTCTCTGCCTACCACTCTGGGAAATAGGCGTGAATTTATGTATGTATGTATGTAAAATAATTATAATTATAATAATATTCTATCACATACCCACAACATCATCTAGCCCAAACTGAGCAGAGTTTGTACTATGGGTACTAGACAATGGATAAACATACATATATTATATACTTTATTTTTGTAAAGACATACATAATATATACATAGAAATACACAGACCAAGACAAAAATCCATGTCCATGCACACAAATGTTTGACTTATGCGGGAATCGAAATGAAACTTGGCAAAATGTAGATGCTATATACCTCTATCCACCCTTTCGAGAATAAGACATGAGACTATGTACATATGTATTTTTCTTTAGCAGTACTGTGTTTGTATATTTGCCTAGCAGGCAGCAACAAGACCTAAAATATAGCTGTTTATATGTGGATGTAACACATCTCTGCTTACCACTTCAAGGATACATAGGCATGAATCTATATATACTACCTGATATTATAAATGCGAATTTATGTTTATTTGCTTTTACGCCTTACCTTCTCGAACATGAAATTTCGCATATACATTGTCAGAGTGCAGAAAAGGACATTTATCTAGAATAAAAAGTAGTTTTGATTACATTAACGCGAACGAAGCCGCGGATGAAATCTAATTATATTATAAATGTGAATATGATTTTGTTTGTTTGTTACAGTTCCCCGTCTTAACTACTTGACCGATCATCATGAAATTTAATTATATTATAAATGTGAATATGATTTTGTTTGTTTGTTACAGTTCCCCGTCTTAACTACTTGACCGATCATCATGAAATCTAATTATATTATAAATGTGAATATGATTTTGTTTGTTTGTTACAGTTCCCCGTCTTAACTACTTGACCGATCATCATGAAATCTAATTATATTATAAATGTGAATATGATTTTGTTTGTTTGTTACAGTTCCCCGTCTTAACTACTTGACCGATCATCATGAAATCTAATTATATTATAAATGTGAATATGATTTTGTTTGTTTGTTACAGTTCCACGTCTTAACTACTTGACCGATCATCATGAAATTTCGCATACACATCATCAGGGGAACAAAAAAAGACATAAGATACCTTTCATCCAAAATAGTACTGTCCCCGAGAGGTCGACATTTATTGACGAAACCTACGTTAACGTGGGCGAATCCGTGAGAAAATCTAGTCATTAAATAAACCAGACTTGTTAAGTAAATGTCTCATGTAGAGGTACAGTAAAGGAGTCTCGCTGATTTCAGCTTGAATGGGCCGGCTCGACGCGGGAAGGACTACGCTCGCACAGAATATCGACGTTAAATTGCAGTATTCCTACTGTGTTTCGTTCGGCGAGTGAGAGTGCCGGAGGCCCAATCACCCTCTTTCCCCTTCCCTCTCCTTCTCCTTCCCACTTCCTTTCGTAAAGGGTTGGTAACGCGCAAGTGATGCCTCTGGTGTTGCAGGCGTCTATAGGCTATGGTGACCACTTACAATCAGATGGGCCGTATGCTTGTTTGCCACCATAGTAGCATAAAAAAAAATACTGGTGCCAAGCGAGGCCGCGGCCAAAAGCCAGTACTCTTATATTCGCATTACGTTAAGGAGGCTTCCCACTTTAGCATGTAGAAATAAACAGGTTACAAAAATGCTACTCCGTCATTTTTTCTGACATTTCTTGTAATGTATGATCATCAGATACGAGACTCCTTAAACGATAACTGGATTGTCCGCTTAAAGACTTAATCAGTAGCGTGGCGAATTGGGAATGTGCACCTTCGTATAATATGAGGCAGTTGATGATACACTTAGCCAGTGTTTTTATTCTGGTACCAGCTTTTACTTGCGACTTTGAACGCAAATTTGGAAATAGATCCCTTATTCCTTCTGAATATGGTAAGAAGGATAAATAAAGATAATTTTGTTAATATTTATCTATTTTTCCATTTTAGAAGGTATAATGGTAAAAATAGCTGGTGACTCTCTCTCTCTCTCTCCGACCTTCTTACTACTTGTTGTTACAGCTTATAGGCAGTGTATCAAATTTTTTTTATTGTTAAAAATACACCAAATTTTAAGGTTTACCACCAGGGAAATTACTGTGATTACCGCATCTAATTCCGTGTAGGCACAGAATTGGATGCGGTTTTGCGTGATGTGTGTACAAATATATAAATAGACAGTCAGACAACAATTCTAAAATAATTGATTTGGCTGCTCTAGCTCATATAAATAAAACTCCCAAGAAATTTCTAAAATATCTCCTACTAGATATTGGCTGCGGCTTCGCTCGCGGTAAATCTGGATTTAGTCAATTTTCTATCCCTTGGGAGCAGTACATTTGTTCTGGATGAAAGGTCCTTTCCTGTATCCCAAATAGCGTGTATGAGAAATTTCATAATGATCGGTCGAGTAGTAAAGGCGTGAAAGCATAACAAACAAACAAAGATACATTCACATTTATAATATTAGGATGTACAGACATCACCCACCCAATTAAGCTGGTTTGGACATGTAGAAAGAATGGACGAGGAAAGACTGACTAAGAAAGTTTATAAGGCTAGTGTGAATGGAACAGTCGCAAGAGGAAAACCTAGGCGAACGTTTCTCGATCAAATCGGAGGCGTTCTGGACAAAGGCCCGGTTAAGAGCTCCTTGAACCGACGAGCGTGTATGAGGAATATGATGAAAGTGAATGAAGCCAGAGAAGTGTGTCAGGGTCGTAGCAAATGGAAATCCGTAGTCTCTGCCTACCCTTCTGGGAAACAGGCGTGAATCTATGTATGTATGTATATCTATAGATATACATACATACATAGAAAACTAAAAACATTAAGCAAGCTCATAAAAATCTAATTATAAAGGAAACCGATTTGCGGACTAACTGACATTAAATACAGACATGCTTGTATTGCAAACTAAATTTCGATTCCACTTTCCGTTAATCACATCGATAGAATTGCGGCCAGGTTGTATCGACTAAACATTCGAATCAATCAAAAATTGAAGCATATCGGAGTAATCGAGTCACCATTTACAAGACATGTATCAGTTCCGGTTTTAGTAATATCACATCCATAGAATTAGCCGCCTGGGTGTAGAGATTAAGTAATCGAAATATTCGAAAACTCAAGCATGTCGAAATATTCGAATATCGCCTAAGTATTCGAATGCATTAATCATTAAAATTGATTGGCTATAGCAAATTCGAGCGTGGATACCGTCATGTCACAAAGAACATATTTCGGCAACTTAACATTCTTTATGACATAAAAAGCTCATCAGTATAATTTCGAACATCGACAGCACGATTGACCGATCGACTGTGACTTCAATCATGTTATCAATATTGATTTATAGTTCGATTATTCGATTATTATAATCAGTAACAACGAACTGATCAACATTCAGAACATTCGATTTTCTTTTTCATAGTAATCATCACATCTAGATAGTCGTAAGTATCTTCATTATTCCGTATACTAATATTTAAATAAAATATGCTATTACTAGATACTCATCTGAGGCTGTATTGTGAGTATTTCGGATAAGGTAAAAGAAAGTCGACACATAATTCCTAAGAAATATAAACCACATAGTCTTACTGTGGTATATTCCTAACAGGGTAACCAGATATTTACAACCAGATTTCGGTAATTAGCTTTATATTCCACATAAAAGGCAAACAGCTTATTGAAATAATACCGCGAACGTCTTCACATACTGTTCTGCTGTTGAGAATTGCTTACCAAAAACACTTCCCTATTCAACAATCAAATCCCAGCACCACCCAATCAGCTGCAAATTTATTCTCAATGATGATGATCAAAACATTCAAGTATTCATAGATTAATTTATTGTTATTATTATAAACCAGTACAGCTGTTATCTCGTCGCTAAGTAACCTCCTAACCTAAGTAACTGTTATAAAGCTATAACTCATCATAGATATCTCGCGTATCCGAAATTGTTTAGACTCCTAGCTGTCTGTCACTACTAATCTTGATAAGATTCCACGCTTATTATTCTAAATTTACTTAGAACTATGATGTCTCGCAGTGCTTCATACACAAAGCAAGGAGATTTTTAGTTTTATTTACTGGTCCTTATGACCTTTTACAGAATTAAAGCCAAAATCAAAATATCTTTGTCAATCTTAAACTAACTAAAGTATGATATGAATTTAAATTTACCTGTTGCGTGTTCATCGAAACAAGGTCTATCTTTATCGATATTGCTTCAGTAGCTTAGTCGTTGCGTAACAGTTTACTGTATTTAGTCTCGAATCGGACAAGGTGTTGTTGGGCTTTTCTGTCAACGAATTCGCCTAGAAACAGGGAGTATGGAGCTGTGCCCGGTAGACAACAATAGGGTCAACCCCTATTAATGTGGGTATATGACGTGTTTACTTACCCCTTCGGGCATAGAGGTGTGGTAGTAGCTGCATGTTTTTTTGAAGTAAAACCTTTTTTAGCGGCGTTGTGCACTTTTTTGTGATGGGTAAAAAATGTTAAACTCGCGTCAGGACACGTGACCTGATCGAAAATTCGTAAGACGGAGGGAGAATTGTCATGTTTGTGTAGGATAGCGCAATAAATGAATATTGTATTTTACCACATAAATGATAGTACTTTTATACTGATAATTAAAGCAATTCGTACAAAATTATTCCCTAACCATTCCAAAATATCAAAAATGCACAACTTTAATATTCAAGTTTTCACTTCTGCCGCCGGCACTCACGGAGTGCAAACCGTTGCTTTTTTGTTAAAAAGACATCTCACATACAAGGTATTTATCAGGATGACACAGGTACCACGCGGGACTAAACATTGAAACAGTGGACACTAAGATCACCCCACACAGAGCCCTTTATCAACCACACAATTTTTTTACCCTTATGGGATTTGAACTCCTAACAATCGACATTGTGGCTGTAGCGAAGTGACCACTTAACCACTACGCCAATCGTGCAGTTTTAAAAGATACTACATCACAGCTAGTATATTAAGCTATTTCCCAACAAAATTTCATTAAAATCGGTTAAGCAAATTAGCCGGCAAATCATAACAAACAAACAGAACTTTCATACTTTTATTATTATTATTTCTTTTTTTCTAATTTAAAAGTTATAATTATGTCCTTAAAGTATATTATAATATCATTTGGCTTAAAGTTTCATTTTAAATTTCATTTTAATAAGACTTAAATTTTGAAGGTTAATTGACAATCTATATCACTATACTCCATTTGGTTAGGTACCTAACTAAAAATGATTAGTATGGAGTATCAATTACGATTTATACGCGGCATATTTCACAAACCTACTTCGGTGGCGATATCTCGTTGATTTCCTGAGCTCTCTAACAACTTATACTATCGACCGATAATGAGATATCGGTGACGACGTAATGACACGGCTTGTACCCCACACTTTGTATCTCTTACTATACGATAGCCGTCTTTGATTGCTGTATCACAATAAATTGCATTAACATGAAATAAATTAAAAAAAAATCGCAAAACGTTTTACATTTTTTGTACAATTAGGCCCTTGCTCGCGATGTGCAATTGCAATTAAAGGGAAATTCTAATATTCAAAAATAATATGATCCCGCATTCGAATGTTGAACGAATTCTTGTCACTATGGTTAATTCGAATAATAATTATAATCGTATATTCGAAACTTTTGATTCACTATCGATATGGGTCGTGGACGAACGATAATCGTCAGACTACAGCAATTATCTTTCTTTTTTAGAATAGAATAGATATTTTTTTACTAATATTTTACATAGTATGATATTATAATAACACATTGCTAGTCTACACACTACAGTGTACCACTTACCCGACGATAGGCGTATTTAAAGAGCTGTCTCAAAATAAATTGTATTAGCTTGAAATAGATTAATGATTTGTCCCAAAACGACATTGTTATATTCATAGATTACATTTATTATAGACCCATGCTTGTACATTGTAAAGGAAACCGTGGAAATTACCTAACTTTCGCTAGTTACGTTTTAGGATTTTTGTAATACAAATGTGAACTCACCCACTATTACGTAGGAATCAAAAGCATAGCATTCTGGCAAAAATTTGGGTATGATATGTATATTTCACCAACAAGCTGTGTAGCTTGGCGAGGAAATTTGAATTTTGTAATTTATGTAATATAAGTGAATAAACTATTTAAAAAAAATATATACCACTTCACGAATGTGCAGGTGTGATGATATGTAGGTATGTATATAATAATGGTCTAGTCCGAGCATATATTCAAATTTCGCGCTGCAATTCACAATTTCCTAACAGAAAATGCAATAACCCTTTGTCCGACGTGGAAGTCGATCGGACGTAAATCCACCCGATCGGCTTTATACATAAGAGTAAACACTCTATTTTAATTTTAATATTAAGGTACTTTAGAGTGTATTAGTAAATAAATCATTGGAGTGCCATCTATATACATACATCTTCATCTTAACTATAATATTATAAAAGCGAAAATGAGTTTGTTTGTTTGTTACCTTTTCACGCCTAAACCACTGAACCGATTATCCTGAAATTTTGCATATACGTTGTCAGGTGTACAGAAACGGACATACGCTACCTTTCATCCCGAAAAAAATTACTGTTCCCGATGAAAACAATAATAACGTTCTTATGATAATAGATGGCGCGACGTGTCTTTCGAATCATGATTGAATTATATTATTACAAGCAGAGTACAACCCGAAATTATTGTCAAATTATAAATTAACGCGAGCGAAGCCGCAGGCAAAAGCTAGTATATGTATAAAAATGAATACCTGTTTTCCGTGGTCACGCCATAACTTGAGGACGACTTTAACGATTTCATTCATCTTTTATTTTTAAATTCTCTAATATGAAATTTTACGAAAAAAAAAGTTAAGAATATTGCGCAGTAGATTGGATAATTTTACAAAACCCAACAACTATTTTAAGCTCGCGAGGTTGACAGTTCGTCTAAGACAAGACAACGTCTGTCAGGTCACCTAGTAATTTAATAAATAAATAAAGTATTATTTATTAAATTACTAGCAACCCGAGAATTTGTAAGCTAATATACTTAAGTTCTGACTGGGTGGCATTCGAACCCACGACCGGGCTACCTCTCGATCGCATGTCTATCTTCATCTTATCCATTAGGCTACCGCCACTTTTTATATATTATTATTAACCTTATGACATACAGAAATCCCCATATTTACACTTCCAAAGTGTAAATACATGTATTATGTAGTGTAATAACCTCCTGCCTGCCGCTCAGTGAATGGGTCCTCAATACTTTGACCTCAAAACTGTGCGTTAAGCTTATGTTTACTTGAAACATGTTAATGTTAACATATTTCTTAACACTGGATAAAGGATAAACTACTGGTACGTCTTTAGTTGCTTTGAAATATTGATTTTACTTTAGTATTGCATCCTTTATTTTTAATTAGCTTTTGCCCGCGGCGTTGCTCGCTCGAGAACAGTACTTTTGCCTGGAAGAAAGATACTCTATACTTAGCCTTTTAGGTACCACTGACAACTTGTATGCGATGATCGGTCGAGTAGTTAAGACGTGAAGGTATTACAAACAAACAAACTCACATTTGCATTTATAATACATACATGTATGTATAATATTAATTATGATTAGCGCGTTCAACCAAACAAACAAACTCTTCAGCTTTGTAATCTAATACTAATATTTTAAAGCTGAAGTGAGTTTGTTTGTTTGTTTGAACGCGCTAATCTCTGGAACTACTGGTTCGATTTGAAAAATTATTTTAGTGTTGGATAGCCTATTTATCGAGGAAGGCTTATAGGCTATATAACATCACGCTACGACCCACGGGGGCGGCGCAGTAACTATAAACTGTTGAATTATATACATTTATATGTGCAAAAATTAATTAATTATTATATTTAACTATTTAGAATAATTGCACCTCAGTAATTGTATAATTTAAGATCATACAATATAAATAGTAGTCAAATACTTGACAGTTTGATAAGCTATAAAAGGCGTAGCAATACTACTATCTGTCACTTCTTGTTGTGAGCTGTAAGTGAACGGACATATAAAACTTCCTTGTGTCAAATCAAAAACTTACAGCTAGTACATAAATATTAAAAATCTTAAAATTTTAAGGCCATTTACAAATAAACAACGCGATAAAATCCGTATATAGTAGTTTAATTTCAATGAATAACATTCGCGTAAACAGAAGACAATATTATGTATTGTTTGTAATATAAAGAAAAAGGTGGCCAAATACTTTTGAGCGGTAGTGTACTTTTTCTGGATGGAAAGTAATCTATGTCCTTTTCTGTATCTCTGACAACGTGTATGCTTAATTTCATGATGATCGGTCGAGAAGTTAAGACGTAAAAGCGTAACAAGCAAATAAACAAACTCACATTCGTATTTATAATGTTAGTTGGGATACTGTTTAGCTATAGCTAATTCATATGGTAATTAGAGTGAAACTATTGTCGCCTACCAGGCATATTTTCAGACAGACTAGTAAAAATTGCCTTACAGCCAAACTTGTAACATTTTGCCTGATCCGAGTATCTTATCCGAGATCTCAATACGTAAACATAAGTATAAACTTATGTGAAATTGGAATGGCATTTAAATGTTTGTGCTATCAGATATTTTATATGCATAATCCTGATATCTATCACAGGAACTTTTCGAACCAATATTGAGGCACGTTCTAAAACAACCAGTCTCGGCACAAATTAATGTCTTTGGATTACACAATTTATTGGAAGTTAGAGAAAAGTTCTCCATAGGGTATGGAGAAGTTTTTGGGGGATTTTTCAAGTAATACTAGAAGTTACTTGGGGATTTCCTGTCCCCAGGCGACTTCTTAAACAAGTACACCACCTTGCATAAGTTATGTTTGTTTGTATGTCACTATCAAACGCATAACCTATGAAGTCATAAGGAAAACAGCGCAAGCAACAATTTCTCGGTAATCTCTATATTGCGGTGTGAACACTGTTTAACACATGACGTCATTGCGTATGCGCTGGTTATCGTTCGCGCGCGCCTTACGAAAGTGTGTTAATTTGATTTATGATGTAACATTGAGTGTGACTTTGTTGGGATTAAAGTTATAGTTTTAGCTGTTGGTCTGGTTAGAAGAGAACATTTTCTGCTATGTATGTTATAGTATTCTATGTGCCGGTGGCACAGCGATAGTGTAAATGACTGCTGTGCATTCTCATGCGCAGCAATCACGCCCAATCTTTCTTGGGTTCGAATCTCGGGTCGAGTAGTATATCATGTGATATTACTGACTAGAAATTCTCAGTAGCGACTGACAGACGACAAGAGGCTCGCCCTCTATCACGTCGCATCTACAACCATAGTCAGAAAAAGTGGGTGTATTATACACCGCTTCTAGTTGTATGGATATTGCATTAACATTTTATGGATCTTTTTGCATGTAAAATATATAATTAATATAATATTCTACCACATACACACAACACCGTCTAGCCCAAACTAAGCAGAGCTTGTACTATGGGTTCTAGACAATGGATAAACATACATATATACTTTTTCTTTTTTGTAAATACATACATACATATTATACATAGAAATACCCAGACCAAGACAAACATCCATGTTCATGCACACAAATGTTTGACTTGTGCGGGAATCGAACCCGCGGCCTCAGGCATGGCAGTCGGTTACACTATCCACTACGCCATCTTTTCTTATTAACATGAAATTAGCTTTTTCAAGCCACTTTATTTCGCGTAAATATATTAAGAACGCAGACGCTTTTGCCTCGGTTGTCTTAATAAACATGTCGTTTATGCTATGATAAGCAATGAGGCTTCTGTAACGAATTTAGTTTAATACTAGCTGTTACCTGCGACTTCGTCCGCGTAGATTTTAACTAAAAAGTGTTAGTCTCCGCGGGAACCTATTTTTTTTCTAAAATCAAAGTATCCCAATGTTAAAGTATCAGCTATCTGCCAGTGAAAGTCCCGTCAAAATCGGTTTAGCCGTTTCGGAGATTAGCCGGAACAAACAGACAGACAGTAAGACAAAAATTAAAAAAATAGATGTTTTTTTTTCGTATAGGTACCTTATATAATTGTCATATGCATTAGATAAAAAGCTGTTATTTTGACATTACAAACAGACACTTCAATTTTATTTATTTGTATGTATGTATGTATAGATATTCTTACATTTTCTCACGTCTCTAACCCATAAGATGTAGGAAGAGGTGTACTACACTCATTTATTAGCAATTGTTTTAGGACTCACATAATCGATATATTGTGTGCCTATTGCGCCAGAATACACCTTATCTACATAGCCCAAAGTCATCGACATAGCTCAGAGAACTAGCAAGCTGAAGTGGCAGTGGGCTAGCCATATCGCGCGAAGAACCGACAACCGCTGGGGTAAGCGTGTTCTTGAGTGGAGACCGCGACTCGGCAAACGTAGTGTAGGACGCCCTCTGACCAGGTGGGATGACGATCTGCGAAAGACTGCAGGCAGATGCTGGATGCGGCAAACTGAAGACAAGGCGCTATAGCGCTTTTTGGGGGTGGGCTATGTCCAGCAGCGGACTATTATAGCCTGATGATGATGATGATGATGACAATACTAGATGTGCCCGCGGTTTCACCAGCGTTTATGTTAGAGGTTATGGGTTAAATAACACACTGTACAAACACTTTAACTATTTATTTTATAGTTTTAAACTTTGACACAAGGAAGTTTTATATGTCCGTTCACTTACAGCTCACAACAAGAAGTGACAGATAGTAGTATTGCTACGCCTTTTATAGCTTATCAAACTGTCAAGTATTTGACTACTATTTATATTGTATGATCTTAAATTATACAATTACTGAGGTGCAATTATTCTAAATAGTTAAATATAATAATTAATTAATTTTTGCACATATAAATGTATATAATTCAACAGTTTATAGTTACTGCGCCGCCCCCGTGGGTCGTAGCGTGATGTTATATAGCCTATAAGCCTTCCTCGATAAATAGGCTATCCAACACTAAAATAATTTTTCAAATCGAACCAGTAGTTCCAGAGATTAGCGCGTTCAAACAAACAAACAAACTCACTTCAGCTTTAAAATATTAGTATTAGATTACAAAGCTGAAGAGTTTGTTTGTTTGGTTGAACGCGCTAATCTCTGGAACTACTGGTTCGATTTGAAAAATTATTTTAGTGTTGGATAGCCTATTTATCGAGGAAGGCTTATAGGCTATATAACATCACGCTACGACCCACGGGGGCGGCGCAGTAACTATAAACTGTTGAATTATATACATTTATATGTGCAAAAATTAATTAATTATTATATTTAACTATTTAGAATAATTGCACCTCAGTAATTGTATAATTTAAGATCATACAATATAAATAGTAGTCAAATACTTGACAGTTTGATAAGCTATAAAAGGCGTAGCAATACTACTATCTGTCACTTCTTGTTGTGAGCTGTAAGTGAACGGACATATAAAACTTCCTTGTGTCAAAGTTTAAAACTATAAAATAAATAGTTAAAGTGTTTGTACAGTGTGTTATTTAACCCATAACCTCTAACATAAACGCTGGTGAAACCGCGGGCACATCTAGTATTGTCATCATCATCATCATCATCAGGCTATAATAGTCCGCTGCTGGACATAGCCCACCCCCAAAAAGCGCTATAGCGCCCTGTCTTCAGTTTGCCGCATCCAGCATCTGCCTGCAGTCTTTCGCAGATCGTCATCCCACCTGGTCAGAGGGCGTCCTACACTACGTTTGCCGAGTCGCGGTCTCCACTCAAGAACACGCTTACCCCAGCGGTTGTCGGTTCTTCGCGCGATATGGCTAGCCCACTGCCACTTCAGCTTGCTAGTTCTCTGAGCTATGTCGATGACTTTGGGCTATGTAGATAAGGTGTATTCTGGCGCAATAGGCACACAATATATCGATTATGTGAGTCCTAAAACAATTGCTAATAAATGAGTGTAGTACACCTCTTCCTACACCTTATGGGTTAGAGACGTGAGAAAATGTAAGAATATCTATACATACATACATACAAATAAATAAAATTGAAGTGTCTGTTTGTAATGTCAAAATAACAGCTTTTTATCTAATGCATATGACAATTATATAAGGTACCTATACGAAAAAAAAACATCTATTTTTTTAATTTTTGTCTTACTGTCTGTCTGTTTGTTCCGGCTAATCTCCGAAACGGCTAAACCGATTTTGACGGGACTTTCACTGGCAGATAGCTGATACTTTAACATTGGGATACTTTGATTTTAGAAAAAAAATAGGTTCCCGCGGAGACTAACACTTTTTAGTTAAAATCTACGCGGACGAAGTCGCAGGTAACAGCTAGTATTAAACTAAATTCGTTACAGAAGCCTCATTGCTTATCATAGCATAAACGACATGTTTATTAAGACAACCGAGGCAAAAGCGTCTGCGTTCTTAATATATTTACGCGAAATAAAGTGGCTTGAAAAAGCTAATTTCATGTTAATAAGAAAAGATGGCGTAGTGGATAGTGTAACCGACTGCCATGCCTGAGGCCGCGGGTTCGATTCCCGCACAAGTCAAACATTTGTGTGCATGAACATGGATGTTTGTCTTGGTCTGGGTATTTCTATGTATAATATGTATGTATGTATTTACAAAAAAGAAAAAGTATATATGTATGTTTATCCATTGTCTAGAACCCATAGTACAAGCTCTGCTTAGTTTGGGCTAGACGGTGTTGTGTGTATGTGGTAGAATATTATATTAATTATATATTTTACATGCAAAAAGATCCATAAAATGTTAATGCAATATCCATACAACTAGAAGCGGTGTATAATACACCCACTTTTTCCGACTATGGTTGTAGATGCGACGTGATAGAGGGCGAGCCTCTTGTCGTCTGTCAGTCGCTACTGAGAATTTCTAGTCAGTAATATCACATGATATACTACTCGACCCGAGATTCGAACCCAAGAAAGATTGGGCGTGATTGCTGCGCATGAGAATGCACAGCAGTCATTTACACTATCGCTGTGCCACCGGCACATAGAATACTATAACATACATAGCAGAAAATGTTCTCTTCTAACCAGACCAACAGCTAAAACTATAACTTTAATCCCAACAAAGTCACACTCAATGTTACATCATAAATCAAATTAACACACTTTCGTAAGGCGCGCGCGAACGATAACCAGCGCATACGCAATGACGTCATGTGTTAAACAGTGTTCACACCGCAATATAGAGATTACCGAGAAATTGTTGCTTGCGCTGTTTTCCTTATGACTTCATAGGTTATGCGTTTGATAGTGACATACAAACAAACATAACTTATGCAAGGTGGTGTACTTGTTTAAGAAGTCGCCTGGGGACAGGAAATTCCCAAGTAACTTCTAGTATTACTTGAAAAATCCCCCAAAAACTTCTCCATACCCTATGGAGAACTTTTCTCTAACTTCCAATAAATTGTGTAATCCAAAGACATTAATTTGTGCCGAGACTGGTTGTTTTAGAACGTGCCTCAATATTGGTTCGAAAAGTTCCTGTGATAGATATCAGGATTATGCATATAAAATATCTGATAGCACAAACATTTAAATGCCATTCCAATTTCACATAAGTTTATACTTATGTTTACGTATTGAGATCTCGGATAAGATACTCGGATCAGGCAAAATGTTACAAGTTTGGCTGTAAGGCAATTTTTACTAGTCTGTCTGAAAATATGCCTGGTAGGCGACAATAGTTTCACTCTAATTACCATATGAATTAGCTATAGCTAAACAGTATCCCAACTAACATTATAAATACGAATGTGAGTTTGTTTATTTGCTTGTTACGCTTTTACGTCTTAACTTCTCGACCGATCATCATGAAATTAAGCATACACGTTGTCAGAGATACAGAAAAGGACATAGATTACTTTCCATCCAGAAAAAGTACACTACCGCTCAAAAGTATTTGGCCACCTTTTTCTTTATATTACAAACAATACATAATATTGTCTTCTGTTTACGCGAATGTTATTCATTGAAATTAAACTACTATATACGGATTTTATCGCGTTGTTTATTTGTAAATGGCCTTAAAATTTTAAGATTTTTAATATTTATGTACTAGCTGTAAGTTTTCCAAATAGAACAAAATAAAATAAAAGTAACCCACCACACTGGCCCAGTGCGGGTTGGCAGACTTCAGAAATCTTTGGAAATATTATGTAGACCTCTCAGACATATAGGTTTCGTCGCAATGTTTGCACTCACCGTTAAAGCGAGCGATAATTAACTATTTAATACGCATATAACTTCGAAAATTCAGAGGTGCGTGAGTACTCGAAGCATAAATGAAATAAATAGAAATTGTGACTAAGCTTAGCTACGGTACTCACGGTTTATACGCTCTATATTTAACTACTAACTTTTGCCCGCGACTTCGCTCGCATAAAAGTAACCTAACCTAACCAGCTTGTATCCAGCTTATTAGTAACATCAGTGTTTTAAATAAAATATAGCCTATGCTACTTTGTGATAATATAGCTTTCTATCGGCGAAAGATTTTTTTAAAGCAGTTGTCTAGTTTTTGAGTTAAATCCTTACAAAAAAAATGGTTTGTCTGTAAAGTCGGTTTACGGACGATAGTTTAACGTAACAACGTCATACAAACCAATCGTGCCTTTCGCTCGCTCGTGTAGCGCTCTTGCTCCGATCGTAACGTTACAATGAGCATAACGGGACAATGAGCGTAACGGGACAATGAGCGTAACGGGACAATGAGTCATCCTTTTCGTGCGTGCAGCCGGCGTTCATCGATTTATTAGACGTTGTCACGTCAAAAACAAAAATATTTTTTACAAAGACAACTTCTGCTCTAGGAATAATTCCTCTGTCGCGAAGAACTTTACAAACATTTATACAACGGACACAAAGAACACCTAGACTCGGTACAACCATTTGTGGATCACACAATTTTTTGTCTCGTGTGGGATACGAACCCACAATACGCGACGCTGTGGCAGTGGCGAGGCGACCACTTAAACCACTACGCCATCCGTGCAGTCATCTTTATAATATTAATATAATAATAATATAATGTATTTATTTAAATAATAGGTACAATAATTTTTAATAAATGACTCATTAAGTTATAAAAATAAGTACATTTGTTGCTGTTTGCCCGAACTAGATTGCACCTGTGGCTCAGGCGAAGAAGTGCTTACGAACTATTTTACCAATTGATATAAATTTACATAACTACATTTCAACAATAACATTTTAATAATGTCCTCCAGATTGAATTTCGGCCACGGTGCGGCGGCCGAGACTGGCCATATGCGCCGGAGATATTATAGTGCAGAAGTATGTGCGCAAACACAAGTGCACTCTCTGTTCCCTTATGATCCGATGGGACGGATAAACTGACACGACCGGAGAGAGATCAGGTGCAGGACCAACAGCTTTATGTGTCACGGGAGTGTCTAACACCGCCAACTGCCTAACTACGGGCTCGTATTAAGATTTCTTAACGGAAAAACCCAATAACTTTTTATTGGCCGACCGGGGATTTGAATCCGAGACGGTCTCGACGGTCTGAGGTCTCGGCGAGACCTCAGGCACAACAGTCGCATTGACTACCGCTGCGCCACGGTGGCGCATTAATATAGAGTATAGATTTACATTTTTATTAGCACCGTCTACCATATCAGTAAATGCTTAAAAAGATGGCGGCGAGTCAATGGCGCCACAACAAGTAATCTAAGTATTTATAATGGCTATTTTGTGCACGACTTGATAATATTTACGATTGACAGACAACCTGACCTCACATCCTTTAACGATAATTACATGTGTATTATTACTACTATTATTTTCTATTATAAAGTCGTAAATTAGAAATAAAGGGTGTTTCTTAAGTTATTGGATTTACATTTATAACTTCTATAGGTCAATTGGACGAAGAGAATGTTTTAAATACAATTGCATTGGTGGCGCACCATACATAATTGGTATGCGACAGATATCCATGAGTTATCGTTCAATTTGTGAGACGGGCAAATTTTATTGGGCTTTTCTGAGAAGATATGGACATGTATGTGACTCTTTAGAGTAATACTGTGCCTAGTACATAGACGGTAATAGGCTCTGCTCTTATTATTTGCGACTAAAAATATCTGTGGAAATGTGGTTGTAGTACATTTCGGCCTACATACTCGAACCTCCACAAAATACAGCTGTGACTCTATCCATGTATCTATGCAAATATTACAAAGGACAAAATGGTATGCTTGTATTCGGAGGGTAATCTCTTAAACTACCGACCCGGTGCCAACAATCCTAACACTAACAGAAAGTCACACTAATCTTAATCCTATCCTATGTATCATATGTTATTCATTGGGCAGGGAACCTGTTAAGTAACATAGCCTACGTCATGAAATAGAAGGCTAGTCTATCATATATGAATTTTACCCTCTACATATTATGTGTGAAATAAAAGAAATTTGTAAGTAAGCATATTTAATGCTATCAACTCCTTTATCCTTTAAACGCACAAGATGAACATCTATTGCTTCCGGACATCTGGAGGCGACAGCGCTGAACGCTTTAACCTGTCAGCTTACTCATATCGAAATCCTAATCCTAACTAATATTATAAAAGCGAAAATGAGTTTGTTTGTTTGTTTGTTACCTTTTCATGCCTAAACCACTGAACCGATCATCCTGAAATTTTGCATATACGTTGTCAGGTGTACAGAAACGGACATAGGCTACCTTTCATCCCGAAAAAAAATACTGTTCCCGAGGAAAACAATAATAACGTTCTTATGATAATAGATGGCGCCATATGTCTTTCGAATCATGATTGAATTGTGATAATATACAAGCTGAGTACAACCCGAATTGATTGTCAAATTCTAAATTAACGTAATAATAAATTAATTGTATTATGACGCCAGCGTCCGTATGATGACTCATGGATAAGGGCTATAGCGCTTAAATTTACCGCTCGAGGTGCTACTAGATAATAAGATCTTTAGACCTCATACTCTATAGCCACTTTAACAGTACCCAAAAAACTATAGAGGGTAGAGGTAAGGAGAATCATCTCAGTGTATGAAAAGGTGTGCCCCGAAAAGCGTCAAATTAGGGTGACGCCTTGGAAGCAAGTAGGTCAATTTTAAAGATAGTGCCAAAAATCTTTACCCATCATAATAAAAGCCAACAATTATGACCGGCTAACAAAACTTTTGACAGCAGCTGTGTCAGGATTGACAGGGCCTTACTCGCTATTGGCTCTTTTTGGTGAGCACAAAAACAATAACTCCATTAAATAAGAACGATTGTAGTTTAGTTTTACGATGTCGAACAAGCTTTATACAATCTTTACGATGGATGGCAAGCAATTTGACCTCATATCCTGAAACGATAACATTTTATGTCATTTTGTTTACCACAAGATAGTGCGGTGTGATCACTACAATGACGCGGTAGAGTCAGACGAGCTTTTGTCCTTTCTATATGGGTACTAAGTAATAACCGCAGAAAAGACGTATTAATAAATTCCTCATTCTTGTCAAGTACTCACTTAGCACGACCAGACTGCATGATTGGCGTAGTTTATAGCAATAGGCCGGGTACTGTGGTTTCGATCTCCACACAGGACAAAAATTATATGATCCACAGTTTTGGTAGTAGTTGTTGAATTTAGGTGTTGTATGTGTCCGCTATTTGAATGTTCAGCATCCTAGCTTAGAGTTAACAAAAATACAAGTAATTACTTAAATACATTGCAAGTATTCTTTTTAAAACTAATGAAAAAGCTAGTTACATAAAATAATCCTTTAAATATTTCAATTAGGTAGAATTGATTATTCTAACTAAAAGATTTTGAACTACACTAAAATGACTTTATTATACATATATCGCTCGCGTTAACAGTGAAAAGTAAAATCGTGAGGAAACCGGCATATCTGAGAGCTCTACATAAAGTTCTTGAAGATATGTGTAGTCTGCCAACCGACAACTGCAGTTTTTAACTTTCATTCTGCGATTTTGTCTATATAACCTCGTATTACGTCGCTATTCCAAAATTCAAATCGACCTGACATACATCCTCATTTACGTAGTACTCTATGATCACATTATCAGTCAACATTAACAATTATTACATTACATTCGAATAATTATCAATGATTCGAATGATTCGATTCACTTTAAAATTCGATTGATTCGAATATTTAATAAACAACCGCACATTACCTTTAAAACGTCAATTGATATATATTTACACTTCCTATTCACTCTATTTCTATGCAAAACTTTGTGGCACTTATCGCTGTTTACCTCTCAGATACAGATTTATAATGCACAATTATTAATTACACCATGACATGTACCGTGCACTTGGCAGATAGTTTTTGGCCGGCTTGCACTATATTTATAAAATATCTCACGGATGGTGTCACGTTTCTTAGAAACCGTCACTTGTACAAGAATCGTATAGGAGCCATTTGGATGATATGTGACAGAATATTAATATTCGTCTATATCTAAAGCGTTAGATCAGTGGAGTCAAAAGTTTCTTAGGAATATTGTGCATGACACGGGTAATATGCGCAAGTTGTGACCTTGCGTAAGATGCATGCATCATGTAAAGGACCGACGCTAGCTATCTGTGCAAGTAACTTATACAAGTACAAGTAACATGATATTAAAAAACCAAATAAACTAGTCAGGATATCAAGTGTATAGATACAACTTGTGTACCGTGGCACAGAACATACCGTGCCATAAACACCTGACGCAGTTTAATAACTATTTTGGATTACTAAAAACATCTATGAGTAGCGGCAAACAGTCTGAAATAGAGTCGTGAATTTATGATGCATAAATTATTCCCTCAATGACTATTTACTAAGGAAGCTTTAAATAATAAAATGTTTCTAAAATAGCTCTTTCAAGTTTACTATAAACCAATAAAAGTAATAAATATTGCTGACCGCGACGAGGAAACGAACCCGGAACCTAGAACAGATGTTCGTTCTCGAGCCAAATAGGTCACCATTTAGGCCAGTTGCTATTAATCTGTACCGACACATTAATGAACTATGCTTTTACGAACAGATTCGTTCTGAGGTAAGTTGTTTTTTTATTCCTTTTATAGTCCATTAATATTCAGTAGATATTTGCTAAATACACATTTAATGCGACATGAAAATGGATATAGTTACAAGAATAGAAAAGGGTATGTTAAGCTGGTTTAGACATGTAGAAAGAATGGACGAGGAAAGACTGACTAAGAAAGTTTATAAGGCTAGTGTGAATGGAACAGTCGCAAGAGGAAAACCTAGGCGAACGTTTCTCGATCAGATCGGAGGCGTTCTGGACAAAGGCCAGGTTAAGAGCTCCTTGAACCGACGGGCGTGTATGAGGAATGTGATGAAAGTGAATGAAACCAGAGAAGTGTGTCAGGATCGTAGCAAATGGAGATCCGTAGTCTCTGCCTACCCCTCTGGGAAACAGGCGTGAATCTATGTATGTATGTATGTACACATTTAATACTCGTAACTGGTATTTGCCATCGGCTTCGTACACATGGAATATCGAAATAGCTATCTATATTTTTCTTTCTTTGCGTGTTAAAAGAAGCGGATCTACACACATAATCTGCAACTTCTAGACGGAGTATCAAGCTGAAACATGCACCAAATTTCAAGTTAGACCTCCAGCAATACATACAACTGTAAAAAACGCATTACATTTTTTGTAGTTCTATTTTATTATTCGGTTCGTTATTTAATTTGACTGGGCAAGGTGCTTTGCTTCATAAATAAAGTCTGCGTCTTATTTGTGTCTCCTGCTTGTAAAGTCTACTACGCCATAGAATACCCTTAGTGCCGAAGTTTTATAACCTAACCAATATTAAAAATGCGAATGTGAGTTTGTTTGTTTATTACGCTTTCACGCTTTAACTACTCGACCGATCATCATAAAATTTTGCATACACGTTATCAGGGGAACAAAAAAAGACATAAGATACCTTTCATCCAGAACAATACTGTCCCCGAGAGGTCAACATTTATTGACGAAACCTACATTAACGTGAGCGAATCCGTGAGAAAATCTAGTCATTAAAAAAACCAGACTTGTTAAGTAAATTTCTCATGTAGATTGAATTTTATCGAACACACTGAATGACTGTTAGTGAACATACATAAAGGCGAATAAAACATGAATCAAAACTGCGAATTTGAAACAGTCACCTCATCATAATGCTGCACACTACTGCATCCAGCGCTGTTATTCCCACATTTAAAGCACATAATTATTGTTCCAACACGTATTCTCAAATCCCAGGAAGACTTGGCAACGAATAGAACTTTATTAATAGGCCTAACATTTATTAATAAACTTAACCATAACTCATACATATCACATCTTGTACAAACATATCAATATAAACATACTGTATAGTAGAGTCACTACTCAAAACGTGCAAGATCTGGAATAAACTGCTTGCTTCGGTGTTTCCCGAGCGCTATGATATGTCCTTCTTCAAACGAGGTTTAAAGAGAATTCTTCTTTCATGGTAGGCAGTGGCTTTGCTGACATTGGTGAAGTTCATGAGCAGCGGTTACCACTTTCCATCAGGTGGGCCACTTGCTCGTCTGCCTCCAATGGCAATAAAAGAAAAACTAAAGCTACTATAGAAATACATTTAAGCTACAAAAGACAACAGCCACCTCATATTTTAAAGTACAATCTCCAAAGTTTGTTGTAGAAAAGCTGTGCTGTCAATACAAGAACGATTTCTCTTCATCCTTACGCTAACGTAAGGACCTGTAATCGCTCTTCTGTTGTTTTCGTCCAGAAACGCTTAGAATAGCTTTATCGATACCAGTAAGGGAGACGCTGGTCCCAGTGGTACCAAAAATGATCGTATTTCATAGACATCGGAATTCACATACATGTACAATACATGTACAGATACTTAAATTTTCTAAATATATACATATTCTCATTTAAGATAGACTTTATCAAATGTCTCTTCAGTAATGATACCGAGAACTTGGCACATAGTTGCCGAAACTTTAGTTTTGTAAACACATTTGGCATTGACTAGTTAAAAGTCAACAGTGTTGCACTATGTAGTGACTGTGCCAGACGACAGTTACACAAACATGTATAGACTATACATTCTGGTGCCTATATCCAAAGGAGGTTTACACCTACATTTCGCCAGCTAGTTTTAGGTCCCACATATTAGGCAATAAGCCTATTGTCGCCTACCGGGCGCAGTTTCAGACTTCGTAGTGCTGCTGAGATATAATTATCCATAGAAAAACTCGAAGAGCAAGCTCTAGGCCACATGCACGGAAGCAGCATTCAATTTCGCTGCACCAACGGTATAAGCTACATAGGATTGTGTCTTTATAACGTATGTAAGAGCAAGCCTCTACCTTTTGATTATTTACCTTGGTATTCCAAGAAAACACTGCTCATAAGAAGAAATACTTAAATCCAGACTCTAAACAATTAGTACACAAACACCAGCTTATATATCCTGAAGGAGGTACGCAGACATTTCACCAGCCTTAGGTTTTTATTCAATTACCATCTTGTGAACAAGTCTTCATACGCTGTGTAGAATAAATAAATTAATAATGTACGGGATCCTGTTTTTCCCTAATATACTTTAGCATAACTAGTTTGGCTTAATAATACTTTGCCATAATTGTCTTTGGCATACAGTTTATGTTGACATAATTATCTTAGTGACATCCCGAAAAATAGGTTCAGGCTGCCACGGGGTAGCCCTTGGACCAAGCCCAAGCCCCCAAGCGGCCAGTTGTGATAACATACAATTCAACTTTATGACTATGCTTAAAAAAAAAAATCTGTGATGCGTAAATATAATTAGCACAAACAAAAGTATATCTTATAATATTATGCCTTAAAATTTAATTCAAATGAATGGGAACCATGAAACAGATCCAAAGGTCAACTGAAAAAAATCTAATAGATAAACATACGTAAATATGTATCAGAATTCTGCATCATTTGCGCCGGTGTTCACTGAGACAAATGATGCAGGAGGTACCCAAAGTTGAACTTAGGTTCAAATTATTTAGACGAATTACATTATTAAACTAATGTATAAACGACTAGTGAATACTAATGTATTTAAACGACATATAAATCAATATGTATGGATTACCCTATGACATCAACAAAGAACATTTGAAGGATGCAATTTCAATATTTATTTTACGAGCCCTGGTATTAAAATGATTTACTATGCAATACTGTCTATAAAGCTTTTGCATCCTTAACCTATTTCGCAAGGATGTGGTCAGATTATAGACTATAATCATTTATGATAAGCAAACACTTCGTGCCATATGGTCGGAATAAACCAGTCCATAAATAGATTAAACGCATTTACACATGTAACGCTGAATTGAAAGTGCTCACCTCCATTGATGACTTAATATTGCAAGACCTCATAAGTGTACTTAATTTGAGTAATCTTATACAGAGAACTTTTCTCTTAAGTAACATCGATTGAGCGGTCTTGGTCGGTGTTTGTTTGATGCCCACCCTATACAATGCCAAAGTAAAGTCCTTTCTCAAAAACTATGAAATAAGTAAAAAATATATCGTTAGATATGCAATCATGTTTGAATGTTTGTGTACAATGATTTAATATTTATTTGTTTAGAACATAAATGCATGAATAGATTTAAATTTAACACAATAATTAATTGTAATTAAACTACTATAATATACGGATTTTATCGCGTTGTTTACGTCATGCCATGGCTGCTGAAAAGCAACCGAAACGTCGGGGAAAGGGTAAACAGTAATATAAATAGTATAATAGTATAGTAATAGTATAAGTAGTTTAAATAATTTAATTAGCTTAAAAATTAGTAAAGTTTAATAATAATAGTAGTGTAACAGTTTCAAAATTTTGTAATAAAGTGTCAAATAAACAACGCGATAAAATCCGTATATAGTTATATGATTAACATTCGCGTAAACAAAAGACAATATTACAATAATTAATTTAAGAAGACTTCATCTTATAATATATTATAAAATCACGGAAATAACACATTTTGTGTGCGTTCAGAGTTTAAGTAACTATGTCTGTCTGTCGACTGCCTCCGTGGCACAGCGGTAGTGAATGCGACTGCTGTGCGTGAGGTCTCGGGTTTGAATCCCGGGTCGGGTCAACAAAAAGTTATTAGGTTTCTCCGTTAAGAAATCTCAATAGCAGCCAATTAGGAAGTTGGCGGTGTTAGACACCCCAGTGCCTCGGAAAGCATGTAAAGCCGTTGGTCCTGCGCCCGATCTTTCTCTGGTCGTGTCGAATCGGATCATGAGAGTTAGCGAACAGAGAGTGCACTTGTGATTGCGCCCATACTTGTGCACTATAATATCTCCTGCGTAGATGGTCAGTCACCGTTAAGACTGGCCACTGTAGCCGAAACTCGGTCTGGAGGAGATTAACTGTGTCTGTCATATTTTTACATTACATTAGATTTTATAAAAGTTGGTTTGAAGATATAGTAAATCCAAGGAAAGAATTAGACTACATTAAATAAAAGGCAAGATCGTGTCGGAATCGCGCACTGAGGGTTGAGTTTCACCACACAATCACGAGTCCTACGCACACTTGGCCAGTTTTTGATAGCTTCCTTTTACTTCCAAGTTTAAACAGTACTCTCTTCAAGTTTTAAGCATGTAGGTATGTATGACCATTTATACGATATACCAAAAAACAAAAATCTTTGAATTCGGCATAGGTATATAAGTTTGTAAAGATTTACTTATTACTCACACGTGAACCAGATTTGGATAAATTTTGGCTACAAGAAGATTCTGGATAAGAGCAGGATATTTTTAGTCCACTACACATTCCATTAAGATCAGGCAGGTAAAACTGTGGACAAAATCTAGTAAGTATATTATGAGTATAAAGCCTGCGCTAATAGTCTGGAAATGACTTTTACTACGCTAGGGCTACTAACACCAATTTAACAAGAACTATACTAGTAATTCTAGTTTAAGTACCTACTCTCACTAGCACTAATCCAAGGCCTGGTTGCAGTGATTTAGCTTAACCACAATTTATACCGTAATTATTAGTCAAGCCTTGAATTACGGGCATATTTCAAATATTATTAGTACCTTGTTGGTCCTGTGATTTAAGTTTGCACTATTGTTTGTGACCGATCGTGAGGTCTCACGATTCGATACAAGGACATTTTTTTAAATTTCATATCCAGTTGCACTCACTGATCGGTAAACGATTAGCGAGGTTAAGCAACGTTGGGTGCGGTCAGTCTATAGATGGGTGACCGCTTAGTGGTATTTCATCTGGGCGTCTCCGTGCTTCAGATGGCACGTAAAAAGTCGATTCCCGGTTGTTGCCAAATTGACAGCAGTCGTTAAGCCATGTCAGTGGCCTACGGGCGGCTTGAACAAATCTTGACAACAGGTTGGCCACTAACCACACGAAAAAGAAAGAAAAAGAAGAAACATAATGAAATTCTCTCAAATACTAGAAATGCACGATTTTCACGAAGTCAGAAAAATGTCTAGAAGACAGCAATTACCACATTTCCAGATTTCGCATGACGAAACCAACAACCCAGTCAAATTGATAGCAATATATGTATTATTATATACACACAACTATCCTCAATACTTTTATTAAAAAACAAATTTACCGGTAGAGCAATGAACTAGCATCGATTCCATACCCTCGAGATTCCCAGCCACATCTTCTTAGAATAATCACAACGTTTAAATGCTCTTTTCGGACGTGAAGAATGGACAAACAGACTATAGCATTTATTAGTTAGACGTACTCGAACTAGGTGACACTTAGATTCTTAACGCACACTCATGAATTACCTATTAGTAGAGGTCGACACACTTTAAGTAAGTGAGATACTGTCACGCCTTAATCAGTGAAAAAGGGCCGGCAAAACCTACATCTATATGTAACACTAGCTTTTGCTCGCAGCTTTGCTCGCGTAAAAGTATGTTATGTTAGTAACAGTAATTTTTAGAGTTAGGAAAAACTCTTATACAACTGCTTTGTCCGTCCGTCTGTCTGTTCTACAACTTTCAACTCAAGAACCGTAAGAGCGACTCGCGGTCAACACCATTCGACTCAGCATATTCGATATACTTCCAAAATGATTATGACCTTTTACCTCTGACCGTAGCGATAAAGGCGCTACATAGGCTATCTGTGCATGGGCTGTGGAGCGTCAATATGCCGGTAACTCGACACACAAAATTGGAGATCTCAAAGGATCTCAAAAGGATTATGAGCATGGGATGCGACAAAATGCAAACATTGCACATATTCAAAAATAATTTTAAGATAAAGGTCCCCACGAGGGACGAATGGAGACAAGGTTTACAATCCCCTGACAATGGTTGTCTCAACTGGTTTACTGATGGTTCCAAAATGGAAACAGGATCGGATGCTGGAATATATGCCAACGACTGTAAGGTGAGCCAAAGCATGGGCAAATATGCAACGGTCTTCCAAGCGGAAACCTATGCTATAATTGCCTGTGCTCAGGAGAATATCTACAGTGGTGTCACTGACAGGACTGTGTATATTCTTAGTGACAGTCAAGCTGCTCTCAAGGCTCTGGACTCGTGTAGGGTGGACTCCAGACTGGTCCTGAACTGTGTTAAGCTCCTTAACAAACTAGGCAGGAAGAACACAGTCAGACTGGTGTGGGTTCCGGGGCATGCAGGAGTGCAGGGCAATGAGGAAGCTGATGAATTAGCCAGAAAGGGCTCGGAGCAACTGTTTGTGGGCCCCGAGCCATTCGTGGGACGCTCTGAGAGCACCGTAAAGGCAGCTTTGAATACACACGGCAATGAAAAACACAGGCTAGAGTGGATGGCCCTTAGGGGTCTGGAACACTCCAAGAAATTCATTGCAAACGGAGCCACAGGCTTCACCCGGAGGTTCTGCGGGTATAGCAAGCAAGGAGCGTTCACTGGCCATTTTGGCACCAAAGACTTCCTGTGCAGATTGAGATTGACACACGATTCGATCTGCAGAGCCTGTGGTGAACGAGTCCATATCGCACCTACTGTGTGAATGCGACGCGTTGGCTGGACTTAGGATGGGTCTGATGGGATTGGCATATCCAAACCCTGAAGACTTCAGGCTTCTCCCTCTGAATTGTACACCGCAGCTAATGCAGTACATTCATAAGGAGATAGCTAAGGGATGAATCTAGGGGCTGACACAAAAGATCCCACTGGGTCGAAGTGTCACCGGTCAGTACAGACTGGCCCACACACACAAGATAAGATAAGATACCTCTGACCGTGATACTGGTCACGTGACACCATTTTTTCGAACTTTAAGATTTACGGCAATTCATTGCCGTTTCTCACTTGTTTTTTGAAGTGAAAACTTCTTTAGCGGCGTTGTGCACTTTTTTGTGATGGGTAAAAAATGTTAAACTCGCGTCAGGATACGTGACCTGATCGAAAACTCGTAAGACGGAGGGAGAATTGTCAAACTCGCGTCAGGACACGTGACCTGATCGAAAATTCGTAAGACGGAGGGATAATTGTCATGTTTGTGTACGATAGCTTAATAAATGAATATTGTATTTTACCACATAAATGATAGTACTTTTATAATGATAATTAAAGCAATTCGTGCAAAATTATTCCCTAACCATTCCAAAATATCAAAAATGCACAACGTTAATATTCATGTTTTCACTTCTGCCGGCACTCCCGGAGTGCAATCCGTTATTTTTTTTTAAATCTGCCTTATTTTCGTGATAATATAGCTTTCCAATGATGAAAGAATGTTGAAATCGGTTGATTAGTTTTTTAGTTGAACCCTTACGAACAAAACATCAAATCTTTCCTCTTTATAATATGATATTCGTATAGACTTTAAAAATGTTAAGATTTAATGTGTCATAAATATAGTTTCAGCCGCCGAATAGTATAATAATAATATTCTTCCACATACACACAACACCATCTAGCCCAAACTAAGCAGAGCTTGTACTATGGGTACTAGACAATGGATAAACATACATATATACTTCTTTTTTTTTGTAAAAACTTCCATATTATACATAGAAATAAATAAATAAATAAATAGAAACACCCAGACCAAGACAAACATTCATGTTCATGCACACAAATATTTGACTTGTGCGGGAATCGAACCCGTGACCGCAGGCGTGGCAGTCGGTTACACGTTACACTAACCACTACGCCATCGAGGCCGAGTATCAGGTTATTGCAGCTGTAAGAGACTTAAAGTTTGTGATTGTTACAAGTACATTCAATGCATGAATTGACATTATTTTCAGCCAATTATTTGCATCTATGTATTTAAATAGTATATGCATTTTGCAAAAGAATAGTTTAACTACGATGCTTTAGCTTGTATTTTGCAAAAAATATACGCTGCCATTTTAGTATTATTATATAATTAATCAGTATTATTTAATTAGTATTACTAGCTGACCCTACAGATATGATAAATTTTACGACATATTCTCAAACCAACTAAATATACATAAAATTTCATCAAAATCGGTCGAGCCGTTTCGGAAGAGTGCAACCACAAACATTGTGATACGAGATTTTTATATATAGAGATTAGTCCTACCGACAGTATCATACAGCTTAGCTACAACAACAAAATCAAAAACTATACCATGTTGTTTCGAATGTTAAATCAATTCGGTATCACCGAATCACAATCAAATCAACTTCAACTACAAACAATAAAAAAAGTAACATCATCAAATTCTAATCAGGTTGATTTGACGATATCAGATTTTGTTACCTCATGTCATCATCTTAATATTTACATGTCGCGTTCCGCCGCGTAAATAAAACTCAAACGTAATAAATATCAAAGCTAAATGAATTCGAATATCTGCCAAAGTTTCAAAGATATATAAAATAACTTCATTTTTTTGTCTATAACAACCCATCACTCTTTAAAACACTGAAAACATACCACTACTATTCATTGCCAAAAATAATTACCAGGTAAATGCAATATTCTTTCGGTTAAAAGTAATTTGTAGAGCTACTCCTGCTTCAAATAAAAATGTCACATGTCCATTTGTGTTCGATTAAAAAGACTAACTGTGACATAATGTTCGTTAAGTTGTTCGATAAAATAAAAGCATGAATGTATTTGTAAAATTACGGGTTTTTAAAGACAACTATTGCAAAAAATAATATTATATACGTAGGGGTAGTTTGAAAATCGAATTAAGATCGACCACATGGAATTTAATTCAGGTATTTTTATAGATTAATTGTCTGTTTGTCCATTCCTAACTAAAACTAACAACTCAAAACTATCACAGAATAAAAGTTCATCTTTAAATCTAATCTTAATCATTCAGTAGAACCGCAATTATGGTACATATTATAGTAATCTACGTAATCAACATCATATTGACAAAATTGCTGGGAAAGTCTTAATAACGTAATATAATACGAGTCGCTAAAGAGAGTTGACACAGTGTATCACGCCTGCATTTTGGCAGATGTATGCAGGAGTAGGTAAGCCTATTGTTATCAACCAGATCCCGATAACTCTTAGCTGAACCTTAATAATCATCTCTATAGCTTCAGCGCATCCTACAAGCCAACAACACAGGCAAGCTTCGTGTATAAAAACCTTCTAAATGTAGTCACCAGCTGGTAAGCCGGTTCCTAACCTTCATTACTTCAAACAGATCAGTATCAAGTTACGAAGCTACCATGATTGGCGCGTATACTAAAATACAGCGTGCCTTCGCCGGCCTGCCTTATATGGCGCGTATGGTGATTAGTCAGCATGTTTATGGCTAATATTAGAGTGGATAATGATGGTGCTTGTTCACACTAGCAAATGTAACGACTCGGTATCGCTAAGTTTTAATGAGTAAGGTTTTTTACTCGATTGCGGAGCCGATGAGGAATTGACTTCACGGATAATAATTATAGTGTTTATATGTATATGCAAAGTGGCGAATAAGTATACAGCTTATCCAGTGGTAAAGGGTTACAAAAGCCTTCTGAAAAGTAGAGATGCTTGCAACTAAAAAAAAAAGTCGCTGTATTGACAGCGCAAGGCACATTCACGCCTCTTTATAAACACTAGCGGTCGCCTAGTGCTCGAAATTCGACCAAAGTTTGCCTGTAAAATATTGCTGATATATATTGTCATTATATATTGATATATGTAACCATAGTTACGCGCTTCGACTGCGTGTGTCAAATACATGGTTGAATGCGTGCAGTGTTTTTTCATTAATTTAATGTATTTCTAATGCATATCCTAACTAATTTTATAAAAGCGAAAATGAGTTTGTTTGTTCGTTTGTTTGTTACCTTTTCACGCCTAAACCACTGAACCGATCATTCTGAAATTTTGCATATACGTTGACAGGTATACAGAAACGGACATACGCTACCTTTCATCCCGAAAAAAATTACTGTTCCCGAGGAAAACAATAATAACGTTCTTATGATAATAATAGATGACGCCACGTGTCTTTCGGATCACGGTTGAATTACAAGCAGAGTACAACCCGAATTGATTGTCAAATTCTAAATTAACGCGAGCGAAGCCGCGGGCAAAAGCTAGTTTTATATAAATATTAGGATTTCCCCTTCTTCTCAATATAAACTTTAACAGTGCCAAATTTCGTACTCCTCCGTCCGCGCAATTTTTGTAAAAAGGGGTACAAAGTTTTTGCTTCACGTATAAATATATATGGATTACTGATCGTAAGGAAACCATACGAGGTTGTTTAGCTGCAACCTTCTGTAGAGTAAGGGTACTTCCAGGCGAAATTTTGACTTAAATTTCAGTGCCTCTAACTTTGGTTAAGAGCTTCTGTAAGTTTAAGGACCTCCGTAAATTTGGTTTAGGAGTGACTAAATGCTTAAATGACTCGCTAAGTTTGATTTTGGTGCTTCTCTAACATTGGTTTAAATGCCTATCTAACTTTAACCGAATGTTAACGACAAAACACAGTGCAGATAATTAAGTTTTAAGATTCTTTGAAATTGCATGTTATTTTTTTTAACTCTTACATTATAGAATATAGTAATACTAATGTATAGAGTAAACTAATGTATACCCTACGAAAATTGTGTTTCAGTATTCTCAAGCTGTTTAACGTGAATCTATGTTTGTATGATCTAACACAAGCTAAGGAAAGTGTTATAGAATGCATTCTTAGATGATGATTTCATTCGTGAACTCGTCGCAGATTCAAACTGCACACACAGACGGTGCCTGTATACGAATGGGACTATTTGCTATTTGCCAAGTATTATAAAACTGTGTTTATAGCTAATCTGTTTGCCTTGTCAGTCTAGTGCCATAACTTTGCGTATGTTAATACTGTCGATTAGATTAGGAAATTCTTAGTAATACGGCGACTCAAAAGTTTACTCTATGGGGACCTATATATAGCTAGATAAATGTAAGTGCTATTAACCTCTGGTTTAGCTCTTAAAGAGTAAACAGCGTGATGTTAGTTTATTTTATACTAGATTTTGGACACGATTTCGCACGCGTAAATATAGGTTATGTCAATTTTATGTCCCTCGGGAACAGTACTGTTTCTGAATGAGACAGAATGGTACCCTATGTCTTTTCCTGTACCTCTGATAATGTATATACGATATTTCATAACGATTGGTCGAGAAGTTAAAGCATGAGAGCGTTACAAACAAAATCACATTCGCATTTATAATATTAGGATAATTGGTTTATATTATAAAAGATCGACTATATCCTTAGTTCGCATAGTGGTCCAGGTGGACCCCCAGGGGTCCATAGGAGACTCGACAGGAGTCTACGTTGGCATGACAAAAAAATAGGGGTTCATAATTCGTAAGCGGGGGTTCACGAAAATGTATTTGTTTTTGATAGTGAAGAACTAAAATGTTGACTTGACTTCACCTATCAATGTAGGCAGATATTATATTAAGAAGCTCAGCGACTGTTACTTGTAAAAACTTGCATATTCCATATTCAGTAGCAGTGGTCTCGAACCTACCGATATTGATTTTTCAGTAGAGAATTACTAAAAAATAAAAAAAGGTCAGCCCGTAGAGATTTGATATTTTTTTTAATTGCATGAACTTATGATAGAAATGTAGCTGCAGGGGGTCCACCGGAATCAGCTAAATTTTGAAAGTGGTCGATGAGAAATATATCGTTCATATTGTGACAGTATTATTTTTTCAAAAATGACAACATTAGTTTGCATTTGCATTTATTGCTGATTAAAAATCTGGGATTCGAATCCCCGTCGACATTAGACTGGAAATGTAAACGTATACTTATACCACAGTGCCAACAAGGTAGATCCAAAAATTATTGTATTTTTCGTTTAACTTTCCGAAGGAGAAATATCTATCTGAATTATGTAGCTTCAATGTTTTTAACTATAATGAGGCCATCTAAAACATTTAATTAAAGCATCGGCCTTTCTAAACATTATTCCTTGGACAATCATATGCGAAATGATTAAATGCCTTCGATAATATGGCTGTTATAGCCGGCCAGTATTTTACAGCCACGCCACACATTGCCGTGAAATGAATACCACAAAAGTTAAAAACAATTTAATTTCAAACGACGCCGTATGTTGAACTAGTATAAGATTTGACACAATTACACGGACTATTTAAATGTTGTAACAACACAACTGCGCTCGCGCAGTCCCGCTATTTTATAGTTTTTGGAACGCATTCACTCAAATTTAAAATGGTTTCGATCAAAGAACGTCTTTCTCAAAGAAAACGATGCTTCTTTTACATGTTTTATAACAGTCGTATTTTTTAATCAAATGCAGTTTTTAGTTACTATAAAAATGTGTTGGGTTAAATGGATTCTTGAATCAAAGATTATTATTGCATTGGGACGTCAAGTAGTTACTGGTTTCATAATAATTGGCATTCAAAAGAATTCCTGAATGAGAACTTCTTTGACATAATACTATTAAAATATTTTGGATTCCGTAATATTCGGTATGCCTATGAAGTCATATTGGTCCGTGTTGAAAATCGGCTTTCTGTTATGTTTTTGCGTATGAACTACTGAATCAAGATTCATATTTTATGTCGAGAGAATTTAAAGTCGCGGGACAGATAAAGGGTAAAAACTCAGTATAAAATCGATATAGACAATGGTTTAACAATAATATTATTATTATATTTGTATTAAGCTCGTAGAAATATTTTCATAAGTTCATTTTTTTATTATAATAATATTATAATATCAGCCCTGCATATAATTCACCTGATGAGCACGGGCCTTATCTCAGTGTAAGAAAGATTAGGTCATAATCCACTACGCGGGCCCAGGTTCAGTGCCAGTGCAGGTTGGCAGACTTCCCATATCTTCTAGAACAGTATGGAGAACTCTCAGACATGCAGGTTTCCTCACGATGTTTTCCTTCGCTGTTAAAGCGAGCGATAATTAATTATGAAGCACATAATTACGAAAAGCCAAAGGTATGTGCCTCGAAAAAAAATAGAAAAGGGTATGTTAAGCTGGTTTGGACATGTAGAAAGAATGGACGAGGAAAGACTGACTAAGAAAGTTTATAAGGCTAGTGTGAATGGAACAGTCGCAAGAGGAAAACCTAGGCGAACGTTTCTCGATCATATCGGAGGCGTTATGGACAAAGGCCAGGTTAAGAGCTCCTTGAACCGACGGGCATGTATGAGGAATGTGATGAAAGTAAATGAAGCCAGAGAAGTGTGTCAGGATCGTAGCAAATGGAAGTCCGTAGTCTCTGCCTACCCCTCTGGGAAACAGGCGTGAATCTATGTATGTATGTATGTATGTGCCTCGATATCGAAGTGGGACCTGTACAGGGCAGTCCAACGGTTTCCCACTAAGCTATTACTGCATTGCATCACGAAAATAGGTGCCGGTAACTCTTGAACGTTGGTCATACACAATCCTTTATACTAAGACAAACATACATACATATAAAGCTGTCGATCCCAATATTCCAAAATCATAGTGACTCATGATCAGTACAGATTCCTAATATTCTGAAAGTGTTACAGTTGGACACCGATGCAATGTGTTACGGAATTCAGACATCAGTCGCTCTGTAGATACACTGATGTACTGTCGTATCTGATTAGCCCAGATAGCCGATACCAATACAGTTAAGGTTACTGAGAAAATGAAAACTACATAACCTATATTTACGCCTGTGTATTCCAGAAAGGCCATGGCTGAAGTAATTTTTTTAAATATAACCAACTTTTTTTAAATAGCATCAAAGGTGTAAATACTTACAAAGATACACAAGCGTGAGTAAAAGTTATGTAATATGGAGAAATATGAATTATCTTCTCTCTATATAAAATCTACACTTCTCCAGTTATCTTAGGATACATTTAACAGGGGCAAACCTTTTGCTGTCTACCCGGCTATATATACCTATATATTTCGAGTCAATTCACGTCATTCTCAAAATTTGTTACTAAGAATTTCTAAACAAACTGATCGATCTCGGGAATAAAGGCAGGTAGTAGAGCCTCGCTGATTTCAGCATAAATGGGCCGGCTCGTCCGAGGAAAGACTACCGTCTCACAGAATATCGACGTGAAATAGCTGTATTCCTACTGTTATGTTTCGTTCGGTGAGTGAGAGTGCCGGAGGCCCAATCACCCTATGTCCCCCTTCCCGCTCCTTCTCCTTCCCACTTCCTTTCCTAAAGGGTCAGCAACGCGCAAGTGATGCCTCTGGTGTTGCAGGCGTCCATAGGCTACGGTGACCACTTTCCATCAGGTGGGCCGTATGCTTGTTTGCCACCTTAGTTGTATTAAAAAAAATAAAGCGCGACATGACCAAAGAGAAATGAATCTTATAATAATTAAATATAATAAATAATAATACTGTTTATTAGTTGGCAAGAGTATATTTAAAATGGTACTAGAACAACCTTATGACAATATAACATATAATAATTATTTACAACAATTTATAAGTCTAAAACATGATATGAGTAATGGCAATGATTTATTACTATGCCTTAATAACATGCCGCGTATAATTTACTATTTGATTTTAATCTGATTGGCTTGGTGGCATAGCAATTATTTTTTTTTACCTTGCTCGTCAATATGACCACACTCCACCTGATGGTAAGCAGTCGTGTGGTCTAAGAGCAGTGTCTTCCACACCGCTCTCATAGCAGCCGAGGCGATGTTGAGGTCTCTACTTTGACGGCCTGAGAAGGTGCTTTTTCACGCCCCGCTTAAAGGACTCAGGATTGAAGGAAGAAAGAAACACGTGCCTTGGCAGAGAATTCCATGCCTTGGTCGTTCGGCAGAGATATGAGGACCCAAACTTGTTGGTACGCGCTCTAATCGACTCTACCGTGTAAGGATGGCATCTGAGCCCAGCACGCGTTGTTCTGGATAGGAAAGGGGAGGGCGGGATAAGGTGGAATAACTCTTCAGCGATATTGTAAACGATCTCAGGTACGATTCTCAGAGCGGTCAAAGTGTTATCCACCGTAGCAGCACGCTCGGCAATAAGCATATTCCCTATTACCTGGGCCTTAAAATGTCATCCACCTTTGTGTACCCTGTTGGGGATATAGGTATGAACCACTGTACATATGTATGATTTTGTTAACCTCTGAGTCTTCGAAGAGGTTACTGAAAACACTATGTGGGTCTGTGTGTCTGTCTGTTAGTGACAGATTGATGTTAGTGACAAGCATAACTCCGGAACCACTGGACCGATTGACTTGTAACTTGGTGTGCAGACACCTTGGGGTCATACCTCAGTCGAGTTTAAATATGGGCCCTGTGGGCGAAAAGACCCTCGAGATATAGGGGTCACAATGTCACATGATGTACATTTAAGATGAAGAGGTTGAATCCTGTGTTTTTACACCCATCTCGTTATTTTTAGAATTTGATTTTGATTTTGCGCCTTTGCTTGCAGTCGTCTCAACTTCAATTTCCAGGTCGCGCAACATATTATTAGAATAGAAATAGCACGGGGTCTGTAAATCGATAAAATATCCAGTAACACATCTATGCCTATCCCTCCGGCGCAGGTCAAAATATCTAATGGCAGTAACTATAAACGCGGGTGAAACCGCGGGCACAGCTAGTACTAATATAAAGAGCTGATGAGTTTCTTTGTTTATTTGTTTGAACTCCCTAATCTCTTAAATAAAACTAAGAGTTTAAAAAATCTTTTTACTTTTAATAGTGCAATACTTGAGAAAGGTTATACATAGGCTACATACATGTATCCCGCTTCAAACCACAAAAGCAAAGCAGTAATTACGAAAGTAAGTGAAACCGCCGGCGACTGCTAGTCTAGTTATAGAGTATTGAATATTAGTAATTATAAGGCAAATATTTAATATAATGAACTTAACGCTATATTCGGACCCTATCCCACGTGCTTTGAGGAAAATGTTGTTTAAATTTTAATATAGCTTCATTAAGAACAAATTGATTAAATACATGTGTTCCGATAAATGTGTAGTGATTACGAACTTCCTTATTTATAGTTATTTATATAAAACTAATTATATAAGTAGGCATCGTAACTATCCTAACTAGTCCTAATCCTAACTAATATTATAAAAGCGAAAATGATTTTGTTTGTTTGTTACCTTTTCACGCCTAAACCACTGAACCGATCATCCTGAAATTTTGCATATACGTTGTCAGGTGTACAGAAACGGATATAGGCTACCTTTCATACCGAAAAACATTACTGTTCCCGAGGAAAACAATAATAACGTTCTTATGATAATAGATGGCGCCACGTGTCTGTCGAATCATGATTGAATTATATTATTACAAGCAGAGTAGGTACAACCCGAATTGATTGTCAAATTCTAAATTAACGCGAGCGAAGCCGCGGACAAAAGCTAGTATCTGTATAAATATAATCCTTACTAATATTATAAATGCAATTAAAATTTGTTTGTTTGTTTCACGCCTTAACTACTCGGCCGATCATCATGAAATTTTGCATACACTTTGTCAGGGGAACAGAAAAGGACATAGGATTCCTGTAATTCAGAAAAAAGTACTGTTACTAACCTAATCTACATTGACGTGAGAGAAGCCGCGGGCAAAATCTAGTAATTTTATAAAACAATACTTATTTTTAAGGTTAGGTAATAGGGGGTGAGCCTTTTGTCTGCTACTGGGCACAGATCCATTTAAAATTTATTGACATAAAAACCCAATAATACTTTTCCGGGAATCGAACGCGCACTCTGATGCACAGCAGTTGCATTTACTACCGCTGCTACCAAGACAGTCTTATATAGCTCTACCTAAAAATACCAGGACAGACTAGCGACGTACTGAATATGAAATATACGGCAATGATGGCTCGCTTGTCTTGTTAAAATATCTATTTGAATATTCAACTCGCTCATGTAAAATTTTGAGATATGATGTTCTTTTGTCATGTATGTAAGGCGCATGTAAGCCAGGTTAGCATGTAATACATGACAAATGATGACAACGTTGCAGTCGCTTTGTTTGTCTGCAGAGATTATACAATCGCTGCTTGGGTAACCCAGTAACCGTAGGTATGGAATAGATAAAGGCGGCCTCATAGTTCATGCAATAGTATCTCATATCTTAGAATCTATCTACTTCTGTGTGTAGTCGAAAATTGTGGTTATGTTTTGATTAGGGTCGTATCTTATCTTATCTTATGTGGGGGCCAGTTAGTGCAGACCGGCGACACTTCGACCCAGTGGGATCATTTGTGTCGACACTCTCCCAATAACGACTGCCATAGATTTTCATGGCAGCCGGGACCAACGGCTTAACGTGCTTTTCGAGGCATGGAGCAGGCGATAATTGTCAATCAATACGCACATAATTTCGAAAAGTCATATAACTTCCGAAAGTCAGAGGTGCGCGACGTGGGTTTGAACCCGAGACCCTCTGCATTGCAGTCTGTTGGTCTTCCCACTGAGCTATCGCTGCTCGATTAGGGTCATAAGTAAAGTATTGCTGATTAAATGACCCGGTGAATTTTGTACTACCTATTAATTGGTAATGAAAAGTGGCAATTCCCATACAAAATTACCAATTCTGGTTTATAGATTTTTCGACTGTTTCTCTGGGTATTTTAAATTGTCTTGTTTCCTAAATCACCTCAGTTTTGAGGAGCCCAAAGTAAAAAACTAATTCAAATCGACTAAGCCATTTACTAGTTTTTGCGAGACTTACGTACGGCAACAGATTACATATTGATTATTCATGTTTTTATTTTAAATATTCATTCAAAAATAAATACCTACTTAAGATAAAAAAATGTTTTCTTTGAGGCACAGGGTCCACATTTTTTAAGACCTTATACATGGCCGAAACATCAAGCGTTGAAACGCTTGACGTTTCAGAATGTTATTTTTAAATTTACTTTAAATACCAAACACGATCGCGTTGATTCCCTACTTATAACATTAATGATGCAATGCGGCAATAAAGATCTAAATTATCTAAAGTTAAGTACATACATTACATAACTAAAGAGGCAGACATATTATCTTTAATGAAAAAAGAAAGTACTCGTAAATGGCTTCCAATTACAAAACACAAAACCTGTAAAAGCGACATTCCAGCTTTGTCTAGCTCAAGTGGAACATGAACGGTTTTCACTTTTGTTGATGTTCTTGTTAACTGTTCCAACTAGTACCATTCTGTCTTTTGCGAACTTGCAGTAGCTAATGACCTTGAATTTTTAGCTTCTTCAGTTCTTTGCTTGTATTTTATTTAAACATAGTATCGAAAACTTTAGGTAATGTGAAATTTTTTTATGAATAAAACGGTTACTGTTGTGTGCAGTTTTAAACATATACAAAAAAAAAACTTTTTATATAAAAAATTGATCTACCACCAACAAACAATGGATCTACATCAAAACAGCCAGGTATAGCTATTAAGTTTTACTTTTGGCATAGACCTAAATATATGTAATATAAATGTCAAGAAAATATCAAATGTTGCTTATTTTAAGTTATTTCAGCAATTAATTTTTTACACAAACAACGCATACAAAATTATATTTTAAATACATTTTAATATCTTAAATTGTAATTGATCAATAATATTTGCAATTAAAACAAACACTATTTGAGCAATTATTATTAATAATTTAACCCTGGTTACATATAGAAAAACAATAGAATTACTTCGGCGAATGTCTTTGTTCGGCATAAGTTTTAGACAACATTTTCGATATCAACAATCCGTACCTATGCCATGTAAATCTTATCACACGCTCGTTACATCAAATTATACCAGAACACGCCCCAAACACGTCTTACAAACATTACGTATTTGCATTTATCTTAATATGTTGATTTATGATAATATTGAAGGTACCTTTACACTTAAAAGGTGGGCTTTTCATCAACTGTAGGTCACAACCTGTATTCAGATAAAACTGATGATGAATGAATGATCTGTGATGAACTTCACACATCATCTGGGATTTTATTCATAATATGTTATAGATAGATGTCAACTATCGCATCAAGGTTTACTCTTATATCGGAATATACTAAGCAACGGATACTTAGAATATTTAGATTCAGATGGCTGCCGCTCTAAGGAGGTACAAATTTTTCGAAAAATAGGCAAACAAGAGGCGTATTATGTACATATATGACATATTTAAATTTGTTTTATAGTTTCAAGTGTTTTTGCTATTTGCATACATATTATACATAGAAACACCCAGACCAAGACAAACATCCATGTTCATGCACACAAATGTTTGACTTGTGCGGGAATCGAACCCGCGTCCACATGCGTGGCAGTCGATTACACTAACCACTACTCCATCGAGGCCAATTATTTTCCTTATACAATTCTAATTAGTACGGTACTTAATTAGAGTAAAACCTGTACTTTCCGATAATTATTTTGCCTTGCTTTCCTTATATCTACAATTATATTCATTATCAGTTTTCCTTTAAATTTCCCGTAATTAAATGGACTTTTATAAACTACGGCGAACAAGCTAGGAATTACTACCTACGCTGTCTGTCCAAGGGACAAAGATTGCTCGGCCCCTGTACGGCACAGGACAATCTTAAGAAGCTTTAAAAACCTGAAATGCATAAAAATGCAGTTGTTTGGCTGCTAACTTCCGTAGAATAGCTATACTTTCCCAGTATGAATGAATACAATATCCGAATTAAAATACGGGTAATGATCCGCATTTTAATTCTAAAACTATACCAACCCGATTCAGGTGTAATCCTGAAATTGGTTGGTATAGTTATCCAAAGTAATAACTAAGTACACTGCACTTGAGTCATATGTTGCGATGAAGATTTCTATACAGGATAATCATTTATAAGAAACCGTTTTTACGTTTTTTAATTCGATCTCATCGAACGGTGAACAAATAGACACCGGGTCTAGAACAACGTTTACGAAATAATGTCCACGGTTGACATGTTATGCCTACCCTCGTAGTTATTACTAAAGTGTGAACATTGTAATTTAAACCCTATGTCTTAAAAAATTATGCTCAAACTTGCTTACACTGTAATAGGGTCTCAAAAGCCATTAATTCGATTAATATAAAATCCAAACTCGGCATAACTACTGGGATATATTTTTTTGTTTCTGTAGTGTTAACTCTCGTGATAGGATCTCAGACATAATAAAAAACCTTTGTATCTGTCGTAGAGCTACAAGCTGCTAAATAAATATAAAGTCCTCATGACGTATATATAAGGATTACTCCCGTACTATGTGTACCTATACCACCTACAGTGGGAGCAAATCACCTAGAGCCGGCGAAATCTTTTAAAAAAAGAATATAATATACGTAGCCTTGACCGAGACAATGTTGCTAGCGTCAGTAATTTATCGGCCTCCTATAATAAAGTTGTGAATAATAAATACCGCAAAAACGACCAGTGAGTACGTAATATAACATTGTTTACATTAGCTGTGACTAATGTTTTACTTAATCGTGTGACCTCCTAACCTTGACTTGTATATAATTATAGTTACAAGTTCTTAAACGTTTTGACTTAATAATATATCTAGATTTTTCTAGAATGCACATTTTTATGTTTATTCCATTATGGCCAAGGTGCTTGAGCGCCTGCTACATAAAAAGTTAAGTCCCGCACTTAGCCTAAATGACGGGCAGTTCGGTTTTCGTCATGAAGTTTCAACAGACATGGCTATTTTCTCCCTGAAACAAGTTGTATCGCAATATGTGGAACAGGAGACAAGTGTTTACGCTTGTTTCCTTGATTTAAGCCGTGCTTTTGACACAATCAATCATGACTTGCTATGGGAGAAGCAAGATAAAACTTATATCGCGCCTGGAGTTGTTGGACTGATTAGATATTGGTATTCTAATCAGGCGAACAATGTCAGGTGGGAATCAGCTAGGTCGGATAGCTATAAACTATCCTGTGGCGTTAGGCAGGGGGGTTAACCTCTCCTGACCTATTTAATATCTATATGAATGACTTGATTGAGGAGCTGAGTGGGACTGCGGTGAGGCTTAGGCTTGGAGATAGGTATGTCAACAACCTGAGCTACGCTGATGATATGGTCCTACTCAGCCCCTCAATTAAGGGTTTAAGGAAACTGATGGCAATTTGTGAGAGATACGCTAAAGAACATAACTTGGTGTATAATGCAAAGAAGACAGAATTGTTAATATTTAGGTCAGGAAGAGGTCCACAAAACGTCCCACCAGTTTGGATAGGAGGTCAGCGAGTCAAAGTAGTAGAGAGGTTTAAGTACCTTGGTCATATACTGACGTCAGACTTCAAAGACGATGCCGATATAGACAGGCAACGCAGAGCGCTGTCAGTAGTGGGCAATATGATAGCCAGGAGATTTTTTAAAGCCAACACTCAGACGAAGGTACATCTTTTTAGGACATATTGTCAGTGTTTCTACACTTGCCAACTCTGGACGCATTACACGAAGAGGTCTCTGGATGGTATTCGTGTCCAGTACAATAACATCTTTAGACAGCCAATGGGTCTTGCGCCGCATTGTAGTGCGTCGGGTATGTTCGCAGAAGCTGGGCTGGATACGTTTAATGCCATCCAGAGAAAACGAATCACTGGACTCATGTCGAGGGTTGGTTCGTGTACGAACAGTATTATCAAAGAGTTTTCTGAAAGACTGTATACTACCACAATGTACAATAAATGGTTACAGATTGCAGCGTAATAATTGTATCTAATAGCGTCATTTTTAGTAATAGCGTAGAGAGGTTATATATATTCATTTTGTTTGTTATGTAACTTCATTTATTTTCTTTTTAATACGGACATGTTTTTTTTTTTGTTCCTTTTCTGTGTAAAATATGGAGTGTAAAGATTCCGAAATAAAGATTTATTATTATTATTATTATTATTCTGAAAGAATGCTTGTAGCTAAGAGCAGAAGAATAATAACTCTACTTTTCTAAAGACTGTGTCCTTACCAGTTACTAGAGTAGAAATTCAGGACCCCATATCCATAACTAATTTAAAGTAGTAGAGATAGCCTACCTCCGTGGCGGAAGTAAGTGCGACTAGTGCTCATGAGGTCTCAGAGTTGATTGCTAGTTCGGTCAAAATGTTATTTGGCTATCTGCCGAGAAATTATTAGGTGCAGCACAGACTCTTGCTCCTGGTAGATGATTAGCTGACTCCTATCTACATACGACGATCTAAAACTATAGTTTGCGATTTGTGGGTACGTAATACACGTCTACTTCCAACTTCGAGGATATAAGTATACCTATGATAGTAGCAGTGAACGCATAGCCGAGTATCACATCGCATCTAGTTAAATTTCTCAAAATTACACGTGTATGAAAATGTTAATTAGATTACTGACTGCACGGATGGCATAGTGGTTTAGGGGTCGCTTTGCCACTGCCCCAGTGCCGAGTGATGTCGATTCGATCCCCACATGGCACAAAAAAGTTGTGTAGACTACAAACAAAAATGGGTATTAGTTGTTTGTAAAGTCCCTCGCGACACTTAAGTTAAACCTCGTGCGAAAGTAGACACTTAAAAATAAAAGGTAAATCCTGACGAAATAATGTTCTCTCTTAAACCTCCTCTACACAATGGCCCATGATGGGCGATTAATAAAGTGATCATCATCGCCGCGATCATGGGTTGCTCTCTACACAATCGTGACTGCTACATTTACTCACTGTCGTATGTTGAAGATGGACGTCGAAGTGATAGCGGTTGCAGCTATCTATTTGCTCACCAAACAGCCAATTCAAAAAACGTCCTTGTGTGATTCACACCGTGGTGTCAATAACTCGTGGTACCAAACGACGAAGTACCCGAAAAATAGATGGAGGAAGAGACGGTAACAGAACAAGGTGCAGTAACTCTTTTATTGTTTTTTGCGTAGCTTTTGGCTTGCAATTTCATTTTCACGTCTCCGTCCGTACAAATCTTATCCTTTTTTTTTTAAATTGGCGTCACACGTTCACAACCTTCCCGCGAAAAAACTACTACCTTCTTACTTGACCTCTGCCGTGCGACTGATTGATGGACGATTGTGTGAACACGCGCACGAACATCGGCACGCATGTCTTTGATGTACCGACAATTCACCGATTGGTCACGATTTAGGCGATGATGGCCACTCACATACAAGTATGCTCTCTACACAATCGTGCATGCCTGTACGCCCGTGAGTGTCGCCCATCATGGGCCATTGTGTAGAGGGGCCTTTAGATATGTTAAGATTGCCAACTCGCACTGAGTCAGCGTCAAGTCATCACTTTTTATACCGTTGAATTGCTCGTTCCTAATAGTTAGACAGTTTATAAACATTGATATTATTATTACCAACGCACCCAGTATTACGGATTCGCAGATATTCTGAATCTGGGTGTTCCATACGAACATTGTTGCAATCGTAATAAAGCGCCCGGCTTTACTAGATTTATTCCTTCAAGCGGGTTTTGTATCATCAAATAAAAACAAAACGATATCACTGGTAGACCTTCAGCCGCGCTTAAAATAATTATTTACTTAAAGTTTAATTGTTTGTTAAAGTCAGAGTTGTAAAAAAAGAAGCCGTAAGTTTCTTGGCCTTATCGTCCCTTTGCCTGAACTTAACAACTAACATAAATATAATTTTAGTATCTCCTAAGCTTTGATATTCATTTCATAACTGTTAACTTATAAATGTCAAAGTATAGCGGTTTTCATGTGGATCACTAAGTAACCTGTGTAACCTGAATAAATAAATGACTTTTAGATATTAATTCAGATTTTGGTACTTTAAAATTAAATTCTAACTGGAATATTTATTTCATTTTCTATTATAATATTAAATATTTTTTATAATATTATATAACATACGTAAACCTATTAACAGGTGCAACTGGTGTCCACCTGAAATTTGACGGACCACAGATACTTGCAAGAACGCCGAATTGAAATCATTATTTCTAAAAAAATATGCTTGATATTTAATACTAGTTTGGGTTCAATAATTCATATAGTAAAACGCAAGAAGAAGCAAAACGCTGCAATATATGATACTTTAAGCTCCTAACTTTATCCCTGTGAAAATGGCTGCTAAAAAGCAATCGATACGTCGGAGAAATTGTAAATTCAGATAATAGTAATATAATATTCACATACACACAACATCATCTAGCCCAAACTAAGCAGAGCTTGTACTATGGGCACTAGACAATGGATAAACATACTTATATATTTTTTTAATGGTTCATAATATAAAAATAATGGTATCATATCAATGATAATTTAAACCCTAAAGTGATCAGATAACGGGTGACAGAGAAGTATGGATGCGAAGGACATACTGCGCCAACCACAAATAAATTGGGACCAGGGAAAGAGGATGTTGATAACCCTAACTAATATTATAAATGCGAAAATGAGTTTGTTTGTTTAATACGCTTTCACGCCTTAACTACTCAACCAATCAACATGAAATTTTGCATACACGTTGTCAGGGGTACAAAATAGGACATAGGGTACCTTTCATCCAGAAAGAATAACCTAACCTAACCTAAATTTACGCGAGCGAAGCCGCGGGTGAAAACTAGTATATTATAAACCCTGATAAAAACCGTTTAAAGTAATTGAAACTCAGTTCACATTCGCGTGGCCATAAGACAGTATTATAATTGAACTCTACTTTTCTTTTTGTTTACCACACACATAAAGCTTATACAACGTCCAAGATAAAAATCAGCCAGCAATTCTGCGAACAAGTATTACCCTCAGCTAACTCTAGAGTTATATAATGTTTAGTTGTAAAGCCAATTAATGTTATTTCGTAGTTCACAACGCATTCGCCAGTTCCACGAATGATAGAAATAAAACGAAATTTACGAGTCAAACCGGCTGTTGCAACTTTAAAGCACCCGCCGATGCGATGTCGAGATTAAATAAAAAACTAAAACAAAAGTTAGCTAGCTCGTGAAGTAATAAATTTTCAATAAGAAAATGATAGAGTAAGATAAATTTTAATGTATGTATTATAATTATGTTATATTTGAATCTTGCTGCCTTCAATGGAGATATGTTTGATTAAAGACGATGCATTGATTATTCATGTTTATATGTGCAATTATTTTTGCTTGAACTTTTGAATGCATTTATCATAAATATTGTTATTCAATGTTCTGAAAATATATAACGGTGGTTGTATCGCTGGAACGTTGATAGACAATACCATGCTTTTCTTGTGTTTATATTTTATTAATATTAAAATACATATATTTTATGACGATAAAATAAAAAAAATCATAATATTAAAATTTATTAATATCCATTCAGTGCCGATAGCTCAGTGGGGAGACATCTATGGCAGTCGTTATTGGGAGAGTGTCGACACAAAAGATCCCACTGGGTCGAAGTGTCGCCGGTCTGCACTGACTGGCCCCTACATAAGATAAGATAAGATAGGCACCGTTTATTTGGAAGCAGCGATAACCTAGTGGAGGCCTCGAGTTCCATAGTTCGAATATTTCTCCTATTGGAATACCGTACTCAATATCGTGTCTTAATCCACGTAATGTACTATGTATAAAAAACTCGAAACTTATAAAACAACCTAATTTAAATTCTGTGTTTTTCATTTATTTCTCTATCCCTTTTGAAATATTAATCTGTTTTAGATCATAAAAAATATTCTGAAAGGTTTATAAAGTATTATTCGGAAAGACTGCCATTACTGCCGTGATGGCAGATGGCAGTCGCTCCGTGTCAAAACTGATATCCATTCAAATCAAGTTAGACTAGAAAGCGGCCCCCAGGTGACTTGGGAATAATAAAGACTAAGGAGAAGGAGACTGCCATTACTGCTGTGGAGCAGCGGTAGTTAATATGACTGCTGTGCATTAGAGAACCTCATGCTGCCGAAGCCCTTTTCGGGCACAGTTTTCAATACCCACACAGAGACTGGAACTGTACGCGGTAGACGGCAGCAGTCTCGTCAATTACGTGAATCTTTAAATCATAACTGATGGAAAGTAGGTATAATAGGTATATTATACCCACATATTACCAGCTATGGTTTTGAGTCTACTACCCCTTCCAGAATATAGGCGTAAGAATAACTATATAGTCAGTAGAAAATCGATTTCATATTCAGAAGCTGGAAACACTGGGATATTTTTTTTTTATGGTATAGGGGGTGAACGAACTGACGGATCGCCTGATGGTAAGCGATTACCGCCGCGCATGGACACCCGCAACCCCAAAGGAGTTACAAGTGCGTTGCCAGCTCTTTAAAAAGGAATGAAAGAGGGAAAGGACAAAGGGCGGTGTGGAGGCCACTGCTCTTAGACCACACGACTGCTTACCATCAGGTGGAGTGTGGTCATTTTGACTAGCAAAATAAAATTAAAAAAAAAAAAAAAAGAAAAGTAACGGATAGGAAAAGGATCGGGTTAACTGGGCCTCCGGCTCTCTCACTCACCGATACGAAACGCAACAGTACGGGTACCGTTACTTCACGCCGGTATTCTGGAAGATGGTAGTACTACCCCGGTCGATTCGGCCCATTCATGCTGAAACCAGTGAGGATCTACTACATAGATTTAGAACCTCATAGCATAATTCTTTAATTAATTCTTACAAAAACAACTTCCTCACTAGGAATAATTACTGTGTCGCGGGGGTGTCATGTATGTAAAGTAAACATTCAAACAACGGTCACAAAGAACACCCAATCAGAACAACCATTTGTGAATTACACAAAGTTTTGTCCCGATTCTGTTCTGATCTGATTCGAACCGAGTGTTGTATTGGACGCAATATCAATGTTAATTAGGTCCTATTTAATTATTTCAATTTTTTTTTTATTAACTAGGTACAGTAACAGACGACAGATTAAATACATATTACTCAATCGAACATAAAATAGTTGCCAACCTGAAGTCCAATTAAAACTGTACACATCATTCAGTTAATATTTAAAACTTTAGTGAGCTAAGGTAAACAATGGTAAAATATGAATACAAAAGAATGAAGAAATGGAGCACAATATTTCAGAAAATTTCTTTATAAGGGCATTTTCATACACATTATAACTATCGTGGCAGATATCCGATTCGGTGCAAATGGAATTGTATTGTCTGCACATTCGTGAAATTGGGTTGTTAAATGAAACATTATTATTACTATGGCCTATCGTAAAAAGTTGAGGTGTGCGCACAGATCGCATTGGAGTCTTAAAGTTTAACATTTCAACAAGATGGCTATCCAGTGAACCTTTCACAATCTTGTATGAGATACATAAGTCGCTTACCCACCTTCTGTTTTCAAGAGCCATCATTTTAAACCATTGAAGTCGATCATCATATTCTAAATTTCTACTTGACTACTATACATTTACTACTACTATACATTTACTACTACTGTACATTTACTACTACTATACATTTACTACTACTGTACATTTACTACTACTATACATTTACTACTACTATACATTTACTACTACTGTACATTTACTACTACTATACATTTACTACTACTGTACATTTACTACTACTATACATTTACTACTACTATACATTTACTACTACTATATATTTACTACTACTATACATTTACTACTACTATACATTTCTACTTGACTGCACGGATGGCGTAGTCGTTTAAGTGGTCGCCTCGCCGCTGCCACCGCGCCGAGTGTTGTGGGTTCGATCCTACACGGGACAAAACTTTGAGTGATCCACAAATGGTTTTACCAAGTCTGGGTGTTCGTCGTTTGAATGTTTGTAAAGTCGCCCGCTATACAGAAATAATTCCTAGTACGATAGTTGTCTTTTTTTAAAGAATTAACAAAGACGAATGGCGAACTTTGATGTCGAGTTTCAGCATTTAAATATACACTATTCTTTTGCAATCGTTAAGATTAATATCCCTAGGAGAGTAATGAACTAAACTGCTTCAGAGTAATAGTTTAACAATGGACTAGCGCCAAGTAACGCCTAGTTCAATTTATTATGACAAATGTAGTACAACGCTGCAGAAATGTTTAAATGTGCCAAAACTCTCGGATACGAAATTTATATGATTTACGAATAGCTGTTCAGTGGCCGGATATTTATGCATATGTGTGTTACGACACCTATTAAACTAAGAAGAGTATCTCTAACTAGAGAATTGTATCAATTAACCAGACTTTTGTATAGTTTTCCGTTAACGCAAAAACGCATTGAAATTGACACTACTTATAAGATGCTTATAAGAATAATACATGTGCTATGTCAACTTTCTATCCCTCGGGAACCGTACTTTTTTCTGGATGAAAGGTACGCTATGTCACGGTAATGTTATGAACAGTATTCTATCTTCATACAAATTGTCGGAACTCGAGTTATACCTACGCGCCTCGGCGTTGCGCGTTGGTATGCGCTTAGTTCGCAACCAATCGCGAATGCGCCGCGCCGCAGTGACGAACGGACAGTGTGATTGTTTTGTAAGCAGTAAGCGTGCGATAAGTGATGATTTGATTTTATTGAACACTTTCTATTTCATTCACTACGAATTTCATTTTTTATAATATAATATACATAATATAATATTTACAATAGCTAAACTAGAAAGAAACTCAAGTGGGCAGATAAAATTAAAATACTGTAGGCGGGCAGCCCTAACGCGTGTCTACGAACCGCGTTGTTGTAGGTAATTATTTCCAGGGCAGGGCCGAGTTACAATACTGTATAGATATCATTACCGTGGCTATATGCTTTTCTGTACCCCTGAGGCACACTTTAACCACTTTTTGACAGGTATGGTTTTAGGTCTTAGTAATAGGAGTCAAACTTATTGCCGTTTGCCAGGTATAGTTCTTGCAACTCACAAAGGCGAAAGCGGGCTTTACGTGTACATGCACAGTGCGGTAGTATGCGTGTTTGACAGAGCGGTCAGTTGCGAGCGACACTTACACACACACATACATAGCCCGCTCGCCATCGTGACTTGCAAGAACTATATAGTTGCAAACTTTGAGTGCTACTGAGAATAAATTGACAGAGAAACCAAATAAAACGAGGTCTAAATAGCTAGATAGCCGATAGCGTATCAGACTCTAGGCCTCAAGCACAACAACTATGTACATATAAATATTATATGTATTCACTACCGCGGCGCCAGTCCTGGCAGTCTATATAGATTTTATTACTGTTTATGGTGAGTATGAAACAGTAGGTCCTTTTAAGATGTTATTTTAATAATTTAAAATTATTCAGTCTTTATTTAGTTTTAGTCTAAATAATGTACTAGTAAGCATGTTTGTAGTAAGGTTCAAAGAATTAAATCTGTTTTTCTCAGTGTATTATCATGTTACAAAAATGAATATATCAAACGACATACCGTCCATTAAAATAAATCCATTTCTAAATATTTTTTTTTAAGTGAAAACTTCTTTAGGCGCTTTGAGCACTTCTTGGGTGAACAAGAATCATAGAACTCGCGTCATCGTCACGCTTCGTCATCGTTACGCTTCCATGCTTTCCATTTTTTAATTATTTTAGAATATTAACAATATCTCAGAAATGGTCCTACGCAAAAAATAACAAAATTTTGACTCCATTAATAATCCCTAAGAGAGTGTCAGGAAACCGACCCGCCCGTTTTTTTTTCTTTTTTTTATAAAGAAGTGTTATGATCAAGGATTAAAGTTTTGACTTCTATCGGCAGTCCCCAAAGACTGCCCCAATTTCTTTTTATTTACATTATATTGAATTCGCTATAATCGTGTGGCTAAACTTCAAATTGATGCCATAGGTACCTATTTCGAATTTTATTTGACATGTCCATTACATTAAGATTAATTGCGTGCGCCAATTAATATATGAAAAGCCATTGAAGCCCTCCTGATTCACTTTCGTTCTATTCGAAAACATTAATTATAATTAATGTTTCGTTCACTTGAATCGAGTAGGGTTCTTTATTGACCTCTATTATCAGAATGAGTAGAGACAGCCAAATAATCAATATATTTTTTTATAATATTTGTAAACACTTATTGCGTTATCGGAACTGTAAAGTATAAAACAATGCTAATCGGAATATGAAATAAAATTCACTATTTTTTGTTTTAAAGCCCTATGAAGCAGATTTATTACATGCGCGTAAACGTAAGACAGTCGCAATAAATATCGTTTTAGCGTAAATCAAATAATTATAGAATAATTAGGTATTTACTAAGTTTTTAACTTTATAATTTTATCAAAAAATCTTTGTCTTTTTTTTGTTATTTCATATACCTACATGAAACAGAATTAAAACATTTGAATGTTAAAAGCTTTTCGTATAAATAAAATTACGTAGATGTTTTCATTACATTACGTTCAAATATAGATATTTCTTGTTGCTAGACTCTGAACCAGAGACATAATAAGCCTATAGTTTATTTTTATGATATCTTTAAATATGTATGTTGATAATAAAAAAGCATAACAAGCAATAAAACTGTTTTAACGACTATTCAAGTTAATATAAAATTATACCATACCATTTACATACATACGTAATTGGTGCAATATTCAAAATAAATTCGAGACATACTTGTAGATCAAATAAATATAAATTATAACCGCATGACCTACCTCATCATTCCAATCACCGTCACTGTACTCTTGCTCACTATCCGCCTTCATACGCTGCAGATCCTTAACTACTCCGTCCATCTGTTCAGCACTCAGCCATGCTTGCATGGCAGTCAACAACTCTTCTTCATCAGTAGGATCCACTCTTTCAGGCACCAGAGAATTCAACAAATCTAACTTTTCATACAATTTCTCCGTCGGGGATGATCTAGGTGGGTTTAATTTTTCTATTTTTTGATAAAGCCGGTTGAATATGTTCGGTGTGTCCGTGACGTGCGCGGTCCGGGTGCTGTGAGTGAGCAGGATCACGAGCAGAGATAGACGCAGCATCGTGCGACCGCGGCGAGATTGCTACTGGCGCGAGCCACGCGTGCGACCGACATGCAGGGTGAATGTGCCTGTTGCTAGCTCTGCTGTATATTAGCTATATCTCTTTTGTTTTTTGGAATTGTAAATTTGGATTTTATGGAGTATGTGTTTTCTATGCTCACGAGTTTATATACGAATGTTTACCTACCATACGCTCTGTTTGGAATCCTTACTGATGTAATAAATGCGAGATTCAGGTTTTTGAATTGTCTGATATATGCACTTAATTTCTGCAAAGAAATAGTTTATGGGCGGTAGTATAAAGTTTATTATAGGTATATCCTAGTAATTCAACCGTATAAGAAACTCCCGCATCCGTGGCAGTCTACATGTCCGTGATATAGCAGATAAGCTGCAAGATAGTCGCCTACGCTGGTACGGCCACGTTTTACGAAAACTGGCATGTTACGTGGGGAACAAAATGAAATGTCTTGCCATGCCACCTACGCCTGGCCCGAGTATACGGAGCAGACCCAAGAAATGCTGGTTTGACGTCATAAGAGATGACATGCGTGCCAACAACGTCAAACCACAGGACGCTGAAGATTTAGCGGGAAAGCGGACCTTGGGTTCCAACGCCAACGCCGCGGATGCAACCGGGATAAACGCTAAGATGTAGAAGAAGAATTCAACGTGGCTATAGTAACTATTTTCTTTAAGACCTCCGGAGCAACGATCGCGGGTAAAAACTAGTTTTAATAATATAATCTTTATTTAAAACATTACTGGTTTTTACAATGAGGTAATTCCCAATTATAATAAACCCACATTCGTTATTTCTGTACTTATTTGTGCAAATAAAATATGTTATTATTTAGTAACAACGTTTATATTAAATCGTTATCATCTGCAATAACAATATAACTTAGCGTAGCAAAGTATGACACATCTATAACATAATATGGGACTAACCTATTTAATATGAGCTCTGGCTTACTAACTATTATTCAAAAATGTTAGAACATTTTTTTAAATACAGCTCCCTCTTTAGGAGTATTTCCTGTGTCGCGGGGACTTTATAAACATTCATACAATGGACACAAGAACACCCAGACTCGGAATAACAATTTGTGGATCACACAACACTCGCCTCGCCACTAATAGACCATTTTCTATAATAACAATTTGTGGATCACACAACACTCGCCTCGCCACTAATAGACCATTTTCTATAATAACAATTTGTGGATCACACAACACTCGCCTCGTCACTAATAGACCATTTTCTATAATAACAATTTGTGGATCACACAACACTCGCCTCGCCACTAATAGACCATTTTCTATAATAACAATTTGTGGATCACACAACACTCGCCTCGCCACTAATAGACCATTTGCTATAATAACAATTTGTGGTTCACACAACACTCGCCTCGCCATTAATAGACCATTTTCTATAATAACAATTTATGGATCACACAACACTCGCCTCGCCACTAATAGACCATTTTCTAGAGAAGCACAGGTTAAAAGTATTCTTAACGATTGACAGTATTGAAATTAAACTACTATATACGGATTTTATCGCGTTGTTTATTTGACACTTAATTACAAAATTTTGAAAACTATTACTCTACTATTACTAATAAACTTTACTAATTTTTAAGCTAATTAAATTATTGAAACTATTAAAACTATACTATTACTATACTATTATACTATTTATATTTGTGTTTACACTTTCCCCGACGTTTCGGTTGTTTTTCAGCAGCCATGGTCACGGATATCATAGTATAGTAATAGTTTTAATAGTTTCAATAATTTAATTAGCCTAAAATTTAGTAAAGTTTAGTAGTAATAGTAGTGTAACAGTTTTCAAAATTTTGTAATTAAGTGTCAAATAAACAACGCGATAAAATCCGTATATAGTAGTTTAATTTCAATGAATAACATTCGCGTAAACAGAAGACAACATTATGTAGATTGACAGTATATTAAAAATGTAAAACGAATGAATGAAGCAAAATAGATTATGATTTTATCAAGCTTTAGTATAATAAATAATCTGTTTAATAGTTATAGTATTTGAAAGTATATTATTTTTAAGGTTCAATCTAAGACGTAATAGTGCACCGCAATTATGCTTCAAATAATTATAGAATAATAATACCCTTGCGCTGCGTTACTGGATGTAGGATTGCTCATAAGAAGCCATAGACAGTAAAATGTTTGTGCAGTCACTAAACAAAGAGCGCCGAGGCTACCCCTGTGGATTTTGTTACCAGCCTAGCGACTACATTTTTGCAAGGACTACGTGTCAGCGTAGTGGGAAACTGTTAGACTGTTACGCAGAGGTATGGTGAGGTATGTAAAGTCTGCCAACCCGCACTAGGCCAGCGTGGTGAACTATGGCCTAACGCTTCTCAGGCTGTGGCTACATTAGTCCGCGACACGACCTGCGATACGTAAGCGATAAAAACAAATAGTTCATATTCACGTTTATGGCTACACCGTACGCCATATATCGCTATTAATCTTTGATTTGTTTATGCGATAGAAATAACATTAGTGTAATCACGGCATCGGCTACATCAACTTGTCAGCGAAATTGAAGCAAATTCATTAAAAATTTTCGCTTATTATGTAGCCATACCATGTTTATATCGTTTCGCTTTCCCAGTCGCATCGCGAATCGCTGCCTACTGTAGCCTCAGCCTCAGAGTGAGAAGAGGCCCGTGCCCAGCAGTGGGACAGTTTAATACAGGACTGATATTATATAAACGCGTTAGTAAGATTGGTGTCGCAAGCGATCATAGACTACCATGATAACTTATAATCGGTTAGGCTTTAATCGAAACAAGTTAAAATGTAGACTTAGTTTAGTACTAAATTAATTTACATGGGCTTTTTGTAAGTTCATTTCTCAGTTTAGGTAACGTTTCAGCCTATTCGAAAAACACGAATACACTTTTTAAATCACCATTGTATTATAATTTTGATGTTTTATAACTCATACTAGCTGACCAGCGCGACTTCGTCTACTTCACATAAGGAATTATCGCCGTCTTTGCAACATTTTTAATTAATGTGCCGCTCTTATTGGTTGCAGTGTGATTGTATATAGTTCGTTTCTCGATAAATGGGCTATCCAACATTAAAATAGTTTTTCAATTCGAATTAGTAGTTCTTGAGATTAGCGCGTTTATCCAAAGAAACAAACTCTCAGCTTTATAATTTTAGTATAGATTTGCGACATGAAACGAATACATAAAAAAGTTATATATTCACTGACTATATGTTTTGAAATTACTTGGTCCATGTATGTACTGATAGCCAGTTATAATTATAACAAATTAAGTACATCTATAAAAATAAATTATCATCTTGTAATTTTACGGAGATGACATAATTATGTTTGTATTAGTACTTAACGTTTATCTGTGCTAATAAAACAAACTAATTAATCAATTCATGTTAATATTTTCAACATTGAACTTTATTGCTGTGGGAATAAAGTTGATAATGAATACTTAATAATGACAGTAGTTTTCAAGTGAATGGAAGAATAGTTAGTTGGTTAATATTAATTATCTGTAACGCGACTCTCTATTTACTTAAATATGCCGTCTAGATTATATTTGCATGCATTTTCATTAAAATCGGAATTAACTTTAATTACATATCGACTGTCGTAGATGTTCATAGCAGTCAGTATATTTTAAATTTAAGTACTTCTGCTAAAGATGTGCTTTTTGCTTTGCATACTACTATTACACGTAGATGGGTGTTCACCCATCTAGGTGTATGCAAGTGGAACGCTGGTTTATTTTGTGGACTGATTAATCTGTGCAACTACGACTATAACACAGGTCACCGTAATTAATACCAACATACATAGACTTACACCTGTGTCTCGAGTAGGTAGGCAGAGACGACGAACTTCTTCATACTAAGCTTCTGGCATCTTTCTTTTGCTTCATACACTCACATGACATGACTCTTGTCGGTTTGGTACCTGTAGCTTGGCTTGTCTTAGATCACGTATTAGAACGTTCACCTAGGTCTTTCTATTCCCATAAGTATGTATCTACCTTATATACATATATTTAAAATGTAGGTATCCCGTTATGCATAAATCATTTAATGTTTTTACTAAAAACATTTTACGACATCGATTAACCTAAAGCAAATAAAAGCAAACCGTTAAGTAAATTGCGGACATTATCAACCGGGATCAAAAGAAGTGATGACTAATTGACAGATCAACATGAACAACGTAACGCAACTCAAAATATTAATGTCGAATTATGCGGCTCGCATTGGTTAAAAATAACAAGAAGTTATTGGTATTAACCAAAGCGAGAATCAAAAGGAAAGAGTCTGAATCATTGATTGTCATGATTGTAATAATAATAATTTATTCATAAAATATAATCTTAGTATAACTATTTGTGTTTTTTTAATTATGTTACCTTTTTTAAAAAAATATATATATATATATTACGTTTGTAAATATATATATGTCGCAGACAGCTCGGCCACAGGACTCAGTGGGCGCGTATTTTCGTCGGATTCCAACATGACGGGTAGCCCCGAGCGATAATAGTCACGAAGAACGATTTAACAACGTTTATTTAAATAAATTCACAATATAATCACTAGCAATGATTTTCGAACAACACGTCCGCTCGGTGCGAACTCCGATTATAGAATGCCCGCCCGCTCCAACGGTCGCGTCCAAGCACGACTCGGTAGTGACGTCACGCTTGCGTTCGGAAACGAATCTCGACTCTTCGACATATATATATAATACACAAAAATATAATATCAACGATAATTAAAATTAACATACACAATATAAATTACAAACACAACAATTTATAGTAAGATCTTTTTACTATATAACAAACCAAACTTAATTGCTTATTTATACCTTTACTAATATAATATGTAGTACTACCTTACTATGTTATTTAAGAAAAGTAACACATTTGTATACATCACGCTAGGTCTGTCAAAAATATGTCTGACTCTGGATTGGCATTCAGAAAACAGTTTATTAGTTAGTTATTTTTTTAGACTAAAGACCTCTGACTCATTTATTAGTGAATGAGTTAGAGGTCTATGCCTAAAGCTGCTGTTTATAAAGGCTCTACTACACCTAATTTTCATCACAAATACTGGTCAATCCAATGCATATAGTTACATTTCTTATATTATGTATGCGTCAGTTTTCGTGCTGGCAATCTGTATCTATCTAATTTTTATTAAAAGTGGTACTAGACTCAATACTGGTGCGAAGTATTTCTTGACTGAATAAAGTAATTTCTTTACTTCGACTGCATAAACTACCGCTTAGCTGCAAATATATTTGCTAAGATCACACCATATCCAGTTAAAAACATGACTAAAATTTTAAACTATACTTTAAGTCACTAAATTTTGGAAATTGGTGCAAATTTTATTCAAAGGCTTTTGCGTAATTTTTGGTTTTAGAGAAATTTGTAACTAGTCTGATTTAATAGATTTTTAATACATCTTCAATCAGCATCCAGCCTAGGTTTTAGATTTATAATTGTAATGATGTTAGCAAAGAAGATATGGTCGTTTATTCTTAACATTTTATGTGTTTCCATAAAACCAAAGTAATACATATTTTATTGGCCTATAACGTTTCTTAAATTGAAACGAATCATACACAAACATTGAATGCGCTGTCTTTATTTGTTTTAAAGTACAATCATCTGTCTTACACTGAGTCATCATACAATCATTCAACTTGCTATAAAGCCTATAAAATAACAATCTCCGAGGGGCTGGCAAGGGTAACTGACGCTCAAATTTTAAGTTTAAGTTTATGTATTACGTAACAGTAAAAGTAAAGTATTGCTTTATTAAGTAAGTATACCTCGAGTTATCTAGGTTGGTGGAGATTAAGAAGTTTATTCAAGAAAAGCACAAAAGCACTCTGCCCGACTCGGACATAATACACTGGACTAATATTATAAACGATTAATGAGAAACCGAATTAAAAAATTTTAAGCCCGGGAATTGGTGCGTTTACCTCTCATAAAATTATTATGCATACTCATCCTTGTCAATAATAATCGCAAGTAAAATTACTCGTGAAAGCGTCGCTTTTGTTTTTCACTACGAAGAATAAGATAGCAGAATTATTTTTCAGCCGGGAAGACTGTAAGAATGTAAAATTAGTATCTTATCTAGAAATTAGATGTAAAACAATGACATCAAATCTGTACTAATATTATAAAGTTGAAGAGTTTGTTTGTTTGTTTGAACGCGCTAATCTCAGGAACTACTGGTTCGATCGATCGAGGAAGTCTATAGGCTATATAACATCACGCTATGACCTACGAGGGTGGCGCAGTAACGATAAATACGGGTGAAACCGCGGGAACATCTAGTAGTTTATAAAGCCACAATGATAAATGACAGTCCGTAATTTTTGAAGATGTTTGCATGTTTTTTACTCAATCTCACATAACCAGATGAACAGATTTGGACAAAACTTAGCACATTAATAGGGAAAAGAAGAATTTAGTGTATTTTTTATCTCGGTATGCGTTTTCGTAGGAATAACGTGGGTGAAGGCGCTGACAGAAACTGGTTTAGCACAAGCTATAATTAACTCTAATTTGTTTTTTATAGGACATGGTTATAACTAATGAGGTTACTGTGGTAGATGGGGACTCCAAAATAAGATTTTAAAAGGATTGCCCCTTTATTTTGGAGTGATCAATATTAAATAATTAAATCACCGACCGAAGATTAATACCTTTACCACATAATATGTTCTTCGTATATAAAATAAATCAATCATTAGTACAAAACAAAGGCGCAGTATCATAAAAAATTAAATATTAAATTCGGACGGCCGCTAATTGGTAGGTTCACCTCGTTACTCTATGTTTATGTATAAGTTACAAATATAGCTTCGTCTCGACTCATTCATACCTCGGCGTCTGGCCACTTTAGGGTCCCGTACACCATTGATTTTGTAACTAGAAAGTTCTGTGGAACCCTAAATGGAAGCCCATGGCTAAGCGTTATCGAAGCTGGGTAGAGTCAATTTATAACTTACAGTACTTGTGTATGAATATGTGTATCATGTATTGATGGAGTGTGAATGAAGCAAATGTCTTAGAAATCCTTATTTGGAATGATCTGTGCTTTTATAAAGACGTTGCTGACTAAAATGCGAGTTATGGATAAACTAGTAGTAATTTAAACAACTGACAAAAAGTCAACCTTAACTAAAATTTTAAACAACAATAAAATTAAATTATATCTTAAAGCTTATATACGTATAAACAAATATTATTATACATATATGTGACCAATAAGCGGTTGAAAAGAGTGGCCATGAATTCCTTGACTGCTTTTTCTCATGTAAGCTCTACTCTTTTTTCTAGAACCTATTTCAGGCTCCAGTCTCTCACTTACTTAGTGCATGCTTCTTATGTTTGTATTTAGAATAAGAGAATTTGTAAAGAGAATATAAATTTTTATTATTACTAACCAGGGCTTTTTAACTTTCAATATATATTGAATTTTAACGTGCCTAAAATAATTGCAATTAGTTTATGGAAATAATTTGAACTCTTTGTGGATTGCACAAATTTCTGCCCCGTGTGGGGACCGAACCGACAGCACTCGACGTACTGGCAGTGGCGACTTGATCATTAAAACTATAGTGGCATCCGTGCAGCCTATGGTCTTTAATAGTATACTTATAATAGTGTTCTACCTATTCCGCTGTCAGATGAGGTTGAAAGTGTGTATGTTCACTTAATCATAACAACCATTTGTGGATTACACAATGTTTGAAGTGAAAGCTTCTTTAGGCGCGTTGAGCACTTCTTGGGTGAACAAAAATCATGGAACTCGCGTCATCGTCACGCTTCCACGCTTCATTATTTTTTTTAGAATATTAACTATATCTCAGATATGGTGTGTCCTACGCAAAAAATAACGAAATTTTGACCCCCTTAATAACTCCCAAGAGAGTATCAGGACCTAGCATCCGACCCGCCCCTTTTTTTTTTGAAGTGAAATCTTCGTTAGGCGCGTTGAGCATTCCTTGGGTGAACAAAAATCATGGAACTCGCGTCATCGTCACGCTTCCACGCTTTCCATTTTTGAATTATTTTAGAATATTAACAATATCTCAGAAATGGTGCTTCATACGCAAAATATAACGAAATTTTGACCCCCTTAATAACGCCTAAGAGAGTATCAGGAATCCGACCCGCCACTTTTTTTATTTTTTTTATAGAGAAGTATTTATGATCAAGGATTAAAGTTTTCACTTCTATCGGCAGTCCCCAAAGACTACCCCATTTTTTTTGTTTCTTGCGGGGACCGTGCTAGAGCACGGTCCTATTACGCTGTCAGAAGAAGTTGAAATTGTTTAAGTTTACTTTGACCTCGGTTTTACTCCCGAGTCGGGCAAGTTATCAACGAGTTTGTCAGTCTAGTAATCTCATTGATAGCATGGAATCTGCAATTATGAACCTGTGAACGGGAATTTGTTTGTCCTCTATATTATATGAGACCTAAACACAGTTGTAAAATATGGATGAAATATATCTCTACCAAGCCCATCGGGAATATGCAGTCATGACGGGTATGTATATACAAACCCGGTACTAACAGACCCTGACAGAACGTCAATTTGTCTTTAGTAATGTCTTATTGTCCTGTCCTCTGATTACAGTACCGTTGAAATTGTTTATACAAATTGGATTGGACAGGCCTTAGCCAAAACCATACAATAAACGGGTTATAAAATATCTTGAGACATTACTTAAATATTTACAAACCTCTTGGTGTTCCGTAAGGCCTTTTCAATTTCGCTTCAAAACGGGGACTTTTAACGTTACTTGACACTAAAGTGAATTCTTGAGTAAAAGTGATTTACTGTAAATCAAAACAATATGAATTGAAATTTGAATCCTATTTTATACTTCCTTGTTATTATTATAGATGAATGAAAGTGTATTTGTATGGTGGTCCGTCTTTAGCACACGGAGCAACTGATTGAAATGATTATTGCAAAGAGTTGGTTTATTAAACGGTAAGTGAGTACTTTGTATAATGGCGAAATTTTCATTTTAGTGGGATATTTATTTTTCTTAGACTTACGAAAGCAGCGATAGAAACTAATTGTGTTATGTTAATATGAAAAATGTCCATATGCATTTTTTGTTAATCTTGTTTTTATTTCAAAAAGACGACGTGAAAATCACATAGCATTCAGATGCTAAAAATCACATTTTAATAAGGACAATTTTAAAGTCGCTTTCAGTGTACCTAGCTGTGTAACGGCTAATCGCCACTGCAATGCACCAAGAGATCATTGATTGTTTTAAAATATACCGTTGTATGTGACGTAAGTCACCTATTAATGATCAGAATGAAAATATACTTACAACAATGTGCAATTGCTTGCCAAAAAAACGAATTCAAATATAATTGAAAATTGTATCGTTGCGAATACGACGAATATGTTGTCACTGATGAATTCGATCCAATTGATGCTTTTCTCTATGTCATGACTATGTTGTCATACTGCTTACAACAGGACGATTTTGACGAGCTTTTTAGGCCTTTTCTCTTCATGAGTCTATATGTGTCGAATACTATTAACGTTAAATAACGCATAAATTTAATACATAATTGAATAATCAATTAATAAGTGGATTTTAATAGTACCGAATATTTTGATATCCTCGAAAATCAGAATAATTCGAATATTTAATAAACAATCGGCTGTCGCTAATCCATGTTACAATATAGTATAAAAAATTTAAATAAATATAATGTGTGATATCTGTCACATATAACGTAATAGACTAAAATCGGAATAATAGGAAACTTGTATAAGTGTAAAACAGTTTCTAAGAATTGTTCATATTATAATAATTATTATATATCTTTTACTTGTACTCCTTCGATTATGTTCAGTAGTTAAGTGGAGATGACGCAAAAAATTAATTATCAGACTTTAACCCAATGTAATTTTTAATAAATTCGCATCGCCAATATGTTCGGTGTGAATTCAATTTAAAAAAGGAATGCACCACAGTTCGCTCGGACCCTATTTTTTCTCCGCTCAAAACACAATTTAACCTTCCCATTCAATCAAATACAAATTATTATGAGGTTTTTGTGCACAAGTCTGATGTGACTCAATGCGACTTATTAAAATGCAATTTAAATTTTATGGATGGTGCAGACACTTCACACACACACAGACATACACATACTCACTTACTTTAATACTTTCCATACATAATTTTATGAAGTGTAAAGAGATAGAGCTAAACCTAAAATATATAGCAGAAGGATATTTACATATATATACATGCTTCTATATGTATATTCCCAAAGGCGTAGGCACTAAATAAAAAGTGATTTATGCCAAATAATAATGAATTTTAATTAAACAGTACAATTTCATTAAAATATGCAGCGATAGCTCAGTGGGGAGACCAACAGACTGCAATGTCTCGGGTTCGAACCCACGTCGCGCACCTCTGACTTTCGGAAGTTATATGACTTTTCTGAATTACGTGCGTATTGATTGACAATTATCGCCTGCTCCGTGCCTCGGAGAGCACGTTAAGCCGTCGGTCCCGGCTGCCATGAACATCTATGGCAGTCGTTATTGGGCAGTCAGTGTCCTATAATATCCTGACACTGGTCTAGCCTTAGGGTATCTTTAGCCTTCAGGTTGCGGAGGTCAGATGGCAGTCGCTCCGTGTAAAAACTGATATCCAGTCAAATCTGGTTAGACTAGAAAGCCGACCCCAAGTGACTTGGAATAATAAAAGTCAGGCAGAAGAAGAATTTCGCTGAAATGTGCTATTATTTACAACATACATATAATGATATCATTTACACAACACTAGGTATACATATCAACTTCTTTTTGCTTTCTTCTTTTTAAAAAGACTACTCGCGCTCTAGGAATAATTTAACTACACAACCACAAACTTTGCAAACATACAATCAGCAAACACTGAGGACACACAGAATTTTTATTCCGTGTGGTATATGGAGGCATTGCGAACACTCCACCATCCGCACAGTCACCATAGTCAAACAGATTATCCTGCTTAATATCAGTTCGCTATCAAGAGGCAGTGTGTCCATAAATAAAACAGTTCCTTAATACCTAACGTAACTACTAAGAGCGATGTAACGAAAGTTCTTATCTAATCTATTCGGATGTATAATATTCAGGTCATTTATCTTTGCATACTTATTACTTCATACGTTCATTGAGGTGACTAATCATTTTATTTATACGTTGGAATACACACACACACCTATACAGCAATTTGGTTATAATATGTATGCTACTAAAATAGCATACTAGCCATATGGTTTAAACAAGAGCGGTTACAGTACCCTACGGAGTTCATAAATTTGAGCCTATATCTCCCAGAACCGTATAAAAGTGTAGGGGTTATACCCACATTTCATCTGCCATTTTAAGTTATACGAAATAGAAAACAAGCTTATTGTCTACTAGCCCATTTTTAAACGGGATTAAATATAATGATCACCAAAAATAGTAATTGCACACCAAAATATGCTTACTAAAATATATCAAAACGAGCAGGTGCTCGTTATGATATAATATTTTAGTAAGCATATTTTGGTGTGCAATTACTATTACAATAAATTTCTCGTATAGGTATACGCTTCAAATCACTGCATTCCGTCCCGGAAGGGTTAGGTTAAGTTAGGTTCCTTCTTAAACCCACCCAAAAATAGGAGCCCCGCGCAGCAGGGCTCCCTCGACTTATTTTGATCTCTTTGCTGTGCAATTAATATTTTTGGTATTAAAATGCGGTTTTGATTTTGGTGATCATTTACTATTTTTGACTGTTATATTTTACTATATGTGGTGATAAGTTAAACATAAGCCTTTTTAAACTCCGTGTAGCTACAAAAAGTTTTCTAATACAAAGATCTACGTATGCCCGATCGAAAATCGAACCTTAACCTCGAACAAAAATCGGAAATTTATCAGATAAACGTAATAACTAAAGAAACCAAATTAGTTTCATTACGCTGAAAGTGTACAAGCCAATCAGTAGATATATCTAATATCGAGGTAGAGCTGTTCCACCTCATTACAAGTTGCAATGTAATTTAGTTAGGAGAACACTAAAGTCTACCAAAAATGTCTATGTAGAAATACTCTGAAATCCCAACTATCTTAACTAATATTAATGCGAATGTGAGTTTGTTTGTATGTTACGCTTTCACGTCTTAACCACTCGACCGATCTCCGACTCGATCATGATATTTTGCATACACGTTGTTAGGGATATAAATAATAGGGGATTGGGGACGTTCCAGCTAGAAGAAAAGTGCTGTTCCCAAGGGATAAAATTTATTGTCTACATCAACGCGAGCGAAGCCACGGCCAACATCTAGTAAAGAATACTATTGTCTAATATCTTACCCATGCTTACATTTATAAATCTCCTGTACTAACCGCACCATACTGAAATGCTTGCATTCCGCCCGATACTAACATTATGAACGGTTTTGGATGGCTATGACCCATTAAGAAACAAGACCATGTCCTATGTTATTAATTAGAATGTTTCACGCACAATGTACTCGTATTAAGGGGAGTTCCAATCGGAATTTCAATAAACGGCGGTGTGATTCGGTCTTGAAATTATCTTAGATTTAATTTAAGAACGGCAGAATTCCACTTGTCTACCTGTCATTTCTCTCAAACTGATGAGGAAAGACTGACATAAGATGAAAATCACGGTCTTGTATTGTTTTCCAGCGGCGAGTGGAGTTTTCAGGATTTTTACAAATGAATGAATACGTAGACGATCTTATATCATGGTTACAAAATGGAAAATTGCTAACACAGATCACTAAATAAACATTATTTGCAATATTGCAATTTATTTGACTTTTCCGTATAGTTCCATGTATGAACAGATATGAATAAAATACCCAGTTATTATATTCTTTACCAAGTATCCCTGCAGTTGCCACCGTATTTTTAAGTTATGTGTGTCAATTCCCTCCGTCATGAGTTAACCCCATAACAATTTTTTTTCCGTCGCAAACATGACAAACATGGATTCCTGGGGCGGGCAGAAGGATATTGAAAAGCACGTTACAAAAGGATTTCAGTCACGAATTAATGTTCTAGAAAATGAATGTTTACTTAAAATGAGCCCTCGCCTTAAAGCTAAATATATTAGTCTCGTGTCGGCGACAAGAAAGTCTCACCACAGTTAAATGTGTTTGACACTAACAAATGCCAAAATGGTGTCTGCCAAAAATAGCCAGCGAACTAAAAATAAAAGGTTTGTCACGCTGTGGCTATTTTTATTAATGCTGTGTGTGGGTGAAATAAAGGATGATGTAATAGAAACATAATATATTGTGTCAATAAATTGTAATTGAAGTTTGTTTACTTAGTCATAGAAAAATTACTCAGAACTCGAGAATTATGTAAACAATCTTTTGAATAAATATTAAAAATTAAACTATTGTATTTATTTTTATCGCTGTCGTCCATCAATATTCGATTGGTGGTTCATGGGAAATTGTAAACAGAACTTGTGATGCCACTGGTACACTGTTGTATGGATTTGAAGACTGGGGGGGTCACGGGTCCGAATCCAAGTTCCCGTGGCACCCCCAGTAGTTTCTTCCAGGGTTGCCATGAGTCCGGAATAATACTAGTTATGGTTTTATTTTACTTTACAGTATACTTATAGCTTAGCGGGAAACCGTTGAACTGCCACGCAGAGGTCTTGAGTTCGATACCAAGCACACATGTTCTGTAACCCCAACACACTTTTGACATTTCTAAGTTATATGCGTGTTAAATAGTTAATTATCGCTCACTTTAAGAGTTAAAGAAATCATAGTGAGCAAACCTGCATGTCTAAGAGTTCTCCATAATCTATACTAATATTATAAAGTTGAAGAGATTGTTTGTTTGTTTGAACGCGCTAATCTCAGGAACTACTGGTTCGAATTGGAAAATTATTTTAGTGTTGGGTAGCCCATTTATCGAGGAAGGCTATAGGCTATATAACATCACGCTACGACCAATAGGAGCGGAGCAGCAATGAAACATGTTGCGAAAATGGGGAAAATTCTCCTATAAAGCAGACAAAGATGCGCGAGACAGCTAGTGTTCTCATATTATTATACCTATCCCTGTTTTAAGATCAGATGGAATTGAGAGCAAAATGTTAAAAAAATAATACTAATACATACAATACGTCATTGAAGCAAAATGTCCGCAGGCGCATACTGAGTTCCTAAAGCAAAATGCTCTTGTTATCATACGATTACTAGTTCTTATTGGTATCCTTACGTAGTATACTTATATAATCACTACATATTATAAAACAAAGTTTCCCGCCGCGTCTGTTCGCGATAAACTCAAAAATTACTGAACGGATTTTCATGCAGTTTTCACCAATAGACAGACTGATTTATGAGGACGGTTTAAATGTTTAATTTGTTAAGGTTTTATAGTATCCGTGCGAAGCCGGGATGGTTAACTAGTCCTTACTTAATATTATAAATTTGAAAGTAACTCTGTCTGTCTATCTGTCTGTCTGTTACCTTTTCACGGCTAAATCACTTAACCGATTTAGATGAAATTTGGTACAGATATAGTTTAAAACCTGAGGAAGGACATAGGCTACTTTTTATTGATGTAGGTACCACGCGGGCGAAGCCGCGCGCAAAAGCTAGTATATTACAAATGCGAAAATGTGTACTCCTTTGACGCAGCTCTAAACCAGGGAATCGCCATGGCATTATCCTTTATCCCACGTATGTGTATTACTCGATGAACCATCATGAAATTTTCCCATACATGTTGTCAGGGGTACAGAAGAGGACAAAGGGTGACTTTCAGACATAACATACATTTACGTAAGGGAAGCCACCGGCTAAACCTAGTAGTATATAAACATGAAATACAATTCAGGTTCAATTAAACGGAGATAAATCAAATATAACTGTACTTTAAGTTATGATAGTAAGTAGGTACGATACAATAATCTAGAAAAAATAAAAAAAGATAAAAATAAATAATAGTTTAAAAACTAAATAAAACACGCTTTTAACATTAAAATTATCAAATTATTTTCTAATTTTTAGTTTGTTTTTTTTTAATGAAGCGTGTTATTTTACATTATTATTTATTTTTCTTAACAGGAAAAGAAATTCTATATAAATGAGTGACGATCACAAAAGCTAGTAGTAATTATATGAATAATTGCAGTAGTTATATTAATGTGTGCTAAATGCATTGATGACATTCTCGAACGCATAAATTCTATAATTTATTCGTTCGAGAATGTTATCAATGCATTATAATTAATAAACAAATAAGACTAGCGATCGATATGGCTTCTTTTGGATATAATCTATACTAATATTATAAAGCTGAAAAGTTTGTTTGTTTGTTTGAACGCACTAATCTCAGGCACTACTGGTCCGAATCGAAAAATTATTTTTGTGTTGGATAGCTCATTTATCGAGGAATGCTATAAGCTATATAACATCACGCTACGACCCACGGTGGAGGTGCAGTAATCATAAACGCGGGTGAAACCGCGGGCACATCTAGTACAGAAATATAAGTAATGTGTGTGTTGTTTGTTTACATCGTTGCTTTATTAAGCGATCGCTTGTAGATCTAAACCACGATTTCTGATTTCTTTTTAAGAAACCGAAAGTTAGTCTTACTCGTGCGATAAGAGCGACCAATTTGAATACTTGTATATTTGTACGATAACTGTAAAAAAACGGTAGATCTAAAGTAGATAAGTAAAGTATGAAAAAGTTACGGGAAAAACGTTATTAGTATTTTTCAATTACAATTTATTAGATTTTGCCCGCGGCTTCGCTCGCTTAATTATAGGTTAGGTTAGTTGTTTATTTCCTGGATCAAATGTAGCTTATGTCCTATTCAGGTCCCCTGACAACGTGCATGCAAAATTTCATGATAATCGGTCGAGTAGTCAAAACGTGAAAGCGTAACAAACAAAAAACTCACATTTGCATTTATAATATTAGTTAGGACTAGTTAGGATTAGGATGTTCGAAATCACAAACGGACACTTCAAATATATTTATTTGTAAAGATGTTTATTCGAACAGCATCCGGATTATTTAATAACATAGTCATTACTAAGAAATAGCTGTATTAACTTGTTACATTAAATGGGTATAATTAATGTTTGTTTGAACAGTGTTTCTGGAAACCACCAGATAATTATCTTTATATTAGCAGCTATAATTGGACAGCCCGTTGGACGACCAATGTATTTTCACCGAAGATTTCTCCAAAGTGAAAAGGACCACGTAAAGTCTAAGTACAATAAATACTGCCGTGCTAAAAATAATCACCTTAACTGACATTTTTATCGAATTTGAGTTATTGGTATGTTTAGAATCGGCACGATGAAATCAATTTTTTTTTATTTTTTTATTTTGCTCGTCAAAATGACCACACTCCACCTGATGGTAAGCAGTCGTGTGGTCTAAGAGCAGTGGCCTCCACATCGCCCTCATGACAGCCGAGGCGATGTTGAGGTCTCTACTTTGACGGCCTGAGAAGGTGCTTTTTCACGCCCCGCTTAAAGGACCCAGGATTGAAGGAAGAAAGAAACACGTGCCTTGGCAGAGAATTACATGCCTTGGTCGTTCGGCAGAGGTATGAGGACCCAAACTTTTTGGTACGCGTTCTAATCGACTCTATCGTGTAAGGATGGCATCTGAGCCCAGCACGCGTTGTTCTGGATAGGAAAAGGGAGGGCGGGATAAGGTGGAATAACTCTTCAGAGCACTTCCCGTATTAAATCTAGAAATAACATATATAGAAACGGAGATAATATTAAGCATAACCGCAGCAACTGCAACACTGATAAGAGATTCCTAAATATAAGTGCGGTAATGGCTGTTAGCGTTTTTACACTTAGTGTATTTTAAACATAATTTTAACACAGTTTCTAGTCATAATTACTCTAAGAGCATATACCGTAGTTATGCTTAGAAGTTTTATTATGATGTCAATTAAAAGTACGAAGTATATCTACTTTATATGGTATTTACTGTGCTTATGATTAGTAAAATACATTATAATTTTTTAGCTCATCCTAAAAATAATAACTAAAAAAATATGACTTACGATAGTTATACTTTGAACAATCGTCTATAAAAAAAAATATTGCTTTCTAATAATAAATACAGTAAGTACAGTTCCTAAGTATTAGTACCTTATGTACGACACTTTAAGTGATAATGCTTAGGTTCGCTTTACTAAGATTCGTAAAATATCCTAGCGATAACACTTTTTTACATTTATTTAATAATAAAAACTAAATAAATTTGAAAAAGCAAACTATTTAACTGTCCATAGACTGTTCTATCGTATTAATTCGAATTATTTGTACATATATGAATAATTGGTTAATTACAACAAAAAGGAAAAAAACATTTTGACCGCGTTTTTCTCCATTTAGCTATTGATGCAGATCAGGTAGTTATAGTCAGAAGGGCAGAATAAGTTTATTATTATTATGTCAGTTCTTAAAAACACACATGGCGGTATCCTGGAGGTGTAGACTACAACTTTAGATTTTACTTGCTACCAGTGCCGGATTAAGAAAGCGCAGGGCCCGTAGCAAATTCTTTCGGCTAAGTGTGCTTGCATACGGCAGACTTTTTGTAGAGCTAATTATTGGGCCAACTGAAATTCTACACATTTATACGAGCAACTTTTTGTAGAACTTGTGCGTTTACCGTATGAAATTCGGTGTTTTATTTACGCCAAGGAAATAGTCGGTCACCGATTGTCTGACGTGGATTGTCTTAGTAGGAAAAGTTGTAACATTTCACGTTTTTGTGACATTAAGTGAATTCAATATACCACATCTTAAGTAATAAGTTTCACTTAAAAAATGACGCTTAGGCAGATATGGGTGGGTTTAAATATACGGGGCCTCCTTTCGCGCGGGGCCCGTAGTAATTAATACTCTTGCTACGTGGTTAATCCGGCACTGCTTGCTACCATGCTGCAGTAGTAGTAATGAATGAGACAGCTGTGCACCTTGGGGTCGAAACCTGGGTCAGCCAAGGTGATATTGACTAGGATATGACTTTTATATCAAGAAGTTTTTAAAAGCAGATGGATTCCGCAACTGTGTCTGATAGATGGAAATTTGGTCGCCCCCTATTACGTGGGACGGAGCTCATACAAGTACAATTGAAGCTTACAGAGCTAACGCTTTCACGCCTTAATTATTCAATCGATCATCATGAAGGTTTGCCTACGTGTTGTCAGGGGTATAAAAAAGGTATTCGGGGTATCATCCAGAAATCTAGTCTTCTCCTTAGCCTTTATTATTCCCAAGTCACTTGGGGTCGGCTTTCTAGTCTAACCGGATTTGACTGGATATAGTTTTTACACGGAGCGACTGCCATCTGACCTCCACAACCCGAAGGCTAACGATGCCCTAAAGCTAGACCAGTGTCAGGATATTAGAGGGCACTGACTTCCCAATAACGACTGCCATAGATGTTCATTGCAGTCGGGACCGACGGGTCAACGTGCTCTCCGAGGCACGGAGCAGGCGATAATTTAATTGTCAATCAATACGCACATAATTTCGAAAAGTCATATAACTTCCGAAAATCAGAGGTGCGCGACGTGGGTTCGAACCCGAGACCCTCAGCATTGCAGTCTATTGGTCTCCCCACTTAGCTATGGCTGCTAATATCTAGTATTGTTATAAAAAACATTGTCTAACTTCTAACATATTGTCTATGATTATTAAATGACCACCTAGGCCTTGCCATCGCAATTGCACATTCATATTATGTAATCTAGACAATAGTTATAAGTATATCAATCGATCGGAATGCTGCTTTACTACGGTCGTGGTATAAATCTATAAATTTGTTCATGTTCCATAACAAAAACATGAGTATATATGCATTTATGCATGGAGTTAGATTTGCCACACACTAAACATGCATGGATTTGTTTATCGTGGCTACTGTTCTCCGTAAAACGATGAAAGTTATCGCCTAGGTAATGTGAATCTTACAGGAAACAATTGTGGAGCGATCATAAAACACTCGAATTGGCTATACAAGGAATACTGCCTGCACTGATGGCATATCGAGTCAGAGCGGTCACGTCAGCGCGGTCGATGCGTTGTGTTGTAAGTTTGAAACCTACATGGGATAGTTTATTTGTGTGAAAATAATTGTTGTGACTCTGAATAATTTTGAGATAATTTTAATGGTAAAATAATAACTATTAAGTTTCAGGCTGAAACCCTGGCTTACAAATAGTGATATTTTGTCTCTCGGTTATGAAATCCCTACAGCAACAAAGTAGAACTTTTACGTAGCTGCATAATTTTTTGTAAGACATGATTTTACCGATGATTTTCTGCGTTTATTTAAATTTGTTCTACATAAATTTAAATAAAAGCAGAAATTCATCGGTATGCTATAGATAACTATTTTCATCAGTGTGATTTGTTTGTCTGTGAGTCTGACTGTGGTAACTTATCTTTGAAATGGAATCACAATCTAAATGAAACTTTGCCTACATCTTTGCCTGAATCTTTATAACTCATGAAATCTTTATATTAAACTAGATGTTCCCGCGGTTTCACCCACGTTTACCGTTACTGCGCCGCCCCCGTGGATCGTAGCGTGATATTATATAGCCTATAGTCTTCCTCGATAAATAGGCTATCCAACACTAAATAATTTTTCAAATCGAACTAGTAGTGCCTGAGATTAGCGCGTTCAAACAAACAAACTCTTCAGCTTTATAATATTAGTATAGATTTCTCGCGAACTAATTTCCAAGCTAAATTAAGTACTCATTATTACTCCACTATATTTTAAATACTTTTATATCACATCATAGTCTCTATATGAGTAGGTACATACCTACTAGCATTACAGATATTTTTACTCGCAATTCTTACGTGTATCGTTTCAAAAGAACATATCTATAGAAAAGTGATTATCCGTCATGTCAAAGGTCGGATATCATGAAATGTCGTGTATTTGTAGCAGATAAAGTCCAAAACCGGTATAACATTAAGTGCGCAGCCGCATGACTATAAAATATACATTAAAACTATATAGCGCATAATCGTAAATCTACATCGCATTTAAGGTTTTATATTTTTAAAACTTACCTCCTAATAGTATTATAATATATATTTATTTATTTCTGGCTATTTATTTATCACTAGATGTTCGCGTGGTTTCACCCGCATTTACCATTACTGCGCCGCCCCCGTGGGTCGTAGCGTAATGTTATATAGCCTATAGCCTTCCTCGATAAATAGGCTATCCGACACTAAAAGACTTTTCAATTCGAACCAGTTGTTCCTGAGATTAGCGCGATCAAACAAACAAACAAACTCTTCAGCTTTATAATATTAGTATAGATTGCAGGTTCTTAACCTAATGCGATAGTATAATAATATAACTACAATCTAATCTATACTAATATTATAAAGCTGAAAAGTTTGTTTGTTTGTTTGAACGCGCTAATCTCAGGAAGTACTGGTTCAAATTGAAAAATTCTTTTGATGTTGCATAAACCATTTATCGAGGAAGGCTGTAGGCTATATAACATCACGCTACGACTATTAGGAGCGGTGCATTATTGAAAAATGTTGCAAAAACGGGGAAAATTCTCTTATGTGAAGCAGATGAAGTTGCGCTGGTCAGCTAGTACATAAACACAATTACACATTTTAAAATATAATAAAGTATCTAAAAATTATTAACAATAACTTAATGTTCAGTATGTTATGTACCTTAGTACATTATGTATTGGTTCAATAGCAGTGCTAGTGAATATGACTGGATATGTGGTTTAAAGTTTGATTCCGAATTCAAGCATATCTTTATTAACCTCTGAGTCTAGGAGTAGCGATAGCTCAGTGGGGAGGCCAACAGACTGCAATGCCGAGGGTCTCGGGTTCGGACCCACGTCGCGCACCTCTGACTTTCGGAAGTTATATGACTTTTCGAAATTATGTGCGTATTGATTGACAATTATCGCCCGCTCCGTGCCTCGGAAACCACGTTAAGCCGTTGGTCCCGGCTGCCATGAACATCTATGGCAGTCCTTATTGGGAGAGTGTCGACACAAAAGATCCCACTGGGTCGAAGTGTCGCCGGTCTGCACTGACTGGCCCCCACATGAGATAAGATAAGATAACCTCTGAGTCTTGTTCAGAGGTTAATGAAAACACTATGTGGATATGTGTGTCTGTCTGTTAGTGACAGGTATAACTCCGGAACGACTAGACCGATTGACTTGTAACTTAGTGTGCAGATACCTTGGGGTTATACCTCGGTTGAGTTTGAATATGGGGCCTGTGGGTCAAAATACCCTCCAGATATAGGGGTCACAAGGTCACATGATGGATGTACATTTAAGACGAAGAGCTTGAATACTGGGTTTTTACACCCATCTCGTTGGGTTTCCCTGTCAAAAAAGCACTACTACTGCTTCGGGTTTCCACTTCTACTTCGGGCACAGTTTCACTGATCATTTTTACTGCAATTGTGCTTGATAGACTGCAATCAATTCTAGGTAACGGGTTTCACTCGCGATAAAGTATTCAAAAGGTGATAAATACCTAACATTACATTAATTATATTATTAGCTGTCCCGACAGATGTTGTCCTGAACAAACGAAAAAAAATGAAAAAAACAACTCTAAACCATTCTCGAATCCACTTGAACATACACAAAAAATTCCATCAAAATCGGTCCAGCCGTTTAGGAGGAGTTTAATTACAAACACACGCACAGAATATTTATATATATATAAAGATGTATACAAATCGCGAAAGTCTAAATCGTTCACCTATTAATTGGGACTTGAATTTAGAACTGGCTAAATTCCGCGGTGATTTATATTTGGTAAAAAAATAATTGGTAAATTTTCTGTCTACCAGGCAGACAGAACACTTACCAATAATTTTTTAATTCCTGCAGCTTCTGAGAATTTTTCAAGGGATTAAATATAATGACCATCAAAAATAGTAATTGCACAGCAAAATATCCTTACTAAAATATATCATAACGAGTACCTATACGCCTCAAATCACTGCATTCCGTCTCGGAAGGGTTAGGTTATGTTAGGTTCCTTCTTAAACCCACCCAAAAATAGGAGCCCCGAAGCGGTGCTCCGTCGACTTATTTTGATCTCTTTAAATATATTTTGCTGTGCAATTTGGTCATCATTAACTATTTATGACATACGCGATAAGCGAAACGCCACCGAGACAAGAATTGGTGTGCTGTATACAACGTGTCTTATTCCACACATGAGTTTCTGAATAATAAAATACTACCATTGCATGCGGGCGATGCCAATGCATACCAATGAATTGGTGTCACCCGCGTATTTCTCACAGGAGTGCATATCTTTATAAAGATTATCGTTCTCTGAATAGCTTTTTGTAGATTTTGAGGATCAAAAATCTTTTTTGTTCGAATTGTCTACGTTTAGCATGGATAGTATTGGTCAGACGACCGTTTAAATCAGAGGTTCCTAGACTTTTTTCTTATAGACCACTTTCAAAATTCTGTAGCTAAACAAGTTCATGCAAGTAAAAAATTTTATCAAATCTCTACGAGCTGAGCTTCTTTTTTCTAGAAATTCTCAAATCAAATCAAATCAAAATCAAAAATAAATTTATTCAAGTTAGGTTACAAGGTAACACTTATGAATGTCAAAGTTACACTAAATTTTTCTGTGAATTTACTTTTACTGCCACGTTCAGCAAAGCAAGGGTGTAGGGCTCATGAGAAGAACGGGCAACTCTCAGTCTCGGAACTGAACCTCCTTTTTTTTAGTAATTCGCTACCGAAAAATCATACAACCACTGGTATTGAATATGGAATAAGTCAAGCCAACATTTTAGTTCTTCACTATCGAAACTAATGATTTAAACCATTGCGACATCCAACAGTTATTTTTATTACTAAGAGACATTTACAACCCACTACTAAGAGACATAAATACTAACGACCCACCCCGGCTTTGTACGGACACAGATAATGAAACTATACAAGGAACGGGTAGCAGAGTAGCAATGTCGCATCAGATTGTTACATCAAGAGAGTGCCGTCATTGGTGTGAGATTCGCACTTGAATTTATTGTCGCGTTTGTTTTTATTTTGCGATATCTCCCAAGATATTCATTTAAATTGTATAGTGTAAAGGGCAGCATTGTCAATGCATGCAGTAATTTCAATTACACTATTGATTTGAGACGCGAGGTACCATTCATGAATGTTAAAGATATAACTTGAACATTCATGAATGTTACCTTGTAATTAAACTGCGATATTTATCTACTAGTGATATTGCCTCAACTATAAAGTTTAACTTTAGCAACAACATAGACATGTCATGTAAATGCCAAGTTACGTCAGGACCTGCGACGGAGCCTAGAGGTCAAGCGATTAGAAAGGGCTTATGGTTTAAAAGTTCGCGGATGACATGGTATGATGGCGACAACCTGGCTGTCACGTCGTCGTATTAGTTGTGCGTATGTGTGTGTGTATGTGTGCCAGATTAAGTATGTGTGCGTGATAGAATAAAACCGGGATCACACTGGTGTTTGTTAGGTGTGCGCTTTTCTCTAATTTGACGCGCGCAGAAGTCGCATGCAAGTGAAGTCTTCACGAGTCGAACGCACCTTTTTTGACTTTTTATTATAATATTATACAACAGGCTATAATATGACCAACAAGTCATAATTTAAAGTGGATAAATACCTATTTATTTGCCATCGTTTTGACCGAATTGCATCGATTGTGGTCATGAGTTCGGGTCCATACGATCATGGATCTATCGGTCTAAACCCTTCGTCTAATAGTATATTAAATATTGTGAAATGTCGTGAAAGTCATGTATGACTTAATTTAGTTTCAATTTACATCTGCTTATAATGTAATCCCACTATTGAAGTAGAGATCAACTTATAAAAATAGTGTATTGTTAGATGAGACGCCATTTTGAACATGCGACAGCGCCGCGTCACTAGCTAAACTATAAAAGCAGTTGCGCGCCAGCGCCGCGCCCTCTGTCTGCGTTCTACCGCCGTGCCGTAAACATCGCTCCTAGTCTTACATACGTTTCTAACGTTTCTTTATTCGATTATTTTATTGTACATTTGTTTAAATTAAAAAGTACTAAATTATAATTTTCCTTGTAATATCTTGTTTTTTTTTTAGTTTAAAATTATTGAGACCGCTAACATCAGAAGTGGGATAGGCTCCATAGCTTATCCTAGCTCTGGCCCTAGCGACAGATCTTTGGTAGGATTAGGAGTGTTGTGTGAAAGCAATGGCCGACCGTTCTACCTCTAGTAATAGAGGGAGGAGCAGGCGTGGCCGAACTACGGACACGGGAAGTATACACGAACAACTTGGTGCTATTCTGTCACGCCTAACCGCGTTAGAACAGAATGGCCAGCCGTCTGCGTGCGCTGATACACCCACATCAGCATTGCGCGCGATCGCGGCTAACGATGTCGCAATACCCGCATCTTTACCGTCGGAGCCTCCAGAGTCTGTGGCGAGTACATCAATGCCCACCGATGTAACGGAACGTTTTATCGGTGCACTACATGCTTTGACTAAGGTACGATCCACCCATTATTATATTTCAAGTTTTGATCCTCGCTTGCATGATATCGATTCTTGGTGTGACGAAGTTGAAAAAGCCCGTGATATTAATAAATGGGATGACAACGAATGCTTGTCCAGGATTGCTAATTGCCTAAAAGGTGATGCACGTAGCTGGCTTGACGACTGGATCACGAGCGATCGCTCGTGGACTAATTTCAAAGCGGAATTCAAACCGCTTTGCACACGGAGAGTCGATATCGCACAAATCTTGTTTGACGTCATGAGCACTAATTCGGACCGCTATTCCACGTATGCCGAATACGCTAGACGTTCCATCCTCCGATTAAATGTTGTAAAAGGGTTAAGCGACGAGCTCACTACAGCTATAGTTATACGCGGTATAGCGGACCCACAGATTCGCGCCACCGCGACTAATGCTCATTTGGTGACCAAAGATTTGGTTCAGTTTCTATCGATCTATACTAAGCCAAACGCTAAATCGACTAGTAACTCTGCGAAATCGTTTCAAAGCAAAAATAACGATCGTAACTTAAGAAAGCGTGGGTATAACAACAATAGAACAACAAGTGAGGTTAAATGTTTTTCATGCGAATCTGTCGGGCACCTAGCGCGAACATGTCCTAAGCGATCTAAAGAAAACACACTTAACGATTCTGGGAAAGCGGGTAGTTCATGCACGTTTTGTAAAAAGGCTGGACACGATTTTGCAAATTGTTTTATTCGAAAAAGATCTGAAGAGCGCAATAAAAATAATGTAAACTTTTGTCGTGAGTTAAAAGGCGTCTCTGTAGACAGCGACGTCACTACTGCAGTCATACAAGGCGTACCTACCGATGTTTTAATAGATAGTGGTTCGCGTGTGTCACTCGTCTCAGAATCGGTCTTAAAACATTTTAAATGTTCACGATTACCCACATCTCAAGTACTTCGCGGTATTGGTGACCAGAATGTCGAGTCTACTAGCTATGTTACGCTTATCATAGAATTCCCAGAGATTGCACTCGAGGTAGATTTCTTTGTTGTTCCGAATGCTTGCATTAATGTACCAGTGCTCATAGGAACGGACGTGTTGAACCGAGATGGGGTAGCATACGTTCGTACTAACAACGCGCATTGTATTACGCGAATTTCTAATGCCGATAGTGGCAGGAAAAATGTGATGCACATCAACTCGAATCAGCTAACGACTGTCAACTCGCCTCTCGAGGGTGACGATCGACAAAAATTGTTAAAAATTGTCAACGAATTTAGAGAACATTTAATTGTGGGTACCGCTTCCAGTACTGTGACGACCGGTAGCATGAATATCGAGTTGACTAGTAACACACCTGTCTGTTATAGGCCATATAGATTGTCTACAGACGAAAAATCAAAAGTACGCGAGATAACACGAGACTTGCTTGACAAAGGCATTATTCGGGAATCTACGTCGCCGTATGCCAGCCCGATCATTCTCGTCAAAAAGCGAGACGGCAGTGATCGTATGTGCGTAGACTATCGCGCGTTAAATGCCATTACAGTTAAAGATAAATATCCATTGCCATTAATCGAAGATCACATTGATCGCTTAGGCAAATCTAGCTATTTTAGCTGTTTAGATATGGCAACAGGATTCCATCAAATCAGTGTCAGTGAAGAATCCGTGCCAAAAACAGCTTTTGTGACGCCAGAAGGGCATTTTGAATATCTAAAAATGCCTTTCGGATTAGCGAACGCTCCAGTAGTATACCAGCGTATTATTACAAACACACTGAAATCACTGATTGATGGAGGTAAAGTATTGTGTTTTATCGATGATGTCATCGTCATGGCGTCATCTATGCCTGAAGCACTCCAGAATCTTTATGAGGTGCTGGTAGTGCTGACTTCTGCGGGGTTTTCGGTAAATATGAAAAAGAGTACGTTCGTTGCCACAGAAGTAGAGTATTTAGGCCGCATCATTTCTGGGGGTCAGGTAAGACCGAGCCAGCGTAAAATCAAAGCTTTAATAGACTCACCTGTGCCCACGAATGTCAAACAGGTTCGTCAATTACTAGGCCTCGCCGGGTACTTCCGCCGATACATAGCGAACTACGCATCCAAGACAGCATGCATAGCTGGACTAACACGAAAAGGGGTGTCGTTCCATTGGGGTAAAGATCAGGAGATTGCCCGTAAGTACCTCATAGACTGTCTTACAAGTGAACCCGTGCTGGCCATCTTCGATCCTTCGTTGCCTGCGGAATTGCACACCGATGCAAGCTCTGTCGGTTACGGAGCAGTGCTCATCCAGGTTCACGAGGGTGGCCAACGCCGGGTGGTGGCATATTTTAGTAAAACCACTCAGGGTGCCGAGGCGCGGTATCACTCGTATGAGCTTGAAACGCTTGCGGTAGTCAAGGCCTTACAGCACTTCCGTCATTATTTACTGGGCATACATTTTAAAATCATTACAGACTGCAATGCTCTTAAAATGACGGAACGAAAGAAGGATCTTCTACCACGCGTTGCGCGTTGGTGGATATACATGCAGGATTTCAATTTTAATATTGAATACAGGAAGGGTATTATGATGCAACACGCAGACTTCCTGAGCCGAAATCCTGTCGATGTGTATCGAATTACGCGACCTAAGAATTGGGCTCAGATTGCTCAGTCTGCGGATGAGGAAACTCTTGCGCTGATTGATAAAGTCAACAACAATGAACTCGATCCAACTCATTATGTAGTCCTTAACGATCTCTTATATTATAAGTATACCCCTACTGGGGAGGAGTCAAGACTGCTTTGTTACATACCCAAAGGTCACCGACTTAGTCTTTTGAGAATATTTCACGACCAACATGACCATGTAAACGCTGACAAAACAATTGACCTAATATTGCGCCATTTTTGGTTTCCTGGACTTCGTGCTTTCGTAAAGAAATACATTCGTCATTGCTTGACATGCCTCTCATCAAAAAGGGTCCCACGAGCTCCCTACCAGCCAATATCGTCATGGTCAAAGCCAGATGTTCCATTCGACACAGTACATGCAGATGTACTTGGCGTCTTGCCCGTTTCAAATAGTCATAAGTACATCCTACTTATTATCGATGCTTTTTCCAAATACTGCTTATTTTATGCCTTAAAAAGGCAAGACTCAGATGAACTACAACGGGCATTTACAAATGCTATATCTTTGTTTGGAGTTCCTAACGTTATAGTTTGTGATCGGGGAAGAATGTTTGAGAGTGCGAGTTTTAAAGAGTGGGTTTCTCAGATGGGCAGTAGGATCCACTTTGTAACACCAGGTATGCATAGCGAGAACGGCCAGGTGGAACGTTATTGCCGCACGCTCTTAAACATGCTGCGTATCGAGGCTACAAATGGTGACGGTGAGTGGTCTGACGTTTTGTGGCGTATGCAACTTGTCCTCAATTGCACCAAACAGAAGACCACACAAACGTCGCCACTTCAGTTACTGATGGGAGTTGAAGCTATGACGCCCGTCATACGAAACCTCGTGCGCGATGTTGCCATAGACGATGCGCGGTCTAATCGCGAAGCGTTAAGAGAGCTGCAAAGGCAGCGAGCTACCGAGCTCCTAGACCAAAATAGGCGTAAACAAGACGAGCGTGTAAACAAAAATCGGAAAGATGCCCTCTCCTTTCAATTGGATGATAAGGTCTTTGTAATAAAAGACGCGCAAGTTACAGGAAAACTCGATCCGGGCATGCGTGGACCATACCGCGTGACGCAAGTCCTACCTCATGGTCGGTATGCGCTACAACTACTAGGCGGGTCGTATGGCAAGACGACTCAGGCTGCCGCCGAGCACATGGTTGCTTGGCGAGGAGAGTGGACCCCCGAGACGTGCACCGCATTTTTCCAAAGTAAGTTACATTTGCTGGTTGCCAATCTACCTAATGCATGCTGATTGTGACACCTAGCTTGTAGAAAAATGCATAACATCACGCATTATATGACCCTACCGGAATAAGCGTAGGTGCTCGGTGCCTATACCTACCTATACAAACTAGGATACGTGTCCAGTCAGCACTTCATGTGGATATGCGAACTGTGCGCCTCTGTCCATCGAGTGCGTCGTGAAGCGAGTGCTCCACACGGATATTGCTAACTATGGGCCACTGTCCGTCACGTGTTGTGGAGCGAGCGCTCCATACGGATATTGCGAACTATGGGCCACTGCCCGTCACGTGTTATGTGGAGCGAGCGCTCTATATGGATATTGCGAACTGTGGGCCACTATCCATCACATGCTGTGCGAAACGAACACCCAACACGGATATTGCGAACTGTGGGCCACTATCCGTTATATTACATGTATATTAAGCCGAAGCTCGGCATGCTCTATTTCGACAGCTCATGTTTAGCATTGGGCAACGTTGAAGCTAACTAGTATCTCTGTACGATACGAGTATCAACTGTCTGAAAGAGTATTTACTAATGACATGTCTTTCCATACTTTCAGCTGAAGACGAAGCTCATGAAGACTCGTCAGCCTGTGGACAGGCATCTACAGCTCCCTTTCGGTTAGCCGAAGACGGACAGGGTCCACCAGTTCCTCAGACTAGCAGCAGCAGCGACCATGATGGGGTCGGGACGACCCCCTGTCAGGAGAGGCCGTGTTAGATGAGACGCCATTTTGAACATGCGACAGCGCCGCGTCACTAGCTAAACTATAAAAGCAGTTGCGCGCCAGCGCCGCGCCCTCTGTCTGCGTTCTACCGCCGTGCCGTAAACATCGCTCCTAGTCTTACATACGTTTCTAACGTTTCTTTATTCGATTATTTTATTGTACATTTGTTTAAATTAAAAAGTACTAAATTATAATTTTCCTTGTAATATCTTGTTTTTTTTTTAGTTTAAAATTATTGAGACCGCTAACAGTATATAATAATATAATATCAGCCCTGTAATAAACTGTCCCACTGCTGGGCACGGGTCTCTTCTCAGTGTGAGAAGAAAAAAGTATATGATAATAAATAAAAAAAATGTGCGTCTTCGCAATGCGAAGATTGTGAGCAGAAGGCACGCGTCGCGTCGTCGCTGGTCAAACGTCAAAGCAAGCCTGATGTATACTAGCGTATGCTAGTATAATCTTAGCCTAAGACATGTGGACAATTGGACGAGTCCAGCATTGCCAATTATTTGGTGATGGTATGAATGTGCGTGCTCGCCCAGGGCAATCATTCTTTATTGGGAGTGCGAAAGCGCCTCAACGCGCTCCAGTGCAGTTTCGCGCAGAAGATGTGCCGAGCCTACCGAACGGTATCCCTGAACTCAGCACTGGTGCTGGCAGGGGCCCCCCTTGACCTGCGCGTACGCGAGATGGCCTCGCTATACGTGGCCAAGAAGGGGGTGCACCTGCCAGCACTGGCGGACAGGGATGTCGAGCGGGTGGCATCGGCACTGGAAAGACCTCATCCAGCGGAACAGGATGGGATAGAGCTGGGAAGCCTGGTAGACGAGGAGCAATACCTCGAACATCGGGGCTATGAGGTGCGCATATTTACAGACGGGAGCAAGATTGAGGGCAAGGTTAGAGCCGCGCTATCCGTATGGACTGGCGAGGCCGAGACCAAGACCCTCAAGCTTGCTCTCTCGCCCTACTGCACCGTCTACCAGGCGGGGCCCTCTGTGAAGCTGCAAATGAGGTCAAGCGGCGAAAAGAGAGCGCTTTCGCAATCTTCAGCGACTCCATGGCGGCCCTTCAGACAGTGGCTGACCCCGATTCCCTCCACGTCCTTGCAGTCCGGGCAAGGGGCGCTCTTAGTTACTGCAAAACGCAGGGCAAGAGCGTCTCCTTCTTTTTGGATTAAGGCCCACGCGGGACTTGAAGGGAATGAGAGGGCAGATGCCCTGGCTAAAGAGGCCGCCCTGGGGTCGAAGAAGAAACCCGATTACGACCGGTGTCCGGTTTCATTCGTGAAGCGAACCATCCATATAGACTCGCTCTGCGAATGGGACCAGAGGTACAGCGCCGAACAAACGGCTTCAGTCACTAAGCTGTACTTCCCAATCGCGTCCAAGGCGTACAGGATAATCAGGAAGATGGTGATGACCAAGGAGATTGCCCAAGCCCTCACAGGGCATGGTGGGTTCTCTGAGTATTTGGCCAGATTCAAATGCAAAGAGAGCCCAGCATGCATCTGTGACCCTAGTGTCGCCGAGTCAGTGACACACGTCCTGCTCGAATGTCCTGTTTTTGGCCCAGCACGATTTGAACTTGAGGTCGAACTGGGCCAAAAACTTGATGCGCATGTACTACCCAACCTCATGGGTGAAAATAGAACTAGAGATCTTGTCCTGAGGTATGCAGTAAAAATAATAAAAAATGTAAATAAAAGAAATAAAGATTAGAAAGACAATAACTAATAAATATTTTGTTCGATATTTATATAGTTATAAGTACAATTAGTTTAAGAAATAGGATTAAGGTAACAATTGTCCTAGATATAAGTACTAGAATTAACATGTAAATATGTAAAACAGATTCGAGATAAATAAATAAATAAAAAGTGTAAGTCTCATATCGCCCCCCTCCCCCCTCCCAAACCTTAGTGATAAGTAGCTAGCATAGGAATAAAATGAATGTATGGGAATTATGAAAGTGCGTGAAGCATAAATGATAGAACTGGAATGGAAGTGTTACATAGGAAGTAAGGCCCCTTTAGGGCAGGAGTAAAAGTTAGTGAACAAATAAACAAAGATAAAAAATGTCCCTGGTTTTCCCACGCTAGGGGTACATGGCTTAACACACTGCGATGGCGGGTGCCAAAAAAAAAAAAAAAATCATTCTTTATCTTTTTATTTTATAAAGACAACTCCCGTACTAGGTCTTAATTTTGTGTCGCGGGAGACTTTACAAACATTCAAACAACGGACACAAAGAACACCCAGACTCGGAACAATTATTTGTCATCATCATCATCATCATCATCATCATCATCATGTCATGTCAGCCAAAAGACGTCCACTGCTGGATATAGGTCTTCCCCAAGGTCCACACAGACCGGTCTTGGGCCACACGCATCCAACCGCTTCCCAATTATTTGTAGATCATACAAATTTTTGTCCCATAAGATCGAACCCACAACACTCGGATCAGTGGCAGTTGTGAGGTGACTACTTTAACCACTGCGCCAATCGTGCAGTCAATCCATCTCGCAGGCAACTTAGCTTAAAAGCTTACAATATTACCGCGTCTTCCTCTATAAGTTCTAACTCATTGAAGGTATATTAACATACCTAGTGCTCTTATTCCTTTTCTTTCATACCATCTTTAATTCTGTTTTGTAATTGCCGGAGGCCCAACTACCCTCTCTCCCCCTTCCCGCTCCTTCACCTTCCCACTTCCTTTTTCTCTTCTTCCTTTCCTAAAGGGTCGGCAACGCGAAAGTTATGCCTCTGGTGGATGTCTGCAACAGACATCCATAGGCTACGGTGACCACTTACCATCAGGCCGTATGCTTGTTTGCCACCTGTATAAAAAAAAAAGATCGGTGATTGTTAGCTCTCGTAATGAGCTTCTTTGATACCTTGGTAAAATGACTTAATCTTTTGCTTACTTTCAGGTACCGGGGTCCACGCATCCAAATTCTTGTAGTTGTTTTTTCAAGGTCTACGCATTCTTGCATGATGCGCGTACAAATATACAGACAGACAAACATTCTAAAATAATTGTTTTGGCTTCTACAGCTGTTATAAAGTCCCCTCACATTACTTATCCTTAAATATATACCTATATAATACCACCAGTAACACTTTCCTTATATCTAAGTACTAGATGTTCCCGCGGTTTCACCCACGTTTATCGTTACTGCGCCGTCCCCGTGAGTCGTAGCGTGATGTTATAATTATAGCCTATAGCCTTTCTCGATAAATAGGCTAGCCTACACTAAAAGAATTTTTCAAATCAAACGAGTAGTTCCAGAGATTAGCGCGTTCAAACAAACAAACAAACTCTTCAGCTATATAATATTAGTATAGATATAGATAACATCTATCCGTGCATTCCTTCCTACATAGTCGTTCAAATAAGCGTGCGATTCAAAACGACGCCCACTTGTCTGTCGTCGTTTTAAATGTCAGTATTCTCATCACCTCTTCGCGACGTAAAACGCAAGCCGTTATAGTTTAGATGAGTGATATAGGAACGTATGCATAGCTACCTAGTACCTATAAAGCTATCTCAATGGTTTTGATAGTACATAAGTCGAGCGGAATATTTTACATAGTCTCATTCCTATATTCCCGAAACGATGGGCAACGGTGTATTAAACGCACATGTATATTATTATGTATATAGTTTTATGTCCTGCCGTCTGCCAGGCATAGTTCTAAACTTCGTACCATTAGAAATGCCGTATTAAGAATGTCTACACAATAATCCATTTTGCCAGGCTCGTGAATCGTATCCAACTGATACACAGCAGTCACATATACTACCGCTGTGACGGTTTTCAAGACTGACACGCATTATTAGTGGATTCGAATTAAAAAATAAATGAAAATGAAATAGTTTTTATTTTTGTACCATCACGACATGCATCAACAATTATTATTAGGTAGGTACATATTTAAAATGTTGTTTGTGTGCAGACGCACCTGACGGCACAAAAACAAGGTTCTGTAGCACTTGCATTGCTGCCACTAAACAGTGCTGATTTTCAGCGAACACCACAATTGACATTTCGCCCACCAATAGTGCTCCACCCAAAATAAATAAAAAATTAACATGAAATAAATAAATATCCATGAAAAAAAATGTAGTAGGTATAATTATAAATACTATTTTATTTAAAATAATTAAAAAGTTAAAAAGTGAACAAATATTTAAAATTTCTGAAACAATAAAATTGTCTTCTTTTTGTATTGGCAACTAGAAAATAAAACGACGCTCATGCATGACGTAATGAATGTCATACATATTATCATGATCTTATGTCTGTAGATACATCAAACTCGATATATTATTATCAGCATTCATTCGTTCATGTTAACACCGCGATATCTAAAACCTAATGAGAGCCTTGCATGATAAAAGACACAGCGTACGCATTTGTATAGTATTGTTAACACATTTGAAAATAATTCTTATGTGTAGACAACACTACACAAGTATCATAATCGTAAATTATCGCTTTTGTCAACGCATTAGCGATTCAGTTGCACAAGTTCAACTTAAATGCTCCAACAAAGTAACTACCTGCAGTCACAACATTGTGTGCCTACAAGCTTATACCGTTTTATAGAAATACACAGAATTAATATTTTATTAATAGAACAAAGAAGTCTCCGTGCTCCTTTCTTAAGAAATAAGAAATAAATCGTTACTGAGAAAGTAAGTATTTATTTATATTTTGTGTTGTATAAGGCACTTGTTCCATCGACAACGATTAGCGAAAAGCGAGCTGGCAATATGCATAATTACATTCGAACACATTTGTGCACAATGCTGTACCAACTGTGCAACATCAAGTCGGTCGTCATTTGCACAATCACTATATGTATGTATGTATTATCAACCGAATAAAGCTAACGGAGCAACTCTAAACAAGTGTAATCAAAGTCGAGTATCACTGATCGACAAAGAAAATAGTCTGAAATCTTTCCTTCATCCTGGCCATTATAAATATTTTCCTCTTCCACTTGGCTCATATTGCGACACCTAAGCCAGATAGTTTGCAAAACGTCATGTCTTTTGGAATACACCTATAAATAGATGTTTTTTTTTATATTGCTCGTCAAAATGACCACACTCCACCTGATGGTAAGCAGTCGTGTGGTCTAAGAGCAGTGGCCTCCACACCGCCCTCATAGCAGCCGAGGCGATGTTGAGGTCTCTACTTTGACGGCCTGAGAAGGTGCTTTTTCACGCCCCATTTCACATTTTTCAGATGTAATGCCAAATTGCCGACGTACTCATTGGACCATAATTTTTACATGTCCATATCATGTTAGCTTGCCCTCATTAAGCCAATGTGCAATGTCACGAACACCAAGACTTCCTAGCACAAACTCTTTCCGGATTTTGTCGTATAACAGTTAGCGATCAACTAAAAATATATTATGTACCTCTTTTATTTACACAGATTCTGATGTTATTTGTATGTTTCTTAAGCGAGATAATATTAGAACGCCAATCGCTTTTACGCCGGCGGTTGGACAGATTCCTAATGAGCCCCAACGGTATGCTGTTATTGTATGATTTCAAAGAAAGAACATTTTTCTGTGAGGTAATGATTTGTTATCGCAGTAATCCTAATCCTAACTAATATTATAAATGCGAAAATGAGTTTGTTTGTTTATTACGCTTTCACGCCTTAACTACTCAATGGATCAACATAAAATTTTGCATACACGTTGTCAGGGGTACAGAATAGGACATAGGGTACCTTTCATCCAGAAAAAATAAATGTTGCAAACCCAACCTAACCTAACATACATTTACGCGAGCGAAGCCGCGGGTGAAAACTAGTATACTATAATATATATAAGTAATGAACAGAGTCAAGGGGTTATTTTAATACTGGCCAGTCCAATACCGATACAGGTGGCAATGTATGCAACTCGGTTTCAAACACACCACGTTCCGTTTATAATATTGGTGTCCATCTTTCTTCCACTCTTCCATTACTAGTGGCAGGTTCTTGTAGTAATTGGGATTGTCAACTTAACGTTGGCATCGCTGGTGGGCATGACCATGTTATATAGGTATTTTAGTAAAAGCCTATTTGCAAATCAACTGAAAAGCAGTACGGATATTCCTATTCCTTCTTTAAAAGGAACATAAACACAGAATTTGTAGAGTACAACAGTCACTCTGTTCTTTCTTATATACTTAAGCATATTGTCGCCTACTGTGCACAGTTCTTAACGCCATTATGCTTTTAAAAGGTAATAATGGATCTAGTTAGCCCGGTTGGCGATATGATTGCTGTACGTGATCTCTCGGGTTTATTACCGAGATCGGCCAAAGTAATTGATATGTTAAGAAGTTGGAAAATGAGCGGTGCTGCTTACCGCCGTGCATCAGCAAGCACACCTTTGGTCCTATTCCTGATCTCTCTTCTGTCATGTAGAATTGCCATCCCATCGGACTATAAGAGTCAAGAGTAAGAAAGTTGAGAATTGTGTTTACATACACACTATACTATCGCCTCCGTGGCGCAGCGGTAGTGAATGCGACTGCTGTGCATGAGGTCTCGGGTTCGAATCCTGGATCGGGCCAACAAAAAGTTATTGGGTTTTTCTGTTAAGAAAGCTCAATAGCAGCCCGGAGTTAGGAAGTTGGCGGTGTTAGATACCCCCGTGCCTCGGAAAGCACGTAAAACCGTTCGTCCTGCACCTGATCTCTCTCCGGTCGTGTCGGATTACCGTCCCATCGGATCATGACAGTTAGGGAACAGAGAGTGCACTTTTGTTTACGCACATACTTGTGCACTAAAATATCTCCTGAGCAGATGGCCAGTCTCCGTTAAGACCGGCCGCCATGACCGAAACTCGGTCTTTAGGACATTATAGTATAGCCTCCGTAGATGTCTAGTCTTCGTTAAGATAGTCCGATCTAAAGTCGGGCTGTGCGGAACGAATGGAGAAAAATATAAACTACAAACACTCGAATGCTATACGTACAAACGTTATCCACGTTCCATTCCAATCTCTATCTAACGTCAAAACAAAGTGTGCCTCCAATCAATATATTTATCCATCAAAGAACTCGCTAGCCCTTCTGCCTATCCCAAAACTGACACAGCTACAGTATAAAATAAACAAACATTTCTAATTTGGTACCGCTTGGCACCTAACTCTGTTTATCCATATGTCACTTCCAAACTCGCGACCTGGTTTGTTCCCAGACATTAATCTTTAAGGAAAAAACGATATTGCGTCTATGGCCGCTCGGTCACGTAGACGTGATTCAGTAAGATTAATAGACGCTTCTGAGATTAGACGGGATTGTCAGACATAGAGACGCCATGGGATTTGGTTTTATAATATACTAGCTTTTGCCGGCGGCTTCGCTCGCGTTAATTTAGAATTTGACAATCAATTCGGGTTGTACTTTGCTTGTAATAATATAATTCAATCATGATTCGAAAGACACGTGGCTCCATCTATTATCATAAGAACGTTATTGTTGTTTTCCTAGGAAACAGTAATTTTTTACGAGATGAATACCTTTCATCCCGTAAAAAATTAGTTAAATTTCAGGATGATCGGTTCAGTGGTTTAGGCGTGAAAAGGTAACAAACAAAGAAACAAACATTTTTGCTTTTATAATATTATAGTTAGGATTTTTATGTTGCCTTTAAAAATACAGTCCTAACTAATAGAATAAATGCGAATGTGTCCTGCGCCTGATCTCTCTCCAGTCGTGTCGAATTACCGTCCCATCGGATCATGAGAGTTAGGGAACAGATAGTGCACTTGTATTTGCGCACACACTTGTACACTATAATATCTTCTGCGCGGATGGCCATCCGTTAAGACTGGCCCCCGTGGCCTAAATTCGGTCTGGTGGACATTATTAATATTAAGTATATAATAAACTTATAATAAACCTTATTTAAGTAAACACGATAACATAAATACTTTTGAAACTTGATGGCTTTGGCACAAAAAGTATTTATTAATCGTTATAAGCAATTATAATTTTGATATCACTGCGGATATCTCTTCAGAAAGCTGTCATGGATAAAGCTTAGTCATAAACTTCGTTGACCGTAATGGGACGTAGAGAAAGTCCGTATAAATATTACATTCCTATACTTACGTATATGTTCGTAAACGTATATGGTAGGTCTCTGCCTACCCTATATGTCAGGAATCAGGCATGTCGTAAAAAAGGCGTGCTACTACTAAGAAAAATCGTCTTTTTTCTGACCCGGGTATTGAGCCCAGGATATCAAATTCGGTCACAACCACTAGCGCTAGACGGACGATAAAAAATAATAATAATATTCTACCACATACACACAACACCATCTAGCCCAAACTAAGCAGAGCTTGTACTATAGATACTAGACAATGGATAAACATAGATATATACTTTTTTTTTGTAAATACATACATATTATACATAGAAACACCCAGACCAAGACAAACATCAATGTTCATGCACACAAATGTTTGACTTGTGCGGCAATCGAACATGCGACCTCAGGCGTGGCAGTCGGTTACACTAATCACTACGCCATCGAGGCCGTCTTGGAGTAATAACAGCAGGAAATAATAACAGTTTTCCCCGCGGTTTCACCTATGACCTCGTAGCGTGATGCTACATATCCTATAAAGCAACGTAGGTACCTTTCACAATAAACGGACACATTATTTTACATACATTACTTTGAAAGGTTAGCATGTCTTTTTTACAAAAAGCAATCTCTATCGGGTTTATGATATTAGTATTAATAAGCGTAAAAATATTTGTACCAATGGACTCTTGCGGGTTCGAATTCTACACGAAACCATTATATCTGTGATCCACGAAAATTTGTTCGGAGTCTGGATGTACTTTGTGTCCTTCAATTGTTTGTTAGCCTAAGTGTGGTTTTTGTATTTTTAAATAAACTAACAAAAATGTCAGGAAAAGTCGACCTTGATGGCGTAGTGGTTAGTGCAACCGACTGCCACGCTTGAGGTCGCGGGTTCGATTCCCGCAAAAGTCAAACATTTGTGTGCATGAACGTGGATGTTTGTTTTAGTCTGGGTGTTTCTATGTATAAAATGTATGAATTTACAAAAAAAAATATGTACGAGTAATATGTATGTTTATCCATTTTTTAGTACCCATAGTACAAGCTCTGCTTAGTTTGGGCTAGATGGTGTTGTGTGTATGTCATAGAATATACCTATTATATTAAAGTAATTACTGAAAATTAGTTTTATGGCTTAAAGGCATTCAACGAATTTAAATCATATCGTTCGTATTATTATTATACGTAAATGATATACATACGATATAAAAATTGTCCTTAAAATCTCTTCGTAACCTATACCTTGAAGAAATAAAATCTTTATATTAATTTTTGCTACGATCTGACATAGATTTTGATCTTTTTGCTTCATGCACTTAGCAAATTACAGAAACTATTAACACAAATTCACGCACTTAGTTTAAATATACATTTAAAATGTATATTTAAACTAATTAATTAAATAAATTTTTAATTATAATTGTTAGCATTCGAATATTAAAAGCTTTCTATTGATTGAAATTAAACTAGTATATACGGATTTTATCGCGTTGTTTATTTGACACTTTATTACAAAATTTTGAAAAACTGTTACACTACTATAATCACTATTAAACTTTACTAATTTTAAGCTAATTAAATTATTGAAACTAATTCAAATAGTCAAACCCAAGAAGAAGCAAACCACAGCTAAACTTCATGATACTTTGAGCTCATTCTGCGTAAATAGAAACACCCATGATTAAATTATGTTCGGGTACTTTGAAATAACTACACTGGAACATTGAGAAAACTACCATCTTAGTCTCCCCGTGACCATGGCTGCTGAAAAGCAACCGAAACGTCGGGGAAAGTGTAAACATAAATATAAATAGTATAATAGTATAGTAATAGTATAAATAGTTTTAATAGTTTCAATAATTTAATTAGCTTAAAAATTAGTAAAGTTTAATAGTGATTATAGTAGTGTAACAGTTTTTCAAAATTTTGTAATAAAGTAGGTAGCTGGTAGCGGTTTTTAACCAGTAGTTTGATACAAATACAGCTTACACTTACTCTTTGTAAGTAACAAACCAGATGATCTATAACTACTTTGAAACAGTTACAACTCTCTAATCTAACAGGAATACGATTCACTTAGGTACTTTTCCTTTGATCTAATTCTGGACATACGTAGATGCATCATACAAGATAGAAACTTAAAGCCGTATTGAATAATCAAACATAATATTAGTATAATATTGTCTTCTATTTACGCGAATGTTATTCATTGAAATTAAACTACTATATACGGATTTTATCGCGTTGTTTATTTGACACTTTATTACATAATTTAGAAACTATATAACTATAATATTAGTATTCTAGTAGTTCACAATCTCGAAGAGTATAAAAATTAATTATTTTAAAACATAATTTTCTTTATTTTAACTATCCCTTTTGCAAAAATGACCCCAGACCACCGAAGAGTATAAAAGCGATATATTATTATCGCCGCCAGCAATTCTGTCCGCTAAAATTGACTTATGACCATACTAATACAATTGGCGTCCCCCTAGTGGCGTATCGGTAGTGATTGCATGTGCTGTGCATAAGGTCTCGGGATCGTTTTTTGTATTCAGGTCGGCAAGATTGGTTTTTGTCAAGAAATTCTGATTAGCAGCCCTGTGTCTAGTACTGTGCCCGGTAGATTAGAATACAGTTAAAAGTCAAAAATCATGTATTCATTTAGAACACAAAGTAAATTATGAACGTCAAAGGTGTGGTTGAGTTTACTAATTTACTGAATTTACTTTTGCGTTAGTTGCTAGTATTAGGCGAAAGTTTGAGAAGGAGGTCTGCAAGAAACTCAATAGGCTCATCCGCTATAATCAGGATTATAGAGGACGAGCCTATTGAGTTTCTATTGAGTACCTTCATAGCCAGGTCGAGATAATATCAGGATATTATCTCGACCTGGCTATGAAGGTATGAGATATTATTTTATTATGTCCTATCTTGCATAAAGATGATTGATTTTTTATTTCGTACTTAATGCTACCATGACTTAATTCGCATTCTAATCAAATGTAGCTTTAATCCTGTATGATTGCTCAAACTCAATTTTATCGTTATCGACCCTGCAGTGTAGCCTCTCAAACGTGTGCCAAGTGAAGTAGATCGAAGCTGCACTATACGAACATACTTACTGCTTAAAAATGGCCTAAGATATTTGCATATAAATCCACTTTCTTTGGCCTAATAAACCTGTAATATATTATGTCTCTAGCAGTATAAATTTATCACAATTACTAACACAAGCGTGACTAAGTAAGTGCCTACTTCTTAAAAGTCTAATGTTAGGCTTTAGTTTGCCTAACCCAAATCACAGTTCGAGGTCAGCCTAATACAATCTAAACGGTGACAAGTTAACCTGACTAATGCTATGAGTAACTAAGAAAAGATTTACATATGTAATTAACTTCGGAAAGGTTCACTTTTGTAATAAAAGTGTACGATATAAACCAAATAACTGAACTAATTTGCAACTGAAGACATTCTGACGAAAACATAATATAGTATAAGCTTACGATAATACAATAAAACTATTTGACTTTGTTGAAAACTACTTCCTATACAATGCTTGAACACCCATCCAAGACATCTTTTTGAGCCTTTAAACCCATGAATGAAGTACCATTTCCATGTCCTACACCCATTCTTAGAATGCTAATACCCATTGATGCAGGTACTAATTTAAATAGATTCATGTCTGGCAAAACAACAGGGTATGAATGACAATACACAGGGAACAGCGTCACGTGGATACCACATGGCAAAGGTCGACACCCTTTTGGACAACCACAATCCTGCATTCACCCAAAACCTTATCACTTAAATAATAAAGTCCAAATTTGCATGTATTTTGCGTTTTTTGAAAGTTCATGGTAGGGCTGCTAACAAAATTCAGTTTGCAGTTCTCATCGCTTTTATTTCTAGCACGGTAAGAATCAGAATTGTTTACGCATGATATGTTTTGCTGTTGGTCTTTGGGAGACAGAAAGGCGCACTGGGACAATGAGAATTATAATAAACTGGTCGTTAAGTTAGTATTAATTACTATAGTCATTTGTTGTGCGCATTCCTGACCTTAAACTTAAGAGTGTCTCACGACTTGAGATTGTGGAGGCGGTGCTAAAAGAACGCATGCAGGCTTGTCTGGTATGACAATAATATCTCCCGCTTTGATCTTAAGCTTATCCATACTAACATTATAGAGGTATTATATTTTGTTTGTCTGTATGTAGAGAGTAATCTCAGGGACAACTCAACCGATTTTAAAATCCTTTATATTTCAAAAGCTACCACACTACACTACCTATGACTGATTCATGCTGTGTACATACGAGTATGTATGTTTTAAGGACTACGCAAGAAATGTCGAATGCGGTAGATTTTTTTCTTGTATTGAAATATTTTTGGCATAAATCTGAATATTCTGTCATAGTAAACATTGCCCTGCATTTAGGAATAACACGACAAAGCAATATTTTAAAATGTTTTTACCATCCAAACGCGTCAATGAAATGAATGAATGAAAAAATGAATATGACAATTATTATAATGTCGAATTGACTGTGATTCTTGCGTTTAGCTGAGACTAGCTTTTGACATGTCGTGCATTACTTTGCTCCTAACCCCTTGATGGCTAAGGAAATACGGAGCTGTTTATAAAGTTTTCGGCTGAACACATTTGTGTACATAAGAAAAGCGCTTTTATTGGTCACAGTTTATTTTGCCAACGTTCAACCGATACCAAGCCAATAGGAACTTACTAGATTGCACATAAAGTTTTCGGCTGAACACATTTGTGTACATAAGAAAAGCGCTTTTATTGGTCACAGTTTATTTTGCCAACGTTCAACCGATACCAAGCCAATAGGAACTTACTAGATTGCACATGTTGTAACTAGAAGCTTTATTGAAGAATGTAGAAACCTTTCTAACTTCAATACTGTTGCTATTTATAGCTGCCTACTTCACAGAGAATCCCTTTGTCCTCGGCCTTTCTGTGTTAATTTAAGGATCATAAATAAAGTTTAGTTGACACATATGATGAAGCAGCTGGTGCACGCAACTATTTCCTGGCATTTCTAAGAATCTATGTGGAGATAAGATAGATGCCTTCCAAAAATAGAGACTGGCGAATATCATAAAATACCGGTGAAATTTAAAGATAAGTGATGCATGCACGGTACTTATTTTTAAATTGTTCCAGTCATAGAAAATACTAAACGGTAGGTGTAAGGCTTGAAGGCTTCGGTCTGTCCCACTGACTTGGCCTATGTCCCTTCATAGGCCAAGTCAGTGGGATTTTGTCAATTTTTAGTCCACGGAATAAGTGTCAATGGCTCACTTTAAGAAATGAAGTATATCTGCTCAGTTTCTAGTTCGTTTCATACGTGAGACATGGTAACTGTATTGCTAAGGCATTTTCCAATTACTTGGAGCTTATTTAGCATGTAATCTGTCAAGGTGCTCGGAGACGGCTAATAGACTCCCTCGAAAAACGTTACGTCTTTGTGGTACTAAAGCATAAATATATATAATATAAATTGTGAGTGGTCCAAAGAATGATCACTGAGACTTGTCACCTAGACCCAGACGTGGACAGTTAAATATTATAAATGTATGCCTTTTTTAGGTTTTAAAAGGTGTAACTCATGAGTAAAAACAAACTAAACCGCCGCCAAGCTATTACAATGAACATAAATTAAAATAAAAGAGAGCCTTTTAGGGATGAAAAAAGTATATGTTAGATCTGCATTGAAGTGTTTGTATGTAGCTATTGGTATTTATAACAAGAAGCTAAAACTATGTTTGTATATGCTAGTATAGAGTAAGATACATAATTATCAAAATCCAGAAATTTAATTTTTTATTCTTTTTTTTTCATATTATTTGTAGTTCATTGTTTATCAGCAGGTTGTATTTCCATTTTAATACAGAACTGGTAATAGACTCTTGGCGGAGTTATAATATAACTTAAAAATCGTATTTTTTCCAAATGAATGCACAATTCATTTAAGTCTTATTCTGGTGTCCACTAGTAGGCCTGAAATGGGCTTTCTCCTTTCTGATATTACGCCAAGCAGTTTTCTGCAGACGCAAATAATTTGAAATGAACAGATGAACCAAATAGACAAATAAAACACTTTTTAGTAATAAATACAATACTTTATTTAGTTCTTGTTAGTATCAGGCGGGGGCAGGTGAAGCTTAGCTGCGAGCTCCTGAGGCACATCTAAATATGTTCTCTCTAACCCTACAGTGAGGATCAGGGCTCGCAGACGGTCCACCTCAACGTGGTCTCCTTCGCTAGACCAGACCGTCATAGAAGAGTTGAGTGAAGATGTCTCTCGAAGAAGGTCTAGAATGACTGGCTGGCTGTTAGCTGCTAAGCCAGCACGGACCTGTAAAATAATCAAAGATCAACGGTATGAGGAGAAGAATAATTGACATTTACTCACGTCTGTATATTGTAAATTGGGTGTGAGAAGACCGTAGTGGGTAATTAAGGTACTCTCTATAAGAACGCCTACTGAGATGCGGTTTTATCTCTTAAACACCGTGGGAAAAACAATTTTTTTTTATACAACTATCATTGCAAGCGGGCATATGGCCCACCTGATGGTAAGTGGTCACCGTAGCCTATGGACGCCTGCGACACCAGAGGCATTACTTGCGCGTTGCCGACCCTTTAGGAAAGGAAGTGGGAAGGAGAAGGAGCGGGATGAAATAAAGGGGGTGATTGGGCCTCCGGCACTCTCACTCACCGAACTAAACACAACAGTAGGAATACTGCTATTTCACGTCGATATTCTGTGAGAGGGTAGTCCTTCCCTGGTCGAGCCGGCCCATTCATGCTGAAATCAGCGAGGCTCTATAACTCACACATTGCTACCCCTAAGAAAAAAGCTGCAGTGCTAGCAGGTTCAACGGATAAATATTACTAGATCCAAATTGCTTGGAGCCTTACTTACCAAAGAAACAACCAGAAGCTACGACTGTTTCTACCTCAGGGATAATTGCGCGGCCGGATTCCAGTGTGAACACAGGGAAGGATCCCTTGGCAAGGATCCCTCTGTGCACTACACTTCTTAAATTGAATTTAAGGTGTGTTATGAGTGACGCAATCATAGGCTCAAAGGCTGCTACTACGTCATTGCTCTAATACTCACATTAGTCAAACTTCGGCGGCCGGCGTGTAGTTCTTAACGCACATTTTAGACATGCTTGACGTTTCTTACGCAGTCGCCTGGTCCCCTTTATCGAATGTTAAGGACGTACTCAATGACTATATTATGCCCGTCCCATTATATTAAGAAATATCACTTTATATTATGATTTTGCATACACACTTGCAACACGAATTATATTAGGGCGCATGGTTTTTATTATTTATGGACGAGGAAAGACTGACTAAGAAAGTTTATAAGGCTAGTGTGAATGGAACAGTCGCAAGAGGAAAACCTAGGCGAACGTTTCTCGATCAGATCGGAGGCGTTCTGGACAAAGGCCCGGTTAAGAGCTCCTTGAACCGACGGGCGTGTATGAGCAATGTGATGAAAGTGAATGAAGCCAGAGAAGTGTGTCAGGATCGTAGCAAATGGAAATCCGTAGTCTCTGCCTACCCCTCTGGGAAACAGGCGTGAATCTATGTATGTATGTTTTTATTATTTTATAGATTTTATTCGAATACATTACTATGTGTTCAAATTTTATTCAAATGCAATTATATACACACGTACCTTTTCTTTTAACACAGATAAATATTTGGTTCAATACTTACAGGAAACGTAACAGTTTGGTTAATATGGTGTTCGTTAATCATTCGGAGCATAGTGCCGATCTGTTCTCCGCTATACTCTCCCTCAGTAATGTTCCCGCCGTAGTCGGTGGTCCATCCCACTGAGAGGACAGCGCGAGGATACTTGGAGCCTAACTCGAGGAACTTGGCAGGATCTACAGGCTTCGTAGCAGAGTCTACTGGACCTGGCAGGATGTCAGCATTCAGCCACAAGGGAAAGGTTAACTGAAACAAAATTATTTGTGAAACATTGTAATTTACTATCCTATTTGATATTTTTTTTGTTATATGACGATGTTATATAGGTATACAGAGGGTACACCTTATTCCTTCTTAAATATAAAAATTAAATTTGTAAGTAATTTCTCACATTCAGTAAAACTATAATATAAAAAATATCATGCCTACTTCTAATATAACTGTACCTATGATTGCAGTAGCATATTGAACTTTGTCTAAAATAATTGTTTTTTGAAGGACATCTCCTAAACTAGGAGTACATCCCGTGTCCCGTGGATCTTTACAAATACCTAAATAAATAAAGAATACCTAAAAATTGTCGGCCTCGATGGCGTAGTGGTTAGTGTAACCGACTGCCACGCCTGAGGTCGCGGGTTCGATTCCCGCACAAGTCAAACATTTTTGTGCATAAACATGGATGTTTGTCTTGGTCTGGATGTTTCTATGTATAATATGTATGTATTTACAAAAAAAAGTATATATGTATGCTTATCCATTGTCTAGTACCCATAGTACAAGCTCTGCTTAGTTTGGGCTAGATGGTGTTGTGTGTATGTGGTAGAATATTATTATTATTATTGATTCAACAACTATTAGTGGTTTAGCAATTTTTTGTCTGAAGTATCAAACCCTCACCCTACACCATATTATCATTAATTGCCGTCTCTGCATGCACATTGTCATTGCATGCGCGATAATGAGACAAATCTATATAATCTGTAATGCTCTATCTCTTTTTCGTGCATGCTATGACAATGCTTTGAGAGATGGTAATAAGACCAAAGGTAGATTTGGCTGCTCCACTTCTTTAACGAAACCGCTGGCTCATTACTTAGTGGTTAATTTGTAATGTTTAACTACTATAAGATTACCAATATTAACGAGGAGTAATTCTTGTCAGACGACCGCAACGAAACCTTATTTGTTTTGAGTGTTTTCGTAACATTACGCAGTTGTAACATAGTAAGTGTGTGTCGCAAGGGAGTACTGCGGAAAGGACAGCCTTTAACTTGTAATTACACAAATATCGTAAGGTGGGTGGACCATGTAAGGCCATACTCCTTCGAAGACCAATGATAAAAAGTCATAGTTATTGCCATGTGATGACAAATGCCTTCTACTCACTCTAATACATTAGATCGAAGGGTGTTAGTATGAGAAGAAGGCATTCGTTATCATATGGCAATAACTACGACTTTTTAATAATTGGCCTTCGAAGAAGCATGGCCTTCCATGGCCCACCCACCTTACTCAGATTACAGACTTACAATGATATAGAACTAGACTCAAACTAGTTAAACTCTTGCTTGTTTTCCCAGGGGGTCGTTAGAGACTACAAATATATACTTCTGCTTTAACCAAGTAAACAACATAGTTAGTTGCGGATAGTATAATTTCAATAATAATTTGTTATAATAATAATAATATTCTATCACATACACACAACACCATCTAGCCCAAACTAAGCAGAGCTTGTACTATGGGTACTAGACAATGGATAAACATACATATTTTTTTTTGTAAATACATACATATTATACATAGAAACACCCAGACCAAGACAAACATCCATGTTCATGCACACAAATGTTTGACTTGTGCGGGAATCGAACCCGCTACCTCAGGCGTGGCAGTCGGTTATACTAACCACTACGCCATCGAGGCCGACAATTATGTTATGATTAGTCAAACACATTTTTGAAGTGAAAACTTCTTTAAGTGCGTTGAGCACTTCTTGGGTGAACAAAAATCATGGAACTCGCGTCATCGTCACGCTTCCACGCCTTATTACTTTTTTTTTAGAATATTAACAATATCTCAGAAATGGTGCGTCCTTTTAAAAAACTAACGTAATTTTGACCCTCTTAATAGCCTCTAAGAGAGTATCAGGAACTAGCAGCCGATTTTTTTTTTGTTGTTTATAAAGAAGTGTTTATGATCAAGGATTAAAGTTTTCACTTCTATCGGCAGTCCCAAAAGACAGCCCCAAATTTTTTTTATCATTGAGATAATGTCGTATATTCGTTTGCCTTCCTAATTTTATTTTATCCTTAGGATTGTTATTGTAATATTAACAAACAACTCTATTAGTTACTAATACAAAAAATATATATTTCAAACACATTTTTATCATTATCTTAATGATAAAAAATGTGTTTGACATTATATTCCTTTTCCTTCCTAATTTTATTTTATCCTTAGAATTATTATTGTAATATTAACAAACAATTCTATTAGTTTCAGATTGTTCGCCGTATAAACTTTCGAGATAAAGTAGGATGGCTTTTTTATGACTTGTAAAGAAAACAGACATGTTTTAATAATATATCCGTTTGAGCTGTTACGACATCTTAAAACACATAGCGCCTTCAATGCTGATAGAAATATGTATGATTTAAAAGTTTTAGTCATGTACTAATAACTAGTCATAAATATTACTGACTTGGTTCAGTATCGGTGTTCAGTCGCGGTCCAATCAATAAGATTATTTAAACATTCAAATTAAATATAAATCACCTCATTAGTTCATATTTCTTTCACATCTGTGTAAGCTATTTATAAAGTAACATGACCTCTTCATGGCATATTACCTTGGAAAACTTAATCAAATAATTCAATCTGGGAATGACTAAAGATCCAAGTTCAATATCAGCATAGCGGCGATATTAACTGGGCGTATCACCCGGAACAGGCGAAGCCGAGGGATGATTACAAATGATAATGATACGCAGAAGATGCCGACGCACATGTTGCGCAAGAGTCGATAGGCTTGCTATACACTGAAAGCGAGACGATTGCGATATGCTAGCTACGAAATCGATATTATATTTTTATTATTATTTATGAGAAGTAACTCTATACATTTTATAAGAAGACCAAATAACAGAAGGACGTGAATATGGCTTAAAGAGAAAAAAATTGTAATTTACATTAACTGGATGTTGAGTGATTTATTAATTAAATCACTTATCATCCAGTTAATGTAATTATTTTTTTTTTCTCTTTAAACAGTTACTTCGTCTCTGTACTCAGTACCAAGTGCTGTAGATTTAACCCAAAGACATGACATAAATGCATGATTCACCATGATAATACACAATATATTTTTATGTTATGTATATAATAATATTTTGTTGAATTATTATAATAACTTCTAACTTCATTACTACACAAAGCATAGTCATTGTGGCCTCCCGAACCGTCATCGTTAAAGCTAAGCTAACACGTTTATCGCTTTGCGTTCGCTCGCGTTACTCTTGAGATACATCAATACCTAAAAGGGCATAATGACCGTGAATCATTCCTTTGTAAAGACTCTCTCTGATTACTACCAATTGTTCTTGATTAACAGCTACTGTCTTCAACGGCGGCGGCCGCCGGGCAAATGCTTGACGAAATCTTTTAACTTGGTTGCGCCTGTAATAGCCTTAGCAACTTTGTAAGCTTACTAGCTTAATATGCTTATATGTTTGCGGTGGCGCGAGTCGATTGTTTTTATGCAATAATGCGAAAGCGATACGCGTCTTTGGTGCGCCCGATACGTGACAGCACAAACAGCGTCCCGAGTTCCTGACTATGACAGCGGACAGACAGGACTGTCCGTTTATTACACGTTCTAGTGACTTGCATGTCGTCTACAACAATAATAACTAATTTAGATATTAACGTTTAGAATAAACATTATGTTTACTTTAATATGTGAGTCTTTGTAACTTTTCAACTTCTGTGTGCATAAGCTCGAAGGAGCTCGTTCCTTTCACTTTTTTTTTGCTAACATTCAACGGGTTAAATAAATATTTTTTTATTGGAACGAAGTTCCTTACGGCAGGCTTGGAGGGGATAGGGATTTTGCTGCGCGACCGAACTGAAAAAAATGTGATAGTAAAACCGTAAGAAAAAATCCGTGGAAAAAAGTGCGTGGAATAAAACCGTTAAATGAGCACGATTTTTTTTGCAATTTGTGTCGATTCTACATTAGCCGAAGGAACTTCGTTCCTACCTGGTGTCCCACGACACCACATAATTTTTTTATTATAAGAATCATTCCCACACTACTGGTATAAACCAGTAGTGTACGTTATTGGTCTAAAGACCTTTCTATTAGAAACGCCCAGCTAGTCTTATTCAATATATTCCTCGCGTTTCAGCACAAATATTCAATAGTTGTATTGTTGAATTGACGGTGGTTCCTGCGCTCGGCGATCTTAGTCATTTGACACGAAATCATATTATTTAGTATTGTCTCGCGTTTATACAAATACTATATACAGAAAATAACTTAGAAATTAAACATAGAATATTTTCAGTACATTTTAAGTTTAATAAGTTTACTTTTTATCTAATTATAAGCACACTTTCCTAGACGTTTCGATTACCTTTCAGCAGCCATGGTCACGGCCGCCGTGATTAAAGTGGTGTTCGTTCAGATATCTTGAGGTGTAAAGTGAAGTTCTCGAGGAACACTAATTGTATTTATTTCGAAGCTACTGAAACGCTAGATAAAGGACTGAATAAAATGGTCTTTATTTCTTGACAGAAAAAGTACAATATTTTCTTGGGTCTGAATCGGGATTTGTAACCGAGACCTCATGCACAACACTCACATTCACTACTGCTGCGGCACCAATGCAGACAAAGTGTAAATGTAAATAGTTCAAACTAATATTATGATCCTAACTAATATTATAAAAGCGAAAATGAGTTTGTTTGTTTGTTACCTTTTCACGCCTAAACCACTGAACCGATCATCCTGAAATTTGGTATATACGTTGTCAGGTGTATAGAAACGGACATAGGCTACCTTTCATCCCGAAAAAAATTACTGTTCCCGAGGAAAATAACAATAACGTTCTTATGATAATAGATGGCGTCACGTGTCTTTCGAATCCTGATTGAATTATATAGTTAATTATAAGCAGAGTACAACCCAAATTGATTGTCAAATTCTAAATTAACGCGAGCGAAGCCGCGGGCAAAAGCTAGTTACTTATATTCGTCTCTAATAGCATCGCAAAATGCAGTAGGTCATACTCTGTACACAGGACAAATAAGGCAGTCGCTCTTCATTTTAATTATTATGTATTCCTTTTTATCTTTATTCCGCTAGGTCGGTCCAAGGACAGTGCGGTAAATTCCCACATGTGCCAAATCTCTTGTTTGTAGGCGTATGTCATTTTTTTCAGTAACACTTAGCTGTGAGCCGGGCCGGGTGACGGGTCTAACAAATGTGCGGTGGCTAGAGACATATGCGCCGCGGTACATCTTTGTTGTTCCTGTGGGGCCATGGGTACAGCGGCAAAAGATAAATAGGGCGGCAGTAATATAAAAAAAATATTTAATAAAAATGGCTGCCTCATTACGGTCCTCCAGACCCAATTTTAGCCATCTTATCATAGACTAATCATTGTGCAGGAAATATTTTCCTGCACAAATGTACGCGAGCACAAGTGCTCTCTCTTTCCATAACTCTAGGTTTCATATACCGCTAAGACGACTATCGACTCTAGGTGCTTTGTTAAGCATAGAGGTGTGGAACATCACCAACTGCCTAACTCTATGACATTGTGCTAATCTGACCGGGATTCGACTACGAAACCTCATTCACAAAAGTCATATTTACTATCGCGCCACCAAGTCAACAACGCTGCTCCGTATTTAACACATGAAAAAGATTTATACATAATAATATATTTATATGTATATTATATGTAAATCTTCTTCTATAACGGCGTATAGTAATAGCTGGGAACTTTGCGGTACCTGTACCTAGAATATACGAATCTTCAGCTAATACATAGCAAAATATTTGCAGCTCTACTCTAGGGTTACCATCACCAAGCTAACAAGAAATTTATTAGTAAGTCTAGTTTAAGTAATTACTTTAACTCGCTTAATGGTCTGGTTGCTGCGATTTAGCTTAACTGCAAACCGCGATTGATTTATGCCATTGTTTTATCATAAAACCAATTGTATAATCGTGCTTTTCTACAGTACTCCGCGGTGCTTATAGCCCCAACCTCACACACACCGACCACACAAGATGTTGTTTTAAATTCCTGATTATTCTCACGCTATGTCATTATTTCAATTAAGACATCTACCAGACACTTTATAATATAAACAGCAACATATTTCCTGCTTAATAGAATCCATAATCCTATAGCAAATTAGATCTAGAGCCTTTTGTAACTAATAGAGCAATATAAACTTTAAGTGTTGGAAATAAGGTCTAGTTTCAAATGGTTGTAATGCCCGTGGTATAGGGATCGCCATGAGAGGTTTTGGAAGCCATTACTAATTTAAAATGATGACTAAATTGATTCCTTTAGGGATAGATTGTTATAATAATTATTTAATAGTAAGTATCGCCTATCAACTATTAGCTTATTTGGACGTATTTCTGAAAAACGTTCCAACCCACAAAGTTAACATTTTGAGATAATCGTGATTGAAGTTCAATCCCGTATTGCTTCTTCATACATGTGGGTTGGGCTACTAAGTCATGATTTGAATTTTTGGTATTATTAGCAAACTACTCACGGGGTTACCCGTAAGTAGTTTGCTAATAATAACTCGATTTTGACCCGAGTGTGGATTGGAACGTTTTTCAGAAAGTATATCCATTTTTGAGGGAGGTAGAGCACGCTTTTATCATCCTCTCGAACATGAATAAGCGTTATATTATACATAAGACCGTATGTAACAGTCTGTTGCCTTCCGGCAGTAAGTAGCAGTTGGTACCGAGGTCCGTGCCCGAGGTGAGGGCTGTATGCACAAGTAGTGGCAAATATACGCGGTACAGTAATCAGCAATTTTATACATGAGGTAGGACCTGTAAATTTTACCTACATTTAATTTATGTCCTCCGATCGTAGCAGTACAAAATTATTGACAGTGATTTGATTATATTAAAAATGTATATCTTTTATTTGAGAATAGTATACATTATGCATAAATGGGTCTCTTTATACTGACAGTTTTTCTTAACGTTTATTAAAATTAATGTATTGATGTCAATTATCAATAACAACATGTTTTATTAATAATTTACTTCAATATATTTTCATTGACTATGTCATTGTGTTCAGAATGTTTTTAATTTTATTTCTGCATAAATACATGAATTTGGATAGTTTTGAGCAACAAGCTACCAAATCATACCTGGCCAAATCTTTGTTTAAATCAAACTACTACAGATAATTGCGAAATATGATATAATTTGGATTCATCACTAGAACTAATTGACGAAATAGTTTGCATGAAAAATACTATATTTACTACATACAAGTCTGCTAACCCGCACTGGGCCAGCGTGAAGGACTATGGTTTAACCCTTTTTACACAGAGAAGAGGCCCTTCCCAGCAGTGGGACAGTTTATAAACACGGCTGATATAATATTTAAAAAAACTACGAATAAAACGACAATTTCATAGACCAAATCTCTTGACTTTTTGTTCTGATAGGGTAATGACCTTTACCACCATGTCCAGTGCTTAGCATGCATGTGAAGGCTCGATGATTGCAATTGCATAATTACAGCCGTACGTTATTACCTGACCACTGAGCACTAATCATAAAACCTTGATCATTTCTTACGATATGCAGGAAAAGTAATAATGGCCTACGATACGGGTGGTCCTCACAAGGTATTCTTCAAATGAACGTTAGTCTTTGTGTCTTTTAGTACTACTGTCTATGTCGTAAACGTGCACACAGCTTACCTAGAAAACCGTAAAGAGCTGTATTGGATGGAACTCATGTCTATAAATTCTCGGGTCGGATAAAGTGTCATTGTGTTTTTCTGTCAAGTAGAAGTCTTAGTAGAAGTACGGAGTCTAGAACTATGCCCCGTAGTCAAAAAAAGGCTCTCTGTTACATACCGTTACGGATCTAAAACCATAATTGGCAAATAACATCAAAATAATATCATCCCTGTATTAAACTCTCCCGCTGCGGGTAGGGGCCTCTTCTCAGTGAAAGAAGGGCAAGGTTATTGTCCACAGCCCAGCGCGGATTGGAAGACTTCATATTATTATATCTTCGAGAACATTATGGAGAACTCCCAGACATGCAATTTTACTCACAATATTTTCTTTCGCCGTTAAAGCTAACGATAATTTAATATTTAATACGCACATAACTTGGATGGCGTAGTGGTTAGTATAACAGATTGCCACGCCTGAGGTCGCGGGTTCAATTTGCCGCACAAGTCAAACATTTCTGTGCATGAACATGGATGTTTGTCTTGGTCTGGGTGTTTCTAATTATGATATGTATGTATTTACAAAACAAAGTATATAAGTATGTATGTTTATCCATTGTCTAATACCCATAGTACAAGCTCTGCTTAGTTTGGGCTAGACGGTGTTGTGTGTATGTGATAGAACAATATTATAGAATATTATTAAAAGTCAAAGAGGTGCTTAACGATAGCCTTGGGATCGAGCTCAAGACCTCTGCGTGGCAGTCCAACGGTCTTCCACTACCTAGTGGAAGGGCAGCAGCGATAAGCTTATCGCTGCTGCCCTTCCCCATGCTATCGCTAAGCTAATTGGCAAAACTTAGGTGTAATAGACCTATGCCTACCTTAAATAATTTAAAATTAACTTACCTGCGGCTTACTGTATTGCGCGATGAGGTCCTGACTCTTCTCATAAGCATCTATGCTCTTGAAGTCAAGCTTCACGCCCTTCTGCTTGGCATTCCCGTTGTTGTGCTGTGCCACGGTTGACAAGAAGTCGGAAAGGGAAAGATCCGAGGTGGTCGCTGGAGGATGCGCCATGATTGGGATTGGAGGACCATCCTTGCCGTGTAACGTGCCAAGGACGATATCGGCTTCCAGCATGCAAAGATCGCCTGGAAATTACATGGAACTTTTAGATGGAATAAGAGAATCTCAGGATTCCGTACAAACTGCAACAGACTAGCTGGGGTGATTGATACCTCCATTCAATAATCTACAAATAGCCAATTAATTATGTGTTTGGCTTGTGCTACATACAGCCAAATCACCAACAAAAAATTTGGCTCGTGGTTGTGGTTCGGCTTAAGGCGTATGGGGTATGTAAGGGTTTGTTGATACCGCCAAGTAGATCTCCAAACGTTGGCCCAACACGCTGGCCCACTACCTTGGCCCAATGTGTACAGCCGCTTTTAGATTAGCAAAGATTTTATTTATAACGATTGTTTTTAGCAATGCGATTAACAGTTTGTATCCTATGCAGTAGTTGCATGGTGACTTCTGTTCGAAAGGTTGCCAATACGCCAGAAATACTTATTTGGTCTATTCAGGAATCGATGATCTGGAGTGACTGTAGGCAACAGCACCAACTTACACCGAGTAGTGAAGCAATATTTTGTATTAAGACACGCCCTTCTATTCCGAACCAGGAACAACCCAACATTCTAATAACAACTATTTGTAAAAGCTAAATATTTCATAACATCGATTGTTTTCCAAACAGCAATATTCCTAACTACAGTTATTAGTACATTGTTTGACAAAACAAGTCATTTGATCGCGTTCATACATCGTAGTGTATGCGTGAAGCCCAAATCTGTCAAATGGGTAATTGTTATTAATCGTTCAATTCCATGAACTACCAATGTGCAACACGAGACGGTTATTTTAGATGCAGTTTGTCACAAGTTACAAAAAAGTACAAGTTTTGAAAGTGTGTAGTATGTACAGTATTGTGGCGTGAAATAAAACATAGTAACAATAATTAAATATTTTGTACTAGGATGGATTAAGCATATAATATTGTCTTCTGTTTACGCGAATGTAATGGACCAACCACTACCTGAGATTTGACAAACCACAGATGCTCGCTAAAGAACACCGATTCCTGCCAAGGATGCTTCGCGAGGCTATTGAGATCAAGAAACATCCTAATTTCAATAGAGAAGATGGTTGGAGTGTACCACCAGCTTGGGATCCAGTAATTCAAATAGTCAAACCCAAGAAGAAGCAAACCACAGCTAGACTTCATGATACTTTGAGCTCATTCTGCGTAAATAGAAACACCCATGATTAAATTATGTTCGGGTACTTTGAAATAACTACACTGGAACATTGAGACAACTACCATCTTAGTCTCCCCGTGACCATGGCTGCTGAAAAGCAACCGAAACGTCGGGGAAAGTGTAAAAATAAATCTAAATAGTATAATAGTATAGTAATAGTATAAATAGTTTTAATAGTTTCAATAATTTAATTAGCTTAAAAATTTGTAAAGTTTAATAGTGATTATAGTAGTGTAACAGTTTTTCAAAAAAATATGTAACAGTGTCAAATAAACAACGCGATAAAATCCGTATATAGTAGTTTAATTTCAATGGATTAAGCATATGCAAAGAATGGCCGACAAAAAAATATTACGTAAGTGTATTAGATAAATGAAAAATGGCGGCTTTCTTGTCATCATCTCTCAGCTCATCAGCTTTCTCTCTCTGAACTGGTAGAAAAGGCCTAGTGAAGAGTATAATAATCCTATTTTTTAATAATAATAATAATAATTTGCATTTAATTTAATTTACAAATACTGATAATTTTATTAAGTTTGCTGAAGCTATTCATACATCTGTATGACGCAAACATCTTCTCAGAAAGATTAACTTTTACTAAGTTCAAATATTCAACAACCACCTTTGACACTTAGTGCTGCTCGCATCCGACAACTATTTTATTGCTATGTTACTAAAAAAATAACGGTTAATGTATTTTGAAATAATTGTATAAAAATTAGGTACAACTTTCTCTTATTATTACAAAATGAAAAACTAAACAAACTGACTACAACGAAGTAAAGTTAAATTTAATTCATAATTATTCCATGTCATCGCCAATATTTTAAAACTTGGACCACAAGTCATCGATCCTAGTGTTGCCACACTCAATCAAATCACATTATTCTCGCGCTAACAGCCTCTACTCTCTCTATCACACGCTTTTGATCAGAAAGGGACAGTTAACATTGTTGATTGATAGGTGGCGCAGCTGGTAGAATTCTTGGTAGGAATGTTGTTTAATGGTAATATTATGAAGCTTAATTGGTGTTAGCTATTCGCATCTAATGCCATGCTTTTATGGAGTATAATTTTTATTTTATGACTCGAGTTATGGTTTGATAATTATAGTACACAATTAAACGATTTTTATGCTTTTATTATTGTTAATGTTTTTTTTAACAATTATCATTGGACTGTCTTAGTCATTGTATTGTCTTCGTCCTGAGCTTTTGAACTGACTTTTTGCAACAGACACAGTGCTCCAAGTAGCTATGTAAATAAATCTAAATTAACGTGCAGCATGAGTCAGTCAATACTATTATCTCCTATGTATATTAAGTCAATATAATCTTATCTAGCCAATGAAAAAAGTACTGTTTCTGGACCCGACAAACAATGTATTGACAAACTAGTTTAGACAAACAATGTAGATATTATGTTATTTAATATTAAAAATAAATCGTTTTATTTGTTATTTGGATAGGTTCATTGTGAATTAGTTCCAAAAGTATAATTAATTTCGTTGGATACATTTTAAACCTTTCGTCCTAATAAATAAATCAAATGAAGTGGATGACCTAATTTAATTTAATTTGGTAGTTTAAGTTTAAAGTTCATGTCACTTAACCTTCGTTGTTTTTCTTCACTTTACATGCAAACAATTTGCGTACGGACTAATAAGCGTTTGCACAAAATATACTCAAAGTTATTAATAAGTCCAAGGAATTGTGAATCTCTCTTTTTATGTTAAGCCTTTTTAAGGAAGGTTGCTGTAATAATGGCAACGTTTTGACAATAATTTAAAATTGCTATCTTTTTAAACGAAGTCAAGTCTTTATCCCTTCCGCCATCTGTGAGCGAGTGAGTTTAGAATTTAAAAGTGTCCATAGACTTTGGTAACTGCACACCACTATACGGGTAGTATGCTTGCTTGCCATCTTTGTAGTATAAAAAAACAACATTTAAACCAATTTATTTTATCATGGTCACTGAACATAGATATTACAATAAAACCAGCTTTGGCCCAGGGCTTTACTCAGAATAGGTATTTATTTTCTGGATGAAATGAATCTCCTATGTCCTTTCCTGTACATCTAACAACGTGTATACGAATTTTCATGATGATCGGTGGAGTAGTTAACGCGTGAGAGCGTAAAAAACAAACAAACTGACATTCGCATTTATAATATAAGTTAGAATTCCGAGTCATACTCAAAATGGTTTTGTGGCTTTTAACATAAGTATGACAACACTGAATAAGATTATTGAAAACGAAGGAACTAACATACTTCACACAAATTATGGACAAAATTAAGGTAGATCTACCTCAAATAAAATGGGATACAATATTGATTAACAGCATAAACAGCGCATTTTAGCGACAAATATTAATAGCCGACAATAATTTGCTTCAATTTAAATATTTTAGTCAGTTATTCATAAAATACTGATACAAATTTGTGTAATGTTCAACTACAATATTTCGCTGACTGTACAATCATAAAATTACGATTGCTGCATGTTTTGATAAATAATATTTTAACACATGCCAATATTCAATATATTAAATAATACTTAAAATAACACACTCAGGATTTCCCTGTTATTTTAGTACATGCATACAAAAATAGTTTATCTACATTATTACTTACTTGCTAAAGCCGCACCCAAATATGTTTTATTGTTGACGGCATGAGCCCAGGTGACTGTGGTCAAATTCCTCATATTTTCCTCTTCAGACTTCACCACGACGGCTGCAAAAAAATAAATTGAATGATTTTATTCCATAATAATAATCTCAAACCTTGGTAGGAATTTATATTCCACTATAAAATAACTGGCAGCACTGAGTAATGAATGTCAAAAATTCTACCACAATAAGCACAATATTTTAGAAGTATTTCACTTTTCTTTTACTGACAACATTCAACAGTAAACGTCATGAATTGATAATGTATAATGAAACCGGAAGATATTAAATTTGATAACATTCATTTCTGTACCTAATTTCTTTGGATAAACAAAGAAATCTTGAATACCATAACAATGCTTTCCACGTTACTATTTTACTTTTATTGGTATAGCATCGAGTCACTGCACTTGATTCTAAATAATGTTATAACGAACAAGAAAATAACCTCAACATAACAAGACAACAAAGAAAGCCAACTAACCTTTACACCTGCTATCGGCGTTAGTCTATGATTACGAAGAATGTAATTTTCTTAGTTATCTTTGTGTTATGTATCGAATTTCACTCAAATTACTTATGTTTTGACTTTTTGTCAAAACAGAATGATGATTTTATTTCTTTGCTTTGGAAACGAGGCTTTTTAGGACGTAATACTTATTTCGGATATCTATTCTAAATACGCTTATTACGTGTTTTGTCAGACTTGAAATTTTTATTAGCGTAATTTTATGCCTGCCTTGTAAATTTTGTTTTTTATAGTTATTGATTGAAGTTACTGCACGGTGCGCTCCATTTCGCTTTGAATATTGCAACAATTCGCACATCAAAAGGAGTTACAATGTTGTTTACGAATATTAAATTGAATGGGTGTATATCCACGATGATATATTTGGTGTTATAAAGGTTTGCAGAACTGTTTGATCTGGCCGGAAACCTACTGACTCATATTTAAGAGAAACTGTGAAATTAGGTTATCTTGTTACAATATTGGCGCACAGATTTAGCTCATATTTAGGCTGCTTTAAAATACGATTCTTGTGAGATGATTAATTTTTATATTATGTAATGCGTTGAACATCTCATAAAATATATTGCTTATTGTTAATTGTGCAATATTAGAATAAACTACTCATAAAAAGCAATAAACGATATTTTCTTGATGATGTTATTATGAAATATAAATGCGAGCAGTAAATACCTGCATAATGTATATAAATAAACTATTTATACATAATGTATTTACTAATGTTATCTTTACTAATATCTAAAGAGAATATTATATACGTTTAGATAGGTTAAGCAACGATGTCCTAGTTAAATCTAGATTGATGACCAAATTATTAATAAAGTCACTCTTTCAGGGTTAAATGAGTCTCTGAGGCCTATATCAGTAGCACTGTTATGAAATCATAGCAGTGCAAGGGTTAAATAAACATATTAGCGTTGAGAAACTTTAAATACTTTTAATACAAATACTCTTATCTCTAAGCAAATGTTTCTTATAAGTATTATATTTTAAAGCATAAATTAGAAAAACAGCCATCAATATTGTAATATTGGAATAGCTAAATTATTATTTTTTATTTTATTAAAACGCTATTTATGTTGTTGATTTTTGCATACTTCCAAGTTATCATAAGAATATGCCCCTCCTAATACTACGCGGTTATTGCAAGGGAATTGGCACTTACGAGAAGTATTAGGCGGAGATCTCAGAGCCGGCTATATAATTATGACAATTATATAGCAAAAACTTTAGTTGCGCTTAAATGACGTAGGTTTCGTCGTTAGGATCGTGTACTATGATACTTTTGCAAGATTGCAAATTGCCAAACCTTCAGAAATGGATTCATTGTGGTGACACCGCAAGGGACATATATTACACTAACCATCTGCTACCAGTATACCGCTCCACAAAGACCCTGGCAATCTAGTTCACAACACAAGCGTTTTTCTATAGAGCGGATGTACATCCTCAGTTGGGCTAAACCAGTTTGAGCAAAATCCCAGATTTAAGTGTTTCAATTATGCACTACCACTTATAGTTTTAAGTTTGGGACTTGTCTAAGTTCTAGCTAGTCAAATAATTAAAATCTCTAACAACAGAATTAATTACTTAAATAAAACTGTGTGAAATTTAGATCACTTTGTTCAAAAATAAGAATTAAAATCATTTAAAATTCAATATTTACAAATTTAAGAATTAAAATCATTTAAAAATAAACAAAAATCTTTTTTAACTAATCTTTGTAATTAAGACTAAGAATAAGACCTATATATTGAGATCACATAAAAATAATGTCAATGTTTAAATATTATCCCATTTTTGACCATACAATGGCCGCATATAATAATAGATAATAATAACCATTTATTTCGCGTGGCATAGACATGGGCTTGAATCATTATAAATGGGTAACTTGAAGCAATCGCATATAGGTACACGTAGGTACCTACTATCACCTCAAAAAACTAACTACGAGATAGAAATAAAAAGCTATATTTTATCCTAAATGATGCTGTATATGTCGATACACTACGCGTGCAAAGCTGCTGGACGTATTTAATTACTACCTTTAACACGAAAACAAAACGGTTATTTGATGAAAACGCCTTTAGAATTGTTAATAGCAACACGTCTAAACATAATTGCTATTTTAAAATTGTAGGAGTCATATTAATAGAAGAACAATAATAAAAACCATCATTTAATAAGATTGATTGATTGATTGATAAGATTGATTGATCGATTGATTGTTTCATTCATTTACAATTTCTTAATTGGAGATAAGCCATATAATTCTAACACAGTAGAGAAATCTTATGTTACTGTTGGCCAATATTGTTACGAAGTTCTTTTATTTTGTAACGCTTGATCCCACGTATTTATATCACTAATTGCCAATAAGATCGCAAAAATTTGGTCATAATCGCCATGACAGTCGTAGTGTTCTACCCATTGCGCAGTCAATTCACTGACTACATTTGCAATATATGTATACAGTCAATGTAAATAAAACCATCTCGGTCTTTTCTAGCTAAGCCTTGATTGAACGGATAACTACAATTTGTCACAAAAGCCGTTAAAGCCGAGCATGCATCGTGACTTCCTGCAATTATATAAAACTAGCTAACGTCCAGAGACGCGAGTATCAGTCCCTCGTGATAATTTTATACACAGCCAAGGTTCCAACACCAGAGGAAACGAACACTCGTTTTTTTTATGATACCTATATCATATAGGCAAACGAGCAGACGGATCGCCTGATGGTAAGCGATTACCGCCGCCCATGGACACCCACAACACCAGAGGTGTTACAAATGCGTTGTCGGCTTTTTAAAAAGGAGTACGTTCTTTTCTTGAATGTTTGTAGGTTGTATTGGTCCGGAAATACCGCAGGCGACAGTTCATTCCACAGTTTAGTCGTGCGAGGCAGATAATTATCATAACGTATAATACATATAATACAATAACGCGTAATGCCAGTAAAATTGCTGCTGTGCTGGTAGTGTAAGAGTCAAAGACTTCTGATACCTTGCAAACAGCACAGCGCTACTGACCGTAGCCACACAACAAACAACCTGGTGATGGTTGTGGTGGTTAAGCAAAAAGCTAGGTTCTAGCAAGAATCTCGACATGACTAAAATGTCTTATCTTATAAGTTTAAAAGGTACTTTCCCCAAACATATTGGGCTCAGTTTCTAATTTAACGTATTTGAAGGTTTCGAACTTCACGATTATTTACTTGTAGATTATTTCAGATTCGATCAACGGTTTAATATAATTTTACCACTTACAGAAAAACCATTTCAGGATGAATTAATTACCAACTTATTACCTATGTATAAGTTACTACTAAGTTTTAGTTGATTGATTTAAATCATTGACTATAAATTTGACACAATTGTATTTGCAAAAAAATAATTGATGCCCAATTGCTATTAACCTTTAGGCGGAGAGGAAAATTTCTGACGAGTATACAGATTCGCTTGGAAGCAGTATGTCAATAGTTTTTACGACTAGTCAAATGAAATCATTTTGAATGTGTTTTTTTGCCACATAGTATTTCATATGTATAACCTAACCATGAGGAGTTTGACAAATCTAGACGCTATTAATAAAATGTATAAATAATCGATATTCTTTTATATTCTATATATTAGATGTGAACTGCTCAGCAGACTCCCACAGTTTCTATATAAATCATGAAATTCATCATTCAGATACTAATTGTTTGTGTGTGATTAATGATTATGTTCCCGTACCGTTTTTATGGTTTATTTTTATTAGGTACGTCCAGGTTTGATTGCACATAGCACATATATTAATGGAAGTGAAAAAATTCAGTCGTTAATACATATAAATACTATAAAGCTGTTATAGATTAAAACAATTTTCCAAGCAACTTTGTGCCACGGATCACGGATTTCGATATTTAATTATATTTAAATAATATTTGATTAATTAAATTTAAATCATCAAATGCTAGTTAATTAAAAAAAACACTATCAAATAAAAAAAAATATCTTTATTACTACCAAAATCCAAAAATATTTTGTTTAAAATATTGATCAAAGTTACTGTTACAGACATGGATTATTAAAAGACGATAAATCTCTGCGAGTTTATAGCTATATTAACACACAAACAAAACTTGGATCACATTGAATCAGATACTTAATTAACGATAAATGGATAAAAAATAAATATAGAAAGTCACGTAAAAAACAATTCCTATTGTAATATAGGAATTGTTTTTAACACTCAACGGAAGTTATCCATAGCGGAAAATTTCACAATATATTTTATACTCCAAAAACAATCAAAATTTCTTTATCAATATCGAAAGGCAACTCACCTGCTATAGCCAAAACGAGTAATCGAATCATATTTATTTATTTCTTTTACAATATATTTTTCACTCAAAGAGTTTTCATATCTCGACGTAGCCCGTTACTGTCCTGAGGTATACTGGGGCACCCTGGTACCTGTTTATTGCTAAATTGGCCAATCACACTGACTACGTGATTGCCATAAAGTGCTTTTCGAGATGGTCTCAAGGACAGAAAATGACGCGCACATGTTAGGTGGCGTACATAAAGAGAAAATGGACTTATAAATAGATCAATGGAGATATTTGGCCAGCTGATGTCGTTATTTGGTAATTGTTAGCTTGAATTTAGGGCTGACATAATCACAAAACCTTTCTGGCTTAAAAGTTCATTTAAAGAAAAGGGTGTGCATCTTTCTAATAATTATAAAAGTATAAAAAATGTCTTATTAGATAAAGTAATGGTTGCCTATTAAATAACTTACCGTTTATTGTGTTACCAATTACAATAGGACTGACATAACTTTGTAAGAAAAAGCCTATATTAGTAATAGTAGTATAAGAAGAAAAGCAAGAACTAGGAAATCTATATATTAATACGTGAAGCAAAAAATTTTGTATTCCTTTTTACGAACATTGCGCGAATGGAGGAGTATGAAATTTGGCACAGTTAAAGGTTATATGGAGAAGGACGGGCAAATCCTAATATTTTTATAAAATATGCATTAGAAATACATTAAAATAATGAAAATACACTACACGCACACAACCATGCATTTGACACACGCAGTCGAATCGCGTTCGTAGTATTTCGACATTGTTCGTCTGACATCGTACAATTCTTTGTAACTATTGTTACCTATACCATAGTTACAGAGTTATTTATATGTAATAGAGAAAAACTGAAAACAAGGTAACAAGCTTAGGAATTTTGGCCAAATTTTGACGACTAGGCGACCACTAGTAAATGGAAATGATTGACCGATCTTTAAGATTTCCAGGCGTTTGGTAGATTTTGCTTGGTTGCTCAAAGACAAAGGTAAGCAAAATAGGAAATATTAATAGAGCATTGACAAAAAAACAATTTCAAGAGTAGAGCTCACGTGAAAAGAATCAGGCAAGAATCTCATAGCCGTTAATATTCAACCATTTCGTTGACCATCATGTCGCTTAATTTCATTAAAAGATATTCGCAAACAATATGAACTACTTAGAAAAAAATATACAGCGAGGCAAAAACAAAGATACAAACATATAAGATATACCTAATACTAAGATTTGGTGAACATTTAGTAAGTCACTTCTTATTACCAAAGTGTGTAATGGATATGTCCTCTTTGCCGGACAAAGATTTCATTAGACATTATCTACTTCCTTTTACCTATTGTAACACGTGAATTGTCTTTTTAGAGGAAATATAATTCATTCTAGCATCTTTGTCTCAGTCTGAAGCACTACTGTTTGTAAAATAGGATCTCCAACTTGAAATATACATACGTTTTTACATAGTTAGCCAACCTATACTTGCCCATTATTATTTTGTTTTGAGTTTGTTTTTAATTATGTTGTATTATCATATTTTAATTAGTCTTTAGTCCTAACAATTTTTGGGTCTGATTTATATATTCGGCTTTTTCTTTTATCAAATCCCGTGATTCTTCTCCAAATTATAGATATTTTAGTTTATTGATCTAGCTGTGATTAATTACTAATAGTTTTAAGTATTTAAAGAGTTCTAACTCAATAGATCGTTAGTATTAACCTTTTGTCTTCAAATATTTTCAATTTGTAACAAACAGTTCGTATGAAAACTGTCTTATTCGTTATCCGTATCTTATTGTAAGACGCAGTTATCTCCATTATCTATAAGGCACATCCAGTTTGCTTTGTAGGACGTTTAAAGAAATAAAGTTTATGCCAGTCATAGTATCAATCGAAATACTACTAAAATGTCAATTTTTAGTAATAGAGAAAGTTATTGTTGCTGTTAATAGAGAAAGCGGATAGTTTAATACAACTTGTTAATATGGTTGTAGTTTATCGTATGTATAGCCTATTTTAAACGTCAGTTACCTACTATGAATGTACGTACAAGATATTATGTTCTTGTTTTTAATATCATTGAGCTATACCATAATATATACTCTGAAACATCTCTAACTAAACTATATAAGACCGAAGACTACGCTCAAGTTAAAGTCAAGCTTAAATTATGCTGTCACCTACATGTCATTCAATATTAGATCGTCCGCGAGTCCGTGTTAACAATACCAACTTACGACATCACCCACACAAGCAATTTTAATCCCTATTCTGAAGCCGATAGATACCAATTTAATAACGTGGTACTCTGTTGTGCGATCTGCCTTGCAGATAACAATGTCAATGAAGCTTGTCTGAATGTAGTCACGTTCTGAGAGAAGCAAATTGAACTAGCTGTGATAGTCACTTGTATATTGCACATCCTGCCTGGTTGTTATAAAGATATATATTCTCAGGAGACAAGTATTTTTGGACACGTGCCTCCAATATGACTGTTAAATATCTCGTAGTAGATAGGTACCACGTGTTACTATAAAATCGGGGAGAGGAGAAGACCACATCACACCATAACGTCATAATCTAAAAAATATTAAAGATAGCAATAGTATGGTTTACTACAGTCATACATAATCGAGGGGACTTTCCTTGAAAGAACTTTTTGGCAAAAAGTTATGCTCTTACATTGAAACTCCTATCCAGGCCAAAGTCCAGTAATTCCAGTCCTTTATATGTAACAATGAAACTGTTATTTTAAACTAATTATTTTAAAGTTAAACTGTTATTTTAAAGTTAATTGAATGTTACTTTAAACTCTCTAGAAGAAAGTCGCTTAATAGTTAAAATAACAAGGGTATTTTTAAAAACCCGTGATGTCCTATTGAAGAACAAAAGTTTATTTCTATCCATCTCTGTATCGCCAGAGCCGTTCGTATGTCCGACCCATTTTACCTTGGCAGCGTATTAACTGTTACCGGTAATGGTCATCTTGATGTGAGGATGGCAAGAAAGTATATGTCCACTAGTCTTCTTTAGAAGATCGCTACTCATAAGATTTTCGTGGACTCCTTGCCATGGTTTGCATCGGTCAACTTAATTAAATATAAATAATTCTCTTCGGGTTTGTTGAAATATTACGAATCGGAGAGTGTGCCTCTGTCGAACAATTTGATTTGTATAGTTACCAAATAAATAATTATTAACGAAGCAAGCAAAATGTTTGGTTGTCATTTTGATCCACAGTTTTTCTTTATCTGTTAAGTTCAGAGGCGTGTAAGTACTAAATAAAATAAAGCACAAAAAATCGGATTTTGAATTACTATATTATTTTTAAAATATGTTTATCTGTACAAATAATCAATTTAATAGATTAAATCATCATTGTAATATTAACAACGTTACACTTTGAGCACAATTTCTCAATCACACATTCGACCATACTTAAATTTATCTAATTAGAAAAATATCATAGGTAATGTAACATTTTTAGACCACATATTATTTGCATCTAGAAATATTGGCGATTCGACCACATCTTGACTTTTAAACTACTTATTAGCTTTAGACCACATATTGGCTTTTAGGCAACATATTGGCTTCAAACCACACATTAGCTTTAGTCTAGAAAGCGTTATGAGGAAACTTATAACGCTATCTAAACGCTGATTGGTATTGACCACAAATTGGATACTAAAACCACAAATTGGCTATTAAAACCACAAATTGGCTATTAAAACTCATTAAATTATCAAAGTAGTGAAGCGCTACATTTATACATATGAATAGTTATGACCAAACTTTAAACCATATACAAAAGCTTGTTACTTTATATAAAGCGTATGGTAACTTATTATGTAAATACTGTACCTGTGGCGTTATTTTAACCTATTTGATAGGATAGTCTTATAAATAGTGTGGTCGACATTTGGTTACTTAAAGACTAGCATAGAAGGAATATAAAACTTGCTATACTTATTCTAATGTCATTTATAAAAATATAACAAAATAAACATTATGTTGGTATTACAAAATCTGTACCAAAATATGTCTTCTTTAAAATAGTTATGGCGCATGTATATTGCAAAAGTAAATTGTAGTTAAACGCACAAAAACAGCAGTATTACTGTAATGGTGTTTGCTAAGCTATACTCAGTGTATAGCTCTATCTTTCTCTAGTACTGTCTAAAATAGTATTACAATAATACTGCTATAACAGTTGCCGTTACGTTCAATGCTTTCGTCGCACTCTTAAGCAAACTCATAAATTGTAACACAGCTTAGCTTGCCACAATCTTGTACACATTATTTTCGTTTAATAGTGAGTAAGGAATGTCAACAAATAATAAAAATATGTTTTATATTTACACAGCCATGTTGTTATAAACCGCACAATGCCGATGGCCGTTGGGGCATAAAGGTTCTGGAGCGGCGGCCACCCACCGGAACACGCAGCAGGGGTAATCCCACAACAAGGTGGACCGACGACCTGGTAAGGGTCGTGGAAAGCGGTTGGATGCTGGTGGCCCAAGATCGGTCTGTGTGGAAAACCTTGGGGGAGGTCTATGTTCTGCAGTGGACCTTTTTCGGCTGAGATGATGATAATGATGAGTGCTGTTATATAAAGCTAAAATTAAAATTCAGGCAAATAATAATTTACTGCTTGTTTGGCCTGCCATATTTTTGCCTTGACTCGGAATACTGTAGAGCCGTTTGTTCAACGCCTGAGGCCATATCGGATTGCTGTCTTCTCGGACTTATGGCCTTATGTGTGTGCGTGCACTATAATATCTCCTAAACAGATAGCTCAATAATTAATTATTAGTTTTGAGGTAGGTTAGTCGTCTTTTTAGATAGGAATATAACAGAAATCAAATAATTTTTGGAGAATCTGCTGTCTGACAATATTACGGCATCTAATTATATTGAGCACGGATAGAACAATAGTAAGAATGTATGAAGTTTCTGTGGTTAGATCAATATAAATCGATAAACATTAATTACTATTATTCCTTCTGTATTCTAATGATGACGGTCGGTATTATTATTACATTAGGATACAGACGTTCACAATGGTAAGATTTAAATTCAAAGTACCTACCTTAAATAGAATTTCCCAATCTATACCAATATTATAAAGCTGAAGAGTTTGTTTGTTTGGTTGAACGCGCAAATCTCAAGAACTACTGACTGGTTCTTGAGTAGAAGCCTGCGGGCGGTGGACCCAATGGGGCCGTCCACCGCCCCATCAGCGCAGGTCCGAGTAGGCGGCGTTCGTGTTCCGCGCTCGCCTCTCGATGTTGGAAGTGGGAATAGGTCCCTCGCTTTGTCATCAGGGACTAGGTATTGTGTGTGATGGTTGTGTGGGACCCGCCACGTCCATCGGCGGGTCTAACCTTTGGCAGGGTCGCGATTTGAATACGAGAGCGATCCGCGATGTTTTTAGTCGGTTCAGTTCCAATTCCATTTTAGGGGCTGGATCCCGACATATCCCCATTGCGCGCCCCAAAACCGGCGATGGGGAACGTGATTTGTACATTTCACCGCGTAAAAAGAAAACAACATCACGCTACAACCTACGGGGGCGGCGCAGTAACGATAAACGCGGGTGAAACCGCGGGAACATCTAGTTAGAAATAAGTCATAGTGTAATAAAATAAATCTCAAAACGGGGAATAGTCATGTTTTATATAAAATCTATACTATAACGTATATTCGCCATCCACAATTTAAATCGGCAACGGTGGTGACGAGGACGATCGTAGCAGCCACTGCAAATATGGCATTTGTATTGATTTTATTTAATATTGGCTATCTAGTTAATATTTAGAGGTTTTATATCAACACCTTGTTATTTGAGGATAAGCATTTAATTATTAATCTATACAAATAAATAAACTTGAAGTGTCTGTTTGTAATGTCAAAATAACAGCTTTTTATCTAATGCATATGAAAGTATATAAGGTACCTATACGAAAACATCTATTTTTAAAATTTTTGTCTGTCTGTCTGTTTGTTCCGGCTAATCTCCGAAACGGCTGAACCAATTTTGACGGGACTTTCACTGGCAGATAGCTGATGTTATAAGGAGTAACTTAGGCTACTTTGATTTTAGAAAAAAAAATAGAGTTCCGCGAAGACAAACACTGTTTAGTTAAAATCTACGCGGACGAAGTCGCAGGTAACAGCTAGTCAATAAATAAAATAACAGCCAGTCTAACTCGCCAACATTATAACATTACACTAAAGTATTCTGCACAAACATACAAAACCTCTTTGGTCTATAATTAATATTACGTGTAAATTATTCTTATTGCAGATACTGTCAGCAACATAAATAATAAATCGTTAACTAGCTTTTATTTTGGGTATGAATTATCTTTTTATTTATTTTGCGTAGGTATTTATGATGCTAACTGTACCAGTTACACTAAACCTATAATTATCATGGCAAAGTTTACAGTAATAACTACAGAAATCACACGCACATCCTTTATAATATCACAGTGTATCCGGATTATCGTATTTACAACAGTTTTATTAACAATATATTATAACAATTTATTAGCTTTTAGGCGTCGAAGCCAGGAAGTGCTGCCACAAAATACATTTACATATACAGATGGTCGCCTCAAAGAAATGCGTGAAAATAGGCGCACACATAGATACCATCCTAATAGAAGGGTCAAATTAAGTGTATGACATATGTTCAAACAGTCATTCGTCGGTCGTTCTATTCTCCTGCTAGCGTGATTTTTCGATACGCTCGCAATAGTCATGTGATTGCAATATATTAGAACGACGTCATAGATTCTTGAAATTGCTATACGCGCGCATTTCGCTTCCTATTGAGCTGAAATTCTGTACATATGTGTTTTGTGGTTCTGCTATTAAAACTGTAATGGTCATTTAGAATATAAAGGGCGAATGTTTGTGGACGGATGTAGGTGAGACCATAATTGCGTCATATTAATTATTCGTAAATAATTATAAACAGTTCACGTCTAGTTTCAATTGAAAATTCTCAGTGTAAGAAGTTAAAACGTCGTCTCAGCCTATTCCTTTAGAAAGCATATATAGGTTTTTGTTATTTCGGTTTACAATACAACATCTGAATGCTTTACACAATAAATTATGTTCAAAATAGAGTTCTGATCTAGTTTAATAAACATGAAATGTGAACTAAAATGCATTATAATGTTCATTTAATATAATAATAATAATAATAAACATTTATTTCCGACATTAACTCCATATTTTGTTAGTAACAATTACTTAACAACTAAAAAATTGATTTTGCGTTTTGACGATTTGACGTTTATTTTAATTTTAGAAATACCATTTGTTTATGATACTGAGACTAGATTGGAATTCTATTTGAATAAGTTTTTATTACTCGAATTGGCTCTCTAGTGTCAAACTAGTCGGACGATATTAAATTTATAAATGAGTAATAACCGTTACTCTATGCTTTAGTTCATTGGAATAATAATTTATTTAATGTCATGTTTTCAATTTAAATCATGTTTTATAAAGACGAAAGAATTTGTTTAGTCCTATACCATAACTAACACATTGTCTTAAGTGAACGACAAACTCAACATTGAAACAAGACGCGACAACCCACGTGATAAATTTGATTTTTACGCGTACCAATCACGTACCTGCTTATCATATGTTAAAAGTGCTAATAGATGATCGAACATAATGAAATGATCAATAATATTCCGGAAGTCAGTGAGTGCCCTCTAATATCCTGACACTGGTCTAGCCTTAGAGTATCGTTAGCCTTCGGGTTGCGGAGAGGTCAGGTGGCAGCCGCTCCGTGTAAAACTGATATCCAGTCAAATCCGGTTAGACTAGAAAGCCGACCCCAAGTGACTTGGGAATAATAAAGGCTAGAGAGAAGAAAGAAGATGATCGAACACGGTGCGGCCGAACTAACAGTACGGTGCTACGGTGCGCTCTTCACACCACCGCACCGCACTACGGACCATCATAATTATTATATTTACGGTACCGCACCAAGTTCAATGTCGAACCAGCGTACCGGTAATAATAATAATTAATAATTATGTTCGACCTACGATCAAATATGGTCCGACAGCGGACTGCGGTCGTGATTCGGCCGTACCATGTCCGATCGTCTATTAGCAGCAGTCGGACATTGTTTTTCAACATCGTTTCCATAGGTAGCATTTACTATTGAATCATATCTTCGAGTTTTAATGTCGCATTGTGTCGTATCGCTGTCCGCCGCTCACTCAAGACGTTTGTGTTAGAATATATCTGCTTACACACCAATATACACACTCATATCGACACAAAAACTTACAAAAATAACACTTTATACTAAAACATAGTTAACACCCGTATAATACGTCAGTTCAATGTTACTAAATGGCACATTAGTTCACTCTTAACTTGAGTTGAATAACTGTTCAACTGTCACATAGATCTTTATTCCACTGAATACTGCACAGATTAAAATAAAGTTCATATAGGGTTTAGTTTTAATTCCGCCTCGTCTCTGGGTTTTTCGAAAGACGCTAGAAGTTCAGATTTGGTATACTGCGGCTTTCTGGCCCAACACGTGGCTATGATGACGAGGATTGCGAACACGAGCGCTGCGCAGGCGCACACGGTCCCGCCCCAGTCAAAGATGGCGCGCACGAACCGCAGCTCTGCTGTCACACTTTCGTCGATTTTCACTTTCTGTTCCACCCAGAATATTGGGAACAGCATTTTTGGGACGTTCTGGTATAATCTGTGAACAGCAATATTAATTTGTAAGTAAATCATGATGACTGACGACCTGGTAAGGGTTGCGGGCATGTGTGGATAACCTTGAGGGAGGCATAGGCCTTCCCGAAAGACGTCCAACTGGACATAGGTCCAGCAATAGACGTCTTTCAGCTGAGATGATGATGAAATCATGATTACAATATCAATGACTGGACAGGCTGTCTACTTAAAGTATAAATGACGCTGAATCGAAGTGAATCAACATAGATACTTATGAAAATAGATAAAACGAACAATATTTTTTTGCTAAGCTCGCCTGGAAATATGGTGTCGCTCGCGTTAATATACTTATATTATATCGCTAAGCCCCCGTGGCTTATTATAGTGAGATGTTGTTGTCGCTTAGAGCGGATCAGCAATTATAAACGTTGGTAAAATCGTGATGCATAGCTAGTGTTTTAAAATAATTATTTTAACCCTTTCGCTGTCCCGTGATAGACACAATAGAAAATCTATTGTTATGTATCATATGTGATTCATAGGACAGGGAACCTGATACATTAGTTAATAAGAACATATTTTTTTATAAATGCGCCGTATGATTTATACTCTAGGCTCAAAATCCAATTGAGTTATGATTGAGGCCAATAGCCAAGCAGTGAAAGTTCAATCAATTCCACTGAGCCGTTACTGGCGATAAACATAATAATATTATCATCACCTACTTCATAGAGATACAAAAACTTAGGAAGTAACCTGTTTCAACAGTTTGGCATAAAGTATACTAGGTCATGGTCACAGATTTATTATACAGAGCTTTTTTATTGCACGGGCCTAATAAGTGTTATTATCTTAATATTACTTTACTGGTTTCCAAGGCACAAGTCAGAGAGCCCACGCCATCTATGTGATATCTTTGAACGATTTACAATGCTGAAATACCGAATGTTGGACATTTAAGAAACGTAAACAAGAACTAACATTTGATTAACCTTTTAACCGCCCCATTTCATAACAGTTGTCGTGCCCCCAGCGCCCGGCACAGTGAATCGAAAATAAATACTTACAAAAATAAATACTTATTTTAGGACTTTTAATTATGAGACTAAAGTGTATTAAATTGTAAGTGATTACTTAATTATCCATTTACACAATATAAACATTTTTGTGATAGAAAACACCGTAATTAAATAAAAAAGCAGATTAAACGAGCTGTGGTATCTGGTCAGAAATATACGACGCTGGCAAAATGGACACGAAAATATTTGTCGGATTAATCCGACGTAAGCGGTTAAAAGGTTAAAGAAACCAGTATACTTAAGAAATCTCTATTATGTTCTCGAAAGCGTATAAAAGCTATCAAAGCCATTATTGCCAAATTTTATTTTAGCTTGCACGGGTTTTATGTATCGTCAACGCGCCTCGCATATGTTACTTGCTTGCGTCAGTTACTTATGTCGAGTACATTTATTATTATTATTATTTACTATAAAAGTACATACTTGTAACGTTATATTATACGACATCAGTTTTATTGCCGATTAATATAAATATACTTAATACAGTAAAGAAATCTTACCCCACATTCGGACTTGGTTCCAAAAAAATGTTCAGCTGAAATCGTGCAGCTACATCAAGAGGAACGCCCAATTTCTGAAAATATAGTCAACATATTCTAAATTTACTACAATATTAATATCCTCCAGACCGATTTCGGCCACGGCGGCCAGTCTTAACGGAGACTGGCCAACTACGCAGGAGATATTATATTGCACAAGTGTGTGCGCAAACACAAGTGCACTCTCTGTTCCCTAACTCTCATGATCCGATGGGACGGTAATACGACACGACCGGAGAGAGATCAAGCGCAGGATCAACAGCTATACGTGCTTGCTGAGGCACGGGGGTGTCTTACACCGCCAACTTCTTAACTCCGGGCTGCTATTGAGATTTCTTAATATATAAACCCAATAACGTTTGTTGGCCCGACTATATTATCAATATATACAATATTATCGTCACATGTAAAATAATTTGTTTAAATGTTTTTATATCTGCTTGCGTTGCAACCATAGAAATTTTAATAGATACTAATTAGATATACTAGTGCGCGTGGGGTTAACAGAGCTATGATAGACATTAGCAAGCTATTAAGAGAAACCTATGTGACCCGAGTGTTTTCTTCTTGATGTAATTGATTTATATATTTGGTAAAGTGTAATCACGATCCTAATGTATTTATGTGTGTATTCAAATATTTCGACAGAAATGTATATTTGTTTATGAAATAAATAACTGAACTATGTATATATCTCAATATAAATTCTTTTCTTTTTTCGTGTAGTTAGTGGCCAACCTGTTATCAAGAGTTGTTCAATCCGCCCGTAGGCCTCTGACATGGCTTAACGACTGCTATCAATTTGACAACAACCGGGATCGACTTTTTACGTGTCCTCCGAAGCACGGAGACGCTCAGATGAAATACCACTAAGCGGTCACCCATCTATAGACTAACCGCACCCAACGTTGCTTAACCTCGCTAATCGTTTACCGATCAGTGAGTGCAACTGACTATGAGCGCGTCGAAAAAAAAAAACAAAAGAAATATAAATTGAAATAAACTATCAGTCTAAAGAAATGTACTATAACTGACTGGTTCCACAGCGAAATAGAAGGAGTGTGCCTCAGGGTCCGGCTCCAATCCGTCCACCTGTTCACGGAGTTGGGGGTCGCCGTGCAGGAAGTGCGGCAGCGAGATAAAGGCGGGCGAGCCGAAACGACACGCTGACACGTTCATCACGCCGCTCCACGCACACTCACCGTTGCAGAAACATGTATTGGATGGAGATAGAGTAGCTGGAAAAACCAACAAAATAAAAACTTAACATGTATGTATGTATAGAGTCATCTATATTCTATATATCCAGGTGTAGGCAGAGCTAATTATAATTTTTAAGGTGTTTGATAGATTGTTGATTTTTCTACACTTAATGCCGGAGATAATTTGTTTCGTAGGACATCACAAATTAATAATCGAATTTATTTGTGTCCTATTTTCAATCATCAATTATATTTTCATGGTAATAATTCAGAATAATTATTGTCTGAAATATATTTTATTCAAAATCTATATTTGTTTTAATCTAATATTTATTTATTAAATATAAGATCATTACAAATTATATTCTTCTTGTTCGTCCTTGTTTATACTAGATCAACCACAGGTAATACAGGGATAAATAAAATAAAAACCTTTACCTGTGTCTTCTTTACGTCATACTTAACAACTTTTGTATTAGCACTTTTCACAAAAATCAATATTTTCTATAAAATATAACATTTCTTTTTAATGGTCATCCATTTATGAGCACTATATCCAAAAGTTTTGTTGAAGGTGCATACCTCTTTGACTATTCTTAATAGTCTTAATACTCACAATTATCAAAGCTCCTCTGTGACACCGCGTATTTATGGAACAGCAGGCCATCCTGCTCGCCACTGTCCACATAATCCATGTTCACTGTACGGCACAGGTCCGGCACAAACATTGTAAGGGTGGAATCCTCTGTCAAGTTCCGAGGCATGAACTCCCCAGCACTGCCAGATAGCTGGAGAAGAAATAAGTTCATTCAAATAGTTTATTCAATACAAACGTAGGTTCACGCCTATATGCCTAAAATATTAGGCGGGGGTATATTGTAATATACCAAAAATTAACCTATTTGATAGACTGTATAGTCTGTCAAATTTCAGAATAATCAAAAACCAATTGTGTCTGGCCACCGGTCTGCCGCTGCTCAATAGGTTAACCAGCTGTGGTTTTAGAATTCGCATTATAGAGTGCGAGCTACTTGCCGTCTTACGGGCATAGCATCGACTCTGTGCTGCTGGATAGCATTTCTTGTCAGAAGAACATAAAAGCACTTTGCCTGACTCTAGCACAGCATAGCAGTCGCAATCACTACCGCTGGTTGTAAGGTAGGTATTTTCTGACTAGCTACTGCAGTTTGAGCGAAAAGCAAACCTTGAGCGAGCATACCAATATGCTATCTATCTACGTTTATATGAGGATGATTACCTTAGAGCATTCGCCTTCGTAGAATGGGATATGGTCTTCATAGTTCCACCTCAAGATTTGTCCTGGAAGACTTCCGCTCAGCTGACCCGTTGACACCTCCATGTAGCCATCTGTCTCTATCGAGTTATTCCTCTGAAAGATGATAATTATCACATCAATTTTATCCTTATTTGGTTGCTCATCAATGTGCTCATGTATTTATTTTTATTTTTTGTGTTTATAAAATATTAAAGAGTAGCTGATGTACGTCCGGGCGTCACTTGGGGTTACCACATAATATCAGGGTTGGTTTGAGGTAAAACCCGCAAACCAACAACAAACTTGAGTGGTAACCTCGTTTTTCATTATATATGTACTTTTCTTTTTTTTTGTTTTCTGTCTTTTAATATCTGTATAAGAACGTGTACCTATATTTTGAAAAATAAATACTTACTTTACTAACTAATATATTATTTGTTTAGGCTAGTATATATTATATTAGCCTAGCATGTAATGAACTATATTACTAAACCATTGAAATATGAAAATCATTTTTATACATCAATGTACTAAACCAACTGTTCGACTTAACTAGAGTTGTTTACAAGTATAATTTTTTATTGTTAAATGAAATCAAATTTGGTATTACTTGGCTGCGCTAATAAAATAATTGAAAAGAAAAGATGTTGCGTAATCGGTTGCTTTTTGTCCAATTTTAGTATATTTTTAATTAAAATTAGAAGTAAACTTATTTTATAAAAAGTATTTAACTAGCCGTACTCTTCATCGAAATTATTATCTGATATTATTACCTCATAAAACCATCCAAATCTATCGACGGGCGGTGCACCTCCAGTGGTACTGCTTGGCAAACTCTTCGCCAAGTCCAGCAAAGGATCATCGTATCCCTCGAATAGTAGCTCTCTCAGCAGCTTGGATACCGCTAAGTGTTGGTTGAACATCGCCAGGCCCATAGCCAGACCCTTCTGTTGGAGGAAGCCCCAGAATCTGGAGCGGTAAACCGCTGACTGTAAAGTAACAGATGATAAATTATAAATCCATACATATTCATACCTATGTACTGCCTCAGAATCTCAGCTGTAGATCATCTACAGCTGAGATTCTGAGGCAATCTTAGTACTAAACTAAATTAATATACTACTATACTATGTTACTACTATTCATTCTACTAAACCCTTAGTTCCCAAAGTGGTCCAGGTGGACCCCCAGGAGTCCACGGGAGACTCGAAGGGAGTCTACGTTGGCATGACAAAAAAATGGGGGTTCACAATTCGTAAACGTTTCGTCCACGAAAATTTATTTGCTTTCGATAGTGAAGAACTAAAATGTTGGCTTGACTTCACCTATCAATTTAGGCAGATAATGATTTTTCGGTAAAGAATTTCTAAAAAAAAAAGGTCAGCTCGTACAGATTTGACCAAATTTTTTTGATTCTTCTTGAATATAAATACGAATGCCAAGGAATATGGTAGAAATGTAGCTGCAGAGGGTCCACCGGAACCAGCTAAATTTTGAAAGTGGTCGATGAGAAAAAATGTCTGGGAACCTCTGTACTAAACTAAAATACTACTAAACCTCAACCAATCCAGTGTGGAAAATAATTCCGCACTCCCACGTCCTTATTCTGAGAAAACTCCAGTTCTCTCTAGAGAACCTCTTAAGCTGCAGATACGATTATAGCCCTGGTTTTGCAAAAACTGGTGGTTTTGCAGGAACTGTAACTTGTTTGCTATCTCTTAGTTATACAATAAATCTCTCTATCAGACGCAAACACAAGCTTATAAGGACGGATCTGACGAGGCATACTACTACATATCAATACTAATATTACGAGATGATCCTTACTAATATTATAAATTCGAAAATAACTCTGTCTGTCTATCTGTCTGTCTGTCTGTCTGTTACCTTTTCACGGCTAAACCATTCAACCGATTTAGATGAAATTTGGTACAGATATATTATAAAACCTGGGGAAGGACATAGGCTACTTTTTATTCATGTAGGTAAGTACCACGCGGGCGGAGCCGCACGCAAAAGCTAGTATTATATAAATGCATACGTATTGTTTTCTTTAAGAAATTCCTAATAATTATCATGAGGTCTCAAATATGTACAGTAATCAATAATATGGTCTTCTCCGCCCAAGTGATCTAGTCCTAGTTGGTGAAATTTTGAAATAGTATTATTAAAAAGTTAAAATAAGTTAGCATGTTAGTGGCTTATATTATCTTTTTTAAATCTATTTTGGTATTATACCGAAATTACAATTGACTGCACGGATTGGGTAGGTATTTGGTATAAGTGGTCGCCTCACCACTGCCAATGTGCGGCGTGTTGTGAGTTCGAATGCCACACGGGACACAAATTTGTGGATCACAAATTATTGCTATGAGCCTAGATGTTCTTTGTGTCCGTTCGCTTGAATGTTTGTAAAGTCTCCCGCGATACAGGAATTATACGTAGTGTAGAAGTTGTCTTTTTAAAAAACCATTTTATATTATATAAACTTTTAAATTTAAGTTAGATAAAGCGTTAACTTAATATTGTCTTCTGTTTACGCGAATGTTATTCATTGAAATTAAACTACTATATACGGATTTTATCGCGTTGTTTATTTGACACTATTACAAAATTTTTTGAAAAACTGTTACACTACTATAATCACTATTAAACTTTACAAATTTTTTAAGCTAATTAAATTATTGAAACTATTAAAACTATTTATACTATTACTATACTATTATACTATTTAGATTTATTTTTAACTTTTAATTTCATAACTTCGATATAAACTGCACGTTAAAACTCTCCAATGCTAGAGAAATGTAAGTGGATTAAATTCGTGTAAGTTTTAATGATCCAGATAAGTAAATTCGAACTATACTGCACAGATGGCGTAATGGTTTAAATGGTCGCCTCGCCTCCGCCTCCATTCCGAGTGTCGTAGGTTAAATTCCCACACGAGACAAACATTTGTGTTGTCCGGTTGTTTCGAGTCTGGATACTATTTGTGTCCGTTGGTTGAATCACACAGGAATTATTACTTCTTTCTGTCTTTTTAATAAAAATAAGAAATAAAATCATGGAACAAATATTCACAAATAGTTGCGCCGAGTCTGAGTATTCTTTGTGCACGTAGTTTCAATTTTAGTAACGTCCATCACGTAATTATATAAACTAAGAAACGTAGTGAATGTATCGACATTGATAACAGCATATCATGGCGTTGTTTCATCTACATTACGATACGGCATCATATTTTGGGGGAACTCCACTGACTGGCCTTTAGCATTTAAAGTTCAAAAACGGTGCATTAGAACAATATTTAATATAAAAATTCCAGACAGCTGTAAACCATATTTAATTAAGTATAATTTAATGACGTTACCGTGTATTTATATCTATGAGTGTGCCATGTTTATTAAACAAAACATTGATCTATTTAAAAAAAGGTCGAGAATTCGCCATGCTGATAAAATGTGTGTGGTAGAAAGTAAAACCGCTCTAATGCACAAAAGCTTTTTCTGCATTTCGACGCATATATATAATAAACTGCCGAGGTATATAGTTAATACTAAAGGTAATTCGATATTTAAAAGGCGTCTTCAAAAACTACTCATCTCTAAATGCTATTATTCGCTGAAGGAGTTTTTAGAGGATAAGAATATTGAAAATTTATGAACTCAATTTAATGTCAATTGTAATGTCAATCAATTAATTTTGAAAATAACATTTATTATTATTTGACATATTTACATAGTTGTTTAACATTTTCAATATTATTCTTTGACATATTTACGTATATTATGACATGTTATTATTTCATAGAATTAGATGACAGCCAAATTTGCATGCCCTATGGCTGGATATGGTCTAAGAACGATTAATTGTACTAGCATTAAGATCTGCACAGAAATGTATACCCATATTCGCAAGAAATAAATGAATTATGAATTATGAATTGTTTTAATAAAACAACACTGTTCACTGCGGGACTTCAATCCACGACATTCATAGCGCGGCGGCTATGATAAGTCGACTATTTGTTCGCTACGCGATCCACCGTTATCCGAGGCGTAGCTTGCATTGTAAAATTGTCTATGTTCGTCTCCAGGAATGATTTCATCCCACGTCAAATTCACACACACAATATCTAAATAGATGTTTTTTGCAGTAGCGGCACGGAGTAAGGAACTGTGTCATCTTCTCTGTAGTAATCTTATCTGGTGAAATGCGGTATAATATCTACCTTTGGCTATCTCTTGGAGTATATAGGCCAGGAAGGTGTACAATTTATGTAATATTTAAATCAATTTATACAATAGACATTGTTTTCCTTGTATAACTTGGTTACCTTTTGTTAACTGATCTGGGATCGCATTGCTCGTAGTAACGGGATGGCGCGAAGTGGGTTGTATAACACAAAGGGTGTCAGTCAGACGCCCATTTGATGTATAGCTAGGTTATCACAAATTCTGTACATTATTAGTCAAACAATGTTTAGAACAATATTGACATGTTAACCTTTCAACCAGACCTTTGCTTGATATAGAGATAAAATGGAGTAGTTGGAGAAAGTAGAGTCTTTGTTGCGTTAGAGCGGTGAGGCAACCAATTACACCATTACGCTGTTCGTTTAGTCGATAAATAGTCAATATACTTACAGCGGCAATAACATTCAAAGTTGTTATGTTGTCCTGTAAGGTTCCATTGGAGGTCTCCTCGTCAAAGTGCCAGCTCCTCTGAGTCTTGTACGAGACGGTCGAGTTGTTGTCATGCCACGTCACGTTAACGTGTCGTCGTGTTTCACGGAAACGGTATGGACCTGAAAGTAAAATAAATAATACAATTATTATCTACTCTCTAAAGCTACAAGCAAAAAATATTTTAAAAGAAAAAGGAAATTCGAATTTGGAAATTGTATGATCCCGTATTCGAATGATGATCCATGCGATGTCTCTGATTATAATTCGAATCATTATAGAATATCTTTGCGTTAATCGATCATATTTATATTTTTGTTGACCATTTTTCTTATATAGACACGAATGTTATTTTCAATGTTCTCACACCCCTACCGACAGCAACTACATAATATGTTTTGTTAATTAAATAATCAATCACTATTACAGTTTAATGCATTCAAATATTCGTTAAAGTTACGAATACATAATTATGTCGATCTATTTTTGTGTCCGTTGCTTGACTGCTTGTAAACACCAGGCACAGGCATTATTATTAGTGCGGCAGTTGTCTTAAAAATAAAAATAAATCAATAATATTTCGAATTTCCAAACAAATATATACCTAAATGTCAAAGAGTAAGAAAACCTCAATAAAGAACATATTATAAATTATTGTTTTTGCTCTATCTGCTGTAAAACACACACGTTTCAAATGAGTATAGTGTAAACTTTAAATTAAGACAACCAATAACGAGTTTTTGGCCGCAAGACGTAGTATTCTTCTCTTTCACGGATATTTTCCTAATGCGTTAGGGAAACCCGGCCTTTTAGGAGACACGGAGACATCGCTTCAACATGCAAATTTAATGTTATTATTATAACAAAATCTTTGCAAGTCTGAATCACCCACGCGCGATTGGCTTGTTCTACGGAACCTATATGTTATAATAATAATAATAATAATAACTTTTATTGTCTCAAAAAATATTTGGTACATGTATGAATTTGTGTATAGAACCCCCTTTTAAGCATGACATGCCTGTAGTAGGAGGCTCTGCTCTTCGGTATCTTTACAATATATTATTAATTGAAACAAAAGTTTTGTGCATTTCAAGTTACTTAAATTGGGTTTATAAATATATTTATGAAGTTAAGTACCTAACAAAATAAAACAATGTTTCCTAAAACTAAAACAATAATCATACATAATTTGTGTGAAAGAATGTGTATGTGTGTGTGTGTGTGTGAGTGTGCGTGTGTGTGTGTGTGTGCTTATGCATGGGTGTATGCGCATTCGTGGTTGTATTAGTGTTGCAGCAGTGCCTCCGTGTCCTCATACGTGAGTGGTTATCCAATTACAAATAATTTGTTGACTGCTAAATTAGTCGTATGTGACTGTATAAATCACTTTAGACTACTTTGCCAATTCTGTTTGTTTACATTTAATTTTGATTATGCATTAGTTATTACTGTAAAACTGGATTAAGATATCACTTTGCCTCTACTTATATAGTCACCGATTGGTAACCCGTACAAAAAAGACATTGTGCATTCTACAAATTGTTATTTCGAGTTTGGTATGTTGTTCGTATTGGTTGTTTATATATAACTAGCTTTTGCCCGCGGCTTTGCTCGCGTTAATTTAGAATTTGACAATCAATTCGGGTTGTACTCTGCCTGTAATAATTAATTCAATCATGATTCGAACGACACGTGGCGCGATCTATTATCATAAGAGATTTATTGTTGTTTTCCTTGGGAACAGTAATTTTTTTTCGGGGTGAAAGGTAGCCTATGTCCGTTTCTGTACACCTGAAAACGTATATGCAAAATTTCAGGATGATCGGTTCAGTGGTTTAGGCGTGAAAAGGTAACAAACAAACTCATTTTCGCTTTTATAATATTAGTTAGGATTACGTAGCCCTACCTTGCCTTACCTTTATCCCAAAGGGATAGGCAGAGACGTATTGCACCCACATTCATATTGCCAACTATAATTTTAGACCCCACAGTTTAAGATTCCGTGGTGCTACTAACTATTATACATACATACATACATAGATTCACGCCTGTTTCCCAGAGCGGTAGGCAGAGACTACGGATTTCCATTTGCTACGATCCTGACACACTTCTCTGGCTTCATTCACTTTCATCACATTCCTCATACACGCCCGTCGGTTCAAGGAATTCTTAACCTGGCCTTTGTCCAGAAAGCCTCCGATCTGATCGAGAAACGTTTGCCTAGGTTTTCCTCTTGCGACTGTTCCATTCACACTAGCCTTATAAACTTTCTTAGTCATTTTTTCCTCGTCCATTCTTATTTCTTCTTTCTTATTCTTATTCTTACTAACTATTATGTGACAGAAAAATCCTATAACATTTTGTCCGATCCGAGAATCGAATCCAAGATATCACGCACAGCAGCCGCATTCACTACCACTGCTAAACGAGGCAGTTGATGCAATGTTCATAAAATTCCTTCCCCATACGTTTATTAGTTTAAATACAGTAAACTATGAACATTGACTAACATAATAATCTGTATATAAATAATTTATTTATTTTTATTTAATTAATTAATTAAAACGGTATAACACCAATTACATTAATTAACACAAAACCATAGTTGGTAACACACACATAAATAACAACAAAGAGGAAAAAACAATAATAAAATGGAACACACAAATAAATTCAACAAAAATAAAATATACACAGAAAAAAAAAGAACTAACAATCATAATGTATAAACAAAACACAATACACGAAACACAATCAATACACAAAAATAAGTTTAGTTAGTGTGTATGCGATTCCTTTCACAGAATCGCAAACACACCAACATAATTACATGCCATCCGTCCGCAAACAAGTCACAGTCCGGATTGGCACTAAGGAGAGTGTTGAGAGCTGACTGGGTGCGCGGTATGGGTGACTTTGCACGAGCCACAGTGCGCCATGACGGTACGGCGAACAAAACATGTTTCCGGTTACGACGGTAATTATTAGGGACATATAATCGACACAACTCATCATGAAGATCCGGTGCATCAATCTTACCTCTGAGGATTTTACACATTACTGTGAGTTGGTTCATCTCACGCCTTACCTCTAAGGAGTTATAGCATAGGCTACCCAGAAGAAAGTGTGTAGGGTACATAAGTGGATAGTATCCATGGATACGCATGTATAGGTACCTAAGGAAAGCCTTTTGTACTTTCTCAAGCAGAAGAATGTACTTTTTTTCATGCGGGTTCCACACACACCCAGCACTCTCTAGTTTGCAGCGAACCAAAGCACCATAAATCAATTTTATAACTGGATAGCTACTAAAGTCATGGGAATTCCTCAGTATGAAACCTAAACGTCTAAAAGATTCTTTTGCTAGTGCAGTTACATGATCGTGGAATGTTAATTTACGGTCAAAAGTGACACCCAAATCCTTAATGGTGGTTGACCGATTTATGCTCTGACCAAGTATCTTGTAGTCGTGTTCAATTGGGTGACGCACACGACCGAAACTTACAACATAGCATTTAGTGGGGTTAAAATCCATCTTGTTCGTGTGGCTCCACTGATATAAAGAATCGATATCATGCTGTAATAAATATAATAATAAATATAATAAATCGTAAACAGGTTTTTTGTTAGTCTATCTGCGCATTTGTGTAAACTAATCTCCACAATGGCTGAACCAATTCTGAAGTTGATTTTCATTTGAGCAATTTAGTAAGACTAGCGGTCGCCTAGTGCTCGAAATTCGATCAAAGTTTTCCTGTATGATATTGCTGATATATGTCATTATATATTGATATATGTAACCATAGTTACGCGCTTCCACTGCGTGTGTCAAATGCATGGTTGTGTGCGTGTACTATTTTTTCATTAATTTAATGTATTTTTACGCATAATTTAAAAAATATATTAGCATTCGTCACTTCTTCTCTGTATAAACTATAAGTGTGCAAAATTTCATACTCCTCCGTCCGCCCAATTTTCGTAAAAAGGGATCCAAAGTTTTTGCTTCACGTATTAATATATAGATAAGCTTAGACTAACATTTAATGTGCCTGTCATTTAAATCAGTCAAACATTGTGGAGTAAATATATGTCAATTTTATCCACTTGATCGCCATGCCGTGCCGGTCGTAAATGACCGCGAACAATACATTTTCTATTGTGTCTGCTACATAGCATTCAATGTGTTAATAGTTATAAGAATACGTATTAGATACTAGATTCTGCGTTATTCCCACGGGATCGCATAAAAGATAAAAGTAACATAATATGTTATTCCAGGACATGGTCTTTCGATGTGCTAAGTTTCATTCAGATCTGGTAAACAGTTTACGCGTGATTGGCTAACAAACATACAAACATCTTCATGAACTTTCACATTTATCTATACTAATATTATAAAGCTGAAGAGTTTGTTTGTTTGTTTGAACGCGCTAATCTCAGGAACTACTGGTTCGAATTGAAAAATTATTTTTTTGTTGGATAGCTCATTTATCGAGGAAGGCTATAGGCTATATAATATTAAGCTACGACCCACGGGGGCGGCGCAGTAATCACAAACGTGGGTGAAACCGCGGGCACATCTAGTTTATAATATAACTAGGATGATGATATGCTCGCGCGTATGATATTTCGAGTACAGCTTGCTCTATCATATATGCTGTGGACAGACTGAGGTTAGAAATTTTCGAGCAGCTAGAAAGATTTATATTAGGCTAGTTAGACTGGCCACCACACGCACTGAAAAATACCTAAACTGATATTTTTTTATATAAATTTTAATTTATTTATATTGATTGATTTTAATTCTAGAACCGGACGCCATTATTTAAGGTAAGAGTTGCGCGCAAACCAGTTCCGAACATTAGTATGTTATGTCTCTTGAACATATTATAAATGCGGAATTAACCCTGTCTGTTTGTTACGTTTTCAAGGCTAAAACACAACAACATTTTAACTTCTTGAACGTCTAGGGAAAATACGAAAAAAATAATTAAAAATTCATTATGCAAACAATACACAAACGGACAAATGTATGTGCGCTCGGACACTTGACTCGTTAATGAGTAAAGTGTCCGAGCGCGGTTGCAGCGGACATACGTTTGTCGTTTTTTTTTTTTTTTGATGTCTCATTTTTGCGGACAGACATAGGTCCGCTCGACAGTTGACGGGCCAATAGCATGAACCGCAGAGATGCATATATGTAGGGTACTATAAAAAGAGCGAGTAAATTTGTACCTATTGTTATATAAATATAAATGAATATTAATTATGTTCTCGACTAAAAATACATACTTCTGTATCGTTCGTGAAATAAACTTGATTAAAATAAAATATGTATTTATAAACAAAAACTATTTTGTTAGTTGGTAAGCCAAGGCTATTTATTTTTTTAATTTTTGCGTCACGATCAGAAAAATTTGCAAATATACCAGGCAAATCGGATAATTTGAGTAAAATTGAAAGTTATAAACCATTTTCCATGTTGGGTTGTAATCGAAGTCCATACCTCGGTTCGATCCACAGTTGCTTTAACTCATAACAGATCAGTGAGGCAAATAAAAACTCGCGGTGACGTAGTGATTATCAAATACCATAGACAAACAGGTAGATTATAAAGGTTAATTTTGTTTATGTTGATAAAAATTACGCAGTTGGCGCTTACGCCTCGCGGGCCTCATTACGATACATCTATCCCATCGTCTGTCATTTTATAGACACAATAAAAAATCTATTATTATGTATCTCCTGGAGATTGAGTAATGGTTAAGCTAATATGACATAGTTTGACCTTATATCTTTTTAATTTGAGTTATAGATTGTTATCACCGCAATGATTGACGCTTATGGCCAGTCCCATAACTAACAAGTAAAAGTTATTCGAAAGATAAGTCGCATGCTGTCTCACTCTTGTTAGGTTAAAGAAGAGAGATGGCGAGACTTTTATCTTATAGATAAATGCTATTTGGAGGTGGTGGGACAAGCCTTTAGTCTTGTGGTAGAACCCTTGGAATGCAATTTGAAAGTCATATGCATATTTCTACCTTAATATAACGAGATTTTAACTGCCTCCGTGGCGCAGCGGTAGTGAATGTGACTGCTGTGCATGAGGTCTCGGGTTCGAATCCCGGGTCGAGCCAACAAAAAGTTATTGGGTTTATATATTAAGAAATCTCAATAGCAGCCCGGAGTTAGGAAGTTGGCGGTGTTAGACATCCCCATGCCTCGGAAAGCACGTAAAGCCGTTGGTCCTGCGCCCAAACTCTTTCCGGTCGTGTCGGATTACCGTCCCATCGGATCATGAGAGTTAGGGAACAGAGAGTGCACTTGTGTTTGCGCACATGCTTGTGCACTATAATACCTCCTGCGCAGATGGCCAGTCTCCGTTAAGATTGGCCGCCGTGACCGAAATTCGGTCTGTAGGACATTATTATTATTATAACGAGATGGGTGTAAGAACCTAGGATTCAACCTCTTCGTCTTAAATGTAAAAGTAATGAAAAGAAATGACCCCTATATCTCGGGGGTCTTTTGACCCACAGGGCCCATATTCAAACTCGACCGAGGTATGACCCCAAGGTGTCTGCACACCAAATTACAAGACAATATTTTGCCATTTAAAATACTTGTGACCTTGTGACCTCTATATCTCGGGAGTCTTGTGACCCACAGGGCCCATATTCAAACACGACCGAGGTATGACCCCAAGGTGTCTGCACACCAAGTTACAAGTCAATATTTTTCCATTTAAAATATGTGACCCCTATATCTCAGGGGTCTTTTGACCCACAGGGCCCATATTCAAACACGACCGAGGTATGACCCCAAGGTGTCTGCACACCAAGTTACAAGTCAATATTTTTCCATTTAAAATATGTGACCCCTATATCTCAGGGGTCTTTTGACCCACAGGGCCCATATTCAAACACGACCGAGGTATGACCCCAAGGTGTCTGCACACCAAGTTACAAGTCAATATTTCTCCATTTAAAATATGTGGCCCCTATATCTCAGGGGTCTTTTGACCCACAGGGCCCATATTCAAACACGACCGAGGTATGACCCCAAGGTGTCTGCACACCAAGTTACAAGTCAATATTTCTCCATTTAAAATATGCGACCCTATATCTCGGGGGTCTTTTGACCCACAGGGCCCATATTCAAACACGACCGAGGTATGACCCCAAGGTGTCTGCACACCAAGTTACAAGTGAATATTTCTCCATTTAAAATATGCGACCCCTATATCTCGGGGGTCTTTTGACCCACAGGGCCCATATTCAAACACGACCGAGGTATGACCCCATGGTGTCTGCACACCAAGTTACAAGTGAATATTTCTCCATTTAAAATATGCGACCCCTATATCTCGGGGGTCTTTTGACCCACAGGGCCCATATTCAAACACGACCGAGGTATGACCCCAAGGTGTCTGCACACCAAGTTACAAGTCAATATTTCTCCATTTAAAATATGCGACCCCTATATCTCGGGGGTCTTTTGATACCACGACCGAGGTATGACCCTAAGGTGTTACAAGTCAATCGGCCCAGTGCAAGTGGTTCCGGAGTTATGCCGGTCACTAACAGACAGACACACAGACCACATAGTGTTTTCATTAAACTCTGAAGAAGACTCAGAGGTTAATAAATGCTAATTTGAATCTGACTGCACTAGACTGCACGGATGACTTGGTGGTTTAAGTGGTCGCCTCGCCCCTGCCGCTGCGCCAAGTGTTGTGGGTTCGGATCCCACACGAAAAAAATATTTGTGTGATCCACAAATGTTTGTTCCGAGTGTGAATGTTCTTTGTGTCCGTTGTTTGAATGTTTATAAAGTCTAAGTGACTTTTATAGCCAGGAAAAAGTACTATTATCGAGTGAAGCCGCAGTCAAAAGCTAGTAATCTATGTTTATATGAATACGCGAAGATAAAACTTCGTTCCATTATTTTACCATATTGGGATCACGGAAGAGTGCGGGATATATCATAGTTAAAGTTTGTATGGAAAAGGAGTGTAAATAGTACTTAAAATAATTTTAAAATGAATTAAGGTCGAATGTCGACTATCAAACATTAGTATTTAACGTTTTTACCGCTTGTAAAGTCGCATAAATGTGACATATATTCTGTCTGTACCTCTACCGCCCGTGTCGTATTTCTGCGACATAAAACATGCACGATACTTTTGTTTTATTTTCGTTCTATTAACTGCGTGGTATAACTAAAACCATTATTGATAATGGTTTGAATTTGAGATATAATTTTCAACATTTACTTAAAATTCTGTATTTCTGCACCTCCCTAATTATTGTAGGTATTATTTTATCGATTTGTAGTCGGGTGCCAGGGGCACGGCAATCGATATTTAGCCAAGCGCTTAAAAGGTAAATTACCGATCGCTTTAACGGTGAAGTTAAACATCGTATAGGAATCTGAGTTTCTAAGAATTCTCCGAAGTTCTCGAAGGTGTGTGAAGTTTCCTAACTCGCGTTGTGGGAGATGTAGGTACTATGGTTACAGTTTGAAGCTTCTAATAGTTCTAGTTCTAGGAGTAACGTGTTCAGAAGTGTGACAGTTCATAAGTAGGTAACAAATTGACGTGACTCGGCATAGTTATAGTTTTTAGTTATGGGATTATGAGCTGAAGAGCGATATAGGATACTGTTAAGCAAAGGTTAGTTTCCTTGTTCGTATGTTACCATAAAAATGCGCGTTTTCATTTCGACAGTTTAAATGATAACTTAAATATATACGAAGATATTCAAGGGAAACATAAAAAGTGAATTTTAATTAATTAAAATATAACCTTTTTAGCTTATCCAATTATGAAAATGGAACACAAAACTTGAAATAACTGTGTCTTAGATTTTATCTTTCACGTAAATCAAATACGCAGCAATAAATCGAGTGCGAGCAATTGAACCACTACACCATACATGTTATTAAATATATATTTTTGTTCATCTATACAAATAAATAAAATCGAAGTGTCTGTTTGTAGTGTCAAAATAACAGCTTTTTATCTAAAGTATATAAGGTATCTATACGAAAAACATCATTTTTTTAAATTTTTGTCTGTCTGTCTGTCTGTTTGTTCCGGCTAATCTCCGAAACGACTGAACCAATTTTGACGGGACTTTCACTGGCAGATAGCTGGTGTTATAAGGAGTAACTTAGGCTACTTTGATTTTAGAAAAAAATAGGGTTCCGCGGAGACAAACACTTTTTAGTTAAAATCTACGCGGACGAAGTCGCAGGTAACAGCTAGTTAATAAATATAACAAGTAGGCCTACGGGTGGCTTGAACAACTCTTGACAACAGGTTGGATCATTAACCACACGAAAAGGAAAAAGACGGGCGCGCTAATAATCTTGTATTACCCAAAGCAAGAACTAACTATGGCCAAAATGCCATAACATTTGCGGGAGCACAACTGTATAAAAAAATTCCCGATGACATTAAGAAAGCAAACTCGTTAAGTGTCTTCAAAAGAAGGGTCCTTGAGCTAATTAATGACGACCATTCCATTTTAGCTTATTTTTTTATATTTGATTTCTTTTAAAACATTCTAAGCGCTTAACTTAGACCACTGCACAAATTATTCATAGAAGTGGGTATCACATACCTAGTTATAATATTACATTTTGTTCTGTTTTTGTTTTGATACCTACATACCTATATGTATTACTAGCTGACCCGCGCAACTTCGTCTGCTTCACATAAGAGAATTTTCCTAGATTTTGCAATATTTTTCATTTATGCTCTGCTCCTATTGGTCGTAGCGTGATATTATATAGCCTATAGCCTTCCTCTATAAATGGGCTATCAAACACTGAAATATTTTTCTAATTTTTACCCGTAGTTCCTTAGATTACCGCGTTCAACTAAACAAACAAAATGTGAGTGAAGTCGGCGCGTGAGCGCCCCCGCCTTTTTATAAATGCAGCGGATGGCCGTTTTTTGTTTGGAAGTTTTATTTCATCTATATCTTGTGTTTATAAACCGATTCCTATAATTTTTTTTTTATAATATAAATATTAAAGTGTACTTTTTGAATATGGGAGTTTGATAAAGATATATCTATGTGAAATACAATATATTTATGTATTTAATACACTTTGAAGAAATGCCTAACGATTAAACACGTTATTGTGGCTAATTTATAAAAGATAGATATATACTATTCAGGACTTTTTTGTAGATCTTTTGAAGATCATCATCTTTGTAATACATACTTTTGGTGTATGATCAACGTATGCGAGGATAAGAGGTCGAAAGCGCATTTTCGTCCGACTTGCTTCAAATTTATCGTCACTGCTCAGCTCCTATGTGCCTTAGCGTTATGTTATATAGCCTATAACCTGCCCAGGAGTATGGACTACAATCGTACCAAGTTTGGTTAAAATCCCTTTAGTAGTTTTTGACCCATGCGTGCATATACAGACAGACAGACAGACAAAAAATTTACTGATTGCATTTTTGTCATCAGTATCGATCACCATTCATCCTCCAATATTAATTTTGAATATATATTCAATGTACAGAATTGACCTCTCTACAGTTTTATTATAAGTATAGATGTTAACGGACTAATTAGTGTATTTTCTTATGTAAGCGACATGTAATTGTCTTTAATCTATACATATAATAAAATCGTAGGAAAGTCAAAACTGTACATTGAATATTTTTTTTAAAGAATACTAGGGGTGTCATCTACAATCGATATCGAAGCCAAAAATATAGTTTTTAGAATTTTTGTCTCTTTGTCTGTATGTATGTCCGAGCTAAACTCAAAAAGTACTGCATGGGATTTACTTAAAATTTTGCATGAATATTACTAACACGTCGGGTCAACATATAGGCTACATATTATCACGCTATCACCTACGGGGGAGGAGCTGTGAATCTTTATTTTTCTTACGCATTCTGTGACAGCGTGTAATCTAACGACGCATATTTAAATGTTGTTTTTGAGTAAGCCATGCTATTATCTAGCTTTACACTATAAAAACTACGCCATTTAAGTAACTTGGGCAGAGAAATATAGTTGGGTTCCGCGGCGACAAACACTTTTTAGTTAAAATCTACGCGGACGAAGTCGCAGGTAACAGCTAGTAAGAAATAAAGAAATATTGAACCTATGTATCAGCTTCCACACTAAGAACAATTTCTCTACCACGGGTGACTTTACAAACATACAACGGATACAAAGAAATCTATACTCAGAACAACCATTTGTGGATCACACAATTTAACAGTCGCAAGAGGAAAACCTAGGCGAACGTTTCTCGACCAGATCGGAGGCGTTCTGGACAAAGGCCAGGTTAAGAGCTCCTTGAACCGACGGGCGTGTATGAGGAATGTGATGAAAGTGAATGAAGCCAGAGAAGTGTGTCAGGATCGTAGCAAATGGAAATCCGTAGTCTCTGCCTACCGCTCTGGGAAACAGGCGTGAATCTATGTATGTATGTATGTACAATTTTAATCCCATGTGGCATTTGACCCAACACACTCAGCGTAGAGGCGACGCGAACACTAAGGGCGCCTTCAAATTTGCCGCAATGTATAGCGCGGCTGCAGTGCTGCAGCCAAGCTACTTTATCAATCCATATAAATAAAAACGCGCGACTGAAGCGTTGCATCCGCGCTACTGCTGCGCATTAGTTCATCGATAGACTAGTGACGGCTGCATGGCGGCAGCGTTGCAGCCGCGCTGCCGCCGCGCGGCAAATTTGCAGGCGCCCTAAAATCACTACGTACGTACGACACTTACCTAGCTGTACTAACGCAGGTTTTTCCTCAGGGAACCGGTCAGCGTTGGTCCAGTTGAAGAAGTAGATGTCGAAATACAAGGGAACTGTCGGTGCTACCCATTCTCTATATGATCTGGATGTAGGCGTGAGGGCCAGTTGCTGAAACAAAACAATAAAACAATTTAATTAATGAAAATTTTGATTCTTATATTTTTAAAGACTAGCGGAGAAGCCAGGCATCGCTGCGTTTACCATAATAAATAGTCTAAGTCCATTTGGAATAATGTAATCTTCACTTGAAAAGCTAGTGGCTCCGGAGCCAATTTAGTGCAAAACCTGCACTCTCTTTAAAATATTAATGAAATGAAATAAAAATTTATTCGCATGAGACATGGTTACAGGGGATGTTGCAAGGTTAAAGTACATCATATCTCGCCTTTAGGAGGCGTACGAATGTTGTTACATATTACAAAAATTTATTTATTAAATATAATATTCGTATAACTGTGTAATTTTTTTTGTGAAACGTCATTTAAGATAAAAGAAAATAAAAATGTGGTATTAAAAAACATTTTTAATGCTAGGTTAGTATTTCTTCTGCAGCTCTACTGCTCTTGTGAGTCGAGAGAAGCATGCAAAATCCTCACGGCCTCTCTTCTTAATCACAAATTATTTCAATATGATTCTCAACAATACCTACAAATTAACTTGTTTATTTCCTTTTCTATACGATAAAACGATTTTAAAATGATAACATTATTTAAAAAAACACACTTCTAACTTTCCCTTTGAAGACTCTTCCTACATAATTTGGAAACATGAAGACACTAGCTTTCTCCGAAATTTTACTTATGTTGATGATCACTGCTCCGCTCACGCTTCTCGTAGCGTAATGTAATAAAGTCTATTGTCTACCTAGACATTACTAAAAATTGGGCTATCAAATGCAAAAAAAAAATTCAAATGCCTTTAGTAGCTTCAGAGATTAGCGCGTTCAAACAAAAACAAACATGTTCTTCAGCTTAAGCTCAAGTATATTGGTATTAAAAAAAACATATTTCATAATCATTGCCACGACAATACTTTTCTAGCTCGACATTTAATTGGTCTATCAGTCAGATCAAATCAATATATCAATATATAATTTATTGATTTATCTGGTGCCTAGAGATGTTTCTCGAGATAAATCAATAAATTAGTTCAGTTATTGGCAACCCGACCAGTCCATTTAGGCACGTTTATTTCTAACATCAAATAATTATATTTATCTTTATTGAACGAAATTACAATAAGCTACAATTTTAAGTCAAGGACATAATTATCAGTGTAAAGGGCAATGATCTATCTTTAATTAATATAGATATGAGGGACGATTACATGTAAATTAGAATTAACTACTTATTTGTATCTAATGATAACTTTTTGACTGCACGATTAGCGTAGTATCATGATCGATAACTAAAGCGTTGTGTTGTCCGTCCGATTCTTGAGAAGGACACGAGACGTAAATTTGTGAGATGCACAGATAATATGGATAAAAAAAGATAAAATTGTTTTTATTTTTATACCACTAAGGTGGCAAACAAGCATACCTGATGGTAAGTAGTCACCGTAGCTTATGGACGCCTGCATTACCAGAGGCATCACTTGCGCGTTGCCGACCCTTTAGGAAAGGAAGTGGTAAGGAGAAGGAGCGGGAAGGGGGAAAGAGCGTGATTGGGACTCCGGCACTCTCACTCACCGAACGAAACACAACAGAAGGCATACTGCTATTTCACGTCGATATTCTGTGAGAGGGTAGTCCTTCGAGTCCGGTCGAGCCGGCCCATTCATGCTGAAATACTCATGTTTTGATTGCTACTTGATCATGTAATAATAATAATATTCTACAACATACACACAACACCATCTAGCCCAAACTAAGCAGAGCTTGTACTATGGGTACTAGACAATGGATAAACATACTTATATACTTTTTTTTTGTAAGTACATACATATTATACATAGAAACACCCAGACCAAGACAAACATCCATGTTCATGCACACAAATGTTTGACTTGTGCGGGAATCGAACCCGCGACCTCAGGTGTGGCAGTCGGTTACACTAACCACTACGCCATCGAGGCCGATGTGCATAAATCAATGTACAAAAACAAATGCGTATGTTTGTTTTTGCACATTAATTAACACACATAAGAAAGAAGCAATCTAAAGACATTTATTGTGCAAGCGGTATTAAAATTGGTTACAAAAGAGTTGAGGTCGTAATTGTTATTTTCAATTTGTATATAAAACTGTGAAAATGTTATAGGGATATATCGCTATCTCACTCGATCAGCTGTATTTAAGTAGCGGTGACGTCACAGTTTGTATCGTGAATACTTTTTCTGTCATTTTTACCCCAACTACCGGATTTTAAACACTTGTATCTTATTTAGTTTAAAGCATTTCAACAATTATTAATATTAATTAACTAAATATTTTTTTAAATGTCTTAAGATAAATGAAACGCATTATTTTAAGGCATTTAAAAAAATATTTGTATTTAAAGTTTAGGTACTATTTGACTTAAAGAATAAAAATATTTGTATTTAAAGTTTAGGTACTATTTGACTTAAAGAATAAAAATATTTGTATTTAAAGTTTAGGTACTATTTGACTTAAAGAATAAAAATATTTGTATTTAAAGTTTAGGTACTATTTGACTTAAAGAATAAAAATATTTGTATTTAAAGTTTAGATACTATTTGACTTAAAGAATAAAAATATGTGTGCCATCTGCCCTATCGTTCAGATGTCTGGTTATTTCTTAAGTGTGCATAATTGTAAGGTCTTCTAACATTGACAAAAAGAAAAGACAAGGGTATTTTTAAAATTATAATAAATAAGACTTTTCAAGTAACCTATTTTACCTCAGGCTTTAGTTTATCTCCATACCGAATTTTATGAAATTCGGTTAAGTGATTTATCAGTTAACCTAGCAATTAACTGAACAGCTTCAATAACCAAGTTAAACTCTTTAAGCACAAAAAAAAGTGTCACTATGTGAGCTAAATGAACAAATTATTTTAGACCTTGACTTTATACAGGCATACACAACATGCACATGGGCTTTTGCCTTTAAGGTTTGTTGTATGGTGGTTATTCAAACCACCATACAACAAACCTTAAAGGCAGCAAAAGGCAACACTGGCGTAAGCGGTTAGGCTGATTTTAGAGTTACGCTGACCGCGTGCTGACCGTCGGCGCTGACAGTTGAAATGTATGTAATGTCAGCACTGAGCCATCAGCGTGACTCAGGAACGATTGCTTTAATTACATACATATTGATCTGTCAGCGCCGACGATCAGCGTGACTGTAAAACCAGCCTTAGTGTTGTCGAGCGATGCGACGACGCCGATCATCCGACTTTTCCTAACTCCTGCTTTGAAAATTTCGAACCATCTAATAACACTTTAATCAAACTAAGTCCCCCACGATCAGCCGCGAAATCACTCTAATCCGTATATAATCCTAATTTATTCTAGCCTTCCTATATGCTAATATTGAACTGCCTACTTCCTCACACCCACAAACACAATATCAATATAATATTGTATATCAACACTAACAACAATCATAATTTTTAATATTAACTGGCCAATTATAAACTAATAAATATCTAAGCTAGTCATATTTCATAAACTATACCTAATATTTTTTATTGAACGTAATAGGTTATACAAAGATAAAAACTGGTTGCAGCTAATTAATTATATACAATCAATCTGTGTAAAAAATGTTGCATTCTAACGGAGTCATAACTTCACGCATAAATATATCTTTGTGATACTGTAGGGGATCAAAATAGCGACGTGCAATTGCTACGAAAAAATATCAATTATTAGAGACTAGTGCGATCACGTATTCAAATGTTGATCAATTTGTCGTTACTGAATACGATTCGAATCGGAATCGAATATTCTAAACTTGATCTGATAGGTGGTCGATTCAATCGATTGTTTGGATGAGTTTTGAATTATATCGATTAAATTTCCGGCAGCGCTGTAGGTAACTTCCCGTTTTATGCACGTAAGAAATCGAGGTTTTCTTTTGATAGTCCTAAAAAGTTGTTACGTGTTTATTCAAAACTTGTAAGATTACGCATCCCAATGTTAATCAAATTTTTTATCGATAATCGCCTATCGTCAGTTCAGAATACCCATAGTTAAACACCTGTATTAAAGTGCTACATAATACGGGATAGTTTTACGCCTGTATACTTATGGATAAACAGAAGTGTATTATGCCCATATAGTAGTAGCTATTTTAATTATTATGTAATAGGAAATAAACGCATGTATATCTCCAAAGGGAAGACATTATGTATTGCACCCAGATGCTACTACTTAAGTTTTTAGTCACACGTAATAGGGGCAAGTAGCGAGCCGATTGTCATCTACGGGTACATCTTCCAGTTTACGTGCTGCTCTTGAAAGTTATTAGCACAGAAAATCCCACTAACATTTTGAGCGATTCAGAAATCGAACTGCACACCTCACGCTGCCACTAAAATAATTAAAAACTTATTGCATAATATGTAGACAGTCAGAGTTCATCTAACCAAGCAATTAAGTTTACACAATGTTGCTTAACCATACGTCAACGATCCCATTAAATTACGATACAAACGCATTACGTTTGTATTGTGAAATATTTATTGTTTTTTTCCATTCATGATCTAACACAGGCAATCCATTAGGCAGAGATGACTTATTCTAAGTCCAATTTAAATGACTAATCTTTATAAATAAACAGCTGTTCAATAAAAAATATAACTATATATTTTTTATACAACATAATAATAATATGGTAATCGTTTTTGAAATAATATAACCGTATATTACTCATACAACATTATACTAATCGATGATTATACATTATGCATATCTATGAATTATTATGATATGAATTTCAATCCCTGACGTATTTCACGTTTTGTCAAGTTTAAACATTCAAGACCTGCTTCATGGTTTGTCTTTTTAACCGACTGCAAAAAAGGAGGAGGTTCTCAATTCGTCTGTATGTTTTTTGTATGTATGTTACGCGAACATTCCGCCAATTATGAATCAATTTTGATGATTCCTTGTTTGTTTGGTACTTCAGAGGTACTTTGGTACTTACTTTATAAATTTTATCGAAATTGATTTAGCGCTTTTTGAGAAAATCTACAAAAACCAAAATAATAAATAACAAACGGCGCTGTCATTTGAGCAGCGCGCTTAGTAGGCCTGGCCTACCTATATTATATATAAGGATCAATAAACATTAAAAATACACTTACTTCCAACTACAGTTGAAAAATAAAATAATTAAAAAATAAACCATCCTCAAAACTATTTTTTACTTTTTGGTTTAAGTTGGAACTTATAAGTATAGCTTTGAAATCGGATTTTGTTATTTATTAAAATTTATTATTTAATTTACATTCTACCTTAAAATGACAAATGCTTATAAATAATACTTAATATACTTTGCATTTTGTGTCATTCGTGCATCATCTATAAGGGACAAAGAACGTGATGACGCCGGCGTCTAGACACGTAATGCTGGCAGATTTAGTATAAATCAAAAGGAAAGATATAGGATATCTAGATGTGGGTCTAGGTGATTCCTACCTTACAGGCGAAATATACTCATCATCTCAGCCGAAAGACGTCCACTGCTGAACGTAGGCCTACCAGAAGATTTTCCACACAGATCGGTTTTGGGCCACCCGCATGCAACCGCTTCCCGCGATCCTTACCAGGTCTTCGATCCACCTTGTGCGGGGCCTATCCCTGCTGCGTCTTCCGGTGCGTAGCCGCCACTTCAGAACCTTTCTGCCCCAACAGCTTCGGTTCTGCGCGCTATGTGCCCTGCCCACTGTCAACTTGACTATTCGGATAGCTATGTTGGCAACTTTAATTTTGCTGCGGATCTCCACACTTCTGATTGGATCCCACGGGGAATCCTTGATATATACTACGATATACAAATGCAGTAACTGGCGTTAAAATATATCTAAAGCGGGTTAGTTATAAGAAGAATGAGCCGATTTATTCGTATCCTTACCAAATTTTTGATAATAGCGGACTCTTTCACTTGTAAGAATTATCTGACTGTACTGAGAGTATTTTCCTAACTGTATATGGTCCTCTCGTTGTTGACTTGACCATCTCTAATTTTCAGAGTTTTACATATAATAAATGGTAATGGTAAGACCGTACACTTATGGCGTGCTTTCGTCTGTCTGTCCATTCGTCTTCCTTTAGTATCTTATTTCAATAAGTTCTTATTATCTAGAAACGTGATATAGTTTTAAATAATAGATACTTGCCCAACTTTACAATTATTATCAATGACAATAAATAAATACCAACAAAACATTTTTATTGGTTTCTCAAAACTTGACTAATGGGAAGATAAAGCATAAGATAAAGGGTTAGGTCGGGTCAAATAAGCTGACATGGTTACGAGAACGATATCGTAGGTATATAATAAAAATATCATACGCACTGCACGTAAAACCTAGTTATCTTACATTTAAAAAATAAGCCTCCTCCTTTTTCGAAGTTGGATACATATACACATGTTTTTAAAGAAAAAATAATTGGTAAAATGCCATAGGTCCTAACATACCATATACTTATTTTCTTGTTTTTCAAATATTAACTAAAAAAAAAAAAAAAGTCAAATATACACAGACGGCTATGACTAGGCGGCATTAAAAAAGCATTGTGTCTTGAGTCCGTGACCTGAGAGTTGGCCAAGAGATTTGCCTTTTAATAGACGCCACCCTACCTGATGGCAATAACCAGTTAGTGAAGTCCAATACTCAAGGCTCCCATTCCAATTGCTGATAATAAATAAGAAGATGGAAAGATTATTATTAATAATAATAATATTTTACCACAAACACACAACACCATCTAGCCCAAACTAAGCAGAGCTTGTACTATGGGTACTAGACAATGGATAAACATACATATATACTTTTTTTTTTGTAAATACATACATATTATACATAGAAACACCCAGACCAAGACAAACATCCATGTTCATGCACACAAATGTTTGACTTGTGCGGGAATCGAACCCGCGACATCAGGCGCGGCAGTCGGTTACACCAACCACTACGCCATCGAGGCCGATATTAATATATAAAAACATTTTTACCATAAAAATTACAAAAGCCATTTGATTTTCACTTTGATATTTGGTTTTATTTACAAAGTTCAATATAGACAAAAATCTTGAATAAATAAATATAAATATTCTGCGTAAATAGAAACACCCATGATTAAATTATGTTCGGGTACTTTGCAATAACTACACTGGAACATTGAGACAACTACCATCTTAGTCTCCCCGTGACCATGGCTGCTGAAAAGCAACCGAAACGTCGGGGAAAGTGTAAACATAAATATAAATAGAATAATAGTATAGTAATAGTATAAATAGTTTCAATAATTTAATTAGCTTAAAAATTAGTAAAGTTTAATAGTAATAGTAGTGTAACAGTTTTTCAAAATTTTGTAATAAAGTGTCAAATAATCAACGCGATAAAACCCGTATATAGTACATAGTTTAATTTCAATGAATAACATTCGCGTAAACAGAAGACAATATTATGTAAATCTTGAATAGTAATTTTACCTACAAATCAGAAGACAGTCAGAAAAATCGAATCTGGAAACTTACATTCTAGTTGCATTTGCATGCAAATTCAAATTCAAATCAAATCATTCAAATCATTTATTTCGGGCTGCATAGGCCTATAGATAAATACCTTAACCTAAATTTACATATTATATAATTTTATAATACATACAACACCATCTAGCCCAAACTAAGCAGAGCTTGTACTATGAGTACTAGACAATGTATAAACATACATATATACTTTTTTATTGTTTTATAAATACATACATATCATACCTACATAGAAACACCCAGACCAAGACAAACATCCATATTCATGCATACAAATGTTTTACTTGTGCGGGAATCGAACCCGCGATCTCAGGCGTGGCAGTCGGTTACATTAACCACTACGCCATCGAGGCCGATTTGATGTTAGTAAATACACCTTAATACTATGTTAGTAAAATTTCACTTCGCACACTTAATACTAGTGCGCTCGGCCGGTACTAGTCCGCGGAAGCGACGGAATACCACATCTTGCGGCCAAAAGCTTTCGTCTAACACCTTGTGCAGGTAGCAGTCAGGTACGCGCACGACGAACGCTTTAAAGTTGACGTTGCGGCGCGACTCTAGCAGCTGCACTCTCGGGACGTACTTCAGCTTTTGGCACACGTACTTCGCGATGTCCTCCGCCTCAGTGGTGTAGTGCAGGCGCGAGATGTACACCGGCGTGTTCGGGGACGCGGCACGCACCTTCAGGTTGGGGTCCACAGGTGCCTTGCCACAACCGATCTTAATGTTTCGCGACCGGCGCTTCCTCCGTTGCACCGTCACGAAACCATCCTCGGTAGCCCGGTTTGTTGCTTTTGTAGGCAAGGTCTTAGCCGGGGCGCTCGCAGTGACCGTGGGATCAGCTGTTCTTACGATTCGCGCAGCACAGCGGGGAGGAGCTGCGGGTGCGGGAGCGGGGCTGCGTGACGCGCTTGCGGCGCATAACGCAGGCTCAGCAGTCGGCGCCGGCGACAAAATCGCTGACGCATAACTCGTCGCCGATGTGTTGAGGCATGCACCTCGACGCATGTTCACATTGTTTACACGCGTCGGTGAACCAGTTATTGGCACAGACTTGCGCAACGCCTCTAGTTCGATGCGCAAATCTGCAACAGTGACCTCCGATGCACTCAACTTCATCTGCACTTCTGCCAAACTTGCCTTTAAAAAGACGATGTCTTTTAAAAGGCTAGTGACGTTGACGTGATCGAAAGTGACGGGAGGTAACTTGTGTAAGTCTCTCGCCACAAATGTCGGCACGTCATCTGGATCGGTCTCCTTAAGTAGCGTTATGACGTCCTGCAGACTCTTCCTTGTCCCGTCACGTCGACGAGACACCATCTGGTCGCTCTTGTTCAGCAATTGAAAAATATAATTAATCGTTTGGCGTAAGAGCTCCCACTTACGCCAACGAGATTATTCATTATGTTTTTTTCCTCTATTCACTGCATAAAACGATCTGTCAATCACTAAAGGTAGATTTTTATCTAGTCTGGTTTGGACTAGACTTCCTTGAATCAAATTAATAGCCAACGCGAATTTATAAGAAGCTCAATTAAATAAAAACAAATAAGGTGGTGTTAAAGAATTAGATTGATTCTGGTTGAATTAGAGTGCTGTGCGGAAAGTTCCAGGCTTAAGGCTGTGGCTACATTAGTCCGCGACACGACCTGCGATACGTAAGCGATAAAAACAAATAGTTCATATTCACGTTTATGGCTACACCGTACGCCATATATCGCTATTAATCTTTGATTTGTTTATGCGATAGAAACAACATATGTAAGTGTAATCACGGCATCGGCTACATCAACTTGTCAGCGAAATTGAAGCGAATTCATTAAAAATTTTCGCTTATAATGTAGCCATACCATGTTTATATCGTTTCGCTTTCACAGTCGCATCGCGAATCGCTGCCTACTGTAGCCTCAGCCTAAGTCCGGCGCCGCGCAAATTGTGACTGCGTCAAGAAATACTCAGTAGCAGCGTGCAATCTGGTAATGTTTGCTGAAGACGTCAATAGGATTTCTATTTTTGGGACTTTTAAACAAAGCTTTGTCTTTAGGATTTTGACTGCACGGATGGCGTAGTGGTTTAAGTAGTCGCCTCGCTACTGCCGTCGCGCCGAGTGTTGTGGGTTCGATTCCCACACGAGACAAATATTTGTGTGATCCACAAATAGTTGTTTCGAGTCTGCGTGTTCTTTGTTTGAATGTTTGTAAAGTCCCCCGCAAAAGAGGAAACATTCCTACTGCAGGAGTTGTCTTTTTTAAACACCAAAGGCTTCCGAAATACGAGAGCAACACATCTCTGCTCATACCTTCGGGATAAATGCATGAAACTATCTTAGTCACGCTACGTTATTTAACAAATCTATTAACAAAAGGTGATCCAAAATGTTTCTTTAATCACACGCAATATATTTGACATGAAGTCAACACATGTCCCAGCGGCTTTAAGAAGCTGATCCAGTATTAATTGTTGATGAAGGTTTATTGATTCGTGCCTCATGATATTCGATATCGTTCAATTGACAGCGCTCATGAGGTCATGTATTAGCAATTGTCAATTGATCTGGAACACATCTAGGATGAAATTGCAGCTGGTGCTAGTTAATCATATGCGTCAATGGCTAATGTAAATGCCGTATGCCGTATACACTCCAGTATGCCAATTGTTGTGAGTTTAATATTCACACGGGTCAAAAAACAATGTGGTCAAGAAATATGGAGAAATTGACAGCATACGGAATGAATACAGTGAAAGAATACCTGCGTGTTATTTGTATCCATTGTTCTAATGTTGTAAAATACCCGCAACATAGGACTATCCTTAGAGAGGGCAATGTCTTTTATTAAAAAAATACCGGACAAGTGTGAGTCGGACTTGCCCACCAAGGGTTCCGTATAAATATGACACGGTTATCTTATCTTATGTGGGGGCCAGTCAGTGCAGACCGGCGACACTTCGACCCAGTGGGATCTTTTGTGTCGACACTCTCCCAATAACGACTGCCATAGATGTTCATGGCAGCCAGGACCGACGGCTTAACGTGCTCTCCAAGGCACGGAGCAGGCGGTTCGGTTAACTCAATTCAAAATTTGGATCGCCGTTCCTTGCATAAAGACCCTGTTTTTTTATGATTTAAGGACAAATGTATAGTTTTCAGATTTTTTTCTATACTTGTAGTATAAGACGGTATTACTTGCCAAATTTCATACAGGTTGATTTTGAAATCGTATAATTGCTTTTAACCACGCATTCTACTGGTGGTATAGAATAACCCATATTATATTTTTTTATTAGAATTGTTTGTTATACGAATTACCATAAATGAATTAATTCCATGAGCTTTTTGTTGTTTTATTATTAAACAGTAATTATGCTACTAGAAAAACAGTCAAAAGTATGACTAGCTATTGCACATTTATAATTTTTCTTTTCCTTTTTTTCTGAACGGCCATCAGTTCTAGTATAAGACATTTCAAGGTTATTCATTAATTACCGGACACCCTATATATATCTATGGTCAATCACCAAGTCTCCATCAAGCTAAGTGTTATTGGGTTTATAGTAAATTATTATCAGTAGGACTATTAATTTTGGCAGTATGCTTAGTAAACAGCAGTAGATTCATCCTCTATTACGTGATAAAAAAAGAAAGGTGACAAAATAGTTACGTGTACAAAGTAAGTCAGCCTTTCGGATATAGATAGATCTTTAAAAAAAATCCAATAACGCTACTCGTATTTGCATTTGATTTAAAATAAATATGCAGTACATTTCAAAACAAGATGGATCTAATCCTATCATATACGTAGCGTGCCTTGGCTAGTATGGAAGCCCCTAAATAGACTTCGCAGCCAGGTAAGCCGCTGTAGAACTAACTTGTATAGGTGGGAGTTCAGGGACCCCAGCCTTGCTCAGTATGACTGTGGTGAGCTGGAGCAGACAATGGCACATTTCTTGCTATGCCTTTCTTGCCCAAGCAATTGCATAATATCTAAGCTTTGTGCGGCCACTCCTAACGCAATTAGAATGGCCAAATATTATGCAAATATATAATTCACACAAGAAGAACCATTGACATGAAGAGGACGAAGAAGATATACATACGTATGGCTAGTTTTTTACTGTTTCGTAACGCTTGTTATCGAAGGGACGGATACTAAATTACTCTATCTGTTAGAGCGAAGTTCAATGATAGGGATGCGGCGCACGGCAAATGACTAGTTTAAATAATTTTATAATTTGTTGACAATAGTTTGTGCTCAATATTATTCAAAGCAGTGATAGCCCAGAGATATCAAGTTTGATTCCAAGGTACGCACCTTTGACTTTCCGAAGTTATGTTCGTAAAAAGTTAATAATCGCTCGCTTTAACGATGAAAGAAATATGAAGTGAATAGTGAAGTTCGTCTATCTGTATAATTTTATCGAAAACATGAAAATACTGGCGAGCTTTGCAGCTCAGCGCGATCGACTATAGCATAAGCTTACTTATATATATATATATATATATATATATATATATATATATATATATATATATATATATATATATATATATATATAAGAATCCGTAATTTATAAAATTTAGGCTAACATTATACATCGATGGAAATAGATGATACCAGGTATCCTTTTCGTCTCTTTAAAAATAAAATATTGCTAGTATTTAACTTGTAAGAGCAGAATTCACTAAATACCCCTGGGGTATATTTTGAGCACCACGAAAAAGTGTATAAACATTGAAACAAAGGTAAAAAGATCATCCAGACTTTTTTAATAGCGGAGCAATTATTAATAGCGGAACACGAATTTTGTTATTCCGTATACGAATCTAAGCTACAATTCTTGGCAGTCGCAGTGGCGAGGTGGCCATTACAGTATTCTATCCGCATAAAGTACTCGGATATTCACATCACTCTACACTTAACACGTAGACTGTCATAGCTGCAAGCCTTCGAACTCGTGAAAGTCGCACGACACAACACTACTGTCCAATTACTGGATATACATATATCGCACTCTCTGTGGAATAAAGGCGTAAGAAGATATGCTAACTTTAGAGAAGAGCAAAAACTGGTCTTTGTCTGGTACATTTATTATAAAAAGTTATTTTATAATATTTTGTTTCATTTAGTGAAACAAAAACATAACGTAAGATTAAGTGTATTCTATCAAATTTTAAGTATTTTAGTAGGTTTATAATCTTTTATGATTGAAAAAATCAAACTTATTATGACGCGACAAATGATTTTATTGGTATAAAGCCTTTATTTTTGTCAAATCACAACGAAAATAATTGAGCTCGTGTACTACTTGCACTACCCGAATCTGCAATAAAAAATATCGACGTAATTGTACTTACGCCTTTATTGCACTGGGAATGCGTCATTATATGCTACTGTATATCTCAATGCAAAAAAGGCACAACATGAACTAATGCATCGGTGTTAGTTGCTTACACGAAGTAATATCCATCAAAAGCATTTGATAACTTACCTAACAAGTATTAGTTTATATAGCAACTGAAAATATGAAAACCAATCAAATAGTTTGAAAATAGTGGCGTGCCTAAGGTTTCAGTAACAAATAAGTCCAATTAATGACTTTAACAGTAAATGTATTTATATTAATAAACCTAAATCAAAGATGGAAAACTCTTACGTAATACAAATTAGACTAGTAGAGCCTGGCTGATTTCAGCATGAATGGGCCGGCTCGACCGGGGAAGGACTACCCTCTCACAGAATATCGACGTGAAATAGCAGTATTCCTACTGTTGTGTTTCGTTCGGTGAGTGAGAGTACCGGAGGCCCAATCACCCTCTTTCGTCCTTCCCGCTCCTTCTCCTTCCCACTTCCTTTCCTAAAGGGTCAGCAACGCGTAAGTGATGCCTCTGGTGTTGCATGCGTCCATAGGCTACGGTGACCACTTACCATCAGGTGGGCCGTATGCTTGTTAGCCACCTTAGCAGAATAAAAAAAATATACCAAAAATGTTACCCTTGAAACATGTCTATAGAGAACTATTTATTTATTTACTTTATTAGCACGGCCGCAGGCTACTTGTACTAATTAAGGATGCAGCTATCATACTAACTTTTTATAATATTCCTTACACACTGACAATATCTTCTTCCATTCATCCGCAAACAGATATGTTTGCGGATGAATGGAAGAAGATATTGTCAGTCAGTGTGATACACTGAGTATTGTCAACAAGGAGAGAATTGAGTGTGGCGAGAGACTATATATAAGAGACTATAATTATATCTATATAGAATGATAGCACTATACATCAGTAACAACATAAACTATACAGCTGATTTTGAAATCGTGTAATTCCTTTTAACCACGCATTCTACTGGTGGTATAGAATAACCCTGACCATATTATTTTTCATCAGAATTATTTTTTGAAAAATTAATGTACCGTTTTTTTCGTGAAATGATTTTAGATAGTCATATGTATATAAAAATAACATTTCAATAATTAATGTCGTAAATAATAACGGGTGGTCCTTTTTATTGCCCCTTATTATTATTATTTACGACATCGGTTACTGACATGTTATTTTTTTTAAATTAGTAATATATTAAGATTGCCTTGGGTGGTTAACATATGACTATCTGAAACCATTTCATGAAAAAATCGGTACATTAATTTCTCCAAAAACATAATTCTAATAAAAAAAATATGGTCAGGCTTATTCTATATCACCAGTAGAATGCGTGGTTAAAAGGAATTACACGATTTCAAAATCAACCTGTATATTGTGTCTGTTTTCTCTGGGTTTTTTGCTATACATTTTAGGACATTCCTATACGTTTACTATATTTCATATCATATATATATATTTATTTATGTCGGAAACATATAATTTCAAAAAATATAAATATGCAAATAAATTGCTCTAGATTTACTAATCCAGAACAGTTTCTAATTGTAAATATATAACAGCGACAAAAAATATTTAAAAATGTCATACGGTAATTATAAATTGTACCATTTATCCTTAAATTTCATTTGTATTTTGTGGAGCAGAAACTTCACAAAGCACACTAAAGTCATACCTACTGATGTTAAAGAGTTCCTGATATTTTTGATCGAATTGTACATTTTAGTAAGAGAACCAGAGTTTTGCGCCTCCGTTTGAAGATAAGAAATATTGGACTTAGTGCAAGAGTCTCATCGAAGGCTCACTTACAAAGGTCAAGACTAACAATGTCAGGTTGAAAACCACTAATGAAGCCGTAATGAATTTAACATAAATTGGAACTCGCTTGAGTCGGTGTAGATTATGGCACTTGTGAGTTTTCAAGTGAATGTCTCACGTTTTCTTTAAGGCGATTAGTACAATTTTCATTAACATTTGTTATTATCACGTGATAAATAATAGCATTAACTGATAAGTCGAAATAATTAGCAGCAGTTTAAATAGGTAAAACTATGTGTAATCATTTTTATGATACATGAATCTACATTATTCAGCGAGTAAAACACAAAATTATACTCGTACTTCATATTTCAGGTTGCATTTACTCTATGAGGCTGATTTTATAAAACGTCTCGTGAAATTCCTAGAAGTGAAATTATGCAATGTCTAGTAATAACTGTAAGATTTGTCCTACTTGCGTCAGCCATGTAGAATTAGCTTAAGTCTTAACGTTAGTTTTCTTTGATACGGACGTGAGGCGAATGCAATCCATAAAGTCACGCTTTTTCCCGGAAGGATACTTCAGTAAAGAATGAGTCTATCTCTATAATATGTATCTGAGAATAAGGTAATCTTCCCTATCTTGCTATCTACCGCCGTTTGTGTTTATATCCAATGTTGTAAAAGAAGCTGTTACGAGCAACTGGACGAATCAAAGTCTAAGAGCAAGCCTAGAGGAGTGTTTTTTCGAAATTGCACAATACCACCAACCGTGCAAATTAAGTCTAATGGTCAGGAGTTGTAGTTCTATTGCGTAAATAATTCCTTCCCAAAAAAATATCAGCTCAATGCTTGCTTACGTTGCTTGTTTGTTCATGATGCATATGATAACTATGAATTATAGCCGGGAAAAGATGTGGTCTTTTCGAGGAGTCTTTTTCAGTAATAGTCAAAGGGACCAAAATTCTGTCAATTGAACTAGTGTAAATAATGCGATTCAAAATGTACTACGCCAATAAGTTACTCTTTAAATATCGGTAGACTTGGAGAGATAGAGGCTGCCGTGTTTGACTATGTCTATAAACTTTGACAGAACAATGTATTCGAGCATAAAACATCTGAAGAGTGGTGCTCATCAATAATCCTGACTAATATTATAAAGGCGAATATGAGTTTGTTTCTTATGCTTTCACGCGTTTACTACTTAACCAATCATCATGAATCATTTCGCATATCCGTTTTTAAGGGTATAAAAACGAAAAACATACTGTATTTTAGGACCTTGCATCCAAAAAAGTACTGTTTCCAAGGGATAGAAACTTATTTACAAACCTAGAGAAACGTGAGCACAACCACGGGCAGAATCTAGTATCAGTTGTAGTAATCTTTATACTCACAGAAGCTAACGCAGAATCAAATATGCTGGTCCAGGCTAGAGCAGCAGCAAGTGCAGTGATTGCCAACAGCGCCCCGCTGCCCGCCCCCAGCCACAGCCAGCGCGGCGTACGGCCGCGCATCTTTGGCGCTACAGGCGACACTCTGCAACAAACAAATAGGATTAAATAACTAGACAGTTCGAAGTCTAGGCCAAGGTGGATTCGATATTCCCTAGCGAGAATCTTATTCAGATTAAAGCAAAAATATAGAGCACCATTGTTACTGACTACAAGAGAGTTCAAACTGTTTAGATGTCAAGATATTAATTAATATGGTTGATAGCGGTTTAGACTTCCTTCGTGGATATACAAGCAAACATGCTTATATCCCCGAAGGGTTAGGAAGATGTGGCATTTCGCCATTCCTGGTTTTAAGTCTCTTGTTAAATGGAACTTGTTCCAGTCGTCCTGTGCAAAATGTCCAAGGCCAAGACTATTGCCAACTACTGAGCCCTGTTCCGAACTCAGTGAGGCAACTAAGAATTTTTTGGACAGGAAAACGTGTCTTATCCTAGCAATCAAAATCGAGACATCATGCAAAACAGCCGCAATTGCTGCCATTCCACAGAGCTAGATGTAAAGCCGTGGTTCAACAATGATGGACTTTATACATTTTAGTAGGAGATAGTAGCCCTACAGTTCTTATGGCTTAGCCACATCCGCTGTCCATCTGTATGTCCCTATTTAATGACTTCCTCATTGCTGCACTCGCGCCGAAAGTTTTGTAATCAATCATTGAAATGCATAAGTGAATATTTATCCATTTCTTGTGTTTATAAACTCAGATCGTGGTAGAAGTCTACTTGACTTGCTTGTTTTCTCAGAGATCATTCAAATTCAACAGCGAAAATGGTTTAACGATTCCAGGGTCACACAAAATGTTATTAAGTTTCTCTGTCATGATATTCTTAGTAGGACAATATATACATACACAGATTCACTGTCTGTTTCCCAGATGGGTAGGCAGAGACTACAGATTTACATTTGCTACGATCCTGACACACTTCTCTGGCTTCATTCACTTTCATCACATTCCTAATACACGCTTGCCGGTTTAAGATGCTCTTACCCTGGCCTTTGTCCAGAACGTCTCCGATTTGATCAAGAAACGTTCGCCTAGGGTTTCCCCTTGCGACTGTTCCATTAACACTAGCCTTATAATATTTTTTAGTCAGTCTTTCTCAATTCACATTCCCAAACCAGCTTAACATACCCTTTTCTATTCTTGTCACTATATCCACTTTCATGCTGCATCTCTCTCTAATCACACTATTCTTTATTCTATCTTTCAAAGTTACACCACATATATTTCTCAGCGCTCTCATTTCTAAAGCATTTATTGTACTGTCATGCTTCTTTTGTCATACCCCATATATATTACTTGTCTTTTAAGGCACTGGTTTTCGGAACTGTACCAAGAAGACGACAATAGGTTCGCTCTCCATTACTAGAAACCTAAAACATCGCCGAAATGTGAATAACATACCTTTGCTTTCTCCTCCGGTGAGGCTATGTACCTATGTATTATCAATTTCAGAGAAGCTTAACGCAAATGCTACCAAGCCCACTTATGTGTGGAATTATCATCCTATATAGATTAACCGGATTGCTATTGATAAATTATATTATTATGACCGCACAATGACATGCACTTGCACACATTTAGAATAAACATAATATAAGTTTATCATAGCACAATACACACAAACACACACACACCTGAAAACACACTATACCAACTTGCAATTACGCATTTTTCAGAAACAGTTCCGGTACTATCTGAATTGCCTGGTTGTAATTTACTTATTGGTCTAATAAACATATGTCTGACTCCAGTATTAAGCCTGAAAACTTATGCACAGCAATCAGGTCTCAGGAGAATTATGCCCGTACTGACTAATATGACAGGAATTATTTGAGTCTACCAAAACAGATTTGGTAGAGTCAAATAAGTCCTGATTGGTCAATCGGTACAATCGCTCAGTCAACTGGGCTTATCTACATTCCTATCACAAGTGATATACGCTGTTATAAATAATTATCATATCAACTTACATCCGTTGCCACGAAATATAGAAAAGCCCTAACTCATACAAGTTCATGAGCCTCCTTTTCCTAGCCTTATTATCCAGAAATATATATCAGTCGACTTCTGGTCAAACGTACATATAATGTCCAAAGAACGATGGCGAGGTTGGACCCACAAAATGTAAAAATTAACGAAGTACCGTTCAAGTTCAAATATACGTTAGTTATAACTACAGGTTTATAAGATTTTTATATAAAAAATATTATGTCATTATAAGAAGGGAATTAAAAGTTATGATTGATTTTAATTTATTAAAAAATGAGTCATTGTGCACTTACAAAACGCAACTTGCAAAGGATTACGTTCCAATCTACAATACTTTATATTTGTTTTTACTTTATATTTGATCTTGAATAATTATGGGTTTTATATTTTTAGTAAAAAATAAAACTCACTTTCGACAATAAAAACATGAATATTACCTATGTAAATATGTATTGTACGAGTAAAACGTCTACTAAAATATTAAATTATAAACTATTACTATACTCATGGTATAACGTAAAACGGAACGTTTAGCTGGCAACACTGTCTGTCAGTTGTCATGTTGTCAATCATAATCTGTCTTATTTCATATTATTATCATATTCCTATAATCTTTATATATATAATTCTTCTGTACGTGTGTTGACAGTGAACTCCTCCTAAACGGCTGGACCGATTTGAACAAACTTTTTGTGTGTGTTCAAGTGGATTCGAGGATGGTATAGATATGCTCTTTTTTTTCTCTCTCTTTTGTACAGGACAACGTCTGTCGGGACAACTAGTATTGTATATGTTTTCTCCCAACTTCTATAAATTACTTTCTATTTGATTTATTGTTAGTCTTTTATTGTTCTACAACTATCAATGAGTTAGCATGACATGTTATCTATAAGATTGAGTCCCAAAAGACATGAAATCCGCCATTGTTCTTTAAGTATTTTTACGAAACGACTGTAATTTGTCATTCACAACCCGTAGGCCACCCAAAAAATTTTTTAGACAATCTTTTTTCGTAACTTTAAATGTTGGCGAAAAAATCGATGATCAATATATAGCGCTTCTCTTATCCACACTTGTATTTAGCTAGCACCCAATGTTTGAGAATTTTATAAACATCCAAGTGTTCACTGGAAAGTCAAGAAGTTAACCATCGTCGTGAATTGTTCAACTTACACGAATATCATCGCGAAAAGGGTCTACCTAAGACTTCTTGAATCTTGAAATGGAAATTATTATATATTTAATTGAAGTGATGTTTTTTTTTTTTTTTAAATTTTGCTCGTCAAAATGACCACACTCCACCTGATGGTAAGCAGTCGTGTGGTCTAAGAGCAGTGGCCTCCACATCGCCCCCACAGTAGCCGAAGCGATGTTGAGGTCTCTACTTTGACGGCCTGAGAAGATGCTTTTTCACGCTCCGCTTAAAGAACCCAGGATTGAAGGAACAAGGAAACACGTGCCTTGGCAGAGAATTCCATGCCTTGGTCGTTCGGCAGAGATATGAGGACCCAAACTTTTTGGTACGCGCTCTAATCGACTCTACCGTATACTAATGACATCATCTAAAGAAATAGAATATAATAACGTTTATATTTTGCATTGATAGTGAATGCGACTTCTATATATATTATAAGGTCTGCCTCCGTGGCGCAGCGGTAGTGAATGCGACTGCTGTGCATGAGGTCTCGGGTTCGAATCCCGGGTCGGACCATCAAAAAGTTAATGGGTTTTCTGTTAAGAAATCTTAATAACAGCCCGGAGTTAGGAAGTTGGCGGTGTTGGACACCTCCGTGCCTCAGAAAGCACGTAAGGCCATTGGTCCTGCGTCTGATCTCTCTCCGGTCGTGTCGGATTACCGTCCCATCGGATCATGAGAGTTAGGGAAAAGAGAGTGCACTTGTGTTTGCGCACACGCTTGTGCACTATAATATCTCCTGCGCAGATGGCCAGTCTCCGTTAAGATTGGCCGCCGTGACCGAAATCGGTCTGGAGGACATTATTCATTATAAGGTCTGAGGCTTGATTATCGTGCCAGGCAAAGTGGTATTGGGTTCTCTTGGCAAGGATTTTCAGTAGCAGCACGGAACATGAAACTGTACTTGGTAGGCAGCAAATCTATTGCCTCTATAACGTGAGGCCTAAACTCTATTTGGTCTAATATAGGTGTAATACACCTTTGTCTATCTTTACGAGGCTTTATAAACCTCTGAGTCGTCTTCGAAGAGGTTAATGACAACACTATGTGGGTCTGTGTGTCTGTCTGTTAGTGACAAGCATAATTCCGGAACCACTGGACCGATTGACTTGTAACTTGGTGTGCAGACACCTTGGGTTATACCTCGGTCGAGTTTGAATATGGGCCCTGTGAGTCAAAAGACCCCCGATATATAGGGGTCACATATTTTAAATGGAAAAATATTGACTTGTAACTTGGTGTGCAGACACCTTGGGGTCATACCTCGGTCGAGGTTGAATAAGGGACCTATGGGTCAAAAAATTCCCGAGATATAGGGGTCATAAGATCACATGTATTTTAAATGGAAAAATATTTACTTGTAACTTGGTGTGCAGACACCTTGGGGTCATACCACGGTCGAGTTTGAATGTGGGCTCTGTGGGTCTATAAAAGGTTATGCAATCACATATTGACCCAGAAACATCATAAACATCATTTGTGCGATCCACAGATAGTTGTTCCGAATCTGGATGTTTTTTGTGTCCGTTGTTTGAGTGTTTGTAAAGTCTCCCGCGATACAGGAGTAGTCTTTCAAAAAATAAAAGTTTTTAACGCGAGTAGAGCCACGGGGCACAGTTATAAATCATACAATCACTTTATCGATAATACTGTTATTGATTGAAGATAAGTGAATATTATTGTTGTATCATTATCATGCAATTGATGCATGTTTAACATGAGAGAAAATTATTGTCAAGTATAGCATATCGTCATCATTGCAGCTGCATGGCCTACCCTGAAAATGGATACTGATTAGTGCGCTGTTGGCATGCAATCAACTTTCTACTAATTACTAAGTAAATCTGCAAATGGCAAAGAAAATGTCCCTTTTCAGTCAAGGTAGGAGGTACGTGGCAATGTCTGTGACATTTTACCAAATTTGCGCTTCATGGGGTTATCAAGCCGCCCATTCCAGAGGTCTATGTTCTTCCCTTTCTCCCATTTCCTTCACCGGGGTAAACTGCTTACCATTGCTAAGTCCTTAGCAGACTTTATGCTTATTTGGATATGGTTTACAAGAGTGACTTGCGTTGTAAAACGTGTCGCACCGAGTTTGTTTACAGCATAAAGGTAGACTGACATAAAGTGCATAGATGGTGTGTGGTTATGTGGCAAAGATTGATGAATCACACATTAACACAAAAAACGATAATCTACATTTATCAATATGAATAAGCGCGATAATACTAAATATACATAGTATTACCGCACTTCTACATATTGAAAATGGAATATATTATTAACGCCCAGAATTTAAACGAAGTATACATCGAGCCATCCATGATTTAAATCTTTGTTGTGTAGTGTAAATTTGCGCTTATGTTTGCATGCAATTGTAAGGTCTCTAGTTCGATTCTCGAGCCAGGCAATGTATCATTAGGGCTCTTTATTTTTTAAACATGTAATCTTCCCTAGTTTATGAAATAAATGGAAATAAGCACGAGTGCTACAAACCCTGACACAGTATTCAGTCGAAGCCGACTTATATAAGGACTCTGCGACCGCAAATGCGATCGATAGCCGTATCGCGTAACGAACAGAAGCGCGTATAATGAACAGGATTCTATGTCTATCTGTTTGTAAATAATACTTTATGTAATGTACCTAGCTTTTGCTTGCAGCTTCGCTTGCGTAAATGTAGGTTAGGTTAGTAAACGTTTTATGGATGAAAGCTACCCTATGTCCTATTCTGTACCCCTAGCAAAGTGTATGTAAAATTTCATGATGATCGGTGGAGTAGTTAAGGCGCGAAAGCGTAACAAACAAACAAACTCACTTTCGCATTTATAATATTAGTTAGAACTAGTTCGGATTAGGATATAAATATAAACTAGCTTTTGCTTGCAGCTTTACCCACGTCAAACTTACTGGAACCTATACCGGAATGGAAAGATTCCATTACGTCTATTTATTTATTTATATACAAGGTTATATAAGTAGGTATATGCGAGATTAACTCTGTTTGTAACCTTTAAACCTGTTTATAAATCCACTAGCGTCCAGCCCCAGCTACCCACGGGTAACCTTAACAAAGGATACACTTAAACCATCCTCATGAATCACTTTTTCTATTAGTGAAAACCGCATGAAAATCTGTTCAGTAGTTTTGGAGATTTTTGCGAAGAGACAGACGCGACGAGGGACTCTACTTTATGATACGTAGTGAAAGTACTATTGTTATAATAAAGAAAGTAAAAAACATTCAATTAAATGAAATTTGACAAGGAAATAAAGAAATATACCTCCTGCCTTCATTGCCATGATAGCCACATCTAGCTGTATTTGTATTTTGTTACTTTAGATCCGTGTTTGCTTGCTTGGTTGACGGTGATACGTTTAACATAAAATTATAAGTTTACCCACTTTATGTTTATACAAAATTTTATTTTCGTCTATTTTTCTGTACGCTCATTTATTGTAAATATGGATTCTCAGTAAGTGAATTATTGTAATTCTTATGAGAATAAAGTTCTTAAACCAGAATTATAAAGAGGAAAAAAGGTACATTATTTATTATATTTCGCTTTGGTTCCAAGTAATAATGGCATACCAATTGCTATCTACTGGGCACAGCTGCACACCCCGTGCTGCTTAAAAACTTCTGAACCAAAATAAACCAATAAAACTATGCCTGACCCGATAATCAAACTGGAAACCACTCACACAGCAATCAGACTCACCCCGCTACTTTCGATGTAAACCTATAAGTAATACCTCCCTTAAAATTGTCTCCACAAACGAGTAAAGTTTCGTTATATCATCAAATAGAATTCTCCTGAGAGCTCTCCAATAACTTTCTATCCACAAATAAGACAAGCAAGGTCACGGAAACACTCTAGTAAATCTTATCAAAGTCTTGAAGGTTATGCGGAAAACAAGATCAAATTAATACAATATGATCCCTTAGAAGCTATCATTTTCTATAATATCAAAGGAAATTTAATTGACTTGTTGCTACTCGTAGCTTGGCTTGGTTATTAATATTACGGCTGTATTTTCCCGAAGAGATTAGAGAAGGCATATATAATAATATTCTGTCACATACACACAACACCGTCTAGTCCAACCTAAGCAGAGCTTGTACTATGGGTACTAGACAATGGATAAACATATATACTTTTTTGTAAATACATACATATTATTATACATAGAAACACCCAAACCAAGACAAACATCCATTTTCATGCACACAAATGTTTGACTTGTGCGGGAATCGAACCCGCAACCTCAGGCTTGGCAGTCGGTTACACTAACCACTACGCCATCGATGCCGACAAGAGATGTGGGTAACCAAAGCGTCAAGAACCGTTTCTATATTTACCTTATCCAAGGAAAAATACCAAAGAGAAAGAGAAGAAGACCAAGAAGAAAGTATACAAATCAACTGAAAGAAAAAGCAAATGTAGAGACATATCGAGAACTGAAGGATTTGGCATCGGACCGAGAAAGATGGAAATTACTACACCGACAAGTATATAGTAGTAAGTAACAAGTATATAAAGATATGCTTATCGTATCTTTTGTGGGGGCCAGTCAGTGCAGACCAGCGACACTTCGACCCAGTGGGATCTTTTGTGTCTACACTCTCCCAATAACGAGTGCCATAGATATTCATGGCAGCCGGGACCAACGGCTTAATGTGCTTTCCGAGGCACGGAGCTGGCGATAATTGTCAATCAATACGCACATAATTTCGAAAAGTCATATAACTTCCGAAAGTCAAGAGGTGCGCGACGTGGTTTCGAACCCGAGACCCTCTGCACTGCAGTCTGTTGGTCTCCCCACTGAGCTATCGCTGCTCTTACATAGCACTTGAATATTGAATGGATCATGAACGGAACCAAAGTGTCTCTGTAACCTCCAATGTAACAAGCTTTCATAAGATACGGAGCTGATTGTTATCTATCAGGCCGTATGCATGTTTATCAAACTAATTGTATAATAAATATATAAGATCCTTATCTCTGTATAGAATGTACAATTTAGCCGCAAAATCTATACTAATATTATAAAGCTGAAGAGTTTGTTTGTTTGGTTCAACGCGCTAATCTCAGGCACTACTGGTTCGATTTAAAAAAATATTTTAGTGTTGCATAGCCTATCTATCGAGGAAGGCTATAGGCTATATAACATTACGCTACGACCCACGGGGGCGGCGCAGTAACGATAAACGCGGGTGAAACTGCGGGAACATCTAGTATACAGATAAAAGATTACGATATGCAGAATCTTACGACCTTGTAATCTACTTTGGTTTGAATATCAATCAAGGTTGTAAAATTACGGTACATCCTTTCTGGCCTCGCGACTGCACAGATGATGTAGTGGCTTAAGGTCCCATTCTTTTATTCAAGAAACGAGACGCTTTAGCTACGGACAGTTAATATATTAAACTAATATTATAAAACTGAAGAGTTTGTTTGTCTGGTTCAACGCGCTAATCTCAGGAACTACTGGTCCGAATTGAAAAAATATTTTTGAGTTGGATAGCTCATTTATTGAGGAAGGCTATATGCTATATTACATCACACAACGACCCACGGAAGCGGCACAGTAACGATAAATGCGGGTGAAACCGCGGGAACATCTAATTATTAATAAGTCACATTTCTTACGCCTGCGTCACAGTTTTCAAGAACAGCGTCCGTAAAAGACAGGCAGACAAACGGTCACATAAAAAGGTGATTATCTTAAGCTTTCTGATTTTGTAATAAATAAAACTATAAAGCTAAAAGCTTTAGAATAAATAAATATTTAATAATGTTTGTTATATTTTCATAAAATAAGATCGTTGTCAGTACAATATTATATTTTTTAATGCATATACTTATTCTATACTAATATTATAAAGCTGAAGAGTTTGTTTGTTTCTTTGAACGAGCTAATCTCAGGAACTACTGCTTCGATTTGAAAAATTATTTTAATCTTGGATAGCCTATTTATGGAGGAAGGCTATAGGCTATATAACATCACGCTACGACCCACGGGGGCGGCGCAGTAACGATAAACGCGGGTGAAACCGCGGGAACATCTAGTCTATAATACAATTTAAGCCGAGAAAGGAATGTATTCCATACTTCTATACAATGCGCACTCCATAATAAAGTTATAAATTCAACAGTATTTTTCCAGTATGTCTGCTCATTACGTTTTCACGGTTCAACTGCTGAAGCGATTTTGATGTTTACTATGGCAACTGCTTGTCCCTTAGGAAGGACACATATGCAATTTACGTACACAAACGTTTTCTCACTACGTTTTATTACGTAAACGAACAATTCATTATAAAATCATTCAGTTAATGCTTTCAAAATGAGCTTGCACAAGCACTAAGTGGAAAGGGAGGACAACAGCCCTCGAGGCTGAAAAGATGTGACATCCCCAGTCTTAGCACAAGATTCGCATATAGAGACGAGAGCTACGATTACTAACAAAAGTTCTCTCATAGAATAAATAACATAAAAACCCGGTCAAGTGCGATTTGGACTTTCGCACGAAGCGTTCCGTACCATTATCGAAAAAAATCACGTTTATTGTATGGGAGGCCCTCTTAAATATTTGTTTTATTTTAATTTAAGTATTTATTTTTAAAGCGAATATATAACTAAATATTCTGTGAATATTTCAAGCGTCTACCTGTTGTCGTTATCAATATCGAGCAAAAACGAGCAAAAAAAATTACGTTTGTTGTATGGGAGCCCGCCCCCTTAAATATTTATTTTATTCTGTTTTTTAGTATTTGATGTTATAGCGGCAACAGAAATACATCAACTGTGACAATTTCAACTGTCTAACTATCACGGTTCATGAGATACAGCCTGGTGACAGACGGACAGTAATCTTAGTAATAGTGTCCCGTTTTACCCTTTGAGTACGGAACCCTAAAAACTAGACTGAAGTTAGACAACACAGTGGCTTATTGTTTTAGGACAGATTGCCATTGTGCAGAATTTATATAAAAAAATCAACGGGTTGCACTCCGGGAGTGCCGGCAGAAGTGAAAACTTGAATATTAACGTTGTGCATTTTTGATATTTTGGAATGGTTAGAGAATAATTTTGCACAAATTGCTTTAATTATCAGTATAAAAGTACTATCATTTATGTGGTAAAATACAATATTCATTTATTGCGCTATCGTTCACAAACATGACAATTCTCCCTCCGTCTTACGAATTTTCGATCAGGTCACGTGTCCTGACGCGACTTTGACAATTCCCCCTCCGTCTTACGAATTTACAATCAGGTCACGTGTCCTGACGCGAGTTTAACATTTTTTACCCATCACAAAAAAAGTGCACAACAAAGCTAAAGAAGATTTCATTTAAAAAAAATGCTTTCAGATTATATAATAAAAAAAACAAAACCTTTCATAAAGATGCGTCTACATATACCTACCTATTGTGTATTGGGATTCGACCCACGACAATAGTCGTAGTGACTTAAACCACAACGCTATCCTTACAATCGATTACAACTGAGGAATTCTATGACGCCTGGTTTTAATTTTAGGTATTTTTTTTTTCTATTATACTACTAAGGTAGCAAACAAGCATACGGCCCACCTGATGGTAAGTGGTCACCGTAGCCTATGGACGCCTGCAACACCAGAGGCATCACTTGCGCGTTGCTGACCCTTTAGGAAAGGAAGTGGGAAGGAGAAGGAGCGGGAAGGGGAAAGAGGGTGATTGGGCCTCCGGCACTCTCGCTCACCGAACGAAACACAACAGTAGGAATACTGCTATTTCACGTCGATATTCTGTTAGAGGGTAGTCCTTCCCCGGTCGAGCCGACCCATTCATGCTGAAATCAACGAGGCTCTACTACTCTTTTTATTACCGTTTTATAATATGTTGTATACCGATATTTTAGGTATAATTCAGTTTTAATTTTTGAAACTCATTATTAAACATTAAAAAGATTTAAGTTTTATAAAGGAAACGGCATTTGAGCATGAAGCGATTAACATGCGCAAGTTGAGATACTGCCGCGGGTTGTATACACCGTTTACCAGCTATTAGCTCGCATATCCCTCCACAACGAGATGTGTGTAAAAACCCAGCATTCAACCTCTTCGTCTTAAATGTAAAAGTAATGAAAAGAAATGACCCCTATATCTCGGAGGTCTTTTGACCCACAGGGCCCATATTCAAACTCGACCGAGGTATGACCTCCATGTATCTGCACACCAAGTAACAAGTCAATCGGTCTAGTGGTGCCGGAGTTAGAGTCACTAACATCAATCTGCCACTAACAGACACACAGACCGTCACAAAGTGTTTTCATTAGCCTCTTCGAAGAAGACTCTGAGGTTAATAAATGGACGCCAGTAGTCTTTTAAAAAATCACGAGCTCATGCCCGTTCAAACAAACAAGCAAGCAACCTCTATAGCTTTATTATATTAGAATAGATCTGTTCAAATGACACAATTAATTTATTTCAAACATTTTAATTTTCTATTTGTTTTAAAACTTCCTGCGTTTTAATTTGCATAGTAGACATAATACCTACTTTATTAACATTGAACCGTGTAAAAAAGACATGTGCAATTTTTTATTAGGTTCCTAAACTGGTTTTGATACATATTTTATGCAGTCCATTAGTAAAAATGGGTGTAGCTTATACATTTTTCTAAGTCGACCTTCCTATATAATGCAGCGATCGATTTAACTGATATTAGGTGCATAATGTATGCAAACAAACATGGTTTTATGTATAATTAATTATAATTATCTATACAAATAAATAAAATTGAAGTGTCTGTTTGTAATGTCAAAATAACAGCTTTTTATCTAACGCATATGAAAGTATATAAAGTACCTACACGAAAACATCTATTTTTAAAATTTTTGTTTGTCTGTTTGTTCCGGCTAATCTCCGAAACGGCTGAACCAATTTTGACGGGACTTTCACTGGCAGGTAGCTGATGTTATAAGGAATAACTTAGGCTACTTTGATTTTAGAAAAAAAAAGAGTTCCGCGGAGACAAACACTTTTTAGTTAAAATCTACGCGGACGAAGTCGCAGGTAACAACTATAAAAAGGTTTATAAATGTGAATGTGAGTTTGTTTGTTTGATACGCTTTCACGCTTTAACTACTCGATCAATCATCATTTATATATGTTGCTGGGGGCACAGAAAAGGTTAATTTTCATCTAGAAATAGGTACTGTTCGTAACCTAACCTACAATTACGCGAGCGAAGCCGTGGACATAATCTGGTGTTGACATAATATTATCTTACGTTTACGCGAATATTTCTGCTTTAACAATACATATTTACTTAGTTCAGGGGACAGTGCTTCTATGTAAAAAGTGTTATTGATGGCTACAATAAAGATTATTATAATTATATTTTTAACAATAAAATATAGCCCATGGTACTCGCTGATAATATAGCTTTCTATTGGTGAAAGAATTTTTTAAATCGGTTGAATAGTTTTTGAGTTAAACCCTTCCGAACAAACAAAAAATCGAATCTTTCCTCTTTATATTAGTAGGTATAGATTATATTTAAACCTACTAACCAGCATTTAGATACGGTTTTCACTGTTTGGCCTATCCTATAGTATTAGGATTACATAAGCTTAAGTTCTGCAAAAACTAATAAATCCACTAGTAAGCACAAAAGTTTGTTATTGAAGAGAATACGACCTTCGACATCAGACATGATATATTATGTTTATAGTTTTTGTAAAGGAGTTTATTTAGCACCGTAGTGAGCTTAAGTTTCAGGTCTAAGTTGTGATTTATATCAAAATATTTAGCAGCAAATTTTGCCGCTCGCATAAATTTAGGTTAAGTCAGTTTTATATTCTTCTTTTTCTAGATCAGCAGGGTATCCTATATACTTTTCTGTACAGCTGACAACGTGTAAGTATGCAAAATTTCATGATAAATAGTCGGTATAGTTGTTAAGGCTTGAACGCGTAACATACAAATAACCAAACTAACAAGCAGGGGGCAATAGTCTTGCATCTTCTTAATAAAAAATATAGGGGTGTCTCTATACGAAATATTGCTGTAATATGCATCTGCCTATAACTACTTCAGGAATACATGTACGTCCGTACTTATTATGCAAACTATCTCTTAGGCAATGTACATAGAGATGTGTTCAGCAGTTTGATAGTGACGTTACGCGTCGTAGCTAACACAATAAAATTTATTTGCCATATATTTTCCTTGCTGGTCCTAAAATACTCTGCAAAGGATATTCTTTGTAGAGTGTTTTTATCAACAATCTTACCTTAAGGTTAAAATGCCAAATATGTTCTTTGCTAATCCTAAAATACTTTGCATAGCAACAGTCTTACAAAATTTTAATGTGTTTATTCACAAACAAATGTCGTAAATGAACCTCGTATTCTTTGCCATTAACGTCATTAAAAAGTTAGAGAAACCGAAAAGTTTGGCACTTATCAATAACCCGCCTACCGCAAAGGATGACCCTCAAGTGATGGTGAAATTTCCTCATCGAAATTTGGACGGATAATTTAATCAAATGAAACACGTTTCTTCAATTTCAGTACTATTGAGTGAAACAAAGTGTTATTTGTTTTTTCTGGTAGGAAACAGTTAACAGCAGCAGGATGTATGGGAATACTTCCATAGACTCCAGCTTTTGAGAAATTCCATATTTACGACGACGGTACTAGAGCTGTTCCCTATAAAGTAGGATCTAAATATACTTGGTATAATCTTATCTAATATTATAAATGCGAATGTGAGTTTGTTTGTTTGTATGCAAAATTTCACACCATAACGGTTGTTGTATTGTTAAATGTTTTTATTGCAGTGCTATGGTATAAATACTTAATACAGGTTTAACTGAAATGAACTATTTATAAAAAGTCGATTATCGCTCGCTTTAATGGTGAAGCAATAGCCTAGTGAAAGACCGTAGGGCTTACATGCAGAGGTCTCGAGTACGATCCCAAGTCGCATCTCTCACTTTTTGAAGTTATGTGTGTATTAAGTAGTTAATATGACTGTTAATCGAGCAAGGGATTTGCACGATTAACGGTGAAGGAAAACATCGTGATGAAACCGGCATGTCTGAGAGTTCTCCATAATGTTCTCGAAGATATGTGAAGTCTGCCGAACAATAAAACAAATAGCCTTCTTCTATCAACAGTTTTATCTTAATAAGAGTCACAATAAGTTTGTTTGTTTGTTTGAACGCGCTAATCTCAGGAACTACTGGTTCGATTTAAAAAATTCTTTTAGTATTGAATAGCCTATTTATCGAGGAAGGCTATAGGCTATATAACATCACGCTTCGACCCACGGGGGTGGCGCAGTAACGATAAATGCGGGTGAAACTGCGGGAACATCTAGTTAATCAATACAATAGCTTTAGAATTGTATAAATGTCAAACCTTATAAAAATATATGGATGTTTAGAATCTAATCATCAATCAATCGTCTTGGATCAGAAAGTATCCTATATCTTATAGGATAGTTATAAGCTGAAACCTGTATTATATTAAATTAATAATATTTTATTAAGCTACGCAACATAAATGAGGACGGTAGGCAAAAAAATATTATGTTTACAAATCCGGTTTACTATGCGGCGAGCGTGACTCAGCTTAGATCTGTATAAACTATGGCCTGGTGATCCAGGAATGATGAATGAATCCAAGTGAACTCTTCCTACTTACCCTGTGCCGATAGTAATACTAGCACCGAGAGACGATGAAATGGTGACCATTAACAGGATTTTAGAAGGAAATTCTCGTGTGCCCATTAACCTATTGAGTCGCAGCGGAACACCGGCAGCCAGACACAATAGCTTCTCAATTGTTTCTAATATTCTAACAATTGATAGGTTATCTGGTAATAAGCAAACACACTGCTGGCGAAATGTAAGTACCCTCTGCATATTTTATATTTATATTTATATTTATATTTGGATCCCAAAAAGTTATGCAGAGGGTTGGTATTAGGGTATAAGTATAAGTATAGATTGTATATGATGTCTATATAAATGAATTTTACGATTTTATATAAATGGTTATAACACACCTCATTTTGCCTACACCTCTTGAACTTTAAGTTCCACTTTTCTTAAAAGCTACTAAGCGATGACGATAGCGATTACCCAAGTGTAATCGCCTATTGCTTTCGCCATTGAATAGCAATTACCTGCCTATAATATCCATAAAGGTTACATACAGTTAACCTTTCTTTTTACGATGGTCAGATTACTGGATATTATGGAAGTATAAAGTCCCTATTTTGTTTCTTTGCCCCAATGTCTCTCTGAACTGCCTCATCACTCCAGTAAGCAAATGGTGCTTAATGTATGTCGCAAGTAGCTGGTGCGAGTTACGTGCGCAAGTTAATCATGCGAGCTACTAGCAAGTCAATCGGGCTGGGTACAAGCGCATGTGTAACATGCAGGTTAGTCTTTTACAAGATGCATACAATATGATTGAGCATGCAACCCGCGTTGCTTATAATATCAGCCCTGTATTAAACTGTCTTACTGCTCGGCACGGGCCTCTTCCCAGTGTGAGAAGGGTTAGGCCATAGGTCCAGTGCGGGTTGGCAGACTTCACATATCTTCGAGAACATTATGGAGAAATCCCAGATATGCAGGTTTCCTCACGATGTTTTCCGTCACTGTTAAAGCAAGCACATAACTTCGAAAAGTCAGAGATGCGTGGCAGTCTAGCGATCTCCCATTAGGCTTTCGATGCATACCCACGTCGCTTACGAGATAAAATAATGTAAGCGTTTGCGCAAATGCCAATAGGCAAACAAACCTTAAAAGCAGCAGACGCTCACAGCGGTGTGAGAGGATAGGGGTGTTAAGGTTAAGCTATTATATTATTATATTATTTTTATTAAAACAATTGATCTGTAGGTTTACGTATCTACTTCTCTATTGAAACTATGAGTTGTGTCCTTACTCCGGGCGAAACATATAACCACTGTGTTACTACTTCTACGTCGCTTGTATGAAGTTGATAGATACTTCTCCGGCCCATTTGCCCCGCTGATAAAATTCTTCACCTCATCAAATATTATTACCTAGTATTTATAATGGTGCAGTCGTTTCGGGGTCGCGGTCCAACTGTAATGTCCAACCAGTTGGACTACGGGTCTTCGGTAGGGGTGGTGGTCCAATCAGTATTTTTAGTTGGACAATGAAACCATTACAAGTCGTGGTCCAACTGACTTATTTTAATTTTATTCAATTAATATAATGATCGACCGAAGTTTCGGTTACGGTCACAAATTATTATTAGACATTTAAGAAAAATCAATATGTATGAAATCAGTTAATATCGATATGTCGATATCGATATGCCGATATTGATCTGTAGATGTTGATATGTCGATATCTATATGTCGATATCGATATGTCGATATTGATACGTAGATATCGATATGTCGATATTGATATGTCGATACCAATATGTGGATATCGATATATCAATATGTCGATCACTATATTAATTAAATAATATAAAAATAAATCAGACCACGAGTTCAGTAATGGTTTCATTATACAACTAAAGATACTGATTGGACAACCGAACCGAAGACCCGTAGTCCAACTGTTTGGACATTACAGTTGGACCACGACCCCGAAACAGGTGCAGCGATAGTGAATACGACTATAATTATTGTGCATGAAATTCTTAGTAGTAGCTCGGAGTCATAAAAACGGCGATAAGCTCCTTTGGTACCCACGGCTACACATTTTCAGAGTAGTAAAGCCTCGCTGATTTCAACATGAAAGGGCCGGCTCGTCCGGGGAAGGACTACTGTCACAGAATATCGACGTAAAATAGCAGTATTCCTACTGTTGTGTTTCGTTCGGCGAGTTAGAGTGCCAGAGGCCCAATCACTATCTTTCCCCCTTCCCGCTCCTTCTCCTTCCCACTTCTTTTCCTAAAGGATCGGCAACGCGCATGTGATGCCATTGGTGTTGCAGGCGTCTATAGGCTACGGTGACCACTTACCATCAGATGGGCCGTATGCTTTTTTGCCACCTTAGTAGTATAAAAAAAAACATCAAGTTAGACACCCTATATACGCATAACTACGCTATATACAAATTAACAAGAGGAAGCAAACCACAGCTAGACTTCATGATACTTTGAGCTCATTCTGCGTAAATAGAAACACCCATGATTAAATTATGTTCGGGTACTTTGAAATAACTACACTGGAACATTGAGACAACTGCCATCTTAGTCTCCCCGTGACCATGGCTGCTGAAAAGCAACCGAAACGTCGGGGAAAGTGTAAACACAAATATAAATAGTATAATAGTATAGTAATAGTATAAATAGTTTCAATAATTTAATTAGCTTGAAAATTTGTAAAGTTTAATAGTAATAGTAGTGTAACAGTTTTCAAAATTTTGTAATAAAGTGTCATATAAACAACGCGATAAAATCCGTATATAGTAGTTTAATTTCAATACTCGACCGATCATCATGCAAAGTGGTCAGGATATATGTAGAAAAGGACATAGGGCCATCCAGAAAAAGTACTATTACTTATCTAACCTAACATACTACCTACTAGCGAGCGAAGCCGCGGGAAAAATATAGTAGAAAATAAATCCGATCCCGTAGAATTACCAATTCATTTTACAAATCACTGCGCATTGTTTACAAATCTAAGCTGCGTTGTGACTGTAACGTCATCAATGTTTACAGTAAACTACAAAGTGATAAATGAATCATTAGCACCATTAATACAACGGCATGTGTCAACTCAAGGCCACTTTAGATCGTAGAACGCGACGCGTGGCACATGTAACGTAAGTATAATTAACATGCAACATTGTATAATAATTAAAAATCAATGAATGACTGGCGGTGTATGGAGTGATGCGTGGTTAAGCTATGTTTGTTTGAACGCGCTAATCTCAGAAACTACTGGTTCGAATTGAAAACTTCTTTCAGTGTTGGATAGCCCATTTATCGAAAAAGGCTATAAGCTATATAACATCACGCTACGACCAATAGAAGCAGAGCATAAATGAAAAATGTTGCAAAAGCAGGGCAATTTCTCCTATGTGAAGCAGACAAAGTTGCGCGGGTCAGCTAGCGATAAGATAATTTAAATGTGGTTATTACGTAATAAGTTATTATCAGCCGTGCTTATAAACTTTCCCATTGCTGAGCACGGGCCTCTTTGAAATTAAACTACTATATACGGATTTTATCGCGTTGTTTATTTGACACTTTATTACAAAATTTTGAAAAACTGTTACACTTCTATAATCACTATGAAACTTTACAAATTTTAAGCTGTTTAAATTATTGAAACTATTAAAACTATTTATACTATTACTATATAAAGTAAATTTAAATTATGTTCGGGTACTTTGAAATAACTACACTGGAACATTGAGACAACTACCATCTTAGTCTCCCCGTGACCATGGCTGCTGAAAAGCAACCGAAACGTCGGGGAAAGTGTAAACATAAATAGTATAATAGTATAGTAATAGTATAAATAGTTTTAATAGTTTCAATAATTTAATTAGCTTAAAAATTAGTAAAGTCTAATAGTGATTATAGTAGCGTAACAGCTTTTCAAAATTTTGTAATAAAGTATCAAATAAACAACACGATAAAATCCGTATATAGTAGTTTAATTTCAATGAATAACATTCGCGTAAACAGAAGACAATATTATGTAAATCAGCACGGCCCTCTTCTCAGAATCATAAGGGTTAGATGATAGTCCACCACGCTGCTGTCCACCAGGGCGGGTTCGTAGACTTCCCATAACATTGAGTGCATTATGTAAAACTCTCAGACATGTTTACTCATGATGTTTTCCTTCACCGTTAAAGCAAGCGATAATCCTTACTAATATTATGAACGTGAAAGTTTGTATGGATGTTTGTTACTCTTTCACGTAAAAACTACTGGACCGATTGCAATGAAATTTGGTATGTAGATAGCTGGAGACCTGGATTCACACATAAGCTACTTTTTATTCCGATATTTCCACGGGAAATAATTGTTCTGAATCTCAATATATGTACATAGAGTCACTTCATTGTATGTTTATAAACTCCCTACGACACAGGTCTTAATACTTCATGCGAAAGGTGTATTGTTATAAACCAATCCCAATCAACCCCTTTCGCCCTTCCCGCTCCGGAGGTGTGCAAATTACGGCCTTAGTGGACAAGAATACAATTTATTGTAAAAATGTCTCATAATATTTTATTTGTCGCTATCGTTTTCTTTTAACCGAACCTAGCGGGAAAAAGGATTTAATTTTTTTTTACATTTTATTGATTCAGTAAACCATTGTGGCTTGGGACAACATTGCCAGTGTTGAACAAAAGGTATTTTTTATAAGAAGTGAAATTATTACGAAACATTATTATTTATATTAAATTAAGTTTTTACGAACACAAGTAATAATACTACTTGTGTTAGTAAAAACTCCACATATTATGCGGATTAAACAGGGATGTAAAAGTATCAATTTATTAATGTTGTGATTTATTTTACTAATCAATAGATTGACCAATTCAATGTAATGGCATTATTCAATATGTGGCAACACTTTTCGTTGGGTACTCGATCTTCATTGTCATTTATCATTCGTGATGTGACAATGTTATGAGAGAGCTAGAAAGTACATATGCCTAGATTTCAAGAGGCAAAATACAATCCAGGCATGTAAGCCGTAAAGTATACTATGAGTACATTTTAATTGATAACAGCATTACTGTAACTGCATAGTAGGCAGAAGAACAGTAGGCTGCTGTGCACATATATAATGTCCATCATATGGTATTTATGTAGGGCAAGGTTTCAAAATAATGTAGCACCTCCTGCACCACACCTCGATAGTATGTTTAGTCATGATGAAGGTAATGTAGTGGTTGGAGACTAATAAACTAATACCAAAATATACTATTGTTTACTTTAGCCTTTGTTTCTTGGACTATTAATTAAGCTTTAATAATAAATGAATAGTAACTATAGTTATTTGATGGGCGCTTGCTTTGCAGAGCGAGCACTGGCTACCCGAGTTCAGTTAAGTAACTAATTTTACCCTAGTGTGCTCTGTAAACCAGCTATATAAACTTATTCTTGGTTTTTAGACAGAAACAAGTATAATTAATACATTCATTTTGAAAAAATTGCTTTGTGCCGAAATATCACCGAAGCAATTCTGTTCATTTTGGATGCCTTATAAGGCATCCAAAATGAACAGAATTGCTTCGGTGCTATCTAGTTGGGTTTCAGATATATATATCTGAAACCCAACTAGATAGCATGTTGAAATTACACAAGGTTATAGCATACTAATAGTTCTTCGTAAAACATACAGTTTCATTTATGTCCATGCGAGGCCGAAGTTGTATGGGTTTGTTGCATATCTCCTTTGAATGTATAATATTATAATCAAAAACAAATTGCGGTTATCGTAATTCGCAAAGTCATTAGGCATTGTCTGGTTATCAAATGTTGTCTAATCGCAATAGGTATCAAACATATTATGTACATAATATGTAGGTAAACACTAATTTATCAGTTCGTATGTTTTTTAATAGATCTGTGCATATCTTTAAAGAAAGAAATAATGTTAAAGTATGATATTAGTATGATATGCAGCCACGCACAGCAGGACACAGCAGGGGTAGGTGCCTAACCCTGTTGAATCTTTTTCTGGTAGATAAGGTGGACCGACGACCTGGTAAGGGTCGCGGGAAGCGGTTAGATGCGGGCAGCCCAAGACCGGTCTGTGTGGAAAGCCTTGGGGAAGGCCTATGTCCCGTAGGGGACGTCTTTCGGCTGATTTGATGAAATTACTGCTTAAATAACGCAAGGGTTAACTTAATATTGTCTTCTGTTTACGCAAATGTTGTTGTCAATTGAAATTAAACTACTATATACGGATAAAATCCGTATATAGTAGTTTAATTTCAGCAAAGGTTAACTTGTTACCTCAATGAATACGACAGTCGGTCAGCAGTCGATAGCTTAATTAAATATATTAATAGCTAAATTTAATTATAGATATAATTTAAATTACCCGGATTGAAGATTAAGTTAGATGGATAGGTTGGTCGCTGAAGTCGTTTTAGTTCCAGTGACCCACCAACCATTCATTCATTAGTATGTTATTGAAATGGTATAATATTATTGGGTATTGGAACACGCTTGTTAAATATAATTTATTTTATGATTTATGTGTATAAATTATAAAATATATTGATTTCAAAATTATTGACTAATATACGCAAGCAATTTGAGTACACAATAGTCGTGTCATGATCGCGACACGCGGAAATTCATAATCAATGTCGTCCCTATCGGACAAAATCTTTGTTAATCATTGCTCGTGTAAGTGATTGGCTAGATAAATAAAAAATAATTAAAAAATTAAGGATAGTTTACTAGACGTCTGCAAAAATCTGCAAAAAGTGGTTCTGAATATTTTTACTGGCCTGTCTTATAGGAATGCTTGCTAATATAATAAATGCGAAAATATGGTTAGTTTAGCCTTCTTTCAAGTAGCAATCAAGAAGCGACGTACACAATTGCCTTCGATTGTATTCACCACACTATACGTGCACAGTAAACTTAACCATGTAAAGTAGATATTGCGTTGAGTATAACTGTTTATGGACTAGAGAGTGACATAGACCTTTTATCCTAGAAAAAGCTCGGTATTATTTCTTACTTAAACTCGTATTTTCTTAGAATCCCCATAATGATGCCGCTCGTAATAATTAATAAATATTACAATAATAAAAGATGAATACATAATTTGGCTTATTGAATTCAAATGTTTACGCATTTACCCCGTTCTATCTTCCTATACTTAATGTTTTATCTCTTCTCCCTAGCCTTTATTATTCCCAAGTCACTTGGGGTCGGCTTTCTAGTATAACCGGATTTGACTAGATATCAGTTTTTACATGGAGCGACTGCCATCTGACCTCCGCAACCCGAAGGCTAACGATACCCTAAGGCTAGACCAGTATCAGGATATTAGAGGGCACCGACTTTCCCAATAACGACTGCCATAGATGTTCGTGGCAGCCAGGATCAACGGCTTAACGTGCTCTCCGACGCACGGAGCAGGCGATAATTTTCAATCAACACGCACATAATTTCGAAAAGTCATATAACTTCAAAAAGTCAGAGGTGCGCGACGTGGGTTCGAACCCGAGACCCTCTGCATTCCAGTCTGTTGGTCTCGCTATCGCTGCTGCCTATACTTAATGTTTTATATACAACCTAATTATGTTTGTATACACACGGCCTAGAAACTTCAGCTTGGCTCTAGCTCCCTGGAGAATGTCTCGGCAGAGAATCCGATGTGAATGTCATGTTTAATATGTTGTTATTTCTACAATATCTAATAATGTTTTGTATCTTTTTGTTTTTACGAACTCATTCTATTTTGTTTTGCTCCGCTATAATGGGCCGGTAAGAACTCGGCTGTCTATCATTGACGTACTGTATTAGGTAATATGATTTAAAATGATAGGTATATGATTAACAGTGAAGAAATACATCGTCAGGATACCTGTATGTCGGTACGTTTTCCAAAATGTTCTCTAAGACGTGTGAAGCGCTAACCCAGCGTGGTAGACTGTGGCTTAGACTACACTATGGCTTACACTGAGAAGAGACCCGTGCCCAAAAGCGACATTATTATATTAGATGTGCCCACTGTTTCACCCGCATTTATGATTACTGCGCCGCCCCCGTGGGTCGTACTGTGCTGTGTGATGTTATATAGAATTTTTCAAATCGAACCAGTAGTTCCTGAGATTAGCGCGTTCAACCAAACAAACAAACAAACTCTTTAGCTTTATAATATTAGTTTAGATGTTATTAATTGATTCTTTATTATTAATTCATTTCTAACACACCTGTACCTATTGTTTATTTCTTTTGCACGGCGAAATCGACGAAAGGCTTTTGATAAAATTCTTTCGTATGCACGGCCAATGCACCGAATGATAAAATTTAGCGCGAAGATAATACTTTCAAACAAAGAAGGTACTTTATGTATGAAAACATTTTTCAAGAAGCATTTATCAACTTATCTACAAAAACTTATCTACTATATAAAATGCAATCGCCGTTACGCGTAGCACTTACTAATGTATATGACTGTAGTTCAGTAAACGTAAATAAAACATTTACTAATTTTATCCGAGTGCGTGTTTCGAAATTTTTTGGTCCTTTGCCCATTAATTAACTATTTGCAGCACACGTATGAGAGTGTATAAATAAGATATGCGAGATGCTAATGACAAATAATCATCATAAATCAATAAAATAATCGCCACACTCACTCACATTCGAAAGAAGCGAAGATGCACTGCTTAGCTTTAGTACGAAAATTTTTGTACTACCCTGTTTCTAATAATTATAACTTATTATATTATTAACACGTAATTAGCAAATAAGTTTTAGTGAACTATTATAATTAGGTTCCTACTCGCTACGCCAATCGGCTTAATGTATATTTAATTATAATGTATTTTCTCTGTAAGTGATTTGTAAATCATTTGAGCAAAATAAATGTCTTAAACCTTAACCTTAAATAATCATATCTATATACAAAGTATAAAAAATATTAATTGGATAAGCCAAGCTTGAATGACACATACCGTGCCGCAGGAGTCGCAATTACATCAAAATCAGTGCAGTGTTAAAACACTGCACTGATTTTGATGTAATTGCGACTCCGATTTTGGCACAAAAATATACCAAATACAGTAACTTACGCATTACTAGGTTTATTAGTATGGTTTTCTTTTTTTTATTGACTCTAGTAACAGACGAGCCTGCAATCCCTGTGGTCAATTTAGATCCCATATATTAAGGTGCAAGCCCATGGTCGCGCCGGGCATAGTACCAGGATCTATGCTGCATCTTTTTTTTATACAACTAAGGTGACAAACAAGCATAAGGACCACCTGATGGTAAGTGGTCACCATAGCCTATGGACGCCTGCGACACCACAGGCATCACTTGCGCGTTGCCGACCCTTTAGGAAAGGTAGTGGGAAGGAGAAGGATCGGCAAGGGGGAAAGAGGGTGATTGGGCCTTCGGCACTCTCACTCACCGAACGAAACACAACAGTAGGAGGAATACTGGTATTTCACTTCGATATTCTGTGAGAGGTTAGTCCTTTCCGGTCGAGCCGGCCGATTCATGCTGAAATCAGCGAGGCTCTACTACTCATCATTATTGACTCTAGTAACAGACGGTCCTGCAATCCCGGTGATCAATTTAGGTCCCATATATTAAGGTGCAAGCCCATGGTCGTGCCGGGCATAATACAAGGCTCTATGCTGCGTCTGGGATTTTTTACTGGCATACCTTGAAACACTTTGCTATCTAGCTAGTGACTCTAATTACGAATCGATCACACCTTAAAGACTTACATTGACTCTCCCTTTTCCAGTGTTCACTATTCCTTACCCACCATGATACCGAGGGTCAAAACGGATGCATCAACAACATTACTTCAAGCAATATCTCCTGATCATGTTCGAAGGAAATTAACTCATCCGCCATACTATTTCTTTTTCCTATACAACGGGCCCCGTCTTAAGGCAGCATAGCGTGTAGAGTTTCATAATTGAAGTAATTTTTCAATAAGCAACTGCACATTGGATTGATAGACGCTTCCGTTGACAATGCGTAGGCGCCACGGGAACACTTTCTCTCCATGATAATAGTACAATGTGTATCTGCTGATACGTATGCACATATCCTATCTAGGAGTACTCCTCCCACGAAATTATATATCAAAATTATTCTATCGATTTACATCGTTGTTTTATTGATGATTTACATGATACCATACTATTGTAAAACCCTACAATATTTTTTTGTATAAATAAAGTTATCTATATATTAATACGTGAAGCGAAAACGTTGGATCCCTTTTTTACGAAAATTGGGCGGACGGAGGAGCATGAAATTTCGCACACTTATAGTTTATACAGAGAAGAAATGACGAATGCTAATATTTATATAAAATATGTATAATAAATACATTAAATTAATGAAAAAACACTACACGCACACAACCATGCATTTGACACACGCAGTCGAAGCGCGTAACTATGGTTACACATATCAATATACAAGTACAATGACATGACATAATATATATCAGTTGGTCGAATTTCGAGCACTAGGCGACCGCTAGTTATTATTATTATTTATTTCTCTTTCACGGGTATATGCCTAATACGTTAGGAAAATACCCGGCCCTTTGCGAGGCTTACACGGAGACATGGGTCCAACGTGAAGAGGCGCTTCGAGAGTTTTATTATTATTATTATTATGTATTTACATACGTATCAGCAGATACGCGTTGATTCCCAAATACATGTGCATAGCCCTTGTTCAGGAGGCAGCGACACAAGTTTCTACTTGCCATTCTTTCTTTTTAAAGACATCTCTCGGACTAGTTGGGATTCACGTATCACAGGGTACTTTACAAACGTTTAAACAGACACAAAGAACCCCCAAACTTGGAACAACCTTCTGTGGACCACACAAATTTTTGTCCCGAGTAGAATTCTACATACAAATGCAAATAACACTTGGCGTAGTGGCAATGTCGAGGCGAACACCTAAACCTAGTATTTAGGTGTTGGCCAATTCCAGCAGTCAATGATTCTAGCATGTAAGCTATAATACTGGCAAATCGCACTTGCATTGCATTCTTCATGTACTATCTTCATTTATATTATCTTGGCCTTTCACCAGAATCCCTTCCGACTGTCTTATTCGGGTTCAATATTTTCTTGGTTAACTTATTTTTTGAAAGAAAGAAAGAAATTTGTTTATTTCGTACAGAGCACACACAATTAATTAAAACAAGATAAACAAACATATTACACATATTATAAAAGAAAATGTGTATGCCCTCGCCGAAAAGGGTCACCACCTCAGCATTAGCTGGGCACCCAAATTGAGTGCACCAGCGCTGGTTTTCAGTTGGTCACCCGATACCGTGGTGCACGGACGGAGGCAAATGCTTAACATTACAACAAAAATACAGTAAATGTGGTTCTGCTACATACATACACAAGGGCAGCGTATAGGGCATATTAAATTATGTTTATAAATTCGGTACATTGCAAAAATACGAGAACAGGGGTAAAAATAAAATACGTCACCATCAAATAACTAAAATTTAAGGAGGTGGGTACAAATAAAAAATAAAAATGTCATTGCATAATAGGTACTGATAACACAATATTATGCGCATAGTGAAACATAAACAAAGTGATCGACCTCAGGCGTTGTTGATTGGGTAGGCTATTCGCATTGTTTTGTTTGTTTTTGTATTGATATTATTATTAGTGAGACCATCTAATATAGCTAATTGTGGCGAGTTATTACTTAAGTGTTTTGGCACATATCCAGACAATAGAAAAGCGCGACAGTGCTCTTATCACAGTATGCGCCATATGCTTTAAAGATACACGTCACATATTGCTAATTGATGTAATTTGAACTGAATTTATTCTACTTTCACATCTCTCCCAGCAAACCAAACATTTACATACATACATAGATTCACGCCTGTTTCCCAGAGGGTGTACCTATAATAATATTTAATTTTTCTTTTCCATATTGAAGGTAGATTCAGAATACGAACGTTGAATCAAGCATCGCTCACGTCATTGCATTGGCTGTCTTTTGTATGGAGTCATGTTCATAATTATTACGTACATACATACAGAATGTTCTCTAGTAAGCGTGTTCAATTTTACTTGAAAAAGAATATATATAATGTTCTTATTTTATATATTTTTACAGTCTATGATAATAATATCAATCGTATTCATTGATAGCCACGACACAGGCTGCGCCTAGTGTGGCTGTCATAGTAAATGTAACATCTGTGTAACCTTAACTGAAATAAAAATGCTTAAAAAAATATATATATATATTGGGTTTGTATGATAATAATAATGTATTTTGTTATGTCTATAAATTTAATAATGAGTTTTTAACAAGTTAATATAATTATGTAAATATTATGACGTAGCTACCAATTTTTTTTTTTATTAAGTAAATGATTTTATTGTTCATTATATATATAAGATATCCAGAACTATTGAAAATGATCTTTCAGACTGAGCCACAGCGAAACGTGGCCGTTTAACTAGTAATATATATCTTAGAATATAATTAATTAGCTCCTATTATTTACTATTGGAAAACAGAATATATTAATTGTTTTAAGCCTAGTGACCGAGTCCAAGTAAGAGTACTGAAAACATACTGTCCTCTTCGTATAATCGTTGTTAGAAAGGGATGCAATAAATGAGTTTAGTGCGACAGACTGGCAGCAATATTAGATAATAACAGTAACGGATAGAGCAAGGTCAATGCTATGCTTAGTGTTATCAGAAATGAAACAAGTTATAGATATAATAACAATTATAATAATGTTGTGTCAATGCTGATTATAAAATGTTTTACTAGGCACGTGCCTCTTTTCAGTATGAGAAGGGTTAGGTCGTAATCTATCGCGTTGACGTTGTGAGGGTTGACAGACTTATTACATGTCCAAGAACATCATAGAGAAGTATCAGATGTACAGATTTCCTCACGCTCTTTACCTTTACTCTATAATGCCCTATAATCTCAAAAATATGTGTTCAAAATAAACTTTTATTTTGATAGTTATTTACATTTTTCAATTTTCATTCTATACAAATAGAATATAAAGATATGCTTATCTTATCTTATGTGGGGGCCAGTCAATGCTGACCGGCGACACTTCGACCCAGTGGGATCTTTTGTGTCGACACTCTACCAATAACGACTGCCATAGATGTTCATGGCAGCCGGGACCAACGGCTTAACGTGCTTTCCGAGGCACGGAGCAGGCGATAATTGTCAATCAATACACACATAATTTCGAGAAGTCATATAACTTCCGAAAGTCAGAGGTGCGCGACGTGGGTTCGAACCCGAGACCCTCTGCATTGCAGTCTGTTGGTCTCCCCACTAAGCTATCGCTGCTCTAAAGATATGCTTAATACAGTGCCGAAATTAGTTTTTTACAAATTCTTGGCATCTAAGAGTAATTTAAGGTTAAAAAAGCACGAATTTAGGTTTATTGTCATTTTTAAACGAGAACAATCTTAAGGTGAACCGACAGGTATGTATATTTGTTCGAAAAGTCACAGGTGTATGACATGGATTCGAACTTGAGATCTTCACGTGGCAGTCCAACCGATGCCCACTACACTATCGTTGCTAGCAATAAAAGTATTATTTAAACTATGGCGGTGACTTATAATCAACAATATGTTATTGGGATCATTTTAAAATATATATGAATCCGTGTAAGTCAACCAATAGACATTTCTCCATTTTACAGAATATTGCAGACAGAAAACCTTCTGTTCTTTTCTTTACATAGGACAATAAAATAGTTCCTAGTGCAGGAGATGTCCATGGTTTGAATTTTTGTAAGAACAAACACATGTTTTACAAACATTTAAACCACTGATACAAAAAATATCCAGAGTCAGAATAAGTATTTGTGGCTCACCAAATGTTTGTTCCTTGTGTGATTTGAGTACACAACTTTCGGCGTAGTGTCAGTTGTAAACTGACCAATGAAACTACTATGTCATACGTGCAGTCAGTTTCCTCGCAGCCTACCGCTAGATCCAGGCTCCTTAGGGAGGGAACCTGAAGCTAGCGGTAATTGTCTTAAATACGTGGATAGACAGTCCGCAGACAAAACACATGCACAGATAGGTTTATTGAATATGAATGTACCTGAATCTCTTGCCAATCTTGAGTCCAGTGGGCAAGCCCGCGAACTGTGGCATATCCTACGGGAATCCCTCACGTTCTATAACAAACGATAATAAGATTAAATATAAAAAATATATATTAATAATGTCCTCCAGACCGAATTTCGGTCACGGCGGCTAGTCTTAACGGAGACTGGCCATTTGCGCAGGAGATATTATCGTGCACAAGTGTGTGCGCAAACACAAGTGCACTCTCTGTTCTCCAACTCTCATGATCCGATAGGACGGTATTCCGACACGACCGGAGAGAGATCAGGTGTAGGACCAACGGCTTTACGTGCTTTCCGAGGTACGGGGGTGTCTAACACCGCCAACTTCCAAACTCCGGGCTGCTATTGAGATTTGTTAACAGAAAGACCTAATAACTTTTTCTTGGCCCGAGCCGGGATTCGAACCCGACACCTTATGCACAGCAGTCGCATTCACTACCGCTGTGCCACGGAGGCAGTTGTATTAGACAACATTTGTTAAAATAACAGTATACCCACATCAAGATTCCTTAACAAAAAATAATAATAACTTAAGTAAAAATTGCCACTTATAACTAAATTTAACTCACAACACCGTACCCTAAGTATATACTATAGGTACCTATCATCTATAACAAAGAGTATTTAACTAAAGGTGACATACATACATTGACATGACATCTCGACAATCTTCACAAATAAGGCAGAAACACATCTTCACTTCATCAGCTTAGCTTTAGTCCACGTAATAAAAGAGAGAGTAATTTACGAACATTAGAGAACAAGACTAAACTCATGAACACTGGACTTAAGTTATAACCAAAAAAGCCAAACACACAACCCGGAAATCGAAGGCAACACTTCACGATCGTCATTCAAGCGCGAAACGTCAAAGACATTTCGGATTAGTGGTCAATATAGTTTTTATGAAACACTGCAGATAAAATAAGGTCGCGACAACAAAGATCTGATATTCTCAAACACTCACACGCAAGTCTCTATATAACTGGCTGTGTATAAGCCCTCCCCCTTCTGCCTTGTCAGAGAACGATCCCATGTCAATTAATCCCTTGGCCAGTGTGTCAGGTAGATAAAAAGATGTTCTTGAGCGCTAAATAAAGTACGTTTGTCGTCAAGTCGGTCATTGATCACGAATTTGTCTAGAGTGCTCCACAAGTAGGTAATGACCGTGTCCGGTGTACAGCGACAAGAAGCGTTCATTACTCCTGGGCTAGACTCGGGATGGGTTAACGGGTGCATTAATTTTATTTTATTATAATTTGGGATAATAAACAGCTACAATACACAATATGTTTAAATATAGAAGCTGCATAATAGTATGTTATAATATTGCAGCCCACTACATTATCCATGATGTGCAACTCTAAATAAAATACTGCTGTTACCATGCTTTATTTATTTATTTATTTGCATCAACTGCTCACTGCACTTACAGTTACCCAACGCGTGCAGTGAGCGATAACTCACAACAACATCATAAGAGCAATCTCTGTGTGTAATGGAACAGTTTATACAGCTTTTGTTGAAAGCGTGGAGTTAGTATGCACGATCATATAATTTTTTAAAGTTTGAGCAATTTGCTATCGTATTCTGCTACATACCATCAGATTAAAACTTTGTAGTGATAATTCTACTGTTTATTTTATGGTCATCTGCTGTATGTACTCTCGACCGATTAGTCTGTTGAGTCCTTCTAAGGTAATCATAGCAATAAGAATTGGTTACTATAACTATAGTAACCGACAATCGAGTTTGAAATCAACTTTTTAGCAAAAACCACTTAACTGCCAAACATCGTACAGGATGTCGATTACACCTGTATATACGCTATATCAGATAAAGAAACATTTTATATGGAAGTATTTTAATTGTTTATCGTTAACTTGATTAAAGAATAAAATTATAACCGTTAAATTAATTATATGAAAATCTATGTGACGTAACGTTACGTGTACTCATAAAACTTGCTTGTAAATGTGATTGCTAGAACAATAAATACCTCCCTATCTGTTACATAGAATATGGATTCATAATATACTTTATCATTTTTCTGTACAATAAAACTTGGTTTATGAAAATAAAGTTTCAATATTGTGAAGGTATTCTTCACAAAAAAGACAAAAACCTGACCTAAGAACCTCTAGAAAAACTATTTACAAATCACACAAATAAACTTTATGTCTACGTGCGATCATGAGGTTTCTATGTGCTGGACAACTATAATTGAGTTTTTCAGTTTGGAAACACTTTATAGCGGCGTGGAGTCTAGAAATATGGCCCGGAATCGAGAATGGCCTGATCCCTATTACATGCGGCCTGAAAAAACATAGCTGACGAAATGTGGGTATAAAACATTACCTCGTACTCTTTCAGTGACATACAGAAGTGAGTGTATGTTTATAAGTATTTGCTTTATGCATTTTAAAAAATACCATCTATGTTAAACTCAATAAAAAATACACAGACGATAAAATGACAAATGTTAAGTAAGTAATCTGTCTACAAAATACGTGACATACTTCTGAAAGTATTTAAGATTATCAAAAAGATAATTACCCAAATTTATTCACAACATAAATTACTATTGATTAATACCTGGAAATAGGCAAATTAGATTAAAAATATACACGTCTACTTCTGACCGATTTTCAAGGATCTTAAGACTTGATGCCGGCATTATGTTGTGTAAATAAAGCCATATCACTTTATATAAATGTTCCGTGTTTGGATACGGAATATAGCAATTTGGCTCTACACCAAGATGACAATTTTAATATTTCTACCAAGTGCGAAAGGACTCGATTTTAAGGCGCAAACTTTGCACCTTTTAACTGGCCTAAGTGCGCCTCTGGGCAGTATATAAAAAACAACAAAACTACATACAGCTGACCCTCTGTCATTTGGCTGGTACAAACGTACTCAGCTTGCACTGACTCAAGAAATGGACCACAATAGCATCTAACACTTACTTTACACGCGTTATACCATATTTAGACCTTTATTGCGCTATTTCCTACCTTCACGAAGACTTAAGAATTGAAACATTCATACCTATGCGGTAATAGATGTTAGGTAACAGAGATTCTGTTCAAAAAATGGTATTAAGCCGTATCTAGTTAGACTAAAAAGGCAACCTAATAGTGTGGGAAATAAGGTTTGAAAGAATAGAGAATATAAAAAGGGGATAGTGTGACCGATTTTTTTGTTTTAAGTAGAACTACCCTGCTAAAGAAGTACTTGAATTCTACAGAACATTGCAGTTCAACCAATGGTTTTGACTGTTCCTCCGCTGAGAAGGACTTTCAGATTCTATCAGGAGGCGTTGTGCTTTCAGCAGCCAATAGTAGTTTTATGTGTTACGCTAGTAGTAAAGAAACTGGTTTTTGGCATTGCAGAACGGATAGAAACATTGCAGCGAGCTTTTACTAGACATTGAGCATATACAACACATGGGTTATCACCTCGCAGTAGTTACAACCAACGTCTTAGTACTTTCAAAATGTCATCCCTACGTGAGCGTCGTATAACTTATAGGCTTATGTTTTTATATAATTTAATGAATGGATTAATGAATTGTAATTTGCTTACACATGTATCTCTAAGTGTACCGCGCAAGGTCCCCCGATATCCAATAACGAGAATATTAGAATTGCCCGTCACCTCCACCAACGTTGGCCGAAATTCTCCAATAGTGAGAATTTGTAGAGACCTTAACTCAGCCATTCACAATCTACCCAAAGTGGACATATTTCATGATAGCAGAGCAAAATTTAAATCCAAAGTTTTGAAATCCCTAAGTACATCTCTTTAGAAATAATTGTAAATGTAAGCTGTTTTTTATGTTTTCTTTTAATCTGTAATAATTATTTTAAGCTCTAGTTTAGTTTAAGTTCTGTTTTATTGAAGTTTATCTCAATTAAGTAGCATGTCTTAATGAGAAGTATATATTATGACAATGTTGTGTTAACTCATAATAGGCATATGCATGAGACTATATGTACCACTTTTAAAATATTTATTGTAACATGTATGTATGTGCTGTGAGTAAACCTTAATAAATAAATAAATAAAAAAAACCTCTCTTCAGAACATATCTGGTTGTTTAAAAAACGTTCGCCTCGGACTTCCGGCACATTAATTCATTGTTCAGCTACTTATGTTGCTACCTTTACGGCAGCAACATAAGTAGCTGAACAATGAATTAATTTCCAACACCAAGTTATGTATTAATCCTATTCCCATCCTAATTATTCTGCGACATTTATAAATTGTTGTTAAATTAACCACCCACTAACTATTATTGTTTAGAATAATTATTACAACAAATGATAGAATCTCTCGAAATCTCGCAAATCTATAGCGACTTATATCGCTGACTAGACGTGCCCGCGGTTTCACTCGCGTTTATGGTTACTGAGCCGTTCCCGTGGGTTGTAGCGTGTTATATAGCCTTCAGCCTTCCTCGAAAAATAGGTTATCCAACACCAAAATAATTTTTTAATTCGAACCAGTAGTTCCTGAGATTAGCGCGTTCAAACAAACAAACAAACTCTTCAGCTTTATAATATTAGTATAGATTGTATGTGCGTATGGAAAAACCTAGGCGAACATTTTGTCACGACTGTTTCGCGGAGAGTTAGGTAGACTACTAATTCACTTATATTTAATTCATGACTAACAGGAATTTTAATTCATTCTACAATAGTACTTAATAATTATAATCAAATAAACATGTAAGGAATTCACAGATAAAACGGCACCTTTACATAAATATGTAATAAAATAATTACCTTGAGTAAATTGCCTTTTGCGTCATTTAACTTAATATACCTATGTTTGTCTTGACATTTTTTACAAATAAATAATAATAAAAGCTTATTATTATTCAACTCATTAAAAACAAAAAAACTAAATCTATTTTTAATTCGATTGGATTATTTATGTTTAATATATTATTTATAAAATAGAGGTTAGATTAAGTATGAGATCTAACCTCTATTTTATAAATAAAATATTAAACATAAATAATTCAATCGGATTAAAAATAGATTTAGTTTTTTTGGTTTTAATGAGTTGAATAATAATAAGCTTATATTAATATTTAATTGTGAGAAAAAAAAAGGTATGAGATAATATTATAATAAATTATTAATATATTGTTTATATTAATTATAATTATTTTATTTCTGAAATAGAAGTAAGCTTATAATATATTATACTGTAATATATTGTCTACTGATTTTCAATAATTGATCCTACATTATAATCCTACACTACGCTTATTGATTTTTTATATTCCTATTTTTTTCTGGATACATAAGTTAAGAAAGAGCGAATTATGTAAAGAAAAAATTTTTTTTTTATGTTAAGTACGATTTATTTACCTGACTGCCATTTTATACATACATTATTATTATTATTATTATTTTCAGCCTGTATTGTCCCACTGCAGGACAAAGACCTCCCTCTCGCTACATATATACATATTCCGTAATTTACGAAATAGATCCCAAAACTAGGCGCTGAAAACAAAATCGAAAAAACAATTAGCTTTTAATATTTAGGTAGGAACATTTTAGACGTGTAAGCGTGAGGGCGTGAATGCATCAGCAATGCGTAAGTAATTCTTCTTAAAATATTCTAATTATTCGAATCGTATTTTTGCGTTCACAAAAGTAGACGTTAAGCTGCCCTAGTAATTTTATTTGAATATTCGATCGCGAATAAATCGACATTTAAATGCGAAATTTTACTACAGTCATTGTGAGTACATATAAAATATTGATATTCATTTATCTTTAATTAACGTCACATACAAGTTACATACTTAAGAAGCCTTAATGCGATTATGCATTCTCTACCAGCCGAACATAATGTAGGCGAGGCAGGGATAAATGAAATAGGTATTAGTTTTAGAGATTCAGTTGTACTATTATATATTTATCAGATATACATACATTAGGTTTTTAGCCTCGAAATTACTGTTTGAGACCTACGTCTAATATCGTGGGTTCGGTTTTGAATGAAATGGTTATTTCAAAAATTCATTTATATTTCGGAAGAAACTAAGTATATCTATTATTAATAATAATTATTATTAACAATAAATATCAAATATATAAATATCAATATCAATATAAAGCAGCGATAGCTCAGTGGGGAGACCAACAGACTGCAATGCAGAGGGTCTCGGGTTCGATCCCACGTCACGCACCTCTGACTTTCGGAAGTTATATGACTTACCGAAATTATGTGCATATTTATTCACAATAATTATCGACTGCTCCGTGCCTCAGAGAGCACGTTAAGCCCGTCGCGTCGGTCCGGCCGGTCGGCTACCATGAACATTTATGGCAGTCGTTATTGGGAAGTCAATGCCCTCTATCCTGACACTGGTCTAGCCTTAGGGTATCGTTAGCCTTCGAGATGCGGTAGTCAGGTGGCAGCCGCTCCGTGTAAAAACTGATATCCAGTCAAATCTGGTTAGACTAGAAAGCCGCCCCAAGTGACTTGGGAATAATATAGGCCAGGGAGAAGATTAACAATAAATATCAATAACCTTATACACAATTTGTATTTTAACTAAAATCGCTTAGCCTGTGTTTGTTGTTGCAAATCGCCATAATTACATGATGGTTGATGTTTTTGTTTTTATAAGACAAATCATAGTGCCCTAAATACAAGCAATATTATGTGTTTTCATAAGCGTATTGTGCATATTAAATTGTAAAGATATAGTCAACACAAATTTAGCGAGTGCGGGCCTGTATTCCACGTCGGAATATACGTCTCTTCCGTCGCCTACAGTTTAACGAAGGAGAAACACAGGTGACGGAGGCGTATTCGCATAAAAATATTATCTGCAATATGCATGTATATATATATATATATATATATCATAGTGGCATAAGTAGCTAAATAATAATGTATGTAATTACACAGCCAGTGATGTTTTTGTATATGCCAGTAACATTCGATTGGCTTTTTATTGACCTTTCCTTTGGTTCTATCATACAATGGTTTTTGGAATAGTAGAGCCTCGCTGATTTCAGCGTGAATAGGCTCGACCGGGGAAGGACTACTCTCTCACAGAATATCGACGTGAAATAGCAGTATTCCTACTGTTGTGTTTCGTTCGGTGAGTGAGAGTACCGGTGGCCCAATCACCCTCTTTCCCCCTTCCCGCTCCTCCTCCTTCCCACTACCTTTCCTAAAGGGTTTGCAACGCGCAAGTGATGCCACTAGTGTTGCAGGCATTCATAGGCTACGGTGACCACTTACCATCAGATGGGCCGTAAGCTTGTTTGCCAACTCAGTTGTCTAAAAAAAAAATCATTGTTATGATCTCATGAATGCAAAAATAGCGTAGTGATTTAAATAGACTCCGCCGTTGCCAATATGCTGAATGTTGTGGGTTCGATGCCCGCACGAGACAAAAATTTGTTGGATCCACAAATAGTTGTACCGAGTCTAGACGTTCTTCGTGTCCGTTTTTCAAATGTTTGTTAAGTCTTCCGTGACGCAGGATTTAATCCACTAGTTTGTCGAGGAGGACTTCGGTCTTTTTTCCTTGCAAAAGGAGAATTTCACAATAAAGAATAAAAGTGTTGAGTTAGTTGAAATAAAAGTTCATGAATGAATATTTATATTTCGGCAAATAACGCGTTTTTTTATTTATTACGTCGTCTACAAATATTACATATATATTTGTGGACCACTTAATGATTAGAAGACCACAATAATAATTACCGTCCATTTGGACTTAATATAGTAATTTATCTATTACCTATACACGTGTGTTTGCCGACCAAGTAACAATAATTTATTATTTTATATCTTAAATACTAAACAGATATAATGCGTATTAAATAAAGTAATCCTATATAAATGCACTTCAAATTATCATAATAGAAACATTACAAATAATATAAACATAATATAAATGTCAATTAAAAACATATTGTTTTAAATAGCGGTGCCTTGGTATTTAAATAAATTAAAATTAACACCTCGCTAGTTTATGTTAAATAAGTTGCATTATGGTCTAATATGCTCGTAAAATAATCAAATCTTTTTATTTAAGAAATGCATTATACATATGTATTACATAGATGCACCTGTTTAAGATAATCAAAGCAAAAACCTTAAAATTATCATGATTCTCAAATCACGAATAGTGTTAATAATAGATATAAATACATAATTCATATAGATTTTTATTTGTTTATATTATTTTAATTAATATATTTATTTATAGTTTAATCTACTCGTGAAAGATAATATATTTTATTTCATACATACATACACAGATTCACGCCTGTTTCCCAGAGGGGTAGGCAAAGACTACGGATTTCCATTTGCTACGATCCTGACACACTTCTCTGGCTTCATTAACTTTCATCACATTCCTTATACACGCCCGTCGGTTCAAAGAGCTCTTAACCTGGCCTTTCAATATACATAATATAATAATACAATAATTGACCTTGTCATAACCAATGCACTGGTTGTTAGAGGTTCCTAGAGCAGCGATAGCTCAGTGGGGAGACCAACAGACTGCAATGCAGAGGGTCTCGGGTTCGAACCCACGTCGCGCACCTCTGACTTTCGGAAGTTATATGACTTTTCGAAATTATATGCGTATTGATTGACAATTATCGCCTGCTCCGTGCCTCGGAGAGCACGTTAAGCGGTTGGTCCCGGCTGCCGTGAACATCTATGGCAGTCGTTATTGGGAGAGTGTCGACACAAAAGATCCCACTGGGTCGAAGTGTCGCCGGTCTGCACTGACTGGCCCCCACATAAGATAAGATAAGATAGAGGTTCCTAACAGAGGTCAAACATGTGTCATCCACTAACATTTCTTCCGAGAATTGGTGTTCTGTATCTTCCTTGTTTCAATATTGGTAAAGTCTGCCACGACACAGGAGTTATCCTTTGTGTGGAAGTTAGTACAACAAATAAAATAGTTTTTTTATTGAATCATTCTGTGACTATAAATATATATAGCAACGATAGCTCAGTGGGGAGACCAACAGACTGCAATGCAGAGGGTCTTGTATTCGAATCCATGTCCGCAACTCTGACTTTCGGAAGTTATAATGATGACTTTTCGAAATTATGTGCGTTTAATTGACAATTATCGCCTGCTTAGTGCCTCGGAGAACACGTTAAGTCGTCGGTCCCGGTTGCCATGAACATCTATGGCAGTCGTTATTGGGAAGTCAGTGCCCTCTAATATCGTGACTCTGTTCTAGCCTAAGGGTATCGTTAGCCTTCAGATTGCAGTCTCTACGTGTAAAAAGTGATATCCAGTCAAATCCGGCTAGACTAGAAAGCCGACTCCAAGTGACTTGGGAATAATAAAGGCTAGGGAGAAAAAGATTCTATGACTATAAATAAACTTCTATTGTCAGGTGTAATCATGCCATCAATATATTCGAAGATATGCCATCTACTACTCTGCTATGGAGTGTAACAGATGCAGAAGGAACATCGTATGTGATTCAAACTGCTTCTTTCATATTTATTTTGAGTCGAAATTCATTAATAGTAATTTTCATTAGGTATAGTTGAGAGAATTTGTACAATGTGTAATTGACAGATTAAAAAACAGAAGAAGAATTGTAAAACTAGTTATGAGAAGAGACAGTTGCTAAGAACTATAAAAAGGGGAAACGTAACGGAACATTTAGTTCGATCTCTATTGGCAGCAAAATAGAAGGCAATCGAATCGAGATAAAGGTTCGGTTAAGACAGGGATGGAGATTGCTTCAACGACTGGAGCAGAGCTTTTAAATGAAAGACGACGTATAAAATAGAGTGACCATGATCGCGCGACTCTATCACTAATTAATATTATAAATACGAAGTTGAGTTTTTTTTTATTACGCTTTGGCGCCCTAACTATTCAATTGATTATCATGAAATTTCGCACACGCGTTGTCATGGGTGCAGAAAGGACATACCTTTCATCCAAAAAAAATACGGTTCTCCAGGGATAGAAGTTTATTAACATAACCTACATTAATGCCTGTTTGCCACCATAGTAGTAAAAAAAAAATAGACCCGCTAGATGGCGCTGCGAAGTGCAGTCAGTTTGGCCAGGCAGGATAACGTTTCGTCACCACTAGTATACTTATGTATTTATACAACAAGTCAAAGAGAAGGCAATAGTGATGTCGTATCATAAGGTTGATATAAAGGAAGAAAGGCCTGGAGATTCCTCTACCGCCGAAACCAACGCTCTTCGAAGAAAGAAGCTGTATAATACAGAATATCAACAATCACGCGTTCCTTTTAAGACTGCGCTGAGCGAAATGTGCCAATACAGGCGGTCACAGTTAAGTGAATAAAATCAACACTTTTTGTTTAATACAAATATAAAATATACATTTACCATAACAATAAATGTGTTTACAATTACTCCGTGTAAAAACTCAAAATAATGAATATTTTCGCCTACAAAATTACGTAAATTTGCACGAAAAATGCAAAAACGTAAGCTCGTATTACGTGATTTTTAGATTATATCAGTAGAAATCTATCCTATTTTACAGCTTAAACGAAACATAAATAGTTATATTACAATTTATCCGTCCCAAATATTTAAATTATCGGTTGACAATAAAGATACATATTTATCAAAAAAGCACTTCAAGTCCTCCTTACAATTTTACTATGGCGGCCGCGCGCCGATTTGAATATGCGCCGCACGAGCTCTGTCATCATGTCTTACGCTCGGCGCAGTCTTAAATAGAGAAGGTTAGACCACACTAAATGGAGAGCCAGGATTTGTCGTACGGTAAAATCGCAAACGCAAACGAATCTGCTTGAGTAGGTCTCGGTAATTCCACTAACGTACATCTGATTATTTGGGATCTGGACAGATAGCCTTCGTTCGAGCTCCTAGTTGGCAGGCATGAATCTTTATATTTATGCATAAAAAAGTAATGTTTAGACATAGGTTTAAGACTTAGGGTCTATCTTATCTTATGTGTGGGGGCCAGTCAGTACAGACCGGCGACATTTCGACCCAGTGGGATCTTTTGTGTCGGCCCCAAGATTTATCCCTTAGCTATCTCCTTATGAATGTACTGCATTAGCCGCAGTGTACAATTCAGAGGGACAAGCCTGAAGTCTTTAGGGTTTGGATATGCCAATGCCATCAGATCCATCCTCAGTCCAGCCAACGTGTCGCATTAACACAGTAGGTGCGATATGGACTCGTTCTGTTCACCACAGGCTCTGCAGATCAAATTGTGTGTCAATCTCAGGAAGTCGTTGGTGCCAAAATGGCCAGTGAACGCTCCTGTGAGCAGGCACATTTGGCTCTTGCTATACCCACAGAACTTCCGGGTGAAGCCTGTGGCTCCGTTTGCAATGAATTTCTTGGAGTGTTCCAGATCCCTAAGGGCCATTCAGGGTCTAACAAATAATATCTTAATGCAAGGTTATTGCGAGAACAAGACAAAGCTATATACGCTGTAACACTGTCTTGATCTCGCCCTTACAATAACAACGCTTTAAGTGATGGTGATAAGATTCTTAAATGCACTTTTCATCCTATAAATACACAATCTGACTACATGTATCATAAATTTTATTTGCACTCAGATTGGTAAAGGTCGTTCACCTTATGTTATTAAATGAAGTCGGTTCCTGCAGAAAGTAATTTGGTAACTGACAAGCAATCAAAATGTAATTTTTTACCACTAACCATCGTACAATACCCACGAAACCTTCACATGGAACTGTAGATTGACCACAAGTCCTTACATATTCGGACACTCCTTTTTCTTTTTTTATAGGAGACAACTCCTGTACTAGAAATTGCAATATAGGGCGTTAGATTCGATGAATAAAAGATATTGTTCAGTCTAATGATTGGTCTATAATGAATAATCTTACTTGCTACGATACAATTATATATGAGGGGTGATGCGTCACACATGCGTCACACACTACAAAATAATACCTTTATCTTGTGGGACTATGCAGATATTAAATCAACGATCTCAAAGAACATCTAGACTCGGCAAACTGAGTTGTGAATCACAAAATGTTTTGTCCCGTGTAGGATTTGAATCCACAACACTCGACGTAGCAGCATTGGCAAGGCGATCACTTGAACTAATACGCCATCCTTGCACTCATTAGGTGTATGAATGATAAGGTTTAATCCCTATATCATGAGGGAATTTACAAACGTAACTGTTGCGCGCCCTACCAGCAGCGGCGCCTGAGGTGGTGCGCGGGAGGAATGCGCTCGCGGCCCGCGGCCCCACGTCCCCACCATTTATTAAAACTTGTAAGGCAGACGGCGGGAACACACGTCGCGCGCGTTCCTATTTTGTTAACCTAACTATATCTATCGTTCTTGTCTAAACTACCAGTTATAATTGTACCAATTCTACATGGAAATAAATAAGAGGATCAGAAGAAGGCTATCATTTAACATAACTAAAGACACAAAGAACACGGAGACTAGAAACAAAGATTTGTGCGTCACACAAGTTTTTGACTCATGTTGGTATCGAAACCACAATACCACATAACCACTGTCATCTAGCATCAGCCATTCTATTAAAACTTATCTAATCCTTACTAATATTATAAATGCGAATATGAGTATGTTTGTTTATTTTTTATACAACTAAGGTGGCAAACTAGCATACGGTCCACCTGATGGTAAGTGGTCACCGTAGCCTATGGACGCCTGCAATACCGGCGGCATCACTCGCGCGTTGCCGACCCTTTAGGAAAGGAAGAAAACAAAAAGGAAGTGGGAAGGAGAAGGGTCGGGAAGGGGAAAGAGGGGGATTGGGCCTCTGGCACTCACTCACCAAACGAAACACAACAGTAGGAATACTGCTATTTCACGTTGGTAATCTATGAGTCCTTCCCCGGTCGAGCCGGCCCATTTGCTGAAATCAGCGAGGCTCTACTACTCTTTTTCGTACGCTTTCACGCCTTAACTACTCGACCAATCAACATGACGTTTTGCATACACGTTATCGGGGTGCGGAATAGGATATAAGGTACCATTCATCTCGAAAAAAGTACTGTTACAAACTTAGGTTAGCCTAACCTACATATTTTATGCGAGCGAAGACGCGAGCAAAATCTAATAGAAAAAAACACAATAGAACATATGCAACACAACACAATATGATGGCACGAACTAATTAAAGTAAATTATAAACAAGGTAAAAGACAACTATGAAGTAGGATCTGAACCTGCAACCTTGACAAATTGTGTCGCCACCCATCAAGCACACATGTGAATATAATACAATATAATATGTGACTTTGAGGATGCCTCTGCCACTACGGCGAGTGTTGTGGGTACGAATCCCACATGGGTCAACAATTTATGTGAACCAGAAATGGTTGTTACGAGCTTGAATGTTCTTTTTTTTTCTCAAATGGCCTTCACAACTTTACGCGGACTGTGGGAGAGCGCAGAAAGCTCCCAAACCGTTTCTGGATGTTCTTCGTGCCCGTTGTTTAAATGTTTATAAAGTGCCCCGCGATACAGGAATGAACACTAGTGCAGGTGTTGTATTTTTAAAATTATAATAGTAATATACTTAATATTATATTTTATTAAAATAAAATTAATACAAAATTTTAATAATACTTTTATATTTACTATACTGGATTTGGAGGTGACTGGATGGCGAAAACGGGAGATCGGGCCTTGTGGCGCACCCTGGGGGAGGCTTATGTCCAGCAGTGGACTGCAATAGGCTGAAATGATGATGATGATGATACTGGATTTTCAATACAATAATTATTAAATCCTTGTCTGACAATGTCCAGTGACACAAAATGCAGATTAATGTTCAATCAATTATTATTTGTCTCAATCGCCGGGTAGCAACCTTATCTATTTAAAAAACTATACTGTCAGTCTGTGTCTATTAATGATATATTAACCTCTGAGTCTTCTTCAGAGGTTAATGAAAACACTATGTGGGTCTGTGTGTCTGTCTGTTAGTGACAGGTATAACTCCGGAACCACTAAAACGATTGACTTATAACTTGGTGTGCAGACACCTTGAGGTCATACCTCGCTCGAGTTTGGACCCTGTAGGTCAAAAGACCCCCGAGATATAGGGGTCACAAGGTCACATGAAGACGAAGAGGTTGAATCCTGGGTTTTTAGACCAAAAATATAATATCGTAAAACATATTTTATTAGAAAACTAAATCAAAATACCATGGTGGCGCTGTGGTATCGATTGCGAGTGCAGTGCGTGAAATAAGATCTCGGCTTACGAGCCGGGAAAAGTGTTACCGGGTTGCTTAATTAAGATATTCTCATAATCAGCACATAGTTTGGCACTTTACCCGGTAGACGGCAATATACTCGCCCCTCTACTACGTGGAAACTACAAACATCAATGACGTACTGTCGGTGAAATAAACCTCTGCCAGGATGCTACTGCCTGCCCCAGAGGATGTCCTCTGGTACTTAGTAAAATTTGTTGATATTATTTACGTATGTATGTAAATAATATCAACATGCCTTATAATATAATATATTCTAATATATTCTATCAAATACACACAACACCATCTAGCCCAAACTAAGCAGAGCTTGTACTATGGGTACTAGACAATGGATAAACATACATATATACTTTTTTTTTTGTAAATACATACATATTATACATAGAAACACCCAGACCAAGACAAACATTCATGTTCATGCACACAAATGTTTGACTTGTGCGGGAATCGAACCCGCGACCTCAGGCGTGGCAGTCGGTGACACTAACCACTACGCCAACGAGGCCGACATATTTACTAAGCCCCAGACTTTTTTGTATTTGTCATGAATGTCATGATACAAATGCAAAAAAACTAGTAGGAAAGCAATATAATATTATCCTCCAAGCTGAATGTCGACCACGGCGGCCAGTCTTAACAGAGACTGGCCAACTACGCAGGAGATATTATAGTGCACAAGTGTGTGCGCAAACACAAGTGCACTCTCTGTTCCCTAACACTCATGATCCGATAGAACGGTAATCCAACACGACTGGAGGGAGATCAGGCGTAGGACCACCGGCTTTCACGTGCTTTCGGAGGAACGGGGTGTCTTACACCGCCAACTTCCTAACTCTGGGCTGCTATTGAGATTTTTAACTGATAATCCCAATAACATGTAAGGGTGATACCCTTTACATGCACGAGCTAAGTTTTTAAATCCCATTTATTAGCGGGCGAACCTATTGCTCTTGCACTTGTATCAATGGATGAATTATATCTTTATTCCCAGAATGTAGCCATGATTACAGCTGTGTGTGATTGAGAGTGGAACTGAATTCAACCACTGAATTCAACTTCTTAGACGTGCAAATATTGGAATTATGATTTTATTTTAATTAAATTAAATTTTCATTTTAAATAAATATCAGTTGGTTTAGAGTCAACGCAAACATCTAAACTAGTAATCCAAAATTTATTCAAAATATCACATACAGAATGTTTCATATTTAATTGGTATGACTGCATTAAACTTTTTCGATATTCCAATTTATGAGTTATGAATAATTAAAATAAAAAAGTCATTACAAAAAAACACATGATTTAGAGTCAAGGCAAACTTTGAAACATATAATCCAAAATGTATTCAAAATGTCACATATATATTGGTATGACTACAATTAACTTTTTGTTGTGCAAATGGTTGGATTATGAAATATTAAAATAAAAAGTAATTTATAAAATGCCACATGATTTCCAGTTAACGACAACAGTGTAATTTAAAATCCAAAATATTATTCAAAATGTCAGTTGTTTAACATTAAAATACTCGTTAATCGATCTGTCAGATAAGCATTATATAATAAAGGATTATATCATTCAGGATTCAGTATATCTAACTCTATTTGGTAGTTTATTAAATACATATGTTGACCAAAATCTGTAACAATTTTTGTCACTTGATTTAAAAATATTTCGTGGTATCACACGCGGCTATTGTATTTATAGATTTCTCATATGTTTCAAAAAAATAAATATAATTTTTAAGAAATCTGCATCCATACAAATGTTATAAATGCGAATATGAGTTAGTTTGTTACTCTTTCTCGCCTTAACTACTAAACTGATCATCAACAAATTATACATACACATTGTCAGGGGTACAGAAAAGAACACTTGTATTTTAATCAAGAAAAAGTATCTACTGTTCACGAACGAGCGAAGCCGTTGCAAAAGCTAGTATTTCATAAATGTATCTTGACGGAAGAGTAAGCAGCTAATATATTATAAATATTAGTTAACACTTATCTCTCTACTTGCGATTATCAATCTCTTTGCGCGTTTGTTGAATTATACTTCTTCTTTCACACTTCATGTTGCTGTTGAGAATTATACAGCAGAAAAAACCTAATAATATTTTTCCTGATCCAAGCACCGGACCCAGGATCTCAGGATTTGTAAGTATAAATGCAAACAAGACAGTTTATAGACTACATAACGGTTATTTTACTATTTTGATGGTTATCGTGTCGATGCAAAATGATACTGTCAGTTGAACAGAATACTAGGCGTAACCAAAGATGCATTAATACTCAAACTAAATAATTATATGAATCAGATTTACACGCAGACTCTGAGTAGCTGTCTGTGGATCACACTTTTCTTATCCTACAATGCTGCGTTCTATCTTCGATTATGTGATCTGATGTGCAATTCCGTTAAACCTTCGAAATAAGAGTCCAATATGAGAATTTTAACAGTATGTTCTTTGAAATTAAACTACTATATACGGATTTTATCGCGTTGTTTATTTGACGCTGTTACAAATTTTTTTGAAAAACTGTTACACTACTATAATCACTATTAAACTTTACAAATTTTTAAGCTAATTAAATTATTGAAACTATTAAAACTATTTATACTATTACTATACTATTGTTCTTGATTTTTTGTTTAAACATTCTCAATAACGTCTAAACAAAATAACGGAGACTGGCAATTGGTCAAATAGACGATAAAACTGAGATCTTTTACGTAGGTCTTTTTACTTTGTTTTTTTTTTAATATGACGATGCCCGCATTTGGAGTAATTCCTGTGTCGCAAGTGAATTTACAAATATTTAAATAACGGAGACAAAGAACACGCAAACTCGAAATAACTATCTGTGATGTAATGAGTCTAAAACACTTCGATAATCAGCCATCGATAATACCTACACGAGTACGTGTACATATATATTAAAATGCCAATTCTCAGCAACTATATCTATGACGTAAAATTGTCAACATCCTCATGTTTCACAAAAGCTATCTGAAAACCCATCCGGATGTAGTTACGTCATTATTACCGTTATTTGGTCACGGTATTATATTTGTTCAAATTTATTAGACTTGATAAGTACCGGAGTTATCTCATGCTGGTTATCTATATGACCGTGAAGACTAGACAGGTGTGATAATGAAAATCAATCGAATGTTTTGGAAATAAAATAATGTTCTGATTGACAAGATGATCCCGCCTCTCCTTTGCTGGGTAATACCAGCTACTGTACACCTCCCATCAATTTAGTAAAGTGTAATAAACTTTTTAATAACTAGTGCGACGACCATGAAATAAATAAATGTCTTAAATTAGATTTTTAAATTTATTTGTACACATAGATGCCCTTATTTTGTATATTCAATCATTTGTTTAAGCTTAGGTTAGTTCTATTGTGTTTTACTTTCTGTAGCAAATAATGTTTCTTTCTTCTTTAAATATAAATATTGGTCATCCAGTGGTCGAAAATCGATCCTAATTCATTTAATTTTATTATAAATGTTCGCTTTTGTAATCCTTCACCAAGAACTTTAGACTCAACCTATAGACGTTGATTAGGCATAGATCCAAACCCTTGATTTTTTTATCACAATATCATTGACCTAACCCGGGAAACGGACCCGATATCTCACGTATAGTAGTCGTATTTGACACCACCACGCCATCGAGGCAGCCACAATAAACAACAATAAAAACAACGCGCAACCACATTGTTGTCCAAGGGTTGAGAATTTTCTGCGCTCACTCATAGCCCGCATAAAGTTTTCAAAGTCGTCAGAGGCCAAAAACTAAGACACACAAAAAATCATTGCAGTCCGAGGTGAAAACTAGGTCCAAAAGAAGGGCTTAAAGAAACAGCAGGGTTGGGCTCCTGATATTTGTTCATTTTAGGTATCCCGTGGCTACATGATTAAGTACTTTCGTGAACACCGGATTGGTAGAAAACCGAAATACCCTAGCCATCATCCTCAGAAAAATCAAATCCCTTAGAAAATTTCTCCAAAAAACCAAAAAGAAGTCCTTTAGATTGTACAGGCCACCAATATTCATTGCAATGAAGTCACGAGAAGAAACACTCGTGGACAAGACAAGAGCGGCATACATTTCGGAAGTACATAATGAGTCATGCCTGTATCTCCTCAAAAGAGACGACAACGATGCGGCTACACCCACATCTCGTCAACTATGAGCTGTTTTTAGATCCCGCATTTGCGTGGAGACAAACCATTACCTACCTAACCCATTTCTAGACTCCGTTTCTTTCGTACCAAGATGATAAACCTGTCGGTTATGTAACTGCCTGCGTAATTGGCGAATAACTTAGTGGCTGATTAACAGCACACCAACTTCTCAAGAAGCTTTGCAACCGTACTTACAGCAAAACACAACAGAAGGTTGGTTAACTACTAGTAAGGTGGCTAAATATTTGGTAAGTCTTTGGTCAGTTTCTACTGAAGATGACGCTATCATTTTTCTATGCGTCTACTCAAATTCACCTAACAGAAAATCCCAATAACCAGCTTATCGAATATGGAATCTAACCCTCGACCATCAGCGTAACTGCGTACTGCACGGATGGTATAGTTAAACATAAACACAAACATATCTTTATTTCTCTCACCACAATATAATGTTACATAATTGCTTATAATTATTACATAGCATTCGTTTATTGTGGGAGACTGGTGCCTAAACTAGGCGTTAGCCTGTATTTCAGGCCACCAGGCCTCCACCCCGGATTTATTTAATTTGCATATAAACAGTTCAGCGTAGTCTGTACTATGAGCCAGGTATGATGTTTAATCTATTACAAGTGGTGTCTTTGATTAATAAGGTTTTGTGTTTGTTATGTGTGTGTGTGTGTGTGTGTGTGTGTGCCTGTACGTGCGTGTGTGTTTGCTTGTATACATGTGTTTGCTTGTATACATGTGTTGGCCAGTTTTATTCCAGAATTTTTATTAGGTTTTCGGTGTTTATATAATTTAAGGACATAAACCATTCTGTCACCGCTTTTTTACAATCTAATTTTGTTAGCGGAAACATATTTATGTCTTTATTTATTTTATTATATATATACCCTCCCATAAAGCAAAAGAAACGATTAGAAAACTGAGTATGGTAATGAGACTGGGTGCGATCTACGGGTTTGCGCTGTCTTTTTCCGTGGAGCGATGGTGAACTATATGTCAACAACGAGTGCTGTCTGAGTATTGTTTGTAAAATATACAGTTGGCGCACTGTTAAAACTTTGCTCTCCTTATATAAATCTTCCGTTGGGTAACGGAATGGTAGGAAAGATGAGACTTTGAGGATCGCCCGTTGTGCTCGCTCTAACTGTAGTAACGTGGTTTTGTGTGCACCGCCCCAAGTAGACGATTCTCCTTGGGCTTTCATCCGCCACGTGTCTTAAGTTTTTAAATATGTATATAAGTTTCCTTATTCTGCCAGTAAGAGCTTCAATGTGTGGATGAAAACTCAAGGAAGAGTCAAGAATAATGCCGAGGTATTTGGTATTATTGGTTCTTTCCAGGAGCGGGCATGAACAGCCTGTATTGTATGGGTTATGGCAGGAGTGGACGGTGATGGAATTTAAAGCTGCTGATGAAGGGGGAGTTTTTAGGGAGAATGGTATATATTTTGTCTTTTCTGCGTTTAATGACAGTATATTGGTACGCAGCCATTCTGACACTGTGTTTAATCCCCTCTGAGCGGTCTAATATACACTTTCCCATGTACTGGAGTGAAACAACAGCGTCGTGTCGTCTGCGAAGGTGAAAATTTTACCTTTATGTAGATCGAGGGTACACAGATCGTTAATGTAGATCAGGAACAGGGTTGGCGAGATTACGCTGCCTTGAGGAACTCCATATGTGGTGAAAAGTTCATTACCTGTATGCTTTTCTATTTTAACGCTCTGTGTACGACCTTTAAGGTAGTCTACGAACAATTTAAGTTGAGTACCCCTTATTCCTACGCGTTCCATCTTCTCTTCAAGGATGGGGATAGAGACCGTATCGAATGCTTTTTTTATATCGAGAAAGATACCTAAAACTTTCTGGCTGTCATCGAGTTTTTTTACAATGTAGTCGGTTAGGTCATGGACAGCATCACCTGTTGACTTGCCTGCTCGGAAACCATACTGTGATACAGACAAGACGCCTTTTTTTCAAGATAAGTAGTTAGTCGATTATTCAATATGCGCTCAAGTACTTTAGACATAGATGGCAATACTGCAATGGGTCTATAGTTTGTGATTTGGTCTCTATCTCCACCCTTAAAGATAGGGTGTATTATAGATTTTTTGAAAGTGTTGGGGAATACACCACTTGTTAGCGATAAATTACATATGTGTGTCAGCGGTGGAACTATAATGTTTGTTTTGCTTTAGAATACTTGCAGAGATATTGTCCCACCCAACAGCACAATTACTGCGCAAAGACGCAACCAGTCTCATCACCTCTCTCTCGTCTGTTGGCAGTAATACCATTGAGTTGCAGAAGGCCTTTGTGGTATCACAAGTTTGGCGTATATTAGGTTTGATACTTGCTGCTAGTATTCTGCCAGTATTAACAAAAAAATCATTGACTGTGTTGACAGCCTGGTCAGGCGCAGGTGTGAGAGAGAGAAGGCTAGCGGAACTAGCTCTTGTTGTAGTCCTATTTGTAATCTTATTAATTGATTGCCATAATGATTTCGTGTTGCCGGTAGCTGTTTTTAATTCGTTTTTGTAGAATACCTTTTTAAGATTTTTTAGTAATTTAGTACAAAAATTTCTGTATCGTGTGTACGACGTTGCAAGGTTGGTATCATTGTGTGTGGTTTTCAGTTTTTTGTGCATGTTGTCTCTGTGCTTTAGACAGCGAAGAACACCTGGTGTGATCCATGGCTTTAGTATTTTTTTGCTATTATAACGCTTGATCACTTTAGTGTTAGCGTCTACTATCCGCTTAATGGAGCTAACCAGGAATTCTGCCGCATCATTTGCATCTTGCATATTATAGAGAACAGTAAAATTTAATTCGGATAGTTCAGTATTTATTTGTTCATAATTTATTTGATTGTAAGTGTGGGACGTTTTAAATTTTGGAGTAATTTTGGAGACATAGAGTAACATCGTATCATGGTCTGTAAGAGCTGAGTGTGCAACAAGAGCCTTAGCCGGATAGTTAGTCTTCAGCATTATGTGGTCCAAGCAACTAGTTAACCGTGTGGGCAAAGTATGTGCCGGTAGTAGTCCAAATGACGCCATTAGTGTTAGATAGTTGTTTTTGTTAGGGTCCTGGGAGTTGTCACTTATATTAATATTCAAGTCCCCTGTAAGAATTACCGTATTCATGTGGCCGATTGTAATTAACATCTGTCCAAGTGGGTCGAGAAATGTTGTTGTGTCTCTTGCCGCTGGGGATCGGTATACGGCTAATATAGCTATATTGCTATTGACTTTTATTAGCAGACAGTTTGATTCTAACAAGTGTGGTTCCTCTACAGTTGAGGTTTGGTTCTTATTTATATAGACAACAACACCCTCATTTTGTGTTCTATTGTTTTTTGTCGCGTATGAGTTATATCCAGATAATGGAGGTACGTTGTCGATTTCGCGAAGCGAACACTCCGTCAGTACTATTACATCCCACGTGACTCGGGTTCTTGCGATTAAAGCCTCAAATTCATCTATATTTTTATTAATGCTACGTATGTTTTGGTTTAAGAGTTTAAAATTCTTTCTTAAGTCCAACCCGGGCGGAATACAGTCGCCCAGATCGCAGTGTGCAGAGTCGGCACAGAAATGGTATCGATGCAATCAATATTTATACGTGCGTTATCGAATGCTATGAGAATAATGCTTAATTATTTCAGATATAGTTGTAATAACCTTTAGGACTAAGACGAGCTGTAGGCTGCAGGCTTTATGGCAATAGCAACACAAGTACGTTATAACTGGTTTAGTTTGGCAGGTTATGTATGCATGTATAATATGTTGTTTGTGTGGTGTTAGGTGTTGTGTAGCAGTGTGCATGTTTTCCAGTATGTAATAGTTTGTGTGTTGGTATCGTGTATTAATAATATTACATACCTTTAACATAAGTAATCCATGCATTGGTTAAGTGGTCGTCTCTTCACTGCATCTGTGCTACTGTTGTAGACTTGATCCCCACACAGTACAACAATTTGTATGATCCACAAATTATCGTCACGCGCTTGGAGGTTCTTTGCATCCATTCTATAAATGTTTGTAAGGCCTACGTAACAGGAATTATGCCTAGTACGGAAATTATGTTTAAAGAAGAAAGAATGGAAGAAGCTCAATCTTGTTCCACGAGACCAACAAGGCAGGCACTGGTCACCTCACATTTACATTATTCCGCATCGATGACCAACAATAGGTCAACACGTGTCTTGTTATACACAAGACTTACTTAAGTCGTTTCCACAATGACTGAGCTGACACGGTGTCGATTTCAATGGTTGCACGTGCTAGGCATTTTTAATATCAATTATGCTTCTAACTTATTTCTTCAATATCATGCCAATTTAAATGTCCTTATTCAACTCTTTCAAGCCCGGTTCCTATATCAAGAATCAAATCGTCTTACCTACAGACAGTTCATTTTTGACAAATATTCTATGAAAAATATGTCAAAAAGTAACTATCCGTATATAAAGCGACCCGTTTTTTTACCAGGCTTACATTTTTACATTCAGTCTGTTAGTAAGCATTTAGTGGAGTTGAATAGTAACAATGTGAACACTTACTTTCGAAATGAATAATCATTTGTATACAGGAGTCCCAGAATATGTGAATCTAATTGTAATAGGAGATTCCTTAGGTAAGGACCTTTCAAATATGCTAAATAAATAAAAAATGATCTATGTGTAAAAATAAAAAAAACAAACCAACAAGATTTTCTTTGGTGGAAAAAAATACACTAAAATAATGATGCCATTTCAAATGTGCGATTTCAAATGAAGTTTGGCGAATCAATCCTTCACAAATAATAATAGTGAAAAAAATGAATATTAAATAAACGAACTGCCTGTAGTTGAAAGTCTGAAAAAGTCGTACTTTTTTAGTAAAACTATGATTTTATTATTTTTTCCTCTTTTGACTGAGATGATGATGATGATAATATATGTATAGGTAGCGAACAAATAGCCATCTACCGGGTAGAGTTCCAGACTTCGCGTTTCTGCTGTGAATTTCCTAATAACACTGCTCGATCCAGAAATCGAACTAAAGATCTCATATGCATTAGTTGCCTATAGATAATACTGCTGCACTGCACCACCAAGGCAAGTTTTTAATATCACGCTAATGTACCTAAATATCAATTTTCCGCCTGTCAACTGTTAGTAAAAATTTACTAAATTTGAAATGGAAATAACTTGCAAACTTAGAAACTATTAAGATTACTAAGACTTTAAAACTAGAAGAAGCAGAATACGGCTAGATTTACATGTAACAAATTTATGCGTTGCGCGTTTGACTTCAGATTATAAGAAAAGCCATAAATTAGAGGAAAAATAAATAAAATGATTGATGTGTGCTTTGTCCGTATATTTTTATCTTGTTTACAACATATTCGAGAATCCTATGAATCACTATATACATTCATTTGGGTATCTTTATTCAATAAATTAGGATAGAATGGACATGGTGTAATCGTAAATACAAGGTTCTACATTTTGCCCGCGTATAAATATGCGTGAATCTAGATTTTGTCTACATATACCTATCCCTCGGGAACAGTACTTTTTTCTGCCATGAAAGGTACCCTATGTCTTATTCTGTATCCCTAACAACGTGCTTGCGAAATTTCATGATGATCGGTCAAGTAGTTATGGCGTTACAGCGCAACAAACTCACATTCGCATTTATAATATTAGTTAGGACCAGGTAAAAGGAAATCTGAGGGAAGTGATTATTCTACTATATGTACACTAGATATGTTACATTCAAAAATGTAACAAAATGTAACATTGCCTAGAATATTTTGTTCTTTAATAATAGCACACGTGTTGATAATTTGAACTAATAAGTAGCGTCATACAAGAAAGGAGTGTAAAAGAGATAACTATCATTCGAATCGGTAATAAATATATTCTAATAAATATTCTATCACATACACACAACACCATCTATCCCAAACTAAGCAGAGCTTGTACTATGGGTGCTAGACAATGGATAAACATACATAATATATACTTTTTTTTTGTAAATACACACATATTATACACTAGATGTACCCGCGGTTTCACCCGCATTTATGATTACTGCGCCGCCCCCGGGGGTCGTAGCGTGATGTTATATAGCCTATAGCCTTCCTCGATAAATAAGCTATCCAACAAAAAAGACTTTTCAATTCGAACCAGTAGTTCCTGAGATAAGCGCGTTCAAACGAACAAACAAACAAACTCTTCAGCTTTATAATATTAGTATAGATTAGTTTGTTGTAGGCGACATGCAAGTCCTGTCTGTCCGCTATCATAGCCAGGACGCTGTTTTTACTAACACCTATCCTGCGCACTGAAACGCGCTTTCGCATTACTGCATAAAAACATAAAATTCCAGTTATAAACGATTGGATATCGTAAAGTACAAAAGAACATCGTACGATGTTTGTAAATAGATATGGTTTGAGATTGATCTAGATATCAAAGATAAGAAGCGATTACGTACCTATTATAGTTGTTTACTAAATGTACCGCGATTTGATGGCGAATGGTAACTATATACTGTTAAAAACTGTATCAATAACTAGTATTAAAATTAAACAAATATATATTGCTATACTGTATAATTGTATAAGTTTTATATTCCACTTCCGGTGTTATTTAATATGTAGTTAGAACATAAAATACCTGATGTTAATAAATCTTTATTAATTATATAAAATATGCTAAGGATTTATAATAATTGTAATCGTTTTTATTAACTTTAACTTTAATTAATTAATTAATTTAACTAATATTATAAAAGCGAAAATATTGTCAGATGTACAGAAACGAACATAGGCTACCTTTCATCCCGAAAAAAATTACTGTTCCCGAGGAAAACAACAAAAACGTTTTTATGATAATAGATGGCGCCACGTTTCTTTTAAATCATGATTGAGTTATAATAATATTATTACAAGCAGAGTACAACCCGAATTGATTGTCAAATTCTAAATTAACGCGAGCGAAGCCGCGTGCAAAAGCTAGTTTTCTAATAAAGGCGCTCACACTACTTCCGATTATGACTTGTCAGTATAAAATACGCCCCTTCCGGTTTAATACGGCGTGGTGGGAAGTAGCACGAGTGCTTTTACGGCAGTTGAGTTCTAACCTTCGAAGTGTAAAGAAGTGAAGTTACAGTGTAATATCTGTGAGCACAGCAATAAAGTAATTGTCAGTGAATATAACAGTTGTATTTCAATTCCACCTGGTCTATTATAATACTAACATTATTTAAGGAAAGTAAGAAGCATTTTATGCACACGAGATGTGGTTTCAAAGATGTTGTAGTAAATAAATTGTCCACAGCACATCTCGCCTTTTCTAGGCATGTGAATACTTATAATATTAACTTTAACTAATAACATTTTAATTACTTATATTTAAACAGTCTCAGATCCAACATATACCTTCTTGTTTGAATATCCTATATATTAGTAGAGCCTCGCTGATTTCAGCATGAATGGGCCGGCTCGACCGGGGAAGGACTACCCTCTCACAGAATATCGACGTGAAATAGCAGTATTCCTACTGTTGTTTCGTTCGGTGAGTGAGAGTACCGGAGGCCCAATCACCCTTTTCCCCCTTCGCGTTCCTTCTCCTTCCCACTTTCTTTCCTAAAGGGTCGGCAACGCGTAAGTGATACCTCTGGTGTTGCAGGCGTTCATAGGCTACGGTGACCACTTACCATCAGGTGGGCCGTATGCTTGTTTGCCACCTTAATAGAATTAAAAAAACCTGTTATAACTTACTAGCTTTTGCGCGCGGCTTCGCTTGCGTAAAAGTAGGATTTCTAGTGGTGTAAGAATATTTAAAATCAGTTTAGTCATTTTTGAGTTAAATCGACACAAACAAAAAATCAAATCTCCTCTTTATAATATTAGGAAAGCATAAAACTAAAAGCTGATAGTCTGACCAGCAGCAATACCCCAGTGGGAGACCGTTGGACAAACACGCTGGGGTATATAAACATTGAAAAGTCAATATAACATTTTAAAAAGCGTCGGTGGTTGTTAGCTATCCAAAACAAAAGAATAACCTCCAAAGACCGAATCAAACCATAAAATAAATGAACTACACAATCCAACATTAACATAGATTCTACATCAGCATTGGCTTGCCCTTCCAGAAGTCGTCATCCCTTTTCCTTAGTGATAAACTCGTTATCTCCTAGGCCAGATACGTGACGTAAATACAAACAGCTCCGTTACAAAAAGGATCGACGCATATCCTCGTGACCTTGAACTTGCCACGTGTAAAACTTCTTATCTTTATATCTATTACCGCATATTAGAATTCAAAGCTGATGTTGATTGTTTTATTGTATTAATTAGCTCTTTGTAGAAAGTTGATTAAAGTTGAAATTAAACTATTATATACGGATTTTATCGCGTTGTTTATTTGACACTTTATTACATAACTAGAGATCTTTTTTTATTTATCCATTTCTTCCCAATCCCGTGGGAATTTCGGGAAATCCCTTCTTAGTGCACCCCTACAGTACCCAAGGAAAATACATGTAAAATTTCAGCTTCTTGCGCCCAATAGTTTCGGCTGTACGTTGTCTGTCAGTCACTCAGTAACGGAAGAGTTTTATATAAAATATATAGATTTAGAAACTGTTACACTACTATTACTATTAAACTATACTAATTTTTAAGCTAATTAAAACTATTAAACTATTTATATTTATGTTTACACTTTCCCCGACGTTTCGGTTGCTTTTCAGCAGCCATGGTCACGGGGAGACTAAGATGGTAGATGGTAGACTACTCAATAATAATAATATAATAATATTCTACTACATGCACACCACACCATCCAGCCCAAACTAAGCAGAGCTTGTACTATGGGGACTAGACAATGGATAAACATACGTATATACTTCTTTTTTTGTAAATACATACCTATTATACATAGAAACCCAGATCAAGATAAACAACCATATCCATGCACACAAGTTTTTGACTTGTGCGGGAATCGAACCCGTGACCTCAGGCGTGACAGTCGGCTACACTAACCACTACGCCATCGAGGCTGTCAGAATAGAAGATGAGCCGAGCACAGCTTACTACGCGACAAAAACCCCTATAACGTATTGTATATCCGACCCGGAAGTCAAAGTTCATCGTCCTTCATATAAATCTACCCATTAAGGTTCAAAATTATCTTCAACATTCATATTTTTTATTTGGTTAACATATTAGAATCGGCTATGGGCTCTACCATTAAAGAAAACTAATGAAAGTGCCTTATAAAAAATGTAATGGCTTCAAAAAACCTACATCGCGCCTAATGTTATAATTGCATATACTGAATGTCTGTTTGTTACTTTGTTCTTTTTTACGCAGTTGCCTCTGTGGCGCAGCGGTATTGAATGCCACTGCTGTGCGTGAGGTCTCGGGTTCGAATCCCGGGTGGGGCCAAGAAAAAGTTATTGGGTTTTTCTGTTAAGAAACCTTAATAGCAGCCCGGAGTTAAGAAGTTGGCGGTGTTAGACACCCCCGTGCCTCGGAAAGCACGTAAAGCCGTTGATCCTGCGCCTGATGTCTCTCCGGTCGTGTCGGATTACCGTCCCATCGGATCATGAGAGTTACGGAACAGAGAGTGCACTTGTGTTTGCGCACACACTTGTGCACTATAATATCTCCTGCGCAGATGGCTAGTCTCCGATAAGACCCCCATGACCGAAATTCGGTCTGGAGGACATTATTATTTTACGCATAAGCGAAGCAACGAATAGACATGTATGTATATTAGCATAGAAATAAATCTTCTGTTTACGCGAATGTTATTCTTTGAAATTAAACTACTATATACGGATTTTATCGCGTTGTTTATTTGACACTTTATTACAAAATTTAGAAACTGTTACACTACTATTTACTATTAAACTATACCACAGATAATATAACACTATAGAAAGAAAGAAAGAAGAAAGAAAAATAATTTATTAAACACACTAAAAACACAACATATTATCATACAAACAAGAAGACTAAACATTCAAAAAAAAAGTATACTAGTAACTATATTAATTTTCTGGTCTCCCCATGACCATGACTTCTGAAAAGTAACCGAAACGTCGGGGAAAGTATAAACATAAATATAAATAGTTTAATAGTTTCAATAATTTAATTAGATTAAAAATTTAGTATAGTTTAATAGTAATAGTAGTGTAACAGTTTCTAAATTATGTAATGAAGTGTCAAATAAACAACGCGATAAAATCTGTAGTAGTAGTTTAATCTCAATAGAAATCTTTTTTTTTTTTTTATTTATTTTGCTCGTCAAAATGACCACACTCCACCTGATGGTAAGCAGTCGTGTGGTCTAAGAGCAGTGGCCTCCACATCGCCCCCACAGTAGCCGAGGCGATGTTGAGGTCTCTACTTTGACGGCCTGAGAAGATGCTTTTTCACGCCCCGCTTAAAGAACCCAGGATTGAAGGAAGAAGGAAACACGTGCCTTGGCAGAGAATTCCATGCCTTGGTCGTTCGGCAGAGATATGAGGACCCAAACTTTTTGGTACGCGCTCTAATCGACTCTACCGTGTAAGGATGGCATCTGAGCCCAGCACGCGTTGTTCTGGATAAGAAAGGGGAGGGCGGGATAAGGTGGAATAACTCTTCAGAGCACTCCCCGTGGTATATTCTGTAGAAACATGCCAATGAGGCAATGTCTCTACGGAGTTGCAGAGGTTCCAGTGAACTCGTGACCTCTGGATCTCCGATGATACGGACAGCCCGCCGCTGTAACCGGTCGAGAGCGTCCAGCAAGTACTGCGCGGAGCCATCCCAAAGATGAGAACAGTACTCCACGCAAGGGCGCACTTGTGCCTTATACAATAGGCACAGTTGCCCAGGCGTGAAGAACCGCCTCACCCTGTTCAGAACTCCGAGTTTTCGCGAAGCTTGCTTAATGACGCTCTCGATATAGGTTTTCTGATTAAGGGAGCGGCAAAGATCCATACCTAAGATGGAGAGACTGTCACGTATCACCAGTGGAGTGTTCTTCAGAGAAGGGAGGGGAAGGAACGGAGACTTTTTTGTAGAGAACGCGCATGCCTGGATCTTCCTGGCGTTGAACTCGACCAAGTTCTTGGCACCCCATTCATAGATGCGGTCCAAGGTCCGGTCAAGTTCAACGGCAAGATTCTGCCTTTTCCCCTCAACATCAGCCTGTTTGGCCCCAGGATGTCCGAGATATCGCCCATGCACGGTACTGTCGTCCGCATAACAATGTATGTTGCCGAGATTCAACATATCATTGATATGCAGAAGAAAGAGCGTAGGGGATAAGACAGAACCCTGAGGCACTCCTGCGTTGACCTGCATAAATTTGGAAGCGCGACCGTCGCAAAGGACCCGAATACGACGCTTCTGCAGGAAACTTGCAATCCAGGTGCACAGTTGAGGGGGCAAGCCATAGGCCGGAAGCTTGGAAAGAAGAGACCGGTGCCAGACTCTGTCGAAAGCTTTGGCTATGTCAAGGCTGATAGCCAAAGACTCGCCGTGCTTGTCCATAGCCTCACCCCAGAGGTGCGTGACGAACGCTAGAAGATCACCCGTTGATCGTTTAGACCGAAAGCCGTATTGGCGATCATTGATCAACGATTGATCCTCCAGGTAGCGGACAATTTGGGTGTTTATAATCCGCTCGAACACCTTGGAAAGTACCGAGGTGATAGCTATGGGTCGATAGTTGCTTGGCTCGGAACGGTCCCCCTTTTTGGGAATCGGTTGAACGTTCGCTTCCTTCCAAGCCTCAGGCACAATGCCTGCGACGTAAGACGTCCGGTATAGGCGCGTAAGTGTGGGAGATAACTCCGCTGCACATTTTTTAAGAACCACAGCTGGGATGCCGTCAGGTCCACTGGCTTTCCGAACATCGAGAGACTGCAGTATCGCACGAACGGTTCGTTGCCTGACACATATATCAGGCATGGTGTAGCCGCAGTTGGCAATGTTAGGCGGCTGCGAACCGCAGTCATCGATTCGGGAGTTGGCCGCAAAGAGATTTGCAAGCAGATCTGCTTTCTCCTGCGGCCGATGAGCCAGTGATCTATTCGGATACCTCAGAGGGGGCAGCATGGTCTGGCAGAAGTTGGACTGCACGGCTTTGGCCAGGCGCCAATAGCTACGACTGCCCGTAGGATGCGCCATTAGTTCCTGGCCGAACCGTGCGACGCGCTGGGCATCCGCTCTTAAGTATGCCCTCTTGCAGACCTTTGTGGCTTGGTTGAACGCTGCCTTCAGGTGATCCACGTTAGGGTCGTGGAGAGTGCGAGCCCTGGTCCAAGCGCGATACGCCGTCTGTTTGCGTTCAACAGCATCGGCGCATTCACGCCCGAACCAGGGCCTTTTCCTGCCGCCGCTCGTGACATCACTGTATGGAATATAATATTCCATACCCAGGATGATTTCACCAGCGACAGCAGTAGCGCTCTCTGATGGATCCCTGTTCTCAAAGCAGCGTTGAGCCCAAGGGATGGATGCGAAGTATTCCCACATTCCATCCCAGTCTGCTGACGAGTAGTGCCACAGTCGTCGTCTTGCCTCCTCGGGTCGTGGGGGCGTAACAACAACAGCTGTGGCACAAACCAGACAGTGGTCTGAGGTGCCCAAAGGAGCACGAATCGACACACTGTACCGGTTCGGGTTACTCGTCAGCAGCAGATCGAGCAGAGAGGGCGCCTGACCTGCAATATCTGGTATCCGGGTGGGCTGGAGTACCAGTTGAGACAGGTCATGCGTGAGAGCGAACGCATGGGCAGTTCGTCCCGCGTGGTCTGTTTTGGGAGAACCCAACCAGGTCTCATGGTGGGCATTGAAATCTCCCAAGAACACCAACTCAGCGTTCGGAAACCGCTCCTGCGCGTCGTCTGCCGCCTGACTCAGGTAATTGAAGAGTCGAGTTGTCTCAGCGTCTCCTGAATGGGATCGGTAGAGGCACATGTAGATTTGGCTGAAAGAGCCATGATCTACGTGTACCCAAAGGACAGAGAAGGAAGGGTCCTCTAGGCATTGTAGACGGCGACAGCAAATATCCGCCCTAACAAACAAGCATACCCCGGCTTTCGCGAGGAAACACTCCTCTAGCACGTAGCCGGGATATTGCAGGTAGTTCGTGTCTGCAGGACGGCGTATTTGTGTCTCCGTTAGAAAAAGCATTGCCGGCCGAGCCGTCTCCAGGTGGTGATGGACGGCATTAAGGTTAGCGTGGAGTCCCCTGATGTTAATAAACTCCACGACACAGGAAGCAGCAGTGGGGTTACGGCGATTGGCTGCTGTTGAACGACAATGCTTTGTTCGTACTGCCATAGAGTGAAAGGAAGGGGAAGCGTGAAAAAAAAAAAAGAGGCGGCTATTCTCGCAGCAAAGTGGGGCAAGGCGCAGAGCAAGTTTTGTCATATAACTGTATGGTATGGCGATAGCCGATCCGACGGACGGAAGGACCCCCGTACCCTCCCGAAAGTGGTCGCCGGGACCCACCCTCCGGTCACCATCCGGCACGACGAGCCACCTCGAGATTATGCGCGGCATGATAAGGCAGCCAACCTAGTTGGTTAGACTCGGTTGGGCCTCTGGACTATACCGCGGGCGGCCAGCAGAGCACCGTTTCTACGGCTCTCCCTGGCCGCCGGGTCGACTCGCGCCACCCACACAATGACTCTACGGATACTCTGCAGGTCCCTCATAAGCTGCGAGAATCGTCACTTCATGCTTAGGCCTCCGGCGCTCTCATTCACCGAACGAAACACAGCAGTGAAACACTGTTGTTTCACGTCGATTTTCTGTGAGAGGGTAGTACTTCCCCGGTCGAGCCGGCCCATTCCTGCTGTAACCAGCTTGGCTCTACTACCTGTTAAATAGTTTTAAGTTGAATAAATTTTAATTAATGCTTAAGTATTTCGATTCACAGGCGGTCAATTATTTTATTATATATATTTTTTTATAAGTATATCCCGCCCTACTCATAGTTCGTATCGTGGGGGAATTACAAATTTTCAAACGACGGACACAAGAAACACCCAGACTCGGAACAAATATTTATTTGTCACACAAATGTTTGTCTCGTGTGACGATCAAACTACACTGCACGCTGTGGCATCGGTAAAGGTTATAACACTACACCATCGGTTCAGTACAGTCATTATACCGGGTGATTTTGAAATCGTGTAATTGCTTTTAACCACGCATTCTACTGGTGGTATAGAAAAGCCCTGACCATATTTTTTTATTAGAATATATATTTTTTTTTAAATTAATGTACCGTTTTCTTTTCGTGACATGATTTCAGATAGTCATATGTTAACCACCCGAACCAATTTTAATTTTTTTCTAGTTACAAAGAAATGACATATCAATAAATTAATGTCGTAAATAATAACGGGCGGTCCTTTTTATTGCCCCGTATTATTTACGACATCAGTTATTGTTATGTTATTTATTTTAATTAGTAAAATTTTATATTTGTGTCGGGTGGTTAACATGACTATCTGAAAACATTTCACGAAAAAAATCGGTACATTAATTTCTCCAAAAACATAATTCTAATAAAAAAAAGATGGTCAGGGTTATTTTATATCACCAGTAGAATGCGTGGTTAAAAGGAATTATACGATTTCAAAATCAGCCCTATATACACATCCATTAGTATATTATGAAAACACTTATCAACACCACATGTGTGAAATGCAATAATGTATTATGACTTCATACGATGATTGCTGTTTTTTTGGACTTAGATCTAATATATCTAGTCTAATATATCGGAGATAAAAAGTAAATTGCGTAAGAATTTTTTATTTGTCTGTTTTTTAAGTAAAGGTCATTGCACCTCTTAGGCTTCAAAACGAACACGTGTACGGATGAGTTGAATTATTTTGTACGGCCGGGGAAGTACCATTCTGATTCTGCAATTAGTCCTTATATTATACTTTATTTTTGAGTTAGATTAAATCATATTAAAAAAGGCAACTTCGGCTCTTGGAATAAATCCTGTGTCGTGGGAGACTTTACAAACATTCAAAGAAAGAATACCCAGACTCGGAAGAACAATTTGTCAATCACACAAAGTTATGTCCCGTGTGGGATTCGAACCCACAGCACTCGGCGTAGTGGCTGTGGCGAGGCGACCACTTAAACTACTACGCCATCAGTGCAGTCAAAACTTTTATTTTAAATAATCAATTACATGATTAAATAATGAATCTAATATAAACAAAGTAATTCTTTACAAGAGAAAAATACAACAAAAAGAAAATTGGGGCAGTCTTTAGGGACTGCCGATAGTAGTGAAAACTTTAATCCTTGATCATAAACACTTCTTTATAAACAAAAAAAAGAAAGAAAGAAGGGGCGGGTCGGCTTCCTGATACTCTCTTAGGGGTTGGAGTTATTTTTTGCGTAGGACGCACCATTTCTGAGATATTGTTAATATTCTAAAATAATTCAAAAATGGAAAGCGGGGAAACGTGACGATGACGCGAGTTTTATGATTTTTGTTAACCCAAGAAGTGCTCAACGCGCCTAAAGAAGTTTTCACTTCAATAAAAAGCGTCATAATATCATTTTGTTTTTTATATAAAGCCGCACTAGGAATAATTCACGGGGGACTTGGTAAACAACGGATTCAAAGAACACCCAAACTCGTAGCAAGGTGACTATAATGGATTATGATTATGGTATGATAATGGATTTCGATTTGGAGGCGACGATACCGAAATAACTTACACAGATATAGGATAGACTGGTTCAAACATAACAAAGATAATGATAACAGCGCAATGTCGTAATGCAAGAAGACCTTTGCCCTGTAGAAGGACAACACAGACTAATATATCCTAATATTATAAACGCGAATGTGAGTTTGTTTGTTTGTTACGTTCACACGCCTTAACTACTCGACCAAACATTATGAAATTGCGCATAGACGTCGTCAAGGGTACACAAAAGGAGATATGGTACGTTTTATCCAGAAACAGATTACTTTTTGACTGTTTTCAGGGGTACAGAAAGGACATAGGGTACTTTCATGCAGAGAAAAGGACTGGAAATGAGCAAAGCTGCGGGCAAAACTAGAAAAAATAAAAACATACGCAAATAATTTAACGCATTATTCGCTTTCAATTTACACAATATTGATAATGTTTATCGATAACGATTGCACCCGATGCCACGGGTTACGTTAAGGTCAGATAAACGTAGGCGGCTAGAAACTGCCTACATAACAAGACAACAATTAGTCTTTATTTATATTTACGTGCGATATATTTGATAATCTTATCTATATTCAATACTTATATATATTATAAACGTATGCATTTGGATACTCAATTCTCTAACTGTCATAATCCGATAGAATGGCAATCTTGTAAGAGCAGAGAGAAATCTGCCACAGAATTTTGGTTAAGCCAATTTTGACGGTGCCTGGCCAGTCTAATAGGAAAAAATTATAATGCACAAGTGTATGTCTCTATTCCCTTACTATCATAATTCGATGGTATCGCAATCAAGTAAGACCGAAAAGAAATATAGCACAGGAAAACTGCTCCACAGAAAAGCTGCTCCATAGAAAAGCTGGTCCACAGAAAAAGCTGCTCCATAGAAAAGTTGCTCCACTTTCAGTTTCAGCTTTTCTATCTTGATCTTCAATATGGTGTCACTAAACTAATAATTAAATATTTCTGGGTGCCGTAGATAGTACCATAGGCAGATAGTCTAAATGTTATTTGCCGAAGAAGTAGATAGCGATGTATTAGGTATACCTACATTATCAGCTGTTCTGAGTAATGATGTAGATGAGCCAATTGCAGTCAAACATACACAGGTACAGACTCCGTACTACTACTCAAAATTTCTTAACAGATTATACCTTGTCCTACCGGGGAATCGAACCCGTGAACTCGTGAACAGTCAAATTCACTTCCGCTGTGCTACCAAGGCCTTCAGTTAGGGTTTGATTAAATTAAATTTGTTATTTGTTTACAAATAAAAAATATAATAAGTTAATTTTAAGGCGCATTAGGATATTAATACGCACATATAACATCGCGGACACAATTAGTAAGTCACAAAATGTTCTAAATATAACATGTGCGAAAACAAGTCACCGTGGTTAATGAAACATTAATATGAATACATACATAAAAATATATATGATGTATGTACATATATGAATATTAAAAAGGTCGCATGGAAGATGCATTCACGATAAGGAAAGTATAATACTCACCAATATAAATTGTGTCATTTTAATACGGTACGTAGTCTTTGAAATAATTCATTAAAATTGCATGTTTTGAACATTTAATTTAATGGATCATTTTATTTTAATTATATTTTAAACGCATGGTTATTGTGTACTAGCTTTTACCCACAACTTAGGGTGCGTCCAGATTTGGCAAACGCACCGCGAATGCGATACGAATGCGCCGCGCTTCTTTTACTGTAATTGTTTAGTGCGCCTCTTTGGCGCAACTCACGCAAGGCTTGCACAATGAGCGCGCGCGGTAGAAAATTTGCTCGCGCGCAGATCTTGCGCCGTTCACGCACGGCGCGGGCGCCGACGCGTAGTTGGCGCGCGAGCGGCGCGCGTGTGCTGCAGGAACGGCGCGCGACATTTAAATGCACGCACACTCGCGAGCGGTACATTCGCCAGATCTGGACACACCCTTACGCGAGCAAGTTAGAATTAAGTATTTTTATATCATATCTTTCTTTGCATGTAAGAAGAAGCAGGTCTACATACAATACTCGACTAATTTATACGATAGAATAGAATAGAATATCGATATAGAATACGACTTCTAGGCGGCGTATCAAGATGAAACGATCACAAGATTTTAAGATAGTTTCCAGCAATACAAATATAAAAAGCGTATTCACTATTCAATTGCCTGCAGTAGTTTTTGGGTGATGCGCATTCGAACATACAGATAGACTGACTAAAATACTAAAATAGTTGTTTGACTTCTATAAGTCATATATCCACCTCACAATTTTTTATGTCTCCTAATACCACATATACGTAGACCAGTTAACATGTTTTTATGTGTATGATTTAGTCCATATTACATTTGTTTTGTATAAAATTGCGTTTAAATATCTACCTCTGGCTAACTGGTTGACTGAGACAGCCATTTGAAAAATATTGATAAGGACAAATCGTTATTTAACCTTTCAGAAACCGCTAGTCAGTCTTCCCAAGTCACTAAGCGAAAATATTTTTGTTGAAATTCTTTAGGCAATTGGAGAAGTACACGCCATATTTCTCCATATTACTGCTAAATAAAGTTTTTTTTAAGTATTACACTGAAATTATAAAAACAAATGGAAATATTTTTAATATATAAAAATAACTTAAAATCATAATTACACAGATACGTCTTTATACAACTTTGTGCAATAAAAGATTAATAAAAAAAAATGTTAAATCTTATATTACTAGATTGCAGATTATCTTTCGTGTATATGTATATACTCGTAGTTTTAATGTATGGTGTAGTTTTAATGTATTTTTTTACTGATCCCAAATATGTAAAAATCATAATATAAAAAAATATATGTTAGATACCTACGTCTTTTTCCCTTATGACGGCAGATATGACGTCTTATATTAACGTGAATGTTATTCGTTGAAATTAAACTACCATATATACGGATTTTATCGCGTTATAAATCTTTTTAACCGTCTTTATAAAAGTAAATCATTCTCAAATATAGGTGTATATTGTTTGCCAAGTTTTGGGCATGGTTTTGTCGAATATAATCAGTTTGTTTGGAGCCGATATTAATTAATCATTGTTATGTAATAATTAAATTACTTTTAATAACTGCCTCTTTATAAATTGATATAATTGAAATCTGGATCGGTAACGTATTTTTGAATATTATGACAATAGTTAATGGAGGTATATTACATCCCCATTTCGCCAGCTAAGTAAAAATAGAGCTGTTGAAATTGTGGTGTGATGTACCTGTGCATTATGCCATGTAGTTATATAATCTACACTTATATTATAAAGCTGAAGAGTTTGTTTGTTTGTTTGGTTGAACGCGCTAATCTCAGGAAATACTGGTTCGAATTAAAAATTCCTTTGTTGTTGGATAGCCCATTTATCGAGGAATGCTATATAACATCACGCTACGATCAATATGAGCGGAGCATCAATGAAAAGTGTTGCATAAACGGGAAAAATTCTCGTATGTATATTATAATAAATTTTGCGCGCTGCTTCGCTCGCTTAAATGTAGGTTAGTAACAGTACAATTTTCTAGATGAAAGGCACATTATGTCCTTTTCTGAACCCTTGACAATGTTTATGCAAAATTTCATGATGCTCTGTTGAGTCTTTTAGTCGTGAAAGCGTAACAAACAAACTCACAATCGCATTTATAATATAAAAGCTAGGATTACACTATTTAATGTTTATGAACACGTTTAATTTTTTATTGTTGCTATGAAGAATACTCAATGAAATAAGACGTAAAGGAATATTTACCGAATATTAATTAAGCACATAAATAATCAATTAAACAATTCTAAAGTAGACTACGTAATGACATAATATCTAAATAGTTTCTTTGTGATACTCGTTTGACAACATTAAACAGGAGTATAAACAAATAATAACAACTTTTTGTTCAACTCGAGCCATTTGCGTAGAATCAAACTAGTTTCAAATTCGGTAGTACATTTATTAATAGAAGAAACAATAGCTATTTGTAATATCTTTGCTTTTGATTAGCTCGATAACTTGTTAGAAGATGAAATGTGCACCGGTTTTTAAGTTTGACCCTCAGCAAAACAATTGTGATAAACGCATTCAATTTCGGACTATAGTAATTTATGCGTGATGCGTTTACGCGTACAATAAGACAAACATTCTGAATATATATATTTTTTTTGCTTCTATAGGAAATAATGAGTGAGGGCTCATTATAAGAATAATTTATTCATTTTTTATATAATAGTAGCTGTTACCTGCGACTTGGTCCGCGTAGATTTTAACTAAAAAGTGTTTGTCTCCGCGGAACCTATTTTTTATCTAAAATCAATGTAGCCTAAGTTACTCCTTATAACATCAGCTATCTGTCAGTGAAAGTCCCGACCAAATCGGTTCAGCCGCTTCGGAGATAAGCCGGAACAAACAGACAGACAGACACAGACAGACAGACAAAAATTTAAAAAATAGATGTTTTCGCCTATGTACCTAATATACTATCATATGCATTAAATAAAAAGCTATTATTTTGACATTACAAACAGACACTTCAATTTTATTTATTTGTATATATTGTCTTACGTTTACGCAAATGTTAGGTATTATCGCGTTGTTTATTTTTTATAAAACACTATTATTACATAATTTTGAATCTTTAAACTACCATTGTTAAATACTTTTACTAACGGAGAATGGCCACCTGCGCAGGAGATATTATAGTGCACAAAGACAAGTGCTCTCTCTCTCCCTAACACTCATGATCCGATGGGGCGGGAATCCGACACGACCGAAGAGAGATCAGGCGCAAGACCATGCATTCTGAGGCAGGTTACGAGTGCCAACTTCCTAACTTCGAGCTGCTTTTGCGATTTAAAAGTAAAAAGTAAAGATTAGGAATAATTTCTGTCTCGGGGGACTTTAGAAATATCCTAATGTTTGTATGGTCATTATACAATGCCGAACATCGCATTTACCGAGATTTTATTCAGTAGTCTAAGTACGTGTTTCTGACCTACGTGCTATTTTTCAGTAAAATATTCTGAATGTGACATTGTTAATAATATTATGACTTTAAGTAAAGTTTATTATATGTTTTCATTAAATTTAATTATTTTTGATAAGTATACAAATCTTCATATAATTGAATATTAAGATAAGTATACAATGTAACGTAATATTAAACATAATATAGTAATTATTTAATAATTTAATTATAAACAATTATTGATTAAAAAGTATCGGTGAGCTTCTTACCTATAGTAATATCGATATTGTTTATAAACTCACTATATTGCAGCGGGGCTTTTAGTATGAGAACTGATAATCGAAAGATGAATGATATTTAGCTGAAATGCAAGACGTTGTGGGTGGCAAACTTACGAGGGCACTATCATCTTTCTTTTCTTTGTAAAAAGATAACTCCTGCACTAGGAATAATTCCTATGCCTTTACAAACAGTCAAACAATAGACACAAAAAACAACCAGACTCGAAATAACTATTTACTTATTATATATTTTTTTTATAGCGACCACTTAAACCGCAGCACCATTGGTGCGGCCAAAGTCAGAATTTGGATGGTTCATATTCAACCACCGATAGAGGGATTTAGATTTTACACACAGGTAGAACCTGTATTAACACTTCGGGTACTTTTTATATCTATATGCGTCCCGTGGCATTTACGTGAGCGAAGCCATAGGCAGAAAGTAATAGCTCATTTTGACTTAAAAATATTTTATATTGCTTACCAACATCGACTGAGTATCGGCAGAGAACAAAATTTACAAAACAGATTAAATTTAGATGGCTGACTGCTGAACACAGTTCAGTTCAGTTCTACACAGTTTTTTAAAGAAGAGTACCTATACGCAATCGTGCTTAAAATATGAATGATATCAGCTCTGTCCATAAGCTGTAACACTGCTGAACAGGTAACCCTTCTCAGTATGACAAAGGTACCACGCAGGCCTACTGCAGGATGGCAGTCATCACATAATCTTCGAGGACATTATGTAGAACTCTCAGACATGTAGGTTTCCTCGCGATGTTTTCCTTTATCGTTAAAGATAACCGTAATTAAATGTTATAAACACTCGTTTTAAGTTTATATCAGGTTTATTCAAAGAGGCCTCTTAGTTAATTGTGATTTACAATTAATATTGTGGCCTCTTCGAAATCGTTGATCAAATAATTAATAATTAATTAATCAATAAACGTTGTTACCGTAGGTACGAATTAATTTCGATTCTGTTATTTTAATCAAACTACGAAAAATACGTGTATCCTGCTATTATACCTAAATGGGCAAAATTTGTGATGATCTTTGTTAGGTACTCAATCACGATAAACTGCTGAACGGATTTGGATGAAACTTAGCACACGATATATCATGACTTAAGCTAACACAAAGGTTATTTTTTAATCCCTTTAATACGTTCCCATGGGATTGGGGTGAGAAAAGCCACGAGCAGAAACTAGTCTTCAATATTTGAGTGCAAGAATCCGGAATTGCCATTTTTTTGTGACGGTATATGAATTAGCTTACAAAGATAAAATCTTACAGGTAAAAAATAAGGTACAAAATAAACATGGCAGTGTTTCACCCGAAGAATACCTAAGTATGTTACATTTTAAGCTTTTACCAAAAGGCGAGCTGTATGCATGTTGGCCACCTTTGTTGTGTCATATTTAATTATCATTAAGGTTGTATAGTTGAGTCTGTGCTTAATGTACCTAAACCATTCAAAACTTTATGGCAAAACACCCTAATATTATAAAATTGATTAATGTAAATGTGAGTTTATTTGTTTGTTTGCTTGTTACGCTTTCACGCCTTAACTAATCAACCGATCATCATGAAATTTTGCATACATGTTGGCAGGTACAGAAATGGACTTAAAGTACCTTTCATCCAGAAAAAAGTACCGGTCCCGAGGGATAACTAGACATTTATTGACAAAATCTACAGTAATGCCAGCGCAGCTGCGTACACTTATAATTCAGAAAGAATATTTTGCTAGTACAGTGATTTTCACATCAGATTAATGTGCTGATTTAAATCAATTGTAGATATGATTATTGAGTGTCGATGTCCAAATTTGTCCGAAATTGGCCGAGTAAAAAATTAAGGCTTATGTTTAACTTATCACTAGATATAGTAAAATATAACAGTCAAAAATAGTAAATGATCACCAAATTGCACAGCAAAATATATTTAAAGAGATCAAAAAAGTCGACGGAGCCTCCTATGTTTGGGTGGGTTTAAGAAGGAACCTAACATAACCTAACCCTTCCAAGACGGAATGCAGTGATTTGAGGCGTATAGGTGCTCGTTGTGATATATTTTAGTAACCATATTTTGCTGCGCAATTACTATTTTTAGTGGTCATTATGATATTTAATCCCAAAAGTTAATACTAAATTACTGATTATAATGCATATAATTATATTTGCATGTTTATTTTCTTGGTAAAAGCATAACATAAAAATTATTTAGAAGAACATTTGCAATTGTTTTCCTGCTCATACTGTACGATTCTAAAATATGACCACGGCTAACAGTCACGTAGTTTATCTATCTCTTAAAAATACAACTCCATCATCAGGGATAATACTAGTACCGTTGACACACAAGAAAATCACCTAGTATCTAAACAATTCTCTTTGGATAAGACTATTTGCCCCAAACGCATTGCAGTGAGGTACTCAGTTATATCACCAGCTATGCAATCAAACTAAAACCTTCTAGAAGGTTCATAAGAATAATTAAGCTCAATAAATGACTTAACACGGACAATTTTAAGGTATGTATGACCGATGCCCTTCGTTAGAACACGTGCGTAGGTGCTGTGTATTCATTTACATCATTATTATTAGAACTGATGGCTCTATTGTAAGTTATAAACAATCCAAATTGTGTAATAGTGCGTGAGTACTGACGAGGACAAAAGTGTATTTGACTTTGAATATAGTTCAGGAGATCATAAGGTTCTTTGCCCCGGTTCGGACTAACAAAAGATTATTGTCACTTTCTCCCAGGAAATTTTAAGTTGCAGCTCAAAGTTAGGAATTTTTCGGTATATTTTAAAATCGACTACAATTACCCGTTTAGTGCGTTTCTGCGTCTGATTTGGTAATCAAAAAAATTCACTAAGACATCCGTAATTCAGTAAGCTATCCGGAAAAAAACTACCAAAAGCGCATGTAACAGCAATTATAAAATAAAGTGTAGATAGATACTAAGTAATAAGCTTATTAAGTATACCCAATATTGACAGCAATAGTAAAAAGAATAATATAAAACAATTGATTAATGCGGAATCATAATCAGTTTATTTTAATTCATAAAATGGTATTTGAGATTAATTCATCGTTCAGCTACTTATGTCGTTGTCTGTATATATTAGACTAGATGTGCCCGCGGTTTTACCCGCGTTTATGATTACTGTGCCGCCCCCGTGGGTCGTAGCGTGATGTTATATATAATCTATAGCCTTCCTCGATAAATGAGCTATCCAACACTAAAATAATTTTTCAATTCGGACCAGTAGTTCCTGAAATTAGCGCGTTCAACCAAACAAACTAAATCTTCAGCTATATAATATTAATATAGATTAACTGTTATCGAATACCAATACGAAAGGACAAACATTAATGTAGTCTTTGCTTAGATCCAACTAATCGTATATTTTTGGAGACAAGTTTTGTTTACATTACGCGAATGGTAAACATTTAAATTAAACTACCTAAAGCGGATTATATCGTGGCTTAAATTGTTTACAACCTATAAATATTACTAATATTTATATTATATCCAACTACCTTATTGGCGCAACGGTAGTGTATACTACTACCCGGAATTTAAATATTAATAAATTAATTAAAGTATAAATTTCTAACCACTGAACTGTTAGTTTTGGTATATGGAAATTTGTCAAAGTTATTTCTCCAATAAGATCGAAAATTGAAATTGAAAAATCCGTCGATCGAAAATTGGCCTTAAAAGGTCATTTATATTATTACCTAGATGTGCTCGCGGTTTCACCCGCGTTTAACGTTACTGCGCCGCTCCCATGGGTCGTAGCGTGATGTTATATAGCCTATAGCCTTCCTCGATAAATAGGCTATCCAACACTAAAATATTTTTTCAATTCGTACCAGTAGTTCTTGAGATTATCGCGTTCAACCAAACATACAAACAAACACTTCCGCTTTATAATATTAGTATAGATATCATTAACTTCGTTTAGAACAATAATTCCTCATAACCTTTATTATCATATTTTACATACATACATACATACATAGATTCACGCCTGTTTCCCAGAGGGGTAGGCAGAGACTACGGATTTCCATTTGCTACGATCCTGACACACTTCTCTGGCTATATATTTTGAAGAGTAATAGTCCTGACGATGCTGGCAATGGTCATCATCAACGGTCAGACCGTAAGCCACCTACTACAAAAAACTGAAAGATTCTTATAAACACCAGTTTTATCCTATATATCTCATGTAAAAAGGTCCACGAGGTAGACGGCCTCGATGGCGTAGTGGTTAGTGTAACCGACTGCCACGCCTGAGGTCGCGGGTTCGATTCCCGCGCAAGTCAAACATTTATGTGCGTGAACATGGATGTTTGTCTTGGTCTGGGTATTTCTATGTATAATATGTAAGTATTTACAAAAAAAAAAAGTATATATGTATGTTTATCCATTGTCTAGTACCCATAGTACAAGCTCTGCTTAGTTTGGGCTAGATGGTGTTGTGTGTATGTTGTAGAATATATTATATATTATAGGATAGGACTAAATATCCTTTTTGTTCGGCCTATTACTTTTAAGGATTCAATATAATGACCACCAAAAATACTAATTTGCACAGCTAAATATGCCTACTAAAATATGTCATAACGAGCAGCTATACGCCTCAAATCACTGCATTCCGTCTCGGAAGGGTTAGGTTATGTTAGGTTCCTTCTTAAATCCACTCAAAAATAATAGCCCCGCGAAGATAGCGTAAGAGCCCGTCGACTTAGATTGATCTCTTTAAAATATTTTAGTAAGCATATTTTGCTGTGCAATTAGTATTTTTGGTGAAACAAAGGCAAAAATTGAGGAACAGTTAAATACTAGATACCCTTACTTTTATAGGCCGAACAAAAAGGACATTTAGTGTCCTACACATATTGATGGAAAGTTAATAGAAAAGCCTTTTGTTCCCTTGAGAATTAGTGACGTTTTTAATATTGCAGAGTGGTCAGATCCGAACGATAAAATAACGTGAAGTAGGTATCGCAATTTCTTAAATGACGTTTTGGCATTGAAGACGTCATATGGTACTATATTTTGGCAGATATGTTTAATATAGGCCAGCTGTTGTTAAGGCATTGGAAGTACGATCAATAAGTCATGGATTCAATTCTACACCAAACACATGCTTAATTAAATTTATTGGCAATAATACCAATAATTTAAAGTATTTAACACTAGTCGTTAATCACGATTTATTTTTCTTAAAATTGTAATCCATCCTTTTACCGTGGCTCAACCTATCTATAGAAAATTGCATGAACAAATTTCGAATAGAAAGGTCTCCATACTAATTTACTATCTTAAGAGATCTTTATTAAATTCAGTATGGATATTCAGTTAGTTTAGATTCGGGTCTAATTTAAAACAAACATCTACTACACTAAAAATTGCAAATCGATGACAAAAAGTTTAGATTATTATATTCTATCACATACACACATCACCATCTAGCCCAAACTAAGCAGAGCTTGTACTATGGGTACTAGACTATGGATAAACATACATATATACCTTTTTTTTTGTAAATACATGCATATTATACATAGAAACACCCAGACTAATACAAACATCCATGTTCTTGCACACAAATGTTTGACTTGTGCGGGAATCGAACCCGCGACCTCAGGTGTGGCAGTCGGTTACACTAACCACTACGCCATCGAGGCCGTCGTACGTCGTCGTATTACAGATACGTCAACAAGTAACATAGGAAAGAAAAGACTTGAAAAATTACGACACCTACATTAGTGAACATGTCGTTTTTTTTTATGGGATATGAAGCAAACGAGCAGACGGATTGCCTGATGGTAAGCGATTACCGCCGCCCATGGACACCCGCAACATCAGAGGAGTTACAAGTGCGTTGGCGGCCTTTTAAAAAAGAGTATGCTCTTTTCTTGGAGGTTAGAAGGTCGTATTGATCCGGAAAATACCGCAGGCAACAGTTCATTCCACAGTTTACATCACAGCACATAAGTTGTTAGTAATATTTAGAAAAAAAGACACTGGGTTGATGTATAATTACAACCAACACGTACTGATTATACATATGACAAACAGGAGTCTCTAGAAGAAAGCTGATATGTTCTATGCGCTGTGTGTGCGTGAGAAGATGTTGACAAGAAAAACATTACTAGTTTTTACCACCAATTACTTAAAATTGATTGAGTAATACAATGTATGTATCGTTTTTATTACATAGCCTAGTGTCAAAGCTTATCGAACGCCTATTAATAAGATAACAGAGAAAACAAATAACAGTAGAGAGTATCAAAGGTTATAATGACTTACAAAGCATCTTACATTCACAACTGTTACATATTTATTTAATACTAGCTGTTACCTGCGACTTCGTCCGCGTAGATTTTAACTAAAAAGTTTTTGTCTCCGCGGGAACCTATTTTTTTTCTAAAATCAAAGTAGCTTAAGTTACTCCTTATAACATCAGCTATCTGCCAGTGAAAGTCCCGTCAAAATCGGTTCAGCCGTTCGGAGATTAGCCGGAAGAAACAGACAAACAGACAGACAAACATTTTAAAAATATATGTTTTCGTATAGGTTTCTTATATACTTTCATATGCATTAGATAAAAAGCTGTTACTTTGACATTACAAACAGACACTTCAATTTTATTTATTTGTATAGATAATGCTAGGTAACGGGTCTTACTCGCGATTAAGTATTTAAAAGGTAATAAATACCTATTGATTGCCTGACGTTTCGACCGCCTTACATCAATCGTGGTCATGGGTTGCCTGAACTATTTTTTCCCTCCCTAACGCTAAAGAAACCCTCTAACGTAAATATATAATATTTACGACGTCAAAGGGTTATTATATTGTAACCTATTAGTTTTAATACAGGTAATTTGCATATGTAACCCCTGTCCCTTAAGCCATGGACATAACCCACTTAAAACTGCTCGATCCGGCAATCTTACCCGGGACCAGTTGCACAAGGATATGTGCAAATATAAGCCAGGAACGAAAGGAGCAGCCAGTCGAAAGATTAATAACCAATACTACTAATATTATATATTAAATGTGCGTTTGTTTGTTTGTTACGCTTTCATATCTTAACTATTCGACCGATCATCACGAAATTTAGCGTACAGTTTGTCAGAGATACAGAAAAAGTACTGTTTCCGAGGCATAGAAATTTATTGACAAAATCTACATTAAAGCGACCGAAGTTGCAGGCAAAATCTATTATTTTCATAAACAGTAATTTTTTTAAAGACCTTACTCATAATTCCTGTGTCGCGAATTACTTTACAAGCATTCAAATAACGAACACAAGGACACCCAGACTCAGACCAATTATTTGTGGAGCACACAATGTTTTTCCCGTGTGGGTCGAGACTAGATCGAATTTAGAACACTCCCAATTGCACTGGCCATGTCCATGAGCATTGGTTACGGCTGACCATGGTCTGAGCTGCATACAAACTCTTTATCTTTATAATATTAGTACAGGCCATCAATCACCCGTTCTTTCAATGATATCAATTCGATATTGTTTGTTTACTGTTAAACTTTTAAGGCCAAAGAACGATAAACGAACTATTCGGTCAATAGATACATAGTCAAGCCTATACTTATATAATTACCTACACTCTACAAATCTAAATTACTAATTGATTAGTAAACTGTTTTGTATAGGTATAGTGAAATATATAATCTTCAAGGTAAGAGCGCTGCTGTCTGAAACACAGTTATCTATTTCAGACACAGATGTTCACTGATTTGTATTTATTGTTAAGCTGTATCTCAAAGTGTTTGTATCCTAGAAATTAAAATTTTAATTGCTTGTAATAAATTATTATTAAATCTGGAAGGTATAACCAAAGGTGTAGTACGCCCATATTTTACCAGCTATGCCATCTATGTAATAATATTTTGCTTGACCCGGGAATCGACTTCAATCGCAAGCAAATTTATGCCAAAGGTCCAACAAAGCAATCGGTAATAACAAAAATATTATTAAGTCTATACTTTTTTTATTTGAATTTTGACTGCACGGTGGGTGTAATGAGCTAAGCGATTGCCTCGTCATTGTCACAGCGCCGAGTGTTGTGGGTTCGATATCCGAGCGGGACAAAAATTTGTGCGCTTCACTGATAGCTGGTCCGAGTCTAGGTATTGTTTGTGTCTGTAGTATGAATGTTTGTAAAGTCCGCGACACAGTAAGTATTCCTAGTGCAAACGTTGTCTTTTTTCATAGATAGAAAAAAAAAATAGTAGTCCAATTGTTTTCAAATTATTTAAAAGTGGCTTTTCAAATAAAAAGTCGTAACATCCTGTAACCTTAAAGGTTTAGTTAGGATAACGACAGGCCACGCTGTAGGGGCGTGGTGTCTTGAGGTTACTTTAAGCAGAGATGATTCAAAGATAGTACAACAATTAACACTTTTAATAACAATGAGTATATAAAATACACTTAAAGCAAGGTACACAAATAAGACTCCGGGCGTGGTTCTTAAAGGCTTCCTACGTGGTTCCTTTAGGAAGAACCACTTAAGTTAGTAGTGCAGCGCAGCGGAAGGAAGGAGGACTCCACCAGGGCGCGATCCACTATATATAGGCCGCCGCCGCTCGGAGGGGGACTAGTGATGCCACCATCTCGCTCGCCGCGCACGCTGCCGTGCGCGGCGAGTCGATTACGTGACAATCCGGATAAAGTATTATTCGCGTTAATGTAAGATAATATTACAGGGACCACATTACGAAAGTGTTTTTTTTATGTAGACAAGATAGCAAGCAAGCCTTAACCGTCTGATGACAAGCGGCGCCGGCGTGACGACGACGACTCACCGCAGAAACACAAGGTTTTTTAGTAGCTTTCAGTTTCTGTAGAGTAGAAGTAGAAGTACTTCGTAAGCCGAGGTGCGGCAGTCAGAGCCTAAACTTAACTTTGATCGAGGTATACTATGAGAAACTATCTCTCTAAAAGTTCGTCCATAATACAGAAGATTAACCATTGGTCTTTTTGTTAGTCTCTAACTTCATAATAAAATAAGATGCATAGCCGGTATATTGTACCAATTAACAAAACACTGTTTACATTTTAATTCGATACTAAAATCGTTACATGAATTTATGAGTATTTTTTGTAAATTTTATTCTAAACACTTCATTCAAACTGGTATATAAATATTTTGAACAACTTTTAATCTTTCTACACAAATATTTCTTAAATAAAGTTGCTTAATGAATTCTAACGACAATAATAATTGTGAATGCGTTTGATTTAATCATCTTATACTAGCTTTTGCCCGCGGCTTCACTCATTTGCTTATGTTATGTGGGCTGTGCTTATGTTAGTAAAAGTACTTTTCTCTGGATGAAATGCACCCTATGTCCTTTTCTGTACGCTTGACAAATGTAAGCGAAATTTTATGATGATCACAACATACAAACCCACATTCACGTTTATAATAGTTAGGATTATTAATTATGTTACTGACATACAAACATAAGTTTAGGCTGGTTTAGGTTCCATCTCATGTAGGCACATAGGTAATATTATTGCTATTTTTATTTAACAATAGAATTATTCACGGACTTCAAAATATTCAGGAAAATCGGTGCATTCGTTTAGGAGGGTAAGGAAAAGATAGCTTATAGCACATGATAAAGGATTTTAGGCAAATATATGTATTTAACAATTTTAATATTATGAATTCGCAATTGTAATAGTCAATTCAATTGATATTGGAACGCCATTGTTGAGAACTCGAGATAATAAAATATGGTCTTTACCTATTGACCTTTTTAATATTATGACATTTACAGAGTGAAGTTCTATCTTAATTTTTTCTTTCTAATGTCAATGCTAATTTATTATAGATAGCGAATCTTAAAATGTATTAAGTAGCTAAGCTTCACACTTTTAAACAAGAATTTCTGCTATTTAAGCATCGCTTTTTATTTTAGTCACTCGCTTTAACTGTGAATAAATACATCGTGTGAGAAGCTGCATGTCTGGGAGATCTCTATAATGTTTTGCGTGGAACTATAGCCACGCAAAACTATAGCCTAAACTTTCTCACATTGAAAGAAAGCCTGTGGCCGACAATGGGGTAATTACCTACAAGGCTGCATCGTTAACATAATGTATCCTAACTAATATTATAAATGCGAATGTTAGTGTTTGTTACCCTTTCTCGCCTTAACTACTCGACCAGACTTTTTTTTTCTTTTTATTTTGCTCGTCAAAATGACCACACTCCACCTGATGGTAAGCAGTCGTGTGGTCTAAGAGCAGTGGCCTCCACACCGCCCCCACCGCAGCCGAGGCGATGTTGAGGTCTCTACTTTGACGGCCTGAGAAGATGCTTCAAGTCATCATGAAATTTCGCATACAAGTTTTTAGGGGAACAGAAAAGGAATAATTAGAAGCCTTATTAGAAGGCCTTATTAGAAGGCTCAGAGGGCGATGGAGAGAACTATGCTCGGGGTTTCCCTGTGGGATTGTATTAGAAATGAGGACATCCGCAGAAAAACTAAAGTAGCCGATTTAGCTCTCCGGATAGCCAAGCTTAATTGGCAATGGGCAGGGGACATAGCGCGCATCGGTGGCCGTTGGAGCAGAAAGGTTCTGGAGTGGCGGCCACGCACTGGAGGACGCAGCAGGCGTAGGCCTCCCACAAGGTGGACCGACGACCTGGTAAGAGGCGCGGGAAGCGGTTGCGGGACCAGGACCGGTCTGTGTGGAAAACCTTGGTGGAGGTCTATGTCCAGCAGTGGACATCTTCCGGCTGAGAAGATGATACATATGTATTTACCTTTTTCGTGAAGATTCGGGTAATTGCATCAACTGAGTTTTCAAATTTTGAATATATTTTGAATTTTCCATACCATCGTCGTTGCCGACATAGGAGTTTTTACAAAATATGTCTACACTATCTTATCTTATCTTATCTTATGTGGAGGCCAGTCACTGCAGACCGGCGACACTTCGACCCAGTGGGATCTTTTGTGTCGACACTCTCCCAATAACGACTGCCATATATATTCATAGCAGCCGGGACCGACGGCTTAACGTGCTCTCCGAGGCACGGAGCAGGCGATAATTATTGTCAATCAATACGCACATAATTTCGAAAAGTCATATAACTTCTAAAAGTCAGAGGTGCGCGACGTGGGTTCGACCCCGAGACCCTCTGCATTGCAGTTTGTTAGTCTCCCCACGGAGCTATCCCTGCTCTTGTCTATACTAACAATATTATATATTAAAACGATGTATATATTTTTTCTGCATACCAAAAGTGAGAACTAAATCTAACCCAATTGTAGCACTTCTCAACTATTTCTCCTGGACCAGCGCACCAAAAACAAAAGAATTAAAAAACTCTTTAGTTTTTAGATAGCCATCTCTTTTAATCTCATAATGGCTATAATCTTCTTTCTTCCAACATCATCACTGAAACATGTACTTAAGCATAGTTTAGTTTCATAGGTTGCATGCAGTGACTAAATTGTGCCCACCATTTAATATGGGCGTAAAATATACTTGATCTATGCTTATAGGTATATTGATTGATACGTAACTTATCCAATAGGCTTATCACAATCTTAATTATTCTACCAAACCGTTCATGATAAAATTTGTCGTTATTGCGACGATGTATAATTATTGGTAGAATACAATGCGCTACCGGTCAAGGATTTGAACTATTTATAATTAATTATATATTGCGGTTTCAATTAATTGACTTGCAGATTATTTGTTAGTTTAATTCGAATGTGTAAAATACGTGTTAACTTTTCGATCTTCTATAAAAAATATAAGTAGTTTAAATAAATTATAAATGGCTTGCCTGGATACAAAAGTGTCACAATTAAACTATTTTATTCATGGAAATTTATTTGTTACACAAATACATAATTATAAATATCTAGATCTATTTGTTTATTGTACTTTGACGAATGAATAACTTTCTCTAGGATAGAAAAAAAATATAATTGATTGCAATTAAACTACATAAAACGAATTTATCGCGTTGTTTAAAAAAGCCATATGAAGTAGTTTAATTTCAATGTAAAACATTCACGACAATATAATATAATAGAGCTAATTTATTTGGTAAACATAGTTACGTAGGTATAGAAAGCTGTTTATAAAAATAAAGTGTCATGCACTTAGGAATTCACAGACAGCCGCGGCTCTTCCTATATTAAAAAATGTCCTCTCTCAATTCGGCCGGACCGCTTGTACACACACTCACACTACTGCAATTGGCCGGCAGTCGGCCGGCCTTTACGCTTTACAACGCCATCAATACTTCTCTTTTGTCACGTAAATCAATTAAAATTGAGACATCGTTGCGTAGTCAAAACAGCCATTGATTGTTTCTTCGTTAGAAAATACGTAATGTATAATTACTAAAATGTTTTATTCACACACACATACTTACAACCCCTAATATTAGTACTTACGTTAAAACTTTGATAATGATGTAAATTCCTAAGTCAACAGTATCACCCATACTTATATAGCTATGGCCATGAAAAACTGTATAATACTTTTCAGATATATAATAATTACCTGTTGATATATGTTAATTTACGGCCATCATTATTTTACAAAATATAACTCAAGAAATTTACGTACAAATTGGAATGACTTGTGTATAAATATATAGTTATATAATGATAAAAAAAAATAAATTCCGATTAAGAAGGCAGATAAATAAATTATCAATGTCAATCAAAAAGCAGGCTAAACAAATTTTAGCGGCGTGCTTGCCAAGATTACGCAAAAGAAGTTCGGCTAGAAACTTCTGTGTTTTTATAAGTTTAATCACAAACTACCTACTTTACAAGTCACGTGTTTTACAAGTGTAAATAAAAATGCATTGCTTTCTTTTTATTTCATAGATGAAACTAGTACTGTTTCTCTGCGAACAGACGGTTAAAAATTACCGGATATATCAATAAATCTTATCGGTAATTTGATTAGCAACCGGACAGAGACTCAGCACACGACATCGACGTAACAGAGGACTGTTTAGGTACATTCCCAGACGTAACCAGTTCACACATAGCTTCACGCTTGTAAAGCCCGTAGGAATAGGCAGAAATATATAATACATAAACTTTTAGGGTACTTAACAGGTATCAAGAAGGTTATATTACTGCGCTACATCGCGGAACTTTTAACTGTCCTGCGTGGGCCTCTTAGTTCTAAATGTTCTAAGAAGCCGGCCTAATAAATCTCATTATGTAATTGTAATAAATATCTTAACAAATAATAAAAATGACAATAATTAAAATATAAGGGGAATTCCCATGTTAGGAACATGTTTTTTTAAGCTTGTTATTTTTGCTCTATAGTAAAAACGGTAATATAATATAATAATATACAAACTTAAAACTTTGACTAATTATAACGTAAATTTAAAAGTAAACAACAACTAGGTTCTATGTATAATATGTAAAAGAAAAGCAGTATATATGTATGTTTATCCATTGTCTAGTACCCATAGTACAAGCTTTGCTTAGTTTGGGCTAGATGGTGTTGTGTGTATGTGATAGAATATTATTATATTATTATTATAACTAATTAGAACCGGCTAAGTGTGAGACGGTATCGTATCATTTTGTAGTGTCTACGATGACTCAGATTCGGACTTGTCCTTTTTTTTACTTATGCGTAGGCAGCAAATAAGCTAACATCCCGCCTCATAACCTCTAAGCCAATCAAGTTATTAAAAATACGAAAATACAAAACAGCTATTCAAACAAAACTTTACGTTTAAAATAGTCTGGTTAAGCTCGGATGCCGGCGTCCTAGCATTGGTTGAAAGGTTAAGCGGCTTATTACTTACTAGTTGATCCACGCAACTTCGTCTGCTTCACTTAAGAGAATTTGCCCCGTTTTTGCAACATTTTTCATTTATGCTCTGCTCTTATTGGTCGTAGCGTGATGTTATATAGCCTATAGCCGTCCTCGATAAATGGGCTATGCAACACTAAAAGATTTTTTTAATTGGGACCAATATTTCCTGAGATTAGCGCGTTCAACCAAACAAACAAGCAAACAAACTCTTGAGCTTTATAATATTAGTATAGATTCTATGGACGCTTGCAACATTAGAGCGAAGTTAAAAATGCCATCACACTGCCTGCTTAACCTGTCAATTGTTGGAATGCCAGACATAATTAAAAACCAATTGTGTCTGGCTGCCGGTGTGCCGCTGCCACTCGATAAATTACGAAGCTTTGCTAAAGTTGTTTAGAAAGAAAGTATAATATTTTTATTTGTATCTCCTTATCACGATACAATACAATTGACTATACGGATGGCGTAGTGGTTTAAATGATCGCCTCGCCACTGCCACAGCGCCGAGTGCTGTGGGTTCGAATCCCACACGGGACAAAAATTTATGTGATCCACAAATAGTATCCGAGTCTCGGTGTTCTTTGTGTCCGTTGTTTGAATGTCTGTAAAGTCTCCCGCCATACAAGAATTATTCCTAGCACGGAAGTTATCTATAAAAAACAAACATTTTTTATACAACTAAGGTGGTAAACAAGCATACGGCCCCACCTGATGGTAAGTGGTCACCGTAGCCTATGAACGCCTGCAACACTAGAGGCATCACTTGCGCGTTGCTGACCCTATAGGAAAGGACGTGGGAAGGAAAGGGAGCGGGATGGGGGAAAGGGGGTGATTGGGACTCTCACTCACCGAACGAAACACAACAGTTAGTAGGACTACTGCTATTCCACGTCGATATTCTGTGAGAGGGTAGTCGTTCCCCGGTCGAGCCGGCCCATTCATGCTGAACACAAAGTTGTTAAGCTGCGACCTTCTTTAGGTTAGAGGTAATTCTTTTACTATGTATCATTTAACAAGAGTCAATCGTCGTGTTTCAGGCATTCTATACTGAAAATTCTATCCAAAAACTCCAATGGTTTTGACCTAACACACTCAAAATTTGTCAGCGAAGTTAAGTCCTAGCAAGCACCCCGGAAGCCGTTACCGTCTTCTTAATTCTTCACAACAAGTATGCGCTATTGAAAATTACGTGACAAAAAGAAAATAGCACTTTGACCGACCCGTGAATTAATCCTAGGACCTCACAGTCGCCAATTTCGCATGCTTACGCCACTCAGCATCAACCGGCAATATTATGATTGTTAAATGGATACAATTTGTCAATCAGGCAATCAAAACGATTGGAATAGATGTTCATGGCTAATAATATATTGAACTGGTTGACACGCAAGTTTTACGTATGACGTACAAAAATAAATATAATAAGGTACTAACAGTTTTCTTCACCTTACTATATTTTACCTACTGCTACAGTCGCGCAAATATAGATTAGATTAGATTACTAACAATACTTTTTCTGGATGAAAGGTACCTTAGCTTCTTAAACGTCTAGTGGAAATACGTAAAAAATAATTAAAAATTCATTGTGCAAGCAATACACAAACGAACAAATGTATGTGCTCGACACTTGACTCATTAATGTGTCAAGTGTGCAGCGGACATACATTTGTCGTTTTTTTTTTGTGATGACTCATTTTTGCGGACAGCGTATGTCTGCTCGACAGTTGACGGGTTAAGTAGAGAACCCTACGTTTCTACATAGCTTACCTTGCATCCAGAACCTTGCTACTAACGTTACTAATCTTTCAATTTCATTTTATAAAATCACTAGCTTTTGCCCGCGGCTTCACTCGCGTTAATTTAGAATTTGACAATCAATTCGGGTTGTACTCTGCTTGTAATAATATATAATAATATAATTCAATCATGATTCGAAAGACACGTGGCGCCATCTACGAACGTTATTATTGTTTTCCTCGGGAACAGTAATATTTTCGGGATGAAAGGTAGCTTATGTCCGTTTCTGTACACCTGACAACGTATATGCAAAATTTCAGGATGATCGGTTCAGTGGTTTAGGCGTGAAAAGGTAACAAACAAACTCATTTTCGCTTTTATAATATTAGTTAGGATTCAATTTCATTTTATAAAGCACACAATGTTTGACTGGTGCGACCTCACGCGTAGCAGTCGGTTACACTAACCACTACGCCATCGAGGCCGACAATACTTGTCCATTGTGTCTAGGTATAGTTATACTAACCTGTTGAGTCGCAACGGCACACCGGCGGCGGCAGCCAGACACAAAGGATTTTTAATGATGTCTGGCGTTCTAATAATTGACAGGTACCTACTTATTATTTTTTGATAAGATTAAAGACATTTCATTGTAATTATAGGTAAGTTTTTAGGCTAAGTACTAACTTATCTGGCCTCATATATGGCGTGATTATATCAATATACAAACAAGTCATCAATACACGAAATAACAATTAACATATTATAGCGATAGCCTAGTGGGAAACCGTTGGACTGCCACGTAGAGGTCTCGAGTTCGATAACAAGACGTGTATCTCTGACTTTTCAAAGTTATGTGCGTATTAAATAGTTTATTATGGCTTGCTTTAACGGTGAAGAAAACATCGTGAGAACTTAATCTCCTATTATTTTTAAAAGACAACGAGAAAACATTGTTGATAGTGAAGATTTTTGACAATCATTTAATTTGATTGATATCATTTTTAGTATTGTTTATACATACATAAAAAGACGCTTGTTGCCTAACAGGGCAAGCAGAGATTGTAGATTGTCATTCGCTATGATCTTGGCACATAACTACCTTACTTCATTCATCCTTCATAAAAAAAATAAGTTCTATAAAAATATTTATCATAAATTGTACACAACAACAACACAACACAACGAATAAAACTTTTCTAAGAGAAAATATATGTTAAAACGTTTTATTTTTTATGCATAGGGGAGTACCTACTGTCTATTAACATGCATAACGTTTTCTTTTTTGTCAGGATATGCGCGCAAAACAAACTTACGCTCAACAAACAGATTAAAATTCAGACCTATTATATTTAATTTAACACAAATAGATTTGAAAATAATTTTAATAATAATAAAATACATACGTATTAAATTATCTCTTAGATATGTGACCTAAATTAACAATCTTTTAACAATTAAGATAAAAAACTCACCTTAAAAAATTACGTAAATACAAAAAAGAAATCGCAACCGAATATTTTTGATCAATTTAAAAACACCACTATATAATTCCAGCACTAAATAAGCACAAAAAATGTAACTTCTGAAAATGGAACACTTCGCGATTCGCGCGTTTATTTGACAGATGTCAGGGCACAAGCACGCGTGTGTCTACCTCGGATGATACAATCGTACTGAGGAGCCATAGATAAATATGTACATAATGTTATAGATACACAACATATTCCTGATTAAAAGTTCAGTATTCGCTATCGAATTGAATGATAGCTAATAGAATCTTATTGGCATTAAACTGAAACCTGTCGGTATGTTTTAGTACATGTTTGGACTCTGAAATTGAAATGTAACAATATATTTTCATTGAAAACCGCTTGTGTGTCGACCTTGATGGCGTAGTGGTTGGTGTAATCGACTGCCACGCCTGAGGTCGCGGGTTCGATTCCCCCACAAGTCAAACATTTGTGTGCATGAACATGGATGTTTGTCTTGGTCTGGGTGTTTCTATGTATAATATGTACGTATTTACAAAAAAAAGTATATAATAAAATATGTATGTTTATCCATTGTCTAGTACCCATAATATGTACAAGCTCTGCTTAGTTTGGGCTAGATGGTGTTGTGTGTATGTGATAGAATATTATTATTATATTATTTAATTTAATGAAATAATAAAATAAAATCAGTTATTTCGGATTCTAAATACTGGCACGTATGCTTACGATATCATTACAAATAAAACTACGGATAAAAAAATCAAACTAGAACATAAACATAATCCTATAACAATGTATTATATCGCCTATATCTTCCTAAACGATTAGGCAGGGGTACCCAAATTAGATTGTATAGACTGCCAATGTCTCGAGTATTGCAGGTTCGATCTCTAGACGAGACAAACAATATTTGATTCACCGGGTTTATTCCGAATTTACGACTGACATACGAGTAGCACGGACGGCGTAGTGATCGCCTCGCCGCTGTCACTGCGCTGAGTGTTGTGGGTTCGATCCCCGGACAAGGGACAAAAAATTGTGTGTTCCACAGATAGTTGTTTCGGTGTTTTTGTGTCCGTTGTTTAAATATTTGTAATATCGATATGTATGCTACGATCATGGTAAGTGGCAACAAATCGGTATCAATCCCCAGCCATAATACTACCGACGTGAATCCACAAGCATTTTAGCTTAGCTGATGGAAACAAAACTACCCTTTTTAAGCGTATTCTGTGATTTAGCATATTTAAAGTTTATATGAAGAAGGTTGCATAAAACCACTGAGCGGCCACTAATACTAGTCATTTGTAAACTTAATTGCTAGTAATCCACAAAAATTATTAGGACGCAGACGGGGGTCGATATTATTGTATGAATGTATGGTTTCCATAACAGATATTGAATAGATTTCATAACGTAATATTAACCTGCTATACTACTAAATATGCCGAAATACTGGCGCAAGTAGGTACTAACTGACAACCTACTCGACCGATCATCATGACATTATGTACACACGTTCTCAGGGGTACAAATAGGGCATAGAGTACCTTTTATTCAGGAAAAAGTATTGTTCGTGGGCGAGCGCAGTTGCGGGCTAAACCTAGTTATAAATAAAGAGAAGTCTAGTGTTAATGCCGTACCTTAGAGCATACCTTTGTATGTAAACTTATACATTTCACCGGTTACGGGTTTTATGTATAATATATAATGTCCTCCAAACCGAATTTCGGTCATGGCGGCCAATCTTAACGGAGACTGGCCATCTGCGCAGGAGATATTATAGTGCACAAGCGTGTGCGCAAACACAAGTGCACTATCTTTTCCCTAACTTTCATGATCCGATGCGACGGATAATCCGACATGACCAGAGAGAGATCAGGCGCAGGACCTTTACGTGCTTTCCGAGGCATATCGAGATATAATATCGAGCGGGTTGGCAAACTTCACACATCTTTGACAACATTATGAAGAACTCTCAGACATGTAGGTTTCCCCACAATGTTCTTCTTCACCGCTAAGCGAGCGAATATAAACTATTTAATACTAGATTTTGTCCGCAGCTTCGCTCGCGTAACTATAGATTAAACAACGTGTAAGCGAAATTTCATGATAATCGTTCAAATAGTTAAGGCGTGAAAACGTAACAAACAAAATCACATTCGCATTAACAATATTATTTAGGATTAGGATTTAAATAAATATAATTTAATTTATACAGTACCACCTAGGATGTTTTATATTAGCAGGTGCTTAAGTTTTAATAAATTCGTCTAGAAATAATGATTATTATTGAGTTTAATATTTTTTTAATAACATGATTTACGATCAAGAACAACGGTAAACATAAATGTCACTATAAGTTAAATGTAGGATGTTTATAGTTTAATGTGTCTAGTTTAAGTATTAGTTATATGTTTTGTGTTATGTTTTTCTTTTTGTTAAAAGATCAACTGCCACACTAGGAAGAATTCTTGTCTCGTGGTGGACTTAACAAATACGTTACGTATTGGAATCGAACACTAGGCGATCACATTTTTTTTAAAGACACCTCCCCGCACTAGGTTTGATTCCTGCGTTACAAACATTAAAACAACGCTCACAAAGAACATCCAGACTTGGAACAACCGTTTGTGGATCACTCAAATTTTTGTCCCGTTTGGGATTCGAACCCATAACATTCGGTTCAGGGGCAGTGGCTAGGCGATCACGTAAGTCATTACGTCATCAGTGCAGTCTAGTCACTTAAAATACTACTACGTCCTGCAGTACAGCATCTATTGTTTAGATATTTATGTCTTTGCATATATAGACTTTTACTTGGACATCACCTATGAATGTTTAAAGGACTACTCCTCTGCCTATGCAGAGCTGTAGCAATTTAAGAAAAGAAATAGAAATATTCATTTAATTCACAAAGTAACAGTTACGCGAAAGTATGAAGTGAGCTTACTTACTAAAGTTCAATCAATTTAAGTAAAATCTTAAATTGCTCTTGTCGGTGAAGCCCCTTCCATGTCTCTCTATTTTCTGACATTACTTTGACTTCTTGGTACGATATACTTACTGAAGTAAATTTTAGCTTAGTTACTAGGTTCTGGCAAAGAGTTGTGCCTGTGAAAAGATACTTGCACATCACGGTCAATGGTTTAAATCACCATTAAATTGTAGTTTTTATAATTGACATCTGCAAGGTGTTACAGTGGTTAACACAGCCTATGGACGATGGCAACATTAGAGGTACCTATAGTTCGCGTGTTGCCAGCATTTAAAATAATATAAGGTAATCAAACGATATAAGGTATCGTTAACAACACATCGCTTCCTTGAGACATATGGAAACCTTATTTACCGTAGGAACAAAACAAAAGTTTCGTTGTATTCTGTAAGGTGGACGTATTTAAAATTGACTTTTCTATACCCTTTTAAGTCTTTAGTAGTGATGACTTAAACTTGACTTTCAATTTTTATCCTATGGAAGCTATATTTGACAGAACCGATAGCTTATACGGGGTCCGGACCGGCGACCGTAAAAAAAACTCACTTTTCGAAGTTAAGTGCGTATTTGATATTTCATTATGAAATACGCATTTTTTTCTGATTTAATAGTTTAGTTTTTGTTTCATTGTAACATTGTGACAAATAATGTATGTTTTTTAATTTTATAACCTTATTTTGTAATCAAAGGGGGATCGGAACTGTTACTCCTTCATACAGGTTTAACTTATGTACTACAATATTTTGTAACTATCAACATTATTTAGTATTGTCTTCTGTTTACGCGAATGTTATTCATTGAAATTAAACTACTATATACGGATTTTATCGCGATGTTTATTTGACAACGCGATAAAATCCGTATATAGTAGTTTAATTTCATTATAAACAATATTATTATTATCGCTCGCATTAACGGTGGAGAAAATCATCGTGAGGAAACCTGCTTGTCTAAGAGTTCTTCATAATGTTCTCGTAGATATGTTAAGTCTACAAACCCGCACTGGGCCAGCGTGGTGGACTATGCCCTTACTCTTCTCACACTGACAAGAGACCCGTGCCCAGCAGTGGGTCAGATTAATACAGGGCTGATGTTATTATTATTAAGCTAAATTGATGTCAAGTTTCATAGTAACCGTTTCAGTGGGTTAGCCGCAAATCGTAACAAAAAGACGACGTTACCTTGACTTATACAGTATTAGTTTGGATGTAAACGTGTATGACTGGTCACCGCAAGTTGCTCTCGTTCATAAGTATGACGCATCAGCCAGTCACTGTAACCATACAGCTGTATACAACTGCCTGCTTCGGTGTCTCCCGAGCGCTATGATATGTCCTTCTTCAAACGAGGTTTAAAGAGAGTTCTTCTTTCACGGTAGGCAGCGGCTTTGCTGTGTCCTAACATTGCTGAAGTCCATGAGCAGCAGTTACCACTTTCCATAAGGTGGGCCACTTGCTCGTCTGCCAAAAAAATACAAGACTTGTCTATCTCCTTCCTCTGTTTTATGTATGCCTCAGATCTGACGGAGCGTGTTAGAGCGGCATTAACCGCGATGAAATAGACGCGCGTGTCTGCTATATCAGCAGCTGATTACACGCCCTTTGCAGTGTAAATGCGATAGAAGCTTTATTAATTCCAAACAATGCGTGAGTAATTTCGAAGATTTTTATATTAGGAGATATGTTATATTTATTAGCTCATTCGCCACTGATAATACAGAGAACCCCATTCGCGGGTTCTTTAATAAAATGACAACGTAATGTCTGTTTAACATACTCGCCTTGACCATACTTAATCATATAATTCATAAGTTATATGAAACAAAGGTGAATGTGTTAAACTAAAACTCCCATTAATGCATTTTGCATTGTCATATTTTATAAGCTGCTCGCCAACGCGCTCTATCAGGTCTGAATCGTACGTACGTTAATAGTAAACATGTCAGACACATTGTAACATTTATAATATTATCATAACCTTGTTACATGTATTTTTATTGAAAGAAACCAGTAACCATTTATCTTATGCATAAGTCACAGGCCATCACAAGAAATTGGATTAATTAATAATTTATCGATTATTATAATAACAAATTATATCAGCCCTGTATATAAACTGTCCCGCTGCTGAGCACGGGACTCTTCTCAGTGTGAGAAGGTTTAGGCCATAGTCCACCACGCTGGCCCACTGCGGGTTGGCAGACATCACATATATTTGAATACATGAAGAACTCTCAGACATGCAGGTTTCCTCGCGATGTTTTTTTCGCCGTTAAAGCAAGCTATAATTATTGATTATTAATATTTAACAGTTAAGAGTGCGAGTGTACTTAAATTCTTAGCCAGTTTGTGCTATGATAAACTGTTATGCGCTTTGAGATCAGGTTATATAATTACATACGAGTGCACATGCACTCAGGGTAGATATATGCTAAATAGATGACAGCGTTAATTTTAAGTGCGTTGGGGTCAATATGCAATCTATGCTGATGATTTTTAATAGCGCATTTACACATTCATCTTACAAGTAGATACTTTTATTTCATCGAGCTCAACTATCGTTGTCTAAATTATGGTTTCAATTAGTAGTAGTTTCGTATAAGCCTGGAAGACCAGCTTGTCGGTCAAAGATGCTTGATCCAGGATATCTGATATTTTACGTACATACATAGGCCGTTGACATCGATATATTATATCTTCATTTCACCAGCTAGAGTAGGCTCTAGCTATACGCCTCTTCTCTATTATCTGAAATAGTTCAGGGCCTACGTAATAGGGGAGAGCATATGCTGTCCAGTGCTGCTACTAATAATTTTTTGATTCAGTAACATTTTTGCAGCGCCGCGGTAGTGGATGCATGCATGCTTAGCATGATGCCCAACAGCTGCGTTCACAACCCCTGTGCCATTAGACAGTTTAACGAACCTAACCAAAATATACATACTGTTTAAAAATAACTGAATGAACTAAAATATTAATATGTATTATAGTATACCCTAAAATAGCGCAGCGGTAGCGAGAGCAATGCAGAGGGTCTCGGGTTCGAACGCACGTCGCGCACCTCTGAGTTTCGGAAGTTATATGACTTTTCGAAATTATGTGCGTATTGATTGACAATTATCATCTGCTTCGTGCCTCGGAGAGCACGTTAAGCCGTCGGTCGCGGCTGCCATGAACATCTATGGCAGTCGTTATTGGGAAGTCAGTGCCCTCTAATATCCTGACACTGGTCTAGCCTTAGGGTATCGTTAGCCTTCGGGTTGCGGAGGTCAGGTGGCAGCCGCTCCGTGTAAAAACTGATATATATATGTATAAGGCTTAAAACCTTACACGGATAAGTATCCGTGTAAGGTTTTAAGCCTTATACAAAACATATTAAGTAATATGATATATGCACGACAGGCAATTGTAACTCACATTTCATCAGCTGTAATTTAGATCCTATACAGTACTAAGCGAGCTTATTGCCGGCACAGTTTCAGACGTCCGCGCCGTGCTGCTCCTAAGAATTTCTTCAGTATAATAATGCAACGACCTGGTAAGGGTTGCGGGAAGCGGTTGGATGCGGGTGGCCTAAGACCGGTCTGTGTGGAATACTTTGGGGGAGGCTTATGTCCAGCAGTGGACGTCTTTCGGCTGAGATGATGACGATGATGATGATAATAATGCCTTAGCCTTTTTTTACAAACGTATCTATATACAAAAGACACTAGTGTGCTATTCTTAGAGTGTTACGAGTGACCCACTAAATTGCCAGACTATTTCCACAAACTGACGCAGCAACTGAAGCGGACAGGCGGACAAATTAAGAGACGATTTGTATGACAAGCCGATTGAACTCACCGTTAGATTAATCGCAATCTAATATATTTTACACTATATGTATTATAATTAGCTATTGTACTTCTGCATAGAAAAGACTCGGACACGTCATCGAAAGAAAATCGGCATTATTTTACCCACGCGGCACGCAAAACTTCGTGGCTATGCATACGCGTAATGCTGCGGTGTCCTGGAATAGCAATGCCGTCACACAATAAATATATAGTATCGAATCATACTCTCTAGAAAACTGTGCTGGCAAATTTGAATAGACAACATAATATCGTTGCTGTCTTTGAAGTTTGAGCATTATTTGGCAGCAACAGTATTTTTACGACAATACGGCTTTAGGCTAAGCTACGTTGTTAAAGAATGATCTTTAGAAAATCAGGCCGCATTGTTTTTATAGTCAATATTTCAAGGTCTTTATCGTATGTACTTAAATCATATTATGGCTCCTATGTCGGTGCCATTATCCTTACCTAACTAGTAGTAGTTGCTTTAGATTTAAGTTACGGTAAGATTTGACAGCTTCTGTTACAACAACATTCTAAGACACCATGACGTCTGTTTTATCTTATCTTTTATAACATGGCTATCCACTATCCACTACAAATCGTAGCTAGATTGCAAGAATAACGGTCCTAGACTAGAGTCTAGGACTGCTGTTCTTGCAGTCACACTTATTTAGACACTGTTTAAGTGCCGTCATTCGACACGATATTTACCCACCATGTGACGGCTCCGTTATTTTTAGATAAAATACCCTTAACGCAAACTGATGCCAAGGGAGCAACAAGGTAAAACGTTTTTCCTTATTTCTAAACCTTAGAATCTTTATAAAAATACAACACGATGTCACGTTGGGGCCTTTCATGTGGATAGCAATGTGACTATCCCTCCTTCCTCCGCCTTCACTCTTTCGGTCGCGTCTGTTTATTAGTGACGATAACGATAATATCAATGATATTACGTCACTGATAGCTATTTGTTGGATATTTTGAATAGAGAGTTCTAGAATGTTAACATATATACCTATGTAGCTTCATACATGTATACGGTATGTAGGTAGGTGATATAAAAATTCTACAAATATTATAAACATGGAGATTTGTGATGATTGTTATACAATCACGTGTAATCTGTAGAATGGATTTGGATAAAGTTGGCATGCATATAAATAATGCCCTGAATTAACACATAAGATTTTTGGAAGAGTTGACACGTTTGAAAAATTATCATTTCACTAGCTTTTGCCCGCAACATCGTCCGCGTGGAATAGATAGTACATTGCAGCATTTTAAATTTACGCCACATAGAGTTGCCCATGCAAAATATTTTTGTTTATTCTGCCGTCATAAGGAAAAAAGAAGTAAGTATCTACCTGCAAAAATAAAATCTTTGAAATATACTGGCAGATCCGTCTTGTTTTACTGATTCCAAATATGTAAAGATCTTAATTTCGAAAAAATCTGTTAGATTCGTCTTTTTCCCTTATGACGGCAGTATTGTTATCGTAAATAGGTACCTACTGCTTTTAGGGTGAACCGCACTCTTTTGAACTGAAATGGCTAATCGGGCGTAATGATCGGAATATGGGGAATTCAAACATTTTCCTTTTTTTGCCATTCCATTCATGATTACCTATAGCTTTTATAATATTGCGTCCTATATGAGTAAATTGTAGCCGTAGGTATACCATTACATAGCCTTGGTGCGTGATTTCTCATGAACAGGACTGGAACACCAAATTTTTGCCTCAACTTATAGGAAAGCACTCCTGATAATTCTAAAGAGTTGAGAAACTCTATAGGGTACGATGTCACTTGTTTAGTGTCCATAACATTGTCTACTGAGAGGTACACGACAACATCCAGGGGGATGTTGATGTTGAGGATGTTGAGATGTAGAGGGCTACATCTGACATAATTTGTTCGTTTATCTAAAATACTCTCATTTGTTGGCGCCAAAATTGACATTCTCGATTGCCCATACTTATATGTAAATCAGGATAGACGTTATTATTCTGTCTCTATCGACAAATTGACAGAATTCACATCTTAGTGTAATCATGCCGTTACTGTCTGCTGGCATACAAACTTATCCGATTTTTAAAAAAGCAGCAGCTCATTGCCCTTCTGGAGAATCATTGTGTTGTTGTAACATACTTGTAGTCAGACAAAACTTTTTACGTGTGCCCATGATAATACAGAAGCTTTCAAACAGACATATATTTAAATCGTCGGTGTACCCTAGTAATAACCGGCGGGGTCTGTCTTAAGTCACCAGCTAAAAGTACCACCATCCCTCCTATGAAACCCTAGTTGTTCTTGATATCACTCATTGCGCAATCTAGTGCTTGGATTGCTTTTTTGTGGGACATCGTAAATTCATCCCAAACCAACAAGTTACACTGCTGCAACATTCTTCCACGCTCACCGCTTTTGCTAACGTTACAAACACCACTACTGCGCGCCACTATGCGCCGGCGCATCGTTCATTGGGCTTTCATACGAACCTTTCTTTCCTATTTCATCCCCATGCAAGACGAAATTTCAAAAACGCTGAAACTAATGTTAATTGTCGGCCTCGATGGCGTAGTGGTTAGTGTAACCGACTGCCACGTCCGAGTTCGCGGGTTCAATTCCCGCACAACATTTGTGTGCATGATAATGGATGTTTGTCTTGGTCTGGGTGTTTCTATGTATAATATGCATGTATTTACAAAAACAAAGTACATATGTATGTTTATCCATTGTCTAGTACCCATAGTAGAAGCTCTACTTAGTTTGGGCTAGATGGTGTTGTGTGTATGTGATAGAATATTATTATTATTATATTACTTTCTCGACCAATGGTCGGTTTTGAGAAACAGGTACGGGTTTATATCAAGTATCCTGGTCTTTGTATACTAGTTTATAGTGTTATGCTGTGTGATGTGTGACTGTGTTGTGTGGTGTACAAGATCTGTGTGTGTTGATGTGCCCTGTGCTGTAGAGTCTGTGTGTTCGTTATTTTTAAGGAGTAAGGTGGTTAGGTTTAAGAAACGGCGAACTATGGAGCTGGTATCTATTACTATAGATTTTTGAAGTGGTATCAATGTGTTTTCATAGAGGTCAATCTGTTTTAGTGCTATATTTAGATTTTTTGGTACGACACCAGTCGAAGAAATGATGATGGGGATGATTTTAACGGTATCTTGGTGCCACATTTGTTTGATTTCGTCGGCTAGTGGTATGTATTTGTTTGTTTAAGGTTGTGTGCTTGGGACAGCTTATTATTATTTATTTCTTATCAAGTGCCTAAATACAAAATCTCATGGTTTTATCTTCGGTTATGACAACTACCCATACAAACTTTCATCCATTATTTCAACCCCTCCATGCCCTTTTTTACAACAAAAGACCTACGTAATTTCCCAAGGTCTACTCTACCTCTGTACAATTTAGGTACATTTTTTGGTGTTATTATATTTTATTAGTAATGGTTAAATAATAATATATTATATAACACCCGTCATATTGACGTCAATACGGCGGGTGTACCTAAATTTAGCTGTGGTTTCCTTCTAAAGGAGGTACAATTTTTTTAACCGAGGCTGTAAATAGTACATTTTAGGTACATTTTTTTTGGTATATGTTATTGCTCGATACACCCGCCATCTTAACTCTCACCTGAAAAATTACTATTTTTGAAATTACAAGGAAGTTACACTATCAATGCTTAGGAATTACTCAAATATATTCGTAACATCTATATTAGTAATTTGCTAGCTCATTATTTCCATAACTAAAACCAATCATTTTTAAATAATATTTTAAGATTTTAACAAACAATTTCTAAGCGCTCTCGATCATTGCGGGCGCATCGCAATTTTAGACCTTATGACCGCTCTTTAACGATTGATACACAATGAGTGTCAATGAGTACAGGCGTCGCGTTTCGCGACGTCCCTTAAATGATTTGCCACTTCAACATCGTAGATATAAAATGTTAAACAAATTATGATAATAATATTAGTTCCACTATAACATCATGCATAGAAGGATATGTTTTATTGCCGCCTCTAACATGTTGGAATTCAAATGAAGACCTGAATCTTTGTTCCTAATTTAAAAATCTGATTTGTTACCGTTACTCATACCCAGTTGCAACAGTGTCCAAGGCGAAACTAAGGATGAAGTGATTACCAATTATCGCACCGCGCTAGCTTTCTTCTCAGTTGTGCATGCAAGACATCGTCAAGTCTCCGTCTTATTTTTCGTTCGATCTGTTATGGGGTTCCTCTCCGAGGACGTTTTAAGAAAAGAAATTATAATTAACTAAACTATTTATTGGTAAAACGTATAAAAAGAGGAGAGGACCCTTAAGCAACCGAAGTTCGCGAGAGCTGAGAATAGACTGCCTTTAATACGGACTAGCTGTCCCGTTAATGGTCAAACTGCTGACCTAGCATAAATGCTGAGGCGTATGACTGAGGGCCATGTCATCAAGTTAGGGTTCAATATACGGTTATAACAGATCGAAAATAACCATAGTCGTCAACAAAGCAACTGTATTACAAATGTGGAACTCCAAGAGTCCCTCAGGACTCAAAACTCTGCAACGCGGGATGGCCAGAGCTACATATCTAAATAGAATCGACTCACAACACAAATACAACTTTTGTCCTATAGTAAGAGATTTCGAGATTATAATGGTTGGCCATTACGGACATAGTGGTACGCATTTCACTCTATGTATGGTAGAAAACCTTAATTAAAACTACAATAAATCTTGCATTTTTTTATTAAACTTATAAAAGTCTTAACAAATATTGTTAACAATTTAAATATTAACAATCAATCATACTTAGGTACTATAGGTAGGTACACATAATTACTATCTTTAGTCAATATATTTTCTAAACACAAGCGGGGTTATTATAAAACATGGACTAAATACCAAATTAAATCTAAGACTTAGGCCATCTGTGTAAAATCCAAATATAATTTTTAGTTAAGTCACAAATGTCAATGTAATTTTTGGATTAAGTCACATATGACAGTTGTGACTTCATCCAAAAATTCGTTTATCTTGGATTTAATACGATTTATTTTAAGCCTTCTTTTAACACATTGACAGATTGAATACAGCTAGTACTGAAAATGGAACGTAATCCGTGTTATATACAACCCGAAAAGGTACAAAATAAGAACAAAATTATAAATGGCAACATTAAACAGATTGTAGCATTTCATAATGCAGTACATAAGTCTACTAATAAAACAATTCAAACAGATTGACCATAATTATAAAGGTACGGTAATGAGGTATCTGTTTTATTTATAAATTGAGGTTAAATAAATGTAGTCCATCTTTTCTTAGTTGACTTATTTAGTAAACAACTAGTCATGCCTCGGGAACAGTATCTACTTTTTTCTGGATGAAATGTCCCCTTTGTCTTGACAACGTGTATGCAAAGTTTCATGATGATCGGTCGAGTTGTTACGGCGTGAAAGCGTAACAAACAAACTCACATTCACATTTATAATATTAGTTACGATTATGGCATACCGGTAGCTAAAGACTCAAATCTACCTATTTATTGGCTTTTTTGTCCTCTCTATTTACAGAGTAACAAAGAAGATTTAAATTACTCTATAAATAAAGTAAATAGCATAATAAAAATGGGTATTCAAAACAATGCAACTTAGTCTTACGCAAGCAATCCTTAAGTAATATTTATCAATATGCAAATAACTTCCAATAATAAAATTATTATAAACAAATAAAGTATATAAGATCGGTTATAAGAATGTAGAAAATAAAACTACTTTATGGATTTTATAGCGGCAGCCATGGTGACGAGGTCCCATACCGATGGCTGCTCAAAAAAATATCTAAACATGTCAAGACAAAAAGTTATAAATAAACTGCCATAAAATATATAAAAAAGTTGAATTTCAATATGGAACTCTATTATAAGTAATCCCTGCATAGATACAGTATTGATAAAATCACAAGACATTACAGATATGGCAACTAAAGATGATATTAAAGTATTTAAAAATATTATGCGAATTTTACCCTCATTAACTAGGCCCGGCGCGGCGCCGCGGCGCCTAGGAGCTGAACAGCACGACATGGTACTTTTAAAAAACGGACAGTAAATTAACTTAATACTATGACACTAATTGAAATTCTAACAATGACATGTCAGCAGCTTTTTTTGAAATACAAACCTAAATTCATAATTTTATGTTTCATAACTATTTGTCTCTTAAATTTCCCGCGCCGTACTGTCAGTGAGCTCCGAGCCCTAAACTTTTAGACAATATACTTAATAATTTATTTATTATATCTATTTATTAAAAACTGAGTGGAAAACATCAGTTAACATTTATTTCTTGCAATAATTTCCTTTTAATGGTTGTACCTTGTAGATATGTAATAGAATTTAAAACTGCCAACCTTTTAGTTTTACTCGGCAATCTTCGGAAACGTAGTCGAACGAAACTCGACTAATAATTACTTTGAATGCAAATATTACTCTGTGTATTAAAGTTGGCAGCCCTGAATATAGTTTAGAAATAAAAACACGGACCGTTATAATTATTAATTACATTTTACTCTTTGGCTATTTGGAAATTAAGAAAAATGGCCAATATCTACCTACTGACGATATTTGATTAAGAAATAACAATAATAACTACAGGCCCTTGTTCTTATAATAAAAAGTATTATGCTTTAGAAGATAGCTAAATACAAAATAATTTTAATGCAAATGAAACTTTTCACTAAATTTATTGTTAGGTACCTATATTATTTATATATCCTATTTTAAATCCTAAAATATAAAACGATTTTCTTCAGTCAGCATTTTTTCGCACATTACTCGCCATAATACAATTTTAAATTTTAAATTATATATTATCATGATAAACATCAACAACAAACGTATATGTCATCTGGAAGAAAACTTATTCCTATTATAAATATAACATGATTTGAAAAATATACTAACTCATATAACGTCAACAAAACAAAATAGTTAAAATTCTAGACGATCTCGAATTTTTTTTAAATAAATGGTAACATTTGATATGAGTGTTGATATAGTAAAAATATCTACAATTAAAAAGGTACACACAGCAATACTAGAAAACGCGTTTGCGTATATGGTTGTTCTGAACACTTCTTACTTCAAGGCAAAGCAAATAAAAAAAGGAAAACATGTGTTATAGAATCAAAAATTAGTTACTTTAAAAACATATTGGTACAGACCTCAAATCATAACAGCCTCCACGCATTGTCTACTTTATTCAAACCAACTCGCACTAGGTGTGAGTTTGTTTTACGTTAACGCGATTGACAGGTTTATGACGTTCGGCGCTTCGATTGGTCCGCTCCAAACTCTTAACCAATCAGAGAGCCAAACGCGGTAAACTTTTCTATAATAGAATTAACGGAAAAAAATCTATGGGTGCCTAGTGCGAGTTGCACTAGGCACCCATAGACTTACACCACTACATAGACTACTTATATAATACCTCAGAGGCCTTTACTCTTTGATATATTATTATACCCATAGGTTTTCATACCTCTCGATGCACCCCAACCAATTAAATATACAAAACACATAGACATGTTGACCTGTTTATTGCATCATTACATTCAAAGCTATGATACCTTAAATCTCGGTAAGCCCACAGTAAGTGATAATAACTATAAGTGCCTTAGCTGAATCATTAAATGATTCAATCAATCATTAGCTTAGTATACAAGGCACTTTTAAAAGAAAAATTGAGCAATGTTATGGATGTATTCTATTATATACATATTTGGAACTTTACATGGCAGTTACACTATATGGGAAGCTCGATAAAACAATATTGTTACGCGCTAATATATGGAATGATATTCATTGAAATTAAACTATGTACTATATACGGATTTTATCGCGTTCGCGATAAACGCGATATAATCCGTATATAGTAGTTTAATTTCAATGAATAACATTCGCGTAAACAGAAGACAATATTATGGAATGATATTTTTATGATAGGTATCCTTTTAATTAAACAATTTTTAACATTTTCTACTTGAAGCATTTTTATAAAATGTGTTTTTACAAGTTACAAGCAACAGAAATGTTTTTTATGTATTTGCCATTGAAATTTAAATTAACTTTATATTTAAGGTAAATTATCGCTCGCTCTCGTGAGAAAGATTTTCTAAGATGTGTGATGTCTGCCAACCCGCACTGGGCCAGAGTGCTGGACTATGGCCTAAATTTTCTCATACTGAGAAGAGGCTCGTGCTTGTGGGACAGTTTATAAACAGATCTGATATTATAATAACATAAAACATTTTTTATGACATATATATTCCTATTTAAAAGGATACCAAATTTTTTATAAATACTGTGATAGAAATGTGTGATTTTATAGCTAAGACAGCTTTGAGAAGCCACACACTACGACTTATTAAAATAATAATCTTACGTTATATACATACAATATATGCTTTCATATTATCTATGTATTAAGCTCGACAATTATACGAATAAACACATGTAATGCAGTCTAGCTTTACTAAGGGCAACTGTAATTACTTTTATAATTAACCTTATTCTGCATTGCTTTAAGCTTTAAATTCGATGGCAGCTGTGTTTTAAAGAATCCCGTATCATGTTATGGTTTGCTGTTTGAGCAAAATTGTCATGATATATTGACGGTCTGCCAGCAGTTTGAGATTTCTTAATAATGTTCTCGAAAATGGGTAAATCTGTCTAGCAATGTGACCACGTTTGCCCAGGACGGTAGCAGTCCTCTCGTGTGAGATGGGTTAGCCCATAGTCAGTGGACTTTGTAGGCCATAGTCCATCAACTAACATCAAACCCATCACATACTAAGAGGCCCGTAAAAACAGCAGTGGAACAGTCTATAAAGAGGGTTAATACTATTATTATTGCTCAATCTATACGACATTCAATGTGTTTAATACGTAATTTAAACAATATTTTTTTTATAAATTCGTGTTATAACCTTTTTTAGACGAAGGGTCTCTAGTAAATTTTATATATATACAATTATTAATATAATATGTATCTCTATGGAGTTAGTCAGGGGTGTATAACACCTTCATAGAGTCATTGTGTTTAGGTCCCTTTAAATAGAAGACGAGCTTATGGCCATCGCATGCGCTATGTTGTTACTTTGAATTTCGCATTTTGTCCGTCACGAGAATTGAACTCGGAACTTTACTTTCGGCAGTTGCCTTAAATTCTTACGTCAGTAGACTATTACATACATACATAGATTCACGCCTGTTTCCAGAGCGGTAGGCAGAGACTACGGATTTCCATTTGCTACTATCCTGACACACTTCTCTGGCTTCATTCACTTTCATCACATTCCTCATACACGCCCGTCAGTTCAAGGAGCTCTTAACCTGGCCTTTGTCCAGAACGCCTCCGATCTGATCGAGAAACGTTTTGCCTAGGTTTTCCTCTTGCGACTGTTCCATTCACACTAGCCTTATAAACTTTCTTAGTCAGCCTTTCCTCGTCCATTCTTTCTACATGTCCAGTAGACTATTAAGGCAGTCTTTATTCGGTATTCAAAACATCGAGACAATTCGTTTACTTTAAATTTATAGCGACTTAAATATTTATTACAAACTTTACATTAGTCAATTATTTTACATTATATTTTCACTAGCGACCCGCTCCGGCTTCGCACGGGTAGTACAAAACCGTAACAAATTATACACATAAACCTTCCTTATGTATCACTCTGTCTATTGGTGAAAACCGCATGAGAATCCGTTCAGTAGTTTTTTGTGTTTATCGCGAACAGGCAGGCAGACGCGGCAGGGAACTTTGTTTGTAGTGATTAGACACACGTCATAGCATCGAAACACGCCTTTTTCCTTCTTAGAAGAATGAACACCCGCTAAGAATCACCATTTTTATTGACAATAAGTTTCGAAGCGGTGTCAATTATGATTCATCAAACATCAGTCAGAATCTTCAGATAACTTGTCTTAAGTATAATTTTGATAGATTTGGGATCGATTTTTCAATCACCTGTTAAATCCTAACTGAGAAACGCGTTTTGACAAGTTTTATATTGGAAATCTGTCATAAAGCTTCTGGCATTTGTCAAATTTACTTTTCATTCACTTATCGATTAAATCTCGGTCTTTCCTATAAGTACAAAAACTGTCAAAACGCGTGGATTTTGGTGTTATTCAAAATTCAACCTTAAATCCTTAAAGATAGCCGAAGTTTGAACTTAGTGCCATGCGTTGTGATTGCTTTATGTCTAGTATTAGACAGACATAAGCTTATTATGATCAATCCTTCCTTAACATTTAAGTAAAATATTATCACTTACACATATACAGCAATAGTTTTGAGTCTATCTATACTTAATAGCTATATACATGACTCCGGTAATATGCGCAAGTTGAAGCAAGACAAACGCAAGCTACCCACACAAGTAAGTCCATTATTCTATTCGCGTATGTAGCTTGTGAATAAAGCCAGCGTAAGTAGCTTGCCCATGTAACCCGCGAGACCATCTTGCGCATGAAGCCCGAGTAAGTGGCTTGCGCATGGAGCCCAAGTGAGTAGAATGCGCATGTAAACCGCATGAGAGGTTTGCGCTTGTAGCCCGCATGAGAGGTTTGCGCATGTAGCAAGCATGAGTTACTCGCGAATGTAGCCCACTTGAGTAAATTGCGCATGTATCCCGCGACAGCTTCTTCCGTCATATACGTTTACGATTCAGGAGATGACGATGAATCCTCGGAGAGTATGGGCTTGGTTTCATTCGATACTAGCAACCTCCTGATTAGTACTATTATACCTGTAATTAGTAGAACGAAACCGAGTACCTGTGAATAAGAAACATTTAGTTTTAATACCGATGGATTAAAATCAGAAATTCTAAAGCTCGACACGTCCACTGCCCGGACAACACAGTAACGAATAGTCTGCAAGGATGGTGTAGTGGTTTAACTGATGGACCGGGCGCGCATAGTCGCGCCTGCGCCGTAGCGAGGGCCGCGGGCGAGAGAAAGGGGATCTCCCGTCCGCTAGCCATTGAGTCGGAGTTACGCCCTCTGTCGTGCCGGAGTATCACCCAGGAGTCGTCGTCCGTGTATTGGACACTGCTGGGTGGGTCGCTCATGTAGTTTCAGTTCCAGCGACTCACCCATCATTCAAGGCAGCGAGTTGGTACACCGTGGTGGGTTTAGTCGGTAGTACCCGGGACGTTTCATCTTTCCCCGGGTGAGCCCGACATAACCTCTCCGCTCCCCTTTTTCAGCGGAAAGGTATGCGTCAAAGAATTCCCCCATTTAAAAAAAAAGTGGTTTAGTGATGGCCTCGTAACTGGCGCTGTGGCGAGTGTTGTGAGTGGACTTTGTGTCTGTTGTATGAATGTTTGTAAAGTCCCTCGCAACACAAGTCTTTTTTAAAGAAAGAATGAAATGTAATTTTTATCTTAATCTATATGTATAAAACTCTTCCGTTACTGAGTGACTGACAGACAACGCACAGCCGAAATTACGGAACGCAGGAAGCTGAAATTTGGCATGTATGTTTCTTGGAGAGTGTAGGGGCGCACTAAGAAGGGATTTTCCGAAATTCTCACGGGATTGGGCAGAAATGGATAAATAAAAAACATGTGCGGGCGTAGTTACGGGCATTCTCTAGTACTAGGTACATCTTTTTAGAGTTCGAAAAATCTAATACAACAGCTTTGTCAGTCCGTCTGTCTGTTATACAACTTTCAACTCAAGAACCGTAAGAGCTAGAGACTCGTGGTCAACGCCATTCGACTCAGCATAGTCGATATACCCTGAAATGACTATGACCTTTGACCTGACGATCACGTGGTATCACGTGACTTTGCATATTACTTGAACCATTTTTTCGAACTCTAAGATTTACGGCAACGTTACGTTTCTCACTTGTTCTAATATGTGTAATGTATATTATAGTTGTATAATAATATAATATACTCACAGTTAACGCATACAAGGCGTAAGGCACCCAGTAGCGCACTCTAAGCGCGAACTGCGCCATGCGCGCATACTCGCGTGTTGTCTCCATCTCCTGGCGGAACCAGAACATCGGCACCAACGTATCCTCGTCTGGCAGCAAGTTGTTTATCCTGAAAATTGTATATTCTTACTAGCTGTCCCGACAGAAGTTATCCTGTACACAGGAAGAAAAAAAAAGGAATCTAAACCATTCTCGAATCCACTTGAACACACAAAAAATTCATCAAAATCGGTCCAGCCATTTTAATTACAAACACACTCACAGAAGATTTACATATCTATATATTAATACGTGAAGCGAAAACTTTGGATCCCTTTTTACGAAAATTGGGCGGACTGAGGAGTATGAAATTTCGCACACTTATAGTTTATACAGAGAAGAAGTGACGAATGCTAATATTTATATATATATGTATTAGAAATACATTAAATTAATGAAAAAACAGTACACGCACACAACCATGCATTTGACACACGCAGTCGAAGCGCGTTACTATGGTTACATATTATATCAATATATAATGACATAATATATCAGCAATATCTTACAGGCAAACTTTGGTCGAATTTCGAGCACTAGGCGTCCGCCAGTATAAAGATAAATAGAGGAATCAACTCATACTGAGCTGATAAACTAACTGCATAGATGACGTAGTGGTCATCGCGCCGAGCGTTGCGGGTTCGATATCCACACGGGATAAAAATATATGTGCTCCACAAACAGTTGTTGAGTCTGGGTTTTCTTTGTATCCGTTGTTTGAATGTTTGTTAAGTCCTCGCGACACAGGAATATACCTCGATGGCGTAGTGGTGAGTGTAACCGACTGCCACGCCTGAGGTCGCGGGTTCGATTCCCGCACAAGTCAAACATTTGTGTGGATGAACATTGATGTTTATCTTGGTCTGGATGTTTCTATGTATAATATGTATTTATTTACAAAAAAAAGTATATATGTATGTTTATTAATTGTCTAGTACCCATAGTACAAGCTCTGCTTAGTTTGGGCTAGATGGTGTTGTGTGTATGTGGTAGAATATTATTATTATATTATTATTATATTATTATTTCTAGGCCCACAGGGCAAAAGAGGAAGAGGGAAACCGCTAACACGATGGGGAGACGATATTAAAAAAATTGCAATTGGTTCCAAACAGCTCAAAATAAGGATATTTGGGCATCCTTGGAGGAGGCCTTTACCCACCCGGGGTTCTTGACATAGATTTAAGTTAACTTAGGAAGTAGTTTAATATTATGTAATTTGTAAGAACAAATAAAGGCGTTTTTATTTTATTATTTTTATTTCTAGTGCGAGAGTAAATTTTTTAAAAGACAAAAAGAAAATGGAATAAATGTGTTATCATGCGTCAATTCCAGGACATAATCTATTTCCACAGATGCTTATTCATTCTATATTGGGTATGCTGGGTCAAACGCTGATGAACTATTGTTTGACCCGAGAATCGAATCCTACACGTCATGCACAGCAGTTATACTACCACTCACAATCACATATATATTGAGTTACAAGGATAAATATAACTTACGAAATGCCTCTGACATATCTGATGAGCAAGTTGATCTGTAACTGCGCCGCGACCGCTAGAGGCATACCCGTGAACATCTCCAGAGTCAATCTAAAGTTCATGTCTCTGCAAACATATAGTAAAATAAACATAGTATAAGTTATACATAGCAATTTCTTTGACGTGACAACGTCTAATAAATCGATGAACGCCGGCTGCACGCACGAAAAAGGATGACTCATTGTCCCGTTACGCTCATTGTAACGTTACGGGAAATAAATTTTGTTATGACGTTGTCACGGTTAACTATCATCCGTAAACCGACTTTACAGACAACCAATTTTTTTTTAATGAAATAGTTGACAAACCTGCAGACGGATTGCCTGATGGTAAGCGATTACCGCCGCCCATGGACACCCGCAACACCAGAGGAGTTACAAAGGCGTTGCCGGCCTTTTAAAAAAGAGTTCGCTCTTTTCTTGAAGGTTTCTAGGTCGTGTTGGTCCGGAAATACCGCAGTTATGTTATCACTGGCTAAGCTGATGTTGTAGTAATTAATGTTCTTTTATTTATTCTTGTAAAATGATAATTGTTATAATTATGTATAATGTTGTTGTGCCTTAAAGGACCTTCCATGTTTGAAACCACACAAAAAATCACGAATCTTTGTATAAGAGTAGTAGAGCCTCGCTGATTTCAGCATGAATGGGCCGGCTCGACCAGGGAACGACTACCCTCTCACAGAATATCGACGTAAAATAGCAGTATTCCTACTGTTGTGTTTCGTTCGATGAGTGAGAGTGCCAGAGGCCCAATCACCCTCTGCCCTCCTTCCCGCTCCTTCTCTCTCCCACTTCCTTTTTCTCCTAAAGGGTCGGCAACGCGCAAGTGATGCCTCTGGTGTCGCAGGCGTCCATATGATAGTAGCCTATGGACGCCTGCGGTGACCAATTATCATCAGGTGGGCCGTTAGCTTGTTTGCCATCATAGTTGTATAAAAAAAAATAACATGAGTGTAACGATTGACATTTGATGAATATGACTTGCATTTCATTTAAAAAGTATAGTCATATATATATAGTTTTACGCTAGTGTTTGTCTTTTCCTTTGGGGAATACCCCAAGTGTCTATTCCCCAATTTGTGGAATAGACGGAAGTGAATCACATCAACATATCGTTTTTTAATTATATGTGAGTAGTAGAGCCTCGCTAATTTCAGCATGAATGGGCCGCCGGCCCTTTCTCCTCTTCCCGCTCCTTCTTCCTCCCCCTTCCTTTCGTAACGGGTCGGCAACGCGCAAAAGTGATACCTCTGGTGTTGCAGGCGTCCATAGGCTACGGTGACCACTTACCATCAGGTGGGCCGTATGCTTGTTTGCCACCATAACAGTATAAAATTTAAAAAAAATTGTGTTTTAACTATTTTTTTTAATGACTGTATTTTAACCGAGTATATAGGGTTTAGTATAAAGCTGTGTTATTACAATGATAAGCAACTTACTCTGTAGCATTCAAGCCCTCGATCTTGCTGGGGTAATACGGGTCGGCGTGTAGGAAGTGCGGCAGCGAGACAAAGGCGGGCGCGCCGAACCGACACTGCGACACGTTGAGTGCTCCCGATGGGATACAGTCCGATGACGTCACGGGCTCGTCGCAGAAACATGCCTGGAAACACCAAGATTGTTAAAGGCATGAATTAGGCGTTAGACATGTTTTTTTTATGGTGTAGGAGGCTAACGAGCAGGCGGATCGCCTGATGGTAAGCGATAACCGCCGCCCATGGACACTCGTAACACCAGAGGTATCACAAATGAGTTGCCAGCCTTTTAAATTTGATCCGCCCCTCCAGGAGGAGAGGGGGTTGGGCCTCCTGTACCCTCACTGACTCGACGAAACAGAACGCAAGCGCTGTTTCACGCCGATTTTCTGTGGTATCACTCCGGTCGAGACGGCCCATTCGTGCCGAAGCGTGGCTCTCCCACGGTAGAACGGTATTTGTAATCGAGAGGTTTGATTTTTGAATTTGTATATGCCTAACAACGTAAACTTACTTCTAACACTAGCATATTAGCTTAGTTGGAAAGGTTATCAAGAAAACTGGTAATTTGTAACCCAAATTGCTAATGACCTTAAAAAAAATTACTGTATAGGTACATATTTATTTTTAAAGTGACTAGTGTCTTACAATGATAATGAAAAATATATTTTATGATATACTAGCTGTGCCCGCGGTTTCACCCGCATACTGCAACGCCCTGGGGATCGTAGCGTGATGTTATATGGCCTGTAGCCTTCCTCAATAAATTGGCTATCCAACATAAAAATAATTTTCAAATCGAAACAGTAATTCCTGAGATTAGCGCGTTCAAAAAAACAAACAAGCTCTTCAGCTTTATAATATTAGTATAGATATAGCCTAGTGGGAAAACATTGGACTGCCACGCAGAGGTCTCAAGTTCTATACAAAGGCGCACATCTCTCACTTTTCGAATTTACCTGCATGTCTAACAGTTCTCAATAATGTTCTCAAAGATATGTGATGTCTGCCAACCCGCAATCGGCCAGCGTAGTGGACTATGGCCTAAACCTTCTCACACTGAGAAGAGGCCCGTGCCCAGCAGTGGGACAGTTTAATACAGGGCTGATATTATTATTTATACAGTTGTCTATCTGTATTTGCCTAAACAAGGCATCATACAGAAGCAATGAGCGATTTTTCATGCAGCTTGCATAGTGACATGAAATTCACACATCAAAAGTCATGTTTCATCTAATTCCATTTTGTAGAAGCGACATAAAATCGCTGGCAAAACGTACGTAGTTCATGCAGACGAAGTCACGGGCAACTGCTAGTTTTTATTTTTATTAAAGAATGCAACACAGTCATATTGCATGACTGTGCTGCATTTATGTAATAAACATATCTTATCTTAGATAACTATTAAATGAATATTCCTTAAGCACTAACCATGACTGAATAATAACATTTTTGGTTGTGACTATCTTTATCCCCTACAAAACAAGACGTAAACGAAAGATCGACGAGTGACGAAAGATAGTCACGTTGATGGCCACAGGCGAGCGTCAACGTGACATGTTGTGGTATTTAAATTAATAAGATAAGATATTAATTATTTAGGATTTAGATTAGAGACAGACGAATGAGATTGGGTACAGGATTTACTTTATACAATCACGAATTATACCTTTATCTGGGGTAAAACGTCTTTAGGCTGGTGCATGGATAAACAAGTACACAAAAAATTACTTATTAGGAAATAATCAAACCATGAAGCGTAACATTTTACGTCCTATGGTAGTTACTTATAAGTAAGTAAGTCAGGAAGCCTGCAGTTTGATTATTTTACTTATAAATAAGTAGCTGTTACCCGCGACTTCGTCCGCGTGGATTTTAACAAAAAAACTTTTTGTTCAGTTCGCAGAGATATTTTCCTAAAATAAATGTAGTCCAAGTTATTCCTTATAACATAAGCTACCTGCCAGTGAAAATTGGCCCAGCCGTTTAAGAGATTAGCCAGAAAAGTCCGACAGATAGACAAAAAAAATGTATTAGATTTTTTTATTGTAAGTACCTACCTTACGTATATATATATACTTTTATATGCATTTAGTAAAAAGCTATTATTTTGACATTGCAAACAAAATCTTCAATGTTATTTATTTGTTTAGATTTTAATGTATCAGTGAACCGGCTTAAAGAAATTTAGGTAAACAGTAGTTAAATAAAGATATATTTAATAAATTGTTTACCCGAACTATGTTCGTTGGAATGTGCGTTTAAACTTACTGTGGAACAGGTAGTCTTATGAATCTTTCTCATGCTTGACCTTATAGACTCGCGCTTGTATACGATGCAACCTAGATGCTAGGACACCCGATTTTTAACACCGCGCAAGAATAGGTTTACGTCGCCAAGTACGTTCTTAACAACGCCAAAGGCCTTGTTCCTATATTTAAGTCGTTTTATCTACAGTCAGTGGATTTTTTGCATATTCTATGAGAAATATTTAAAACTAGACTGTCCGTAGCTAAGCTCAGACTCTTGAATATAAGGATCGGGTCTAATGGTGACAAAAATTTGGGCCAAAGTCACCTACCATATGCGGGTAGTGATGTCCGTTATCAAATGTCGAGTCGTTTGCAGCGTACTGCACTCCGTCGACGCCTTGGATGACCACGTCGCGGTCTTTGCTCAACGTTAAGTACCTGTAAACATAAAAAATACGATGTATTAATGTATCTAAGGCTCTATATCAGAGGCACTAAGGACCAATATCCTTTAATTTTTTTTTTATTTCTTATAATCTAAAATTTGTATATGTTAACCGCAAGACTAGAACCGATGTTTTGTATATTATGTACACCTTTTTCTACCTATGCCTACAATAAATGAATTTGATTAGATTTGACAGAAACAGAAAGAGATGAAAAGAGAGTATATATTCTACAGTGGGACATTACAGACTTACGTGTAGAAACTCTAAACATCAATAAATTTTTTTAAAGGAAATATTTAAGATAAATATTTGTACTTTTTAGTTTGGTTTTTAAATAAAGCGTGTTTTTTTAGTTTTATATAACATAACATCACGCTATGTTCTACGATATATACCTAGTCCAATGGATATTGTATTGGGTTTACGATTGAGAGGACGTGGGTTCGAATCTTGCCGTAAACCTACTCCTAACACATTAAATCAACCGACGGGTATAAGAATTCAAGTAATTTGTAACCTAAATTGCTAGTAATATAAAAAATATACATTATTAACTCTAACTGCTTGTAAAGTTAATGTATTTATCGATATAAACTATTACAATTTGCTCTAAAGTCATTATATCAAAGATACTGATAAAAAAAACATTATCAATACATGGCCATTACGTTTATCGTTAATGACAAAGCAAATTCCATTAGTAATGAAAGAACAATTAGATAATACATTATCCATTATCCTATATATCCAAAGGAGGAGCAGCTTTAGATTCTCTTTATAGATGGTGAGACTGTTTAATTACCATCTGTTTGGGAACCGTTTCAGATTTGTTATTGTCTTCTGATGGATAATTTTATGCTATTCCTTACATAAAAATGTCAAACATGTAATAATATTGCCGCGGTCGTAAATGCGACACGATAAGAAGAAGAAGCACACTGCGTCTTCTTATCGTGTCGATGGCAACAGTTTTTAAATCATTTTAGTTTAGTGCTCGCCAACGTGAATGGCATTAAGCATTGCTTGGTATATCTCATCAGCGTGCACAATTCTGGGCTCGTGGGGCACGTCAGCAAATAATTATAATATAATTTTTTTATTCAATAAATAAATAAAAGTCTTTACAAAACACATTACAGGCTACTTATTGTATTAAATTCACATTAAAACTATATTTAATCTAAAGGAAAACATTTTACAATTAAAAAATTGGACACAAAAAGTCTTGTTTATAAAGTCCGTTTTTACGTTTTATTACCTGAACTAGGTCAGAGAACTGTGTTTCAGGCTGTTTCTAATATTACATTGTTATTCTATTGTAAATAAAGTAAGGATCTACAAAAACTGTGGCGATACACCGCAGTCGCACTTGTTTGCACTTGGGTCGATACAATTTCACCTGCATCTGCTGTACTTGAAGTCTCGGGTTCAATTCCAAGGACGGAAAAAGTGTTGTTAGTTGTTTATATTAATAAATTTTAGTAGTAGTACGGAGTTTGGAACTGTTTACGGTAAATAGCAAAACACTAGCCACCCATTACGTGGGATCTAAAACGATAGCTGGCAAAATGTGTGTGCAATACACCTCTGACTAGCCCTTCGGGGAAATGTAAGGCGTGAGGCTATGTATGTAATATTTAATATAAGAAATAGAATATAACATTGAATTGTATTGTTATAAACATTTGGCGATTGAAAAGAGTGAATGAATTGAATTAACGAATGAATGAATGCATTGAATGAATGAATTGAATGAATGAATTGAATGAATGAATGAATTGAATGAATGAATGAATTGAATGAATGAATAAATTGAATGAATGAGTAGCCATGAGTTTCATGCCTGCTTCTCATGAAAGCTCTACTCCTCGAACAGGCTTTTATCAATGCTAAAATCTTATTCCCTTCTATTTTTTTTATGTATATAATAGGTAATTGATGTGTCCAAGAATTGTTTACACATTTTGATGAAAATAAAGATTTTTGACTTTGACTTAATCTATATACTCACGTGCAAAGATCAGACGAGAACACGTAAACTTCTTCTTGTCCATATTCCGGCGCCCACAGCTCACCAGTGGACCCTTTGACTTCCCCACACTCGTCTCTGAAGTCAGTCCTATTAGAGAAGCGCCAGTTCTCCACGTTGCCCAGCTGTGAGAAGTCCGCTGCGCCGGTGTTCATGTTGAACGAACCGTCGAATTCTATTGAGCCGTTACGCTGGGAAAGATAAAATAAGAGTAATTAGTAATTAGTCTATTAGACCAATGGATAAGGCATTAGACTTGCATTCGAATCGCAATTTTGAATAGCAGAGCCTCACTGATTTAAGCATGAATGAGCCGGCTCGACCGGGGTAGGGCTACCCTCTCACAGAATATCGACGTGAAATAGCAGTATTCCTACTGTTGTGTTTTGTTCGGTGAGTGAGAGTGCCGGAGGCCCAGTCTCTCCCTTTCCCCATTTCCGCTCCTTCTCCTTACCACTTCCTTGCCCAATGGGTCGGCAACGCGCAAGTGATGCCTGTGGTGTTGCAGGCGTCTATAGGCTACGGTGACCACTTACCATCAGGTGGGCTGGAGGCTTGTTTGCCACCTTAGTAGTATAAAAAAAAAAAATTATCGCACTGCCAACGTGTTTTTAGCTCTCACGAGTTTTGGTGAACCTATTCTATCGAGCTCATTTTTTTTTTATATCTATTGGTGGCAGACGAGCAAGTGGCCCACCTGATGGAAAGTGGTATCCGCTGCTCATGGACTTCAGCAATGTCAGAACACAGCAAAGCCACTGCCTACCGTGAAAGAAGAACTCTCTTTAAACCTCGTTTGAAGAAGGATATATCATAGCGCTCGGGCAACACCAAAGCAGGCAGTTCATTTTTATTTTAAGACCCTACTAGAATTTTCCAAACAGCAAAATCCAATGACATCCTTTCCGAACCAGGTATCGAACTCTGAAGCTCACGTTCTCGTCTCGGATTCGTTTCCTGGGTCGGATACAATATTATAATGACAATATTAGTAAACATACCCCGGACGTACCTAAATTAAAAAAAAAAAATTATTCTTAGCGTGGTGTTTTATAATATAATAAACTAGCTTTTGCCCGCGGCTTCACTCGATCAGTAACAGTACCTTTTCCTGTATAAAAGTTACTCTATATCCTTTTGTATTCCTGACAACACGCAGGGTAGGACTTAGGGGAGGGCAACCGGGGCTACAGCCCCGGGGCCTCCACAAAATAGGGGCTCCCACAAAAGAGGGACCCCACAATAGAGACTTCGTAAAAAACATTTCAAATTCAGACTAGTTAACACTAGTAAACAACTTTTCCTTTGATATTTAATATACTTGGTTTCACAATAAATTATTTATTGGAAAACTCAACTGAAAAAAACTTTCCATTTTATTTGGCAAATAATTTGTGGCCAGGGGGCCTCCATTCCTTAGTTGCCCCGAGGCCTCCAGACCTCTAAATCCGGCATTGACAATACGTATGCGAAATTTCATGACGATCGGTCGAGTAGTTAAGGCGTGAAAGCGTAACAAACAAACAAACTCAAATTCGCATTTTAATATTAGCTAGCATTAATAATTAATTTATATTAACTTATTTATCATCCGTCATAAATATACTGTTCGTCATAAACCGCAATAAAATTAAATATCACTATAAATTAATATAAATGGATGCCTACGATGCATTTATCTGTAAGTAGGTACGATAATTCATAATTTCATAAATTAATATTAACAGTGTTTACCTATTATACGGCGCAAATAGCTAGCGCATGATACATGCGCAAGTTAGGTACTTGCGCGGGATAAATGCGCGAGTCAATCTGGCGACTTATGCGCAAAACGTACAGAAATGGCGTCGGGCACTAGCAGACTGGACTTGTGGCACGGGTTTTTTCTATCCCTTTGTTATTTAGAACAAATCACATGCTATGCGCCATAAGAGCGCCTGCGACATAGCATTCTAATTGCATGTGCCTTGCGTCTTACATGAATGGCTCGCGTCATTTGCTTACATGATGTATACATCCCGCTTAACTGCTTCACCTTGGGTACTTGGGCATTATCTATGTTGTGTATAAGAGCCGTAATATTAAGTTCATTTATGGCATAATTTTGCACTCATGTATGCGGGTGGCCCAAAACCGGTCTGTGTGGAAAACCTTGGGGGAAGCCTATGTCCAGCAGTGGACGTCTTTTAGCTGAGATGATGATGATGAGTGCAATTCCCGGGTCGAGCAGAAATTGGGATTTCCTGTCAGGAAATTTTCAGTAGCATCGCTAAATCTGGCAATGCGTCCGATAGTGTGGCGAAGCGAGCAAGCAGTCGCCTAGCGCCTACGCGTGACAATCATTTGTGTCATGTACAAATAATAAATTATTCTGACTCTAGATGAACTTTGTGTTCGTTGATTATGTTCGTAAAATCCCCGGCGACACAGGGTTGGATCTTGACAGGAAAAAAAATTAAATGATGTCATTTGACTTTTCGACCTTAAGGCAGTGGTCCGACCGCCAACGATGAAAGAGAGCCGAGTAAAACTAGAAACTTTAAATGAGTTGACGATCAGCGGGAAGCGAGTGTGTAGTTTCGATAGTTTTGTCGCCGGGCTATAAGCGAGTGTGCAAGTGCGACGAGCGATTACTCGCGGTCGCTCAGTCCTGTGCAAACCTGCGCGCGGCGACGAGCGAGCATCGCTGAACGAGTATCGCTGAGCGAGTTTATTTTTGAAATCTCTTGTCGCTCAGCGACAAAACTAGTAAAGCGAGTCGTCGCCGGCAGTGTGAACAGTCAGAGAGCAACTTTTAATATATGCATCTCTTTCGTTTACACGGAATGTATATTATTTGTGCGTTTCTTGAGAGAGAAAATCGCCGATAGTTATGCTATTAACACACGCTCGAATTTGGTCCGGCGGACCAAATCCGCCTACTAAATCCGTTCTTGCTACAGACGACCGAATCGGACAGTTGCTTCACGTATGCCATCACGTGCACACGGTTGTCATCATGTCGTTGGACACGAAAATTATGGTGGTAGCGGCAACACTAGCAGCAACGTTACAGCCACCACGTAAAAAGCGAAAAAAAAAAGAAGAGAATGGGCGAAACAGTATTTAAAATTTCAAATTTTGAATAACACTCTTTAAGTATTGTAAATGCTTGCTTTCGAGCATCTCGGTTGCAATAAAGCTCATGAGATGTATCCCACAAACATGGAAAATCTTTGAATAATTGAAGAACTTCAATTAATACATATCGCGTTCGGTAACAATTTCCTCCATAATGTAAAATGAGCGCTCGCGCGGCCGTCCTTCTTGCGTTCCGAATACGACTAGTCGTAGTTTGTTCGGCCCAACCGTCCACACGTCCGGATTCGGTACCGAGCAAACCATATCCGATGTGCAAACTAGCGGACCGAGGCGAACTCAATTAATAATAATTATGTTCGCAGGACTACTCTACAAACGGTCAGATTTGATTCGGATGCGAACCAAATTCGTGGTCTGTTCGAACCAAATTCGAGCGTGTGTTACAGCTTTTAGTCGTTTTCTCGCCGGCGCGGCGGTCTGACCACTGCATTAAATATATGTCTAATACGCCTTTGCGAATACACAGGCACGAATCTAAGTACATATCCCAACTAATATTATAAATGCGAATGTTTGTTTATTTGTTACGCTATTAAGCCTTAACTACTCGGCCGGTCATCATAAAATTTCGCATACACATTGTCAGGAGTACAGAAAACGACATAGGGTATCTTTTATCAAGAAACTAAGTATTGTTCCCAAGCGAAGCCCTGGGCAAAATCTATTATACACATACATGGAACGTGACAAAAAGTTGTAATTATCTAATCATACACTCGCGTGCAAGTAAATCGACTCAAGGCTCAAGTGCGCATAAAAAGTGATATAACTTAAAAATGCCTTATTTTACCTCTATATAATGTTTTACATAATTATAGCCTAGTAATTAGGCTTTAAAATGATAGCATAATTTCAGTAATTTAAATAAACACATGTCCTTAGAATGCAACTGAACGCAACCTCCCATAAACTGCTCTGCGTTCTATACACAACTCGCGCGACACAACCCGCTATAAAAACCCCCTGTAATCGTTTTTTCTTATCAGTCGCTCACTAGACGTTGACCTGAACACATCTCTGCAAATTGAAGCCGTCATTTGAAGAAAATTATGGATACAACACCTGAAGAAGCCGCTCAAGTCGTTGCCCTGTTGCAAGAAGGGTTGAACCAGCGAGAAGTCGCTCGTCGGTTGAATATGAGTCAGTCTGCTGTCTCGAGAGTGTACAGGAGGTTTCAAGAGAGTGGTGCCTTCACTCGGCGGCCTAATACCAGCCGACGCCGGTGCACCTCGGAGCGTGACGACCGGTTTTTGGTCTCGACCTCTCTCCGAAATCGACACCTTACCGGCGTGGATGTGCAGCAGGAGCTACGTCAAGTTCGCGGAGTAACTGTCAGTCAGTGGACAGTTAGAAGAAAGTTGAAGGAAGCTAACCTTACTCCGAAAAGACCCGCTACAGGCCCGAAGTTGACCACAGCCCACCGTCAAGCACGCCTTCACTTTGCTCGAGAGCACTTGGATTGGAGCATAGAGCAATGGCAGTCGGTCCTGTTCACAGATGAGACGAGGATGTGTCTCCATGGCAGCGACAGGAGAGGTCGGGTGTACCGGCGTCCTGGTGAACGGTTTTCACAGTGCTGCTTTGTTGAAACCGTTGCATATGGTGGCGGTTCTTGCATGATGTGGGCTGGAATTTCCTTAGAAGCAAAAACGGACCTTGTTTTCGTTCCTGGGGGAGGCCGGAGAGGAGGTCTGACCAGTGATCGTTACATTGAAAATGTTCTACTGGATCAAGTTGTCCCTTATCAAGGCTTTATTGGGGATAATTTCATCTTGATGCATGACAATGCCCGATGTCACACTGCTCGGGCCACACGTGAGTTCCTGAGTGAAGTTGGAATTCACACTATGGATTGGCCAGCGCTCAGCCCCGATTTAAATCCCATTGAGCACATATGGGACGAGCTCAAAAGTAAAGTTAGGGCGAGGAATCCAGCTCCGACAAACATCAATGAGCTCAAGACTGCGTTGGTAGAAGAGTGGGGCCGAATACCACAATCATCAATTAAAAAGTTGATAAGGTCGATGAAGAATCGCTTGAGAGCAGTGATCAGGGCTAGAGGAGGGAACACCAAATATTGACACGAATAAATTTTTTATCTTATGCACATTTTGTTTCATTTATACCCAATAACCCACATAAAATAAATACTGTGAAATTGTATGAATTTTCAAAATTTTTTACAATATCTTTGACATTCACCTTTTTTACTAACCTACTGAATCGATTTTCATGCAACTTACATAATTTTAAAGCTCAATTACTAGGCTTTAATTATGTAAAACATTATATAGAGGTAAAATAAGGCATTTTTAAGTTATATCACTTTTTATGCGCACTTGAGGCTTGAGTCGATTTACTTGCACGCGAGTGTAGAAAGAGTAAATCAATGTTCCGTGAAAATCTATCCTCGGGTAGCGTTAACGATACGCGGTGTGACGTAACAGTGAAAGTGTGTACGTGTGGATCCATGAAGGAATTCTGCCGATCGTAACTGCGTGATGCAACCTATTTACGATTATTGCGAGCGAGTGCGGTTTTGTTCTGCGGCTATCGAGGAGCTAGCTCGGGGAAAGTCTTTAAAAATTGTTGGTATTGGTGATCAAAAATCCTAACTAATATTATAAATGCAAATGTGAGTTTGGATTTTACGCTATCACGCCTTAACGCGTTGGCGTACGTTGATCTCAGGGATAAAGGATAGGAAGGATAAAGGGACCTATGTCCTTTCCTGTACCCCTAACAATGTCAACCTGTGTGGTACATTTCAACCAGATAAAAAAGAACTGTTCCCGTGTAAAGCCGCACGCAAAAGCTAGTATAATGCATAATTTTATTTTATACTAGCTTTTGCGCGCGGCTTCGCCCGCGTGGTACCTACATTAATAAAAAGTAGACTATGTTCTTCCCCAGGTTTTAAACTATATCTGTACCAAATTTCATCTAAATCGCTTGAGTGGTTTAGCCGTGAAAAGGTAACAGACAGATAGACAGAGTTACTTTCGAATTTATAATATTAGTAACGAATACGAATGCACGGATGGCGCTGTGTTTTTAAGTGATCGCTTCGCACTGCGCCGTGTGTGTGGGTTCGATCCCAATACGGGCCAAAAATGTATGTGATCCACAAATAGTTGTTCTGAGTCCGAGTGTTACCTGTGTTCATTTTTTAAAGTGAAAACTTCTTCAGGCGCGTTGAGCACTTCTTGGGTGAACAAAAATCATAGAACTCGCGTCATCGTCACGCTTCCACGCTTTCCATTTTTGAATTATTTTAGAATATAAACAATATCTTAGAAATGGTGCGTCCTACGCAAAAGTTAACGAAATTTTGACCCCCTAATAAACTCTAGAGTATCAGGAATCCGAACCGTATTTTTTTGTGTTTATAAAGAAGTGTTTATGATCAAGAATTAAAGTTTTCACTTCTATCGGCAGTCACCAAAGACTGCCCCAATTTTATTTTTTTTTATTTATGATGTCTACGCGGTACCTACATAAATCAACCCTAATACTGGAGACGACTTGAAAAAATTACAATAATGATTTCTAACAATTAATAAAATTATTGTCTTTCATCTGTTTACACGCAGTCGGTAAAAGAAGTGTTCTATGCATTGTGCCGTGAAATTGACAAGTCGGTCAGACGGACGATACTGCGCAGTTATGTAATGCAATAAGCAGTAATTATTGCGCTAACGCTAGCGCTCGTACTGCCCGTTCTAACAATCATTTTACTTTTCCAACGACTATTTCTTTGTACACAATAATGTCCTTCACAACGTTTTTCGGTCACGGCAGGCAATCTTAGTGGATATTAGTCATCTGCTCAGAAGACAATTATTTTGCAACTGCGCGGGGACATGTCTCTATTCTCTCACTCTCCTAGGCTAACAGCAATCCGAAATGACCCAACAGAGATTAGGCGCAGGACAAACGGCTTTACATTTTTTTTTGAGTCACGGGAATGATATACCGCCATCTTCCTAACTCCGGGTTGCTAATCATAGATTGTTGTCAGAAAAATCAAATCTTATTGACTAGACCTAGGATTTAAGTCTAAATATACAGGAACCACAACTGTGTACTATGCACTAAATCAACACTTACAGACAGCTACAACCTAGTAGAGACATATGCAATGTCCCCAACAATAGAATTTGACCCTCCAGCCCCTACCTGACTATTCAAAAATCGTCCATTCCTTTAGCTCAATCGGTTGTAAGCTTACTAAAATTTATTAAACTGGTAGGTTTAAAATATAGTTGTGAACCAGTTCGTCAGAAATACAGTCCCGAAATGCTAGTAGTATTTCAACACGACCAAAACAATGCAAGTACCTAACGCGATCCACATGCGCAAGTTACTCTTTACATGCGCGAATTAATATATCCTACGCGGGTATACCATACTCGTCTTATGTGTCAAGTGCCATAACTAACAAAACATAAAAGGCATATCGATGGTCTCTTTCATCCTGACTGAACCCTAGCTTGCCGAAGTCATAAACTTGCACGAAAAAAGTAAACTAAGATCTAAGTACAGAAATCCGGATGTGCCTACCTCAACATATAATTTGCCTGTGGTGCGTTCTAGGACATTTAAAGGTTGCAATCATTCAGACAATATAAATCAAATAATTACATAAACGCCTCCACTAGGCATGCGTCATAGTCAACAAGCTAACCATCCGTGATCGTGTTGCTGCACGTCTAAATATGACATTGTGTTTAATTGTATTCGAATATCATTCGACTGCAACAGGGTAATCCACTTACATTTTTTTTACTATTTAAGTATTATTTTATTTATTTTTATTTTACGCATATATTAAAAAATATATACGAGTAAAGACTGACTAAGAAAGTTTATAAGGCTAGTGTGAATGGAACAGTCGCAAGGGGAAGATCTAGGCGAACGTTTCTTGATCAGATCGGCGACGTTCTGGATAACGGCCAGGTTAAGAGCACCTTAAACTGACGAGCGTGTATGAGGGATGTTATGAAAGTGAATGAAGTCAGAGAAGTGTGTCAGGATCGTAGTAAATGGAAATCCGTAGTCTCTGCCCACCCCTTTGGGAAACAGGCGCGAATCTATGTATATATACATAATATACATGCACTTCAAATCAGGTAGTAGAGGTAATTGTCAAATGACAGCAAAAGGATTCACGATTCAAGTTGTGATGTATCCGCCATTTCCTTACTTTCATCTTTTTTAACTATGTCGCGTAATACCTGTGTCGCAAAGGACTAAGACATTTAAACAACGGATACAAAGAACACCTCGTCCAGTGTGGAGACCGAAGCCTCCTCAACACTCGGCGCAGTAGTAGTGTGCAAGAGTAGTGTGTCAATTCTTAAAGATATGTGAAGTCTACCAACCAGCACTGGGGCAAGTATGGCGAAACCATGGGAATGGTGGGAACTTCATAGTTCCCAAAAATAGGTAGGTAAAATAGTTTTTAAACTGGACTGATATCAAGAGTTTCGAATCCTAAACAATTTTAAATTCTAATCTTTTTGGTTCAGCATTCCATGAAAACCACTGTACTGAATTTTCCAGTTTGATAGCATAGATTCAACTTAAAGTATAATATTCTCAAATATATGTGAAGTCTACCAACCCGCATTGGGGCAACGTGGGGAACTATAGCCTAACCATGATAATTATGGGGAACTACACTACAGTGGTACAACTACAGTGGAACAGATTATAAAACGGACCGACATTAAGACTTTCGAACCCAAAAAAATAGTTATAAATTCCAATCTGTTTAATTTGGCCTAGCATAGAACTACTGAATTCAATTTCACAGTTTGATAGCATAGCGTCCAACTTAAATAAACCAAGTCTCCTTATTATTATTTATTTATTATTATTATTTTATTTTCAGCCTGTATTGTCCCACTGCAGGGCAAAGGCCTCCCTCTCGCTTTTCCACATATCCCTATTATGCGCTAGTTTGCACCAGTCCCTTCTGTAGTTAATTAATTCGTCTTGCCATCGACGTTTTGATCTACCACGTTGGTGTTTAGCACCGTCTGGGATCCAATCTGTGCACTCCTTAATAGTTTTTATTCGATTGGCAGTCATTGATTTGTTCCATCCTAGTCACCAATAAATATGATGATTAGAACACTCATGGCTACAATACATACACAAGATTAAAGCGCAAATGAATCACTTGAAACGATACTATGAATAAAAACATTTACATATATGAACTTTGTCACATTATATTAGTCTTTGTGTCACGCTAAAAGTTGCTGGATAAATTACACAGTAATTGAATAAACAAAGTATGAATCAGGACACAGATAAATATTGTTATTATTAAACAATTTAGATAATTGATCGACTGCCTCAGGGGCCCAGCGGTAGTTAATGCGGTCTAGGGTAAAAAGTAAATGGGTTTTTCTACCAAGAAATTCTCATTAGCAGGCCGGCTGTGTTTCACACGCTCGTGTCTCCGAAAGCACGTAACGCGTTGGTCCTGCGTCTGTCGTCGTGTCGGATTACCGTGCCATCGGATTATGAGAGTTAGGGTAACGAGACTGCACTTATGCTCGCGTACACTCTTGTACTCTATAATATCTCCTACGCATAAGGCTCTTCTCTGCTAAAGTCCGTATAGGGCAGTTTAATTTTAATACATAACATTCGAATAAACATAAGACAATACATCAAAAAAACACTTACTTCATAAAACCATCCGAATTTATCGTACGGTATAGAGATTGGTAGATTCGGGAAGTGGGTGGCAATGTCCAGCACTGGGTCTTCTATTCCGTCGAACATCCAAGATGTTACGTTGGCTGTTAGGAACAGATCCTTGTGATACATGCGCAGAAACACATCCACTCCTAGAGTGACTATCAGGCTCTGGTGGCGCATCATGTAGGCTACTGTCTGTGAAACAAAAGAATCAATTAAATATTTTGTACTAATGTTAATTCCTTTAGAATTGTTATTAATTCTTTGTCTTTGTAAAGATAATTTGGAATAAACCTGTACATGGAATAAGTCCGCCAAAAATCGTGTGGTCTAGAAATAGTAGTTCCGAAAACTCCTGTTTACCATACTGCTGCTTTAGAGACTACGATCAAATTTTATTAAATGCTTGAGTATGTTCAGTAGTAATTCATGGAGAAATGGTTGCAGCACCTTACAGTTATGATTTGTAAACAAAATTTTATTGTAAACTTGGCGATTAAAAAGAGTGGCCATGAGTTTCTTGCCCGTTCTTCTCATGAGCCCTACACCCTTGCTTTGCTGAACGTGGCAGTAAATGTAAATTCACAGAAAAAAAATTGTGTAACTTTGACATTCATAAGTGTTACCTTATAACCTAACTTGAATAAATTTATTTTTGATTTTGATTTTAGAAACTGGACTCGGCACTGCTATTTCTGAATCATAAGATTTTTCATTTTCTGTAGGTATCGAACTAGCAATATTTGGCACAGTGGAAGTGGTTAGGTGACCATTTAAACCACTAGATCAACCATGCAAAGCTGTTGCTCAAACACGCGTAGTTGAACGGATTTGGATAAAACCCTGTCCTGAAATTAACACATAGTAGACATCCCGGTACGCGTGCCTGTGAGTTTCTCTCGGGCTAAAGTTAGTATAACTTAGTACTCACTGCTATGATGGGGTTGACACTTGTGATCTGGTCGGAAAGAGCGCCCACCGACTTCTCGGGCACATAGTGCCACCACCTCTGGTTAAAAAATGTGAGGGTACTGTTCTCGTTCCACGTCAAATTTGTCTGTTGAGAAAAAATACGCACATTAAATATAAACAGCGTATGACAGAAAGTGTGGTCATATTCAAGTGTCACATTATATAGCTCCCGTGGAATAAAAATTCGCGACAAACAAATCCGTATACATTACGTACCGTAGGTATACGCTGTAAATGCAAATTATTAGCTCTACAATATTAGTTTGATGTAATAAAGAAATACGCACAAATAAGTTGCCAAAAGAAATGTATTTACTTAAATATACGTCGCCTTCGTCTTCATACAGATTTTCCCGCGGCTTTGCTCGCGTTAATGTAGATTTAACCAATAAATTTCTACACCTCGAAAATAGTATTTTTCCTGGATGAAAGGTACCCTATCTTTTCTGTACCCTTGATAACGTGTATGCAAAGATTCATGATAATCGGTCGAGTAGTTAAGCCGTGAATGCGTACCAAACAAACTCACATTCGCATGTATAATATTAGTTATCATTGGGATCTAATGGTGAAAATGTATTCTTTCTCTTCTAAATATTATTACTTTTGCATACATAAGTCAAATCCCTAGATTCCCGAAAGGGCAGACATGGGTGTATTACATCCACAATTCCCAACTATATGGTTTTAGGTGCCGAAGTAATGGACCAATCTATTGCCATTTACCGGGCAAAGTTCCAGACTATGTGCTGTTGCTGATAATTTTATGACACAATATCCAAACATCTCTTTTTCCGACGCGAGAATTGAACTAGAAACCTCAAAGTAACCGCATACATTACAGCTTAGAATATTTTTGTAAATCATTAACTAATCATTCATCTTTTAGGAGTGCATTGCTGGACATAATATGCTCTCCAACTAGCGGTTTGACGAAATCGTACAAAAAATATATATTACTAGGTTATAATGATAATATTTCTACGCATTGAGAGATAACAGTACAAAAGCGGTCAAGGACCTTGAAGTATATTTTTACCAAATAGCAGGCTTTTTTGTTATGTAGTTGTTATTCGCCGCGATTTCCTTTATCACAACATATTATAAAACAAAGTCCCCCACCACGTTTGTCTATCTGTTAGCGATAAACTCAAAAACTACTCAACGGATTTTCATGCGGTTTTCACCAATAGAGTGATCATGAGAAAGGTTTAGGTGTATAATTTGTTAAGATTTTGTACTACCCGTGCGAAGCTGATGCGGATCGCTTTTATAAGAAGCCTACGAATTATCAAGAGTTTAATTTAATCATATCAGTCAAGAAACCAGTGTGTATTAAAATCAGTTCAGCTGCTAAGACATGAAATCGTAACATGTTTCCTTTTTTATATTAAAACAGTCTGGACATAGTAATCTACAACCTTTTAACCGCTTACGTCGGATTAATCCAACAAACATTTTCGTGTCCATTTCGCCAGTCTCGTATATTTCCGACCAGATACCACAGCTCGTTTAATCTGCTTTTTTATTTAATTACGATGTTTTCTATCAAAAAAATGTTTATACTGTGTAAATGGATAATTAAGTAATCACTTACAATTTAATACACTTTAGTCTCATAATTAGAAGTCCTAAAATAAGTATTTATTTTTGTAAGTATTTATTTTCTATTCACTGTGCCGGGCGCTGGGGGCACGACAGCTGTTATGAAGTGGGGCGGTTAAAAGGTTAAAGGCCGTGTTTTACAAGTGTACCTAAAATATATATTTTTTAATTCTTGTCAAAAAATTAAGCTTATTTATCAGTTACTTTGGTATTTACGGAGTATCTTGTTAACAGTTATGACGGTCAAGTATGGCGGAAGCGTATGTTTGTGTGAGTGAGTAAAGTATTTTAGTTATTATACACTACGTATTTTAGTGATGAAAACAATCAATGACTGTCTTTACGGCGTAAACTAATTGTGTCATTTTTTATTTATTATAATCAAATAATATAATAATATATAAAATATCAGTCCTTGTATTAAACTGTCCCACTGCTGGGTACGGGCCTCTTCTCAGTGTGAGAAGGGTTAGGCCATAGTCGACCACGCTGGGCCAGTGGGGGTTGGCAGACTTCACATACAATTAAGACTATTATGGAGAATTCTAAGACATGCCGGTTTCCTCACGATGTTTTCCTTCACCGTTAAAGCGAGCAAAGATTAGCTATTTAATACGCACATAACTTCGAAAAGTCAGAGATGCGCGCCTTAGGATCGGTCTCGAGACCTATGCGTGGCAGTCCAACTATTTCCCATTAGGCTATCGCTGCTATTAGTTTATTTATATATCGTTATTCATTTGATTACGTAACACATATTAACACAATTGATGTTAAAAAGACGTCCATATTATGCGCAATGTCGGCTGGTCGGCCTGATCGGGGACATTGCGCATAAAGTTGACGTTTATTTTATTTATTTATTTTATTAAGGTTTACCAACAGTTGTTACAGATATAATACAGATAGGAACATACAGTTATTTGTGTCTTAAATCTAACTGCACAACCAATTATAGGTAAACAAAACACCACATGCAAAATGTTTACTGTATCAGCATCTATTACTTATATAATTTAATATGCTTATATATGTGTACTTAAATTCTAGATATGATATTATATACCTAATTACTATTACATATATATATATATACTTTTTTTTTCTAATTTAATTTTATCTGTGAATTTCTATGACAATAATCCGGCACAAGAAAACTAGGCCCTGATACTAATGATTAGATTGAAACAATAGTTCAGTTTAGCAACACGGTAATACGATAAGAAAGTATTAGCTAATCTATACTAATATTATAAAGCTGAAGAGTTTGTTTGTTTGTTTGTTTGTTTTTTGGTTAAACGCGCTAATCTCAGGAACTACTGGTCCGATTTGAAAAATTCTTTCAGTGTTAGATAGCCCATTTATCGAGGAAGGCTATAGGCTATATATCATCACGCTAAGATCAATAGGAGCTGAGCACCAATGAAGAATGTTTCAAAATCGGAGGGTATTTTTTCCCTTTGAGAGCTTCCGCTGCGTGCGCTGCGTAAACAGTTAAAGTTTCGCAAAAATCATGTATGACAGAATTGTTCCCCTTTAAAAGTTCTAAAAGAAAGTCCGCGACAGCATATGTCTATCTTTTAAGGTTGGCTCACTATAACCATTTTTATGCTAACGAAATTTGTTCTAAAATAATGCATTATTTGCGAAGGTATTATTATAAACATGATATTAATCCTTAACCAAATAAATACGTTATTCATCACAAGTATTTAATTTAAAACAAAATTGCCCTGTACATCATTCTATTTCAATGAACGCAGTTTTAAAATAACATCGCAGCAAAATAATTACCCATTACAGACATAGTACAAACGATGTTTCTCCTAGTTTATTCTGCGTGATTACTACTGGTTCGATTTGAAAAATTCGTTTAGTGTTGGATAGCCTATTTATCGAGGAAGGCTATAGGTTATATAACATCACGCTACGACCCACGGGGGCGGCGCAGTAACGATAATCGCGGGTGAAACCGCGGGAACATTTAGTTGCTAGATAAGCTGGTACCTGGTAACAGCTGGTAGCTACGTCACCTATCAGCAGTGGTTACTAAATAAATAAGCTTTATTTAGACTGTAATATCTCGATGGCCTAGTGGTTAGTGTAACCGACTGAGGTCACGGGTTCGATTCCCGCACAAGTCAAACATTTGTGTGCATGAACATGGATGTTTGTCTTGGTCTGGGTGTTTCTACGTATAATATGTATGTATTTACGAAAAACAAAGTATATATGTATGTCTATCCATTGTCTAATACCCACAGTACAAGCTCTGCTTAATTTGGGCTAGATATGTGATAGAATATTATAGAATATTACTATAGAATATTAGTTTAAATACATGTGACTAAAATTTATTAGAGGTCAATTGTTTTAACGCGCGAGATTACTTTTACTGCAGGGCATTACTATACTCGTAAAATAAAGCCAGTTCTGTGACACTTATGCCTGAGAGCTGAGAAAATATTGATCATATTAAATTATAAATAATCGATAAATGTTATTATTTTCAATGACATTTGTATAATTATTGTAATTTAATATATTATAATAAATCAAGCAACAGTAATAGTAAACAAAGTATTTATTCAATTTACTTGTATAGGAGATTACAAATACACGTTATTTAAAATAAATCAAACTAAAAACATTTTATTTATTGTATGCACAAATAAATAAAATGTTTCATCTGCGTTTATATTAAGTTATGTAATTTTAATATTAATAATCAAATGTAAATCTTGACTTATTTTACATGCTTGCTCGGTACTTTGTAGTTCGATTAAGACGCAAAGAACGTCACTATTGGCGCAATTTTATCAATAATGTATGATATAGGTTTTTGTTATTATATACCATCATGAAATACGGAATTTCATGGGCATGATACGGTTGACATCTGTCACAAGACACATCCTATATTTTATAACTCCCAAACAAATGGATATTACAGATCGCGCAATATGTGATGGCCGGACTGAACATAGCGTCTCCGAATTGTTGCGCATGGACAGTCGCTAAGAGGCGTCCCGCCCCCGCGCCCTGTCACCAAAGAGACCTAAAACTTGTAACTGCGACGCCACTCGCGCAATGTTCAGACCGGTCATCATACAGTGCGCGATCTGTACATCACCAACATCACACAATATTTAGTTCCATAAGATGAACGCACTACTGTCCGAACCTTGACTGTGTCGGTAAAACAGTTGGTTGATATTTAGATTCAGTTGTATTTTTAGGAGGGTGTAATTTTGACTTGTTTTTTGGCGTCTGGGAGCTTTTTGCTTTATCTGTATAGGTATAGCGGTTGACCTTCCACGGCAGGTTTTGGTGCCAATCAAGATTCAACATTCCAATTATTTATTCATCTAGGTCTTAAGGTTTATTTGCGCATTTACTAAGTAGGCATATAAAAACCTTTACGGGAACAGTATTATTTTTAAACGCACTCGTATCATACCCAGACTACAAATAGGTAATAGTGAATCACCCAAATTGTTGTTCTGTGGGAATATTTAATATTATCTACTATTATCTATTTAGTCCATTGAAATGTTACAATTTAAGGACCTAATATTGCATTTATTAGAGGACTCAATTTTATTTTTGGGACATGTGTCAATAGAAGCTTAACCCCAAGTTTGTGGGGTTGCCGCCCTTGTCCCCCGGCCGCCATCTTGGAAAAAGGGGTGCAAACACCTTTATCGCGATATCTCGGAAACTATGCGTCCTACAAAAAATTCGTAAACACATAATTTGTAGCAAATCGCTTTGCCTACAAATATGTTCATATGACTTTTTGCCCTTAATTTAAAATTAAAGAAGTTATAAGCAAAAAAGTGAGAAATGTTCTATAAAAAAATTCATTTTTGCTCTATAACTTTTTTGTATACATTTTACAAAAAATTACCTCAGACCAATCTTGTACATGGTCTTTTGAGGAAAATTTTTCTCTCTCATTTTTTTTTATTTCATTTATTTATAACGCTGTTACAGCGCTCCAAAGTTGACCGGGTTCGTCAATGCTCATGAGAATCCGGTCAAAACGAAATGTTTAACTTAGTTTTATGATCTTCTTTTTATTGTAAAAAACCTTTTGGGGACATTAAAGTTCGAACTGTGAAAGCTAGAGGAGTGAAAACTTTGCTTGAGCGAGCAAAATTCAAAAACGATGTGGACAATGAATTATTTTTACATAGTATTTCCGAAGTAACTGTTTATATTCCCTGTTATCATTATTATAGTAATAGCAAATAAAAGGTGAAGAAATATGACAATAGTTCAGCGGATAGAACAAGATCTGTGGTGAACCAAGGATTGGTTAGTGAAGCCAGTATCGCGCACTGACTCACCAGTATTGATAGCAACAGGGCTACAGGTCAGATCAGGTCACAACCAGGATAACCCTGATCATTACTCATACTGGCATATATTGGGTGTAATACATCTCTGTCCACCCTGTGTGAATATTTCGGCGTCCATGTTTGTAATGAAGTAACAATTAAATAGACACTAAGAGTAAATGAATATTGCACGTTGTCACGGTTATCGACAGACACGGAAGTGTACATACACATTCACACACACACCAATATCTATCTGTCCCTGTCTGTGATTTTGTTTTTGTGATAAGATAAAAGAGAGGAACACGCCGATGACACACATTCAGCGTCAGATCATTTTACGTCTATTTTGAGTTTATCTTGTATCAAAGGAAACTGCGCGACTGTTATCTCAATGAATCTATTTATGCATATTCTGTTATTGTATCTTTTTGCATTCTAACTAATATTTTAAATGCAAATTATAGTTTATTTGTTTGTTACGCTATTTAACTACTCGACCGATCAACATGAAATTTCACATTCACATTTTCAGGGGTACGGAAAAGGACATAAGGTACCTTTTATCCAGCAAGAAAGAACTGTTGCCAATGGATAGAAATCTATACTAATATTATAAAGCTGAAGAGTTTTTTTGTTTGAACGCGCTAATTTCAGGAACTACTGGTCCGAATTGAAATATCTTTTTTTGTTGGATAGCTCATTTATCGAGGAAGGCTACAGGCTATAACATCACGCTATGACCCACGGGGACATCGCAGTAATCATAAACGCGGGTGAAACCCCGGGCACATCTAGTGTATTGATAAAATCTAGACTAACGGGAGTGAAGCAGCCGGTACGCTGGTTCGAACTAGGTGCAGTACCGAAAATGATATGACGGTCTGTGCTGCGTTACGATGGTGTGGTATGATGAGCGCACCGAACTGAGTGTTGGTTCGGCCGCACCGTATTCGATCGTTTATTTGTACTTTAAGAAAGAACATCGTTGCTATGTGAGTCTTAGACATGTCTAATTACAAATGGACTGAGCATTATCGGGTGAAGCTAATCATTACGTGACCGATAACGCTATGACTGTTTAACGTTTAATACTAGCATACAGTATAATAAAATGCTCTTAACATTTAGACACGGTTAATACTTTCGAAAGACACACCTTTGACTTATCGAAGTTATGTGGCTATTAAAATAAGTAATTATCGCTTGCTTCAATGTTGATGTTAGGAGTGCTTTATAATGTTCTCGAAGTTGTATGAAGTCGGCACGAACTATGTATGTAATGGTGCTGATAGACTTGAGCATTCACTTGTAACAGAACATCGAGCCTTAGCCGTTTTTAAATTGTCGAACTGAACAACGAACGGAGCCAAGCATAGAGCTAAACATCGCTACGAACATTTACACGATCATTCTAGCGACCGATGTAATTTCGATGCAAACTTACTGTCCTTTCTAGGATAGAATGCTCGCTAGAATGCTCGCTAGAACGCTCGTTACAACGTGCCCGATTATTTTTCTGTAATGTAACATTCGCTAGAATGCTCATTACAAATAAATGCTCAAATCTATCAGCACCTTAATGCAAGGGTTTTGGACAATGACCTAACCCTTCACATAATGAGAGAGAGTCCATTTTCAGCAGAGCGACAGTTTACAATTAGGACTCACCGTTTCGGTTACCCATCAACTTTAATGGTGGTAAACATAGCATAGTACTTTTAAGAAAGAATTTGACGAATTTCAGCATCATTTATTATGCTGACTTTAGCACATATATTTATCACGGCTGGCACATTATACGTCGAAATTTTCGATCCAATATTTACATAGTAAATGGACTACAAATGTTATTATTTGTGATCTATAATACACTTCTATCTATATAGTGTATTATAGACATAAAAAAAATTAATAGATTAATTACACTTAGAAACCTCAAAACTTCCACGCTTTTAGAGACAGTAATGATACTGTCTTTAAAAGCGTTTCGCACGCTATCCCTAGTTATTTACCAAGAATTTATATTTTTATGCAAGGATAGCCTTAAAAAATCTTGCCCCGTGTAAATCGACCTTTATACAGGAGGATCTCGCGATTTTAGTAAAATTGTAATTATGTCCGCATATGACGTTGCAAATTATTTTTAAACTGGACATTTTTTTAATGTGCTACATGATCAAAACACTAATTTAATATTTCGTACCTAATTTTGACAAACCAGTTTTGATTGAGTCGACATTTTAAGCCAATAGCATATATAACGGTATTGGCATTTTTATTTTTCGAAATCAATATTCTGATACTTTTACTAGCCCGTTTTGACTGCCTCACGTAGAGTGCAAATCTCAGATTCCCAAATTTCTTTATTAGTCTTTAGGCAGTATTTACAGATCACGTTTCTCATAGTTCTTTAACTACTAAGTTTCCTACTATCTTAGCTTTCTTATGGCATTTATGGATAGTGTGAAAAAATATATGCCTCTATTTGCAATATTGCATATTTTTATCGAGGCCACAAAAAGGTAAAAAGGTCATTGCTCATTCGAACGCTTATATTCGGGAACTTGAAACTGGATGCGGAAGGCGGAAAAACGAAAAGTCCACCAGTGGACTGAATTTAACTATACTATCTATATATTAATACGTGAAGCAAAAACTTTGGATCCCTTTTTACGAAAATTGGGCGGACGGAGGAGTATGAAATTTCGCACACTTATAGTTTATACAGAGAAGAAGTGACGAATGCTAATATTTATATAAAATATGTATTAGAAATACATTAAATTAATGAAAAACCACTACACGCATACAACCATGCATTTGACACACGCAGTCGAAGCGCGTAACTGTGGTTACATATACCAATATAATTTATAATGACATAAGTATATCAGCATTATCTTACAGGCAAACTTTGGTCGAATTTCGAGCACTAGGCGACCGCTAGTATTAATTAATCGATTTAACTATACTATGTATCAGGTGTTAAAATTCAACAATTGGAATTCCGTAAATTCCGATACCCGAAAACATTCCAATAAAAAATATGATCGAAGTATACCGCGGCGCAACAGTAGTGAATGCAAATACTATGCTTCAGACTTCTAAACAGAAGTCTGAAGCATAGTATTTGCATTCACTACCGAGTCAGGCAGATTTATTGCGATTTCTAACACAAAACTCTCTGTTGCACGACAAAGTCTGTAACTGTCTCTCATTAGACCATCTTATCCTTCCTTCCTATACATCCTTCCTTTTACGTCCGCCTACCAATTCTTTGATATAGGCAAGACGATGTGACTATGTCTATTAATAAATAATTCATATTAAAATATTTTACAGCAGTATTATCTAATGGTAGTAAGTGCGTTTAATTTCACTTCATGATGCTTTAAATAGAAAGTTTTATTTCATAAACAATTTTTAGAAATTTGTTGATTTTCAGCTACTTTTATCGCTGGCTATTCGTTATAACAATATGTTCGTGCAAACACGCACACGATATCAAGTAAACATGAGTGACAATATACCCGTTTATATGATAAGAGAAAATTACTTTTCAACCAATTTAAAAATATATAGGTTTATGTTACGTACGTTTATATTTTAATACGATTTTATGATAAAACTATATTTCGCCCGCGGCCTCGCTTGCGTTAATCTATTATAGATTAACGAGAAAGAGAAGTGTGTCGGGATCGTAGCAAATGGAAATCCGTAATCTCTGCCTACCCCTCTGGGAAACAGGCGTGAATCTATGTATGTATGTATGTATGTATGTATGTAGGTATGTATTATAGATTTTGTCAAAAAATTTCTATCCCTAGGGATCAGTATTTTTTTTTAGATGATAGGCTCAGTTTTTTTCTTAATTAAATGTTGATTAGCCTTTCAGAAGCCGCGTGTAAGTAACAAACATCCAAACATTTTTACATAATATTATAATCCTAACATAATATTATAAATGCGAATGTGCGTGTGCTTATTTATTTGTTTATTACGCTTTGACGCCTAACTACTCGGCCAATCATCATGCAATACATACACGTTGTCAGGAGAACACAAAAGAACATAAAGTAACTTTAATCCAGAAAAAAGTATTATTACAAACCTAAACTAGTTTTACGCGAGCGAAGCCGCGGGCTAAATCTAGTACAGCAATAAAGTTTAACATTAGTAGTTTTATAGTTTCAAAATTATGTAATAATAGTTTAAAATAAACATCACCATAAAAGTCGTATAAAGTAGTTTATTTTCAATATGTGACTTACTTTTATATGCGTCTCTCTGAAGACGTAAGGCCCTATCTCCTTGACCTGCAGTTTGACTCCTTCCTTCTTAGCTAGGATGTCTTCCACGTTTGTGATGTTGAAGAAGTGCAGTTCCAAGTACATGGGAATGGGCGTCTCCCGCCATATACCGAATGACATCGATTCGTTCGTCAACGTCATCATCTGGAAAGGGAACGATTACTTAGTCAAGTATATCCAAAAAGTTCGATATATCTAAGTACAATAGAACTCTAATTATCCGAACTCCAACTATCCGAATCGCTGATTATCCGAATCGCTTTCGGGGAAACGTTATTGGGAGATGAGAAAATGTATGTATTTATCCCATATGTATGTAACATGTTTATGCGTTGCAATTTTATTCAATTTAAAATAAAAATGCATACAATGCCAAAATTAAGCTGAATTTCTTTAAAATATGTATATAAGCCCTATTCCCGGAAATATCTAATTATCCGAATTTGTGATTATCCGAATGGGGTCTGGTTCCAAATAATTCGGATAATTGGAGTTCCATTGTATAATATAAGTAATAGTATTTTGTAATACTTTAAAGTTTTGTTTTGCATAATATATATAATTCGCTGACTAAGAGTCATGTTGTGACACAGTGTTGTGACCACGGCCGGTGTAACCTGGTCGAAACTTCAAACATCAAAGAAAAACATTATGCATGCAAATTATATTTATATACATCAAGTATGGCGGCGTTAAGTTTTTACTATACTATTGGCATTGCGCTAAATATCGAGAGTTCGATGCGAGCATTAAAAGGTTTTTTGATATAGATTCACGCCTGTGCCTATTAAGGGTTTCTTACACCCACATTTCGCTAGCTGCTTTAAAGTTTCACGTAGAACGACGAGCCATTTACCATCTAGTAGTTAGTAGTTTCTAAAGTGGTTCAGGTAGACCCCCAGGAGTTCACGGGAGACTCGATTGGGGTTTACGTTGGCGCGACAAAAAAAATGGGGATCCACAATTCGTAAGCGGGGTCCACGAAAATTTTTTGCTTTCGATAGTGAAGAACTAAAATGTTGGCTTGACTTCACCTATCAATGTAGGTAGATAATATTTTAAGAAGCTAAGCGACTGTTACTCGGTAAAAACTTGTATATTTCATATTCAGTACCAATGGTCTCGAACCTACCCATTTTTTGGTAGAGAATGCCTAAAAAGAAAAACTATCAGCCCGTAGAGATTTGATCAAATTGTTTAATTTTTGATTCTTCACTGATATAAATACGAATGCCAAGGAATATGGTAGAAATGTAGCTGCAGGGGGTCCACAGGAACCAGCTAAATTTTGAAAGTGGTCTATGAGAAAAAGTCTGGGCACCTCTGATATAGATTCTTCGGTCAAGAAATTCACAGTAACAACACAGTATAGAACTTTACCCGATTGATGACAATACCCTATGTATGTCAATACATTCGCTTATAACCTTTCAAACCGCGGCAGCACACCGGTGGCCAAACACAATAGATTTTTAATTATGTCTGGTATTCTAAGACATGTCACTAGTAGGATTTAAACCCACTACATTCGGCGTGTCATTCACGCAAACATCATGGACGAAAAATGTCAGTAGACACGTAAAAATTGATAAAACGAAATACATTGCCGGATTTAATCGTTATCTTATACTTATTTTTAATCTGACTCATTCACATACAATGTACTTATAATCAAATAAATAACTATCAACAAAGTAAGGAGCAAGTTATATCTTATAATTTCATTATTAATAATAATCAGTAAAACCATATCCGATATAGGTACATAAAGAGCCAAAGATTTATTTATATAATCCTAACTAATATTATAAATACGAATGTAAGTTTGTTTGTTACACTTTCACGTCCTAACTAATCGACCGATCATCATAAAATGTTGGTTTTAAGGTTTGTGTACCTACTGCTTGTGTGAACAACTGTATGTGGCTCACACAAGTTTTTGTCCCGTGTGGGGATCAAAACAACATTCAGCGCAGAATCAGTAACGAGACGTGCAGTTATAATATAAAAGTTTAAAAACTATAACCCGACTACGTAAAAAAGGGGTCTGAAAAAGACGAATTTAAAATTTATATAGCCTATGTCACCCGAGCCATTATTACGAATCTATTGACACCTCTTTCATTAAAATTGGTTCAGTAGTTTAGGCGCTACGGTGGTACATACAAACATACATACCCACACTGCCAAAATCATTACCCTTTCTTTTGGCTTCGTCTTAGTCGGGTAAAAATATTTTGCCATCGTAGATGTCAAAAGCCGTCAATTAAGAATAAGAAGCATTTTATTTCATTAGAATGTACACATGTACAAAACCCGTATGGTAAGAGCCGATACGCAAAGCCTAATCTTCAGTCGTTTACTACAATTTACACAATATTTAATGCTATTTACAAATAAAGTGAAGTGTTATCGAAGATGATAATTCGAGGCAATGTCGTCGACATTACTTAAGTAATTAAAGTGATTATAAACAGCTGGTAATTTTTTTATCAAACACAGCTAAGAATCAACCCTATTCAACTGTATCAATTAAAAAACGGATTGAAATTGGTCCATCCGTACTCTGAGCTACAACACTACAGTCAGACATTGCAAGTAAACCATTGCACTTGCGATCGAGAAGTCCTAGGTTCAAGCATCAACCTCTCACCGATGCGCATTTAGCACAAGGAGTATACAAGAATGTTAGATAGTAATTTTCAACCCAATTTGCTATTCATATTTTCAAACAGAAAATAAAATTACGTGGACATAGGTCCAACTTATAACTAACTGCCCGCGTTTTTCGACAGGATTTAAAAATAAAACTATATTTCTATGGAATTTGGTTGATACCACTTCAACATAAAATAGATAATACAAAGATATACTTAAAATTAGAAATTCAAAACTGCGTTTAAAAATGCGCTTTAAATGTGTAAATGTGTTGTCTCCAGTAAGTTGTAACAAGTTGACTCTCTGTATATATATCTGTAACTAGATGTTCCCGCGGTTTCACCCACGTTTATCGTTACTGCGCCGCCCCCGTGGGTCGTAGCGTGATGTTATATAGCCTATAGCCTTCCTCAATAAATAGGCTATCCAACACAAAAAGAATTTTTCAAATCGAACCAGTAGTTCTTGAGATTAGCGCGTTCAAACAAACAAACTCTTCAGCTTTATAATATTAGTATAGATAGATTTGTAACATTTAAAATCGCTTTACTGTCGATTATCTGTACTGTATCTTTGTTACGATTGGCAATCACGCCGTGATAGCTTTGCACCGCGACTGCTAATCATGCAATGCAAGGTTTCAATGACGGCCACCGTCAATAAATATAGAAAATAATCCGAGTCATCTCATCCAAGAAACGTCCTCTGCTGGACATAGGCCACCCTAAGGTTGCTCTAACAGAGGCTTTATATTTCTATAAAGACTTTAAAATATTGAAATGACCGATACACCTGAATCCAGCGAGGCTATCTGTAGATTACAGTAGCTTTATCAGTAACAGAATCAAAATATTCGAATAATTCCTTAGGATTGTGCAACGCGTGTGACGCTGAGAGCGATTAGTAAAAAAATAATCTTATCGAAGCGTATATTGCATGTTGTGTAATTAACAAATGACTGTAGAATCATAATACTATAATAAAGCGATATATTCGTTGTCTTAAAGAATAAACAAATCATTTAATACTTTATTCTATTATTGAACTTCTTGCATATAAACAAATAATGTACCAAAGTGGACTTACTGCCTTAAGCACTATTTACCAGCCAAATAACATTCTTATTAAGTTCAATAGCATCAAAATAACTTGGAAAATAAAGGTGCAATTATTATTAATACTAATTTTAAAATTTGGCTATGGGAAAAACTGGGATAAAGGGTGAAAATGCATAATGCATCTCGTTATCTCCCTCGCGCGCGTCTTATTGCTATTTACAAAACAAGAGCGCATGTACTAAGTACTTGTTTTGTTTTTGAACAATACTCCTTCTACCAAATTATGAATGAATATACTATGTAAGGTAATTTATTTGTTTTTGACACGAACTAAATTATTTGTGTTTTAGATTACGAAACTTACTTAATCCTTACTTCCTTACTCCTTACTAATATTATAAATGCGAAAGTAACTCTGTCTGTCCGTCGGTCTGTCTGTCTGTCGGTCTGTCCGTCTGTCTGTTACCTTTTCACGCTCAATCCGCTGAACCAATTTAGATGTAATTTGGAATGGAGATACTCTGAGACCCTAGAAAGAACATAGGCTATATAAAATCACGCTATGGCTCATGGGAGCGGCGCAGTAACCACAAATACCACTGACGCGGGTGAGACCGCGGGCACAGCTAATAAATCATAAAAATGGCTTAGTAGTCATTTCGCACGAATTTGTTCGCACGAATCGTGCGAAGAGACACTTTTTTCAAATAATATTTTTTTGTAGTCGTTTCGCACACATGGAATATATTTTCGTGCGAATCGTTCCCGTCTGAAAACGCAGGTGTCGTTTCGCACGGTTTGTATTTTTAATAAAAAAAATATCAAAATACAGTCGTGCACACACTACTTTCAAGTGCATAATATAAATATTACTTATAATTATATATATTTTTTGATTTATTGGTATCTATACCTTGTTTTATTTAAAACTATCACCTTCGTGCGCGAATGTACAATACTTCTACTATTATTAGCATAAAAAAGAAAACGTGCGAAACGACACCTGCGTTTTCAGACGGGAACGATTCGCACGAAAATATATTCTATGTGTGCGAAACGACTACAAAAAAATATTATTTTAAAAAAGTGTCTTTTCGCACGATTCTTGCGAACAAATTCGTGCGAAACGACTACTAAGCCATAAAAATGGGTTGTATTAGTCGAATACTCTATTACTATTTCATGTTTGTATCACGCAGACAGAACGTATGATTGTTGGCCATCTTAATAAAAAATACTCATGAAGCCGCGATCCATTATGTATTTCAATATTCACCCGTATAACCTTTTTACAGTTATAACATGCCTTATGACTGGATCGTTTATCTCCGAGCCTCATTAATACCCTTAAGTGCCAATATAATTATCAGACGATGCCGTAATAACTGATTAATACATTGTAATTAATAATATTGAAATATGCTATAATTAATACGATAAATGTAATTTTGTACCGATAATTAGCGATTATAGGAGATTAATTTATAAAAAATGATAAAGGCATGTCTTGTCGTGAAGGGCTTATTACTATCAAATAGTCTAGTCAACAAGTGCTTTTCTGGTCAACTTTTTTCAGCAGTCTCGGAAAAATATGAACGAGGTGTCATTCGATTCGGAACTTTTGCAATTTTTGCAGGCGGAAATTAAATTTTTCAAAAATCATCTAAGTGCATGCCATTCCGAATGGAATGACACCTCGTTCATATTTTACCGAGACTGCTGAAAAAAGTTGACCAAAAAAGCACTTGTTGACTAGACTATTTTATAGTAATAAGCCCTTCACGACAAGACATGCCTTTATCATTTTTTATAAATTAATCTCCTATAATCGCTAAAGCTTAAGCCAAAATAATTATGCCGAGGTACATTAGGAAAGAAACATAATGCGAAAAGAAGGGATCCCAACCCAACATACGGTTGGCCTGGTGGTTTCCCGTAGCCTATAAAGTCTTGCAACACCAGAACACAAATTACGTAAATACGGATGGCGGGCGGTATCAGTACAATGCGTGAACTAGATACTCCCACGCATAGACAAGTGGTTATATTGAATTGTGATCTGATCATACATACATAATAACAAAGAGCTACGCCTATAGTATGTATAATATCATAATAATAATATCAGCCCTGAATTAAACTGTCCCACTGCTGGGCACGGGCCTCTTCTCACTATGAGAACGGTTAGGCCATAGTCCACCACGCTGGCCTAGTGCGGGTCGGCAGACTTCACATATCTTCGAGAACATTATGGAGAACTCTCAGACATGCATGTTTCCTCACGATGTTTTCCTTCACCGTTAAAGCAAGCGATAATCAACTATTTAATACGCATATAACTTCAAAAAGTCGGAGATGCGCGCCTTGGGTTCGAACTCGAGACCTCTGTGTGGCAGTCCAACGGTTTCCCACTAGGCTATCGCTGCTTTTTGCTTTAGTATGTAACGGGCACAATTCCAGGTTCCGAGCAGCTACTGAGAATGTCTTGACAATAAAAACTTTTGTCTTGACAATAAAACACTTTGTCTAATCCAGGAATAGGACCAAAAAACTTATGCTCTGCAGCAGCAACGCTTTTCTACTACTGTGCCACCGAAGCAGCCATAGGATCAAGTCGACCGAATATCTTAACAAACATCTAAAATGTATAAGGAATCATCGCGTTTATCGTTGTCGTCCACGAAACACAGTATTTTGGACTTCGTGCTCTGCTAAAAAGAATTTAGCTAGAAAACCAGAATCAGTTTGATTCTGACTCGATATTGTGTTCGAATCCTTATACCACTATTCTTTTTCTGCACGAATGACATAATGGTTAGAGTGACAACCTCGCCTAAAATCATTAATAACTTAACCAATTGATTAAAATAATGAAACTCGATTGAGTCACGTACCCTATTATTACAATGTTTCTCGCAAGTTAAAGCTAATACTGGAGTAATTTCTATTACAGAAAATTGAGAAATAGAAATATAAGAAAATATATATGAGATCAAATGCAAGGACAAATATAAATGAAGCAGAGATACCGTAGTAGGAGACCATTGAACTGCCATCATGTGTCAAGTTCAATCCCAAGGCACGCACTTCTGACTTTTCATGGTCATGTGCGTATTTACTAATTTTGCGCTTGCTATAACGGAGAAGGAAAACATCGTGCAGAATTCTGCATGTCCGAGAGGTTTCCATAATATTCTCGAAGATAATATATGAAGACTGCAAACCCACACTAGGCAAGCGTAGTAGACTATGGCCTGACCCTTCTCACACTGAGAAGAGGCCCGTGCCCAGCCGTGGGACAGTTTATATACAGGGCTGATATTATAAGGCATCAAAGATAGAAACGTGTGGTTCTAAATATAAACTTATAAGCCCATTAAGTAAATAGGACGTCCCTGTTAAATAAGCTTATAGCTCGTTTATTTTTACTTCGCTTTTAATCCTATTATAAGTATTCTAGTCTCTTCTTTCACAAGCTGACCCCTGGGGTGTCAATCATATTTATGAGTTATGTTTCGCACCCGTAACTTGTAGTGCGATGTTATATAGCCTATATTATTTCTGGATAAAGGAGCTTTCTAATGGTGAAAGAATTATTAATATGTGCAAGTGATTGGGGCGGGCCCGTCGATAGCGGTTTTGTCGAGGAACACCGCTGCACCGTGGTAGGTTTAGTCGGTATTCTGGGAGGTACTTACACATTATTTCTTATTCCATCTTTCTCTTTTACCCCGGTTAGTCTGACATAACCCCTCCGCCCGCCCCCGCGGAGAGGTATGCGTCAAGGCATAACCCCAAGATAAAAAAAAAGTTATGTTAGTAACAGTATATTTTTTTTTAATAAAATGTAACCTATGTTACTTTGTGATAATATAGCTTTCTAATAGTGAAATAATTTTTAAATCAATTGCCTAGTTTTTGCCTTAAGTCCTTACAAACAAGAAGAAATGATCAAATCTTCCCCATTTTATAATAGTTAGTATAGAATTATAGATATTACAAAAAGACATGGGCTCATAAGCGTATATGAGTAACGTAAATAAGTTGCAATCAGCTAATGCTTTAATTAAGATGTGCTCTGTGATCTTCCCCGTAGTTTTCCTAACTTATATTTCTTTTTAGTCTTGTATTAGGCCTAGGCCGCACTACGGTTTTTTCCTGCAAGCGATCAACCGCGTAACCGCGAAACCACACAAAATTACGCGGCCGCACTGGCGGTTTTTTCCCGCGACTGATTGTGTGTGCGTTTCGGCTGGTTTAGCGGTTTACCACTTGCGGGAAAAACCGTAGTGTGGCATTTTTTTTACGTGGTGGAATGCATTGGCGCATATCCCTCCGCGGGGGCGGGCGGAGGGGTTATGAAATAGAATACCATTTTATCGCTTTACAACATTCAACGAACAATAAATTGTGCAGTTGCGACTTATGCTGAGCACTGGACCAATTTCAAACCAGAGCTGCACATATTTTTTAAATTCAATTCAGTTACCTTGATTAAATTTAAAAGATGTGAATCACAGAACATCGGAATTAACTCATTCGCTAAGCAAGAAATACCATACCAGTTTCCTAATAGCTAATACATACACTACATGGTCCATGACCCCTGGTTCGCAAAGAGGAATAGAAAATTAATTAATTTATTATTTGATGTCTACGCAATGTTTACGCGCTGCGTGGTATACTTACTCTTGGTGCGCTTCGAACGGGTGCGTTTCAAACTGGTGCGCAACATGGCATGACTTTCATGATTGGGTCATATGTTTTTATTAGACTTACTATCTGAATTACATGACATAATTGACAGACTAAAGGAATAACATTCAACAGCTAAGTAAAATAACTGCATAATGCGCTAATCAAACAGATGATTTAGTGTTTATCGAAGCGTACAGTCACAACTGTTTTTACATGGTTATTAACATGCATCGAAACATGCTACCGACATTTTTAAAGAAGAAAAGTAATGCACAAACAATTATTGAATATTAAGAAAAATGGTGTATGTATCATTTACATGTCTAATATTATTTAAAAACTCAACGCCATCACACGTTAATCCTTACTTCCTTACTAATATTATAAATTCAGAAGTGAGTTTGTTTGTTTGTTGCGCTTTCACGCCTCAACCATTTAAAGGATCATCATGAAATTTCGCTTGCACGTCGTCAGGGGTACAGAATAGGACATAAAAAGTTCTGTAAGAAAAAGTAGTGCGAAAACGCGAGCAAAATCTAGCCTACCATACAATGAAGAGATGTATTGAGCATGGAGAACTGAAAAAAAAAATGCGAAATTTTATGAAAACACCGTATTCCACCTATTTCTTACGTAGTTAGCACAAAATTATTCGAACCATTTGTATAAGCGGTTACTATAGCCTGTAGACGTTTATGGATGTAGTTTTAGGACGCTAGGGACAAATACCACTGATCCAGTGCTGCGCAGTGACTCCGCAGTGAGTATTTAACAAGTCTCGCAAGCGCTGACATGACTTGATATTACGTGAAGTACTACTTACACGTCATAAGCAACGAGTAACTTGAAAAAGGTCTATGCAAATAAGAACCTACAAAAAGTGAAAATATAAGCCGACTACAAAAATTCTAAAAGGTAAGAAATAAATCCTAATCCTAAACAATATTATAAAAGCGAAAATGAGTTTGTTTGTTTGTTACTTTTTCACGCCTAAACCACTGAACCGATCATCCTGAAATTTTGCATATACGTTGTCAGGTGTACAGAAACAGACAAAGGCTACTTATCATCCCGAAAAAAAAATACTGTTCCCGAGGAAAACAATAATAACGTTCTTATGATCATAGATGGCGCAACGTGTCTTTCGAATCATGATTGAATTATATTATTATATATTATTACAAGCAGAGTACAACCCAAATTGATTGTCAAATCCTAAATTAACGCGAGCGAAGCCGCGGGCAAGAGCTAGTATTAAATGTTATATTTTTAGTCTTTACCAATCTACTAATATTACCAATTTGAAGTCAAGATTAGTAGCTTGGCTAGCTTTATTTGGTACCAAACAAACTTCTATCATAATCCAATTACTTGGAAATGACCTTAGTGTTTTTGAAGGTTATATTTAGTATTTAAAATTATTATTTTACTGTTTTCAATCCAGATGCGTATACTAAAGATACTGGTAAACTAACTAAAGTATTTATCCAAGATAAATCAGGCAAGTCTTTATCTATAGGTACTAATATTATAAAGGGGAAAGATTTTATTTTTTGTTTGTAAGGATTTAACAACAAAAACTACACGACCGATTTCAAAAAATCGTTCACCATTTGAAAGCTATCACAAAGTAACGTAAAAAATATTTTATTTTTTTAAAGTACTAGTTGTAACATAACCTTTTTTTACGTGGGTGAATGCTGTGGCGCGGAGGGGAGGCGGAGGGGGGGCGGAGGGGTTATGTCCGGCTCACCCGGGGAAACATAGAAAGTCGCGGATCCTACCGACTAAACCTACCACGGTGTTCCTTCATACACTAAGCTACTTTTACGCGAGCGAAGCCGCGGACATAAGCTAATAAGTAATAAAAAGTTTCCTGATGTATTTTCAAAACACAAGGCCCAATGCCAATAAAACTATAAAAAACCTTAGTAATGTCTCCTTGCCGACAAAGAAATATTTCTTTTTAAGAAATTCGTCTTTAAGAATTACGAAACTCGTCTTTGCTTTTTGAAGTCCGTTAAAAAAATAATCATGTTTTATATACTTACACTTTGCAGCTGTCTTGTGAAGATAGGCGGCCAAAAAATCACCATAACAGCTCCAACAACTACCAGAACTGCCCCAAAACCCATGAAACACCCACTCTTCCTGTTTAACACCATTTTGAATTAGTTACCTGCAAAGAAAAGTTACCATCAATACAATATAATTTTTTGCTGAAAATGATGAGTGTTCGGTTCTGTTATCTTGTTTATAATAATACTGATACTGTGACGACGCGACGTGACGCCATACATAAACTATATACATTATAACACCAGTTGTAATGTATATAGTATGTAACAGATAGGTGTTGTTTCTATATTATAGGAGCTTAAGCATATTAATTGTCTTGTCAGTCTTACAATGAAACAGAAAAAATTGCGTTTCCACCACTAAATCGCTGGACTGATTTTGATAGAAAACTATAAATTTTAAAGCAAACTCGACGCCAACTAGTTTTGATGAAGAAAACTAGGTTACTTTTCCCTCTAGATCGAATAGAATTTTTCAGAATTATTTCATCCTGTTTTATTTTGTCTTTAAAAGGTCACCTGCGAACATTATATGGTAAGACATCAGTCAAGCAACAATAGCAAATTTATCAGGTTTAAGATCATTTTTTATTTCTCATAATAACAATAACATTCACTTACATGAGAAAAAAAAAATTACACTTGTAATAATTTGGCGGTGATACAGAAAAACGAAAATAAACTTACGTTATTAGAATTAAGATAACAACAATTTCTTATATAAATGTAGTGAGGGTATCCTAAAACATACATAACCATTCGAAACATTTTGTTCAACCATATTAGCAGTAAATACAAAGATCGAGCATACCTAGAAGCGACAACAACGGTTTGTACACACAAATGACACATTTAGTTCCAGTAATCAATTATTACTATAGTGAATAGTCTGTTACAAATACGAAGTCCCTTTTGACCAGGGTCGATAACTCTGTTCTACAAAATGTTGATTGGAGGGCTGTTAGACTCGACAGAGATTACGATAGTGCAAAACAAGAATAGCGATACCATTCCTACTGTAATGATACCACTGAAAAAATACACTTGAGTTTAAAAATGTTTTTATTTTAATTTATTACAAATACAATGTAAAAAAACTTGGAAATAATTATGAATTATATTTTTGATAATTAAACAATAGAGCACAGTATCTTAATCGCAGTATAAAAAAGACAATTTAATATATAAATATTTAAAATTAATTTCGTGACATTTACTGAAAACACTACAAGAAAAATGTCTGCACACCGTTTATCTTGTAATTTCGGTTTATTTTCGATAAATAAACTAGTTTTAATTTCTTCTGCATTAAAAACGTTGAGCCTATCACCCTGTTCCTCCTTTGTACTGTTTTGGTGAAATCAAGTGTTATTTCGTGAGATATAGACTCAAAGTGAGAAAGTGACTTTTACATTGTTTTTGTTGTTTTATAATATGAGTTTTACATAGTAAGATTTGTATGTATTGCTCTATTCACAAATAAACCTTTTATAATAAAGTTATGTAGGTACATATTTATTGAACTCTCTAAACTGTGTTTTCCGATTAAGAATTTTTATTACATATGGTACTAAAGACTATTTAAAAATAATTAGAATCTATACAAAACATTATGTAATTGTTTCACAAACATAATCAACTAATAATTTCTATTGATATTAATCATAAATCATTTAAACGTTAAAATAAAATAATATTTTACTACAATACTATGGTTACGCACTAAGGTATCTTTTTTACTTTCAGTCATAGTGACACGACGATATGAATCGGATAAAATCGAACTAATTCGAGGTAAAAACAATTGTCAGAGAAATACTTTTGTAAATTTATATTTGGTATTAATTATTATTACGTTGCAACATACCTTAAATCCCATTCTGCAAACCCTTGACATATTTTTTTATAAAAAATGGGTTTGAGGATGCGATATTTGACGTATCGTTTAAATATCCCATCGTTTTTCGTCTTGAAGATCAAAATCTGTTATACCACATTTATTTCACCCTTATACTAAGTATGGAGTAAGTATGTGATACTAGGAATTAATCAAGGATAAGTCCAGATTTTTTTTTACAATTAATCTCGTTTTATATAACTTTGATGTAACTACTCTTTCTAAACCGTTACAGTTTGTTGTAATCGATTTCTTGATGTGTCGATTGAAACGGTCTCTTCACTATCTCTGTGCAACGATCATCTGTCAAATGGGACTTCGTATTTGAAACGCACTATAATTTTAATGTATAAATACTAAATATTTGCTTGTTATTATGGTTAATTTAAGTATTTAATAACACAGTGAATTTAGCATATTTTTTGATTATTTATTAATTTGTTTATTTTATTTGTTGAAGTACATGTGTATTAAAATGTTTTTTTGGATATTTCTTCTATCATAATAATAATTATCACTATGAATCATATGTAGCAGAAATAATTGTATGCGACTAATCAATTCGTAAAATAGAAAAGGATCTTTATTGATAATTAAGTTTATAAATTTGTTTAATCCTCAGCTACTTTCGTTGCTGACCGTACTTATTTAATACGCCTTCTACATCATCATCATCAACAACGGAATTTCATAAGTAAGGATTAGTGTGACGCAGATTGTTTATCGAAGAACATTCTAGAAGAATCATGTCATGGATGGTTTATACTTTTTTATCTATACTAATATTATAAAGCTGAAGAGTTTGTTTGTTTGTTTCTTTGTTTGAACTCGCTAATCTCAGGAACTACTGGTTCGAATTGAAAAATTATTTTAGTGTTGGGTAGCCCATTTATCGAGAAAGGCTATATAACATCACGCTACGACCAATAGACCAATAGGAGCAAAGCAGCAATGAAAAATGTTGCGAAAACGGGGAAAATTCTCCTATATGAAGCAGACGAAGTTGCGCAGGACAGCTTGTCTCGTAGATAACGAACCGCAATGGCTACGATCTATTCATTTTTATCATTTGATTAACGAAATACATGATGGTGGAAGTATGCATCCACAGACAGCTCAAAGATTAAATTATATTGGCTTTTGTCATATTATTAAAAATGGTAGGTATGTCATGGCCGGGCATATCCATAGTACAAGCTTTGCTTAGTTTGGGCTAGATGGTGTTGTGTGTATGGGATAGAATATTATTATATTATTATTATTATTAAGTAAAATCTGGTAAAACCATAATAACTCATAACAAAATCTACTAATAGATAGTCAAAGAAACATATCAAACTAAATAAAACTTCATTTTCCTCAACGATAATCGAAATAAACCTGACATCAACATTTAATTAATATGATTAAAATCAGATTTGAGATTAATTACTAACTATAGGTATTTAATTAAAGCGTTGTTTCATCAATAGGCATGATGACAGGGTTAAAAATAAGTTATTCTAATTAGTCTATCTTTTAGATTAGCAACAATAAAAATTGTAGAGCCTCGCTGATTTCAGCATGAATGGGCCGGCTCGACCGGGGAAGGACTACCCTCTCACAGAATATCGACGTGAAATAGCAGTATTCCTACTGTTGTGTTTCGTTCGGTGAGTGAGAGTGCCGGGGGCCCAATCACCCTCTTTCCCCCTTCCCGCTCCTTCTCCTTCCCACTACCTTTCCTAAAGGGTCGGCAACGCGCTAGTGATGCCTCTGGTGCTGCAGGCGTCTATAGGCTACGGTGACCACTTACCATCAGGTGGGCCATATGCTTGTTTGCCACTATAGGGGTATAAAAAAAAATTGCTATATAACGCATTAAAGTTCGGGAGTGGAGCTTGTGACGTCACTCTCTTATAACATTTTTACCAGCAAGTGACGTAACACGAAATTTAAACGTGTTGTATCTTCGTTGTAATTAGCTAGAGGGACAAAAGAAAAAATACGTGTCCAATATTTGTAGATAATCTTAGATGGACTAAAAACTTTTTTTATTCATTATGCCTATTGCAAATAGCACCTAGTTCTGTAGTTGGTACCTAATGATTGATGTAAAATGCACGAAAACAGCAAGGACATAAGTGCCACGTTACTAGGCGGCGGATACGTCCTTCAAGAATTATGCACGGTAATTGTGGTCACAATTAAACTTCCATAGCATGAGCATACACACCACGTTTTTTGTCGTAGTAGAAATTATTATATATTATTTTCAAGTTTTTAGTCATTGTCATCCAATTCTTAGTTTGAAGTCTGTACCTCATTGTAAAGATAGTATACATCTTTTTTAAAGACATCTTCTACATTATAGATATTCCTTGGGTCGCAGGCCACTTCAAAAACCTACACAAAGACAACCCAGACGAAACAGCTATGTTTGGATCACACACAATTTTGACCCGTGTCCGAATCGAACCAATAGCATTCGGCGTACTGGCAGTGACTTCCTGACCACTTGCAACAATGCACCATAGATGCTGTAAATCAATAGCAATATTTGAACCAAACGAATAATAAGAAATCGCGTCCATAAAAATGTAGTAAAACGGATATAAATTATCTACTTACTTGTGTGTCAAAGATTATTAATTTGTAATCGCGGGGTTTGAAATGATTTCGGATGACTCATTATATTATTAGTGATTTAGACATCATTTGCGATAAAATATTGGCGACGCTGCCCAAATCGGTATAATTCTGAGAAAACCAAGGTTAAGAGAGGTTACATACAAAAACTGACAAAAGTGCATAAAGTATGTCATACGTAATGTCAATCCGTAGTAACTCGTACATAATAAATGCATTTTAAACATTGTAATAGCATCTTTTGGTTGCGTTTCTTTATGTGTAAGTCACACAAATATTTTGTTCGTAAACATATCCGTACTTCAGGCAAATATTTGTAAATCAATGTTAGTCTGCCATTGATGTATAAAAATATATCAATGTAGTCTGCGCGTTAAGTATCTACCTATGTACTCGTAAACTACTGGGTAACGTTTTTATATTTGACTCATTACTGGCAAGATTTGATAAAATTATTGATAGAATACCCCATAGTTGTGGGCATTGCGTAGGCATTTTACCAAAAAAAAACGAAGATTTGGCAAAACACAGGCCGTTTAAAATCTATACTAATACTAATATTATAAAGCTGAACAGTATGTTTGTTTGTTTGAACGCGCTAATCTCAGGAACTACTGGATCGATTTGAAAAATTATTTTTGTGTTGGATAGCCTATTTATCGAGGAAGGCTAAAGGCTATGTAACATCACGCTAAGACACACGGGGGCGGCGCAGTAATTATAAACGCGGGTGAAACCGCGGGAACATCTAGTATTAAATAATCGTCAAACAAGCATAGACCGCACAAAAGAAAGCGTATCTAAGTACCTAAGGGATTTCCTCTGCATTCGGATTTTTGTACAAGAATACATAATCGCATCATTTAAATATTCCAGAAATATCGATAGACCTAGAACACAAACCAATAATAGTAGGGCTTACACATAAATTTGACATGAACTTCTTAAGGTCATTGCCTTCGAAGCCAAGTCGAAGCGGTCAGTGCCCTTGCCCTCGAATTTTGTTAGCACGCATAACGAGTATAAGTAATATGTTCGAGGAAAATAAGGCTTCACAGACCTCTAGCTGTCTTCTTTGACTTGTTTTGTAAGTACTTACATGATACATAAAGTAAATTTTAGAAAACTACTCTCATAACTTGATGTCTATACACACATGTATGACAAAATGAACAATTAAGTATCAAACGAAACCAGTAGCTAGTATCAGCTTCTGATTCGGCCAATCAGAAGCTGATAATAATCCAGACTGATGGTGATTTGATGCGATCCGATAGTTTACTAGACGCGATTTGCTTGTATGCCACAATGTTTGTGAAATTGATACGAAACAATACACCAGATGCAGCGAGATCAATCCCATCACGGGAATAAAGTAAAGGTCTTTCGACTCCTGTGCCAAATCTAAGTAACATAACATAATTATTATATACAGGGCTGATGTTGTACATCAGCGCTCTTTATAAACTATCCCAGTAATATCCTAACGCTACAAGACACGGTAGCGGAGCAGTAATCAGAAACATGAGTGAAACCGCGAATGACAGCTAGTTTAAAGAAAACTGAAAGGTATAGTCATAATTAACTATTTTGACGCATTCTTGAGGCCATTAGGTTCGTGTTACTATCAATTCCATTAGCTTAAATTTAAGCAATATTCAACCTATAATTACGTTACTTAATTGAGTATTAATTGAGTAGTTACCCAATTCCATTAATTTAACTCATTAGCCCAATGGTGTAAACATGAACGATTGCGTAAGAGCTAATTGTTTAGAACTGAGTTTTTTTTTAAGATCTCCTACACTAGCAATATTTCACGAGGGACTTTACAAACATTTAAACAACGGAAACAAAGATCACCCCGGCTCGAAACAACTATTTGTGGATTACACATTGTCCCATGTGGGGATTGAAATTGAAACCACAACGTCCACAACGCTTGGCACGAGGCGGCGACGGTAGTGGCGAAACGACCTCTTGAACCACTACGCAATCCATGCAGTCATCGTTAGAAGTCCAGGTCATGCTAGTAGCTTCTTTCCTTTAGGAAATTTTCGGTAGCAACTCATAGTATGCACAGTAAATAATTACGTAAGTACTAGAAATTGATTAGGTTGTTAGCACATATACAAGACCAAAGTACAACGGTGTCGTCGATTAACGCTACACTAATAAGATAGCTTTAGTTGATCAGTAGATAAATACAGTAATAGACTCACTCCTGTACACGCGTAGAGGTAGGCACAGGTGCATTACGTTCCACTATGTTTTAAGTTCCAAATATTAGAGGACACTCAGTACAATTGCAGAAATCTTCCGTAATACACTTTGTCAGTTGTTTGTTGGATGTTTGTCTTGGTCTGGGTGTTTCTATGTATAATATGTATGTAATTACAACAAAAAAGTATATATGTATGTTTACCCATTGTCTAGTACCCATAGTACAAGCTCTGCTTAGTTTGGGCTAGATGGTGTTGTGTGTATGTGATAGAATATAAAAAAGTTCCAAAAGTATTATATTATTCCGGTTTATTGCCTGGATTGCATAATAAATGCACACACTTATAAGTAAGTAGTACTGGTCAGTGCCACATATTGACGCAGTTTTTGTATGAGAATGTGCAGTCTTAATTTATCACTACATAGTATAAAACAAAGTCGCTTCCCGCTGTCTGTCTGTCCCTATGTATGCTACGCAACGGATTTTGTTGCGGCTTTTTTCAATATATAGAGTGATTCAAGAGAAAGGTTTATATGTATAATACATGCATAATATAGTAGAGAAACACTGATAATTTTAGAGGTTTTTAATGTGATGTCGTAAATAAACACATTTTTTTGCGCTTACATTGCAAACGCTGGCTGAACCCTACGAGATAGATTAAAATAATGTACTACAGTATTGTACACTTAAAAATGGTCTACAAAAAAGTCCGCGATGGTATATATCTATCTCTTAGGGATAACCCACAATAACCATTTTTTATCCTTTACTTTTTACGAGAAATAATGACTTATTTACGAAGCGATTTTAAGCAATACAGCATTAATCCTTATCTAATTAAGTACCTTAAATACATTGTGCATTTAATATAGATCAATATGGCCCTGTACAGCATGTAATTTAAATAAATATTTTCGAAGATATTACAGATTTAAAATATAGTAGGGACATAGCGGTTGCGGCGGTACCGGCCCCGGGCCGGCACGCGGCGGCGCGTGCCTAAGAAAACATGTTTGTATTGTCTAATGACAAAAAAGCTGTGAACGTTGTATATAAAGACATTCTCTAGTATATTTAGTATCAGCATTGCACCCGTGCGAAGCCGGGGTGGGTCGCTAGTATATAATAATAGATTAAACTGCCCATTTGTCTATTTTCACACAAAACCGGTGAATCGATTGTGATAAAATGAAGTCTGGAGATATCTAAAAACTAGTGGACATCATTCGCTACTATTGCATATTTTATATATGTATTATACTTAAATGCATATATCACGCGATACCATAATTCTCGCATCTCTCATTATGTAGCAACAAGGTTAGGCATTATATAAAACGATTATTGTCATTATGATGACGTAATGAAGAAACAAAGATGACTAACGTGTTTAGAAAATGCAAGCTGACTAAAACAACAAATTGTACAAGATATAGGTCACGTGGCTTAATGTCACGGCCGATCACGGGATCTCAGCTTCGATATCCAGATCGAACGAAGTTGTACTTTGCCTTTTCAGTTAAGGATTTTATCAGCAGCACAAAGCAAGCAAGCCTATTGGCGTCTACCGGGCATAGTTCCAGACACCGTGCTGTCACAGAGAATTTCTGGACAAGAAAATCCAATAACACTGCCCACCCCAGAAACTGGTATCTGCAAACTGTAGTCGTAATTACTACCAATGAACCAGGCGAAAATAAGAACATTTTCAACAGCGGACTACAACAGTTTTGTACATACATACATACATACATAGATTCACGCCTGTTTCCCAGAGGGGTAGGCAGAGACTACGGATTTCCATTTGCTACGATCCTGACACACTTCTCTGGCTTCATTCACTTTCATCACATTCCTCATACACGCCCGTCGGTTGAGTTTTGTGTAACAACTTTAATCAATTTTATTTGCATATTGCTACCTCCCTATGTATGTACAGACAGTAACAACATAAGTTGAATTTTATGAATTATATTCCTAATTATTTTTAGGTGTAATCATATCAATTATATTTTAAGTATTACTGCTTTAACCTATCAATAATTTTTGGATAGCCAGACATAATTAAAAACCTATTGTGTGTAGCTGCTGGTGAGTCATTACTACTTTAATAGGTTAAAAATTAACAAGTTTGTATTGACTTATGTTGCTAACTTTACCTACATAATATTTCGATAGGTAAATACATATCTACAAAATTTAATCTCTTGACCAAACTTAGATGCTGGCACCTAGACACTGTTTTTTATTATGTCTGGTTTCTAGCAAATTGATGTGTTAAAGCAGTATAAATATAAAGATCTAAAGAGGAAATCCATAGTTACATTCACATAGGATAAATGAGTATGGAGGTAAAATATCAAGGAAATTGTGCAAATCAATAAAAGTCATATACCTAATAATTGTATAAATCAATAAAAGTCATTGTGATAGACAGTGGAGAACTGTTTGCCCAATAATGGAACAAAAGGAAAAGTTATTTTTTTACTGAGGTGAAAAATACAACTTTTGTAATTTCTTCAGATTACACCAAGTGTGGACGTAAAAGCACTACAAAAAGAAAGAAGAGTCACTACAATTTATTTTCAATACTATATTTACCATCCCCAATTATATCTCTGAGGCAGATATGCTGTTCTACCTACATAGCTGGTACAGTGGACTTAAACACTTTCATCGCTTATATATAGAGAGCAAACTTATCACCAAAAACATAGCCAGTTCTAGAGTTTATAGAGTTACTGAGAATGTTGTCAAAAGAAAATGTACAATAAATCACTCAAACTGGAAATAGAACAATTCACATTTAGTACTCAGGCTTTCTTCTTACTTATAAGATGAAAACAGAATCCAGATTAACAAAAATTAAAAAGAAACAATACAGTTTTATAAGTGGCTGATCACTTGATATGACTCGCTATTAGCAATGCCGTCAGAAATTAAATAGTCTTTGTGGTCACATACTTTATAAACAAATTAATTGGGTCACATGATAAACATTACTTGTATTCATTGCGATAAGAGTTTTGGTGGATTAATTAGAATTAACTTTGAGAAATTGAATTGCGGTATTGTTATATCAAAATTAATCAAAAAGTATTTATTTTTTTATGAAGGCGCTGTCTTGGAAATATAATTTGTCAGCGTAATAATTTAAGTAAGATAATACAAAAAATAAATCAGTAAGTATTTACAAAAACAAATTAAACATATTTAAAAATTCTCACAAAACGGCGAAGGATATTTACTTATTAAAAATATTTTTTACTTACGTTACACAGAAGTGATCTGATTACTAAACAAAACACTAGTTCACAGTGTAATTATGTTGATTCTTTTTTGATAATATTCACAAATATTCAATAAAAACACACAAATCACTACTTAGCACTGTCGTCAAGTCATTTTGAAGTACACCAAATAAAATACAATATAAATGTAGTAAACAAATAAATGCAAAATTTACGTGCTACTTTCGTACAGCACTTAAACGAATATGAGTTGTGATTGCTGTCAACGTCAACGTCAAGAACGTCTTTGACGTTTGTGGCATATTATGACAATGATAACAGTGTGGCCAGTACAATACTTTTAAGTTCTATATAGTAATGTTTTAGTGGCGCAGCTGTAGTAAATGCGATTGCTGTATATAGAATGTCCCAGAAGTCGACGTCAAGCCAGAACTGGGTGATAGACAAAGTCATCAGTTATCAGAAAAATATAAAAAAAAATCTATCTCATGTATTTTCAAAATTATAGGCATTTCAAATAAAAACAAGAAAGTCAACACTCTGTGATGGTCTTTTAATTCTCTTTGCTACAAATCTGCATTTATTTTTAAATTTACTTTTATTATGTAATCCTTAATGATGCTTCCGTAAATTGTTGCCTAATAATTATTTAATTATCCTAACTAGTCCTAACTTCCTAACTAATAATATAAAAGCGAAAATGAGTTTGTTTGTTTGTTACCTTTCACGCCTAAACCACTGACCCAATCATTCTGAAATGTTGCATATACGTTGTCAGGTGTACAGAAACGGACATAGGCTACTTATCATCCCGAAAAAAATTACTGTTCCGAAGAAAAACAACAATAACGTTCTTATGATAATAGATGGCGCCACGTGTCTTTCGAATCATGATTGAATTATATTATTACAAGCAGAGTACAACCCGAATTGATTGTCAAATTCTAAATTAACGCGGGCGAAAGCGCGGGCAAAAGCTAGTAATATTATAAATTCGAAATTAACTCTGTCTGTTACCTTTTCACGGCTAAACCATTCAACCGATTTGAATTAAATTTGGCATAGAGATAGTTTAAAACCAAGTCAAGGACAGCCTACTTTTTATTGATAGTAAATACCACGCGGGCGGAGCCGCACGCAAAAGCTAGTTTATTATATATGGCGGTGTAGTAGGTATAGATATTTATCATGATTTAATAGCCAAACTTTTTCCTAATAACATCTTTAAAAAAATTGAGTAAAACATAACTATCCACTACGTTTTGAAACTATATCTTTGTCCGTCTAGCCGGGCAACCAGTTTTGTTTAGATACCCAGGCTATCAGTATGGGATTCATGTGTTGAAAGAGCATTAAAAAGTGAGTATAGAAAATAATGACATGATACATGCCCATTGAAAGAGAGAGGAGACGTAAGGGTCCATTTGTAATAAGAATTTTAAACAAGCACGCTACATTAGATTTACCTAAAGTAAAAGAGATTAATAGTAAGCTGCCTGTGCTTAGCGACAAATGCTACATGAACAATTTTTTTGCGATTAATAATACTAACCCTATAGAATGTGAAATTTACTTTCAGAAACTACAAGGCTTTTGCAGCTTATAGATCGTAGACGTAATAATAATTGTTACGATTCACTTTATCAGTTTGGTAGATTGCTGAAGTATTTAGAGTTCCAGCTACCCACCCACCATTCAAGTCAGCGAGTTAGCACACCGTGGTAAGTTCAAGTCAGTAGCATAAAAAAAGCATTATAAAACGATCGGCAGGGTCCGGGACTTTCCATCTGACCCCGGGTGAGCCTGACAGTGTCTTATCTATGAGCCTGACATACCATCTCCGCTCCCTTGGTTATGCCGTGGGATGCGTAAATGGCATTCCCCCACGTTAATAGGTAGGTAGCTCTATAACTTTGCACTCTAAGTTATAGTCATCGATCAAATATTCCATAGATGCACGATCGTCGCTCGAAAAACGGCCCCAACAAAACTGTGCATAAATCAGTCGTATGCGCTATATTATGCACCTGTCCCACTCACTCTTGCGTGCGCTGCCCGTAAGCGAGAACGAATCGACACCACTACTACGGTGGAGACCGTACCATATACTTAGTACACTTGCGTATCGCGAGTAACACACTTAGGACGCTTCACATTGACGCGTTTTAACTAAACTATGACAAAATGTTTCTCAGTGGGCGTTCAATGGTTATTTCGGTTTATTTCCTGGATTGCATAATAAACGCAGTAGTACTGGTCAGTGCCACATATTGACGCGGTTTTTGTATGAGAATGTGCATATCTACGGTATATTTGATCGAAGGTTATAGTGCTTTATCTATTCTACAGTAACAGTGGAGATTATAAGCGATTTCTGGAATATAAAAAAGCCATTGAGGTAGAGTGTACTCATCCACTGCATCAGCCCATTAATCTTTAGCAAGGAAAATGCTGGATACATCAATAAAACAAAACATTGCCTACATATTTCTTTATTGAATAAATTACAAAAATTGCTATTAATGTAAATTCCATCATTCATGCAGTACATCTGCATAAAGATACTCTTCAAATTAAGTAGGTATGCTACAATAAAACCTAAAACAAAAAAAATCCAAACGGCATTAACTTACTGAAGAAGCATACTTTGGAATGGTCCACAAGCCTACAATTTGAGACAAGCATATCGTTAACTGAGTAAAATCACAGTAAAAAAGCGACAACTTTAAATACCTAATTAAGTTTAAGGTTGGTAGGCGAAAATCCTTTTCAAAACAGTTACTCGATCTCCACTAGAATCCGAGATGGCGAGACTCTTAATTGTAACAGAATCGATTAGAAAAACTATCGATACAATCACTGGATATGCGTTATTATAAAATGTAAAATTTTGCTCTCAGTATAAATATAATATGAGCAAAATTTTAAATCAGCAGCCATTCTAAGGGTTGCCAGCAACAGAATAAACCTACTAAAACGGTAGTTTTTCTGATCGGTCCGGTTACTAATTGATATATTCCTAATCGCCATAAGGCGTACGCTAACTAGTGAATGGCGATAAGGCCAGATTCTAGCAGTTTCTGAATCTTAGCGGCGATGTCTGGGTTCTTCAGATGGTCTTGTAAGGCCTGGGGGTCTTGCTGCATCTGTTCGAGGATGCAACGCATCGCTGGATCGCGGAGGATTTGTTGGACTTCCGGGTCCGCCATCGCGCGTTTGCGCACCTGTAGAAACATACAATAAGTATATTTTTAACTGATTTCAAAAGCGAAGGAACTGCTCTTAGTGATATAGTATAGGGTTTAAACAACTACTGCCATAGTCATTTTAGATTAAGGATGAGTATCAACTTATTCATGATGATAATCATAAAATCTCTTAATAAATGCTTGTTGATCAAATATGAGAGAAACCTGAATAATAGGACGACGTATATTGGCATTGAGCATTCAATATATGAAAATAAAAGAACTCACCTCCTCAGGATTAGAGTTAAGTTGCGTGGAGCATGCGCGGTATCCCTCCAGTGCCTCTGCGTTGCTGGGGTCCAACTCCAGCGCCTTCTGGTACGCAGAGAGCGCCTTGGAGTGTTTTTGCATACCCTTTATAGAAAGTAAATGAAGTTTAGCATAATTGTACACTTTCCTCCATGATTAACAAGCGTATAGTGGTTGGTTTCAATTCTAAAGTTTTTTTTAAGCAGACTGCTCCCGCACTAGATATATTTCTGTATCGTGGGGAACTTTTACAAACATCAAACAACGGACACAAAGAACATCCAGACTTGCAACAACTATTTGTGGATCACACAAATGTTTGTTCCGTGGGGACCAACCCCACAACTCTCGGGGCAGCGGCAGTGGCGAAGTGACCATTTAAAGCACTACGTCATCCGTGCACTCAAGTTGGAAGTGTTTGATCGATAAATAATTAATACGCAAGTTTATCAATATATCCTCAAAATTATTCTGATAATCGGTGGTGATGTGATTTTTGTTATACACAAAGGTTAGCGGATCAAATGGGCTTGCTTTGGCTTGCTTCTTAGATTGATATTCAGTCCTATTTACTTGACCTACATCGCCGACCGCAATAGATTAGAAAACAGTACGACAATCACATTTTTGTGCTTTGCCACCCACCAATGGTATTATCACAATACTTACATATTATGGAACATAAAATTGGGCTCTTGGAGAGTCCTTTCTGTGCCCAGCACTCACCCTATGAGTCGAACAAAAATCATTCGCGTGCCAAGTTCTCGTATCCGAGTCGTGTGAATTGAACATTTTCGTGTAACTTTGTGTATAGAATGTATGCATTCAGGTAAAGGTAATGTAACTTAAACTAACATGATAATGACATCACTAATTTGCGATCAGCATTTCGTATTTTTTTATATCGTTAGAATCACCTAAAATACTTTTTGCATTAATATGTCGTTTAATATAATATATCATTAACATAAATATCTACATTAGTATAAATCTCTTTTCTCTTTTTCCGCTAACGAAACTTTATATCAATAGTGCCGACTTTTATTACAAAATGGCGTCTCACGCGCTAGGTAAACGGACACAGAAATCACTGAAACGCCAAACAACTAAATGTGAATCACACAATGTTTCTTCCCATGTGGAGATCAAACTCCCAGCATTCAGCTCATTGGCATTGTATGACAACATTTACCTACGTACAAAGAGACGAGCCCATTACCGTCTGCTAGGCTCAGTTCCATACTCCAACTCTACTAAGAATTTCTTTAGGACTCTAGTAAAAGAGCTGTATATATACGAAGTACATACCTGTAGTATCTTTCCCTTCCTTATCCATCCCTTGATGAACTTAGGATCAAGTTTGCAGCACTGGTCGCAGTCCTTAAGTCCCAGGTCGAACGCCGCGAGCTTAGTGTAGCACGCCGCGCGGTTGGAATACAATTTTGGATCATCTGGATTGCGTTTTATTGCTTCAGTGTAGTGCTTCACTGCTTGACTGTAGTCACCTAAAAGGAACAAGAATGTTTTTTTATATTGTAATAGTAGCAAACAAGCCTATGGTAAGCAGTTATCGTAGCCTTAACGCTTGTAACACCAAGGGCGTCTGGCAATGTACACAAATGCTACTAATGTTTTGACACTAAATCTGCACAAGTGCCACCAATGTTTTGACACTAAATCTGCACATATGCTACCAATGTTCTGGCACTAAACTTATATGTGTGCGCTGCGTCTTCGACCGGAAAAATAGGTACTGTGGCCAGCAAACTGTATTCGAATATCATATGAATGAAATTTTAAGTATCTATAGTATCGTTGCAGCATAAACACTCAGTGCTGACCCTTCAAAAATCGAATTCAGAATCGCATTCCAAATCGAATTGCTGTGTTGCCAACACAAGGTACAAAGATTATCTGGTGTTAGAACAATGCTCCCTTAACCTCGATCACCTCAGTCGCAGCGATACACTGGTGGCCAGACACAATGGATTTTTAAATATGTCTGGTATTAGACTTGATAGATTGAGAAACTGGTCAATTTTAAAACAGCCTCATCCAATTTTAAACATTTCTCGGTGAGCTAGCCTATTTATTAACACAAGCATGGTATACAAATATGTTTTACACACATGAGCCAAATTGACTTGGTAGCATAGCTGATGTGTCCCACACAAGTGAAACATTTGTGTGCATGGACATGGATGTCTGTCTTGGTCTGGGTGTTTCTATGTATAATATGTAAGTATTTACAAAAAAAAAATATATGTATGTTTAACCATTGTCTAGTACCCATAGTACAAGCTCTGCTTAGTTTGGGCTAGATGGTGTTGTGTGTATGTGATACAATATTATTATATAATCTAATCTTAGTAGTGGCACGGAGTCTGGCAGTGCACCCAATAAATGGAATAGACTCGCCCTCTATTATGTGAAGTCTAAAAAAAGTAGCTCGCGAAATGTGGATGCAGCACACCTAGGTACACCTTCCTTTTAGGATATAAGTCTGACGTCTCACCCCTAAATCTCCGTAGTACAAAGACATGTAGTATGTACATTGCCACAACAGTTACCAGACCTAAAAAAGGAAAAACTATAATTATAATCCTACTAACCTTTTTTAAAGTAATCATTGCCAAGTTCCTTCTCTTGTTCAGCTTTCACAGGGTCTACGTAAGCCTTCTTCTCTTCCTCGGCTATCCGTCGCTCCACTTCGCTCAACAAAGTCTTGATCTCGGGCGTACGATGCTCAGACATTGATTTCTCGAAGTAAGTTTTCGCTAGCTTCCATTGTTCCATTTTCTTGTATGCATTACCTAAATTGACAGAGAAAAGTTAAAATATTATTATCATCGGGAATAGCTTAACAATATCGAGACACTCGCCACTGTCACTACGCCGGGTGTCGTGTGTTCGAATCCCACGCGGGGCAAAAATTTGTGTGATTCACAAAATGGTTGTGCCGACTGGGAACCCTTTGTTACGACAAATTTTTTTTGTTCTGATTTAATTTGGCATAACGAGTTAGGCATATTATTTTGTCATAATAATATTTTGACATATTTGTGCATATTTGTTTTTTAGCATACTATGTATTTCAGTAGGCATAAATATCATTTAGGCTAATGCTTTTTGCCCTAATTTTGATTGGCATAATGTTATACGGTATATATAACTTGGGTACCATAGTGTAACAATAGGTTAGCGTGCGTCGGGGGTGGCCATAGGCCACCCTTAAGCCGCCAACATGTTTATTTTATATACGAAAAGCATTATATTAAATGCAAACACAAAATTAACAAAGCTTCAAAATGCTTTAGATTTAGAATAGTATGCCTAACAATTGTTATGCTTATAGTAATTACGTTTTTAATTAAAGTATGCCATGTTAAATTATGACATTTAATTTTATGCGAATAAATAGGGAACTGTTCTGAGTCTGGGGGTTCTTGGTGTCCCCTGTTTGAATGTTAATGCCCTAGTGCGGGCATTAACATTCAAACAGGGGACATAAATAAGACATTTTATTTATGAAAACCATATTGATGAAATTGTGTCTGGACGCTAACGTATTAAACACGTTTTACCAACTTCTATTTCACGATTTAATTATAGCAAGTATAATAAACAAAAATAAATCTATAAATAGGAACTTTATGCACATTATCCGTTTCATTGACTTCATATGATTTATATGACCCATTTAAAGCATTATACAAAAGCGAATATAGAATGATTTATTTGCTTTCGATGTACGTGTATGCTGATACTAAACAAGCTATCTTGCCGCATTTATGCGAGTGTATTGTATTCCTATACGACTAATCTAAATAGACGCATTCCCGCGTACCTAATCGGCTGCTTACCGCGATACGGGAACAAGCACAAATACAATTGCAGGTATCTATAAGTACTATATACCTATCTATCTCATAAGCACAGTGTTGCCAACTCCTATAAATTCGAGTCGCTAGAAAAGTCGCCAAAAAGTCGCTAAAGCTGATTCTGCTGTTTTTCGATCTTTCGGTAGAGAATTACTAAAAAAAAGATCACCCCGCCTATCGTGGTGGTTCAGTCCCGAGAATTTAAAGGTCAGCCTGTAGAGATTTCATAAAAATTTAACATATATAGGTATCTCTTAGCACTGTATAATTCTGTGTAGAGTTAACAAAAAAAAATATTTATTACAAGCCCTAAAATTGTTTTGATTTGTACTCCAAAAGCCGTCAGATAAGTCGCTAAAACATTTTAGTCGTCAAATCTTATTTTTTATCACTGAGACTTAAACGAGAGTCGTCACTTCTAGGGACAAAGTCCCTTAATTGACATTGCATAAGCACAACCCAGAACATAGCAACTAACTGCATTTAGGTAACTTAGTAAACTCACTACCTAATCAATTTTGACGTTCATAAGTGTTAATTTATAACATACTAGCTTTTGCGCGCGGCTCCGCCCGCGCGGTACCTACATCAATAAAAAGTAGCCTATGTCCTTCCCCAGGTATTAAACTATATCTGTACCAAATTTCGTCTAAATCGGTTGAGTGGTTTAGTCGTGAAAAGGTAACAGACAGACAGATAGACAGACAGAGTTACTTTCGAATTTATAATATTAGTAAGGACTAGATTTTGCCCACGGCTTAATATAAGTTATGTTCATAAAATTCTATAAGTACCTCGGGAAAATTATTTTTACCTGGAAGTAACCTATGTCCTATTCTGTACCCCCCCTGACGTGTATACGAAAATTCATTATGATCGCTCGAATATTTAAGGCGTGAAAGAGTAACAAACAAAGAAACAAACTCACATTCGTATTAATAATATTAGTTAGGATGTAGGTAAATCTATACCTACTAATATTATAAAGCTGAAGAGTTGTTCGAACGCGCTAATCTCAGGAACAACTGGTTCGAATTGAAAAATTATTTTAGTGTTGCGTAGCCCATTTATCGAGGAAGGCTATAAGGCTATATAACATCACGCTACGACCAATAGGAACGGAGCAGCAATGAAAAATTTTGAGAAAACGGGGCAAATTCTCCTATATGAAGCAGACGAAGCTGCGCGGGACAGCTAGTGCAAAAATATTTTTTGACTGAGACTTTATCCGAGCAACTGCCAAAAGTCTCTACTCTCGTCTCAAACTCGCGGTTAGGATAGTGTTTTATAAACCTGTTTTTTTAAATTTCTTATGGGTTTACCCAACACGAGCAGCGAACCTCCATAAGCTCATAATCGTAAGTACAAACATATGTCGCAGACTCATCGGCGGTAGTCTTACAATGGCTCTGTTTACATTATAGTCTCACCGTCAATATTTATATAGTAAAATGCTCCATTTTTGTAGCTGGCTATGTGCCAGCTACCACGGCGCTAGCAAGGATGTAACCTTGATGCCATTGTGATAGGCTAACCGCACTAACTGCGGTTTTATTTAAATTGATATTACTATACTTAATAGCTAGAATCACAATTTATTTTAATACTTTACGATGAATAGCTAAATAAGGAAGATAACGGAAAATTATATTCGGAAATTATACCATAAATGTTATTCCGTTTTTTTTTTATTGGGCGAAGTGACAGGACGGTGTGGCAATGGCAAGGATATACACAGCCAATACGTTGCCTACCTCTAATTCGAGAGCAGACTTTTTGGTGCACTTTTAAACTGACTAAAGACTGCACGGAAGGCGTAGTGGTTTAAGTGGTCACCTCGCGTCTACGCCGTGTAATGTGGGTTCGAATCACACACGGGACAAATGTGTGATACACACAATTGGTTGTGCCGAGTGGGGATATTCTTATATACTTTGACGCATTGTTTGAATGTTTGCAAGATCCTCGCGATATATGCATTAGGCCTATGCCGCACTACGGTTTTTTTCCGCAAGCGGTAAACCGCGAAACCACCCGAAACGCACACAAAATCAGTAGCGGGGAAAAACCGCCGGTGCGGTCGCTTGCATTAGTTCCCTTGACTCACAAAATTACGCGGATAAAAACCGCGGCGGTGTAGGCGTAGTGCAGCCTAGGCCTTAGTCCTAGAACGGCAGAAATCTTTTAAAGAAAGAAGGAAATGAGTTCATTGATGGCAGTTGCATAAATTATTTTATGTCTATGGCACCGGTCCAACGAGGTATTCGACCTCTATGCTTGGCAACTGGCTATTAATATAATGATAAGTGTTAATTAAGATACATGTCTATAATTAGCTATCAACAGGTTGTAAAGGTGAAGATATCAAATGTTTTGATTAACTCTTCACTTGTACAGGTAATTGAACTGATATCTCATATAAATAAACACTGCCTTCTAGGACGCCATATGGTTGTGAGCGAGTGTTTTGACTTTAATATAAGAAGCTAAGACAATTTGAAGCTAAGACTTTGTTAGATGCTTCAGTCTATTTAAAGATCATTACATCCTATCCTAACTTCCTAATCCTAATCCTATCCTAACTAATATTATAAAAGAGAAAATAAGTTTGTTTGTTCGTTACCTTTTCACGCCTAAGCCACTGAACCGATCATCCTGAAATTTTGCACATACGTTGACAGATGCACAGAAACGGACATAGGCTACCTTTCATCCCGAAAAAAAATAATCAATATTTTTTATTAATTTTTATTATTATTAGGTACTGATATTGTTTAAGCACATCAACGTAAGAGAAGATGTCAATCCTGCCAATTCTGGTCAGCTTGTTGGTATAATAATTTAATTTGAACAGGAGAATCCTAACTAATATTATTAAACGCGAATGTGAGTTTATTTGATTGTAAGTAACGCTTTTATGCCTTAACTACTTGACCGATTATCTTGAATATAATTACGTATACACGTTGTCAGGGATACAGAATAAGAAATATGGTACCTTTCATCCAGGCAAAAGTACTGGTCCCAAGGGATAGACATTTATTGTCTAAAAGATTAACGCGAGTGAGTAGTAGAGCCTCGCTGATATCAGCATGAATGGGCCGGCTCGACCGGGGAAGGACTACCCTCTCACAGAATATAATTATATCGACGTGAAATAGCAGTATTCCTACTGTTGTGTTTCGTTCGATGAGTGAGAGTGCCGGAGGCCCAATCACCCTCTTTCCCTCTTCCCGCTCGTTCTCCTTCCCACTTCCTTCCCTAAAGGGTCGGCAACGCGCAAGTGATTCCTCTGGTATTGCAGGCGTCCATAGGCTACGGTGACCACTTGCCACCTTAGTCGTATAAAAAAACCGCGGCCAAAATCTAGATGTATATAAAAACATATCTGCAGTCCTCACAGAAATGTGTCAAGTAACACAGTGTTAAAAAAAAATGCTAGCAAAACAACTGATAGCCGAGTATTATTCGTATCAATTATAAGAAGCTGTAATAAAAAGATCAAAATTTGATGTAGAATGTATAACCCAGTTGATTGATCATCTTATCTTATCGTTATTAAAACATTATTTTGAAGAAAACTTAGCTATAAGGTACAACACAAGCAAGTAGCATAAAAATAGGAGGAGGGCATTTCTCACTTCTGATTAATGATAGAAGTGGAGCACTGGAACATTGAACAAACTTTAAAAGTACCTAGTTAGCTTTTATTTTATAATCATAAGAATAAAAAGACGTTATCATTTAAGGTTATATTAAAGACACTTGTGCTGAAAATCCGTATTTTAGATGGTGTTGCAATTCATTATTATCTTTGAAATGTTAATTGACCTAATATATCGCTGGCGAAATAACGTATAAGGTTAAGAAATACATATAATAAAAGTAAAACTTACCAATCCTAGTGAAAGCCTTGGCTATTAATTTGAAATCCGCCCTATTTTCTCTGCCAACATCGATTGCCTTCTCGCACTCCTTGATACATTTTTCATACTCCTTTTGTTCAAAATACACGGCAGCCATATTTGTATAAAAAGTGATATCTGTGGGATCGCTATCTATAGCTTTTTGGTAATGTTTAAGAGCACTGTCAAAGTCTTTTTTCTTATAACACTCGTTACCCTGATCTTTCTCTTCCAAAGCCACCCGTCTGTGTTCTGGTAGATCATCATATTTAGGTTTCGGCGGTTCTTCTTGTTTTGGAGGTTCTGCTGGCTTTCCCTCTGGTGACGGTGGGTCAACGTCCATGGGCATGTGAAGGTTGAGGCCGAACATAATGCTGATTGTAGTGAGAATACGTTTGTCTTCGATTTTGGGGCCGAGGTTTTGCGCGTCGAATGGGTTCTGCGCTAGTCTCTGAAGATTTAAAAAGAAGAGTTTAGCTAAATCATACTCGAGGTACTAATAACTTGGAGTAACTAACTAGGATGTTGCTAAAACAGCTATGGTAACTCTAGAAGCAGACCTTGATTACAGAGCTCATTGCATCGATTCATAAGAATGCTTCAGCTAATGCTATTAGGTGGTAATGTCAATCAATTCCAATGCAATCCAAGGTCCCTGCATATTAACAGCAATTTGACAATACCATGTCCCATTATCCAGACAGGTACCAAAATAACTAATATCAAATGTTTATTATATACTTTTAGATAGTTAAATATTAACTACAATAGTAAAGTATATGCAAAATAACAAACAAATATTCAAAAATATGTCAAAATGTGAACCATAAAAACATGTTGTTCATATTTTCATAAATCCTAATCCTAACTAATATTATAAATGCGAAAATGAGTTTGTTTGTTTGTTTGTTACGCTTTCACGCCTTAACTACTCAACCAATCAACATGAAATTTTGCATACACGTTGTTAGGGGTACAGAATAGGACATAGGGTACCTTTCATCCAGAAAAAAATAACTGTTGCAAGCCTAACCTAACCTACATTTACAAGAGCGAAGCCGCGGGTGAAAACTAGTACTAAATAAATTTTGATGTTTCTTACAAATTCTTTTGATTACAAATAAAATTCATATATTCCAATGTAGGCAGTCTAATACTTTTTTATAACTATCTAATGCGGGCAACTAAAACATGAAAAAGATATATCTCTTAGTACTACAGAATCAAGAATCAACTATATAGCACTAAAGTTCAGCATATATATGTAGCATGTGTGAGGGTTAAAAAAGGTAAGTCTTTAAAAAAGAAAGCCTTTGATACTTCTCTCCATAGAGAAATATGTTAGGCATAAAGAGACAAGACAAAGTTAGAAATACCATAAGGAAAAAAAACTAATGTTGCTGACATACTCACTCAAATAGATCAAAGAAAATGGAGATGGACTGACCATATGATAAGAGACAAACAAAATAAATGGAGCACAAATATCTCATATTGGTATCCAAGAGATGGAAAACGCAACAGAGGATGCCAACAAACAAGATGGGAGGATGACCTGAGACTCACAGCGGGACATCATTTGAAAAGGGTGGCACTGGACACTGGACACACACAGTGAAAAATATTGAAGAAGGCCTATGCCAGGGGGCACACTGAACTACGAGACATTCTATAGCAAAAGAACAGAACACATTGTTATGTATATTCAGAGTTCATAATGAAGGGCTAATCATCAGCATCATCATAAAATCTTAAGATTATTTAATAATAAAAATAACTTTATTTTAGATTAAGTCCATATAAAAAAATACAATTATTAAATACAAATTAAATTAAATTTAAAACTTATGCAGTCAAATAAATTCATAATTACTTACATTCTAAAAATATAAATCAATAATAATAAAATACACAATATCATGTCAGTCTTGCTAGATAATAATTTTTATCCATTTGCATTGGATGGATCAGACAGTCCACGTGAGGCATTTAAGATTAAGGAAACTTGACATAGAAACAAAAAAAATGTTTAAGTAATACTAAGTAGAGCTTGAGTCATTCTTTCAATTCAGAAATGGGAGTTTAAACTATTTGCTAAGCTATATCCACATCTGTGAATATATATAAAAGAAGCATACCTTTACATTGATGATATTAGCATAGAAGTATGAGAGTATACTTTTACATCATTGATTTTAGCATAAAAGTATTGTTGTTTAGATTAAAATACTAATGATTTATCTATGACGCATGGAATTCTGATATCTCCTTACTCCTACCTTATGCGCAAAATTATTATTAATGTTTACTAAACAAAGGCTAAAGTAATGTAAGGCTATATAACATCATGCTATAAGCCAGTAGCGGAGTGAAAAATTATCATAAATGTGGGTACATATTATTTAAAATAAAATGAAATATACTACACTTTATTTGAAACAAAGTGAATCTCTGAAGTATTATAAATATTGGAATCATGTACAAAGAATCTTCTAGATTTAAAATGTATAAGTACTACAACCAATTGCATTTATGTAATACATAATACAGTACAATACTGCCATTCATGAACTAAAAGGCAGTTAAGTAATATGAAATGCATATGGCTTCAAGTTTTCTTTGTTACCCAATGGCCGACAATATAAGTACAATGCAGTATAAATAAGGTAGAAGAAAGAAAGAGTTCCTACAATATATACTATTTAATTGTGTGAAATGGCCAGCTTAAAAATATCCTTAGCTAACAGCATCAAGATAATCAAATATTATGATAATTAAGTACATAAAGTACATCTAAAGTAGAGTATAAGCGGGTAATGTAAGCTGACTTAAATTTAATATCATAGTGTTACCCATTGATATTACAAGCTAGCTAGCACAAGCTATGACACAAGAGGGTATTTGAACTAATTATCAACCTGTGACATTATCTAATATATTAATCATAAAAAGTACCTACATCCACACAAATATAAATAAGGTTAATGAAGCCTTTTAAATAACTAGTGCTATTGTCAATTAATGATAGTGTAAAAAAAGACATGTAATACTATTAAGTTACATATCCACAATTTAACCTATCAATTCCGGAATGGCAAACATTGAAAACTATTTAGCCTGGCTGCCGGTGTGCTGCTGCAACTCAATAGGTTAATTACAAAAATGCAATTCATTTAAAATAAAAGTCATTATTTTATTTTCCAATTCAGAGTTTCTTTATCACAACAAGGGTTTTTCCAGTGTTATGTTTGATTATAATGTTTAAAATCAAATACTTACCCTATTATTGGGCTTATACAGCTATTTCTAGATACAGTTCAAGAAAAACAAACTAAAAAGTTATCTAACCAACATAAGCAGCTGTTGCTATGTGCTTATATATTAGTCGCACATCCTGGTTTAATTATAAATTTGTATTGTCATAAAGAAATGCAAATTTTATACAATGTCAATGAGGGCAAGATTGGTGATCAACATCGTTCTAAATGTGGGCCGAGCCTGAATGAGATTGACATAATTCTACAGTTCTCAATTCTACAATTTTTGTTGTTTGTGCCACTATCTACAGAGTGAACAGGAAGAAGCCTATATCTGGCAATAGGTAAAGGCAGTATACATAATGATAATGAGTTAATATTTATTTTGTAAATTGAATAGCAAAGAAATGTGTACATACAGAAGAGTAAAATTTTAAGAGTGTAGTAGATCAAAGATTAAAATATTTTAAGATTTAAAAATATATATAGATAATTATATATTCACAATTGTATACAAACTATTTTACTAAAAACAAAGAAGTTTCTAGAAATTAGTCTACATCTATTAACTGCACACTAATAGAAAAATAACTTACCTCAACAATTCTGACATATTCCGGATCTTTCAACCATTCTTTTGTGACAGGGTTTGCTCTCAGCTTCTCAAACAACTGCTCTGTTTTAACCTTCAATTCCTCAGCCTGTTTCTTTACCTCTTCAAGACCTGCAGCTAACTGAGCGTTACCAGGCTCAAGTTCTATACCCTTTTCGTACGCAGCAATGGCCTCATCAAATTTTCCTAGGTATGCTAGAGCAGATCCTTTACGCGAATAGCCTTTACTCCACGTAGGGTTCAAAGCAACGGTCTGGTTAGCGTCCTCTAGCGCAGCAGCGTAGTTTTCAGCTTTCGCATGAGCCGCCGAACGGTTACTATAAAGAACGTGGTTTGAAGGATCCAAGGCAATCGCAGCGGAGTAATGCTGCACAGCAGTTTCGTACTGCCCCATAGATAACGCCGCGTTACCCTTCTCCTTTAACTGATTCACCTAAAAACGATACCAGCATTCGAAATAAGCTACTTCATTTAAAAATGTAATCACAAAGCATCGGTATAACCTCTCACCTGTTCCATGATTGTTTTCTGCTAACAATTAATAAAATAAACGACACACTTATAATACAATAACGTCTAATATAATCTAAACGTATTTGCTTCACTATGTTCTTTTTTTCACTAGTTTGTTCGCAGAGCTCAAACAAGCAACACGAAGTCCAGAAATGACACTTCAAATTCGAGAAATTTCTCGCCAAAACGCGATAGGCGGACCGTTCCAGAAATTACTTTGTGCGTAAGTTTACGATGATGTCAAATGAACTGTGATGAACTTTTCCTGCCTCTTTTGTACCCGTAATATCAATATATATTTATCTCACTCTAAAAATAAATACAGAACTTAAAATAGCATATTATTATCTTATAGAAGTACATGAACTTAATTGACTGAAATCTGAATACAAGGCTTTTAAAATTAAATTTATTTGCATGTCATGCAGGTGTGTATGCTCAGAGAGCAGGTGTGATTGTTAGTGATACACGTAATTAATAATAACCACAGAAAAATCACTGAGATAGACTGGTACAGAAAGCTAGTATAAATGAGGCTTACACTCAACAATCTGTATGAAATACAAAAAGGTTCTTATTGTTAAACATACTGAAATTTTTAAAAGGTATTTTGTGAATTATGTCATTATGTCTAATACTACTTTTTAAGTGGCCAAACATCAAGTTACAAAACAAGAATTATTATATCATAAACCTTTACTGCAGACCTCTACTAAAAATTAATAAGCTATGATTAGAAATCTATCATGAATTCATGATTCATGGTATTTAATTCGAAATTCAATCCTGACTAACATAAAAATACGAATGTGATTTTTTTTGTTTGTTATACTTTTACACATAGATTAATTCAGCGATCATCATCATAAATCAATTTCGTATACATATTGTCATAGATATAGACAGAAAGGGATAAGTGGCAAATTAAAAAAGTACTGTATCAAGGGATATATTTTTTTCAAATCTAGATTTACGCGAGTGAATCCGCCGGCAAAATCTAGTGATATAACACGGACGAGTAAAAAATAAGACTTATTATTTATATTTACTTGTCCGTGTATAAAATAAAGCAACAAATCGCAAGACGTGTAGCTTGAAAAATACTTTATCTTTATTTCCCTTAATAAAATATAATTTAAAGTTTTTATGAAATTATATATTTTATTATGTCTGTGGATATTCCCACTAATCACAAAATGCGGACTAAAGTAACCTGCATTTTTAGATAATTAAGAAGTTTTTTATTTAAATGTGGCCACTGGCTACCCTGAATAAACTTTATAATATATTTTATATTTATTTTATCTGTGCTCTGCAAAATGTCTCCTGAGCTGTCCTATGCCGTTTGACGAGTGTTTTATTTTATTTTTGCTTAGTTTTCCTGTACTCTACTCTTACAAAATCTAGTTGGTGGGTGCTACAGGATTGTACAACTCGTGATACGTGCAAATGGAGCTGTGACACCTTTAGAACTGTGCGTCGTAAATCATAAGTTGAACCGACGCCTGTCACGCTTAATCACTATTTTGTGGTGGTCGTAATTGGTTCCTAGACGTCGTGGGGAATACCAAGTGGTGGTTGTGATCGATGGCGGTTTGAGTGGTGCCGCAAAGTGACTATTGGCGGGAGGGCGCGCTCCCGTTGTAGGTGACTCATTCGCGGTACGAGTGCTGCCGTAACCATGGACACGGATGATGGTGAATCGTCCAGCAGTGGACCTATGTCCAGCTTGAACAGCTTGTTCTCGTTTACGAGTCCAGCTGTGAAGAAACTGCTTGGATGGAAACAGGTAAGATTTTATCACTTTATACTAGATGTTTCTTAGAATTCCCTTCTGAACAGTATTTTCCAGAACCACAAAGAAGAGACACAAATAATTTTAGAAGAGAAACTTGTTAGTTATTGAATGAAACATTGAATATAATCTTTCTATATTGTAGACAAATTAAATGTAGTATAATTGGTACAGCCTTGCCAGTTTTTACTATTCAGTTACTTATATTTGCATATGCTTTAGTTATAAAGTGCACTTTGGGTACACTTAAAGTGCCATGAACAATCTTGCGAAGTATTTTATTTAACTGCCATCTAAGAAATAAACATCCTACATAATATAGTATCATTCCTATTTAAGAGTATATAATATATGAAAATGATAGATTGCAATCTGTTGTACTCATAGTCATGATAATGCTATATTTACACCTGTATGTGAGAGACATTAAGATAGAAAGAAGAAGGGGCTGCAAGCCTCTTGAAATAAGCCTTATTATTGTAAACACATATATAGTCTCAAGGTTCAAATATATATCATGATATAAATTTAAGCCTACCACAAATGGCTACATAGCCATTTGCATGTTTACCGAGTCCAAGTGCAGCAGCAGCAGGAATGTGTGGCAAGATATGGACAATTATTGCAAATGATTTTGCTGCTGTAAGATTTTATGAGCGAGTTCTATTTGTTATTCTATGGGTCAGGAACTAGCTAATAGTCAATGTTGTGGAAAACGTGCAATGCACAGTGTATACTGCACTGGGTAACTAGTTACATATTGGTTATATTTTCTTATTTATTCATGCTATATGATTGTATCTGTGTAACACAATTTTTGTATAATATAGGTATTTATTTTAAATTTTAAATGAAACGTCAGCCATGAATTTAAGTAGGTACCAGCATTTTAGTATTGCCAAAGCATACAAAGGAGGCTGTATCATAAAATTAGGCAATTTTATCCCAAATAATAAGATACAAAGTAACTTCTGTTATTTGGGCAACAAGTACAATAATATGGTCTAGCTTATATTACGTTATTACCATCATCAACATATAGATGGTTGCAATAGCATATGTATAACCCACACATGACTAATACTGCAAAAAATAATTTATTGTACAGCCAGCGCAAGAGACTTAGATCATACAGATCCTTTGCTGACAGCATAATGTCTTCTTAAAAGCCTGAGAACAGTTTTAGTAGGGTTTATGATCCAATCTCAGTTTTATCTGGAAGCCACCTTAACTTTCCTAACACTTTACTGGACCATGGTAGACACAATAGAAAATGTAGTTATGTGTGATACACTGGTCAGGAAAGTGGTTTATTTTGCTTGTTTTATTAATGTTACTCTCATCACTATGATTTGTTAATACACACTCCCATATATACTAATATTATAAAGCTGAAGAGTTTGTTTGTTTGGTTGCAATATGCTAATCTCAGGAACTATTGGTTCAAATTGAAAAAATCTTTTAGTATTGGATAGCCCATTTATGAAGGAAGGCTATAGGCTATATGACGACGGTACGACCAATAAGAGCAGAGCATCAATGAAAAATGTTGCAAAAACGGGCAAAATTCTCTTATGTGAAACAGACGAAGTTCCGTGGGTCAGCTATATAAAATAAGTTTGACAAAGATGGTCAAGAACAACTCATGGTAGTCTATCTGTCTTTACCCTATTAATCACAGTGGCACACTAGTACCATAATCACTAGATTATTAATTATGTCTAGTTGTCTAAGATTTGACAGATTAAAGCTGTGTATCTTAATTAAAAATATATTCTGTCATTGTGATTTTTTAGTGTGTAGAAGTAACAAACACACAAACTTGTTTAGTCAGGATTTGATAAGGCCATCAATAACAAGAGCCATTTCAAATAATTTACTATTTAATCTAGGCTGGGTAGGTATTGCATATGTCATATCAACATATTATAGTCAGCCTGTTTATATGTTTTAATTAGGCACAAATGTATTACACCCACATTTATCTAGTTTCATTATAGGTGATGCATAATGTAGGATTGTTTTGATACCAAACACCACGCACTGATGGCATGGTGGTATAAGTGGTTGGCTCTCTACTGCCACTACACTGTGTTGTGGGTTAGATCTCCAAACCAGACTAAAATTTGTGTCATCCACAAATAGTTGGTTTGAGTCTGGGTGTTATTTGTGTATGTTGTTTGAATATTTGTATGTAGGTGACCTGTGACACTGGAATTATACGTAAAGCTCGAGCTACCTACTAAAAAATTAAAAATAGTTTTGAAACACCCAACACAACCAATAGTGTACTTATGCTATAAGACTGATGAGACAGTATCAAAAGAGACTTATAAAAATATTCATGTATTTGTAGGTAATTTATACAAATACCTATTTTTAACCAAATTCCAAGTATATGATATTATTTTCGCCTTATCCTGTTGTGATAAAAAATATATTTTTGAACTATAATATAAATAAACTATATTGTAATAGTTACTTCAATATATTATGAATCATTGGGCAACAGTCAGTGAATTCTAAGAAATGGTGAATCATAATTCATAACACATAAATATTGATTTCTTTCAATGTTTTTATAGTAATATTCAACTCCCACTTTTATATAATATTGGATTTGATTGCATTCTGTATATTCCCAAAGTAGTAGGTGCATTGTACTAACATATTGCCACCTACATATTTACCCAGCCCGGAAATTGGACCCTTGAAGCTTATCTTGTGCAAACTTATGGCAAATAATATTATCTATACTATTTGTATATAATATTGTTAAAAAGTGTGCAAATTGTGTAAGAATGTGTATATGTGCAGAGAAACCTCCGAGTACACTGCACCTTTTTAAAATTTTCACTAATTTAGAAGTAATTTTCCAAATAGACATAGGCTATATATTATTCCCACCCCGGTCAAATAGAGGCAATTTGCATCTCAACCATAGTACATAAACATGTTTTACATTTCTTGGAAGCTATAAAATGACAAATGCATGTTTTACCTGCACTAGTTGGAGGCTTTACACATGATTAGAATCTATGATTAATAGTGTAGACTGTTGGCTATTGTTTCCTTCCCTAGTTAAAGCTTGTATTGCATAATTGTTCTTACATGGAAACACATTTATTTCTGTTATACAGTCATGGTCACAATCAAGCTTAGGGTCATCTTTTGGTAAGTTACTTTTGCTAGAATTTCGTGACAGAAACAATTTTTTGACCAACCAAAGAATAACCACGGAAGGCGAAAAAGGTGATGGTTTTGATCCCACATGGTAGTGGGTCAGCTTTCTTGTTTCCTTTACACGTCGAACTATCTTTGACTTCTTCTGAAACATTGCATGCCTTCAAGTCCCTACAGATCTGTTCACATAGTCTCGCGTCTTCCTCTAGATCTAATTCCGGGGACGAATAGTTCCAACGCTTGGTTGTGTATTTAATCGGGTGGTTTCCTCCTATATATACCATCTCAGCCTGATCCCGTGCAGTTTCTCTGCTATGTCGTAGACTCCAAGGCTTCCTTGAAAAGTGTCATTCCGGTTCTTATCCAACCTGGGCGCTGCACATCCATCTCAACACTTTTGTCTCGGCAACATAAATGACATGGATATGCCGCTGTGTGACAGCCGAGATTAAAGTGCCGTACATTGGGACTGGTCTTATAGACGATTTCTTTATGTTTTACTGTCTTTTTATCAAAGGTTACGTTTATTACTTCGCGCCACTTAAGTCATGCAGTTGTTATATATTGCTGAATGTTGTTTTATAGTAATCATTATAGAAACACAACACGGTACTTCCCCAGCCAAGCCGCACGAATTTAAATGAAATCTTTAGTTTATAGTCTTATAATTCGCTGTGTCCTTTATGATAAATAGCTTTGATTAAAAATCGGTAGCTGTGCTAGCATTACGTATAACTAACGAAAAAGGTAAGCAAATGCGTGTTTCAATAGAATGGCAGAATTAGGCTGTAATGTAATCGTTTAGAATTGTTTTTGCAAATCTTAGAATTAGCACTCACGATCAGGTGGGGTCACCTGATCGTAAGTATTCATTTGTTGTCAATATTTGACAATAAAAAAACACAGTAATTGGACAATAATATTCAAATTGACTATCTTCTCGGTCATCGTTCGTCAGTCCTGTTTGTCATAAGTCAAGTCCTAAAGCCCTAAGGGGCTTGGCGTTAATCCAACACAGCTTTACCTTAACGATTTCAATAAGGTTATTAATTAAGTTTGTTTTTAAATTACAGGGTGATGAAGAAGAGAAATGGGCAGAGAAGGCAGTAGATAGTCTGGTAAAGAAACTAAAGAAAAGGAAAGGCGCTATTGAAGAGTTAGAACGGGCGCTATCGTGTCCTGGAACACCCTCCAAGTGTGTCACTATACCCAGATCTCTTGATGGAAGATTGCAGGTTAGTAAAATATCAAATATCTCAGGTGTGCAAAACCCAGGTCTCGTAATTGAAGTCTGAATGGATAAACTTGGACATTCGCAAGCAGGCATGTTGGTGAGTCACACTTTAAACAGTCTCTTGTCGAGATTGATGGTCGTGACTTATGATTAACTTATTAAACTAAAGTTTGTACATCCGCAAAGGAAGGAATTTAGAGTTATAATTATAACATCCACATTTTGTCCACTATGCTGTTGTTCCCACACAGGAAAACTCATGGACACCAACTACGCCTGAGGCAGAAATCGTAGCATTAACTTATGCCACGACATAATCGAAGCAGTCTTATTAATGAGCAAATGAACTACAAACAACTTGGAGAACTGTTTATGTGAAATATGAAATAATTGCCACGAGAAAAACCCATCACACCATCCGGGTGTACTCTATCCTGTAGAACGAACACGAAATATGAATCTATACGTATATATCGCCTCTGCATAAGGCATCCTCAGGACCATTTGGCAACGAATGAACAATTGCATTATTTTATTACAAAGGATTTTCGCGAAGTAACACATAATACGATTCTATTTAACAATAAATCACTGCAATATGTTTAAAATTACTCATAGTTCTAGTGAAATCATGTTTTCGCTATCATTAAACTGAAGTCTATTTTGCCTTTTGCTTTCCAGGTGTCACACCGCAAAGGTCTACCCCACGTGATATACTGCCGCGTATGGCGCTGGCCTGACCTCCAGAGTCACCACGAACTAAAACCCTTGGAGATCTGCCAGTACCCCTTCAGCGCCAAACAGAAAGAAGTATGCATAAACCCTTATCATTACAAGCGCGTCGAGAGTCCTGTGTTACCACCAGTGTTAGTACCCAGACATTCAGAGTTCGCCCCAGGACATTCTCTGCTACCTTTCCAAAGGACAGCGGAACCTTCTATGCCCCATAATGTTTCATATTCTGGATCAGGGTTTCCACCTTCAGCTAGTTCAGAACTGCCTGATACTCCTCCACCAGCCTATTCTCCACCCTCGGATGACACGGAACCTCCTGGGGAAGTCGCTCCTGTGTCTTACCAGGAACCTTTATATTGGGCATCTGTAGCCTACTATGAGTTGAACTGCCGCGTAGGCGAGGTGTTCCACTGTAACTCTCATTCGGTTGTCGTCGACGGCTTCACGGATCCTTCTAATAACAGCGACAGGTTCTGCTTAGGTCAACTTAGTAACGTCAATAGAAATTCCACCATCGAGAACACCAGGCGTCACATAGGGAAAGGAGTACATTTGTATTACGTTGGTGGGGAGGTCTATGCAGAATGTCTTTCTGATGCAGCGATATTCGTTCAAAGTCGCAACTGTAACCATCACCATGGTTTCCATCCGTCAACCGTTTGTAAGATACCCCCTGGATGCTCCCTCAAGATCTTTAATAATAGAGAATTCGCGCAGTTATTGTCTCAAAGCGTGAACCATGGGTTTGAAGCGGTCTACGAACTGACTAAGATGTGTACGATCCGGATGTCATTCGTAAAGGGTTGGGGTGCGGAGTATCATCGGCAGGATGTGACGTCGACCCCGTGCTGGATCGAGATTCACCTTCACGGACCCCTTCAGTGGCTAGACAAAGTTCTCACACAGATGGGCTCGCCGCATAATGCCATATCGTCCGTGTCTTAGCCACGTCCCAGTAAATCGACGACCCCCACCGTTCTTTTGGTTATCCGGTATTAAATTTTTCTCAAAATCATTTCAACCATTGCATTTTCTATTTTATATGACAGAATATTTTTTAATAATATCTTTTATGATTTGTGTGTAAGCCCCAATTGGCATTTTACGATTATGCAGCTCAAGCCATGTGTCCAATTTATTGAAACGTAATTTAGGCGTAATATTAAATAAAGACATTAAGGTTTATTATACATACTCGTCAATATAATTTATGACAAGGTATTAAGATATTATTGGTGTAAATAATGCTTAAAAACTTTTTTTTGGTAATGTCAAGCACAAAAGTGTATGTTCGCCATAAATTCGTTCGATATTGATGATATTATATAATTAGTATATTATAAATATATTATTAAATAAGACATATTAATAAGTTTCATATACATTATTATAGTTAGCTTAGATTTAGTATGATGCAATTTTTATTTTAACTGACTTTAAAATGACTTTGGTGTTGTGGCTCACTGTGTAAATTAATATACATGCCCAGTAAAATCAAATCTTGTAAATTAACATCATGTAACACAATTATAAAAATGTTATGATTTATAATTTTTTTTTAAATATATAATTATAATTTTGTTTTAATTTATAGTTACACTGCATGAGCCACACCACCCAACTTGACATAGGATAATGATGGATATGTGTTCTATATATTACAGTAATTGTATTTATAAATACCAAATAACATGCTTTGACCTCGCAACACTGACTTAAAAGATCTTGGAATAATTAACAGACTGTGTTGTGTTCGAATTTACTTGTACAAAGTGTTAAACTGAGATTGGCACAGAGAGTATATTCTGCATATTATAAGAATATTGTATTGTTAAGTCCTAAAAGAGTATACGGCTGGAATATTCAAGGGAACAAATTGAAGAATGTTATGACAAAACACAAATCAATAATTGATTCTTGCGCTTGTGTTTCGCGGTTTCGCGTTATGATTATAATCATGTGTGTATGTTACGGCAAATAAGTGATGGCAAAGATTTTCATTAGTCTAATTGTGTATATTGCGAATTAAAAAGAAAAAGGCAGTGTTGCAAGTGTCGAAAATAATGTCAATTTTGGTAATAATTTTAAATCGTGCCATCTAAAGTTGACGGAGTTTATTTTGTCATGTAAATTGTAAAATCTGAATGTTGCAGTTGTTTATTGATCGTAGATTTTTTTATATTGTATATTTTAATTTTTATCTTTTTTCGGACCCATAAATTCAGATGCGAAAATTAATGCAATTTTTTTAAAGTAGTTTAAGTTTAACAGATTCTCAAAAAACCAAATCAGGGGACATTGTACAGAGTATAGATATGATTGATCTCAAAATATTAATAAGAAAAGATTTAGTTCCTCAAAAAGAGCGATTGTTAAATGTCCCGGTCTTAGTAGTGCAATTGATTAAACTTATATATTTTTATCGAAATATTACATCGACTAATAACTCTGCTTTTTCTTTAAATAACTTGGCGAGACAAGTGTAAATTTATTAATAACCCTTTGAATGACGACTAGATTAGGGAATGTGCAAAAAATGTTTTTTTTTACGAAAGAGTTCTTTAATTATAAAATGACGTCAAGAAATACCAATAATCTCTAATCGTTCAACGACATAATTATAATAATAAAATCAAATTGGTGACTTTAATGTATGAAATGTTAATCAACATTTGTAAATATATAATACCAAACTCTACATTCAAAGGGTTTAAATACTTTTCTATAACACCAAAAGTGCCCCATTCTTCAATTGCTTCAGTGACTAAATAACTGCTACTAACACGAAGTAACATTATAACTTACAGTTATTACTGAAAATAACTAATATACAAATATATATTATCTCTAACCCTTAATATATAACACAGATAAATAAAAGGGTTAATAACTTTGAGCTTGTTAGTATTTTCATAAATTCATATAAAATATTATATATTTATATTATCTGGAATATATAATTATATAAATATAGTCACTACAATATTTTGTGCCATACAATAACGTGTCGCCAACGCCATAACACCAGTGACTTTGTAAAATAATAATAATTATTATAATAGTGTTGTACCGCATACCGCGAAATTATATAATAAAAATAATAATGTATTCAATATAACCATAAACAATACTTTATAATGTAGCATAATTAAATTATGATAAATGTTAGATGTTCACTCATTTTTGGATAAGACTATTATAACTAATAAAAATTATTAAATGGAATAAGGAAAAAGGATCTTTACTGTATTTTAATGAATCCAGTGATATAATAATTTCAGGTAAACAATGTGCTGCTACAGGTGTTTAATACAAGTATTTTATTAAACTCCTTTTTAATATAATATTTTAAAAGGAAACGGATCACTGTTTAAAATACAGAACACAAATGAAAATGAAATAAGCAGAAAACTACTGCATATATTATAATTAACTAGTACTTTTTCAATTCATGTCTTAAAGTAAAATGGATTGTATCACATATTATTCACTTAAAACATTGAACGAATATCAATATGATATCTCGTAATAATTTATTCAATACCAACAAGGTTTATTGAACCAACCAACAACTTTAGTTGTGCGGTACCTCACTATTATTTTCGAATAAACACATTTTTGATAACTAATTAGCCTGTCAGAGTGTGCCTAAATGTCTGAGACTTGTATAACCGTCCACGATAATAGCTGAACTTTCGTATGGATTTAATAAAATTATAGGTATATTTTTATTGATATAATTATAACGGCTTGTAGTGTACCAAATACTTAATATATTTAGTGCTCTAAGCAGCAAGAGAGAATACGACTTTAATATATATTAGCCAACAACGAAACTAAAAGATGTGGTCGTGTTTGAGTATACGTTATTACACCACAAGTCTTTAGAAAATTATAGCAGCAACATAGAAAAGCCATTTTAAGATTCACGAATAAGGTGCATTTTTTTAACTTCAAGAATTGAGCAAACACTAAAAAGTAAAATAAAAAAATGCCCGTTGTTTGATTGTTTCTAAAGTTCCCCGATTCAAAGGAATTACGACTAGAGCGGAAGTTGTCATTTAAAAAATAAATAAGAAAGACGGAAATCAATTTAAAGAAAAACGTGATATCGTAATTTTTTTTAATATGTTCAGTTTCATTATTGCCAAGGTTAAACTCTTAACATCAGGATTCGGTTTGTTGATACGGCTTTCAGAAGCGTACGAAAATGTATGTTAGTATTCACACGTATACGTGCTAACCTAATGCAGTACGCACTTGTTTTCCCCTTACAACCAATTCGTTTAAACTTAAGACTATAGCTATATACGGCTACGTCTGTATATATATAAGTAGCTATGCCCGCGGTTTCACCCGCGTTTATGATTACTGCGCCGCTCTCGTGAGTCGCAGCGTGATGTTATATAGCCTATAACATTCCTCGATATATAGGCTATCCAACACTAAAGGAATTTATAATTTCGAACCGGTAGTGTCTGAGATAAGCGCGTTCAACCAAACAAACAAACAAACTCTTTAGCTTTATAATATTAGTATAGATATATATAGTTATCGAGTGAAATATAATTATTATTTACCATCCGAAAATTCAGCTGTTTTTAATATACAGTATACACTAAATAAATGTATACAATTCATATTTTAATTTACAATGTTATTTCATATAGACGAACATATAAGCTTGTTGTAACAAACGTACACGCAAATTTATTATATAATATTATATATAGTGCCTTTTATAACTTGAACTTTTGACGATTGCCTTATTATTTTCATTTTTACGAGAATAGTATTCATATACCTATTTGGAAATATGATATTGCATTTTTATGTTTTTTATTATTATAGTTTGACCATAATTATGATAGTGCCTACTCGTAATTTTAGTATAAATACCATTTATATGCCTTATTTTTTCGAAATCATATTATATTTTAATGGTGTCAAAAGTAATGGGTGATCCTATATTGGCTTAATTAACAAGAAATTTTATATATAAAATTGTTTTGATTTAATAAATAATTTGTTTAAAATGGTTAATTATTTTATATTTTAAAATAAAATACATGTATACTTTCTTTTTATATAATGCTGATATTGTGATATGCATGAGGATTATTCTATTACTTTTTACACCAGTTCATGTATTGTCTGTTAAAAATCGTAGAAATCTGTAAACTTGTAGCTGACGATATTAAATTGTATATTTAACTGATTTTAGTTAGATTGTACTGAATAAAATTTAACTTAAATTAACTTTTACTATTTCGTGTTTCTTTTTAGTGTTAAATATTTTGGACTTAATTTACTCCCATATATAAAATTATCCAAAATTTATATATTTATTTTTCCATGTGATGAAAGTGAATGAAGCCAGAGAAGTGTGTCAGGATCGTAGCAAATGGAAATCCGTAGTCTCTGCCTACCCCTCTGGGATACAGGTGTGAATCTATGTATGTATCAAAAATGTAATTGTATAATATGTGAAATAATAGAAAAATATCTCGGGCACTGTCTCCGCTAGGAACCTCATTGTTACATGAATAGATCCTTTCAACAGCATGACTTTTTATTGTAAACCTTGTGACAAAGGACTGTGAGCGCCTTTCAAAAAAAAAAAGCTTGTGAAATGAACATTGGATATTTATTCATTTGTATAAATATAATATATGTATAAGTTCAGTACAATCTAATCTAAAAATAAAAATACTAATAATGGTTATTTGTGCGTCTGAATGTGTTAAATCTATGTTTAAGAGTGAAATGTATTGTACATAATGTATTGCGGTCGTGTGGACATGTTTGTTATGATTTTGTTTTGCTTGTTTTGGATTTGACACCACTATTCTTAACACCAGTAATCTAAAAAATATCTCTTCTAGGTATTTGTAGAGATACCAGAGTCATTTTGATTTGTTTCGCTATAAGATAGCGTCTACGTTTATCTGCAATGTTGGTAATGCGTAATACAGACGGCCATAGACTACGATAGCCGCTTACCATTGAGTTTGTATGCATGTTTAGTGTCTACACTACATATATTAATATTTGAAGAGGACCAGTTGTACCCCTTTTTTAGGCATATTACTCGTACAGGGGTGTATGAGATTTGGCATCGTAAAAATTATAGGGAGTAAAAGTGTAAAAGCTACAATATATTATATTAAAAGAAAATGTGTTATTGTCAAATTTAGTCTACTGGGTAGCCTTATGACTATAAAAATGAAATATTAAACATTAGATGCCGTCTTCATTTAAATTACTACTTAGATCTAAACTAAATTTAAATCAAATCGTTGCTTAAGACTACATTGCATCTCTATAAGCATAAATACTGCTCAACTGCAGTTATTACTAAACATACGAGACGTAAAATTTTTGAACGATTATTATTAACCATCATCGAATTACGCGATAATTGTACGGCGATAGAATGTAATAATTATAGAGCTAGACTGATCAATTACAGAGTGCTACACATTAGAAATGTTGAACCGTACGATTGCTATTATTATGTTCTTGCGAAATTACTTACAACATTCTGTAACGATAACTAGAATTCAGTATAAGACAGGCTGTTTATTAAAGTGTCGAGTTTAGAAAAATATATGATTTTGCTCTTTGGTGTAGTGTTGTAAGCGTAAACATGTGCAACTACTTTGAGGTACCGCGATTTTCTGTTCAGTAATGCTTCGAAGCGGGATGAATTCTGGCTTCGTGGGCTGTAAACTGCAATTGACTTTTATTTTTTAAATTGTTTATGATTGAGGAACCGGCGTGCAACCTGTTCGTAAGCAGTAGCTACGTAGCTTATGGACGTGGGTGTGTTTTCTTGGCGTTACAAAAGCAATGCAAAGAAAACAACCAAGCGGCTGTCTATCATAACAAAATAGGAATGTATACATGACAGTACGAACTATAGCTATCACGTCTCGTTTTTTTTACAGCCAGAGCAATGATTTGAATTTTTTGTGAGAGCACTATTAAATAAAATATGTTTTTAATTTTTGTATGGTGTCAAATTCAATACGTTAGTTTGTCTGTTAATTTGTGAGAATGTAAGTGTAGTGTTGGTATTTTGGATTTATAATAAGTAAGAAGGATATACTCTTCAGCCAGTGTGACGTCAATAGAAATCTAAAATATACCGTTTAAAATTACAAATAACCACTTCGTATGTGTATTAAGCTATATTGTTTTCGTTGCAACGATAGCCATCGCTCTGGCCATTACTATCATTATGTAATTAATATGGTTGACGCAGCCTTAATGTGTAGTCTGGAATGTTACATAATAAAATTTTAGCAGACTAATTGTATACATTGTAGGTCAAAAATAAGCTTAGGTTATGCAGCGTCGTTGCAATCACTAATTCACAAACAAGAGAATTTGTATTGCATTTAATGTGTTCATGCCAGAGCGGTGGTATTGGCCGTTATGACAAATAATAAATCTACTGATCAATGTAAAGCAATTCTAAACACAACCAATAATAATGGAAAGTAATGTCAAAGGTTGAATACGTAGCGATTAGACCACCTGCATGAACAAATTTATATAAAAATCTTATGTAGGGACAATCGAGACTTTATGAATTAATTGAAGTCAAGTCTTAAATAAAAGTAATCCGAAATCGAAGTCTTACGCTACTGCATGTGATTCTAAAAACTGGCGGTCTTGTTTAGTAATGTACGTACGAATACGAAAGCACTATACACAAGTGCCGCTGCGTTCTTGACCATGCAAATTAAGTATCTCGTTGTGCACAATTGCATACTATTATTCGAATATCATCCGAATAATAGTATGCGCATCACTAGTCGAATTTTCCATTGCCTTGGTAGTGTTATAGTTTGCTGGTGTGCTGTCAGTAATAGTTACGTTGTCTTCGGAGAGCACAAGCGAAGTGTTAAATGGCAATACAAATAAATTTAGTCATTATTTGTATTGTAAGTCATACTAAAATTCAATTTTACTAATTTGTTTAACTAAAATCGGGTTTTCCTATTTACAGAAAACCTGGGATTAATAACTATCTACTAAAAGCATAACGAAGTCTTTTCTATATTTTATAGACGTCATTTTTGCTTTTTGTGGTGTTAATGTTTTGACTATTAACAGCTGTCAAGTGACGTCACAGTTGATGAAGAGTATGGTGTACAAAATTGTGAACATTTCCTTTCGCTCTATTTACGATAAGATAGGTATAAGCGCATAGAAGCCATTGTTCATGTAATTTTTAGTATATTTTTCTCTGTTTAGCAATTAATAAAAGTTTCTTTTATTGATATATTTGGATTTTTATTGCAGCTTCATAGAAATCCGTACCTTATTTTGTTCGTTTTTAAGAGAAATGAAGGATATACACCCCTATTCGAGATTACCTACTATTTAAAAGTTGTTATATACCAGTTAGCTTAATCGTTTTAACGTCAAATAAATATTTAAAGTAATACGTAAATATAATAATATATGTTGGCAGATAATATTATAAAAACTTTAAGATAGTATCCGAGTTATGCTTCGCGCTTGTTCCAACAAATGCACGAGACTAACTCCGCCTTAGTTTCCAGAACTAAACTGACTTGCTAATTGCTATCGTGCGAGGTAGACTGTTGCAACGTTCACGGTGAGACTGCAAAATATTCTGTCGCAGTATTACAGCTGTTTGGCAACACAATAGGAACTAAAAACAGTGCCATTAAATCATATAACGAACGAAACGTGTAACAAGTGAAATAATATGCAATTATCGGTTACCGTATCGTATGTGTCTCGAATACAAGTGGCGGCGGGCGGTGTCATGGCCGCCGGCGCACGCGCGGTGCACTTCAATGCGGTGAAAATTTGGCGCGTGAAAACGTTTATATTTGATTTGACAATTTGTGACAACTGTTTTGAGGCTAATGGTAGTTGCAGTACTGTAGCCGATAGATATACTGCAGAAATGTTCATGATGTAAAATCCTTTCTGACAGATGAAGAGTTGCAATAAGCAGATATGAACCACCCGGATTTGTAACTAAATTGGTAGGTATTGTAAAGAATAAATATTCCTTTGTCGTTAAATGGATAAAGAATTACTTGGATATCTTTTTCATAGGATACTAGTTTTCCCCTGCGGCTTTGCCCGCGTGGATTCCACGGGATCACATATTATCGGAATAAAAGTCCGTTCCCAGAATGCGATCTAACTTCTTGCTAAATTTAATTAAAATGGGTTTAGTAATTCAGTTGCCGAAGTGTAAAAGTCAGACAAACAGCTACTTTCGCATTTATAATATAAGTATGGATTAACAGGAAACATGAAATCCTACGGATAGGTATCACTGGTTTTCTAAAGCTGGGACAAAACAGAGACATCAGCGAAAGATTGTGGACACATTCCCATCATATTCCTTCATTAATCACGTGTGTGTAGGTGGGCCCTATAATATCTATACACGCCTTGACTGTATACCTATATACGCTAATGCGAACAAGGCAGTTGTTGTTGGAGTAATGTAAGTAGCGATCTTCGATCAATAATAGACTAGATACATAATCCCATACAAAAGTCCTCTTTAAAACTGTCGCCAATTGTGAGTGTAGGTAATTCTAAGAATTCTAGTTAAAATAAATATACATTAATGCAAATTCAACCTTAAATCCAATACTTAAAGTTGCATTCACAAAGCTATGTACAAAAAGCAATAAATTTTTACGACCTTTGTTCGCTGCTCAAATCACATCAAAACAATTTAAATCTTATACGCATGTTTTAAAGTCTAAATTACAAATTGCCAAAAATAGTAATAACAATTTACAATAGTTGGCGCGTTGTTGCATACGTTGGTCAAACAATCATAATATTTGGTAATTGATTCATATTTACTATTTAATTAGGTTTTTACTTTATGAAAAATACTTAATGATATAAACTTACCGAAAAAAGATATTCCTTCCAAAATCTCGGTGTTACGGTGGTTATTTGCACAATTTTTGAACGCACACTGCGGCATTTTGACGTCTTAATGTTGGCTATGATTGGATCATACTAATTTGAAATAAGAGCACAACCGTATTTGTGCTCTTATTTTTCGGCTCGTTTTTGAAGCGCTTACCGGACATCTAGTGTATTATTGATCAAAGGTAGCGATGTATAAAAATAAGCGTTCAAATATTTAAAATAATTGGCAATACTAATAATAATGTCCTCCAGACCGAATTTCGGCCACGGCGGCCAGTCTTAACGGAGACTGGCCATCCGCGCAGAAGATATAGTGCACAAGTGAGTGCGCAAACACAAGTGCACTCTCTGTTCCCTAACTCTCATGACCCGATGGGACGGTAATCCGACATGACCGGAGAGAGATCAGGCGCAGGACCAACGGCTTTACGTGCTTGCCGAGGAACGGGGAGGCTGCTATTGAGATTTCTTAACTGAAAAACCCAGTAACTTTTTGTTGGCCCGACCTGGGATTCGAACCCGAGATCCCATGCACAGCAGTCGTATTCACTACCGCTGCGCCACGGAGGCAATATTACATAAGTACCAATGTTGCATTATAGATTGCGCAAAATAAGTGTACATTGAATTCGAATACAATTTTACACATTACTAAATGTACCTACCTACTGGTAAATAAAGGTCAAATTAAAGATGACGAAGTTACGGTAGACAATTGCACCCACTTTTCTTATTGAATAGCGAGTGACCGTTTAAATGTATTCGGTAAGTTATCCGATTACCGTAAAAGGACATTGTGTGGTTCGCATAATAATAAGGATTAGGTAGTACAAGGTATCGCTGTATCTGCATACTGTTTCACAGTCTTTTGTTATTGTGACCAATGACATGGGCTATTCTTTTAGTTTTATTTAAGCTTAACATGTCCTAGGTATGCCAGTTGGTATGTAGGTAAGTAAGTATGTTGTAGCACAGAACGTGTGGTACCAAGCCACTGTCGTTTTGCGTAGAGATGCACAGTGTGCAAGTGTGGTTTGTAGGAATGCAGATTATTCTATGCAATCGGTTTGGGTTATCTACGTGTTTTTACTATTCGAATAAAGTTGTTGGTTTTACCTATTATTATTATTATCCTATATAGGCCAGTCAGTGCAGACCGGCGACACTTCGACCCAGTGGGACCTTTTGTGTCGACACTCTCCCAATAACGACTGCCATAGATGTTCATGGCGACCGGGACCAACGGCTTAACGTGCTCTCCGAGACACGGAGCAGGCGATAATTGTCAATCAATACGCACATAATTTCGAAAAGTCATATGACTTCCGAAAGTCAGATGTGCGCGACGTGGGTTCGAACCCGAGACCCTCTGCATTGCAGTCTGTTGGTCTCCCCACTGAGCTATCGCTGCTCTTTGGTTTTACCTAAATATTTAGTCAATAAAATGTCACAGATGTTTCGCCTACTCTTGATATTCTTTGCGTCACATTATGCTTCCTTGCTTAAACTCTTTCTGTATTGACTGCACAGAAAGCGAAGTCGTTTAAACGGCCAGCCTGAGAGTGCGTTTAATGTTGTGTGTTCGTTTCGCACACGGGACAAAGAGCTATCCACAAATAATTGATTGTTCCTAATCTTCTATACAATTCAGTTGTTAATGTCTCTACCAAACTTACTTCCAAGTCGGTAGTCAACATTAAACATTTTCTACAGTTACCATGGCAGTAATACTTGATTACTGTGATTATTCTCAAAATGACAATAGAGTGAGGTGACAATTTTTAAGGAGTAGTACAACAGTTAACACCTTTCCTTAGGATGGGTGTTAAGTAATAGGGGTTTAAATATAAGTTGCCGGTTTGTATGAAGAAAATCGATAACGTTGTGGTTTTTATATTATTTCATCAATATTTTGAATGGCCAATTCGAATACTATGTTTATTGTTCATGTAGATATCTATAGGAAAAATTTTACAATTGGCATTCATGCAACTATACCTATAGTTGCTTGTATTCAAGCCACTATGGCTGACGGCAATTTCTTAGCTATAGACTTAATATTAATTTAAGTCCTCTGATGAATGTACTATCGACTCCAGCGACGGATGACCACTCCTAAGGTTAAAATCGCATAGCAGGACAACACTTGGTACCCGTACCCGTGACACGCCCCTTTCTTTGTTTGAGTTTTTTTACACTTTATATTTGTTTACTGATTCTAAGGCGATACAAACTCAACTGGTCAACATGTGCAAGCGAACATTTTTCTGAAATGGTCATCCGTCGCTGGAGCCGATAGTACATACATAGATAGCACTAACGTCTGTGCTGTCCTATGACACAAATATTAGGTACTCTAGTGCGAAAGATGTCTTTCAATGAGCGGCATAAAAACTGTTCCAAAAAGTGCGGTACCTACAATGAAATCACTAGGTAGGTACCAGTTCCAAGCTCCGTTTAAGATGACGAATGGTTATAAAATAAACGAAGTCATTTCGTTGTTACTTTTTGATGTAAATAAAACATGCACATACGAACCACTACGGCCAAACAATTTATGCATTGTAATATTCCTTATTCAGTCAGCTGCCTTCTGTCGTATGCATGATCTGTGGTAGGTAGGTACAGACTATGACGTGCATTGTGCAGTTGACGGAAATGACTTATCTAGAGAAGGCGGAACAACTCTTTCTGGCCTTGTGTCTACTTATTTTTTATTTATTTTATATTCTGAGAATATTTGACTGCATATTGTTATCATATTAAATCTTTCCAAAGATTATTTCCTTAGAGTTTTTTTAATTGAAAGACAAGGTATCGTTGGTACTTATTTATTTTCGTACCTAAGTAGAGCAGTCGTTTTATTTTTATGGAGTTTCCGAGAATATCGTTGTATTACAGTATAAAGTTAGACTGTGGTTGTATTATGTCTAGGTGTACCTACTTGATTGATTACTACTGCTGGATTTATATACATACTAGTTTTCTCCCGCGGCTTCGCTCGCGTAAATGTACTTTAGATTAGGTTAGGTTTGCAACAGTTCTTTTTTCTGGATGAAAGGTACCCTATGTCCTATTCTGTACCCCTGACAACGTGTATGCAAAATTTCATGTTGATCGGTTGAGTAGTTAAGGCGTGAAAACGTAACAAACAAACAAACAAACAAACTCATTTTCGCATTTATAATATTAGTAAGGATCATAAGTTTATTATATCCATGGTAAGGATGTATCTACCAATTTCTTGCTTTGAAGGTAGAGAACAAAAGTATAGGTATCGTATCTGTGTAACGTAAATGTTCGTTTTTCTGAACCGACAAAGTGTTATTGGGTTTTTCTGTTCGGCAATTATCAATAATTATTGAACCTAAGCAGAATTGGCTACATATATTATGAATATCTACAGGCTGTCCTAGAAGTCGACGTCAAGCCGGTATCAGGTAACAGGCTAAGTTATAATAGCTTAGTTAAAAAAAACGACGATCTTTTTACTCCTGTTACTACATATATTTACTTTTTGAATTATTTTTTATTTGTTATGTAGAATACGTAACTTAGTTTTTTAAAATTTTTTTCTGATAGCTATTATAACTTAGCCTGTTACCTGATTCCGGCTTGACGTCGACTTCTGGGACATTCTGTATATAATATCAAAACTGTATATAAACTGTTCCACTACAAGGCACGGGCTTCTTCTCAGGGTGAGAAGGGTCAGGCCACCACGCTGTTCTAGTGAGGGTTGACAAACTTCTCATATCTTCGAGAACATTTTGGAGAACTCGCAAAGATATCGGTTTTCTCACGATAAAAGCACGTGATAATTACCTAACTATATCTATAAATATTATGTCCACCAAATTCTTCAGCTCGTCCTATAGAAATGAATCCACACTGGCGCCGATTCCATAGGGTCTGGGTGCCAGATCACCCCAATTCCTATCGGTAGAATGAGCCCCTAATATTTTATTCTATGCTCTGGGTGATCGCTACGAACTGTATGAACTACATTCGTTAGTTTTCATTTTAATTATCGATAAATAATCGAGTAGCGGTAGTCTGGTGGGAGACCGTTGGACTGCCACGCAGGGATCTCGAGTTCGATCCCAAGGCACGCATCTCTGACTTTCGAAATTATGTGCATATTGAAATAGTTAGGTAATTGCCGCATGCTTTATCGGTGAAGGAAAACATCGCGAAGAAGCCTGCATGTCTGATAGTTCTCCATAATGTTCTCGAAGATATGTGGGTCTGCCTGTCTGTAAGTCTGCCAAACCGCACTGGGCCAGCGTGGTGGTCTATAGCCTAACCTTTCTTATTCTGAGAAGACGCCCTCGCCTGGCAGCGGGACAGTTTAATACAGGGCTGATATTATACGGAGTGTTTGTAAGATCGATGCAAAGCCGTAAATCGGAGCTAGTATAGACTATGTAGAACCATTTGAACCATACTTGTCTTAGACGAAGTGTGACAATTTTTTTTTTAGGTAATTTTAATGATTTTTGATGACAAAACCCAAAATTTTGCAGTTAGTTGGAAGTAATGGCCAGTTTAAAAGATATATCATTTATTTTTTATGTTATTTTATTGAAGTAATATTTAAACAATCTAATGAATCATGATTAAAGTATATGAGTCAAGAGACAATTTTTTTACAGACATTTGAAGTGAATTATTTTTTTAAAGATTTAAATAAAGCTGTTTTTGAAGGCTTTAATAAAAAACACGGATGGTGCTTTTTTTTGTTCAAACATTTTTTTAAACATGCCTGTTTATTGACCTCTCTTTTGAGGTATTAACTACGCGGATAGCTCACAAATTGTTGAAATTCGGACCTTCAAACCAAATTGAGGGAGAAAATTAAAAATTTTGCCAAACGAGTTTCGTGCTTTAAAAAATACTTTTTATGTTATAACCTTCATAAATGGGCTGAGAAACAGCATAATCCACATTGGAAAAAGCAGAAGACCGTTCAACGAAAATTCTCGGTCAATGTGTGGGCCGGAGTAATTGGCAGAACACTGATAGGGCCTCATTTCTTGCCAGATAATTTGAATGGCAACAATTATTTGGAATATCTACAAAATGATCTTCCAGAGCTTGTAGAAGAATCCGGGGCCCCGATATTCACTACAGACCGAGAAATAATCTTTCAACAAGATGGTTGCCTAGCGCATTGGACATTAAGTGTACGGGTCCACTTAAATAATTGCTTCCCTAACAGCTGGATCGGTAGAGATGGGCCTATACCTTGGCCCGGCCGATCACCCGACCTGAATCCGCTTGACTTTTTCGTGTGGGGTCGGGCCAAAGAACTAGTTTATACGAATGTGGAAATCAACACAAAAGAAATGATTGACATAATTAATTCAGCGTTTGAAACGATGAAACTGGAGATAAAGTTAAAAATAACAACAACTGAAGTGAGAAAATGGGCCCGTGCTTGTGTTAGGAACCACGGTGAACATTTAGAAAACGAATAATAAATTATTTTAATAAAAAATTGGTTTTAATTATTCCGCCTATAAATTTTAATTTTCGCCCTCCATTTGGTTTGTAAGTCCTAATTTCAACAATTTGTGAGCTATCCGTGTAGTTGATACTTCAAAAGAGAGATCAAGAACCAGGCATGTTTTTAAAAATGTTTGAACAAAAAAAGCACAATCCGTGTTTTTTTTAAAGCCTTCTAAAAACAGCTTTCTTGAATCTTACAAAAAAATAATTCACTCCAAATGTCTGTAAAAAAAATGTCTCATAACTCAGATACCTTAATCATGATTCATTAGATTGTTTACACATTAAACCATAAAATAACATAAAATATAAATGATTTATCTTTAAAAATGGCCATTATTTCCAACTAACTGTAAAATTTTGGGTTTTGTCATCAAAAATCATTAAAAATAGCTAAAAAAAAATTTTCACACTTCGTCTAAGACAAGTATGGTTCAAATGGTTCGACATAGTCTATACTAGCTCAGATTTACGGCTTTGCATCGATCTTCCAAACACCCTGTATAATACCTATCGATATTACGGTAACCCAATTAATCATAACTAGCGGTCGCCTAGTGCTCGAAATTCGACCAAAGTTTGCCTGTAAGACATGCTGATATATGTCATTAAATATTGATATATGTAACCATAGTTACGCGCTTCGACTGCGTGTGTCAAATGCATGGTTGTGTGCGTGTAGTGGTTTTCCATTAATTTAACGTATTTCTAATGCATATTTTATAAAAATATTAGGATTCGCCCCTCCTTCTTCATATAAACTTTAACTGTGCCAAATTTCATACTCCTTCGTCCGCGCAATTTTCGTAAAAAGGGGTACAAAGTCTTTGCTTCACGTATTAATTTATAGATTACCTAACTATATAATTTTTCAAAGTTTAAATTAACAAAGATTATAGCTTTCCGATATTTTTATGAAGTTGACGTCCTTGTAGGTATACACTAAGTGCCTAAGTACTTAGATGTAGTACATTTATTCCAATACATAGATATGTATGTAGGTGGATCTGTAGGTCATTCAACTTTGTGTTTCAGACTGGAACGTTTGACATTACACTACACGCAATAAGATTAAGTAGATACCTACAATAATTTATGACCAGTTATGTAAGTAAACATATCACTTATTATTTAATCTTTTGTTACTTACTAGAGTTACACAACTTTTTAATTAGAGGAAATAGTGTTTATGATGAATTGCTGACAATTTGGGCTATGGATGAATTAAAATTTTATTATAGGTAGGTGCTTATTGTGTAATTATACCCAGTGTAACGTAGGCTTTTGAACGCATGCGGTGTTAAATGCCTTCGACAAGGGTCTACATTTATAAAATTTTCTAAATAGGCACGTCACCTATATTATAATTGAAACGGATAAGCAGAAATCCTTAAGCTAGGCCACACTAAGAAATCCTTAAGCTAGGCCACACTAAGAAATCCTTAAGCCAGGCCACACTAAGAAAAGGCCTATGCCTAGCAGCGGGACAATTTATAAACGGGCCCAAAATTTTTTTTACTTATACTAGTTTCTGACCATTTGTATTAATCTAGAACATTAAATTAAATTAAATTAAAAATGGTTTATTACTGCAAAACATTACAAAAAGGAAAACATAAATACATGGTCTATTTGTGGTCCCTTATTCTTTCTAAATCCATCGAGGTAAATAGGGAAATATCTTATCAGATTTTAATATTTAGGTATAATATTAGTGGTACATCCTAACTAATATTATAATAGCGAACATGAGTTTGTTTGTTACGTTTTCACGCCTAAACCACTGAACCGATCATCCTGAAATTTTGCATATACGTTGTCAGGTGTACAGAAACGGACATGGGCCACCTTTCATCCCGAAAAAAATTACTGTCCCCGAGGAAAACAACAAAAACGTTCTTATGATAATAGATGGCGCCACGTTTCTTCGAATCATGATTGAATTATATTATTACAAGCAGAGTACAACCCGAATTGATTGTCAAATTTTAAATTAAAATTGCCGCGGACAAAAGCTAGTATTAAATATATCATGTATAATATATTGGTTATGGCCTGACCCTTCTCACACTGAGAAAAGTCCGGTGCCCAGCAGTGGGACAGTTTAATACAGAACTGATATTATCATAATTACAATTAAACCTTTGGACACAAAGTACCTACATCCTTTGGACTTGCGGCCATGAGATTGTGGGTTCGAATTCCGGACGAATTCAGGTGTAGCTGGATGGATTAAGAAGAATATAAGTCATATGTAACCCATATATCTAGTTTTCCCAGAATCAAATAGGACGCATATCCCTCCGCGGGGGCGGGCGCGGAGGGATTATGCGCCTCTCAAACCTGGTGCTGATCGGGTGGCGGGCAATGAAATCAAACAAACAAACTATTCAGCTTTATAATATTAGTATAGACTACAAAGCATTAGTTTAATTGTATTAAATTATGTATTTACTCTGTAATAGTTATGATGGGGTTTACATATCCATATAGGCTAAAAATCCCAAAATAAAATAAAGATTAAAAAAAAAATATATTCTTCTTCTGTTATTAAGCCTCCTGTTAAAAGTGACCTAAACACATCAATATCACTACATATTTTTAAAACAGTGTCCACCGCCGCGTCTCATTGTCTGTTCGCGATAAACTCAAAAACTACTCAAAGGATTTTCATGCGGTTTTCACCAATATAGAGAGTGATTCATGAGGATGGTTTAGGTGTATAATTTGTTAAGATTTTGTACTACCCGTGCGAAGTCGGGGCGGGTAGCCGGTCGGTTGATTTTTTTGTTTTATTTTATTCTTTTAATATTTATGGAGGCTTTTTCCTTACAAAGGAATGTCAGCCTCATCGTGCCCTAATCTAAATATATAATTACAATAATTATATTACCTTTTATTTAAACTCAAGAAGAAGAGGTCCTCATTGCAGCAGCAACCATTTTGTACAATAATTTAGCTTTTTGCGAGCCAGGCTCTGCCAATATGGCTATCAAAGCTCCCACGTCACTAATATTGATGTTACATTCAGCTAGCAACGACTCCTTCTCCCTCCGGTTCTTTTCACACTCCATTAGTAAATGTTGAACGGTTGATGATAAAATGTGGGTGTAGGCGTGAGTTTATGTTAGGGTAGTATTTAACTGCACAGCAAAAAAATACTAATTGCGCAGCATAAAAAGCTAATTGATCAGCAACTCATGGCCAGCAAACTTTAAAGAGATGAAACTAAGTCGACGGAGCCCCGCGAAGCGGGGCTCCTATTTCTGGGTGGGTTTAAAAAAAGGAACCTAACATAACCTAACACTTCCGAGACGGAATGCAGTGATTTGAGGCGTATAGATGCTCGTTATGCTGTGCAATATTTGAGGACCAATTAGTATTTTTGCTGATCATTATATTTAATCCCTATATGCTATGCTCTTAAATTTGATCACCGGGGATAGTACCCGCACTAAGACACTTAGTTTGAAACACGCCTTCTTAATTATGTAATTACTTACGTAGAGAATCTAATAGCTTTAGATATTTTAAATAGAACAAGTAGCAATAAGGAACTACAAATAATAATTTAGTTGGGTCATTAATTGATGACATTTGAAGAACAAGATTGAATCAAAATACTAAACGGGTCCAATTAGAATGATTTATTTAAAGTTTTGTAAGGCAAATAATTGTAATTAATATTTTTATTATTCCTTAATGTAACTGCTCAGTGGCGCAGTGGTAGTGAAGTAGTCCGGCGTGCATGAGGTCTCGGATACGATTGCCAGGTCGGGCAAAGTGTTATTAGGTTCTTCTGTCCGTTGTTTCATGAATATAGATCAGAACATGCTACCTGCTGATCTGTCCAATGCACTACTAATATGTCCAATGGATAAGGCATTGGACTTGCGATCGAGAGGTCGCGGGTTCGAATCCCATCTATTGCACTACTAACGTGAACCCACTCCTAATACAAGCATTCTAGCTTAGCTGTTATCAAGAATACTAGTGATTTGAAACCCAAATTGCTAGTAATCTTTTTTAAGAAATAATAAAAATGGTGAGATGTTTAATAATGTTAACCATGTATGTAAGGACTGTCTACTGCTTGTTTGAAAATAAAGCATAAAAGGAAGGTTGCTGGTGCTTATAGTGCATGTTCTCCTTTATCAAACACCAGCCGCACACATGTATCAAATAGTGTAACCCAAACTAACATGTTCTTTCTAATAAGTTTTTGATGGAATAAACATTAATTATATTTAATTTAACATAATATTAACAACTAGATGTTCCCGCGGTTTCACCCGCGTTTATCGTTACGGCGCCGCCCCCGTGGGTTGTAGCGTGATATTATATAGGCTATAGCCTTCCTCGATAAATAGGCTATCCAACACTAAAATAATTTTTCAAATCGAACCAGTAGTTCTTGCGATTAGCGCGTTCAAACAAACAAACTCTTCAGCTTTATAATATTAGTATAGATTAACAATGCTTTCAGCGAAAGGCGAGTAGAAGTTAGATCAATAGGTACACACGGCTACACATCAAGTTAGACACCCTATATACGCATAACTACGCTACATACAAAATAGAGAATTATCGGAAAGGGACAGTGCATAGTGGTGTCGATGTAATGGTAAGGATAGAGCGTCGCGTCTCGTTCAGCTTGAATGAGACAAAATAACAAAAATATAACGCACTCTCTCGCACGATTCGCAGTGTTCAACTTCTAATAGTTCAAAGTCCAAGCAGTCTAGGTTGATGTGTCGCTGTGTGTACATAGTAAGCTGCTCAATGGTGCTTAGATGAATGGAAAATCGGTCATTTGTATATAACTGTCCCTTGCGGTTTTAGCCACGTTTATGATTGCTAATCCGTTCCCGTGGGGCATGGCGTGATGTTATATGGACTATGTTACTTCTGGATGAATAAGCTTTCGGATACTGAAATAATTATTAGAATGGGTTTAGTAGTTTTAGAGCTTATTGATTACACATTAACCAACAAATCTTTCTTCTTTGTAATAACCTCGCTCAATGTTATTTTGACAAAGCGTTACTCGGCTAACAAAATTTTGCTACTACGGAGTAAAATCGAAAACTACAATGTAATTGTAACAAGTAAAAGAGAAATATCAGGATTGTAGTAAGTAAAATTCCATAATCTCTGCTTATTCCACCATGAAACAGGCGTAAATATATGTATGTATATCATGCCTCGTTGTCATTAAATTGGCAATAATATATTTTATTAGCACACAGAGCGCCTTTAGTATTATGGCGACGCCACACAGACAAAGAAGTTCTACCTACATACAACAGATGGCGCTACTTATATATAATAAGCGCTTCAAATGACGTCATACAATCCTGAATCGAACAAGTAACATTTACAAAGCGACTAAGTATATACAAGCGCCCGACATCAACCGTCAGGCCGCGGCCCGCCAGGCACGATCATCCAGCCTGGTCGGAGGATCCTTCCTTTGCGTCGGAGGGACATCACACCTTGTTCCTCCATAGTAACTTCCCTAGTTTGACCCAAAGGGCGGCAGTACGACAGCGCCATATTCTTATAACGCTACTAGTGTTTTGTGAGTTCTATTAACAAAGAAGACAATAATGATAAAAATATTGATATTATGTTTACGTGTTCTCACTTCTATATCGTCGAAGGGGTAGCCAGATGTGTATTGCACCCACATTTTGCTAACTAAGGATTTACGTCCCACGTATTCAAGGGCCTAGAGCTGTTTTTACCTGCAGCTGAGAATTACCTATCCAATAACCCAATTATATATTGCTTGAATACCCGGGTATTAAACCCAAGTCCTCATGCACAGCCGTCCCATTTAAATAAAAATAAAAATGAGTTTATTTGACAATGGTGCCAATTCTGTTGACACAAAATTCTCTAAACTTAACTAAAAATCACTAAAATATTTTTTAGTCCTGTCACTTTTAACGATTTCAGAAGACTAAATGTCATTTGAGAGGACTAAACTAAATTTTAGTGATTTTTAGTTAAGCTTAGAGAATTTTGTGACAACAGAATTGGCACCAATAAAGGGGGTTGTACAATAACACTGAAAACTAAGTTACAACCGAATTGGTAGTAGATGCGCTTCAAACAACATCGATCGCCTTCGCCACCTAAAATTTTACACCGCTATTTACAAACACGCCAAAAAAGTTAATAAAAGAATACTTTTTAAATATTAATTCATATAAATAACAAACAAGTTTAAACATCAATAAACAACTTGTATCGTTAGACAAACTAATAATTTCAAGCCACGCATTCTCTCTACTACATACAAATATCATAAAAGCGAAAGTAAGTTTGTGTGTTTGTTACAAATAGCACAATTAAACTATTGAATACATTAAATGCGAATTCATAGTGTTAACTTGAAAAGGGGCGTAGCTACCGCCGTATTAGCCCTATCAATGATACGGGGCCCCCGGGCTACAGAGGCCCCTAACGTGTGTAAGCAAAAATTAGTAAAATGTTATCCAGAATGTCACTTAATCTCGTGTTTCCCGGAAAAAAAATATATAAAAAAAGCTGTAATACGTGCCTATAAAATTTTCACTATTGTGAGAAATCTTTACCCTTCATTTGGGCCCCACAACTAATTTTGATACAGGGCCCTTCTAAGGCACGCTACGCCACTAAACTTGGATGAAGGCGCGGGTGATAGACTCTATTGACTGCTTCTCTTGGCTACATATGCGTATATCCTACAGCAACGAGGTAAACATGATATCCTATGTTTACATCCATTACATAGTGTATCAGTGAGAAAAGTTTCATCCGAATTAGTTTAACGGTTTACGGGTGTTTGAGTAACAAACATCCAAACACCTCTACAATCTTTCATATTTTTAATAGGATTATCTTTCTGGCCATTGATACATCAATGTTTCTGGCCGATATCTATACTAATATTATAAAGCTCAAGTGCTTGTTTGTTTGTTTGGTTGAACGCGCTAATCTTAGGAACTACTAGTTCGAATTGAAAAATTATTTTAGTGTTGGGTAGCCTATTTATCGAGGAAGGTAATAGGCTATTTAACATCACGCTGTGACCCACGGGAGAGGCGCAGTAATCATAAACGCGGGTGAAACCGCGGGCACATCTATCTTCTATAATAATAATTGGCGTTTCGGCTGGCTATTAAGTATTTAGTACATGATGACTACATGAATAGCGTAGTGGTTTAAGTGATTGCCTTGCAGCTGCCACTGCGCCGAGTGTTGTGGGTTCAATCCCAACACGGGACAAAAATAATTGTGTAAGCCACAAATAGTTGTTCAGAATCTGGGTGTAAGTTTGTCCGTTGTTTGAATCTTTGTTAACTCGCTCTTTCCCCTTAAGAGATTGACTTCCACTTTTGTTGATAGCTGCTTACCTATATGTTACCTACTTTTTTACGATTATATACATAAATCTAATTTAATTAATAATATTCGTTAAAAAACGTAAGTGAATTCGCAGGTACTAACTAGTATTAAATAAAAACAGTGTGGAATGCGCGGGAGATGAAATCGTGTCCTTAGTGCGCATGCGCGTAGTATGTTTCTTATAGTGGTCTCAGACGCGCGTATAGTCTAAGAGAGAGGTGGCTTATTTGTGAATACCGCACATTAGTTAACATAACTCTTTGTATTTGCAAAATTGAAGCGGCGGTAGCCCAATGGATAATTGAAATTAAAATGAATTGGACTTGTGATCGAGAGGTGGCGGGTTCGAACCCCACCCATTGCACTACTGACGTGAACCCACTCCTAATACTAGCATTCTAGCTTAGCTGGAGGGGTTAACAAGAATACTAGTAATTTGAAACCAAAATTTACTTCTTCCTTCAATTCTGGGTCCTTTAAGCGGGGCGTGAAAAAGCACCTTCTCAGGCCGTCAAAGTAGAGACCTGAACATCGCCTCGGCTGCCATGAGGGCGGTGTTGAGGCCACTGCTCTTAGACCACACGACTGCTTACCATCAGGTGGAGTGTGGTCATTTTGACAAGCAAAATAAAAAATATATAGCTAGGAATCTTAAAAAAATCAAACAAAGGATTAATGACATACTTTTCTTTGATTCATTGCATAAATCGATTCCAGGTATTTCCCACACCCTCCCACCGTCTTTCCTTATTATCTAGCTACTAGATGTGCCCGCGGTTTTACCCGCGTTTATGATTACTGCACCGCCCCCGTGGGTTATAGCGTGATGTTATATAGCCTATAGCCTTCCTCGATAAATGAGCTATCCAACACTAAAATAATTTTTCAATACGGACCAGTAGTTCCTGAGATTAGCGTGTTCAAACAAACTCTTCAGCTTTATAATATTTGTATAGATTTTAATAGGTTCTTGTTGCCTTGTTGTCAATAAGTGCTATCTATTTGTGCAGGTTTATTTAATTTAAACATGCGTGATCTATAAATGTTAGCAGTCCCTGGCCTGGCACCTTACGGACACTAAGATTTACTTGAACAAATCATTAAATAACATTTTCTCTGACCGAGGAAACGAACGTTATATCTCACGATCTGCTGTCTGGCGGTCACTTACACAATTGAACCAACAAGCATAGTTTAAATTTAGGCAACTATGTCTGAAAATTTTATTAAATTGTATTACTTTGCCTCAAAATTATCTGGAATATAACCATGAAATCTAAATATTCGGCGATTATTGTAAGAAGTTGAGCTTTTAAACTCTTTTAATGAAGATAATCTATATAATGATTATATAATATTATGTGTTTTGATTACATATGTTGAACAAAACAACAATCTCACCGATATCAATATAACAGTAGTAAACAAGGAAGTACCTACAGTTACACAAGAACTTTAGTAAGTATTTCCTGAACTGAAATAATTTGCTTAATGTAAATGTTTGCTGTTATCTTGGACTAACTGAAAGTTTTTATTAGTCAATAATCGTAATCTTCTCTCTAGCCTTTACTATTCCCAAGTCACTTGCGGTCGGCTTTCTAGTCGAACCGGATTTAACTGGATATCAGTTTTTACACGCAGCGACTGCCATCTGACCTCCGCAACCCGAAGGCTAACGATACCTTAAGGCTAGACCAGTGTCAGGATATTAGAGGGCACTGACTTTCCCAATAACGACTGACATAGATGTTCGTGGCAACCGCTTAACGTGCTCTCCGAGGCACGGAGCAGGCGATGATTGTCAATCAATAATCGTAAATAAGCTAATAATAACCCTGTTTTATGTCCATGCGACCTTCACATTTTATAAATCATGGGCCAAATAATGTTCGTGCACAAAGAAATCCCAGGTTTAAGCGTAGTCACTTATTTCTTTTTAACTGTAGAACAGACGAGAGGAGTTCTTCACTCTACAGCAAATCGCAACTAATTAATTTTCTGTGCCTTAGCACTCTAAGCCTCTTTAAGAAGGCACTATGCTGTCTTAAGGGATGAATTTGGAAGGAATATTTATCTCTTAAATCGAAATAATCATTTCGTTATATTATTATTAATGTATTGAATCTATCCATATATAATTATGATTCTTTGTTTTTCATAGCATGTGGCATGCTCCATTTTTATATAATATTGTGTAGTAGTAAGTGGATAATGCTGTTGGTAGTATAATTAGCACATTTATTTTTAATGATAATATGTAATTTTCAAAAATATTGTACTACTGTTTGTTATCCCAAATACATAAATAAAATAAAATAAAAATTACTAGTAACGTTTCAAATAAATATTTAAACGATATTAATTATAACATTGAAACACGCAAGCTCCCGCACTATGTGTAGTTGGAGAGAGACTGGTTGTACTTGGCCTTGCTCGAAGCATCTAGATCAAGTTGTGGGTGCCGCCGAGACTCAAGGGACCAATTGATTTATGAAGCACAATTTACACCATTATACTTCCTAAATAAGATCTTGCTTAGAAGAAGAGGTTCACGCTTGATAGATAAAGAAGATGATAATTGTAAATGCCTAGAAGTCAGAGGCGTCAGCGAGGAATGAACCACTATGGTACTTGATCAATTCATCAATTAAAGAATAGATAAAATGAAAATTTGTTCCCGGGACACGAGCGTTGGCTGTTGACAATAACGGCCGTTGAAAAACAGAAAGACAATTTTTGCTGTTGGCAACATTGCACAACAAATTTAAAATTAGTAAGTGTACATAGATTCACGCCTGCTTCCCAGAGGGGTAGGCAGAGACTACGGATTTCCATTTGCTACGATCCTGACACACTTCTCTGGCTTCATTCACTTTCATCACATTCCTCATACACGCCCGTCGGTTCAAGGTGCTCTTAACCTGGCCTTTGTCCAGAACGCCTCCGATCTGATCGAGAAACGTTCGCCTAGGTTTTCCTCTTGCAACTGTTCCATAAATTCCATTCCAGTAATTTGTACTTATTAATAAAAGGGTCTTGGAAGCTATAGTAAGAATATAACGTTATAACTTTATCATAATTCGGTAGAGATTTCTTTCTTTACAAATTATGAAATAATATCTTGTTTTTGAAGCTTTGAACTTAAATAATATCTAGGTTAATTGTTTATAGATTTTAATTACAACAGTTTAAAATATTTACAAATTCGACTTGTTTTCTGTATATAGGTACATATATTCAGTAATTAGCGTTTTAAATAAACCAGTCTATTTCGCAAGGAACTACTGTAAGGTGGTATAAGAGAAGCTGGTAGATACGGATTTTGATTTTGATGGAGAAAAGTAAGTATAATATAATAATATCCACCTTGTGTTAAAATGTCCCACTGATGGGCACGGGCCCTTCACTGTGTGAGAAGGGTTAGGCCATAGTCCACATTGGTCCAGGTTGGTGGGTTGGCATATGCTTCACATATCTTCGAGAACATTATGAAGAACTCTCTGACATGCAGGTTTCCTCAGGATGTTTTCCTTCACTGTTAAAGTAAGCGATAATTAATAAATAAATATGCACATAACTTCGAAAAGTCAGAGATGCGCGCCTTGGGATCGAACTCGAGACCTCTGCGTTGCAGTCCTTCGCAGCTTCGGTATTCCACTAGGCTGTCGCTGTTAAAAGAAAGTATAAACAATAATTAATAAAACAGAGGGAACAGCTAACTAGTTAAACATAAATCAGAGGAAAAAAACTCTCTTGATCAAACATAAATCAGTCAGATTTGTAAAGAACCTTGTTTATTGTATGCAGCTGACAATATAGTCTGTAGCACATTGGAGGACACAGAGACCTTTATTCCACAATTCTACAATAGGACAATTTAGTAAAGCAAATATGATTATTACCGTTTTGGTTATATAAATTATCAAATTTGTAAGAGATGACTATATTTAGAATAATTTAGTTAGTTTCGGCAAATATGAGATTCTATTTGGCATCCTAATTGCACTCCAATTTGGGTCTACAATTAAATTGATTTAATCGTAGTTATTATGCGCCATTAATATTATTAAAAAGCTTAAAGCCCATAATAGAATAATGCATTAGGTTTCAGGCAATTATAATTAGCAAATATCTGAATTTAAATTAGATATTTAAATTTTTTATTCAAGTAAAAAAATTGCTATATTTTGGATATAAGGTACAGTTTCAGAATGATTGATAGATGAAACAAGTTTTAATTCCGTACTCGAGTTGTAGCACAGATGGCCAAGAGACCGTAGACAACGATAGGTTATTGAAGATACTTTTCGGGACAACTTGCTTTAACTATTAAAGATATAAATACCTATTTACGTAAAATTGCGAGTCTTAAGGAAAATTGATAGAAAATCAAAGCGAGGCCGAAATCAGATTAAAATTGATATTCTGAACACACCAAGACTATCTCCTTTGACCATGCTCTAAATAAGAAAAGTCCTTAAACTAGGTTCCATGGGAAATATCATAGCTATTTAAAAAATATAATCTATAGTCTTTGCCTTACATTTCATGTCCTTTAATAGCAAATATATTTAATTAGCCTTGTTACATTCCTAAACTATTTGATACAGTAAACCTTATTGAATAATAAACATGTTTTCTCAATGAATCATTATTAAATGTGTCAGCGCATGAACGGGGGTGTTACGTTACGAGGGGTCTGCTACGCATAACAATATCAGAACAACCACTGTTGTAACCTGGCGACATTATAAATACAAGTGGCCGTGTAGCAGGCCGCAGACGTGTGTAGTGAACGCTCAGTGCCGACGCGAAAACGCGGGAAAATTTGACAAGCAACCATGTTTCTTTTGAAGGTAAGTTTTTTTGACGTTTATTTTAGCGGAAAGTATTTTAGGTTAGAATTTGAACGACAAATAATACCTACTAATATCATTTCGAAATTAATTTTGTCTATTATTCAGTAAAATGTGTATTCAAAACAAGTTCTATATTATAATTAGATATTTTATGTTAATATTGCTATAGAGCTTGTATGTTAAGTCAACATTCCTAAAGGCTTGATTTCCTTCGATAACTTACAAATGCAAATAAACGCGTTCTAAGCTTTTCTTTTATAATGATTACGTTCGATATTAATCCAGATGATTGTAATGGAATGTAACAATACTTTAATATGCATATTTTTTAATACTTGTGTACAAAATTATCGTTGAACAAAGTTTCATATTATTGTAAATTCTTATGAGAAACTTAAAGAAGATCGTTTATAAAATCTAGGTGATAAATTGACTACATTAAATCGCGTGACTTGAATCAACGACCGTAAAATTCACTCTCCTTTTTTAAATATGGTATTTACAGCAAAATGCGTAGTTTTAGAAACAGTCGTAAGAGTACGTTGGTATTTTTGTTAGCGGCATTTTTGACATTATAGCAATTATTTTCTTGTTCAGTTAAACGTGCTAATGACACTTTTCAAGCGGTCGTATACGCTTACCATAAGGCAAACCGTATGCCGTCTGAGTTACAGAAAAAGCATAGCTTTGCTACGGACTATTGCTTGTTGTTTTCATTTTATGTATTTTGAAAATCATTATCAACACTTCAACATTTAACATCGAGAACTGAATGTTGCCTACAAAGCATTCGACAGTGACTTATGTTATGTTGTCCTCATTCAACGACAACTTTGATCAGGTTTCCTATCCATCTTACTACAATACTGTTAATTTCATACTTATTTCTTAATAGGTACAAACGTATAAACACGCTCTGTTTCCCTGAGGAGTAGTCAGAGATACTGGCCTTCCAGCGACCCTGGCATACCCTCTTTTGTTATTTCTCTACTATAACACTCCTTGTGCAACTTTTCCAGCTTAGGATAAAGATTCTTAAACTGGCCTTTCTTCAATACCTGGTCAGAGAACAATTGCATACTTAATATTGTCTTCAAAGTGTAAAAATAAATCTAAATAGTATAATAGTATAGTAATAGTATAAATAGTTTTAATAGTTTCAATAATTTAATTAGCTTAAAAATTTGTAAAGTTTAATAGTGATTATAGTAGTGTAACAGTTTTTCAAAAAATTTTGTAACAGTGTCAAATAAACAACGCGATAAAATCCGTATATAGTAGTTTAATTTCAAACAATTGCATATTATTATGTTAAACTCTTGTTAATTTACAATATTTCGTCACATACAAAACCTTACACACATAATGTGCCTAATAGATTTTTTATCAGATCTCTGCGAGTAATTTAACTCTTCATGTGCATTGTGAAGATAATTGAGCTTCCGAGCATTTTGCTGTCATATTTTCACAATGTTCTCATAGTTTAATGCAGTGCTAAGTTGCGCGTTCATTACCTTACAACGTATTATATTGCGATGTTTTATTTCTTCACGAGTAACAGAAAAGAGTCATACAGAGTTTCTTATTAATAAAGAACAGTAGCTTCTGCCTGCAGCTTCGCCCACGTAAATTTTGCGGACACGCATGTTATAATTGTTAACTTCTATTCTACAGACACACATAACGCTTCAACAAAAATACTGTATGAATTTTGTGGTTAAGATTTTAAGGTATCCCAGTATGAATGCGTTACTTCGCACACAGATAGCCAACCCAGGACGTGCTATATCTGTGTGCCAAGTTTAATCTCATAAATTCCTTCAACGTACAGTAGGATACTATTTCACTAGGATTAGTAAAGATAATTTATAGTAAAAGTTAAGAAACCATCCGGCTTGAATATAGAATGAATACGAAAGGGACAGCGTCGGGTGTTGTGGCAGAAAGTGGGCGAAGCTTATATTCAGAAGTCGACTCCACAGGTTAATTATGTAGGTTATTACCTACATAATAAACTTGTGTTTCGCATTTTAATACCCTCTCTCTCCTATACTCGCTACTCGTACGCTTAGCTGTTTATTTGGAAAATGGCATCTCTGCACAAAGTCACATAAGGCATCTGATTGTAGTTAGTTATCCACGGGTATACCTTTCAATAAAACATAGAAAAGTATTTATAGATGAATATTATCGACTTGTTATTTTGCCGTTAATATTAATTAAAAATAATGCATAGGATGGATTAGCTCTAAGCGAAAAATCTGATTGCTGATATTAAAGAGCACACAATGTTTCGTTCAGTGTTTTCTGTACAGCAAATCACGTTTTTAATCAATCAATGTTTAATTCTATGGTATCGTAACACACAGTTACAAACATATAAACTAAGTAACTCGTTTATAAATATAAGAAGACAAGCAAAAAAGAAGCAACAAAATTATTATGTAGGTGACTCTGAAAAATTTTTTTTTTGTTATTAAATATATTATAGGCCGATGGGAATAAATGTCTTAAACCTTAAATGCATACCTACATGCCTCCAATCGTTTAACACGTAAATCCTTTTAAAGCTACTTAGCTTTAAAAAGATTTATGTCAGCTGAATGCAGTACGGCCTTGTGTTGCTTTGAGTTTTGCTTATTCTTTGTGCTTTTGCAAGTCTGACAGACCTGTTCGTTTAAGGAGCTTGAACATTAAGTAAGTCTTCTTAGTCAACAGCTGTCTTTCTTCTGTTGCAACAGTTGTTCAATCAATGCTTAACAAGTTGTTAATATAATTATATTAATAAGATTCTTTTATAATTATTAGTGATCAAATTCGACCAAAAATTAGTTTTCCTGTATGATTTATCTATACCAGCTCTGCCGCAATCTCTTCCGTGCGCTCAATATGCATAAATGGGGGTACAGTTTCGCTAACCTGTTCCCTTTATTTTTTATATATAGACGTTTTGACAATAGTCATTGAACAAAGCAAAACCGAGTTTGGAGTGCTTTTTGGTAGCCGTGAATAAATAGTACCTATTGCATCGGTCCTAAAACTATAGTTGCTTTAATATGGTTGTAATATATCTTGTTGCGAGACTTTATATGTCTATTAACTATTATCACTAACTTTCTTATTTGTCTTATGACTCTCTCTTATACAAACAAATATGGTATACGAGCAGTTAGATACAATACAATACAACAATATATAGAAATAAATAACTATGTCGTGTCTTTATTTTTGTCTCTATTTATTACAGAAACAATGGTTTTATAATAAGTTTATTTGTTTACCAAATGAGGCTAGTAAAAAAAAATATTTATAGTTATGAACAGACTTTAATTTTATCCGAAGCATAACTCAATATGACAATGCAAAGTGCCACAATTTAGTAGTATCACAAGTGTTTTGCTCTGTTAAATGAGGTATGTTTTGTAACATCACATACTAATCATAATGTAATGATCATTTTCATGTGCCATTGAAAATGTTTATTAGATTATGATTAGTTCTAGATTGGTATGTGCCCTTCGTACTAATACTACATTCAGGTTATACAACTTACGTACATCGAATATGATATATTACTAACTTCTCCCTAGCCTTTATTATTCCCAAGTCACTAAGTCGGCTTTCTAGTCTAACTGAATTTGACTGGATATGAGTTTTTACACGGAGCGACTGCCATCTGACGTCCGCAACCCGAAGGCTAACGATACCCTAAGGCTATACTAATCTCAGGATATTAGAGGGCACTGACTTCCCAATAACGACTGCCATCGATGTTCATGGCAGCCAGGACCGACGGCTTAACGTGCTGTCCGAGTAGTGAAAAGTATTATGGGATTTGCTTGTCAAGAAATTGTTAATAGCAGCACGAGGTCTCGTAATGTGCCGGAAACACGTCAATAAGCTCGCCACATATTAAGTAAAACCTAAAATCATAGTAGGCGCAATATGTAAAAAAGCTCTACTTACCCTTTCAAGGATATAGGTGTAAGGCTCTATAAGTTGCGCAGCAAGCTACTGACCCACCTGGACGGGTTAGTGCCATTCGCCACCCCCAGCATTGCCTCCTCCTGTGGCGAATGGGACATTTTCCAAAAAATCCCATTCGCGACCAGGGGTGACGCCTCCAATGGCGAATGGGATATTTGTTTTGAGTTAGTCCCATTCGCCACCCCCAGCATGCCCCCTCCGGTGGCGAATGGGATTATTTATATTGAAAATATCCCTTTCGCCACCAGAAGAAGGAATACTGGGGGTGGCGACTGGGATTAAACTCATCCCAGTTGCCACCGGCGGTGGCGAAAAGGATTTTTTTTTTGAAAATGTCCCATTCGCTACCGAAGGGGGCAATGCTGGGGTGGCGAATGGGACTAACCCGATTAAACTCATCCCAGTTGCTACCGGCGGTGGCGAATGGGATAATTTTTTAGGAAAATGTTCCATTTCCCACCGTAGGGGGCAATGCTGGGGATGGCGAATGGGACTAACCCACCTGGGCTTCGCCGGGTTGAATGCCCACCTGGAATAATGAGTCTTTCAAATAGTAAAATAATTTTCAAGTGGTTCTGGAGCATAACCTCCACCCACAATCTAAAAAACGCACTCTGTCTTTATAATATTTTAGCAATGGCATAGATTTCTTTAAAATCAGTCAAGCAGTTTAGTCGTCAAAATACAACTAACAGAAGTCGTATAACATAGCAAATAGACAAAGTTACTTTCGCCTTCGTAATAAGTATAAGTACTTACTTATCCCCTTAATCTTGTTTATAGTAATGGAAAGATAACAACTATTGCCTTCTACGCTATTACTTGTGAAATAAAGGGACCAGTCACCAATTGTAAACGCAACAAGGCCATTGAGATTATACAAAAGCTTATAATGTCTTAAATAAACTGTATCTGAACGTTTTCCGCAATGCAATACATGACACAGCAAACTTTATATGTCTGGAGGTTTAAGCATATGTAGTATTTTTTAGACTTATGTTTTGTACGAGTACTTAATTTTATATAAGACAAAGGTTCTTAAATAGCAGCGATAGCTCAGTGGGGAGACCAACAGACTGCAATGCAGAGGGTCTCGTGTTCGAACCCACGTCGCGCACCTTTGACTTTCGGAAGTTATATGACTTTTCGAAATTATGTGCGTATTGATTGACAATTATCGCCTGCTCCGTGCCTTGGAGAGCACGTTAAGCCGTCGGTCGCGGCTGCCATGAACATCTATGGTAGTCGTTATTGGGAAGTCAGTGCCCTATAATATCCTCACACTGGTCTAGCCTTAGGGTATCGTAAGCCTTTGGGTTGCGGAGGTCAGGTGGCAACCGCTCCGTGTAAAAACTGATATCCAGTTAAATCTGGTTGGACCAGAAAAGCCGACCCAAGTGACTTGGGAATAATAAAGGCTAGAGAGAAGGACAAAGGCTCTTAATAGACTTGGTAAGTATTTAAAAATATTGTACCTGTTTATTTCTTGACATTTCAATCGACGTGTATCAGTCATCATCACTAAGTGGTCATGGGTTGACTTTACTAACCACGGGTTTATATTTTATTTTTTATTTGGGTCGTCAAAATGACTACACTCCACCTGATGGTAAGCAGTCGTGTGGTCTAAGAGCAGTGGCCTCCACACCGCCCCCATAGCAGCCGAGGCGATGTTGAGGTCTCTACTTTGACGGCCTGAGAAGATGCTTTTTCACGCCCCGCTTAAAGGACCCAGGATTGAATTTAATATGCACTTAAACTAGTGTTTAAACTGTTATATTAATATATTGTACACTGTCTGTCTGTAAGTACTAACTGTCACTCGCGGTGCACCCACGTTTATGATTACTGCGCTGGACCCGTGGCTCATAGCGTGATGTCATGTGTTACTTCTGGGTAAAATAGGTTTCTATTGATGAGGGTATATGTAAAACTAGCCTAATAGTTTTTGAGTTAATTCATAACAAACAAAAATACAAACATTAAAAATAAAAATCTTTCCTCTTTATAATATTATATATTAATACGTGAAGCAAAAACTTTGTACTCCTTTTTACGAAAATTGCGCGGACGGAGGAGTATGAAATTTGGCACAGTTAAAGTTTATATGTAGAAGGAGGGGCGAGTCCTAATATTTTTATAAAATATGCATTAGAAATACATTATATGTAACTATGGTTACATATATCAATATATAATGACATATATCAACAATATCTTACAGGCAAACTTTGGTCGAATTTCGAGCACTAGGCGACCGCTAGTTAGTATAGATATAGATAAAGAAGTGTACAAATCGTAAAAGTAAAAAATACTATATTTATTTTTTCACTGTGATAAAGTTTAAGATAAAGCATCTACTGACTGTACGGACGGCATATAGGTTTAAGTGGTCGCCTCGCTACTGCCACAGCGCCGAGTGTTGTGGGTTCGAATCCCACACGGGACAAAACTTTGTGTGATCTACAAATGGTTGTTCCGAGTTTGGGTGTTCTTTTTGTCTGCTGTTTGTAAAGTCCCCCGCGACACAGGAATTATTCCAAAGGTAGGAGTGGACTTTAAAAAATGAAACTATTTGTTGTGGGTATAAGCTTCATCTGTTGATCTCGCATAATAGCGGCTTAGCCTATTGCCATCTATTGGGCGTTTCTTTGGCTCAGATAAATTCTTAACAACACTGGTTATCCCTTAAACAGTACCCGTGAATTCACTAGTTGCAGTTTTATTGGAACGAAGTTCCTTACGGCAGGCTTGGAGGGGATAGGGATTTTGCTGCGCGACCGAACTGAAAAAAATGTGATAGTAAAACCGTAAGAAAAAATCCGCGGAAAAAAGTGCGTGGAATAAAACCGTTAAATAAAATTGAGCACGATTTTTTTTTGCAATTTGTGTCGATTCTACATTAGCCGAAGGAACTTCGTTCCTACCTGGTGTCCCACGACACCACATAATTTTTTTTTTAATAATATTCTATCACATACACACAACACCATCTAGCCCAAACTAAGCAGATCTTGGACTATGGGTACTAGACAATGGATAAACATACATATATACTTTTTTTTTGTAAATATGTACATATTATACATAGAAACACCCAGACCAAGACAAACATTCATGTTCATGCACACAAATGTTTGACTTGTGCGGGAATCCAACCCGCAACCTCATGCGTAGCAGTCGGTTACACTAACCACTACGCCACCGAGGCCGACTGCCGGCCGAGTTGCGAAAATATTTACTCTTACGCCACAAAGCAAACGAGGATGACCACAATTTGGTGATTCCACCGATACGACCTCCTTGCATTGTGGATAAAGGGCTTAGTTTCTAACAAAGGAGCTTATCTGTCTTAATATGGAGAGCTTTGCAATTAGATTTTGATTGTTATAATGGCATAGTAGTATTAGTAGGCATCTCGGTGTTACCGATGCGTGGAGTGTTGTAGAACTTTTGAACTTTTGGACATTTTAATGTTTGAAGAGCTTATTGCAACAAGTTGTAACTTAACGTTGGCAGTATTATATTGGGTATGTGAAAGTATAAAAAGACAGCGGGGATAGATATTAAAATTCTTTAAATGACAATAAATATATCAGTTATACTTCACGAGAGGTGTTAAAGTTGCAATCAACATTGTAAACTGGCAATTGTCTTACTAGTTATCTTCTTGTATTCTTTAAACTCAGTTTTCGTCTGTTTGATATACCATAAACTTTCATAGTGCCAAACTACTATGAAAGACATAAAAATTAAATAATTATCATATTTTTTTGTAACATGCGATTTAGAGCATTTTGCAAGCTATTTCAAGCCCTACGTAATAAAGTTTATTATCGCCTACCGTGCACTTTTCAGACACAAACATTGTCCTGCTATAGTAATATACAATAACACTTTGCCCAACCCGGCATTAGTACCGATCGCATCTAAATCGCCAATAAACACTTACTTAAGCCAATAGCCCAACGAGACAACCCAAGCGCAATTCATATTTGCAACTTTATTAGCTTATGTTTAACATTCAATCGTTACACCATTCAAATCAGTCTATATTACCGATTTGATAATAAACAGCAATGGCGGTGGTTCGAATGTTTCACAAGAAGGAATGCGGAGCATACGGTAGTGGGCGCGGTGGCTTGTGCAATAAATATAGACTATAGTCTGCACTTGATCACTCGTTGAGATGATAAAGGTCCGTATTAACTAGAATAGACGAGAATTTGGTAACTTTAATAGGTGTTTAACTGATATGAAAGAGCTCTACTTTAGTGGTGCAGTGGAAATGCATGCGCAAGTGCAAGAAGTCTTTGGTTTGAATATGAAAGCAATGTTATTTAGGTTTCTATAGAAGTACGGAGTCCAGTTGACAACAAAAGGCTCATCTTCTATACGATAAAACTTATAACCATGCTGTCACGGGTAAAATATCGGTTTAATACACGTCTGATTATCGATTCGGTGATTATGCGTAAGACTATGAATGTATGTATAGGCATTAGATATGAAATGGATCTTAAACGTTACTTAGCTAATTAGTTAAGGAAGTGTTTGCTGCGCTTAGCTTCGCCATTATGCGTAAGCGACCGACGTGTGGGTAGTCAGTAACTGATACCACTTCAGCTCTGTCCAAAAAGTTAGTACGGGGCCGTTGCTGTTCCGTACTTGAACAATGAAAGCATCGTTTCTGGATTGTTCAGAATGTTAGCTCGTTGGTTGCTCACTCTTCTGCAATGTAATAACACAAGCAGACGTCTCCTCATTTTCTACACAGCCTTTATATAAGCGACTGTCGGTGGTTCGAATATTGTAGAGGTTTTTCTTGAGTGAGCAGTGGCCTGTTATTATGCTTACTAGGGGCGTAGTATTTTTTTGGAGGAATGTAAAAGTTTAGACGATAGATGTTTGTTTACGAATAGAATAACGTCCTATGTTTGTCTACCGTTTTTGGCTCACCAGTTGGCGCCTCTAGTGAGGTCCGCTAAATCCTGCCATAGCTGCTATCAATAGCCGTATTTGGCGGTAATATTTGTCGGTTTCTATGGTTACTGTTGAATTGACTACAGAGTATGAGGTCTAGCGACTATACTATCCACTAGCATCTCTAGCGGTGAATTCAAGCCCTCATTACTTGACAGTAACATTTGTTTTACACTAATTAGGAACATTTTGAGAAACAGATTAAAGAATAAAACAGTATGCCGTTCGTTATTAACTTTAAGCTTGTTGCATGTCTTGGTAAGGTAAAAACCAATTGTAAAGTTTAGGTGGACCGTGACTCATGATTGTTATCCTTTCTGTTGGTTTGTCAAGGTTCTGGGCTGGCTAATGTCTGTAGGCTGTGTTTAACATTTAACATTATATTTTCAGCTTCAATCTAGATTGTTTATTTTAAACATTTGGATTTCGATTTGAATTGTTTCGTAGGATTGTACGAAGTTTAATATGAGCGTTTTTATCACTGTAGGCAGTGGCTTGTTTACTGACTTGTTTCTTTGTATTGTCTTAGTCTATAAGCGTCAGTTAACACATAAGGTAAACGGCTAGCTCAATTATAATCAATACATTAACATGTTAAGAGAAAATTTTGTAGTCCTTTTTAAGTATTTTGTTCGCGAGGAGACTTGACATAATTAAAATTTATATATAAAAGGAGCGCAGGAAGATTAATTAAAGAATTTTGCTTGAACTTTTACCACTGGGCGACCACGGCTACATATAGTCCTTACTAATATAATCCTTTCTAATATATCTTAACAGTGCTATATAAATTTCTACTAATAGGAGCAATATGCGGAAAGGTAAGAAAACGTAGTGGGCACACTCGTACTGTGCCTCGCAAGTTAAATAATCGATTTCGGCTGTCATAAATATCTTTTTACAGTCAATATGATGATTAAGTAGCCTGTAAGCGTCTTGAAAATAAATAGGCCATTAACTCAAAAAACTGTGCGAAGTTTAAAATACTAGTCAAATTTAGCTTTCAATCATCACACAGGTTAAGATGAGTAAGGTATATTTTTGGTACACTGTTATCATATCCTATAGATACTGGCAGCATTAAGGTAATCATTCGCACGTTGCGGCAATTATAAAATCTGTATTGTCTTTTTTGATGCATCATTGAAAATCCTGTTTACTTTAAAAGATAGACAAAACAGTTAATCCTAATGCGGGAGTAGTCTTATGCAAACTTGAACTCATTCTTAAGACTGCGCCGCGCGTAAGACAGATAATGACAGATCTCGTGCGGCGCATATTCAAATCGGCGCGCGGCCGCCGTCCGTAGTAAAATTGTATAGAGGATTTGAAGTGTTTTTTTGATAAATATGTATCTTTATTGTCAACAAATAACTTAAATATTTGGGACGGACAAATTGTAATATAACTATTTATGTTTCGTTTAAGTTGTAAAATCGGATAGATTTCTACTGTTTAATCTAAAAATTTACGTAATTTTGTAGGAGAAAATATTAATTATTTTAAATTTTTACACGGAGTAACTATAAACACATTCATTGTTATGGTAAGTGTATATTTTATATTTGTATTAAACAAAAAGTGTAAATTTTATTCACTTAACTGTGACCGCCTGTTTTGGCACATTTCGCTCGGAGTAAAAAGTATTTGGGAACTTACTGTACTTACTGGACTCATTAGGGAGTCAGCCGTTTAACGCAGTGGGAGGGGGTTTTGAAAATTCCCTGACATGGTAGTTCAATAGTCGCATTACTATTCTATTTCTATAGCTGTTCACATTTAGTATGCAAGTAACGTCCTCTAATAGTATCATTTGGCAACACAGCCTAGTTTTGTTTACGCAACATTGTTTACATTTACAAAAACAATGATCTTTTGTGTAAGTATAGTTGTTTAAATTCAAGTTCAATTTTAATTTTACATGACAATGCTATTGTTTTCTATATTGTATGAGTTGTGTGGTCACGCATGCTTCGTCGTAGATAAGTCTGTGACCAGAGTTAAGATTACAAATATGAATGGTTATTGTAAGAAAAGACAAAGTTAAAAGAGTATTGGATTTTTTGTAAGGGAATAATGACTGCTAGTTCATCATGAGGTCTTGAATTCGATTCTTACGTAGGCCAATGGTTTATTATTTTAGGCAATTAGTAGAGTCTAGTAATGTGCCCACTAGAGGCTTGCCCCGTATTACGCTGGACTGTGAAACCTAAAAAGATATAGTCGATAGTGGGTGCAATACACCTTCTATTCTTCGATTATATAGGCCTGAGATCATATAGGTATGTGGCATCACGTCTATATCACGCTGAACAGTTAAGGAGAAGTGCTTCGCACCCTCAGCTATACATTATTGTTTAGGTTCTAATTTATATTAGGCATCGCAATTTTAAGAATATACTAAAGCTTAAATTTGTTTTATTATTGTCCGATCCGAACATCAAACTTAAGAATTCAAGCTTGATAATTTTTTTTTGTACTGTTACCGTGGTGACCACTTACCATCAGGTGGGCCGTATGCAAGCATACGGCCCACCTGATGGTAAGTGGTCACCGTAGCCTATGGACGCCTGCAACACCAGAGGCATCACTAGCGCGTTGCCTACCCTTTTGGAAAGGAAGTGGGAAGGAAAAGGAGCGGGGTGTGATTGGGCCTCCAGCAATTACAATTTTATCACTAAACTAACGCTCTATTCAGAGCAGTTAAATTAAGCCAACATTCCAAAATTCAAAACGGCAATAATCATTCCAATTCCTAATCTTTCGTCCAAGAATAAACGACCAGAGTTTTTTAAACAATCACTTTATTAGGCTAAAGAAACAATGCGTTGTTGTACCGCATGAGCTTAACCACAGATAATTAATATTTTTTATTGCTCAATAGCAGGAAACATTGCATTTCCATACACGACAATGCCATTACTTTAAGCAATTATAAAATAACGTTTATTGTTAAATGCTTAATTGGTAAAATTATTAAAAACAAATTAAAAGCAGTCGATTAGTTTCCGATTCAATCCTTCACTTCTTATGATAGAAAACCTAAAAGTACATTTAAGTGAGAGGCTGTATTTTCCACGAGTACTAGAGACTACAAAACAAATAGATACATAAAAGGTTTTATTTCAAGCTACACATAAGAACACTATATATCTAGCTGTAAATAAATCCTTTAGAACTAGAGCTTTTACAAACCACTTACTATCTAAAAGCAAGTACGCTTGTTTGATTATATATTTTTTTAAATTGACCGATCTTAAGGAATTTCAAATGCCCCAGGAGAAAATACTTGGTCGCGGGGGGCTTTACAAACATTCTTTGTGGCCATTATTTGAATATTTGTAATATCCGCCGCGATACAGGAAATTATTAGATACTAGCTGTCCCGACAGAAGTTGTTCTTAACACAAGAAAAAAATTAAAAAAACAAACCTAAACCATTCTCGAATCCACTTGAACATACACAAAAATTTTGTGAATATCGGTCCAGCTGTTTATGAGGAGTTTAATTACAAACACACGCACAGACGATTTATATATATTACTGTATAGCTGGGGACTTTACAAACATTCAAACAACGGACACAAAGAACACCCAGACTCGGAACAACCGTTTGTGGATCACAAAATTTTTTGTTCCGAGTGGGATTTGAACCCACAACACTTAAACCACTACGCTATTCTTGCAGTGGGTGTAATATATCTGTACCTATCGCTTCTTTGAAATAGGTATGATACTATGCATATCTATACTAATATTGTAAAGCTGAAGAGTTTGTTTGTTTGTTTGAACACGCTAATCTCAGGAACTACTGGTTCGAATTGAAAAATTATTTTGGTATTGGATAGCCTATTTATCGAGGAAGGCTATAGGCTATATTACATCACGCTAGTCATAGCGCTTATGGTTACAGCGCCGATTCCGTGAGTCATCACGGAAGCGGCGCAGTAACCATAAACGCGAGTGAAACCGCGGGCACATCTAGTAATTTATAATTAGCATTACAACACTTCAATACAGTCAATAACTGTTCTCAAGGCTTCTAAGGTCCAAATACTATAGAGTGATGTAAAAAACGACCTTATAATGTATCAGTACGCTATATTTAGGCCGCGGCCATATTGATACGTTCTTATTCAAATTACGTGCGACAAATACCTGCATGTAATGATTATTGTGATGCCGTAACCCTTTATAGTATCTACTATAATGTTTGTGATAATCTATTAGCTTTCTAATTGCAGGTTAGAGTTTATGATTCTCATACAGATATGTTTATTATATTAATACGTGAAGGGACAACTTTGTATGCCTTTTTAGGTATATTCTGCGGGGCGGGGTTTGGAATTTGGTATAGTTAAAGTTTTAATGAAGGAGGAGAATAATAGAGTTGACATAGTGATGTTACACAAAATTTTATCGGAACCTAATAGCGACTACGCGAAAGTTCTGTTCAAGTTCATGTCGGATGTATTATAATAGTTAGATATGTGGTTAGTATTATGTTTAGGCCATGATGGAATTGAAATACGCTGTGCGTAAACGTTCCACAAAAAAGAATAAAAAGAAAGGAGGATAATATAAAAATTATTTGAGACATCGGCCTCGATAGCGTAGTGGTTGGTGTAACCGACTGCCACGCCTGAGGTCGCAAGTTCGATTCCCGCACAAGTCAAACATTTGTGTGCATGGACATGGATGTTTGTCTTGGTCTGGGTGTTTCTATGTATAATATGTATGTATTTACAAAAAAAAGTATATATGTATGTTTATCCATTGTCTAGTACCCATAGTACAAGCTCTGCTTAGTTTGGGCTAGATGGTGTTGTGTGTATGTGGTAGAATATTATTATTATTATTATAGACTACATTTTGCCGGCTTCGCTCGCGTAAATCTAGATTAGAATACGTTAGATCAGGACAGTATTTTTTCTGGATGAAAGGTACCCTTTTCTATAACCCTAACATCGGGTATGCGAAATTTCATGTTATGTTATATATGTCATCAACTATGGTCGAATTTCATGTTATGTTATATATGTCATCAACTATGGTCGAATTTCTGACGACTGGGCGACCGCTAGTCTATATAAATGCGTTATTACACATACCTATTATATATCTAATATTCGCCCGACCCTTACAGGAGTTTCCTTTTAAACCGTAGGCAGTACATTAAAACCAATCACCCGTAGCGTTATTTCGATCGATGGTTACAAGTAATACTGTACCTAACTGGTTATCATAAGTCAGTCTGTGCTAGTTTACCAAACATGTAAACCCGCGCCCTTTTATCTTCGAGAGGGTAGACAGGAATATACATTTGTATGTTTCTGTCTATGTGATAGGCAGAGATGTATTACAATCACATTTCGCCAACTAAAGTTTATGGTCTTACTCATTAGAGGGCAAACCTATTACCGTTTACCAGGAACAGTTCCAAATAAACTGTTCCTACTTAAAGTTTCTTTTCTAAAATACCCAATAAGACGTTGCCCTACACACATGCTCGATAACTCACACATAGCAATTGCTTTTGTATCGCTACGATACCGCGGCAATCAAAATAAATCATCGTGCATTTATAATCACTTCAAACAAAAACATTGATTGATCACATCATATCAGTACAAAAATAATGTATGTATTCAAACGTCAAGACGAAAACCCGTCAGAACACAAACAGTCGTGTCGTTAGCACACGCCCTTAAGTCGCATGCACACTCGCCGAACCACATTCCTAGACTAGTATGCACCGATAATTATATCAGGGATAATAAACATAGAAGGCGTCCCTTGACGCGTTTCTAGAATATTCAACGTGACGGCATCTTTTGCTTTAGCGTAATGTAAAGTAAAAGTTTTAATAGAGCGGCTTCGAAAGTAATTTGTATTTAGCATCTAGAAAGTCATATATTATAGTCATTATTCTTTAATCTCTGAAGGAGCATGCAATAATAATCTCTCTCATATTTTACAAACTATGATTTATTTGTAGTAGTCGCACAGATCTCTACGCTATGTCCGTCATATAGGAATAAAATCGCCCTCTATTACGTGCGACAGAAGAAGCTGGCGAAATCCAGTTTGTTGTCAATCAATTATTTTTTTAACACACGTGTTTCATTATATGACTAAAACTGCTCGTGGTTGCGGTTGATTGTGTGGTTTGGTGCCCCGGTCAGGCAAATTTTGTCTTTTTCTGGTAAAAAAATTATTTTAGTGATAATAGACTCGTAGTCTATTGGTCGCAACTTAAAATATAGCAATTTTGCTATATTTTAATACTTTTAAAGCATAGAACTTGCGCGCCACACACCACTATGCGCCGCTACCGTGTGTAATTCGTAATGTTCTATGGTCCGCACACCAGAAATATGCAGGAGTCTATGTATATATTTTATAGATGTTCCCGCGGTTTCACCCGCGTTTATCGTTACTGCGCCGCCTTCGTGGATCATAGCGTGATGTTATATAGCTTATAGCCTTCCTCAATAAATGAGCTATCCAACACTAAAAGAATTTTTGAAATCGAACCAGTAGTTCCTGAGATTAACGCGTTCAAACAAACAAACAAACAAACTCTTCAGCTTTATAATATTAGTATAGATGTATATTTTTATTAACTTGTGACATATAAATAACGAACTTGGCTTTGATGTTTTTACTGCAACGAAAGCTTGTTTAATTTAAAACTCAAAACTCTATAATAATTACCTAGTCCCACTTTCTGTACAGGAAGCAATACCAATATTGTGACGTAACATGATCTATTGAGTTGCGACACTTCGATTATGCGTCGACTGGCCTGGCAAGCCTGAACAATTATAAATCTCAGCTTTAAGTGATTTTCCAACAAATTGCAAAGGAATTTATAATGTGGTCAAGAATATAAAGCCCACAAACTTAATAATTGTTTCGTAAATAGACTTCAAAATATGTCTAACGTTTATTTATGCAAATGTATTGAAATAGGTTTTATTTTACAGTTATCCTGATGTTTAGAATAGTAAGAATAGTCTAAAAAATTATAGGATACGTGGTCATGCGTTTGACCAACATTGAGCATTCAATAACTACATATTTTATCTGCCTATAAACAATCAGGTGTTTTGAATGAGGTGAAGGGTGAGTTTGATATTCTGGATCAAACATTTAGTAGGAACCACTGTAATTATCCTTGCAGACAAATTATATTAATCCGAACATAACTTAAAACAGCGAGTTAAACTGTTGGGCATAATACCTACGGCAGTCTAATATAGAAATAATAATATATTCAAACTTCTTAGATAGTAGTATCGAAGCTATATCTGCATGCTCTACCGGAGTAGTGACACTTTTTATGCGTCTAAATAAATTAATTAACGGAAAAGCTTTGTCATCTAGCCTACCTAATGTTATGGTTAGTGGTCGACCTTGGTAGACAAAATTAAATCGAGAAATTGCGATCACATCTAATAAATAATATAGACTTACAGAGATATCTTTGTTTATACCATATTATGCTTTTTAAAATACTTTGTCCTTTTGTTTGACGTCTAGATTATTGACACGTAGATCTAGAGATACATATGGAACATATTATATTGATACCATGTTATGTGATTTCAGTAGATGATTGTTTTCAGTCAGGTATTTTGTCTGAAAATTGCCTTTGATATTAGGTATATCTTAATATGATTTCCTTAGGCTTCGTATTTTAAAAGTAAATCGAGAAATTAATTGAGAGATTAATTTTTACAAGAATTAAGAAACTCTTGCGTCAATGTTTATTTATTTTTGTAAATACAATATTCATGATTCAGAACACTTTGTTCGATTAAACCTGAGATTGACAGTTATATGTTATACTGCCCGCGCAACTTCGTCTGCTTCACATAAGAATTTTCCCCGTTTTTGCAACATTTTCCAATGAAAGCGGGGCCGCCCTCATTGGTCGTAGCGTGATGTTATATAGCCTTTAATAATAATAATAATAATAATTTATTTCGGATAAAATAATCTCCATATATTGTTAGTACAAAGTTCTTAACCTAATGTTAGTAATGTTATAATATAATAACAAACAATGCAGTGAAAAACAACCACACCACTTGGTATCACAATACCTTGGTATGTAGCTGAATCCAGTGCTTTAACATTGGGAAATCCCACCTATCACATAATACGCTCAGGATGCTGTGGGAGCTGACACGCATTCTGTGCAATATTGAAGCGCTACGCTTGCGGATGATGGCAGGACAACCATCAACCGACGCCTCCGCAAACATCGCCGAAGCACTACAAAAACGTGGCAGCCCCATCAGCATCCTGAACGCATTGTTGTACTGAACACGCAATGCACTGAATGCCCGCCGCGTATATCTGCTCCACAGATTGCATGTGTAAAAAGTTTGGCAGTAAGCCCTAAAAAGAGAAATTTTTACATCTCTTGTGCATTTTCCAAATCTGCGGATCAACATATTGCTTCGGACAGCCAGAGCTCTGCGTTTTCTCTCTATGTCTTGGTTATCATTAAGGTCATCGGTGACCCAGTGACCCAAGTATTTGGCCTGTGTCACTCGTCTTAGTGGAGTGTTCGCAATTGTTACTAGGGGCACTTTAGGGTAACATTTGGTGCCCGCCTTGAACACTAACAGTTCACTCTTTTTGGCATTATACCTGAGTCCCTGAGCCCCCGCATAACCCTCACAAATCTGAAGAAGTTGTTTCAGTGCTCTGATTGAGGGGGTCAGCAGCGCCATGTCATCAGCGTAGCTAATATTATTTAGGCATACGCCGTCAACATGACAACCAACCCTTGTACTGCTGAGCTCCACAATCAGCCAATTTATGTACAAGTTGAACAGACGGGGCGAAGTAATCCCCCCTTGCTTCACCCCGCAGCCCAACCGGTACACACCCGACAACTCCCCAGCCCATTTAACATAATTCATTTGATTTTTGTACCAATACTCAAGAACAGAAATGACCTCCTCGCCTACGTCACTCTCTTGTCGCAGCTTACTCCACAGTAAGTCATAAGATACCAGGTCAAAAGCTTTCGATAAATCAAGAAAGCACGCATAGACCGGCGTCTTTCTATCAGCATAGTACTGAACCGTCTGCTTTAAGCACAGTATGGCAGACTCCGTAGATAGCCCGGGCCGAAAGCCGAACTGGGTATCGTGTAGACTTATACGACTTGCCATATGTGCGTCCAACAGACAGTCCAGCACCTTAACTGTAACCGTAGCTAAAGAAATTGGCCTATAGTTGGCGGGATCTGCAGCATCTCCCGTCCTGTTCTTAATTATTGGTACAACTATCGTTTTCATGAGATCGTCTGGTAAGAAAGAGTGACTTATACAAAGTGAGTAGAACATGCTTAATACCCTCGGCAGATGTACACCGGCGTATCGCAGGTGCTCAACGCTCAGGTGATCATGTCCCGGAGACTTACCTCGCACCATGCCCTTGATTACATTGTTAACCTCTTTGGCGGAGAATTTTATTGTTGGTTCCGGGGACATGGTCACGGACTTAGCCCCCAATACCGACGATATCGCAGGCACCAGTGGCGAATCAACTTTAAAATGACTAATAAACATATTAGCTATCTCGGAGGGATCACACTTACCTGCCACGCTCACTGGGAGACTAGGCCTGGGGTTCATTTTATTTGTGGTTTTCCAAAAATTCCCAAAATGTTTCGATTTGTGGTGTTCAGCTAAAATATCTAAACTTATTTGCCTTCCTCGATGAATGGGCTATACAACGCTAAAATAGTTTTTCAATTTTAACCAGGAGTTCCTGAGATTAGCACGTTCAACCAAACAAATAAACAAACAAACAAACAAACTCTTCAGCCTTATAATATTACGATAGATAAGAATATCAATACTGTTTACCTTCCCCGCTAACGCGAGGATAGCACATTTTATGGAAATCTTGAGTTGCGTTTTATGATTTTAAACTCGAGATCTATGCATACATATGCTCTAATAATTTCCCTCCTAAGCTATATCTGCTTATACCGAAGCAAAAAAAAGTTAAGAATGCGTTGTGTTTGTAGACATACCTATATAGACATATCATGTTCGTAAGCATAATTCAATGTCACTTTTTCTCCAAAAAAGGCTTCACGGTACATTTATAAGAATGTTTTTGCGTACATTATGTATATGTATCTACTTATACAGCGTGTAACAATAAAGGTTGGTTATATTTTAAAGTCTTATAGTAACCAATGTTGAACCCTCAGTTTTATGTAGTCATCATTTTGAATACAGGGAATGTTTTGAAAATCGGCATTTGGAATGTTGATGCAGTGAATTTCCCGTCAGTTACATGAACTGATTTGAATTCTCAAGAGTCATTCTTGAGGCTTCTTATTATGTGCCCTAATTTTTTTCCAAGATATCGGAGTAAATAAAAGAAGCAAAAGTATGTAGTAAAATCGTTTTTTTTTTGTTTTTCTTTTACGCGTATTTTACAAATTGACTTTAATCTACATGTAACAGAATTTATTGCGGTCTATTTTTTCCTATTCGGTTGAGGTCATATTCACACCATGTATTTGTTTTCTCAAGAGATTTCTCAGAAAAGCAGAGGTTGTTAATATTCTGGTACCCGACAGATGGCGCTGTAGAGACGTTACTAACATTAGGCTAATTTTTAACAGTTTGTTGTGAGTGGTTAGTGTTTCTTAAGTAAATATATCATTAAGCTGTCTCATTACTTATATACTTTAAATACACTTGATTTAATATCTAGGTAATAAGCTCAGTTCTTGTAATATTTTGTGATGACTACATTTATTAGGTAAGATAGAATTAGACTAATTAATATAATGAGTTTTGTTTAAATGTTGACTAATATTGCGGCAGTCAGTTGTGTTAACATTTTCATTGTAAAATTATCGCTCGCATATCGCATATAGAGGTAAATCATCGTAAAGGAAAGCTGCATGTCTAAGAGTTCTCCATAATGTTCGCGGAAACGTGTGACGTTTGCAAACCCGCACTGGGCCAGCGTGGTAGGCAATGGCCTAAACCTTCCCTCATCGAGAAAAAGCCCATGCCTAGCAGTAGGTATATAAATAGGGCTGATACATAAGTTACATATATAATATGTATTACACTGGCCAATGCACTACCATGATAAATACAGAGTGTGTTAGTTGGTATGTCCTTATTTAACGTAACAACGAAGCATTGGGTCGACTTGATTTTTTGTAGATAGTTGAGATAGGAAAATATATAACGAGCTGCCCATTTGAACCACTACACCATACATGACTATAAAAATGTATGTCTCTTTGTTTGTAACGTGTGTTTTTCTATAAACTATTTATATATTATCTAACTATAATTGCAACTTTGCTGAAAAGGGCTGAAAAGGGCGCGCGCCTGCGAAGATTACCTAGAAAAATGAAATAAAAATCAACCATGAAATGACCGGCGTTACCTATTACATTACTACATTTTGCCCGCGGTTTTGCTCGCGTAAATGTAGGTTAGCTTAGGTTAGTAACAGTCACCCGGCCCGCACCCACACGGAGGGGTCTGCTATGGATGACTCAATTCTTTTAAGAGCTCCCAACAGGCCCCTCCATTGGGTGAGAGAGGGAACACCCCAGATTTTTTAGTGGATATACCAGCGCGTCTCTTGCTGGGGAGTCCCACACGCCCCGCCGGTGCCGTCCCCTAGCCGGCGGGTAGTGCATGAAGCATTTTTCCTGGGTACCAAAAAAAAAAAGGTTAGTAACAGTCCTTTTTCTGGATAAGAGGTACCCTATATCCTTTTCTGTTATCCTCTATGCGAAATTTCCTGATGATCGACAGAGCAGTTAAGATGTTAAAGCGTAACAAACAAACTCATAGTCTCATTTATAATATTAGTTAGGATTAGGATATTGTGCAATTTTCAGCAGGTGATTTTAATATGATCTCCTCCTCCTTAGCCTTTATTATTCCCAAGTCACTTGGGGTCGGCTTTCTAGTCTAACCGGATTTGACTGGATATCAGTTTTTACACGGAGCGACTGCCATCTGACCTTCGCCACCCGAAGGCTAACGATACCCTAAGGCTAGACCATTGTCAGGATATTAGAGGGCACTGACTTCCCAATAACGACTGCCATAGATGTTCATGGCAGCCGGGACCGACGGCTTAACGTGCTCTCCGAGGCATGGAGCAGGCGATAATTGCCAATCAATAAGCACATAATTTCGAAAAGTCATATAACTTCCGAATGTCAGAGGTGCGCGACGTGGGTTCGAACCCGAGACCCTCTGCATTACAGTCTGTTGGTCTCCACATCAATATATTTAATTATTTCTTACTATTTAAGCCTTTTCATACCCCAAAGCAATTATCCAAACGCTAGATACAATTATAGAGCTATCTATATTAGTAAAAATATATAGGTAGGTCGAGTATTGCATGTCCGCGTTTGACCACAAGGTGCCACAAGGCTAAATCGGGACATTCACTTGGTGTCGAGTTTCTTGTTTCATTGTGATATACTAATAGGAATTTCTGAGAAAAATCTTGCTGTGAATAGCTCACCTTTTTTGTTGGGAAGAGTGCGTGATTGATTTTGTATAGATATTGTTTAATTAATTATTGAAGCTTGCAATTAACTTTTAGCATTGTCAAAGTTATCTAAAATAACCTTATACAAATACAGACGCATATATAGGCAAAGATATTAAGTCTTTGTATATAGGTATCCTGAAAAGTAGATTGAGAAGTTTTACACCCTCATTTCAAAAGATGTGTGATTAGGTTTCTGGCAATGAGTAGGAGAGCCTATTGCGGTCTTTAGGACTTATTGCTTGACGCCGTCCTGATACACAGATTTTCGTAGCGACAATAATACTAATGTTATGTTTTGACTTTTTCTGTAAGGAATTTCCCATAAGTAGCACGCCATCTACGATTGCACAAATAAACAACAGGTGCGCCTTTAAATACGTGGGATGAAATTGCTTTTGAAATATAGGTGTGTTACAAGTTTACTTGACATTGCGAAGATACATGAGCAGTCGTGGTTCAGTCTCGTAATAAAAATCACAATTAGGTACATAGCTGACTTGACTCGGGCATCAAATTACCATTAGACGATCAACGTAATCGCAAACTTATAAGACAAACGAAACAGTATTAAACAACTAAGGTAATAAAATAAAGTAGTTGTTACCCGCGACTTTGCTTTCATTTGTAAGTGGTCAGCATCTTCCTAATACTTGAGCTATCTCCTTACCAAAATAAGTCAATCTCAAAGACAACAATTATGTCAAACTTATGATTTATGAACGTTAAAGGTTATCGGTGAGTGAGATTTCGAAAGATACTAAATTATATTTTTGATAGTAACTAGGTTCAGACAAAATCGCTCTATATACAACAAAAATCTAACAAACAGATTTACATTACACTTATAACATTAATAGTAATCGTAAAAATAGAACATAAAAACTCCAAACAAACGAAGCCACGCTCATTTACACATAAAAAGTAAAAATAACAAGAGCGAATTACGACATCGCAAGATCAAGGCCGCGACTCAGTTTTATCTTTCCCTACTTGAAATTACTTTACGCTAAGCACACCGTACATTGGTCTTTTTGTATTGTTGCGTCATTTCTAACTGAGTTACACGGTTCGTTCCACGCGGTGGCGTCTGAAAGTGCTCGTTTTGTTTTACTTCCGAAGGCTTTTGAGGTTTCCGTGACAGTACAATTGTCCTAATAGTGCATAGAATTTTAATGACATGCGATTTGCATACAAGTATTCCATGGATGGGTTAAGGTTTTTAATAGTTACTTTATCAGTTTTATCACAGACTAGTTGCTGGCTTCGAGTACTGTAAGACTTTTTAAAGGGTGTTAGACCCATGGATTTAGGATCCAGAGACTATAGGTTCGATTCTCACCTATTGCACTACTGACGACTTGAACCCACTCGTAACATAAGCGTTAAGCTTAGCTGAGTACTTAACAAGAATATTTAATTTAGAACCCAAATTATTAAAGAACATGTCTCTTTAAAAGATGCAAAGAAAAACGGCTTGGTTTGTATAACCCAGAAACAGTTATTCCGGAATGAGTTTATTCTAAATCCATATCCATACATTGCAGTTTCTAGTTTCTTCGAAAACGTTTTGGTAGCTTCACAAGTTACGTTGAATTTTAAGACATAAACGTGTGTGTGTGTATCGATCAACATGATTGGTGGGCTGCGAAGGTTCTGTATGCTGTTATCGCTGCTACTTGGCGATGGCTTTGGCGATTCTCTACTTGGTATTAAGATTTAGTGAATGTTTTCGAAAGCAAAAGAATAACTACTTGTATGTGTACGGAGCATATCTTCCGTATAAATCCGTAATCTTAAAAGTCCATTTCAATATCTTCTCAAGAAATTGCTTTTCAAACGCATTTATAAACTCAAATCTGAGATCCTATTTACCTTGTTTTAACCTCAATATTTCTCTTTACAGACTCTCATCCTCTGCACCGCCTACCTGGCAGTCTTCTGCCAGCACCAAGGCCCCACCACGACTCCGGTACCTATCCTCAAGCAGATCAACCGGCAGAATGACGATGGCTCCTACAGCTACGGTTACGAAGCTGCTGACGGCTCCTTCAAGATAGAAACCAAGTATCCGAATGGAGACGTAGCTGGAAAGTACGGATATGTAGACGAGAATGGCAAATCGAGGGAGATCTCTTATGGAGCTAGCAGTCAGAGAGGATTTGAGCCTGAAGGTAAGAATAGTAGTTTTCCTTACACGTGTTTTTAGAGCTTTCTAGAGGATATTTAAAATAAGACTGTAGGTATTAGTAATATTTAAGTTAGCACTAAATTCTGGGACATCTGACAGCATTAGCTTAAGCGTATTGAAGTGCTGACATCGTGTCTTGAATATGGAGCTAGCATTTTGAGTTAAGAAAAACGTTGATCGAAGTTTCTGAACTCACTCGTTCAGAAAGATTTAGATTGCATCTGTTTGTAGCAAGATAAATAATGAAACAGTAAGGTAACATTAGCCCTATGATTCGAACAGCGCAAAATGCCGTTGTTATCTTGCAGATCTTATTACGGAGTAAAACGCCTTCAGGTGGTGTGACAAATGACTATAGATTAGATATTAACGATTGGCTTACAACTATTCAACCTAGTCTAAGCATCAACGACATAAATAGAATAAGAAGGTGCGCCAACGGTGATATTAGACAATACTTTTTAGTTAAACCGGTAAAATTTTAATACATCATAATTATCTAACATTCTGGAATCTTGAATGATTTCATTATTTAAGGTAGTCCCTAGATGTAAATATCTTTACCATAATCTCCTTAAGCAACAAACTCGAAAACATGACAGTTTTTAATCTTTTAAATTCTATCGACTCCCGCATAACCTTCTGGGCTTACATTGGGCTGTCCACGGAGCGCGCAAATTCTGTTTCTAGATTCCAGTGAAGCGTCCCAACTGCTAGTACACAATTACATAAAAATATACTAATTAGTATTGCCATGATTTATTAGCAAGAGCTGACCACTTAATTAGACACTAGCCTACTTACACCATAAGAAAACACTGTTTGTTTGTTTATACACAAACTGGGTCGATTACCACACAACTCTCTCCATTCGCAGTTGGGAAATTGATACATCATGTAATGTTATTATGGTGTAAACGGGGCTTCATGTAGTCATGTAGTAGTTGTAATTAGTGTAGTAGTAGTTGTAGTATCACGTCATTATTAGTACAGTCATCTTAGACCAAAAAAGGGCTCAACCTCGGAATCTAACGGAATAAGCTGAATATTTGTATAGACCTGCTGCTAGCATTACAAATGTTGTCTCAAAGTCACATAATGCCAACGTGTGAGCGTCCTTAGATATTCAAGGTCAAAGGTCGCAAATATCAGTTTTTTGAGAATATCTCGTGTTCTCTGCCTCCTATCGTGTTTATAGAATATATTATTATTGAAATGAAGGTGATGTCTCCGTTAAGCGCTTGTCTCAGTAACTTGCCACGAATATCATAATAAAATTCGCATCTATTAGAAGAGCGGCCCACATTATTTTATGCTCCTCTAGATTTTGCACGCGGCTTCGGTCGCGCAAATTTACATAAGTTAGGTAAGATAAGTAACAGTACTTTTTTCTGGTTACCTATATATTTTCAGTTCCCCTGAAATCCTGCATACGAAATTTCATAATGATCGGTCGAGTAATTAAAGCATTATAGCGTAACAAACAAACTCACATTTGCATTTAGGAGGAGGTAGTTAAATGGTACTTAATGTAATTTTGTGTAATATTAATGTCAAGTGAAAGTTTTGCACCCCTTTTTTAAGCTATTGCACGCACAGCGAAGTGTGACATTTGGCGTAGTTAAAGTTTATATTAACAAGAAGTGAAGAATTCCAATGCTAAAACTAAATAATTATTAAATTATTGTTGAATTTCGACCATTAGGCGAAAATTAGTATCTAATATTAATTATGAAATTGTGTCTAATGGTAGTGTCTAAATAAATAATTATTATTCAATCACATACGACGCCAAGCTGGCTAGATAGTAAAGCAACAATTTGGTCTGAATACCAATGTGCAATAATGCCTGCATACTGACGAAAAAAAAGAAACATTTAACAAAGAATTCGAATTCATTAAGAAAATTGTTTAATTAAAATCTAAGCCACATCCCTAAATGTTGCAACTTTTACTCTAATGGCGTTAACCTTCATGCACTGATAAGCTACCTAACTAGATGACTTGCTAAGTAAAAACATTAGATTACTTAACTCAAGTAAAAAGTAGCAAAACTTAAACGCGCGAGCCAACCGTGATTATTACTTCAACTCGTAAGATTCTATCCCAGATAATATAACGCATAAATGCTATGCCTTTCATGATATAAATGACAGGAAATGGGCTTAAGTCCTAGTAGTTTCTTGACAAAATCTGAAGGTACTATTAATCTAGTTACGAGATTCTATTTCTTGATTTTCAATTCAATCAATTCAAACATAGTGCTTATAGGTTTTTCTGTAAGTAGAATTTAGGGAGTCTTAGCTAAAGCTAATTAAGGGATAAAAGTTTATTAATTGGATAGTACGCAACCTATTTCATACAAAACGATTTAGAAATAGTTACGTGGGAATGTGTAGCCAAATATAGGTACTGCATAATCACTGAAAAATTGTTTTCCGAAAGCGTAAGACTATATTTACGAACGAAAACCATGCGCAAACTATTATATAATAATAATAATAATAAATAATAATAAGGTTCCATCCCACCTTTGATTAAAACTCTCGAAGGGCCTCTTCACGTTGGACCTATGTCTCCGTGTAAGCCTCCCAAAGGGCCGGGTATTTTCCTAGCGTATTAGGAATATACCAGTCAAAGAGAAACATATAATAATAATAATAATATTGTATCACATACACACAACACCATCTAGCCCAAACTAAGCAAAGCTTGTACTATGGGTACTAGACAATGGATAAACATACATATATACATTTTTTTGTAAATACTTACATATTATACATAGAAACACCCAGACCAAGAGAAACATCCATGTTCATGCACACAAATGTTTGACTTGTGCGGGAATCGAACCCGCGACCTCAGGCGACCATGTTTACCTACTAATAAAATATTTTTCAAAGGGACCTCCTAAATAGATATCATCTGCAATCTTCATCCAGATTTCGTCAATTCTAATATGAATTTTCACTTTCCAGGTCCAGGCATCCAGGTGCCTCCACCAACGTTGCACAACCCACAATCCTCCAACGCGCTCACTGACGGCCAAGAAGACGATGGACAATACAGAGAAGACCCCAGCATTTATGAAGACCCTAAATATAATGGCCGTGCTCAGTCCAGACCATCCCCGATCCGTCAATTCCACCAGCCAGCTCAGCCTGCCCCAACCCAGGCGCCAGCTCCTCAATACCAGTCTCAGCCTGCCCCAAGCCAGTTCAGATCCGCCCCTCTTTACTCTCAGCAGACTAGCCTGTTCAACCAAGGTCCTCAACAATTCCCATCGCAAAACCAGGACTTCCGATCTCAGAACCAGGAATTCCGCCCTCAGAGCCAGGAATTCCGCCCTCAGAGCCAGGTTTACCACCAGCAGCCTCAATTTTCTTACCAGGCGTACACTCCCCAGCCTTACCAAAACTTCCAGAACCAGAACTTCCAAAGTCAGAGTCAGAGCTTCCAGCCGCAGCCTAGCTTCCAGTCAAGCTTCCAGCAGCAACCAGCTTACCAGCCACAGAGTCAAGGCTACCAAAACCAGAACTACGACCAGTTCTTGGGTCACCCCGCGCAGAATTTCGACCCAAACACTGGTTCCTACTCGATCAACTTTACGGGTTAAGGGATGATTTGTGTTGTTATTTAATTTGACGGATATGTTAGTTATATACTCGTGTTGGAGTGGACGAATCATGGGTAGTAAGAAGTCATCGAGTTGTCATAAAAAGCTCGAGCAAAACGCTGCACTTCCACGAAATGTCGTTTTTTGGACTGTGTACTTTGACTCGGGTGGTTTTTGTTTTTTCCATTAAAATACACGTATAATAATAATTGGTTGTTAGCTAAATTTCGGTAAGCAATACAAAGTTTCCGTATATAATGCTTCTGATCATAAATAAAAAGTTAACCAAGATTGAAGTTCATAATCAAAAGATGTTGCCTCAAGTTATATTAATAGGATTTTGTCTGTATATTCCTTAAGAGGATAGCTGTATAATTCATTAGCTATGTTTTAAGCTTCTACGTAGAATGCTTATATTGTTATCTATCGAGAACAATTACAAACTCTGTGTTATCATCAAGAATATCTTTACAGGAAAAACTCAATAAGGCTCTGCTTGACCTGGCAACCGAACTTGGGATCTTACGATCAGAAAACAGACACTAATCCCTGTGGGCTAACGAGACAGTGATTTTTTTTTATAAACCTTATAAATAGACTGTCATTGGTCCAATCACGTCACCACTACATAAGTAGCTGCTGATGGTGAGATCCAGAGTTTAAAATTATAGGTCGAGTAATGTAATTGGATATTTCTGTAAGAAAATTCTTATTTGTAGTACAGATATTGGAACTGTCCTTGGTAGATGGCAATAGATATTTGCTGCATAATTCTTAAACATAGCTAGATAAATATGGATTATACTTTTGGCTACTCCTTCGAGGATAATAATCCAGGGTAGCAGCTTAATGCTATCTCATTTAGCATATATAACCCGACTACGTAAAAAAAGGGGTTTAAAAAGGACGAATTTAAAATTTATATAGCCTATGTCAACCGGGCCATTATTACGAATCCATGGACACCTCACTAAAATCGGTTCAGTAGTTTAGGCGTTACGGTGGAACATATAAACATACATACCCAGACTGCCAAAATCATTACCCTTCCTTTTGGCTTCGCCGTAGTCGGGTGAAAATAGTACATCATACGTCATACATTAATACCGCTACTCACTGCTCTCATGATTCGTCTAGATGTCAGCACTGTCTAATATTTTGTACAAAATATTTAATATTAATTAAGTTTATACCCAAAGTGACGAACGACACCTTTTTTACGATTTTGTATATTATTAGTACTAGTCAATATCAGCGGAGCGTATTTTGTAAAGTAAAAGATACTACCTTAAAATCTGTCTGTGACTAAAAAATTGTATTAAATTATATTATTTATTTAATTAATTTTCATTAGATTATTAACCAAAATTTTAATATAATGATTTCTTATATAATTATATACATGTATATAAATTTTATAATTATGTTTATTTTATCAATAGGTATATTTATTTTGGTGTTTTATATATGTTTGGGTTTTATACTAACAATATATTTACTATCTATTCTAATTGTCATATAGTATATACTTATTTTCATTTATATATAATATATTAATATTTATTTATATTATTATAGTTGGTACATAAGATGTAGTTTTATGCTATAAGTTTGTGTAAAAATATTTTGCTTCATATTTGTATAGTATTTATCTAAAATTGTGGCTACAATGTCAACAAAATTACTAAGATACATAACTCTAACGAAAATATATAACTCAGCTTTTTTGTTTGCGATAGTTATAGATATAAAGATTATAACTCACAGTAGAGTTGAAGTCCATTAGACTCATTTCTGAAAATATTATTGTATAGTATATGTATGTATTATATATCTTCAGATGTTTGATTATGAATGTATATAATAGTCATGCTACAATTTACATATATTATAATAATTCGTTCACAACAGTGAGATATATATGTATATATTCATTTATAACTAATTTTACAGCTCCAATAGTATAAAATATACAAGTATATATATAAAAGGTTAAACGGCAAAGAAATAATAAATTGTATAACACCTATAATATTATATATAATGAACACATCGTAAGCAATAAGCAGATTGCTTTATCTACGTAAAATATTTTTTTTGTAAGCTCCATGTCTATCAAAGTTTTTAATTGCATTAATTATTTTCATCACAAATATTAATAATTTATATCCAGTACTTATTCAATCAATTGTATATTTTATGCCTCATGATGCCATGTTTTATGATGTCTTCAGAAAACTGTTATTTAAATATAATCAAGTATAGGTACCTACACAAATATTATACAACGTTAGACATAAAATATACATTTTATGGAAGATATAAATATGTCATAAATATAAATTATTTAGATTTGTGATGATTATAACCTAATTAACGCAATTAAAAACTTTGATAAGTCGAAGTGTCATCATTCTTTATAATTTTAATTGATGACTTGTAGCCAGTAAGACAGTTTACAGCTATTTTATATAATCATAACGTAAAAATATTGTGTAAATAATACATTTTATGCATAAGTATTATAAGTAAGTAATTTTATTATTTGGCAACACACTAATTAAAAATCTAATTAATTAGCTTTTACGAAATAGTTTATATCATAACAAGAGTTATTTACTATGGCGAGATATTATTTTTATTTTGCACAAGGAACTCTTTGAATATCTAACTCAATTTTTTTTCTACCCTCTTTCTTCTGCGTGAGGATGTTATTCAATTCATACGTGAACCATAACATCGTAGAAAACTTGCTTACATCGCCAAACTTAAAATTAAAATATAAATTCTGAAATATCTTAAACTGTTTACAAAACCAGTGTTGCCAAAATATACTTTAAATGTGTAATAATATAATTATATAACAATAAAATATGTATTCAAAGCGGTCCGATCGATTGCGCGCGCGCAATATGACTGCCGCATACGAAATAATACGTGTACCGATTGTAAATATATGATTAAATAAACTGTTACTTAATGTAATTGAGTTTCCTTTTATTGTTCTCGGAGAAAGTGCACTTGTTACCGATACATGTTATTAAGATGACGTATATATACGCTTGTATACGTGTGTCAGGATCGTAGCAAATGGAAATCTGTAGTCTCTGCCTACCCCTCTGGGAAGCAGGCGTGAATCTATGTATGTAGTATGTATGTATACGCTTTGGCAACTACGTGACATATAAGACTGCGAACATAATTTATTTGCTCAATACCTTACCTACATAAATAGACTCAAGCCTATAATCGCCGTATTATGTAAGAGTCTATACTTGTACATTTAGGGATTTGGTAGTGCTTCTACCCTATAACAAAGAGCAGAAAATAAAACTTTCGTTTGATGCTACGCTGAGTAGGATTTTGAATTCCTTTCGTCAGCGTTTACTCTAAGTAAAGTGCGAAGTGCGAATTAATTACTGCTCCTTGCGTTGGCAGCATAGTGACTTTTATTGAAAGTTTGGCAAAGCGAAAATAATTCGTAGTGTTGCAAACGTTCACAGGCTATGTTATCGCTTACCAGGCTGGACGTATGCTTGCTTGCCACTTTAGCTGTATAAAATAATAAAAGTGAAATTTTCAGTTTAAAAGCTCAAGTGAACTAGACACAAAAGAATAGCAATTTGCAAGGCTGTTCTTGACGTTCGAGTGATCACATGGTTCTTCTTAAAATTCTCGGGCTTGTGTGTCATTACATGATTCGACAGGATGACTTCGAAGGTTCGAAGAAAAACAGGCAACCAAGCATAAAAAAGCCATAGGACACGTGTTTTTATTGGTCATGCATTTTTCTGACAACGCTTGAACTATTAAAACATGGTATTATCTGCCGAAAAATGTGTTTCCTTCTTCGTTTAATCCTTGTTCCTTCAAACGGGGCGTAAACAAGCACCTCCTTGGGCCGTCAAACAATAGACCTTGGCACCACATTAGTTGTTAACCTGTAGTGGAGGGCTATGCTCGTGGACTACACGACTGCTTATCATCAGGCCGAGTGTAGTCATTTTGACAAGCAACTATAGAACAAAGGGAAATATATATAATTATATATGATGATGATGTTCTCCCAGACCGTCCGTCCGTCCATCGACGGCGACACCCTGTCAATTGTCTCCGGAACTCTGTTGTCATGCATGTGCCCTTACATGACTTGCGAAACCAATGTTTGTTTTAAAGACACGGTTACAAATGGGGCAGTGGAGATCTCCTTGCGCATTGTAGGTGTAAATATAAGAGAGCTTCGGTCGATTTTTTCTTAGCTGGCGTTTGCCTTCAAGGTCTTTGATACGGCTGCGTTCAAAAGTTTTTATGCCATCGTTGACATATTTGCGCCACTTAGATCTTTCTGTGGCTAGATTTTCCCATGTATAAGGTGACAAACCAGCTGCAGTTAAATGACACTTCTTCTTGTACCGTAAATACTGTCCTCCAGCTCGGCGTCTACCCGAAGTTATCTCCGAGTAAAAAACAACTTTTGGCAACCTGGCAGACTCTATATATATATATATATATATATATATATATATATATATATATATATATATATATATATACACCTCTACTATATAGCATTGTACTGACCATAGAGAGCTGATACAGGACAATACAAGTTTATTCTTATCATGGTTCGAACAAACACTAAAGCTTTGATTATTTTAGTTGTATTTTTTACTTTAACTAGTTTCTAGTACTAACAACCCTTTTTTTTTGTTAAATATAGAATTTTTATATTTTACTTATTTTATATTTGCGACAAAATAAGCCATAGGAAGTGATTAAATCGTCATTTACTTAAATATACCTTAAAGGTTGTCGCGAAGGTATTAATAACCATATCAACCAAGGTTAAGCATAGCGCCTTTGATTTCGGAAGTAGGTACTGATAATTAAATTAAGTGGCTCACAAACTTGTATATCAAGTATTGCGAGGAAATGTCGTAGGCGGCGTCTATATCCGGCTCGTGAGCAGCCTTACTTACATTGTTGATTTGTCCTAATATTTATGCTGTTACTGTCGAGTAATGTTATAATGTTATAGTGATCATTTTATTTATTTATTTGGAATAACTAACAGTTACACAATATCTTTACTAATATTATAAATTCTAAAGTAACTCTGTCTGTCTATCTGTCAGTCTGCCTGTCTGTCTGTCTGTCTGTTACCTTCTCACGGCTAAACCACTCAACCGATTTAGATGAAATTTGGTACAGATATACTTTAAAACCTCGGGAAGGATATAGGCTACTTTTTATTCATGTAGGTACCACGCGAGCGGAGCTGCGCACAAAAGCTAGTATAATATAAATTTGCATAGTATTTATATTTAAGAAAATGTGCACTCACACTGTTATTAACAGATTACTTAATAGTGAACTATCAATTAAATTTAATTATTTTTATTACATATTTCAAATTTAATTTCATATATTCATTAGTTATAATAATTTTATACTGAAATCATCATAATAGTAGTCCTTGGTGGCGTAATGGTAGTGTATGCGATTCACTTGAGGTTTTGGTTTAGATTCCCGGATCAGACAAAGCCTTACTGGATTTTTCTGTCAAGAAATTTTTAGTAGCACGAGACAAAAACATAGTTGGCAAATTGTCAGTGTTATACACTTCCGCCTGCGACTTCGGGAATAAAGGCGCGAGACTAAGACGGTAATATTTATGTGTACGTGAATAGTAGTTAATCTCTGGCATTTTTTTATTGATTTTAATCTTTCAGTGATGGGCAGCTACATAGTCCCTAAGTAATATACCTGAACGCCGGCGTCTGACACAATGCTTTTATCATATATACATAGTTTCACGCCACTGTCCTACTGTGAATTTCTTAACAGAAAATGCCAGTTACACTGCCTGACCCCGATATCAAACCGTCAATGTCAGTAAAAATGTGTATCACCCTGTCCAATTCGAGGACATTATCTAACCCTTTCTATGAACTTTAAATGTGGTCCTTAAGATATTCGCACAAAAAGCTGTCTTGAACTTATTAAAACCTAATCAAAACCTGTTTTACGTTTATGCCAACTTTAATTCTATCTGGGCACTGATTGAACAAATAGATATGACTTGTCTTTACCTATATAGATCACTTGACACCTAACCTTGACCATAAATTAAACTATTTAGAAACGGAAAACAAGATCAATTGTTCGTTCTATGCACCTTCTTTATTATTTTTTTAATTAAATTCTGAATGGTGTAATGGCTAATGTATAGGTGTGGATTACGAGGTCTCTGGTACAAAGTCTGGGTCGACCTAACAATCTGCATATTGATACGTAAAATAAAACCTTTGTACTCGTTTGAAGTACATTGCGCGCACAGAGGAGTATTCTTTTAGAGATATTGAAATTAAACTATGTACTTTATACGGATTTTGTCACGTTGTTAATAAAGTAGTAAAGTAGTAGAGCCTCGCTGATTTCAGCATGAGTGGGCCGGCTCGACCGGGGAAGGACTACCCTCTCACAGAATATCGACGTGAAATAGCAGTTTTCTTATTGTTGTGTTTTGTTCGGTGAGTGAGAGTGCCGGAGGCCAAATCGCCCTCTTTCCCCCTTCCCGCTCCTTCTCCTTCTCACTTCCTTTACTAAAAGGTCGGCTACGCACAAGTTATGCCTCTGGTATTGCAGGCGTCCATAGGCTACGTTGACCACTTACCATCAGGCTGTATGCTTGTTTGCCACCTTAGTCGTATAAAAAAATAAAACAAAAGTTTACAAACACTCGCATAAACAGAAGAAAATATAAGGGATAGTCGTTTATATAGAAATGGAGCGTAGAAGACTAACATTTTAGATTAATGCATTAACAGGTTCCCTGTCCGATGAATCACATATGATCCATAACAATAGATTTTCTATTGTGTCTATCACGGGACAGCGAATGGGTTAAGATCGAATTTCGACTACTAGTTCATTACTAGTAAAAGTTTTCTGTCGACAAATTCTCAGCACATGGACGTTGTTTCATCCCGTGCTTCGAAAAGCACGTTAAGCTGTTTTGCGCCTGAATTTTCATCCTATCGGATCGTATTGCCGTCTCATTGGTCCATTGGTCTACAAAAGAAAGAATAGCAAGTGCACTTGTGTTTCAGTACACACTTTAACACAATAATAGTACCTGCGCAGAATTATTATTTCCATTGCGGTCGAACAAACGCTGCCACACGAGCCCTGACAATACAAACAAAGCAGCCGATATTGATCATCGAGAAATAAAAGCATTTATCTATTACATCAATCGATTACAAAACCAATTTTGTCCAAGCTACACCAAACCAAGTAATATCCTAACTAATATTATAAATGCGAATTTAAGTTTGTTTTACGTTTTCATGCCTTACCTACTTGACCGATCTTTATGAAATTTCGCATACACGGAAAAGAAAATAGGGTACCTTTCATCCATGGAAAAGTACTGTTCCTGATGTTACATAATCTAATCCGGGCATAATCTAGTATAATTTATATTACAAGAAATGGGGCGAATTTTATCACTTACGTTAATTGCCTTTGCATAACTTTAGTCAAAATGTCAAATGCGAGCCGCAAGGTTGTAAGTTGCGACAATTGATGACATGATATGCTTTTAGGACGAAATTAGATTAAAGTTGTGAATTTAAATGAATTCATTTAATATAAACATGTTTACGTACATTTCGTGATTATTAATTGCTCAATGTAGGCAAAAAATAATCATTTACATAGTTGTAATTTTGGTTTTGCCTGCGGGTAGGTTAAGTAGATTTCACATGACCAAATAGGCCTACTTATGACGTTATTAAAACCACATGATCATTAATTTCATCATATGTTTATAACGGAGGTGGTAACCGTGGCCAGCCGAAGAGTAGGAGTAGTAGTAGTTGTAGCCCAAAAGTCAAGACGCGTGTTGATGTATTATTGGTACAAAGAGCTCCTTGAACCGACGGGCGTGTATGAGGAATGTGATGAAAGTAAATGAAGCCAGAGAAGAATCGTAACAAATGGAAATCCGTAGTCTCTGCTTACCCCTCTGGGAAACAGGTGTGAATCTAGCTATGTATGTATGTATGGTACAAGGTTTAAAGATCCATGGTCTCCCTGCGAGCAGCATACTGCATCCTTAAGAATTTTGAATGCTATACATATTAGGTAAAGAGCTTCTATCTATTTGCGGGAATCACACTGCATCATATAACCGGTAGTAGGTACTAAACAGAATTAGAAAAACCTGGTAGATTTTAAGTTAAAATCCTAGTTACCAAACTGAGTAGGTACATCGCACTAAAAGCCGTAATGTTTGTTTGCCAGAAACTTGAACAAAGAAATCGATCTTTTTTAAGAAAAAGCAATGGGGCAGTCTTTGGGGACTGCCGATGGAAGTGAAAACTTTAATCCTTGATCATAAACACCTTCTTCTTCTCACCTTACTATCTTTATAAACCAAAAATAATTCAAAAATGGAAAGCGTTCGCTGACGATGACGCGAGTTCCATGATTTTTGTTCACCCAAGAAGTGCTCAACGCGCCTAAAGAAGTTCTCACTTCAAAAAGGGCATAGTTTCATTTCAAATTGTTTAATCTGTATTACCTAATAAAGCAATAAAGTGCAAGAGGCGTCTTAAAAATATATACCTACTTAATTAGTAATCATAAATTAAAACGAAACGGTAAACGAAATTGCTTTCGTTGCTGTTAATAATAGTAGATACAATACAATTGGCGTCAATTAACAAAGATCCCAGAATCTATCTCTAAAGTACTGGCGGGACTCAGTCTTACGGACAATGTAACATGAGGGGTCTTGGACACTCTAGTTCCTATGGAGTAGGTGCCAGTGGTAACAGTGTCAGAACAAGCCGTTGACTGCGAAGCTACTTCGCCGGATGAGCCGGCTCATTTGTACAGTCACCAATTAATTACAAAATGTAAGAGCACTTCTATAAAAAAATTAACTTGTCAATAAAAACAAAAAGGTTAAAAGATTTCATTGGCCTTTTATTTACAGCTCATCAATTGAGAGATACGTCGTTCATTATTCCAAAATAAGTCACAACTTCACTGTTAAAGATTTAATTTTAATAATTGCATATGGAGAATCATTTTTGCCGTCTCACCATAATTTTAAACCGTTTATAGTATCAATCATTTCGCTTATAATGTTGTTGTTTAATTAACACATACGTATATACACAGACTTTATATAAGTACTTGCATGTCTGCCCACTTTTTTGGGCATAATCTTGTCTACCCTTATTATAAAGAGGCATTGAGTTTTTAAGTGCTACGTCCTAGAAGAGACATCTCTACTAAATTGTTTAGTTTGTAGTACATGCACTCTAACTTACTCAATTTGAGCCAGGCGATTACTGAAACGATACGTTTGAGTGCAATATTAATTGAGCAGTAGCGTAGTATATATGATGGCATATTTAAAGTATTAAAATGTTGCACTCAAACGTGTTGTTGCAATAGTCGGCTAACTGAAATATAAATCATGCACTCTAACATATATTACAAAAAGATAACCTGAGATGTCTCCTCACGTAGTATGTACATATTAATTCTTAACTAATCTAAATAGTTATAATTTGGTCTAAAGGTCTGAGAAACATAGGATATGTATTACTGATAGGTATGTCAGTTCACTCATAATATTGATATTGCTAGCTAGTAAATAACATATGTAGATCTAATAGACATACGTCTCGCCAGATTCGAATCTGGCACTTCATGATCGGTCGCAAACACATGGCTCAAGTAGAGCACATTAATTAATATGTCTCAATTCTAAATAGCTTAGTCCAATATAATTTTCAATTCACCACGCGGGCCGCGAGTGATAGCTATGTCTACATAATATAAGAGTAATACGATCGGCCTCAGTAAAAGGTCCCAACACTCGTAGGTAACACAAAACTAATCGCACTGCTAAGGTCACACAGACCTCCAAATTACACACAGACTCGATTCAATTCGTCGTCGCCTCGGTAATATGACCACACCCTGTATGTGGTACACAGAGTAGTAAACTGTGCAGAGAAAATCAAATTATTATTTATTTTTTATCGGTATCCGGTTTTGTTGACGTGTTATTATTGGGTTTTACTGTAAAGCTTTTCTTAGTTGTTTGTTTTTAAAGACGACTGCCGCATAGGAATAAATCCTCTGTCGCGGAAGACTTTACAGACATTCAAACAACGGACACAAAGAACACCCAGACCTGGACAACTTTTTGTGGATCACACAAATTTTTGTCCCGTGTGGGGATCGAACCTACACCACTCGGCGCGGCAGCAATGGCGAGGTGGACACTTAAACCACTACGCCATCCGTGCAGTCAAGTTCTATTGTTCTGGTAATGTTTCTGATGTAGGTACGGCAAAAACTGCATAATATGTGAATGAACGACTAAAATTAAAAAATCTACTTTATCAACTACATTATGTGTGATTTATAATATAATTGGACGTACTTTCTGAAAAACGTTTCAACCCACACTCGGGTCAAAATCGTGTTATTATTAGCAAATTAGTCCCGGGGTTACTATTTACTAGCTGGAAAAATTTGGTAGCTCTACTATCACTCTAAATATGAAATAAGACTTAGTAGCCCAACCCACATGTATGAAGAAGCACTACGGGATTGAACTTCAATCACGATTATCTCAAAATGTTAACTTTGTGGGTTGGAACATTTTTCAGAAAGTACGTCCAATTAAGCTTGACATGTAACTGTAATACTTTACATGTTTGACGCGAGCGATGTTATGATGTGTGATATAAAATCACTCAGTTCATTAGAACGATTGTAAATGTATAATATCAGCCATGTATATAAACTGTCCCACTGCTGGGTACGAGCTTGTTAGTGTGAGAAGTGCTACGCCGTAGTCCACTACGCCGGCCCAGTGCGAGTTGGCAAACTACACATATTATCGAGAACATCATGGAGACCTCTCAGATAAAAAGATTTTCTCACGATGTTTACCTTCACCGTTAAAGCAAGTGATAACTATTTAATGCGCACAATACTTCAGAAAGAGGAAATGCGTGCCTTGAGATCGAACTTAAGACCTCTGCGTGGCGGTTCAACGGTTTCCCACTAGCCTTTTACAGCTTACGGTTATAAATATCTGAGTAAAAGACGGATAATGGCTGAGCGCCGATTGTTTATATCGTCCCTACGCCACTGTGCTTCGCAGTACCGTTTGATCTCTGGTCGTCCACGTACCTACGATTGGAGTGAGTGATGATTGTGATTTTGTTCACTAGATTTTGCCCGCCACTTCGCTCATGTTAATCTAGACTTTGTCAATAAATTTTTATCCCTCGGAAATAGTACTTTTTCTGGATGAAAGGTATCCTATATCATTTTCTGTATTATTGACAACGTGTATGTAAAATTTCATGATGATCAGTTGAGTAGTTAAGGAGTGAAAGCGTAACAAACAAACATACTTACATACGCATTTATAATATTAGTTAGGGTTAGGATACTATACTAGCCAGCCATATTATTTCCAACAGCTTAGCTCTGCTTTTTAAGCTAGTTAGGTTCAGCTGAATATATTTTTAACATGTCACATTAACAAGGGCCTTAAATATCTAGTATATAAAAATCTCGTGTCACGGTGTTTGTGGTTGCTCTCCTCCAAAACGGCTCGACCGATTTTTATATATATTTGGTAGCCATGAGAATAGATCGTAAAGTATATTTCATACCGCTAGGTACCTAGGGTGTCCCTATCGAATGAATTTATATGGCAGAATAACATTTGCCGGGTCAGCTAATATATACTTATGTAATAAAATAAACCGTTCATCATTAATTTATTTCAGATCTATGTAATTGCTTTTTATTTGGCTTTGCTTAATTTCTCTATTTGGTCGCCTACTCTGTGCATACTTTAAAACCATGCACTAGTTCCAAAATGTCACTTCCTTATACGAATGCGTGTGAGATGGTTGTGTACCATTGACGTCCTCGCAATGACTCGTGGGACACTTGTCCCATTATGCATACATCTTCCATTCATCTGGGACCTATTAACTTTTTTATAATTGCCTTTTTTGTAAGCTTCCGCATATTTCTGTATGTCCGGGATATGGGCGGTTGTAATTGAAATGCATTTGCAGTAATTGAATTATTGTGGACCAATGTTTAGATATTTTATTGAACTTGTGTTGACTCCTTAGTTTATGATTATGCTTATGTCTCTGGTCGATTCTATCAATAAATTACGTTTACTTTACTAGAAACTGGGCTCTTTTAGTATTATATATAACTAGATGTTCCCGCGGTTTCACCCGCGTTTATCGTTACTGCGCCGCCCCCGTGGGTTGTAGCGTGATATTATATAGCCTATAGCCTTCCTCGATAAATAGGCTATCCAACACAAAAATAATTTTCAAATCGAACCAGTAGTTCCTGAGATTAGCGCGTTCAAATAAACAAACAAATAAACTCTTCAGCTTTATAATATTAGTATAGATTATATTATTCTTTTTTTAAGAGTAAAGTAAGAGTGATGGTTCATTTTCTGTAGCAGCACGGAGGCTGCTTTCTACTACGGCAATAGAAGATCTTTTTATGTAAAGACAAAGAAATTAAGCATGCGAAATATATTTGTAGTACACCCTTGCCTCGTTAAGATTGGTTATCGTGGTCTAAATTCGGCCTGGAGGACATTTTGTTATTTTGTCATATTATAATGTCAGTATGATACCAAGCACAGTAGTTAGTACATAGTTCATATTATGCCTATAGGAAGCAAAGCTTAGTATAGAAATACTTAGTATAGCGTAGAATTTTGTATTAAATTCTAACTTATCTATGTATAAATATTTTTAACGTCTCTTAACCATTTAGACTGGTACTATAAAACAATTATAATATATTCTATTACATGTAGACTTTTAAAAAGTTGACCTCACTTGTCTAGATCCGTTTCGTTGTCTAAAAACCTTATAAAGCAATTCGACTCAGTACATACACATTTCAAATGACTTAGGTATATATTCTATTAGCTAGTTTGATGCATAATAGTAATTATTCAGTAGGTATTGGTTGAACATTTAAGGAAGCTTAGATTATAATTAGATTTTTCAGTAGTAGTATTATTTGTCATGAACTTATCTTATCTTATCTTATGTGGGGGCCAGTCAGTGCAGACCGGCGACACTTCGACCCAGTGGGATCTTTTGTGTCGACACTCTCCCAATAACGACTGCCATAGATGTTCATGGCAGCCGGGACCGACGGCTTAACGTGCTCTCCGAGGCACGGAGCAGGCGATAATAATTGTCAATCATTACGCACATAATTTCGAAAAGTCATATAACTTCCGAAAGTCAGAGGTGCGCGACGTGGGTTCGAACCCGAGACCCTCTGCATTACAGTCTGTTGGTCTCCCCACTGAGCTATCGCTGCTCTTTGTCGTAAACTTAAAAGTTTTGAAATACGTTACATAAATGTATTATATAATACGTTACATACAAAACACATAGTGTAGTGGTTTAAGTTGTCGCCTCGCCGCTGCTATTGCGTCGAGTGTTGTGGGTTCGATCCCCAAACAAGATAAAAATTGGTGTGATTCATGGATAGCTGATCTGAGTTTGGTCTGATCTTTTCTTTTTATTGTTTGAGGGTTCTGGGGTCTTAAGAAACATTTTGAAAAGTCCTTAGCGACACAAGACTTAATCCTTCTACAGGAGCGATAGAAGCAGTAACTCCGAAGTAATGGTTACCTACTATCTACATATTGTTATTGATAGAGACGATATAAACTTTTGATTGCATTGATGGGCGACAACTTGAATCGCTCTCCCGTGCAAACAATATGACAAAAGCTGTCATCATTTTATATTCCTTTTAAATCATTATGGCGAACATGAGATTCAATTAATATCTATAATTTCCATCGGTTAAACTTTTATACCGTTCAATTACCGATGATATTGTTCTCATTACTCCACTGTGCCATATATGAAAGCTCTCAAGGTCGCTCGCACTTCCTGTTCGAGGTGGTTACATTTACGTCTTGCATAAACTGGTTTACAATTTAAACTTAATAACAATATGGCTTCCAGGTGAAATGTTGGTGCTACCGCCATCTAGTTTGCAGTGGTGGAACTAGTGACTATGTGTCGCAAGGCAAAGTTGTGTTTTTGTATTTTGTGATTAATAAAAGTGATAATTAATTATTTTGTGTTATATTTCTGTATTTTTAGTGCCGCATTAGTTTTGTCAGATAATGTGAGCTCATATTCGTGTCCGAATGAGAGTTCCTATAATAATTTGGTACCCTAGTTGGTCAGAGTTATTGGGACAGAAAATTCCCCAATTCTGTAAGAAAGACAACAACCACCCAACAGATAAAGTCTTATGTTGCGGGGATAAACATATAATTAAGGGATACGAAGTAGACCCAGACTTGGTAGGCAGAAATTCTTATCAGAAAAATGCAATAACACTACGCGACCCGAAGGCCAGTATTTTATGCACAGCTATACCTATCATTAATTATTATCGCTGCCGGATTTTATTAGATTATATTATTAATTGCGTGCACGGATGCGTAATGCTGTAAGTGGTCGCTTCGCCGCTGCCAAACGCCAAGTGTTATGGGTTCCAATCCCAAAAATTTGTGTGCACAAAGATGTATTCCGAAACAAACAATACCTAGAATGTTGATACGTCAGTTGTTTGAATGACTCGCAAGTCTCCACAAGCGCGACACAGAGTCTATTCCAAGAAAATGATTTGACTGTTTTGTAAATAAAAATTTATATTATTATATTATCAAATTGAATGTCAATAAATATTATTGAATTTAAATAAAGTGAATAGGGATGGCGGGCGTAGCGTTCAACCAGTCTATTCGTAAAATTCTGACTCGCCTCCCAGATTTTGTAAGTTCGATCATCGAGTTTATTGAAGCAAAGTCCACGTTTCTAACTCGAATATAAAGTAAGTAATTGAAGTTTATGCAAGTGGTCAGCGTTAGCGACCTTTGTGCAAACTACAAAGAATGCAGCACCGAGGCGGGCGGGTCTAGCTTACGAGTATGACGACATCCTACATTACTTTATTTATATTACTGCCACTAAATATACTATTTTGGAGTCCTTTCTAGCATTTAAATTACATTCTTTGCGTCTAAGACTACATCATGTTAGTCGTTTGACATTTACTACTGAATATGAGTGTTCTGTGTTTAAATTTTTGAATTATTATGCTGTCAAGTCTTAGAATACCAGACATAATTTAAAATCTATTGTGTCTGACCACCGGAATGCCGCTGCGACTTAATAAATTAAGATTCCAACATGGTTGAATTAATCCAAGAGTCAAAAAAAGTAATAGAGACCGATAGGACTTCGCCGTAGGTTTTACGGCGATTGTCGTGCTGCTTGCATCTGTTTTCGGTCATCTTAGTTGAGTCGCCTGTCTCTTTAGAAGCGGCGTTCCGACCTGCACTCCTCAATCAAGAACTTATTTTGCTAGTCAACGTTGATCGTATATATGCTTATATGTGAAGTTTTAATTTCATTTCATAAAAGTGAAGTTTCTCTCGCGTATAAACATCAGCGACTTTTAGCAGCAGTATAAAGTTTAGACATGCGGTGGGATCGAACTAGAGTCCACGTAGCAGTCCAATAGCCTTTTAAAAGATATTATTGTTTATTATAAAAGTCTACTAACACTGTCTATTTTTGGTTTCATCTTGTTTCACAGAACAAAGAGTTGACGTAGAAACAGACGAAGGCTGTTTTGTGTGAGAGAATTCAAATGCTTAGATCAAAGTGATTTGGTAGAATTCATTAACATTTTCTTGAATAATATTTTGTGTGAACTATGTCCAAGGATTATTCAAGCATTTATTGTTTAAAGAATTTCAGTATCAAACGCAGACGAAAAATGCCACATTTTTTAAAATTACGTCTATGTATCTTTGCTATAACTGAACGCTTGTATAATTGGCAGAGGGTGTGAGTGTGATGTTCTATTTCTAGGTCGATTACTTTTAATTGATATATTATATATACCGTATCTATATACTGGGAGCGCATGTATGGATATATAGAGATATAGATTCACTCCTCTTATCCCGAAGAAATGGTTAAAGGTATATTATACCCACCATTCGCTACGACTTTAGTCCCCACGTAATAGAAGGCGGCTCTATTGTCGCCTATAGAGTACTTCTACATTCTATGCTACTTAGAATTTTCTATAAGGAAAACACAGTCAAACTTGGCTCGGTGTGGTACTCCATGATTGCATGCACAAATAAGCGTACTAATGCTGCTTAACTAACGGATCATCGGCGCCTATGTATGCGTATATTTATATTACTACTAGCTTTTGCCCGCGGCTCCACTCCGGAAAGTTAGGTAAGGATAGGTTAGTAACTTTTCTGGATGAAAGTTACCCTATGTCCTATTATATACCCCTTACAGCGTGTATACGAAATTTCATGAAGATCAGTCAAGTAGTTAAGGCGTAAAAGTGTAACAAACAAATAAACAAACTCACTTTCGCATTTATAATATTAGTTAGGATTCATTCAGTACTTTATGAGCTCATCAAATACCAGATAAAGTAATATTGAACGGGCTGCATTTCGTTGGTTGAAGGTTTTCTCAATTCTGTATAGCTTTGTACGGCGATCAGGTATTCAGGGCTTGATTGAAGCCCTGACAAGGTCGTCCAGGGCTGTCAGTAGTAACAAGAAAAAGACAAACTTTAAATATATAGTAACTATATTTAAAATTTACTTTTAATAGAATCTCCAAGGTTGACGTTATGTGTAAGTTTGCAGTTTACTATAATTGCGCCAAGAAAGTCTAAGCTAAAGCAACCTTTTCGAAATATGTATCATAGTGACTCTATACCTACTAATATCATTGGCACGAAGGTGTATATGTTAGTTTGTGCTAACTTCATGTAGTAACATCAACAGATTGATATGATATGTGCATAAAGATAGTTTATGGGCCAGATGACATTACTTTTTATTTATCTTATTATCGGCTATTAAACTATTGGTTAACACTCGGAGCCTAAATACAATTCTGTTAGGGGACTTTTTAATTAAGATCATGGTTAAAAACGGTGAAGGAGAACATGGTGAGGAAACCTGCATGTCTGTGAGTTCTCCATAATTTTCTCGGAGATATGTGAAGTGTGCCAGCCCGCGCTGGGCCAGCGAGGCGGACTTCGGCCTAAGCCTTCTTACATCGAGAAGAGGCTCGTGCCCAGCAATGAGACAATTTGCATACAGGACTGATATTATTTTTTTTTTTTCTATACAATTAAGGTGGCAAACAAGCAAACGGCCCACCTGATGGTAAGTGGTCACCATAGCCAATGGACGCCTGCAATACCAGAGGCATCACTTGCGCGTTGCCGACCCTTTAGGAAAAAAAGGAAGTGGGAAGGAGAACGCATGGGAAGGGGGAAAGAGGGTGATTGGGCCTCCGGCATTCTCACTCACCAAACGAAACACAACAGTAGGAACACTGCTATTTCACGTCGATATTCTGTGAGAGGGTAGTCCTTCCCCGATCGAGCCGGCCCACTCATGCTGAAATCAGCGAGGCTCTACTACTACTACTATAGGAAACAGTCATAGTCAAAATATATATCTGTAGATAACATAAAATGTTTACCCACATGTTGTACAAACATCTATAAGTGGTATATCATCATGAGCAACACAATACAGGAAACAAAAGTTGGATACAGAACAATGTGAGCAAGTATTACATTTCAACACCTTTACAAAACATACTGGTTGGAGATGATTGAATAACAGCAATACACGATAACCGATCTATATACTAGTGATATGCATTTCCATTCGAAACATATTCGAATATAAAATCAAAGATATGTATTCTTATATAGGTCTCAAAGTAACAAATATGAACGTCAAAGTTACATTTATTATTGTCAGTTTATATTTACCTATTGCCATGTTCAGGAAAGTAAGGTCGTAGAACAAATGAGAAGTACTGGCAAGAAAGTCACGGCCCCATTTTTTTATCGCCAATCTTACAATATTTTTTTAATCTTTTCTGTAAGGAGCTGCAACCATTAAAATGATTGACTACTCATGAAACACTCAAGCAAAATATTTAAAATTAGCTTCAAATCGTAGTTTATAATAATAATAGTCATTTATTTCATTGTTCTTTTCCCATAAATTGTTAATAATATAGTGGAATTTTAATCAAATTATGGTGGTTGGGTTCATGGTAGAATAGGAGGCATTTACGTACATTCAAAAAATAAAAACAACGTCAGATCATATTACAATCCGAGGTGCAATATTGACATCACATTCAAATATTATTCGAATACAGTTATGAGCATCAGTACTATATACTAAATGGAGTCTGCTTTCCTCTACCTTGTAGGTCCAATGGCGATGATACGACTATTTATGTAAGTGAGTATGAGTTTAAATAAAAACAAAGAAAAAAAGCAATGAGCAACATATAGGATTAGACACCCGAATGTCACTTTATGCATTGCCACTAAGTAATATTCGAGAACTTGATCAAATATTTAAATAATTATTGAACAATAAATTAAATTTTTTTTAGCTTGCTTTAACAATCGCATTGAATTGTATTCACTGTGTTATCTTGAGCCAATATTTGACTTTAAGTATATTATTGACATTCATATTGCTAATATAAAATCCATCAGCTATTAATTCATTCGAATAATGATAAATTTTTCAAATGCATTCGTATCACTTGTCACATTCAAATTAAACGAATGTCCAGGCTTTACCGTAGATTCAAGAACTTATGACCCTGAGTGGAAAAACTAGTACCGTACCAGTGAAGTTAAGGAGAAAATATCAACCGAAGGCTAAACAGTTATGTAAACGTGTTGTAATCTCATTTGTGAATGAAACACATTTTCTATTGTTAGTTTACTTTCTACTTCGTGCTGCTTTTGATACACGTTTAAAACTATTGTTATTAACTAATTAGTGTACTGTATAATTATTATCTTTTACTTGCACTAAAGTAGCAAAACAGTTTACGACTTGATGATGGTAAGCGCCGGCCGTGGCCTGTGACCGACTCTTTAAAAAAATGCGAGGGTTTTGATCCTTCTGTTATCTTTGGATATCACTGATTTCTAACAGCATAATGGAGCCCTGAGAAGCCTGGTTCTACACATAGTTGGAATATATTACAAGGTTCAATTCAATTCGTTTATTGCATTGGTTAGCTACGATCTTCTGTTTGTTGAGAGTACTTCTTTAGTCAAGTTGCTACAGTTTGAACAAGACCCAGCGTTAAATAGAATGTCGCTGTTTTAACTCTCTTTATAATTAGCGTCATTACAAACGGTGAAAATATTTTAGACATTGACACGTGTGAGCTACTCTTTTATTTCAAACTAGCTGACCCTACAGTCGTTGTCCTGTCAATCTAAACAAACATATATTTCACTTAATGAAATTCAATATCACAACGTCAGATAAAATGTATAATTATTTTCTTATATAAATACCATTAAAATTTTCGACATATCTCGCAAATTCATAATACATTTTCGTTCATATCATACAAAACTTGTCCTGTTTAATTTCAAATACAACAAAAAACACAGCCAGGTCGGTCGAGCCGTTCTTAAATGATACTGCTTCATACATGTGGCAATTGATTTTATTTATATAGATAATACATAAATAAATAATTAACATAATATTTGTAATACACAAATGATTTACAAGAAATATAAACTAAAGAAAACAATTGAAACAACAAAATTTAAAAGCATCATAATACTCCTCCGAGTCGTCAATTGGCAACGTGCCCAGAACACTGGCAGCATTGCCACGTTGCATGGCAATACTTATTTTTGTGCAAAGAAAATACCAGCCCACTGGTCATACGAAGCGTCGATCAGGCACTTAGCTGGGTCTCTTTAAAGAGACCTAGCACTTGGACCCCATGACTCCAGCGTTTCAACACCAAACAGCTGAAATAGTACTCACCAATGAGGTTTTGATATTTGCGCCGTTTGAGTGTCTCCGCTGATGCAGCAGCAGCACCAGCACATCCGCTGACAACGGACATAATATGGATTTTAGACATATGTTCGACTCAAAGGTGGCTTGGCTCAACTAAGAGCTTACCCTGCGAAGATTAGCTCTGCTACCACATGCCAACTAACATACATATATATGTATACCACATATAGCCATTTTGAGAGAACCCTACACAAAAATAAAAGAAAACATCAGTAATTGAAGATTTTAAAACAATTTTTATTGGCAGAGTATCGACCGACCTGTATCACGTGCCGTGCGCGGGCGCCGGCGCGGGCGCCGGCGCGGGCGCATCGCTTAAATCGTGCAGATTTTAGCCAAGACACAAATACGCGACCTGAACTTCGAACAGGTGTTCTTAACGTTACGTAAAAGGTGAATTCATTATATTTGCTGTTTCTATGGGGTCAGATTTTAATTCAAGTAATTTTAAACTTTAATTCTTTTTTGGTTGACATTCTTTTACCTGTCCTGTGATTTTTTGAAATCTCGATTTAAGTATCCAAATGGAATGACATTTAGAGGTACTGCCCTTGTTGCAGCTTGATGTTACGTAATTTACTAATAGGTACTACTAATCTTTCTTAATAAACCGGCTATTTAAGATGAAAAGCATTTTTAAATGCACGAATGGCGACTACACTTAAGATGTAGTGGTTTAAGTCGTCGCTTCGTCACTGCCACCACGCCAAGAGTGCGAATCCCACACAAAACAAAAATTTGTGTGATTCAGAAATGGTTGTGCCGAGCCTGGGAGTCGTATGTGTCCGTTTTTTGAATGATTGTGAAATACTGGGGAGCGGATACTTTCACACAGGTTTCGAATCTATTACAGACTCCAGCTCTCAAAAAGGTTGATTTTGTAACTGTTACTATATACTCCTTTCGTGTTTGAAACTATGTGTGCACCTTTTGAGAGAAATAAATGAATTTAGAATATAAACATAACATAACTGGGAACACATGGAACAAGAAAACATTAAATCTCTGCTCTGTGGTAAGCAAGCAGTTCATTTTCTTAGAAATACTAGTATAGACTTTTAAAATTGAAGTTATTAAATTGACCCAATCTCAGATCTGTAGTTTTATCGTCAAAATGGAACAAAATGCAGTCTTGCTTTCGCACTTACATCAGTAAATGAGCTGTCGTGTGGCGTATTGGGTACTACGGCCCATTGTTAATTCTCAAGTTAGATTGCCGGGTTAAGCAAAGTATTGGTTTTGTCTGTTGGAAAATTCTCGGCAGCAACAAAGTATAGAAATATGTTTGTTAGACGGCAACAATGTCTCCAATTGCGTTGAAATTAAAATAATAATAATGTGCTTCAGACCGAATGTTGGCCAGAGCAGTCAATAATATATTAACGGAGACTAGCCATCTGCACAGGAGATATTATACTGCACAAGTATGTGTGGGCACACAAGTGCACGCTCTGTTCCCTAACTATCATAATCCGATGGGACGGCAATTCGACACGAACGGAGAGAGATCAGGCGCAGGAGCCACGGCTTTTCGTGCTTTCCGTGGTGGGTGTACATAGTGTGATAGAAATGTGTAACATTACCTATCCTAACTCTAGGCTGCTATTCAGATTTCTTGACAGAAAAGTTCGATAACTTTTTGTTGGCCTGACCCTTCGAACCCAAGGCAGACGGAAGCAAGCAATTGTGTATTTGAAACATAGCTGGCAAGCAATATGTAGATGAAATACAACACAGTCTACTCCTACTAGGATTTAAACGTGCGTCTATGTATACCAATGTTCGGATTTGTAAGTGCACGGATAAGAACCATAATTAACAGTCGAACAGCCTCCCTTCTATTACGAAGGAATACATTGAGTATGCTAAATACATGTAAGTTGTATGTATACGATCGCATACTGTCAATGAGTAGGAAGGAAATTGATCTGGATCTATGTAACGCTAATGCGTGATGAGAATCAGTAAAGTTATTAAGAAAATGTGCGTATTTTCCTACTGGTGGGACAACCTGAGAAGAGAGTTTTAACTTTTGAAGTGAAGAATAGCAGTATCTTCTTTTTGTAAATATAATCAGCTACTGTATTTCATGTTTGTGTCCATAAAACTTGAATAGTAGTCGATGGGTTGACATTAATATTTTATTGTAACTAGTACAGACATCAAAATATGCTGACAGCTTAAGCAATTCAAAAAATAAAATATTTTGATTTTAAGTAAGAAAGAAGTCTGTGCGAAGTAGGGTTCCAGACCTCTTTAAGGACGCGTAGGTAATAAATTTGCTTTCATAATTCGTTACAGATTACCGTGAGAAGGGCTATTATAATTGTTAGGGTTATAAAAAAAGATGCTATTGCTTGATATGGTCTATCGATGTAAATCACGAAGATATAACCTTGTAGAAGCGTCATACGTTTTATTAATAAATCAAAACACATAACTGTCTCTGCTTCAGTGGCATAAGAGTGAGTTCTTGCGTGCTTCTGTTTTCTGTTTAATGTAATGTTATATCATGTAACAACGACTGTCTCGAGATCTCGTGGTATATATGTTTGCGTGCAATTGTAAGATTTTAGGTTCCATTCGGGTCGGGAAAAGTGTGATTTGGTTTCTCTGCACATTCTCAAAAACAGCATGGAGTCGTGAAATGAGTAGATGGTAATCAAGATTCGCGTTGGATTTAAAACATATGTACATTGTACATATGTATCTGACGTAATGTTGATGTAGTACGTTTATGCTGCTCTCTAGGGGTTGTATACTATCCGATCACAAATATTTATTACTACGCTTACATATTATATAACCTACATTAACTAAAATCCAAAAAGTTATAAATTATTTTATCAATTAAAATTACGTCAAGAAATGGTGCTAACGATTGTTCGTGTAGCCGTCACGGTAAAGTTATGTCAGCTTACATTGCAACGATATCGAAAAGACACTGAATTACGTTTTGACAGAATCATTATTTTTAATTATAATATAATATAATAATATTCTACCACATACACACAACACCATCTAGCCCAAACTAAGCAGAGCTTGTATTATGGTACTAGACAATGGATAAACATACATATATACTTTTTTTGGAACAATTATAAACATTGGCACTTCACATTTATATTAAACCAGATTTTGCCCGCGGCTTCTCTCGCGTAAATGTAGCAGTACTTTTTTCTGGATAAAAGGTACCTTATGTCCTATTCTGTAACCCTGACAACGTGTATGCGAAATTTCATGTTGATCGATTCAGTACTTAATGCATGAAAGCGTAACAAACAATTAAATTCACAGTCGCATTTATAATACTAGCTTTTGCGCGCGGCTCCGCCCGCGTGGTAGCTACATCAATAAATTGTAGCTTATATCCTTTCCCAGGTTTTAAACTATATCTGTACCAAATTCCATCTAAATCGGTTGAGTGGTTTAGCCGTGAAAAGGTAACAGACAGACAGACAGAAAGACAGATGGAGAGACAGAGTTACTTTCGAATTTATAATATTAAATAAGGATAAGGATTGTAAGTTAGGATTTTAGTACATTTCAGTTTAAATGAGAGCCTCATTGGTCGGGTGGTATGAGTTTGCATAGTAACGTACCGGGTTTGATTCACGTGTCGGGTTATTTTTAGGTTAAAATCTCAGTAGTGACACGACTCCTATATTAAACAAACACACTATTGTTTGAAGCCATTCAAACAATAGTGTGTACTATGTGTGTACCCATCTACAGTGTGAGGATAGATCCCTAGTTCAAAATCGGACCATTCAGTGCTAGTTTAAAAAAGGCCAATATTTACAGAGAGACCATTTAAAAAAAAACTTGTACCTTTTAAAATATGCTACCATTACTATTCCTCAACCAATATGACTATACTAGTACGAGTAGTGTACGAGGTATCAGTGGACACCTAAATACTGTTAATACGTCTAAAAGTTATTGGAATTAAACACTTCATAGTACATAAACTGTGTGATCCATAAATAGGTACTCATGGTCTCGAGTCCAGAGAATGTTTAAAAAGGCCCCAGTGAAACTAAGATACTCTAACGCGGGACGCTTTTTACTAAGAACTACATATTATATAGAACTATTTAGAATCTAGTCTGATATGACATTGTAACAAGAATGCAAAAGGCACGGTACTACTTTCTTTCCGCTGAGCCATCAAGGTTATCGCAGCTGCCTCAAATCCTTGCGAACTTACAGTCTAGTTAGTCATGACATTTTCTACTTTGAACTCTTATACCTAATATGATCAATGGTTTAAGGGTCACCTTGTTGCTACCACATAACTTGCTTCCACCTTCCACCTGACGGTAAGATGGTAACCCTTTTCACGCTAAGAATAGGCCCGTGCCAGGGCACGGCACTTCAGGCAGTGGGACAGTTTAATACAAGGCTGGTATTAAAATAAGATGGTAACATATTCCAGTGTTGCAGTGGTATATCATCATAATCAAAAAGAATTACATTACAAAGAAACTCTCTGAAAATTTCAATGATTTGGATTTTGATTGCTTTATTATTTCAACATTAAGGATTTACCTAATACTAAAAAATTTCTAGCCTCACCGCATTATATCTTAAGCAATTTAGATAGCTTACAAATTCTTGTTTTTCTGTTTTTAGTTAATTATTACATACCTACTTAAATAAAATTTTCTACTAATATTCTTATCAACTTTTTTATATTTTAATATTTTTGTTAGAAAAAGTACAATTGAAGATTACATAAATATATTATATTGAAATTCCAGAGCCACCAGGCCAGATTTACGCATAAAAATTCAGCTTTGCTCATTGATTGTCATAAGAGAAGCTGAAATGAGCAAATCTGATTTCTTTAGTAAATCATTATTCATTTGCGGTGCACTATTTACATATATTACTATGTAGGTAAACAGTGCATGTATAGGTACCCGCTAATTTGAAAGTGATGCCATTTCTTTTCTTGTCTTTCTAGGAGCTGATTAAATCTTTGAATTGGTTTTCTATTTGGGTTCAAATTATCATCCAATTAATATACATAAATATTTAGGGTTACTTAATATAACGAATGCTAAATTATCCAAGTACCTAGTTGGCAATGTTGACCATTTTTATATTCCAATCCAAACAACGTTAAACGTTGGTCTCGGGTATAATATAAACGTTTCCACGATTCGGGGAGCTACTTTTGAAATATTATGAAATCTAGTTATTCCATGGAATATCAACATTTCTTCGAGCTGCGACTAAGATAAGAGAGATGGAAAGGATCTTTGAAAAACACATACATTTCACTCACTTGGTAAAAGTCAGCCTCGGTGTCGCAGCAGGAGTGAAGGCAACTGTGTGCGTGAGTTTGATCCGATCTCGGGTCAAGCAAATTGTTAATGGGTTTTTGTTAAGAAATTCTTAGTAGCAGCACGGAGTCTGGACCTTTCTTCGGTAGGCGGCAATAGGCTCGCTTTACGTGAGAGCTAAGAACTATAGTTGGCTAAATGTACCCTACATTTCCCCAGTTATCCATACATTACATTTTGTAGTAGTAGAGCCTCGCTGATTTCAGCATGAATGGGCCGGCTCGACCGGGGAAGGACTACCCTCTCACAGAACATCGACGTGTAATAGCAGTATTCCTACTATTGTGTTTCGTCTGGTGAGTGAGAGTGCCGGAGGCCCAATCACCCCCTTTCTCCCTTCCCACTCCTTCTCCTTCTCACTTCCTTTCCTTAAGGGTCGGCAACGCGCAAGTGATGCCTCTGGTATTGCAGGCGTCCATAGGCTACGGGTGACCACTTACCATCAGGTGGTATGCTTGTTTGCCACCTTAAGTGTATAAAATAAAAAACTTATCAGGCATAAAGTGGGTAGACAAATCCATTCCAGGTGTGGCGACTCTGTACTCACGAAGAAGTTCCGCCTACATCTAATAGATGGCGCTACATACAACAAGCGCTCAAATGACGTCATACTATTCTGAATCGCACAAATGGAGTTTACACAGCGACTAAGTATATATACAAAGTCTCGACATCAACCGTTGGGCCGCGGCCCGCCAGGCAAGATCAACCAGCCTGGTTGGAGGATCCTCCCTTTGTATTGGAGGGACATTACACCCTGTTCCTCCACAAAGGCATGAAATAGGTAGGCAAAGGTATACGTACATTTTTTTAGGTTCTATTTTTACCATACGTATATGGCAATGTATGTATGGTAAAAATAGAACCCGCTGTTTTTAATGTATTTGTTCGTCCAGGAGGTCATTAAAACTATTGCCACTTGGTTGCAGTCTTTCATCTCGCTTGAGGACTAAACTGCCACATAGTACTCACCTATTGTCCGTGCCCAGCTGTGGGCTGATATTATATAACTCTTTGAGTGGTTACATTAAAATATATGCGTATGCGTTAGAAATTATAATAATAGAGAATTTATGTAAATCAAAATTGGAGTATGTCATTAAAGTTACTTACATCATATTATTATGAAAATTAGTATAATTTTATTACAAGGAAAAAACAATATGTAGATATTATATACACTGGTTTTACGATAACGTAGTGGTTTATTTTTAATTTAAATTATTCTTTTTTTTGGAGATTTCCAGTATTTGGTCAATAATTACTAACCAGCTAAGCAATGTTTTGAAATAGGCGTCAATTCTCGTCGAAAGTATAATGGCTAGGATTTGAAACCACGATCCCTTGATCGCAATACTAGTGCTTTATCCATTGAGCTATCGCCACTTATTCCAAGTATACTCCTTTTTAACTAATATGATATGGCAATGAAGTATACAGTTATATGCGATAACTGTAGCTTATCTTCTTTATTACTTTTTAAAGGGACCTTCTGCATTAAGTATAATAATTCTAGTGTCGCGACGGCTTCCCAAACATTAAACATAAACGACTTTTTGTGGACCGAACAAATTTTTATCCCGTGTTGGTATTAAACTCACAAAACTCTGCGCGGTGGCAGTGAGAAGGCGACCATTCAAATCACTACGCCATCGATACAGTAAAAATTGCGCATTGTCGACCCTACAAACAAGAGCTATGCTGGCATCTTTTATAACTACGTCGACGGTGTCCTCACGTGCAGCCAAAGATTGCGCAAGTTTACTCATTTTTTTAATTTTTTTTATTTATTTTATTTATTAAGAACTTTTGAACACAGTTCATGCCAGTTCCATCGTAAACTAAACTAAATTTAACTTACAATTTTAAAGTACAAACAATAGGTTTTACAAAGATCTTATTATACCTAATAGTACACGCAATTGTAATACTTAAAAATTAGCTAAGGCATTAATCATCCTAGCCTCACGGGACAAAGGCTTAGCTAGAAATGTACATTTAATACTTGAATTTATTATTCCAATTGGACTCATTCCGACGTTTACTCATAAGATTGAATATTGTAGCCATCAAAGGGCACATGCGAGAGCTGATCATCCTTGCTCTTTTGCTAATAATTAGTAGCAGTCACCATAGCCGAAATCGGCTGGGAAGTATATATATGCTGGCAGTGCAGTTCATTACACTGGTCGTCCCTTCCTGATAGTACAAATCCACTTTAACAAATTTGGAGTTCTAATGCTCTACTTAAAATAGGAATAAAAAGCAAGGTGTAAGTACAAACTATCCACTGCGCAGGTAAGATTGCAGTCGCTCCACAACAAAACGCATAATTATATCCTAAGACACCGATTGTTAGTATATTCGGGTACTGAGTTTCCATAAAAACTATCAATTAAGTTCAGAATTCATTGATACTCGGCAAGATATAAATTTTCGTAAGAGACACACCATCACACCAAATCTATGGCCTATTTTTGAATATATTTATATAATAAGTATGATTAATTGTATATAACTTAGTTCCTAGTAGTATACTGCAAGTGCTCTTAACGCCTGTGGCACAGGTTTACCCTAGTACAGGCATTAGTATATTAATTACTTTTTGGACTACATTCATGTTTTACCACTGTAATTAATAAATAAAATTTATTTTTAATTTTAAATGTTATTTTGTTCTTTAAATTAATTACCTATTATTCTATTTGATATAAAACTATTGTCAACATAAGGGGAAGATACTGACACCTGCAACACAGTGTTTACGTTAGCGCGGGTGTTAGGGAATTCTATAACATAACTGTATCGATTTTATGTCAATATTATTATTATTACTAAATCTTACACCTTTTCGATATGTGACATTACTGGTAAACTACGCAGATGCCTCGATTTGCGCTGGTGCCGAATGGCTTATGTTTTTTATAAAACACTTATTTTCTTTGAGAAGGACTCTAGAAAATCTCCGATTTGTTAAGGTTTTAATATGGCACAGAAAAAGCAAGACTAAAGCTTCTACCTACACCTAAGCAATAGTCTAGCATTCTCAACCGGAAACTGAGTGACCATGAAAATAATCCGTCAATTGCCAATTGTAAGGCATTGCACCTAATCTTATTCAAAGGAAGGTCAATGGCATGCTGCTATTTTTAAAACTAACTTTTCACAACTTTTTGTTGCTTTTCAGGTATTTTCTTGCATTTATAAGATGAGCCTATAGTTACTTGTATACTGGGTAATCTTGGAACTATTGTGATGTCACTTAGAGCACAGCCTTCTTTGTGAATATAATTACTTATCTAAGAATTTTCCTACTGTTAACAATGGCTTATGAGAGCAATGCATGCCTGTAAATAGTTTAAAATTATGTAATTACATATTATATTAAAGTTATATATTTCATAAATTCTTAGAGCTGCTACTTTATCGACCTACAAAAATAATAATAATTGACGTTCCTGAATTTTAACCATATATTTGGATGCCAACATAAATACTGATATAAATTGTGTCCCTAAAATAACTAAGCCGATTTGATATCGCACCCCCTAGTAAAAAAAATCTTGTAAAATACAGTGAAAGGCCGCCCCGCGGCTGATATATAAGAGGCATGCGCACACGCCGCGCCTCCGACTCGCCGCCATGACACCGTACGCGCGTTTGGTACGTTCATTTAATATTATATTTTTGAAAACTGAAAAAGAGAAAATTAATTCATAATTAAATTTAGATAAATTGTTCGTTTGGGAAAAAGAAAATTTAATCAGTTTTGTTATTTTTCAGTTTTGATAATTATTTTTAATTATGGTTTTTAATAATTAATTTTATATTGTGCAATTTATGAAGTGTATTTAAAACGATTACTGCTACTGACTTAATAGTAAAATAATTTAATTCATACAGAATAAGTAAATAATTACTTATTCTGTATTAATTTATGTATTTTAGTCAGTAGCAGTAATAGCAATGAACTTCTAGTGCGTTACTCATAATATATTTAATCTAATTATTTAATTTCAGTAATTAAGTGAAAGTTAATAAGTCAAGTGTTGTTACGGAATGCTGGCCCCTTTGTCATGAAATTGTTAACAATTAACCAGTGATGTGTTTGATAAAATCTTAAGTGTGTTTGTGATAATAAAATTTTTCTCAATCTTGTATCTCAATCACATGTGCAGTGTATAAAAGTGATATCTCCCAGTAGTCAATGTGCTTGCTTTAACAAATCCAGTTCAGTTTTTGTATTATGAAATACGTAATTATTTAAATCGGTTTTCGAAGTGTTGAAATTGCTCCCAGCAATAGGTCTTAATGTCTATTGAAATTTAAAAGTGATTGTCAGTAATTAGTACTCACATGTTGGAAATAATCAAATCTTAAATATTTCAGTAAACAATGGCTGAAGTTTAACAAAAGCGAAATAAGGGTATCGATGAAATCAATGGTAATAGCCAATTAAGTAATATCTTGAATTCGAATAAACGAATGGATCAACCAAAGTTAGTAATTAACGAAAGTAAAAGAGAGCTTATTAGTAAATTCATCAAATTTTCTTCTTTACCTATAGAAATGAAATGCTTATACCAAATAAGATATTAAATACTAATATACCGAACCTTGCATGCAGTATTAATCTAAGAGTCCAAAAATCAACAGCTGTTAGTTTGAGTGACCTCAACAAAAACAACTAAAATCTTTAAAACAGTGAACCACACCTATCAAAAACAAGCCTAACTTAAATTATATCAGCCACCGATCAGGTTGCAAACAGCCATTAAGTTGTTAATATTGATCTGAAACATACCAATAGGTACTAACGGGCCTGCGCGGGCGCCGCATGTCACATAAAAAGACAAACAGTAGTACAACATGCATGTGTCAACAAACGATAAAGGGTTAATAGCTCATTGTTCAGCTAAGAATTCGTAAACGAGCATATTTTTTATAATAAACATGCGTATTATCGAGATTTTAACAATTAACCTTGTCGCTAGAAATTAATTAATCAGGATTTAAATTACTTTACAATTCTAAACTTGACATTTAGATTGCTTAATAAAGCCCAAATTTCAGTTAATACTATGCCAGAGTAAAGTGCACTATAAAAACTTGACCTCTTTTTCTCTTCTCTTGACTCCATTTCGCTACTGCTCTATCAATCCCATAAAGTTCTGCCTGCCGTTTATTTGAATCTTCAATATCGGCGATCACGCGTAAGGTATTGTATCATTCGTGATTGGATTGTTGTCGAAGGTTCATCATTAATATCAGTAAAAAACCGCTTCTTATCTGGTGTACCTAGTGACTGACTTGACCTTGATTTAAAAAACTAGTCAGATCTTTTACTAGATAAACTTTCGTGAACTTTACTTATTACGTTAGAAATAGACTAAGACTAAATTGTCACGTGATCGCATCACGGGCACTACATACTTCTCTTTTTTTTCGATTAGAACTAATTTAAATTATGATTGAAAATAAAATTCGTGAACTTATAATGAAACTATCGGCTCTATCGCCCGGTGGGCTAATTAATAATCTAGACTTTATGACACTGCAATTGTAGTTATGTCATAGCTTTTATCATAGTGCATTTAGATAAATAAAATGACCGTAAAGCATTTTATTATTATAACTTAACTCTATGTGTCACAGGCCTATGTGTCACAGGACACGCTGATCACTAAACCGGGAAACCAGATGTGTTAGTTTATAAGCAACCTTTTTTGTATTATTTTTTATATTGTTTAGTTTCCAGCAATAAAGGCTTAGTAATAACTTTATGTAACTTGAAAACGCCCGTAGATGTACTGCTAGTTTATAACATGGCAACCTTTTAAAATGGCTGTTCTTTATAAATAAACTGTGATCTAGATGTCTACATAATAAAGTCGTATCAATAAATTCCTTATATCCAACATATCACTTCACGCTGATTTATTAAAATCTTTACCAAGACCTTGTCTGATACTTCACGTGTTTCGGGATAATTGCGTACATGTAATACTTCCGCATATCAGTTCATATGTCAATTACATAACAGCCAAAAATCAACCGTACGACTTCGGTATAAAATTCAAAATTGCTTATCATCTATAAAGCAAGTTTAACATACTTGAAAATGTAAATGAAACCAAATCTAAATTCAAACTCAAACAAGATTACTTTGAATTTGGATCTTAAATACGGATAAATAGAGTTCTAAATCCTTTGATCTCCTAAAGGAAATTTTACTTGAGAATTGCAAGGGCGTGGTGGACTTGCACTACTGGTTTCGCTCGACTGTGGACAGTGAATGGACCGTGGCCTCTAAGTGCGACTTTCCTATCTGGTCCCTTTGTGCAGAATTATTATAATAGTGGTCCACCTTTATAGGAAATAAAAAATGAGAAACGAGTTATGCAGTGATTTCGATCGAATAGGAATTTATACTGAAAGGTTTATTGTGAATGTCATAAAACCGTTTCATATATGAAGTCACAAGTAGAGTAATACCTACCTTTAAAGTAATACTTTATTAAATATCTACATACAAACATAATCTCACGCCCATATTTCCAAAGTGACAGAGGTTAAATTACACCCCTATTCATCAGCTGTGGTTTATGTCAGAAGTAATAGTAGACGAGCTTATTGCCATTAATAGGCACAGTTTTAGATTCAGACGAAACCGAATACCACTTATTCCAACTTAAATATCGAATCGAATTACCCGAGATCGAGCCCATTATTCGCATTAATTACAGTTGTGTTTTCTTAACCTCGCTTTTTAACGTTAACTGTCGTCCGACAGACGATTTTAGATATCAAAATAGCAACAACATCTAAGTATAATAAATGCAAATGTTCTTGAAAACTCTCATACAAACCACGAACACTCGTAGCTCATGTTTATAATCGTGTGTAGGTACAACAGGTTATAAGTGCATAAATATTTTAAATTCGAACTTTGCAACATTATAATATATGCTCACAATGGAAGAAAAATAAAAAACAATTTATATTATAAATAATTGCAACTGTTTCAACATTGACTTAGTTCAAACACTAACACAAGAAATATCGACGCGCGCGCATGAGTTGTGGGAACTAGATGCATGTAAGTAATCTCATGTGCCGTTTAGTTTAAGAATACACTCATACGGCATAAGATTGGTACTTATGTTTCCGCCATGAATTAATTGGTACTTATGTTTTCGGACGGACCCAAGTGTTATTAGAATTTTTATTTAGGACATATTCAGTGGCAGCGAACGGCAAAGTTATGTAGCCAGGTAGCTTTCAAATAAAACAAACTCCGGACGTGTACCTAGGTGAAATCGCAAGCCTATTCCTAATTCCAGCCTCCGTGCAGCTAGTGAGATTTTTTTATCTAATAACACTTTGCCGGTCCTGGGAATTGAAGCTGAGACTTCATGCACGGCAGTTGCATTCAATACCGTCGCGCCATAAAAGCATTCTTAAACTTATTTTAGGCTTAACTTAATATTATTTAGAGACTTTTGCGAACTACTAAGCGCAGATTAAAACGCCGTCATACAACCATTCAAAATAATTGACTTGAGATCTTAAATTTTATTTATATTCGTTATTATTAACCATTGAACCAAAGAAGCAGTTGAAATTATTCGGCAATAACATAATATATTTCGACAATCAGGCCAATATTTTTACGTTCGTAAACAGTGTTGCAATCACAATAATTCGTTATGGCAACATAACAATTGCATTATTTTTAAGTTCGTAATAAAGGTTAAACGTATTAATACTGAAATATTATAAAAACTACACGGATAGTGCAGTAAGTACTGCACATAGTGATAAGGAGTGATTTTGCGCGATTTTATTGTTTGTGCGATCTATACTGACGGACTCGTAAACTGCATCAAAGTTCAGGATTACTTTCGAATTAATATTTTTATTATGTATGCAAACTTTTTAGATTAAACTAAATGAAAATGTCGATACTGTCTATTAATCATAAAAAAAACAAAATCTAAATATAGAACTGCAGTAAAAGATAAAATTATAGCCGGGAAAATAAAATTTATGCATAGCCTCAAATTCGTGTGTTATTAGAGTAAAGTTTGAAATTAATTATTTTTGTTTTTTTTCGAACCAAGCTATAGGGTATCAAGTATAAAAAGTTTGAATACTTGGTTAAATGTTTATTTCAAAGGCGTCTTGAACATTGATGCAGTTTATGAGTCCGTCAGTGTATATTACCTATACCTATAACAATATTTTCGGATCAATTGGACTGAGATTTGTATAAAGTGATGTATAGGCTGGTGGTTGAAGTTATATATAGGTTGACTTAAAAAAATTGTGTCAAGCTCAAGTCAAAAAGTAAAGCAGTTCTAGCAGTTTTCGAGTCACCCTATTGCCCTTATTAATTTATTTGTATTTTGTTGACTTTGTGAAGGTTCACGAAGTCTGTATCTTATCTTATCTTATGCGGGGGCCAGTCAGTGCAGACCGGCGACACTTCGACCCAGTGGGTTCTTTTGTGTCGACACCCTCCCAATAACGACTGCCATAGATGTTCATGGCAGCCGGGACCAACGGCTTAACGTGCTTTTCGAGGCACGGAGCAGGCGATAATTGTTAATCAATACGCACATAATTTCGAAAAGTCATATAACTTCCGAAAGTCAGAGGTGCGCGACTCGACGTGGGTTCGAACCAGAGACCCTCTCCGTTGCAGTCTGTTGGTCTCCCCACTGAGCTATCGCTGCTCTCACGGAGTCTGTAAGTCTGTCATTCAATATTATACCTGATAAACAGCAATTATAGTCGCGTCCTCTACACAAAATCTTAATACATAGATTATACATATAGGCTTTGCCCAATAAGCGCCATGAAACCTGTTCATCGATTTTTTTTATCTTCACCTTAGGACCCCAGTTTGACCTTTGACTACTTCTTTGGAAAGAATACATAGAGGCATAATGTTGTATACTAAGATATTATTTTCTATCATTGCTTTGTTTAACAAGTATCTATAATAGTTAAGTTTTATTATAAGTAGTAAAAATCGTATAACCACGATACGATCGGCGGCTCGAAATAACTGGCCTTCAATTATATTTAACAGTGCATGACAACATGCATGCTGTCTACTCCTAACCTAAAGTAATAAATCAATAAAATGCCTGTTACAACATGACAATAATAACACTCAGTAAGGCGATAATAATTTTGACCTGGACGAGAAACTAGAACGGTAGTTTCTTCAGCAATTAATCGATATAGCACCGATCGCACAGAAGTATTAGTACTAGTATACTAACTGCGTGTGTGTACAATCCACAAAAAGTGCAAAAGAAGGTTTTAGTCCTCTTTGAGATAGTTAATAGGCATTCCAAAATTTTCTATACTGCATCATATCCTATGGAGTGGGGTAAATGTGACAAGCAAAAATATAATCCTTATAAATTTGTTCCGAAAATTTGAGTCTGTTATTTTAATGCCTTAAACATATCCAATTCAGGGATTATACAGAATAACTAAAGCTTAATTAGTTCCTTAACTGATTTCATTTTAATATTGCTATATGTGAAATCCAAAATCGGACATGTTCGATCTCTATTCTGACGTTAAACCTATAATCAATCAGGCCAATATGTTATTAATATATGGATTAAGCTAAATTACATTATGAATCGAATCGACGTTCATAATAAATGTAATAATGGCTACAACATGCCATCTTAATGTCAATCTAGCACTTCAAGTTGTTGTAACGAAATAACTGTCTGATAATGTTACGACAACTTGTAGTATGTCCTTGCATAAATATAGCCCTTTATTCCTCGAAATACACCCACTTTATCATTTGCAGCTTGCATACAGCCTACAGAATCGCCAATACAAGCAAGTTATACAACAGTTCTGCATTTTGCAACGTAGTTGCAACAATAACTATAAGCTAATGTCGCCTAGTCGGCAGTCTTAGGTATGTAAGTTTAGATCAAGCGTTGTGACAGAATGGCCGACAATTTGGCACGTAAATCCATCAATGCGTGAACTTTCGACACGGAATAGCATGGTACAAGTCATACTCTACTTGAAGTTATGATGGTTTATATTATAAATTTGTAGCGAGAATATTTTGGTGGCACATTTTCCGTCATTTTTAATAAGAAACAATATCTACGATCTATTTAACATTTGCCTGTGCTACGCTATTTCGCTTTAGTCTATGATATTTGTAATATGCCATAATTTGAAGAAGAGAAAAATCTTGGACTGCCGACTCAAGTTTTTATAAACCTGTTACTTCTTACAACAGCAAAGTGAAAAGTGCCATTAGATCCATAAAAGGTCCTGTAAAGCTACTGATGGAGCTTATCAGATTCTTAAATAAAGATTGAAGTAATACAGTCTCCAATATCAAGAGAGCTCAATAAACAAACTGTAGAGCTACCTAGCAAATCGTCACAAATTAATTTACCATAGAATCAAAACATTAAAGTGCTGCGAATTCTTTAACATCTAAAAGAAGTTAATTCAGAACCTAGTAGAATGTTATCCTATCCCCTAACGTATATATTATTATTATTATTATGTATTATGTATCTATTAATATATTACGAACGTGGATAAGAGGTATGATAAGACAACAAAGAAAAAAAAACTCCACAAATTCCCTTTTGTCTTTGTTCTTCTTCTGCTTGCTGTTACTTACAACGTACCTTTCCAAATTGACTCTTGGTAATAGTACAAATAACCGATGATATAATAGTTGTCTAATAGTTTAATTTATCTATACTAATATTATAAAGAGGAAACTAAATTTTTTGTTTGTTTGTAAAGGTTTAACTCAAAAAATAATCAAACGATTTTAAAAATTCTTTACCCAATTGAAAGCAATATTATCAGCGAGTAACATAGGCTATATCTTTATATACATATATAATTCTACTATACGTGTGTATGTCACTGAACTCCTCCTAAAGGGCTGGACCGATTTTGATGAAACTTTTTGTGTGTGTTCAAGTGGATTCGAGAATGGTTTAGATATGTTTTTTTTATTATTTTTTTTTCTCATGTGTACAGGACAACGTCTGTCGGGACAGCTAGTTTTATATAAAAATTTACTTTTAGTAACGTAACCTAACTTACTTTTACGAGTGAAGCCGCGTGCAAAAGCTAATCTCTTATAACTTAAGCTAAATTCCACAGTTATTCTAACAGAAAACATTACGGTGTAATATAACAAATTCGAGTGTCAGGGGCTTGTGTTGCGCCGCCGCGTCCAACCGTTCCGTAACTGTGCCGTACTAGATATTTTAATTGACACGTTCTACCTAACCACGCTTGTCTAGGTCACAGTAATTACAAAAGACTATGCAATAATGCATAAAATATGATATGCTTTATACGTAATGTAAATTATAATATAGGAAAAGACAATCCATGAAGCGGCAGCGACCTTGTGCCGAGTTGTGGGTTCGGATCCCACACGGGACAAAAAGTTGTGTGATTTACAAATGGCCGTTCCGGGTCTGGATGTTCTTTGTGACCGTTGTTTGGTTGTTCGTAAAGTCCCACGCGATACAGGAATTATTCCTAGTGCGGAAGTTGTTTTTTCTAAAAATGAGAAAAAAAAAACTGTTCATGGTCCAACATCAGGGATTGAAATTTGTCTGTTTTGCATCTAAGGTGATGCTATGTTGGTACATAGACATTACTTTAGATGCAAAACACAGAGACAAATTTCAATCAAAATCAAAAATACAATCAATCAATTAAACGATATGGTTATCGTTTGGTTATATTACTATGTGACATTAGATATCATCTGTAATCACTGATATGCTATATATTTGGATATAATAATAATAAATAATTTTAGCCCTGTATTAAACAGTCTCACTGCTGGGCACGAGCCTCTTCACAGTGTAAGAAGGGTAGGCTATAGTCTACCAGTAACAGTACGAAATAAACAAATTTCTTTCTTTCTTTCTTTCTTACCACGCTGGCCTAGTGCGGGTTAGCAGACTTCACATATCTTCGAGAACATTATGGAGAACTTTCAGACATGCTGGTTTCCTCACGGTTTTTCCTTCACCGTTATATCAAACGATAATCAACTATTTGATACGCACATCATCAAAAGTTAACTAGAGATGTACGCTTTGGAACGAACTCGAGACTTCTGCGTGACAGTAATAAAAAGTAAACCACGTGAGTGTTACCAAGTACATAGTATATCGATTAATCATTTTGCACAATATGGCGTCATAACGAAGGCAGTATTACAGCAGTGTTTTTCACTACTTTCGCAAGTTATTTCGTATTATTGGATATGGAGGCCCATATTTACTTAGTAGTATCGAAGAGCTTTCCATCAGTTTCAGTCTGCGAGTATTTAACATGGTCTTGAAGCATAATTGGCCGTACTTTCTGAAAAACGTTCCAACCCACAAAGTTAACATTTTGAGATAATCGTGATTGAAGTAATCCCGTATTGCTTCTTCATACATGTGGGTTGGGCTACTAAGTCATTATTTCACATTTAGAGTGATAGCTACCAAATTTTTCCAGCTAGTAAATAGTAACCCCGTGACTAATTTGCTAATAATAACTCGATTTTGACCCGAGTGTGGGTTGGAACGTTTTTCAGAAAGTACGTCCAATTATTACTGGCACGCTATTATCTATACTAATATTATAAAGCTAAAGAGTTTGTCTGTTTGTTTGAACGCGCTATTCTCAGGAACTACTAGTTCGATTTGAAAAATTCTTTTAGTGTTGGATAGTCTATATATCGAGGAAGGTTATAGGCTATATAACATCACGCTACGACCCACGGAAGCGGCGCAGTAACGATAAACGCGGGTGAAACCGCGGGAACATCTAGTTATTAGATATGGAGGCTCATATTTACTTAGTAGTATTGAAAAGTTTTCCATCAGTTTCAGTCTGCGAGTATTTAACATGGTCGTCAAGCATAATTACTGGCACGCATTTGCCGTAGCATATAATAGGAGCAGCGAACTATTGGAAAATGAAAACCCAGTCATTGACACTCTACCACTTATTACAAGTACACGTATTCTGGCTTAGCTGGTGGCTTATCCATAATAATAGTTATTTTTAGCAAAGTTAATAGTCATATTTTGAAAATATTTTTCGACTGCACTTATCTTAAAAACATATATGTATGAACAGTTGCAATACTAACGATTTCCTTTGCACATTATCGACCCTACAATAAAGGAGTATCAGCAGCGATAGCTCAGTGGGGAGAACAACACACAGCAATGCAGAGTGTCTCGGATTCGAACCCACGTCGCGCACCTCTGACTTTCGGAATTTATATGACTTTTCGAAATTATGTGCGTATTGATTGATAATTGTCGCTTGCTTCGTGCCTCGGAGAGCACGTTAAGCCGTTGGTCCCGGCTGCTATGAACATCTATGGCAGTCGTTATTGGGAAGTCAGTGCCCTCTAATATCCTGACACTGGTCTAGCTTTAGGGTATCGTTAGCCTTCGGGTTGCGAAGGTCAGATGGCAGTCGCTCCGTGTAAAAACTGACATCCAGTCAAATCCGGTTAGACTAGAAAGCCGACCCCAAGTGACTTGGGAATAATAAAGGCTAGGGAGAAGAAGAATACAGGAGTATCTATATATAGATATCCAATTAGTTAGTTTACAATTGCTTAATATGAGTTTTCTTTTGTTTACAGGCTTTGTTGGCGCTAGTGGCGTGTGCGCACGCGCAGCAATACGAAGAGCGCGCGCCGCGCTACATAGCTTCAGAGCCGAAGGTCGCGCCTGCGCCCGTGGCTATACTCAAGCAGATCAACAGGTAAGGACTTATTGTAGACCAAAGTAGCTGTTACACGAGACCGAATGTATCTCTCCACCTATCCCACGACCCAGGATAGTCGACGCGACGGCACTGACGATGCCATCGTTGTGCTCATGGAACAGAAAAGTTGCGCTAGTCATCATTCTAAAACATATCAACTTGATTTACTGTTTTTACTCTGCGTAAATAAAAGGAGGCGGTACCTACCTAGCTGTTGAAAATTCGAAGGTTAGCTTTAATGTCATGTTTTAAGACAGTCATGGTAGGGTCACTAATATATTGTTTAGCCAGTAACAATATATTAGTGACCCTACTATGACTTTGAAAAAAGAAAGAGTTTAAGTTAAATGTACGCTACGCTGAATCCTATCCTAATCCTAACTAATATTATAAAAGTGAAAATGAGTTTGTTTGTTTGTTACCTTTTTACGCCTAAACCACTGAACCGATCATTCTGAAATTTTGCATATACGTTGTCAGGTGTATAGAAACGGACATAGGCTACCTTTCATCCCGAAAAAAATTAGTGTTCCCGAGGAAAACAACAATTACGTTCTTATGATAATAGATGGCGCCACGTGTCTTTCGAATCATGATTGAATTATATTATTACAAGCAGAGTACAACCCGAATTGATTGTCAAATTCTAAATTAACGCGAGCAAAGCCGCGGACAAAAGCTAGTGTTTTAATAAATAAATGGAATATCTTTTCTTCGATATATGACGCCATCACTTTCACGCTGGCGAAGTTGTTGATGAAAATTATGAATGCGTTAATGATTGATGTTATAATTGATACACTATCCTCGAAATATAATCTTCTTGAGTAAAGTTACCAACAAAATCTGTTTAGTTTAACATAATATCTTGAAATTACAGGCACAACGAAGATGGTTCCTACACCTACGGATACGAAGCTGGCGATGGATCGTTCAAGATCGAAACGAAATCCCCCACCGGAGAGGTCAAGGGCAAATACGGGTACAAGGACGACACTGGCAAGGTATGAGTTACTTCAATTGCATTTACAGTTGGGCACAATATTTTTCAATACGGACGACGATAAATAAGAAATGGTTTTAAAAAGTATATTCTTCTGAATATATTTACTAAACATTTTCTACATAATTGATCTGGAGTCTAAACGTTTGCAAAACTACTAATTGTAATAATAATAAGTAATAATAATAATTTATTGATTAAAGAAATGAGATTGTAGGTTAACATTGATTTACGCTATTATGTGTTAGAGGTATTCATTTAGGTTATACTCGTAGTTACGTAGTTGACAATATGCGTAATCTACAAAAAGTTAAATCAAACACTTCATTTCATTTGACGGCCTCGATGGCGTAGTGGTTAGTGTAACCGACTGCCACGCCTGAGGTCGCGGGTTCGATTCCCGCACAAGTCAAACATTTGTGTGCATGAACATGGATGTTTGTCTTGGTCTGGGTGTTTCTATTTACAAAAAAAAAAGGGTATATATGTATGTTTATCCATAGTCTAGTACCCTATGTATGTATTTACAAAAAAAAGGGTATATATGTATGTTTATCCATAGTCTAGTACCCATTGTACAAGCTCTGCTTAGTTTGGGCTAGATGGTGTTGTGTGTAAGTGGTAGAATATTATTATTATTTATTATGGATAGATCAACATTATTTTACATACATAGTCTCACTCTATATTCCCGGAGGACACACAAATTTTGCTAGCTATAGTCCCACGTAATAGAGCATGAGCTTAGTGCCATTCTCCACACACAGTTATTTCAGATACTGGGCTGTTATTGAGAATTTCTTGACAGAAAAAATCTAATAAATCTTCGCTCAGTACCACTGCGTTCAGTACCACTGCGTCACCGAGACAGTCCAAATTATTTATGTCAGGTAATTCTCAGTAGCAGATGTGAGTTGGGGTCCGTTCACACAGACCGGCTCGGAGAGGAGAGCAGATTTTTATCACGTTGGAAACAGAGTTTTGAGTAATTGTAGTAAGGTTTATTTTTGCATGTGCACTTCTTTTGTCATTAAGAATGTTTGAACGCGCTTCGTGTGAAATAATAAGAGGAGCCGACCGGTTCCGATTACGTGCTCTTTCTCGCTCGCGCAGCCGATCGGTGAAATAGTTGACGGCTCCGCTCCGGCCAATTCCAAGCGTATACGATCCGGTCTGTGTGAAAAGAAAAAAGCGGGCCGATGCTCTCCGAGCCGGTCTGTGTGAACGGACCCTTAGAGAACGTTCGGTGGACTCCAAAACTCAAACAGCTAACAAGCAAGCAGGAACCTCTTAAACTTACGATGGATGTGCTCCTAAACTAGTATTATTAACACGCTTTTATTAGCTTGGTATGTATGTATCTATGAATCTATGTAACGGAATCTTTGAACGTGATTTTCATCCCTTTCAAACAGACGGATTGATTTGAAACTTTGCACACTTATCGAGGACCGTTGACAATACAATAATTTAGAAAAAAAATATTTAAAAACCTCGTTTTAAAAAATAAAAAATAATATATTTTAATAATTTTAATGTAAAAAAGCGTGGGGTGGCGGTTATCAAAATATCTTAGAAGTCACCCCACGCTTTTTTACATTAAAATTATTAACTTATATTGTTTTTATTTTTTAAAGCGTGTTGTTTAGTTTTTTTTAACTATTATTTTTTTAGACTATTATGCGTGACTGCTATGTACTGGCCGGTAATAACAGCCGAATACACTTAAATATAATGACTATCCAAAGAATTATGTTTTGACTGGCCGATGCATACATATGTTTTAAGCAGACCGCTGTAGTTGCAATCATTGCAGCTACATATTGCAGTAAAATATTACTTGTTTATCCATGGATCAGATTGATATATTTAAAGATACGTTTTTATTAATCTTTTAATAAAATAAATGTCGTTAACATTCCAGTTGCGCGTGATCGAGTATGGAGCAAACAAGTACGGTTTCCAGCCAGCCGGTGAGGGCATCACTGTCGCACCACCCACTCTAGTGGATGAGACCACGAACCAATCCCCCAAGCAGCAGCAGGTACGCTACTTTGAACCTTATTTTAACTAATTAGAGTGTAATTTTGTAGAAGAATCAACATATTAAACTTCCATATTACGTGGTCTGTCTTTTAACTAGTGTATACCATCAGTATAAAACCCATCGCAATCTGCACTAACCGATCTCAACCCATCTACATCTTTGACTTAGCTGAAATGATGACTTGTTATCATATACATATGGATACGTAGGTTTAGAAAAACAGCTATGAAGGCTATCATAATAATCCAACGTCATTAAAAGTATTATTAGTGATACATTTATTTTTGCTACATTATTTTTACTTTATTATTACCAGTATTGTATAAACAAGGATTTGTAACTTTATTAATAACCCCAAAGCATTTATATGTTAAATTCTACGTTCGATTTATTGGTGCGTTATATTGCATCTCAATTTTACGACTCCCTGAGCATAGACCACAAGAGTGCGAATGATCGGTTTTAACGCTGCGCTGGTCCTTGGTTCAGTTTCAAGAGCATATTTAGTTGATATCTGATTAACAACATACTGTTATAGCCTGAGAAAATGGTATAAGGTTATGTGATTTATATATTTACAAAAGGCGGAACTTTTATTGTAACATAGTTCCTTAAGCTAAGCAGCTGCAATCTTCTTACTTGCTTAAATGTGTACAGGGTGGTCGTTCCCAATACCGCGCACCCGCTCAAGCCGTAGACTACGATTACGAAGAGCCTGCACCTCGCCCCGCGCCCCGTCAGCAGCAATACCGCCCCGCTCCTCAGCCCCAGCAACAGTACAGGCCTGCGCCCCAGCCCCAGCAACAGTATAGGCCTGCGCCCCAGCCCCAGCAACAATACAAGCCAGAGCCGCAGCCTCAGCAGCAATACAGACCTGCGCCTCCCCCACCTCAGCCCCAACAGCAATACAGACCTGCTGCTCAAGGACCTGCCCCGCCTAAGGTAAGGACATTTTTGGTGACTGGTGTTTCTAGAATGAAGAGAAATATTATTTGTAATCTATATATTATTTAAAAAATGCTTTACAATATTAAAAAATATATTAAAACAAGGAAAAGAAAAACATTTTAGTAACAAAATGCAAAATTTGGAGATGCCGGGGATCGAACCCGGGGCCTTTCACATGCAAAGCGAACGCTCTACCACTGATTAATACATGACGAGAACATGTTTTTTTTACCTTTTTGTGCGCAAGGAATACGGGTTTAAATGTTAAATTCGCGTCAGGACACGTGACCTGATCGAAAATTCGTAAGACGGAGGGAGAATTGTCGAACTCGCGTCAGGACACGTGACCTGATCAAAAATTCGTAAGACGGAGGGAGAATTGTCATGTTTGTGTACGATAGCGCAATAAATGAATATTGTATTTTACCACATACATGATAGTACTTTTATACTGATAATAATTAAAGCAACTCGTGCAAAATTTTTCCCTAACCATTCCAAAATATCAAAAATGCACAACGTTAATATTCAAGTTTTCACTTCTGCCGGCACTCCCGGAGTGCAACCCGTTGATTTTTTTTTACCTTTACATCAAGCCATGGTAACAAAGTATTTAATAGGCACATTGCTTTTCAAATTCGTGGTGCGTGCCGTCTATTTTTCCATAATATATAATATTTCAATGTCATGAATATGGCGATTAACACACGGTACCGCGCACCGCCGCGGTCGGCGGTGAAGCGGATCTCATGTCGCATTGGCCTCTACTAAATCCGTTGATGCTTAACAAACGTACACCGCCCGACCGCGCGGTCGAGCGATGCTCTTTCGCTTTACTGCCACCGCCCTCCGCGGCGGTGCGCGGTGCCGTGTGATAATCGCCTATACGTGACCACGTACAGGTCAATGAAGTTTCTTATTCAATTAGACGATTGCGGTGTAACTCGCATTCAAGTAATACAGTCTACGATAAACGTTCAAAGTAATTGATTCAATTAAATACCACAGATAGAACGCCTTCGCAATTCAGCACGGTTATGTTTCGTCAGCACGCACATTGAAATTTGGTATATAGCATTTAATTTAGTGTATTTAATTGATTCTGTCCGTGGTCTAGTGACATTAGATTGTTTTTTTTAATTCGAGAGACGTCTCCCGCACTAGAAATAATTCCTGTGTCGCGGGGGACTTTACAAACATTCAAACAACGGACACAAAGCACACCCAGACTCGGAACAACTATTTATGGATCTCACAATTTTTTGTCCCGTGTGGGGATCGAACCCACAACACTCGGCACGGCGGCAATGGCGAGGCGACCACTTGAACCACTACGCCATCCGTGCAGTCAAACTGCTGTTATCATTGTGATGGCGATAAAGCCTCCCGTAACATTAGCTTGTTGTTATGATTGTGGCGGCGATATGGCCTTGGTTATCTTATCTTATCTTATGTGGGGGCCAGTCAGTGCAGACCGGCGACACTTCGACCCAGTGGGATCTTTTGTGTCGACATTCTCCCAATAACGACTGCCATAGATGTTCATGGCAGCCGCGACCGACGGCTTAACGTGCTCTCCGAGGCACGAAGCAGGCGATAATTGTCAATCAATACGCACATTTTATGAAAAGTCATATAACTTCCGAAAGTCAGAGGTGCGCGACGTGGGTTCGAAATCGAGACCCTCTGCTTTGCACTCTGTTGGTCTCCCCACTGAGCTATCGCTGCTTTGGTCTTGTTTAAATCCCACGATAGGAAAGAGTTTCTAAATTGCACCTTGTGGCAGATAATTCAGTAGCCTACCTGGTGGTAAGTTCCACCCACAGACTTTAAAAATGTAGTCTACACAACTAATCTGCTGCCTGCCGTGATATCAGTGCTTTTGCACTTTTGTCTATTTTTGACAATGTGCAGGCGTTAGTCTAGTATATGATCTCTGCCCCTGGAATTGTCTTTTTCTAATATGTTATTGTTTCCAATTCCTATGAATTATTTTATGGCGTTGATGTGTCCAAAAATACTCACACTTTATTATGGAGTTTATAGTATTAGAATTGGTCGCCTTGCAACTGCCACAATACGTCGTCGCTGTCGGCCTCGGTGGCGTAGTGGTTAGTGTAACCGACTGTCACGCCTGAGGTCGCGGGTTCGATTCCCGCACAAGTCAAACATTTGTGTGCATGAACATGTATGTTTGTCTTGGTCTGGGTATTTCTATGTATAATATGTATGCATTTAAAAATATATATATTAGTATATATGTATGTTTATCCATTGTCTAGTACCCATAGTATAAGCTCTGCTTAGTTTGGGCTAGATGGTGTATGTGGTAGAATATTATTATTATTATTACAACGTAGAATGTTGTGGGTTCGAATCCCACATGGGACAAAAAGTTGCAACATGAATTACCTACAATGATTATGATTGTCAAAATTCGGTTATTCTATGTGACACTTCTTTGTATATTTGTTAAGTACCTCGCACAACAGGAGTTTTAGCTGATTCGACAGTTATAAAAACAATAAAAAGGAAATGATTGCTGCACTAAACAAATTCGTTGTCTGAATTTTGAAGATCTTAAAACTTATTTACTTTTTTATTCTAGCCCGCCTTCTTCTCTGGAGCCGCACCATCTCCCATATCCGACAACTTTTTCAACCCGGAACCAGCTCAGCCCAGGCACACCCAGTTCAAGCAGTCGAAACAGGACTTCAGACCACAGCCTTCTTTCCAGCAGTTTGACCCTAGCCCTAAACCTCAGATCGATTACCAGGACTTTGCTACCCCTGCCCCAGCTAGGCCTGCCCCATCCAGCTACCAGCAACCAAGGAACAACCAGCCCTACTCCATGCTTGACGAGCTTCTGAAGGAATACGCCCTGCCTAGGAACGGAGCTGCGCCCCTACACGATATCACATTCGGATCCTATTAGTCTAAGAATAAATCTCAAACTCATTTTGTAAATATGTAGAATATTTTTTTATTAATTAAAAGAAAACTAAATTAGTTTTATCAAAGTCATTTTGATAAAATAACTAGATATATATTCGAAGTTGTTTATCCTATTTTTGACCTTGCTCCCATTATCCGGGCAATAGTCTTCTATTATGGAAGACTTAGACATAGATGAGGAAATGTGCGTGCTTTAAACAAATGGATCCAAACTTTTTAAAGCATTGTCAATGCATGCGCGTAAATGAGGCAATACGTCATAGAGTGTATAGCGTTGTCTCATTCTCAAGCATGCAATGACAATGTTTTAAGATGTGGTGATAAGGCACTGCTTTCCTGTATACTTAACCTTGTATTATTTGACAACCGTTCGATCAAGGTAAAAATTTTACTAATTTGATAACGAAGTGATCTAAATGATGAGCTTGCTAATAGAAGCGCCGTGTATAGCAGGTTCGATATCAGCACAAAATGCAAATCAATTCTTTGTATCGTAGTACAGCTGTTTTGATGATAATCTCAAACCGAACGATTTGATATAAGTATTGTCAATTAATATAATATTTTGATCAGAATGAGACCCTTCTTATCTATACTAATATTACAAAGCTTATTTGTTTGTTTGAACGCGCTAATCTCAGGAACTACTGGTTCGATTTGAAGATAGGTAGAGAACAGCGGCTTTCCGTTTAGATCTGAGATTTACCTTTACCAAAATGTTATATTGTATAGAATATTACTACTATATAATCATGTGGACACTTGTGCAAGTAGCACGTATTTTGAAGTCAATAACTAATTTCAAATATTCTCAACCGATTTCTATACCTAAAATTTGGGTCGTATCATGATGTCGTTCTCGACATATCCGTCGACAGCGACACCCTGGCTATCTTCTGTTATGTGCCCATTGCAATCCAACTTTTTGATGATTATTGCGTTAGAAACAAGTTAGGTCTGAATCCATCAAAGTGCTCAGTTGTTACATAGAATAAAATAACACTATACCACCTGAATATACACTTAAAGGTCAAATAATTCTTAAATATAATAAGATCCGCGCTCTTGGTGTCCGTACGACTCGACGCTTCTTTTTGATGAACACATTGAAGGCATCGTAAAAAAAGCTTTCCAAGCCCTTGGGTTTGTGATGCGAACGTCGTTTTAAAGAAGCTAAAACATCTAAGATATTATACTGCACATTCGACCGAAGCATTTTAGAGTACGGGTTGCAAATTTGGAATCCACGATATGATAAATATATTAAAAGATTAGAAAGCATTTAAAAAGATTAATTAAATATTTAAAATAAAAAGATATAGTTATCTTTACTTGAATAAAACATTATTCTTATAGTTGATCAATACATGGTTTGTGTTTCACATGCTTTGCCATACAATAGGCGTGCAAAAGTTACATGAATTACATACTTCACACTAATTCTATATTATACACCATACCATTATCAATATATTACAGTTTACATTTCCTCCTAACCTTTATAGTACATTATATTCAGCTACGGTGCATTTCTTAACAGTGCTTATAAATCTTGACAGGGTTAATTCTCGTATGGATTTTGGAACTGCTATTTCTTAGGGTTGGTTGACATCATATGGACTTGTAATTTACTGGGGTGTCTAGAGGAATATTTTTTATTATTGTTGGCCTTTTCAAAAATATCCGAATGTTTCCGAAGACAACGATTTCATAAATATAAATATAGACAAAACTATTGTAACCACAATTTTATGCTATCGTACTAGAATTACGTATAGATCTGATGACTATTCAAAATCGTAACTGTGTCCTAAATATAATCTCCTTCCATTAGCGAATAGACGAGAAATATCTGATGTCATATATATACAAAAATATATATCAAATACTATTGATTGCCCCGAACTTCTCCACAAAATTGGCTTCAATATTCTGGCAAAAGATTTACGTCAATATACACCACTTCATTTACCTAATGCGTCAGCAAATTATCGGCAAAATAGTTCTGTGTGGCGGGCAGGCATTGATATTTTCAACGCAAAACAGGCGATACTGAAGCGGTAGCTAAGCCAAGATTTTTCCAAAACCATTGCCATAATTATAACCTTTTTCTAGTATTGTGTTATACATTTTTTATATGACTATATAGCTTGGAAGTGAGGACCTGTTAATGGCTGTATGGCTACATTGTATAAAAATTGTGATAAAGCTGTTGGTCTTTCATGAAAAATAAATAAATAAAACCTAGAGAAAAACTACACTAGCTCTCTCTCACTGCAGTAAGTAGGGTTTCTACGGTTTTTAAGGAGGCGGTATGAAGTACAGTTAGTAGGACATCACTTTAATTTTTCTTCTTGCGTCTGCCACGTCAACTCTATACAGAGGGAGTCACTCTATTGCTGCAATACTATGGTGACGAGGTATCAGTTTAGCCGCTTATCATCAGGTGCACCATATGTTTTCTAATTATTGTACCTGTAGTATATAAATACACCTAATTACTTAATCTATCTTCATATTACTACAGGTTAATAACTAACCTATCAAGGGTAACAGAACTTCACCCATAGGCTTGTACATAAAATCGTTGTAAGACCTACCATGTATATTTTTCATTCTGTACTACAATCATTATTTCGTAAATAAAGACATTATTATTATATTATATATTTCAAAAAGCAACTTAAGCAATGTAATTTCTTTGTCTGTGAACCTAATCATTTTTTCACTAAAGAAATCAAAACTAAATTGTAATCATTTAGCAATTGGGTCAGGCTTCTTATTCGTTGACACATGCGCACACAAACATGCACTTTATTTCTTGCAATATTGAACTTACGTTTTTAAATTGTACACAACTCATAATAACCTGATTGTTTCATCATCAGTTTATTTTTTAAATTCAAATTGGTGAAGTATTGTACGCTCCGCCTGTTGGACGAGGCTTCAAGCTTATTAACGCTTACAGTACCAGTAGTTATACTTTAAAATAACATTTATATCCCTTGTCAAGTTTAAGTTACAAAGTAATAGAAAATATGTTAAAATGTCAAAAATAATTTCCCAGATAAATGTTACTTGACGATAAAAATATTTCGTAAAGTCAAGAGTGCGTGTCGTCGTTCAAACTTTAGACATCTTCATATCTCCACACGAGTCATCGCTGCTAAATATATCAGAGAGCAAATTCTCATAATAAAAACTAGTCAAATAGAGTGCCGATTTAGCCATAGTGTCATAAATATCACACAATTAAAATAAACGTCATATGTGACCATAAATTGCCTTTCAGTTTACATTTAACGTTTATTAGACTAGATCTATTTTGAATGGCTTTCTTAAAGTCTTCTTTCTTAAAGTAATTGTCTTCCTGAAATCTTTGCTCATGCTGCCACAAACATCAGTTACTTAAGCAAAATATCCATTTTATCATAAGAAACCGCCATAAGGAAGACCTTGGCACAAACCATTACCATAAATACTTGTATCGGAAACCCATACGTACAATTACACAAGATATTACATTATTGAATGCGAACAATATAGGTTCTGTTGTAGTTTTTACTGCTACATCGGGGACGTGGGATCGGTTCCCATCATTATAACGCATGGGAATTATATGCACGTATGTGTGTTATTTCTCAAGAACATTGCGTAATTAAAGTATTGTTATGCATTACTTTAGAATGTGCACCTACAGGTGTTTGTCGACTAACATAAGGGGCCGCTATAAAGTTTAGCGTAATGTGATTGTATTTTAAATGGTAGAAAGATGATACGGCCATTTAATTAAATAATATATTTTTTGTATTATCAAAATAGCAGCTTTTTACTAAATGCACATTATTATCCACGAAGATAGGAGCATACGACCGAGCTGACGGTAAGCGAGTACTGTAGCTTATGATCACTTGTTTTACCAGGGTTAAATGAAAACAATGGATGAGGCGAGAATGTTCCGGACAGGCTTGTTCTAAACATGTTACCCAGAATTAGCCGGCTTCAAAACAATTAGTACGCCATGTGTATTAAAATATATAATAAATTACCAAATTTTATGAAAACTCTCCCTATAAATAAATTTATAACAGTTCTACGTGGCTGGCTCATGCAGAAAAACTTTTACTCTGTTAAAGAATTTATGGAACATACGGCGTGATGAGTACCAAATTGACCTACTAATCAAATACGAATTATGACATTGTTAATTTAAAATTAGTTATGATTGTTTGAAGAGACATACTTTGTTAACTCCATATAACATGTATCTATATTTGCATGCTATTTGTAACGGCTAAACAGGCTTGTGCTAATTTATTATAGTATGACATCAATGTAATATACCTTGTTTACAGCAAATAAAGATATTCTATTCTATTCTATTCTATTCTAATGTAATCCTCCGAAATTATTACTTACTAGGCGAAACTCTTACCCCGGTTACCTATAAAAGAGGATGAAACTTCCTCAGGCAAATCAGCTCATTCGTATTGTTAGCAAAAATGTTGTTTGTACCTTGTCCTGTTGCAATACAATTGATTCCGATATGCCAACTGGCTTCCCGAACTATCGATGTCGAGCAAGTTATCTCGTCCGGACTGTAGGTGTCTTGCTCGTTTTCTCTCCCTCTTACCACTAGTATCAGGATGGTGTATTCATTTACTCAAGTGATACAACACCCTGCTACCAATTGTAAGCAAGCTGTTACTCGATTTTCCTCGTGGCGCTGGCATGGCAAGAAGATGTAATATCCGCACCATATCGGATTGCACTTAGTCTTTTTACGAATGCGCGAATCAGGTTAGATGCTCGTATCCAGCGGTGGTATTAATTGTCTATTACAAAATTTTCAGTAGCTGTACTGAACTAGGCCTGAAGGCATTTGTGAGCCTGAATTATAGGCGAGAAGTTATTAAATCTGCATCGTATCTATCTGATTGCACTTACACTTTTTATGAATGTGCGATACGAGTTAGAAGCCCGGATCAAGCAGTCTTATTAATTTTCTCTTAGGAAACTTTTAATAGCAGCATTAAACTAGGGCTGGAGGTATTTTTGAACCTGCTTGCTATTACATAGGATATAAATAGCAAGCGAAATCTAGATGCGATACCCATCTGCATAATCCTTCGTGGAGCTTAGTTTTCGTTTCGCACGAATCTGTACGCAAGAATTGTGCGTAACTACAATAAAAAAATAAAAAAAGATTTGGATTCACAGCCCTTTTTTCAGACGTGGTCGTTTCACTATCAAATTACATCGATGTGTACAAACCAAAAAAAATATTTTTCAGGAACTGTCGTTACGCACAATTCTTGCCTTCAGATTCGTGCAAAATGACCAGATACGAGCAGATGAGTAACGCATCTAGATTTTGCTTGCTGTTTAGATCCTAGCAAGCAGGCTAACAAATGCCATAAGGCTCAGTACAAAGCTGCTACTGACAGTTTCCTAATAGAAAATTAATAACACTACCTGAATCTCCATTCGCACAATTCTTGCGAACGGATTCGTGCGAAACGGCCATTAAGCCCTTCGGGAATACTCACGCGTGGTACTAACTACTACGTAATGTTGTTTAATTCTCACAAACTCGAGCATCAGATGTTATCATGAGACACGTAATTTATCTCAGTAGGTAGGCAGTAGATCATAAGAAATGTATTACTTAACAAGTTCTCAGGCATGATTGTAAAATCCATACATAATGTAAAACCAGGCGAAGTACAAGTTATGTAGCTTGTACTTTGCGTAGTAAATATATTAATAATTAATAATTTAGTCATATACGTATTATCGACTCCAGCGACGGATGACCACTCCTAAGGTTAACATCGCATAGCAGGCCAACACTTGGTACCCGTACCCGTGACACGCCCCTTTCTTTGTTTGAGGTTTTTTACACTTTACATTTGTTTACTGATTCTAAGGCGATACAAACTCAACTGGTCAATATATGCAAGTGAAATTTTTTCTGAAATGGTCATCCGTCGCTGGAGCCGATAGTACATAGTCTCAAACCTGTAGACCCGAAGATCGGGCAGAGCTCTCAAGAGCTGGGTCCAAACCCACATTTCGCTAACTATAGTGTTAGATCCCACGTTACAACTGGCACGACTATTATTGTCGTCTACCTGCCACAATACCAGACACTGTGCTGCCACAATACCAGACACTGTGCTGCCACAATACCAGACACTGTGCTGCCACAATACCAGACACTGTGCTGCCACAATACCAGACACTGTGCTGCCACAATACCAGACACTGTGCTGCCACAATACCAGACACTGTGCTGCCACAATACCAGACACTGTGCTGCCACAATACCAGACACTATGCTACTACAATAACATTTTGTTTGTCATCGAATCGGAGACCTTACGCAGACACAGTCGCGTTCTTTATTGCTCCCGGCGTAGTTTTGTTAGTTTTAGTTAATCTCAATGTCTACCATCATAACCCCTTAATTACTATGGGAAATAACAAACAGTGTTTCATTAGCTGTATTCATTAATCTAACACTTCATATTGTCGTGTTTCAAGGATTTTTCCCAAAATATTACTAGCTGCTTGTGTCTCGTCGAACAATAGCCAACCTTCACGGGTGCGACTCTTGGCAAACAAAGGGTGAGCAGACAGTGGAAAAATTGTCGCAACTTTTTAACAGTATAATATGAAATTCTTTGGATATGAATATGCTTGAGTGTATTTGATAATACGGCGGTGAAGTGAAGTTGTTGGAATTATTTTGCTTTGAGAATTTGCGGCATCTACATTTTCTTGTAAATTTGTACACAGTTATGAACTAAGATATATGGTATTTGTTACTACGAAACGGAGACGAAAGTTTGGTGCTGTCGCTTTTTTGACAATAATGTTAAATAGAGCTGGAGAATTTTAAATAATAGCAACTATTACCTAGTTTATGACCGTTGGACTGCCATGTCGTTAGAGTTCGATCTCAAGTATAACACTTATGATTTTTCGAAGTTATATGCGTAGTCGATAGAGTTAAGCTAGCTTCAACGGTGAAGGATAACATCGTGAGGAAACCTGTATGTCTGAGAGTTCTATATAATGTTCTCGTATATGTGCCAATCTGCCAACCCACACTAGTCCAGGCTTTGGTGAGCTATGGCATAACTTTTCTTACACTAAGAAGACGCTGGAACCCAACCGTGGGACAATTTATAAATTGTACGGGTTGGATGTTTCGCGAATCCAGTCGAACGGCGTCCATATACGGAGTGGTGTTAAATTCGCGATGCACTGGAAGATTCCGTTGGCAGGGTCGCCATGTACGGGTTGGATGTTGGCGACGAGTAAAACGACCAAGTGTCTGAATAGTACTGAATAATATATTGTCATAGTCATTACACATTACCAGTGATCGGAGTAGGTAGATTGAAATGGGGTCATTGATCCGAAACGTATATATTAATATGGACATTCCTCCGGAATTGGTGGATTATTAAAAAAAAACCGGAACTTATGTAGGAATTTTATTCTGCCAGAGTGGAAGGAGTCATTTGATGATTTGCCATCCTCAAAAAAAAGGTAGGAATGGTAATAAAATGAGCAATATTATTCTTTATTATTCTTCATATTTTTTTTAACGGCACACAGTCACGATTTGACAAAACCCAACGACCAATCAGAACAAAGGATCATGGGTGGTACAATAACCGCTTATCAGAACAATGCGTACGCCCGCCGACGACATGCCAGGTAGCTCACTCGTTTACTTCGGTTCGTAGAGTGCGCATCTTTGTTTGTTACTGTGTTGTGAAAACGTTACTTGACCCTGGCTTGTGTACATACTGACTTCTGGAATCTGCTCTAAACCACGATTTGGCTCGAATATACGGACTCAGATTTTTCACTATTGAATTGGATCTACATATTTAAACCAAGCTTTGGTAAGTAATATTTTACTAGTTACAAGGAGTATAAAGCATGTTTGGATGTACTATAAGAATATTTTTAGTATTGTGTTTGTTCGCTTAACCTGCTGAACATACCATGAGTCTTAATATTGTTAAATCTTTAATAGAGTATGAACCAGTGAGCTTAGTGCGAAACAAAATTATGATATTCTAGTAATGTAGTCGCAATTCAGCTAACTCCACTATTAACCGACATTTTACTGGAATCCGTATATAATTTGAATGCCCTGTGTCCTCTTGCAATGTATTGGTAAAATAAATTACTATAGGCCTTATCTACTTCTCTACAAAATATTCTACGTAACAAGCCCTTTCATTTGATACCCATATTGATGGGATTGAAAAAAAAAATAAGTTGTCCGCCATATTGTAGCGGCAGCATATTATACATAATTGTATTGTCACCAGAATCAAAGGCGAATACCAAATTTTAAATCAATCGGTTGACAGGAAGAGGGTGAAATTTCAATGACTAAATTTGATCCACGAAAAATAAAACAAACGGAGTAAGCTAAATAAACTAAATAAAATGTAATTTTTTCATGTCTTTGTTTTAGGTGATATATACGAGGTTCCATCTCTAAAACAAAGTTCAGATATGGCAAACGTCAAGGCTGAAACTGTAGAAAAATGGATATCCGGTCATCCCGAACTACTTTACGATCACGCTAGTGGTACAATATACTGTTCAAAATGTGAAAGCCATTTGAAAACCATAAATAAAGGAAACGTTAAAAGACATATCGAAGGAGCAGTACACCAGGGAAAGTTTAAGCGGCCCGAAGAGGAATTTTATTTCGATCTTATAAAATTTCTCATTTTGTGCAATATTCCGTGGTCTCAGATGAAAAATACTACTTTTCAAGATTTCTTTAAAAAATATATGTGTAGTACCTGTTGTTGTACGTGTACTAATCGTACTCTGCCAGATGAATCACAGTTACGGAAAGTTTACTTGGACAAGTTTTTTAAGAATAAAATCAATTCGATTCGGCAAAATTATAAAAATGAGAAACTATGGATATCATTAGATGAAACGACAGACTTTTTAGGACGCTATATAGTCCATTTTTTAATAAAACCATTACATCCTAGCAATTTGACTAGACCTTATTTGGTAGCATGTAAAATGCTAACTGTAGTTAATGGACAAACAATCACGCAATTTGTGTTAGAATGTTTGGAAAACTTTTGGGAAGATTCTTTTGAATCGAAGGTAGGTAACATTCTTGTCCTCTGCACTGATAGCGTTGCATATATGCTGTCTGCAGGACGAAATTTAAAACAATACTTACCTGAAATGAAGCACGTAACATGTTTGGCGCACTCTCTTCATCGCGTATCTGAGCAAATTAGGATAGAATATCACGATGTTAACATTTTAATAGCAAATGTTAAAAAGGTATTTTTGAAAGCCCCAAGTAGAGTCAAAATTTTACAAGAAAAATATCCAGATTTGCCGCTACCTCCCCAACCAGTTGTTACAAGATGGGACACTTGGTTAGAGGCAGCATTTTATTACGCTCAAAACTTTGAAAAAATAAAACAAGTATTATCTTGTTTAAGCAGCTCTGATGCGGTATCTATTCGAGAGGCAAAAAATATTATAGAAAAAGAAAATTTAAAAGATGATTTAAATTACATTAAAGACAATTATTTTATAATTCATTTGTCTTTAAAATAATTGCAAAAGCATAATTTATCGTTGACAGATTCACTTTTAGCATTTGACAACGTCAGAGATGCTATAAATCAGTGCAATTCAGAAAATATAAAAAATAAAATAGAACGTGTTATGGAACGAAACCCAGATTTAGACACACTTAGAGAATATAGTGAGGCCATTGAAAAAAATGAAGCACATAATTTAATACCTTTTTTAAAATTTGCTCCTTTGACATCGTCAGATGTAGAACGGTCATTTATAAATGGACTTTAGATGTTAAAAGAAATAGGTTGAAAATAGAAAATATATGTAGAGAAACTCATAGTTATATATTTTAATTGTAAAGATCAGGATTACCAGGATGCTGACATTGTAATCGATGAAGATTAAAAATGTGAATAAATGTAAAATGTACATATTTAACAATAAACAATGTTGATTTTTATCTTTTTTCTTTATGCTACCCCTTTTTTTTTGGTCCTAAAATCTGACTAAAATCAACCTGTTCCTTCGTATGCCCTTTACGTTTCAGAGTCGTGGTGCATCCTTAGAACAGTCTCACGACCCCAGCAGGCATTGGCCCTCTATGGGGCCCCGTCATTTATTCTACCCTTAATGCAAATTACCATGACCCCTATGAATATATTTAAATTTAAGTGCAACAATTTATGTCTATCTATAAAAGTTCTAGCCATAAAAGGCTAAAAATAAAAAAATATAAATTAAAGCTTCGATCGGAATTCGATTGTTTTTATTATTCAACAGATAAATAATGAATTAATTTAGTTTTGATACCTTCCTTTAAATTTTGAATTGAGTAGGAATAATATCACTACCAACATTAACAATATTTAATTGAATCCGGAAATACCGGAATTACTTTACGGGAAAATGGCTTATCCATGTTATTCTTTCTGTGTGCATTTATGATGCAAGTACCAAAAATCAATCTACCTACTCCGATCACTGCACATTACACATAGAGTAGAGTACAAACTTAAACATACCTTACAAAATAGGACCGACATCATATTATCTGACAGAACTATTCAGTTAAACTTATTTGTACAGCAAATCCGTCTCTTTAATCTGGTTAAATAACATTAAAGGCATTGTCATTTCTGCCCATGGCTACACACGCGTAATTGGGACAAAAGTATAACTATACCAAAAAAATCATAACATGTCGGCCTTGATGGCGTAGTGGTTAGTGTAACCGACTGCCACACCTGAGATCGCTGGTTCGATTCCCACACAAGTCAAATATTTGTGTGTATGAACACGGATGTTTGTCTGGGTGTTTCTATGTATAATATGTATGTATTTACAAAAGAAATGTATATATGTATGTATGTTTATCCATTATCTAGTACACATAGTACAAGCACTGCTTAGTTTGAGCTAGATGGTGTTGTGTGTATGTGATAGAATATAAACAGGATTGATATTAAAATTTATAAGAACTACTTATATAAAAGAAATTATCTCCTTTATTTTACTACAAACCATTCCCTTCGATTGGGCTAAATAACATTAATAACATATTCATACCTACGACTTAGCCCTATGCTACTTTGCTCTACGCAAACGCAGCTGGGATAAAAGTTTTAGGGCCCGTTTATATGGGAAGCAGAGAGGCCGCGCGGCCGCCGCGCGGAGGCCGCGTAATTTCATCGTTCGGAAGAATTTGAACATTGTGTCCTAGTTAATAGAGTTTAAACTTTCTATGAACGAATTCTAGTACGCGGCAGCCGCGCGGCCTCTCCGCGCTCGTCTAACTGCAGCCTTACTATTCCTAAAACATCTCAAATTCCAAAAACAAAAACAGGAGCGCACAAAGGTTTCTTTCGTTTTTATTTACTCTAGCTTTGTCGTCATTTTCTTGTATGTGATTGAGCTATGCATTATGTAATGCAGTGTTCACTTGTCTTTGCAGATATAAAACTATGTACAGACAGCAATAAAAGGCGATGCACGCTTGCGAGTTTTTGTTTTGTTCTATCTTTCAAGATGATAACAAATTATATTTTTATACAAGTAATAGTTATAAGAAAGCTGATTTAATAACACTTTAAAATTAAATGTAGGTATTATATCACCCCTGTATTTTAACTGTCGCACTGCTCACATCGAAGGTCTTTTCTTAGTGTGAGAAGGGTTAGGCGTCTATAGACCACCACGAAGGCCCCAAGCGAGTTGGCATACTTCACATATCTTCAAAAACATTATGGAGAACTCTCATGGCGGTCTCTTCAAAATGTTTTTCTTCACCATTAAAGCGAGCAACAATTAACTATGGGACCAGCAAAAATAGTAATTGCGCAGCAAAATATGATTACTAAAATATATCATAACGAGTACCTATACGCCACAAATTACTGCATTCCGTCTCGGAAGGGTTAGGTTATGTTAGGTTCCTTCTCAAACCCACCCAAAAATACCCAGCGAAGCGAGGCTCCGTCGACTTATTTTGATCTCTTTAGGTAAATATATTTTGCTGTGCAATTTGGTGATCATTTACTATTTTTGACTGTTATATTTTACTATATCTGGTGATAAGTTAAACATAAGCCGTTAACTATTTAATACTAACATAACTTTGAATAGGCTGGGGTAATTGCCTTGAAATCGAACTTTACACCTCTGCGAAGCAATTTTACGACCTCCTAGGCTATCGCTGCTGTTGCAGTTCTAAAATATCAAATAAAAATTAGGATTTTAATTCATAGAACGCTAACTAATATTACATACATAGATTCACGCCTGTTTCCCAAAGGGGTAGGCAGAGACTACGTATTTCCATTTGCTACGAACCTGACACACTTCTCTGGCTTCATTCACTTTCATCACGTTCCTCATACACGCCCGTCGGTTCATGGAGCTCTTACCCTGGCCTTTATCCAGAACGCCTTCGATCTGATCGAGAAACGTTCGCCTAGGTTTTCCTCTTGCGACTGTTCCATTCACACAGCCTTATAAATTTTCTTAGTCAGTCTTTCCTCGTCAATTCTTTCTACATGTCCAAACCAGCTTAACATAACTAATATTATATTATAAATGCGAATGTTAGATTGCTTGTTTGTTACGCTTTCACGCTGTAAGTACTTGACCGATCTTAATGCAATTTGGCACGAGTACAGAAAAGGACATAGGGTACCGTTCATCTCAAAGAAAAAGGTGTTCCCGAAGGATAGAAGCTTACTGATAAAAACTACATACACGCCAGCGAAGCCGCAGGCAAAATCTAGTACTACTTAACTAATATTATTGGTGCGAATGTGAGTTTGTTTGTTTGTTACGCTTTCATGCCTCAACTACTCGACCGATCATTATGAAATTTTGCATTCACGTTGCCAGGGGAACAAAAAAGGATATAGGGTACCGTTCATCTAGAAAAAAGTACTGCTACCATCCTAACTTAACCAACATTTACGTAAGCGAAGCCACAGGCAAAATCTATTACTAACTAATATTATTAATGCGAATGTGAGTTTGTTTGATACGCTATCACACAATAACTACTCGACCGATCATCATTATTTTTCAAATACATATTGTCACGTTTACAGAGAAGGACATAAGGTACCTATCACCCAGATAAAATACTCTTACCGAGGATAGCTAGTTTTCTAAAAAATCTGTTTAATTTTCAGCTACTTATATTACCGACCATACGCGTTACGTAGTGAACGGATGTTACACTATTTAATGTTGCACACAATAATTGCCATGATTCTGCGACAATTTTCTCAGTTATAACTGTTGTTTACTTGTCTTGTTTGAAGACCGTGTCTGCCAATGTGGGCCGTAGCCTTGTCTTAGTTGTTCGCTTAGTATTTAAAGATTACATATCTCTAATATTATAAATGCGAATGTGAGTTTGTTTGTTACCCTTTCACGCCTTAACTACTCGACCGATTATCATGAAATTTCGCATACATGTTGTCAGAGGTACAGAAAACGACATAAGATACCATTCATCCAGAAAAAGGACTTTGACCTACGGCGAACTACTATGATATATGATAATAATAACACTTCCTAACCCGAGAATCGAACCCTGAATCCCATATCGGTCGCAAAAATTAACGTAAACTTATGTTGCAGAACCAATGACGCAATTCAAGCATTTAGTGTACAATAATAATAAAAGTCCTGTTTATCAACAGCTGTTCTATTGTTACGTACTCGTACGTGTATAAATCGGTACATTGTTAGGCCCTAGTTTATGATTAGGCCATAGACCAACATACTGACCCACGGTTGGCAGACTTTACATATCATCGAGGACATTTGAGTAGTTTAGTTTCAAAATCCTCTAAAATACTTTTCACCAAATAATGGTAAATCTCAATAAAACATTTAAAGACATAATATAATTGGACTACTTTAGCGGTGTGTGCAACAAACTGCTACTTTTGTAAGCTGATTTAATAGAATTTTAGTGGGTTTTCTTGAAAACTATCAGTGCAATTAGAAGCAACGAAGGAGCTTCATATTCAATCGGTACATTATTTTTGTTCTGATATCGTTTTGGCGGGTTTTGAAACTATACACCTAATTTATGTATATGTGTAGATTTCTAAGACTTGTATGTTGTTGATGTTCCCTTCTCCGTTAAAGCAAGCGATTAACTATCAAATACGCACATACGTTAAAAAGCCAATAGTCCGTACCGTAGAATTTAATGCAAGCCATCCAACGGCTTTCTCACTGGTTTCAGCAGCTAATAGTTACATTTTGCTAAGGAAGTCTACTTGACATAGCAATAAACTAACGAAAAGAAAATTTTAAATGACTGTATATAATCGTACATTGTATAAAACCTTCTTATACATTACAAAAATATTATTCATATATAACAAAAGGCATAACAAATTTCTTTGAAAATGTATGTTACTACTGTGTACTAGCCAAGTTGTCATTGGTTTCGCGGTAAAAGTATGCCATTATATTTGCGGCCAATCTTAAGGTTCGATGTCTGGCTTAGGCAAAGTATTACTGGGTTTTTGGTTAGGTAATTCTCAGCAGCATGAGTCTATTACGTGTAATCTCCAAACATGGCTGGCGAATTGACGCCATGCAATAAACACCTCCGCCTCTCCTTTCGGAACATAGGCGTGGATTTATTTATGCATTAAAGAGTACATTATATGATGATTGAGAAAACAATTTATCATTGTGGTTTTATCTAAATCTCATGTACTTTACTAAAACTGTTGACTGATTACTTAATCGAATGTAGTGTTTTATAGTAAAGGCTTGAAGTAAATTAAACTACAAAAATTAAATTAAAATCATTTCATTACTACAAAATGTACATAAAAAACTATTTACATTACATGAGTATTACTTATAATTATAATTAACATTAATAAATATAAATACCTCAATGTCTGGCTCGCTTGTCGTCCATGGGATGGGAGGAGCCCTCTTCTCCGAGGATCTGGACGTTCCTCACCTGCTTCCTCGGTGGAGCTGCCGTCGTCAGCTCGGTGGGTGGCGCCGCCGTCGGCATGAAGTCAGGACTGATCGCCAGTACCAGCATCTTCAACAACAAAGCTTCTCTTATTTCTGGTGGAAGAAATTCTGGCATCTCCTCAATATGGTTAGAAGAAGAGCCAGCTGTATCATACGGCCGAGTGTAAAGCCTCCTCCTTGGAATATATCTTTGACTCTCATACTGATTTTCGTAACCCTGGTTCTGATACTCCTGCCTATACTGGTCGTACCGATAGTCGTATCTATCGTCTTCTTGATATCTCTGCTGGTAACGATAGTCGTTCTCCGGCCGATACATGGGCGCTGCCGGCATCATCTGGTCCATCAAGACTTGCAGTCTATTCTGCCGAAGAATCAGAATATGAAGCAAGCGTCGTAAGTCTCTAGTACTCACAGGAGCGGCTATTGAGGTCATCTCATCTATCGGGTTGTATCTTGGCTGGAACATTGTAGATTGTGTTCTGTATGGATTCACGAATCTTGCCTGATATCCTTGTAAAGGAACTCCTCGTTCATCAACCGGTATCGGAATTATTCGTGTCACTGGTCTTACATCATACGGATCGTTCGCTGTTTCCTGCGTTTTCGGAGGTTGTTGCAAAGGTTCCTTTACATACTGAGGCTCCAATACTTTGTTTTGAAAATCGTATTGGAGAAAGGGCCGCTGGTTTCCAATAGGAACGGGTGCACCTGGATTGTCTCTTAGATATTCACGAGTTCTGAAGTGGACTGCAGGTTGTGGTCTTCTGTAAATAGGCTGCTGATAGACTCGTTCATCAGGCTCCCTCTGAGGGTGGATGTGAACAATTGGCACTGGATTTGTTGTCACGACACTATCCTGGTCAAAAACACGACCAGTACTTGCTTCGATTGTAGTCTCTTGTTCCTGGATAGGCACATCCTGGTATTGTTGCTGGATTTTCTGTCGAGCTGCCACTAATGAATGAATAGGCACTAGTCTTGGTCGCGGTGTTGTAGTCGTGAATAAAGGTCGAACAGTTCCCATGGATAGGTGACTTCCATACACATCAGTAGAATCGTCACCCACAGATTGCTGTAAACTGATCATGCGTGGATTCGGGCTGGTGCCGGTCAGCTCTCGGCGGATCGTGTTAGCTTTGTTTGCGTCACTGTTTTGATCTTTCTCCGTAACATGTTCGTAAACCGGCTTCACAGTCACTGGAATTTTCGTCGTCGTTTGTTTTGTAATTAAATCATCTTTCACTGTTGCCGACATTGGTTTTAAAATCTGTGTGCGCGTTTTCACATCATCCGCTTTAGGTTTATACAGATTTAGAATATGGCTTGTTGTTTCTTCAACTTTCTGTGCTTCTGTTGTAGAATCCACATGAGGCGCTCTTGTGGAACTCGCATGTACTCTTCTTCTTGGTATGGCTTGAATCACTGTTCCCCTCGTAGTATAAGACCCTCTCGTAGGATAAACAACCGTTGCTAGAGGCCTTCTGGTGGTCGAAGACACTGTCTTGTTCACTCTCACAATCATAGTCGGCGTACTCGGAGTCGTACTGGTCGTAACTGGGACAGGAGTACTATCACTCGAAGAAGTATACGTCACACGTTTAATTTCACCATCCTGATCGATATATCCGAAAGTGCCCTTCACGTTGCCAAGGACATCTCTATTTTCGATTTTAAAGGTGCCATCGTCAGCCTCATAGCCTATTGTATATGATCCATCTTCATTCAAGCGTCGAATCTGTTTGACTATCTCGACTTTTTTTGGGTCAGCGGTTTCACTAGCTTTGAGGATCTCTTTGGTGACATTGGTCGGTGATACCGTCGTCGCATCTTTGGTGGAGTTGGTCGCTGCGGCTGTTGTGATACACGCAATGATGATGAGGACGATCATCTCGCCGGGGCTGCTGTCGGCATATCGGCGGTACGGCTGCGCCCGCGTCGCGAGTTCCCTATATAAAAATATCGCCCCACTCGCGCCGCCACCGTGCGAATCTTACGCAAGCTGTACTATTGTTGTCATTTCATTATCTGAAACGGAAAATCTTTTTCTACTCAACTACACTTATGCTGTAAGTTCTCAATTGTTTAATTGTCCAAATAGTTTTGTAAAACTACATGTATGTGGACAGATTCGCTTTTTAGGGCGGTATAGATTCGTCGGTGTTATTTTAATTACTCGATTGTTTCTGTATGGACTTGGTGATTCAATAGGTGGTCTGTTTGTTTGCTCCCACGGAGTCAAAGTCAAATTCGTAATAACTATTACTTTTTAGGTCACGTCAATGTTAATTGCAGTACTGAAGTACAGCATTGAAATGCTTTTGTGTTAGTTGATGTTTTCTAGACTATTACTTTGAAGTGCAAGGTGCCTTTCATTTGATGATAGATCTGTGAACAGTGCTTTCTACTTGCTTGTTTTGCTTGCTTGCTTTTGTTATTAATAAAAGCAAATAATAAAAATACATATGCTAAATTATGAAAAACTCTATCAACCACTGTTTTCAATGTAACTGATTTTAAAATTATTAATTTGTAATTATATAGCGAAATGTATTTATAATGATTAGAGTAATCATTTCTGAATATTTGAGGTAAATATGTAAAATTTTATTTTTCTGACTTTAAACAATCTATTTCAACAAAAACCATTCGTAACATTAACGCTTTTCAATATCTACTAAACAACAAAAGAAATAAGAAAATCAGTTGACAAACAGAGAAGAGAAAGATACTAAACTGTTGTTGGCCTATTTATATATAGGTAAGATACATTCTATTATACAATTAAATAAATACTCGTATTTAAATTAAATGATGCATTACAGATTGTTTGCGAGTAAAGTTTGTGATAATTTTCTTAACTGCACCAAATATTGGAGTATTCCGCTTTCGACACCAATTTTTTCGGCACCTATGGTTTCGGCACCTAAGCTATTCCACTTTCAGCATCAATAGGTAATTTTGCTTGGTGCCGAATGTCGAATAAAATACCTATTGGTGCTGAAAGTGAAATAGCTTAGGTGCCGAAACCATAGATGCCGAAAAAATTGGTGCCGAAAGCGGAATACTCCCCAAATATTTTTGAAACGATTGTGTTTATAACCTATCGATTGAAATGTACCGAATAGTTCCATTGATTACCCGAAAATTCAAATGTAGTATACCTTTTTTCTATCCAACTTTGACATGTTTATATACCCTAAACTCGTACTACATCGGTGACCAAATATATAAAAGTAAACCATTTAAAAGCTGCAATTTTGCACATATTGGTTTTATGAAGTAAACAAAGAATAAGAATTCATCCAATAGGAAATAAAGAGCATGCGAATGTTGCCTTATATATATCGTGGTCTTTCTTGGTTCAGACAAAGTGTTATATGGTATTTCTCACAAGAAATTATCAGTAGTAGCACGTAGTCTGGCACTGTGCCTAGACCTTAAAATATAGTAGGCGAAATGTAGGTGAAATATGCCTCTACCTATTTCTTCGAGGACTTAGGCGTGAGACTTAACATTGTACTATCGACTCCAGCGACGGATGACCACTTCTAAGCTTAAAATCGCATAGCAGGCCAACACTTGGTACCCGTACCCGTGACACGCCCCTTTCTTTGTTTGAGTTTTTTACACTTTACATTTGTTTACTGATTCTAAGGCGGTACAAACTCAACTGGTCAACATGTGCAAGCGAAAATTTTTCTGAAATGGTCATCCGTCGCTCAAGCCGATAATACATACATACATGTCGATGACCGTGACAATCACGGTCATAATATATAATCTATACTAATATTATAAAGCTGAAGAGTTTGCTTGTTTGTTTGAGCGCGCTAATCTCAAACTACTGGTTCGATTTCAAAAATTATTTTAGTGTTGCTATCCAACATTTATCGAGGAAGGCTATAGGCTGTATAACATCACGCTACAACCCATGGGGGCAGCGCAGTAACGATAAACGCGGGTGAAACCGCGGGAACATCTATAAAAATATAAAGCAATATTACTACAATTACAATCGACAAAAGGAAATATAAGAAGGATATATGCTTTGTATAATTATACACTCTTTAGATAGTTTGATACAGATAGCTTAGACGTATAATTAAAGAGTTTCTACTACATTCACCTTGTGCCGTAGCAGTTACTAATCGTTCATATTGCACCAGACAGCTAGAGGTCGGAGTTGCTATTCTTTCAGAAATATATTGGTCACACGCCAAACATTATTCCTTTGTACCCAGACCATAAAGAGAATGACTAACAGGTGATTATATTCTTATCCATTCGAAAAATATAAAGGCGAAAGTAAATATGTATGCTTGTTCCATTTAAAGCTTACTTGCTAAGCCAGCTTTGATAAATTCCAGCTATGGAGATAGTTTGAATACTGCGGAATAGGATCAGGCTACTATTTAAAGAACGATCGAAGTTACAGGTTACAACTAGTTATATAAATATATACTTGTACCGATCGTAACACCACCGGGTCCAATTGTCACACAAACGCTCTCGATAGGTTACAGCGGCGGGCTCTCCGTATCATCGGAGATCCAGAGGTCACGAGTTCACTGGAACCTCTGCAACTCCGTAGGGACATTGCCTCATTGGCATGTATCTACAGAATATACCACGGGGAGTGCTCTAAAGAGTTATTTCACCTTATCCCGCCCTCCCCTTCCCTATCCAGAACAACGCGTGTTGGGCTTAGATGCCATCCTTACACTGTAGAGTCGAATAGAGCGCGTACCAACAAGTTTGGGTCCTCATGCCTCTGCTCTCCTCTGCCAAGGCACGTGTTTCCTTCTTGCTTCAATACTGGATCCTTTAAGCGGGGCGTGAAAAAGCACCTTCTCAGGCCGTCAAAGTAGAGACCTCAACATCGCCTCGGCTGCTATGAGGACGGTGTGGAGGCCACTGCTCTTAGACCACACGACTGCTTACCATCAACATATTAAAGAGCAAAATAAAAAAAATACTTAATAGTCATTAAAATCGATCCAGCCGTGTGGTAGGAACTTAGTGACATACATACGTATAAAAGAATTAATTATAAAGATAAAATAAAACAGGGAAGCCGTTTCCCCTTATGGGGATTGAACCCACAACACTCGGCGCACGAGCAGTGGCAAGGCGATCACTACAACCGCTACGTCACCCGTGCAGTAACAACTGTTTTATGTCTTTCATCCCATTTTAATAGCTACTAATTTAATTAGGTAGGCCAGGCATAATCACAGATATTGCAAGTCCTGGTGTGCCATATTTGATGTATAAAAACAAATAAACCAAAAATTCTGACTTAAATGACGATTTTGTTGGCACACACTTCTATACTTTTAAGATTTCGATGCATATCTCATACGATGTCTATACATGTTTTGGTTCAGTCAAGTTTATGAAATGTAATTACGAATCTCTGCGGTTATGTCCTTAAACAGAATCAAAATTAACTAATTTGATACTAAAGTCCCTTCACCGTAAGTTTAGTACATTTGAAATTCCGTGGGAAATTTGCACAGTCCCATGTAAGGGACAATCGTCATTGTTAATGTACTGATTATTATTACATACTTTGTTATAACTACTTGACGAGTTTTTAATGAGATGGATTTTTTTATTAACTTTATATTCATGTTGTTAATAAGCCTTATTTGGGGCAAAATTGTTGGTCGATATTTTGTCGACTTTCATAAAAGAATCTTGCAACATCTGTGAAAATGTAAGGGTAATTATGATTCAGTCGAGAAAACAGCAATAATTGTAAACCCTCAATGGTGTAAAGTTTGATTCTCGAGACGGGTGAAGCGTCTCCAGACAAATTTTTTAAAAGTGGCATTTAATCTGGATCTTTTCCCGGTAGACGATAATGATGATGATGGCGAAATATAAGTGTACATCTATGTCTTGTTTACCGGGGATGTATGTATAGCTATATTTGGCCTGTAACCGTACTAATAAATATAACTAGCGGTCGGCAAGTGGTCAAAATTCGACCATAATTGATTTAAATTTTAAGTTTAATAGTAATTAAGGTTTTATTGTCTATAATTGTACCCTTATAATCACATTTCACGGTACTTAAGATATGTAACTATAGTTACGAAGAATACTACGACATCAGGCAAACAATGCCAAAATACAACGAACGCGATTCGACTGTGTGTGTCAAATGCATGGTTGTGTGCGTGTAGTGTTTTTTCATTAATTTAATGTATTTCTAATGCATATTTTATAAAAATATTAGGATTCGCCTCTTCTTCTCCATATAAACTTTAACTGTGCCAAATTTCATACTCCTCCGTTCGCAAAATTTTTGTAAAAAGGTGAACAAAGTTTTTGCTTCACGTATTAATATATAGATATCGAAAACGATCCATCTAAATAAATTCAAATAGATCCTACATGTTGCCGTGCCGACAAGGCCCACACATATTTCTTATATTATACCATTGTAACATCTATTTAACTTGTGGAGTGCAATAAATGTATTGAGTATTGAGATACGTGTACGCCCTGAAGAAATTATTGGTTAGAAGAATCACAGGCTAGGTGGTGATGAATATAGGTAGCCTGGTGGCAAACGATGGACTACCACGAAACGGTCTTAAGTACGACCAAATGCGAATGCGAAAATTGACTGCACGCATGGCGTAGTGGCTTAAGTGGTCGCCTCGCCGCTGCCACTGCGCCGAGTGTTGTGGGTTCGAATCCCTCACGGGGCGAAAAAATTGTGTGGTCTACAAATGGTTGTTTCGAGTCTAGATGTTCTTTATGTATTTATTTTATTTATTTATTTATTCAACAACATAAGCGTACAGTATTGTACACATCAAATCGCTTATCTGCTAGTGTAAGTTTACACATATTATTAAAATAAATACAATAATAAAATCTAGCTTAACAACAATACAAAAAACAGAAACATAAAGGAACTTTATACAATTAAACAACAAATAACAAATTCTTTTTATACGTACACAATTTATTCTGCTTAATAGTATTTACTTTATCATTTAACAATATTTAAATGAACATATATATTTTTAATTATTACGTTATGGCTATCGAAGAATATGTCTGTGTATGGAATATCTTTAAGAAATTTATTTACGAGGTTAATTTATGAGGTTAATTGTGTCCGTTGTTTGAATGTTTGTAAAGTCCCCCGCGATACAAAAATGAGAGCGGGAGAGGGCTTTTTAAAAAAGAACAAGTTGGTTTTAATAGTTATGGAAAACGTCGTGAAGATACCTGCACATGTGCGAGTTGTCTATAATGTTTTCAAAGATATGTGAAGTCTGCCAACATACACTGGGCCAAAATGGTGGTCCATAGATAAAGCTATCTCATACTAAGAAGCAGGTGTCTAGTAAAGAAATCCTTACTAATATTATAAATTCGAAAGTAACTCTGTCTGTCTATCTGTCTGTCTGTCTATCTGTTACCTTTTCACGGCTAAACCACTTAACCGATTTAGATGAAATTTGGTACAGATATAGTTTAAGACCTGAGGAAGGACATAGGCTACTTTTTATTGATGTAGGTACCACGCGGGCGGAGCCGCGCGCAAAAGCTAGTAGTTTATAAACATATGTAGTATTACCATATGTTCACATTCAAATCACACTACTTTATTCGGATCTTCTTCTCCCTAGCCTTTGTTATTCCCAAGTCACTTGGGGTCGGCTTTCTAGTCTAACCGGATTTGACTGGATATCAGTTTTTATACGGAGCGGCTGCCACCTGACCTGCGCAACCCGAAGGCTAACGATACCCTAAGGCTAGACCAGTGTCAGGATATTAGAGGGCACTGACTTGCCAATAACGACTGCCATAGATGTTTATGGCAGCCGGGACCGACGTCTTAACGTGCTCTCCGAGGCACGGAGCAGGTGATAGTAAAATTGTCAATCAATACGCACATAATTTCGAAAAGACGAACTTCCGAAAGTCAGAAGTGCGCGACGTGGGTTCGAACCCGAGACCTTCTGCATTGCAGTCTATTGGTTTCCCCACGGAGCTATCACCTGAAAAACTTTATTCGGATATATGTTATATAATAATAATTGTAACACGAACTTGTAATTACATCTAGTAATTACAGTTCGTTTTAACCTAGATTACGTAGAGTATATTTCAAATCATGACATTTTTATTCTACCTAAAGAGATTGAAGAGACACAGAAATGTAAAAAATCTCTTTACATGGCTATGGTTAGTTTTAAATGCAGAACGTACGACTTATTATAAAATGCAGGCAATAGAGCCTAGGTTTTTTTTACCACTACACAAATAGGTAGTTGTTCCCTCGCAGTCGCATAACAATGGAGTGGCAGAGTGGGCTAGAAGCCCCGGGTCCGCGGCCTGAGGCCTAGCCCAGCCTAGCCCTAGAGCCAATGAGCTGAAGAGAACAATTAAGGAAATCTTATCGCTATTTATAGCGTAAACGCTTAAAATAAAATTTGTGGAGATGGCTCGTTCGAGCAAACGTTTAAAGGTAGCTTTTGATATTTGTATAGTGGCAAGTCTTAACTCAAGAAGATACACGAATTAAACAAATAAATTATCTACTTATTAACACATAATAATAAGGAAAAGATATCGCTCAGTTTTAAGTTCATTTTGATTATTTCCAATAATAAAATACCAATCTAAAAAAATACCTATTAATGTTTAGATAGTAGATTATCCATCGATTCTACAAAAGAAGCGATAGAAAGACATCGAAAATTTACTTGGATTTTTACCGTAGGTATATATCTATAAAGGCGGTTACATGGATCACAAGAGGAAAAGCAAAAGTCTATAAAAAATAATCTGTTTGACGCTAAGTATTCGTCCAATAAATTTGTTAAGAACCTCAAATTGTATATTTACGTCACTGTTCCTTTAGTAGTTTTGGGCCTGTTGTTGCATTGCAATGTTGTAAAAATACTTTAAGATACAGAAATAACACGCGCAGAAGCTCAGTAGTCCTTGATGGATGCTAGTAGCACGACAATGGTTCTAAAAATATTAAGTATCTTACTCTCCATTCGATTTTTTTTGCCACCTTAACTACGACAGAAAGAACGAAAAGTCTAAGAAAAATGCGCCATCTAGCACAGATTGCTTGAACTATGTTATAAAAGTTAGAACTACATTAAAAATTGTAATACTCGATCAACTGTTTGCAAACTTCATAAAGTAGTTCGTGTAACACACCAAAGAGGTCGCTTTACAAATTTACTGAAAATCGAAATAAGCTTCACAGTGATATTTATTAATTTTAAGGATGAAATCTCGAAGTAAATCGTAGTTAGACGTTTTTTAAATAACCTCACCTTTAAACACGTTCTCACTTGATGTAGAGTAATGCTGTGCTCGTGAACAGAACACGCTTGTTGAGAAAGAGGACTTATTTATTCGTTACTTAAAGTTACTGAAATTGTACTCAGGTTTATTCCTGCATTGAACGTATTAGGAAGTAAAGCGTTTCGTGTATTTACAGAATTTCAATGGTGATTACCATTAATTAGTTGTCACGTGGTTATAAAATAGGGAAAGAAGGATTCACATTGTGCAGTTTTTTTGCAGAGTCTCTAAAACGTATCCAATAGAGACGCAAGCTTATACCTAATAATATACCAAGGTTTGGAATCTTGCGTCAAACAGTTAGTAATAGCCGGTGAGCATCATGGTATGCTTCTCGATTGACGCTGCAAAGGGAAACACTTTTCTTCTGGACACATTTGAATAACCTGAAAATTAACTTTTTTAGCTTATTAAATACCTACTGAGTACTGGTATACCTAAATATACTTAATTACAATACAAATTACAATTGGCAGTAACTTAAGTGTAAACTTATGCTACTAGACCAACGAGGTTGGTTAATATTATACAGTTTCTAATGCCATTAGGCCAGGGTTTTCGACTCACTATATTTCTGATAACTATATCACATCTATATTTTAACAATCTATTGACCAATCAGCAGTCGTAGATCGATCAATTATTAAAGAGCCTTACTCTTGTCGATGGAGCTTCCATATCTCTCTCACATGAACGTTTTGGGAGGCACAGTGTTAGTGGCTATCCAGTTAAAACTGGCATTTCGCTCAAAAGCGTCCGATTGCGCTTTAGGGTAGCCAGACTGGGAAATAACCTCCGCCTTCGAGAACAATCGTGTGTTTTGTTGCTATGAAGTATTTCCAGGTCCCTTAATAGGTTCCTTGTCCGATGAATCACATATGATACATAACAATAGATTTTCTATTGTGTCTATCGTGGGACAGCGAATGGCTTAAAGAAGAAATGTGCTGTTATCAGGGTGGCCAGTGAGATCTTTATCTCTGAAGCTGGTACCATATCGGTTCCTTTTAAGAAGGGTTAGAAACGTGACAACGATGCTCGTCCGTAGACTACGGTAAGCGTTTACATTCGCGAACCGAACGCTGTTTTTACACTCCCAGTGGTTGAATAAGCGTTCGATCGTTCGTCACCATCTGCGTGCAGTTCCGTGAAAAACGTTACTTGCCGAGAAATTCAAATGAAAGTGAATATTCTTGCGTATACGAACGATATCATTCATTTGACTATTATTAGATTTCACCAATAAAAATGCGGATGTGATTATAATTCTGTGGTCGTACAGAAACTAGTAAATTATGTGCCGAGTTAATTATTAGGCGGCTGCAAACGGTGCAAGTGATCTAGTTATGTAAGAGGTTTTCTTGAAAATAGGTTTATAGTCCGCTTTATAGTCTTCGTTTGTATCGCATTAGTTTGTGCTTATGCTTAGGCCGAGCTTAAGGTATTTTCTGTCAGGAAATTTGAGGCAATATGCGCGGTCCACCCGGACAGGGTCGCTTTCTGTTATGTAGGTACTTTAAATATAGCCGAAATATGGGTGTCATATATTTTTGCCTTTCTGTCACATTCGTGAATATTCGGGCGTGCGTCCATACCAGTATGCGTGTAATAAACCCGCTGACTATTTTCGTGTGGTGTCAGAGTACCTTAGAGTTATAAGCTTTCAAGTTATTAACAGACTTTATACACTTATTAGTCGTTATTGCTTTGCATGTTGCCAAGAAAGCTGTGAGTCATGACTGTCACGAGCGACTTACGAAGTAAATGTCTCACTCTCCCATTGCTATTATTATGGTTTTGCTGTGAGTATAGTAGTGTATCTAGACACATTGATAGAGGCAAGTGCGTTTTATTGCCTCTGAAAGTGGTCAAATTAGGTGCCAATCTGTTTTGAAATAGTAACTACCTACCTTCGTGAATATGACTGTATATTCTTAACATTACAGGAAAATACAAGGAATCACAATTGAAAAAATAATTTTTAGCCTCATCTCATTTTTACGCTTTGATATTAACGCAGACATAGCCAGGGTAGTAACTAGTGAAGAATAAAATGAATTGCCTTATGTTCGTTACTATACTTGCCCAGACAGAGCAGGTATCTTAACGTTTATTTTCCATGCAACAATATAACATTTCCAGTAGAATACACTAATACAGGTCCACATCGGTCTTGGAATGCACTTTAAAACATTTAATTTGACCCATAAATTATGACTTGATAGAGTTGTTACCCTACCTAACATCTAGCTGTTTAATTTGTATTCAACTTTATTTCCAGTTTTCCTTCCAAGTACGGCTTATAGGTACTTGAATCAGTATATATTAAGATTATATATGGCCGGTATACATATTAATTAAAGTTTATATATGATAAGAGATAGCAAACTAAATTGCTATGAAGGCTGATAGCGTAAAACAGAACCTTGTGAGTAGTCTTGTTGTAAAACCGTAACATAATATACTCGTATTAATTCTCTCGTTGGACATATTTTACGAAAAATATTTGAATGTTACCCCGTTTCTACACACAGTTCGAAGCTGTATTATTTACTCTAACTAGAACATTGTATATAAAATTTACTTATGCTTATATCTTTGACTTGACAGGCATAATCTTTTAATGTTATTTTCTATACTTGCTTATAGGCCTTTTGCATGTACCTAGCAACTAACCTAGATTTAAATTCAGTAACTTCACTGAGTAACTTTTAAACTTTTACGTTAATAAATTCTACTGTGACCTAAACGAATAATTATTTTTGACTTCAACTTTGACACTAATCATGGTTAGATTTATGAGGTATACTTTCTTCAGTAATAATTCTGAGGTACAGGATTAAAATGATATTAACGTTCTGAATCGTCGTTTTGGCGTATGACATATTTGCAACTCGCTCTTCTTTCTTACTTTGTTACTTACATAACAGGAATTCATAAAAAGACACACACATAATTATGTTATAAAAAATATAATTTATTATTAAAACAAAAATATTACAAATTAATAATTTGTAAGTTTTTACAAAAACGCGCGTCAGGGACTGTCACGCACGAAACTCATTTCATACGTTACAATATTTTATACTTATTATACTATTTACTACAATTACATTAAGGTACTGATTAGACACAGCGATTATGTACACGGGCGGGGGCGCCACTGTCCATCCATAAACACTAGATTTAAACATACACACTTTCGCACTTGATTATACCTACCGACCAATCGTAGACTTGTACGTGAATATGGCGTTACCTTCTGAGACTGGACTGATTGGTCGATAGCGATTAACTAGCTCAGCTAAGTTACTTCTACGGACTAAAACTGGATGCCGTGCCCTCTGAGGAAAGCGTCGATCTGTCCTGATGACGCCGATTCACCGCGAGGAGCTACGTAGTAGAACTGAGCTGGTGATGCCTGTCCCTGGGAGGAGACAGATAGTCTCTGAGCCTGGGCCCTCGCAGCCGCACGATCCCTCTGCAACTGGCTCTGTTGAAGCTGCTGTTGCTGAGCAAACAGCTGCTGCGAATTCTGGAATTGGTTTTCAGCCTGCTGCCTCTGGTATACCTCTTGGGGATTCTGAACTTGGTGTCTGTACAAAGGCGCAGCGGGAGCGGAAGATGACGGCACCGAAGGCAGCTGAGGAGAAGGTACAAACGGTCTTGGAGATTGCAATTGGGGAGTGGCAACGTAGGGTTGCAGTCTCTGGTTCAGGTTCAACTCTCCCTTAGTCTGAGGCAGTGCCTGGAAAAGCTGCGTGTTGTATGCTCCACTTGAAGGATCGTACACAAGCTCAGTGGAGTACAAAGGATTTCCACTTGGGGAAGGTCCGGCAGCAGCGGTAGGCTTAGTTGGGTGCGGGGCAGCAGCCGAGGTTGTAGCTTGGTTCTCACGGTGGAACTTAGCGAATTCAGCAGCGAAATCGATAGCGCCGGGCCTTAGTGTAGTACCGATAGCAGGGGCAGGGGAAGGCGAATAGTTAGAAGCAGGGGATGGCGAATAGTTTGGCGCAGGGCTGTACTGAATCTGAGACTGGGGCTTAGCAGTTACTTGGACAAGTTGCGGCCTGAAGGTTGTCGCTGGGGGCAAAGTCCTTGGGGAAGTTACCTGTAAGGGGCGGGGAGTGATTGCGATAGGCTGAGGTTGGTAAGCGGGTCTCCTTGGTGCAGGTGCAGGTGTAGGGCGCTGGACAACTCTTTGCCTGATGTGTTGGAGGGGCTCCTCTTCAGCTTCATCATCATCAGCATCGCGGAAGTCGTTTTGGAAGAAAGTCGTGGGTGGTCGTGGGGTCGTTGGCCTAGGGGCTGGTCGAGTGGGGTAGTTGGGTTCGGGATCATCTCTTTCCGCGGAATCAGGAGCAGCAGACTCCTGGTCATCATCTTCATTGGGCTTGTTAGGGTCGCAAGGGTTGCCGGAGACGTAGGTGAACTCTCGTTTGTTGCCGTCGGGATCGACGTAGCCGTATTTGCCGCGTACGACGCAGTCGGTACCTCTCGTCTCTTCTTTGAAGGAACCGTCAGCAGCCTCGTAGCCAAAAGTGAAGCTACCGTCATCGTTGACCTGAAACGCAATTAATTTTTTAAATGTTTGTTTCGTTGTTTTTGTTTTACTTTCGTGTTGCTTTAATAATTAAGTTCTGTTTATAAAGTTTTATACAGCTGTGTACCGGCCTCAGCATGAGAAGATTTAAGTTGTAGTCTTGTTTATTTATTGATTCAATATGATGGGTAATTTGACACGTGATATTTTATAGCTTATTATGGCAAACTATAAAAGATTTTCAAACGTATTACCGATTTATATGATAGTAAGTAACCCCAGCTGAAAGATATAGTCAATATCAAAAGCAATATGCAATGTGGAATTGTCCCCGCTGCCTTATTCTACATGTTCGTGATTTCTAATAAAGTAAGTCTCTATTATAATTTTGTATGGTGCTTTTTATCTTTGTTACCTTATTGTAGTTCCTGATAGTCTGGACGGGTGGCTGCTTGGGTCCTTCCTGCGACTGCTGCTGTTGCTTGAACTGTTGCCTGGAAGGAGCGCGTTGAATGGCACGAGGTTCGTATTCGTCGTCCAGTCTGTCCGCCGCACGGTAGAGGCCGTCGTATTGGTCCGCCGCTACCAGTACTACCTGGAAGGTTAAGTGGGCAGTTCAGTACGTTGACTTAAAGAAGTAGGATCTTTAAAGAGGGACTAGATGATGGCCAAATGTTTTAATATTACACTCATAAGACTTAAGATGAGACGAGAGACAAAAAATACTAATTTAAAGAAAATGGCGTTTTTAATGATGCACGCTTTAGTATACTGTTAGTCCTTCAGCGTTAATTTATTTAAAACAAATATTGTCCTTTTGTAAGGACTATAGGTTTTACGAAGCTAATGCATGGCTACGTAAGTTTGAGATAAAATGTTTTTAAAATATTGTCTTGCTGAAAATGCCGTAGGCACGAGGAGTACGTACGAGGGTAAATTTGTTACACCGGCATATTATTAGGTTTACTACTAGAGCAAAGTGCTGCAATATTTGGTCTGCAAAGAAGTTTATTCTTTTTTAATTAAATAAATAAATCAAAATTAAAGTGAAAATTTCCTAAAATTCAAATAATTACTAGGTTTAAATTTATAGGTACAGGAGCCATTCGCTTTCTACCAAATCCAAATGCTGCCACTAAAATCTCTGGATAACCCGGGACTCGAACCTGGGACCAACTGAGTAATTGAGCATCAGCACTAGACATAAAAACGACAGATTCCTTATGCTTCCGAATCTTCAAAGACATAGCTATCATTTAGCTCATGAAGAGGTTATAATTAAACAAGCTTTAATGGTAGTTCTCACCTGGTCACCAGCGGCGCGATCCTGGGCCTGTGGTTCGTAGTCGTACTCGTCAGCGATGGGCTGCTGCACGCGAGGTCTGTGACGGGCGCCGGCTGCCGCTCCCACACACAGGACTAAACACAGCACCTGCAAACAAACAACGGCAAATAAGACGTACGCTCTACCAGACTTACTCTAAATCTATCTCTATGATAACTACGATTTAGAAGAATTTTCGTGACGTTATTGAATACGTCTGCTAATGTCTCGGATTCGAGTTTCGGGTCAGATATAGAGTTTGTAATTGGAAATTCTCTGTAGCAGCACGGAGCAATCTGGAGTTGTGCCGGATAGAATAATACGGCTATAGGCTCTCTCCCGACTACGTGAGATCAAAATTATACTAGCCAAACCACTGCTTACTACCTCTTCTTGTACGAAAATATACAAGCAATTAGTATAAAAAAGTCGTCTTATCCGAAATGAGATTTAAATCACTTAAATATAGTTGTTGAAATGTAGGTATATTACATCTTTGCCTAACTAGGAATATTATAGACTAGCTGACTCGCGCAACTTCATCTGCGTCACATAAGAGAACTTTCCCCGTTTTTGTAACATTTTTTTATTGATGCTTTGCTCCTATTGGTCGTAGCGTGATTTTATATAGCCTATAGCCTTCCTCGATAAATGGGCTAACCAATACAAAAAGATTTTTTCAATTCGAACCGGTAGTTCCTGAGTTTAGCACCATTTTTATTTTTAACCAAATAAACAAAGAAACAAACTCTTCAGCTGTTCCTACGTCTCATCGGGCGCGCGCGCCGGCGGCCGGGAACCGGATCCACGGAGTACTACGTCATAGCGACTGAACCTCGGCCGGCCGCCCGGCCCGCTCGCCACTCGACTCGCTCGCCTATCCTTACGCGCCACGCGTGCGCAACGTCCCTATTTTTTTTTGTATTTTTATATCGTTCTATAGCAGTCAATTGTAACAAAATAGTTTGATTTAAACGCACACAAACCCAGCCAAAGAACACCAGCCGCACAACTGAATCTAGGCATTCAAACATCAGCTTTATCATATTTATATAGATAAGTAGTCAGGTAACGTATACGCTGCTTACAGTCAGTAATTTATAAGGAAATGACTCTAAACGATATAAAAATGCTTAATATAGTTGTATTTATTAAGAGAAAAATGTAGCATCCACGTGCCATTTCACAATCATGCACCACTTTTAATCAAAGCTTAATGGATCGTATGTTATAACTATGAATCACTTCATATACATTCATTTAGCATAACATATTAGTTTCATAATCAAACGACATTTAAACAAGGCCAAGTTTCAAGTTGACTGACCATTCACGTATAATCCATCACACAAGTTTCGTCAATAAACATTCGTAAATACGAACTAATGTAGTCGCAATTTGTTCTAGACTGTATGACTAATCAGACATATTCTCGATCAAATTTTAATTACCGTTTCGTAATGTATTTTACTTCGAATACCCGTGTAACTGAAAGTTTTGAAATAAATTCTTGCGATCGGAAGGTCGTTGGTGGCGGAACTGATTGCGATGACTGTTACCGCTGAAAATTTCATATTTATTGTGGATCTAATGTTGGTAATCGCCAATAGGTATCCAGGGTTAATTGATTATTGCTATAAATGTAAAGCAACCTCAAATCACGGAAGTTAATCATGCTGATTGCAGAAGCGCAGTGCGCAGTTAATTGCAATCAACAATTTAGATTGCAAGTTTAACGAGCATAACCTTATGAGTTTCTGAGATCTAGATTAAATTTGCTATATGAGAAGAACCATGGCAATAGTTTCTAGTCCTTACTTTTTAATTACCTGTAGTTATAAATGGCGCGAGTTTTTTTTTTAATCTGTCTGCTTACTATAGTCGTCTCATAGTAGATATTTATTTGTACAAATACAATATAAGCATAAGGTTCATCTGATAGTATGTGATTATTGTTTACCCCTGGACGCTTGCAACTTGAAGAATAATATATGAATCATATTTTATGAGTAGTAGAGCCTCGCTGATTTCAGCATGAATGGGCCGGCTCGACCGGGGAAGGACTACCCTCTTACAGAATATCGACGTGAAATAGCAGTATTCCTACTGTTGTGTTTCGTTCGGTGAGTGAGAGTACCGGAGGCCCAATCACCCCCTTACACCCTTCCCGCTCCTTCTCCTTTCCACTGCCTTTCCTAAAGGGTCGGCAACGCGCTAGTGATGCCTCTGGTGTTGCAGGCGTCTATAGGCTACGGTGACCACTTACCATCAGGTGGGCCGTACGCTTGTTTGCCACCTAAGTTGTATAAAAAATATATATATATTCTGCCAATCATCCCAAGAAACTTTATAAGCACGGACAATGTTAACAAGCAGCTACAACAACAACTTCGAACAGACTTATAAGCTCCATAAAAAGCATGCTATTAGCACGTGGGATTAATGTTGCGTTGGGCGTAAGTAACTTGTTTTTTTTTGTATCACCACACTGTGAAATATGTGAGAAGATAGATGATGTTCAACATATTTTGATGGAATGTGTTAAAAATAACAGTAAAAGAGAAATTATCAAAAATCATTTGAATTTTAGTTGTATGGATGTTGTTATAGTACAAAGTATACTCAGTAAACCAACCTCTGAAAAAGCATAAATGTTTTGCGAATTGGCCAATTGTTAATGTATGTAGATGTAAGTACTTAGTTTATATATTTTATGAGCTCTGGTAGTGTTATATTGGGACTGACATATAATTACTTTATATATTTCCCCAAATAAATAAAGAAAAATAAATAAAAAACTAAAACTTTTTTTGAAGAGTCGGTAAGATGCGAATTATTTCTGGTCTTGCTAGCAATCATAGCTATTTAGTCGTAGTTATATTAAAAAGGTATTAAAAATCAATTGAGGATCACAAAAACGCTTATCCCATGCACATTCATAATGGCTACCTAAACGCATCATCGCATCGTGACTTTCTTTACATTAAATCTCAAACTATAATGCATTTACTTATAACTGCTGGCCCTTCTCTGGTAATGACCGCTTGACGGTTGTAAGGTCAGCTCATCGTGCGTTCACCTCAGTTACATAACGCTCGCTTTATTATAACCATTAAGAGATGAGATGAGCTGAGCTAAACATACATACATAGATTTACACGCCTGTTTCCCAGAGGGGTAGGCAGAGACTACGGATTTCCATTTGCTACGATCCTGACACGTTTCTCTGGCTTCATTCACTTTCATCACATTCCTCATACACGCCCGTCGGTTCAAGGAGCTCTTAACCTGGCCTTTGTCCAGAACTCTTTCGATCTGATCGAGAAACGTTTGCCTAGGTTTTCCTCTTGCGACTGTTCCATTCACACTAGCCTTATAAACTGAGCTAAACATGGACGTAATTATCTGGGAACTGATTCTTAGAAGGTAAAGTCCCAGGGAAGAGTCGTTTCATATAACTAAGTCTTAATTATAGTGAAGTGGAAGTATTTTTAAAACTGCAGCGATACGAATAACATTAAATCTTTATCCATAAAAATCTGGTTTCACAGTGTTTGTGGTCGCACTACTCCGAAACGGCTCGACCGATTTTATGAAATGTTTTATGTTTATTTGGTAGGTATGAGAATAGGTGATAAAGTATATCTCATACCGCTAAGTGACGATATAATTTATATGGCAGAACGTTTGTAGGGTCAGCTATTAGTATTTCAATAACTATCAAAATAAATCTAGAGTTTCCTGTTCAAATCCTAGGCACACTATCTACATTTATACCGAACTAGATGTTCCCGCGGTTTCACCCGCGTTTATCGTTACTGCGCCGTCCTCGTGGGCCGTAGCGTTATGTTATATAGACTATCCAATACTAAAATAATTTTTCAAATTGAACCAGTAGTTCTTGAGATTAGCGCGTTCAAACAAACAAACAAACACACTTCAGCTTTATAATATTAGTATAGATTAAAAACGTACGAAAGATGGCAACTCCTGGATCCTACCGATTAAACCTATCACGGTATGTCAACTCGCTGCCTTGAATAGTGGGTGGATCGATGGAGCTGGAACTACTTCAGCGATCAGGTATAGTATACCTGCCTAATAATAAACGCATACCAATGTTAAGGCTACGTTAATAACTGCCGCTAATTATAGTATTTTTATTTTGTTGACCGGCTACCTACATCTGTAGAATAAATCAGAACGTTCACATCAAGCAACGCGTTTTCCCAAAATTATACCTGGATCAATCCTGTTCAACACCTCTATCAACCCGTATAGGCGTATATATGTATGTGCTATTCAATTACACCTTTACATCATATGAGTACGGTAGTAAATAAACATGATCTCCTAGTCTAAATAGCAAACAAAAGTGGGCTAAGAAGTAATTCAATAACAGAACGATTATACAATAGCAGTAACAGTAATTACAAAACATGACCGCATTCCTGCCCGTCACCACACGTAACGGTAGGGCGACCATGACGCAAGGAAACAAACACGAGATAGCGGGAAAACGTGTTACATATTTGTATGTACGTACATGTTGCACATTGAACACGAATACATTTTGTTGACCTCAGCTTTTCCTCTTTTTTTGTTCATGGTCCACATTTTATTCCAACAATCCTAACTATCCAATATTTAACAAGTGGACGGTAAAATTATTTGTATACTTTTTATGTGTTCAAATGACTGTATCTTTTAATATCAAACTTTATTATTAGTATTATTATTATCCTAACTATAATATTATAAATGCGAATGTAAGTTTGTTTGTCACGCTTTCACACCTTTAGGTACTATTCGTCCGATCATTATTAAATTTCGCAAACACGTTGTCAGAATAATAGAACAGGATATACATCAGGGTACTTTTCATCCAGAAAAGAGGTTATTTAACCTAACCTACATTTATAATAGCGAAGCTGCAAGAAAAATCATGTCAAAGATACAGTAAAAGTAAATATAAAAGATTTTTTTTTTACATAATATTGTCTTCTGTTTACGCGAATGTTATTCATTGAAATTAAACTACTATATACGGATTTTATCGCGTTGTTTATTTGACAAAAAGAAAAAGAAAAAGAAAAAAAAAGAAGCAAACCACAGCTAGACTTCATGATACTTTGAGCTCATTCTGCGTAAATAGAAACACCCATGATTAAATTATGTTCGGGTACTTTGAAATAACTACACTGGAACATTGAGACAACTACCATCTTAGTCTCCCCGTGACCATGGCTGCTGAAAAGCAACCGAAACGTCGGGGAAAGTGTAAAAATAAATCTAAATAGTATAATAGTATAAATAGTTTTAATAGTTTCAATCATTTAATTAGCTTAAAAATTTGTAAAGTTTAATAGTGATTATAGTAGTGTAACAGTTTTTTCAAAAAATTTTGTAACAGTGTCAAATAAACAACGCGATAAAATCCGTATATAGTAGTTTAATTTCAATTTTTTTTTTAAATTAAAATATGGTAGTACAATATTATTACTATCTATAACCACAGCAGAGCGATATGATGAATGAAAAGCATCTCAAAAACTTAAAATAAATCTAAAACAATTATAATCGGCTTTTAGGTTGTTTAAAACTTTTTATCCTGATGTCTGTATTCAGTAGTCATGGTTACAAGAACACTTTCTACGTTTCCTAGTGACCATGGCTGCTGAAAACTGCGATAAAATCTGTAAAAGATAGTTTAAGTTCAATCTGTAACATTTAAGTAAATGTATGACTATTTTAGTAAGTAGAATAAGTAAAAAGTAAGTTTATTTTATGTTTTAATGTATTATGACAGTAAATATAATAGTGTATTACTATTTGTTTTTCTCTACTTTAAAACCCGTACTATTTTACATGAACGAGGCAAATATATTGTAATTAAGTATTTCACCGTCCAGTGAGTTGACTGACGAGATAGATAAAATAATACTTTTACTTTTCTAAATTATTGTTTAGTTATTATAGTAGTGCTAGATAATTTATATAATATCAACCTGTATGGTATATTATTTTGCACCATGACATAGGATTTCTTTATGAAAAAGAGTAGTCACATAATAATTATCCAAAGTTAATACGCTGAACAAATTTGTTACTATACTGGTTTTATTATATATACCTACTATCTATATATTAATACGTGAAGCGAAAACTTTGGATCCCTTTTTACGAAAATTGGGCGGACGGAGGAGTATGAAATTTCGCACACTTATACAGAGAAGAAGTGACGAATCCTAATATTTATATAAAATATGCATTAGGAATACATTAAATTAATGAAAAAACACTACACGCACACAACCATGCATTTGACACACGCAGTCGAAGCGCGTAACTATGGTTACATATATCAATATATATTGACATAATAATATACATCAGCAATATCTTACAGGCAAACGTTGGTCGAATTTCGAGCACAGCTAGGCGACTGCTAGTTATTATAAATGTGTAAGACCACGCTAACTCATTATCCTACACAGACACAGCAGCACACTAGCGTCTAGACACAATAGGTTTTCTATCATGTTAGGCACTCTTACAATTGACAGGTTAACTATCGTTTGGTGGTTTGCAGTCACAACGCTTTTATCTTTATGTGTCGATATGGTTAAGCTGATTGGTTAAACCATTAAACGGATTTGGATGAAACTTATCATACAGATAATCCGAATTAACATATGGAATACTTTTAATCCGTCTATATGTTCCACTGGGATTCATGGCTTAGACGTAGGCAGAAATTAGTTCTACCAACGTTGTGTCAACAAAGAGTTGCAGGATAAATGTTTTTAATTTTAGATGTTCTTTGTGTCCGTTGTGTTAGTTTACACAATCATTATGCCAAGTGCAAGAATTTCAAACCAAATTTGTACTAGCTTCATTTCAACCACTAATTCTTAGCTAAACCTTGAACGAACATAATTATCTAGTCCATATCTGGAGTACTCAAAACCACATCTCACGGCATTGCATAAAATTGCTCGCGTCCAAAATAGTCTAAAGATTAGGCCAGACCAATTATTTTTTTGCTTGGAGTATTCGTTGACGTATATACCTCTCCGCGGGGTGATGGAGAGGTTATGTCGAACTCACCGGGGGCAAGATGGCGACATCCCGGTAATACCGACTATACCTACAATGGTGTTCCTCGACATAACCAAAGTCGGCGACGCTGCGCGAAAGGCCAGACCAAATCTTATCCCAATTTATTTTAAGACGTGAACATACGACAATGACAGCAAATCACAGGCAATTGTCAAAAAAATACTTTTTTTTAATATTTAATACGCAATGGCCATAAAATTACTGTGGAAGTGTTATTATTTTGTTGCGACATAATTTTGAATATTATGTGTGCGTTTGGTTAAATCGTTGAAGGGAAATTGTTTAGAAAATGTTAATGACAGTTTTATGTCTTTTAATTTGGTGGTCGTACTTAAATTGTGGTCGTTTTCTTTGTGATGTAAGGGTAATGTCAATGACTTCTGTTAAATTGCCCTTTAATAAACATACCCAACATTTATGTGTAGGTTTAATGTCCCTTAGTATGCAATGCACAATTTACACATAGGAAATCTTTGTTATTCAAATGTCTTTATCATTGAACAGATTTTGATAAAATGTGGTAAGGAAATAGTGTAAACGTCGTAGAAAGTCATAGCAATACTTTTTTAAGTAAATGTTTAACTACACACCGATAGTAGATGAGGTTTAGGATTTTATTATATAGTTACATAATTCAAAATTAGAAAATGTTTTATATTCAATATATTTTTCTAGATTAGTTTGAGTTCTATTGCAATAATTAAATTAAGTTTTACTAGACTGGACTCCTTGCTGCTATTATTAATAATAATAAATATTTATTGCAGACCAGAGTCCATAAAGTGTTAGTAACAGACAAAATCCTTAACCTAGTGTTAGTAACATCAATTTCTCGCGTAATATTATGAGACAGGCCCGGACACTGTTTACGTCGTGTGTAGTCGTGTCCAGCGTCTCAAAATCGGACTGTCCCACCGATCACACAATGTGCTCAACAAGCTATGTGAGGCACCACGCATTCTGCGTAGCAGGAAAGCACACCGTTTGCGGATAATGGCATGAAAACCGTCTACCCTTGCCTCCGCAAATATCCTAGAAGAAAAAACATCGTTCAACAAGATATCTAATAACACTCGAATGCATTGATTTAAACGGTTACCTCGCCACTGATTTGATTATCACACAGAACATAGATTGTGTGATTTAGAAATAGTTGTATTTGAGTATATTATATATTCTGTATTAATATTATATTAGGTATTAGTATCCATCCTCGCGTAACACGAATTATTTCTAAAGCGTGATTTGTCTTTTGACCCAGAAATTGAAACTAAAACGATCGCTTGTAAGGGCAAACATAAGCCACGAGGCAACAAAGTTGAAACATAAACATCATGTCTTCGCGGTCAGCAACTAAAACGAATTAATTTACATTGACATTGACATAATATGTGTTAATACATTTCACAACACACATATATATCATCGAAGATTTAAATTAATAGGCTTCTAATGGTATAATTATGTAAGTGTTACATTAAATCGCAAATTTAACATGTTATGTTGCAATATAAACATTCTAGTTAGATCGAACTTGTTTATTGACATGCAGCTAAGGACATAACAAATTGGAGTAAACATTACGATAAAACTAATTTATATATTTAAGGTAGTAACTAATCATATGGAAAACTTAATGTACTTGCATGCAGCAACTGCTCACAGTTGCTGCATGCAAGTATAGCGAATAAATATAATTAATGTCACTGTTAATCAGAATATGTGATAAAGCTGGTCCTCTTGCTGACAGCACGAGGACTTCTGCAAGAGCTATGGATATCATATTTATCATAGGAACGCATCACAAAGTTATTTGGTTGCAATTGTTTGTACGATGGAGACACTACCCTAATGAGGCTGATCAAAATTTAGGCGTAAATTTATTCTGTATATACACTATAACTTTTGATCTGACGTCAAAATCTGTTTTCCAATTATTAATCTTATCCACCAAGCAAGTATATGTCCAGGGTTTATAACCAAATGCTTCTGAGTCTCCGTATCACTTACTCACCCAGTAAATTGTGCTATAATTCTTACAATTCTTACGCTACTACGCACTAGTTGCCTTCCGCATGCAATCTACTGTACTGTCACTAAATAATTGGCAACTGCTGTCTTTTCCACACTGATACTAACACACTCAGCACACATGCTTCATGCTCAACCATCTTATAATACATTTTCTACTCAGCTGAGTTCAATATAATGAGTAATTATTATAATTACTATACTAGTGATGACCACGGCCCTAATCTCATGTGTTCACACACTAAAAGGCATGTAGGGTAATTTTGTATTACATCATAGTGCATACGTACCTTAACATATTACACACAAGGATAACTTGTTAACGTGGGAATGAATTATTTAACACATCGGCTTAACGCTTAGGTCCAAGGTTTAGCTCTCGGAGCAGGTCAATTATCAATGATTTAATTGGCATATATGGATGTTGTAAAGGGCTGTCCTTCTATGCGAGGGATTTAGTTGAGTAATGTGTGACTGGACTAGTGGTATTTTACTTACGTTTGCTTTGTGCAGTCTTGGTTTTGATTTACGAATCAGACAAAATGTTATTCTGTAAGAAGGTTCTTATTAACAATGTGGTGCCTTAACCTGCTCTTCGTAGACTATAAAAGGCTCGCTTCTGTTGACCTAAACGAATCAGCAAAATGTATGGGTTTAAGGTTTTACACAATTTTGAGTGCGACATTATGTTATGTAATATGTTGTAATATTATTTTTATACGTCAATAAACTGTACATTTGTTCATCATCACCGTTTCTTACATCAAAGAATTACATACATAGAAAGATTCACGCCTGTTCCTCAGAGGGGTAGGCAGAGACTACGGATTTTCATTTGTTACAATCCTGACACACTAAAGAATTAATTGCTATCTATATTCTTAACAAACGTTGAAATAAAAAAAGCGGAGTCTCTAAACAACTATGGGCTATATCAGCCCTAAACTCACTTTCTTAGCGAGGGCTTCTCTTTCTGATAACCCTTCCCGGTGGTCCTGGTGGACGGTGATATGGTTCCCTGAACCATATCACCGTCCACCAGGATGACCCAATGCATGTTGATACACTTTACATATCTTTAACAACATTATAAGGATACGCCACGATATTTTCCTTCATCGTTAAAACGAGCGATAGTTAACTACACACACACACGAGAAACCAGCGTGTCGTCCGCGTCGGAACGAATTCGAGACTTCTTTCTCTCGGCCAACTACGTAAGATTTTGTTCAACTACATGTAGCTCATACTAATCACAGTAGTAAACCTAGACACACCTAACAATGTCGAGGTGAAGACAAGAGTCACTTAAACTGTTGCGTGGTGTTTGCATAAACAAACTATTAAGCAACATTACGCTTACTGGACTATATAGCCTACCCCTAGGGGCTAATAAACTTTGCTATGTTAAGAAAAGCGAGCACATTAAAATGTTGTACTGCGACAAAGTTACCCAACTAGCGAAAGTCCACTCGCGCTCGCAATATTAAATAGTTGTCTATGAATAGAGTATGCAATGTAAAAACTGGTGAATGGACGTTTAGCGTAATTTAGTTGTTAAGTATTGTTTTATGTAAGTTTTACTTTGACAGGGTAATGGTCAAGTGTGTGGTACTCAGCTGTTGATGGCAGCATACCTTTTTATGCATTCCTGTAGAGGATTCGAAGTAATCGTTGTGTTTTTTACTAGTACAGATGATTGTAATAAGTTTTCATGTAATTAATGCTTCGGCATTAATTACATGAAAATGCCTGCTTCGACCCTAGCTTTCTATCTCCTTCTCCAAATTAACTTTAAATATTTATACCAAATTTCACAGTACTCCGTACGCGCTACATATATGCCTAAAAAGGAATACAAAGATTTTCTATTCACGTTCCTATAGATTTTGAAGACTGTAATTTACCTAAAAGTACATATATAGAATACTAGTTTTCACCCGCGGCTTCGCTCGCGTAAATGTAGGTTAGGTTAGGTTAGGCTTGCAACAGTTATTTTTTCTGGATGAAAGGTGCCCTATGTCCTATTCTGTACCTCTGACAACGTGTATGCAAAATTTCATGTTGATCGGTTGAGTTGTTAAGGCGTGAAAGCGTAACAAACAAACAAACAAACTCATTTTCGCATTTATAATATTGGTTAGGTTTTGATTGTTAATCCTTTTTCTTCCCTATCAGTCTTTTTACTTACCAAAATTATGTATTTTAGAAGATAAAACGCGAGCCATATTTTAATCAAGTGATTGTAATACGCGTGAGAGCAAACGTGGGTTTTGTACAATTATTTTTTCTGCGACTATTTACGCATTAAGGGCATGAAATCGATCGGTCTCGACGCATCTAGTTAGAAAGGAACATCGTCCTTTACATGTTGTGCAATGTTTTAGCATTTTGTTAACAATACCTTGTTAGACAAACAAGTGAACTGGTTCATTTGAAACAATGAGAAGAGACGAAAACGTGCTTTATATTTTTACACGACTGTATTAGTAATACTTATTGGTCATAGTCTACTATTATAACAAAAGTCCAAGGTGCTATTAAGGTAATGAATTTGTTACTAATAAGTTTGAACCTAAAAAAGGCTAACGTTATATGGATGAGATGCTTATTTGCCTGTATATCCTAGAAATCCTACGCATTTGTAAGTATGTTCCATAATAAAAAAGGCCCTAGATACTAGATATAAACTTCAAGACAGAGAGTTTAACATTTGTAATAAAGCATACAAAACGTTGCTAATGTCTAAAAGTTTTACACACAAAGTACCAAAACGTGATGACCAAAGCGCGTGAAGGAAGGCACTTTTTTTAAAAAACACATCTTCCGCACTTGGAATAATTTCAGTGTCACGGTGGACTTTATCAAACATTCGAGTTACTCACACAAAGAACTCAGAACAACTATTTGTATATTTTTGTCTCGTGAAGGATTCGAACCCACAACACCCGGCGCGGCAGCAGTAGGCAGGCGTCCTCTTAAACCACTACGCCGCGCAGTCTAAATATTTAATGAACCAATGTTTAAATTTCAAGTACCAAATGTCATTAGAAGGGGACCCCTTATCGTACTAAACAGATAGTCCAAACTAGGTTACACCCGGGGCCCGGCCTCACGGGTACGTACAACCATAAAGACATAATTACTGGTTAAGTAACCCACGGTCACGACAACGGGTCCCCGCGGCGATATCTATGACGAAATGCACTGAGATTTTGTTAAGTGATAACGCCCTTTTTTAAGGCGGATAAAATAGTTGTAGAGGACACGATTAATACAAAGAGAAAGTTAATTCTTGATATATTTCAAAAATTTTAAATATACCGTGTTCATACAATACCTGCTTGGTTACTGAAAATTCAGGCTTCTAGTTTTATCCACAACGATGTTATAATGGTCGAAAATGGCCTGAACTGTTTCGAGAAAAGGATGGTACGGCCGTGCTGCTTTTTTGCTCGACTTGGCGTGGGCACTGCGGTGCCCCCAGATACATACAAGGAATATACTATATCGTGGCAAACTTTATAAACATTCAAACAATGGACGCAAACGATACCCTGACATGGAACAACTTAATGTGAATCAAACAAATGTATGCACCGTGTGGAGACTGGAGAGCACTCGGCGCGTGATTACAGGCGAGGCTAACTTACGAAAAGAAATTAAAATTGGAGTGAAAGGAAAAATAGGGAAACAATGTTCGTGAGTCTCCGCAAACAGCGGCAGTTATCTCTTAATTTGGTTTCTTGAAGGATCCAAGAGAGAAATTTATATTTTACCAGATGTTCCCGCGGTTTCACCCGCGTTTATCGTTACTGCGCCGCCCCCGTAGGTCGTAGCGCGATGTTATATAGCCTATAGCCTTCCTCGATAAATAGGCTATCCAACAATAAAATAATTTTTCAAATCGAAATAGTAGTTCCCGAGATTAGCGGGTGCAAACAAACAAACAAACTCTTCAGCTTTATTATATTAGTATAGATTATTATAATGGCGAGCTCATTCCACTCAAGGACCCATAGAAAGCAGTCTAATAAATTATCTATATATAAAGATAGTCCGTATCATAAATATGTACATACAGAAGCTTTATGTTTCTACGTGATAAAACTATGATTGATATTTGATATTACGTGTGTTAGCATAAACATACAATATAAGATATAATTACAGCATATTGTGCGTAAGACTAAACACCTGCGGAACTAAAAATCTAGGTCAAATATGAACTAAATCAAATCTTAATTAAATATTACTGTGTAATGTAGTTATGTAATGCACTTTTTATTAATGTAAAGTGCGTTCACGCGTCATTTAAACTCGATGACGACATTGTACTAAATTGAAATACTTTTATATAAAGTTTATAGTGAGATACTTAGAGAGAAATTCTTGTGGTTATTATATAGCTAATTTGAGTTTAGAATGGTAGGCCACACATAACCCTGCGAATGACTGCACGTATGGCGTAGTGGTTTATGTGGTCGCCTCTGCATTGAGTGCTGTGGGTTCCGCCAATACGGGATAAAAAATTGCATACCACAATACAGGATTTTTTCCTAATCTTATCATTTTAAAGATAAAAAAGAAATCAATCAATGAGGTGGCCAGTGTGGTCAAACTTCCATCCTGAAGAAGATCACTGCCAAACAATCTTGTGTTGTGTTTTTATGGTGAGTTTTCTGAGTTTCCAGGTTCCTACAGATGATAGTCTGCTGTCAGCTGAGGGCTTTATGATAATGCCTCCTCGCTGATAGTACTGCAGAAGAATTAATAACGCGAAAGTGATTTTTTTCGTATTGTAAACGCCTATAGCCATTATAACCCGATACCATAAGCCGAACTTCTGCCTTGATGAATAGAGATAATGCCCTCACGTGGACTGTATTTGTTTCCTTACTAATAAGAAAGAAACTTATGAGTGATTCATAAATAATTGTTATTAATCTGGGTCTTTTGTATCCAATATTTTGTAAAGACACAGTTGTAAAATCCTCTGCAATACAGTTATTATATATAGAGCGACTGACTTAAAGAAAAATGTGTCACTTTAGACATTTAACATTGTGAAAGGAAGAGATACGTTTCAAAGGATGTCACAATTCATCTCGCAGTCGAAACATTAATGGCAGGATATTTGTTATTATTAATGTCAAATCGAATAGGATTTCCTTACATAACTGTGGAACAGCATTAAAAGTGTCAGTAATAAATTATGTTATGTTGCATTTAAATACAGAGCGTTATAACAAAATATTCCGCGCTCTAGTAATCACCTCGTCAAGGTCGATGCGTTAACCTTTAAATTTAAAAATGTAAATCTAGACTCAATTTAGTAAGTCTACATTTATTTCTTTGAAATGCTGCTCCAGTTTTTTATGTTGCTAAAATCAACAAGCGTGGTAAAAGTTGTAATATTTTTAGTTATTTCATAATAATATGTTAATAAAATTTTCTACATTTAATACTTGAATATTTTTGAAATTGCTGATGCATATGCAATTATAAAATATATAGAAATACATGAGTTACGGACCGTTTTTATTCTGAACAAAAAATAATTTATTATCTTTTATAATGTTTGTAATTGTGGGCTTAATAAGAGTATAATTTATTTTGCTTTAAATGTAAACAAAAACATTAACTTTGTTTAGATATGGACAGGAAAGGAAACCTAGATTTCTTATTTAACTATAAGGGACAAAAACGTTTTCACGTGAAAAGGATAAAAACCCTATTTGAACAAGTGATTTTTTTTATTTGACTTCTTTCTTTGGCTTGACTACAATGTTTTGAAAATTCCTTCAATGTAAGACAGTCGGTAGGAACTTAAACTTCAGAACGTTGATGCCAAAGTGCACATATGTAATTTGTGTATGACGAAAGCTGTGTTGCTCTGTGCAACGTACATGAAAGCGTCGACAAACGACAAACAAATGGCCGTAATCAAATAACAATTTCTGTTACTTTCGTCATTGTTGTATTGGTGTTGCATTGTAATCATTAAAACTTGAACTTTGTGCTATTTTATTGATGATCTTTACTTTTTAAATATCAAAGATTTCTTTTGAAAACTATCAAAATGTTAGCAAGACATGACAGTAACAGGCTAGTAGGCAGCCTGTTATTTTTCCACGCAGAGATGTTGAGTTTAAAACGACGGAACGCAACTCTAACTTTTCTATGCGAGGGCATAAAATAGTTAATTATCATTATTATCGCTTGCTTCAATGGTTAGCGAAACTAGTAGTAGTAGAACAGTTTATAGACAAACCTGGTACAATTATTACTTTCAGAAAACTTGTGTATACAATGTATAAATAGACCTGTAGCTATATTTTCGAAGTGGTAGTTCCGTTGGGTATATATGAACTTTTACATTGCATGGTAGATACGTGTAAGTTAGTCAGAGTAGCCCGATTAGAAATTTACAACCGTCTACATCAGATCGTGGGCGCGAAATCGCGACTTACAAATATATGTTGTGTTTCTACGCTGAATGGGAATTCGTAGCTTTTAAAAGTTGCACTGTGCTGTCAGGATAGTCATCACTGGTTTAACACAATGCTTTTAATATAATACAAGCTATTATTGACTGGAACATTATGCATGTAAAATAAAAAAAAAATGTGGTATGATATTTATGATTATTTTACAAGTTCTAACGCGCTTGGTATTTTTCTTTCTGTTTACAATTTCATTCCGATGTCCTAAGTCGTTCCGCAAAACTATTATGATTGATATTTTATTTAAATGTACATTGTATAGACGATGTTAATGTTCATATTTCCTTACGATAGTTGGAAAAACATTACAAAATGCCCTCGTGCACTTATAAGCCGGATATTGCACACGACAACATTCAAACAGCATCTGCTGCCGATTTAGAACCTAAACATTGCCTTATTAGGTATAATAGTAACTAGTTTGTAACTTCAGTATTTGTATATGAATACCTTGCTGTAATTTGACTTTAATAAATCATTAATAAAAGTGGTAGGTGGTTTTTGGTCAACCTAAATACTTAGGCCGGGACTCCACCAAAGCGGAGATGTGTGCGGTGTGCTGTGTGCTGTGCGAGAAGAGATGTTTTTCAGCTCGGGGGACTTCACCAAAGCGGAGATGTGTGCGGTGTGCTGTGTGCTGTGCGAGAAGAGATGTTCTTCAGCTCGGGTGCGAGGCGTTGAGTGACATCGCTCACTGCACGCCGCTCACATCTCCGCTTCCATCGCGCCATACAAATATTACACATCTCCGCACAGCGAACTCCACTAAAGCTGAGCGGAGATGAGATGTGTCAATAACACAATTCTATTGGTTGTTTAAAAAACATCTCCTCTCCGCTCGTCTCGTCTCCGCTTTGGTGGAGTCCCGGCCTTATAAGTACAGGTAAAGCTCTGCTAAGTACTTAGGAATTCTGAATATACAATTTTCTATTAAATATTACGGTGAACAGACTAGTTGTCTTCTCTTCTTCTCCCTAGCCTTTATTATTCCCAAGTCACTTGGGGTCGGCTTTCTAGTCTAACCGGATTTGACTGCATATCAGCTTTTACACGTAGCGGATGCCACCTGACCTACGCAACCCGAAGGCTAACGATACCCTAAGGCTAGACCCTAAGGCTAGTTGTCTAATGGTATAAATTCACTATAATGTTTGGCAGGCTTGTGAGGCATTTAATCTGATTCTCGAAATAGGTCTTTACTATTAGAGTCTCAGTTGAAGCACAGAGGCTGAAAATGTGCCTACTACTGTGGCTTCTAATCCCACATGGGACAATGTGTGATCCACAAATGGGTGTTCGGCGTCTGGATGTTCTATGTGTCCGTTGTTTGAATGTTTGTAAAGTCGCCCGCGAGACACGATTTATTCCTTGTGCGGAAGTTGTCTTTTAAAATAAAAAAGACTAAAGAACTGATAAGGTGAATCAGTGCTCTTAATTTGTTTTATTTGAGTGTCGGATTCAAATTGCATTTGCTTCATGTAATAGTACGTTATCTGGTCTATATCACAGTACAATTGGAATTTTGCTTTTAATGAGAAGACCTAAAGACAGATACCAATTTTACTGAGATACACATAAGTTGGCACAAATCTTGGTGAAAGATGGCTTTTGCTAAAGAGCTTGTTCTACATTCAGCAGATGTTAAAACAATATTGGCACTTATCCGAATATTTACGAGCACGATAAAGCTATCTTACTTACCGCATCCATCGGATTTATTGACAGTAAGTGTCCACTAACAAAATTACGCCTTTTATGTATCTAAGTAGCTTCATGAGAAGTTTAGCAATTGCCACTGTTTTACTTGTCATAGTTTAGTACCAATCAGACTAAAGAACGGCAGTCCGCATATTGGCACATAAAATCTACGCTAGTTAAACTGGTCTATTTCTATCTAAGATAATTAGAATTGCACGGATAATACAGTGGTTTGAATACTTAACACTTTCATTGCGTCCAATGTTGTGAGTTGGATTGCCACACGGAACAAAAATATGTCTGGATACTTTTTGCGTTTGTTGTTTCAATATTTGTAAAACCATTTGAGATCTAAGGATTATCCTTGGCTTCAAAGACGAGCGTGAAGTTATGACTTTTTGTATTTGTGCCTGTTGAATTGACACCATACTGCTTGATGGAAAGCAGGTAATTAAATCCAACAGCGGAAGCATCCCAATCACTGATCCTCAGTCTGCATCATTATAGTCTTAATAGAACTTTTATTATGCCTTGTTAAAGAATCTTATCGATCAGAATCTCAGACAACAGGAAAAGTTTAGCTAAAGTAAATCTGTGTTAGATTGAGAGAGGAAGGAAACACATGCACTGGCGTGAGTTCCATATGTACATTATGACACAAGGATAGATCAACAAACTTTTGTATCTCAATCTTTTTCAGTGTAGGTTTTCTAGAATTTTACCGATTTGAAACTAAATATATAAATGGGCGCTAAGAAACGATTAAAACTGACGAATACAAACTCTCGCGTATTACCTATTTCCTTCTGTAGCTTTGTATTTTGTGGTATCATAAGGATCATATACACATAGGCATTGTGCATAAAGTTCTCCTAACTTGGAAGAGCTTGCTTATGAATTGGCATTCATAATGTCTCTAATTGAATTACATTACATAACTCGCTTAACCGTTCAACCGCGCGGAACAGCGAATGATATAACTCACCTACAAATCTGTTAACCACAAAAACTGAATTTACAGCTGTAAATTACTTATTACAACTTAATATTACAATTAAAACTAGTGTAAACGATTGTATTGTGCCAAATAATCAGTAAGCATGTCGTCTGGCGTATAATGTGGTCGTGAGTGGTCGTAACAAATTTGTAATGGCTGACAGACCACATAACCAGCTGATTAGTGGTCATGTTTACGTCGCATTAAGGCTGGTTTCGTGTGTAATCATGTGATCGACTCGACAAGTATTGTGACGGGTAGGTGATCGTTTCGTTTGGGTGAATGTATAACGCATGGTTATATTAATTGATTAATTGATATGAAGTCATCCAGTAGTTTATATAGCATAATGCAAAGTCACATGGGTTAACCAAAGAGTGAAATAGAGACTGAAGGATTTGATTCTACGTTCATAGAGCTCGTGCCTCTTAGTAGACCTTAACACTTTTATTATAATAACTCATTATAATAACTAGCAACAGTTGCCATTAAAATCGTTATCCAGACCTCACCATCGATAGCAAAATATCGACTGTAGGATAAATGACTTTTTTCTTTTTTTTATACATTTAATGTGGCAAGCAAGCATAGGGCCTACCTAATGGTAAGTAGTCAACGTAGCCTATGGACGCTTGCAACACCAGAGGCGTCACCTGCGCGTTGCCGACCCTTTAGGAAACTAAGTGGGAAGGAGAAGGAGCGGGAAGGGGAAAGAGGGTGATTGGGCCTCCGGCACTCTCACTCACCGAACGAAACACAACAGTAGGAACACTATTTCACGTCGATATTCTGTGAGAGAGTAGTCCTTCTCCGGTCGAGCCGGCCCATTCATGCTGAAATCAGCGAGGCTCTACTACTCTGTACTACGAGGCAAAATACGAATTCTATTTTTTACTTATAGATTCATACATACGAGTCTTACGCTTGTAGGATACAAGTGTAGCATAGGGGTAAGCAGAGCTCCAAATTACACTAATTTTTTTTTTAAGGTTGCAATCAAAGTGGGTGACACATTACTAGTATTCTTGTTAACCCCTCCAGCTAAGCTAAAATGCTAGTATTAGGAGTGCGTTCACGTCAGTAGTGCAATGGGTGGAATTCAAACCTGCGACATCTCGATCGCATGTCCAAATTTTTATCCTTTAGTTTTAGGTCTCACGTAATAGAAGGTATTACACGGTAGAGTCGACTAGAGCGCGTACCAACAAGTTTGGGTCCTCATACCTCTGCCGAATGATCAGGCATGGAATTCTGTGCCAAAGCACGTGTTTCCTTCTTCCTTCAATCCTGGGTCCTTTAAGCGGGGCGTGAAAAAGCACCTTCTCAGGCCGTCAAAGTAGAGACCTCAACATCGCCTCAGCTGCTATGAGGACGGTGTGGAGGCCACTGCTCATAGACCACACGACTGCTTACTTATCAGGCGGAAGGTGCTCATTTTGACGTGCAAAATAAAAAATGTATAGGAGTCGAGCCTATTGACGTCTACCGGGCATGATTCCAAACTCCTCGCTGAGAAATTCTTGACAGAAAAGTTTAATAATAACTCGACACGAAAATTGACCTAAGATCTTATGCACAGCGACGGTATACATTACCGCTACGCCAATGCCGCTATCTGGTCTGTTGTAGTCTTAGTCATCGAGATTTCATTTACATATATAGTTGAGATTCGTAGCTGTTTAACAAAGGATAAGAAATATCTATTTCTAGTTTGGTTGATCACTGACCAGTGAAACGTATCTTCGTCAGCTTTCTACCGCGAAACCGCGCACGCATGCGTAATGGAAACGACGCTGATACGCCTGCGCCGGACACGGACGTCCAGCGAAAGCGACAGTGATATATAAAATCGTTGCACCACAGGTCACGACGAACGTTCTGCATTCATTGACTTTGAAGTAATAGAATACAATCACTTCGAAGTATTGTTAGCAGTCAATGAACGTGAAACTTTATGAGAAAAAGATTTCACAGTTGATGTATTGTTTTAAGTCGATAATCCGCAGATAATAGTACCGAGATTAAACTATTATCTTCTATTGTGATGAATTCAATTACGATTTAAAGCCAAAATCGATTATCGATATAGCATCAATCGATTATATAATTTAACTAAATCGAAATCCTTTTTACTAAGATAAAAGTAGCTTAAGTTAATCTTTATACCATCAGCTATCTGCTAGTGAAAATCTCGTCAAAATCAGTCCAGCTGTTTCAGAGATTAGATGGAACAAATAGACAGACAGACAGACAAAATTTTATAAATTGATTTTTTATATAAGTACCGTATATACTTTCATATGCATTGCATGCTTTAGTAAAAAGCTGTTATTTTGGCATTGCAAACAGACACATCAATTAATTGATTAGCCTCACTTTTTTATGAAACCATAGGCTTTTAATATTTTACTGATAGTATAATCTCTTTAGCTTCCAAAACAAGGAGACAGGGACAAGACAACAAAAGCTAAGAGGTAACTTCCTTACAAAAAGCAATGTAGTGTTGAAGTTTTCCCTTAAAGATACCACTGTCTAAAGATAATTCATACAGTCTACTAAGTATCGTGTGAGGAGATGGTAAGACAGGCGAGGCACGTGCCGGTAGTCGGTAATTTAAATCAACTGTCACGACCATTGACACTTGTTAACAGACTGTTTAAATAAGCTTTATCTAGACAGCACCGACACGATTTCCTAAAAGCCTCTTATTTACGACGTAACTGACAAGTTGTATTACTTGAGCGGGTTGAATGCATCACGTAAACGACGCGAGCCGCGTATGTAACTCGTAAAGTGCAAATAGACCATCGAACATGGTGCAGAACCACGAACGCGATCCGTTATCGGACCTTATTCAAAGTCAAAAATCATTTATTCATTTAGGTCACAAAGTAACACTTATAATTGTCAAAATAAATACATAGGTTAGTGAGTTTACTAAGTTATTGCTAGGTTGAGGCAAAGGGCTTTGAGAAGAAACCTGCAAGAAACGCACGGACACTGTAGGAGCCAGTTAGTTTTCCTACACTCGAAGATATATTTAAGTTGTTGGAGTACACAGAAAGAACCACAAGTTACGTTTAAAAGTTAATTAATAAGTGTGATCTTTCTCTCAGCAAGTGTATAGTTTTATAGTTATAAATGTACTCTAATGTTATAATGAATTACATCATTATATACCACAGCAATATGAGGTAAATTGCAACGCTCTTGTGTGCCCATTTTAGTATTGCTGCGTCGACAGAATAAGTATGTACGGTATCGAAACCGTACATACACTTTTTTAAATAATTTTATAATAATTTATAATTTTAGTATTTTGCAACTCATATCAACAAGGTGTTGCAGCCATTATAACATATATTACTGACTATAAGAATAAAAAAATTATAACAATATTTACTTATTAAGGAGATGAAATAATTAGGGTTTAGTAGAATTATTTAATATTAATCTATAATAGACAGTCAGATGGCATTAGGGCGCACACTTACAGTTTCACATTCGATCGTATAGCACACAGTGTACCGAAGATTATTATTAATAGCGGTACGCTGATTCGATCACTTGCACATCGAACTTGGTGTAGTACCGAAAATAATATGACGGTCTGTGATGCGGTGCGGTAATGGGAAGAGCGCACCGTAGCACCGTAGGTACCGTCGCGCCGTTGATTCAGCCGCACCATGTTCGATCGTTTATTTGTACGTATATGTTTATCGCGTCTATAACCCGTACGAGTAACTTGCACTAACTTGTAGTTGCATCGTTCAAGTACGCTGTCATCGGAGAAATTAATCAAAATGTTTAAGTATCGTTGTTCGATAACATTTCATAATATCGACGGAGCTATCGTTACAATGCCCGCTGCGGTTTACGAAATAAACACAACTCATTCATTAATATCGATAGCTTCGATTGTGAGAGCGCCGCTGTGTCGTAAACAGCTCGTGATGTTTTGAAAGAAAATAATAACTGTCTGCCATTATGTGAAGCTACGGCCAAAATCTTATACATTATATTTAATATAGCGCTTTAATGAGATGTCGAGTTTGGTTCCTGTGTCAGACAAAGTGTGTATTTCAGTACCAGTACCGAATCTGACAGGTAGTGAGCAATAGACTTACTAGCCATTATTTATAACCTAAAACATAACTGGCAAAATGTGGATGATATACAACCGCTGCCTAACTTTTCATGAATAGACATAAGTTATGTATGTATTTGTAAATAAGATATAAAACGAAAATAAATACGACACTGAAAATGTGCTTTAGTATCCTCTTAACCTTGAGGCCAATATTTTTTATTGTCATTGTAGTACTACAATGACAATCAAAAATACGCTATATAAGATTGAGATACGTTTGCAAGAAGTAAAATCATACTCAATAACTATTTAAAATCACATTAAAATCAAATATATAACTACAACGCTCCTTGTCTTTCAACATCAATTAAAAATGCACAAAGTTAACTGTAAGGAAGGAAGCGGTAAGTAATAAAAATTAATCATCAACAATTAAGCCAAGAATTCCCCAAAATAGCGCGCAAAGCTGCATTATTACCAACTCAAACAGCGTATATAAAAGTTAATTAACCTGCAAAATTATACGCGGAAACACACATTCAAAAATTATAGATGCATCACGTTTTGTTCTATAAAAAATTACATAAATATTATCTCTGGTATTTGCATACAATGCTATGTTAGGAAGATTTGTATCGGAAAAAACACGAGTTTGTATGATGTATTAGTTTCCTTCAATGATATTATGAGTTATGATGCACTGTCTGTGGTAATAAGGTCTGAATTATTTTGAATATCTATGTAAATTAAGTTTGTTTGGTAACTCAGCACTGCAGCTTGCCATCCCGACTTAGTCCTTGGCCAGAAACAAGATGGAAAATGTAGTTTTAAAAAACATGAGAGAGCGCAAGATTTTCGAAGACGATGTTAAGGATGAAACAACTGGTCCATTCTTGACACCGTCTTCGAACAACTAAAAACTAGGTACCTATTCCAAATGGTGTTAAAATTGTTATTTTAGCACCATGTGGAATACCTAGCCAGGAAGAGAGAGATATGTATATAAATTAAGGCTGTCATAGTATTGCTATTTTGCCGATAGTTTTTAACGAATTTGGAATCGATTCAGAGCCGTATGATTACTAACTTATCAATCTGTTATACCCTGTCTATGTACCCCTTTATGCCAGACATAGGCTAATAATGATAACTTAGCATTTATTATGTATCAAGTAGCCTGTAAGTCCAGCTAGCCATTTTGTTAGTCAGTCAAGTCCCGAGTTCGTAACCATTTGGTCGGGTGCCCATATAAAATCCTTGTAATTTTTATGAACAATATATAACATTCTAGATTAATCAAGTATTCTTTTTTTAAAACCCTAAATTCCGGGTCGTGCATAACAGATCGATTCATGAATTCAGAAGAAAAGTGTTGAATGAACTTGATTTGATCGATATTGCCTTTAACAACTGAATTCGATTCAGTTCATTTCATTGTACACGACGGTTACCTACAATGCAACATCGTTAACCTATCAACCCGGAATTTTCGGCTTGCCCGGCATATATATTTCCTAATCTGTGTTCCATTATTTTGTCTGATGCAACTCAACCCAAACAAATAACATAAAGAACGACCCTTAGTCGCCTTGAGAATCATTACTATCTGTTATGAGTGTTATGGCCGAAACAAATAGTTAAAAATTCCAACACAAATTTAAACTACTATTGCGACCAATCGTTTTGTAAATAAATATTTATAACCAAAATGCTTGCTCCACTACCTTGTTGGTGTAGTGCCGTAAGCGCTCACGTAAGTGTAGTTGACGGTCGTTCCAAGTTGAGTAAAGTAGAAATGAGATTTATAATAATAATATCAGCCCAGCCTTAAACTGGCCTTCTGCTGGGCACGGGCCTCTTCTCACTATGAGAAGGGTTAGGCCATAGTCCACCACGCTGACCTAGTGTGGTTTGGCAGACTTCACATATCTTCGATAACATTATGGAGAATTCTTAGACATGCAGGTTTCCTCACGATGTTTTCCTTCACCGTTAAAGCAAGCGATAATTAACTATTTAATACGCATATAACTTCGAAAAGTCAGAGATGCGCGCTTTGGGTTCGAACTCGAGACCTCTCGAGACCAACGGTTTCTCGCTAGGCTATCGCTGCTAGGCTGACAATGAGATTTACTGCCAGGAAAATCACAGGAGCAATTCAGATTATTATAAAAAATATTCGACAGTAGCACCGAGCTTTAGTTTAGACACTGTCTTCTTTATGATTGGTTGAATATTTATAAACAAAGTAGGCAGCTGAATGTCATATCTTGCTTATTAAATAATTTTATTACTAAACTTATGTCTATTCATATATATATATATATATTTTTTATCGAACGTGATTTGCGTCGGACCTTACTTGAATGAGGTTGGACACGTGATGTTATAACCAAATTCCAATCATAGACGTACGGTCAGCAAAACATTGAATAAGACTTACAAAACATGTGTCGCAATGTAACGCACTATTGAAAACACGCGTGCGCATGCATCGAATTAACCGTTCGTTTGTTTTTATCGAACGTGTGTGCCAAATTTAAATGTTTGAATGGTGTTATTTATTTGTTTTTGATTTTGTTTGGGTGAAGGTTGGAGTTTTATTTACTTGTGATGCTTTTATATGAGAAATATGTATTTTTATTAGATCATACGAGATCCAATACCGTTTTGACGTAGTTTTATTGGAGAATTACGTTCGACTACCAAAAGAAAGCAAGAACTTTGTCTATGGTTGTCTTTGAGTTGGGTTTCTTACGTTATTTGTGTTAAAGACGTTTTAGCCTTTGTATTTTCCTACAACGCCTACCGATTTCTTTTTGCAAAGTCGAGAACTTGTAAACGATATGTGTAGGTCAAGTTATGGTAACCGATTATGATCAGGCCGGCCGTACGCTTATTTGGTTTCTTGATAGGGTAATATTGGTGTCTGACAGGGCTTATTATCTACTAAATATCATCTCTAGGGGAGAAATAAACATAGACATGTTTATTGCTTCCATAGAGATGTTTAGCTTTTATCGTTAAGCTATGCATAGAGGGGCCTAAAGTCTAAGATGCTGCCAGTAGATGTACTCGGATCATCATAGACTCGAAGCCCCTTCTAAAAAAATATTTCTTTCTATTGTTTCGGGAAAACACGTGATATTGCATATATTGCAGTGATATAAAAAGCTTTTAGAACGAAAAAATAAATTACATTGAATAAAGTTCGAACTTGACAAAATAACACATCCATCAAAATAGCACATTCAAGGGTGGTCAGTTAAAAAATGATTGTCTTCGTATACGCAGCATGGCAACATTAATCATCTCGTGAACTTTTGATGGCTGGCAAGGTTATGGCAACACTCACCTTGTGGGATAACCACTTAACAAAAGTTCTCAGTGTCTGGTTACGAAATACCAAGTACGAAGAGCCTTTTACAAGCTTTACTTAACTTGTGTAATTAGTAGTTCATTTAGTATCGGATTTCAAGCTTTCTGATTGTTCTATGTGTAAGATCAGTGACAAAATTTTAAAGTTATTCTCTTCTATAAAAACAGTAAAAGGAATCTCTTGATTTTATTCCACTACCAAGGCGCCAAAAAAATTTATTCGTCTGATAGTAAGTGTTTATTGTATGCTTGCAACACCAGAAGTATTACTTGCGCATTGTCAATGCATCATAAGGGCATCCACTACGTTGATAGCGCGAAGAGTAAAATTCACCTAAAAAGCCTGGAAACCCAATCTTCTATAACACTACTTTGTGTTCTGTATACACCAGGTTGATTGACCCTTAGATATATTTTGTAGGTTTGAAAGACTTTTTAGTTAAGATGTCCCACTTCTAGTCAATATCCGGATTTAAGTTAAGAATTCGAACAGTCTAACTTGAAAAAGCACTATAATATTGTGAGGTTTTTGACTGCTTACAACGATGACCTTGAATTCCACAGCTGCTAATAAAAGTATTTCACTTTCTGACTATGAAGTCAAAGGCTAACGATAATTTTCTAACAAAAATCGACTATTAGAAGCTTTTTGAATAGCAACAAAACACTGAATGTGCCAAAATATAAAATAATTTAAGATATTTTCGAAGTTGACAAACGATGTACTAACAAATAAATAACGCATGCATATTTACGAACGTTAAAACATTAACGCGTTTAAGAAACAACTTATAATTAAAGTGAACTACTCGACCAAGTCCATTCTAGTTAATTTAAATCCTATTATGCGATTAAACTAATCAAGATAAGTACAGACCTCGACCTTTAACAAATCAATCGAAAAATAATATCGGTACAGATAATCGCACTCGTTCCATTCCCGCCAAAAACTTTCACTTGACAGCTGACCTTGACAGCTGCATTCGCTATCTCGTAATTAACGTCACTTTTTTATTAATTGCATGGTCGTATGAATGGCCTGCCCTCGCCAGGGTTACATGCTTGTCATGCAATGTCATGAATATTCGTGATTTTTATTTATTAAATTATAAACTGCGGTAGTTTTATTTATATTTGCTGTTATTATAAATAGTCTAGTGTTAATTGATATCAGTTATAATTTATCTAACCTCAATTAAAATCAAATTTTAAATAAATTTACGATTCTTTGAAATGTTTCGTACAAATTCTTTATTAGAGAATTAAATCTGTTTTCGCTGTGGAATTAACTATATTACGCGAGTGAGGCCACTCGCAGCCTTCCAGCATTTGATACTGAACGTGATTTTGTACTCTGGTATCCCAATAAACGAGGTAGCTTCATGTAAACGAGAGCGTATCGCCGTCATCAGTTTCAGTCTCTTAGCACAAAACTTTTGCTTAAACTTTTACTCAGACATAAGACTGGAATATTACAAGGCTAGAATCTAGATACCCTCAGTTCTAGAAAAATATGTATCCTATGAAAATTGTTTTCCGATGTCAACGTACGGACATCAAACTCCACATACATCGTACATGCAACAAAGTTTAATGCCTCCGACATAAATTATGGCACTCGCACGAGAACAGGTTCCGAGTCACACGAGGTCAAGATCTAGCGAAAGTGGCGGCATCTGGCGGCGGCATCATTAAGCAGATTACACTCATCATTAAACCTGATTGATGAAATATCAGGAAGATTAATTGTACTGCTGCACGCTATTTTGTGTTTGATGGTGTGAAATGCATCGGTTAGGAATGGATGGGAGACGGCCGTATCCGGTGATTCTTCTTTTAAGGCGATGGTAATCGCCTTAGTTAGTTTTTGGGTGAGTAAGCACTTATTTACAGTCAAGATTTTCGTGTTTATGTGCTTGTGACTTTAGCATTTAATAGGTGCTGGCGCAACTGTCAATTATGACTACATACTAAGGTACCGTGCTAAATGCTAGGCGGTGGCGTAGTGGGATTTCTGATTAAAATCCACTTTCGGATTGCCACAATCCCCGTGTCCTGGTTGACTTTCGAAGTGTTGGAGCAAGAGCAAAAGTTCCAGACTCAAAATAGCTATTAGTAGATAACACACATATTTTATCGTCTACCAAAATTTGTTTTGCCAAACTCGAATACCAGACCTTCTGGACCCCAACCCCTGGACGTCCACTTGTTACCTCATCACGATGATAGTTAATATATTTAAATTATCTCATTTTGCATATATTTTATTAATCATCAGTGACTATGATCATCCAACAATCTCTCCAAATTACTTTACAATCGTAATTGAAACTTTCTTTATTCAAGCAACAATTATATTTTTAATCTATATAATATCTATTCCATAAAAAACAATTGCTTATTGTATTCAAAAATGGAACACTGTAAAATTAATGCGTGGCCGTGCACGCTCATAACATCAGATGATTTTTAAAACAGCAAGCGAAAGTAAAAATGATTTGCGTATTTCCCATAAATGTTAGATTATTTGTAGTTATGATTCAGCAAAGTTATCGCATGGTTTTCTAATGAATGTATTGAATAATGTCTTGCGGTATTTTACTTAAGTGACTGCGTACATAGATCGTAACTCGTAGCTCGTAGATAAATAAACTGGCTGTGACAAATTATTCTTGCACAATCATTGTTCCGCACTATTAATTGTTATTAGATAGGTATACAAATGTAAAGTATAATAAGTAAATTCATTCACAAAGCTTTCTACTAAAAAAAGAATATATAATAGGCCCCTAAAAGTCGAAAAACGCGTGTACTAACAACAGAGAGTGCGTAACTTCTATTTCATTGCTTAAAGTGGCAGACAAGCAAGCAGCCTACAACTATAAACTATAGGTTGTGGGTCTATATCACATCTGTGGGACGACAGGCTTGAATCTATGTATGTACGTATGTGTAGAAAAACTGTATTTTCAAGTACTATTCGTCTGCTAGCCATTCATTCATCATACGTCTTTATCACTACATTTAAGAAGAGAAATCAATCTGCTGAGCCAAATCAGAAGACTCACAAAACACGTAACAGTTTATTACCACGTTTAAGAAGATAAATCAATCTGTTGAGCTAAATCATGAGATTCACAGAAACACGTAACAGACGAAAAGAGTAGCTGCCATTTAGATGTTAACACCACATTTAAGAAGAGAAATTAATCTGTTGAGCCATATCAGAAGACACACGTAACAGAAGTAACAAGTAGCTGCCATTTTGATTAAAAAACAAGCAATTTTTTTATAAAGTTATTTTTCATTGTGACAATTTGCATGAAGTGTAACGGCATTGCGTAACCGGCGTGATTGCGAGCGTGACTGCACACGGATGTGTGTCTCAGCCCGCGCTCCGTGACCGATAGACACGCGAACCTTTATATATGGCAGGGGACTCAAAACTATGGTCGTGTATTACAGGATCTTTTTTGTTTATATACATACATATTCTCACGCTTACGCCTCCAGAGGATAGCTGGAGGTGTATTAATTAAGTCCACATTTCATCAGCTACAAGTAAAAAAAAGTTCTTAAACGAATTGATTATATCACTTTGCACGTCTCAATAATCAAACCTGAGTCCTCATGCATAGCAGTCGCGTTCGCTACCGCTGCGCCAAGGAGGCATATCGTTTAGTGTTATGATATATTTTAAAAAGTCAAGGTATGTTTTATTATCCTGATCGTTATGCTAAAATGTTGCACAAAAGCTTTTTTGCTTCAATCTACCTATCGTAATTTATATTGTAGTCAAATTACTGATATTCTTGATAACCTCTCAACCTAAGCTAAGATTTTTGTGTTAAAAGTGACAACATACTTTCAACTAATCTACTGAAATCACCAACAACTTAGTTTTGCTATATAAATGGTAATATTGTAATTTAGTTTTTATTACAATTGGCTTAATTATATCCTAAATTTACGCCAGTGAGAACGGCAATAAATATTTATTTATTATAGGCATCAATTAAAACATGTAACAATAAATTAATAAATAATACATACATACATAGATTCACGCCTGTTTCCCAGAGGGGTAGGCAGAGACTACGGATTTCCATTTGCTACGATCCTGACACACTTCTCTGGCTTCATTCACTTTCATCACATTCCTCATACACGCCTGTCGGTTAAAGGAGCTCTTAACCTGGCCTTTGTCCAGAACGCCTCCGATCTGATCGAGAAACGTTCGCCTAGGTTTTCCTCTTGCGACTGTTCCATTCACACTAGCCTTATAAACTTTCTTAGTCAGTCTTTCCTCGTCCATTCTTTCTACATGTCCAAACCAGCTTAACATACCCTTTTCTATTCTTGTAACTACATATATCCACTTTCATGCCGCATCTCTCTCTAATCACACTATTTCTTATTCTATCTTTCAGAGTCACACCACATATGCTTCTCAACGCTCTCATTTCTACAGCATTTATTCTGCTCTCATGCTTCTTTTGCCATACCCAACTTTCACTTTCATACATAAGTGTGGGCACTAATAGTCCTCTATGAACAGCCAAACGTGCCTTTTCGGATACATTTCGACTGTTCATAAAAGCGCGTAGAGCTCCATTCACTTTGTTGCCAGCAATCGTTCTCCTTTCAATATCTCCGTCATGTTTACCATCCCTTGTAAACAAAGTACCCAAATATACAAACTCTTTCAAATAATAAATAAATAAATGATACAATTTCAACCTTTATCTTTATTATTTTATCAAACTCATTTACTATCAATAAATCTATGTAAATATGTTGCATTTTAGCAAAATGTCGACTACTTTAGTATAAGGCCATGGTATTTTAAATGTTTACTGATTAATATAGGTACTCATCGTTATATCTTCATTAAACCTAATCTTTCTATAGTATTTTTGGTTAATGAAGAACTCACAGCTTCTGTTTTAATGCTTTTTATGTTGCAAAAAATATGCGATAGCCTGATGCCAATGAGGTCTATATCTCATAGACATTTAAGCCGCTAGGAGAAGCTAGCATAGCTCCACGTCAGGAAGACTACTAAGTTACAAGTATGATACTAAATGCGGTTATTCGGTTGCGATGGTCATTCTTGTAGGATAGATAGTTCCCTAATTGGTTTGCTCTGGGTTTTTGGTACTATTTAATTTTATCGGTTGACCTATTTAAATCACATTATAGATACATATAGTTAATCTATGAAACTACGAAAAGGTGTGACTATACACATAATATATTAAAAAAACATAACTTAGATCAACTAATCAAAAGGTTTTGAATACGAAACTATGTTTGTTTGAATAGTTTGTTCAAGCTTCACACAAAAATCACTGAAACTATTTTAATGCGCGGATACACAGTATTGTAGGTTGAAGTTCGATTAAAAGCTAAACTAAAGTTCATTTAATTCCGTACAGTACGACCGAAGATATCTACCTAAATATGAACGAGGATAAAATCGCCGTCAAAGGCTAGCCAAACATATTGTACACGTAATATTTAACACCATCCTAGACAAATACAGTTCGTACGTATATTGTAGAAATAATCACACGCATACTCTTTGCCAAATAATAGGTTAGAGGGCCATTACAAAGAGATCTGAGTCTGTTGTACGTAGGAATGGGATTAGAAAGGATACGGGCAAGGTTATGCCATGTCCGCTAGTGCACTGCGTGTGGCTGTAGCTATGCAGAGATATAAGGACAAATGTTTGTCCTTTAAAGAAAACTACCTAAAAGGACAAGCTATGTGATAATTACTAGTATTGCCTTTCGTTTTCGTGAATGAATGAAATGTTTTTCTACATTTTATTGCAATTTGTTTAGTTGATAAGTATTTTGCATTTTTATGTACATTTATATGTTTGCAAATAAACATTGGTATTAATAACTTTTTCAAATTATATACAGTCTTATAGATTTTTATCCATACATTTCAGTCACTTTTAGCTTATACTCATAAGTAGGTATTTGTTGAGTTAAAGTTGCTGATAACTGTAAAACGATTTTACTAAGCTCGCTTAGGTTGCAGGGATGTTGCAGTGGGTACTCCAGGATCGATAACCAACAGAATAGAATGTTTCACAAATCGTTGGTTCCACCTTCAAATATGAATTCTATCTGTTTCTTAACGAGTTCTAAAGGTAGCCGAATCTATTCCTAATACTAGGTGCAGAAGGAGCTATACCCATACATGTTGTCAGGGGTACAGAAAAGTACATAGGATACCTGTCATCCAGAAAAGGCACTGTTAGGTATTAACCTAAATTACATTTACGCGAGCGAAGCCGCAGGTAAAATCTAGTCTTATACACAAAGTATTTAAGTAGATATCAACAAGGAATGGTATGCGCATATAAATACCATAAGTGATCAACATAATATGTAGACTTATTATATATAGTTCCTGCATGCTTACGTTAGCAATACTTAGCCGGCGTCTTAATTACCATCTCGCTTCCTGGTACTTACCTGTAAAGAAAAAGAAGGAAATTATTAATCAAAAGAAAACATAGTTCTTAAAACATGCTGTCAAATTATTTTATTGCATAAATACTTATCTAACGGCCATCAGTTCTACTATAAGACATTTCAAGGACCATTAATTACCGGACACCCTGTATATTTTTATATACAGAGTGTCCGGTAATTAATGGATGCAATCTATACAAATTTAATAAAGATAAAGAGATTGTTTGTTTTTGTTTGAACGCGCTAATCTCTGTAACTAGCGGTCAGATTCGGAAATTGTTTTTGCATTTCACATATCATTTCTTGAAGAAGGTGTAAGCTATAGGCTATATAATATCATGCTACGAGCCACAGCAATCATAATGGCGGATAAAACCAAGGAGAGCTAGTTATAAATATAAAATCTACCGGGATGATTGCACTAATTTATGTACATTCTACTAATGTAATACTTGTATCTTTCTATTTTAGACCACAATATACTCGATTAAACATTTTTAAGTTAAGTAGAAGTACGTTCATATATACATTGAATCGCGCCTGTATGTATATTCCCGGAGAGGTTTACAGAGGTATCTTAGACCCACATTTTACCACTTAATTTCATTTCCCACATTTCACTGCCCAATTTTTACTACCCTCATTTTACTGCCCATATTTTACCACCCACATTTTACTACTCATATTTTTATACCCTCATTTTTGGTTCGTAATAGAGGACTAGCTTAATAGCCTACTAGAATTCTTAAAATAAATATAACAGTGTTGAACAGCTGACTATTATTATACTTGATATAAGACAACCCAACACTCAAACACTTTAGTCTTGCAACAACCTACACTTACAAGGTGTGCGTTAATAGTTCACCACATCGGATTCAAATTCACGTTCTGTAGATAAGCGGTCGCCGTCACGGCCTAGCTGTTTCCGCTCATTAACATTCAATGTTACTCGATTATAGTTCAAAGGTGAATTAATAGAACTAATAAAATTAAAAAAATAAATCGTTTATTGGACACAAGAATTACATACATTGGTCTTAAAGGTAATAAGGTCATTATGATTGAGTATTTAATATATTTATTTTGTTATACTTTGCTTTAAACTTCTAAAGTTGCGTAGTTCCATCCCGCCCACTTCCCGCGTTTACCCTGAACTCCTGTTTTTAGTCGTTGCTACTCTACTCGAAGCGACTTCAAACATCAACCATCGTTAAACTATCAACAAAGCAACAATATTACCTAATTTTATTTTACAATATCCCATGCTAGTAATAAATCCTGCATTAGGGGTTACTTTACAAACATTCAAACAACGGACACAAAAACACTCAGACTTCAAACTATCTGTGGATCACGCGAATTTATGTCTTGTATGTGATTCAAACCTCACGCGGCGCAATAGCAGCGGCGAGGTGGCCACTTAAAACACTACGCCACCAAGGCACGTGTTTCCTTCTTCCTTCAATCCTGGGTTCTTTAAGCGGGGCGTGAAAAAGCATCTTCTCAGGCCGTCAAAGTAGAGACCTCAACATCGCCTCGGCTACTGTGGGGGCGATGTGGAGGCCACTGCTCTTAGACCACACGACTGCTTACCATCAGGTGGAGTGTGGTCATTTTGACGAGCAAAATAAAAAAATAAAAAAAAAAAAATTGTCTGCACTAGGAATCTACCCAGAGACTTTGCAATAGCGCGCAAATATAAGAGCAAACTTATACGGTGATAGCTACAAGACAGTCATTACAAGCACACCCTAGGAACGCCTAGTAATATTACTAAAACATCAGGTTAATCATCATACGTCTCGTTTGCACGAGAGGTCACAATAAATTGCAATACTGCCAGTCGTACTACTACATAAGTGGTCGTTTCTTTACGTAGTAATAGCTTTCTTTATTACACGTGTCTGTCACCAAAGTCCATAAATATAATGGTGGGATTACATCTTAATTATAGAAAAGGTATTAATAAAAAAGCCATAAGGAATTAATATAATAATTGTAATAAAAACGTGAGGTATCTCACATAACTTGAACAAAATGTGTTAAAAGATTACGACTTTTGATCTTCGGTATTCAACCCGTGAGAAAACGGAAGCGTTGTCATGTTTACAGCGGTTTTAATCATCCAAAATGGCGGACTAACGCGTTTTTGATACACCAACACTTTCTTTTACACTCGAGTTTATAATTTCAAGAATACTGACGTAAAATACTAACTGACTATCTCGTTAATTCATGGCATTTGCGTTTGACACTTCGTGGATAGCGTAATGGTTAATGTTCGTGGTTGCTGCCAGTCCCACTGCTCTTTTCGGTTCTATTGCCACCAAAATTTTTTATTATTCTTTGTGTCCGTTGTTGCAATATAAGTAGTCCCTTTGCCCGGCTCTTGTGCTTCAAATGTCTTTTGAAATAAACACTACGCTCCCGACCGACCTTGGGGCAGCGGTAAAATTCTATACGGCTGTTGCTTATGTTCACATATACAACATGTAACATAATAAACGCACATCCTAAAAGTAGTTTGTTCAAAATCGGCTACTGAATCAATTCCAGCAATTTTTAATATAGGTAATTTTTATCCCTATAATAATTTAACAGAATTAAATTATAGTATATATATTTATTAAACAGCTGAAATAAACGAAAATGTATCATAATTCAAGACAATAAGGTTTTTGATGCAATAAATGCAATCATGTTAGATTTATTGTAATATACCCATACTATCCGCGCACAATAAGAAGAACTATTCGTTAAATTTAAATATTCAAGTACATAAAAGTAACATTTTAATAATTATATTATTATTACGATAATCTAATTGGGGTGCTTGAGGTTGTGCGTTATATCTGTGACATGTTGTATGTATATATATTGCAATGTTACCACACATTTAAGTGCATTTTTGTTTATAGTAGAGCCGTTGTAAGAGTATTGTGACCTCGATGGCGTAGTGGTTAGTGAAGCCGACAGCCACGCCTGAGGTCGCGGGTTCGATTCCCGCACAAGTCAAACATTTGTGTGCATGAACATGGATGTTTGTCTTGGTCTGGGTGTTTCTATGTATAATATGTATGTATTTACAAAAAAAAAGAAAAAAGTATATATGTATATATGTTTATCCATTGTCTAGTGTAGCCATAGTACAAGCTCTGCTTATTACATATATATATATTATGTCTGAACCGAAACAACAAAGAACACCCAAAGTGACTATTAAACTGCATGCTCCACGAATGTAATTTTATCTGTCGATTAATAAACGTATTTAAACACATCACTGCGCAACTCATGCAGTTACTTTTGGTCATATTCATTCAACCGAGATCCCAATCTAAGAATGAACTGTAATTATTCTGAGAAGAGGAAATCGTAAAAGGGTATATAGGCAGACCGGCTCTGACCTTTCTACTTGGCTACATTTATAACGTACCGATCTGAATACTGGTTTTACGAACTAAACTATTTGCATGTAAATGAACATAGTTCTCATATACTTGTATGACTGTTAGATCGGTTATGTTGCATTAAATTTATTCGCACGTAGTATGTCTTGAGAAAATATCATAGTGTGACGTCATATCATTGTATCTTTGAAAGGTTAAGCAGAGGTGTATAATATCCACGTTATATACATATTTAGTGTATACGGCTGAGTATCATGAGGTCCTAAGTTGGTATCCTGATGCCTAGTCTCCGTTGAGACTGGCCGCCGAGACTACAATTCTCTTTAGTAGATATTATAATCACATTTTCACATAATATAGAGAGACTTTTAGAGTACTTTTAAGAATTTTCAAACAGTAAAACTTAGCAAGAATTTAAACCTGATCCGAGATGATCGAGAATTGCTTACTATCTACCAGTATTGCAATCAGAAGCTTAATATAATTATTACTTACTCAAAGCGCGCAAAATTGAACATAACTATTAAAAAATTATCGGGGATAGAACTACAAGATTTTTTCATAAATGTATGGCATCTTATTGCTCTTTTACTATTTGAAATTCATAAATGTCACTTGATGACCTAGATGAACAAATTATTTCAATGTTATTTATATCATTCTAATTAGACGTATTGCACTTACTTTTAGCAGCTATTGAGTAAGTCCATCAACAAAAAGCAGTTTACTGAAACCAGTAAAATATAATATTTCGCAAAACGGTTTTATTCTTAACCTTTTATAGTAAATTGGCCACTGCTTCTAGTGTAATCAAATTTAACTAATTAAACCAGTTCGCTCGTCACACTTTCGTAATTTAACAAGTGCACAACCATTTTGTTTATGACGTGAAATAAAATGTATACCATATAAAATCTCTGAATTTTATTTCATTAAATTCTTTGCAATTATTTTTTATTTCATTAGTGTCAATTATTTTATTAATATACCTGATATATGTATACTATCCACATTAAAAATAAGTATGATATACTAACATTATTTTTTATGACAATTATGAAACACATCGAGGTATACCCATAAGACTACAGTATGGGGTTCTTCAAAAAGAGTGTTTAAAGATTTTTACAGGGTCGGCAACGCGGAAGTGTTGCCTCTGGTGTTGCAGGCGTCCATAGGCTACGGGGACCACATTGACCACATTGTTTGCCACATTGGTAGTATAAAAAAAATTAAGTACTGTCAATATAGTTCATTAGTGATTTTACTAAAACTAACCAAAGAAATCGTTTTTTAAAAATAAAAAATGGATGCAATATAGAATAACTACATCGGACGGCAATCAGCTAAGCTCCTATTAGGTTATTGCTAACAATTTGTGAAGGCGATGTATTTACACAGAAGTTGCTAAGACGATTTAAAGAAGTCGCAACACTCGCAACTTTTCTTAAACTTTGAATGTTGTATTATGTATAAGTATTATTAAAAGCACTAATTACCCTCATAACTACATACACGGTTTCTCGTATAGATTTCCATTTTCACGATGTTTTTACGGTACGAAAGCATACAATACGCAATACTACTACAAGAAGATGCAACATAATAACCATTAAAGTTTACACTCTTCACTTTAGACCTCGAAATGTTACGAAAATTATTCCGAAAACATTGTTGACAGAAATTTGAGAAATTCATTATTTCATACAATGAGGTACTAAAGTTTAATTAAGATGTTTTAACGTATAAATATGTGTGAAACTGTGAACGTTAGAAGCTTCCATTGTCTTTAATTATGTCAAACGATGACAACTTTGAGGCGAAGAATCAACGTAGAAAAGCATAAAGTAAAACATGTGACGCCATCGCTGCCCATGGCTGGCTGACGCCGAAAAGTCAAATGAGAGCATTCAAATGTCTATCTATTTGGTTTTTGTGACATCATTCTATTCAGCATATATTTCAGTTAAGAAATCTGTATCAATATCTGTATCTATCAGTAATATAAAAAATAATCAACGATATAAGAACGATTTCTTATCGTATCCGTTTAGTTAGTTATCTTAGCTTGGCATCGCACATTAATCTGACGGTTGCGATTATCAAACGATTGATTTTAATATCGCTGTCAAATCGTAAAACCAGCTATTATATAATCGACCGGCTATCCCAAAAGAGCGTGTCACGTCGAAATCAATTCGTTTCTTTGCCTATGTTTTGGGGTAAACGCGATGTAATCATGGGCCTTTTAAATATTTATATAAGAATCATAGAAAGCTTGGGAGAGAATGGTCTTTCTTTTAAAGTGAAATGATGATAGGTTGATATTAACGGACGTCTTGATATAAATTCTTAAGTAAAACAATAGACACTTGTCTCCGATGTCAACTAAAAATAATTAAAGCTACTTAAGAGGTATTCGTATGTTTTAATGATAAGTTTATTATGTTATTTTATACAGTCGAGGTGAGAAATAAGCAGACATACCGCCTAATGACACAAGGTAACCGTAGCTTATAAATACTAGCAATACCAGGCATATGTCTTGTGTGTTGCCAAGCTCGTAAAAACGAGAGATAAAAGTTATTATTTTGAGTGAAATTCCTGGTTTGAGCGAAGATGTCTCTGTACACTACCTCAGTTATTTGGTACTGTAGGTTATAGCGGACATCTTATTATAATCAGAATAGGTGATACAAAAGCTTTGTAGTAAAAATTATATGTAGAGCAGGTAGTCAGATGACAGTTCACGTAGTCTCAAATGATTGCGTCTTCTATTTTCTAGCAGACTAGTGCTTTTGTCAAAACCTATTCAGCTAATAAAACAAACGTGTTGCAGCCTCCTAAAACAATAACAGTATTCACACACAAGGTCACACGAATGTTATGACGAAACACGTCATTACTACCAGCTGATACCGTTGCCACACTTCGTGGTAACACTTAACATGTAACGTCTAGTGTATAATTATTGTTCCACCATTACATACTTGTATATGTACGCTTTAAACAGAAGGAAAAAGAATAAGATATCTTAACATTGACTAATATTTTCCGCTTCAATAGTAAATGTTGTGTAACACGAAACGGTATTTGGGACGAGTTTAGAATGACTATGATACGTTTGGGGCGAGTTTGGAACATAAACCTATTATTGGGGCGAGTTTAAGATTAAAAGATAATTTGGGCGTATTTACAATATGGTTTAGGCCGATTGTTGAATATTTTAAACTATTTTAGAAATATATGAGATTTTTATCAGGATACACTAAATCAGAAACCATGCCTCATATCAATTTACGTTCCTGTAATGTGTGACCTAAACCAAGCTTACAAAATATGATATTTCAACTATTTTCTCTCATGTCATCATCATCATTCCAGCCTATTTATGTTGAACCATAGATATAATAAAATATTTCTATGTGTTGAACTGTATACTTTCAGTCTAACAAATTTGATTAAATATTATTCTTTTTTTTGGGACGTACGACTTCTGACCTCCTCTGTCCATAGAGATAACGATCATATTAAGGTTACTTCAGATGTTAAAATATTTGAAGACTACTAAATACTGCATCTCGACTGTCAATGGTATTAAAACTGAAACCAACAACTTTACATTGAGGCGCGGCAAGTGTGATTCACATATGTATATCAGTAATATGTTAGGTATACACCTAACCTTTCATTGACACATAAGCATGTTGGTAAGCTTCGTATATTTTAGTAATTAGCAACAAAACAATTCACACTCTCACATTGCATAATTAATACGCATTTTTTCTGCAAAGTTTTGCATAACGGCTATTAATTTGACATTTCCTGCGTAAGTTTTCAACAATAGAAATTGTGTACGCCGTCCAAATAAGGAAGCTATGCTAATGAGTACTTGTTTACTTTATATGTCGTTATGCTGCTGAAATATCGCTCTTATTATCTAAGTAATAAGAGTAAAATTTATTTATATAATACAATTTTTATAGCTATTACTTAATTTTGTGGTTGTGTAGTAAAAATAGCAGCGTAACTATTTCTTACAGAGGCTGTTTTTAGACGAGTCACTTAAAATGCTCATAATATAGAGTCACGCCAGTATACATAGATAGAGAAATATTACACTCATGTTTCGCCAGTTATGCTTTAGGTTACATGAAATAGAATTCATCAGATTTCCTCACAATGCTTTCCTTAACCGTTACAATGACTCACTTTCAAATTTAAAGCGCAACCCTTTGCAGACTTACTTATATATCTGGTACTGGATACAATCGACTAGTCGAAGTAGTATAATTAGGTATTTCTTTTAGATCATTCTTAGTAGCAGTATACCCGATAGATGGCAACAGTCTCACTTTATATTATGTAGGATATTAAGACCTAAAACTACAAACATAACATAGGCACACCACACCTATGTAACCAACAGGGTACCGATGCAGATGTTTATGACACACAGCTCGTTAGCCATTGTTCTCTTACGACACAGGTAGTGAGCCTATTGCCGTGTAAGGATCCAGGCTCCGTACTGCCTCTTAAAATTTCTAGACAGAAAATCCCAATAACACTCTGCTCGATCCTCGAGCATATAAATGCATGACGCAATGTTGTATTTGTTTGTATTCAACTTATTATCACGTCGTCAAATGAAGTATTACGAAAGGTGAATTAACTCATAACAAATGTTACTTGTGTGCAATGGCGCATAACATCACGCTAGTAAAGGAACTGGCACATGACAGGGTTATAACAGTTATTTAAATTGTTTGCGCTTCATTTAATTACTATTGCACGTCAATTATTAAATAAATATTACTTTAATAATATTTATGATGACATGACATGCCTCGTTAGGTGCGTGACTTAAATTTACGCTTTATGTTAACGCACGATCATGGGGTCTCGTGGTGGGTTCCTGGATTGGACAAAGTGTTATTAGGTTTTTCTAAATCATTTTTCAGTAGCAGGTCGGAAACGATGAATTTGTCGTTAGGCGGAATAAATGTCGCCCCTTTCTACGGATTTAAATTATATAGTTCGAATTATACATCTCTATTTACCCGATCGGTGAGATAAATACGTATGTAAATATATTACTTATAATGTCACATAATTACTTATCAACACTGTATGTAAAGTGATCTACTAGGATTTTGAAATTAAAGGCTAGGTCACTTACTTAGCCTAATTAGGTTGGTTGGTATTTATTTTTTCATCATAAGTCATTGTCAAGGCATGTCAATGTAACGTATGAAGTCGGCATTGCTATAGTTATTCTATACGTTATATTTTGTATACCTATAAACCGTTTTTAATTTATTACTATGTAATAAATTTAAAACGGTTTAAATTTAATAAATATTTAACTAAGCAATCGTTTTCTGGCCAAATCAGAGACATTCAATCGAATAACACCCTTAGCAGATCAGCATATGATGAAAGATAATGAAGCGAAAGAGATATGCCACGATCATAGCAAGTAGAAATCCTTAGTCTCTACTCCTCCAGGACACAGCCATAACTCTACATATATATATATATATATATATATATATATATATATATATATATATATATATATATATATATATATATATATATATATATACTCTTACAACGGCTCTACTATAAACAAAAATGCACTTAAATGTGTGGTAACATTGCAATATTGTCACAGCGAAAGTAAACATAGTTTGAAAGTGAAAACTCTTAACCTACTCTACATATCTCGAAACATGTAGAGTCGTTCTTACATTGCTCGACTTGTTGCCCTTAAACTTTGTGTTATCTTGTTGCGCAACAATGAAAGCCATTGCGCAACATGAATGGCAAGAATATGCAACAAAAGTATGAAACATGCTATATTTATTTACAAGTATGGCGGAGATGGTTCTACTTCTTTTTATTTCATACTCGCATACGAGTGTAAGTATTTTGTGAACTGTCTATACCTTGAATTTATGAAATTAAATTTACGCACATAAATTCACGGTTGTAGATACTCAAAGCGATACATGCGTTTAAAAGTATTGCTTATATACTACTAGATTTTGCCCGTGGCTGCACTCGCGTTAATCTAGATTTTATGAACAAAGTCTATTCCCGTGGCTGCTCTCGCGTTACTCTAGATTTATGTATATCCCTCGGAAATAAAATTTGTTACTGATAGAAAGGTATGTCCTTTTCTGTACAACTGATAATGTGTACGCGTTATTTTATGATGATCGGTCAAATAGTTGAAGTGTGAAAGTGTAACAAACAAAGAAACTCACATTCGCATTTATAATATTAGGTATTGTTATGTTTGCTAAGGATACCAGATTGATAGTAAAAGGCTCATCGCCTATAACACTAGCACTATAGTAAATGAAATTTTAGTTAAACATCACGTTTGCATATTTCTAAACATTAGACGGTACACTCACATTTCTTCAGCTATGGTTTCAGGTCACACATAATAAGATCGTTCTCTATTGCCGTCTTCCGAACATATAACCACATTTTGTACTGTCACTGAGGCTTTTGTAACAAAATATCCAATAACACTTGGACTAACATAAAAACTCAACAAAGACCTTGGTATCAGTCTTAAACATAAGCGAAAAGTATAGCAATTTGTTGCCTAGCCTGTTGTACTCTGGTCCTAAATGCCGAGACTTTAGGAACGAGTGCTGGTCCAACAGGCTCTATTACATAAGGCCCTCTTTTTACTTCACGAATAGTGATGTAGAGTGTAGGTGTGAAGCACGGTTTTCAATTTGTTACGGTGGTAGAGCCTTCGTTATGGTGTTTAAGGCTATTACGTGCTAACAAATGGTTAGGAACGAATGTATAAATAAACATTGTTGTTAGTTTGATAGAGCTGTTTGACTCTACGGATAGAGATATTTTTATAGTATAATATAAAATAAGTTATATACATATTAATTCATGAATAACGTAAATCCATTAAAATTAATGGGCTTATTTGTACATCAAAATAATAAATTTTGTTAAAATTTTTCTAAAATCTCTTCAACAATCACGACTAACATTAATCTACTACAAATAAATCAAGATGAAATAGAGATACATCCGCAACACTCCATGTAAAATGCCAGCTACAAGAAATATGTAAATAGCTACGTAATGAGACATTAAAATACTACGTAAGGCTTTCTGTCTCCGTCTGTCCCAAAAAAGACAATTGCCGCACTAGGAATAATTCCTGTGTCGCGAAGGACTTTACAAACACTTAAACAACGGACACAAACAGCACCCAGACTCGGAGCAACTATAATTATATGGATAACACAAAGTGTTGACCCGTGTAAGATTCGAACCCACAACACTCGTCACAGTGACGGTGGCGAAGCGACCACTTGAACCACTATGTCATCCGTGCAGTCGAATCTTTCTGAAACTTTATTTATTGGTGAATCTCCCAAAAAGCTATATCTTCGTTTTATTTAGATAGATGTGATGGCTTATAATATTTTCGATACGATCCTTAATGCGTCCACACCTATCTGTCACACGGTATAAGTTCCACATCTATATAAGAGCCGATTGATCTAATAATTACGTCACCCAATGACAGGAGAAAGTGTATACTTGAAATAGTATGATAGAGCAAGGAAATAGTTTATTGAACACTTAGGTAACTAATACCAGACCGCGGTAGAGTCACTCTATTATTTATTTCTTCCTTTTCACGGTAATATACTAGTACACGCCCATGGTTACACCCGCTTGATGCGAGAATAAATACTATTCGACCGACTCTATCATTTTAAATTCTGTCAACATTGATACAACAATCCTGTGCTGAAAACGTCAAAATAACTAATTTGAATGGATCAATACTTGACTTTATTACCTAACTTAAAGATTGGATTGCAAGTTTGGATGTATGAACTTGTGTTGCCTTCCCTTCGTGATAGAAATCAACCATTTCCAAAAATAAATAGACTTTCAAAAACAAAAATTAACAAAACTACTTCTACCATTTTTTACAAATATGGCATCCAAATTAATAAAATTATTCAATCAGAAGTATCAGCGTACATAACAACATTTATTATATTTTCTTATTGAAAACGGCAATATAATAACTATTTATAACTAGTATAAATATTCATAACTCCTGTATAATTATTTTTATACAATTTGTAGGAAATTAAAAGCTTTATACACTGTGTAAATTGATTTGTCTCGAATAAATAATGTTTGCGTGGATGAATCGACAGTCCCGCTAACAATAGACATCAACGCGCGCGATCGTTTTCTTTGAAAATAATTTTATGAAATAAAAATTCTATTGACTATCGATTTTTTAATATACTTGAGTTTAATTAATATATTAATATATATTATATATGACGAATAATAAATGTTACAATATTTCTTCTTTCTTCTGGGGTAAGCAAAGGTTACACCTTCATTTCACCTTAATGTTTTTATTCCCACATTATAGGGTATTAATCTATAATAAAAATAATCGAACTCCTCACAATCGAACGCAAACATAAACACAAGCTTTTGCCACAAAAACAGTTATGCACTACTTTGCATATCCAAGGACACACCTTACGCACTAACATATCGTGTTATCAATATATTCAAATGTAAATCGAATGCATCAACACGTAGCTAATCTATACAGCCTAATTCCGTCGAAGCTATTACCGAACGCTAAGATTTCTTCCCCCGCATCTGTGTGCTACCGTATGCTTGTGTGGGTGTACCGTGGGCCTTAGATACGACACACAGATAGACAAACAATAGCTGTTAACACTATCTCTTATCTATAAGTACGTGTTTGACCTCAACCTATTACCACAATGAGCCGGTTCTCATTGTCATTTTGTAATTTGTATAAAATATTGACTGCAGGCGCAGTGATTTATGTGGCCGCTTTAATGTCGAGTGCTGTCAATTCGATTCGTACCGGAAATAAAATTATACAATCTACTAACAGGTTTATTGCGATGTTTTGAAGTTTTTACGGTTCCACGTGAGAGCTGCTTCTGCAAATTCTTTGACATAAAAACTTGTTAATATTTTACCCGACTCTGGGATCAAATCCAAGACCTCATGCACAGCAGTCGCATACGTTAACGCTGCGCTAAAAGTCAGAAATACTGTTTAGCCATTAAGTATCTTAATATTTTCATTCAAAGCTTAATTTTCAATACATCTAACTTAGATTTATGGTCTGTTTATTTTAAACGGCCGTATCATACTAAAACCGTTCTTATTTCAAACAACATTAAGATGGTTTTTCTTAAAATGTATTCGTTTCTTTTATGAGTATTCGTTTCTTTTAAAAGTTTTGTATTATGTATTATAATAGTTGTTTTTTCTAAAGGTCAGATTATATTTGAAGTGACCTGTCATTGAACTGTGACCTTAAAATCATTAACAGTTTAAAGCATTATTCATTTATAAAAAACAAACACGCTACCTTGTTTGTCTTGTTACGTGTTGTAACGTACGGCTTAGTAGTCGATTCCCGAGTTAGGCAAGGTGACAGCACTTTGGTTCAGAAAGCATTAAAAGCCGTTCTACACCTGATCTCTTCCCGATTGATTCGTTGGTCTGATCGAATGCAACTGGACTCGAGAGAGATCGGATCGCACTACGAGAGTTAGGGAATCGGGAACCAGGTCTCCGACCTAGTTCAGGCAATACCATGTAAAAAACAGATTTCATAAATAAGTTATGTGTCCAATATTTAAATTGTAAATGTTTTCCTTCAATTAAATATAGTTTTAATGTGAGTAATACAATAAGTAGCCTGTAATATGTTTTGTAAAGACGTTTACATTTTATGGAATAAAAAAAAATATTTTATTATGCGACTGCTATGCATGAGGTCGCGAAGTGTTCTTTTCATTTCTGTCTAGAAATTATCAAAAGCAGCAATAAGTCTTAAACTGTGGCATGCAGTTTACCCTCTATCACGTAATGCCTAAACCCATGATGATGAGTGTAATAAAATTGTGCCTACTTTCAGTGATATAAGCGTGAGGTGTATGCATTCTGTGCAGTATGGATACACCTTAATATAATCAAAAGCATTTATAAATAGACTCACGTCTGTCCACAAGCAGAATGTGAGAATCTACATAATGTATATTAATTATGACATTTCAATAAAATAAAATAAATTATTTGTTAATACGTTAATATGTTTTAATGAGTATTAGTTATATGTCACGGACAGTGCTTATTATCTTTTTATGATAGAATAATAATATGAACAAACATTTATGTAATCGGCAAATGATTGTTCTAATGTTCTTTATATTTGTGGCTACGACGCAGCGCTTATTTCAGTACGAGAACCGTTTTATTGATAGAATAAAACAGAAAAAAGATAATACTCCTAAAAGTTACGAAGTTTAGTCTGTATATAAGATATTTTTATAAAATCTTATAAAGTCAAAGACATGGTTTTAGATTTTCTTGTCTATCTTTTTGTTTACCAGCATCATATATAAACACTGAATTGGTTCCAATGCGGTTTTCATACATAGCTTGATAACAACTTTCAGTTCAACTTCAATTGATAACTTTCAGTTCAACTTAACAAATTATTTATGTTCAGTAGACCTGGCGATAGTAATTCAAGTCAATGAGGTTGTGGGCTAAATATATTCAATGTGGACGAAATCTAATAATTCGTACAGTAAGTACGTACCTTTACAACAAACAAACAACAAAAATATTTTATTACACTTTCTAATACCTCATTTGATTGATTTATTTACAACTGATTGTAACAATTATTATATCGATTATTCGTGATCGTATTAGATAATGCGATTATGTAGGCCTACCATTGTAAACGTTCGATTGTGTAATTATGTGGCGATAAAAAGTAAATCGATTTCAATCTCTACATGTTATTATTACGTTGGTTATACGACCGCATTAGCATACAATAGAGTGACGTAGTATATTTTCAAAGGATTAAGCAGGAGTGCAACTCTGTTATGCTTCTAAGTTGGCTAATAAGTTTGTGATCGATTGTTTCAGTCGCCGCCTCGCCACTGCAACTGCGCCGAGTCTTGAGGGTTTGAATATGGGACAACGGAAAGTTTGTGGGATCCAGAAACAGTTGTTTTAAGTCTAGGTGTTCTTTCTACCTGTTGTTTAAATGTTTATTAAGTTATACCCAACACAGAACTTATTCTTAGGGCGGGAGTTGTCCCGGTTAACGGCAATGGAATCGCCCCTTTAAAGACGGCTTACGATCGCTAGATTATTTTGTTGCAAATTCGTCACTGTAATAAAACAGGCGGCGATAAAGGCGAATAAAAAGGTTAGATCTGTCTCCCCGTAGACAGATCTAACCGTGGACAGATAATTATTATGTAACTAGTTTTTGCCCGCGGCTTCGCTCGCGTTAATTTAGAATTTTACAATCAATTCGGATTGTACTCTGCTTGTAATAATATAATTCAATCATGATTCGAAAGACACGTGGCGCCATCTATTATCATAAGAACGTTATTATTGCTTTCTTAGCGAACGGTAATTTTTTTCGGGATGAAATGTAGCTTATGTCCGTTTCTGTACACCTGTCAACGTATATGCAAAATTTCAGGATGATCGGTTCAGTGATTTAGGCGTGAAAAGGTAACAAATAAACAAACAAACAAACTCATTTTTGCTTTTATAATATTAGTTAGGATGTTTGTCCTTCTAAGGGGACAGGTCAGTGGGACAGGCAGGGATAACTTAAATGCCAAGTGCAGACGCTGCTACAGCTCAACTTGTGGCGTTTCTTTAACGACTGCACTGGGGACACAGTAGTGTGTTAACTATTACGCTGGTCCTAAAACCATATGTGACGAAATGTAGAGAAAATACACCTATGCTTTTTCTACAGAGATGTATTTGTAATTCTACAAATGTATAGGAAACGTACCCGGCACCTCATAAACGGCTACGACGTAAAGCCTCTACACACCTCCGGAACTGACTCAACAGCTATATTCCGTCCAACTAATCATGCCATGTAACCAAAACACGAGTTTTACAAGCCACCCTTGTGTTCCAATTACCATAATTATGTTTTCCTCAAGATAACGAACTGGGTGATTACAGCGGAACTCTTGTGGACTATATTTTCCTTCATGCTTACGGCTTACTTCCTCTTCTTTACGCCAGTTAAATTATTAAGATAAGCAGTTCAATCTGAGCATGTAAGAAGCGGCGTTAGTTCGTATTTCTTATTACATATATAAACATTACCCCGAACCAACAAAAAACGCCATTAGACCTCCTAAGCGGAAGTCCGACCCACCCATAGTTTCACCAAAGTCCTTCTCTATCATCTATTGCCCTCTTCTGGTCATATTATTAAACACCGCACGTTATGCTGCTACTGAAAAGTTTGCAACAGAAACATTTAACAGTACTTTGCGTGACTTTAGAATCATACCAATGATCTCACGATCAGCGCAAACTTATTAATATACAGTAAAATTATTTCTATACAGTTTTTTTACATCGCGAGTAAATATACGGCTCGCTTTGCCGTTACTAATTAAAACCATCTTTGTCGAACTCGTAAAAATCGATACTTTACATTTTACTCTAAGTTTTAGAAATTATTTTTTATAACAAAACATTATGCTTACATCAATGATGAGTTAAGTAGAACCTTACTACACTCAACCTCAGACAATTATCACATACCACGGCAATATCTGCAAACATCTTGCCATACGTCGAACAGCTACACACTTTACGTTCGTACTGACTATTAAATTTTCTCGGGAATCGAATCCGTAATAGGCAGTCAGACAGTTACAGTTACGCCTCTGAACGAACAAGAGACTTATTTAACATTTATCTAACAAGCATCACTCGAAAAACAAAACACCCAGCAATGTCGGCCTCTATGGCGTAGTGGTTAGTGTAACCGACTGCCACGCCTGAGGTCGCGGGTTCGATTCCCGCACAAGTCAAACATTTGTGTGCATGAACATGAATGTTTGTCTTGGTCTGGATGTTTCTATGTATAATATGTATGTATTTACAAAAAAAAAAAGTATATATGTATGTTTATCCATTGTCTAGTATCCATAGTACAAGCTCTGCTTAGTTTGGGCTAGATGGTGTTGTGTGTATGTGGTAGAATATTATTATATTATGTCAGCTCCTATAATTCCCACTGCCAAGAACACCGACAATTAAGTTTTACAGAAACTGATATTACTCATAAACTTTCAAAATCGACCTTCAATTATCCAAAATTATTGTAAAACGTAAACGGCCGCCATTGTGTTGCATGCACAATTGCATTTAACTGTTATCTCAGTATCAGCCTTGCTTAAAAACGCTGCAAACACATTGTATTTTTACAACTCTGATTATTCCTGAATGACAGTTCTATTGGCGGGGCTTTTTGTGTCGATTTTATAAAGAACTAGCTAACTTCTTTCTGCGGCTTCACCTACTTCACGTATACCGGGACAAAAGATCATAGTTATGTCTTAATGCAGTATCTGTACTTACTATTTGTGTGACAAGTTTAATTTAATCCCCTCAACAGTTAACGTGCGATTGAATAACGAACATTTTCACATTTTTGAAGTGAAAGCTTCTTTAGGCGCGTTGAGGACTTCTTGGGTGAACAAAAATCATAGAACTCGCGTCATCGTCACGCTTCCACGCTTTCCATTTTTGAATTATTTTAGAATATTAACAATATCTCAGAAATGGTGCGTCCTACGCAAAAAATAACCAAATATTTGACCCCTTTAATAACCCCCAAGAGAGTATCAGGAACTAGCATCCGACCAGCACCTTTTTGGAACTCGCGTCATCGTCACCGAACGCTTTTCATTTATGAATTATTTTTGGTTTATAATTTGGTTTATAAAGAAGCGTTTATGATCAAGGATTAAAGTTTTCACTTCTATCGGCAGTCCCCAAAGACTGCCCCAATTTTTTTAAATTAATAATTTATGAAGGACAATATTTGTTTATTATCTTGCTAAATATCACAGGTATTCTATAATAACAAGTTACCTAACAAGTATATAATATCAGACTGGGGGCACAATGGAGGTGTTCACGCGTAGCCAGCTTTATAATATTTAAAAATATCAGCCCTGTATATAAAGCGTCCCGTTCCTAGGCCAGTATAAAATATCAGCCCTGTATATAAAGCGTCCCGTTCCTAGGCCAGTATAAAATATCAGCCCTGTATATAAAGCGTCCCGTTCCTAGGCCAGTATAAAATATCAGCCCTGTATATAAAGCGTCCCGTTCCTAGGCCAGTATAAAATATCAGCCCTGTATATAAAGCGTCCCGTTCCTAGGCCAGTATAAAATATCAGCCCTGTATATAAAGCGTCCCGTTCCTAGGCCAGTATAAAATATCAGCCCTGTATATAAAGCGTCCCGTTCCTAGGCCAGTATAAAATATCAGCCCTGTATATAAAGCGTCCCGTTCCTAGGCCAGTATAAAAAGCGTGAAGTCTGTTAGCCCGCACTGGGCCAACGTAAAAAAGACTTTAAACAATAATAGTACATAGTAGTAGCGTAATAGTCTTTTCTACGCTTCACGCAACTTCAAAAATATTATGGAGAACTCTCAGACATGCAGGTGCTACTCTTACGCTGGTTTCCTGTAAGAGAGTACTTCATCAGGTGCAATCGTACTGTAACTTAATAATTAGCAGCGATGCGCTCTACCACAACAAGTTGCGTGATCTTATCATATTATTATGTAGCAGTGGACTGGCACGAGCTATTCATTATGCAAAATCAAAGATTAATACATATTTAAAATTCAATAAAGATTTTTCATGTTATAAATAAATTATTGGAAAGGTTTACTAGATTAATAACTTTCCCTCTTTCGTCATTATTATAATCCTTATTTATTTCCGGATTCCAAATTTTATTATACATCGGCAACTCTTATCGACAACTTATTTTACTACTAATAATTTTATTATGCATGTAAAAGTGTGTGTAGATGTTTAATTTCAAATTATGCCTAAACCATTACCGGAACAAACTGGGACACAGACAAGTTGTCATGGATTAACACATAGGAAATCTTTTATCCCGGTATGCCGTCCCACGAGATTACCGCGATAACTAGTGATCATCGATAGTTATTGCGGTAAATGAGAGAGACTTATGCTCAGCTGTGCACTGCATTAGACTAATTGATTGTTAGATATATTGTTCTATATTATCATGAATTTACAAAGATTTCTGGCTATCTATATATTAATACGTGAAGCGAAAACTTTGGATCCCTTTTACGAAAATTGGGCGGACAGAGGAGTATGAAATTTCGCACACTTATACAGAGAAGAAGTGACGAATGCTAATATTTATATAAAATATGTATAATAAATACATTAAATTAATGAAAAAACACTACACGCACACAACCATGCATTTGACACACGCAGTCGAAGCGCGTAATTATGGTTACATATATCAATATACGAGTATAATGACATGACATAATATATCAGTTGGTCGAATTTCGAGCACTAGGCGACCGCTAGTAATATTAAATTCGTATCATTATTTCCTTTTCAAGATTAATCCTTAACACAAAGATTTTAACTTCAGCAGTGCTATACCCATGACCGATATGATGACACCTACGCCCTTTTTTTTTCCAAGTACAATACACTAATTACACTAACCATTGCATTGTCATTTCCTTTTTTTTGACGGTACATTTTTACTGCCGTCAAATTTAAAATCTCTTCTACCATAACCCACAGACGACTTTAAGATAGAAGGCCAAAAATGCCTATATTTCGTCAGTTTGTATTGGCCAGTGAACGACTGGTATCGGCAAGTGACCTATACGGGCTTAACTCATAACAGTACTGAGACAAGTCACGACAAACGATTGATAAACAAGATACATTTACTAAACACATAACGTTATTATAGACTCATTGGTATCGTGGAATAAGTTAGCGGTTATTGTAAAGTCCTGGGTTTGATGACAGAATTGGATAGTGGACAGTTTTAAGTTAAATTAGCTTCGAATCCGTCACATGGCAATATTGTCGCCCATCTAAAGCATATCTGGTGAAACTTGGTTGTAAAACCGCGTCTACAGCTGAGAAGGTTTAAAGGCCTGCGAATATACATATATGGCTTTACATACATTGACAGAAGGCAAAAATAATGCGACCATAGGATACTCGGTTAATTAATATTTTTGATATTATATATGTGAAGATTTGTGAAAATATTTAAATCTCTGTCACTCAATTACGTGTAATCCCTTAAACAGGTTTAAATGAAGCTTGACACATTGTCGCGATTGCATGTGAAAGCGATTCGCGCGGCTCTGCTGACTATGTTTATGTCGAAGAACATCGTGGTAGGTTTAGTCGGTATTACCGGGTTGTCGTTTACCATCTTTCCCCGGTGAGTCCAACATAACTTCTTCGTCGCCCCGCGGAGAAGTATGCGTCAACGCATTCAACCATATATAAAATAAATAAAAAGTCTTGGCATATAAACAGGCCATGTCCTGGATTCACATATACATGCAATACTTTTTACCTCTACGATTTATGCGAGTGAAGCCGTCAGCAGAAGTGAGTTCATTATATATGCAAAAGATACTTTCCATTTATCCACTTTTTAATACACTCAATTTTATGAAACTGTTAACCAATTAATTAAAAAGTTAACCTTGAGCAGTTAAAACTGCAATTAAATAACTTTTTATGACACTCGTACACTTTTCTCAGAGAAAGTAAATATATTTTTATTACACAGTAAATATACTCGGTTTCACTGGTATTCTATTCATAGCATTGATCTAAAGCATAATGTTCAAATGGTTAACGTATAAATGATTCTATTGTATCTTCTCATCGCTAAGAGAGCGAAATAATCTTAATATTATTTATATAGATTATATTGTTAATATATATCTCTTCTCTCTTTTATATAATATATATATAGAGAGAGAGAGAGGAAAAGAAAAGTTGAAAAAAGATTTAGGTGTATGAAGGATATCGTAGTCAAAACTAAAAATAGATGTAGGTGTTCGAATATTCTTCAATCAGATCAAAGATTTTCAGAGCAGTGCCAAGTTAAAGGTATTTTCTATATATTTTGCGTCGCTATTAAAGAATTTGGTTATTAATTACGACAAATAACTGTACAAAAAAGTGCTTGTCTTCAAAATGGAAACATTAGGCAGTCCAATTTCCATTTCACATTAGGATAACATTGCAATATTATATTCGAAGTAGCAATAGCACAATGCCTAAAGCACTTGATCTGCGATCAAGGACAAAACATGTTTGTGTGACAACAATGTTTGTTTATTTGAAATTGGTATACTCTGAAGCTATTGAGGATTTTGATAATTCAAAACACCATTAGAAAGCTACTCTATCCAGGAGTAACATAGGCTAAATAACATCACGCTACGAGCCACGCGCGTGGAGCATTAATCTTAAATATGACGAGCGTTCGTTCTTATTGACATTTTATAGAAAATACGATCGACCAGACTTATTTATAACCTTTACTACAAATCCTAAATGGGAGGATATAACGAACAAGTTGCTTGAAGGACCAGCGTCTTACGACCGTCACGATATTACTGCAAGAGTTTTTCATTGAAAACTCAAATTAATGATGAACTTATTAACAAACGAACAAAAAACTATAAAAAGTTACAGATCGCGAGCGAAGCCGCGGGCAATAGCTAGTCTTAAATATGACTGAAACCGTGGTGGCCAGCTAGTACTTCATAAACAACAGTTATGGCGCTGTTAAACACTATAATAGTTGTATAAAGGTCATGAGCAGATACAGTACAGTTAAGGTTCTTCCTCCCTGATTATTATGACGTCACGCCCGCCGCGCCGGTCAGAACAACACGAACCGCTTCCACGTTTTTATCATTAAAGTCTTTTAATTAAAACATATGTTATAAATAAAGCTATTGTTTTGCGCTTCTGAGTAATTATTGTATGTACACATATACACATACATATCGCTGGTCCAATATTACTAGGTTCTATGTAACATTTTTGACAAAAATGAGTTATGAATATTGCATGGTTCTATGTATTTATGTCATTCCTTTTTGTTTAGACTAATATAGTAATAGATTGAAGCACTTACCACCTAACAATATTAAATCGCAAATAGTTCTAAGTTACTTTTTAAGTTATTTTTACTGATATGCCAATTTTAACCCTCATATCCCCAAAGTTAAAAAAAATAACATAGAACCTTGTAATAGTGAGCCAGCGATATGTGTATGTTTGTGTAAGTTCGACTTCATCATGAGCAGCATAAAAATGCATAATTTTGTGATACATGTACGTGAATCCTGAGTGTTAATGTTATAGTTCCAATTGTTATTAAGTACCCTCGGATTTTAGTAATTAAAATTAATAATTTATCAAGCTATTGGACTTTATAAGTTTCTACAGAGTCAAGATTGTTTATAGTGCTGATGTTTATAGCAGAGAGGACGTAATTGCTCATCCCTTTACATTACTTAGACTGCTTTGTCGACCCACTGACCTTAGACGTACAGTGTTGGCAACTCTAGACCGTGAGATTCTGAGCTCGAGCCCTAGATCAGGCAAACTATTATTAGCTGTTATGTCAAGAAATACTTAGCAACACCTTGACATGTAGATCTAAGTGTTTTTAACTGTGATTTGCAGCCACGAAAGACAATATAAGTTGGAACAATTATTCCATTTTCAGGCTAGTAGGCTTTGCTTTGTCGGTGGCAAACTATTATCTCTCTAGATCTCTACGTTATCAGTTCCATAATCATCTCTCTAAGCCTTCGCAGAAGATATGGATGAATATATACACTGTCTTAAGCATGCAGTCGTCTTACGCACAAAGCTCTTAAGGAATTATCGAAATAAAAGAAAAATCTAGACCATAATTTTACGAATGATGTCCCAAGCCGTTGCCAAATATGAGTGTATATAGTGTATCGTAATATATGCAACGTGAGGCCGTGGGAACCGCACAGGCCTTGCTTGGCAACGAGCCGCTTGCGAAAACTGATGCTAGACGCTTTAAACCAACATTTTAACTTTAAATAAGGTAAACATGTGGATTTAATAAGTGGCAGATCTGGCTGTCGCGTTGACTACTTTTAGGCTGGTTAAACACCTTCATAGCCAGGCACCCATCGAGCTATATAGACAGTATTAATCAGGGGAAGCTACACGGTCTTGGCACTAGCAATGAATATGACCTAGAGCCTAATGAAGAAAATGGAAAAATTTTCAATTTATTGTAAAACAGCTGTATGACACTACTTCTCTTTAAGGATAAGCAAAGATAATAGTATGTTGTACACTGAATAGGCTACTGCACGCTTGGTATATCGATAAAATTAATTAATAGATATGTAATTATTACAGCAACTTTATCATTTAAAACATCATAATATAGGTATATCTATTCTTTCAGTTTATGGTTGCAGAGTTAACCATAAACTGAAAGTGCGGCAAGTTACACTAAGTAGAAGAGTACAGCAGCATCTCTTCTTAACCTATTGAGTCGCAGTGACACAACGGCTGCCAGACAATAGATTTTTGATTATATCTGGTATTCTAAGACTTCACAGATTACATCAGAAGTATAGAATTGGAACCATCCCTAGTCCTAACTGCCACTATAATTAGAGATCTGTCAACCATCAGTTTCGGTAGCTTGTAATTAGAAAGTGTAGCTGTAATTATATTAGCATCCCAAATAAAATATCTAAAATATCAATCAACAATTTTAACTACATACTCTTTGCTTTTTATTTTTATTTTCAAATGAAGTTTCTACGAAGAGTTCACGAAAGGTCAGCGATGTATTTGGAGTCACGACCTTACGACAACCGGTCAATGTTTCCAACACTTGACATATTGTTGCATTACTTCTGAGGAAACATGATAAAATGGCTTTTGTTTATACATATGAAAGGCTTTAGCAATCTGCCGATGTCTCGTTTCAGCAGTTGACGTCAGTAAACGAAAAGTCATGATGTAAATAGTCATTATGTGACGTAGCTACCCTCTTGGTACCATGACCTAAGTTTGCATGCGAACTTGAAGTTCCGGGTTGGATTTCCGGCTCAGGCAAATAAATTTTTAAGTTTTTCTTATTATAACTTTTTGGTCAGGTTGACATTTGGATATGTGCTCGTTAGAGGGCAATAGGCTCAACTCCTGTTACCTAGAACTTAAAGAGATAGTAAGTGCTATTTGAATGTGATGGACCTCTGCCTCAATCTTCGATCATATACAGGCATTAAATTATGTAAATGATATATTGGAAACTTTATTGAGCCAAAAACAAAAATATTCTACTCAGAGCATTAGTGAGTAGTAATCTTATTGATTTTCGGCAGTTGCATGTAGCAGCCAAATCTGCAGAAGCACTCATCGTCACGATTTACACTATTTCCTGCGGGTTATTATCTTTTTGACAGAACATAGCAATGACATACAACATCGATTATTATCGATTCCATTATTGAGACTTCATTCGCTATGACCGTTATCGATTTTTTTATAGCAGCAAGCGAATAACCCGATAAACTGAGAATAGTCGTTTCTAGCAGTTCTATGCTGTTTTTAAGGTCATAACACTATCACCACCATAATGGACTATGGTGGTGATGGTGCTATGACCTCAAAAATATCGTCAGCTAGAATATGTACGAATCAATGCTTTTTGTATATACTACCTGAATTTCCCAATAACAATTTAACATACGACCTTTAATACATATTTAATATGTCTAAAGCATCTCGCATATGAATGCAAGTCGGCCTAATAAACCTAATTAACACGCAGAATGTTGTAATTCTTCTCTCGATGTCCCAAAGGTGTAATTTGTATCAGGCCGGCATTAACTACATTCACTTTGTGTAAATATGTTCGTCCATCTATCATTTTCCTTACAACATAATTAATCAGAAAGGTTTCAGCTTGTTACAAACTCTTAAGTATGCGCAGTAATGAGAAATCAGACTGACGCTTTGGAGTAGACAACAATTTAGTTTTAATGTAAAATAGTAATTAGTAAATGTATTAAAATTGCTACTATACTGGTTTCAAAATACGAGCGTTGCACCGAAATAATAAAAATAGGAATTAGATCAATATTTGAATGCGGAACTGTATAATTTTTGAATAATTTTATTTGATATTGCTTTAGTAATAATTGCACATCGCTGGGTGTCCGCCGGCAGATTTTATACTTAAAAAAACAAAATTAAATAAAAATATGAAGAAAAACAAAGTTATTTATTCATCATCTTACAAAATAATAATGCGAATTTTAGGTTTTAAAAATCACTCCATTGAAATGGCGTCCTTCTAGCCGCAAACATTCTTGCAATCTTTCTTTTATGTTGGCGAAAACTCGCTTGCAAAGTTCTGGACTGATAGCCGCAATCTCGCGTCGGATATTTTCTTGCAGATCCTTTATTGTTGATGGCGAATTGTTGTAGACGCCAGATTTGAGGTATCCCCACAGAAAAAAGTTGCAAGGAGTCAAATCAGGTGATCTAGGGGGCCAGACTATGTCGCCAAAGCGTCTTATCAATTCTGATTTTTTCATTGAGTCCCTGGCGATATGTGCCGTAGCCCCATCCTGCTGAAAGTGGGTTCTGTTATTGTAGGTGTATATTCGGTGCAGCTTTTTTTTTCTTTTACAAAAAAATCTCCCTTGCTTGAAATAATGCCTGTGTCGCGGGACTTTACAAACATTCAACAACAACTTCCATAAAGAACACCCAGACTCGGGATAAACTTTATGGATCACACAAAATTATCTCCCGTGTGGGATTAAAACCCACAACACCACTTAAACCACTACGCCATCTATACAGTGTATTTACGCAATGGCATACGCTCAGTGGTGTATTATAACCTCATTTAATCAGCTACATTTATAGCATCACATAATAGAATCTGAACCTATTGCCGTATAGGTACCGGACAGATTTCCAGAGACCGTGGTAAATGATAAATTCTTGATGGAAAAGCCAATGACACTATGTGTGATCCAAATGAAACCAAAGACCTCATGTATTGCTGTGCATGACGTCTTAAGTCCGATTTTGGTTGCATTTACAACTGTTACACCACTGAACCAGTCTTATAATTATAATGAAACTAGCTTTTGCCCGCGGCTTTGCTCGCGTTGATTTAGAATTTTATAATCAATTCGGGTTGTACTCTGCTTGTAATAATATAATTCAATCATAATTCAAACGAAACGCGGCGCCATCTATTATCATAAGAACGTTTTTGTTGTTTTCCTCGGGAACGGTAATTTTTTTCGGGACGAAAGGTAGCCTATGTCCGTTTCTGTACACCTGACAACATATATGCAAAATTTCATGATGATCGGTTCAGTAGTTTAGGCGTGAAAAGGTAACAAACAAACAAACAAACTCATTATCGCTTTTATAATATTAGTTAGGATTAGGATAGTAAGAAGATACTGAAGTAGTGCAAGAATTTATTTGTTTATAAATTTTACTGTGATTTCTTTTTATTTACTGAGTTTCATTATTATAGTAACCGTGTATATATCCAGCATGACTGGTTCAATAATAATGGAGACATATCTCAAGACTACTTTCCAAGAAAAATACCATAAAGATTCCGAGACCGAGAATAGAATTCGGATTCATACAATTCGCAATAAAACAATCTCATATCACATGACCAATGAGGTAGTCACTAATACATACATCATGTAAATTGAGAGACTTGCTATTAACAATTTCAAGTTACTAATACTACTGAATGGCCATGGTGTCCTTCAGACTGGTAGTTGACCCCAACATACTTAGAAAGTAGTGGGCGGTTTCTCGTATAACCTGTGCGGCGCATTACTTGCACTTATGCAGAGCATATGTTTCTTGACCTTTTCTATTTAACTGGTAGAATAATGTCTTGTGACGGCGTTAAATTCTGCAGGAAGCAAAGGTAATTTAACATGTGAATAAAATTTGTATATGTATCAAATGTCGCTAGTTTGGACCGGAAGGCAGATGGTAAAATGTTGTGACGCAGATTGAGAGACGGTAGTAGAAACACGTTCAAGAGTAGACAGATTGATTGATTGTTGTATCAAAAGTCAAAGTCAAAGTCAAAAATCATTTATTCATTTAGGTCACAAAGTAACACTTATGAACGTCAAAGTATATAGTTTAGTGAGTTTACTAAGTTACTGAAGCTACATTTAGGTTAGTTGCAAGGTTCAGGCAAAGGGTGCCTATGAGAAGAAACCTGCAAGAAACTCACGGCCAAAAAATACTATTGTAGTGAAATGGTAAAATCATGTTTGAATAGTACAGGAATTTGTTTGTTTCTACATTTTGCTGGATAGTCTGGCTAAGGCTACTTCAAGCAGCCTGCTGATTATCGCAATAAGGTAACCCTTTGAAAGGATGCAGGGCAAGACGAGTAAAGGATGTACTAGTTAACTGCTTGATTAATTACTACTTTCTGTCACCTGTCAATAATTATTGATAGTTCTTAAAAGACTGCATGAACTATGATTAGAAATCTGGAATAAAATCCAAATCCATAGTACAGCTTACACTTGAGTGATCGAAACATCTTCACATAGTTTTACATTTAATATTAGTAGAAATTATTTTAGAAGATATTCCATCAAATGATATATACCTAATAATTTATACAATTATTTAACCGGTACCAAACCAAAAAACCTAATAACTCAGAGAATTACATACTCTGTGTCCAATAATAACAGCACCCGTGATTCAAAAAGGGCTTTTAAAAATTGTGACATCCAATACAACAGTAGCTAACATTGGCCCATGCGTTTGCAAGATATTCGATGAATTTACATAATACACTTTTTAAACAACGATAATTCGCTTGATAATTACACAGTAAGAGATAATTGTGTTGCTTCACAATGTAATGATCGAATTATTGATAACATTAAATATAGTTCAATGAAGTTCTTTTTGTTTCTTTTGAGCAGACTATCAGATTTAATAGCAACTGCATCTTTGCTGAAATATAAAATGGCATTAGTATGTCTTGTTGGCTGTTGGAGTAAGTATGAACGCTTAGGTAGCTCGTGAGATTTAAAATTCGATTCGAGAAAGTGTTTCTAAATTTTTCTATCAAAACATTCTCAGGCACAAAACAGAGTGCTGCTATTGTTCCATCACAAGAATATCCAAAGCAGATGAGTATTTAAATCCAGTTCGAATGTGAAACCCGTAATAAAATCCTTAATTACTATCATTTTACTATTTAACGAAAGATTATATATACATATAGTATTTAAAAAAAGAGATAGAAAGGTTCAGGTACCTTTTTGTAGTTAGGGATCATGCAAAACTTACAAATCTTGAAGTGCGATTTTCAAATAAATACTTAATCCTAACTAATATTATAAATGCGAAAATGAGTTTGTTTGTTTGTTTGTTACGCTTTCACGCCTTAACTACTCAACCGATCAACATGAAATTTTGCATACACGTTGTCAGGGGTACAGAATAGGACATAGGGTACCTTTCATCCAGAAAAAAGACCTGTTGCAAACCTAACCTAAACTAACCTACATTTCCGCGAGCGAAGCTGCGGGTGAAAACTAGTTTATAATAAAATAATTTAGCAGAAATTAAAAATACTCTTCAAATCTATAAATTACAATCATATAAACATACATAATCGTACTAATATATGATTCTATATCAATACATTTGATTGCAGATGAAATATAAAATTGCCCACAATCCTTTCGTAGATTAGAGTGCACTGTATTAGTGGTGTCAGCACATAATTAGTAAATGACACCTATATAATACAATACATATTAATATATCACACGTAATACAATACGGGTCTCCTTCATTTATCCTCCACAACTCGTACATGCATTACGTTTTTGTCAAAGTTTCACCGTTTACGAGAACGTTCTCACGTTCGAAGCGATCTCGCCTAAAAACTTATCACGTTCGCTGTTTTCTCGATTCATGTGTTCATTTCGTTTACTTTTGAGGGATCGAATAATAGCTGGGTCGTGGTACTAAGTTTCCATACTTTTTACATAATTCGAAACGGGGTCAAGTTTTATGAACTTTTAAGGTTTTAACGGGTTTTTGTTTAAGGTGTCACCTTCTTACACAGAAATATGTTTATTAATACGCTAGTGCTATCGTAGAATACCTAGAATAATATAATTGTTTCTAAAAGCTTACTATACTGTTTACACCCAAAGCATATCTATACAAATAAATAAAATTGAAGTGTCTGTTTGTAATGTCAAAATAACAGCCTTTTATCTAATGCATATGAAAGTATATAAGGTACCTATACGAAAACATCTATTTTTTAAAATTTTGTCTCTCTGTCTGTCTGTCTGTTTGTTCCGGCTAATCTCCGAAACGGCTAAACCGATTTTGACGGAACTTTCACTGGCAGATAGCTAATGTTGATTGATTTTAGAAAAAATAGAATTCCGCGGAGACAAACACTTTTTAGTTAAAATCTACGCGGACGAAGTCGCAGGTAACAGCTAGTAGACTATATAATAAGAGCTATAATCTAACCCGGTTACTTAAAAAGAACGACAATATTGATAATTTTGCATGTCATGGAAATCTATACCTTCTGAGCAATAATTATTTTACGTCGTTTTATGAAACGTCAATCAGCTATGCCGATTCAGGGTGGTTTGAAAGCTCTTACAGTAGCTCTAAATTACAACTCACGATAAACTGAATACTTGTAATAATTTCAAAACATATTAAGTATTTAATTTCTTTGTAATAGTTAAATCATCGTATAATATTTATCATTAATTTCAAACGAAAAATGGGCCAATTTTATCCAATACCAAAGATATTTTACAAACTCAATATAACACACATCACTTAAAAGTTCGATTACAGAACGAAATTATGTACTCCATAATGGACACTTTCCGTCGAGTGCACGACACCTTCTCTCAACAAAAAGCCTACCAGCGACCTTTTTCCCGCCCACGACGCAACAATCAATTGAGGGAGAGTTAATATGTTTTTTTGTCAATATGGCGTCGACAAACATGTTCTAAGTATGCAATCTTCACATAATGTTGCTGCACTTCTATTTAAATGAAATTTACAGACTTACACCTCTGCAAAACGTTATATTCTTTGCAAACAAAAAACAAATTTAGATTTCATCTTACCATAGATAAACATCACCTTCTTAGCATAAGAGTCGTGAAGATTCAATACAGATACGGTAGTAGCAACACCGACCTCCTTGCGATAATAATAGTAGATTAAAAACGTAAATTACAAGCTTTGCACTAGTTTTAAAGCCAACTGACCCGAATCCCACGAGAACTAATGTCAAATATGATTGTTTGGGCCGTTTAGTTAAGTTAAGGTTTATTTATTAATCTCCTATCTGTCGATACGTAATAAAAGGTCAGGTGCATAATAAAAATGGTAGCTTGATTTTGATTATTATTTAATAAGCTAGTTTGAATACAGCAGTAATAGGACTATAAGGTGGTGTGACAATATCACTTACAGTTATGCTAAAGTTACATACTTTTAAATTAAGTTCAACACAAAAACAGTTATTATTCGTGGTATCTCTAAATCTCAAAAAATACCAGAAATAATGACATCAAAAAAAATAACACAAACACTAAGAATAGAAAAAATACCCTACAAGTCTTCTAAAAGATATTCTTTTCAGTACACTATGCCGAATATAATAATATCACAAAGCCCTACTCCTTAGCCTAAATCATTATGAAACTACTTTTACCAAATTTCATGCTAAACCTTAGAATGGTAACAAATACGTTTGTTTGAATTTCGCAAGGACAGCGCTGAGATCCCATCGCTACTTCCGCGTCCTATATGAGAACTGGGACGATTGCGACAGCTCGCGCGCAGATTTATCCCCCCTCCACCCTCCCCGCCCCGTAAAACAAACGCCAAGCGCCCTGACCTACGTATATGCAGATTAGATTTATTTATAAAACAGTTATAAAACGATTTTAAGTATCTTTAAAAGTTCATAAATTGACATAATATTTAAATATATTATGTTATTTAATACTTTGACACGAGGTTGTTTTATATTTCCGGGGTGCCTTGACTTGATTTCTATTTTCAAATATTGTTCTTTTTTTTTATTATAGAGAATAAGGCAAAGACGCGAAGAATAATAGTTTCCATAATACTTTAAGAATACCCCAGCAGGCAGGGTCACACAAAAAGGTTAACAGAAAAGTTGCAACTATCAATTATTAAAAAAGCAATTGCTCAAGCTCAGTCTATTAACCAACAAAGTTGTCTTAGTAACCTATTAAAGTATAATCATAAATAACTCGTGTTCTCATACCTCCTACATAGTATTGTAGGAGGTCTTTTATCAATTTCAATTTTATTAAACCTGTACCAATTCCAAAGCTATGTTCTTAACAACTATTAAGAGCATGATCGGCCATACTCCGCGTGGGCAATACCTCAGCTTAATACCGAGACCGTTGCAACATGACATTATCATATTAATGGCTAGTTAAACACAGATAATACTATGATTCATTCAATAGTTAGTTGTCAGTCTGTGGGAGACCAAATACCTTGATATTTAGGTCAATAAGGGTCAATAATGTCAATTTTACTCTAAATTGCTGAACTATTGACATTTGTATTTCGAATTTAATATCTGTCTCTCAGTGGTTCACCGTTGACACTAGTTAAGCCAATTCGGCTTCAAAACTATTGTTTTCGGAGTTGCAATTATTGTACATACATATACAAAATAATTAATTAAACTGTTTTACTTGGCAACCTGGAAATCAGCGTATGTTTCAAAAAGAAAATTTTACTAAAATAAGGGTAGTATATGTAGAGTTTTTTCAATTGTGAATGCGTATATGCCCAAAATTTTATTGGCGGTCGAACATAGATGATAGTGTTTTACTGATGAAACTCTAATGATATGATGAAAATCTAATATACAGCATACAATTTAAACATGACGACTAGAAAACTGCAATATACTCAATGTCTTTTGCAGGAGACCTAATTATACCTAGCTGGCGAAATATTGGTAGTAAATTTATAGACATAAAAATTCTATGTTGGGTAACAATCTAAAATCTTTTTACGTAAAGAAAATAATATATGGTCATAATAAATCGGTTCTTATTTAATAGAGTAAGTCATTGTTATCATGTGAGATAGGTATAATGAACCGCAGTAAAATATCGTTTCTAATAACTTCAAAAATTGACGTCTCTGTGACTCTTACAAACCTTTAATTAACATATAAAATTATCTTAAAGTATAAATATTCTAAGTTGATGACGCACGCGATGTTTTGGCGGTAAAGTATACACCTGTATAAGTTATGTGCAATATAATCCGTCTTCTATATTGTCTATGTATCAATTTGACCGTAACATGACGTATCAGGCCGTTTGTAAAGCATCGTCCGAGGAGTTTCACTTTCTGAGGTCCATTACTTTCGTTGTTTTCTCTATGCCGCGGTTAGGTAATGCGTATTAACTGATACGCGATTTTTGTATGTAAATAGAGAATAGTTAAGTGTTTTCACGTAAAAACATCGCGTTAAAAAGTAAAAGTGTTTCTATTTGCGTCGATTAGAAGAATTTATTTAATGGCATGTTTTTGTAATAAACGTTTCTTTATAGCAATTTATTATAATTATTATTTGCTAATGTTTTGATATAGTCGTGTAAGCTCAGAAATTTTATTTCATTATATTGAAATATTTTTGGAAATTATTATTAATAAAAATAGCTTTGTTAGAAGCATTTCCGGTAGGTACTTTAAATGGCGTCAGGTATGCTTCATAGCTTAAGCTACGTTAAAATTAATTTATTTTTAAATATGCAAGATATAATATATACTTGATATTATTACTTTAATAAAAAATTATTTTCCAAAATAGTAAACAACTTTAAATCCAATCAATATAAATGATAAAGTAGTCATCAAATTAATTCGTATATTTAAATAAATCTACATGTACCTTTACATATTTTATTCATTTTTGTATATTAGAAGGGCAGCCGGTATAACTAGTTAACCCTTCAAATGTCTATTATTTTATCCCTTCGAACGCGAAAGTTGTGCGTAAGTTACTGGAACTATAAGGCCCACAGAATAAGGTTGTCGACCTGTACAACCAGTTGTCCTTTCCGAGTGCAACTAAGTCTAGACCTAGGCATTAATCTTATTGCCTAACATTTCTAGAATATATCACATTTGTTAACTTTCATTTTGTTTTATGTCCTTGAATGTAAAGTAAGTTCACAGTTTAAATGTCGGTTACATTTGTATGTTAAATTAAGATAATTAATTTAAATTACTGAAAGCGTTAAATAAATTAGCTTCTTTTTGTACATAGATTTATTACTCCACCTCTAAGTGTAATTAAAAATGTAATTAAAATGTAAATTATAAAACTCAACTTGAAATCTACATAGGACAAATCATTTAAATTTATTGTATAATACTAAAAATAAAACTAATGTAGGTATTTATAGATTCTTAAATAGACTTCTTAGTCCGCTTTAAATTACCCTAACAAAAAATTAACAAAAACCTGTCAATAAAAGACTTTTGTCGTTAAAAAAATGATAGTAAAAACCTCAAGTCAATTTAAACAATGATTCATAGAACGGATTATTTAAAAAAAGAATCACAATATTGATATATTGTTAAATTGCAATATTCACATGCAAAACAATGGACGCAGAAATGTGGCTTAGAACCACCATACATTCGCAGACCTTTGCGTATAATCCACTAAAAAAACAAAAAAAGATAACCACTGCATCACTTTTGTGCGTATCCGAAATCCAGGGTGCGTTCTATAACCACAAATCTGCACTTAATTTTTTTGACACTTACGTAAAATTTCGCCATTTTGGGGGGATTAACTGTCACTTGTCACTCGCGAACACGGGCGCATGCGCGAAGGGTACGCGCGGCGAATGGCGGCCGAGCTCATGCGCCCACTATATAACCTCCCCCCCAAACTATTATTATATTAATTACATTCAATGTTTTCACTGCACGGTGCCGAACGTGGATCGATCTGGATCACTCGCTTCCTACATAGATATAATCCCGAATCTCGGAATTTAAATGGCCGCTAGAAAGTTTCCGATGTCAGTACATTACATGTGATTTACATCATTTTGTTATTACTTTAATAGCGCGTAGGCAATATTTTTAATCGTCTATTTTCTCATTACTCTTTACCGTCTATGTTTTCTGTATTGATGAGATTTTATTAAGTATCGTTATGTGTTGATGCTACTTTCAGCCGCGGTGATAAAAGAAATTGAATATTATTTCGTAATGTTTTAATGAAAATGAAAGTTTCATATTTTTTTATTGGAGGAATTTGTAGTTAACTCATTGCTTATTCATCGTATCTTTGAAACAGTGTACACACATAGTTAAGGAAGAGAAACGAGTCTTTAGCTTTTGAAGGAGTCTAGATGGCATAGAAATCAAATAAAATATCAAAAGATTTCAAAGGGGTATAGGCAGAAGTGCATGATATCCATATTTCGTCAGCTATATCAGCTTATACCCATATAATATACTAGCTGTTACCTGCGACTTCCTCCGCGTAGATTTTAACTAAAAAGTGTTTGTCGCCGCGGAACCCAACTATATTTCTGCCCAAATTACTTAAATGGCGTAGTTTTATAGTGTAAAGCTAGATAATAGCATGGCTTACTCAAAAACAACATTTAAATATGCGTCGTTAGATTACACGCTGTCACAGAATGCGTAAGAAAAATAAAGATTCACAGCTCCTCCCCCGTCGATGAGAGCGTGATAATATGTAGCCTATATGTTGACCCGACCTGTTAGTAATATTCATGCAAAATTTGAAGTAAATCCATGCAGTACTTTTTGAGTGTAGCCCGGACATACATACAGACAAAAATTCTAAAAATTATATTTTTGGCTTCGATATCGATTGTAGATCACGCCCCAAGTATTCTTTTAAAAAAATATTCAATGTACAGTTTTGAGTTTCCTACGATTTTATTATATGTATAGATATTAATAGTGGACTAGCGTACGTCTGTCTATTGGGCGCAATTTACCAAGTTTAATTACAGAAATACCCAATAACACTTTGTTCGACCCAGGAATCGAATATCAGACTTCTTGCATATTTGTTTCTGCACATATTTATTTAAGTTACTTTTATTTATTTAATCCAATGATAAAGATTTAAATTAAATGTTTTAATTAAGAAAAATCGGGCAGCAGCCCGCAAGCAGACACAAAAAAAGCATTGTGTCTAGGCATTGGCACCCGAGCGTAGCCCAACAGATTAAAAAGGTTTAAAGAAACAAAGATCCAGTATCTTTGTTTCTTTAAACCTTCTAACTAGTACAGTACTCTTGTCGTGATCTTGAACCTAAATGTATACCTATCTGTTACCACTTTAAAAAAAACTGGCATCATTTACATTTTTTTTAAATATATTCTGTTCAGGCTGCCTTGGTGGCGCAGCAGTAATGAATGCAACTACTGTGTATGCGGTCTCGGTTTAGATTCCCGGTTTGGGCGAAGTGATATGCGCCTTTTCTTAGGAGCAGTACGTCTGGGATTGTGTCCGATGGACGACAATAAGCTCACCTATTTCTCAGTGGTAGCACGCTGTCTGAAAATATGCACATTGGACGGCAATAGGCGTTCTCCAAGGTAAAACCTGCGACATCTAGTGGGTATAATAACAGGCCACTGCTCACTCAACAAACACCTATTAAACATCAGCATGACTGACAGCCCCTTATGTAGAGTCTACATGGAGACCGAGGAGACACCGGCTCACGTGCTGCTGCATTGCGAAAGCGTGAGCGACCAACGGGCGAGACTACTAAACAGTCCAGAAACGATGAAGGAATTACTGCGCGACACCGGTCCCCTATTGTCTTTCTGGACGGAGCTGGGATGTTATGAGTAACCGAACAATATTTTGCGCCGGTCACTTACGCACAATGGTACAATTGTGTGTGTGTGCGGATAACACACGTCCAACTAACTAACTAGGCTCTCGCCCTCTGCGACGTAGGCCCTGAATGATTTCATGAGTATGATTACTTGGCGAAATGTCGGTATTATTGCCAAGCCCTTCAGCCATATTGATTGCACGGATGGTGTAATGGTCTAAGTGTTCGCCTCGCCACTGCCACTGCGCCGAGTGTTGTGTGTTCGAATCCTGCAGTGTGGGCTACAAACCCACAACACTAGAACACGAGTTTGGGTCCTCATATCTCTGCCGAACGACCAAGGCATGGAATTCTCTGCCAAGGCACGTGTTTCCTTCTTCCTTCAATCCTGGGTTCTTTAAGAGGGGCGTGAAAAAGCATCTTCTCAGGCCGTCAAAGTAGAGACCTCAACATCGCCTCGGCTACTGTGGGGGCGATGCGGAGGCCACTGCTCTTAGACCACACGACTGCTTACCATCAGGTGGAGTGTGGTCATTTTGACGAGCAAAATAAAAATAAAAAAAAAAACTTTTTTTATTTTTTTTTATTTTGCTCGTCAATATGACCACACTCCACCTGATGGTAAGCAGTCCTGTGGTCTAAGAGCAGTGGCCTCCACACCGCCCTCATAGCAGCAGAGGCGATGTTGAGGTCTCTACTTTGACGGCCTGAGAAGGTGCTTTTTCACGCCCCGCTTAAAGGACCCAGGAACCCCAAATGATTGTGCCGAGTCTGGATGCTCTTTGTGTCCGATGTTTAAATGTTTATAAAGTCACCCGCGACACAGGAATTAGTCCTAAAGCCGGAAACGCCTTTTAAAAAAAGAAAAATATAGGCGTAAAACTAACTACGCTTCAAGACAAAGAGACGCTGAAAAGCAACCGAAATGTCGGGAAAAGTATAAAAATAAATAGTTATTAAAATGAATGTCCCAAATCATGCCGTGGCAACTTGTAAGTGAAACAACAATCAGCACATATTTTTGAAACGGTTTGTAAACCCTGTATTAGTGTATGTTTTGTAAGTTGTCCTAAATAAATAAATAAATAAAGCGTAATTAAATACGTATATTTATTGCATATATATCTTTATTTATTAGATACCTTCACAACTTGCCAAGCATAACTTGCGTGGACACAAGTGGCACTACAACTTCATTTACAAAACTATGCATTACGCTACAAGTTACAGCATAATTAATTACATCATACATTACGGTTATAAACATGATATTTTTTTTGTTGCGTATTATAGACTCTGCTGTGGTATATAGAGCCTAAAAGTTATAAGATATTGCAGTAGATATAATAATAATAATGTTTATTTCAGTTAAGTTACACATATATTAACATTTACTGTGGCAGGCACACTAGGCACAGCCTGTGTCGTGGCCATCAAACTATACGGATTAACATATACCTAGAACTTAACTTTTACAAATAACTAGATATGCATGAATAAATAGATGTAAGAGTGGTGTGAGTAATTGAATGTTTGGGTTAGCTATGGTGAGTATGTATGATAGTGTGTGAGGTATGGTGTGTGTGTGTGAGGGTGTGTGTGTGTGAGGGTGTGTGTGTGTGTGTGTGTGTGTGTGTGTGTGTGTGTGTGTGTGAGTGTGAGTGTGTGTGTGTGTGTGTGTGTGTATGCGTGAGTGTGTAAATGAGTAGAGAAACTTTTTAAAAGAATTGCAGAACGTCTAGAGCGGTACATTTAAATAATGGTTTTAAGGAGTTATTCCGTGTCGTGGTAATTTATGCTGGCTATAAAATTTTTAACTCTATCTTGGACTTGCCGCATAGTGTTGTGCTTAAGATCGCAATGTTTTACTATTTTATTATATAAGTAGATGATAGTTTGTAGAGCAAAGTGATGTCGAAAATTGACCTGACTGTTGCAATGCTATGTTTAGTTATACACCCGGCCACATATTTACGTGAGAAATCAAACGACAGAAACAACTGATATCCTAACGAATTAAATAATCTATACTAATATTATAAAGCTGAAGAGTTTGTTTGTTTGAACGCGCTAGTCTCAGGAACTACTGGTTCAAATTGAAAAATTCTTTTAGTGTTGGATAGCCCATTTGTCGAGGAAGGCTACAGGCTATATAACATCACGCTGCAATCAACAGGAGCGGAGCAGCAATGAAAAATATTGCAAAAACGGGGAAAATTGTCTTATGTGAAGCAGACGAAGTTGCGCGGGTCAGCTAGTATTATAATATGACACCACGGATGGCGTAGTGGTCTAACTCACAACACTCAGGCCAAGTGTTGTGAGGTTGAATCCCACAAGGGACAATAACTTGTATGATCCACAAATGGTTGTTCCAAATCTGTGTGTTCTTTGAGTCCGTTGTTTGAATGTTTGTAATGTCCCCCACGACACAAGAATTATTCCTAGTGAGGGATATGTCTTTAAAAAAACTGATGCCCTAACTAATATTATAAAGGTAATATGAGGTTTTTCATTTGTTTGTTGCGCTTTCACACCTGAACTACACGACCAAGCATCATAAAATGTTGCATACACGTTGATAGAGTACCTTTCATCCAGTAAAAAGTATTGCGAGGAATAGAAAATTTACATAACCTTAATTTTCACGAGCCGGTGGCAAAATCTGTAGCGATGGGGGCAACATTTGTAGAAACTCCATGTACAAATGAGTTGATAATAAAAAGAAATTATTTATCAAAGAGTTCCAATTGAATATAATGTATGTGGAGCTAATCCAATCTATTTAAACAGAGCTCAAATCAGTTGTTAAACATATTATGATTCAATAGGATAAGGTATGATGGGGTTGAAATATCTGTGTGGATAAAAAACCCAACAATAAAAAAGATTTTAAAATATCTTCAGGATGCCATATTCCTTCTGTAATTTTCACTCCTGTCTTCTCACTTCATACACATACTTACATATGTACTTCACTTTTGGGGCTGTCTTTTCATACCCACAACTTAATTAGAAAGTTGAGGCCTAAAAATAATAACAATATCATATTATAACAGTTCCAATTTCGTAAATCACCTTGAGTATTTGCCGTAAGTTGATAACGAAAGTGATACAATCAAAGATTTTGACAGAATTATATATTTTAAGATATTAATTACATTAATTATGATTTGATTGAGATTGAGAATTATGGAAAGGGCTCTAGTCTCACGTCTAGCAGTTCACTGATGGACTGATTGGGGAGTAAATAAAAAGACACACATAGATTGGGATCACCAAATTCTTAAATCTCTAAACCCCAAGTAGATATACAAACTCTGAAAAGAAGAGAGTCTTCTATCAATTGCTAGTATGCCAGATATAATTGTAAAACAATTGCTCGGCAGCTGGCGCGCCGCTGCACCTTAAGACAAAATTGAACGCCAATAACCAGGTTCACGTATTCGATCATTTTCAACAACAAATTGTAAACTAACGTTTTAAAGCGCTTAATACCTGCGATACAACTAGCTGAAAATTACAGCTACTACATACACCAACAGCTAGTACAATCTACAGGCAAAATTCATTTTTAATTCGAGCTAGTCGCATGTTCAACACGGCATGCCAGAGTGTTGATATAGACTTGTTTACTTATAGTAATAGCCAAGTCAAAAAAATATTGTGTAACTCATTCTTTGTCTATAAACCAGATGTGTGTCTATTTTTTGCTATTATCTTGTTATTTAAATGTCTTCTTCTATTATTTACACATTTCTACTATATGTGAAAACTTTTAATTGGCCTTCTTTTTACGTATCAAATCTGTCTATGATACTAATTTAACTGTTAGTTTTCCTAAAATTGTAAAATAAAATAAAATAAAAATAACATTGTTCTTTTTCAAAAACGCATAATAAAACAATGAACAACTTCCTTAAGTGTTAAATACACACATTTACTTATATTTAATTATAAATTGAAACGCGTTCATTGTATCAAATAATCATTCTGGCGTATCTATATCGCATTTTAAGAACGCTTAAATTATTATTTATTAGAGTTCTGATTTTTCAACACCGATTGTGTGTCAATTAGTAAGAATTCAGTTCAATTAATTCTAAAAAAACAAATCGGTGATGTAACTGTCTTGTTATGATTATAAAGGAACAGGTTTGAGATTAACGTTGTACAATGTCTTAGATAATTATTTCATAATAGGTAGGTTGACTTTGAAAAGAGACGTAAACAAATTTGGCTTTATAATGCTGGTATTAACTTCAATAAGGATAATATTTTACTTGATACAAATAATATATTATGAATCTAGACATGTTCTTGTTTTAAAACAGGTACAAGGTTTAACTAAGACAATGGATAATACTGGTATTTTATTATTAAACATTATCATATTTTTCTGCAATACCATCTTGAAGATACTTACTAAAAATATGGTTTAGATATAGCATAGAATATTAATAATAAAAAAGTATCCTAATCCTAACTAATATTATAAAAGCGAAAATGAGTTTGTTTGTTTGTTTGTTACCTTTCACGCCTAAACCACTGAACCGATCATTCTGAAATTTTGCATATACATTGTCAGGTGTACAGAAACGGACATAGGCTACCTTTCATCCCGAAAAAAACTACTGTTCCCGCCGAAAACAACAATAACGTTCTTATAATAATAGATGGCGCCACGTGTCTTTCGAATCATGATTGAATTATATTATTACAAGCAGAGTACGACCCGAATTGATTGTCAAATTCTAAAATAACGCGAGCGAAGTCGCGGTCAAAAGCTAGTAGTTATAATATGTAGGTATCCTTTCTCACACTGAGAAGAGGCCCTTGTCCAGCAGTGGGACAGTTTATATACGGAGCTGATATTACATAGTAAAGAACCGTCGATCATAATGTTTAGTTGAAATATTATCTTCTCTAGTACGAAGAACCCAATAACTACAGCTATTATATTAGTATATTTTATCCTCTGTTTTCTTTTTAACCGACTTCAAAAAAAGGAGGAGGTACTCAATACGTCTGTGTTTTCTTTTTTATGTTTGCTACCTCGTTACTTTCGACTGGGTGAACCGATTTTGATGATTCTTATTTTATTTGAAAGCTGGTGCTTCCCGTGTGGTCCCATTTAATTTTGATCAAGATTTGACCATTCGTTTTCGAGTTATCCTTAATAATGCGTATTTGGCTACATTGATGATGTTCTCATATTTGGCAAGGTTCACTAAAAACCGAGATATAAACAAAATTTAAAAAAAAACCGACTTCAAGGAAGAATATTCTAAAACTTAAAATGCACTAAAAAGTTAATAAATAATTGCATATTCTTGTGAATAATTAAATTATTGTTATTATTGGAGTCGGTGTCAGCCAAGGTAGGTATGTAATTAAGTCGTTTTTTTTTTTAATTTTGTTAGTAAATACATTTCTTTCAAGTAATATATGTATAATACAATTCACGGTATTAACGCCTACAGTAGTCAAGCGGCGACCACAAAGTTACAACACAGTGTTAGTAACTCTTGTGGTCTACCATTCATGCATCCGCGTCGCGACTCACACAAATAAACTGCGTTATTTATTGTCTTTATCGTAGGAACGCGGCGACGCCCACGTAAAAAAACGCACGCTTTTGAGATCTGCAAATTTGATTTGGCCAACGCTCGGGCCCCAGTGTTTTTGCCGGAAACTAGACAGTGAAAAAAGCATTGGGGCATCAGCCAATTGAAGAGATTAAGTTTCCGTATTAGTAGGTATTATCCTATTGCTAACCCTAGAGTCTTAGTCTGTTTTTGATGTGAAATATCTATAGCCGCACGTAAAACCGATTGATGGCGTGGCGACACATGCCATGGCGACGCGTCACCACACTATATGTAGTAGTGTGTGTTTTGTATTTAATGAAAATAAATGTTTATTTAATAAACAATCATCATTTTCTGGGAAAAGTTCGTAATATTTTATTTTTACATTATGCCAGAATATTAGTTCCTGTCGTAATCTGTTCTTTTATGTATATTACTTGTACAAAATAATTTCGATGTTTCACATCTGCCAGGCGTCCCGTGACGGCTCATTTGATATTTGAATTTTTTGCCTTTAAAAAGTAGAACACTGACTGTGACCTTTTGAACCGTAAAACGTAGCTGGCTGTAAATTTGGCAGAAAATGTCCGTGGTGTAAAAATAAAAATAAAAATTAAACACTTACAAAAAGCATGCTGTTACATCGTGTTACATGCAAGCTTCAAACTTGGAATGATTATAGTTTACCTAATGTCTAAAGTAAAATATCAGTTTAGAATATCTTTGGTTGTTTTGTGTATATACATATAATAAAATAAATGTATACATATAATATGTACATTTACGTCACGTCTTAATGTTTAACAACTACTGTATTCAAAAAACGTATTGTATCTTCGTAATATCACTCGCTTGTTGGTAAACCTACAAAAATAATGTCTGTACGTCTCTAGCGCAAGAAAATACCACTGGACGCTCTTTTCACACAATAGCGTTTGCTTCTGATTTATTTAAAAAAAAAAACTACCGCACCAGAAATAATTAATGTATCGCGGAGACTTTATAAACATCTCATCAACGAACACAAAAAACACATAAACTCCGTTTCGCTATTCATATGCATAAATCATATCACAGAATTATTTGGCTGATATTTTTTAATGGGTAGAATAACGGCCACAATCAAGCTATGAATACGACAAAATTGTTAGTTTCAGGCGATTATGCTTGATGACTCAGATCGTAAGTTTTCTGGATCTTTCAATATGTCGTAGTATATAGCTTTTGACACCACTTTTTAAATATACATACATAATTATTATACCTACGTATGAGGTACTTTACACCGAAGTCGCCGGTTGTGTGTAGGTCCCACATAATAGGAACACATAATAGTGAGCCCATTGCCGTCAACCAAATGACTGCCAGACGTTCTACTGTTATTGAAAATTTTCTAACAAATAGCCAATAACATTGCCCGGGAATCGAACCCGAGATGTCGTTATGACACTCAAACTTATGTCACGAGTACAAAGAGACATTATTTTGAACCTTTATGAATAAATCTTACATTTCAATACCATTGTGAATTTTTGAACAAAGAAATACTTTCAACGCTCTCTGCAACGTATTTTATTTAAATCGCTGTCATGGGTATCATGTGGGATTGTTGTCAACATTAAATTAACATTTTATATATTTTACGATATCCGAGAAGATATAAATTTTAAGATAAGTTTATTTTTTACAGGAAATGGCATTTATGGATTGCTATTTAATTTAAGAATATCCATGTGCGATGATGAAGTGTTTATGTGCAGTGGTTCAGCCATCGCGGCTGAGGTGGTTTTGATACCTGGCCAGTGCATTATTGACGTTAAAACAAGAAATAAAATAGTTGCGAAGGAGTTCGGTTTTGTAAATTCAAATTTTGTCATTTTCACAAAACCGAACTCCTCTAATAAAGGATCAGGGCGTACTCTTATTTGCAATCTGACTGCCGGGTGGCGTAGTAGTTTTAGGTGGTCACCTCGCCGCTGTCACTGCGCTGAGTTGTGTGGGTTCGAATCCCACGCGGGACAAAAATTTATGTGATCCGCAAATGGTTCTTCCGAATCTGGATGTTCATTGTGTGCGTTTGAATGTTTGCAAACCCCCCACTATTGTCCTTTACTAAAAATAAAAAACATATATTACCTGCCATAGCGCGTCGCCAGGCCTCAGCGCGAGGCATCCTAGGTCCTGAGGACGTCTAGTGCTTAAGCGCGGTTTTTATTGCAATATTTTTAGTATGGCTATAAATGTTTTTAATATTTAATCGTTTTTAATCATAGTCGGGATTGCTGGTCCGGGGGTGGGTTCCGCACTTCACAATTATTTTATTACAAAGGATTTCCACCGAGTAATACCTAATTTGAATCTACGTGAAACCAAGAATTCATCTTAGCTTTATAAACTTAGAACGGGTTATTTAAGTTTTTCATTAAGTTTCACATTGTTTATTTCTTTTGTTAAGTTAATTCCTAACGTGTAGCTTATTTTAATTAATTAATTTTAAATTTTTCTATTTTATGCTTTGTTGTTATATGTATGTGCATGCTGTGGTCTCCTATAAGTAAAGGAGTACACTATACAAAACTAATGTCCATTTGTCTGTGCAATTTTGTGTATATTCTTTGTTGGAGATCCTTAATAAATAAATAAATAAATAAATAAATAAATAATAAATAAATAAATAAAAAAGTCTGCCTATATTAATATAAAGGCAGATTTTAGCTTTTTACTAATGTAAAAGGTAAAATCGAGACAAATTAAAGTGATTTCTACTGGACGATGGTCTAGACTCCGTGCTTCAACTTAGGATTTCTTTGCGCCACCTAGGCAGGCACACAAATATACATACTTAAGTAGGATAAATAGATAAATAGTGATTCTTAGGCTATTAAGAAACTTTTACCAATTCAACAGCGCACGCGCCTTGGAAATCCCTCATTGTTAAACAACGCAGGCGCAATGAATCTCAATTGGTGATTTAAAGAAGCATCGAGATCTGATTCCTAAGAGTTCCAGTTAGTATGGGCAAGAGTCCAAAATCTTGAACCCAATATGGCTGATGAATTTTAATCTTATTTAAAAGAGCTTGATGCTTTGGGTCCTGTGATAAGTGTGAGCTCTTCTTATCGTGAGAACACGGGCTCAATCCTTGGGACGAGCAATGTAATTTTTTATACAAAGACAAAGACAAATACAAAGACATTTATTGCTTAAACTGTGTAGGTACATGAAATGTGTTCTTAAAATTAGATTTCGTTTCAACAGTCTACCCTGACGGGCATTGCAATAGTATAAATTAAAAGTAAATTTTAAAAGTATGGACATAATAATAAAATATAAAAAATTTCAAAAGTGTGGTATTTTCCATTTGGATCACTTGAAAGCAAAATACTCTTGCATATCGTAGAATACAGATTTGATTAACCATTTTTTTAAGACACTTTTAAACAATTTGCCTTCCAATTTTTTTATATCTACAGGTAGATGGTTGAAAACCCTAATCGCTGTTATACACTCTTGTTACACTTCCTCTTTAAAAATGTTCTTCATTGGTGATGATCCTTTGTTGCGTTAAACTTTACAAACTTTGTAAGAACGAACACCAAATAAATCCTAACAAGGAACAAATATTTGGAGTATTTTTGTCTTGTATGAGGATCGAAAACACAAAACAAATGATTAAATGATTAAATTGGTTTAACCAATTTAAATATTAGGTTATCTGTGTTGTTAATCTTTAGTATATTTAGGTATTTTTGCTAGAATTTCTCTAATATCATGTTAGGTCTGAATACAGTTAAAAGGATTAACATCTAAATATTCATGATGAAAGTTTGTTATAAATCAACATAATATTACCCAACCAGGCGTAACGGCATTACCAGTAACAATTACACATAGTAATAATTAAAGTACTTTTACAACAACCCAGCCCCGAACCCGTTATATTTTACGTAAGCAAACCCGTCTGTGAAGTGATTTTACAAGTTTATGCATATTTAACATGCCAGGAAACGTTACGAAACGTAGTGCATAGCATGAATGAAATACATTAAAATGGATTAAAGGATAATAATCTATAGACTATGGATTTTAATGGCGTGATTTCCGGACTATAAAATAAAAGAAATATGATGACCTATTTCATTGTACGATTGGACGAACTCACGCTTGTATATACTCAAGGAAACAAAGAAATTGTTCACTTCCACTTACCTCTTCACACGTAAGTACATAATATACAACAAAATATATTTCACACTATATTGAATCAAAGTAGGCGTTACCTTTTTTTTTTTTGGTACCCAGGAAAAATGCTTGATACAGGGATACTGCTATTTCACGTCGATATTCTGTGAGAGGGTAGTCCTTCCCCGGTCGAGCCGGCCCATTCATGCTGAAATTAGCGATGCTCTACTACTCTACTACTATGAGCGTTGTTTGAATATTTGTAAAGTTCCCCACGACACAGAAATTATTCTTAGAGAGAAGAATTATCTACCCACACAGGTATAAGATTATATATGTATACAATAATATACATTCAACTGAATGTATACATACGTAATATATAGATACATTTAAATGGATTAACGACTAAATATTCATGATGAAAGTTTGTTATAAAACAACATAAAATTGCCTACTAAGTAGTAAGACACCTGGCACTTTGTAAAGTTCAGACGGAAACAAAAGCCAAACCATCAAACTTTTGTAGTCTCACCCTCGGTTTTTGAAAGGCAACAACGTTTCAAAATTATACTCATGTCAAGTATTTTAATTGGCTGTTGCTCATTCTGATAGCCTATCACAGCAGTTGAGATGTGTTTGATCGTCTGTTCTTGAACTTAAACCCAGAAGTTAATATTATTACAGATGAATAAAAGGTATTATTATTAGAATGTATGAGGTATCGCGAGAAGAACGCGAGAATGCTATATTTTAATTTTATGCTGTATTATGTGTGTTTAAATAGTGCGATTGGCGCAAGCCGTATTATTTAATGTACAATAAATAAACTGCCTTTGTGAAACCGGGTGTTAATCTAAAGCTTGATTAGACGCCATCCTGATTGTACAGCTGATCTATAGAAGTACAATCATGAACAAACCACGCTAGTTTTAAACTTATTGTGAGAAATAGGAAATAGATTAAAGTTATAGATAGAGTATCTTATGAGCTAATATAACAAAATAACTTGCTTGCTGGCTAGTCAGAATTAGTTGTTTAATATCATAATATATTATGTTTAGTAACTGTATTGCATAACAGATTCGCTCCATTTATCTCTGCATACAGCGCCGGCACTAGCCCTTGATCAGGGTAGAGCGAGATTGTCTTTCGGCGCCCTTTGATCGACATCTTCTTCATGCGGCTTCTTCTTCGGCTTCATGTTTAATCCTAACTATCCTAATCCTAATCCTAACTAATATAATAAAAGTGAAAATTAGTTTGTTTGTTTGTTACCTTTTCACGCCTAAACCACTGAACCGATCATCCTGAAATTTTGCATATACGTTGTCAGGTGTACAGAAACGGACATAGGCTACCTTTACGAGGAAAACAATAATAACGTTCTTATGATAATAGATGGCGCCACGTGTCTTTCGAATCATGATTGAATTATATTATTATATATTATTACAAGCAGAGTACAACATGAATTGATTGTCAAATTCTAAATTAACGCGAGCGAAGCCGCGGGCAAAAGCTACTAAATAATTATTTCAAAATGTGCAATTTAGCGTTTATATTTTCCTAAATGTTTTTCGCATTTGACTCTTTGGTGCTCCTCGCCATTTAGCGCCTAGAGCGACTACCGACGACGCTGTCCACATAGAGCAAGTTGCTGAACCAATTCTATGGATATACATATGTTTAGGCTGCAAAGAGGAAGATGATAGTACACGAAGTAACGAAAGGAAATAAATATGTGATTGAGCCTCTGGCGCAGCTCTCTCCCTCTCATGCCGAGCGAAAGGCTATAAAATACTTTTCGTCCAGATCAGTATACAAGAAATATGGCGGAAAAAGCTAAGTTTGTTGTCTGAAGGAACCAGATTTTTTTTTCTGCTTGTTAAGGTCACTTCATAAATATAATTGAAGCGATCGTTCAATTTACTCTCCTTATACCTGAGTGTGACAGGCGTGAGTGCACTTAAGTATTTTGTAACTCTTGTCTTGTCACATTTGCTGCCTTCGGACAACAAACAAAAACAATGCGAGGAAGCTTCTACGGTAATAGCGAGACCCTGAAAGTGATTGTAAATAACGCATCTCTTTGACAAAGACATATCCGTGACATATCCGTTGTAATCATGTATTATAGATAATTCAAACGAAACAAGACAGAGCTGATGGCCATTTTATTATCCACAAGCCTCAGCCCGCGGTTTCGTCCACATGAAGCCCACTGAAACGCGTTTTGGAATTAGAATGGTATATAAAAAATATAAAATATTCTATGGTTATAAAATATTTATTTTAGTCGTTATCTCTCTGAGTGCCAACGACCACAAATCCGTTTATTGGTTTATGCGTGATCAAGTACAAACAACGGACTCGATGGCGTAGAGGTTAGCGTAACCAACTGCCACGTCTGAGATCGCGTGTTCGATTCCCGCACAAGTCAAACATTTGTGTGCATGGACATGGATGTATGTCTTGGTTTGGATGTTTCTATGTATAATATGTATATATTTACAAAAAGAAGTATATATGTATCGATATCTATTGTCTAGTATCCATAGTACAAGCTCTGCTTAGTTTGGGCTAGATGGTGTTGCGTGTAAGTGATAGAATATTACCTATATTATTATTATTATTAAACATCGTAACAAATTTATAATAATAATCAATAGAATTTAAATTGATGAGCTTGTCAAGATAGATAATAAGTTCATATTTTATAGACAATGTACAATAATTAGCAACAGCGCCAGTTATCATCAACTACCTACTTGAGCGACACACAAAGATTATACACTCTTTAGCATCTACGATAAACAGGCTCTAATAGAGATATTCTAAGCAAACCCCCGACACTTAATTACGAAAGTTTTGGACCAATCATCGTACGTCTGAGCTCATGCATCTGAACAAGAAGTCTACTATACGAAAGCAACGTATAAGTACGTCTCATCCACGTAAGCCGTGACAGCCGAATGACGATGATGATGATTTCAGTACTGCTAGTCTTTGTTTGTTCTTTCGATGTAACTGCCTCCGTGGCGCAGCGGTAGTGAATGCGACTGCTGTGCATGAAGTCTCGGGTTCGAATCCCGGGTCGGCCCAACAAAAATATATTGGGTTTTTCTGTTAAGAAATCTCAATAGCAGCCCGGAATTAGGAAGTTAGCGGTGTTAGACACCCCCGTGCCTCGGAAAGCACGTAAAGCCGTTGGTCCTGCGTCTGAGCTCTCTCCAGTCGTGTCGGATTGCCGTCCCATCGGATCATGAGAGTTAAGGAACAGAGAGTGCACTTGTGTTTGCGCACACACTTGTGCACTATAATATCTCCTGCTCAGATGGCCAGTCTCTGTCAAGACTGGCCGCCGTGAACCTTTAATTACTTCTTACGTCAATCATGGCAAAGTGATATGACGTTCTATTCTCGTGGTCGATTAAACAACTTATTTCTCAATAACAACAACAGGAACCACTAATGAGGTACAATATGGCACTGTAACAATTTTATTAGCAGTAACCTTACCAAATATTGAGATAATAATACTGTATAGTACTGTCATGTAGAGCAACCTTCGGATGTTGAGCAATAATGTGTATTGTTACATACCTATGTATACATATTATGTTTAGTGTGTGCTTCTGACTAAGATTTATATCATGGTGAATTGAATGCCTTGCTGATATTGTGTTGTAAGCACGAGTGTTAGCTATCAGTCACGTGATCATAAGTTCGCCTGAGCCTGAGTGTTAGCGGTTATAGCCTTTGAACGGTTGCAAAATCAGAGGCATTATTCATAGTTGCCGACAAATTATTAATGAAGAAAAATATCTCATAAATAGCTATATACCTATTCGACAATTTATAAATTAAAAAGATGCAAACTGCTACGACAAAGAAATACCGTTGACGATGATCATATCTATGTATATACATTTTCATTCAATCATTCGTTTCAGTCATTGGTTAACAACACAAAATCGATCTAGCCGTTTAGGATACAAAGTGTCCAATTGAAATAGACATACATATATCAGAATAAATCTAAAGAACCATGCGGACAAAGTTGGTGGCCCAACAACAAATAAACAAATATAACAATATCAAAAGCGATTTGATATATAACGTAGTATCATATTACACAATACAATATCAATATAAGAATACAGCAATGGTCACGGTTCGACTCCTCAGATATTCAAAAGATTGTCATTGACATTATTAAGATTATTCAAATGCGACGTACAACAAGTACGGCCACCTCCAGTTATGGCCTTAATATGATATAATATTTAACCTTAATCTAAATATAATAGGTACTGTAAACAAATCTTCTCATTTCTCCTTTATTAACGTTGGGTTAGCACAAAACTAGCGTATAGATAAATCAGTGGGTTCAGAAAGATCCCTAACAATCCTTTCTGGATCAGGTGTTGGTAAACTACTATGAAAGAATATTGAAAACGAAAATTGCATGCCTCTCCAAAGTCTCCAATATGTTCTTGTATGTGCAATATTTCGCGAAAAAAAGTAATGTAACAAAACGTAGATAGCAAAAGATCAATTCTACTCGGAGTTATATAGACAGACTAAACTCGAAAAACACAACATCTGTCAGCCTTGCGGTAAAAAAGAAACTCCCGTAAATTATTTCTTCTCATATATTTTCATAAGATTTCTCACTCAACAAAAAGATATAAGCCAAAACCAAAATTGATCGTAAAATCTACATCAAAAGTGAGCAGGCAACATAAAATATATTCCTTCTCAACATAAAAGCATACTTTTATACAATTTTCACGGCAATTCCCATTGAAACGCTTGTCGTCTTCGGTTAACAATAGATCTATTGTCGTATTCATTACATTTCACTTTCGCTGCGCGCGCGCCGGTCAGTCAAGGTCGCGGCGTGAACCAATCGCGAGCTTTTGTGTCGGTTAACTTCGGAACTATTCGTGCTTGGTCCTTTCACGGCACCAGGATATACAAAGTACTTTTATGTATACATTTTTTGTTTTATATGTCAATAAATCAGGCCCGTTTAGATTAAATATATCGCGTAGATTTTAACGTTGTCAGTATTGAGAATCAGTTCAAATTTTATTTCCTTCTATTATATAATGCTTGAATTAGAATAGACTCACGCCTGTTCCTGAAAAGATAAGCAGAAGTATGTTACACGCACATTTTACCAGGTATAGTTAAGTTTCCACATAATAGAGCCAAAACACCACCTAAGTTGATACAATTTTTATGACAGCTGGGCGTTTTGCATTGTGCCCAAGAAACGTTGCGAAAATTAACACTATAACGGTATGATATTGACACAATAAAATGCCGGTGCGTTGGATTCAAATAAAACTGCGTTGACAGCCGTGAAAAATTTTGACAGACTGCGACGTTTTCCAGTACTCAACATACGAACGAGATGATAAATGTAAAAACGGTATCGTGTTCCAATAAAAACGGTAATTTTAGTCTATTTGGAATTTATGGACTGCCGCGTTGGTCCTGTGGCATGAGTTTATGATTATGTATGCAGTCGATCGTGAGGTTCGGGCAAAGTGTTGGGTTTTTCTGTTAGGGAATTCTCATTAGCAGCACGAAGTATGTAAATGTTCCGGATACATAAATTTATTATAAAATTGTGTTCAGTGCCTCGGAGGCGCAATGGTAGTGAAAGCGACTGCTGCAAAGTCTCGGTTTCGATTACCGAGCCGGACAACTGTTATTGGGTTTTTCTGATAAGAAAATCTCGGCAATTTTCCTTGAAATATTATTTAAAATAAAAGAAGTTCAGAATAAGTTCATAGTCGGTGACATGTCGGTGTATAAACAAAATTTTAACAAAAAAGAAAACCGACTTCAAATAAGAATATTCTAAAACTTAAAATGCACTAAAAAGTTAATAAATAATTGCATATTCTTGTGAATAATTAAATTATTGTTATTTTTGGAGTCGGTGTCAGCCGCCCGCGCCACGTGCTGCGTCTATGTTACACACATTGTGCATGCCAATGTTATGTTATGATTATAGTAAGACATCTCATGTTTAATTAGTTACAAACCTACCTTGACTGACACCGACTCCAATAATAACAATAATTTAATTATTCACAAGAATATGCAATTATTTATTAACTTTTTAGTGCATTTTAAGTTTTAGAATATTCTTATTTGAAGTCGGTTTTCTTTTTTGTTAAAATTTTGTTTATTTCTCGGTTTTTAGTTGCCAACCTTGCCAAATATGAGAACATCATCAATGTAGCCAAATACGCATTATTAAGTATAACTCGAAAACGAATGGTTAAATCTTGATCAAAATTAAATGGGACCGTACAGGAAGTACCAGCTTTCCAATAAAAAAAAATCATCAAAATCGGTTCACCCAATCGAAAGAAACGAGGTAACAAACATAAAAAAAAAAACCAGTCGAATTGAATACCTCCTCCTTTTTTGAAGTCGGTAAAAACACAAATGTGTCACGCCTATATTCCTAAGAATTACATAATATGTAATTCTTTAATACATATTATGTATTATTCGAAGATTCCCGAAATTATATAAATCTATACTAATATTATAAAGCTGAAGAGTTTGTTTGTTTGTTTGTTTGTTTGTTTACTTGAACGCGCTAATCTCAGGAACTACTGCTCCGATTTGAAAAATTCGTTCAGTGTTAGATAGCCTATTTATCGAGGAAGGCTATAGGCTATATATCATCACGCTAAGATTAATAGGAGCGGAGCACCAATGAAGAATGTTTCAAAATCGGAGAGTATTTTTTCCTTTTGAGAGGTTCCGCTGCGTGCGCTGCGTAAACAGTTAAAGTTTCGCAAAAATCATGTATGACAGAATTATTCCCCTTTAAAAGTTCTAAAAAAAAGTCCGTGACAGCATATGTCTATCTTTTAAGGTTGCCTCACTATAACTATTTTTATGCTAACGAAATTTGTTCTAAAATAATGCATTATTTGCGAACGTATTTTTATAAACATGATATTAATCCTTATCCAAATAAACACGTTATTCATCACAAGTATTTAATTTAAAACAAAATTGCCCTTTACATCATCCGATTTCAATGAATATCTTAGGAGATATAGCAGTTTTAAAATAACATCGCAGCAAAATAATTACCCATTACAGACATAGTACAAACGATGTTTCTCATGGTTTATTCTGCGTGATTACTACTGGTTCGATTTGAAAAATTCTTTTAGTGTTGGATAGCCTATTTATCGAGAAAGGCTATAGGCTATATAACATCACGCTACGACCCACGGGGGCGGCGCAGTAACGATAAAGGCGGGTGAAACCGCGGGAACATCTAGTAAAAAATAAACCAATAAATGTAGGTGTTATATATTTGTCTATCTGTATGCACTTTAATCTATACCTAATTGATCCATATCATACAACGTTTTACAGCAAAATATAAATTGCGTAAACGAGACTTGAACAGAATAAAATAAATAATAAATAGATTCAATGATGGTATTTCTATGATTCATGAGATTGCGGAAGTAGGGCTTAATCTAAAGTAGTCACAACAAACGACCTCAAGAAGTAATACAGGTTACCTAAGGCTAACCAGTCGTTAGAAAGAGGCTTCGGTTATATTATTATGTCGTACTATATCTGACATATTTACAATACTACGATAATGAATACAAGTATTTTAATCTATACTATATTAATGTTATAAAGCTAAAGAGTTCGTTTGTTTATTTGTTAGTTTGGTTGAACGCGCTGATCTCAGGAACTACTGGTTCGAATTCAAAAATTATTATAGTGTTGGATAGCCCATTTATCGAGGAAGGCTATAGGCTATATAACAACACGCTACGCTGAATAAGCTGGTATTACGTTCTGTTAATTAGTAGGATTTCAATTTTCCCATCCCTCTTCAAGCGGCACTGTGCTATTCTCGATTGGTAATACTTAATGAATGCTGAAAACGTCCATAGATTACAGTGACTGTTTACTGTCAGGTGTAGACGCGTTGTAGCGTCAAAGGGCAAATATTTTCTTTTACAGGCAGAAACGTTTAAATGTTTCTCAACAAACATCGTTTGGAAATGAGCGATAGATATAGTAGTTATAGATTCGAGCCGGCAAATCAATGAAGACAAGTACATCGTCTTTATAGATTTTCCACATCAAATTCTGTAATTGCTTACTCATTGTCTAATGGTGTTTTGAGTTTTCTTTGTTGTTCTGTAGCACAGAATACTAAAGCACCAAATACTACCTTGAACATAAGACGACACAATCAAGTTCTAGAAGAATCAAGACGGTCACATACTGTTGCGTTTTTCATCGAATGTATATGCATAAGTACTGTCTAGCTAACCGAGGTGCTGCTAATTTATGCAGTCTATAAAGAACTGTAAAATAAGTTGGCTGGTGATAGAAAGTACTTGTTAAACGAGAGTAGTACGAATTGGTGGCGCAGTGGCAGTGAATCCCAGGTCAGACCAACAATGGTTTTTGTTTTTTTCTGTCAAGAAATTCTCAACAGCAGCCCAGAATTATAAAGTTGACGATATTACACACCCCCGTACTTCGCCAGACACATAAAGCTGTTGGTCCTGCGCCAGATCACTGTCCGATCGTGTTGAATTACCATACGACTATGAGAGTGAGGGAAAAATGCACACACACACTTGTGCACTATAATGTCTCCGGCGCAGGAGAGCCGGTCTATCTTGAAATTGGTCGCGATGACCAAAGATCGGTCTGTAGAACCTTATGCATTAAACGCTACTTTTCTAGCACGTCATGCTCTGCAGGCCTCGCGCAGTTGTCCCAGTGCAAACGTTAGCAGCCTGTAAGAATTTTGCAGTTCCTTAGAGCGATCTTTGTGTACTGTATGATTGCTAAAGCTAAGCAAGACTACGGTGTAAGTGCGCACCTAAATCTTCTGTGTCTGTATCCGTGCATCCGGGCGCGGAAAATTAGTCAAGTAAGTAGAGTTCTTTTGCTCTCTCTCAGATTTAAGAGACATTTTATGTACTATTTAAGAGGCAAAAAAGTTAACAGTCCATTAACTTTTTTGCCTCCTCCTCGTTTCCGATGTCTTAACTATGATTGCTTATTGCGACACTAGGCATATCTTGCAAATCCCTACAAAATAGAGTTTCTGCAATTGCAATGGACTAAGACCGGTATTTCTACATATAGCACGAGACAACGCCTTTTTAAGAAGTTCTGGCAACTCTACGTAATAGGACCACAGTTCAAGGTTATTTATTTTCAGTATTCTGTAAAGATATTGCACCTTTTAGGTCGCCGCAGTTGTGCACTATCTTTCTTACGCCAGCAGGGTTGGCCGTAGTGCAAATATTTGCCCTAGAGACTATATTTGAATATATCTATGTGAATGTTACTATATCTGCGTGAGAATATCAAATGGCGTGCGTCTGTAGTTTGTTTGCTGAACCTTACCTTGAGCCCTATGCATGTGATCTAAATATTACCATGTTTTGCGAGCTTTGGCAATACTGTGGACTGGTTTCTGACCCTACTATCGAAAGTCATATGAATTCTAAAAATCAAAATGGGTAAATTAGTTTCTTACTCAGGCTTTATATTGATAAGTATCCCTTGCAAGTTAGATTAGACACCAAATTCACTTATTTACAATTGCGCATTTAAACATTTTTGATGTTTATTACATTTTATAGCTTACGTTCAAACTTACATTACAAATTCAAAATTAAACGACTTCATACGGATTTCATTGTGACTTATTTATTACATAATTTTCAATTATTTCTATAATATTAAACTTAAATAGTTAATATTATAAAAGTAATTTACAATTAAGAGGAAACACAAGGGCCGTTATTCCATACAAACGTAGTCCCCTGTTTCTTCCCTAGATAATGCCAGGAGAGCAGTAATTTTTATCCAAAAAATATATGGGCTCTATTGGCATGTTCCTATGTTTTCCTTTTCATAAATTGATTATTAAAAGAGACATGCGCCTTCAAAAACCTCAAAAATTTACCAGATTTGCCGTTGTGTTCAAACACCCAGAAAACAAATTTGACTAGATTATATAAAAAAAGGAAAACAGGAATACGGCCAAAGTCTTTCTTTAATTTTTAATGAAAAAGTAGTTAAATCGGTATAGTTTTGGAGAAGGAATAAGGGGACTACGAAATTGATTTTGTGTACTTTTAATAGGCCCTTAGTGTTTCCTCTTAAATCGCGCTGAAGTCTTTATAAAGTATGTAGTTTAATATTAATGTGTAACATTCGCACAACATTAGACAATATTACAATACAAGTAAATCTAACGCTTGAATTATAAGTATTTATTACGAAGTAGGTATATTAAAAACATAAATTATACACTTCACTTCGGTCAACATAGTCATAACAACATCAAACATAAAAAACGTGAGGTTGCTCATGACTGCAGGTTACTTTGTTTTGCTACTCGCAATTAAGCCATTACATACAAGTTTATTTCTCAAGCCGATCACAATAAGCTTCTATCTTTGAACAGCGCATTCACGGTGCCACAGTTTGATTCAACATACTGCCAATAGAGGGCGTGGTGTGATGACAAGGTCGCCCGGCTCCGGGTCGGTCCGTCTGCACGTCACTATCTGTGTAACATGCTGGGATAACTCGAAGGTCGAAATTGTTCTAGTTTTAAGAACGTCAAAGTTAGTGAGCTGATTAAGTAGTTAGTATTAGTAGTAGTTACAAGTGTGACTGTGCAGTTTTATAAGTGATCCCATCACTGCTGCCAACGAGTGCTTAGGTTTGATCTTTACATGGATCAATTTGTGTGATCCACAGATAGTTGAGAATATGAGCTAGAGACTAGGGAATATAAAGCAGTTTTTAAAGAAAGGCGGAAAGTTGGAATTCTTATTATAGGAGAAATCATTTCCGACTCTAATGATAAATGGCTACTCTAATAAACCTAATGGCGATCTTACAGAGCTGCAGTGAATATCAATAAATCAGAAAGGCCCTTGGGTTATTGTTAGGGTTTCCCCACTATACCGTATAGTTAATTCTTATAATATTAATTTCAACTCTGTAGATATTACGGCGATTCGTCCTAGCACCTTTAAATGTGATAATATCATGAAGCTCCTAATATAGTTCTTATAGATTTTATCATATTTGTTTAACGCTTAAAATATTGCAACATGTAAGCTGTGGTAAACGGTGTTGGTGACACAATTGTCAGCACCTTGTAAAAATGACTCCTTGTCTATATGTTTTGCTGTCACTAATTGTTTACCCAAATAAAGAGAAAAAAAAGAGCTTTAGAGACTTCACCTATGGCGCTCGCATAGTGATACAAGTGATTGCCTCGATACTGCCACCGCGCTGAGTGTTTTGGGTACGATCCCAACACGAGACAGACATTTGAGTGATCGACAAGTAATTATTCCAAGTCTGGATGTTCTTCTTGTCTATTGTCTGAATGTTTGTAAAGTTGCCCACGACACAGGAATTATTTCTAGTGTATAGTATGAGTATACCCACGACACAGGAATTATTTATAGTCTATGTTCTAGTGTTGTATTTTCCAAAGTAAAGTTATGTATTACCAGATGAGCAGCGATAGCTCAGTGGGGAGACCAACAGACTGCAATGCAGAGGGTCTCGGGTTCGAACCCACGTCACGCACCTCTGACTTTCGAAAGTTATATGTCTTTCCGAAATTATGTGCGTATTGATTGACAATTATCGCCTGCTCCGTGCCTCGGAAAGCACGTTAAGCCGTTGGTCCCGGCTTCTATGAACATCTATGGCAGTCGTTATTGGGAGAGTGTCGACACAAAAGATCCCACTGGGTCGAAGTGTCGCCGGTCTGCATTGACTGGCCCCAAGATAAGATATGTATTACCAGAAACAAAATAGATTGGTCTGACTTCAATGTTCTTAAGAGCTTATATAAGTTGCCTGTCTGTCTATTCCAGGTTTGAGAATATACGCCACTGCCATTCACCCTGACATTTCGATTAGGTTCCACTGGCCGTGGACACACGCTGACATAATAACAGTAAATACCTAAAGCGTGTTAATTGTCATCTCTTATTTACGTATACCACGCAACGGAAGTCGTGTGTAAATTGTACGAGTTTAATTATATCACACACACTTACAACAATGTATACCCTTGACATATAAATTATAATCTACTAGCTTTTGCCCGCGGCTTCGCTCGTGTTACTTTAGAATTTGACAATCATTTCGGGTTATACTCTGCTTGTAATAATATAATTCAATCATGATTTGAAAGACACGTGGCGCCATCTATTATCATAAGAACGTTATTATTGTTTTCCTCGGGAACAGTAATTTTTTTCGGGATGAGGTAGCCTATGTCCGTTTCTGTACACCTATCAACGTATATACAAAATTTCAGGATGATCGGTTCAGTGGTTTAGGCGTGAAAAGGTAACAAACAAACTCATTTTCGCTTTTATAACATTATTTAGGAAGTTAGGATTTAGAATACGCTTGAAAGCCTAAAGTTTTACTTCGTTCCGCTGCCAGCTGATCATTTTAATAAGGAGAAAGTTCTAAATTCTTTCTTAAATCCTGTTTTTACGACTGTTCATATTATAATAGTGACCAAAAGGCGTGCCCATCAAGTCATAATATATCTACGTATAATAGGTTCTGATTGTCTTATGTTACCATCAATTTTAATGAATTTACTGTTGATATTTACTATTGCGTCTAAAATAACTCACAAAACTAAACACTTTTGACTGCACGAATGGCGTAGTGGTTTAAGTGAACGCCTCACAACCATGAGTTGTGCATCATACAGTTTTACATTATATAGTTAAGAATTATTATCCTATTTACCTTATTTACCATATTAGTCTTGCTTGATGTTATTAATTATACATACTGTTGAATTTTAATTGTACTTTGGTTTTGTTTATGTCTATCACAATACGTTTTTTTATTTTGTATAATTTTTCCATTACGATTTTATTTTATCTACACTATAATTTTGTACTCGGCTCAAAACCGCTCTATGTAAGAATTGATTTTGGATGAATCGGCCTTATCCAACAATTTCCCGCAGGACAGACTTAGCCTAGTGCGGGGAATTTAATAGATTCAGAAAAATTGTGAACAATGTAAACATATCTTGAATTTTTAAAACCTGTTCTGTATTATTTGTAATTTTTATGGCAATAAAAAAATATTATTATTATTATTATACAAAATGTAGTTCTGTGTGGAGATCTGACCACAAGGGAAAATCTGTACGAATATTATAAAGCTGAAAAGTTTGTTTGTTTGTTCTAACGCGCTAATCTCAGGAACTACTGGTTCGATTTGAAAAATTAATTTAATGTTGGATAGTTTATTTATCGACGAAGGCTATAGGCTATATAACATCACGCTACTACCCATGGGGGCGGCGCAGTAAGGATAAACGCGAGTGAAACCGCGGAAACATCTAGTAATGTTATATAGATACATTGAATTATTGTTCCATGTCTAGGTGTTCTTCGTGTGCTTCCATGTTTGTAATGTTCCTCGCGACACAGGAATTATACCTGGCATGGCAGCAGTGAAGTGAGCATTTAAAATACTACGCCATTCCACTGACACAAAACCTAGCAGAAAGTAATTATTGTTAGATGACGTGCATCACTTGTTGACGGAATGTGTCCGGTATCAAACGACCCGGGAGTCATTGATGAGGACTCATAACCTGAACAGAGTAAATATTGGCATGTTTCATAGTTTGCTTTCATCACCTCTCTCCGAAGCATCGATAAACATGTTTATGGTTTTTAGCCCGCATCAATGAAGTCAGGTTATTAGTTTTTAAAATCATTTATTTCTGTATACTGCATGTATTAAGTTACGATGGAATTAGCATATGCACTCATGTATAAAAATTCCTTAAATAAATAAAAAAAAAACACTTATTATTATAGCTTGAAACGGTTATTTTACTTAACGCGTAGAGATGTGCGATTTCATAGTCTAGTAATTCTATACTAATAAAAGGTTTACCTATTACTAGATATAATGGTATTGTGTGGCAAAGCCTTCACAGACCGATACAATAGTGTTGTGTGCTGGAAGAACATCCAATGACTTCGACAAATTCGACCCACGTGTAACTTTTCAACAAATTGTGAATTTTCTATAAGCACCTAGAATAACATAAATTAAGATACTTCTACCAATCTAAAGTCATTTCACCAGGAAGTAGCGAATGACCGACACTATTTAGAGCAACCGATTAAAATCAGGCACTGCTCAAGGTCTGAAGGTCGCTGAAGTCCGGTTTAATTTAAATTTTATGCGTCACTAGTTATTGTATAACACTCTGTCTAATGGATTCATTAACAAATGGTCAAAGAAAACTTATTGCTAATGACAATAACCTTTTAGGATATTCCAATATCACTCTCGGTAAAAGTAGTAGAGCCTCGCTGTTTTCAACTTCAATGGGCTGGCTCAACCGGGTAAAGACCACCATCTCACAAAATATCGACGTGAAATAGTAGTATTCCTACTGTTGTGTTTTGTTCGGTGAGTGAGAGTGCCGGAGGCCCAATCACCCTCTTTCCCCCTTCCCGCTACTTCTCCTTCCCACTTCCTTTCCTAAAGGGTTGGCAACGCGCAAGTGATGCCTCTGGTGTTGCAGGCGTCTATAATCTACGGTGACCACTTACCATCAGGTGGGCCATAAGCTTGTTTGCCACCTTAGTTGTAAAAAAAAAGTAGATTTGAAGCGATAGAAGAGAATGATATTCAGCGACAGAGCAACATAAGAATGTCTTATGTGAAGGAAATTATTCATAAGACATTAGTATATTTGTTTTACTACAATAAAATTATATTAATGTACCCAATTCTTAAAAATATTGTCGTAGTACTAACGGGCCATATATGCCCGAAGTGCAGGTTTAACTGAACTGCACAGAACGCTGGATAGCCTTTACATAATAACATAATGACTGAAGCACAATCCATATGCACTAAAGAGTAATGAGCAAGATATTGTATCTACCCATTGCCAACTTATTTACAACATTTTCGTAATTTAAAGTCTCTTTTTACCGGCCTTAATTAATTAAGTTCGGCTTTATTTTCTTTCATACTTATTATTTCTTTTCATACATATTATAGGCATTTTAAAATATGTGTGAACTAGGTCGACATAATATACATAGAATTTAGAAACAATATTTATATCTGAATACGTTAGTCATAAGAGCCATCTCATAGAAACAATAAAGGTTACAAAATTAAATATTAAATCAATACGTATAAGAATGCATAGTACAATGGCTTATCTATTATCGAAATTTATTAATTTATATATCAACACGTGATATGTAAATGATACGTACTCGTGCAAAAATTAATCTACGAGATACATTTGAAGGTCAGTGTAAGACCGACCAACAATGCGTCACTAGCCAAGTACCTACTTTGATTGTTAATCTGATATCTGTCTTAGCTAGATCATTATACTCAGTTTAAAGTTACGTATTCTTAGAAAAATAAAATCTTTTAATAATAAATTGTCTAAGTGAGATCGCAATGCTATTCCGTAAGATCTCACTATCAAACTCACTTTGAAATTCGCTGTGGAAACTGATGCTTTACTAGAACAACAATATTGATAATAAATTATTATCATGGTTACTAGCAAAGTGACGGTAAAGCCTTTTAAAAACATCATGGCATCAGTAAGAAGGACAACAGTGAATCTACTGTTATTGAAAGTAAATACTTGCAAGAAACACACAGCAACACTTTGATGTTTATAGACTTCTTGAAGACGAACTCTGCTTTACGCCTGTACATCTTCAAAGGTATAACTGACGTTTTTTATAAAAATAAAACAAAAACCGAAAATACATACATTAATTTATACAAACTGGCGTTACCGATGCAGTGCGGTTAATACACATCGAATCAAGAAGATTGATCGTATGACATAATGAAAAAGAAAAACTAAAAATATCTTATCTTTGACTTTTGTACCGAACCGTCAGACCATAAGTCCCAGTCGGTCCCAGTACACGTAGCCATCTTTTTTCTTACGTAACAATAGATTTAGTGACACTAATAACTTTTCCGTCACGGTTGAATTATTGTAATAATAATCCTCGTAACAAAAAATATCTTTAATTCAATCTGATCTTAGTTTCGGAATAAATCTAGCAAGTAATTGAAATTTTTATCATTCAATATTCTTTTTGGGCTTAAGTAACCCATGGAATTGGTAAGTAAAGTAAGTATTTGTCAAAGTCAAAAGTAAAGTAGCGCGTACAGTGCCGGATTAAGCAAGCGCGGGGCCCGTAGCAAATTCTTTCGGATAAGAGTGCTTGCATATACATCAGACTTTTTGTAGAGCTGATTATTGGGCCGACTGAAATTCTACACATTTATACGAGCGACTTTATGTAGAACTTGTGCGTTTACCGTATGAAATTCGGTGTTTTATTTACGCCAAGGAAATAGCCGGTTACCGATTGTCTGACGTGGATTGTCTGTGTAGGAAAAGTTGTAACATTTCACGTTTTTGTGACATCAAGTAAATTCAATATACCACATCTTAAGTAATAAGTTTCACTCAAAAAATTACGCTCAGGCAGAGATGAGTGGACTTAAATATGCGGGGCCCCCTTTCGCGCGGGGCCCGTAGCAATTGCTACTCTTGCTACATGGTTAATCCGGCACTGAGCACGTATTATACCTTGTTAAGGGAAATGCATCGCAGCAAAGTACTATCCCAGTCTATTAAGTATAGCGATATATTTTACAATAAATATATTGTATGAGATAGGTACTTATCGAAAGGGTAGAGGTGTATTACAGACATATTACCATATTGTCGGCTTCGATGGCGTAGTGGTTAGTGTAACCGACTGCCACGCCTGAGGTCGCGGGTTCGATTCCCGCACAAGAAGAAACACCCAAACCAAGTCAAACATCCATGTTCATGCACAACATTTGTGTGCATGCACATGGATGTTTGACTTGGTCTGGGTGTTTCTATGTATAATAATTATGTATGTATTTACAAAAAAAAAGTATATTATTATGTTTATCCATTGTCTAGTACCCTTAGTACAAGCTCTGCTTAGTTTGTGCTGGATGGTGTTGTGTGTATGTGGTAGAATATAGTGTATATTTACCATTGCGAAGGTCTTATGAAGGTCTTATATTTGGCTAATAGAGCGAGAGGAAGCTAAGAAATTCTTGATACAAAATCCCAATAACATTTGCCCGACTCAGTAATCGAATCCGAGACCTCATGCATAGCAGTTGCACTACCGCTGCGTCACCAAGGTACTAAAAGAATTGTAGTTTAACTCTATACATCTATGTTTCAATAATAATAATAATATTCTATCACATATATACACACAACACCATCTAGTCCATACTAAGCAGAGCTTGTGCTATGGGTACTAGACAATGGATAAACATACATATATACTTTTTTTTGTAAATACATACATATTACACAATATTACCTAAGTATATCTTATTTAAAGATGGCGACGTTATATTTTCTTAGAATGTGACGTCAAGGTAGATCGCTTTAGCGCCATTGTCCTAACACAAAATATAACACTTGAATAGTATTGTACGAACGTTTTTGCTCATTTACGTATTATGTATATATTAAATGGCGGTCGATTGCTTCCCACGCCCCGTCACCTCGCTTTTTGCGATAACACTACTTATATCGTGATCATTGGACTAAATTCGTGCTGCTATTTTTTACTATCAATATTATTATATTTGTTTGTTTCCTTGTAAAGTAAGTAATATTGATTTAGATAATTGACTGGCTAAGTACCTACATTTTTCAGAAATAAATGCTAGTACCTAATATAAAAATTAAGGAAATTAATGATGAACAGAAGAATTTATCTATATATTAATACGTGAAGCGAAAACTTTGGATCCCTTTTTACGAAAATTGGGCGGACGGAGGAGTATGAAATTTTGCACACTTATAGTTTATACAGAGAAAAAGTGACGAAAGCTAATATTTATATATAATATGCATTAGAAATACATTAAATTAATGAAAAAACAGTACACGCACACAACCATGCATTTGACACACGCAGTGGAAGCGCGTTACTATGGTTACATATTATATCAATATATAATGACATATATCAGCAATATCTTACAGGCAAACTTTGGTCGAATTTCGAGCACTAGGCGTCCGCTAATTTGTTATAAATTACTGATATTAGATTTATTCAGAAACACTTATTGCCCGTATTTTTATTATTTTTAAATATATAAAATAACTTCTTACATACTACTTAGTAGGTATGTAAGTAATTAAGGAAATACTTTTGTGACCCATAGACATATAAGAAGTTTGTAACCTAAAGGATTAATTCATTAAAAATAGTCTAGGATTGTAAAATAGGCCACATTCTCTTTAGTAGTTAATAATAATGATTTCATTATTATGTGAAGCATCAATATAGAAATCGTAATAAGATACCCATTAACATTGGCTTACGTTTAACTTATCACCAGATATAGTAAAATATAACAGTCAAAAATAGTAAATGATCACCAAATTGCACAGCAAAATATATTTAGAGAGATCAAAATAAGTCGACAGAGCCCCGCTTGGCGGGGCTCCTATTCTTAGGTGGGTTTAAGAAGGAACCTAACATAACCCAACCCTTCCGAGACGGAATGCAGTGATTTGAGGCGTATGTGCTCGTTATGATATATTTGAGTAAGCATATTTTGGTGTGCAATTACTATTTTTGGTGGTCATTATATTTAATCCCCTTAACATTCTACCCATACGCCCACTTAGATAACTTGAGATTCTAATATAATTATGTAAAAATTAGCGCCAAAATTAGCGAAACCATTGACACATGTCAAACAAACAAACCAAGGCAAGGGACATTGGTTATTCTGCCAGTAGAATATTACGATAACGCCGCTACGTTCCGAAACCGAAACGAATAACTTTGCCGCGAGTCGCATCGCAAATGACACATAACAAACTTAAATTTGCAACTATTTAAACGAATTTTAAGCCTTATTCGTTGGTAATAAAGGTGGTCTTGTAGCAACTGAAAGGTTATAAAGAGGCATAGTCGTCGCACATGCAGGTTGCCTCAGCGTATGACTTGTTCCAGATATGTCAAGGACTGTCGTTTTGTAAAAATACTTTCTTTCAATACTTATCTCTGCAAACTATACCGATAAAATCTTCAATTAAGTATCGGTTTTTCCACTGCAGCATATTACTTCTGATATTTATGATGCAAATGAAATTAAGTGAAATTAACTTTTATTGCGCTTATTGATGATCAATAATGAAAATCTGGATTATGATTAGTAATAAATTAATAATACAGAATTTACTTCGCTAGTTGCAGCATGAATATGATACAAGAATTTAGTTTATATTTCTAACCAACGTAGGAAAAATAACCTGCCTGATTTACCTTCGGCTTCAATAATCTGCAGCTGGCCGATGTTTCTTAGCATATATTCATGAGCGCTCTACAACTTACCACCTGATGGGCCACTCGTTTGCCAAAGAAATCGTCTTTTTCAATATCATTGATGACCTTAAGATACTGTTGAGTCAAGGCTTCACTTCATTCGAATTCCATCTTATGCACCTAGTCTACATATTCCAGTATACTCAACAAAATAGTATATAAGTAATTACCTAATTACCAATTTTGTCGGAGCGATACTATACTAGAAAAGCCGGTGAAATACAATCCTCTTACAAGCAACCGGCTTAAGAGTGGAAACACTGATACTATGTTCGCCCTTTGATTAAGAGTTCCGGACTGTTCTTAATACGTACGTCTCTCATTCTTTTCCTTACATATAATTTTAAGTTGTTTTCTTTACGATCAGCCGTAAACTCCTGAAGTATATTTATACAAATACAAACCTCTTATCTGTAAAATTAATGTACGATCCAATTCTCCTCAATTACATAAGATATAAATAAATTAGTGTAACAATGGACGAATCTATTAGATTCGGTAACGGCCCGACACCGTGAAGAGCGCGTATTGTCCCGACGTCAACCAACGGATGTTGCATAGACAAGATATTGCCGTCTATTAATTTTTTTATTGTTATGTCTACGCTTGTTTGATATTGTACATTATGATCGGGCTTTTTGTATGCGATTATATATGTGTCGGAAAGTTATCGGATAGCAAATTTGGAGCGGAACTTCTATTCACTTGGAAGATGCTTCTAGAGGGTAATTTAAATCGTGAGAAAGGGCCGTAAATACTTTAAGGGCCACTTGCACAACAACTCACTAAATACGTTTAGCACTAAATAGATTTAAAACAACGTGCTGTCGCAGTCATCTGTGTGAAGGTGACTGAGATGCCACGATGTTTTAAATCTATTTAGTGCTAAACATATTTAGTGAGTTATTGTGCAAGTGGCCCTAAATATCACCAAGACCATCAGAATGTAAAATGCTAAGAATAATTATTTTATATATAATGTGGTATTAGTTACAGTATTAAGGAATGCAATGAAAATGATCTATTAAAAAACAATATAAAAATGTATAGCGTTTAAAATTTTTGTGTAATAATGATAGAATACAGAATATAAATCAAACTAAGGATATTGCCCAAAACTAGAGCGGCCTGTGTGATAATTGGTCCGAGAGGGCGGCTGCCGTCCACAGACCACCATACCGAAGACCGCAGCCTATTAACCTGTGATTTTTTAACGAAGACAGATAATAACTAAAACCATAGACACACATATATTTTGCTACAAAAAAAATGCTGTCAATATCAAATATAAATATCAAAGATATTATATAATATCTTTGATGAATATGATCTCGTGTCATGTCAATATTACAATATCATAGTAAAAATTCATCACCATGATCTAATACTATCATTATACGGAGGAAAGAAAACAATGACATCAATACATACTCGTATCTATGTGCAATAATATAGTATGAAAATGCTATTTTCACGTGCGATCATTGCTAATTGTTGGGAAATTAAATACATCGTTCACAGATGCTTAAACATCTTCAACTATAGTGGCGAAGATTCGGCCTATTTTGCAGTCTATATCTTGGTGGTTTGGACTGCTATCCTACTCGTCACTGCTGTTATCATGAGGTCCCTCTATATGATATATCTCAAACCGGAAGGCACTGAAATTTAAGGTAAGAAAAATAATAATAATAATAATACACAAATCAAGGAGCAGCTTCTATCAGAATATACTAAGAGACTAAACTTAATATGTAAAAAACAGTTACATTCGAAAAATCTATTTAAAGCAATAAACACATTTGCCATACCCATATTAACGTATTCATTTGGATTAATTAAATGGACACGCACTGACTTAAATAGATTAGAGATTAAGACTAGAACCACACTAACTAAACACAACTACGCACATCCAAAAGCAGCAATAGAGAGAATTACAGTAAGTAGGCAAAAGGGCGGTAGAGGACTGATTGACTTGACCATGCTGTGGGAAGGACAGATTCGAAAGCTTAGAGACTTTTTCTATGATAAAGCCAAAAATAGTAAAATTCACTCAGCAATTACAGAAATAGATAATAACTTTACTCCTTTAAATCTATACAACAGAGATACTATTTTTAAAAGTTTAGATGACCACAGGCATGAAAAAATATGTAGATGGCGAGGTAAGGAATTACACGGCAGACATATACACGATTTAGAACAACCGCATGTAGATTCAGACAGCTCAAACAAGTGGCTAAAATTGGGCTCACTCTTCCCTGAAACGGAAGGATTTATGCTAGCAATACAAGATCAGGTTGTAAATACAAAAAATTATAGTAAATTTATTATTAAAGACCCTAATACACAAAATGACAAATGTAGAAAGTGTCATCACGCATCTGAAACCATCCAACATATTACAGGAGCCTGCTCATCTCTAGCTCAAACTGATTACATCCACAGACACAACCAAATTGCTAATATCGTTCACCAAAAACTAGCCGTAAAATATAACCTAATACCAAAAACTGTTCCCTACTACCAATATACCCCAAAACCAGTGCTGGAGAATAGCAGCCACAAAATATACTTTGATAGAGCAATACTTACAGATAAAACTATACACAACAATAGGCCTGACATAACTATGATAGATAAATTAAATAAACATACATATTTAATAGACATAGCGGTACCCAATACACACAATTTACAGAAAACCATAACAGGAAAAATACATAAATATACAGAATTAAAAGAAGAAATAAGTAGAATATGGAAAATGAACAAAGTATACATTGTGCCCCTGGTGCTCTCCAGCACAGGCGTCATACCCAAACACCTTCTTCACTATTTACGACAGATAGAGCTACCCACCAATCTTTACATCACTATGCAGAAGGCCGCTATACTCAATACTTGCCGTATAGTTCGTAAGTTTTTGCAGGACGAGCCCCTTTTAATAAATAATGCCCCAAATGAACCCCACTTGGCCTAGACCCGTGGTTTTCATTAAATACCGAATTTTATTTCGAGAAAAAACAAATTAAACCAACCAAAATAATAATAATAATATTCTACCACATTCACACAACACCATCTAGCCCAAACTAAGCAGAGCTTGTACTATGGGTACTAGACAATGGATAAACATACATATATTGCTTTTTTTTGTAAATACATACATATTATACATAGAAACACCCAGACCAAGACAAACATCAATGTTCATGCACACAAATAATATACTAATAATATTACTGTGTATAATCATACAATAATATAATTATACACAGTAATCTATACTTATAAATTACTGAGAGATATCATATGTACGGAAGTTCTGCTACTTCTCTAGCAGCTCAATACTAAACTTCTAAAAAGCTACTAAAAATACTAAGTATAGTTCGTCCAACGCATGTTTCATTTACTCAAATACGTGCATGTGCCTACTAGGTATTCCTTATATTTTTATTCGAATGAACCACCGAGCAAGCAAGCCTTATTTTACAGGGGTTAACATAGCTCATGAAAACTTCGAAACAGAAGTAATGTTGTTGTAAGAATAAATTAGAAAACCTTGTTGGTAGGATAAACCTGTATTTGTTTGTGCTTTATTTATTCCTTTAACACGATAAATCTGGAAGGTCTCCAAACAGATTGACCAATAACTTGAGCTCTATCAGACTAGCTATTTGCTGAGAACCGATACTCGTGGCGGTAGCTTGTGCGCTTCAAGATAATACCTAATAACGACATTCTTTATTCGTGAGGAACCGAGTACAGATAAAGACGAATAACAACTTATTATAGTAATACTGCACAGACTTCTGTTTCAGAATAGCAATCGCGTCCCCAAATGTGAAAAGCTTTTCTCAACAAATAACTATAGATACATACTAGATGGTTAAAATCTATAAGCTGATAACAACGATACGGCCTCGAGCCAAGCGACGGAGGTGCCCTGTCGTTACGGCCGTACCGAGTCAGATCAAACATACTAGATTACACACCAATACGCTTGCCCAGATATGTCTCTGGAGTGGATTTCTCATCCTGCTCGTGGTTATAAGGACTTTGTACAATAAATATCTTAAACCGAGGGTCCGAAACGAGTATTGACAGCACCACTGTCTGATTAAATATTGACTCTATTAGAATAAAAATGTGTTTTGTTGGTGCTGGTAGCAGACGAGCCAGGGACCTAACCCAATGGTTATCCTCGCCTTATATTGCAGAATCATTTCCAAGGAAACACACCAAGCCACTCTGATGTTTCATCAGATAGATCGTGTGCGTATTTGCCTTCTATGTAGTTACTGCGCATGCGAGAAACTTGTAGGTAGTTACCATAAGCTATATGCAACAAAGGAGTATTACTCATATGTTGTAATTTACGATGAAAGGGAATAAGGAAAGACAGGGGAAGAAGAAGGAAATGAACCAAGTTGGTGATTGAGCCGCCAGCGCTTTCACTCATCGTACGAAACGCTAAACTACAGATGCTGCTACTTCAGATCTGTACACTTCTGGGAACATAGTACTTTCAAGAGAATAATAACTTCCTGAGCCCTACATGTCCAGAATTTATTATCAGAAAAACTTGTCGATAGTAACGATTCGCACAAATGCGTTCCAATCTTATCGAAATACCTAATTTGTGTGGTAAAGAACACAGAGTATCTCTATCTACAGGTATAAAGGTGCGCCCTTTATACCTATAGATAGAATCAAATATAATTCTGATGCATTTTTCCAACACTATTACTTATCGCGCATGCAACTACACAAGCAAGCGAATTAGCGAACAACATAAAATTTAAGTTAATCAAATTCTGCAATAGAGTTAAACTATCTGTATTACCAAAAGAGCTAGGGATATCACTAGCACACTTACAAACCCTGAAAAAGGGTGACTGCTCATTTCTTGGCTGATAACGACCAAACCGTAACGCCCGCCGACATTTGCTAATTTAGTAACAGCGAACCAAAACATTGCTAAACACTAATTAAAACGCATTATTTATGACGTGTGACAGACGATCGCGACATACGTCCCGTCGCGTCGGCACACACGATTTGTTGCAGTATTCCACCGGTGTGGCAATCACATAATTGTATGCAACCCTCTGTAAAGCACTTGAAGTAAAATGAGCTGTTTATTCTATCGTGACGAGAATATATTTTATTCTGAGTACTAGTGACCTTAGGTACCCGGTTTACGACAAGCTACAGAATGATGGTAGTCATACTAATTGTTTTGCCAAATCCATTTTAAAGCCATTTGTTAACACTTAAGCAGTAAAGTACTCTCACATTGAGGAAATTATTTCTGTTTTACAATTTTATCTGGGCGAGTGGAAGAGCTATCCGTTGTCAATCAATCACTAGCCATATTTGTAATTTTGTGCTGCTTGTTCTTTCATTAATATTACCAGCAATTTAGGTGAGATATTGCTTTTATTTTTGTCGCCCTAGCCAAGCTAAATGCTTGTGTTAGGAGTAGGTTCAATCAGTAGTGCAAAGAGTAGCAAGCCGAGCCATGATCTGTTGATCGCAATCCAAAGCCTTAAGCATTATAAAGAAAACCTGATAAAGCCAACTTAAGAATCGAGCCCGGGACCTCAAGATCTAATCATTATGGTGCCAAATACGCTTACGGCCCTAAACAAATAAGGCAAACAGGTATTTATGACGCCTGCGTGACGAACACGTGGCAAAATTTTGTTAATCGAAATTGTAAACCTACTCAGATAAACCAGACGGCAAAAGTTTAAACCGATTTAAAAAGAAACCTTATGCTTTAGCAAAAGATTTATAATTTTAATAATTTCTTGATCAACCTAGGTTCATTCATAGTATTGCTTATTTATCAGTCATGGCATGACTTATTCATTGTCAATCTGTCTGATATATTTTGTGTTCGAAGCGGAATACTACAACTTTGGGTGCACCCAGATTCTATGACGCGGCTGACACCATCGGAAGAGTTCGGTCAACCTTTTCTATTGCAATGTTGGTTTGGGCCTTTTTTGTAATTGAATTCCGCCAATCAAATCCTAATTTGATTCTATATATCCATCCATAGTAATGATTAATTATTACGGAAGAAAATCAATACACATCATTCATAATTATATAGTATTTTATGAGTAACTTTTCGTGCCTACATAAATGCCTATTATAGCTTACAATACACGTCCATATCAGACGAAAATACTAAACGTACGCGAGATTAGATCACCTAACCACCTTGAACTTTAAAGTCCTTAGTACATCCTGATAATAACGGGTAATAATTACTGATAATAATTAACTATTATACCCGTATAGGCAATAATGTTTTGTTACTTCCTGTAAATTTTGGTTCGTATAGCCAAAAATAAAATTTTGGGTGTGTGGAATCACGATCTTATATGATCGTAATTTGAAATAATTTTGCCTAAAATGAAAAGACATTCCATAGTAGTTCTGATGATAGTCATGACTCAATAGGAGGTTACTGTAGCCTATCATCGCTTGTTATATCAGGGGCATTACATTAGCAGTGCCGAGTCCAAGGAAAAGCAATTATAGATGACGTTAAAGAAAAGAACGGCAGGGGTAGATATGTGAACCTCCGCAACTCATACATGGCCAAAAATCAGTTCGTCGTGAATCGTGAAGCGATGTGGACGATCGGGAACTATGTGGTCATATTTTGAATATGGAAACACAAAGTGCTATTTGGATGACCTGTTAAGAAATGGGTAGTATTTAACTGCACAGCAAAAAAATACTAATTGCACAGCAGTTATTATATTTAAGGATTTGGCACACTGGATGCCTTCTGCGGTCTGCGGTCAGGTCAAAGTGAACGCTGCCCGCATTATGTATGAACAATATTGTCGGTCAGGGCAATCGGTCAGCGGTCCGGGCAGGGAAACCGGTCAGCGATGCGGGCAGGGCAAACAGCGGCATTTGACTGCGTGCATCAGTGGTGATCAGTTCTTTTGTGTTTTAATCGTGGACAATGATCACCGAGGAAGAAGAAAGTTCGATCGTTAGACATTAGTTCCGAAATATCTAAAATATGTGTGTGCATTCCGTTTGGTTACGAGCGTCAAACTGGCCGTGATCGTTGCCCTGCCCGCCGCCCGCCTGCCCGTGCCGTCTGTCCGCCACCCACTGCCCGCCTACCTGCCCGTACGCGTTCTACCTACCCCCGCGTTCTTTGATCATGCTCGCACGGTCGGATCGCTTATCTATACAAAATATATAGAGACCGACAATGTTGTTCATACATAATGCGGGCAGCGTTCACTTTGACCTGACCGCAGACCGCAGAAGGCATCCAGTGTGCCAAATCCTTTAATCCCTTAAGAAATGCTTAGTGCTCCTACATTTTCGCTACATCTCCAAACTTATAAGCGTGGAATCTGAAAAGTAGATATAATATGTACACAAATGTGAGTGTATATATGTCTGCTAGACAACATTAAACGTGCCCCCTATTACGTGGGCTTTAAGTCATAGCTGGCATAATGTGTGTTACACGCAGCCGTGAAACCATGCATATAGATATTATGGCGTCGTATCATGTGGATCAAAAATTTAAGCAATTTTGGAAGGCCACCAACAAATTTAATGTTAAACCCGGCTTGCCAGACAATGTCGGAGATGCCCAAGAGCCGTCAGCAATCGCTAATATGTTTGTTAAGCATTTTAAGGTAGATGCATGTCTGAGCGTGTCTGGAGTGGTTGATGCGGGGGCTTGTTGTGATAGTGACTTAATTCGTTTTTCGTCTGCCCAAGTTACAAATGTTATTAAAAACATGACTAAGGGAAAATCACCTGGCCACGACGGTCTCAGCGTTGAGCACTTCCGGCACGCTGGACCTCATCTACCAAGAGTCTTGGCAATGTTTTATTCATTGTGTATGTGCCATTCATATCTTCCTGCTGACCTTATGCATACAATTGTTGTACCAATAATTAAAAACAAAACAGGAGATGTAACAGACAAGTGTAACTATAGACCTATCTCCTTGGCCACGGTTGCAGCGAAGGTGCTCGACGGCCTGATGGGAGCTCGTCTTGAGGGTTATGTACACTTACATGATGCACAGTTTGGCTTCCGGTCAGGTCTATCCACTGAGAGTGCGATACTGGCACTAAAACACACGGTTAGGTATTACACAGACAGGATGACGCCAGTTTACGCATGTTTCTTAGACCTTTCGCGTGCTTTCGACCTAGTCTCTTACGATGTGCTGTGGAATAAGCTAAGGGACAGAGGCGTACCTGCAGAGTTGTTGCGCATCTTCCAGTATTGGTACCACAACCAAACAAACCGCGTGAAATGGGGTGATAGTTTGTCGGGCTCGTATGGGTTGGAGTGTGGAGTGAGACAGGGCGGTCTGACCTCGCCTCACCTTTTCAACCTGTATATCAACGATCTGATCGTTGAACTCAGCAGCATGAAGATTGGATGTCGCGTAGAAGACGTTACCGTCAATAACATTAGTTATGCAGACGACATGGTGCTGCTGTGTCCAACGATAAAATCGATGAGAGCACTATTACAGGTTTGCGAACGGTATGTGCAGGCGCATGGACTGCTATATAATGTTAAAAAGACAGAATACCTGGTGTTTAAGGCCGTGGGTGGGAGGTGTCCCTCGTGTGTACCTTCTATTAAGCTTAACGGTACAGAGCTTAAGCGGGTGAGCCAATTTAAGTACCTCGGACACTTTGTAACCGACGACCTTAAAGACCAAGTAGACATCGAGCGGGAGCGCAGAGCGCTGGCGGTGCGCTGCAACATGTTGGTTAGAAGGTTTGCACGTTGTAGTACGCAAGTAAAATTAACTTTGTTTAGAGCCTACTGCCAAGTTTTCTACACGTGCAGCCTTTGGACCAACTATACGCAGCGAGCCATCAGCGCGCTGCGTGTCCAGTATAATAACGCACTCAGAATGTTGTTGGGGCTGCCCCGATTCTGCAGCGCTTCGGGTATGTTCGCACATGCTCATATCAATGACTTTCATTGTATGATGCGTACAAAAACTGTCTCGTTGCTTTGCAGACTGCGGACCAGCTCCAACTCCATTCTGAGGGTGATAGCGGGACGATACGACTCTCCTATCGTAGCTCATTGTGTCCGTAGATGCATCTCGGGCACAAAAATTGTCTTTAAATAAAATAGAAATGAAATTGTTACTAACATAGTTTCTAAGTAAAATTGTTACTAACATTATATGGATTTTTAATTTGTCTGAAATAAAACACATTTTATTTTTTTATTTTTTATTTATATATGTGTGTAAGCATAACATATCAAATAAATAACTTCAACTTAATCAGTCCAAATCAAGTGACTTTAATAAAGCTTCTTATTACTCAATGTCGATTACAAAAACCAAGTTGATAAATGGCACATAAAACAGTTTAATGACAACAGAGTCATGATTTGCCTCGCCAGTGGGAGGGCGGGGCGAATATCTCGTCGAAAATGTTACAGTTTAATACAAATCAGTATCGATCGATCTGTTATAGGATTGCTTCATTTCCAGTAGGTATAGTTACTGCTCTTTGATTTAGCTACCGTGTCACAGTAAAAAATATCTAGATCTCTATTGACTGACCTTATAACCTTTGAATTTATAACACTGTATTAATATCAGATGTTTTGATAAGATCTGTTTTTTCTTTACATTCTTTTGATGGCTTACGAGCCAGCATAAGCGCTCATAGACATGAATTGGTTCTTTGGATATAGATAAAGCACTGCCATGGAAACCTTATCAAAAATCAGCTCTGTAGTCAAAACGCTAAACTGCTTGGTTACTGAAATAGGCAGAATGGTGAACCCGCTTGGTAGAAAAATTAAGTATTCACATCAACTTTGCATTACTAATGCTTACCACAATAACAACGAAAAAAACAAGTTTGTTTATAATTTGAGCAGTACAGTACAAGTAATTGTACATAATAGACAACAAAATGATCTCTCACTCAACACAATACTTCATATCATATCTCAACATCTAACAAAATGGTCAGTCAATCTTTCAAGTAATTGTTTTAGCAAAAAGGCCACAGTTCAAGGAGTACCATTGTTCGATTAATCTGATCAGCTGTGGCCACTTCCCTGACGAGATTGAACTAAGATTGGATTAGCGACGAGTTGTGAAATTGCCAATTGGATTGGAATTATAGGATTAGGCTGTTGGGCTATTGTTGAATGTGGTGTCGTGCCGATTTAGACACGCGTGTAATTGGTCAGTTTACTAACTCATTGTGTTCCTGTATGTCAAGAGAGTCGGTTAACTAGATCAATGAGGTATGTGGCGTAAATCTACTAGAAACTATTCTCGATTAAATCTCAAGTGGTTTGGTATATGTACCGATTTGATCGTGTAGTTTTAAGGTGTATGCGATAGATAGTATTGTTACAACATATTACAGCCGAATAACCACATATGAGGCGGCACCATAAAACAGACAACAGACAACATTAAACAAACGGCCAGTCACAGGTTCAAGAACTATTTTATGGTTGTCATATTTATCTTCGGTTTTCTGCTTAGCTCAAATCTACCTTTTTTCATTTTACTAATATTATAAATGTGAAAGCTTGTGAAGTTGTTTGGATGTTTAATACTCAACCACGCGTAAAGCGTTGAACTCATTTAAAAACTGGGCTCACAGATAGACCATGTCCCAAGTTTACAATATATTATTATAAATATGATACTTTCAATCTCGATATGCGTTCTCGAAGGATACACAAAAGCTAGTGTAAAATAGTTATAAGCGTCTTTGATTTTATGATCGAAAAAATATTTTGGGAATTTCTTATCAATGAAGTTTGTCCCTTATTCATTGTTATATTTTCCAAACAACGTATGTATACAAGATACGCAGCACTATTTACTATTACCATAATTATTTTATTATGTAGACTTTTCTCACGGCAATGGAATTGACAAAGACATATCATAATGCCTCTTTTGGGAACGTTAAAGACCCTACTCAACATAGAAACATAACATAGAGTTATTTGACTGTAATCTTCTGTATGATGGCATTTCCAATTCAGGAAGGCGCTCCTAATTTGTAATGGGGTTGTGCGTCTCGTAATTTATTATATATTCCCATACAAAACGTTAATGCGATCGAAATTCGAAGTTTTCGAATCTTTAAGCAAATCGAAATGTTCGCAGCTCTGATATACGAGGGGAGGTCCAAAAGTCCGCGGAATGACAGGGAAGGATAATGAAATAAAACATCAAACTATTTTTCCTTTTCAATGTATTCTCCCTTAACCCTAATACATTTATTAGATCTGTCAAATAACTTATAAATAACGTCGAAATAAAATATTTGTCTTGGGCGTCTTAATATTTGTCTTCATCATCGTCGCAAAATTTTTCCACGCAGTTCTTTCTTCATTTTTTTCCCAACATGATCGCTTGGGGCCAGGTCTAGGCTGTAGGGTGGGTGGCGCAGTTTTTCAAAACCGCACCGGTGAATGGCAGCATGGCTTGTGTGCACGGACACTTTTTTCCATAGTGGCTAGTTTCTTCCTGATTGACTTGTTTACTCGTTGAAAACTCAAAAGCTAATGACCCGATTAGGCTGAAACTCAGTATATATACTAACAATGAGTCATTCAATTAGCGCCTACATGGAAAAGTAAACTCACCTTCACCAACCCCGCCATTCCGCGAACTTTTGGACCTCCTCTCGTACATCTGTATATTCGGATGCTGATGAATGAATAAAACTCTAACTAGTACTAGGAGAAAGACCTAAAAAACAACTTCGCTGTCGCCTGTAACAATTGTCCATCTTTAGATACATCGCCATCGTCGAGCTCGATCTACTAAACAGAGTACAGTTTCGATTATTCGATCATTATTGGAATTATATTCATCACATTTCGAATGCGCTATCAAATAATTTTCGAATATTCACATAACAATTATTATTGCACATCGCTATCTTATAACATAAAGCGGTTTTGCATAAATATCTAAAGTGCTATAGCTTTTTGTAAACGGTCTCCCATCCGAGAGTTTACTTCAGCATTCTTAGTTAACCTCGCCATTCTGCGGGTTTCGCCGAAAAACAATATCCTATTTCATTCACAGCAACAATCAATATATCGAATGAATTATCAAGGTAACTGCGAATATTTCTCGGAACAATATCATAATAAAAGTAAGTCTGACCGGTTTACTATCAAATATTAACCTTTCGGACAAAGCCGCATGGTGGAGTTGTCAAAATATGACGAATGGTGCAGATAGACAGACAAAAGATCGTCATTAATATATATAGACCTTGACCGAACATTCATAGGTAAGTTAAATAGCTGTGAGGTTTTTTGAACACCGTTTTGTTCTTGTTGTAGTGAGATTAGGCTTTAAGCGCCTTTGCATGTTTTGATTGTAAGGTAACTTTTGAATTAGCTGTAGTAATGTCTCTGCCAAAATGTATTCATAGTTTCATGCCTATATCTCTAAAGGAATAGATAGAGTTGTATTTCATCCATATTTAACCAGCTCGCCTGTTTTTAAGTCGCACGTAATAAAGGCCGAAGCTACTGGCGTATACCAGGTACATTCCAGTCCAGAATCTTGGTGAAATTTTTTAACAGAAAATTCCAATAGCACTTTCCGAATCGAGCACGGAGCCTCGCAATTAACCGTAAACATAAAAGCTACGGCACCAACGAAACAGTAGATCGTGATACACTTCTAATTCTTATCTTTTCCTTTATCGTTCATCCCGTGGCACAACTTTGCTCTTCTTTCAACAGATCTTGTAATACTCGTATAAGAGTAAAATCCCAGGTACGGCAAAGATTTATTAATGTTTTCTGTTTAATAAATTGACAATAGCAATGGATTCGCTCTTTTACGAGTGTTAAAGTAAAAGTTAATATAACACTCGTAAAAGAGATGAATATTAAAATATTATACATATTATGCGTAAATACTTGTGACCATGGATGCCTATAATAAAGTAAATATCATCTGGAAACTCGTAAAGTGACGTGTGATATTAAAAGGTAGTTAACAAATAAGTAAGCAGGTCTATTACCAAAAACAACTCAATGTGCAGTAAATGAACTAAAGGTACTATTGAATAACAGTAACCATACAATATGTTGTCCATTATCTTATTATTGTAAAGTTCATAGAAATCGAAAGGTCACGGTGAATATAAGATATAATCAGTACGAATTCTTAAAATTTAATATCTAATCTAGCGGTATATTTCTTGTTAATTTTTTACAGGTAGGTACTTGCAAAGAGGCAAACAAGCAAATGGTTTATCTAGTGCTAAGAGATACACTCGCAAGGATATCATATCGCACTCAAACGAAGAGAACATAGGAATGAGAGACGAAGGTGTATTAGGCTATAAGAATTCCAGATTTGTATTAACCGAGCAAAACGCAATAAAAGTCTGAGTACCCTTAGACTGGGTTTCTCTAAAAGGTTGGTACTTGCTCGGGCAAGTCGGCTCATTGATATCGTTATCATATAATTAGAAACGGAGCGGCCCAGTTCCTCCTCTCTTCTCTTATATCATGGTTGGTGTAACATTGTTATTACATTACTTGTGTATATGTTGGTACATACGAGTAATATTTTTATAATATGGCGTAGTGGTAGTGTATGCAATTGCTGCGTAAGGATTCGGGTTTGATTTCTAGGACAGCGAAATGCTATTGTTGTTTCTATCTGAAGCTGCGCCAGGTAAACGACAATATATCTACTGCCCGCTCTTAAGTGGCTTAAAATATAGCTTGCGAAATGTACATGTAATTCACATCTGCCTGCCTCTTCGGTTTATAGGCGTGAGATTATATACAAATATAACATTCTTATGCCTCTTTCGTCCCGAAGCATAAGTTTGCGCTTAAAATTACAGCTAATCGTGATTTTATTCTGGATCCCTGGTCGTATTCCTGGATCGGATTATTTTAATTTTTTTATTTTGCTCGTCAAAATGACCGCACTCCACCTGATGGTAAGCAGTCGTGTGGTCTAAGAGCAGTGGCCTCCACATCGCCCCCACAGTAGCCGAGGCGATGTTGAGGTCTCTACTTTGACGGCCTGAGAAGATGCTTTTTCACGCCCCGCTTAAAGAACCCAGGATTGAAGGAAGAAGGAAGGAAACACGTGCCTTGGCAGAGAATTCCATGCCTTGGTCGTTCGGCAGAGGTATGAAGTATAAAGTGATGTTGGATTTTACTGTTGGGGAATAAAGTCTTAGCACAGTCCAGCGATGCCCTGTAGACAGCAAAAGCGTCAGCCATACGTAAGACATAAAAGCGTAGTTGACTAAATGTAGATGTAATATTCCACTGACGACCCTATTGAGGATATAGATTCTCAAAAGGTATAATTATATGCATAGATTGATGCTTCTACAGGCATCAATCTATGTATATAATAATAGTTCTAAGGACAACAAGTATGTTGATTCAAACACGGAATGCAGAAATGTGACTAGTTGTGTACATTAAAATAAATGCGGTTTTTGGAGCACCTTACTTAAGTACCCTTGCGGTAAATTTCTCAATTAATTACAATATGCTGCAATATAAGTGATAGGTACCACGGCCTTGCCACCGTACTTGTGCTCTCTCTATAAACGCACGACTTTCATAAATACCTCTATGTACTATAAGCGAACCCTTATCAAGTACCCTTGTCAAGTTTATGGAAGACATTTTTCAAATGCACCCTAAGAAACTATTGAAATTTATCGATTCGACTTTGATTGAGGTTTTCAGGAGTTTGAGTCTTAGTAGACTTAGTTCTATCAGTAGTAAAACCTTGCTGACTTGCATGAATAGGCCGTCTCCAATGGAGAAATACTATCCTCTCATAGAATATCGATGGCACGTAGCAACATATATAGCATTCTATAGGAGGGGGCGTTACAGGCACAGAGGAAACTATCCCTTGGCCCCTACCTCTCGCCACCCTTACTAAGGCTACGGTAACTGCTTACCATCAGACAGAAGAGTGTGTGATTATTTGCCACTTACCTACGTGGTTTACAGTAGTCAGCGGCTTGATTCTGCTTGCTAGATATCGCTTCTATGATGTCCAGGAAACAATAAACCTTATATGAAATTAGAATTGTCTTATAGTAACCATATTAATAATATAATTAATGATTACTTGGTTACTGAAATTATTTCACTATACCATGACAGACAGCACTCATCACAAGTTTGACGTCATTATAGAAAATAATCGAAATTTGTGATGTTTGAGGATCCTAGAACAATAATACAGGCTGTGCATGATACGTGCAGGTGTTACTTTTTATGATATTACACATTATCGATATGAAACGTCCCGTAGTTCACGTTTGGTGCGCTTGCGCAACTAATTATATCACTAGTCCCTAAGCGAATGTTGACGTAAGAAAGAAAGTGATGTCCTTAACCGGAGTTGTGCGCGTGCGCAATGAATTAATAAGGTCGATTTTGCTATGGGTTGCCAGGTGATATTTAGAAATCCCCCAATTAATAGTTTATTATTATATTTCGAACCCTAGCCTTTGCCAGTACGAATTTACTTTGTTCCTGACGATAAGTTTGATCGCCTCCCCTTGTCATACTCTTTAAGCGCATCTAGTGAAATATTTTATAATTTGATCAAGGTTTATAGTAATATTTACGCAGAAATAAATGTGAAGTCCCGCGTATATTTTCATAAACTACTCAAACTTGTAAGTAATCCTGATTTATTGAACTCGCAGTATTTTGCTGTCAGTTTAAAAAGAGTACTTACTTATTGAAACTGCAAAAGACACTGAATCATGTTAAAATCATAGGTACATGGATCAGCATTCTATTGACAAGGACAGAATTTTATTGACAAGTAAAAATTTATCAAATAATATAATTGTTGAATTCTCAAGTCATTATTGTAAATGACACGATAGTACATTATGTATTAAAAATACATATCATTCAAAACATAGAGACGTTACAATTATTATAGTATCTGTTATTTATTATACTTTACACAATAACATTTTGTTATACATACTTATGTATGTAATTCCGACTTAATGAAAAATAAAAAATAGGTATAATTACTTAAACGAACCTGGCTAATTAACAAACAACTTCATAATTTTATCCCACGCATAATAAAATTACGTATAACCATCTAGAACTATATACATATATAAACATCTAGTTTGATCTTTGTTTCAAAGAATACATATATAAAACCTCTGACGATAAGTTATTGTGATTATATACAATAAATTCTTAAGATTTCATAAAAAAGAGGCATGGATTAATGTATACTACCGTTTATGTTTATACAGTGACTATGAAGAGGCTCCTTTATTACTTTAATTATTTTGTCCTGAAATTATTTTAATGTGACCTTGTTTTCATCATTCAAACTTGTATTTATATATTTTGTGTTAAAACTAAAACGTAAACATGTAACTACTTAACCTACCAAACAATAGACTTTTATTACACTATTGTAATTTTATTTCTTTGGCTAATACAATTTTAAGATGTAATATTTCTTATTATTTTACTTTGGATATAGCTACCTCTACGCAATCATAACTAGCAAAATGGTGGTTGTATTTGTAGATAAACGATAGCGAAGTTTTTGACCTGCCTATTTTATAGTTATAGGAAATTTAAACATTTAGGGGAAATTGTTAAATCCTGGCAATACTGAAAGTGCGTGCGCGCACAAAAGGAATGCAAGCCACACGTCTGAAATATTTGAATGTAGGTCAAAATTCAGATTAATAGTGACTAATATAATAACAATTTAATTTATATTCGAATCGTGAACGTAATAAATATAAACTATCATGATATGAATCATTTGTAGAAAAGATAATCTAGAATAAATTGCATCAGGAAATGTTTGCGTGTTTATGAGTTTTGGATTATTTAGTTATTTGACCTAGACTTAAATAGAATATAGTCTAGACGTTAACTAAGAATTAAATAATTATATCTACATATTCACTGCTTCGTAAGTCGTGTGGCAAAAAGATGAACACTGCTGCAACAAGCAATTATAAAGATTTCGGTTTAATACCCAGTCAAAAAGTGATATCGGAATTTTCTTTCAAGAAATTTTGAGTCGTCGCTCATAGTACCTACATATACCTACCTATATTATAATTATTATACTTGTGCCCGATAAACGGAACGGAACACATGGATGCGGATTTGTTTCTTTAATATCTCGAACGTTTCCAAAGAATAGATATTCTTTTGAAACTTCAGGAAACCTGACTTGACTCAAACTTGAAATTGTATGTACTTATGAGTAAGTTTTGTTTCCACAAGATTGATAAATTGGAAATTGATTGATGTGACAAGTTTGGAAATCATCAATTTAATTGAAACACATTAGAACGTCAACCTTAAACCTTAAAAATGCCTTGTTTTTCGAGAGTTTAAATACAATAATTACTGTTATTCATATTATTATAGGATTATGCAGATGTTCGTCCGTTGCAAATTCAGAAGAAAACGTACTTACGACTACAACATCCCGCATTGATAATGACAACTTGACCTGAACCGAAGCGCACTTTGTGCATTCAAATATCTACAAGTTTAAATAGTAAGTAGCTACATGACTTAAATATATAAAATAAGGAGCCCGAAGCGACAACGCAGTGTCGTAAATACGCAGCTGTGGCCACAGAATATTAATACTTAACACAACAGGAGGTCTGCAAGGAGGTCCGTCCATCTATTCATTCTAAAACTATTCATTCTTATCAGCCCGGCGCCATATTGCCTGGCAGGCTTAAGATTTACTAAGTTGCGCCATAGTGTGAAATTCTGTTGATGTAAAGACTACCTACATACCAATACCTTGAAAATTAAATTAACTTGAAGAATAATGGTTACTTGGTTGGCTATAAATTATTTTATTTTTAATCGCGTTGCATGATATACATAAATTAACACAACGCATGATATTGGTACCTAATGATAATTTATATTTCCTTATTATTTAAAAAAAAAATGTACTTATGAGTAAGTACATATTTTTTTTAAATATGTACTTACTCATAAGTATATAATTCCTGTGTCACGGGGGCTCGATACAACTATTTGTGGATCCCATAAAAGTTTATCCCGTGTCACCACACGAAATAATATAATAATATAATATTCTATCACATACACACAACACCATCTAGCCCAACTAAGCAGAGCTTGTACTATGGGTAGACTAGACTAGACAATGGATAAACGTACATATATACATTTTTTTTGTAAATACATACATATTATACATCGAAACACCCAGACCAAGATAAACATCCATGTTCATGCACACAAATGTTTGACTTGTGCGGGAATCGAACCCGCGACCTCAGGCGTGGCAGTCGGTTACACTAACCACTACGTCATTCGAAACATCAAACCTACAACACCCGGCCTAATGTCAGTGACGTGGCGAGGCGATTACTTAAATCACCACACCAAACTTTCCTTTTCACTAAGGAGTCACTTCTTACATCCTGTTTGAGTAACAGGATTTAGAAAGTTGACATTAATGATAAGCAATCTTCGGGGCCTGTGGTCAAAATGGGAGTTCCTCAGAGTTCAATCCTCGGTCCGTTCTTGTTTTTAGTTTATATTAATGACTTACCTCACCTTGTGAGGGATAAACAGGGATAAACATGAGATAGTACTTTTTGCGGATGACACTTCATTATTATTTAAATTAAAACGCCAAGAAACGGTTCTCGACGATGCATGTAAACATTGCTATCTCTAAAGTGGTTCACTAGTTTGATGATAACAACCTACTTTTCAATGGGGGAAATACCAAATGTATCCGATTTTAACCCGAAAACATCTAAAATTAAGGACGACGAGACGTGTTGGAGCTTGTCGATACCACCCAATTTCTAGGGATTACACTAGATTCAAAGCTGCAGTGAGGTCCACAAATAAGTAAATTGTCGAATAGACTCAGTTCTGCAGCGTATGTAGTTAGAAAAATTCGCCAATTTAGTGACATAGATACTGCTAGACTTGTTTATCATAGATACTTTCACAGTGTAATGTAGTATGGTATTCTATTCTGGGGGATTGTTGCTGACACTCAAACCATCTTCGTACTGCAAAAGAGGGTTTGAGTGCGTAAACTGCGTCGTAGGTTCCGTGGCATAAGTTTACGCTTATGTGGGGCATAAGTTTCGAGTGGTACCGAGTGTAATTCTCGGTTCAGACAAAGTGTTTTAGAGTTTTACTGTCAAAAAATCCTTATTAGCTGCTGCTAATGTGAATTTTCAGTGGATACAGTAAAACCCTGTTTATGTGTTATCTGGCATTGTGCCCGGTAGACAGCAATACGCTTGCCGCAATTACGTAGGACATAAAATCAGCTGGCGGAATGTTGGTGGTAACCTTTGGTGGATACACAGGTGATGTGGGTCTATATTATATGTGCAAATCGTCCCACATGTGAATCTAATCTACAACACACGGCAGTGGCAACTAAGTAAGCTTACCCCTTATTATGGAGGAGCTACATACCTACTTGAGTTGTCACCCCGAATACGTGGTACATATTTATTAACTCAATAGCCTTAAGCTTAAGTAACATTCGCTGGTATTCCAAAGCAAAATAGCATGAAGTTGCTATTAAAGCCACAAATTAAATTGTCAGTCACAGTTATCCGTTTGTCTGTAAATTGATCTTTGGTAAATTGTAATACATACGCAGCGCCATCTCGTAGAACTTCATATAAATTTGTAACCATGTAAAGTAACAATAACAATGTTATTATATTGCAATTATTTTACGTAACAAGGATTAAATAGTGTAAGTTTCTATACGTTTTTATGTTTAAAAGTAATGTTTGTTTATGATTTATTCAAATTCTAAAAATAATAAAATCATGCTAGGCTGATGAATAGAATGCCATAGTCTATTGAATTTCGTTATAAAAAAGTGTTGCATCTGAATAAAATAATTATTAGTATATCTTAAATTATTTCTTAAGCTTTATAATAAATTCACCAATAAAATATTATATAATTTTTTTCTGATATATCTGTTTGGCTATTTATAATGAAGAATAATGATTGTGCCAGAAATAGTTGATGGCAACACAGTTAGTAAATGTCATCGGTCTTGTCAAATGTATGAAAATAATGCTCTCGTTTTATTACGGAATAAAGTTTATAAATAAAGTGTTATAACGAATTTTGTGTTAGTTAACCACTTCCCGTGTGTTTTTCTTATCTAACACTTGTTTTAAAACCATAACAGAAGGGCTGTTCAGTCATTGTAAAAAGAGGTATGTTTTCAATAAGATCGTAGTCTATTTTGGTCAATTTCTGTGCTAAATAAGTGTTATTAAGTTAATTTATGTTGAATTTAACCTTGCAAACTGTTATGCAAGTCATAGCACCAATGAAATATACGATTAAAAATGTTAATTGAAAGCAATTATTTTCTAGGTTCAGTTTGTGATCTAGCATCATGTCTATGCCACATAGCAGCTCAAGCACCACAAGTTCCAGCACTAAACGCAAGGAAATTTACAAGTGAGTGTTATTTACGTCATTTGCACGCTGATCTTTCGTACATGTGTTCGAAAACAAACAAAACAAAGTGACGATTAGTTGCGCGCGTGCTGCGCATGTCGTAACTTAGCCAAGCCAAATCATTATGGTGTTCTGTTACTAGGCTAAGATGCTTGGCACAGTCTATTACTTGAATCATAGTATGCTGGATGGCATATCATATGATTTACAACATTATGGGGATCTGGAGATTACTATGTTTATTTACAAAATTGTTTACAATTTCCACTTACACTGACAAGTACATAGCAAATAAATGTTGTATGGCTTATCAATATACAGAATAAGTCATAACATAGCAATTGTTTTATAATCATTACAAAGCAAGTTTATTATTCAAAGATTACAATGTTTTAAGTTTGGCTACTTCATTAAGGGCCACTTGAGCAGCGATAGCTCAGTGGAGAGACCAACAGACTGCAATGCAGAGGGTCTCGGGTTCGAACCCACGTCGCGCATCTCCGACTTTCGGAAGTTATGTGTCTTTTTGAAATTATGTGCGTATATTGATTAACAATTATCGCTTGCTCCGTGCCTCAGAGAGCACGTTAAGCCGTTGGTTTCGGCTGCCATGAACATCTACGGGTATGGCAGTCGTTATCGGGAGAGTGTCGACACAAAAGATCCCACTGGGTCGAAATGTCGCCGTTCTGCACTGACTGGCCCCCACATAAGTTAAGTTAAGGGCCACTTGTACGACAACTCACAAAATACATTTAGCACTCAATAGATTTAAAACATCATGCTGTCGTCAGTCATCCATGTAAGGGTGAATGAGATGCCATGATGTTTTAAATCTATTTAGTGCTAAATGTATTTTGTGAGTTGTCATGCAAGTGGCCCTAAGTGTATAACTTTACCAACTTAACTTTGACAGCGTAACTTTGTAGTGTACTTTGAATATAGAAACCAAACCCAGATTTCCACCAACTTTTCTTAACATGCCAACTTAACTATGTCAAGACACAATGATAAAAGCTATCACTATTATACATATATCTAAATAATAGTTGAGTAAATAGAAAGCTACTACAATTCAATTATACACAAAAAGGATACATTTCTGCCTGCTTATCTGACAGAGTTTTTGAATGGAAGAACTCCCTATTGCCAATTGTTTGGTGAGAGTTAATATACCTTGTAGTGTTGTTTCCTCTTTCCACATAATGGAAAAAAAACAATTTAATTTTACAGATACCAAGCTCCATGGCCGTTGTACTCTATGAACTGGTCCGTAAGACCAGACAAGCGTTTCCGTCTGGCACTCGGCAGTTTTGTAGAAGAGTATAACAACAAGGTAATTGTGTAAACTGTTATCATACATCTATATTTGAATAAAAAGAAATTGTTTCAGATAATAAGTGCCTTTTATACAAGTTTTCAAACAACCATTAGTTAGCAATAATTATATATTATGCACCATTTGTGAACTGACTGACTGAATGGGTTAATTCAGTGGCCAGAACTCCCCCAAAAAGTCGAACAAAAATCATTCATGTGCACATGTGTTCCTAGTCGTGTGATGAGTGATTTTATCTCGGATGCGGATGCTGGGCATGGCGACGAGTCACAATAACTATAGACACGACTCGGATTCAAGTTCTGAGCACACAAACTATTTTGTTTTCATAGAGTGAGTTAGTTGATGAGTAGTAGAGCCTCGCTGATTTCAGCATTAACGGGCCGGCTCGACCGGGGTAGGACTACCCTCTCACAGAATATCGACGTGAAATAGCCGTATTCCTACTGTAGTGTTTCGTTCAGTGAAAGCACCGGAGGCCCAATCACCCTCTTTCTCCCTTCCCACTTCCTTTCCTAAAGTGATTGTGTTGCAGGTGTCCATAGGCTATGGTGACCACTTACCATCAGGTGGGCCATATGCTTATTTGCCACCTTAGTAGTATAAAAAGAAATAAACGTACTGGGCACTGAAAGGGTTAATATGTATTTGCATTGCATAAATCTCAAGTTATTCATGATACTTTGTTTATGTTAAGTACACTGCTGCACAAGGCATCATCCTAATGACGATGTCTTACAAATTCAATAAATAAAAAAATGTACAATATAGTTTTAATATGTTTAGGTACAAATCATCTCTCTAGATGAAGATACTAGCGAGTTTAGTGCTAAGAGCACCTTTGATCACCCATACCCAACAACCAAGATCATGTGGATACCCGACAGCAAGGGAGTGTACCCAGACCTGTTGGCTACTAGTGGTAAGTGTAAACACACTAACATTTAACCAGCTGTGCTTTTAAGACTCCTGAAATACGGGCAAGGCTATAACCGTCTCCGGAGCACAGTTCTGGACTTCATGCTGTTTCTGAGAATTTCTTGACAATAAAACCCAATAACACTTACCTCGTGCACAGCAGACGTATTCACTACCGCAAAATATAGGTATGCCTAAGCCTTTTTAGACATACAAACATGATCCTTTCTTACGTTTTAGGCGACTATCTCCGCATCTGGCGCGCCGGCGAACCTTACACCCTATTCGAGTGCGTACTCAACAACAACAAGAACTCAGACTTCTGCGCACCCCTCACGTCTTTCGATTGGAACGAGGTGGACCCAAATCTCATTGGGACCAGCAGTATCGACACCACTTGCACCATTTGGGGCCTTGAGACTGGCCAGGTTTTGGGGCGAGTCAATGAGGTGTCAGGACATGTAAAGACACAACTGATTGCTCATGACAAGGTATTTACATATTGTACAGTATTGATTGTGCGGCGCACAGCGGTCCCTACTGCCATGCTGAATGCTGTCACCATTTTTTTTGTTATTTAGGTCAAACACTTATGGTACTCAATCAGGAAAATACAAAACAAAACTGTAATCTTCTCATTAATAAATAAGATACAATTATTATTGTTTCAAATCTGGTAGTAGCATCAACTTTTTAACAACATGCATGATATAAGTTATGACGTATCTTATCTTATGTGGGGGCCAGTCAGTGCAGACCGGCGACACTTCGACCCAGTGGGATCTTTGTGTCGACACTCTCCCAATAACGACTGCCATAGATGTTCATAGAAGCCGGGACCAACGGCTTAACGTGCTTTTCCGACGCACGGAGCAGGCGATAATTGTCAATCAATACGCACATAATTTCGAAAAGTCATAATATAACTCCCGAAAGTCAGAGGTGCGTGACGTGGGTTCGAACCCGAGATCCTCTGCTTTGCAGTCTGTTGGTCTCCCCACTGAGCTATCGCTGGCCAAGCTATGACGTAGGTAACTACGTAAGTATTAATTAAATGTAGCTGACCAAGTGAGATAGCGGGATATCCCCACAGGATCCCACTTTTTCTTATATGCAAAAACGGGAGTAGGTAATTCATATATCAAATATGAATTGCCCCATTATTTTGCAAACAATTTTGTTCACTCTTTTTACAAAAAGATTTATTTCGACTGGTTTTTAATTTAGTGTGTAAAATAACATACAAAACTATTAAAGTCGACATTCGGACCACGGGATCCAGACACAAATTTTTTTCATAGTATCTTAATATGATTATATTGATAAAAATTAATGTTATTTACAAAACGTGTTATTTATGATTATAGGAAGTGTACGACATCGCGTTCAGCCGCGCGGGAGGTGGCCGAGACATGTTCGCGTCAGTGGGCGCCGACGGGTCCGTCAGAATGTTCGACCTTAGACATCTCGAACATTCCACTATCATCTATGAGGTATGTATACATCAGCTACTTTATGTCAAGTGTTAGTATTAAACTGTTTTATAGTCATGGGTCCCGTCGCAGTAAGCGGTTATCGCAACCTTTGGTCGCTTGCAATAATAGCCATCAGTTGTGCAGTGCGGATCTTTTAAAAAGATTCGCTGTAGTGCCAGAGTCATGGAGAAAGGTCTATGTTAAAGGCACAGGAAGGAGGAGGAAAAGGTGTAAGGAGTCTGGAACTCCTATTTATCATAAAAATAAAACATAATTTGCTTTGCTGCAAGTTTCTATTGGACCTTCTCTTTCCAAGACCAACAGCTCCAATTTAAACAAATCCCAGTTTTAAATGGAGTTCATTTAGTGTCCTCTGTTTTTTAAGGAAGGGTATGTTATTGTAATACATACTACTATGTTGCACTTATCGGCATATCTGAACGAAGAATCAATGGATGATGAAAATACGTATAAGTCAACTGAATGGAATGTATGATTATATTCTTAGGATCGATTAAATTTATTTATTAAAACTACATGTACACAATGTATATATATAGGCGGACTTAATGCCATAGGTGTTATCTGCCAGTTTACCTTGGCGTATTATTAATACTTAAACAAAAATTGCCAACCCGAATGTACATTAACCACACTACCTGTCCCCAGGACCCGCAGCACACGCCGCTGCTGCGGCTGGCGTGGAACAAGCAGGACCCCAACTACCTGGCGACCGTCGCCATGGACGCGTGCGAGGTCATCATCCTGGACGTGCGCGTACCCTGCACGCCCGTCGCACGACTCAACAACCACCGCGCCTGCGTCAACGGCATCGCATGGGCACCACACAGGTACGTATTATGTACTTTTTATATATCTATACTAATGTTATAAAGTTGAAATTTGTTTGTTTGAACGCGCTAATCTCAGGAACTACAGGTTCGAATTGAAAAATTCTTTTAGTGTTGGATAGCCTATTTATCGAGGAAGGCCATAGGCTATATAACATCACGCTACGACCCACGGGGGCGGTGCAGTAACTATAAACGGGTAAAACCGCGGGCACATCTAGTTATTATATAAAGTATCATAATGTATCTGCAGAACGTCTCGTTAACCCCGTGGTAGACTTATTTATTTATTTTACATTAAATAGAACGACTTGCGTCAATAACACTTTAATCACTCTAATAGTTAAAATATAGCATTCACGCGTTCTCAGGAACATTTACCTTCCATTCACAAAAATATCAACATCCGGGTTTAAGTCTAAGAAAGTGTTAATCTGCTTTAGTGATCGAGGTATGCGCTTTATATTTGTAGATTAGGTCAAGTTTATTGAGTTTATCTATTACAAAATTTATTTTGGCAATAGACTCGTCTATTGCCAAAATAAATTTTGTATGGGATCTAAAACATTATTTATTAAATGAAAGTGTAATATATTTCTGCCTTATCTTTTAGGGTTATATTAAGCGTGAATTTTTGTATTCAATTCATATGGTTGTCTGTAAGAGTAAAAGGCTTTTTGAGTCATTAATCTCTTACTTACTCTCGCTAGTTCTATCGAAATATAAATAATTAAATATATACAGGCTGATTGGTAAAAGACTGGACGTATTGAAGGAGGGTATTCAGTACTCGATTCAGAACCCGAATATCTAAAAAAATAGGAACTTAAAATTTGACCTAGTTATCCAATAAAAACTTGATGTGTGGATACTCTTGCGCATATACCAAAGCTAAACAAAACCTCCGCCCCCGCCCCCAGCTACCGTACCCCGCACTCTCCCGAATTTGCACCATCGCCTGTCCTTTTCTTATCAAAGGTCATTAGCCTCGGCAGCTGTGTGCGCACTGTGCTGTGTCAACATTTTATGGATATTTCATACAAATTTTCATAAAGGTTTTCTTTGCAGGTGATACAGATTTTATTTTTATTTCTTTTTTTACGTTACATCTGACCATAAATTATCATGTCCTTAAGTATGAACAATGTTTAACCAGTCACACTGTATATTATGAAAAGATGGGGCACTGCAAAATCTCTACTCAAACTTAATTTCTCGCAAAGATCTGGCCCTGCAAAGAACAGCCAGTATCACTATGTGCGCTACAGAACATTGGTTCCAAATATAAGTTAATATTATCTTCCAGTAGTAAGTAAGGTTTTCAGAAATTCTTGCAGAAGCTTCATTGTCCTGGAGTAAACCTTCAGGGTATTTGCAAATAGTGCAAGTTTAGTAGCGATACCGGCGCTGGCAGATACTGAATATAAACCTGTGTGTCTACAGCTCATGCCACATCTGTACGGCGGGCGACGACCACCAGGCGCTGATCTGGGACATCCAGCAGATGCCGCGCGCCATCGAGGACCCCATCCTCGCCTACACCGCGGCCGAGGGCGAGGTCAACCAGATACAGTGGGGCGCCACCCAGCCCGACTGGATCGCCATCTGCTACAACCGGCACACCGAGATACTGCGCGTCTAAAATTAGTCCTTCCTGTTTTGAGGTAGGGATTTGTGTAACGTAACGTTGGTATTTTGTCGATAAAATTATTCGCTTAAATTATCGGTTGAATATTTTATCGATAAAAGTATCGATATTTTTTAATATCCTGTCGTATTTTTATTTATTTGCTGCCGATAAAATAACTGGTTTACAAGAGAAATATCTTAAGCGTATACATTATTATTTATTCTATAAAATTGACAATTTTTTCGAAAACAACTAGATTTTATAACATACACAATATCTGACAATATTTAGTCGATAGATTAGCTAAAACATATTTTTTCGATAATATGTGACACTGATTTGTTAATAAAATATGTGACACTATTTCATCGACAACTAAACTGTATTCTATTATAGTGACCTGGTAACTTCTATATGTATATCGTCGTAGTAAACATCTATCTTTAGTTAAGTCTGATTGAAATTTAATACGATAAAATGTTAGTAAAAATTACGTATCTATTACATTTTATAACCCTATTAAATTTCAACAGGCTTAACTAACAATACCTGCTTACGAGTTATATATACAGTCTACACGTATTGAATAAGTACAGGATACAGTTCGTTGTCATACCCCTGGTCTAAGCAGCTCTATTCTGGACGATGACAAAGAATTAGTTGTATATCAGCATCTTTTAATATTTAACCATAATCATCCTTAGCTAGGGACGTGATTGTTAACTAAAAAATCGGTCAACATTAAAATCGATATTTCGATTTATCGATTTCTGAACATCATGTCCAGGCATAGACACATTTAGCGATTGGTACATTTTTGTAATATTAGAGACATTAAACCCGTTTCGAATACTACACAAATTCTCATTGATCATAGTTATTGAATCCATAATTATGGTAAAATTTATGATTGACATTAGCATTTGAGTCGTATCATGTTTTTGCCTATCATAATTTATATAGCTATTCTATGTTTGTAAAGTAGCAACTCCGCCGAAATTATTCATCCTAATGTAAAATATCGGATTGAAGGTACCTATAATGAAAGTAAAGATTTTTTTTTCTACATTTATCTTCGGCTATAAATGGTATGATATCTGGTAATGCCGATATTGTCAAAAATTACCTAACCTACCTTTTATTTTTTATACTTTTGCGAATGCATTTATAATACCCACTACACGGGAAAAGGGGAGCGGAGGGGATATTTCGGGGTCACCCAGGGAAAGATAGGGTCCTACCGACTAAACCTACCACAGTGTGCCTACTCCTGCTTTGAATGGTAGGTAGGTCGCTGAAATTAAATTACTTCAGCGACCAACCTACCTACCTAACTTAACCTTCAATCCAGATAATTTAAATTGGACCGATCATTAAATTTAGCTATTAATATATTTAATTGAACTATCGACAGAACATAGTTCGAATCCCGCTCACTACAGCGGCTGTTGGCAACCTTACTGCCAAAGTTATTGTGATAAGACAAAGAAATCATGTCATTTGTATTGTGAATAGGCGATTTAAGGATTGGTGGCTTGCATGCCACTTGGATGAACGAATGGCAGACTGAATCCAGGCCAATCAAACGAGACGATTTAAATAATAATATATGAGGGTACTTACACTGGTTATAATAGTCAGGCTATACATTGCCAATGTATGGAATTCTGTGGATCTTTGCGTGAGACAATTATTTGTAGCATATGATACGACAGATAGTTAGTCATTTTGCAATATGCGTAAAGACTACACGGAGATTATATCTAGTGTAGAGGTCGGCATAACGTTAAATAAATCAAGTGGTTGAAGAGCTCTTTTAGAAATTAAATTATTGCCAATGTAAATTAATGTCTTAAGATCTTAATGGTCTAATATTTAAATCTTAACTCGGACGTCGTCTATTTTGATATATATATATCAGGGATGGTGCAGATGCAGATTTTTTGACCTCCGCGGATGCGGTTACTTACTTTATTTGACTAATTATCGTGCCACTCATCGGCCTACCCATTTTCTTTCTGCGCTACATCTTGATCCGCGTGAACATTCGCGTTGATTATTGATGTAGATGTCCAAATCTATGCGGAAACGACGCTGTTGCGGATGCGGATGCGTATATTCGCATCATCCCTAATGTATATCGAAATGAAGCTTTTTGTTTAAATTATACTTTCTACAAGTCGTAAAAACAATTTATTATTTATGGTTGCTATGATAAATAAATAAAAAGTCTGTTTTGTGATCATTAAAACCTTTCTCGTCTCGTTGGCCTGTGTATTGTGTATTTTAAATAATATACTGAGTAAGTAGGAAATTATATTTAAAGATGCGTGCGTTTAATCGATGAGCTTCATCGATATAATTTTAAATGGTGTAAATAAAATAAATTGTTTGTTGAGTAAATGCGTCCACTTTCTGTTCAATAGGATATAATACTAATAGGTGTCGCTACCGGCGCAACAAAACGTATAGTATTTTTATACAAGTATCAAATTCTCAAAAATCAAATCAAGAATAAGTAAATACTAAGAATAAATTAAGCAGTTCAATTGACTGTGCAGTCATGTGACGTATTGCGCTGGTGGCGCCTCTAGCGGACAAATATTGTAATATTATTACCTATTGAAAACGTATCGTAATCATTCTGGGGCAGTTCTGTGGTCCCTTGTGTGATGATAGTCATTTAACTACGATAAATGATGTACGTACAAAAAAGTGTTTGCTTGACGCATCAATGTCTCCTACCCCTTAGGAGGATTATTACATGTTATGTATGTATTCATTATAATCTATAAACATCACCGAATATTAACTCTTTTATAAAAGACTGAACCGAAATCCAACTTTTTAAACATTTTGTATGATATTGGAAAATATTATCCATCTTTTTAACCCTCAACACAACAAGTTTACTACATATAATTATTTCAAAAGCGAATTTGTTTCTAAAATAATAATTAATTTTCCAATAAAATTTTATTATATTTATAGCGTTATATTGGCGTATTAAGAAAAGTAACTCACCACCCTCAGTCGGATTATCAACACTAATCATTGATTTATAATGGAAAAATATTGGCAATAATTGGACGTACTTTCTGAAAAACGTTCCAACCCACACTCGGGTCAAAATCGAGTTACTATTAGCAAATTAGTCACGGGGTTACTATTTACTAGCTGGAAAAATTTGGTAGCTCTACTATCACTCTAAATATGAAATCATAACTTAGTAGCCCAACCCACATGTATGAAGAAGCACTACGGGATTGAACATCAATCACGATTATCTCAAAATGTTAACTTTGTGGGTTGGAACGTTTTTCAGAAAGTACGGCCAATAATTATCCTTCGGAACTCTGGATACAACGCAGTTTTTTAATCCGAGGGAGAGCGCTGTGTTACTACTGCTATAATTGCCATATTAAAAAGGTTTACGAGTATATTTTCGCCGACGAATATCTTTTGAAACATTAACATACGAAGAGAAGACTTTGTATAATAGTTACAATAAATATTTAGGATATCAAATGCATATTATCTGGTATTTGAACATGATTGTAACCTATCTTTTATATTTATCTATTATGGTAATCGATCAAATAGCAATATTCATATGTGTCGAGGGTTAAATAATTAACAACTATGTAACTGATTCGACCAATCGGGCGAATTAATTTAAAGTGGGTGCTTTTGAAGTGCATTTATGATGTGATTTTTTTATTTGCAGCACTGGCGTAACTTTATCTTACTCAATCAATTAGAGTTCTGCCGTTTTTGTTGGACGTAGATCTCTCCCAATTTACGATACAACCGTACAATGTGTTTTTTTTTAATAATACAAAAAGATCATAATTTAAATTATCTAGATTCGTCTATCGTGATTTTTATGCCTACATACACATAAAATATATGCCTATATGTGGGTCAAGTATAGTTTGGATTCTCTTCTAAGGATTTAAAACGACTTGCCAATTCAGCTTTCAAAGAAGCTCTCATACGAGCTAAGTCCAGTGTTCTTTGTGCAGTCTCGTTTTTGTCTAAATACTTTTTTAATGCAGAAACATGCGGAATCGCCCCGGATATACACGAAAGTCCAGAACTTGTTATTTTCATTATTTCTTCAATGGTTTTAAAATATTTATGCACTGCTCCATCAGGCTCCACAGTTGTATCTTCAAATTAGAGTGTCATGTTTAGCGACATAAAGAGAGATAGCCCTTTTTAGTTCCAACAAGCGTTGTGCCATGTAGAAGGTAGAGTTCCACCTCGTATTGATGTCCTGCACTAACTGATGCTGCGGTAAATTGAACTCCTTTTGAATTGCAAGCATTTTTTCTTGTGCTAAACCTGAATGATTGAAATGAGTTACTACGTCTTCCAGTAGCAATCATGTCTAATTCTTCAGCGTGGACCTTCATTGACCTAATAACAACTCGTTGAAGCGAATGTATGAAACATCTAACAGAATCATATTCTGCAACTCGAGCTCCTTTCACCATAATATTAGCGCCACTATCATGGATTAGTAAGTGAATTTTATTTTTCTCAATATCCCAGCGAGCAGCAATAGCTTTCAGTTCCTTTGCTATATTTCTCCAGTGTGTGATCCTAAAAACGGTTTCATAGCAAGAACGCCGTGTTGCAGCTGAAATTCCGGAGACAACCAATGGGCTGTGAAACTCAAGAAGTTGGAACTATTGTGCAGACAGGTCCAAATGTCAGAAGTAACAGAAACTGCAATAGCTTTTGAAATGTTTGTTTTAATTTTGTCGTGAATTCTGTTGTAGATATCGGGAACATTTTTTTTGAGAAATATAAGTGCGACTTGGTATATTCATAACGAGGTAGCGCCTGTTCTAGAATCCTTTTAAACCCGACGATATTGAACGGCTCGTTATCTATAGCAATCATTTCTGCAATAATTATATAATTATATTTTTTGGCTTTGGCATCATTCACATCCCCATATAATTTTCATTCAAACGATGGCGACTTTTAGCCTAGCTTAGATTAGCTGCTGCAGTCGGAGCCGTCTTTTCTGTATTTGGGGCTGGAATCACATCTATAACAGAAGCTGCCGCAAAGTCTTCTTCCGAAACGATATCTGCATCCTTAGGCCATATTCCGGAAACTTTGAACCCTGAAGCCGCGTTGTTAAGAGTTGCTGCCTTTCTGAAGCCTTCATTTATCAACTAGGCTACTTCTGTTTATCCAATCACACGGCCTGGGAATGTGAATGGGAATGTGACGGAATGTGACAAATGGCTTAGCCATTTGTCACATTCATAAGCAAATTTAACTTTTAAAGGGCCAAATAATCCGCGATCCAGTGGTTGCATTTTGTGGCTGCTGTGTGGTGGCAGGGTCAGTACATGGATGTTATTATCCCAACAAAAATTTATTGCAGCCAAAGAAATGTGACTGCTGTGGTTATCCAATATCAGTAAGACAGGATTGTCTTTTGTTGGGTGGACATTATCTTTAAAGTGGCGGATGTAGTCTATAAACAGTTCACTATTAATGAAGCCAGAATCAGAAACCATTCCAATACTGCCGTCAGGTATATTGTTCAATAAATACCTTTGCATTCTTTTTCTAGGGAAAATTAATGCTGGCGGAAATTTCCAGTTACACTCATCGCGCAGACAAGTGTAATGGTTTGCCCTCTTTCAGCAGAAACTATTTTCCCTACCAGTTTCTGCCTTTCACTGAAACCACCTTAGGTTTTTTTTTTGGCACAGTGCAGTGTTAACATCGCTTTAGTCCATGTTAAATATTCGGCGGGGCACAAAATAATATTTTTTGTATAGGATCTCCAGATAGGTAGAAAATTTATTCACTTGAGCTTTATTGAACCCAATCACCCTGGCGATCCTGTTGGGGATCGGTTGTCGTAATTTTAGTTCAGGGAATCGTTTCATAAACCCAGTCGCGTCCAGCTAGTTTCGAGGATGTGTTGAAGCGATGCGGAATTTTGTTTATTTTAGCATACTCATAAATCAATTTCCGAAGGCAGATCATGATAAGCCAAGATTATGGTAACCATCATCAGACTTTTTCAGGTATTGGTATATTTCTTCTTCTTGAGCTGTTGTAAATGTTGGAAAATATCTTCCCATACTCTCAGCTGCCTTTCCAAATTTAAGACGTTTTCTCAAAGTACTCTCTTTTAAACCAACTTGTGAAGCAGCTTTGTGTTTAGTAGCAACTTTCGCAATTAACTCTTTGGCAGCTCCTAGCTGTTCAACCGTCACCACACATCTATCGGGAGCCTTCTGTTGGTCATTTCGAGGCATTTTAAATAGTTATTTTGGATTCTAAAACAAAATATTGCAGTATTTACCACCTTACATAAAACAAAGCAAAAATAATCAAGAGGGGTAAGTGTGCGCGCGCACATTTACACGACAAGCTTGTGCGTACACTTAACCCCACCCATCAAATTGATACTTTGTCAAAAATTTTGTTAATTATTGCGTCATCCAAGAAATTCAAACACTGTTAACTTTAAAACCTTAAAATATGCAAATATCGATGACAATTACAAGATTTTATAAAAACAAACACAACTACAAAAGATTACACTGTAAATGTGATAAAATATCGTAAGAAATTAAGTAAAATAATTTACTTGTCTGCAAAATCAAAATAGCGCGCGACCGGTCGCTGACGAACGAGCACTTCGTTGGAAGTAGTTAGTTGTTCGTCGTGTGGGGTACTGAAGAGAGGGGACGGCGTCTCTTAATTATAACCGGTTGTCACTGTTGTCCCAACACTTACCCGCTGTGTACACTTGACCCACATGACTCATGACAAAATAGTAGCATATACCCAACATTGGATAGATGGAGGCTAACTAAAAGATCATGATGATGAAGTAACAATAGCATTTAAGTTTCTATATCATTTTATCTTGTTCATTATATGACATAGGGTTTCACTACATGTTGTGTAAACTATCATCTCCTTTCAACAAGTTTATTTAGTCACACTAATACCCAACTCTGTATTTAATCTTATGGTATAGTTTAAATAATAATATATGTAGGTACCTATAACCAATATGATATAGAAATCGTGAGAAATAATTTTCTCTTATGGCGCATGTATAGCTTAGCTGGTAAAGCAACATAACACAATTGCCTAGTTCACAGGTGTAAAGATGCCTGTTCACCTAAGATGTGTGACATGTCTAGTTTGCAGGGCCAAAGCTACGTAGTTGAGCTTTAAACTGTGTCTATTTTCACTAAAGAATAAGTGTAGCGGAGTGGAAAAAGTGTTTAAAGAAGATCGTTTTGTAATGAAGTGATGAGGCTATGCAACAAAGATACGCTGGCTTAAACATGCCATGCTTCAGCTTCATTTCATGTTTCGTATAGCTATTCCACTCACAAGCCAGAGGGCCTGATCTACTGCTTTGATACTTCTCCAATAAAATACTATGGTTTATTACCCATTTTCTAACAGAGCTAATTTGAACTACGCAATAGAAATTAAACGATCCTATTGGTGTGTCCACATACCTCACTTGCGCAAATTCTGTAAAGATACCAGAAGTATCATCCGCTATTTTAAAAAATGTTAAGCCCAGTGGCGTAGCGTAGTGGGGACGGCAGGGCCGGCACTTTAAAGGGGCGGCAAAATTTCACAATAAATAATAATAATATGTTGTTAGATAATGTTAGAACCGTACAAAACACAATATTGATGACGGTTCTTGCCGAAAAGTACTTTAGAATTACTAAAAATTATAGTATTTTGAATTAAAATATCTAAGAAGAGGGCGGCAGGCATAAAACCGGTCGGCAGACACTCACGCTACGCCACTGGTTAAACCGTATGCGTTCCATGTCACGTAATATTATTTTAGTAAGTGGACGGCAGAGAAGTTCTTCATGACTGTACTTTTCCTATACAAAATCTCATAAACTCATAACTTATAATAAACCATTGTAAGTTTTACTTATGTAATTCATAGAGGTGACTGTTTTATAATCGGCTATAAGTTACGCCAATGTGTGCTAACCTGTGTAAAACCTGAACAATTATGGTTTGTCTTTGGGACTGTTTATGTATATATATATACTGACTTTCACATAATATTGTTAGTTTCTGTCATTCAAAGATTGTTTACAGTTCTGTCGAATATCGATATGAATCCTGCGAAATGTAAGGTCAAGATAACAGCAAAAGATAAAGTCGTTAAGATCTCAACGAACACATAAGAGACCGGTACCTACAGCATAATTTAAAATTCGAATGACGACAAAAAGGTTAGCAACATTGTTATTGACCTTTTTTGTCTGTTTTGGCAATTTACAGCAAAGAATACAATATTTATCAATGTGCTATCAAGTTATGTCATTAGTACTATGTTATGCGAATATGTTTATCACGTTGATATTGTTTGTATCGAGAATATCGAAGCAAGCAAATATCATATCAGCAATAATACTCTCCCGCTTTTCGTTACCGGCCTTATCAGTTGGAACTAACTTAACCTTGTTTTTGTAAAAATGAAAGTTAAACTAACAATATTATTGTGTCAACCAATCGAAGTGAAACATGTATTAATTAAAACAATGTGATTATAATAAGATTTAGAATAGATATTAATTTATGTTCAATTTAGTTTTAAGGAATTTTATCAAATAAATTGTGATTGAAAAGTGGTAATATTTCATTTTATTATATAAAAAGCTGTTAATACGTTATCTCTTTGTATTAGTGATGGCGGTTTAAACACACGACACTCGAAACACCTGTATTAGTTTCACTATTATAATAAATTGTTGTTATTTATATTAGCTGCTTCATCCAGATCTTTGTCCTAAAGCAAAATCCTCATATACACTCAATAAGTATTGTGGCGTTCTTGGTTTGTAATCCTTTATAACAAGCTCAAAGTGCTCCATAGTGACTTCTGGGCAATCTAGATCTTTCTCTAATGCCTTCAAAGCAGCCTCGTGACAAAGAGCTTGCAACTCTGCACCTGAAAACCCTTCTGTTCTTGTAGCAAGATTGTGTGTATTAACGTCATCACTTATACTCATTTTCTCTAGCTTCAACTCTATTATCTGTAACCTTGTCTCAAAATCAGGTAATGGCACATAGATCAGTCTGTCTAACCGACCAGGTCGTAGCAACGCTCTATCCATCATATCAGGTCGATTCGTAGCAGCCAATATTGTAACAGAATTCAAAGGAACAACACCATCCAATTCTGTCAAAAGTTGAGCTAGAACTCTTTGGTGAACTCCACTGTCACCACTTCCTCCCCTCTCACCTCCAATGGCGTCCATCTCATCAAAGAATATGATAGACGGTGCCACTTGACGAGCTTTCGTAAATAAGTCTCTAACTGCGCGTTCAGAATCTCCAATCCACTTCGAAAATAATTCTGGACCTTTGATTGACAAGAAGTTGAGACCACTTTCAGTAGCTAAAGCCTTTGCTATCATGGTTTTTGAACAACCTGGAGGACCATACAGCAATACTCCACTTGGTGGTCTGATACCCAGCCTTTGGAAGCTCTTAGCGTGCTTCAAGGGCCACTCAACTGCTTGACGCAATTTTAGTTTTAAGTCACCCTGCCCGCCGATATCCGACCACCTAACATTGGGTACTTCTATTAACAATTCTCTCATGGCACTTGGTCTAACTATAGTCAGTGCTGCAATCAAATCCTCACGCTCTATACACTCGCTAGAACGTTTAATACACTTCATAGTTGCCTGTGTGCACAGGTTTACCAAATCAGCTGCCACATAACCATGAGCCAGGTCTGCAATACTGTCCAAAGCAGTGACTTTATTCGGAAGATTTTTAAGGAGGCTGTACAGGATGTCTCTCCTTCTTAACCTGTCTGGTATGGGAATTTCAATTTCTTTATCAAGTCGTCCAAACCTTCTTAGCATTGGATCAATGCTATCTGGCTTCCTGGTTGTGGCTAGAATGAAAACCCTGTTATTATCTTCATGTAATCGGTCCAATGCAGCCACAAATGCTGAAGTAATTCTTCTCTCCTGTTCAGTACTATTTGAAGATCTTTTTGGACATATGGTTTCTATTTCATCAACAAATATGATGCTAGGTTGATTTTGTATAGCTTTCTCAAACAAACTTGTTGTTGTGCTTTCTGTTTCACCAAAGTATTTGCTGAAAATTGCCGATCCATTGACCTCAACATGAAAACAACTGAAGCTCTCTATAATATATTTACAAATTGCTGTCTTTCCAATTCCAGAGTGCCCATGAAGTAATAATCCCCTAGCAGGTTGGAAATTTGCAGTTAAATTATCTGTACTAAAAGCGATTTGAATATACGTTTTGATTTCTTCTAATATATTATCATATCCTCCTAGAGCTTGACTTTTTTTCTTAACAGGTTGTACTGTTTCTTTTTCCATAATCCAATTTGTTTTTTCACTTACAACATACCATTCCTTAGAATCTACTGAATCTGATTTAAGATCAACTACCTCTATTTCTAATTTCTTACCAAAGTAATAATAAACTAATATACAACCAATACAAACAAAATTATTATAAAAGCTATGTTTCAATATATCACAAATATCTTCCGATTTATGGTTCTTGATTCTTATTGTCATTCTTGTGGCCTTTGGAATCTCCTCTTGTATGATAGAAACTGTTACTCTCTTATTGTCATTGCTCCAAGCGTTTGACAACTCTGAAAATAAAAATAATAATTGTAATTTGATACTGGCCAAAAATCATTTTTATATTTTTATTGTTGATAATATGTATTGGAAATATATATACCGGCTGCTGGCAATATAACGGCGGCTGGTGCCGAAGACTTTGACGGCCACATTCGCTTCACCATCGCAGGAGCCCCTTCCCTACATAGTAATAAGGGACAACCAATCACTGCACCTATCAAAGAGCCTGCTGAAGGATGGAGCATCACAGCGTCCTTAGGAGCACCATCCGGCCTAGCCACTGCCCTCTCCAGCCAAGTATACAACTTGCCATCTTCAACATAAGGGCATTTCACTTGATCTTTCCCACAGTTTATCTCTACATGAGTGTTCTTGTCGTTTGAAGTTATACTGCAACCGCAAAGCTCACAGTCCACCCAAAGAGTTTTCTTAGCTGGTTTTGGTGCCATGTTTATTAATCTCAAGCGCTCTATTCAGAATTTATTTAATAAAATTAGTTGAACCGGGGCCAAAAGTTAGGTTATGTGTGGGTTGATAAATTGACAATTTGACAACGAACTAAACGCAGGCAGGATACCTTGTACCTACGTATTGTTACTAGAAATCAGTGTCACAATACGAGAGATATATAAATAAGATTCTATTTTCACAGATCCTATTTAAAACCTTATAAGTTCTCGTAGTAATAACTTCTCAGAATTATTTAACGGAGCTTACCTCACTCCCAAATGTAAAACATTGTTGAAGAAATCCAATGAAATTGGAACAATTTTAAAACGTCATTTTGCTGTCATTGTCAAACTAAAATAGTCAAACGTCAACTGCGTTACTGTGATTCATTTGATTTTTATACCAAAACATCTCATTTATTCGTTTTCAAATATCCTATGTTTACTTATCTTCTTTAAATTTAACAATTGACTGTATCAAGGCAATTCTGCTCTTGTTTAGTTTGTTTGGTTTGTAAATATAGGGCTAGTAAACAGTTAGGATGACTCTCGCTGAATTCTTCAGTTGTTCTCTTCTTGCATTCGGGGCTCCGTTAGTGATGTTCGCTCTGACAGTGGCGAATGACCCGGTGCGCATCATTATCATGATAGCAGCAGCATTTGGGTGGCTGTTATCATTTCTATTGTCATCACTTGTGTGGTATGCTGTAGTGCCTCTACGATCATATCTAGCGTTCGGTATGGTCTTCGCAATTATATTCCAAGTGAGTAAACAGATTTTAAATTTATCGCAGCTACATGATAAATCTTTAGTGAAATCTTTGCCATAAACAATAAAATATGGTACTAAATCACCTTGTATGTTTTAGACCCTTGTGTAGGTGTTTCATATGGTAATCGACGACCTACTTGGTATATTAGCGTAACGTCACTCTTATGTTTTGTCTGAACATCTGTGTTATATGTATAAAGCTTATAATTTATCTTTATTCATAGCTGACTCATGGTCTAGTGGTGTAGGGGAAGTGTGATTAGATTTTGTTAGATTTATCAAATGTAATGAATGTAAAGAGCAGCATAGTAATGGGGATCATACATATATTACAGATAATACATAGTAATGCTGGTTTTACCTACATATATATATGGAAGTTATTACTTTTCTTCACTATTCACTAGTTCAGTAAATAAAAATATATAGAAAAGCTATTTCAAACAAAAACTAACACAATGTTCCAATACTTAAGTTAACACTTATGTTTTATGTTTGCAGTTGTACAATCAGTGTTATTAAGTTTTTCTTAGGAAACCCAATAGCAGCATGGAGTCTGCAAATGTTTCTGGTATACAGTTCTCTTATAGCATAGGTCTTAAAACATATTTGGTGTTCAAGTTTATGTCTATCCAATCACACATAATTATTTCCTTATTTAAAGAATGTTAATAGTGCCTTTAAGTCTATTTTGTATTTTCAGGAAGCATTTAGATATGGAATGTATGTATTGCTAAGAAAGACAGAGGCAGGTCTCAAAGAGATATCAGAGAACCACAATATTGGCAGTAATAAACTAGAAATGGCATATGTGTCGGGGTTGGGATTCGGCACAATGAGTGGAGCTTTTGCTCTTGTTAATGTGCTGGCTGATTCTGTAAGTATTAATTTATTATTATTTAATGAAAGTATTGTATACCAAAACTATATTGTAATACATAGCTGCCTAGAAGATAGACAGAAGCCTTACGTGTTGTTATATCTCTTGGTTGTTTTACAACTTTAATTTTATTCTTGTTATTTACCTGCATGGATAGCATATCTAGTAGTTTAAATGGTGGCCTCACTACTGCCACTATGTGGAATATTATGGGTTCGAATCCCACATGCAATGTTTGGAAAGTCCCCAAAGTTACATGAATTATCTCTTAGATGTTACTTGTTGAGGTTATGCAAAACTTAACTAAGATTTTTTTGCTGTCAATTTTACTCTATGTTCCTTGATGGCAAGAAGTTATTAAAGTCAAAAAATGAAGGGCACCAAAGCAATAGTCACTTTCACTGTGGAAAGATACTTTTTTTATGATCCACTTAAAAACCAAGGATTGAAAAACATAAAAAAGTAAATACTACTACACAAGGAAATTATTTCTTTTGTGCATTATTGACACAGTTTTGTTGTCTATCTTTATTTTATAAACCAATATAATATTCAACATATTTCAACAGGCTGTTCAAATATTTAATGTAGGTACACAAAATAAGCATGCACTGGTAATAAATAAAGTATGTATAATAAATTAATGTTTTATATACCTACATTAATGCTTGTTTATCACAAAACAATTAAAAACTTGTTACTTAATTCTTTTTTATAGATCTATACTTAATCACTGCAAGTAATTAAGAAAATAAAATGTTATAAAATGAAATGAGGCTATTATTTATATTGTAAATACATATGTTCAATTTGGGTTATGAAAATTTTTCCTTTTTCAATACAGGAATGGTCAGCAAAAATGTGGTACACACTTGCGAGATTTCTATACCTTTCATGTTTCAAAATTATAATGTATGTCAGTTTTTAATAGAAGTAATAGTTAAAAAGATAGTTGATATAATCAGAGTCCAAAAATACAAAATAATAACCAGGATTAATAATTTAAAAAATACTTTTAATTTTTTTTATGTTCAGCCTCCTATGTTGCTGACTATACAATTCAAATAGTATAAAGAACAAACTATTCCAAAAAAGAATATTGGTGTAGTGTTCTCTGATATTCTCAACAATGTGTACCATAAATGTGTACCAAGGAGGTTTATTTTGACTTTCAGGTAGGACCAGGCACACTAGGTCTGCACAATGGCACAGAATACTTCTTCGTAACCAGTGCAGCAATGACACTCTGCATGATACTGCTCAACACATTCTGGAGTGTCATCTTCTTCAGTGGCTTTGATGACAAAAACTACATCAAGGTTGGATGGGTGGTAGTTTCACATTTCTTCGTATCTGGACTGAGCTTATTGAACAGCAAGGAGTTATACGCTGCTACGATTTTACCCTCATATATTGTCCTTATTATTACTGCATATATTGCGTTCAGGTCAGCGGGCGGCTCAAGCAAAAGTTTAATCGAAAGTTTTTCAGTCAGATCATAGGATGAAATTGTTGAAAGTCTATCCTGAATTTATCCAATCTGCGCTCAGAAGAGACATTCAATTTATTTATTAGACCCTATTTTCATAGTCGAATGCATTTAGATGTTACTATTTTTTGACTTATGAGCGCAATTTCAACTGAGGACGTAAATTATTTGAGGTTTAGAAGCTGTATACTTGATCTCAGTTCACGCGAAATAGCATTGCAATAGTAACCTTATTCCTTATAGTATAAAATTGTTTTTAGTGATTCACTTAATGATGTATAGACCTTTTGCGGTTAAACCGAAATCGTAGTTCGATTTTGTGAGTTTGCAAACTTGCACTATGACGAAATAATTCGTCAAGATATTATTATAATAATCTTGATTGACATGACGAGATTAAGAATTTATGTTAGCTTTATTTTTTATAAATATTAACATGTTTTATTCTGTTAAATGATGGCCAAGCGCTCTGACGTAGAATCTAACTAAATCTTTATATCCACAGAACAAAGTTTTCATAGATATGCATGAAGACATGCCATTAATCATGCAAACTATGTCATCAGACTCCCTACCAGATTTGCTATTCATATGGTGAGAATGTCGCTAAATTGATTTCCATAGCACACTCGGTTACGTTACTAGACTTATCTGCTTAGCAGGAAATCGCAATGTAACTACATCAATTCTTATAAGCTTGATGTTATAATACAGAGTACGATTTTGACACGTTTTCTCTACCGACTTGACTCTTTCATTCCGAAATAAAATAGTCTATCGATCTATTATATCGAATTATGCCGATAAAAATCAATTCGACCGATCTAATTTAATGTATTTTAACGAAAGTTCCAGCACCTTCATTTTGTGTAGTTTGAGGTCCGGTCTTACTACTAAACCGGTGTTTATTCCTAACAAATATATTGCTAAGTCCGATAAAACAGCATTCTAAAAAAACTAATAGTACCTAGTGTAGCTGATATCGTTTTCTGTAAAACATATAACTACTATTATTTCTAAAAAATGCAATTTATTATACATTATGTCAAAACTTTGTCAGTTGGAATGTAATTTGCGTGCATAGCCCACGCTTGCGCCAAGAAGGTATTGCCTATTCATGCATGCAAATGCAATTATTTCAAAGTGCGCTTGGCCTCATAACCGGCAGTTGATGATTAATTGACAGCTTGTTCCGTATTATATTTAATAATCTGTATTACAAAAATAGAATAAGTTCAAAGTCCAGTTTCCGCTACACAATGTACACAGACGAGCAGTAAAGTAAGATGAATGCAAATCAGTGCTATTTATATGGGTAAACTTATTGTCCGAATTTTAGGAAATAATTGAACAAGCAAGCAGGCGGATCTAGATAGACAATCTTGGGTCAACTCCGTACCCAAAAACAAATATCAAATTATTTTCTGTTTTGGAAAAGACGGTTAAAGTTAGTCCTTTTGGCCATCGAATGAACACATTGATGTTCAGCACGATTTTTCCGTTTATCTATCAATTAAGACATTGTAAGTCTTAAAATATACGCAATTGAGTTGATTTCCATTTGCCTTCATTTTAACAGTGAAGTCTTCCTGTTCTACGTAGTACCTACTTAATAATTCCAAAGCCTTACAGATAATGTACGTGAAACGATTGTAGCCCACCCCCGGTTTCTAAAAGGCTAATCAACGAGGTGTCAAAATATCTCTCATGTCAAGTGATATGATTGGCTATTGCTAATTCAGTTAGCCAAACACAGCAGATGACATGTGGTTTGGCTGACTGTTAACTAATATTTGTCTGCAGAGATGGCGTAGTGGTTTTAGTGATCGCCACACCACTGCCATGGCGCTAAGTGTTGTGGGTTCGATCTGCACCCGGGACAAAAATTTATGAACTAAAAATTGTTGTGCCGAATCTGGGTGTTATTTATGCCCGTTATTTGAATGTGTATAAAGTTCCCTGCAACATAGAAACTACTAAAATTGGTGAAGTCTTTAATAAATATAGTCTTTCAAAAACCGGGGGCTACCCTACAAATTTACAGGACATTTTCTTTAATATACCTGGCTTGTATTGATTATGATAAACAATAAGTTGGAGGGGATTAGAAGAAACGACATTGTACCAGTGTTAGATTACACTCATTGACGTTAAAGGTGGACATTGGTTTCTCTAAAGCTTATCTAGGCCACAAAAGTTCAGTAGGCGTCAACAACTGATTACTCAAGAAATTGTATTATTTTTTTTTTCAATTTTTAGGGTTGGCTTTTCAGGAACTTGAAACTAATGGACTGACAAAATTTTATAATTCAATTAATATTTACTAAAAGAAATATAAGTTAAAAGTAAACTTTAATAACCGAGTTAAAACACAAATAATGTACAATAATAACAATGATTTAAACTTTTATTTATTTACTTGTAAGTAAGAACAATAATTCCTTAGTCTATTCTACAATTGGACGAAACATGTTGAAATAACTGTTATATCGCAGTGTTTAATAGTTAAATAAATAAACGTTTTTTACAAAATAAAGTTGTGAACAGATGTTTTCTTTTATTGTGTACCTATCCTTAAAACTAACACTTGCGGATAGAGCAGTGGTTTTTAGTGGTAGCTTAGCCATTCTCACTGCGCGGAGTGTTGTGAGATCGATACTCGAACGAGACAAAAATTTGTGTGACCCACAAATAGTTCTAAGACTGGGTGTTATTTGAGTCCGATGTTTGAACGTTTGTTAAGACCCCGCTCACTTTAACGTCGTAGATATTGTTGTACAGAAATATGTAAAAGCACACGAACAAACAACTGTAACTTTTAAATAAGGGAAAGACAAAACTAAAAACAGTGTTGCTGGAACCAGCTCCTGAAGCACTTTTTACTAGTGCAGTGTTCAGAGAATTTTAAATTATAATAATTTAATTTCTGTGTCAAAAAGTAATCTAGTTCATCAATAACATTGAGTTAGTATAGTGAAAAGTGACAAAAATAACAGTGTATTGAAGTGCAAAGAATACGCGAACAAACTGTCTTTCTCTAAGTATAACTATAAGTAATAGGTACTAGTATAGTAGGTATTATATTATCTATGATATCTGTGCTATAACTAAGGACAGTGTTAAGGTAGCGTACCTTAGTCGCTTCGCCATGCGCCAGGTTCGAAACCCGACCTAAAAGTGTAATCCACAAATATGTAGTTGTTCTAAAAAAGTCTGGGGTCCTCTTTGTGTGCGTTGTTTGAATGTTTGTAAAGTTCCCCACGACAGGCAAAATATTAAAGTTAAATTTTAACAAACTGCTTTTTATTAATTTTGTTAACGTAGCAGTTTAAGTTAAAATCGAATTAGTAATTAGTCTGTAGGCTAGATTGTAATATAAATAAAGTAGATACCTTATTGTCACTTGGCGAAGCTACCACTTTTAAACCATATCCTTGCAAGTCAAAACTAAACACTGTTTATTTTGTGTCACATTATCATTGTATATAATAATATCAGCCCAGTATTAAACTGTCCCACTGCTGGGCACGGGTCTCTTCTCAATGTGAGAAGGGTTAGGCCACAATCCGCCACGCTAGCCCGGTGCGGGTTGGCAGACTTCACATATTTTCGAGAACATTATTGAGAACTCTAAGACATGCAGGTTTCCTCGCGATGTTTTCCTTCACCGTTAAAGCAAGCGATAATTAACTATTTAATATAGGTAGATACACATAATTTCGAAAAGTTAGAGATGCGCGCCTTGGGATCGAATTCGAGACTTCTGCATGACAGTACAACGGTTTCTCACTAAGCTATCGCTGCCACTCACATTGTAGAGAAACGAACTTCGTTTATCTTCATCCCATCTTAATTTCTCTTACCTAGCGTCTGGAACGCGCGAGTGATATCTCTGGCTCTGGTATCACAAGCGGTTGTATGATTGTTTGCCACCTAAGTATGTATTGTAATAGAGGTTTAAAATATAAAATTACCGCTTCGAAGAAAATCGGTGCCGTTGTAGTTTTCATAATAACTAGCGGTCGCCAAGTGGTCGAAATTCGCCCGTAGTTCTAATTAAAATTTTAAGTTTGATCCTTATTGAGATTTTATCGTCTATAACTATACCCTTATAATTATATTTCATTTAGTCACCTATTCCACATACATATGTAATCATAGCTACCTACGAAGATCTTACGATATCAGCCGAACAATGTCGAAATAATACGAACGCGATTCGACTGCTTGTGTCAAATGCATGGTTGTATGCGTATAGTATTTTTTCATTAATTTAATGTATTTCTTATGCATATTTTATAAAAATAATAGGATTCGCCACTCCTCTATATAAACTTTAACTGTGCCAAATTTCATACTCCTCCGTCCGCGCAATTTTCGTAAAAAGGGGTACAAAGTTTTTGCTTCACGTAGGTACCTATTAACACCCTCAGCGCCAGTGTATCATTATTGCACACACTTTCAACAAATTTTTTGATTATCCTGTTCATATTCTGTTCCTTATTTACTTAGTTGCTTGTATGTCTGTCGGCCTCTTTGGCGTAGTGGTTAATGTAACTGACTGCCACGCCTGGGGTCGCGGGTTCGATTCCCGCACAAGTCAAACATTTGTATGCATGAACATGGATGTTTGTCTTGGTCTAGGTGTTTCTATGTATAATATGTATCTATGTATTTACAAAAAATAAAAAGTATATAGGTATCATGTATGTTTATCCATTGTCTAGTAGGTACCCATCGTACAGTCAGCATCAGATAGATTTGAGCTTTCTAAGTAGTCAAAATTATGTGAAGAACATCAATTCAATTTTATGTTCGCAGACATGGCATTCAAATTGTTGTAAGCATTCAGAGTGGTCAAAATATCTTAGCTATCAGTTGTCAATATTGTGTTAACTGTCAGTGTCCATATTAATCGTAGACAGAGGACGATATTAATATTTTCGAGCAGGTCGTTCAATGGTATCTATGCATTCATACTAATCAAAAATATCTTCACAATTGAGAAAAGTGCACGTTAATAGCCGCAGCTAAAGTATATTTTGGAGTAAAATTGTTAATAATAAAGGTTTTGCTTCCCTTTTTTCCTTGAATACCCATCTCGTTCATTTCTTGCATGACGTAACTGACATGTCTTTTGTTTTGAATGATTCTTGGAAAATAAATATATGTAGTTTAGTATTCTAAAATCATATAATAAAAAGAATGATAAAAAGGAGTATGGATGCAAGCATTTTAATGCGACAGAACAATTTGAATTTTCTTTGAAATGGAAACTCTTTTGAGGAAAAACGCGATAATACTTACTCTAAGTTATAATTTTATGTCACGGAGTGATGTGTCATGTTGTTGTTTCTCAACTGTGTAAAATACTTATAAACTTCCTTACTTATTATTATATACTTTTAAGGGGAAAAGCAATAAACCAAAAAAAATAATATTCTGAATTAAACCGTGTGAGGTTCAAATAAAAGGGCTAGTTATGTAGACTTCAACTAAAAAAATTTTATAATTTTTAAATAAATAATAAAATTGACCATTATCCCTCCCTCCCTTCCCCCCTTATCTCCGAAACTATTGAGTCCTACATTTTTAAAACCCCTAAAATAATTAAAATACAAAAGTTAAAAAAAACTAAAAACTCGACTACGGATACAATAGCAATCTAAAAAGTACAAAACAAGAAAATAATTCTTGTCTGATATACTTACCGATCATCTGGCACCAGTGGCATGCGACTACGGCTATCCTCTATAATAATTATATATTGAAATATACAAATCGATTATCTATTTACTAGACGATAATTCATATGCCTAGGCCGCACACATCGCGATAACCCGAAGATTCGCGTTATCCCGATGTATGTCGCCAAGTATTCGCGTATACTTCGGTGCTTCGTACGTAGCTGCGAGGACTTCGCTCCGCTGTCGGTAAATTCTCGCAGATCAAAGCGTTTTATCGCGATGAACTTCGTTTGCGCGGCCACACTTCAGTCGGCCGCCAGCCATCGTGCGTAGCGTACGTGTTAAGTTAGACTGCAGTGCATAATATAGCTGCGAAACATGGATTGAAGTAACGATAACATTTTAGAATTTATTGCGAATTACGAGTCTGAGCCGATTTTATGGAACCCAAACGAAACTGGCCATAAAAAATAGGATCACTGCTATGACATATAAATAATTATAATAATTTTTTTATTATTATTAATTAATTATATTATTTAATTTATTAATAATTATTTGCTGCCATAAAATACAGAGCAACCGCGGCGTCCATTTTGTCTTTTGCGTTTATACATCGGTCGTACATCGCGATAAACTACATCGCGCATTATGTGGCCGCGAAGCTTCGCCGTAGACCGAAGACGAAGTTTATCGCCCGAATGTTATCGCAATGTGTGTGGCCCAGGCAATAGAATAAGGCGTTCGTAGATAAGTATATCAGACAAGAATTATTTTCTTGTTTTCTGCATTTTAGATTGCGATTTTATTCGTAGTTGGGTTTTAGTTTTAACTTATTTTTATGATATTTATACAGTAAGTATAAATAAAACATGTTGTGTCTCAGTAATTTGTTTGACTGTTTGGGTGGCCGTAACGTACTGCTCATCCAATTTTTAACAGTAGGTATGGGTACTATGTGTGGCCTTAGTTTTTAGGAACAATATCTAAACCAAGATTGAAGCCAACCTTAATGACAATAACTTTTGATTGGTATGAATGCATAGATACCATTGAACGACCTATTCGAAAATATTAATATGGACACTCTGACAGTTAACACAATATTGACAACTGATAGCTAAGATATTTTGACCACTCTGAATGCTTACAACAATTTGAATGCCATGTCTGCGAACATAAAATTGAATTAAAGTTCTTCACATAATTTTGACTACTTAGAATGCTCAAATCTATCTGATGCTGACTGTACATACAAGCTCTGCTTAGTTTGGGCTAGATGATGTTGTGTGTATGTGATAGAATATTATTATTGTTTAGGGCAAAAACATTAACCATTATGTATGTTATTGATATTAATATAATAATATGTGTTATTGATATTTATTACTAATCTATACTAATATTATAAATTATAAAGCTGAAGAGTTTGTTTATTTGTTTGAACGCTAATCTCAGGAACTAATGGTCCGAATTGAAAAATTCTTTTAGTGTTGGATAGCTCATTTATCGAGCATGGCTATATAACATCCCGCTACGACCCACGGCGGGGGTGCAGTAATCATAAATGCGGGTGAAACCGCGGGCACTAGTTATACTATATAAAATAAACATGATATTAATCTTTATATATATAATTCTACTGTACGTGTGTATGTCACTGAACTCCTCCTAAACGGCTGGACCGATTTTGATGAAATTGTTTGTGTGTTCAAGTGGATTCGAGAATGGTTTAGATACGTTTTTTTTTCGTGTGTACAGGACAACGTTTGTCGGGACAGCTAGTATAATGATAAGTAGTGAAATAACCATGGTACCTATTTTGTACAGAAACCACGAAATGATATATTATAAAAGACAATTTCATAGTTAAAGACGTAATAAAATAAACAAATAGGTAACTGCTCCGAGCTTTAGGTGTGTTTGTGTCCTATGTTTCTACTTATGCAGGATGTAACAGAAAGGTGAGGTCATATTTTAGGGTATGTATATCTAATAAACAACCTATATGCATTAACCCCATATGAAAATAAAGAATTTTAAGCCGCCTACCACACAATAGGCCCTTCCTACTGCCAGAGTATTTGGCGTAGCTCCATATAAACGTATAGTAAGTCAGTACATCTCACGCCTATGTATATTGTCAAAGGACATGAGTATCGTACATAATATTTATGTACACATCAAGTATGGCTTTCGGTTAGACGTAATAGGGGCGGGTATAATCCTTCCTAATCCTAACTTCCTAACTAATATTATAAAAGCGAAAATGAGTTTGTTTGTTTGTTACCTTTTCACGCCTAAACCACTTAACCGATCATCCTGAAATTTTGCATATACGTTGTCAGGTGTACAGAAACGGACATAGGCTACCTTTCATCCCGAAAAAGATTACTGTTCCCGAGGAAAACAATAATAACGTTCTTATGATAACAGATGGCGCCACGTGTCTTTCGAATCATGATTGAATTATATTATTACAAGCAGAGTACACCCCGAATTGATTGTCAAATTCTAAATTAACGCGAGCGAAGCCGCGGGCAAAAGCTAGTAATAAGTATAATATAGAAATAATGGACGAGAAAAGACTGACTAAGAAAGTTTATAAGGCTAGTGTGAATGGAACAGTCGCAAGGTGAAGACCTAGGCGAACGTTTCTCCATCAGATCGAAGATGTTCTGGACAAAGGCCAGGTTAAGAGCACCTTAAACCGGCGAGCGTGTATGAATGTGATGAGAGTAAATGAAGCCAGAGAAGAGTCAGGATCGTAGCAAATGGAAATCCGTAGTCTCTGCCTAACCCTTTGGGAAACAGGCGTAAATCAACGGACTCAATTATTATAATTTTATTGTTAGTACCTACTTAATATAAATTCAGATGCATATTTTTTCGAGAAATTTTTTTTTCATACACCATAATTGGTAAAACATGTAGAAGAAATCACTTATGTACCATCTTCATACAATGTTTAGTTTTTACGAAATAAACTTAAACTTAAAAAAAAGCAATCCGAACGCCGCGCCTTGCTTTTACTGAGAATTTCTTGTCAGCAAAACCAATGTCACTCACAATTAGAATCAATATATATAGCAATAGTATTCACGACCTCGGGACCACCGAAGCAGTCTACATAATTATTATCTAATTAATTAATATCATTCTAGCGTATGGCTTTTTTAAAACAACTAGGTTTAGTTGCTGTATCGCGAAGGACTGCCAATCTGCGGATGCAAAAAATACAGACTCTAAACAGCCATTTCTGGATTACACAAAATTTAGTAGGTACGTATGTACGGGATTCGAACCCACAACACTTGCCGTAAGGGCAATGGCGAGGCGACTACGTAAACCACTACGCCATCCGTGCAATCGTAATTATGTAATTATATCAAAATCGTAAATAGTGTATTTTCTTTCTTGATTCCTCAAAATGTATCCTAAAACTCATCAATATGTGCTCTACGCTACATGCACAATACGCGATATAAGCCTACCGAAAACGACGGCTGCCACTCAAATAAAGATATTGTTTATACAATATTTTGTAGATGATATTTTATGAATATTTTATATGCTCTATCCTCCTAGGTCTTCCATAGCTATGACTATTTAGCTGAATAGCCATAGCCTAGTGGAAAACCGCTTGATGAAAACGATCCGATCATCGACTTATCGAAGTTATGAACGTGTTACTTATCTTGAAGATAGAGAGCAATTGACTCAAATATGTCAAGTGAATTTTGAGAAAAAAGTAGAGTTAGTTTATTCATCTAGCAAAAGAAAGCTAAGCTATGGCGTTCCTCAAGGTTCTGTATTGGGACCGCTTTTGTTTATCTGTTATATAAATGACTTGCCTAAGGCTATCAAGCACCAGATGTCCTTATTTGCTGATGACAGTACAGTTATCTATAACACTGGGAGTAATACACAAATTGAAAGTGATATTAACTCAAGTCTTGATTCTATAATTGACTGGTTGAATGCTAATAACCTTAAAATTTATCTATCTAAAACCAAAATAATGAATTTTAAATTAAGACAATCCATACAAAATATTTTGCAAATTGACCACGATGGCGACTTGGTATTAGAATACAGATACCACGAAATTTCTTGGGCTTCATATTGATAATGATGTCTCTTGGAAAAATCAAATTGAAAATATATGCATGAAATTAAATCAATTCTCCTACGCACTCTACATGCTCAGTAAAGTAGCTAATAAAGACGCCTTATTAGCAGCTTACCACGGCTATGTCGCCTCTACTTTGCGATATGGCCTTATATTTTGGGGCAACGGAACTAATGTTGAAAATGTACTAATCGCTCAGAAAAAATGTATACGAGCTATCTGTAAGCTAAAAACCACAGACTCCTGCAAACCTGAATTTGTAAATCTTAACATACTTACTGTACCATCTCTTTATATTTTCGAAGTCTGCGTTTTTGTGAAAAGTAATCTAAACTTGTTTAAACCCATAGAAAGTCAACGTCGCTCAAACAAGTTACATTTATTACCTGCGAAAACTACTTTTTTTCATAAAAGCATTTATGTTATGGCACCTAAAATATTTAATAGGTTACCAAAACAAATCATTTTAAGTAAATGTATGAATGAATTTAAACATAAATTATTTGGACTATTAGTTAACAAGGCATATTACTCTATTAATGAATTTTTAAATGACATATTATTACAGTAAGACCTATCCTTTACTTAGCGTTGTGACATTTTTAATTGACATATCTTTTTAATCATTGTGACATTTTAAAATTGACATTTCTAATTCATTATTTTTGTAATTGCATGCAATATTGAAATTTAATCTGAAAGTGAATATTATCTCTATAACATATTATATTTTAATGTTGCCATCTAATATTTTGTATGTCTATCGGCGGGACATGGAGCGCACTATATAAACGATTGTATAACATCTTGTAAACCTGTGTTCACAAAATAAAATTATTTGAATTTGAATTTGAATTTGTTAAGTAGTTAATTATAGCTTAGTTTATTAACCTGTAACGAAAAACATCATGAGGAGACCTGCATGTCCGAGAGTTCTTCCTAATGTTCTCGAAGAAATGTGAAGTCTGCCAAGCCGCCTTGAGTCAGCGTGATATACTATAGCCTAACCCTTCTCACACTGAGAAGAGGCCCGTGCCCAACAGTGGGACAGTTTAATATAGGGCTGATATTATTTTTTATATTATATTATAAAGCTAAATAATTATGCTATGTTCAGAATTAGTTGCGACATTGATAGAATTTAAGTTATGAAAATAAGTATAGTGTTTTACGTATTATATTACATATTTAGTTTACAATTTTTAAATAGCTATATTTTAATATTTACACTTGCACAGGCGTAATCCGCGATAAAGTCAATTTAATTTTAATTTATCACCATCTGTGCCAAACCAGCTTGTTTTACACAGAACGCACAGAGTCAGAACAATGCATTTTTTAAACTCGCGAGCATCGAATCTTATTCTAAGGCATGATAAATTATGTGATTTAATTATATTTTTCTGAAGAGTGTTAACCCTATTTGGGTTTTCCCATTGTAGAATTACGTATGTACTTGTTTACAGCTGCGTACGGCATCCTCGATTTATAAAACCAGTATCATTTTATACTCGAGACTATTTGCACGCGACCGCGCGGTTGTGCTGGAACGACATTTGAATATTTGAAATTGGAAACATATCGTTCGTAAATAATATTTAAAAGCTTGAAATTAGTAATCTTGTCCGTAGATAGTGTTTTTTGTTACTTTTTTATCACAAAAATGGCTTTGGATACAGTGAACCGGGTGCTTGAGCAATTTAGTTTGGATTTGGATGATTTTGAACGAAGAGGTGAGCTTTATTTTTATTTTTAGTGCAATGTTTAAAATTTTTAAGATTTAGTGGTTTTATAACGTGGTAAAAGATATTTGATATGTTTTCATACTTTAACTTGGCATCTTAAATACTTATTAATAAGACTATGTAGGTTTGTCTAAGGAAATTTTGAGCGTAGATGAAAGAAAATTTTAAAATTTTATTTTGTAACAATGGTTTGTTTTATTATTTTGTTGTTACCATGACCAGATACATTTACTTATGTGTGCAAATAAGTGACCACTTATTCCTGGGAAGTAAATTGTTATTAAGTTTTTGCTAGTGGAGCGTTTCGCACATTTTCGCCTTGAATGCAAAATAATGACTAATCGTGACTATTTTTAAATTAAACTGGAATGTATTATACATAATTATAAATCTCGATGCAGATATTCTCTAAATTATATTATTGACAGCTGCATCAAAATTCGTAGCGTAGTTTTGAAGAACTAATCGAAAAAACATACAGACGCTGATAGCGAATTTGTTTTATACCTACTATTAAGAGATAAAGATAAATAATGTTTATGTGAATTCGTTTTACTAAAAGTCACGCGCCTGTATGTTTGACTGCATAACTAGCACAGTTGCCTAAGTGGCCACCTCACAACTGATAGTGCTCCGAGACATGTAAGTTTGATACCCATCCGTAGAAAAATGTGTGGTCTACAATTATATAGTAGTTCTTTCTAGACGGGTGTTCTTTGTGTCCATTTTATTAAGTAATAACCATCTGCGATACAGGAGCTATCCTAGGTGAAAATAGTTTAATAATCACTACATATTATAAAATGTATAAGACAAATTCTCCCGCTGCGTCTTTCTGTCTATTCAAACTGTACCGGACGGGCGAACTCGGGGCTTCGTTACTATATGATGATGATTACAAAACAACCGTCGAGTCGCTGACGTCCTGTACACGATGACTGGTTACTATGTCGGAGGCTCTGAAAGGCGTGTTGTTGCGGGTTCGATGTGCGGGTCAGGATCAGGACTTTAAATGAATAGAAACAAGCTTCATAGTTCAGTTGGTTGAAGGCTTCTGGCTGGCTCCGTTTGGTTCTTGAGGCTTGAAGATGAGGTTTCTTGAGCACCTGCGGTCGATCGATACTGTACCGCTTAAGTACCTCTAATCTTTACCGTAACGAGAGCCGGCCAGAAACCTCGCTCCACAAGTTTATTTTTAATTATATATGGTACATATTTCTGCTTATATCTACGGAACTACACTAGCTAGCGTGATGGTACAAAAACTGCCGCGTAGGGCACGATGAGACCTATCTATTGGTATCTGTTTTATCTATCGGAAATTAGGTCTAGATATAGTTATTCTAGGTTTTAGGCTAAAAATCTATTTTGCTGTAACATTTATATCAGAAAAAGTGTAATAACTTTTTAACTATATTATGTAGGAATATGATTCCTTCAGTATGTTGTAGTGCTTTTAGTAGTGTACAAAATAAAACACACAAGTGAAACCTTTTATTAAAAACTTAAGACCTAGGAACCCTAACATACCTAACTTGAGGTAAAAATGCATTTTATTGGCAATATTTATGCTTTAACATGATATTCTTTAAACTATATAAAAGAAACATAATATTATATTACTTACACTATTTATCTACACTTTTCAAGTCTACATATGACGTAATTCGGCACTATTATAACGATAAACTTTATTCGTCACACTTATGTATTCACTCACAATAACATGATTCAAGTCAATATTAACGTTGTCGCGAACACAAACTATTGAAAGGATTCTCATACGGTTTTTACCAATAGACAAAGTGATTCATGAGGATGGTTTAGTAGGTGTACCTATAATTTGTTAAGGTTTTGTAGTACCCGTGCGAAGTCGGGGCGGGACGCTAGTATCAAAATAAATATCTGCGATGGGGAGGCAGAGGTCTATCTAACCACATCACGCCAGATATGTTTTGTCTTCTCACTCATCCTAATGCCTAGGGTACCCATCTTTTTGTACAAGAAATGAAGTAAGTATATTAAGATCGAAGAAATAAAATGAACAGTAGGTACAAAAGAAAATAGTATTTAATTTTTTTGACGTTTTCATAACATATTTTTTGGAGTTTCTTGCACAATTTGGATACGTATGGTATAGGTACTTTTTTTATATAAAACTGTAAAAGTATTAACGAACAAAAAAGTATAGGTAATACTGTTTTTAACAGTATGGTTGGGAACTCTATATTTGCCTGTTGCCTATGGCTATAGGCACTGTCCACTGAACAGATTTAACTAGGGGTGACATCTCAAGTTAATTTTTGTAAAACTTTGTACTGTGCATGGTCTTGCGGACTGTTATTGATAAGTCCTTAACAAAAAAATAACACTTCCTAATCGGGGTTGTGAACTCGGCACGATTGCGCGCAAATAAATATACAGTTATGATATGACACTTATATATGAAACAGCATCAATGGCACGTAAGATAGCCCAATATTATTAAAATACTAGTTTTTGTCCGAGGCTTCACTTGCGTAAATGTAGGTTACGTCTATTTTCTAATCCTCGACAACAGTACTTTTTCTGGATAAAAGGTACCATAGAGATGTCCTTATCCTATGTCCTTTTATGTACCTTTGACAACGTGTTTGCGAAATTTCATGATGATCGGTCGAGTAGTTAAGCTGTGAAAGCGTAACAAACTAACAAAAAAATAAACAAACAAACCCACATTCGCATATTTTATAATATTGATAAGGAAGTAATGATGTTAATGTGAGTTTGTTTGTTTGTTTGGTACTCTTTCACGCCTCAACTATCACTTGGCGTGTCACACGCCCCAACTGTCAATTAACGGTCACTTGGCGTAGTGTCAGTAGGACACTACGTCAAGTATCAATGCGGGTTCAAATCCCACAAGGGCTAATTATCTGTATGATTCACAAATAAGTGTAACTATTAATTCTATGTGCGTAGTCTCCCACGACACGTCTTGATCCAGTGCGAACAATGTCTATACTAATATTCTAAATAATAATATAGTTTGCCATTTTGTTACTAATATTTTAATTGTTTTATATAATTATTAATATTTGCATGCCTAATATAGCCAGAATATAGCCTGAACTATTGACCATTGTTAAATCTGGTACCACCTGTATTCTGTGCAAATAAATGTTTCTTTCTTTTTTTCTAAAGAGGAAAGATTAATTTCTTGTACCTATGTTTGTAAGGCTTTAACTCGGAAACTACTCGACCGATTTAAAAAATTCTTTCACTATTAGAAAGCTATATTATCGAGTAACAAGTACTGTTACTAACATAACCTAACCTACTTTTACGCAAGCGAAGGCCCGGGTAAAAGCTAGTCTATACATACAAATAAATAAAATTGAAGTGTCTGTTTGTTTGTTCCGTGTAATCTCCGAAACGGCTGAACCGATTTTGACGGGACTTTCACTGGCAGATAGCTGATGTTATAAGTAATAACATAGGCTACTTTGACTTTAGAAAAAAAAAATAGCGTTCCGCGGCGACAAACACTTTTTAGTTAAAATCTACGCGGACGAAGTCGCAGGTAACAGCTAGTCTTTTATAAAAATACAGATGCATGCGAGCGAAGTCTCGGGTTCAAGATATAGCATATATATCACGCCTGCCTTAAATATAAAACGTGTATTTTTCCCTTATGTGATCACAGTAGGTAGGTAGATCTATAATGAAAATGACTCAACCGTCGTAAATAAATGTTAACGCGTTTTGTAGTTTAGTTTTTTCCTGTTAGACTATACTTGATGTTTATGTTTTAATATGTGAATAAAAACTTTGTTCTGATTATTGCATGGAAGAGTGTGAGATTTGGCATACCTATAGTAAGGCCATGGAAACGAGAGAAATTTTGTATTATATACCTACATCCCTGTATTAATTATGGTAGGTATGTTACGACCAGACTGCGAGCGATAACTAGATGTAGTTATGCAAAATCGATCCAACCCACAAAACAAAATATTCTTCTTCTTCTTCTTCTCCCTAGCCTTTATTATTCCCAAGTCACTTGGGAAAACAAAATATTGAAATTCTTTAAATTATTTTAGGAACATAGATCAGACTTTCGTTAACATTATGTTTAACAGAAATCTTATTTTAAATCAATATAACTATGCTTAAAAAATCATTCTTCGGGCTATGCGACAATCACTTTAACTCGGTGATACATACTACTCTAATTTAGTTATAACGAATTTAGATGAGTTATTATTATTTTTATCACATAATTAGAAAAAACTAATGTGATTAAATTAATTAAAATCTGAATATTTCTATCATAACGGAGTATAGTTACATATTATTCTTTTATTCATCACTGGAATCATTGATACTACAGTTATCACACAAATACATCTGCACTTTCATCGATCGCCAAAACCTCGAAAATGCAAGCTCCAAGTTCTGGAAGAGTAATAATAATAAATCATTCGAAATTATATTTATTAGAAATAAAAACCGCACACACATGTGCATACATACACATATACCTACATACATGCACGCATACATGAAACATAAATATAATTCAGAAATTTATTGTGCAGTCATATTAAGTCCTGTATCAATATACTCGTACCAATCTACTCACTTAATTGTGTGATAAAAAATAAATTAAATGCTTATTTAAACAGATATAGTGTGACAATTGTTTAGATAATAACTCAACATACTTTTATAAAACGAAACAACGTAATAAATAATGAAAACGAATGTTTTCAATCGATTTTTATACATATGTTACCCTTACCTTGGTTAATTCTGCGATACAGCTTTCATTCAAACTTTTCAAAATCGTTAACTTTTTGAGGTAACTTAAGAAGCGATTTGTAAAAAACTAATTAGAGTTTGTTATAACCATACACTGAATCATAAAGCTTATAATGTTAGTAGTAGACTGTGTTAGTTTTATCGCAATCAACACGTTTTTTCTTTATGAAAACAATTAAAATACCGAGCGCAATGTTTTGTTTTACGCGCGGTGGTAATAACGACGACTCAACGGACAAATCTGACATTTGTTACTGTCTCGCTCGCTCAATTGGAATGAAAGTTTTACAAAGGAAAAGAAGACGTATTGCTTAGTAATAAGGTTTAGTTCAAAAGCATGAAATATGCTCCCATTATTCGCTAACAACGTTTAAACATTATATCACATAATTAGATGTATCACATAATAAGGTGAGTCTACCCTATAATGATTGGTTAAAAATCAAATCACAGTATTGTTATCATTGAAACTCCAATTTTCTCAAAAATAAGTTTGTGTTGCTGGATCCATTTTACATTATGTCCAATTATGTCTATCCTATTCTCTCACACGCATTGACGTGTGAAGTAACAAAAGTTGCAGTCGTCACGTCATTCTAAGAACCACTAACAACCATCATCCGATCAGTCCACGAGATGTCAAAATTTATTTCATTTGCCTATTTGACAAAATAGGTTATAAATAATGACTGTCTCATAGATAAAAAATTTAGGTACTAAGTATAATCTATTTACTGTGAATTATTATTGCGTCGCCCAGAAGCCGTAGTCTGCTGGGTGGGTCGCTGATGTAGTCTCTTTTCCAGCGGCCCATCCACTATACAAGGCAGCGAGCTGGCACACCGTGGGGTCTTGGTCCGTATGCCCGATGTACGGGAGAGACGGAAATAGCCCTCTCGCCTCCCTTTGTGGCGAGGGGGTAAGCATCAGGCGCATTTCCCCACGAAAAAAAAAACCTCTAATATTAACAAATCGACGAATCAAAAACTCACAATGTCTTGATCTGTGTGCCTAGTGTAAATTATTTTTACGTTAACTCGGTCAAGACGTTTACAGCGTTTGGCTCTCCAATTGGTTAAGAGCTTGGAGCGGGCCAATCGAAGCGCCAAACGTCATAAACGTGTCGATTGCGTTAACGTAAAAACAACTCGCACTAGGCACTCTGATAATGTCTTTCACACCGAATTTCGATCATGTCGCCCAATCTGAAATTTAGACGCTCAATTGTATGCACAAACGAAAAAGCATTCTCTATTCCCTCACTCTCATAATCCGATGGGATGGCACGACTTGAGAGAGATTAGACGCAGGACCAACGGCTTTAAGCCTCATAGCCACCAGGCAACAATTGACGCACAACACGTGACTCTCAACAAGATCGGAACGTTGCACAACAGCGCGCGACGTAGCCAGCTGGCGCACAGCATGACGCTCGGCTTTTTGTTTGTTTCCGTGCAACATGCAGTTGAGGATCAGCTGTTGTCAAGTGCAGACGTGACGCGCAGAAATGTCCGTAGTGTGGTATAATGAAACCGTGCTGTAATCAACACTAGTTCCTCTGGCGACATATTGCTGACGACTGGTCATGCCTGGACAGACAACGTTGCTAAACAAAGTTCCGCGTTACCGTGAGCAACAATGTTGTACAACATGTCGCGCGTCAAATGTTGCCTAGTGGATACGAGGCTTTACATGTTTCCAAGGCACAGAGGTATGCAATACCGCTAGGATCCTAACTCCGAGCTGCTGTACCAATTATTCGACAGGAAAACGCAGTCCGACGTGGGCATCGAATCCGAAAACTCATGCATGCAGTGGCATTCACTAACGTTGCGCCACACGTAGCTATCTAGGTACATAGCAGAGAAAGCACTTGATGTAGTAAGCCATTTCTATCACGAAAATGTCAGTAGTAGCAGATTTTGGATATTTAGGATTGCATAAAATCTCCTCTCCGCTCCAGTATGCAATCGTATCAATTAATATTTATCCGTTTCTTCGCTCTGCAGCCTCGCTCCGCTTCAATTAGGGTTGCAAGGAGATGAAAATATCGATATAAATATCGATATTTATATCGAAGGCCTGAAAAATTCGATGATCGATAATATCGACAGTTTCAATGCGATATTATCGATAATTCAGAACTTTCAAGTTAGTAGTAGAAGTGGGCAAATAAGAAGCAAATAATAAATATATAATAAACATTACCAAATATTATTTTAAATATTTCGATATCGATATTTAATTTCTTGCCGATATGATAATACCGTATCGATGATGGTTAGATATCGATAAAATATCGATATTTTTAGAGTCGATATTATCGAATATTCGATATATCGTTGCATCGTCAGCTTCAATGGACAGGCAGCCTTACGGAACAATAGTGGGTTTTCCGTATTCATCCTATGACTTCTCATCCTATTTTTTACTCATCCTGAACTAGAAGGCCTAACTGGCCCGATTACATTATTTTAATAAAGTTTCCTTATTCAATCGAAATGTGTTCCTTACTCTATCCGTGGCAAATTGGCCAATATTACCGAAAAAAGTATGGATAGCAAAACAATCTTGGACTTCGTAACTGTTGGTTAGGTTAGTAACAGTTCTTTAAAAAAAATACAGGCAGTCCTTGGGGACTGCCGATAGAAGTGAAAACTTTAATCCTTGATCATAAACACTTCTTTATAAACCAAAAATAATTTTCCAAATTGAGCTTTCTAATGATGAAAATGAAATAATTGCTGTCGGTTGAGTTAGGAAAAAAAACGGTGTAGGATGAAACATCATCGGATGACGCCGGAACAGCCCACAATAGTACCTACGCCGAACCTAAACACAGCTGCTGAAATGTGAGTGCGATACACCTAAGCTTGACCTTTTAAAGCCGTGATACTATGATTTAATTTTGTACATAAACAGAATTATTCTTAGAAATATTTTCATTTAGGCTGTCTAGGTCACATAAACAAGTCCCGTTATCTCTTAACTACTGGAACACTATATGTTTATAATACAACATGTTACAGATAATACGCACAACTTCAAACACCCCAATTAGATTAATAAATCGTAATAATAATATGTATATCCGTATATAGTAGTTTAATTTCAATGAATAACATTCGCGTAAACAAAAGACAATATTAAATAATGCTTAATAATTACATTTACAACAATTTTACTCACCACAATGAATCATCCATAATACCTACTAATAATATTTTACAGAGGAAAGTTTTGCATTTTTGTATGCTCGTATTTTTTTTGTAAACAATAAACTACAGCGGCGATTTTAAAAATTCTTTCGTCAATAGACAGCCTTTTTTTACGTGGGTGAATGCTTCGACGCATACCCCTCCGCGGGGCGACGAAGAGGTTATGTCAGGCTCACCGGAGAAAAGATACCAAGGTAATACCGACTAAACCTAACACAGTGTTCCTCGACATAACCATAGACGGTGAGACCGCGCAAATCGCTTTCACATGCAATCGCGACCCCGCCGTGGTTTCGGCCCGCCGCGCCGTGTGAAACGGCTTGCTACTACACAAAAAAAAAACTTCCCGCACCATCCCCCTGGGTGGTGACAAAGACACGACCCAGAGGCGCACGTGGGAACACGCATGCCGCCTCTCGGACCTGGTGCTGACCGGGTGGCGAGCAGGCCTACGCAGCCCACCACCCCCAGGTCAAACCTTAGGGTGGCTGGAAATCATCTCACGCCCTCCGGCGCCCGGTTCTGCGGTTGGGGAGAAGGTTTAAGCGCTCCCTCTCCCACTCCGCCGCCTCCTTGATGGACATTACTTCCTCACAGAAGGAGGCGACAGCGTTCCACGATCTTTCACTCCAGACCATAGACTGAACCACGGCCGGGAGTGAGAGGGCAACCAGTCCTACTGCCGCGATCAACTCAGGGCGCGGCGCTGCGATGCCCATCCGCCAAAGTGTGCAGCGCCGTGTCCACAACAACATCGCGGCAGTCGGCGCAGTGATGACACCCGGGCGACGCCTGCCGGCCTATGCGACACAGGAACTGGCCAAAACAACTGTGGCCAGTCATTACCTGCGTCAGCCGGAAGGTGAGGGCGCCATGCTGCCTCTCCAGCTACTCCTCAAAAACGGGACTTACCGCCACAATCGTGGCGTGCCCGGTCATGAGAAAGCTAGTTTAACCAGAAGTAACATAAGCTATGTAACATCACGTATTACGGGAGCGGAACAGTCATAAACTTGAGTGAAACAACGCGGGACACTTAGTCTATATTAATATTATAAAGAGTTTTCTCTTTTGTTTGTAAGAGTTTAATTCAAAAACTAATCAAACGATTTTAAAATATTCTTTCACCATTAAAAAGCTATATTATCACCGAGTAACATAGGCTATATTTTATTTAAATAAGAACTACTGTTACATTAAACCTAACCTACTTTTACGCGAGCGAAGCCGCGAGCAAAAGCTAGTTATTGATATAGTACCGAATACTGGACCACAGAACATTCTTATACATATGTTCTGTACTGCTACTACTGAATGCCTTGTCAGTCCTGGGCACTGAGAACAGTGAGAACAAAACTTTCGCGTCGCACGTTTCTATCCCAGAAGCCAGTATGACATCCCGGGTGCGAATTTCGAGTCTGGTTAAGTGTTATTAAGCTTTTGTTAGTACCTAAATCCTCAGTAGCAGTCTAGAAATACTATTACGTCAAAAAGTATCGGGCATTGTATCATAGAACACAAAGTATGTATTTTTCATTCATATTTATAGTATCGCCTTCAAAGTGAACCCCTCCCAAATAACTATTATATAATTTTTACTTAGACTTTAGTGCTTGCTGCGAATTTTCTTTTTTTATCTATAGATTTAAAACTTGTGCCTCGAAGTGGTAAATTGAGTTTTGGAGAAAGAAAATGTCGACCGCAGCCATCTATAGATACTAATATTATAAAGCTGAAGAGTTTGTTTGTTTGTTTGTTTGCTTGAACGCGCTAATCTCAGGAACTACTGGTCCGATTTGAAAAATTCTTTCAGTGTTAGATCGCCCATTTGTCGAGGAAGGCTATAGGCTATATATCATCACGCTAAGATCAATAGGAGTGGAGCACCAATGAAGAATGTTTCAAAATCGGAGGGTTTTTTTCCTTTTGAGAGCTTCCGCTGCGTGCGCTGCGTAAACAGTTAAAGTTTCGCAAAAATCATGTATGACAGAATTGTTTCCCTTTAAAAGTTCTAAAAAAAAGTCCGCGACAGCATATGTCTATCTTTTAAGGTTGGCTCACTATAACCTTTTTTATCCCCTTCAAAGTGAACCCCTCCCAAATAGCTATTATATAATTTTTACTTCGACTTTAGTGCTTGCCGCGAATTCTCTTTTTTTTATCTATAGATTTAAAACCTGTGCCTCGAAGTGGTAAATTGAGTTTTGGAGAAAGAAAAATGTCGACCGCAGCCATATTAGTATAATGGTGGCTATTCGATAAAATTTATTGAGTTTTTAGCCAGAAATTTGTCCACAATGATAGCCTTGTGAGAAGGTGTGTTATTGCGGTGCAAAATCAATTAGTTTCTTTCCATAAATCTGGTCTTTGTCGAAGAATTTGCGCTCTCAAACGCTGCATAATGCTCAGATAATATTCTTTATGTACTGTCTCACCTTCTAGCAACAATTCCGAGAGCACAATACCGGGATAATCATAAAAATAAATGTTAGGTTCGGTGGAAGACTTTTGTGGCCGACCAGAGCGAGGCAGATCTTCCATCATACCTCGATCGCTTATAATTGAATTGTACCTCTCATATGCACATGTTTTTAAAAAGGCAATTTACCGTACGCCTTATGTAACATTTTCAGCGCTTCAGCACAAGAAATTCCATAGCAAAATTTCACACAGACAGATTTCTTGTTCGATATTTTTATCCTTTGTACACTTTTCTTTCTTTCTTTTGTAAAGAAGACAACTCCTACACTAGGAATAATTTCTGTGTGGCGGGGACTTTATAAACATTCAAACAACGGACACACAAACACCCAGACTCGGCGGAATAACCATTTGTGCATCACACAAAGTTTTTCCCCGTGTGGGATTCGAACCCACAACACTCGACGCAGTGCAGTGGTGAAGCGACCTCTTAAACTACTACGTCACCCTTGCAGTCAACTTGAGATGAACTGACAAAATGGCAACAGGCACTGTAAACAAACTAAATTCCAAATGACGCTCAAACTTTGTGTGGGTATAGACTATAGAGGATAACAACTTGTCAAGAAATAGAATTTTTACAGTCAAATCAAGTCCTTTTATTACCAGAATAAAACATACATTTACGTAATATTCTTTCGCCCCACACAATTGCCAAGAAGATTTTTAAATGATCGATCAAGGTACTTTTATAACAGAATGTACATAGGTATAGGTATCCGGCAATGAGTAATAACTAATAAGAATAAAGAAAATACATTATTTTTTGTTTTAGAAAATGCGACGCCGGCGCCGCCTGGTATCTGCCGGAATCGTGAACCGTTGAATTACAGTGACGTGGGTATGTATTATTAGATAATATATTATTATAATAAAAAAAGACATCAACCGCGGTTAGAAACTGTATCAGTCAGTACATAAGTCGAAGCACACTTGCAAGATTTCAATTTCCATTATCATTCAAAATGGCAACACATATGAGATTTTTATAATAGTAATAGTTAACAGAGTATAATAATTAGGATTTGAATTCATAAAATCCTTTTTCGATTTAAATCAATGTTCAGCTTCTTATGTTGTTGTTGTTGCTGCCACTGCTGGACAAGACCCCCTACTCAGTATGGAAAGGGTTAGGCTATTGTCCAGCCCAATACGGTATAGCAAACTTAAGATATCATTATCTTATCTTATCTTATCTTATGTGGGGGCCAGTCAGTGCAGACCGGCGACATTTCGACCCAGTGGGATCTTTTGTGTCGACACTCTCCCAATAACGACTACCATAGATGTTCATGGCAGCTGGGACAGACGGCTTAACGTGCTCCCCGAGGCACGGAGCAGGCGATAATTGTCAATCAATACGCACATAATTTCGAAAAGTCATATAACTTCCGAAAGTCAGAGGTTCACGACGTGGGTTCGAACCCGAGACCCTCTGCATTGCAGTCTGTTGGCCTCCCCACTGAGCTATCGCTGCTCTGATATCATTAAGAGCATTATGGAGAACTCTCAGACATGCAGGTTTCCTCACGACGTCTTTCTTATCCGGTAAAGCAAGCGATATAATAATTAACAATGAATACGTCCATAACTTCCAATAGTCAGAATCAGAAGTGCTGTGTGATTGAACTGGAGGCCTCTGTGGGGCAGTCTAACGGTCTTCAACTAGTTTATCGCTGCTTTGTTGTTATTACGTCTTTATTTACAACGAATGGTGCTGTAACCACAGCAAACCAGAATTAAATTAGGAGAAAAGGTTTGGTGACTCAGGCGGTTGCCCCAGAATTCCTGGACAATGGCGTTTTAATTAACAATAACGATATAAATGACGAAATAACACCTAACATAACCTAGCACTTTATACTGTGTAGATTTTAAGTGAATTTAATAAAATATATTCATTACAGTTGACGCCATTACCTCGACGGACCCCTCATTTCGTGCAATGCTTCAGCCACAGCAATTTCCCTACGTCACGATCATCGAACATCCTTTTACCAATAAGTCAGTATCCGTAAGCCCTAAAATTAGAACGACTACATAACACACCACATCTACACACAATGTAGCAGATCTATACTATTCATCATCTTAGTCTCGGCAAGAGTGTGGTATTAGTTTTACTGGAGTCTTCATTTATGAAACTCTTCAATATTAGTTAGGATTCTTATGAATATGCTGCGTAAAGTAATGTTGTTACCTAAATATCTCAACTTATCTATATAGACAGACTTTATTTCGGCTTATTTAGGTCACAACTTTTTATCTCAACTGATACTGACCTTCAACAGGAAGACAGTGGTCATATACCTTGTATGAAGTGAAATTGTAGCACGAAAATTTTTTCCGAGTTTCGCAAACGCAGCCTAACACTGTATAATGCCACTAAATCGTCTTAGTTATCAGGCCTGTTAGCAAAGACATGAATAGTTACTACGACACTGTGGTAGGTACTAAATGTCCTGTATGAAGCTTTTTATAGTATCTACCTACTTAAATTTTATAATATGAACTAGTATTTCGCGCAATCAAAAGCGTAAGCGGCCCGTGAACAGTTTGATTTCATCAAAAAACTAATTTTAGATTCGGATTCAGGGACCTTGAAAACCTCCGAAGCCATAAATTACCGATGACCGCCGTGACCTTGAAAATGACTTTTTCTGGAAATATCTCGTTAACCTCTATGACATTTGTTCGAACACACCCCGTCTATCTCTAATCGTTTCGGAGATATTAGAGGTCAAAGTTTGTATGGCGCCCATGTTTTTTTGTATGAAAGCCATGTTTTTTTGGCCCCCCCCTATAAGATGCCAGGGTTTTAGGCAGATTTTGTTCGAGAACAACTCCCGTAGATGTCACCGTTTCTGAGATCCGATGGGGTACGACCACCAAGAGCTGACCTTCGAAAGATCAGGCATTTTTCCCGGGCCCTCTGAACAATCGTTCTCTTAACGACGCTATATTATTTACTTTTATCCTACGACTTCCCCTTGTATGACTTCTATTTCTCTAAGTCAGTGAGTCAGTGAGTGGTAATTTAATTTTATATATAGGTAGTAATAAAATAAATTTTGCTGAGCTCCGCAATCGTAGCGTAACAATTCTTAATATTGATAGATCACCCTATATGTAGAGACTTGCTAAGCTCCGGCAGCTAAGCAGTCAATAAAGTAGAGACTGGTAGAAAAGGTAGTTCTAAATAAAAAAAAATATATGTATTTAGGATGGTTAACATTAAGTAGTGTTACGCTGCTCTTGCGGAACTCAACAAAAAAGACATGCTGCAATTTCACTTCATACAAAGTATTAAGACGACCAGTCTTCCCGTCGCTATAGAGGCTGGCCAGTACCTACCAGTTGAGATAAAAAGTTGTGACCTAAATAAGCCGAAATAAAAATAAGAGCTATTAACAGCTTACAACGTTGTTTTACGCATCATATTCATGACAATCCTAATTAATATTATTAATGTAAAAGTGAATTTGTTCGTTTGTTACGCTTTCACGACTAAACTACTTCACCGATCATCATGAAATTTCGCATACACAATGTCAGGTACAGAAAAGGACATAGGGTACATTTTATCCAGTGAAAAGTACTGTTACTAACTATAATAATATATAATATAATATTCTACCACATACACACAACACCATCTAGCCCAAACTAAGCTGAGCTTGTACTATGGGTACTAGACTATGGATAAACATACATATATACTTTTTTTTTTGTAAATACATACATATTAAGTATACATAGAAACACCCAGACCAAGACAAACATCCATGTTCATGCACACAAATGTTTGACTTGTGCGGGAATCGAACCTTAACTACTTAACTTAACCTAACCTTAAGCCGTAAGCAAAATCTAATCCTAACTAATATTATAAATGCGAAAGTGAGTTTCTTTGTTTGTTTGTTTGTTACGCTTTCACGCCTTAACTACTCAACCGATCAACATGAAATTTTGCATACACGTTGTCAGGGGTACAGAATAGGACATAGGGTACCGTTCATCCAGAAAAAATAACTGTTGCAAACCTAACCTAACCTCACCTACATTTACGCGAGCGAAGCCGCGGGTGAAAACTAGTAAAATATAAAGCTGTAGTAAGATAACGTACACACGGCTACACATCAAGTTAGACACCCTATATACACATAACTACGCTACATACAAAATAGAGAGTTGTCGGAAAGGGACAGTGCATAGTGGTGTCGATGTTATGGTAAGGATAGAGCGTAACAAAAACATAACGCACTCTCTCTCACGATTCGCAGCGTTCAACTTCTAATAGTTCAAAGTCCAAACAGTCTGGATTGATGTGTCACTGTGTGTACATAAAAATATAAAGAATTACCTATACCTACCTATAATTGACAACATTATACCTATTGCTGTACGGTACAGGGACCTAGTTCGACATAAATATGATGTTAGTGACGTGATATATTGCACAAGAATAAAAAGCCATATAGCTGGATTTCGCTGTGTATTAAACAGAGTGAACGCTATTAGTACGTAAATAGTAAGTAGGTAGGTACTGTTTGTTCTCCCTAGACACAAGGCAATCTACCGTTAATTATAGCGGCTTACAACAGTCCATCACTGATTCTAAAATTTCTAAACCTAAAATCCACTGCAGCGTTAGCAATAAACAAAAATCACTGCAATATCGCATTACTAACTAAGTATATTAAATAACCTAAAGTTTCTGTCTTTTTTTCTACAAAAGTTCGTAACCTTGTTTACTACAAATTTAAAAGGAAATGCAGCAGTATCCTCATCTCTCATAAATAATTATACTATTGCATCCGCTAATGACTAATCTTGTCACTAGCGTCTACCATTTCGTCAGTATAAAGAATAATAATAAATTATTTTTGTTATAAGATTAATTTTTCAACAGATTCCGTTATTTATGCGAGATAAAACGGCTAGGGGGTAAAATCTTTGGCATCAACAGCAAGCCGGACAACAAAACATACCCAACTATTAAAATACACAACTACACTGGCGAAATTCTCATCGTAGTATCATGCGTTACCAAAAATAAACCTTACTGGTAAGAGTTTTTATTGTATTTCGTGTTTCGCTAAATGCCGCTCATGGATGTAATTGTTAATACAATTACACTAGATGTTTTCTGCCATGAGCTTCAGTTGCAGCAGGGCTATGCTTCCCATGGAGATCGCCCGAGTCTTCACCACGTTGACCTCAGTCTCCAATCTAGGGTGCGCTGCATCTTGGTCACCGCATGGACACCGTTCATCGATGTCGCGATGTAGACAGCATCGATGTCGTCCGTATAAGTACCAAGAGTACCACACGAGTGAGAGGCAACTTCCCTGGGGCACACCGGGGTGGATGGGTCGCTCTGTAGACTGGGCGCTTTCAACCGCCACTTGGATGCGTCTGTGTTGTCCTTGGAACCGCTTATGCATACAAATTTGCATTGACTTACCACTATGACAAGTTCATGCTTTTCAATTAATATGAAAACTTTTCATCAACATCACGCTGCCAAAGTCACTTATTAGACTCAGCAGAAGTTCTTTCCCACAGGCAACATCCCCACAAACTAATAGGCCCAAATTGCACAAAGGGTGTCTGCGTCATACAAACACAAATAGGGGAAACCAATGAGTACTCAATTAAAGATCTTGGCATCCAGTGCGTGAAGAGACGCGACATAGCGAGTTCTCTCCGAGAAAGACAAATAGCTAACGTGGATCCCTTTAAAGGTAAGTTTGTAACACATACTTTTATTATTTCGAGACTCTAGCTGAATAATTAAAACGACGCGAAAAGGCTCTTTTATAGAATATTGACGTAAAACAGCAGTATATTATGCACTGACGCGTTTCATTCGGTGGTTAAGAGTGCTTGAGGCCCAATCATACCCTCGGTCCCATTCTTTCATTCCTTTACTTTCCACCAGTCAAACCGTGTGCTTGTCTGCTATCTAAGTATGTATATATTTTGACAGCGGCTTGATTGTGTTACCATAGACTTGTTTCTGAAAGAAATCACAGACATGAGTGGCGGTTACCGCCTATCATTACATGGGCCTGCGGTTCGTCTGCCCCTCTTAACAATAACAATAATCATAATAATATCAGCCCTGTATTAAACTGTCCCACTGCTGTACACGAGCCTCGTCTCAGTGTGAGAAGGGGTAGGCCATAGTTCACCACGCTGGCCCGAGAACTTTATGGAGAACTCTTATACATGCAGGTTTCCTCACGATGTTTTCCTTCGCCGTTAAAGCGAGCGACAATTAACTATTTAATAGGCACATTACTTCAAAAAGTAAGAGATGCGCGCCTTGGGATCGAACTCGAGACCTCTGCGTAGCAGTCAAACAGACTAGTGGGAGACCACTACGCTATCACTGCTATTTTTATTAGCAATAATAACAAATAATATCGGTAAGATCTTATTAAGAGCGCAACACTAATCTATCAATCCTTTTATTTTAGCTGGGTACGATCACGTGCAAACTCCACAACTGATCGATCTAAACGCGGTCCGGTTATGCTTCCAAGTGTTCATCCCAGATGAGACGGGGCTATGCCGCCGTCCTCTCAAGCCAGTATGGTCCGATATCATGTTCAACAAATACTATGGCGAGTTGAAAATAATGAGGGCTAGTCACTGTACGGGCCCAGCTCGTGGCGACACACAAGTTATACTACTGTGTGAGAAGGTAGGTAGATGAACTAAAGATTTTTTGCTACTAGAGTTTGCCCGCAGCTTCGCTCGTGTTGATGTAGATTTTGTCAATAAATTTCTGTTCTCAGAAACAGTACTTTTCCATAAATGAAAAGCCACATGTGCTTATCTGTACATCTGACAACGTGTAAGTAAACTTTCATGATGATCGGTCGAGGAGTTAAGGTGTGAAAGCGTTACAAAGAAACTTACATTCGTATCTATAGTACCTATTAGTTAGGATGTTGCTAGCTATCTAGTAATCAACAAGATATTTTAAAGTCTGCCTTTGCGACAATCATACGTATTGATGACATCCAAGACCAAAAGCTTTAGTAACGAGACTTATCATTGAAGGCCCTTAAAGATTCTGTACTCTACAAATCTATAAATAATAATATTATTATGAAGGATCTGCCAAGAAATGCTCGTGATTTTTTGCTAAATTGCTACATATTACTTTATTCAAGTATAGGATAGATCATTATTTGTGCTAGCGTCTGTGTGCACTCGATCGAGTGTTGTAGGTGCAATGCTCACACGGGACAAAAAATTGTGTGCTCCACAAATAACTAGGTTTTATGAGTCTGTGGTTCTTTGAGGTATGCCGCTTTCGGCACCAATTTTTTCGGCACCAATGGTTTCGGCACCTAAGCTATTCCACTTTCAGCACCAATAGGTATTTTTGCTTGGCGCCGAATGTGGAATAAAATACCTATTGGTGCTGAAAGTGGAATAGCTTAGGTGCCGAAACCATAGGTGCCGAAAAAATTGGTGCCGAAAGCGGAATACTCCGGTTCTTTGTGTCGGTTGTTTGAATGCTCGCAAAGACTACCGTGACACAGGATACGACTGTAGAGCGGAAATAGGTTTAAAAGAAGAACTAACTAATTGGATATCAACAATTTTTTCCGCTATCTACCGTAGGTATACTTTAAATCTATACTTACTAATATTATAAAGCTGAAGAGTTTGTTTGTTTGTTTGAACGCGCTAATCTCAGGAACTACTGGTTTGAATTGAAAAATTCTTTTAGTGTTGGATAGCCTATTTATCGAGGAAGATTATAAGCTATATAACACCACGCTACAACCCACGGGGGCCGTGCAGTAACTATAAACGCGAGTGAAACCGCGGGCACATCTAGGTTTTCATAAGGGCAATTTATACATCACATTAATACGCAGCGGGTGATCAGAGCAATCAGCGTGTTAGCGGTGATACCAGAACTCATAACTGTTTGCAGATGAATAACGAAGATATGGTGGTAGAATTCTACTTAAAAGAGAACAACATGATCGTGTGGGAGGCGACGGTGCCTACTGAATATATACACAAGCAGGTTGCCATCATCTTTAAAACACCGGCCTTCAAGGGACCAGACACCAGGGAAACAGTCACTGTGAGTATTCACGACTAGCATCACAAAATCCCCAGTACATCCGTTCGGTTGCCCTTATAGTAATATCAGACCTGCCTTAAATAGACCCACCCTAGGCACGGGCCTTTTCTAAGTGTGAGAAGAGTTAGGCCCTAGTCCACCACGCTGGCTAAGTGCTGGTTGGTAGACTTCATATATCTTCGAGAACATTCTAGAGAACTCTCAGATATGCAGGTCTCCTCACGATGTTTACCTTCAGCATTAAAGCGAGCGATAATTAATTATTTGATACGCACATATGTAACTTCAAAAAGTTAGAGAGCGCTTCTTTAACTTTAGGATCGAATTCGAACTCGAGTGCGGAGAGCGTGGCAGTCCAACGATCACCTTATTGTTGCTATTGGTGCTATATGGTTGTCCTTACAACCACAAATTCTGATCTGATGTACCTATTCTTTTATGAGCAAGTGTGACTTCTCAATAAAAATAACTTAATATAAAATAGCACCAGCACCAGTCGGCTTGTGACCACGGCCGGTGTAACCTGGTCGAAACGTCAAGCCTAAAAAAGGTAAACATTATGCATGATCGCGTTGATACCCGTTACATATTAGGTATATTATATATCATGCAACGCGAAAGTTTAAAAGTTATTATAACAATGACCTCTTCTTATTCCGTCGATCATCATTTGATGATGATCACTTTTATACTTTCGCGTTATTTTATGATCAATTTTATAGCTGTCTCGTGTTGCATGATTTTTATCACGGGTAACGATCATGCTCAGTATTTACATACCTTTTTGAAAGACTTGACCTTTAGGCTAAGTTGCCCTGGCCGTGGTCACAAGCACCAAGACGTTTACGAGATTTCCGCTAATCATTTATATATTTTATCTGGGGTACCTCTTAAATTATTAAGTCAGAATATCTTATTTATTGAGAAATTTAGACATCCGTTTTGATTGATTCCTAAAACCGCGCCCAAATTCAATAGAAGCCATCCATGATTCATTGCGTTTCTGGTTCCTAAAATTTTGTCTGTGTTACTGAATTTCATTGATGACCTACAAGTTTTTTTTATAAGTGAACCTCATGGGCATTCCATTATGAGATACTAGAGGATGCCCGCAGCTACGCCCGCACATGTTTTTTATTTATCCATTTCTTCCCAATCCCGTCGGAATTTCGGAAAATCCCTTCTTAGTGAACCTCTACGGTACCCAAGGAACATATATGCCAAATTTCAGCTTCTTGCGTTCAGTAGTTTCGGCTGTGCGTTGTCTGTCAGTCACTCAGTAACGGAAGAGTTTTTTATATATAGATTGTCTATCGTTTACACGAATGTTATACCTACATTGAAATTAAACTAGGTATGTACCTACCTACATTATACGGATTTTGTTGCGTTCTTTATTTTAAAATACTTTTATCACATAATTTTAAACAAGACACAACTATTATTAAATTTTACTACGTAAACCGTAGCTATTTCAATTATTAAAAGTTTTATATTTAAGTTTACACTTTTCCCAACGTTTCGGTTGCTTTTCAGCAGCCATGTTCACGGCCTTATAAATCTCAATCCTCTAAATGAATCCCACGATAAAGCTTATGAGATTAAAAGTAATTTACATAATTATGTGTTAATCAAGGACGGGTCTATATGTGTGCCAATTCTTATCCGAATCCATTTTAACGGTTTACGTGTGATTGATTAACTAACATCCAAGCATCTACAAAAAGTTATATTTTAAGAGACAGATAATAAAACATCATAATGAATTTTGGACCTCGCAAGTTTTACTTTATTTTTGGTTATTTTTCTTTGTTTTTATTTACAAACGTTTTTGCATTTTTATAGTTTAAACATTCGACGTTAACACATAATACGCGTCGCCGTGGTTATTTATAATATTTTTTGGGTATATTCATTGTTATCTAAGTTACTATAGGCATATAAGTATCTTAACTAGGTTTTATCCGCGACTTCGCTGGCGTTAATGTAGATTTTGTCAATAAACTTCTGTCCCACGGGATCAATGCTTTATTCTAGAGGCAAGGTACCCTATTTCCTTTTCTGTAGGTACCCCTTACAACGTATATTTTATAATAATATTTATAATTTATTTATTTCTCTCTTCACAAACAACAATAAATTGGTTATAGCAATGTATGTAAAAGCTAATTTCTTTGTGAGAGTCTTATTAAAACCCTGTGTAAAGAATTTTATGATCGTCGGACGAGTATGTATTTAAGGCGTAACAAACAAATAAACTCACTATCGCATTTATAAGATTACTTAGGATATCTATATATATTATGATTATTTGCCAAACAATAATTTTTAAAACGTCTTTTCTTACTTCCAGGTTAAATACCGACTAAAGAGACTCACAGACAACGTACGAAGCAACTCTTTCGAATTCGAATACATCAACGAAAAACCAGGTAACACGCGTCAATTTTTCTATAAGTATTTCTAATGTTATATTTGCTTATTTAACTACAAAAGTAGAACCAAAACTCCAAACAAAAATTGGCTGTTTGGCTCATTAATTATTATATGCAACGTGTTAATAAAATGGCGCTAAGTAAAATAATTTAATCAGAAACGATAATAATTATTGTTAAACATACCTATAGGCCGTCATAGTACCTTTATACAAGGGAAAAGGCTCACAGCAAGAGTGCAAAAGCTATAGAGGCATTAGCTTGCTCAGCGTCGTCGGTAAATTGTATGCAAAAGTGTTAATTGAAAGGATTGTGAAAGTAACCGACAAGAAAATATGGGATGCACAAACGGGATTTCGAAAGGGTATGAGATGTACGGATCAGGTCTTTTCCTTACGGAGCATAGCCGAAAAAGTTTTGGCCAAAGGTCAAAAGGTCTATTGCGCATTCGTGGATCTGGAAAAGGCTTATGATAAAGTGGTGAGGAATGAACTTTGGTCGGCATTGTCCATGTATGGAGTGAATAGCAACCTCACGCGAGCTCTGAAATCTCTTTATGATGATTCCAGAGCTTGTGTTAGGATAAATGGGACCTACACAGAGTGGTTTAGCATCGATAAAGGTGTTAGACAAGGATGTGTAGCGTCACCTTGGCTGTTTAACCTATACATGGACAATTGTTTGAAAGATTTAAAAGATTGTGAATGGGGATTAAGAATGAATGAGTTACTTGTCAAATGTCTTCTTTATGCCGATGACCAAGTAATACTTGCGTCATCGGCGGAAGAGTTGCAGGCGATGGTAACTATTATGCATGGTGCTTTTGAGAGTAAAGGAATGAAAATAAATGTAAGCAAGACGAAAGTAATGGTATTTGAAAAGGAAGAGTGCGTGACGATGTGTAATATTATGATTGATGGAGAAAAAGTGGAGCAAGTGAAAGAGTTTGTATATTTGGGTACTTTGTTTACAAGGGATGGTAAACATGACGGAGATATTGAAAGGAGAACGATTGCTGGCAACAAAGTGAATGGAGCCCTACGCGCTTTTATGAACAGTCGAAATGTATCCGAAAAGGCACGTTTGGCTGTTCATAGAGGACTATTAGTGCCCACACTTATGTATGGAAGTGAAAGTTGGGTATGGCAAAAGAAGCATGAGAGCAGAATAAATGCTGTAGAAATGAGAGCGTTGAGAAGCATATGTGGTGTGACTCTGAAAGATAGAATAAGAAATAGTGTGATTAGAGAGAGATGCGGCATGAAAGTGGATATAGTTACAAGAATAGAAAAGGGTATGTTAAGCTGGTTTGGACATGTAGAAAGAATGGACGAGGAAAGACTGACTAAGAAAGTTTATAAGGCTAGTGTGAATGGAACAGTCGCAAGAGGAAAACCTAGGCGAACGTTTCTCGACCAGATCGGAGGCGTCCTGGACAAAGGCCAGGTTAAGAGCTCCTTGAACCGACGGGCGTGTATGAGGAATGTGATGAAAGTGAATGAAGCCAGAGAAGTGTGTCAGGATCGTAGCAAATGGAAATCCGTAGTCTCTGCCTACCCCTCTGGGAAACAGGCGTGAATCTATGTATGTATGTATGTATGTATATCGTTTAGAGTTTTAGAACTAAATCAAGAAATATTCAATAAAATTAGGTACTGTTTAGTAATTTGCGTGCGAAATCTTTCGCGCTATTTTTATCTTTCGAACTTCCACTGGTTGTTATTGCATTAAATATTAGGCTATGGTTACTACCTACTTACCATTAGATCACATGCTAGTGTGCCACTATTGTTGTTTAAAAAGAACAAACATTTCTCTTGACTGATAAAGAAAGAGAGGTAATGATTCTTCTAGCTAATGTGTCAATTTGTGTACTTCAGCTGTCAAGAAGACGAAGGATATCGTACCTCTACTGCAAAGCTACTATAACCACGGTAAGATTTTTATATTATACTATACTTAAAATTGTCTTACGTTCACGCGAATGCTATACATTGAAATTAAACTACTAAGTATAAACGGATTTCATCGTGTTTTTTTAAATCTGTTATTACGTCATTTTTAAACTATTACACTACTACTGTTTAAATTTACTACTATTTTTGCCAGTTAAATTATTAAAACTATTTAGATTTAAGGTAACATTATCTCCGACGTTTTGGTTCCTTTTTAGCAGCCTGTGAAGATAGTAAAGAAAAACGGTAGTAGGATAATAATTACAAAATTATGTAATACAAGTCTTATAAAGTACCTAGTTTATAAAGTAGTAAATCCTATGAAGATATTCGTGATTAGAATGACTTATGCAATTAAACTTTTTGGCACAGATTTATATAACTAATAAACTGTGTAAATTTTAAAACATCTTAAAAAAAGATATTCGATTCTACAATTACCTTAAATTGTTAACAATTTAATTTATTCTGTCAACCACCCATATATATACTGCCTCGCGCTCGCTCCTACAGCTACCCTACATGCTTGTCTGGCAAGGGGTTGGAACTATTAAAAATGTCTGGCTATTGAGGAAACATCATCTAATTATTACCCAAGTATTATATATAAAAATCAGCTTTTATACTATAACGTAAGTAGAATTATTATAATTTCATGAACATTAAGGGTGTCTGGCAAGGGGTTGCCACGATGTTAAGTGTCTGGCAATGAATGACGTGATTTTTAATAATATTCTGAAGGTAATACCAAAAAATCACTCTTTATTATTTGATGTATTTAGATCGGTATTTTACACAACTTTGCTACCGTTTACCTGCCAAAGCCACGGTAACCCAAACTTCATAATGGTCCATCGTTCTTACCTGTATTGGGAGCGTGCGCTGACAAACTTTCAGCTTTTATAAAATAACGAATGTCTGGGGTTCACGGGCTCTTGCTCTATAAGGACAACAAACAAAGCAAACACTAAAAATTTATATATAAACTATATGGAACTCACAAATTTTTGTTCCGTCGGAAACAATAACAAGTAGGTAAATAAATTACTAAACCTACTACCTAAACGATTGCATCATGCAGGCAGTTAAGTACTTTAGTTACATTCGTCAATCGTTCATCTGGTGGATAAGCGCAGCAATCCAATATCGAAATATAATATGTCCATTACTTATGTATTTTAAATACTTACTTATATATCAGTTCCTAAAATTTTGCGAAGGTATAGCGTAACATTTATTTGAGTAGTAGAACCTCGCTGATTTCAGCATGAATGGGCCGGCTCGACCGCGTAAGGACTACCCTCTCACAGAATATCGACGTGAAATAGCAGGAGGTATTCCTAATGTTGTATTTCGTTCGGTGAGTGAGAGTGCCGGAGGCCCAGTCACCCTCTTTCCCTCTTCCCGCTCCTTCTCCTTCCCACTTCCTTTCCTAAAGGGTCGGCAACGCGCAAGTGATGCCTCTGGTGTTGCAAGCGTCCATAGGCTACGGTGACCACTTACCATCATGCTTGTTTGCCACCTTAGTAGTAAAAAAAAACATATTCAATTATAGATAGAAAATTAAATGTCCATACTTATTTATGTTTTTTAGGCGAAGTGAATGTATCGACGCCAGCGCTACAGATAAAGTCGGAGGCAAATGGTGAGTTATTATTATTTAGAACTGCCAAATGATTTAGATAATATTAGGCAAAGACATTTCTACAAAATATAAATGAAACTAATAATGATCTACGTTGACCCATTTATACTTAAATGTTTTGCTACTTATGATTTTTGCTCCCACATAAGCGAGCCTTTTACTAAAAAGCAATAAGATAAATGGTAATTTTTTTTGTCTTCCCGGGAATCGGACCCGGCAAAATACAATCACACGTAAACGGAAGCATAAATATCATGAGTCCAATGAGGTCGCCTAAATATATAAATTAATATATCATACCTAAGTTAGTCTGAAGAATAATTATCTACATTATGCAAAATCATGTTGCAGATAAAATAATACCATCACAATTGGCACAGTACGAAGACAAGGTAATCATAGTACCTATTATTATTATCGTTAGTAACTTAGTAAAACTATGCATTAATATCTAACAGCTGTACTTTTTATTATAACTGAGCATATAACTAATCTTAACTAATATTCTATCATATAGCTATAACTAAGAAAGTTAAATAATTTTAGCGCAATATTGTTCCAGGGTTTCCAGTGGCCGTTAAGAGAACACTTTCAACCAAATCCAGCCGTGCCTGGGCCTAGCACTAACCCATTTCTACAAAACATAACAGAATCATCTTACGGTCAACAGTTGTCCATCAACCCAACCGTACAGCCAGCATTCCCACCCATGCAAATAGCCTCAAACGAGCTCGTCATGTCTGTTAGCCCTAAGTTGCGGCCACTCCCACCAAACCAACTTCAGTCTACACATATGCCCTACGCGAATATGCAACTCACTTCAGAAAACATGCAGCCAATATTCAGAAACGTTCAACCCAAACCGCCAAATACACAGCCAACCTCAACAAATGCGCAAGCTCTAACTTCCAACATGGCGCAATTCTCGTCAAACTCGCAACTCACGTCCGAAAATATGCAGCTATTCTCCCAAAACAGGCAGCTGATCTCCCTTGAAATGGATTCTATGTCCACTGAATACATGATGCAGATATCACTCGGTTTACAACAGCAATATCAGAATTTGGAGATTGGGAATCCACCACCAACCGATCAACAAGAACAGCAACTTAACTATAAGGAGGCGAGTTTGTTATTATTACTAGATTTTAAACATATTTCTAACATGGTAAACGCATATCCTTGTAAATCCAGGCACGGCCCTCGCGTTATCTCGACATTATAAAAAATAAATGACTGGTTGGCCAGCACATCCTTAAGGAGAATGAAAATTCCATTTACTGCAACTACTTAATACACAATAATTATTTGGCTGCGATCTTGTGTAGGATACTTGCACAATAGTGCTGCGCTATGTTGAACAATAGGCCCCGCGCGACAGGGGGTCTCGCATATTTAAGCCCACTCATCTATGCCTGAGCGTAATTTTTTGAGTGAAACTTATTACTTAAGATGTGGTATATTGAATTTAGTTGATGTCACAAAAACGTGAAATGTTACAACTTTTCCTACTAAGACAATCGGTAACCGACTATTTCCTTGGCGTATATAAAACACCGAAATTCATACGGTAAACGCACAAGTTCTACAAAAAGTCGCTCGTATAGGTAAATGTGTAGAATTTCAGTCGGCCCAATAATCAGCTCTACAAAAAGTCTGACGTAGCAAATTCTTTTGGGTAAGAGTTTTTGCGTAGCACTCTTACCCAAAAGAATTTGCTACGGGCCCCGCGCTTGCTTAATCCGGCACTGCCTCGGCTGAATGTTTCTACAGAACCACCATCTGATGTATTTCTGAATATTTGAGAGTAGTAGTTAATATTAGTAGTAAATACTACCTACTCATGTAGACTTATTATAGCTATGTCAATGATCTTCTGGACCGTTACACGGAAGGTAGAGTAGTTCTATAGGCAGGCTAGTAAATTTCGCGTATGGATCAATGAGAATACAACGTGCCTAACATTTACTTATTGAGGCTTATATTTTAATTTCTAGATGGAGATGGACACGCTAAGCTCGAAGTCCTTCAATGAACTGCTTCAATACTGCAATGAGGACATTAAGCTTAATTCTAGAGAACTCGCCGGACTTGCCTCGATATTCGACGACATAAATGATCCTGACGACAATGTGCTGATACGAATATAATTCATGTTTTAACGCAAAGCACCATACGACAGATTGAGAATCCTACTGATTCCAGTTGTGAGTGTATTTTAGGTGGTAAAATAATTCTCATCGATAAAGCATGCTAGGCGTGCTAGCTGATAACAAGCGTCAAGCATCCCACCAGGGCATTGAAACTCAGAGTATAAGCTAGATTTTGACATTCCAGACGTATTTCAGACAAAAATTCAACGTAGAATTAATTTTTCGTATCTGTGTAAAATATCAAGCAGAAAAATATAACGAACTAGCTTTTGCGTGCGGCTCCGCCCGCGTGGTACCTACTTGAATAAAAAGTAGCCTATGTCCTTCCCCAGGTTTTAAACTATATCTATACCAAATTTCATCTAAATCGGTTGAGTGATTTAGCCGTGAAAAGGTAACAGACAGACAGACAGACAGTTACTTTCGAATTTATAATATTAGTAAGGATTGTCAAGCGTCGCAAACCAAATATACTTACAAAAATTCTACGATAACATTTGGGAGTATAACTAAATGTTTAATGTTGTAACTGTAACACATTAGGTATCTATGTCGATCACACACCAAAGGTGTAGCACATTTAGCGCCAAACTGTCAATTTTATATTCTCTCTCCTACCTATAGGAATTAAGGTTTGCGCAGACGAGGAACAACGGCTGACAAAATGTCCACGGTGCGCTCTTATTCGTACTACAATAAGGTTGCACTTTGTCCGTGTATTCCGGTAGGCGACATGAGGTATTACGCTGACAAAGTGCAACCTTATTCTAAGAGCGGACCGCCATTTTGTCCGCCGTTGTCCCTCGTCTGCGTAAGCTCTTAGGGTCAAAAATCTATCGGTAGGTACATTTGAGTACGACTCATATTGACAAACCACGATTTTATTCGATTACCATTATGTCAGTGTAAGTAAGGAAGAATCTTTAAAAACTTGACCAGTGATACTTGGCAGTGCCATTGCATTTTTGATTTTGACTCTTGCCACAAAAGTGATTCTATAATTCTAGCTATACCTACCTAAGTATGTGTTGAGGGTAGTTTCTTGATTTACCATAAATGAACTCATCTTGTGATTGTTGATGATTGTGATTTGTTATGTACCTACTTATTGATTATATATTTAGATAAGTGGGCAACATTGCATTTAGATTTAAGTTCATAACATATCCAGATCCTAGGGCTGAACAGTCTGAACACGCACAGCTCGGGTATAGGATAGATACCTAATCAACAGTGAGTTGAACAACACATCACATTCGTCACTAAACTAGAGAATTAAAGAAGTTACTTATAAGATAAGAAATATAATAATATAATGCATGTTAGAATTATATTTTATCAAATAGCATTTATTTTTATTTAAATACAGTTACTTAGTTATACTATCCTTTTCTGACTATAAATAAGTACCTAAGTAAAATTAGTTATGATTATGACAATGGGTCTTTGTCCAGTACCATTTCTACTAGATAGAAACTATGTGGACAGACACACCTTTTACAATAGTATTTACGAGATTAGTCATAATAATTCGACAATTGTCGAGTTATTTAGTTTAATTCAAATAATTTAAAAATACCTCATACTTATTACATTTTAGCAAATAATTTAGACTCTCCATATAATGAGACAAGCTAAACTTCATTAGTTGATTACCTACTAAGCTAGTGAAGGTCCGTGATAATATAAAAATAAATTTAAGAATACCTCATACTTATTACATTTTAGCAAATAATTTAGACCCTCCGTATAGTGAGAAAAGCTAAACTTCATTAGTTGATTACCTACTAAGCTAGTGAATTATAGTAATACAAAAGTACTCTGTGGCTAGTGAAGGTCCGTGACTGACAAAAAACTGCTAGGTACGTTACTGTCAACAGGTACCTATTAATGTTCTGTATTTTTTAACTATGACTGCACAATATGTTACTTATTACCTATTTTATAAAATAGCGGCAATCGAATTCTTTGTTATCAATGTATTTAGCATGGACTAAAATCGATGAGTTTCAATCTTGTGTAACTTAGCGAATAAGCTTGCGAAGTGCCAAAAAATAAATAAATTAGGTAATTATAATTTTATATGAATGTTATCCGAAAATATCTATAAGGTGCATTTAAATTAACCTATTGAGTCGCAGCGGCACACCGGCGGCCAGACCAATAGGCTTTTAAATTTGTATGGCATTCCAAGACATGACAGGTTAATGTGTGTGACGTATCAATGATAGGTACTATCGGCTCCAGCGATGGATGACCATTTCAGAAAAATTTTCGCTTGCACATGTTGACCAGTTGAGTTTGTATCGCCTTAGAATCAGTAAACAAATGTAAAGTGTAAAAAAACTCAAAGAAAGGGGCGTGTCACCAAGTGTTGGCCTGCTATGCGATTTTAACCTTAGGAGTGGTCACCCGTCGCTGGAGTTGATAGTACATACCTCGATGTTCACCAATCTCTTTATGAGCAATGCTCTTGTTGAAGAAGCAATGTCACCTCTCTTTACACTCCGCCTTCATTTTCACCTATATATTTATTTATTTATATTTGCCTATATCCCCGAAGGGGTAGGCAGAGATAAATTTTACCCAAATTTCGCCAATTATGGTATTAAGTCGCACAGGGCGCAAACTATTTTATTTACCGGGCACAGTACAATATTCCGTGCTCCTTCTTGACAAATAATTCTAATAACACTGCCCAACCTGGATATCGAATCTGAGACCATAACACAGCAGTCACATACGCTTTCCGCCACTGCGGCAGCAGATAATAATAATAATAAATTACTTTATTTCTTTATCAACAGGTTAAAACACAAACATTGTAGAGGCCTTCTTTAAAGTACATGAATACTTGTGTCAGAAGACCCCACTCTTCCATATCTTTAAAAATGTAGACAGCAGATATAATCAGTATTTGTGTTATACATAGGTATGTACCTATATCCCTCAAGATTTAGGTATGAATCTAATTCTGCATTTACTATTTTTTTATATACCTAATAATAAATAAGTATAAATAATTAGTTCAAATATTTATGTAAATCTGATATAATACTTAATATTATTTGTAACAAGAATTATTGTTAAGAAAGAAAAAATGGACAAATAACATTATACTTAGTATTTTAGTTCCTTTTTGGAATGCTCAACTTACTGCTGAGGTTACATTAGCAACTGTGATTATAAGCAGAATCTTTGAAGTCATTGTGTACATTTTGTATAAGCATCTAAACCACAGAAATGGTTGTAAACTGCCAGCTAAGTTTACTTAGCTAATTACAGGCACCAACTACTGAGAATTTTGTCCGAATCGAAAATCGAACTCAGCCTCATTATCCGCCGCAAACATGACTGCTTTTCTATGACCAGTGTAATGAAAATGCTGTTGTGGCAAATCGAGAAGTACATAATTAGGCAAAATTATAGCATAAAAAATGTGCTGTATAATTTGTTATATCTTTAACTAAAATAAAGGGCTCAAATAATATACAAAAACAGTGACTTAAAATGTAATTTATTCATAAGTAAGGGCAATCTATTAATTTTATTTAAATAATTGTTACCTATATCACAGTGTATGTTATAAAATAAATAAACTATTTCCACAAAATAAAATAGTGAAGTTTTCTTTTCAATTGTACTACAGCACATTAAAAACATTAAAAAAAATTAAGTACAACTTGCATGTTACAAAGAAAATAAAAAAGAATGCTGATACTTGCTTTCAACAAACTCTTCTTTCACAGACGTACTAACAAAGCATCTATCATTTGACTTGTCGAAGTTACTACTGCTATAAGTTAATAGTTAAATGTTTTAATATCATAGCTACCTCAGAACTGCTTGTTACAAACCATTGCTTATAATGATCTATGAATAGGCAAAAACCATTTTACCAGTTTGTCAATGTGAAAATTTCTGTTGTAAATTATGGAAATGCTAAAAAATTTCTCTTCAGAATTGGATGTTAGGATTAGAGTTGCCTTATGTGATCCTGGCAATAAAAGATGTTTACTATAGCTGCAGCTGAAGAGACATACCTGTATGGGTCATTTTACAGAATAGAATAGTAGAACAGATAGCTTATGTATATATTTTGCTATAAACATGTTTTTCATTATCACTTTTAAATGTCAAGAGGTTCCAAACATATATTGCCATATTTATAACTAGCTGTATTTTTAACTTTTAAAGTAGCAGGGGCATTAGAAACAGCATAACATTATAAACATATAAAGTGGCAGAACTACTTAGTGAAGAATTTTCTATACTTATTGTTACTAAGACTTAATCCTCTGTCTACCTGAGACTTTGTTTAACTGTTATTTTATAATCTATTGTACACCAATAGTACAACTCTATGAAATACACGGCCTAAAGCTAAATTTAAGTGCTCTTGTCTACCTCACCAACTTACAATTGCCAATTTGTAAGAACCTGAACTCATTACTATAGTCAGTTAAAATTGTGAAGCTGGTTGAGACCTATTGTCATAAAATCCATTGCTTATTACCTATGACTGATCACTATCTTCCCTTCCTATAGGATTGTTACAATCCTACTATCTAATCTTAAACTAAGACAACTTCTTTATTGCAAGCACGCTTTCTATAGTACTGGTTCCTGTGTCTCCTCAGCTAACTCTTGGAGTAAGGAGTCCACAGTCCACACAGTGTCAGCAGACTCCATCTCTTCCTGTGGTATGTATGAATTCAGAACCTCCAGTACGGTCTCTATGCTGTCGGCTGTACCTGATATACCTCCTCCTACTTCAGATAGAGCATTCACAGTTTCTTTGTCTTTGTGGTCAGATCTGCAATAGATAACAATAGTAAGGTTAACAGTAATAAGGATAAAAATAGAGGGTTCTTTTATTGTGTATTAATCCTTTGGCCAATGCAGAGCCAGACGCAATGCTTTTATCATAGTGTCTGGATTCCAGCTATTAAAGCAATAAAATTATTGTATATTATTATATGTAGATTTATAAAGGGGCCTTTGATAAATTATTTATTACAGTATGTAAAATATAGATTGGGTCCTGTGACAATTATCAATTAATTTATTGAGTTGCAGCTGTACACCGGTGGATCTGTCCACAATAAGTTTTTAATTATGCCTTGCATTCCAAAACTTGACAAGTTAATGTTATAATTTTCATCTATGCTTGTATGTTTAATGTAACTGAATATTATCTATACTAATATTATAAATCTGAAAAACTTATTTGTTTGTTTGAACGCGCTAATCTCAGGAACTACTGGTTCGATTTGGAAAATTGATTTTGTATTTATCGAGGAAGACTATAGGCTATATAATATCACGCTACGACCCACGGGGCCGACGCAGTAATGATAAACGCGTGTGAAACCGTGGGAACATCTAGTATTGAATATAAATCAAACAAGAAGAAAATAAAACAATGAATTTTATAATGATTACTGAACAACTTGGCTAAAGGACAGTAAAAGCCCTATAGACATCATCAGTTTACTTGCTAGAAATAGGTACATGTTTTACATAAATGCAATCCACATAAAGGGATGTCATGTTTTACATAAAGGTGTATTAAATTCAAATGCAATCTGCATGCAGCAACTTTTACAAGAATAATACACAGTTGACATAGGGCAACTTACACTGTCTGATATGTGATAAATAAAAATAATAGTGTAAATCAATTTTAGAAGAATAATTTATTCACCTTGGAAGTACATTAGTAGAGAATACAATTTGGTAAATTTTTTGTGCACATTATAATGGAACAAATATATACGTGTTTTAGAAGGTAATTTAACTTACACTGGTGGAATAGATATTTCTTTCTCCAATATATCCTGTAGGTCGTCTAAATCCGGTATCGTTGGTATATCATCACTTGAATCGGGCGACTTCTTGGGTATCATAAATTCTCTGAAAATTAAAGTATTGCTAAATCGTAACTCCGTATTATTTCATTATTAAGGGTTGCGAGTAAATTATAATTAGATCTTCATCCATTTCAATTGAACAACGAGCAAGATTACACAGTTGTTTATGTTTATGAAAAAGCATGGAATTTTAAAATAGTTACTTCGCTTCAATGTGTGTTCCTTCTGCCCAGACGCCAACTCTCTTTGGTTCAGGCACGCTTGAATTAATTTCATTCATTATAGATCACAAATTCCGAATAAATATAATAAGGAAAATCTGTTTTTGTTTTGTTTACAACACTCGAAGTCATGCAATGTTGCCACCATAGACTGTTGCCACAGTAATATTTGGTAGTGCCGTGGAAAATCGGTATAATTTTATTATCTACTACGAGACCGAAACTGTAATTTTGGAAATGAAAAAGGATTTATATTTTTTTCGTTACAAATTATGTAGATTCCTATGATTTTCTATTTTATTATAATAAAAGATAAGAAGTCTACCAAACTTTTACCTGCAAATAAATTATGTTAAACGGATCTCATACACCGATATCGTGACAATTCAATATCGTGTCACACACTCGATGAGGCTTCCCCGGGATAATTACTCTTGAATTTGGAAAATAATCTGCTAAGGTCAGGCGGGGCAAGCGCGCCGACGGGGTAAGCGCACCTTCCCTAAAAATATCGAAAACCACTAATATTAGACAACTAACGACATCTTACATTTATGGAAAAAACGAAAACATAGTTCCACTTTAGATCACAGATGTCTCTGTTCATCATAACTTGATGTATCCACCATTTTAGTTTTAGTGTCATTTAAACCTGTTACCAGAGATGAACACCTGTTATTAATCCCTTTAAATCTAAAATATTTTACGTGTTGCGGCAAACCAATGTGGTGAGTACAGAATTTAATTGTTTTTCTTTAAATCTATGTCTGTATTTTAGTCCTAGATAAGGAAATATTTTTTTTATAAAGAGTTAAAAATCTTAACCTCAAAATAATCAAGTGAGGCAAGCGCGCCTAACTTTTTTGTAGTATGGCGCACTTTCCCCAAAACAGAAGTTGTCAACTTTTATGATTCAATGCAATGTTTTTCTATATTAAGAACCTGTCTGGAAATGCTTATAGTAAAAGCATCGTAATAAGTACTATAAACTGTTTTTAAATATTTTATTTTATTTTCTTGGGATTTGCTTTGGGGACGCTATACCAGGTGTTTAGACAAATGGGATATAAGTTATTTTAATATAACCTAATGTTACGTTTGTGTGCGTGTGTTTTAATATTTTTTTTAATTTGCAGCTGAGTCGTGCATAATATAACATTTAAGATTATTGATTTATGTTTATTTTTTTTATTATTACAAGAATAACATGTTAATTCTATTAAAAGTAATAGTCATAACTTATGAACGGATAGGTATTTTCATAAAATCTTTAATTGAATTATTTGAGTGAACATTAAATAGAACACTTGTTTGGATACCTGGTAATTTATAAAATTCGTTTAAAGTTAGTGCTAACAGTAAATCCATAGTACTTTTAATTTCATTTGTTCGTTACTTTAAGCGCGCTTAGGTGGGCCTAAGCTTGTTAATCGCGAGCAATAATCGAAGTCAAGCTACTTCGCGATGGGTCTCTGGATGGGTGGCTGGCAAATCATTGATCTGGCTTTTATTATTCAACATCAGTCATCAAGCCATGTCAGAGACCTTCAGACTGAGCCTGAACAACTCTAACACTAGCTTGCCCACAGATCTTTCGACAAAAAGATGCAGTTGCACAGCTGCCGTAAAGTCCACGCCAGATGAGTATGGACTCATCTGGTTGTGAACTTTACGGTAGCTGTCCAACAGTATACCTAAGACAGAAGTATAAACTTACTACAACTAGCCCTAAAATTATTTTTCAGATGGTTCGTACTTACCAAAGAAAAACCGAAAAGCCATCTTGGTCAAAAGAAACTTTATGTCGGGCAGTTGAAGCTGTCCGATCAGGCTTATCTGGGTATGAAGCAGCTAAAACATATAACATACCTCGTAAAACGATCATGGATCACGTGACGGGTCGAAGGGGCCAGAAATCATCTACACAAGGTAGACCACCAGCCTTATCGGCTGATATTGAAACAGAGTTAGCTAACTGTTTACATATAATGGAGAGGCATGGCTTCGGGTTAAGTCGAAAAGAGGTAATAGAACTGGTCGGCGAGTATGTTAAGAAAAACAAAATAAATACACCATTTACCAATGGCATCCCTGGAAACGATTGGTTTTCTAATTTTATGACTCGACATAGATTGTCAATAAAAAAACCTCAAGCGGTTGAGATTGCCCGTAAGAAAGCGGCTGACCCGTTCATTATACAAGAATTTTACGACATTGTCGAAAAAGTTATTAATGAACTAGAGCTTGAAAACAAACCAGAGAGAATTTATAATATTGACGAAACAAGCTATTGCAGTGACCCTAAAAAAACCAAAGTGGTCGGCTTAAAGGGTTATCCTTCAACTAGAACAACATCGTCAGCCGGTAAAGCAAACACAACCGTCTTGGTTGCCAGCAATGCAGCTGGAGGCAAAGGGCCTCCATTTATAATTTTCAAAGGTAAGCATGTGTGGAGTACATGGACGTCTGAGGAAGCATATCCTGGCACTTTGTATACTGCGACATCCAATGGTTGGATTGAATCCGACGCTTTTGCAGAGTTCATGACAAAAAGTTTCATTCCTATGGTCAAAGATGAGAAAGAGCCAACGCTCCTAATTTATGATGGTCATAGCACTCACGTGCAACTGGCTGTGGTCGAAAAAGCAAAACAGAATAATATCACCATCATAAAATTGCCACCGCACTCAAGCCACCTGCTTCAACCACTTGATCTAAGCGTATTCAAACCGTATAAAGACGCCTGGGACCAGGAAATGGTTAAATGGCAGCGCACACATAAGGGCGAAAAGTTACCTAAAGAACAGTTTTCAGCGATAGTGGGAAGAGTTTGGCAAAATATTAATTCCAATATTATAAAGAAGGGGTTCGAAAAAAGCGGAATCTATCCGTTTAACAGAAATGCTGTACCGGAACATAAACTAGACCCAGAGGCCCTAAAAAGATGGAAAAAGCACCATGAAAATTTATTGAAAGAACAAACACTCGCTTGTAGCTCTCCATTAACCTTAACCAAATTATGCCTGAATAAAATTAACTGTTTTATTAAATTAAAGTCGACTACAGTTACCACTTTGCCAAATGACCTTAGTTCTAAGTCTTTAGAGAAAACATCTTTCGAAGATTTATTAATACAATCTACAAAACAGTCGCAGACTGCCAATGTCAAGAGAAAGAGAGTAAAAATTTCCGCAAGTGCAGAGGTGATAACGTATCAGGAAGTCATTGAAAGATTGAAACAGAAAGAAGACGATAAAGCCAAAAAAGAACAAGAAAAAGAAGAAAAACGAAAGCAACGAGAACAAAAAAAGAAAGATGTAATAAGTAAACAAAATGAAAAAAAAGAAAAAGTGAAGCAAAGTCAGGAAAAGAGTAAAAACATAAGACTGACAAAAAACAAACAACATATTACTGATCCACCAAGGTCGGAAGCAATTCTTTCTGAAATAATACCACCTAATATAGACTTGAACGTCTGTGAACCAATTTATCTGTTACAAAACGATTCTTCAATACTTAGTTGTCTTGCCAGCTCCTCAAAATCACCACTGCCACTGACTTCAAAACCAAAAGTTACTATTTTAGAAGACAGATATTTAAAAGTTGATGAAAAACTGACCAAAGATGTTTTTACAGGATATAAAATTAAACGACCAACAGACTTTACGTTACAGGTTACTGATGAAATACACACTGTTAAAAAAATAAAAAATGAAAGACAAAACATCAAAATAAAAAGGACAAAAAAGCAAAAGAAAACTATGAAAGAAGAAGATTTAGAAGAAGACAGTGACTTTACGATTCATGATTCAGATGCTTCAGATATGGACCTAGAAAGTTACCGTAATATTTACTTATCAGAACATAACTCAGATGAAGAAAACGTATGTATAGATTTTGGGCTCACCGATATAGAGTATTTTGAAGAGGCATCAAACAAATTAAAGGAAGGCGATTGGGTTCTAGTCAAGTTTTCGGCAAAAAAAAGTGTAAAGCATTATGTTGGGCAAATTATTAGTATTAATGATGACATTCCAATGATAAAATACGTACGAAAAATACAAACAAAACAAAAAGGTTTGCTTTTTGTCTATCCTAATGTGGACGACATATGTGAATTGAGACATGTTGCAGATATTGTGTCAGTTTTGCCGAAACCCACGATAACACGTCGTGGTCAAATATCATTCAGTATTAATATCGGTAAATTTAATTTACAGTAAGAGCAGTTATAGAATAATAAGATTTTTGGATTATAATATGGTCCAAAAGATAACTAAGATTTACATACGATTGTACTGAGTATATAAAGTATTATTAGTTTTTTAAGTACTTACATTACTGTCATTAGCATTTTTTGTTATTTTTATTTAATTTTAACGTGTCAAGTTGTTTAAATACTTAATCCAAACAAAGACTGAAAATATGTTTTTTACTTTACCTTGTAAGTTCTTGTGTGCCATCCACTTAATTACTACATAAGTGTTTTCGTCCTAGCGCCAAAGAAAAATTGTTACTTATTGTTATATTTTTTAAGTAATAAAGTCTAATTTGATTAATTAAAGAAGTCTATTATTTCAGCCAAACTAACTGACAAACATTTTTCTTAAATACTACAGTATTTACTTTGTATAAAAAAACAGCATTAAAGGTTTAGAACCCCTGATAACAAGTCTATGGCGCGCTTACCCCAAATTTGTTATGAAAGCTGCAGTAGCCTACAGTACGAATAAATTAAAAAGAAATCCAGAGTAACACGTTTTGTTGTTTATGTTCTATTGATTATATTATCTGTTTTTCTGGTAAGGTATGATTTTAGTGGTTTTTTTATATAGGGGCACTTGCCCCGTTTCCAGGGGCAAGTGCGCCTATATCAATGTTTTCCAATTTCTTATAAAATATCATAAAAATGTTGATAGATTACATTGAATCGTCTTTTCTTGCAGCTACAACATACCAAACAATGACAATTTAAAATATATACACTTATAAGTGAGCATTAAAGAAAGATATTTTGCACTGAATTCATCTATGCAAAAAGTATGGCGCTCTTGCCCCGACTGACCTTATTATGTAATGTATTTTGAACTTGATTCCTTTTATAATCAGTTTATTTATATGGTATAGCCAGTATATTTTACATGTAGGTATTGTATATCATAGGATAAATGTGATTTTATTCTTTTTCATGACATCCGTATATTTTCAGTAAAGTAACACTTAATTTACGCCAGCTATGTTTAGGTCTCTTGTAATAAAGATTATTATATATTAAAGGCTATTAATTATAGTTCAAAACTGATAAGAGTCTACTGCCTATCTCAAGTGTTTAATTGATGTTGTTTATGACATTAAACAGTTGCGGTACGCACTAGGCTTGCTAGCCACTTTGATTGTAAAAAAAATAATTATTGTACCAAGTTACCAACTAATAGTATTCAACAAGGCTAGACGGCGACTGCACTTTGGGGAAAGTATGTAAAGTATGGCAAAGTAAAAAAGTCGTATGTACAAAAATGTATTTATTTACCCAAATATATCACAACAGATTTTATTACTAAATTTTCTGTAAACCTTTATTAACAGCATCGGTTTACGCACAATGGCCCAATTGTGGGGCTAACTGCGGATAACACACGTCCAATTAACTAACTAACAGCATCGGTATTAGGCAAGCTAGCATTCTTATGCATTATTATGAACAATACTTTTAAGAACTTTAGCTTAGAATGACGTTATAACCGTTTTATGAATATGGCCGTAACGATAATAACAATTTTAAAAATAATAAAATTAGAACTTAATTGCATATAATATAGCGAGTAAATGGCTAATAGAAACATAACCACCACATTCAATGAGCTTTTTTGTCGGAATCATTCCCGAAAAGGACCAGTTATCGACCACAAGGCTTGCTGTTATTAGGGTAGAACTACCTACTTACTGGTTGACCTTACACTATTGTAAGGCTGTAAGTTCCTTGCAATGCAAACGATCGCTCATATTTCTCATGACCCCATACATTAACACGCCTTGAATTGGCGTGTATGTATAAGAGAACGCCAGGTGGCTCCTGCCCGCCCTGGAATTGTATGATCCTTAGAACGTTAGGTTTCAATTCCAAATTCTAAAGCTTTATGTAGGCTAACGCTGTTTAGGGATCGGGATCTTACTGTAAATCTTTCACCTTTCTTTCAGTCTTCGTAGAATAACATATTCACTTATAACATCGCTGACTCTTTCACACTTTTTGCTTTAATAACGACTTTCGCTAACTAAACGTCTTTTAGTTAGACGTTAAAAGAATTCGCCTCACTAGAAAAGAAAGATGATAATAAAATTGACATTGGTTAAAAAGGCATATCTGCAGATTTTTATGTTCTATTGCCAATGGCAATAATATAAATATATTATAAATAATAAAAACTTTTACCCGCGGCTTCACCTGCACGAGAACATTTTTTACAATTTTTAGTGGATGAGAGGTACCCTATGTTATTTTCGTGTACCACTGACAACGTGTATGCAAAATTCCATGACGATCGGTCTAGTAGTTAAGATGTGAAAGTGACTGAGGCTGCCTTGTGCAGCCGCGGCATGCCGCCGCGCTTGGAATAGAAGTAACAGCGACAGCAGGCAGCACTGCGGTCAACCGCAGCCGCTAGCCGCAGTGTCGCTTGCGGTTGCAGTCTGCAGCCCATATCGGAATTGTATCTTAACACTGCCAACTTCCTAACTCTGGGCTGCTAGTGAGATTTCTTAACAGAAAATCAAATAACTTGTTGTTGGCACGACCCGGGCTTTGAACCCGAGACATCATGTAGTGCAGTCGCATTCACTACTGCTGCGCCATGGAGGCAGTTCCATTACAAACACAGCAATACAATACTCGATTGTTTGACTTGCCCAGTGAACGTTTACCAATTCAAGCGTAATCCCATTTCCACTCTAAAACACGGTACCTACCTACACAGAAGAAAACTAAACAATTAAGAATATTAAACATACCTTATTGAACTGGCTGTGACCGTCGTAGAGGCTCATTAACGAAGAAACTCTCTTCCTTTTCAATGTGCCATCTACAACACACACACAAAACATTTAAGGTGAAACATTAAACAATACCTACATACTATCGGCTACCTGGGGTTCTGTCTGCGTTAAATTTTAGTAACTTGTTTAGGATTAAGTTTCTCTCAACTCCGAATTCGACGGTAGTACTAGCACTGGTGATATTGTTTGTGCAAGTGAAGCTAGTTTTGTTTGCGTGAATTCCACAGGAACGCAGGTTGGGATAAAAAGGAGAGCAATAGTCACTGTCGTTATTTTATTGCCAGGGGAAATCGACCTTGTTTCAAGACGTTCAAATGAGCCTCGACCGTAGAGTGTAGGTGGGGCAGTGACCACATTTTTGGCCGACTGTACGCTGCTGGGTTTTACGCTTACGAGCAAGAGACAGTTGTATCTCGTTCACGCACAGGCTATGAAAATAAAGCCCCTTGTAAGACATAATATTAGCAGTAGTACTAACACTGGCGATGTCGTTATGGAAGGGACGTTTTCTGTTCTATCCTACTTATTTATTTATATGTGTAAGGATAAAAGTTTGCGGCTACCTGTACGGTTGGGGATGTAAGTAAACTGCAACGAGTTGCTTCGAGCACCATCCAACTGTTTTCTCTGTTGAAAGCGCACCTGAGAATTAGAAAAGATATTTTACATACACGTTATAAAGCTTAGCTTCTAGAATAATGCAGAGCTGACAGAATTCATAAATATACATACCAGGTCAAACGGACAATTACTTTAGGAAAAGCTGAAATACTGATAGATGAAATAACTTACAGTAATGCTTTCACTTGTGTAGGGTTTCATGAAGGCTGGAGTCTTGATGACGAGAGCGCACTGCTTGTGGATGGACACGACGTCCGCCGTTGCTTGCCACACGATCTCGTTGTTCTCTTCTAAGTAGAATACTATCATGTCCTTTTTAGTGAACTGCAAGCATTTATAAGCTTAATGTAACAGGCCTTGAGATCTAAATCTTGGAAAATTCGACATAAAAAAACTACCTACTTGGTTGTACTTGCTTGTAATTTGATGGGGATCAGGGATCTTTATTGCAAAAAATCCCTTAATGCTTTGGTATAATTTTCAATAAAAAAACAGTTATGAGTTCCAAGATAAATGTCGCTTAATACAAAATTATCTGTATCGCCTTATTTTTAGAGTAAAGAAAAATGATTCAACTTCCTACATTGTCACCAATCAGCAGCAGGCAAAATGGTTTAAGTGACATTAAGGTGATTATGCAATAGAAAGCAAAATGATTGAATCGACGTTACTCAATAACAATACGAATAAACTATTTTGTTTAACTACCAATTGGGTTTTGTTAACGATACAGCCAAGTTGACTTAAACAACGATGAACATTTTTAATGAGTTGTTTGATGCCTCATGTCTCGTAAGGATTTTATAAAACATGGTTGTTGATACAAGATAATAATGACAAATTTATAGTACCTAAGTTAAGAAGTTGTAGTATTGAAATGGGTGAATATTTTTTTTATACAACTAAAGTGGCAAACAAGCATACCCGTGGCCCACCTGGTGGTAAGTGGTCACCGTAGCCTATGGACGCCTGCAACACCAGAGGCATTATTGCGCGTTGCCGATCCTGTAAAAACCTTTTAACAACCTGTTTTGTTTCCACAACCTGAGCGTCCGCGGGAGAAAATTCCTTTGGAACCGCTTAGTGCGACACCAATTAGGTTGTAAGGTGTGAGATTGAAATCCCTGCCGATGGCGAGCGGTGCGATGTTAAAAAATAGCCTAGGGCATCATCTCAAATAACTCCTCAGAACACAATCCATTATGCAAGCGACACAAAGGGAGGCAAAGTCTCTTCTGAGACTTAGTGGCTCAATGCCGCCTGTTCGTTTGGGCTCATCGACTATTTTCAAGGCTCGTCTCTGTACCGCGTCAAAAGTATCAAGCTGATATTTTGGTGCTCCTGCCCAGAGATGACTGCAGTACTCCATGTGAGGTCGGACTTGCGACTTATATCGAAGCAGTCTTTGCCCCGCAGTGAAGTACCGCTGGGCTCTATTGAGCATACTAAGCTTTTTGGAAGCCTGAAAAGGGTTGAACCGACGTGTCTTATAGAATTTGGCTGACGGCAAAATGTTTGTTTGGCAAAATGAAGCGACATTGTATAGTGCTAACAGAGGAAAGCAAAATTTACTAAGGGACTTTTCATCTAAAGCTTGCTATATCGAAAAACTTGCTATATCGAAGTTCTAAAAAAATATGGCAAATCTCATCAGATTGGAGATTCGGATCATACATCATGTTTGGGAATTATACGTACTAAAATTGCATTGTCTGAAGCGCCAAAAATGTGCTCAGAATTGTACGCTAATTCCGAATAAACTCAATGTCGGCCAAAATGTCACTTCAAACAAATAGCCTTTCACTTCTCGATATAATACTAGTCCTGTATTAAACTGTCCCACTGCTGGGCACGAGCCTCTTCTCAATGTGACAAGGGTTAGGCCATAGTCCACCACGCTGGCCTAATGCGTGTTGGCAGACTTCACATATCTTCAAGACCATTATGGAGAACTCTCAGACATGCAGGTTTCCTTACGATGTTTTCCTTCACCGTTAAAGCAATTAAAGCAAGCGATAATTAACTATTTAATAAGCATATAACTTCGAAAAATCAGAGATTCGCACCTTGGGTTCGAACTCGAGACCTCTGCGTGGCAGTCCAACGGTTTTCCACTAGGCTATCGCTGCTATTATATGACTAAGTAATGTATAAATATAGGGCGAATAGTAGCTAGCACACCGGTATAAATCTAAAGGTATGAATTTAAGAACTCTTAATTTTTACGCAAGGTTGGCAATTTGAAAGTGTGTTTATCGTAAGAAAGGAGGAGTTCCGGCACCGCCCACGCAAGGGATCAAACCAACTGATCCTCAGCATAGCACCTCCTTAAGAATTCCTATAAACACTAACTATTTATCACAAGATTACCACATAAGGATTTTTTGCTGCAGTCTTCTGCACATTGGACGGATTTCTTCAGTAGACGTTCTCTTACCTCTTAAACCCTCTCACAGAATATCGACGTGAAATAAAAGTATTCCTACTGTTCTGTTTCGCTCCGTGAGTGAGAGTGCCGGAGAAACAATCACTCTCTTACCCACTTCCCGCTCCTTAAGTGAGTTTTCATTGTCTGATTAGTCCCGTGGTAGAACTATGGTACTAGCGGCAATAGTCTAGTGGAAGACCCAGACCGAGATTTCTATATAATGTTCTAGATGATATGTGTAGTCTGACTGGGAAATACTTTACTCGATGTGTAGCCCGACTCAAACCACACCTTTCTCATATAAAAAAGAGGCTCGTGCTCATTTTTTCTTTTTCTTTTTTTTATTGACATTCTTGGCCGACGAGCAAGTGGCCCACCTGATGGAAAGTGGTAACCGCTGCTCATGGACTTCAGCAATGTCAGGACACAACAAAGCCGCTGCCTACCGTAAAAATGGTGACCATAGCCTATATACGCCTGTGACACCAGAGGCATCACTTGCGCGTTGCCGACCCTTTAGGAAAGGAAGTGGGAAGGAGAAGGAGCGGGATGGGGGAAAGGGAGTGATTGGGCCTCCGGCACTCTCACTCACCGAACAAAACACAACCGTAGGAATACTGCTATTTCACGTCGATATTCTGTGAGGGGGTAGTCCTTCCCCGGTCGAGCCGGCCCATTCATGCTGAAATCAGCGAGGCTCTACTACTCGGAAAGTTTTTAAATAAGGGTGATATCATAACCACAAACGTGGTTGTTGATCCTTGGGTATTATAAAGGTTTTCAAGAGCGTCACAGACTTTCATAGACTCATAGTAGAAGGAACTGTTAAAGCCGTCTCGCCAGTTGATATAGTGAACTAGAATTCAGTAATTTGAAAATCTTCGGTGGACCAGTCCGACCGATCTGAACCTTATTACTCTAAGTCAGTGTACGAACGACTCAAGAATTCTTTCAATAGGTCAACTACCAATCACACGAAATAGGAAGATCAAAATAATGTTTAAATACCTTCCCACACAGCAGTGTGACTTCTGTGCCACCGCTAGCAGGACCAAAACTGTGACTAGCCATTCCTATCACCAGTTCACTTATGATTTTCTTGTCATATATAATGTTGGAGACCACTGGACTCAGACAACGGCGGTCCCATGTCTTGGGGCTTAATACCACTTGGAAGCATAGCCGGACTGCGTACATTTCGATGCTTTGAAGATTGTTGACACAGTCGAAGCTGGCTGAAAAGAATAAAGTTCCAAGTGTATCACTTCTGTTTTTTTATTTGGGTGAAATACATATCTTTGGTAAAATCTTTACGTAATCACTATCTTAATAATATCAGCCCTATTTTAAACTGTCCCACTGCTGGACGCGGGTATGTGTGTCAAGTTTATTGTATAGAAGTTAGCTGCCACCAGTGATTGTTAATAAAATATAATATTGTTATATATGTGTATATATATATATATATATATATATATATATATATATATATATATATATATATATATATATATATATATATATATATATATATATATATATATATATATATATATATATATATGTATATATATATATATATAATAAGCCATCTCTGTGGTCAAAACCACTACACTTGACAATTTTGCGGTCAGATTTAGATGTTAATAAAGTTTATAGGCTAATAATGTACCTAAGACAATTAATGCTACATTAAATTTAAAAAAATGGTATTATACCTACGTCTAATCGAATTAAATGAATGAAAATGTAGAAATTTAATATTATATAATATTCTATCACATACACACAACACCATCTAGCCCAAACTAAGCAGAGCTTGTACTATGGGTACTAGACAATCATGAATAAACATACATATATACTTTATTTTTGTAAATACATAACATAGAAACACCCATACCAAGACAAACATCCAAGTCCATGCACACAAATGTTTGACTTGTGCGGGAATCCAACCCGCGACCTCAGGCAGTCGGTTACACTAACCACTACGCCATCGAGGCCGCCGATATATACATATTTCGTTCTTTACTAGGTACTTACTTTCGAAGGGGTCAATGCCCAGTGATTTTCTTGTGTTAAGGGCTGTAGCCCTCTTACTTTTTTTCAAGCACTGGATGGCGAGGTTCTCAAACTTGAACTCGTTTATTTCTTCTGTGATCATAACATCAATTTCGCACACCCCTGTTTCATTCTTGACGTCTTTACCTACTAGGCAGTGGGGATGCGGCCTGAAAGAATTACCTAAATATAATGTCCCGTAGCTCGTAGCGTGATGTTATATAGCTTATGTTACTTTTAGATGAAGTACCTATCTAATGGTAACAGAATTTTAAAAAGGGTCCAGTAGTTTAGGCGTTTATTCATTACAAACAAAAACATACATTTTTCATCTTTGTAATATAAGTATAAATAAACATAAGATAAACTAACGTCGAGAACTGATAAAGAACTTAATATGACTAGAAAACATTCACTATTGCTCTTAGAAACCGAGCGATTTGATAATATACATAAAGTAGGTAATATCTTTGACCGAGTATATATATTGTAGCGTCCATACATCCAAAGGAACTCCTCATAAACACTGCTTTTTGCTATTACCTATATAACATCAAAATCAACGAATAATATGATATGAAATAATATGATACGGACATACCTACATATTAAGTTAATTATTTTAAAAACTTCCGCACTACAAATAATTCCTGTATCGCAGGGGACTTGAGAAACACGTAAATAACGGATAGAAAGAACCAGACTAGGAAAATCCATTTATGGAACCAACAAATTTTTGTCCCATGCGGGATTCGAACCCACAGCACTCGGCGTAAGGCCAGTGGCGTACTGACAACTTAAATCACTATGCTATTTTATTTTATTTGTGTCTATGATATTTTTCACAATAAGTATACATTTCATACACAACTTGTTAGATGAAGTTAAGTTATATTTAATTGGTTTCGGCGGGGTCGCGACCGCATGTGAAAATGATTCGCGCGGCCCCGCCGATAGTGGTTTGCCGAAGAACACCGTCGTAGGTTTAGTCGGTATTCCGGGAGGTACATTATTCGTATTTCATCTTTCTATTTTACCCCGGCAAGTCCGACATAACCCCTCCGCTCGCCCCCGCGGAGGGGTACGCGTCAATGCATGCCCATATTTGGTTGTTTTCTTATTAATGGCGAGTCCCACAACTAACAAGTTAAAGTTATCCGAAAGATAAATCGCATGCTGTCTCACTCTTGTTAGGTAAAGAAGAGAGATGGCGAGACTTTTATCTTATAGATAAATGCTATCATTTTTTTATTTTAGTTTGCTCGTCAAAATGACCACACTCCACCTGATGATAAGCAGTCGTCTGGTCTAAGAGCAGTGACCTCCACACCGCCCTCATAGCACCCGCGGCGATGTTGAGGTCTCTACTTTGACGGCCTAAGAAGGTGCTTTTTCACGCCCCGCTTAAAGGACCCAGGATTAAAGGAAGAAGGAAACACGTGCCTGGAGGTGGTGGGACAAGACCTTTGTCTTACCTGTAAGGCTCCTTTGCGGTAACGCATGAAACTATGATGGCTGCCTCTCCAGTGTAGTTGTGTATTTTAATAGTGGGATAAGTCTTGTTCGCGACAGTACTGCTGGCGCCAAGGATCGAGCTTTCTGATCGACACTCGTTTGGGTATCGAAATCTGAAGAGAGTAAGTAATAGTATCAATTCAAGGCAGTTATAGAATTACAACGATCCATACATATACGTATACTAGATAAGATTTTGCCCGCGGCTTCGCTCGCGTTAATGTAGATAATGTCAGTAGATTTTTATTCCTCGGAAATATATGTAAGTAAACCCTCCCACAGAATATCGACGTGAAATAGCAGTATTCCTACTGTTGTGTTTCGTTCGGTGAGTGAGAGTGCCGGAGACCCAATCACCTTCTTTCCCCCTTCCCGCTCCATCTCCTTCCCACTTCCTTTTTCTCTTCTTCCTTTCCTAAAGCAAAGCAATGCCTCTGATGTTGCAAGCGTCCACTTACCATCAGGTGGGCCGTATAGTTGTTTGCCACCACAGTTGTATAAAAAGAATGTCCTTTTCTGTACCCCTGGCACCGTGTATGCGAAATTTCATGATGACTGGTCGAGTAGTTACGGTGTGAAAACGTAACAAACTAACTCACATTAGTATTTATAATATTCGTTAGGATTAATCAGCGATAACTTAATGATTAGTAGTATCAGCTCTTTATATAAAAAGCCCGAAGCCCGTGCGGGCTCTTCTTGATAGTGAGGATTAGGCGAATGAATACGGCACTCAATTTACGATCGAAAGATATAAGTCTTAATCACAATTCTAATGCCTTTATAAATTTTCATGCGATTTGTGATCAACAAATCTCATTAAATTATGGAATTTTATCCACTAGATAATTTTTACATATGACCCCACTTTTGTGTTATTCGTTGGACAAAAGTTTTTGTGGTACTGACCAATCTATGTAGGTACTGACCTGTGAGCTTTGTTCGCTGGTTGCTCGCTGATGTGTGCGTAGGGAGGTGGCTGCGCAATAGCGTCGATCCCGAACAACGGGTCGATTGTCGCGACTGCAATAAATTAATCTTGATTATAATTTGGATGCGATTCTATAATACTAGTCTTTATTTTTTTATAGCAGCTACAGTCTGTGTTTTAAAGGTGACACGATGTAAGGCGCACGTGAACGTATTACCAGGTCAAAAGCTTGTATCATAATAAGTACCTAACAACCCTTGTACCTGTATTTGCAATTGGAATAATACCTAAATAAATAATTATTGAAACCCTCCTAAATACTTATCAATTGTGCCCAATAAGTATTTAGGTACTATGGTTACTGGACTTAGGTGTTATGCAAGCGGCAGGGCGCTTGCAATTATAAACTTGTTCTTTTGTTTTTAGCACGGGTAGAAGGTAATATTATAAATTCGAAAGTAACTCTGTCTGTCTGTTACCTACTCACGGCTAAAACATTCAACCGATTAAGATAAAATTTGATATAGAGGTAGTTTAAAACCTGGGAAAGGATATACGCTACTTTTTATTGATTTAGGTTCCGGAGCGGAGCCACGCGCAAAAGCTAGAAACTAATAAAGGACAATGAACAATTTGGCATATGAATCAACACACATTCCACCTAAACAATAATTTCTATTTTATTTTATGACTTAATAATCAATCATTACAATCTCACGGACACTTTCGATTCTTATTTTCGTGTTAAAAATTATTTTCGCGATTTCAAATACCTCGGCATCCATTGTTTACATCTGAGACACGCAGCTCAAACAGTTTTTACAATATGTGTAGGTACCGTTTTATCAGAGAAATTATTTCCTGTTTAGCTTGTCTGTAATTTTTCTTACGTAGTTAATACGACTGCTATTCTAAAAATACCATTATTGAACTTCATCATAGATATGACCAATTTCTTAAAAAGTCATAAGTTTTAATGTAAAAGACCATAATAAATACCACTTCCTCGGTATTATACGTTCTTCTATAGTGCAAGCATGGCAACACTTCTTTTTTCTTTTTTACGTGGGGGAATGCATTGACGCATGCCCCTCGGCGGGGGCGGGCGGAGAGGTTATGTCGGACTTACCGGGGTAAACAAAAGAGAAAAATGGAATATGGATGATAATAATGTACCTCCCGGAATATTCAGAAGTGTCCGTCACTTATATTCACTTTTAATTGAATGTGGTCATTTATATATTTTATTTGTGGCTGTTGGTTCTTAGGCTAATAATGTATGGCAGCTGAACAATGTCCTTTTCATTGAACCCTGTATGTCGATGTCTCGAATTCGAAGAATGAAGCCAAAGGCATTGTAATTGAATATTGTACTATTACACGTACGCAAATCTAATGATTTGCGTACGTTATTAATATATCGGCAGGCACATTATTCTGGTTATCTTCTACTACTGTGTTGATGCCTGAAATCGAAAGTATAATGTTAGGAACATATTTAGTAGAAGCAGAGCTTTGCTGGTGTTAAGTGCCGGCTAGAGCGGGTAAGCAAGAACGACTGGAAGGGGGAAGAAATAGGCACATGTTCTCTGACTAAAGCGATTAACACACGGCACCGCAAACATATTTTTAAAGAGTATACTTACAAACTAATTTTACCAATTCTAAAGCTAATACATGATAGAAAAAACACTTTTGTTTCAACAGTATATTTTGCTCAAGTGTCTTCTCCGGTTGTATTACAATGGGAGAGTCTCGGCCAGGGGCGCGCGGGGCGTTGCGGAATAACAAATTTTTCACTGTGGGTGCGTACCGGAATGGGACCCTAACGGCCGGACCCCAAATGCGGGGCGATCAGGACATTCGGGACCGATATTATAGGTATAAGTGTATAATGTTCATGTTATCATGATAAATAATAATATGTATTTTCCTAACGTATTACGAAAATACCTGTAAAGGAGAAACAAATACCTCATCAGACGGTTTAGGCCATAATACACGATGCTGGCACAGTGCGGGTAGGCAGACTTCCCATATCTTCGAGAACATTATGGTGAAATCTCAGACATGCAGGTTTCCTCATGATGTTTATCTTCACCATTAATACAAGTGATAATTAGCTAATTTGTACGCACATAAACTTTGAAGTGTAAGGTCAGGCCTGTGCCTTGGGACGAACCCGGCCCCCGCGTGGTAGTCCAACGGTTGTTGTTTAATCTTGATTTTATAATTGGCTATACCTACTAACAATGCAAAACAGAATTTTAAACAAGTTTTAATTTGATATCATCGAGTCTACATACTTCTTATCATTATTGGGAGTTCCCAATAAGATATTTACGTCGTGTTTTATAATATTGTATAGGTATGTAAGATATCAAAAGTCTAGGGCAAGTTGATAACTTTGATAAGTACCTATATACTTTTATTCAAGAAAGCTGACCCCAAGTGACTTGGGAATAATAAAGGCTAGGGAGAAGAAGAAGAAGAAGAAGATTACATTGCGATTACTGTCAAGAACAGCTACAAGCTTACTTTTTTCAGAAACGGTGCGATTGTAGGAAAAATCCTTCGTTAATTTAATCTCACGCATTAAGTATAACTTTCACAGACTACCGCGATAAGTACATAATTGTTTAAAATAAATATACTTTCTTTAAAAGTAGGTATTTCGTTTGTACCTATAGGTATATTTAAGCTCCAAAATTCGAAATAAGATGTATGAGTGTGTTGTGTGCCGTAATCAAAAAATGTTATAGAAGGTAGAACTCAGTATCTAACTAGTTTATATACCTATACGAGTTATAAATTTTATTTTAGCTACTATCGAATGAGACGCCTAAGTCTTTTATAGCTGAAACTTTATTAATTTTAATTTAATAATAATCAAGTCTTGCAATGCCAGACATAATTAAGAAGCTATTGCAATAACTACTGACTTACTATTAGAATTGCCTTTTTAAGAGAATTTAATGAGGTTACATTTAAGTGGATTCAAAAACATACTCATTCACATCACACCATTGCACAAGTTCGTCGAGATCCCTTTGAAAGTGGGAGGATTCTTCCTCGGTTAAAGCCATTTATTTAAATTTTTAGAGCGTCTACGTACAATAAGTAATCTAAGAATTAATAATAAATAATAATAGTATGATAAACATGTGTTTATTGCGACACTAAAAATGTATACTAACCGAACAATTTGGGTAGTAGGCAATACAACTCGTATCTACGACTAATGTTAAGTAGATAATAATATTATGTACAATTAAATATAAACTTTATTGAATGCGTGAGATGCGATAAATAGCTTTTTATTGTATTGCTCTAGTTGATAAACTACTGGGAAATATTGTTTAATATAAAAAAACTTACAGTTATTTTTGTCCGTGACAGACTATTCAAATCTATAATCTATACTAATATTATAAAGCTGAAGAGTTTGTTTGTTTGGTTGTTTGCTTGAACGCGCTAATCTCAGGAACCACTGATCCGATTTGAAAAATTCTTTCAGTGTTAGATAGCCCATTTATCGAGGAAGGCTATAGGCTATATATCATCACGCTAAGATCAATAGGAGCTGAGCACCAATGAAGAATGTTTCAAAATCGGAGGGTATTTTTTCCTTTTGAGAGCTTCCGCTGCGTGCGCTGCGTAAACAGTTAAAGTTTCGCAAAAATCATGTATGACAGAATTGTTTCCCTTTAAAAGTTCTAAAAAAAAGTCTACGATACCATATGTCTATCTTTTAAGGTTGGCTCACTATAACCATTTTTATGCTAACCAAATTTGTTCTAAAATAATGCATTATTTGCGAAGGTATTATTATAAACATGATATTAATCCTTATCCAAATAAATACGTTATTCATCACAAGTATTTAATTTAAAACAAAATTGCCCTTTATATCATTCGATTTCAATGAATATCTTAGGAGATATCGCAGTTTTAAAATAACATTGCAGCAAAATAATTACCCATTACAGACATAGTACAAACGATGTTTCTCCTGGTTTATTCTGCGTGATTACTACTGGTTCGATTTGAAAAATTATTTTAGTGTTGGATAGCCTATTTGTCGAGGAAGGCTATAGGCTATATAACATCACGCTACGACCCACGGGGGCGGCGCAGTAACGATAAACACGGGTGAAACCGCGGGAACATCTAGTAATATTATAAAGCTGAAGAGTTTGGTTGTTTGTTTGGTTAAACGCGCTAATCTCAGGAACTACTGGTTCGATTTGAAAACTCCTTTAGTGTTGGATAGCCTATCGAAGAAGGCTATAGGCTATATAACATCACGCTACGACCCACGGGGGCGGCGCAGTAATGATAAACGCGGGTGAAACCGCGGGAATATCTAGTATTTAAGATAAAACTGAAAAGTTTTTTTTATATAGGTAAATCTAGGAATATACATAGACTCATGCATGTGTATCTCTGAGAAAAGGGAAGCCTTCTCGTTTCACCAGCTATTATAGTCTCAGTTTTAACTTAAAATTCTTGGTTTGGGTGTAGGTCAGCGCTGTTAAGGGCCCAGGTCTCTGCTAGGATATAAGTCTAGATACGAAAAACTAAAGACACTCCGTGACGCAGGACTCAACTTTGTCTTTTAAAATGCTCTATTGATGGATTGTTGTGAACCTTTATGTCAGCTTTAATTAGAACCGCTGAACTGAAACATGCGGTGCCATTCTGCATATTAAATACTAGCTTCTGCCCGCGACTTCGTCCGCGTGGAATAGTTACTTTGGGCTAACGCTAACTTTAACCCGCGACTTCGTTTACGTAAGGTGAAAATATTTTTAAATAATACGTACGTTTAAAAGATGTCTGACATATGCTGTCACGGACTTTTTTTAGAATTTTTAAAGGGAACAATTCTGTCATACATGATTTTTGCGAAACTTTAACTGTTTACGCAGCGCACGCAGGCGCAGCGGAAGCACTCAAAAGGAAAAAATACCCTCCGATTTCGAAACATTCTTCATTGGTGCTCCGCTCCTATTGATCTTAGCGTGATGATATATAGCCTATAGCCTGCCTCGATAAATGGGCTATCTAACACTGAAAGAATTTTTCGCACCAGTAGTTCCTGAGATAGCGCGTTCAAGCAAACAAACAAACAAACTCTTCAGCTTTATAATATTAGTATAGATTTAAAAAGGACTCACCTGTAAGATTATAATAATTTTCCACATTTAAATTAAGCTCATGTCTTAAAACTGATGACAAAAACATTTTTTTATATATATTATTATAATATAATAATATCACCGTTGTATTAAATCGTACCACTGGTGGGCAATTTATACTAAAATTACACAATTCGAAAAAGTTGTACTAAGTACGAACCAGACATTGAATATTTATACCGACCGAACTACTCAATTAAAATATCAAGTTTTTAATAAGTAATACAACGAGAACTCCGAAAGCATTCAGTATTGCCTACATACTATGCTCCTTATATAAAAAAAGTACTCTGTATACTATGCTTTAGATAGCAAAATGGCACACGTCATGGCAGTATTGGCAAAACCCATCCAACATCAAATCTCTATTGAAGCAGGGTTGGCACTGTTATATATATACTTAAATAAACTATAGACCATAACAGGATATTTAAAATTTTAATATAACAGGATATTTTTGAATTCATATATTCTAGGGCAGGCAATAGTTATTGCATTCGCAAAAAAGAGACAACGCTATACCTAAACACTAGGTGAAGTCTCATGTAGCGTGTTTGGGCAATAACAGTGTTTTAACAGATGGCGGGGCGGACCCAGAAATGTTTTTTAAACTACGTTCAGGATCATTACAAACAACAGATTTAAATATATTTGTCAGTCTTTCTTATTTACCGCAAGAACAAAATTACATGTTTACCTAATCCTAACTAATATTATAAATGCAAATGTGAGTTTGTTTGTTTGTTACGCTTTTACGCCTTAACTACTCGACCGATTATCATGAAATTTCGCATACCCGTTGTCACCGGGACAGAGATGACATAGGGTATCTTTCATCCAAGTAAAAGTACCTACTTACTTACTTATTAACCTAAACTCCACTACATTTACACGAGTGAAGCCGCGGGCAAAATCTAGTTATTAATAAATATTCCTAATTAATTTTAAGTAGTGCGAAGGCTGGGGCAGTTGCAACGCCGTTTCGATTGCCCACGTAAATGGCTGAATTAGCAATTAAGCTATCACTGCAGCTTAATTGCTAATTCAGCCATTAGTACAGCGAGTCTGAAGCAAAATGTAGCCTTTAGTGCAATTTGCAAGTAACAGTTACGTCATGAGCTAACAATCCTAATCCTAATCCTAACTAATATTATAAAAGCGAAAATGAGTTTGTTTGTTTGTAACCTTTTCACGCCTAAACCACTGAACCGATCATCCTGAAATTTTGCATATACGTTGTCAGGTGTACAGAAACAGACATAGGCTAACTTACATCCTGAAAAAAAAATACTGTTCCCAAGGAAAACAACAATAACGTTCTTATGATAATAGATGGCGCCACGTGTCTTTCGAATCATGATTGAATTATATTATTACAAGCAGAGTACGACCCGAATTGATTGTCAAATTCTAAATAAACGCGAGCGAAGCCGCAGGCAAAAGCTAGTATGAAATAAAATTGGACGCAGATAATAGTTCCGCTTTCTTATTGTTTTCTGTATATTAAAAGATCATTGCCTACTTAACGAAAACTTATTCAACATTAGCATCACTGACTGTGACCGTTATATAGAGTCTGTGTTGAGTGTAAGGAAACACCAGTTCATGTATTTCTTCGGGCTTAACACAATTGCCTGTTGAATGTTTATTATTGTAATGCTATATACTATATGTATAACGTATACTATATTATGTATATACTGCAGAAGCTTAAGCTAAATTGTTTAGAAGCCTTGCTTGCTGGTAGGCTTCTGAACAATTTATAAAATATGAAAGAAGAAGATTTTTCTTTATTTAAAGACGACGCTCGCATTTGGTATAATTTCTGTGTCGCAGGGGACATTACAGAAATTGGACAACAATGGACATAAAGAACACGCCACCCACACGGAAAAATAATTTATGGATCACACAAATTTTTGTTCCGATATGGGATTTGACCCCAGAACTCGGCGCAGGGGCAGCGGCGAGGCGACCACTTAAACCACTACGCTCGCACTCCTCAAGTCGTCACTGTTCCTACGGTTTATTCCGCATTCGACCCTCATGTTTCATCCGGAATGTAAAAATCTGCATTCGCCTCAAAAATTGTTCCTCATATGCCCCGAAATTAAAATAAATATTAATTTCTTAATGTAATTCCTTTTTCATCCTAAATTATGTTCCTTTTCTGACCCAATTTTTTTCTGTATTGAATTTTTGTTGTATCGTCTGCCGAAAAATATTTTACACTACCTCGTTGTTCTAGCGGCAAAATTTTGGGCTTATGATTGCATGACATTACGTGCCTGACATTGAAAATACTTAAAATAATTTTTAAACATGTTTTGTTTTGCTAACCATATGCTCAAAAATGTAGGACGAAAAAGAAATAAATAAAAAACTTTTTGGAATGTGGGACGTAATGTATGGGCGAATGCGGAACAAACCGTTCCTACACTTAGTGTCAATTACCCAAAAACCAGGATAAAATATTTGGCGAGCTTAGCCCCTCCCATAATAATTGATTAAGAAATTACGTCCGATAAGCAGGGGAAAGCCCTAACATGTTTTTTTTACCGAGAGACAGCCCTATTTTATGTTATCTGTATAAATTTAATGAATCACAGCAGTTTGTAAATAGTTCATCAAGAGACAGACATGTCAGGTTCAAAGCTTGCACAACTATGTAAGTATAAGTAGTCATTTTTGATTTTATTTTAGTTTGCTTCGTTCTTGGTATCATGCTTTGCACTTACGTTTAGGTAATGCTAATCGTAAGATCTTAGATCCGACTTCTCATACAGATTCCCAAATATATTCGAGGAATCTCGAACAGTGCTCGGTAAATATCGATAGGTTCGACCGTGTAGCTTAGCACTTCACCGTGGCTTAAATACTCAATTGTCGCAATGAATTTACACATTTGCTTAACCTGTCCTAGATATGTAGACGCGAAGTATTGCTTGTACTGTTAATATTGTACCCAAAACAGTAACTAAGTACCTACCTACCTATTTCTTGCAGTGGATAAAAAGAACAGTAATTAAATAGTGAATAGCAACTAAGTACCTAGTCATAATTTAACTACATGCTGACACTGATGTACCTAATTATTAATTCCCTAAATTATACATACCTAACTACATTTCAAAAATATTGTATATGCACGCGATTTCATATAGTTGCAAGTATGTGTACATGGTTAATTATGTACGCATCCGAAGACACTAAAATGAAAAATGAAACGTTTTTTTGGCAACTTTTAATTGGCGAACGATTTAAATGAACCACACTCAGACAGCACTGAAAACCATGTCAAAAACGCACATACACTAAACATATAAAAACAATTCTACATAAAGACAAATTCAAGAGGTTTTCTAGTTAATTATTATCTATAAAATTGTAACACCCTTATTTATATAAATTCGTCAAAAAGTTACAGTATTACTCAACATGAAATAAATATGTAGGTACAGTCAGCGACATAAGTTGGTAAACGTTAGAGAAAGTTATAAGTTATAACAGTATTTTTTAATTACTTGTTATTATTCTCAAGTAATGTAGGTATAATTACCAGTATTTTGTATGAAAAATCTCACAAATGTTTATTGACTTATGTCACTGACTGTACCTACGCGTGTAGGTACACAATTAGTGGCAATGTAGTGTAGGTAATAAAATCATAATTTTTTGTTAACGATTTGCTTATAATATAGCTTTATGTTTTCATTTAATACGGCTTTCGTTCCGGTCTATCCACAAGTAAAGCAGTTTTGGACCTGTCGAATGAAATTATAGGTAAGCTAGATAAAAAGCAGAAAGTCGTAGGTGCTTTTCTAGACATAGCTAAAGCATTCGACACAATCTCTGTCCCCATCCTTACCACAAAAATGGAATCAGAGGTACTCAACTATCCCTATTTAAAAGTTACCTCACGAATAGACGACAGTATGTTAAGATTAGCGATTGCTATAGAAAGAAAGAAAGAAAGAAATTATTTTAATGTAACATTGCAACACACAATCAAAACTATTTCATAACAAAAATGTGTAACAGTAATAATATAGTTAAAGAGAAAATTATAAATAATTTAAAATAAATAATAAAACTTATATACCAACATTATTATAAATAATATAGAATACACATAATATATATATGGAGTCCTTGCTGTTCAATGTGCGTCGCAGTGTTCATTAAAAAGAGATGTTGCTCAGCATAATGCCGCACCGCATGCGAGTTGCGATACAGCGCTGATTTTCAGCAACACCTCAATAGTGATTATGAGCGTAATAAATAATACAGTTCAAATGAATACCACCAAACCACAAACAAAACCCAAAAAAAAAAAAATTTTCCTTTATTATTACAGATAAAGAAATAGATTGCAGATAAATTAAATAAATATACCTACATGTCAATATTTTTATTATTGTAGTTAAAAACTATAGATGTGCCTGAAAATATGAGTAAGATTTAAATACTTGGCGATCTTAAATTAGGAGTCTATTTGTCGATTTAATAAATATTTTTTATAATTTGTCTTAAATATTAAGTTTGTTTTAAATTTTCGCATTGGTGGAGGCAAGTCATTCCAACATTTTGTGGTCGCGTATTTAAAACTTCCCCTAAACGCTGTTGTGCGGTGTCTAGGTACATTCAAGAGGTGAACCGATGACCTAATTGGATAAGAGCAACTGTCTTGTGTCCAAGACAATTTATTAAATAGATATTTTGGCGTTTGGCTCCTCAATATTCCAAATAACAGGGTGGCTAAGTGTAATTCTCTTCTAGATGCCATTTTGAGTATTTTGTTGTCATTTATGAATGGAGTCACATGGCTCCTACGCGGTATATCAAAACAGAATCGCGCACAAGCATTCTGAATCCGCTGCAGCAGCTTCTCTGTACGCTTCAGAAGACATGGTCCATACACTACGTCACCGTAATTGAGTTTGGATAACACTAGCTACCTCTAAGCAACGGAGTCCCACAAGGCAGTATTCTCGGGCCGACCTTATTTTTATTGTATATCAACGATCTCTGCCAATTACAGCTATACAATACCACTATCTTCACCTACGCCGACGATACTGCCCTTATATCTTATGGTGACTCTTGGGGATCTGCATTTGGCAACGCTCAGTCCAGTCTCGATGCGGTGACTAACTGGTTGGCCAGAAATCACCTCGACCTTAATATTGCTAAAACAAATTATCTCACCTTCGCATTAACGACACCGGGTAAGCTCACTTCCTTATCCTATTCTCTCACCGCTCACTCATGTAATCCCCTATCTCAAACTTTATGTAATTGCCCCACTCTGTCCCAAACCAATTCTGTTAAATATCTAGGGATACAGATTGACGATGCTCTCTCCTTTCACTCACAAATAGATTTACTTCCCGATTACGAAAGCTAATCTTTGTCTTCAAAGCCCTCGGACATGTTGTCGATGCACATATCCTTAGAACCACCTATCTCGCACTTTGCCAATCTCTTACGCAATACTGTATCGTCGCCTAGGGTGGAACACATAAAACACATCTCCTAAAATTAGAACGCACCCAAAGAGCGGTATTAAAAGTTGGTTGGAGGCTGCCATACCTACCGAACTTCTACAACTGATCTATATAAAATCTGTAATGTTCTCTCTGTTCGCAAAATATTTATTCTCAACGTTATCCTAACAATTGACTCACAGACTTCTTATGACCCTTCCAAATTTCATTCCATACGTCGAAAACATAATGTATGTCCCTTGATATCGGTCAAACAAGTCTAGCTCAACGGTGTTTTTACTTCCTTGGTAGCTATGTGTACAACAAGGTTAACAAAATTCTAAATGTGTATCCCATGACTAAAGTTGAATGTAAAAAAACAGTTACCAACTGGTTAAATAACTTAGATTATGACGAAACTGAAAATATTATCTGTGTTTTAAAATAATACGCGCGCATGCGCACTCACACACACACACACACCCACACAGATGCTTACACTCACACGCACACATACACACACACGCTCACATACACACACACACTTTAATTATACACTCTCACCCCCGCACTTTTTACTAATTTACCTAATTGATTGCCTTACTTTTTCTTGTATACTTGAAGTACATATTGTTTCTGACACGTTCTACAATCTCTAGCTGCATATTTTTACTAAAGGAGAGAGCCTGGAGATTTGTCACACAGGTTTCGTACCTAGTACAAACTCCAGGTTTTGTTCATGCTGTACCTATTAATGTAACATATCTATGTAGGTACTTACCTTTTTGAGAGAAAATAAACAATATTATTATTATTATTTAAAGCCCAGTGCAAAACCTTTAAACAGGTAGGTATGTACCTATCTAAATATTTATTTAAATACTTACGAAACAGCAGTTGACGCCACCATACTTTAAGTAGGTACCTATGTATTTATAGTAAATACCTACCTATGTTATATATACTCATCCTTGCTTACAACGTATATTCCAAGGGGTAACTAAGCACAAGTTAATTGCACGCCGCCGGTTCCGCCAGCTATGTTAGGTATACGTCCTACGGACTCCTACGTAAAAGAAGGCCAGCCTAATGTCATCTATCGCAATGATTGCCGACTTCATGCTGCTAGAATAAATTTCCACGCTACGAGCGATCGCAGTCGAACAACCTAGTGTTGTTTTCCAGGCCTCTTGGGGACACGGTGCGCGGTGGGCTGTTAGCGGCTAGTGTGATCGTTGTATATTGCACTCACTGGCGCCGACTCCATACAGCCTAGAAGTGTCCAAGCCCCTCCAATGGCACTGTTGGCCGGACTGAGCCCCTGTATTTTATTCTATAGGTAGGTACCTACCACTGGGTAAATTTAACTACATTCACCCATTTATATTTAGTACTCAGAGTTACTTTCGAATTTATAATATTAGTAAGGATAAGATATTATATTGTTAGGTAGATAATACAGCTGTTATAGATAGGTCCAAATATTTCTATGATGCCGAAGACTATTTCATGTTTTGAAGGGTGCGCGAGGTTGTTATTGTTTTAACCGTTTAACACAGAACATGCACATTCATGTACCTATCTACCCTAACCATATAAATTTAAAAATAAGATTTTCCATCTATATTCTTGATTTTTTAGGTCTGTCTATGGATAAATATGACCACGTCGTTCAATACAGCATACCAGTTATCAGTCAGCTATTATGACGTATTGGTAGAACCCAAGAATTGGACATACATTTTTTTTAACTTTACAATACTCGATCGAGTTTGCATCTAGTTCGATTTTGTTGTCCTTAATTATTGTTTTAAAAGAATGGAAGAAGGAATGGAGCGTGGTAGATCGATTTAAATGATTAGGCTTGTAATTTGGATTAGAAGTTAATACTTAGTTTCTTTCAAATTGAAAAGTATGTGTGCCTGAATTTGTATCTCTCATAAAATATCACAATGTCAGTGTCGCCGTAGCGCATTAGTTACGATAAGACTTCGTTCCTGTCGCTACTCGAGAGAACAGAAAGTAACAAACTGACTGGTAACCATTAGCCATGACTTTGGCTGCTTGATTGCTTGCCACATTTCTGCTGGAGCTCGGTACAAAGGAAATATCTTTGCTTTTTTATATAACAATCCGCACTAGTAGTAATTCCTATGTTGCAGGGGAATTTACAAGCATTCAGACAACGGATCTTATCTTATCTTATGTGGGGGCCAGTCAGTGCAGACCGGCGACACTTCAACCCAGTGGGATCTTTTGTGTCGACACTCTCCCAATAACGACTGCTGTAGATGTTCATAGCAGCCGGGACCGACGGCTTAACGTGCTCTCCGAGGCACGGAGCAGGCGATAATTGTTAATCAATACGCACATAATTTCGAAAAGTCATATAACTTCCGAAAGTCAGAGGTGCGCGATGTGGGTTCGAACCCGAGACCCCCTGCATTGCAGTCTGTTGGTCTCCCCACTGAGCTATCGCTGCCCTTCAGACAACGGATACAAAGAACACCCAGACTCGGATCAATAAATTGCGAATCACACCACTTTTTGTTCCGTGTGGGATTCGAACCCACAACACTCGTCGTAGTGGCAGTGGCGAGGTGACTTAAGCTTACATAAGCCACTACGCCATTTGTGCAGTCAAAAGTTCTTTCCATGTAACATGGCCCTTACATGGCCATGACAAAATAAATCGAAAATTATACAGGAAAGAAGCGATAAAATGCAAAAAAATTACAAATAATATAATTTTATTTATTTTTTCTCAAAATATAACAAAATTGCCACACATTTTCAATGCATGTTCCTAAAATAATTCACATAATTGCATGCTGGATCATATCTTGTATTGATTTAATATTACAATTACGTAAAACAATGAGGATGCATTAAATTTAAAAAAAACTAAAATTAACATGAAACAATGTGATTGAAATTCAAACTATTTAGGCCGAACAAATGAGATTAAAAGACCACCAGTTTTGGGGTTATTGTAAATTGGAGTGTGGAAATTAGATTTATATTTAAAGAATTAAGTTGGTGTCAAATAATATAAAATACGATTGCCAAAGTAAAATTCATCGTCAGTATTTCAATAAATTTTGATTTGAGTACTTTTTATAAACACATGAGATCGAAGGTCCCTGCAACTAAATCCTTGCAGATAACAGGCGATAACTATAGTAGACTGAGGCTTCGACACTTAATGCATGTATACTTACTGCCACTATTAACCGTTAAAGTATACAATGCAAAGAAGACACAATAAAAGAAAAGAAATCATTACTGTAACTGTACTGTAATCAGTACTGTATTTTTTTCTGATATGATGGGTTCCAATTGCAATTAATATTAGTCGAATGAATACCGATATATACATTTTTTTATATTATGTGCCAGTACTATCTAATTTCCACACTCCATTTTCAAACAGAAATTTCAACAATTTGATTTTACAAGAATATTTACAATCTATTTGGTAACGAATCATAATCAATATAAGCATTTTTAATAACAAAGTATAATGAGAAGCAAACATTTTTATAACTATGTAGGTAGTATAATTAAAATTAAGATTTATAAAATCTCATTATTTATTATTACATATGAAAAATAATAAATTCTTTAAAGAGGCCTAAGCTATGAGGGATATTTAACAAGCAATAGTGGCCTGTTATATCAACAAAAAAGAAATCGGAAATTTGTTCACACAGAAGATTAAAAACAATAACTGATATTTCCAGAAACCATCAACATGTTTAATATCCTGCATAAAATTAGCTATCCTCTAAGATACTCTACTCAAACTTTAAGTTATATCCTTTAACAGCGATCTCTTAGAGAAATCACAGTTATCTTATAGGTACCATTATCGAATTATCGGGTGTTTTGAAACCTCCTTTTTATCGAGTTATTATGACTTTAATCTCGTAGAAACTATTGTCTGTCCATATAGTCGTGTCTATCCGGTAGAAACGGTAATGGACGTAACAAGACAATATCAGAATCACTTTACTTATATTTATTGACAACAATAAGATCTTAACTTAATACATCGAAATTAATATTTACAAATATTACTTTTTAATTTTACGTAATGTAAATTACTGAAAAAGAAATTCATGTGATATAAAAATCTTTAGTACAATTGTATATATGTAACTGAATGTGATGAATTGTTATTTGTAAATAATTATTTACATCTAAGATCCAAACGAAATTGTAGGATAAGCAATTTGTTTAAGCACCAATTGTTCAAAAGAATTATTAATAAACTTTCTTTGGAGTATATCTTTAAAAATATAATAACAAAGTGGATCTGGAAGCTGTGTCATCTAATAACTTATTGTGTTAATGCGACTGTATTATACATATGTATGATCGCCAAACAAACTTGGCACAGTAGGCTGGTGTTTCGAATACTCATCGGAGATACATAAATAATATGTTTTCAAATTAGTGAGTAACAAATCAACTTTAAATTATTATACAAAAGATGAAAACTATACCGGTAATCCAATCAACTTTATATTTTATTTTTCTAGTATTGTAATAATTTGTGCAAATGTGTGAAATGGAAAATGTGTTTTAACCTACATTGGGCTTAACTGACGTTATGTTTTAACGTGTTTAACTCGTGTGAAATCCCAGGACGGTAAATATAAACTAAAAACGTAACTTAACTTAACGAACAGATAGATTACAAACATAAGATTGATTGAGTCTTCATTTAATTGCAAGATTTACAATGCTGACTTCAAGAATTGGACGTAAACTGTTATAATTTTCACATTGAACGATAACTACTTTGCCAGTTGCCACTTTCGCAGTAGCCACGGTAACTATCTTATTGCCATGGTTACTGTATAAGATCCTCAATGTTTAATGCTGATTCTAAAGTGAATTAAGGAGGGTCCTTACGAAACGAGGGCGTTGGAACTGAAACTGCTCAAGCTAACCGAGCATATCATTTTGAGAACCAACGTAAGTGTGGTTTTATTGTCTGTTCTAGAAGAAATAAAAAATATTCGGTTGACTGCATGATTCTTGTGATATCACATCGTTATTTTGTTTTTATAAATTGTGTGTTGAATGTTTAGTCCACAAAACATCTAGAATATACATTCTCTAAGAAAGAAACACTTCAAGAAATCAACATTGAATCATTTTGCTGTGTTTGCAAATATTTCAGAGACTGCAAGACGTTTACGGTTCAGCTAGAACGCTGTAACAATTCGACGTTTTCCTTATATCCTATTCAAAATGCTCTTACAACTAAAACTGTGACGTACCTACACTTCCAGTCCATTGTATTGTGCTTTGAGTGGTGTATTAAGTGTATAAGTGTCTTATAAGTACAGGAGCAGGTTTACTGACAGAGCGGCTCGTCTCCAAGCAGCGAAGACAATCCGGAGAGTTCTCCAGAGTTGAGTATGAGAGGCTCACCGCGGTCTAGCAGCAGGTTCGATAAAGAAGGATTGCTCTGTGTGTCCGTCTCCATCTGTTGGTGTATTTGCTGAAAAACAAACATATATGCTATGGCCAAAATTTTACCAACAAGTCGTTTAGCTTGTACAGTAAGAAGATAAAACTTGCCAGTACATAAACGCAGAAAATCATGTATTAAAAGAAAGGACAGACTTTATATTTGCCTGTACCTAGCAGTTAAACTAAATGTCAGTAACATAGTAAGCTCGCTATAGATTTTGAGGTTTACACGTGTTACGTTATGACTTTGACTTTGACTACGCTCGAGTGGTACGCATCTATAATAGAGCTCGAAACACGGGCATAAACTAGTCCATTCAAATATATATCAAATAAATAAAATATTGTTAATAATCGGTAGTTGCCTATGTCTGATTTATACACAAGAGCAATCAAAAGAAATCTTTTATGCAAATAGCTTAAAAATTTGATTCAATATAAGGTAGTAATTCATTTTTCATAGTGTGTAGTAGTTATAGTAGGGATATCTTGCTATCTCACTCGGACAGCGGCAGCGTATCGTGCTTTCTTTTTGTGACATTTGACTACTTATTAATCTTCCTACACTCATTGGAAACGCTTGTATCTTTTTTATTTTAAATAGATTTTAAAATTTCTTTTTGTTTTAGAGTTTGCGTAATTTAACTATTTGACTTAAATAATAAAAAAAATGTGAATTAACTACTAAAACTAACTTAACTACTGAATTAACAAGAGCCTATGCTAGTTATTGATTATCTGGCTTACAATTGGACGTACTTTCTGAAAAACGTTCCAACCCACACTCGGGTCAAAATCGAGTTATTATTAGCAATTTAGTCACGGGGTTACTATTTACTAGCTGGAAAAATTTGGTAGCTCTACTATCACTCTAAATATGAAATCATGACTTAGTAGCCCAACGCACATGTATGAAGAAGCACTACGGGATTGAACTTCAATCACGATTATCTCAAAATGTTAACTTTGTGGGTTGGAACGTTTTTCAGAAAGTACGTCCAATTGATGAAAACATACTTGCATCGATTTTGTAGTTCAAAAGATAACTTTGGCTTTTTCAACCTTTAAATATTATATGTATAGATATAATATACAAGAATAAGGCATTTTACCTGTACATAACTGGGCTGCTGCACTTGCTGCACCGGCTGCACCATACTTGGGGACATATGCCCCATATTTTGTGAGGTTTGTTGCATATTAGGGGATATCCGCCCCATATGTTGGGGAGACATGACTTGCAGATTGGCCGTCTGTCCGTGAGGAGACATTGTCTGCCCATGATGAGGTGACATAGTCTGCCCGTGATGAGGAGACATAGTCTGCCCGTGATGAGGAGACATAGTCTGCCCATGATGAGGAGACATTATCTGTTGCCCATGGGGCGACATGACCTGCATATTGGGAGACATGGGTTGCATATTTGGAGACATGGGTTGCATGTTTGGGGAAAGTGGCTGCATCAACGTAGGCATAGCTGACACATTTGGGGTAAGTACTTGTAAGTTTTGCCCCATATGCATGGGCGGGGACACTGGCTGTATGTTTGGGGAAACGGACGGATGTTGTACGTAAGATGATCCCCACACGTCTTGCGTGAATGGGTTGTTGCTTGCTCCGGGCATGACGCGTTGGATATTTTCGGGTAAATTCCACTGGAAAATAATCAAAAATAATTATTAGTAGCATAGAAGGGGCACGTGTCACTTTGACTTTTAATTAACCTACGAGATTAACATATGTGCAACCGTGCGTATAGATAGGTGACCCCTAACAAAATGACTTAGTATACGATTAAAAAATGGCTAATAGAACAATGTATCTACACAATTGAGGAATTGCTAGAATGTAAAGCTTGATATTTATTCCTAGATATTATTTCGCCATATCCGTGTTCTTCGCAGAACACTCTAAAATTATTGTATGCCAAAAATGAGCTGATTGATGTATGAATATATAAGAACTGTATTTACTCAATCAATGATTTTTATCTGCCTATTATAGCAACAATCCGTTTTATAATTTATTCTTGTCTAATACAACGTATAACTGTTAGTTGTGTTGTTTTCTGTATCCTCCAACAATTGTTTAACTTAGTTATATCAACTACAACTTGTATGACTTTCAACTGGCCGCTTTAATTTGTTTACGGAAATCCACCTATAATGGTATCTATATTATTTGCTATTGTATATTAATATTTTAATATAATTAACAGGTTTTCTGTCCGATGAATAACATATGACACATAACAATAAAAATTTTATTGTGTCTATCACGGGACAACGAATGGGTTAAGGGGTGTTGTAAACTACAAAATATCCAATATATTTTTTGTGTAATTCACCTATGTATGATATGCATTTATCATTCTGTTAATGTTTTTACACCAGCAATGGCAGTGAATTAATATTTAAGATAAGACCTCAATGAAGGGGGGACTGCTTTGCCCGAATTTTATTTGCCCTAATATCATTTGCCATAATAGTCAACAGCCATAATATTGTATGACGTAATATTCGTTTGCCCTACTCTTATTTGCTATATTAGTCACGTGCTAGAAGCTTTGTTTCCCATAAAGTCACTTACCATAACATAATTTGTCATAATCATTGTAAGCCCTAATTATCACATGCCCTAACATCATTTGTCATCGACATTGGGTGTGTAACGGTTGTTATATCAGGAGAAACTGGATGCAATCGGGACTTTAGGGCACCCCGACTCGGATAGGTTAGGTTAGAAGGGGATGGCGGGGTCTATTCGCTCGCTTCGCTCGCTCAAACGACCCCGCCATCCCCTTCGTGGTTATTTTTTTATAAACCACCCAGAAGTAGTTTGGTTAGGTTAGGTTAGAACTGTGACCATTAAACTTAAAAGAGAATGTCTAATAATTATTATGGCAATTAAAAATATGAAAAACAATACGTATGGCACTCGTATCTTATGGTATCTAAGTTTCGGGCAATTAAAAGTATGTCATATGTCTTTTAGGGCAAACAAAACATTCGGGCAAATGAAATTCGAGAATATGATGATTATAGTATATAATCTTCGGGTAAACAATAGACAACCCTCAATGAACCATATTCTGAGAAATAAATGATTTTTATATTCTCATTCTATTCTACAAGCCGCTTTGAGTCGATTGCCGTCATTTTATTTTGTTGTACCAAATACAGCCGTATTTTGAATCAATTTAGGTTGAATTTGAATTGTTATTGAATTAGCCTCTTTGCCGCCACTCCGTCCGTCGGCGCTGACCCTAATGGTGTTATTTGTCTAAATTTTAGTAAATCTTACCTGTTCTGCATATTGTGGCATATATGGTGGTGTTTTATCTGAAACAAAGTTAATAAGGATATTTAGTTATAATTTTAATTTATTTACAGCTCTCGTACTGTAGTAGTAAGAATAGAAACGAAGCTATACCACTATCTAACTCAGTAGCGTTTATTAATATTGTCTTCTGTTTTCGCGAATGTTATACATTGAAATTAAACTACTTTATACGGATTTTGTCGTGTTGTTTATTTTAAAACACTTTTATTACATAATTTTGAAACTCTAACCCTACTATTATTGAACTTTACTGAATTTCAGCTTACAAAGGCCTACACTTCAGAACAATGAGACAACTACCATCTTAGTCTTCCCGTGAACATGGCTGCTGTAAAGCAACCGAAACGTTGCTTGGGGCAAAGTGTAAACTTAAATATAAATAGTTTTAATTCATTTAAGTAGCTTAAATTCAGTAAAGTTGTATATGATATTCCCACAAGTTATGGCGAGTGACTTGTATTAGACACAGGGCCAAGAAAAACGGTATTAAAAAAACAGTTATTAAGCTATTGCATAGCTTCTATCGCGGGCCTTGAGCGTGGAGACCGAATCCAGAAATTCCGTAACGAAAATAACCTAACACCCCCCACTCCGACCGGCACAGCGGTGATACTTTTTGAAGTTATACTTCTTTAGGCGCGTTATGAAAAAATTATGAGAGTGAAATTTTAAGATGCGCGCGCATCACTGTGACACAAATGCTACATGTTGAAGTTGGCCACAGAATAGAATTAAAAGTATATATTTTTTTAAATGACTATAAGTTAACTCATATACAGGCTAGTTGCAAAGTATCCAACGAAACGTTGTTATTTTCAAATTCGATAGAAATACCATTTAATATGAAATATATTATTCATATTAATAATCAATTCTAAAAAATGGTCAATTAAATATTTTAGTTTTTATTTAACTTGATAATAATTTTCTTTTAATCAATATTTTTTCAAAAATAATAGTAATTTCATGAATTAAAATATTTAAACTAAAATATAAATATTGTAGTACCTATTATATATTTTGAACAATATAACTTCTCATTTATTTAATAAAAGAAAAAAATTGTTTTCTTATTGGTCACCATGCTCAAAAAGTGTAACTTGAATTAATATCAAAGACAAAAAAACAAAGGAAAAAAAATACTGCATAAATAAAATAAATAAATAATTATAATTGCATAAGTTGATAAAAAATGCTATGCAATAGCTTTACCGCGGCAGTCTCCGAGTGCCACACGTCTTTTTTTATATTATTATTTAAAATAAACCTTGAAGCATTACTGCTTAAAAGAATGGTGTATTCTATCTATCTTGAGCTAACATTTTTTACTTACTGTTACTATCACTAATTATTCAAAATATTATAATTTTCACACCTGGTAAGGTAGGATATGGTCTCTGGACTCTTGTTTATTTTAAGATCTAATGGACAACTAAACTAAATGTTTATGATTTATAATTAGCCTTGTGGTAAGCCGTAGGATGGCGACGCAGATGTCTCGAAGTCCGATCTCAAGGCACAAGCCTCAGACTTTTGACAAGTGATGTGTGCATTAAATGGTTAATTATCGCTTGCTTCAACGGTTAAGGAAAACATCGTGAGGAAACCTGCATATCTGAAAGTTCTCCATAAAGTTCTAAAAGATATGTGAAGGCTGCCAACACGCACTGGACCGGCGTGCTCGACCATGGCTTAAACTCTTCTCATATGGAGAAGCCTGTGCCTGATATTATATAAGTACATATGTATATAACTAGCTTTTGCTCGCAGCTTCGCTCGCGTAAAAGAAGGTTAGGTTATGTTAGTCACACTACTTTAAAATATAGCCTATGTTACTCGGTAATAATATAACTTTCTAATGGTAAAAGAATTTTTAGAATCGGTTAAGTAGTTTTTAAGTTATAGCCAAACGAACAAACAAGCAATCAAATGTTGCCTCTTTATAATATTAGTATAGTATTATTGCCTCCGTGGCGCAGCGGTAGTAAATGCGACTGCTGTGTATGAAGTCTCGGGTTCGAATCCCGGGTCGGGCCATAAACAGTTATTGGGTTTTTCAGTTAAGAAATCTCATTAGCAGCCCGGAGTTAGGAAGTAGGCGGTGTAAGACCACCCCGTGCCTCGGAAAGCATGTAAAACCGTTGGTCCTGCGCATGATCTTTCTCCGGTCGTGTCGGATTACCGTCCCATCGGATCATGAGAGTTAAGGAACAGAGAGTGCACTTGTGTTTGCGCACACACTTGTGCACTATGATATCTCCTGCGTAGATGGCCAGTCTCCGCTAGAACTGGCCGCCGTGGCCGAAATCGGTCTGGACGATATTATTATTATAGATTATAAAATCCTACAACTACGTCGCTTTTAAATAATCATGCCTCACCTTTTGGTTCCGACTTGATTTTCTGATCCGGTAGGTACATATTCCCTGAAATACATTAATGTATTAATATTTAATTCAACCTGTACAAATTATTATATTTACACAAAAAATATAACACAACCACATAAACATGCATACGTATACACCCGCAATAAAACATATTTTGATAAAAATATTTAAGTTGCTATAGAGGAAAGAATGGGGTAAATTGTAACAAATTTTACCCTTCTTTATTAATTTCGTATTGAATGTTGTGGATGTACTTACTAATATGATACCACGGATTGCCAGAGTTTGCATAGTTAGTTAGTACCAGAGCAAATTGTTTATAGAATAATTTTAATTTCTTGTCGTAAATATTGTGTAAAAGCGTTCAACTAATTCTGAACAGTATATAAATCCTGGAAATCCGTAAAACAGTTTGTACGTCAATCGAACAAAATCGGACATTCCGGTGTACTAGATATTTTATTGTGGGATAGATGTTATTTGTTTTGAACTTTCATAAATTGTGCCGTTTTAAAAACAACCAAACAGCACGTAATTACAATCCAAAATCAATGAAAAAAAATATTGCAAAATAATATAAAACATGCATTTTGAAGTGCCTATAGTTAAATTAAAATGAACTTAAAACTAACATGAATATGTGTGGAAACTCAAAATAAAAACGAAAAGTAACAAGCTTCAAAAATAATACAAAAGGTAAAACCACAACCATGCCATATGACAATATTCGTACCTCTGACGTCATTTAGGGTTTAGGGGACCGCTAACAACAAATAAAACCCATGGATGTTTATTAGCATATTAATATAGAATTTCGCATCAATCAAGCTTCGCTATTCAACCTTACCATGTATAAAAAAACATTAAAACATATTTTACAACAACTGTTTTAGAAAAATACTACAAAATGCAATATTATAAAAAACAATACTATTGACAAATTTGTAATTCAACAGCTCGGCCTTAAAAAATGCTAAAATTTTGCCCGGCAGAACAGATCTTTGAATGAGGTAAAACTTTAATACGCTGTAAAGTACACAAGCAATAAAACTTCAAACACAACTAAGCCCAGCTTCTTAATAAGTAGCCTGTAAATGGTATACAAAACAGGGATTGCCAAAAACCTGTAATTTTATACCATAATCTAAAAATGGCAAATTTCTTTTTTTTAGAAGTTCTTAGAAAAGGAATAATGCGCGGCCGAGCAAAACCGTATTAAACACATATGTATTTTCTGTTCTAGTAGGGGCATTTGTATTTTCGTAAATTCTTCTAAAACTATTACCTAATATTTTTTGTCATACAATTCCAAAAGATATGTCTGTATCTTATACTATAAGCTGTATTAAAATATCCACAGATGGATATTTTGATAGATTTTTTATAACAAACAATATTTTTCAGATATCTATTATATGCTAGTTATGAGTATTGATAAAAATACCCCGTGAGGTATAATATAAAATTTCATTAGTTATGCCAAAATTATGATATTCAAATCGTGCCCACTTTAAACATTTGACATAACATTACCATTTTATCTCACAGCGGCATCGTTAACCGAGTTCTCAGCACAGGTATAAGTGGGTATATGTCGATTGGGTTTTACCCCCACACAGACTCACTTACGATCCCGCAATTTTTAAGCCACTAAACAATGATGGGGTAAAATCAAATAAATGTCAACTTTTACCCTACCAATATGTTGGTAATTAAGTACGTTCATTAGGTATATATCTTAATATTACAATTAAATTTTGATTTATTTTGCTTAAAGCTTGTAATGCTAATAGGCTTTTTCTTTAGACACACATATCCACATTAGCTCAATAAAAATATATTTTGTACTAGTCACAAAATGAATGGAAAGCTGTTCGCTATTGATCATAGTGACCCTTTCCAATCAACAATTAATATAATACAGGGTCATTTAGGTAATACTGCGTTGGTGTCTGCATAGCTCTCTCTTCTCTTGAATATGTAGAAATTAAACATTAGACTCTAAACGTTTGTTTTAATATTAGATAGGTAATGCCAATTCCTAACACTTTTATAAGATTCAAATTCAATAACCCTGTATTTCTTTCATATTACTTTCCGCTGGTAAACCTTTTATAAATATTTCTTTCTCTGACTAAGAAAACGCTAACCAAATATACGACAAAACGCTCAATAGAATTAATAACTAAATTATTATTAAGTAACAATGAAAGGTAACCACAAATAAATAGACGACTAGATTCATATAGAGACATACAATAAATAAATAAACGATCAACATAAATAACTTTCATTTTAGAAACAACAATTTTCTGCATTTCTTCTAAAACATTTAAAATTCACCTCCTACCTCCCGCAATTTAAATCGCTCGAGATTTATTTTACGTAAGTGACGAAATTACATTGTAACACTTACTATGGATGTCAAAATCCATTGGGGGTAAATTTGATCACGAGGGTAACTTTGATAAATTTGCCTCGGAATCAATTATACCTATCATAATACGCATATAATTCGTGTAAGTCGCACGTTTTACATAAAACAGTGTTAATTTTCAATATCATACCATTATTTTTACTACTTATATCTAATATTTGTTAGTGAAACCATCAGTTACAAAACCAGGTCTATGCTACATTACAATAATTATTAAAATCCATATTTAAATAGTAATTATATTAAGCAACGATAAATATGTGTAAAAGATATAAAGGAGATGATACACTAATAGACCGTCGACGACCATTCATTTATCGACATTTTGAGTTGTTATTAGAAATTTAAATCTCTGCATTGTTCCGTTATACAAAATAACACATATTAATTTATAATTTTATAGATACGTAAATAAAATAAACTATTTTTATTGATTTTATCACGATGATATTTATTTGACAATTATTTGATTTACACTTGTGCTGACATTTCAAATAATATTGAGCTTCCATCGCTGCTTATTCGCCTGTAGTATTAATGAAATATTTTCTAATTTCAATAAACACCAGCCGCGATAAAATCAGTAAAAGTGGTTTAATTTGTATGTAATATTAGCGTACGTATTAAAATTCTATATAGATAAATATTTTAAACATGTCCCGTCACCTAATTATGTATACATATACATGTATGCTCCAAAACCTAAGACAAGATACATGATACACCAATGTATATAATGATATACATAATATTATAAACTTACTTTCAGATTCGTAGTTTTGCAATAAAGACGCGGCCTTCTTTCTTTTATAACGGACATCTAAAACATTTAAGGTGACACATTAGAAATCAATATACATTGTAACACATGACTCTCACAGAAACAGGCTTTTTCTCGACCTGAGAATAACAAAGCATTGTTATTTTTAAATACTTAAAATGTAATTAATATCTAAACATTACACATTACATTTGGCTTAAACCATATTTTGAAATAATTAAAGTTTGTATTATTAAATAATAAGTCGTATAATAATAACACAAATTTTGTAACATTCTGGTTGTATCAAAATATGGATCAAGTTAAAATTGTCAGCTTATTTAATGAAAACGCTGATTAATTTGATATGGTAAAAATCCATCGCATATGCTTTTTCGTAAGTAAAAAGCATATAGTGAATTCACTGCCATTCCCCCTATCGCACACAGGTGCTCTTCAAGAACATTACTTAACATTACCATACATGTTTGATAAGTAGAAAAAGTGTATATTTTTAGAAAATTTGGCATGACGGGCGGATTGTAATAATATACGAGGATATAAACCTTACGACTTAATAAATAGCTGCCTCTCCTCCTAACCAAACATATAATAGAAAATAGGCTAAATTTCCGCTTTTAATACCGAGTGTAATGACTACACTATTTCATATTCACGCAATGGACATACTCAATTACACTAGAAATATCAAAAACGCGATACCAAAACGCAATAAATTAAAAGACTAAATTCAAAAATTTGTACGTAATCGTTATTGGTTATTTTGAAACTTACTGCCATCTACCGGCGAGTAATAACAACTAGTTTCGTCGAATTCTGAGACAGTGGCGTGCGGGGCTACTGCCATGTATAACGCGTAATGTTCCGCGTCAGTTAGGTCTAAGTCATCTTGTAGCTTTTTGAATGCGTTAGCGTCTAACGCTAGGACGCTTTCAGCTACTAATATAGTACCGCCATCTGTTGGTGGCAACGGTGCTAAGCTGGCAGGACGTCGAAGAGACGTTTGAGAAGCCGACTTCTCATTATCATCACCGTGTAAAGAAATATGAGTGATGCTGTCAGCATAACTAAGGCCTGTGCCTGAGGCATTATCTTTCAATGATGTATGAGACACCGAAGATTTAAACTTAGAAGGACGTTGACCAGAGACACTGCTTACAGAACGACCTACGGGCTTACTCTTCTTCGACTCTTTCTTGCCTTCAGATTTTACACTAGGAGCGGGCGATTTTTCCTTTCTCCTAAATAGACGTGAGAAGAACGAACGTTTCTTGACCGGTGGCAATGCCGGCTCACTTTTAGCGAAGGACAATGGCTTTTCAGTTACTTTCATCGAGTCAAGATTACGAGTGACTGGCAATTGACGACCAGGTTTTAGGATACTATCGACAGATGTTTGACTAGTTTTAAAAGGTTCTGTCGAAGCAGCTTTGCGAACACGTTTTGGAGGCAAAGGCGGGGCACGTTCGTCATCGGTGTCGCGTTTTAATGGACTAAACTCTATAATAGGCCCGCGGTAAGTCTGGACTTGCACGTCTTCATAAGACATTGGGTCTGGTTCCGAAATAGACACCGGATTTCTAAAGGCTAACTGCAAACTGGTGTAAGTGCCAGCATCATTGAAATCTTCAATATCAACGCTATCATTGTTCATCGATGTTATATTTTCCAAACGCGTCCGATTTTCGGAGTAAATCTCATCTAACTCAGCGACTTGGTCAAGTAACTCGTTTAGACTTTTCTCGTTAGTGTCGATGTCGACGTCCGAGACTGGCACGTTGCCGTTTACGTCTGTTGTAGTAGCGGATCCGCTTTCATCGGAAACGTTAACGGTGACTGTATCGGTGGTGGAGGAGACAGCTTCGGCTTTATCCTGTTTATTATTATTGGTATCGGTTTTCTTATCAGTGAGGAGTAAGGAGAAGAGGGAGAGGTCTGGTAAAGGTTTACGCAAGGTACCTGGGTAGTCGGGGATGTATTCGAAGGGTAACGAGTTGCTTCGAGCGTTGTCCGTTACTCTTTTCAGTTGGAAACGCACCTGGAAATAAGAAAAATAGGTCATAAATACAAACAGAAGACTTTTCGAATGTGGAAGCGATAGGTATCTCATAGGGTCGAAATTCTGATGGATGTACAGCTTACAGTGACGTGTTCACTGGTGTGTGGCTCCCTGAAGGCCGGCGTCTCGAAAGCAATGGCGACCTGCTTGTGCACGAGGATCATGTTCGCCGTCTCCTCCCACAGCACCACGTTGTTCTCTTCTAAAAAGAACACTACTACCGTGTCTTCTCTTGTCACCTAGAAGCACAATTAAATAAATGTATTTACTATATAGTTTCTTATATTTAATATTTTTACTCAATACTTTATTATTTACTAGATGTGCCCGCGGTTTTACCCGCGTTTATGGATTGTAGCGTGATGTTATGTAGCCTATAACCTTCCTCGATAAAAAGGCTATCCAATACAAAAAGTTTTCTTTTAAATCGAACCAGTAGTTCCTGAGATTAGCGCATTCAAACAAATAAACAAACTCTTCAGCTTTATAATATTATTATATAGTATAGATTGCTTTCCTCAATATTATATATTAGTTGGTAAAATCTATGTATCAATTCTGGACTCTATTGGACAAAGCATAGTAAATAATTGTATTAAGAGGTTAATCCTAATTTATATTTGAATTTGAATTTGAATATTATAAATGTGAATGCGAGTTTGTTTGTTACTCTTAACTACTCGACCGATCATCATGAAAGTCCGCATACACATTGTCACCATACATCCAGAAAAATTACTGCTGCCGAGCGAAGCCGCGGGCAAAAGCTAGTTTTGCGTATAAATGATATACACATCTTTTATGTTTTCCAATCTTATACGAAAATCATTTGTATTAATTGCATTCCTAATATTGCAAAAAATAATAGAAATTCATTCGATTTGATGTATAATTAGTGATGTGCATAATTTATTCGCATGATATTTCAATACATTTATGTATGAAGCTGTACGACGATCAGAAGTTTTAGGCTCTAAGGGGTATGTAGTTGACAGACCACAACACTTGTTAGTCTAATCTCATCCTTACTTTATAAGCATTGTAGAATATTTCATTTAAAACATTACACATGTAATATAATCGAAAGTTTTCGTCAAGTTCTTCAATCCAATCGAAAATGTAGACACTGAATACCATCATAAATAAGAAGTTTTATGAAATCCACATACCTTTTCACACAGCAATATAACTTGTGTGCCACCTCTAGCGGTGCCGGAACAGTGACTAGCTCTCATGATGAGCAGATCACTCATGGCCTTCTTATCGTAGATGATGTCTGAGACCACCGGCGACAGAGGACGACGGCAACGCCCCGACGCATCGGGGAGGAACACTTGAAAGCATAACCGGACCGCGTTTAGGTCGATGCTTTGTGGGTGTTCTATGTGGACGAAGCCAGCTGAAAAGAAATATGGATTTTTAGCACTTTGAAAATACCTACGTGATTTTAATGCAAGCTTGATCACAACCTGCCTTTAATAAAATACATCGAAATATTATCGAAATAAACCATTTTGGAAGTAAAAGTGAAAGTCATGTCGTATAAAGAAATAAAAGTAATGTCGAGAATAAAGATACATGGAAGAGACTTCCCCGACAAGACCAGGGGTTTTAAATGGATGATTTAAAACATAAACAGCTTGATAATGATATTGCCATTGACTAAAATAGCGTGTAGGTAACTTTTGTATATATTATAAAATATATATTAGATAGGGACTACTGGAGGTTAATGCTAGATTTAAGCGAACGTTTTCTTAGTCAAACCTTAACAGGATTGTATTAAACACATGTTTTTGTCGTAGACTTAAATGACGGGTTTTACAAAGCAAGTGGGTATAAGAATTGAAGTCTCGGGTTCGAACCCACGTCGCGCACCTCTGACTTTCGGAAGTTATATGACTTTTTGAAATTATGTGCGTTTGATTGACAATTATCGCCTGCTCCGTGCCTCGGAAAGCACGTTAAGCCGTCGGTCCCGGCTGCCATGAACATTTATGGCAGTCGTTATTGGGAAGTCAGTGCCCTCTAATATCCTGACACTGGTCTAGCCTTAGGGTATCGTTAGCCTTCGGGTTGCGGAGGTCAGATGGCAGTCGCTCCGTGTAAAAACTGATATCCAGTCAAATCCGGTTAGACTAGAAAGCCGACCCCAAGTGACTTGGGAATAATAAAGGCTAAGGAGAAGAGATCCTATTCCCGTCTACGAGACGAATTCCGAAGGCGTAGTATCGCCTTCGGAATTCATTATTAATATAATATAATATTCTAGCACATACACACAACACCATCTAACCCAAACTAAGCAGAGCTTGTACTATGGGTACTAGACAATGGATAAACATACATAATTATTAGTATATACTTTTTTTTGTAAATAAATACTATTATACATAGAAACACCCAAACCAAGACAAACATCCATGTTCATGCACACAAATGTTTGACTTGTGCGGGAATCGAACCCGCGACCTCAGGCGCGGCAGTCGGTTACACCAACCACTACGCCATCGAGGCCGACAATAAGAAGACAAGACCATGTTCGTGTGAGTGAGTCGGTACCATTTAAATTATTCTACATAACTGTGGTTATGCTGTTCAGAATTTTAGCACCAATATTATTTTTTAATTTACTGAATATGTCTTGTATGTACTTTTTGTAAATATATTATTTATTTGCTTTTCGGACTTAATGTAAACATTATTGTCGAATGAGACGTGCTATTGTAAAAAAATATCACGTAGCATATCAGTAGTGTAGCATAGTCATAATCATGTATTAATTATATGGTTACTAACGATATAAATCTTTTTTTAGCAAAGCTTTTTATTTTCATTGCTGATTCAGAAATAAGTTCGATAGTACCTCAAATTTTACAGAACTGCAAAGCTGGTTACTTTACGCATTTAGAACGAATAGACTAACCGTTTAGAAATATTTTCGTTATAAATACAAGGCAAATCAAGCATCAAATACAAGACACAAAAAAATAAAAATAGGTTTAACGGTCTAGGTATAGTGGAACAAAAAAAATACAATTTACATTTCGAAAAAGAGGCTCGTTCATCAAAAACACATTAATCCGATCTGACGTCACAACGGCTGGCCGGGATTTCCCCGAAGCGGTCGCAAACTTTCACTTGCCGCAACCATTCTGTGCCGTAACAGTATCTGACAGACGAAACTATCTGGCAGCAGTTAGCTTCAATTTATAGCATTTTTCGGTCAAAATATGAATTAACAATGAAGAATAGATACTTTTACTAGAATTTCACTTATTAAAACTACACGAAAAAGTTGCGAATTTTGTTTACAACTTTTGATTTACTTACATTAATTTTCCATTTTGATAACTTTTCAGTATATCATGTCACGGTAGAAAACGAATATGGAACGCAAGGAACAATTGTGATGGATCCCGCATAATACGAGGCACGAGGCCTATTGCAGTCTACTGGGCACAGAACCAAAGTAATGCTGCTACTGAGATTTTCTTGATAATATAGTAAAACCAAATAACACATTGCCCGATCAGAAAATAGGAAGCGAGGCCTCAAGTACAGCAGACGCATGAACAGTTATCTGCAAAAATGGGTATGCATGTTTGCATTTAAAAACTAAAATTGTATAAGCCGGTAATTTACGCCATCTAACGGCAATCGATACAAGAACTGTTAAGTAGTTTATTTATATCGTAATAGACGGCAGTGCACTACTATAAAAAAGAAGTAGATTTCTTAATAACTCACTTTTGATAGATTTTACAATTTTTTAATCTCTATTCACAATACATAATTACATTATACACAATATTAAAAAAGAACACATTTCAGGGTAAAACAAGAAGCAAAGAATTACAAATTAACATAAAAATGTATAGTGGGTAGTTTATTTTATAAATACTTACGATGACTCGCTATTCTGTTCGTACGCAAGTATTATTCTGTTCGAGTGCCTTTTCGGTTGAGATTATAATTTCTTATAAATTTCACCTATTTGCTAAAATGAGTTCGCGTTGCAATATTTATAAAAGAACGCCATCTAGTTCATTCATATTCATTCTAATTGATTGTTCACAGGATTTTGGACCCTAAGATATCCATGCACTATTACAGGTGACTGTATACTACGACTGCGTCACCAAAGCAGACTTCATGGATCAACTACAGCTAGACTGTGAAGAGTCTGTGTGAAGTATTACGGCTGAAGAATGCTTTGGTATAGAGATATATCTTTAACTGTTGTGTGCCTTATAATTATTATTGTAATGTTGTAATCATAAGGTAAAATAAAAAAAATATCTGTGATATTTGTATCTAAGAGATGCAGGGACAATTAATTTTATAAATGATGTTTGAAATAGAACCTATGATCAAGGAAAACGTAACAAACTAAATACATTATAGTTACATAAATCTGCATCAACTATATGTCGAGTAGGTATGTCGACTAAACCGGTCCGCGCAATGCGCGCGCGCCGAAAAGGACGTTGCTTTCTCATATACTCGTAAGTAAATTGTTGTTCTGTAAATAACAATATGTATTTCCTGTTTCTCTGTAATTACGTTTTCATAATAAGCTATTTGTTTTGTTTGAAATTTGTTTAAAACATTATTTTAAATAACGGTTTAAATGTCATAAAGTTTGAAAAGTCCAGTCAACTAAGCCGTAAATACAAAAATACATATGTAGAACGCCAGAGTGTATTTTGTAAGTGTGTTGTGTGACGGAGTGAAATGTTATTTTAGGAATGAAATTATAAGTTGAGGTTTTCAAAAAATAAGTGTTTTATGTCCCTTTGCTGATAAATGGGTCTAAGACTACAGCGATCTTAGGCGTTACGTAAATGTTAACAGATGCGTTATCCTTGTCAGTTAATGCATTATAAAACGTTAGTAACTAATTATTGTTCTATAATTTTTTATTTAGTATTCATTGCAGCCTTTAGCTTATACTATCAACGTTATAATAAGACAATCCGATGTATACCATTGATTTATATAGTGTAATTATTGATTTTATTATATAAACTTTACCTGCAAATGTTCTTAAGGCGTAGCCAATCAGATGAAGCATTTTCTTAAACTTGTACCTAACCCAGATACACAACTGCTTTATTTTATAATTAGACTTTTTTTTTTTAAGTTTTGTTCTAAATTCTTTTACGTAAAATCTCAAACTAAATTCAGATATAGAATGTTAATAAGACGGGTCTATAACAAATTGTGGCATTTTACCAGCCGTCGGTCAATCTTAAGGCGTGAGCCACACTATAATAACCTTCAAAGTCTTGGTTCAATAAAATCTCGTGATGTTTGTCGGTTAAAGCTGTGCCGAGACTATTTGTAATTCGGTAGTTGGTTCACAAACAACTATTTGTACTATTGACGTTGATTCTGCTGTTTGCATAAACATTTAGCTTTGATGGAGAGTACGAGATTAATTATGAGTAATGCGCTCCCATGAATCTAGTAAACATAAAGTGTACACTGTTGTTTTTCTGTTGTGTCACTGTAGGTATTCATTGTGAATGGGTATTTGTTTAAATATACTTCTGAATCTGTAACACGTAACGGGCCTACACTCGGCTTACAAGGGGCCTTTACACACAATATTTTTTATGACAATTGTCTCATGTTCTTTTTGGTCTCAGTCCTAAACCCTAACCGAAAAGACAGTAGCGCTAATTTTTTTCTCATGAGCATCAAAGCGAAAGCAAACCGAATCGAGGTCGAAACGTGCGCGTCAACTATAGTGTGCACCTGGCCTAAATGGGTTAATAGGTTGGCAGGCCGGGCGCGGTTTATGGATATTTCTGGTCGCTCGGCTATTTCTGGAGCTACCGCAGTTACATTGGATAAACGAACTCCAGACTTAACGGAAAGGAATAAAGTTCATTTTGTATTTGGTTTCAATTTGTAGCTAGGCTGGTAGCATATTCTGTAGTTGTTGCTGGAAGCTATCGATCATAGACCGTCTACAGTACTAAGTTTATTTCTTAAGGTCGATAGAACAAAAGACAGTGCTGTTTTGACTGCACGGATGTTGCACAGTAGGTAGTAGCAGATAATATTCAGGCTCCGCTAGAGAATCACTGAATTACTATAATCTACGGAAAGTCGTCGGAATCTAGGTTATCTTTGTGGGCGTTGCTTCAATATTTAATTATTATTTGAATGCAATACTTTGTCCTTCTTGCAAGAGACAATGGAGCAACGGATTGTCTTCTTAAGTTCTTCGTAGCTCTTCAAAAGCAATGCTGCGATCGTGCAAGTAAAAATTAATTAGTATTTGTAGGTTTAACGGCACCCACAGGACAGGCTTGCCTAGTGTGGAGTCATTGGTCACTATATGTAATACTGTACTTTTTTTGGTCTTTCTTTCTTTCTTTACGTGTGGTTAGTGGCCAACCTGTTGTCAAGAGTTGTTCAAGCCGCCCGTAGGCCTCTGACATGGCTGACAACAACCGGGACCGACTTTTTACGTGCCCTCCGAAGCACGGAGACGCTCAGATGAAATACCACTAAGCGATCACCCATCTATAGACTGACCGCACCCGACGATGCTTAACCTCGCTAATCGTTTACTGATCAGTGAGTGCAACTAGCTATGAGCGTCTCCTGTTTTGGTAATAAAGTGTTTTAATATATTTTTTATTTTATAGCCTAGTGAACTATTATTCTAATTTATCTATATTAGGCCAATTTAACCTACTATGTCAGATATACTTCAACGATTTATTACAACATAACTTTTAACGGCGAGTGTTAAAATATATTTAATGTAAAATTGTGCTTTAATGTGTTTGTAAACATAACAGATAGAGCTATGTAAACAGGAAAACGCAACAGTTACATCACTACTCTGGGTGTCTATGTAACGATAAATATGTGATACATAATTATTCATTATTAATCTGTCAAGTCTTAGAATACCAGACACATACATAATTAAAAATGTATTGTGTCTGAGCACTAGTGTGCCGGCCTATAGTTTAACATGTTGACAAAAGGATTGCATAGCATTATTTATGCGTTATAGCTTATACGCTCCGTATAACCTTGCGAGTACCGCTAATCGTGGGATTCTCGTTGGGGTACCCAGATCAAATGTTATTATGTTCTCCTGTTACGCAATTCTCAATACCCGCACAGAATCGGCAAATGTGGCAGGTAGACAATAAAATACATACCTCTTATTTACTTACATAAACCTATAAAATATAGCTGGTTGGATGTAAGGGAAAAGGCAGCCTCTGTCAATGCCTTCGAGGAATGATATATAAACCATAGAATATATCTGTAATTTGAAGTAATGATGGTAATTTTCACAATATGTATCCAGGCCAACAGCTGATGCGCTATCGATCAAACTCAGCTAATTTAATAACCAGATCCCGGATCTTTCCTACCTAGAAAACTAATCTGCAGATAGATTACGCGCGCGCGTTGCGTTTCGTGTTGGGAAAGTGATTAGGTAAGAACTCTCTATAGTTCCGGCTGTGCACATCGATGTACCTAATAAAGCTGGAGTTTCCAACTAGCCTTGTTTGGCAATAATTATTTAAATTACACGGCCATTTATAGCTTCGGATGATGTTGGAGGTTAAGTCTAAGAAAGCCACAATAATAGACGTATCTTTTTTTTAATATGTATTTATTTTATGAATGACCAATAAGGGTCAGCGCTGACGGACGGAGTGGCGGCGAAGAGACTAATTCAGTAATAATTTAAATTCAACCTAAAGTGCTTCAGAATACATATTTGGTACAACGAAATAAAATAACGGCGAGCGACTTAAAGCGCGGTCATTTTATTTCGTTGTACCAAATACAGTCGTATTCTGAAGCGCCTTAAGTTGAATTTAAATTGTTAGTGAATTAGTCTCTTCGCCGCCACTCCGTCCGTCGGCGCTGACCCTAAGAGTGTTTCTTACGCACAACCATATTATGTTTAGTTAACAGGTTAAAGGCAAATACCGATCTAGAAGAACCGTGTTACGAGGAACTTTACAAACGTTGACATCAGTTTCGGAACAACCATTTGGGGACCACACAAATTATTTTGTACCGTGTGGTTATCGAAACCATAGCACTAGCTGTATTAACAGTGGTGAGGTTGGCAGATTTCAACAGCTATGTTTAGGACCTTTGAGGTAATAGGATCTATTTATTGCCGTAGACTGAGCGTTACACTAGTTATTGAGGACATTTTCTTCTTTTAAAAGGGAACTTTTGTTCTGCACCCTAATATCTTCAAGTATTCGTGTATCATGCAAATTGCCTATGCCGTCAGATTGCTGCCTGAACCGAGATGTCAGTAATAAATCGTAAACATCACATTAATATGAAAAAGTAGATTGTACATTGGCATTGAGGTATAATTAAGCAGTGTTTACGTGTCCTTTATGATTACGCAGTGAGTAAGTAACAACTGACCGTAGGACATTGACACAATATGAGGAAAACTTCGGCTTTTTCGTACATTTTAGATGAATACTATAATGTTTGCGTACACGCTTTAAAACAATTTTGCAATTTTTTTAATGAATCGATTTTGCTGTTGCTATTCGGAAAATAGTGTTCTAATGCAGTTAGTTCTTGCCTTTTAAAATAAGGCAAGTCCCGATATATGTTTTTAACAGTAAGTTAAGTGAAATCCATCTTGTTTCTACTTTAAATAGCGGCTAGCTTCGCCTACGCGCGAGTGAATATAATTAATTATAGCCAACTAGCTTTTGCCCGCGGCTCCGCTCGCGTTAATTTAGAATTTGACAATCAATTCGGGTTGTACTCTGCTTGTAATAATATAATTCAATTATGATTCGAAGGACACGTGGCGCCATCTATTATCATAAGAACGTTATTGTTGTTTTCCTCGGGAACAGTTTTTTTTTTTTAATGAAAGGTAGCCTATATCCGTTTCTGTACACCTGACAATGTACATACAATATTTCAGAATGATCGGTTCAGTGGTTTAGGCGTGAAAAGGTAACAAACAAACCCACATTCGCATTTATAATATTAGTTAGGATACAATACTACGCCTAGATGACCGTGTGTCTAAAATAAGGTCGACTTTCAGTCACAAGCAGTATATTTCCACATTCCTCAATAAGGAAGGCGTGCTTACATTTTATCTGCGTAATAAAATCCAAAACCGAATCTATTGTAATCTTTACAGCCCATCCGAGTTCGGACGCCATATAAAACGCTCTATTTATAAACATCTGATATGCGAACTGCTTCGTGCGGATTACGTTTCCAGTTAACTATTTAGAACTAAGGAATCCTATGGCTTTATTTGTGACTATAATTACGTAACATGGCATTATGTAAATCTACGGCATCCACTAGGCAAATCCATACTATGATTCTAAAGAGGAAAGATTTGATTTTTTGTCTGTTTGTTTGTGTAATATAAGGATTTAACTCAAAAACTGTTTCACCATTAGAAAGCTATATCTCCGAGTAACTAGGCTATATTATATATTACTAACATAATATAACCTACTTTTACGCGAGCGAGGCCGCAGGCAAAAGCATATAAAATTTGGCATAGTAAAAGCATAAAAAATATTTTTCCATTTAGTTCATCCACATGAAAACAAAGATGGCTGACCCACCATCATGTGGGATAAATAGCAAAGAAAAGAGAGAGTTTCATCCACTAGCTTATTCAGCATAATGACATACATACCGATTAGGTACTGTCTACCAATTACAGTTCAACATTGGCACTGGTGTTGTGGGTTCGATCCCCAAACGGGGCAAATATTTGTGTGCTCCACAAATAATTGTTTCGAGTTTGGGTGTTCTTTGTGTCCGTTGTTTGAATGTTTGTAAAGTTCATGATACAGGAATTATTCATAATGCGAGAGTTGTCTTTATAAAAACAAAAAATAAACAAATACTGGAGTTCTACAAAAAACAAAACAAACCTTCTTTTAAAGCGATTGCCTTGAACACGGCTAATAGATCTAGTTTGCAGTCTAGGCATGTGCTAATAATAGATACAGACACCTTTGACTTCCCGTGGGTGCCGTAACAAACGACTAAACGTCATTGCGCCGATTATACAGGGTGTTAGGCATACGGCAAATGAAATAGAGATCTGGTTTGGGCTATTGCCAACGCGTTGGACTCAGGCAAATTAAATTTTATCTCACAGTTTCGGCGATTTGATCTTTTTTAATTTTTAAATCTTTTTTATTTTTTTATTTTTGACTGTAGAAGGTCGGCAATTTGGACTAAAAGTGTAAAAATGTTCAACGAATATGGGTTTAGCTGTCATAATGATATTTTTTATTTTAGTTAACTATTGCTACATTTCATTAAAATTATTATTTCCTATAGACACCTTGTAAAAAAATTATAACAGGCTGTCAAAGTTGGCTTACTTCATGAATAAGTTTAACAAATTATTAAATAGAAACACCAAAGATTGAATTATGTTCGGGTATTTTGAAATAACTAGGTACACTTCAGAATATTGAGAAAATTACTATCTTAGTCTCCCTGTGAACATGCCTGCTGCAAAGTGTAAACTTAAATACAAATAGTTTTATTTAAATTAAATATAAATAAATAGTAGTAAAGTCCAATAATAGTAGAATTATGTAATAAAAGTGTTTAAAGTAAAATAAACAATGCGACAAAATCCGTATAGTGTTTAATTTGAATGTATAACATTCACGTAAACATAAGACAATATTAGATTACTTTACAGCTCACATCTCTGGGCAGGGGACCCAAATACCAGCTCGACTCACTTGACTCTCTACAAAGACGGGCAGTTCAAATCGTTGATGATCACAATCTCACGTTTAGATTGGAGTCGTTGGAGCAACGGAGAGACTTTGGGTCTCTCTGCGTGTTCTACCGATTCTTTCTCGGGAAGTGCTTTGAAGAACTGTTTGTTTTGGTACCAGCAGCCCCTTTCTATCAACGTACCACTCGACAACGAAGCAGGGTTCATCCATATTATCATCTGGAAGCGTTCAAATCCAAGACGGTACGCTTTCAGCGATCATTTCTCCTTCGTACGTTCAAGCTCTGAAATGAACTGCCAGCTTCGGTGTTTCCCGAGCGCTATGATATGTCCTTCTTCAAACGAGGTTTAAAGAGAGTTTTTCTTTCCCGGGAGGCAGCGGCTTTGCTGTGTCCAGACATTGCTGTAGTTCATGAGCAGCGGTTACCACTTTCCGTCAGGTGGGCCACTTGCCCGTCTGCCACCAAGGGCAATAAAAAAGAAATTATAGTAAACTTAAATGTGAAGTTTTGAATAGGTATAGCAAGACTAAATGTTTTTAAAACTAAATATAGCTGATTCCATTACTTAAAATTTAATTTAATAATTTAATTCTAATGTTTAATTTTATACATATCACGCGCTCGCCAATGTAGCCTGTACGCATGTTAGTGCTACATTAAATATTAGATTGAACCCGCGGCTTCACTCCTGTTCTTTGAGATTATAATATATAGTCCTTCTCGTATAATGTAACTATCAACTATTGAAAGAACTTTACAAATAGGTGCAGTGCTTTCGGCGATAAGGCATCCTTCACATACACAGAAAATTACAAAATACCGCATTTCTTTGGACGACCCGGATTTTTAGACTTATTGAATATCTAGGTGCCGCCACGTTTTTTTTTATATTCTGGCTAAACTAAGCCACAGTCTACTACCAGATAGCATATGTATTGACTATCAAGCCAATAATCAAAACTAACCAGCTCTGCAACCCCGCGCATGATCACTTTAGATTGACCACTGGACGATTATAACAATAAAATCCGTCTGCCTACAAGAAATCCCATCACATTTAAAACGTTCAATTGACTAGGTCACTGAGCAATCTATTATGTGCGCGACTCTGGGCTAGACAGATGTGAACGATTTAACACAGTCATACGAACATAAGGACGTGCCACGAAGTCAATGGCCGACCTTGAACAGAGACTGGTTTAACTAGGTTCCGATTATGCGACGGTTTTACTGAATACTGTGATGAATGGCTAAGTAAAGGTCTCGATACAATCGTCAACTTGACAATGAGACAAGTGTTTCGGTTTCTATACACACGACATGCGACAGACGTTTATATGACATACAAAATGTTATACGAAGTCTGGCTGTTCCTTGTGTACGGATGACGTAGTGGTTTGATTTGTTTCGCCACTGGCTTAGCCACTGCGCCGAGTGTAGTGGGCTCGAATCCCACACGGGACAAAACTTTTTGTGATCCACAAATGGTTGTTCCGAATTTGAATGTTCTTTGTGTCCGTTGTTTGAATGTTTGTAAAGTCTCCCGCGACATAGAAATTATACCTAATGCGGGAAGTTGTCATATTAGGGAAAAAGTTGTACGAATTAATAATTTTAAAGAGATCTCCACATACAAGGCACAAAAAGCCATCTCATACCACAGATGCATTCACAAATGAAAAAGTGCGTACTGGAATTATTATGGGTCAAATCTGCAAAAGTAATTGACCGATTTGACTCAAAATATATAGAAATAAATTTAAGGAGATAAATATATTAACAGTAGCCAGCCAATACATATATGAAAATTTAATTTATGTATATAAGAACATTGATTTGTTCTATAAGAAAAGCGATATACATAATATAAATACAAGAAACAAAAACAGACTACTAGTGCCGGCTGGCTTAAAAAAATTAATAAGTCGTTTAAAGGTCAATGTGTGCGCTTTTACAATAAACTTCCAAGTGATATTCAAAATCTAAGTTTTAATAAATTTAAAACATTTGTAAAACGTAAATTATATTCAAAAGGTTATTACTCAGTCACTGAATATATAGAAGTTAAAAATGCCTGGGATTGAGTTGCTTCCACTCACAGGTTATTTCTATTCACAATATAACATATATTATATCATATAAGGAAAATAATATAGCATTGAATTGTATTGATGTAAACATTTGGCGATTGAAAAGAGTGGCCATGAGTTTCTTGCCTGCTTCTTCTCATGAAAGCTCTACTCCTCGAACAGGCTTTTTTTCAATGCAAATTTTTATTTCCTTCTATTTATTTTTATAATTTTATTTTATTAATATAATAGCGAATTGACGTGTCCAAGAATTGTTTGAACATTTTTATGGAAATAAAGATTTTTGACTATGACTTTAAAATAACTATAACACGCGTCTGTGTCAGTGTATCTCTTTTCACGCCGCGACGTTTTATTTCGGCCACTTGTATTGGTATTATCTATAGTATTTCAAGGCGGTACTAACTGCTAACACATACAATTGCCTGCTTTTGTATTAATAACAAAACAACTATTGTAGAATAATCAATCAAATCAACAAAGGTTAATTCACACGTGTTGTTCATGTTTTGCCAGCCAGTCTAAAACACAGCATTCTTAAGCATCTGCTCGATGACCTGTCGTCACGGAGACATGTGAGTTTACTGCTGAACAACATAAGTGACCTACTTTGATCGACCAGCGATCAAACCAGGACCTAACGATTGCATGCATGCATATTTATGCAATCTAGCAACATTCTTGCAACGACAAAGTTTAAAAATGAAAATTAAATTATGTTTAATTAGTGATATTTGCAGTAGTCGTATTCAAGCAAAGTATGGCACTTGTCCCACTCAGCAAGTAAGCGAAGGTCGATCTAGTCCAGATCGAGTCTAACCGATCAATATCTTCATAAAGATGAATCTACTACTATGAAGCTACTTACTTCTGTAAGGGTCAACGCGCAGTCCTTGTCTGACACGTAGGGCATCAGCTATGTCGCGTCTCTTCACGCACTGGATGCCGAGGTTCTTGAACTGGTACTCGTTGGACTCTTCCGAGATGCGGGTGGGGATGGTGCAGACACCTTTGTCGCACCGCTCGCGACCTACTAAGTTGTGCGGGTGCGGCCTGGGGGACACAAATATGCCTCTATAAGTACAAAAGTTAAGGGCAGATTGAATTTCGGCCATGACGGCCAATTAACTGATGCTAACTATTTGCGGAGTAGAGAATAGAGATGTTACAGAGCTTGAATTAATGCCTAAACACAAGTGTGTATCGCCTACCGTATAAAGATCAGGCGCAGGACCAACGGCTTTATGTGCTTTCTGAGGCAGAGGACCGCCTAACTTTGGGCTAATAAAAATTTCTTCAAAAGTCCCAATAACTTTTAGGCTCGACTTGAAATTTGAGCACATAGAACCTCATGCACAACAATCGTATTTACTACCGATGCGTTAAAAGGTGACAAAAAATAGACATCAATTGGAGAGTTGAAAAGATGTAGGGCACTACAATATTGCCGTGTAAACCATAATTTATCCTTAAACTGGAGTATCTGGTGTGTATAAACAGTAAAGAAGATCGCAATCAAACGACCTTGTGTTGGGTTCCTGTGGCGAGTAGGGTTTAAAGGTTCCTGAAGGCGCTTTGGTGGCCAAGAGGTCCATGTAATGTTTGCTACTTGAGCTGGTAATACATTAACTCTTATCTTAAAGGACTGGTAACATGCGAGCGATACCATGCATTGCTTAGGTCCACACCTATGCTACACAAACAGCTATGTACCGTATGTTTCTCTACCAGATTTCAATAGTAGGTACACAAAAATATACCATCCACTGTTCTCAACACGTTTTGCTCAAAACTATTTCCCCATAGAAACAACATAACGGCTAATACATACGTTTAAATATTAGGTACATTACGCGTATAACAAAAGCGTCTGTATTGTGTCTGGTGGCTTTAGCATTGCGGATACACAGCAAGTAACACAAATACGTAGCCATTAAAGATCGGTTCATTCTATAAATAGATTGCTTATGAATCATAAAATCGGTATTCATTAACTTCGTATTTTGTATGCTTGTAATATAATATCAACAATATATTTATGAACTGTCCCACTCCTGTACTGGCCTATTCTCAGAATCAGAAGTGTTAGGTCAAGATACTGAACGGTCTAGTATACTTGCACTAAACCATGACGATCACTATCCTGTAAAGCCTAACATTTATTTTAGTGAACTCTCAGACGTTTCGGTTTCTCTTGTAATTAACTACCTATTACATATACCTATAGCTTCAAAAAGTAAGAGGTATGTATGTGCCATGGGGTGCAGTCCAACAGTCTGCCCACGCGGCGGTTGCTGTATACTTATGAGTTATTACTGAGCTTCCTCTTGCACCCTGTTTACTGTTTAAAATAGTGATTAAAATTTTCTTCCAAAAATTTACTATTGTTAAAAGGAAATTGTCAGTAGGATCACGAAATGTGATGTGTTTGATAGACGACAGGCACCAATTTTACTCGGAGTTAAGGACATATCTGCTTACACTTTTTTATAATATAAAATGTGAGTTACCTGTAAGGCTCGTCTTTGGTGACACATGATACTACGATGACAACTTGTCCAGTGTAGTTGTATATTTTGATAGTGGGGTAAGTCTTGTTCTCCGTAGTGCTACTAACGCCAGGGATCGAGCCCGCTGACCGCCCTTCGCACTCATAACGGAATCTGTGGACAAAAATCATTACATTAATTATTATGATCCATTATGATTTATTATAATCGTGGACTCTTCATCTCCAACCTTGTTATTTTAAGGCAAGTCGTTAATATACACCAGTATTTTCTCGCCACGGCTTCGCCCGAGTGTGCCACGGGCATGCATATTGAGATAAACAACAAACTAGATACACTAAGTATTCATTCAGGACATGAATTATATAAAATGCGCCAAGTTTCGTTAAAAAAAAACTGTTCCACGGTCTATGATTAATTAGGTAAAACCCCACTTTCTCGATAATAATATTAGTAGGCAAATCATTATAAAATGTTAAAAGAATAAGCCTAGGTCAATGCATATCTATTTTTGACCTACGCCAACCTTTTTTTTTTCACCATTATGTAACTACTACTAAGATTAGAGGTGGTTAAATAATGTTTTGTGTGGTAGAGCAGGCCGTTGCCAATCATTTGGTGACGGTACGATGATCAAACATTTTTATTAAACTATAATAAAAAAGTTAGATCAGCCAGTTAACAACCATTTTTGTTGCTAACCTACCAAACCACAACTAATTACAGAATTTAAAAATAGAATAAAGGTGATAGCCTTAAAGCTAAGGTAGATATTTGCAGTGGAAGACGTAGAAAAAAAGGAAATACTAATACTGCATATTTAATTCGACCAACTTGGAGACGCGTAGACCATTCTTTGCGTCTCTAAGTTTGGTTCAAAAGACAGTACATAATTATATGTGAGCTAACGTACGTCTATACATTATATACATTTAAACGGTATAGTCTAGTCATTTAAACAATAGTATTTCATTGAATCGTATTATTCCTCATCATGTACAAGTGTACATTTACGAGTTTATGGAATGTGGTTATCAGATGATGCTGATGTGCAAGGACATAATTTGAAATGCTTCAGCTGATTTTACCAGCAACTTGAATATAGAAAAGGTGATTCAGCAGCCTGTATAAATATCAACAGCTCCTTCAGCAAAGGATTGCAAAAGCGATAAAGTACCCTGGAAGGACATGATCGGCTGCCTCAGTAAAATCGAATAAAAATAAACACTACTTAATATTGTCTTCTGTTTACGCGAATGTTCTTCATTGAAATTAAACTACTACATACGGATTTTATCGCGCTGTTTATTTGACACTTTATTACAAAATTTAGAAACTGTTACACTACTATTACTAAGAAACTTTACTAATTTTTAAGCTAATTAAATTATTAAAACTATTTATACTACTACTATACTAATATACTATTTATATTTATGTTTACACTTTCCCTGACGTTTCAGTTGCTTTTCAGCAGCCATGGTAACGGGAACCCCGTGACCATGGCTGCTGAAAAGCAACGTGATAAAATCCGTATATAGTAGTTTAATTTCAATGAATAATCACTTCTTAAAAACGAGCCAAAGTATGTAGAATTCGTGTAAAAGCTAAGCCAGAAAATACCGCCTTCTAAAAATAGTGCTCATGCGTTGCGACCTACTTAATAATGCATTCCTCGACAGAAATGGACTCGTTCATTTTTACCCGACCGGGTGCGACCACAGCTCTACCTTGACTATTTTTGTACCTATGCATTTCTGGATTTCTATCTGAATTATTTTCTTGTTTCGTCCTTTTTAGACCCCATTTTTACGTAGTCGGGTTATAGTTTTTCAAACTTTATTTTTTTATGTAACAGCTATTCTTAACAACAGCTTTAGTATACGAGACTGCCTAGATTCGGAACCATAAGCTTGCGTTTGTTTTGTGATCATGAGGCGCAAACTTAGTTAGCGGCAACTATACAGGTATCTAAACATTAGTCTGATGATCGGTCGAGTAGTTAAGGCCTGAAAGAGTAACAAACAAACAAACTCACATTTACAACACGACCCAGGAGTAGCGACCGTGACTATGCATGATCATAGCAGTCGCATTTACCACCATAGCACCACAGAGGCACTTGCTATGAAGTTGGCATAATGCATGCGATAATATAATCATGTCACGCCATTCTCCTCAATCCTCATACTCGCAAAGAGAAGAAAAGTGCACCAATTCTATTAAAGCACTTTTTTAACAGATGAACTTGAAGTGGACTGATGACGCATAGTTCAGTTATCATTGACATTTGACCGACCCAATTCGAAAGTCACTGTATTTAAAATTAAAATACAGTTAAAACTACGCTTTGATGGATTTTATTAAAGAGCGCTTTGCAAATAATTCATTTATTCACTTATCTATATATTAATACGTGAAGCGAAAACTTTGGATCCCTTTTTACGAAAATTGCGCGAACGGAGGAGTATGAAATTTCGCACACTTATAGTTTATACAGAGAAGAAGTGACGAATGCTAATATTTATATAAAATATGCATTAGAAATACATTAAATTAATGACAAAACACTATACGCTTCAACCATGCATTTGACACGCAGTCGAAGCGCGTAACTATGGTTACATATATCAATATATAATGACATAATTATACATCAGCAATATCTTATAGGCAAACTTTGGTCGAATTTCGAGCACTAGGCGACTGCTAGTTACTATTATTAACCAAAATTAATTATTTGTTTACAATGCCTTACAAAACAGCTTTCGCTGTTTGTTTGTGGAAAAATAAATAAGTTAAATTTACAGTTATTAAGTCTCAAAGAGTCCGTATAGATAGGTACAACTTGTAAAATTATAGTTTAGTTTATTTATTTCAGAAAACAATTTTTACATTGTATGCGAATGTTTTTTACAAATTATAAATATAATATTGTCTTCTGTTTACGCGAATTTTATTCATTGAAATTAAACTACTATCACCGGTTTTTACGGATATTATATATTTAATATAAATAGCTTTAATAATATAATTAGCTTGAAAATTTGTAACGTTTAATTTTTTTTTTTTGCTCGTCAAAATGACCACACTCCACCTGATGGTAAGCAGTCGTGTGGTCTAAGAGCAGTGGCCTCCGCATCGCCCCCACAGTAGCCGAGGCGATGTTGAGGTCTCTACTTTGACGGCCTGAGAAGATGCTTTTTCACGCCCCGCTTAAAGAACCCAGGATTGAAGGAAGAAGGAAACACGTGCCTTGGCAGAGAATTCCATGCCTTGGTCGTTCGGCAGAGATATGAGGACCCAAACTTTTTGGTACGCGCTCTAATCGACTCTACCGTGTAAGGATGGCATCTGAGCCCAGCACGCGTTGTTCTGGATAGCAAAGGGGAGGGCGGGATAAGGTGGAATAACTCTTCAGAGCACTCCCCGTGGTATATTCTGTAGAAACATGCCAATGAGGCAATGTCTCTACGGAGTTGCAGAGGTTCCAGTGGACTCGTGACCCCTAGTTGTAGTAATGTAACAGTTTCTAAATCCTAACTAATATTATAAAAGTGAAAATTAGTTTGTTTGTTCGTTACCTTTTCACGCATAAACCACTGAACCGATCATTCTGAAATTTTGCATATACATTGTCAGGTGTACAGAAACGGACATAGGCTACCTTTCATCCCAAAAAAATTACTGTTCCCGAGGAAAACAACAATAACGTTCTTATGATAATAGATGGCGCCATGTGTCTTTCGAATCATGATTGAATTATATTATTACAAACATAGTACAACCCGAATTGATTGTCAAATTCTAAATTAACGCGAGCGGAGCCGCGGGAAAAAGCTAGTTATGTAATAAAGTGTCAAATAAACAACGCGATAAAATCTGTAGATAGTAGTTTAACTGCAATAAATTATAAATAATTACGAAGAATAATAATAATCATAATATAAGTAACAATTATTGTCTTCAACGGCAGCTATTCAGCTACAATCGAGAGATTTTGTTCGTATTGGTCTGATTTCTAATATAATATGCAGGTAGGCTGTAGGTAAAGTCAATAGGTACCTATATATAACTCGATTTTCATGACATGTATAATTGATACCTTGGGCACGTTATTATATCGTGCCCAAGGTAACACGTAGATACGTGTCAGTGTGTTTATTTTGACAGGTTTTAGGGAGCCGAACATCTCTAACCTTCGATCAAATATACCATAGATGCATATTCTCATACAAAAACCGCGTCAATATGTGGCACTGACCAGTACTACTTACTTATAAGTGTCTGCATTTATTATGCAATCCAGGGAATAAACCGGAATAACCATTGAACGCCCACTGAAAAACATTTTGTAATATGTAGTTTAGTTAAAACGCGTCAATGTAAAGCGTCTAAGTGTGTTACTCGCGATACGCAAGCGTACTAAGTATATGGTACGGTCTCCACCGTAGTAGTGGTGTCGATTCGCTCTCGCTTACGGGCAGCGCACGCAAGAGTGAGTGGGACAGGTGCATAATATAGCGCATACGACTGATTTATGCACAGTTTTGTTGGGGCCGTTTTTCGAGCGACGATCGTGCATCTATGGTATATTTGATCGATGTCTCTAACCATTTAACCTGTAAATTCTTGTAATACCAAACATAATTGGAAATCTATTGTCTGGCCGCCAGTGTGCCGTTGCGACTCAATAAGTTAATTTGTGTCTTATTTTGGTATAAACTACAACCATTTACTTAACAAGAATATACCTTTGTACCTATTAACTAGTAATAACGTGAACAATGCTACTAATCGTTATATAAAATATACAAACATAAGTTAAGTGTAATAATGTTTTATTTATTTGATTCCGTTTATTATTTCCACTTTGTCATTGAGTGCGCCCTCTACTGCGCCTTGGCATTGAATCTCGAATAACTGAAGTGAAGTGTAGGAAGAACTTACGCGTGACATAATGCAGTTCGAATGAACAGCTTTAAAAACTTCGGCATACATGCAAATATTATCGATGGTATTTATTAAGAAATTTGTTTTAATAGCAACAGTTCCCTCTCGTCTGCCGATATCACGGATAGGTGATATTGAGGCGCAGCGGTACACCGGCGGCCAGACACAATACGTTTTTAATTGGCCTGGCATTCTAACAATTGACAGGTTAATGTATTGATTCTGCTTTCAAGCATATCATGGACCTACCCTCTGGTATGCTAGACCGCAGTTCCACGATAACAATAGTATTCAGCTTGGTATTTTAGATTAAGACAATTTTGGAACGTATCGTTATGTTTATAACGAAAAATGTATTTCGATTTTGCCATTTTCCTATATATTTTGGAATTGCCACTTCCATTGAGTTTATTTCGTTTGTTAGTATTCCATTTCGTGAAGCAATTACCAAGATTGTCTTCAAGGAGGGATTCTATATATAAACGATTTCTTTTAAATGTTTATTTCATACAACAAAGATGGTAAATAAGCTATCGGTCGTTGATATCAAGGTTAAAACGATAAATAATCATGGAATAGCATAAAATCCACGATACATGATATTGGTTGGGGGCTATCGTTTTTGTGCTCACCAAGCGGCGCCACTAGCGAGTAAGGTCCCGTCAACACTCACAGCTGCTGTCAAAAGCCGTATTTCGCCGTAGTAATTGACGGTTTCTATGGTTACTGTTGTCTAGACCTTACCATCCACTAGCACCTCTAGCAGTGAATCCAAGCGCGATAGCCCTCAATGTTCAAGTGTCGACTCGCAATGTATACAATTTTGACGATTTTGAATTTTGTGGTCGCATCGTCAATCCTAAAAGTGACAAAAATTTGTGTGAACCACAAATAGTTGTTGCGAGTCTGGTAGTCCTTTGTGGCTGTTGTTTGTAAAGCGACACAGGAAGTATTGGCTTAGTAGTCGTTGACACTTTTTTTAAATAATATTTTTTTTGTTGTCGTTTCGCAAACATGGAATATTTTTTCGTGCGAATCGTTCCCGTCTGAAAACGCAGGTGTCGTTTCGCACGTTTTCTTTTTCATGCTAATAAAAGTAGAAATATTGTACATTTGCGCACGAAGGTGATAGTTTTAAATAAAACAAGGTATACCAATATATCAAAGCTCAACGACTACTAAGCCGAATTATTCCTAGTGCGGGGTGGGCATTATTAATAAACAAATAAAAAATATTGCTTTCGAGTTATATTTGATTGTGGTGACAACAATAAATTAGTAAGACAGCATGGCGTATTTGCTTATTCGTTTCAAATATAATTCGACTGAAACTATGCGAATTACTAATTTATACTTTTGGCATGCAAAAAGTAGTTTTATCGTTAAAGCAAACGTGGCTTTTATAGCAGTTATAAATCGCTTTACAATTATTGTCGAAAGAAACTTTTATTCCAGTCGCTTTTGTATTCAGACTATCACGTTTCTTTCATATCGAACGTAATTATACCATCAAAACAATAGCTTTGCTATTAAGTCTTCTTCTTCTTTTCGTGTGGTTAGTGGCCAACCTGACTCTGACATGGCTTAACGACTGCTGTCAATTTGGCAACAGCCAGGACCGACTTCTTACGTGCCCTCCGAAGCACGGAGACGCTCAAATGAAATACCACTAAGCGGTCACCCATCTATAGACTGACCGCACCCAACGTTCCTTAACCTCGCTAATCGTTTACCGATCAGTAAGTGCAACCGGCTATGAGCGCCTCTTACTATTAAGTAATAGTGAAATATCGTCCCGATAACGAAAGTTTCACATCAATTAGTTCAGCCGTTTACTAGGTGCGCGATAGAACGCATACTAACAGAGCTATTTAATAGTAGTACAATGCTCTACGGCACGTGTTGAGCCTCGTTGTGGTTAGCATGACAAGGCAACGTGGACTAGACGAATATAAATGTCAGACAGCAGGAAATACATAATAGTGTCTCTTTTTATCTAATGATAAATGACAAAGACATAATGTTTTCAAACTGTTAAATCAGTTTAGTCCTTTTGTATTATTTGAAAATACGACACATCTTCACTTAATGCAGCTGTTGTAATATATTATTTTGTCTTTTACTTCTAATTTTTGTAACCATCGTTTAACCCATTGAGCGACACTGCAGTCATGTGTGTATGTGTGTAAACAATAGATTAAGTAAAATAACAAAATAAAATACCACATTGATATGATTGATAAATTATTTTAACTTGCAACTATTTATAAGGACGAAAGGTTAAGTAAAATAATTATGTACTTTACCGACACAAAATCACATAGGACACAAAATCACAAACTAAACTAGCGGTGGAGTAAGTATGTATATTTCGTAAGTACTGAACCATGTCAAACTAGGTATTACTTAGTACTATTATTAATAAATATCTTTAATATGAACAATGATTTATTAATTGCTAGCGTGCTTTATTATAATAGTGCGAAAGCATGAACTACTGCATTTTCCCATTTCAAACAGCAATGATCTGTTATTATATACTTGTCTTTGAGATATTATATAACCAACTAAACATTGCTTTATAGTTTAAAAGCTTTAACTGGTTTAAAGCTTTTAAACTATAAAGCAATGTTTAAGTCCAAAATATTGCATATTGGTAACACATTCATAGGACATCTTTTTTATATATGGCAATATCTTATATTAATAATTGATAGTAATAATAATGTCAACAGGATGCTTGAAGACAGCGTGACGACTACACGTCAGCACATGTGGCAAGAAGATCTAAAAAAATCATTGTTTAATTCTGTTTAATTTAAACTTCTACACCTACAAATGTTTGATGATTGTTTGACATTATCTTTTTGCCCGTAGCCATTTTAGCTGCCACCAATGATTGCTAATAAAATATGATATTGTTTATAATTTATAAATTATTATAAAATAAACCATTCTTGTGGTCAAAACCACTTAGACAATTTTGCATCGAATCTTACGGCTTATTCTAAATAACTCCATAAGGTACTTCGATACTTACTATAATCTTATCATATCGGTCAGTTATATTTCTGTGATGCATATACATATACATAGTCTCTCACCTATTAACTTAAGAGAAAAGCGGAGGTATGTACACTTATTACGTATTTATAGAGGACGACCATATTACCATCCACCGAACGCTGGTGCAGACTGTTATAGGCACAACCCAGAAATCGAACCCGAGACCTCACGCACACATTCACGACTGCATCACCAAGACAGTCATCCCTATAACACAAATCACCTTCAATAAACTTAAGAAGAGCAAGAAAAACATGTTACGATACACAAGATGAATTAACACATAGCAATTACGTAGCTCATAACAGTTGAGCAGTCTATCACTACAACAGGAAAACAAAGGAGGCGTACCAAAGACAAATGTACAGAAAAAATGCAACACCAATACTTATGTGCAATTATCGCAATGAAATTGTATGCAGACACGAGAGCTTTGTTCACTGGTAAACATTAATAAACATGTCACTAGCGGCCATTTAATCATTGATAGGACATTCTATGAATTGTTATTATTATACGACGAGTATATGGATATAATTGGCTATCGTTAGACATAATATCATTATCAAGCAGCGCCTATCTTCTATCGAACAAGCTCGAATTCTCACTTTCTTCGGGCACGTATCAAGACGTGGAGGTGTCTCCATAGAGCGCCATGTGGTACAAGGAAACGAACAAGTGGTAGATCGCCTATGCGCTGGACCGACCAAATGAAGGCAGCATTAGACAATGGTCCCTTGTATGAGTGCACCAGAAAGGCAAAGATGCGTGAAGAGTGGCGAAGGATTGTCAAGCATGCTACACAACCTTAAAGATGACCACGACCACTCTGTCAAGAGTGAAACGACGTAAAAGACATAATACTCTGGTATGTTGCAGGCTGTAGTTTGTGCTTATATTCGCCGCTGATATTTTTCTCTTCTCTTTTAACCTTTTGACTACCACAGCATAAAAGTAGCGTCGTGCCACCTACGCCAGGCAATGATTAATGTAGTTTTAAATAATAGGTAAAAGGAACACAACAAACATATTTTTTTATGTTTATTTTGAACTAGAAAATTGTCGTATTTTCGACGTGCCATGCCGTCGGGGGCGTCGTGAGCACGGTTTATTTTGACGTGAATGGACGTCTGTGGCGGTCAAAAGGTTAAAAGACAACTCCCGCAATAAGAACAAGTCCTGTGTCGCGGGGGACATTACAAACATTCAAACAACGGTCACAAAGAAAACCCAGACTTGGAACAACCACATCACACAAAGTTTTGTCCCGTGTGGGATTCGAACAACACTCGACGCAGTGGCAACGGCGAGGCGACCACTTAAACCACTACGTCCGTGCAGACTGCATATTAAGATTTTTACATTTCTACTGCATGTTTCGGCAGGGCTTTCGGGCAGCATAAAAATAAAAAAATAAAAATGATTTATTTTCATTAGCTGAGCTTAATCGAGTCACAATATTGTTGGAGCGATCCTTTTAGGCATAACATTGCCTGTGTTAGGAGGCCCCGCTCTGCCGTGTGCAAGTAAGCATACATTGATTAAATATCATAAATATTATTCTGTATTAAAATTTGTTAAAAGGAAAATAAATAAAAATATCAATATAATAATAATAAATAATAAAAATATTCATTAAAACTAATTTATAATCATAGCATGCATGGTATGTGTGTGTAGGTATATACATATATATATGTTGCATGGACGGCAATCGCATCGGCTCCACTATGTCTACAACTAAAAACAAAGCTTGCATAATATGAGTTTACTACAACTCAGCCTATCCTTCAGGAATATACAGACCTCAATTTCTTCATGGCTGGCGGAAGAGGTCCTTTATCTTTCAAAATGAGGATGGTTTTATTTACTTTAGCATAAACTAAAACTTCTTGACTGATCATCATGAAATTTCGCTTATACGTTGTAAGGAGTACAATAAAGGACGTACGATACTTTTGAGCCAGAAAAAGCGTACTGTGTAAGGGATAGAAATTTAGTGACAAAATCTAGATTAACGCGAGCGAACCCGCGAACAAAATCTAGTACACAACATATATCATCAACAATTATCATAACTATGTAAGTTACATAAGATATGTATTTTCCTGGGGAACTAATCAAACTAAGAATTGCCTTGCAGAAAAACCATCCTACTCGATTACCAATACGTGTGCTCTAAATATAGATGGCGAAAAGTATGTTTATTATTTATGCGTGTGTCTAATGATATATTATTTCCCTTATATATATATATATATCTGTTTGTATATACTTATTTTCGCCTATATACCTACATAGCGAAAATAAGTATATAAAAAACAGATAGCTTACATACTGTTCTGTATAAGGACAATTGTAATTGATCTTCAATAACGACGTTAAAGATCAGAGGTCAAATCCTCTGAATAGGACACCGCGAAACGCGACGCCCGTACTCATTGACACTCATTGTGTATTAATCCTTAAAGAGCGGTCATAAGGTCTAAAATTGCGATGCGCCCGCAATGATCGAAAGCGCTTAGAAATTGTTTGTTTAAATCATAAAATATTATTTAAAAATGATTGGTTTTAGTTATGGAAATAATGAGCTAGCAAATTACTAATATTGATGTTACGAATATATTTGAGTAATTCCTAAGCATAATGATAGTGTAACTTTCTTGTAATTTCAAAAATAGTCATTTTCCAGAGGTGTTTTCGAAAATAATTATGATCGAGCCAAAATCACAATATCGTGTTTTTGAGCTAGGTAATTCTAGTTAAAGACATCAATTTACCTATATCAAAATTCTAGATTAATTGGTCTTCTCATAGTCCTATACTATTCGATGAAAGTTAGTGCATTTTTTCAGTGTATCCTCTTAAATTAGAGTTCCGATAATTTAATAAACGTCAAATGTGAACTGAACTGCTATTTACTCGTATATTCCCATTTTGACGTGTATTTTTTTAGGTAAGGAGAATATCATTTGAGATATTAATAACAGATGAGTTTCAATCTAGTCTAGAGTGAAACTCTATTTTAAACAGTTTTTATTACGTGAATTGGCCCTAAGGCAAAACACGGCCGATTCTTTTAGTAAAATGGCACATCATTTACCGACAAAAATTCCATCTTGTTACGTCTTTTTCTTCAATTTCACTTAAATGTTGTGGGTAAGCTTACCAAAGGACACTGAAAGCTTGCTGATTAAATATAATAAGATATAATAGTAATGCAAGCCGGATCGCTACTAGACTTATATGAAGGTACTGCCACTGCCGAATGACTATGGCAGAGACTACAGATTGCCAATTGCTACCTCTCTTGGCAACACGAAAACCAATGACGAAAATGCTTCGTGCCCCGTTTAGAAACTGTTTCAAAACTGGGCAGTTTTCGGTATGAGTTTGGCCATAATTCAGCACGCTAGTCCATTACAAGATGATAGAATTCACACAACCTAAAGAACAACTAAGAACGCCATGACTTCTGAAAGTCTTCGAAATATGAATTAGAGAAAGAAATGTATTACTAGATTAAAGTACTTTCTCTTTTTATTATATTGTCATTTATATTATGCCCAAAACTATAAATATTTTTACTTTGCGACCCTGCAAAAGCACAGTTTTCGCTACACCTGGCCTTGATGTCAGCACTGCGTTTCCTAGACAGCACTGGGAACTTTTCGAATACAAGCAAAAAATATTAGTAGATCTTAGGCCTATGACGGCCATAGCATAACAATGGTTTGCCTAAAGAGAAACAATAGCTTATGTAGTACTTGCACCAAAACATCTATCATAAACAAAATGCCCAACGTATTTATTAGTTTTCGTAATGAACGTATCGTTAACCTTTTGACCGCCACGTCAATAACGAAAATCTATGTTCTCCACGCCATACCTATAAAAAAATAGTGACGGAAAAAGTATATATCGATAAAACATCGATCTTTTTACTTGTGTATGGTTTACGAATAAAAAGCGCTTATAAGTACTATTAAATTGTATTAAATTTCACCCGTGTTTCATCTTCTTTCTCAACTTAGTGTACTTAGTAATCATTACCCAGAAGCTACAGCATTAGATAAGAGCAGATTTTATGATAAAAAAGTAATTCAAATAATTATTATCTATATTAATATTATAAAGCTGAAGGGTTTGTTTGTTTGATCGCGCTAATCTCAGGAACTACTTACTGGGCCGAATTGAAAAATTCTTTAGGTATTGGATAGCCTTTTTATCGAGGAAAGCTATAGGCTATATAACATCACGCTACGACCCACGGGAGCAGAGCAGTAACCATAAACGCAAGTGAAACCGCGGGCACATCTAGTTTTAATTAGACTAATCTCGTTTGTGACGACATCTACTGACGTGAAAAGACGTCAGTGGCGTGGCCAGCACTGCACTTACAAAATTTGTCGCTTCTGAGTTAGAGCGGGGGTTTAAAAGAGCGTGGGGTGCTTTCTAAGATATTTTGATAACCCCCACCCCACGTTTTTTACATTAAAATTATTAAATTATTTTCTGCCTTTTTTAAAGCGTTTTTTCAGTTTTTTATACTATTATTTTATGAACTGTAAAATAGTCGTATTTTCGACGTACCATGTCGTCGAGGGCGTCGTGAGCACGGTTTAATTTGACGTGAATGGACGTCCGTGGCGGTCAAAAGGTTAAAGAATGAGGTGTTTCCTCATTCCTTAACCTTTTACGTAACTACGTAACGTATTATTATTTTTACTGATTCTTTGTGGGAATACCTATTTAGAGCCAAACGCATATCCTTAAAGTAACCGTTATTGACGGCATTGTTTTAATATTTTTGCTAGAATGATTAATTACATTTTTGGTGCTCCCACGTATATACTATGACGTCACTTTAACTTTAATAGAGAACTACAAAATCTAATATAGTAGTTGTATTGAATCGACGTTACAATTTGCCATCATTTTCTTTTTTGATAATATCAAATAGACAAAATCATCGTCAATGTAGGATTCGGCTATATGCCAAATAATATTGACATAAATGCATCAGTGTAATCCAAATTTTATATTTTTTTTTCGATTGATGTGATGCATAATCTATACTTAACCTGCATAGACTCGACTGGCTTGGCCCATTTGTGTGTATGAGGTCTCATGAAAGTATTATCACGTTTTTTATCAAGTACCTGGGACTATGCCCGGAAGACTTTGCTAAAGAGCCGATCGCCGATACTAAAAGTGGCAAGTACGCTGTGGCCCTTATAATGCAGTTGTTCTGTATAGAATCGAATAAGGAGTTACTTGGCGGCAATTGATTGTAATAAAATAAATAATTGCAAAGAGAGGAACCTATCACGCTCAATTAGATTGCTTAATTGATCATGGTTGAATTACCCTTCGCAATGAGCAGCGATAGCTCAGTGGGGAGACCAACAGACTGCACTGCAGAGGGTCTCGGGTTCGAACCCACGTCGCGCACCTCTGACTTTCGGAAGTTATATGACTTTTCGAAATTATGTGCGTATTGATTGACAAATTATCGCCTGCTCCGTGCCTCGGAAAGCACGTTAAGCCGTTGGTCCCGGCTGCCATGAACATCTATGGCAGTCGTTATTGGGAGAGTGTCGACACAAAAGATCCCACTGGGTCGAAGTGTCGCCGGTCTGCACTGACTGGCCCCCGCATAAGATAAGATAAGGTACCCTTCGCAATGATCTAATTAGAACGCTCTCTCCTCACCAAGTTGCTCTCCTTAACATGTGAATATGCTTTTTGCACATATGCATTTATAAATGTAAATAATGAATACAAAAAAGGTTTTCAAAGAAATAATAATTACTATAACTGTACAACATGTAAAAAGTGCGTAATGGGTGCAAGAACAGTTTGTTGTAAGTTAAAGACACTGAGGAAAAAATATAATCTGCCCATTGACCTGTGTAAGAAAAGACTACTGTTAGTAATACACATACAGCTTGTAACAAAAAATGTGATAATATTAAAAAAACGTACGATTACAGTCATGACAGCCCAAAATAAGTTACCTCCCGTTTGATTTTAAAATTGGTTCCTTAACATAATTAGAAAATCCATATTAATACGGAGCAGCGATAGCCCAGTGAGACCGTTGGCGTTGGACTGCCACGCATAGGTCTCAAGTTCGGCTCTAAGATATGCACCTCTGATTTTTCGAAGTTATGTGCGTATTAATTAGTTGTTACAGTTGTACGGTAAAAAGAATTATCAGTATAAGGGAGTCCAGATATAATAAGGTACCTAAAAACATAAAGAATTGTTATCTATTAATATTTTTAAAAGTAGATTAAAATGTTTCTATTCAACTAAAATTATTGTTAACAAACTTAAAACTCGACTGATCGAAAGTACATGTATAATTGTTTAAAGTTTCTCACATTTTAAGTGAACTATAAAATGTTCTTGTGTGTGGTTTGTAATAAATTATTGTTAGTAGGCCTGCGAGAATACCAGCGTTGTAGTCTATACTGACGCAGTTGCCTAATTTGATCTCGATGTACCGCCTACTGTTAAATTGTATTTTTTTTATTATTATTTGTAAATGGAGATTCAAATAACATTTTTCTTTCTTTTTTTTAAGATATCAACTCTTTATTTAATTATCGCTTGTTTTAACGGAGAAGGAAAACATCGTGAAATCGGCGTGTCTGCGAAGTCATTATAATGTTCTCGAAGATAATATATATGAAGTCTCTCAACCCGCACTGGGCTAGCTGGTGGAGTATAGTCTAACCTTTCTCACACTGAGAAGAGGTCCGTGCCCAGCTGTGGGATAGTTTATATAAAGAGCTGATATTATTATATATACGAATATTATAAGTGGAGCATAATATGCACCATATCGCCGCTTCTATTGAACGATATCGGATTGGAAACTCTCTTAGATTTTAAATTGAATCCTAATCTATCTACCATTTAACATTTTGACAGCACAATAAGTTCATGTTAAGATTTAATCAAATGTTTTTTACAAGAATTATACATATATGAATATTCATTTATTTTTGTGATTCACCATACTCATAGTGTGCATATCCTTGATGCCGTTTTAGTTAAGTTTATTTAAGTATGCTTGATATTCTAAATAAGTAACAGACTTCACTTCAAACAAATAAGTCTAAGAATCATGCCAAGTTTGAAACCGGGCTCCGTTGTCAGGACAACGTATCTAAAAATAGCATTTCCAGGAACCTAAGTAATTCTATATTAAGCCGCTTATACGGAATATATATGATCTATTTCGTTACCAACATTTTATCTATCTTTGGAACGAATAATCGTTGATAATTCGCCTACTTTTATACAAGGCCTTCCTCTCAATATAAAAAGTATTTGCTGATATGGGATTCACGTGTTAACGTTCACTGCGTATAAATGTGAGCACCCACATCTTTTCATACACCCAACATAATGCTTGAAAATACGGTAAAGCCTGGTCTACCACGTTGGTAAAGAGAGTTGAGTTCACGCATCTGCTAGGAATACACTCATTGCAGCCGCTCAGAAAGCGCCAAAATCACTATGTAAAAGTAAATCCGTAAAAGTAAATTGTTTTTAATGCTTCACCATAAGACAGTTGAATAGACAATTTGATATTAGTTTCTGAATGTTGGGCAAGGTACTCCAAACAGATCGAGACAACTTACACAAAGAACATCCGAACTTTCAAACGAAAAACTAGGTGCACATATTTTGTCTGATGCGAAAATGGAATCCACAACACTCGGCATACTGGTTTAAAATGGTATTAATTTGGTAATTATAAAAAATTAAATACATTTTCATTTTGTTGTACGAGCGCATGTTTGCGTCCCGGCTCTTGACTAACGAAGCGTTAAACAGAAATACCATAAGCAATCACGCATCCAAGCACTGACACCTTCAAAGATTGATAGCCTCGGTGATGGCCAACTGATTACTGACTGCGAATAGCTGCGAGCACATCTAAACCACTCATATATGTAGTTTAACTTGGCTTATAAACGAGCAGGTTGATAATAAATCAAACGCAACACCAAAAAGCAAACCAATTTTATTTTCTCATTTAGTTTTAATACGTACTCACCCCCGAAAGTTACAGATTTAGTGTATATCGTCGACATATTGCTAGCTGTGTTTATGTCCCACGTAAGACGACTATTGTCGTCTGTTGGGCACAGTTCCAGACACAGTTCTGCTTTCCTGAATATACTTGCATCAATAACAACTTCTAATAACATTATTATTCTCACCGAATAACATAATAACAGTTTCCCAAATCTCATCGGTAGGAAATAGGCGTATGTCACCGGACCGACAACTATTCTTTTAATAAATATGACGAGACATAGAAAACGTCAATATATCGCAATCATTCAGTCAGGTAATTTTGAATTTTCTATCAACCATTTCGAATTTGTGCAGCAGAACACATTACCTATCTAAACCATGGCATTCATCCAAATCGATTTTATGTTCACTACCGTCCAATTAAACTCGTTACACAAATATAAACTACGAAAATAAAATCTAATAAATTGTTTTATTCATTTCCATGCATGTTGGTACAATAAATACTTGCAAACGCAGTAACTGGAGGTGCTAACCATAGAATAAGAATGGCTCTGTACAAATAAAAAAGAAATTAGGGACAGATAGCAAGGCACTGGCTGGCTAGAGACTAAATGATGATGGTGATGATGTTCTTCGAGACGTACGGGTACGTCTGGCGTCATTCTATCAAGTTTTGACAACCTGTTTACGCAGTTGTACCCAAACCCGGCTCGCGATTCCAAATTTGGTTTTGAAGACCCGGTCGCAAAAAACGCATTTAATCTCCTTTGCACATTGTAAATACATATATGTGTACAAGGGCTTGGAACGAGTTTTTCCACAAAAGCGACTAATGGTCATGAAGACATCAAGCGTCTAAAGAGGTGGCATATATTGCAACTTGAACTGAGATCCTATAGAAGAGCTTAAATCAAAGGAACATCATTACCAATAGAATCCAATACTTTCCAAAAATCTATAAATACCTCATAGACTTGACATCCCCTTGCCCGTTGGCCTCATTTTAACGGAGGCAACAAATTTAATATAGTTAGATAAAGTACCTACAAGGGTCGAATCGAAAATCATATTGAGAACGATTGTAAAGTTCAGGGATATTTTAACAAATGCTATTTGGTCAACAGTTCGATTCTTGATACCTTCACGTGTCCTCAGCTTTATAAAAAAGTACTCTATTACGATTCTGTGCTACACATTTTATTTCCAGACAATAACTATGTGTCAATTTCAGTCTGAAATGTAATCCTCACGAAACATTTGTGCTTACTTTTACGTCACTGAAAAAACAAGTCAGCCAATTAAACACGTTAATGTTTACAGTATCGGTATTTGAGGCGCTTAAAGCACACATTAAAGACTGACTATTTAGTAATAGTTAAATGTAGCTTCCAGAGGCATAAAACCTCGATAGTCGATACCGACTTTGAAGGGCAGCTGTTAAGACTTTTGGACAGTATACGTTAAAGAAGCAATCAATGGAATTGCTAAGTCTTATTGAATGATCTATAATAAGGAATTAATGTCCGTGCTGTGTGACATAACTAAGATAAAATAGCAAACTTAGTGTTGCTTCTTAGTATTTTATTGTTTTCTATGTGTTTTACAAATAGTGCAATATGCAATTTCAATGTAGTGCTTCATAAATTATTTTGTTTGTATGCTTATTGAAATGTATGTTATGATTAAAACGTGTTCCTGAAGGTCATATGTTAAACTGACTGGTAACGTGAAGAAAATCTCTTCAAAATTGAGTCGGTACTCTAAATCTATATGTAATTTATTCGTTGTGAGCTTGCTTTGAATACTTATCCAAGTGTATGACTTAGAAATTAATGACTTTGGCTTGATTTCGTGACACGTGCCCACACATATTATTTGCTTTTAAAGCTGTGAGTTCTGTGAATCCAGGCAGTGCACGGCCATCGCTTCTGCGCGCTATGTGCCGTGCCCACTGTCACTTCACCTTCACTATCCGGAGAGAGGATCTCCTCATTTCTGATTCGATCCTGCAGGGAAACCCCGAGTATAGCTCTCTCCATCGCTCTCCGAGTGACCTTGAACCTTTTAATAAGGCCTATAGTGAGCGACCACGTCTCTGAGCCGTAAGTCATAACTGACTACACACACTGGCCAAAGACTATCGTCTTGAGACACTGCAGCATATTGGACACAAAGATATGTCGTAGTTTCCGAAAGCTGCCTAGCCGAGTTGGATTCGACGATTGACCTTTTTTTCGAAGTTGGACCTACCTAATTGGATCGTTTGTCGCAGGTGATACATATTATTATGTAGGTACATACTTGTCGACAACTTCGAGAACAGAATTCCCAACCTTCATAAGAGTAGGTATGGACATTGGATATGATTTTCGTCTTGTCCACGTTCATTTTAAGACCTACTTGTCGGGAGACTCTACACAGGCCATCGAGCATTATGCTGAGGTCTTCCATGACAACTTGTTTGCAAAATTACATGATGATCGGTGGAGTAGTTACGGCGTGAAGGCGTAATAAACAAATAAATTCACATTCGCATTTATAATATTACTAAAGATTATTCTTTCTTCTTTTCGTGTGGTTAGTGGGCAACCTGTTGTCAAGAGTTGTTCAAGCAGTCCGTAGGCCTCTGACATGGCTTAAGGATTATTTAAGGGCTTATTTGCGAATTAAAATAGGAGCACGGAAGGTTCAGCGGCCCTCCAATCGCCTCGCCGCTGCCGTCACGCTTAGTGTTGTGCGTTCGATAACAACACGAGACTATTATTTGTGTGATGCACAAATGATTGCATTCGCGATCGGGGTTTATTTAGGATTCGTTAATTGTATGTTTGCAGTAGACTCTCGCGACACAGGACTTAATAATTTGACTACTGTTCAAAATAATTTTCAAATTTTAGTTTAATTCGTCAATAACGTATTACAAATAGCCAAATAGGAATTATTTTTGTATGGGCCGGACTCCAAGCTCATCGTGGGATTTTCGAATGAATGAGATTGCGTGACTCATCGTGTGTTGACTAATTTCCTTTTAAATTAGTATATCTTCTTGAATACAATTCGCCAAACCACAAACGCCACTCACTTAATACCATTGACAGCAGGGGTTTTCATAATACCAACTTACGTCTAACTAAACTCTAAGTAAATTTGATGTGCGCTAGGAATATTCATTCATGACCACATTGAACTGAACAGTACCTACAATTTTAACTAATACATAAAGCTATAAGTGGAAGAGTTTGTCGTTGTCTATTATTAGGTGTCAGTACGAATAGTCTGAACCGCTTACAGGAAATCGGCGTATATAAAAAATCACTAGTTCGTTTCGCCCTGTGAGTAGGAACGGAGGTACACTTACGTATCTCTTTCCATACAATTCCTTTCATCTAAGCCTTCGTTTCTTTTCTAAGGCAACGTGCGCGGTACCTTTCCATCGCAGGCTACAGTGATCGCTTCATACCAGGCGAGCAGTATTCTCATTTGACACCTTTGTTGTATAAAAAACATCATCCAACAGAACAAAAAAAGGGAAGGAATCTACTGGCTCTGGCAGTGACAATAGACTTACACGTTGCAGACACGTGTAGTGACCATTACATGTGCTTCCAAACTTTCATCGATTTAAATACATTGGTTGACAAGCCAATCGAAGTGGCGATTTGGCAGCCGCTGTTCCGAGTGGCGCTATCTGTTTATTCAGCTCATGCCAAAACTGACAGTAGATTGTAGAACATGACGTTATGCATGTTTAGTAGTAGGTAATTAATATACGAATACTTGAAAGATTTCCGTAGAGCAAAGCGTGTACGCATGCGCATACGCATATACGTAAACGCATGCATCAGTATGCCATAATAGAGTTATGAGATATAGAGAAATATACTTGGAACACTGGTACCAGGTTGTCTTGGAGCTACAACAAAGTGAGAAATCCCAAATGAAAATAGGAGAGGCAGAATAATGATATCGCATAAAGGCTAAAGTAAGTAGTATCGATAATTGGTAAGGCCAGAGCTGCATACTCGAGTCATTTGTTATGCAACAGGACAGATTACAATCAAGGTTATACTCTCTGATATAATGACTATATATTATGTTAATAACTAACCTTGTCGTTAATGACTTATGTGAAGGACGTTTACGTATTAGCGGTAAACAAAGTTGTAAAAGATAGAAATATGCAACAAACGTGATAGTACTAACATTCTCCTATGGTGATCGTTTCGAGTGTTAAACGTCATGTTGCTACTTATTAATTCTAAAACATGTCCTGAAATTCGGCTAACTTTAATTTCATTATGAACGTTTTACGTATACAGTATATACCCAAGACAACAATTTATGTTGAATGTAAAAATTGAGAGAAGAGTTTTTATTATATAGAATAGATCTGACCCTTGTTTACTTAAAATTACAATGTATCTATAACTTGCCTGTCATATTCATACATATGTGTACAGGGTCATCAACGCTTAAGTTTTGCAAGCATCAGACGAACCTATATTTTCTTGCATACGGTTTTGGCGACCTTACCAACTATATGAGTCCATATTTTGCGGATCATTGGGCAATAGCATCACGTAATAATGGAATCTAGTAGAAAGACAAACTTTTTAGTTTGCCTTTGTACTAGTTACACAATAGAATTTTGCTTGTTGCTTCAACTCTGAGAAATTACCTATGTGTTCTTCAAAATTTAACTGAGCCTATACTACCTAAAAATCGAGAAAATAACCAGATTTTTTATAGTGTAATATCGAAGCGTTAGTTGATCTTAAATATAGACGCTGAACCATCGTCTACTAGCCACTAGATAAACAATTCTGGGTGGCTGACCTCATAAAATATGTATACCGGCCAACGCAGCCGAGTGATGATACCAAATATTTGCCAATTTGTCCGACGTAGTATATGTATAGTCATTTGCGATCATCGCTACAATAAGCACGTGCGAGAATCGTGCGACAGATCCTAACTAACTTTAATATTGTAACGGTGTTCCGTGTTGTGGCTATCTAAGGTAAATGGTATAATATGTTCATATCACCCGCATCGAAGCTCGCAACAAACGAGTCGACTGCCGTGACACGTTTGGTAGCTAACTGCAATAGCTGCGGACATTCCGATGGTGAGATCCTGGGCTCGTCTCCCAAATTGAGTGCAACGTTATTAGGTTTTACAATAGAAATTGTAAACAAAATCAAGAAGTGTAATCAAACATGACAAAAGAAAGTATATAATTAAGGCTCTTTGGTAGTGCGTATTGTAGGCATGAAAACGTTACATCCCCATAACCTTCAGACTCGCGCCCATTGAAGAAAATAATAAATAAGGGCAAATTGAAGAATAAACACTCCGCACAGAAACCGAAGAGATTCATAATGAAAGTTCACTGTTGTACATACACATATATGATGTGCCATTTTAGCTGAGAAATCTTTTAAGCAGTATGAGATCAGCGATATCGAAGGTCAGATCAATGTAACATACACATTATAATATGAAAACAAATAACCAAAGAACAGTAAACAAATAAAGAAAAAGTAAATACTCATAACTTTGAACAGACAGAGTTTATTTTTTGCTGTAACAATAAATGTACGATAATGTATGCATCAGATACTTGTCAGTTATAACATACTACTGATATCAAAAAATAAATAAAACTGGCGAAAGTCAAGGTCACATTCCATACGATCACACGTACCTAATGACTTTAGAAAAATCCAATAAAGCCATTTTTCTTTTAAAAAAGAAAAATTTAAAGAAAAAAAGGTAAATGGCTTTTTCCGAGCTCCTTATTCCTAAAATCCAATGGGATTTTAGGAATAAGGAGCTCGGGAAAAGCCATTTATTTTTTAAAGCACTTGTATCTGATTATTTATCCAGTGCATCCAATCAAACTTGACAGCTTGAAGGTGCTGGTGGGATGAAATATTGAACAAGCGTGCATAAGAACCCAGATTCGATTTCTAAAGCGGATTGTTACCGGATTTTAGGAAATTTCTGCAGGAATGGAATTATTTTGATATCTGGCGAAATATTTGTAAGAAATACCTCAGTCTAAAACTTCAAGGATATAACACACTACACTGATATATTATATACAAATTAACTCTTTAAACGCCGCAGTCTCTGGTGTAGTCAGTGTCTGTATGCATAGCAGACAAACACCCAGAGCCAATAAGGCCATTTGCAGATAAATCTGGTTACGTGGATGGAGGAATTACCGAAACCGCACAAACACAATACGACTCCCATTGATAGGGCTGCAGTGACCAAATACTGCGCCGGCAACGCAGCCGTAACCTGTTTTGTTTATTTCGAAAACTTGTTCATATCGTCAACTGAAAGTAGTAACTCCGAATTCACCACGGGATGTGATGTATTATGAATTATCTTCAAATAATCTGGGTCATTTGATGTGCGAATGAGGCTGCCAAGCCTGCTATTGAGGCGTAAAGTTCAGATGCGTGATGTTTTAATATCGAATTAAAAGAAGATAGCGAAAAAAACATGTATAAACATATAAAAACGTATGTGCTGTTTCCAGATTACATGCAGTAACTAAGAATTTCGCAACTGAAAATCCCTAAAGGAGTGCCCGAACCGGGACCTCAAGGTCGGGCCCAGGCATAATGACTATGTTATGGAATTAAAGAGGCAGAAGAAAGAAGATCCACTAGGATATATAGTTGCACGACTAGTCTTAGAGTAACTTCATGCCAGAGGTCCTCATACTTATGTTTATAACACAACACAATGTATGCGAGTGTATAAAACGACGAGCTGAACCAATCAGTTATCAAGTTCATTCGGTTAATGCGCCAGCAATAACCTCTGACTCTAATGAAAGCAATTACGATTAGTGACGACACGTTATAAATTGCTGTATCTATAGACTATTGTGGTTTGACAAGACAAAACGATTAGACATGCCTATGTGTAGGGATTTGCCGGACTCATCATTGGCTGTTCATTTACATTAATCGACGAGATGATACGAGTATATATATACAACGTTTTTGTGGCAGTGTTTATTGACTGTAGAGTCCGACTTGGTTTGGAAGAAATAACAGCTCTGGGGTCAGCGTTGGGAGATGGAATTCGGAATGGATGGCTTTCTAATAACCTAATTCTACCACAAAATCTATTTTTCTTTCATGACATGATCTTTAATTTTTTTGTGTTTGAGACCTGTCCTGCCGTTCAGACAGTAAAAATTATATTCCTCAATTATCTTTCAAGTTATTTGTGTGAAAGAAATATACTTCGGGATGTTTAAGTTAATAAAGACTGAGTTTGCCGCATATATATCTAGCTTCGATTGACAACCATAATAAAGAATACCTAAGAATCTAAACAAATTGATTGTAAGTAGTTACCAGTAGCAGCTAACTACTGACTACATTATTCTTAAGTAGATAATGTAAAAATTATCTCAGAAACACAGCCACAAGTCGGACGAATTCCAAATATGGGTTGTATGAGGTTTGCAGTTATGCCAGTGATATTTTAGTAGTTTATAAGTTCTACACTTGTTCATCTAGATCTAATGAAAGAACCAGTTAGGTCTGAAACCTCGTCGAGATCAACTTTGTTTGTTTCTGTATCTACATCCAATACCTGTGCGGTTTTCCTACAAATGTAATAGTAATATGATAGCATTATTTCTTGCAGACGTGAAATATGAGTATCCCTATGTTATGAAATTCCATGTACTGATGTCGTTGAGAAAAAGGAGGGTTAATATTGTGTATCACACAGTTGGTATGTATAAGGTTAATTAAAACCATGACGCGTCAAATTCAAACAAAATAATCGTGTCGTTTGAATTAATTCATCATCATCATCTCAGCCGAAAGATATCCACTACTGGACATATAGGCCTTTCCCAACACAGGCCGGTTTTGGCTCACCCGCATCCAACCGCTTCCTGCGATCCTTACTACGTCGTCGGTCCACCTTTTGGGACTACCTCTGCTTATTTATGATTTGATTAGCTGTTGCTAGTTCAGTCAGCCAATCACAGCAGTTGAAATGCGTTTCATCGTTTGCTAACAAATTTTATCTTGCCTTCGGGAAACGGTGGTTTTCTTAATAGTGCTCTCAGCAGTAGGAGTTTTAAAAGCGAAAAATTGCACATAGTCTATAATAATTCTATTAAAAGACAAGTAGTTTGCAAAACGCTCCAGATAAGAGCGATCGCATATTCGATAATCAAATCCGGTTCGGTACGGCATCTTTTTCTTCCCATTAATCGCACCCTTTTTATTGCAGTCGTTGAGTCAACAGACTATACACAGACAATGGGTCTGTCTATGTATCTATTCGTTGTCGATTATTATATTTAACAATTCATTTAGCCGCTAAGTAACATCTAATACGTTATATTTTATCTGCTATAATTACACTTTCGGTAACAACGGACGTAGTTTAAAATGTTTTTAAAATCTATCGCCACAAAAATATTTATAACTGATAAGTGCGGTAGTTGTATTTTTACAAGTTCAGAGCACAAAAGCTGTAACTCATTCTATAGCAATTTATTTAATTTATTAGTTTATATTCAACATTTATTTTGAAATTTCGAACATTTTTCAGAATGCTCATCTCAATTATTCATATCCAATGGAGAGATATACTAAAGATATTTTAAATATTCCTGATTCCGTCCCGACCTTTGGTCATTTACCTTGGAAGTGGTTTCATAAGAAAACTGTTGTTAGCCGCTATTCATGGGATATCGGACAGTTTTCAAGGGGTTTGGAGTGCGTCCAAGGCCTTGTGATAATATAATGAAATATTTTCGGTGCGGATACTCAGTTCATGTGTACTTGTGCAACGTACGTCCGAACGGGTAACGACCCGTGCGCTTTCTCTGAACCAGGATCGAGAATGTTGCGTAAAGCTATGCTGTACGATTATAGATTGCTTGTAATAAGATTAAATATAGACTTTGGATGTGTGTCAATGTACTTGGTGGACACAGTGGCTAAATAATAATAAAAGCTATTCTATAAGCTTATACTTGCGGAGCATTCTTTAAAAGTTGTTGAAACTCTTGGATACATGAGGTCAAGTAACGACAAAATTCTATTTCTAAGATAACTTTTTTAAGAAAAATGTTGGTGCTTTTGTTGGAAAAATGTGTACGCCATAAGACATAAAAAACTATACAGACAACACCACAATCGGTATCACATTTTAATTGATTTCCTATCGAAGGTTGCAATGTTTCTAAAATAATCTCTTTTACGTTAGGAACCGAACCACGATAACTCTGTTTACATTATCTGGTTTCTAGCTAATTGATGAGATAACTATGATTTAGTGTCTGAAGATATGGTCAACAAAGTATATATTAAATATGTATTAATAATAGAATAGGTACTTATTTTATATTAAAATCAAACATCTACTTTGCATTGTAAAATTATATTTGTTGCTAGTAGCAGATACTACCCACAACTAATCTTGAGGTACTTTTGTTAAGAGAAAACAAGGAACAAACAAATAACAATGCTGGCAATTTTAAAGAAGAGAGTAGGCACTTACTTCAAAAATGTTTTCTAAGATGAGAAGAAGTTATCACACCTCACATTTTTAGTAATTAGGGGTAAATAAATCTTCTTTTTAATTACACCGTGTATATGTTTTGTAGGGGTACTGACCTGAGAGCCTTGCTCGCTGGCTGCTCGATAATTTGTACGTAGGGAACCTGCTGCGGCTGCGCCATTGCACCGAACGACGGGTCCGCCAAGGTGATCGCCTCAACTGTAGTAAAGATTACTTCATTACAACCTGAATAAATCTTTAATTTTATAAGGGGATAATAATGCATTAAACAAGAATACGTCTCCAGTCTTATGCGGGTAACACAGAGTGGGTCTCCAAAAGTGTCACTTGAGCGTTACGGACTACGTAAAAGATACTCTCAATGACTCTCCTGCCAGCGGTAGTAGTAACAATAATAAAGAGTCATTAATAATTAATTAACAAGCCTTACTTCATTGCAATGTCGAGCCCGGTTTTAGAATAAAGCAAACATAATCATTGCCTTATAACAATAAATTAAGCGAATTTCATCTAGTTCTGCCTTCATCTCTTAATTTTATTTATAACATACAGATTGGTGGATTTGATGACCAAGCACAATGAAGACTCGCTAGTGTTAGATTGAATATAATAATCTTTTGACCAAGTTTCAGACCCCCTTTTGACCAATGTTCAGACCCCAAGACACAGAAAGCCTTTTAAAATTTAAAAGGCTTTAATTAGTTAATCATATTGCATTTTACTTGACGTAGAAAATAATAAAATCAAAGCTGGGTAAGCTCCAATACTCATAATGTAAAACACATTATTCAGAGTCTTTACAAACATTGAAATCATGAACATAAAATGCATCCAGACACGAATGACCATTGATATCTGAGAGTAGGCGTCGAAAGGAGAATTCCGGCGACTGGGACCGCAATTAACTCGGACCGCGGTGCCAATGATATTTTTGATTTTTGACTGTACTGCTTTTGGCTTGAACAATAGATTTTTGTATTTATTTATGGGTGGTCTCAGTTGCCGGAAGAAAAATATTAAAATTAAATGGATCCGGCAACTGGGACCGCGGTCCGAGTTAATTGCGGTCCCAGTCGCTGGAATCCTCGTCGAAAGACAGTTCTGACACGGTAGGCATCGAGACGAGACCAGTTTTTGTAATCGATATAAATATAAAATGTATCAGATGTTTCGTATTTCATTATTGTTATGGCTGGGAACGCTTCTCTGTCTGGGATAAACGTCATTTATCTTCATAAACTTGTGCGATTTTGCACAAAATTGATTTTGCACATTGGTGAATGTAGCAAATATTTGCGACCGATAATACAAGATACAGTTTAGCGTTTTTAAGTTTATCAAAGCACACCTAACACAGAAATATTTGATATTATGAGTCTTATCAGCCTTTACCTAATATTAGCATCAATAATGAAAATATAACTACCCTCGAAGGGTAACGTTGATGTATTTAGAAAAGTAAAACGTTGATAGTTATGTATATGAACATTAAATTAGAACACAGAGACCAAACACTAACCCATATTTGACTTATTTGCCACGCGGGTGTCAATAAAATTACAATTATATAACCAAACGCGTCTTCATTTGGTTGCTTTTGTATTTTTTGTATGTGTAAAAATATTGACGCTAACGCATACATATATGCTTTTATGTCGCCACGTGTAAGCATATGCAACTGTCCAGCCATAAAATTATTACTGTAAAACTACATCAATAATAAATAATATACATACACACATCACTAATATTCAACGGCTCACCATTCTGGCCATCTTCTAGAGGTATGATGTTTTCTGGAATAGAAAGAAAACATCATATTAAAAATATGTTTTACTCTCTTAAGGTTTCAAAAACTAACGATTTTACAAGTCCTTTTACAGGTAGGGCGAATATGCCAAAACCATTAGTGCTATAGCTACTTATACCTATCAACTTAATAAGCCTGAAGCCGTATACTGACAAGACTAACAGTAGGTCTGTCAAATGAAAATTGCGGGTAACCGCCAATTTAGAAATCGTTAAATATCCAACAAATTCTCTTAGGTCTATTAACAGAAACAACACCGTTTTGATGTCAACACAAAAAATAACTCTGAAACTTACACTGGGGGTAACGTACAGATTACTATAACTACGTGATACTGCCATACTCAAGACATAGCTTATATTAAACACTTAAATAAACTCAAATAAACTACACAACTACAGTCTGAATCAAAACTTAAAACAGCATTACTCAAAACATTATAGCAGATTCGCCCTAACTACAAAATATTAAGGTAAATACATAAAATAGATAATTAAATACTGCCGTGAAAATTTTCATGTCCTAGTTGATATCAAACCAGTGACACTATTTTTTACGTTTGTGTCACGTCAGCCAATGAGCTCAATTTTTGTTTACGGTTAAAATAGTCATGTAATCTTTTGTGATGGTAATAATGGTAAATCCCACTAATGTGAATTTGGCAGCTGTAATTTAATTATTTGAAAGACTTACAGGCAATATTTAACTATATATCGTACAACAATAATTTACAAAACAAAGCCTTAAAGAATACTTTACAATATTATCATGCGGTTTCTGAAAGGTAAATTAACAGCATGTCAAAATCAAACTCAAGGCAAGTAATTTGAATTGTTATTGTTAATTCAGTCAGCCAATCACAGCAATTGACATGCATTTGACCGTCTGTTAATACTATGTTGATCTGCCATTCAGAAACTGGCGGTAAGTGTACTAACATCAACATAAGTAGGTACGAACGCATGACGAAGACAATGTGTGATATTGAACAGAAATGAAAGCAATAGTCAAAGCGGATAACAATAAGAAGAGAAATAAAGGCGGAAAGATACTACAAATTATACAACCAAATTCACGTGGTCAAAGATGAAGATAAACATTTAAACATTACACTACACAACAGCATGTCTGATAATTGGGTTATGTTACATGATATTAGTCCAACTTTTAATGATAATGATAATTTCAAATCTGTGACTGAAATTTATCTGTCAGGTCTAGTTAACAAAATATGACACATGAGTCTTTTTATAATAAAACACGGTATATTTAAAGATTCTTATTTTATTTAGTTCTGAAGTTAAAAAAACTTTCTCTTTTTGCCTTCTTTGCTGAAGCTGAAGATAGAGAGCTGAGCTTATTATTATTATTTATATACTCTCCGCAAATGAAACAAAAATGATTCGGATTATTCACACAAACACGTCTTGACGATGCCATATCAAATTATAATCAGAAAACTTAATATTATTCTAGTTATCAGCAAAAAGAAAACAAAACTCGTAAACAAGAGCTGTTACAAAGAAATGAGGGTAGACGTCGAATTAGTAGACATCATGTGATAAAAGTCATTCATCAGTTGCAATTTTGTTGTGCAGTGTTATTTGTTAAAGGTATGTTGTAACTTGTGCATTATTAATTAATACTTATTGATATATTTATTAAAATGATTACATAAGTTATAAGAACGATGGTCTATGATATTTTTTTAGTAAAATTTTCTTTATAGGAGTAGGTAAAGACAAAGCGATAAAACATTTTTATAGAAAATCCCCAATACCATTTCTTTACAATGTTATATTAAAGAGTCAATGAAATAATATAGATGTCATAAAAACAAATTAGTCAAAAAACTGACTGACTAAACATAACTCCGAAACAAGTTGTTTTGAACATGTGCTCTCACGTATTATGTAGTGTTTTAGTGTTCAAAACACTCCGTTTATATCAATGCATAGCAATTAAGACTTTTTTATATATTATAGGCCCACTGCATAATTTTGCCTGAAGCATATAATGTAAAAGTTTTAACAATTAAGAAAGTAACGCATTAAATCGTGATATCAAATAATCTAGAAGTACCGAAGTAATACAATGCAGTAATATTGTGTTGGAATTGCATACAATTTGTAAAAGGGCTATATCTACAAAGCACAAAGAATACAATGATTATTGGATAATCTATCCTACCCTAGCCCGTTTCGGGATACTTACGAATACTTGAATAAAATAAATTAAAATTTTCAGAACGCTACGTTTCTATTATGTTCAAACAATTTTTAAAACTGATAGCAAGATCACTAGGTAGTTGTTACTCTAAATAAAGTCACATAAACTTCATATTTGACTCAGCTTAACAACCGTAACAAAACTAAATTTTGTATACGCACATTATGCGCGTCCTAATATTATAAATATGAACCTAACTAATATTATATGTTATAAAAATGAATATGAATGTGATTCTGTTTGTATGTGTGTTACGCTTACACGCTTTTACTATTCGACCAGACATGATGAAATTTCATATAAACTTTGTCACGGGTACAGAAAAGGACAAAAGGTTTCATCTACAAGTAACTCCTGATTTCAAGGGATAGAAATTTGTTGACGAAATCTACATTAACGCGATCAAAGCCACAAGGAAATGTAGTTAGCTATACCTATAGCTGCAAAGATTCAACAACGCGACAATCTCAATAAGCACCTTGGATGCACTAATGTACTCAGTAGAGGACGCTGTGTTTACATAAACAAAAGCAACACGCTTTGCATGCAATAGCCTTGTTACTTGACACAGGCATTGGACTCGAATTCACGGCACGCTCCTCTACACGACATTTCGTGATTAAAACTTGCATGCTAACGTTTCCTTCACTGCTCTTAAAATGTATGTGAAGTAAATTTTGTCTAAAGTTGGTTAAGAGGCTTCCTTCTGCACGTGATTTGACCTGATAACTGGCTAAACTTAGAATATCATGATGCCTTTGGGTTGCAATCGCTTCGTGGAAAATGTAAAAAAATATTCAGCCAATAATAGAAAGTTTACTACAATACAACTAGGAATAGAAAGGCTAGGACAATGATGGAATTAAACAAGAATTTCACAGATAACTATACCCACAACAACAATTTGTTAAGAAAACGCTTCGATTACCACCCAGGACAGAAATCTGTGTGATTCACAAATGAGTCTGTTCTATGTGTCTGTTGAATGTTTCGAAAGTCCCCCGCGGCACACGACGACAGCCTAGATCAAGAGTAGGTAGTATTTACAAAAATTGTATAAGGTTTGATCTTTCAACAGCAGAGTATATTCCAACACCACTACATTCTATGAATTATTGTATACATTGAGTATGTAAATAGTCCATAATTGCTAATGGCAGGAGGGACTTTAATTATATATTCATTTTTGCATTCACTTCACGAGTTGCTTTGTTGATTTTATGCGGGCGCGCACGTGTGTGTCCGCAGTTATATAAATATATTTCACGATTTCTAAACATCTCTTTTAGTACCCTAATGCCACACTAATAAATTAAACACTATATCTTCATTAATTTAGTGTGGTTAGATTTTGTAAAACAAAATAACTAAATACCAGTAATATGACTTGTATGGAAATGCCTGGCCAGAGTTAGGCATGCGAGCATAAGGTATATAAATATTCAGTAGATTTTATCTTTTGTAAATCTCGTGTACCGGACGAACAATATTATATACAGTATATAAGTTAAATATTTAACATTTATTTAGTAAAAAGACTAAGGTTAAAGAAAGTGTATTTACGAATATGTATTTGGTTTACCAAATACATATTCGTGTTCGTGCTAACCTAACACTTTCTTGATAAATCAAAGTTTACATCTGAACGCTGTTATTTTGATTAATTTGCATCACTAGAGGGTGAATAGTTAAAGAAATTCGATTATTAAGTAATGATGTCTCTTGTACGCAAAACAGATATGTAGCATACGCGAGTACCGTGCGTCGCATACAAACACCATAATAAAAATCATTTATAATACAATCTTACGCTGAAGAACTGCCAGAAGTATTCGTCGCTGTACATCTTCTGGTTCAAGATCGCTGTTATTATAGAAACCCTGCACTGTCAACATAATGTCGCACTTTGAAACTAAGGAGTAACAGTAATCCAAATTTGTATATTTATTTAATTTCTGGACAGGTATAGAGTTTAGCAGACGAGCGTGCTTCAGGGCCTAATCTGGTGTCACATATTAACTATCCGAAAATTATGTTGATTTTACTGTAACAGTAAAGCTAAAATAATTTAGACTATATTCTAAATTATACATAGAACGCGCCGAAGGCACTGTGACTAGTGTTTGATCGAGTGCAAAAGCAAAGCGACTGAATGAAATTTATACAATGATGAATCCATCAAATATTTTGTAGGTACTCGTATTATCATGAAAAGAGATAATGTATATATGTTGAATTAAAAATAACTTTAAAGCAATGCAATCGCATTGTAGTAACACTTTGAAGGATTTATATTTTAATTTTTATATTTATTGTGAGGATCAATTTGATAACGTTTTTCTAGTAGTGAACTTTTAGACTAATCTATCCCAAAATCAGACGTAGCCCATTACCCAGTGACCGTAACTTTTTATAAGCTTTAAATATATTATTTCATCATCATCATCTCAGCCAAAAGACGTCCACTGCTGGACATAGGCCTCCCCCAAGGTTGTCCACACAAATCGGTAATACAAATAATAATAATATATTATTTATTAAATTCAAAGAATCCAATTTTGTTGGTGAAATATTACCGAAAAAGGTTTTATTATCAAAGGACTATATTGATAGATACTTTTACAGCGATGGCAACTTTTATGCCATCGCTGCGCGCTGTCACAAACATCTTGACCTTTTTAAGGTATTGACAATGGATTAATTGGCATTTCACATTACGTCCCTCACGTATTGTCACCATTTTGATTATTTCACTCATCATGTTGATTTTTGATCTGATTGAAGGACAGCAAGTCATAGTTCTCTCTTCCCCTACAATAAGTTGTCTGCTACTTCACGATACATGACGAAACGAAACATAGGCCGTATATGAACAGCAATTATTGCTTACCACTAGGTGAGCCGCTGTCTGATGGTAAGCCAATACAAACGAATAAACACAAAATATAATTCTATTGATCTAGAAGTGGTGTAATGTGCAGAAATCACTGTACAAACCGACCCGCGACTGTAACCTAACTTTGTTCTAAAGAGGAAAAAAAACTCATACCTTTGCAAAATATATACCAGCTTACTATAAGCGGGTGTTATTCCGTACCAATAGATAATTTCTTGGAAAAACGTACCTACATTTTATATTTACCCATAATAATATCTGTTGTGACTTGTGACGCTTTAATGTGCATACTTCACTTAATACACAGTATAAGCATAACATCGTATATAAACATAACACACATACACTCAATCGTAAGAACAATTGTGTGTGTGTGTGTGTGTGAATTTTATTGATATTATGTTTAGGTATGTGTAGATTAGGATCGTAACAACAGAAACAATTGAAGAACTAAGATTAACAAGAATTATAGAAATTTATAGAATTCCTTTTTATAGGCAATCGCCAGAACATACATACATACATAGATTCACGCCTGTTTCCCAGAGGGGTTGGCAGAGAGTCTTGGTCCAAATATTAGGCAAATATACTAACTAAGAGTCTACATCAGATATTAATATAATATATCTGTTTATACCACAATATTACTCTTTAATGTATTTATTATACTTCAAAGAAGCAAGCATACATATAGCCCGCATAATAGTAAGCAAACACCGAAGCCGCTTCAAACACTACAGTTAAGGGCGTCACACACGGCGAAGATACTTTAATATTTTATGTTAAGGTAAAATATCGTTCACTATACAGTTTATATGAAATATCACAAACCACTAAAATATTATAGTATCTTAGCCGTTTGTGATAGTTCATACAAACTGTGTAATGAGCGATATTTTATCTTAACATAAAATATTATAGTATCTTCGCCGTGTGTGACGCGCTTTACTAGAAGTAGTTATGTTGCTACCGCGAGGGTCAAAGATCACACGGTCCTTTCTTCCGATAGCACGTCTCTCTATTACTCTATTACTATTGTAAGAACACTACAAGGTTCTTTAGCGGCAGTATTTTTTTATAGTGCAGTGAAACTTCACCACTATCTTGAAATATAGCTCGATTCTATAGCAAGATATTAAATAGTTAGCCAGACAAAATACACTGACTTTTTATACATACAGATTTACGCCTACATATCCCGTGCAAAAGTAGACAGGGGAATACTATACTCTTACTTTTCGAACTTCCCAGATTCCGTGTTGTTATTCAGAAACAATCAACAGAAGAACTTCATAACACTTTACGCCACCCATTAATAAAACCGCGATCCAACAACGTACGCCACCATATTTGCCTTTAAAATAAACTAGGACATTAGGTACAGTTTAGTGATAATTAAGTATGTATTTATGTGATATTATTGTTGTTTTATATTTTTGTTTTATAAATACAACTCCTGCACTATGAATAGTCCATGTACATAGCAATCTTTAAAAATTTTAAATTGGCGGATCAATAAATATGTGAATAATACAAAAAAAATTATCTTGTTTGGTATTGGGACCCGTAGGCCGTAACACTCGACGTAGTGAAGGTATCGAGGCGACCAATCAAACCACTTTACCAACCGAGCAGTCGTGTTAAAGTAAGATAAAAATAAATAATAACATTGCAGTATTATATCGATTAAAAAAAACATTCATAATTTTGAAATCTGTGTTTGTGTACGTATGTGTGAGGAAAACGAAACCGGGTGTTTCGTTTTCTAGCAAGCCGTTGCGCGTTGGTAGATAGTCCTCTGAATTAAGATCACTTTCTAAACTAAGCACGGGTTTTTATATATCAATGCTAAGCACTTACTAAGCAAATTTAAAAAACTAACCCAAGGCATAATAATCGAAATCCATAGGCACATATTCGATCTCATGACTTAACAATCCCACAATCATTTTATGGAAAATTCAAAAATAAAAGAATCTCTATTTCTATTATTTTACACTTTCAATTTCAAATAGGTATAAATAATTACAATTCATATTAAACAATTTCGTACTGTACAACCGAGCGAAATATATCGAGTTCAAAATGAAACTGATTTTAATATATGGAGAACTCTTAATGCATTCGTAGTTTTACCTCAGTGTGTATGTGTGTTTGTGTGTGTGTGTCATGCGTAGTTAACCTGTAGGTACGTATCATCAGTCATCACAGATTGGGGAAAACCCAACTTTAAATTGTGATTAGGGCTGACATACTTTTGAAATATGTTTATTGTTAAATTAAAAGTACTTTATAAACTAACTAGATGTTCCCGCGGTTTCACCCGCGTTTATCGTTACTGCGCCACCCCCGTGGGTCGTAGCGTGATGTTATATAGCCAGGAGGAGGAGGAGGTACAATTTTTTTAACCGAGTTTCTAAATAGTACTCTTTAGGTAAATTTTTTTGGTAAATGTTATTACTCGATTGATTAAGGTACACCCGCCATCTTGACTCTCACGAAATTTGACCATATTCATTATTGAGTATTCGAGAAATACATACCTATTATATGATTTTAAGTATTTCCATCATATTTTATTGATAACAACAAATTAATTTAATTGCTTCTAAACAAAAAAAGGAACGTAAAACTGAAACTCGAAAAAGCATTGTTTTGTATTTGCCTATCTATACTAATATTATAAAGCTGAAGAGTTTATTTGTTTGTTTACTTGAACGCGCTAATCTCAGGAACTACTGGCCCGATTTGGAAAATTCTTTCAGTGTTAGATAGCCCATTTATCGAGGAAGGCTATAGGCTATATATCATCACGCTAAGATCAATAGGAGCGGAGCACCAATGAAGAATGTTTCAAAATCGGAGAGTATTTTTTCCTTTTGAGAGCTTCCGCTGCGTGCGCTGCGTAAACAGTTAAAGTTTCGCAAAAATCTTGTATGACAGAATTGTTCCCCTTTAAAAGTTCAAAAAAAAGTCCGCGACAGCATATGTCTATCTTTTAAGGTTGGCTCACTATAACCATTTTTATGCTAACGAAATTTGTTCTAAAATAATGCATTATTTGCGAAGGTATTTTTATAAACATGATATTAATCCTTATCCAAATAAATACGTTATTCATCACGAGTATTTAATTTAAAACAAAATTGCCCTTTACATCATTCGATTTCAATGAATATCTTAAGAGATATAGCAGTTTTAAAATAACATCGCAGCAAAATAATTACCCATTACAGACATAGTACAAACGATGTTTCTCCTGGTTTATTCTGCGTGATTACTACTGGTTCAATTTGAAAAATTCTTTTAGTGTTGGATAGCCTATTTGTCGAGGAAGGCTATAGGCTATATAACATCACGCTACGACCCACGGGGGCAGCGCAGTAACGATAAACGCGGGTGAAACCGCGGGAACATCTAGTTAATTATATACATGTACAATATTAAATTCCGTTAGTATTAGAAAATACGCGTACAAATAATTTTAGTAGTTAGTTCTCTAAGCAAAATCGTTGGCTAGCGTTTTTCTTTAGATTAATAACTTCTTATTTCGCTATGTTGGACCACATAGCACAAACATCAGTATACAATATAGATAATTTTAATAGGATATATTCTCCTTACTATATGGGAGCTGGGATCATAATCACAGTATTATTCATTACGAACATTATTTAAAAAAACTCTTTTACGCGGTGTTTGCCGAGACACAAAAATAAACAAATATACGAAAGTGACAACACAATTTTGCTGGCAGCCCTATATCACGTTATTTGCCTAGCTTGAATAATAACATCCCGAAGCTTGGAGTCATAATCAGTTCAGCAAGAGACACAGAAGCACCAGGATAAAATTCCTCGATAACATCACAATCATCATTTTGGGTGAGTTACATTTTTATTTCTTGTATTTTAAATAATAATAATAATATATTCTATCACATACACACAACACCATCTAGCCCAAACTAAGCAGAGCTTGTACTATGGGTACAAGCTCTGCTTAGTTTGGCTTTGACTAAACCCGAAAACATTTAAGTGTTCTTTTAATGGAATTAAAATCCATTACAAGGTGCACGGATCTCTTGTTTTAGAGCGAGAGATTAAATCATAATCCACCACGCATACAGGTTTCGCCTCGATTTTTCGTGCCTTATTTATTACAGGTATTTTTTTGATAAGTCATAGGCCATACTGTGGCGCTGCTGTGGTGAATTAGCTACCTCTTACATGGCAGGACAGTATCTATGTGCCAAGTTTTATAGCAACTCGTTCAGCAATTTAAGCCTAAGTATGAAACATCCAAACAGCGTCACAAGCTTTCACGTTAATAACGGAATTTATTATACACCAACACGCAAACATCCTTGTTTTATTCATTTGTTGCACGTTACGTGTAACGCGGCGTTTGTTATTAATCCTAACTAATATTATAAATGGGAAAATGAGTTTGTTTGTTTGTTACGCTTTCACGCCTTAACTACTCAACCGATCAACATGAAATTTTGCATACAATTTGTCAGGGGTACAGAATAGGACATAGGGTACCTTTCATCCAGAAAAAATAACTGTTGCTAACCTAACCTACTTTACGTGAGCGAAGCCGCGAGTGAAAACTAGTTTTACATAATTATATAAATACGCGTCCAGACCTACGGTTATACGAATTAGTATCAGCTTACGTTTAACCGTATACTGAAAGACAAATGCGCACTACATTCGGTTTTGACGTGTAAGTGAGAACTCTCGCATGTTTTTATAAATATTCCGTAAAAGTGTGAACAAACATACTGATGTATTTGCAAAGAGCCGTATTCGTAGCGTTTGAAGGACCTGGCGTTCAATTTTATGAGCCACGCTGGGCTTGGGTTTTGTAAACAACTTCTTCGTTAGGGATTAAGCCCTGTGTCACAGGATGATTTATAAAGAAACACAAAGTACAACCAGACCCAGAAAAATTGTTTTTGTCCTTCTAAACCAGCCCTACATTCGTTTGTTTGTAACAAAACTTACAAAGTTTTGTTACAAACAAACGAGTAGTTATAGATGTACAAACTTATACCGCTACAGTATACATGATATATGAATCGTAGGTACAATACATTGTATATGACCGGACAAAGTAAACAATGCGAAAGTTATTTTCGTGTGCTTGTTGAAGTGGAGTTGACAATAAATTATTTAAACACCTGACCCTAAAATAAAGCAAATGATACGATTCCAACATGTACTTACCAACTCGCACAAGAAGCATGTATTAAATACAATTTGTAATACTTTGAAGTTTATAGTAGTGAGGACAGCTCAGAATATAAGACGACGACCACTATACTTATAGTTTGTTAGTGCAGAATCTATAAAACAGGTTATACATTTCTTCACAAATCACAATATAGACTAATGCAATGGTGTCTTCCTTGGCGCAAACTCGCGAGCCAAGTCAGGATATTATGTAAATACTCTGGCTACACGTTTCAGTAATCAATAGCATCACAAAATTTTGCGCTGAAACTATAATTATACTCTCGGTTACTCTATTGTTTACAGCTATGAGAGACAGCTTTTGATTTTGCTGACAGATTTTGATGAGAAGTGTGAACACGTTTGTGTGTCTTTATAAGCCATGGAAAACTGTAAAATGATTTATGAAACCGAGAGTATGAAGGCGCCTTTACGCATGTCTTCCTAATTTTATTGGAATCTATGTGTAGATTAAAGCTTACTATTTTAAGAGTTAGGTTACTTTGTATTGGGTTACAAGTTAAGTGTAACATGTATACTAGCTTTTTTAAAATATGATGCACTTTACCATAAAAAAGCTGCGGTTTATTGTGATGTATTTTTGTACGTAGAAGGATAAGAAATATTTATAAGCTAGAAGTACCATAACTGGCTATAAGTCACTTGTGCCAAATGAAGTTAAGCTAAGCTAAGTGAAGCTAAACTATGTACCTACCTACCCACAAATATTTAAATGAATACATAACGCAAATGACCTGTCATAATATGACGGTTTATTATGATGTTATCATAATAACCTATCGCGCCATTTCACAGCACCGTTATCATTGTAATTGCATGCGCTGATACGAGTCAAAGCTATACTCAGTAACGCGCTATCTTGATTTATCAAAAGCTGTAATAATTCTTTACATAACAGCTGGTAATACTTTTTTTTTCACTCTTGTCAGAATAGAAAATATTTTAACTAGACTTACTAAATCTAAAGCCGAAGAACTACCTAAAATATACAATAAAAATATGTCGACTAACTACAAACAAATCGAATTTTTATTATACCTTTTTTATTTATTTCAAAGTTCTTAAGAATACTTTAATAAATAAACGTTATTAAACATAATAACTATTATAAAATCATGGTTAGTGTAAAATGCTTTGGTTACAATCTAGTTATCGACAAAGCTCTAAATGTATATAAAGACTAAACAGATTCATAAAGAATTTGGCTCAACTCTTCTCATACTGAGAAGAGGCCCGTCCCCAGCAGTGGGATAGTATATGAGGAGGGCTGCTAATAGTTAGTTCTATTTTTTAAAACATGCACCTTGTTTGCCTTGATAATTAAAAGCCACAGATACTGTATAAATCAACATAATCGATCGTTAAAATACTATGTAATATTATAATTAAGGGACAAATTATGGCTGACCGTCTATTATTCTAGTAAGGTGAGGAAGTAAAGTTAAATGGCTCTTGTACTCGGCGCGGGCAAGATGCGCATATTGATGCATAACCGCAGGCTGTATTTGTATCGTGTAAACAATCGTAGCAAGAAGTACGCGGACTAGCGACTATCGCCTTTGCTGCCTGAACAAGTAATTCGACATATTAGAGGCGCGCACAGAGGGTACTCCGTGTACTTGCGCGAATTACTCGAGCAGGCGCATGCGAAGACTATTGCCTAAAAACTGTCGTACATCGAAACATTCTAAAGCGGCTTAACTTGCAACGTCTCATACAACGAGCAATAATCCGTGAATACAGCCCTCACAAACAGCTTACACATCTAGATCGAACCTTTACTTACACCGTGTTTTTTTTTCTTTTTTTTTTATTGTGCTCGTCAAAATGACCACACTCCACCTGATGGTAAGCAGTTGTGTGGTCTAAGAGCAGTGGCCTCCACACCGCCCCCATAGTAGCCGAGGCGATGTTGAGTACAGTAAAACAAAGAATTTTATAAGCAACCCAAGTAAACCACGAATCGTAATAAACAGAAAATATTCGACGTTTATAGCTCTGTTACTCACAAATTTCTTAGAACCAATTGAAATGTAAGAATTGCTAATGAGAATGCAAATATTGTTCCACTGTGCTTAGACGCATTGTGCTGCACGAACGAGTCAAACTAAATTCAAACAAACTTAGGGCCCATAAGACACTAAAACCTTTATGCTTAGAATTAGCATAGTAGGCATAGAAGCCTAGTGACGAAGTCATTGCACCATTGTACCTAGTTCAATGCTACGGCATTTCTGAATTTTCGAAGTTATGTATCTATTTGATGTTAATTATCACTCGCTTTAACGGTAAAACATCGCGGGAATACTTGACTATTTGAAATTATTCCATAACGTTCTTGAAATGTGTGAAGTTTGTCTAGTAGATCATTATCTACTAGACAAACTTCACACATTTTTGGCGACTGGAAAAGTTTATATCCCGTAGATAATCCTTTTTTTTTATTGACTTTGGTGGCAGACGAGCAAGTGGCCCACCTGATGGAAAGTGGTAACCGCTGCTCATGGACTTCAGCAATGTCAGGATACAGCAAAGCCGCTGTCTACCATGAAAGAAGAACTCTCTTTAAACCTCGTTTGAAGAAGGACATAATACCATAGCGCTCGTAAAAGGCAGTTCATTCCAGAGCTTGCACGTACGTGGGTGAAATGATCGCTGTAATTAAACTTATGTCATGTTTCTGTCACATGTTTTCGTCACAAATGTGAAGTGCTAAGAAGTGCACTTCACATTTAAAAAGACGCGAATTCTGTTGAATCAAACTATGGAATTAATTCTGCATTATTCATTAGAGATTACCATGAGCATCGGAGTAATGTTTCAGTAACGATTTTTTACTTATTTAACACATATCTAATCTGTCAAATCTAAAAATACAATACGTAATTATAATCTACTGTGTCTGGCCACCGGTGTGCCGCTGCGACTTAATAGGTTAAATGTCCCAGCGACGGCCAAATACCCTTGTCCCATAAATGAAGTATGATGTTTACATGTTTCTTGCATACTGATATGGCAAATTGATAAGTTACAAATTAATTAATTATAGACTAATGAATAATTATTTACATTAAATGTAAATCAAATTTTGTAAAACTATTATTTCGTCAATATTAAAGGGTGGTAAGAAAAACGTCTACGGTTATCTAGGTATTAACGTTTAAAGAGACGGCAAGAAACCGAAGTTTTGATTGCTCTAACGTGATCACTCATGCTATGCTTCATCCCAGGTATCTAGAGAGGTACTCTATGCAGAGCCTAGAAGCTCTGCATAGAGTAGCTCTCTAGCTACCCTAAAGTGCGGTGGAAAACCGGAGCGTTCGTGCAGTGGATATGCCATCGTTACCCGTTGGCGCATTGAGAGTGATGTGAGCAGTTCTAGAGAGTATAAATTTAACATCCAATCTCTACTTTGGTAGTTAGTGAGATTTATATTTGTAACACTTTTTATATTTAAAGAGGTAAATTGTATAATATTTATTTACTCTAATATTTATTATTTTATATTTATCGGTTCAGCAGGACGTCCAGTAGATGGCGATAGTCTGCTCGCTTTGCAAATCAAACTGTAGGTATAACATATATAATTATGTATATACGTATAACATCGACTTTCCTATTGTTACTTTGTAACCTAAATAAACACGAAATTTAACTCATTTATTTAGGAGTAATAACGTCTAAGTTTACCCACACATTACACTAATATAAAAATATAGGCATAATCTTTGAGTAGATACAATATACCACAACATTATAAAATGTTCATTACTCTGATTTTATATTCATAATAATAATAATAATAATCATTACAGTCAATGGTTTAATACCTAAGAGCCTCGACCACCACCTGCAGAGGCTTGCGTTAGATGGCTGGATCAAGTCCTTGATCCAAAAGGCAGTACTGCTCGACACGGCGCGTATTGTGAGGAGATTCCTCTCTCTGGGTCCCTAACCACCGGCAGCTTGGACCCTGTTCCCGATGTCGGTCATTTCAGTTTTTATATTTTTAAGTATGTATAGTTTTTATATTTATATTTAAAAATGTAACTATTAAAAAGAAAATGAATAAAGAGAATAATAACCTAACTTTAATGTTGTCTATCCTACAGACCGAATAATTAGTAAGTATACCAAAATGATCACGTTTACAATCATTCTTTGAAGCAAACAATTTACAAGATGTCGGTATGTTACAGATATAACTAGATGTGCCCGCGATTTCATATACATACAGCTTAAAATTAACATACATATATTTTATTTTCTCAATGGATTTACACACAATAAGACGAATAAAATAAACACTAAATAAGAGTTAATGAAAAACTGCAGTTTATGTTTTTGTTACAAATCGATTCAGCCGTTATGGAAAGTAGCGTGCAAAAATGCACAGACAAACAGACACAAATCCGTTAACGATCAATGTTTAGATAACGTAAGTAAGCAATTTATCATTTATGGTTTAGTGAACATTATCCTCCCACATAAAACATAATTGATAGTTTAAGGAGATGTTACTAGCATCTCGCCACATTTTCAGTCAATTTCGTCATAATTAAGATTGAAGATAAATTACCCAGGATATTTATGACGTTATTACATGCTCACTTGTATAATTTATTAGCTTAAAGTTTTCATCGAGAAATTTAAATTTAGTTTTGGAATAGTACCTATTAGACGGCAAATCCTTCGTAATAAAAACACAAACTGGCATACAGCTGTCATATTCATTGACATATATCAGTGTTAGACAGGTGGACCTTCGCCATCCCAAAAACTTCTGGTGTCTACCCCTGGAAGTTAATATTATAATAATATTCTATTCTATAACATACATACAACACCATCTAGCCCAAACTAAGCAGAGCTTGTACTATGGGTACTAGACAATGGATAAACATACTTATATACTTCTTTTTTTGTAAATACATACATATTATACATAGAAACACCCAGACCAAGACAAACATCCATGTTCATGCACACAAATGTTTGACTTGTGCGGGAATCGAACCCGCGACCTCAGCGGTGGCAGTCGGTTACACTAACCACTACGCCATCGAGGCCGACCACTACCACTCAAAACTTTAGGATTGTATGTAAGCTGTTTATGGGCCAGAACCCTTCTGGAAAATCTAGATACGCCAAAGGCCATAGTTTTAGGGAGACCATACGTTCATACATATTCACGCCTGTACTCCTTCAAAATGTAGGAAAGGTGTAATGACATCTGTATTTCCCACACTTGGCGTCCCACACTGTAGTATTCCAGGACCTACCATTATTTTTACAATGGATAACCAAGTAACATTATTTTCGCGTTCAATACCAGCTAACACAGTCGATGTGTAAAAAACCAAGCGTGCGTGCGATTCGCTTTCGATTTATCAATGCTGGCCAACTATAGGTGGGTTAGTAGTAATAATGCACCGAGTTTTCCTTGTATACCGCGGAACAAAAATTTGTAACGGTATCCACATGCCTCTAAAAGGTTTAGTAGATATGTAATTTTGACTTATCTACCCTTTTTTAGATACCAATAGGGTAGCAAATAAGCATGTGGTTTGCCTGATGGTAAGTCACTGCAGAATAATTTATGGGCGCATACAACAATAAGGAAAAGGAAACACTTACAGGTTGTAGAAGCAGTTTACGTTTACCTAGCTAAGCCAGTGCGTAGTTTTGCATTTAAAGTGCTGCCGCGTTTCAGGGATTATCCATGGTGCTATAGTTATCTTTTGTAATAAAATTACCAACTGTCAAGATTTGTTTAGATCAACAACGCTATTTCTATCTATCAAAACATCACATGACCTATACGACCTTTAGACTCTCGTAAATCAAAACGTATATTCCACTTTTTTGGTAAACAAATAAACTCAAAAACCATTCATTACCTACTGCTTTTAAAATATATTCGTTCTCTAATAAATCGAGATGGCAGAATAGGTCATAAAAAATAGGTCATATTTTTTACTAAATTAGATGTAAGATGTGTCTATTCTGCAGGCAGTCAATGGGTAAGTGATGATTACGCCTTTCTGTAACATGTTGGATAATTATTTAACAAGTGGTGCTTGAAGACATTGGACATGTAATCAGTAATCACAAATCTAAATTATATAAATCAATCTGGGAGTATGATTCAAATATCTATGAAATTGATTGTTGTTAATTCAGTAGCATAATAAGTGCGATCGCCAATCGTGAGGTTTCAGGTTTGACACCCGAATAGCAAGAGTCTGAATCTTGTTTTGTGGTTATGTTTAAGTTTTACAGAAGCCTGTTGACCTCTACACATAACCACCAAAACGTTGGCATAACTATCTCTGCCTACCCCTTCCAAGAGATTGGCAGTTAATATAAATGAATGTTATGTTAGGTACAATATAATTGGCAGCTGTATCGAACAATCTGTATGACTACAGGCAAATCGACCAACAATAATAGCATTGTATCCCAAGCTATCAGGCAACTGGCATCGCGCCAGATATCAAACATGCATACATTCATACCTTCTTCGCGGAGAAGGTAGGCAGAGATCTGGAATACCCACATTTCCAACACTAGGTTTAAGAAATGTGGGGCTTCACACAAAAAATATGCAAATATTTAGGGTAGGCAGAGATACCTAGATACCCAAATTTCGTAAACTATATTTAAGGTTCCACGTTATAAGAGGGCAAGCCTATCGCCATTTACCGGGCTATTTTGCAGACCACGTGCTCCAAACAGATAAAACACAGATACTTTGTCTTACACAAAGTCTCGTGATCGGTTTTGTTTTCGACTATAATATTGCTTTATTTTAACAAAAAATGTGAAACGTGACTCGAGTTATTTATTCGAAACAGGGGTGTTATGGTTGTATTCAAAAGCAGAAAGTCAATAGACCCCGACAAGAGAATTCTATTTACGTCCCAATTCTCGTGATGACGTTAAACATTTCAAAGTACCCTCCCACGCAGTTCCACGAAGAGGAAAATCTTACTTAAGGATCTACTTTTATTTAATACTAGCTTTTGCGCGCAGCTCCGCCCGCGTGGTACCTATATCAATAAAAAGTAGCCTATGTCCTTCCCCAGGTTTTAAACTATATCTGTGCCAAATTTCATCTAAATCGGTTGAATGGTTTAGCCGTGAAAAGGTAGACAGACAGACAGACAGAGTTACTTTCAAATTTATAATAATAATAAGGATATATAATATTATAATATCAATCTGTCAATTGCTTGAACATCAGACGTAATTAAAAAGCTATTGTGTCTAGCCGACACGGGGCGTTACAGCTCTAGACGAAAAATGGTAAAACAATAAAAAAGCCTGTAGCTGCTTCAAGGATTAGACAAATGTATACATTTTAATAAAATAAGCAATACAGGGAGTTATGTGTAGCGTAGGCCACTATGAATGCCTAAAAACAAGCGGATACTAAAGACATCAAAACTAACTATTCATAATTCACACAATGCTGTCCCATGTCCATCGTTACATGTGTTTTACAGGTGATTCATACGGATCGCCGGGCGAAATTGGTATGGACGCTTTGTAACAGGTTAGTGAGGCGATGACCACGTAGATAGGTAATATTTTCTATCTGATGATATTAGTTTTTAAGTTGTTTTGCACTAACTTTTTATTTTATTAGTCAGCAGCAGCGAATCAAAATTAGATCGTTCCTTTCTTCATTTGTTACCTACTGTAAAGTAACCGCTCATCGTCTACCGGTCTATGTACGTATATCGCACCCCCAGTGGAATAAAGGCGTAAGAAAAATATACTAACTTTAAAGGAAAGAAAAATAAAATTGTTTGATCTGATATATTTATTACAGTAAGTACTTTTATGTTTTATTTAATTTAATGAAACAAAGACAGTAAGTAAGACTAAGTGTATTTTTATCAAATTTTAATTCTTAAATAGTATTAATAAAATATTATGAATGAAAAAACTCAAATTAATTATTTATTTATTTAATTATAACGGTTGTACACCAATTACAATAATTAAAGATAGGAAAACATGACGCGACAAATGTTTTTTTTTGTATAAAGCCATTATTTTTTCGTCAAATCACTACGTAAATAATTAAGCTTGCGTATCTTGACTTGCACTATTCGAATGGGCAATAAAAAATAGACGAGCACTGAGGGTGCCATATGTGATTACTCGCATATTACGTAAAACGCAAGTAAAGAATCCCATTACCCTTATGGGCTCTGTTATACATCAGTTAAATATATACTTGCATCACTTGTTATCATAATGTAGATGTCGGATGACATAACGTTGTGACACCGCCGAGTCACCAGTTACACATGTAATGCAAGTGTGCCATTTTTATTGAAAAGATTAGATTGTTTACTGATCTAGTCTATATGTTTTTTGCTTAAATCGCTTGACAAATACGTGTTTTTAGGGTTCCGTAGCCAAAGGGTAAAACGGGACCCTATTACTAAGACTCCGTTGTCCGTCCGTCTGTCTGTCAGTCTGTCACCAGGCTGTATCTCATGAACCGTGATAGTTAGACAGTTGAAATTTTCACACATGATGTATTTCTGTTGCCGCTATAACAACAAATACTAAAAAACAGAATAAAATAAATATTTAAGGGGGCGGGCTCCCATACAACAAACGTGATTTTTTTGTTCGTTTTAGCTCGATATTGATAACGGCAACAGGTAGACGCTTGAAATATTCACAGAATATTTAGTTATATATTCACTTTAAAAATAAATAATTAAATTAATTTAAAATTAATATTTAAAATTTCACAGATGATGTATTTCTGTTACCGCTATAACAACAAATACTTACTAAAACATAATAAAAAATATTTAAGTGGGACTCCCATACAACAGACATAATCTTTTTGCCATTTTTATAGATAATGGTACGGAACCCTTCGTGCGCGAGTCCGACTCGCACTTGGCCGGTTTTATTTAAATAATAATAATTATTTATTAAACAAAACAGAGATACAATATTTTTCTATCTTATTTATGCAAATGTAATAAAAAATATTGTTACTTATTATGATCTTTTTAAGATAGGGTTAACGGCGATGGCTGTGCTAGTACATCCTGTGTGACTGTGTTTTTTTAAAATAGGGACGTTTTCTCTCGAACCCCGGTAGGTTATTTTGTAAAGAGCTAATAGTTATAAACACAATAGCCCACTGCGATTCGTACCAAAGCCAATGTACATTGTGTTTATTTATATAATTACAGTTACACTACAGTTGTAATGTATGTGTTGACAGCACGTGTCCTTTCTTGTCAACAAAATCATAGTCATCATTAAAATCGCTAATGTATTTTTTTTTATCTCTATACTTATATGAGTGGTGGAACAAAGGTTTTAAAATATGAAGAAGACACGGATAAAAGGTTATTGGTATTTTTCATTTTAATCTGTACCTTTAAGATATAGGACACGGCGCAGTAGGAGTTACAGTAGAGCTAATCCGTACAATCCTTACTAATATTATTACAATATATTAATGACTTTCCATGAAGTTGATGATGTAAAGAAGGACGAATGAACTCAGGCTTAGAAGCCAGCTTCAATATAATATGCTGCCATCTTCAAACAGTTATTCGTGGGTCACAACTTGCTATGCGAATGCCTAGTGGCTTTCTTCAGGTTTTGGGGGGTACCATATTTAATTATTATCAGTTAAGTGGTTCAAACGCGAGAAAGCACCAAACATTCAGTGAGTTTCGCCATTTGCTTCAATCATTCAGTCAAACAGCTAGTATACTGATTGAATGACTGCGTCCGCTTTGTTATATGCGATTTGTTAGTAGAATGTATAAATTATCTTTATAGTTAGACTGTTCCTATACGTAGGGATTGCTTACAATGGTTTATCAAGTCATTAAGAAAAGACAAACAATAAACAATGCCATATTAATGATAACGTTTATCAGTTGACGAATGACGATAGCCAAATTATTTATTAAAATTAGCAATTAATCATTTATTATTATTATTGTACTACAAAACTATGTTTAGTTTATCTAGTGGCGTTTTGTGTATCGAAGAACATCAGTATTATTTAATATTGTCTTCTGTCTACGCGAATGTTATTCATTGAAATTAAACTACTATATACGGATTTTATCGCGTTGTTTATTTGACACTTCATTATAAAAAAATCAAATCAATAAAAAATCCATATATAGTAGTTTAATTTCAATCAATATTATTTTTATACATTTCGCCGAAGGAGACAGTTCTACGGTAGAAGTTAGTTCAATGTATTCTGTAATACGAGTAGTTGTCATATGTAGACTCACGGCTGTATATCTCTGTAAGGTAAGACTATTTGTATTACATTTACATTTTGACAGTTATGGGTTAAGGCCCAGGTAATAAAAGGCGGAGCTATCGCCGTTTACCGAGCACAGTCCAAACTCCGTTCTGCTACTGCTGCTGCCCAAGAACTCATTGCGTGATAGGAGAAAGGCAAACTGATGCGGCAGTTTGCCATTCTCCGGTCGGGCAACTTTAATTAATTTTTTAAATGGACAATATCTACAATGTTTAAATTTAATATGTTGGTCGTCTCATCTGAATAAGGGTATTCATGAAATTGCAGCTTGTTAGTAGCCTACTAAACCTTTCACGGTGCAGTACTCGACACTCGAATGATGAATGGGTCGCTGAAAGTGAAACTAGCCTATTAGTAGTCTGTCCCAATTATTAATGAAAACCGGGTGCTGTACTGTGGACTAATACTAACGATTAGACTACTATTACAATTGGCTGAGAAATCTCATAACCTAGTGTAAATAGCAAGTACTCCTACGCCTATTCCATTTCCATAATAATGTAACAAAGTTACCGGGTTTATACTAAATGTCCACCCACGATTATATTATAATTGATCGCTAGGCATATTTACAATTCTCGTGACTATATACCTACGTAGAGTTTAATGTCTGTATTAAATCCGAAGTGGTTATGTCGTGGTACATTGCACTAGCAATAACAATGTGGTATATTGCACTAGTCAAAAACAGAGTTCAAACATTAGTTTTACCTTAACGTAATAGAGGGCAGCCTATGGCTATTATTGCAATTTTTAAAGTGTATTTAATTAATATCAATTCATTCAGTCTCACGCCTTTATTCCCGAGGTAAGTAGAGGTGAATTATATTCACATTTAGACAGCAATATTTGAAGTCCGACTAAATAGTATGCGAGTTGTTTGACCAGCATGCAGTCTGAAACTGTGCTTAGTGGACACTAGGCACAGTTTCAGACTGCATGCTGTTGAAAATTTCTTGGCAATACCCAATGACATTTCTCGATCTGAGCAAGGAACGCAACGTCACATGCATGGTGACATTCAATACCGCTGGGCCAACGAAGAAAATAAAATTGATTTTGTGGCCTACCAGAGATATATCTTTGACATAACTTCTGTCATAATTCTATCAACGTTAGATGAAACAATCAAATAGGTTATTAAACACGACCTATAGTGTAATTGTTAGCAGATTATATCAGCAAGCTTTAACTGGACTGCGCTATAAGCATAATGTATGCAATCTACAGAAAAGCTGAAACACCGGTATCATCCATCAACGAGATAAATAAGAAAAATAAAATGCAAAAAATTGCAAAATCCGTCGAACAGTCTAGAACAGTGGTCGGCAACCCGCGGCTCGCGAGTCTTTGACTCCTCGGCTGCGGCTCGTCCACGAAATTTTTAGTGCAGGCACGGAATATTACTTATTATCTTGCCTTATAAATATCATACCAAATTTTATTTTATTTGCTATTAGTTGAACTAAAACTTATTTGACAAGGCAAGCTCGAGAGTGTACTTTTAATCCTAATTATTTCCGTACTAATTAATGTGCCTGCTAATGCAAAACTTAAGTTAAAATGGCTCTTTGAATAGATTTCAATTGTGTATTATCTATATTTGGCTCTTTTGAACGACAAGGTTGCCGACCACTGGTCTAGAACAAACCGGTTGTTATGTTCGTAAGTTTGCATAAAATAAAAGAATTAAATTATTCAAAACATAACATATTGCGTTCAGCTCTTCAAAGGAAGACTGGGCTGTTGAGACAATAGAATGTCAAATACACAACACCAAATACGTAACTCACGTTTTATAATTATCTATATGTTAATATATATCATTATATCACCAAAGATATAGCCAGTAAGTGTAATGCACCCACATGTTGACAGCTATGTTTTAGATACCATGTAGCATAACTTTGACGCCTACCAAACACATTGTCAGATAGCTGTAATCAGTAACAGAACAAGAAGAAGACGGAACAAATTATAGCAATATAGCCATATAGCAATATAGTCACATTCTGCCTGAGCCGGGCGCCAAAAGACAGTTATATTCTGAGTTTAATTAATTATCTATGTTTTACTAAGCGGCCTGAGAAATACTATCGAAAACAAACTTATTTTTGCTGCGACTAAAATAAGTCTAATACAATTTATTATTACTAGTAACCGCCAAGAGTTATTTTGACCGTAATTCATTAAGTTTAAAAATATATGTTTTTACAAATTATATCTTCCTGCACTCTTTTCAATATAAACTTTAACTATACCAACTGTCTTCACGTTTTGATAAATCGTTATATATATTTCTAACTAAGGTAGCAGACATGCGGCACAGAATAAATAGCTAACAGCCTGTAGATGACTTATGGTAGCGCTTACCTTAGCCTACGAACGCTTCCACAATTCGCCACCACAGGGCAGAGGCACAATTCGCTCGTTTCAACCTTTAAAAAGTAGTCTAGAGTTTGGGTATTAATACTTTTTTCTAAAGTTTAAATGTGTATTGTTTTAAGGAGATTTATGTCCATGTTTATAGCACTGGCACTAGCACTTACATAATTATCAAATATGTAATATTACTTAATGAAACCAGGATAATATGTAAAGGAAGTTATACAAAATGGCAGCTTCTCCACACCTCTGATAAGTAAGGGGAAAACGTGAACAAACTTTGTTCTGAGTGTATCCTGTTACTGTAGCACAGATAAAGTGCCATAATTAGACTCTTGCGAATATATGGATAAGACACAAAAAAAAAATACATTTATTAACAGTTATGATAATAACACAACAATGCTACTAATTTCAGACACTTTAACTCAATTATTAAAATTAATTAATACAAAAATTAAAAAATACTTAACATTATTTATTTTTTTACCAAGTAACGTTTCTACGCTGTTTAGTAGAAAAATATATTTTATACGAGGTCACCCATGACCCCTATAGAATTTAGATTTAAGAAAATAATTTGTGTAGTACTAGGGATAACGACTATATTCTTATCTGGGACTGTACAAATACTAAAACAACGTCCTCGAGGAATTTTCCTGAACAAGCACGTATGGCTACAAGCCTATTTCAAACAGGAATCTAAGTGAAAAAGCCAACGTGAGGACTAAACCGTCCATGTTGTCCGCTCAATAAATATGCAGAATTATTCTACAAACAATCACGTATACTTGTCTGCAGTACCAGAAAGGATGCTCACGCGTTATGGATCCTTCAATAAAGAAGTCATGTTAATGCTATCAGCATAATAAGCAAAAAACTCCTGAACAAAGAGCAAGGCCATGCTAAGAAATCCAGGGAGTCTCCAACATAGACTCTTTATCATAGGAACACATCACAAGGCTGATGTTATGGAATCTTCTGTAAAGGTACTTTTACCATTAGGCTGCTCCAAATTGAGCGAAATCTGTAATCGGGTTCTCCTTGGCCTAACTTTAATAGTAAGTCTTGAGCAATTTTAAGGAGTGCACTAGTTCCTACACCATAAAATGTCACACAGCTGTGCCAAGAAGCATACGTTTTTCTGTTGGTGCACTTGGTGCCATGCAATGTTTAGAGCTAGAAAATAATAGACCTATTTGGACATGCACTTTAGATTCCTCGCAACACTTTTACTGCATACAAAGTACCTAATAATACAGGCTGCATAAATTGTAACTAAAGATGTATTCACATTGTACACATATTAGTTTTAATATTTAATACTTGACTGGAATAAAGATGACATTTTCATCTGTACTTATGAATTATACAGACACTTGTGTGGAGACTTCGGTAAAGTTTTAGTTATTTAATATGGGAAGGTCTTTACGTAGTTAATAAAGTATTTTCAAATGCGTGTCTAAAATAGTACAAGATCTCTGACAAACATTTTAAAATACTTTATTTTATATTAAAAAAGTAACACACGAGATTTTCTATTTTCCAAAAACTTACGAGGTGCTCATAGCTAAGGGTTTCTGCAGGGTCAATCGCCATATAGAAATCGAACTCTTTATGTTCAGCAGACTATAGTAATAGATACCCTAAAGAGTATAGGCCTCTACTCCTATATCCGCCATCGATGCACATTAATACGGAGTTCTAATAAACGTGCATCGATGATACGAACGTAACATACCTACAATATGTTACAGAATGGTATTAAAATGTCTAATGCAATTATTCTAGAGATTTATAATTTCGACATTGTACTCTATCGATTCTACGTTTTACTCATAGAAAACAAGTCTTAACTTAACTGAACGCGATAAACCATAACATATAATAAGAATATCTGTAAATCAATAAACATATTAACGACTTAACGGCTTTTGCAAACACATACCACACAAATATTAAATACATAGTCTTAAACATGACCACAGAGTTCTGCTCGATATGGTAAACTTAATAATTATAATACGATTATTGAACTATGAATAAGTACATTACAATTCTCAGTAACATCTAATTGGTTCTAAAGGTGGGTAAACATAAATTATATGTTTACATCTTTTTCAACTAAGTATCAGAATATGCGTATAAAGGTTGTTCGTGTGTTGAAGGACAGAGTGTACCCTAGCACATAGAGTAATTAAGATAAATACTTAATTCGAAGTAGCACGGGCTAACTACTACACGGACGGCACAATGGATGACTTAACACAAATGCGCAGTGTTGCGTGCTTGGTCCCTGCTTAGATCACAAATTTAGGTGAAATGGAGATAGCAAATCCGAGGCTGGGCGTATTTATGTCCGTTGTTTGAATTGTTAAAAGGCCCTGCGCGATACACATTTTAAGCTAAGAGCGAGTCAAGTCACAAACCACTAAAAGACTGTGAGCAACTCGTAATACAAATTAAAACTAGATATTATATAATCAAGTCCAACGGCATTAGGAATCGTTACGTATACGTCAACTATGACTCACAATACAACATCATACATATGTATCAGCTCAAGAGATTACATTTCACCATTCACATGCACAAATATAACTGGCAAAGAAGACAGATCCAGCTTGCATACTCCAAAGGAATACTCATTGTCATCACAGATAAGTTAGTCCGAATTGGTCATGCTCTAGTGTGCCATTAAACGAATGAGGCTATCACTGCGTGTTACTTGCAATAAAGAAACAAAAGCGACCTACCCCAATAGAAAAGTAAAGTAATGGAAATTATTAAGTACTTTATGCTTTTAGTCTTGTTTCCAGGCATTCCACAAATTGAATTCACTGCATGTCCACCATATTTACAGTCTGGACGACAGTACGGACTACTGCAATCGTCTGAAATGGTTGCAGGCGAGGTAAATACCGGCTTAGCGCTTGATTATCCGGTACTACGTAACTTGTTAACATACGTTAGCAGACTGACAACAGATGCTTTAGCTAGACTCTAGTTACAGAATGATTGATTGATTAAAGTCATTGTATACAATAGACTTAAAATAAAATAATATTACCTACAGCATATTTTCCATATAAAAGAAGAAATTATAAGATTCCGATCCGCGCTCAATATGGAACCGCCTTAGTATTTAATTTATTGAACGCCCAACGATTAACATGAATAAGAGATTTACACAATAGCGCGTTTATACAAGAATTAAACATACGACTTCGTGTTTTATATGACATTTGCAAGATAAGTACATAATAAAGTAGTTCTTAGAACAAAAAAATTAAAATACCGTAACATCACATTAGACATGGAATTATATTTTTAAGGAAAAATTACAACCGTCGACTTGAACGTACGATTTTAGCAGAATACGTCGATGGTTTACTAAGTTAACTACTGATTGCCGTTTGTCAAGTAAGTTATTCATGAATGGCTTGTTTGTGACATGTACATGCTATTGTTATGGTAAAATGTGACAGGTCTATCAATAATTATAATCACCAACGTGTAACTATAATTATGAATAAATGATTCATTACAGTTAAAGACATAGAAAATAGATGTAGTAGATTGCAATGTTTGTCGTTAAAGAGACTACCATTTTTATTCAGGAAATAAAAAATATTATAAGAGAATGTTGCTAACTTAACTATTTCTCACAAACTAAAAATACAACTCATTCTGTAGTAGCTAAACTAAAATTGTCTTTAGTTTATCAACCTCATAAATAAGTTGTATTTCTTATGTTTCATTGTGGCTCCTTGGGTGTCAGCATAGTTAGCTGAAATTGTATGTTCAAGTGCATAATTTTTCTGCTGTAATTTATCTTTTAATTAAGTACTTAATTTAGATTAATTCTTAATTCAATTAAATGTCATTCAAAATAGTTATACACAGTAAGTAATTATATTTAAATTTTTGCAGTGTCAGTCCATGCAGTTGGCAGGGAAGCACATAGAATCAACAAAGTAGATTTTCAATTGATAGATTGCATGAGGAAACCCAATTAAGCATGTAAAAATATGATTGCTAATATAAAAATATACACTTAACATAAGATGTTGGTGCTTTTTTGCTTGGAGCATGCAATGTGCATGGTATTCCAAGTAAGAAACAAAGTGCAGAAATCAGTCTTACAACAAAACAGCACAGTCACTAAAAAAGTTATTAGTTATATCACACTGCTGAAGTTGGAGACATGTTACAAAAGTAACCAAGACTCAACAAAATATGTTTTGAATAGGTAAATAATTAGTATGAAATAGTCATTTTATCACTGTTATGGTTGACCTTGCTAGACCTTAGAGGTTTTCCTATTAACTATTAGTAAGAGAAATGTAAATACCTAAAAGAAAATATGTAAATGTGACTCAAATATTAAATGAGTCACGCCACAACATAACATTACTATGTATTTCTACCAGTCAAAATATAGCTATATCTAATTTTTATACTGCTTATAAAACTCCAAATAAATATTAAAATATAACATTTGAAACCTAGAGTTATCTTAAAAGGTCATTGACATTTAACACATGAAGCCATGGGCCAAAGTTAGTCTATTAAATTGTCTGGCTGATTCATAGTGAGGTTCAGTGCCAAAATCTCACTATCTATGGCCTATACTAAGTGTTTATACCACAAGCAAATAGAAAACTGGAATGCCCGAGTGCATTATTTTATTATGTGGGTGTGCATGAGCCAATGAACTTACTCATGTTTTGATAAATGAGGTCATACTGTAAATAGCCTCCACAAAATAAATGTAACTTTCCATTCACACATTTTCATTATTATATGATCTTGCAACGGTGTGTACTTATTTAGTCATTTTGTACTCTGGTATAATTAATTCAAAATGTATTATGCATGCTTAATGAAATAATGACTATATAGTACTGTAGGGTACAGAAAAGCCTAAATTTGAAATGATATGACAACAATATACTTTGAAAATTTCCTGTTAAATACCATAAATTACAGAATTACACACAGTAATAATACTCTATCATTTGAATACTGCAATGTATAAGAATTACCTTTTTTTATTTATAATCAAAATGCACTTTTAAAATACACTTTAATTACTTTTTAACTTATCAATTGTTGGAATGTCAGACATAATTGAAAGCCTTTTGTATCTGACCACCTGTGTGCCCGTGCCCCTCTACATGTTAATCTATACAAATAAAAAAAATTGAAGTGTCTGTTTGTAATGTCAAAATAATAGCTTTTTATCTAATGCATATCAAAGTATATACGAAAATATCATTTTTTTTAATTTTTGTCTTTCTATCTGTTTGTTCCGGCTAATCTCCGAAACGGCTAAACTGATTTTGACGGGACTTTCACTGGCAGATAGCTGATGTTATAAGGACTAACTTAGGCTACTTCGATTTATAAAAAAAAATAGGGTGCCGCAGAGACATACACTTCTTAGTTAAAATCTATGCAGACGAATTTGCAGGTAAGGCTAGTTAATATAAAGAAATGGATGTTTGTCCATATTGTTTATGTTAATAATTTAATTGACTATTTTGTTTCTACTTTGTTTTATTATATCTTGCAACCAATTCTTGTTCATTATAGTGGCTATTTGCACACTGTTAATTATACTATTAAAAGTTTTCAGAAAAAATTTCAGTGCGGTGAAATAAGTGAGCTTATTTAAATATGCCATAAGACCAAGGAGGTAGTGTCTTTGATGATGTCTGGTGTGACAAGCGTTTCGAAACAGCCTAGGTCAGTAACTATACATATATTATGTGTACTGCATGACATAAAGTATAAAACGCCTTGTGTATCTTGTGCAAAGTGTGTATGTTAACTTAGTATTTAATATACTCTCTCTTATTGGCAATTGTAGCATAACTTATGGCATTTATTGATTTGCAAGCACCAGTATCCCAAAATAGAACTATATAATATAATATTAGGCAGAAGAACTATAATATAAAAAAGGCCAATAGAAATAGGAAGGCATTTGAAATTATGAATTTCTAACAGAGTTATGTATTAAATACTAGACAGTTCAACTATATCATTTGCAACATGCTTTAAAGTACATACAACTTACTTTGTGTGTAAAATTGATTACCACAATACACATGAAAGTGTATTATGATTATATTAAAATTTTGCACTAAATTCTCAAATGTATTGTTCGAGCAAGCACATAGCTGAGATTAAATGATTTAGAGTGTATGCACTCTAATGTGTGTTACAAAGAATCTAATTTGGTAATTTCCTCTAGTATATAATACATAATATATTAATACAATGGTTTCTGAATTTTTACTGTAATATGTTGAACTAAGTATTAGAGTTATCTTGATTATACTATTGTGTTTAAATAACCAAAAAAAGTAAAAGAATAAATTACCTTGAATTTTAAAATAAATGGTAAGTGGGTTGCAAAGACATATTTTTAATGTTCATTGCTCTATTATGACAAAGTATTATATGTTTACCACTTAGTTTATTCTTTGATCAATTTATATAAATTATACAAATATAAGGAAACATTTTTTTTCGGTTTCAAACCTGTTTTATAGTGGGATATATATTTATTTAGAGTTAGACCAAGGAAATCAGCACATTGGTCAAACTTTGAGATCAAGGTTAATAACCTAATATTAGCTGTGATCTTCTTTCTGTGATGTCTGCATTACATAATTTCTGTAAGTATAGTTTAAAATAATGTTTTTAGTAATATTTAGTTAAAATATGTTTGTAAGTCATCATGAATGTAATGAAAATTGTATATTTTATATTTGTGTTTATGACCATAGATAACAGATATGCAAATAAATACAAAGTTGGTTGCATGAATGTATTGACTATAAATAGATCTAGGAACAAGAAATTCAAGTATGTCTTGACAAAAGATTTAAATAGCAGTGCAAAGATATGAAATGTGTAGATATAAATGAAGGTAAATTATTATATTAGCAATAACTAAACGTACATCAAAAGCGTATTTATGTTTCCACAATGTGCGGCCAGCTTTTAAGATATAAATAGAACATTACACTCAACCACCCAGCTAACTAGAACATTGAAAAGCTTCACTGTACTGGCTGAAATGTACCGAAATCCAACAGAGTCGGCTATATGATCCGTTTCCTTTGCTTATTAAACGTGCAAACAGCTATGTGCAGTGCCTATTCGCCAAAAACAACAATGTATGGCATATTACATGCATGTCGTCCACACAGTTTACCTCCGCCGTTGTCCATGGCACTGTACGAATTAGCCGCGGCCGCGGACACCTCACAGCGGTCCTTCCGCACGCGACAATATCAAAACGCACATTTATATTAACTTCGTCATAGCTCGTTTCGTTTTATAACATAACACTTCTCACTTTTAGAGTGTACTTTTGTGAACTTTAATCGCACTAAACCTCACTTTTTAACTTAATACCGAGGAATTAACTCGCAAACACACACGATGTACTCCACAAATTGTAAACTATACACGTACCTCCAGCATGAATGATCCTATAATAATAACTGTGAACTGTTTCTTCGCTCTCGCTCGTCCAAGGAACTAGTTATCAAGGTCTCTTGTCTCGACAGTGTAGTTCCAAGAATTGTCACAGATAATATTGCGAACTCTGACACTTCATCAGCAATACACTACACAAAATTTAACTTTTATTTAATTGCATGTAGATAATATTTAATATAACTTGCGTATCGTAATGAAGTAACACTACTCCGGTGTGTGAACGTCAAAAGTCAAAACTAATGATACATCTTATTAGTGTGCGTGAAAACACAACATCACACTAGTAACGACTGGCCGCGATTGGCGGTTAATTGTCACATGGCGGTCGTGTGACGTATGCGGACGTAGCGCATGCGTAGAGTGAATTCAAAACTTTTTCGCAAGTGTGAGCGAGAAAGAGTTATTTGCTGCACCTGTTCTATCGGCTATATCATCAGTGGTTTATTAATTTCCCGCCAAAGTTAAAACAATTTTAGAACGCCTGACTATATGTAATTGAGAATGCATAATAATTATTATTGTGAGATAAAGAAGTAATAAAATTTAGTAAACACTGAGGCGTTCTTTTTAGAAAACAATTTTTGAATAAGTTATCCAGCTTTTATGCGTAATAATGTAAATGTACTAGTGCCTACCTATGTTCAAATAAATAAAGGGATTAAATAATATAATGACCACCAAAAATACTAATTGCACAGCAAAATATGCTTTTCTTTTATGCAGTTAAGGTGGCAAACAAGCATACGGCCCACCTGATGGTAAGTAGTCACCGTAGCCTATGGACGTCTGCAACGCCAAAGGCATCACTTGCGCGTTGCCGACCCTTTAAGAAAGGACGTGGGAATGAAAGGGAGCGGGATGGGGGAAGGGGGTGACTGGTCCTCCGGTACTCTCACTCACCGAACGAAACAACAGTAGGACTACTGCTATTCCACGTCGATATTCTGTGAGAGGGTAGTCCTTCCCCGGTCGAGCCGGCCCATTCATGCTGAAATCAGCGAGGCTCTACTACTCAAAAAACTTACTAAAATATATCAAAACGAGCACCTATACGCCTCAAATCACTGCATTCCGTTTCGGAAGTGTAAGGTTTGGGGGTGGTGGGCTTTGTGGGCCTGCCCACCACCCGATCAGATCCGAGAGGCAGAGTGCGTGTTCCCACGGGCGCCTGTGTCACGTGTCCGTCCCCCCCTCAAGGGTGGTACAGTAGGGCTTAAAAGTAGTGGTGCCCAAAGGGTAGTCCTGTTGTTTAATGGCCTGCCGTTTCATACGGCGCAGCGGGCCAAAACCTCGGCGGGGCCGCGGGGTCGCAACTGCATAAGAAAGTGATTCGTGCGGTCCCGCCAATTGCGGTTTTGTCGAGGAACACCGTGGTAGGTTTTAGTCGGTATTACCGGGAGGTCCATTATTACATCAATACCATCTCACTTTTACCCCGGTGAGTACAACATACCCCCCCCACCGCCCCCCCTCCCCGCGCGGAGAGGTATGCGGCAATGCATTCCCCAACGTAAGAAAAAAAAAGTATTTTAGGTTCCTTCTTAAACCCACCGAAAAATAGGAGCCCGGGGCTCCGTCGCGTCGGTCGTTGATCTCTTTAAAATATTTTAGCAAGCATATTTTACTGTGCAATTAGTATTTTTGGTGGAACAAAAGCAAACAATTGAGGAACACTTAAATACTACCCATAAATAAATATAAATAAAGGTTAATAATAGTATTTTATAGTTTACAGTACTTTTAGAGAATGTTCTCTGCACGGATGGCTTAGTGATTTTAGTGGTTACCTTGCAACAGCGCCAAGTATTGTGGGTTCGATCCCCACACGTGACAAAAAATTCAACAGTTAGTTATAATTATGATTATTTTACAAATTTGGACTTTTTCTTGAATATATAAAACGAGTTTACGCAAATTAAATATCAATTTCTCGAAAATGCATTATTTTCGTAATCAAGTCACTTTAAAAAAGAGATTAGTTCGTGTTCAATTGGATAGTCTGTATGAGACACTCGGCAGTGGCAACTAAGAAATAACAATATATTGACTTCTAAAAAATAATAAAATGAGCTATGAGCTCAATGAAGCCAAAATAATATTGTATATTGCATTGAATTGAAACTAGATTACGATTAAGGATATTTTAAATTTAAACTATTACTTTTTACGTTTATACACATTCCCGTAAACGTGAGACAATTTATATTGCAATAAAGTTCAAACGCATTTTAGTACCTAATTTTAAAATAGCTACCTCAAAGAAGATGACAGCACACTAATAATTTATTTACGAGCCCAATGTTCCTGGCAGTATAGACGTGACTCACACTGGGGTCTGAATAACGAAGCGTAGGCGTTTCAATTTCAGAACGATTCAGTTTCATTACACTCGGACGGTGACTCATCGCGTTACGCACTCTCTAATCTTATAAGAAGGAGAATAGATAATGACACATTTGGGTGGCTTACGCGCTTAATTTATTGAGTCGGAGCGGCACACCGAGGGTCAGAAACAATAGATTTTAATTTATGTCTGGTATTCTAAAACTTGTCAAATTAAAACAGATAACATACTTATATTTTTGAGTAAGTAGAAATAGATACCTAGGTAATTGCGGTGCAATTTTTTGCTTATATGACTTTAACCGGTTACCAGCCAGCAATGTGGATGGAGAATAAAAAGAGGGAAGGAAGGTGGACTTCATAGACAGAGTGGCGACCAAAACGTGAAGCAGGGTTAGATGATAAATGGAGTGCCTGCAAAAATAGCGTGATGAGGGGGAGCTCCTTTTAACAGTGGGTAGATTTTTGCTGATTTGTTAGATAGCAGATTCTTTAAAGTAGGGATGGTGGCAAATGTTTTATTAATGAAAAGGTACACAGCAATATAAATATAAAGGCCGGCTCAATAAAATGTGCTTAATCTTACGCCGAGTGCGTCACATGCACGTGCATACATCGAATTTTATCAATTCAGTCGAAAGCATGGAATTTAATAAGTACTTACGATTGTATAATAATAATAATAATAATACTGTTGTCACAAAATTCTCTAAACTTAACTAAAAATCACAAAAAAATTTTTTAGTCCTGTTACTTTTAGCGATTTCAGAATACGAAATGTCATTTGAGAGGACTAAACTAAATTTTAGTGATTTTTAGTTAAGCTTAGAGAATTTTGTGACAACAGAATTGGCACCATTATCTCAAGATAATAATATAGCAAATAAAGTGCCCCTGATGATAACATTAATAGATGCAAACTATATTTCGCTAACTGTGGTAATAAATTGGAGCTCTTACAGCATTACAAAATCACATCAAAAATGATTTATTCATTTATGTCACAAAGTAGATACTGGTAGAATGGGGTGACTTTGATAAATTTCGAGATGAAAACTATATTTTCTTAAAATATGTCAGCGAAAAAAAGCAAGCAGCAGCGATAGCTCAGTGGGGAGACCAACAGACTGCAATGCAGAGGGTCTCGGGTTCGAACCCACGTCGCGCACCTCTGACTTTCGGAAGTTATATGACTTTTCGAAATTATGTGCGTATTGATTGACAATTAATTATCGTCTGCTCCGTGCCTGGGAGAGCACGTTAAGCCGTCGGTCCCGGCTCCCATGAACATCTATGGCAGTCGTTATTGGGAAGTCAGTGCCCTCTAATATCCTGACACTGGTCTAGCCTTAGGATATCGTTAGTCTTCAGGTTGTGGAGGTCAGATGGCAGTCGCTCCGTGAAAAAACTGATATCCAGACAAATCCGGTTAGACTAGAAAGCCGATCACAAGTGACTTGGGAATAATAAAGGCTAGGGAGAAGATGCGAGCGAAAACATATACAAAAATATGTAAATATCGGTTTTGTCTGTACCTACCTACTGTCGATTGTTTTAATAAAAATATGTATTTATTTTTTGATTAATTTTCGAGAAAAAATAAAATGTCTGTGATCAACTTTAAACTATGATCGGAGAGGGGGGAGGGGTTACTTTGATACCCCCCTTTTTTATTACGGCGATCGAAAGTATCCCCAAACAGGAGCAAAAATTACACAAAATTTAACTTACATATTTTTTTTAGGTATTTTGTCGCAAATCGACACGGATCCATCCACAGCGATTGAACACACAATGACAATGATATACAATGCTGCCAGCCGTAAAGGAAAGAATAAAAGGATGCGTTGAGAATTAGCACAATTTAAGTTTAAAACTAAACTAAAAAACTAAGTTTTTATCAAAGTCACCCTGCGATTCAAAGTACTACAATTCAAAGTAGTACGTAGGTTCTACAGTACCTACGTAATAGGCTTATGAACGTCAAAGCTGGAGTATTCCGCTTTCGGCACCAATTTTTTCGGCACCTATGGTTTCGGCACCTAAGCTATTCCACATTCGGCACCAAGCAAAAATACCTATTGGTGCTGAAAGTGGAATAGCTTAGGTGCCGAAACCATAGGTGCCGAAAAAATTGGTGCCGAAAGCGGAATACTTCTCAAAGCTTAGTAAGTAACTAGTTTCTAAAGTATCTAAAGTAACATTTATTTTAGTTACTGGATTTAGGTAAAGGCTCTATGAAATATCTAACCTTTGAGAAACACACAGCCTCACAAATTATTTTTAAATCGGCAGTGCATAGAGGCTCCGTGGCTCCGCTTTCGTTGCACTTAGGTATGTTAAAAGAGCACTGTGATATTATGTATTATTCTAATAAATATCCTGCAATCTGATTAGATAGTCATGTACTAAAAAAACAAACCGTCGTAGCAGTCATGAGTCAGGGGCGCATGGCGGCGAGTCGACGCGCCCGCGTGTTGCGTGAGGCGCCGGTCGTAGCGCCATTCAGCCTTATATCCAAACGTTAATTTTAGAGGCCAGCCCTTTGAATACTAACCCTCTGTTACTAAGCACTATTATTTAATATTTACGCAATGCAATCGGCGATGTGTCAGTGTTGTAGAGGGGCACTTGCATTTCTGGAATACCGATCAATATTTAGGTTTATCAGGTACCCAAAGTATAGGATACAAGCATTGATATATAAAAACCCAACCGGTGTGTTGCCTAGATAATTATATAATAATTTTGAATGTTATTTTTTAAGACAATGTGGTGTCAAAGAAGCTTTAAGAGCTTATAGCTTGTTTGACACCACGAGAACGCCCTACGAGAACTGCTTGTTACCAAGCGGTAACAAGCAGTTCTCGTATCCCAGTTTGTAACACCTAGGATTTTCACAAGTATTAATCGTACTTAATACTCAAACGTGTAGCCTATTTTGCACAAAAAATTAAAGCTCATTATCAAATCATTTTACAATCTACCCATGAATGGAAAATTCTCTAAATGAATACTTCAAGATAGTTAAAGTCGTTTATTGCTAAGGCAAAAGTTATGGTAGTAACTATAAGTAATGAAAAGCTGCGGAAAGATGGCAGTTTACTCCTTAACGCATCAACAGACTTCAAAAGCAGATACCAATAAAGTATTGGTGACAATTTCTTTCACCCTACAAGAGTAGTGTTGTGCTTGAAGCAACCAAGTCGCGATTTTTAATTGAGTACACGGAATAACGGATTTAGTAAATGTTCGTTGGTATGTAGTGGGTCATAATAAGAATATCGTTGGAATTAAGTAACAGAGAAAAATTTTCTTTGCGTACATCATACGTCTCATACTTACATAGAATCACATTTTCCTAGGTGTATGTGACACCTGATGTGTACGTAAGTACGTATGTTTGGAGTGCGAATTCGTCTACTAGCCCATCAATTGTAAAAGATAAATAACAATCAAGTGTATTCGAGGAAAATATCTTGTGTTATTTTGTAGTCTCCACTTATATCAACCACGAAGACAAGCGAGTGGGTAGAATAAAAATATAGATAATAATGTCCTCCAGACCGAATTTCGGTCACGGCGGCCAATCTTAACGGAGACTGGCCATCTGCGCAGGAGATATTATAGTGCACAAGTATGGGCGCAATCACAAGTGCACTCATATTCCTAACCCTCAAGATCCGATGGGACGGTAATCCGACACGACCGGAGAGAGATCAGGCGCAGGACCAACGGCTTTACGTGCTTTCCGAGGCACGGGGGTGTTTAACACCGCCAACTTCCTAACTCCGGGCTGCTATTGAGATTTCTTAATATATACACCCAATAACTTTTTGTTGGCCTAACCCGGGATTCGAACCCGAGACCTCATGCACAGCAGTCACATTCACTACCGCTGCGCCACGGAGACAGTTATCTCATCAATCAAGTTACTAGTTACAAATACTACGTATTTACTTGTACGGAGGTGCATACTGATATTCTAAGAGGTTATTAGTATTGATAGCCAACAAAGGAATAACTACAGTCTTTGCAGAGAAGTCCTTAAGTAAACTAGAAGGTAAACTAAATCAACCACAATGTCCTTGCCTTCCAAGTTAGTACGTATGAATTTCTGCATAACCTTTCCTGTAACTGATAAAATATAGGTACAAAAATACACATAGGTTACATTGAAATGTGTTGTTCACCTGTGTTAGGTGTGTAAGGGTCCTTGCCCGATGCGTCACGCTGTCGGTTCGGTGTCGGCGACGGCGACGCAGGGGCTGCCGCCATGGCGCGCCGCGCGGCGAAGCCCGCACGTCGCCTGGCCGCGTCGCCACACGCCACCACGTCTGAGACACCCCTAAGTACACCGCATTGTTACTAAACATTTTTATTACGGTAACTTTGTAACTACAAGTTAATGAGTCCAATTAATTGTTTATATAAGTATCTAATTACCTCCAGCAGGAAACTATGAAAGTATAAACAAAGCAAATGAGAGAAATGTTAGATATCTATATCTGCTAATATTATATAGAGGAAAGATTTGTTTTTGTTTGTTTGAATGATTTAATTAAAAAACTACGAAACCGATTTTAAAATTTCTGTCTCCATTAGAAAGCTATACTGTCACCGAGTAACTTAGACTATATTTTATTTTAAAAAATCTGTTACTAACATAAACTAATGTAACCTACTAAGTATTACGCGAGCGAAGCCGCGGGCAAAAGCTAATACTTATTACTTACTTAAGAAAATGTTTCTAGGTATAAGATAAAAAAGTTAAAAACTTTAAGTAATGTATTGAAATTAAATCTAGGTACTACTACTTATTAAATGGGTTTGAGGCGCTCATAGCCAGTTGCACTCACTGATAACCGTAAACAATTAGCGAGGTTAACCTTTTGAACGCCAGAGTATAAACGCATCGCCGCGCCGTACCCACGACGCCAAGCCACTTTTTCTGTAAAATATCCTTCAGAAGTATAGGGGTTCCAAAACTTTATCGAATATCAACTGTGTTCTTATTTTCGTCTTAAATTTTCTAATAAACCCTACTCATGACACTGATATTTATTTAACCACAAAAGTAATGTTTTATTTAGTTTTATTGTTTATTTTTATGTTAAGGTGCGACGTATTTTTGTCATACATATGTGACGTTGACGTTGAGGGCAAGATTTCGTTTGTTACGTATATGTGACAATGGCGTCCATAAGGTTAAGCAACGTTGGGTGCGGTCAGTCTATAGATGGGTGACCGCTTAGTGGTATTTCATCTGAGCGTCTCCGTGCTTCGGAGGGCACGTAAAAAGTCGGTCCCGGTTGTTGTCAAATTGACAGCAGTCGTTAAGCCATGTCAGAGGCCTACGGGCGGCTTGAACAACTCTTGACAACAAGTTGGCCACTAACCACACGAGAAGAAGAAAAAGAAGAAGAATAATGGGTTGGCTCAACCCGGTCTCGCTGCGCTATGGCTCAGTCTGATACGTTTAATTACCCGTTCCCGTGGTCATTTCGAGATTAAATCTATACTATAATATTATAAAGCTGAAGAGTTTATTTGTTTGTTTGTTTGAACGCGCTAATCTCAGGAACTACTGGTTTGAATTGAAAAATCTTTTAGTGTTAGATAGCCTATTTATCGAGGAAGGTTATAGGCTATATAACATCACGCTACGATCTCCGGGGCGATGCAGTAGTTATAAACGCGGGTGAAACCGCGGGCGCATCTAGTGTAGGTATATAAAAACATTCTGAAATAGGTATAAATGCTACGTTGTGTAAAAAAACTCAAGTTAATTCTTTGACTACATATCGACACAAACATACGAAAGCTGCCTTTCCTATAATAAAGTTTGGTATCTTTAAAATTAAGAGGGTAATATCCGCAAGTATTGCACCGATCTTATGGCTAGCCGCACACACACAATAATATTGTCAATGCAAGATTGTCAAAAATCTACATCAATATAATTATGGTCCCACACACTACGCAATATTATTGGCAATTTTTCGTTATACAATTTAAGTCAGTCGCTCCACAGTTAGACTCATGTGCGCACGTTTAACTTAATGGATAGAAAAATAAAAGTAGTAACATATGACTATAATAGCAATAGTATGACAATGCAGTAATAAAAAAAATGGGGCAGTCTTTGGGGACTGCCGATAGAAGAAAACTTTAATCCTTGATCATAAACACAAAAATTCATAAACAAAAAAAAAGGTGTCGTGTCGGATTCCTGATACTCCCTTATGGTTTATTAAGGGGGTCAAAATTTCGTTATTTTTGCGTAGGACGCACCATTTCTGAGATATTGTTAATATTCTAAAATAATTAAAAAATGGAAAGCGTGGTAGCGTAACGAGGACGCGAGTTCTATGATTTTTGTTCACCCAAGAAGTGCTCAATGCGCCTAAAGAAGTTTTCACTTAAAAAATCATTTTTGTTCTTGTTTACTTGCTTCTTGTAATAATAATTAATAAACTTATCAAAATATAATACTAACCCGCGTTGTTTTTTTTACCGATTGTTCATCATTTGTCAAAAACAACAACTCATAATACGTTCAGGCAGACGGAACGTAGGATCGGTTCCCTTGCCCGATGATTTTGATTTATGAATCTACTTACATTTTTTTTTAATTTGTTCTGAGAGAATTAAGATTTTTCTTTACGTCTTCTCTTGTGCTATATTTGTTTTGATACTTTTATAAATTATTTCAAGTTACTTATCAAGTGCATTATTTTTCTAACTTTATCACGATATGCTTCGCTGGACGTATTCCACAATTCGGGAAACGTTTCCCAAGTTTTTATAAATAGAGACTAATCATGGTTTTTCTTGGGAGATATCAACAGTGTCAACACTGTTTTCGCTATGCATACTGTTTTCGTTTTCCATTTGGAACAATAACAAGGACGTCTATCTGCTCTGAAATCTTTTTCTGAACTAAAATATTGCCTCGCACCCGCACACCACAGTATTATTGAAAATACCCCTGCTTCCCGCCGATATTGTCGTAACAAAATCAGAATTTCTGGAAATCTACAATAATATTGAATAATACAGGCCGCATACACACAATATTATTGACAATATGTAGTTTATTGACAATATTAATGTGTGTGTGCGGCTAGCCTATAAAATCCTTTAACTACTAATACAAAGTTACTTAAGTACAATATAAATGATATTTATTAATAACATGACTTGTTTTATTTAAAACGAGATTCCGCTTGCGACTTAACTCGCGTGGTTTGCTATTATAATTTTAAAATAGAGCAAGCAATATTTTCCTTTCTTTTTAGCTGATGACTATACTAAACTTGGCAAATATCAATGAGTACAATCTAACTAACATGACCGGTATCTATTTACAGACAGATTGAGTAAACTCTATTTATCACGTGCTATTTCAAAAACTTAGTAGGTAACCCAACTGATCATATACTACCTACTTCCTACCCATGCATTTGGACAGTATACGTACCAGGCCAAGAAACGTTTTATATCAATCGGATTGATATAAAACGTTTCTTGGCCTGGTACGATCCTGGTAGATTTCCAGATGCTGCAAAAATATTGTGTAATCTTAATGCTATTAAAACTTTTTGGACACGAGCCTTTACTAATCCTTCAATTTATAAGTAACATGAATCGAAATTCAAATCATTTTTGAATCCATACCACCGAAATCTGACCTATCTGTCAATAACCGTTGTCCAAACAAAGCCATTTTATAAAAGCTCGTACAATTTTCTTTGCAAATAAAGTTATTAAACATTTAAATGCCGGAGCAATTACTGAAGGTGCCTCGAAGCGTGTCGCCGGTCGCGAGGGCTGGCGCCGGCGACATATCGGAACGGGAACTATCACGGGAAAGGCATAACTTGCAGACAACGCCGCCTGCGTAAGCTTTATATTCAGAATCCGTTTACCAAACTCTACGAGCCATTCTACAAACGGTTACGTCGTAGTCTCGTAGGCTTTAGTTGTATAATTTTGATATAGGAACTAGCTGCGCTGTCCCCTTCAGCCACTTTGGAAACTAGTTATTCGAAACCAGTTTTGAAAACACAATTATTTCTCTTTTATCGAAACCTCGTTTCCAATAAAGAAAAATAGTTGTTTTCGAAACTGGTTACCAACACAGAGGGTTGGATCTTCTTTCGGAACTCTTCCAATATAACATCAAACTCTCTTTTTGATTAGAAATCATTTTCTGGCCACTTACAAAGTCTAAAAAGTCGAAAATCGCACATTTACTTGACAAAAAAGTGTAGGATCTGTCAATGTTCCTTAAAACACTCATTTAATAAGCTTTTAGCCCATTTGAACCCACGCATAACACTATGGAAAATATATATTTGGAAATTTTTGAGAAATCGATTATGAAGCAGTCAAAACAATCTTGACCCTATCGATAAAAATATTACCTACCAAATATAATCGTAAATATGTGGGTTCATGTTTATAGAGATCAACAACAATATTCATTTATCATTTATGCATTATTCATTAACTAATATGGAGGTGACGATTTGATTCTTACTATTGGTATAAGACCCGACACGACACGCTATTTCGTAATGTCTATCCCGCAAGGGGATGAGTAAGATTTGCCATATTATTCAACAAGCTGACTTTTGTTTATTTAGCGTCGTCTGCGTGTGAATTTTATTGAATAAATCCAAACAAATATTATAAATGCGAATGTGAGCTTGTTTCTTACGCTTTCACACCTTAACGACTCAACCGACTATCATGAAATTTTGCATGCAAAATTTCAGTCAGGTTTACAAAAAAGTTTATTTACGCGAGCGAAGCTGCGGACATAATTTAGTAGATATTTTAAAAGTTAAGGGCGTGTGAATTCCTATGCGTGCGTTGTCAGCTTATTTTATACTTCGTATGTCTATGTATGTATATACTGTCACTCTAGTCCTTTTAACAGCCAAAGCAATAAGCGGCGAGTGGTGTCTCGGCCATGGCCACAGATAATATAATACTATACTAGGCCATGGCTAAAAAAGCACTGGCTAAAAACGTGACTCATTTTAGTTTTTTTGCACATAATAATAATCATGTCAGCCCTGTATTAAACTGTCCCACTGATGGGCACAGGCCTCTTCTCACTATGAGAAGGGTTAGGTCATAGTCCACCACGCTGGCCTAGTGCGGGTTGGCAGACTGCACATATCTTCGAGAACATTATGGAGAACTCTCAGACATACAGGTTTCCTGACGATGTTTTCCTTCACCGTTAAAGCAAGCGATAATTAACTATTTAATACGCATATAACTTCGAAAAGTCAGAGCCTTGGGTTCGAACTCGAGACCTCTGCGTGGCAGTCCAACGGTTTCCCACTAGGCTATCGCACATATTTATTAAAATATTAAGCTTACCATCAGGTGGAGTGTGGTAATTTTGACGAGCAAAATAATATAAAAAAAATATATATATCCTTAAGTGTGACGTATGGGTATATACTACAATTAAACACAACAGCTAGTTATTTATCAAATATATACCTATACTTAGGTGCAACGTCAAACTGTAAACCGACGTCAGAGAAAATATTATAATTATATTACATATAGCTATAGTCAGTTGGGAATTACACTAAGTTTCATGTGATCATGACATTAGTTTAGTTATTAAGACAAAATACGAGCATAAGGATAATAAACATAGTTCGACTACGCTTCTTAGTCTAATAAACCAAATCTAAAAACGCTTTGTTCGTCTCGAACCCAAAAATCGAACTGGTATCTTTAATTGGCAGTTGCGCATGTGTTAGGGCTTGAATTGCCATCACGAAAAAATCTTTAACTAAAAGTTTAATGTTTTTGACAGTCGTCTCCAGCCAGTACATCCCAAAAAGCAGCTGTTTCTGACTCCGGTCAACAAGTTCACGATCAAGTATTGCACTCCAAGTCCCAACTTGGCAAGGATCCGCAGCTGCTTGGATGAATATAAGCGCCTAGACACGCCTATCAGACCTACCAATAAGGCCAAGGCTTTGTCCATGGAAGACTTGACACCGACCAAACGGATTAGGATCGATAAGTAGGTAGTACTGACAACTTTCTATTGGCAATTATTGAAACTGCGATTAGGTGGTGGAAAGACTACTTCGAATATTAATAACGTCTTACACCTACCTACATACCTAGATTGGGTAGCTGATTTTAGCTGATTGGTCTAATTCAGAGTTAGTAAAAATTTCTAAAATTTTATGTTACTACTTGATATAGTATTGTCTTCTGTTTACGCGAATGTTATTCATTGAGATTCAACTACTATATACGGATTTTATCGCGTTGTTTATTTGACACCTTATTACAAAATTTTTGAAAACTGTAACAGTTTTCAAAAATGTTGTAATAATGTGTCAAATAAACAACGCGATAAAATCCGTATATAGTAGTTTAATTTCAATTACTACTTGATCTCATAGTAGACTAAATCAATCCCGCTAGCCTCTATGACATGGATATTTTATGAAATCCAATTAAAATGTTAGTTTTAATTGCCATGTTAAAGATATTTGATCAGTAATTTAGCCCATAAATTCATAGAAAGAACGGAGATCGCCCAGTGGTAAGATCGCCAGGTTTGCACGGAGCTGCGGAGGAGATGGCGGCTGCCAAGATCTATAAGTTCATGGTATTGGCAGCATGGCGACGCCGCCGGGACGACGTTCGTTGTCTGAGGAAGACATTGGAGACACAGGTGATTTTATATTTATAAGTATTACTAATTATAGCTGAATGTGCCAAAATACTATCGAGTAAATACGTTATTTTCACTGTATCAAAGGTATCTTACTCTGAAAGGCTCCGCATACAAATCTGCGCACTGAAGTCCCTACTGGATTCTGATAACGGGAAAGTTCGGCTGGCGATGCGGGAGTTGGAGAGACTCAAGCAGTTGTTGAAGGATAAGGAAACGGAAAAGTCTGTGCTAGAAAGGGTAAGCTTCATTTCTTCTTACTTCTTTAGAGAATATAAATGATATGGTAACTTTAAAGTTATGGTGAAGATTTAAATACCAGCGCATTAAAAAAGGAGTACAACTTTGCCTCCAGGTCCTTCAAAAGAAACATTGCAAGAGCGAAGTCGAAGCACATCGGTAGAATTGGCGAAAGGCTTGAGCGTCGTCCTTCAGGAACTCGTACATTCTGGTCTCTTGCCAAAGCTATCGAAGGAAATTTCTGCAAGCCATCCTTTCCACCTCTTCACATGGGAAATGATTCGTTGGCCCACGACGCAAAAGAGAAAGCCGATCTTCTGGGCAAACTCTTTGCGTCCAACTTGACTTTGGATGACAGGGGACAAGAACCGCCTACCATACCGCGGTGTGAGGGTTGTATGCCTGATATCAGGTTTTACCAACGCTCAGTGCGCTTAGCACTTCTGTCCCTTGATATCCATAAGTCGAGTGGGCCTGATGGAATCCCGCCCATTGTGTTGAAGATGTGCGCTCCAGAGTTGGCGCCGGTCTTAACGCGACTATTTCGGCTCTCTTACTCTTCTGGCGTAGTCCCGAGACCTTGGAAGACAGCATTGGTCCACCCGATCCCAAAAAAAGGTGACCGCTCAAACCCGTCCAACTACAGACCAATAGCCATAACCCCCTTTTCTCGAAGATAATGGAATCCATTATCAACCATCAGCTCTTACGGTACCTGGAGGGTCATCAGCTGCTTAGTGACCAGCAGTACGGCTTTCGTAAGTGTCGGTCAGCTGGTGATCTTCTAGTATACCTGACACATCGTTGGGCTCAGGCGATCGAGACAAAGGGGGAAGCCTTGGCGGTCAGTTTGGACATAGCGAAGGCCTTTGATCGTGTTTGGCACAAAGCGCTTCTTTCGAAGCTCCCTTCCTATGGGCTTCCCGAGAGATTATGTGAATGGGTTACTAGCTTCTTAGCAGACAGAAGCATTAAGGTCGTAATCGATGGTGAATGCTCTGACTCCATGTCTGTAAATGCTGGTGTCCCGCAAGGCTGTGTGTTATCGCCTACTCTGCTCCTCCTCCATATCAATGACATGTTGCAAATTAGCAGCATTAATTGTTATGCGGACGACAGCACGAGCGATGCTCTTTATACCGGCCGCGCTAACATCTCTCGGGAAAACGTCGTTGAGAGCCGAAACAGACTTGTCTGAAATTGAGACCGCTCTTAAGAAAGTCTCGGATTGGGGCAGGCTTAATTTAGTCCAATTTAACCCCACAAAGACACAAGTCTGCGCGTTCACTGCAAAAAAGCTGCCGTTGGTCGTATCTCCTCGTTTTGAGAACATCCCCATAACTGCCTCAACCGATATTGGAATTCTTGGTGTCGATATATCGAGCGAAGTCCAGTTCCGCGGCTATTTAGAGGGTAAGGCTAAATTAGCTTCAAAAAAGCTTGGCGTGCTCAACAGATCGAGACAGTATTTCACACCGGCCCACCGCCTACTACTTTATAAGGCGCAGGTTTCGGCCTCACATGGAGTACTGTTCTCATCTTTGGGCAGGGGCACCCCAGTACCAGCTTCTCCCTCTAGACCGCATTCAACGGAGAGCGACTCGAATCGTCGACTGCCGGGATATTTCAAATCGGCTAGACCCCTTGGCACTGCGTAGAGATGTGGCCTCGCTATGCATCTTCTATCGCTTATACTATGGGGAGTGTTCCGAGGAATTGTTCGGAATGATCCCTGCCGCCTCTTTTCGCCATCGTCCTACGCGACAGCATTTTCACTCCCATCATTTAGATGGTTGGCAGTCCACAACTGTGCGTTTCGTAACTCCTCTGGTGTTGCTGGTGTCCATGGATGGCGGTAATCGCTTACCATCAGGCGATCCGTCTATTCGTTTGCCCCCGAATCCATAAAAAAAAAAAAAAATATTTTATATAGATTTTTAAAAGCAGCGCGTTGATAATTGCTTGAAATTCTTTTCTGTTTATAGGAGAAACTTGCTTTAGAAGACGATGTATGTGCAGCTGAGGATCGTGCTTCAGAGATAAGTATCGGTAAGACAAAACAAGTGATGATATAGGCATATAATTACATTTCTAAAACGAATCTTTGAAGGTCTTTTGGTTTGTAGGTTGGCGCAACTGCCGCAACGAATTAGAAGGTGTGCGTGCTGCCATGTCAGTATGTGAACATGCGTTAGCTATGGAAAGAGCTGCGCATGCAGAGACTAGGTCACAGCGAGATCATGCGTATGATAGGGTAAGATTTAATAGTTTGTTGCCCTTGTTATAAAAATATTTTTGTTGGAGACAGACGATACATCTCTGCAACGGAAACTAGGATATTAAATTTTACGCGACGTGCGAACTCGTAACAATCGTTTAGGGAATTCTGTCGATGTAAACCATTCTACAGCCATGCGAAAAAGTTAAATAACCTTACACGAATATACTAATTAAATTCTCAATAGAAACGAAATCATGTTTAATCCATTGCTAATATTTACCCTCTTATCCATATGGTTCCTGTACTAATAGTTCCAATAAAGTATTATTAGTACAGGATTCTAAGTCCAGTACTTAGCTTTACTCTTTACTGCATTCTAGACTGAGTGCTGTTGTATATCTTTGCACAGTTGGCGATCTTAGAAGAAGATTTGGCACAACACGAGGATCTGTTGTCGGCTGCAGAGGCTGAAGTGAGGGCTTTGAGGCGAGACGCTGATGACAAGCAGAAAGAGTTGGAGGAGACCAGCAGGCGACTACAGCGTGAGCATGAGTAAGTTAACCTATAGTTGCGGTTAGAGCTGGCAGCATTTGAAAGAAAACGCATAAAATATATAAATTTTGCCAGATGCAAAGATGTTTCATTCAAACATTTGTGTGCATGAACATGGATGTTTGTCTTGGTCTGGATGTTTCTATGTATAATATGTATATTTTTACAAAAAAAAAGTATATATGTATATTTATCCATTGTCTAGTACCCATAGTACATGTTCTGCTTAGTTTGGGTATAGATGGTGTTGTGTGTATGTGGTAGAATAATAATATTATTATTATTATTAATATTTTGTCAAAAAGAAACTCTACTTATCTCTGACTTTTGTTATGTGCTTTTTATATAGTTACTTATCGCTCGCTTTAACAAATCGTAACGAAATCTGCATGTCTGAGAGTTCTCCATAATGTTCTCGAAGATATGTGGAGACTGCCAACCCGCACTAGGCCAGCGTGGTGGACTATGTCCTAACCCTTCTCACACTGAGAAGAGGCTCGTGCCCAACAGTGGGACAGTTTAATACAAGGCTGCTATTATTAATTTATTATACAAATGAATTAATATTCATTTGTATAATAGGTATATAGGTATGTGTAGTGTGACTGTGAGCCACAAAAGGATGTTCCGAGTCAGGATGTTCTGTGTCCGTTGTTTGAATGTTTGTAAAGCCCCCGCGATACAGGCAATATTCCTGGTGAATGAATGTTGGATACCTGACGGAGTGTGCCCGATGCAGAGCGCGTGAGCGTTGCGCGCGCGAGTGCGCGTCGCTGGGCGCGCGCGTGACGGCGGCGGCGCAGGAGACGGGCGCGTTGCGTGCGGAGCTGGGCGTGCTGCGCGACGAGCTGGCGCGCCTGCGCCACGAGCTGCACCTAACCGCCGAACAGCTCGACTGGTGGCCCAAACCACTCACCAGGTCATACATACTTACATACTTATAAGTTGCGCGCGCGAGTGCGCGTCGCTGGGCGCGCGTGTGTCGGCGGCGGCGTAGGAGACGGGCGCGCTGCGTGCGGAGCTGAGCGCGCTGCACGACGAGCTGGCGCGCCTGCGCCACGAGCTGCGCCTCACCGCCGAGCAGCTCGACTGGTGGCCCAAACCACTCACCAGGTTGTACATACCTACCTAGGTACATACTTATAGCTAAGGTATTTCACATTGTCATTTCAATGAGAATAGAACGTCTCTGTAGTTCTGCATAAGTGTGTTTAGTTTTAATTAATATCGTAAAGATCGTTTTATACATGTTCACATTTCAGCCATCAGTCAGACCAGAAAATATATGCATATAAATATATTTTTGTAATTTAAATTGATTACCTAACGGTTATAAGCTACATCTTTTTAGTCGCAACTAAAATACCCACGATACTAAACTAATAAAGACATTCCTGCACTTAAACCTCCATATTTTTATTTTATTTAATATTTTCTTTAATGACATTCACACATGCTTTCAAAATTCATCATTTCTACTCTACGCAGACGATATGAAAATTTTCAAAAATATAAACAATGTTGAAGACTGCTACTCTTTACGACAAGATCTCGTAAGACTTGAAAACTATTGTCAGCTAAATAATCTAGAACTCAACGTAGTTAAATGTTTCACAATTAGGTACATTCACTCGCAAGAACAACAGCATACCCTACACATACACTCTAAAGAATGACCATCTGAAACGTGTAGATTACATACGAGATTTAGGTGTGATACACGACTCTAAACTTACCTATGAGAAGCACATAGATTACATAGTCAATAAAGCTAACAAAGCCATGGGGTTTTTAAAAAGATCTTGCTCCCAGTTCACGGATGTCAAAATAATCAAAATATTGTTCTGTTCCTTTGTCCGTAGTTCATTAGAATACTGTTCGGAAGTTTGGAACCCTATGTATGACGTTTACATTTCTAGATTGGAATCTATCCAGCGAAACTTTACAGGATACCTTCAGTACAGGTGTAAAACCCGCGATCGTAATTATGAATCGAGGTGCAAAAGGTACCATTTATTACCACTTACGAAGAGAAGGAGTATATCAGATATCTCTTTTCTCGTTAAGTTAGCACAATATCTTACATTGACGCCCCACAACTTCTCTCCAAGATTCAGCTACGTGCCCATACTAGATCTGTTAGGATACCTTTTCTTATTCTTAACGTCCCTCGCTGCAGCACAAATTACAGACAAAAGTCTTTCTTTTTAAGATCCGCTAAGTGTTACAATAAATTGGTTGACTTCTCTGAAGTTAACTTATTTACTACTAAGCCGTATATATTTAATCAAATACTTGCCAAACATTGGTACGAATTGGTTCAATAACTGTTTAAATTGCACTTCACGACGTATTATTGTATATGTTTTGTTACTGTTATAGTTTGTATAAAAATCCTTTTATTACTGTAATATTGTAATCAATTCTTTTTTTTATTTTTATAAACAAGTAAGCTCTCTTTGTTATCTAAATGCGAAAACATGTAATTGGTAGCTAGTTATATTATTTGTTTTTATCTTTAAGTTGTTAATACTGTTTGTTTTCCAATTATAATAAAATAAAAATAAAATATATAAAAGGATGAAACTAAATCTGGCTTAGGTAGGTACTTATGATTCTTCGGGTAGATAGGGAAGCAGACGAAAAAGAGGAAAATGATGTGATAGAGAGAGTCAGTCTACGTGTTAAAAAACATTAACGAAAATAATAAGCAACCTAATTGAATATAAAATATTTGTCATTGATTGGTTTAACTTAAACCATAAATACATTCTCCACTTAGGTTTCAGTTTATTTTTATTTATTTTTAATTAAATCATTCATTGTAAAATTAATCATTAGAAAACTAATGCGCTTGACAAGCTTATATTAAGACAAATTTAAATATTCGATATATATAAGTAGGTACCTTAAATCCTAGGTTTAAACCAATAAGCGGCTTGTGTGAAATTTTTCAACGAGCAAGAAGTAAATCTATATGCTCAGCGTTGAGAGAGCGCAATGCGTGCGTCGTAGGCGCCTGGTGCAATTGTGCGAGCTACGTAAACTTATCAAAGAGGAAATACTTACTAAGGTTGGATAACTTTCAGACCAGTAAGTCCCAAACTTTGAAAACACGTCAAGAACTTAATTTCTTTTTGACAGAATGTTGGGTGCAGCGCGCTCGTGGTTCAGATACCCCAAGACTGTCCCTGAGGCGTTATTGTGGACGCTCATCCCCGCCAGACATGGATGTTAGACTAATATCTTAACTGTATCTATTATTTAGTCATTAACTCTTTCTACTTGTCTATACCATATTATATTGCGTAATACAAAGGTGCAGTCATATTTAAAAGTTATATGATTGAATTTAAACAATAATCTTAAATTTAATATTTAAAATTATTTTTAAATATAAGAGGTAGACACTTTTGTTAATATTGTGTGATTTTTAGATGTGACCGCACATTTCTGATCTTTGTAATTGTAGCTATAATTTGCCTATTTGTATTGTTCTCACTCAGAAATAAACGTTCAGGCACAAGGGAGCTGCACGGCAATTACGTAACGCAATTCTTCCGATTTTCACGCCTCTCGTTACGTGAATTAGTGTTTGCCCCAAAAGAGCAATAAATCTGTTTCAAAACTGGGCTAATGTAGCCCTTCCACATTTTTTAATATTTACGAGGTAGGTTTGGTAAGTATTTTTTTGTAAGGTTATTTAATTAATTTGTATTTCGTTTTAGGTGGTTTTATACTTGGTAAGGTTTTAGATTTCTAAGTGATTATTAATATTTGATTATAATAAATGTTATGTTCGTATAATAAAACAATTGGTTTCTTTTTGTATTAAACAAGTGTTCATATCCATAAATGTCATTGAAATTGAAGCAGCTAAAACGATGATACTATTTATTCTTTGGATTTTGTTTATACGTTTTTTTCTAACTTGTTTAAGGTACCTAGATACCTATCCCCGTGGTACAACTAGTTGGACATTATTCCACCGTTGTATTACGAGTTATAATAATAAATAGCATAAATGTTACAACAGTTGAACCATGAGTAACTTTACTTCCTCGTGGTACAACCAGTTGAACATCGCAGTTGTACCACGGGTCGGGAGCGAAAATTACCACACTCCGCCTGATGGTAAGCGATCATGTGGCCTCCACACCATCCTCATAGCAGCTGAGGCGATGTTGAGGTTTCTCTCCTGACGGCCTAAGAAGGAGCTTTTTCACGCCCCGCTTAAAGGACCCAGGATTGAAGGAAGAAGGAAACACGTGCCTTGGCAGAGAATTCCATGCCTTGATTGTTCGGCACAGGTATGAGGACACAAACTTGTTGATGCGCGCTCTAATCGACTCTACCGTGTAATGATGGGAGCCCAGCACGTGTTCTGGATAGGAAAGGGGAGGGCGGGATAAGGTGGAATAACTCTTTAAAGTACTCCTCGTATTATATTCTGTAGAAACATGCCAAAGAGGCGATGTCCCTACGGAGTTGCAGAGGTTCCAGTAATCTCGTGACCTCTGGATCGCCGATGATACGGACAGCCAGCCGCTGTAACCTGTCGAGAGCGTCCAGCAAGTACTGCGCGGAGCCATCCCAAAGATGAGAACAGTATTCCACGCAAGGGCGCACTTGCGCCTTATACAGTAGGCACAGCCACCCAGGCGCGAAGAACCGCCTCGCCTTGTCCAGAACTTCGAAAAATAGGCCGTAAAGCCGCATCGATACTAATGTAAACAGCAGCACATCAATGTCGCCATTAATTAATTGCATTTGTTTATGCATTATAATAATATATTTATTACGTTCCTTGACGTGTTTTCGCCTGTTGTTATATGGGTTTGTTGTTAATGCGTTAACAGCATAAAAGTGGCTTCCTGCTTAAGCACAGCTAAGCATTTATTTACAGTCTGAGGTCTTCTTTTGAAGCAGTTATTAACATACTCATTCCATCCCTCACAGACGTTGATCGTCCGATGCCGCTCACCGAAACAGCACCAACAGTATATTGTCATCTCATCTCAGTGGTGCAGATGTTTCGCTTGCACCATTAATAGTGCCGAATGGTGTGAAACCGAACTAACAAACTAATTAGTCTCCACTGCACTTCACCATTAATGGTGCAGGTCAATGATGCATACGGTACAACGGGTGCATAACACAATACTTACGTAGGATGGCAATAAGTACCTACTTTTTAGCATTATTTTTTTATATCGACGTCCCCCACATGAGTAGGTATTTTCTCTTGTCCCACGATTAATAGGTCACACAAAACTTTACTCCTTTGTAGTAACCGAACTTACAATGCTCAACATACCTACTGGCAGCGGCAGAACATGATCAATCGGTCATCGTGGTCCCACTAACTTATAACAACAGTAAGAACAGTACAGTATCAGTATAAGAACAGTACAGAACAGTATCTGTTGTTTCGTTCGGTGAGTGAGAGCGCCGGAGGCCCAATCACCCTTCCCTTCCCAAATCCCATCCTGCTCCATTTGCCTTTTCCTTCCAGTAGGCAGCGACTTGGTTGTTTTTTTGACATTGCTTCTGTAATGCTAAGAAAACAGCTATGTGTATGAGCCACGGTTCTCACTTACTATCAGGCTGACTTCCGATGAACGCAATCCTAATCCTAACTAATCCTTACTAATATTATGAATTCGAAAGTAACTCTGTCTGTCTGTTACCTTTTCACGGCTAAACCACTCAACCGATTTAGATAAAATTTGGTACCTACAGATAGTTTAAAACCTGGGAAAGGACATAGGCTACTTTTTATTGATGTAGGTACCACGCGGGCGGAGCCGCGCGCAAAAGCTAGTATTATAAAAGCGAAAAAGTGTTTACCTTTTCACGCCTAAACCACTGAACCGATCATCCTGAAATTTTGCATATACGTTGACAGGTGTACAGAAACGAACATAGACTACCTTTCATCCCGAAATAATTACTGTTCCCGAGGAAAACAAAAACGTTCTTATGATAATAATAGATGGCGCCACGTGTCTTTCGAATCATGATTGAATTATATTATTATACAAGCAGAGTACAACCCGAATTTATTGTCAAATTCTAAATTAACGCGAGCGAAGACGCGGGCAAAAGCTAGTAAAAAATAAAAAAGACGATTAAGACATGATTCAGCCTTTAATAAACCGTACCAATGTAATCCTGTACCTATAAAGAACTAGGAATTACTTAATCCTTCAAAATCTCTTGCTTCAGTCTTTCTGACGCTTATGCCATCTGCACAGTTCCCTGTACAAGTATTATTATTCAATGTGAGCGTATGGATTGAGGAGCCACTTCAAATTTTAAAAGGAAGCTCCTTTTGTACGCACTTCTCATAACTTATTTGCCCACACTCTATCATGATCACATTGATCCAGGGTCGCATGAGCTAGATATGTTAACCCAATTATGAACCTCTAATCGTCCTTCTGGATTGCTTGTTGAGATATGTTGTGTTGTTAATTCTGCAGCAAGATTTTGGAAATTCCGTGTAAATTAGGGTGAGCGTCATTAAAATATAAACAAATCTAATGAACCATTATTAATGAGGTAGGTATGAGGCAATTTCATTTTATTAAATTTGCTTGTTTTAGCATGAATGGCGCAGCTCAATTAGTAAGTCTTACCGTCTCTTAGATATAGCAGTATCCATACGGTTACGTTTCGTTTGCTGAGTGAGAGCGCCGTAGAACCAATCATCCTCGGTTTTCCCTCCTTTTTACCCTGGGTGGCCACGTGCGACTAATGGCCTCGATGCTAAAAACTCATTCTCGACTACACTAAATTAACAAAACTAGTATGGAGGTAGTTATAAGTGGAAATAAAATTCCACTCAACCCAAACTGTGACGTCATGTTATGGAAGAGGAGAAAAATCCATTCGTCCTTACCAGGGAAGACTACTGGCTATAGGGATTAATGGCATAGACCGTCGTTCCAAATGATGACTATTAATGGCATAGACCGTCGTTCCAAACGATGACTATTAATGGCATAGACCGTCGTTCCAAATGATGACTATTAATGGCATAGACCGTCGTTCCAAATGATGACTATTAATGGCATAGACCGTCGTTCCAAATGATGACTATTAATGGCATAGACCGTCGTTCCAAATGATGACTATTAATGGCATAGACCGTCGTTCCAAATGATGACTATTAATGGCATAGACCGTCGTTCCAAATGATGACTATTAATGGCATAGACCGTCGTTCCAAATGATGACTATTAATGGCATAGACCGTCGTTCCAAATGATGACTATTAATGGCATAGACCGTCGTTCCAAATGATGACTATTAATGGCATAGACCGTCGTTCCAAATGATGACTATTAATGGCATAGACCGTCGTTCCAAATGATGACTATTAATGGCATAGACCGTCGTTCCAAATGATGACTATTAATGGCATAGACCGTCGTTCCAAATGATGACTATTAATGGCATAGACCGTCGTTCCAAATGATGACTATTAATTGCATAGACCGTCGTTCCAAGTGATGACTATAAACCTATTATAATATGCAGAATATAAACAAAGAAAATATTATTATTAGTCGGGGAAAGTCTTACAAATTAGTAAAGTTTAATAGGTAGGTATATAGTAATAGTAGCCTTTAAAATTTTGTAATAAAGTGTCAAATAAACAATGCGATAAAATCCGTATATAGTAGTTCAATTTTAATTACTACTTTCAAGCTTTCCTATCTTCCTTATTTCATCATCTGGATTACCAAAAACCTGCTACTCTAAGCAATTGATGCTTAGAGTAGCAGGTTTTTGTAAATTAGTATATTCAATCGAACGCATTTATTCTAAAATTTGTTTTGTTCTTGCGTACATAAACTGTTGATGGTTCAATATAAGAAAATTATAGTATTGTCTGTCACAAAAACGGAAACGATTGTTTAGAACTAAAGTGAAAAGAATGAACTACAGTACACAAGGTAACCAAATTTTTTATTTGCAAATATATGAAGAGTACTAATAGTAACAATGGTGTTACTTTAATAATTATCATTATAATTGAAGCAAGAGGTAGTCCTACCCTTCGTAATAGCCAAGTTTAACAATGAATATGCCAATGTTTTATAAATAAAACTCACGTTTCACGTCATCAATTTATTTCAGTCTTACATTTCTAATCAACAATGTTTCAACTACAAAATATCAACATTTGGAATGGTTCCCTATCACTGCGGGGCGGGTCGCTACACTATTATTATTGCTATTAATAGTACTTATATTATTAAAGTCAGCAACACAATAATACAATCAATAATACTCTTAAATAAATACAAGATATAAGGGTCAGCGCTGACGGACGGAGTGGCGGCGAAGAGACTAATTCAGTAAAAAATTTAATTCTACCTAGTGCTTCAGAATACGCTTGTATTTGGTACAACGAAATAAAATGACAGCGAGCGACTCAAAGCGCGGTCATTTCCTTCCGTCGGCGCTGACCCTAAGGCCTAGAACGCACTAGCGGCTGGCCGCGATGCGGCGTGCCTTTGCGGCAGGCCGCACATCAGTTTTAACATGAAACCGCATGATAACGACGCACTGATTTGCGGCCAGCCGTCAACCGCTCCGGTTGTTCTGGTTTATTTTTTCTACGATAATATAAATAAATAACTGCCGCAACTTCTTCGACGTCCATCATGTACAGTATTTCTCGAAGTACTGACGATTGCGGCAGACCGCAATAGAACCAAGACGATACGGTTATCCGAAATACGGCGTGTCGTTACGGCAGACCGTATATACTACGGCCTGCCGCAATGGCACGCCGCATCGCGGCCAGCCGCTAGTGCGTTCTAGGCCTAAGTCATTAGAAACATATTCAAAATGTCAGATTGTAAAACAAACGAGCATATTGTAACAGTTACTTAGCTACGAATATACTATTTCTCTAAAGAAGATAGTGTACGCCAGTACTTCTAAAATGAACTTTGAAGCTTTGAGAACGTTTGGCGTATGAACAGCGACAACGTAATACTACACAAGTTTAGGCCTACAGCGTCGCCCGCCCCCACGCTACGTAAACATTAAGATGTAGATCCGTTTGGGCAATATGGTGCGGAGATAAGAATTTACACTCTATTCTGACATTTCTAAAAATATACAGTAAAGAGAGACTAATAATATAATATATTAGTAATTAATATAATATATTATATGTACACACAGTTACAATAAGTGTAATAATAACCATACATCTGATTGTTCATATATCAAAATTCAATGAATTATATATTTTGGAGTATTTGATAAATATCTATTATATTGTCTTTTGAAGAATTATTATTTATAAAATTTATCATTTGATTTTTTGCCCTTGACTGTAGAAAGAACACGATCGTATATCGTATCGCATTGTCGTAGTAAGTATTTTATAACAGCTTTCTAACGCGTTTCCTCATGTTTCAATACAAAACTAATCTTAAGATATTTCCGTGAGGTAGTTTGTTTTGATATTATTTGTCCAAACAAGCATACCGCCAACTGTTGGTAATATGTTTTTTAAACTTGCAACACCAGGAATATATTTAGTGCGCTGTCCACTTTAATAAATTTGAAGCGCTGTACTGCCAGCTCAGAAGCAAAATACCACAAGTAGAAACTTAGGCTGACAGTACAATACATTCTTAATAGGTTCCAACAACCCTGATAATAGCAGAAATACAACACCGGAATAATTGACTTAGTTAAGCGAAGCGCTTATGTGGATAACCAATAGGTATATATAAATTACTAGCTGTCCCGACAGACGTTGTCCTGTACACACGAAAAAAAAACAAAGCTAAGCCATTCTCGAATCCACTTGAACACACACAAAAATTTCATTAAAATCGGTCCAGCCGTTTAGGAGGAATTTAATTACAAACACACGCACAGAGGATTTATATATATAAAGATATTGCCACATTCCCTTGGCCGTTGAAACACTCATGATGATCTTTGACATCTAAATGTCTTTGTAACTGAGGAAACTCCATTATACCTACTCATCTTCGCCCCATAAGCCCAAATCTATAATAATTTGAAATAAATATTTACAAGAGGTACTCTATTGATAAATTACATAAATAACTTGTCTAAATTTTAATTGGACTAACTGGTATATGTATAATAATAATTTATGTTAATAAACGCCGTATTTACCATATAATATTAAAATACATCAACGAAGCTTTTTCATTATCTCATCAATCAACCAATCAATAGGGTTTGGTAAACGCATAAATGGGTCTTAAAATACGTAGGTACTCGATATAAAGACAAAATAATACGTAAAATCAAATGAATAGACAGATGCGTAAAGCAGATTGAGATCAATTCGGTCGATTGCAATAATTGACGACATGATAATATTAGCTGTACTTAGGTTCGTCTTTTAGGACTAGATTTGTACGGTAATATTTGCTTCCCTCAAGTACATGCTTTGGAATAAAACAAATCACTGTGACGCACTACGAACAAAAAATGTGAAACAATAATTAGTAAATAGCAAAAAACTACGTTCAATATTATTACCAAATGAGATTTTTATCATAAAGTTGTTGGTATTGACAAGTTATACATATATTAAAATTATATCTAATATGATAAATATGGCGTTGAAAAAATAAATACTTAACACATATATAATTAATGTGCTAGTCACTAGCTTTAGAAACTGAACTATTAGGTCTGAGAGTGGCTTGAATATGTTGCGGTGTTTTACACCTAATATAAAGTAAAGTTTATAAACGAACATTATTTTTATTGCAATATGTAGGCGGTCGCATAAAGCTGTCACATTGTAGAATACACATCAATATTCTGCATATTATGACTATCCGATGAATTATATTTCTAATGGCCGATGCGATGCAAACATTTTTGTGCTGAACGTTGCCGCCACATATTGCACTAAATATATTGCCCGTTTAAAAGCTCTTATATCGTGCTTTCTAAATAAATGCTTTTTGGGTTTAAGCATTAGTTATTTTATAATTAGGGAAAATTTCTAAAATAAATAATAAAATCAATCATATCTTCGAAGTTTACTTCGAAAGATTTATACTGATTATTTAAAATTGTAATACATGTGTTTTATTAAAATAATAATACATTCTGGGACCACGGTAATACAGCATGTTTGAAACCTAATGAATTACTGTGATTAATACTTAATTATTAAAAATAATAAATACAAGACAAGTTCGCCGCTCTCCAATTAAGTATTGCGATTTAATTGCAAAATCTTAAGAGTATTACTTGACTAGAACAATAATGACAGATGTTGAAACTTAGTCGCCAGTGTAAAACATTATAAATTGAAATTATAACATATTTTATATTGATTGAACACTAACATCATTGCTTTATCCTAAGTAAAGGACAGATTACGCTACATATAATAAATCGCGTAATTTTAAACGTAAAGCAGCTCATTACATTCATCATTCAAAATAAGAGTAATATAATGTATATGTAGGAATGCAACAAATTAATTCATCTAAAAGGAAATGAGACTGAATTCGTTATATATTTTAAATGTTAATTATGTCAATAATAATAGACGCTTAAAATTCTTCTAATTAAATAAAATGACACTGCTTTATAGTCCAGAATCACGTAAGACATTATTTTATCGTAAAATCTGTTTCAATTCAAGTACAATCTCTCATAGAAGTATACATCCATTGAGTTCATTTCACTTATTTATTATTATATTTATTTAATTAATTATTTAAATGCAACACGGAGTTCTGAGCGGAGTTTATAGTTCAGAGTTTAGGCCAAAGTATATTTGTACTAAAATTAATTTTTATATTTATATATTTTATAATTTATCAGATTTCAGGCCCCAATATATTTTAGGAAACGTTTTATTATTTTATAGCGGGCAGATATGTATTAAGGTAAGAACTTTAAGCATATTAATGTTATATTTTAATGTATTTTTGTTTTCTTAGGGCCCGAATCCTTACATTTCTTTCATTTATAAAAAAAAACAATATGTGCTTTAGATACTTCTATCAATAAACAAAACTATAATGTATGTTTAAGAATGTCGTCTGAAAAAACATGTTTCTAGTTAATAAATAATTTTAAATATACAATTTAAATGCAATAATTTAAATAATTCTAATATTGTTTTAAGGAATTCAATTCTGCTACATGTGGTTATAATAATTTAAATCAGATCTTTTTTTAAGCACTATTATTTAAAAGTGGTTAAAATATATTATCTTTGCCTCGGTTTAAGCAGTAACTTAATTACGCCTTGCGTATTTTACTTAAAGAAAGGTATAATGTTTATTTATTAATAAAGGATAGCTTTGAATTAGCTAAGTTATATTTCATATTTTGTTAAGATAGAGGCATTTTGTCAAAAGCATAATACAAAAATGACTTATTGAAAATTGATTTTTTACTTTAGTATGTTATTTATTCATTGTGTACTTAAAAAAGTACTGTTCGAGTTTCGTTAAAAAAAAGTATGCAACATTATTATATTACAAAATTTGAAATCAAATTTTTTTTCGTTGGTGCTGCCTAAAACGTCATACCGTCCAATTTTTATATTTAGTATTTTTATTATTTTAACCTTTCGACTTTAAGCTTGTCACTTTACACTTAATAATAACACTGACAATAAACATAGATGTTAACTAACAATCGTTATTGTCATACGTTTATCAATTCCATGTAGATGGCTTCTCTTTGGCAGGATCCGTTTATATTTATCGAAACGATACATCGTATGATATAACAATGTGACATAGTTATGACTAGTTTAGTGACGTTCGTAATTTGCTCCAATTTATATTTTAAGTAAATTTCATCACTACTTCACGAAGGCATTTTTGATAATTTTAAATTTATAGTTTATGTGTGGTTGGCAGAATTCTCACACATTCAACAAAAGTTTATTTTTATAATAGTTTCCTTCATAATTAGAGTGATTTGACTTCAAAAGTCGGAAGTGCAAACTTAATCCTCAGCCGGGCGATTGCACCACTAATCTGTCAAATTCTTTATTCAATACTTGCCTTTTATTGCAGCCATTAGAATGATTGGTAAGTATTGCCGACTTAAATTGAATATGTTCTCAGATTAAAAGTAAGGGCAGCTCGATTTTGTGTTATTCCCAATACTAAGATTAAACATAATTTCCACTCCAATTACAGTCACTCATAAAACATTTCAGCAACACTTCTCATGTTAAGTTATAAAAATTGCTTAACACGATGTGTACTTCACAAAATGTATTAAAATTATAATAACATACACAAAAATCAATTCACACTTAATTTTGAGCATATAACCTAAAGTTAAGATCATTTTCCATGCCATCAAGGTGGCGAACAAACATACAAGTCGCATTTACATCTTATAAATAATTAAGATAAATTGCTCAAACTGAGGCATAATTTTCAAAACGAGGCGTAACACAAAATCGAACTGATACCTTCACGTATATGTTATAACATGACTGTGTCTAAATCATACCGAAGCCCTCTCCGCCTTCGTTGATGGCCCAGAGCAGCGCATGCACGAGTTGTTCGTAGCTGTCGTAGTCCGGCAGACACAGCTGGTTGAAACAGGTGTGCGCTGTGGGTAGAGCGCCAAACGTAGGCGCTGCTGTTATTTGGAAGCGAGGGTTCAGCTCCTGAGAAGGGTATATGAATATAATTTAGTTTGACAAAAAGTACAATTCTTTTTTTTAATACAACTTCCGCACTAGGTTTAGACCCTGTCGCGGGGGACTTTACAAACATTCAAACAACGGACACAAATAACATCCAGACTCGGAAAAACCATTTATGGAGCACATAAAAGTTTTATCCCGTGTAGGATTCGAACCCACAACACTCGGCGCAGTGTCAGTGGCGAGGCGACCACTTAAACCACTCCGCCGTGCGTGCAGTCAATTGACAATTTGATTTTTAATGGGTGGGTTTTAGAAGAGATTTGAGTTTAGTCTATTTGTTTGAAAATATTTCAGTGACTTATCTATACTAATATTATAAAGCTGAAGAGTTAGTTAATTTGTTTGGTTGGTTGAACGCAATAATCTCAGCAACTACTGGTTCGAATTGAAAAATTATTTTAGTGTTCGATAGCCTATTTATCGAGGAAGGCTATAAGTTATATTATATAACATTAAGTTACGATCAATAGTAGCGGCGCAACAATGTTTTTTTTACAAAAACGGGGAAATGATCTTATGTGACGCAGACGAAGTTGCACGGGTAAGCTAGTCCTCAATAAAATGAATAATTTTGATGAGCGCGACTCAGAACCATCCTAGCACAGAGAAATTACAAAGTGGTAACCTGGAAACCGCCGGACGGCAGCTGGCTGCAGCCCGTGGTGAACTGCAGCAGACGCGCGCGCTCCTCGGTGCTGAAGTTGGCGAGCGCGGCCCAGAACCAACCCAGCAGGCGCTCCCACTCGCGCCCCGAGCCCGACACGAGCGCGTGCGCGCGCCAGTCCGCCACTGACACCTCGCCCGTACCGCACACCAGCAACTGCCGATGCAAGCGTGCAATCATTCATCAAGCATCGGCAAATGATAGTACGTCTGATACATTGAGTAGTTAAACATAAACTTTGAAGATAGAAACTCTTCGAAATGGATGGAATCAAATGATTGGTAAGCAACGCCAATGTAAAATAATATGTCAAAAGTGGTGTTCGATTGTCAATTATTTTTGAATTAAATAAAATATATAAAAAAACTAAAAACTCAGTTGTGTATCATAACTTCATAAGTGTAGTATAAGTAAATATGTATAATAAATGATTAAATAAATAATAATTTACTTGCTGTTTACCCGACACATTTGAACTCGAGAGCTTTATTTTTATTTATATGCCTAATGGCTAGTTTTAATTTACTTTTATTTTTCTATATTTATTTTTTATAAACATCATGCAAAAAAAAATTAATGACTTGTCGAAGGCTTTTGATTGTATTCTTCATGTTTAATGGATAAAAAAATAACATCAATGAGGTAATTTAATAGAGCGCTAGATATTCTTACAAGATGTAATAATTTGAATAATCAAATTAAAATAAAATTAGAAGCTTTCTTTGAAATCCTTGGTCAAAATAGGGGATTCCCAGGGCTCAATCCTTGGCCCGTACTTAATTTAATTTACTTTATAAAGTTTTTCTTTTATGTTATGGAGTTGTTGTGTTTATCTTTATGACGGAAATCGTTCTATTTTACGATTTCATAATAATGTTCGAAAAATACACACAAGCTCATATATTTCTAATCTTACATAGATGGTAAACATAAGTTTTTTTTTTCCTTTTTTGCTTTGCTACAAGATCGCTTTGGGTGAATCCTGTAAAGATATTTGTATGTCTGTAAATAAATAAAAGTTGGGACCGACGGCATAAAGTAAGTGGCTAGGACCAAATAGTTAAGGCACCCTAAGACTGATAGGTATGGCGCTAGTTAAAAGAAGACTGTATTGGGATATTTTAAAGGCTAAATGATTGCAACGTAAATATTAGGTTTGTAAATATTACTTAGTTTCCACATACCTCCAGCTCATTCTCATCAAATATCGCGAGTAAGTTGTCAGGAACCAGTAGAGTTAGCCCGCGCAAGAAGGCGTCAGTTTCGGCTCTGACTCGTGCTGCCAAGCGCCATTGCGCTAAAGCATCCAAATAGGCAATCTTACTGCTGTTGCGGACCTGCAAAGAGCAACCAATATAAATTAATCAATCTTCTTCATAACCAGCCTCTCTGCTGGGCTTTAGGCCACCTCTCATATTTATAGTTATCATAGCAAATAAGTTCTTAATTTCAAGAAAGTGGCAAGGAAGCTTTCAGCCTGTCTAATGGTGCCGTATGGTACCTGTACAAACCATTTTTAATTCTACATCGACGTGGTATCATTTTGCGCAATCGGCTTATTTTAAATGTACTATGTTTATCATACTCATCATCATCATCATCAGGCTATAATAGTCCACTACTGGACATAGCCCTCCCCCAAAGAGCGTTTATGGTAATATGTAATTAGGCATTTGTTCCGTATTGATGTGTTTTGACTAATCTCTCAAATAGCTCTACTCGTGACATAATACTATAGTTTCTGACATTTCCTGCATCCTAGTGCGAGTACTCATAACGGCTCGTACAGTACCCGCGTTACTAACTCTGCAAATACTATTTAAAGAATTCTATACAGATCCATAAGTCATGGCAGAGCATGTAGATAACGGTTCTTACCCGTATACTGCTACCATTGGGTATAAGGTTATGTGTCTCCCGGAGTCTGCCACCGGCGTCATACACGTCCTCTGAGAAGTACAGCTCGGGCACACCCTCGCCGCTGTCCAGGTCGGTCTCCAGCACGTACTTTATCTTCGACAAGTACAACTCCGGGTCGTCTTGTTCGAAGTACTGAACAAAAATATAAGTATTATTATTGCATGGCTGTATCATTGAAGGATTAGGCATAGGCGTATTTTACCTACAATTGAAAAACAATAGTTTTAAGGGTCATGACTCTTTACCCCATACAAAATACAAACTTATGTAGCGAGACTAATGAGGCAGGTTGTTTATTTTTAGATAGGGCTGTAATTGTTATTATTTATAACTATTTTTGCCAATCTATCACAAACAGTATTGAACCTCTTAGTCTATGACGAGATATGGGGTCCTTAGTTCTACTGCTACTATACAGGTCTATGATTTAATGCTACGTTCCTCCCGTATCGAAAAGTCGCACGTACGTGCTCCCCAGCGCGCTCTCGTACAAGCACTCGCCCACTAGCTTGCGACCGACGCTACGTGCCGTACCTTATAGTGCACGCGCAGGCCGATGATCTGCGCGAGGAAGGAGCGCGTGAGTCGCGCGCGCACGAGCTGGCGGTACGAGCCCCCCAGCGCGCTCTCGTACAGGCACTTGCCCACTAGCTTGCCCGCTAGCTCGAAGTGCTTCAGCTGTGAACAACCAAACACATTCTATCAGCGATACTGATCTACATCAACCCTATGTTATAAATACGTATTTTAGTCAAGGTTGTATATAGTGGCTACTTCAATGAGCCAAAGAGCCGAGTGTTTAGCGCCGAGTCTGGATATTAGGTATTTGCGTCCGTTGCTTTAGCGTTTGTGAAATTGCCCATAGATGGGCAGATATTAGTCCATTGCGACAAGTCCATAACTTTTAGGTTATAACTCGTATCACAATAAGATCAGACGAACTACCATGCGTTTTAATAGAGCTCGATACAAGTAGTCAGTACGCAAGATAGTCAGCATGTTTTTCATTAATTTGCGTAAAGTGTCTATAGTCAAAATGTGTCTAGCTTATTAAAAAGCATTGACAAACATGCAATCACTCAAACGAGGCATCAAGACTGATACAAAGTCATGATGGACCATCTGTATCCGAAATAAACATGGCAAGTTATTATTAAATAAAATCACCATTATATCATATAATTTACCTTTAAATGCGCCGGTCGATCAGGATTGGGATGCACAAGACCGGTGGGCGAGTCGTGAAAGGACACGAACAGCCCGAACTTGGAGTCAAACAGCTGTCCGCAGAGCAACGAGAACCACTCGCGCCGTACACCGCCCCAGTCCACACCTAACATTTAGATACTTATTTAATTAGTAAGGAAAATAAAGAACTAAAGTTAAGTGCACTACTAAATGTATCTAAAGAGCAGCGATAGCTCAGTGGAGAGACCAACAGACTGCAATACGGAGGGTCTCGGGTTCAAACCAACGTCGCGCACCTCTGACTTTCGGAAGTTATATGACTTTTCGAAATTATGTGCGTATTGATTGACAATTATTGCCTGCTCCGTGCCTCGGAAAGCACGTTAAGCCGTTGGTCCCAGCTGCCACGAACATCTATGGCGGTCGTTATTGGGAGAGTGTCGACACAAAAGATCCCACTGGGTCGAAGTGTCGCCGGTCTGCACTGACTGACCCCGCATAAGATAAGATAAAATGTATCTATCTAATCAATCATTGCCTTTCCATGTCAGCGGAATATGTGGCAGGGGAGCCTAAGAGTTAAAGAAAATGTAATATATGTCGACAATATACAATGAGGAATAGCAGGCCTATCGGAGATCCTAGCGGTACTCTAGTTGGTGTTGTGTTATGGTTCACTTTTGCTTGACTCGAGTTTCGATGAATGAAAAGACGTGCGTGCTCTGCTAATGTTTATTTGCGACTAAATGTGTATTCGTTTTAACATACATCATTCAACATACCGGCCCCCAAAGGACTACTTATGTCCTTTCAAAGAAATATAAGATATTGTATTTTAATATGCGCCGGTACAAACTGATTACAATGCAATTAGGTAACAAGGCAAAACAAAGTATTTTACACATACATACTATACATGCAAAAAATAAACTATAGGTTTGTTTAAATTAACAATCATCATTGCAGTCTACAGGTAAGTAACACAATTTTGTTATACACCTTTTTACGACACTGTCTCCACTTTTTACACTATAGACTCTGGCTAGGCCATCAGGCCCTGGATGTTTTTCAAGAATTCTTCCCAGATGCCATTTTCCAGGCGGTAAGTTGTCTACTTTTATAAGCACTACTTGTCCCTTTTCTAATTCCTTTTCTCTTTTCAGCCATTTAGGTCTTTGCTGCAGGCGTGATAGATATTCCATTTGCCATCGTTTCCAGAAATCCGTCAGGAGCTTCTGTGAGTACTGCCAGCGAGAAAGGTAAGTTGACTTTACGTTTTCTAAACTTGGATGTGGTATTACAATTGGAGATTCTCCAATGAGAAAGTGTCCGGGGGTAAGTACTTCTATCGCTTCAGTGTCCGATTCATCTACAGGTGTGAGAGGGCGGGAGTTCAGACAAGCCTCGATTTGACACAGCAAAGTTGTTAACTCTTCAAACGTTAAGATGGTGGTAAGTATTCTCTTCAAATGGTATTTGATTGATTTTACATTTGCTTCCCACAAGCCGCCAAAATGTGGAGTATATGCTGGTATGTAGTGCCACTGTGTTCCATCCTTTGCTAATAGTTCTGTTACATCCTTAGGGAGTTCAAGCTTTGCCTCTTGCCATGCTGCCTTTAATTCTTTATTAGCGCCGATAAAATTTCGGCCCTGATCGCTCCATAAATGAGCACATTTGCCTCGCCTAAACACAAATCTCTTAAAGGCATTGACAAATGCTTCTGATGTCAAGTTACCGACTAGTTCGAGATGAATCGCCTTGACAGCCATACATATAAAAATGGCAATGTAGGCCTTGTCAGTTCTGGCTCCTCTGCCTCGTGAGATTGACACCTGAAATGGGCCTGCAAAGTCAACTCCGCAATTAAGGAATGGCCTGGCGGGGGTAACGCGTTCCTTAGGCAAATCACCCATTAGTTGGGTTTTGCTTGTGGCACTATGTCTAGCACATATAATACATTTCCGTATGCATCCTTTTACTAAATCCTTTCCGCGTAATATCCAATATCTGGATTTTATGTAGGCCAACATCATTTGCACACCACCATGAAGTGTCTCTGCGTGCGCGTTCTTCACAATCATTCGAGTCAATTCATTTTTGTTTCCAAGGATGATAGGGTGTTTGCTTTCTAGACTAATGTCCGCATTTCTTAATCTTCCTCCCACCCTTACGAGGCCATTAGAGTCTAAATACGGATTTAAAGATTTTAAGATGCTTGTTTTCTTTACTATATTACCTTTTTACAGTATTTGCATATCCTCTTCAAAATCATTTTCCTGTACTAGTTTAATGCATTTGTATAGTGATTCTTCTAATTCTTTAGTTGTTATGCCTTTCTCTTCTTCCGAGTTGATTTTGTTTCTTTTATAATTGAGAAATCTTCGACAGTAACAGATAGATGTAAGAAGCTCCTTCAGATTATCGAAATTATTAAATTGGTCTATCATATTTATCTTGTCTTTGTTCACATAGTTTATGTTTAGATGTGTTTGTATCTCTTTCTTCGCTTCTTCCTCTGTTTGTACGTTGTTTAGTCGATTGTATTGTATTTATTTGTTGTTCAACCAACTTGGCCCTTTCCACCAAAGGTTGCAGTTTTTCAAATCTTGTATCGACATTCCTCGCGAAGCAATGTCGGCAGGGTTCTCTTGAGATTGCACGTGATACCATTTATTGCTGTTTACGTTTTCCAAAATTTCGACCACTCGATTTGAAACAAATGTCTTCCATCTGCATGGTTCGCCAGATAACCATGCCAGGACTATAGAAGAATCAGTCCAAGCGAAGGTTTGCGATTTAGGTATATTCATTGCTTGTCCCACATGTTTGAACAATTGTGACAGTAACAGTGCTCCACACAATTCGAGTCGAGGCACGGAGATGGGTTTTAATGGAGCCACTCGCGTTTTCGCTGCTACTAAATCAGTATGAATATCGCCATTGGGACTGGTCACTCTCACGTACACTACTGAAGCATAAGCACGCGTAGAAGCATCGCTGAATCCGTGCAGTTGGATGTGTGTCTTGTTTTCATTGTATGTATGTAACCATCTGTCAACGTAAACGCAATTGTTGTTCTCGAAATTCGATCTAATGTGTAACCATTCATTAGCTAAATCTTTATTAATTTCATCGTCCCAGTTAACTCTTTCCAACCAAAGCTTTTGAATGAGTATTTTGGCGAGGATTATGCTTGGTGAAAGCCACCCGAGTGGATCGTACAACTTCTGTACATCTGAAAGAATGGTTCGTTTGGTTACATCGCCGTCTATTGATTGCAAATTAAAGTTATATTCAATTTTATCTGTTTTCAGGTTCCACAGTATGCCCAACGCTTTCACCTTTCCCTCTTTGTTTAAATCAAAATGTGCATTTGAAGATCTCTCATCTGGTGGTATAGACTTCATGAACTCTACGTTGTTGGAGGACCATTTCTTCAGTGCAAAACCACCTTTTCTCATCATCTCTTTCAACTGCTGGCTGGCCTTAATAGCATTTTCTAATGTGTCTTTTCCAGACAAAAGGTCATCGACGTAAAAATAAGACACCATTGACGCAGCAACAGGATAGTTTTGACCTTCATCATTTGCCAGTTGTATCAAGGTTCGACAAGCCAAAAATGGTGCTGAAGCGGTCTCGAAGGTTACGGTAAGTAAACGATAGTCTTTAACATCGTCAGACGGATCTTTTCTCCACAGAATACGTTGAAAGTCTACGTCATCTTTGGTAAGTACCACCATCCGATACATCTTCTCGATGTCAGCTACGAAGCAAATATCGTGCATTCGCCATCTCATGAGGATGCTGCGGAGGTCGTCTTGTATTAAAGGCCCAACTAATAGTTCGTCGTTAAGTGATATTCCGTTGGTGCCTTTACAGGAAGCGTCGTAAACAACTCGTACCTTTGTAGACTCTTTGTCACTACGGACAACTGCATGGTGTGGTAAGTACACAGCCCTTTTTGTATTTATTTCTTCTACAGGTACCTCTTCCATGTGATTTAGCGTTTCATATTCTTCCATTACTTTCTCGTAGTCTTTCTTTAAAACTGGTTGTTTTGTGAATTTTCTTTCTAATAGTAATAGTCTTCGCAATGCTATTTCTCTTGTGTTTCCGTCTGGTGATTTAGGGTATTTTGTTTTAAAAGGTAGTTTAACTCTGTATCTTCCTTCCTAATTTCTTGAATATGTTGTTTTGAATATATCTTCGCATAATTTTTCTTCTTCTGTGTATCTTCTTTTGTTTTCTGTGTCTATTTCCCAGAATCTTTTTAACATATCATCTACATCGATGTGATGGTGCATAACTAGGAAAGAGTTCTCATTGTTTTTGTTCTATATCTCTCCGAATAGAATCCAACCGAGGCTGGTTCGTTGTGCACATGGTGTACCTGGTGGACCCTTGATTAACTCTTGTTGTATAATTATTCCATATTCTTTCACACCCAACAGAATATCGATAGACCCAGGTGTATTGTAACTTGGATCCGCTAGGTCTAACCCTTGAAGGTGTTGAAAGTTATTGTTTACAGTGATAGAATGTTATGGTATTTTAGCAGTCAGCTGTTTACTCATCACATAGGCTTGTATTTTAAGACAGAAGTTGTCTTCTCTTCTAGATAAAACCTGTAGCTGAACCACTTGCTTGACATCTGTTTTTGTAGACGCTACACCAATCACGGTGCCTCTCACTGTTCGTCTTTTAAGTCTCAGGAGTTGAGCCGCCTTCTCGCTTATGAAGCACGCTTCGGAGCCTTGATCTATTAGCGCTCTTAAAACAATGGTGTGTCCTTCTTCGCTCCTAGCTGTCACCACTGCGGTCGCTAACAGTGCCGTCACTTGTCTGTTGTTATAATGTGCTGTCAATGTCAATGTTGTTTCCTTCTTGTCTTCTATAGTATGATTGACAGACACATCCGAAGTTGTAGCTTCTTCTTTTTGTGTTTTCAATGTAGTTTCTTTCTTTTGTTCGTGGAGCAAAGAATGATGTCGCTTGTTACAAATTCGGCAGTTAATCGGGACTCGACATTTGACTACTGAATGTCCGGTCAGTAAACAATTGTAACACAATCTATTTTGCTTCACGTAATCGTTTCTGTCTTTCACATTCATTTCTGTAAACTGTCTACAATGGCACAGTGTATGATTTCCTTCGCACTTGACACACGTTTTCTCAGTAGACGTAGTAGCAATAGCAGCGAATGATTTCTCTTTAGGCTTCTCTCTTACAGGTGTAGCAGTAGTACCAGGTGATACGAGCTCGAGTGTGCGGAACTTCGATTCAAGAAACTTCTTTAGGCTGTCCCAGGTAGGTAGCTGCTCAGAATCCTCTTTGTATGAATATTCCTCCCAGTCTTTGTGAGTATCTTGGTCCAATTTCTGTACGGACAGAAATATCAATAAAGGATCCCAAGACTCCGTAGTCACTGACATATTATTTAAGTTGTTAAGACACTCATTAGTTGTGTCTAACAATGATTTAATCTCACTGGCACTCTGTGTGTTCATTTTTCGTTGGTTAAATAAACGTTTAAGAACTGCGTTCACTATCAATCGTTTATTTCCGTATCTTTGTTTCAGTACTGACCAGGCTTGAGAGTAATTACTTTCGGTAATTTGAATGTGTCGCAGTAAGTTTTGTGCTTCGCCACCAACGCTAGATTTTAAATAGTGTAATTTCTGGACGTCACTAATTGAAGTATTTTTGTGAACTAAAGAGGTAAACAAGTCGTGAAAGGTAGCCCATTCTTCATATCTTCCGGTAAATTTTGGCAGTTCGATTTTTGGTAGTCTAAGACGTGACGTACACATCTCACTGTTGCTCAGATTACAATCCGACGACGACGCTGGACTACATGATGACGTTTGCAATAAGTCCTTGAGGTCCGCTTGCAACGATAAATACATATCCTCACATAGAAGACCATATACCCCTCATTATTTCCGCCGTGGTATAGTTCTAGCTTGAAAAAGATCCTTAGGGAAAAACTAAAATTCTTTAGGAAATATCGCACATACGGCAACACAAGTGATTACCTGACATTCAGCTTACTTCGCAAACGAGCGAAGCATGTTGAAGAAGAATGCTATCGGGCATTCATAGGAAACATAGAAAAGTCGATAGCTGAAAATCCCAAGTTGTTCTGGCGATTTGTTAAGTCGAATAAGAAAGGCTCTAACAACCTCCCAGCCACTCTGACATATGAAGGCACGACAGCTGACTCTAGTGAGGGAATATGTAATACCTTTGCCTCTTACTTTCAATCCACGTTTCTCTCTCCACTCTCTCATCAACACGATTCTTCTATGCCAGACAGTAATTACGTTTACCCTGATTGTGCTAACACTATAGGAGACATAGAAATACATCCGGACACTGTATGCAAATTACTTAAATCTGTTGACCTAACTAAAGGAGCAGGGCCCGACAACATAGCACCACTATTTATTGTTAACTGTGCCGAACAGTTGACCAAACCGCTTACTATTTTATATCAACGCTCAATTAAAGAAAGCATTGTACCTGACATCTGGAAGCGTGCGTTTATTACACCGATACACAAAAGCGGAGATCGGGTTGATGTAAAAAACTATAGGCCCATTTCTAAGTTGTGTATATTCGCCAAATTATTAGAACGAATTGTGTATAACCAGGTGTACAGCACCTTAAAGAACTTTTTTATTTCCGAACAACACGGATTTATTAGAAACAAATCAACTACGACTAATTTATTAACGTTCATCGATTATACAACGTCTAAGATGGTGGCAGGTGGTCAAGTGGATGCTATATTTACGGATTATAGTAAAGCATTCGATAAAATAGACCATAAAATACTGTTTCAGAAGCTTTTAAGTGCTGGCATTCATGGTAACCTGTTCAGGTGGTTCTGCTCATACATAGAAAACAGGTCTCAAGCAGTCGCAATGAACGGATCTATATCTAGATGGCATACAGTCCCCTCAGGCCTCCCCCAAGGTTCATTAATCGGACCTTTTCTTTTCAATTTATTTGTAAACGACATTAATTCCTGTTTTCACCATTCACACTTTTTAATGTATGCTGATGATATGAAAATCTTTAAGCAAATTGAAAAGCATGGCGATTGTATCTTGTTGCAACAAGATCTCTTGAGATTTGAAGCTTACTGTAGACTAAACAACTTGGAATTAAATGTCTCTAAGTGTTATACCTTGACGTTTTCTCGTAAAATTAAAATAACTGACTACAATTATACCTTAAAGGGGGTACCACTCAAACGGGTAGATGAAATCCGTGATCTAGGTGTGATACATGACTCTAAGTTAACTTATGAAAAGCACATAGAACACATTGCGAATAGAGCCAATAAAATGCTGGGCTTCGTTATGAGATCATGCTCTCAGTTCTCAAATATAAAGACGTTTAAAATATTATATTGTTCGTACGTTCGCAGCATTCTTGAATATTGTTCACAGACATGGAATCCTCAGTACGATGTATATATAAATAGGTTAGAAACAATACAGCGTAAATTCGTAAGATATCTGCAATATAAGTGCAAGAAGTATGATGATAGCTACAAGGCCAGATGTAAGAGACAACACTTATTACCACTATCGGAAAGGAGGAAAATCGCAGATATTGTATTTTTAACTAAAATTGCGCAATCCAAGATAGATTCCCCTTATCTGCTAGATAAGTTGCAATTAAGAGTTCCTACCAGGTCTGTTAGATTGCCTCACCCACTGCACGTTAATCGTAGCACTACCAATTACAGAAATGGTTCATATTTTATAAGATCCGCAATCTATGTAAATGGGTTAATAGACCTTCCAGATTTAGACCTATTTAATACAAGTCCTTCTAAATATAAGCGTGTTATCGCCAATAATTGGTTTGAATCGGACCTCTAAGTGTACATCCATTTTTCCATTTTTCTTTTCGATTCTGGAGTAAGTTTGATATTATCTCAATCCTAGCTATTTAAAAACTAATCAAGCATTATATACTCAACTGTGAAAACGTCTTAATGGTTTATAGTTGTATAAATAGCTTATAATTTTAGTCATAGCATACTGTTTGTTTTCCTATTAAAATAAAATAAAAATAAAATAAAATAAAATAAAATAGAAAATAATCTTCGTTCACAAAATAACTTATATTTTGTCTGCTTTCGCGTGTTGTACATTTAATTAACTCTTGGTGCATGTTTGTGAAGTTCTTCCAATAATCTTCTATACATTTTGCTCGTGTTTCTATATATCCGCGTGTTAACCTTTGTTTCGGACATTTTCTCAAATTTACTTGTGTTTTTGCAGCAGTTTTGCAGTTTCTTCTAACGTTCCGAGCAATTGTTCCGGTGTAGAAATTTTATACGGTTGTATATAGTCACTTCACAAACTCAGATTTCTTTCAATATAAGCCTTTTCCAACGTTTTGTAGTTATAATATTGTAAACAATTTGCCAGTTACATATAAAAACACATTAATTAACGATCGGCTCACTCCATAACTAAGGAATGCGGCTGTCTATTGTTCTCGACGCTCGGGTCCGGTCGCTTCGATGCACTGATGTATCCGGCTCGATATAGGCCATATGGTGTTGTGTTATGGTTCACTTTTGCTTGACTCGAGTTTCGATGAATGAAAAGACGTGCGTGCTCTGCTAATGTTTATTTGCGACTAAATGTGTATTCGTTTTAACATACATCATTCAACACTAGTCATAGCTGGGCATTCAGTTAAAAACTATATTTACTTACTAAGAATTACAGCATGTGATCAAAATTATGTGATATTACGATAACTGTTATTATGATAACGATGCGTAACCATCCTTAATGTCGATATTAAAAAGCATGTCTTAAATTAATTATGATCTACATAGTCGAAAGCTTTACTATAATCTATACAAACTAACTGGACCTACGCCCTTTTTCCCTTTATTATTTACTAGCTTTTGCGCGCGGCTCCGCCCGCGTGGTACCTACATCAATAGAAAGTAGCTTATGTTCTTCCCCAGGTTTTAAAATATATCTGTACCAAATTTCATCTAAATCGGTTGAGGGGTTTAGCCGTGAAAAGGTAACAGACAGACAGACACACAGACAGACAGCCAGAAAGACAGATAGACAGACAGAGTTACTTTCGAATTTATAATATTAGTAAAGATTATATGCCGATGTAATAAATAAAAAAGGATATACGGTTTCGTATGATAAATGAAAGATAAAATGATAAAAGAAAAATTATCGTATGAATAAGTACAGAACAGAACAGATTTACAACGGATTTGATAATAATCGATACGCGGCGAATGAGTCAATTGTGCGATAGATCGCCCGGAAAGCTGTTTGCAACTACTACTGTTATGTTATATCATTGATGTACTTATTTATATGGAATATGTGTTTCGCTGCGCGTCGATGTCAGCATAAAACTGTAACTATTCATATGTACGGGTTTGCTCGTACAAAGGAAAAAGGGACTCCTAATCCAATTAACTTCGTACGCAATTCAAATTTTTTTGACCGGTCCTTGACTACTAGACGGTATTAATCCTATGAAATGTTTGTACAGAGCCTTTATTTTTATCTTTACATGTTACTAATTACTTGAAAGAAATATCTAGTTTAAGTGATTCATGCATGAGGCTTCATCATATTAGGAATACGTTTCATTTCGATCTTGTCACTGAGACTATCAATACAAACCGCCGCGAAGTTCACTAGTAATAACAGTTAATTGATTTGTAAATTAATAACAATGTTGGCAATCGAGGTCTACTTTGAAGCACAAAATTAGAAAACTAACCTTTGCATCAGTATATTATACTGTTGTCTATTACTGATTAAGCTCATTGTAATGTCTATACATACCCTGTTCTCCCTGGAAGGTGACATCAAAGTTCTTGCACCAGTCAGCGACAGTGAAGTGCCGGGTGGCCTTAAGGCTCGTCCTCACGAGCTCGGAGCGCAGCACTCTGATGGCGAGCTTCTCGTGCGGGTGGCGCGAGTGAGCCTTGCGGATCTCGCTGTAGAAGAAGTCTTGCTTGTTCTGTAGAAAGCAACAAAGCAGTGAGCTGTTAAAACTGTAAACGATGTGCTGTAGAAAAAGACTGTTAGCGTTTATTATAAACAACTTCAAACGCGTTGAATTTAACAAAAAATAATCTATAATAATAAGTAGCATAAGTTATTCCGTGTCAGCAACATCAGCTATCTGCCAGTCCCGTCACAATCGGTCCAGTCGTTTCAGAGATTAGCCGGAACAAACAGACTGACAGGCAGATAAACAAATATTTTAAAACTTGATTTGTTGATATAAGTACCGCATAAACTCTTATGCGCATTTAGTAAAAAGCTGTTATTTTTCAGACACTTTAATTTTATTTATTTGTGTGTATAGATACGTATAATATTCAAATAGCCCGTAAAAATGTTATGAGGAGATGAGAACACTTATATCCAACAATAAGACAATAAAGGTAAGAAGAAAATACATTTAAAAGAAACGTTTACACTCTCTCTCTCTCTCTTTGTGCTTTAAAAAACATATAATGCATGATACAGGCATAAGTATAATTTGCTTGGATAACTTGTTGCTTATCATAATTTTGTCTAAAAATAATAATCACAACTCTTTTAGATTCTGTTTTTACTTTCCGATACAACTCTACAAGTTTTGCTTTGCTGGAAAAATTTAGGAATCATACATCCTGCCCATTTTTACAATGTTTACTATGTTCTTCGCCATTGTCATAACTTTTTCATTTTTTTACTTTAATTCTCCCCTAACATCACATCACGATTGTATTATGTTTGTCATTGTTATTGAAATATATCATGTGCATTAATTCGGATTTTTAATAAAAATCATATTGAAGTTCATACCTAGACATAATTTTCTTAGATCTTACCTTGAAGGAATCTTCCCCACCACAGTTGGCGATGAGCAGCTGTGTGAACGTCGCCGCGATGAGATCCCTCTCAGCGGAGACCAGCTCTAATTGTGGTTGGACTCCGTCCTCCAATGTGAACTCGCCGCCGGGGCCGGAGCCAGCAGGAGTTGGCTTTAAGATTAGCTAGAATTTGGAAAGACGAAGTTACGAAATTACAAGATAGAATCTGAATGATTCTGGATGCTTAAAGGTCCCCTTGAGGTTTCGAAAATTGGACGCCACCTTTGTCACAATCTCGGAGCCGTCAAGGGCGCTCTGCACCTCCTCCACCACCGACTTTAGAGCAGGGCTCCTCCCCTGCGGACGTATTTTCTGCCTGAGCAGCGCCACCTCCTCCTCCGCAGCTGCACGCTTTTCAGCGGCCACCTCGGTCACCTTCACCGTGCCGTAAGGCTCGGGTAAGCTTGGTCGACCCCAGTCCCTTCGGGCATTGGCGCCACGCTTGACTCTCCGTCGGACCCTGAGATGGCTCGACGGGAGCTGCGCTTGCGCTTCTGCGCTAAAGTCGAGTTGACCGGGACTGGCTCCAAGGCGACTCTCATAGCAGAGTCGGTGTCCGACGCCGCGGGGCTTTCGGTGCCGAAGATTTTACGCGGTACGGCGCTGAAAAGACGTTGGGTGCCCTCCCCAGAATACAAGGGGCTGATGGGGCCTTTGGCCCCGTGGGGGATTCTCCGGGTGCTGAGCCCCCGGTACCCTCCTGGGGTAGTATTTCGCTTTTTTCCGACTTAGAAGTAGAGAGCTTATCCCAAATACGTAAAACTTAAACATAGGTAACTGCAATATAAAGTAATAACAAATTTAGCAAATTTTATACCACTGTTCAATAAGCAGTATTTGTAATACTGGTAAAAATAATAAATAGATATTTGTAATATGAGATGATGAGATATATGTCGTCACATACTAGTAGACGGTTACCTTGGTGGAGGGGCACAGGCGGTAGCTGGTAATGCGCTTGGGAATGAACTTGAAGAGGTAGTCCTTGAGCGTGAGCTGCTTGGGGCTGATGCAGCACAGCACGCGGCGCGGCTTGCCCGACAGCAGCCGCGCCTCATAGCTGATGTTGTGGCGCTTGGACGAGATGTTGCGCTGCACCGTCGCCGTGTCGCTCGCTGCACACACACACACGGTCAGCATTTCATTTAACAGTCACTTGAGATATGTATATGTAAAAAATTAGTCATAAATTATTCGTTATGGCAAACATTTTTATTATGCGGAGACGTGGATGCAAGGTTTTTATAATGTTCAAGCAAGATTTAACTACTTAATCGTCACATTTGACTATAATTTCACAGGCTTTGAACTTGCCCTCTACATGTAGAGAAAAAGTGACCATTTTTAAGTTAAACTTTAAATGGAGAAGGAGTGAAGAAAGCCAAATTTTTGCAAATAATCAATTTTAGTTTGAGAATTATAGAAGACAAATTAAATAATTTTAACTGTGTGAATCACTACTAGGTGCGTATAGTTTACCTGTGAGTACGATGCAATCAAACTCGCCGTTGTGCAGAAGCACGTCGTCATAGAACACCGCAGCGCGGTACACTCCAGCACGTTCGAAGCACAGCGCTAGGATTACTCGTTGGTTAACAGTATCGTAGGAGAAGGTGGCTGATGACGATAGGGCCTCGTCTACTTCTCCGCCAAGGGGATTGATCTTGATGGAGAAGCCCTGGAACAACATAAGAGAAATAGAAATAATTAAAGAGGAATTTTAATTGAAAATTAAATTTATGTAGTGTTCGGTTTGATTAGTTAGTAACTCCGTACACTATAATAAGATTTTGAAGTAGTAGAGAAAAGAAAACATAAAAAAAATATTTAAAATATATTTAGATATGTTACAGTAAAATAAGACAATAATAATAATGGAAGAATTTGTCTTATTTTGCTTAACCAAACATTAACAAGCTAACTTTACGAGTGCATATTAATGCTTGTTAATGTTTGGTTAACTTTCATCTGAGTCGGTGTATTTTGTTGTATCGCAAATTTTTAGTAAGTAGCACACGATAAACGCTGAGAGCGCAGCTGAACGCGCTTGGTGTACCTAGGCTGCAATGTATGGTAGTGAGACACGTACCGTACATGTAGCCTTAAAGCGCGTTTTAGCACAAATACTGATGCGAAGAAATACTAGATGCTGAATTACTGGGGGCAAGGCGATCTTTTAAATAAGTCAAATAGCGTGTTCGCACCGTGGGCGGGTCCTGGTCGCTGGGCGCGAGCGGCGCAGGGTTGTCGTACTGGTCGCGCGGGTGCACGTGCAGCTGGCGCGCGTGGCGCTCCGCCCACACGAGCGCGTGGTGCGCGCGCCCCACGCGCGAGCGTCGCGCCTCCACGCGCCCCGCCGCGAACCACTTGCGGTATGGTGACCCGCTCACCGACACGCCGCCTGCAAACATGTCATCAACTATTAAAAGAAGGATCACGTAATAACCATATGTTTAGTTTTGTGTGAACTATGTGAAGTACGAAGTCAAAAGCTTTAGGTATATCCAAAAATAATGATGTCAATTTTGGATCTATCAAAACCGTTTGACTTTGTCATACATCATAAAATGCATACAAAACTAAAGATATTGACATTACGAGATCGGTTTTAATGTTTTTAAAGTTACTTATCAAACTCTCTTAGTTTCATAAGTAATTTTAAAAACATCAATTTATTAGTAAAGAGATATCTCTTTGTAACGATGAATGTGTGGTGTTCCGCAAGGTGAAGTAATTGTTCCTGGCTTATATTAAACTAAGGGCACGAGATTTGCAAAAACAAAATTCATATATACTAGTCATCACATTCGCAAAACAGTATCAAAATTGTTAAGGCTACAAAAATCCAATGAAAAGACATTACTGAAATGAAATCAGCTGTCGAATAAGTAGCTAATCCAAACCAGCAAAATGTGTTCGCGGCAAAATTTGCCTTTTAGCCTGTTGATTTATTTCAACAATTCCAAGCTAATAAGTATTTTTATCACATTTCTTATAATCATATATTATTGTTTACTTATTATTTCTAGAATACTGTGCATTGGCTAGATTTAAAGATAGACGCTGCTTTATTATAAATGATTACTTTACTATACCACACAAGATCGTATTTTATTTAGTGCGCTTTATTGCGTTATATCTTACCAATCATAATAGAAACAATGTAGACACCAGCTGTCCTTACTGTGAATTTAACACGAGCGGTGTTTGCTTGTGCTGGGTCACCGGAGCCTAATTCAATCACAGCAGTTACCTGTAATTATATAAACATACATCATATTATAAAAAAAATACTAATCAAGGCCAAATCTATACATAGAATTTTTATACTATTAAGGTTTTCAACAAGCATTCATCATGCCTGATGGTAATGAAACCTAAGTCCTACCCACAAAAAAATTGTTGCTGTGCTGCCAGAGTTGACTGCCAATACAGAGATCCATTGTGTAGCTTGAAAGGCTTAGGCACCACAAAAACGCAAAACAACAATACTAGTTCATTTGCTGCGATTTCCATTGAGGTTACTAGGAGGGAGGTACTTAAGCAGTCGAGCTGTTTCAATTTAAACAAAATCCTAGGGATAAGTATGTTTAAAGCCTACCACACAGACAGCGGCGGTGAAGCGCTAACCGGTGGCGAGACTTTAGTATTGTTCGAATTAGTGTGAACACACGATCGGATCGTAAGTGTAATGTTTCATGCTAATTCGAACAATACGACAATAACGCCACCAATACCGTGTCTTCGCTGTCTCTGTGTAAAAGATTTTAGACAAGCTCCATTCTTTAAAAATGAAACATAATTTTACTTCGTAACTGCCATTACCTTTCTGGTTCCGTGAGATATGGATACAGTGAGTTCGTCTGTATCACAAATAGGGTACGGCTGTCCGTTGCGCTGGAAGCAATGGACGGTAAAACACATCGTCTCTCCCACCGGCTGAGGCTCTTGCCAGCCCCATTCCACCTGGGGATGAAAATGTACATGCAATTTGTCTGTATCCTTTTTGCCATACTGCCTCAATAGTGGATAAAGTCATAACTTTGCCGCCCTCATAACAACTCCAACCGAATCAACACACACGAGCATCTGCATCAATAAAAATACGCGTATGCATTGATTTTGCCGCTCGTTTCTATGTATTCATATGAAGCTATTACATTGTTACAATCGCGAGCTGAAATCCATGCAAACGCAACAACGAACAGTCAACGTTAACGAAATTGTATATCTAGATATTAGATATTATTTATTTCGCTGGAGTCTTCCGTCTTAGACCAGAGTCGATAATTTTTGAAATCAAAAAAGATAAGTAAGATAAGTTATTTATAAATAACAAAACAAAACGGAATCAGTATAAAGTATCTAAAAACGATTACGATACGATTAATTTTGACAGTACGATTTACATATATATTTATTATTATGAGATTTTCTATGACGTAAATGTAATTAGAATTTAATAAATCAACTTTTTTACTAAAAAAAATTGCAGCACACATTTTTAGATGAAATCCCCTTTAAATCCTATCTTTAATATTTAGAACAACTATTTTCGCATATTTTTTGCAATCTTTATGTTTTATGGATTTGTAATTTTTTTGTTATATTAATGTAAACGTAAGATTCCATTCTTACGTTTTTCGAGCAATTAAAGTGTAAATTTTAATAAATAGATCCAAATTGTACGTGATGATTAACAAAAAAATTTCGGAAGCGAGCTTTTTTCGTTTTTTGCATTTTCTGAGAAAATTTACCATAGTAATGTATATTTTTTTTTACACCATCAGAAATTAGAGATTTCAAAGAACAAAAATCTCTCGACTTTTTAAAAACAGCAGATATTTTGACGGGTGAATTTTCGATTGAAAATTAGGGTGCATTAAGTCAAAATAATCTGCAAAAATAAATATTTTAAATAAAAAAGAATTCTGTGTGTTTGGGACATAAAAAGGTAAGTTTCACCAAATTTCGAGAAAAAATAATCTTTTTGCAAAAGATAAAAATAAAAACCAAAAACTTGGTTATTTGAAATTTTACATTTTTGTACAGGTTATGTGAAAAAAGTGTAAATACAAAAGTTGTAGATCTTTTTATTACCTACAACTTTGCTATTTAACTTTTTTTCATAGGACTTCTAGTTTTGCCGGAAATCGAGATAAACCGTTTTTTACCCTTACCCCCTTACCCCCACCCACTTCCCGGTCTCAGATCGCCCGTAAATTATTTTTCCTTTAATTTTTGTTATATTCTCTTTCTTTTCCAATGGGTTTCATCCTACTATTATTTTTTTTCACTTTTCACCATTTTCAAAGGCTTCGGCACTGGTCTATCTATGTTAAGATAGCGGGGATAGTAATACCGATGATAACTTCTAAGCTATCAATAACAGCTTCTAAGCTTTCACTAACACCTCGACAAAAAATATCACCCTTTTTTACTTACCCTACAACTAGGTGGATGCAAATACTTCCCAGTGACGTACTGCAGCAGCGAGTGCTTTGCTTCTGGTGCCAGTGACGGCTGCGTCATCGCCGCGAGGGTCACCAGCCCGCACACTGACACTGACACTACCAGCATGCCACCTGGATGCCAGACACAAAATATATCTGAACTATTGGAATAACGGACACTTACAAGTATACATAGATACACTGACTATCAATTTTGAACTAGTAGGTAAAGATGTAACGGAATGAAATTTTAAGTTTACACTATAATGAATACCACAACATATTTCTATATCTTAAGTTGATTGACTTTTAGATTTTTTCAAAGATATCGCTCACACGGACGATTCTTTCCTGTGTCGCGGGTAATTATACAAACATTCAAACCATAGACACAAAGAACACCCAGACCGGACCGTGGGGGGTCAAACCCACAACACTTAGCCCAGTGGCAGATACGAGGCGACTACTTAAACCACTACGCCAACTGTGCAATAAGATACACTGATGCCAATTCTGTTGTCACAAAATTCTCTAAGCTTAACTAAAAATCACTAAATTTTGTTTAGTCCTCTCAAATGACATTTCGTATTCTGAAATCGTCAAAAGTGACAGGACTAAAAAAATTTTTAGTGATTTTTAGTTAAATTTAGAGAATTTTGTGACAAAAGAATTGGCACTAATGACTAGCTATCAGTTTTGCAACGAGTAGAAGTGGAACGAAATATTTTTTTTTATTACGCTGGCCACATAATATTTCGCCTGTTAACGCAAGTTCCGTTCTAAAATTGGATAGAAGACCTTTGTTAGCAACTAAATTCGACAAGAGCAGAAAATGTATTTACTCAAAATTTATATTACTTTCCGAAAACTTAACAAACAACCCTTTTGTTCTTCATTAGCATTGCTGGTAAGTTGGTAACTAAATAATCCATGTTATGTTTACTTTGAGCTCAAAGTACATAGAGATTTAAAAAGCTAAATGAATCGCAAAAATAATTTGCCGTATGGACGGCGTTCTGGTTTAGGTGGTCGCTTCACCATTACCATTAAGCCCAATGTTTTAGCTGGGTATTCCAAATGGGACAAGAATTTGTGTAATCATAAATGGTTGTTCCGGGTCTAGTCGTTCTTTGTGTCTGTTGCTTGAAGGTTTGTAAAGTCCCTTGCCATTCAGTATTTAGCGCTTCTAAGTTATAAAAGTAATGGAAAAAATTTAATGACTAGTTAGTCAGCAGTCACGGTTTTGCCAACGTTAGTTATTTATTTGCTCCCGTGGCTCGTAACGTGATTTTACTTCTGGATAAAATACTTTGTAATGGTAAAATAATTATAAAAATCGGTTCAGTAGTTTCACAGTTTATTGATTACAAAACAAATCTTTCCTCTTTATAATATTAGTATAGATTTAGTAAAATCATCAGCTGACTATCTATTCGCCTAAAACACAGGTCTAACCTAGTTCAGGCAAGTAGCTTATAGTAATTTAAAGATGTTTAATTATCCTTTCTTGACATAACAAAATATTATTATTATTTTGGTTATAAACTAGTTTATTAAGGCATTTAATTATTGTTAGATATTAAGATTTAATTTGAAGTTGATTTATGTCCACTATTGTACTCTTTTTTTTATTATTTATTTTATGATTTATTTATTTTATTCGTGCAGGACTGTGTAAATTCTTCTTACCCCAGGTCCAGGCATCCTGGTGCTTGCTGTTCTTCACGACCGCACTCCAGAGATCTGCTTTAAGGGTCTGCAGCGCCTCCTTGCCAGTGGGAAGGCTCTGGCGCGCGGCCGACCAGGCGCCAAAGTCTTTGGGGTCAAGCACGTGACGCGCCGTCGTATCCTCCAGCCAGTACACGTCTTCCAGTGAGGAGACATCGAGACTGAGGAGTCTGAAACAAAGAATGCATTTATAAATTATATTTGTTTTCATGCTATGTTATGTTTGGCAATGTAAAATGTAAAATCCTTTTCAGATTTTTTGCTGTGACTAAATTGTAACCAGTGAACATAAAAATATTCACACCACTAAAAATGGCACCAAGGTAACTAAACAAAGTAGGCGGGGCTTAAAATAACTAAGCCTAGCGCTATGGCAATTATCTCAATGGATTTGAGTTCTTGACATTGACAATCAACTTATTTTCTACAAAAACATGTTTTCATTCAACGTGCCTTCATTTGTTGTGGTGTGGTGCAGGCGCCATTCCGATTATCTTTCCAAGGTTGGAGTTACTTGTCATGTGTAAGCAAATCGATAATTTCAGTTTCAGCAAAACTAAAACTTTTATTATCACATTTACTGCATAGGGACGATATGCGTCGTAGTAGCGTAGTAGCTGATAGTATAAGAACAGCAGCTGCAGTCGTGATTTTCGCGAACACGACATTATCGATGCAGACATGATACAGTTGCGATAGAAAGGAATATGAAAAGGAATATAAATATTTATTCAGTCATTCATCGAGTGCCACAGCTCAGATAGAAAGAAATAAAAAAAAAGGTTTTTCGAAATCAAACATAAATAGAGAAGGCTTAATTACTGCATACATTAATTTCTTGTAAAACTCATTGTTAAACCAAAGCGAAAGACCATTTCATCACAATACACTCGCGCATCTGCATCGATAAAAACGTGCGTATGCATTGATTAAAGCCGCACGTTTTATGTATTCATAAGAAGCTACTGCACTGTCTATCCGAGGCTAAATCGATGCGCACGCAAAAATTAAGAAAAATACTTTTATTATTTTCTAGTGCCTGCAAGTGTGGGAGAAAATATAGTCAATGATTTATGCTGTGTGTCCTAGATATATACATAGATATAGAAAGATATTGTAGTACCTATTCAGGAAACTATAGCAGGGTCAATCACCCACAATAATAGGCACTTATCAATTTAAATTCAAATGCTATCGATGTTTATCAGTTTTCTTCTTTTTTCTACCATATCAAGTATATTCAAATCTACAAGTAAATAACAAAACAGTTAGTTTTTACTTTAGGCAACCAACTCATATTTGGGAGCATAAGTAAGAAAACATTAGTAAAAGTGCCGTTTCCTTTCCGCTCTTTGTGTTATTTACGGTCATTACAGTTATTATTTATAGCTTAAAATATATATACAATAGTTTGTTACGTATGAAGATTGAAATTACAACACCTCGCGCATTGGCAGAGTTGATATAACTGATTAAATATTTCGGCGTTTAGGTATATTGTCACGTGTAAAACGAAATGCACAACCCTTTTATAGAAATATAATTGCGAGCAAAGCACAAAACAAAAAGATTGCTATAAATCATAACCCTACTGGGTTTGGGCCCAATAAAGCCTTACGGGTTTACATTACTTGAAACACATACAAAAGATACCACCGCGTTGTCTCCAAAAACACCTCATGTAACGTTACCCAAACTTCCAGCAGATTACAATCAATTCATAAATGACCTTTTGCGTTGCACGGTCCATTAAATGACCCAGCCGGGCTCTTCGGAGCAAGACGCAGGACGCATTGATACTGGCAGATGAGGCCAGAGGTCTCAAGGGTTTGATAAACGAGCCGCGAACACCGTGGGATTACATAGGGTTAATGATGCGATCACAAACAGTCATGCGATATATGTATGTATGTTTATATTGTGACTAATATGTTAGAGGTCTTCGTAGTTTATATAACTAAATAAAATACGGTCGACCCGTTTCCTTCTCTTTTTGCTTCAGAGGGTTTCGATCTAACGTTTTTGCACGCGGGGCTTTCAATATTCTACTTGTCATGAGCAACGTGTCATGTGCAACGAATTGCATTCTAGCTCGGCGAAAATATTTATAACATTCGAAAGCAAAGCATATAAAATTTCGTTGATAAATATTTCATATCTCTTTCTATAGTTAAACTCTTTATTAAACTAAATATTAATAGACTTATGAATAAAAAACCTATACATATTGTAGTTTTTATAAGTATAGAGATAATGGCTGCATGACTTTGCAGATATGAACTATAAAATACCATAATTCTATAGTTATTGAAGAAGAGTGGCTGTGAGTTTTTGCAGGTATCTATTTCCATATAGTCGCAATCCTTGGTTTGAACTTAGCATCAACCTATATAAATGTAAGTTCAATATCTTTAGTAATATCACATTGACATACACAAGTATTATTTTGTAAATTAAGTGATTAAATGATCTTTGACTTTGATTAAGACGGTGGAAATCGCTTTAATAGGCTATACTGTCTACTGGATAAGCTTATTTAAATATACAACCATTTAATTGCAAGTCCAATGCTTTAGCTATCATTTAATTCTCGTTTAATCATGTTGACTGAGTGTTTCCATATTACACCAATCTCTGAAGCATTTAAGCAATCTCCGACTCCGACCATGTCTATCAATTGTCATGTAAAATTTGCAGACGAGAATACCAGTAGCGGAAGACAAGTGATTGCATCAACGTATTACCGCACACTGAATGCCAGCCTTAATTCAATCATGCCCGTGCATGTCCCGATTTTGTTAGCCCAATTCGTCGTGTTCCAAATTCAAAGTGCCATTTTTAGGTGGGAACGTATTTTTGATGGCGGCTTTTACAAGTGCCAATTTAGAGAAAGCTTTTGTATTGTCTCTAGAGGATTAAGTTGCAATTTAAGAGTGAAGTCAAACATAAAGGGCAAGGAGAAACAAATTGCTTCTGCTACATTTATACTTTCCTAGCTTTTGTTCGTGACTACAGTCACCTTTTTAAATGGCCTTTATCCTTCCCTGTGGTGGTATATCATCAAATGCTACTTTTATAACTTTCATTAAAGTGTCGTTATATTTTAGTATCAGCATTATACTATTCATACTTAAAGCAAAATAAGCATTACTCACATACTTCGGCACAGTTTCGGCACCCCGAGTATTATCAATATATAATATGTATGTAACCATGTCCCAGTATACATATGTATTTGATAAAATAAAGACAGCATTTCCTCTACCTAGCCCAGGTACGATATTAGCTTCAACTAAAGTTTCTCCGTGGCTCAGTAATAGCCTAGCAATCGAGCACGACAAGGTGTTGGCTCACTGAAACCCCAATAGACTAAAAACACTTTTATCTCTAAAATCCCTTGCAAAATAATACATTAAGCTGCTCTCAGAGATCTTGTAGGCCGAGGTCGTACTTAATATGGTCTGTTCTGTGAAAGTTTAAAAATCTTACAATTATTATTTAATATTTTATGATACACAACTAACAAGTACCTACTATATACAGGCTGTCCGGTAACTAATGGATAACCTTGAAATGTCTTATAGTAAAACTGATAGCCGTTCAGAAAATATGAAAAAGAAATTTTAAAAACATTAAAAATGTGCAATTGCTAGTCATAGGTTTTTTTCATATTTTTTTCTGAACGGCCATCAGTTCTACTACAAAACATTTCAAGGTTATCATTAATTACCGGACATCCTGTATAACTATAGAGTGATAAGTCAATACGAGTAGCATTAAGAAAAAGTTTAACGGCAACAATATAAGGCTTTAAAATGATGATAATGCTTATTTAATGCATATTTAAGACTTTCTCTGTTCAGAAATCGTCTAGCGTATCACAATCGTAAACTTAATGCTCTGCGGTTCTAGAGATGCATTAATTTGAGATACTGATATTTTTATAAAAACTAGCAGTCGCCTAGTGCTCGAAATTCGACCAACTGATATATTATTATGTCATGTCATTATACTCGTATATTGATATATGTAACCATAGTTACGCGCTTCGACTGCGTGTGACAAATGCATGGTTGTGTGCGTGTAGTGTTTTTTCATTAATTTAATGTATTTATTATACATATTTTATATAAATATTAGCATTCGTCACTTCTTCTCTGTATAAACTATAAGTGTGCGAAATTTCATACTCCTCCGTCCGCCCAATTTTCGTAAAAAGGGATCCAAAGTTTTCGCTTCACGTATTAATATATAGATAATTAGTAGGTATTATTAATGACACCGTGTGTTTATTGGTTTCTCTCACGTCACGACAGATGAACGTAGAATTGAGCATACATAGTTTATTAGCCAAACTAAAGTTATTAGCGTTGCGAACTGTTTGAGGACAATGTCAATGTATCTACTTTGAATTGACTTCAAAGTTCAAGATTGACACGAATACTACTTAAGTATGTATGACTTTGGCTGCTTAAAAGTAACCGAAACGTCGGGAAAGTGTTTAAATACATAGATAAATAATTTTATTACAATTAAAAAGGCAAGAGTTTTAAATATATCACGACAAAATCCGTCTCACATTGAGAAAAGATCCGTGCCCAACAGTGGGACAGTTTAAAACAGGGCTGATATTATACCTTTTATTTATTAAATCTGTATAAACTAATTTATTTTGTAGTATAAGAATTAAAGTGCGATGAAGTCCGTATTTAATGTGTAGTATTCGCGTAAACGTAAGACACGCAACTGTGTTTGTATAAAGTAAAGACATCACATTTACGCTTCGAATGATAACGTAACTGTATAATATCTTGATTCGTTCATAAATCGTTACCATCGTCATCATTTCAGCGTCTCTCTCGAGCGCGGTGATTTAACAATCTTTCCTCACATCTATATCGATTTTACAGTCATATAAGAAAGTCATTTTTTACATTTATGCATTTCATACGGTCTGCTGAAAATTTTAAATATATTCAGGTATATAAGTTGCAGCTTTGAGTATGCTGTATTTCTTTTACCTACCAGTTATATACAACAAAATATTAGAATAATTATCTAAATAAAAGAAATTCATATATGTACCACGTTTGCAAAAAATCGGACTAATAGTATAATATATAATATTCTATCACATACACACAACACCATCTAGCCCAAACTAAGCGGAGCTTGTACTATGGGTACCTACTAGACAATGGATAAACATACATATATACTTATACTTTTTTTTTGTAAATACTTACATATATACATAGAAACACCCAGACCAAGACAAAAATCCATGTTTATGCACACAAATGTTTGACTTGTGCGGGAATCGAACCCGCGACCTCAGGCGTGGCAGTCGGTTACACTAACTACTACTCCATCGCATTATTTTTTGCTCGTTATACAACATTTCAATATTCTGAGTTATGTTTAAGTTTTAATTTAAGTTAAAAAACATACTACAAACTCGACTAAGAAGCAGTTCGTAACACGCTATTACAATATTCATGGAACACTGCAATAATAGCTGGTTGCTAAGTAACCGACACACAAACACGCCTATTTAACCACGAACGCTAAGCTGTAAATTATTTTTTCATCACTCCATAGTTTACGTAGTTTAGTTTTACGGAGTTTACTTCTAATATACCAGAACGGCCTCGTTGCTCTCACGGCAGAAGTTTACAAAGTTGGTTGCCATCCTGGAATCAGGGTTTGAAAACCCGCACAAATATGGATTTCGGTTCTTCATTTCGGTTCTTAACAAGGTTCTTTTCGGTAAAGTTATGGTTTAGGTTCCGATTCGGTTCTTGTTCTAATTAATTGGTTTCTAATAAAGGTGCCAAAATGCCGGTTCTGTACCAACCGACTCAAAGGTCTTAAAGAAAAATTATTCGAGATGGTTATTCGAAGAATGATGGAATGATGATTGATGTACCAAAACATTACCCTTCTCTAAAATTATTTGCCCACTGAGAGCCGCCATCGCACCTCGCGTTATCTTACTACGTTGAACGGCATCGTATAGTATGAATGCAACCAAGTTTAGACACGGTTTGAAGAATCGGTAAAATAAAGGTTCCAGTTTAGGTGCCGGTTCCGGATCGGGTTTTAGTAACGGAACTGCTAAATACCGTTTCTGCCTGGTATGTTAGGGAAAAGGATAAACAGCAATAGCTTTGTTGTTTATTACCTACATGTGTAAATATAGCATCTTTGACTATCCTTTTAAGGATATTCAGTAGTAAAACCAAAGTGTTAGTTAAAAAAGACAAATCCAACAATATGCAGAACATACATATACCATGCAAGAATACATCATGTCGTACCGTTGTAAAATGTGTGCTGTCAGCTGCATTACTGCCGGCGGGTTTAACGTGTATAAACGAGTCGAGGGAATAATCCACGCTAGCAAACGCCTTCCGGCTGCGGTCGCGGTGTCGGGGACTAGGCGGCGGAGATGGGGTGGTTTATACAACGTGTAACATTTACGTGTAGTTGTAGGCTTGTAGGTAAGGTAAACGTAGTAATGAAGATGTCTGTAGAAAAAGCTTTTAGGTTCGGATTGAAAATACGGATATATATACATAGTCCGACACCCTTGTAGACAGAGGTGTTTTACAGCCACGATCCGCCAGCTATGGTTTCAGGTCTCACGATATAAAGGGCGAGCCTATTGCCGACTACCAGGAACAGTTCCAGACCCAGTGCTGATATGAGAGTTACTTAATAGAATAATCCAATAACTCATAACCCCATCCTGGTATCGAGGCTAAAACCTCATGCATAGCAGTCGCAGTTCTGTTCCTATTACACTTGACCTTGTCTTCGATTACCGAATCAGCAAATGTATATTTGATATCTTCCTGGAGCAGAGCGATGTAATCACAAAGATTTGTAATCTCTATCCAAACTTCTTCTTTAGATCCAGCTTCTTCTTTAGTTTAACGATAAAGATATATTATTGCCTCCGACTGCATGATATTGTTTACAGTATATAGGTACATACGGGGTGACAGATTGAAAACAGTATAGGTAACCTACATCTTTCTTAAAGTATATTTTTAACGCAGTTTGGGTTATTTTTATTATTTTAAAGGGAAGTTTCTACGCAGTCGGTAATTGGGTTTCTAAATTCACTTTTCTTATTTAAAACTAGCGATTACCATTAGGTAATTGATGGTATCTGATCACTACCCTATATAAGGGTATCTATAATCTAGCCAATTAGCTATAACAAAATAAAAACGACCAACACCAACTATCCATCACCAACCACCAAACGTTTCGACAAACATTTTAACCGACTCTTACTGACAAAACAAGATACGCCTAATAAAACTACACACACCGACCCTTCTCAAGCGAATTTCACCACAATAAACCTGGCTTATATCACGAAACGATGCATTTATAGGAAAATTCCGTTTTACGATCAAATATAAATATCAACATTGGGATTGACGAAGGCTGTGGTCTTACGAAACTTTCACCAGTAACGTTAGGGCATAAGTCGACAGTTACGATGGAGGTTTACTGCAGAACGTAAAGGGATCATCTGTAGGCATTTATATTGGATGAAATCTTTATTTATTGACGCATTTTAGGAGTCTGGTGATAGCAATGAGTTGTGTGTATGGACCATGTTAGGAATGAGGCGCTGAATCTTCAGTGATTTGGATTCAAAGAGGGATAATTCCTTTTCAATCTTCTTTCCTCGGGTCCCAGGTTTTAATGAGCAAACTGTAAGAAAAAGAATATTCTATTTTCTGAGTTTTTTATTTTAGTGTACAAAGAGACATTTAGTATTCGAGTTCAACGTAGTAGTAATCAATCACAAGGTAATTTGTTTTTATTTTATTGCGTTATACAACGTAATCCATTATTGATATTATAACCTGTCATTGAAGAAATGTGTGTTGAAGGACAAACGCATTACTAGTATCAACTCTAGCAACCGCATATTAGTATACAGATATAGCCAAACAGTATAATTTAAATGAAAGTAATACTACACGTTTTGCGAGTTAAGTGGATATAAACTTAACATAACCATTTATGGTAAAATTATTGAAGTGACAATTTTTTTTAAGTTCTAGCAATTGGGTTACAAATTGCTTTTATTCCTGTTAACTCTTCCAGCTATGTTAATATCCTTGTTTTAGGAGTGGGTTCACGTCGGTAGTGCAGGGGATTCCAATCTCTCGGTCGTAAGTCTAATGTTATGTATAATAATATGTACATTGAGCTACCGCCGCTTGTGCTACTGCTGATTGGCTCCATATGATCTTTAACATGAACTTACAAACATCTTCAAAACACGCTTTTTCGCTACCATAAAAGGCAGCAACATTGGCAAATGTTCACCATAGCGATGATAGCCACAAACGTCCTCATATTTCTTCATCAGAGCTCGACTCTGCCCCATAGACTCCACAGCAAACGATGCCATTGCCATAACCATAACAATAAAAGACTCAATTAGTTGACGCATGCGTTTGTTCTGCTCATTCCTCCGCTAATTTCGAGTTGAAATGACATGAGATTGCCTCTTTTCTTTGTATGGGGCAAAATCTTCTGATTCAGTTTAGTAACTTTACAGTTTAGTATTCCGATTAGTAAGTCGGAATAATTTTAGACGATTAAATTCCTACGTAGACTATCATGGGCTTTTAAGATGTTCTGGACCGACGACTTTATGTATCCTACGCAAGAATTAAGTAAATAAAGATAAGCTAACAGAAAACATACTAATAATTAGTTTTAGCTTAGAATCCGCGAAGAGCCGCGAAGACAAGCCTATCCTAACGAGCGATATATGAAATCACTACACTTAAAACTTATCTAAAATGTAAGATGAGGTTAACTGCTTTTTGTGATCCACTATTAGTTGTTCTGACTTTAGAGGTTATTTAAGTCTATTGTTTTCATGTTCGTTAAGTCCCTGGGACACAGAATTATCGCTAGTGTAACTGTCTTTTTAAATACGAAAGAAATAAAAAGAGACTTTGTGACGGAGAACAGTAGCAGAACACTAATCCGAATAGATACGAGAATAAGGTAATGAAACTAAGATTAAATACTACATACATGAAAAAGTATTCAACTTAATCAGTTCATCAGTATTTATAGTTAATCATGGTTCGAATCATCCATTACAAAACCATTTAACGGAATTGTATATTTAATGTTCAAACAGCCATGCCCTAGTTTAAGTTTTCAAACATGTAAATATCACTTGTCTGTTAGCAGACCACGGCAGACACAGGCACGAAATATTAATTAAGTGAGCCAAAGTTCAGACCTCGTCCGATTTATAAATCCGATACATATTGCTACTTAAGTAATGGGTGGAATATTTAAGTTTACTTACATCATACTAGATTGTTCCCGCGGCATTGCTTGTGTAAATGTAGGTTGTACCAATTCTATATCCCTCGAGAACAGTACTTTTTCTGAATGGAAGGTATCCTATTTCTTTTTCTGTACCCCTGACAAACTGTATGCGAAATTTCATGATGATCGGTCAAGAAGTCGGCTTTAAAGCGTAAAGCGTGCCGCCGGTCAAGGCGCGGTGCACCCGGCGTCATACAAAGCCGCCAGTTTTAGAGCACAAAGAAGCCGCCGTCATGGCTGCCCGGGTATGCCGGCGTACCGCGCGGCTAGCGTTCTACACGATTATCATAACTGGAATGATGCTCGGCGGCTTTGTGCAAGTTTCTGCGCCACATGCCGGCGGCACAAACGTCCGGCAAAAGCCGACGGCACGTGCCGTTCGGCAAAAGCCGGCGGCTCGTGCCGCCGGCATTGTGTGTAGGAGCCTTAACAAATAAACAAACTGACATTCGCATTTATAATATTAGTTAGGAAGTTAGGATGACAGAAATACGACAACTAGACAACAGGTTTCAAGGTTAGGTCAAACTTATTTAGTTCTATAAGAAAGCGATGCACGCCATAGTCAGAAACAATTTCAATCCAAGAAAAACCTAAAAGAATTCCAATATCCAGTTTTGATCAAATCAAATAAACTAGATGCGATAGTTGGCATACCTCGAGAAAGGTATCCGGGTTAAGCTGCTCTGTCTGTCGTAACCTATATAACTTTAAGGTTTTAATATTATTCCTCTTTCGAACTTCATCTTCAATGCTACACTAGTTTTAGATCAAGCCCGTCTGTAGATGTCACGTCTACAGTTTTAAATTTAATCAGAAGATCCGATGTAATCCTCAGTGCTTACGTAACTATCAGTTAGATTAAGGCCTGGCCTTTAATCACCGGTGGGCTTTGTTATTGAGTGTTTCTGTCAGCAAATTCTCAGAATCAGAATGGCTTCTCAAATTGTACTCGGAATATGGCGGCTATTAGACTTTCTCGATATAACGATTTAATCAGCTTACCAAATCATACTTTTGTAAAACACTGCTGTCTAACCTGCTTCGGAGATATAAAAATGCTATATTATATTATGGCTATTGTATCACAATCTGAATCTAGGTATCAATGTGTTTTGTTATTGTACTTGAAAATCTGATTCTTGGTATCATTCCAAGTTTACTTGCACTGAAGTTCAATATCGATATGATTTGGACAACTATGATATTATTATAATTTTGTAAAGTATATAAATTGGACACGCCATAAAATAGACTTATCTATCAAAGCTTACCTTGACTGATTAAAGGGATAAAATGCAAGCAATTAAATTAATGCCAATTACCCACACTTTTGCTCTTATAGACTCACTATCTGCCTCTGCCAGTCTTTTTGTTTGATTCTATGTTTAATTCCCTTAGGTCGGCAATTCGCGACTGATACAGCTGATACTGCAAGCGATCGTATGTGAGTTTGCCATCTTCGTAGTTTTATCAATCGCAATAAAGGAGAGGCAAATCACGCCTCAATAGCAGAACGAAGTTTGAAAGAAAAGATGGGTTACTTCTTTTCTGAAAGAAAATATATAGCCGCTACACCCGCTTGACATAGATCATAGCAGTATGGAGTCTATCTCTTTGGCTCCTAAACAGCAATAGGTTCGCCCACTATTACGTGGAATTTAAAAACCGTATCAGACGAAATTCGAGTGTAATACACCTCTGCATACACCTTTTGATATAGGCTTGAGACATCAAACATCATATCGCCTTAATTTATTAGGTTCAATATATTAGTAGCAGGTTAGAAGGCTAGTCGCAAGAAATGAACACGAGGCTTAACCTCATGATTTACTGATCACCTTCGGTAAATAGATTCAAATGGCCTTCAACATCTTCATAGATCCCCGCACATTTTTCTCCGCAACTTGTAATAAAAAGAGGGGATCCGACATTATCAGTAAGTAAATCAAAATACCCTCATATGTTAAAACGTTTGCAGTTGCCAGATATTCAATAGAGCGCGAAAGATTGCCATACATCATACATATGCCACGCAGGGTTGTACGTGAGGAGATAACTTAAAGCCCCTACAGTCCGATATTACGAACAATCAATTGTGACGATCTGCTGGTTTCAAGGGTAGGTGACATTAAAAACATTCTAGTGGATTTACACGTTAAAAGGTCCCAATTTAACACATCAATTTAGAACTACGCCTATAATATTGGCAAACTGCACAGCAAACTTTACGACTAGATTTTGCATCTTGCCCCTGTAATGAAGAACTTAAAGCTCCACATTACAGTACAAGTCTATTGGAGACAGCAACCCTTTGAGATCCCAATTAGAATTTCCAAACACGAAAATCCAATAACACTTTGTCTCACTAACTCAGCTCCGTAACCGAACCCAAAATTTCACCTTGCATCCACGCACATAAGTACTACTCGACCAATGAGAAAGTCCAGCAGTTGTATTAAAGTAGGTAGGTAGTAATAAAATAACTAGCAGCCATTTTATTTAAAGCAATGAACAGCTAAACCGTTCGCACATCTATGTAAAGATCGTCTCCAACTCTCGTCCAAGTAACTTTGCTTTTTCACCGTCACTGCCGATCGATCGTTCCAACTTATAGCGAGATAAAATCAAGACGTGCGACGATATCTTATATAAACCGCGCTGTCTCTCTTCTAAGTGAAAATGCGTATAAATCTCGGCTATCTTTTTTTATAATATCTTCGTTATCGCGGGATCAAGCCGTCACGTCCCTTGGGTGCAATAAAATATGAGAAAAAGATATCAGGTAGACGAACTGCGTGTCTTTGTTTTTGAAAAATGGCGTCTGTGCCTTATGTAATCCATCTAGAATCTTAAACTACATACATATATGCATGCATAAACTAACATCTTTCTGTTGTAATAGTAGACGAATATTCCGAATTTTTATTTGTTTCAATACCAACACACCTGTTTTACTACATTTACTCCTATTAGGTTTTCATGCGCACATAACGGGTTAAAACGAGTAACCTATTTTCATCAACGGTCTCTTATTTGCAGTGCAGTCTTGCCCACAATGCACCAAACACTGCACACCGCAGATGGACTAATAATATTTGTTGTACAGAGTGACAAACAATATAAGAGTCATATTTCTATCGCTTGTGTAGCTGTCACTGACTTGCATAAATCGTATAGAATATAACAAGCTGAGTGGGAAGCTAGTGGGAAACTAGCCTGTGCCGTGGTGTGTGGTTTTGCTCTTCCATATCCAATTCTCATGTGTTACTTATACCATGCTATTTTGTTATCGGTTCGCTTTCTGAATGACAACACTCATACTTTCCAGAAGAAAAGCTTGATTTTATTACATTGACATATAAGTTTTGTTCTGAAATATGTTATTAAAATGAGTAGAATTTCAACCAAAGTTTCAATAATAAATGGATTCAATGTGGAACAACAACGACGCCATTTGTGCATTATACGAAACTGGCAGCGGCAACTTGAAATAGACAAATCAATAAAAGTTCATATCTCATGCAGTTGAATCCGAGAATGACTATTTTTGTCTTCGATTCTTCGAAATCTGACATGGCGCCCAATCGTGAGAAATAAAAAGAAAATGGATTTCGCGCCTACTCCAAAAAACTATAATAAAACTAAGAGAGAATAGTAAGGTTTATAAAATGGAATGAAACCCTAAAACGGAAAGGAAAACATACTCATGCCTCTATATTTCCGAAAAGGCAAGCACATGTCTATAGCTCACGTTTCACCAGCTTCATTTTTTAAATTCCACCTAATAGAGGGCGAGCCTATTGTCACCTACCTACATTTCTAGTCTCTGTACTGAGGCAGAAAGAGCAAAAATTACTTAGTCGTGAATGTTGCTTTAATTTATAGCTACCCTATTTGTGAATAGATACCGGACGCTCGATATCCACACACCGAGGGTGACATGGTAAGATCACGACAATTTTAAAAGAACCCGTGGTTTGATCGAGGTTGCTTGTTCCGATCAAAGCACACAATAGATTCAGTATAACTAGCATTCTATAGGATACTACTGAATGCTAGTTTGTTAGACTATCTACTGTTACTTTCGTTACTGATTTTGAAGGAAAGAAATCTAATATATTGATTACAAGATTTTGCCCGCGGCCCTGCTCGCTTAAATATAGGTTATGTCAATTTTCTATCCCTTGGGAACATTACTTTTTTCCTGGATGAAAGTTTCTATACACCTGACAACATGTGTGCAAAATTTCATCATGATCGGTCGAGTAGTTAGGACGTGAAAGCGTTAGAAACAAACTCACATTCGCATTTATAATATTAGTTAGGACGCATATTAATAAGAGGTAAATAATAATTAAAGTTCACATATGTAGAATAGATGACTAATCATAAAAACAACATAGAAGTCCGCTTTACACCAACAAACAAGCTGTACCAGTGGAAGGCCGGTAGTGCAACACAGTACAACAGAAATATTCTAAGCCTGCTTTAATGACTTTGGAAGCTAACATAACATAACTAAGGGAAGGCTTAAACGAGGTAATTCGCCGCTAATTACCATATCATGTGACGGCACTTAGCCATCTCCCGACGAAAATCACAAAACGTTTATAACTCAAAAATGACTTTGTGTCTAAATTTTCCTTAAATTCCTTAAAGAATCGTATATCTTTTGCGCCATTTAGCCCAAAAGATATACCTACGATTCTTCAAGATGAGGTACTTATTTGTTTGTATAGTGTTCGAATGTTCACATATATGTCATTCACAAATTTTAAGTTCTTTCTTTATACGTTAATTGAATTCAATATGTAGAGTGCCTACTGGCCATCATAATTTGTTTTTATGAGAAGCATTTATAAAACATTCAGTTGTATTTCGAAAGCCCGTTTTCTTTTTAAATATTCGTAAATTATGGCTCGCGTTTAAAATATTGTTTTTCCTATAGAAATGCCACATTTCATTCATAGCTATATTTTATCGCTCTTCGTAGAAGTCTATTCATAACTGAAACTCGGGAATTAATACGTATAATTATTTAACATGAAAAGACCTAAGATTAACTCGGTAAGAACTTGAAAACTTCAAAGAAGCAAATTCATATCTAGGTTTGAAACGCAAACGAGCTCCATTCACGAAACGAGAAATTACTGTAGCTTTGATGAAAGCGTTTTATTCCACTGAAAAATATCCATACACAGACTTGTTAGTCTATACACAGACTTGTTAGTCTATACATAAAAGACGATAAGTGGAGTTTATAAAGGTAGTTGTTGACCCAGTTGCTGCGAACAAAGCTCGGTCAGAGACAGGTGGGAATTTATTGATAGTTGCTATCGTGTCCAATTTTCTCCGCAAGCCTAATATTGAATATCCAAAAATACATATCGTTAGATCGTAGCACAAAGCAAAGTAAGAGATTTCTAGAATTTCTCCCTAATATTAAGTGACTGGATCCAAGAGATAAAAATTTCAATACCCTTTTGTAGTTGGTAGGGCATGGGCGAGCAATGAATATGAAAACGCGCCGGATCGTTAAAGAGCATCGAGCTCGGATTGTGTTTTTGTTGTAAATTTTAAATGTAATAATCCAAAACGCCAATCAGGCGTTTGGACGATTGCCATGTTTATTTTCATAAAAGCGTCCTTTTTCCAGCACCCCTGCCCTTTATAAGGATAATACAACGTCCAAATAAAGCAGTCATGATCCGTGGCTCAGTGATGCGCATTTTATAGGCGTACTGTGTTCAGAGAGGGTCTCTACACAATTTCGCAGAGGTCGAATAATACAAGACCAGAACTTTGTATATTTGTGAAGGAATTCTTTGTTTGAACTTTACAGTTGAAATTTTATGATACGCCGCATTTCCCGTGAAGATCAATACACAAATGCAGCACATAAGTTGGTCGAAGAACACCGATTGGAATTTCTACAAAACGCAAACTGAACTAAATAGTCAATGTATTCAAATTTTAGCAAAATTCTCTGAGTGCTTTCCGCAAAAATATAAATTTCTTTGAGAGCTGCGACTTAGCCGCGCGGATTCTGCGCGGCTTGTGGAAAACCGTCTAGGATTATCATTTTTATGCCTTTCTAGAACTGTACTAGAAACTTTGCCTTTAGTTTCGATTTTCATTATGTTTCGCTACGTTGTCTTTTAAATATAGATTATAGAATCATATCCTACAAACGTGTTTAATACAATGTTACATAAAATATCAACAGTTAATTATTATTGTTGATATTACAACGCATTTGTGAGTGTGAGATATTAGTTGGATGATATAATAACGAAGTCTAAAATAAGGCAGAATTAACAGTAAATCGCTGTATACCCCAATATTTTGGCATCAACCTATGTAAGATCTTTCTCACAAATTAAACAAAATGACTTTACTATTATTTCAAAGCTAAAAGACGCTTCAGTTCTTTATATATACTAGCGGTCGCCTACTGGTCAAAATTCGACCATAATTGATTTAAATTTTAAGTTTGATCGTTATTAAGGTTTTACTGTCTATAACTTTACCCTTATAATTTCACTAGATGTGCCCGCGGTTTCACCAGCGTTTATGATTACTGCGACGCCCCCGTGGATCGTAGCGTGATGTTATATAGCCTATAGCTTTTCTCGATAAATGAGCTATCCAACATTAAAATAATTTTTCAAATCGAACCAGTAGTTCCTGAGATTAGCGCGTTCAAACAAACAAACTCTTCAGCTTTATAATATTAGTATAGATTTAGATTTAGCCAAGGCTGTACAGGTTAATTTACCTATCTTTTTGAAACAAATTATTATTTACTTAACTATACTTTTTCTTTGACGATATTCCTAAGTTTGCTACTTTGTTTTCTTTTTTCTTTATTACATATAAATAAGCTATATGTAACCATAGTTAAGAAGAATTGTACGACGTAAGACGAAAAATACCGAAGTACTACGAACGCGATTCGACTGCGTGTGTCAAATGCATGGTTGTGTGCATATCGTCTTTTTTATTAATTTAATGTATTTTGATAGCATATTTTATAAAAATATTAGGATTCGCCACTCCTTCTCCATATAAACTTTAGCTGTGACAAATTTCATACTCCTCCGACCGCGCAATTTTCGTAAAAAGGGGTACAAAGTTTTTGCTTACCGTATTAATATATAGATTTTATTGTTAGCTTACAATATAAATAGCTCTTTGAGGCATCAATTCAAAGTATTCAGAGTGGCTGCAGGCAGTGTCTGCGGGCTCGCTGAATGACTTGCCACCGGTATTGTTGTTAACGCTGTCGACGAACAAAAGCGACCGCTTGGTTCAAAATTGACATACTTTCTACAAAAGGTAAAACTACTCTGTGGACTGTACAACGTATATCCAGTTATATGTATACGGCGTTATATAGAGAAGCTATAAGTATAAGAAACCAGTTCAGAGGAATTTTAATTTAAGAGGTATGACAACTGAAATCAATCATTTCATTCCAGTGTTCAAGCTTTTGACAGCGATGCGAGAAAAGGATGAAAAATTACATAATAGAACATTACACCAAAAATCACTTGAAATGTCGAGGATATATTTAGAAATGTTTTCGTGAAATTATTATATCAAAATTTGTTACGAACGAAAGTTCGTATAAACACGCAAGTCGCTTATAAGTTTGCCGTCCCCCTTTTATAATATCATGTCCAAGGTCAAGGTTATGTATTCCTTTTGTTCCACTTGGCACATGTCCTCACATATAAATATGAGGTTAGGTGGAGATTTATTAATATATTGAAAGGATAGAGATAAAGTTTTTATAGTCAAGGATGGAGCAGTAGGCACTGATTACCAAAACACTCACAGTTTCTATAACATTATGATTGTAATATGGTAAAATTAAGTAGAACGCGCATCAGTTGAACAAACTGTAGCAGAACATAATTTCGTCGCTTGAAATTAACATACAAAATGTATGATCACACCCATAGGATTGGACAGAGGTATAATGACACTGTAATTTTGGCAGATAAGTGCTAAGTAACTGAAGGCGCATTGGCACAGTTCCAGACTACGTTCTACTACTAACTATACCTTTATCGGTAACACTAATAACATCTTGATCGACTCGGAATCCAAACCTGGTCCTCATAATATTTTTTTTCATTCAAGATTATACAACCGAACTAATGAAGCAAATTTCATATATATTCAAGCTTTTCCAGCAAAAAATGATATGAGAAATTCAAATAACTTTTGACGTACCGCCAACCTAATATGAAGACATTAACTTGAGTTATTACATTTATCAGACTTAAGCCGATCTTAATTGAAGCCAAGACTAAAACATTATTAGTCTTTATAGCAATTAGAAACACTATTACAAAGGGCTGAACAGAGCAATTTGATTACAATCATTACAAACTCAATCGATTATTGTGGTTTCAATACTAATTGGAAGATTACTATTAGTAACATTGCTGGAGCTTGAATCCACTATCTCTAGTATTGCCAAGGTTACATTCATCAGAATATATATGTACATATTTTACAGTCATCTACATTTTTGTTCCATCTATAGAATATTGGCATTCCGTAAATTTATAAATATTTATTAAACTCATAATAAGGATCGTGGCTTAAAGCTTTACTTTACGTTCATTAGATATAATATTAATTTGTATGATTTAATGATAAAGTGGGAGACCGATGGACTGCTACGAAGAGGGGTCGAGTTCGATCCCAAGGATCCTTGACGTTTTGATGTTATGTGCCTTTCTCACACTGAAAAGAGGTCCGTGCCCAGCAGTTGGACAGTATGATCTTATTATTATTTAATAGTATGTATAAATTGGTTAACAATGTCTTACTTGGTGTATGTATGCTGCAGCCTATGCGTAGCAAGCCACTGACGCAGCACGAGGCGCTGTTGCAACACTTGGGCAGCTCGCCGCAGCCGCTTTTCCTCGGCCGCTGGCAGCTCCGGTAGCCTGTCCAGCTGATCCGGTGAACCGCATCCGGACAGTGTGGAAATGCCTAGAAGAAAAGGACATAAATTGCAAAATTATTCAGTATAAATACAACAGCTTAGTCAAATACGATGGAATATATAAAAAAATTAAGTTTTACGCCAGAAATCATAAAAGAGGTCGTGACTAACGATGGCACTATTGAATCAGCGTCATAATAGAGCTAAATATACACAGAGGTGTTAAATAATTCATTGTAACATTGCCAGAAACAACAAACACTTAAAAGCTTAATGGCACCCACCGTGGGACAGAAAATAATTCCCAGTTTAACATAGAAAGTATTAAATTACACGAAAAACATATACTAATAACGAGCGTTTGCCATGGTATAAGTAAATTTATTAAAGTTATAAATTTTATACTCAGAAACATGAATTATGTAAGCTTAATGGCGCCCAACATAGGACCTTCAAGTAACACCCACTTTAACGATAATTTATATTAAACTACTGATTATTACAGCTAATAATAATTTAATGCAAAATCCATGTTGAACAACCATTAATAATATAATTATAAATTATATGAAGGAAAGCTTTGTTGTCAGCCGGTTGCTTAGAAACAGTTCGGCCCCGTCCTTGAGACTAATGGTAGGCAGTATAACGACAAGAAAGTTGTTGCTAGCTGTTACGTCAGTAACATTCCCATTATGTCTGAACTATAATTTGGTTATACAATATACGATATAAAAACCACCAATTTACTTAATAGCTATCAGTGACCACCGGGATTTGTTTTTAGCTATTTTTACTACCGCAATCTTTAGTCTCCTGAACGTGATCTTTCTCAAGGTACGTTTGTATTATAATAACCGCCTGAACTTCAATACCAGCTACACCTACACAACTAATACAATTTAAATATTTAATCCCGTACAACGCCCACGACAAAAACCTCCTACTCACGCGAAATTTAAACTAAAGATACAACGTTGATAACATAATATAGTGATTATTTAAATATCTTTAAATCACGCTTGTTTTAAATTTATGATAACAAAGGTCACCCATATTTGATTCTTCGGTTAGGTCTTAAGCACATTATAAATACTTTGTTTCTTTCGGGTAATTTTCAGTCACAGCTATCTGCGCAGCCTAACGTATAGAGCTGTGACCGGTAGATGGCATTTCAGCTGCTGCCATCTATCGAGCAAGATTGAATAATTAATGTTATACACTTCTTAAATAGCAAAACTTTAATCATAGTTTGCACGTAACTAGTATTCTTTTAAGTGAAATACTAGTTTAAGAAAGGTCTAGCCTATACTACAAATAAGCTAAAGAATTACTAACACCACACCGATATTTACTTTAGAACCTTTATAAAATAAGGGACCCTACCTATCTTAAACCTTTGATGTCTTAAGAAATATTTGTACCGTAAACCGTAAGAACCGTAAGGTTCAATGCGCGACCTTTGACGCAAAAGGGTGTTCTGTCATCATCAAGGGCGTAAGGGCCTTTGTGTCTTCGTGTAGAATTTGAGGGACGAGTGGTTATAAGTCTCGCGCCACATAAATATGCGTGATGAGCAAATTTAAAATATTCTTTACAAAATTAGCCTGAGTATGAAGGTTCGAACCGCTCGCGGTGCGAAAAGACTAAGTACCCGAGTAAAGAAGATAGAGCAAGTCCTTTCTTAAATTATATCGTAGCATTGAAAATTAACTTTACCAACATATTTTTTATAACGAGATTTCGACAGCGGCCTCGCTCGCTTTAATGTAGATTTTGTCAATTTTATATCCTTCGGGATCAGGACTTATGTACTCGTGACAACGGTATTCGGAAGTTTCAAGATGATCGCTCGAGTAGTAATTGAAAGCGTAACAAACAAACTCACATTAGAATTTATAATTGTGTTTGGTAGAAACACTTTATGTACTTTATAGTACGTAAAGCACTGTTTAGACCATTATTGGTCTGACCAGTGCTTCAGAGGAGTATGTAAAATCTCGTTCAAACGATTTAAAACGCTTGTTGTCATAGTACATTTAATAAAAGGCGTATTCCTTCCTTTCTTTTCTTGAAATCTAATCTAGTTTTAAAAAAAAAATAATTGCTCTTTACAATTGACATTTATAAATATAATAACTTGATGACCTAAATTAATAAACATTTTTCTTTTCATTATAGCAAAATTTACAATTATTTTGTCCTTGCACGCAATCATTATTTAAATATAATATTTACATAAAAATTGTTAAAGAATTAACCTTTGAGCGCACTCATATTTAGATAATAATAGTAAATGTGTCTTGTGCGTGCTGCACGCTATCCGACACTGAAGATGAGTTAGATATTGTAGTGTAGTCAAATATTTGAAGAGACGGTATTTATAAAAAGAAGTCCCCAAAGGGTGCTTACCTTTTTGAGGGCCACGAAACATACGCTCTAAGCACATAGGCGAAGCGCGCCAAAGATAATTTTAAGTGTCAGATACAAATGTATGACGCAATGCACTGAATGTACTCACTTGAAGCATGTTTCCTGCCCTCGTGTGAGCAATAGAATCTGTATCGTTAGGAAAAGTTAAACAAGATGGTGATATTGCTTCCACTTGTACCGTAAGAACTTTTTTTAACGAGTGGGTATGCAGCGACGCATATCTCTCCGTAGAAAAGGGGAGCAGAGAGGTTATGGCTCACCCGAGATAAGATGGAATGTCCCGGGTGCTACCGACTAACTTGTACCGTAAGACTTGCTCCAACAAAATTATAAGTCAAAAGCAGCCAATGCTTTATTTTTGATATTCGATCAATACGAAATTTGACCGTAGACCTTAATTCTTAGACGTAGAGCAATTTTAATATTGCAGTTTCATATGTCAGAAAGACAGACAGAAAACAAGATGTTTCATAATGATTCAACTCTTACCTTTAAATTGTAAGAATATAAGTTTATACATATTTTAATATTATTTATAGAATACCGATTCAAAGGAGCACCGTGCGCCATTTAAGGGACAGACAATAAAGTATAAAGCGATCGAATTGCACAAATATTTTATTTTTATTTATGTCAGTTAAATAAATTCTTACCACAGTCACAGTAAACTCTGCCAAACAGTATTATGCTGTAAAATGTCATCTGCCACTACATATGAATATCTCTGAATAGATCCTAGAGATGTTAGCTGTTTTGGTATGAGCCTACTATTATAGGTACATCTGGTTACTCAGAGTCTTCAGACTTCCACTTGTTATGACTTTGACTTTGTGACCGAACGACACATATTACACGTATTATGTTACGTTATGGGTACTGAATCCCTATGATAACCTGTATTTTTGTCAGGTAATTTCAAACAACCATAACCATATACCATACCATACCATCGCAAATGAAATTGCGTGCGTCACACCATACACTACACGTTGAATAATAAAACCGTATAATATAAATAAAAGCATAAATGAAGAAATATGAAAAGCCACCAAACAATAACCCAGTCCATTAGCAGCGAATCAGTTTACAACCTGTCACTTACATAGACATAAAACCTTAAGTAATGAACCCCACACAATGACGTCAGAGGACGTGAACAAAACAGCTGTTCGGGTGCAAGTAGTTCCAACTCTAAAATGCCGCCCACATACAAAACTTTCTTTAGGGCAGAGTTATCCCACTTCTCTAGTCATAAATTCTATTTTCGGACAAAGAAAAACTTGAATAAGGGAGGCAAAACTTCAAAATTGTACGGTTACATGTCTCACGCGATGTTTTAATCTAAGTTATAAAGTAGCTAAGACTAGCCTAGATAGTATGTGTAGATTAAACACGAACAGGTAACACGCCACATTCACGTTGCTGAAGGTTCAAGATTCACGATAACATAAAATTGCTCGTTCAATGTAATATCTGCTTGGATTTTCTTTTCAGTTTCTCGAGTGTAAATTGAGGTGTCACCGTAGCATTTCTACAGCGTGACTCGTATACAGATATAAAGTATTTGTGTAAAAGCCTCTAGACTATTAATGAATACTAGCGGTCGCCTAGTGATCGAAATTCGACCATAATTGATTTAAATTTTAAATTTGATCGTGAAGCTTGTATTGATTTCGTCCAGGCTATACAGGTTAATTTACCTATCTTTTTCAAACAAATTATTATTTACTTAACTATACTCTTTCATTGACGATATTCCTAAGCTCGCTACTTTGTTTTATTTATTACATATAAATAAGGTATGTAACCATAGTTACGAAGACTTGTACGACATCAGCACGAACGCGAACAACTTCACTGGTTTCGGTCATATTTAGCAAAAAGACTTCAAATAGTTTCTGTCAACGGCTACAACTACAACTCATATTCTTACTATGCGGTCTCTGGAGTGCCACAGGGATTGCATTTAGGGCCTATCCTGTTCTCTATATTCATAAATGACATAGCGTCTATCATAAAGAACTGCAAATGTCTACTATTCGCAGATGACATGAAGCTCTATAGGCCTCTTAACTCACAAACTGATAACGATCTCGTTCAAGATGATTTGACTCGAATAGAGGAATGGTGCACCATTAACCACATGCGTCTTAATGTGGACAAATGTTATGATCTCAGATTCTCCAAAAAAAGACGACTTACAGAATCTAAGTACAGAATTCCTGAAGCGCAACACAAGGGGTTTTAGGCATGCACAAACACAGATAACGTTTAACGCACTGCTTCGCAGTCACTTAGAATACGGGTGCATAATCTGGAGCCCCTTTTGTGCTGTGAATTCCCAGCGAATAGAAAGTGTCCAACGCGCATTCACACGACACCTGACTTATATCTCGCAAGGCATCACACATAGATGTAGTTATGTCCAACGGCTGGAATACTTCAGGATGTACTCTTTACCCAATCGACGCAAGCTACACGATGTGCTCTTTTTGCATAAAGTGCTTAACAACGACATCGATAGCAGTGATATATAGAACCGTATTCAGTTATCAATTCCTAGTAAGCCAGCACGCCATCCCATAACTAGATCCTTCTGCCGATACGAACTAATCTTGGTCTTAATTCACCAATGGTTCGTGCATGCAGTGAATATAATAGGCTGAATGTAATATAGACCAGTTGGAAATTTTGTCACGATTCACTTATGAATTTCAAGAAAAAAATACTAAAATCCTTAGCATAATACACTTAAATCTTAATATTGTCTTCTGTTTACGCAAATGTTATTCATTGAAATTACTTAAATGTTATTAATATTTTTTTATTATTATTTTATTATTTTCATTTTTCTTTATATTTTAATTTCGTTTTCGTTTTGTTTAGTTTATAAGATGTGTACAACTTTAGCTTCTGACATAAATATTTAGTCAACATCTTGGCGCATAATGTAAGTAGTGTACCTATGTATAAGAACTAGTTTTAAGGAACTGTATTGTGTGTAATGTTGTATATATATACTGTTGGAGTGTCTAAAAATCTATACAAATAAATAAAATTGAAGTGTCTGTTTGTAATGTCAAAATAACAGCTTTTTATCTAATGCATATAAAAGTATATAAGATACCTATACGAAAACATCTATCTTTTTAATTTTTGTCTGTCTGTCTGTCTGTTTGTTCCGGCTAATCTCCGAAACGGCTTAACCGATTTTGACGGGACTTTCACTGGCAGATAGCTGATATTATAAGGAGTAACTTAGGCTACTTTGATTTTAGAAAAAAATTGGGTTCCGCGGAGACAAACACTTTTTAGTTACAATCTACGCGGACGAAGTCGCAATTAACAGCTAGTAGATAAATAAATAAACAATGCCAAAATACAACGAACGCGATTCGACTGCGTGTGTCAAATGCATGGTTGTGTGCGTGTAGTGTTTTTTCATTAGTTTAATGATTTTCTAATGCATATTTTATATAAATATTAGGATTCGCCCCTCCTTCTCCATGTAAACTTTAACTGTGCAAAATTTCATAATCCTCCGTCCGCGCAATTTTTGTAAAAAGTGGTACAAAGCTTTTGCTTCACGTATTAATACATAGATGAGCCGCAAGTACCTACATGACAATAATGATATAAAACCACCAATCACATTTCAAGCCATGACAAATTTATATAGCTTATACGTATACATATATGTACGTAATAATCGTATTATGGACAAAAGACACTAAGACTGCGTCGGAACGGCAGCGGTAGTATATGTGACTGCTGTGCAAAAGGTCTTGGGTTCGATTCTTTGATCGGGCAACGTAATACTGGATATTTCTGTAAAGAATTTATTGCACGGATTCTAGACCTCTAGAATCCGTGCAATAAATTCGTCAATAAAAGTTATCCAGTAAACACAATAGGCTCGCCTTCCGTTTACGATGTAAAGCCATAGTTTAAATGTGTTTACCTACATGTGTGAGTAAATATACCTCTGCCTTCCCGTTCGAGGACGTAGCCGTGAGACTGAACTCAAAGTTGTAATAGATCGATTGATTTGGCATCAGACAACGAACTTTCTATGTAAAGGCCCGTGATTTGCATAAATGAGATAGAAGGTTCGCCCTTTTATCTAGTCGGCCGTATCGTCACTCGATTAATCAAGATTATATTCAAACACTCTTTCTAGTATTATAAAAAATTGTTTAGTATCTGTGAGAACAAGTGAGTAATTTTGTCGTTCGTCCCGTAGCAGGGTCGTCTTACGATTATGGTCAAAAATTTTTTTTGTTTTACTTGGGGGATTGCATTGACGCATAGCCCTCCGCAGGGTCGGACCGAGGGGTTATGTCGGACTCACCGGGGGAAAGATGGTAAGCGACATACCAGTAATACCGACTAAACCCACCACGGTGTTCCTCGACATAACCGCAATCGGTGAGGCCGCGCGAATCACTTTCACATGCAATCACGAACCCACCGAGGTTTTGGCCCGCCGTATGAAACGACAGGCCTCTACATGAAAAGACCTATCCTATGGTCACTTCAATATTTTAAACCTACTGTTGAAAAAATAATCCTTGAGGGGGACGAACACACATGACACAGAGGCGCGCATGGGAACACGCACGCCGCCTCTCGGTCCTGGTGCTGACCGGGTGGCGAGCAGGTCCACGAAGCCCTACGAACCCTAGGTCAAACGTCAGGATGGCTAGAGGTCATCTCGCGCTCTCCGGCGCCCGGTTTTGCGGTTAGGGAGAGGGTTCAAGCGCTCGCTCTCCTACTACGATTGTAGTCGAACTGTTATAACCTAATACTAGACTCTATTCCTCTATCCGCTATCAATGTAAAGTACGTGGCAACACTCCAGTCCACTCAGGCTCTTACTGGCTACTTGAAATGTTGACTTGGTATTACAAAGGTTTTCATACATATATTCTTTAAAGATTTCTGGAATACAAAATATCGAAGGCTAGTAATATATCAACCATAAATAACGAGTGTAGTCAATTTAAAAATGCATTCCTTATCGGCGCACAACTATTCACGTGCTGCACCTATGCCGACTTATTTGAACATAAAGCTGAATGTAACTAGTTTCGCTGCATTCTCTACAAGTGCAAGCAATAAAAGCAAACATAAAGCAACTGTGCTTTATAGACGATACAATTGCATTTTTTAACAACAATCCATTATATTCCTGAGCTTTTGCAGCACGGGACGTTACTGGCAAAAGCAACCTTTATGAAGAGATACATAATACAGATATTGTTTAAAGATATCAAAACAAACTAGAAACAAATACATTGAAAACATTAATGGCAACAATGAATTATTCAAATTTCAAATAAAACGTGGGTGGAGCCTCGAGCTTCAAATATTCAGTGCTTGAATTTGTTACAAAAGCGTTGAAGTTACCCTATGATTGTTTCGTTTGATCGAGACTTCCCAGTTATTTCAGAGTATTTCTTGTTACCTATATTTTAAAGAGTTGGCAAAATTGGCAGCAATATTAAGCTTACACGTGGACTTCACAAAGTGTTCCAAACCTTCCCGACTCTCAAAACTCGACCTTGAACTTAACCGGAACTTCGCAGGTCCTACAGAGGCGACTAGACTATACATCAAGTTCTTTTTTAAAGGATGCTTTACCGGGTATTTCTATCTGCATCGTAGGTCAAGGTTGAGTAATACCTGCTAGTTGCCAAAACTTTAAAATGGCAGCATAACGGGAAATATCCACGTAAATCGTATTTGCTAAAGTAGATTATTCTTCTGCGTTATGAATAGTGTAGGTTTATTTTTCATTTCAAAAGATAAATGTTAGCGTTTACTTAGCGCTTATTTTGGGAGACCGTGACAGTTTAATACGCATTACATAATTGTGCCTTTCAGATCGTATGTTCGAAAAAGCATCATGAAGACGTATCATTTTGAACAAATTTAAATCAACCCTCAACTGTCATTATTGTTGTTATGCTAATAAATGACGCTTCTATATCGGTCCAAGTATTACCTCTATTTTAAATCACATAGAAAAAGGTAACGAAAACTATCAATTTTCTAAACACAATTTACAAAGCCAGCCGCTGCTCTAGTTGCCCAAAAATTATGCAAACGCGCTACCTTTAGCGTAACCTAAACTCAAAACACGTAGATCTGAAACTGAACCACGAACTTAACTCAATAAAATCGACGTCCTTTTAATTTACGATGACAAAGTTTTTTTACGAGCACCGCACTTTTATTGCCACTTTCTGAACTTGTGAGGCGAAGGTCGCTAAAATTACATCAGTAGAACGAAAAACAACTGGTACGATTTGTTTTGAGCACAGCAGCTCAGAAGGTATTTTCCTTATGGCTTAAGAAACTTCCTACACATGTTTTTATTGGATATTGGTAACAAGCAGCTAACAGATAAATATCAGCACTACTTGTAGGTTTCACATGAACCCAAGAAATATATTTTCATGAGATCGTCTAAACCAGTAGCTATATTAAAATACTCTTAAGATAAGTTAACATTTGAATTTAAAACTTCGTAATTCATGTTCTAACTGTCATTGTAGTATTACTGATTCAAGAATAGACAAACATGATATGAGATATAATCGCTTATAAAGACGTACTTTTCTCAAAATTATAAATTGATCATGCCTTGCTCGCTCACGTAGGCACATTTTTAATAATTTTTACTTGTTGATATAATTTATAAGACATATGAAATCAGACAAGTTTTTCCAGACAAACGCTAGTAGTAAGAAGGGTAATTCAATTACCGCTGTTACTACTAGTAGTAAGATTGGTAGTAACACGGGCAATAAAGGACGCTAATCATACTAAGCGCTACGACGGCGAAATATTAACATAAGCAGTGATCATAATTGTTATAGTTTAATAGACCGTCCTATTACACTATAACAATCGTGTCACCTTAATAGTTAACAAAAATCCCTGAGCAAAAAGATGGGTACGTCTAAAACGTCATCAAAGTTGAAACTGTCGAATGGAATTCAGAATGAATAGCCAAATATTAAACAGAAAAGATTTAGCATATACATATGTAGGTATACATATTTTTATTACATACTTTTAGCAAATACATACATGTAATAGACAGTACAGTATGACAAAATTAAAAAATAAATTCTTTGTTAACCAAAATTTTGCAAACAAATGCCAGCCAATTTTATTTTCCGCAAATATCAACCGCGTCAAATCTACCAATCCAGTTGAACAAATATTGGTTGCCGGCGGACGCCCTTTAAATTGTTTCGGGGTCTACCTTTGGTTGATCGCATCGCTATTCACTAACGGTTACTCCTTAATAGCATTCATGGATAAAAGGTTCAACCTTGACCTTTGGGTCATTAGTTCAATTTGCTGACTCAGGTGTAGCAATTTCCTCGTATCAAAACGGAATGAAATTATTGGGTCAGCTCGAAAAATACCGGTGTAGGCTTTTAATCTAAACGTTGAATTTCTGCTATTACGTCACAGTAAAGGACAATATCTTATGTGTAATGACAATCAGTAAATAAATAATTTAAACTTTACTCTACTACTACTTTATCCAAAATCTATACTAATATTATAAAGTTGAAGAGTTTGTTTGTTTGGTTGAACGCGCTAATCTCAGAAACTACTCGTTCGAATTGAAAAATTATTTCAATGTTAAAGGCTATATAACGCTACGACCAATAGGAGCACAGCATAAATGAAAAATGTTGCAAAAGCAGGGAAAATTCTCTTATGTGAAGCAGACCAAGTTGCACGGGTCAGCTAGTCTAAAAATAAAAGAAATTTACGAAATTTACTCAAAATTATATAAGATACCAGTTACCATAAGGTTTCAAATCTGGTAGTAAATGTCAAAAGACAGAAAAAGTATGCACAAGACAAACTGTGACGTAATTGCTATTTAAACGCTGTCTGAGGTAGATAGTGAGATTTACCCAAATTTAAAATAATAACTCCCTTACAATACAACCAATTTTGATACTGTGTGCACAAAAATATTTATTTTGATTGCTATTGGCTCTTGTGTGTCAAAAAATGTTTAAAATTAAACATAGGCAACTACCCTATTGTTTATAAGACAAATATTTTCAAATTAAATATAACTAGCGGTCGCCTAGTGCTCGAATTCGACCAAAGTTTGAGATATTGCTGATATATTATGTCATTATATATTGATTACATGTAACCATAGTAACGCGCTTTGACTGCGTGTGTCAAATGCATGGTTGTGTGCGTGTAGTGGTTTTTCATTAATTTAATGTATTTCTAATGCATATTTTATATAAATATTAGCATCCGTCACTTCTTCTCTGTATAAACTATAAGTGTGCAAAATTTCATACTCCTCCGTCCGCCCAATTTTCGTAAAAAGGGATCCAAAGTTTTCGCTTCACGTATTAATATATAGATTAAATATAATAATAATTTCTAAAAATTTACATACGTAAAATATATGTTGCAAACATATGTTTTACGTATGTAAATCTTTTATCCTATATTATAAAGCACTGTTATATAATAATATTCTATCACATACACACAACACCATCTAGCCCAAACTAAGCAGAGCTTGTACTATGGGGACTAGACAATGGATAAACATACATATATATACTTTTTTCTGTAAATACATACATAAATTATACATAGAAACACCCAGACCAAGTCAAACATCCATATTCATACACACAAACGTTTGACTTGTGCGGGAATCGAACCCGCGACCTCAGGCGTGGTAGTCGGTTACACTGACCACTACGCCATCGAGAACGACATATATGTTACGTATTAAACTTGTTGCAGTAAGTTAAGCGACACAACTCATTTAAGGCTATTTCAACCTGTTTTGCGTGTACAGATCGATGTCACACAAAGCACCCGAATTCTTATAGAGCCAAGTAAAATAACATAGATCCATTCATAGCGTGCAAACTGGTGTGCCAATATGAAAAGACGAGATATACCTCGTCTTACTAAGCAAATGACAGCTGTTAAATATGTTATTGTACATTTATATGTACAACAACAAATTTAACCTTAAATAGTCTTAACTAATGTTATAAATGCGAATGTCAGTTTGTTTGTTTGTTTGTTACGCTTTCACGCCCTAACTACTCAACCGATCACCATAAAATTTCGCAGAACATAGGGTGCCTTTCATCTAGAAAAAAGTACTGTTGCTTACCTAACCTAAGCGATTTCCAGAAAGAAAGATTTACATAAGATTTACAAAAGAACATAAATTTCTACAAAGGTGTCTCCAGAGGTCGTTCAATAACAAAGCTAAAAGAGAAGATGACTTGATTGTGCATTTAGCCTGAAATTCATTTACTCAATCTCTGTCGCTGTTAATGTAGCAAAAATTTATTATTTAGATTTGATATCAAAAGCCATCCCAACATTATTTTATAACGTATACTAGTGAGAGAGAATAATTACGTAAAGCTCTTACAAATCACAAGCACGTGTTGGTTTATTTGTAACAAAGTATTCATAAGCTTGTCCCTAGGTGCGTGAACAGATTAACAAAACAAATATGGCGAATTCGGCCAAAAATTACATCATATTTGTTGCAATACACTGGCTTTAGAAAACAAAAGCTAAAGTCGACGAGCGCGCTCATAAATTATACGTAATGCAGTATATTAAATAAGATCTTTCCTTCTAAACATTTTGACTTGCAAATCAATACTTCGTTATACAATATATACATTATTAAGTATACTTAAAAGTACATTAGATATGTATATAAGGTACATAATCCCTGGCATTTCCAATTCTTTATACTTAATTATGTCTGAAAAGATCGCGCTGTGACCCGTGTCACGTTGACAAAGACTCACAGGAGTGGGAAAATTAAAGCCTCTTTATGAATATTCGCATAGAATAAATGTGGCTACCAATTTATTTTGGTAATCTTAATATTGCATCACTTATTTGCTTTTCTAAATCAACGTTTTATTATAATACAATACGAGACGACGGGACTTAATCGCGTTGGTAAGTAGTTCTTTTAATTTAACACTACATATTAAACCGACTGTCTTTTGCAAATCACGAAAATCTATAAACAATTTTATTTGCCCGACGTCTTCTTTCAGCACCCTTAATTTGATAAAACTGTCTAAAGTTCAAAAGATCACTTATTACCGGGCACTGTTGTAATATCAGTTTATTTACATAAAATGAGCACAGTATCTTGTGGACTGGTTCAGTTGGCGAACGAAAGCCTATGCTTATGACTGGCTACAGCTGTGGAGCGTCCACAGCTGTAAATGTAAGTAATGCGCATAATGGAATGACCAAATTGCATGCAATAGTGCTAGGTTATAATTTTATATTATAATAATGCTCATTAGGTGTCCCATTAGCAATAGCTCGCTTATATATTTTCATATACGCCGTTACAAAGAATGTGAGTGTATCGATTTGAATTCCGGTTAAGTTGACCTACAGCAATCTCTGTCCTCTACACTTAACATATATCTAAGACGCTCTGAGCTCCGCACTCAAAAGAATAAAAATATTCTAAAATTAGACCAGTACGAAGGATTTTGGAGGATGTCTAGAGGAGCGGTGATGTACGAGGATGTCTAATCCTCGTACATCACCGCGACTCTAACGACATCAATCGGATAATCAGCTGTGTTGACGTCATACCGAGCTGAGCTGTCAAGTAGAACAAAAGCAGAGCTTTCTAAAATTGGTTTACATTATCACAAGATTTTATTGTTTATTTAATACTGTCAACATGTTACAGATACATGTGGTTATATTTAACATTTCAAGGCACATGACAGTCACCGGTGACTCAAAACAAAAGACCTACCTAAGTACTTGAATATTTCGATTCAATCTAGAGCTCGACGTTTAAAATGTTAAGTTTCTAGCATTATTGAAGTGAAAACTTCTTTAGGCGCGTTGAGCACTCCTTGGGTGAACAAAAATCATAGAACTCGCGTCATCGTCCGCTTCCACGCTTTCCATTTTTGAATTATTTTAGAATATTAACAATATCTCAGAAATGGTGCGTTCTACGCAAAAAATAATAACATTTTGCCCCCTTTAATAACCCCGAGAGTATCAGGAATCCGAACCGCCCCGTTTTTTTTTATTTATATAGAAGTGATCAAGGATTAAAGTTTTCACTTCTATCAGCAGTCCCCAAAGACTGCCCCAATTTTTTTTATTACTACCTTTATTCCCGAGGCTTCGCTCGCGTAAAAGTAGGTTAGGTTAGATTATAGTATTAGTACTTTTTGTAATAAAATATAGCTTGTATTACTCTGTAATAATAGAGCTTACAAACATACAACCATACAAACAAACAAAAAATAAAATATTTCCGCTTTATAATATTAGTATAGATAACAACGCAGTGAGATCTAGTCCTACTATTTTTTAATGTTAACTAGACCCCGAGATTTATTTATAATTTATGGGCCCATGGGTATATGGCCTTTAAATATTGGTTTCACCGTGGTCCGCGTGATCATTTTCCTAAAACCAAACGTGACCCCTGGCGACATTCCAACTTACTTGTATAACGTGTATATTTGGAATAACATTTTCTTTTTTAAGTGGTATATTTAGAAAGTAGAGTTAGGGTTTCTCTTGATTTTTATTTGCGCTGATGAAAAATAAATCTCAACAAGATTGTTGACGGTTTCACAATCGTTCAAAACAAATGTACTGATTTGTAAAATTCAACGAAAAGGTCAGTTCTATACTAACTTACATAAATAGATACCTAATGTCTACACACGTACCTACATTACTTTACGGTTTTACAAATGTTACAAAATAAAATGTTATTTTGTAAAGTTTGTAAAACCGTAGGAATTAATACGTAGCAAGGCAATAATATGCACTTTTAACGTAACAAATATATTTCTAATTCCCTGGATCAACCAGATACACTGTTTTATTACAATTTACTGTTATTTATTTTAAATTCAGTGTGTATTAAGAACGTGAGCGTGCTATGCTGCCGTCCGCTTACTAAAAGGACGTTTAGCCATATGCGTTTCATGACACTTAACGTCTTTTTATCTAGTGGAGCGCAGTATGTATATACTTATTACCAATTTAGCATGATGTTATTAAGAGATTTGGCTAAAAATGAACAAACTTTTCTTTCATTCTATTTTAAACAACCATGGTGACAAAAAAGTATCCGTACAATGTTAAACAGTTTATTTATTTATTTTATTTATTTATTAAGGTTTACTCACAGCACATACATACATGTTACAATAAATATTTTAAAAGTGGTACAATTTAGTGACACTGGCTTTACCAGGGATATTATTTGCGTAGTGCTACCGTTAAGTACGTGACGCGTTAAGGTGACGCTGTCCTGCTAACGTAAGGCGAAAGATTAACGGTTCCCTGCTATTAGAACAGCGCCTCCCGAAGGAAACTTGGTAGTTTAATTAGTCATTTCTACGTAGATACATCACAAAAAAGTATTGCATTCATCCTCACGAACCTGGGTGCAGATAAGAGTTCGCGCATTCAATGGCTTGGCGATTAAAAAGAGTGGCCATGAGTTTCTTGCCCGTTCTTCCACACCCTTGCTTTGCTCAACGTGGCAGTAAATGTAAATTAACAGAAAAATTAGTGCAACTTTGACATTCATAAATCATAAATGTTACCTTGTAACCTAAATTGAATATTTTATTAATGATCTTTAAAAAAAAAATGAGAATTAAATGTATAGTCCTCTGCCCTGCATAGATTATACTTTAGACCGATTATTATTTTCAAACGCTTTCATTGGAAAGTTACTGGTTATTGTCATATATGTATATACATACATAGTAATATTATCTCAAAATTCAAAAGACATTTCTCAATTTCTATAAAAAAATAAAGATATAGCAACATGCAACAAACTATCAGGCAATGGTATCAATATTTTAGTCGATCAATTAACATTGATATTTTAATGTACATAGTTTCATATATTAAAATATTACGTAAAATTGTCTACATGATATTAATTTAAAATATCCATGTTTTGTTTAGCCGTTACCCGTCATACCGTACAAAATACATACCGTACAAGTCTAAAACTTGCATTTCTAAGTTGGGTTATTAATACAAAATATCAAATTGTCATGTAATATTTATTATGTTGTAATTTTGTTTCTATTTATTAAATTGTTATTTATTGTTATTTGTTGCAAATGTAATTTAGATTTGTCTATGGATCATGTGTCTGACAATAAAGATTATTATTATTATTATTATACCACAGTATACATAAGTATATTGCGAGTCAAATGTATACAGACTCGAAAAGACGCAATCTTGACAGATACGCAAAATATATATAATATTCTAATACTCTTTTTTATGACAGATTACAATAATAACAGCACTTGGGAGTAATCTTCATAATCCAGTGTGCTTCACAAGATTGGAAACTCGCACACTACACAACTTGTATTCATTACCTCACGAGCAAAAGACATGATTCTACGTATGCATATAAGCAGCTCAAAAGAGTACCAATCTTGACTGAAAACATGCTATTATTAAAGAACAAGCTAACAATCGGAAGTTTCATTGTATTACTCGTATTCATAATATCTCACTCCTATAGACAATACTCATACGTTCGTGTTCTTTCCTACAACTTTATTCGTTCTAATTTATTCATATTCACAATATACTGTCATGGCTACTAGGCAACAGCTCTAACTGTCATTCGTTTATAAACTTCGCATACAACTTTAATGCCATGTATATGTATTTGTGTATCAGTCTGTTTATGGCGTTACTGTCACTAAGATACTGCAGAAATATAGGCGTGGTCTCACAGTAAATAGGGTCAAACAAAATATAAATTGCTAAGAGCAACTTCTGCTCATTTGATGGTAATGAATCCCAATAGTAACGTGACGTAACATAACAAAGAATAGACATGTTTAATTGCTGAGACAAAATTATTACTTATGTCTAAATCAATAACCTAAATATGACGTATTAGGTCATGACTAAATTAATGCACTCCCACGTCAATCAATACACAATAACGTCATCTAAATACAACAGCATCAACATTACATAATGAAACGTTACTTGTTGCTCGCGGCCAGGGAAGTAGGGCGCGGAACTGGGCCGGCGACCTGCGACCCGGCCATCCCAGGGCTACAGGTGGACTTGTAAATACTGATGCATCCTGAATACACGAAATATGTATGCATTCGTATCTGGTAAAAGCTTTTGGCATAATCGGTAGTGCTGGGGAAATGTGTCGACGAGTTTATTAAGCATTATGAAGGCACTATTATAATTATAGCTTTTATAACATTTTTAAAGGTTGCACTGAACGTGCAATAATAGTCGTGTTGCAGATATTACACAACAAGCTCACATTTGTGTAGAAATTTTATAATTTATTACCCTAATAACACAAACATGTTACGATTATTTACATATACATAAATGTACGAGTATAGTCTCACGCTTATTTCTCGGAAGGTAGACAAAGATTACGGATTGCCACTTTATATCTACAACTTTGATGTATACAATATATTATAATCATGTTTACGTATTATATACATTTGAATAGAAATTAGACAATCAAATATGTATTCACATTTTCAACATATCTTGTAATGGTATAAAACTATACAAAGTCAGCTTTCTCGCATTCCCTGGTTTACCAATGTCAATATTAGTAGGAAATTTATAGTTACAGCACATAGGTTAAGAACTGGACACATGCCGTTAAACAAATTTGTTTTCTTAATGAAAAAACTAGTAGCCCTAATTGTAATAGATGTGGAATTGTAGAAGATGTTTACCATTTGTTGATGGAATGTGTTCGGCACAGAGAAGAAATAGAAACTTTAATTACAGAATTAAATATCCACTTTTTAGAGTTAGGTATTTTTCAATAAATCCTGTTGAGACCTTACAGCAAAGAAGTTATTAAAATTTATAAATTTATTAGTAATTTGAACAGAACTCAACTCTGAAATTAATATTTCTCTTTCTTTGCTGCTTGTATTTTATTTAGGTTATCATAATCTTTGTTTAGTTTTTAAGCGTCTAAATTTCAATAAAGAGGTAAATTTAAAAATTGAAATCATATCTTGTGATAGCAATAATACAAATGGGTTCTCCGAAACGTTAATACAATTTCGCTTTAAATGAAAAGTAATGCGGCTGACTTTGAAACCGGCACCATGTATTAGAAAACTCGCTTTTGCCATTTTCTTAATGTAATAACATTTCTTGGAAGAAGGTAAATTAAAGCATCTAATTAAAACAGGTTCAGGAAAACGATTTCACGGAGTTGGATATCTATCGACAAGAACACGACTTTTTGATGTGATAACTAACTATGCAATTAGAAATATTATTATTATAACCCATATTATTATTAAGCTTTAATAGGAACGTATATTGCAAGAATATTTTTATACGGTCACTGAATATTTCGCTACATATTGGTGAACGACAGGACGCGTTTGGCGCGTGTCCAACGCGCTATTGCAGATGGACGTTTTAAGTAAACTTGCACCACCCAAAGTTGGGCCGGAACGTTAATTAGATCCCGAGAGTGTTTGCGTTGAATAATTACATCGTTATGTAGTGAATTAACTTGAATACAAAATTAATGCCATTGTCTTGATACAGACGTGACAGGCTTCACTTCAGATCACTAAACGTCAACTGACACGACGCAGACATCTAATTTACTAAGACACCTAGCCATTTTATAGCACTATAAACCAAGTTTAATTAAATTTGGTTATAAGTATTATAAACTAAGGATTTGTTTTCGGGGTTTTAAAGGCACGAGCAGGTGGAATAAAGATTGATTATAAAAAAAGTTTTAAGACTTAATCTACACTAATATTATAAAGCTGAAGAGTTTGTTTGTTTGTTTGTTTGAACGCGCTAATCTCAGGAACTACTGGTTCGAATTGGAAAATTCTTTCAGTGTTGGATAGCCCATTTATCGAGAAAGACTATAGGCTATATAACATTACGCTACGACCCATGGGAGCGGCACAGTAATCATTAACGCGGGTGAAACCGCGAGCACATCTAATCATCTAATAAAATCAAAAACTTTGCGGCAGATTAAACATCGTAAGTGAATTGTTCCTTATAATAAAAGGCCTTTCTTTCTCTATCCTTAGGATTGAAGCTATGTTCGTATTGAATTGCGACAAGATCAAGTATTTTTTTAATATTTAATGAATTAATATGGATTAAACGAAACTTGCATTTTATTCTTAGCACTAAACGTAAAATAGCCGTATGTTTATTATCTAATATATTATGGTATAATAAATAAATACATGTTTTATACACCATCCACTATAATGCAATTCATTTAAAATTTTAATTTCCGTCATACATTTTCAAAATGGATCCCGTGGGCGATAGTGGTGTATACTCGACAAGTTGATTGATCACTGCCGTGTAATTCAATAACTTAGTTGATACAGCATAGTTTATAAACATCTTCTGCAACACCCACGATATTAAGATATGAGATGTTTAATTTATTCCTTTATTATAACCGCGTATTATATGCTTATTGGACCCCACAAATAAGGAAGACATGGCTTTTAACATTATAAAAGTATTTGTTATTTGATTAAACGGACTTTGTGTTCATTGTATACTAAGTTTGTAAAGTCTCCAACGATACATGAATTATTGCTAGTGCGTCATTTGCCTTTTTTTAAACAAAAGGCACTACTGAGATTCTCTTTATTCACAACTAAATTTGTTATTCGTAATTGTATTTATAACAGTGGGTATACATGTAACTGTATTCGAATATCATCCGAATGCTACTATGCGCTTTACTGTAACTGAAACAGCATATACATATAATTTCATAACGTAAAGTTGACATGATGTGAATAATAAGGCTTTAGTATATACTATTACAGGATTCATACCTAACACAAGCACCATGATCAAAGACGAAATAAAAATATTCTGAAATTAAAATGTATTTATTGATATATTTTAGACTGGCTGTCTGGATAATTAAATACGAATCCTGAATCTGACTACACGTTTCTGTAACATACTAATTGGAACAGAGATTCACACACATTAGATACCTAGTAGTACCAATACTCCCTGAGACAAAGTTAAGACCCGACCCGAAATGCTTGTGGTTACATATCCGCAATGATTGAAAAGTTGCGGTAACTTTGGTTGAACTATACATAAGCCAATATAGAATACGATACAGGACGACCGCAGAATATTTAACAGTACGGAAGAAACGAATATTGCTATTACCAAGCAAATATATTGTGTATATAAAATATGCTGTGGCCTGTAAAGAATTGTATATGTCTTTTGTGAGATAAATAGGGAATCGAGGAATCGTCACTCACATTTGGAGCAAGTCGACTAGAATGGAAACACGCCCACTCAACAAATCGCAAACGAATAGTCAATTAATTTTATAGTAATTTTACAACTAGCTAAGCCCATCAATTGGGAAGTATACACAAGTATTCTAGGCATATTGCCTGTTCCCCAGGGAACTTCGGAATAAAAAGTATCTATATAAAAATACTCTTTTGTTGGCTGGTAGGTTCGCAAAGTGTACAAAAGAAGTGAAGATAGCGCTTTTCAAAGCTTATTGATAGACGTTTTACACTTCATACGATTTTCCGTTTGACAGATAGATGCGCAAATCACTTAAGGATCTACGCGTTTAATATAATAATCTTTAAGCTTCAGGATGCTTATGGTTCTATCCCGTTTCTGTAAAGCATCAGGTATGTTTTTGCTGAGGCTAGAACAAATTCTTTTAAGTTTATTTTGAGGCAAAGAATAAATCTCCTAATGCGTCGCGGTGCAGGAGTAACCCTTACTAAATAAACAATATAAAATCGGAATGATTGTCAAAAAAATGGAACACCATGGATATGGATTCTAGACCAATGATTTTAATATTAGATAAATTTCATAAACTAACATAGTCATAAGTTACTAACAAATAGAAATGCAACGTGTAAAAATCCAAGTCAATCCATCGACTACTGTTCAAGTTTTACAGAGATAAAATGCTTCAGCTGATTTCTTACATAGTTTATCATACATACATAGCATCCATAGCCGCCCATCCATTACTTTTTACCTTACCTAACGTATAAGCGATTTCTTCAGTTGTGTTAACGTTCTACATGATGTGACGTAGATGGTGACGTAGATGACAATCGGAAGGCACAATCGCAGACTTTGTGTTGCTTTTGAGACTTTCGATAAAGATGTCACAATAGGCGTAAAACGTAAGAGCCTTACACAGAATTAACGAGTACCTAATTAAAACAATTATCACTTAAAAATGGATCATTAAGTAAACAAAGTATTAAATTAAAATCTTAAATGACAAATTTTAATTGGTTCGGTCTGCCAGCAGCGGAGCGTTAATATTTTTCCATAAAACAATTTACGTATCGGCTATGCATAAATTTCATTTATGCCCTTGTTCAGCTGAAAATGAAAAACAGCGAAAATTGTTACTATACTCTGTCCAGCAGGTCATTCGCTTTTTGTCAGCTCAAACAATGTCGTCAACATAACATTATACTAGCGCATAGCAATTTATATTCCATACAAAATTTAACTTGCAGTGTTAGTTAGTTTGTTTAGGTCAAGTCTTGTAAGGTGAATTAGAACTACGATAATTCCGATATTATATTATAGATCTTCAGTTCTGGTGACAATATTTGTATATATAATACACCCATTTATGTAACATTTTCAAAATGGCTGTCGTCGCAAGATTGCGAATGATGTATATTTTTAACGTCTGCCTTATATGTCTTGGATGGTTTAGATTTACAATTTGCACTGCAGCAATCTAACGTTCACGTTCGCGCATGACAACATCTGTCGGTCCGCGCGCTGGTATCATATTAAACTGTAAAATGTGACAAAGTTATAGGTTCCATTAACTTTGAATTTGAATGAAACTGGATTTATAAATGATTATCAAATTAAAAAAATTTAAGGAATGTAGTATTTATGTACAATAATAACATAATTATTAAAAGACTAGCTTTAAGAACGTTATTACTGTTTTCCTCGGAAACAGTAATTTTTTCGGGATGAAAGTTAGCCTATGTCCGTTTCTGTACACTTGCCAACGTATATGCAAAATTTCAGGATGATCGGTTCAGTGGTTTAGGCGTGAAAAGGTAACAAACAAACTCATTTTCGCTTTTATAATATTAGTTAGGATTATTTTATATTATGAAGAAAAATGCTACTATAAATAAGATGTAAATATTTTTACCTGATAATTAAACTTTCATATTTGCTATGCACAAAAACATAATTAGTTAATAAAGTTATTAATAGTTCATCTATGTAATAAGAGAAGATGATGACTTATAGAAACCGGGTGATATTTTCGCTTTATTTGAATATCAATAAGTAAAATGGCTTTATAGCATAGTTTGACACCTTGACGTTCATAAGTGTTACTTTGTGACCTGATTGAATAAAGATATTTTGATTTTGATTTTTGAAACTTATGCTTGAGGAGTCGGTTCTCAACTCAGGCAAAGTATTACAATTCATACTAGCAGCATCAATCAATGACAATAACAGTCGTTAACACTAGGTATAGGGATTTAGCATTTCTTAGATTCTAATATTAGTATGGATTGAAGTACTTCCTTGCTATACTTATGAGATTTCAAAGAACAATAATAAGATAACAAATATCTACAAATTAAGCGACGGGTGAGTCACCACTAGTACCAGAAGACATAGCATTAAACAAACTAAACGCAGCAACCATGACAAGGTTAAAACAAGTCGTGGTCCAGTGAGCGGTGGCCTTTTTGAATTAGTTTCAAGCGGTGCCCGCTACGAGTAGTGCATTTAAAACTTACAAGCCACAGGCGCAGCGGACTCGTGGACCGTACCACCATCTCTTATAGGGTATTTATTTTAATGGTTACTAGCAATATCTATACTAATATTATAAAGCTGAAGAGTTTGTTTGTTTGTTTGAACGCGCTAATCTCAGGAACTACTGGTTTATTATTTTAGTGTTGGATGGCCTATTTATCGAGGAAGGCTATAGGCTATATAACATCACGCTACGACCCACGGGGGCGGCGCAGTAACGATAAACGCGGGTGAAACCGCGGGAACATCTAGTGTGTTGTAAATTACTAGTATTCTCGCTGACTCCTCCAGCTAAATGCTCGTGTTAGCAGCGGGTTCACATCGTTAGTGCGATAACTTGGAAGCAAAATTACTTTCTTTTGATCGCAAATCAAGTCCTTACTTTATCCATTGTAATACCGTCGCTTTTATTGTTATAATAATTAAAGAACGAAAAATATAGTGTATAGTTTTGTCTAGTCTCGTATCGTGCGAAATGGAGAAGAGTTAGCAGGAAAGTGGACCCTGGGTTCCAACGCCAACGCCGCGGATGCAACCGGGATAAACGCTAAGATGAAGAAGAAGTTTTGTCTAGTCTACTCGCAAATTACCATTCAAAAGAAATTTTAATTAAACAAATAATGTAGTTGCAAAGAACAAAAACATATCCACTTCAAAGACTTTACATACTTGTAAGCTTATTAACTAACTACTTAGTTTCCACGGTTTCGCTCGCGTGTATCTTATAGGCATGCATAGTGGGATATATTTTTATTTATCGCCAAGTTTTTTACATCACAAAATCTATGCGAAATTTCGCGTTTATAATATAAGTACGATTAAATATTTACTGTTGTTTGAAACCTAATATATTTTTGATGACGAGCATTCATCATTTTAGCGTTGTAATCTACACCGACGTGCATGGTTGATATCCATTATTTAACCGAAATTACTGCTCCTAAATCCTAGTTACTATAAAAATTAGATAACAGTCATATTTTCTACAAAATTGACAGATATATTTTGAGCAAGCAATCATTAAACAGCAGAACATGGCGAGGCCGAGACGAATTAACCAGTTCATGGGAGTCCGCGAAGTGTTTGCCATAATGAGCACTCAGCAAATATTCTTTGAATCTCGTGTCTCACGCAGTTTAAGTTAAAAAGAGACAAAATACTTTTTGATATACCTACAATCTACATGTATGTGTCGATTTAATATGAACTGCTAATATGTTTCATACAGTAAAATAAGGCTTCTCCATAGGTAGTGTATTGCTATCTCAATACGTTATACAGCATAGAGCACGAATCACAATTGGTTCAAAGTCACTCAACCGCCAAACGTCACAATTGCTAAAGTGGGACAGCTCGCCATCTATCTGATATATCTATCTATTTCAATTACTCGATAAGATTCTATTGTTTGATTAATTTAAAGCGGTCACCAAAATCAATTATAACTTGCATAACTAAAGATCTATGTTAATATCACTTATCTATGATTGCTTGTTATCGGTGAAGCACAAAGAGCCTGACAACCCATTGACTTAATCAAGGATTTTAATAGATGCAGAAATATAGCTGCTTCTAATCAGTAATTTTATTGTAAGTGCTATATGACTGTACAGATGGTGTCGCAGGGGCAAAAAATCATCCCGCTGCTGCCGCTTCGCTGAGTGATATAGGTTCTATCCCACACGGGTCAATTTCACTGCGGAACAGTAATTTTGCGGCATAGTAAGTTGAAGTAAATTTTGTGTAAGTTCAGCATGCTCAATACGAGAAAAATATCAGATTTGTTAAATTGACTCTAGTTTATGAAATAAGACTTTAAACTATACGACTGAAAGAAGGTCGAAATAAAAATACAATTACATATTAAATATATATTTTAGAAGCTGCTATAATATAATAACGACAAGAAAACTTAATACAGATGCTATTGACAAAAAATCATAAATAAATATATTAGAAAATCTTTATCTGTAAGCTTTTCTATTGTGTTTATATTCAGGACAATCCCTTATTAAACTCAAGCAATAGTCCGCCATCATAATATGGCTGTCCCATCGGCCTTGGTATCTTTCTTTCATTGTTCTAATGTCCTAATGGAACCGTTCTTTATGTTGAATATCTCAAGAACCAGAGTCAACCCATACAAAGTAAATACATTTCGGGTATGACTGATGAAGGTGTTTATTAAAACCAGTAACAAAATTAATGCCGCAGAAAATATATATCTTTTGTTCCTCAATGTTATCTGTGTGATCCACAAATGATTGTTCAGGTTCTATGTAAACTTTGTTCCGTTGATTGAATTTTTGTAAACGCCCCCGCGAAACGTGCTTTTTAAAAGTGGTAAAAGTGGTGTGAACTACCGCAATTTTAAATAATGCTATATTCATTTGTGATATCTAAATATTAATGTTGCTATTTGTTTGGAGAGGTAAGCAGAAATTACGGATTTTAAGTTCTCGTCACAATTCTGATTTATTTCTTTAGTTGTACTACATTCACTTGCATAATATTAAACATGCATGCTCATCAAGTGCATGTATCTAACCTTGTCTTATTTTAGAAGCTGTTTAGTCATTCGAGGCTCACCAAGCATTTTTCGTTCCAACGACCTCACATAGACTCACCTAAACTACGTTACCGATTTTATATATTATTATTCTTATATGATCATTCCAGATACCCAAAACATTTTTGCAACTTTGTGTGCTATTATCAAGAAATCATATGGACGATTTTAGTCCCTAGCGCTAGCTGTACAGATCGACACCATTTTCGAGTGGTTTTCAACACGACGAAAGACATATGTTGGTGTTTGTAAGCGGCCATAGTCTACTCAACTGATTTTTGACAATATGTTAATAGGCACGCATGCTTTTTAAGATGCAATAAAATACTTTTCTAAATCACTTTCTATCATTCTACAAATTATTTTGTCATAATACAAAGAGTTCTTTTACCTACTGTATATTTTTCAGGCTTAATTAAAATATACCGAAATAAATACAGTGAACATCTTCAAGAATAGCCGATCTGGATGTGGAGAGAATATAACTCCGTTTGTGCATTATACCTTACGTAACAATACCGAGTCGGCAGTGACATCTTGAAATAGACAAATCAATAACATTTCAGATCTCAAACAGTCGACGCCTACAATAGATAACTTAATAAATGTCGTCGTTTTTATTTAAAAACCTTACTTCTACGTACCTGAAGTCTAAGGTGCCATACGTCACAGCAAACTTTAGATAACTTTGCAACAAAGAACACGCAGACTCAATACACCTATTTGTGGATCACGCGAATGTTTCTTCTGTGTCAAATCACTATAATACTCATTAATAGCAGTGAGGGTAGGATAGGTAGTTAAACTCTGCGCGCAATTAAAACACAAGGAAATAAACGGACTCTTTACAGACTTAGAATTAACATATCTAATGTTACCAGATTCATTATTTAGAGCACGGTTTGTCGAGGTCAAGTTTTTAATTTACATATTATCTGATCGTCAGATAAGATTCGGGAAGTTCTACCGTCTATGCCATTCGTACTTGCCTTATAAACTTTTTCTTCTTTCATTACGAGCAACTACTATATTATCAAATATAAGTACCCAAGCAAAGATACCTACTTCCATTTCTTCGTGTTCTTTAATTTTATCTCAGTCAGAGAGTGGAATATTCTCTCATTCAATCCATTATAATAATAGAAAATTGTAAAATATTTTTCTTAGCGTTTATGCTTAAGTTCATTATTGAAATCGAGACCCAGATTGAAGTTATTAGCTGTAGAGTTTGGTATTAGCCGGTAGACGACAATCGGCTCGTTAATGTGAGACATAAAATTGCAAAATCTGGATAGCAGACACCTTCCTCCATATTTCAGGACTTCCTCTACGTAATAACATACCCGTATAGAGTGCGTTATTATAAAAATAATACATTAAAATATATTAAAATCTTTGCTTACGCTTGTGACTTGTACCTCCGTCGACAGGGTTGCTTAAGCACAAGTGCAGTTGGCAATTAGTTGCAGTCGCCATTCTACGTTTTATATAGGTTTTAATTACAACAAATATAAAATAATAAAACTTTGTACTTTTATTGTCTGGTTTAATTAAATAAAACCTTTTTATTGCGAACGTAGGATACTGCCGCGACAGCTAAATACGCCACATTTAACTATGCCGTTATAAGAAAGCCTGTGAGTAAATAAAAACTGTGTTTTGGGGTTAAGTATTAGTTTATTACTATTAGTAAGGCGACCACCGACTAGAAAGTTAGAATTTTAAATTATTTTAAATTCAAGGCACATTTAAACTATTGGAAGTTTTGCATACAATTATTGATTTAACTCAATTACACGGAGTGGGAAAATATCGTGAGGAAATCATACATATTTAGGATCTACGTAATGTTCTTGAAGATGTGTCAAGCTGACAAGTGTACTAGCTTGCAACTGGCTAATTGATGACGAACTAACTCTCATTCAGGCGTCTAACGGCAAGTCAATTCATAAACAGCAGTAATATTTTATTAGTCAATAAATAATAATATTTGTAATAACCATTAGAGTTGCCATGTTCAAATACATATTGCAAATGGTTTACCCATTTACATTACCTGAGAGAACTAGGGCACGAAAGTATTAATATTTCGCTAACCAAAGGTCCAAAGACTATGAAATTAAATCACAGTACGTACTACATACATAACAACATATCTTTAGCCCTAGAGAGGTAAACAGAGTTTAAGGTAAGACCTAGAGTCTTCTCTAAACGCTGTACTGAAGAAATATCTTGCAAAAGATTGTACCTACCTATAGTAAGTATTTTCCCAGATCTTAAGGAGAGGCCTGTCAGCAGAAAACCCTGATCTGCAATGACACCTACTAATCCTCAGAGAGCCATGTTTTGGTCTCATGTAAGCGAGCCTAGTTATTGCCGTCTTTTAGAAAACATTACCGAAATATCTACTTCATCAATGGAATCATGCCTCTTAAAATTGCCTTCTAGTTAATCTGCTTATATATCACTAGCACATGCCCGCGGTTTCACCCGCGTTTATAGTTACTGCACCGCCCCCGTGAGTCGTACCGTAATGTTGTATAGCTTACAGCCTTCCTCGATAAATAGGCTATCCAACTCTTTTCTAATCGAACCAGTAGTTCCTGAGATTATCGCGTTCAACCAAACAAACAAACAAACTTTTCAGCTGTATAATATTAGTATAGATATGGATAACGACGAGGGTGCACATTTATGCACGTAAACTGATTTATTTCTTATTAGCGTTTAATTTATACTGGCCGTCATAAGGAAAAAGAGGTAAATTTTTTTTTATTAATATGCAGTCACATGCTTCTTTTGTTACTGATTCCAAATAGGTAAATATAGTAATTTCGAAAAAAAAAATGTATGTACGTCTTTTTTCCTTATAACAGCAGTATAACCAAATAGCTGCTAATGCCCGGCATGCCCATAATGTATTGCAGTGCCCCTTTGTATTTAATTCGGCAGAAACCTTTGTGAGCTCTCGCACAACAAATTACCTAAGTATTATTGCAGTCGGATGAATGGTGTAGGAACGCAAACGATACAAACAGAGTAACAGACAATCATTTTGGTAATGTAATGTATAACTTATTCTTAATTAAATTAAATAATTATTTAACATCCAGTAATTGAATACGGGTGTACACAATCCCATTCATAACAATGCAAATAAACCCGCAGAGCAATCAAAATAATTGAATTGTAATATTAAGGTAATTTATTTATTAAAGTATTGCCGACAGCCATTTACGTAATGGTTGTAAATACCTTTTTTAATTCCTGTTCCAAAAGGTACTGAACCAATATCTCAGCATTACCATTTCCCAAATGGTTTGTTGATTCCCTTTTTATGTGAAATCTATAAACCAAATTGCTTATTTCTCTCATCTGATTTGCAAATGTGTATCTACCTACAAAATTATTGTTATTGATTGCTATTTTGGCCCACTGTCATAATCTTCCGCTTTTTCTTTTACGGTTCTCAGGTCGATTACAAATTTTCGTGTCAGGAAATGTTCAATACTCGCGCGGATTCTAGGTCTACCCGATGGAGCAGAGACTTGCTCCCCACTACATGCGACCTACTTTTTATGCTACTAAAGTGACAGAAAAGCTTGTGGCTCGTTTGTCAGCAAACACTACGTTATTGACATTTCCATCAGTGGACTCTCCTCGCCCGATATCGATAATTTATAAACGTTGCTTAAACTGCTAGCGTGCGACTAAATGCTGATCAAGGCAACTGAATCGATATATTTGGAAACCCTAGTCACCGCAGAAACACATGATTGGGATATTTGATGCTTGTGAATCTGCTTCTATAATAAAGCTACTTAAGGATAGATTGTTTTTTTCACAATTGCCTTATAAGAGTAAAACAACTGTCATAAGCGTTTTATACCAACCACTTTACAGAGGCAGATAGTGATGTGTGTCAACTATTGTTATACGATATCCAGCTGGTTAAAAAATTTAATAATATGGTAGGTACATACGTAACAGCTGCTTCGGTTCCCGCGACACTGGTAACAACTGGCACGACTTCAAAAGATATGAAAATCGCTTACTGCCGTTGGTATCCGTTAAAATCAATAAACATCAGTCTCAATAAAAATACACTGAACTAAAAGATGTGATTTTTCCCTTGAGTAGGTATCCAATTTCTAAAAGCAGCCCTTGCATTGCCAAATGTTAAAGTATTTATTACACGGGACTTTTTATTAAAAATACAGCTGACTCGGTGTCCAACACCAATTATACTCCAACAACCATATGTTAATTATTCAATCATAATCCCTTATTTATGGGGATTCAAACAATATTTTTTGCGCATTGGTAGTGCTCATGTGACTACTTGCGGTGAGTATGCATTCCCAGCTGTTGTCAGTTTACCCGCGGTCCATATTGTGTTTCGTGTACGTTGTAGGTATACGTACCACAGTAGGGACTATATCTCCCAATTTACTGAACGAAATTAATATTTAATGGTATAGATTTAAATAGTAGGTATAACAAGCTACTAAACTGTGGAAATTACCTCAAAATCCGTGCAATGGTTATTACGCGTGATCGGAGCAAACATAGAGACAAAAATTCTAAGATCATTGTTGTAGGTCTAGAAACTTCAATATAGGCAATAACAATTAGATTATTTTATTATTTTATGTATAAGAAGGATACGCCTGCCTTACATACCCAGAGAGGTGTGCACAAATTATTTATTATTACCTAAGACCTAATAAGAAAGCCAGTTTTTGGCGGCTCTTAAACGGTGGGACAAATATTTGTGTGATCCACAAAAAGTGTTTCGAGTCTCGGGGTTCTTTGTGTTCCTTGTTTAAATGTCTGTAAAGTTCTCCGCGACATGAGGACAAAACCAAATGCAAGAGCTGTCTTTTTAAAATAAACTTAAAATGCATCTATCGCTCTTATTTTATGTGTTTGTGATACATTTCTGAATAACACTTAGTAAAAATATAGTTTTCTTTGTGTGTACATATGTTTGTATTGTAGGTCAAGAGATTAAAACCCATGAGAAGCAGAAATCCAGTCATCAATTATGATATTTTAGGAAACCGCCATAAATCGTAACTAATATTTATTATATTACAAAACGTTATGAAATTCATTTATTACTATTTGTTAAAATGTTCATAATAAAACTACCATAACGTATAACTATCTTCTGTAGGCTTTATTAGAAAAAAAGACACTAAGTTATAAGCGATAGGTACCCATTTACTGACAAAACACAAATCTACGACTCCCGTATGCAATCCGACATCCAATTATATGTTTTAGTTTCAGTCTAATAAATATAGAGCACTATACGTGTGCTGAAATTCAAACTAGAGATAACGCAATGCACAGCACAGTCTAACGTCGAAGGGATTAACCAGACAATGGGACTGCGAACCTTGTTAAACACATCCCGCTGTTCAATCATGGACTTTAATCCCCAGTATCAAAGCCCAATTTACTTCACAATCCATTTTGTTTGCTACAAGCTATTAATGTAACTGCTGTGGATCTCGTTATTAGTATTAAAGTACTGAAAATTGTCGCAAAAGAAGAATTTGTCATGCAATTTATTCATAATAACATACTTGGCTTTGTTTAATGAGAAGCGTTTATTCTGACAACTGGCTAAGCCGCATCAGTTTCAAATTAAAGCTTAAGGATGACAATAGAATTAAATCTATTTTTGCCGCCTTAAAAGAATATACTTTCTAATTAATTACGTAACATAAATAATCTCGGGTCCTAATAAATAATCTCGGGTCCTTAAACTAATTTAATAAAAAATACAAGTCAAGCGTTTTATAAATTATCATAATATGGGACCTGTATTTGTAATTAATACATAAAATAATGCTAAAATCTTTAAAATAACTATCCATGCAGAAATAGTACCTGAAAACTGGGATACTCCAGACAGCATGGACAGCCCTGAGTGCCGGCTGTGCGAAGGGTGTATCATCCCTATAGAATATATTTCAGAGTCCTCGAACTGCCACATCATGGATGATTTAAGTGCTCAAATTTTAAATCCTACTGACATTTAATTATCTAAACCGAAATATACCGCGTTCACCGCATGCAGTGCAACTCCGAACAATAGAAACTCACAATGACACAAAATGATATCAAGACAAATAAAATCGAAAGAAAAACCAAGTTTTAATTTATATGGACCGTGTATTCTATCACGATTTTGATAAAACCGATCATATTAAGGTGCTGTATAATGATATGCATGAGTGTAGCGACGTCCGCACGGCGCGGTGGGAGCGACGCGACTGAACGCGGTCTTTGTATTTGTTTGGCGGTGGAGAGGGGGTGGCCCACTAGGTGGGGCTGCGACGTCACAACCACCCACAGGCAGCCAGGGCCCGCGGGATCGCTAGATACTGATATCATTTTTCTGCCGCCGCATTCTCGCTTTCATCATGTTAATTGGATTATGATTAGAAACTCACTACCCACAAGAGATAATGTTATTTTTTAAAGTCATTTATTTTGTAACAGCACAAGATTAACTTAAGGGTTAGGGTGAATAAACTATCATATAAATACAAATTAATAGATTGTGTGTTATGATTATGAATGACTAGTAAGTATGGTATCTAATATAAATTTGCATAAACCATTGTAATCTTCTGGTAACTATGTCAATATAATATACAATAGGATCCTATATTATATTGATATAATCATGCTTAAATAAGTATGCGTTAATAAAAATTTAGAAATAAAATATTCTAATTAAAATTACCTACTTTTTAAATCAACTATGTGCTTAATTCTCTTTATACAGAATAGTTAATTGATACAGTTAAATTTGTATTGCAATATTTAATTGCCACTAGCAACAGGATCCAAAGTAGCATTTAGGGGTCATGGTAGCTTGTTTTCATAATGTCAACAGTGGTGACATTTTTATCATCTTTCAGTCATTAGGTACCTTCCCTAATAAATTCATCTCTATTGTCCGACTTCATCGGATTTGCTCCCTTTCTTATATATCATCTCTCACACAATACATCAATCCTTTTGTGGGTGAACCTGTTCTGTGATATTTTTATAACTCCAACTCAATGTTAAAATTAACATTATTTAATTACTTAGTCTAGCTTATTTAAGCCAATCAAATATTAAGTTTTTATAGAAGATATTGTTTAGATCAGCATTAAAAAATCTGATTGAAATCCTAGCTGTGCCCTGCTATGCTTAATTATGGTCACCTTTCTGAACTGTTGAGTTTTCATCGGACACGCAATGCGATAATAATACATACATCTATACCATTAACACACTCACTTATATTAAACATTGAGTTAGCTCACTCTTCTTAGTGTGGACACTTCTTAAGGTGATCTATGTTTAGTGTGGATACATCTATGATATAAATCTTTAGAATGGACAATATTCAAAGCAAATATTAGGCTTGTCATATTGGTAAGCTCTATGCACATCACAGATATGAGGAGTATAATTTCAAAACCCGCCAAAACGATATCAGAACAAAAATAATGTTCCGATTGAATATGAAGTTCCTTTGTTGCTTCTATCGCATAGCATTGATAGTTTTCAACAAAATCCACTCAAATTCTATTAAATCAGCTCACAAAAGTAGCAGTTTGTTGCAAACACCGCTAAAATAGACCATTTATAATATTATGTCTTAAATAGTTTTTTGAAATTTGTCATTATTTTGTGAAAAGTATTTTAGACGATTTTGAAACTAAACTACTCATAATAATATTTATGATATCTGCTTAGATATGAAGTAAAATAAATTTATATCTATCAAGATGTAGTTAGTATCTTTATTGATATGAATTAATTATATTCTTACTCCACTCAAACATGTGTCATTAAATACTTTCTCTATAAAAAGTAAAAACTTTAATTTAATTTTGAAATACCACACCGAACAAACGCCCAAAAGATAATCGATAAATTACAAGAGCACTTTTCTTCAATAAAACTATTTTTATAATCATCCAATGACGTAGATAACGAGTTTTGAAAATACCGCGCCTAGCATGTGCTAAATGCACGCGACCACGCTACTAATAGCAACTATTTTTGCAACTGGAACGCGCCCGAAGGATTTTATCAATAACATTCCCACAATTATTTACTATTAATTTCTGTAATTTACTTGTATAAAAAGAAGAAGAGTACTTACCATATTCCCTGAACAGCTTCTTATATTCACCAAGATCGGTTTGATCCAGCCATTCGTCAACCAATGCAGTTTCATCTTCAAATATCTCAGTGAATACAACTCTAACTAAATATATAAGAGAACACAGAAATAATATTGTGCCAAAGTAATGCACCCGTTTATACATGTTTAGTCTTTGGTCATAATGACATATTCAGTTATTTTAATTTACAAAAATAAACATAAATGAGGACGGCCTCACAATTTTGTTTTGTTTGACATTTTGACGTTGACATTTATCGCATTCCAGTGTCGCAAAATTATCATTAATAGTCATACTCATCATGAGCATGACCTTCCTAAAGATATATTTTTCCTATTCAAGGAAGATCAAATACAAAATATATGATATATATTTAATTTTATCTAAATTCAATTCGTTTTTATATAATCTATATATCGACAAATAAAAACTATCTAGTTCCTGTTTTTTACCTAGTTCCTACCATATTTTGCACGGACTTGTTTATAAACATTAATTTTGTTTTGCCGTGTTTGCTTTTAACCATATCAACCTGGAACACAGAGCTGCAAAACAGAGCATATAATATATCTAATGCTAAGAATCGATATAGCAGTGTGGAATAAATTCCCTATGTATTACTTTACTCTTTGGGAATAAATCACGGGACAAATACAGTTAGGTCAACTTGATACTTACTATAAATCAAATATGCATTGACTTATATATTACTAGTAAATATGTCTCTGCAAATATGTCACCTTTTCATAGGGTATCGTAGCGTCGCGTCGCAAACAACCAAATCCCAAAGACTGACTTGGGCTTGGTGGTAAGCGGATATTGCAAATACTGAGAATAATATTCTTGGTATCAAATTGCAATACCCGCATAGGTATTGAAATTAAACTACTATATACGGATTTTATCGCTTTGTTTATTTGACACTTTATTACATAATTTAGAAACTGTTACACTACTATTAGGTACTATTAAATTTTACTAATTTTTAAGCTTATTAAATTATTTAAACTATTAAAAGTATTTATATTTATGTTTACACTTTCCCCGACGTTTCGGTTGCTTTTCAGCAGCCATGGTCACGGGGAGACGATCAGTATTTTATATTTAGCACATTTGAAAGATCCTTACCTAAGGAATCTCCCGTTACAATTTGATTCATATCTTCTGGGACATACGTATTATATTAATGATGAGAAGAATGTGATAAAATGTCGAGGAGGACAGCACATACTTTTACCTTGAAAGTGTAACGGTTTGTGGACATCCTGACTTCATAAGGGAGCGCATTCCAATGTATAACAGACTGGACGAAGAAAGAAGAATGAAGGAAACAAGAAGTATGAGAGGGACAAAGTAAGAGAGGTTATTGGAAGACCAAAGATATCTGTCATGATTAGAACATAGGTATTGGAAAAGGCAGGTTAAATAAGTGGGGGCATTTAGTAAAGTTAGAACAGAAAATAATACTGTAAGGGCACGCAAACTACCTACGTCGTTGATGAATGGGTAACTATTTTAAAGTGGATCTATGAGATGAAATATAGTCATATTTACCAAGATTATAAATGAATCGAATGCAGTTATTTAGAAGTCGGACATATGTATTGAGTAGATCTGCATTTAGGTCATAGTAACACACATCACCATAGTCAATTAAGGGAAAGATCAAAGTCTGCACAAGCATTATTTTTGTCTTACATAGATGGGAGGAAAATCTTCAGGCGATACAAGGCGCGTAGCATTCTAGTTAGATACTCTCTGACTGACACTAGTAACCTGAGATTGCCAATTTAAGTTGGAGCCAATGAGCAAACCCAGATCCAGTAGGACTGAACGGTATAGTTGTCCCATCATAAATAACAGGATGTAAAGTACTGTAGTCCAACTTGCTTATCAATCGTTGACTTCCAACTATGATTGACTGACACTAAGGGCCACTTGCACAACAACTCACTAAATACGTTTAGCACTAAATAGATTTAAAACATCTTGCTGTCGCAGTCATCCGTGTGCAGGTGACTGAGATGCCACGATGTTTTAAATCTATTTAGTGCTAAACGTATTTAGTGAGTTGTTGTGCATGTGGCCCTTAGTCGTGTTAACAGACAATCCAAATCTGCCCGACCAGCTTTTAATTCCTTCAAAATCCGCATTTACTTTAAAAATGGCTCCAGGAAGATTATCCGTAGTGTCTTGTCTATATAACTGCAAGTCATCGGCATAAAGATGATACTTGCACTGAAGGTTCCGAGTTATAAAGTTAATAAAAAGAGAAAATAGTAACGGAGATAGAATGCCGCTTTGAAGAACACCAGAGTCGAGGTCACGCCAAATCGATGACGTGTCATCGATGCGTACCGACTGCTGGTGCCCCTGAAGATATGTTGAGAACCATTCAAGTAGACCAGGTGAGATATTAAGATGGGATCATTTACAACTTTTTTTTTTATGCAACTAAGTTGGCAAACTAGCCAGAGGCGTCTTTACCTATGGTGCAGGGTGTGCGGTGCACACGGGCGCAGCGGTTAGGGGGCGCCGGCCTCGGCACTTTCAAAGAACCTGCGCCCGTGGTATGACGCCGGACGTTATAACTCAACCCCACGTAAAAAGAGCTCCGGATCGCAAACATTTTGTATGGCATCCGGAGAATGGAATTAGAAAGAAGCAATTTGACAGATGTGGGTAGCATGATACGAGGCCCTGTGTACCTACTGTTTCCCAACATCATTTAAAATTGCACCATTTGCACCCGGATCTCCGATCACTGTTGTAAGTATAAGGTGTTTGGCAAACACGTTCCTATGTTAACATGTGTACATAAATACTAGTGCTACTGTCCGCTAATTTAGTGCATGCGGTGACTCCTTAAAAAGTTGTGCAATTTGTACTAATAACAACCAAACTGTAATTTTTGTGTCTTAAATATTTGTAACAACTACTGGATGTCCTTGTAATAAATAAATAAATAAATATTAACATTTTGTACCTATATCATTTTGATCGCGCGCTTACTAGAGGGCGCTAGGGTAATGATTGGACACGGGCGCTACATGAGCTAGAGACGCCTCTGAAACTAGCATACGGCCCACCTGATGGTAAGTGGTCACCGTAGCCTATAGACGCCTGCAACACCAGAGGCATCACTTGCGCGATGCCAACTCTTTAGGAAAGGAAGGAGAAGGAGCGGGAAGGGGGAAAGAGGGTGATTGGGCCTGCGGCACTATCACTCGCCGAACGAAACACAACAGTAGGAATACTGCTATTTCACGTCGATATTCTGTGAGAGGGTAGTCCTTCCCTGTCGAGCCGGCCCATTCAAGCTGAAATCAGCAAGGCTCTACTACACAACATTTTATTGAAATAAATGTTAGTTTACAAGTTTAAAATAATAATTAAAGCGCGAAAAAATATAACTGCTTTGCTCAAGTAGCCAACAATGCGGCCCATACAGAGGCCGCAAGGACGCGCGGGTGTCGTAAAGAAAACTAGGTATTCACAGCTCTGTGCTTACAGTACCTATTCTGTAAGCACAGAGAGCTGTGAATAGTTTTATCATTATGTTATAGTATTTAGATACTATATCATAGTGATAAATAAAGTTAGACCTATAAGTGGATGTATAATTATAAGCCAATTATACCTACATATTATAAGTAGGTACAGTTCTGAATCAATCGGTAAGACCGATTTAGAGGACCGTTACGTTTTGATGACTAAACCTATATTGAGGCATAAGTAGGTACCTACCTATATAATATGAGACGAGCCCGAGATAACATCGAAGAATGATAAAATCGAAGAATGCGTGTGCAAGGGGTAGTGCGTGAGAAAAAGCAGGTATGGTTGGACTGGCTATCTGTCAGAGCCAATGAAAGAATGCAAGAAGCAACAAATGAGGATGTAAACGAAGCTAGAAATAAGTTTATAGGAATGAATAAGGTTGTGAAAGCTGTGATTAAAAGGAAAAAAGAGGAATTGATAGATGATTATCTGAAGATTTCCGGACCAACGTCAAGTTCTTTTGGAAATCCATTCACTCGGTTCGAGGTAAAACCGTAACCACAGAGCTGAAATCAATCAGATCTGAAGCGCAGCCAGCCCGCACCTTAGCTTAGGTATTAAGACTAAATTGATAATTATTATGCTAAATCCGCTGGCCCAAGCTTAAGCACTTTAGATTTCTAGTCGTATTTATATGGACAATTACACCCAGTTTCACTAATCAAACCCATGTCGACTGATGTGATTGACCAACTGAATTAGCAACAGCCAATCCAAAGTTAAATAAAAAAATTCATATTGTGTGTACGTTACCCCAGCAAAATAATGTCGAAAACAGTCATTTAAATGTTATAGATAATTAGTTGCCCAGCTTCTGTAATTGTTGCGCACATTTTTAAATTTGTTGCACGTATCGTTTTTTAGTTATTTCACAAAAACATTTACTGCTGGGGTAACGTTAGTAACGTTACCGCAGCCAGACATTTTCTTTTTTAATGGGAATATTGAAATAAATTGTAGCTATATAATTAATTGTCTAGACGAGGTAAATGTTGCAACTTATTTCGTATTTGTTCTTTCTTCGGCTGCGAAGTTATTCGAGATCCTGCTGGAGTAACGCTTGTGCGTTTGCTGGATCTCTGAAACGGTTAAGCGGATTCTAATCATCTTTTGTCCATGACTTCGTAAGAATTAGTTATAATTAGTTGTGTAATGAAAAAAACAAAATAATGCACCGTTTAAAGGTTATTTAATTACATATAAAAACGCTTCAATACGTCCTAACACTATGACTAAGAGCTGTAAAGCCTTACTTTAAACGTTATTTTGTAGCTTGTAACTGCCTTCAAATGTATATGAAGTTTCATTAGTATCCTGTAAGTAATTAACAAATTATGATGAAATTTAGTTCTCCACGTTCACGGTCATAATGCGCGCGGAATTATTTAGCCACCGATAACCCTGTATGTGGATATATAAACTAAATTTTATATCAATAATTAGTTGGTTAGTTCAGTTTTATACCTGTAAAATTTCAGCGTAATACATACAAGAATTAACGAGATATTAAAATAAAAGTCATCAGGAAGTGTAAGACCGTGGTAACCCGACCATGTTTAGGTGGTTACAAAAAAGCGACCGCGTAGTACTTTATGCTATCTTCTAAAATGTGTAGTATAATACACCTTACAAGTTCGGTACAGACTACTATACTAGTTATGTAATGTAGCTCAAATAGCTAGTAATCTTTAAAAAAGAAGTGTCCTGAGACTTTAAAAGTTATGTATGCAATGTGAGAGCTGAATTCTCGTAATATAAACTGTTAAACATGGAGTCCTCATCTAATTTCAGTATCATAAATATCACAAACGGTATGCTCTCAATATCTTTGTAATTCTACCGTAGGAGAGCCACGCTTCGGCACGGGCCGGCTCGACCGGAGTAATAAAACGGCCTCACAGAAAACCGGCGTGAAATAGCGCGCATTGTGTTTAGTCGAGTGAGTGAGGATACCGGAGGCCCAACGCCCCCCCCCCCCTCTCTCTCCCTCCCTCCGGAGGGAGGAGGATCAAATTTAAAAGGCTGGCAACGCACTTGTGACTCCTCTGGTGTTGCGGGTGTCCATGGGCGGCGGTAATCGCTTACCATCAGGCGATCCGTCTGCTCGTTTGCCTCCTAAATCATAAAAAATAAAATTCTCCTAAACAAAAACTCTTATATTAAAATAAACGTCAAATGTGAACATAAACTGCATTTCAGTTCCTTGTAACCTGTTTGAAAATCAACGCGAACATATCGCGCCGATTATTTAACATATGACATAAAATATTGTCCATGTCTTTCCCCAGACCAGTATAGGTATTAAAGTCTGCTGGTGCTGCGAGTCTGGTTCTTTATTTCGAGCTACCTCCATACTATACACACATCTTCTCACACTTAAATTCCCGAGGCTGAAGGCAGAGAGCAGCGATAGCCTAATAAGAGACAGTAGGGCTGCCACGCCGAGGTTTCGAGTTCGTTTCCAAGAGGTCAACTCTGACGTCTTGTAGCTATGAGTGTATGAAAATAGTTAAGTATTACTCGCTTTAACATTGAAGAAAATGTCTAAGAGTTCGCCATAATGTTCTCAAAAATATGTGAAGTCTGCCAATCGACACTGGGCCAGGATGGTGGACTATGGAACCCTTCTCAAACTGAGAATAAGGCCTATGCCCAGTAGTAGGACAGTTCAAATACAGAAGTAACATTATATAGATGCAGATATTTTTCACGCAGTTTTCGACAGCTATAGGAACTTTTAGTTCCACGTCATACGGAGCCAGCCTAATGACTATTGTTCTAGACTCCGTGCTGCTACTAAAGATATATTGACAGAAAATCCCCAACATCCTTAAAAAATTAGGCACTCTTCCATTATGGACGACTGCCAAATTTTTTAAGGATGTTGGGGTTGTCCTGTTTTCAATATTTTGGTATGGAGGCTCCATACCAAAATATATAAAATCTGTTCATTATTTTAGCTGTGAAAACGTAACAGGGTAGTTGACACATACAATTACTTTTGGATTTATAGACTGGACACATATCACTCTCGGAGTAGTAATCTGTCTAGCTCCAGCTAAATTCTACCTATGACCAACTTACACGAATAGTCCCAACACATCATAGGCTCCATAACATATGCGTATGCTGCAGACGAGGCAGTGGTGCCTCGCTTTCTATTTGTCCCATTAGTATAACCTTGACAGTTAACAAATATAGGCGAAGGGTAGGAAATAAAGGAAATGGAAAGGAAAATAGTTTATTGTATGACAAGAACGGCAACACACGCAAATAGGTACAAAACACAACATCAAATAAAAGTATAAAAACAAATTAATTAAAGTGGTGACAATAATAATTGATAATTATCATTTCAAGCACAAGTGAACAATAAATACACTGAGGTACTTATAAAAAAACATACATATACAAAATAATGTTCTTTTTGATGTAGGAATATAAAAACTTCGAATTGCGCACCATGTTTGATGGATAAAATGTTAGTCTGTCAGGTTGTTACCCAGAGCGCTGTAAACAGAGTTTATCAAATAAAACACTTATAAATAGTTAGGTAAATGCTATTTATAAATTGATTTGTTTTCAATATCACAAAGAGTGCTCTTAAAGATTTTGAGCTATAAAGCTAGGTGAACAGATCACAATTTTGGAAAGGGGACCTTATTATATATGGTGCAGGGTGTAAGTTTACTTTTTGACTTTCAGTCTGTTGGCGAGGGAGCATGAGAGCCCGGTGCCGTCTGGCTCTACGTTCAATTGTTCGATGATACCGTTGTCAATGAGCATAGAGAACCGCTTGGCGCGAAATCCGCCGAGAGGAGCCAGGTTGATGCCGAGATCCAGAGCCTTGATGAAGGCGCCACTTGGGTCTGCTAGCATGCGGATCTGTAAACACCAAATTCATAATACAATCACATGTTACTATGATCTCTATGTTAGTTTATTACTAGTTCGTAGAAACGTTGGAATGAAACAGATTGAAAGATTTTGACCAAAGACTAATAGACCGCTTCTAGTTTAACGACAGTATTATATACGAACCAACTTTATTGGGAAAATATTTACAAGCGATTAATTTACGCCTTAAAAACACACTACAACTGCCGCACCTACGTACCTACAAATCATTTATGATGGAAGGACTTTCCAATATGTAAACAATATGTACAAAGAACACTTCGAATCGGTAAAATAACACATTATATTCTGTTCCGTGTTGGGAACGAACTAAAAGAAATCGTTTATAGTCAAACAATCGAAATCTCACACAAAATTATTGATACTACATCAAAAAGTTGTTATAATTATGGATACTAAGAATTACAATTATATGTCGCTTTCAAGAGAGGTTGTTGAAATTACAAGTCACCGTCATTAATGTATAAATAAATGTACACAGCACACTTAAAAAACAACTTTATTATAATTAATTGAAAAGCTCTGATTCGTATCAGACCATAACATATAAATAATCGCGAGGTATTTGATAGTAGCTAATGTAATAAGTCCATCAAATACAAACTTACAAATTTAATCAACAAAGTAAGTATAACAATATAAATATAAGTATTTCAGCCTGGCGCCAGCAAAGGTTATTTCCAACAAATACAATAATGTGATAAAGCACTTTGAAATATTACTTCGTAAAAATCTGTTGGCTACCTACGTTATATTTTGATTTGTATTTGATTGTGTTATAATCGTTATTGACGGCTCGTCGAGTCGTTTCGCGATGAGTTTGATCGATAAGTCCATATTAATTTTATCTTTACAAGCTCTAAATCAATAGCCTAGTGGGAGACCTCGTGTTCTCTTTTTAGTTCTCGATAATGTCCTCGAAGACATGTGGCAGCGTAAAAGCTGTCCACTAAGCAGAGTCTACATATTTGTTAACTTAAAAGAAGCGACACAAGTTTTACTGACTTTTGGTTACAATCTTGTTACACACAGTGAGTCAAAGGCAGCTTTGACAACTCGTCCGCCTATTAGGTACCCATAATCTGGATTGTCGTCCATGATTTTGTTATATGTGCAAGACAAGAGCACGCGCGTCTGAGTCACTTGTAAGAATAGCGAAGCATCTTATTATTCCCTGGCTAATAATAATAATAATTGAAAACACGAAGGGGCCTTTGGGATACCATTGCAAGGTTTGCCTACGCCTGACCAATTATCGTCATTCCTTTGGGTGTTCAGCTTAACTCACTATCAATCTAAGCCTTCCAAGACAGGCTTTCTAGTATTTGACATTCAATATTCAGTTACTCTTGCACTATTGCAATGTGCGCCAATGTGCCAATTTAGCGGCTAAGCAGCCTACTTTATAGTCACCTATATTATTTCAGTCAATATTTGTATACGTTTATGCTAGAAATCCGTTTTTCCACGAAACAGCTGAACAAACACATTAGGTAAGCACATACAGTGCGAATGCCCGAATTGATACCGCTCCCATTAATCTGACACTCGTTTTCACTACATTTACGTTATGTTGCCTTCATGCCTATGTATCACTAATATTGATGTACAAAAAAATACGGCGATGACGGCAATGACGTTGCATGATTCGAAAGTACGAACGAAACCGTAAAAAAGGCAACAACCAAATAAGCTTGTGCTGTACTCCTACAGCGCGAAGTTTTACATGACTGAGAAGCGGCTGTGTTTTCCTTTGCGTTTATGGTTCATAGGCAAGCCGACGGCATTACTTTAGTGTTCTATAAGATTTAACCCCGGTTTCTAAAGGACAGATCAGCACAACAATTTGTTAATAGACAGTTAAACGCATTTCATCTGCTGTGATTGGCTGAATTAGCAACAACCAATGATTGGGCTCGAGTTTAATTGTTGGTTGACTTTTTAGAATCCGGGTGTTGTTCTTTAAATTAGCAAGGGTATTATAAACTGTATTAATTTAGCTACACGAAGGATATAAATAAATACGACATAGGTAAATATAATGACGAACAATATATTTCATTTAAAAAACAAAATGATAAGTATAACAACCGCCTTTCAACACAACATTTAACATTGTTTAATTGGCGCTACTTTAAGGTCGCAATAGATCACTTGAAGTTTGCTTTTTCCCTATTCGTTTATTTATTTTAAACGGTTCTCGAATATTGTCTACATGGTGTCTTCTATAAAATTATATTCTAAGTACTTCGATAACCCGTGTCTGTCTGATGACGGTCGATTAGGTATCGAGCAGTTTTATCGGGATTTTATATCAAAATTATGTGCTCAATTTTACCACACCTAATTTCCAAGATCTTTTTTCTTTTGCTCTTACTTAAGCACTGTATCAACTAGATTAGGTATAACATACTATACATAGCTTCGATTTGGCTCACATTTTGAAAGTAAGTAGTAGTTTTTAAAGTTAGTTAAACCTCTTTTTCCAGCATTCAAGCTGTCTTTACCAAATTAAATAAAACTTATTAATCGGTTAGACATGAAAAGATTACAAATAGGTGAAATTACTTGAAATATAGATAAGTAAGTATAGATTTTATTATTAGCTCATTAAACGTGATAGTGATGACAGTGATAGATATAAATGAAATATCTATATTATTTACGAAATGAATCCGGGCCTATTCTCTTCTAATACAGACTAAAATCCACGAAATTAATTGTTTGTCTTGGTCTGGGTGTTTCTATGTACAATATGTATGTATGTATTTACAAAATAAAGTATATATGTATGTTTATCCATTATCTAGTACCCATAGTAAAAGCTCTGCTTAGTTCGGGCTAGATGGTGTTGTATGTGATAGAATATTATTATTATTATTCGCGAGCAAAATCAATGGCAAAAGTTGACTCACAATTAATGAACCCATACGTTAAAGTTACCGTCAACTTCGTAAATCGTATTCTAACCACTTTGGAACAGGTCGATAATTCCCAGCGATTCCAACTCGCAGTATGGTAATAGCTTCCAGCAATTCAAATTAAATTTATGCCGTTTAAACCGATCGATACATAAGCAAATATATGCTTACGTGATACATAATATATACCTAACTACACATAGTTTTGTGAATTCAGTCAGCTTATGCTAGGCAAACTTATTTACAGAACAAGTGCGATGCGATGCCAGACAATAGGAACAGAGAAAAAAGCGTTTTGACGCTGAACGGGCTTCGACATTTTCTTTTATTATATTACAGTGAGATGTAGGCATCTTTTTACGAATAGGAATTTATGCATCAACTGAACAAGTTTCACAACAACCGCAAATCTGAAATTGCAAAGGCCTTGTATTGTACATTTAAGCCAAATACGCTTTGAAGTTTTTATTTTTGTCGAGAGGTTCCACTGTGAAAGTTGCTCCTTTGTAGTGTTTTTGTCGAAAATAATGAAACTCGCTTTAAATTATGGTTTAAATATTTTACGAGTAAATAGCTTTAAACGGAACTTTGTTACTTTAGAGTTGTTGATGATTATGAGTTTATTTTTATATACCTACTATATTATAATCTGGGATGATGTCGAAGATTGTTATGCCGGCATAATCGTCTATCTTTGCCAAACAAAATTTACGAATAAGTACTATTCTTTTAGCTTGAGACTACTAACTCTCATCAGTAATAGCCAGTTTAGATAGAATATTTTAAATAGATTTAAATGTATTCTCATTAACTTGTTTATATATAATAGAACATTAGATATGTTAAACACGGTTCAGAACATCTAAATTAATACACGTTGTTGTCGTTGACACTGTTCAAGGATATCGACACTTGACAGCTTAAGCGCCGCACGAGCTCTGTCATTATCTGTTTTACGCTCGGCGCAGTCTTAACAATGCACCAAAGTCGACGTTGCGATGTATTCACATATAATCGTAAAACAATTTCGGACCAAATCCATTCGACTGAATATAACCGGCCTTGATCAGAGACCCATTTAGCACGAGTCTCTGTGCAAGTGTGTCCGTTTTGGCGCATTGTATTGACCCAACTATCTATCTATTTGTATTGAATGGGTGTTGTAACTTTATAGTAGGTACCTACCGTTGATAGCCGTTGTCAAACGTAATGTTACTAAACTGTGACCATAATATTTATGGAGACTATCGTTACTTGACAAAAATCACAATATACATCCAACCGATCACTATTACACTTCTTATTTTGCCAATTCCAAAGATAGGACAAGAAAAATGTTAACAATCCCGAAATCTTTGTGTCGTTGAGCATGAGTACCATAGACCTCTGAGTGTCCTCCAACCGATATTCAAAAACAAATGATAAATTTTGACGTGTTTCGCCTCTAGGCATCTTTAGGATCACTTGGTAACAAACGCTGCCAAGAGTGTCAAGTCCTCTTAATGCTTCATAGTACTACAAGACAAGCACAGTGCCTAAGCTTAAAACACTATCCGTGAAAAGATTTGTTTTCATGTCTGAATCACCTTAGAAATGCATGACACATTAAATGTGTCCATGCCTAATGTTAAGATAACTTTAAGAAAAACAGTAATACCTACGTCTTTTATTGTAAATTTACCAGACGTGTACTTTATAGAAATAGCAAATTTCGGCAATTGAACTTCGCATTTTAAGGATCCATATCGCCTATCCTTAGAATCCCGGTGCGTAGGAACCATAGGTAAAATTATCGCACTTCACGCATAGCCGTAGTCGAAGTGCCATGGAAACTAATAGATTGGATCTGAATTCCATTACCAAGAAGATAATAAATCTTTTGAAGATTTCCATTATCACAAAAAGCCTTTAAGACCAAGTCAATATATAACGCGAGAACTTATAATAAAATCAGGCAAATATTAAGAAAGGTTCATCAATCACACACCCGATTAGCTGCAGATATTAGTCATCCCTCCCTCACGGATAATCACGAAACAAGAACCAATATTTAGTACAAACATGTATCTAATATGGCGCTTAGTAACACGCAGTAACTGGAAGATATTCTGCAATAAATACAAATAAAGTCCCAATCTTTGTCTTCATGGACATTCAACGATATAATCTTTTATAGCCACCGAGGTATTTTCGAATTAATAAACATTTAAATAAAGAAAATACGAACTGTGAAAACCACAAATCTATATATTAATACGTGAAGCAAAAACTTTGTAACCCTTTTTACGAAAATTGCGCGGACGGAGGAGTATGAAATTTGGCACAGTTAAAGTTTATATGAAGAAGGAGTGACGAATCCTAATATTTATATAAAATATGCATTAGAAATACATTAAATTATTGAAAAAACACTACACGCACACAACCATGAATTTGACACACGCAGTCGAAGCGCGTAACCATGGTTACATATATCAATATATAATGACATAATATATCAGCAATACCTTACAGGCAAACTTTGGTCGAATTTCGAGCACTAGGTGAGCGCTAATATTAATAGTTCTGCAAGTACATATTTTCTTTTCTTAATAGTTTTTCACACCAACCGACACCGTATATAAAAATACCGTACTTTATCACAAACTTACGTCACAGCTCACTAGTGTTGTCTTTGTATAATTACAAACATTAATACCTACATTCAACATATTAATAAAAATAATCAAAATACATATCTAGAGGGATGCACTCTGTAAGCCACAGACATAATAATATAAGAAAATTTTTGTGAATTGTCTACCATCGCTTTATGAGCTAACCGCTTACTTACATAATATGTTAGTAAGCGATGCTCTTCGCTTAAGGGCAATGATAATTATTTTCCTATTAAATAGCGAGCAGAGCCTACAGTTTCGCTAATTACCCACCAAAAAGGGTTGCAGGTAACTGACATTGTTTGTACAGCAAGCGTTTTATAAACTTTATGGGCTTTCGCTCGAATACCCTTCAAATATACGAAAGCAACTCTTTGAAGTCGTGTGCAAATTGCCGTAGGAGCTCATGTGCACACTGGGACACTTTTTTAGCCAGTGTAATCTGATTTTACGTTCATCGCTTGCGTGATGAAGACCGTATTAAGTTTTACAGCCGCAAGAATTTTAATGAGAAAAAGCAAACCTTGGAGCAAGAATATCATAAAGAAGAATTATTATTAAGACTGGTTATAAAGAATACTGGTTCATAATTCATTATCTGTAGGAAGACTTCATGGCCATTAAAATGGAGTTCACTAGCTCCGTTAAAAAGATAACGTTGTATAAAGAATTTATACAATACGTAAATAAATTGTTCAAGATGTAAACAATGCTGTAATGTTCTCTGTTCATATTTAAAAAGCATCTTACCTCTCTCTCTCTCTTACAAGATAGGTAAAAACCGTACTAAAGCCAACCAGGTAGCTTCAGTGCATAAGATGAGCATTTGCGAGACATCCGCGTGGAATATCAGACCGAGGCTCTAGACGCAATATTTTACACAATCTTTTCAGTAATTATACACGAAATACATATAATAAACACCGAGGCATAAAGGCAAAACTAACTATAGAATTAGTTTAATACAATCAGACACTAAAAGTTCCTATGATGAAACTTACAGTGTCCAATTTTCAAAAACCTTACGTAGTATTGTTTTACTATACTAATACAAAGCAAATGTACATATTTCCAATGTATACATTATATACTTAGAAGTTATGCTCATTACCTCATGGTCATTAAAGCCTACCTATATTATTTTTATTATGCACATACCACGAGAATATAAATAAATGTTTTTATATTAACACATTGAACGCCGTGCCGGTCATAAATGACCGCGAACAATAAATTTTCTATTGTGTCTGTTACATGGCAGTCAATGTGTTAAGTAATACGAAAGTTTATAAGGCTAGTGTGAATGGAACAGTCGCAAGGGGAAGACCTAGGCGAACGTTTCTTGATCAGATTGGAGACGTTCTGGATAAAGGCCAGGTTAAGAGCACCTTATACAGCCGAGCGTGTATGAGGAATGTTATGAAATCGAATGAAGCCAGAGAAGTGTGTCACCTGGCACATTTCATAGCAAATGGAAATGTCTCTGCCTACCCCTCTGGGAAACAAGCGTGAATCTATGTATGTATGTAAAGTAATACGACTTATGACGACGTGACCTTATGCTTGCCATAATGTATGTTACCGTCATAATATGCGATCATATTAACATGAGTAATATAATAAAAAAATATAATTAAAACAATCGATCGACCTTCTTTAATAGTACCCTGTAGTAGTTGTTAAAATGTTAAAAATAAAAAATTAATATCGTACGTTAATAGATACATATTCTCGAGGTAAAGTAATGGGAGTTCATGAAGCAAGAAACGGATGACAGGAGAGGAGAAAAATCGAATATAGAATTTGTTAATCCGTTGTTTGTCTTTGTAAAATGTATGTCGACTATGTAGTATACAAGAAGTACTCATACGGTTTAGTTAATAGTTTACAACAGTCCTTCCAATGCCGATATTTTTTAATTAAGAAGAACCTTTAAGTATGTTGCTGAAAGGTTTATTAAAGCTCATGATTTATTGTCTTCAAATAGTACAATGCCGGCTTTAGCACATTTAGTTATGCCTAGAAAAAGAGATTAATCGGTCAACTAAAACTAAAATACATCTCCATAAAATCATTCGAGCAAATATCTTATGTACTAATAACCCAGTTATAGTTTGAGATAACATAACAAGACTTTACAAACTTAATAAGGAAACGCCTTCACGAAAACAAACTGGAACTAAACGAAACAAGTAAGTTTTGATTGCTCGTACACGTACTTAGGTACTTCAAGGAAATAAAATGTTCAATGCCAAACGTGCTAAAAAGGTTCTTGTATCGAAGTGATTGTTTTCATAAACTGTCATAGATATAACAAGGTTAATAGGTATTCATTGCTAAGAAACCCGAACATAAACTCAATGTAGGATAACTGCATCATAATAACATTACAGAATACAAAAGCCCAATAGATAGGCCTCACGAAACTATAATTTAATGTAAACTTTGATAACGTAATGACTATTTCAAAGTTATTCAACGGTCAACTATGACCAAAGTTGTGTTATTACGTTATTAGTTATAACTTACAACTAACTTAAGATCTTCTAAATGGACAATATTTTTGCTGCAATATGTGACTGCAATATTTGCTATCTCAATAGCATTTTAATATGTCATCCATGTTGAACATAATAGTTTGGCTAGTTTGACAGTATAGCCGGATCATACGTAAAATATTGCCACGTTTTTCACAGTATAAATGTGATTTCTGAGCAACGTAGCGGGTCACTGCCGTGCAGCCACACATTGCATAATATCAATGTTCAATTAAAACCCTTTCATTTAAATATTGATTACGATCAGCGTCGATCAAGCACTATGTCAACTAGAATAAAAAGTGTAAGGATGTACCTTGCTCTATAAAATTTTAACAAGCATTGAGGTACAACTACGGACGGAAGTCCATGGAGGCAAATTTATTCGGTCATGAATTTATAATGATCCATGATCCTCAGTAATAGCGCCGCCTAACGAGAAAGAAAATAACTACGAATAAATTTTATTCTACGAGTATGTAACTATACATTTAAACTAAGTTAACTAGATTCAGTTCATATACTAACATAACGTACTCAGTTCCGCAGACGGAAATAGCAATTGCTTTTGAGATAAAACTAGAATCTGCCAGCGTGCTTGAATATTGAAATTATTCAAGGCGTTGTTCGAGAATTGGAACAGACTGCAGCTCCCTTTACTGTAATTTACTGATGCATAATACATCACCCTTGTATATTTTGCAGTAGCGGCATTTCTAGCAAATCCAAATGATTAAAACTTTAATAAATATTCGAATGCATAATTTTTTATTGATTTAGTGAGTAATAGCTACATGTAAACACGAATGTAGATACCGCTAGGTTATTTACGCGATATAAGGGGGTTGGGTATTCAAATCTTACAGGGAATCTTATATAGAAAAAAGCCTTTAAAAAATGTCAACATTGTCCGAAACCATTGGACGTTGTGATCGAGTAAGTACGACCCATATATGGATCGTGTCATCATCAATCAAGTTTCGAATATTCGTTTTAGATTCGAAGTATAAGTGACAACTAAACGAAAACTGTATACGAATGTGAGATAATACAATTTTCGCCTACGAATTTCTATTTACGTAGCTAGTGCATTCGTTGTGGCGCGGCGGTGCACACATTGCCGTAAAGAGGATACGCACAATTATATTCGAATAAAATTAAAATATTATGCATGATATTGTCTTATATATGCATGAGCTAGTTAGTGACAACGACGCGAAATAAAGACACGGACATGGACTAAAGAGACAGTTTATATTCTGGTATTGTAGCAATTGCTTATGCCATAAAAAATAACTGCTGTCAAGTTTTTAAGCCCTTAACCAAGACCGAAAGAATATGTCCACCGTGAATAATTTAGTGAACTAAGGCCGGAGGTCGCCGCCAAGTGGGGCGTATTGATTTCATAATGAAGCCGCGTCCATCGCGATTAGGGCATTGACACACTGGCTAGTCTATAGTACCTACTTATTAAATAAATATATTAGTTGACCCGGCAAGCGTTGTTTTGCCATATAAATTTTCTTAACGGCATGAAATATGCTTTACGACCTATTCTCACTTACCAAACAAACATTAAAATTTCATAAAAATCGGGCGACCCGTTTCGGAGGAGTGCGACCACAAACACCGTGACACGAGATTTTTATATAATATATAGATTGACGTTGTTGTGCAGACGTTAGACAGATGTGCTATTTGTCAAAGAACATAAAAATAATATCGTCTGAAATTTTTATACTGGCATCATAAGCAATTTCAGTCAATACAACTTAAGGCGAATTATCAAGAGCAGTCAATAGAATTCATGACCTTGAAAAGTATTAGTCATAGACTTTGTGGCGTATAAACTATTAAGTAATTGTATATTCCATAAGTACCGGTTAACAAGATAATTTATCTTACTTCTGATAACTGGATCTGCTATGCACTTCCGTCACTGAATTGTTAAGCATCACATTATCAGCACAGGAGTTACTTACGCGTTGACTTCAATATTAAGCGAAACTCTATTAGCAGACTGTGGTTCAACTCTTTTAATGGCATGAACTATCCAAAAACCGAAACCAAAACACGTAACTGCGATAATAAAAGAGAGTTATCTTTGAAGATTCAAATAAGTTAACCTTTTAAAAAGAAAGAAACACCTGTAATGAAACATGTGAAAACACATGTTTAATTAAAAGATTACAAAAAAGCTGCGAATGACTGACATGCAAGTGAAAATGTATTGATTCTTGTGTACTTGACACAAGAATAAATACATTTTAATCACTACCATCATAAATATACTGACTTACATGCCTTTTCCAAAACAGTAATGACATTTTGCATACACATTGTCAGGGCTATATAAAAGGACCGAATGTACCTTATATCCCGAAAAAACTGTTGCCAACCTAACATACATTTATGCGAGCGAAGCCGCAGGCAAAAATTTGTAACTCATAAAAATTACATCGTGTAAGGTACACGCCGAACACGATGCTAGTCAGTATAGACCTTTAATGGTAAAACACCAACTTTTTAATTCATTTAGCCACATCATTAAGCACATTGATAGGCTATAAAAACAGCACTGTCGCTGTTTCATTGCCATCATTATATTATTTCATTAGGGGTTGGGAGTTCCAAGTATGCTATGCAACATTTAATCCAGGAAGGCATAATACGTTTTTAATATTTTTTTACAGTGGTTGAAAGTATAATCAGTGAAATGTTGAAGACCTTAATTCTTTGTAAACATTTCACTATAATGTCCAGCAAACAATAAATACATAACTGAGCTAACTTTATATCAGTTTATGAAGTGAAGATATAGGATAGTGTAAATTGGAATTCTTTTGGCACTAAAATATATTACATTTTCAATCTAAACTATAGGTATTCTAAACTATATCTTCTTTCTGATCTACACTATTTTTCATTTCACTTAATGTGTAGATATTACACATTAATTTATAGGAAAAACAGTGTTCACACTGCTACACATCAAGTTAGACACCCTATATATGCATAACTACGCTACATACAAAATAGAGAATTGTCGGAGAGGGACAGTGCATAGTGGTGTCGAAGTAATGGTAAGGATAGAGCGTAACAAAAATATAACGCATTCTCTCGCACGATTCGCAGCGTTCGATGTGTCGCTGTGTATACACACAACGACACATCAACCTAGACTGTTTGGACTTTGGACTATTACAAGTTGAATGCTGCGAATCGTGCGAGAGAGTGCGTTATATTTTTGTTACACTCTATCCTTACCATTACTTCGACACCACTATGCACTGTCGCTTTCCGACAATTCTCTATTTTGTATGTAGCATAGTTAGGCATATATAGGATGTCTAACTTGATGTTTAGTTGTGTACATACATAATGACAAAGTAAAATATAAAAACCTATAATTAACATTTGTATTATAAAAAACCTGTAGAGGTCATTATATTGAAATTAAAAAGAAACACAATCACTAGAATGTATAGACAAAAATTAAGGAATGCTATTTTTTTAATTTATTGTGTCTGTTTGCTTAAATTTAAAAAATGGCTGAGCAGATATCAATAATAATAATACTTTGCTGGGGTTGCCAAATCAATGTACAGCTACTATTTAACTTAACAACTCAGGCAAGTTTCATCACACTCAGTTGAATAGTAGCAAAGATACAGTTTGACCTTAGTATTCAGGAAGGTGAAACTGCGGTGCACAGCTAGTTTATTAAGAAAAATATATACTTATCCCAAAAACAAATCAGTGAAAAGCGGCATATCAGAAATTAAACAGAGGTACATAACTATATTAGTGCTGCACCCTAGCATTATACAAAGATGTAGATGACTTTAAATAAATAGACAAATTCAATAAGTCAAGTCTTAATGAAGTATTTATTCTAGTATTACATATGTACCTATTCATATTCTGTTAAGTATGTTAGTAACCATGTGAACTTTGACATTATGTTTGCAATTATCTACATACATAATTAAGTCATTCATAGAAGGTTACTAGCAATTAATCATTTTGTTCTAGAAGTTTAAACATATTACTGAAGTATTGATAATATCTGTTTATTTAGATGAAATTTTAGACTACATTTGGACCTATAATATAATATGTAATATAATCAATTTATGTTATCACCTACTTATAAAAAGATTGTGCCAAATGTACAGAGTAATTAGATTATTTAGGTTATACATGTAGACCATGAGCTTTATAGTCATTTATAATATCCTTTTTTATATAAGTGGAATTATATTTTTAAGTTTATATGGATGCTACTGTTGGTTAAGAAGGTAATTAATATCTATATAACTCACCTTTCCCTTAGTGTTGTGTTGGGCACCCCATGCAGCCATCACATAAGGATCATTAACTGACACACATACAATCTCATTGACTCCCTCACACTTCAGCGAGTCGGCTTTCTCGAGATATCCCGGCAAATGTGTCTTAGAGCAACCAGGAGTAAAGGCTCCCGGCACGGCGAACAAAACCACCTTCTTTCCCGACGTTAATTCGCAAATATTAACTTTATTAGCCGGTGAATCTTCGAACAGATCCGCTACCGGCAGCTTATCACCAACCTACGAACATAACATATCAGTCATATAAGCCGGCTATTATGTAATTTTAAATGGGACATTTGTCAATTAATTACCTTTATAGGTGCCATGGTTGCTTGTGAGGTGTGCAGCGCTCGACCGGAGGCTTGCCGAGTCAATGCAGTTATACCACGAATAATAGACGACCCCGTGAGAAACATTTGTACTCGAGTCGGTTATGTATTTTTTATTATCTTTGTTTTATCGATCCTGCGGTCAACAGATGATAAAAGCTAAAGGTGTCCTCGTGAATGAAATTTCGTTTGACAGCTCTGTTCGATACTAATGATGATTATGTTAATAGCCCGATATTTTTTATTACTCTCTATTTTAATTTTTTTTTTCTGATTTAGAAGATAATTTTTGAAGATGCAATTATATAATTAACTTAATGTTTTATATATTATTTAACTATAAAACTTTTAAACTATAGTTTCTCTTATCGTTATCAAACATTACGAGTTTTAGAACGCATTGCTGACCTTTTGACGTAGACGTTTGTAAAAATGTTGCCATTACGAAAGGGCATGCTATGATTAAAGGAAAATTTAAATTCAACTCTGAATTTTTCAAACACGAAATTACTAACTAAAACTATTTAAATGGATGGTTGACAATTTTTTTTAAAATATTATGTGACTCCGGTACTATTTCTGTTGTACGTCACTTTATTTAAATGTATAATTTATTAATTACCACGTTATGTGTTTGTGCACCTAGCAACATTAATTGTTTATGGTTCGCTTTCAGTCAAGCGTTTCTTCGACTTTGCTTATTTGTTAATTATTTGAGTTTTTTAGGTCATTTTCCACGTTTTTAGATATGATAGTGTATGATATAAGTGTTACGGTTGTGTGGCGCTGATATTAGTTAGTGTATTACCAATCTATCAACATGGATACCCCAACAATGGACACTATTTACCAGGCCATAAGCGCCTTATATGATAACCCTAATGCCAGCGAAAAAGAAAAAGCCTCGCGATGGCTAGGTGATGTACAAAAATCCGTGAGTACTCGCTATCTAAATCAAAATATTTATGTTCATTTCGTGGATTTATTACCAGATGTTGATGTTATCACTTATTTTCCAGATACATTCGTGGAAGATTGCCGATGAACTTTTACAGCAGAAAAAAGACATAAACTCATGCTATTTCGCTGCTCAGACGATGAGATCAAAGGTGCAGCATAGTCTGTCAGAGCTACCACCTGAAGCAATTGTATCACTTAGAGATTCTCTAGTATCACATTTAGAGCATACCTCACCAGAAACAAGTGCTTCGGTACTTACACAATTGTCTCTCGCCCTAGCAGACCTAGCACTACAAATGCCCTCTTGGCAAAACTGTATTAGTGATCTGATCAAGTCATTTTCAAATAAGAATGATTTTGCTCTATTAGAAATATTGACGGTCCTACCTCAAGAAATAGATTCCTCTAGCTTAAAACTTGGCGAGAATAGAAGGGAAGAAATCAAATCTGAATTACGGTCAAATGCTCACATAGTTACATTATTTCTAAAGGAAAGTATCACTAATTCACAGAACACTCATGTTGCATTGAAAATTATAAAATGTATGACATCATGGATACAAGTGAGGGCAATAAATATACAGGAGGTACCTCAAAATGCTGTCATAGGGTATTGTTTACAAGTGTTACGTGATCATAATTCAATAAACACACTGCATGATGCTGCGTCAGACTGTATATGTGCATTATTGCACTGTTTAGAGGAAAATAACAATAATGACAATATTGAGAGACTGTTATTTGAGAGTGTGTCAGCTCTCGAGGAAAGCTACCATTTGGCAGTGGCTCATGAGGAGGATGAGAAGGCTACTAACTATGCAAGAGTGTTTACAGAATTAGCGGAGACATTCTTGGAGAAAATTGTTGTGTGTATGTCTGGAGGAAGTTCACATTTTGCTATGAGGTCCTTGGAGCTGGCTTTGGTGTGTGTTGGACATCATGATTATGAGGTAAGCAGTACTGTATAATATTGTTTAAGAGTTAATCCAATCTAATGACTAAACTATTAGGTGAATTAGTATAACATTAATAATGATTTATTCTCTCTAATAGGTCTATTTGCTAATTCATATTATCTTACAATACTATATTATATATAATTATGTTTATTGAATACCACATACCTACTTAAATATCAGCATATTATTATAACGCTCATCTATAGAATGTATGATAAATACAATATTTTCTATGACAATGATCTTTGTCTAAATTAAGAATCTTAGGTATTGTCTGATAACTGCAATTGGCATTTATGTGCTGAGTTAGCTTCCAACTAGAGTTAACATTACATGATATCAACTAAATCATTTATGTGCTGAGTTAGCTTCCAACTAGAGTTAACATTACATGATATCAACTAAATCAATATGTCAATAGCTGGCATACCAATTAAAGGGAAAACAATTGTCAATGAAATATTTATAGGAAAAATCAAGGATCGTCGTTTATCTGTTGCTTGTAAAAATGTTTCATTCTTGTAAGTCACAAGGGCATATTGTGTATGTATGTGTAACTCTAATAAAGATATGACAGATAAAAAATAATTAAATGGTAATATGATTAGTAACATAATTTCAAAGTATTAAGTTTAAAAATTATAAAGTGCTCTTTGCATAATATATGGATATCAATGAAACAGAGTAAAAGAATAGAAGATAATGAAAAAAGCAACATTAATTGCATTGTGAAAAATTCTATACTCCATTTGGTTATGTACTTAACTAAAGGTAAACAATCTTGATGTGACTTTTTACACAAACATATATTATACAAATAAACTACTGCTTAAACTAACCATTCAATTGATTTAAGTAATCGTTATTGTTGTATTTACATTGATCTTTAGCAGCAATTTATTTTTAAACTGAGTTTTTAGATAAAAAGACACATCAAGATTGTTTACCTTCAGTTAAGTACCTAACCAAATGGAGTATAGGTTAATTGCAAACAATCCAACTTTTGGATATCCAAGCTATTAATATTGCAAAAGTATTAGTTTATTTAGGCTAGTTGGAATCTCAAATGCAGATTTGCTTATCTAAAAGTTTTATTTATAACATCTTCAAGCTATAAAAAATGGCTTTAGATAGAAAATATAAAGTATTACTAATTACACTACCTGTTTAATCATGGCTGATGTTAAATTCTTATAGTAAATGATTATTGATAAATTGTTCTATGTTAACAAATAGCCAATGGTTTAGGCATCAGACTGGTAAGCAAAACTAGTCAAGATGAATTTTAGTGTTATAGATGCCTTTAATGCAAAGTCCCAACTATAATTATTATCTTAGTTGAAGGGATTAACAGTAATACTAACAATGTGCAACCAATTTTTAACATTTTGTTATCAATAATGTTGTTGTTAAAGTGAGTATTTGTTAATTTAATATAGCTAGAATTGTTCCACTATAACCTATGATCATAATATATAAATATATTTCTAATTAGTACTTACTGATAATCCTTGTTCAGCATGAACATAACATAACTATAAGGAATTTCATTTCTAAAACATACATATGTATAAACCTCATCAATATTTAGAAAATTTAATGTTATGAATAGTTGGCCAAAATGATATGAATAATTAAATTTACCATAAAATCTCAGAACTTGTTTTTAAATTAGCTGGTTGAATATTAATTTTATTACTACCGTCATCCTGCAGAGGAATGAATAAAAAGTATCCATTTCTTAACAGGTTGCCATCAATTTCCAAGATTGGCAGACTATCCTACTCAACTTAGCCCACCTGTCTTCTGATGCCAAGCGCAGTTTCACGTACAATCTCCACCCTAGGATCAGTCTAGACGGCATCTCATCCGGGCCGATCTCATCTCATCTGCTTTGTTGCGATCTTTAGCAACTGCCCTGAATGCAAGTTCCTGGCCAGCCCAACCCGGTGTAAAACTAAAACCTCTGACGGCAACGGTGTCAGGCCAGAGACCTCCACTGACACTCTTCATTACTATGTTGAGTAATTACTTTTATATCGGCCCCACTAAATTGCTTCCATAGGCAGTGGCTAGACGCACTTTACTGATCATGATGAGTGATCATAATTGTCGATCGTGATGTAATATAGCATGTAGCGGAAAGGTGTGGTTATGTTGAAAGGTTGTGTGGCAAATTAAGAGTAATATTTTTCTTCTTCAACATCTTTATTTGGACATAGACAATCCTCAACATATCATATTTATTATCATTTAAATTTTTGTCATATTTGTTTTATAAATATAATCATGCAAAACCAAGCAGTCCATCACTACACAGATTATTACTTATAGTTAATTTGTCTTAATTTTTTTCAATTGTAAGCTTCTCACTCCATCTGCAAAGCAACAACTACATATTTTTAGTGTAAACAATTGACATTATTTTCTTAAAACTATAATGTAAGAAAAGCTTGGTCAATGTGAGAACTATAGTTTTTCAAAAAACGACTCCGTACTAGGACGTTTTGTATATTGCGCGAGGCTACGATAATTCAAACCACGGATACAAGGAACACCCTGATACTAAATGACTATTTGAGAGTCACATAGATTTTAGTCCTCGCAAGATGACCAATTAAACCATTACAACATCAATGCAGTATAGGTCTTATACTTTAGCCCCCTATAGATTAAATATGACCATGCCTTTCTACACACGCTGTATACGAAACTAATTCACCATTCAATCACAATCGCTGATCACGAGTTTCGATCAAAATTGTGTGTCTAGTGGCTGCCGGGTACTTGCTTCTAATCATTCCTTACTTTGTTATCAGGTAGCGGAAATCACCTTCAATCTGTGGTACCGTCTGTCAGAAGAGGTTTACCAGAGGAACTACCAGCCGCTAACTGATGCCTTTAAGCCTCATATAGAAAGGCTACTTGAGGCGCTAGCTCGGCACTGTCAATGCGAGCCTGATCACACGCAGCTACCGGAGGAGGGTGATGAGTTTTATGTAAGTGATTTACATAAACCACTGGATACGTATCTACGTCTGAGTATCTGGGAAAAGGCCTGTATTGCATCAATATTTCGCCAACTATGTCTTTAGGAATGTACAGTCGGCCAAAAATGTGGTCTACCACCCTACAGTTTAGGTTTATTTGAACGTCATGAAACAACAAGGTCGATTTTCCCTTGCAATAATATTATGACTATTGCTCTCTTTATAATGTATTATATTTACGTCACACCATGTGTCAAGTTAGAAAATTCAACCTTAGAGATAATTTGATCTCACAGAAACTTTTGTCAAAGCTGGTAGACCACTTTATTGGCTGACTGTACGGTGGTATATTTAGGATTATTATTTAAGGTAGGTGGCAATCCCTTTATATATTATAACCTTAAAAAATTTGGAATGTATCTACCACCCTGCCATAGACAATTCTGGGCTGGGCGCTGCACACTTTGTTCACTCTTATGTATGTACGGCAATAGGAATATCTTCGAAACCGAGCCTATTGTCATCTATTAGCTATATTTTATACTTCGTGCAACTGCTGACACTTTAACAGAAAAAGCCCAACACCACCATTACCGGCCCGGGAAATAAACCCGGGTCCTTACAAGCACACTAAGATAACCGCAACCTTTGGCCACGGAAAAGCAATAGATTAAATTAAATGTAATCGTAAGTGACGGATAGAAATAGTCTTAAAAAAGAAACAGCTTTTGCCGCCGGAAGTTCTAAATTAGACGCCATGCTTGTTCGAATCTGAGTTAAGATAAATATAGTTACAACACATGTTATGCTTGAGAGGCCGCTCGACTTTTAAATCAAATGAAATATGTTCATATGCTTTAACAAACATGTCAACTTGTCATATATAAGGTTCACGTACTTTCCGGCGGAGTGAATGGATTTCTGATTGCTATGATCCCAGTATATCGCATAAACTTCAATGCAGAAAGATGTGCCAGTGAATAAATTAATCACCAGAAAGATCATTTCATTAAATCGCATTGATGATGAAACAAAAGTTTTTTCATATCTTATATTATTCCTAAAAATAACTTTTCAACTCTTTTACTAAAATAATCTCAGAATACGTGTCTAAGTTATTGCCACGATGCCTCTATATAAAAATAGGAGCAACTAGATACAAAGGTTTTGTGATCATTAAAATACAGAATGATTTAGGTATACTATTCTATAAATAGATCTGTATCGTTAACTTAATCTGAAGCAAATCCTAACTAATATTATAAATGCGAAAATGAGTTTGTTAGTTTATTACGCTTTCACGCCTTAACTACTCAACCGATCAACATGAAATTTTGCATACACGTTGTCAGGGGTACAGAATAGGACATAGGGTACATTTCATACAGAAAAAAAAACTGTTGCAAACCTAACCTAACCTACATTTACGCGAGCAAAGCCGTGGGTGAAAACTAGTCAATAATAAGTACCGAACTATATTTCTCTACGCGCTCAATACGTACCAAACATTTTCCCGACAAAGGTCTATTAAATATCCAAATGTTCGTCAACTATAATCTAGGGCTCTATAGAGAACGAGCCTAATAAGCTACTAGGAAAACTCAGTAGAGTTTGCCTGATAAAATAAACCAAAATCACTGACCGACCAACTATCCCGACAATTGACCACACAATTAGCGTGTCCACCACCATATACATAAAACCAAATATAACCCACCCTGAAATAATATTGAAATGTTCTCATTTTTTTGTTAGTGATTATAACTGTCTACATAATTATATGTATCAAGCCATTATTAAGGTCAAAAATATTTTTATTCACACAGGTCACAAAGTAGCATTAATGAATATCAAACATACACCTATGAATGTGAATTTACATTTAACTTCTGCCATTATCAGAAATACGTGAGCTTAGAGCTTATAAGAAGAACAAGCAAGATATTATTTTTAATAACAAACTTGCAATATTATTTATTTCAGCAAAATTCCAACTTTAGTTTAAGTGTATGGGATAGCAAAATCTTTAAATCCCTTCAAGTCTCCAACAATAGCAATATCGTTGTCACATAAAATCATATATAATGTAAATTGCATTATGTCCTCCTTCATTCTTATTTTTATTTCTTACTTTGTTATAGTAATTCAGTTTTTTATATAAATATTGTCACAATTATTGATGAATGCTGGTTAATCTGTAATTGGCAAATGTTTCAGCCACCATACTTTCCTTGTTATCGTTGATGTGAATTTGTAAACATTTGCTGTGGATAAACCATAATAAATAAATAAATAAATAGCTGAATCAGTCAAGGTTGCACACGACTTTTTTTTAAACATAATATTGATTAATGATTATATATCAATCTATTTTCGTTTTCCTGCAGGAATTCCGCAGCAAGGTGATGGGTCTGATTAAGGACGTAGTGTTCATAGTGGGTAGTAGCTCCGTGTTCCGCCAGATGTTCGCCGCGCTGCAGGCCGACATCTCTTGGGAGCAGACTGAGGCCGCGCTCTTCGTCATGCAGTCCGTCGGCAAGAATATATTGCCGTGAGTATGTCGTAAATAAGTGTTCCGTCGCTGGGATGCAACTGGTAGAAGATTGGGCCATGTTAGAATATTTTTCCTCAATATTGATATACTTGAATTATACAAAAACAAATTCAAAAATTAAATAATACAAAGGTTTAAACAATATTGTCTAATTAGTATGTTCTAAACAGCGACATTTTATATTAATTCGTGAAAATTGTTGTCTTAAAAATATAGTCAATGTAAAAAATTACATTGACAAATTTTTTAAGACATATTATTGAACTAGATGTTCCCGCGGTTTCACCCGCGTTTATCGTTACTGCTCCGCTGTCGTATGCCGTCTGCTACTGGGTCGTAGCCTGATGTTATGTAGCCTTCCTTGATAAATAGGCTATCCAACACTAAAAGAATTTTTCAAATCGAACCTGTAGTTCCTGAGATTAGCGCGATCAAACAAACAAACTCTTCAGCTTTATAATATTAGTATAGATTTAAGTTGTAGTATGGTCTATTTTTTGCTAATAAGGTTAAATAAAAAAATATATATTTAAACCACCCAAATGTATTACAACGCTATGCTCAATTGTTATTAATAGACTCAGCATTGGATGGGTTAAGCACCTTTGATGAGATCAGTTGATACTAAATGTGGAAGTCTTCTGATAACGTCCAAAGACTGATAATCTTGCCTCATTGCTTTGCAAGGCGCTTTTATTCAGTATGCAGACTTTACCCTAACATGTTCTTCCCAGCGAGGAATATACGTACGTTCCCATGGTGGTGGAGGCAATCCTCTCGATGCCGGAAGGCACGCACCTCGCCGTGCGCAAAACGTGCATCTTGCTGCTGGGCGAGCTGTGCGAGTGGATAGAACGGCACGGGGAGTGCCTGGAGCCTTGCCTACAGTTCCTCATCAGAGCGCTCCATGACAAACAGCTGGCGTATGCTGCCACTACAGCGTTACAGGTCAGTGAAACACTTACCAAAAATATTTAGGTCTTTATACTTCATCGCTATTAATCTTTCAATCGAATAGAGGAATTGACTCACATTTTTTATTATTCAACGCAAATAAAATTGTTTGCATAAAAATAAGTCCTTTGTTTGTTATTTTCTCTTGTGCGCGAAATAATGTACAAAATCAAACATAGGCATCTTCCCTATTCTCGAAATGAGACACAGTGAAAAAAGTATTGTGTCTGGCCCCCCGGAAGACTAGCGCTGTCAAAGTGATTAAATTATATCAATCAATAATTATATTGTATTTTAGCTGTGGACATAAGTCTCCTACTTTCTGCCATAGCATATGGTCTGCCTTCTGTAGCAAACTCAGCTTTTTGGTTTTTGTTAACAATAATTAGCCTCTGTCCTTGCGCGTGATTTAAGATATCTCCATGAAAAAATCATAGAATAGTGTTTAGCTTTTCGAACGTGATTAAATACAAATATCCATCCTTCTATATATAAAATATTAGTAATGCCTATTGTCATAAATAAATTTGAAAGACCGGATTGCCTTGCTAAAAATATATAATTATTTATTATATTCAGTCCAAATCTATCATGCCTTCTGTGTGCTTTGGTGAGCTCATCCACGATATACACGTGAAAGAGAGAACAAGATTAATTTCACTTCGTTTGCTATTCAAGCAACATCGTGTTAAGAATTCTGATTTGTCCTATATACAGAGTATCTGCAAGTCATGTCGTGCGCAGGCATCGAACCACGTGAACACATTGATGGGAGCTGCGGCTGCCTCTGAAGAGCTGTCATTATCGCCAATAGCAGCTGCAACGCTCATGCGAGCTTTAGCTTCAGCCATCGGTAAACTGCCGCATGATCAGGTAAGTCGCCCCGTTGATTAGTCAGGCAATTGCACCATAGAATTACTTGCCCACTGTTGGTCCAATACATACATACATACATAGATTCACGCCTGTTTCCCAGAGGGGTAGGCAGAGACTACGGATTTCCATTTGCTACGATCCTGACACACTTCTCTGGCTTCATTCACTTTCATCACATTCCTCATACACGCCCGTCGGTTCAAGGAGCTCTTAAACTGGCCTTTGTCCAGAACGCCTCCGATCTGGTCGAGAAACGTTCGCCTAGGTTTTCCTCTTGCGACTGTTCCATTCACACTAGCCTTATAAACTTTCTTAGTCAGTCTTTCCTCGTCCATTCTTTCTACATGTCCAAACCAGCTTAACATACCCTTTTCTATACTTGTAACTATATCCACTTTCATGCCGCATCTCTCTCTAATCACACTATTTCTTATTCTATCTTTCAGAGTCACACCACATATGCTTCTCAACGCTCTCATTTCTACAGCATTTATTCTGCTCTCATGCTTCTTTTGCCATACCCAACTTTCACTTCCATACATAAGTGTGGGCACTAATAGTCCTCTATGAACAGCCAAACGTGCCTTTTCGGATACATTTCGGCTGTTCATAAAAGCGCGTAGAGCTCCATTCACTTTGTTGCCAGCAATCGTTCTCCTTTCAATATCTCCGTCATGTTTACTATCCCTTGTAAACAACAATCCATGTCCAATACATATATATATATCCAGTAGTCAGTGTCACCTAGGCATGAGGTAGCTCAGTACAACAAGAGCACTAGCTCTAGATTGAGGATAAAAAATAACAGGTATTTTTTTTTATACAAGTAAGGTGGCAAACAGGCATACGGCCCACCTGATGGTAAGTGGTCACCGTAGCCTATGGACGCCTGCAACACCAGAGGCATCACTTGTGCGTTGCCGACCCTTTAGGAATAAAAGCAAGTAGGAAGGAGAAGGAGCGGGAAGGGGGAAAGAGGGTGATTGGACCTCTGGCACTCTCACTCACCAAGCGAAACACAACAGTAGGAACACTGCTATTTTACGTCGATATTCTGTGAGAGGGTAGTACTTCCCCGGTCGAGCCGACCCATTCATGCTGAAATCAGCGAGGCTCTACTACTCATAATTTGTATGTGCTTCGGGCAGGGAGCGGTTTAGCGGCCCACTCTCATAAATTCTTGGTATTTGTTATAGAGGAGATGCTAGTCGTTTATATTTGATGACTTCTTTGTTGGAGCGTAAATTTTATTAGCGACAGAAATAAGCAAAATGCTCTTATTAATCTGCACAGATCCAGCATTAAGTAGGAACTCTCAATATATACATTCATACATTACTTATTTAGATATTTCTCGCTTACCGGTAACAGCTGAGAGATCCGAGTGCACTATCTGTATTAATCAGTAACTAGAATATGTTTTAATTGCTGTGAACCAAACTGTCGGGAATAGCCAGATAATCGATCCCGAATAGCAGAAACCTACGAGGAGGAACACCCAGAAAATTATATTGAGACAAACTTGTAATCTGTATTCAACTCCTCCTACATAGATTAGATTAGATTAGATTAATTTATTTCTGAACAAACATACATTTGTGTTGAAAATTCTTAAAACTAACACGACAAGAAATGGAACAAAAACATATTACAAAAAAAAAATTATAAGAACACAAATAAAGATTTTATATCAAACTTACAAACTATGATATGCTTGTTATTGTTGCCTTATATGCATAAGCCTTTATTTGCATCCTTTATATAATCATCCACGCTATAGTAGCATATATTTATATGGAAGGAATTGGATCCAGATTACAAATAGGGGAAAATGGTTGCAATGGGATAGACAACTAACCTTATAACATAATAATTATAAATCTGTTTCCCCACGTGTAGCTGGCAGTAGCGATGCGCGGCGCCGTGGCGCTACAGATCGCGGGTCTGGCGGAGGTGGTGAAGTCTGGCGGCGAGGTGCGCAAGGGCACGCCCAGCGACCCCTGCGTGTGGCTCGACCGCGTGGCGGCGCTGTTCCGCGACGTCGACGTCACCATCACCGTCACGGAAGACAACCATCCCTGCGTGCCCGCGCTCGCTGACGCCTGGCCTGTACTGCAGCAGGTCTTGGACAAGTTAGTGCAAATCCATTAACCTTCTGACCGCTACAGTCATTTATACATGACAAAGCAAAATGTGTCCAGCACGCCACGGTCACGACTACATGGCAAATTAAAGGATGAAATCGTAACTTGGAGCCGAGAGCACGACTTAGAAGTTAATAATAGGAAAGGATCTAAAATTGAACCTTGTAGCACGCTAAGCTATGGTAAAGATAACTAGTGAAATTGCCAACAAGCTACATACTGTAACCTGATATTCAAATATTATGAAATAGCATTCAATGCGTTATGATGATCACCATAAAATCAAATTTACTCATTAACGTATTAGGGTAAACAGTCAAAAGCCATTGAAAAATTGCAGAACGCAGCGATACCTATTCATTAGCACTGTATATTTCTTTAGGCTAGACATACATTTAGTTTAAAATTTATTTTCCTATAACATAAAACTTCATGTTGTTGCATGATGTTTTGCAAAATAATTTTTAAATTGTAGTAGTAATTGTAGTCACTGTCTCTTTCTCAAATCTAGGTCTAGGTAATGACTTTAAACTCTTTTAGTATTATCGATTATCGTCGTTACTTCCTAAATGTTCAACCCTCCTGTTCAAATGTGAATGAATGGCTATGATTAAGGGCCAACTCAGATCTAGCAAAAAAAGGTCGAGCACTTTTAAAACGTAAATAAAATATGAAACTTATCGCATTAAAATAGAGTTCCAAATCGTGTACTAGGGGTATCGTCTAATCCAGTGGACAGCAACGTGCATTCTAACATCCTCCTCGGCAATGAATGAGCATTTGCAAATACGCTGAAACATGCATGAGGATTTTCGTCCGCAGCGTTGACCGCCGAAGGTCTTCCGCGCGCCGTTTAAAAACCACACAGGATTGGAGAACCTAGAGAGTACGAGTGACGAAAGCAAAACGATTCAAAAATGGATGTCGTAAAATTTATCAATAGCACTAACTTAAGGCGCGAGCTACAAACACTCGCACGCGGGACTGTTTGAGCGGATGTGCGTGTTTCACGCTAGGCGTGAGTGGTGGCAAAGATGTTTGAGCATGCTCGAGCATTTTGCCGCTAAATCTGTGTGGTTTACACAAAGTATAGAAAACGTAATGCACCGCGTAACCGTAACAAATATTTAGTACTTCGACTATAAGGCAAACGATTTGTTTTGTCCCCCAGGTACGCGTGCGACGGGCGCGTGATGGAGCGCTGGTGCCGCTGCGTGCGCTTCGGGCTGCGCTGCGGCGGCCGGCGCTGCGCCGACCTCGCGCCCGCGCTCTGCGATCGTCTGCAGACTGTGTACCGCGCGCGCCCGCACTCGTGCGTGCTGTACCTCGCGTCCGTGCTGCTGGACGAGATGCACACGTGCGCGCGCGCCGTGCCACACCTCGTGGCGCTGCTGCAGGACATCATGCCGCGCGCCTTCCAGCAGCTGCAGCAACACAGCGGCCTAAAGGACAACCCCGACACCGTCGACGATCTGTTCCGCCTCTGTATACGGTCAGTTGTACATTTGTACCGCGCGCGCCCGCATTCGTGCGTGCTGTACCTCGCGTCCGTGCTGCTGGACGAGATGTTAAGTGTGTCAATATTATGTAATAGATCTTATACACAAAACAATATCTTTCAGCTTAAAAAAATTCTGCGTATTTTTAATCGGATATACCATTTACATTACGAATAATTCGTATCGACAATAAAATCCAATATTTCTTTGAAATTTAAAATAATGTACGCTGTTTAACAATTACTTAAGCATTTAAAGTATATTCAGTTCGAATATTATGGTCATCAGAAAAGGACCCAGAACACGTCCCTGGTATACTCCTACTTTAGTCAAGATGTCATGAGTATCACCAGCCAAATCCGTACTAATAATAATTGATTAATTTAATACATTCATAATTTAATCACATTATTCAAGACTGCTAAATCCATCTTCTACGACTAAAACTATACTAATATAATATAATTTAACGAAATAAGCAATCAAAAGCTAAGTTTTGTTCTACTAAGGAATCTTACCGGCCTTGAGCTCATACAAAAGTTATTAATTGCCTACTCTTAAAAAAAGCTGTCTGCTAACACGAGGGGCAAATATTATTCTGGTTATCGACAGAGGGATAATAGATATTGTTACAGCCAGTGCCATCTCTCGGCACTGTGGGGAAGCGCCGGGTCTTCAAATAATTTATTACAACGCCATCTATTTACGTCTTACTGAACTACGTAGCTTGACAGTACGCGAAGTGTGGAGAGATCGCTAGCACTTTCTCGTCTTGTTTTAAGGAACATTTGGGAGATGTCGCATCTAGAAAAATCCAGAAACACTTTTAACCACTTAAAACGGGATAAGCGCACCGTCAAGGCAGTTTTCAATTGTAAGCGGTCAAGTTCATTGGAGCAAACGGACGCAGAAATACCAGTGTTTGAAGCAGTTAGGCTGGAAAAGTGTTTAAGTGTGTGTGGTGTTTTAAATTTAGCTAGATTAAAACGTTTTTTAGTCGGTTATATTGTTTAAATTCTTATCCCTCGAACCCAGCACGTAACAATATTATGAAAATAGTTTCTAAATATTGAAATAGGTTTTCAAAAGAACTTGTAATAAAATTTTATTTATAACAAATATGTCTTTTCACAGATTTCTCCAGCGCATCCCACTAGAGTTCCTAGGGTCGGGCGCTCTATCTACTATCCTACAATGCGCTACTCTAGCATGCAGTCTCGACCACCGGGAGGCCAACTCCTCGGTCATGAAGTTTCTGTACGACTTTTGTAAATTGGCCAATAAACCCCGAGCCGTGGACAAAGCACAGATGAAGGGTAAGTAGCGCTATAGTTGATGATAAACCTGTAACTATTAGTGATATTTTGAAGAATAACGTAAATTTATAATCACACATATACACACTTATTACAATTTGTACATTTAATGTTTCTGCCAGTCTGATGAAGCAATGTGCAGAAGTGCTTTCGAATGTTTTGTCAACATTTTACATAATTATGTAAGTTGCTGCTTCATTGATCGTGTGAACTGCAATTGAATATTATTGAAAGAGCTCATAATATTTGACACCCACTCTCACGATTTGCTTACCTACTGATCCAATCAGCATAGTGAAATAATCAAAAATCTTTTATCCAACAGCCCTATCTGACGCAGCTCTCTCTCAACACGGAGAAGAGATAACATATGCCTTAATCGAGGCGAGCGTAATCCACCTTCACTCATACATGTTGGCTGAAGTGGCCGAGGTGCTGATGGAGTTGCTGGAATGGCAGAAGAGCGCAGGAGTAGACTGGCTGCAGACTGCGGTGCAACGGTTGCCCAGAGACCGTCCCGCAACTGCTACCGAGCAACAGTGCTGGCAGTTCCATCAATATGCTATGAGGTTAGTGGTTCTCTTCTAAATGTTCGAAATTAAATTACTGTAATATAACATACGATGTTAGATGTCGTTCATGTGGATGTCCAGCAAAGCCAGAGAGACCACAAAACATAAAAATACCACTGATATCAATGAAACCAACTAAGGTTACTCAGCCTAGTGCTGATCACTTCACCAACAGTGGATGTTTAAATATTTTTATATCGAGTAAAGGGCAGCAGGGTGTACTATGGCAAGTAGGCCTGGACAATATGCAATTGGCTCATTAGTCCAAAACGAATGTTGAATTAGTTGGATGTGTCAATTTCAACTATATTTCATACTATTAATATTATGCTATATGTTGAACAACATTTTAACTAAACTGGTACAGCGTACTAGCTAAATTTAAATTTACTTAAATAATTACCAATCATCCATTGCAGCTTCCGTAGCAATTGTAAATCGTATTTAAACTTTATATATTTTTCAGGGCAGAAAAAACTAAGGAGATGACACGACTACTTCGCGACTTTGCAAGATTGTACCGATAAAACCACACAGATTATACAAAATATAAATAAATTATAAAATGATATTACGAAAGACCTTTAGTCCACGCTCTTATCAAGACACGAAGACTGAGCGAAGCTTCCGATCAATGATCAACCTTAAATTGGTGATATTAAGGTTGATTTTATTTTGATTTTGATCAAACACGTGTATGGAATAGACTTGTGCTGAAATCTAATCAATTGATGAATAAACGAAGGTATATTGTAAACTGTTGTGTAGCAATTTTTGAAATCCTGTAACTTGTGGCGATAGAGAATTATAATATCAATGATTATTTTTTAACATAAACTTATCATGAATAGGAAGAATTAGAATATAAATAAATAATGTTTCAAAACAACAGTTGCTTATTGCTTTAGATTTAAATCAATTAAATAATATTTGTTGCTAAAACAACTTACCATTATGAGAATGCATATGTGAAAGTAAATGAGATAACGAGTTGGGATAGCAGGAAAGGTGCCATAATGTGAGATATATTATTTGATTAAAGCACCCAGCACCAGGTCTGTAACTGCATAATATTAAGTAGGTACATTATTAACGATCATGGCTCCTAGTCCTGTAGTCTACGAAGCTCTCGTCGCCACAAGTCAGGTGTCAACGTTGCGATATCCATTATAGTAGTTAGCTGATGACTTTGAGCTATACCGTCATACATTTGTATACGTAGATTTGCCTATCTACTCCATTATTTTTTTTTATTTCAACTGATTTCACAGCGATACTTTACGTTTTCTTGTCGTTATAAACCCGTTGTGTAAGGGTTATATTTTGTAGTTTTTTTATTGTTAGATAAGTGGTTTAACTTACAGAACAAGTGTAAGCCCGCCAGTCAGATTGTCAATCGAACGACTGATACGGGATTTGAAAAATAATCTGCTTGCTGCGATAATTTTACTTAAATTAATAGCATTTTAATTTCAATTAATATCAAGATTTACCGCCATTGTACTGAAAATGTCGTATATTCCGATTTTTATTTGTCTCATTTTGATGTATAAGACGCTCGTACAAATTATGGGCAGGTTGCGCTTACCTTTAGAAATTACTCTTACTTCCGTGATTGCATTTATGATTGAACAATATCTTATGATATAGGAGTGTTTTTTATTTGAATATTTTTTCGTGTGCCCACGTTTTTATTGATATAGATAATGTCGTGATGTGATCTAAAGAAATATGTTTCAAAATCTATTTGTTTATAACTACAAGAAGACATAAGGTAAATAATTTTGTGCTCTTTTCTCTGATCAAACGACGCATCACACCGATGAGTTAGGTAAGTAGTAATACTTTCTATTGACGGAAATATATTTTGTTATATACTCACCCTTATTTAAAATGTGATAACCTACGCATTGAATTGTAAATATTTATTATAAATGTTTACTTTTATATTTGAGTTTTATTTCTATATATTTTGTCATATACCTACATTTAAATTAAGATAATATACCAATTGCGGAAGGATACTGCTTATCACAGGCACTACGATTTATTAGCTCTACAAAATGAGCACTAGCTCGTGCTATTTACATTTTTAGTGCAATTGTTAACATGCTGTATAAACGCTTTACCTTCAGCTGATGCCACGATTTGTAACATTGCTTGTAGAAGTAATGTTGCATTAAAATGATAAGGTAGATTTTAATAATATTGTATTATACGAGTTTTGCATAAAACTTATTATAAAATCATATATGTTACCATTATCATATTAAAATATGTTACACAAGAATTATAAATAACTACTGTATATCCTTGCTACTTCTTCTTGGCGTTCTTAGGGCTTGACAGTGTAACGAAACTGACTCTTCGCGGGGCTTTGGGACTTGGCGCGGCTTTCACAGCCACGGATTCTTTCACATCAGTCACTTTAGCTTGCTTCAAAAAGTTACTACTTTCCAAAGTACTTTGTGTAGATTTCGGTGTAAGTGGGTTACTTTTCTCTGTGTTTGGTCCACTCTTTGGAGTACTCGGATGTACAGTGGCAAACTTGTTAGTACCTTTTGGAGTTCCTGTATCTTTTACACTGTTTAAAGTATTTGTTTTAGGTGAATCTGGTGACTGGCTAGACGACTTCGTACCCTGAGTTTCTTCGTAAACTAATTTAATATCTTCACTGTCGTCTATGATCATAACCTCTGAATCTTTAGAATCTTTACTAGTTTCTTTAGGCTTAATAATTTCACTGCTACTGTTGTCTGACCACGACGGCATGGCTACTTCTTCCATCACGTCTATTTTGATCGGCGTCTTTTGCTGTACTTCTATTTTCTGTTTCTTAGGCGATCTTTCTCCAGGAGATTTGAATTTGATGAATGAGTCTATTTTGTTAACTGGTTTGGTGTCTTTTTGTTCCTTAGATTTTGATTCTTTTTGTGCCGATTTGGAGTCATCAGGTTTCTTCTCTTCTTTAGGTGTTTCTACCGGTTGTTCTTCAACTTCCATAGGTTCTGTGAAACGAAGATAAAGTTACTAAAATAATATATTATACATACACTATACTTTAAAACGGAATGTGCCTAAACAATCAATAAATAGATTTGTGACACTTTTAGAACGCAAATGCGTTGATCTCTTACTATGTAAGAACCTATGTGCTTATACACATTTGCACACTGTTACCACAACTGCATTCACTCCTTCGATTAAAGTAGATCAAGACTTCGAAGAGTCGGGTGATATTTACCTGCAGCTGCGACAGGCGAGGTCGGTACATCGTCAGGCAGCACTTCACCGAGTTCACCCGCCGCGAACGTGATGACAGAGCAGTACCCGTCCGTGCTAGATGCTACCAGCGTTCTCCCGTCCGGTGACCACGTCAGATCTGTTAGCCTGACAAATATAAAGATTGGAATGTTAATTAAAATGGCCAAGAGGTGGAGATATTCCTTTGGAATTTACACATCATAAAGAGTTCTTTCTCATTCTGAATATATATGTAGATTGTTAATGCATAGGTAACAGTTTCTTAGTAAAAAAAAGGAGCCGATACCTTTTGAGAATATCAATAACTTACATGTCTAGATAATAAGTAGGTACATTAAATTTTTTTGTGTTACATGCTAAATTCTTTGCCTTCTATGTTATTACATAATGATCTTGTGTTTGCAACTGTTTTGTAATAGTGTAGATTTTTTTATTAATCTATATTAAAACTTTATGCACAAAATAATACATCGGCGGTCTTAATGACAAGGGCATCATTAAACTGTCAAACAAAAAAAATCGAAGATATTTGAATTGTAGTACACTTTGTTCCTTTAACTACATGATGTATGATATAATAAAAGTATTTAAGTCGCTTAATTCAAAAAAATCAGCTGACTTCTGGGGTATTTCGGTAAAATTAGTTGAAAGTATTATTGTTAATATAGCGCCACACCTAGCCGCAATATTCAACGGATGCATTGATGTGGGCATTTTTCCAAACTTAATGAAATGTAGTAAAATAATACCTTTATTTAAAAATGGTTGCAAAAGTGACACCAGTAATTTTAGGCCGATTTCAATATTACCTGCTATTAGTAAAATATTTGAGAAGATTATATTACAGCAATTAGAGAGCCACTTCAGTGTAAACAATTTATTTCACGCAAATCAATATGGGTTTAGGAAGGGCCGTTCTACGATAGATGCGGGTGTTACGCTTTTAAAACATATATTCAGTGCCTGGGAGAATTTGCAAGATGTCATTGGCGTATTCTGTGATCTCTCTAAAGCCTTTGACTGCGTTGACCATCAAACGCTGTTGCGAAAACTCAGGCATTATGGCATCCGAGATACTGCACTTGACTTAGTTGATTCCTACCTAAGCGATAGACTACAACACGTTGATATCAACAGAAGTAGATCTTCTGGATTACCAGTCACAATGGGCGTGCCACAGGGCTCGATTTTGGGACCCTTTCTGTTTTTAGTGTACGTAAATGATTTGCCGTTCTTTGTGTGACATTGTTTTATTCGCGGATGACACATCCCTTATTTTTAAAGTAGACCGAAAAGCACCAAATTTACGTGCTGTTAATGATTCACTCGCGGAAGTCCTGGACTGGTTTACGACGAATAATTTACTACTTAACTCTACAAAAACTAAATGTATCAAGTTTACATTGCCAAACGTAAAGAGTCCTAACGTGAATATAATTTTAAATGATGAAATTATTACTTTTGTTCAATCTACAGTCTTTTTAGGATTAACTTTAGATCATAAAGTTCAGTGGGGCGCTCAAATATCGTGTCTTGCAGGGAAACTTAGCTCAGCCGCATACGCAATTCGGAAAGTAAGACAGCTTACTGATATAGATACTGCAAGACTAGTATATTTCAGTTACTTTCATAGTGTCATGTCCTACGGTATATTATTGTGGGGCAAGGCAGCTGATATTGAGACAATTTTGATTCTTCAAAAGCGTGCAGTACGTAGCATTTATAATTTAGGACCACGAGTTTCCCTGAAAGATCGATTTAAAGAAATAGGCATACTTACTGTTGCGTCGCAATATATATTTGCTATCATTATGTTTATTAAACATAACATTTACTTATATAATAAGAATAGTGATATTCATAACGTAAACACTAGAAATAAGCATAAGTTAGTAGGCCCATATCATCGTTTACATAAAGTTCACAATACATTTGCGGGACTCGGTATACGTTTTTTTAATAAATTACCTATTAACATAATTAATTTACCATTGTTTCAATTTAAAAACGCTGTTAAAAAACAACTTATTCGGAAGGGTTATTATTCAGTCAACGACTACTTAAATGACAAAAACTCATGGAGCTAGTTGCTTGTTGCATACAGGATTCAAAGATCTGTATTACTTATAAGTCAATTTAAGCCTTTGCATAGTCACAAAGTGTAAGTGTATGCGCCATCATGCCATCCTACTGTCTATTTTAGATTTATATTAAATAATATATCTTAGCTCAAATTATTTCCTCCCTATAATATTATTAAGTTATTATTGTTATTATCTTTAGCTTTTATAGTCAGTAGTATATGGCATAATGGCTGTAACACCTTGTTAATCTGAGTTGTAAAATACTGAAATTATATTTAACTGACGATTTAAAAGAGTGGCCGTGAGTTTCTTGCAGGTTTCTTCTCATAGGCTCTACCCTTTGCCTGAACCTAGCAACTAACCTAAATGTAGCTTCAGTAACTTAGTAAACTCACAAACCTATATACTTTGACGTTCATAAGTGTTACTTTGTGACCTAAATGAATAAATGATTTTTGACTTTGACTACAAACAATGGATCACTTACCTAGTATAGTGTATATTAGAGATGAGTGCAATCGGCGTCCTCTGCTGCGTGTCGTACACGAGCACGGAGCGCTTGGTCCCGATGGCAAGCACCATGCGGCGCGCGAGGGGGAAGGCGGGCGGCGGGCCCGCAGGCCGAGGAGCGTAGGCGCGCGGCGACCATCGCGTCACCAGCGCTGCCTCGCCGCACGGGAGTATACACGCCGGCCTGCACACACAACATAATATGTTAAGTGGATGTATAAACAAGGTCAATATTTAAGTATGTAACTGGTCAAATTCAGGTACTATATGAAATAACGAAAGATCCTCAAAAACGCCTAAGGATTGATTTTGATGAATTAAATTTTAAGAAAATCTGTTTTTGTCTAGGCAGTCATTTATTTATTAAATTAGAATGGTTACAATTACAACCAATTACACTAATTCAGATATTAACATTATTTATGATAGCTCTTCATAAAAAGTATTGCAAACGTTCATGACGATTCGAGTCGTTAGCAAAAATATACTCGCCGCACTTAATACTCTTGTGTAAGCCAACCCGGACTGGCTTACACGAGAGTATTAAGTGCGGCGAGTACACCCGGCACCGGTGATGTAGCCCGTGCTACCGTGCAGCACGTGGGCACAGTGAGCAGTCTTGTCTTCTGGCTCGCAATATATTGTTCGGTACGTTAAGATGAACCAGCTCATTATGGAGTTCTGGAGTGTCAATCAGACTGCGACATGCTTTTAACATAGACCCTATTTGGGTGCCTAACAAAAATTTCGTAGGATATAAATAAGGATAATATCCTAGAGTCCGCTTGTATAGGTATCTTAAAAACGCTTTTTGGACGTCATGTCTACATTCAACCACTTAGATCCAAAAGCCGTGTTATACATATGTGTATCTAATTTTCTGCATTTTATGAGGCCACTAGTGTGCCACTGCAACTTAATAGGTTACTATCGACTCGCAGCGGCGCCCCAGTGGCCAGACACAATAGCTTTTAATTATGTCTGGTATTCTAAGACTAGTCACTACAATGTACTATTATCTGCTGTATATCGACAAAATAAAATATTTACTTACACTTTTAAAGAATATCTCGTGTAAATATAGACAGCATTCATAGGTTTCACATCCACTTTCCCCTGTTCTGGCTCAATCTTGCCAGCCGGTACAGCAATCAGTAGCCCGTCTGGACTGAACTGTACTCTTCTATAATATGTCTGTAATGTGTCATCATGGAAAAGCCGAACTTTAACGTCGTGAAGCGGATGTTCCGCAGAGAACGGTAGAATGGCCTTGCTACTGCGAGATGTCACTTTTTTTGTCGCCACGTCGAATGTGCGAAATACTCTGGAAAATAATTAGTTTCTTTTATGTATTTTAAATTATCTATAAAGGTATGTATATAAAAATCTCGTGTTCCTGTGTTTGTGATAGCACGCCTTCGAAACGGCTTGACCGATTTTATGAAATTTTTGTGTATATTTGGTAGGTATGAGAAAAGGTCGTAAAGTACATTTCATACCGCTAGGTGATTAGGGTATATATCCAGAATATTTTTCTATTTGTTTTTTGATAAGGCAGAAAAATGTTTGCCAAGTCAGCTAGTCTCCCTATATATTTTTGTAGAATTACTTGAGTTCACTGTAAGTCCTGTGGTTGATTGCCAGGTTGGACAATGTTATCTACATTTACTGGTAGAAAATTCCCAACAACAACAACACTGAATTAATAAATGTTTTTGGTAAATGTTATCATTTCACCTTTCTCTAATAAAGACCAATCCCGCACTATAAATGATTCTTCTTGGTCTTTGCAAACATTCAAACAACACACACAAAGTACACCCAGACTTGGAACAACCTTATATGGATCACACAAATTTTTGTCCCGTGTGGGGATCGAACCCACAACACTCGGCGCGGCGGCAATGACGAGGCGACCACTTAAACCATTACTCCATCCGTACAGTCAAGTCTTTTCGTACTATAGGTATGTGCTGACACAGAACATGGTACCAATGCACTGCATACTCACCATGTATTAATTTATTGATAAATGAATCAAAATTTACATCTAAAATAAACACAATTAAGACACAGTAGTAGGTAATTTAATGAGTAGAATGTATGCAATACAAGATTTTGCCCGCGGCTTCATTCACGTAAATAAAGGTTAGGTTAAGTAAGATAAGTAAAGGCCCTTTTTTATGTAGGTACCCTATATCCTATTCTGTGCCCCTGACAATGTCTATGCGAAATTTCATGATAATTGATTGAGTAGAAAGGGTGAAAGCATAACAAACAAACAAACTCACTTTCACATTTATATTATTAGGTAGGATTGTATACCAATTTAAAAGGGAACCTGTAAGTATTTGCCAGTTCTATCACATTGGCTACATCAAAGCTTTGCTTGTACATGGCAACAGATGATGATTTGATGTAAATGCAAGGATAATGCTAAAATATCAATTGCTTGAATGACAGATATAATAGAAAAAAGTCTGTTTACTGGTAGGTTGCTACAACTCAAAAAGTGTAAAGTGAAACATGCTGTAGGTATGACTAAATTGCCATCCTTCATTATATTCTACTGAGCTGATGATCTGAATTCTGAAATAAGGAGACTGAACAACTACAATACACTAAGATTTTGATGGATTAATCAACAAATACTTGAAACAAAACAAATTATATATCCTGCATTACTTACCTATCAGTGCTAGCAGAAGCAATCAACTGTCCCTTAGGATCCCAAGATACTCCTTGCACAAATCCTTTATGGTCTGTCAGTATAGAGCTGTATTTGCCTCTGGAGATATCCCATATCAACAACTTGTTGTCCACTGAGCCTGATGCTAAGTGCTGTGAGTTGGCGCTCCAGGATATGTCAAGAACATCTTCCATGTGGCCACGAAGAGTCTATGAACCGTAAAAATAAATTCTTAAGATGGTGTGTGTAAATTAATATAATTTGAAGAAATATCACAATGCATTAATTAAATAGTATAAGAAAGCATTATATTTTCTTATTACTACATATTATAAATCAAAGCCCCCCTGCGCGTTTGTGTGTCTGTTCACAATAAACTCAAAAACTATTGAACAGATTTTCATACGGTTTTCAACAATAGACAGAGTAATCCACAAGGAAGGTTTAGGATTATAATTTATTAATGATTTGTGTTACCTGTACGAAGCCAGGATGGTTAGAAATAAGACTTTATTGGAAGCACTGTTACATGCACACACCTTTCTAACTGTGGCTCAATTGAATTGGAATTCTTTGTTGTTAGTTTAGAAGTGATTTTATTAATAATCTTAACTTGATGTGACTTTAATTTCAAAATTACTACTTCATTTCATTATTTCAATGTGCTTAAATATTACTACTTCTTGTTAGTGTATTTATTTTGTACGGACTGTCTCTATAACAACAATTTTATACAATATTGCAACTTAAAAATTAAATATAATAAATACAAACCTTATGAATAACCCAAGACTCCTTATATTGTTCTTCATTTTGTTCTAATGATGGTGCTGGTTCCTTATCTGTCTTTTTCCAGATGAATATAATAGACTCGTCATCTCCTGAAGCCAGGTACTGACCACTTGGCGACCAGCGCACTACATTGACGGCTTTCTGGTGCCGTGTAAGGTCTGCAGCTACTTCAAGGTTTACCGAGCCTGTGTCTGTGGTTGATATATACCAGATCTGTAATAAAAGTATAGGAAAGTGTTAAATCATTGTAATATCCAATTCCGATGTACCAAGTCAAATATGAATCTGTGTTTTGGTAAGAAAATTACAAAAAAAATCGTACCCATCAGAATAAAGGAAAATTGTAGCACGTATTCGTTAATAAGATAGTCTGCTAATATATAATTATAAATATATACAATATAGTATAATTCTAAATGGGAAATAGCTTACCAAAACATGAGAATCAGTTCCTCCTGTCGCAAGTCGTAAAGGCTCGCTACTTTCAGCTTTCGGTTGAAAATCGACACTTAAAACAGGGTCCCTATTATGCCAAGAAATTTCTGGGATGGCGAATTTCATATTTTATTAAATTTCTTAAGTTTTATTAAATAAAATTACAAAATGCTGTCGTCAATGTGTCACGACTTTTGGCGCCAAAACAAAACAATATTGTTTGAAGTTTGAAGTCATAACACCGCTAACTTCTATTTTGAACATTAGGTTTTTAGCTACCGGTTCAACTTTCCCTCAGCTGTGCTGCGTAAGGCACTGACTTGCCAAAATAATAACAATGAATATTGATAACCGAAGATAAATATTACTTCATACTTGCGTTTACGTTATGAGTAGTTAATGAGCAAAATATTTATTTTATTATATTTTAAAATATCCTTCTAAGATAATATTTGTCTCTTTTGTTAAAATCAACTTAATAGAATAGTTTAAAGTAAATTTTCTTTTTGTTCTTAGTGAAAGAAATTGTGTGACATTTTTATTTTCATTACAATAGTTGTAAGAGTCTATTAAGGTCGTCCTGATTGCGGATCGCCAGATTGAACAACTATGGGCTCAGATTTAAAGCCGTTAATGACTACCCTTTGAGTCCTATTAAAAATATATGTGGTAAGCATTGATCAAATATACCATTGATCGAAGGTGGTAAGCCACCGAATCAAATTATCTCGTTTCCCGTTAAAAGGAATATAATTTAAAAGCAGTGAAAACATTAATAACCTCGTGCCTGCTTCCTGGAGGGATAGGCAGAGACTAGGGTAGATTGAATGTGTAGAGTGCTATAGTAAAGAGCCCATATGTTGTGGAAATATCTATATTCTATATATATAAAAATCTCATGTCATGGTGTTTGTGGTCGCATTCCTCCGAAACGTTTCGACCGATTTTTATGAAATTTTAATGTATATTTATAATAGATTACGAGTAATTTAGCTTCAACAGTGTGGACGGCACACGAACTCAACACGTATCATGTAAGGCGAATCTTCTTCAAAAGCTGTTTCACACAGATGCTTCGATCATGCCGAGTAGGTAGTTGGTATTGCTTTTATTTGTAGGTATTTATTGATTGAAGACCAGAAGAAACATTTTGTACGTCGATAGATAGAAGTATATAAGAACAAAATGATAGTAAACATATATTTTTGTTCTTGTATACATTTCCTTCACACTGAAAGAACAATATCAATTCAAGAATCGTTTAATAGTTTTTAAAGTAATTCGGTGTTTCCGGGTCCATATTATCAGGTTTTTTTTTATAAATTCAAGCGATTGTTCGTCGCTCCACATTATGAACGTCCACACGACGCAACTGTTATGATCTCTGTCCAAACCAGTACTGCGAGCGACTTTGTGTTCGAGCTGATAATCGACAGCCGATGAATCACGGCGAGCGTTGGCGCGAGCGTTACATGTAATGCTCGTAGTCCCGTCCAGACGCAGAATTCGTGTTTCATTACACGATAGATTACATTACGCGTTACATTTGTCTGAACCCGGCTTTAGTCTGGACTTTTTTAGAATCTTTTCAATGTGTTTAAAGCATATTCATATTTATGTCTTCCTGTACCGGCTGCCCATTCACATTTGCCTTATATAATTTCTTGGTATATCTTGTCATCCTTTCCATTATTATAATTATATTTAAAGTCTTTTGTCAACGTTTACGGAGCGGAGTAACATGACGTATTATTATCTTTTTTTTGTTAATTAGTGAACAATGATGTGGGTTACATGTTAACATATTTAGTGTATGAATTGCATGTAGTTATAATTTAACATGTAACTGATTTTTGTTCCAATAAATTTATAATAAAAATAAAAAATATGCATGTATGTTTTAGTCAAGCTTATACCAATAACGACAAAAAAATAGAAGAATTTTGCCAGCGTCCAGACGAATCACACAAAGACATTAAGATAGCAACCTATAATCAATACCGGGGATCGTCTGCTAGACGAATTACCGAATCGTACTGCGCACATATTATTTCTTTCTACTTATTTAGTTTTTTATATGGCAATAAGTGTACAATGTCAACGTCAAATCTTGACTCGTTGACAGCTTTGACTTTGAGCTTTCTTTCTTTGACGTTTGTTAATACCGTGCAAAGCGAACGCCAAAATGGTTAGTGTTTTTATCAAAATAATCTCTATAAATCGTGAAATATTTTAAAGAAAACAAAACGAATTATAGTGGAAATGTTAGAGAATGTGTCCGTGGCTACAATGGCAAATATATTTTATGTTCAACTTTGAAACTTTCAGGTGAACGTACCCAAACAGCGCAGGACATACTGCAAAAAATGCAAGTGCCACAAAACTCACAAGGTGTCACAGTACAAAAAGTCCAAGGAAAGGCACGCTGCCCAGGGCAGAAGGCGTTACGATCGTAAACAGCAGGGTTACGGTGGTCAGTCCAAACCCATCTTCAAAAAGAAGGTAAGCAATCATAACCTATAAACCGGGTTGTTATTGATAATCATTCACTTATTCTGTACATGATCCTATTTGCCCCAGGCTCATGTTCCACACGTGAAAATAAGGTTCATTACATGTTGTTAGTAGCAATTTTTGTAAATAGCAAATTTGTTTTTGCTAGTATCTATCAATCTGAGACATGTTGCGTTCCGTACAGTGAAATATCAATAATCATCAGAATTAGACCCAAAATTATCTTATTATTACTTGTAGTATCTATTTCCGTCTTTATCATGGTATTCTAAGGGTCTTCCATGTACTGATTTTGATTGTAGAGTTATATTAATATGTATGGTCTATGTCTGTCTTTTGTACAATTATTTTGCTGATTTGGAAATAAAGTTTTAGTCTTCAATATTTAACATGGATCTTCCTTTCATTATTGATCATCAAAAGATTGTCTCATTTGCCTCTCATTATCATTCAGTTATTAACAAACAAATTATCAAATTTTGTTTACAGTTTATGTAAATGACTATGTAGAATATTTATTTATATGACTTTGATCAATTCTTTTTGTATTTCAGGCGAAAACCACCAAGAAAATTGTACTCCGTCTTGAATGTGCTGACTGCAAGGTGAGGTCACAGGTGGCGCTCAAGCGCTGCAAGCATTTCGAGCTTGGAGGAGACAAGAAGAGGAAGGGACAGATGATTCAGTTCTAGGCTGATAATAAATAAGGAAAACTAACATGTCTGTTTAATTTTTACCATAACCCCTTCTATCTAAATAATATTTGAGTAATTTTATTCATTTAACACATTCCCTGTTCAGTAGATAAGTTAACACTTAAGTAAACACTTAATCTAAGTACAAAACTAGGGCTTAAGGAATACATAACAAACTGGAGACCCTGACTTCTAAACTACTAGGTACGGACCTGTATCTTAGAAGCCAGTGCTATCTTCTGATAGTAACATTAATATAAAATGGTTACAATCATTGATATTCTCAAAAAAATGTGAGAAAATACTAAGAACAAAATAGGGCTAGGGAAGATGGAGAAAACTATATTTCTTTATTGTATAGAAAAAAGTGCTCACATATTGGGTCACAAACTTAATGACAAGTCTGAGTCGCCATTTGGGTCAGGGGGTGCATACAACGTTGAATATTGTTTTTAGACTTGGACTTATGATTATATCATGAGTAAGTTATTGCATTATTTTAAGGGGTTATTCCCAGTTGCCCCCACTATCAACGCCACCACTGGTGACAAATGGGATTTCTTTCCATAAAATGTCCATGAAATCCCATTTGTCACTAGTGGTGGCGTTGATAGTGGGGGCAACTGGGAATAACCCATTTTAAGACTTATCAACAGAAGATAAATACCTACATATTATGAATAAAATAAACGTTCCTAACATTACATTCTTATTACTATAAACATAATATCAGTAGAAAAAAAAATTATTAGGTAATCTTTAAAACATTTCTAGCAAAAACCTTTTATGCACATTTGCACTGTTGATATACTTTTGTGGCTCTAGTTTGAGCAGTGCCTATGGAAACTGCAAGAAATAGTTTATGATGTAAGCCTTGCAACATTCAATACCTATGTATAATTATTTAAGTGGTGTGTTAAGGGTTTGATCCTCATGCAACAAAAATTTGTTTGTACACAATAAACTTAGTTCTACCAAATCCAGGGGTTCTTTGCTCGAATGTATAGTCTGTAGCAATACAATAATAATTCGTGACCATACTACCCATATTATACATCAAAATAATTATAGAAAGTTGCTACTAATCGTCTTATAATTGCTATCCCCGTTTTTTTAAAAGTATACTACTTTTAAAGGTGACGGGCCATTTTGACATCAGGATGGCTGGTCACCTATCCAGTGAGAACCAACTGCGCAAATGAACCGAGTTTTTTTTAAAACCAATAGTTGCTACTAGTTTGCTACCTTTATATACATGGTTTTGGGACTCATAGCTTTTAAGGATAAAAAGTTATTATCAATTTACTATTTTGATGCCTTAAACGCCTATAGAATTAAAAAAGCAAATTTGAAATCAAATACAAAACGGGTATTTTATAAGTAGGCACTACCTCAAAGAAAATATTTTAAAGATATCTAATAAAATATTTTGTAATTTATGTTATATCTTTGTCCTTAAAAAATGAGCTTTTTAAGAACAAAGATAAGCTTGTATTGTGGTTGACAATACATGCGCAGACAAGTTGTAGCTTAACACTCATACTGTGACTACCAGACATACCATTTTTATAGACTTTCCAAATTAAGTACATAACACACTGATTTTACTGTAATTTTATTATAATATGAGTTTGTTTACATAAATTCGTATTCCTTGCGTACATTATTCAACATGCTGTGATACAATTTTTACATCCCTGTAATGCCTTGTACAAATGCTGACATGCTATATAGTACATATGTTGCAAAACCAGGCCTCCAACTCGATTGGTAACACTGTCAAGTTGTATATTAGTGCTTATTAATCCAAATTACTTGAAACAAATCTACATAGAGTCATGGTCCATGCACTTGGAAGCAAGTCAAGAGCCATCCACTTGTTAGCTCTTTCAATGATTTGCACAAACCTAGCAAATTATTTATTACATATTTCTATATACATTTTGAGTACAGTATGATTATGTACAATCTTATGAATATAAATGAATACAGTTACAACAATTCTTATAAACAATCCTTGTATCTTTATGAACAGATTATCGCAAGAAATTAACATTTAATAATCAGTATTTATAATTTTATATAACATTTCCAGAGATCACTTAGATCTATTTGATTAGTCTGCTGGCCCACTTTTGATGGAGGCAATGGTGTCTGTAGGAACCAATAGTAAGCCAACCAAGCCAGTTAGCTTTCAATTAATTGAAGTATGTAAATGCCAATTCTAGTTAAAAAGAAAGACTTGATATCAAATCATACATTTCTTACATCAAGCCTGTTTTTCTTTCTGTGTTTTAAATATTATACATTTTTATTATTTATTAATATAATTTATTAGGTGAACGAACTGGGCTCTCAAGTTACAATGAATGCCACCATCAATTAGCTGTTACTCTGTACATTCGTCATTGTTTATGACCAGATCTTTGTTTTTTAACTAAGCTTAAGTATTCTTATTTACTCATAATTTCCTCTAAGACATTAGGATCCAACCCTTCTAAAGAAACTTTCAGCTTGACAGCTTGTAAAGGCACTCCAACTTGCACCATTTTAACAAACCGATCATATTCAGGCCTTGCTTGTTTAGTTTCTGTGACTTCTACATTTTCAACAGATGTCTTTGCTTGGACCAATTCCTCTTTTTTTGATTCCTCATTTATTTCTTCTGAAGGTTTTGTATCAACAACATCTGAAGGAGATGCAGGTGTGGGTGTGTTAAGTTCTGGTATAGATGATAGCTGTAAAATATAAGTATGTCAATTTAGATTACAAATAAAATATTAAGGTACATTATGTCATCATTCTTCTAGTGACAGTGTGGCCTACATAAATGTAACATAGACTTAATATCTTCAGCTGCAGCGGGCCACCAGCAGCATATATATTGTTATGTCAGTTAATTTTAAATATGTCTGGCATACAAGCAATTAACTTCCCACCTAAAAACTAAACGCAGTAACCAGAAGTGCAAAATATTGAAAGGAAGGTCAAAGGAGAGAAGAAGATTGCCAAGGCAATGTGAACCACCCAAATTTTGTTTTATTTGTTTATTCCTATTTTATTCAAATATAATTATAACTTACCCTGGCTTCTAATAAAACCATAGCAGCATTTACATTTTCCAATTTTCTTTCAAAGTTCATCAATTTTTGTTCACATTTCTTCATGAAATTGTTAAGAAACTGAATATTCGTCAGTACAAAGTGATTTATAAACGCTATAGTGCGTTTCTGTTGTAACGCAGTTATCTGAAATAAATATAATGATAATTAGGGTTTTTGTATGTATATTTTATATGAATATAAATTGACAATATTAACAACAGAGGTAGATCTATACGCTCAATCAGTGCAATGACGATAATAATTATGTTACTATGAGTGATTAAACATAGAATAGGTACTATAATTACTAAAGTAAAACATAACATAACTTACCTTTGATAAGTCAGCATTACCAAGTTCTTGGTTCAGCATGGTTTCTTCTAAAGTCATTATGATTACTTAGCTAAACAATGCAAAATTAACTACTTATTTGATTATTTCGTTCCTTGATTTACAAGTAGGTAATAATTTAATTCAGTTCAATATTTATGTACAACAGAAATTTAAACAAAAATGGGTGCAATTCTTTACTCTTTGGTGCAATTTGACAATTTTGACATATTTTGTAATCAAACGTTTGATAGTTTTGAAAATATTGCCTCATTAGAAAAGCAAATTTTATTACAAATCTCAAAACACTAGTATCCCCTATCCAATACAGGCAAAACATAAAAAAAAATTGTATTTGACATTTGTCACTATATAGAAGTATATTTTGTCAACAAGACTCAAGAGAACCGAGTGTATTTGTGGAAGTAAATTTAATTTAAATGTGAAGTTAGTGTTAAATATAAATTAAAATCTATAAAAATGTCGGGTGAAGTAGTAGTAGATGCTTTACCTTATATTGATCAGGGCTACGATGACCCGGGAGTCAGAGAAGCGGTAAGTATTGTGCATAACCTTTACGTTATTACAATTACATCTTTTTGTCTAAACAGTCCTATATCCAGCAAAGTATTCACATATACTGTTCCATATTATGAGTATTTAAAGGCAAAGCTTTAATATTTTGATGTGCGGAATACCCTCTTATCTATTAACATCCTATTAAATTATGGCGTTTATAGGCTTTGGCTATGGTCGAAGAAGAATGTAGAAGATACAGACCAACCAAGAACTACCTAGAGAATGCAGGACCTGAGCCCAGCACAGCTTTTGAGACTGCGGCCCTACAGAGAGAAATGGAGAGAGTTCAACAGAGATTGCCTATGGAGCCATTGTCCATGAAGCGGTAGGTATCTCAAATTTATTTGTCAAATAGATTAATAATTAAATTGGTTGTTAAGAGCAGCATATAACAAACAGCTCTTATGGACTTATTGTTGAACTCACTTACCTGTTGAAATACTGCATATCTATGTCACATTCCAAAAGTGCAATTTCCAATGCACTGACAAAGGAAAATGTGTTTGTAAAAAGTTTTTCAAAAAAATAATTTAAAAAAAATCAACGGGTTGCACTCCGGGAGTGCTGGCAGAAGTGAAAACTTGAATATTAACATTGTGCATTTTTGATATTTTGGAATGGTTAGGGAATAATTTTGCACAAATTGCTTTAATTATCAGTAGTACTATCATTTATGTGGTAAAATACAATATTCATTTATGCGCTATAGTACACAAACATGACAATTCTCCCTCTGTCTTACGAATTTTCGATCAGGTCACGTGTCTTGACGCGAGTTTAACATTTTTTACCCATCACAAAAAAGTGCACAACGCCCCTAAAGAAGTTTTCACTTCAAAAATTTCACATTGGCTGTAACAACATGGTGTGTGTAATGTGATCATCAATTCATCACACACATGTTATTACAGCCACTGTGATTAATTTTGTATTTTTAAACCTTGCAGTTGGAGACTCCTTCAGTAGCAGTCTGAAATCTTCTTTTTGGAGAATGTACTTTATTAAAGGCAGCTCAGCCCTTTATCATTCTTACAAACAGTTATACAATCAAAGCGCATTAATATATGGACGTTTGTATCTCCGGATATTGTAAATGTTAGGACCTGAAAAGGATGCTAGTCTGGGCCCTAGTTTCCTACAAGACTATACCATTTTTAAACTATATTATATAATTATACATATTTTTATTAACATTAAATATGTGTATGCTAGTCTGAATGTAAGATAATAGTTTGAGTTATTTTCCAATATTCTATTTAATATGATATCCCACAAAACAACTGAGTAGATTTTGATGCATACATTTTTGATGAGTAGTAGGGACTGTAGACTTTATATGTGGGTCCTGTGGATGAAGTAGATGTATGGTAGCACACATTACTTTAATATGCCTTTTGTTCCCAGTTATGAGCTCCCACCACCACCTGCCGGCCGTCTTGGCGAGCCTGCTGCCTGGTCAGAGTCTGTGGATAATTCACATGCTCAACTCTCACACCAAGCCATAAGAGTGCTAAATCTTGAACTGCAGCTGCAATATGGTACTGAAGCTTGGAGGTCTTATTTAAACACACTGCAAGCTCTGGTGACCAGAAGTCAAAATGTGCATGGTCAGCTAAGGTGAGATAAGTTCTAGAGGATTTATAAGCTGGTTTTGTTTTTATTGTATAAATATTTTAATTATTTGTGTTATGCTTTATTCCTTATGAAGCATAACTATAATAGATCTATTTAGTGTTCTACACTAGAAGTTGTAGTTACATAAACTTATTTAAAACTCCATATACTGAATTTAGGAAGCAAATAGCGTCTGTGAATTGGGAGCGCAAACGTTCGCAAACAGCGAGTGGCGCGCGATTACGTGCATTACGTCGGCGCTGGGCCCAGCTCGTATCGGATAACTATCGCCTTGAGAGAGCGATCATGCAACTTGAGATCCAATTACAAAAGGTACATATTTACATTTGCTTACACTTTCTTCCAGAAGATAAATGGGTAAATGGTGTGAATGCAGGGCATCGATCAAATATACCATAGATGCACGATCGTCGGTCGAAAAACGGCCCCAACAAAACTGTGCCCCAACAAATCAGTCGTATGCGCTATATTATGCACCTGTCCCACTCACTCTTGGGTGCGCTGCCCGTAAGCGAGAGCGAATCGACACCACTACTACGGTGGAGACCGTACCATATACTTAGTAAGCTTGCGTATCGCGAGTAAGACACTTAGGACGCTTTACATTGACACGTTTTAACTAAACTAGTACAAAATGTTTCTCAGTGGGCATTCAATGGTTATTCCGGTTTATTTCCTGGATTGCATAATAAATGCAGACACTTATAAGTAAGTAGTAGGTACTGGTTAGTGCCACATATTGACGCGGTTTTTGTATGAGAATGTGCATCTATGGTATATTTGATCGAAGATGCAGGGTCTCAAAACTCACAGGATTAAGCATCCCAATAGAGCTCTACTTGCTTAATTTAGGCTCTTTTGCATAGTTGTTTTTCGGAATAAATTATTGTTCAGAGAATATTCGTCAAGTTTTTTTATACATATCTATGACAGTTATTGCCCGTGTTTAAATTTACTGTATTTAAATCAATTCTCATATTTGCATTTTTTGTTCAGGCTAGAGGAGAAGCGCCTTCTGATGATGGTGAGCCAGCGGATTTGGAATCCGTGAAGAACCTACCAGATAAACTTAACTCGGAAACTGAGAAAGAAGTACAAAAGAAGATTGAGGACATGTTTGCTGATTAGTATATGTTACTATAATAATTCTAAGATTACTGACTACTTTGTAAAAATATAATTGAACTACAAAATAATATAACTTTGTTGTTTTATTTATTTAAGTTTATACGAATTACGAAAACAAGGAAAGATTAGTTCGCTTCTTATTCCGCGGTGGCCAAAAAGTGTAAATATTATACTCACATTATGCCACTACTTAAAGACCCACGTCGACGTATCTTCATGTTCCAGGGGCAACTTATTGCATTTTATTTACCACAGTACCACACTACATATTATATTCATACAATATTATATCCTTCATAAGTTAAGATGAGAATAATCCTACATGAATTATTTATTCTGAGCAATTGGAGCAAAGTACTCGTATTCGGTCATTTCATTTGTTAATTCCTGAACGCAATACTTTTTTGCGCTCGATTGTCATTTGTCGTCATCTGTCAATTTAGTTTTTATTTTATTTAAAAATGGCGGACGATGCATCGAGCAGTAGCGCTTGCACCGGCAATTTAATAGATAACACAATAAATCAAGATGAGTTGATTATGAAACAGCAGCGAGAGATCGAGAAAGAGGTGAGCTATTTTAAACTGCTAATACTGACTGCGGGATAATTTTTATTTTATTTCAATTCACGTTGTAATTTTGACATTGGGTTGTGTTTGTTTTGCAGATATCTGATGCGATACCGCTTGTAGGTGATCTCGAGGCATTGTCGTCATTAGAAAAGGAATATAACGAAGATCCGGTGTACCTTTTAAAAGTGAAAGACTTGTCCTCTAAGTATAAGTATATAAGGCGAACTCGTCCGGACGGCAACTGTTTCTTCCGAGCGTTCTCTTATGCGTATTTAGAACAGCTACTGACGGACAAAAGTGAATACGACAAGTTTTATGAAATAGCTAAGAATTCGAAGGAGATTCTCGTCGCACTAGGTTTCTCACAGTTCACAGTGGAGGACTTTTATGAAACGGTAAGTCTTCGTTTGAATTTGAGGTTAGGCCTGTTTATGTTGTTGTTTTAGTCGTCACTTTGTGTGTAAGAATGTAATGACTGTAATGCGATCATGGTGTAATTAAAAATAGTAACAGTATATGAATAATGTAACCAAAGATATTCAAGTGTAACACTAGACAGTATCTTGATGTGTATGCATAATTTATGTAAATGTTTATTCATATGGTTCTTTGTGATAAATTATCTTAATAAAATTTGTAGTCACAGTTCACCTACCTGTTAAATATTGTAAAAGAAATAAAACATTTTTATACAGTATGTAATTTATTTATGTACATTATTTGGTTGTTTTTTAATCTCATACGACTATGCAAGAAATCAGTCCGATTTCTTGCATTACAGTTTATAATACTGTTTAATCTATACATATAATAATACTTAACAAAAACAAACTAGTTTAGTAAAGGCATTTGTAGAAATCAGTTGAAGAATTATAACAACTTGATAGTAAATTTAACCCTGGAAGAATTTTAATTTTCAATATTAATATCATATCATCTAAATCAATATACCTAATTGTAAACTGAATAATTTCTGTGCAATGGGATTATCTACCATACAAATATTCTATAAAAATGCCATACTTTTATGAGATGTTAATGTTAATAATTTATTTTTGTGTATCATGTATTCATTCTGTTACCACATTTTTGATTTATGTTTTATATATTGTATATAAAACTTGTTTAATTACGATTGATTGTATTTTATCACATAGTTGTAGAAATTTGTCAAAATTTATGCTTTAAAATCTGTCCCAAATAATATTAGGTCTGCCATATTGTTGAGTCAAGAACAACACAGCTGATGTACTATGATTTATCTTATTTTTCTAGTTCATGGAAGTAGTACAGAGAGTAGGTGAACAAGCAGGTGGCTCACTGTGCACTTTAGAGACTTGCAGAGCTGAACTTCATGACAAGTTCAACAAGCAGGGATACTCCGATTACATAGTAGTGTACCTACGTCTTGTCACATCAGGACAGCTGCAGACTGAGCAAGACTTCTATCAGAACTTTATTGAGGGTCCACGCACTGTGACTGAGTTTTGTAGACAGGTAAATATCTTCTTTTGTTTCATATTTTTACTATTCTGATCCAAATTATACTGATGAAGATTTTGCTGAATGTTACAGACATGTAAAATATAAAGATGCTTAAAATAATTGAATCTAGATTCCATATCAGTAGTTTTTATACTATATACAGCTCTGCACCATATAATTTAAGAGCTTTATTATTGTTATAGATTGATTAAAACACTTTTCCTTGAGTTATCTCTACAGGTAAAAGTGTTTTCTTCTACCAACAGCATTAATTAGACTGAAATTTATGTATATGTGGACACAATCAATCACACATTGTACTATGCACTATAATATTATTCATATTCCCTTGCACATTGGACTGAGAAACAAGGCCTAGCTCAGCTACGTTGAAAAGAAAATATTGTCATAGACTAACCATAGATTAGTTACTGTTAATCTTCTCTCATTAACTACAATCCCCCTATAGAGCTTTTAATAATATTGCCTAAGTCATTAGCAAATAGCAACTGAGACTGTAAATTACTCAGATTTTTATTTGTTTAAATTTTCAGGAAGTGGAGCCCATGTACAAGGAGTCTGACCACATTCATATAATAGCCCTGAGCAATGCACTGAATGTTGGAGTCAGAGTCAAATATATGGACCGTGGGGAAGGCAGCCAGGTCAGTACAGAAAACGCCGTAAGTTTTAATATTTATTATAAATACCTACTTAGATTTAATATAGTAGTATCTACAAATAATCTAATTCTTAAGTGGTTAGCTGGTACTTTACTGGTTGGGCTTGCCACTTTACAATTTGAGTTAGATTGCATGAATTAGCGCTATTAAGTACTACACGAATGCTGGCACGCCTTTATTCGTGTTTCTTTAGATTGACTTTATTTGATATTTACCTTTTTTAGGATTCGTTTGTTATCATCTAAAGCCCACGTTAGTGGGTCAAACATTGCGCCCTAGAACCTCTTCCTCTATTTCGTTGTACATAAAGTTGTTATAGAAAGTTTTCAATTGCAGGTGATAGCGCACGACTTCCCCGAAGGTTCGAAGCCGCTAGTGCACTTGTTGTACCGGCCCGGCCACTACGACATATTGTACGCGTGATCCGCATTAACCGTAACCTCTTACCATAATAAACGTTAATTATCTTACGTATAACTAGCCTTTTATTTATACCTAACAAGTTATAACCTGCGTCTTCACATATACAATGAAGAATATAAGTCTGGAACCTTTACTTTAACTTTCTGCTATTCAGATAATACCTTTAAATATAGAGCGTGCTCATCACTCGGTGACTTAGGGGTCATACATTAATTACGTGAGCTCAAAATAGAGGGGAGGTGTCCAATAAAATCTCATTTAACTGGGGGGGCATAATGAAAAATCAAACGTCAACTTTTAAAAACCTAAGCTATTAGGTACATGTATCGTAAAAAATAAAAATTGCTGTTACTTTTCTTAGACTATCTCATTTTGTACGTTAAAAAAATCTCATAGCTGTTAAAAAATTGACTTCGAGAATAAGAAAAAAAGTAAACAAAAACTAAATCTAAAAAAAAACTAATAAAATCTCATGTAAGGGGGTCGGGGGTCCCACCAAGTCTCACCAAGGTGGAGGGAGGACTCCAAATTAAAAGAAAAACGGCTCACGTAGATATGTAATTAATGGATGCCTCCTTATTTACATTTTTACTACCTATATGCTACTCACTGAAACGCTCATCTATATGTAATTACTTCAAGGGAAATCAGAGAGGCAGACTTGAACTGCTGGGTGCCGCCATTATGACTTTTTTTGTTTAACGAAAAATCATGTGTATTTAATATTTTTTATTTTGAGTGTATACGCATTTACTACCATTAAATCTTTAATTGCTACCTATCCAAAAAGCTATCTATTGTAGACTATATGTATATTTCAAGAAATATGTAGTATTTTATAAAAAAAATATCGTATCTTGCGTTTTACAGTATGGCTCATCTTGGCACAGTCACCACACTGAAAATCTATTTACGTAGTGAATTAGTCGAAATTGATCGTAAAGTAGCAGAAAATTACAAGGGGGTATTGGTGGCCGTGCGCCAAAGTGAGCGAATACAGCGGTCGCGTGCACTATCACTGCGCTGACTGACCTACTAATTACTATTATAATGTCACTTGACTTCGTATAGTATTCTTAGACATGGTTTCTCACCCTAAGCAATTTATGCAAAGAATATGGAACTTTGAATTATAAAGTACGATTAGAGAAGTAGATATCTATTGCTTCGTATTCATATACTAGTAAATCATTCTTATTGGTTATCTTTGATGTATTGAGGTCGCAGCAGTGAATATTTGCAATAAATTGACTATATTGTCGTATCTGTTCAAAAACGTATTACCTATTTCCTCTTCCGCATAGTACAACTTCCGTGTGTATGGTTACGAATATCCCGACATTATCTTTTAAACGGTTTGAATTAGCAATGCCACACTGACTTTTGAATCACCAGCTGACTGAGTTCATAACGGCTGTACAATTATTCTGCCATGTGCAAATGGGATGGGATTACTACAAATGACAATGAAATTAAAACAAAGAATGGTCACAAAATTGAATGTATTGATAAATCAATAATAACCAATTTGCTTACAAAACACGGAATGCAGTCATACAGAATCACAAATAAAAATGTTGTTAACAAAAATAGTCCTTAACATCCTATTACTAAAAAATTATCTGCAGAAATATACGCCATCGGGTTCTCGTCTTGGTTTCATGCCAGCAAAGAAAGCTTTTATATCCTCCTCTTTGACAATTTCCTTCCTATCCTTGAAACTTTTTAAGAAGTCTAATAATTTGTCCCGCATTCTGTTATACTCGGTCAAAGCATTTATTTGCTGTATCCTGTCTAAAGAAGAAAGTGCTTGTAGTCCTTTTTCGTATTGTGATACACCACTATCTATATTTTCCTTTCCTAAACTCTCATAAAATGATACTGTATCTTCTGGGTCAGTTAGGAATAGAACATGCAGGTCTTTATACATTGAAATGCATTCACCACAAGTGCATAACTTTTGGCGGACGTTTGAAGGCCAAAATGTAGCTCCTTTGTAAACCTTTTTGTGGTTTCTAGGTCTAACACACTTGTCTAATTTGATCTTCTTAGGAGATGTTTCTTCTGCTAATTCAATGCCGAGTTTTCTTTTGTGTTCATTTGTGGTGTCTGATTTATCAGATTTTTTGTTTTCTTCACATGTTTCATTTTTACTAGTACTATGCTCTTCCGCTTTAGTTGTATTATCTGTTTCAATTAAAGCTTCTGTTTCTTTAGTACTATCACTATTTGCTTCAGGTTCTGTATCTTTTGATAAAGATTTATTTTCAACGTCTGTGCGCAACTCACTTGCAGCAATGTTAATGTCAGCAGCTGGTTCTTTTTTACTAATATTATCTGTTTTCTCAATATTAGAAGATTGTGGGCTCTCAGAATCGATTGGAGTGTTATTTTCGGTAGGAGAAGGTTCATCTTGACTTTTATTTTCAGTCATTTCTACATCTGTATCAATTTTTTCTTTGATATCAGTTGTTTCAGATATATTATTATCTGGCTTATCCTCACATTTTGACATTTGTACCTCATTGGTGTTTGGTGTTTCTGAAGTATCAGTACTTTCTTTGTTAGCAGATAATTCTTCACTAGGTTGGTTTTCATTATCTTTAAAATCACTTTTATTTGTCTCTGTAGGACCCTTTAACAGTTCATCAATGGCATCCATTACTGAATCAGTTTTATCATCAGTCGTTTCCATTTCAACATTCTTTTGCTTTGATGTGTCAGATACTTCAATTTTACTAGTTTCAGAAATAATGTTAGTTTCTGTACTGGCGGACTTATCATCATTTGGTTCGTCTATAGATGCATTTTCGATTTTATCATTATTTTCTTCAGTCTCTATAGTACTTTCCTCTTTCTCTAAACTCTTTGCTGGCTTTTCTTCATCTTTAGATTCCTCTGTTGCATTTTCTGTCGATGGTGTTATGACATCTTCTACAGACGGTATTGATACCTCACTGTTATTATCAGCAGTCAAGGCGCTAATATCATCTAGCAGCTGATCTTCAGTTTTATTTGCATCTTTATCTTTTACATCATTTGTACATTGTCCATCATTTTGTTTTTCTGTTACAATGGCTGCCTCACTGGAAGTTGCATTTTTTCCATCATCTGCATTTTCATCAGTGTTAAGTGTTGTCTTTTCTTTTTGTTCAGATCCAGACAAAAGGTTGTCTTCTTTTGATACTACTTTATCTACTCTTTCTTCTGTGTTTTCAGTTTCAGTAGCAACTAGCTCATCAGATTTTTTGGCATCATCACTTGAATCTTTGGCTTCTACTGATTGAGATTCTTGTTCTTCTTTTCTATCGGTGTCCATATTCACTTCTCTATCAATTTTGTCTGACACAGTATTTCTTTCTTCAGTTTTCTCTTCAGTAAGCTCTGCTTTATCTAATTCTGGGCTTTGTTTGGCTTCCTCACTAGGAACAGTTAATCCATCATTGTTTTCTTTTTCCTCCTTAGCTTTGTCTTGACAGTTTTTTTTATTTTCTGACATATCATTTGGCATTGTAGCCGCTTTCTCTGAACCAGTTTCAACATCACCATTTGTTAATGTTTCTGCATCTCCATTACAAAGAGAATCATCAGAAGACTTATCTCCATTAACATATAATATGTCAACATCAACAGATTCAACATTCACTGCAAAGTTACTATAATCATGTAAGAATTCATTCTTTTCCATACAGCCCTTGCAAATCATTTCTGAATACTGATCATTGGCTGGAACAGTGGCATCTAAGTGTGATGCATGGAGCCAATCTTCACAAATAATGCACTGAATCATGTCATCCTCAGTAGTGGCTTCGGGATCAGGATAAGGCCTCTGGCATATACAATAAAGGCCACTAAAGTTCTGATTGTAGATATTGTCATCATTAAAGTCAGGTTTGCTTGGGGTGAATTGACAAGGATGAGAATTGAATTTAGGGTTGCCACAGTCACATCTAAAGTTTCTTTTGGTGTATAGTTCAACAAGTTCATGGTTTTCATGGCACATTAAGCTACAAGCGAGACAGACACCAGCTCTCTTTGTGGGGTCAGTTTTGACATCAGGACAGCATGTTAGACAAGCATAGATGGCCTGCCTCTTGATGTAGCCCTGAAAAGAAAAGAAAATATATTTTTTGGTTTATTATTTCACTAATGTCAATGCTCAGCCTCTGGGTGCCAGACACATTGCTTTTCATTGTGTCCCAATTCTAACTTGATGAATTAATAATGCATGGAAGAATATAGAATTTCTTAGTGATGGCTTAATATTCAGTATTCATATCTAGGTTGGATTACTGTTAATTCATAGGTTTCATAAAGATCTATGAGTGAAGTATCAAATAATACATATAAATTGACTTTGGATGCTATTGCTAATATGCCAGTTACAGTAATTGAAATCATAAATAGCCATTATGATTAATTATTTAAAGAGAAAGTTATTCAAGAGTTAATCTTGAATATATGTATTCAAGATTAACTGGCTCAAGAACAATGGACTGACACTCAATAGTGACAAAACTAAATACATACCCTTCACATTACATAACACCCAGTTTAATTGTTCAGAGAACTACTACATTATAGCCCACTCTTGCTCAACTAATGAGACTTGCACATGTGATCACTTAGAACGTGTCACACACATCAAATACTTAGGCGTAATAATCGACAGCTCCCTAAGTTTCAAGCATCACATTGATCTACTCTCATCAAGAATACCTAAGTTAATGTATGTATTAAAAATCTACGCCAAAGTGCAGACAAAACAATAATAAAATTAGTATATACATCCCTGTGTCAATCTGTGATAACATACTGCATTTCAGTATGGGGCGGCGTCTGCAAAACAAGTCTGATAAAGGTGGAAAGAGCGCAAAGAGCAGTCCTCAAGGTGAGTCACTCCTTGCCTTTCTTATTCCCCACAAGAGACCTCTACCAACTCGCAGACGTTCTGACTGTCCGCCAACTGTACATCCTAAACACCATTCTAAAACAGCACTCTCTGCTCCCTTTTGATCCAGCTCAACTAGCCAAACGTCGGGCATACAACGTTTGCTCGTCACTAAACAAGCAATGGTCTACATCCTTCTCCAGTCGGTTCTTTGGTTTTCTGGGAGGATATTTATACAAAAAAGTAAATAAGGAATTATCAATATATTGTCTCACAAAATATTGCTGCAAAGAAAAGCTTTCTTCCTGGCTAAAATCCCTCAGTTATGAGGAAACAGAAAATCTATTACATGTACCGAAATAAAAACACACTAGCACGCACACACACACACACACACATACACGCACACACGCACGCACGCCCGCACGCACCCACACACACACACACACAAACACACACACACACACACACACACACTAATACATATTACATTCATAAAATTAGATTAGCATTCATACATCCCTCACTTACCTAACTAAATACATGTAATTTCTACCAGATGATCATCTCGTGCATCAACATTGTACAGTCGGGGGAGGCTGGTCATCTGTCATACAGGTCTACCTAGTACAGAGACCAGTCTCTCGCACAGTTTTTACTGACTACTTGTTAAATAATTTACATTTAAGTCATCTGATTGTTGTAACAATTTCTGTGTGAGAGAGAAATAAATGATTATTATTATTAACTCTTGAATGACTTTCTCTGTATTTATTCAAGATTTATTTTGTTCTTACAATTTACCTTGAAACACTAAGATGTACATAATCTTTAAGAGAAACAAACATTAAATTGTATGTAAATGATATAACAGAGAAAATAAGCAGATATGTAACTAAGACACTCAAAACAAACATTCAAATGGTGATGTTTTGTTTTTGGTGTCAAACAAGTTTAGTCCAGCAAAATACCTTATGAAACATGTGTTTCTATATGTATGTATATTTATGTCTTGCATTTAATCTCATGCCACATCTATTGCACTGCTTATTAGTTTAAATTGTCAACAAATATATTAAAGATAATAGGAATATAAAAGCCTGGGCACCAGATTTTTCATTTCCATTACTGAATGGAACATAATTATCTATGTTGTGTGGCATGTCCTACTGTATTAGGTAATAAATTTCATTTGCAATGATTTACTCTTTATTTAAAGGATATAAGATAGGATAGGATGTATTTATAAGTATAGCCTATACTTTAAAAGCAGCATACAATAGAGACTTATATGAAGAATTGGCATTGCATAAGAATCTATGCTGTTCATACTTGGACAGCATATCAATCATTGTACAATACATTTCTAACCTGTGTATAGTTTAACACATTTAGATTGACAATGGGATCTGACAATGATTTGTAAGAATTGCACCAACAAGCAGATGTTATTCAATCCATTTCAGTCTTTTGACCTAAAATCAACATAATATGGCTGGCTATGGCTGGTGTTAATAAGTTGTTAGTAATCGTGTCAATCTCCATCCACAGCAGCGATCATATAATCAAAGAAATTTGAATAATATAGGAATTTATTATATATTATGTGTGGTCCAACGTAATAACTGGCGACGTCAAAACTTCGATCGCCATATTTGTTAAAATTTATAGTTTTCGGATACAAAGGACTCATTGTTACCTTAGCATATGTGCAATTCTTGTCATCAGAAGCACCCAGGACAGCATTGGCATCTTCTTCGAATTCCTGTTGTTCTTGCAAAACATCCATCATCGTAACAACTTTGTCGCCTTCGCATTCTGCCATTTCTGCATCTTCCGTGATATTAACGCCCTCCGCAGCCATTAAAACACTTCAAATAGTCAATTTAGCACAATTTTTGTGATGTAAAATGATAAAGATAAAGACATTAACTAAAAACTAGAGAAAAGCCGGTTACAATGGGCGCGAAGTGAATTTTTTATTACCTACGACAGGTGAAGATGAAGTGTCCAGCAGAAGTATGAACACTTGAACAGTGTGAACGAAACGGAAAACGGAACGGTGGCGTATATCAGTGTTACAAGGTTTATGTAGGGAAAAATAAAAATAAAATACATAAAAATGTCGCAAAATAGTATTGGTTTGGTATTAATAAGTACTACTGTAGAACGTATTAATACGTATTGATTTTAAACTGTTGCGCAGGAGTGTCGACTGCATAAAAAAGGAGTAGCTTTGGCTAATTATAATTTTACATGGAGTAGTAAACGAAACTAATGTAAAATACTAAAATACTGACATTATATTTAATTGGCGATTTAAAACATTTATACTTAAAACATATAAATAGAATAATAGACTAAAAATAAAATAGTCTTATAATAGTAAAACCCAAATATTACAAAAATTATGACAGACTATGCCATCAATGCCACATCTATAAATATCAATTCATGTATCCATGTTGTGCTTGGCTAGGATCGAGTGATCGACCCACATCGTTGTTATTATTATTTTTTGTTTTGTTTTTATTTTATTTACGTACCCATGTGCGCTCTAAAAATATTAATCTTAGTTTTAAACATTGTTTCTAAGTAAGTGAATTATGTATACAATTCTTTATGAGAAATAAAGTTGTTTTTAAACCTTAAAAGAGTGGCCGTGAGCTTGCAGGTTTCTTTTCATAGGCTCAACCCTTTGCCTGAACCTAGCAACTAACCTAAATGTAGCTTCAGTAACTTAGTAAACTTACTAACCTATATATTTTGACGTTCATAAGTGTTACCTTGTGACCTAAATGAATAAATGATTTTTGACTTTGCTTTTGACTTTAATGAATATTTCCTTTTGCCTCTTTTGAAACAATTAGTATTTAATTATTCAGAGGCACAGGATAAATTATTGGGCAGCTCAGTCCTACCGATAAAATGCCATTGCGGACTTGGGCACTCCCAGACTCTATGGAGTCGATGCTAGTGGTTGCAAAGCGAATGGAACAATATCTGTGTTCTAAGAATTTACAGTTTTATGAAACAATCTATAATTAGTGTACATATAGCTGTTGTTATTAAACTACTTTATACGGATTTTATAGCGGCTTTTTTTAGAACACACTTTCGTCGACGATTCCGTTGTCTTTCAGCAGCTATGCTTAAAAGGAGACTAAGGTGGTGGTCTCAATATCTTGAAATGTTTTAAGTAGCTGAACATAATTAAATTTATGGTGTTTCTATTTACGCATAATGAGTCAAAGAATTTTTTAGTTCGCGAGAAGGAATCCCAAGTTGAAGGTACAGTCCAGACACAGAAGTAGCATTCCAGCCATAATATAAAAGCTCACAGCATTGAACTATAATATAATTATGCTACTACTAGAATAGCAAATTCAAATATAGAACATGTTCCACGCGTTCTGTTATGATAGAGTAAAAATCTGTTGCACCATTTACATGCACAAACGATTCTAAATAAAATCCAACTCTTTTCTGTTTAAATCATTTACTTATTAATATTCTAATACTACCCATATGACTTTATATTAGCTAAGTATATGACTTTATAATTTTATTTACAGTTTAATGTATGTACAACAAAATTTCCCGTGAGGTTTGACAAAGAATTTGTAAAAGCTTTAAAGGAGAAAAACAAGATTTAAAATATACAAAAATCCCATGGATAAAATAGAATTGGCTTTGCGTAGTAAACGTTGCTCTGCGCTAGTTACTATTTGTTATAATAATTATCATCACCAAATTGAACGTGAGCTGTGTAAAAATTCTAACCGATTATGGTCATACCTCAAACAGAAAAGAGGTGGAACTAGTTCACTGCCACTACTTATGACAGATGGCATCTCAACAACATCGAACGGTCATAAAGTACATAAGTGAAATGTTTGCTACACATTTCTCCTCTGTATACGGTCATGATAATTGTTCTACACAAAACATTATCAGGTCGAATAATTTGGCACTTATAAACCATTATAGTATCCCGTTAAATATACCAGTAATAAAACACAAACGTCTTATAAAAAAAAATTATACGCTGGACCATCGCAAAGGCGCTTGTCCTGACGGTATTACACCAATCTTCATATCACTGTGTGTGTAATATATAATAGGTCTCTTTCAACTGGTATATTTCCAGACATTTGGAAGCAAGCGAAAATCGTATCAATACATAAATGTGATGACAATGATAACGTTATTAATTATAGGCCTATTTCAATCTTGTGTACTTTCGCAAAATTATTTGTATCCTATTATTATACGGTTTTATTAGCTCCAGGTCTACTTGTACGAACCTTGTTGCCTTTAGTGAAACTCTAGTACAATTAATTGATGCAAACAGGCAGGTAAACGTAATATACCCGGACTTTAGTAAGGCGTTCGATAAAATACCGCATAAAATACTTTTACATAAATTGGCAGTGTATGACGTTATTGGCACTCTCCTAGATTGGTTCAAATCGTTCCTTGATAATCGTTTTTCTTTGTAGCAATTCATGACTTTCAATCGGATATACGCAGAATTAATTCTGGCGTTCCGCAGGTATCGCATCTTGGACCGATTTAATTTAATTTATAAACAACGACATTACTTGATGATACAAATTTTGTAGAACAATACAATGTTTAAACGACGCAAAATTGTTACAAGATGATATTAACAGGCTTGTAGATTGGTGCAATGGTAACTATGAGCTTAAATATAAAAAATCTTACCATATTAAGTTCACCAGAAAACAGCACCCATCCACATACTGTATTGGACCCGATATCATCCAAGAAGTGACAGAAATAAAAGACCTAGCGGTGCTATTCGATAGTAAGCTTACATTTGTGCCTCATATGGAAAACACAATCAAACGAGCGTCAAAAATGTTGGGATTCTTTCTCCGAAATGTAAGTTTTCAATCGCCTAATACAAAAATCACACTTTACAACTACCTCGTTCGCACTATACTGGAGTATTGTAGTACAGTCTGGCGACCACATTATGCTTGTCACAACCTAAGGTTATAGCGAGTGCAGAATCGTTTTCTATGGCACTTGGCCTACACCGTGGAAATAGCTCGCAAGATTAAGTCGTGCAACCAAAGGCTCACGCATTTTAAAATGACTTCGTTACTGAAGCGCGGTATTGTAATCGATGCCGAATTTATATTTAAGCTATTGCTAAATAAAATCAATTGCTCCGAAATCTTAAGTAAAATTAGATTTCGAGCACCCGCTAGATATCCGCGTGCACCCATAACCCCGCTGTATTCACCACTTCGTAGAACCGTACTCGGTGCTAACTCTGCTATACCCCGTCTTTGCAGAACCTTAATAAATAGATACTCTGATGTCATAGACGTGCATGTAGACTCGCTTGCCACATTTCGTAAAAATATTATCAGTGTGTTGTAAACTCTTTGCTGTACTTATACCTAATATTTAGTGTTATATAATATATTAGCTGTCCCGACAGAAGTTGTCCTGTACACACGAAATAAAAAAGAACTAATCTAAACCATTCTCAAATCCACTTGAACACACACAAAAAATATCATCAAAATCGGTCCAGCCGTTTAGGAGGAGTTAATTACAAACCCACGTACCTACAGAAGATTTATATATATATAAAGATTATTAGATTGCATATTAATTTTATAGTTCTAATTTATATAAGTACTGCGTAATTAATTATTTACATATATACCTATTGTTTCCAAATAAATTTTCTAAATTTCACTTTATTAACTTTACAAAACTTGTGCATGCTGTGCTTGCCTGTAAAAGTCTGCTATACTATTATGTAGTTATTTATTATTTAAAAGAAAAGTGTATTAGTGTAAGTAGTTGTTAGTAAGCCTAAATAAATAAATAAATATATTACTTATGTAAAAATGCCCTCTGCTGACTCATGTGATACAGGAATCAGTACAGTGCGGGAGTAGCACGTAAAAATCAAATAAAACTTAAATTAAATAAATGTAGTTACCTCAATATATTATCTGAAATTCAGAATGGAAGAATGTCGTGTTGGTTAAAATGTTACGTTTCTATAAATAGATACTTACACTTGGATTCCATGGAACCACACCTCACCAAACAGCTCAACTTTGTAATCACTAATCACAAATGAGATTTTGATATTTGCGCCGTTTGAGCGTTGATGTAACAGTAGCACCAGCACTGAACTGTAAGAACTGACAGTGAACTCGACTAAGGCAGAACTGGTTCTTTTCATTCATAAAAGGAAAACTCAGTTAACCAACATGCCAAAATTATTTGGAACGAAGCTTACGCAAGAAGTCAAGTATCTGGGCGTAGTACTCGACCATAAACTGAACTGGAGTAAGCACCTAAACACGGAAGTAACCAAAGCATGCACAACATTCTGGCAATGCAAAAGATTAATAGGAAGAAAATGGGGCCTCAAACCATCTATAACCTTATGGCTCTACACGATCATAATACACCCCATGATAATATATGGCACCATAGTTTTGTGGCCCCGCACTCTTTTAAGCACAGTCATACACAAACTACAAAGCCTACAACGACTCTCCTGCCTGGCGACTACAGGCTGTATGAGAATAACCCCCACGGCTGCGCTATGTGCCATACTAAGTCTCAGACCCCTACACCTCATCATACGGCAGCAAGTTGTCACAGATGCCATATGGCTTGAAAGGATAGGGCTCTGGAAACGGGACAATAATAATAATATAATAGTAATAAACTTTATTGGGCTCAAAAAAAACAGGTAACAATTATTTTTCCACTATTGAAATGTACGCTAATATTACTTACAATTTCTTTTGTTTTGTTAGTGGAAAAGGTTACCTGTGCCCTATGCTAGTTGAAAAACTGTATTACAGGGCACAGGGCTTTCCGCATTTTTAGTATACAATTTTAAGATTGCTGAGTCAATCATACATTAAATATAGAATAACTCATGCACGCCCAAAGGAATTAGTATACATCGAAATTCCAATGATAGAGGTGACATGTGATATCATCCCAAGAACCTTTGTTTTTGACAAAAAATACCACATCCAACTTCATGAAGAATCTAAAGATAGCTCTAGCATACATGAAGTGAGAATATACACGGATGGGTCCAAAACAAAATCAGGAACAGAAGTCGGAGTCTTCTAACATTCGCAGACATGGTGAAGACTGGTACCAATACTTTTATACAGCCGTCAAATTTTAGTTCAGTGGCGATCTATCCCAGCGATAAATCAAAGTCGAGTGAGGAGACAAAATCTATTGTCCAGAAGATAGTCCGACCTGAACAAATGAATCTGCACGTCCGGGGATTACGAAAGACAAGAGACGGCGGTATAATTATCAGTACTGATACTAAGGATGACATGGAGAGGCTTAAACAGCAGGTCCAGACCATGAACATGGGTCTTACAATTGATGAGCCCTTTAAACGTAAGCCTAGGGTGGTAGTTATAGGAGTTCCTTCGTCCATTCAGGATACTGAAGTTTACACTTGCCTCTATAATCAAAATATTGCCGGCAAACTTTAGGATACCAACCTCGAGACGTTTCTAAGGTCTATTAAATTAAGCCATAAATCAGGCAAAAAAAACGCCGAGACATGTAATTACGTCCTTGAAGTTTCTGGAGCAATACGAAAGGCTCTCATCGTTAATGATAGAGTCTTTATAAATTGGTCGTCCTGTCCTGTGAGGGATTTTACTCTAGTAACACGCTGCTACAAGTGCCAGCTGTATGGGCACGCGGCGAAGACATGTCTCGAGAGCAGTTATACTTGCGGCCATTGTGGTGATCAAGGCCATTCTATTAAGGACTGCGCGAAGCGAGAGGGACCTAAATGCGCAACTTGCTTGCATTTTAAGAAACCTAGCAATCACATTACAGGTGCTGCTGATTGCCCGGCGAGACTCATGGCCGAGAAAAGATATTTAAACTCGATCGATTATGGAAGCGCCTAAAGACACCCCGTATTAAATATAATAATATAATATAATATTCTATCACATACACACAACACCATCTAGCCCAAACTAAGCAGAGCTTGTACTATGGGTACTAGACAATGGATAAACATACATATATACTTTTTTTTGTAAATACATACATATTATACATAGAAACACCCAGACCAAGACAAACATCCATGTTCATGCACACAAATGTTTGACTTGTGCGGGAATCGAACCCGCGACCTCAGGCATGGCAGTCGGTTACACTAGCCGCTACGCCATCGAGGCCGACTATGTATGCTAATGTATATAATTATCCTATTATGTATGCTAATGCTAATTAGTGAATGATCCGAACTCTATATTCAATAATTATTTATAAACTCAATACGAGTGTTACATAACAGACAATGCTAACACACAAAAATGCACACCTACAACTATTATTACAACACGAACAATGTATGTACCTGTTTTTAATAATGAATTAGATAATAACCTAGATTCTTACCTATACTTTGTTTACGAAATTTGTTATTTCGGCGATCTGTTTAATTTAGTATTTAAGTTTTTACCTATGTAAATAAAATAGTGCTATATTTGAATATATCTTAAGTCTGTTCCTTGCGTTAATTTACTGAATGTGTTGTATTGGAAGGCCCCGTCACCTGTGATACAGTTCTTAACTAGTACAGGGATGGGTGACCTTTTTACTAGTTTAATCATTTTGTACTTATAATTTAAATATGTATTCCTTTACAGAATATTTGTAACCATTGATTTTGGAAATAAAATATTATTATTAAAAAAATAATAATAATAATAACATCAATTACCCAACGACCCTGGGTAACCTCAACACTATCATCCATGCAGAATGTGTTGGAATCATCTAGGCTGCAACAGCGCTTACATCAAGGGGTATAAGCGATAAGTCGATACGCATTATCTCGGATAGTGCCGCGGTACTACAAGCTCTTGCTTCAACAGTGGACTCATCCTGGAGTGACACCGCGAGCTGCAAAGTATTGCAAAAAAAAATCGATTAACGTTGCAGTGGATACGCGGCCATAGCAGCTCTTCTGGCAATGACGCTGCAGATCAACTGGCAAAGAGAGGATCGAACACTAAAATGGTAGGACCCGAACCAATTGTCCCGATACCGATTAATATCTAATAATTAATCGATACTAATATTATAAAGCTCAAGAGTTTGTTTGTTTGTTGGTTTGAACGCGCTAAGCTCATAATAGCCTATTTATCGAGGAAGGCTATAGGCTATGTAACATCACGCTACGACCCACGGGGGCGGCGTAGTAACGATAAACGCGGGTGAAACCGCGGGAACATCTAGTTTATTTATAAAATCCACATAATATAACCTTGACGGTTGGTGTAGGGGAACGCTATATCATAAAGTAGACTAGTCGTAGAGAGGGGATATCCCGATACCCTTCTGCCAACTTAAAACATGTTTATGCGATAGAACCACGAAACTACACGAAAAACAGTGGACAGAAACAAAGGAATGTAGACAGACGAAGGAAGCCCTTCCGTCCTTAGACAAGCATCTGTAACGCAAACTGCTACGTTCCACAATATATTAACAGGATACTGCTCTCTCAACAAACATCTATTCAACATCGATATCACTGACAGTCCCTTATGTAAAGGCTACATGGAGACCGAGGAGACACCGGCTCACATGCTCCTACATTGTAGAAGCGTAAGCAACCAACGGGCGAAACTTCTAAACAGCCCAGAAACGATGCAGGAGTACCTCCTGCATCGTTTCTGGACTGCTCAAAACCGATCCCCTATTATCTTTCTGGACGGAGTTGAGGTGGTATGAGTAACCGAACAATTTCTTGCGTCGGTTACTTACGCACAATTGCCTAATTGTAGGGGTAAGTGCGGATAACACACGTCCAACTAACTAACTACTTAACTAGCACCAGCACAACCTGCTGTGCTAGAAAGATGGTGCAAGGGTATCTACACAAGTCGCATGCCACGATTAGGGGACCAGACCATATCATCTGGTCTCATAAATTAAGTCAAATAAAATCATAATAGTGAGATAAATAAAATTAAATTGTATCACTGTATAAAACTATAAAGTAAAATTAAAGATACAAGTCGCTATAGTGTGAGCCTCATCATATACCTTGGTTTCTTGGGATAAAATTACGTAGACAACTTCATGTGACAGCTTTCAGACTTAGATCAGGACATATTCCACTTAACAAATTTAAATATTTGATGAATATTGTTGATTCCCCAAACTGTGAAACGTGTGGGAAAATTGAGGATGTACATCACATTTTAGTGGAGTGTGTTCGATATGAGTCTGAAAGACAGATACTTTTTACTGAGCTGAATTTAAATCAAAAGGATATTGGTATGTTTCATCATATATTAAGTTATCCAACATGAGCGGCAGTAGGTAAACTCTGTGTTTGCCAGTCAATGTATTGGTTGAGGCTCTTTCTGTTTTATTAAAAGCAGAAAGTGATTGAACTTAGAAAATAATAATCCTTATTTTGCGAATGTATAATATATAAAGAACACAATAGGACTTATACGTACATTATTGTATAAATGTACCTAAAAAAATTAAAGATTACTTAAAAATAAAGCCTTTATTAGGTAAGAAGAAGAACTAAACGAAATTTGAATTAAAACAAAGGACTAAAGTAAAAAAGGCACATCTAAATTCTTGCGTCCGTTTCCAATGTAAAGGAAACCAGCGTCTGGTGTCTTCACTTTGTGGAAGTAGAACATGCCAGGCCAATAAAGGCTTTTTAAATACGCCACACTACCCCCCATTTCCAGGGAAAGATTCCAGCACCCATTTGGAATATCTTGATCTATAGAATCGAAGAAATCCATACTATAGTTGTAGTCTTGCCTAGTCAAAAGGTTAGTGTTCCAACGATGTTGGGCAAGTCTTATATGCAAGTATGATTTGACTTGCTTCGCTTCTGAAGCATGCAGTCCATAGAAATTAGGATTAATGACCACGGTTCCGGATGGCTGTTTTAAAAGTTGCCCACGAGCACATATTTCTGCTTCGTCGCATATGTTGCTGATGGTAGCAGTTAGACGACTTTCTTCTTTCATAATTTTGCATCGTTCAGGGTTATTCTCTTCCAGTTGTTCATCAAGCACTTTAATCCTTAACGTAGGATCACCTCTAAACGGAAAAGTTGTTAAAAGAGACAGCTGTTTGTATTTCTTTTTTGCCTTAGGCAATAATCCCCAAAATTTAAAGTCCGTCGTATAGAAATATTTTCTATCTAATAAAGCGTCATTGTTAATACCAACAGCGATGTGGTAATCTTCATCTATAGCGAATATTTGCCCCCAGTACTGCATGTGTTTGAAATGATTTTCTACTTGCAGCAGTGTCAAAGAATTTTGTAGTAGTGTTATTAGTTCGCTCGTCAACATAACGCCATTGACGTTAATATATTCTCTGTACTCCCACAACTTATGGACGTTCATCTTCTCAGATTATGTTATCAAAATTTATTGATAGTAAAATAAAATAGACATTAAGTCTGACAAAGAGCAGCCTTGTTATAAATTATTTGATTTCTTTTTCACTACATTTGTAATGAGTTCGATTAAAAAGGATGAACTACATAATTTTTATATTTAATCTTGTATTATCTATGCTGATCTTAAGACCACGCCTTAAAGACATTGATCCTGACCAGTTGGTCATCGTTCTAAACAAAGATAATATAAAGACCGCCACGCAACGCGGCATCTAGATGAGTAGGTATCGCGACCTACAATTTAGCGTAGTGAATAGAATAGAATCTTTATTTATCATTCTATTCGTCTTGCCAACGGACGCTGCCAATTAAAAACAGTATTAATCAGTACTTAATTGTATTTAAGCACTTATGCATTCCGTGGTTCTACCTATCCACTCTGTGTATAAAGAATGATAATATATTAAAAGACAAACACGAAATTTTGCACGAAAAATATATGACGGGGATTCGAACAGAGCCAGACATCTTTCTAGGGTTTCATACCTATGTTGAACGTACCTCTTATGGTGCAAATTTGTCTGTCCGTTTGTCCATCTGTAACAGCTGCTTAACTCGGCAACTACTAATTACCATTAACTTGAAATTTGCAATAGTTGTACGTAGAGCTTCTCCCAACTTCATCGTTGTAAATATGTTCATATTTTTCGAAAAACGATCTGTAAGAGAAAATATTTGTATAAGTACCTATATTTACTAGGTCTTATAGTGTAGTATATGAAAAGGCTTTATTAGCACATTACAAATATATTTGATTGATATTGTAATTTTTATTTAGAGTTATGAATTCAGATAAGAAATGACAACAAAATAACACGAGGTCTAGGATTCTTATTTCTCCTAGATTCCTTACCAAGTTTGCGGTGCGAAATATCAAATCTATCACAATTCGCATAAATTCTAATATTTTCTCTGTTGGGATTTCAACTTACCATACTCGGTGTGACGAGGTGAATAATTAATTGTGCATTGTTGCAAATCTTATGTTAAAATCAACAACGCCAATGTCACATTCGCTTAAAAATTTAAAATCACACTTACCTATCACGATATTCACAAAGTCACATAGATAGGTACTTCATAAATATTGCACCTACTCACGAAAAAGAAAGTCAACGCTATCTTTTCAACGGTACCTACTAAACTTCAACACACGAGGGACGCAGTAAACGGATATTTTCTTCTCGTGTGACAATTACCCGACATCAAATATTTGCTGGCCCTCTGTCGGTCGTAATACGTAACTTGACCGCATGATAAACCAATATAGAAAGACCTTTCATATAGTAAAATATGTTTGCGACGCTAGGTCAGCTTCTTGGTTATTGGGTACAATTTACTTATTTTCGCAGATTATGGGTGATCGTGTTGCTTGTTTGCAGACTCGCGGGTGACATTTCCAAGAAAATATTGCGCGAAGTAAAATACTGATTTATAGATTTTCTTCATGGGATATTTTGCTTAAGACTTCTTTTTTTGTATAATTGTGACTTACGTACACATAGGGTATCTACGTCAGTGCTATGTTGCTATTTAAACGCCCTATACGAAGTTGTATACAAAATGAATGATTATTTATTTTGTTAAATATCAGCATCATTATTTATTTTATGTTAATTATAAAAATAAAACTTAGATATGTATCAAAAGCGACACTAGATGGCGTTAACATAACATACTCAACAATCTTCTTCTTTTAAGCCTTTTCCCATTATCTGGAGTCGCCTCTCCTTATCTGTTTTCTCCATTAATTTCTGTCACGTATTTTTCACTCTCCGTTAGGTCCTTTTGGTCTTCAGCGAGATGGCGAGTGTTCTTCCACGGTGTGGCGTCTCCGTGTATTTATTTAATAACATTATAATAAATACGTATTTATCAATTTATAGTATCATTCATATATTAAAAAAAGGAATCATCAGAATAATATTATTATATAATTATAGCACTTAAATAAGTTTAATGCTGCTACTCACTACTAGATGACGCTGCTATTAACATTATGAATTCAAATTAAAATTGAAGATTAATGAAGTGGTTCGTTTATAGTGATTGTAATATTGTGGGTATAAAATAATATTAGTGCGAAGTACTAACGTACCTAAGAAGCAAGGGCGCTTTGTAGAATGAGGGTTTTTAATGATTTTAGACTGGAAAGACGTGCCGACGGTGGCACGTAGGTATTAGGAATCGTTGTGTGAATAGCTATTATTACTCATGGTAGATCCACTGTATTTCACTATGGTCTAGTAGTTCCACTTTTAGAAAGCAATGCATGTTTTGTACTGATTCTAGTTATTCTGACGAGCTGATAGACTTATATGTAATATTATGTGTTTGAGGCGGTTAGTATGTCTCTACGTAATGTAATTATGACTCAAATAGACTAGAGTTTAAACCAATATCAAAGGTCAGGGGACTTGGTCAAGGTATCTGGATATAGTTCTTATTAGTTAAAATATTATGTGTTCTTCAGGGACAAACAGGGTTCAGGAACAATGCGTTGGCGTAAGCCCGAGTTCGATTCCCAGCTTGGACAAAATATTGATAAGTCCTCTACCATGAACATGCAAGGAAGGTCGAACTGTAGCATTATGTCTGGCCTTGCTACTTATTACATATCTTTTTGACTTTTATTTCCTAAGATTCACGCGTTTATAGGTATTCTCAGAGGTGAATTACGAGTAGGGATGTTCCGATACCCACAAGGTATCGATACCTACTCATATAAGTAGTACTCAAATCATTTTTCGATACTACTCATATGAGAACCCCTAAAGTATCGATACTTACTCATATCGATAATAATTTTAGATTTTTTTTTGGGACTGATATAATAGGAAAATATGTGGGGAGTGGTTGATATTATATATATTTTTAACATTACACATAATAAAAACCACACATTTAAAAAAAAGATAGATTTCGTAGCGCTATGGTAACATTTGAAACAAAACACAAGCAGCAATAACATAAAATTAAATTACTCGATAACAATTAACAAAAAAGTGTTGCTAAAATGCTAACAATAATAACAATATGGGGACGGCAAATATCGAGTAGAGCGAGAGAGAGAAGAGAGAGGTCTCTCACTCATCAGGATGAGTTCAGAAATAAAATTGTAAAGTAACATTTGTACAGTCTGTTTATTTTTTTCATTAGGATGCGTTCAAAAATAAAATTGTAAAGTAACATTCATTCAGTCTGATTCGATTCGATACCAAGTACTTCTGTTTCGATACCGAGTAAGTATCGCAAGATTGATTCGATGCTAAAAGTAGTTGGTATCGAATCAAAAGTATCGAATAGGTACTTACTCGTATTTACTATTATCGGAACGACCCTAATTGCGAGTATATTGACTTGCCCAAGCATAATGCGCAGATCTATTGCCTTTCCATTTCATGCTGTTACTGAAAATTGCCTAACAAAAACACCATTAATGCTATCCGACTCGGAAGTCGAATTCAGGAGCGCATGATAACAACTAACTTATGCCACGGACCGAAGCAGACTTTTACACATAATATAAACTCGACTTATCTTCATCGTTGATCACAAGGGTTGAGACGATGGCATTTAAATAAGCAAAAAAAGATGAGACACAGACATCAAGAGCTTTTTTCTCTATTCAAGTATCATTATTTAACTATTTTACGTTATCTGTGAGACAATAGGGCTGTGCCAACACGTGCGTCAATTACCCACTCAAATCGTTCAGGAATCGTTGAGTTTGGCGCGGGCGCGATTCGGCACGCGCTCGTCCACTCGGCGCGAAACGAACGTGCGATACGCGCGATCAGGCTGACAGTTGTAAACTTGTAAATCGGGCTCATAGTTGAGGGCTGTTGGCATAAGTTGATAATGTTTTAGTGCTTCTAATTGAGATGGGGTGTCTTTTCTTGTGGGTGTCATGAAGAGAGGGGGACGACAGATTGAGTTGTTATGCTTGTGACTGTTATTTTAGTTTCTGTGTTTTCTTTTAAGTACATTTATGTAAAACATGTATTATAGATGATAATATTCAAGGCAAGTGCAATTAAGGGTAGTTTTATGATCTAAATAAAAGATTTGAACGATTTGAATATAAAAAATATTTGAAACCGATTAAAACGTGTTCACTTGTTATTTGCCAGTTGTTTAATTCCTTTTCGAGGGAGGGCATCGTGGGGTTACAATCAAAGCTTACAATCAGACAGGCAGAATCTTTACTTGCTTTCGGTTAGCTAAAAAAAAGCTAAATTTCAAAGCTTTTTTCTACCCGCTAATAAATAAACATGCATTAATATACTGTGTCTGGTTTGGTGTCACAGTGAATGCGACTGCTGTGCATGAGGGCCGATGTCCGGGTTCAATTCAAGTGTTATTGGTTTTTTCAAGATAATTCTTATTAGTAGAACGGGATCTACAACTGTGCATGGTAAACAGTAATAGCTCGTATCTTATTACGTGGAATCTAAAGTCATCGATAGAGAAATGTGGTTGTAATAAGCTTTGCCATCCGTTCAGGGATATTGGCGTTAGAAATCGTTATGAAAGTAACGTCCATGCATATAATAATTATTGCAATGAACTCATCACTCGTTCGTAGTCTACGATTAAATTAAGCCGGTCATCCACTTTTCGGAACTAGGCTATCCAAGCCAACTGCAAACATAGCCTTATCTAAAGGTCCCTGGGGTGTCCTACCTAATGTTTGCTAAGTCACGGTTGCTACTGTAGGACTAATGACCATATAATATGTAATCTGGGTTAATTTGTTCAGTTGGTTAGCAAGGGCCTCCGCAATAACTAGAAAGGTAAGGTTAGCAGATCACTACGGTGTAACTGTATGGATTTGCTCTTTCAAATAGGCAAGTAGATGTCCAAATAAAACAACAGAATAAATCTGTGAAAATTAGGCATGTGTTCAAGTAGTCTCCATATTTCCTTCAAGTGAAATATTATCTTGCTGTCTGTTTTTGACAGTTATTGTGTGCAGGCTAGGCCTTAGCTAATTGGTTAGCACTTCATATTAGAATCATCAACCGACGGCGTTTCTGCAGTATTTGTTTTATTATTTTCCGCTAAAAATCACAAATATAGTTGCTCTGAAGTGGAAAATTCTCAGATCACTGAACAACTATGAGCGATTAAACAAAAACGCCATATGTGCGGTCCGATTGAGTCGCGAATTAACATCGCATTGTTTTCAATCGACACCGGCTGTCTACAGGCGTGTGAACATCAATGAGATCAGAAACAATACAATCGTTCCCACAACCGCGCCCCGAGCACCACAAGCCAACCATTTTTCTTTCAAACTTTTAATTGTTTTCGGCGAGAGGTTGGCCGCACTGCCCCCGGGCGCGGTTCGTTCAGTAACTGATACCGTTACACAAACAAGGTTAATTCGAACGCAATGTTTTTGTATTTTGCTGTAGTTTATTTTTGTATTATGCAGGGATTACTGATTTTCCTAACAATAGGGGTTTGTTTAGGATTTTAATGTTAATGTTTAATACCTATGTTGTTGACTTTACAACAGTAGTGGCCTTAGGCAATAAGGGCTCACTGCGACAATTAGACAAGTTTTATGATTAGAAAATTATAGTAAGTACATACAACAAAAAGTTTTACGGTGTTTGACGGACGGCTAAGCTTAGGATATGTTCCTATAATTTATAGTGGCATATTACATTTACGAGATTTTCTTAGTTAATTTATCTTAGTTAGAAACAAGGGAGACCGTTATAACCAATGTCTGCAACTATGTCTTTGCATGTTAAATTTATAGCACTTATTTTTAAAGATCTAGTTATTAAATAACAGACAAGCACTTATCTTTATAATAATAGCCTATACGTTATGAAACGAAAGTTGCCTCACAAATAATTGCAACAGATGGAATCAGAACAATGGTTTTCGAACGCAATATCAATTAACACAAGAATTAAATTCAATCTTTCGAAAACCAATTACGAGTAAGAAATACGTTCTCACAATAAAAAATGTACAGAAATTCGATAATTCCCACAATTTTATTGTGATCGAGTGGCGAGTCTTGGCGCACAATGGTGGTATTAGGTGCTTAATCGGCCGGACCGCGTAAACAGGGCGCGACAATGGCGCGAATTTCAGATTAAGGTTATTTGTTAAACATGGCGCCCATTGTGCGTGTTCGCGCGCTCCGGTGATCGGTCGCGAATTAATCGCTCAAGTTTTTGTAAGTTCACTGATTTTGGAGTGTACTGCTAATAAGTATGAGAAATAAATGTTTTAATATGCAGTGGGAATTGTATTTCTTGGCGTATGTTTCGCGGCTTCAAGTGAGATGTGAGATTTATGCACCGGACTTTTTAAGCTTATGGCCTCTTCAGGGGTTATTGTCAATGATCTGTAAAAATATAGTGAGCACTTGTATAATTAGGTGAGCGTAAGTGTGAAGTGAGAATTCTTAAAAAAATATATAGGTAGGCACTACATATAAAAGCTTTTAAGAAATTATTTCAGATAGGCGCTCTGGTAAATATTGCAACTGTAGGAATTCATTTACATTGAATGTTTATGTATAGGTATGACAATGTATGTGCATGTATACTCCGATATATACCGGTACATATCTACTATTAGCATAATAACAGGTAATAATATCAGTCATTAATATTGATTACTTTTTGGACACCGACTACGAATCAAACGTTTTATTTTATTAAATTATGCAAGTTTAATTAGTTACTTCTTCGAGAAACCTTTATGGAATTCTTTTAGAAGCGCATTTTCACGACATTTTCTATCGAGCGATAAATGCTTTTTTTAATTGATTGGTATGATGACTAATACCCTAATGGTTTCTGAATCCGAAATTATGACTCTATGTTTGTTTAGCTATGAGCTTCATGCAAAAATCATTGCATCTTATACGGTTTTTACCGTTTAGTAGCTCGGAGTTCAAGTTAAAATCTGAGCTACGTCTCATCTAAGAAGAACATGCGATAATTATGGCGTGGACCTCGTATATGATATCGCGAACGAACTAATGTACACAGAGATACTAGCGAGCACTGGATAACGTCAAAGTGCCTATCTGGATTCGAGCACACTGATGCTTTTGATTAATGCTATAACCATCGATTTATTAAAAATATTTATAAATACGGAGCAATGAGCAGTATAATTGGTAACGACAACCTAATGTTAAGTATAATGCATTATTACATTTATTTTTTATAATAAGTATCTAATAAGAAAAGTTGCTGTAATTGATATGATTCCATGAAGGTAGTTACTAGATGGCAGTAACAAGCAATAAGGCTTGTTACCGCCATTATGCAGGGTTAGTGGTAACTCGACGTATGCCCGGCAATAATAGATAGAGGAGCTAAAATGCAATAAATTTAACCCCCATATGTATGACGGAAAGTTAACCATTTTCGAGATATACTGAACTAGTTTATGCGCGCGGCTCCGCGTAATACCTACATCAATAAAAAGTAGCCTATGTCCTTCTCCAGGTCTTAAACTATATCGGTACCAAATTTCATCTAAATCAGTTGAGTGGTTTAGCCGTGAAGGTAACAGACAGACAGATAGACAGACAGAGTTACTTTCGAATTTATAATATTAGTAAGGATTTAACGATTTTTTAAGAAATAAAAAAGAATTGACTTATTGGATGTCTTTTTATATTATTTTAATTTATAAAGAACCTAGTAATAAAGCTTAATTAGTTAAAAATACCCATAAATGCGTAATAAACAATAACCATGACTAAAAATGTTTTTAATCTAATTGATAATTTTAACGTTGCTCGAGTTAAAGTGCTTCGTAAAATAAAATAAAAATAAATTTAATTAAATTAATTTCTTCGGTTAATTTTATTGCATTTTAGCTCCTCTATCTATTATTACTGGGAATACGTCGCGTTACCAGTAATCCTGTATGTAAGAAAAATATTCCAAGATTGCTTAACATACGACTTTTGGAACAACATTTAGACAGTTGACATATATTGATAGAGTGTGCCTAGTTATCCATCATAATAATTTATTCACAAAACGCGAGAATGAAATAGGTACCTATCTCCACAAAAGTTTGCTAGACTAGAAGTGAAATGTGGACTCAAGGTTAATATGTATTTAGTAATTAGTAAATAATTGATGGAGGATATATAAGAAAGGATTGTTAGGATTATTGTGAAGTAGTTTAAATTAACTTTTTCTTCAAATGTTGTTCTTGTCCTATATTGCTATGAGCACGTAAACAATTATAGTGCTGAACGAGCTTTATTTTTATAGAAGACTTTAGATAAACAAATACTTACAAAATGAAGAACAATAAGACATAATACATAGTGTTTTTAAAAAGCAGAACTCTCACGGCGCCCCGTGCCGCCCCGTAGTCCGCACGCGACTGACCCGTGATGAACGAGCGCAAGTGTTGCAAATGTAATCACCGCGTGATGGGGTTGCAACTAAAATAATTGGCGTCCTGCTGGCAGACATGCGTTAATGTTTTCGTAATGATGAGTGCCATTGTCCATATGCGGATTATGTTTGTGTTTTCAGATTTGTATACTTATGAGCGACGTTCGCTTTTTTAAATATTTTGTAACAAATAAATAGTTCGAATTGTTGTTATTGTAATGGTTTAGGGATGTTATATCTTATGGGGTTTTTATGACTGTTACAGTTTATTACCGAATAAGTTTGCTCTCTAGTATAGATATTGGCATGCAGATTATGAGTAAGAGCCTTCAAATTATTACGAGAAGTTGATCTTATTCAAAATGGACAATAAGCCATTGACTAAGAAATGCATGAGTTATGTGATAAGTGTGAATAAACCAAGGGATATATGCCTACATTTTCGAAAAACAGGTGTGAGTTCTGAGTCTAGGTGGCTATAATTTTTTTATCATAAGAAATATTTGCAAGACTTGCATTATTAAGTTCACGACTTATATTCTATTCTGTTCAAAATCGATATCTCGATCAATCTCAATACATTCTCTTCTTATTTACACGTCAATTCAATAAAGATCGAAACATAACCTACAATTTCCAATGCAGAGCAAAAATTTACCAGAAATGCTCACACAATCGTGTGATACTTACCACAAAAGATATAACGGTAGCTTTCCAACAGAGCTAGTGACAGACGGCAGAACAACATGATGGATGGTGGTCTCGTTTTCTTACAAAGCAGCAATGTCTTCTGTAGGATGGAAGCTTTATTTGGATTTTATTTACATGTAAATACGACTTTAGCATTGAGTTTTAGTAAGGAATGTGTTTTATTAGATTACCTTATAAGGTTCTCTAGATGAGAGTTCGTTACGTAAGGAATGTCGATAGATTTGTTTGGTTTTATAAATAATAATTAGTATATCTATATTTATAGATGGGTAGGCACTATTTGTTAATATCTATGTAAGGGGTAATTAATATCTGGAATTTTATTTTCAATTTTTTTTATTGCCATTGGTGGCAGACGAGCAAGTGGCCTGCTGGAAAGTGGTAACCACTGCTCATGGACTTCAGCAATGTCAGGACACAGCAAAGCCGCTGCCTACCGTGAAAGAAGAACTCTCTTTAAACCTCGTTTGAAGAAAGACATATCATAGCGCTCGGGAAACACCGAAGCTGGCAGTTCATTCCAGAGCTTGCACGTACGTGGGAGAAATGATCGCTGAAAGCGTACCACGTATAAAAGCGATTCTAAAAACTTAAACTTAATATTGCTGCAAGTAATTAGCATTTCTATGTATATTTATAGGTGGGTAGGTACAATTTGTTAATATTTATAGGGTAATTAATATCTAGAAATAGAAGCGATTTTAAAAACTTTATAATGGTCCAATATCTCCGAGTAATATACATAATAAAGCCTCACGCCTATATATTCTCGAAGGGGTAGGCAAACGTGTGCCTAAATAGCCCACATTTTACCAAGTATGGTTTCGGTTCGACGTAATAGGGCAGAGCTAAACTATTACCGTCCATTGAACTTATTTTGAAAGTCTGTACTAAGAAATTCTTGACAAAATACCCAAAAACACATTGCTCCACTCTGAAATCGAACCTGTAACCTTATGCATAGCAGTAGCTTTGGTATCTGCTGCGCCACCGAGGCAGTGAGTATACCTATAGGTTATATTTTAGTGACATATCAGTCAAGCAAAGCCACGTGTGGAACCTATTTGTGGACAAAATACAGAACTTTAGCTGGCTACCCGGCATTTTATCCGTATGGTACGAAAAAAGTCATGTATAATAGTGATTATTATTACAGTTAGACCATAAATATAGAATCCCATGTCTTTGAAAACTTGTTTTACTGACTCCTATTCTCCCAAATACAAGTACCGAGTTTATTATAACAGATTTAGCCCACGCATCTGCCCCAAAATAAACTTAATTACAACTTTATCTCCTTCTAAGAAATAACAAAGCGTTTACTGAACGCATAATAAAATGTCAAAAGATTGACTCGACATCTCGCAGTGATTATATTCTCTTTGACCGTTCTGTTATACATAAAGACATAATAAAATTGTCTTATGTGTAACAAATAAAGGGTGCGCCGACATCTGCATGAGACGACGCGATCAATTATCGCCATTGTTACATATCTACAATAAGGTTAACACGTCGACGCGCCATATTGAGATGCAGAAATAACCTTAGCACACGCTATGTTTTGTGACGTAGTTTTTGTGTTCATGTTTGTAAATTTGCCGAATTTATAGCCGAAGCTGCGGCTGCTTATATTCCTAAGATACGTTTTATTTACATAGATGTTAGTTGTTACTGAATATTGACGAATTTGCTCACGAGAAAAATATTAAATATTCAGAAAATTGCTATCTGTCTACCTACTTTTGCCCTTGGGTAATGGCAGTCAGATAGCAGTTTTCTGAAAGGGATTAAATATAATGACCATCAAAAATACTAATTGCACAGCAAATATTGCACAGCATAACGAGCACCTATACGCCTCAAATCACTGCATTCCGTCTTGGAAGGGTTATTTTATGGTAAGTTTCTTCTTAAACCCACCCAAAAATAGGCTCCGTCGACTTAGTTTGATTTCCTTAAATATATTTTGCTGTGCAATTAATATTTTTGGTAAGCATATTTTGCTGTGCAATAAGTATTTTTTGCTGTGCAGTTAAATACTACCCCTTCTGAAATAACCAATTTTAATATTCACGTTAAAATTAGTAACTACCAACCAGCAATTCCATTTATTTTATACGTGTAATAATTTTTGCAACGTGTGCTAAATATATTTCTTCCTTTCTTCTTTAAGTCCCACGCCACAAACATCAGAATACACCATTTCCAACTTTAGCGTTCCAATTTTAAAATTGAATTTCAAATCCTTTGTGACGTCGACAGGTGCGTTTGGAAACCGGGCCAACCTCCCACTGCTTGCCGACAATGCGACACTAGTCGTTCACAATGCAAAGGCGCGCTTCCATTCAGGCTCACGTGTCGCAAACGACTTAATTAAATCGGATACATGTAAGAATGTGGGCAGATGATTTATATAACTATTGATGTTGTGCTCTCTAGAGGCTTGTTTTGGTATATCTTGAGAAAGCCCTCAGTTGTTATTCTCACGAGTTCACTTTTATACTGAAATTAACTCAATAAAAGAAACTTTTTGACGACAATATTTCAATGACAGTCCCAACAGTAACATAATAATTATTACCAAAGGGTAATTAAAAGTAACTCTGTCTAGGTAGTACATACAATAATATATTAATAATATAATTTGTGCTGATGTATAAAGTTATACATAAGGACAAATTATTAATATATTATTGTATGTACTACCCAGGCAGGGTTAGTTTCACATTTATGGTATCTATTATATATTCTGATGTAATATAGAACCTATACTTACTTAAATGATTACTGTGATGTTTGTCTTCTTGTCAAATTATCTCCATACTAAACATAAAATCAGCAACTTAAACTCCAAAACTTAACTATATTTTACAATACTAGGTACTACACTTATGTTCAATTTGGATCAAGAGATTAAAAAAAAGGTAATAAGCCCGAGGTCTTAATAAGAGAAATAAATGACTATAACTTTCGGATAACATCAAAGAAGAAACCCAAGACTGAAAATTAACACTGCAAACTAAAACTGTCAAAGATTTGAAAGTTCTCATAAGCAGCATAACGAAAGCATAACATCTTAATAATATTTGTTCATAAGTTTGCAATCCACACCGACTATTGTTGGCCATATTGTCTAATCCTCTTTGCTCAAATAGCATTTCCTGAATAGCGTTGAAATCGCAAATCCGTCACATTCGGACAATCAAAGAGCGAAAACGTGCGACACCGTCTACAGGACTCGTAAGCAATCGTTAGTGGGTACAATCCCGACCCCCCGGCGACAAATCCGATCGAAACTGCAAAAGGAGCGCGGTAAAAAAAATACAGACAAAAAAAACATTGGTAGAATGGACACGAGGCAGTGACAGATGTTGAAAAAAGTTTGGTATGTAGAAATCTCGTTTATGGTAGTGTTAGGGTTTGTTTGCAAATTGGGAGAAATCGAGCGAAAGGGTGGAATTGTCGTCATTAAGAGCGTATAAGAGGGTTAATAGTTTATCCCTATTAGTGCGGTGTTGAATTCGGTTAATTTTCGTGACACGACCATACACTACCATAGTCTCTGTAACTAAGTTTAAGGATGCAAAACCGTTCCAAAGTGTAAATGTTATTCAAGTTTTAATAAACAGTGTAGTTAGTGTATCTGACTGCAATTACTTATTTAAATTACAATAGAAACAGTTCTAATGCAAAGGCCTGCTTTAATGGCTTGCCTTGTGTAGAACCATTTTCAGATCCATATAATTATATACTACTTGAAGGAGTAGACAGAATTGTATCACGCCTGTATTGAGTCAGCTATAATTATAAAATAACATTTGAAATTAAAAAATCTCTCAACAGAAACCCTTTTTGTATGTCTGATACACTAACTGGAAAAAGACCTAATGACTATCTAAACTACCTACTACTAATTACAGATATTCATACCTACATCGATTTTGGTAGAACACAAAATTCATTCTTAAATCAATGCTTGCACTATCAAGTCTTGATTTCAACGCCAGTTTGCAATCAAATATAGGGTTAATATTAATTTAATGTAGACTGTATTTTTGTTTAATTAAAATGGAGTTATATAACTCCAATAATTTTAAATACGTCGCGTCGTGCTAAAAGGACAAGGAGATATGTAAGTAAAAGTATCGTTAAAAATTGTTATCAGTTCGTGTTTTGGACAAACGAAAGCAATTACAAGCGACGCATGTTGACCAACATAACGATATGAAAATATTTCTTTATTTTTAACTGCCGATGTATTTAATTTGTAGGTGACAAAGTGGTCGTGATATTTCGAGTAATTATGAATGAGGCAAATAATTGAATAGCATGACGTTTTAGTTAAGCTTCTTAGCTTTATAAATATCTACTGAATGTTTAGAAAAGTGGGTTTGATGCCCATATTGATATAAATATTAGCAGTGTGGCAGACATGTGTAAAAATATATAGATACTAGATGTTCCCGCGGTTTCACCCGCATTTATCGTTACTGCGCCGCCCCCGTGGGTCGTAGCGTGATGTTATATAGCCTATAGCCTTCCTCGACAAATAGGCTATCCAACACTAAAAGAATTTTTCAAATCGAACCAGTAGTAATTACGCAGAATAAACCAGGAGAAACATCGTTTGTACTATGTCTGTAATGGGTAATTATTTTGCTACGATGTTATTTTAAAACTGCTATATCTCCTAAGATATTCATTGAAATCGAATGATGTAAAGGGCAATTTTGTTTTAAATTAAATACTTGTGATGAATAACGTATTTATTTGGATAAGGATTAATATCATGTTTATAAAAATACCTTCGCAAATAATGCATTATTTTAGAACAAATTTCGTTAGCATAAAAATGGTTATAGTGAGCCAACCTTAAAAGATAGACATATGCTGTTGCGGACTTTTTTTTAGAACTTTTAAAGGGGAACAATTCTGTTATACATGATTTTTGCGAAACATTAACTGTTTACGCAGCGCACGCAGCGGAAGTTCTCAAAAGGAAAAAATACTCTCCGATTTTTAAACATTCTTCATTGGTGCTCCGCTCCTATTAATCTTAGCGTGATGATATATAACCTATAGCCTTTCTCGATAAATGGGCTATCTAACACTGAAAGAATTTTTCAAATCGGGCCAGTAGTTCCTGAGATTAGCGCGTTCAAGTAAACAAACAAACAAACAAACAAACAAACTCTTCAGCTTTATAATATTAGTATAGATTATTTCAATTTTAAAGTCTATTAAGGCATTACAGTGCTTTTAAATGACATTATTTTTATCGTAGTAAGATTACTTAATTGAAATAAAAAAAAATACTCGAAAATAAATAAATCAAAAGGTTTTATACATTTTCAATTGAAAAAATTGTTTCTATTCATTCACATTTAATAAACAATTAGCATCCTGTTACGAAGCCAGTAGCATTTTTTTTAATAGGGCAAAGTAACCTTCAATACCTTCTTAGAAAACTTTCACATACAGTTTGTAGTTAACGTGTCATTGTGAGTAATAATCAGTAGGCTTTTACAAGAAGTGACATGTTAAAGACTATTTAATAATGAAATATCTCTTCAACATCAGCTGCTCTGATAATAATAGCAGTTTTTTTCGTGTTCCATTGGCGCCTTGTGGTCAAAATGTCGCCGACATTTCGAACACCTGTGCACGTGCTACAGATAAAAAAACATATAGGTGACAAACTTTTAATACCAACATAATACAATAAAACGGTGTAGCTATATTTATTACACCTTTTTAGCCGTTTACGGTAATAGCTTTTTACATTATTTTCAGCATAGGTATAGTAAGTGTAGTTAGAAACTTTATTCTTTACAGTCCTCTGACATTAATGTAGTTCACACTTATAAATCACCGGAGGGTTAGTGAGGTTTATTCCACCCACATTTCGCCAGTTATGTTTTTAAGTCTCACTACTCTAATTGTGGTATCGTCGTCACCTGGACACGTTTCCCACCTTTATACAGAAACATAAAGCCTGAGAATATTTAAATTCTAGTTTACCAAAACACTTTAACCGACCGGGTGTGTTACCCGTAATTTTATGATCGACTGCAATAATTTATAAGAGGAAAGACCACAGGAAAAAGTGTTCTTGAAATAAATGTTAAAATTATGTTCAGTTTACTCATTCAATGGGATCTATTTACTTGAAATGAAATAGTTACCTATGTATTAAAAAGAAACCACCCTTTTAAATCATAACCAATTAATTGTTTATTCGAAGTGTTTTTGAAAGCTCTCATGTACACTTGAAAGTCCAGGTGTTCAGTATTTCAAATAACACTTATTTAATTCATTTATACATAATATCAAAACGATTCTGTAACCATAACAAAACGTGCTTAAATAAACAATAATATAAGGTAGCAAGAACTTAAATTGAATGCACAACATTAAATTCGTTTTTATAAAAAAACGTTGTTCTCTTAATTGATCAATCCCCAGCCCAAAACATTCGTTCAAAACCTCTACATCACAATCGTTTAAAAACATTCTAAAGGCTATTGTTTTATAGTTGCTCAATTGAGCGTTTATAAAAATTCAATATATAAAAAAATAAAGGGACAAAAATATTTTTAAGTGTGCTTGTGTTAACAAAGGGAGGGAAAGTATCTATTGGAGACCGGAACGTTATTGGGAGGGCTTCCGGGCGCGCTCTCTTGGCGTTTCCGCGCGCTCGAGTGCCAAGCCAACATGGCGACAATATTAATCAATATTTCAACAACATTAGCCGCGAGTCGAGAGCGCCTCCTCAAGATGAGACACCTACTTTGCTGAGTTTCATTTCTTGTCTCAAGATATTTAAGTAGGTATATTTGAAGATTGGAACTGCTTTGTTGGAAATGGAATGAAAATGAGGAAGGTGCACCTACCAAGTCTTATAAAAGTCGACGTTACGCAAGGACTTGCCGCGTACGTAACGCTATTACGATAAGTTTATAGTAAAAGCTGGATATTAAATTTAGTGATGCATGAGCAAGTCTGGTCTTTTCATTACAGCAAAAATAGGTAATATCGAATATTGACAGCAAAGCTTTAGTATGTCATGGAGATTTAGTTAAAATTGTTTTTAAATCATATTGTAATTGATAAGAGTAGCTGCTATAGAGGCATGTGAAAATACTAAAACAAAATACAAGAACTGCGTCACAGAACTCTGGATCTAATAAATATTTTGCGTGATTTATAGATGATATTTCCTTTGAGCCTTTTTTTTTATAATGTCTATTTTTTCTATGTTTGTGAAGAAGCTTGTGCTTTTATGCTACTATTTACGGTATATCTCTAATAGGTACGGTTACTGGGAGAGTCGTCCCAAATAGTTTTTTAATAGTTACTGATAAAGTTAGTGGTGACGACGTCAATTTAAATAATCTTGTCTTTAAATGAAAGGTTAAATTCAGTCTTCATTTAATGCCTAACTGGGTTGTGCCTCTGAACTTTACGCAGATGTTGCCTCAGTTTAAATTATTAAATTAACCATTATTTAGATATAATTATGGTGGTAGCTCTACTATCGCTTTATAATAATAATCGCTTATCAATGACTTTTCATTTAACAGTTTTCTTTTAAATATTTCGTTTCGATATACCTACATGCCCTTTTAAATTCTGCAAGTAACAATAAATATGTATATAATTGAATTCAAACAGAAATTGAATGTTCGTATATACACGATCACTCGAACTAAAAGAGCTGACTTCATTCCACCAAGTTTAATTTAAATAAAAAAACAACATAACAATAGGTTTTCAAACAAACGGTTGAACAAATTGAGCTCGAATGCGCACGCGCACCCGCGGCGCTGCCGCCAGAGGGCGCCACTGGGCGGGTGCTGCCTTTACTCCAACCCTGGGATGTCACGTGGTTAATATTGAAAGAGAACACGTTGGAACCACGGGGTATGTGGACGCAATATGCATCAAATATTAGTGGTAACGAGTAGAGACAGGTGAGGGTTAGATAATAATTGTCACGAGTCTGATTGTCTTTTCTTTTGTTGTTCTTGACTTTAAGTAACAGTACCTAAGTACTGGTTACATTCAGTATCTACAGCGAAACAAGCTAGTGATGCGTAAAATCGAAGTCGAATATAATTTTAATAGAATTCTTTGCATGGTCAAGGATGCAGTGCATGCAGTTTTTAAATGTTACTAGCTATTTGGGTTACAAATTACTAGTATTCTTGTTAAACCCTCCAGCTGTTCATGTAGGTAGAGTAATAGGTGGGTTCCGAATCCGTGATCTCTCGCTCACAAGTCCAATGCCTCATCCATTCGGCCACCGCCTTTTCTTAGATATTTGAACGTTGTCGATACATTCTGATATTTTTCGAATGCACATTGCTAAAGAGAGTTACATAAACTTACGGGCAAATATAGATAGAGTCTAGGATATTTCCACTTGCTGTGAACTGATGACCTTCAAATATCCTTTTCAACCTTTGTCTTCTTTAAACAAGTTTAATAAATATTATAGTACCATCATGACAGGCAGCGGCTTGTCTATGTATACCCTCAAGTTTAGAAGATAATTATAAAAGCATATTATTTATAATAGGTACCTAGTGTATTTATTCGTCAAGTGTAATTAGAAGCCACTCAATATACCAATATCAACATGATGGAAGCCGTGAGACTGTTCCAATCAACGGAAGCTGTATAAACTACAAATTTAATAAACATTCGACCCTATACAAAAACAATATTGTTTGCATAGTACATGGTATTTCTCTGTTCTGTGATTGTTTGTATAACGGATAATAGAGAACAGTGGTGAGTTTCGAATCTAAATATATTTTAATTAGTTGCATTTAGTTGAGATCTGTTCTGAGACTAAATACATTCGTTCACTTTGGAGATAAATGTCCCTATAGGCAGCTCGAGATAGGCTTAGGTGCACCTCTGCATACCCTGAATGCGTACCCATGCACAGTTCCCGACTCCGTGCTGCTATTTGAATTTCTTTACAGAAAAGCTCTATAACATTGCTCGTATTGAGAAGTGCACCCTAAACCCTATGTAGGTATAGCAGTTACTTACACATCCATTCACGAATTTCAGACAGAATTCTTTACAGAGACTAGCTATCTGTCCAAAAGATATTATAGGGCACAAGTATGTGCGCAAAAACAAGTGCATTCTATACTGATGCAGTCTCGCCTGACACGACTGGAAAGAGAGTAGTCGCAGGACCAACTGTTTTACGTAATTCCGAAGGTGTACAATACCGCCAACTTTCTAACTTCAGAATGTTATTGAGAATGTCTTGACAGGGAATCCTATAACTTATTATTGGTTTTCGAGGCACGGGGTGCGCAATACCGCCAGGTGCAGAATGCTTTTGAGAATTTCTTAAGCCCTTCATCTTAGTTTCAAGTCGACCCAACATTCAAACCCGAGACCTCATATACAGCAATAGTTCTCTACAGCTGCACCATGGAGGCAGTTGTAAAGATATCTATTATCTATGTAGATATAACTACTACACACGAAATCACTAAAAGTCAGCCGTTTCCACCTAACAATAAAATACTCCTTTAAAGTTTCTAAAAATCCAGTTGCCGCAAGCATTTCTCTTATAAAAGATTCGGAAGCGATTTTGACTTGGCGGCCAACAATCCGAAACATTGTTTCGCACGTTAGCGTCGCAGAGTGGGTCGGTAATTGCTCCAATCTGGACAAAAACACGCGCGGCGTTCGTATTTATTTATTTACTTAGTATTTACAGTAACGAGTGCCGTTGCCCGGGGCTTGAAACACTGTGAAACAGTTTTTTGGCAGCGTTTGTCGGTTTCGTACCACTGTGCGATATTTCGTAATGACTTCATGATTTTGGTTGAGAATACTTTTAATAATGCTTTGGTGGATTTTGATATTCTTTTATCAGAATATTTCATCTAAATTCATAAGAAAACTCATCGAAGTTTTATTTATGGTTTCAATTGGTTGAGAATACTTTTAATAATGCTTTGGTGGATTTTGATATTCTTTTATCAGAATATTTCATCTAAATTCATAAGGTAACTCATCGAAGTTTTATTTATGGTTTCAAAAATAAATTGTCTACTGATACGCACAAACATATGCCATGGGTGGACCCTTGGCATACGTTTGTGCGTATCATTATGAGAGTGAGGTCTCGAGTTTGATGTTCGTCTTCAGCAAACTGTAATTGGATTTTTTTATCAAGACATTTTGAGTAGCAGTATGCAGTCTGCAACTGTGACCAGTAATCGACAAAAACGTCAACACCTGATCATCGGTTTTTCGGAACCAGTCTAGTAAAGCCATCTGCATGCATAGATATAGACGTGGGACTGTGTATATGTATATGTATATAGAAACGTAGCGAAATTTGTATATTAGACTTATCTTAATATTGCAGAGCAGCGATAGCTCAGTGGGGAGACTAACAGACTGCAATGCAGAGGGTCTCGGGTTTGAACCCATGTCGCGCACCTCTGATTTTCGGAAGTTATATGACTTTTCGAAATTATGTGCGTATTGATTGACAATTATCGCCTGATCCGTGCCTCGGAAAGCACGTTAAGCCGTTGGTCCCGGCTGCCATGAACATCTATGGCAGTCGTTTTTGGGAGAGCGTCGACACAAAAGATCCCACTGGGTCGAAGTGTCGCCGGTCTGCACTGACTGGCCCCTAAATAAGATAAGATAAGATAATATATCTTAATATTGTATCTTAATGTTGTTAATATTGTTTTTCTTGTGAATTAAATAAATTTCCTTTCTTTTCTTTATTTATTTTATCTCTGCCTACCCCTTTAGCATGATGTATAGGCAGGAGGCTACGTTATGTTAATATTATAGGCGAGTAAAGTCTGTGAGAGCGTGCTGGTTGTTAAATATTTGTGAGCCAGTACTAAACATGGCTACGGACTACGTGTTCGGTTCTGTAGGGTGGCTGTGAGTTGTTATATAGCAGGATATATCCTGTTTTATAATATTGATATAGATAGGAAAGATAGAGTACTCGATATCCTCAAAAACAGACAAGGCTTCTCTGGGATGTACAGTAATCTTCTGTAGGGAGGTACTAATGGGGCTCTACGGAATAATGCAAACAAAAAAGCTTTTGTTGTGTTCCTGCTGTTAGTAGGATTTCGAGGTTCTTTAAAGAGATGCTGCGCTGTCAGCAGTAGTCTGCGTCTTTTAAAATACAGCACAGTTACAAGACAACACAAACACAAAGACCACTAAGAACATAACCAATTATTTGTGGATAATATAAATCTTTATCTTCTGTAGACGAGAGTACCACTTTCCTACTTGCCACGCGCCTATTGTCGTAGAGCAAAAGCCCGTGTGGTTCACTAATAATTGTATCTAATCTAAGTGCTCTTTTTGTTCACAGTTTGTATAGTCCCTCCGGAGACAGGCTTGAACCTCAGAGCGCGAGTAGCCTTTTTAAATTAAAAACTTATTTTAATTGAAATAAATCTTCTGCAGAGATCGAATTCGAAATATTCGTTGCTTATACACTCGCAAGTTGACTACCACAACGACTGCGGAAACGAAGCACAACAACATCAAATTCGCGTTATGTCCCGTATGTACTTATTTGATAGTCACAGTAGTCGTTCCGTATTAATTGGCTCAATCGTGGTATAAACACGTACCGCGGTCGCGCCCGTCAGCGCGGCGGGCGCGGGAGCGGGTATCACTCCACAGCTCTATATACTGATGTAGTGTTCGTGTCGGAAAATAAAAAATGTTTTGAGCATTTTCTGCTTCGATCTTCGCAGGGTGCTTTTAGGTAGGTACGTGTGATTTTTTGATTGTACAAGAGCTGTACTTATCATTTGTATTGCTTTGTCTACGCCTTGGATAATTTATCTGTGAGATTTAGACAATTGATAATACAATTTTATATATAGTCGTTATTATATCCCTAAATGGGCAGGCAGTAAAGGCATGTAGGACACTTGCAACACCTTACCTTGTGAAATGAGATTTTGCCAGCTAAGGTGTTGCCTAACGAAATTAAATATATCTTTAATCTACAACAGATCCGGAGTCCATGCTGCTGCCGATAATTTCTTGACAAAAAAACCCACACTTTTACTGATCTGGGTATCAAATCCAAGACCTATAGCAGTGGTATACACCGCTGCGCCACTCATCTACATACGTCTTTTTAGCAGTAAATGAGGTGAATTCCTTCATCTTTTCTCTTTATTCTTTAATTCTACTTACGTGATGTGGATAAGCTTACAAAAAATACATATTACAAAATATATAAGGCATACTATACAATCTGTATCTACCATTTTTGTAAAGGCTTGTGGGCTTATATAAAAGTACTCCACTGGACACAGATATCTTTATAATCGTATATATTGTCCCGGTGATTGCACTGTTGCAAATGTGATCTTTATCATCATATTTCTGATTTGATTTCTACGGCTTGGTGAAAGTTTTGTGAGTTTTCAGTCAGGTAATGCTTATTACAAAACTGATTTGTGGTAGCTAGCTAAACTCATGCATGTTTATTCCTTATAAAGTAGAGGTATATTAATACTCTACAATAATATTCTATCACATACACACAACACCATCTAGCCCAAACTAAGCAGAGCTTGTACTATGGGTACTAGACAATGGATAAACATAGGTACATAAAAATTTTTTTTTTTTTGTAAACAGTTACATATATATTATACATAGAAACACCCAGACCAAGACAAACATCCATGTCCATGCACACAAATGTTTGACTTGTGCGGGAATCGAACCCGCGACCTCAGGCCTGCCAGTCGGTTACACTAACCACTATGCCACCGAAGCCGACTTTTATACTCGTAACATTGACATTACATCTATGCCTACTTGTAGGTAAGCTATCTCAAAAGTCCTAATAAGGGACGAGTGTCTACAGGCATAGTTACAAATTCCGTAAAGTTATTATTTAGCAGGAGATCTCAATGGCACTTTATTATATCTGGAACTGAAAGTCAAACCTAGCATCTAAAGACTATCTTTAAACATAAAAATGCAAACCTATGCCACGTGACGATTGAGACATGCATAATAAATAATAGTAGACCAATTAAAAACATGGAATGTTATTTCATTATTTCGCAACAGTTTTTAAATTAAACAAGAGAGTCTATTCTTATTAACACTATAGTCTAGAATTATATTAACATCTCTGCCTATCCTCCAAAGCTTAACAGCCTTTATACCATAAACATCGCCAACTAAAGCTAAATGCACACACCGAATTAAATGAACTGAGTGCTCTACATATACCGAAAGTTCGCTCAACGTAAGTTCATATACCGAGGTGTTAATGAAAACAACATAAAACAAACACACACACACGCACATAGACGAGTGGGCGTGGCGAGTGGGCGGAGTCTCTACCAAACTCTACGAAATATACGGTGCACTGCTCTATGAGTGTATTTCAGGAAATATAGTTTAGGAAAATGTAGTTCTAGTTTGTGTACGTAGAGGGTGGTGGGATCAATTCCCATGTCAAGCAACTTGTCAGGGTTTCTGAGGCTAGATTGCATTTTTGGTAGCAAGGCAAGATTTCGCTTGTGGTTGTTCGTGATCGTGACGATCGAACAACCACTTCAATTCTCTCGGCTTCAATTTTTGGGTCGCACAATGTTATTTGTTTCTTCTCTAAGAAATGCTATGATGAGAGGGGAGATAGCATCAATGGTTTTATGATGTAAGTTTGGGTTCATATTTGTATTTTATGATGATCTAGGGATCAATTACTGGGTTGTGCAGAAGGGTTCATTAGGTTTGTCGATAAGATTTTTTTAAGAAACAGCTCGGATTTTCTCATATGTCTAGTCATCGTGCTGCTACTATGTGTCTGGTAAAACATCTAATTCTTCAAATGTCCTATCTTAGGGCTACTACCACTTCTAATTTATCAGCATCATCGCTTAATTTGGACCAGATAATTAGTTTGTCACAAAAATATAAGAGTGTAATGTAACTTTTTGAGGAACACATGCGTAATGATACCTACGTGTTTACTTAAATAATGGAAGTAGAAAATGACTACTATTATGTTAAGCTAAATGTTTGTGATATAAGTGGATTCACATCGGCAGTGCAATGAGTGGTCATCGATCCTATGTTCTCTCGATCGCATGCCAAAGTCCTTATCGATTCGACTATCGCCTTTTTCTGGTCTTAATTTTTTGGAAAAGCAATTGTATGACTAGTAAATATGCTCCAGCGGCCCATTAGTAGCTAATGCGACTACTGTGCTTAGGTTAGAATGAATGATTACCAGTTTGGGCAAAGTGTTATTAGGTTTTTTGTTAAGTAATTTTCAATAGTAGTACAGTGTCTGAAATTGCACAGAGACTGGCTCCTACTACGTGAGATCTAAAACCATAGCTGGGGCAATGTGGGTGTAATAGGTACATCTTTGCCTGCCCCTGCGGAGATACAAGCATGATGTTATGAATTTGTTAGGTACTAATTACAAACAATAAAACGAAGAAGACCGCAGAGGCATAACCTTATAGGCCTGAATATCTTGACTGCATTCCTTCGTCGACAGCAGCCCTTGTATCGTTATCTTATGGTGAAAGGATAATCAGAATTCCCCGGTTCGATACTCGGATCAGGCAATATGTTATTAGGTTTTCCTATTGGGATATTAATTATAATAAGTAATAATTATTACAAGTATTAATATAATATTAATAATTATAAATATTAATATTAATTATTATAAGAAGCAGCAAAGATTGTCTTGTGTCCGATTCCTGGAAATGTTTGCTGATGTTACAAATAAGGGTTGGTTGCGCTTCTAGCCTGAACAATAAAGACCACGCAATATCTGGTAAGTCTCTTAGTGACCCATGAATGATACTCTCATTCATGGGTCGCAAGTATACCTCCTTAGGAGGAACCAGTGTTAGATTAGTTCCACCATCACAGCTTACAGCGTTTTGCTCGTCAAGTGAGAGTTTTGCAGGCTCCCATTCTGGCACCTATCACTCCTATTACTTTCATCACATCTTAAAATCCTTTTTGACAAGAGTCGGCAACGCGCGGGTAATACTCCCGGGTATTGTATGCTATTATTATCGCTTACCATCGGCCAGGCGTGTACTGATTTACCATTTTAATATATATTTTCTTTTATATCCTTGGCATACTTCGTTAGTTTACTCGAAGGCATTTTTGGAAAGTTATATACTGCATGAGCTTCGAGATGTAAATGTGACGAGTTAAAATAATAATGATTACATTAACATACCATTTTAGATACCATTCTTAGCATATCAATTTTATTTACAATACTACTTATTGTTTACAATACTAGTTAAAAGGGAATTCTGAATAGAAATGATTTTATAATTAATATAAATATCCTTCTTTCTATTCTTTCGTTCGGTCTTTCAATCTATTAATGCCCGTAATCATGTTATTACAAAATGTACTACTTTTAAAGTTGAAAACGTGGTAAATTAACTGGCAAATATACTTATGTACAAAATTCTGTAAAAAGATTGAAAATTATAACAAGTTCTACGTGTAGTACATATACCTATGTATATGTACCTACTACACGTAGAACTTGTTATAATTTTATTATAATCATAATTAATGGTTTAGGTGTAATAATTTGAAATTAATGAACACAATAAATAAAAATTTCAAAGACGTAGAAATGCTTAGAGCACCTAACCCAAATCCATACCTACTGCGTAAAAAAATCCGCTATTAATGATATAACCACCTTTCTATAACAATAAATAAAATTAATAAAGTCATTGTCACACAACACATTAGTGTGATGCAACAACTAATTTGTCAACCATACTAAACGATAAAAATAATAAAAAACAGGAACATCTGCTCAGTACCTTATACTATTAACAATTACAAATAATGCACTAAATAAACCTTTAAACAACGCGTGAAATATAAAAAAAAAAACTGTTTACAAACCATGACGGATCATTTTAATTTTAATGTTTTACAACCCCATCACACATTCCCTTGGTAACTCTACAATCCTGATACAAAAGAAAAAAAATCTTATATCTATAGTAATAAGGTTGTAATTTAATTGGAAGGTGAGGTAAATCACCCCACATACGATGGTAGGAGGTCCCATCGCTAAGGAGGTGTCGATAGGCGGGGCTTGAACCTCGTCCAGTTCGGCAGTCGAGTGCGAGCGGCGCGCCATGCCGCACCACAATGACACCTCCGCACAGCTTCACCATCAGAAACTTGCTTCCCGAAGCCTCATCACGCTCTCCATCTCCATCAGACACTGAACTTGACGTCACCGGAACAGAAACACCCCCACCAGGATCTTCAACGACGCCGGAAGAAAAGAAAAACGAAAAGCCGGCCTACAGTTACAATGCTCTCATCATGATGGCGATACGAAGCAGTCCAGAAAAAAGACTGACCCTCAACGGTATATACGAGTACATAATGAAAAACTTTCCGTATTACAAAGAGAATAAGCAAGGATGGCAGAACTCTATAAGGCACAATTTGAGTTTGAACAAATGCTTCGTTAAAGTTCCGAGGCATTACGACGATCCGGGGAAAGGGAATTACTGGATGTTGGATCCGTCTTCAGACGACGTCTTCATTGGAGGTACAACAGGGAAGTTAAGGAGGCGGTCTACTGCAGCGTCCCGGTCAAGACTTGCAGCGTTCAAGCGAGGAGCGTTGCTGCACCCGATGTTCGGCAACCCTTACGCGTCTCTCGTGGGGTTGTATCCCCCATTGCTGTCAGTTTATGGGAGGTATGCGCTTCCAAGTCCGTTGCTGAGGCTGCCACCGCCGCCTCCGAGCCCCTACCATCAGTTGTATAGGAGAATACATGGTATTGCGCCTCCAGGAAGCCCTCCTTCTCAAGACGATCCTCAGTTTGTAAAGCACAGTTGATAAGTGGAAAAGAAATGTTCTTCTACGGGATATAATCGGTATATCTCTATGAAGGAAAGTGACTGTGATATGGCGGACAGTGTACAGATGTAAAGTGGTACCCTATTTATTATTAATGTAAGATTTATATTTAAATTTTAACTTAATGAGGCTTAATTTAAGTTACGAAGCAATAAACGATGTTTTCGAAACGATTTTTGGTGTCTCATTGTTAGTTTTGTTGCTAATTTTAGGCCTATTTAAAACTGTCACCAATAGACACGTTTAATAATATACTATTTGTCTTGATGTTTATTAGGTATATTATAATAAACTATTATTAAAATTTAATGTAAGATTGTGAGTTTCAAGTTCTCTGCTTAGAATCTTTTTTACTGAAATATCTTGTTATTCATGTTTTTTTTCTAATTAGATCACTTTAAAATAAGTGTTATTTAATTAGATAGTAAATTTATGTTACATTTATTTGTGAATAGGCAATGTGTAGAGATGCCGGTATCCCGGATATAAAGCAGATATTAATACACGTTTAATATGACAGTTATTATAAAATATATTTAAATGTGTGTTGATCTTTCATCTTGTCGGCGATAATTTACTTTTACTATAAATCTTGATGATAATATTAGGTATTAGTATAGGATTTTATGGCTTTGGTAACCGCGGAGGTATTAGTGAATGAGTTGTTTTTACTTTCTTTTTTATGTCTATAGTAGTAGCTGACCTAACGTCAGACCTCCAGTCAGTCGTATAAAGGCTTCTGCCTGCGCTTGATGGTCTGATTGATGGGTATAGTTACTGTCTGTGTGTAGTGTACTGTCTCTTCATGTCAACTACCAATAGTTGACATAGATAGTAAAGATGAAAAGAGAGACCGGTAGATTTCCGTAGTTAAGTCTTGTAAGTATGCTTATCGTTAGGAGCTATCGCAGAGTATATAGCGCGATCATAAACTGACATTTTATGCTTTTGCCTATAAAGCCTACATCTACTAGGAGGCATGCTGGAGAAAGGCCGGGTTACCCTAAGCCGACGAGCGTGCATAAAAAAAAATGAGAGAAAAAGGAACTAGATAGCAACCAAGATCATAGGTACTGATAATCCGCTATCCCTGTCTATGCCTTAAAATAGGTAACAGTGCCGCGTGATCTTTCTATATTTTTATAATAAAATAGAAACGTTCAGTTGTAAGTTAGCCCTGTACTACAATAAAATTAAAGGTGGACATATTTAACAGAATATCTTAGAATTAATGGAAGAGAAGTATGTGTGTGTTGTATTAAAAGGTAAACTAATAAAGGAGTAGAGTTAATTATATTACATGCCTACTTATTAAAGAAGGATCTTTTACACTAATTTTACAAGGTCTTTGTTTGTTTGTATATCTTTACTTTACTTTACTTTCATCATCATCATCATCATCAAGTCAGCCAAAAGACGTCCACTGACGTACACTACTTTACTTTACTAATATTATAAATGCGAAAATGAGTTTGTTTGTTTGTATGTTACGCTTTCACGCCTTAGCTACTCAACCGATCAACATGAAATTTTGCATATACGTTGTCAGGGGTACAGAATAGGACATAGGGTATCTTTCATCCAGAAAAAATAACTGTTGCAAACCTAACCTAACCTCACCTACATTTACGCGAGCGAAGCCGCGGGTGAAAACTAGTAGGAAATAATACTTGAAACTACTAAATCGATTATAAAAATCTTTCACTTTGTATATTGTACTATCTTTAAGTAATATAGGCTATGTTTTAGTTACTTTTACAAGTGAAGCCGTGGCTAGAATCTAGTCTTTAATATACATATGTAATCAAATAGATCCAAAATGTCAACATAGATAGGCAGAAAAGGGTCTACATTATAGATACTTTTTAATATGGCGTACCTAACTAATCATTAATTATTTATCAATTGAGAAAAAAGGTCGACAGATTTTGATCAAGAATTATTATCCTTATTAACTGAGTGGCTGAGGTCGGTAGAGCGTTGTAATTATGCCTTTGATTACTAATGCGTGTTGACCTGATTTATTTTATGAAGTTTTGTTTTAATACCAAATACATTTGATTTGGTATTTGTTTGTTCAAAATACCATAGATTTCAGCTTGTTTATTAATAATGGTCTGCTAACAATAATACAATTAGGTATATAATAAATACATAGAATAACAGGCTTTTTGGAAAAAAGTTATATCCAATTATAAGCAAACACTGCATACATTTAACGATTATAGATATTATTAAGTGTTATCTTGTAGGATAAGTTTACGAGAACTACGGCTATCCACATTTTTTTAACAGCCTAGGAAGTAGTTCCGGCCTTGGTGTATGGACGTAAGTATAACCAGAGATATCACTCACGCGTAGCTGTCTTTGTAGAAATTTTAGGGTTGGCGGTGATTACGGTTTTTACTTGCTACGATCCTGGGCTGCCTCGACGCAGCGGTAGTCAATGCGACTGCTATGCATGGGGTCTTAAATTCGATTTTCGGATCGATCAAAGTGTTACTGAGTTGTTTTGTCATGAAATTATTCGTAGCAGGAGTGAGTGCGGGAGGGAGCGGGAGTGTGGTGTCTGTGCCTGGTATGGCAAAGGCTCGCCTTCTATTACGTGTAACCTGAAAACATAGCTGGCGAAATGTGGGTTTGGTACAACTCTGCCTACCCTTTTCGAATAGAGCGTGAGATCATGTATGTATGTAACATCCTGGTAAATCTACCTTCCTTAATTCTCTCTCAGTGCAGTCTTCATAAACGTTCACCGTATCATACCCTAGTAATCTTAATCTTACATTGATTTTGGTACTTATGCTATACGTTTAGGCAACTTTATTAATTAAAGTTTCGTTCATGGCAACCCTAGAAATATCACAGTTGGTTCACACATCCGTTGACATGTACCACGCCCATTTATATCCGAGGGTTGATTCTTGATGCTTTAAGGGGTAACACATACTTTGGTATTCTTGTATTATTTAACGTTTATAGCATAGGTCATGAGCGCTACCACACGCAAAATATTATTTTATCTACTCGATATGTATACGACTCGACTACGAGGATGCCGTAAATTATGATCGCTTGCACTATCTGGGACATTTTGGAGTATCTCTCGCGCGTTGCCGACTCTAGTGAAAAATAAATAAATTATTTTTAGTTATCCCTCGACATCAGTACATTTATTCTGGATGAAAGGTACGTAATGTGTTATCTTTTCTGTAGCCCTGATAACGTATATTAATTTCATTATGATCGGTCGGTGAAAGCGTAAAAACAAACAAATAACTCATATTCGCATTTATATAAGAAACGGATAGGATAAGATTAGAGCGCGTACCAAAAAGTTTGGGTCCTCTTACCTCTGCCGAACGACCAAGGCATGGAATTCCCTGCCAAGGCACGTGTTTCCTTCTTCCTTCAATCCTGGGTTCTTTAAGCGGGGCGTGAAAAAGCATCTTCTCAGGCCGTCAAAGTAGAGACCTCAACATCGCCTCGGCTACTATGGGGGCGATGTGGAGGTCACTGCTCTTAGACCACACGACTGCTTACCATCAGGTGGAGTGTGGTCATTTTGAAGAGCAAAATAAAAAATAAAAAAATAAGTTAGGATTATTGTTATTAACCAACTGCCGCACTACTATTAAATCCTATGTTACGGGCTACATTTCAAATATTAAAACACACAAAGAACACACAGACTCAAGACAATGATTAGTGGATCACACAATATAGTGTACGGATCGATGCGAAAACACTCGGCGCAGTATCACCACAGTACCTACGACTACGCCGCTCAAATAGTCAATCGGTTAAGAGGAAACGCTAAGGGCGAAAGAATTGCAAAATTGGTATTTGTAAAATCTATTGATGTCGCGCAGTGCCATCGTACAGTATCATGAGCGCGATAGAGACAACTGCAGCTTGGACCGAAAATACCTATTAAAAGTACACAAAATCAACGTTTCGTAGTCCCCTGATTCCTTCTCGAAAATTTGACCGATTTAACTACTTTTTTCATTAAAAATTAAAAAAAAACTTTGGCCGTGTTCCTATGTTTTCCTTTTTTATATAATCTAGTCAAATTTGTTTTCTGGATGTTGGAACACAGCGGAAAATCTGGCCAATTTTTGAGGATTTTGAAGGATCATGTCTCTTTTAATAATTAATTTATGAAAAAAAGGAAAACATAAGGACATGGCAATAGAGGCCATATATTTTTTGGACAAAAATTATTACTCTACTGGTATTATCCAGGGAGGAAACAGGGGACTACGTTTGTATGGAAAAATGGCCCTTAGTGTTTCCTCTTAAGGAAGAGAAAAGGATTGGGTGAGGCATCTGTGACTACGAAACACTACGATATGTGTAAACTTCGGACAGCTTGTGACCACGCCGGTGTAACCTGGTCGAAACGTCAAGCATAAAAAAGGTAAACATTATGCATGATCGCGTTAATACCCGTTAAGAATTATTTATGTATCAAGTTGTTCTTACAGACTAACCGAATCGCAGTATAAGTATTACTAAACTGCACCGGTTTCCTGTAAGAATCAAATTTTTATGTAGAGTATCCAAAAATTTGTAACGGCGCCCGACGGGAGTCTTCCATGTACGACATACCTACAATTTTTACTTATTATTATTATTTATGGCCGCATCCTCCACTGCCAGTCTCTTTTAATAAGCCAACTATTATAGTATCTAATACTCCACTTACCTGTCAAGTCTTGGAATACTAGACCTAATTAAAAACTTATTGTGTCTGGCCGCCGCCGGCATGTCGTTGCGACTCTATAGGTTAAATCTAAAAGATAACATGCCATAGTATTGAAGCTAACGCAGACATTACCTTCCAGAGGCTATATGGGCGAATTAATTTTCGCGAAAGCATACTGTTAAGTATGTTGTAAGAACGTTTTTAGGTGGAATGGATAAAAAAAAGTTGTTTTCTTTCGTGTTTGGTTTTTTATAAACAATGTACATTTTATGAAGCCAGCATTATTTTGAATGTACAATCTCGACTAATTAAATAAAATATATGTCTGCAAGGATAGCGCAGTGCTATAAGTGAACCCATGGCCACATTTGTGGGCGTTATACATCTGCCCTAATAGATATGTGATGATGACATACCTACTGAAAATGAGAACCTAATAGTGCTTTGGCATTACGCAGGTAGCTGGCGAATGTTACATGTGCAATCTACTCGCACGGACAATATGTGCCAGTTAGTTATACGGGTTATCTGCGCAGAAAACTTGCATCCGTCGAATACGCAATGCATAGAACCGCGCAAGTGACTCGACTTGCGCATTTTACATGAACCCTTAGCAACAACCTTGACATATTATATCTACGTACCTATCTACAAAATAAAGACACACCAACAAATTAATCCATACATAACACAGAGAAAATAGAAAACTGTCGAAAGAGTGGACATTAGAAAAATAACAATTAATTGTAACCGCTCATTGTCGAATTAAAATACACATTATTTTCTAAATTGTAATTATTTAAAGGTTAGAATTCGAGTAATGGTCGCTGTCACTAAAATATTGTACAATTAAATAATCTTGTGGCTTGTTTTTTGTAGCATTTATTTATAGGAATGCGAATTGGCCGCGACATGTTAAATATTTAATCGTTCGGCTAATGATAGTTGGTGTGCCGTCCAAACATACCCGCAATAAAAACTTACGGTCCCAAACTATGTTGTTATGTGTGAGTATTTATGTTTGTTTATAATTTAAAACTGTAATGCAATATAATAATTTGAAATTCTTTACGTGTTTCAATGGACATTAAAATATTTAACGTGTGGATAAAAACGCACATATCTACACAACCCGCAGGCAATCGAACATATAGGTACACTAAGTCGTACAAAATCAATCATACACTTAGCCAGCTGTCTTACTTCCCGCGTAATAGAGGGCAAGCCTATTGCCATTTGTTGTGCATTTTTTAATGCCAAACATGCTCTGAGATTTTCTTAACGGAAAATCCCAATGACACTTCACTCTAGCTAAAAAAGAGTCAATAACCTTGTGAACCGTATAAGTACCTTTCTGAGGATGACAGTTTTTATGTCTTGCGAAGACCTAACTTGCAAAACCCTGCGTAAATGTAGCGCCTAGAGAACACTACTAACGCGCAATTCTGTTAAAAACCTCATGTCGAGCATGATTGTATATGTCAGCTATTAATACGTATTATAACTGCTATTGCCAGTACTGTAGAAAATTTAAATTATAGCAATCAATTTGAATATGAGGCGGACAGTGAGATTTACCAGAGTTGCACATCTGATTGCATCGAACTACTGAACGAAGTAGTCGAATAAACTCATTTAAGTAAACTATTCTCTATAGTAGGCTCATTATTGTAACCGATTCCACCGACAAAAGTTAGTGTGCCTCATAAAAAGTTACACTATTCGCCAAATTGAGACAACTAACGACCTTACAGTTCCGTTCGTCACAGAAAACATAGTTTAATGACGTCATTTCCAGTTCCGTCTGTCACAGTTCAATAGCGCCAAATCCGCCATGATGAAACCGTTATACGCTTTGATGTGATCAAAATTATAATACGCCGGATAACTTAATTTTTACTAGGAATTGTGATATGTTGATAAAAAATATGCATCTAATGAAGTTAGTTTGTTATTTACTACGATGTTTAGTACGTATTTGAAGTTTATAAATATAATAGACATGTTTTAAATGTGTTCTTGAGTACACAGACCGCATCCTGCGCAGCGATGAATGACAAATTTTGAGCCAGTATCAAATCATTTAGTTTAATATGTGATATAACTTTTGAGTTTATTGTTAGCTTAGTACTGTACTCAATTATAAAGTTTATACGTGTGTACAATATGCATTCAAGAAATGATGCATTATTAACTCATCACTAATACCCGATTTTACATCTTTAAAATTATCCTCTGCGAAGTAAACATAGCTAATGACTATAATATCTCACTTTTACTTTACAACATAATACGTTGTTGACATTTTTATTTCTGTACAAATTCTCTTTGGCGTTTGTAAATTATAATAACGTATGTTCTGCGCACAGAGCCGCCAGACATAGACAATTAATACGTCGTGTCGATGTGATTCGTACGAGGTGACAGTAACAAGACGATTGTGTCGTCTACGCGTCGCGAATCGAACGCTGCCGATGCTAAAAGCCGAAGGTACGCGCGCCAACCGCTGCCAACAAAAACAAGTAACTGGATACAGATATAATCCGACCGCACGGACCATCTCTCATTCGACACAAAACATCTTGCTCTAGAAATATTGTGAAAACCAGCAACCCCGAATAAATCACCGTCGCCATTTTGCCCCAACGTTCCCGCGCTTTTTCCCGACCACAGACAATTAGGCGGGTGACAGCGCACCATAAACAAGACGCGAGTTAATCCGCGGATTATAGTGAGCGCACACAACCGGCGTGCAGCGAGCATTTCTTGTAAATAATTGTAAATCTACGTCAAAACGCAACGACAGATACATATGTTAGAGGATTACTGGGCGGAGATTAACCCGTTTTATGCTGTTTTATGCGGCGCGTTCGGTTCGACCGTGTTCGGTAACTGACGACTTCCCGCCAAAATGGTAGTGTTAATCTCTAGTTAAATATGGTATCGTCGTGCAGTACACTTTCGGAAAATGAGCTTTAAATACGGATTGTTTTTGTAAACTCCAAAATAGATGACAACTTAAAGTGACAATTTTCGTATCGACGAGCTAATTTTGGAGATGAGTTTTCAGAAATCTCTTCTTAATTAGGACGTAAATAATGCAGTGTCGAAACTTGTATTGCGTTATAAACTTTTTAATAAGCATCCAATTATGCGAATGAGGTTTTAACAACGGTCAGAGTGATGTACTAAACTGTTTCGTGTCACGAAAATAAAATGTTAAGTATTGTTGAATCTTTTTGCGATAGTTACTTTTCCACCTGTAGCTCCAGTACCTTTAATATTAAATGATCAAATAACTGACACACGGTATTTAAACTCAAGATGACAGCTTATGACAAAATCGTGAAGACAGTGTTGCCATCAATTTCAATATAAAATTGGTCCATCTATTCTCCGATGTTTTTGTCAATGGCTAATCTTAGAAAGGGTTTATTCGGACAACCGGAGGACAATCCGGATATTTCATATTCTTTTGTAAAATTGTTTATACACATTATATTTATTCACAACTATTTGCACACATTGCTGTTTTCAAATCCGCCTTACCCTTTGAAACGGATGTTTTTCTTGCAAACTGTCCCCAAAATAGGATTTGTGAATAAAAAGTATTATAATTATTGACATTGTTATTGGTTTATTCATTCATATGCTATGAATCGATCCTTTTGATCGGCTGCTCTTTTGAAATGTTCGTAATAATCTTTTCTCTATGGTTACGATTTTCATAATAGATGAATGAAATAAACTGCCCTAATATTTATTTTGGCCATTTTGTAAACGTCGTGATTTTCAAAAGATTTTGACAATTTAGTATAGTACTGTTTATTTCTTTATAAATAGAATAAACTTGGTAGTTTTAGGCGATTTGAATAGTTACTGTGATTTCCTTGGTGGTTTTGACTCTTAAAACTTCGAATACCTACAGCTTTTTATTATAGGCACGTTTTAGTCATGTTCATTTTCACAGCATTCTAATGTTTTACTACTTTAACGTTTTGGGCTTTGTACTTTGCTGGATTTTTTTATAGGCTCTTATACTCTAACACAATTTTAACGTGAAAAAACAAACCTCACTTCATGACATAATTTTGATAAAGTAATTATACATACATAAATGTATATCTGTTTCTTTAACACGTTATAAAAATTGTAAAAATATTTTAAAAATAATATTTTCTTCTGTTTACGCTAATGTTATTCATTGAAATTAAACTACTATATACGGATTTTATCGCGTTGTTTATTTGACACTTTATTACAAAATTTTGAAAAACTGTTACACTACTATAATTACTATTAAACTATACAATTTTTTTAAGCTAATTGAATTATTGAAACTATTAAAACTATTTGTACTATTACTATACTATTATACTATTTATATTTATGTTTACACTTTCCCCGACGTTTCGGTTGCTTTTCAGCAGCCACGGTCACGGGGAGAGGTTCTCCTCGTGACCGTGGCTGCTGAAAAGCAATTTTTAAAAATTTTCTTTCAAAAATACCGACAAAATTGACCGGCTTGTTGGTGCTGTAGTATAAGTTTGTGTTATATTTAACATAGATCTCGAAGTTACATTTACATATCGGGTAGTGTTATTGAGTTCTTCTGTTAGTAATTCTCAATAGTAGTATGTCTGGCAATAAGCCTAGTCTAGAATTTACCGATAGTTAATACGTGGATCTTCAATGTGATTGTAATACATCCTCAGCTAACCCCTTTGGGAATATAGGGGCCTTAGACTAATATACATAAGAAATAATAATACTAACACATAATACATAAGAACTATTATATAAGGAGTGCAAAAAATGTGCTTAATCTATGCACCTATACGAAGTGTCAAAATGGCAATGTAGCGACACTGCTGACGCGTTAGTTTTGTGTAGTCAGGCGCAAGTATACAGCAGCGCCGCGCGGCAGTCGTCTCCCCGCAACCACTCACTCAGGTCGTAGTCCAATTATGTATTTATATTAGTAATAATAACTGGTACCAGTAAATATATAACCATATCTATCAAGAAGTATTTTATTTGGACTCTACAAGAACACTTCTAAATACCCCCACAGCAACATTATTAAAAAAGTGATTAAATATAATGACCACCAAAATAGTAATTGCACACCAAAATATGCTTACTAAAGTATATCATTACGAGAACATATACGCCTCAAATCATTGCATTCCGTCTCGGAAGGGTTAGGTTATGTTAGGTTCCTTCTTAAACCCACCAAAAAATAGGAGCCCCGCCAGGTGGGGCTCCGTCGACTTATTTTGATCTATTTGCTGTGCAATTAATATTTTTGGTATTAAAATGCGATTTTAATTTTGGTGATCATTTACTATTTTTAACTGTTATATTTTACTATATCTGGTGATAAGTTAACAATAAGCCATTAAAAAGTAAATCTCTTGCCCTTATAAATATTTAAATGAATGAACACAGCTAAAAAGTAAAAAATACCGCAAACGACAGATAGAATATTAATCGCCGGCGAGAACAAAACTAACCTGAACCAGATCACTTTAATTTACTAATTACTTCCCATTTCGATTGTTTACTAATCTCGTCCGTACCTTTTGAAGTGAACATCTAAAGCACCTACCCGAGCTTTGATTTCACATCAAGAGTTATTCATTATACATTCAACTAATGTACGTAGGTGCTGTGTTGTTTATAAAACAATTCCCGTAGTTATGAACTCTTCCCAGTGTTTCATAACAATTTACATTAGGTTTTTGTGTTCTAAGAAATCTTTGAAATGTTTTTGTTAGTGAGGGTGATTTTGTACCTACTGGCTTTTCTACACCTCTCTGTTTTGTCTGTGGTTTTTTAGAGCAATCTTAAACATTGAATTCGGTCTGTACCTATTAAATTGCCGCTTTTTTTGCAACATATATTAATAATACATATATATTCTGATTCCCATACTATATACAATGGTTATTACGAAACTACTTTTTTAATGCGAGAACACTCTTTACATGTTTTAAGTGTCAATCTGTTACTATGCCCGGTAGATATGTTCGCTCCCTCTATCACGTTACCTAAGTCTTAGCTGACGAAATTTAGGTGTAATATTAAATATACCACTGCTTATCCCATTGACCATAATTACATGATGTGACGTGGCTGGTTTAAATAATAATAATAATATCAGCCTTGTATTAAACTGTCCCACTGCTGGGCACGGGCCTCTTCTCAATGTGAGAAGGGTTAGGCCATAGTCCACCACGCTGGCTTAGTGCGGGTTGGCAGACTTCACATATCTTCGAGAACATTATGGAGAACTCTCAGACATGCAGGTTTCCTTACGATGTTTTCCTTCACCGTTAAAGCAAGCGATAATTAACTATTTAATACTCATATAACTTCGAAAAGTCAGAGATGCGCGCCTTGGGTTCGAACTCGAGACCTCTGCGTGGCAGTCCAACGGTTTCCCACTATACTATCGCACAAGTCTCGCAACTGCACGTCTAAAACAATCAACTTATCGAATTCGCAGTGGACCACGTAAGTAATTGTCACGCGTGGGATCCAAGCCCACAACAGTCAGCGCGGCGGCAGCTGTGAGGCGATCGCTTGCCCGCTACGTCATCAGTGCAGTCTTACATCTATGTAAAGGGATCATATTTTAGCTGTAATGTGTAGTTACAATATAATTGCTGTTGCCAACAGTAGCCCATAATGTGCAATACAAGGCAATATTAATGCGCATCACCCGATTATATAGCCAGATAATTATGTTTAGTATGGCTGATGTATTAAAATGCCAACATATTAGAGTTAGTGTATTTGAGTGTGCCAAACAGATATTTGTGGCGGCGCGGCGGCGACGTCGGCCTCAGCTGCTGGCTGTACCTCGTGGCCGCAATAATCTGTTGAATGACGCGCCCCTGACGCGAGCGCTTCGCACTCTTAACCTTGTAGCAGAGAAGATGGACATTTTTGCTTGTACACTGAGTGAATACACAAGGATAGCATTATATATAATAAGTTTTAGACAATAAGTTGTTATTACATATTCGGATTGCTTCACTATTGCACTGGGTTTGTCTGTAATAATAATAGTTGTAAGTGATGATTATATAAATAAATAAATAAAATATTATTGCAATGGCCTGACGACATATGAAATTTTTTATGAAAAATTTCTAATATTTTTAACAAGATACTTTCTTAACTGTAGTGATTATAATAATATGTCATTGTCGTAGGTTTGGGTGCATCTTATGGGTTATTATGGGTAAAGCATGGAACAACAAGGCCCTCGTTTAGTATCCATGTATCCTTCCTTTCTTAAGAAAGTTAAACAAACACAGACGTAAGACATTCTTTCCCTCTATCTTTCTTCTCAGTTAAGGTGATGTAGTCTGATGTAGATATATGTATGTAGATAATACAGGTGTAATTATTATTTTTCTTTTCTTAGGTTTGCAGACATTTCATAGAAAAGCGAAGTGTATCACAAATATTTAAGTTTGCGCGTTTTCAGTGATTCCTAGCGGGCGTTTCAACACAATTTAGTTTACACCAATATTTGTTACAGTTAACACGAAACAGCGACGGCGGCAACATCAAACGAAACAATCGCCTAGATCAAAGCCGCCGCCGTAAAGGTGGGTAGCCACTGTACCTATTTGTATTGTGCTGGTTCAAACTGATCAATTTGTAGATACGGTTTACTAGCCGAGTATTGTTGGCGACGGATATTAGCGCTTGTAAATTTAGATAACTAGTTTCTAAAAAGATTTTGAAGCATTTACTGTTATGTATATTGCGGTTTATGCGGGCTAGTACACTCACCAACATTAATGGCCAATATCAAAAAACATTTATATATTTAGGATACTAAGTATACTTATGAACGTTAACGTTATCACCTGCTATATGTTTTAGTGCATATGTTAATCATCATCATCATCATCATCATCAGGCTATAATAGTCCACTGCTGGACATAGCCCTCCCCCAAAGAGCGCCATAGCGCCCTGTCTTCAGCTTGCCGCATCCAGCATCTGCCTGCAGTCTTTCGCAGATCGTCATCCCACCTGGTCAGAGTCCTGGTCCCACCATCCCATATGTTAATATCCAAATCTATACTAATATTATAAAGCTGAAGCGTTTGTTTGTTTGTTTGAACGCGCTAATCTCAGGAACTACTGGTTCGATTTGAAAAATTATTTTATTGTTAGATAGCCTATTTATTGAGGAAGGCTATAGGCTATATAAAATCACGCTACGACTCACGGGGGCGGCGCAGTAACGATAAACGCGGGTAAAATCGCAGGAACTAGTGAGATCATATTTATCATAATAGTTATATACCTAATTTAATTGATGCCGTTGTTTTAGATTTGCCTGCGTTCATGAAGGACGGGTCGATTGACTTGAATTTAATCCAAAGAGAATTAACATTAAACATAAACATTGAGTTTTCTGTTAGGAAATTGTCTGTAGTAGTACGGCGTCTAAATCGTACTCACTAGATGACAATTTTATTAGGCGGACTTAGGATTTAAAGCTAATGAAATACAAGTCTGCCTACCCCTTTGGGATCTACAGGTGTGAGTCTATGTAAGTAGTATAACTATATGATTATTTACTCGAAACATGGTTTTCTGCTGGTGAATTATCCCATGGCTGGCCACAGGTTATGCCTCTATCCTCTTACTATGAGAAGGGTTAGACACAGTGTGGCATAGTCATCTTAACATATCATCGAGAATAATTTTTATTTATCACGTTCAGCGGTGTAAGTTTCCTCACTATGTCCTTTTTACCGTTAATTTGGGCGATCATTTAACAAATAAAAGGCACAACTGAAGTCATAATGAATCATTTATTTAGTAACCGTACGACTAGAAAATACATTTTATATTGATATTGAACCTTTTGAAAGTTAACAGTGAATGTAAGACTAAGGACCTCGGACTGTTTATTACTATTCCATGCCTGTAACCTGTGATTTTTTGGAGAAAGGTAGGAAGCAGCGCAATATTCTGCCCTTTCCACCATATTTTATAGCATCCGCAAACACGGGACAAAGTTATAGGTACATTATGTAAAGTGCTTTCTTATTTCGAGATCGTGTGACAATAGGGATATCTGAATATCTTGCTTATGCGTCACGTTCGTGGATTGTTAAACGACGAAGTTAACAAGCGAACCTTTTAACTGTTAGCAGGACCGTCTACCTAAAAATAGGCGGCGACTATAACCTATTGACACTTGTAACAACTGTGACCGCACACGCATATACCCGACCTTATAAAAAAATAAGTTGTTGTGCTACAGACAGCACACTATTTTAGACCTCTTTCTTTCTTTTTGTGGGAGTGTGGTTAGGATTACCGCACTCTCACCGCTTTAAAACCTGTGTAGACAGGTTAAACAGTGGTGACCATAAAAACATGGAGTTTGACACTCGCGAAGTCCTGGAGACATCTAGACTGTCTTGGAGCCTGCAACGAATTTTATCAGAAGTATAAATGAGGAGTTGGATAAAGCATTCCACTTCCCTCCTTGGCAAAGTGGCACACAACATTTTGAATATTTATAATATAAATATCGGCAAAGATAAGCACTACGGACAAGAGCATTAACGGGCTTAATTGTGAGCTTGATTCCAGTAATATGTACTTAAATCTCGACCTCTTTTATGACAAGGTCTTAAATAAATAGAGATCAACAGGTTTATGTAGTTACATTGACTTGCTGGGATCGTGGCATAGACAGTTGCCTACCCCAGCACTTGAAACACTCGCGCGCTGCTGAACAAAAAAGATTTGTTTCATTGTTAGTACAAATACAGCACAGTATTCTAGACCTTTATTATTATATTATAGGTCTATTTTAGAGCTCTGTTTAAAAAATATCTACAGGTCTATGTAGATGTCTATTTAAAACCCTTCGAAGCCTTCAGCGCAGGGTCACAACAAGATTATTTGATTATGACCTTTTGTAGAATGAAAGTAGTATTAGGCGGATTGTTTCAGAATTGAGCGGACAATGTATCGTATAGATGTCTGATATGAAAGACAAGACGTTAAGACTAAGAGATAGTTATATCTCACGTATTTATTTTGTTCTATTGTACTTGATTTTTATATGTGATCTTAGTGAGCTGGCCTTTTCATAGTATCCTTGCTGATTGTAAGTCCTTTGAATTTTGCATTATTCTACTAATACTTTAAATGTGGCAGTTTATATATATTTGTTACTCAATCACGTGTTAACTGTTGAACAGATTTGGATACATCAGAGATATAATATGTTCTGGATTTGGACATTGAATACATTTTATCCCAATAGCGTACCCATAGGATTCACGCGGACAAAGCAGCGGGCAAAAACTAATAAGGTGCAAGAGTTAAGATAATATTATAATATAATTGTTGTAAGATGATTATATTTATTTATCTAATGGCAATTAAGTTTTCAAGCTCAGTGCAAGCAGTCAGTGATGCGCACCCAGCCTAACGCACCGCGGGCACCTGCGCGCGCGCACGTGAAATGAAGACGTCATTCAAACAACCAGCGAGTTTTAATAGTTTCTCAGAATTGTTGTACCGCTGTATACAACACTGTGGTGGAAATAATCTCCAAGTTTGCTAACAAGGAGGCCAGGTGAGATGGACTATGGTACGTTCATACAAGAATCAAACGTTTGCTAATTTTCGAGGCGGTGTTGGCGAAAGCTTGCTTTTTAGAATTAATATGAAACTTCTTTTCTCGCCCGTGACTTGGAGCAATCAAACTCAGTTGCTAGGAACAGCTTGCCAGCTATTGGTAAATGTAGATAGTATTTTTACTTAAAAGGTACGAATCTCGAACATCTGGTTTTGATGACCGCGTAAAATAAAGTGATGGTAGTCTATGTGGTACTTCAGAATTTTTTACGTATACATATTTTGTTATTTTATATTTTTTTTATTCTAGCTCCTCTGTTGGAGACGGAGCCTATTCTCTACTGAGGGTGGGGCAGTTGCCCCATCGAAGGGGCAGCTCTTCCTCCTACTCTATCTAGCTCTTTTTTGCATGCGCCCTGAAAGTGCTTAAGAGTACATATTAGGACCATCTCTTGATTTGGAGAAAATAAAAATCTAATTTCATATTCGCGGGTGGATGTATATGCGTTTTTGAACGACCTTGTAATAACAATTTTTAATGGGTGTTCGAGGGCATATAAATCGTCGGTGTTGTCAAGCTATAATCTTAGTAATACAAGACTATAAAAATACTAAAATCTCCTCATTTCTAAAGCGCAGAGTACAGCGACTACAAGCCTCGCACTATACGACGAGTTGACCTGCACTCTTGTTCAGATTTTGAGGTTATAATAGTAACCGGCATATTAAATTATACAAAACTAATTTCACTGTTCAATGTCTTTAGATAGCAAATAAGAAAACGCTACGCTAGCCAGGCGACTGACGCGACACTGGTTGGCGTGCGTCAAAAAATCTGTACAAAATCAACATGTATGCATAGTTGTACTATGCATACATGTTGATTTTGTACAGACAGTAGGGCGCGACAGAAAGATGTGATGTTATTTATCAATATGTAAAGTGAAATATGTTTTTAGCCTACTTGTTTTTTCATTGACTTGTATTCGGAATAGTCTATATCAACATTTTATACCTATTATGTGTAGTATAACCACAAAGCGTAAAGTACAACCCAGTCTAGATTTACTTTTGCCTATTACCTACTACAATGTTTATGCATTCTCGCAGCATACTGTCTAAATGTTGTTATATTATGATATTTCCATTGTATATATATATGCCTATAATAATAATAAAAGTGGCATTGCGGACTTCATTTAAACCCGTTTTTTGTTTAGGTAGCCGGCTCTTCATAACATCGCAGCTAAACAATCTTGTGATCTTAGTATCGAACATGAAACCTCATGGCCAATTCTAGTATAAACAGCTATTAATAGTGCTGTAAAATGAAACAAAATCCTAGTAGAGGAGTTTAAAATAAATGTATTTTAAAGAGGTGTAGGTGTATGAATGCACTGGAGCTACAATAGCTGGTGGTTGGCTGGCGAAGTAAGTTGCAATTTCATAATTTCGCAGGAAGTGGATTGGGTAACCCAGCCTTCAATGTTTAGAGTGTTAAAACATCGATATAAGAAGCCTGCACAAAGTCGACGTGCGCTTTCGATTTGCAAGCACTAATGACGCGCGACAATACCCTCACTGTTTGTAATCGATTTCACTTTTGACTCGATAACAATCGAGGTATCTTGTTGATGTTATTATAAGATTACAATACTTAGTTCCAGTTGCATTGTTTACTATTAATTTGAAAGGCTTTTAAATGTTTATGGATAAAGTGCGAGGCTAGTAAGTTTCATGAATGATGATGCTTTGGTTTGCTGTTAGAGTATCCGTAGGCTATGATAATCACTTGCTACTTGGCGGACAGCAAGCTGCAACATCTTGGTAAAAAAACTGTGAGTTTCTTACAGGTTTTTTCTCCATAATTGGCATACATTCTAAAATGTAGCATTATAGATTTTTGAATGTCAGGTTGTAACCTCAATAAATAAAATAGTAATAATGTGATGCAGAAATGCTTCATTCAATGTATTTCGCTTTCCAAGTTGCAAAACAAGGAGTAAAATTCAAGTGATAATACTGCGTTAAAACTGTTTATTTTGTTGCATTTGTGGCTGTCTGCGGTATCTGCACTTATGACGGATTTAATTTGTAGGTCAAGTAAAATCTTATTATGTTTTTCTGTTAAGTTTTCAGTAGCAACATTGTAACTAGAGATGTGCTTATTAGACGGACATTCATTTGCTTCTTTTTACGTGCGATTTGAACCATAGTTGGCGAAATGTAGCTGTGTATACTTAATACACCGCTGCCTGCTACTTCGGGGATATGCGCTAGGCTATTACCGTATTTACGTTTGTATGTATATATGTTTATATACTGTATTAATGTACGCGTACCTAAGTACTTATCTTGAAGTACTAGGTACGGTTTTTGGGTTGGGTACATTCAATTAAAGGCTTTCCCCGCATTGTAAGGTTACTGATTAGATGTAAATGAAAATATGCGCGTAAAATATTTCAAAAGTTTATATTATAAACAAAACTTATATACTTTCAAAAATATTTACGTCTATTATAGACTCTCTATTCATTCAATAGCGCCAATCGTCTTTACCTCCGAAACTGCTAGACCGTTAATAATACAACTTTTTCGAATGAGCACACGATCAGATAATGTCATTGTTTGCTGTAATTATCGTATCGCTCTGTTTTGGTGTCATATTACTAGTAAAAGCGGAATTGCTCTAATATTTGTACAACAGAATGTTAGTAATATGATACTTTATAAGTAATTACCGTTTGGGCGGGGTATTAGTACAGGTAATTTAGTAAACAAGGTAGTTTTGTAAAGACCAATGTCGTGAAAAAAAGAAAATATAAGTTATTTGTGTGGGTCGGACTGCTTTGGATTTTTTAGCCACTAGTGTTCAATTTCACGGCACGCATCTGTGACTTTTTAAAGTTATGTGCGTATTAAATATTACAACTACTATTACTACTATTACTCGCTTTTTCGGTGAAGAAAAATATTTTGATGTAATCAACATGTCTGAAGTTCTCCATAATGTATTCAAGGATATGTCTGCTAATCTGCACCTTGCTGGTGGACTAGCTTTAGCTGGTGGACGACTTATGTTTAAAAAAAAAACAAAGCAACTGGGCTAATTACTAAATTATTATTTAATATATATACACAATAATACACATTGAGCGCCTCCTTAGTGCCGTGGCATCCGTGGCATAAGCTATGGTTTGATTTTAGGGTCGCGCGGCGTAACATAGCTGGTAGAACGAAGCGAAGATATTGGCCGTTAGATAAATGTAGGGGAGACCATTACTCAACAATGCACAATGGGACAGTACAGGTTGAAATTTTTTACGTATGATCATGCCTAAGTTTTCTAGAATATTCCGATTAGGTACATGATTAGGTAATATTTAAGTCAGAGGGTTGTCTTGGTTGTAATCTCATGTAAAATAGGAACTCGAATACGTCTGGTTTCTCGGACTTTCAATATCGCATATGCTGTCCTATTTACGGTATTAGTGCCATCCACCTTGCCTATATTTACACCATTATAATATAGGACTAATAGTCTTTTTGGTGTAATGGCTGGTATATATGGTTCGGAGCTACGAAGTTGGTGTTTCATTTACATGCTTTAGAAAGCACGTAAACCTTTGAGGCTGCGTCTGTTTTCTCTTTAGCCGTGACGAATTACCCCTATCAGACTGAAAGAGTGATTATTTATTTTCTAATCTATACTAATATTATAAAGCTAAAGATTGTTTGTATGTTTGTTTGAACGCGTCAATCTCAGGAACTACGGGTTTGAATTGAAAAAATATTTTAGTGTTGGATAGCCTATTTATTGAGGAAGGCTATAGGCTATATAACATCACGGCACAATCCACAGGGCCGGCGCAGTAACGATAAACGCGGGTGAAACCGCGGGAACATTTAGTATAAGAATAAGTTTCTTTTTTACACGATAATGGTTGCAAACTTTCATACGGCTCATCTACTGGTAAGCGGTTATCGTAGCCTATAATTGCTTGTACATATTCGCGCGTTGCCGACTCTAAAGAAATACAAATATAGAAGGACGGAAAGGAATGAGTTAGGTAGATATGTGGGCCTCCAGAATGTTTATTTATCGGACATCAAGTAGCAACAGTATCACTTCTTTTGCAGCAAACTTGCCTTAGGCTAATTTGTACCATTATCAAATATTCGGCAATGAAAGGCCTCTCACTCAAATGCCTTTACTCTAAGGCCCTTCGTACACAAGCCTACGCAAATCTTCGATACGCGACGATTTTGGTCTCTAAGCGACTACCGCAATACAAATTCATAGAGGTTCGTACACAGGTACAAATGTCGGCGACGCGTGCCTGTGTACGAACCTCTATGAATTTGTATTGCGGTAGTCGCTTAGAGACCAAAATCGTCGGGTATCGAAGATTTGCGTAGGCTTGTGTACGAAGGGCCTAACTGTTTAAAAACTGTATGTTTCTATTCCGATTCAGATTGTACCTATACTAACAACGAACCTGACTAGACAACACACACATACCCACCCATCCTCACACACAAACAAGTGCACAAAGATTATTAAATTATAATGTGACCCTCTCGTTGAGGTTAACTCGGGTAATTGGAGATCTAGCCACCACGACTGATTGTTATTGGCCCTGATGCCACTGTAGCCGGCCATTTATTGACCAGACGAGATTCTTTAATAATAAAGCTGGAGAAACAACGCCCGTTTAGTTATGCAGGGATAGGCAGAGGAGTGGGTCTTATTTATTCCGTTACATATGATTTTACGTTTTGAATAGTATTACTACGATTGGTTTGTACTGCACATTGCTAAATTCTAAAAATTTACATGTAGTATAGTGTCACGTTTCTATTCCGGAAGTTAGATAGAGGTATATTACACCCACAATTCGCTAACTAAGATTTTAGGTTTCATGTAATGACAGAGAAGCCTTATACTGTCTACCAGGTTTAAATCTAGGTTCCAATAATACAACTTTGCCCGATCCAGGAATCGAAGCAGAGACCACATCCACATCAGATATATTCGTTACTAATGCGCCAATGAAGAAGTTTACTTTTTTCAGTTTTGCTATAGAATCAAGATCGCATTCAAGCACATGAGCCAGCTGGAAATATTTTACGGTTACTGTAAGCTTATACATATAGACGCTTGCAATATCAAAACTTGCACGCAAGCGATGCGATGCGCTGCTATCTCTTAAAAAACAATCTCTGTGCAGTCAGCTCATCTAAAAAAGTTCAACGGTAATAAGTAATTGATTTTCTGTAGACTAAAGGCATTTTTCTAGCAGAGTTTTCTTAATTTCCAGGCTTAAGTGAAAATCTCGCTTTTCCTAACCTCTTGGAAAAACCTAATAACACTTTACCTATCTGTAAATTGAGTCTAAACAGTTACGTAAATGTTATTATCCTGTATTCTATGCAATGAGACACAAATTTCAATCCGGTCTTCCAATTTTTTCTTAACTAAATTATTGCACAACATTGATGGAGGAAATCTCCCCACACGCTAAACAAATTTAAACGAGAAATTCTTTGTTGGTCAATATTCATAATTGAATGGTTTCAAAAAGCACTCGGAGCGATTAGTTGTCGCCCTCCACGCAGAAACTTGGCGACAGCAGTGGCGCCCAACAGTGGGCGACTTTAGTTAGCATCAATTTTATTCTTTTTATTTTCACTTTTTACGTCTAGAGCTAAAAAAAGAGGTCTCTGGTTCACAATTAGTTTTACTTGAGTATGACTTCCGAATAAAAGCCTAAACTTACTCTTTATAAGTTGTTTTTAATTACCTTAGTAAAGAGTGTCATGTATACTGTATACCCTGTACCTATTACTATTTGAGAAATACTTGTTGAGACTAGTGTATTATGATGTTACCGCTAATAATGTTTATTGCCGGTGTTTATTATTTATCTGATAATCCTATGGCTTATCTGCCAGTAAGACCAGTAAACAATCAGTGAAAGGCATAGAGGCAACGTAGGTTCTTAACGTAGTGGAAGATACGTCTGTAGAGAAGAATTTTGTAGCCGCATAACCTTGCGTTGTATTCTTAGGGTGAGTTTGATGTTTAGAGCTAGATAGTTTTCGCCACGTACCTATGTCTTAGAACCTTCTACTGGGCACATCTCCAGATTCCATGCTGTTACTAATATCTTCTTCTTCGTGTCAATGTATGAACACCCTTAAATTTTGTCTGCCCAAAATTCCACCACAGCTACGGCATCGTCCGTTGCTCTCCACAGATCCTCCACAGGAGGGGCATATTGGACAAGAGAGCAAATGTGGCATAGTTTGCAGGGGAGCTCCACAGTCACAGCGCATTTGCGACTGGTCCGTGTAGCCCCAATTTGTCATATTGTTCTTGTATAATACCTAATATCTTAACAGAAACACCCAATAACACTGCCTATTTGGATATTGAGCCTAAAAAATCAGCGTAAACATATCCCAACGAGGCAGTATAATAGGATAGCACGCATGAAGATTGCGCACCCCAGCACTGGCCGGCAGCCGCCCGCATGCGCTGCAGTAACACGGCAATTATAATAACTCGCCACGCCATCCGTTTGGCAGCCATTACTGTCCGCACCGTCACTGTCCCGCCGTACCCTCACCACCCTGCTAAGTACGTCAATATTTTGCCGTACTATATCCTTTCATTAGTGTCATGACAACTAGTCTATACTGCAACAATAGCTGACGCAGTTGTCTAATTTGATTTCCATGTACCGTTTTCTGCTTAATTGTATTTATTATTGTTTTTAAAATTATGTATGTATGGAGATTCAAATAAAATATTTTTCTTTCTTTTCTTTATTTCTTTCTACTGGGGTCGAGCAACTGCCTCATTGGTTGAATGTCCGTAGTGCTAATAGTGAGTCGGTTCGATGGTAGTCTTTTGTTGATTGCTTTATAAATTCATACAGAGTCACAAGCCTAGGAGCAGGCAGATGTGTTTTATTCCCTAGGAATATTGATATCTTTGTATAGTTGGTATCATAATCAATGCGATTTTAACAAAGGGCAACCACAACATGAACCAATAACTAATTAACTAAACATAAAATGTAACTTTAGTAACTCTAGAAAATCCACTATGATGTTCATACGTATTACTTTGTGGCTTAAATAAATAATTTGGTTTTGCCGTATTTGAGGCAAGAATGAAATCTGGAAAACGTTGTTCCTGACGTTTTTACGTTTTAATGTAATTCTGAAAACCTCTGTGATACGGGGAATACACAAGTGCAGGAGTTTCTTTACACAAATATAATAGAAGCAATAGTTACGGTCTATTTAGACTCAACCCTACCGTTCGTCGTGGTGGTCACTACTCACTGTCAGCGGAACGAATCGCTTTAACCACACTTTGCTGGCTAACAAACCACTGAATAGTTGAATGTGTGGTACAAGACATGTGTTGAATGCGAGTTTTTCAGTATGCAACTGGTTCACAAATAGACTAGGTCTCTGGTCTATTCGACATCTAAACGCATTTGTGTTGTTTTCTGTGTATTTTTTAACCTTTTTTTATAGTGACACGGCAAAGTGATTGTAACGGACCTGATGGAAAGCACAATTACAGTCCAGAGACAGTGACGACGAGGGGAAGATAGATGTCTTCAAAATGTTGTTAATGAATGAAATAAATGTATGTTGATTCCGTGTGTTTTTTCGTTACTTATTCTAGGAGTGATCTAATGCAGATATATGGGACCTATATGTATGAAAACAAAAGTATTTTCCATTCAAAAAAGTTTTTGTAGCGCTGTGACGTCTTTATTTTAGCTAGTTCATCTATATCTAAAGGCAATAAAATATATTTTATATTCTACTAGTTATCTCTCGGGAACAGTCCATTTTTCTGGATAACAGGTACCTATATCGGTTTCTGTGCCCTTGACAACGTGTATGCGAAATCGCATGATGATCGGTCGAGTAGTTAAGGCGTGAAAACGTAACAAACAAACTCACACTCGCATTTATAGTATAAGTTAAGTTTTTCGCTTTCGTACATACTCTGTCCCACCAGCTATTTTACCCCTTTATTCAGGGTCACCGCTGAGAGCATCTTCAGTTAAATAGTTTATAGCGATCGGGTCACGACTCACACTGTGTCTCCTCAATTAATAACAATCACGTCGTATTTACCACATAAATCAACATTAGATTAATTATTTTTAACTTTTATATGATCTATGGTTTAATAATAAAATTGTGTTTAAAGTATTTAATTTTAAAATGTTTGGGTTTTGGGGTTCTTATTAGATGACAAGTATTGACGAAAATGTGTACTGATAGTAATGGAAACGTGTTGTCCTTCATAAATGCGTAAATGATAATATTGTCTTCTGTTTACGCGAATGTTATTCATTGAAATTAAACTACTATATACGGATTTTATCGCGTTATTTATTTGACACTTTATTACATAATTTAGAAACTGTTACACTATTATTACTATAAAACTTTACTAACTTTTAAGCTAATTAAATTATTGAAACTATTAAAATTATTTATGTTTATGTTTACACTTTCCCCGACGTTCTCCTCCCCGTGACCATGGCTGCTGAAAAGCAACCGAAACGTTGGGGAAAGATAAAATTAGTAAAGTTTAATAGTAATAGTAGTGTAACAGTTTCTAAATTATGTAATAAAGTGTCAAATAAATAACGCGATAAAATCCGTATCATCATCATCATGTCAGCCAAAAGACGTCCACTGCTGGACATAGGCCTCCCCCAAGGTTTTCCACACAGACCGGTCTTGGGCCACCCGCATCCAACCGTTTCCCGCGACCTTTATCAGGTCGTCGGTCCACCTTGAAATCCGTATATAGTAGTTTAATTTCAATGCGCAAATGATCTCGAAGATTTGTGATATCTGACAATCCGGACTGGGCAAGCGTAGTGAACTATGGTTTAACCCTTCTCAGACTGAAAAGAGGCGCGTGCCCAGCAGTTGGACAGTTTATATACAGGGCTGATATTATAAACCTTACAATTGGGACAAAATTATAGGCTACCATTGCGATTAAACATCATGTTCGATCAAAAATTTTATGATTGTATATAATTACGTCAAAGCTAATCGGTATTTAGGAGCGTAAGTAAGTAGAAAGAGTAGCGATAGTGTATTGGAGAGACCAATGATCTGCCACGTAGGGGTCACTAGCTCAATTATTCAGCAAGTATACCTTTTAATTTACGAAGTTATGAAAAAAGTTCTTCATTAACCTACAGTTATATAAGTTCTGTGCCCAGTAAACTGCACCAATGTGCAGTTTACAGAGTTCATGATTTTATTATTTATTTAGTAGCATTACTAGGTAGTATTGAGCCTGAATGCCTAAGAATTAATACGAATTGTGACACCCGAATTACGCCAGCAACTTTCGGTTCCACAAAAAAAACCATGCCTATTGCAGTTTACAGATTTCGTGCACTCATAAACGGCCACAACAAAGCAATCAATCTTTTTATTTCAAATTTCGTATAGGTAGGTATATGTATATTCATCGCCAATAAGTTTAATGAATACAAAATGGACGTCAACAAGAGATATAAACGGGATGTTATTACTAAATATATACAAATACGGCGCACTTGTTGTACAATAGCTTAATCTGGTTAATACAATTTGTTCACAAAGCACACATTGTGTGGAAGAATGGTCTTATTGCCGCGACGGTCAATTGGACGGCAATGGACCCGTATCACGACGAGAATGGACCGACCATCAGTTTGTCTTGTAAGTACATTTGATTTTAGAACCAAGATTTGATTTGAATATAAACTCTTTCGTGCTTTTAACGTATGTATTTAAAGTTTTAAATGGCTGTATAGACGAAGCCCTTGCTTCATTTTTATTGATATTTTATAAACATTTATTATATGTTTAATTTTAAGCCCTTTTGTATGAGGTATTCAAGATCGAGTACCTTTCGTCTTCTCATAGTTAGAAAAGAAGTGGAGTACGTTGATTGAATCAAGAAGAGGTAATTGAATTGAAAAATTTATTTTTAGAATTATTGACTAAGGTAAAAATGACAGTAAATATGCCTCTTGCTATGCTCTCTTATAAGTATATGGTATGCATATGTTAAAAAGAGATACATCTCCCGCACTAGAAATAATTCCTTTGTCGGGGGGACTTAACAAAAATTCAAACAACGATCACAAAAAACACCTAGATTCGTAACAACCATTTGTGGATTACACAAAGTTTTGTCCCGTGTGGGATTCGAACCCACAACACTCGGCGCAGTGGCAGTGGTGAAGCGACCACTTAAACCACTACGCCATCCGTGCTGTCAAATATCTATAGTAGTCTCACATAAACTTAAGCCACAATACTAAAAACAATTTCCATTGAAAACTGACATCAACATAATAACAATATTCTTACTAGCAACAATTAGTTAATACAAGCTCATGTTGCTCCTCACAATATAATAATTTGTCCCTCTGTCCCTCCGGCCGCTGCCCTCTGACCTCCCGCATGCCTCGCCACGTACGACTTTACGGGAATCTACAACTATTTTATTGCTACTTGTTATTATTTCATATTGTTAGGCTGTGGGCACAAACCGCACAGAGTATATATTTTTAGACATAACTTCTACTTACCTATAGATGAAGTAATGCCTAAAATATATGCTTCTAGATTATGCCCGCGGTTCCACTCGCGAAAATGGGGGTTATTTCAATTTTCTGTACCTTGGGAACAGTATTTTTTTTGGATGAACGGTAGTTTATATCCTTTTCTGTATCCCTGACATAGTGCATGCGAAATTTCATGAGGATCGGTTGGGTAGTTATAGCGTTAAAGAACAATGTCACATTTGCATTTATAATATTACTAAGGGCGAGAGAATTGAAAAATAGGTATTTGTAAAATCTATTGCTGTCGCGCAGTGCCATGTATAGTATCATGAGCGCGATAGAGACAACTGCAGCTTGGACCGAAAATACCTATTAATAGTACACAAAATCAATTTTTCGTAGTCCTCTGATTCCTTCTCCAAAACATGACCGATTTAATTACTTTTCCATTAAAAATTAAAGAAAGACTTTGCCCGTGTTCTTATGTTTGCCTTTTTTATATAATCTAGTCAAATTTGTTTTTTGGATGTTTGATAACAGCGAAAAATCTAGTAAATTTTTGAGGTTTTTGAAGACTAATGTCTCTTTTAATAATTAATTTATGAAAAAAAGGAAAACATAGGGAAAAAATTATTGCACTACTGGCATTATCCAGGGAAGAAACAGGGGACTACGTTTGTATGGAAAAACGGCCCTTGTGTTTCCTCTTAAAAAACAAATAGTGAATAGACTTATTCGGTTTTGTGTGCGTTTGTGCACGCTTAGCTTCACAGGCAAAGGCTGAATCAAATTGGATGTGATTTTCAGGTATGAGAAAACCTTTAATTAAATTGTAGTGGTTGTTTCACTTCATAAACATATTGTTTTCAATCTTTAAACAGATTTAAATGTTTATGGAAAAGTGCCTAAGGATTTCTGCTTGAAACAAGCACTACACGCATATCAAAAGTGTAGAAATAATATCCTATTCTTAAGTCTTTAGGGCAAGGATTTTCTTTGTGTAGTTATCATAATTTAGTGTTAAAACTTTAAATACATACGTATGATGGTATCTAGTTTTCTGATATTTAAACGATTAGTTGGTGTGTTACCTTAAGTTATTAAGCCGATTGCCGTCTTATATTGAAAAAAAAAAAGTTATATTGGCAACTTTTTAATACGAAAAAATATGCGTTTCCTAGGGGATAGGTATTTAGAGATGTATCTGCAAAACATTTTTGTAATAGGTATGTTAAAGTATTTCAAACCGCTTTTATCGCTTCCATTGCTCAAGGGAAAAAACTATCCCACAGGAACAGTACATATAAATTCAATTTATGTATAAATTGCATATGCCCAAATTAGTCAATACATCGCAACAAACAAAATTGTTTTACAATGAAATCTGTGTGCACCGTCCCTAATATAATAAAATCTATTGACACAAAATACCAAAATTGTTACAAATGGTGGCGGGTCGATTCCCGGTTTTGTAACATTTCTAAACAATTAACAGTCGGCCATTTGATTTTATTATGCGGGATGTTTGTGTACGATTTACTTGATTTTGTCTCATTTTGTTAAGTGGTGCGTTTTGTGTTCGATCTTGGTTTGTGGGTAAAATTTCGATAAATTCTCATGCAAGCAACAACTTCGTGTAACGAAGTTCTTGCTTGCATGAGAGTTTTTAAATGAATAAGGTTTTATATAGTTAGTTTAGTTATATATTATAGAACTGTTGAATGTTTTAAATACCAATACGCAATATATTTTTCTTTATGGTTTCATATAGTTTTTATATTACTAAGATGACAAAGAAGCATAACTTTTGCGTATGAAAAGTGGGTTTCGTAGTGTATGGATACTTGTGACAGAAATTCTACACATATTTTTTTTATTTTTACCTGTTATCACAAGCACGTGTTTCTTATAGTAGGATAATCCATTTGCATACATAGATCTTCACAACCCTTAATGAACAAATTCTTACATAGTTCCTTAATTGTAATGTCAATTTCAATTAATACTCGTTTTATTAATTGACTTGATATTTTCTACATATCTGGATCAATTGAAGCAATATTCTGGAATTTTAGTACATGTAAATTCATACTGCCTTTGAACTCTCTCTTAAACTCTTTCGGGTTCAACTCGTGGGTCGGAAAGATATGTTATTGTGTTTTTCTCTCGAGAAGTTCTTAGTCGCATCATGGTGTCCGAGCTATGCCCGGTATACGGCCATTGGCGCGCTCTTCTTTTCATGGGACCTAAAACACAGCTGGTGAAATGTTGGTGCAAAACGCCTCTGCAAACGCCTACGGGAATATAGGTGTCAGGCTATGTATGTGTGTAATTTATGTCAGCTATCCTTTATAAAATTATATCAAGGATATTTGCTAAATTTCATATTTATATGTATTAGCAATAATTTACAATTTGAGAATTATTTATGATGTTAATGTGTTTTTGATTTGAAGTAAGATTTGCATGTCACAGTTTGACAAAATGTATATGGCTCCAATTATGTAATATTCCAACTTAAGTAGGTACCTACATTTTATGCAAATAAAACTATTCTATTTTATTCTATTATGTTGAGAAAAATCGATAGCTAATTGTTGAATTAGCAATCGATTTTTCTATTGAGTTATACAGCCCTTGAGTGAGAACACAAATTTATATCATAATCTGCACATTTATTATTATATTTCTTGAAAATGTATTATTTCTTTATTTATTAACTTTTATTAAAAAAGAGAACTACTGCAACCGAGATAATCCCTAAATAGCGGGCCATTTTACAGACATTCAAACGATAGATATGCAGCGCACTCAGACTCGATTAGGGATCAAATTCACAGCACTGATAGCTCTAACAGAAGCGAGGTGACCACATACACCTCTGCGCCATATGTTAAGTAATTTAAATTTATTTACTTAGTACACATAGTTAATATTCCTAACATGGCGGTCGTCTTTACGCTTAATCTCAAAAGTGGTACAACACTATTTACCGTTTCCTCAGGAGCTAACAAGGAAATTAGTGCAGCGTATAATTGTGGTAATCATGTTAAATGGGTCGTTGGCAACAAGTTACTGGCGCGGTGGGCGGTGGGTTCGTACCCGGGCTGAACGTTAATTAGAGGTTTTTGAACTCTAAGGATACTTATGTCGGATAATTTCATAGAGGAAGATATTGTGTGTGTGCCGGTTTAATAATAGTTTTACCAATTATTGAAAGTTCTTGAAGACTGGGCTTTATTTTGTTTTGGCTGCGTGTGATTGCTGAACTTAGTTTCGTTTTCTAGGTTAGATAGAGTGTGTTGTGTTTTCCTGTCCGGATATTGTTAGACGGAGATCGATGTCTGACAAATACTCGGTCTGGTTCTATGCAATTTGCGTGGCACCTAAATATACCTGGCGATATGCGTGTGTCATACATAACCTTGCCATTAAGCGACAAATAGGGGTGATACTATAGAATAGAATAAATTTTATTAGCATTGATTGTAGGTACATGAAATATAGATGTTGACAATTTTTATGATCCTTATACAATCTACGTTGAATAGGCATACAACATTTAGGTAAGATATTAAAATTCATCAAGATTTAAACAATCACTCAAGAAAATGAATGAATGAAATGTTTGGAATTATAAAATTACGATTCATAATCCTTACTTCCTTACTAATATTATAAAAGCGAAAATGAGTTTATTTGTTTGTTACCTTTTCACGCCTAAACCACGGCACCAATCATCCTTAAATTTTGCATATATGTTGACAGGTGTACAGAAACGGACATGGCTACCTTTCATCCCGAAAATAATTACTGTTCCTGAGGAAAACAATAATAAAGTTCTTATGATAATGGATGGCGCCACGGGTCTTTCGAATCATGATTGAATTACCCGAATTGATTATCAAATTCTAAATTAACGCGAGCGAAACCGCGGGCAAAACCTAGTAATATTATAATATAATGGTAATTATAATTATATAAGAAATAATAATTAAAATTAAGAAAATAAATCAAATGTCAAATTTCTAGAACATAATGAAAAACTAACAGGCACGCAATTCCTGTGTAACGGACTTTACAAACATTCAAACAACGGATATAAACTGCACACAGACTCGGAAAAACTATTTATGGATTACACAAATCTTTGTCCCGTATGGGGATCGAACCCACAACACTCGGCGAGGCAGCCACTTAAACCACTGCGCCATACGTGCAGTCATCAATAATTTTTTTTTGCAATTTTCTAAATGTATTGATTTTGTTGACCCATTCAGCTTAGCTAAAGTTATTGTCAGGTTCACAATTGCACTTTGCGTAAATATAAGAGCTCTACTCTCTAACTGACGATCTCTTTTCGCGTCTCTAATACCTTAACTAATGCAAATACCCTCAGTTAACACTTCGATTATAACGTTTTAATCAATAATCTTGATTTATACACATGATTAGCTTCGTACCAGAGGGCCAGGTAGAGACGATTGAATTGTATAACCATCTCTTTTTGCTCGAATTTGTACATATTCGAATTATATCTGAATATGATTTTGCACTATGAGTTACGTAAATTATAATTATATATTACCATTTAATTAAACAACATACTAAAAAGTTTGATCCCAAGACAATTGTACATCTGGCATTTTCGCAAAGATCTCACATATGGCGATAATAATGCCGAATCTTAATATAATGTTAAAGGCGATCTGCTGAGTCACAAATCGATCGATCCTAAATAGTTTCCAGGTCAGTTGTTGCTTCTAGGTAATGTCGAGTGGACCACCACGTGCAAGTGTTTACATCTAGCGCCTGCTACTCATCACCGTTTTGACACATCACACAAGATCTCGTTACCTACAAAAAGTCTTAACTCTTGAAAACAAGAAAGTATAATTTACTTCCTAAAAGCATGAATATAAAGTCGAAATTTGAATAGAGCAAATTTGCGATATATTATATTTTGGAAAGAAGTTCATTATAAACTCTTTCAGTCAAAAATGTTGTAAATGCTATTTCAAGTATTTGAATTCTCAATCTTTTTTTAAAAGGATAAGGTTCATATTACTTTGTTATATGTTGTTGTGTTATGCGTGGACGCTAGTAAAAATGTAAGTAATATAAGTAAAGGGCGCGTGATTCGAAAGATCAAAGAGGTTTTGATCAATCCGCCGATGTGCGGGTTGTGTAGTCTTGATAGTTTCGCTCTAGGTCTATGTTTGATCTTTATGGCAACTCGAAAACTAATCGGCCTCGGTGGCGTAGTGGTTAGTGTAACCGACTGCCACGCCTGAGGTCGCGGGTTCGATTCCCGCACAAGTCAAACATTTGTGTGCATGAACATGTTTGTCTTGGTCTGGGTGTTTCTATGTATAATATTTATGTATTTACAAAAAAAAAGTATATATGTATGTTTATCCATTGTCTAGTACCCATAGTACAAGCTCTGCTTAGTTTGGGCTAGATGGTGTTGTGTGTATGTGGTAGAATATTATTATTATTATTATTATTATTATTAACATTACTTTTACTAGGTACTAAGATGCTAGACGTCAATTTGGCAAATATAAGATTACTTCAGTAAGTGTATGTAGATAAAGAAGGTACCTATGCATATTCTCTAATTTGCATACTAAGTTGTCCCGTATCGATTTTTTTATATATTAGACGCTACTGATCAGTCTTGTTTATGCTACCAACGAAAATGTATACTTAACAATGATGTAATTTTAACAAGTAATTTTCCTTTCAGGATAAGCATAATACCTTATAAAAAATGTTACTCAGATCTTGTGTGTATCTGATCATATTATGTGACTAAATTGATACCTATACTGGTTCAAAAGAGAGAGTCTTATAAACTTAAATATAAGATAGACAGCACAGACTTTGTTATAATGTTTGCCGTTAATCCTTTGGGTGCCGTACCTACCCACGTTCCTAAACACGAAATAAATTTCATCATCATCATCTCGGCCGAAAGATGTCTACTGCTGAACATATGCCTCCATCATAGGTTTTCAACCAGAGCGCTACTCAACCGAAATTTAGTAAAATAAGAAATAGAATAAAATACCACAGATACTTATGATGACTATCGGACTAGCAGCGATAGCTCAGTGGGGAGACCAACAGACTGCAATGCAGAATGTCTCGGGTTCGAACCCACGTCGCGCACCTCTGACTTTCGGAAGTTATATGACTTTTCGAAATTATGTGCGTATTGATGGACAATTATCGCCTGCTCCGTGCCTCGGAAAGCACGTTAAGCCGTTGGTCCCGGCTGCCATGAACATCTATGGCAGTCATTATTGGGAGAGTGTCGACACAAAAGATCCAACGGGGTCGAAGTGTCACCGGTCTGCACTGACTGGCCCCCACATAAGATAATATGATGACTATAGTTGTAATAATTATTATAATAGTTAATATTTAAGCTATTTAATCTTCTTTAAGTTATTTAATTCAATTCAGTCACGTTGTCTATCTGCCAGATCTTATCTTTTTCATGTAACAGTTTCCAAAATCTCCACACACGTATAGATTTAAACGATCAAGTAGTGGCGCGTGCGCATCCCGCGGATACGCTTTGATGTGGCCGATGTTTACGCTCCCAGCCCGCCTGTGTTTGCTATTAAACAAACCCACTCGTGTTCACCAATAACCAATGTTCGACCAACGTTGGCACCATCATGTTTCTGGGAAATATTGGCGTGCGAGTTCTTAACTGTTATGGATTAGGATAACTTTGTTTTTTAAGGTGTCTCGTAAAATATACAATTCAATTGATAGTAAGTTTGCCCGTATCCTATGGCGAAAGATGCCTTACACTACACACAATCGTCAAAAACAGTAACCGCTATACTGCCCACGTAAGGCTTAAGACTATTGATGTCCTTTCTGACTTGGTAAATCTTAGGTCATCCACTCTTTTTACAAATCCAAATTGGGTTAGCATCTACACTTATTTCAATACTCGTTATTCAGTCTTCTTTCACACCATTGTAGCACTCTCTTATTACACTATGCCTAATTTACTCTTTTAAAGACAATACTGCGATTAATAAAGTCTATCGGTAAAATAATACAAAAGCCAAAGACTACGAGTACTTATGACCATCGTTACTCATTCGTTATCACATCGGACATTGGCGTTAGTGTTGGTGTTGGCATTGATGTTGGTATAATCGAGCGCGGTGTTTATTACAGCATTCGTTCGGTTTGGCCCAATGAGCGATATTGTATGTAAACAAAACCGTTCTGCTTCCACGTTAAAGGTGGTGCGAGTCAAAGGTAGAAGCGGACAAGATCTTTTACTGGAACTTAAATAAGAAAATGGCTTAATTCTTTCAAATTAATATAAATGAGTCTAGATTTTTAAAGTTTTATCCATCCTGATAATAGTGACAAAAAGTTACATTATAAAAATGTATATACTTTGAGTATCTATCTATATTTTCTTATTATTGAAATAACCTTGCTTTCTTTTTTTTTAACGTGGGGGAATGCATCGGTGCCTGCCCCTCCGCGGGGGCGGGCGGAGGGGTTATGTCGGACTCACCCGGGAAAAGATGGAGATATCCCGGTAATACCGACTAAACCTACCACGGTGTTCCTTCTCACAATCTATGGCCGGGGCGCAGGGATCACTCGCGCATTCATTCTGCAGCCCCGGCAGATTTGGGCCGCCACCTAGTGGTGGCGGCCTCGTCGCATTTTTTATAATACTCATTCATGGACAGACGCGCGCGGAACACGATGCGCCGCCGTCTCGGCCCTGCTTCTGCACAGGCGATAGACTGCCCTAGTCTGTCACTCCAGGCCAGCGTTCATGGGGGCCGGAGATCGTTTAGCACCCGGTGCGTCGACTGCAGGCCAAGAGGCTGGTGTTCGCCGCCCGTTCCCTTTCCGCCACCTCATTAGCGAACATTACTACCTCGCAGATGGAGGCGGCGGCTACCCATGCGCTCTCGCTCGCGACCATAGACTCTACCACAGCCGGTAGCGAGAGGCGCTCCACCCCTACTGTCGTGACGAGATCACGACGCTCTTCAGCCCAGGCTGAGCTCTCTGCAAGGGTATGCTGCGCCATGTCTTCGGGGCAGTCCTCGTAATGATGGCACCGGGAAGTCTCCTCTCAGCCGATGCGGCATAGGTTCTTCCCGAAGCAGCCGTGCCCCGAGAGCACCTGCGTTGTCCGGAAGGCGAGGGCGCCTAAACGCTTCTCCAGCCACTCCTCCATGATGGATCTTACCACCGCTGGCGGGGCGTGCCCTGTTATTGAAATAACCTACAACAGTTACTAGGTATCACACCTACTCAAAAAAAATTATTGTGGGCCCATCTTCGTTCCGTAATCATATGTCTTTCTCTACATTTTCTAAAAGCGCTCTGGAAACTACTTTACCCTGTTTACGAGTGTTCATGGAAAACATGTCGACATTGAAACATGTCGAGTTGTGCTAAGCGCTATGAAAATTTGAGGTAGAGCATTTGCATTTGTAGCGAAGCTTTATTATTACTAAAGCTTCGCTACAAATGCAAATGCTCTACCTCAAAAAAATGTCTACAATAGTCACCCACTGTTGTAGCTTTTAGCCATACAGGTCAAAACTAGTAATTTCAGCAACTTTTCTGTCCTTCCCTGGAAAATATAGTGGAATACTATATCGCAAGATTTAGAGCCTTGTCATCGATAATCTATTAATGTACGTTAGAACTAGGTATTGAGTTGGAAAAGGAGATCATAGGGAACTGGGAGGCGTATTATCAAAACGCTTTCGCTCTAGACTTGCGTCTCGTCCATCTCGGCGCACTTCGTTTGAAGTGGCCCCGCGTTATTTACGTACTGGTTGTATATTTTCATATTCGCGGCCAGAGCATCCACTCCACGACTGATCCACTGCGAGTATGAACTGAGAACTGTTGCATAACATTCATCATTACATATCGATATACAATAACAGCGAGCGATTTGATTTAACATATTATTTTTTGTATATTATTTAAAAGTGTTTTGGATGTTCGATATTTATGGTTAAATCCTGGCTAGCACTGTAGCTGCCTCTGATTTTAAAAATAATTGTGTATTATTTCAGCGATAGGCTAGTGGGAGACTGTTGGAGTACCACTCAGAGATCTCGAGTTCGATCCCAAGGCGCGCATCTCTGACTTTTCTAAGTTAGCTCAGTGGGGAGACCAACAGACTGCAATGCAGAGGGACTCGGGTTCGAACCCACGTCGCGCACCTCTGATTTTCGGAAGTTATATGACTTTTCGAAATTATGTGCGTATTGATTGACAATTATCGCCTGCTCCGTGCCTCGGAAAGCACATTAAGCCGTTGGTCCCGGCTGCCATGAACATCTATGGCAATCGTTATTGGGAGAGTGTCGACACAAAAGATCCCACTGGGTCGAAGTGTCGCAGGTCTGCACTGACTGGTCCCCACATAAGATAAGATAAGATATTTGCTTATTAAATAGTTAATTATCGCTAACTTTAACGGTGAAGGATAACATCGTGAGGAAACGTGCATGTCTAATGGTTCTCCATAACGATCTCGAAGACATAATTATGAAATCTGCCAACACGCACTGGGGCAGCGGGGTTGACTATGCCTTAACCTATGACTATGTCAGGGGGACACTTTAATACAGAGCTGATATTATTTAATTATATTTTATGTAGTTATTGCATCCTTACGTTTGTGTCAATAATATGGTTTTACTTTGACCAGTATAGGTTCCTTATCGACGTTTTCAAAGCGCTAACTTTGATAAACATCGAACAAGAAACGCCAGAAACTAAGAGCGGAATTTTAAGGATGTTGAACTAATAGTTCAAATTAAAACTACATACAAAGTCTTACGCCTATATCCACGACAAGGTAGACAAACGTGTAATACGTATTCACATTTCACTAGTTATGTTTTGAGTACCACGTAATAGTAATAGTATAGACGCCAGTTAATTGCTGTTTGGATTGCCAGAATCCGTGCTACTACTCAAAATTATGTACTTGACAGAAACACCCAATAACACTTTTTCCGATCCGGAAATATAATCCCAACCTTATGAACAGCAGTCACATTGACAACCGCTGAGCCAATTACCCTCTGTCAGAAAATCAATAGGTAATAATATTATAAAGGTGAAGAGTTTGTTTGTTTGGTTGAACGCGCTGATCTTAGAAACTACTGGTTCGAATTAAAAAAATATTTTTGTATTGTATAGCCTATTTCTCGAGGAAGGCTATAGGCTAAAAACATTACGCTAAGACCCACGGGGGCGACGCAGTAATCATAAACGCGGGTGAAACCGCGGGCACAGATAGTCAAAGATAAAAATTAAGAAATTTTCCGGTACGGAAGCTACCACTCTAAAGTGAACTGGACTTGTCCTCTACCAAGCAATACTTTGTTTTGAAGTATTATAGAACGCGTACTTTTTTGGTTCTACTCTCACCCGTACAGGTACCACTACAACACGGGTTTTACCATAGATTTGTCTAATATAGGAATCGAAGTCTTACAGATATGTCACTAGAAATATAACTGTACAGAATTTGGTTTCCTATTTTTGCAAATAAGAAACCCAAAAGCACGTTTTTTGCATACCGGAATCAGACCTGTTCAGACTTATGACATTCCACCGCCAGGATTATATAATATAGTAATAACAATATTTCTAAAAGCTAAGCTATGTCGTCATATCTTAAGGAATAACTATAATATCAATACTTCGCGTTCTTAACGGGGATTATGGTAATGAATCTCGCAAGGTTTCCTTTACCGCGCTAGTGCTGCGTACTAACAATATTGAATTAATACCTCTTTTTACTTCTTATTGAAAGCCTTACAAGTAATCGCCATTTTAACAAGATTAGCACGCGTTTAAATATATTATTAATTTAAATGGCACTTGTAAGTGCGCGTAAATCCTAACTAATAATAAATGCGAATGTAACTTTATTTGTTTGCACGCTTTCACGCTTTAAGTACCCAAGGGATCATCATAACATTCATCTGGTACACGTTGTCATGAGTATAGAAGAGGACATAGGGTACTTATCATCAATAAAAAGTACGGTGCCGAGCGATAGAAAATTGACAACGTAAATTTACGCAAGCTAAGCAGCAGGCAAAATGTAGTAAATCATATATATATTTTTTTATTTTTTTTTATTTTGCTCGTCAAAATGACCACACTCCACCTGATGGTAAGCAGTCGTGTGGTCTAAGAGCAGTGGCCTCCACATCGCCCCCACAGTAGCCGAGGCGATGTTGAGGTCTCTACTTTGACGGCCTGAGAAGATGCTTTTTCACGCCCCGCTTAAAGAACCCAGGATTGAAGGAAGAAGGAAAGACGTGCCTTGGCAGAGAATTCCATATAATTGTATGTGGAATAGTCTTTTTGCAGATCGGGATAATACCTGTGTCGCTGGGGGAATACAAACGTTGCATCAACAGTCGCAAGGAATATCCGGACTATCAATGATAACACATATTTTTATTTTTGACTCGATTGGGAATAGTGGTTACGATGTTTGGCGTACTAAGGCAATTCCTTAAAGAAACTGTACTTTTGTGGATTTAGTAACTTCATGGACGATAATGCATATTTATCATCCTTTTTTATTTTTAGTTTATGTTTTAATCATGACTTGATTAAAATGTCATTAATTTTTCTGTACTTCGAAATGAGGTGTAACTAATCAAACTGTTGTAGTACTCTGCTGGACATTTTGAAATTTGCGTCACAGCATACAAACGCTTTTCGTATACCGTTTAACCAGTCCACCAGTCACCTTTTTAAGGTCTCTAGACTATCTGGAGCCCATCTTACGTTGCTTCTTGTTTGGTCTTCATTTTAAGAATCGTTTGCGCGAACAGCCATCGATTAGTCGCCTATGTCTACTTTTCTGCAAAATATATCGGTATCTTTATTCTTTTATTATATAACCATGAACCGAAGTTTGGCCCTCAAAGAAACTACTAGCATAGACTCCTGTATGACTTTTAATATATGGGCTAGCCTCAACGAATGTGTGTGTGTACTCAATATTTAATTCTTTATTGCCTTCCACAATATAGTATCCTTGGTAATTTAAAGCCATGTATATCCATTACGGACCCTGTCGGGTGCAGCATAATAGTAGTTATATTAAGAGAGTCGGTATGTCTTTATCCTTCTAGCCCAGCTTCACGCGTTCTCAGAATTTAACCCGTTAACTTATATTGTCTCACACGATTTTATGCATCAATGGCTTCGAAAAGGAGAATATTTCCAAGTAACTAAAATAGTTTGGACATTACGTATGTATAGCAACTGAAGAAAAGAAGATTAACTATAATAGGTAATTGGGCACTTAAATTCGTAGCGTATTTTACCAATATGTGTTTCCCCTACATGATGTTTGTGAAAACCAGCTGATATTGGTCTATAATGCTCAGAATCGAAGAATCAAACGATTTACTGCTAATTCAAATTGCCCAATATCCGATCGATGATAAATTGAAACCAGTATCACCAATATTTACATCATATAGGAAGCTCAAAGGTGTACCAAACCTCACAGCAACCATCAAAGAAAACTTTTGATATCGAATAAATCATAAACAAAAAAATGTTTATAGAACATAATAACGCTACGTTTAATGAATATTTTTCCAAATGCACACGTTTCTACGTCGTAAATCTGTCAATACAGGAGAGAATTTCAGCGCGCATGCGCGCCATGATGAATGTTTCCAGCGATCAAAGGGCGCGAGCGGACGCGCGGGCGCTGCCGCTCGATCGACAATCAAACGACGACTAAGTTCGTGTGAGGTTACGCTACGTTAGCGTTTTATGGGATTTTAATAGTCATGCTATGCCAATCGGTTCTTGTAGAACATCATAATAACTTTAATAAACTTCAACCAAGTCCTGCCCGCAATATTACTATTTACGAATTGACCGGGAAGGTTTCATCCAGCAACCAGCCGTGCTAATAGTAAGCTACTGCCGTAACCTATAGATGCTGGCAACACTAAGGATATAACTCGTACATTGCTAAGCTTTGCGTAAACCTGTTACGGTGCTGCCAGCAGAGATCTTTGTCTCTTGCGGTTGTGGAACAGTTTCACCTTAGAGAGAAAGAAAAGAAAAAACAAAAATACGTTTATTTGCCACAGATATAAATAAAACACACACACAGTACAAAGAAAATAGCTTAATATAAAAATAGAATGGAAAGTAAATACAAAAACGAACTTATACATGCAATCTGTGACAAATTGGTACGCGCTCAGCATATGCTGTATTGTGATCAATAGAGGTCCACAATAGAGCGCTGATTTTCAGTGCGGACCTTTGATGTCGCACGGACGTAAGGCTTCAGCACAAAATTAATCAATAAACGTTACCTGTTTGGTGATAGTAAAATTAATTCATAGTAATCAAAATAAAAGATCATAATAGGCACGCAAGCAGCATAACAATCATATGATATATACATATGTATACGCTATGAATGTACGCAACTTAATTTATCGTAATTTATAACGATTCCTGGCAGGAACACAAAATTGTTCAGCTGCAATCTTCTGTAAGTCTTATTCCCTTGCTATTCTCTACCTATGTTTCTTAATTCCAAAACATGTTGCTGAACCTGTAAATCGATCCTTCGCGCGCTTACTTACCATTAGACAGGTGATAAAAGACATACTATTACTTTATGCGATCATGAATCATCTAGCGTAATTACGTAACATTATGTAGTGTCGTAAGCTAACGCTGCTGGAATCGGCACGTATGATTTGTGGTCACACGAACGTAAATGTTATTTCCTATTCGACGCGTAAAGTTTTGCAATCCGGCCATATCCTGCGGTTTTATAATTACCTACAGATCTGGTAAACTGAATAAATAATTATGTCTTTATTGGCAGTAACTCAGAAAACCTCCATGTTTCCAAAAAATGAATCTTTGTTTATTTATACTTTTATTTATAATCAACAGTCAAAAGCTTAATCATCATTCACAGCCTTTACCCACCACACCACCCAAGAGCTTATTGTTATAAAATTTACAGAAAATAAAGCCTCAAATATCTGCGAATCGCTGTCGTAATTCTTTTATCATTACATACGATATAGTCAGAGAGTTCTACTAATTGTAATTAGTCCAGGCAACTCGAGCGTTACGGTACTCTATCCACAATCTACTGAGGTCGTAATACTTGCCCCTTCTTCTATAAATATATTTTCTTCTGTCCCACGTAATGTATGCCTCAAACGGTTGGTGATGCTGTTTTTATGTCAGTCACCAAGCTGTTTAGCTTACCAACTAGCCGCTCTTGGCCTCCATTCCTCTGCCGCGCGACAGAAACTTGGTTGCAAAGAAAACATCCATTCACGACAACCCATGAGCGGTGATTATCTCTTGCCATCTCATCGTAGGTCGTCGGCAAGTCTGATCGTTGACATTGCGATGTAATTTATGTACGCCAATCACAGTATGCAACATATCTTTATAATAATAATAATAATATCAGCCCTGTATTAAACTGTCCCACTGCTGGGCACGGGCCTCTTCTCACTATGAGAAGGGTTAGGTTATATAAAATATAAATCTGTGATTTGGATTTTGCATGATGCCGGAGTAAATAGACAGACAGAACAAAATTTGTAAAAGCGTTTGTTTTGGGTTCGTCCTCCAAATACTAAGTCCCAAGATGCAACAAGAAGTTTCCAAAAATATGTGTAGATACAACCAGCTAAGTTACGGTTTTATACTACTATACATAGTTTATATTAGTATACATAAGCATAGATAGATTATACCTTTATTTATGTAACCGAGATCATACAACAGTTAAACTATTTCATTGCTCAAACATTTTGAATTACTATAAACTTCAATTACAAATTTCGAATCATCAAAACTAGTACAGAAGTTAAAAAAACAACAGTTTTAATATAAAAATAATCTTGGATGATAGCGGAAACGATTGTTTACATGTGTTCAGGTGTAATGAAATCATTACAGGAAGTGTTCTGTGGGCACACCCGGATTGTTTACAAGTTTACTGTGGGCGCCTTTGACGCGCCCGTGCGTTCGTTTGATCGTCTACGTATTACTTTAGCTTGTTTTTATTGATGCTTTACCTACAGCGGTTTGAGAGACTTAATAGTTTTCGTTTAAACAGACTTGTGTTGTATTGTGGATGTGGATATTAGTTATTTCGGTTCATATTTCTTTTTTTATTGCCTCCCGTGGCAGACGTGCCGACGGCCTACTTGATGGTAAATTGCAATTGCTGTACATGATTTTGTTAAGTTGGCATTGTAAAAGTAATGCTGGTGAAAGACAACTAAGCTCTGGTTACCGTACAAAGGAATGTGGAACAGGAAATGCTATTTTGCTCTCATGTCGAAATGGACATTTGTCTGATGTCTGAAGAATTGTGTTCAACCCGCTCAGTCCTACAATTAAGTGAGAAATCAGAAGCATCGGAGTAAGACACGAATATCATAGATGGGACGGGTTGTGCAAACTATCTAGTTTGCACAACCCGTCCCATCAATGATCTCAACTTCTTAAGCCATCTGGCTTAGGAAGTTGAGGTCGCATAACCTACATACATATATCGCTGTCGGACAGGTTCAGGATAACTTTTTGACCTGAAAATAATGCTGAACGCGAGAACATATACACACACCCTAATCCCATCAATACCACATATTAGCGGATGAGCATATAATTCCTATCAAGAAGCTTTTAGACACCGTATTGCTACTGACAACTTCCTTACAAAAAAATCCAATAATCGCATGCTCAATGATCCGAGGTAAATAAATGAATGACGCAAATTATTTTATTTTATTACCTACTAAATAGGTACAATACTAATATAATACAACTGGTTACAATATACGAAGGATACATAAAATCAATACACTTATGTGAACCAAAAGTCTAATAACAACTGTACATAACATTCACAGCACTCTGTTTTAATTAATTAGTTAGGTACTTAGTTTATGCAAAATAAAAAAGTTAATCTAGCAGCATTCTTTTTAATCTTTCCTGTTAATTTCAATTCGTTGAATCCATAATTCACAAAATACGTTAACAAACAAATTAAAAACCAGTGATATCCAACATGCCAGTGTGAGTCACATTTCCACGCGGCTGCGCCTGCGCATGTCAAGCCATGCGTTATGCGTGACGAGGGTAGTCAGACAGACATCACAGATCGATCTACTATATACCACACAAGTATATATACCATATGTAAGTTATTAGTTTTTGTATAAAAACTTGTCTTTATTGATTTTCAATTTAAGAAAACTTTTAATGTCAGTTAAACCCACTTCATAATACCTGAAAAGCAAAAGCTATATCTTTTTTAATAAAAAGTATTAGCTTAATAGACAACACTATATTAGGCACACACAGTCTTTTAAATTATAGGTGCATAACTATCTTCGTTGACTGTCATCATCAAATTCAATTAAGAGATACCAGTAACAAATATAAAGTAGAATCGAGAAACCTTTTTGAATTTCTTGATTAAAAATCTCAATAACACATGTCTGATCCAGAAAAGGAAACTAAGACCTCATGAACAACAGTTACGTAAGCGCTCACTTGTAAAACATTACTTATGGGGAATACAGAAATCTATTTGCCATGGTGATGGAGAACTCCATTTTTCTTACATTCTAATAGAGAGTTGGAATTTAACCTGAATTCTTGCCACAATGGCGTGTTATTAGTGCTATTTAGTAGATGTAAACCGATAAAACAACGGAAGGCCCGTCTTTTATTCCGCTACATAAATATTTTCGTGGCGGCTTGATGGATCGGTCGTCGGTTCGGTTCCCGAATCGAGCTAATCTCGCTGTTTATCAATATTTTTATAATTATTCTTTTTGTGGTATTATGATAATATGATGTTTTTGTGGGAAATCTAAATGTTTTTTTATATACGAATTTTTGTAGCTTGTTAATTTGACAAGAACATTTATTTTAGGTAGTTTCTAACATTATGTATAACGAATAGAGATTAGAAAGGTTTACATTTTTATGTAAATAAAACTATATACATATATGTATAACTATTATATAAGTGACGTAGTAAGAGCGGTTTGCCAGGCTCGTAGCAAGTTTTCAGTTATGTGTGTAGTCGCTGTATCAACAATCATGTAAAAGTGTTATCTAGCCCTGTATTAAAATGTATTACTGCTGGGCACGGGCTTCTTCCCAGTGTGAGAAGGGAGAGAATTCACATATCTTCGAGAAAATTATGTAGAACTCTCAGACATGCAGGTTTCCTCCAACGTTTTCCTTCACCGTTCAAGCGGACGATAATAAACTATTTAGTGCGCACATAACTTTGAAAAGTCAGAGATGCGCGCCTTGGGATCGAACTCGAGACCTCAGCGCGACCGTCCAACCGTCTTCCACTAGGCTGTCGCTGTTGTTTTAGCGTTAAATAAATATAATTACATTACAAACAAAGTTCAGGAATAACAATACATTTTATAAATATGTTGATAGCCATGTATTGCCAACTATCCTATGCCAAAGACTATACAACAGTTGAGACGATTCCTGGGCATAGTAAATTTCTATCGCTCCAGCCTACACCGCGCAGCTGAATACCAAAGAGAATTGAACAACTAGCACGACGCGAAGAAAAATGATAAGAGGCCAGTACCATGGACAGATAAGGGAAAAGAAGCATTCTGAACACGCAATCGTAGTGTTCACTACACCATGCATACATACCTAATCTGACTTCTATATTTCTGTAGCTAGTATGGTTTTATGTCCTTCGTAATACGCGTAATAGCCTATTGCTGACTATCGACAATAGTTCAAGACTACCTACCCAATATCACTTTGTCCCACCCGGAAATCGAAACCGAGACCTCACGTACATTTCAAAGAAAGAACGAAGAGAAAGAAATCAGTACATTTTATCTGAATGAAGGGTACCCAATGTCTTTTTCTGTAGCCCTGACAACGTGTATGCGAAATCTCATGATGTTCGGTCGAGTAGTTAAGGCGTGAAAGTGTTACAAACAAACAAACTCATATTTATATTTATAATATTAGTAAAGGTAATATAAGTTAACATTACAAATTACGTTTTGATTTAGCCAACTCAAATATACTTGGGAATTATTAGACTACAAAAAGTAAGTATTTGAAACTTCACCATAACGTTAGAAAGAAAGAATATGCCTATCATATCTATTCATGGGACTGGCACACATTAACGACACATAAACATTTTCGTATGTCGCTTTAATCATAAAAGTCCTATATAACGTCTTAATATGTTCAGTAGTTTAAAATACTTAGGCCTAGTGCCTATATTTAAGAGTCAAGTCGTTTTACGTACGATAATTAAATTTTTAACTCGGTATCAATGAAAAATATGTCAATATTTATTAGTTCGTAGCTGAAACGACTTGTTTCTTGAATATAGGTTTGGCCCTTACTGAGTCTGTTATACGTTATGTAAACTTTCATTATCAATCGCATCTTTATTAGTCAGGTTAGCCTTTCTATACATTTTTATGATCGTTGCTTTAGATATATTCTTCTATCAAGGCTGCTTGTAAGTTCTATGAAAGACCGATGTTTCCATAAAATAGAATCAGTATTACCTAAATAGAGCGTTTATAAAGAGCTTGTTACAACAAGACCGTGTGGCCTAATGGATAAGGCGTCGGACTTCGGATCCGAAGATTGCAGGTTCAAGTCCTGTCACGGTCGACACTAGCTACTAACAGAAGCTTCTTTTTTGTTATATTTTCATTAATTTACCTAGGGCCACTTGCACGACAACTCACAAAATACGTTTAGCACTAAATAGATTTAAAAGATCGTGGCATCTCAGTCACCATCATACGGATGACTGCGACAGCACGATGTTTTAAATCTATTTAGTGCTAAACGTATTTTGTGAGTTGTCGTGCAAGTGGCCCTTAATTTATGAAAGACCGATGTTTGCACAAAATAGTACAAGTATTACCTAAATAGAGCGTTTATAAAGAGCTTGTTACAACAAGACCGTGTGGCCTAATGGATAAGGCGTCGGACTTCGGATCCGAAGATTGCAGGTTCAAGTCCTGTCACGGTCGACACGAGTTACCAACAGAAGCTTCTTTTTTGTTATATTTGTATTACGATTCATAAATTATAAGTGAATGTTTTATGGAACAATTACTCGTGTCCTGGAATCACATTTTTAATACCAAGATGACAATATATGACCTGCTAGATGGCAGAATTTTGCCTGATGAGTGGTTAACGTAACATATGGACGATTGCCACACTTGAAGTATAGCCTTATTTTCTATACGTTTTGAGTTGTCAGCGCATGAGATTCTAGTTCCCTAATTGACAACACAGCATTTTCTTAAGGAGCCTGGTAACTAAACACTGCAGAACACAACACAGAACTATATAGCTATGACTTTCTGTAAACTAGAGGTACATGTAGATTTCAGCGACGTCCTAAGATGTATTGTTATCTTTACAAACGCCGCCGGGGTAGCCCGACTCTACTTATTATATTTAATATAGTGCGAATACAACTGTATACTTATTCGTTTTTGATGGCCTTACCACTGAATTGATTTTGGACATTTAATATGCAGTTAACTTTAACTATAGCGAACGACATACAAGGCAACTATTACCAAAAAAATGCGAGCAAACTAATTAACTTATAAATTAAGCAAGTTAACGAAAATATAACAAAAAGAAGCCTCCATTCGAAGCTCGTGTCGACCGTGACAGGACTTGAACCTGCAATCTTCGGATCCGAAGTCCGACGCCTTATCCATTAGGCCACACGGTCTTGTTGTAACAAGCTCTTTATAAACGCTCTATTTAGGTAATACTTGTTCTATTTTGTAAAGATGATATAGAAACCATTTTTATAGAGGTTTTGACAACCTAAACAGTGCTTTATAGCCTATTTAATCTATCTAATGGTTACTTATGCTGATAAAAGTATACAAAGTTTTATCTATACGTATAAATTGTAGATAGTTTTGCTATATAATTGTTTGTTATTATATTATAATGTTACCAGGAGATTTTTTCCGTTTTCAAAATACTTTACAACCTTCCCTAGGGTTAATGAGATCTATTTACCGTATTGCAGCAAAGTTCAAAAGTTTGTTCTTGGTAAATATATGTTTCGTATAGTTACATTAGCATTTCATCCCTGTTCAAAAATTATTCCACTGCTATATTCTTAGCATAATTGGGCACACGCTTTGGAGTACATTATGCCAATGTTTACTTAGATCCACAAGGTTAATTAATAAATGCAAAGTATGGGTAGACCTAATGCACTACAGGTAATGCATTAAATCTACCCATACTTTTGATTTTTCAAAGCCTGCTTATCTTAGGATGCTTGGTAATCCAATGGTTTCCCTACTAAGCAATCGCTGCTTTTTATCTCTCACAATAAAAGTATAGGTATCCCAGGCGCGTTGCTGCATACTTCAACCAAACCTTTCGTGTTAGTTTTAGTTAATGCAAATTATAGGTATCTGGGAATTGAATGTATGAGTGCCTGCATAATTGTCGATTGCCGATTGTCGAAGCCCTGAGTTTGTGTCCCGGTTTACCTAAGTATCTGGGACTTATATCACTTATATACTTGGGACCATTAGCGTATCGCGGATATTATGTAGGCTTATTACAAATTTATGTTATTAATTATTTATGAGTCCAACTGCTACGAATTGAATGCCTGAACATTTGTGTTGTATCTTATTAGCGTTAACATTTAATTTTTGGTATATTAAAGCAGACAACTAATAAATTAATTTATACGCTTGTCAAATTTCACAAGTTTGTCACCTTATTATCTTTCGTGCTTAGTATTAATAGACACTACCTTATTACATTAAAAGAAGACTTAAAATACCTTAGCAAAATTTTTACGAACTGCAAACATATGTTGTTTCCCCAAAACGTTAGCTTTATGATGAATCGACAGTGTTCAGATGGTTATCTGTATGACGTATAGATGTCGCTAGCGGTGGGGGACTTTGCTCCTATAGTCTATGGTTTATTTATAAGTATTGATTATGAAGATATTCATGGTTGCTGAACATTTGATGGGTTGACAGTATTTTGGTTGTCAGGAGTTATTACTGTTGGTTTTCGATTAGGATGTGATTAACTTAGATTGAAGGTATTTTGATTTTTTAAATTTTATTATTGGTTGCGTTTGATGTACAGGCAACAGTGGCAAATAATGGTTTTAAAGAATTTGACCTACATCTGACAATACAGACCATTGCTTTGACTTGCGTGTTATTGTAAAGGTTATTTGCAAATAAAGAAAGTAAAATAAATCAAACTAAGTTGTGTTTGTGTTTATAAAAGTCAACATCCGCACTAGGTTTATACCCAGTGCGAAAGTCGGTTAAAAATATTCAAACAACAAAAATAAAGTACATTCAGACTCACTGTGTGGGTTACACGGATTTCGTTCCGTGTAGGAATCAAACCTACAACCTTGAACAGAGGAATTAGGAAGGCGACAACTTAAACCATTACGGCATCCGTGTAAGCTATTACTATTTTTTAACTAAACATTGTTAATTTATGCATGTTTAGGGACAAAATGTTGAACATTGTTTATAAAATATGCAAGCAATCACATTTATATCCGTTTCTGAACCAGCTATATTTGGCTTTACGGTATTTTCAAAGAAATTTACCTCACTGGCATTGTCTTTATACTGCAGTAAAAAATCAATATAATACCATTTATGGTAATTGACCTGTTCATTATTGTGAATTATTTAGAGATAGAAAAATTGGCTGCGTATTACACCTGCACTTCACCGACTATATCTTTTTTGATTTCACACAATAGTATTTGATTCTATTGCCGTCTACATTGGCAAACTTGAAGCTGTAACTAAGATCTTATTGTCAAAAAATCTAATAACACTTTCCTCGACTCAGCAAGATACGACCTCTCGCCTGGATGCTATAATAAGCAAAAACTTTAATGTAATATTGAATTATTTTTCGTAATCGCCATAGTACCTATTCGATTTAATTATTTTAGTATCGGTTATATTACGATTTGTAGTTTTTGTACCTACTGTAGTACTTATAATGTTCAAAATTAGCCCATTATGTTTGCTAAGAAATCTACTGAGACTTGTATATTATAAGTTCTGGGTTATTATTGTTCATGTGTAGGCAGTACTTTAATAAGACACATTGTTTTAACTTACAGTATCTTTTGCGGTTATCAGCTGTTCAAGAGGATCAATTTAAATAAATTACTATACGTTTATAGTTTCTTCTGCCTGGCTTTTCATGTGAATCATACTTATTAATATTAAATTTACAATTGAATTGAATTGAAATTGAAATTAAATTTTAGTAAGTATCTTGTCTGAGTCAATCACGGCATGCGGTTGACTGTCTGATATTTATCTTTGCGTTGTAATGTCTTTCAGAAACCGACCACGTATTTTGCAATTTGTTTGCAAGACCACCACAAGATCACCTTAGTCGGTATTGATGTTTAATTATGCAGATTATAATGTGTATAAACTAAATAAGGGAACAGGCAAATACTTGTTTGTCCTATACATACTATATCATTGTACATACTTCAAAGTTATTTTACACTTAACAAAAATAACGCGCCAATTGTTACAAATAAAGAGCAGACTATATAGCTCTTTGTCTTCTATGACTTTGAAATATTAGCTCTCGTTGTCAAGTTCGGAACGGCAGGCAGTGACAAAACTGTCCGATGTTCACGTCGAGAGTATGTATGTTATTGTTTTTAATTTCAAATTTTGTTTCTAGAACAAAGGAGATGGTGAAAAATAAACTAATTTTCAGTACTTAAGGTTGATGTATTTTGTTAAATATTTCATGTTATTTTGTTCTTGTGTCCTATTGTTGGCGAGTTTTCATTTGGTTATATTATGTAGGTTGATTTCATGGTGGTCTAGAGATTAGTTCGTTGTGTTTTCTACTTTATGTAATATGTCTACTTTGAGCTATTTATCTAGTCTACGCATGATCTACAATGTCAATATTAAAGTGGTTTAAAGAAAGTTCCAATGAAGCATTGCTTTCCCATAGTTATACTTTTCTAATGATAGCGGGGATCTATAAACAATCAAACAGCACACAATCCTAAAATATATCTATGGGTCACATATTGTTTTCCCGTGAGATTATTAACTCTACAACTTTTTAGTGGTAGGTAATATGGGTTCCTACAGGTATTAATATAAAGCAATAGTGTACAAATAATAAGTTTTTTGTTCTGTTAAACAATAAAGCAGGCCGTGAGTTTTCTTATTTTATATAATCACAACAACATGCTTCCTAATATGTCCATAGACTACATTACGTGACTTTAAAAACCTTGTTCAATAGTTACTAGCTTCGAACAATATACTTTCTCAAAAATAAAAAAAAATACTCTAATTCCATATTCAAAGTGTCGCGGCGCTCATTGTCTCTGCCTAATAAATATGGCGACTAATTTTGACAGATACGCGCGCGCTTCCACGGCGCCACTGTTGACTAGATTTACTGTTGCTCCAACCCATATTGTTCCACTTTTGTCTTTAACACGTAAGGAATTCAAAATAAATGAGCTGAGCTACTGATTTGAATGTCAATACTGAGTTAATACGGTTAGGTGTTTTTGTTTCTGACCAAATATGTGTTCACAGACCACCGAGCCTAATAGACATGTAGACTAACATAGACGTAGTTCTGCTCAAAGGAGTAGGTAGAGATCTAATAAACCTAATTTTCTCTAGTTGTTTTTAGTGCCATGTGATGGGGCGAGGCTGTTGCTGTCTACTGGGCACTGTTTAGACTTTGTGAAGCTATTGATAATATTCTTACAGGAAAATCTTAAGAACAGTTTGAACGACCCGGGCCAACGAGGCCGCAAATATAAGCACAAGCTGGCCACGGCACCAACAAGTAACCAGTATAAATTAGTAAAATATTTTTGAGTTAATCTAATTATTAATATCTAAATATGCTTCTAAGGATCTCTTATTAGGGTAGGATCCCGACTTAGATACTTTACGAAAGGTTTTTACACAAACTCTGACACTTATGTCAATAGATCAATTAAGAATTCAATATGCTCGTAGACAGAAAATTATATTAACACCAATTACAGTTTAAACCACTTATGAGAATTTAAGGCGTCCGGGTGTCAAAATGACTATTCTTCCATTAACCAAAGCCGACTTATCTTCTCCGTCTTTTCACCATTCCGTGCGATAGCACAGGATGGTGAAAAAGGCGGAGAAGAAAAGTCTATCTTGATGATGTTCATATTATGTAGTCTCACGCCTATATATTTGAAATGGTAGGCAGACGTGTATGACATCCACATATCTATATTACCTGCCTATGTTAGGTCCATATAAAAGAGTACGAGCCTATAGCCTCTTACCGAACATATTTCAAACTCCGTGCTACTACTGACAATTTCATAATAGAAATTCAATAACACTGCCCGCTCGTTGGAATCGAACCTGATACCTCAGGAAGGAACAGCAATCGCATCCACTGCTGCTGCGCTACCGAGGCAATCTGGATGACAAGATTAACGTATTTTAAAATGTATACAGAAGCTTAAGTTCTTTGTGGTCTAGGATTGATATTTAACCAAGGGATTATAAGTTACAAATACAACTAAGTACTTTTTAATTTCATGTATTAAAACTAAGAAAATCAAGTCTATTCCACGTCTATGAGGCTTAATAGTCTATGTCCGTGATAGCCAGACCACTCGAGAGCAGGACGAAGCGTTTCGTCTCACACATTGTGCACCGACGCGAACATATTACAACTAACATGATTCATGGCAATGTGTTACACAAGTTTTTGTCTGTTTTATGACCTTTTTATTTGTGTGTAATTTAAATAATAATGTGCTTTAATTTATTTTAACGCATCCGCATAAATTTTGTTCACGGTGTATTGTTGTGAGGCTAGTTACACGATCATTATTGTGTTATGATTTTATTGTTATTTTAAATTACTTGTAAGATGGTTATTTATAAGATTAGAGGTTGAAAACAAGGAAACAAGTTGCTTCCATTGTTCAGACTATATGTTTTATAAAAGTAGGTATGTGTAATAAGTTTTATATTCCAAAGATTTTCTTTCGATATAGTAGGACCATGCCGTTTATATAGGTACTATATTTTGTTTAACAAAGCCTACCTTGTTGATTTAATGAAGTGTGTGAGATTTTTATTTCGATTATAGGTTCAATAAATGTTCTTAAATGCTCCTTTAAGACAAGTCTGAGCAGCAGGAAGAAAATTAGCATTATAGATGGCGCTGACGATGATCCACTATTACATGAGAGCTAAATAGAACTGACGAATTGTGGGTGTGATATTATTCTGCTCATGTTTTCGCGATGTATACGTTCGAATGAGACGAAATAATACGTGCTTAGGTATTGTTATCATTGATAAAGTCTACAGATATTTATAAACATAATAAGAATAATATTGCAATTAAAAGTGCGACATTATATCAAAACAACAAAAATATAGATATCACTTGCATTTTAATAAAACATATAAAGTAATCAATTCAAAGTCAATAGAATCCCTGAAGCTTTGCAATTTAATTTATCCCTCTCATTGTAATTTTGAACCTTATTGTAACACTTTTAGAGTTCTGTTTTGTTTAAGTTGATTGTATGATGTATAAGGAAGGTAAGGGCGAGTTCACACTCTCTCGTGTCGTGCCCGCGGGCAACAAATCGCGCGACACATAAGTGCGCAGACGCACGCGGCGACGCTCATTACTTATTTGATTTATAACGATCGAAGATTGCGAACAACTCGTTGAACAACCGTGTTTTCGGTAACAAATGTTTTGGTTTGTTGTTTTGTAATGCTTGTTAATTAAACGTGTGTTCGGTTTACAAACTCGCAATTGTTTTTGATTTACCTTTTCGATTAAATATTATCTTTCTTAATACACTCATCGCTATGAAATGCTGAATTTAGAAGTAGATATTCAAGTAATTACCCAAATAAAATAAACATATTTTATTGATTGATTTGTAGTTTCTGCTCGTGATAGCTCGCTTCTGATCCCAGATCCAAGTATAGATGAACTTTACCGGCACGAAATTCTCAGAAGCAGGAAGCCTGAATGCATATCTGACAAATGTGGCAGTGATATATCTCTGTCTGACTTTTTAGCAATTGTTATCATATTATCAACCAATGGCCTGCACTATCAGTTGCAAATATGAGGGCAAATCTATAACAGAATACCAACAAGCTAGCCGGTTTATTATGCCTTCTAGGGACAATCTATGTATCGCAGGCCTTTTCAAACATTGGTATAAATGACATAACAACTATTTGTAGAATACACAATTTTAGTTATGTGTTTTAATCCCTAACACACACTTGTAGTAACTGCAAAGACGGTCAGTTAAGCCAATGCTATCTGTGCATTGTGCAGTCAAATATATCTTTTTAACGACATATTTTCCATTCAACTGCTGTTTTTTGTCAGCACTGTGCATCTAAAACACATTGAAGTCAATAATTTTCATCTATTGACAAAAGACCGCCCGTAGAACGTTTGGAAACTATAAACGATCCATTTGATGCATCTGGAGACAGAAGCTACCACTCTTGTAAATGGTGCGTTGCAAATGCAACAACTGATTTAGTGCCGGCGATTTTTTCTGAATGTGCCTTTTGTTAGACTTGCAACGCCATTGTCTAATATGGCATTGATTTGTTGAAACTTTGAACAACAACTCGAATTACTTGATTTGGTGTTACCACAGTGCAATGTTTGGAAGGTGTGGTAATCTAGTGCCACTGGAAAATAACGAAATTCAGTATAGATTTGAGTTGGTTATAACAGTATTAGAATGAAAAGGATTGGTTAGACGATAGGCCCAATGCGGGTTGGTCAACTTCTCACATCCTCCAGAACAGTATACAAAATTCTTAAACAGATAGGTTTCATCACGCTGTTTCTTTTCACTGTTAAAGCGAGTAATTAAATAGGCTACTCAACTAGACTAGACTGTCTTGTTGAACTCGCGGTAAAAAGTTGCGCATATCCTTGCCCCGGGCTTGAGCAAGTGTGTGTGTTAGAATATTTTCAATCGTAGCATGTCTGGAAACTTGCCTGATTTAAAGCAATAGGCTCATACCCGTATACATGGAACTTAAAAATGTAGTTAGCTTAAAGTGGAAGTTTAATACACTTTTATCCACTTCATCAAAAGGACCTCATACTTACATGTCTATCAATACTTTGTATTAATACAATTTTATATAAAAATTTAAATAGTATAAATATTAAATACCGAAAGATATAATATCTATAGTAATCCGATTTCTAATTGACTGAACTCAAAACCTGTACTTAGATTAAAGATTACTAAGTAGGAAATGATCACCTTATTGAACAACATTATGCTTTGCCATAGTTTAATATATATGTTTAGAAGAAATATTTGAACAATTTGTGTAATTTACTAAGAATTATCCTCAATCTACGATCCTACTCACGAATATACCTACATATATTCTCAATATAGGTATGTATATTCGTGAGTAATTAGCAAGCCAACCAAAATATTAACAATATTTGTGAAGCCTTAAAAAGTATTTATTATAAGTATTTAGTCTTTGACTATAATATGGCCAAATTATATATATTATATATTTATAGTCTTTACCCCAATGATCAAAAATAAAGCGTAAAATAATTTAATTAACGAATCGCTTCGAACCACTTTCCATAATCTTATCTTAATTGTCTGTGCTTTTATATGTTAAGTCCATTAAGAACTTGTTTAAGAATAAAATGGCTAATTTTGCAATTTATAAAACTAGAAGCTGGATTCTTTTTTTTTGCTTTACAACACATTCTGTCTCTATTCTCTGTGTCGTTCAGAAAAGCATTCATAATAATTAGTCTCGCTACCGCTACTTGGGTGTCTAACTTAATGAATTTCACGCATCTAATGCTTGTACCATTATATTTTTATTAAAAATTTTGCCTTACTACCATTGCAAGGCATTGTATGATTTTTACGACTCCATTTTCTTTGACTATGCTGAATAATTAGCGTATCGGTGTGCATTAGGCTGCATGATCAGTAGTCTTTGTCGACCTGTATGGTAGCTGATAGAAACAGTGGGTGGTAGCTATTGACAATTCGAAATTTCAAATGTGACTGCCGTTTTTCTTTTGTTTAGTTTGTTTTTGTTTTCTCAGAGCAATGTGCATCTATCTACTAATGGGTTTTTCAACACGAACTTTGTTTTTCAATATGGTCACACCGGAATTACATGACAGTTTTGACATTTAGTTTTTTTACATACCTATAGTAGAAGCTTGGGCAATTGTTACAATGTATTCCAATTTCACTCGAAAATCACATTAAATAATGAAAAATCACTATGAAAATGGGTGGATCTGTAAAAGTTACATTTCGGGATATTTTCGGTCAACATATTCGTCTTTCAAAGACCGCTATTAAACATTTGGTCAATAAAGAGTCGACAGGCTCGGTCCATAATGTGCCAACACTAACGTGTGTTCGACCAGATCGTTCAAGTGAGAACATTGCAGCCGTGAGCCACAGTGTTAAAGAAGATCCGAATTTGTCAATTCCTCGACATTCTCAACAATTGAGGTTATCCACAGCAACCACATGGCGAATTTTGCGTAAGGATTTGGCTTTAAAGCCTTACAAGGTGCAACTGGTGCAACAATTGAAGCCGATCATTCACATCGCCTTAGATTCGCTCAATTCATTCAAGAATAACCCGTTGGTTTTACTGGAAAATCTTTTTTTCAGACGAAGCCCATTTTCATTTGTCAGGCTACGTCAACAAGCAAAATTGTCGCATTTGGGCTTCTGAAAATCCAAGACAGATTGTTGAGAAGCGTTTACATGCTGAACGTGTCACTGTATCGTGCGCTATGTGGTCTGAAGGCGTGATTGGGACGTTTTTTTTCGAAAATTCGGCTGGAAATGCGGTTACGGTCAATGGATTACGATTAACAACTCAATTTTGGCCTATTATTGATGATATAGATATCGCTGACATGTGGTTTCAACAAGACGGTGCCACAAGTTACACATCCACCGAAACAATGAATTTATTGCAAACCAAATTTCCCGATCGCATAATTTTACGAAATTCAGCTGTTAAGTGGCCAGCTGGATTATGTGATTTAATATCGCTGGCTTATTTTTTGTGGGGTTATGTTAAAGATAGAGACTATACGGAGCCAATCGAATCGATTGCAGCCTTAAAATTCAAAATTCGTGAAGTGATTAACGAAACTTGGCAAAAAGTGATTAAAAACTTTGATGAAAGAATGGACATCTGCAACCGTCGTCGTGGTGGACATTTATCAGATATCATATTTCATTCATAATTGCCAAACCTTACTTTTTTAATACAATAAAAATTAGAATCATTGTCATCTAAATTTGTTTTATTTTGATTTACGAAACAAAGTTCTTGTTGAAAAACCCTGTATATACCTACACGTTACTCTTTAGAATATAGATTCAAAAAGACTGGTAAAGAAAAGCAAGACTCGAGGACATTGTAAAATAATATTATAATTATTTATGTAATTATAAATATATTTTGTAAATTATGATACCACTACAGTTTTAACAATATCATGACATAATATGTTAAAATTTTTTTTTTATCTGTCTGAAGACCAATCAACTCCAGCTTTACACCTAAAATTATAATTCTTTTTTGATACTGGTTTTGTTCAGAATAATGCAGCATATAATATTTCTCTTCTATTTGCGTTCTCGCTGTAATGAAAACTAAAGCAGTTGATAAAATAGAACTTTCTCGGCAATATCGTGTTGACTCTACGTGACGTGGTTAGTAAATCAACAGTTCATATTTATGTGGTACCTTCACATAACTGGACGCATTAATTCATGTTTCACACCTTAGGCTATAGCTACCGTCAGTCGACACTGCTTTCACATGCCATTTATTTATAGATCAACTTAGTAGCCTAAAGGATGAGATGCTTACATGGTCAAGGATTTTATTTCTGTCACGGGACTGTTCTATGTTTATATTTACAAAATGGTGGTAAAAGACTTTGTACTTAACTTACTTACTTTGTTTATTGAACACTTAGAAAGTCTACGAGGAGGGCCTATTAAGAGTAGGTATGCTAGTATTTGTATCTTCGATGTTATTGAAATTAAACTACTTTGAATGTACTATACAGCAGTTTATTTGAAACATGCACTGCACTGCTTTTAAACTATAAACATTTTCACAAATATCACTTTTCATTTACATTAGTTACGTATTAGACAGAAGATTTTTTGCATTTACTTTTCTTGATACGTATTCTCTTTACAATTTCTTTAAACAATACCATTTTAGAGATTGTTGTATCACGAACGTAGTAGCTTTACAATTGCTTTGCTTTAAATCTGCAATTCAGCACGCTGATGGTCTGCATTTATAATTTTTGTTAAGGTTTGGATGAGCTAAGTAATATGAATAACTTGAATGTTTGCCTCTGCATGTCAAGATCTACAAAATTATATAAACATATTACATATATTAAAGTAAGCAGGATCAACGGTAAATAATTGAATACTCATACATTTTTAGGCTTCTATATATTAGACAGTTGTTGTTTACTAAAACTATTAGGCTTTGTAAATTACTCTTGTGAGTATAGACTCTAGATTGTACCTAATTACTTCACACAAACATTTCTATCGGATAATTGTATAACCGAATAAAGAAAGCTATACACATACAAAACAATCCGATATTTCGTAATGTGTTTACATTAATTTTATCGATAAAACACTACTGAGATCCCCGCCAAGTGTAATAATTACACCGATCCTTCATAACACCTTTTTATTTTAAATAAAACATGATAATTTCCAATTTGCGTATGCAAAAGGGTCCAAGCATCAGCTGGGCCGTTTATACACTTGATTTACGTTGCCCCCCTGTGCGTGTTATAATGATGTCTGAATTGTACAAGCGTTACCTTTATTGATCCTTACACCTAACGTGAAGGTCGGTGAAGTAAAGTAAAGTATTCGGGAATGTTTTCTACTGTTTCCTGTCCCTTTTGTCTTGGGTTTCGAGGAATGGAAGCTGTTGCAAGTGATGGATGGGTGACAGTAACAGCAGTTGAATTTGTTTGTGTTTTGGAAGGTTTCTGGCAAAAGGTGTTTATTGTAAGAATGTAGGTAGAATCAATTATTAGTTGTTACGGTATTGCATTGTTGCATGCGTTGTCGGCTAATTCAATAAAAGTAAGTCGTATTTTGAGACACTTGTAGAATTTAGATATTAGTTAAAGAGGTTAGATATTAGTCCAAATATGCTGGTCAAGTTAAAGTTTGTAGACTTCACAAAGCATAGATAATATACCAAGTGAATATCTTTCTGTTATGTGCATTCTTTCATAATCGTTGTTTTTGTTGTCACTGCGAGTAATAAGTACCTATAATATTTATCATTTTGTAACAAGATAATATGCCTCGATGATCTGGTGACATACGTTCCCGCATGAATTAGCAGCCGATCATGAAATCCCAGATATTAGGTCGCCATAGTGTTATTAAGTTTTGTCTTTTAGAAATTCTCAGGGCGAGGATATAGAATAAGATAAGAGCTGCAAATGTGCCTGAATATCATAGACTCGCTTCCTAGTTCAGTCCTAGTTGGAGTAGTACTCATACTACTCCAACAGTGGTATACAGGCACCACAAGCTTTGTATGAGTTCAAATAATATTCCAAACTCTAAACTCATTAAAAGATATCATCATAATAATATGTATACATGTATACATAACCGCATTTCAGACATTATAGTGATAACAGTGATGACTTACTATTTTAACTCGAACGATAAACATATTTATATAGTAACGAATATGAAGTAACAGTTTCTAAGCTTATGAGCACAAAAATATCTTTGTTAAGCTGTTGTCTCTTCATTTATTATCTTTACAAGCATTAATGCATATGGCGACCGCTTTACACAAACCATTGTCTACACATCTAAATGTCCCATATTATCATTGATTAATGGTGAAACCCCATGAGCGGAAGCCAAAATACTCGAAAAAGTCAACATTGCGACCATTATATAATTACGCCAACACTTTGTCGGCTTTTCTAGGAAACATATCACTTGCACCGACTCCTGCGTCGCGGACCAAGCTATACATTAGACATGCGCAGACGCCGACTTTAACAAAAAATCCGCCGATAGTTAGCCATACACGATGAACGGCATCACGGACAAAAATAATAAAAACATCACAGTCAAAATATATGTTGACGTTACACAAAAAAAATTGTAAAAGAGATGTTGACTTTGTCTACTTTGTGACGTACCGCGGTCCACTCTCTACCGAATGCTAATTTATGTTCAACTTTATAAGTCGGTGTCAAGGTTGATATTTCTTTGAAAGGTTCGGGCGTCAAAATATTTTTTCGGATTGGATTCGAGAAAGGGCGTGGCTCGTCCCGAATGGAAACATTTGCCAATATTATCGTGAAAGGTCTGAACAGATGAAATAATTTATTTCCCTATGTCGCTTTGTGTCCAAAACTTTGTGCTTTTGTATATTTTTTGCGTCGGCCGCTTTGCTCAGTGTGGTACCGACATCTCATTTATCCCTTTAGGCAAAAGGAGGCCGACTTTTGACAATTTTGTTATACGAACTCGATCTTATTAGTACTGGCTGAAGATTATTTTTAAATTTCGTTGGGTTATTGACTTGCTTCGTTTTTTCTTCAGCGACGGGTTGACGTATTCAGTGGATGCGTGTTGACGACAATGGCATTAGAGTGTTGGTAAGTGATCCATCGGTCTTGTGCAAGCCGCCGTCGCCTGTTAACGCTAATGATTTGACTTAAATAAATCTCTGCTCTTTGAATAGATTATGATTATTCGTGTATTAATATTAGTTATTATGTTGTATGTCTCATATGTTTATATTTTATTTAGATTAAGGGATTTGTTGTACGGTTGCCTGTGCTGTAATGTGTATATCTGTTGGTGTATTCATTTGCAAGAAGCGTATTGTAGACCTATCATATCTATAAATGCTTTTGATATTAGTCACACGTGAGTTCACTGCACAACGATGATATCTAAAAAAGCGTAAAAAATATTTGCCTGATTTTTAAATCTATACTAATATTATAAAGCTGAAGAGTTTGTTTGTTTGTTTGCTTGAACGCGCTAATCTCATGAACTACTGGTCCGATTTGAAAACTTCTTTCAGTGTTAGATAGCCCATTTATCGAGGAAGGCTATAGGCTATATATCATCACGCTAAGATCAATAGGAGCTGAGCACCAATGAAGAATGTTTCAAAATCGGAGGGTGCTTTTTCCTTTTGAGAGCTTCCGCTGCGTGCGCTGCGTAAACAGTTAAAGTTTCGCAAAAATCATGTATGACAGAATTGTTCCCCTTTAAAAGTTCTAAAAAAAAGTCCGCGACAGTATATGTCTATCTTTTAAGGTTGGCTCACTATAACCATTTTTATGCTAACCAAATTTGTTCTAAAATAATACATTATTTGCGAAGGTATTATTATAAACATGATATTAATCCTTATCCAAATAAATACGTTATTCATCACAAGTATTTAATTTAAAATAAAATTGCCCTTTACATCATTTGATTTCAATGATAAGATATCGCAGTTTTAAAATAACATTGCAGCAAAATAATTACCCATTACAGACATAGTACAAACGATGTTTCTCCTGGTTTATTCTGCGTGACTGATTACTACTGGTTCGATTTGAAAAATTTTTTTAGTGTTGGATAGCCTATTTATCGAGGAAGTCTATAGGCTATATAACATCACGCTACGACCCACGGGGGCGGCGCAGCAACGATAAATGCGGGTGAAACCACGGGAACATCTAGTCCTTAATATTATCTAGTATTTAAATAGGTAAGTCAGTTAATTAATATTTATAGAAAAGCATAAAGTATTTATTGAGTTTAATAATAATAATAATATTCTACCACATTCACACAACACCATCTAGCCCAAACTAAGCAGAGCTTGTACTATGGGTACTAGACAATGGATAAACATACATATATTACTTTTTTTTTGTAAATACATACATATTATACATAGAAACACCCAGACCAAGACAAACATCGATGTTCATGCACACAAATGTATGACTTGTGCGGGAATCGAACCCGCGGCCTCAGGCGTGGCAGTCGGTTACACTAACCACTACGCCATCAAGGCCGACCAAGGCAAGTTTCTATAGGTACATAGAAAAGCATAAAGCATTGTGGGGCGGTGGTAGTAACTAAATGCGATTGCTGTACCTACATGAGATTACGGGTTTGAGTCCGGGGAGAAGTAGAGTATTTTAAGGTTTCTCGGTCGATAAACTCTATGTCCTATCGACTCCAGCGACGGATGACCACTCCTAAGGTTAAAATCGCATAGCAGGCCAACACTTGGTACCCGTACCCGTGACACGCCCCTTTCTTTGTTTGAGGTTTTTTACACTTTATTTGTTTACTGATTACAAACTCAACTGGTCAACATGTGCAAGCGAAAATTTTTCTGAAATGGTCATCCGTCGCTGGAGCCGATAGTACATTCAGCACGGAGTTAGGTATAGTGCCTAATTATATATGGCTGTAGACTAGCTACCTACTACATATGATCTGAATCAATAGCTGGCAAAATGTGTGTGTAATTATACACCTCTGTCTACTTCATAATATAGATGTTGAGACTTATGTAGGTAGCTATATATAAAATATAGGATAGTAGTGTCTGATAAATGTGTCGAAAGCTAGTGAAAATATCTACTTCAAATAAAGATCTAATTAAAAATGATTGACATTTTGGATAACGAACTTAGATAAAAAATATCGTATCACCTTCTGTTGAGACTAATGACATTAATATTATTTCAAGGTCTCAATATAGCATTTTTGAAAATATTTACCTCTAGAATAATTTTGTATTGTATCTGCGTATTTTAAACCCCTATGTACGTATTTTAGAGATATTCGGCAACAGCATTTTTGGCTAAAAATGTACAAACAAAGGATTCTTTATACAACCACCGGCAAAGCTAAAACCCCGAAGCCGGTAACAAAATGCAAACTAATGAACTAAACATTGAGTAAACTAGAATAGTAAAACTAACCCTCTGGGATTAACAGTTGGTAAACTACAAAGAGGTTACAGTATCCTCCAGAGATTTTGCCATTTGTCAACATGTTACCGACAAAATTTGCAAATCATTTTGTTTTTAAGTAGTGATGACAGTAAACAAGATTTTTTTTTTTTTTTGTCCAGAAGGTGCGAACTCGTAGCACTGGGGAGATTTGCGAGCTTTGTTTTTGTGGATCTGTTTTAGAAATATAGGTAAATGAAATATGGTTTAAATACATGTTCAATTTTGATTTATATGTATATTCACCTATAATACAGATATTAGAAGCATTTTATTATGCATTGTGTAGTCTTCAGTCTAGGAAACGAGATTTAAATCTATTCAGTTCTGCTTTGTTTGATATTTAAACCTAAAGTGTATCCTTTGTGCGCTGTTTTGAATACTAAAATATACTATTGTTATTTATTAAATATCGTGTGAAGGTCTAAACTTGAATATGCAATGAGATATAATAGTTAACCTATATTTCAGACATATTGATTTACACATTCACTATTAGGTACTAGGTATTTATTCTACAAAAATGTATTTTCCGATATTGATAGATACTGAAAAAACAGATACAAAGCAAGGTTTATCAGTCCATCGTGAATGAAACAGGTAATTAATAAAAATGCTATATTAATGTAACATGTCTGACCATTTACAACTAACTCACTTTATCAATATAAGTTCAAAGCACAGAAGAGATATAATTTTTATTATATATGTCAAGATGAGCATTTAAGTTCTCTAACATACACAAAGTCCTCTCGAGGTTCAAACTATGCTTCACATAAGCTTTTCTTTTGGTAGACTGTTCAAAATGATATTACGAAATTAATTTTAATTAGGTACAGTGAATAATGTAGTGTAACCTGGTTAAAGCTTTACTGTCTGCTATGTAGGTATTTCTTTTAATATATCTTTTTATTGCCATTGGTGGCAGACGAGCAAGTGGCCCACCTGAAGGATAGTGGTAACCGCTGCTCATGGACTTCAGCAATGTCAGGACACAGCAAAGTCGCTGCCTACCGTGAAAGAAGAACTCTTTTTAACGAGGTTTTCGTTTGAAGAAGGACATATCATAGCGCTCGGGAAACACCGAAGCAGGCAGTTCATTCAAGAGCTTGCATGTACGTGGGAGAAATGATCGCTGAAAGCGTACGGTAGGCATAGTGCATACTTCTTTGTTTTCTGAATTATACAGTATTATACAGTGTAAGTAACACTGTATAATTCAGAAAACAAGGAAGTAGGTTTATCTATATGCTTTCTCCTTTTATTTAAACAGATAATTGATATATGATCCATAAGTGTTTCGAAGACCCTAACATTATAGTTTCACTGTTCAACAATATACTAACATTAGTGGTCAAGTCTTTTGTTTAGTAACCTCAAATATACAAAAGCAAATGCGACTACAGCCGCAAAGTTACGCCAATAACGAGCTTTTACCAATTTCTTTGGCCACTGATCACACCACAAATGTCCCACTGTGCCCCACAAAGTCCTACCCGGAGGAAAACGACCACCATTCATTTGTTTCAATAGAACTCTCATTATTAAAACGTATCGTTCGAAGGCTCGTCGACGTATCCAAACCAAATTTCAATGACATTTAATACACCATCATCGGTTTACAACCGCATTGTCGAAGCGTGACTAAACGCTACGCATGGGGTCCGAACAAAACACCAAAACCACGAAAACTGTAAACAATCGACTTATTTATTGTTTTACGGCAGCCATATAACTTTGTCGCCGGAGAATGAGAGACCAATAATTTGTGAAATGCACCCGCAATAAAACCATCATGGACACTGGTGTGGATTGTCAAGATTCGGACAAAAAAGGCAATGTGCGTTTTGAATAGATTTGGCACGCTCGCAGCGCAGCGAGCGATTGAATCGGCTTTACCTCGCGTGATGAATGTGCGGAAGTCACATTTAAATCCCTTACAACTTAATAATAATGATAAACACGAGTCCCCTGTTTAAATAAATGTTTTGCAACATTAGCGCGGCCATTTCGCGAAAGCTGCGCACACGCAGTTGATTGTTGATTGTACAAACATTGGGATTTAGCGTGTTTGTCGACTTTGATAGATTGGCTGGATTCTAAATGCGTTAAATTACAAATCTTATGTTATACAGCGTTACGATTTCAAATAAAATTATTTGATATAATGAAAGTTTAGTTTCATGAATACACAAAATATAATAGATATTTATATTTATCTACCATATTCATTGCTGTACCTTTCGATATAATATGTACTAATTATAATGATTCCAATAATAGTAACGTAGGTACTAATACAGCAGGGTATACATATATAATACTCTAGAGCGGCAGAATTTTGGGTGCCCGACTCAATGACATTTTCGACATTATTTGCTATGTCTCATATCAGACATAATATACTAATGGTCCGTTCTAATATCTTAATATATATCTTAGGTAGCAATTATAACAGATCCTTCATCATTCACATACAATGTTTTTATTGAATATATTATTTAAAAAAATAAAAGATATATAACGTATAAGGAAGTATAATAGTATATATAAGCTTGAACATTCATGACTATAATATAATACGCTTGTGTGAATTTATGCTTTTATCCTTTGAAACGATCGTACGTGACAAAGTTATAACAGAACGATAGATGCAGTCTATATACTTTCTTACACTACTTATTTCACGCACATGCTCCGATTTTTCCCAAAAGATTTACGATGCATGCAAACAATAACTGCAGCAGATGTCTCCATAGATTATTAATAATGGTAACGCCGACGTTTACCACAATAACCGCTATTGCAATAACAAACACATCTATGTGATAAATGATTATATTTTATGGCGTTCGCTGTTGATGTGACTCTTGTGTCTTTATTTTACCGAATAATCTTCGTTAATATTTAAATAGCAATTCTATTTCTGCTGCAGAAGGTTGAGTTTGCTGTGAATTTTGCGGTAGTTAAAACCAGAGCTTGGGGTGTACAAATCGCATTGATGTTGTTCAATCGCACGTAGCAAATTGTCGATATTCGCTCGAGTCATTAGCGGCGCGTTTTTGTCCGCGCTCGGGATAGTACGGCACACTGTGCGGCCTGCGCGCACGCACATTTAGGTGCTTTTATAAAAGTCACTCGAGTGAACACTCAGTCGGTTTCATCTAAAGAATAGATTAGATATTGTTGGTATTTAATATGGGAATTTATATTTGTGTATTGAAATATTTTGGATAAAAACTGTTGGTTTTAGTTTTTAAACACGCCGCTTTTTACCTGAGTATTTTTAATAATAAATTTACTGTTACATTCCAATAAATAAAACTAACGTTGTGTTCTATACACAAACCTTCACAGCTTAAATAATTTTGTATTGCTTAACCTAATAATACTAAACTAAAATGTTGATATAAACTGTCGTATTAGACATTCATCGAGCTCATTACAGAAATGCTAATTTTTTTTTCTTATTTTTTTATATAATGTAATTAAGCATTTTGGACCTTAGATTTAAGACATTTTCAGAATATTGTATAGCTTTTAAGTATGGTTTTAATAATATAGTAGCAGGCTGCTGCCTCCTGATGATAGATAATTAGACTCACCACCTGACCTACTATTACATAAGACCTATAACCATAACTGTGGAAGTAATGCATTACCGCCTTCTACTTCGAGTATACACGTTTAGAGATAATATATAATGTATATAATTAAGTATGTCTTACATTAGCACGAATTGTATAAATTAAACAACTATTTAACATTCGAGTATACGAGTATAGTAACTATTCAACATTATGACTGCTGATCAAAAGCAGGTAAATATAGAAATAATTTATTTTATTATATACTAGCTTTTGCCCGCGGCTTCGCTCGCGTTAATTTAGAATTTGACAATCGATTCGGGTTGTACCACTCTGCTTGTAATAGTATAATTCAATCATGATTCGAAAGACACGTGGCGCCATCTATTTATCATAAGAACGTTATTATTGTTTTTCTCGGGAACAGTAATTGTTTTCGGGATGAAAGGTAGCTTATGTCCGTCTCTGTACACCTGTCAACGTATATGCAAAATTTCAGGATGATCGGTTCAGTGGTTTAGGCGTGAAAAGGTCACAAACAAACAAACTCATTTTCGCTTTTATAATATTATAGTTAGGAAGATAGGATTAGGATTAGGAAGTTAGAATTTAAATTTTTTACACTACTGTAGGGCGGCCGGGAACTGAAAAAGGTGGCTGGAGGTGACGGGATGGCGAAAACGGGAGATCAGGCCTTGTGGCGCACCCTGGGGGAGGCTGATGTCCAGCAGTGCAATAGGCTGAAATGATGATGATGATGATGACACTACTGTAGGTAGTAGTTTTGTACAATTAGATGTAATGTAACCTATGCCAAATACAAATGTAACTGTTACTTATAGCATAGGTGAACTTAGTTTAAGTGACAGTATTCATAATTACAAATCAAAATATGGTTAATCAAATAAACGTTTATTATTATTATTTTAAAATATGGAAAGTTACTATAACAATCACATAAATAGTTCAATTGAAAAATGAATTTCATAAGTTTTAGTCAGTATTTTCACTTTCAAAATCTAGCTTTGAAATCAGTCAAATAAAATTAGGGTTATGCCGGATTTAAAAATCTGTACCATAAATACAACAGGGAACATTTACCAACATAAATCTCGATTGAATTGTAAAGCCCTGTTCCCACATGTCCTGTGAATTGTAAACATGATCATGCTGTTTTATACGTCAACGCATTCTATACAAACTTAACGAAACAGAACCCAAATTCATGCACCTTATAGTTATTGGAGTAGAGTCCAAAATTAAATGGCAAACGGTAAGTATTGACGTGGTGTTCGTACTGCACAGTGGGTCGAACAAAGCACCCTTATTGAACACAATCGTGCCTAATATTTGTAGATAATATTGTTACTAAGGGTAGGATCTGCTCATTTTATATAGGGCGGTGTCAATAAACATCTGCACACATGGGTTTACGGATTGTGATTATTGAATTTTGTCCGCAAACTGATCATCACACTTAAGGATAGCACGGGAGGGAGTGAGAAAACCCATCCTTCAAATAGGAATGTGCAATATTTTTGTACGAGAAGACACTTGCTTTTAAACATTTGCATTGCACGTTATCTACTAGTATTCTTGTTAATCCTTTCGACTTAACTAAAAGCATGTACTAGAAGTTGGTTGCATTTAAAAATGTTTTGGGTGGTTTCCGTACTGAAACTATTCCAATCGTACTTAAATGCCGTAGACTGACTATTGTCGCCTCCAAGACGCGAAAAACGAAACAACGCGATAAGGTTCTATGTAATCCTAATTAATAAGTATTATTGATGAGAATGTGAATTACTTTGTCTGTTTGTTACGATGCGTCTTAACTACCTACTCTAGCAATTTGGCATACACACACAATTTGTTAGGGTTACAGAAAAGTACATAGGGAAACTTATATAAAAAAAAATATATTATGCTACATAAATAATTCGAAAATCTTAATAAATTTTTTAATCATAAAGGTTCTATATACGTGTAGATAGTGAATAATTTATCGTCAGCGCTCGCGTACATAGTACTTTATGATACCTACAGCATTGCATTAGCGCGACTCTGCTTTCAATCACCTTGTCAATATTGCGCCTTTTGGTGAATCACTTCTCTAATTGAATCGTTGTTATAAAATTATACATTTTCGTTTTTGCGGTAACTATTTATTTGTACGTGTTTTTTAGTTTCATGTTATCTGTCAATTGCTGGTATGCCAGACATAACTGAAGAACAATAGTGTCTGGCTAACGACGGACCACAGCCAGCTTAAAAAGTTGAAGAGTATTGTAATAAAATAGCAAATTCAAAGTCTGACAAAAGTATTGAAATTAAATTACTTCAAAAGGTTTAATCGCGTGGTTTATATTAAAACCCAATATAACTAATTTTGAAAAATAATATAGATTAATTTCAATGTACTACATTCGTAAGACCATATTACCTGACAAAAGTAATTTTGTACTTGGGATCCCCACGATTAGCAAAAAATCTTATAGCTCTACCATTTTACAAGATTGTTATAGCATAGAATAAGCAATACCAAGCACCAAATTTGATCATGCAATATAATACTTGCTGTTATTTTAGTGGGTACTCTTTTAAATGGCCGCAGAACCTGGCCCACCCAGAGCATATTCAGATAATCTTAACGTAAAACATCACATTTTGTTCATCTCCGCTCAAGTTGAAACACTCGTAGCTTTCAAAATATCGGCGCCCGCGCATCAAAGCGAACCGTTTGCGACGCCGACGCAAAAAAATGCGATTTGTTTATGAAACACATTATTTTGTGTACTGTTTGTACGCGCAATGAAGTGTATTTACGTTTTTTGGTATAACGGTAGGAAAAAAAGGAAGAAAGAAATTAATAATTGTTATTGTATTAAGTTGCCTGCGGGAGATACGAATCGTTAATGTTTCTTTGAGTATAGGTTGTTTTGTAGAAGGTAAATTAATATCGCTGTTTTGTAATTCAATATTTAAATGAATTATCTCGTCGATCATAAATGCCTTTAACATTAAAGCAAACTGATTAAATAGATCAGCCACTATCAATTCACCTGATCAAACAATATATAAAGTAATTTTACCATAATTTCAACTTTCAACTGGATATTAATGAGAATCTTTATTCCATAGTGTTTAAATAACCTGTCCTATTCAATAAATTTATCATCCGAACTTAAATATCACTTCGGCAGTAACCACCAAAATCCGCATTACAAATCTAAAAACCAAAAACTATTATAACTATTTACAGAGATTTCGTGGATTTGAAAGTGAGTTTGATAGTGAGATCTTACAGAATAGCACTGTAGTACCTCCTGAAAAGAGAGATCACATAACTACCTAAAGACATGTAACTGTTTAAGTTAAGGACGGCATAAAAGCTATTTATAAAGACAAAACTGGACCATTCTGGAGCCCACTTTTACTTTGGCTTCCATCTTACGCAAATCTCTAGCTGTTCGTACAAAAAATAGACCCATCAAGGTGGGGTAAAAACACCAATTAACCGCCACAGATAAGGGTAAACATAGTGGTGATTGGCGCCGTGTTTTGGTTCAAAACGGTGATCGCTAAAAAATGGGCCTGCCACCCACGGCACCACCCACGGGTAAAAACTTCGAAAAATCATATACGGTTCCGTATAATAGATAGGCAAAATTATAAATAATTATACCTTTGTTTGAAAATATTTTGTTTAAATTTTTCACGTATGGCTCGTTAGTCCGGCGTACATTGGTGGCTGATTGTGAGGATTTAAACTTGATTTTGGTATCAAAATCGTCGTGGAGTTTGCTCGACCTCTGTGGCTATTCATAGATAACCTATTGGGAGATCCTTACATTGTCACGCAAAGATAAATGCTGCGGCACAAACCTCTGACTTTTCGAAGTTAAGTGCGTAATAATGATCTCGACAATGTATGAGGCGTGCCAAGCATAGTAAACTATGGTCTCTCACTAAGAAGAAACATGCACCCAGCAGTGAGATACTTTATATACGAGGCTGATATTAAAAGTAACACTAGCTAAGAGTTCATCAAAAATAACTATTTAAATTATATAACCATTTATTTTCTGAGACTTTTTCTCAATCTATTAGGGCTCTCTGTATAAATTATTTCAAGCTAGTCCATGATCCAAATTACGAAATCCAAATTAGTAAAGTAAGCTTTCCTAATTTGGAGCAAGTATCTGAGCACGCACCCTTCCAGTGAAACCCAAAGGTCAACAAGCCGTGTGTAACCCAGGCGACACTTAGCAAAACGATACAAGCTTATCTGCCAACACCACTCGTCTTGGGTGGTGAGGTGCCGCTCAAGAGCACCTTACCACTCGTAAATCTTCAGATCATTATAGATACGTATGTGTTTTAATTGGCTAGACGAAAATGGCCGAATTTACTTTTCCACTTCACATACCTAATGGTCTTGAATTTGCTCGAGCCTTAGTCATTATTCATTGTTAATATGGCGGAAATTGAAAGTTTGCTGATGCTAAATGCGTCTGTAGTAATGGTGGATTTACTCGTGTTAACTATGTTATAATTCTTTGAACTTGTTTTTGTTGAACTATAATGTTATCAGTTAAATTTTTCCTTTTTGAATTTGACCATTATCATTATCTATTACTTGTACAATAGTAGATAGATGTATTAATTATCTTTTAATTGACTATATTAAAGATACGATATAACTATGTAATTTCAGCATTTAGTTTCATAGTAGTGCAGTACCATCGAAATGGAACTAAATGCCGAAATTATAATATAACATAATTATGGTTCCGATCACAGGGCCGGACAAAATGTTATGTTAGGGAAGTCGCAGTCTTTGAAATATAAGATTTCGTTTACAATCGTAAGCGGCTATAGGCTCGTCCTCTATTACGTTATATCTAAAATGAAGCTGGCGAAATTTTGGTGTTTCACTTCTGTCTATACCTTCAGAGATATGAAGGCGCGACTATATGAATTAATATATGTACAACAATTTCAGTAGAAGATATAATTATGATGTATCTTCAAACAATACGAGGCTCTTTAGGTAACTGATCCCGCTGATATTGGACCGTAAATACCTTTGTACCTACTAATTTATAGTCTTGCAACTATAAATAAGCAATGGTTTCGATGACATATACGAAACTTAATTAGTATTTCGATGTGACCTACCAATTATTTGAAGTGAAAACTTCTTTAGGCGGTTTGAGCACTTCTTGGGTGAACAAAAATCATGGAACTCGCGTCATCGTCACGCTGCCGCGCTTTATTATTTTTTAAGAATTATTAACAATATCTCAGAAATTGTGCATCCTACGCAAAAAATAACCAAATATTTGACCCCCTTAATAATCTCCAAGAGAGTATCAGGAACTAGCATCCGACCCGCCCCCTTTTCATTAATTTATTTTTTTATTTTTGAAGAAGTGTTTATGATCAAGGATTAAAGTTTTCACTTCTATCGGCAGTCCCCTAAAACAGCCCCAATATTGTTTTTAATTATGGCTTCTAAAGGGGCAATATTTTTACTGCAATGTGTGGCTGCAATATACTGGCAGCAATAGCAGCCAAGTTATATAAAGGTCAGTGTTTGCATAAGGCTATCAAAAAAATTATGTTTGAAATGTCTGCTGCATTTAAATGTTTTGAAGCTGCCTGGACTATAGATAATAACATTGCGGCTACATATTGCAGATTAAATATTTTCTGTTTCGTAGTCCCTTAAGTTAAAAAGTTATCCATAATATTAACATTTCGTACACATCAAGAAAAAGAAAAATTGGATGTATTCCAATTTGTCATCACCATTTATGGCAATCCTAACCATGTGTGCTTTATAATAAATGGCTATACCACGTGTTAATATTTTCATGCAATTAGTCATATTCCTTTTGAAGTGGGACCTCCCATCATCAGAAATATTTGGTTCCATCAATCCACCTCTGATCCTTCCAAGTGCTAATGAGGGTAACTGCGGCGAGAAACATATCTAACTGTATATCATTTTAATTATTTTAGAAGTGGTTTGACAGCGCGTTTTTGAAGTTAGTTGTAATTATTTTAAGGGCTAATGAGGATTTTAAATAAATTGTATTCTTGTTTCAATATATCCTTGTATTTTCGATAGTTATTTATACTATAAACAACGGGTTTTAATTGTAATAACCTGTATGGTTTATTACATTTAATCGTATATGCGTAAAGTCACGCCTGATTGTGTAGGCAGAAGAGAAATCATCTATATTTAGGTTTCCACGTAAGGGCCATTGATCGTACTCACTTTGATTAACTCGGGAATCGATTCTAGGGCCTAAAGCTCATCCACAGACATAGCCGCAAACAAATATATCAAGAGACTTGTGAGGCGATCTAAATTTTACTGCTAACATTATATTTAATACATTACATTTAATAAGTAGGTAAGATGTAGACCTTATATTTAGCAAGTCTGTTTTTTCTAAAGATGCCTTGTAAAGCTAAATTCCGAAACAGTTTCCCTTTCGGAAGTTCACGGGTAGTTCGTACTAATTGGACGGTTCGGCGCACGCGCAGTCGCGCAGTGAGATGTTCCCTCTGCTACTACTCACCTACCGCAAGCTCGTTAGTTCATTACTGTGAAAAATTGTAACAGAGGAATGTTGATTGTTCAAACGTATAACTTATTTTTAGCTATGTGTGTCTCGGGTTGAAACTGTGATAATTCAAATTCTTTACTATCTTGACGTATTATTCTAAATTTGAAAATATCTGTTTGCATCGACGCGTATAAAATAGAAATAGCTAAGTTTATATGTATTTACACGTAAGACATAAATCGATAGCTTTACCCTACGTAACTGCCTTGGTGGCGCGGCGGTAGTGAATGCGACTGCTGGTATGAGGTATCAAGATATCCTCAGTACCAGCACGAAGAATGAAACTGTGCCCGATAACCAGCAAAAGCCCTATTACGTGGGACCTAAAACCACGGCCTAAGGCTGCCTGCCTGAAGAAACGGAGAAATATTAACCAAAAGGATTGCATACTGTAACCGAGCGGAGATTTTATGCAATCCTATTGGTTAATATTTCTCCGTTTCTTCGTTCCGCAGCCTCGCTCTGCTTCAATGGACAGGCAGCCTAAAACTTTGTGGGGGAAATGTGGGTGTATCTCTTCAAGGATGTAAGCGTGAGACTGTATGCATGATTTTTCCGTAGAACGGCTACGATCGCAAGAATACAGCTCAAATGATAACAATATTTCTAGATGTAGTTTAGTTGCCAGTATATTTAGAAATTCTGAATCCTTATATTGAGTGTTAAATCTGTACCTGCACTAAAAAATACACAAATCTGTCGAGCATATTTTGATTAAAATAACACAAACTTTAGCAGTTGAAATCAAAAGGAACATTCAGGTGGTCCTATTTAAATTAGTAACAAATTGTGTGGAATAACTCAAGTTTAGCAGAGCGGTACCCGACTCATTAGTGAGTGTTAGCTATGACAGGAATGTATGAAGATATTGTCGCCCTGGTGCGCATGCGCGCTGGCGGTCCTCAGCACATGGAGATGTCAGGAATTTTAAAGTGATAATTAGTTGAGCTGCATTTTAGGAGCATCCTGTGACAATCTTATCAATTTGGAAAGAATATTTTGATTGCTCAACAGATTCGTGTGACAGTTCACTGCGAGGGATTTGATTTCCGGGCAAGTCATAACAACAGTAAGTAAATTGTTTGCTGACAATGTGTGGGATTAAATATTAAGATAAATCAATTATTTGTTAAAGAATTTAGCCTTCTTAAACATCTACATTAGAAAAAAAAGACTAAATTTGAGACTACTTTTACATCGCAAAATAATTATTATTTTGCGATGTAAAAGTAGTCCCAAATTTATAAGTATAATGCTGCAACTGTTATCTGCTAAGAACTGCTACGGTGGCACTATTGTTTTGCCGCTTCATAGAGGAATACACACATAAGAGTATAATTTCTTCGTCTGTAATACAGTAAGATAAGATACCAACAAAAGAAAAGCGGAAAAATCTACAAGCTAAGTGCGACTAAGCTAAGACTTCCAAAGACAATCTAATAAAATGAGTTAATCGGTTAATAGATCCAATGTTAATAATCTCTTTGAAGTGAAATTGATTATTTAGGATGGTTATTAACGTCAGGCGATAAACAAATATCAATGAAGTCCTCAAGACCTTAAGCGGTCTGCCATCCTTTCTTGCTAATTGGTGGTACCACCCACGACGAACTATTTAATTACATTATCTCTCTAAACCGCATCTGTCATCGGGTTCTTACATCAAGTAATAGTCTTTCGGATATCTTTCCCCATTCAGATGTGGCTTTGTCGGGTTAGTGGGCTTTCTGAAGCACTTGCCGTCTCGTTTTAAAGATGTCTTGTTAACTTTTTTGCGGATCTTTTAATATCTTTTGGGATATTTTTGCTCGTAAATGTCATTTGTGTTTTTAAATGGACCGTTTTAGGTTGAGATGGTTTGTTGTTTGAAAGTTACTAATATATTATTTTCAAAGGTATAGAATACCTACAATAAGTCATTATTTTTTGCTTTTGTTCTAGAATGCTTTTATTCGGCTTGTTGCGCTGGTAAGCAGTTACTGTCGACTATAATGGCTTGTATAAGCGAGCGAAATCGCACATTACAGAGTCTGAGGAAAAGCAAGCCAGCTCATTCACAATTTTCCACTCTTTGTACTTGAAAATAGTTATTGCGCATCTTTTTGAGGACCACGTGTTCTAAATCTTTTCTAAAAGTATTGAGCATGTACTGTGCGAGGTCCTTTACATAGTATGGAGTAGCTTAAACCGCCTTTCATTACAAAAATGAGTAACCATTATAATAGTACTTATAAACTGCTACCCTACATAAAACTTTTTATACGATTTTCTTGCCTTAAACAGAAGTCATCATTAGTAGAAATTCAGGCAAAAACAAACGTTCAAAGTGCCGCATTGTCGCGGTGGTGTGAACTACATTCCTGTGTCCTCCTACATGGGCGGCTCCTAACAACTCTAATATTTATTAATCGCAGCCGCGGCAGGAATGCGACAGAACCACCCAACGACACCAGACGTAGTGTACTAATTATACCCGGTAGGAGATAGTTCGCGAGTGTCATGTACCTACTACATATACTGTCATTATAAATGTGATAATTGGTAAACATGTTTCAATTTTTGTTACTTAATCTCGCTAAAACACCAGTAAACGGATCTAGATGAAGTTTGGTGCGCAGAGAGAACTAGACCTGCATGCGATCTCAAAGAATCTACGTGGTTAGAGTAACTCGTAAGTGTGTGATGATTACATGACACAAGTTTGTGTTATTTAAAGAGATAATTATTCGGTTTATCTCCTAGAAAACGTTTAGTGGCAATGAAGTTCAGAAATATACCATAAGTATGTACCATAATGTACGATCCTTATATCTTAACTAATAATATAAATGCGCATGTCAGTTTGTTTATTTCCCGCTTTTACTACTCGATTCGGCATCATGAAATTCCGCATACATGTCAGGGGTAAAAAAGGACATACACCTTTCATTCAGAATGTAAGTACTTACTGTTCCCGAGCGAGCGAAGAGGCAGGAAAAATCTAGTTATTATATTATTATAAGAATCACCCACTATTATTAAGTGGCCAAAAAATGTAGCTAAAGCTTGCAGCTTCGTCTAACTCTTCGCGAATATATGTCGTAGAACTCACATGGACTATGTGAGTTCTATTGTAAACAAACTGGAGTACTTTATTCTCCAAATAACCTACATTATCACGGTAATCAAACAACTTGAGATGCTCTAACTACGTCCCAGTCAACATCTGTTTGAGCTCCACCGAGGGGTGAAAACGGACACTTTCCTTCTTTGTACACAATAATACACAAAAGTACACAAGGGTCCTAATAGTGGACAACACGCTCCATTGAATTTTTGTGTTTATTTTCATATCTTTTTTGAAATCTGCGTTTTTCTTATAAATGTAATCGAGTAAAATAATTGTGTTTCTTTGTGAAAGATAACAGATTGAGCTTTTTAAGTGTATCGTTTAGTTTTAAATGGAGATGTCACTTTTTATCGGTAGTAATGTGATACTTTATAAGAACCTTTTATGATATTAAGTTTACTGTTTAACTCACAGACAAAAGTTGAAATACTTAAGACTCAATAATAACAAATAAATTTCTGAAATACCAACGAACATTGGAGGCTTTTGGTACTACTAAGACACTTCTAGAAACGGCCACTGCAGTTAGTAAATAGCGGAAAATATTCAAACTGCTATTTATATTAGTTGGACTTGTAATTTATTATAACAGATTCGGGATGATACCAAAATATTTTCGAGAGCGTCATATATAAAGGTTACATTGGAAACATAGGGAGCTATAAAAGTACCAATTCCAAGGATGCAATGATAATACCTCGGTACCTACAATTATTTTCTTTAGTAGTATTATCTACTAGCAATTTCATTTCCAAATTAAGCGCAGTGCAATACGATCGAACCCTCGACCTTTTGATCACAAGTCCAACAACTAGTCCATTTTTTTTTTTATTTTTTTTTTATTTTGCTCGTCAAAATGACCACACTCCACCTGATGGTAAGCAGTCGTGTGGTCTAAGAGCAGTGGCCTCCACATCGCCCCCACAGTAGCCGAGGCGATGTTGAGGTCTCTACTTTGACGGCCTGAGAAGATGCTTTTTCACGCCCCGCTTAAAGAACCCAGGATTGAAGGAAGAAGGAAACACGTGCCTTGGCAGAGAATTCCATGCCTTGGTCGTTCGGCAGAGATATGAGGACCCAAACTTTTTGGTATTCGCTCTAATCGACTCTACCGTGTAAGGATGGCATCTGAGCCCAGCACGCGTTGTTCTGGATAGGAAAGGGGAAGGCGGGATAAGGTGGAATAACTCTTCAGAGCACTCCCCGTGGTATATTCTGTAGAAACATGCCAATGAGGCAATGTCTCTACGGAGTTGCAGAGGTTCCAGTGAACTCGTGACCTCTGGATCTCCGATGATACGGACAGCCCGCCGCTGTAACCGGTCGAGAGCGTCCAGCAAATACTGCGCGGAGCCATCCCAAAGATGAGAACAGTACTCCACGCAAGGGCGCACTTGTGCCTTATACAATAGGCACAGTTGCCCAGGAGTGAAGAACCGCCTCACCCTGTTCAGAACTCCGAGTTTTCGCGAAGCTTGCTTAATGACGCTCTCGATATAGGTTTTCTGATTAAGGGAGCGGCAAAGATCCATACCTAAGATGGAGAGACTGTCACGTATCACCAGTGGAGTGTTCTTCAGAGAAGGGAGGGGAAGGAACGGAGACTTTTTTGTTGAGAACGCGCATGCCTGGGTCTTCTTGGCGTTGAACTCGACCAAGTTCTTGGCACCCCATTCATAGATGCGGTCCAAGGTCCGGTCAAGTTCAACGACAAGATTCTGCCTTTTCCCCTCAACCTCAGCCTGTTTGGCCCCAGGATGTCCGAGATATCGCCCATGCACGGTACTGTCGTCCGCATAACAATGTATGTTGCCGAGATTCAACATATCTTTGATATGCAGAAGAAAGAGCGTAGGGGATAAGACAGAACCCTGAGGCACTCCTGCATTGACCTGCATAAATTTGGAAGCGCGACCGTCGCAAAGGACCCGAATACGACGCTTCTGCAGGAAACTTGCAATCCAGGTGCACAGTTGAGGGGGCAAGCCATAGGCCGGAAGCTTGGAAAGAAGAGACCGGGTCCAGACTCTGTCGAAAGCTTTGGCTATGTCAAGGCTGATAGCCAAAGACTCGCCATGCTTGTCCATAGCCTCACCCCAGAGGTGCGTGACGAACGCTAGAAGATCACCCGTTGATCGTTTAGACCGAAAGCCGTATTGGCGATCATTGATCAACGATTGATCCTCCAGGTAGCGGACAATTTGGGTGTTTATAATCCGCTCGAACACCTTGGAAAGCACCGAGGTGATAGCTATGGGTCGATAGTTGCTTGGCTCGGAACGGTCCCCCTTTTTGGGAATCGGTTGAACGTTCGCTTCCTTCCAAGCCTCAGGCACAATGCTTGCGACGTAGGACGTCCGGTATAGGCGCGTAAGTGTGGGAGACAACTCCGCTGCACATTTTTTAAGAACCACAGCTGGGATGCCGTCAGGTCCACTGGCTTTCCGAACATCGAGAGACTGCAGTATCGCACTGTTACACGGCACCGTGGCGAAGTGTTTTTAAAAAAAGAAATTTTAACTGGCTAAATGAAGTTTATTAAACACTTGGAATATAAAATAGAAATAGCAAAATAAAGATATGGTACAATGATATAGAAATGTATCTGGCACACTTAGGAATAGTAAGTTGCGTTCGCGACGGGAGGTGTGCACAGACTAATGTTCGTTAGTACTGCGCTTATGATGAAGGCAAAAGTGCTGACACGGGACTTTTAGGCATTGGCAGGGGTTTCTGTCGAGTATAGGGGATTTTGGACTAGGTAAGGGAATTAGGGTACAATACGGATTCGTAACAGCCCCCCGATTAAGAGTAAACTACATGTTTTAGAATGAAGTTTACGGGAAAAGAATATTTAACAAGGATTTAACCAATGCGGAGAGAAGGAGCTGTTAAATTAGGAAGTTCGACTTCTTCGTTTTCGGGTTCAGTATTTGGATTCCTAGGAGTGTTGGAATAAATTATTTTCTTAAGTATGCCAAATTTCTTACATATTTTGAACATAATGTAACTTAAGACTAAAAATAGGATTACAATAGTAATAGTAGTATAATATGTTTCATATAAGACAATATGAGGCTTTTCTATTATTTTATTTAGTTCTTTTAACAATTTAGGGTTTTCAAATGCAATAGAGTCTAAATTAACGTTTTTCAAGTTAACAGGAGGTAAATTTGATACAATGCTAGTATATTTTGACAAATTACAGCAAGAGTCATTGAGTATGCTTAACTTACTTTTTAAAGGTTTTAGAAGTATATTTACATTATTCTTAGGAACTAATCGTGTGTCTTTACAATAAGCGACACAACTTTGGGGTAAGTACAATATTCCACTACCGCTTATGTCTATTTCGACAATTGATGCATTACATTCTATGCTTAATTTAGTTTTTTCAGACATAACAAACAACCACTTGTTGTTTTGTAGTTGTTGCCAAATATTTACATTGCCAGTGAAGAATTTAGTATTACACAATTCAGGTATTTCAGTAAGTACTTTACTGATAATTTCGGTTTCACAAGAAGGGGTTGCAACTGAAGAATAAGATATTGGTGTATTACAAAGGTAATGGTTATCACTAATTATTTTACAATCGTTCAAGTTATCCAGTTTACAATACGTGGATTTGTCTTTGCTTATGCCTAAATATTTAGAAGAAGGGATGATAGTGGTATAAGACACGGGGTTGTGAGGTTCATAGGGCGCTGGACAAGGTAAGTTATGTATAAGTAAAAGCTAACTGGGTTTGCTAATGGTATGTTTAGGACAAATACTATTCTGTTATCGTTTTGATAACATGACAAAGAGGACATGTTTATTATTGTTTGTATGTTATTTAAGCTTAAGAGAACTGGAAGCCGTTTGGAGTTCGGTATGAATCGGTAATTATTAATTAATTCGGTATAGAGTTCTTTAGGAGTCAAAATGGAAGGATAAAGTATATTAGATTTGCTAAACATTATTGAGTTTATAATGTCTTCGACCTTGAAGGATAAAGTTAAAAGGCTATTTTCTATCATTGAAGTTAGTTCAAAGATGCGTGATCTTATTCCTAATTCTTTGGAAATATAGGTTAAATTTTTAACGTCTATATATAGGGCGTCGATAGCAACATTTAGTTCGTGTTCATTTTGTTTTATAGAATAGATGGTGTCATTAAAGGATTTAAGCGTTGATGTGGTAATAAGGATGTTTTGTTCTACTAGTGAGGCTAGTTTCTTTTGATCTGATTCGACTTCCTGGATAGCATTGTTATATCGGATAGCGTCATCTTCGTCCATAGTACCGAATAGTTTTTTGGATATGGTTCCTACAAAACCTAAAATTGCGTTTCTCTTTGATTGGTGAGGGATGTGGTAAAGAATAGTTTCGCTATTACGATATAAATCGTCATAACGAGTGATTAGGGGTTGAAAGAGATTGAAACATTCTATGTTATCTAGTGCGTTATTATTTTCACAAAGAGATTTTGAATTATTAAGAATATGGTATAAATTGCTAATATGCGGGAGTATATAGGATATGTCTACAGGTATAATTACATTAAGGTAACTATCAACTAAGTTTAAGGATCTTAGAGGATCAAAATATATTCCTGAACTGTTTGTTAGGGGTTTGACGAATTCTTGGCCCGTTGAAGGGTTGCTGTAAAGGAATAGAGTATGCATATTAGTTTTACTCTTTGGCATTTGATCTGGGCGCTAGCTTTACTTCATCATAGTGATGAGTAATGTGTCTCCTATTTATGAGAAGAGTCAAAGTATTCCTGCCGTTTACTTTTATAACTTTGTATGGCCCTTTCCATATCGGCGATAGGGCTTTACGTAATCTCACATGATTTTTCAGGTAAACGTAGTCACCTACTTTATACTGCACAGGACGCGAATGATTATCGTAGTATTCTTTAGATCTTTCTTTGGACTTTTGAACATTTTCGAGAGCTTTTTCCCTCGAAAGTTTGAGACGATGATGTAAGAATTTTATGTATTCTGGATATGTTTGTTCTGGACGTAGTTCATAGATAGAGTCGGGAATAAAGGCTTTATGACCGAATAGAAGTTCGTAGGGGGTGAAGTTGGTTGATGCATGGACTGAAGTGTTGTAGGCTAACATTGCTGTAAACACGAATTTATGCCAGTCTGTGTGATTGTCATTCACGTAGGACTTTAAGTATTCTTTAAGAGTGGAATGACTACGTTCTAACGCCCCTTGCGTTTGAGGATGGTATGGTGACGACCATATTTGTTTAATTTTAAGGAACTCACAGGTTCTTTTGAACATATCTGCGGTGAAATTTGTGCCTTGGTCCGTAAGGATTGTTTTGGGAATACCGAAAAGTGAAATTAAATGTACTAGACACTCGCAGGTGTCTTCTGACGTAGCATTGGCAATAGGGTAGGCAAATGAAAATTTGGTGAGGTCATCTTGCATTGTAAGAATGAACTTTAGTTGTCTTAGTCCTGCTTCAGGCAGGGGGCCTACTAAGTCCATGCTAAGGCGTTCAAAAGGTTTAGTAGAAGTAGTTGTTATTTGCATGGGCGCTCTATTTGTTTGTCTGAGCGCCTTATTGCTTTGGCATTGTGAGCAATTTTTTACGTAGGTTTCGATATCTGAGCGCATGTTTTTCCAGTAATACCTTTCTCTTATTCTATTTAACATTCTGGCTGTACCAAGATGGCCCGCGATAGGAATATCGTGGTTTTCGCGAAGGATTTTCGGTATTTCTGAGAGGGTTGGAAATATGAGTGTATTATGATATACGTTTATATTGATGTTAGTATTATTAAATATAAAGGATAACATATTGTATATCCTTGACCAAATGTGTTTGTCGAAAGGGTCGCGGAAATCAGTGATGGCTATTTCGAAACCCTCTTGGGGTGCAGTTAAGAGTGTTGATAGTTGATTTCTAAGATATATTAAGCTTTTATAAATAGCCTCATAAGGACAGTTATCGAAATGGTATACTTTAGTAAATAGGAAGTATATGGTTGATCCTTTGTGTTCGAAAGATATGTATGTATATAGGGTTCTTTCCCTATTTAGGAGTTCAGTAGGATCTTGGATTTCGCTTAGAATTTCTTCAATATACGGGTTTGAGGTATCGAGGTCAATTGAAGTAGGTATAACAACATGCTTACAAGTTGTTTTAGAAATGCTCTCATTGTATTCTATAATCTTGGTATTGCTTGTGAACTGTTTTTCAGACATAGTTTTCAGGAATTTGCTATAATTTTCATCGGAAAGAGGCGGGGAGTTTACGGGTGAAACAGCAGGAACAAAGTTAGATGAAGGATTTAGTATAGGTTGAGTCGATTCAGTGGATTCAGCGGATACGGCGGGGGCGACCGGAGGATTGGCAATAACAGGTGATTGATTTCTGGTTTCGGGGCTCAGGATATCGGATATTGGGTCATCATTTTCTAGTAGGTCTATTGATGGAAATTCGTCGGAGTCTAAAGGAATGGAAGGTATCTGGATATCGAGGTCTTCGAGAGTTAAAGGGCTGAAAGCAGGTGATGGATGTTGAGTGTCTTGTCGGGAAGTAGAGGGAATAGGGTTATCGTATGTGTCATTTTGTCTTGAGGTAGAAGGAATAGAATTGTCGATTGTGTCTGGGGTTGGTTGTTGTCTTTTTATATTCGATTCTGTAATCGAACTCTTCTTGTTTTAGACGCCATCTAACTAAACGTGAACCCGGGTCTTTGCAATTGAAAAGCCATTTTAAGGGCCTGTGGTCTGTGACAATGGTAAATTTGTAACCATATAGGTAGGGTCTAAAAGTTTTAGTACCGAATACAATAGCTAGACATTCCTTTTCTGTAGTGGAGTAGTTTGTTTCGGCTCTATTCAAGGTTCTGGACGCGAATGCTATTGGGCGATCTCTGCCGATTTCGCCTTGAGAGAGAATAGCGGATATAGCATAGTTTGAGGCGTCGCAAGTAAGTACGAAAGGTTCAGCAAAGTTAGGATATATGAGGACAGGGGCAGTTACGAGCTTTCCTTTCAGATCGTCGAAAGATAGCTGGTGTTCATTAGACCAGTTGAAAATAACGTCTTTCTTTAATAAAGAGGTTAAGGGTTTGGCTATTTTTGAAAACTCGGGTATGAAACGTCTATAATAGGATACGAGCCCTAGAAATGATTTTACGTCTTTCGGACACTTAGGGGTTGGAAAATGAGTAACTGCTTTGATTTTTTCGGGGTTTGGACTTACTCCCTCATCACTTATAATATGCCCGAGATAGGCGACTTCCTTGCGGAGAAATTCGCATTTGTCGGGTTGAAGCTTTAGGTTATGTTTGCGTAACCTGTCAAAGATCTCTGATAATTTATCACAATGTGATATTAAGCTGTGACTATAAATAACAATGTCGTCTAAATAAACATAGCAGTGAATGCCTTGAAGACCGGCTAGGGCCGTGTTCATAAGGCGTTGAAATGTAGCAGGGGCGTTTTTTAGCCCGAATGGCATACGTTTAAATTCAAAATGGCCCTGGGGCACAGTGAAAGCAGTTTTTGAAGTGTCTTTATCTGAAATAGTAATTTGATGAAAGCCCGAAAATAGATCAAGTGTAGAAAAGTATTTACTTTGGCCTAGTTGGTCTAGTATCTCGTTTATTTGAGGAATGGGGTAACTTTCTCCAATAGTAATGTCGTTAAGTTTTCTATAGTCAATGACTATACGCCACTTCTTTTGACCAGAAGAATCGTTTTTCTTTGGGACTATCCATATAGGAAACGACCAGGGTGAAACAGAGGGTTTTATAATGTCTTGGGAAAGCATTTTAGATATCTGTGTTTCTACTTCTTTTTTGTGGATCTCTGGAAATCTATAGGATTTGACATTTATAGGTTCTGAGGAGGATGTATTTATCTCGTGTTTCAGCAAATCAGTGGTAGTTAGTTTTTCGTCAGGCAATTGGAATATATCGGAATATTGGGAACATATTTCTAGGAGTTGAGACTTTTCTTCATTATTTAAATGTTCTATCCTTAACATTTTAAGAACTTGGTCTCTGCGAGTGCTAAAGGATTTGGAAGTGTGTGGGACAGAGTCATAGATATAGGAGGAATTGATATTAAAGGGTTGGATATTTATTTTGATATCAGTGTTTACAGTTACCGTGTCTTCGGATGTATTTAGTATGGAGACGTTTACTCTGTTGTTATCTTTTACAGTAACAATGCTATTTGCAACTAGAAGGGAGTCGGATATATGTTGGTCTAGTATGAGTCCTTCACGGTACTCGGGGTTGGTAACGGTGCATTCTATTATTGTTTCAGTACGGGGTGGTATTTTATAAACTATTTCGTAGTATTTTAGTCTAACTGTAAAGTGTCTAATTTGTAATATACCGGAATTGTAATCGACGATACCGTCTAGGTCGTTAAGAAGATCGGTACCAATAATACCATCATAGTTTAAATCGATTTCCTCGATTACATGAAACTGGTAAGTGAGGTGTGACTTGATATTTGCGAATAATTGTAATTGAAAATGACCTATTGTTTCTACAGTTTCGTCACTTGTATTAATGCCTTTGAGTTTGATGGTTTGGTTTTGTAAGGCGGGCATTGTGTTCATTGATGTTCGTTTTATAAGACTGACACAGGAACCGGTGTCAACTAAAAAGGAAAGGTCACGGCTGTTGACTTGAGTTCTAATATTTACGTGAGGTAGATATCGTTTTGAAGGGTTAGCACTAATTTCGTATATTTTGTTTCTTGTTTCAGGACAGGTACTAGTAGATTTAGGAGTCAGGTTGAGTTTAGAGGATTTGGCAGAATTGGTTTCTGTAGGTACAGATGGTCTAGAAGGCACAAAGGGCTCTGGGAATGTAGAGGATTTGGTAGAGGCAGTGGATTTGGGAGGCACAGTGGTAATAGAGGGTTTGAACTGAGTGGAGTTAGTGGGAGCAGAGGCTTTATGGGATGCAGAAGATACAGCGGATGCAGAGATTGGGTTTCCTTTTTGGGGCTGGTTACCCTGTGGTGTAGCTTTGGATATAGTAGATTTAGGAGATACAGTGGATTCAGTGGATACAGTGGGTTTATGAGATACAGTGGATTCAGTGGATACAGTGGATACAGAGATTGAGTTTCCCTTTTGGGGCTGGTTACCCTGTGGTGTAACTCTTGATTTAATAGGTTTAGTAGATACAGTGGGTTTATAAGATATAGTGGATTTAGTGGATGCAGTAGATACAGAGATTGAGTTTCCCTTTTGGGGCTGGTTACCCTGTGGTGTAACTCTTGATTTAGTAGGTTTAGTAGATACAGTGGGTTTATAAGACGTTGCGGATGCATACGTCTTATTTGGTGTAGTAAACGAGGTTGCTTTTTGGGGCTGGTTACCCTGGCGCGTAACTCGGGATATAGTGGACGCAGTGGATTTGAGATGGGTGTCTTTGGAAATGTTGTTGGTAGGATTATAGTATTGGGGTCTCACGAGACACCGTCGTGAGCCCTCTATTCATTTAAATGCTGGTCCACTGTATCATGGCCAACGAATGTGTCTTCGTGAGTTGTGTAATTAACTCTGCCTTGGAAATTCGGGCGTTGAGGAGGGCGGATATTGTTTGGATTAGGACGTTGAGAAAAGGTGTTGGTTTTGGCCCTATTATTGTTGAATTCACGTTTCCTACACACTTCGATAGTGTGCCCTATGTTCTTGCAATAGCGGCACGTGGGCACAGAGTTTGGCGTCTGCCCAAGGTTATGAACCATTGGTCTTGGGCGATCCTGAGAGGTACTGGGTTTTGGACTAGATCGATTTTGATAAGGATACCTCTTAGAGAGCAATGTTTGTATTTTCTCCTCTGAAATAGCATAGTTAATGGCCTCGTTTAAGGAAATTGGGTTTTTCATGCGAACAAGGTTGCTTAGTTTGGGTAAAAGACCCATAAGGAATGAATGTAAGGCGAGGTCTTCCATTGCGGAAGTTTTCCCCGATAGCTCTGCTTTCTTTTTGTTGGACAATGTGATTTCTGTTAATATTTGAGCTAAGCAAGTTTCGATTTTGATTGAATATTGACTGACGGACTCTCCCACTAGCTGGTGGGTTTCCTGTAATTCGCTAAGCAAATGGGCATAGTGTTTCTTTTCGCCAAACTGGGATTGTAAGAATGTATTTAACTGTTCCCAGTTGTCGAATTCTTTTATGGAAGCAGCGGATTCAGCCTTGCCTTCGAGTCGGCATAATATAAAATTTAATAGAATGGGTTTCTGTGTTGGAGAAGCTAATTTGTATGCGTTTTCGCAATTGTGTATGAACGAATTTAATTTATCTCTAGACCCATCAAAGGGTTTTATGAATTTGAATAAAACGTTGATGTCGACTGATATGACAGTTTCCTCCTTCTTGGTAGTCATTATAATATATGTCTGTAGTTAGCACAAAATAAATGCAACCTAAACACACAAGCAAGACAAGAAAAATGTAAAAATTAAAAAAAATAAAATTCACTTATAGTATGGCGCAAATAGAGTTCTGTAAAGTCTCTCGCAGATTGCGGTCGTGAAGATATAGTATGTTCTCGGTTGACTACTTGTTAGACGCCGGACGTTGATAGGAAATTCAGAGAATTGTTTTAACTACGCGCAGCACTGTAGCGCTTAAACACTGCGACACTTTGTAACTTTGGAATTGAATGACGTCTTTGTATTATCGCACTTCACTTAATATTGGAATGATGTCACTTACAGGATGCTGGCGATGGTGACGAGAAGTATGATCATGGTCACCTCGTGAAGAACCGGTGGATTCCTTATAAGGAATCAGGGTCTCTGGAACTCAGGAACTCAGGAGCTCAGGAACTCGGGAACTCGGGAACTCGGGAAACGATGTCGCGAGTTTCTTAGCCGTTAATGTCTTTGACTGCACTTCGATGCCGCGTGATATAGTAGAAAGTTCTAGATTCGGTAACGAGTATGACGGAACAGAGGCGAAACCGGGGATTTCAACTTTTTAATCCCTTAACGCTGCCACCAAATGTTACACGGCACCGTGGCGAAGTGTTTTTAAAAAAAGAAATTTTAACTGGCTAAATGAAGTTTATTAAACACTTGGAATATAAAATAGAAATAGCAAAATAAAGATATGGTACAATGATATAGAAATGTATCTGGCACACTTAGGAATAGTAAGTTGCGTTCGCGACGGGAGGTGTGCACAGACTAATGTTCGTTAGTACTGCGCTTATGATGAAGGCAAAAGTGCTGACACGGGACTTTTAGGCATTGGCAGGGGTTTCTGTCGAGTATAGGGGATTTTGGACTAGGTAAGGGAATTAGGGTACAATACGGATTCGTAACAGCACGAACGGTTCGTTGCCTGATACATATATCAGGCATGGTGTAGCCGCAGTTGGCAATGTTAGGCGGCTGCGAACCGCAGTCATCGATTCGGGAGTTGGCCGCAAAGAGATTTGCAAGCAGATCTGCTTTCTCCTGCGGCCGATGAGCCAGTGATCCATTCGGATACCTCAGAGGGGGCAGCATGGTCTGGCAGAAGTTGGACTGCACGGCTTTGGCCAGGCGCCAATAGCTACGACTGCCCGTAGGATGCGCCATTAGTTCCTGGCCGAACCGTGCGACGCGCTGGGCATCCGCTCTTAAGTATGCCCTCTTGCAGACCTTTGTGGCTTGGTTGAACGCTGCCTTCAGGTGATCCACGTTAGGGTCGTGGAGAGTGTGAGCCCTGGTCCAAGCGCGATACGCTGTCTGTTTGCGTTCAACAGCATCGGCGCATTCACGCCCGAACCAGGGCCTTTTCCTGCCGCCGCTCGTGACATCACTGTATGGAATATAATATTCCATACCCAGGATGATTTCACCAGCGACAGCAGTAGCGCTCTCTGATGGATCCCTGTTCTCAAAGCAGCGTTGAGCCCAAGGGATGGATGCGAATTATTCCCGCATTCCATCCCAGTCTGCTGACGAGTAGTGCCACAGTCGTCGTCTTGCCTCCTCGGGTCGTGGGGGCGTAACAACAACAGCTGTGGCACAAACCAGACAGTGGTCTGAGGTGCCCAAAGGAGCACGAATCGACACACTGTACCGGTTCGGGTTACTCGTCAGCAGCAGATCGAGCAGAGAGGGCGCCTGACCTGCAATATCTGGTATCCGGGTGGGCTGGAGTACCAGTTGAGACAGGTCATGCGTGAGAGCGAACGCATGGGCAGTTCGTCCCGCGTGGTCTGTTTTGGGAGAACCCAACCAGGTCTCATGGTGGGCATTGAAATCTCCCAAGAACACCAACTCAGCGTTCGGAAACCGCTCCTGCGCGTCGTCTGCCGCCTGACTCAGGTAATTGAAGAGTCGAGTTGTCTCAGCGTCTCCTGAATGGGATCGGTAGAGGCACATGTAGATTTGGCTGAAAGAGCCATGATCTACGTGTACCCAAAGGACAGAGAAGGAAGGGTCCTCTAGGCATTGTAGACGGCGACAGCAAATATCCGCCCTAACAAACAAGCATACCCCGGCTTTCGCGAGGAAACACTCCTCTAGCACGTAGCCGGGATATTGCAGGTATTTCGTGTCTGCAGGACGGCGTATTTGTGTCTCCGTTAGAAAAAGCATTGCCGGCCGAGTCGTCTCCAGGTGGTGATGGACGGCATTAAGGTTAGCGTGGAGTCCTCTGATGTTAATAAACTCCACGATACAGGAAGCAGCAGAGGGGTTACGGCGATTGGCTGCTGTTGAACGACAATGCTTTGTTCGTACTGCCATAGAGTGAAAGGAAGGGGAAGCGTGAAAAAAAAGAGGCGGCTATTCTCGCAGCAAAGTGTGGCAAGGCGCAGAGCAAGTTTTGTCATATAACTGTATGGTATGGCGATAGCCGATCCGACGGACGAAAGGACCCCCGTACCCTCCCGAAAGTGGTCGCCGGGACCCACCCTCCGGTCACCATCCGGCACGACGAGCCACCTCGAGATTATGCGCGGCATGATAAGGCAGCCAACCTAGTTGGTTAGACTCGGTTGGGCCTCTGGACTATACCGCGGGCGGCCAGCAGAGCACCGTTTCTACGGCTCTCCCTGGCCGCCGGGTCGACTCGCGCCACCCACACAATGACTCTACGGATACTCTGCAGGTCCCTCATAAGCTGCAAGAATCGTCACCTCATGCTTAGGCCTCCGGCGCTCTCATTCACCGAACGAAACACAGCAGTGAAACACTGTTGTTTCACGTCGATTTTCTGTGAGAGGGTAGTACTTCCCCGGTCGAGCCGGCCCATTCCTGCTGTAACCAGCTTGGCTCTACTACCATTGGGTTATCGTCGCTTCTTATAGAATGTTGATCACATGGCACATTAAAATCGTATTCGATGATGTCTTGTCTATATTGATAATATTATTTCAAGTGCTTTAATAAACATTGAAAATAGAAGTCCTCACCATTTTCTTACAAAGAAAATCCTCAAAACGCTAACAAATTTGTATTACGTCCTCTTGAATGGCTCCGAGGAGCCCTCATCATAATCGATACTGCTCTCGAATTAGAGTATTATGGAGAAGTCTCAGGTGCTATTTGAGCTTATTTGTATTCAGAAATGTATTGCGCAAATGTTAAATGATAATATTGTGTCAATTCAGATATATTTTATATTATTAAGGCAAGGAAATTCCGATTCCAGAAAGCATTGGACGGATAAAATAGGAGTTAATCTGTTTGGTATGCTTAATGTAGGAAACGTTTGCCTAATGGTAGTGCAATAATACTCAAAACATATGTATGTAAATAATCTCACGAGATTCTCTCAAATATTGAGGAGGCAAAGGTGTATTAAGCCCACTTTTCGATATAAATGGGTTTTCGCTCACACGTTATAGGGGACGAGGCTATTGCCGACTAAAAACTAGCGCTTGCGACACCGTACTGCTAATGAGTCCGTTTTGCACACTATTTATTACTTTGCACGACCCAGGATCAAAATGTCACATTTACGACGGCTACGTTAATATTTTGGGACATGTAAATGGTTTGTACCGCAACAATTGGCAAATATTTTGGGACATGTAAAACCCATCGTTCTAGTAGTGGAAAGGCGATCTTACTCAACTCATTGTATCACCCAACGGCTTTATTCACCACTAAAAGTTTATGCGCCATTTTGATTGATCACCCGAAACTAACAAGCAACATGCCCATAAAATGGAAACGACAGAATTGACAATAAAACTCCACAAAATGCGTGTTTAAAGTGCAATATTTTTAGTTCGAAACTGTTCCGCCCAATGACGATGAAGTGTTAACATATGCGAGTGATGTTACAAGACGTAGCATCGGTTGTGTGCGTGTGTGTTTGTGTTATACAGGCGAACATGTGTAGTTTATTAGTTTTGACGTTCGTGTTTTCGTTGACATGTCGTTGTGATACCGATATGAGTATGGGTGACGCATATGACGAGCGAAGGTACGGCAAAAACATTGACTGCTGCCTCAGTTATGCATTGTCAATACAATTAGCGTGCCGTATAGCCAGCCTTACTCCTAGTCTTACTAATTTCTGCCCTTGTAGTCACATGGCATACATTTGTGCGTATGTTTCCGATATTATCGTAAGATCCAGTAGGCCTATCATAAAACGTCAATGCCGAAGTTTTGTTTTCCAAGTTTGTCCTGAATGTCGGTACGTAACCTCTTGATTGTCCGAAACTGTTTGAAACGGTTTACCTCTCGTAAAGCAGTGAACTACGGAATAATGTAATATTAAAAGAAAAAAATCCGAAGAAACTTCATTGCAAATTCGTATCGATTTAAATTAAAGACTTCTCAAAAAAATTCTTAGTAGCAGCATGTCGTCTGGCAATAGACACGGTAGACGACAATTGACTCGTCTATGATATAGGTACTAGTTTAATATACTTCAGCCTTGTCCATGCTCACTGTAATATCCGTCTGCCTCCGTGGCGAAGCGGTAGTGAATGCGACTGCTGTGCATGAGGTCTCGGGTTCGAATCCCGGGTCGGGCCAACAAAAAGTTATTAGATTTTTCTGTTAAGAAATCTCAATAGCAGCCCAGAGTTAGAAATTTGGTGGTGTTAGGCACCCACGTGCCTTGGAAAGCACGTAAAGCCGTTGGCCCTGCGCCTGATGTCTCTCCGGTCGTGTCGGATTACCGTTCCATAGGATCATGAGAGATAGGGAACAGAGAGTGCACTTTTGTTTGCGCACACACTTATGCACTATAATATCTCCTGCGCAGATGTCCAGTCTCCGTTACGACTGGCCGCCGTTGCCGAAATTCGGTCTGGGGGACATTACTAATATCCGTCTACCTAATCCATGAAATTACAAGCGTCTATGTATTATAAAGATGCTTAATACCTACCGTGCGCAGCTTGTAGTCACAGACACGCATGTATAGATTCAGTGCAATTATCTGTATAACATAGATCACAGGAATATCATAAAAATAAAAACAAATATTGTGACGGATAGTGTGGGATAAAATTGGCGAAGGTACAAAACCTAACCTATAGAATATTATTAAATACATAATGCTAAAGCTAGATTTAAAGTTAACAATGCAAAGATGCAAACTTTCTAGCAAGCTACATACCTACAGCTTTTTTATATGAATATTTAAAGATCGCCATATAAATATCTGAATATTGACTTGCTATAAAATGGATAGTGTTCGTTATATGTAATATCGTTATAATACAATATTCACTTAAAATTTTGATTTATTTATCCTTACTAATATTTATTTAACTACTCAATCGATCAACATGAAATTTTGCATACACGTTGTCAGGGGTACAGAATAGGACATAGGTACCCTATTCATCCAGGAAAAAGAACTGTTGCAAACCTAACCTAACCTACATTTCCGCGAGCGGAGCCGCGGGTGAAAACTAGTATTTTATAATTATTAGTATAAATAATAAAAACCATTGATACTTTCCATTAATATAATTACAATAACAAAACTACTTTCCACGCTTAATCAAAGCCATATCATCTTAAATAAAATATTTTTATTGCAGACGACTTCATAAGGGCCGGTTTACAAAATAAAAACACATCAATCGTCGCGATTGGCGTGCCCAATTGCGACAATAATCCGCCGGTGTGGACGCACCTTAATTAACATATTGCGACGCGTCATCTTTTGCGATTATTTTTATTTTGTGCGATAAATATTATTTTTGACGACTTCATTTGTTTGTTCGTGTTACGGTACTTAATATCATTTTAAAAAGGTATTGATAATGCTTCGGATTATTAACTGCTGAGGTAATTATGTATCTTTGATAATGTGTTTCGTGTCGTTTTACAGATTATTCTGATCCGTCTTATATCGATATTAACAGTTTAAACTGCAACGGTCCGCCGGCGCCCAGACAGAATATTTTTTTCAATAATGTCTAGCATGCCAGCAATTGACAGCTTATAAGGTCTCGGGTTCGATTACCGGTCAAAGTGTTTTCGGGGTTTTTCAACAAGACGTTCTTAGTAGCAAAAATAAGTTAGGTAAGTGAAATTTTGAAGTAACGCATTATAATTTACTTATTTATTTTTATAAAATTGCCATTACCAATAAATTCAGTTATTTTTAAATTACAATTTGAGCTACTAGAATGTAGAAACTATTGTTTCTTTATGAAAAGAAATATAAAAAGTGCCAGTAATATCCAAAATTACATACAAAGCGGCGTAACAAAGAACATACATTTATTATACAGTGTTCTACTAAAGAATATGTTATTATAACACTATTCGGGGCGAGAACCGCCTCCGACCATTATCTTGTCTACCGACGTGTATTTTGCTTATTAATTCTAACAAAGGAGTTCACTGTATCAATGTTTCCAAATTATTTACTCTATGTCGTACAATCGCAAAGAAAATTATTAAGCTTTTGACGAAAATATTTTGTAGGCTCTATTTATACCACGCGTCTTAGAAAAGTACTATCATACGTCAAAATGATATAGGTACATGTAGTTATAAAAGCGTAAAACTAAAGTCGTAGTCAGACACGAGGTTTACCCAAGTATAAGTAAGTAGAGAATAACACAAAATAAATATGTTTTCAGTTTGAGTGTGCAATTTCTTTAGTAAACCGGCAAAAATTATAATATTTTTTATATAATTTATAAATATACATTTTACACTTCGTGGTTGGCAAATATCACGAGCGCAATGATAAACATTGCGTATACTTTAAAAAGGTACACCAATCACGAGTAACCGGCTTCGCAAAAAAATATGTATTATCCAAAACAATATTACATCCCAAAAAATAATAGAATGTGAAGGCGTTATCAAAGATATTATTTTGTCATCAAGAACTGTAGTTGCCGAATATACCGTGTGTAGAAAACACAGGTGCGCGAGCGCAGTAATAGCCGCGCGAATCGCACCGCGCGGTCACAGTCCAGTCGGTGGGCGGACGGCGCGCAATCATCGTCTGATCACACGGTACACCGCTACCGGCTTATTAGTGCGGATGACGTGGTAACACTGATTGTAATAGAGAAGATAGGGTCTGAAGATAACGTAACATCTTGGCTGTATGTCCTTGAAGGGATCGTAGAGTTTCTTAAGAAGACGCTGAGGTGTATAGCGTTTTCTTAACTTTTTGAGTCGCAGCGGCACACAGGCGACCGGTTACAGTAGGTTTTCAATTATGACTGACATTCCTAGACTTGAGAGATTAAGGAACTCTGCGTTCCTGTAGCCAGATAATATAGTAACCCTATAGTGTCAGATAAAGAATATAACTACCGTATCTCTCTATCGTAAAAGGGTGACTAAAAGAAGCCATTAGGGGTCGTTTGATTGTTAGGCTGCTATGGTGGGAGTATGAGCTGGCAGGGGACTGATACATTTTTCATAGAGCTCTGCAATAGTACTTACTGCAACATGCAAAATAGGCTATGGTAACCGCTTACCAGCAGATAACCCGTTTGTCCGTTTGTCAAATTAGTGGTATTCAAAAAAAATATTGGACTCGTGTTTTCATATGTTTATATTGTAGAAAACACTGCAAACATTTGTTTTCAGTTTTCACAGTATTTACTATGGTGTAAAGTAGATTTTTTGGGTAAGTATAGACAATATTTTTGTAATATTGCCATACCTGATTGTCTTACGTATTGGCTGTTGGAACCGTTGTATTTTAAGAACTAGAATTAAAAAGAAACTTAAACTAACTTTGTAAGGGCTTTTTGGACACCCCTTAGTCCAATAACTCTATGCGCCAATACCCGTGAAGGCATAAAATATTTTATTAAAACATGTAGACCTGTCTGTTAGCACTCGCGCGCAAGGCTATCATTATTGCCCCTCCCACCCTTTGTAATGCACATATCAACTTCACACGTCCCCTCCGAGGACAAAACAATGGCGTATCGTGATATAATAGTACGGAAATTAATTCAATGTGAACGTGACAAAACGGTTTCGGACGATAGAAGTGAGTGTAACGAAATTGGAAATGGTTTACTGTTTTTTGATGTTTTATATTAAGCTTTAAGTGATTGTGGTGTAGCTTCTTTCGCTTTCTTTGGAATAATTAAGTTGAAGACTGTATGGCCAGTGCAAGGAATAACGATTAATGATTCATGTACTGACAACAAAGCAAATCCTGAAGGACCTCTGATAGCCTTGCTAACTGCAAGAACTTAAAACAAGCAACTTACATATTTGTAGATTATCTGTAAAATGGAATAACGATGAAAAGCAAAAAAATATTAATTACAGTTAAGTTAATTTGGATTTTATAAATCAGCTAGTATGCAAGTTCCGACCGAGATCTTAGTCACGGCTAACCGCAAATAACAGTTAAAAGAAAATGCCAAAGGAATTTAGGCACTTACATATTTAACATTTAGCTTTACGTGTTTGTCGTGCCTTTTTCGTTATGTTTTATTTTTATAGATCACTAATTATAGCTTAAACAAAAAATACTTATTCATTTTACTATTTAAATTATAAGATTTCTTTGATCCCTAATAATTGATTTTCGCTTAAAGAGAGCTTCCAGAGAAAGGAACAACTTTCTTCATCATTCTTCATCCATCTGGTCCACATCTAATTCCATAATTCTTAAATCCTTTTTCTGTTATTAAACCTTTCTAAACATATCTATTTCTGTTTACGTGTTAAAGGATTAAAGAAAGTGAAAACAGCGTTGACAATACCAACAATGGTACACAATAGTTAGTTATTATTGACAATAATGGATCATACAGTTGCGAAGACCAGGACCACAGGCGAGGCCCACCCGCACGATCTCTCATTAACAACCATCTGTCTAAAAGTGAATGTGCTGAAAAAACTATCCTTGAAAACATCAAAACTAATCGCCGACGGATTATAGGACACGGATTTGGTATTCTAGAAGACAGTAACAAAATTGACGCCTTACTGCTTGACAATACAGCTCATATTAAAAAAGCAACTGTTGAAGTAGTTGCCAAATTGAAAAGCACATCTTACAAATTTTGACACCTTTATTTCACACGTCATAAAGTTCAATTTCGTTTGCAGGTTCGGAGGTATTTGCAAGAGTCTTAAGTCAAAGCTTGTCAATATACGTCACCGATGACAAAGCGACTGATGCCAGATATTTATTCATACCAGATTATTCGGCAAGGATTATTTAGGCTTGGAAAGGACAAGGTCGGCAAACACAGGATCTCTAAGACGTTATTTTGGGTCCCTTTTAGCCTTGGGATGATCTCGTTTCGATAAACTTGAATAATCGTAAATGGTTCATGGTGATTGGGTAAGTGATGAATAGATTTGTTGTAAATAGTACTTAAGATTTGAGACCACCATGAAAATTGTTTTCTCTTTGAGGGGAAGTATGAATTAAGCTTTCAGCTGTCGCTTTATAAAGATGTGAATCTATGAAATGGGACGTAACTGAGTCTAATGCTCTGGACATGGTTTGAATTAATCCTTACTTCACAAGATAGAAGTGGACGTACGACATAATATGTATACACAATTGAGTTTTCAATGTTAGTAACTAACAACGTATCAAAATTTTGTAGACGTTCGAATACCCTTTACTGATCATGGAAATATTTGAATGCCATTGCCTGATTCATGTACATTTATAGGTGATCGAAGCCTTCGCTCTTCATCAGGCTATTTATTAATTATAGGTATTCGTGATAGCGATAAATGAGAGATGAACCTGTTGTCCTGGCAGAAAAAGGGTCACATAGATCGTTACCATTTAAGGCTTAACATTGCGTATTTTCTGACAAAAAAACAAACGCCTTAATATCTCCTTATCCGACCCATCGAACTACATTGGACTGAAAACAGTTTGACACAGCTAAAATAAGAAACTACTGTATTTGACCAAACAAAACTAAAGAGTTTAAAGTTATTAAAGTATAGGATGTTGTATTTATATTTATTAAAATGTAGAAATGAGGATACAATATACATATATTATATATATACTGAATGAATATAAAACTTAATGTGTTAAATGTTTTGTACCTTATAGTTATTTAGTTTAAGATAATTTAGTAAAAATAAAAAGAAATAAATATTTAGCTAGTCTTTTTATCTTTGCCAATCAACTATGACCTAGTTAGATGTGTAGGTTTTAATACAGTGCTATGAATGCTTCGAGAGTGTATTAAATTAAACAACATTGATACTGCTTTGGGCTCAGCACATATTTGGTTTATGTCATGGTCATTTAAATTAATAAGGAGTCATTAAATAAAAATCAATTGTAAAAATATGATGGAAAACCATGTTTTAACTTTAGCTTTTCAATCTTGAATTATATTGTTCTTTTTCAATGCTTCGATTTCTACATAGATTTTATTTTGTGATTTTGAACTTGTTTATATTGCAACACATAGGATAAATAACTCTGAAGTCATTATTAGGTGTCTGTCCTCAATTTAAAGCTAGAAAACCAGTTCTCTACTTTCTTCTAATAAGCAGGCAAGGCAAATTAATGAATATGCCCTGAATCATGTTTCCATGTATTAGACCCATAGATTATTAGATCCCAGCTTTCATTATGACACCTTTGGAACTTAATACTTAATAAAAATTAAAAAGCTACGATATATACCAAAATTAAGATGTAACACATACAATTTCGAAACGTTATAAATAAGTTTTAAACGTTCCACATAATTGGAAACGGCAGTGAGGTTTAAATTTTAATAATAACTACAATAACATATTAATTTTTCTTGTCAAATGTAACGCGAGATGGTAATCTTGTCGCAGCGGGCCGTGGGTGGACTCTGTTACCCATGATCGTGGACTTATGTAGGAACGGTCTGTTTTGAAGATAATTAAGTTTAGATAGACTTCTTAATCTATGATTATAATATTCTTAATATAAGATACTATCTTTGTTTAAAAAGAAAATATTAAGTTCACATGATTGCCGCCGATTTGATATTTTGATGATTAAGTTGTTACTATACAAATAACAAAATTTGAAATTTAGTTTACTTACTTTATAATTCTAGTTTCATAAGGAAGCTTAAAAATATTTAATGAATAATAAATAAATTAAATCTGTAGTATTTAATCGTCAAAATATTTATTACAAAAGCGTGTTAACCTTTTTGGCGCAAAAATGATTTACTGCCTTATTCATTTACATTCTGTCAAGGATTCTAATTATCTATATTGTTATCAGTTTTGGCTGAGGTTAAAGCTATGTTTTATAAACTAAAAGACGATGACAGAATTAAAAAGATTACGATGTAATACAACTCGCTGGATATAACTTACAACAGTAACTGGTCTCCTATTTTCACTAGTTAGTTAAGAAGAAGAAGATTTTGTTTATACAGATCATTTTTACTCTTTTAAAAATACGAGTACCTACTCGTCGTGTACTACTGTGGTTGGCTCTGTGCTGTTAGTCTCATTTACTGAAATTCTGCAATTAAAATATGTCTACTCTCTCACTCTGATCTCTGACTTAAAATACTTGAAAATAATAAGACTAATGAGTATTAATACGGTTTTAAATAATAATCAGGATGACAGCAAGGCATTATATATTTAAAACCTATTTAAAACTTATAGTAGAATTCGTTGATAGAATTAGTTCTTAAACAATTATATAAAAGATTATAAAAAACAGACTTGGAGACAACGGATTAAATGATCTTTATATTGAGTGTAAGCTTTTTTATGATTTAAGAGATTGATTTAGACAAAAACGTTTTAGTACTTAACGGATTAAAACGGCAATCCGCTTGAGGTAATATCTTTAACAGTTTTAAGTTCAATCTGTCTTATTTTTTTATTATTACTATTATACGTAATCAGCTTAAAATTAATGTTTTATTTTGTTGATCAATCAATTTCAATTATATTAGAATATTGACAACACTTGACTTAGTAGCAGCTCTGTGTCCTTGATCTTACCAAGTAGATATCGCATTGTACACAACTGTATTCCAAAGCAGTTCGTTCCTTCATTTCATTCGTTATGTGTATCACTTGTATGAAATACATGAATCAAATTTGAATTTGCGTAAAATTCGCCTGCTTCCTGACACACGAAATTTTGATTAAACTGCATGTACTGTAATATTATGTGGAATTCTCTTGAGTCACGTAGTCTCTAATTTCTGCGATCCAATGGTTGTTCCGAGTCTGGGTGTATTTTCTGTCCGTTGTTTGAATGTTTGTAAAGTCCTGTGCAACCTTAAAGTGAGTGTTGTCTCTTTAAAATCTATACTAATATTATAAAGCTGAAGAGTTTGTTTGCTTGTTGTTTGAACGCACTAATCTCAGGAATTACTAGTTCGAATTTAAAAAATATTTTTGTGTTGGATAGCCTATTTATCGAGGAAGGCTATAGGCTATATAACATCACGCTACGACTCACGGGGGCGGTGCAGTAACCATAAACGCGGGTGAAACCGCGAGCACAGCTAGTACAATATAAGAATAGTGTAGCTATAGTCTACTCACAACCATCGCTAGGACGCCGGCATCTGAGCTTAACCAGACTATTTAAAACGTAAATTTTGTTATGATAGTCTTCTTCTGTTAATTTTTTTTGTATACTCGTTTTTTTGATAACTGGCTTGGTTGAGAGGTTAAGCTATATCTACTATTTTATTAAATTTTTACATCCAAACTCAGAAAAACAATTTGTGGATCACACAAATGTTCGTCGGTCATGGGTCGGCTAGCGTCGTGGCTTGGTCACCATGGTCGGCACATGAAAGGCGCGCCGGTGTCGCCCGCGACACAACATGATTACGATAATCGCGCCGCCTGTCGTCGCGCGTGTTGCACACGGATAAATTGAGTTTAGGCAGCACATTCATGAACTGATTCCTTATATTTTATGTATTGTATATAGATAAGACATCATGTATATTTAGTTATTTATAAAAATGATAGCATATAATAAAATTACGCCAAATATAATAAAAGCTACCCAGATTACGACGATAAGATTCCTGATAAAATTTTAAAAGTTAAAAACGTTATACTTTCGTTACTAAATTAAAATATTTCTATAATTAGACTGACCCTTAGGTTAAAATAACAATAATGGCCTTTCCAATTCATTACATTGCTATTATAATAATTAATTTCTAACTCATGTTACACGGCGTCAAACTTAAGATTTCAAAAGATTAGAAGAAAATATTAAACTATAAGCACATATTAAATAAGGGTATTTAATAGAGGGTAGAAAGATATCTGAAAGAAATAAAATACATAAGAGTAAGTTTTAATTTACATAATATCAGCATCATCAAAATAAAAACTCAGCGACTAGTCGACCCGTGAACAGCTCGCCTTACCGGCTCCGAAAGCTTTTATAACACTGTTCTTTATGCGTTTTATCGAGATTGAAATTAAGATGTTCTAATGTGCGACACATTGCCATCGGATTATTAGGTGAGCGTTCATGCCTTGCCTTACCACGCACCTTAATTGTTATACTTCAGAGAACTATTGATCGCTTTTATTATATATTTTCTTTTGATATATTGGTTGAAACTTATTAAATGGACGGCCAATTTGATGTCGGTTACAATTTTGTTTATGGGTTTAATATTGATGTGTGGGTTGTCGATATAACTGAACCGGTAAAAATATGAGTGTTTAAATCGATCGGTATGTGAAATAAATTTTATTGCAAACTATATAACGCCTTCGGCATTACTTAGCTCAGATACTTGGTAACACAATGTATCACAATTTTGAGCTCGTGTGACTCAATTACTGCTCTTTCTTTTTCTTTTTTTAAAGACAACTTTTAATATATATAATAATTTTTGCATGGAAGTCATCAAGAGTATCACAGTTTACTTACCTCCGATTTCTAGATTGAGAATTACATATTGAGAACGACTCAAACTATACTTAAGTATTACTTAAACATTATTTTTGTTTCCGTATAAAGTTTTCTTTAACTGTAATATAATTTGAGTAGGTATTTGAACGTCATATTATTATAATTAAGAAGTAAATATTCCGTTGATAGCGGTTTAATGAAATTCGATTATTCTGTTGAAAATATTTAAGAATACTCAGTTATTTTCTACTTTTCTCAATTCAGTTTTGCGTATCGAGGGCCCCCCACACGTTCCGTCGGCAGCGTTGTTGGTTGGCAAAGGTCTACGGCTTCAGCCGTCAGTATACAAAGGGCATCAGTTCCAGAGTTGTAAAAGGTCCCTAAGTGATCGAATCCGGAGTCGCCAGTCAAAGGTGCTCAAGAAACCTCATCTTCAAGCCTCAAGAACCGAACGGAGCCAGCCAGAAGCCTTCAACCAACTGAACTATGAAGCTTGTTTCTATTCATTTAAAGTCCTGATCCTGACCCGCACATCGAACCCGCAACAACACGCCTTTCAGAGCCTCCGACATTGTAACCAGTCATCACTATAGTACAGTCTACACATCGTGTACAGGACGTCAGCGACTCGACGGTTGTTTTGTAACCATCATCATATAGTAACCTCAGCCCCGAGCATTGGTAGTGCGGTTTATAGCCGATACCGACATATGGAAGATTAAGTTGGCATAATAATTATGCACTTCAAAATAAATATAAGAAGGGATATTAATTCAGCGTATATTTACTTCATGTTTATACTTAAGTTTTACAAATAAAATATTATTTTGCCATTTGATCTTAATTGCTCATCATAAAATTTTATGTTTAGTATTTATCTCAACGGAAAGGGTTCGGTTTGTCGACTATAATCCAGCGCCGATGAAGAACTTCTAACCTTGGTTTTCACTGAACTGCGTGGGTGTAAACTTTGAGTCAATATCACATTCAACTTCATATCTTTGGCCATATTCTATTTATGAAAGGCGGTATTCATTCAGCCGTTAGACTCAAAAAAGATTCAAAGTTCTTATAGACTAAACCGGCTAACGTCAACATTTTTCAATGTGACTTTTGTTTCTTAGCGGCACATTGGCGGCCAGACAGAATTAAAGATTTTGTTATCGTTTTTTGAGACAGGGCAGAATTTTCTATCTATGCACCTATATCTATCTTTAGCATTTAATTCGATTAAAGTATTTATCAGGATTATTTGTGGGATAGTTTATTTTGGCTATAGGAGTTATCTAATCATTTTCGATGATATAGAAATTACGTGACGGTTTTCTTAATCGTTAACAAGTGCTCATAAAATGTTAGTGCCGTTTAGTATCTGACTGCCTCGTTGGCTCGGTAAAAGTGTATTATAATAGTAACGGGGCTGTTTACAAACAGTTTCAATACTGGGCCAATCATCTCACTTTGGAAAGGGGTTAAGAGATGATACACCACGCTGGCATACTGCGGTTGCGATTGCCGATTTATGTGTTATAAGTACTTATAACATATCTTGTCTTGTCGCTTGGAAAGCCTTATCGATCTATGAATGATTACATTTATAGGTGATTAGGTTCATTTTCAGCGCCAGTGCGGTCTAGATAGTGGGGTCAACTACTACGATTCCTAGTCCGATTCTATATTTGTAGTGTGGATCCCTAGGTTATGCTTGCGATTTTGTGGTTATAAACTCAACAGGGAAGCATAACGGGTTAAAAATGTCTTAATAAAGAACTTGATCTGTGTGCCAAGTTTTATCCAATTTCATTCAACGGTTAAGCGTGATTTACCTAAACCAAACATCAAAACATGTCAGATTCATTATAGTATTATTATACTCCCTTCCTATTAACCTGTTGCCAGAGTTATTCTCGACAGGAACCATTACAAAAACAAGAAATCAGAATAGGTTCATTAAGATTTCTTCAGGTGACACTAGAATCCACTCCAATTAAGTAATTTATAAGGACTTCTTTTGATAATAATATCAGGAGAAAGCAAGTTGTATTACAATCAGAAATATAACAATTTCCCAATTACTTGTCTCGTTCTAACACTTTTTATCATACGCTTACATTCGTGACACTTAACACAAAAATGTTTCTTCCGTGACAATGCGCGGACGATGCGCAGTGACATGTCACCCTGACACGTCACGTGACACAATGGGTACACATCAATGCCAACTAATTTCTTACGGTGCATCGCTTTTATTCAATAGGACAACTTCATATTATAAAAAAATACTGTATCACTCTGTATAACAAACAAGACAAACGAATTTAAACCTAAAGCTGTTAAATGTTAAGGGTGATTTTTGGATTTCAAATGATGACTTAGGGTGACAATAATTTTGACTTCCGCACGGACAGATTTACCCACACATTAGCGGTGTAGCGAATATTCTGAATGAGTTTAAGTACATTATGTTGAAGTTATAGCCGGTTTGATAAGGGTCGACTTGATTCTGAATGTTTAATTTTTGTTTGGAAAATAAATTGTATTAAGTAGGAACTGGTACGAGTGGGTGTTTAGTGATCTTTTAAAAGACAATGCGTTTGCATTTTATGAGCTTAGATAAGCTGTTTGATTTAAAAAGATTAACCGCTTTGTTTATTAAGCACATCCTGTTACATAAAAAACTATAACATATGTATATATTTATATATGTGACAATAGATTGACTGAGAAATTATATAAAGCATACGCCTTATATTTAATTTAATAAAATACCTGGTCAAGAAACATTGTCCGACTGTCCTATTCGCATATGTGAATCGGACAATCGGGCAATGTTTCTTGACCAAGTCTTTTTTTTAATTAGCTTTATTATGGCGTAAAAATAAAAATAAATTGCTTACATACCTTTTTTTTTTTTTTTTTTTTTTATTATTTTGCTCGTCAAAATGACCACACTCCACCTGATGGTAAGCAGTCGTGTGGTCTAAGAGCTACCTACATAGCCTGGCCCGGTATAGCTTCAAAGGGATACACAAAGGTTTATCCTATTTCTACCCCTGGGTTACGTACCTACTATCTAAATGTGGCTGTAGTATTTATTCTATACCCACATTTCGCCAGCTACCTTTTTAGGTTTGAGACTATGTAATATATTATGTATGCTTATTTGATACTATTGACAAACCAATGACATAAGTTGAGAAATATTTGCGAAAGTGTTTACAATAATAGTCTCAGTTGTTTTCCTAAGACAACAATATGTGGGTAAGCTATATTTCAATAACAAAAAAATCATCTCTATATTACACACACACGAACGAAATAGAACAATAGGTACAAATTCATTAATACCCAATGATATATTACAATAGAGTGGTATTCAGTTGTTGCAATATCACAATATCGATTCAAAGTTCAAGGCGTAACTGTATCGATTGCGGCTAATGGCGATATATTATCGTGTTAGAACTAAATCTTATTTAGAATTTTGTTATTTATGCAACAGCGGTGCTGATTAGTTTAGTACGTCATTTAGAGCTGGTTTAGGAGAGCTGGGTTTTCTAATTGCTTATTTAGTTCCATGCGAATGTTTGAATGTTTGTAATATTTATAATATACAACCTGTCACAAACATAACGCACAACCTCAAACACCCCAATAATGAATTGAAATGTTACTTTTATGTACTTAGATATTTTAATTTAACGAATTAGTTCTCCTTATTGTGCGCGGATAGTATGGGTATATTACAATAAATCTAACATTATTACCTTTATTGCATCAAAAACCTTATTGCCTTGAATTATGATGCATTTTCGTTTAATTCAGCTGTTTAATAAAAGGATAACTATAATTTAATTAGTTTTAATTATTTTAGGGATAAAAAATTACCTATATTAAAAATTGCTGGAATTTATTCAGTAGCCGATTTTGAACAATGTACTTTCAGGATGTGCGTTTATTATGTTACATGTTGTATATGTGACTTACCTACTTAATCATTGGTCCTGAAGCATAAATGTAAAACTGCTAAAGCATGATCGATCTACGAGCAGTGTTCCTGAGGTCGGATGTCAGGAAACCTTGTAAATAAAATAAAGGCTTTGGTTAAGGTCGTGCAATTTTTACGATTATTATTAGTGCAGCGTACTATCGTCAATTATGAAATAACTGAAGCAAATAAGGTTTGATTGAGCTTGAGTCTCAGCTATTCTCTTCCAAAAATGCTACCGGGTAGTTCAGTCTTAGTTCTCGGCTACAATTTAGAGATTCTTTAATAAAATCGTCATGAAATTCGCACACACGTTGTCAGGGGTACAGCAAACGATACAGGGTTACCTTCCATCAAGAAAAATGTACTCTGCCCAATGAATAGAAATTTATTGACAAAATCTACAGAAGCAGTGAGCGAAGCCGCGGGCAATATCTATCAGTTTTATTAAAAGTCCCTGTCGCATGTCGATTTCATAGCACTGTTCAGTTTAATAATGAAACTTATATCTTACCGGTTAATTTTAAGGTATCTCGCGCTGCCTCAACATATTCGATCGGTTGTTATCTTTAAAAAGAAACTAAAATTCAAATTAAAGTGCTCTCGTACTAAGTTACACGCACAAATGTTATTTCTTATGCTAAATTCATTGCATTTGCATATTATATGTACCACAATGAATTAAAAACCGTTTTCAAAATGTGTTCCATGACATTAAATCCGTTTAATGCCCTCCATCTCGGGAACATGGTGTATATTATTATATAAGCATGTGTGCAAACATAATTCGATGTACATTCTGCGACAAACTAGTTGTGTACCATGGCGTTGCTCGACTTAGGGCGAGTACAATAGGGCTAATTTGTAGCGGGACAATTTATAAGGGGAAGCGGACGTATTAACTTATCTGTTGCTGTGTTGTAATATGTAGCTCGTAAAGCCTTCTAGCTCTTGATAGATATGCTATAAATAATTTTATTTTATTTTTATTTTATTTGGGAAACAAAAAATATATAATTGAAAAATAATTATTGTTCAAATTAACTACACTTAATCCAAAGCAATTTTCACATATAAATATACAGTAGCGCCAAAAAATTTGAAATTATATCTAAAACAACAAATGCACAAGTAATTAGCGTAACAATATAACAACAAAAAAAATTGTATTTTAAGAGAACCACCGAAAATAGTAATTGCGCAGCAAAATATGCTTACTAAAATATATCATAACGAGCATCTATACGCCTCAAATCAGTTCATTCCGTCTCGTAAGGGTTAGTTTATGTTAGGTTCCGTCTTAAACCCACCCAAAAAGAGGAGCCCCGCTTCGCGGGACTCCGTCGACTTATTTTGATCTCTTGAAATATATTTTGCAGTGCAATTTAGTGATCATTTACTATTTTTGACTGTTATATTTTACTATATCTGGTGATAAGTTAAACATAAGCCGTATTTTAATATACTATGTTAATATTATGTATTTGCAATATGTACATAAATAGCTTTAGAAACTACACAACTATAAAGTCTGTCTACGTCATCATCACAGAAATTGTGCCGTTCGAGACTTAAAACCGATGCATGCAATGTATTAGAAATACTGCCCAAAGTGATTTAATTAAAATTAATTTAAATAACAAAAGAGTAGCTAGTGACCATAGAATAAAACAAAAGTGCATATTATAAGCTTAACAATTAAATGCAAATTTAAATACAAACGCTTATATGTTTACAATGAAACGCTCGATCTCATTAATTGTGCCAGTTTCAAATTCGTCCATTTGATCCCTCGCGGCTCAAATAAAACATTTATAAATATTTGGCGCGTTATTATTCTCGGCCTGACGTGTAACATCTCAGTTAGCAGGGAGTGCGCCCGCGCAGCCCGCGCGCTACCCGCACTAATATACTCATTTATGTCCCCCTTTTACTGTCATATAATTTTTGCTATTGTAGTTTTTACAATACAATGAATGTGGTTTAGAAAATATTGGTACAGTGATTTTTTATACCAACTGCATAAAAAAATATATAAAAATATTAATGCGTCTCTAACGATATTTTATTGCAGCCATTTTAAATCTAATTCAGCTATGACTACCGTGATGGCGCAGCGGACGTGACTGACGTATTACATGATGTTTCCACCATGATTCCCGGGTCGATCGAAGTGTTTTTGAGTTTCTGTCAAGAAATTCTAAGTAACAGAACGGAGACTGGAACTGTCGAGTAGACGGCAAAAAACTCGTTCCCTATAATGTGGAACCTAAATTCATAGATCGCGAAATCGGAATAACTTGTTCTCATATGTTTAATTACATTTACATTAATTACATACAATTACACTTCTTAGTATAAATAGACTGTAAAGATGGTGTAAGCTCTGAAAGCTCTTTTATCTATTAACTCCGCGTCGGCTATGGCAGATTGATTCCTGCAGTGCGTGTAATCAATCTGTGTGATCTACAATAAGTATAGAGCTTAGATATTGTAGTAGCTGTATTTTCAATGATTATGTGATTTGCCGTGACACAAAGATAAATGAGCAGAACGGGTAGACGGCATTTAAAATTACGGGTCATAAACGCGAATGCGCAAAAATTACCCCGCTTATTACATGAGTTCGGGCACGGAAAAGTGAGGACGAAAGAAGTGGCACACAGTCATCTGCCATGCTTAAACCACTGCTTGTTTGAAGACTAGCCCTTCAATGGTAGCTCATAGGCAAATAGAACAGATATCTATCAGCAATTACAGAAAATGAAATTTTAAATTGCTAAATAAACACATCAAGTCAGTGCTCTCTAATATCCTGACACTGGTCTAGCCTTAGGGTATCGTTAGCCTTCGGGTTGCGGAGGTCAGATGGCAGTCGCTCCGTGTAAAAATTGATATCCAGTCAAATCCGGTTAAACTAGAAAGCCGACCCTAAGTGACTTGGGTATAATAAAGGCTAGGGAGAAGAGGAGAAGACATAAACACATATGTATGTATGTGAGAGACTATTGACTTAACGCTAATCATTTAAACATAATTTACATTTACTTTATTAAAAGGCGTAAATTGAATTATCAGATCAGAGTTTCCGTTCAGATTTAGAACAACTATCTATGAACCAAGCAATTCTTTTTCCCGTCCGGTCATATAAAATCCGACACTACGTGATTTGGTAGTAATGAGTTTCTTAAGGAACTGTGTTATCCTTGCATTCCAAATTTAAGTTAATGAACATAAAAAATGTTGTCCTCTGATATAATAATTGTTTTATTTTGTAACTATTAAGTAATAAAAATATGATTGCAATTCTACTTTATTCGACACGTCACCGCGTTAATAAAAACAGTCTTCAACAAAATTAGTAACGAAACGCAATCAAAATGGAATCTATGAAATGATTCGTTTTAATGTTTCACCTATCGATTATTACAGTCTTTATCAATCAATTTAATTGAATTAATTAAATTAACGAGCTTCTAACGTTAGTTAGCCGATGAGCCCGAGTCAAGTATTTTATAGGCGATGTCTAAATGGATTTCTCGTCTAAATATAATTAGTGGTCACTCTACTCGAATGTCATAGGAATTCGGATATTTAAAATTCCTTTAAAATAACCATAGAATCTTGGTATGCCGTTACACCAATAGTCTATGATTAAGCATTCACTACTTACCACTCATACCTTGGTACTGGCTGAATTAAAACAATTAGATATGATTAATTGTAACGAGACTTATTTTAAGTTGTGATCAATATATTGCGGATGATACCGTACACTTTGCCAATTGAATTAATACAGTAAAAAGGGGCTAGCCAGTTATAAAATTTGTGAAATCTGTGGTATAACGATAACAACATCTTGAACTTTGATTAAACAAAATATCTGCTACTATTATTTAAGGCGATTTATAAAGATTGACTGTAAGTTACTTGCCCGGGATTATCATTGACGCGTCATCATATTTCGGTTCGCTTGATGGCTTTTGGCTCCTATTTCACACTTTTAGATTTATACTAGAAATTGTATTAAATAACAGTACATACCAAACCTTATTCAACTCCATCTAAATTCAGACAAATTAAAGTATGTCAAAACATATTTATGTGAACGGTTCTACACACATTAGACACGGTGCAGTAATGGCTCAATAAAATCTAGCCTAACCACCGTGCGCCATATCAACCATGTTTGTAACGTTAGCTATGGTTATTGTTAAAAAATAATAAAAAACAAACTGATACATGTGTGCGTAAGCATACAAATTCAAAAATGGAATTACATAGATGTGTGCGTAATAAATGGGGCCTCATGGCAAGATGGCGGTATGGAATTCATATTTCAAAACGGGTGAAATCTTTTGTTGTTAATGAAATAAAAATAATTCAAATTGTAACTAGGGATGGTTGGCTCCCTCGATTTGTTATTGTAGATGCCATGTTGGGTAACATTGCCAGCGTGACGAACGCGTGAAGGCACAGTTGTAGGTCAATATTTAAGTTTAATTTATAGAAAATATAGTGTTTTGTTATGTAAATTTTGAGCGTATAAGATTATGATTATAATTTTATTTGTAAAAATGCAACGCAGAACTGGGCTCTCTTTACCACAAACATAACATTTTAATAAATTACAGGAGGATAGTATACAAGCAAATTTAAAACAACCGATGTATGAAAGTTTTGTACAAAAAAACGGCCACTCTTTTTTTAAACTACCAATATATTTTAAAGAGTATTGAACAAATCATATTATTGTCTACAAGATGATAGAAATTACGTATCTAGTACTAAATATACAGATAGTCACTTCGTATCACAAGTTCAAACCCTGATGGTAACTTTACACAGTATAATGTTATGCGAGATAGGACTACATGCTTCGCATGCATAAGTGATTTATCTAAAATTTCCATCGCCATTGAATACCACGGTTTCGTGATAGAAGTTCACAATTCGCGACTTTATCATGCAGTAAATTTGTACTGCGTAGTACATATCAACTGAATGGTACTTAAGCGGTTTTCGTTGACTACGTAAGTATATAATATGACATCTAATATTGTGATGTTCGGCATATTGATATTATAATGTTATGAAATGTCTAACCGTATTAACGACTTATCTGCTTCCCCGTTCCAACATTAAACGAAAATATTTTCAAACTAATTAAATCCATAGTTTCCATATATAGCTCATTCTATTCCAAAGCATTCCTTAACCAAATCCTTGCCGCAGCTAGTTTGTTAATTTAGTCTATTTAAAACAAACTTATAAGTGTAAAGCCACAGATTAGCCAGGATTAACGAAGATTAGAGCCGTTCGTCGCGGTAATCAAAAGCTGGTAAAATACTGGAATGTTAAAGACCTAGTATAAACAGGAGGTTTTATTACAATAAGAAGTTTAGATTGTTGAGATTGGTAATTAAATAAATAGCATTTTACCTAAAAGCCATTTATTTAATTACCTAATAATAAAGGGTTAGATATGAAGTTGCCACTTTGTGATGAAATTCAGCAATATTTTTCATGGCCTATTCGGATTCAACGTTTTTTTTTCATGTATAGTTGCTTGCTTGTTTAGGCCACTATGGTTTGTGTTAATTAACAAAAATATCGACCATCACGTAATAATGGCGAATTGATACAACGAACACGGACAAACACTAAGCGATATACCTTTAAATACAAATTGTATAGAAGGTTATTAATGTTTATTATCAATAATATACATATGTCATCAATAATAAATATAGTCTATTCTCATAAATTATATTTTTAATTAATAAACATTGCATTTCCTAGATAAGCCACGAAATTAGACGTGGGACATAAACGGCAATTTCATAGTTAGAGGTCTAATATTTGTATTTTTTTTTTATTTTCTTTATTGACTAAAGTTTACCATAATAATACCATGGCTTAGACCACTCGCTTAAACCACTAGGGTTTTTATGCGAGTGGGAGTTCATATGTTATATAAATTAAAATTACAATTTTACTCTAATAATAATTCACAATGACAGTATGAATCCGTCAATGTTATATAACAAATATCATATTTTTAACATATTTATTTACTATATCTTCAGGTAAACCATTCAAGATCTTAGGAAGTATGTATCGACATATTTTAGTTCCATACAAATTATTAAATTTTGGCAAAATTATAATATAAGACTGCTTAATTGACACAATGATATCCGTTTACGCTTATGTTTCCGCACGATCGTTAACGTAGGATGAATACCCAGGTCGGACATAGGGTTATTGGAATTCGTTGTTAGGAAATTTAAAGCATCGTGTTTGGAAAGACCAGCTAGTCGATCCTCGTTACGTGGGCCCTGAATCCTTGGCTTGCATAATGCGGATGCGATCCTTACCCCTTCGACGATATAAATACCCAATATCTACATATTTAAGAAATACTAAGTCAAGTAATAGAAAGCGAAATTGTTTAAAACTTCTAGTAAGAATGAATTGGTGTAGTTGATTAACCTCATATTTATCAGACCTCTGACGATTATGATCGATTCTATTAATTAAAAATATCGTCCAATAGAAGAATGTTTTATTTTATTACTTGAATGAAATAAAATTGCTCTCTATTAGTTTTATTACGGTCAAAATATAACAAAAAGCGCGATTTTAGCTGTTCTCAAAATTGCTGTTATTACTTGCCTAGGAATCTGGTCGTATATTGAATTTTATCATGGCGTGCTTTTAATAAGGACATAAATCTTGCCATTAAAATCAAAAGATTGAGATATTAGTGACATATAAATGTACAAAAACCTATGTCACGGTTATCAATACCACATAAAAATAACATTCCATCATGCGAAATAAAAACGTGAAACCAACACCCCTCTTTATACGCACCGCGGCAAGGCGGCATGTTCGACAAACAAATAAAAACCTTTAATATATATTTTCATGTTTTTATAAAACATAAAACTTAATTTATTATACGCGGTCAGGTATTGTCGGCAACCCTTAACGAAAAGCGCGAATGATTTACGACGCGTCAAACAATCTTTACCCTTACGCCTTGTAAAATGTATGTGGGTTCTAAGTGTGCGTGATAAGGTTGGGAATTCTTTTACGCGTCGAAAATTTATTTTTGTTAGTGGTATTTGACTTTATTTATCTATTATGATGGGCTTTGTCGCCGGTCGCATGGTTCGCGGCAGATTGGAGCGGACTAGCGTGGCAAATGTGAGGTCTCAATTTGGCGTTATTGTGCGTGCACAAAGGTTCTATGTATCTGTGTGTTGTCGGCTTCCTGTATGGTAGAATTAATGGTTTTATTTATATGTTCACGGTTGTTCTTCTTTACCGGATCGAACTGCAGCCGGCGGTAAGCGTATTGATTTATATCGAGTTGTCATTAAATGTCGATATTTAATGTTAAAGACGAAAACTTTTTTATTTGTCGTATATACGTAGGTACTGATTATTATGTGAAACATTTTTGTTGCATACCATAGTCACAAAGTTTTTAATTTCTAAAACTTTATCACATTACGATTCAGCAAAATCGAACCTTTGATTACTTACATGATTGCACGTAATAATAAACCTGTCTGTTTTAGATCAATGCTTGATATAATACATGATTAAATGCTGAAGTCATGATATAGTTGATAAAATTAACCTTCACGTGGCAAGATCATTATTATTTAAAAACTCCTAAATTTTCTTTATTTTTTTTTATTGCCATTGGTGGCAGACGAGCATGTGGCCCACCTGATGGAAAGTGGTAATCGCTGCTTATGGACTTCAGTAATGTCAGGATACAACAAAGCCGCTACCTACCGTGAAAGAAGAACTCTCTTTAAACCTCATTTGAAGAAGTACATATCATAGCGCTCGGGAAACACCGAAGCAGGTAGTTCATTCCAGAGCTTGCACGTACGTGGGAGAAATGATCGCTGAAAGCGTACCGTCTTGTATTTGAACACTTCCAGGTGTTATGGATGAACCCTGCTTCGTTGTCGAGTGGTACGGTGATAGAAAGGGGCCGCTGGTACCAAATCAAACAGTTCTTCAGAGCACTCCCCGTGAAAGAGTCGGTAGAACACGCAGAGAGACCCTAAGTCTCTCCGTTGCTCTAACGACTACAATCTATCCATGGGATTGGGATCATCGACGGTTCGAACTGCCCATAGATTTACCTTTAAAAGATATAAGCACGTGTATGTTTAGGTACAACATACAGAATACCGTGTTACATAATTATATATATCACTTAGAATCGTCACAAACACAACCTTGCATTGTTTGCTTGGTCGAGGGACTGCTTGTAAGCTTTTCTGATCGAAATTTAAACATACTTAAAATAGGTAAAATTTTCAAACCTTGCTGAAACTAAACTTGTTTGCCAGGTACGTTAAATATTGGACTGGCGAGAATTTTATGAACACTAGTACGCTCATCGATCAAGGATATAAGCGCTAAGCTCTTAATGAGTTTAGAAGAAGATGTAATAAATATTATACCAATTTTCAAATAAACAAAAGCCTAATATTGTCTTCTGTTTACGCGAATGTTATTCATTGAAATTAAACTACTATATACGGATTTTATCGCGTTGTTTATTTGACACTATTACAAAATTTTGAAAAACTGTTACACTACTATAATCACTATTAAACTTTACAAATTTTTTTAAGCTAATTAAATTATTGAAACTATTAAAACTATTTATACTATTACTATACTATTATACTATTTAGATTTATTTTTACACTTTCCCCGACGTTTCGGTTGCTTTTCAGCAGCCATGGTCACGGGGAGACTAAGATGGTAGTTGTCTCAATGTTCCAGTGTAGTTATTTCAAAGTACCCGAACATAATTTAATCATGGGTGTTTCTATTTACGCAGAATGAACTCTTCATTTTCTTCTTCTTGGGTTTGACTAGTTGAATTACTGGATCCCAAGCTGGTGGTACATTCCAACCATCTTCTCTATTGAAATTAGGATGTTTCTTGATTTCAATAGCCTCGCGAAGCATCCTTGGTAGGAATCGGTGTTCTTTAGCGAGCATCTGTGGTTTGTCAAATCTCAGGTAGTGGTTGGTCCCCTGTTGCACGTGTTCACACACAGCAGACTTCAACGAGCGTTGGTGTTTTACATCAGCTATGTGTTCTTTTATGCGGGTGCCTATGACAAACCACAGATGCTCGCTAAAGGACACCGATTCCTACCAAGGATGCTTCGCGAGGCTATTGAAATCAAGAAACATCCTAATTTCAATAGAGAAGATGGTTGGAATGTACCACCAGCTTGGGATCCAGTAATTCAACTAGTCAAACCCAAGAAGAAGAAAACCACAGCTAGACTTCATGATACTTTGAGTTCATTCTGCGTAAATAGAAACACCCATGATTAAATTATGTTCGGGTACTTTGAAATAACTACACTGGAACATTGAGACAACTACCATCTTAGTCTCCCCGTGACCATGGCTGCTGAAAAGCAACCGAAACGTCGGGGAAAGTGTAAAAATAAATCTAAATAGTATAATAGTATAGTAATAGTATAAATAGTTTTAATAGTTTCAATAATTTAATTAGCTTAAAAAAATTTGTAAAGTTTAATAGTGATTATAGTAGTGTAACAGTTTTTCAAAATTTTGTAATAGTGTCAAATAAACAACGCGATAAAATCCGTATATAGTAGTTTAATTTCAATAAACAAAAGCCCTTCATTTACAAATATTTACATGAAGATTATATAAATAAATAGATTAATGCGATTCCACCCTAGCTCGTTTTGATAGAGCTACAAGCAATAAATCGCCACTCATTTGTAACTATTGTAATGTAATGTATTTGAGGGTAGTACGATATAATGTCGCCATGACACTACTTCCGATAGCCATAACAGTAACGGAGCTTCGATGACGTAGCTTTATGTAGCGGTCATGACGGCCGTGGGAGTATGTCATACATTTATATTATGATACAAAATTAAGTAGGTACTTACTACAAGTCAATTAAGTCACATAAACCTAGCATGTCTCTTTTATTGTTCGTATTATTATTCTTTCAAATGCCCTCTAGTTATTTCCTGATGGTAGTTTTTAAGAAGCAGCGGCAGCCCAATATATTTGGCAAAGAATTTGGGTTAGGTTAGTGGACTCCTAACACAAGCATTCTAACGTAACTAGAGAGAATAATAAGCTTGCTAGTAGATTGTAACAAAAATCACTAGTAAGTCCGATCGCGTAAAATTTCTGTCAAGAAAATCTTAATAGCAGTTCGAATACTGAAACTGTACTGGTAAATAACAGTGTGAAAAATGAAGACATGAAAAAGTGTTTATTTAGGATTCAAAAACATATTACAATAATTTAATACTACTGCCATACTGCACAGCAGTTTGTTAGCAGACGTAGCACCCATATTATTAAATTATTTATATTAAAATTATTGTTATTACACTTTCTCATAAATAAATTACGTTTTTGTTTTGACTTTTAAATTAGGAAAATAATATTACAAAAAGGCAGAATGAAATAAATTATTACAATAATGATCACATACATAACAAAATATAATTATCATGACTGTAACTATATTCTAGGTACTAATCATGTATTTACTGATAACATTCAGATTTTTTTTAATTTAATATTTTACCAATTTTTTGGAAAAGAAGTACTTTCGATGTCTTTAGGTAGACTGTTGAATATGGTTAGAACTAAGTTTGCTATTTATTACGTAAGACTAAAACATAACTAAAAACAAACATACATATGTATTATGCTGAAAGCTTAAGACGTGGGACTCGCGAGCTTGTATTTAAATCAGACTCGTTATGTCATAAAGGTTAATATGTCAAAAAAATCCTAATTCGGAACGAAGAAATGAGTATTTAATCACAACCGTACACTGTTTACCCTACAACCGTTCTTCGATACCCAAAATTCCAGCAGTAATTTAATTTCCATGGTAATGACAGGCAAGGTAATGACATACCAGGGTAACGACGCGATGAGCGAGTAGCTGATGGAACATCGGTAGAGCTTGTATCTTAATCGAGCAGGCTATCCGAGTAATGAGTTCGATTGACTGCCCGTTTTCGTTGTAGAAGCGGCACAATATGAAGGCTGTAGCGACTTTTTTAGTACATACTACCCTATTAAGAGATGATGCTTCACTGGTTTACATACTATGTAATAACCTCAATATTATCTTAAAGGACAGAGGTGTTAGGTTAGTTTACTATAATATATGGTCAGCTCTATATTGCCGAAGCAAAACTATCCCGTAGTGAATGCGACTGCTGTGCATGAGGTCTCGGGTTCGAATCCCGGGTCGGGCCAGCAAAAAGTTATTGAGTCTTTCTATTAAGAAATTTCAATAGCAGCCCGGAGTTAGGAAGTTGGCGGTGTTAGACACCCCCGTGCCTCGGAAAGCCCGTAAAGCCGTTGGTCCTGCGCCTGATCTCTCCGGTCGTGTCGGATTACCATCCCATCGGATCTTAAGGATTAGGGAACAGAAAGTGCACTTGTGATTGCGCACACGCTTGTGCACTATAATATATCATGCGCAGATGGCCAGTCTCCATTAAGATTGGCCACCGTGACCGAAATTCGGTTGGAGTACATTATTACAATAAGATTCGTCGAAATTAATATTTAATCTAAAAAAAATTAATTACATGTATTCTTACCAAATGATATAGAGTTCTTATTTATAAGTGCGGTTTGCTGGCTAGAGTTAAGACTGACTGGCAACATTTCTCTGTTGGAGAAAGTAAAAAAGAACGATTTGCACTTTCTTTGTTTTTTTTGGCTTTATTTTGTTGAATGGGGTAGCAGGCAAAATGTATATTCGCAGATAACACATCGTAAATAAACTGCAAGTTTGAATTTTTAAGTGTAACTTCATATGTAATTTAAATAACTACTGATGTCTCAAATAAGTGGGTCCATATGTAATGAAAAACCTTTTTTTTATAGTTTGATTTATAATAAGTATGTATAGAATTCTTAAACTTATCTCCTGTCTCTTATACCGCGTTCAGTCTGTTAGTAACGTTATCTTTTGGTTTCTATTTGAAAACAAACGTTGTGTGATTTGCATGAATCACATATTAACCGATACTAACAGTTCGTTAACAAACTGTATCGTAAATATTTTGCTGTTGGGCAACTCGCGTTATCTCGTGTCGTTATGTAGTTGTCCAATGGTCACGCGTGGGAGACTGTGACTGCGACGATAAGAATTGTCAATACGCGTAATTTTTGACGATGACATGACAGTTGTTATATTACCCGTCGTTTCAGGTTTTTGATTCGTTTAGTACGTTATAACTTTGTGGCAATCAATAATATCTCTGATTAAATTTTGAATATTTTCTTTATCAAGAAATTTTTAGCAACAGCTTGGAGATGGTTTATGACTGTGCATCGGCAAGCACGCACAGGCGTTGGTCCTGCGCCGAATCACTGGTTGTCTAGTCTTTGTTAAAGTTAGCCGTCGTCACCGATAGCAGTCTAGAGAGCTTTATATCAGCAGAACTGTTTGTTTAGTAGCATGAAGAAATGTACCGTCTTATTCGCATATACAATTTATAATTCTACTCGTATCATAAAGTTTTGTCTGATTATTTAGAATAGGATTATGTTTCTTATAACGTCTTATAATGTATTCGACGATATGTGAAGTTTACGAATCCGCACTGGGCCAGCAGTGCGAGCGTGGTGAACTATGGTCTAACCCTTTTCACACTGAGAAGACGTCCGTGTCTTAACATTGTTTTTTTTTGCATTGCGTAGAAGCTCAATTGCTAATGTAGAAATTAAGCGGTATAAATTTTCGCTTTTTCGACTCCCGACACAGGATACAAGTGGAAAACACTTGTATTTAGTGTATCGTCTCAAATACATATTAATTTGAATATTAATTGTCGTGCCGGCTGCTTGACTGCGGCACGGGAGCGCACTGTCAGACGCTGCTCACGGCTTTCACGTGTTTCCATTGTCTTATGTATAAATATAAAAAAACAGCATATGTTCGTTGTTTTCGAGTTGTAATAAAAAATGTTCATATAATAATCGGCATTGGCAAAGGATTTGCGAGTAAAATTTTTGTACAAACACTTGTTATGCTTTTTTACATCTAAGTAAATGAGTTTCAAATCGCCTTTGTACCTAATATTTAAAACTGCAGTAGCTTTGACTACAGGTGTAGTTATTTAATTAGCAATTTTGTTATAATGTATATAAAGCGGTGGCCTTGAAGCGCGTACAAAGATTCTCTGGTAGTCCAGATTTAAAATAGTCTTAAATAAATTCATATATTATACAATTATATATATTATAAAACAATCTAAATTTAAAATCACATAATACGGATGTTATGTTTTCTACAGATTTCAATAAACACTCAATCATAACAATCTACTTTTACCGAGATACCTAGCACAACAATCAACTATAAACCTCTTGTATTTTAGTCACTTAATAATTATACATAAATATCTATAAATATACATATATATTTACATATACTATAATATTATAACCTGTAATTTAATTAATACACTACCTATATAAACGATTTCATACACAACGCCTTCAAACACACACACACACACACACAAACACATTCACTCCGTTGATATTGTCAAGCGAATTAGTCATATAGTCGCACAAAAATTGTAATTGGTAGGTACCTACCTATAAACCTTTTCCCGGATGGGTGGCCCTAAAACACAGGATTTTCCTAGCATCGGGGTCGCTATTCACATTAATATGTACTTTAACTAATATGTAACCACATTATAATATCATACAATATGTACTCTCTTGGCTAATAAAAATTATTATTATTATAAAAAAAAACCAGTCCAGTTGTTCTACGTCTCGTCAAAAATACCGTGTCGTGCGACAACGCTAAGCGTTGTTATCTTGAGCAGTAATGTACGATGCACATTTGGTAGCGGCACCGACCGCTTCATTACACCACTAATAGCACCACCTCTGGCACCACACTACCACACTACCTCCGTATCACGGATTAAGACACAAATATTTTTATTGGGTCACCTCGGTGTTTGGGTACAAATCGGCTTTAAGTGTTCGATAATGTAAAGATATCACTTTTTTGGTCTTTTGATGCGTTCGAGAACTTTGGATTGCGGATGTGATTCTCTTGTGGCATAATGAGATAGAGATTTTATCTATTATAGAGAAACATAGAAAACGTAGTTTATTTTTAAATTGTGTGAAGTATACGTGTGTAGAATATTGAATGAATTTACAGTTCATACAGATAATGAGTGCACGAAGAACTCGGTTATGCTAGTTGAGCATACATGATCGTTACGAATACATATCAAATGTTTTGAAATTTATACAAACGCGCATTCGAATGTCGATATTTTCGTGATCGCTAATTATTATTCGAATCATAACCGAATGTGTAAACGTACAATCTTATACATTTATTACCGCGGTTTCACCCGCTTTTATTGTTACTGCGCCGCACCTGTGAGTCGTAGCGTGATGTTATATATAGCCTATAGCCTTCCTCGATAAATAGGCTATCCAACACTAAAATAATTTTTAAATCGAACCAGTAGTTCCTGAGATTAGCGCGTTCAAACAAACAAACTCTTCAGCTTTATAAAATTAGTATATGTAGATACCACTGATGCTTATTGTAGAGCCTGTCTACGATAAATATTTGTATACGAATTAATTTTAGTTCAGAGTGGTTGTAAAAACAGGAATGCGGGTTGGATCTCCCCGCGAGCTTAAAATATGTAATTTGGAAATTTGTGTCGAATCTGGATGTAACTATGTTGTTTTCGTAAATGACCTTTGCGCTAACTATTTTGGGTGTGCAAACTGTCGAAAATCTGATAATCATTTGTAGTTTCTTATCCATCCAGTGAGATATGCTACAACAACATAACTAATCATCAAAAACTATATTTTAAGAATTCTTAGAATAGGATAATTATTTACCATCCGGCCGTTATTTTTATTGCTTGCGGATCTACCTGATCATCTGCCCTCTTAAGATAATTGTATTTTCTCAGAGCATGACCAGGGTTCAAGAATTCAATTGTTCAATTATCCTTCTACCATACAGATCAAATCAAAGCTATGGATATGGACGTGTAATCTGTGCCAAACGCTACTGCAAAGACACCTGCATAACTGCTTACGTAGAGCCTAACATCAAACAAAAAAATACATAATTTACCAAAAAAATGCATTGTGAATCAACAGTCGATCAAATAACGTAACACAACACTAGAGGCATTCACGCTTTGACTCTACCGCGCGTTCCCACCCCTAAAAAGGCGCGAACACCTCTAATATTACACCGCTTATAATTTGTAGCCAAATAATTTCAATAGAGACCTGCTAATTATACAAACAATGGTGTGAAATATAAAATAGTCGTCTCATCGCGGCTAACTGTGCTGGCGGTTACTTTACAACTGAGGTGTTTAATGACAGGGCGGCGAAGAAAGCTGCGCGTACGCAAGTCACGGTGATTACGTCATTACGCGGTTATTAACACGCCCCAATTATGGATTGTGGAACAGGTGTGTGATGTATACTGGTTATTGTTTGTTGAAGTAAGTGTATGTGAGTGTAGTGGGGTAATGAAGCTTTGTAAGCTTTTCTTTATGTGATTTGGGTATTATAGAATTGGGTGGAAGCTTAACGACATTTTAATAAGAGAGTTAGGGCATGACTGCGCGGATGGCGTAGTGATTTAGCTGGACACCTCGCTTTTGCTAACGCTGTGAGTATTGTCGGTTTGAAACCTGTCCGCAACAAAAGTTTGTTTGACCAATAACTGACAATAGCATAGCAGAGGCCATCTTCTAAATCAAGACTTTAATTATATCTATACTTACTCAATACCTAAAACTCAATATTTTATTGAATTCCATGATATTATACAAAGATGGACTTATGGACAAGTAAGATTTTTTTAATTTTGTCGGGTACAGTAAATTCGGAGAGATGAAGAGGACTAAGAAGCATTCCAAATAATTTGCTTTAAAGTATATAGCAAAATAACATTCATTTATCAACATATAACTACTGAAATTGACGAAAAAAGAATATTATCTATACCAAAGTGAAAGCATAAGTAAGCCGCTTAACATCAGTTTTAACTGTTACATGATTATTAGTGTAACCCCGCCACAAAAATTGCTTCCGAAAATAAAAACACAATGGAAGTGTACCAAATAAAACTTCGTACAGCTAGAACAAATATAATTATTATAATTGCAACCGAAAGCACCTTGTCATACAACGGTTCAACTTGTTAAAGTATATGTACACGTTACCGTTTCCAATATTATGCGCCGCTTGGTTGTTTTAATGCAAGTGCAACTGTTTCCGGTAAACGAGAATAATAGCAATATATAATAAATAAAACACCTTAGATTAAAACTCTCGAAGAGCTTCTTCACGTTGGACCTATGTCTTGGTGTAAGCCTCCCAAAGGGCCAATTGTTTTCCTAATATAAGAGAAACATAATAATATTTTTATTTCAGACCAATTATTAATATAGGTTCACCGCCTATTACATAGGATCTATAAACATAACGTGGGTATAATATACCTCTAGATACTCAATAGACACGTGAGTCTATACATATATGAGATCAGTTTTTGTCGCGGCGTTGCTCAAGAACAATACATTTTTCTGGATGAAAGGTACTTTATAGCCTTTTCTGTTCTACCAACAACGTGTATGCGAAAATTCATCATGATCGGTCAAGTATTAAATGAGTAAAAGCGTTATAAACAAAGAAACTCGCATTCGCATTTATAATATTCGTTCGGATTCGAACGCACATGGGCGAACGTCACACGAACGTATGTGTGTTCCCTAAGCGTGACGTCACAGTCACGGCTTTATCACTCCATCACAATAGCTGCCATATTTACATATACACAATACAGCTCCATACTGTCTAGTCATCATGATATTTTCACTCAATAAATGATAACGTGTTAGACTTTACTCGTATAATCTGCTTAATCTATGTTTAATATAATATAGATTAAAGCAGATTATAGTGTACAAGATTTTGCCCGTAACTTCGCTCGCCTAAATGTAAGTTAGTTTAAAAATAATAAAAAAATATTTTTTTATTTATTCTTATAGTATTGGTTACAATATGATGAGGCTGTCCCAGTTATAGATTTTGTGAAGGAGCACCGTGGTAGGTTTAGGCGGTATTATAATAGCCATCTCATAGCCAGTTGCACTCACTGATCGGTAAACGATTAGCGAGGTTAAGCAACGTTGGGTGCGATCAGTCTATAGATGGGTGATCGCTTAGTGATATTTCATCTGAGCGTCTCCGTGCTTCGGAGAGCACGTAAAAAGGTCGGTCCCGGTTATTGTCAAATTGACAACAGTCGTTAAGCCATGTCAGAGGCCTACGGGCGGATTGAACAACTCTTGACAACAGGTTGGCCACTAACCACACGAAAAGAAGAAGAAGAAGCCCGGGACTTGCATTCTTCTCCGGGTGAGCCCGACGTAACTCCTTCGCACGCCCCGCGGAAAAGTATGCGTTTAAACGCATGCCACGTTAAGAAGAATAGTAACAGTACTATTTTCTGGATGTAAACCTTGTCTTTTTCTGTTTTCCTTACAACGTGTATTCATAGTGATCGGTCGAGTAGTCAAGGCGTGAGAGCATAACAAACAAAAAAACTCACATTCACATTGAATATATTAGGTAGGTAGGATATATATACGCTTTGTTAGAATGAATTGAACGTATGTCACAGTGGTTTGAATCTAGGACTACTGTTGTACACTCAGTGGTTTAGATTAGTAATTTGTGTATTTCACCATACTAGCGGTCGCCTAGTGCTCGAAATTCGACCAAAGTTTGCCTGCAAGATATTGCTGATATATTATATTATACTGATATATGAAACCATAGTTACGCGCTTCGACTGCCTATGTCAAATGCATGGTTGTGTGCGTGTAGTGTTTTTTCATTAATTTAATGTATTTGTAATGCATATTTTATAAAAATATTAGGATTCGCCCCTCCTCCTCCATATAAACTTTAACTGTGCCAAATTTCATACTCCTCCATCCGTGCAATTTTTGTAAAAATGGGTACAAAGTATTTGCTTCACGTATTAATATATAGATACCTATTATAGTTGTTTCGTATTTAGGTTTCTCTATGTTTGTGCTCTCGCTATATAGAGGTTATACACGAGTTGTCTTTTTATAGACTTTCCTTAGTATCCAGCATTGATTGCAATAGCATTGACGTAGCTTGGAATATTTTCAAAGTTGACCATTGAAATACTACGGAAACGAGAGTTAAAGGTATACTATTTATTCATTAGGGATATGATATAGATATATCATATCCCTAATGAATAAACACCTAAGTTATCTTTAACCAGTCAATATTATGTACACCGTAAGTGTCATACATATCAGACTAAATACTATGTAACGAAATTTAATATTGTATTTAATATGTGCATCAAAAATCTTAAGGTACACTTAAGTGCGTTATGCTAAAAAACTACCGAAAATCCATTAAAATTATTTTGCTACAGATAAACAATTTCATCAACAATATATGTTATACCAACAAGTCTAAAACTACCACCTAAATTTAACACTATTTTATTCTACTGCTCAGCAAATATCCTAAAAGCGCAATAACTATATTATTTTTTCACTATAAATACTAATTGTACACCAAATATTCCGATCGTTCTACAAAATATCATATTATATAGTTTTTTATACTACTGATACCATCATTGGTGAACACCCCGATTCAGAGCAATCCGACTCAGATAGGTTAGGTTAGAAGGCTAAGGCCTAGCCTTCGTGGTTATTTTTTTAGTATTTAATGTAATTTTAACGTAACATAATAAATAAAAGTAAATTGGGATTTGATTGGGGTTTGATTAAAATATTTTTAGCGTACATTGATTGAAGTAGAACTATAATATGAAGTGCTTCTTTAATAGAAAGCAGTCTTTTTTATTTCAGATTTGCAACAGTTATTAAATAGGTGTTCGTTATGAAATATTAAGTATATTTTAGTGCATTATTAGCATTTGCATATTAGTATCTTTGGTGGAACAAAGGTATATTTTGTAGTAGAAAACAGAAATAAATTGAGGAACAGTTAAATATTACCCTTTAATATGTATAATGTGCTTGTGCTATTAAATAAATAAATGGCTTCATCATTCATCTTCACAATCGCTCTCATTAATAATATTAATAGAATTTCTGTCAAAACACAATAATCATCTTGTTTGAGTAATCTTGATCATATGGTAAATCATTCAGTTATCAGAAGTGAATGAGGTTATATGTACCGAGGAAGCACATGTATGTACTTGTTATCTTTTATCAAAGCAATGCTATGTTTTGCCGTAATAACAGATTAATAAGATTATCATCACGTGGATATGTCATGTGATAGTGATATGCTGATAAACTTGGAATATCCAGAGCGGGATTGTTACATACCTCCAGAAAGATTGTGAATGAATGCTGATAACGCACTTACTTCATGAACATGTTTTCCTTTTTCGAGGATCTCGTTTCTCAAAGTCTCTTCATTTCCTTCTCATTAATAACCAGTGACTGTCTCGGTGGCTCAGCGGTAGGCAAATGCTGTGCATGTGGTCTCGGATTCGATTCCTGGATAGGACAAAATGTTATTGTGGTTTTTTTTATAAATTATCTATAGCAGCAGCAGTAGACTCACTTCTATATAATAATAATATTTATTTATTGACAGAAAAATTAGATACATCTGTTCGCGACAACGTTAATATTGACTTGAATCGTGTTATTGTGAGTGTGAATACATAAGTGTGACGTATCAATAAAGTTTATCGTTACAATAGTGCCGAATTAGGTCATATATAGACTTGAAAAGTGTAGATAAATAGTGTAAGTAATATAATATTATGTTTCTTTATATAGTTTATAAGAATATCATGTTTAAAGCATAAATATTGCCAATAAAATGCATTTTTACCTCAAGTTAGGTATGTTAGGGTTCCTAGGTCTTAAGTTTTTAATAAAAGGTTTCACTTGTGTGTTTTATTTTGTACACTACTAAAAGCACTACAACATACTGAAGGAATCATATTCCTACATAGTATAGTTAAAAAGTTATTACACTTTTTCTGATATAAATGTTACAGCAAAATAGATTTGTAGCCTAAAACCTAGAATAACTATATCTAGACCTAACTTCCGATAGATAAAACAGATATCAATAGATAGGTCTTATCGTGCCCTACGCGGCAGTTTTTGTATCATCACGCTAGCTAGTATAGTTCCGTAGATATAAGCAGAAATATGTACAATATATAGTTAAAAATAAACTTGTGGACCGAGGTTTCTGGCCGGCTCTCGTTACGGTAAAGATTAGAGGTACTTAAGCGGTACAGTATCGATCGACCGCAGGTGCTCAAGAAACCTCATCTTCAAGCCTCAAGAACCGAACGGAGCCAGCCAGAAGCCTTCAACCAACTGAACTATGAAGCTTGTTTCTATTCATTTAAAGTCCTGATCCTGACCCGCACATCGAACCCGCAACAACACGCCTTTCAGAGCCTCCGACATCGTAACCAGTCATCACTATAGTACAGTCTACACATCGTGTACAGGACGTCAGCGACTCGAATAACTAGATGTTCCCGCGGTTTCACCCGCGTTTATCGTTACTGCGCTGCCCCCGTGGGTCGTAGCGTGATGTTATATAACCTATAGCCTTCCTCGATAAATGGGCTATCTAACACAGAGAATTTTTCAAATCGGACCGGTAGTTCCTGAGATTACCGCGTTCAAGCAAACAAACAAACAAACTCTTCAGCTTTATAATATTAGTATAGATAAGATTAGGTAGTCTCGAATTCGGATTAATTTTAGATTATGAGTCACGGTATGCTTTAAACATATTGTGATAATATAATATGCTAATAATGCTGAATCATAAGCTATGCTAGATCAATCGTAAGTTACCGAACTTCGACATCACTGGTCCACTATTGACGAGGCCGGAAGCAGCGCCTCCGTACGCAAGACTCTCTTTCTTAGGCCGGCCATACACGGGCAGCTTGAAGCAGCTAATATCGACTCCTTCAAGCTGCGACTGCATAGTAAACTACAGGTTTCTATGTACACACATACACGAGACCACTCGAGCAGTTGTGACTGCTTCGAGCGGTTGGCAGCGCGCTGAAATTTCATCGTGAGGTCAAGCAGTTGCCAGGCGTACACTGACTGCTCGACCTGTCGACGGCTGTTGCTACTGATTTAAATGAAATTGAAATTGTGATTTGTTGAGCAGTTGATACCAGCTGCTGCAGTTATTATCGACTGCTCCAGCAGTTATTAATGGCAGCTTCAAGCTGTTGACTTTGACTGCAACAGCGGTCCGTGTATGTTGATCACTGGCTAACTGCTTGAGCAGTCCGTGTATGGCCGCCCTTACATTTGCAGACTTTGATGGGTTAGAAAGGAACGCTTATATTTTTTTGATTACTGCGTAGAATCGTATCATATTTATAATGTATAAATTATATATAATGGCCTGGTAATATTACCGCAGGAATACAGTACGAATTTGTTTGACTTCAGTCTTGTCTAAGGTGGCTAGGTGACTAAGTGGTTAAAACCACTTGCCACCTTGAAGACGAGCTGCACAAATTATTTGTTAAATATTTTCTACTTGATTACTAACTCGTTTATAATTTGATCATTAGACCAACGATAACTTCATCTACATACATACCTATATACCAACGTACGTTGGTTTGATATAGTCAAATATTTTTCTTATTTATTGTTATTAATACTGAACTAATGATCATTACAATATCCGATAGATTTCTCATAAAATTTTATATACTCAATAATATAATGATAACAAAACGGTTTCCGAACTAATACAACAATAACATTTGAATAAAATGACAGTTACATATCTGCCATCGAAAACAAACTGGCCGAAACTCAATATTGTACGTCAACAATAGGGCATCTTATCGCCCTGATCAACTGTTTGTACCAACAAAGACCGAAAACTAGCAAATATAGTTATAATAAGCTGATCATATTTCGGTGAATACCGATAACAATCTATATAGGGTGACCAAATAATTGATAATCTCATTCAGTGTTTGAAAAGCGACAATAGCGCTTTTTTCGAATTTGGAATGATGCGATGACGTTTCATCTTCCTATTTGTGGTTATGTCCGGTATAAAGCTGTTTATGCGGTTTTGAAATTCGAATCTGACAGTTTTTGTAGTGACAGCTACGTAAAATTTTAAGATTTCGTTTCGAAATAATAAGTAGGTCGTATTTTTGCTTGACATTGGATAACTTCTATTATAAGGTCTTGTTATTCTTTTGGGTAAATATCATTATTCTATTTACGATCGCTATAAAATATCCATCTTTACTCATTGTCATTTTGTGTCTTTGAAATTTGAGTAAGATATTAAATAACATTAATACAAGCTGAATAACATGTTAACGAACATATTAATTTGCAAATAAAGTAGCCATTTTAGTTGCGACGTGTGACGTTAAGCAAAAATATTTGAATGTTTTGCTAATAACATTATTTTAATGTAGTCGAAGTGAGCGCTATTTCGTTTTGTAAAATTTGCTAGCATAATATGTATTTATAAACGAATTAACATCGTGACATATAATTAGGTACCTATAATTATGTTATGTCATTGCTTTTTGCTAGATTATTATGTTAATATCTTACATAAATGTTGAGATATATTATAAAATATCGTTTCCATTTACTAATAATGAAAATATTTAATCTATTTTATTATAAAACGGAAGCCATGTTTTCGCACTATCAAGAATTCATAGTAAAGTAACAGAGATTTAGAGAAGATATATTCCTTTATCTATATGCTTAGTCGTAAGTTATTACTTCCACACTTGGTCAGTTATGGTCGGCTACTGGGTACACCTCAAATTTATCTAATCTACCATTATTTTTATGATGTAGCATCGCCTCTCCACTGACCGGAAGGCTCGATTAGGTTAGAAATAAAAGAGTAGATGCCTAATGGATACAGTTATATATTGCTTCTACCTTGAGTATTCTATCCGAAGAGCCTTATATCACATCCAACACTCTGCAGATGTACTCTACGCTTATCTACGTGACGGTGTGCGTTGTTGCGTGCGTCGAAGGCATTGCTATTGCTGCGTACTATTTGATTACATATACAACAATTGCTACGCTTTTTGCGTTAAACGCAGCGTCAATCGCAGCGTAAAACACAATGAACGTATTACGTGTTTATTTGCCGCATGCGTCTTATGCACCATATGACACGTTGCATGCATACGATGCAGAGTTCGCACAATAACTTTAATATCAAACCTCTAACATCGGATACAGCAGCTATAGCTTAGTGAGACACCGTTGGACTGCCAAGCGGAGGTCTCGACCTCGATCCCAAGACGCGCATCTCTGACTTTCCGAAGTTATGGGGGTATTAAATACTTAATTATCGCTCGCTTTAACAGTAAAGGAAAACATCGTGAGGAAACCTACATGTCTGAGAGTTCCCTAATGTTCTCGAGGATATCTGTAGTTTGCCTACCCGCGCTGGGCCAGTGTGGTGGACTATGGCCTAAGCCTTCTCATACTGAAAGGAGGCCCGTGCCCTGCAGTGGGACAGTTTAATATAGGGCTGATATTATAACATTGGATATAGAATAGAATACTGATAGTACTGACTATTATAATGGCTTATAAATAATAATAACAACAAAAAAGGATATTAAATAGCTGATAGAGCACCATCTCACGGCAATAACTTGCACAAAACATTGATAAGCATCAGACTTCATCAAAGTACAATGCGCCGCGCAGGGCTTTGCTTAGTTGAGTGAAAAATAATATGTTTTAAGATCATTATCTATTGTCGCTACTGTTCAAGTGTCGTATTACAGCTAATGGTATGTTTTTGAGGACGTTAAAATTGTATTATACTGAAATGAATTGTGTGTAATTATATATCAAGTTGTTTTCTTATATAAACAAATTGAACAAGGAGAAATAACAACGGGTGGGATTTACTAAGTATTGAAAGTGCCTTTGATTTAACAATAAATATTTTATTTTTAATTAATAAATAATAAAATACAATGTGTTTATAATTTGAATACCCTGGTTGAAATACAGAGATTTTCTTCGTTGAATATACCTTACGAAACTTATTATTTTTGTGTTAGTACCTATATAACGAAATGTCATTTAAAGATAAAGATTAAAAGATTTATTTATTGCTCAACTGTGTACAATGTCTGGTCTTATTCGTAAAACAATAGTTTTTTGGCTCAACAGTTTATCTCTATCGGACATGCAACATAAAATTTGCGCAGATAAATATTTAATAACATTATTGCGATAGATTTACGCAAATGTTAAACAATAGTCTTTTATTTTCTTGTATGTTATGAAGATAATATACGTATAGGTACATATTTATTGTGTTTTATAGGGACATTTCTCATAATCATAGATGCCAAAAAGTCTTTCAGGATATCAAACAAAAATTTTGCTAGCTTGTAAATGAAATAAACCTCTATGAAAAGCTTATACAAAAGTGATCGAATCACAATTTACAACAATATTTCTCGGATGAGTGAGCTTGGTGTTATATCTATAGTTTTCAATCTATAGGTATTCACTATTAAAAAAAATAAAATCCTATTCTAACTAAATTATAAATGCGAATATGAATGTAAGTTTGTTTGTGTGATACGCTTTCACGCCTTAACTTCTCAACCGATCATCCTTGACCTTTAATCCAGGAAAAAGTACTGTTCACCTACATTTACGTGGGCGGAGCCGCGGGCATAATCTAGTCCAACATATGTTTATATGTACATATGTAAACTTGATCACCTCAACACAAAGTCGTATACCAAACAAAATAGCACAAGCACGACAATATTGTTTAAATTAAACAGAACTAAACATGTTATTGCAATATTATTTCTATAAATAATACAATTAATGTTCTTCACAACAATCTTTTTGTTTATTTATTTGCATTGCTAAAGGTGCACCTGTATGTCTTTGTGTGCAATAAATTATGCGTTTGAATAAGTAAATATCTTTGTTTATATTGTTTATGAGTAGCAACAATGTTTATGATAATTAATGCGTTTCAATTCAATGAAAATAATCGCCTATTGTTGTTATATAAAACATAGTTTGATATCACGTCGCGTGGCACTTGTTTTTTTGTTGTTGTGTTATATATACAAGCTGATTCTACAATAAACATATAACAGAAAAGCGGGGCCATGTTTTGAAATTGTGTGTGCCACGCTGGCTCAAATCACTACGACACCAGTACTAGAGATGGAAAAGAGGGTGTGAGGTATCGACCTCAATAGACCTCAACCTCTTTTATCAATGCAACGATATTATCGATATAATATCCGATATTATCGATATAATATCGGTTTCACAGATTATATTGATCGAGAACATTTCGGAAATTTCAAATATTTCCTTACTGTGTTGAATCATCGGTAATTAATTTAAAAAAGTTAATGATGAAAATTTTGACAGTAAATGATGACCCGTTGCTTTGATAACCCGACTTGTCATAGTTATTTGCACCCGTTATTCTTGTTGATTCTACTACACCCCACGAAACAGGGTATATAGGTATTCACCGTTTGTCTGCTATTGCGGACCCAGATGTACTTGCGATCATTAGAATATAGATCGTTGATGAAAATTAAAATAAGCGTAAGAACCAAGCGATTATAGCAGATTTTCCGCTGAGATTATAGAATAATCTTCCTTGCATGATATACCCAAGATCCTTGATGATCCCCCGATGATGTATAGTGTAGAATTTTATTATACTTTAGAAATTACACTGAAACATTTTTAAAATATTGAACAAGTATCTGATTCCAAGATCTTACGGGTCTATAGGTTACGGTAATGTTTACTATTGTATCATACATTTATACATATGCTTTTTGCCACCATGATGTAAAAAAGATAGTCCGTCGCACTTCACAAATCTCTTTATAATTTCACAAGAAGTTATATTTATTTGTACATGCCACGCTTCGTTATAATCGTTGTACAATCTAAGCTGAAGGTGTCAAGGCTGTAACTAACACCAAACAAAACGATCGCATACCGACACAAACTATGATTGGCAGGCTGCGCCCGCGCACCGACGAACGCGTCGGTAGCGCGAACCTCCTGTCAAAATGATCTACCCAACTTGACACTTGATATACACCTCACTGGAACAAATACCACACGAAAATTAACCTTAACGTAGATTATTTTAATGTACAGTATGTAGCTAAAAGTTAAGATTGTATTTAATACTAGTTTCTGCCCGTGGCTTCAAATGCGTGAATACCATGGAAATACATACCGGTATCAAGAGTATCTTATTCTTGCATACATCCATCCATCCAGGACTTTTACATGCGGTAAGTTTTTCAAAATTCGTTCAGCAATTTACGGATAATTGCAAACAAACAAACGTCAAAATATCTTTACAACCATATATCTTTAAATCCATATATTTATAATATTAGTAGGATTCATAGTCAGACGGAGGAGTATTCGGATGTCTACCGTAAGATGGCATCGCTTCCGATGTACTTTTACATTTTAATCATCTTAATCATTTTACTCTGAGTATACATTTAAAATTTCGTCAACGTTCGTCAGGCTTAATGAAATATTGAAATTATTTTATTTCAAGTATTTACATTTATTCCTATCTAATTAGTTAAAGGGTAACAAGAAAAAAATTCTATATCTAGTAATAGAAAAACTGCCTAGCAAACTAAAATATAGACTGATATATTATAAACGTATAGCGCAAAGCGCAGGAACTAGGAAATTAAAAATTTACTTTAACCTTCCTGTAAAGCGTAGACATTCTTCAAGAAAGCGTATTTGATGAAGGTCTCTTTAGGATCTTGGTTTAAAATTTGAAGAAATATTTGAATACTTGCATTAAGTTACCTTTTTAATAACCTTAACCTTGGGGAGAAATATAAATCTAAACTTTGTAATATTGTAAAATTGCTATACGTTTCTATCAAGTTAATGGAAAATACGAGAAAGTGCATTGATAAGGATTTAGAAGTGTGTCAGGATCGTAACAAATGGAAATCCGTAGTCTCTGCGTACCCCTCTGGGAAACAGGCGTGAATCTATGTATGTATGTATGATCAGGATTCATAGTGTGTTAGAAAGCACCACCTTATTTCCTTTAATTTCTGTCAATATACGCGGGTGAAGCCGCAGGCATAAGTGGGTAATACATTAAACACATCACATTTCCATTCCACGCCATAATATTAAAATTTACAATCCCCTGTAGCTATAATAGGTTTTTTACTTTTGACATTTGACATGGAATCTCTGCAGATTTGCTATGGGAATTTGACTCCTATGGTGTTTAGTTTTGATAGTATAAGGATAATATTGGAGTGTTGGTGTGATTGCGGTGAAGCGTAAGTTCACTTTGATATACCGAAGCGGTAGGCAATCTCATGTAGAGGAACAATGGCTCAGTAGTATAGTGGACAATTACTTCGTGTATAAATCTACAAAAGTTCATATAAAATAACCAGTGCATATTTCTGGATGCTTAAAAACTAAAAATATGATTATTTTCAGCATCCAGAGAATTGATGTGAGAATCGTGACAAGCTAATAAAGTGTTATTAAGAATAGGTAAAGAAAAAAAGGGAAGCTAATTTATATAGTTTTAAAGTATTTTTTGAAATTCGATCGTATTCGAGTAACAATCATTGATATCGAATAAATCTACAATTTCTTTATTATATGTATCAATGGTGGCAACATTAATTTTTTTAACAGTTTGATAGTTATTCATTTAATGCCATTAGCGCATTGTAACCAAATTTTAATGGCCAGAACCACTAAATCTGACTTTTAAAACTGAACTTACACTTTACAACATATGCAATGTATAATATAATAATAATATAATATTCTATCACATACACACAACACCATCTTGCCCAAACTAAGCAGAGCTTGTACTATGAGTACTAGACAATGGATAAACATACATATATACTTTTTTTTTGTAAATACATACATATTATACATAGAAACACCCAGACCAAGACAAACATCCATGTTCATGCACACAAATGTTTGACTTGTGCGGAAATCGAACCCGCGACCTCAGGCGTGGCAGTCGGTTACACTAGCCGCTACGCCATCGAGGCCGACAAGTAGTTATGTAAGTATAACCACTGCATCTTATCTATTATCATCGGGTATCCAAGTGATTAATGTTCATGTGATTTAAGTGATTGGATGGCATGAAACGTAAGATAGCATCAGACCAAAGCGCAAAATATAAATGTACTATAAATAAAACTTCCATAATATGCCAGCTTTGCTCAGGTGCCCCGTATTGCGCTTGATCATCTATTCTCTGCTACCATTCTAGAGTCCCAAACTCAGTAGTTACGAAAACCATGGTCACCGTAGGTCCAGTGTCAGTTGCGCTTCTAGCCTGACATCATAATCCCGCGGCCGTGCTCGCGCCGGTATCTACAAACATCGACGCACGCGCACGCCTCGGTGACCTACGCACTGCCCCCTACGGGTGTCTTCAAAATAACAATATTTTATTTATTTTATTTTATTGTTATTGGTTTACCAACATCTGTTACATCAATGCATAAGCTAAATACAGAACACAGACTAGATATACAATATCAAGCGGTAAACACTACATGCTATACAATATAAAAATAAACAAATAAATATTTTACCTTAAGCATTACTACATACAAAGATACTTTGCCGATATATTGACCAAGTTATGGTATTATTTGGTAAAGATTATATATAAGATTATTTGACAAACTACAGATGCTCGCTAAAGAACACCGATTCCTACCAAGGATGCTTCGCGAGGCTATTGAAATCAAGAAACATCCTAATTTCAATAGAGAAGATGGTTGGAATGTACCACCAGCTTGGGATCCAGTAATTCAACTAGTCAAACCCAAGAAGAAGAAAACCACAGCTAGACTTCATGATACTTTGAGTTCATTCTGCGTAAATAGAAACACCCATGATTAAATTATGTTCGGGTACTTTGAAATAACTACACTGGAACATTGAGACAACTACCATCTTAGTCTCCCCGTGACCATGGCTGCTGAAAAGCAACCGAAACGTCGGAGAAAGTGTAAAAATAAATCTAAATAGTATAATAGTATAGTAATAGTATAAATAGTTTTAATAGTTTCAATAATTTAATTAGCTTAAAAAAATTTGTAAAGTTTAATAGTGATTATAGTAGTGTAACAGTTTTTCAAAATTTTGTAATAGTGTCAAATAAACAACGCGATAAAATCCGTATATAGTAGTTTAATTTCAATGAATAACATTCGCGTAAACAGAAGACAATATTATGTAAAGATTAGAATATATATTATTTTTCCTTGTACATTATAAATAGCCCATGCGCCTCAGTAGATATTTCAATGAATCTCGTTGATACTTATGTTTGAGACAGATTTGACAGAAAACCCAATGACTGATCGCAATAATAGCGAACGGTTATTGGGTTTTCTGTTGGAAAATTCTTAATAGCAGATTCTCAAAAATGTACCCGGTAGGCAATCATATTCTAGTTTCCTACAACACTAATGCTACAAGGGATCTAAATAAAACTGGTGAAATGCAGGTGTCTGCCTACTCTCGGAGCCCGTTGGACTTGCACACAGAGGTCTCGATCCTAGGGCACGCACCCCTGACTTTTCGAAGTTATGTGCGTATTAAATAATATTGGATAAAACGGTGAAGGAAAACATCGTGAGGAAACCTGCATGTCCAAGAGTTCTCCATAATGTTCTCGAAGATATGAATGTATCAACTATGAAAACTATGAACTAGGAAGTCTGCCAACCCGCACTGGGGCAGCGTGGTGGACTATAGCCTTACCCTTCTCACACTGAGAAGAGGCCCGTGCCCAGCAGTGGGACAATTTAATAAAGGGCTGATATTATATAAATAATATTATCGCTCGCTTTAACTAGTGAAGGAAAACAGACTCTAAGATATGTGAAGTCTGCTAATCCGCACTGGGCCAGCGTGGTGGACTATGGCCTAACCTTTCTCACACTGAGAAGAGGCCCGTGCCCAGCAGTGGGACAGTTTTTAAACAGGGCTGAAATTATTATATGATCCTAAGGCCACATAGTGACCAAGTATATATATGCAGTCAGAGGATCAATTAACCTGACCATTGTCTAAGTATTAGTCACCAACCCCTATCAACTCACGCAATGTAAATTATCTTCATTATGAGCACACTCATCAACAAACATATCATATTCAAAAGTCCAACCTCGATTTCCTTGTTATGCGTAAGCGCTGAAAACCGATTACCAAGTTATCTTCAACGTTGTGAAAACATGGCTTACTGATGATAAGTGATAAGATACCGTTATTTAAATCATGTTTACTTGGTGTATATATAAATATTCCATCATAAAATTACTCAAATATTGACGTAATAAAATTTTATGGTGATATGTTTGTGTGGGTTGTGTATACACATGTATGTAATGCACATAGCCTCACGCCTTATATACAGTGCGGTGTAAGACTATGTGTATGTAAATGTTTTTTTTTATACAACTAAGGTAGCAAACAGGCATACGGTCCACCTGATGGTAAGTGGTTACCGTAGCCTATCGATGCCTGCAACACCAGAGGCATCACTTGCGCGTTGCCTACACTTTAGGAAAGGAAGTGGGAAGGAGAAGGAGCGGGAAGGGGGAAAGAGGGTGATTGGGCCTCCGGCACTCTCACTCACCGAATGAAACACAACAGTAGGAAAACTGCTATTTCACGTCGATATTCTGTGAGAGGGTAGTCCTTCCTCGGTCGAGCCGGCCCATTCATGCGGAAATCAGAGAGGCTCTATTACTCAAAAATGATAATCCCGGACGGTAATTTCTGAAAGAAATGAATGTGCCAGATTGGTCTGATTTGGCACAAAACAGGAATGAATGTAGTACTGTAATGTTGGAGGTCAAGGTCCACTTTGGGTCGCTGAGCTAGTGAAGTAAGTAATCCAGAAGGGTACTATACCCTACGTAGTAGATAGCAACTACATTGTTGTTTACTAGAACTGTGTCTAGTCTCTAGATTTAGTGCTGAGGTTGCGTATTTCTTGGTGGAAAAATACAATATCCCGTTGCCTTATCAAGGCATCGAACCTGTGCTTTCTAGCACAGCAATCGTATTTACTCCAGATACTTCACTAAGAGTGCCGGTTGTTGCTTACTTATAGACTTCGGTTACTACGTACTACACATCGCTGGCGATTTCATTTAGGTACGTGGATCATACTATGCACTTTAACTACTGAACGGAATCAGGTGAAACATAGCTTTGAACTTAAGCTAAACTCTAAACTACTGAAGTGTGAAAATTACGTATAAAACCATTTTGTGGTTTTGGCGTGATGTTACTACAGACAGGCCTATAATCCTAACTAATATTATGAAAGCGAATGTGAATTTGTTTGTTACGCCTTAACTACTCGACCGATCGTCATAAAATTTCGCCTGCACGTCGTCAGTAATACAGAAAAGGTCATACGGTAACTTTAATTCAGAAAAAACGCTGTTCTCGGGGCATAGAAAATTGATATAAGCTACATTTACGCGAGCGCAGTCGTGGGCAAAATCTAGTAAGTTATTCTATAAAGCGCATCCAAATTGTCAATTTTAATTTATTTTCGAATAATATCTTTAATATACCGACGCAACTTGTTTAAAGTCTAAATAGGGTAGGGTAAGGGTAGTAGGTATTTAACTGTTCCTCAATTTTTTGTCTTTGTTCCACCAAAAATACTAATTGCACAGCAAAATATGCTTACTAAAATATTTTAAAGAGATCAAACTAAGTCGACGGAGCCCCGCCAGGCGGGGCTCCTATTTTTGGGTGGGTTTAAGAAGGAACCTAACATAACCTAACTCTTCCAAGACGGAATGCAGTGATTTGAGGCGTATAGGTGCTCGTTATGATATATTTTAGTAAGCATATTTTGCTGTGCAATTAGTATATTTGGTGGTCATTATATTTAATCCCATATTATAATAATGTTAAGTTGAAAAAACAACTACCGCAGTAGGTATCATTCCTGTGTCATGCAGGAGTTACATTGAAGCTATAGATACAAAGAACATCCAGGCTAGGAACAGGTATTTGTGCATCACAACTTCTAGCACTGCCCGTGACCAAACGATCATTTATTTATACTACTTCTTAAGACCTATTCAAACCTGAGCGGTATTCGCTGCCGCTGTGGGTAGAAGTGCCTGCCGCGCGGGTTTCGCTCAGGTATTTAGTATCAACTCTACCCACAAGAATAGCAAAATCCGCTTTAGTGTGAACAGTAATATTACCATGCGGTAATATTACTGTTCACACTAAAGCGTGTGCTAGCAAGCAGTGGGTATGCACCCACTCGGTTTTCTCTACCGCAGACGGTAGCGAATACCGCTTAGGTATGAACAGGCCTTTTTTTATAAAATTTTAATATCACGAGCAAATCCATCAATAATATGCAGTATAGTTTATTGATACCTTAATAGACAAACGTGGTTCTCTTCATGTAGTACACTATCTACCAGATTAAGATAATAAATTAGACTATCTAATCGACGATCAAACATGATTGCCATTTTTCCTTACAGCTAAGGCTAAGCCATTAATTATGTGAGGCGTTTAGGGTAAAGAGGGGAGGAAGTAGAGCCGAATCTCACCCAATCTCACGTGGAGGAGAGGGGGTCTCAGCAGAAAACTGGCTTAAATTAATTATTCACTAGTACACGAGTCTCTGCAGACTGAATTAGAATATTTTTTTACAAATTTTTGTAGTTCCTATTTAAGTATATTATTGTTCAATTTTCTCATTGTGATTATAGGCTAAGTTCTTAGTTGTCCTAAATACTAGTCTTACTAGTCTTTAAATAATTCCAACACAATCATCATCGTAAATACGTTAAGCACAGATTAACGTATTTACACAAAAAATACGGTAGGGATAGTCGAGTCAAATCTCACGATATCTTACTAAGGGGGAGGCAGTGTTTAAAAATCGTCAAAAAAGCCTCACGTAATTAATAGACGCTCCCTAATACAAGGAAAATTTGCTATTAATGTTAAAAATAAAAACCCTTCCTTGTTCATTGGTGATTTATTAAGTACTGATGCGAAGTGATAAGTGATGATACCACTTTATCAATTTATAGCTATCACTAAAATTACAACAGGATAATAAAGTACATAATATTACATATATCTGTCAGGCTATGTGTTAGAAAGTTTCTAGTGAGTCTGGAAATGTGCCTGGTCACAATAGCCTTGCCCTCTACGTGGGATCTAAAATATGTATATGTAGCTTATTTAGTGAGTGAAATAATATAATAATATCAGCCCTGTATTAAACTGTCCCACTGCTGGGCACGGGCCTCTTCTCAGTGTGAGAAGGGCTAGGCCAGGCCAGGTCATAGTCCACCTCGCTGGCCCAGTGCGTTTTTGGCAAACTTCACATATCTTTAAGAATATTATTGAGAACTCGTAGACATATAGGTTTCCTCACGATGTCCCTCCAGCCAGCGAAAAATAACTATTTAATACGCACATAACTTCGAAATGTCAGAGATGCGCGCCTTGAGATCGAACTCGAGACCTCTACGTGGCAGTCCAACGGTCGCCCACTAATCTATCGCTGCTGATCCGGTATCATCAAGATCTGTTTACCTTTGAGGCTTAGTAGTGGTTAGTCTGTATACATATGTAACATTATTAATAAAAAATCATAATGCGTTTATGCACCTCGTGTTAATCAAGCTTGTCGCCAGCCCTATGGCAAGTGCCCATGACAGCTCATGGATAAACCTCAAGGCTACTACCAAGCAACTGATTAACGTGATGGTCATGCCCTCTGTGGATCTCGAGCGCACAGTAATCACTACGACAAGACTTATGCAGCCTACAAGTATGGAGGAGAAATTATCGCTGAAAGTACCATGTAACATTGTTGTAAGGTGCAACGGATAAATGAACTCTATTACTCTCTCGAATAAGCCGATAGTAGCAATAAGCATTATCCTTAGAAATCAGGATTATTTTTCAGATTAAAATTAAATGTAACTAAAATAGATAATAGTTACACACGGCAATGTGCTTTTGTAATATTGCGATCGACTGCGGTATCAAAATTGCTGCATTGCAGCGCTTGCCTCAATTCCTCAAGCCCTTCCGGCGAAGCTTTTCTGAAAATGATGAATCAAAACGGTACTAAATAGCATGCATTCTAATGATTAAATTAATATAGTACGCTGGCATTTAAGATTAAACAGGGAATTTACATGAAGTATCGTAAAAACGAATTTAAATGAAAGTAAACTAGTAACAAGAAAAGAAAATATACTGAAATAATTTAGATAACGGAAATAATACCTAGATGATTTTGAGCACTTAGCGTATAAACCATTTTACGTGCCGTTGTGTGCATATCGATAGTATCTCTATCTATGTGTGTTCGCACGTGTGTTTTTAAAAATCACGTGCCTAATATTTATAACTAGATTTTGCCCGCGACTTCGCTAGCGTAAATGTTGGTTTGGTTAAATAAGGTTTCGGTAAAAATAGTAAGTACTTTTTCTGGATAAAAGTACCATATGTCCTTTTCTGTTCACCTGACAACGTGTATGGGAAACTTCATGATAATCAGTTGAGTAATTAAGGCGTGAAAGCGTAACAAACAAACAAAGACACTTTCGCATTTATAATATTATTATTAGTTAAGATTAAAAAATATCGTAAAATGCAACAAACAAAACTTCGTAAAACCACTTGTTATTAAGGTTTCAGGATGGTTGTCGTGTCATGTGTTTCTTTCAATCCAGTTGATAAATAAATAATGGAGAAGGTATCAAATTTTAAGTTTGCTATGTTAAATTGCGGTCATAGATAATCTACATGTTGCAAACGAACTGTTGCTTAAGCTGATGAAGTCCTCTGCCCGGTATTTACATTTATACTAATATTATAAAGATTGATTGATTATAAGAAGATTTGTTTTTGTTTGTTTGTTTATTTGTTTTTATGTGTTTAACTCAAAAACTACTCAACCGACTTTAAAAATTCTTTTACCATTAAAAAGTGATATAATCAGCGAGTAACAGGTGAGTAATATATTTTGTTTAAAAAAATTACTGCTTCTAACATAACCTAACATATTTATACGCGAGCGTAACCGCGATCGTGTATCTTTATTAAAATACTAGATGTTCCCGCGGTTTCACCCGCGTTTATCGGTACTGCGCCGCCCCCGTGGGTCGTAGCGTGATGTTATATAGCCTATAGCCTTCCTCGATAAATAGGCTATCCAACACTAAAATAATTTTTCAAATCGAACCAGAAGTTCCTGAGATTAGCGCGTTCAAACAAACAAACAAACAAACGCTTCAGCATTATAATATTAGTATAGATTATCATTTATCACCAACACTTTACCATAATACGCTTTATATTACACGCTGTTTTAGGTTTTAGTTTAAATAGACAACTCCTGCACTAGGTAGGGTATAATTCCTGTATGTCGGGGGACTTCTACAAACATCCAAATATCGTACACATAAAACATCTAGACACGAAACAACTATTTTTGGATCACACAAATTTTTGTTTCGTGTGGGGATCGAACCCAATACTCGGTGCGGCGGCAGTGGCGAGGCGACCACTTAAACCACTACGCCAATCTTGCAGTCAATGTATATTTTATACTAGATGTTCCCGCGGTTTCACCCGCGTTTATCGTTACTGCGCCGCCCCCGTGGGTCGTAGCGTGATGTTATATAGCCTATAGCCTTCCTCGATAAATAGGCTATCCAACACAAAGAATTTTTCAAATCGAACCAGTAGTAATCACGCAAAATAAACCAGGAGAAACATCGTTTGTACTATGTCTGTAATGGGTAATTATTTTGCTGCGATGTTATTTTAAAACTGCGATATCTCCTAGGATATTCATTGAAATCGAATGATGTAAAGGGCAATTTTGTTTTAAATTAAATACTCGTGATGAATAACGTATTTATTTGGATAAGGATTAATATAATGTTTATAAAAATACCTTCGCAAATAATGCATTATTTTAGAACAAATTTCGTTAGCATAAAAATGGTTATAGTGAGCCAACCTTAAAAGATAGACATATGCTGTCGCGGACTTTTTTTTTAGAACTTTTAAAGGGGAACAATTCTGTCATACATGATTTTTGCGAAACTTTAACTGTTTACGCAGCGCACGCAGCGGAAGCTCTCAAAAGGAAAAATACTCTCCGATTTTGAAACATTCTTCATTGGTGCTCCGCTCCTATTGATCTTAGCGTGATGATATATAGCCTATATAGCCTTCCTCGATAAATGGGCTATCTAACACTGAAAGAATTTTTCAAATCGGGCCAGTAGTTCCTGAGATTAGCGCGTTCAAGTAAACAAACAAACAAACAAACTCTTCAGCTTTATAATATTAGTATAGATGAGAATACGTCACGTCTTAGCTTTTTTTGCGGTTTGTATTTGTACATACATACATAAATACATATTGTCGGCCTCTATGGCGTAGTGGTTGGTGTAACCGACTGCCACGCCTGAGGTCGCGGGTTCGATTCCCGCACAAGTCAAACATTTGTGTGCATGAACATAGATGTTTGTCTTGGTCTGAGTGTTTCTATGTATAATAAGTATGTATTTACATATTAAAAAAAAGTATATATGTATGTTTATCCATTGTCTAGTACCCATAGTACAAGCTCTGCTTAGTTTGGGCTAGATGGTGTTGTGTGTATGTGGTAGAATACTATTATTATTATGTATTATACATAGATTCACGCCTGTTTCCCAGAGGGGTAGGCAGAGACTACGGATTTCCTTTTGCTACGATCCTTACATTTCTCTGGCTTCATTCACTTTCATCACATCATGGCGCTCATAGCCAGTTGCACTCACTGATTAATAAACGATTAGCGAGGTTAAGCTACGTTGGGTGCGGTCAGTCTATAGATGGGTGACCGCTTAGTGGTATTTCATCTGAGCGTCTCCGTGCTTCGGAGGGCACGTAAAAATTCGGTCCCGGTTGTTGTCAAATTGACAGCAGTTCTTAAGCCATATCAGAGGCCTACGGGCGGCTTGAACAACTATGAAATGAAAATGAAACAGGTTGGCCACTAACCACACGAAAAGAAGAAGAAGACCACATTTCTCATACACGCTCGCCGGTTTAAGGTGCTCTTAACTTGGCCTTTGTCCAGAATGTCTCCGATCTGGTCAAGAAACGTTCGCCTACGTCTGCCTCTTACGACTATTCCATTCACAGTAGCATTATAACCTTTTTAAGTCAGTCTTTTCTCGTCCATTCGTATGGTTTGTATTTGTATTTTGTCGAAAGTACTCTGAACCTGCGTACCTACACGACTCTTGAGGGGAAATCGATGATATAGATTGCAGGTGTTAAAAGGATTAACATAAATTTTAAAATAAGATTAGATATTAGTTTCCTATTTTTATTCAACTCACCATTACTATGACTGTTGCTGATTATAAATATATTTTGCTATAATTACTTTATGTCATTTCCACGTCACGAAATCAAAGGTCAATTCAAACGAATAAAAATGGCTACGTTCGCTATATTTTTGTTTTACAGTTCTCTATTTAAAATGTTAATTCTAAAATCAACAAGCCTTAAACTTTCTTAAAGTTCTAGTAAAGTTACGAAGCGAGTGAAAACCTGCGTTCAATCAATCAATCAGCCCACCGCAGTCCACTGCTGGACATAGGCCTCTCCCATTTTACGCCACAACATCCGGTCTTCCGCCTTCCACGTCCAGTCTGACCCAGCTACCTTTAAACCTGCGTTATCCTAGTAATATTATAAATGGACGTACTTTCTGAAAAACGTTCCAACCCACACTCGGGTAAAAATCGAGTTATTATTAGCAAATTAGTCACGGGGTTACTATTTACTAGCTGGAAAAATTTGGTAGCTCTACTATCACTCTAAATATGAAATCATGACTTAGTAGCCCAACCCACATGTATGAAGAAGCAATACGGGATCGAACTTCAACCACGATTATCTCAAAATGTTAACTTTGTGGGTTGGAACGTTTTTCAGAAAGTACGTCCAAATGTGAAACGTTGTCCAACTTTATCCAAAGAAATCAATAGGTTTATATCAAACTTATTCATATGTATGCTTATATCGCACACAAATACGCCCACGCTTCTCTTACTAGTATATAAATAAAATACTAATTATCAAAACATTCTTCATAGTACCAAATAAAAAACCGATATAATAGTAGGCAAACCAAAACGTTTTAATACCGTAGAATATCGAAACATAAAGGCAATTTACCGCACGTTACCGCTCATTATCGGTTATTACCGCGTAAATATTACATAGGCTAAAGGAACACTTACTGCCGTTACATATGAATACATCACAATATTTCCCGACGACGCGGTGGGTATTGTTTCAGTTCAAACACTCGGCATAGGCAAGGTCTTAAGGCGATGATGGCTTATATAAAGTCAGTTTTTTGAATGTACGTGAGTAAGTAGGTAAGATGGTATATAGTGACTCACTCATAGATATTTAATAGTAAGCATTTACTAGAAATGCGAAAGGCGTAATACAGGACTAGTGATATCCGATTGTCAATTAGGCAATTGATTTATTCGAATGCTCGAGTGATTTGAATATATTCGATTTAGTAATCTTTATATAAATCAAATTATTTTTGATTGACTATGGAAGGCTGCCTCGGTTTAGCTGTGGTTTGGTCGGGCAAAGTGTTTATGAGATTTTCTGTTAGGAAATTATCTGTAACAGGACGAAGTCCGGCAATATGCTTATATGTACCTATGTCCTTTATTTCATTGGTCTGCAAACATAGCTGATGAGTTATGGGCATATCCTTCGGAGTATGTGCAGTCTGCCAACCCACACTGCCAGCCAGGCCAGCGTGGTGGACTATGGGCTAATCCTTCTTACAGTAAGAAGAGGCCCGTACACAGCACTGGCGTAATTTAAAAAACACCTAAAGTTCGTTCATCCCAATATGAGATTTACATTCGACGATATAAATAGATCGTTGTCATTCCTAGATGAAAAAGTAGCCGCGAAAGTATATGGAACCTTGTCTCACTATACCCACAGTTACTGAAGACCTCGCTATTCAAAGTCAGTATGAAAAATGTCGTCGCCTTTACCTTACCCCTTTCATCAATATTTAAGCGGTATGCCATATAACATGGGGTGGTTACGTGCTGTGGAATATTCAACACAACAACATGGCGATGGCCGTCAAGTCTCGGGGTTATACACCAACGTAATTGCAAGTTACAGGAAATACACAATACCTATTTTAATATTATTGATTTTATTACGTGGCACTTGGGTTAACCAAGACATTGAAAACACATCCAAATGCTAACTAATATTATAAAAGCGAAAATTAATTTGTTTGTTTGTTTGTTACCTTTTCACGCCTAAACCACTGAACCGATCATCCTGAAATTTTGCATATACGTTGTCAAGTGTACAGAAACGGACATAGCCTACCTTTGATCCCGAAAAAAATTACTTCCCCAAGGAAAACATCAATAACGCTCTTGTCACGTGTCTTTCGAATCATGATTGAATTATGTTATTACAAGCAGAGTACAACCCGAATTGATTGTCAAATTCTAAATTAACGCGAGCGAAGCCGCGGGCAAAAGCTAGTACTTATATAAATCAAGGGCGAGAGTTATTGGGTATGGGATTAAATTGACTGGTTCTCTTAAGAAGGTCAATATCAAGTACGATCTACGATATCCCGAATATAAGCCAACTTAAAGAAGAAGGTAGTTATATTCTTAGGCGTATTAAGTTTGCCTATAAAAATGAATTTAATTTGCTTGATGATAAGCAGTCAGTGAATAACAATAGATAAGGCCACTATCGCAATCACTGACACCCTGGTCATTTTCACATTGACGACTACCTTGCCACTGACACGTAAAGTCAATGATTGCGATGGTGAACCACAAAATAAAGAGCATCGCAAAAGTAACTAAAACTCCAATCAGACAGTATTATACAAAATTACAAATTATGAAAAGGGTACAAGAAATTCGAGAACAAAATTTACCCCAAAATACTTTTGTCCCACTAGAAAATCTTAATTTAGGCGAGTTTTATTTGTTATGTTCGAAAGTGGCCAGCGATTGCAGAATCCGGCACCTCACGATTGACAAAACACAACCGCAAAGTAATGTACCAACGAGTCAGTCAGAAATTCAACTCACAATAAAATAACTACAAAGCTTTCCACAAAATTTCGACACTATGTTCAGTTTTCTTTAAAACACTATTTAAAAACACATGCCTCTTTCCACACACAAATTAATAATACCTAATCCAAAATACGTACTTAAACCTGCGGTCATTAAAATCATTACAAAACTTAACTACTATTTAGTCGGCACAAAGTACACTCGGCCACAGGAATGACTGTACAAACCGATACTTAAACGGTAATAACATTTAATTGCGGTCCCTACGCGCACATAACTAACTAATATAATGAAGTAAACTATGATCGGGACAAAACACCGCTTTTTTCCGTTAGCCGCGACCATCTTCCAGCTGACTTAGTTCTCACAGCCGATCGAGGGTGGATTGTTATTTGTGTGGTTAGTGTACATCGCGCATTTGGTGTGTTACTTTTTATGGTATTTAGTATAATCTCTGTATAATATAGGACTTTTCAAACATTGTGCTTCAACGTTCATATTACCTTTTACTCTTTTGAGTACATCTGATTGATCGTCAATTTAGACCAGCTTAACGAAACTGGCTTATCTCGAGGTGACTGACCCCTGAATGACAACATTGAGTTAAAGAACATACAAAAAAAGTATAGATATCTAGGTTTTCAGAAAGATTCTTGAATTACAATCCACAATGCGCTATTTTTTTAATCAACAAAATTTAAGAAAATACCTGACTTATAGGTACTCGTTAAATGTCTGCAGTACAGACTTTTCTTACTATTGTGGTATTCCTTTCGACTCGCGTAGCGTTGCAGGGAACAATATGTAATAATGTTTAATATCTGGCACTGACGACATTAATTTAAAACTCATAATTTTAATTTAACATCAATATTATTTCTTATCATAAGGCTTGGATATCGGCAAAAGATTTGGTAGAGAAGAACCATAACTACGTAGAGCCCAAGCAAAAGACAAGCGTAAGGCCGTTTACAAGTAAAAGTTCCAAACATCGCACCGCTTGCTTTACGCTAAGAAATATCGGACACAAAAACCTAATTACACTTTAAGACTTTAATTAGTAATATAGACCTCAATAATAGTAATTATAAATACTTCCACAATCACGTCAATTGAGTTATATTGTCTTAATGTTGATAAAAAATTTCGAGCGATTTGTATCGATCACGTCTCCACCACGCAATGTACACCGCACCGTACACACTAAACACGCTTGTTTCCACAATAAAATGATCCAATACAATATGCAAGCGATTAAACGGGCGGCGTCTAGTTTACGTGCGGTAATTTCGTCGTCGACTGTACAAAACTGTTATTTAGACTCGTCGAAAACTCCTGCGCATATTAATTATTAAGTATGTCGCGTTCGAGGGACGTGCTTCTTCAGTAATTGTCCGATATTTAGGTATTTTTTGTTAGTTTACATATTGTTTATGTAAGGTTTACTACTATTTTTAGAGTTTGGAAACATAATTTAGGTTTCTTTTTATTTATTTTGTGTGTTTTTTATAATAATTGTCTTAGTTGGAGAAATACGAAATAGTGTGAAGAGATGACTTGGCTTATATGGCCTGAGAAGATATCAGAAAGAATACTTACATCATTGACATACTGGGATTATGTCAATGATGTAAGTATTCCTTCTGATATCTTATAGTAGCTGTTGGAATCAACATATTATCATTGCAACAATCATTCGCGCTCTATTGTCCGTAGTTTAAAAATTGTAGGTACACTGTATTTAGAATTACGAGGCAATATCATCAATGCTGTCTAAGACCCATTACATAAAAACAAAAACCATAATTCGCACCCTATACCTACATATATCGATAAATACGCGAAGAGATGTTATGCTGGTCACATTTGTCATTCTATGCAGGCAGGATCAGTACGAAAATACAAATGACTTAAAGTATAAAACATAAAAGCAGCACAGTATTGTTTCGAGTTGGATTCTACGGCATGCACCTTTATTTTGATGTTAGTTTTGAAGTTAGTTAAGTTTGCTCGCTTCAACGGTAAAAGAAAACATTGTAAGGAAATCTGCATCCAGATTTACAGAATTACCTTGAATATGTAAGAGTGCAAACCTGGACTAAGCCAGCGTAGTGGACTATGACCTAACTGATCTCACATTGAGACAGGCCGCTCGCACTCGGACAAAATCTCCCACTGATAAGCCCAGGCGAAAGGTCCCACTGATTCACCCGGGCGAAATGTTCCACTGATTCACCTGGGCGAAATGTCCCACTGATTCGCCCGGGCGGCCCGTGTGTGCTGATATTATATGTATGCTGATATCATATGTATATTAAAATATACAACCACGTTTAAAACCATACAGTCTAAGTCCAAAAGTACAACTAAAATGAGACTGATAATCCCACCTTACAAAAAGTTGTGGAGTCACGGTACAATATCCAATTTGGCATGTGCATAAAATAGATTAAAGGATTTATTTTATACTCAAATATCGATAAAAACGATTACGATTGCGTAGTAGGTAACTATATATACCTACATGGCTCTTATCTTTTATTGTAAACAGTCAATAATCGATAATTATCTGCATAAATATAAAATTTTCTTTATGGTCGTCAAGTTTTAGATAATGTAAGTACAGTACATATCAGTTATAAGACTTTAAAGTATACGTAAGTTAACTTAAAGACCGCTTTAAATCGTGATGCAGCTTAGCTTACGAACATTGTAAACCATTTAATATATCCAATTATAGCCATAAAATAGATCTATTTACATTGCACTTAGTGTAGGTACTATAAAGATTAAAAAGAAGTTAATATTTTATACGCGAAATTTTAAGTGATTACTTTTTTTCGGGAGAAGTAGTAAAAGCTGTTTACGCTCCATTTTATCATCTAGTAGTCCGCGAGTGATATATGTTTGTATGTACATGTTGGGACATTATATACCTACACATTATGTATATTCAATTTTAAACATCCTAACTAGTCCTAACTATTATATAAATAAGTATAAATACAATGTAAAAAGAGACTTCATTAACAAGTTTTTTGTGTCCAGCATTTTAATTGTAAATGTTTTCCTTTAGATTAAAGGTAATGTTTTTTGTAGACGTTTATTTATTGAATAAAAATTTATTTATTATTAATATACCTACTCTTTATTTCAATATTTTATTATTAATATTATAAATGCGAATATGAGTTTGTTTGTTACGCTTTCACGCTCTAACTACTTGACCAATCATCATATTTCGCGTTGTCAGGGGTACCTTTTATCCAGAATAAAGACTGTTACTAACCTAACTTAACCTACGTGAGTGAAGCCGCGGGCGAAATCTAGTACAATATATTCTGTTGGGCAAAACGTTACTAACTATGTATTATTATATACTACATGATCCCGCGGTTTTACCCGCCTTTATAGTTATTGCGCCGCCCCCGTGGGTAGTAGCGTGATGTTATATAGCCTATAGCCTTCCTCGATAAATAGGGTATCCAACACTAAAAGATTTTTTCAAATCAAACTAGTAGTTCCTGAGATTAGCGCGTTCAAACAAACAAACTCTTCAGCTTTATAATATTAGTATAGATATAACCTTGTCAGCCATATAAAATCCATTACTTATTTTATTTTGCAAAGGTACCTTTTGAATAATTTTGTATAAAACCAATTATTGTCGTAACTTATTTCTCATGCAATAATCCTCTTGAAATCTTATAATATTATAAAATCTATTAAACGCATTACATTATGAATCCCCGGGAGCCACTCACAAGTGTATCCAAGCAGTACGAGTGTCCCGAGATTACGGAACTTTCCCACCACCCCCCGTGACGTATGTCCACCTTGTTGAGTGCTTAAGATACTGTGACAATTCGCAAGATATCTGAGAAAAAGTAAATAGTTACTCGAAGGAAATTAATAGTGGAACTAGTCGTCATGGTAAGCGTTAAAATTTAATTTCTGACCCGTTAACGATAGCTGCGTTCCTAGAACAGGTCAATGTGGTAACTTCTTAACCAAAGTACCTACTCAATGACAGTTTATTTGGTGCTTTGGTTAAGAGGGTATTAATGTGTTTCAAAGTCATCACTGGGTACTTACCCAGTTATAATAGGCCAGAGTTGATTGTGCTTCTTTTGTGGCAGTTGGTAAACTCCAATTCATCTGAAACATAAAAAATTTAATAAACGTTGTGAGGAATTTTAGACTTGCATCTTCATCTTAAACCACTTGGTGTAAGATAAAGATGTCTAAAATTCCTCTTCTGCAACTGAACACTGGTCTAATCCTTCACACGCTATGAAGTATGATAGACTGCAAGAGACCAAGACTGAGACAGTTATAAACAAAGCTGATATTATATATTGAATCATATTTATGAAAGTTTCGAAAATACAGTAAAACAAATCAAAGCTTGCCTATCGAAGACAGAACAGTAGCCTGTTATTACCTATTTATAAAGCTTCGTTATTATCTAATATTTAATGTACACGCGTGGTGAACGGGCCTGAATTATTGAGCAGTGGCCGTGGGATCCCACAGCTGGGCTACGTGGGCCTTTGATCGTCTATTGAAGGGTATTAAAAGGGAAAGGAAAATTGCAAAACATTGTTACATTTGTACACTTCACTATGATTAGGTATAAAGGGAATACTCGAGTGTTTCCAAGGATGTTTGAAACAATAATGAGATATTGTGACGTTGGCACAGGTAGTTAGAAAGGGAGTACGGTTAGTTAGAAAGGAAGGGAAAGGGTGACTTAACTAGAAGAGGTACCAACTTTACATAACAGTGAAATAATGTAAGTCGTCATGCACGTTATTTGGACAGCCATGTTTTGAAACAACAACTATAGTGACTTGTAACAGCTTCCTTGTCTCCTCCATCCTTACATAATATATCATCTGATGATACTACCAATTTTACGATTACTATGAACCGAATCTAAGGTGATGCGTACTCTACATGCAAGGACCCTTTACGACGAGCAGTTGTTTGAATCCTTTCAAGAAGACTTTACCATCCCTATCTACACATTGTGCTCTCGTTCTTAAGCTTGTCAATATAAAATGTCACTTTGCCAACGAGTAGACCTTGATCTTCCATACTCAAGCTAAGACTGGCGTCCATACGCAACAAAATGTAGGACGAGGAAAACTGTAGATGAACAAAAGTTACAGAAATGGCCATTGCACTCAACTTGTTAATGGGACAGTGCAAGCATAAGAAGCCATACTCAGATGAGTGCGTACAACAAGTTCGGATTCGAATTCGGTGAGCCGGATCTTCTTCGTAGCGAGTTACTTCACTTAAATTTAAAGATATAAAATCCGCAACTACAGTTGATAGCACAACACAACATCATGGGCAATATCCACTGATAATAAAACCTACATTATAACTATAAAATGAGATCAAATTTGAATGCTCCGTCTTAGAAATAAAACAGTAACATTACTAAACTATTTCTGCTCTTTTCTTAGCTCGCGCTCTTTTCTTGGACAGCATGTAAGATCGACAAAGTAGTCACAGTAGACAATTGTTAAAGTAGCCCCGCTACGCACAAATTCCAATGTCTTTGCGATAATAGTTTATATTTGTAAAGTCCTTCGCGATACCGGGATTATATACCTACTATTGGTTAGGTTGAAATTATTTAAAAGAATAGATAAGCACGGCTGTATCTCATTACAGTTACAATACAGGCTAATCTGAATTACGGATCACGTGACTTATGCATCTGTCCGTTTTGTGACGCCTATCTCATCACATTAAACCATTTTAACGACCACAGTCGAGAAGCTTAACTTGACACTCTTATTTTAAAAGACATACAGCTCATATCTCAATGGCAAATGATTTTTGGTTGATACGTTTTGTTGAAAGTGATGTGTCCAGTGATAGGTTTTTGTGTGTTATTTGTAATAGTTTATAAAACATGTTTGATATTTGATTAGAATAATTCGTGACTTGAGATTGAATTCGGTATGGTCAGTGTCCACTCTTTGTTTTCTTTATTTTTTTATGCATACAAGTAATATAAAAATCGTTACTTTATTCAATGTAGGATCATCATAATCGGTTACGACTATCATGATGATACTTCCATATTGAAAACCGTAGCCTTTTATGCGAAAAGTTTTGAAAGGATAATTTAAAGATCACTATGTTTTCCATCTATTGGTATACCTGAAACATTAATGCCGAAATTAAATGCATTGATTAACACCTCATTAGCGCGAGACTCAAACCTAATTAGGTGTTTGTAACTTACTCTTATCCGGAATTTCATCCGCGTGTACTTTAGTGTTTAAGTGATTTTATTCTATACCAGGGGGCATTTCGAAACAACTTGAAAATATTTATTATAATTGCCAACTTACAGCAAAATTCTCCTAATCAGAAAAGTATGATATCAAAGAAACTTTAAGCGACATTTTGCTGTAATATACACGCGGGGAAGACACTTATCGCTATCTACATAGTTCAGGTAGTAGAGCCAAGCCTATTGCCCGCTACGCTATTCCTCTACAATAAACCAATTTCTAAAAAGCAATCAATAATATGTCAATATCAAACTCATGTCAAGTAATTTGATTGACTGATGCTAAATAATATAATAATAATTAATCACAGTAGTTGAGTAGTTGACATGCATTTGACCGCTTATAAGAACTTTTTTGTTTTTATCCGCCTTTTGCAAAAGGCATGTGCTGCAACTGAGAATTTTAAAGCCAGCGTGGCGTAAATCATAATGGCACTGCTTCACAAATTGTCTACCACTCCTGCAAAACTTTCTTCTCTCAAAGCCATACACTATAGAATACAAATTCTATTTAGCATGCATAATAAAGTGCACACCCATCGAGTTACAAGTTAATTGCTACCGAGGCATACTGCGTGCTCGTAATGATATTCGAAGCGAGTTGTTGTACGACTCCCTGGAGCGAAAGCCTTCCGAAACGGACAATTTGAGTTTTAGACTTGAACAAAGGAATTAAGACTCTATTTGTTATATATTACGTTTCATTTTGTTGTGGCATTCATAGAATAAATAATATAGAAAATGTTTTTAAAATTCGGTGGAAAATCAAAATAGTTCTTGCAAAATTAAGTGACATAACATAGATTTTAATTAAATAAATTACTAGCAATTCATTCGTAATTATTGGTAATCTTTTTCGCTAAGCAAAATATTTGTCATGTAAGATCATTGTCCTCAAATGTATTAATTCTTTTCTGAAATCTATTTTAATAGAAATCCTACGAAGTAGCTTTTTAATTTTAAAATGAACTGAAATCGGTAATCTTTTTTGAAATAAACGTATGCACGCCCTGCATACATTCAATGTCTTAAACACTATTTGAAAGTACCTACCTAGTTCAAACCATGTCCAAATCATATGGTGGGTAATATACAAAAATGATGCAAAGATGTTACCATAAAACATGACGTAATACCACACTGTTAGACAAAGTTAATTTCGCACAGTGGTTCACTACATACCTAATGATTTCTGGCCAAAATAATTTTATGCATGAATGTGCCTGCGCGCGCGCAGAGCTGTCATTGTGGGGGATATATAGCCCTCGCTTATTAACTTTATACGAGAAAATATCATAAAGAGGTGCGAAGTTGTACACAGAAACATTACCTGCGCTTTGTTAAGGCCAGTAATATAATTTCGCTGAGAGTTAGCAATTAAGGCCGGTTGGATGCTTCCTTTCGTAATTGTATGTAATCTTTTTACCTTTCCTCCTAATTAATTCAGTATTACTTGTTCAAGAAAGGCAATAGCCGGGCAAGGCCTTTTAAGACATCTCTGTCACAAAATCTTATTCTATAATAAAATTCTTAGTAGTCTTCAGTATTATAACAATCTCAAAAAAAAATTATATTATAATTTTCGGTTTTTTATAGGAGTTTTCGAGAAAAACGCTAATGAGAAACTCATAACTACATCATGCTGTGGTACTGTATGAAACCGGCCTAACACACCTTGCAATGTTTAACGCAACTGTGACATTTATTTTTTTACACAGTGAGAGTAGAAATTAAAATTGTCAAAAGGACTCGTTTTAATGCGTGACTTTAAAGCTTTATTGGACATTAAAACCCACTCGATTTTACACTTTAAATATTATATGATACAGTTCATATTATATTAATTTATTTCGTTTATCGTTTTGTCGTAGGTAAGCTGTTTGAATGAAATTAATTTTCTTGATAAAAAACGGTTTCTTATTCAGTTTTTAATTTAGCATAACGATAATATACAACAGACTTAAAATGTTTTGTATAAAATATTGCCAATGCTTTTATTTTAGTAAAAATTGTGGTAACTAGGCATTATAATTTTATCGCTGAATATATTATGATATTAACGTAGAAGGCAAAAATTACGTTCTTGTTCATTATCTTTGGTAGATTGCACGCATGGTGAAATATATGAAGTGGTCACTTGGCCACTGCCAGTGCACCGAGTATTGTAAGTCTGATTGTGGTCTGATCTCAGCACGAGACAATAATTTGTGCGATCCACAGATGTCTTTTCCAAGTCTTGATGTTCTTTGTTTAATTCCTTAAAATAAGAGCAAGAGACTTTTGGGCAGACAATATTTAAAAAAAATGTGTGCTTTTGCTACTTTTCGTTTTTTGTAAATTCGCATTTGATTATGCCAACGAAGATATTCACAAAATATTAAAATATTTTCTTTAAATCGTCCAATTAGCTTGATATTACACATATCATGACAGAAAGCTTTGCGCAGTCTAATTTCATAACTTTACACAATATTCTAGTTACTAATAACAATAAACATTATTAACTAGGTTAAATACACCATCGCGATCCCCATATCCGTTCAATAAAACATCAATATTATTAATAAAGCACAGAACATTTCTTCAAAAATATGACAATAACAGAATATTTCTGATATTATTGTCGTAATTTCTCAACAGTGACAGAAAATATGAGAATTTATTCGTCAATGTGACTTGTTTTTCTGAGAATTGTTGTTGAAACAGACAATTATGTGCGGGATAAAGGAATGAATAATGTGGCACAACTTCTTGAGCGGCCAGTTGTGATGCTATGATCTAATTAATTCCAAGACGCCACTACGGAAACTCGAATTACCGTCGCGAACGGATTACGTCACGAAATTGACTCGAGTTCGAAATTTAAGATGCTATTTTGTTTTAACGGTTTTTAGAGCCGTTGTTCAATCGGTAATAAGGAAACTAAAAAGTCATATTTAAAATTTATGTATTTGGAAATCGATCGACTTTATTTATGAAATTAACAATAGGTATGATTATTAAAAAATCGGCCTTCGATGCACAGATTACGACAAAGAGCTAATTTTAAACATTTTCTTAAGTATCAATAAGCGTTTCGTGTGACGTTTTGTTGCCAATCTCAATAAAAAATAAATCTCGAATATAATGTGTATGATATTTCCATGGTATCTGCTATCTTAACGACACATACGCATGAGCACAAAATCGCCCACGCGCGACCTGCCACTTATAATTTAATTTCAACCACTTATACATACACATAGCTCATAACCCTAGGGATGGGAGACATGGATACCACTACCAAATGCTACATTACTCTGTGTTATAGAGTCAAAGTTTGTGAGTTTGAACCAACATAAAACCGGCAACACTAAATGAAACGTTGGACTTATCATCAAGGGATTGCACTACCCGCCTTGAACGCACTTCTAACACAAACAATTAACTTAGCGAAATACGAAACAATATTTTATTTTTATATAAATTATTAGTACCTAATATTTATTAAAAATATAATCCAAAAATTAGTAAGCAATTTCAAAATATTTTGCCTAAGTAGTACCTATCATAAATATTTTAATTTCAATTTATAACTATGGCAGTTCCATGCAATCCGCGCATCAGAGTGGTTTGTATCATTTTATTTCCAGATTCATAGATACCGATACCCATTCCGCTCATCCCTATCGTCCTCCCTGGTGAAGTGAGTGTCGGCATCAATTATTTAACCTTACTTAAGGTGCGGGTCACAAACATTACGCTCGGACAATTGGAGGCACGGCACAGGCCGGGGCTAATGTCGTGATCTCACTCGGTGACTCAGGAGACGAGATATCATTCGTATAGGTATAAAGATGCTGGCTGTTTCTATATCATTAATTGTAGTGTACTTATATGATAAGCAGTCTCTCGCTTATATCCAAACAGAGATAGGCAGAGGTGCATCTACTTGTACTAGCTGGCGAAATAATAATATTCTATCACATACACACAACACCATCTAGCCCAAACTAAGCAGAGCTTGTACTATGGGTACTAGACAATGGATAAACATACATATATAATTATTTTTTTTGTAAATACATACATATTATACATAGAAACACCCAGACCAAGACAAACATCCATGTTCATGCACACAAATGTTTGACTTGTGCGGGAATCGAACCCGAGACCTCAGGCGTGGCAGTCGGTTATACTAACCACTACGCCATCGAGGCCGACAAATGTGGCACTAACGCATTACACTTACATTTTGATAGCTTTGATTTTGTGTCCCACCTAATAGAGAGCCTATTATATTATACCAGGTACAGTATTAATATTGCTTCAGGTGCTTCACGTATTAATATATAGATAGAGAACAACTTACACTTCTTGTAGTTTCAAGAATTGCTGAGCAGAAACATATATAACATTAACTCCAAGCTGATCATTCAGTCACGCTTTTACATGGAAAATAAAATCACCCTGTCTTTATTTTTACTTAATAACAACCTTATCTAGCAAGTCATTGGCCAAAAAACAATAAGAGAGAAATCAAATAAAGGCGCAGTAGTTCTAGCTGTCAGTTTACTACATAACATAACAGCGCTTACGCCTCGTAATATTGTGCCTTCAATATCCGAACTAGGCAAAAATGTTAGTGTATCGCACGATTTTTGACTTTAAAAGTTCTTTGTAATCTTTTAAAGTACATAAAATGCCACGCGACTAAGATTACTTCATGTGAGGAAGATGTCGTTCAAATAAGAAAAAAAATGTAACAAACTTTGCTCAGTACGCTACTCAAGTGTGCTTTGATAGACATGACACAGTGTCAAGAGTATAAGGCAAATTCTTAGGCGTGTGAATTTATTTAAAATATTTTCTTTCACTGTCAAAGTAAGAGATAATTTATCTATTGGTATTTGATTACGAAACATCAAAGATGCCTCGGTTGTATTAGAATAGAGGAAAAACAACGGTTACAACATTATGCCATAAAAAACATAGATACCGAAGCACAAATTAAAGTCAAAAATTATTAATTTGTTTATGTCATAGAGAAACACTTATGAATGTCAAGGTTTATGAGTAAGTGAGCTTACTGAAATTACTGAATTTAAGACCAGCTCAATACAACACGGGAAAATTTTGAAGATGCGGTAGACAATGACGTATACATTAGTGTATACGTCATTGGACTTGGAATCGCGATTTGAATCTCACTTATTACACTATTGATATAAACCATAGTACTAGAAACACAAGCATTTTGCTTAGAAGCCTTATTAGGAATCATAGTAATTTGACCCGAATTTCTAGATATATTTTCGATGGCACAACTGTAACTAATACGTCTGCTTTGCACGAGGTTTCTGGCTCGATATTCGGATCGGAGCAATAGTTAGAAAGTTGGTGTCACTCAGCGATTGTATCGGAAAATCAGTGAAAAGAGAGTGTAGTGTGTTTCCGCTTAAACTTGGCATCAATGTCTTTTGCGCAGATTGCTTGTTTGCAATCGCGCTAGAGACCGTAAATTCGATCTGGAAGACATAATTATTTTCACATTTTATAAGCTGGCCATCTGTACCTTCGTAATTTGTGACCAACCATCACTTGCATTTCTGTATCTATTAAACAAGAACAACAAAAAAGTTCAACTATATCGTCGTAACATCAAAGCCTTTGCCGCGGCATGTCGAGTGACGTCATACGCGTCGCTGGGTACGTCACTACGCCGCGCGGCAGATAACACAACGCGCCAGACTAAGTGACTCCGGGTGTAATAGTTGTATTAGTGACATGTCTATAGATATGGAGATGAACGAGATTTGGACGTTTTTATTTTTATCTCTTTTTGTGCTAGCTACGATGGCGCAAGGGTTGTGTATGCGATTGTTATGAATGAGGTCTCGAGTATGAATGCCGGGACAGGCAAAACTGATATTAAATTGTTCTACTAGGAAATTATATTTTTTTGCCGAGAGGCAATAGACATATTACCTGGATCTACAAACCATAGCTGGCGAAATGTGGTTGTAATACATATATACCTACTCATTTGGGAATATAGCAACTTTTTTTATTTTTTTGTACAGCTAAGGTGGCAAACAAGCATACAGCCCACTGATGGTAAGTGGTCACCGTAGCCTATGGACGCCTGCAACACCAGAGGCATCACTTGCGCGTTACCGACCCTTTAGGAAAGGAAGTGGGAAGGAGAAGGAGCGGGCAGGGAGGGAAGGAGGGTGATTGGGCCTCCAGCACTTTCACTCACCGAACGAAACACAACAGTAGGAATACTGCTATTTCATGTCGATATTCTGTGAGAGGGTAGTCCTTCCTCGGTCGAGCCGGCCCATTCATGCTGAAATCAGCGAGGGTTTACTACTCACAATTATATTGTTTCTGGCATGATGATTTGTTACTTTTTGTTGTTACTTCGGTCCTTTGGCGTAGGTGTGGATTAGATCTGTCGGTACGTGACGTATTTTTGGATTTACCAATATTATCTAATCAGCATAGAGTCTGAATGTCAGTAGCAGCATGGTGTCTGAGAGACGGTAATATGACATAGGCTTTAAAAATACTTTTAAAATGTGAATGTTACACGCCTCTTTGAAAAGACACAGGTGGGATTGAGTGATATAGGTATTACAATCAACATTAGATATAAATTCAATCCATCCCTACCATAAATAAATCATATTCTAAAATACCTAAACGACAATTTAATCTCTCATCAATGGTCGCGCTGACCGTGATCTGATCAGAGCTGATCAAACGATCACGTGATCCACGTGACGTATGAGCGTTACCGACACTAATCTGACACTATTGTGTGAGGTATCGAAGTACTGAACAACGATGTGGGTCAAATTGGATACGGCATTACAGAAAATTATTGTTGTTAAAATTGGTATTTGGTTAAAGAGATAATAAGCAAAAGAAAAAGAGTTGAAGCAATGACAGCAAGGTTGACCTAGTGGCCGGTGTGCAAATGGTTGTCTTGCGACTGCCATTACGCCAGGTGTAGTGGATTCGAATCACAAAAGAGACAAATAATTGTACCTATAATCACACAAGAGACAAATAATTGTACCTATAATCACACAAGAGACAAATAATTGTACCTATAATCACACAGGAGACAAATAATTGTACCTATAATCACACAAGAGACAAATAATTGTACCTATAATCACACAAGAGACAAATAATTGTACCTATAATCCACAATTGGTTGTTATGAGTCCGAGTGTTCTTAGTGTCCGTTGTTCAAATGTATGTAAAGACCCTCGCAATTCAGGATTTATTCCTAACTTAACCTTCCTTCCTAACTTTATGAACACATAGACCAGCCAGGCTGGGTACAATGACGGCCTCGATGGTTTAGTGGCTAGTGTAACCGACTGCCACGCCTGAGGTCGCGGGTTCGATTCCCGCACAAGTCAAACATTTGTGTGCATGAACATTGATGTTTGTCTTGGTCTGGGTGTTTCTATGTATAATATGTATGCATTTACAAAAAAAAAAGTATTTGTATATATATGTTTATCCATTGTCTAGTACCCATAGTACAAGCTCTGCTTAGTTTGGGCTAGATGGTGTTGTGTGCATGTGATTGAATATTATATTATATAATCTGAGTAGGTACTAGGAACCAAATAATGGATTATATATAACACGAAGTAAATGATATAATCTACTTACTGATAAACTTATTATAACGGATTAAACTATGTATTATGTATGATATAATCCAACATATTTAAAATGTATTAGCAACCTTTATCACTTATGAAAATGTAATACCGTAACATTGATTTTTGTCTTGGTCTGGGTGTTTCTATTTATAATATGTATGTATTTACAAAAAAAAGTATATATTATGTATGTTTATCCATTGCCTAGCCCAAACTAAGCGGAGCTTGTACTAAGGGTAGTACAAGCTTTGCTTAGTTTGGGCTAGATGGTGTTGTGTATATGTGGTAGAATATAGAATATATGGTAGAATATATATTTGTAAATCATAGAAGTCTTTGTGCCATGTGAGAATCAAACCTACAGTTCTCGGCGCAGGTGCATTGTCAAGGTGACTAATTACTACACTAGGGCACCCGAGTAGATAATGAAAAATAAATAGGCGTAAGTCTATAGATACTTATATAATATGCGTGTGTGGCATTGACTTGCTATTCTTCCGAGTAAAAACTAGTTATTAAACTTCACATTAAAACCCCAAAGAGAGTTTAAACTTTTGAAGTTGCCATAATACTACATAGGTTTACCTCAATAGTGCTAAAAAATACAGTATCATTGAAAATTATCAGCAGAAGCACGAAGTCTGGCAAAGTACCCAGTAAACGTTAATAAGCTCGCCTCATATTACGTGGTTCGTAAGTACAGAGCTGGCGTAATTTGAGAACAATATACCTACCGAGATTCTATGTATGTATACTTCTATGATATAAAGAAAACACTAATAAAACGGCACATCCACATTTTCTTACTTCACAAGCACAAGACATGACACTACTTTAGTACAATCAATACAGGTGAACCATTGTGAACTTAATTCGATCACAGTGACTAATACCGTCTATAGCAGGTATCTATCGATCGACACATGCGATGAGCATATCGGCTGATAGCTCAACGTGATAATGTGTAAGCATGCATAGTGACTGTCTTGTTCAGTGTGAGTGGAAAGGTACTGGGTTCGATTATTATCTGCTATGATTTTGTAGTTGTAGACTTAATTACATTTAGATTATCATTTTCTTTTAATAATATTTAATATTAGCTTTTATAGGTACATACGCAGTAAGCAAATAGTAAACGTACCATAACATTAGTCACTGTTTTACTGACAGTATACAATTATGAATAGGTACCGACCCTGAAAAATCTGCATGCTCAGCTACACTAAAGTCAATATAAAAACACTTGAAAGTGACATAAATAGCTTAAATTTTGACCCCGTTTATAAATCAAACGGTACAAATGTTTTGTTAAACAAAAATTTTATTGATTCGAAACAATGTGCAATACAAAAAATACCTATACAACAAATTTGCCTAGAAAATATAAAAACATCAAATCATGGGTTACACCCGGTCTCGTTCGTTGCATAAGACACGGAAACAAACTGCACTAAGAGTTTAAACTCTCACCTGATAATATAATACTCACGATATCGTATAAAAAGGTATAGAAATTACTGCAATATTCTTCTGGAAAATTACAACCTCAACATGCAAAAAAAATAACTACAAAAAGTTGGTAAAAATAGTAAACTAGATTGGAAATTTATAAAATTTAATGTAATGATACATTCCAGACAAAACTGCTGAACCATTGTTAGAATTACTTCTTAGGCAATCAAGCCCATCCGAAACAATTAATTAACTCAATAACTTTTTTGCTAATGTTGGTTAAGACCTCGCAGAAAAAGCTCTAAACTCTAGGAGCTCTTCTGCTCCGAATTTGACAAAGCCTTCTTCTACATTTAAATCCTTTGTTTTGTTAGATACTAGTGTCGATGAAGCGTTATCTTATCTTATGCGGGGACCAGTCAGTGCAGACCGGCGACACTTCGACCCAGTGGGATCTTTTGTGTCGACACTCTCCTAATAACGACTGCCATAGATGTTCATGGCAGCCGGGACCAACGGCTTAACGTGCTTTCCGAGGCACGGAGCAGGCAATAATTGTCAATCAATACGCACATAATTTCGAAAAGTCATATAACTTCCAAAAGTCAGAGGTGCGTGACGTGGGTTGGAACCCGAGATCCTCTGCATTGCAGTCTGTTGGTCTCCCCACTGAGCTATCGCTGCTCGTTGAAGCATTAAGTATTATATCAGGGTTACGAGAGGTTTGTGCCGTTGGGTGGGATAAAATATCCAAAAATATACTTAAAAGATGTAAACACCAACTTGCTATCCCATTAACACACATTTTTCAATTATTATTGCAAAAAGAAGTGTTCCCTTTACTGTTAAAAAAAGCGGTGGTCATCCCTATATTTAAATCTGAAGACAAAAAAACTATCAATAATTACAGGTCTATCTCAATTTAATCAAGCCTGTCCAAACTTCTAAAATAATCATAAAACTCTAGATTGATAAGATATCTTTGCTATCGAAAAATCAAATTGGTTTTAGACCTAAAAAATCATCTAACCAAGCAGTACATCATTTAACTAACTATGTAACTAGCAATTTGGATAAGGACTCCATTGGTATCTTTCTAGAGTTTCTAGACCTTGCTTAAGCTTTTGAAAGTATTTTGTGCCCTATACCATTGCACAGTCTTGAAACACTTGAAATAAAAGGCACCTAACTTAAATTATTGAAATAAATACGCATGCAGGCTCTTCCAGTGTACGTACTATGTGAAAAAAAAACCTAATATATAGGTAATCGTTTTAATATTGCTATCGTATTGATATCATTAATGATGACTAAATGCTTTGGCACTTCCGTACAAACAAATATAAATAGAGATTTCATAATGGACCTATATCTTATCAAGTGTACAATGTTAAATGTTGCGTCAGATACTTATATGAACGCAACTATTAAATGCTAAATTAAATATTAATTGATTAATAATATTAATTACCAGCTATTATGGTATGCCATGCCATGACAATCGAACGTAATGCCACAGGCAATACGTAATTGTTGTCATACTTATTATATGATTTGAATACATTGTATACCTAATTTAAAGATTAGGTATATCATTTGTTGTAGTATAATCCTTTAGCATATTACTCAGAATTAGTTAACAGAAAAACCAAATTACCTTTGTTTTCTTTTTTAAATAGGTATATTAACAGATAATTATTACTGTGTCGTGAGGACACATTTTCATAAAAAAATAAGTAGGTAGTTTATATTTATCCTAATCTTTTTTCTTTGGCTAATATTTACGGGCTATTCCCGATTCGAGCAAAAGGTTATTTTTATTTTTGCTAGGAATTCTAATTCAGCTCACAGCTCAGAGTCTACCAATGTGCTCGACTAGACCTGCATTAAGGAACTTACTAATAGAAGCAACACTCAGGACACTTTCTGACGTAGAATCGAACCCGACATCTCACGATCGCGCGTAAACATATCCCACGGGTTATTGAGACAGTATCTGCTGATTTATATTACCTATCACAATTTTAGCAATTACTACTGGCACGGTAATATTATCTAACAGTATTCTATCTTCTTACAAACGGTAGGAATGCGAGTCATACCTACGCGCGTCGAGGTCGGTAGGCACTTGGTCCGCAACCGATCGCGAATGCGCCGCAGCGGGCAGCGATGAACGGATGTCGTGATGGTGTTGTAAGCAGTAAGCGTGCGACTTATTAATATTTGACTGAAATAAGTACACGTACTTACATAACAATTATAGCAAAATACAATTGTAAACAAAAGTATTTTAATTAAAGTTTTTTATCCGAATGCGGATTTGCGTACATCTCAGTTGAGGCGCAAATATTTTTCAGCCTCAATTATATAAGGTTGTTTTTTATTAAATCTACTAATCAAAAAACATAACATGATTTTTATTGAACATTTCCTATTTCATTAACAACAATTTACTTTTGTTAAATAAAAAAAATGTGTGTGTGTACCAGAGTACACAGGTAAGAAGTGAAACTTCTTTACGACATATCATTTTTCTACTATTTTTAAATTATTATTTAATTTATATTTTTTATTGTTTTTAGAATTAATAATGTTCACTAGATTTACAGTCATATTTATTAATACTTGCTAATTTTAACAGATTTATATACATTCACTGATACTTACAATCAAAAAGTGAGGTTAACCTCAAATAAATATTAAAATCATGCTCATACGTGTTGAATTTATAAAAGGAAATATATAATCACTCTCACTTTTCTTGTAAATTCACTTAAATTTGAATAAGTCTTTTTATTTTATCACTTTCAAATTAATATATTGTTATTCTTATTTCAAACCAAACTTCAAAACTAATATATTGTTGTTATTATTATAATATATTACATTATATTCTTTACGTCACTATACTAAACTTTGATAAAAAAGCAACATGGCGCGTAACCGAAAAACGTGACGTTTTTTTTTACACTGCTACAAAATTTCTCCCATACGTCGATAAAGAAGTTTCACTTCAAAAATATAATATTTACAATCACTAAACTAGAAAGAAACTCAAGTAGGTAGATGAAATTAAAATACTGTAGGTGGGCAGCCCTCTCGCAAACAGCCTACAGCCGAGCGGCTGTAGGTAATTATTTCAAGGACAGAGCCGAGTTACAATACTGTTAGATAACATTACCGTGCTACTGGTTTTACTAATATTAGGTACAGTACTATACATATACCTATAGGTAACTAAGTACCTACCTACTATGAATCTATGCACAATAATGGAAGATGGCAAGGATGGTATGGCGGGTTAGCGTTCGCCTCGCCGCTTTCACCGTGATGTGTGTCATGGGTTCGAATCTCTTGCGAAACAATTATTTGTGTTATGATCAAGAAATAGTTTTTCTTAGAGGTATATTTGTAAAATTTGATCCTAAGTAGGAGATGACGTCTCTAATAACAAAAAACTAAGTAATCTATACCTACTACGTAGATTAGGTAGGTATACCTATCTCTTTTGAAAATATGTACAATATCGTCTTACGTTTACGAGAATGTTTTACATTAAAATTAAAATTAAACTATTTTATACGGATTTTATCGCATTGTTTATTTGAAAATACTTATTTTACATAATTTTACCCTACCTACCTATTAATAATTTGCTTATCCCCGTGACCAGGGCTGAAAAGCAACCGAATCATCGGGGAAAGTGTAAATCTAAATAGCTTAGTAGGTAATTTAAACAATTCTAAATTTTAGTATTTTATTTAGTTGAAAATTATGTCAAGGTAGTATTTTTTAAATACCTAAACAAATTCGTGTTAAGTAGTATTTTAAGGATATTTCCTGAAATATATTTATCATCGTAACGAATTAACAATAAACTCTAAGAACAAAAAGCTTATATTCTTAAAATTATTACGGTATTACATTTTCATAAGTGATAAAGGTTGCTAATACATTTTAAATATGTTGGATTATATCATAATACATAGTTTAATCCGTTATAATAAGTTTATCAGTAAGTAGATTATATCATTTACTTCGTGTTATATCTAATCCATTATTCGGTTACCTAGTACCTACTCAAATTATATAATATACCTAATACCTATTCTATCATATACACACAACACCATCTAGCCCAAACTAAGCAGAGCTTGTACTATGGGTAGGTACTAGACAATGGATAAACATACTTATGTAAATACATTTTTTTTTTGTAAATACATATCTACATATTATACATGGAAACACCCACCAAGACCAAAAAATCCATGTTCATGCACACAAATGTTTGACTTGTGCGGGAATCGAACCCGCGACCTCAAGCGTGGCAGTCGGTTACACTAACCACTACGCCATCGAGGCCGTTTATATTTACTGTTTGCAACAATTTCTTTATGCTACATATTTTGTATTAAATCAAAATCTTTTAACGGATTTAGGATAATTACACATAGGCGTATATACGAGTATAGTGCTTTGCGAGGGAAAGTACGCAAGGTTGTCCTTTACCTATACCTACCAATACTAGCTATTCCCGCGGTTTCACCCGCGTTTATAGTTACCGCGCCGCCCCCGTGGGTCGTAGCGTGATGTTATATAGCGTGCCTTCCTCGATAAATAGGCTATCCAGCATTAATAATTTTTCAATTCGAACCAGTAGTTCCTGAGATTATCGCGTTCAACTAAACAAACAAACTCTTCAGCTTTATAATATTAGTAAGCATAGATTTAGTTAATTTTATTGATATTCACCGTTTAATCCTTACTAATATCATAATATCATATGTGTCAGTATCGTAGCAAATGGAAATCCGTAGTCTCTGCCTTTCCCTTCTGGGAAACAGGCGTGAATCTATGTATATACATATGTATGTATGTAATATCACAAATGCGAATGTGAGTTTGTTTGTTACACTTTTACGCTTTGACTACTAGACGGATCGTCATGAAATTTTGCAATACTACACCTTATCAGGGGTACAGAAAAGGACATAGGGCACTTTTCATCCAGAAATGTACTGTGCCCGAGGAATAGAAATTTATTGACAAAATCTATACCTACGTATTAATACGAGCGAAAACTATAAATATCTACGTTAAGTAAGACAGCGTGTGTTACAATGACTTAGGTGGGTATAGCAGCTATATTTAGATCATTATAAAAACTTTTGTGACGCCCAAGTTTAAAACGAAAACAGTTAGAAAAATTATATTTACTAGCGCTCGCCTTGTGCTAGAAATTCGAACAAAGTTTGCCTGTAAGATATTGCTGATATATTATGTCATTAATTCATTATATGTATATTGATATCTATGTATATGTAACCATAGTTACGCGCTTCGACTGCGTGTATCAAATGCATGGTTGTGTGCGTATAGTGTTTTTTCATTAATTTAATGTATTTCTAATGCATATTTTATATAAATATTAGGATTCGCCCCTCCTTCTCCATGTAAACTATAACTGTGCCAAATTTCATTCTCCTCCGTCCGCGCAATTTCCGTAAAAAGGGGTACAAAGTTTGTGCTTCATGTATTAATATATAGATTTGTTTTGTAAGTAGTTATGAGCTTTTTATGGTGACAAGTCAATTTTTTTTTTAATATGAGCCGCCTTAGGTTCTGTTTATAAGTAGTCTTTTTACTAGACATCGAATAGTCGTGAGTGTGATTTCCAACTATCGAACTACCGACGTTAGCTGTTACATAGGTTTATCAAAAATACTAGAAATTTAGATACTTAATTGTTAGGAATCAGTGTTGTTCATCTACTTACTTTATACGGCTTTTATTGCGTTGCATATTTTAAAAACACTTATTACGTAATATACAAATTCAGAAATAAAATAACAATGTGTTAAAATTCGTATAAAGTAGTTTAATGTCAATGTATTACATTCACATAAATGTAAGACAATCTTATAAAAATACTCTTCTTCTAATGATAGTATGTATGTAGTTAGTTGTAGTGTCTAATGGTAAATGTCACCGTCTAAACCACTCACTCGGGAGAGCACCTTACATTCATGGCCTTCAAATAAAGTTTTTTAATTAAGTATACTAATCTTTCTTAAATACTATCTATTATTATAATAACAGAAATCTGTCTAATAAATTATTTAGGTCATATGTACCTACGTAATATACCTAACTATTTGTGTTTATAATGGATGTTGCTTTATTCACATTAAATGACAGGAGCAGTAAACCCAAACCAATATTTAATCACAGGTTCCTTAAACTATCGGTAGATATCTGTCTCACAAACAATCTACCTTGGTCCACGCGAAGTAGATTATTTTATGCGAGGAGCAATGAGTTATTCTATTTATAACTATCTATATCATTTATAATAACAACGAGAAAGGCTTGTTCGTGTAAAACACAACCACATCCTTACAATATAATTAAACATAAAAATATAACTACAAGATAATTTTACTATCAAAAATCAATCAGCTCAAATTGAATGATTTAAAACAGTACTACACTTAAAATTTTACAACACCCATTAATCACATAACAGACCACAATCGATTTATAATCGTCGCTTCAACAATAAAACAGCAGATAATAAATAAACTGGTTGGGTGCGCAAGAGCAACGCAAATAAAACTACACGCTGTATAGAGCTTGTGCGGAGAGGATAGCGGGGCGCAGTGAGGGGAGGTGGGGGAGCTTACGGCCATGGAGGCGTGGTTCTATGTAACAAAAAGCTAAGTCTCCGATTCGTCGCGGCGCCAACACAAAGCTGTAGGGGCGGGGCCTATGAAACGCAGTATAAAAGCAGCCGCCCGCCTCCGCGCCCGCCAGTTCGCTCCTTGCTCGCAGTGCGCACACATATCGCGTCAAATAAGTGTAACACAAGTGATTCAAAATGGTGAAGTTCGAAGGAGATTTCAGTATTAACTCGATACTGATGAATAAACCGGCACCTCCACCCTCACCTACCGCCTCGTCGACGGGCGCTTCGCCCTCCGAGGCGGACCTCAGTGACTCGGAACTTGACGTTACGGGAACCGAACCCGTTGACTGCACCAAGCCAAAAGACGACGATGACAAGAAAGATAAGAAACATGAGAAGCCTGCATACAGTTACAACGCTCTAATTATGATGGCGATTCGCAACAGCCCTGAGAAAAGGCTCACCCTCAACGGAATTTACGAGTACATTATGACCAACTTCCCGTACTACAGAGAGAACCGTCAGGGTTGGCAGAACTCTATCCGCCACAACCTGAGTTTGAACAAGTGCTTTGTGAAAGTGCCGCGGCATTACGACGACCCCGGCAAGGGCAACTATTGGATGTTGGATGCTTCGGCTGAAGATGTGTTCATCGGAGGTACTACGGGCAAACTCCGCCGTCGGTCGGCACTCAACGGCCGCTCAAGACTCGCTTGCTTCAAGAGGCCACTATTCCCTGGTGCGCCTCTCCACGGAGCGTACCCTCCTGCCACATACTCACAACTAGTTGGCCTGTACTCCCAACTACTCTACCAAAGATATGCACCAATACAGATGAAGACTCCTCCAGTCGCGCCTAGTGCGGTACATCCAGCTTTCCGAGGCACCGAACCAATGGGCTACAGTAGCTTGCCGTACTCCCCAGCCTTGTATGAGAGATTGCCGTCGGGTCCTTTCCTGGGACAGTCACAGCTGCTGCAAAACTCGTCGTTGGCCCAAACTTCGGCTATGTTGGCGCAAACATCACCATTACTGCCGCCCTCGCCGCCAATGATGCATTCACCGACAAATTCTGGCACCTCGAGCCCCGAGCTGCCTTCACCATCACATCACCCGCTGACGCCACACATCTACAAACCAATTACCGTCTTAACCCGACAGTGAAAGACTTCAGTAGACTCAAAGACATTTTATTTATCTGTGATTTAGTTTTAGTGTAGCAAATGGACCAGTGGAGGAAGGAGGTAATCTCTGCAGCTTGCAATATTAGCCCGTGTGACCTCTGCGAAGCATTCCGCAATGTCGTTATGTGTAAATAGTTCCAAAGTTGTATATTTATTGCCTAGAATATAGGATTAAGATAAAGAGTTATTATAATAAACTAAAATATTGTTCACATTTAAAACTTTATTTTATTTCACCTCCTTAGAACTCGGCTCATCCGATACCAGTCGGGTAAAATCGAGGCGATTATTTTAAACAATAATCGCAGTCTAAATCTGGGATTATAAATAATCTGGTGTAACAGTTCTTTCGCTGTTACTTTTTAAGGGATTCTTAGTTAAATCTCGAGTTTTTAATCCTGACTAATATATTTAGTTGGTATTTGTTTGTTGGGTAAAAGTTGGAAGATTAAGAATATGTTTTAAGTAAGATTGATCTGTTGTCGTGAGCGACGGGGATCTGTAATGCGTTTGGTTCAACGGAAACTTCTTAGAATAGACTTTCTAATGGACTGTTTAGAAATAGGCATAATATTACTTGGTTAAAAGAATTTATATCTACCAACGTAAGAAATTATTTAAAGCCTGGCTATTTAAAACTTGAAAGGATTGTTAGATAAATGAACCAAATATTAGCTACTACATTTTCTGCAGCCATTGAATACTTTAGAAATGATCCGATACCCAACTTATTACTGAGATTATTATTGCTTTTTATAATTATAAAAGCAGATCTTGGATACATTAGGTGGTACCTACTTGAGGAGGCAAAAGAAATAAATAATAAACAAAATAAATAACAATAAACATTATCACTTTTTATCTTTACGATAAAATTGCTAGGTACGCTTATTTAACAAATGCGTTACAAAGCAACTTTAATTACAACGTAATTGCGTAAATATACAAAAACCTCATTAGCTATATGTAACTTTCGCTTGTGACGCTGAGTTTACACGGTTATTGCTGAGTCATTCGGGATATTAATCACCTTGCTTGGAACGGCTTCCGAACTTGCTAACACCACTTTTTGCACATCTTACTTTTAAATAAAATGTGATTTATGAATTTTGGCTACATATGCAATCGTTTTACCTACAAATTACGTTGAAAACTATTACTATCAACATTAATATACAGTGGGTATAATCATTACTAGATTTTGCCCGCGGCTTCGCTCGCATAAATGTAGGTTAGGTTAGTGACAGTCCTTTTATATGGATGAAAGGTACACGTATATCTTATTCCGTTTCCCTGACAACATGTACCTATGCGAAATTTCATGACGATTGGGTGAGCGGTTAAAGTGTGAAAGCGTAACAAATAAACTCACATTTGCATTTATAATATTATCTAAGTAAGGATTAGGATTAGGACTTTTGAATAAAATTGTTTTCACAAGACTTTGCTTCTATAGATCTAAAGAAAGATAGGGTCATAAAGAAACCTTGTCGAGATTCTACCGAGTCAAAAAGTCGCCTGTGCCACTCTCCGACCGATGATTTTTTACACATACTTTATACATAATAAACTACATGTAGGTATAATATTATGTCAATCCGTTGCACATTTCAAAATATTTTTATTATATTTATAATATAATATAAGATTCTCAATATTTACTTATTTATGCAGGTAGATATTTGTACGAATATATTATTCGCTTTTCAGGTTATATTGAAGCCGTAGTATTTGTTTCGTAACTGATTTTAGGCCTAAAGTCGCTTAAAATCTAAACGATGATTTATTTTTTTAAGAATTTGTAAAATTAACTAGTAGTTAACCGCGACATCGTTCGTATGAAACTATTGCTTTGTGTTGATGGGCGATAAAACAAGAGTAGCCCATGTGCGTAGGGCTGGAAATATCGTCATATCAAGTTTTATAAAAAAGTTCAACAGCTTAGCCGTGATAGCACGGTAACTGCACTCAGTTATTATTGATTGTTAAGTTAGTTTAGTAAGTACCTCAACAATCAATCTTATACTTTTTAAATTATATTAGTAGATAACGGTTAAGAGGAACTGTCTTATATACTCGTATATCTAATCTTTATATAACCTAAAATTTATTTCTTTTGGAGCTAATCTTTTTGGGTTAGCTTAGCTAGTTAAAAGGATTAATATTAAACCCTAATAAATCCGTAACGGAAAGCAATTTATAGTTGATTTTAACAACTGTGTTTATTTCTATCCTGCGATTTAGAATTTTCTTCTGTCCACTTAAAAGTGAATAATATTAGCAAAGAAAATAGACAGCACTACCTATACTAAAATTAAAATAACTTGTTTAGGTTCGCTAAGTGAAAAAATGCATTGGATTTATATTCGAACTAGCTTTTGCCCGCAGCTTTGCTCACTCAGGGCTGTACTTTTGCCCGCAGCTTTGCTCACTCGGGGCTGTACTTTTTCTTGTATTAAATGTACCTTACAACGTGTATGCGAAATTTTATGTAGATCGTTCGAGCAGTTAAGGCGTGAAAGCGTAACAAGCAAACTCACAGTTAGTATAGGTATGTACCTATCATAGTTTGGATAGGTATTAGTTAGGAAGTATTGACAACTCTATAGGTCAGGTACCTATAGAGATGTTAATACTTCCTATAGATAAGTGCGTGCGCTGCGTCATTGACCATGCAAAGTACTAGGTATAGTATCGCGTAATGCACAACTAGTAGGTATTCGGTTTACGGTTTAAAATTTTTTTATTTCTCTAAGATTACAAATCACTTACAAGGAGAAATAAATTATAAATCAAAGCACAAAAATATTTGGGTTCATGAATGCGCACACTTTGACGGTATTCTTAAAAATATATAAAATATTGCCAGACAGGTATGTATCTAAACACTTTTGTGATCTTCGCTAATAACGAGTTGATTGCTAATTGCAGCTGAGCGAATATAGGGATCGATTTACATGTTTCAAGTTAATATTTTTGTAGGTGAAAAATTATTTACTTTTGAGATACGCCTTTGAATATGTGTTGTTTTAATAATCTTTTATATGACAATAACGTCGTGCTATCTTTTAAATTTTTAGGCAATGAGTTGTAAATCTGTGCTCCTTGATACAAGATACACTTTTTGCATAGTTAGTTCGAATACAATTACCCGCGTTTTTCACTTAGTTATTGTGTATTCGTGTAAATGTAATTCCTTAAAGAGGTACCTACTGCATTTCGCTACTACCGATCCGACACCGATTTTCGAGATGGGCAAAGAAATATTCGCTTTCTTTAGTTAATTTTAAATTTTTGCGTATAGAGTCCGGCAATGCATTATTGCACATTATTAAAGGCACGTCTTCTATTACATGGATCTTTAAACATGGCTGACATAATGTACTTGGGTATTACCTATAACTCTTTCTATCACCTCCTAGATATGCATATGGACGGAGTTTGTATGTACGTACGAAATTGTCAGTACTAGAATGCAGTTTGATATAGGTGACTGCGACCAGTAGACGGATTGACTTATATTAATAGAAACTGAAATATATTAACAGCTGCCGAAATTTAGGTATAACTGCTTAACACTATCCTTGGAAAACATGCAAACGTGTTACTATACTTTTTAACTTTGTGATTCGTACATTCGTGTGGTTCAAATAATATGTAATATTAATTAAATCAAGCTATTCAATTCAATATTGTTACGCTTTGTTTCTTTGTTCGAAATTATATTGAAATTAAACTACTATATACGGATTTTATCGCGTTGTTTATTTGACACTTTATTACATAATTTTGAAACTGTTACACTAGGTACTATTACTATTAAACTATACTAATGTTTCATAGGAATAGTAGTGTAACAGTTTCAAAATTATGTAATAAAGTGTCAAATAAACAACGCGATAAAATCCGTAGGTATATAGTAGTTTAATTTCAATGAATAACATTCGCGTAAACAGAAGACAATATTCGAAATTATATTTCGAATTATTATAATTATAACTGTTATTATAACTGATACCTATTTAGTACCAGTGTTTACCTATAATAAAGCCTGCTATTAATAGCATAGGTAACAGTTGCGATATAAGTTGGTTTACATTTATGACATTGATGAAGAAATAGGCAAAATTGGATCCAGGATGATCGCAAAACCAATTAATCAACTATTTAGCGGCTGCGAATCGATTAATAAATGAGTAGTGACTATTATCTCTGAGCTTGTATTTCTTTGATAATTAATAGGAATATAATTGGATTTGTTTAAATATCAACTACCTTGTTGCTACCGTGGCATAAGTTTGGCCTTATATTTGCACCTGATTATAAGGTCCGTGGTTTGGTAGCCGGGTAGGCAGAAATATTATTGAGATTTCTTAGAAAATTAAAGCGGTAGAAAAAAATATTTAGATCTAAGGCATCTTATGCTGCATTACAGCATCACTTATCTATGGAAGGATATATTGGCGTGTCTCCGTATGTAATTTTTTATTTGCATTATTAAACGAAAAAAATACTATATTACATCATAGGTAGTAAAGCTGAGTAAATACAGTTAATGAGAGAGTAGGTAATTAATTAACAATATTTTTTACAAATTACGAAGTAAAGTTTTGAAACGAGTAGTTCCTATAGGAATTCAAGACAACTCGTTTTATCCCAATCCGAACCAGACCCTAGACGATACGAGCATCTTTTTGAAAATGATTTCACGGAATATACGAAGCGCTACCTATCTAGTGCCACATTTTAAAATATTCTTTGTTATATTTTTTAGCAAACTGTAGTTTACATTGTGTTTTGTCGACTCTTCCTAACGTTGACAATTTGTTGCTTCTTTTTAACCTAAAAGACGCAAACTTATATCGCCGTTTTTATTTTTTATTATTGCTTGAATGTTCTGATTACGATTCGCCTTAGAAACTAAAGGCTGCAAGTATAATCCTGATACAGAATGTGCTGTGTACATAATTACTAGATGTTCCCGCGGTTTCACCTGCGTTTATCGTTACTGCGCCGCCCTCGTCGATCGTAGCATGGTGTTATATAGCCTATAGCCTTCCTCTATAAATAGGTTACCCAAAACTAAAAGAATTTTTCAAATCGAACATATGGTTCCTGAGATTAGCGCGTTCAAACAAACAAACAAACTCTTCGGCTTTATAGTATTAGTATAGATTAACACATTGCACGCCATGCCTGTTATAAATGACCGCGAACAAAACATGCTCTATTGTGTCTGCTACATGGCATTCGATGTGTTAAGAAAAGTTTTCATAGGGATAGGGATAAGTCATTGGAAAAATATGCTGATAGTGAGGGTACAAGTTCTTACTCGTTGCGCTGGTAGCGTTTAGACATTAGAGACTATCTTTTTGCAGTTACGGCATCGTGCACATTATAAGAGTCCGTTGGCGGTAGCCAAGCGTAAGACCTGCTTAATGGTAATTAAGCAGGTCTTACGCTTGCTTAACACCTATATGTTAATACGATTTCTATAATAATTACTATTATTCTGCTCGTCAAAATGACTACACTCCGCCTGATGGTAAGCAGACATGTGGTCCAAAAGCAGTGGCCTCTAGATTTTTTTTTATACTACTAAGTTGGCAAACAAGCATACGGCCCACTTGATGGTCAGTGGTTACGGTAGCCTGTGGATGTCTGCAACACCAGAGCCATTACCTGCGCGTTGCCGACCCTTTAATAAAGGAAGTGGGAAGGAGAAGGAGCGGGAAGGGGAAAAGGGGGTACTTTGGCCTCCGGCACTCTCACTCATCGAACGAAACACAACAGTAGGAATACTGCTATTTGATGTTGATATTCTGTGAGAGGGTAGTCTTTCCCCGGTGGAGCCGGCGAATTCATGCTGAAATCAGAGGGGCTCATAGCAGCTTAGACTATGTTGAGGTCCCTACTTTGACGGCCTGAGAAGGTGCTTTCTCACGCCCCAATGTAGAGGGTCCACCAATATATTTCATACCATTCAACGAGTCTTTTCGAAATGATTAGTTCGTCGATGTTTCCACTAGTCGCGCAGTAAATGTATAGCAACAAAATATGTCGATAATCAAACGTGACTAGATGCATCGAAACCTACAAAACCCACAGTAAGTTTCAAAACACTTATTCCCCGAAGGCCAAATTACACGTCAATCACAGCCAAACAGTAACCATCTTTCCAAAAAAAAGTTTAATAACAAAAGTGAAAATAAACATCGATTACAACACTAGTTCGTCGACAGTAGTGTTGTGGCACAAGTAAACAAATTATCTTACAATGGATGGACGAGGCGTCGGCGTCGGTTCGTCAAGCAATCAGCAACGTTTTGTAGGCAGACAGAACATAACTAGATGTTTTTATCGTTATACAGCTGAACTATTGATAGATTGGAATATAAAGAAAGTAGATTTTTTGTAAGTTTCGCAACAAAATTACTTTTTGATTTTCTATTGATATAAAATGTTATTAGTTTTTGCTGATAGAGATTAGGTACAGACAAGTAAAAGTTTGATGAAGTCGCAATTCCACTGTTACACAAAGCAGTATAAGTAAGTACTTAATATAATAACGAGACTTGCCTGTGTAAAGTTTAGAAATCAATATAGTTTCACAATTTAGTTTATTTGTTTCTTTAATGGAAGTCTTGTAGGATGACACTTACGATATGTCCATGTGCATATAATATAGGTACTTATCAAGGAACTAAAATACCATTAAAAAGACGTTTTTAACTCGGTTATTTCAACCCGGTACGTTTATCAAATACTAGCTGACCGCGCAAATTCGTCTGTTTCACATTTTTTGCCGTTTTTGCAACATTTTTCATTGATGCTACGCTCCTATTGGTCGTAGCGTGATGTTATATAGCCTATAGCCTTTCTCGATAAATGAGCTATCCAACACTAAAATATTTTTTAAATTCAAACCAGTAGTTTTTGAGATTAGCGCGTTTAACCAAACAAACAAACAAACAAGCTCTTCAGCTTTATAATATTAGTATAGATTTTGACTTCAGGATACCAGTTAGGTATATACTCGTATAATAATATTAACCCTGTATATAAACTGCCTCACTGCTTGGCACGGGGTAGACTATGGCGTAATCCTGAGGCCATAATCTAACACACTCGCCCAATACCTACGGGTGGCAGTTATATGACTGCCAAAATATAAACTTTGAAAAGTGTATAAATTTTGTGTAATAGCAAAAAATAAATAACTCACCAACCAAATACTGCCAAAATCCCCCTTATATCGATAAACAAAGGCAAAATGTTTGTCTTCATAGCATCTAATTATGTTCGCACGTTTCCGTGACACAGTGAATATTTCAATACATAATAATAAATATTACGTAACCTTCATTTAAAGTAAATGTTTTTACTCGAACTAAATACTGGATATCTGATGACAATTGATTATCACGAGTATTCCATCATTGTCAATCGTATATTTTAATACATTTGTGTTTATCAATATTTATATCGGTGATTTCCTTATCGTAATAATATATTTAGGTTTTAATAGCTTCTGAAGGATTAATATCGATAATATTTTGTCAGGTCGTAGTGTATTGTTTCTTGTGAATTATTGATAGGATATTTCCATTGTGTATGTACCTAACTACATGACACTCGATATAATAGGGGTCCTGAAAATGATACTGTTAGATTAGGAGACTGGACACATTTTTGAAAAATAATTGGTATTGTAGATTAGAAAATTTTCGGTTTATTCCACCATTAGGTACATAACATTTCTGAACGGGTTTTGATACGAATTACAATATTCAGTAGCTTGAGATTTAACTTAAAATCTAACATCAAGTTTTTATGCGATTGCTACAGTATAGTAGCTTGGTATTCAACTTGAAAATAACGTTTTATTTACGTAACTCCGTTTCGCAGTATAAATATGTTGCATAGTATGATCCACTCAAAACATTTCATGGTCGCTCTGTTGTCCACGCGGACGAATTTGCAGACAAAAACCTGTGATATCTAACTATAAAATATAGTAATAAAAAGTCATTTCAAATTTATTATAATGACCTACTATTAATAATAAATGTTGATATCAAATTTCATTTGTTTACATTACAATTATTATCGCCAATCTAAATCATTTTAATACTAAAACATATTATGTAGAATGTAGATATATCTACCTATGTTTCTTTTATCTACACAGTTGATAACATCTGGTGCCTGTGACCTTCCAGCTCAACAAGGAACCAACAACAATAAGAAATGTACAACTTTTATTCATGTATTTTAAAAAGGGTATTCCCCGCTCTAGGATTAAATCCTATGTTGCGACTTGCGGGGGACTTTACGAACAGCGCTCGGCAAGTGACGAAGCGAACACTAAAAACTAAACCACTGGATGCATAATCCTAAGTGCCTAACTAATATTATAAATGCGAATGTGAGTTTGTTTGTTTGTTACGCTTTTACACCTTGAATCGACCGTTCGTCATGAAATTTCGCATACAAGTTGTCAGGAGAACAGAAAAGGACATAGGATAGGTACTTTTCATTCAGAAAAAAGTACTGTTACAAACCTACCCTGAGTTACATTTACGCGAGCGAAGCCGCGGGAAAAATATAGTTTGTCTATATATTTTAAAAAGTCTACCGCGTTGCAAGTAGGTATTATTGTTACTTAAAGGTGCATTAAAAATATATCTATATCGCACGGGACTTTATAAGCTGCGCGGGATTATTAAAGACTGCATGGACGGCGTCTGCGTGTGTTGTGGATTCGATCCCAGCCCGGGAAAATCATTTGTGTGATCTACAAATATTTCTTTGTGTCTGTTGTTTGAATATTTGTAAAGTCCTGACGTCACAGTAATTATTTCCAGTACGAGAGATGGAGTATTCCTCTTTCGGCACCAATTTTTTCGTCACCTATGGTTTCGGCACCTAAGCTATTCCACTTTCAGCACCAATAGGTATTTTATTCCACATTCGGCACCAAGCAAAAATACCTATTGGTGCTGAAAGTGGAATAGCTTAGGTGCCGAAACCATAGGTGCCGAAAAAATTGGTACCGGAGGAATACTCCCGAGAGATGTCTTTTAGATTAACGATGAAAATCAAACTACGCAGTATCAACTACGAACACATAAGAATTCAGACTCGATGCAACAAATTGTGGATCACACAACATTTGGTGTCTTGTGGATTCTAACCAACAACTTTAGATGCGACACAGTGGCGAAGTAACCGTTTAAAATGTTAAAACCATTGGGACATTCATGCACTCAATATTAAAAGTCGTATTCTTCAACGGCTTGAGATGAATGAGTTTCCATTATTAAAAGTTACATAAATTGACGTTGCCAGTAAATGATGGCATATCCAAAATTTATGCTTCAGACTGAACTATTTCTGTTGTAGTGTTAGGTTACAAGGAAACTGGCATATTGCAGTAGTAATAAATTTCCCTAAATTAATTAAGAAAAAAATGCTTCGGACTTGGGAGACGTGCATACTTCGCCAAATAATTTTTTTTTTTTTTTTTTTTTTTTTATTTTGCTCGTCAAAATGACCACACTCCACCTGATGGTAAGCAGTCGTGTGGTCTAATGATTCGGTAGTGAATACGCCAGAGGTGACTCTATACATTACTAAAGCCCGATTCTGCTAAGTCATTAAGCCCTATGTGCCCTGCTACTCAGTCTATTTATACATACATAGACATGACGCTATGATTAAGTATTTTATCATAAACAACAGCTATCTTTAGACAAGATATGATTAATTATAATTATGTACTGATTTATCGCTATAACACAACAATTACGCAGTGAATTTTTCTACATATATTATTAATAATAAATAATTATTTTAATGACTTGGAAGAACAACTGAAAAGTGCAAATATACTCGTATGCCTCATTGGCTCTGTGGTATTTTACGCTTATGCTAGCGGCTAATCATTTGTTCCCGGGTTCCAGATGCATTTATAGCTTAAATGCCTTTTCACATTAGAAAATTTATATATAATATCAGCCCTGTATTTAAAAGTCCCACTGCTGGGCACGAGGCTCTTCTTGGTGTGAGAAGGGTCAGGCCATAGTCCACCACGCTGGCCCAGTGCGGGTTGGCAGACTTTGCATATCCTCGAGAACATTATGGAGAACTCTCAGACATGCAGGTTTCCTTACAATGTTTTCCTTTACCGTTAAAGCAAGCGACAGTTTATAGTAACAGGGAATCGAATCTAATATGTCCTTAGTAAATCTAATTTACTGCCAAATGTGCCTATATTACACAAATACTAAACAGACAGATCGGGTTATGCACTCGGTTACTCTGCTAACTCCATAATGGAGATGATTTGATTTAATTTGGATAAACAGGTGTAGATCTATGGGATGGACTGCGAATGTTACTTCGAAATGTTTTTAACGAGTCGCTTTGCTAGTAGCAAGATAACCTAATCTTTATCTAGACTTTTCTTTTAGGTATAAGAAACATACATAGCATACACAACATAAACACAAAAGATAAGATTTTAATCTCTGACTGCATTTTACACTACCTGTCTCGGGCGATAGGTATCACCCACATTTATGATAACTTCTCCACTCCCGTTGCTCTTGGCGTGATGTTATATTACTTCTGAATGAAGTAGCTTTCTAACAATTAAATAATTTTAAAATCTATCGAGAAGTTTTTGAGTTCATTCTTTACAAAAAAAAATTAATATAGATACATATGTATATAAGTAGTCTTACGGCTATATTCCCAAAGGCACAGATGATATAATACTATACTAGTAGGGTGGGACAAAGTTGTATTACTACCTATATTTTGCCAGCTGTGTCTATAAGCCCCCGTATGTTACATGCCAGAGTTCGTGCTTTCACTACTCAACCCGGGAATCAAATATGAAACCGCATGCACCTTCATGCACAACAGCACCACAACCATTATACCCCCGTTGCAGTCTGTAATCTTATTTTAAATGCAACTTAATTAAAAAATGTACTAAAATAAATGATTTCAGTTTACTTTTCATATGTTATACGTTTGGTTGTTCATAGAGGACTATTAGTGCCCACACTTATGTATGGAAGTGAAAGTTGGGTATGGCAAAAGAAGCATGAGAGCAGAATAAATGCTGTAGAAATGAGAGCGTTGAGAAGCATATGTGGTGTGACTCTGAAAGATAGAATAACAAATAGTGTGATTAGAGAGAGATGCGGCATGAAAGTGGATATAGTTACAAGAATAGAAAAGGGTATGTTAAGCTGGTTTGGACATGTAGAAAGAATGGACGAGGAAAGACTGACTAAGAAAGTTTATAAGGCTAGTGTGAATGGAACAGTCGCAAGAGGAAAACCTAGGCGAACGTTTCTCGACCAGATCGGAGGCGTTCTGGACAAAGGCCAGGTTAAGAGCTCCTTGAACCGACGGGCGTGTATGAGGAATGTGATGAAAGTGAATGAAGCCAGAGAAGTGTGTCAGGATCGTAGCAAATGGAAATCCGTAGTCTCTGCCTACCCCTCTGGGAAACAGGCGTGAATCTATGTATGTATGTTATCGCGACTCCACTGAATTTGAATAATACTAATTAAAATAATCAATTAATATGTAATCAGCTTATATTGTTTATACCAAAATTGACTTCCTTATTGAATAGTAATAACCTTGTTTTTGCCGATATATTTCGTATATGCGTTTTATTATTATCATGGCCTTTCTCACATGACAGGCATTATATGTAAATTATAATTACTAACTGTATCTATTATCCGAATGACAATAAGTTCACGTGCCATCGCATTTTATCTCCTGATTTCGAGTCCTGGATGGGGGATTATTTGGTTTATAATTTAATAATATCAGCAATGTGTATAAACTGTTGCATTGCTCGGTATGGGACGGGCAGTGCGAGAAGGATTAGGCTATAGACCACCACGCTGGTCCAGTGCGGATTGGCAGACTTCAGATATCTTCTAGAATATTATGGAAAACTATCAGACATCCAGATTTCCTCACGTTGTTATTCTTCACCACTAAAGTCAGAGTCCTTGCGGTCGGAGTAAGGACCTCTGCGTAGCAGTCAAACGGTCTACCACTAGACTATCCTTGCTTTTACGGCCTCGATGGCGTAGTGGTTAGTGTAACCGACTGCCACGCCTGAGGTCGCGGGTTCGATTCCCGCACAAGTCAAACATTTGTGTGCATGAACATGGATGTTTGTCTTGGTCTGGGTGTTCCTATGTATAATATGTATATATTTACAAAAAAAAGGTATATATGTATGTTTTTACACAGTCTAGTACCCATATTACAAGCTCTGCTTAGTTTGGGCTAGATGGTGTTGTGTGTATGTAGTAGAATATGTAGTAGAATATTTATTGTTATTTGATTTTTGCCGGCAGAAAATTCTCAGTAGTACTCCGAAGTCAAGATATCTATATGTGCGTTAGATGGAAAAAGGCCCACTCGCTATTTTAATGGGGTCTCAAACATATCTGGCCGAATGTGAATGTAAAACATCTCTACTTAACCCTTTGGGGTGAGCAGGAATGAATCTATGTTTTAATACGTGCGTTGCCACAACCCAAGTTCAAACTAGAGCTGGGTTGCTCTGTAGTGTTTTCAAATAAACGTTTTAATCCGTATAAAGTAGTTTAATTTTATTGTTTAATATTTGCGTAAACATAATTTATATAGCAATAATATTATAGAGCAATATAGATGAGAAGATTCCTCTACCCTATAGAGGATCGCAGTATTGAGTTGTCCCTTACGTAGTTATGTAATTATTTTGCTATATATTCAATTTTGAGACATTGCAATCTGAAAAACCTTCAACATGGTTACAAGGCCTATATTCAGACAATCAATATTAGTACACCTGTTAAAATACTTCGACGACGATGTTTACATATTTTCCGAAAACATTACAATACATATTATGTGGTCTTACATGACTGTGTCTAGAAACATTGTACACGTGTAGTTCCGTCGAGTTTATTCAACATTTGCATACTTAGATAGCCTCTATAGATTAAATTCATTGCAATACAAGATACTTTATTGTTGCGTTATACACATCGAAATTAAACTACTTTGTACGAATTTTATCGCGGCATATATGTTATTTCATACTACATTTTAGAACCAATTAAACTATTCGAATATAAATTGTTTTAAAACATGTAACCAAAATAGGCCATTTACATACATAATACTTATATAAGGTAAGTACTACTTAAGTAGGTAGCTTGCAAACAAACTTACTGCGCGAATAACAAAATGGTTTTTAAGTGGTTTCTTTCCACTGCCTTTTAGTTTCTTGGCCACTGCCAGTGTGTTGGGTCCGTCTCCATCCAAGGAAAACCTTCCACATAATGTTAACGCGTGAGTTTTACAAAGAGACAACTGGCGAACTAGATTTTATTCATGTTATCCATTGTGTGGATTAGTATTGTTAAGTCAAGAACAAGAATAATCATTATAAAAAAGATAATGACTATGAGGGGCTGTTAATAAGAGAATTTTCTCTTATTAACAGCCCCTTCCCTTTTATTATAGTATTTACTATATATTGTTATACTATGTATTGTTGTCTTGCTGGCAGAGCCTAGCGCCTCCGTAGCGATGGCCATCATCTATAGAAATACATAAAATTGAAGTTTCTAATGTCTGTTTGTAATGTCAAAATAACAGCTTTTTATCTAATGCATATGAAAGTATATAAGGTACCTATACGAAAACATCTATTTTTAAAATTGTTGTCTGTCTGTCTGTATATTTGTTCCGGCTAATCTCCGAAACGGCTGAACTGATTTTGACGGGACTTTCACCAGCAGAAGATAGCTGATGTTATAAGGAGTAACTTAGGCTACTTTGATTTTATAAAAAAAAAGGGTTCCGCGGAGACAAACACTTTTTAGTTAAAATCTACGCGGACGAAGTCGCAGGTAACAGCTAGTATTATAAATAAAACATAATTAAGGTTGTTTGACTGTGATTTTCGCTAGGGCAGTTCTGCGACCCGAATAACCCCGAACCAGCCGTAGCGTCTAAACCTATCTTAGATTTTAATTTTTTCTTATACGCCAACTACAAATCATTGTATGTAGATATTGGACGTACATAATATGACTTCCTTTTTAAAAAAACAATGCGCTAAGTAAATACATTGTTAATAAAAAGAACTACTATACAACAATACAATAGCAAAATATTGAAATGTGCTCCATGGAAGAAGGTTATTTAAGTAATTTGCTCAAATGTATTTACGGGGTGAGTGGCCAAGTTTGTAAGAAACTGTTCTAAAACTGTCAATAGTCTTGACTAAGGCCGCTTGCAATCTGAGAATGATTAGTGAGCTCGCATGTTTGCCGAACTGGCAACAGTTTAGTGAAATGTTGAATCGATTTATAAAAGCAGATTATAAAAGCAGTAGGACTTTGTAGAGTCTCACTTAGACCTGCAGACAACTAGTACGAGTCTTAAATGTACAGGAGATAATTGGATGGTCATAACCAATGTTTGTTGTGTGTGCCTGCGATAGAGTTTCCTGAACAGGGAAACCAAGCTTTTATCTCTTGCACTGGAAGAGTTGCTTTCATGATCATCGATATAGAGAATGGCTATCTTTAAATATGCTGGTACATCCCTAGTCTTAATTGAGAATAACGGTAAACGGTAAAATGGATTTGTTAGTATTGGTCAAATTGCGAAGCCAACCTCAATAATATATGTTATAAACTAGAAAAATTTAACGTAAATAAAGCGAACACATAAAGCAAAATCATGCGTCTACAAACTTTATAGAAAAGCCTTCGGCCTTTTCTGTAATAAATATATATTACTGTTAATACAAGAGTTCAGTAACCTCAAATATTAGGCATGTGGGATCACCTTTAATGTAGTTATTATTTTTAACAGACAAAGGTCAGTGGATGGCAGTCGCTCCGGGGAAACCCAATTTAGCCACATTTGATTTACACCAGAGAGCAATATTAATAAATTTGGACATATTAGATTAAAAACAAGAAGTAGAAAGAGTTAAATCGACATCTTCTATCTATCTTCATCCAACAATGCTCATCATAGCTCTGAAAGGTACCAACCCTAGAATACAGTTAATATGGAAAGCACAAAAAGTGTAGTTGTTTCTTTGAAATGTGAGCGAAGTCGAGTGTTGTAGCATGATGGATGATTAACGATGCCTTCCTGCTGACAACGTGTCTGTTTGTCTGTTTGTGACATTCAAACACAGGTACACTACTGTTACGATAGGCGGTGGTACAAGTCACTAACATTTAGAGATGGATTTTCTTAGCGATGTATATTTTCCAACTCAAAATTAGAAGGATAATGCCAAAAATTTGGAATTATGCTATACGTAAACGAAAATCAGTGCTGACTGACTGCTGCATATTCTCAAACGTGACGGTAGAAATGTACTACATTCACACTAACAATGTTTTAGCTGACAATGAGTCTTATAACGTCCAACGGGCTTTTGCTAAAAGTTGCATAGAATATCGTGTAAGCGAGGCAAGATATTTATGAACAAGAATAACAAAATATATTTTTTGCATTTATATTGTTTCTTATGCTTAAAGTTATTGGAAACGATGAGTGTATAAAATTCTCTATAAACTTGGAAGAAGATAGATCCGCGTTGTAGTTACTCTTACATTATGGACACGTTTATTACACGTGTCACGGTTTAAAATGTACCTAATACGAAAAAAATAGAACTAAGATTATATATTAATACCTACAGCGCCGCTGTATTTTCATACCTACTTCCCTGTTGAAAAAGTATCTACTTTTTTCTGGAAGAAAGGTATCATATGTATTTTTCTGTATCCCCAACAACGTGTATGATAAATAATGATCATATTAATCAGTCGAGTAGTTAAGGCGTGAGGCCGTAACAAAAAGGCACACATTCGGATTTACAATATTAAGTTAGTTTTCTTATATTCTCGTGTCTCTCTCATAGCGTCCACCACAATCCACCAAATGATAGATGCCCGGACGTGTAACGTTAGCACATTGCAAATTTCTATTGTAGTCGGCTGTTGTTGGCTTGTTGCTGTATGTTGCCGTGTTGTCGCAAGTAAACCGACATATGGACGCACGCCTTTGTTTACTCACAAATAAAAAACTCGTATAGTTTCTTACGTATGGTATTGCAGAACTTTTTGACAAACGTTACGTGTGCGGTTTTGTATTACAAGCCCAATGTTTGCTCTATTTATTGTAATTAAAGTAAGTCCAAAATACCACTTTCTATATGTATAACCAAATACTTTTAATAATATTTTATAGTAATGTATTGTGCGACAAATTAATATATTTTTTTTAAAAGACTACCCCATCTTTAGTAATAATTTCTGTGTCGCGGCGGACTTTACAAACATTCAAACAACGGACAAAAAGTACACCCAGACTCGGAACAATGATTTGTGGATCACACAAATTTTTGTCCCGTGTGGGATTCGAACCCACAACACTCGGCGCTGTGGCAGTAGCGAGGCGACCACTTAAACCACTTCGCCATCCGTGCAGTCAAACCTTAAGGTAAATTCTGCATGACGTAGAAGTTGATTAAAAGAAGGATTCATCTGGTCGCGGGACACAAGATGAGATTACAGCAGATTGTGACCACCTGTTATTTCACCTTCATGAAAATGAATGTGACGTAGTCCTGATGACGACTGTTGTACCCAAATGGTTTTAATAAGTACAAGTTTAAAATTACTTAATATCTATTCCTTATACATATGGTATCTCCTTATAACCCATATAAAATAGTAAGAAACTGTCAATTAATTCAGTTTGCCAAAATCAATTTGTCAAGAAGCGCCATAATAACAACACTGGGACAAAGTGGGAGATTATTTACATTACGCTACATTACATTTTATTTTTGTAAACGAAAAAAATAAAATGTAATTAAATACGAGACAGGCAAATCTAATATAAATTATTATTTACCGAAGTTGTAAAAGTTAATTAATTATACAAACGACACGATTGTTTCCACATAACATTCAAATGTATGTACATAAACATAATAGAGTGAGGTAATAGAGAAGTCAATGCCAAATACAACTATTTAATATTAATTATAAATATTAATTATTTAATATTAATTATAAATTTTGCGAAACAAAATAAAGGTTACGTAGGGTACGAATAACGGTTTATTATATTTAGACTGCTAACGTATTCATTTATTTATTCAATTTTAGCTGATAGGTATCAATTCTTCTTTCACCTTTCTAGTAAGTAAGTAATTAGGTATTTTTAATAGTAATAGTGTAAGTAGCTATTTTTTCTTTGTTTAGATGCCGAGCTAAACCATATCAGCCAGGAATTTATTAAAATGAAAAACAGAATGATATAGAAGCCTATTAATATTTTTATTGCTTTTCGAAATAGTCTTCGTTAGAAACATAAATGGGCGATGTTTGACTACCTTCAGAACAGCTCTTTGAGCTCGCTCTAGGGGTAGTATAATTGATTTGGCTGCTCCACCCCAGGATGTCAAGCAGTATGTAAGAATAGACACAAAGCCAAATACCTAAACTTATTTTATCACTTTGTAGTCGGCTATGTTGCGCAAATATTTAAATATATAAGTCAAATTACGTACTCTAGAGCATAATAAATCGATGTTTGCGCGGCAGTTTAGATTTGTGTCAATATTAATGCCTAAATACTTTATATCGTCCGCCTTAGTTAATGTGGAACGAGTGCATGCAGTGTCAGCAAACGTACTACAGTTATTATGTGCAATTATGTTTAGGTTTGTATAAAGCGTGTTATTGTTTCACGTGCTAAATAAAATGTATTTCGTCTTATTTGCATTTAGAGTCAAAACATTTTGTTTTAGCCACTTCGAGACTATGTTGAAACTTCGCTGTGCGTATTCATACACCTCAGTGCGTGATGAACCAGAGAATAACAAAACCGTGTCATCTGCATATGATACTATGGTACCATTTTGGAGTTTTAAGCCACAGAGGTAATTTAAAATAAATCAAGAACCCTACTTTGTTCTTAACCTTAAATTAAAATTTCTAATTTCTGCTTTATCTGATGGGAAGCATTTCGTAGGGCTAGTCCTATCCTAATCCTATCCTAACTAATATTATAAAAGCGAAAATGAGTTTGTTTGTTTGTTACCTTTTCACGCCTAAACCACTGAACCGATCATCCTGAAATTTTGCATATACGTTGTCAGGTGTACAGAAACGGACATAGGCTACCTTTTATCCCGAAAAAAATTACTACAAACAACAATAACGTTCTTATGATAATAGATGGCGCCACGTGTCTCTATGTATGATGGAATTATATTATTACAAGCAGAGTACAACCCGAATTGATTGTCAAATTCTAAATTAACGCGAGCGAAGCCGCGGGCAAAAGCTAGTATTAAATAAAGAAGAAACCATGCCAATAACTTTAATTATAATATAATATAATATTCCATCACATACACACAACACCATCTAGCCCAAACTAAGCAGAGCTTGTACTATGGGTACTAGACAATGGATAAACATATATATATATATATATACTTATGTTTTGTAAATACATACATATTATACATAGAAACACCCAGACAAAGACCAACATCCATGTTCATGCACACAAATGTTTGACTTGTGCGGGAATCGAACCCGCAACCTCAGGCGTGGCAGTCGGTTACATTAACCACTACGCCATTGAGGCCGTCAAATGCGAAAGTACACGGCAGTCCGCGAACTGACAGACAAACAGACGCGTAACTATACTTTGACTTGATGTTTGGAGAAGGTTCGGTCATGTCGATACTGCCGGACCAGTGAAATAAAAAAATATTTTGATTGATTGCAAATGCTCGTAAATAAATTCTTCACACTGCACAAGCTGAATGAAGGATCGACAGAAGTCCCTGGGGACCCATCCGTTTAGATCCACGACATCACAACTAGCCTGTGGCTCAATCCACTTGTATCTACAGGGTGGCCAGTACAATAGGTGCTTTATTACTTAGTTATGGTTGTCTTGAACATTCTGTAAGATTAATGTTTTATTGATAGGGCTTCTGGGATTATTTCTTATACTTGCCGGTGAATTGAATTGTATTGAAAATTGAAAGCCTTGTGATGGATTTCATATATTTCTTATACTTATTAGGTTAGTTGGTACAGCCAGCAGTATAAGTTGGTAAGCATTAAATTTAAGCTATGCTGGGATTATTTCTAGAAGTTTTATATGAATTAAAATTCCTAGATATTATTGTGCATTTCTGATCTGTGTTTAAATCATCTATCTTGTAAAGTTTCCTTTATAAAAAAACTAGCATTTGTTATAATTTCAAGAGATAGACAATATTGTCTTACGCTGACGCTATTTTATGTACATATGTATAAGAAATTAAACGGCTTTATACGGATTTTATCGCGTTGTTTATTAACACTTTCATTACATAATTTTGAAAATATTACACTACCACTGAATGTATAATAAGTATTATTGTACACTTTTTTCCCGACGTTTCGGTAGCTTTTCAGCAACCATGTTCACGGGGAGACTAAGATAGTGGTTGGCGACATCACGCATGTGTTGACTTATATTATTGACTATACAACAAAATTATCTATGTGTTTTGCAAAATAATAGGTAATGTGGTTATTGCATTGCGCCATTACTATACGTAATTATGACGTATTAATCGTCGTGGGTAATGACGTCATTATGCATAATTATTATATTATTGTTGTACAATATTGTGCATGTGACTAAAGCGTAACGAGCTGTTCGTGGTCGCGGTTATTTTGAGACACAATCGATATTTTAGTCATTAGGTAACTGAATAATTTATATAATAAAAACGAGAGGCTCGACAGTATTTAGCTAATGATAGTAATATTGTGCGGGATAACAACGACAAGTGTTGTTAGTAATTAAAACAACATTAGATATACGAAAAAATCGTTAACATAGCATGCAGCAATACCTAAAGATTCACAAACATTTCGTTGATATTTCCATACATAGACTCACGACTATGTTGTTCGGAAGGGTGGCTGAGATCACCTACGGATTTCTGCGCAACTATGCCACATTAATATCTTTTGTAACTTGCCTTGTAAGTTACAAAAGAGCATTATATAGCATATTTTGACGCAATTTTCTCGTCTCAGACTTACTACTAAAGTAAAGACTTATTGTTTATTTCTGCTGGTGACTGACGAGTCAATGGTGATCGCCACTTATGGACATCGCTGAATATTAAGGTAACACAGAACAAATTCCAAGGAAAAAATAACTAACCCGCTAACCCCGGCAACAATATAGAAGGCAAACAAGCACACAGTCTGCCTCATGATAAGCAGTTACCTTAGACTACGTGAAATGTCGCAATAGAAGGAGATAGAAGAAGAAAGGGTAGGTAAGACAACTAGGGTGAAACATACTGCTCGATTACATCGATATTCTGATAGAAGGGAGTATGTTCCTACTAGAGGCAAATTACTAGGATATTTTAAGGACAACCCGATGCCTATGACATGTAAACTTTCCTTTCAAATCTCTAACAATTATTGATGCTGAGTTTCCTGACAGTAAAATCTTAAGAATTAGACTTTGCACGATCTAATCAGCAGTAGGCCTAAGACTTATATCCTTAAACCAATCTTGTTTCGTATCCTGATACATAGAGATTTTGGTAAAACTAAATAAGAATGCTTATATTCTAGCATTTTATTCGAATATAGTTATGTAGTTCTGGGAATGTGTGGCAGAACCCTAGTGCTAGCTCGATTTCGGCACAGAATCGATTTGTGGACGTATCTCGTTAATAGTTAATTTAATAGTTATAGCTATTAACAAATCGTTTGTTTTGATCGTGGCTGCACGATGTGATGGCAGTCACGTACGCTTCTTTACCAGTTAAAAACGACAAGCACATGCAGAAGTTTAATAAAACAGCCAGACATAGCATTGAGATTTTACCATTTGTCGTTTTGTATAAAGAAAATTCATAAAGTTATGTTTTCAAACATTCCAGTCGGTAGACCTAGGGGTTTGGGCTGAGCGTTGATATATCAGTCATGCAATCAGTTAGTTTATCCCTTTATATATTTAGATATAAAGATGTCTCATTATTCAATATAATTAATCTTTGTCAATCTGTAGTTGGCCTTTATTATTGTTCAACAATAAAAAAACCGTCAAAGCTTTGTTTCTTAGAATTACCGTACAATTATCGTACCTAGGTGGTTCTCGCACTTCAGTTGGGTTTTTACAAATAACATATGACCTTCCAAACTATTTCCATATCTATCCAAATCTATGCAGCGATTTATCATGAAAAGTTAGAAGCATTGAAGATGCGTTCTCTAAAATCTTGATTAAAAATTGATTGCAAATATTTTACTAAAATGTCAGAGTGTGACTAAGTTCTAATGTCTCAGTAAACAAAACCTTTTATAATGTCACTGTTTAGTGACAAATTAATAACAGGTAGTTGTAATTAGTAATTAACGATATTTTAATGACTTTAAATGTTGACATCGTCGGGGGAGGAAAATATACAACCCTGATGCATTACTCAGCACATTATCATTTGTGGTCAAACCTATTTCTATTAATTAGTCACTAAATTATACAAAACATCATGTGCGTGTCAAAGAAACGGACAAAGTATGTCACAGGACAATCAAGACATATGTATGTAGATTGTTCTATAGCGTAGCTTGGTAGTTTTTGAATTATACATATATCCTTTACGACTTTTACTCAAGGGGTGGGCATGGCTCATGGATTTCCATTTGTTACGATCCCGGCCTCGCTTCATTCATTCCCATCACATCTACTCTAAAGTATAATAATAATGTATAACCTACGACCGCTTGCTATACCGAATGTATCCTAGGGCAAACCAAATAAATTTAGGATGAAGGAGGTCGGTATGTGAGCTAGCACAACGCAGTAACGGCGTACCGTACGTCAAACCCCTTCCCGGCTATCTGTGAGAGGGTAATGCTTGACCGTGCGAGCCGGTTCATTCCTACCTTGAGGTAAAAAATTGCCAACAGTAGGTCATCCAATCTTAACATAATTATGAAATGATTTTCGTGGTGTCACATTAATTAAAATAGTTAGCTTCGCTTAGCTAGTTCATTTAATTTCGTGAGTCGAGCCCCCACAGTAGAAACACCATTTTGACATTTAACTGTTGTGTCTGCGTACAGCGTCTTCCATAGGTACGTATAATAGCCTTACATCTTATTTAAACCCTATAATTAACCTTACATCTTCAATTAGCTTTACATCTTATTTAAACCATATAATTAATTATTATTTAAACCCTATAATATTCATATTAAATAAGAAGGTTATATGTTATACATTTAATATATATACCAATATTTATACATAGGTGATGAATTCATACGTTTGAACAAGATTACCTCGCGAACAACCACTCCAATTTGAATATATGTGTTTTTGTACAAGTTAGCCCATTTATTGAGTAAAGTCATAGACCATATAACATCACATTATGACCCAAAAGTGTAGTACCCGAATAAACCCGTTCTGCAGCTAATAGTATAATATATAATATATCCTTAGATTTCTAGTGAGTCAATATGCATTGAGTCAGCAGTAAATCGCCGTGACAAATACATAACAATATTATGAAATAGGAAGTCGTGTATTCTATCGCGTGAGGCGCTGTTCTCAAGCGGCTTGATGAGGATGTGTTCACTTGTGGCTCAATTGTTGGCTAGCACTCCTTGTACCACATCCTTCGAGCTAGTCGCGCAATTGGTGCTCAAAGTTTTCTTATAGACAAGATACCTTTGTGTAATCTTGTAACGAATACAAGGGAACTTATTATAAGAAAATACATTATTACTGCCGTTAGTGAAAGACGAGCTAGGGCTCACTTAATGGTAAGAGATAGCCGGTCATTTACATTGACGTGTATTCTTAAAAAACAATAAAGTTACTGCTTATTGTAGGGGAAAGTGTAGGAAAGGGCTGACAGCGTAACAGAACGCGCAAAAAACTTTGAGAAAGCTTCGTGACATCTATACATATATGTATATATCAGTTGTTTCAACAACTTAGCAAAGGTACTGGTCACCACGTAATGTGAGACTGTAATAGTTATAAGGAATTATAGATTTATTACCAATATTTTTCTTTTTAAAACTATGTAGGTACCGCTAATTTATTTGTGGTGAAATAAACTTTATTTATTATTATTATTTTGATTTTCTTGTATTTTCTCGGCTAACCGGAAAGAGAACTGATGCCACGGGCCTAAGCCAAGTGTACATCAGCAATAGGTTGTGTTTGAGTTGTAAACAGAGTGGCTGTGTGTGTAACTGGATGTGAGTTTTCTGATTCACATTGTAGAAATTTCCTTACTATTCTACAGGTGTTGAGTATAACTGCTTTTTGTAGCAGGTAGTAGGTCTTAGGTGGCAGTTTTAAAGTTTTGAGTGATTGGTGTAGTTGTTTGGGTATGACGCCTGTAATAGAGAGAACAATAGGGACGATAGTTACTTTTTGCAGGTGCCAAAGACGAGTAATTTCATCCTTTAATTTTATTATTATTATGTGTTTCTCTTTCACGGGTATATTCCTAATACGTTAGGAAAATACCCGGCCCTTTGGGAGGCTTACACAGAGACATGGGTCCAACGTGAAGAAGCCCTTCGAGAGTTTTAATCAAAGGTAGGATGGAACAAATACAGCGGCACTAGCCGCAGCAAGCGTAGGACTATTGCTACGTATGGATTCTAATATATGGGCTATGGGTATGGGTGTTTGATGAACTGGTATATTGGTAACTATGGATGATAACACGGCATCTGCCCTGAATACTCTAATAGCATCAATCTAATGGACAGATTATTATTATTATTATTATTATCTATATTTGTATGTTTGTATTTTTGTTTGTAATGATTAAACTCAGAAACTACTGTACCGATTTTGGTAATTATTTCACCATGTGATAGTTATTGTATCTAGAATTACCATACTATATAACATAACGCTACGAACAACGAGAACGGAGCAGTACTTATAACCTTGGGTAAAATCGTGGAAAACAGACAGCTTGTCGTCTACAAGACAGCAGACTTAATATAATTTTGCGCAGCATTATGTCACAGGCAATTACCACAACCAACCTTCAAGACAAAGATTGCAGTCGCTATCTGTCGCTATAATATGCATATAAAATATCTCAAATATTGTTGAAACTGAAGGTTAAGCCATACACGTGCTGAGTCAAAATATTTTGCGAAACAAAAGTCCGGTTATGCGAATATTGACTTTACCTCGACTCTGTCAACAAGTAATATTAATGACTTAGATATTGATATAAAACATATGTTGGCAGTTAAATTGTCTCTTAATATTTTTGTGATGTCAACAAGAAAATTTGCAATACAATCTCTGACTCTTACCAATAATGTGTACTTACATATTAATACTGTATCGCCTTACATACGTGTCATAATATATTTTAAATCACATTTAGTGGGAACATAACTAGATTGAGGTGCTATTAAGAATTATTTACTAGAAAATTCAATTTGACGCATTGACCGTCCACAAAATCACACAGACACTCGTAATGGACCACAAATATAGTAGAGAAGACAAGGTAATTTTTTTGCAATCCTTTTCCAACATTTTTTGCGCAAGAAATCTAGAACAGTGTTAGCAATAGATTATTTTGCGTGCAACATAGACTTACTGGCTAAATAAGAAACAAACATCTGCCAAACTCCTTAGGAATAAAATTAATTAAACAATAAATAAAATAAATTCGATATCATTGTAGCTTTGTAATTCCCTTTAAAATTAATTAGTAATACTTCTCATTAATTGCATAGTTTGCGTATCTATTGCGTTGATTATATACTTATTACTCTACCAGTTTCAAAATAACTTTTAAAACAGTAGTTAGGTATATTATGCATTTACAAAAACACCAAGATATATTCAGCGATTCGAAAACGGCCTTATAAAATGAGCGCATGAATTCAAATCGAGTGCAAACGTCCCGTTTTTTATACAGTCAATACAGTACACAAACATGCGCAATGCTAACGGTACTCGTAGATCTCTAAACCTAACAAAATAAAATCGGATGAAAAGAGAGGAATGGGGTAGTAGATACATGAGTTAAGTATCTACTACCCCATTCCACTCTTTTCATATTTTTATTTGGCCAGTGATTGTTTGGGTACTAGACTATCCAAGATGAGGTCACTATATGATGTAACTTTTTCAATATTGTCCAGGATTTAACATGAGACCACATTAGCCTAATCGAAAATTATTTTTGTGTATTTTGAAAAAGGTTATAGGCTACATCGTATCACGCTACACTCAAAGAGAGCAAAGTAACCATAAACGTACCAAAACCCGCAGGGCACCGCTAGTACATTAAACATAAATATTCAACACTAAATGCCAACTTGAACTACATTAGAATACCTAATTAAACAATTGATACATATAAATTAGAACTTTGAAAGACGAGACTATTGATAGCACGAGTTTCGTTTGTAATTCTCGCACCTGGTTGTAAAAACCTTGAATCGATCTTTGACCTTACCAAGTTGACTAGAACGGCACTTGTGTGTTCTTGTTTATACTACCAAGGTGGCAAAGACTCACGCGTTTTCAACCTATATCTACAGGAATTATAGAGAGTAGAAAGAAATTTAATGGGAAAGGAAGCTGCTGAGCCTCTTGAGATCTTACTCATCGGGCGAAATATCGAATTATCGAGTGGTGGTTACTCTTAATTATGCTGGTTTCCTGAAAGAGGGTGGTACTTTACTGGACAAACCGGCACGTTTGTGTTGGCACCTAATATTCCGCTTGCGTTTATTTTGATATAAATACTTTTTCTTACCAAATTTCCCTAATTTGTGAAAATAAAGGAAGATCACTACAAGATTCTAAGAAACATAAGTGGAGAACTAAACTAGGATTTTTCTTTCAGGCATTTACTCTCATTGGACGATGGATTCTGTGAATGTACCTGGTAAGCAGCGGTAGGCTCACCTCCTGTCGTCCACTCAGCTTATGTAATGGGGTGTAGCTAATACATCGCTGCCTACCCCTTCGGGAATAGATCGGCATAAGTCTACATACATAAGATTTAGGTCTAAGTTTGATAAACACGGCAAAACACATGTGAGTGAGACCGCTATTTAGATAACTATATAAAAAAGAAATATTAACTCGGTCATGAAACTTTGACAATCATTCTATAATAGATATGAAGGTATGTGACAACAATTGTGTTCACGTTGATGTGCGCCCGCGCACCGCAACGCACACAACCGTCTTAAAGACAACACATATTTGGACGCATTTATTTATTTAACGCGCGGCACGCTAGGGGGCGCTTAAGTGTTCAGTTCTGACGGATTTGAGGTTAAATTGATACGTCACGGAACAATTGATTTAGATGCGTAAACAAATTGGGAATACTTTGCTTCTTTGCTGCCCGCTGAGTGCGGTACATAATGATTTTTGTTGCAATATTCTTTAATTCCTAGATAAAAAGCGGATAACGATCTGATATACATCATTATTTTACGTATATTACGCCTTATTTCCCAATAACGTAGACAGATATATAACATATCAATATTTTGCACGTTATTTGGGCAACAACTAGTCAAAACAGAGCGGAATTTTCATTAAAATTTTGAAATTTCGCTTGTTAGAGGTAGGGCATAGCGAGATCACAATATTCATATACTTACAATTTTACTCAAGCGGCAACATTGGAAAAGTACTTCTTTAGAGAATATCGCAAGCAAGCATCTTTGCATTGTGTCCTGGTTATGGCTTGTTGGCAGTATCCAAATTCCTTAAAAATATAGTGTGTTGTCAGCAATGTGGCTAGTATAATCTTTACTCCTAGCACTCGCAATACAGCATTTCCTTTTTTGGAAGGTATGCAACACGCGGGTATTATTCCTGATGGTGCAGGCGACGATAGACTATGGTAACAGTTAACCATCAGGCATCAGCAATTTGAATCATGGTCTACGCGGCGACTTAAAAAAAGAACATTTAGTCGGAGGCTCACTTCTATTTTAAAATATCTGACATTAGGTTACCACTACACGTAAAAAGACTTTGAACAACATGTAATCATTGTCCGTAAAATGTGTATAGCCTCTAAGAGTTACATCAGTGCCTATTGTGCGTTGTGGCCGACAACACAATTGTCCAATACACACAAACTACCTACGCTTATCCTACGCTTATTTATACGAGCATTGGTATAACATGTCATATTAATATTGATAAAAGTGCCCCTTCAAATGTAGCCTCACTGCCTATAGCTACTGTTGTATTGTATACACTCTTGAATATCTGAATATCCTTACTAATATTACAAATGCGAGTATGAGTTTGTTTGTCGTACTTTCACACCTTAACTGCTCCACCGATCATCATGAAATTTCTCACACAAATTTATTCAGGGGTACAGAATAGTACGTAGAGTACAATAGTATTTTACATCCAGAAAAAAACTAGTGTTACTAACCTAACGTAACCTACATTTACGGGAGCGAAGCCGCGGACAAAACCTAGCATCTGAATAAAACATAATATTGTGCTGTTCCACAAATCATTCTGTTCAGACTACTTCAGACAGGGGCCATGCAAATGCAATTATGAAAAGGCACAGCGGGCTTCTCACTTTAATCTGGGATTCCCTTAAAATAGAGCAGCTCGACTGAGAAGGTTTCTCTACTTTATATGACTTTATTTACATATTCTTACGCCCATATCCCCGAAGAGTACTAGGTACGTAATAGAGGGTGAACTGTATACATAAATATCGGGTACAGTTCTAGTAGTTTTAGACTCTGAGCTGTCCCTGTGAGCGATTCGAGAATTCCTTGACAGAAACATCCAATAACACTTTATCCGACCAGATTATCTAACCAGGAATACCTTGTGCATTGCAATCGTAATCACTACCGCTCTGCCACCAATATTTGACTTGTTCTCCAATCGTATAGTTGTCAAATTCCCCACGACACAGGCCTTGATTCCTAGTCTTCTCGCACTCAAGTGATTTTGGAGCGTTTGAATTGTTTAGATCGTACAATTGACTACACAGTGTATATGTTTATGCAAATATAGTATTACACTATCTTTACTACAATCAAGAGAACTATTATAATTCAAAAGGCTAAACAAATCAAATCCAATACGATCTCTCGATAATCATAAACAGGTATTTCGTAGCAACATTTCTCTGAATCTTTAACGGCGTACAACCTTTTTAATGGAATCGTATTCATACAACATTTAACAATTATAAGTTGTTGCTCAGTGAGTGGTTGCTGGTTGCTGATTAACATTATAGGTTGCGGGTCGAGCTGCGCACGCGCCCGCCCAATCTAATTACCGCTGCGATGCGCGCGAGCAACGAGTTGATTAACGCGGGCTAGGGTTGGGCCAGTGTCGATAGAAAGGTCATAACATTTCTTTTAAATAGTGCAAAATGTTATTTAACCTCATTTTTAAATGTCATTGGCACAATTAGTCAACATCAATAAATATTTCGCGTATAAAATTAATTAATTTTGTTGTTTTATTTTTCTCTTTAGTTAATATGTCTTGTAAATAATTTGTATATATATTATGTTAATTATTTGTGTATTTGATCTGCAATAAATATCTCAGTATAAAATTACTAAACATGAGACGTTTCGTTAGTCTCGTAGTATAACTTTGCAGTTATGTTTGCAGATCTCGGATCCAATATCCCAATCGGACAATAAGTTTCAAAGTGATTTTACTTGTAAAAAATTAAATATTGATTTAAGAAATCACTTCATATACATAAACTCTCGCCGGATGTATAACACACATCATTCATTGACTATTATTACATTCTTAATGCATGCACTTTGTTTTAGTGTGCTTTCTTCGACTGTCATTCACATTTTCCTTAAAATATAACTGGCAAATCTCAGATCAAATGTCTATCACATTCAAGTAACTCAGACCAGTATTACACCATTATTTTATTGTTTATACTTTAAAGAATATTTATGTTATACAATCTATCGATATTGTTACCCATCACTATTCTCTGATTGAACTTCACACATAACCAAGCTTGGCTTAACAAAGCGAATAATTTTTACTCGCACATACATCATACTTACATACGAACACATTACACGTATCTTTGCAATCAGCGGCCAGCTATTTGTAATCAGTAATCACATATATTTATTGTACAATAATAAGTTCATAGTGTCTGTTCTTAACGTTAGCGAAAGGTTAAGTTGACCACAGAGTGTGGAAAATTATGAATTACTGAGAAGACAATTGTCCTTTACTATACAAACGTTATAATAATAAAAAGTACATGTTTTATTAGTATCTTATCTTATCTTATGTGGGGGCCAGTCAGTGCAGACCGGAGACACTTCGACCCAATGGGACCTTTTGTGTCGACACTCTCCCAATAACGACTGCCATATGTTCATGGCAGCCGGGACCAACGGCTTAACGTGCTTTCCGAGACACGGAGCAGGCGATAATTGTCAATCAATGCGCACATAATTTCGAAAAGTCATATAACTTCCGAAAGTCAGAGGTGCGCGACGTAGGTTCGAACTTAAGACCCTCTGCATTGCAGTCTATTGGTCTCCCCACTGAGCTATCGCTGCTCTGTTTTATTAGTAACTAGCTGATTTAATAGTAACTAGCATTTTTATCAGTAACTAAAAGTTTCAAGAAATCTTCCTTCCTCTCTCCTAAATTACTATGCCCGATAGAGTTCACGTTCACGAGACTATAATTGTGGAATGTAATAAATGTATTGAGTAAGTATAGCTAGCGGGCATTTTACTGTAAACTTACTGTCATTGATGATTTTTATATGTAACGTATAAGGGGAACACGGATGGTTGCTCTGCCCTATAGTTGGATCGCAAATTTCCTAGACGACAGACACAAACAAAATGGATACTGACACGCCTGAGCAAAGCATCAACTAGGAAAAGGACACTTTTAATGCAGGACCCAACTATCAATAAAATCATCATCACCTTATAGATTACTAAATTTTCCATCCCTATGGAACATTACTCTCTGAATGAAAGGTACTTTATGTCCTTTTTAGTATCTCTGACAATGGTGCCAATTCTGTTGTCTCAAAATTCTCTAAACTTAACTAAAAATCACAAAAATTTTGTTTAGTCCTGTCACTTTTAACGATTTCAGAATACGAAATGTCGCTTGACAGGACTAAATTACATTTTTAGTTAAGTTTAGAGAATTTTGTGACAACAGAATTGGCACCAATGTGTATGTAAAATTTCATGATAATCGGTCAAGTAGTTAAGGCGTAAAAGCGTAGAAAACAAACTCATCGGTCAACGGTCTCAACGATCGCATTGATAATAACAGTTATGATGTTCGTGATTACTTTTATTCTATAACTACCATTAACATCACTCACATTGATACTTTTAAAACAGTGACTGAATGAATTATTCAATTGCGAAAATTCAACCCTTCTATTTATCCAACAAATTTCTAATAAAAACGGAAGTATACCATATAATTGTACATTTACGCGTGGGACCGATAGCACATTGTGAAAACATTTACCAACAGGCCCTCACTAGTGATCACCATACCCTCTAATTATACCGCAGAACACTTGCGGTGATCACAGGACTATAAACAACCTACTATTATGCACAAAGGATCATACAATAAGTAGTTAGAACTGGAACGATTTCTCGCCAATTCATTAAATTTGTCAATACTGATTAATGAAGTAAAGCTTTTGCTTATAACTGGGACAGCTCGTTTAGGAAACAGTGCCGTAGGATTTCAGAAAAAGACAAGTACGATGCATGAATTTTTAAAAGCAAATGAAGTGAAATCCTTTAATAGTTTCTTCTATGTCGAGGTTATGTTTGCCATAGCACACTGTAGTTACGTTTATACTATATGCGGACTGCCTCTCTGGTGCAACGGTCGTGAAGTGCAACTGCTGTGCACAAGGTTTCGGGCTTGAGTCGAGCCAACAAAAAGTTATTGGATTTTGTTGCTAAAATATTTAAGCCCAGAGTTAAGAAATTGGTGGTGTTAGACACCCCGTGCCCCGAAAAACACGTGTGAGCTCATTTATAGAACAAATTACACCACTCTCGAATTGGTCACCTTATCCCTGGATAATATAATTGCTCTTCTGCAAATAAGCCTGTTCTCGGTAGGAGTAGGGCTAAACCATTGGTCACTTAAACTACTGCAATCAAACGGTTCCTATAATCATAATAACCCAAAACACTTTCCTTTAAAACAACTTGCTACTGTGAGAATTTCCAAATCGACTATCACTTTAAGTACTCCTCTCAAAAACGTTGTACATTATTCTTTAATAGCCAATTTACCTTTTAAAACCATTCCCTACTAAAAAGGGTTTATCTTCCCTACTAAGATGCCAGATAAACATTTTTTATTCAAACGACAATCATCTAAAAAATAGTTTAGATACAATAGTTATCACATAATGCTGTATCGAGTCACCACATTAGCACCAGAGATCCGATATCACGTTAATGTACCAACAATGAGAGAAAAAACCATCAAAAGATGTCCTACGCATCACACGACTGACAAATTTCAGACAACAAAGAATGGTATAAGGGTTAAATGGATAAAGACTGGCAACTTCACCTTACGCTCGGGAAAAAATACCAATTAAAATGCATTCGAAAATGAACCTTATGTTTATAGTAATAGGAGCTGGGTACAAAGGTGTAATGTGTTTTGTAGGGTGTAAATGCCAGTTGTCGATAGCAGAACGGCTATAGAAAGGCGGCGCGTTTGATGGCGTGTCGGATGTCTCAATCGAAGGCTTTGCTGCGCCCGCGCCGCGGCCCACGTACGGACCTATTCTGTTTGTCAGCTTTTGTTTGGTGTTTTGATGTGTTGTGTTTTAGTTCGAGTATTTAATAGAAAATAAGATTCTTTATACTTATATATACCATTCTGATCTAATGCAATAAAAAGGCAAAAATATAACTTTATAAACCAAAATTAATAAAATTATACATAATTATTATTTCTATGAAGTTGCCAAATATATTTTAATATGTTACTTACATTTAATTAGATCAAAACATTTTTAAACAATAAGGATATATTTATTATTCTTTAATATTTATTTTCATATGGCAAGTTCATTCACTTCATTACAGAATTTTTAGGCTTCCGTTTCTGCCTACTACTAAGTTTTTTAGGCCTAGTCAGGCTTAAGGGCCTTACTAGTCGGTAGAAAAACACTAAAATTTGCCTATAAATAAAATGCCAAATATGTAGAGTAAGAATTATCTGCCTGAATAAATTAATAACATTTATACAATTACCTTGTTTTGATGTCGTAGCAATACCATAAATTACTCTAACACTCCACACCTAGGGTGACCTAGGTGTGGAGTGTTAGAGTAATTTATGGAATAATGTGGTATATCGTTTCTAAAGGTTTAAGCCATTTGAGTTGCAAGTTAGTATTATTATTAAACCTTCGAGCTTGGCATATAATGACATATTTGATAAATATTTATGATTGCGTTGACGTCAGTAGTGCAGAAATTGTTGAATTCCACGACCTCACTTTCCGATGCCTCAATTAATGCTTCCACCGCTTTAAATACTTTTAAAACCATAATATTTTCTTATTTGTATCATCGTTTTAAATTCCAGAATAACACTTCTACCTGTAAACCATGTTTGTATAAACATAACACATGTTAGAGCCGGCTCTTTAAATATCCTTGAAGAATAATTACTTACGATAAATCAGGGATGAGCGTTGACAGGGTTAATGCCGAGACGACAATTATTGTACCCTTTACCCTACACTTATTGCTACATACAAATTCGAACCTTATTTTACGCACCTGAAGTCTAAATTTGACTGTATTTTGTTATGTGTTTAGGGCGTTACGTTATGGTTTAAAAATTTGTATATTGTTCCTATAATGCGGATGCCTTTTTTATTGCGTCCTAATATGTACAGGCCTTTGTATGATTGTATGGTATACCTTCAATAATGTATTTAGAGGTGTTTGTTGTCCCGGTGATATCTAACAACACACCATATTGTGACGTCATCACGTCTTACCTATATATAAATAAGTAGGTTTGTCATTATAGGCTCGAAGACAGTATAAATTAATGGGTCGTGTTCGATAAATCGCTGACATAGTAATTATTGATAAGTACCTTAATCAGCAGGTCAGTCAGCTAATAGTAAATATACGTTAAATGTATGTCATATAATATGGCACGTAATATAATAAATATAATAGTCAGTACTTAGTCTATCATAGAGGAATTATTTGCAGCTTGCGTCGGATTTAATGCCCGGGTGTAGCAAAATTTTATTGAGTTTTCTTCTTAGTATTTTGTATAGTCTCAGCACGGGCGGCGCCTTGAACTGATATGACAGTAATAGAAGGGGAGCCTAATGAGCGATAGACGACAACGGGCTAGCTTCCTATAGCGTGAAAGCAATAAAGCTGGCGAAATCTGTATATAAAATAACCCTTATCCTTTTTGGAGAAAAAGGCGTAACACTGTGTAAAGAAGAATTATTCTCTAAGCGATGATGTGGACTTGACATCTTGCAACTACATGCCCGTACGATCAGCACATCGAATGTTTTAAAATGACCTCTTTACGAGAACGTCAAAGATTACAAGACATCATGTTTCTTTACAAATTGGTGAACGATAAATTCGACTGTAGTGAGCTACTTGCACGCATATCTTTAAACATCCCTAGTATAATACCCAGATACCCTATAGTCAAACCATATCATATTCAGCATTGTAACACTAATATAGGAGTAAATTCACCACTAAATAGAATGTGTAGAGAAATTAACTCATTTATAAAACTAGTGCCTAATGCAGATATACATCACGATTCTATGAACTCATTTAAATCCAAAATCCTGGAATCCCGGACAGAAAATGTAACTACTTAACCACCAATACCCCTTGTACTCTTTACCTATATTATTATATTAAGTTTTTAATTTACGTAAATTGTAACACATCACAATATTGTTTAACCTGTTGGATATTTAATTATGTTAGTATTAATTTCTAAATAGTACCTAATGTTGCTTAATGAATGTTGGTTAGCCCGTAATTGGCTAGTGTGTAAGCCTGTAACCTTTAAGTTATTTAAAAATTAAGTACATTGTATGCACAAGCTGTGGGAAGACCTGAATAAATAAATAAATAAATAAACTATTTTTCCAGATACAACAAAAGCAAATTTCGTTGATAGCCAAAGACGCAGCGTCTTTGGCAATCAACGAAATTAGAAGTACTTTTTGGTAATTTTTAAATTTTAATGTTAAAAAAATAGCCGATTTGAGCTTGGACGGCTATCGCACGAAATAAATTGAAGATAATAAAATTGACATACAATATACTGTCTAACAGTTATCCGAATATTACGCATTGTAATTAAACTACTTTATACGCCTTGTCATAAACAAACATCTCCCTGTGAAGATGACTGCTAAAAAGCAATCGAAAGTCAAGGAAATTGTAAATGTAAACAGCATAATAATTTAAAAACAGTTTAAGAACAATGTTCTTAAAACATAAGCCGTATAAAATAATTTAATTTCGAAGATGTTATACATTTTGCACTAGTCGGTACAGTAAGTATATAGACACAAATCCGCAAGCTAATTTTGATCCTGAAGGGAACAACCCTTTAGGGATATAATTTTCAGGTTATGCACCTGAAAATTTTATTTTGATATAAATACTTTATTTATTTTAGATTATTAGGTTGTTTTGTTGTCATGTTATGTTAAAATACTTCCATAATAAAACTATCTTAATAGATCGCAACAATCAGATATTCAGAAGACCGGAAGATATTCACGTGTACTATTCATATCCCACCACTCCAAAATTTAATAACCCAAGATGTATTTTATCCACTTCAATAAAATTCCATAGGGTATATAATACCACTTATATGTCTAAGATACCGCACTTAACCCTTTCACTGTTCAATACATTATAAGTAACATTTTAACCCTACGAATAATCCCACTCGACGCGACCATTAAACCGGAAAACGCAAATTATACAACAAAGACGTAACACATCTGCGCCCGCGCAGGCCACGTCGCGGCGTTGATCCTTTAAGATATTGCAGAAATTTTCACTCTAATTTGAACTTTCGCGCGCTGTAACAAGAGTGAAGCTTTTAGCATTATTACTGAAGCAATCCTTGAAGATAATTCAGATATTGTTAAGCGAAATTAAACTTTATGTCGTTGAGATAAGAATATGTGATGATAAGTAGATTTATTATATTATTGATATAAGATATGTTTAATAAGTGCAAAGGATGCAACGGTGCGGACAAATCCCGGTTGAGTTTCTAAGGGTGGCCATGGCCGCAAATTAATAGGGATTTTTACTATACCTTTATGACCTCATGCATATATAGATAAACTCACGGTTCAACAAACCAACCCGGGACCTCTACATCGCATGCAAACATAGAAGCAAATTCATGCTACACAGCCATCGAGACAGTAATACTCATTGGTTATATAAAAATATCTCCATCTTGCAAAATGATAAATATGTATCATTAAAAAAATATTGAACCTTGTAACCATTCTGAAAGCAAACTCGACATGTATTTTCAATAGATATTAATAATTAATGGTATGGTAGAAACTATAAAACACTTTTATTAAACTTATAAATAGAAATAAAAGGTCCAGCTTAAGCTCTTTTATTTCCATATTTTTTATATTAATATGTATAAATAATAATAAAATCAATGAATACCAACCAAACGTTTGTAAGTAAATATAACAAAAAATATTTTCAATAGGTATACAGCAATCCATCAATTGTCAGTCATCCATAATAAAAAATCCTAGCCACCTTTCTGCTATTTGTAATTCTTTGGGTAGTCGACCATCACAAACTGGGTTTAGCACCGATTTAGTAGTATAGTTTATCCAAAAAGTTTCTTTAAGTTTACTAATAAATTTACCATCGTTTATAAATCAATAAGATATTGGTAGTGGTATCCTTACTTCAATTATAAATGCAAAAGAGAGTTTGTTTGTTACGATTTCACACCTTAACTACTCGACCGATCATCATGAAATTTCGCATACACTTTATTAGGCGTACGTAAAAGGAGATACCTTTTATCAGAAAATAAATTACTGTTCCCGTGCAACGCCGCGGGCAAAAGCTAGTATAATTTAAAACTCATTAAACTGATACCCTTAGTCAATTAATATCCTTTTATTCGACCTTTAACCACACAATCAATAAACTTTTCAAATCTATAATATTATAAATTAGAGACACCCTACAATTATTGCAACAACGATTGTCTAAGACGCCAATACAAGTATCAGTGCGATCAGAAGCATATTCTATTCACAGGTTATTAAACTAAACCTCTTTACCAAACAAAAGAGTATTAATACTATAAAAAGCACCTCTATCCTTACTTCTGACTACTACGAATATTAGAATTATATACATTGTTCGTTTCTAATATTATATTTTTAACAAAGGCTCAAAAAAGGGATGTTTTCGCTACATTAGCTTTGTGGGGTTAAAGTAAATGTTTTGGATAAGCGGATATTTTGGAGTGCCACTTTTTGGTTAAAAAAGGTTTAAGCAATCGCTTCTTTGGAGAAAAATTATGAAATAAATAGTTTGGGTAAAGATTATAGTTCAGTTATAGGAAAATTTAAAAATGGTTTTAACTGTTTCTTTTGATTAATTTTAATCACTTAATATCAACATAGCCCATTTTAGATAAGCACAATATAAAGACCCAGTCAGTTTACTGGAACAGCTCGCCTATTTTCACCTTTGCGCATAAATATTGATATCGTTAGATCTAAAGCTTGCAATACATGTTGGTCAAGCGTAGGCCAACGCGAGCGAAGGCAAACTGATACAAAGCAAGTACTACCGTCTAGACGTTTGGCAAGTTTGAACAAAACCAATGCAAATGGCCAATGTAGGCGACGTTGGGCGCTGTCAGTCTTTTATACTAGACCATGCAGTCTTTATTGAGCATTGAAACAATATGGACGTCGTAAAAGTTATGGCAGCAGCTGCTATTTATTTAATGATGGCACTCCAACGACTTATTAACGATTAATGAGCGCATATAATTATTATATCAGTATATACCGTAGTAGACATGTCAAAAAAAAACATTTTGTACATGTAACGGCGATGTTCGCCAAGCGCGAAATGGCAGAAGGACCAACATGTGAACGCTATTTAATTGGCCGAGCGTAGACCAACGCCTTTGATTTGTGTAGAAAAACCGACACCGCTCCGAAGTGAGACGAGTGGTCGCGAGCGACTGCAAGTTGTTACAAGCTACGCAAATTAAGCTCTATACACGTTGGCGCTTGCCTTCACTCGGCCAGCTAGCCGAGTGGTACCAAGCATTGGCAAGCTAAAGCAAATACACCGTCTATACTTTGTATTGGCTGTCACTCGCCACGTTGCCGCGTTGGGGCAACATGTACCTATTGCCGGCTTTAGTAGCTAAGATAATAATATATGCGTAACACATTTTTAACCTGTCATGTCTGGGAATACCAGATATAATTAAAAACCTATTGTATCTGGCCGCCGGTGTGCCGCTGCGACTTAATAGGCTTAATGTTAAAGTGGACTTTCCTCCGCTAAGTAATCTAATGCTACGTTATGACTTGATCACGTATGTAGAAGATAATTACTTCAGACTAAAATTTGATATTTCTCAAGGGTTTAAAAAAAAACCGGCCGCCTAGAATTCCTGTTAGAAAATTGCCAGTAGTAGCTGGGACAGAGCTCGGTAAACAGTCATGAGCTTGCGTCATATGTACCTATGTTAGACGTAAAATATATTGCAAATATGATACACCTTTATACCCTTTCGGGTATCCCCTAAATATAGATATCACACCTACATACAAAATTAAAAACACTCTATATAGACCCTTAATAACGTAATTCTTGAAGTAAAGTTTAATTATGCCTATAATTATGTTTGGGTAAGTAATTTGAGTAAGACGACAGTAAGTAAATCATATACCACCGATATTATCCCAGAGAATGATTAAGTTCGTATAGATCTTCACGCTATACTCATAAAAGAAAGTTGTCCTCATTGAAACACAATAACTCATAAAGTGTTATTAGTTAAAACGAACGAACGAACCGTATCGGAACGAGTAAAAGCGATCTATCTAAAATATTACATCGAGACGATGACGGGCCCGTGTTTGTATATCGATTAATTAATAAATCGAATACCGAATCGAGATCTCGAGATGCATCGTACACGCCGCCTCTAATTGAGTCAAGCCGGCACAAGAGATAATAAAATATTACCAACCTATATTTGTAATTCGAAAACTTGAAGTCATTCAAAAGTAAACCGCATTTGTATGTGTTTAAGGTTGATTTCTATTCTGTCAGGTGCATGTAAGTGACGTCAATTTGTAAAAAAAATTGAAAAAGCATTCACTAAATGCCGAGCATTTACCTGTCATATTATTAAAAAACGTCGATGGTGTATGGGAATCGATACGTTTTTGATTAATGGTCGCTAAACTAGATTACGTTGTTGAAAAACATTTGAATTGATGGATTGTGTTGTACAGGGTTTTTTGCGGAGCATTAAATGCGGTTTTGATAAAATGCAGCTGGTGAAGGTGGAGATAAGAGTTAGATTATGTTCATCGTAAGGCTATTTGTTCCACTGTGGGGACTAGTCATCCATCAGAAAGAGATGTGACGGTGTACCACATTAGTCAAAGGTAGATAGACAAATTTGGAGTATTAAAGTGCTCAGCTGGTAAAATTTATTGCAAGGAACAAAAGTGTTTTACAGTACACAGCATAAACTCTTTGCCTCTAAAGACTAGGAATAGTTTAGCCTTTCGGCAACCTGGGCAGAAGAGAAGTAAGGCGATAACAATAAAATCAAACTTGTAAATATAGTTTTACATGTATAAATATGTATGTAGCAGGCCGCAAATATTTTGGAGAGTTAAAATGTTTTGCATGTATATACTTTACATTAATTGTGCACTGACAGTATCATTTCTTTAGATTTTAAGCCCAACGTAATGGGAAACAAGCAAATCCACATTCTCTATCTATTTAATTCCAGACGAACCCAATATTTTTGACTGAGTCGGGAAATAAAAGTTGGAGGCAATATTGGCGATCAACTACAAAATACACGCAATCTTTTGCTAAGTCCAACAGTACAGTGCACTTATATACCATAATACCACAAGAATAATCTTGAAAAGCGCTAGTTTAATAATATTCCCATTTCGGCAGTGACTCGGCAGGACAGACGCTGCGTGGTCTGACATCGAGTTACCGCTTATTAGTCATTTACTAGTGACTAATATAATCGTATCGACCACATGGACTTAATTAAGTCCAATAATCCAAGACACTTCCCTCTTAAAAACTGTTCCAGCATTAGCTCCAAGTTGACCCTGCAGTGCTCGCCGACGCAAATAACCCCGTATAGAGTTACAGCAGTTAACACCTCCGCTGCTATATTTAATCCTTTCGCTTGTATCGCGAAACTGTAGACGATGGTAACCCGACGCCTGGTACACACAAAGCCTGCTTTAAAATGAGCTCGGGTCTTAAAGACCGCGTGTATTAGCTTTCGGATCGCACGCCGCATTTAGTGTTTGATTGTGAATGGGATTGTGTAGCTGTGTTCTGTTTTAATTGCAGGTTAAAGATTTCTATTTGGTTCTTTTTGGAATCACACGTATGAGTTGAGATGTGGTTCTTTGCCTACGATTTGTAGTACCCCGCACTTACGTACGAACAATATTTAGACAAATCCATTGATGATTCAGTTAGAGATTTTTTATCGCCGTTTGTGGTAGACAGCCTATTTGAAATTAGTAATTACTGTTTTTAGACATGACTCTTTTCCAGCAAGAAATCACAACCATAACTAAAGGGAAAATGGAAATTGCTGTTTTGCCGTCAGTCAGAATGCAAATCTATTCGGTTTAAAGCACAATACTACATTAATGATAACTTAAAGAAGAAAAGCCCACCATTGTAAATTATTTGGCGACGATAGAAATAAACTGGCATATAGTCAAGTACCATCCTCTAACAGAAAATAGGCCCAAGAGTAACTGTTTCGACTTTCAGCTTTTTCACTTTCGTCTTACGCTTACTAAGCGAGTCATGGGCTTGTTTAATACCAATGTTATACAATAAAATCACAGAATAGATAGTTACAGAAGCCCGGCTAGAAGTAATAGTCAGAAAATTTTCGCACGCCTGTATTTCCCTAAAGAAGGCAAGGTCGTATTAGAAACCCACACATTGCCAGATATATTTTAAGTTCCATGTGATAACAAACATGATGGATATCCTATTACGGTTGGAGTCTACCAAGCACATTACCATTATGTTATAAGGTGCTATCGAGAATTTCTTGACTGGAAATCTCAAGAACACTTCGCCCGAACGAAACAGTGCGAAAGAGTAAAAATAAAGATAAGTAAGTAAATGTACCTGTTTTCATCCTTTATTTACTTATGCGGCCAACAGCTGATAAATGTTTTTTAACAATTCCCATACCCACATGAATATGTAATGAAATACTGTACGTAGTAACAATATAGTTTTTTCGCGAATCAAGGCCTTGTTCTTAATCTATTCAGTCTTTTTTAACATCAAAGGTTTGCGGATTGACTCCATTGTGCGAAATATATCGCGTTTCGGAGATTACGTGTCAAAAACGCCGATAAGTAGTAGGCGGTTCGGTGAGAAAACGGCACAGGTGAGAAGGGGGTTAATTCTCTAACGTTACAATTTCGGGGTCTTTTATATCCATATGGGTAGTGTAGGGTTACTTTTACTTTATTAGCTATTTGGTGTTGCTAATATATTTTGATGTACTTTTTTATTCTTTTGAAACAGTTTACAAAGCACAGCATATCGTGATACCTGTGTCTGCATAGGGTTAAGCCATAGGGTGTACAATAAAATTGTCGCCGCGATATTTAGGTACATACATTAGGCCAGCGAAGTTGATGAAGACTCCATTATAAGAGTCACTGCATCGCAAATGACGTCACAGTACAAGCATTTACTGTGACGTCACTTGCGATCGAGTGACTACTATTTAGTAATCAGATAGACCCGCTTGATTAACACCTAATTCGTTTTTATCCAACCATAGTAGCGAACAAGCACGCACAACTAATAAATGCTTCTCTAAAGGGAAGTTGGTAAAGTTTGACCAAAAGCTCGGATTTATTTGAGAAGCCCGCAATGCCCTACCTCTTGAAGGAATATCTACAAATAAATCAAAATTCATTCAAGTTGACTGCACCCCTGTTTCTCAAATCTAAATGACATCTATATCATCTAGTGCGTCATACTCCTAAAGCAATGGCGCTGATCGCGCGTCGATGCGCGGGCGCAGGACGTTATTGACGTGTCGCGGTGACAAGACATGATAACTCGATCACGCGATGATAGTGCACACTTAAATGTCTGAAAATAGTTCCTGCCACTAATATTCGCCTATGTATGTACTATCGGCTCCAGCGACGGATGATCATTTCAGAAAAATTTTCGCTTGCACATGTTGACCACTTGAGTTTGTATCGCCTTAGAATCAGTAAACAAATTTAAAGTGTAAAAAAACTCAAACAAAGAAAGGGGCGCGTCACGGATACGGGTACCAAGTGTTGGTCTGCTATACGATTTTAACCTTAGGAGTGGTCATCCGTCGCTGGAATCGATAGTACATATGAAAAATTTAATTTGAAAAGCAGTGCAACTAAATGGTCGGGCAAGTTTTTCTTTATACACATGGATGCACGGACGGTGTAATGGTTGAAAAAGTCGCCTCGCCAGCGCCACTACTACTACGCCGAGTATTGTGGGTTAGAACACGGAACAAGAATTGTTGTGTTCCACAAGTAGTTGTTGCGAGTCTGGTTGTTCTGTTTCCATTGTTTGAATGTTTGTTAAGTCGCCCGGAAATACAGGAATTGTCTATTTAAAAAAAACAATAATAAATAATACTGGATTTTAACCATCGTACTGCAGGCCACAGAGTTCTTTAATCATCAGGTGTGTAAAACGATAGCCTACAACGTTAGTCAAGTGCGGCTAGCCAAGATATCATACATCCTCAATTAATTCAAATAGTTGCACTGTATTCTGCCGCACTTACTTTAATAAATAATAATAGTGATGTTGCGCGTGAGTGGTACATGAAAACTGTTTTATCGTCAGAGGGAGCCGCCTACGGCAGGTTAATCTCAGCTCACACCTCGCTGGGTCCACATCAAAATTCGATTAAAGTGACCCTCTCCAGCATCTTCATTTTAATATGACTCACAAAATCAAAGTACTAATCTCTAATTTATAAAAGAAATAAATAAACTAAATTTTATTGAAGTTGCCGATTCTAGCGCAGCGTTTTTTCTTTTTTAGGCGACACACAAGCCAACTGTATACCTTATTGTAAGTAATTACCAAAACTAACCTATGGACCCTAGTAACAATAAATAGAAAATATGCTTGCTCGGTAACGTCCTAGACATTGCCAACTTCAAAGAGCAGATCATTATTCCTTCCGTTGACAGCACGGTACATTCAGGAACAGGAACATTCTTTGGAACTCCTACATACAACAGCCACACATAATATAATAATATAATATTCTACCACATACACACACCTACTAGACTATGGATAAACATACATATCGATATACTGTTTTTGTAAATACATACATATTATACATAGAAACACCCAGACCAAGACAAACATCCATGTTCATGCACGCAAATGTTTGACTTGAGCGGGAATCGAAGCCGCGACCTCAGGCGTGGCAGTCGGTTGCACTAACCACTACGCAATCGAGGCCGTCATTACTTGTCACATGACAAGGATTAAGGATAAAGCCCAATGATGAACAACTTAGCACAAGGCTGTTATCTGCCGTAAATATGGCAATAACCCAATGGATAAAGAATCAAACTTGCGATTGTAAGTTGAGATGGTCGAGCCAGTCGGCTTGTGACCACGGTCGGTGTAACCTGGTCGAAACATAAAACTTCAATAAGGTAAACTTGATACATAATCGCGTTGATATCGTATTGAGAGATTGTGGGTACGATTCTACCCCATCGTACTACTGGCATAAACCTACTCCTAACACAAGCATTTGTTATATATTCTTAGCTGCAACTATATAGGTATATATACATATATTGTTCAATTCTGCAACGGCGAGTATATTTTTAAAATTCAGTTTCTATATTATTATACATACAGCCATTTCTAAAAACGTTAACCTTTTACAGTTTATTAATTTTGACCTACAGTACAAAAGTAATAATTTAAATGTTTCATTATTATTTAAAGTTGTTCATTAATATCAGTCTGATCAAATGAAAAGGTCATCAACACGATCGGCCAGAGCAAACAGAAAAATAATGTGTCATGTATGCATGATTTAAGCATTTAATCGTTATTCGCATATCGCTAATATTTAGTTAGCTGTATTTGTTTATTACGTATGAGGTCCGTATTATTGTACCCGACATAGTACTTAAATCTGTGATACTACGTAAAAAAATTACGCGAAAAAGCTGCACGAGCGGAGAATCAAACATGAAAATGTCTATCAAATACTTCGGACTGAACGAAAATAACATGCGAGGAACTTTGTTCGACTTTTCAACTATTTTCTTTCAAAACGACATAGCCAACCTTTATAACCATACTTTATAAATGGCTTTAGGATAATCAAGAGGTCACGTGCCGTAAATTCAGAACACATTTTGGAATAAATGTGTTTCATGGTACAAACAGTCGTCCCCGAAATGTGGGAATTTACGTTTATGGTACTACTGATGGCCTACCGATTTCACGATCGATTGTAAATAAAAACGCAATTTATCTAATGTAAAATGCAACAAGGTAAAATCAAGCAGTGTTATAACTTATAAGGTATACTTAGAACTTATTGCAAATATAACTCAATTAGTTTTTACCCTAGTTAGAGCTTTAATCTAGAACCTCATAACTAAAAGTTCCGAGCGTGAAAGAATTATGCCACCCAGTCAACGAAGCAAAAGATAGTAGGTATTCCTGATTACGGTAAATTAAAATATGTGTTGTGTTTAAAAGTATCTTACAAAAACACTACGCAAAAGGCGTAAAACAAATCTTGATACGATGAATCTGTATCATAAAATGATCACAAAACTAACAAAGCTAATTCCATTAGCGGTAACAGATAGAGCGGTATTGTGCGCCCGCGCAGACTCTATGTAGACTTAGACAAATGCGGACGTGATTATATCTAATACCCAATATAGATTTTTTATAATCCTTAATTAATATTATAAATTCGAAGAGTACAAATATAGTTTAAAACCTGGGGAGGGACATAGGCTACTATTTATTGATGTAGGTACTATGCGGGTGGAGCCGCGCGAAATAGCTAATCCTAATCCTAACTAATATTATAAAAGCGAAAATGGATTTGTTTGTTTGTTACCTTTTCACGCCTAAACCACTGAACCGATCATCCTGAAATTTTGCATATACGTTGACAGGTGTACAGAAATGGACATAGGCTACCTGTCATCCCGAAAAAAATTACTGTTCCCGAGGAAAACAACGCCACGTGCCTTTCGAATCATGATTGAATTATATTATTACAAGCAGAGTACGACCCGAATTGATTGTCAAATTCTAAATTAACGCGAACGAAGCCGTGGGCAAAAACCTAGTAACATTATAATTACACGGTCTTTTGTCACTTGTCTTCGTTTCATACAATATCGCGAGTTAGGCTCTACAACTCTATTTGTGAAAAATGGCTACCTAAATTTTGTTCAAAGGAAAATACAATACTTACTTATATCTGAAATTAGGTCGTTATAGCTAGTACAATAACCGTAAAACATAAAACTACTTTGTACGAATATTTTTACTACCTAAATAATTTAATGTGCTATGTCAAAAAATGTATATGTATTATTTATACAACACTAAATTTTTCCTGCGGGTTCGCTCGCGTTTATCTAGATTTTGACAATAAATTCCTTCGGGAACAGTACTGTTTTTCTGGATGAAAGCTTTTTCTTTTCTGTAACCCTGATAACGTGTATGCGAATCATGATGATCAGTTGCGTAGTTAAGGCGTGAAAGCGTAACAAACAAACAAACTCACATTCGTATTTCTAATATTAGTTATGATTTAGATAATATGGGTGCTTTAAATTAGTTATCCAACTAAAAACTAGATGCTCATCAAATTGCTTTTAATTTTAAATTAACATTTTCTGTCGCAAAAAGTCTTCATAGAGATTATAATTACTGTCATTCTTAATGGATGAGTCTTTGGCCTACGAAATTTTAAAACAGTACCTACGATTAGCTTCATTTTTTATCACTAAGCCAAAACGGTCCTAGGAAATAAGTTATGTTGTAAAGCCAAGAAAAAACATTTGTAAAGCCACTTTATCGAAGATCTCGTTTCTAAATAAAAACATAGTTATTGTCATTTTTAATGCATTTATTGTTAAAAAGCTCCATAAAATATTAAAACGGGAGAACAAAGAGTGTGTAATCTCTTCATAACTCTATGCCAGGTAAGCATTTCATCGATAACTAAATACAATAACTGGCGATAATCTTTCGCTAATCAGCTTACTTTAAAACACAACCTTATTTTAACCAGTTAAGATTGAAATTTGCTTACAAATATAAAACTCAGGTCGCACGGTCCACGAAATGTTTCTAATAATTAGTTATCATTGATCATCGGAGCTAAACCACATTAATAAAGATATTAAATGCCTTCTTTATAAAATTAACAAGAGAATTTAAACCTTTTGAATCTTTCTTTAAGGTTGAATTTTGCATAAGAATAATGTGAGAAGGCGGTGAGTTCAAAGCCAACAGCATCTGTCGAGTGGCACGGGCAAAACCAATCAAGTGACAGCGACATCGGCCACAGACTAAAAAACAATGTTTGGCTACCTTTTTTGTTTTTATTTGAAAGACTGACCGCAGATAAAAATAGCTGAGAGTGGGTGTGTGGCTGAATAAGATGCTAAAATATGTTTTGCGGATGTTTTTTTATATGCTGGCTTGTTGCTTTCAGAAGCGAAAGCGTAAATATACACAATTACACATGAATGTACAATTGATTCCTCTTTCTTTGATGAAGCCCAATGGGGGACTGCCACACAGAGGTCTTGAGTTCTATCCCAATTTACACAACTCCGGCTTTTTGAAGCTATATACGTATTAAATAATTCATTATTGCTTGCCTTAACGGCGAAGGTAAACATCGTGAGGAAACCTGCATTTCTGTGAGATAGGTATATATACATAGATGATAGACTTCAATCGGTTTGTCCCCTGTTGAATCGGTGACTGAAATATAAAGATCTTATTGACCCAGTGTCTCACGGTTGGACATAACTGTAATGGATATACTTACAGCTAATTTAACATCACAGAAATTCGCTATTCCCACAGTCAAGCTATACTTACACCCAGTTTTTCAAAAGAGCAGCGATACCTCAGTGGGGATACCAACAGACTGCAATGCAGAGGGTCTCGGGTTCGAACCCATGTCGCGCACCTCTGACTTTCGGAAGTTATATGACTTTTCGAAATTATGTGCGTATTGATTGACAATTATCGCCTGCTCCGTGCCTCGGAAAGCACGTCAAGCTGTTGGTCCCGGCTGCCATGAACATCTATGGCAGTCGTTATTGGGAGAGTGTCGACACAAAAGATCCCACTGGGTCGAAGTGTCGCTGGTCTGCACTGACTGGCCCCCACATAAGATAAGATAAGATACACCCAGTTTCAAAATTAAACACGTCTAATGATTAAATAGACGGTGGCTAATTCAACAGCAGTTAACTTGAGTTAACTTGAGGAGAAGGATCCAGCTGGGATGGGCAGCGTTTGGGAAACTACGCCGAGTCTTCTCGTCATCCATACCGCAATGCTTGAAAACGAAAGTTTTCAACCAGTGCGTGCTACCCGTCATGACCTACGGAGCCGAGACATGGACACTCACGGTAGGGTTGGTCCACCAGTTCAAAGTCGCTCAGCGAGCTATGGAGAGAGCTATGCTCGGAGTTTCTCTGAAGGATAGGATTCGTAACGAATACATCCGACAGAGAACCAAAGTCATCGACATAGCCCAGAGAATTAGCAAGCTGAAGTGGCAGTGGGCTGGCCATATCGCGCGAAGAACAGACAACCGCTGGGGTAAGCGTGTTCTTGAGTGGAGACCGCGACTCGGCAAACGTAGTGTAGGACGCCCTCCGACCAGGTGGGATGACGATTTGCGAAAGACTGCAGGCAGATGCTGGATGCGGCAAGCTGAAGACAGGGCGCTATGGCGCTCTTTGGGGGAGGGCTATGTCCAGCAGTGGACTATCATAGCCTGATGATGATGATGATGATGATGATAACTTGAGTTTATTCGTTAACAAATTTTTAGGTTGATGTACCTTTCAGAAACAGATGGTAAATCAAACGACTACTCGACTAGCCGTTGCTGTTTTCAACCTTCCTGCCCCGTCAACCTCCGAACCATTATTGCAATCGTAATCTAATGAAATTAGCTTCAAGTAGTCTATGGTATTGTTATCCAAAGTTTGGTATCAACTCTAAATTGTACTTATAATTTATATCTGATGCCTTTATGCCATATGTTCAACGTTATCAGATATTAAAATAATTAAACTGCAAAGGTGCGATAACCACAAGACTTGTTGAAAAGTCAAGCGTGCACTTGCGCAGCTGCTAACGTTGTAATTAAAATAGAAATCATTCCTTTGTTGTTTTAATATATCTATACGAATATTAAGAGGAAAGATTTGATTTTTTGTTTGTTTGTAACGATTTAACTCAAAATTGTTTAACTGATTTAAAAAATTCTTTCACCGTTAGAAAGCTATATTATAACCGAGTTACATAGGCCGTATTCTATTTAAAAAAAAGGAAGTAACAAACATAAACTTTTTTTTTACGTGGGGGAATACTGTGACGCATACCCCTCCGCGGGGGCGGGCGGAGGGGTTATGTCGGACTCGCCGGGGTAAAAGAGAAAGATGGAATAAGAATAATGTATCTCCCGGAATACCGACTAAACCTACCATGGTGTTCCTCGACAAAACCACTATTGGCGGGGCCGCGCGAATCACTTTCACATGCGGTCGCGACCCCGCCGAGGTTCCGGCCCGCCGTATGAAACGGCAGGCCACTACACTAAGAGACCTACCCTAAGGTCACCACTAAACAAAAATCCTTACTGTCTCCCCTCTAGAGGGGAGACGGACACGACTCAGAGTCGCGCGTGGGAACACGCACGCCGCCTCTCGGACCTGGTGCTAAACGGATGGCGGGCAGGCCCACAATGCCCGCCACCCCCTGGTCAAACCTCAGGGTGGCTGGAGGTCGTCTCGCGCCCTCCGGCGCCCGGTTCTGCGGTTGAGGAGAGGGTTTAAACGCTCCCTCTTCCGCTTCGCCGCCTCCTTGATGGAAATCACTTCCTCACAGAAGAAGGCAACGGCGTTCCACGACCTCTCACTCCGGTCCATAGACTGAACTACGGCCGGGAGCGAGAGGGCAGCCAATCCGACTGCCGCGATCAATTCACGGCGCTGCGATGCCCAGGCGGGGCAAACCGCCAAAGTGTGCAGCGCCGCCGCCGTGTCCTCAACAACGTACTTGCACAAGTGGACAAACTTCTTTGCAACGAACAGCACGGTTTTAGACCAAAGCGGTCAGTGGATTCCAATTTACTAACCTTAGTAGATTATTTGTCCACTGTATTGGACGGGGGTTCACAAGTAGACGTGCTGTATTTTGACTTCCGGAGGGCGTTTGATAGAGTCAATAATGACATACTACTGGCCAAACTTAGCGCTATCGGTTTTGCTCCTGGACTACTCCAGCTACTTGCTGACTATCTCCGCGATAGACAACAGTTTGTCAGACTTGGTGTTTATGAGTCTAAGCCCTATCACACGCGCTCTGGTGTGAGCCAGGGATCCATACTTGGACCCCTGTTGTTCTTGCTCATGATCAATGATCTTCCTTCAGTTCTGCAGCACACCCGTTGCTTAATGTATGCCGACGACCTTAAAGTTTATATGGAGGTTAGGTCTGAAACTGACTGTTTAGCTATACAGCATGATATCGATTCTTTATATCAGTGGAGCCACACGAACAAGATGGATTTTAACCCCACTAAATGCTATGTTGTAAGTTTCGGTCGTGTGCGTCACCCAATTGAACACGACTACAAGATACTTGGTCAGAGCATAAATCGGTCAACCACCATTAAGGATTTGGGTGTCACTTTTGACCGTAAATTAACATTCCACGATCATGTAACTGCACTAGCAAAAGAATCTTTTAGACGTTTAGGTTTCATACTGAGGAATTCCCATGACTTTAGTAGCTATCCAGTTATAAAATTGATTTATGGTGCTTTGGTTCGCTGCAAACTAGAGAGTGCTGGGTGTGTGTGGAACCCGCATGAAAAAAAGTACATTCTTCTGCTTGAGAAAGTACAAAAGGCTTTCCTTAGGTACCTATACATGCGTATCCATGGATACTATCCACTTATGTACCCTACACACTTTCTTCTGGGTAGCCTATGCTATAACTCCTTAGAGGTAAGGCGTGAGATGAACCAACTCACAGTAATGTGTAAAATCCTCAGAGGTAAGATTGATGCACCGGATCTTCATGATGAGTTGTGTCGATTATATGTCCCTAATAATTACCGTCGTAACCGGAAACATGTTTTGTTCGCCGTACCGTCATGTCGCACTGTGGCTCGTGCAAAGTCACCCATACCGCGCACCCAGTCTGCTCTCAACACTCTCCTTAGTGCCAATCCGGACTGTGACTTGTTTGCGGACGGATGGCATGTAATTATGTTGGTGTGTTTGCGATTCTGTGAAAGGAATCGCATACACACTAACTAAACTTATTTTTGTGTATTGATTGTGTTTCGTGTATTGTGTTTTGTTTATACATTATGATTGTTAGTTCTTTTTTTTTCTGTGTATATTTTATTTTTGTTGAATTTATTTGTGTGTTCCATTTTATTATTGTTTTTTCCTCTTTGTTGTTATTTATGTGTGTGTTACCAACTATGGTTTTGTGTTAATTAATGTAATTGGTGTTATACCGTTTTAATTAATTATTTAAATAAATAAATAAATAAACGTCGCGGCAGTCACCGCAGTGGTGACAACCGGGCGTCTCTTGCCGGCGTATACGATAAACTAACCTAACCTACTTTTACACGACCGTAGCAGCAGGCAAGTAGTATAATATATATTATACGTAGTTACGTTTCCCAGATTTTTCATATTGATGCTTTCTTCGAGTTTTATATTATTTTAATGGTTTTATAACGCCCATTAAAATTCGATGGGAATTTAATAAAGGTATTTTATTTCATATAAATTTCAGCTATCTGCGCTCCTTCTTCATGTAAACTTTAACTATGCCGAATCTGACAGCCCTCTGTGCACAATTCATGCCTAAAGAAGGTTACAAAGTTGTCTCTTCTCATATTATTATATTGATTAATTTAAATCTTCCATCGCGTGTCCTATGGCCGATATAACATATATTAATATTTCATGTCAACAAACGTGTATTTATATAATGACATGTCAAATCATATTTGATGATATTTCTTAATAGCTTGTTACCATTAAATCCGTGATCTCATATTCAGTCAGATCTCATTATAAACTCACTTCTGAATCCAAAGCTGGCTTTGCCACTTCGAATATTCAAACCTTAGTGGTCAATCTCGCTATTGCCATTGTGTTTCGTCTCGCCCCGGAAACTACCACTCTCTCACATAAAAATAGAGTAAGAGTGTTTGGCCCGGTAAGTACGAGTTACGGATGCTGATGATGATGTCGCCAATGCCATTACTCCGAGTCTTGTGAGTTCGAATCCCACACGGGACAAAATTTTGGGTGATCCGCGAATGGTGATCCCATCTCGATGTTCTTAGTGTGTTTGTAAAATCCCCTGCGATACAGGAATACGACGGGATTTTATGATACATACATATACCTTAAAAAACCTTTACTTTGTCTCCTGTTATCCTAACTTTACATAAAAAAAAAATCTGTGACACGTTTTCGGTAATCGCTTGGCATCAGGCCAATTGCTTGTTTATGACATTCATTATATAAAAAGAAAAATACCACAATAATAACTATCCAGTATTCTGATTAATTGACGAATATCCATATTAGCGATACTAAATATTAGTCATAATTAGGACGCCACTAAATGTAGTCAGATTTTTAAAAAATCACTGTGCATGGAATTACGCCTCTATCCTCTATATCTCCGAAGTGTACCTATTACTCACACTCATTTCACCAGCTTAACATAAGTCCCAAGAAATATAAGTTTTTCCGCCCACCGTGTACATTTCCAGATCCATTGTTGCTATCGAGAGTTTCTTAACCAATAATATTAAAAATGAAGAAAAATTTAGTACGTTTATCAACAAAATAAAAGACTTTTTAATACAAAAATGTTACTATAATATAAACGAATATTTAAATGATAAATTTTAATAATTCCAATTGTGTAAGTATATTTAAAAAATAAGTTTAATACGGCTTATGTTTAACTTATCACCAGATAGGTATAGTAAAATATAACAGTCAAAAATAGCAAATGATCATCAAATTGCACAGCAAAATATATTTAAAGAGATCAAAATAAGTCGACGGAGCGGTTTTTGGATGGGTTTAAGAAGGAACCTAATATAACCTAACCCTTCCGGGACAGAATGCAGTGATTTGATGCGTATAGATGCTCGTTATGATATATTTTAGTAAACATATTTTGCTGCGCAATTACTATTTTTGGTAGTATTTAATCCCGTTTAATATTTACTTTATAACAAACTATAATAGAATATTAATTATAATACGTGAGTAATTAAATAAATACCTTTAAGCTCTAAAATTTATTTAAATATGCTTTAAGATAATAGAATGTTCGTTCTTCTCTCCTAATTTTGCCATAATTTTATTGTTCTCTCTACATTTATAAGACCTGTATATACATTATGGAATGCAATAAACGAATTGAATTGAATTGGACATTTTCGTAGACCAGACATTAAAAGTCCTCAATATTGCAAACATATGGAACCATCAACCAACTAGGAAGTCATACCATGCCAAATAATAAATACAGACTTAGACTTACGAAACTTTAGTTACCGTCGAGGTGACATAAGTATTCGGCCGGGACTCCACCAAAGCGGAGACGAGACGAGCGGAGAGGAGATGTTTTTTAAACAACCAATAGAATTGTGTTATTGACACATCTCCTCACCGCTCAGCTTCAGTGGAGTTCGCTGTGCGGAGATGTGTAATATTTGTATGGCGCGATGGAAGCGGAGATGTGAGCGGCATGTGATGTGAGTGCAGTGAGCGATGTCACTCAACGCCTCGCACCCGAGCTGAAGAACATCTCTTCTCGCACAGCACACAGCACACCGCACACATCTCCGCTTTGGTGGAGTCCCCCGAGCTGAAAAACATCTCTTCTCGCACAGCACACAGCACACCGCACACATCTCCGCTTTGGTGAAGTCCGGCCTTCGAGTTAAACACAAATCTCACTTTGATCCCCTTTTAATGTAACGACTGACGAAAGACGTTTAATCCATCCTAATCAACTGATGCCTATATGCTTTGATTGAACTATTCAATCACTTTACACGGCAATTTCGCCATGTTTGGCAACTCATTAGATTTACTGACAGATCTTGATTAAACAAGAATACCTGTTAATTGTACTGCACTGTAGTCAATATGTTAATAGAAGATAATTTTACACGCATGATTAGCCTTTTATATTTCTTGATACAGAAACACCTATATAAATAGATGATTAATTATTGTATTAAATTTCGCGATGATAGGTTGAAGTCGAAGGTTAGTTTGTGGAAACAAATAAAATACCAATCATTTTGTTACTGCGATTAAGAATAAACTATATAATATTAATATTGAACAAGAGAGCAGCGATAGCTCAGTGGGGAGACCAACAGACTGCAATGCAGAGGGGAAACCCACGTCGCGCACCTCTGACTTTCGGAAGTTATATGACTTTTCGAAATTATGTGCGTATTGATTGACAATTATCGCCTGCTCCGTGCCTCGGAGAGCACGTTAAGCCGTCGGTCCCGGCTGCCATGAACATCTATGGCAGTCGTAATTGGGAGAGTGTCGACACAAAAGATCCCACTGGGTCGAAGTGTCGCCGGTCTGCACTGACTGGCCCCCACATAAGATAAGAATATTGAACAAGAGAAATAATGTATGTAAGACTGTCTGAAGCTAAATCTAAAATCTAACTAAGTAGGATGCATAACCATATATTTCATCCGTAGTAATTTTCATAATATTGTCTTAGATTACTCAAATGTTATACATTGCAATAACTACAGTTCAAGATGACGAGCCATCATCTTAGTGTCTCAGCAACCATTAATTTAATTAATTAATAAATGGCTGCTGAAAAGCAACCGAAATTTAGGTGAAAATGTCAATTTATATAGATACATTCGAAAATAGTTAAAGGTAGTGTTTTTAAAATAAACTGCGATTAAATCCGTTTGTAGTAGTTTAATTTGAATAGAAATTTAAAGTCACTTAACACTCACTTTCGTCTGGTTGTCACAACCATTTCGTCTATTTCAGATACCAAGAAAACTTGCGTTCCGACTAAGGAGTTGTGTAGTCGTTTCTGTACTTATTGCAAGAGCCCAGATACCTAAATCACGCGCACTGCCACATTTTTAACCGACTTCAAAAAAGGAGGAGGTTTCTCAATTGGACCGCATATATTTTTTTTGTGTGTTCGCGGATAACTTCTTCGTTTATCAACCGATTTTGATGATTCTTTTTTTTGTTAGAAAGGAGATATCCCAAGGGTAGTCCCATTGGCACCAAGTCAGGATCTGATGATGGAATCCGAGGGAAATCGAGGGCAACCCTCAAATGTTATTAAAAATATTTTTTATATATTTTCTAATGCTATTGAGACATTTGCGTATGGTCATCATTTTCTCATGACGCTGAGCTGATGAAGGAAGGTACAACTCTTTAACGGTTAGGAGTTAGGTGATTTTTTGTTCTAGAATAATGTATAGAGACTTGTCGATATCGATAACTGATTTCTCTGGAGACAACAGAGTGAGTGCTAGAAACTAGAAGTATTAATCATTTTAACCGACTTTAAGAAAAGAAGTAGGAGCTTGTCAATTCGACGCGTATTTTTTTTAGGTATGTTTGTGTGTTTGTGAGGTTGTAAGGGGTAATATCTGGATCGACTTAACCGATTTTGAAAATTCTTTCACCATTAGAATCCTACATTATCCCTGTTGGACATAGGCTACTTTTACCACGGGAAAACCTAATTAAACGCGGGCGTAGCCGCGGCGTGGATAGCTAGTGTGTTGTTTAAGACATATGATTATACACATTGATTTGTTCTTCGTCGTAAATATTTATATTATGTTCTGTAGAACCGTTGACGTCTCTATCCTGATTCACAATGTTCAGTGCTACAGCCTGAACCAGAGCTTGTTAGATGACTAGTTCTACAGATAAATTATGTAGAAGACGCCTTAACTCTGATTGTTGGCGTAAGAAACAACCTTCAGCTGTTTCGCCCTCTTCAATGAGTTCACTTTCATTGCGAAAAGGAATGTGACATACAATCAGACTGTAATAAAATCCTTCTCAGTCACTATTTAAAGTGTAGTAGCGAGTGCGTAGAACTGCCACCTTATTTCTGATTCGCATTCTTGTATTATCGCGCAATTGGATGTATTTCGTACTCTTGTTTACTTGACTCTTAGCTCAACATCACCATTATCATCGTCCTAAAATGTACTCGAAACAGTTTCGTAGCGAAAGGCAAATTCAGCCAAACTTATTAGATCGAGTCTATGTTCGCGCTGTTCGGGAGTCTCATTATTTATCCGTTCTCGAATAACACTGAGCCGATGTTCCCGCTGTTCGGGAGTCTCATTGGTCAATCGGTCTCGTATGACATTTAAACGATATTCGCGCTGCTCGCGAGCCTCGCTAGCCATTAGGTTTCGTAAAATACTTAAACGATGCTCGCGCTGTTCAGATGACTCGCCACTCAAACGTTCATGAATACGATTGAGTCGACGGGTCCTATCACTTTGCGATTAATGTGACAATTGAGAACGCATGTAATTTCTCATCTGAGGTAAATAGCTAGTGGATTGCTAGTGTGTAATAAAAAGTTTGTTTATAAAACATAGAGTCGCTGTTCTTCTAGTCCAAGAGATAATATAACTGGTGTCTCTTACCAGAACAACGCCTCCTTAAGGACTCTTGAGATCCCACGCATCACAGGTTATTAGCTTGTGTAAGATGTATAGGACGATGGTACCTCCTTAGTTAGGTAACTCGTATTACATGACATAGAGTCCAAAACATATGTATATTGACAGCTCATCGTTTATGAAGAAATACACATTTTGATAGTCATTCGAATCTCTATCATTCACTTTTTTTAATATAAAACAATTATTTTAATACAAACATCATTAAACAAGCCGTACTTTTTGCTCCAATGGCACTTGATCGCAATTCGTCTTGTTTGTTTATCGAATGCAGTTATTAGTCGGATCGGAACCCGTTTTAACGATGTCGATGACGCGGGTGATTGATTGGACCCGCGGTAGGGGCGCACCAACTTTAGGTCAATACTTTCACTCGTTCAAATGTTACGATATTCAAATAATTTCTTGTTTTGGTCACTAAACAATACTTTTTATGCTAGGGTAGAGCGGAATTTCAGTTCAAACATGGAATTTCACTAAAGCTTAGACACCCGACTGTGCAGAAACGCCGCCCTACAGAATATAGCCTAGCAACATTGTGTTGTATTCTCGTTGTGACTAACATCGGGGTATATAAAAAGGGCCAGGTAAGTCGTGCCCACCTCTGAACTATAGACGGCTCATCCAATGAGACAAGCCGTCTACACACCTTAATAATAAAAATTATTGCAGTCTGTTAGCACTTGAAGTCAAATAGTAATTGCCCAGCACAATCACTTACATCGCGAAAGTGGCAATAGTGGTAGTAAATGTAGACTAGATTACAATTAGGTTTTTAAACTACCAGTAACTTTAGGAGATATTATTTTATATAACTTTGGATATATAACCTATGCTATTATAAACCACCGATAACACACACACAGCAATCAGTTATCAGGACCACAGTCATATAGTAGCATATCCTGTATCAGAATTTTCATTCTGATACAGGATATGCTACTATATGACTGTGGTCCTGATAACTGATTGCTGTGTTCCCAGTAGCTAATCACCGTTTAAACTACACATTTTTTGTATTCATTAAATTACTTGCATGGTCCAAGGTTTTTTCTAAAGTATAGATTTTTGCATAAACCAAATCAAATTATTAGTTTTTATCGCAATATACTTTTATATAAGCAAAACAAAACATAACATTACCATAATAAAAACAAATAAACAAAAACTAATTAACAAAACCATACCAAATATAACTCATATTAATTCAAACATATTTTGAATTAATCACGCTTATTACCATGTAAATATGTTTCCATATATCGTGCTTACCTATCTACGGTCACGCCGTGAACATATGACAATTAAAATGTCAACTTTAACATAATAAACTTTATTTAAATGTAAGTTTATTTAAATGTAAATGCGGCTCGTGGGTTGCGCGCCCCTGCCGCGGCGACTACAAACGTGCACCGATCCGTCAGCATTTTGACATCGTTTGATATCTACCGACAAATAATAACAGAATTATTATACACTAGTTGTTTGACTGCGGCTCGCTTGTCAGAATATCGGTGATACTTATTATCGTACGACGAATTGAGATGAGCTGGCATCTCATTACGCAGCACATTGCTGTCTTCATACAGCTTTAGTAAAAACCAGAATTCTAAAATTAAGCTGTCACATTCAGTCTCACAGACTGCGGTCACGCCTTCATCTCTATGAGGTTTCATACCGAAGCGGGGCAAAACTACTAGATTGACTGATTCCGTCTTTATGGCTTTAGCTAGGAAAGATGTAGTAACAATAAAATGACAATTGCGCGGCGAGTTTTCTCCATAATGTCTCGATCTGTTTGAAGAATTGTTTGTTTTCCTTATTTAGGGCACGTAACAAAACAAAACTTCATAAAAATTATTTTACTTCAATTATCATAAATTATCAATTATCAAATAGTATTGATGGTATGTAGCTTTCTTTTTTTTCTTTTTTTTTTATTTTGCTCGTCGAAATGACCGCACTCCACCTGATGGTAGGCGGTCGTGTGGTCTAAGAGCAGTGGCCTCCACACCGCCCTCATAGTAGCCGAGGCGATGTTGAGGTCTCTACTTTGACGGCCTGAGAAGGTGCTTTTTCACGCCCCGCTTAAAGGACCCAGGACCCATTTCTTAGTTAGTCGTGCATATTATTGCTATGTTGGCAGTGAATATGACTGCTATGTACGAGACCTCGGTTCAGTTGCTGGGTGGACCAACAAAAAAATGTCAAGATATTATCCTTAGCAATCTGGAGTTAGGCATTTGGCGGTATTACACACCTCTGTATCTCAACAAGCTTATGAATTAATTGATCGTACCTTATATACCCCAATCATGTCGGTTTGACGTCCCATCGGACTATGAAAGTGAATTACTATGATAACTCCTGTTCAGATGGTTCACCGTAAAAATCATATAGGATAAGAAATTTTCTCTACGTTACCGGCTAGACATATAGGTACATTTCCATATAAACAAACATTTAAAAAATACTACCAAACAATAACCTTCTTAAAAAAACAACAATACATTAATTGGGTTACAATCCGTCAGTGTAACGGGCGGGTATGCGGTTCGGTTCCCGCGTCGTGCGGCGGTGGACAGAGGAAATAACCGTCTGTCAAATATTTCTATTCATTCCACGTCCGCGGTATTCGCTTAGTCATAACTATTGACTGATAGATTGTTTAAATAGTTTAGTTAGTTGAAGCCACGTTTTACACTACTGGGTTAAAGATAGGGTCTTTACCTATGAAATAACGGTTTGATACAAACTATTGCATAAAACTGTTTAATGGCATGTCCTATTTTAATAATATTTAACATGTACCTATAGTTGCTTGACTTTAAGCTATCATCAAAGCAATGAATCCATGCAGACACTAAAACAGCTACCTAATTTAAAACACATTGCATAAAGTGCATTAATTAAAAATATGATTAATATTAAATCCGTAGTCTCTGCCTACCCCTCTGGGAAACAGGCGTGAATATTTGTATGTATGTATGATTAATAATACATGTTATGAAAAAACATAAGGATATTATAGTGAATTACATATAAAAATATATTTCATATTAAAAAATATTACTCTTTCTGATGTAGCAATAGAGTTTATCACCATCATCATCATCTATTCACGTTTAGTCAAAACATCATGTGCCAATGATATAAAACAGCAAAGTTATGCTATAAAAAGTATATGCGTCCTTAATTTTAGCACTAATAAAATAATAAAAACTAAAATAATTTAAGGCACAATAGACTCTACAAACGCGATAAAAGTGGAATTACACCCTAATTGACGCAGCTCGACTTGAGAACTACCTGTATTGTGTTCTTTCGGTGTGTAGAGCTGGCAGTGCTCCTTAGAAAGACGTTGTGCTTTTAACAGCTGACTGCAAAGCGACTCAATATCTTAAGGGTCGCGTCGGTCGTATCGCGCGGTTAGTACTCATCATCTATGTATTAATACGTGAAGCAAAAGATTTGTACCCCTTTTTCCGCGAAAATTGCGTGAACGGAGGAATATGAAATTTGGCACAGTTAATGTTTAAATGAAGAAGGAGGGGCGAATACCAATATTTTTATAAAATATGCATTAGAAATACATTAAATTAATGATAAATACTACACGCACACAACCATGCATTTGACACACGCGGTCGAATCGCGTTCGTAGTATTTCGGCATTCGGCATTGTTCGTCTGACGTCGTACAATTCTTTGTAAATATGGTTACCTATACCTTATTTATATGTAATAAAGAAAAAAGAAAACAAAGTAGCAAGCTTAGGAATTTTGGTCGAATTTTGACCACTAAGCGACGGCTAGTAAACATTAATAGAATAAGGGTTATCGCTTGCCATCAAGTGGAACATGTATGTTTGCTATGAACATGTATGTATAAAAAAGTAAAAAGATCAGTTTATAAGGTCTGTGGTATTGAAATCTGCTACATACATACCTCGTCTTACAAATATATGTTTGTCTAAAGAGGTAATCCTCTGATTACCTTAACACCTCTGTGCACAACGTTTATTGTTTTAAGTCCCATGTAATGGCGCCGAGATTATTGCCGTCTACGGGACAGTTTCAGACACTGTGTTGCTACGGAGTATTTCTTGACAGGAAAATAATACCTCTACACCACTCAAGCAACCAAACCTTTTTTAACAATAAGGTTTTAGCATACCCTAATAAATGTAATAATAAAATTATAAATGCGAATGTTAGTTTGTTTGTTTGTTACGCTTTCACGCGGTAACTAATTTGACTGCTTATCGTAAAATTTCGAATACACGTTGTCAGGGAATCAGAAATGGGCATAGGATACCTTTCATCCAGAAATAATTACTGTTACTAACCTACCCTACATTTTCGCGAGCGAAGCCGCAAGCAAAATGTAGTATAAGTAATATAAGCCGCATTTTTTTTTATACAACTAAGGTGGCAAACAAGCATACGGCCCGGCCCACCTGATGGTAAGGGGTCACCGTAGCCTATGGACGCCTGCAACACCAGAGGCGTCACTTGCGCGTTGCCGACCCTTTAGGAAAGGACGTGGGACGGAAAGGAAGCAGGATGGGGGAAAGGGGGTGATTGGGCTTCCGGTACTCTCACTCACCGAACGAGACACAACAGTAGGACTACTGCTATTCCACGTCGATATTCTGTGAGAGGGTAGTCCTTCCCCGGTCGAGCCGGCCCATTCATGCTGAAATCAGCGAGCCAAAACGTTATATTAGCACACTCATGCTAAATCTCTCATCATTTTTCCTAACAAAATCGTAACAATTGTCGTGACCACTGATTAATTTAGTCTGTACAACTCTCGCTTATGAAAATAAGCAATTTATTCAAATGACGCTAGTCGGCGAGTGGGGCGTGCCTTAACGCAATTATAACAATAATTATTTGACAGCGACCCGCAGCCGTCCGCTCGGCAAGGGAACACGCTGCCTAATAAACACGGCGTGATAACACTCAGCTTAATTTTGAGGGTTGCCAATTAGTATTTAAAAATTATTTCATAATATGTTAACGAAAATAAAGTGCTCAGGGTTTTGGCATGCCAGAAGAGGTATGAGTGAAAGCAGCCACCAACACTAACCCTAAATAGCTAAACTTGTCAAAGGTGAAGTGTCAGAAAGACACTATATGTATAAATGTATAATAAAAATATCAGCTCTGTATAATAAACGGTCCAACCGCTGGGCACGGACGGGCCTTTGTTAGAGTACGCCATACTCCACCATATTGAACAAGTTCCGGTGGGCATAAATTTTCTACATATCTTCAGAAACGCTATAGAGACCTCTCAAACGTGGAGATTTCCTCACGTTATTGTCCTTCGCAGTTAAAGCATGCGATAATTAACGATTTAATATGCATATTACTTTGAAAGGTCAGAAAAACACTAGCGTGCCAGTCCAACGATCTCCCATACTATGACTACTTTAGGTCAGAAAGATATAGCAAGGTTATATTAAAGCTATTTAATTGCATAAATTATCATTTTAAAGGAATCAAATCTGGTAGATCACAATCGGCAGATGCGCAAGCGCTCACAGACATGCTACTGAATCAGCAATGCAGCTGTGGCAGCAATTTATTTCACTAATTAAGATCAATATATAATTTGGACATCGTCTAATTGCTTAAGGATAAAAGTTTCAATAATTGGTAATAGTAAGCCTGCCATTTTGAAGTAGGCAGACAAAGAGAGCTGACTCCGGATAAAGATAATAGTTAGGTAGAAAACTGTCAATGAAAGAATCTCACGAGTCGGATTCATTACCTACTTTCAATCAAAAAATTTATATCATTTTCCAACGTTAAAATTGCTATATAATTATGAAACTAGATATTTCTAGCAGTCTTCGAGTAAAAGGATCTCAACAAAACTGACAGACAACATGTAAACTTAATAAATATTATCCTCAAATTTTGTAGTCGTCGTTTCCCCAACCAATCTCATGTCGATGCTCATCAGATAACACAATGTTCACGCCTGCGCACTAATGGGCTGGGCAATTGTCTCGTGCCGGTTCTCTAATTATAATTTGTTTATCATTTTTAATTATTCAATTGTTAACCTACTTTATTATCTTTTATTGCTTTATTGAGTGCCTGGTGGTTTTAATTATCGTCGTTCTAATAGTGTGGATCTGAATTTGTTTCCTGGATTAATCAAAATTAATTTTACTCTAGAAAATCTAGCTTACGCTAATTCTAATAGACTGTTAATGAAAGTCAATAATCGTTGATAGGTGAAAGAAAATACCATCTAATCAAGCGGAGAGCCGGTACTTAGACTGTGTCTTCAATAACTAAACAGAGTCTGGTAGGAGACATCATACTCCCGTTCCGTTAAAGATTAGGATGTAAAACCTGTCGGTACAGGCTATCATAAACTTATTTGTAGGTTGTTTTATTTGTAGGTTGATAAAGTGAGTCAGTAGGTACTGACTTAGGTACCTTATCAAGTATTATAATAGTAATATCTATTTATGAATCGTCATCATCAAAGGAACTATCATCTTTTAACAAGATGAGTGTTTAAATAGTTTACCCTTTGTCATAAGCCTTAAATGCGCCTCACAACACTTAGGCGTATAGTAATATGTCAGAGACTCTCATCCTACCAAAGGGAATTAGTATTCGGCATGCAGAATTTAAATAGAGTCAGGAGTTTCCAAACGGTAAAAGCAACTCTGTAGAATTTCTAAAGAGTTTAAACATTAACAATCCAAGAAAATCGCGCTTCAAATAAGGCTAAATTTAACACAAAAGATAAAGACTATATTCAGTAACTAAATTAGTTTATCTATAATAAAATTAGAGACAAATATAATAATGTTACATTTTTTTTTAAGTTTGTATAATGATGTCGGTTCCGGTGCAAGGTGATTGATAGAGCGAGCGCACCCGGGGCACGGCACAAGTCCTCGCAGCTTATTCTCGTAGGACAGCGTAATGTGACCATGTATACTTTAAATATTCGCAGACATTATTTTCTGATATGACAATTATTACCGTTTCAATACCTTACATGAAGTAGTATAAGTAATAATAATAAGCAATATGCTTTTATTTTATTATACAAAATATGTGGTAAACAAGCATACGATCCGTGTGATGTTAAGCGATTACCGTAGGTTATTACTTGAGGGTTTCCGAGCCTAGGAAAAGAAATGAAATATGGAACCAAATGAAATTGCAGAACTGTCTGTGCAAGTTATATAGACTGGTCCTCCTTCTTATATCACAGCACCTCTTTTAAACCGTTAGACATCCTCTTCCAAAAGAAACAAAGCTTTACTTAAGTAGGGTCTATTGCTGTAATTATCGGATAGCACTGGGTTAAAGATCATAGCACACATATCAACTCGGAAACGGATCGGCACCGTATTAACTCGAGCCGTGCAGTATTCTTTGTATGAAACTCCTTATTGCAACGCACACTAATCGGAATCGTAACGTAATCGCCTCGCCTCGGGACAAGCTTGCAGTCCTCGCGCTTACGGCTCGTCGTCCGCGCGCTTACGTCTCTCCATGCACTACTGTTGCCGAACGTGCTGTCATTCACAACACAACCAACAGCCGTGTTGCGCGCGTATTTTATTGAATTTGTAGGTTAGATTTCAAACAAAAAATAACGATGAAAAGAGATCATTGAAGAAGTGAGAAAATATCCATATAACGCGGCGTAAGCGCGGCGTTGCCTAGCCGTAGCCGAGTCGACGTACCGGAGCTGTTTATCCGCTTTGAGTACGTTAGTTTGACGCCTGTTTGACGGCGAGGCGAAAGGTGATACGGTGACGATCCCTTTCTGAATTGATATGTGTGCTACGACCTTTATGCGTATGTTGACCTTTATTCCCACAGAATACATTTTATGTCTGTGCGCGTTTTTGTATTATCTATCCCACTGCGATGATACTTTGGTGAATTACTTTTCATTTAATTGCACGCACGCCCTACAAAACTCAATCAAAACCAAAAAAAGAGGCTTTGCGATTCATAGAAGTCATTAGCTAGTAAATAATAACTGAAGCCTGACATTAGTCTACTATGGCACACCTTGTTTCACGGTGTCTATATCCTTACAATAAAACTTAATTGCTGGATACCCTTTTATAAAAATATAATAATATTAAAAGCCAGTAGAAACGTCAAGATGCGGTAAACTGATAGGTAAGGGTAGCCGCTCACCCATCCACATATATTATGTATATCTATATCACATCGTTACGACTGTCACGCCTCCGTATATTAACGTTATACTCATTTTATTACCCTTTCAAATTGTCGAAACAAAAATGTAAGGTCGTAAAATAATTATATTGACTAGGAAATAAGAGAAATACAGATGATATCGATTGTTTCTGGGGTCCAAATCTGTTATTACAATAGTGTCAGAATGGTCTATCATTGATTAATTCATAATTGTTGACTTTGAGAAGTTTGGTAATCTACTAATACCTATAATGGCGACATTATGACTTGCCGATAGTCAACCACTGATCCATTGAAAAAAATGTCATAGAACGGTAATCGCGTACAAAATGACAAATGACTGCCGTATGACTAAAATTTTAACAGTTCCTTTCAGATTGCTTTTAACACAAATAAATAATATGTAAAAATATATATAAACGAAATCTGGCATGAATAAATTTTCAAATTTAGTAGTAGTTTTTCGAAAATCACTTCTACTAACGGGTTTTATAATACTTAATGGCAATACGACATGTCATTCTACCACAATCCTATTACGAGACCATTGACCGACCAATGATCGACCATTATGAATTTAGCACATTACGAACTTTTAGCAAAATGACAATGAGATTGCAGTTACGTCGTGTCGGAATGACGAATTTATAAAAATAGCAGATTTAGGCCCCTCTCCGATTTACGTTTGCCGGGCGGTGGAATGCAGGTCCATAGAATAATAAACTATTATAATAGTATGCTTCGCTTTCATGAGGTCACCGCCTAGTGTAAAACTAAATAAGACATAATTATTTAACATACATAAACTCACGCCTGTACGGTTCTGAAAGAAAAATCAGAGGTTAATTACGCTTGCAGTCGCGCTTCTATGTTATTGCAAAATACCATAAGCCAGCAACAGCTATATAGTCCAAGCAGAAAATCGAGTCCGGTACATGAGGTACCCGGTAATCGGCAATAAATGTAAAGGCAAAGTAGACTAACAATAGAGACTGTCAAAATGTAGTATGAATGATACAGCTCTGTCTATCTCTATAGATATGATCTATTGTCATGTTTAAAAGCCTCATTTCCAACTCGACAGATTTTTAACTCGTCAGATTTGCAACTCGACAGACTATCATGATATTATGTACAATTCCTTTGTACATAATATCATGATGTTCATCCAAACATTTGTGTGCATGAACATGGATGTTTGTCTTGGTCTGGGTGTTTCTATGTATAATATGTATGTATTTACAAAAAAAAAGTATATAAGTATGTTTATCCATTGTCTAGTACCCATAGTACAAGCTCTGCTTAGTTTGGGCTAGATGGTGTTGTGTGTATGTGATAGAATATTATTATTATTATTATTATTAATTGCATACACATTTTTTATTATTTTTCCTCGTACGTTATACAGAAGATATTTGCCTATAACTAGATTTATAAACTATGTATATAAACCTCGTTGTAAATACCACAAATTTTCAACACTATATCTAAACCTGAAGTACGATACAATGCAATAAAATAAAACTAAAGTAATGAACACATCGCGCGGCACGGTGGCGCGAGGGAGATGATCTAAATAAACAAAGTATCCGTCTGCAGATTGCGATGCGCAGGCGACGCGTGCCGACCCCCGTCCGACAGAAGTCAACAACTGTTGCGATTGCGATATTAAATATATTGGTCACGACTACCTTACTTTCATCTTTAAGAGAATATATTGAAGATATCTAAATCTAAAATAAATAGTTTCACATCACAACTTGCATTATCGCTGATGGGAGAGGCAGAGGTGTAGGCAAAACTGATATAGCACCTGCTATTTTTATATTCCACGTATTACTTATATCATATTGACTCCGGTTCACTACAGAACTGGTGCCAAGTCAAACTTCTGACAAAAGTATCTAAAATTAATTAGTCCGGCTAAAAAACGTGTCGTGAGTGTCTTATGATCGGCAACTACACGCCGACATTTACACCTAAAATTAATTATTAATGAAATTATTACTGTATCCTTTTCCCTATCTTTATCCCTATCTACTGGACCCGAGTATATAGGGTTTCGGGGGGAGAACTACGGGTCTCCCCTTAGGATCAGGATACTGCGGGTGTAGCCACTGCACCTCGAAAGGTGTGTTCTATCGACCGCCGCGCTGATTAGAGTGCGCGGTGCCTGACAAGCACGTGGCGTTCGAGCGTCGGACTCATGCGCGGCTAGTGGAACCAGTCGGTCGCGCGAGGCAGGGAGTTGTCTTTAGCGAAGTGGCAGCGTGGTTTCGCTGCCACAACGCATCTCGGGTGCTTGCCTGCTCAGCAAGTAAGAGTCATACCATGGCTCGGGCCACACCCGGCTTGTAGGCCTATTTGGGTAGGCGTATGGATGTACGTCGGGAAGTGGGCGTGCCTTATACAGCTCCGGTACCATACTGGAGATATGGGAGGCGTCTCAGTGAGGTTTTCGTAAGCAACTCCCAGAGTTGCGAGTGATGAGCGGCTTTATTGCTCCGGTACCCATCTGGAGAATAGGTAGTGTCACTTGGGCACGAGGTAGCTCGCTTACGAGAACCGGATCTCTGAGGTTAGGTTGGAGAGTCGAGATTTGGGGACAAGACCTGTCTATAACTGGTCCCGGAAGGTGCTCTCGGGCACTGGAAGGTACAGTGGCTCCCAACATTATAACCTAACGGTTGGTGTAGGAGAACGCTATATCATAAACTGGACTAGTCGTAGAGAGAGGGGATGTATCCTTTTTTGCCCGAATAAAATAAACGTCACGACTATTAGGACAAGCCTACCTACATAGATGTTCACTAACCAGACCAAGGACGTTCTGAAGAAAGACTAGATCGAAAGCACGTTTAACATTTGAACTTGCTTGAAGAATATGATGTCAGTAAAAGAAGCCAGAGAGATATGTCAGGATCATAGCAAACCGAATTCATAGTCTATATTCATGACTCTAGTTAACGCTAAAGTCTATGCATAACAGTGAGATAAAATCTTTAATGTCTGAAATATAGATAGATATGGAGTACTTAAAGTGCGTTCAAGCAGGCAATCATTTTATGCATCTGTTGTCTTTATTAACTTTATACGACCTTGCAATCAACCAATGTACGCAATAAATCTGACTACTTTCCTTGACGCGGCAAATCGAATAATTGACAAATAACTAATTGTTTAACCAAATAACGATGTAGGTAGCTACAACCTCAGGCATCCTATTAACACGTCATCCAGTATATATAAAGTACTCTGTGATGTCATCTTTCGAGACCTGATGACGTTTACAACCCAAGAATTGATTCTCCTCAGAGCGATCACAAAATGTTGTTCACCACGCGTCTGGTATCGGCGTCCGCGCACCAATTGCGCCAGATTATTCAATCAAGAGCTTTCTCCAGCTGCTGACCCCGCGCCCTCCGGCTTCTCCCTTGATCAAACAGCTGTACTTACTTCTATGTACTCGTTGTTATCATATTGAAACTAAAGTAGATATAGGGTACCAGTACCAGTTTCTGATCCATTATCGTATTTTGGAATTACACTGACTAGAGACATCGCCTTCTTTCGCTGACCTGACCCGTAGACTAGGGATGGAATTTGATCTGTTCAACACGATTTCGAAGACATCTTGGCTGTCAATAAATTAATAAACAATGTTGCTAGTAAAATTAATAAGAAACACTATATGGTAAAATGATTGTATTTGAAGAGGAAGGTACTTTATTGTAAATCTTAATTTCAACGATTAAAAGCACTTTAATTTACATTAACGGAACTATACGCGCTATCTTTTGTTACATTTGTTACATTGATTTTTCGTTATGAAGCTCTCTATATCTCTTTCGGAGGCCAAAACTTTTTTAGGTAAACGATTGCATGGTCTGCAAGGCGAAACAGGTTTTCCCTCACAAACCTTTTTATAAGGCTTTTGACAAGAATCCATTACTTGTCTATCTGGCACATTGTATATAGCCTCTTTGTCCCATTTGCAGTTCTTTTTGTAATTCAGTTTTTTGCAGTCAGAATGATATTTTGAATCATGTTTATGCGAATATGGAATGTAAGTTTCGCTCATTTTGTCAGGCCATTTACTCATGACGCATGCTCTACTGCATTTAGGCATCGGTTTAGGTGGCTGCCCATGGTCAACGGCAGTCACAGGAAGCCGGCTAGCAATCATGTCACTTATTCCTTCGTTGTAAATATTTTTAAATCTTGTAGTTGAGTCGATATTCGGACATTCCCTTGTACAGACTTGTGGTGACCTAAACATCCGTTTCAGAGACTGTAATGGACTCATTTTCTGACTCATGCATTCGTGTTCGCAGTCATGAATAGTTTTATCTTGAAAATCATCGCACGACGCTCTTCTCTGAGTATAATGACGATCCACTGGAAAAGTGCACCTTCTTAAAATTGGTGTGGGAGGTCGACAAAACTTCTCAGGAGCTGAAATCCTTTCGTCAGTGTCCCTGACCGCGATTTCCCTCATCATAAAAGGACTGATAGCGCTATCAATCTTTAAAGAACTTTGCGAATGCCCGCAGTCTGCATTGACCAACTTCGGCGTCATAGTACACTGATCACTGAACGTCATTACATTAGGTTTGAAAACAGTTGTTTTTTCAGCAAGTACTTTAGCGGGCCAGCGAGGCTTAGAACAATGTTCACATTTACACGTAAATTTACGCTCTTTATCAATGTCCGGCTGACAACTACTTGTTGTAGTGATGTCTGATTGATCGCAGAAACGTGTCTCACCGACTAACGAGGGGAGCGTTGTTATCGTTGAATATTTTACTATATTTTGCTTTCCTTTGGTATGCGAAGTAACAGAGTAAGGAGGCTCAAGATACTTGGAAGTTCCTCGGTAGTATGAACCGAATTCGTTTGGACGTGCATTTAGATTCCTAATATACTGGGCTCTGGAACTCTCCACCGCCATCCTCTCGACATCATTGGAACTTATTAATGTCGCCCTTCTCAACCCCCATCCGTAATCTTTATTGATGAACTTCTTCGCTCGCCGGGTTTTTTTACTTTTACTGAACATAGCTTGCTTGTGGGTTATTTTCTGAGGTCATATTGTATAAATGTTTTGACTTTTCAAATTTTATGTAACCATATTGATGTCAGGTCTGACAGATTTAAAAAGAGTTCGTCAAAAAAAGTTTGCTCATTTCGAAGCTTCAAGTAGTAGATGTCCAAACAGAATGTTGTCTTAAAACACTTTATAACAGCTGAGGCGGAAACACCTAGTTGATCGCGAACCACTTCAATTCATATCCTTGTGACAATAAAGGATTGAGTAACATATTTCCTTACAAACTTACATTTACAGCCCGCGTAACAGTTTTCAACCAAGCTGAACGATATTAAGTGGTATGATGAGAAAATTGACCGTAAATATATCGTTGCAGTAATCGTCAAATCCAGGCCAGCATAAATTGGTCTTCCCCTTCCCCTCAGCATACTTCACTCGCCGGTCGCGCAGGGGAGACATCGGTCTAATTTAAAGATCTTATATCATAGAGGGGCGAGGAGTTAAGGAGGCAGATGCGTGCAATTGTCCGAGTCAAAGATCAGAGGAAGTGGCTGGTGCGCACGCGCCGTACAGCTGCGAACTCGCGTGCACGTCTTGGTACGGTTAATTATTTGGTATTTGTCACGTTGCTGAGTTGTCATATGAGATCATGATAATTGTAAGAATTAAATCAGGCAGATAAAGAAGCAAGATGCATAAAAGAAAAAAAGTAATATGATAAAATTGTTATAAACCAAAACGATGGATTTATTACATGAACTTAGTAATACTTACTCAACTGATTCAAGCAAATGATCATACAATACTACATCTTTTACCTAATCAGAAACTTGCAAACATTTTTCTGCTCGACTGGGGAACTTTCTCTACCAAACCGAAGGTCGCATCCTTCTTACCTTGTGTTCCTGTGAGAAGCAAAGATGCCTCGCCATTTGGATACGTTTATCTCAGTTTAAGCACTGTTAGAAAATGTGCTACCAAACATAGTTCGACAACATTTAAACGCTCCACCACATTTCCCAGATCGACCTCAATGAAAAATATAAGATCAGTCGAAGTCAACAAGTAATTTTATATGAACTGTAAAACAAACACACTGGCTGTAATACCTAAGTATCACTCTCGCGTTGCTGACCCTAGAGGAATGAAATTACAGTTAATATGCAGAGAAGAAAAGGTTGGTATGTAAGCCGCCGAAACTCCTACCCTAGTTGTCAGTAAGACTAGAAAGAACCCTCTGTCGAAATCGACTGATTTCTATCTGCTATGAATGAATAATATCGATGGCTATCGTAATAGCTTTACATAGTACAGATAGCTATGAAAAATTTTACTAAAAAAACACTTTACTAAGTTTCTACACCAGTCTCTATACTTTGGAGTATATTACAGACCGGTACCATTTTTATTATCACATGTTGAATTTGTATGTTAGACTTAGTTTAAACAGCTTTACATTAATTACCATTAGGAACCATCTCATAATATACACCTACATCCACTCAAAGCCAATAAAACATTGATGCAGTGACAAAAAAATTGGAGAAAGTAATAAAATTGTTATAAAACGCACGGTGGGCCGCAATTAAAATTACTCCGCGATAAACATATAGATGATATAAAGTTTTTATTGACCATAAAGTAATGTTATGTGTCCATTCCAGATAGTCGAGCAGCTTCTAAAACAATTAGGTTTATGATATGAAGCGATATCGGTGTGGAGAGATCGCATTAAAGGATGAACTTTCAGTAGAAATACTTCTAAGCGAAACGTCTTCTTGTATCTCCTAGGTAAGATGAGAGCTCTCTTTCAACCTTCTTATTCTATCAATTGGTGGAATATTAGACATAACTGAAAAATTATTGCAGGCCTGCAGCTCAATACGTTAAGGATGAATTGTGCATCTTCATTTCGGTAGGGTATTTTTGGAGCCTCACTCTTATCCGTCAGGCGGGCAATCTGCCGCCTCATCGATCCCATTGCATAAAATTGCGAATATGTTTTAACGGCAGCTGGGTCTATACGCAAGGTTTTTATCTTAAAGACTAACCAGTGACGTTTGGAAATATCCTCTGTAATACTAATAGATTTGCATGCGAGTAATACTTCGTTAAACGATTTGAGGATATACATATGTGAATTTGTAAATGTATTTCAATCTACAAGCAATATATTTCTTCTGTTAACTGTTACTAAAACCAGCCTCACATAATTTTCTAGAACTAAATTGATACTTATCAGAACAATTCGCGAATAAAAAATTGCGCGGAACTAAGCAATCATGTATAAACGTTATTATCACCGACCAGGATATACACTCTTCTATTTGATCCGATTAGATTCCAGAAGACATCTCCTACAACCTACTAACAAGAAACCTGAAAACTTTACTCACGACATGAACACAACGCAACGGTTGTGAAGAGATAATAATATGGAGATTGAGCTGACCGAAGGTTACAGTCTACTACTCTATTAAATAAAAAAATACTTGCTTTAATATCAAGTGAAAATGCCGTTAAACATCCATTAAGAGTTCCGTTTGCCAATATACATAATATAATTAATTGCTACATACCTAAACTTTATTTAACGCGTCCGTCACCATAAAATAATTATTAATCAATGCACTCCTAATTTACGACAACATCGCATTTCTATACGACCATTTGGGGTTAAGGCTCGTCGCACATTGACCGGACAGCACGCGAAATTATTCGGTAACAGACCGAAGTTTATGCAATAACCAAAGTGAACAATTGTAACTGTCACATGAAGCCTTGTCTCACTGTATTTAGTAGCCTATGAGTCCGATGGTGCTGATTTCTACGAAATGCTGTACAATGTGAAAAAGTGCTACGAAAGTTCCTACGAACTCTGGCGCGTCAGCGCTACACAATTGCCCATAACAGTTATTACCAATATCATATTGCCCTGAATACACCGATTTTGGTGATTAATGTCTACAGATGCACTATTAATACTAATTATAAAAATATTTTCTTTTTCACAATGTAACTTAAGTTAAACCATAACAAAACTTACACCACAAAACAGTAGGTATATAAGACGAATGTGAAAAGAACGGTCAAGATCGGAAGACCTAGGCGATCGTTCTTGGACCAAATCAAAGACATTGTGAAGGACGGTCAGATAAAGAGTATTTTAATATGGATGAAAATGTGCCTACACGACCGTGCAATGTGCATTAGTCTGTGTACGTACGTATACTGTGTACCTATGTTTACGTGAATATTAGTACTTTGGGAAGTATTAGTAACTAGATTTTTCTTGATATATATTGGTAACAATGAGAAAATATTCAATTGCCATCAGTGTTGCCGAATACTTTGGAACACTGCCGTTCCTTTTCGTCGATGGACGCCGCACCTTACAAATGAAATAGTCACAAAATTGCAATATAATTTATGTGACGATACTCACCTCTGATAAAAGGCATTAAAAAACTTTTATTGCTTTTAAAAACACAATAAAAACATTGACCAAACAAAGATTTCCAGTGTAAATAAACTTTTTGAAAACAGTGGGAACGGAACGGTTTTGAAACTAGTGTATTGCCATTAAAAACGTTATGGTGGCCATCAATTGTGACTGTCGCCGTAGTTTTAGTACAAGGTTTTAATTTTTGACATTTATTGCTTAAAACTTTAAGTGCTGTGGTCCCTATTTCGTTCAGAGACCGACTATGTTGGTATATGTGAATTTTGTCACGGATCTGATTGTCTTAGAATAATGATGAAGGATTTAATTAAGAGGTATATCCCCTTGATGCGCTGCGTATTAAGTGGTCTAGAGTAAAGAAAGGTAGGGCACAGATAATTTAACCAACAGTTGTCCAACTTAGAAGAACCTCCATTTTACAAATCATAAGGTTTTATTCCTTAACTCCTGAAATATATACTTTGCTGCTTCCTGAGGGACTAGTCCTTGTGCCAATGACTTAGTACTATGTATTTTATTGAGCTAGCAAATGTTGTTTTAACGTCCAAAGGCTATAATGGAAAAGCTTTAATACGCATATTTGTTCAAAAGAAATACGAAAGTAGAATTAATGCAGTGGAAATAATTGTAGTAAGAATTGTGCGCGGTGTGTTTTAGGGGTAGATGAAATAAGTATATAAAACAATGTTATAGCATGAACAGTCATAGAAACAACAGTAGAGAGAGACGAGCTAAACTCATTCGGGCATATGAAAATGGTTTATAAAGCAGATGTGAATAGAACGGTCAGAAAATAACGGTATTGACCTAATAGAACGTTCACTGAGCAAAACTTTCAACATAGATGTTTTTGAAAAACTTTACATACGTTCATGAAACGTTATGCAAGCGAATGACGCAAGAAAGAGGTTTATTTATTTAAGGATCTCTGATAAGAAATACACACCTTATTCAATTAAAAGCAAAATTAAATTGTAGGTCCTGTGTTTTCTTACTTACAATAATATTCTATAATATTTATACATCTTCTTTATGTATATACTTAGTATGTAATATTCTATTATGAGGGCTTGATTTTATTGTCAACCCGTTGCCTGAAAACTAACTTAAATAAACAGAATGTCCGGTAATTAATGGTTTTACAACCTTGAAATTTCTTATAGTAGAACATCAGTTCTACTATAAGAAATTTCAAGGTTCATCAGGCCGTTCAGAAAAATAAATGAAAAATAGAAATATATTAAAAAAGTGCAATAGCTAGTCATTTTGACTGTCTATCTATTAGCATAATTCGTGTTTAATAATAAAACAACAAAAACCGATGAAATTCATTCATTTATGGTCGTAGTGTACAAGAAAGTATGGTAATTAAAAAAAAATCATATCTCAGGTAGTAGTTAGGATAGATATATTTTCATTTTTTTTTCTGAACGGCCATCAGTTCTACTTTACCTACCTAAGACATTTCAAGGTTATCCATTAATTACCGGACATCCCCCTATTAGACCAGTGCCGAAGCCTTTGAAAAGGGTAAAAAGTGAAAAAAAATAATAGTTGGATGAAACCCATTGGCAAAGGAAGGGAATATAACAAAAATTAAAGGAAAAACAATTTACGGGCGATCTGAAGTCGGGAAGTGGGTGGGGGTGGGAGGTTAGTGTAAAAAACGGTTTATCTCGATTTCCGGCAAAACTAGAAGTCCTATGTAAAAAAGTTAAATAGCAAAGTTGTAGGTAATAAAAAGATCTACAACTTTTGTATTTACACTTTTTTCACATAACCTCAAAATCTATGTGAAAATTCAAATAACCAAATTTTTGGTTTTTTATTTTTATCTTTTGCCAAAACATTATTTTTTTCTCGAAATTTGGTGAAAACTTACCTTTTTATGTCCCAAACACACTGATTTTTTAAATTTAAAATATTTATTTTTGCATCTTATTTTGACTTAATATCGAAAAAACACCCTAATTTTCAATCGAAAATTCACCCGTCTAAATATCTGCTTTTTTTAAAAAGTCAGGAGGTTTTTTGGTTTTTGAAATCTCTACTTTCTGATGGTGTAAAAAAAATATACATTGCTATGGTAAATTTTCTCTGAAAATGCAAAAAACGAAAAATGTTTTTTTTTTAACCATTGTGTACAATTTTGAGCAATTTTATAACTTAAATATAAAGTGCATAAATGTTACTATGTCTCTTAACCCTCTGAATAACAGCCGTAACTTTTTTTATATACGTATAATAAAACTACATCTCTCCTATATCAATGTCCCACCTACTAAAACGATCCAACAAAATACATCCTGACGTACGACATCTAACATCCAGCGCATCCTACACTACTACATTACGCGTAAAACACAGTGTGCGCGATAAAACTCATTAAAATATACGTATAACATAATATATGGGTAATTAAACAATTACCTTGCCTATGGGTAAAACAGGACCTTTTTTAATAGGTTACATCATACTAATAAAGATTCATTATGAACGAGAGTGGAAAAGTATTCTGTAAGTTGTGATCGCGCAGATCGTTTAATACTCCAAGTATCTCTACGTTATTCTACCGGTTTTGAAATTAAATAAAGTAGCAAATCTCAACTGAATATTCTCAAGTATTACTTTCCGAATTGAATTTCATCAAACCGCTGTCAACTGTGCATTCACTTTAAGTATATGTTGTACTAATAGTAGTCAAAATAGTAGTAATAGTATTAAAAGCCAAACTTGAAGCAATAGGAGTGCGTGGAAACGTTCTAAAAATATTTGACAGCTTTCTCTCCAACCGTAGACAATGTGTCAGGGTTCCGAGACCATACCAGCAGTGAGGCATTGATGGAATTCGGTGTTCCTCAGGGAAGTTTGCTTAGTCCTCTTCTTTTCTCTATTTATATGAATGAACTCTATAAGCTTGAAAATCCTTCAATCCATATAGTTGCTTATGCTAACGACACAGCGATTTTTGTATATGGTCACAACTGGTCCGTAGTAGAAGAGGTAGCAGAAACAATATTGCAACAGGTAACAAACTAGTTGACTAAAAACAGTCTAACCTTAAACGTGGAAAAGACAAAATTTGTCACATTTGGCCCGCGACTCTCCACATTGCCGCCGAAGTCCTCATTTATAATAACAATCCATGGATGTGACTTCCAAAGAACAAATTGTATTTGTCCTACCGTGAGCAGAGCTGAAGTCATAAAATATCTTGGACTGCAATTAGATGCAAGCTTAATCTGGAAGAACCACTTACAGTCGATGTCCGCAAGAATCAGGAAACTCATTTTTGTGTTAAAAAAATTGCGGGTATCGACAAACTTTAAGATTCTTAATATAGTACACAACGTGCTTTGTGAATCGATCCTTAGCTACGGTATCACCGCTTGGAGCGGCTCGGGCACCACTAAAACATCAATGATAGAATTAGAACGTGCACAGCGTGCTGTGATTAAGGTTCTCCTTAGCAAGCCTTTCCGGTACTCAACCCGGGAACTATACAAGGGCTACGAACTATTAACGATTAGAGAGCTCTTTATCTTACGCTTAATTGCGTAAGCATAAAACCCTACCCCAACAACCAGACGTCAATCCCACTCAAAGAAGAAGACCAAAACCTCCTTCCCTGTCGCAAAATATATACAAACACAACATTCGCGCAACGACACTATCTATACATAAGCACACTTGTATATAACAAACTACACTCGAAACTAAACATACACAACTTGAATAAATATAAGTGCAAGCAATTAACAAAGGCATACCTTCTAACACTAAATTATAACGACACTGAACACATTATCAAACCATACTCCATATGAATTTATTTTTACGCAGGTTCAAAACATTACATTTTTGTGCATTTTACCTTCACACACACACACACATACTCTATCACAAACTCACACACACCAACTACACGTACTTACATACAGTCTCGCATACACTACCTATATCGTTTTTATTTTATAGTTTTTTTTTTTTAAACATTGATTTTTTCGAAACGTCCTATTTATACTCCAACACGTAATTGTTGTTATAAGAAATGTAGTTCACTTAAAAAACAAATAAGTACTAAATTAATACAGACGGATGGATGACTCTCATAACAGTCATAACACAGGAATTACCTAGCATGGTGGTCATAGATCAATTAATAGCTGTAAATATTGTTTAAAGTGCAGCACTATTGTACCATTTTTATACATACATACATATATGTAAATGTAAATGTATATATGTATGTATGTATGTATAAAAATATATCTATGTAAATTCACGCCTGTTTCTCAAAGGGGTTGGCAGAGACTACGGATTTCCATTTGCTAGGTTCCTGACACACTTCTCTGGCTTCATTCACTTTCATCACATTCCTCATACACTTCCTTCGGTTCAAGGAGCTCTTAACCATCATTTTATGTAACCTTATAATGACTAATAAATAAATTATTATTAATTATTATTATAATAAATGTTGTAAAAATTTGATTAGGTATCTACTCAAATTTTACTACAGTTTAAGGCAACTTAACATGGAAACAAAAAAATGTTTAAGTAATACTTAAATAGAGTTTGGGTCGTTCTCCGCGTGTAATTCTCAATTTAGAAACCGGCGGACAGTCAAACATAGGTGAGTGAAGTTAGTAAAAAGTCGTCCTTCCTTGCCCCAGAGAGCACGTACATAGAGATATCGTCAAGTATGATTTTAGATACCTCGTGTAAGGAATGAGCCTGTACCCATTTACCGAATATATGTATTTCCAGACTCCGTACACGGACAGAGAGGAGAGGTACAGAAAACCTAATAATAGATTTTCTGATTCAGTGTCGGTTTAATTAAATGGTCGCCTCACCACTGCACCACTGCGCCGTGTTGTGGGTTCGATACCAACGCGAGACAAAAAAAAATTGTGATGCACAAATTGTCGTCAGGGTGTTCATTATATCCGTTTTAAAATTTTTGTAAAGACCCTCGCAACAAAGGAATTAAAACAAGTGCAAGTCTTTTTTCTAAAACAAATGCAGGCCTGGCCCTTACGATCGCATGCAAATTAAAATACACACCTATACCAGAAAGGGCCCAACAAAGCAGACATAAGTACATGCGCAATACTATAATAAGCCTCGTAGCCAATGACCCTTTGCCTTGCTTTAAGGCCATAAACACGTCATACATCTCAATTTTGACCGCTAAAGCATGACAAATCCCCAACGAAAACATAATTTCACCGTTGACGTGTACGAAACAAACCCTCCGCTGCGCGCGGGGTCAAAATGACCCGATAACATCTGAGCACTAACAAACGCGTTACAATTGTTAACGAATGTATATTTTTGTAATAAAGACTTCATACAATACACCCAAATACTTTAAACAGTGAGTGAAACCTTTATTTTGATAGTAATAAAGTTTATAATTCCTTGTTTTAGGTGTTTTGGATAGTTGTCTTGATAACAGGCGCCCCGTGGCGCGGGCCGCGAGTCTTTTGTACCGGTAATTTCCGACCCCTCCGTGCCTAGTAAGTCATTAGACATTGTACTCGTTAGTTCGGATGACGATAATTGGTTTCTTTTTTGTGTATGCATGTGTGTTTTATTGTTGTTGTTCAATCGTTTGTGTGTGTATGAAGGATAAATGCTAATCGTGTTGAAAGATTTTCGATCGATTTATTTGGATGATACGTTTTGGCTACTAAGATATTGAGCCTTTATCTGGCACGCAGATGTCTAGGCAATGTTACCATATTATAAAATCCATAAACAAATTAGGTACTTTTATAACAATAATATGCAAAATAGATTAACTTTTTTTTACAATACATCATAAATATATCGAAATATGATTATGTTCTTAGTAAGAACTAGACAAATATTTTATTTATTTTATTTTGCACGACCTTGCACCAAATGTCAATAATAGATATCCATAATATGAACATGATTTGTCTATGCGGATTTAGCAACCAACATCGCCAAACTAGTTTCGAAATCTAAACAAAACACGCCTTTTCATATCTATTATGATAAACTATTAATAAATATTTATTATAAATAACATTATTTCAACACCACTCATCTATAAACCAATAAATTAACAAAAATATTTTAACCTGCGGCCGCAGTTCTGGGGTCTAATAGACCGTTAATATTTTCCATAAAATATTGGCAAAGCGGGTTGATTGAGCAATAACCGTAAAGCATAGGCCATATACCCGTTAACTGTGTGTTTACATCAATAACAATAAAACTTCGACCATCGACTATTAACATCAATGACGTCATAGTATTTATAGATCGTTATTAAAATCATATTTTTGTAATGCGTTATTTATGGATGACAAGTTTCTTTATTTATTGCATTGCAGATGAGTTGACAGCCCAGCTGGTAAGCGGTTATCGCCACTCAAAGACACAGGCTATGATTCAACAGAAATAATGACAATATAACTTAACTATTGTATCGTATTGACGTATTAATTAAGTATATACACTAGCTATATAGAGCACATCGAATTGTTACGGTACATCAACTAGCAGAATTATAGTGTACTGTGGTAGACCGGAGTGTACCACAGTACACCATCTTACACTTGTCATCCAGTAGTCCGACCACGACAACAGCTCATGTCTAGCATTTGATATCGGAATATCAAACGCTAGAGATGAGCTGTTGTCGTGGTCGGACTACTGGCACAATTACTTAGCTATATTAGATTTGTAAGAGTACTGACTTTCTTTAACTATTCTTAGTCTCCGAAGAGTGAGCGAGATGTAGGTACATCAGACCGACATTTCACCAGCAATTTTCAGCAGCATGTGTTTATAACGCACTTCATAATCATCATCTCGTAATTATATGAATTAAATTGCAGGACGGCAACGGTTGTCGAGGGGCAGTACTAATGAATAGTAACGAACTTCAACATTTAGGTTAGCAACCATGATCTCATAAAGAAGGAGAATATTGCACAACTGAGGCAGAAATTGCTATATCAAAATTATAGAAATATTAATTAGTGAACTATCGGGCTTTAACGTTTAATCATCGAGGGGAAACTTGCATTTATGTATCCTTCAGGATATTTTAGAGGTATGTGATTTGTCGTTTCTAAAAGAAGCGCGCGAAATGAGTTAGAAAAGTACCGAATAACCGATACTATCCGTCACTTGTCAGTACTCATTGACAGTCATTGGTAATTGGTTGTATAGTAATAATAATAATATATCGTTTATTTCTCTCATAAAGGTAATACAGTAGGTAACTGTGGTAACACTTAACATTACAGCTTTAAATATAGGTACCTTTGTGAGAGCTGGAGTCTGAACTAGGTTCAAGACCTGTATGACAGATCTCCAGGCTCTCTCTCCGGTCATTAGTTTAGTTTTACATTTTAGTAATTAACAGATTTTATATTTTAGTTGATAAGAAATGAGAAATTTAACATTAAATCTGTATGTGAATGTGTGTGTTTATGTGTGTGTGGGAGTGTGTTTATATGTGTATTTGTGTGTGAGTGTGTGTATAATGTTTTTATAAAAATATGCATCTGAGTTTGTGTAAGTAAGATAGAATGGTACAAAAGTAAAATATACCCATTGTCTATTTTATTACTTGGATGAAATTTTCGATCTCAGAGTAATCCAATCCCAGTAACCATTTTATAAAATAGTGATTATTATATTAAATAGTGATTATTATAGTTTCAAAATGCTTAACATACTTTGATAAATTTAGGATCAAACAAATAGACTATCAATACGACAGTAATTCTTCCAACGAATTTATTTTCGTCACAAACGCTTCATATATTCTACATTTTTATTGAACCACAGATAATCTAAGTAATATAAATTATATATTAACGTATAATATTAGACATGGTAATCAAAACTGCCCAAAACGACACGGCAACGTCAAAGTTATTTTTTACTATTTTAATTATAAATATTTTTTGTTTAAAGGGCAGGTGTAAGTTGTATATTAGTATGTTATAATATTAATGTTTTATTTTGGCAAGCGAAGACGCGCCCCGCGGTATGTGGGTCTAATCGCGTGGTCTAAGTGATAAGCGTATGGAGAAAAATGTTAGCTTGTATTTTATTTTAAAATTGATGAAAACTAATGTTAATTAGTAGAAACGCAAACATATAAAAGCACTGCATACTTCCTAATGTGATAAATATATAACTTGAGTTTGTGCGAATGCCGGTTCATACCTATTTTATTACCGTAGCTTATTATGTGACCTAAAACATCTAGGTCTATAATAAAAGAATGACACCATCTTCTTTTTGTATGCCACTCTATCACTGAAGACTGACAGTCAATCTTGTAAACAGTTTTGCACTAGACAAAGGTCTGTGTATGTAAACGCTTGTACCACAGATTTGACTTCTATCCGTTCTGCTCTTTACCTTCTTTAACTTATCTTCCATTTTAGAAATATCTATATACACAGATACAGAAAGTCAAAATATTTCATGCTAAAAGCTTACTACAATCGCTAAATTGTGCAATGACATTTATTTACCGATTGTTCGCTCATCAAACTAATGTAACACCTCAGCTAATACATTTATCGTTTGACTCTTGTGCCTTAAGTCCCTACCAACCATGACCCTTCGCTGCCGGCGGGGGTCCGAAAGACCCGCGCTCATCAATTATCGCGAGAGGGCCTCACTCGCCGTAGGATACGTCAACAGGTGCCACGAGACGAAGGTAACTTAATTTACGAAAATATTCACAGTAGCGAGACCCCGGGCTATGTGCAGTGGGCGTTCGAGGGTTAAAAATAAAGATGTAAGTATTTTTATTGAAATGCATATGGCTTGAAATGTAGTGTGAAGGCAGCATTATCTTCTCTTTAATAGCAGACTGGTTTAACTGGGTATCCAAAGACTCTCATTTCCTAGCAGCCTAGCACATGAACGTTTATCTCATGGGTCCAACAGCATACGTGGGATTGCTTGCACAGCTAGCTATCATGAGAACTAGATTTCGAGTCCCAGATCGGGTGGTGTTGCTGCCTTTACTAGGCAAGAAATGTAGAACACAAAATTGGAGAAAGGACAATTTGGCTCAGATAGCTCATTAAGCTATTTTTTTTTTATTAACGAACACAACTACCGCAATTGGAATTATTCCTGTATCGCGGGGGACTTTACAAACATCCAAAGAATGGAGACAAAGAACCCCCAGACTAAGAACAACCATTTATCGATCACACAAATTCTTGACCCGTGTGGGGATGGAAGCCACATCACTCGACGCAGCGGCAGGGGCGAGGCGACCACTTAAACCACTACGACATGTTGTGACATGACAGTTTTAATATTTTAGTAGGCAAGCTTCAAATATAGACTCAATAATACTTTGAGCTCATTCTGCTAAAGAAAAACCAATAATTAAATTGAGTTCGGGTTCTTTGAAATAGCTACTTCAATACAATGAGATGACCAACATATTAAGACTAATATGGTGGTCGTCTCACATGACAATGGCTGCTGAAAAGCAACCAAAACGTCAGAGAAAATGGAAATTTAAATTGTTTAAAAGCTTCAAAACTATCTAAAATTGGGTGCTTTATATAAACCGCGATAAAATCGTAAGTTTAATTTCAATACATAACATTTGCGTAAACGAAAGACAATGCTACATACATACTGTTTTTATTATGTAATCTTCACCGTTAATTTCGACCAGTATACAATGAGTAAGGAGAATTTGAAAGCTGAGTTATTGCTGCTTTGTTAAATAATATATGCAATAATATATGCAGAATAGAACTGCGCTTCATTTCATTCAAATGATTTTCGAAAACAGTTTTGCCAAGGCGACCTACTTTGCATGGTGAAGGATACAGGACACGTAGGTACCTATGTATTACAGTGTAGTCAATACATTATGTGAAATGATGCACATCGCTAATATGAGATATGTTACCGACATACTAAATTACCTATAAAAGAGAGAGGCTGACTGGAACAAGTGACAAAAAACCGAGAGAACCGAGTAATTATCACAAAATAACATAAACATGACAGAGAATATAAATGATAATAGTATCCTTAATTTGGTACAAGTCCATAAATATTGTGTTACCATTATTTTTATTTAAGCTGATCATTACATTCGCGTACGATGTGATTTATGTTGCCGAAGCGAGCCGAAAAGTCCCGATCTGTCGCGGCAATAGATCGTGATTAGGCGCGCGCGCAGCTTGATCACATACCAGGTACGTAGGGCTGCTCACTATAAGTTACATCTGTGGGTGTTTCTTTTTATCTATGACACCATATTTTCGCACCAGTCACGCTGCACGCAGCGAGCGTCTCCCTGTGGCAAATGTTACAAACCGGTAATAGAAGATAGAACACAACAAAATCTGAGACTCCGCGCAAACTGTGTCTAACTAGGTAAATGGCCTTAATAAAAACTCGCAGTTAAACAACCTTGTATTGTATTTCAGTGGTGAGAAGTTTTCAGGGTTTCCAGCAGGTAAGTCAGTGTGATCTTTTTCCCAATTGACCGTTACTGGCAGCACAGGCTGGCAACATGTAAGTGGTACCTCCGATGTTGCAACACCCAAAGGAATCGGTAAGTAATAACCGGTTGCTAGCAGACAGTTCGTATATCTATTACTATCTTAGTAGTACAAAATACGCAATCAAACACATACGTAAGTTTAATTTTTTCGTATTTATAATTTTTTGGAAATAAATATAAAAGAAGTCTTCAGTTTCTCATTCGCTGGTATTTACATTAGTTATGTGACCAACAAACTTACGGCCAGTCTGATATGAACCGTTCATATAAATCCGGCCTAAGAACGGAAACAACACAATCCCAAATAATAATATTATAAATGCGAATGTGAGTTTGTTTATTACACTTTCACGCTTTTACTACTCTACTGATCTTCATGAAATTTCACTTTGTCAGGATACAAGAAGGAGGCGAAGGAAAATGAGGAAGGAGGAGGGTACCTTTTATCAAGAAAAAAGGTAACTAATCTAACTTAACCTAATGTACATCTTCGCCAGCGAAGCTGCGGGCAAAATCTAGTATTCTATCTTCTCCCTAGCATTTATTATTCCCAAGTCACTTGGCTATCTAGTCTAACCGGATTTGACTGGATATCAGATTTTACACGAAGCGACTGCCATCTGACCTCCGCAATACGAAGGCTAACGATACCCTAAGGCTAGACCAGTGTCAGGATATTAGAGAGCACTGACTTCGCAATAAAGACTGCCATAGATATTCATGGCAGCCAGGACCGACGGCTTAACGTGCTCTCCGAGGCACGGAGCAGGCGATAATTGTCAATCAATACGCACATAATTTCGGAAAGTCATATGACTTCCGAAAGTCAGAGCTGCGCGACGTGGGTTCGCACCCGACTGCGTTGCAGTCTGTTGGTCTCCCCACTGAGCTATCGCTGCTTTAAATCTAAGTAGCTAATAAGCTAAAAATCTAGTATTATATTTATAAAAGAAGTTATATCATAGACATAAGTATATACCTATGTACATAATAGAGTACAAGCCTAAACACTTACATAATTATCTCGCTATTTCATTGTGTACAAGTTATTTGTCAATATTTTTGCCATATTATAAAATTTTTATTTACTACATTTTCATATATCAGAATTACTTTAACCAATATAGTAAATATATGTAGTTCCAACTAAACACCACGTAGACAACCCTACCGCCGCAAACAAATTGAGACGTCTGTAATTATTTATCCGGACATCATTAGCCGCAATAACGGATATAATTCTTCCATCGGTTATTGATTTATATCCCACACCGTGGAACATATAGCTGCACACAATATTACATCTATTTATAATAGTACTATACTCTTTTATACGAGATTAGATTACGTAACATTCTTACAGTTTATCTATGATACGATATTAGGCATTGTATACTATAACGTAACTGTACCCGCGGTTATTGTGCCAATATTTATCGTCTACGTATTCCATTTCAAATAAAACAAGCACTAAATGTAATCCAGGCTTATTTTGAATGTGGTTTGATTGTCACCAGGGAAGTATGTATTACTTATCTCAATATCCCTCTAATAACACCCAAACCGTATCCAAATTGGTCCAATCAACAACCCGGGTCTAATAGAACGAAGGACCTTATGACTGGGGGACCAAAAAGGTAGGTAGGTACCTATTTGATTACCTACAACCGTAACTATAGTGCACCTTAATGTGTTCGCTCACGTCAGTTCCAGGTTGTAAATATAAATGCATCAACGTATTGAAACCAAACCGATTAAAGATAATACCTGTAAATCTTTACAAAAACCAATAATTACATAATTATTTCTAGATCGTTTACTACAGATAGAAAAACAGAAGCTCTACAGGAGTTAAGTTAGTTTTTTGTGTAGTAGAGGCTCGCTGATTTCAGCATGAATGGGCGGCTCGACCGTAGAAGGACTACCCTCTCACTGAATATCGACGTGAAATACCAGTATTCCTACTGTTGTGTTTCGTTCGGTAGTGAGAGGAGGCCCAACCACCCTCTTTCCCTCTTTCCGCTCCTTCTCCTTCTCACTTCCTTTCCTAAAGGGTCGGCAACACGCAAGTGATGCCTCTGGTGTTGCAGGCGTCCATAGGCTACGGTGACCACTTACCGTCTGATGGGCCATATGCTGGTTTGCCAAGTTAGACGTAACAAAAAAAAAATTAAGTCAGATATATCTATCTCTATCAGGCTAAACAATCGAATGAGAGGTATTAATTTTGGCGTCAAGCTAGCGTACATTAAAGCATTCTGTCCACGCATTAAGTCCTCTGCTCATATGTTAAAACATGACCAGCAGTCCAAAAGTCAAAGTCAAAAATCATTTATTCATTTAGGTAACAAAGTAACACTTATGATCCAGTTCTATAAGATCATTCGCATAAAAGCATTCTAATGATATCACTTTAGCATACTAAAGGTGTCTATTTTTAATAAGACGGCAACACGCACGAGCAATATTTCAGAACAAACATTTTATATTCCAAAATATTTACAGACATTAAATATTCATTCAACTCTTTAAAGTTTAGTGCTCCATAAATATCTTGGGACAACTAATAAATTATAATTTACAATTGTTTATATTACATTTTGTGAGGAACAGAGCTCGCATTGTTTCCAACATGGCTTGCCACAAAGAGCCTCTATTTTACTGCATTTTGGGCCAAACTAGACCAGTCATTGCCACCTATTGTACAAAAAAATATATTATGTGCTATTGTTCATTGTCTGGGTGTTATAGCTTAATGTTACTTACAGTTTATAATATATTATAATTATATTAGTAATTTCTACTAATATTTTTTGATTTGTCTATTTTATAATAAACTTTATATTGTTATTTATACCTCGATGGCATAGTGATTAGTGTAACTGACTACCACGCCTGAATTCGCGGGTTCGATTCCCGTACAAGTCAAACATTTGTGTGCATGAGCATGGATGTTTGTCTTGGTCTGGATGTTTCTATGTATAATATGTATGTATTTACAAATAAAAAGTATATATGTATGTTTATCCATTGTCTAGTACCCACAGTACACACAGCGAAACATCAACCTAGACTGTTTGGACTGTGAACTATTAGAAGTTGAACGCTGCGAATCGTGCGAGAGAGTGCGTTATATTTTTGTTACGCTAGACCTTACCATTACATAGATACCACTATGAACCTTTCAGACAATTCTCTATTTTGTATGTAGCGAAGTTATGCGTAGATATATGTATAGAATGTCTAACTTGATGTGTAGGCGTGTGTACAAGCTCTGCTTAGTTTGGGCTAGATGATGTTGTGTGTATGTGATAGAATATATATTATTATTATATGTATAGTTGTTTACTAGACATAGAATTTTGGTTAATAAATACATATAGGTAATATAATATTGTAGCGACACAGTTTTTGCTCAATGGAGATATTTTTTTTAAAGTCATTTAGTTATACTTTTTAAAAGGGTACAAAACAACGTTTTTAGGATTTATGTCCGTCTATTTGTTAGTTCATCATAAACATAAACCTAGCTTAACAGATTAGTATGAGGATTTTTATTTTGATAGCCTGAAGTTCAACTTGAAATGTTAATAACACAATAGAAATGGCTATTATGATGCAAAGTGTAATCCACATGATATACACAAATAATTCAAAAGAAAGTTAAATAAATGAAATCATCAATATATAATTCAGAATATAGAAAAGTAGTTTTATATAATCTGGCACAATTATTATAGTGCGATTATTAACCTGCTGTATTATTTTTCTTTTATCGAGACGTACGACGTGACACACGCCTTTTTGCTACACAAAACAGAATATTCCCTATATTTCTTCCAGCACGTCCATCGCAGCTTACTAAACAAAAAACAATGCACATCAGAATTAGAAACTTTGTTTGTATATAGTTTACTGGCATCATATATTAGCCTTGTTTCTCCACCCTGCAGTTTTATGGTGTCCCTGAATGGTGACAATATACAATAGTACTACGGCCCTCTATACTATATTATTCGACACAATGTCTTTCTTAATTTGTTTTGGTTGTGAAGTAAAGTCTTATTGTTTAAATGATTTGTTGCATTGATTTGAACATTTTTGTACAAAATCTACGGGAGATTTGTTAGTGAAATTTGTTTTGAATATTTGTTGTCCAGGCAGGGATGTTTAAAAAAATTTGCTGACAAGTTGAATGTGAATAATATATCTAAGAACATTGATGTCTTCGTATCGTGAGTGATTTTATTTGTCTAAATTATGTATATGGAATCACTCTTCACAAAACGAGATCGAGCCTAGTATCGCCCTTTTCAAATATGTACCTAAAAGTAATATACGTAGGTAAATTTATGAGTCAAATATTTATGCACCGGTATGGAAGAAGTACCGGTATTGAACATAAGGACCTACTCTATAATGCTTTCTTAGATACACCTTATATTAAATTATATTAATAAGCAATATTTTATTGGCGAGATTAAATTACAGCTATAATATAAGAAATCAATATTTATTCAAAATCTTCTCACGTCGACACTATTGGCTTTACGCGCTCTAAAACCGTAAAGTTCCTGAATAAAATCATAAAAGGTAACCGTAAAACCAGACTTTTACAGTCACTATAAATCAGTGAGGGGACAAAACTTTGTTTTTATGCGTAAATAAAGTTTTTTCGAGTCAGTTTATATGTATTGTTAGATGTAGCTATAAAACGTATTGATAATTAAAACGATAAAATGAATGAAACAGCGCAAAATAAAAATAAATCATTGATTTCAAAAATATATATTTAAACGTATGTAATAATATGTAAATATATAAAATAAATATATGTGTCTAGTATTATATATGCGACATCAAGCAATAATAAAATAAAATATTAGCATCGAGAATGTCGCTAATATCCTAATGAGGTGTGCCATAGTGAATAAACATGTGATGTGGGCACTAACAGATCTCTTTAATAACAGTCCTTATTATAAATGCATATAGCAAAGAAAATGCATACAAAACAATCTCTTTCTAGTTTGTCACCTATTCATAAATTAAAACCTGTTTAACCAAAAAGTTCCATTACACTTCTTCGCTCGCTTTTTTTTGGCGCTCCTATCAATCCCGTGCCATCAACTCAACATCAACTAACATTCGAAAATCAATCCGTCACCTTTCGTTCGTAGAAAACACGCAAAGGCAACACCCATTGAGCCTTATCCGCACAGGTGGGGCACCGGGCGTTTTGTTCTAGCGCTAAACAATGATAAACAAGCATTAGGAGAGCATTGAGAGCCACTGTGCGGACAATACGACCACGTCGCACAATTGACTAGAAATAATGACGAGATTTTGTTTGTACGCAGGGTGTAGTGACGCAGATTTTCAAAATATCTCTACATACTATACTATTTATTTGTTTGGTATGATAAAAAGAAACTATGTTTAATTTTAATGAAGAAATAACAACTAGAACTAGAACAATATTTTTATGTATATTCAAAACCATATCAACATCTATAAAGTAAAACCAAATATATATCCACTTTTTATCTTTTTAGTATCTTGAATTTGTCCTAGACAAATATGCTATTTTATGGTTTATTATATTTTATACATAAAAGATAAGAAAATGCGTCTTCAAAAATGTATAATTACTTTACTGCAATAATTTTCACTCAATCATTTGCCATCAATGCAAAGCTAGCAAAGCTCAACATAATTACTTCAAATTCAAGAGGTCTAACAATACAATTCCAGCAAAATCCGCACAGTGAGTTGTCCAACCCCGCATTTTACACCACCCCTATACAATGAGGAATAACGGCTCCCAAGGCCAGGAGAACTGCAACCGCGCAGTAGCACCCACGAGGAGTGATGGATAGCTTCACCGTTCAACTACTTAAACAACTGCAGAGCCCACAATAGCTGAGCAGCGGGCGACTAAAGACAATAGCCAATGTGACAAAACGCCCCACGACAACGAGTCTCTGTCAAAATTCAAGGAAATTGCGGAGTTTAGAAATGTTAAGAGTAATTTATGGAACTGCGCAACAACTGTTTTGTTTGGATTGTATGTCATTAGATATTGATTTAATGAGGTGAGCTCTCTTGGAATAATCAATACAAAATAGATATACACTCGAAGCTTGAGACACGCTTGAGACGGATCTACTCAACATGCAAAAATACAATCTAAATAATATTGTAAACTATGAATGGTAACAAACAATTAAATATATTATTACTGTTCAGTATTATTGAACATATTATCCACCATGTTAAAGTTAACTGTGTCAAAGTATATAAAGTTATGAATGCAAATGTAAAATAAAAATTTAAATGAAGATTAAATTTTATTTTATATTATAAGTACTAGCTGTTACCTGCGACTTCGTCCCCGTTGATTTTAACTAAAAAGTGTTTGTCTCCGCGGAACCCTATTTTTTTTCTAAAATCAAAGTAGCCTAAGTTACTCCTTATAACATCAGCTATCTGCCAGTGAAAGTCCCGTCAAAATCGGTTCAGCCGTTTCGGAGATTAGCCGGAATAAACAGACAGACAAACAGACAAAAATTTTAAAAATAGATGTTTTCGTATAGGTACCTTATATACTTTCATATGCATTAGATAAAAGACTGTTATTTTGACATTACAAACAGACACTTCAATTTTATTTATTTGTATAGATAATATGATAAATGAGAATGTGAGTTTGTTTATTTGTTACGCTTTCCCGCCCTAACTACTCGACCGACCATAATGAAATTTCGCATACACGCTATCAGGGGTACACGAAAGGACATAGGGTACCTTTCATCCAGAAAAATGTACTGTTATTAAACTAACCTAACCTAACCTTACAAAAGCGAAGCCGTGGGCAAAGTCTAGTATTTAATAAGTATCCTGAGCTGAACGTCAAAAATCGAATCAAGAGATCTAAATCTGAATGTGCAAATATAACCTGACGTTGTTATGAAATAAGTTTAATAATGCCTTCCGTCTCAAATTCTCTTATGGACACAATGCACCTACAACTCCATAAAATCAAACAACTGTATTCCCAAACCGCAGTGACCATTGATCTGAATTACGACACCACTGCTAATATAGCCAGCAGCAATTTGTCACTCCCACGCAACAAAAACTTGTTAATATTTTGAAAACGGGCACCATTTCATTAATTATATTTAGGCCTTACGTTATTTGTAACGTCTCAATAAGCAACAAAAAAGCTCTTGATTATCTATTAAAGATATTTAATAGCCAAAACTTACATTAAGTCCGTGTGATTTATAACGCTCTCCGTATATTAAACGATCGAATTTACATAATCTGTTCATTACTATAAAATAATATTTTTTTAATTTGCAACATTTCATAAAAATATTTGATGAATGGCGCGGAAATGTAATAACTTAAGATGGTGACGACGACGAGCTATGTTATTATAAAATGCTATGTATTCGATCTACTTTTTTAACCTTGTTTCAATAAAGAATTGGTTTTATCCTAGATTGAATGTCATTTCAATTCATATGTTGTTTTTCTTATGATTACTGTGCAATAAACGTAAATTAATTTAAAGATTAAAAGGTTTAGTTTCACCTACGGCACAAACATTACTTAGGCGACACACACACAAAAACCCAATCTTATATTGTACAATCTCATCTCGTCACAAGATTGTCTCCCTATAGGCAATCAAAGTGTATTTTTCTTTTTAACATGTATAAAATAGACAATACGTTTATTAGTGATATGGCAATCACGTGTGCAACAAACAAAGACACACAAATATGTGACAGGAAGAAAGATTACGGCACTCTATCAAGCGATCTGACAACAGAGTTGAATTCCTACGATTTGTCCCGTCATTGTCCCTCGTAAAACTTGGGACAAAGCGGGAAGAAGCGTGTAATGCTGCTCATAAAACAATAAACCACCCACTGGACTTATAGTCTGCGTTTTGAACGCGCGCAGCATGAACCGAACGAGCCTATTGTCAGCTGTCAAAAGCGTCATAAAATGGCGCGAGCTAAAAAGCGCGCCAATTCTGACGTTTAGATGTACTTTATAAACACGTAATTTTTTATGAAAATAAAGGCCAAATTCACGCTTTAGTTTTTTGTTTGATGGTAAATTGATTTGAAGTGTAATTATAAATCGGTAGAACGTTGACCTTGTTGCTGGAAAGGCAGTCATACCTAACTAATAAAGAACTTACACTTGACGCACTTTGACAGCAATTAGACAGATTAATTAAGTGTGTTTATAACTGTTTATTATACAAATAAGAAAACAACTTAATGACGCACAATATTATATTTAAAATTTAAATTCGAGCTAACAGCCTCGCTAATAATTTTATTGGGTACTTTTACAACAATATACGTAATAACTTAAGATGACGTGACAATGGATGTTTTTGAGAGTACCTACATACATAATATATTATGTCAATGAAAGGTACCTTTATAGACAATTGGTAGGTCCATAGAACGATTTAAAATAATCCAAGTCGCCAAGTTGACGTCATTCGATAAAATCATTATATTTACTAGCATGTTCCCGCGGCCTCGCTTGCGTAAAAGTAAAGTAGGTTAGGTTATGTAAGAAACGGAATTTGTTTAAATAAAATATAGGCTATATTATCGGTAATAACAGGTATAACTTCCTAATAGTGAAAGCTTTCAGTTCAAACGTTACAAACAAACAAACAAAAAATCAAAACATTCCTCTGCCTAATATTAGTGTAGATATAGTATAGATAAATTAATTTTAAAATACTGAACGTCTTCTTCATTAATAATAATAATAAATATTTATTGCAGACCAGGGTCCATAAAGTGTTAGTAACAGACAAAATACTTAACCTAGTGTTAGTAACATATCAATTTTACACATAATATTATGAGACAGGCCCGGTTTCTGGACACTGTCTACGTCGTGTGCAGTCGTATCCAGCGTCCCAAAATCGGACTGTCCCACCGATCACACAATGTGCTTAATAAGCTGTGTGAGCTACCACGCATTCTGCGTAGCAGGGAAGCACACTGTTTGCGGATAATGGCATGAAAACCATCTACTTCTTCATTCTTGCCTCCGCAAACATCCCAGAAGCGCTGCAATAGCGGGGCAGCCCAGCCAGCATCCTGAACGCGTTATTATATTGAACACGCAGAGCGCTGTAAGACCTCTGCGTATCGTGAACCCACAGACTGCACGTGTAGAATGTCTGACAGTAGGCTCTAAAAAGAGTTATTTTGACATCTTTGGTACACCGTGCAAACCTACGGATCAACATATTACACCGGACTGCCAGCGCCCTGCGCTCCCGTTCAATGTCCATGTTGTCATTAAGCTCTTCGGTGACCCAGTGACCCAGGTATTTAAACTCAGTGACTCTTTTTAGCGGAGTGTTATAAATTGAAACCTGTGGCACGTTCGAGTAACATTTGGTGCCCGCCTTGAACACAAGTAACTCACTCTTTTTGGCATTATACCTAAGCCCATGGGTCACCGCATAAGCTTCACACATCCTTAGGAGCCGTCTAAGCCCGCTGATCATTGAATCGTTAATTATGACAAACCTTACACTCCTCCGTTCGCGTATTATGCTTAAAAATGTATACAAAATTCTCTCTTCGTGTATAAATAATTTAAGTATAGATAAGTAGCTGACCTCAATGGTTTCATCCAGTTTATGATGACTACTCTGCTGCCGTGGCTCGTTACGTATTATTATATTATTACTTATTATGTATATCCTACATCCTTCCACAAAAAACGGCCTACCTAATAATCCCCTTTCCTATCCAGAACAACGCGTGCTGGGCTCAGATGCCATCCTTACATGGTAGAGTCGATTAGAGCGCGTACCAACAAGTTTGGGTCTTCATACCTCTGCCGAACAACCAAGACATGGAATTCTCTGCCAAGGCACGTGTTTCCTTCTTCCTTCAATCCTGGGTCCTTTAAGCGGGGAGTGTAAAAGCACCTTATCAGGCCGTCAAAGTAGAGACCTCAACATGGTACTAATTTTGTAAACAAAATTTTATTGTAAACTTGGCGATTAAGAAGAGAGGCCATGAATTTCTTGCCCGTTCTTCTCATGAGCCCTACACCCTTGCTTTGCTGAACGCGGCAGTAAATGTATATTCACAGAAAAATTTTGTGTAGCTTTGACATTCACAAGTGTTACCTTGTAACCTAACTTGAATAAATTTATTTTTGATTTTGTACAAAAAGTATTTTAAATCGGTCTGGCTGTTCCCAAGGTTACCTCTTACATCCAAACTTACAAACTTTTCTTCTTTATAATATTAGTATAGACTAATCTATAGCAATCTATGAAATGCCGCTACCGAAAGAACGTTCAAATACTAACCTCGTAAGTGGATACATAATACATTAAAATAATTTAGATTTAAATAACAAAAATACTACACTTATATTACAAAACAGTTCTACTTTCGAGCAACATTTAATCAAACAAGATGTCGATCATTTATCAAACGGAGATGATAAGGATCTATTTAGTTTACTAATGAATTGATAATCATCTCTAGACATAAAGTGTTTCACAATTACACACATTAAAACAACTTTAGAAAAATAACCTACACAGAATGGTTTAGCATGGACCTACACAGAATGGTTTAGCATCGAAAAAGGTGTTAGACAAGGATGTGTAGCGCCACCTTGGCTGTTTAACCTATACATGGACAATTGTTTGAAAGATTTAAAAGATTGTGAATGGGGATTAAGAATAAATGACTTACTTGTCAAATGTCTTCTTTATGCCGATGACCAAGTAATACTTGCGTCATCAGCAGAAGAGTTGCAGGCGATAGTAACTATTATGCATGGTGCTTTTGAGAGTAAAGGAATGAGAATAAATGTAAGCAAGACGAAAGTAATGGTATTTGAAAAGAAAGAGTGCGTGACGATGTATAATATTATGATTGATGGAGAAAAATTGGAGCAAGTGAAAGAGTTTGTATATTTGGGTACTTTGTTTACAAGGGATGGTAAACATGAGGGAGATATTGAAAGGAGAACGATTGCTGGCAACAAAGTGAATAGAGCTCTACACGCTTTTATGAACAGTCGAAATGTAACCGAAAAGGCACGTTTGGCTGTCCATAGAGGACTATTAGTGCCCACACTTATGTATGGAAGTGAAAGTTGGGTATGGCAAAAGAAGCATGAGAGCAGAATAAATGCTGTAGAAATGAGAGCGTTGAGAAGCATATGTGGTGTGACTCTGAAAGATGGAATAAGAAATAGTGTGATTAGATAGAGATGCGGCATGAAAGTGGATATAGTTACAAGAATAGAAAAGGGTATGTTAAGCTGGTTTGGACATGTAGAAAGAATGGACGAGGAAAGACTGACTAAGAAAGTTTATAAGGCTAGTGTGAATGGAACAGTCGCAAGAGGATAACCTAGACGAACGTTTCTCGATCAGATCGGCGGCGTTCTGGACAAAGGCCAGGTTAAGAGCTCCTTGAACCGACGGGCGTGTATGAGGAATGTGATCAAAGTGAATGAAGCCAGAGAAGTGTGTCAGGATCGTAGCAAATGGAAATCCGTAGTCTATGCCTACCCCTCTGGGAAACAGGCGTGAATCTATGTATGTATGTAGAAAAATAATAATTGGTAAGATTAATGTATTAAAAAATATTTTAGATATAAGATAAAATCTAATAATTATAAAGTTTATTTGCAACCAAATATGTATCATACAATATACATCATAATGTTGACTAAGTAACAACCTGAATTCCAGGGTACAGTGACTTCACGATATCTTAGTGCTTAGTTTAACATTTATGTTACTTATAGAAAAGGAATGTATGTGGATAGGCATAGAACTAAGTTTATGAAGCTCAGACTCCTAAACTATGTAAAACCTGTATCTTAGGAATCAGTAGCTTCTACCGTAAATTGTGGCTAAAATACAGTTAACTAATAATTACATTCGCATATAAGAATTAATTAAAAATTTAAAAAGCTCCCGACACAAAATAATAAAAATAGTATGAACGTAAAAAGCCTAAAACAAGTTAAAAAAAATAGCCACAAATACAACAAAAAAGGTATAAACGTGAAACCCTATAAAAAGAAAAAATTACCTTGAAATTATGACCCTGCGTAAGTACGTATGAAATTTTTTGATTAAATGTTGTCGCATCGGGGGACCGCTCTTTACCTATAAAAACACCTACCTAAATAAAATGATATTAAAATTACAACGAAAATGTTAAAGTAAGTATTAAGAATTACAAGTGAACCTACTTAAATCGGTTCATCTGTTCGGGAGCTACGATGCCACAAACAGACACACACACACACACACACACACACACACACACACACACACTCACACACACAGACACGTCAAACTTGTAACACCCCGTCGTTTTTGCGTCAGGGGTTAAAAAAGGCAATTAGCATATAAAGGTACAAATTAAAATCACAAAATAAGAATTAATTAGAAATATATATAAATCAATTATATATAAGATGCTAAGAGGCTCTTGGTCTTCCTCTTTAACATGTAAATATAGTCTCACACCTTTATTACCGAAGAGATAAACATAGGTATATTACATCCACAATTCGCTACCTAAGGGTTTAGGGCCTACGTAATGGAGGACGACACGGTTACTGTTTGGACAAACTGAAACTCCGTACTGCTTCTAAAAATTTCTTAACGGTATATCCCAATAACACTACCTGACCCAAACACCGAACCCGAACAGCAGTCGCATACACTTTCACTGCGCCACCGAATCAGTCTTTTTTAGATAGTCCCCTTATTTTAATTAACTGTTCTTTTATGTACTATTCTTGTGTTAATATTCTATGCGACTGATGCATTCGACTATATCTATACTAATATTATAAAGCTGAAGAGTTTGTTTGTTTGTTTGAACGCGCTAACCTCAGGAACTACGGGTTCAATTTGAAAATTCTTTTAGTGTTGGATAGCGTATTTATACATGTAACATCACGCTATGACCCACAGGGGCGGCGCAGTAACGATAAACGCAGGTCCGCGGGCACATCTAGTCTTAAATAACAGCAGTTAAGTTTCTATGTACCTATATTAAAATCAGGCTTTATTTTAAAATTTTGTGGTAATTCATAATCATAAAGAAGCTCGATTTAGTATCTAATCTATAGGTAAGTATACAATTTAGGAAAAGTATGATAATTGAAGACCCTCGCATTAATTTCCATAGTCTATATCCTATGTTACACTACCTAATTATTACAAAAAAGGTACTAAGTGAGAGGCAGAGGCAGTAGCAATAACAATATAAAATAATATAATCCACAAATGACAGACAAAAATGTATTTTGCCCGCGTACTTTTGAAAACCAATCAAAATAACTACTTTCTTCCCACAAAAAGTTATAAAAAGTGCCATAACTTGATATGGACTTCTTTCGATCTTAATTTAGCCATTCCCATAAACGAACTCCCACAAATGAACTCATCATGTCGATATCGTTTAAATCTTAAATCTTATATTTAGTATCTTACATTTCAACAACAATATTGATGTACGGTATCAGATAAATCTATTATGTGGCGGGGAGGCGATTATTATTATTTTAATGTTATTATATATTATTATACAAATTATAATAATCTCGGAGGCCATATTTATGACCGTATTAATCCCTTTTGATACGCCGCTTATGAGATTAGGCGCAGCGTGCACTGCGACGATACTGTTCCACTGCTGTTACGATGTATCCAGTTGTTAAATAAATATAATATACTAGTTTTTGCTCGCGGTTTCGCTCGCGTTTATGTACAGGAACAGTAATTGTTCTGTATGAACTGTACACTACGTAAACTTGTCAACGTGTATGCGAAAATCATGACAATCGGTTGAGTAAGTTAAGTAAAGCGTGACAAACAAACAAACTTACATTTGCATTTATAATTTTATAGTTAAAAAAGAAAGAAGAAAGAAAACATACTTTATTTCTAAAAAACACGAAATGTTTCACAATATCATGTATGTAAATTTTTTAAGACATATTTAATAAACATTACTTAACACATATTTAATAAACATTACTTAACAGTGACAGCCCTGCGCCACAAATGCCACGTTTCAAAAGTTTTGGTCACCCGCTTACGCTACGAGATTGCCATGAAGGTATAGATAAACATTGCTTATCAATACCTTCATGGAGAATGGAGAACGTATACGTATATACATACGCTTTCGTCTACATATCTACGTCATACACCTACATTTCGTCAGCTATGTTTATAGGGCACGTAATACAGCGCGAAAGTCTGCCAACCCGCACTGGGCCAGCGTGGTGGACTATGGCCTAACCCTTCTCACACTGAGAAGAGGCCTGTGCCCAGCAGTAGGACACTTTAATACAGGGCTGATATTATAATACAACGCCAGCCTATTGCTTTTGTACCGAACACATTTTCAGACTACGTGTTGCTACTAAAAAATGGTTACCAGGAAAACCAATAACACTTTCTTTCCCAAGAAATCTACACCAACTAACTCGTTACTAGTTAGCTGGTTCACCTTGCTTTCCGCTAATCGTCGCCTGACTGACAAGTGTCTAAATGTAATGAAATGAAGGCGTGAATTATTGAATTAATTATTTTAATATGAGTTCTTACTTAGCATATTTGAACAGTAGCTGTCTCGCTTAATACTACCGGAACCGTATATAATACATACATATATTATCTATATTAATCGTACTTATGAAATTACTATTAATAAACCCATTGACTTTGACAAGGCAAGGCAAGATACAAAGCATCAGTAACGTCAATATCTCCTAAAAGATGCGAAGAAGCTGCAGACAACTTGAAAACTTCCGTAGAAGAAGCTCTTATGACAGTCGTATCTTTCATCATGGCATGGACTAGCTCATACTATATCCCTGAAATTTACGTAGGCATGATTAAAGGTCCATGTTAGTATGTTTATAAGCGTACCGGAATAGAAAGCGAGTCTATAACGTCTACAGAACACAATTCGATACTGCGTGTTGTTACTGAAAATAGCCCAACATAAATTCAATAACACCAAAACTGCCCTCCCGGGTATAAAAACTGCAAGGCAATTTCTAATTGCTATGCCATGGAACTAACGGCAGACATTTTGTTAATTTTAGTAATTGTATTAATACGTAGGTACTTCAATCACTGAAGAGCTACATACAAATTCACTTCTAAACTTACCTTACTTAATAAAAAGCCAACAAAAGCTATCTTCCTCTCTGTATCCGTTCACCCTTCTGAGGTGTAAGCAGCGTGATATACGCGGGGATATATCGGCGACAATTTATTTAGACGAGAAACCCTTGCTTCCTCACATGAACATCATCACTGAAAAACCAATCTTAAGTTTGATGTAACAAAGTTCAATATCGTTGGACATACAAGCAATGGTACGTATTAAAATGTTTTCAAAGTTGAATTCAATCTTATTAGTAATGAATTAAAGCTGATATTAGAGTGCGAAGTTTTTCAAAGGCTTTCCGTACGTAGTAGGCACCGTGCTGAGCCGAGATGATTGCAAAACGAATAAATAATTCGCTCATGAAGGTGCGCGCACATATTACATGTCACACCACTATAATTGCGTTTATTTTTAAACAGCGAGTAAATTATTATAAATCTTTAATGAAAATGGCGAAATCTTATTACAATAAATGCCTCCTTGCATCAACGGCGTTACCGTGAGCAACGAAAGTCTTGATTTTGGGGTAACGGATCCATTCTGGAGCTGAGTGCAGTATCTGGCATAAAGCAGATTAATTTGCCATTACACTGTAATGTTGGGGATTTTTTAGCAGACCAGACTGCAGAGGCAGGGTCGCCATGTAATGTTGGGGATTTTTGGCTATCAATAAATAGACAACCACTTCTATAGAAAGCCGTATATTGCATTAAATGAATTATACAGTACAGTGCGCATTAGCGTAAACTACAAACTAAGCATATTATTTGATACTTACAAAATAAAAGAGCATACCTATTACATATTCTAAAGTAAAGAAGCTTACACTCTTATAGACACACTTCAACACAAAGATAGCTTTTCTATCGAACAATCGTATGAACAGCATGATGGTAAGCAATTTTACCATAAGGACGCTTGAAATACCAGATTTATTGCGGTACGGACGGTATTATTATTATTACGGTATTATATTACTTTCTTAATACTTGACTTCTAGGCGGTGAATTATAAGATGTCACATGCACTAGACTTTAACTTAAACCTCAAAAAAAACAACCGTCGAAGTCGAAACAGCATTCAATTTTCTGCAGTATGTACCTAGATATTGCGTGACGCGTGTACAAACAGAGAAAAAGACAGACTGACAATTTATTTTATTTTATGAATCATGGTATCATATTGCGGCGGCTTTCAGAAAGGAAGAAGAATTTGAACAAATCTCAGGACCAGAACTGAGCAATTAATATATATTAGTACTTCTGTACTGCCTTGATTAAAAATGTGTATTTTGATGTATACCTACGGTTAATAGGGTTTTCAGGATCATTAAGTAGATGTTACCCAGCAATGAATTTTGTCACTTTCGCAGCTCAGCGTGCCTTGATGTAACAAGTCGTCATTCTGGTAGCATAACAACGATTAAACTTCCTCTGGTCACCTCTGATAAGCACAGCGCCTGCATAAGGAGCCTGGATAGTGAAAACACTACAGTAACAGTACAAAAGCTTGTATCTTGTATGGTTTCGATGTTTGTATGATAAAGGTACTTATCCTGTGGAGTTGATTTAGTTTGCACGAAATCCTAGGTCTAGGCGAGAATAACTCTGTATCCTACCTCTATAATCTCTGATTCGCGCATTCCCTTTCTCTCTCTTTTTTGGCTCTCTGTTCTTTAAAAAGGTTTTAGTTACGACTAGTAAATGTGTAAGTTACTTGTTGTTGCTACTAACCATAAACTTAACTGAACCGGTATTGGTTTTGCTCGGCGGCGGTCCCTCTCTCGGAGTATCTGTATACCAATATTACGTTAGTATAACTTACTTTGTTTGCTAAAAGAAGGACAAATCAACAGACACTTGCCCATTTCCAGATATAGGACAGATTTTCGTAATCACGGACATATTTTATTTATTTTATACACGTAGCTGTTTGACATATGCCACCTGACATCCAAAAAAATCTTTGTTCTCAAACACACAAAACATCAAATCACCATTTATTTAAATTTGCAATAAAAGCATTCCTTATATAATTAAGTCTGACGTATACACATCGGTGTCGAGATTCCAAGTTCCAAAGCACAAACCCGTTCGAGAGGAAGTTGTAACCCGACGCGTTTCCGACGCACGTCGTAGGCGGGGGGTTAGCTCGACATCAAACGCGCCGCCGCACGGCCACGCCCACTCCGCCTTGTGCACACACACCGCCAACCCTTTCACCGCGCGATGTTGTTAACAAATAATATGTTTCTTTTGTTTACTTTACTTTAGTGAGATTACGTGGGTATACTTACATATAACTATATTGTGTGATGTCAACGTCAAGCAGTACGCGCTTGGAATGACTTTTACATAATATGTGTTATACAGATGTGACAGAAATATAACTCCAACTGTCTTTTACTATTCGTTTCGTTTAGAAACTCGTAAGTACACATACTACCATATCAAGGAAGGCTCAAAAACGAAACCTTACAGAAAGATAATTACGTATTTTTTGTAACCCTCTCTTAAAATGTTATTTGTTGTGAAAATCAGCGTTGCAATATTCAAATACAGCACCATGTGCTGTGATAATGATTCTTATCGGTCTCAACTTGACACAACATATTTTCGACTTTTTCTTTGTTTAACCTATTTTAAGTTTCCCTAGCCAGGCTGTTTGATGGATTTAAATAGTGTCCTTGATTTTCTTGTAAGTCTCCTCATAGACTCAACCTTTTGCCTGAACTTACCAACTAACATAAATTTAACTAGCCTCTTTGACGTTCATAAGTGTTAGATACTGTATGACCTAAATGAATTAACGATTTTTGACTTTAACTATAAGTTTCTTAGCGTGTCTACCAAAAAGGTGTCACTAAAATGGTACTATAGTAGTTATGAGGATGTTCCGAGAGTCAATTAATTGACCCCACAATAGAAGCAGATGTCATTATAACACAATTACGTGTGTGTAAGTTGAACGTCTTATTGACCTCGCGCCAATTAAGGCCCGCGCTCACCGCTCACGCGACCCGCTAATGTTTTCAATTTGAATATTGCTTTTAGTCTATTTTCTTGAAGTGTAGAATAAATGCTTTTCCAGTTTGACTTGATATGAGTCCACCGATGGCGTAGTGGTTTAAGTGGTCGCCTCACCACTGCCGCCACGCTAAGTGTGGGTTCGATCCCCACACGGGACAAAGGAGATGACCAATTTCTTGTGTGATTCAAAAATGCTTGTTCCGAGTCTGCGTGTTCTTTGTGTCCGTTGTTTGAATGTTTGTAAAGTTCCCCGCGATACAGGAATTATTTCTAGTGCGAGAATTGTCATTTCAACAGAAAAAAAGTTATGTAAGTAATGAGGGAGAAAATATGCTTTTCCAAAATCACTGCGGAATAGATAGCGATAATACAAGGGAAAATCGTAGCAGCGTTTGTGAAAAACCATATTTATTCTATAATTTTAATTACAATTATAATTTCAAGACATCTCCCGTATGGATCATATAATTTCGGCCTTGTATGGATCATATAAAGTCGGCCTTGATGGCGTAGTGGTTAGTGTAACCGACTGCCACGCCTGAGATCGCGGCTTCGATTCCCGCACAAGTCAAACATTTGTGTGAATGAACATGGATGCATGTCTTGGTCTGGGTGTTTCTATGTATAATATGTATGTATTTACAAAAAAAATAAAGTATATATGTATGTTTATCCATTGTCTAGTATCCATAGTACAAACTCTGCTTAGTTTGGGCTAGATGGTGTTGTGTGTGATAGAATATTATTATTATAGCTTCACGGGGATATCCCCGAAGGGATAGGCATATATACGCCCACATTTGAAGAGCAATGGTATAGTCCTATGTAATAGGGGGCGAGCTGAGCCGTTTGCGGGGAACATTTCCAAACAGCCTGCTGCTACCGAGAACTTCTAGAATGGAAACCCAATAATACTTTGCCCGATCCGGGAGTCAAACCTACAACATGTACAACAGTCGCATAAACATGTCACTGCGCCACCAAACCAGTGCCGATAAATCAATCAATAAGTTTTTATATCACTCCCGCGGCTGTCAAAACTTAGACTTATGACGAATAGATGGAATATTCATTAACAAACATTCGGTATCTATCTTTTATAAAAACTGAAAAGCTTTGATAGAGCTCCGCCGGGCGCCGCCGCTGCACGCGGTGTAGGATTACTTAAGTCATTGTTGTCGAACTATTCAGGGGAATTATGTTAAGGAACATATGAAATATTGTCTTTTCATGTTCTTCAATAAGGTTACCCTTCAGTAAGACACTGTTAACCGAGTTATAAGCATCTGTGATATGAAAAAATCAGTAATGATAATATCAGCCGTGTATTACACTGTCCCAGTGCTGGGGACGGGCCTCTTTTCAGTGTGAGAAGCGTGAAGCCATTTTAATAATAATAATAATAAATTTATTTGCATAAAATGTGGTGGATACAAAGATGACAAAAATAACAAACAGCACAAAACACATTTCGCCATATTACAATAGCATGCAAATATTGAATGAGGACAATTTGTAGAATTCTAGTAAGGTTTCATTTACACAATTTAATATTTATTACTTAACATAAAGTATTTCTAAAATGATAAGACCCTGAGGAAAATTTTTTTTTAGAAATTCGTTAACAGAATAAAAACTTTCTTCCATCAGCCATTTTTTTTTAGTGCAGGGCAAAATTTATTGTACGGTAGTTTTACTATATCTTCAAAAGAGCAGCGATAGCTCAGTGGGGAGACCAACAGACTGCAATGCAGAGGGTCTCGGGTTCGAACCCACGTCGCGCACCTCTGACTTTCGGAAGTTATATGACTTTTCGAAATTAAGTGCGTATTGATTGACAATTATCGCCTGCTCCGTGCCTCGGAGAGCACGTTAAACCGTCGGTCCCGGGTGCCATGAACATCTATGGCAGTCGTTATTGGGAGAGTGTCGACACAAAAGATCCCACTGGGTCGAAGTGTCGCCGGTCTGCACTGACTGGCCCCCAGATAAGATAAGATACTATATCTTCAGGTATCGCGTTAAAAATAAATGGTGCCATATACACACAACTTACTCTAAACATCTCTAATCGAGGTATGGGCATTTTTAAATAGTTATGGTTAATTTTACGCTTATTTTTATTATCTTTAACTTCCAACAATTCTAAATTACATTTAACAAATTTCGCTACTTCATAAATGTATATACTAGGCACAGTTAAAAGACTTTCTGCTTTAAATATTTGCCTACATGAGTCAGACCACTGCATAGTATATATTGCACGGATGCATTTTTTCTGAGCTATAAATACCCGGGTCATTTCTGATGAGTAGCCCCAAACTAATATACCATAACGAATTATCGAGCAAACGTATGCATGGTAAACCAACAATGCTGATTGCCTTGAAGCCACATCCTTAACCTTTCTTAAGGCAAAAACATTTATTTTTTTTTTGCAAACGCTATCTATATGTGGTTTCCATGTAAGATGTTCGTCAACCGTGACACCTAAAAATGTTGTGCTCTGTATTTGTTCAAGAACTTGGTTATTGCATTTAATATTTAATTGTTTGTGCTTGGTGTTAAAAGATCTAAAGTGAATAGCTTTTGTTTTATCTATGTTCAATTTTAATTTATTTAAGTTCAGTCAATTATTAATATCAAGAAGTGTATTATTTATTTGATTTTCGCAGTTAACGGTTTTGTCACTTCCTATAATTACTGTCGTATCATCAGCAAACAAAACACAATCGTGTTTTGTTCGTGTTCATTGTCCACCACGCTGGCTTAGTGCATGTTGGCAATCATCACATAATATCTTCGAGAACATTACGGAGAACTCGCAGACATGCAGGTTTCCTCACGATGTTTTCCTTCACAGTTAAAGCGAACGACAATTGACTAAGTATTTAATACGGACAGAACTTCGAAAAGACAGAGATGCGCGCCTTGACAAAACCCTTTCCTCAATCCCTTGTTTAATTATTTTCCCCTAGATTGGTATAGCAGGGGTAAAACTCGTGCATTGCCCATTGCCATTTGACTGCGTAGTGGTTTAAGTGGTCGCCTCGGCACTGCCGACGGCCCGAGTGTTGTGGGTTCGAACCCCACACGGGACAAAATTGGTGTGATCCACAGATAGTTATCCCTAACGGGTGTTCTTTGTGTCCATTGTTTGAATATTTGTAAATTCCACCGCGACACAGGAATTATTCCTAGTGCGGGAGTTTATATAAGCTATGATAACTGCTCACTACAAGGCCGGCCTTAAGTTCTGCTGTATAATAACCTAGCTGGCCCGCGCAACTTCGTCTGCTCCACATAAGAGAATTTGCCCCGTTCTTGCAACATTTTCCATTGATGTTTCGCTCCCACTGGTCGTAGCGTGATGTTATACAGCCTATAGCCTTCCTCAATAAATGGGCTATCCAACACTAAAAGAACAGTGGTTTCTGAGATTAGCGCGTTCAACCAAACAAACAAACAAACTATTCAGCTTTATAATATTAGTATAGATAACTAGGTATATTTTAAAGCAACGACAGGAATCCTTTTGTAATATTGAAAAGTAAATTAGTAATCAGTTTTTTTTTTATAATAATTATATCTTTATCGTCTAAAATCAAATCGATCGTTACATAAATCCACTTATAACACTAAGTAGTTAAATCTAGGTCTAACTGCAACAGCCGTCAGAGCTAACCCCTTACACTCCCGTGCTAGTTGTAAACTGTGTTACAGGAATGTTAAGGATAATCCCAAACAGCAAAATTTACAGCGGACAAGAATATACCAGTGCTATATTATTGTGGATTTTGAATTTACTGAAACCCCAAACCAGGCATGCCTATTTCTATGGGGAACAGATAAAAGTAATAAAAATGAAAACTTTAAAAATGCAAAATAAGAGGTTTGTGAGTGTGTGTAATTTATTATGTGTGTGTGTGTGTGTGTGTGAGCGTATGCATGTGATAGATTATTGTGTGTATGCGTGACTTATGCAAGTTTTTCATAGCTCCGTTTTATTTTTTATTTTTTTGGTTTAAGGTATGAAAGATGCGTCGAGACATTTCGTGTTATATGTGAGTTATTATATCAATGTATCGAGTTCAAAAGCTTTTCTGTGTTTATGTAGGATTACTTTTGGAGCCAAGTTTTTAGTTTTATTCTGCACTGATAGTAATTTAGTGGGTAAATATGTATGATTTTGTTAATTTTATTATAGAGATTACCACTAATGACTGTATAATGTCGTTTGGCCAGTGTGGTTTTGTGTCGTATCGGGGGACAAACTCTATCTGATCGTCGTTTTTTACTATATATGCTTGGATCATATGGTAACTTTAAGTGTTTCTTAAGAACTACTTGTAGCACAAATAGTTGTCTTACAGTAAGCACGGGAACGTCCGAATAAAGTTGATGTGTGGGGTACCGAAAAGGTTTCCTAGATATCACCTTCAACAAGGACCTTTGAGTCCTCTCTAGCGGTAAGATAGTTGTTTTGGCTGCACCACCCCACGATAAAATGGCGTATGATAAAATTGACTGCGCAAGAGCCTGATAGGTTAGTATAAGAGTTTAGAATTTATTTTTAAAGTCGCAATGAAGATGTTAATTAGACGGTGTTCTTGACACAGAAATACAATACGATAGACGACTAATATGCAATGAGCTATTTCAATATATTTATATTTTTTAACATTATATTACGTTTTCATAGAAGGGTTTAATAACCCTTACATCAGTGGGTTGTAAGCAAATGACATCAGTCAGTCTATGTAGGATATTTAAGTTAAGTTGTTTGATGAATTGAGAAAATTTTATTGACTTTTAGGCAATAAGCTCTAGTAGTACTTACAACACTTATGTAGTTTCAGGCCTATAACCCTTTAGGCGGACGCGTATTACGATCACATTCGCCAGCTCTGATTTTAATAGATCCCATGTATCTGTAGCTATAGCTCAGTGGGGAGCAGCGATAGCTCAGTGGGGAGACCAACAGACTGCAATGCAGAGGGTCTCGGGTTCGAACCCACGTCGCGCACCTCTGACTTTCGGAAGTTATATGACTTCTCGAAATTATGTGCGTATTGATTGACAATTATCGTCTACTCCGTGCCTCGGAAAGCACGTTAAGCCATTGGTCCCGGCTGCCATGAACATCTATAACAGTCGTTATTGGGAGAGTGTCGACACAAAAGATCCCACTGGGTCGAAGTGTCGCCGGTCTGCACTGACTGGCCCCCACATAAGATAAGATAAGATCTGTAGCTACAGATACACGAGCAGCACGTAGTGTGGAACTTTGCCCGGTAAAGGACGGCGCACTACGTGCTATCACTGAGAATTTCATGATAGAAATATCCAATACCTAATACTTTGCCTAAACCAGGAATGAGTGACCTCATGCACAGCAATCGCATTTCCTAAATCTGCTTGACTGATATAGAATACTTAAATACCCAAATATCACTAATTAATGAATAGGTATTATAAAAAGCTGTCGGCCTCAATGGCGTAGTGATTAGTGTAACCGACTGCCACGCTTGAGGTCGCGGGTTCGATTCCCGCTCAAGTCAAACATTTGTGTGCATGAACATGGATGTTTGTCTTGGTGTGGGTATTTCTAAGTATAATATGTATGTATTTACAAAAAAAAAGTATTTATAAATGTATATCCATTGTCTAGTACCCATAGTACAAGCTCTGCTTAGTTTGGGCTAGATGGTGTTGTGTGTATGTGGTAAAATATTATTAAATTGTCTGGTGCCTTCCTCCTATCAAAATAAAACCATAATTCAGCAAAATGACTAAAAATCACGTATTCTTATCAATAAAGTTCTCCCTAAGCACCCTTAACAACACAGCATGTATACGACACCCTGTAAAAGATGAGAAGTATTTTTATCTGTGCTTGTTAAACAGTAACAAGCCGTCTCGCGTTTGTACAAATATGGGTATCGCGTTACCGACCCGCGAGGGTACACATTTGTAACGATTCATATGTTTCAAGCTCAGCGACGAGCTTGCTTTTTCTACATTTTAGTATTTTTGACTGGTTTTTACCGCGAGGAAGACATACATTTTAATTAGAAAATTATTGGATATCAATTTTTTTTAGCTGGTATAATAACAACTTAAAACTGCCCAATCCGGTCAAAAGTCAAGTAGAAGAGTTACGAATTAATTGGCGACAGCACGAAAATACCATATTTTTTTAGAAAACAAGCGTAAGAGCACTCACACTGCATTGCCTGTGGGCAAGAATGCCAGAGGCTCACCTATTCACCTTCGCCATTCCTTCCATTTTCTCTAGAGTCACGCTCGAGTGAAACCTCTGGTGTCTTTAGCAATCGTTGGTTAGGGTGGCCGCTTGGCGCTTACCATCGGGCAAGTCAGCTGGTGTGTATTGGACACAATACTTGTTTACTGCTTTTTATATTATAATCCACTATCTGTTTACTATAAGAATTAAGTGACTACCTACTTAAACCAATGCGACATTCTATATGAATGGCGCATTGGTTTTCGAAGTTATTTTATCACTGCCAACGCGTGTTATACATTCTAGCCCCTAACGGGAATGTGATTAACAAATATTTGTAAGCCACAATCTAGTTATATATCTATAAAATCACAGATATGCATCACAGATATTATTTCTATTCCGTGTATGGATTTTAATGAAACAGAAGGTTTATACGCCAGTCCCTATGATCAACTATGTTAAAAAACTTACCGCTATGAAAGACTTTCTAATCACGTATCTAGGAGATATGAATAAATATAGTTTGACACTAGTATACCGCTTTTGCATTATAAACATTACATTCGAAATAAAAGTATCCGATGCAAAATGTTTGTGGCTAAAGATTTTTTGTCTAGGTCGTCGTTCTACTTCGACTGTCACATTATAAACTACCTATCGCCCTAGAAAACATCGTGGTCAAAGTTTTATTATTTACTAGATTTTGCCCGCGGCTTCCCTCTCGTAAATGTACGTAAGGTTAGGTCAGTAACAGTATTTTTTTCTGGGTAAAAGGTACCCTGTGTCCTATTCTGTACTCCTGCGAAATTTAAAGATGATCGGTCGAGTAGTTAAAGCGTGAAAGCAAAACAAGCAAACAAACTCACTTTCGCATTTGCTTCGGATTTTTCACAATTTACACAATTTAGAATACCTTTATTACTGTTCATTATATCTACATATACACCACAGTTCAAGCTCATAACACCATATAATAATGTTTACTTAGATAAAATATACTATCCATTATTACAGACCTGTGCCTATTTTTTTAAATGTAACATTTACGATAGAATTCAATCCGTCGTTTTTGAACAGGAACCAACACATTTTTTATAAGTGTACATATTTTCTTTCACATTTTTAGCAACGTTTGACAAGCAACAGTAACAGATACCAACTTATGTTTGTGCAGTAACACGAACAGTTATAATAACAACACAAAACATCGCGCAGAGAACAGTAGCCCACTTCTGTAGCAATATCACGTTACACGAGTCCTCACTGTCAGTGGTGATGTGCTGCAAGCCACGTTAATGTTGTTTTAGTTTGGTCGGGGAACTAAAAAATATCATTACAGTTCAATAAAAGTACAAAAAGATTTAATTGGAAGTCTACTTATGGTAAGACCAGTAGCGCCACCTAGTAGTGAGTAGTAGAACTATAGTTATCATTTTTGCTTTGAAATGGATGAAAGCTTGAATAATTTTTATTGTTTTAAAACTTGTTGCTTCCATTAGGTATTGGTTGATATTAACAACTATATTGCCTCGTTGTTCTCATGACGTATAATTGTATAATTATTATGTTATTACCGATCGTGAAGTACAAGTTGAAGTAACATTCCTACTTTCGAGTTCGTTATTAAGGTTTTTAACATAAGATTTGTTTATTGAATTGATCCCTGTAAATAGTAATAGTCGAGGCCCTCACAACGTTTCATCTACAAGAGCTTACTATGTACAACTCTACCTAGTTCTGCGGCGATTACCTATATACAATTACAGTATATAAGAAATTTATGATTGTTACTATTCTTGACATCTAAATTACTAGGAAAACCTAATAATACTATAAGATGTCATGTAAAATTTTATATAATCATTTTACGAAATAGGTAGTGAAATTATAACAGGGAACGAAACTGTAAATTAAATATTTTTGGAAAATTCTTGTCAAGGTAAACATTTTTATTAATAGAGACTAAAACATATAATAAATGCATAAGTATTTTGTTAATGCATTGCCTCATATACTACTTAACATACAAAAGAAAAAAAGAAGTATGACAAAAATGCTATATAAAAATGACATGTTACTATTCAAAAACATTTCTGCACAGTACCTACCTGCAGACTGTACTCTTTCATCTGTCAATTAACTCCATCCTAATATTGCACATTACCTTTTATACTAAACCTGGTGGACCAAACATTTTCGACACCTTTACACGGACACTTGACTTATCCATCACAAATTTCAAATACAATTCTATTCCCACGCTTGGGAAACAGATTTTTATTCAGAAATGCGCTGAAGTGGAATAATCCAAGTGACTTGTTGACATCTCGCTTTGTGTCCATTGTGAAAACTGAGTTTCTGTACTTATTCTTATAATGTCATAATGGTTTTTAATAGTTGAAGAATGTAAGAATTTTTAAGTCGTGTGTTGTGGAATATGAAATAAATTGTTTAAGTTATTACAATAATCAAAAATGATTATAATACTAAGTACCTACTGCGATTCGAAATCTCGTCATTAAATTCATATTCAAAAATAAAATCGAACATTTGTTTATTGGAACGAAGTTCCTTACGGCAGGCTTGGAGGGGATAGGGATTTTGCTGCGCGACCGAACTGAAAAAAATGTGATAGTAAAACCGTAAGAAAAAATCCGTGGAAAAAAGTGCGTGGAATAAAACCGTTAAATGAGACGTGCGCAGGCGCGACAGTTTTTTTTGCAATTTGTGTCGATTCTACATTAGCCGAAGGAACTTCGTTCCTACCTGGTGTCCCACGACACCACATAATTTTTAAATTAAATTCATACTTGTTTTTAAAGATCATTGCTCCACTACAATTATTTCCTGCGTTGCGTCGTGGGGTCTTTACATTCTGCAAATGATTGCTTCCCGTAACGATTGTCCCATACAGGCACACTGGGTGGGCATCGTTACGGGAAAACTGTAATGTATATGTACTTAATTTATTTCATTATTTCTTTTTACTAACATAGTTTGTAAGAAAATTGTTACTAACTCATATGGACTATGTCCGAAATAAATGTTTTTATTATTATTATTTATTTACAAACATTCAAATAACGGTCACGAAGAACATCCAGGCTCGGAATAACTAGTTGTGGGTCACACAATTTTTTTTCCGTGTGGTAATTATACTCACAACAGTTGGCTTGGTGGCAGTAGAGGGGTTATCACTTCAACCACTACGCCATCCGTGCAGTCAATTATGTAAGAACGATAAGTTAATACCTTAACTTAAAACATTAAAATAATTTTAGTGCTGCCCTCTAGTAGTGAAATATATAGTATTAGCCGCGACATCTTGTGTTGAATAGTATAACACACAAATGACTACGCCTTTAAGTTATGTGAATGGTTCAATATAAATATGATAGATGGCATTAAATGAAAATAAAAAGTTATACGCAAATATTTTAGCTGTTTCGATATGTCGCATACATGTCAGGGGTACAAAAATATGTCCTATAAGAGTACCTTTCAACACTCCTTTAAAAGTACACTTATGTCATGGGCTCCTAGAAAATTGTTTTTACAATATTAAAGAATTTATTAACTATAACAGAAGGCCGAGAGGTAATCGAACCTTTAAAAACTTTTAACACCTTGTTTGCATGCCATGTCTCAAGCTAATAAAGATTTCTATTCATCCAGAAAAATTGTGTTCCGAGGGATAGAAAATTTACATACTTAATTAACCTACATTTACACGAGCGAAGCCGCGGACATAATCTAGTTACAAACAATGTTACACTCAATTAATATTGCCGTTGAATATCGCTACAAGCTCCAATAGCTCACAAGCCCACATATAGATACCTGTACCTACACAGAAGAACAAATTATGAAATTAAAATACTCCTATTAATAGTATCAAATATACACATAAAAGACCAAAATATCAGTAACAGAGGTCATGGACCACACTGCTAAATTTCAAATAAGTTAAATCAACTGCCAGTGATGTTCCGTTTAGTTCGGCACTCGAAATATCCACCTTCAGCTTTAAACCAAAACTTATCCAAACAAATCACTAACCTTAAATGGTTACCCATCCAAACCCCAACCGTAAAGGAGTTCTTTAATTTTTTTACTTGAATTATTTTTAAGATTCTGTATCAAATTGGTAAGAAACGGAACCTTTATGGTGCAATCCTACTTCATCTGTCCATCTTTCCTCAAAGCTGGCAAAATGAGGATGTTATCCCACTGTCTACGTGACACAGTTTAATGTATATCATGTAACTTTATACATCTTTCCTTCTAATCTACGGACACTTCAGTGCGCAAATCCTTTCCGCAGTGGACAATTAATTTACCCAAGCATCCATATTACATATTTATGATCGTAATCGAATAAATGAATATCAAGATGGGATAGAACTTACACATCGAGTTTCGGCTTCGGCCTCGGCCGAAATACTAACCTGAGGTCAGATATTAGTGATTAGCGGCGAAACTACGCTTACGGATACGCACGTAAGTCAATGAACTTATGCTTTGTACTTGTTTTACTACAGTCATGTTTCCTCACAGTCGCAGTATTTTAGGGTTCTGTACTAATATCGTAAAAATATCCTTATAGTGCGACTTTGTCCGTTCGTCCGTCTATCTATACGTCACAGTAGCTTATGTCAGCAACGACTAATGCTATTGACTTGACATTTAAAACGATTATAAATGATACTTATCCAAAATTATTGCAAATAAAATTCCTTCAACTATAGGTAGGTGCAGAATGGAGTAGGAAAAAGCCACTAGGATTACTAGATCAAATGGGATATCATATAAAATGGCTTTATTCGTAACTTCTATAACTTTTTTATGCAGTTCTAATTTCAACGCATGTCGAATCTTTACAAAAAGTACGACGATGAAGTGCCGACATAAAATAATAATTATAATAGGCTATTTGAAAGTATGAAAAATTATGATTTACCTACTTGTTTTGCAAGTTTTACCCGGAGACGGCAATAGAGTGTTACTAATACCTATAACTGAAGATATGCGGTTTAACACGCGTCTGCCTACGCTTCGGAGATACAGACCACAGTACATAAATATACAGTATTGTAACTCGACCGTATCCTTGAAATAAATGCCTACAGCCGCGCGGTACGTAAACATGCGATAGGGCTGCCCACCTACAGCATTTTAATTAAATCTGCCTACTTTGAGTTTCTATCTGTTTAATATGTTGTAAGGTGGCTATCTAAGCTCGATTTATACAATATCTATACAAACAAAAAATATTATATAATAGTTTCCTATTTTGAATCAGTATAAACAAAGTAGCAAAATTTTGGTAAGGTAAATTCACGCGACCAATTATTACATAAGTTTAAAAACATGATTTTTTGTTTGTGTAGATATTGCGTTGTTTTTAGTGTCATTTGATAGGTTTAGGTCTAAAACGGATAGGGCAAAAGAAATTGTGTAAATAGGGTAATCCGTTTAAAAGTTATTAGGGATTTTCGATAGTGAAAATTGTCAAATGTAAAATTTTATGTTTTTGTTCTGTAAACTTTTTGTATTGTAATAGGTAATACTTGTATTTATTTTTGGTAAAAAAAAATCGCGCGGTTACTGTTTAAAAAACAACACACTGTCCGTTCGTTACTGCGGCGCATTCGCGACTGGTTGCGTGTCGAGCGCATGCCGACGCCGAGACGCGTAGGTATGACTCGAGTTCCGACCGTTTGTATGCAGACAAATTACTGTATATTTATGTACTGTGTACCTAAAGACTATGCATACGTTCTATACATTTTCTTCTTGGGTACGGAACCATCGATAAACCAGCCTGACTTGCCCATGCCCGATGTTATTTATGTGTACCGTGACACAGTTCTAACGTACGATAATTACAGCGTGTAGTTTCGCTTGTGAGGGCAGTAGCCTGCCAGCGGCGGAACATAACACACGCGGAGACAAACAAAAACAAAATGGATGTCAACTTTACAAATAAAGTGGTGTTAGTAACTGGTGCAAGTGCGGGCATAGGAGAGGCCACAGCGCTTCTGTTTGCGAAACTCGGCGCAAAGTTGTCTATAGTGGGAAGGAATGAAGGAAAACTGCGAGATGTGGCGACCAGGTGCGAGAAGGAAAAGGGTTTGAAGCCGCTGGTGATAATTGCTGATTTAAGCACCGATGCGGGCGTCGAGAAGACTGCTAAAGAAACGATGGAACATTTTGGAAGGTACAGATATATTAGATGTTTAAAGTATACTGCCGCGACACGTCAAGAGTGTTGTGGGATAGAAACCCATGCGGGAGAGTAGTTGTGTGATCCACAGATAATTGTTCTGGATCTAGGTGTACTTTATATCCGTTAATTGTATATTTGTACCGCTACACAAGGCTTCATACTAAATACATGAGTGACATATCAAATAATATATTGAAAAGTGACATACAAATCTTTTCTAAAATACGGAGACGCTTAATTGAGGCAATGATGTTAATGCCTCATTCAATCTGCTCCAAATTTTAAGCTGAAAATTATACCGAAATAAATTGTCTGTGTTTCTTTAGTGGGTAGGCGTTCTATAGCCGCTTAGCCGCAAAACCAGTTGTCTATCCGTTATGACGCAGCTCAGAAATATAAATGTTAGCAACGCAAGAATTACTGGTTATGCTCGTAAGAATTTTTCACATCAGAAATGTCTGGTGCCCACTCCAGGATATTGGGATTTTACTCAATATTCGATCTATTTTGGCCTGTAAGCCACCGCTGTTTATGGGCGATGCCCATTCTGAAATAAAACCCTTGAGAAAACCTTGGCTAGACTGGGTAGGCTACTGTAATCGCTTATCATCAGGTAGGTCGTCGTGACAATAACGGTATTATTGCCGCGTAAGGATCGTCTTACGCGGCAAAATTAAGTGAATATCGTGCACTAAAAGTATGATGAAAATAAATAAAACAAAACTAATCATAGCAAAACGCATAGCCTCTCTGCCTTCAGCTCTGGAAAATTTGCATTAATCCTGTGTATATCTTATACCTATATGTATACCTAAACAAATCGATGTAGCTACGACTAATTATGACATATTTTGAATAGAATTTGTGTCAAAATTAAATGTCCATAGGTAAAACAACTCGTTTACGGCGACCCTACTAATATTATAACTGTTATAGTCTGTTAAGACGTTTATTAATCGATCAAATGTAAACCATCCCGCACTAGGAATAATTCCTTTGTCGCGGGGGACTTTACAAATATTCAAACAACGGACACAAAGAAAACCCAGACTCGGAACGACAATTTGTGGATCACACAAAGTTTTATCCCGTGTGGGATTCGAACCCACAACACGCGCCGCAATGGCAAAGGAGAAGCGACCACTTAAACCACTACGCCATCCGTGGAGTATTTTTTTCATTTTATATGGATTTGTATGACTTTTAACACAGATAAACCACGCCTTATATTTTCGAATGGAATTCATTGTATCTATTCGTTCTCGTGTAATACAGGCGGGCAAATCCGCTGCCAAGAGGTAGTTAAATAATAAAAACGTAATTTACGCGTTTTCTAAAGTTGCCTGTCATGTTTATATTACTTTATTACATTAGGTACATCGTGATAATAATGAATTGTTTTGATATAAATCATATCAACCTAGGTACCTATAATATTTGTTTATGCAAAGTTATCTTAATGTTTGAAGAGTTTAATTTTCAAGTAGATTATACAAGTGTAAATAGCTATGCGTAAGATACCTATTACCCAGGTTGCGTAAATGTATCGCTAACCGCCATCCAAAAACTATATTGGCTAAACTAAAAAGAAATTGTCTTTAGATCAAATTACAACAATAACTTTAATGTAATGATTTGACGCATAATAAGGAATGAGAAAGGAAGTAAAAATACATAAGAAAGATACAAATACAGTATCAATAATGTTTTTGTAAATTGTCCTGAATTAACAGAATCCTAACTAATATTATAAATGCGAATGCTAGTTTATTCCCTTGTTTGTTTCGCTTTCACGCCTTAAGGCGAGGATTTCTGAGCGCTCAAAGGTTTTGGGGCCCCCCGCTTCACCGGTCCGCGCGTACGCCGACGTCCATAATTACGATGAGTCGGGCGCTATGCTACTCTACCGAACACTATGAAATTTCGCGTACAGGTTGTTAGGGGAACAGAACAGGATATAAAGGTACCTTCTATCAAGAAAAAAGTACTGTTACGAATCTAACCTAACCTAGATTTACGCGAGCGAAGCCGCAGGCAAAATCTAGTAACAGATAGATTTCACTACGGATTCGTGAGTAAGTACATAAATTTCAGTGTTAGCTCCTACAGCATTAGCATTGCAGTACCTACTCAACATGAATCTCCAAGTAACAAGTGCCTGACCTTCTATGAATTGGCTTGTTTTGTAGCTACTGCCTTTTGCGCCTTTTATGTGCCCGCGAATTCACTCGCGTTTATGGTTACTGCGCCGCCACCGTGGGTCGTAGCGTGATGTTATATAGCCTGTAGCCTTCCTCGATAAATAGGCTATCAAACAGTAAAATAATTTTTCAATTCGAACCAGTAGTTCCTGAGATTAGCGCGTTCAAACAAACAAACTCTTCAGCTTATATTTATAATATTAGTATAGATAATATTATTATTATACCTATATGAAAATTTAAGTAGTACCTATTTCTATTAAATTTTAGACAGCTGCGAGCCTATTTTCGACTTAAAAAAACCTTAATTGAGACATTAATTTGCCGTTTTCACAGTTGTAGGTATAAGCAATCTGATTTTATTCTTCAGATAAGCTACCTAACTGGCGATTGGATTCAAGATTTCGTTTCGTTCGAGTTAACACTGTGAAAGAACATAGGCTATCTATAATTTTAATAACTGAAACATTTACAATGATTTATCACGCAGAAAATCATTGAAATGCACACATTATGTAATTATTAATTGAGCGATTATTTGAAGTTGTTTGTTATTCACTTATTTTAGGTAAAATGCAATAAAATAACCTTGAGATATGGACGTAGTTGTTTGTTTGATTTAGACTCAATAATGCTTGGCACTTCAAAAATCCAAAGTATTAAGTGTAAGCGAAAATCCTAACTTATATTCAGTATAAACGCAAATGTGAGTTTGTTTGTTTGTTACGCTTTCACGCCGTAACAACTCAACCGACCATCATGAAATTTCGTATACACGTTGTCACAGATAAGGACGCAAAGCACCATCCAGAAAAGGAGTTTTATTAAGGTATGCAAGCTGGGCTTTGAGTGTCTGACAAAAAAAAGTGAAAGGAAAGTCCTTGGCGCTTATAAACATAAACATAATGGAATACTTGCTGATTTCAGCAACTGTGGCAGTATATATAGTAATACTACCACAGTTTAGTGGAACGCAGCCTCAAACTTGCAACGCAGCAAGTCGTCTTTGTATGCTGCGTAGCGTTTTTAGAGTTCTTTAAGGATACAGGATAGTGTGCAATAACGACATGTTGTGAAATAAAAATACAAAAATTTCGTCACTTATTTTCTTGTGCGGGCTTTATAGTAGACTTACAATTTATATAATTTAAATATTATATCTTACAGTTCCCAAAATACAACTTACGTTTCTATACTTTATATTGGACCATCTACACGATGTACACTTACCAGGTGTGCAAAAAACACACGAGAGGTCATCTTATATAACAGCCACTATATATGTGTCACATAAATAACTTTCCAGGTTGGACGTGCTAGTGAATAACGCCGGCATCACCACGCGCACGTGCTTGCTGCGCGCAGACATGGCGACGTTCGACGAGGTGTTCAACACTGATGTGCGAGGCGTGTACAACCTCACTCGGCTGCTTGTGCCGCACCTCATCAGCTCCAAGGGAAACATCGTCAACGTGTCCAGTATATCAGCCACTGTTGTCGCTCTCGGCAGTTTACCGTACGGAATGGCTAAGGTAGGGCTTATTGGTATCGCTGAAGTGGTTCCCGACTTCAGTTCCAGTGATTCATCCAGTAGTGAGTTGCTGGAACGGAAGTCGCGGTGTACCAAGAGGCTGCCTTGAATAGTGACTCAAGTCAGTAGGGCCCGTGACTTTCCAACTTTCCTCGGGTGAGTCCGACATACCTTCGCCGCTTCTCTTATCCCGCAGAGAGGGATGCGTGAATGACGTTCGCTCGAGTTAAAAAAGGGACTATATTCGCAGTATAAAAGCTTAGAATTTAGTGCTCTTGTGGATAACTGAATAGTTTCGTTACTCTAGTTTATATAAGTATACCTTAAAGGTAGCTTGAGCAATGATTTCGGGATATTAATAACCTCAACATATAAGCATACCTAATTAATAGAAGAGAATGTGGCAACAAGCAAGCGAGTATCTTATTTAAATGTCGCTACACAACTTTAAATTAGGAACTTACATATCTTATTTGTACAAAAGAATATATATATTGTCCTAATGTGATGGAAATAACCATTTGATAAATGAGATTAAAGTTATTTACTATTCACAAATGTAAAATCGGTTTTCAGGCGGCGCTAGATCATTTCACGCGGCTAATAGCACTGGAGCTGGCGCCCAAAGGAGTGAGGGTCAACACTGTTAGCCCAGGAGTCACAGTGAGTATTACGAAACTACCACGAAACTCATGGTTTCGCTTCTAGTGTATTCCTGTCAGTTGGGACGATAATAAACTTACTGCTGCGCTGTGACTTTGTCAATGATTATTCAAGTAAGTCCTTAGTACAAAAAGTTTCACTATTTAAAACTCATAATATGTCACTCAAATAATTACTAAATCCCTCCGAGTGCAGCATTCATTCCATAACAATTTCTGCGTTCATTTGAATTGATAAATCAATGCTTAAGTTTCTGCGAAAAAATAATTTTATCTGTCCTCTTAAACATAGCAAGAAAAATTCTTAAAACATTGTGTTTGAACGCTAGTATCCCAATAATGGACGAATTAAATTGCTAAAACGCGATTATTAATTTAATTCGCAGACTCTTTAAGTCAGAAGTTGCAGAAGTTTGTGTTTATGAAGTCAAAGAATACACCGGTGATCTGCTGACAGCACAGCCTAAATAGCAACAATCTTGTTTGTTCATATGGTGAGTGTAGGTCACTCACCACAAGAACAAACAAGATTGTTTATTTTGGATATTCTTATATCAGTTCACACTTTATCAATTTACTAGCTATGCCCGCGGATTCACTCGCGTTTATGGTTACTGCGCCACCCCCGTGGTTCGTAGCGTGTTGTTATATAGCATATAGCCTTCCTCGATAAATAGGCTACCCAACACTAAAATAATTTTTTCATTCGAATCAGTAGTTCCTGAGATTAGCGCGTTCAACTAAACAAACAAACAAACTTTTCAGCTTTATAATATTAGTATAGATTATAGATTAGATTTTGCCCGCAACTTCGCTCACGTAAATGTAGGTTAGGTTAGGTTAATAAGTATCTACTTTTTTCTGGGTGAAAGGTACCCTATGTCCTTTTCAGTTCGCCTGATAACATGTATACGAAATTTCATGATAGGTTATGTAATTAGGGCGTGAAAGCGTAAAAAAAACAAACAAACTCACATTCGCATTTATATATAAGCTAAGATTCAATGTTTTTCAGGAATCAACAATAGTAATGCGAGCGACAGGCTGTTCCGAAGAAGAATACCAGGCTTGGCTTCGATTGGCGGGCACGATGGTGCCTATGGGAGAGATCTGTGCGGGGCTAGACATTGCCAAGATGATCGTGTTCCTAGCCAGTGACCACAGCAGACTAGTCACAGGCACCATAGTCCAGGTCGATGGAGGCTTACAGTTCAATGCCTCTAGTAACCCGGTCGCTGAGCAGATAAAGTGATATTGAAAATGTTGACTATGTATGACTAGTTAGCGGTGCGTTGATTTTCGAAATACATTCGAATAGTTTTCCAAATAATATTTTATTTTATTAGGTACAAACTTATTTACGTAATAAAGTTGTAATAAATATGAGACTATTGTATTAATCACAGAACGTAAGAACTTTGTCTGAATTCTGTAGTATTGTCTGCATCTTTCCTGGGGTGACATATTATCAGAATAATGACTAAACCATCATCAAGCATAACCACAAACATTGACACACAGTAGCCCGTGCTAATTCGCCTTTATTACCTTGGTCTCTCGCCACACTCAGCTGTCTCCTTGTGGACAACACTCAGTGTGATAGGATATCTATATTTGCGGATGAATGAAAGAAGATTATATCGGTGTGTAAGGAATATTGTAAAAAGTTAGTATGATAGAGCGTCCTTAATTAGTAAAGTGGCCTAGGGCCGTTTTAATAAGTAAATAAATAAATGATAATATCGTATCATCATGGCTTAGTACCTACTTGGTAAGTTATTTTGTAAAATAAAGATAGATATTATAAAGACAATTTAATACCCATTACATTATCTTTTATACGTATATTTACGTCACTAAAATTTAGCTTAGAAGTAGCTTCCGTGGAGCTAATAAGTACTTATGTGTGCGAAAGTACTTATTAATACAATCGTAGCTATAGAATCGTTCCTGTCACTTGATTTATCAGCGAGTGAGCGAGATTACTACATATCTATACTAATATTATAAAGCTGAAGAGTTTGTTTGTTTGGTTGAAAGCGCTTATCTCAGGAACGACTGGTGCGTATTGAAAAATTTGTTTATCGAGAAAGGCTATATAGGTTATATAACATCACGCTACGAACAATAGGTAGGAGCGGCGCATCGATGAAAAATGATGCAAAAACGAAGAAACTATTTACATGTTGCTCCGAGGCGGGACCACCTAAAGCTTGGTAAATAAGCAAGGAAAAAATGTATGTAATATGTTTATAATCGTAGACTCAATTTAAAAAAAAATGTATATCTATAGTTTCGTTGTAAAAATTTATTTATTTGTTTATTTATTTCTCTATTTACTACATTACACATTTTTATAATTGGCAGCGGCTTAATTAAATCAACGTAGGCCCGCTGGAGAGCATACTCATGAACGGGCCACCAGGATAATTCCGTTACTTAAGGCTTTTCAAATTCGTTTATGACACCATAAAAATGTATATTGGCATGGAAGAAGGGTGCTATACAAGAATGGTTACAATCAAAAGGAATATATTTTAAAGATAGTGAGGTGAAACGACAATTAATAGAAAAAGTGAATGAAGTAAAGGAAGATTATTAAAAATATGTCATAGACGAAATGGCAGAACAAAAAGGTGTCATTATATTACGTCTGTCACCCTACCATTGTGAGCTAAACCCAAGGATATGTCACCAGACATAATACCACATTTAAATTTGAAGACGTATAAAAATTATTAAAAGATGGATTTGAGCAAATTACAGTGGATAAGTGGGCTAAATGCGTTGAAAAAAAGTAGAAAATAATATGAGAGGACTAGATCACAACATAGACAAAACAGTGGACCAATTTATAATTTATGTGTCAGATACTGACACATCGGAGTCCAGCTCCGAGAGCGAGGATTCCTTCTAAAAGTACAAGAAGTGGCTTGTAGCATTTAATTTCTTATTCAGTAATAAATTAATAATACGATACGTGATTAGTTGTTCCACGTAAACGAAGTCGCGGGCACTACTAATATTATATGTAAAAATGATTATCAAAGAGCTATTCTTTGATAAATAATAATCTTTTTTTGTTGTAAATAAAAATATAATAGTAAAATAAAAATAAATTACTGATATAATTATGATTTTTTTTTTTTTTATAATTAATGCATCCCACAGTTTTAATCCCCTGCTGACCATGAGTTGTCTAGACGACCTTTACCACGATTCACAAGCGACACTACTTTCTGTCGCTACAGGAACATTGTAAGTGTTGTTATTGTAAATTACGTATACAATTGTAGGGGGTGTGAATGACCGCTATTGCCACCTTATTTGGCATAGACCATTAAATTAGTGCATTAATGATGTCGTCGTCTTTGACGACTGACGATATGTTTTTTTATTTCAAATGCGGTTTTGGATATTTCAATTCAAAATAATGCTAGTGATCTAGTGATCTAAAACTACCTCGTTTTTTTCGTGGTGAAAATTGTGAGATTGTAAGATTCCAGGTTCATTTCCTAGTTCTGGAGTAACTGAGAATGTCTTGCCACATAAATCCAACAAGACTTTGCTCGACCCGGGTATCGAACCCGAGTGAAGATTGTGTGAAAGTTTAGGTATTGGTTACTCAATTACGAATAAACTGTTAAAACTGATTTGGATGAAACTTGGCGTACAGACCATGTCCTGGATACACTGAAACATAGGATAGTATTATTGGGAAAAGAGGAATCCGCCTCGCACCCTCCGATTGCCCACCCCAACCATTGCAATAGAAAAACATTAACAATACCGAACTTCATTCGTTGCTAAACGGTTTTGAAGATGCCTCGCGCTGAGGCGAAATACGTGTTGATATATTTCGTGTTTGAAGCGAAATACTGCAAGTTGGAATACGCCGGGCTCCCACGACCGACGTGGCTGTCGCTATACAGAGCAGTTCGGTAATGTCAACCTTTTTCTATTGCAATTGTTGGGGTGGGTAATCCAAGGTTCCCTTGTGGCGAGGCTCCCTCTCTGCCCAATAATTTTATTACAACGGATTTCTGCAAAGTAACGCCTAATTCGCTTTAATATATAGGATGTTATTTTTTTCAGTGCAATGTGTATTCAGGCGAAGCAACTAGTCAAATATATATTTAGACTAATACGTGTTTAACAAGACAGAACCGTGCACAAACATACGATAACAAACTTACAAGGCCACAAAGTAGCGCTGCAAGTTAGAAAGGAATCTGGCGGCACAGAAGAGACTTACATGGCTCTTCACCCAGCTTTGCTTTGATTTTTTAATATTATTGTTTGATAAACTGCAACCAAGAACTTTTTGCAGAAAATCCTATAATCATTTGTGATTCTCTTCTTTTAGATAACTGGATTGTAATCGTTTGTTAATAATAGTTAGTAAACAATATCATATCATATCTGATTACATAAAAATTCGATATAAAAACAGAAAATATAAATTATATATTACGATACGGGAATCGAACCCAAGTTCTTACGATCTCAAATACAAACATAAGCGAAATATAAAAGCTTAGACTAATGCGAAAGCTTTAAGAGTGAAGAAAGTGGCGTTCTCTCGTATCGGAGGCCAAGACACACCTTAGATCTAGGTGCAACCTATTGCACCTAGATCTAAAGTGTGTCATGGCCTATATATCGTCTCTAGAGCCATATCAAATTAAGTAGAAAAAACATATAATGGGACAATACAACCAAACATAATGAAATTACATCGTTTAAGTGCGTGTCGAACGCGCTTCTCGAGGGTTCCGTACCTTAAAAGAAAATGCCTATACCACCAAAGGAGTTGGTAAGGTGTATTAATCGTTATTTCATCAGCTATTGTTGTAAGTCTCAAGTAATAGGAAATCTAATCTATTACGAAACTTCGTGCTGAGAACTTATTGAACAGAAAACACTGCTCAATCCGGAAACCGAATGCGAAATCTCATGCACAACGTTCTCGCATTCTATACTGCTAATCGTAGAAAGATGTCTCATACTAGAACAGTTTTTTGCCTGTAATCTTTACATATTGACATTGTAAAACGATGTCTCATACTAGAACCGGTTTTGTTTGCCTGTAATCTTTTCATAAATTTGTATCAAAATTTAATTATTTCAAATTTCGCTTCGCGATCTTCAAGGATTCCCATCCTACGAGTACCTACCTAATGGCATATATATTTGTAATTTTTCAGCATAAGTCAAAAACTATGCAATATATTATTATAATGTGCAATGAAACCCCTTTCACATGGCATGACGCCATTTGAATTAGTTATCCTACTTTAATATTTCTTTACGGTCCTTTTACCAAAAGACATAAATATATAGGATTAGAATAGGTATCTACCATAAAGTTGGACAAGCAATATTAAAATTTATAACTTAGAAAAGTTATAAATATTGCTTGTTCAACTTTATGATATTCTATAGTATATTCTATGGTAGTTACAAGCAAATTGCATTAGTAGTTTTTGGGATAAGCAGCTCTATGATAGACATACATACAAAGTCGCACTATAAGGCTACCGTTCTTACCATATCGATACGATACCCTAAAAGCATGATTTCAGATTTGCAAGGACGTATTCATATTTACATGTTTTAGTCTACAGTAGACAAACAACCCACAGTTTTTAAGAATCTGCTCTCACATACAGAAAAATACCTGTTATACTAATATTTTAAATAATAATAATTCTGCTTTATATTCGACACCACACATATCTCAGGCAGTCGAGGAGACAGCGTAGAGGGAAAATGGACTTTACAAACAAAGTAGTGTTGGTGACTGGCGCGAGTGCTGGAATAGGAGAGCACACATCCCTCCTGTTCGCTAAGTATGGCGCCAAGCTGTCGTTGATAGGAAGAAACGAGAAGAACTTGCAAGATGTCGCAGATAGATGCGAGAACTTCAAGGGCGTGAAACCTCTCACGGTTGTTGCAGACCTCGGTACTGATGAAGGCGTAGAAAAGGTTGCAAAGGATACCCTGGATCATTTTGGACGGTAATTTTTATTTCTATAAATACTTGATAGAATAATTCGATTCCTTTTTTTGTTTATGTTATTTTTGTTTTAATTAAATTAGTTAAAATAGTAGGTACCTAGTAAAGTTCAGTAATAGTAGTGTGTTTTTCAAAACTATGTAATAAACGTGTTTTATATTAAAATAAACCACGCGACAAATCCGTAGTGTTTAATTTCAATACTTCCTATATGTGTTCCAGCCTTGATGTCTTGGTAAACAATGCCGCTGTGGGTGCCCGCACCACAATTCAGCTCGCGGATATGGAAACTTTCGACAGAGTGTTCAACGTTAACATTCGGGGCGTGTACAATCTAACGCGCCTACTCGTGCCGGCGCTAATCAGCTCCAAGGGAAACATCGTCAATGTGTCGAGTATTATGGCTTCTATGGTCACCACAGGAAATTTACCATACAGTCTGTCTAAGGTATGGATTTTCTTTCAAACAATTATTACAAATACGGTTCACTCAGAGGGTGATGGAAAGAACTATGCTCGGCATTTTCCTGTGGGATCGAATCAGAAATGAGGAAATCCGCAGGAAAATTAGAGTTGCTGACGTAGCTCTCTGGATAGCGAACCTGACCGATCCGGATAACCGATGGTTCTGGAGTGGCGGCAACGCACCAGAAGACGCAGCAGGGGTGGGCCCCCATTAGATTACCGACCACTAATTTACCGACGACTTGTAAGGGTCGCGATAAGCGGTTAGATGCGGATGACCCAAGACCTTTTTGTGTGGGAAACCTTGGGGGAGGAAAACGTCTTTCGGCTGAGAGGATAAGCTAATCCTAATCCAAACAGCCTATTAACGCCACTCAGCTGGTACTTTACTCTGGTGTCTTGTTTAAAACTGTGCACAATTCTTTTAGTGATCGGTAGCAGACTATGAATTGCCTTAGATACATTTTGGAATTGTACCTAACAGAAAATTGTAGGTAAACTTATTTTTTCTAGTAAAAATGACACAGGAATAATTCCTGTGTCGCGGGGGACTTTACAAACATTTAAATAACGGTCACAAAGAACATCCAGACTTGGAACAACCATTTGGGGATCACACATATTTTTTGGTCCGTGTGGGATTCGAACCCACAAGAGTTGGCGTAGTGGCAGCGGCACGGCGCTACGCCATTCGTGCAGTCAAACCTTTCCAGGTATCATATGATACTTACAAAGGATATCTAAGGCTGAAATTTAGCACATTTGAGAGGTGCTTCACAAATTGCAGTTATTTATAACATGCTGTTGAAGTCAACGTTAAAATTATTTAAACATTTGGGTAACAAAATAACACTTGTGAACGTCAAGGTAAGGTAAATAAGTTGTCTTCAGTTATTTTTAACTGAAGACAACTTATTTACCTTACCTTTTGTCTTTATCGTTTTTCTTAGGCTGCCTTGGACCACTTCAGCCGGCTCATCGCGTATGAGTTGGCCCCAAAGGGAGTTCGAGTCAACGTTGTCAGTCCTGGTATCACAGTGAGTATCTACATTTTACATCTTTATCAAGCTATATTAGAAAATGTCCTGAATGTTTCCAACGATCGAGTTGAAAAAAATCAGAAAGACCAGCGCGCAGCGTGCGTGCCCAGTAGGAATTAGTTTTTACCAAAGACAACAGTAAAATCTAACTTCTGGTACGCGGGATAGACTGGGTGGCTTTTCCTCCTAATAGCTCTTGCATCAACTACTGACTTTTATAACTTCTTCATAACTTGAATCTTCAACACATTTATTTTCAAGATAAGCACCTTCGTTCAACGCCTCACGGGATATTCAGAGGAAGAATACCGTGACTGGTTGAAGAAAGCTGAAGGTACAATACCGTTTGGGAGCGCCACGACCGGAGAAGACTGTGCTCATATGATTGTGCAACTGGCGTGTGACGCAGTCAGCCGCGTCGTCACTGGAGCCATAGTCCCCGTCGACGGCGCATTGCAGTTCGCTGGATCTGGCAACAGCGAAATACTGAAAGAACAGATTAAATAATGTACCTACTCAATAAAAAGTCCGCCAATAATACTAGTTTATAGTATATCACCATAGTCAATTTACAGTTACTTGTGTTTAAACTATTGAGTCGACCACCGGGGCGGCCAGACACAATAGATTTTTAATGTCTGGCATTTCAACAATGTACAGGTCAAAAGAAAAAAAATAAGTGTAAATAATAAGGAACGTATGCATAAAAATGTTCAAAATGTATACTTATTATTTATCAAGACCTATTATTTAAATAATGTATTAATATCTTAAAACATGCATAGATAAATATTAAGTTTATTTTAATATATACTATTACTGTTTTATAGACTTGTTTTTATAATAATACTAGGTACATACTTGAAAATCGTTGTCTACTTATTCTGCTATCGACATCAAATCACTTGATTAAACGCTGGTATTTTCTTTATTTTCCTCGACACTGTCGCAGTAACAGTCGGTAGGTATATATCTACTAGTCTTTGTATTGAGAGTAAGGTTGGGGTAAGTAGTGTAACAAATAACAAGATGCATAATAATATACTTATCTTTGAAGATTTATGAAGATGAAATCTTGATAAATGTGATCTTCGTGAAAATCAACCAGCAATGTAGCAATCAATAAATATTTATTATAATGATACCGTGGTATGTCCTCATAGGCTAGACAATAAAGGTTACTAGGATTTACCGTGGCCGAAATCAGGATAATAAAGACACCTACGTAGGTACATATTGCTAGTATTCATATGTCCAAGCTAGTACTTGTAACACAATACAGGAAGCAAAGCTGTACTGATTTTGTAAAAACTTGTAACCTTTTGAGAGAAATAAATAAATATTGTATTGTAAACCCGTTCACGGCAGGCAATACAAAACAAGGATATTTGGCTAAGGACCTTCTATACTATAGAAGGTCGTATATTCTATGCTATAGAATCTATAGCATGATGGTGCAGTTAGCGACATAAGCTGAGCTTTATATAAATTTGTGAAAAAGTATTTTACCTATAAATTAAAAATAATAAATCCTAATTGTTATTCCGCATTTTTCAACTGTGATAAAATCAACAATCTTTTAACAATTTCGGCTAAGAAAATGAACAGATGTTATTATTGTAAAAAATTGATATACCGAAATCTGGGAAGTGAGTACAGAGTTACAGACTTAAGTTGCTGACTGAACCACTCCAGTCGAGCTGATTCGGTTTTTAACAAGATGCTGTGCCTACCTCTCTTAAAAGTTTTTAGAATTATCTTTTGCTAATTGGTGCGTAGTATCCTCGAGTATTGCTCACAAGTGTTGAATCCACGGTAAGATATTTATAGGGAGAGGTTGGAATCTATCCAACGTAGATTTCTGAGGTACCTGCAGTACAAATCCAAAATCTTTGATCCATCATATGAGGCAAGATGTCGAAGACACCACATTATACCACTGTATGAAAGTGTGTAGTGGTAGGTTTAGTCGGTATTCCGGGAGGTACATTACTTCTTATTCCATCTTTCTCTTTTACCCCGGTGAATCCGACATTACAAATAAACTCACATTCGCATTTATACATATTATTATTATTGTCCACGTGTAATTTGGAAGTCCAAGGGTAAGGCTTTTGCCCAGCAGCGGTACATATAAAAAAGGCTGATAAAAAACTCTTTGTTAGGTGAACAGAAAAGGACAAAACGTAATCTTAATCCAGAAAAAGTACTGTTACTAATCTAACCTAACCTACTCCCCGTTTACGCGAGCGAAGTCGCGGGAAAAATCTAGTAACGTATATAATATGTCGATTTTAAGATAATTGAGATACCCGGTTACTTACGCGCGTCTGTTGTCCACGCATTCATTTCGTTGAGGTGGCAGTTGTAGCACACAGAACACAACACATAATATTCAGTATATTGACAGTAAAGAAATAGATAGATTACAGTTACGATTAACTTTACTATGTAATTTTAAATACGTAAAAGCTACAAAATATAATACACAAAAATTTCATAAAAACTAAATAAAAATTATTACCCTATACCTAATCAAAAATTCGATTCGATACATATATGTATTATGCCAGAGAGAGATAGTTCAGTCCTTTTTAAAGGCGATCCTTAAATGCATATCGGTTTAAGAGACCATTTTTAATATAGAGATAAAATACGAAATAGGCTATAATATTCTATGGCAAGTCTATCATTATTATAGGTATTATTAATACATAATATTATTATAATACTATTACAAACATCAATTTTACCTAAAGACCGTTTGTGTAAGAGGCCCAAGGTATTATATTATGTTCATTAGGTAGGGGAAACCCGTTCAAAGTGAATACCCCGGGCAAAGCAAATAGTGCCCACTACTTCCAAATTGTTAGTTAGCCGGCAGCCTCGTTGTCCTAGCAACGCTCGCCTGTTGTCGCTTAGTGCGCGGCAAGCACTCCGGCGCGTGTGTGCGTCGCGCGGCGCCAGTGAGTGGACGAAGTCTGTTAAATATTAATTTACAGAGGTAAGTTTTTCATTTATAACTATAATGTTATTTGTGACATGTTCTTGATTATGAGGAGGATTTAATGCATTACTATGTAGCTTTCAACGATGTGTAGATGACGAGTTTAGATGCACTGTTTTTTAATAATTTGGGTTAACCTCAAAAATGTACCCGAAAGGCAAAGCGGATCGGGCAAAGTGGATACTAGCGCAAGGTACTTGGAGTAAAGATGTCATGCAAGTAGCAATAAATTTATGTAGGGCTGGCGAATCTATCAAAGCAACAGCCAAAAAATACGGACTTGCGTATGCTACCCTATACAGACGTCAAAACTGGAATTGCTTCTCCACAGCTCGGTCGATTCCGTCCTATATTCACGGAGGATCAACAAATTGAAATAGTGACTTACCTACAAGATATGGACGCAGTGTTTTTCGGTCTTACTCGAGATGAATTTATGGGTCTAGCATGCAAATGCTAGACCCATAAATTACTAAAGTATACACAACGCAACAATTTGCAATATCCTGAAAGCTGGAATAAAAATAACAAAGCTGGAGAAGAATGGCTGCAAATATTTTTATTACGTCATACCAACTTAACGCTAAGAATTCCAGAATCAACATCTGTGGCGAGAGCGAAAGTATTTCATCGCCACAAAGTAAGCCATTTTATAAAAATCTTGAATCTGCTATTGAGAAAAATAACATCGAAGCTGCCGGACTATACAATATGGACGAAACCGGGATATCAACGACCTCAAATAAGCCTCCAAAGGTTCTCTCCGTAAAGGGGAAAAGCAAATAGGCATGATTACAAGTGCAGAACGTGGCCAATTGACCACCGTCATCGGGTGTTGTAATGGAGCTGGTAGTTTTCTTCCACCTTTTCTATTTTTTGCAAGAACGATGTAAAAACGACTTCTTGATGGAAGTCCGCCAGGGACTCAAAGAACGTGTACTCCTAATGGTTGGACATCAGGCGAAGTCTTCTTAAATTGGATGCAGTTCTTCGTAGAACAAGTGAGGCCAACAGCAGACAAAAAGGTCCTATTACTTTGAAAACCATGAAAGCCACAAATACTATCCTGCACTTGAGTACGCTACGAAGAATAACGTGGTAAATTATCATTAGCACCGCATACTACTCACAAAATGCAACCTATAGATGTTGGCCCGATGAAAACACATGTTGAAAGGGAGGACAACATTTTTCAAAAATCTCACCCTGGCCGCATTATTGACTAGTACGATGTATCGAGATTGTTGACACCAGCTTTTCTCAAAGCTGCCGTGGCCATCAATGCAGTTCATGGATTTGAACGACCTGGAATTGGGCATGTAAACAAGCATGCTTTTGGTGATGAGCATTTTGCACCAGCCGAGGTACTTGCAAGCACATCCAATTTGAATATTCAGACTGAAACTTTGCTCCCACTGGAAAGAATTGATTTGTCTGAGTCCGTTAATCAAATGTCACCTTCAATTGAATCTCAAGATCAACTTACACCACCATCATTGGCAAATGCCACTCATCAATCTGATCCAGTCATAAATCCTATTCAAGAAATCACAAATTTCATTCTCAAGACGACGTCAATATCGAAGACCGGCCCGCACTTTTACAGGATCTGAAATTACAAAAGAAACTTAAGGCAATGATGTTCCCATCGCTTCATCCAAACCTGGAAGTCCTTCAATTTTAAGATCTCAAGACGATGTTACCATTGAAGACCGTCCTTGCACTCCTATGCGATCTGAAACTACAAAAGAAACCCAAGGCAATGATGTTCCCGTCGCTTCACTCGAACCTGGATGTTCTAAGACCTACTATAGTCCTTCAGTTTTAAAACCTATTCCTCAGCCTGCAAAACCAACAACAACACGTAAACGGAAGTTACAAAGATTTACAATACTGACAAGTACTCCAGTAAAGGAAGAGCAGTAACAGAAATTTGAAAAAGCAAAAATGACTGCTATGAAAGCAAGACTGTTAAGAAGACTGCTGACAAAAAGACTGTTAAATCAAAAACATCTGCTAAAAAAACGAAAAGACTGCAAAAGCCAATAAAAATAAAATAAAGAAATTTGATGATATCAGGTGCATTTTCTGTGGTGAAATGTACATTGAAGAAGATCAGCCAACGGAAAACTGGATACAATGTAGTATTTGTACTCAGTGGTGTCATGAAGAGTGTTCAACCTTTGAAGGCAGTGATGATTATGTTTGTGATAACTGCAATCATTAGACATGTAACAGAAAAGTGTTGTTTTAAATATGTTCTTCTAATTTTCAATGTTTATTTTGTTTGTAAGTTTAATTTCATGCCAAATAATATTGTTATTCGCTTTGTCCTGTTACCATTACTTACTTTACCCGGGGTCCCGGGCAAAGTGGATAACTAGCCACTGTTGTAAACATGGCTCATAACTTAAAATTTAATTAATATTTATGGCAAATATTATATTATACTCGAAGTTCATTTAATAACGGCTGATTTTAAATAATTGCTTCAATTTTCCTAGTTATAACCAAACGACAATAATTAAAAACAGCTTAAGGCATTCATTTTGAACGGGTTTCCCATATCTATTAAAAATTTACAAATTGTGTAAAATATCTTTGTAAACAATGTGCATGTAAGTTCTGACACTATAGAAGTGAACTATCCCCAGTGTGCTGCAGTCATGGATAAACTAAACAGACTTAACATACAATACATTATATAATATTATTATACAATGGCACTTTACAAAACAAACATTTTGCACACAAATCTCATCTGTGTCCTTATTCGAAAACCAATCAAAGGGCGTGCAAATCACGCCAAGTGTCTTTATCAATCACCATTTTAAAAAATGGCGACTCTCACGCTTTTCGCGCCTTCACTACTTCACGTTCTCATAAACATCAGTCCAAAATAAATACTCATCCAGAAAGAAAGTTATTGCAAAAATTATGTAAAACATTTCTACTACCAGTATCACCAATATATATGTGTGCACTACAGTTTCATAAGTTAAATAGAGATATCTAATGGCTAACATGGACATACCAAGACACTCAGAAAGTTTTGGTACAACTATTTATACAAATACGTGAATGTAATTTTTTGGAAAAATCATTTTATATTATTTTAATTAAAAATACTATCAACCACATTTTGATTGGCACCTTGGCAAAAATATATTCCCCTATTTATAATTATACATAAAAATTAGATTTTTATTACATAGGCACTCGAATCTTGCAGCCGGATCTCGTACTATAATAATTCGAATGCATAAATATTTGATACTGGCATTGCGTTATTAAGTAGAGAATATTTATCAAATAAATTATTTGTAAACCTCGTTAGAGTGCATGTTCTTTAACTCACACGGTCTGAATCAGGCGATTACTGAAACGACACGACTAAGTGCAATAATAATTAAGCAGTACTACTAATTACTCTACAAATGCAAATGCACGCTAGCACTCTCACACACACACATACGTGTGTGTGGGAGTGCTAGCGTGCATTTGCTACAAATAAAGTTTCAATATTTAAGACATGATACCATGTGGTGTCATATCTTAAATATGAAAATTTTGCATTTAATTGTGACATTGTAATAATCGAATAAGTAAATTAGTAAGCATTAACTTTATCGTGTGTATGTAGTAGGTACATATTAACTCAATGTATATTGATTCATTATTTGATTACATATAATGGGTAATACGTAATTAAATAAGATAGATACTGTCAGGTTGTTCAGTGAATATGAAAGCATGGAATATTAAATATGAGTAAACAGGCATCGCCATTGTCCGCCGCGTAACAGTATCATTGGTGCCACCCATGGTGCTTAAACATAAGAGATGCAATCAAATGTTAGCACCATTTTAGTTTATCCACAAACTAAACAATCTTTTAAGTATTACCAACAATAAACATTCTATAGACGATGGTGAAGCTTTAGACAAAATGTTATGAATACTAATAAATTACAAACATTTTCACAAATCTTTCTAAGTGTCTGACACACAATATGCTGATATTTTACTGTGTGCAATAACTTGATACAGGCACTGAGCAAATTTATACAATACTAATCTCCTCAAGCAATGGAATTCGCACAGAGGCAGGGTCATAATTATCATTATTATAAATGGACTTAGTGATTAAATTACATGTTGGACTAGGGACAAGTGTCTGAATTTACAAATTACTTAATATTTATGTAACTTTATTCAATGAGAGTAATCATATTTGATTAATTAAATATTATTAAATAGTTCATTAAAATGTTCCACATTCATGGGTTAACATATAATCCATTGAAGTCCCTAATCTAATTTAATCATTAAGTGAATAATATACTTGTGAATACTTTATACAATTGCTTTATGCTCTACCCCTGTTAATGAATGTGTCTACACAATATAAGTGTCTAACAATAATAATATTTAAAAGTAACTTCAACAGAAGTATATAGTATTTAGTTTAAGCACAGAAGAACTTTCTCTGCTTCAATGGTTCACTATCGTCATCACTGTCAGAGAAACAAGCGGTGAAACCACTCTTTTCTCTGAGCGAGTCTCTCTGTAAGCTTGCATGCCTATCATTAACTTTCTTTGACCGAAGATGCCTGGTGATACGCTTTTTCTTTCTTTCTCTTGGTTCACCTGCAGGGCTGGCCACATTCATGCTGACCATTGAGCTCACCTGCTCTGTAGAATTGCTGAGGACTAGCACAGAATTCTCAGGTTGACGCAATGTTAATCCTATGCTTCTGCCACTCCTTGTTCTGGACACTGTGGTAGCCTCAGGATTCTCCTTTCTGTCAGAGTTGTTGAACTCACTAGAATTTTTACTAATATTTCGTTTCTTATCAGATGGAATGACTTCCACCGAGGGTTCTTCTGTGTCTTCTTGAGTCATTGAATTATTTCTGTACCTCTTTGGGTAACGAGATTTACTGCTCCTTGATTGAAAAGAAACATTCAGGTTAGCCTTATTTTTTGTCCTAGTTCTCTCTACTTTATTGTTGCTGATACTGTCATTAGCAGGTGTAGAGTCCATGAACTTTAGTACAGATGTGGTCTTGCTCACTTTAACAGTCTTATCAGTGCTTTTAGTCACTAAGTTTATCACATTCACTGAGTCAGTGCTACAGTCATGCACTGCAGTCTTAGGGGCCGTGCTAACAGACTTATTAACACAAACAACCATTGTGCTGTCCTTCTGAACACTCTGCCGGGATTCCTTTACTAAGTTTCTGTTGTTCTTGCATCTCAATTTTCTTGGAGTTTTAGTTGACTGCAATTTAGTAGACCTAATATAGTTAGCTGTAAACCCAGATACATCACTCAAGTCCTCAAACTGCCCATTTAGTACATCATTTTTAGACTTATTAAATTTGTTTACAGTAGTGTTTTTCTTATTGTCAGTACTCTGGTCCCCGCCAGCGAGTAACTCAATTGACTTTTTAGTTTTATCTGGAGATTTTTCCTCTATGACACTATGTTTTTGATCACCATTAGTAATGCTAGTATGAAATACTTCAAAGGAACTAGTAAGTTGGCTGTTATTGTTTAGGCTCTGCTGGGCTTGGCGTAAGCTTCTTCTCAGCTGAGACACTTTTGGGGTGGATGTCACCACTTTATTTTTTTTGTGTAAAGTTGTTCTGCTCTTTTGTAGTTTTGAACGTTTTGGTTTTCCCTGCACAGAAGGGTTTTTGATATTAAAATCTATATCAGACCTAAGAGTATCAGATTTACAGCTACTCATCACAGTCTGCTTCTTATTTTGAGAAGTATCAAAGTAAACATTCTGTTGCTTCTCAGCAGAGTCTGAGACATCCTCAAGCAGAGACAACTTTCTCTTCTTCTTTTTTTTAGGCGAAGGCACCTCGGCAGCACTGGGAACACTTTTCGGTTTCGTTTTGGAGCAGTGGGCCTCCTCACTCTGCTCTTTTATAGCATTATCATAGTTCATGAGGCAAGGTGCCCGCTTGGTGTAAATCCAATACGATATTTCGTCCATGGTGCTCATAAAGGGATGGTCTGGCTGGGGAGTGCGGTGTAAGTGGTGGAGCGGGTGCGCTGGAACCATAATGTCGTGACGCGCGCTGACAGCATGCGCGACAGGCAGGCCAGCGGCGAAGTCCAGCCGCAACGGGCGCTCTCCTCCTGTGTCGAGTTCGAGCCCGACCCTGCTACCACGAGCATATACCTCCGAAGTAAAGAGTCCATTTTTCGTGTAATTGTCACATTCCATGCACCTGGAAATTTAAATATTTCCTTATCATTTTGTGACCACGTAACGAACTTCGAGAATGCTGAAACATTTATAGATGTGTGTACTAACTTATAAGGCTCTCCAGTAGAAGCTGATTACTTCAAATATTTATTCACATACGAATTTGCACTTCTTTGAATACGAATCACAGCGATAACTAAGCCGTACGGTACCGTCTATAGTATACGTCTTTTTATGAACATTTCCTGTGTTATCACAATCGGAAACTAATAAAACGAAAGTAACATCATTAATATAATCAAATACGTTCTACAAAAACTTCCCGTTAAGCAAGATATTGGTACATAACAATTTAAATTTTTATTTCTCTTCTCACATCATCACAACAAAATAGTAAAGCAAAGCCAAAGCAAACGCGCTTGGAATTTATCATAGACAATGTTACTTATAGAAAAATTACCTATCACAACACTTAAAATGTTAGTAATTTTACATAATAACTATTTAAAGAGTACATTATTGAGCAATCAGTTTAAAACAAAAGCAATCCTGAAAACTTATTTTAAGTTATCTATGAAATAAAAAAAATACGGCAGGTTACCTAACCAGAGATCTGTAACTGTAAGCAACCTAAATTGAATCAAGTTGATTTCGACCGATCCATTTATAACAATTTCATATTTATTTTTAGAAATTAAAATCATAATTATATCCAACACTAATAGTTAATATATAAAACATGGTATATGTTGTATTATTAACAAAGAAACTATAGGTAAACCTTAAATTTAATTTTTAAATTTAGTAAATAAACGCTATGTTTTACGTAATGCGTTTCGTTACAAAATATTTTTAACCACTGCATGTAAATGTTCTGAATCTGTAGTCTGACCACAGAGTACTTTTTTATATAGGAGTCTGACTCTGAATCTATGGTAGTCTGTCATCTGTGTCTCCACTTTTCGCGCCCTATTATACGAGTTGCGACTTGATTTTCTGTTTATTTTATTTTCTATAGAATTCTTTGGAAACATCTAGTAATATCGTGAGGGTGATTACAGTGTTTATGTTTTTGATGATGTTCGAAGATGAATGATATCCAGTGTTTGATTGATCGACAGCTCGGCCTTTGTAAGTGATTAAAATATTTTTCTCTAAATACGTTTTGCAAATTACGGATGAACTGTCACTAACGAATTATTGCAGATTGTCGGCTGAACTACGACAACATCTTAAAAAGGCTGGTGGTAGACAGTGAGGAATCATTCTATGGGCTGCAGAATGCAAACATTGCGGCAAGTTTTGACCAGGATCCGCCGATATTCGCTTGTCGATTCTCGGAGGCTCCCGGCTATGAACACATCCTGGCTCTTGCAAACGAGGATGGAAGGGTCGCTATTCAGGTATATAAAACACTTTTCAGTTGCCTCAGTTTCTTAGACTACTATATTTTTAATTTTATTGCTCTTGTGCGGTCAAACCCCATATTGTAACCATACAACTTTGGGTTACAGGATACAACAAATTTAAGTACTGCGAGCACGTTGGAAGGATTTCAGTGTCACAATAACGCTGTCTTTGACCTGGCATGGATGCCTCAGCATATGAACTTTGTTACTGTGTCAGGTGAGATACTATTAATAATATATTGATCAAAAACTATTTTTTAGATCAATCAACACTTACTCATAAAACTGAAATGGAAGATTATCCTGTACATTAATTTGACGAATTTGTATCCTATCTGTCTATTGAACAGTGACTAGTCATTATTATTGTAGAGAAAATATAAATATGTTTTAGAACAGTGATTTGTAGCATGATGATATAGATGCCTTATACCTTGCTCAATAAATGAGCTACATCAAACATAACACATTTCAATTCGGACTAGATTTTTTTGAGTGTCTTGTTTATACATACAAACCCTTCAGCTTTGTCATATAAGAATAGATGAAAGTTGCATCTAAGCAGCATTAGTTACATTCAGATCTAGTTCCTCACATCTTTAATCTTTTCAGACTAAAATTGAGACAATGTGAATTTGAATCCCACCCATTATGTGACATGAATCCACTCCTTACTTGTGTAAGGAGTGGATTCATGTCACATAATGGGTAAGTAATCCATCTAATATCCTTGTGGATATTAGATGGATTGGTTAGCAAGAATTCTAGTAAATTAATAGTAATATTTTAACAAAATTTATAACTAATGTAAGTATGATAATAGACTTTAAAATACTACTTATAGTCACAATATCCCTAACGGACATTGCTAAAAAACCTGAAAGTTAATGAACAATTAATAAAAAATAATTTAGTTAAACCTTTCAGTGTAAGATACAATGTTGTTATTAGTTTTTTATGCTTAATTTATTTGAGAGTTTTTAGCCACACAGCCATGTCAGCTCCATCATACCCTAAACTTATTAATTATAAATTTTCGACCTTAAGCAAACCTTATCGTAATCTTATACACTTAAATAGCCACATTAGACAGAGGCTTTAGCTAAGCCCTATATATATTATGTGCCAATTTGTTATAATAAAATATACAGACATACATGTATTGTAGTTTCACACACATCATAATATCTTGTAAGGAATAAGCATAAATGTTTTACACCCTCATTTTGCCAACAATTATTTAAAAACCTATTGACAGAAAAACTTAATAACACTGCCTGACTTGGGAATTAAACCCAAGACCTGCACAGCATTCACTTTTAATACTGCTGTACTACAGAGGCAGTAAAATATACTAGTAGTAAATCCATCTCTCAATGAGAAGCTTTCTCCTGTTTGCTGTGAGTTTTAATATTGCCTTTTTGGATATATTTTTGTTGCCTAAGTGTTTAGTGCACACCTTATCAAGAAATTCTTAGCCTTTCTGTGATTTGACTCTCCTTTTTCACAAAGAATTTATAATATAACACTACTAACTTTCTTTTATTGTGTACTAGCTTTTGCGCGCGGCTCCGCCCGCGTGGTACTTACTTGAATAAAAAGTAGCCTATGTCCTTCCCCAGGTTTTAAACTATATCTGTACCAAATTTCATCTAAATTGGTTCAGTGGTTTAGCTGTGAAAAGGTAACAGACAGACAGAGTTACTTTCGAATTTATAATATTAGTAAGGATATGCAATGGGTTTAGAGTTATTGTGTGGAGTTGTCTACAATATCTTGCACCTATTAACATCTTAGTTGCATATGTACACTGTAAGAAACACAAGTGACCATGATGGGTGGGGTACATACCCCACCCATCATGGTATACATATACCACTTAGTGCTGCCATCAAGTGAATTATAGTGTGTTACCAATCACTCAAGGCATTCCGCCTAATTCAGTTGTCTAGCAAATAAGCTTTCAATTGAAGAGCTGTTTGAATCCTCTTTTCTCAACCAGCAGTGACTTGGATGTGTTTACATGATTTTTCGTAATGCCAAAAGAACAGCCATTTTCACATTTCAATCATGATTATCTGGGCCAACATTTAACTTCCAAACCATGTGCTGCGAATGCAAATATTTTGACAGAAAATCTCATTACTACTAAGACCAGTTGGTAGGCAGCACATGCAGTTGTATGCATCACAGTTGAAACCTATACATGTTAAACATTGACTGAAATGTGTGACCATGTGATGTATTAAAGTCTGTAATCTCTTTCAAACTAAGTATAGGAAAGTTTCCTAATGAAATAAATGCTGTATAATATATAATATATAACATTTCTTGTTTTATTCAAGAGTGCTGCTACTGTATCCCATTAAAGCAATCGCTATCTCTCACTACACTTATTAATTTTCTTAAACTCATGATACGACCGAACCTTTCGCCTTGTCTATGATTTTTAGAAGAAATGATTGAGATGTAAATAAATAAATGTTGAATCCAAAATCTATACCTAATATCGTGATCTTTTTATTTTTCAGGTGACCACACTGCTTGTCTCTGGGATGTCGCTGAAGGTATGCCAAAGCGTGTTCTCGTATTCTCAAGCCACACACGGTCTGTTAAAACAGCGGTGTTCCGTCCCACGGAGCCCTCGGTCTTCGCCACGGGTGCCCGCGATGGGCACATCTTGATATGGGATATACGAGCTAACAACCAACCATCTGTTATCCTCAAACCAGACAACTGCCTTATGAATTGTCACTCCAGCTTCAATCCTAAGACGCCCGGCTCCCATGGCAAACGACCACGTTTAGACAACCATCGCGCTATCAGTATTACAGGACTAGTCTTCCAAGACGACATGACACTAATATCATGCGGTGAATGTGATGGCAACATTAAAATATGGGATCTACGCAAAAATTACAATATTTATAAAAGAGAGCCACTTCCAAAACACTCCATACCTTATTGCGGCAGCTCGACGAAAAATGGCTATACCAATCTGATAATAGATGATGCGAGAATGAGGCTGTATGCTAGCTGCATGGATAACGTTATTTACTGCTTCAATATATCGACATACAATGCCCTGCCGGAACAAAGATACATAGGTCATGAGAACAGTACTTTCTACATAAAAACTTGTCTCAGCCCAGACAGTATGTATTTGGTAAGCGGCAGCAGTGACAAGAACGCTTATATTTGGAACGTGAAGTATTCGCAACCGATCGTAAAGCTAACAGGACACTGGGCAGAAGTGACTTGTGCTGCATGGTGTCAAAAAGGAGATATGAAGATTGTCACCTGTAGTGATGACGCACGTCATAAAATTTGGCGTATAGGCAAAGAATTTCCAGATTCTGAGATTGAATTCAAAGGCCGCGCCGAAATCGTACCACGTGCTGATGTCACAAGCTTACCGCAGTGGGGATCGCTCGACAAAACTCCCAACTCGCTAAAACGAAAACTTATAACTACTCCTGGTTCATACAGTACTAAACGCTTGCGCACTAATGGCAGTTCTTCTATCAGAAAGACTAAGCGATGCCTGACAGATCTGATGAATGCTTCCAAAGACGCAGAGGAAGCTGAGATGTCAATAAAAAGACTGAAATTAGATACTGTTGAAGAAGAGCCCAATTTATTGCCAGCCGGAATCAAGCGTCATGGAGACGTTTTAGAAGAAAGCCCAGCTAAAAAATGCCATATAGAGACAAGTGACTGGTGTTATATACCAAAAGCAGGGTCATCCTTCATGACCCCTACAAAAAACTACGAAAGCAGAAACTGCAAAATGTTGTCGCCGAAAGGAATGAAACCTCTTTCGCCTAGTACAGAACACAATATATCGCCTGTACATGTTTCTCCTAGCAAAGTAAGAATACTATCTTTTACAACGCCGACTAAAAACCTACCAGACTTTGTGTTACATGGCGAAGCACCTCACCACAAGTTGATGTCTCCAGTTAAGAAAAAGGATACGCCCACAGATTGGTTAACACTTATGGTTCGCGAACGTAAAGGAAAATGTACTGATATAGTTGATAAATGTAATTTGCCCCCACCGCTTAGTCCGAAAGAGAATTTTCCAACTCGGAGGAACTCTGTTACCGATAGAACTCCGAAATCTAGTAAGAAATGTAGAACGCTATTAAAATATTTCAGTGTTACTGTCAAAGATAAGTAGTCACTGAAGTTACTATTACTATAGGACTAAATGGACTGATTTTTTAGATTTTATCTTTTTGTATTTTAGGTTTAAGTGATTTTACGATCGATATTCCTTTTATCTGAGAAAAATTTTAATGGATTAGTTGAGTGAATGCTTTTGTTTACATAAGGATAATTATCAGAATGGGTTTGTCTATTTTTGTGTATACGAATCTTACGTGCAGTGTGTAGATGTGGATGCAAATTATCGAAATCCACATTTTCGGATTTGTATGTGTAAAAAAATAGTCAAATTTAATTTAAATATTGTAGATAAGTGAATAAATTTAGCCAAAATCGTAGATCTAAATGAATAGTAATCTCGTCATTTGTATAGCCAAATGTGTGAGTATGCTTTACGTGAAAGGACGCACACGTGCCAATAGCCAAACTCCTCATAACCCTATCAAATGACCGCATCCTAAATATGTATGGTTGCTCAACCTACATAATATGTTTTGTATATTATACAAAATTAAGGAAGCGGGTACTCCATTATTGCGAATAGGATATCTGTATAGTTTCAGTGACTTACAGCAATATCAGTTAGTTATTAATGTTCCTATAATGTTAATGAATCTGTAAATCCCAACAGAATGTCCTTATGCAAGCAAATTTATGATTAAATTCTTAGATAATATTTTTTTAAATTATAGTACAACTAGGTACGTTTATTTTAGTTCTTGACTACAAGAGTTTATTAGACGACATGATTCTTTTAAAATTCATATTATCTGCATAGGTACTTAGTCTTTGTGACATTTTGGAGCAATGTAATAGATAAATTATTATTTTCACATTTTAGATTCAGGACATAGTGGTGATTTAATTCTAATCGAATCATGTAGAAGATAAACATGGCTAAAACTACGTTTATTGTATTACTCATAAATTCATAATTTAATTTATTGCATTTATAGTTGTATTGTGTTCAATTACTTAATCAATTATGAAATCATATCACTGTTTTTTATTTTCCTATATGAGATCACCTATTGAAATAACCGAGAGCTCTTTCTCTCTTTGAGGAACATACAAAAAGGTAAGTAGTCATATTGAAATCCTAACTAATATTATAAACGCGAAAGTGAGTTTGTTTATTTGTTTGTTAGTATTTCACACCTTAACTACTTGACCGATCATCATGAAATTTCACATATTATACACTTTGTCAGAGGAACAGAAAAGGACAGAGTACCTTTGATAGGGGCGAATAGGTAATAAAATAAAATAGATGTGGAGGTAGTAGGACTCGTTAGTCCAGTACGCCGACCGCTTATAACCGCGTGTTTCTGTGACATAAGTTTGTGTTAACCCATTCATTGCCTTGGACCCACGTCGTGGGCTCACTATTGCCGCATTTGAGAGCACAGGAACCCACGTCGAGGGCTCATGTTAAAAATACATTTTTCTTTGCAAATACAATAAAAAATCAAAATAAAATACTATGTACAGTAAGTATATTTATTTAATAGGTCTTCCTAGTGGTGGTGTTGGTTTTTAGATTTAAACATATTTGTTTTATTTTATTGTTTTACTTCTTACTAGATGCCAAATAACCTCCGCGTGGGTTGTATGACAGGGCTGGTGATAATATTATGCAAACAACTTAAATTGTTATTCACAAAATCAACTTAATTTAAAGACATTTTAATCAATTATTAAAAAATATGATACAATAGCACAATAGCGATGTAGCTGACAATACATAATTATTTCGTAGGATTTTCTAGAAGAACTCTTGATGTCATAATTTTCTATAGTGAACTGACTGAATATATCTAATTGTTTGCAGAATTATTTTTAAGTGGTAGGTACTATTCTTCAAAATATCCAATATTTAGTTCATCTTATTATAACGTGTATTGCCGTGAAACTTTGACATGTCCAATGTTACCATTCTCCCAAAATATTCGTTACATTGAAATTGCTTTTCTGCACTCATGTTGCAACCTTCGTATTCCGTCATAGTACCAATTTCTCTTGTTGCGATAGTGGTATTCTAGTAGATATATTTATCAATTTCTCTAAAATAGGATAATAATAATAATAATAATAATAAATTTTATTTCAGAATTACTTCCATATTTAGTTAGTAACAGTGTTCTTAACCTAGTGTTAGTGGAAATATTTATAAACTTAAAAATAATATTCACAAAGGTAGCTTGTCAGGCGCTTGCTTTCGCATGTAGGCCTATCCAATGCCTGATCAGCAATGAGTCCCACCTGCCGGCACACGCGGTCAGAATGGCGCTGGGGCCGCCGCGCACCCGTGCCATTAAAGACGCACTTCGTTTGCGTATGACGGCGTGAAAGCCGTCCACGCTCGCCTCCGCGAACATACCACTCGCGCTACAGTACCGCGGCAGCCCCATCATCACCCTGAACGCGTTATTATATTGCACACGCAGGGCATCGTATGTCCTCCGCGTGTACTTGACCCACAGACTGCAGGTGTAAAAGGTCTGGCAGAAAGCTCTAAATAGCGTGATCTTCACTTGTTCAGTACACCGTGCGAATCTGCGTGCCAACATGTTACAGCGAACAGACAACGCCCTGCGTTCCTTCTCCATATCCATATCGTCTTTAAGGTCCTCGGTGACCCAGTGGCCCAGATACTTGAAATGAGTGACTTGGTTTAAAGGTGTACCATAGAGTAAAACGGGAGGTACCGTTTTGACCTCTTTTTTAGGTGATTTAAATACCATAACCTCACTCTTTCTCACATTGTATCGGAGCCCATGGGCCGCCGCATAATCTTCACATATGCGGAGTAACTTGCGCAGTGCACCGATTGAAGGGCTAAGCAGAACCATGTCATCCGCATAACTTATGTTATTTACACAGACCCCTTCTATATAACATCCGATGCCGGTGCTGCTCAGCTCTCCAATCAGGCGGTCCATATATAAATTAAATAACTTCGGTGAGGTCAGCCCCCCCTGCCTCACTCCACACTCCAATGCGTAATCTTCCGACTTACTAGCCGCCCACCTTACAGCATTTTTCTGATTTTTGTACCAGTACTCAAATATAGATATAATTTCAGGGGGCATACTAGTGTCTTGGTACATTTTGGTCCACAACAGGTCGTACGAGACCAAATCGAATGCCCTGGAGAGGTCCAGGAAACATGCGTATACTGGGGTTTTACGAGCGGAGTAGTATTGCACAGTCTGCTTGAGGCACAAAATCGCACTTTCGGTAGATAGACCATTTCGAAAACCGAACTGGCCATCATGCAGTTTTAAATGTTTTGTTAAATGGCCGTCAAGCAGACTGTCCAGTACCTTCGCTATAACTGTGGCTAAGGAGATAGGCCTGTAGTTAGTGCTGTCCGAGACATTTCCGGTCTTATTTTTTACAATAGGGACCACAATGGTATACATCAGATCATCAGGCAGGTAGGCATGGTTAATACAAAGATTAAACAATAGGGCCAAGACTCTAGGCAAGTGTACCCCAGCAAACCGCAGGTGCTCAATGCTGAGACCATCATGACCTGGAGATTTTCCTCTTTTCATAGATTTGATAACTAGATCAACATTCTTTGCAGTGAATAAATAAATAAATAAATCATCAAAAGGTTGAGAATCAAGTAATTCATCTTGCAGACACAGGTTTCCTGGCTGTCTGTTGACACCCTGGTTTTCTTTGGCAAAGTTTCATATTCTGTACACATATTCTGAGATTCGGAACTAACATTTTACGTTTCGCTAATTAAGTTAGGTACTACCACGTTTGGTAATCTTGTGCTGATCTGAAAGAAGAATAAGTATAAAGAAAATTAGTAAATAAAATGGTGTGAAAAATGTAGATTCAGAAATACATTGAAAAATAAACAATTTTAAATGATCTTTCTAAAAAGGTTGACGATTTATGTCTCATGATTACAGCGAATGTAAAAAATATTGTTTACTTACCCATATCCTAGTGTACCTATGTACGTTCTAACTAAAACACGGCACTAGAAAACTTCCAGGAATCTTATACTTATCTAGAACTATGACCATATTCCTTATAACAAGAATGTTTTGTGTTAAAAGTAATTGCTGTATACCATAGACCCACATCATCATCTAAGGGGTTCAATAGTAAAATGTACGGCGGTATGGCGTAATAAGCGTGTAAAAGTTATTAGGATGCGAATGTGTTAAGTTCCTTACTTAGATTTAGTGATCGGCGATAGATAAGTATATTATATTAAGTATTGTGTTACCTACGAAATTGTCAGTAGTACCGTGGAGATAGCCCGTTTGATGTCAATAGTCCATAAAATCGTCTGATCGGCGATATAGCGAGTGCTTTACACCTCCGCCCAAATCTTTGAGATGATACACACCTGAAGAAACTCATGTGATGACTAAAATGCTTATACTTTTGTGTGGTGAAACTGTATGCTAAAAGGAAATGTAATACCTATATAGGTAGGTAACTCGCGCAACTTCGACTGCTTCACATAAGATAATTTTTCCCATTTTCGCAATATTTTTCATTGCTACTCCGCTCCTATTGGTCGTAGCGTGATGTTATATACCCTATAGCCTTCCTCGATAAAGGGGCTAAACACTAAAATAATTTTTCAATTAAAACCAGTAGTTCCTGAGATTAGCGCGTTCAGCCAAACAAACTCTTCAGTTTTAAAAGATTAGTAAGTATAGATTAAAATATAGATATCAATGTTTTTTTTATTTTTTTATTTGTATTTGCACATATTGTTTTGTTTCAGACAACGGAACAACATTATTTTGAAATTGGGTTTTCAATATTTCTTTCCAGTATAGTCTAATTCAAGCATTACATCAATTTTAGGTATCCCACTACGCATAACTTGAATATCAGGATACGCTTGTTTATAATTTTTCCCGCCACCATAATAATCATCCACAGATTTATTAGACATTTGTCTAGCAGGAGTATTGCAATGCTTCATTTGTTCTTTTTTGAGATCTACGCATTCCTGGTACAATTTTACGAAGCTTATTTCCGGGGGTATGCGTACCATGCCCGGCGCTACGCCCGGATCGGGTGGTATAGGTTTGGTTACAATGGGAATGGGCGCTGCAAATCTGGATCTCTGTAATATCTTAGTACTTTGTATCGGACGCAACTCCGTTCTCGGTAGTATCTTAGTACTCTGTATTGGACGCAACTTCGTTCTCAGAGGTTTGTTCAGATATATCAAGTTGTACATTTTATTTCTGGCTATTTTCCTGTGATTTTGACTGCGTTTATCACGTATGTACAGTCGCGTTTTTTGTATTGGATTGCGACCAAACGACTCAATTTGGAGTTATCAAATATAAAATTAGGTACATTTCGCAGGTTCCTTTGGCCTCTATTTTGCAGGTAAGCATGCACGAACTAAATTAGACTTACTATAAATTGTGGATAACTACTACACTTTTCTAATGTTATTAAATGTGTTTCTATTATAATTTATTGACTTGATGTTTATGACACTGAACCATAGCTTGCTACATATATTAATCTGTGCACTGAACTATAAAACGTTGTAAAATATCTTAATGTCACACAAACTGACATTTAAAAATATATTAATTAACTCAAAAAGTCACTGTTTTAGAGTAGATAGGTAGAAGGAGGTACACATCTTAATAAAGATCTAATATTTTATCAATATATATTTTCATTTGTAGTAATAAATGTTGATCAATAGTATATGTACTTAGGTACCTAATATTATGATATTATTTTATAATTATTCTTATGGATACTCTATAGTCTGCTAATGTCGACGTTGTGCTATTGACGCGTAGGTACTTATTTCATTTTTACCTACTCTTAGCTACATTGATTCAGTCGTCCGTCCATATACCTAGAGGAATCATTCAAATCTCCGTATGTAGTTAACTAGGCACACTCTTTTTTAGCTATGAATGTTCAGGATAGACGAAATTGATCTCACTAGAGCTAGAGAAACTAAGAGAATATTTCTTTATTTTAGAATGAGCATAAAAGCCAATGCTAGCTCACAGTTGTGTCAATCAGCATATCACTATCTTGCTCACTCCTGGCCAATCATAATTTTAATAGTGTTGCTATCTCATTGTCTACCAAAATACTAGTTGTCAAATGCTGTTAAATTTCAAGCGAGATCTAAGAGATTACTATAGAAGTAAGATAATATACTCTTTACTATAGGAGCACCTATTCTTACATTTTGGAGGTGTCAGACATCACAAACACATGGTAATAATGAAACACCAATGTAAGATGTGCTTTTGCTCACTCTTTATTACGCTTGTTAATATATAAAAACATAATATAAATTATTTTGTAAAATATCACCACTGATTGTTGCAAACAACTTGACCGCGAGCTCCGCTTAGTGTCACTCGTACTATGACTTGCGTATACTCACGGTACCTGATTCAAATTATAAATATCAATAATTTTAATTCTTTAACACTTGCAGTTTCTATTTTTAGGTGTTAATCGCCTTTTTGAGCATCGAGAACGTACAGTATAAAAATTGCAACAATGTTTAATTAAATTTAAACTTACATTTAAAAGTTAATTGCATTTAGAGCTAACTTGTTCAACCAGCGCCCTGACTAGTCATACACATATTAACCCCTACAAAACCCCATACAAAAATGTCCACTATTCACAATTACTCTTATTATCACTAGTCAGGAAGATGTTACAAGTCTTAGAATCAGATATCGAGATACAAAATTAGGCATTCTTATTGAAACGCAAGTCATAGGTGCGTAACACGGGACAAAAAATTCAATACAATAATCTACAAAGAAATATTGACAATAATCATGTAAAAATATTTAATTTAAATATTGGCGACTGGCGTTCCGAATGTATAAAATATTATCGACATTTAGCGAAGTTCACAAGTCGAACGTTCGCTAAACGGGAGATCGACATTCGCTGGCGGCGCAGCGCCGGCTCGCTCGCGGCAGGTTCGCAAGCTGGGATCGATAACAATGAAAATGTCAGTAACGAAACTATAGCAGAAATAAAAAATAACACAATTAAAAAAGACAAGTCGTTAACAATAGATCGGGCGCTGAGCGCCTCCGCCATACAATTTGTTATACCTACTACATCTAAGTCTGCACTTAAACTACGACTTAACACTATGTACATACAATATCTTTATCCAAGCGATTTTTAAAAAAGTCTTAGTACTTTTTACCATATTAATTTGAAAATTTGTTAAATGTCTTTATCGTTAAATTCACTGAATCCACTCGCACCACATATCATTATTATGTTTCTTTTTTTTTCGTTTTCGTTTTATAACACAATACAAGTAACAGAATGTTTTAGCCCCGCTAAAAAACTACTAACATAAGTTTACAACTAGAGTACAACCGACGTAACTTGTACGAACGACGAGTGACGTGGCGCGGCGCCAGGAGCGGCACTGCGTCCACTCGTCTTCATATCAATTGACATTTTAAAACTGGTAAAATATAAACGTAAATCTATGAAGGAATCACGTTTTGTGGCGCAATCGAGTGTGGCGACCGGAGGCGCAGACGCGTGTCTCCGGTCACCACAAACGCTCAGCGTTTCAGTCGCAATTCGAGATCAAAAACTCGAGGCGATAATCGAATGTCACACCTCTAATACGGAGCGGCCGCGTCGCCGAGCGGCGCCCGCCACGTTCGGCGAGCGGTGTGTGTGTGGCTGGCGACGCGCCGCTCGCTTCAGTCCATTGAAATATCATAACAATACCATTTTATCACAATAGACAAATTAAAGTAATTTTGGGCACAGCGTGACCCTAGCGATGGCCTCGTATAAACTTGTAGTTTCGTTGACATCATTAACTAAAATATGCATTAAAAATCCCGCAATCTGATATTCTAATTACCAAGTATCAAACAGTCGAACTGATGGATAAAAACATAGTATTCAAAACGAGTAAATTCTTCGAAAAACGTTAGAGTCGTCGCTTGGGCGCCGATAGTCCCGCGGCGGGCTCGGCTCCCACGCGCTGTTTACTACATAGTTAAGTAAGTTTGTACTTTGATCATTATTAGAGTGCAATTTTACAAAGGAACTGGAGCGATGGGGCGCCGGAGCCATGTTGAGTGCGAGTCGCAGGCTCAGTGAATGTAACCACATGAACCAATACACGCGTACAACAATAATATGGCGAGATATCGTACACCTGCCCGAGTCTCGCGGGCCCAGTACCGAGCACGCACGCCTCCGCGCAGACACTATCAAATTATACAAGGGAACATGATAGTGACCTACTAAAATAATAATTATTATTATTAAGTAATAAAACTTCAATTTCCTTTTATTTCGATTAGTTTTTGAGGTATAGGTATATTTGCCGAATTGCCGATAAGATTGGTTACAGAAATTACGAGGCCCGGAGGGCGGTACTGGACGGCGGGCGGCGACTAGCTGCTGGCTCGACATGGCCCCGCGCCGTCCGGAGCGTTTGATACGAACGGTACGTGCAGGGACATCTCACTATAAGAAAACAATGTTCCACCATCGTTACCCTACAATATGGCGTCAGTGGCACACTCGCGTCGTCGCGCCCCGACTGAAGTACGGAGTTCTAATATGCGGATACTGGAATATATAGGGAATTTTAAATTTTCTTATTGCACTAACGGGAAACGATTACAGACAGTTAAGACTAACACATATCGTGTCGGGGCGCGGGGCGGGCGTCGCGGCCACGACCGCGAGCGGTGCGCGGGCCTAAGTACTGCGAGTACTCGGCCAGTTGCTCGCTGACAGTCTGCTGCGGACAAACGAAACACAGGTTATACACACTCTTATAAATTTAATCGAATTAGACGTCACTTGACGGCAATACATTATTATAAAATTATTAGGACGAGAGGAACCCGCCACGTATCTTGCTCATCCCAACCATTGCAATGGAAATCGGTTTACAATACCGAACTTCTCTGGATAGGGACAGCCGCGTCGTGGGATCCTAGCGTACTCCAACTAATCCCATTAATTTTATTACAGTTATATAAATAACTACAATATAACAACTTTTAACGTACTTATAAGTATATTAAAGGAAGGACCGTGATGGACCGTGCCCACTCCAGAATTGTCTGATAACCATCCCAGAATTGTCTGGTGTCCATCCCAGTATGTTAGGGTTCAACTTAAGATTTACTTAAGATTTTAAGTGAAATGACCGGAGCGAGATCAGGTTTCTGATCAACGGCTTTACGTGCTTTCCGAGGCACGAATGTGTCTAACACCGCCAACTTCCTAACTCCGGGTTGCTATTGAAATTTGTTAACAGAAAAACCTAATAACTTTGTTTGGCCAGACCCGAGTCTCGAATCCGAGAGCTCATGCACTAGTCGCATTCACTAACGCTGCGCCGGAGGCAGTTTCTATATAACAGTGTGCAGTTGTTACCAGCGATAGCCTAGTGTGAAACCGTTGAATAGCCACGCAGAGATCTCGAGTTGAATCCGAAGGCGCGCTCGCTGACTTTTCGAAGTTACATGCGTATCTATTAAATAGTTAATTATCGCTTGCTTTAATGGTGAACGAAAATATCGAGAGGAAACCTGCATGTCTGAGAGTTCTCCATAATGTTCTCGAAGATATGCGAAATTTGCCAACCCGCAATGGGCCAGCGTGGTGGACTATGGCCTAACCCACCGAGAGACCCCCTCTTTCCTCCACGTGACATTGGGTGTGATTCGGCTCTACCCTCTTCCTCCCTCCATAAACGCCTCAGGTAATTAATGGACGCCCCCAAAAGAGGCCCATGCCCAGCAATGGGTGACTTTAATAAAGGGCTGATATTAATATAAGTAGTTACCTGGTGGTGTGGAGCGTGTGCGTGTGGCATCACCAGCAGAACACGGAGAGTTCGCCGCCGTGTGCGCCGCCCACGGCGCGCCACGAGCGCACGCCGCCGCCGCCCACCTTCAGCTGCCGACACAACAACACATAATAAATATTACAACGTACTAACAACAACTTATTATAAAATTATACACTCTTCTTCTTCTCCTTAGCCTTTATTATTCCAGTCACTTGGGATCGGCTTTCTAGTCTAACCGAATTTGACTGGCTATCAGTTTTTACACGGAGCGACTGCCATCTGACCTCCGCAACCCGAAGGCTAACGATACCCTAAGGCTAAATCAGTGTCAGGATATTAGAGGGCACTGACTTCCCAATAACGACTGCCATAGATGTTCATGGCAGCCGGGACCGACGGCCTAACGTGCTCTCCGAGGCACCGAGCAGGCGATAATTGTCAATCAATACGCACATAATTTCGAAAAGTCGTATAACTTCCGAAAGCCAGAGGTGCGCGACGTGGGTTCGAAGTTCGAACCCGAGACCCTCTGCATTGCAGTCTGTTGGTCTCCCCACTGAGCTATCGCTACACACTAATATTATAAAATAGATTTTGCCTGCAGCTTCGCTAGCGTAAATGTAGGTAAGGTTAGTAACAGAGTCGCTGATGTAGTTTCAGTTCCAGCGACTCGCCGACCATCCAAGGCAGCGAGTTGGCACACCGTGGTGGGTTTAGTCAGTAGTACCCGGAAATTTCCATCTTTTCCCGGGTGAGCCCGACATAACCTTTCCGCGGAGTAGTATGCGTTAAAACAATCAAAGACGTTAAAAAAAAAATTAGAGACAGTACTGTTTTTTCTGGATGAAACGTATCCTATGTCGTTTTCTGTTCCCCTGACAACGTGTATACACAATTTCATGATAATTTGTTACCAAAAACAAGCAATCAAGTTTGCCTAACAAACAAACAAAAAAACAAACTCACATTCGCATTTATAATATTAATTAGTTAAGCATTGTCTAATTAAAAATAGATCCGCACATGAAACCAAGCAGGTGATCTTTAAATGGTTGTCTACCCTTACTTATGATGCTACTGAAGACATAGTTAAGATAATATCGTGAACATAATATTTATTAATTGTAAACTAGATCTCAAATACAATCAATCTTATATAATAATTTGTAAGCGCAATATTTTCGACTAAGATTAATTATTATAGATATAACGTGTTAATGTGCACATATTTTCCGTGATATATTTAGAAATTTGTAATTATACATACTAGTTTAAGTAAAATTTCATCAGTTGTAAACCTAAACTTCTTAATCCTTTTTATCTATACATACTACCTTATATATTTATTTATATAATATTTATAATTATTGTATGTATCATATTGTTTTACAATACACACTCATTACATATTTACTGTTAATATGTATATTATTACATATTTGAAACACTTGATTTTTAGTTCTCATTAATTTTTGTATTATAAATTTTTATTTCTTTTTACTTATAACTTTTGTATTATGTAATTGTTTCGGGTTTTCACGATACAGGCTTGCCTAGTGTGAAAACCACAGAAGTATTTTTGTTTAATTTTGCCAGCGCTTGGCAAATTACTTTATTTTATTTTATAAAGTGTTTTAAATTGATAAGTTTTCTAATTTGTTAAACGCTCTAAATAAACAATTTTTCATTTTTTTTCATTTTCAGTTTGGATGCGATTGTGAGTTTGTTTGTTTGTTAAGTTTTCACGCCTTAACTACTTGACCGGTCATCATGAAATTGCATACACGTTATCAGGGGTAGGTACAGAAAGGCCGTAGAATAGGTGCGTTTCATCCAGTAAAAAGAACTGTTACTAACCTAATCTATATTTACTCGAGCGAAGCCGCGGGCAATATCTTATCACATACACTAATAACAAGTTTTTGTCTAGCTGTCAATGCGTTTGAGCACCCAAATCTCCGCAATGGTTGAACCAGTGGTTTTTATTAATGATCGAAGCCGTGGGCAGGAACTAGTGTTACCATAAATTTGAATAACTCTGTAGATCATAATCCTTGTCGAATACATCTCCATTATAATCGCGTAAAAACGTCATCAATAGGTATGGATATCTGAATATTTTTAAAATCAACTTAAAAGTTTTTGTAGAAGCAATGCTAATCTGTAATATAAATAAAAGTTGATAATTATAGGATAAATATGTTTAACACATTTGAGTTAGCATTGTTAATTTTTCATTTGATAATTGTGTTACTTGATTTTCTTCACCCTTGTGTACATATTTGTACGATGATTATCGAATAATTATCGCAAGGCACTGACAATTTTTCTATTTTTGGCAACACTTATTACTAGAATGACTTGCAATTTTCTTGGATTATCTTCTTTTTCTCAACAAGTTACTTGAAATTTCGTGCTTAATGCTCAATTTGGATAAAGTGCTACTTGTTATTTTAATGAATTACTTGTCCACAAAGAATCTGAGAATCTGTTCAGGGAGCGTAGTAGGTACGTCAATAAATTCACAAAATATACCTTAAACATATGTAGTTCGAGAGATGTTGGTAATGCTGCAGCTTCTTACAGAAAATACTTGTAAAATATACAATACTGTAAACTTGGCGATTGAAACGAGGGGCCGTGTACCTATTTCTTGGCAGTTCTTCTCTTTGGCTCTATGCCCTTGCTTTGCTGAACATGGCAACAGGTAAATGTAAATTCACATTAATAATTATTGTAACTTAGACGTTCATATGTGTTACTTTGTGACCTACATGAATAAAAATATTTTTTATTTGATTTCATTTGCATCTTTGAATACCATTGCTTAGATATACAGGCTTTAGGGGAGGCCTATGTCCAACAGTGGACTTCTTTCGGCTGAGATGATGACATATACAGGCATTCTACGGCCAAAGAAAATATAATTTAAAAAATGTTATGAAGAATTTTTTAAATACCTCTCACGATGGTTTCGGTGATATGAGAGTTAACTAATTCTCAAACTCATTGAGAATGCTACAAAAACTTGGTTTCCGCAACCGAACGACTTGGGACGCGAAAGCATTCGCGCACCTCGCTTACTACATCCGTATATAGTCACACTGGATGAGTGATTGCAAAAACATCGCGGCTAAGTATTCCAAACGTTGGACATTAGTATTTAGTTGACAGTCAGTAGGATCGCCATATGACACCATGTATCAAGGAAAAGTCTTGCAGATAGAGTTTATTAAAGCAATATGGATTGTAGTCGAGTTGTCTTCATTCAAAACAGTTACCAGACTGCATTTTATTGTGCCCAACTGTAATCAAATATCATTCGAATCCTTATCGCAGTTCATAAATAGGTGCGTTAGATCGATAAGATCGCCCTAAAATATAATACCGAATGTACTTTATGACCCATATTTTAAGTAACAAAATCATTACCTACCGACTCATTGGTCGCAAAAGTGATTCTAAATCGTGATTACTTTTATAAGACTGTTCCTAGATCATACAAAGAATTATTTCGTTTTATATAATTATTTAAACATTTTGAACCCGGTCGATGGAATATATTCGTTACCAGACTATTCAATGTGATTTCAAAATATATTTGTTGATTAATCTCTATTTAATCTTTATTATATATTTCTTACCGGAGAATTGGAATCATATTACGTTATGAGAAGCTCATCGACAACTTGCACGCAGGACGATCTGATGGCTGCCTCTGACAACGCAGCTAGCGTAGCTGCTTTCTCCGCGGCAAATATATAATTTAAGTGTTTGCCAACGATATGCTAAGAAGAAGTAGCTCATTGTTCAGACATATATCTTTTACAACAAAGTGCATTTCTGACTTTAAATGTTTTCACATGGTTACCCTAGCAGCGAGTGTCGGCAAAAAGCATAAGTGCGTCGAGTTTTCATTCCACGCGTGTCCATATAGGGGGCGCTGCGGGCGCGGGCGGCTGGTCTGCGCGCGCAAGGAATGCCGCCCATTGATGCCCACAGCCAACACATCGGGGACGCTCAATGAGCCACAGCTCCCATTGAGCACGCCACGCAACATACGCACACCACCCTCCCTAACATATTGTAACTAGTATCTACATTTTGATGATAAATTCATTTTTCTACAGTTCAGATATCGACTGTCTAATAGTAGCACTGGAATATGATGTTGCTCATTATGAAATGAAATTATGTTTAACTCGCAGTATACTTATATATTTTATTTTATTTATTTGGAATAACAAACAGTTACACATTATGTCCTTATTTCTAATACATTTTAAATAAAGTTTGATTAAATGTGCAACCCACACCGTTATTCACAGCTTACATAATTATAAATATATGACAATTTTGCAAAAATCAAACAAATTATGAAGTAAAAGTTTGAATTTTACACAATGTTTCTTACATTTTTAACTCAGTATCTTCAATGGCTCTTTTTAATGTATTGCGAAATTTACTAGCAGGCCTACTAAATACATCCAGTTTAGTGAAAAGCTCATTGTATTTTCTACATATACGTCGAATAGGTGCGCGGAATCCAGCATTAGTTTTACACGATGATACAGCAAAAAAGGGTCGATATCGCACCTCTCGTGTAACAACAGTTCTTGGTACAAGATAACATATCTTGTTTATTAGGTCGCTACAGTCATATCTGTTACTGCATAAATCAAAAAGAAACATAGTTTCTAAAAACAGTCGTCTAGACTTCAGGCTCATTATTTTAAATTTATTAAGTAAGTCATATGAAGGGGAATTGTGGAAACACCGGTAATGCGTGGATTTGAGAAATTTGCGTTGAACCATCTCCAGACTCTCAACATATTTGTTGTAATAAGGGTTCCATATGACTACAGCATACTCCAGTTGTGATCTGACTAAAGTTTTGTACAAATAAATGTATGTACTTACATGCTTAAAGTCAATCGAAGATCGCATCACAAAGCCGTACATACTATATGCTTTTTTGGTTATAGCGTCAATATGTTGATCTAGATGTAGTTTGCTATCCAGCAGTACCCCAAGGTCTCGGACAACAGACATTTTTGATAAAATAGATTTATTAATGTTGTAATTCTCAACAATCTTGTTTTTGTTTTTTGTAAACGATATAGCAAAGCACTTGGAAATATTTAATTGTAATTTATTATTAATACAATAATCAGAGAGGCGATCTAAATCTTCTTGTAATAAACTACAGTCAGATAAATTTTATATAGTCCGGTCAATTTAGACATTCGAGGGTACAAAAATTCGCACCCAGCTGAAAATTGGTAGGATTGATCAAAACACCATCATAAATGATATTTAAAAAGTCCTCATCGATCCGACACCTGAAAATAATTTACTCGGGTCAAAGGTCACAAAAACGGGTTTTTCGCGATTTTCAGCAAAACGGTAAGTTTTATCATAAAATTAGCCCAGACAAAAATTGTAGATCAGATAATTATCTATAAAAAATGTCTAAATACTTTTGGGATTAAAAATAATGACCTCCTAAAATAGTAATTGCACACCAAAATATGCTTACTAAAATAACGAGCACCTATACCTATACCTACACCTCAAATCACTGCATTCCGTCTCGGAAGGGTTAGGTTATGTTAGGTTCCTTCTTAAACCCATCCAGAAATAGGAGCCCGTCCACTTATTTTGATCTCTTTGCTGTGCAATTAATATTTTTAGTATTAAAATGCGGTTTTAATTTTGGTGATCATTTACTATTTTTGACTGTTATATTTTACTATATCTGGTGATAAATTAAATATAAGCCAATACTTTTTTTCCCTAAGAGCCACTGGTTTTTGAGATATAACGATTCAAAAAGTTGAAAGAGGATCGATGAGGACTTTTTAGATTTCGGGCACGCCACGATCGTGGCGGTAATTCCCGTGTTTGAGGAGTGGCTGGAGAGGCGGCATGGCGCCCTCACCTTCCGGCTGACACAGGTAATGACTGGCCATGGTTGTTTTGGCCGGTTCCTGTGTCGTATGGGCCGGCAAGAGACGCCCGGTTGTCACCACTGCGGCGACTGCCGCGACGTTATTGAGGACACGGCGCGGCGCTGCACACTTTGGCGGTTTGCCCCGCCTGGGCATCGCAGCGCCGTGAGCTGATCGCGGCAGTCGGATTGGTTGCCCTCTCACTCCCGGCTGTAGTTCAGTCTATGGTCCGGAGTGAGAGGTCGTGGAACGCTGTCGCCTCCTTCTGTGAGGAAGTGATTTTCATCATGGAGACGGCGGAGCGAGAGAGGGAGCGTTTAAACCCTCTCCCCAACCGCAGAACCGGGCGCCAGACGACCTCCAGCCACCCTGAGGTTTGACCTGGGGGTGGCGAGCTTTGTGGGCCTGCCCGCCATCCGTTCAGCACCAGGTCCGAGGGGCGGCGTGCGTGTTCCCACGCGTGCCTCTGTGTCGTGTCCGTCTCTAGGGGGGAGGGGGGGACCATAGGGCTTCTTTTTTGTAGTGGTGACCAGTGGGTAGGTCTTTTCGTGTAGTGGCCTGCCGTTTTATACGGCGGGCCGTAACCTCGGCGGGGTTGCGACCGCATGTGAAAGTGACTCGCGCGACCCCGCCGATAGTGGTTTGTCGAGGAACACCGTGGTAGGTTTAGTCGGTATTCCGGAAGGTCCATTTTATCGTTTTAACATCTTTCTGTTACCCCGGCGAGTCCGACATAACCCCTCCGCCCGCCCCCGCAGAGGGGTATGCGTCAAAGTATTCCCCCTCGTAAAAAAAAGGACTTTTTAGAGTTCATTTATGGTGTTTCGAACAATCCAACCAATTTGCAGCTGGGTGCGAATTTTTGTAACTTCACTCCTATTTTTTGGTCTAATTTGACCGGACTAATACTAGATACTAATTGTTTGATATTACTAAATAATAAAGTGCTACATAGTTTGATAGGCAGACAAGACTAACTAAATAAAGATGAACAATATCTATAGATAAGATTCCGAAATACATAATTACATATGTACCTACCTACATATGTTAGGTAATCAATTTAATAGTCTAATTCGAGTTCTAGATAACAGCTTTATACTAAACGACTTCAATTCTGTAAAATCTTACCGGTAAGGTGTAAATTCTGAATGAATTCTGCGAAATTTTCATGAACAGTTTGTAAATCCGATATGAAAATTCTACTAGTGACAATAGGACTACGGACGATTTTGATAATTTATTTTGTTTTGCTTGGTACATCGCATCGTACACAGCCTGCATTAATTATTTACCTAGAACCATAGAAAATGCTGTCGAAACACAAAATAAAATCATACTTATACTATTTTAAATGCAAAAGTTATATATTACGGCTGAACCGTTGAGAACTTGTATCAAAGCAATGCTGCTTAATAAAAACGCGAATGAAGTAGCGTTTTGAAATGTACCTATTATTATAAAATACCTATCAAATTTCTCGTCTCAATAATGTCGATATCAGATGATTTAGACGGTGATTCAATGAGTTCGGGGCCGGATGCGGCGTCCTAACGCGGAACGACTCACGGCCGAGGACCATTCAATACTCTTGAACTACTTCATTATACATAATATACGCTTGACACATTCATTACGCTTGTTTTGATCGCCAAATCGTATAACGCGCCAACACTACTATATAGCTATCTAGTCCATATCACGCACTGAACTATTAAGACGCTCATTTTGTCAAGTGAAATGTAGTCTTTCTTAGACTTCAAGTTATCTCTATAATATAATTGAAATCGATTTGAGGGTTTAGGTGGTGGTGACACATAACAAACAAATTAACGTAATATCTATATATTATATTAATACGTGAAGCAAAAACTTTGTACCTCTTTTTACGAAAATTGCACGGATGGAGGAGTATGCAATTTGGGACACTTAAAGTTTAAATATATGGAGAAGGAGGGGCGAATCCTAATATTTTTATAAAAAATGCTTTAGAAATACATGAAATTAATGAAAAAACAATACACGCACACAACCATGCATTTGACACACGCAGTCGAATCGCGTTCGTAGTATTTTGGCATGGTTCGGTTGATATCGTACAATTCTTCGTAACTATGGTTATTTACCTTAAATAGGTACCTATTGCAATTTCGCGGTATATAATAATATAATAACGATCAAACTTAAAAAATTCAATCAATTATGGACTAACCAGTTTGAGAATTGTTTTGTTACTTCTATAATTCTAAAACCTATATCTATTATATTTTATAGACTTGCATACTCAACAATCAGCATACTAATATCGGGAATACAAAAAGTATGAAGTGTACGACTTCATTTTAATTTGGAAACCTTACGTACAACTGAACGCTCAAAATTACACTATAAATGTTGGCAGTCATCCTCGTTATCTCGGGAACTGTGTGTTATTTCGAGATAAAAATAAACCCTCGTACCTAGTCTACAATCCACAAGCTACGTTTGTTGTTGATATAAGTTGCCAAATTATATTAAATACTTTGGACGCCAAATTATAACAATAATAATAAAATTGTCGAACAATAATATGAGTTAATAACAAAAACGCATCTGTTTGATAATATGTGTAGTATAATACCAGATGCATTCGCCCGCATGCGAGGGGTCACTGACCCGCTGGCCGATAAGGGCTGATAGCTTATCAGTAAAGGTGCAACGACGAATGCATATACCAGGCTTATGTACCTATGATAACTGGCTATATAGGAAACAGGAATGATCATATCTTATCAACTTTATATCTACAAGATACGTTTTATTGACAAATATTTGGACTGCCGTTGGTCCACTAATGAAAGCGTGAAGAAACACTTAGTGAGATTCTAGACTCTGTTCATAGTTTAGTCGAAGTAAGTGCAGGTTTCCTATCAAGAAATTCTCAGTAGGCAACCCGCCTTCATAACTTGGCATCTAAACGCTTCTGCCACGGCTTTATCTGGCACTTAGGAATTCCCATTGCAATGTTCAACCAATCATTCTGCCTGTTACAATATAATGCTCGACTAAAGCGCCTCCCAAATCACACCACTTCACGCGAGTTTTCACCTTTCTCAACCAGTGCAAGCAAAATCCATAGATCTATGTAAATGTTCCGTACAATTCTAGCACTACAAGTTATGTAACGGCAACCTAAACCTCACACAAGGTAAAGGCCACATTATTAGTATTATTTACCGACTATTAGCGCCGTTCAATACAAACATACAACTTCCAAGAAATGATGACAAGTGGTTCTTTGAAACCAAAAGTAAAATTCCGTGAATTACCTCATAATATTTATATTATGATTATGTCGCATAGAACATTCGTATTATAAAACCTCTACGCTTAGAAAAAGTGGTCCCCAATTAACTTTGCCTGTGTAGCACTTGTTAGAAAGAGCCGTAACATAACCAAGTACAGTACCAGTGTGGTACTGTAGTTTTAGTTATATGTGAACTAGCATACTGTAGGCAGTAGATAGCAGGTACGCCTAATCTATACTAATATTATAAAGCTGAAGAGTTTGTTTGTTTGTTTGTTTGCTTGAACGCGCTAATCTCAGGAACTACTGGTCCGATTTGAAAATTCTTTCAATGTTAGATAGCCCATTTATCGAGGAAGGCTATAGGCTATATATCATCACGCTATGATTAATAGGAGCTGAGCACCAATGAAGAATGTTTCAAAATCGGAGGGTATTTTTTCCTTTTGAGAGCTTCCGCTGCGTGCGCTGCGTAAACAGTTAAAGTTTCGCAAAAATCATGTATGACAAAATTGTTCCCCTTTAAAAGTTCTAAAAAAAAGTCCGCGACAACATATGTCTATCTTTTAAGGTTGGCTCACTATAACCATTTTTATGCTAACCAAATTTGTTCTAAAATAATGCATTATTTGCGAAGGTATAAAGGTAAACATAATATTAATCCTTATCCAAATAAATACGTTATTCATCACAAGTATTTAATTTAAAACAAAATTGCCCTTTACGTCATTCGATTTTAATGAATATCTTAGGAGATATCGCAGTTTTAAAATAACATTGCAGCAAAATAATTACCCATTACAGACATAGTACAAACGATGTTTCTCCTGGTTTATTCTACGTGATTACTACTGGTTCGATTTGAAAAATTCTTTTAGTGTTGGATAGCCTATTTATCGAGGAAGGCTATAGGCTATATAACATCACGCTACGACCCACGGGGGCGGCGCAGTAACGATAAACGCGGGTGAAACCGCGGGAACATCTAGTAGTACATATAGGTAGATAGTACTTTCAGGGAGGCAGTGTGCTAGATTATCACTTTGCCAACGGAAAAAACATCTATACTTATGTTCTACATCGAGTTGGTCTAAAACTCACTCATCTTCATAAACATTATGAAGAACCTAAGCTATGCTAGTTTCTACGCAGTGTTATATTTTTAGCTTTAAAGCGACAACTGTAAAATGAATGCGAAATTCCTAACTAATACTATAAATGCGAATGTGAATTTGTTTCTTTGTTTGTTACGTTTTCACGCCTTAACTACTCGACCGATGGCCGACCATCATGAAATTTCGCATTCATCTTGTCAGTGGTACAGAAAAGGGCAAAATCTTGTTCAGAATAAAACTGTGATACACAAATTGTTGTGAGTCTGGGTGTTCACCCAGACTCGGAACAACAATTTGTTTGTAAAGTTCCTCGCGACACAGGCATTATTCCAAGTGCCTTTTTAAGGTAAAACATTACTTAAGCGCGGTAGTACGAGGGCGGTAGTACGACGCCCCTCCCCCCCACACTAAACAATCGCTGCATTTAATTCTGCAGCATAAATATTTGAGTGATATATCATCACCTCGGCGAGGGGGGTAAACATTGATATTAGACATCCATAGCATATCGTGCCCAATGGATGGCATTCACGTGCGTTTCGTCGTGGGAACGGACCACATGTGCGGTAATTATGCGCCGCCATGTGCCGCGACGCGCTGAACGTAGCCTACGTTTATTGATATTATAATCTTACCATATGAGAATTCCTTTGAATGAATATCGCAATATTGAAAATAATCAACTTATGCTATTCAATTTCTTTCTTTTTTACGATAAATCCCTTACTAGGAAATATTCCTGTGTGCGGGGCACGGACGACACAAAGAACACCCAGACTCAGAACAAACATTTCTGGATCATACAAAGTTTTGTCATGTGTGGGATTTGAACCATAACACTCGGCCTAGTGGCAGAGGCGAGACGACCACTATCACTAGGCCATCCGTGCAGTAAAAATATAAAATATAATGAGGCATCATGTCATACTAATTCATACCAATTATTATAAATGTGTAACTAACGTTAGCCCGTTCAAGTTAATTAACGGATTTTGATTAATATTAACTCGGAGTTAGTTTAAACTTTGGACAAATATACTACTCAAAACAAAATAAGGGCCACTAAGATTTTTTGCTGTACCATGAAAACAATAAAGACATTAAATTGTTTAACTTATGTAACTACAAAATAATGTTATTGGTTATAATATAGGCTAACAATTGTTTAAAATAATGATCATTTGGCCATTTTGAATGAAAAACATGAACAAAATAAATCACCGGAAAATGACAAAATACTGTTCTTGTCACTTTTGTTTCTTCTTTTTAGTAACGAGTATGTCCTCCTCTCTTAGCAATACACTCCTAAGCCTCGTATGCATACTCTGGATCAAATTCCTCAAGTTTTCATCTGGAATTTCCTCCCAGGCACGTTTTAAAGCGTCAATCAGCTGCTGTTGGTTGTAGACCCCTTGCTCATTCTCTCTAACCCTTCGTTTCAATTGGTCCCACTATTGCTCGATTGGATTTAAATCCGGACTGTTAGCTGGCCATGGTAATACCTCAATATGAGAGCCTTCTAGGACAGTTTGGGTCGATCGAGCTGTGTGTGCACGGGCATTGTCTTGCATCAGGATGAATCCAGGCCCCACTCGTTGTGTAAATGTGATCACTTGAGGCCTGATGAGGTCCTCGATGTAACGTTCTGAAGTTACGGTACCCGCATTTAAAATGGTGAGCTCGGTTTTACCGTGTAAACTAATCCCACCCCAAACCATTACGTTGGGACCACCGAAACGGTCAACTTCGTGGATGCAGGACTCCGAAAACCGCTCGCCGCGTTGTCTCCACAACCTAACACGCCGATCATCATTAAAAAATTTTACTTTGCACTCGTCTGTAAAAAGCACCTTGCCCCACTGATTGATCCCCAGTTCAAATACTGACGGGAGAATCTTAAACGGTTTGCACGTTGAACCCTGGTCAGAGGAATTCGAACAACTCGTCGTCTTGACATTTATTGGTCTTCGTGCAATCGATTACGTATAGTTTGATCACTAACACGGGTACCCGTTGTCAGCCGTAGGTGGTGTTGTAACTTACGGGCCGTTACTGTATGATCACGACGAGCACTTAATTGGACGTACCGATCCTCGTGCGCCGTTGTTACACGAACTCTACCTGAACCGGGTCTCCTGGCAATACTGCCGGTCTCTTGGAAGCGATTTCATACATTTTGGACAGCTCTTCGAGAAAAACCCAACTGCAAACCCACGTAACGCTGAGAAGATCCTTCTTGAATCATAGTTATGGCTCTGGTTGCTGTAATTGTATCCATGTGCCTTCGTACTGGTGGCATGATTAACGCGAGATGATAAATGAATCAATTAAAATTGAAAAAGTAAAACTTTTTTCCTAAAATAACCGAAACAAGTTATGAAGACAATCGAAGAAAAACATAAGAATAACATCCAATTATTTTTTTCTTAAAATGATGGCCTATACTTTTCAAATTAGGAACACGAACAACAGCATAAAAGAGATCAAACACCAAAGAGTTCGTAATATCAATATAATGCTACTTATCAGTTACTTTCAGTTTACTAAAGTGCACTTAAATGTAAATAAACTAGTGGCCCTTATATTGTTTTGAGTAGTATATATAGTAGGTTGGTTGTTCTGAAAATAACATGGAATCTCGCAGCCAATAGTGAAAATCAAATAAAAAAGAATGTAAGTGACATTTGTGTCCTTTTATAAAAAGTATATAATAGCGGCGATTTATATTCGAAACCCTGCATATTTTACCAATAATATACTTATATGTATTGACAAGAGTAAAGGTAGGTAAATGCGAAGAAGGTATTCATGTTACCCTCAAATATAACCATAATAGATTTTGCCCGCGGCTTTCTTTGCATAGATGTAGGTTATGTAAATTTTTATCCTTCGGGAATGGTACTTTTTTGTTAAACCTACCATAATATGTCTTTTCTGACAACTTGTATGCAAAATTTCATGATGGTCGGTCGAGTAGCTAAGGCATGAAAGCGTAACAAACAAGCAAATAAACAAAGTCACATTCGTGTATATAATATTAGTTAGTATTATTGTGATAATATGTTGTGAGTCTATTTATACTTCGTCATCTCTAACTTACATTGTAGTAAAATATGCAAGCAGCTTTGTTTGTTCACTTCTCACTTCAGATAAGATAAAGTGAAAACGAAGTGCTTTTTACGTAGGTATCTGAAGGAACTTCTCACTGTACCTTGGAAGAATTAATAATTAGCACTAAGCAATTAAAACTTTATAATTATCCCAAGAGTTAAAGCTTCTCACTAGATGCGTATTTCCATCTACACTGTTATATAGAAGTAAGCTATGTGAGTTTGGATGTGGAAGCTAATTTCTGGCATTAGCAGTCCGCTTTGCAAATAAGTTTTGCCTTAGGTAGGCCGATTATTCTGGAAGGATGTAGACTTTATACTAATACGCTACAAGCCACGGGCACGGAGCAGTGATCACATACATCCTATCATAGTTTGGGTATTTTAATATTTTTATTTTTTGTATAATGGTGTCCCTAGACTTTCCCTATCTTGTACCTCTTGTGCTCCATTCGTTGTTGCAGCAACGAATGGAGCACTGAGGTACGACACGACACAACTATTAAATAAATATTTGCTTCAGCACCTCAAGGCGTATTGTAAGCTGCGATGTGACTACTCGAAACGCCGCGTCATCTGTGTATTTAATAATGTGTAGTTGGCACCATACGAGAAACTTGGCGTACGTAATACGATAAACGTCATGATTTATCAAGGTCACGCAGGTATTATAAAATGCATTTCGCCATATTTTTATGACCATGTTTAGTTTTTAACGAATAATGTCATAAGATTTTTTAGTTTGCCAAATACTGCGATATTTTTGTACATCGTCTGTCTATAGATTTTCAAAAGCACCTATTTAATGTCTACGATCCGGTCAAAATGACATTAGACATACCAACGATCAACCGTGTCAAGGTGCGTCGTGGGCTATAAAAGCTTATGATTGATTATTCATTAGTCAAATATACTAGATTGCCCAAATGGGCATTATGATGTTCTATCCACTTTTAGTTGCAGCATAACAAATTTTATATATTTTATGCGGAATTTGTGTAAGCAACGAATAGTCTGCAGCGGTTGTGAATGTGCCGGAATCATAATACTGTAGGAAAAGTAACTTCTTAGGATTCTATACCTAACAAGTGCCAATAGCACCCTTTTAATTAGGCACTATTGTAATCTTATAATACTAATCTTGTTAAAGTACTATTACAATAGTAGTGCTATACGACTTGATCGTGGTGGTTTATCAGCCCAATATGTATTTGTTGGCCACGGCAATTGGCAGTTAGCAATAACAATACAGTTATCAAGTTATCCATTATGTCGCCACATATTTACGTCGCGTGAGCAGCACGCTAATTATAACTATTATTGATATCGCATAACTAATGTTATGTGAATACATCCTGTACATGTAGATAATAATTGTGCACAACTCTGTTTATGTTGCGTAGGTAATAGATTGTACAATTTATTAATACCTATACACTAGTAGCTTACTATTGTCACCAATACGTCGATAGTGACAGTGCACGGGACACGCCAGCTTCCAACTAGATAACCGACGCTCTGCTTGAAATATTGTGGAGAAGCCAAACTTATCATTTAATTATGGACATACCTATAGTTTTTTATAAGTTCCAATAATGTCTAAAGCGAGATGCAGGCTGCAAAGTATGACACTGTTAAAGGCTCCAAATATTTGAGTTGCCCTGGACAACAGTGGTTAGAAAAGGGCGAATCTATTGCCGTCTACCAACAGTATTTTAAAATTCCATAATAATAATAATAATAATATATTTATTTGCCAAAAAAACACGGTATACAATGATCTTACAATTCAATAAAGCACATACATGTTTTGCCACGGTTACATAGCATGCAAATGTTAGATAATTATGCAACTATTACAATTTAGAATCAAAAAAATCTTTAAGACTGTAGAAATTATTTTCAGTTAGCCATTTGTATAACTGAATACCAAATTGACTTGTATTTAACATAGTGCTACTGAGAATTTCATAACATAAAATAAAATAAAATACCCCTATCCAAACTATTTATGTAGTAAGTGAGATTACATAGCTTCAATGTATAACTGAACGAGGGCACTTAACAATTTCTTAGCAGACCAACATAATCCTTCAGCTGCTGTGACACCTTTGGGCTTTCATGCTTGAGCAATAAACATGAACATCGATATCGAATGGCTCACAAGCGATCCGCTTTCGTTTTAAATTAATAAACAATCTAATTCATTGAATGAAGATATCATGCTTTCTGTACATAACATAACACACAGCATAACGAAGTAGCAAAGATGTACCATACTTTTAACTTTTCATTTTTTATACAACCATGGAGGCAATTAAGTATTCGACCGTAGCATATGGACACTTGCAACACCAGAAAAACGAGTTGCAGTGTTATCAGCGCAAGAAATAAAAATTACTGATGTGAGCTTAGCACTTTCTTAAGCAACCTTGAAACCTTACATACTACAGGAGCGCCTCAAAACGTTGTATAGCTGCTATCACAGAGCACGGAACCAAATCAAATTTGAACAGGTCCCAAGTTAAGTGCTTTGTAGTAGAGGTATTTACTCCGATCGGGCTACTTCAGATTGAGCAAAATCCTAGTTTGAAACAAGAAATTGGTAGCGCTCCACCTTTCAACATACAACAACATTCATATTTACGTTTACTGCAATAAAGTGAGCCTACTTTGTATACAAAAACGAGGTGAAATTGTAAGCTCAAAACCCAATAAATAATGTAATATCAGCAATCCCTAGAGTAAAACTTTAAAAAATATTCATAGGTTTATTCAAATCTGTGTTTTCGCCACCCACTGCTGCTCACTCCGGCGACTGTGCCTAATCACGCAGTAACCATGAAAAAAACAATCTGCAACTACTGTTAGGCACTACCATTTTTCGAGCAGAACCAAACATCGGCCAACTGTGACTAAACGGTAACTATCGGTAACCATCTGCCATTACACAGACCATCTCACATTTGTGTGCCGAAATTCGATTTTGAATTCGACAAGGTACCTATATCTTAAAGAACGTAACGCGAAACAAGTTTTAAGTAATGATACAGAAAGTTACACTTAAATTTTAAGTTTTAGAAAAAGAACACCATGGTCTAAAAAATAATAGTAAATAAGAAACGACAAAAATGTATACTGCTGTACAATAAATACTACCTTTATCGTAGATAAATCAACAATACCGGAATATTTTAGCTTTTGCCATGGAAGTGTTTAATGGTATTTACACATCATATTAAAATGTTAAAGTGAAGAAAATTGTATCGTAACAAAAGAAGCTTAGTATACGGATACACAAGCCAGCAATGGTTCCATTGTCCTTGAAATTTAGAACTAGATACGAGGATATAAGAACAGGATAAAGAAGTCGATATTCGGGTGTTGGTGACCGCGCGAGAGGTCGCACATTAGTATGCTGTGCGCGCGAGCCGTGACCTAGTCTCCTCCAAGGTAACCCTGAATTATGCCATTCTTTACTACCACTACTATCCTCTGTTTTGGTTTTATATGTGTAGCTAAGAATGTGTCGTGTGAAGCTAGTAATTTTCTTTTATATTGTCTATAGAATAAATACGTTGCTGGTTTCAGAAATGACGGTAACAATCCTCATTATGCGATGTCATTAGCCACACTGGCTTGCGAGGTCTTTGCCATTTTGTTTAATACGTTTTGTCATTGATAATATTTTAGATGTTATTTACTATCTTTTGCTCGCGACTATGTAACATTTCGAATTCAATTTTGGAAGAAGTATAAAAATCAACCTAGATATTTTGTGACTGTGTGCGATATTTTAGTACTTTACGACCAGTTCCGCCGTGCCGAAGATTACAGTAAAGACGGACTACCAAAAAAGCGGTAGTTTATATTTTAATCGTAAACAAACATGGTTGTCAAAGGTAAATTATGTTCATCTTAATATTACAGAGACACAATTCAATTTATTTGTATAAATATGGATGTATAGGTAGTGCATACCTGCTGCATCTTGTCAAAGTCAAGCGCGGGGCGGTGCCGGCGCGGCGGTGGCAGCGGCAGGCGGCGGCGCCGTGGCGACAGTGGTGCGCGCTCCGTGAACCCTCCAGAACTGCCGGACACTCCTCCCACACTCACAACTCCCGAGCTCACTCCTGTAGCTCCGACTCCAGCACATGCACATGCGCCCGCACGCCGAGGCTTTAACGCCTCCAATGGCGGTGATGTGCGGAACCGGACTGGAGTCTCTACCTGGAAATTCAAAACCATTTAATTAAAGTAAGCTCACCTGCTATGTACAAGAAATAAAGAAACTAAAGTATGTGGATAGATATAGAATCAAATACCAGTAACTGATTGTCCACTTAGATTGTCAGAGTTGGCATCACAGAAGGTTAAAGATATTATTACAAGATATTTTTGTCAAGAACTGATTGAAAGGCGACAGAGTGCTTAAGTTTTATAAGAAAGACATCAAGAAAACAGAATATGAAAGCTTGTGTAATGTTAGCAACGCACACACCAGGAAATGGCTACTAATGTTGATGCAGATTAATGGTGGTTAATATGGTGTACCTTCGTGTCATCGTCATCTGACGACGGGGCGCGCGCGGCTAGCTCATCGTGATCAGCGTCGAGGTAGGGCTGTGCTGGCCACTTGCGCTTCTCTGGCGCGGCAGGGGGAGGGGAGGAAGCTCCTCGGCGCCGGGATTCTGCCGCAGCCGCCGACCCTGATGTGCCGCTCCCCGTGCCCGCGCTCGCCACAGGCGCACCGTTGATTACCTGCCGCGACCAGGAGGTCAGGACATGCCACTACCAAGCAGCCTCGAAAATGATCGCGGGGTGCTGGTTATATGGCGAGCATGACAGTTGGAACGTTTATTGCTTCTAACATTGTTTTCAAGGGCTTATGAGGCTGCGTGGAGGTGTCATGGCTAAATTAACAGAATCTATGTTTGTTTAGCTAGTTATTAGCATCCTTAAATACAAATTTAACGAGGTTTTTTATGTAAAAGTAGAGTTTAGTTATTAATACTAGATGAGTCGCCGTGACAAAAAACAAGTTTGTGAGAAACAGTAGCGGCCGACTAGCGGCATGAAATAAACTACAATTATGGACACGTCTAGCGGTCTATAGTTCCGGTGTCGCGATACTCGAACTCGAAGCGTCTTCATGCCCTAATGGATAGGCCTTTCTAGTTTTACTCATTGACCTACTATTATGACTACAAATTTAACTACATAATTATGACTAATAAACAATCTACTTTATGTCAGTATTAACGTTGTCGCACATGTCATATCAAATAATTTAGTGTGTTTATCGCACTTAAATACGTAGCCTAGTACTATTTCAATAATAACCAGGTATTAATGATAGACATGAGTAAGCAGTTACTCATACCTATTAGTACTTAAAAAGTAGGCAGTATTTATACGAAAACTACGATAGTAGGTAGTATTTGGACGTAGTTCAAGGAGCTGAAATAAGCTTACAACAATTACAACCGACAGCAAATCTGGCATTATCACAAGAGTGCAAGGCGTGAAAGCACACAGGACATCCGACGGTCCGCCGGCGCCGTCTCGGCTCCAGTGTTCACACCTCGCCTCACCACAAAGAGCGCGCTCGGCTACGATAATTTTATTGTTACCTAAACATACAGCCGGCGTGTGCACCCGTGTGAGCCATCACCGGCCGTCAAGTGCTGGCCGCCGCCGCCGTCAGGCACGCGCACCAGATTCATTAACACCTAACCGCCATCGCTTCACCAGTTTGCAACAACACGGGCTTGAGAGTTAGAACAATCCTACGTGTCAGCGAGTTCCAGCAACTAAGAGAGCTTGTGCAATAACTTAAACAACAACAGCGCAGCGATGCAAATAAGCCGCTAGGCGCACTAACACAGACGCAACGGGCGACGTCTCGTCGTCTGCGAGAGCAAACAATGCAGGAATGGCGTTACGCATTTAATATTATCACACGACGTTTTTCTTTCTTTAGAAAGCCATTTCCGTTTCCTTTTTGCAATTAAAAAAGTGCGGAGACAAAAGAATTTCTAATTTCAAGCCAAGCGCAAGATAAACAAATGTTATGCAGACGGCAGACGGGAAAAATGAATAAAAACTCACGGATTGTTTTGTCTTGTTGGTGAAAAAGCGAGCGTCAACTGAAGAAGACGGGACGCGTGCTCTGCGGACGAGGCAGCCGCTCTATCGATCCACAATTTGCGCGCTCCACATATTAGAGCGCGTTATAATTGAAAATAATTATATTGACTTGATAACCTAATTTGTTTACAAACCACCGGAGCGGTAAATCTGGTTCGCAATCTAATTAGAGGTCGGTCGCCTCGCCCGGTGAATAATAATTGACCACTCTAAATAGATACCTTATATTTTTGCCTGAAATACTAACAATAGCGAGTCGGTTATTACCCTAGTGCAGTAGAGAATGCGCCGCTGTTTCGGTCGAGGTCTGCGAGTGAACAGACGCTGTATAGAAATGCGACGAGATGTAGAAGTTGTCGACAAGTTGATGGGTCCATTATACTCGCGGCAGATAAACGGCACAGCGTAGCTATAGACAGAGGCGCCTCTTCATCTACAATGGAAGACGACAGCCGCTCGCGCCGTGCACTGCTCAACACGCACATTTATGTACCACATTGTGCACCGTATTATGTTGAATTTATATTATGTTGAATTTATATTATGTTGAATTTATATTGTGAGCAAAGAGAAACAATTATATACTGCACTTGGAATATTCCACCGATATAGACCTACATATATGTATAATACGTACCGGGGTATTACCACGATCATTCAAAATGTTTACTTGACATTTCGACCAGGTTACACTGGCCGCGGTCACAAATTGACTGGTGGTATTACATATACATATGTACATAGGTAGGTATATCATGCAACGCGAAAATTTAATTTCTATTCTATTCTACTGATTAGCATAAAATTGGATACAGTTTTGAATTTCAAAAAAGCTCGGTATTCGCTTTCTTGTAATCATAAATTATTCGGCAAATCTGGAAGGTATCATTGTGATGGACGTAATGGATCTTTTAAAATAACTTGTTAGCGTAGTCCTACTACATGCGACTAACGTGCGTTAAACCTCGGGGTCTGGTTTCCGGGTTGTGTTTTTCTGGTAAGTAATTCTTAAACCATAGCTGACGAAATGTGGATGTTATAAACTACTGCCTACCCCTCCGAGGGTAATATAGGCGTAAGTAAATTATCCAATAATTTGACAGTAAAATTACGTTTAATAAAACAGGCGCACTAAAGCTACGTAATTTATCATCAAATGAGCGAATGCAGTCTTCTCGGTAGCATTACATAATTGGTTGGTATAGAAAAAGTGCAGCAAAAACGTCAAAATTACTAGAACGTATGGCGAGGTCGGTTTTTTCTCGTGAATTTTCGCTCGCCGCGGGGCGTTCACCTGCTCTCGTCATATCGTCACTTTTTAATCTGTTCGCTATATAGCTGCATCGCTGGATTTGTCGTATATTAACTAAGACCGATTGCACTCGCAATGCCTTTTAACGAATTGAAATTTTGTTACGGCTTTTATGCGATGTTTGGTTTTTGGTGTGATATGATTGATCCGAATGCATAAAATGAAATTGTAGCATACCAATTGCCCAAGAGTTATTTCCTTTTCATATTGACAGGCCTGTAAAACGGTCTATAAATGGCCATAGTCGTTATTTTACAATAAGTAAATAATCATAAAGAGAAACTAATATCAAGAGTACAAATAGAATACCAGAACTATCTTATATTTTCTTAAAAGCTCGTACTTTGCCCTTACGACGAGGTCTACATTATTTTCGTCGACACTAGTCCTTAATAGAACCGTGCTTGAAAATATTGAGGTATACGTCAAGTGTCTGCCTAATAGCCCCCGTGACGGCCATTGAGGGGATGAAAGACGGGGAGAGGGGAAAAGGAGGGATGACAAGAGGTGAAGGGGGGATGTCTACGGCTGTAATTTAGTAGCGGCGTGTCGTGGCGAATTAATGCGGCATGCGAAGCTGGACGTTGCAGGGAGATACGACCCAGGATCTGGGATGGAATTGCACGAACTTTATTCACCAATTGCATCGTTCAGTAATAAATTAAATTCAGTAATAATAAGCAATTCAGTGTCTAATTATTTTGTCATAATATGTGTTCCGATAAACCAATTGTACTTAAATGCAATAAAATGAAAAGAGATTTTATTTTTGCTTCAATATCAAAAGGCCTGAACAAAACAGCCTAAGCACTGCTAGAAGCATCACTAGTAGAGCGAAATGACAAAATGGATGCGCGTTTAAGAGAACAGCGAGCTCAACAATAGAACTGAAACGAGGGCCATCAGCAAAAAGTCGCAGCGTTTAGCTGGTCCAATTACGTCATTCGATTGCATTGTCTCCAACTACCCTCCTGTTTTTTAAGATGTAACATGTCGATTACATTTGCTTGAATTATTTTATCGCCCATAAGGAGTAATGAAGCTTAAGGAACTGGACGGCTCACAAATTAAAGTAAGTAATAAAAGTGGTATAGTACGCAATAGCACGTATCTTACGTACTTTCTGTTTAGACTGTATTTCATACCTTGAGGCAAATGACTAGGACATAATTGGAGCAAAGGAAATGTAATTACTTTAAAATAAACAACGCTGTAAAGTTAAAAGTAAGACTGATTCTTAGACTGACAGACTCTAAAACTGATTGTATAAACAAGGAAATTATTTATAGTAGTTAACCGCATCCGACACTGAAAATACTCGTAACATTCCCTACTTCCCGTTGTCACTGGCTCCCCGTGATAACGCCTATAGAGTGCAATCAAGTGCAATATCCTTCAATTCACACACTGAAACTACATCCGTGTGTGTATTACGTGATATCGTAAAAATAGACTACAGTTTAACCGTTTCAGGATATAGTCCTACTATTATAGACATTTGTAACTGGCTATAGTTTTTTAAAAATTTTTATTTTTATTTGTTTTGCTCGTCAAAATGACCACACTCCACCTGATGGTAAGCAGTCGTGTGGTTTAAGAGCAGTGGCCTCCGCACCGCCCTCATAACAGCCGAGGCGATGTTGAGGTCCCTACTTTGACGGCCTGAGAAGATGCTTATTCACGCCCCGCTTAAAGGACCCAGGATTGAAGGAAGAAGGAAACACGTGCCTTGGCAGAGAATTCCATGGCTTGGTCGTTCGGCAGAGGTATGAGGACCCAAACTTTTTGGTACGCGCTCTAATCGACATAGTAATGAAATCTGTGAGACGTTTAGACACTGCACCGGTTACTTTGGCACTTGGTTTGTTTTACCAAGTCCTCATGATTAGGGGACCCGGGTTTAGTGCAAAACGGTTTTCTTACTTGTGTTTTTCGTGAAAAGTAGACGTTTATACCCGAAAAACACAAGTGAGAAAGCCGTTTCAGTGATAACATTATAGCCCATACAATATCTCCTACTTAAGTCAAGTGTACTTGACTTAATTAGGAGATATTACAGATGTATCTGTTAATATAATTTGTATTGTATAATTATTGGTATCATATACTCTTATAACAGTACCTAAAGGTCTCCGTCCATCTTTTTAGTTTTGATGCCAATTAGATATATAGGGCTTTTTATCTGATTGTTTTTATTTTCTTTGGACCATTCGTTTTGATTTCACAACATTCATTCTTGTAACTTATTTGTCTTTTTCGTATAAATACAAATTACAGACGAATATTTACTTTATCATTTCTATATGGTAGATACTAATTATTTCCATTATTTCCATTGTTGTTATTGTTCTTCCCTTTCTATTATCTATATTGTATTGAAGTTTATTATTGTCTGTTTAGGTTGCTTTACTCTTTTCTACAAAATTTCTTTAACTTTGAACAAGGAAACTTAATATTTTGTTCTTATAATTTGGACAATATAATGATATTTATCTCAAACTTAAGAGTTTATGCGACAAGCGTGTTAAGACATCAAAACAATATTTAATAGAACTTAGTCTAGATGTTAGAGAGCTTTCTGTAGAAAGCACTTTGATGTCATTGAGACGCTAGATGGTTGATTAAATTGTCTCCGGTACTTTTTGCTTCAGGCAGGCGCACATTTAGTTCTAAGCTTTGTACTATTAAATTGAGCGTACTTTTAAATGAACGTGGACATTATAGTTTACTTTTAAACATTTATAGGATGTTTTAATTCTACTTATAAAAAAATATTTAAGGAATCATTTATGTGCCGCGACAGACTTTAATAACATTTAAACAACAGCCACTAACAACAGCCTGACTAGGAATAATTGTTTGTGAATCACACACAACTTAGGTATTAAACGTTAACGGTTAGATAATTATGACAAATGAAAAATTTGTCTGATGATGAATCTAAATTACACGTATTAAGTATATGTATATGCAATAAAAAATGAGTGCAGAATCAAAAACCAATTTACTAACAAACGCCCGTGGCTGCACTTGCGTGCGGCACAGATATATGAAAGTGTCTGCAGAATTTCACTAAAGTGGTCCGAGATTGACGTCGGAAACAAAGAAAACAATGTTACCTACTTCGTTAAGTGGAATTTCTGAGATTAACATATCATAACAAGATTTTTATAAAACTAGTTTATGCTACCGCGAGGAATTCTGAGACTCGATTATTCTGGGTAATGATTGAAAAACATATGTTTCTATATTTATAGTTCATTTAAAAGTAATTATGGCAGTGATAGTCTAGTGGGAAACTGTTGGACTGCCACGCAGAGGTCTCGAGTTCGAACCCAAGTCTGACTTTTCATCTCTGACTTTTCGAAGTTATATGCGTATTAAATAGTTAATTATCGCTTGCTTTAACGGTGAAGGTAAACATCGTGAGGAAACCTGCATGTCTGAGAGTTCTCCATAATATTCTCGAAGATATGTGAAGTCTGCGAACCCGCACTGGGCCAGCGTGGTGGACTATGGCCTAACCCTTCTCACAGTGAGAAGAAGCCCGCGCCCAGCAGTGGGACAGTTTAATACAGGGCTGATATGATATATGTATATATATATAAATGCCCTCTGAGAATATTAGTTCTCAGAGGGAATATAAAAACATATATGTTTTTGAATACTAGGCAGTATGTATATATTATGTCCGTATGTGTAAGATCTTTAGTCGGGCATATTTTGCTGCTTTGTAAAATGATGCAGGCAGCCTACTATGATCGTCGCAATATAGCAGAAGATATTGATTCAACAATATTAAATAACAACGCGTAACCAGTGTTTGCTCATATATAGCCACACTATATACATATTTATAATGTAACTATTTCTCTCTAACGCTCCAGCCTAGGCCAGATTTTGAGCTGAGTTTCTATGAGCAAACAGTAACATTTTGCCTGATTCCACAATCGGACTATACAACCTCGTAATGTTTTTGCTTGAAACGCTGAAATATGCTTGAAAGACCAATGAAGCTGTCAGGGTAATGACGGTTTCCAATCACCAATCAATGTGTAGTTTTCTATACAAGAGATAGACATCTGTTGTTAAGTTCCAATTGCTGGTGAAGATAACCACAGATAAATGAATTAGGTATTGGAAATCGCCGTTTTTGTTTCATACAATTTTAGTCAGTAATAAGGAGATTCCAGTACCCAAGATGTGAGATTGTTGGTGTAACAGCCAGTAGGTTTATAACAGTACAAGGTCGAAAATGTGATAAATACTAGATTAGACTAGATTACGTTTGTACGTTGTGCGTGAGACCTAGATCAGGGCTCAATTATTACATCGTTGGAGCTAAATAAAATGTATTGAGCTTACCGAGTTGGTCGCAGACTAGTCCCACTGGTAATACAATGTTGGTGCTACGTGTGTGGGAATTTACTTTTATATATAAGCTATATTTAACTGAACAATATAGGAAATAGTGACATTAAAATAATCTCATAAAATAACACACAAAATTAAGCGATTGTGTAACCGGAATGTAAAGCTTGTCTATCGTCGTATTGTGTCGAGGAAAAAGTACTGTTGCTAGCATAATCTACGTTTACGCGAGCAAAGCCGCAGGCAAAATCTAGTAAGTAATAACTAGCATGAGTTGTAAGTTAATCAAATGCAGTTTTACCTGACTGTGTCAGAAGGTGGGTAACGTTCTGCGGGTGCATGTTCATATACAGTTTGGTTAGGAGTATGTTGGAATATTGTAGCGTAGTCTGGCGGCCACATTATGCCGTACATAGTTTGCGCATCGAACGTGTTCAGAAGAGCTTTCTTTGGCACCTCAAAGTGTCAAAAAAAAAAAACAACGGGTTGCACTCCGGGAGTGCTGGCAGAAGTGAAAACTTGAATATTAACGTTGTGCATTTTTGATATATTGGAATGGTTAGGGAATAATTTTGCACGAATTGCTTTAATTATCAGTATAAAAGTACTATCATTTGTGTGGTTAAATACAATATTCATTTATTGCGCTATCGTACACAAACATGACAATTCTCCCTCCGTCTTACGAATTTTCGATCAGGTCACTTGTCCTGACGCGAGTTTAACATTTATTACCTATCACAAAGAAAGTGTACAACGCCGCTAAAGAAGTTTTCACTTCAAAAATTCCTTCATACAAAGCTAGATTAGAACACTTTTCCTTAAATTCTCTTGACAAACGGAGACGCCTAAACGATGCTTTATTTGGGAGTAAAATTCTTAAAACTATATTTAGTGTCCAGAATTGCTAGCTTTGTGCAATATTCGTGCGCCGTCTAGACTCCCGCGAACCTCTATCACTCCACTATGTCCTCCGCTTAGGCGAACAGTTCAAGGCACTAATTCACCATATAAATTGACCTACACCATGACTGTTGCAAATCAAAAATCTAAGATCCTCAAATATTTGCCGGATACTTTATATTTTTATCTTTATCGAATTAGTCGAAATTATTGTCAGCATCCTTGTCAGATTAATCTAAAATAACAACAAGCTGGCTCTATCTTTGTATCTTTCTTTGTTATTTTTCTATATTTTGTTTTTACCATGCATAGTTCTCTTATTCTTATTCTTGTGTTATATTAGCAACCGTGTTTAGATTATAACTTTATTTTGTTAACATTTAAATAACTCATGTAGTGTTTACCTATAAGTAATTGTTATACAATGTTATCCTAACTAATATTATAAATGCGAAAATGAGTTTGTTTGTTTGTTACGCTTTTACGCCTTAACTACTTAATCGATCAACATGAAATTTTACATACACGTTGTCAGGGGTACAGAATAGGACATAAGGTACCTTTCATCCAGAAAAAATAACTGTTGTAAACCTAACCCTTTTTTTTTTTGGTGCCCAGTAAAAATGCCTAACCTAACCTACATTTACGCGAGCGAAGCCGCGGGTGAAAACAAATTTTCTATAAGTTTATATTAAGTGTAAGTAATTGTGTATACAATTGTTGGTGATCCAAATAAATAAATATTAAAAAATTTCTTTGTTCAACACGTTTTAAAATCTAAACAGCTTGATGGATCTTCGTCGCCCTAGTTTACTGGTTTTGCCAAAAATACGAACCAACTATGCTAAAAAGTGTTACCTATTACCCATATAAAAAATATTATCTCATTCAGCAGTTTTCGATTTCGGCTATTCGAATATATAATAGAAAATTATTCTAATAACATTTGAGATAGAAACTGTAGAATGCCTCTCACACATACTTTCCTAAAATGTATTATATGCACAGAAATCTTAATAAGATTTCTGTGATTATATGTATATCTCCGTTCGATCGCTTGGTTTTGGCGCGGCTAGCTAGCTATGATGCTCCGTTCGACTCCAGGTTCCTAATAAACTTATGTTGATTGTGTGTATACACATACGCCACATAATTATGTTTCGGTGACGGTTACTTATAATGCATTCACTGAATGTGTAACATTATTTTCATGTAAGTGGCTTTGTCTTTTTTTAGAATAAATGGTTTAAACCTAAATGAGGTACAGTCAGATTCGTCTTTTGACTATGATTAATATGGCCGCTGCTGTCAGCAATACTTTTTGCTACTGCAGCAGCAATTGAATTAAGTGTTTTGTAATCTAGTACTTCGTGTTATTTTAATCAATAATAATTTGATATATCCTTTCCTGTCTCACAAAAATGCTCGTCAATTGTGCAGATGTTTACTCCATTCATGCGTTGTTAAACTAAACTTGCATAGGCAAGATACTAGTCTCGTGTAGTGCTCGTGTCTAGGCAATTGCCTACCTTATATAGTAAAAAATGTAGTTGCAGTTAATCTTATACCGCTACAAATATTTTTCATCTTGTCTATTGAGAAATCAGGTTGTTTAGCTAGAAGTCATGAGATTTTCTTATAATAAAAAAGTATATTATGTATGTATAAAAACAATAAAGGTAGGTATGTCGTATTGCGGCTAAGTGGTATGATGATAGACGTAAAGTGCCTGACAGTGGAAAGGTGAGCGGAAGATTGGGCTCACTATCACACTTTAGACATGTGGGGGAACAGTAGCTGGTCCTTTGTGTTGGAGGGACATATGTATTCATTACTACCCTAACTATCAACGCTTTTCTCAATGGGTCTCATACACGATGCAGGTACGATGCGCAAGTTTAGGCACTCGCGCGTGTTTATCTTTAAACAATCGAAGCAACTAATCCATAATTATGATTAAATCACGTACATACCCCTCGTTAGTAGATTGCTCATGTATTTCGCGCGAGTAGCTTGCACATCTTGCCCGCGCAAGTATTTTTTGCATCGCCCGCACTAGTACCTAGCTTGCTCATGTTATCCCGCACGATAACCTTGCGCATGTAGTCTGCGCGAGTAGCTTACGCATGTCATACGTGCAAGTTGCTTGCGCATGTAGCCTGCCTCTTGTATTAGGTAATACTAAAACAGTAAGACGAAGACTAAGATACTATAGCATTTTAAACAGGAATGTTATTATCGGTACCCGAAATACGTGGAATTTGTATTAACGCTAAGTCGGGGCCCTACTGTCCTCACAAAGTAATATTACACCTGTATTCCCACCCAGTGTGTTTATTGCTCATCTTATAATGTTATAATCTTATAATACACATGCATATAAGTAGTCCGGTATATTGAGGACGTAAGTCCGCTATAAACGATATTAATCGTTAATAAACCTATTAATTATTTATTACCGTACTTAGATACGCGCAGTTACTATTAAGGATACAGCATGTATCACAAAGGTACGGTTCTGTTTAAGAATAATATTGATATAAATCTGGTAGTTGTAAAGTAAACGCAAAGAAAATTATTACATTCCAATATGGACTATAATTATAGGTTAAAAGAGTTCAAATAATTATAAAATTCGTCTATCAAGGCATCTAGGCATCATGTAAGAATTTGATTGAGCCGTCTATGGTTTAAATTATTTGTTATAGCTTTGTGCATTGCATTTACTAGTCATATAGCCTCAAGGAATCGGTGAAACAGCTGATGAAATAAAATTTGTTCTACAGAATTCGATGAAAGCCACACTAACATGAGATATTAGAATACTATTTGAGTACTATATATACATAATAATATGTGACTATCATAGGATACCTCGTGGATAAATTCATTGATAAAGATAAAAAGATAATTCTATTTGTGTTACTAAATAGCCAAATAACATTTATTGCCCGGCAAGACACGGCAATATATTATGATCTGTTTCCGTTACACTCTGTATTCTAAACACGAACTAAAATACCTAGAGGCGTTTCACCATATCTTATAGCAGTATTGAAGTAATCTTGCTTCAATTTAAGAGGCGTTTACTTTTTGTATTTAAGAGACGAAGTATACACAATATTTTTCGTTTTGTTTGTAAAATAAGATTATAATATCACTGCTATATTTGCCCTTTTATCATTTTTTTACTCGACTCAACAGTCATAAACGTTTTTAAACGTATTTTGTCGTTACTTCGTTTTTAAATTTATATACAATTTAAAATAACACGAACTGGTAATTAATAATATTATGTGTGTCTACCCGCAGTTAGGTTGAATCGTGCTACAAATCACAATGTGACAATCTACATGCAACACTGTTGGCTGTGATGATGATCATCGTAAAGCAAATACCTCTAGTTCTTCTTCTGAAGAATGGTGGTCGTACAGGTGGTCGGGTTCTGGGTCCGGCAGGAGCCGCGGTGGCGTGGGTGCGCATGCGCATGCCTCGCCACCCATACCTGTGCCAAACACAAAAATATTATTGTAGTAAATAAGTGTATATTAAGGGAAGTAAGCATATCCGTGACTGCTAATCGTCAGATAGAGAAGTGTTTTCTGGTAGACTTTTCAGCAGCAACGCCCTTGCCCAATAGGTACGACATACATGGCAAAAGGCTTATCGCTTTGTTTCTATATCTTCTAATAAAAGAAAGCAAGACGATGTAAATTGTAGATACAGACAAATAAAGCTATTCCGAATTATTCAATATGCTGACGATCGTCATAAAACAATCAAGCCATTGGAGAAAAAAGGTTGAAAATAGTACCGGCTATGGCTTGATTCGTAGGTACTCTCGTCAGTAGTCAACGATCGTTAACAAACTATGGATAACCATTAGCTAGGTTGTGGTCAAAGTAATAAACCTTAGAACTAAATGATACCAATATAATTTTCCAAGTCAACAAGACAATTAACAACTTGTTACTACACTAAATGTATAATTATGCAAGTATATACAGTATGTTATGCTAATTTTATACGAGGAATAAGTTTCATGAATGATAAGTGACAAACAGTGACGAACTGATTTGACCTACATTTTTTTTATAGTGACACGGCAAAGTGTAACTGACCTGATGGAAAGCCCAATTACAGTCCAGAGACAGTGACGACGAGGAGAAGATAGATGTCTTCTAGCCGTCGTCAGTGTCAAGCCGGTCTGACCAGATGCTTCTTCACACTAAGTTTGAAGGACCCAATGTCATAGAAGGGAGGGAACACATGTGCCGGAAGACCATTCCAAACTACATTCTATAAAAGCGACGAATCACTGCGAATATGATAAATATTCGTAATTTTTAAGGTTTCTTGGAACAACTACCTGTTTGGATGGACTGCTTAGATAGCATAAGTTTGTTACTCTTTACTGCCGGTGAAGAGATTCTATTTGATTCCCGGATCGAATGTTTCTAAGGTTTTCTATAAGTATTCTTAGTAGCAGCACGAAGTACGGTAATAAGATCATTAGACGGCAATGCACTGGGCTTGCCTTCTCTATTAAGTAAAATCTAAAATTTATTATAGCGAAATGTGCATCGATGCTAAGCCTTTTATCCCTGAAAGGCTTAGCATCGATACACAAACGTGATTCTATGTATGGTGTTGCTGCAGTTCTCATGGATATCTCGCCACTGCGAATTTGGCAGGTATTGAAGGTTCTTCTCAATTTCTCTCTATTGTTCGTCTACTCCAGATTCACTTCACAAGACTGTCATCGACTATCTAAACTGTTGTATATTACGTATACGTTAATTACAAGTCATCATAAATTCTGTAGGTGGGATTTGTAATAAGGCCAAATACTGATCCTAATACGTAAAATATAAAACATTTTTGAAAGTTCGTTTCGAATATTTACTAATATAATAATTAAATTACTAAATACTAAAACCCACCACCGGCCGTTCCTGACTTTTCTAAATGGAGACGTTAGGAAATTTGCGTGTGTCTGACAGACGCGTGTAACGAAATGATAAGGGTTTCTTGCTTGTAGCCACCAAACAAACTTTAATAAAAATGGTTGCTTAAATTTGAGCAAATGTTTATTGATAATAAGTATGTAGTAAATATACAAATTAAAGCTCAACGACTACGCTGAAGTGCTTAGTTATACAACTTATGTTTCTGGACTCTGATTGTCTTGACTAAACGCAAGTAGAAGAATTTTTATTATCGGTCGTCAGTCATTGAGATAACGGGATAAGATAACAATAGAAGATAAATATGAAAATCAAAAAGATAGGGCTAGATTAGTTAGATCGTTTTTGTAAATCAATACAAATGCCAAAGGCGTTAATAGAAATCTCATGACAGTACACTAAAACGGTAATGTTAAATATTAAGACAGACATATTTGAGGGCGGCTTGAATTCTTCAAAATCTTGAATAGAGGTTCTGCCATGCCACATACGAAAAGAACTATGGGAACTACTACCCGACTTTACTTTTTAACATTAAGCAGCGTGGAATGAAAGAAAGAAAGAAAGAAAGAAAACATACTTTATTTCTAAAAAAAACGAAATCTTTCACAATATCATGTATGTACATTTTTTAAGACATATTTAATAAACATTACTTAACACATATTTAATAAATATTACTTAACAGTGACAGCCCTGCGCCACAAATGCCACGTTTCAAAAGTGCCACCAGTACATATACTTTGGTCACCCGCTTACGCTAAGAGATTGCCATGAACGCTAAGAGACGCTTACGCTAAGAGATTCATGGAGATTCTCTTAAGATTATATGAATACTTGCTTAGACCATTAAGATTCTCTTAATGGTCTAAGCAAGTATTCATATAATTACAATCAGACACAAAAGTGTGAGACACTGATAACGGTTAAAAAAGTAAATATACCTGGCCGGTTTGCTTTCCAGGACAACAAAAGTCTATTCTCCGACATAATGGTCAAGCTGGTTTGAAATTCTTCGACGTTTTGGAGAAACCGGAGTACAGTACCTACGTGTTAATATTTTACGAGGTGTTTAAACTACACGACGCGACGTCCGGTAGTGTGTAGCTAGCTACACGAACATAAGTGACGACAGGACGGGGGCTTGTATCGACGTGTCGTGACAAGCCTCCACCTGTTATTAGGTATTCCTGCCAATGCCAATGCGAGTCTTTTATAGAAATACTCAAGGCTGAACGGCACGGCATGCCAAGCCGTTCAGCCTTGAGTATTTCTACAAATGACTCATAACTACACATTCTACATAATAAACTTAGCGTTACTTAACCGGCCTTTACATTTGTACAATGTTTAGGTACAATACTTACGAATTAGTAATTGACAAAGTACTATAACGTAACATGACGTAATATCGCCCCTGTAGAACCCTGAAGGGTTAAGCTGAGTTGTATTATAGTTCCACGTTAAGGTCATAACACACATATCAACTCGGAAACGAATCGTCACCGTATCAACTCGAGCCGTGCAGTATTCTTTGTATGAAACTCCCTACTTCAACGCACACCAATCGGAATCGTAATGTAATCGCCTCGCCTCGGGACAAACTCACGAGTGACGATCCGCGGTGCGGTGCGCGGTCAACTTGCAGTCCCCGCACTTACGTCTCTCCGTGCACTACTTTTGTCGAACGTGCTATCATTCACAAGCCAATATTACCAGTCGAGTTGCACGCGTGTTTTATTGAATTTATAGGTTACATTTCAAACAAATAAACGATGAAAAGGGATAAACTCATTGAAGAAGTGAGAATATATCTATATTAATATGTGAGCGCTGTGTAAGCGCGACGTCGCCTAGCCGAGTCGACGTACCGGAGCTGCTGATCCGCTTTGGTTACGTTACCTTGACGCCTGTTTTTGGGCACACCACGATTGTGGCGGTAAGTCCCGTGTTTGAGAAGTGGCTGGAGAGGCGGTATCGCGCCCTCACCTTCCGGCTGACATAGGTAATGACTGGGCACGGTTGTTTTGGCCAGTTCCTGTGTCGCATACGCCGGCAAGAGACGCCCGGTTGTCACCACTGCGGCGACTGCCGCGACGTTGTTGAGGACACGGCGCTGCACGCTTTGACGGTTTGCCCCGCCTGGGCATCGCAGCGCCGTGAGTTGATCGCGGCAGTCGGATTGGTTGCCCTCTCGCTCCCGGCCGTAGTTCAGTCTATGGTCCGGAGTGAGAGGTCGTGGAACGCCGTCGAACGCCGTCGCTTCCATCTGTGTGGAAGTGATTTCCATCAAGGAGGCGGCGGAGCGGGAGAGGAAGCGTTTAAACCTTCTCCCCAACTGCAGAACCGGGCGCCGGAGGGCGCGAGACGACCTCCAGCCACCCTGAGGTTTGACCTGGGAGTGGTGGGCCTGCCCGCTATCCGTTCAGCAGCAGGACCGAGAGGCGGCCTGCGTGTTCCCACGCGCGCCTCTGTGCCGTGTCCGTCTCCCCTCTGGGGGGGGATGGGGACAGTAGGGATTTTGCCTAGTGGTGACCTTAGGGTCTCTTCGCGTAGTGGCCTGCCGTTTCATACGGCGGGCCGAAACCTCGGCGGGATCGCAACCGCATGTGAAAGAAAAAAAAAAGGTTGACGCCTGTTTGACGGCAAGGCGAAAGGCGATACGGTGACGATACCTTTCCGAATTGTTATAGGTAAGTATTTAAAAGTCAGACGTTTGTCGGCTATGGTTTTTCACCTATTTCTCAAAAGAACAAGTTTTTGTCTTCTATTGACACTTTTGTACGAATTGGCGAAATTTGTGCCAGCCGTTGATAAATAGGGAACACATATAGAGGTAGTCCCAGTATGATGCTTCTTTAAACTCTCGATTTTTTCCGGTTATTCGAGATTACATAACAAAAAAAATTATAATTCAGATAATAAATATCTGTAGTAACAGGAGTGACACATCACAGGGCGTAGATTTATAATTTTTCTTATAAATGCTTATAATTTTTAAAATAAGTAACTTAAGATTATCTTTTATATTTTTCTGATAGCTATTATAACTTAGCCTGTTATCTGATTCCGGCTTGACGTCGATTTCTGGGACACTGTATATTGCTGAATACGTGGCTTTGCCTGGATGAACACCGGGATAACAATAATCCATTGTGTTATTCCAGGACATGATCTAGTTTCATCAAAATCCGTTCAAACAGCCTAACATCCTAACAAACTTTGAGATTCCTAACATTAGCAGAAAGCAGAATTTTAGACTCATGCTGACATAATATACATATTATGCAGATATAATGATAATGGCCGTGTAATAACGTTTGTTGTTTTGAAGATCTTGCGAAGATGATAACGATAAGGATTTTTTTGCAAAAACAAACCTAACTAACAAAAATTGTGATAAGTAGCATGAGAATATTATGCAAAAACCATAGCCATGGTATTTACTACATTTACCTATCTATATATTACGTATGAGTAAAATATTATACTCATTTTTAGATTAATTATTATTTTTAAATTTTCGTCTTAGACTTAAATACAGTATTTTAATGCAATGTTTTAAGCGTGTTGGTACTTAATATGTCAACTAACAAAATTTATGAATAAATCCTTTGTCTAAGTCTTAAAAAGCAAATGTTTAAAGAGCATCTAAAACACAGGAATTACTTCCGAGTAGGTACGGCAGTTATTGTTGATAGAAATGAGTGATTAGTGATTACCGATTATGAAAAAAACAATATATAATTGTAATATAAACAAAATTTTAACAAAAAAGAAAACCGACTTCAAATAAGAATATTCTAAAACTTAAAATGTACTAAAAAGTTAATAAATAATTGCATATTCTTGTGAATAATTAAATTATTGTTATTTTTGGAGTCGGTGACAGCCGCCCGCGCCGCGTGCTGCGTCTATGTGTATAATTGTGCATGCCAATGTTATGTTATGATTATAGTAAGACGTCTCATGTTTAATTAGTTACAAACCTACCTTGGCTGACACCGACTCCAATAATAACAATAATTTAATTATTCACAAGAATATGCAATTATTTATTAACATTTAGTGCATTTTAAGTTTGAGAATATTCTTATTTGAAGTCGGTTTTCTTTTTTGTTAAAATTTTGTTTATTTCTCGGTTTTTAGTTAACCTTGCCAAATATGAGAACATCATCAATGTAGCCAAATACGCATTATTAAGTATAACTCGAAAACGAATGGTTAAATCTTGATTAAAATTAAATGAGACCACACGGGAAGCACCAGCTTTCAAATAAAAAAAGAATCATCAAAATCGGTTCACCCAGTCTAAAGAAACGAGGTAACAAAAATAAAAAATAAAAATAAAAAATACAGACGAATTGAATACCTCCTCCTTTTTTTGAAGTCGGTAAAAAAGGAAAACATATCTTTTAATCTGCCTGGAGTCCAAGTGGTACCATTACCATAAAATATAATAACTAAAATATGGCAATATTTGCAATTAATTTCTATTGTTACAATTCGTCGGATGTTTTGTTCGTATCACAAGTTAATGATTACAAGCAGCTTACAGCTCTTGGCAAACTTGTTATAAACAGTGGCAGTGACGCGTAGAGGACGGAAGCTGGATGCATAGACACAGGAAGGGGGCAGGACCGCCATAGGGACATGGGAGCGGGGAGGGAGGGGGCGAGTGGAGGCGTTCATGAACTTGCGGCGAGCAGGCCGCGCGGCGCCCGACGACCATGTTACGTGTCTCTGAACTGTTGCTGGTTTGTTGTGGATTATGATAACTAGGTATGTGCTCTTATGTGCTAGAGTACTACTACTAGCTGTTATCCGTAAGTAAAGCATAATAATAATATATGTCCTTTTTCAGTCATCAAGTTCAGTTTCAGTTTAGCGAACAGTTCGACTCGACTATAAATGATATTTTGCTAATGTAAGCGGATGAAACATTATATCAATATCAAGGCTAACCATACTAGGTATGCCTATTGATTACTGTGCAGTAAAGCAATTTTTTTTTTGTTCAATACTTAATTTTATCGTTGTCAATGTTATCATCTACGATCTTTAGACATTAAACTTTTAGTGAAACAAATGAGAGGGAATCCTACCAGTCTACATCAAACGGTTTACTTTACCTTATTAACTCTTGGTTGTCCTTTATGCATTATTTTATTAACTTTAGGTTCTAGGCAGGAAAAGCAAATTACAATTTGCAACTTACTTGTGATGTGGCTATAATGCATCGTTTTCTCACGTAATATTCTCCACATTTTAGTCATCTTAATATAGGTTTCTCTACAATTTTGATTAATAGCATTGAAGAGTAAAGCTTGATGTAGTAGTCATAACAGTTCAACACGCATAAACATTTCGTTTCATTTTCTTTCTTGAAAAATATGTATCAAGTTATATAATTCCTAGAAAACAAGTCCGTAGTTTGATTGTTTCTAAGAAACTATTACTGTTGGCTTCCAATCAGCCCAGATATGGCCGATGTCTAGTATTTACTCGGCAATTGTGTGTAACCCTAGCCGACCGTGCGGTACCCGTAACCTGGGGTTACATCAGTTGTCATTCCGAGTTCCTGACTGCCTGTAGCAGTCACGTCTTTGGAAATGTGCGCGGATTTACCTTAACACGCTATAATCATTCATTCGTGAATGGTGCCGTGGTATAAATAGAAAATTAAAAATTATCCGACATTCAAACAAGCGAGCATGCATACGTTGTTTATCTAGACGTATGCTGTATAAATGTTATCTTTGCTAAAATTTCATTGGCCCGACGACTTTGGGTTCTCAATCGATGAAAGTTGTTTCGAGTTTTTGGCGTCTTTTATTTCGTATTGAGACTATTGAGTATGACAAGCCACACTTGGTAAGCGTGATAGAGTATAAGACTATCATGCATAGTCTTCTTGTGTGATCCTCTATGTATAGCCTTACGTCATGTCTGTGTATGGCTAAAGAGGTAGACACCTTTCGCCACCTATTGCACGTAATATTGGATGAACCTATTGCCGTATACCAGGCGTTCTCGACTTCGTGCTGCCACCGCAAAATCCATACACTTGATCCGACACGGAAATCGTACTCGCTACCTCACTATCAATTGCAAATATAAGCGTTATTATGCTGCAGGCCCAATGAGGCACTACGCGCCTAAAATTTTACCAAAGGCATGGCTGATCATAATCCTTTTCTTTACTCAATATGACACGTATCCGGCTTACAAAGGAGCGTGTAAGATCTGTGCGGGTCATCTCGCTTGCGCGACCCTAATCAACAACACTCGAAGTGATGAATGTGCTGAACACAAACACATCTATCTTGGAGGTTAAAGCAGGATCAAACAAGAGCCTTATCGACTTCTGCGGCCCTTTGTTACTTCCGCTTTCATCAATATTAGGGTTCATGTTCCGTGGGAAATGTTATAGCGCGTTTGGTAGATAGGACGCTGGCTTCAATCGTTAAGATTACGTTGGAGTTTCTAGTAGCTTGTAAATATAGATGAGGTTTCATTTAAAAATGAATTTCATGCTAGGCACAACGTGTTTGTTGCTATGCGAGGATTAGCAGCAAAGGCAAGTCATTCAAAAAATAAAATGCAAGAATATATATATTTGCTTGTGACAATTTGTCATCACAAGGAATTCTATTCAGAATAATATCAGTTGTAAAAGTAACAAAAAGTTAGTGCTATTGACGCATCGACAAAATTTCCATTGAGGGTAAATACCCTCAATGGAAATTTTGTCGATGCGATGTCGAACTTGTAAATAGAAGTTCTAGAATTTTCTTTAAGTTGTCGATATTGTTGAAGCGGATTTACATCGATGGAATAATACACCGATAGGTTTGTTTATATCATTTATAATCTCACTAGGCCATCAATTTATATTCGATAGATAAACAATACATGTGCTAATATGTAGGTAAAGTAGATCCTATTATTTAAAGAGATAAGACATATTATCAACAAATAATATTTATCAAATTATTGATGTACAGGTCCCAAAATTATTTATATAAAATATTACTTTGATATTATGTCATAGAATTCTGAATTATTTATCAAGCTTTAGTGTTTGATAGTAGGTAGTCAAGCCTTACACACATAAAAGCCGCTGAATGTACTAGCTACGAAAGTACCTGGATGCCGCATGGGACAAACAATAGTGTAATACATAAACAGTAATCCCAATTCTGGGTGTTCGTTTAGGTCTGTTGTTTCAATGTCAGTAAAGCCTTCCCGCATCACGATACCTATCACAACTATCTGTTTTTATAGTAGTATCCTCTGAAAACTTATAAATAGTAATACAATATAACATTGGGGAAACAATGTACGTTCATTTAGTACCTGTTTCACACCTTAGCCCTAGAATATTATTACCTGCTTAATCCACATTTTTGCTTATATTCTGCTGTGGTATCTAAGCCAGCTTAATACTAAATTGTATCTGTTCAGAGGTTTAGCCATTAAAAAGACAGAAACAGAGTTTTTTAACATTTATAAGATTAGTATGGGTTATTTAACTTTAAGTAGGCGGCGGGTCTGTGATCTTGTTTCATAAATGTAGACAAGTTTTAACTTTTAAGTGTCTTTCGACTTTTTCCGGTATATATTTTAATAACTACAATATTTTATCTAAGATAAGACGGTAAATCAATCTTTGTTAAGTTGTATTTTCCAAAAAGAGAACAATATAACAAGATTGTTTCCTCCATGAGATCTAAAATGGGCAGATAAAATCAAAACATTGTCGAAACGGTTCATAATATTATTCAGTGATTTTTTGTGTTGTTTGTACAAAGTGGCAACAATAGTACCGTGTTGTTAGCCTTATTGCCAACTGGTTTGGCAAGAAAAAAGCTCACGTAGTTTCAATCACTTGTATCGGTTTGTGGCTCGCCTTCGCTGGATAACTCGTTTTACGTCTATTGTTGTACGAAATATCTACAGCATTTCTTTTCGAGGTATATTTATTAAGTTGTTATATTAAATATTTAACTTAGTATCGAATATTATCGTGGATGAAAGATCATTTTGCTACCTAAACGTAACTGGCAAATAAGTTTTATATATTTTTTTTTGTAAATTCGTATATTATAATATGACATTTAACATTAATTATAATAAACTCGAAAATTAAAACTCTAAAGCGCCGTATTATTTAAATGTTGACTATTAATGGGCACTAAATAACTTTCTCTAAATTGAAGTTACACAAAAAAAAACATGGTTTAAACATAAACTATGATAATAAGGTCTAAAGTCGTTAAATCAATGATTAAATAATAGCACAAAGCTTAAACTGCTTAGGGTACAGATTATCAATTATAGTTTATACTACATAATAGAATACATGTCAAGATTGACGCGTATCTGACGCTTATGCCATGATAGAGATGTAATCTTTTTACAAGGTCAAACTATGATTGATTTTGCAGATATACAAGATTCTCACAACGACGTCAGCCTTCGTGTAAACTATGACTCATATGAGCAAAAAGACAGTAAAACTGCTATAGTTTGTTATGAAGTTTAACATAACAATTGTATTTTAAACGTAGCTCTTAATAGACCAGCTTTAAATAACAAAACTATCAGACAATAACAAAATAACAATCGTATAATCGCAGTAGTCGAACACAAGCATTACGAATCAAAGCACGTCCACGTAACAAATATTATGGCTTTGGAATTAAACGCCAAATTGTGGCCAAACCGGTTTGGCAGGCTGCGAGTACATAAACATCTTACGGACCCCGTGGAGTCGCGATAGACACTTTCAAATGCCAATATACGAGAGTATACTTATATCGACTTCGGCCGCGTGGACTACACTGCTTTAGTATCCTGTAATGGTAGCTGTATGTATAAAAATAGAGAAAGAAAATCATTTAGGTAGTTATCATAAGCTCGTTAGATTTCTTTAAGAAATGGCTACATAAATCCAGTAAATGCCGTATATTAGAACGCTTCTTCCTGTTCGTTCATTACAGTTATTTTAGTTTGTAACTTAGGTATTAACTAATCGAGAAACGCTTTCTTTATTATTGTCCTGTATAGGTAACTAGATGTGCCCGCGGTTTCACCCGCGTTTAAGATTACTGCACCGACCCCGTGGGTCGTAGTGTGATGTTATATATAGCCTATAGCCTTCCTCGATAAATGAGCTATCCATAATTTTTTAATTCGGACCAATATTTCCTGAGATTAGTGCGTTCAAACAAACAAACAAACTCTTCAGCTTTATAATATTAGTATAGGTTAAGCCTATTTCCAGTCTATCTACACAAACCACAAGTGCAAATCGTTCAACGTTTACTCAAAATAACAACAGCGTTGACATTTGTCGGCGATTCTACAATAAATATTTTGTAAATATTATTTAAATTTTAGATTGCCTTATTGACTGCTATTGTGCATTTAGTGATCGTAAGGTTTCGATTTCGCACAAAACAAAGCGTTATTTGATTTTTGCTAAGGTAATTCCCAACAAATACACTGGATTTATCGAGTACTGCTTAACAATTAATAAAAAAACCACGTGCCTATAAGACAGCTATTGACAATCTGACATAATGGATACAAGATATGCATTTAGACAGCGAATATCCAATAACAGACAGAGTGGTTGGTAACATGCAATGGCGTCGAGCGAGTTAAAAATAACGATAAAAATCGTTACAAAGGGATTATTTCCAGCGCAGTAGAACAAATTAAAATAGACGGCGGAATCAGTGGCTAAATTAGACGAGCCGGGGGAGGGTTTACATGTCGAGGGTTGTTCGGTATAATCTACCTAATGAACTGCAAACAGAAAAGGGGCTTCTTGAACATTTTTGGAATGTTTTTGTTTTACTGAAGCAGTGTGGTTATTAAGCATTCTGGAAAACTATACTGCATCAGCGGGATAAACGGATTATACTTCTAATTAGATGCATAATCGGTCATTTAATGTGTTCCGACACATCTATAGTAATATTATAAAGCTGAAGAGTTTGTTTGTTTGGTTGAACGCGCTAATCTCAGGTACTACTGGTCCGAATTGAAAAATTATTTTAGTGTTATTTAACTCATTTATCGAGGAAGGCTATAGGCTATATAACATCACGCTACGACCCACAGTGGCGGCGTAGTAATCATAAACGCGGGTGAAACCGCGGGCACATCTAGTTACCTATACAGGACAATAATAAAGAAAGCGTTTCTCGATTAGTTAATACCTAAGTTACAAACTAAAATAACTGTAATGAACGAACAGGAAGAAGCGTTCTAATATAACTGCGGGCACATCTAGGCTGGTATAACTTTTTGGAGGTAAGGACGACTTGTTAGACTTGAATGGGTTCAACGAAATGTCAGGATTTATCATAAACTGTCTACTCTTATAAGGATTCCAGTCGGACTTTAGGATTGTCAACATTTCTTACTTTGCGTAAAATCCTTTATAAGCTAATGCCGACTTAAGCAGATAATACTCAAAAGATTACTATAACAATGTGAAGTTAAACAACCTTTCTACCGCTTACTTTCTATATTCAACGTGTATTTGTATATCACGCGAAGAAGTGTCTCAACGTTTTTACGAAATAAAGTTGTGCTCTATTATTTTAATACATATTTGCACCTAGATAGTTCCTGTGTCGTTGAAGGTTTAAAGTAAATCTATAAACAATTATTTATCTAGCACAGGGAATGAACAAAACACATGAATACTTATATGCAATGGCGATGTGGCCACTTAAACCATCACGCCATCTACGCAGTCAACCTTTGATTACCATACAATTATATAACTTCGTAAAGTACCGTAACCCTAATTGAAATAAATCGCTACTATCAATATGTAACAGTTTTACAGTAATGGCGTATATTTAGGTGGAATATAAATGTGAAAATTTGAATTACAAGTTTGTGGTAAGAGATCTGAAAGCCACGTCGCACGTCAACGTCCGTCAGCGAGGCATACAAAGTGAAGTTCGCGTCGGAGGGCAACAGCATACACAATACTGTGTACCGTGAATAATTGAAAGGGCCCCGACGCACCGATCTCATCTTATCCTACATCCATCACTGTGCCAAATGTCCCACTCCTTACGGTTCAAAGTAGGGAAGAATAGAGGCAAAGTTATCGCGGTCTGATAGATTCAATGCGCTAGGGTTGCCAGAAACTAAAATAGAAAAGCCCGACTTGGCTCTCGGATGAACATTAGCTAAAAGCATGATTACACATGAGTACGCTATAAAAATATTTAATTTACTATACAGTATACGACATATTATACGTAAGTCCGTACGTCGTAAGTATGTGTGAAGCATGTCGTGTTGACTGAAAATGAACTTATTCTATTTTAGCTGCTCTGGGACATGTCGGGTTAAAGTGTCATGGTGCATCTTAAGAGAAGTCTATGTCCAGCAGTGGGCTGTTACAAGATTAATCTTGGATCTGAGTGGTACCTATAGTTTTATTCCACAGTGTGATAAACTCAGATGAAAAATAATGTTGACTTTTGATCGGAAGATAACTTTAGAAAAGACACTATAACTAGATTGGTCTAACCAGATTAGATGTTAAATGTGAATCATTGGTGGCCCTCTTGTCATTTACATTTAATCTATGAATATGGTAGTTACGTTCTTATGATGACTAAATGCTATTTATTTCAACTTAAGCATCGAGCTTGGGATCATATAATGACATTTACTTGGTTACCCAGCTAGATTTTCATTACAATAGAGCACTTCTCAGAATGAATCTAAGTACAGCAGCTCTGCCAGCCCTAACTCCACTGTCGACGCAGTCGAGTCGGACCAAGTCACGAAACGTCACAGCGCTGTCGGGTGTCCATACGTTTGTTCCCTCCAGACTTTGTTTATTCACTCTTCCATCTGTTACATTGTCCACAATATCGCATTCTGCTCACACGCACGTATCTTTTTATACGCGGTCATCAAATTGATTGGTTTATTGTTTAACCTTCAAATATATTCGCCAAACGTGATTTTGCACAAACGATAGACGAGAATGTGTACATTTATATGGACCTAGTTCAAAATAGACGCGATAAGAAAACTAAAGATAGTGTTAGGTTACGTAAGAATAGATTAATATCGTATAATAAGATAATATAATTCAGTTAGAGATTACGTGACTGGTAACACAAACAAGACTTCGCCTTTTTTTTTTAAGAGAGCCCTTTGTTTAAAACGTGTGTCGCGGGAGATTTAAAACAATGATAGTACAGCCGTCACAAAACCTTTTGTTTATAAATAAAGCATCGTAAGCTATTCTATGAGTAATGAGCTAAGGAACAAAAACTGAGCACTGATCTTGAACCTAGCAGACTAATGGTCAATGTCAACGCCACGCAAACTTTACCTTGTTATCGGTCTAGAGTCAACGCCTATTATTTCGTTAAATATCTACAGCCTTGTAAATATCATTATGCTTATACATTTTTCTTTATTTAAATTTGGTCTATGATTAAGCCGGTGTTACTGTTAATTGGAAAGAAAGTGGCGTAACTAAGATTGCCTAGATAAGAAAATCTATATACATAAGTTTAGTTTTAGGCCACAAAGAAAATATTACTAATGACATTTTTAACAAAATAAATGAGACGCTATACCGCTATTCTCTATAGCTATCAAGTTTTACAACATAGGTACATGTGTGTGGAAAAGCAGTGATTTCTAACAAAAATAAAATGAAGCTGGAATTTAAATGCAAACATCTATTTCGGCTGGGCAGCTACTAGAAAAGATACAAATAGCGCCTGAACAGATTTCAGATTATGTTAAACTAATCAAATAAGTACATATCATGTAATCTACAGACACAAGTATATTTTTTAACCATTTTATTTTACTACATTTGTCCTAAAAGTGATCGTAGTATGGTGACAGTGTAAGATGCAAATGCATGGTGCGTTGAGTGAGTCCCGCGTGACAGCGCTCTGCGTCGACACCGAGCGCAGCCACTCGTGCGCGAGCACATGCCCAACTATCTGCACGTACAGCATCTCAGCACCAACGTTACATAACAACACATATACCTGTACGTGATTCGTTTTAACACCAGTAGCGAACACCATCACTTATACATTGAACTATTATTTACAACTCACTGCACTTATAGCATTAATAATATCTTGCAGAACTAGAAAGAACTATAAGTACGTCGTGTTACATCTCGTTCTCTCGTAAAGAAAGCTTACAATAATAATATCGCTGTTGTCATTTTTCGACCACTAGATAACAATAATAGCAATTTATAGTATTATAGCAGGTGTAGTCTGGTTTAACTTAGGTGGAACATAAGGAAGTTGAATGATCTTGGAAAAATGAGTATTGGTTAAAGCAAGAAAATCATCAGTGTCGCAACAGGTAGACTACACGAGGTTATGGTGGCTATGTAGGATCTCTCTATTCAATCTATTATCACTATGAGTGGGGGCTGCGACCGTGCCTTACCTGACATAGAACATGGTATGTTAAGTGTTGCCGTTTTAAAGCTAGTTATAAATTGAACGCCTCGTTGGTCCTGTTTTAAATGCTCATGTCGTATAGTCCTATTAGATTTCTTTTTAGAAAATTCTTATTAGCAGATGCTAATAAGAATTTTCTAAAAAGAAATCTCATGATGAGCTCATTGACGTCCCTAACAGATGTTAGGAACGCCAATGAGCTCATCCGCTACACGAGGACTACGCTTGCTAAATGAGGGTTTTTAATATAAGTCTGGCTACCCCTATGTGCATAACTGGCATGATGCTACGATCATGACTGTAAATTATGCATGACATTTCAAATGAATAATCTAGAAGTATACCTACCTAATTAATCGAGCAATAACAATGCCGACTATAATTATAATCATTTATCGAGAAGTGATTGCACAATCTAATTTATTCTCCGTCTTCATAATCAATCACTTTATAATAATGAAAATACAATTAGTCTGAACGGACATTAATTAATGTCATCGCTGTATTCATTGCTTTGTGGACATTGACAGACTGTTTAAATTCAGCAATACAATATAATAATGTTCATGTAGAAGATTTGGGTAAATGCCGCCTAACATTCTTATTCAAACAGTGCTGATAATATTCAATATTACGTTTGTAATATTTAAAAAGTCAGGCAGTAATGTATCATACTATCATTTAGCTGACTAAGTCTGGAACTCTTGCTATTTACACCATTCGTATCTGCTGCGAGAGATTCCAAGGCATTTCTATTTAGAACACTCGACATAAAATCAAAAACAACTCTCACAAAATAATACTTCGGTTTATCTGAATATCTGGACCAAGAAGGAAAATCGCAAGCTATTATTAGTATAATTCATATACTAATAATAGCTTTACGCTTTAGACAAATCACATCCATTTCACCCATTGACAATCACGAAAAACAACAAGAAATGGCTTCTAAAGGCAATTAAAACTAGTAGAGAATAATGCAAAGTAATTTTTGTGTGTTCGCTGCTTGTAATGAGTATGTTATTATAATTAAATACAATGTATATTTAATAACAATTGTTCACATAGCTCACCGGTCAAGTTCAAGGTACGAAATAAAACAATATACGAAGCAATAGCTGGTGGCTATTAGCGAAACAAAATGGCGGCGATTAATCATCGCGCGAATCATTACAACGACCATAGAAATGTAAATGAAAGGTCACGAAGATTAAATAAAGCTTATTTATTTATATGGAATTTAATGTTATTATTTGTATAGTATTATACTATCATTCGCTTCAAGTCGGACATAAACATTTATTATTATTTTCTTTTGAAACGTTTAGACTTACTTTCGTTAGATATTGGAAGCAATCTTAAATACTAGTTTTTGTCTTACATTGAAATTATTATCTAGAAATCATAGGTAAGTTCAGCTAAATATTAATGAATCTGCTTCGTTAGCAATGAAGAGACTGTTCCGTCTTTCAAAGAGTTGGAAAAATGAAGCGGGCAGAGTTACCTATAGAAATCAGGCGAACACTGAAAGCAACAGGTAATAAAGGTTGAAAAAAATATGATTGAAATACGTTAAGTATTAATTTCATGATATTAGGTAGACTATCCGATTAATAACGTAAAATCTCCAAGCAGCAATAACATGCAATAGAATCACATAAGTGTAAATTGTTTTTAAAACGATGTTCCATGTTGAATGTGCCAAATTATAGACGTAAAAATATTTAAGTAGAACATATTTTAAAGAAGTGTGAATGGCACAGTTGGAATAGGAAGATCTTGACGATAGATCTCTGAACAAATGCAGATATTCTGGACAAACTCCAATTTAAGAGAACTCTAAGCCGACATATGGAATGGAATGAGAGTGAACCAAGTAGTGATGTGCAGAAAATTCTAATCATATTTAAATGAATTGGTGTTACATAAGTGCCTGTTGTATGTCTTTTACCATGTCAAATAGATATCGTTTTGCACACAACCGTATTTGTATATCATTCTAAAACAATTATGTGAATCACTACAACTAATTAAACAGACATCCAGGTAAATACCTCAACAAGAAAAATTGAGAATTATGTGGTTATTAAATAAAGTAACATTGAACTGAAATATAATGCATTGGGTCTTGCCGACAACTTTTACAGAACTTAAATTTGCAATGGACATCGCGTTCGGGTTCTTCAAAATTCAAATGAGTCAGAATGTTCACCGCGATAATGACTTCGATAAATATATCGTAAAGAATTATACGTGCCATCGGACCATCCACGCGCGGTGTATGCTAATGTAGTGGTGGTATGTGGTGCCACCACAATGGGACGGACGTGACCAGCATCTCACCGCAGACGTCTATGTAGACGATATGATAAGTGTACCTCGGTGTGTGATCAGAAAGATAGTGGCCAAATTAATATTACCTACGCTTTATATAACGATAATACTTATACTTGTATATTATGATAGTTTTTCTATAATGATAATATACTGTTCTTTACTGTTTTTAACCATCATAATAATTGACCCTTTAAAGGATTGCGTGAAGACCCAACCACGACGATGATAAGACCTATATCATGATAAACCTTTTATCGGTAAAGTTATCCTATATATAGAATCTTTAATTTAATATGATTTTATGATACGTTTATGGTTTTATTCATGCTTCTATTTATATTAAGCACGATTATACAATTTTATCAGTGATAACTATAGATACAACCAGAATTAACATAAACTTTAATAAGATAGATGCTCAAAATTGAATAATATTTTATTTTTTTAGTGACATACACCATAAACAATTGTAGGAACTTATAATGTGGATGTGAAATTATTAAATCATATTTGCACACCAGCCATTACAACCATTGCTTCTAAATAAAATGTACGATAAAAAGAAATGGCTTTCTCAAACACACAGCTCTACAGTATAATACGGTAAGGAAAATTTCTTAACTAATATACATAGATACAGCCGGTCTAGTCATCTATTCTCACAATATAACGTCGCACGGTATTCTATTGTGGGCGGATGCTAAAGACATTTAAACCATCTTTGTATTGCAGACGAGGGCTATACGAGCCATTTTTATATAATCTAAATACTAGACATTCAACAGCGAATAGAAATAAGAAATTGATGATAATAGGTAGAAGTGGTTTGGAAATATGTTTTAGACTGGTATTTGTTTGTGAGTTCTATCACGTTTTTTTTTAATGTGTTATACTTTAAATAAGTTGTAGTCTTACGACCTTAAAATATCTAAGGTGGTTTATTTGCACAATTTTGATTCGGTCAGAGAAAGTTTGCCCAAGTCTTTCCCATTTTACTGCTCCTTTCACACTTGCCTTATGTGTAACTCATAAACAGTACTTCCATCTAGAATCTTATTGTTACGACCTAGAGAGGCCAATAAACAATTCGTTTAATTTTCTACGCATACATGGTATGGTTTGTAATGTAATCCCAAGTGATATTTATATGTGGTTTCAACTATAGCTGTAGTTATTAGAGAGGATGTTTCATTGCTAAGAAGATTTTTATTAGTTTTTATAAGAATCTATTTAACTTGAATTAGTATATATTATTAGCTGCCGATCGTTTCACTTTAGAATCGATCTTCGCGTCGAATTTCTATAAGTAGCTTCAAACATTAGCGTATATAAAAACAACTTTATTTCACGTTTTTCTCCTTCCGCCATTAAAATTCGTATCACATTCGATATTTCACTAAACATTGTTACACGACATAAATCGTCGTACGTCGCGATGCCTGACGTGTGATACACTGAGTCGGAAACATTCGTGCTGTTTGGTATTCAATGAAGCAGTGGGCAATCGCCCAATGCCCAACGTTGGACAAACGCCAACATATACACTACACACAATGAAAGCCAAAATCACCATTGTTATAATTGTGTCATTGTAAGTAAAAGAATTGCCATTGTGAATTGTTTATTACTTAGTGTTGATTACATTTCGGTAATGAAATACATAATTATGTTGATTTAGATTTCACTTAATTATTATCTACCTGATTCATCATCATTCTGGAACTAGCTATTAGTGAAACCGCGGGGCACAGCCTGCTGGTCCTTGCATTACGTGTCTTTATTAACATGGCCAGAAGAAAATTCAGATTCGAATCAACTATAGGTAAATCACATACATTTTTGTCTTGTAACAGTCGGCACAGCGTTTATAGATATATGACATAAACCATTTCGTCATACATGCAATCATGTAATATGTTATATATTAATTTGTAGAACGTAGCATCAATAAATATTACTTTTTGTGACCATACCTACTTTTGCCAATGTTTAAATACCACCCAATATGAATCGAGCCTATTGCCGTCTACCTCAAACAGTATCGTACCTACTGCCGCTATAAGTTAATTACTTAAGAGCAAAATTTTATTACCGTGTCCTCAGAAACAAGTAGTAAATAAAAGCCATTAAATCAATGGAGCAGACAAGTTACTAGTAACATTGTTTATATCATTATCACTTTAGATCCCCATACAAGGATCCATTAGTAATCTACACACCGATCGGTTTAAACTCTCGACTTGATACCAAACTGGTCAATAAACAAAACTAACTTTACTAAAAGGCAACTTGTCCTAAGTTTGAGCTTCATTATAGAACCTGTTTGTATGTGCCCAACTAATGTACCGAGACGTGTCGAACCTTGTTGTTTGCTCACCCACTTGACGAGACCGCGTGAAGTGCCAACATTACCAAACGTGTAACAAGCGGAGTAGGTACTGTATAGAACATTGCAGTTTTTATAGGTTTCGATCGATAGTCGGCAAGGTAGCGCGCAGTGGATAACGTGGTAGGTTGTGGCTCTTGGCTGCCAGATTTGGTGCGTGCACATACAATTATATCAGTGGGCATCGCTGCGGTTATGGGCAGCATCGCATTGTAGCACAATACTAAGTGTGTGTGCCGGTAGACTGGTGGGCGCACGTATAATTACGGTATAACGTTGAACGCTCACCTTGGCCGCGGCCCGAGCAAGGCCAAGGTCGTTAAGGCGTACCGCACCTCCTCTCCACACCTCACCGCACCTCTCTTCCTCCCCTCCCTCCCCCCGCACGCCGAGCGCGCTCCTCCGCGCACTGCACGCGCACGCGATTTTTTTGCGCAGTGATGTAATCTGCAATTCGGCGCGCGCGCAACATGGCCGCCCGTCACGCTCAGATAAACATTTCTTTACGAACTTTAAAACACCCAATTCAGTTATTTATACACAAGTCGTATTTAAGATTGTTTTACAAATATTCAGTTACCTAGTTTTGAAGCGTTACACATAAACCAGTTGTGCGTGTGCACGACTCAACTAAAAGATTGTAGCGCCTTAATCACTTACGTTACATAGGTAGTTGCAACTGAATAAGTGCCGAGCGGAATCTGGACGGGTATCTGCTTAATGAAACGTTGCTCGAACTCAAAACAACCTGCTACAAGGCAGACACCGCCGAATAAATCTACAATACGATAGCCTTGCTATTTGTTTATCCGTCTTTTCTTATTTAAATAAGTTTCTTGTTTAGAAATATATTTCTGGTTTCATTGAAGCGTCTACGGAAAACTGAATGAAAATAGAGTAGCCCTGGTTAATATTCCACCGATATGTAGAACATATTTTATTCAGTCTAGAACATTTTTTGCTGAGAGCACGATTTCGCCGAGAGGACAATTATTTACACTGTCACAAAAGTAGTTTTTTAAACATTTTGACGAATTCAATTTTAGACGCATCTAAAAACAGCTCTATGCTAATCGTACGGCAGCTAAATTCATCAACATTTTTTGTTACACAACGACTTCGCTCTTGTAAAGTGACTTTTTTCTGATGAACTTGGGAGAGGCCTCCGGTAATGGCCAGAAACGAAATAACAGCCGATTGATTGATTTGAAATTAATATTATTATGACATACATAGATAGCCTACCTACATGTGTAAGCAGAGAGTATCCATTTCCAATTGTTATTGCTATTGTTTGACAAATTTATTTAATTCTTATTAATATAATAGTCACAATCTTTTACATCCTTATTGGTTTTGAGTACTTTGCCTTACGCTTTCTTTGATTTAGCCTGAGATCGTTCATCGAACATTACACTCTTCAATAGATTCTCTAATTTTCTTTCTTCTAATTAATAGCTCAAATTTATTATAAGTGCACTTCGTCAATATTTTAATCCTTTTTATTTTTCAATAAGCTTGTCTTTAGTCTGCGTTATTCTAAGGGCGTCTCACGCTTGGTCTATTAATAAACACTACTTCTCCTGAACGAACGGTTTTATTCACTTTGTAGAGAACAAGAAAAGAGGTCCCTACTTATGAACTTTTCAGGAAAATAAGACAGCTAGTACGTTTTATCTATTTCTATGTATACAGCAATTATGTCACAAATGATTTGTTTCTGTTCTTATAGTTTGAATGTATCTGATATTACTATCGCAACATAGTAATCCTATAATGATGTTCATTGTCGCGTATGCTCACACCACTTGCGCAGTGCGATTGCGACCGCAAGCCGCGGGCGCAACCGCATGTCTAAGTGTTCATTACACGAACGATTACACTGGAATGTAGTGTCTATACACGACAACGCGTGTGTTAGCTCAATGCATCGTTGGTACTCTAGAAGGTAGAACTTCACTGATGTTGATAAGGAAATTACTATCTAACAGTTATTTGTAACCGCACATCGCTTCGGTATAAACATGATTCTCTTCAATCAGCCAGCTATCCTAGACGCCCCAGTTGGTAATATACCTAAGAGTTTCGAGACCGATATTTCTCGACTCGAAAATAAGACCTGTCATGAAAATTATTATAATACATACGTATATGGTTTTAATGTTTCTACTATTTTGATAGGTACCTAGACTGAAATAGACGAAAGATGAATTATATTGATAAAAGGAAACACTAAAAAGTAATCTTAGATAGAGAGAACACACAAAATGTTACCCCTCGATTAATTGTTACCTTTAGTGAATATAGATTATCAAACCCCATTTTCTTCGCCGATTAAAGGATTTTCTTGAAAGCATACGTACAATTACTTTTGTAACAGTAATAATAATAACTTATATCAAATTGTATAAATAGATTCGTCAATCATACAGCAATGTTCCTGAAACAATTCGGAGAACTGCCGCAACGCAGACGAATTACAATCAAATGCACAAGATCATGTAATTGGATTGTATGTGCACATGTGACATAGGAGACAGGTGATTCAACTGATCTAAATCCAATTGATATCTATAAATGTGACTGGTGAAGGTCAAGGGCATAATCTTGTCTACTGTCACACCTCTATTCTGATGTAATTTATCAAGTGCTAGACGGTTTCAGACGTGCTATTCTGTAAGCTTCATTCAAAATTCAAATGTCAATTCGACAATAATCATGTAATTATGAGTTAGTACTCATAATTATCGGTCGCCCACTGATCAAAATTCGACCATAATTGATTTTTTAATGTATTTCTAATGCATATTTTATATAAATTTTAGGATTCGCCACTCCTTCTCCATATAAACTTTAACTGTGCCAAATTTCATACTCCTGCGTCCGCGCAATTTTCGTTAAAAGGGGTACAAAGTTTTTGCCTCACGTATTAATATATAGATTTTGATGACAGTAGAAAATCGCTATTACGGATTTAGCAGTAGTTTGATAGTAAGACAACAGAATTACATAGTAGAGCCTAGTGTTGGATGTCTTAAATAGAAACCACACGTATTAAATCGTCGGTAGCGTTTAAATACTTCAGAATGAATAAAACATACTAAAACACCAAATTTAAAAATTCTGAAGTAATTATGCAAGATAACTCTTACTTTAGAATACTGGAATCTTTTCTAAAAGCTAGAGGAAAAATATAGCATTAAAGTTGCTTTTATAATATTATCATGTAATAAAAGAGAAAAGATAAAAGACTTATGGGTAGTTCTTCGAAATTTCATTCTTCGACTGATTCATCTGGCCATAATTTCATTTCATTTTCAGCTGTGTAACACATGTTCAATGTTCATATGAACATATATTTGAATGAGGGACTCGTTTTTATAAAGTAGTTTTCGGGATATCGACGTTCAAATATTATGTGCCCAGATGAATCACAATTAGTTACAGGTGAATCAGAAACAGAAATAAAAATGGAAATATTTATCTGTATTAAGAAAATAATCATATTTTAGCAACTACATTAATCTGTTTTAATAAAAACAATTATCAGTGGTCATATCACGGAAACATTCTGGTAAATTCAACAATAATTTTTGTAAAACCCTTCTGAAACTATAATAATTCTTGTGGGAAAGCGAGCAAACGAAAATATTATAAATATAACAAAAGTTTTAACTTTGCTTATATTTGTAAGGGCCTTTTCATTGCCATGCGTGTTTGCGCCCGCATGCAGGCCAGGCACGCATGCGTGTTCCGGGCCGCACGCAGAGCAGATATTTTTGGCCCCGCCGCCCGTGCGCCGCGTGCGTGTGGCGCGCATGACAATAAAAACATGTATGATACGATAGGTTGCGGGCAGCACGCATGCGTGCCTGGCCTGCATGCGGGCGCAAACACGCATGACAATGAAAAGGCCCTAATAGGTACAATAAATTCTTCTAGGTACTAAAAGTTATTATAATTGCTACAATACATTATTCTCTCTGTTTAATTTTATTCCGTGTACAACTCACTATTCATCTTTATTATACTTATTAACTTAGCTATAACCTTACATGATTTAAAAAATCACAAGAGTACAAACTTATTCTAATAATGGCACTTATGACATCCGTCTTAGTTAGGCAGTCAATCAGTTTAATTTTTCGAAGGGCAACAACAATTAGCTCCATATTTCCAGAATCTTTACACAAACATGTTTCTCGAATATTGACGTTTTGGTACGCGTACCCAAAATGGACGAAGCTTGCAAAATGAACTGTAGCTTATTTTGTGTTGAGGATTGGTTTCAAGATACTTTTTATATAGATTCTGCAAGCTGTCGGTAAGATATCGCTTCTGTTTTCTTACTTTTCCTTTGGTGACAAATTCTTTTTCCCCGCGCGCATTCTACTGTTTTCATCTTCTACAAAATACATTGTAACATTTTCTTTAATAATTCCGGTAGCACAAGGTTCAACAACCAGCTGTGTTTTATCATTTTCGGATAGATTTTCTTTTTTCTTTTATGTATGTACGTCTGTTACCCGTTTATCTTCTTGTAAGCGTTTTATCTTTTTCCTGTAATTTTCATTGATTTTTCAGTTCTAGAATTTTTTGGTCTTTCAATTGTAATTCTTTCTTGTATCTGTATTGAAACTTGCGTAAAATATGTTTCCAAGGCGATTTCTTTTTAACAGATGTTTCTCCCGTGCAGCTTTTTTATAATCTTTTAGGATGACGACACGTCTTGGAGACGATGCGATGCTACTTTGTCGGCTGGGAGTCCTCGGTGAATCTGATATCGAAGTATTTGGTGAAGGTGATTTTATTATTTTTGAAAGGACGTCAGCACTGAATGTGACATCGGTTTTATTTTCTGTTAGGTTCAAATCAATTCCAAGTGTCCATTTTTGTCTTATAGTGGATCTTGTTATAAGTGCAAAAAGTGGTAAAAACAGAGTTAATACCTGGGAATAATAATGAGCTGGGAATTGCCGGAGATCTTGGCATAATCGAAACTTCTGGAGATGATGGTAATTCCAAATCTATAGGATCATTTACTTGGTATTGTCTGCTAGATAACATTCGTCAATTATTTCCTCTTCTAAATGAATATCACGTGCTTTTAATTTATTTTTAGCATACCACCTTCGAGTACTTTCTCTGCTTTTCTTTCTAATTTTTGTTGTGTGGGTATCAAATTCTGAACTGATACAGTTTTACCTGCTCTCTTTCTTTTCAAATATATGTATTTCTTTCACTTTTAATTTCCACAGAGCATACTTGTTTGGATCTTTTCTTATGTTCTACATCCTTCTGCGTTCTGCGAGTCCCTTTTTCTCCTTCTTCGGTCAGTTTGTGGCATTGTTGTGAACTGCGAGCTTAAAATAACAGAAATTAGAGAGAGACTTTGACTTAAAGGTTATGTTAAGTAAATATAATAAATAAAACAAGAACTACTGACTTGTAAACGATCAAAAATTGGACAAGGAGAATTATGCAACAAAAGCGCTCCTTTCGTGCTAGAGAGGGAAAGAACTAATTTATTTTAAGATTCATATGTCTGTTTATATACCTGTGCCTGATTATTCAGGCACAGGTGGATCAGGATTTTTGCCTACAATCATGCATAACACATCATAGATACAGACTTCAGTATTGTCATTTTTCTACACGAATCTATAACTTAAAAGCATCACTGGAAACACAGACTGAAGTTGTAAAACAATAAAATAAATTTTATAAAGTAGGCATTGTAATCAGAATGCCACCTAAACCAAGCACAGATGAATCAGATATTCAACGTAACACCGGGATCTAAGCCAACCAGCCGCACGTACACCTTCTAGCTAGTCCGTTGCACGACTGGCTGCCTCCCGGGCGGGAAACCAGACTCTCATTATTATTATCCGACCAAGTATGGTCAAGCGCAGCTTACGCCATATTAATCATTATTATATGCCGAACACTTCTTATTTGCTTATTTATAAAACACACTAAGGTATTTATAACTAATACCCATTTTTTGTAAGAGGGCAATTCGTTTCCTTTCAATAAGATAATAATTTATACTGATTTATCAAAGGGCGCTATTTTGTTCTGGAAAATGGCAGACGAACGCGTTATATGAATCAGAAGAATGAAGTTCAAATATTTTTATTTTGTACTTAGACTATGATTTATCCCAGTTACGGGTAAAGCTAAACTGTACAAAAAATAATTTACAGGTCGTTTTGTTAGTTGGTTACAGAAATATACCCATGGAAATCGAAAATGTTGTATCTGAAGAACTATCCTTATCATGTGTGTAAAACTAATGAAAACATTTCACGTGTAGTGGCACGCCTCACAAGTCACAGTACGTTATTTCCGAATGAATGGCCAACGCAACACTGTTGACGTATCTTCCTGCGACCGATGCCAAACACTGCCACATTATAGGTACTACTAGATTTATCGTGTATACTATTTAAATTGTGTAATAATTAAATCGGAGATTCATGTTAAAATACGGCAGACATTTCAGTCGCCATAATAGGCTGCATATTGTTCTGGCCACTACTTTGTTGAAAACCAATTACAAATAATCAAAACCCTCTCTTCATAACCTTAACATTATCGCAATTCATTAAAATCGTTCATGTTCTAGTTATCATGCGAAATGTACACTAATTTACATTAGTTCCCCTACCTATTCCCGAAAGTCAGAGAGGTCACAACATCAATGCAATTCAATTGATGCATTGCAGTCAAACAAGATAACAGCTCGAGTAATCCCGCACACGGCTTTGCACAATCGTATGTGACGTTCAGTCCAATTTGAACATTGATAGTGAACGACAGGAGCTGATGTAACATCCATTACCTGCATTGTTTAACTAGCGCAGGGTGGTCGGTCCGGCCCCTCTCGGTAAGCCGGGCTAAGCGCCTCTGAAGTATTGGATCTGACAACAGGTAGCCCCCGCTGTTAACGTATTAGCGTCCATCCTAGCGTCGGCACTTGGAAATGAGATTACTGCCTCCCTAGTCAGTCGCTGCCATGCATGCCTTTGGTATGCAAAATTACAATATCGAGCAAAATGTTACTTAGGAATATCTGTCCTGTACAAACCTATATCGGAAATTGTTCACACGTTTTTAAATACCTTACGTTCATTATACTAACATACAATGTCGCCTTATATTTTGCGACTGATGCAGTATGTAGAGATTTTGTATTGAAATATTGGCTATTGGTTATGAGAGGCTATGTGTGTGTCAAAGATAAAAGGAAAGATGTACTTTGTCATATATCGTTAACAGTCTAAAGTTTCTGGACATTGGATAGGTCGTAACAATTGGTGGACAGAAATATAGCTACGCCAGGAGAAGATTGCAATCAGCAGTCACACTTAAGAATACTGTACAATCATTACTGAGCTCAGCTTTAATGGCACTTAAATATTGGCACAAAAGTAGAGACGAACAGGAAATCTTAACACAGCGACTAAAGATCACATAAGGCGTGGTTGCGTCACTGACATTTTCTTTAAGATCTAATTGTATGTAGGTTTGTGTGCCGCTAATTGCCGGTTGCCAATAGTCACGTTTTGTACAATGTAGCTACACTTTTAACTACCATGTTATTATTACCATTATATTGACGTGACAACCTGTAGGCAGATTATTATGTACTGTAGGCCATTAAAATCTTTTAAGAACTCAAAGAACGTAAACATCGAATAATCTTATTAATTTCTAGAACAATATAGATAATTAGATAATTACACACACTCATGATAAGCGTAATTAACATTTATATTTTAAATCGCACAATAAAAAGGTACTATTTTTCATGTGAAATCTTTCGTATCTACTAAGCTATTTATTTGATTAGTTGAACATATTATATTTGGTTTAAAATGTTGACAATTCTGCTGCCAAACTGCTAAAGAGGAGTGACGGCGTTGTGGTACGACTGCCAAATACTATACATATATCAATTCTAGTACGTTAGGAATCGTACTCTTATGTTTATAACATTAATCTGGCAAGCAGAAGTATTTTTATACATATATCAATTCTAGTACGTTAGGAATCGTACTCTTATGTTTATAACATTAATCTGGCAAGCCGAAGTATTTTTATAATAAGCAAAATCAATAAGAACGTATATCACGCATACACATATATATAGGTATGGCTTTCGAAAACTTGTCAAGTCTCTACATATACTTCCCTATACATACTTACTAACTCATAACCTTTAACGTTCATAAGTGTTACTTTGTGATCTAAATGAATGTTAACTTTGACTTTACTTAAGGCTAGTATCCATATATGCTTTAGGAAAACACTACCAAACTACAGCAGTTTTAGTTGGCATAGCAAAATGTTCGTAACCTTAAGAAATAACTCTGCCCAGTCATAGAATGGAATGGTTATTTCAACAGCCCTGACTGTTATTATAGCTATTGACAAAATCTTCCGTAATAAACTAATCATTACATACATTCGAATCGTGGCACAGTGCATCGAGCCCACAGCCAAATCGTTATATCGTATCTGACATTATAATATAGGCAGCTGACACTCGAAAACAATCATAAATACAATGTGACTGTGCGTTATATAAATAACACAACGACAGGGTTGCCACATCGATATTTGAATGGATAGTCTGATAAAAATATTCGTTAACCCAAACCAAATACTAAAGAGATAAACAAGGCCGAATGAACGAGTTTGTATAATGATTTCAGACCAATTCGATCGAATGTCATATTATAACAAATTCTGCCAATTTTAATCGCAATCACAGTGTAGGTTATATAAGTATAGACGAATCATGTGACAAATCTGTGTCATGAATCTATTATAAATTTGTACGACCGCCAACTACAGTAGTTTGGACTAAATCGTACACTATATTCTCTCCGAGTATGTTATTTTAAGTGCAACTAGGCTGGAGTCAGGCACATGCTATATGACACTTGTCCTAACTTATGTATGGCTCACGTCAAATTCAAATGGACTGACGAAAATGGTATGCTTTAGACTCCTTTCATAAAGTCTATGAAGTCGGTAACGAGTAGCATAGCTTCTACAGGCTGAAATTAAGGCTCTTCTATAAAGACTAGGAAGTCGGTTGAATAGAATATCTTTTACATTAAGGTTAAAATTAAGGCTCTTGCATAAAGTTATAGGAAATATTATGTTGGAACGATTAAACTGTTGTAACTATTAAGGCACTATAAAAAATGTATTCCACAGTTTAGCTAGTCAATATCAGTTATTTGGCAGCCCTGATGTTGCCGCCTGATGTTGCGCGAGCTACGCTACTACGCTCGTACGGCGCTCACGTCCGCGCATGCGCGCTGCGTGCGGAACGTACGACAGCGCGTAGGCGATGCGCCCACGCGCACAACGAAGAGTTCTTGACTTTTTACTCAGTCGTTGTTAGATCATCTTATTGTTTGATGCAGGAAACAAGACCACTTTGATTTTAAGGACTTGTTTAAGTACATGTAAGTGGTTGGGCTTGGTCAATGTTTATTTAGTATATTAGTCGTTCCTTCTAATGTTGTCGGTATATCATTACATATTTGAGTTGTTTATTTTACCTATACGTTTAGAATGGACGAACGTGAACGCAATCGTAAGTGAGGCGGTTGGAAGAGAAAATCCTTGATTTCAAACGTTTTCTGACCTAATCAAAGAGATTCGAAGAACAAGGTAAGTTCTTCGAATCTCTTTTGATTTGGTCACAAAACGTTTTAAAATACCTTAACCGAAGAGTACGCTTATTATGAAGAAAGCGAAAATTCAGTATAGTTGAACCACACGTGGTAAATCTAAGTCTATCCTAACTAGAAACATACATAAGATTATGATGCATCTTAAATTTATAACTACCTACGTGTAGAGAAAAAATATTAACTCATTTTGACAACAATATTTTAAATAAACGAGAGATGACCTTTTCACCGTATTTTAGATAAGAATGTGTACATACAGTTAGATAATTTATAAATATTTACAATACTAATGGTGTTTAGAGTAAATGCTGGCACCGGAGCGGAATGGAGTAACGTCAAACAAAAAATACAGGAATGTGAGGTATGTAATAGACAAGTTGTTTATATTATTATCCTGCTAATATTATACATGTGAAAGTTTGCGAACACGTTCGAATGTTTGTTACGCAATCACGCGTGAACTGTTGAACGGATTTGGATGAAACTTGGCACTTCGATAGACCATGTCATGCATTAACATATGACTTCTAAGGTGTGTTTCACGGAAAAGGTTGAATAATGCATTTCAGGTAAACCTTTATAGACAGTTTTATATAAGATTTTTGTCCTAATATAAGGCTTTATAGTAGTGGTGACGCCTATGGATACTTGCAAGAAGGGTATGATTTGCCAATTGCTGCCAGTGCAAGGAGTTGAAGACCACACTTCCTTTATCTCAAAACTTTATACAACTCTGGAACACAACTAGTAGTATAATGCAACCTAAACACTAATATTATAAAAGTGGAGACTAGGTCTGTTTAAATGCACTTATCTCAAGAACTACCGAACCGATTATGATTTATTTTTGTGTTTGACAATCTGTATATTCAGGAAGGCTTAACGCTATGACTTAAAAGAGCTGAGCAGTAAACATACACGTAATTTAACGCAAGCAAAACCACGTGCCACTTTTAATTGCTAATAATCATTTAAGACAGAAAGAAACTCACTGATATCGGTGACGTCGTTCCACTTCATGATGACGTCAGTGCAGAAGTCACCTGTAACAACATCATACGTTAAAACAAACATGTTTATTACATATAATTATATTTGCACATGTGATATTTCGGCACCATATATTTTGTAAATCGCATATTATGACAAATTTACAGTAACTGCGCATAATAAGAATAATTCGCCTACGACTCTCACACGTTTCTTATCCCTGAAGGAGTCAATATTGGCATATCTAGCCTTATTTTCCAGGAAGAACTCGGATCCTTTACAGCGACGGCCTACATACAACCCTTAAATTTTGAGTAAATACCTAACATCCTGGTTTGAGGAAGCCAGCTAATTCTGGTGTGGGCACGGCCCACCTTACACCTCGTTATGTGGGTCACTGGGAGTATATTACACTGATTTATAGTCAAGTCCAAATATCCACCCAATTTAGCCTGTACTTCTACAGCAACTTTAACCACAATATTATCTGCTAGAACGTAGAAGCTGATCCCTGTCTCTTCAGACTCAAAACAGAGAATCGTGGTCACGGTAAATTGACAAGCTCATTATCTGCATCCATCATCTCTCTGTGGCCGCACTCCCCATCTATACTAATATTATAAAGCTGAAGAGTTTCTTTGTTTGAACGCGCTAATCTCAGGAACTACTGGTTCGAATTGAAAAATTGGATAACCTATTTATCGAGGAAGGCTATAGGCTACATAACATCACGCTACGACCCACGGGGGCCCCGCAGTAACCATAAACTCGAGTAAAACCGCAAGCACATCTAGTGCGTTAATATATTAAAGTACTAGCTTTTAAGCGCGGTTCCGCCCGCGTGGTACCTACATCAGTAAAACGTATAATATAAACCTATGTCCCTCCACAGGTTTTAAACTATCTCTGTACTAAATTTCATTAAATCGGTTAAATGGTTTGGCCGTAAAGAGGTAACAGACAGACAGAGTTACTTTCGAATTTATAATATTATAATTATGCAAGGATAGTAAGGATGATTACTGCGCAGTTTCTTAATATTTTAACGCTGTCTGGGTCACGGGTAACCCCAAACAGTAGATCTTTTATTATGTTTGTTGCATACACTTAAAATCTTAACACTCAGATTATTAACAGCTGCTCATTAGTCTGGCTTATGGTCATTTCCGATGTCAAAAGAGTCACTATACTCGGTAACTGCAAGTTTTCTTGAATCTAGACGAAATCGGATGACAGCTTCCCACACAGTTTCTACTAGGGCTTAGTACAGCAAAATACGGCAACATTGTCAAAAGCGACGGCGATGCTAAGTCGCACTTATACATGATAGTTGACAGCATATTTCTCTCCGCCGCGCCGGGTTACACAAAAGTTTATATAAATAGACAGAATACCGTTACACTATCTCTCGCAATTAAATCTAGAATAACAAAAATTAACATATAATGTTATTTTTTTATCTGTGAGAGTGGGAATTTTCACAATGGCTGCTCCTTTAATTATAATGAAACATAATGGTAGAATTGGTTGTAAAAAAATGTGTTATATTGCATACAATGAGTGGTCGGCGCGAGTTTAGCTAACTGTGTGTACACACGCGAGTGAAGCGCTGGCGGGAACACACGGAACTGGAGCCGGGGCGGACACGTGTGATAATAAATAACTGTTTACGCACGGCCGTGCCTGCAAACCGTTTCCCTCACGTTACGTATTGCCGTGGAGACGCACACACTTTGTTGCTGAACGTCCATACACGCTTATTTTCAACTCTGCTGCTCACAAATCTTTGACTTAATGTAAGCTTCCTAGCTTTCCTGTTATGCACATATACATACATATTTCATTAAATTATTGCTCTTGGCCTGTAGATGTTACTACAAATAAATAATAATGGCTGCATGGATGATGCAGCAGCTTAAGTGGTCATCTCGTTGCTACTAATGTGGGTTTGATAGACATGAACAATTTTGCACATCGTTCTCAGTTTAGGTGTTCTTTTTGACCGTTGCTTCGATGTACTGGAAAACCCTCGGCGATATACCGTTAGTACAAATATTTTATTTATATTTATACTAAAAACGTGTTGTCGGTGCGGTCAACCTACAAATGAGAATCGTTAGCTGAGCATGAGTTGATACAAATGTCGAAATCTCTTTTTTAGCTTCAGTCATGAGTCATTAAGTTAGAGGGTTCCAAATAAATTAAGACCCAAGCAACAACCATATAAAAAGAACGGTGTTCTATATTTCCAATAGTAATTACTCAATCCCGTTCCATCACGATGAAATATTTCTACGAATTAAAGATGATGACTGATTTCTTAATGTAAGTTTTTGTGAAACTGAAAGCTACGATTACATCTGCCGAGTAAAAATAACGGATACTGCATTTATACAAGATGCGAGCAGTTTCGTCTTGTAATTAGGCAATGATCTGTGAAACGTTCTCAAAACGACAAAATTATAAATACTTACTACCTAGTAACCATGTTATTTCAATACACAATAAAGAAACTTCGTAGGTATCATAGAGCACTTTTCAAACAGTCAAGAGACTCGTACTCTACGTTATCTAGTGTAAACTAGTGTAAGAATAAATAAACAGAGCCGATATTATTACATAGCTAATATACTCCAAAACAGATTATTTTGTTTATTATCTCAAAGATAAATAGAAGTAATAGACTAAGCGCATCACACATATATTTTACCAACCACCAAGCTTCAGTTATACATTCTACTTTCTAATGCATCTTATTAGCTAGTGTAAGACTGTTTGCTACTGAGAAAATTACTAGCAAGAAATCCAATAACACTTTGAAAGCTAACCTGAGACCTTTCAAACGATAGTGTATAAAGCTTGCGATGCGGGCGAGCCCGTACAGAATAACTCGTCCTATGTGTTGTTAAGTGTCTGTTGCGCCACGCAATAATAATGATTGAATAGATTAACGTACACCACAGCTTAATAAAGCGAACTGTTGCGAGTTCGCGATTCACTATTGTTATTATTGTACTCTTGAATTTTTTTGTTCACTGTTTAGCTAATCCCTTGCTGTAATCGTGAGCGTATTTGCAACTGTCAGCCGTAAAATCCGAAGTACGATTTTTGTATGGGACATTATTATTAGATTAATTCACAAAATTCTGAAATGTCTGGAATTGTCCCCTATAGACAAATACAACCTAATGATATCTGGGAAGAACTGGGTCTGGTACACCTCTGCCTTTCGTTTGAGGACATACAGACGATAGGATAATAATATAGAGAATAGGGAATACAAGAAAGGACCCTTTGTTAAATTGGTCCCTATAAACAGCTGTCATATTTAATTAAAAGAAGCAACAGGAAGCCGACATTTGCTAATAATAGTAATAATTATTATTGTTTTATTTTTCTGTTTTCATTGCAAAAATATGTTAAGCAAGCAAGCAGTAGCAACACGATGCTTGGTAATTTGAACGGTAGACAACAAAACGTTACGTGGGATCCGGAACATAGCTCACGAAAGGTAAATGTATAATACACTTTTGCTTATCCCCTAAGACATACAGGCGTATATCTCTTGCAGTTATAATGTACTTTGAATAACGGTTACGCATTCATATGAGTAACTTACTCATTGCGGCAGAGTTATAAGACAAATAATCGGTTGCTTATACCTAAAAATCTAACCCTTCTTTAGATAATTTTATAAAAACCCCTATAACCCCTTACCAATAAAATAAACCCAACAGGGTATACAAAGTTGTATTACGCCTACGTTTCGCCAAGTATGGTTTAAGGTAAAGATTTAAATCATAAAAGCCATTCATCATACTTCGATCGTACGAAAAAGTATCTACACTAAGAAAAGTATACATTAGATAGAGAACGTACGTGTGCAATTTTTAATATAAGTGAGTGTGATAACACTGTATTTATAATTTAGATATCATGTTGGTATTGTATGTCAGAGGACAGATAGTCACCTTTCTGGACGTTATGCTGTCCGCGTAACGTCCAGAAAGGTGACCATATTTAGATGTAATAGGATGCATGTATGATTAAAATACCCGCGTATTATAGAGCGGGCCTATTGCCGTCTACCTGGCATAATAAAATATTGATGAGTAATTACACTTCCTGCCGCTACAAGCAAAAACTGGTGTCAAATATTTAATGTCGTACAATTTGTCGCGTTCGTGGTGAGTGTGTAGCCTTCCTTAACGAGTTCACGACATGCACTCGACGACCTCTACCCATTCTATTGAACAATTTGCAATCCACGCCGCTCTACTATGCAGCTGGTTAAGTGTACGACTAATACGTGTATCATATCTCCACAATCCGAAGAGGTAGGCAGAGGCATATGACACCGACATTTCGCCAAAAACGGTTTTTAGCTTACATCACAGAAGGCAAACCCATTGCTTTCTGCCGAGCTTATTTGTAAACTCCACAGCTAGTAAGAATTCTGGCGGAAAAATCGAATATCACTTTAGCCGGAAAGCAAATCTAAGACCACATGCATACGTAGCAGTCGCATTCACTACCGCTGCGATACCATAGTATCACGCCTAGATAGCCCCAAAGGGGTAGGCATATATCACATCCAATTTACGTCCGCTATGTTTACGATCGTTCGCGGTAGTGGACCTATTGTTGGGCACATTTTCAGACTTCGTGCTGCTACTGAGAGAAAACCCAATAATACAGCCACTTCGGCTCTGTGATTCCTATTCGGGCATTATCGCAAGCGTAATGAAAATGGTTCCCGCTTGCGGTTCCTATGGCATGCGTGAACTAAAATGTCGCACCTCGAATGCGGGATCTAACGACCAATGAAAATTAGCCTTAAAGTTAAGTTTACCAACAATAAATGTATAGGTAAATCTATATTTCTGTAAGTCACAGGTTATGATACAGAACAACCGATTGTAGCTATCTAATCGCTTCCAATAGTTATTTTCCTTTACTAATCTTTTGCGGAAACACGATTAGTGGATTACAACATATCTGCCAATATTTTGCAAACTTTATTTTAATTTTTTTATCATAGATAGATAAATAACGATATCAGTAAAGATATTCTTTAAGCTGTTATTATCTAACTCTTAAACTCAAAACAGCAGTGAAAACTCTATTATTGGTATTAGTTAGTGTTGAAGTGACATTTGAATTCGAAACTGAAATCATTTACAAAATAATAGTTTGGCTGAAGTTGTGATACGGAGAATATTTTGAGTATTTGCCGGTTTAAGCAATCACACAATGTTCAGTGTTAATAATCGTGGTTATTGTCGAAGTGACTTATGGTTATGAGATGAAAACTTTTACAGAATAGCTCTCTGAAGCGTGTTATCAAATAAGATGCTTTAAGTGCGTTAAAACCTAAATACAATGACTAGCCTTAATTACTATAGTTCCTGTTGAAGGGACCAAACCTTAATTACTTTGCTTGCTGTCAAAGTGACATTTGAGTTCGAGAGGAAAACTTTTACAGAATAGCACAACATGTCTTATGTAAACTAAAGCGTAAATACACTTGTTAGTTTAACCCACATACAACGATCAGCCTTAATAAAGGCGAAAATTATTAATGAAACGGTCTCGAGTATTACAATATATTTTTTGTGATATAACAGGGATATTTATTTGAGCTTGGTGGCCCGTGATATGAGTAGATTAATAGCACATGTCAAGTAATGATTGAGAGCAAACAAGCTAGTTAGACAATGTCTGGATTTATTTTATATTATTTCTGGCAGTTATCTTATCACCTTTTAATATAGCTACACTTTTATGTTAAATGTTGTGTAGATATTAATTTGGTAATTCTAAAAAACAATATTCTTTACACATTCTTGTGTATAATAGAGCCATAATAATTAAAATAGTACCTACTGAGAGACGTACCCATTGTCTCTATATTTCTTAACTTTTGTCGCAGACTTTAGGTTTTGTAAGGCCCCGTCGATGCATTAGATGTTTAAATTAGTTTTGGTTTATATTTATATTTAATGTTACTATATGGCTCGAATATTATGAAACGCTGACTGATTGACTTAAAGTACATCTATGCCAGTATTGCAACGGTTTTTATTGATTCAACAACAGATTATATTATTAATTGGTATTTTTCACAAAGCAGTGTGTAAAATTGTACAAATCGAATTTAAAAATGTTGTAAAAAGGAGCTAACTATTAAAGTCTTTTATCAAATTTTTTTTTATTTATACTACTAAGGTGGCAAACAAGCATACGGGTCACCTGATGGTGAGTGGTCACCGTAGCCTATGGACGCCTGCAACACTAGTGGCATCACCTGCGCGTTGCCGACCCTTTAGGAAAGGAAGTGGGAAGGAGAAGGAGCGAGAAGGGGGAAAGGGGGTCCTTGGCCTCCGGCACTCTCACTCACCGAACGAAACATAGGAATACTGCTATATCACGTCGATAGTCTGTAAGAGGGTAGTCTTTCCCCGGTCGAGCCGGCCAATTCATGCTGAAATCAGCGACTCTACTACTCTAAAAAATATATATATCTATAGATTCTTCTAAACCACTGAACCGAATATGATTTAATGTTAGTATGACATAGCTTGAACCTGTTAAAAGGATATGAGATGCTTTAAAAACATTCGATATCGCGAGAACAGCTGGTCTCCATATAAGACAAAATTGTTAGAAAAGAATTGGGTTACCATAGCACGCTGTGATGTATGTAAAATGAAGTTATTCATTAAGCAAAATATTAAATATTAAACGAGCGTACGGCACAGATACTGACATATATATTATGTTTACCGCCGCTTCAGATTTTATCTCGTTATCTCATTTCCTCCGCTGTCCAAATCATCTCTGTATACTCAGTAATCATATAAATAAACAGCCTTGTCATCTTCTAAAGAATATTGTATAAATACTTATATTTGTTCTACTTATTAAGGTAACATAACGCTCGTATAGTCCCGGTCTTAAGTAACACACTGACTTTTCGCCAGCTACATCTAAGGTCCGACATAAAAAGGATCGAGTGGATTGTCAACAAAACATTCACAGAATAGTTATTCTATGCATGTTTTGTAAAGCCTTGGTAGAAAATGTATTGTATAGTGTTGGTAGGGAATGGATCCTAGGATACATTCTTTACCAAGATTTTATATCTCTTCCTACTTGCTATCATCTCACCAACAGAGATTAAACAAAAATCTTTGGCCTACGTCTTAGTCCTATCCAGGCTCATTTTAGAATTGGAAATAGTCAATTTAAATGGATCACAATAGATTCCTTAAAGCAAAATTGGCATAGGAGACAATCCTATTTAATTTTATTCGTTACGTTAGCTTAAATTTATCCATTATCGATACAACATAGCAATGCCAATGGTGTGACAGATGACAGATACGTAAAAACTATATTATCTACCTATAGAAGCTGCAGTCGTGATTTATACAATTCTCGCGGTTAGAATGAATGCTAAAGCATACAGTGCATCGTGGGCCGTCAGTACACGTCAGCCGCGCGCCGACCCACTTGCACGATTTACATCGGTCGGACGTCGAACCCGCATATTTCGCAGTGTTTGGCTAATTCACTGGTAGTTAATGAACACACTTGTTTATTAGTTCGTAGTAAGTACGAAGACGCCGCGTGCTATGAATAATGAATAACATCGGAGAGAGTACATCGCGACTCAGTTAATTGACCACTTGTATTCATTGCGATTTCCATCCAGTTACAAGGTTTCTAGCGGATCTAGGAAAACTACACTCTATCAATTACTACAGTTCGCCTAAGAACAAGAATAATTGGTCTATCAAGATTATCATTGTAAATGTTTTTTGTTGGTTGTATCACGGTGTATACATGAGATTTTATAATTACTGTAAAAAGATATTATATTAAATTATCCAGAGCCTGGATATTCTTTATGAACGTTCTTTAAATTATTCTAAAGTGCCTGTCACAATCCAGGAAAGAATCCTTAGAGGAAAATTTGAGTCTTGAAATAAATAGTAACAATCGATTATAAGCAGGTACGTTCCGTCCCATAAAAAGCTACAATTATATTTGCTACAATATGATTGTAGCTGTTAGATAAATTATCACTACATTAATCGATCGATCGCATAAGACGCAGAAATTTGAATATACAACAGGCACCCAACAGTTGAGGTTATGGCACTTTAGTGCCCATCTATGGTGCCCATACATAATTCGAAAGACGTCTAGCGAGCGCACATGCTTTCGTGAGTGACGGTTTATTATTTTAATTTATTAATTTTATGTTGCGAATTACATTTTATATTTCATTGCAATTTATCGATATTCTATAATGTTTTTTACCTTATGTATAATATAATATGGATTCACAACGATAGCGATACGAAAATAAAATATAATTTTTTGCAAAGCTATTGCCATAATTCAACAAGAGTACAATACAAAAAATCTTCCATTTTACCCAAACTACAAGCAAACCTACGCTCTCTATTTGCACGAACATTATTCAAAAACAACTGGCCGATTTTAAATGGACATTGACCTTATATTAGCCGACAACTGTGCACAAACTACGAACCGTGTTTTTGTAAAGCAAAGAGCCCTCTAGTAATAAAACCTGCCTCCATTAGCTTAGAATTAAAATGAGATATAATTTATAACTGTTGGTGTTTTTCTTGTTCGATAATTAGTGCGACATGTTGTAACTTGTATCAGTTAGAGCGGGGCATGCCACAATGTAATGTAAACAGAGAATCAACTGGTGCATATGCACTTGAATCCTAAACTTGTCTTGAAAATGAATGTGTTACCTATAATGAAGTGTTGTAGTTGCTTTGTAACGGTTCCAGTACATCACTGTGGAGTGTCAGTATTGACATAGAATGACAAGTCACTTGCAGTGGATCTAGAGCGGGTAACGGGATATAAAAGCTAACAAGGCAAGTTTTCAGGCATTTCAAAAGGCATTGGCTTATATTCAAGATAATAAGTTTAAAATAAAATTGCCAGTAGATTTTCCCCTGTGTTAGAGACCAAACCTAACACTGAGGCTGGTATAATTTATTTTTAATATTCAGTCTTAGTGACAACGGGGCAAACATCAGCCAGACTAGGCTACATGTCGATCACATAATTAATTCTGTATATCTTATGATGCAGCCTAAATTATTTGACACAAAAGACAGCGGCGGGATGACACTATAAAATCTGACTGCAGCCAAAAAGTCGACCTACGCAAGATTATCTCTCAGTTCACAAAATGTATTATGTAACATATAATTCACGAGGCAATATTACAGCATGCAGGTATAATTCTGAAGTATATTAAGCGAGTTGCGTTTCTGTGGTGTGCCGGTCGTGCGTCGCGCGGTAACCTCCTCGACCCGGTTTCGGTTCAGAGTTGAACGGCCGCGCAGTACCTACCTACTGTGGTACTGTTTGCACCTCGCCGCGCGCGACTATCGCCTGCCTACACTGCACACTCTCAGTTCTCACTCCCATATTATAAAATGCTTTTAATCTTCTGTACTTTCTGCTCGTTTAATATTTGCACTAGTATGAAAGCAATGTGAATCTGTTTGCCGTTTTCTAAATCTAGAATCATACTATAGTGATTATGCATAATTTTATCATCGTGAAATTGTTCTATCTAGTACAATTTTACAAATTCTAATGTTGTTGTATCTTGACTATTATAATAAAAATCTTATACTTGATAAAAAATTACACAATCATAGATAAAAATAATCACCTATCTGCTTAACTGCAATATTTTATCGTGATAAGTCGTAAAAATCTTATTTAATTCTTAGCACGTGTAGAAATTTACTTTGTTAAAATTATAATATTTTATGATAGTAATAGATGCGTTGCTTTGGTAAAACATCTATACTAAATTAAATTATGGTTTTACATAGAACGTTTCATTATACATACCTACAGAAAAAGCCTTTACCAAAACCCAATGAAAAGAATCAGACAAAATACTGTGCTGTTTTATTGCGGTAACTAGGGATTTTAAAACTACAGCAACCAGCAGTGGGATTAGGTGTCTTGTACCGACAGTGCTTTTTTGCATAATTATTGACGCGCGTTTGCTTCTCCCAGCATAGAGCTTCTAGTCCTATATAACTGCTTACTGCTGCCATATATTTTACCGCAATATTAGAAATTTTCATTTGTTTCCTATCTTCCTCAATCTCACCTCGCATAGAACACTAGTGTAATATGTGGGTTAATTTAGTCGTACTGATATATAATGGGGTGACTGAGCGTACGATATACATATGTATATCACCATTGTACTAGAAGTATTGTGGAAGTTTTGGCATGAGCACAAAAATGTACTCAATAAGAAACCGTTCCAAAGCCTCACGCTTCACTCGCTAATTTTGTGACCAAATTCTTGAGATTCTTTTCGGAGCGATTAAATAAATGTTAATAATAAAGATAGCTATTATACTTAAAAATAAACTCATAAGCCCGTAGGTGTGTGATCTAATAAGTCACTCTACAGTTTATCTCCTGCGTATAAATTTGATTTGTTGTTAAAACACTAATCCCATAATTCTATTGTTATTTTCTCCATCAATTGACTAAAACTACTGCCCTAACTTTTATTACGACTATAATTATGGTTATCCCACAGCCAAATATATCTTACTATTTTCTTGTATATAGTAAGATATATTCGGCTGTGTATATTTTAATCTGTGCTTTATATTTGTCACTGGTCGCGTTATCGCTTGGTTCTCAAAAATATAAACACTAAAGGTGAATCTATTATTAAGAAGTAAACCCGTGATTGTTGGGCTTTTCAAAAATTGAACAATCAGTAGCTCGACAGAGTCTAGAACTGCATTCAGTGTACTGCATTAGACCTGTCCATATGTCAATTCATATGAAGTCTAAACGTAGCCGACGGAACGTGAGTATTCACAACTAACCCTTCGGATATAATCGGGCATAAAGCTATTATGTACTCATGTACTATTCAAAAATAGACATTCTACTGCAACAAAGCTGTAAGTCAAGATAGTATCAAGTAAATTATTGTACAACTAACAACATCACAAACTCCACGTCAATTGGTAGAACGTGATAGTTCATTCACTTCAGCAAATGTCTTCAAATGCAAGTCAATTTAGATTTAATATACTGCCTTCAAGCGGCGTGCTTTGTAATAAAACCCAACGTAGAATTATCCGGTAATATATGCTCAGGTACCTTCATATTACGTGGTATGTCACACTAGGTAATCGCTGCGAAATAACGTATGTGCGACGCTCAAGTTTATAGATAGAACGTAGGATCGCGACCTACGACAAACATGTATATAGTCATTGCTTATATAACATTATGATTGTTCATTTATATGTAAAGAACACGCTTCAAGCATAATGTGTCATATCAGGTGATCACTCGGCGATCACTAACCAATAGGATTGCGATTAAACTGTGAAATATCACGCATCCAATACTTACATGTCACGACTTAGAACAAATTCGTAATAGATTTATGTGTCAGATAATAATTATTACGCTACACATGCATGTTTTATTTATATGATGATGTGTTTCTCGCAAGTAAAGTTGCACCATTAAGTCTCAGCAATTACCTCAGCATATGAAGCGATAATTAAGCGAACGGACGAAACAAGATTCACGCCGATCAAATTAAACAGGTTTCAAATTTTATGGTTCCGCCACTTAAAAAGTAACGATTTAAACCCCCGCGCCCCTGCACGGCGTAGGGTTGCTCATTACTAGAGCGACGCGCGCACCACCACTCTCGTAAAAAACGATATTCGAGTAAGAACCGGCCTCGGGGACCGGCCGAACCGGTGCCGGCACATAACTTATATCAATAACAACCTCGTCGAGATATGTTGACGGAAATCACGTACCGTCGCCACCGGACCGGGTACAACGGCGTTTCTTATTGACTCGCGAATTCGCATTCACACGACGAAATCGCCAACTTGTTAGATGCCTCACAACAAACTACTGACATTACGAGTTGATATCGAAAAATGTCAGAGGCATTATCTTGAATTAGCTATATAGAGATGTAATCTTGGAAGTTGTTCAGTTATTACTGCAACAAATCAAATGAAGCGCTCGTGGAGGAAGCGACGCGGCGAGCGGCGACGTAAGGGTGTTACCAGACCAATCGACCGATCTTCGATCGACGGCATCGATCGATGGTAGAATGGATCAGTCGACGTCGATCGATAGTTTCTACCAGACCAATCGACGCCGACAACTTCGATTGACGTCGACCATGCCATCGATCGACGATTGATCGATTGGTCTGGTAACACCCTTAAGTTGCGTAATATAAGCAACATTGTGCACTACCTATCACCGGAGTCGGTCGACGCTCGTAAGTGCACAACATCAGTTATCCGCAAAAGGGCCTCTATATAGCCGACGGCTAACGTAGGGACAAGACCGCTACCATTAATAACATCAAGTTTTCTTAGAAAACCTTTAAGATTTTGCTGAGTAAAATATGAAAGACTCTTTGAACCTCTTTTCTAATAGTTAGAAGTAAACATACTTGTAGTACGTTTGTGCACAGGATATGTGCTTCAAATACCTATATAAGTAATATAATAATATTAAAAGTATGGTGTACAGAAAATCGATTAAGAACGATGTTCTCCTTATCGTATATTTTTAGTTGTCTTATTTAATACAGAATCCAAAAACATTCAAAATGCAATCCATAGACCGCATGAACTATATTCGTAGCACATTTAGTATGGTGAGTTATATTAGTCATTCGAGTTGTAAAGGTACCGATATGTATTTAGTATCGACCAATTCTAGCTGTAGTAAAATCCCAACCTATATCTGTGCTGTTTTATCTTCCAAGTACATTTAACCCATCACAATTGATTATCTAACATCAAAGGTAATAAAAAAGCTGACACACTATTAAAAACCTTCATCGATGGTCACCGGTGCTTCACAAAAAGCAGTGGCAACAATAGCACAACGTTATAATGATATAACGAACCACAAAAACGCCTGTTACTATCTATTACGTAACGTAACATCTCTCATCATAGTAACTCGGGAAGTTAGCTAATAGTAAAACCTCTACAAACTTAGTATAGCTAACTGGGTTATAGTACAGTGTATGTAGTAAAACAAAAATAGAATCTATCAGTCATTAAAATTCTGTGTAAACGTTTTCCGTCCACGAAATAATGACTCAAACTAGACAAAAATAGCATTCAATCACAATTATGTACTAAAATGACACCTCAAATATATCATTTTGTAGCAAAATTAAACTTGAAGGTTTTGTATTAAAAATTAGTCCATACATTGCAACATATCTGAATATAGAAAAAATACTAAAATCTTACGTTTGTTACTGTTTATACTACTATTCAAAATAATAATGTATTTAATTCCTAATAATACCTTGGTATTATACCCATACTATTTAAAGTAGTTTAGTAGTTTGTAAAACAGCCGTAGCAAACCATACCATACAAAGTCTATCCAAATTTAGAAAGTTTCTTCGGCTTGCAGTCTTTCAATTAGTTTCAGTATCATTACTTTAACCCCTCTTGGTAGAGTTTAGAATGAAAATGTTACTTATGTTTTTATTGACACGAATAATATAACTGTCTGAAATCTTTGGCCTTTACGGCTCATGATAGGCTTGGTCACATGAGCCACTGTTTTTGTCCAACCCTTAAAATATCTGTATATTACGTATCTACTAATTAGAGCAAGATCTTCAAGAATTTAAAGTTTAAGAACAAAAGAAAATTAAAGAATAAGAACGGAATAAAAAATCTGTATAAAACTTTATTCAAATTACTCCCCTGTCTCTATGAGGGACAAGCTTGCCACTCTCTTGGGACTGACTGAGGCAACATTGAATTATTATATCCTCACAAATAAATATAAATTGAGTCTTTAACAAAACGTGCCTGTCTAAAGTACTGATTGTTCAACCAAAATGACAATACACGCATACTATAGTGCGTTTCAAATACGAAGTCCCATTTGACAGATGATCGTTGAACAGCGATAGTGAAGAGACCGTTTCAATCGACACACCACGAAATCGATAACCGATTAACTTTTCAAACAAACTGTAATCATAAACAAAAATGATAGAAACAGAAAAACAAAAAAGGAGTCCATCTAAGTTTGACATATCGAAAGAATAGAAAAGTCACAGTTATATACATATAACGTGTTAAATTGAAAAAGAAAATCTGGACTTATCCTTAATTAATTCCTAGTATCACATACTTACTCCATACTTAGTATAAAGGTGAAATAAACGTGGTATAACAGATTTTGATTTTCAAGATGACTACTCTTTAAAAACTATGGGATCTTTAAACCATACAATATTACCATTTAATATCGCATCTTAAAATCCTATTTTTGAATAAGAAAATATATTAAGGGTTTGCAGAATGGGATTTAAGGTACGTTGCAACGTAATAATAATTTAATATCAAATACTATAAACGTAATTCTCGGACTGTTTTTACCTCGAATTAGTTCGGTTTTATCTGATTTATATTGTCTCGTCACTATTACTGAAAGTAAAAAAAATACCTTAGTGCGTAACCATGGTATTGTAGTAAAATGTTATTTTATTTAATGTTTAAATTATTTAAGACTAATATAAATAGAAATTATTAGTTGATTATGTTTGTGAAACAATTACATCATGTTTTGTATAGATTCTAATTATTTTTAAATAATCTTTAGTACCATAAGTAATTAATCATTGTTTATTTTAGCAATTTATATGAAACTAGATGTTCCCGCGGTTTCACCCGCGTTTATCGTTACTGCGCCGCCCCCGTGGGTCGTAGCGTGATGTTATATAGCCTATAGCCTTCTTCGATAAATAGGCTATCCAACACTAAAATAATTTTTCAAATCGAAGCAGTAGTATCACGCAGAATAAACCAGGAGAAACATCGTTTGTACTATGTCTGTAATGGGTAATTATTTTGCTGCGATGTTATTTTAAAACTGCTATATCTCCTAAGATATTCATTGAAATCGAATGATGTAAAGGGCAATTTTGTTTTAAATTAAATACTTGTGATGAATAACGTATTTATTTGGATAAGGATTAATATCATGTTTATAAAAATACCTTCGCAAGTAATGCATTATTTTAGAACAAATTTGGTTAGCATAAAAATGGTTATAGTGAGCCAACCTTAAAAGATAGACATATGCTGTCTCGGACTTTTTTTTAGAACTTTTAAAGGGGAACAATTCTGTCATACATGATTTTTGCGAAACTTTAACTGTTTACGCAGCGCACGCAGCGGAAGCTCTCAAAAGGAAAAAATACTCTCCGATTTTGAAACATTCTTCATTGGTGCTCCGCTCCTATTGATCTTAGCGTGATGATATATAGCCTATAGCCTTCCTCGATAAATAGGCTATCTAACACTGAAAGAATTTTTCAAATCGGACCAGTAGCTCCTGAGATTAGCGCGTTCAAGTAAACAAACAAACAAACTCTTCAGCTTTATAATATTAGTATAGATGTGCAGAGTTACGTGCTATGAAGTGTCAAAAGGGACTTCGTATTTGAAACAGACTATAACTGAATTGTTGTTCAATGGAATAAAACGCTGTTAAGTATTGACGACATACCTAACCACTTGAGATAAGACTGTTACTATATTTAGCACTTAGGCTTTAGGTAAAACAAATGCTTTGCGAACACCACTGATATGAGAAAGAATGAAACGTTCACAAAAATGAGTAACAAAGTTTAAAACGTTGTCGTTGTAAGGTGTTCCGTCAGCTGTTCACGCCGATTTGTTGGTGATAAATAACGAAAGAATCTTTGCAACGTGTTATAGTATTGCCTTCATAAAAATGTTAGTATATAAGATATCTTTACTTGCAAAGCAAATAAAATGCATGTATTGTAGGACCTGTCTTTATGCCAGACATCACAAAATAGAGTAAGTACAAAGAAAAAGAAGCAGTAATTTCTCTCACCGTGCCGGCTGTCGGTCACCACGCAATATGGTTATCACTCGTATAAGTTTTGATTATGCGTCGATTACGGGCCCAGCTGATTCGGTGCGCGGGCGCAGACGGTCGCGGGGGGGCGGGCATCGGCTCCGAGCTCGCCTATTGGCCGAGTAGTTCATAATCTTGCGCGAATGGGCTGCCCACTGCGCACGCGACTCTTATTATTCCTCGTACTATTTGCTTCTTGGGACTTGAAATGTCCATTTTATGCGTCGGTTAGTAAGTGCCTGAGACGCGTAATGTGCCTCCTAGCTTAATGCCACCGGATACCTTATAAACGATACGGGTTTCTGTCGATCGTTGCAGATTTGCATCAGAATTTCAAATCAGGTTGTAATTCATATGAGTTATAAGTCTATATCCATATACATACGTATGTTTGGAGCGGTTTCGCAACTAATAATGCTTTTACAAATTCAGTTAAGTACAGCTAGTAGAGAAACTAAACACTCGGCATGGGCAAAATGTTTAACATTTAAAATAAGTAAACGGCGGATAGTGATCTGTGAGGTCGTGTCGAAGTGCCGAGGACAACACTAAACATTTAGATAACAGAACGGACCTAATTCTGTGGCTCAATGTCTCTGATCGTCAGTTAGCCGTGTACGGGGTAACGATGAGCGAGATAATCCTAATAATCACCCAAAACGCCATACTTGTATTCTAAACACATACTTACTAACCCTGAATTTTGGCATTGAACATTTTCGCAAAGTGACAGACCGAGTTCTAAATAATTTCGGAACACGTTTTTAGCATAACGGACATCAAATTCCAACTTGCCAAACTGTTTTGAACTTGCAATACACTATTAGAATATAACTAACTTTATAAAGTTACTACGGACGTATAAAACTGCGAAATGTGCAGGATATTTGATACTAAAACTAAGAATCGGAGCACCGGAGCAAGAAACTCTGAATAGTGTTCACGTTACTGGGCAAATGTCGCCCAAACATAATATCTGCAGTTTTTAACCCTTAATTCGATAGTGTGCAATATACTGAACTTCAATTTTGAAAAAATATACAGCAGGATTTTTTAACTATATTGTATTTATTTTAATTCTAACAGTTTATTTGTATAATAAAGTAATGTATAAAAAATTACGAGCAAGATGCGCGTGCGCTTGGCTGGTTTGTCGTCGCCGAAATGTCAGGAAGGAAGGACGTGTCGCGACCGCTCTCGGTAAGTCTCGATTTATTTGTTATTTTATGTTGCAATGATTACTTATTACTTCACAATATATTTTATAAAACCTGTGAATATGTGGACACAAACTAAAATTATAATAGCTATTATAGATTTTTCGTAATATTCTATCAAATTCGCGTGTCCAGTATATTTCCCATTGCCAAATACGTACTATTTTAGTGAGATTTTGTGATGTGTAGTATATTGGACACTGCCAATTAAATAGAAACCTAACTGCTAATATGATTTTATGAACCAATATGCGTATTTCGTATGTGAACTTTTATTTTTTTTACCTAACAATAATATTATTTGCAGGTCTTCAAACAAACATCACGCGCGTTACATATTGGCATTAGTGTCACCATCCATTGATATCTCCGAGAACAAAATGAAAGATTTTATTGCCATTTTGTTACTTATGGGTGTAAATTTGCCATCCCATGTAGATTATTAGTCAAAAGAATTACACTACCTAGCTATTGCCAATATCATGTCACTAAAAAGGTTTGAAGCTATACGCAGATACATCCATTTTGCTGATAACTCGTGTCCACTTTAAAGTAAGAGCTTTTGTAGAGAAGGTGAGGAGGAACTGCTTAGCCACGGAAGAGGAGATAAGATATAGCATTGATGAGATGACAATACCGTATAAAGGCAAAAAGGCGCGTAATAGGAGACTATACAAACCCGTCAAACCCAATAATGGAGTTTCAAAAACTTTGTCCGTGCAGGCATGTCAGGCATTGTTTAGACTTCCTGCTTTATGGAGGCGAAGATACATTGAGATACATCCAGTTTTCAAAAGACGAAGAAACCTTAACCTTAGGAGCTAAAGTTGTCGTTGCTTTATGCAAGACAATACAGACGCGAGTCGGCGTCGTATATTTTGATAATTATTTTTCCACAGTAGAATTAGCATCACATAAGAAACGAATGAGGTATTTTCAGTCTAGGCACTATACGTTAAAATAGGCTAAAAAGTTGCGAAATACTACTGTTGAGTTACAATTTTTGGAAAAAAGAATGGTAGAGGGTCTTATTGCCAATAGTTGACAATAACAATAACATAGCTGTAGCCAAATGGTATGGCAATAAGGTTGTCACTCTATTCAGTTACGCACTAAGTAGAGTGACGCTGATGCTTACCCAGTGGGAAAAATTAAGAGGTACAGCATGGAAATGAAAGCCCGAGTTTTCGTGACTGTCCGAAACTTATAAAGCACTACAATAACCACATGAGAGGCGTCGATCTCGCCGATATTCTGTTTGCGTTGCACCGGACTACTTACAAGAGCCGACGTTGGTATACTGCAATATTTGCTCAAATGCTCGACATTTGTGTAAACCACGCCTGGTTAATTTATCGCAGTGATTGCAATAGACGGGCAGTGAAGCATATGAGGTCTTTGAGGTCTTTTCGGTGCCCATTAGAAAGAGAGTTACAGAATAAAGGGAGATCTCGAATATCAGTTAAGTACAATTACTGTTGAACAAATATGATAGTGTAGCTATGATGGTATTGGTCATTGTCCTAGTTTGGAGAGTCATACGGTCGCTGCAATCTACGTATATATAAAAAATAAGACTGATGTGTATTGTGTTAGGTGCAATTAAAGGCTGTTTATTACGCAAAATATGATAGAGTTTTTTTTATAATTTCCATACAAAAGTTTTTAACTATGTCGACTGAATATTATTATTATAATTATGATTAAAACTGTTGTATATTATCCGTAATTCAGAATAATAATTGTTACATATCTTTTTGTTCAGATTGATTGTATTATTGATCTCTCGTAGAGTAGCTATAAGTAAGTAATAAGTAAAATGGTCCTTATTGCCTGTTATTACATTCATAAATAAAGTTTTTGTTAGACATTTTATTACAAATATACATTTCTTTACTGAAACAATAAAAATATATTGTCATTTTCTTTAAATTTTATAACCTGCACAAAATAGAAATAAGATCTAATAAGTGTAATAATTCGGCAATGTGCATTATACTGCACATCAAAATTATTGACAACTTTATGGCAAACCTGGCAAGGTCCAGAATACTGAACACGCATTTTCAGAAAATTAGGATATAAGTACCAGATTTTTTACATTATTTTTTCTTGTTGTAACAACTCTCAATAAAGCTAAAAATGCAAAAATAAACATAATTTTCCATAATTTTTTCTCTTGCCAGATTAAGGGTTAATAATATCGTTGTGAACGAGGCACGGATGGGCCGCGGTCGCGGCGAGCAGTCCGTCCGGTCAATGTGCGCTCGTACCGATTTCCTAAACAATTAAACATGTCTGTATAAATATTTTGTAATAGATTTACGAGTTACAATGGAGCAAAACATAAGCCAGCCAGTTGGGTCACCGCATTGTTTGTTAGAATTAGTTACAGGCGCTATTGTGTCGACCTCGAACCCAGGAATCATCGGCATGCTAATGATACACCGATCGATTGCGAACGAATGAGCCGAGTGGACGCGATCGGTGTTTTGCGATTAGCATGCGCGAGTTGCGAAACACTCAGTCCGCTAAACTTCGCTAAACTGGCAAATCGTGGCGATCTTATGGAATGTAGCCAATTATAAACTAAACATTACGCACTGTATCTAATGCCAGTGCAATCACCATCGACGGACATTCGCCAAATTACCCGCACTAATAGCGAGTTTGATCAATTTACAAAGCAATTTTAATAATCATATGGCTGGCTATGATTTTCATACATAGAAACATTGTGGATCGAAAAGTATGATTTTGTACAGCCGAGTCGGTAATTACGCCTAATTACTAAAGCGATGTATGTACGCTTCTACCTTTGAGAAATGATTGGTAGAAAAAGGCGCATCAAGAAAAATAGCCGCCACCATTGACATGTGTCTAAATAATGACCACCATGATTTTCCATGGACGTACGAGATACAGTTACACGGGTAGCTTTTTCTCTGACAGCCGTGGCAGGAGGCAAGTGTATGTCGGCGCAGCGTGCTTTTTGCGTGCCACGACGCGACGCGCGCGCCATCTTGGGAACATGCGCGCGCGCAGGGGGCCCATTCACTGCGCAATTGTCAATTGATGGGGCGAAACACGATTCACGACCTATAGGGCTAGCAGAGACTACGTTTTAAAATGAATTTTACAATAACATCATTCTAATTTTCAAATAAAACGATCATTGCAGTGTTATATGATACTGTTCTAATATCAGGCAATTTTGGAGAGTACACTTAAAATACATAGATTGACTGTTATAACGTTCTTAAACAGTGGTTTATTAGTGTCATCTGCTTACACAGAGAACTTTCATAATACTTTTAAGCTTGTCAGTCCATTCCACTTACTTGTCTGTATTTATACCATATTTGGTTTTAAGACAATTAATATCAAATGCTTCCTTCATATTATAATCGTTCAATGATTAATTCCTACTTCGAATGCATGGTGTGACAGCCCTAATGGCAGCGCATCCGGCAGCCATCTCCTTAGTACAGTGAGGCTTCGGAGAAATGCCCACCAATTAATTTATCCACTTTTGGACATATGTTTTATTCATAATATTAACGACGCACGGCGCACGCACGATTCAGTGCACCAGGAATTTTAGGATCGGTCTCATCAACCAATTTGGATTCTGTCGTTGTGATTAATGATGGACAAGATATGCTTTTTAGCAGTTTTGGCTAATTGTTTTTCTGAACTACTAAATCATAATTCGCATATATCGACTTCCAAAAGTCTGAAGTGTTTGAATTCGACATCCATTGGATGATTGGTTGGGAAAAGTACAATAGAGAGACACCCTAAGTAGGGATTCTATAGATTGCAAATAATAAATAAATGTTGCTAAAGTTAAAACGTAAGGTAGGACGCCCCCGGCCAGCTGGACGGATGACCTGAAAAATAAAATTGGAGAGGCCTATGTCCAGCAGTAGACTGCGGTGAGCTGATTGATGGATTAAAAGTTAAAAACATGTGATGACAAATTAGTAGTTTACTAATATAATAAAGACATTAAATTTGTTTTTGTTTGTATGTTTCTATAATTACGGAAACGATTTAAAAAAATATATCACTAATGATTCCCAGAATATATTCTTACTCAATGTAGGCTGCTCTGACATACCGTGCAAGCGTAGCCGTGGTCGGATGCTAGTAAATTATACAAAACAAAACATGTGATGTTTTCTTGCCAGTACTATTCAACAATAGCTTGCTTTCAAATCAGGATGTAATCCAGAACCTATCAACTATAATAGCGGCGTAAATAACGAGTAGTAAATCTATTTGACGAAGCGTTTAGAAGGCTGCCAACTTGGTCGGTCATAAAATACAACGCATTATATTTCACAAAAGAACTCTCGAAAAAGCCTACGCGTATAGCGTACAATAGAGAGACATAATTACAATAATGAGACTATCCGTACCGATGATGTCACAGCGCACAATATAAGACAACTTTTGAAACGTTTGCGTTTGCGCATGGCTTCGTGCCGTGGGCGCGGCATGGACGTACGCGGTTGCGCATCCACCTGAACAAACACTAACACACCCTGTACGTTGCCAAGGACACGATACTTATTATAACTACTGGTTACGTCCGTACGTTCGTACATAAGTAGTGTATGTGGAAGTTGAACAAAGAGCTTTGCAAATTGGTCATGAATATTAGAACGGTATCGATTTTCCTATAGCTAATGTCGCGAAGCATCTACTTAATAATGTAATTGCAGAACGCGCCGACTTAGTAAATTAGATTTAGTCTACAGGCTGTTTGTAACACAGTTAGGGGAAATAGTTACGGTACTTACTGAATATGTGATATCAATAGATCTTTCAATAAGATATTTTATTATTAACCGTATATTAAGCCCGAAATCGTGAATTATATACAGATTTCGAACCAAATCATAAACACTGCATTGTCTATTTTTGGAAGAGTAGCATTTTGTTCATTTTACAATAATTACGATATTTTCACAATGCAATCTTATATTGCTTTAGTACTTACTATTGAACCTGGAATTAGGTATATTTAAAACACATTGTATGATAAAATATGACGAAAAAATCTCAAAATCAAGCGATAAATCGCTGACGCGACTAGTGTTAGCAGTTTTTAGATTTTTTTAGTTTTATTGGGAAAATAAAAAGTAGAATCGATTAATGAAAACTACTTCACAAACAGTAAACTATTTTCTAAACCACAGTTAAATAGAATTGTTGTTTAAATACATAATAGACATTAAACATTAATTTAATTTCACCTCAAAATGTAAGCGAAAATACTTCTAACGAAATGTAAGTAGAATTATTTTAATGTGCTTGGATTTCACGTGAAGCTCAAATCGTAGCGTAGACCTTAGTCTTTATAAAACAAATTAGATACAGAAATACAGACTAGATAAATGTATCAAAGTAATAAAACATGTTTGTAAACAAGAGTGACGCTTGCAACAAGTTATTTTTGTACAGATAAACTAATAATCAGTAATAACTAGTGTAGGCAACGCCGCGGATTGCGACTCTCTCACGATTATTCCCGCAAACGACTCTTCACGCAAACATTACAACTTTTTATACGTCGTGATGAACAAGCTTGCGAATTGATGGCTGTTTTAACGAAAACCTATTTTATACTGGGTAAATTAGTATTACCTGACATAGCTGTTAGGAAATAGAATCTATTTTAATCTAAATTCAATATTTTTAGTAACGATAGACCGTAAAATCTAAATATTTAGATTCTATTTCTAAGTATTTAGATTTAACGGTCAATCGTTACTAAAAATGTTGAATTTGTCACTGTTTATGTTTCTATTCAAAATTATAAGGTATTTAATTAATATTATAAAATTGAAAGTCAGTTTGTTTGTTTGATTGTTTTTACGTCTCTAGTACTCGAGCGATCATCAAATTTCGCATACACTTTGTCAGGGGTACAGAATACCGTTCTCGGGGGATAGAAAATTTACAGAAGCTTTATTTACGCGAGCGAAGCCGCCGTCAAAATCTACTACCTAATAATTCTAATAGAAACTTATACTATTTGAATCTAGTCTGATAGACTTGTACAAATCTCTACTCTTTTTACTTCCATCGTGATCTCTTTATTACTGTTAACAACATTTTTAATACATAGATTATAGAGGTAAATGTACTGTTTCTTCTGATCGGATTACATATTTATATTTCGGATATAGATTTGTTAATCGTAATCTAATATACACATGTATTTGAGGACAAGATACAGGCCCATAGGTTTAGACAAAAGTTATAAAAAATAGCTACCTATAAAAAGCTAGACCAGTCTTTCTAAAGGCTTAAAACACGAGGATGGTTTAGGTTAAGGAATAAAACACCTTTAGCCTGAAATTATAAAAAAATATTCGTTTCTCAATGTGAATAATAATGGAATTATTTTCCTTCGAAAAGTAGTATAGGATTACTAGCGTTAGATGACATGATGTTTAGAAAAAACCTACTTAATGTTGAATTAACGGGATGGTTCAACCAATCAGATTTCACTTATTTTCCCCAATTAAAAAGTTAATACCTCTGGCTTATACCTACCCGAACAGTCAGCCGTGCTGTTCTGCTAAAAACTCTTCTTCTCGATTGTCGCTTTGCCAGTAACCATAGTAACTGTTGTTGCCATGGTTACTGTAGAAAACTCAATATAAAACAGCAGACTCGGACGTGAGTTTGGTAGTGAGATTTAGCAGAATTGCACAGTTAGCAAATGTCAACGATATGTTCCTCCCATACACTGCTACTCTTGATTAGTCGCAGGACTTGCAGGCTGTATGAAATATCTTTACACTAGCGTGCAGTAACTCTCAGAAATGTCTATGTTATAATTAACTACATAATTACACCCACAGTCTTATAAGGATGCCAATATAATAAATCTCTCATCAAAGACAAGACATTCTCATAATTCTAAATCACTCAGAGTCTAATTACTTACTAAAATAGCCTTACCTGTTATCCTCACGTATGAAAACAAGAGTAAATATATTATTATAACCACTTATATATCGTTAATAATATAATGAGTTATGTACACGTCCGTCGCGCGACACAACGGCTACTGAATGTTGGCCTGATAAACAGACGGCCGGGTTATCTTCGACCGATAGCAAATTAGTATCAAAACATATTCTATATCACTTGTTTACCAGACAATATGTACTGGTTGTTCTACCTGAATACTACAGCTGTTCATATAATATAGAAAAATTGTGTCACAGCGTAGCTGTAGTGATTGCAACTACTGTCTATGATGTCTCAGGTCGGGTAAAATGTTATTGGGTTTTTCTATCGAGAGATTCTCATTGGCAACACAGTATGAAGCTATGGTCAATAGACGGCACTAGGCTTGCTCACAATTACGTGTGACATAATCTAAAATTGTGGATTAGCAAAATGTGAACGCAGTACCTACACTTCGGCAATTAAATCAACAAATAATTGTAATAATTATGTTATCTGCCCATTTTAATGTGTGCAAGTAACTAAGAATTAAAATTTCGATTTCACCGCTGCTGTGCAATTCGGTTAAGACTCAATATTACACTCACATCCGAATCGGCTGTATCAAGTTGAGATTTTCTATAGTAACCATGGCAATAACAGTCGGTTACCATGGTTACTGGCGAGGCGACAGTCGAGTTCAAGATGAGAGTTTTAGCTGAATAGGACAGACTTCTTTATAATTAGATAATTCATTTATTTATATTTATTTCGGATAGGCATTTTCTATAACTAGTATTTGATTGAGGACTAAGAGTTTGTTGGCATTACTCGACAACCTTGCTACAGTATTACTTAAAAGACAATTTTCTACAAACCTAGGATCATAATCACCAATTTTATATTTAAGTATTGTGGGTGTGCTCGAGTTGAAATACAGCTGTAATTTGGATCCAATTGATTACAATTAAGGTTCATATACATATCTAGTTGTTTGCAATTGAATTTAGGTCTAAGTAAGTTGGTCCGGTTTGAATAAGGCAGTCAGTAGAAAATGCCTATCCGAAACTTCGGGTTGAACAAGGTAACTTGCAATAAAGTTTCTTCGGATATCATTCTTTAAAAATCATATTACTTCGTTGTTCGGACTACTGCATGAAAGGGTTTAGGACAACTAAAAGGTTACGTACAGAATTTCAGGACACATTTTGGAAAACATGCGTTTGAAGTTACAGGTAGTCGGTCCGAAACATTGGCATTTACGTTTCATGGTTCTACTGGTTTTATTTGCAACCTAAACAGGTAAAACTAACACTATATACTAGTTTGATAGTGGCACGGCTAGTCGCAACCGGTTTGAACGAAACTTAGCCGCGCTTCAGGTTATCTTATAAGTGATGTTCGATAGAAAGTGACATTTAACCTTTACTATGTCATAATTATATGTAAAGCAGACATAACATTACCACGGTGCCTCCTTGGAGGGTATCGAGGAGTTTCATGATAATCACATTTATGTAATACATCTGTATATTTCCAAGTAAGTGCAAGTACCACACAAGTAAATTTAGTCTCAGATTTTCGTTTCGTTAAAAAAGACAGCTAAAACTAATTCCCGTGTCGCGGTGGACTTTACAAACATTCAAACAACGACATCCAGACTCGGAACAACCATTTGTGGATCACACAAAGAGTTGTCCTGTGTGAGATTCGAACCCGCAACACTCGGTGTAGTGACAGTCATGACGCGATCACATAAACCACTACGCCATCCATCCAGCCACCATGTCAGGGGCCTAATTAATGGTCTTGCACAGTTAAATATCTGATCATCAACCTGGCACCTCTACCGCCTGCCATCTGCCCTAAAGGCGCCACAATTAAAGCAACAATGCATTCCTCATGCAAGTGATTATTTATTTGTAATATTATTTAGGTTATTGTGATACCTTTACAATAACGTCATATTTCCTGTTTATGTAAGTAACGAGAACCTGATTCGACATAAACAGGATATGGTATATATTTGTATGCTTATATCAATATAAAAGGATAAAAATATAGCGGCTGTTAAATATAAAAAATATTTTTTTTATCCTTTTATATAACATAATAATGTTAACGAAAAGAAAAAAACAATCAAAATTATAAAAAAGTAAGTCCTGTTAATTTTTTTTATTCTAAGGTACGTTTTTATTTAATCTCTTAGCAAAGCTTGGGATCCAGACAATGCTTTTTCACTGTGGCTGGATGCCGGCTATTGAAGTATTAAATAGCACTGCCAGTTATTGGAACAAAATACGGCATTCACAATAGGCCACTAAACTAACAAAGTAGGTACATATAATCTCTGATTTCACGGCTGCATTGACGGTCCGATTTTTGAGAAGTTTTAAGGAGCAACATATTAAGGATGACTCAGCATCAAATATAAAAATCTCGGAAAAATATAGCCTGTCTTAAACTCGAATGAAGTTGCAGAGAAATAAGAGTTATAGGTAGATGACATGTGTAATAGTTACGTTCCATAGGCTTTAGTTCATCAGCTGTATCGTAATACATACAGAAAGATGATTGATTGCCTGATAACCAGGACTTTCAGTGCACGAGTATCTGATACGGCAGGGATTACTATGTAGGTATGTATTATCTTTGCCCCATGTGAATTTAAACGGTAAACTTGCTTTATGTATACTTTGGACACAGAAGATATAAATATTTAGATGCAGATGTCCAGTTGAATACATCAAGCGGCAACAGAAGCACCTAAACATAGTCGAGTTTATACATAGTATTTGGATTAAAAGGAAGCCTACATAGTTTAGTTTACGTATGTATGAATTTGATAAGTTCGAGACTTTAATTTACAGTAAAGCACACTCTCCTAGGATAGCACTGCATTCGAATTCCATTTGAATGTATTGACAATACTATACATTCAATATTTTGCACGCCACATGTGGCAGAATATGCTGTACCTTTCGATAAAACGACCAACCTGTATATTTGACCACAGTCTTGCAAATAAAGTTATGATTTATGATTTAAAAATAATTCGAATACCAGTTGACTGTGCAAAGTAAGAATTGTGTAGCAAGTTAATAAAGTTGTATTCGAGACTCATTCTATTTTTTTTCACGACCGACTGTATTCATTCATGACTTCCCTAAACCATAGCTTCAGCACACGTGTTTGCTATAGTTTTATGCGATATCCGAGAGCGATTTATATAGAAAATGGTTTCGTGTATAGGAGTATAACGACCACCACCAACTCCAACGAAGGTATTGCAATACATATTGTGAATCCGGGAGAAGAAATAATGACGAGTTCTTTGTAGTTCTTCTGTCGCCCTAGCTAACGACTTCCGTGGTTTCTTTGCAGATAAGTCGGGATACCAATCGTATATTATCCTCAGATAGAGTGTTCCACATTTAAAAGGATATTGCGCAAGGTCTGGTCTAAATATTTATACATATTGTGTAGTTTACGAATGCTTTTCTTTGTTTCGTTTATTACTCATATCTTTAGTCGTTATCTGATTATTCGTATGTTATCATTGTTTTTATTACTTTCTTTTTATAATCTGAGATAATTGAAACTGCGCAGTCACTTTTATTCTATAAATGTCCACCCCGCTAGTCTAATATAAATAATAAGAATTATACTTTAATTATGTGTATTACACATAAACGTAGCTAATCTGTAAAGAAACGTTATTATAATATACCTATATTTATATGTGTTCCGGATTCGACTGCCGCATGGAGCAATTTGACTAGGGTTTTCTGTGAGAGAATTCTTAATAACAACATGCTTGTGTAATACCTAAACATTCACCTGTTCCTTCGGAAATACACAGAGTCTCCTCTATTTATATTTCTGTCGAACCTTTCGAGGGCATAATAAAATAAATTAAAACAATATATTTATATAGCTCGGTTAGGGAAATACTAAGTTTCGCATTCATATAAAAACAGAAGCATATGTATTAAAAGCGCTATAGGACTACCAAAACAAGTTTTAGTGGAAATATTACCAAGTTAGTAGGTAGAACTATGGGGACAGATACAAGGAAGAACTGCGAATGATCAAAATTAGAGTAGTGCTCAAAGAAAATATAAATAAAATCCTAACTAATATTATAAATGCGAGTGTGAGTTTTGTTTGTTTGTTACGTTTTCACGCCTTAACTCTTCGACAAAATATCATGAAATTTCGCATACACACTGTCAGGGGCACAAAAAGGACATATCTTTTTTTAACAGAATCTGCATTAACGCGAACTAAGCTGCGGGCAAAATCTAGTATAAGGGTAATGCAAAAAGAAATAGCAATAATTAAAAACCGTAGTCTCTACCAAAATATCATAACGCAGAAGAGATTGTATAATATTATAATATATTATTAGTCTACCACATTCATACAACACTATTATATGTATGTTTCAACGTGCTAACCTCAGAAACTACCGGTCCTATTTGGAAAATTATTAATTTAGACGTAGATAGCGTGTTTATAGAATAACATTATATGATATATAAGTGATATATAACAATACTTTGTGACCCAAAGGCGAGCAGCAGTAATCATAAACATTGAAGCTGCATATCCTAGCTATAATACGTAAAGATATTTCTATATTTGTGGTCACTATCAACACAAGGTCAATGGAAATAAAATGGAGTTTATATTAACGGTAATCCTGTGTTAATAATATTATCTAAGCAAACATGCAGTTGTGTGTACATAGCACGCTGCCTGTCACACACGGCTGGAGCGATAATACACTGTTTATACAAAAGTACAGAATAATAATAATACATATTTTATACAGTGTAACGCCAATATCGAAAGGGTGGGCTGAGGTGCATTAGATCCACATTTTGAAATTAAAGCTTTATGTCATCCTAATCCTAACTTCCTTACTAATATTATAAATGCGAAAATGACTTTGTTTGTTTGTTACGCTTTCACGTCTTAACTACTCAACCGATCAACATGAAATTTCGCATACACGTTGTCAGGGGCACAGAATAGGACATAGGGTACATTACATCCAGAAAAAAGAACTGTTGCAAACCTAACCTAACCTAACCAACATTCATGCGAGCGAAGCCGCGGGTGAAAACTAGTAATATTAGAAAAGCAAAAATGAGTTTGTTTGTTTGTGACCTTCTCACGCCTAAGCCACTGAACCGATCATCCTGAAATTTTGCATATACGTTGTCAGGTGTACAGAAACGGACATAGGCTACCTTTCATCCCGTAAAAAATTACTGTTCCCGAGGAAAACAACAATAACGTTCTTATGATAATAGATGGCGCCACGTGCCTTTCGAATCATGATTGAATTATTACAAGCAGAGTACAATCCGAATTGATTGTAAAATCTAAATTAACGCGAGCGAAGCCGCGGGCAACAGCTAGTACGTAATAAGTGGCGATTCTAATGCTATCAATCAGCCCAGTTCGAAACTCCGTACTGTTACGAATTTCTTTATATAAACATTAGATTTTGCCGGCTGCACTCGCGTAAATGTAGGTTATGTGAATTTTCTATCCCTCGAGGACAGTACTTTTTTCTGGATGAGTTACCCTATGTACTTTTCTGTACTTACCTCTGACAACATGTTTGCGAAATAACATGTTGATCGGTCGAGTAGTAAAGCAGTGAAAGCGTTACAAAAAAAAAATCTCATGATCGCATTTATAATATTACTTAGGACTCAGTGACACCTAGCCCGACCCGGGGGTGGAATTCAGCACCTCGTGCATTGGCAGCCGCATTCACTGCTAATTGATTGACCAGTCCGATAAAAGAGAGAAATTTGTAAGCGTTTTACTCTATCGTATATGATGGCCGTTAGTTTCAATGGACTAAGTTTGCGCATAGGTATACATGCAGATGGCTAGAGGCCACTATCGCTTTAAGTAATTGCTATTGCATGCTGGAGAATAGGCAACGCGTTATAAAGTGTATTTGTCCCGTTCTTAAGCCTACAATAACAGTGCTGATGAAGCCCTGAATATCAAATTTGATACCTTAGAGTTAGCAGTTGCACGATCTTTTACGTAAACGTCTAACCCACCGATGAAATTTTAAACAATGTAACTAGGAAGACCAGTTTTAAACTGTCAAGGTTTACAACTGGTTTCCACCCCTCACACGTCATCAAGTTTACGACACAATACTATGACGATCAGGTTTTGTGGACAAGTCATAGGTGAGCCTGGCCATCCAGAACAATACCCTCATTGCGTAAAAGGTCCACAATCGTACGATAACACTGTTGACCTTGTGGAAGAACCAGTTTGGTAAGCATTCAATTTGAAATACATCTTGTAAAGATTTTAATTTTATCGTATTACCTATGTACGGAACTGTATATTATACTATAGCCATATATTATACATGGCAGAACAGTAGTCAGTGGCGAATTTACGAAGTATATCTAGGGAAGGCGATTTATGCAAAGAAATATTATGACATAATGTAAAATGACACATGTGGTACTTGTCTTGTGCTATTCTATAAAGTGTCAGCATCGAACTCACTTCCGAGTCTGCAGTAAAAACTATTATTATTACAGTTAAGGCCCATACACACGAAAACAGCTTGTTGTTGACACTTGGTTCAAGAAACTGTCCTTTTGTAAATAGGCCTTTATAACCGAAGTAACATTTGCGTACGGGATGGAAAATTTTACTGAATAATACGATTGTTTACCGCAAGCGTAAGAATAGATTGTATACGAATTTCCTTTGCAATCCTAGAATAACTGCTTTCCGTTGCTCTTTTATTTAATTATTTTATATTTATATTTATGGTTTACTTAATCTGTGATAGTCTTATGTATATACTAGCTTTTGCCCGCAGCTTCGCTCGCGTTAATTTAGAATTTGACAATCAATTCGAGTTGTACTCTGCTTGTAAATGATTCGAAAGACACGTGGCGCCATCTATTATCATAAGAACGTTATTGTTGTTTTCCTCGAGAATAGTAATTTTTTTCGGGATGAAAGGTAGCCTATGTCCGTGTCTGTACACCTGACAACGTATATGTAAAATTTCAGGATGAACGGTTCAGTGGTTCAGGCGTGAAAAGGTAACAAACAAACTCATTTTCGCTTTTATAATATTAGTAAGGATATTCTCGCATGGGGATTGAAAATTCACCGCACCGTAGTAGCGAAGCTACCACACAACGTTATTTTTGCAGTCAATAATTCATATAAAATAAAATAACTGTTTATAGTTCGTAATACACATATAAAGTGGTCTAACCGGTCGGAAAATTACTAAGTATTTACAACTATTTGGGCCTAGCTGTGTGCGGATACCACACGTACTCATATTTGAACAGCACTTTAAATTCTAACATAGAGTGGTATTATCATATATAATTATATTTGTAGTGGAAACTTTATGTAATAGCACATGGTGCGTGGTCTTCTGAAATATAATTATGTTGTTAGTGCTGCGTGCCGGCACGATAACAAGCCTGCATCGAGGACTGGCAGACTGCGCGGCTCCACATAATGATATGTGTGATAAATATACTGCGGTTGAGTGCCTTCACTCCAGTATGCGCTACCAGAGCTCAAGCTCAATGATACCATCATTAAATAAACTATCATCGGGCAATACTGCATGCTCTTTCAAGCGATATTATGAAACGTTAGGCAGTCACATTTCGTCAGGAGCAGTGCCATGCTGCTTTTGAACCTCTTCTGAAATATTGACTCACTCGGCTCTTTTAAGCCATAAGCGTATACTGAACTAAACACTGTAAATTAAAGACAAGCCAATATGCTTTTTCTAAATAATAATTATAACATATTAGCAAAGATATCAAAAGCAATCTAAAACCTTAGGTCATAAAGCGATGATAATAATTAAAGTGCCCTTTGAGTAGAAGTCTTATACAATTATTATTCCACAATAAATTTTCAACTGCCATCCATTAGTATTACAGTATTTTGAAATCAAATCCTGCCATGACTCTTGACATGAATACCAGTTGTTTATAACACGCAAGCCTGCGCGTGTACAAAGTCTGTAATATCCCCGAAGGATTGGGCAGAAATGTATCATAGCTGCATAATTATAGTCATCAATGTTCGGCCCGTAATAGAGTAGCGAGCTAAGCGTGCAACGTACGACAAAGGCATCAATAATACATCCAATTATTTTATAGTGCAACAAGGCGCTCGTAAGGGGAGTGACCGGCGTCTTCATGACCATGTAACAGTTAGTCAGTTAGTTAGGTGATAAACTATCCTTGAACAGCGTGTAATGCACACAGCTAAAGTGCTGTGACGCAATTACTGACGTCACCACATTCAAGATGGTAGATAACGTGAATGGCACTTGTTCAACTATCAACCGATGACACAGACGTACCAGTTGACAAGCTCTTAAGTATATGTTTATGAATGAGCGAGAATATATCATGACGCTTTTGATTGATTAGTGGCTGCAAGCAGATATATGAGAACTCAGTTAAGGATCCCTAACTTCCTATGAATTGTCAATGGGATTGACAAGAGTCTCAATCAATTTGACAATTCAGACTACACCAGACCACTAAAGAAGAATTGGTCGCAACTAGGTGAAAGACACAAAACCAAAAATAGAGTAAAATGAGAACAGACGGCAATCCTACTAGAAGGACTGATCGAAAGAAATTTAAAGATTTATTTTTAATTTTACAAATTATAGATGGCATGTTACCAAACAAAACAGTGGCAATCTTACAAAGTAGAAATCGGCATTAGGTATGCCTAATCATCCTGCAAACCAAAACAACGTGACTATGTATGTGAGCTCGATGTACCTCGTTAATCACAGACAAATTGCCCTTATTCCTTGTTGATGTTCTAGAGATATACTAGGACATTCTAAGCATTGGTTGAAGCACCAAATTACTCACATTTTGTGAACTACATTTTCTATGTCACTAACAAAAATCAGCCTGTCATTTGGTTAAAGAAACCTTGGTATATTCTTTGAATAATACGACGATTACATGTACGTATAACTAGTTCTTCTTTCAAACTATACATACAATTAAATTGCTATCACAAAGACTAAAGTGTCTCTTTAACCCCCCGGTGAGAGATCTGTCTTGGAGCGAACCTGGTCATGATAAAGCTCTAAAGATTCTCTTTGACAGCTAGCGATCACAACCATTTAAAGAGAGCTATATAAGATTAATTGAAACTATTGACATTCGAGTGTGCAAGAGCACGTTTGTCTTGTAAACAAGCCACACTATTCGTCCTGTTCCCAAAAGCTTAAGTTTTCTGCATACCCTCTGGTATCTTTAGGAGGAGGTCCAATTTCTAAAAAGGTTCTCAAATTCCTCTTTGACAGCTGATAGTAACTCTACAAGATTAATAAAACCTATTGAAATTCAACTGTGCAAAAACGGTTTATCTCCTACACACGCCACAAGGTTGCCCACGATTTGCAACCACGTGTACTAACACGAGAACAGATTATATTCTTCAAACAATATTCTGAACAGATACTTAACAGTGCTATCGGTATCAACGATACTCCGTGGGTATACATCACTATCATTGCCGATTGTGATTGTGTAGTGTTCATAAATATTACTATTACTTAGTTATATATAGTTATTTGTATAATTTCTAATGTAGGTAGGTAAGAGGAAGGAACATGAAACATGAAAACGACTGACTACCCAACAGCTATCGCCATATCTATATGTTAATTCCAAGACCATGAGTAGACCATGCTAAGAATTATAATCCTACTTTGTATAGAACAATACATAGTAGTACGCGGTGGACAGTGAAGGTGTCTACATACTCTACGTTCCTTTTTAGTCCTGGCGTAAATTTGGAGTCAATATCTGTCAATTTTTTCTGAGAGAGCATACATGCCTCTGGTTAACCCCATGGTAAGTGACCTATCTATAATTTCGGTAGCACCAAAGATTCTGAAAGGAGGGGTAGCATTCGTTACGTGCCTTAAAAAGCACGTACTACCAATTGCGGTGGTCACGAAGATACATGACATCGACATCTGCATCCAGTACATCAAAATATAATCACGGTTAGACAAACCTTTAAACCCAGTCAGATGCTTGCGGACGATAAATAATTGCCCAATATTTTACGCGTGAAAATTACAGAAGAAGGCCTTACCTGCCGATAAGGTTAATTAATTTCAGTGCGTGCGAATTTAGTGGCATTTAGTTGATTGTCTTAGTGAGTTGGAAATTAGATAAATGATCTGACATCCGCGACCGCCCACAGAAATCTGATTACGTTATATGGTCAGACGAAAGATGGAAAATATAAATGTAGTAGTTTAGATGGTCGAATTTTACTACAGATTGATTGATTGTTATTACTCAATCAAATCGTGATAATAGTGATAGTTTATAGTTTGTGAGTAACTAAACCATAACGTTCTAATTAGAAACGGTACATCAATTGGAGAATGCTTCCGTCGTACAGAATATCACAGCTTAATAATCTTACTTTGTTTCTACTGTGAGAAGTCTCGTTTATCTGCTGAACTTTTTAACTTGCTTTTATTATCATAAGAGTTTCAAAATTCTAATTTAAAAATAATAATTGAAGCGAATATTTCTTAGAAAGTGCGGTCAATAACTTAAATAATCCAATTAACCAACTATGATTTTGCTAATCCTAAAATAATAAAACTCGATGTCTACTAGACGATACGAAAACAGTTCTTCTTATAATGTAGACGAATACATCATTATGCTTTAGTACGAACATTGTAAATTAAATTATGATAATTTTCCTCCAGCATCGATTATGTAATTGAAGAACATCTCTTATGTAAAAACTGTCAATCAATCAATCACGTCAATACCTTGCTATCATATTATATGTATGTAAGCAAATTACAATGTTTTATCATAGATTACCGGTCAACATGCTGAACGTTGCACGTTGTATACTGACTGGAATAATGCCAGTAAAACGAATAATTTCAATCCATCACTGTTCTAATCCTGAATACAGAAGTTCTGCATTGAATGAAGAATGAAGAGTCGAAACGCACTGTCCAAGTCGGTGTGTTGGAATCTTAAAACTAAAGTAACTAATCTATAATAGTATCTAGGCTGGAAGTATATCAGACGTTACGTGGCACCTACAGGTGGCAAAACGTTTATGCGATAAGGTCTTAAACGCAACTGGACACTGAACTAAGCCAAGAATCAAACTGAAACTGATCTGTTTATTTTATGTCCTTCCAGCAAGGCTTGACTGTTAGTCAAAAAAATTATGATTGATAACAAAACCTGTTAGTAGAAAGCCTCAAGGTAGAGTAAAGTAAGACACTATTCCTAGTATAAATAAACTGAATTCTTGAGATTTGAAGTAGTAGGTAGTATAGCTGTAAGAATTTCTAGGAATTTAAAACTATATCCCTGGAAATACTAGCTAATGTTCAGGTAGCCGAACTTGAACCCTAACAAATTGAAGGTTTGTTTACTTTAGTGGACCGCACCCAATCGTGCAAATCTATACAAATAAATAAAATTGAAGTGTCTGTTTGTAATGTCAAAATAACAGCTTTTTATCTAATGCATATGAAAGTAAATACCTACGGTACATATACGAAAACATCTATTTTTAAAATTTTTATCTGTCTGTCTGTTTGTTCCGGTTAATCTCCGAAACGGTTGACCCGATTTTGACGGGACTTTCACTGGCAAGTAGCTGATGTTATAAGGAGTAACTTAGGCTAATTTGATTTTAGAAAAAAAAATAGGGTTCCGCGGCGACAAACACTTTTTAGTTAAAATCTACGCGGACGAAGTCAAGAATAAAAAGAAGAATGTGTAGTACACAAGAAAGCTAAGGCTAGGTATGTTACGAACGTCGACTAAAAGGATGTAATCGATTTTAATTCACAGGCTTTCCATTCTAACAAGTGCAAACTCATTGCAATTTTCTCATTATTTAACGACATAAATCGTTACAAAATTGACAATAATTATGATTTAATTCGATCTTAGTGTACCGTAAGATATTGCTTTATTGGTCATAATTATTTGTTATTTAAGTTATAGCAGTAGAAACTACTTCCTCTATAGAAGCATTTTCTTGACTTTCTAATATGAAATTGGATATATATATAGCTAAAAGGGAATAAGCATAGACACAAAATAATATTAGGTGTAGTAGGACATGACAGGATCCTTGCATTTAACTGGTATTTTGTCAAAAATTAAGAAGCCCGATTTGGAAATTGCCTTCACTCTGCAAAAGAACGCAGATACAAGCATATTTTGTTACTACGGTGATTAGGGTTTCAAGGTTCCTAAGGAGGCGCTGTGCTGGCAGCAGTGGCCAGTAATCTGTGCCATTGTGCTGGTATTGACACCTTTTTAAAGTGTCGGCAATTTAAGGCAAGTTCGAGTCTTGGTATTATAAGCGTTCATAGAATACAGTAACTGCTTCTATGGTGGCACTTTATATACTTGTTTGATATGTTTGTGGTAAAAGTGGTACCATTTAGATGAGATGTTTCTCTAATATTACCACGCCACGTGATACGCGAAAGGAATCAAGTACCTAGCCATAAATACTGTTGTTAGCCATGTATGATAAAAATATATACTATGTCCTCTGTGGATATAGAAATCAATATACTGCTTAGTCATATAATCGACGAAGTAATAAAATTGCCTGACTTACAATGTATATCTCGTCAAACGTACATCTAAACAGTTCATCATCATCAACGAATCGTTCTTATCGAATGTATCATCAAATACTGGTCAGTCTTATTCTGATGATAAGGTTTTAATTTGCTTCAATAGCCTATGTTATATTAACCGTGTGTATAAATGGTAGTCTTAGCACTATCATGATGATTTAGTAATGTGTGGCATTTGACACCGTCCTTTAATTAAGCATAACGCCATAAAGAAAATTTTACTTTCCTTAGAGAACGAAGGCCTTCATAACAGAGAATCATATGGACGATGAGTTTGTCTATTATCTACGAATGATCTAAGAGGCCGGCTTGCCACTTGCCAGTATTAGCATTTCGGCTACCCACCAACTATTCAACGTTTCACATGCTAAGTACTTTGATCTTTTTCTGGTCCAAGCACTGTTATTTGAGACGTAATGTTTCACGACACCAGTTAAGACTTAGAATTGAACATGATTATTCAATTAGGCAAGACACAAAGGTATTACGATAAGTAAATAATGACATCCGGTCACTAGCCGTACCAAATCAAAATATTATGATAAACCGCTCAAGAACCGGAATGATGTTCAACGTTATTATCTGTTTAATCACTACATATTATAAAACACAGTCCCCCGCCGCGCCGCGTCTGTTCGCGATAAACTCAAAAACTACTGAACGGATTTTCATGCGACTTTCATTAATAGACAGAGTGATTTATGAGGAAGGTTTATAATTTGTTAAGGTTTTGTACTACCCATACAAAGCCGGGGCAGGTTGCTAGCGTTACAATAAATAAATAAACCGAATAATAACTTGTCCTTGTTCGCGATACTATCTAGCTCATCCTGCGTTAATAAGCATATGGCATGATAGCTAATGTGACAAAAACTACTATTAATACTAAAACGGTAGGTAACTAGTCAGACGTCGATAATGTAGGCAGCTTTTATTACATTTTAGCCTATGTCTATAACCAGATTCATATCGATATGTTCATATATTATTATGTGAACAATAATATACCAAGTGACTTTTCAATGTCCTACAATTGTATTCTGTAACATATTCGCCATAAAACGGTTTATAATAATATATTCGCTACTGAACTACCTTTTAATAGATAACATCGTAATATTTCAATTTGTGTCGGATAATGTCGATAAAAGTTCAAGGTCGCACGCCAAGGTCATATTATAGATTAACAAAGAAATGTGCCTTTATTACACTTAACAGCCGGCTTTACACATGGCAAGGTACCCCTGTCGTATCGGGCACAGGTGGATGGACAGGAAGCCGACATAAAAACTAGGCGTTTCTGGTAAATTCAATAGAAAATAAACAATACGAACACCGCACCTGGGTCGGTCAGTATGCTAATAAGATTCTAATAATAGTAGCGATTAACATACACACAAGGTAACTAGGTAGGTAAGTACCTACAATGTGTATTGTTTTTATTCCATGACATTATCACCTGAGTGTTATCAAACACGGTTTCCTACGTTCCGTGTGAAGGATTGCAAAATCGATTTTGAATTATTCTGGACTAACGTGCCAGCCGACATAAACAGTTTCTCGAAGTAAAACTGGGTGTTATTATAGAGAAAATGTGAAAACCTCGAGCCGGCCGGCTCGCGATGCCGAGTGCTCCACATCGTACGGGCGAACTGCCGCCTCTATTGACAAATGAGGATCGGCAGATCTGTTGGTGGACTCACCGGGGTCAGCGCGTTCCGCCTCGTCGTCTGACTCGGTGCCGGAGTCGCGCTCCTCCACCTGCAACAAACAAACACCGCCTCAAACATCCGATCAATCGCCGACGTCGGCCATCATAAACCCGGCACACCGCCACTTTGGCCGCCGATTTCGCCGGCTCCGGACTAAAACCGGCCTAGGCCGGCCCGGTAGTTAACCAGGCACGACCCGGCACAGTATTTAGGCTAGACTCGCTCACGCCGCGCGCTCGGGGAGCCGGCGATCGTTCCGCTTCTTTGTTCTCTCGGTCGGCGGCCATTTTCTGGTGGCGGTGTGTGACCTTCACGTCGCTCGCCGGCTCGCGTCGACACCCACCTTCTCGGAAACGCTCTCCTCATTCAACGAATGCGTTCGCAGCTTGTGAGTCAGGAATTTGAGCATTATTGAGCCTCGGCTCGCTCCGATCGTCCACCGCGGCACTCACTGGCGCTGCCCCGCAGCCACTCGCACTCGGTACTGCTGATATCTGTCGCGATACTGAACAACCCGGACGCGATCTAGTCGCCCTCGCGCCTATGGGAAACGTTCCAAAAACATTTTAAACCTCAATAACATATCCGCATATCACTTCCGCGCAACCGCACCCGACCGTCGCCTTTGAACGCCGGACTACTACTAGTTTAGTTAGAGTAGCCTTGCGTACGACGCAGTCAGCTGAAGTGGGCTCGACTCATTAATGCCGAAAGGACGTAAGAGCGATCGCGCTAAATACTGCATCCTGAAGCCAAATTTTTGGTCGTAACGATACATATAATAATTGGATGGATTATAAAACCTCTATTGGATCAAAACATTGTTTAAATATAGCGTAAAACGTATTCGAGTGGCACTCGAAATGGACTCGCCCGGCAACCCATTGATGACAAAGAACCGGAACACGCAGAGATCGGACGCGATTGGACAAAACATTACAGAATAGGATCGAAATTTAATGCAATATGTTGCATCTCGCTCTGACACAGGCGGCAGGGACTCGTCCTGAACCATAAGTGCGAAGGAGATGGAATACACACACACCGACAGTTATATAATACTGGGCTGATAATAAATCGCTGATAAAAAAGTTGCGCATGTTAGCACAGCATGGACATTCCGATCACAATTCACATACGAGCACCGGCAAAATATTTACGATTTGCAAATATTGATAAAATACCGTACATGGTTGTAGTTTATAGGCTTGTGTTTAAAAGCCTTCAATTATCTATTCACTTCGTTTATGTAAATATTCTAAGAAATACAAAGCTATTCTGACAAATTCTAGGTATAGTTATATGAGTATCATTGTTATATTATCATAATATTATGTTTACACACTAACAACAAAAATAAATTATTTTAGCTAAACACATAATCAGTCATACGTATTACAAGATTAATGTGATTAGGAATAACACCTGTGTGTAATTTTGGTACACTATAATGTCGAGGATAATGAAATAGCTTTATCTATGTATATTTAAGCTTACCTCTACTCCATTATTCTTCACCAAAGAAATACTTTACACATTCGTGAAATACTTACACAGTTGTCACATCTATATCATTCTGTCTTCGTGCAATTTACATCGGTTGCCATAATGAATAGCGCGACGCCATGTCTGTTACCTGTAAGCGGCCGCCCCGCGCCTGCGCTGTCTCACTCGCACGCGCCTGGCGCGTAATTTCGAATTTTAATGTTTGAATAAATACCTTTAAAATATACTGAGATACTATAGATATGGTCTGTTCTACAGAGCATGTTGTATTATACTGATATTAAACCTAGTTCATTTAATTTAAAACAAAATTAATTTTTAATAGGTAAAAAATCTCTACAGATTTACTTGTTACCAATTGTATTATTACAAAAAATAGTTTACTTAATTGTACTTTATAAACAAACTATTACTTAATCATTATGGTTTCATATAAAAATAGGATTTATTATCTGTTAAGATTCTTATTAGAACTTATAACGAATAACCGAATCAAACAAAGATATTGTACCCTACTTATATGTATTAGAACTAATCAAACATGATCAACGATGACATGACGGCATGAATGTGTTGTTTTTGTCAAAATAACTTCCTGGGTATAACAATAAACTGGAGACAGAAATAATAAAGTTATTTATCAATATATTTATTGAATATCGCAGTTCATTTTCAATAACAAAATCATTTATCTCGTTCATTTATACATCACACTTATCTTATTTATGTATGTTAATCTTTATACATGTTTATATTAATTGCATTACTGTTTTTCTGCTTGAATATTATTAGTTGATAATAATATTTCAATATTAGGTAAGCTTGTATAAACCCAAACACATGGGATATAATTTTATGGAATCCTTGCCACGGACGTGTTATCTTTTATATATATCATTTTTCTGTACGTGTGTTGACAGTGAACTGCTCCTAAACGGCTGGACCGATTTGAATGAAACTTTTTGTGTGTGTTCAAGTGGATTCGAGGATGATTTAGATATGCTTTTTTTTTCTCTCTTTTGTACAGGACAACGTCTGTCGGGACCGCTAGTTAGTTTATAAATTTAAAGATATCATTATCTTTTTATCAAATGTAAATGGTTAACGGCTATATTGTTCACAATGAGTAGCGCCATTAGGGTAGGGCCGGTTCGCCTACCTATTACATCAGATAAATGGTATGATCAAATATTCGATATAATTAATATTCGTTGCATTCCAATGTGATCTGCAAGAAAAGATCTTAATTTTTTTAAAAATCTTATTCTACTCATACACACACCACCATCTAGCCCAAACTAAGCAGAGCTTGTACTATGGATACTAGACAATTGATAAACATACATAATATATTATATCCTTTTTGTAAATATATACATATTATACATAGAAACACCCAGAACAAGTCAAAAATCCATGTTTATGCACACAAATGTTTGACTTGTGCGGGAATCGAACCCGCGACCTCAGGCGTGGCAGTCGGTAATACTGATCACTACGCCATCGAGGTACATATTTCGTATTATTTCGAGGTTTAGGTACATATTTTGTATCCCGCAAATGAATGAAACAGACAGTAGGCGATCCTATAAAATAATTGGTGAGGGCTTGCTAGTCAGAGCCACCAAAAGTAACAACTATCGTGATTACTACGATAGAGAAAAATACTTAGTGAATAACACGATCTTACAAAGAAAGCAACATGTTGTATAACATAAAATGTGCCTTTGTATAGAAGATAGATATAACGATAAGTTTGTTATTCCAAGTTATTTAGATTTCGATGATTTTGTTCAACAATCTCGCTCCCGGCCATAGTTCCGTCTACGGCCCGGAGTGACAGGTCGTGGAACGTTGCGCCTTCTTCTGTGAATTCCATCAAGGAGGCGGCGGAGCGGGACAGGGAGCGTTTAAACCCTCTCCCCAAGAGCGCGAGACGACCTCCAGCCACCCTGAGTTTTGACCTGGGGGTGGTGGACTTTGTGGGCCTGCCCGCCATCCGTTCTGCACCAGGTCCAAAAGGCGGCGTGCGTGTTCCCCCGCGCGCCTCTGTGTCGTGTCCGTCTCCCCTCTAGGGGGGGACAGTAGGGATTTGTTTAGTGGTGACTAGGTCTTGTCGTGTAGTGGCCTGCCGTTTCATACGGCGGTGGGCCGAAACCTCGGCGGGGTCGCGACCGCATGTGCAAGTGACTCGCGCGGCCCCGCCGATAGTGGTTTCGTCGAGGAACACCGTGGTAGGTTTAGTCGGTATTCCGGGAGTACATTATTCTTATTCCATCTTTCTCTTTTACCCCGGCGAGTCAGACATAACCCCTACGCCCGCCCCCGCGGAGGGGAATGCGTCAAAGCATTCCTCCACGTAAAAAAATAAAAAAAAAATTGTTTAACAAAAGGCGGGAAAATTTAGGATATAACATAGAATTTTATAACAAGTCCTATTTTTTATATCACTAATATACTCTCAAAATTTTCTGAATATCATTCCAAGGTTATCCCTAATGATGATTAGCGTACTATTATGTTGCACTAGATTGCCCGCGGTTTCTCCCGCGTTTATAGTTACTGCGCCGCCCCCGTGGTTCGTAGCGTGATGTTATTTAGCCTATAGCCTTCCTCGAGAAATAGGCTATCCAACACTAAAATAATTTTTGAATTCGATCTAGTAGTTCCTGAGATTAGCGCGTTCAAACAAACAAACAAACAAACTCTTCAGCTTTATAATATTAGTAGATATAGATATGATGACGATAGTAATAAGTGTACAGTCTGGTAGTTATTCCGAATAGTCGAAACAATGTATTGTTATATAAAACTGTTAAAATATGTGTATGTAGTAGTTATATAAATTGACTGAACATTACATAGATCAGATTATTCCTGTATTACTCGTAACACATTCGCTGCTAACTCCGCATTTCTGCGGGGTGGGAGTCGTGGAGGCCAGCCCCGCGTATTGCGGAGTGTATGTACGTACCTAAAACAGACAAAAAATATTTTGGCCTCCCGCGTGACATCAGGAATTTCAGCTGGCAGTGAAAGTGTTAAGGTCATGGTAAAAATATAATCTTTATGCTCAGAGCACAGATTAGGGATAATTAAAAAATATAGGGGCAAATGAATAATAAACACAGACATGCTATATCAGGAAGTATATTATAATAATCGTTTCAAATTAATATAATATTCTGCATAACCTTATATCTAAAGTTTAAAAAAGACATTGTTCACATTAGTTAATCAGTTAAAAATTAAGAAAATACACTTTACCATAAGGACCTTAGTTATATAATATGAAGTACCTATATAAACTGTCCCATTGTTGGACATCGGCGCAACCGGCCTCTTTTCAGTATGATTAAGTTTCATATAAAAACATTTTATTTACAAGTCAACCAATTAATAGCATGTTGTCCACTATAAAGTATTAAACCCGGTTTCTGAAAGGCAGATAAACATATTTTTTAAAAGATGGTTAATGGAATGCCCATTGCTATGAATTAGCATCAGTCAATCACTTTACATGAGTTTGACTTTGCCACGTCGTTGTTTCGTAAACCTGGTGTAAGTAAATGCCAAGAGTTCATTAACCAGTTTTGGAATACCAGACATAATTAAAATCTTATTGTATCTGGCCGCCGGTGTACCGCTGCGAGTTAATAGATTAAACTGTATAAAACGTCGCGTGTCATTTAAAGTATGCTTTATCAAGCTCGCCTGTATAAAAAATAAATTTTTTGGTCATTTTGACGAGCAAAATAAAAAAAACAAAAGGTACTTTAAATTTTTTGCGTCCCTGGTAATGATCATGAAACAATTTTATAAAGAAAAATAAACAAATCTCATAATCAATCTATTAGGTATTTCAGTTATTTGTTCAATCATCAACCGTTAGGTGACAGGATTTTCAGAATTGAGGCATTAACTAATAACGAGAACGCAGTGTTTTAAAAAATAATTATATAATCCAACACGTAAAAACAAAACCTGCATTATTTACCTTCGAAAACAAAGATTTTTAACCTATTGAGTGGCGGGGGCACACCGGCGGCCGGCCACAATACGTTTTCAATTATATCTGGCGTTCCAACAATTGACAGGTTAAGCATTTACATTTTTTGAGTAGCATTTCAACTCAAAAGCTTAAGAGAAAGCTCAATAGGGTCGATATATCTATAGGATTATCTTCATATTACTTTTCCAAGGTCATTCTTAACGGGCAACTAACGTGAACATTACCTGAACAAATATGTAATTATGAACAATAATTATAACATCGAGAATACAAACAACAACAAATAAACAAATCTAACATTCACTATAGCTATCTCTTAATATTAAAGTGCGTACAAAAATGTCGTTCCTTACATTATATATACAAATTTCGGTGATACGTACAATTTGCCATGTTTTATAAATATCGTTTACTAGCGACCCGACGCGCCCCGTTTGGTACAAAACTTTAACAAATTATACACCTAAACCTTCCTCATGATTCATGAATAATTCTGTCTATTGGTGAAAACTGCATGAAAATCCGTTCAGTAGTTTTTGAGTTTATCGCAAACAGACGCGGCGAGGGACTGTTTTATAATATGTAATGATAGTGATGACAGAAAATATACAATGACCAATGTCTTAGTTACCTAAAAAAAATGTGAGTTTCAAGTAAGATATTTATAAAACATCGTATAAAAATTTCTAAGTGGCAAGATCACTTTCTAAACTTAATACTTATACTTACGTTAATCAAGCTTTAACAGTTGATTTGCATCTTACATAATTCGAAATAACGACATTAAATATGAAGTCAATAGTGCACTTATATAAATAATCAACCATTCCACTGATCGGTACGGCCATTTATCAGAGAAGTATTAAAACCCACTAATTTGATAAATGTTCTTTATTTAATATTTGCATTTCTATGTGACGGTTGAACATGGCGATTTCTTTTACTGTTTTTTAATAAATACATATAATTAATAATATATTTTAAGAAAATACGGGGTCTTAGATAAAAAATAGTATACCTCCCGATATTGATTTTGTTTTTAAAAAGATTACCAGTAATTTGGTTTTCAAATTACTAAGGGGTGGTCCAACCATAACGCACGATGTTAATTGTAAATAAAACAAAAAGTTTTCATATTTTTTTATTATGATAGAAAGATCTCTGACAATTCTGTACCTTCAGTGAAAAGTGATACATCTTGAATTATATCAGTTTTAATATTTTCAGACTACATATATGTTAAACAGTAAAAAATTTGCTATTTTTTGGTCTAATTGACGTCCCTCTAAGGAGGAAATTAAGCAAGGTAATTTAGGTGTAAAATGGTTTAACTAAGGTTTTTTTACATTTATCAATGTGTACTAAGATACATTTTTATACCAAAGTGAACTGAATACATATTTTTATTTCTTTAGTGTAAATTAATACAAATTTATTACAATTACACGATCTAAATATTTTAACGTAAATAACTGATATAATTACACTTTTATTAGTAAACAGTTATCAGTACTCCTATTAATCTTTGTGAAAACCGGCACAATTATACATATTTACATCATAAAAAAGTTAGATGTTACTATAAAAAAAAAGTGTTTAATATTAATAATGCAACTCTTAATATATCAATTTACATTATTTTCAAATCACATTCATCGTGATATCTGATTCTGATTTAATCTGTATCAATATATATTTCTTTGTTTTATTGATTAGGGGGCAAACGAGCAGACGGATCGCCTGATGGTAAGCGATTACCGCCACCCATGGACAACCGCAACACCAGAGGAGTTACAAGTGCGTTGCCGGCTTTTTAAAAAGGAGTACGCTCTTTTCTTGAAGTGTTGAAGGTCGTATTAGTCCGGAAATAGCTCAGGCGACAGCTCATTCCAGTTTTGATGTGCGAGGCAGAAAATTCCTGGAGAAACGCACAGTTGTGGACTGCCAACCATCTAAATGATGGGGATGAAAATGCTGTCGTGTAAGACGATGGCGAAAAGAGGCGGCAGGGATCAGTCCGAACAATTCCTCGGAGTACTCCCCATAGTACAAGCGGTAGAAGATGCATAGCGAGGCCACATCTCTACGCAACGCCAAGGGGTCTAGCCGATTTGAAAAATTCTGGCTGTCGACGATTAGAGTCGCTCTCCGTTGAATGCGGTCCAGAGGGAGAAGCTGGTACTGGTACACAAAGGTGAGAACAGTATTCCTCAAAACGAGGAGATACGACCAACGGCAGCTTTTTTGCTGTGAACGCGCAAACTTGTGTCTTTGTGGGGTTAAATCGGATCAAATTAAGTCTGCCCCAATCCGAGACTTTCTTCATAGAAGTCTCAATTTCAGACAGTTTGTTTCGGCTCTCTATGACGATTTCCCGAGAGATGTTAGCGCGGCCTGTATAAAGAGCATCGCTCGTGCTGTCGTCTGCATAACAATGAATGCTGCTAATTTGCAACATGTCATTGATATGGAGGAGGAACAGAATAGGCGATAACACACAGCCTTGCGGGACAATAGCATTTACAGACATGGAGTCAGAGCATTCACCATCGATTACGACCTTACTGCTTCTGTCTCCTAAAAAGCTAGTAAGTAACCCATTCGCATAATCTCTCGGGAAGCCCATAGGAAGGGAGCTTCGAAAGAAGCGCTTTGTGCCAAACACGATCGAAGGCCTTCGCTACGTTCAAACTGATCGCCAAGGCTTCCCCCTTTGTCTCGATCGCCTGATTCCAACGATGTGTCAGGTATACTAGATGATCACCAGCTGCCAGACACTTACGGAAGCCGTACTGCTGGTCACTAAACAACTGATGAGGGCCAGGTACCGTAAGAGCTGACGGTTGATGATGAATTCCATTATCTAAATTATATATTAACATACTTTTGAGTAAAGTATTTAATAATATAATCGGATAGCTTTCTATCTGCATCCTAAACAAACAATTACGGCGATAACATTCTTGTTATACATTCGTCAGTGGCGAATTTCACACAATACCACACCATATTTTTTAACTAACTATAAATTAAAATAAATATGTTCTTTGTATTTTTAAAACATACATAAGAATATCTTTCACAATTAAAAAGATATTCTGTTATTTTCTTTTGATTGCTTTCAAGGAATTGGGGGTGCCTATGCTTCTCTTGGTTTGACCAACGTATGAGAGTCTACAGATATAATCTATTTTATAGACCCCTGCATCTTGTACAGGTAATTGGCACTTGACAGATGGTAAACACCAACGAAGAGAGCTTTAATCAACACATATTTCGAGCCGCCAACGAAGATAAGTCAATTTTTCAAAAGAACACCGGTTCCTACCAAGAATTCTTCGCGAGGTTATTGAAATCAAAACCATCCTAATTTTATTAGTAAATATGGTTGGAATATACCACTAGCTTAGAATCCAGTAATTAAAAAAGTCAAACCCAATAAGAAGCAAAACACAGCTAGACTTCATGATACTTTGTGCTCATTCTGCGTAAATAGAATCACCAATGATTAAATTACTTTCGGGTACTTTAAAATATCCACACTTCAGAACATTGAGATTACTACCATCTTAGCCTCTCCGTGAACATGGCTGCTGAAAAGCAACCAAAACGTCGGGGAAAGTGTAAACTCAAATATAAATAGTTAATTTAATTAACTTAAAATGTAGAAAAGTTTAATATATATAAATGTTAAATAAACAACGCGATAAAATCCGTATACAGTGGTTCAGTTTCAATTACCGGTATAATTTATTTGATTTCATATATTAATAAATTTAATTACCGTTTATTCTTCAGATAAAAATGAAACTGCCTATTATTGAAATTGTGTAGGGGTTTTTAAAAACGAGCACGAAGGCAATGTGAAGAAATTAAATCGATAAAATTGAAATGATATGAACTGGATGGAAGAATTAGTTATTGTATAGAAAATGGATAAAATAATAAGCATGATGCAGAAAGAAGATCAAGTACAATGGAAAGTAAGCATAGAGGAAGAGGACCAGAATGGACAGAGGATGGCAGTGAAATTAAGCGCACTAGAAAAAGAGGATCAAGATAAACAAAATACTGAAGAAAATTTAAGCATATTAAATAATACAGCGGCTCAAACTGAATCGTTAATAACAACCGATTTATTCGTTTATAGCATATGCTTCTTTATTACGAATATACAAAAAATTATACTAATTTCATAAGATTCTCATTACGTATTAAGTTAAAAGTTTAATTTACTATAGCCGCTATTTATACATAATAATATATTGTTTTATTTTTCAAATGAATATCCACTTACATATTCCTTCTAATCAACAAAATTCTTACTATTTTATTGTATCTGTACGGAACTTGTATCAATAAATACTTTGGTATTTTCAAAACGTATCAAATTACACAACAGTTTGTATTATTACTCACATTTTATCTTAAATACGATGTAGGTGTATAAAGATTCAAATTCAATTTAGCTTACAAATTCCTGGTTGTAATGTAAATTTATAATACATATTTTTGTTTTATTAAGTCCTTAAAGTATAAACCTCCAAAAATACGAATCATAGATCTTCTGACACCAAACCAATATACGATGTGTAAAATGGTACATGTAAATTTAAATTAATTGACACATAAAACGACGTTAATATTCGTTGTGTTAACTGATACAACTTGATGGCTTTTAAATTATAAAATAACTATAGTATATATTAATATTTTTTTCTAACACTGAAACATGTTTAATGGTATTGTTTATCACTGACATTAATCAGTTCCTATTTTAGTGAAGAAGAAAAAGAGTTAACAACGTTAAAATTAAATATCTCAATATCATGATTTTCGAGATTTAAAATATTAAAAATAATATAAGTCAAGATGTATCACTTTTCACTAAACGTTCAATGAAAAGTGATACATCTTGACTTATATCAGTTTTAATATTTTCACACTATGTTAAACAGTAAAAAATTTGCTATTTATTGGTCTAATCGACGTAAATTGAGTAAGATAATTTTGGTGTAAAATGCTTTAAGACTGCGCCAAGCGAAATGTGCCAAAACAGGCGGCCACAGTTAAGTGAATAAAATCAACACTTTTTGTTTAATAAAAATATAAAATATACCTTTACCTTAACCATAACAATTACACCGTGTAAAAAATTTAAAATAATTAATATTTTCGCCTACAAAATTAAATTTGCTCGAAAAATGCAAAAACGTAAGCTCGTGTTACGTGATTTTAGATTATAACAGTAGAAATCTATTTTACAGCTTATACGAAACATAAATAGTTATATTACAATTTGTCCGTCCCAAATATTTAAGTTATTGGTAAACAATAAAGATACATATTTATCAAAAAAGCACATCAAATCCTGCATACAATTTTACTATGGCGGCCGCGCGCCGATTTGAATATGCGCCGCACGAACTCGGTCATTATCTGTCTTACGCTCGGCGTAGTCTTAAAAGGACCGGGGAGGTTATTGCAACTACAGGGAAAATGCAACTAATTCAAATAACTTTTTCTGACTCGGTTTTTCGAAATAGAGACATCTATGAAGCGTTAGTGATATCAATTGCTATTGTAGAAAATAATAGATGGAGCCTCTGCCGTGCAAACTGTTTTGCCAACACTCACTTCAAAATTCAGGTGTTCATCGGCGGCAGTAATCGCTTACCATCAGGCGATCCGTCTGCTCGTTTGCCCTCTATCTTATAAAAACAAAACTTCAAAAATCCGCATTCAGCTATTGTTTTGTTGGAACGAAACGACAGCTGTCGGAATTTTTACTGAAAATCAATATTAAAATCTTTTGTTTACGCCCGGTGTTTTAATAGAAGAACAAATTGGAGACACGGTAAGTCCTTTTCATAATGTTTTTCCTATAAATGCTGCGTTTTCTATGTAATTTAACTACAGATGCAATAACCCCTCAAAATTCTGTTGCGAGGCTATTGCAACTTTTAGGTTAGTTGCAATAACCCCGATCAAATTTGTATGCAACTTACAAACGTTAGTGTTGTCCCCATGTCGATATTTCATACGACTATACAACAACATCAAATCTTTCTTGTTGTTTGTTTTTCTTATACAGTATGACTGGTTAAACATTGTACATACTTAAGGATATGATAATTTATGGTCAGACGTAAGGTACAAAAAGGAAATAAAATAATATCTGTGTAACCTGCTAAGAAAACCTTTTTGAAAATTTGTATAAAATATCCATAAAATGTGGACACTGCGCGCGTCGCACACAGCTGTCGAGGCTAATAAAAGACCTTTGATAAGAAAAGGACGGGCGGGGGTGCAAATGCGGTAGCGGGGGGGCGGGGGCGGAGGTTTTGTTTAAATTGGTATATGCGCAAGAGTGTCCGCACATTAAGATTTTATTGGATAACTAGGTCAAATTTTAAGTACCTATTTTTTTAGATATTCGGGTCCAGAATCGAGTACTGAATACCCTCCTTCAATATGTCCAGTCTTTTACCAATCAGCCTGTATATGATGAAGGCTAGATAAGCTAAATGCAAAATGTGAATAGGTATTTGTTCTAAGTGCGTGTGCGAGAAACCGTTTTATTCGATGTCAATATCTAAGAATTTTACACAATCAGCAGACATTTGTTTTTTATCTAGATATTTTCATATTGTATTAAATTAAAACGCTTGAGTGAAGGAGGTTTTGTACGATGAACCCATTTATTGATTTATTTCAAATCAAAATTTATGCGAGTTTATTTTTTATCTTTTTAGATGGTGAAGAACTATAAAAGGAAAAAGAAACAAAATATTCTCAAGCCTAGCAGTACGAGATTCCAAGATCCACTATCATATCTCGACTATATAGTAGCCGAGGAACTAAAATAAAGCCTAAAGCTGGAACACCTGTAGTGTTTTCTGAAGAAGTGGAGACAAAACTTTCATCATCACACATCCTGGAGAAACGTGGATATCTCTAAACAAAAAGAAATAATTTCTGAATATATTCGTCGAAACGGCATCATAACTCCATCTGTAAATGATGCCTGGAAAAGAGTGGTTTCTGGGATTCCGTAAATGACATAAACTGTCATATCAAAAACCACAATCTGTAGAAATAGCACGAAAAAGGCCTGCAACCCTTTCATAGTAATTGAGTATTTTGATTTGCTAAAAAAACTTACAGATAAGCCCGATCAAATTTTCAATCTAGATGAGACAAGTTTTTACATTGATCCATCACAAGGCAAAATTGTGGGTTTAACTGGATACCAATCGACTAGAACGACAAGCGGCCCAGGTCGAGTAAATACAACTGTTTTACTTGCCACCATTGCTAGTGTTGCAAAACTACCACCATTAGTTATATTTCAACGAAAATATCTCTGGAATGAGTGGATGTACAAAAATGGAAACGTGAATACTGCCTATGCAGTTAGCCAGAAAGGATGGATGGAGACTACTATATTTGAGAAATATCTAAGAGACGTTTTTATACCGGCCATCGGTACTAAAAGACCCGTGTTACTTGTATATGATGGACATACTACTCATGTAGATTTGAGTGTGGTGGAACTAGCAGCATCTGAAGGAATCACAATTTTAAAATTACCATCTCATTCGTCTCACGTGCTGCTACCTTTAGATTGCAGCACGATGAAGCCTTTAAAAGATAAATGGGTAGATGCCCTAGTAAAGTGGCAGCGGCTGCCCGTAGGAATGAAATTGCCAAAAGCAGAGTTTGCCCGCCTTATAACGGAAATTTGGGATGCATTGAATCCCGTTATATTGCAAAATGGGTCCGTAAAACAGGAATTTCACATTTAAACCGACAAGTTATTGGAGATGAAAAATTTGATGCCTTGTCTTTGCAAAAATGGAAAGAACATATCGAATAGATCGGTGTAAATCAAAATGAATAATTTCTCCACATAGAGACTGAAACCGTTGTGGCTGGTAATATCAACACCGAATTTGACCAGTTTATTCACGATGCACCTTACCAAGAAGTACCAAGTCTTTTGAGTTTGGTTATTTCTAATACAAACTCAAATATTGAACCAGAGAAAAAAGACTTTTGAACAAGTTATGTTTAGGTCAAACAATGAACACTAAGGTTACTTATTGCCATTGCCTAATAAATCCGCGGCAACTTGGCGCCTTCACTAAAAATATTGTCCAATGAAGTCTATCCAGCAAAAGCATCTAGTTCCCACGAATGAGCCAAACATATTGTTTGAACAATTAATATTGGAGTCAATAGCACGTAATGACATACCCAAGAAAACTAAGGAGTGCCTAAATACAAAGTGAGCAGAAGTGTTAACATATAAATCTACAATAAATCGAATGAAAAGTGAGTTGCAAGAAAGAAAAGAGAAGAAAACCAAGAAAAAAAGAGAAGTGAAACATCCAATTAACACGTAGTAAAGAAATCAAAACTGAAACAAAACAAGGGAAAAAAGAGACTACAAAAGCATGCAACTGGAATGCGCAGAACTAAACGTATAAGTGAATCAAGCTCAATATCTTCAAATCCTGCTTTTGAATTAGCTGACTCAGACAATTCCAATTTCGATACATTGCCCGATTATTATATAACTGAATGCTTAAGAGAAGAAGAAGAGCAAGAAGCTGATGAGGAATGCTTACGCCAAGTATTAGGAGACAACGAAAATGTGGAACTAGCAATACCGTATGGTTTGCATGAATTGAGTATTGTGTTGAAGAAAAAAACAACATTAAAACATATGACTGGATTGTGGTCTGATTCTCTACCAAAAAGAGTGTAAAACACTTTTTTGGCAAAGTTTTATCCCAAGACGATTACAAATTTACTACTACGGTAACATTCGTCAGAAAAGTGAAAATTCGAAATATGAATAGGGCACGGTATTTACTTATCCAACCATAGAAGACGTTTGTGTCATTAAACATGTAGATGACATCATTTCCGTGTTGCCCGAGCCAAAGACTGCTCGACCTAGGCAATTAATATTTGATGTAAATTTTGGCGATTTCAATATTCAATAAAAGGCCTAATATCCATTTTTTTATTGGCTTGGATAATAAGTATTCACAACTAAACTGTCAGATTTAGTTTGCTGGAATGTACAAAAACTTCGAAGTAAATAATTTCTGTTCATTATGTTCACTAGATCAAAAAAAAGCAATTGCCAAGAATTTCTCTTTTTGCTAGAAATAATAATAATTAAACGGATCTCATAATTTTCAGTTTTTCATTTATTTAGCCACCAAGGACTAGATCACTCGACAGACGTCGTCCTGTCATACCTGCCTACAAAAATATTTAAGCTACTTTCATTTTTCCCAAAATCGTTATTTTTTATTAAAAGTCTAGTTACAGTTTTATATATTTTAAAGTTGGTTATTATTACTATTCAAACATTATATAAGTAGTTTGAAGTAATATATAGGAATAAGGAATCAGGCAATAGTTTCAACTTTTTTCGATAAACTGGCCATCTTCTCATATACCATGACTAATTATATCGAAAAAGTTGCATTAGCCCCTAATAACCTTTGACTAAAATTTATAGCAATTTCAATTGAGTCGCGATGAAATAAGGTTCAGAATAAGAAAATATACATTGTGGTTGTCAGCTACATCTATCTCAAATTGTCATTATTTTGTGCTCATCCTGCGTAAATAGAAACACCAATGATTAAATTATTTTCGGGTACTTTGAAATATCCACACTTCAGAACATTGAGATTACTACCATCTTAGCCTCCCCGCGAACATAGCTGCTGAAAAGCAACCGAAACGTCGTCGGGGAAAGTGTAAACTCAGATATAAATAGTTAATTTAATGAACTTAAAATGTAGAAAAGTAAATATATAAATTTTAAATAAACAACGCGATAAAATCCGTATAAGTAATTTAGTTTCAATTACCGGTATTATTTATTTAATTTCGTATATTAATAATTTAATTACCGTTTTTTCTTCAGACAAAAATTTATTCAAATTGTAAAGGGGTTTCTAAAAAAGAGCACGAAGGTAATGTGAAGAAATTAAATCGATAAGATTAAAATTATATGAACTGGATGGAAGAATTAGTTATTGTTACCATAACCAGAAAATAGAATCAGGATGAAGAGAAAATGGAAAAATAATAAGCGTGATGCAGAAAGAAGATCAAGTACAATGGAAACTAGGCATGATAGAGGAAGAGGACCAGAATGGACAGAGGATGGCAGTGAAATTAAGCGCACTAGAAAAGAGGATCAAGATAAACAAAATATTAAAGAAAATTTAAGCATAATACGCAATACAGCGGCTCAAACTGAACCTATACTAATATTATAAAGCTGAAGAGTTTGTTTTTTTGTTTGTTTGCTTGAACGCGCTAATCTCAGGAACTGCTGGTCCGATTTGAAAAATTATTTCAGTGTTAGATAGCCCATTTATCAAGGAAGGCTATAGGCTATATATCATCACGCTAAGATCAATAGGAGCGAAGGATTTTTTTCTTTTGAGAGCTTCCGCTGCGTGCGCTGCGCAAACAGTTAAAGTTTCGCAAAAATCATGTATGACAAAATTGTTCCCCTCTAAAAGTTCTAAAAAAAGTCCGTGACAGCATATGTCTATCGTTTAAGGTTGGCTCACTATAACCTTTTTTATGCTAACCAAATTTGTTCTAAAATAATGCATTATTTGCGAAGGTGTTTTTATAAACATGATATTAATCCTTATCCAAATAAATACGTTATTCATCACAAGTATTTAATTTAAAACAAAATTGCCCTTTACTCATTCGATTTCAATGAATATCTTAGGAGATATCGCAGTTTTAAAATAACATCGCAGCAAAATAATGATAATGAAGTCGCGGGTTAAAGTTAGCGTTAGCCCAAAGTAACTATTCCACGCGGACGAAGCCGCGGGTAGAAGCTAGTCGTTAATAAGACCTGATTTATTCGTTTATAGAATATGCTATTCTATTACGAATATACAAAATTATACTGATTTCATAAGATTCCCAAGTATTAATAAAAAAAATTAAGTTTAATTTACTATGGCGGCTATTTATAAAAAATAAAATATTGTTTTATTTTTTCAAATGAAAATCCATTTTAGTACATATTCCTTCTAGTTAACAAAATTCTTACTATTTGATTGTATCTGTACGGAACTGGTATCAATAAATACTTTTGGTCTGGGTGTTTCTATGTATAATATGTGTATATTTACAAAAAAAAAGTATATATGTATGTTTATCCATGGTCTAGTACCCATAGTACAAGCTCTGCTTAGTTTGGGCTAGATGGTGTTGTGTGTATGTGGTAGAATATTATATTATATATTATATTATATTTTCAAAATGTATCAAATTACACAACAGTTTGTATCATTACTTCATTACTCACAATTTAACGTAAATACGATACAGATACATACGTGTAGATAAATTCAAATTCAATTTGGTTTCCAATTTCCTGGTTATAATGTTAATTTGAATTTATACTACACAAATGAAGTATCTATATTTATTTTACATATTTTTGTTTTATTAAGCCCTTAAAGTATAAACCTCCAAAAATACGAATCATAGATCTTTTGACACCAAACCATTATACGTACTATGTGAAAATAGTTCATGTAAATTTAAATTAATTGACACATAAAAAGACGTTAATATTCGTTGTGTTAACTGATGTAACTCGATGTTTTTTTTTAAATTATAAAAAACTATATAAATTAATGTTTTTTTTCTTACACTGAAACACGTTCAATGGTATTGTTTATCACTGACATTAATCAGTTCCTATTTTAGTGAAGAAGGAAAAGAGTAGAATTTTTAAAACTTCAAAATCATGGTTTTCAAGTTACATCACTGAATGTACAGAATTGAGGCTCAATGTCGTTAATGTGACGAATTATCTCATCCTTTAGCTTTAGAATTGCCGCATTTGGGCAAATGAGAATCCACGAGTGATTGTTGAAAAGCCGATGCATCCACAAAGAGTGACTGTTTTTTGGTGCGGTTTATGGACTAGCGGCATCATCGGGCCGTACTTCTTCGAAAATTAGGTCAGCCAAGCAGTTACCGTGAATGGTGTTCGCTATCGTGAGATGATAACGGACTTTTTGTGGCCAGAAATTGAGGATATGGATCTAAACGATATGTGGTTCCAACAGGACGTTGCTACTTGCCACACAGCCATAGAAACAATGGCTCTTTTGCGCGAGAAATTCAATGGCCGTGTTATCTCTTGGTCGCCATGATCATGTGATTTGACATCATTGGACTTCTTTCTTTAGGGATATTTAAAAGAAAAAGTGTACGTCAATAAGCCAAGAACAATTCTAGAGCTAAAGGATAAGACAATTCGGCACATTAACGACATTGAACCTCAATTATGCCTAGATGACGATGCATCTATACAAATAAATAAAATTGAAGTGTCTGTTTGTAATGTCAAAATAACAGCTTTTTATCTAATGCATATGAAAGTATATAAGGTACCTATAAGAAAACATCTATTTTTAAAATTTTTGTCTGTCTGTCTGTTTGTTCCGTCTAATCTCCGAAACGGCTGAACCGATTTTGACGGGACTTTCACTGGCAGATAGCTGATGTTATAAGGAGTGACTTAGGCTACGTTGATTTTAGAAAAAAATTGGTTCCACGTAGACAAACACTTTTTAGTTAAAATCTACGCGGACGAAGTCGCAGGTAACAGCTAGTTGAAAATATGGAACATCGAGTAGAGGTTTGCCACCGAAGCTGTGGCGAGCATTTGGCCGATATTTTGTTTCACACATAATAATTGTCAGAGATCTTTCTATCATAATAAAAAAAATAAGGTAATTCTCTGAAAACTTTTTGTTTTATTTTCAATTAACATCGTGCGTTATGGTTGGACCACCCTTTAGTATTCTTGTTAACTCCTAACACAAGCTTAGGAGGCAGCTAAGCTTGTGTTAGGAGTGGGTTCACGTCACAGTGTAATGGGTAGGATTCGAACCTGCGACCTCTCGATCGCAAGTCCAATGCCTTATCCATTGGGCTACCGCCGCTTAAAGTTGAATAATTCGGTGTTTCATCTTGTTGATGAGATATTCTTATGAACAATGAGGGTCGATCCGAATCAATAACATGCATACCCACCGTGACTCTTTGAAATAATATCTATAGAATTAGCTAGTAGCCGCCTAGTGCGTAAGTAATAAGTGACTAACAGTTTATTTACATATTTATACGATAACTACACGAGTTCACAACATTATACATTGTAAATCATGATCATAACTCATTCGCGTATTTCCGTATCACGATTTTCTTGTACGTACTTATCGACTTTGATTATCCTTCATATAAATTTTAAATACAGAACGACAGTCTAGGCAGAATGTAATCTATGGAAAGCAGAGCAAAACCTTTTTAGTATTTATGTTTGTTTTAATATCTTTATCTACGAGAGATTAAAACATGCAGCAAAATTTAGGTCTAACTTTAATGATTAGAAAGTACCTCATACTATTTCAATGTTAAATCATATCGTACAAAACAGCACAATATGGTAATGTTAAAATTTTTACACATATGTTGTTTTGAACTTAAATTCAACCCTGCGATAAAATACACAGGCCTGCAAAATGAAGGTCATAACTTCCTCTCTGGAATTTGATAGCTGATTCTGGAGTATTTTGATGCGCTGATTACGAATATGTACTTAGTTTTTCTCCATCACCTCCTGATTTTTCAAAAAAGCTACAGATAGAAAATTGAGAAAAAAGACAAGTTTTCACTTAAAAAATTATATATTTAAAAAAGTACTTAATTTTTAACTTAAAAAACTATTAACACGTAATAACAACTTATTGCTGGGTTAAAATACACTTAAATTTTATTTGTGGAACCTGGTCCTTTTTTCCTGGAAGCTTCTGTTGTGCGATTTTCGCTTATATTTCCGGTTTGGATCATCACGCTTCAACAACCAACAATAGTCCGCCATCATGCTGACATTCCATCTTCCTTGATACCGGACTTCAAGCTCTTTTAAATCTTGGTGAAATCTTTCACCTTGTTCTTCGCTAACGGCTCCTAGATTTTCTGGGAAGTAATCAATGTGCGAATTCAGAAAATGAAGTTTAACGCTCATATTACAACCCATTACACCAAAATTCGTTATCATTTTGGCTACTATTTCTTTATAGTCCGAGCTTTTATTGTTCCCCAAAAAGTTTTTTACCACTTCCTTAAATGATTTCCACGCTTGTAACTCGACATCATTGAGTTTTTGATCAAATTTTTCCTCCGACATCAAATTTCTTATATCAGGGCCGACAAAAATTCCTTCTTTTAACTTAGCATCTGATAAAGATGGAAAAACTGAATGCAGATATTTGAAACCTTCCCCATCTTTATTTAAAGCCTTCACAAACTGCTTCATTATACCCAATTTGATGTGTAAAGGCGGCAGTAAAACTTTTTCTCTGGGAACCAAACTCTGTTTAAGCACGTTTTTGATTCCTGGGGTTAGTTCAGTTCTTGGAGGCCATTCCTTTTTGGTCCAATGATGTTGTTTATCCCGGCTATCCCATTCGCAAAGAAAGCACGGGTATTTTGTATAACCACCTTGTTGGCCGAGTAGCATGCTTATGATTTTCAAGTCTCCACACACCATCCAGCCGTGATGTTCGTAAGCTATAGTAGCTAAAAGCTTTTCCAAATTTTCATAACATTCCTTTAAATGGACAGAATGTGCAACAGGTAGTGAGGCATATGTATTCCCATTATGTAGAAGGACTGCTTTTAAACTTCTTTTTGAGGAGTCAATAAACAATCTCCACTCCTTAGGATTGTATTCAATGTCGAACATTTTCATCAAGCCAGGAATATCTTTACAGTACACCAAATCATGATCTTCAGCGAAGAATGGAAGGAAATATTTTTCTCTGTGACGGTACCATGAAAATGAAGTACCAGGTGCAAGCATATTTCTTTCTTTTAATCGTGATCCGAGGAGCTCAGCTGCATCTTTGGGGAGATTCAAATCTCTTGTCAAGTCGTTTAAATCTGACTGTGAAAAGAGCTGACACTCGTTAGAATCTACTTGAAATACAGGATCAGATTGGGATGCATTCTGTTCATTTGTATCATTAGCAGAATCTTCAATTTGTATAGCTGGATACGGGGGCTGCACCATTTCTGAATCTCCGAAAACTGCAGGCGTAACTGATGACACATTTGGATAGCTTATGTCACTTTTATTTTTAGAATTGTATCCAGTTATGTCACAACAACAAAAGTAGCAATCTTCAACATGGTTGTTAGGCTCTCTCCATAGCATGGGCGAAACGATTTTGAAGCTATTTTTCTGTCCTTTTGACCACTTGCGAAGTTCAAGTAAACAAGTCGAACAAACTTTTTGAGGTGTCCAAGTTTTGTCTTGGTTACTTATAGAATGTCCAAAATAACTTTTGTAAATATTTTTCACATAGTCTGTAATGTTGTTTCGTTGTTTTATCACCATGAATTTCCCGCAAATATAACAAAAACAATTCGAAGAGTTTAAACAACTTCGCGACGACATTTTAAAGTTTAGGTTGCAAGATGCGCACTTCGACTGTTGGTTTTCTAATTCAGAGTAGGTACTTATACAAAAAAAACCTTTTGTTTTCTTCATTACACCCTTTTTGAACAACATTAACAACAATTAGGCAATATCACCTAAACATCGTGTATTAATGAGCTCATTACTAAATGAAGCCAAAATGACCCGTTTTCGAAATGGTTAATGCGAATTACTTACACTTATTATGTAGTAATTAACAAATTACTGATTTGCATTCATTTCTATGTCGTCTTAAACTAATTAAATGCAATAAAAATTAAGCTGAAGTAATTAAGTGACGTTTTATAGATTTTAAAATGTATGCGCTCAGACATTTTTAGTTAAAATCTTAAATATTCAATATCAAAGAATCCTGACGTGATAGAATTTTTTTATTATTTTTCTCGTAATCAGCACATTAGAAACTATAGAAAACGTTAATCAGATCTCAGAGAGGAAAACCATTGCAGACCTGTGATATTTGTGATGTCATTATTTGGTTATTCTCCTACTAAGGCTTAGTGTACTCTCAAAGTAACAACCGTCACTACACACACTAATAATAATTAGATGAGGTTTCAAAATGTTTGAGATGTATCGTTATCAATGTAACATAATATCAAATGTAACTAAAAAAAAGCTAAATTGTCATATAGATTACGCGAATCTTGTCATATAATAATAAATTATTATTAATCTTGCCATATGGTCTGTTTAAAATAGTTTATCTTTAAAATTAATCAATATTTACTTCGAACACAGTAAACTGCCTAGATGTTAGGATTGACATAATATATGAAGCAAGTGGTACAGAAAATTTGGGTATACGTTGATCTTAACATAATATAACTTAATATTTATAATCACATCAGCCTGCACTGAGCCTGCAGTTCTTTGCCAGTATCTTCACTACACTAAAAATGCCTGTAAAACTTACTACGTAAGAGATTCGACTCACAGCGCCATTTTTAATAATATGCGATGCGCCTGCGCACATTTAATTCGTATAAGTAACGTAGTCATGGATATCACTTAACGTAAATTAGACATTTTTACAAAACATACATTCTTTATGTTGATTTCATCGTAAGCGTTGCCTGAGCTGATGTGCCAATTAAGAGTAAGGTGTAGGGAATATAATTAAATTAACATATTTCAATATCTCACGCAATAGCCGTCAGCTCGTTGAAGAATTTGAATGCGATTGTGACTGTTGGTTTGCAATATACACATGTTCGGAATCGCACATTCTAGTAATTTTTGATGAACAGCACACATTAAGTTGCTAAATAAATTGGCTACTATCGTGAATGCCATTAGGGTTTTTAGTTTTTACTACTTAAGACATTCGACACTATTCTGCTCCAACACAAAAATGTGGGCCAGCAAAGAAGCATTTTGTCGATTAGATTTTACCGTTTCGCCCAGCAATGCCGATCCAAATTTGTGTACATTAACCCATTGCTTATCTTCGTATCGCATATTCGCTTATATACCTACCGGTCTTCCTGGACCGGGAGACTGGGTCGGGATTAGTAGCAGAACGCCTTCACATGATCATGAGTTCTTCCATGAGGTAATCGGGGTTGTCACTGACGTGTGTGATGAACCGTTCGACGGAGTCGTAGAAGTGTTTTAGGAGAGCGGGGTCGGGCTCACCGGTGGGGGTAGTGGAAGTTGTGAGGGTAGCGGGAGTTGTGAGGGTAGTGGGAGTTGTGAGGGTAGCGGGAGTGGGGGGAGTGTTGTTCCCGGTGAGGTCTCGGAGTAGCGCGGTGACCGCGGCGGGTAACACGTAGCGGCGGAACGGCACCACCTGTTGTACGATGTCGCTCTCCAATGAGTTGTATCTGTAAACGTAAACATATTATATATTTGAGCGATTGTGTTCTATTTTTAAGCGGCTTCAAAAAAAGAAGATGGTTTGACTGTATGTTCGTTACGCGATTACTCTGCCAATTATAAATTGATTTTTATTATTCATTTTTGTTTGGTAGGTCATACTTCAGATGTGGTCCCTTAGCATACATTCATACATAGATTCACGCCTGTTTCCCAGAGGAGTAGGCAGAGACTACGGATTTCCATTTGCTACGATCCTGACACACTTCTCTGGCTTCATTCACATTCATCACATTCCTCATACACGCCCGTCGGTTCAAGGAGCTCTTAACCTGGCCTTTGTCCAGAACCAGTGGCGTAGCTATCGGAGGGCTAGGCGGTGCCATGCACCGGGGCCCTCAAGCTCAGGGGGCCCTCGGAACCTGACCAGCAAAACCTCAAACATTCTAAAATTTCTCCCATCCTAAGAATATAAACATAACAGATAGCAACACGAGTTTAACTGTGGCAACTTCAGTTGAAAGAAATTCATAACTTGTAGGGAATTCCCCTGAATTCTTTCTGTTGTTGTGTGCGTTACGATTGCTCCGCCAAGTTATACAAACAGAAAACAACTTCGCCAGAAAAATTTTCGAAATTTGTCAAAATCGAAGGGAACAAACTAAAAATTTGTCAAAGTAGAAATAAAGAAGTTATATGGGTTTAAAGTTGGCCGCGCGAACGTAACGTCCACGATTGCGCGGCCATGGAGATCTCAGCTACTGCTTGGATTAGAGATCTAATTCTTTTTGTCAATTGAAGACTGAATTTGTCAAAAATTGTCGAAAAAAGAATTACAAGCTTTAGATCAATATTTTACGAGTTATTCACCTTGGAAGTTATGGCCGCGCAATCGTGCTCTTGTTGTTTCTTTATTGTTGATTATTTCTTTAAATTTTAAGGCTTCATACAGTAAAACTGTTACAAGAAGAAAGGTCTTAATTTGTCAAAACTAAGGAAAGCAACAAATACTACCAAAGTTTACTAAAACAGACGAAATCAGTCCAAAACAAAAAGTACGTGGCCGCGCGGTCGAAACGTTACTTCGTAGGTATTTCGGATATACATAGGATTTCGGTGTGAACTTCCATTTATTCGACATATTAACCTCATTAGAATGACATATCGTTGTACCCTCAGAACAGTTTTAAACGCGTGTAATTTCAAAAATAATGTGATCTCAAACAATGTTCGTGCAGGGTAACCATAATTTCGATTATTATTACGATATCAGGAAATATTTCTAATTAAAAACTTTGTTTGTTTCAATAATTCGATATGTTTATTCATCACAGCTTGCAAAATTAACATCATATAAAATTACAAAAAATCAACAAATAAAATAAAATTCTCTAAAAACCTTTATTTTAATGAAATATTTATTATTTGGAACGGGATTGAAAAAAAACAGGATAAAACAAAGGAAAGAAAAAGACAAACACCAAGAAATAAATCTTGCTAAAACAAAAATCTAATGTAAGGGAAACGTTTTCAAACGACTGTGTTTTTAGAAATACCTTCGTATGTTGAAAACTGGAGAGACGAAGGTGTCTCTACAAGTGAACGATCCTATAAATATGTTTCACTCTGAATATAATTATTGTTATTATTTTTAGTTTATTTATAGTCAGTAAAATATGGTATAATGGGTGCAACACCTTGACGATATGATTTGTAAAATACTGAAATTATATTTTATTTAATTGGCAATTTAAAAGAGTGGCCGTGAGTTTCTTGCAATTTTCTTCTCACAGGATCAATCCTTTGCCTGAACCTAGCAACTAACCTAAATGCAGCTTCAGTAACTTAGTAAACTCACTAACCTATAGGTATATTTTGACGTTCATAAGTGTTACTTTGTGACATAAAGGAATAAACGATTTTTGACTTTGACGAAAATGGTAATTTAACAATTTTCTTTACAAAATATAACATTAAGACATACATGTATATTTAACTCCCGTTTTATTTTTGCTAGTCCTCGAATATAAAGAAAATACTTACATACCTACGCGATATATTTAACAATAATAATTGAAGGAATAACAAAGAAATAGCGGTTTTAAAAATCTTATGCTGTTCTGATAACTATGTTGAAACAAACAGACTGCAAATAAAAATTGCTTCAAAATACTTTAAATAAGCGATATAATTTTGACTGTAACGCTGCGCGCTGCATTTATTTATGAACACATCATAAGTGACACTATTTTCGGCGCTAGTTCCATTACTAATTGTTCAAATAGTACGCGTATGAATTCGGACCCATCAGAGAGGAAACACGTATTCCTACCTTTTTTAGATTTAATAAACATTTTTCAATTACCACGTTGGAAGGGGCTATTCTTATTCATGATTAAGAAAATATACGATGCACAAAATGCAATGAATTAGTTGAATTTGCTTATAAATTATAAAAATAGTAACATTTGATTTAAATGGCACACAAATGACGTTGTTACATGACATAGGTATATCTAAATATTATAGTTAAACAAAATGTTTTCTTTTTCTTTTTCAAAAAAGATTACCCTTTTATTGGTTGTTTTAGCTCTAGCTAAGCTAGAATGCTTGTATTAGGAGAGGGTTCACGTCAGTTGTGCAATGGGTGGGATGCGAACCAGCGACCTCTCAATCGCAAGTTCAATGCCTTATCCATTGGGCTACCGCCATTTATATATTGTTAGATGCTATTGAATCTATTCCTCCAATCCTTGGAACAATAGCTCACTACAAGTGTTAGTTTTCAAGAAAAGCCGGGCTATTTTGCTACGATGACAACAAAAGTAAATTATCTAAATGTTAAAAAGTCTCTGTTTGCATCGATTTTCTCCAAAGATATTGTATAATAGTTCTCACATATGCTTTATAAAGTTGTAACTAAAATATTATTTGTATTATTTGATTGGTTGATTTTTGTAAGTACCTATAGATTTTTAATTTTTATAAAATTGGTTCTGTACCTAGATGTTTTTAAAGAATTTTATTTTATTTGTTGATTTTTTTAATCTTTATCTTATTTCATTTATTTTTATTTTATTTTAACATTTTAGGAAAACTTACAGCTAAAATACATTATTAACATAATACTAATAAGGTGTCGAGCGTCAAGGCCAATTAAAAGTTTTCACTGATAAAATTATGTTTGTTAGTTTTGCAAGCTATGATGAATAAACATATCAAATTATTGAAACGTATTTCTTTTTATTTAGTAATAATACATTTTGCAGATTGAGCTACACGTTGTCTAATATAATTGCTGGTCTCCAGTTAGAAATATTTCCAAATAAAATTGAAATTATGGTTACCCTGTACTACGTTGTTTGAGATCACATTACTTTTGAAATTACACGCGTTGAAAACTGTTCTTAGGGTAAAACGATATGTCATTCTAATGAGGTCAATATGTCGAATAAATGGATGTGTACACCGAAATCCTAGCAGTTATCGATAATGAGATATTAACCTACGAAGTAACGTTTCGACCGCGCGGCCACGTACTTTTTGTTTTGGACTGATTTCGTCTGTTTTAGTAAACTTTGGTAGTATTTGTTGCTTTCCTTAGTTTTGACAAATTAAGACCTTTCTTCTTGTAACAGTTTTACTGTATGAAGCCTTAAAATTTAAAGAAATAATCAACAATAAAGAAACAACAAGAGCACGATTGCGCGGCCATAACTTCCAAGGTGAATAATTCGTAAAATATTGATCTAAAGCTTGTAATTCTTTTTTCGACAATTTTTGACAAATTCAGTCTTCAATTGACAAAAAGAATTAGATCTCTAATCCAAGCAGTAGCTGAGATCTCCATGGCCGCGCAATCGTGGACGTTACGTTTGCGCGGCCAACTTTGAACCTTATAACTTTTTTATTTCTACTTTGACAAATTTTTAGTGTTCCCTTCGATTTTGACAAATTTCGAAAATTTTTCTGGCGAAGTTTTTTCTGTTTGTATAACTTGGCGGAGCAATCGTAACGCACACTAAAGAACTGCTGTTCTGGAAGACGTCTGTCTGAATGTAATAAGTCGCTTTGCTTTGCTGTACCCTGTAGTGCAAGATAAAGAGCTGATGATAAAGTAGCTTTACACCTTTAAAATATTTATATATATTCATCAGTTTAAATAGGGCCCCAATAGTTATTTTGCACCAGGGCCTTTGGTTACCTAGCTACGCCACTGTCCAGAACGTCTCCGATCTGATCGAGAAACGTTCGCCTAGGTTTTCCTCTTGCGTCTGTTCCATTCATACTAGCCTTATAAAGTTTCTTAGCCAGTCTTTCCTCGTCCATTCTTTCTATATGTCCAAACCAGCTTAACATACCCTTGTCCCATAGCAATTTTAATAAAATAAATGATTCAGTGCTTTTTGAAAAATCGTTGTAAAAGTCTGTTATATCTGATTAAATCTATATCTATCTTTCTTAAAGACAAGGTTCTAAACAAGCATTACAGTGTGTCAAAACGATTTTAGAATCAAATTGAAGATTTTTTTACATATTCTTCTTTTTCCCTTGTGACGGTAGTGTAATTATGCTTGTCTATCTATTTATGTTTGATATTAACACTTACGTGGCTAGATAGTACTTGCTGTAATCATGGTGTTCGGAGACAGTCTCCGAAATAAGTCTGAGAGCCAACAGCAACAACTGGTCACCGTACTGCGGGCAGCGGTACATCGCGCGGCGCCCCAACAGTGGCTCTTGTACTGGAAAAGTTATAAAATACCTTATTAGTGCTGGTATATAGTTTATGCCGATAGATGACACCTGGTTTCGATTGCATGGTCAGGCAAGGTGTCATTGAGGTTTAATAGGTAAGTAAATTAAAATAAGGATTTCTTTATATAGACCCTTCGAAGATGAAATGAAGTAAAAGCCAAAATACATTTCCTGGAAAAATAAAAAAGTAACTTATTTTTACTTTTCTCTTCACTATTTTGTTTCGAATGCTATATAATAAAACAACTAAAATAGCTGAGTATGGTTTTTAGCTCTTTATGTTTTATAATTATGAAATTATATATTTTATAACATTTACATTTACAACATTATTATTAAAAATAATAATGTTGTAAATGTAAATGTTATAAAATATATAATATATGTGTATATAATAATATAAAATATATAATATATGTGTTTAAGCTGTAATATTTTCGGAGTCGTAAAACCATTTTTTATTGGGAATATTAACATTTTAAATACATAAGCCGATGCAGTTTGAAAAACTGAATAGGATTACATCAATAATTCATTCGATGTGAATATATCACAAAAAATACATTTTTAGTTTAGTTGTAAATGATTGGTTGTTGATAAATATAAGACTAGTTCATTTTTAAGATTGTTTTCTTTTTAAATTTAGATTCAGTTTTAAATAAAAATAAGTGGTAGAAATATTAAAACAAGTTATTTTGAACTGATTTCATCTTAAACGCATTTTAACCAATAACCCGGTTTCTGACCTGAAATATCGAAAATAAAAACCCGATTTTATATTGGCTCAGATTTGCATTATCTATTTTACACGTAATTGATTAACAAACATATTACTCACTAATAAATTATTAAGCCACTTTATCCAAAAGAAAAATGTTTTATATGTCATTATTAGTGTCATTAAACTATGATCCACTGGGGCCAAGAGAGCACAGTACTCATCATACACGTGAGTAAAAACCCCGGCGACAGCGAGTATAATATATTTTTATTAATAAATAAAGTATTGTAATTAATCTTTTATAATATTACAATAAATGACGTGTCTCAAATTGTTCAGTGGCTCTTCGTTCATTTACTGTAACCACAGAGGGATTAGGTACTTCTTGTTATTAATAATTCTAATACAATAATGACTAAAATTATGAATAATATGAAAATGTGTCTGGAATTAGCAAATTAAGTATTTTAGAAAAGGAAACGATAGGGTTGGTATGTATTTTAGCTATTCTTCGCCAGCTATATTTTTTTGTTTAAATAGGGACCGAGCCTATGGTCTCTAATATGACTTTCCAAATGCTACTGAGAATTGCCTCCAAAACGTCTAAAGTCCTAATAACATTTAACCTAATGGGGCATTTAAACTTATGATATAATCGATAACTTATGCCAAGGGACTAACGAGGTAGGTGTTATTGATACGATATTCTTCGTTAACTAAAAAAACACCGCGACAGCCAAAATCTATCGCCGCCACTTGGCAGTTCCTGGTTGATACATACCAATGTATCGACCTTCATCACGTCGTCTGAGGCGAGCTCATGCTTACAATATATTCATCCTCATGCTGTAAACATTAATACATTTGCAAGTACCGACTTCCAAGTCGAATATTATGAAGAAATAATACACGGACGGCGTAGTTTTTATGTGGCGACCACAAGTCACTATCATTACGCCGAGTGCTGTGCGTTCGAGAATGCATGAAAAAATTGCTTGACACACAAATGTTTGCTTTGAGTCTGGCTGTTCTTTAAGTCGGTTGTTTAAACATATGTGGTGTTATGTCCTGTATATAATCACATAGGACACGACAAAGGAGTTACAGGTAGCATGAGAGACGTTTTTTTTTTATAAGAATTCACAATGTTCTGCATGCACTGCGTTCTGACCTGCAAAATACAATAAGAAATATACATACAGTTAAGGTTGCTCTGGTTCAAGTTGGTCGCGAAGAGCGCCTGCGTGGCGGGCGACTGCAGCAGCACGACGCGCGTGTGCGCGTCTAGCATCGTGTGACGTAGCCAAGCGCTCGGCGCCGGCGCCGCAAGCGACAACACCTCCGGAGAGAACAGGTCCAGCACCTGCAACACCAACACACACTTACTATTATTATATCGCAACAGGTTAATTTATTAAACTGTTCATCATCATTAACTCAGCCGAAAGTCGTCCACTGCTGGACATAGGCCTCCCTCAAGGTTTTCCTCACAGACCGGTCTTGGGTCACCCACATCCAATCGCTTTCTGTGACCCTTACCAGGTCGTCGTTACTGTACTTTAATTGAATCCGCTAGGGCCACTTATTGTGTATTATCTATAGGCTATGCATAAACACGAATATTTTTCCATTGTTGTTAAGTAGTAACTACGCCATACACCTGTGATAATAGTTGTATGTAATGTGTAGTAAATAAAATAAAATATTCCAGCGATGAGCGAACATAGATTAAATATCCGAATGGCTCAAATGATTCGAATTCGTACATTCTAAATGCGAGTTTGATTTTGTTTGTTGCGGTTTCATGCCTTTCTTCATCAATCATCATGAAATTTTGCCGTTGTCAGGGGAACAGAAATTGACCCAAAAGGTACCTTTCATTCAGAAATAAAGTACTGTTCTAAAAAGCTAGTGCATTCATAATATTCATCGTTATTCGAATACATTTACTCTTTCCTACCTGATCAGCAATAACAAAAGGTGGTTGTAGTTCGCACTGTGATTTGGAATGAGATATAGTATGATTTCTATTGGCAACTAAATTTATTATTCACGCACACTAGTATATATTGAACTTGGTACATCATTAATGAATAAAATGGAATTGTATGAAATAGCTTCAACATAAGCCGCCCACCAAAGAAACTGGTTCTTTATTACTAAATTTTAATTAGCTTAAAAATTTGTAAAGTTTAATAGTAATAGTAGTGTAACAGTTTTCAAAAATTTTGTAATAAAGTGTCAAATAAACAACGCGATAAAATCCGTATATAGTAGTTTAATTTCAATGAATAACATTCGCGTAAACAGAAGACAATACTATAAAAATATATCTCCAATTTTGAATTTTTCGTCGCGTTTCAGCCCGTTAGGCCTGTGTTGAAGTCTAGTCAAATACTCGTTTTGCCATCGCATCCAGAAGTTGTTCACTAATTTTCTAGTATATTACCAGCGTGTTAGATTGCTCATTTTGACATCGTTCATAGTTGAATCTTGTATTATAACTGGTGGTTTACTTATTAAAAAATGACCAGGTGTTAGTGGCTGCATGTTGTCGATGTCCATTGGGCATAATGGTCGGGAGTTCAAACAGGTCTCAATTTCACAAAGTACCGTTGTTATCTCTTCGAATGTCAGATTGGTAGTGAGTAAGATACAGTCATAGATAATACACTACAGATCATTGAGGGTACAGTCGCCAAATATCGTCCCCATTTTGTAAAAAAAATTATAGACAAAAAAATATTATAGGTAAAATGATAAGTAAAACGTTAAACATTAGGTTTAATACTCCTTTATTCTCAAGATTGATAAAAACTCGTTAATTTTATTACAAATTTCATAAAGATAGTTTTAACAAAAAAGTAGAATTTCTAAAATATTTTTTTGGTCTCCTAATTCCATCCCCCCGGATGGGCTAGTCCTGATCTCTATAACCTATTCAGTCGTTTATTAATTTGTGCCCAACAACTATACTGCACATTGCCGGAGCCGTCGGCACAGGTTGTTTGCGCAGACGGTGTGTCACACAGTCGCCATAGCCGAGTCTCCAGTGTGTCACACTTTAGAAGTGCTTAACGCCCTCCTGGTTGACAACCCTGAGTGTGATATTTTTGCTGACAGATGGAATGAAATTATAAGAGTATGCCTGGTGTTCTGCGAGAAAAAGTATGCGAGAGAATCTACGGTGCCGTATTAGTTATTAATCTATACTAATATTATAAAGCCGAAGAGTTTGTTTGTCTGTTTGTTTGTTTGCTTGAACGCGCTAATCTCAGGAACTACTGGTCCGATTTAAAAATTCTTTCAGTGTTAGATAGCCCATTTATCGAGGAAGGCTATAGGCTATCTATACACGCGGCAGCGTGTCAAGCCTAGTTCAAGCAAAGGAACTGGCTAGCCAGCGCCGAGTGTAATATTACACGAACCACTTGGTGCCACTTTTGACCCTTCTATAACTCAAAACCTCTTTAACGTAAACACATAAAACTAAGTGTGTTTAATTATATCCATAAGGACATCTAGAAGCCCAAATTTCATGAATCTAACTCAAACGGTTATAAAGATATGAAGGTCAAAAAGTCGTAAATTTTAGCACTGACTGACTGACTGACATATAGTACCTAAATCTAACCTACTTCCAGATAACCTAGAAGGATGAAATTTGGAATCCAGCTTGGTAATTGAGTGTAAGCGTAGGAAAAAATCTAAAAAAAAAAAAAATTAAAGATAGGCGGCCCCATACATAAAAAAAAAGTTTTAGTTTTAGCGTTGGAACCGTTACAAACAGATATTTGAAACTATCCTAATATATGAATTATTATATTTGCTATAAACAGAAATATAAAAATAAAGTTAAGTCAAAAAATAAGTGGTGTCCCCATACAAAAAACTTGTAATACGCGCTAAACAACCGGCCAACGGTGTGTCGTCGGCGGCGCGCGGCACCACATAATTATACACAGAACAGAAGTAAATCTACATAAAAGGGCTCCCGAGCAACACATAAACAGTTATTTATTGTTTTATTACATTTATGTTCATCCTGCTTCTTTCTCAACGATGAATTAAATGATTCATAAAATAGAACACCATGCAGCGGAAACGCAAGAAAAAACATTAAATCTCAATACCTGCCTAGTTTTCTTTACAAAAAGTAATGATTACTTCTTTGCAAAAAGTTAGATCTCCATTCTTTTTGCGGCGAAGCCCACAGCCAAGCATAATTTTTATATTGAACTTGGCTCTCCTTTTTTACATTTATGTTTTTGGTGGGATATATCATCACGCTAAGTTCAATAGGAGCGGAGCACCAATGAAGAATGTTTCAAAATCGGACGGTTTTTTTTTTCTTTTTGAGAGCTTCCACTGCGTGCGCTGCGTAAACAGTTAAGTTTCGCAAAAATAACTTGAATTTACAACGATTCTGTATCTTCAAGTATACTCAAGGCTTGATCTGCTTGGGACGTCATCGCTAAGTCGTGAAGTTATATTCAAATGTTTATCTAATTACGGCGATTAATAACATCAATAACAATGTAATAAACTGTGCTAATCTATTTGCGAAACAACTTCGCTCGATGCTTAGGAATGTGGGGTCCTATTGTTCTCGCGGCCGTAGCGCAGGTAGCCGGTCCGTCGCGTCGATGTTTATAGATAATCCTGTTCGATATTCGACCATATTAGCCCAAGAGCCTACGACGCGACGCGCGACGGCCAGAACTTCGTTATTTTATAAAAGGTGAAAGTTTTTCTATGCATGTCCCTAACACAGGTACGAATGATCAGCGAGTATGGAGTTTGGATTGTGGTTACTTGGGTAGGTAGTAAAGGTGTATAAAATAGTACCTCAAATTCGTTAAAGTATTGTGGCGTATGTATATACGCACAATCAACATAAGTTTATTAGGAACCTGGAATCGAACGGAGCATTATAGGTCAAGCCGCGCCAAAACCAAGCGACGCACGAAGGCGATGGAACGGAGCATCATACGTCTAACCGCAACGAAGTCAACTGAAGAACTAAGCGACGCGCGAAGAGGCCATCTGTTTTTATAGTGCCAGTAATTATGCGCTTGGACACACGCCCAAGAATTCCTCGTATTTTGTTTACTTTTCCCTGATTGGTGTAAATAATTTTTGTAGACATTAGTACTAGCATTACTTGTATGTACAATATACGGGATATAACAAGGCGCAAAAAAGTGAAAATATATTCTCAGTTGAATCAGTCTACGCGTTTCATTATAACCCTAACGGTTACCAGCTACGGACCTGGCTTATGCTCGCCGGCTGGTAATGTGTTAAAGTGTAAAGCTCGATTTTTTTATATTTCTTTTGAATAACATTAGAAATCACGACATCCATTGCCAGACACCCCTTAACTTTAATAAATTATAAATATACTTTCGTTATAGTATTAAGGCTGAATTTTACCTATACATAATAATATGTTACTTAGGGACCTATAAAACAAGTGAGAATGTGTAACGACAACGAATTGCCGTAAATCTTAGAGTTCGAAAAAATGGTTCAAGTAATATGCAAAGGTCACGTGATACCACGTTGAGGTCAGAGGTCAAAGGTCATAGTCATTTCAATTACCGAAAGGCGAGGTAAAAGTAAGAAATTAATCACATTTATCAGTGATTATAAATAATTTAACCTCGGTACCTACCGATTAAAGTAATGCATTTTTAAATAACCTAAGCTAAGCGTCTTTCTGTTCGATCGAGCAGAGGTGAGGACGGAGGTGAGAGCGATGTGCGGGATGTGCGGGAGTGGCGCCGGGTAACGGCAGCCACGCGTCATGCAGCGCACAGCTGCAGCCACGAGTCTAATATGATTGTATAATTTTTATTTCATCTGTTTTTGTTTGATTCAAGCAAAACCAAATAAACGATTTGCATGTAGGTCATGCCAATCTTTTATTTCGTTTGGTAAAAAATAAAAATTATTTTTCTTTTAGTAATTGTAAGAATTGTGGTATTATAAATAAATATCTACTGCACAAATAACTTCGAGTCTTATTTTATTACTTTTACCGACGAGAGGTGTGAATTATTAAAAACAACTGGTAAAAGTGATGCAGCTAATAACATAGTCAGCTTTAGACTTAGTACAAAAATATATAGTACTAGATGTGCCCGCGGTTTCACCCGTGTTTATGGTTACTGCGCGGCTCCCGTGGCCTGTAGCGTGATGTTATATAGCCTATGGCCTTCCTCGATAAATAGGCTATCCAACACTAAAATAAATTTCAAACGAACCAATAGTTCCTGAGATTAGCGCGTTCAAACAAACAAATAAACTCTTCAGCTTTATAATATTAGTATAGACTAGCTGTTACCTGCGACTTCGTCCGCGTAGATTTTAAATAAAAAGTGTTTATCTCCGCGGAACCCTATTTTTTTCTAAAATCAAAGTAGCCTATGTTATTCCTTATAACATCAGCTATCTGCCAGTGAAAGTCCCGTCAAAATCGGTTCAGCCGTTTCGGAGATTACCCGGAACAAACAGACAGACAGACAAAAATTTTAAAAACATATGTTTTCGTATAGGTACCTTATATACTTTTATATGCATTAGATAAAAAGCTGTTATTTTGACATTACAAAGAGACACTTCAATTTTATTTATTTGTTGTATAGATGACATCAGGCCTGTAATAAACTTTCCCAGTGCTGGTTACGGGCCTCTTCCTCTTCGATTTATGGAAGGCCATTATCGAAATAGCTACTACACGAACAATTCAATTTTATTATCATAATAGTACCTACTATATTGTTTTACAAACTATGAAGTTGCGGTTGGTTTTACCAAAGAGGACGAAACATGCATTATTTTAATTATTTTTAAGCTTAATTAAAACATGTACATGTTAAAATATAGTTATATAGATAGCTTATCAGTTATTACAAACTACAACGTTAACTAAAAACCCTATTATTATGATTAGTTAATATATTTAGTTTAAATAAAAACTCGTGTACCTAAAGTGTTCTTTTAGAATGTTAGTTACAATAAATGGTATGCTTTAGATACTCGCGGACAACGCCATTCGACTCAGCATAGTCGATATACCCCCGAAATGACGATGACCTTTGACCTCATGGTCACGTGATACCATCTTACAACTCAAGAACCGTAAGAGCTAGAGACTCGCGGTCAACGCCATTCTACTCAGCATAGTCGATATACCCCCGAAATGACTGACATTTGACCTCTGACCTCAAGGTCACGTGATACGATTTTTTCGAACTCTAAGATTTACAGATATTGATGGCCGTTTCTTACTTGTTTGTTACGATTCAATATAATTGAATGTACCTCCTGGATTATTCCGCTGACTATTTTTTGTAGGTTTCATTAGTCATATATATTCACTCACAGGCACAATTAACCGCCCACCTTGTATTTCTTTCAATTTTCAGAAATTGTTAAACTTAGACCACATTTTATGAAAGGTACGTAAAAAAACTACCATTATCGAAAAAGGCCTAGCCCTAGCTGCACCAGTTGCATCGACTGACATTTTTTACAGTCACAAACAATGAGCAAACACTACAATCTCAAATTAAACAATATTCGCACACTATGGCAGAACAGAACAGGAAATGTTAACACGGTAACACAACTGCGACAATTTCAAACGACGACTAAAATCCAAAAAAACACGGGAACAAAAATGGAGTACCTAAAACATTAATTTGTAAAGCTATAGCAGTATGCCTCGGTGCCACAGCGATAGTAAACGCGACTACTGTGTATGAGATCTCGGGTTCAATTACCGGGTCGCGTATATAGAAAAGCTACTTCAGTACGTCTCCGCTGAACTGAATTAGCATTTTCTAACGATATACACGCGTAAATGCTGCTCTAACACGTCTCAGAAGGTGATGTACTGCAGTAGGAAAATAAATAAAATTTGCATACACCTTTTCATGGGAACAGAAAAGGACTTAGGATACTTTTTATCCAGGAAAAATACTGTTTATAACCTAACCTATCCTACAGTTACGCGAGCGAAGCCGTGGGCAAAATCTAGTATTAAAATAATAATTATTATACAAGCTGAAAAAGGCAGGCAGCAGTGAAGGTAGTAGTTACTTGAGAATGTGCCTGTCTACTGTAATCTGACCATTTTGAACACGGTTTCTGATACCGATAGGTCTCTTTAGAGTTATGGAGAAAAAGGCCAAAGAAAAGATGGTTAGATTGTGTGAGAATTGATATGAAAGACGGGATAAAGACTGATAGGGATATATGAAAAAGATATACTGCGCTGACCCTACTTAAATTGAGATCAGTTTGAGAAAAAGATGAAATGTAAAAACATAGATAATTAGTTTGACCTGTCTCTTAGTTGATAACAGATCGAACTCTTTTTGTTTGTCCCCGTGGAGTCTGATAGAATGAATAATTTGCGAACGCAGACAAGTTTTAAAACTGTCCTACGTCCGCTGAGATAGTTGTTTGGACATAGTCTACCTTGCTTTCTAAAGGTGCTGAGAGACTTGAGCATTCACACGTAACAGAACATCGAACCTTCACCGTTTTTTAATTGTCAAACTGAACAACGAACAGAGCCAAGCATAGAGCCATACATCGCTACGAACATTTTCACGATCATTCTAGCGAACGCTCTAGCCAATGGTCGTCAAAAAATATTCTTCACGAAGAAGTCAGACGGATGGCTCGGTTCGGCAAAAAGCTTGAAGCAAATTGACTGTCCTTTCGCTAGAATGATCGCTAAAACGCTCCCATTTATTTTCCTGTAATGTAACGGCATAGTGATTATTGTAACCGACTGCCACGCCTTAGGTCGCGGGTTCGATTTCCGCACAAGTCAAACATTTGTGTGCATGAACATGGATGTTTGTCTTGGTCTGGGCGTTTCTATGTATAATAGGTATATATTTACAAAAAAAAGTATATATGTATGTTTAGGATATTGTCTAGTAGCACAAGCTCTGCTTAGTATGGGCTAGATGGTATTGTGTATGTGATAGAATAATAATAATTCGCTAGAATGCTCATTAAAAGTGAATGCCCAAGTCTATCAGCACCTTAAGAGGCACGTGGTTTATACTAACCTGCTATGCGACTTGTAGATTTTCTAAAGTTAACTACTTTTAGACTTGCTTTTCCTAATTATGTTTGTATTACCGTTAATGCGAACAATAAATAAGTATTTAATATACAAAACTTCGCACATAGGTAAGTCATAACATAATGTTTACCATAGTAATGCTTGACGTTTTGACCAGCTTACAATAGCCGTGGTCACAAGTGGCCGTAGTGACTGGTTGGGCGAAGTCATGTCTCCGTTTGTGAGGTATTAACATCTTCTTACACTCTCACTATTCGCATATTTTTATTTGACCATATACTGCCACACACTACACTCATGGTATTCCTATTCCGTATGTTAGCCGACGTGTCCGTGTTCTGTCATTTACCCGACTGTACAAATAAGCGAAGTTGCGTATTAGATGGATGGATACTGGATTTCACGTCGCGGATATTTTAAAACGGATTATGTTTAACTTATCACCAGATATAGTAAAACAAAATTTTTACAAAAAAGAAAACCGACTTCAATAAGGAATATTCTAAAACTTAAAATGCACTAAAAATTTAATAAATAATTGCATATTTTTGTGAATAATTAAATTATTGTTTTTAATGGAGTCGGTGTCAGCTAAGGTAAGTTTGTAACTAATTAAACATGAGATGTCTTACTATAATCATAACATAACATTGGCATACACATAGACGCAGCACGCGGCGCGGACGGCTGACACCGACTCCAAAAATAACAATAATTTAATTATTCACAAGAATATGCAATTATTTATTAACTTTTTAGTGCATTTTAAGTTTTAGAATATTCTTTATTGAAGTCGGTTTTCTGTTTTGTTAAAATTTTGTTTATTTTTCGGTTTTTAGTGAACCTTGCCAAAAATTAGAACATCATCAATGTAGCCAAATACACATTATTAAGGATAACTCGAAAACGAATGGTCAAATCTTGATCAAAATTAAATGGGACCACACGGGAAGCACCAGTTTTCAAATAAAAAAAGAATCATCAAAATCGGTTCACCCAGTCGAAAGTTATGAGGTAACAAACTTAAAAAAAAATACAGTGGAATTGAGAAACTCCTCCTTTTTTTGAAGTCGGTTAAAAATATAACAGTCATAAATAGTAAATGATCACCAAATTGCACAGCAAAATATATCTAAGGAGATCAAAATAACATGTACATACCTACTTATGTTGATCTCTTTTTTGGGTGGGTTTAAGAAGGAACCTAACATAACCTAACCCTTCCGAGACATTGGTCGCAATGTCGCGCCGCACGAAAACGTTCGTCTATTACACCGACGAAAGCAACGACGCGACAGGAAATCTGATCAAAAGGGCTACAACATCTTCCGCCAAAAACATCCTGGACTATAATCTCAAAATGGCCATAAAACATCGTGATCACCAGACCATAGAGAAATTGACAACACTATCCAGAGAAGTCAGAGGAAATCCAGGACTCCAAAGCGTGACAAGCCCTGAGATCCAGATTACCAGCGGGAAACCTGAGTCAAAATAGCGGCAAAATAAATGACAAACACCAAACTAGAAATAACAAACCGGATACGACAAACAAAGGAAAATACAAACACAAAACACTTGGCAAACCAACTGACAGACAACAAAACGGACAAGACACCACCAAGGCCAGAGGCCCAACGCTTCGAGATACCTTAAAGGCAAGAAACTCAACAATGACAACATCAAGGCAGAGGCCAAATGAAACACTACTATTGACAATCAACAGACCATATACTCAATCATGACAAATCAAGGCAGAAGGCCCAACCACCCACGACGGCAAGAGGACAACGTGACAGCTCCCTCCTCAACGGCAAGACGCCCAACAAAACGGCCTTCAGCCCAACAAATCAGGCCCTCAGCCAAAAGTTCAAAAGTCTGCAGTATCTAAAATAGGCCTTCAGCCACACGAAATAAGGCCTTCAGCCGATATATTAGGCCCTCAGCCAAAAGATTGTAGTCCCCTTTGTAAAACAGGCCTTCAGCCTCACAAAAATAAGGCCTTTAGCCAAAAAGCAACACATCAATAAACGGCCTTCAGCCAAAATATCCCCCAAATGCATAAAAATAAAAATCCAGCCATCGCAGAATAAACAAATTGCTTTCGTGTTGTCACCTGCAAAACACCAACAAAGGCGGGCGCACAATACGATGTGAAATAAAAAACTTTTTAAAAAACATTAAGCTCAAATAAAATTAATGTTAATCTAAAAAAGGCACGGACTCATGTCTGTGGAGATCTTAAATACTATAAAAAAAAACCCCTTCCGAGACGGAATGCAGTGATTTGAGGCGTATAGGTGCTCGTTATGATATTTTAGTAAGCATATTTTGCTGCGCAATTACAATTTTTGGTGGTCATTATATTTAATCCCTTTTAAAACCATCTATTGTGCTTTTTGATCTCAATAGCTTCACACACTACTTTTGAATAAAAGTCGCGATCGGTGGAGACGACCTCCAAACGATGAACTTCGACCCAATTAATTATATTATTATTAGTATCCGAATGCAGTAAATGTTCTGCAATTGCTGATTTGCTAGTGAGTTAGTGATTCTGCCGGTTCTTTATAGTACATGCATGCATGATCGCGTTAATACCCGTTACGAATGATATCTATATCATGCAACGCGAAAGTTTAAAAAGTAATTACAACTTCAGACAGTTCAAAGTGTATTAGCACTTGGAACGTCTAACATGTTGTGTTGTTGTGTTACAGAAGACAACTCTACATTTGGCTCAATTCAATTTTACAACAGTTATGTACACGTTAAGCTTTGTACAAGAATTAGTCCATTGAAATGTTACATGAGCTTTGCATTTTTTAGAGGACGCAATTTTATTTTTGGGACAATAAAATTGCGTCGTTTGAGACAATAAAGTTTTAACTTCTTTAATTTTAAATTTAGGGCAAAAGGTTATATGAACATATTTGTAGGCAAAGCGATTTGCTACAAATTATGTCTTTACGAATTTTTTATAGGACGCGTAGTTTCCGAGATATCGCGAAAAAGGTGTTTGCACCCCTTTTTCCAAAATGGCGGCCGGGGGACAAGGGCGGCAACCCCACAAACTTGGGGCTAAGCTTCTATTGACCCCCCACACATGTCCCAAAAATAAAATTGCGTCCTCTAATAAATGCAATATTAGGTCCTTAAATTATAACATTTCAATGGAATAAATATTAATTAAAAATATAGGTATTAAAGGAACGTAAATCAGTAAATTTAACTTTGTATGATTAAATATGTCTGTTACTACATATATGTATGTTTCTAGTATTTGGCGAGAATGCGATGTAAAAGGGTTACGTTTTTAAATAAATAATAACATGCGCATATCCACGTGAACTTATATTATAGAATACCGGTACCGGTGCCGTAGGGAGATTTATAGATTAAAACCCTAATTAATTACTATAGAGCGTTTCAAATACGAGGTCCCATTTGACAGATGATCACTGAACAGCGATAGTGAAGAGTTCGTTTCAATCGACACATCACGAAATCGATTACCGATTAACTTTCCAAACAAACTGTAATCGTGGGTTTAGAATCGAAACAAAAACAGAAAAATAAAAAAGGAGTCCATCTAAGTTTGACATATCGAAAGAATAGAAAAGTCACAGTTATATATAACGTGTTTAATTGTAAAAAAAATCAAAGGGGCAGTCTTTGGGGACTGCCGATAGAAGTGAAAACTTTAATCCTTGATAAAAAACACTTTTTATAAACAAAAAAAGAAAAGTGGCGGGTCGGATGCTAGTTGCTGATACTCTCTTAGTGGTTATTACGGGGTTAAAATTTCGTTATTTTTTGCGTAGGACGCACCATTTCTGAGATATTGTTAATATTCTAAACAAAAATAATAAAGCGTGGAAGCGTGACGATGACGCGAGTTCCATGATTTTTGTTCACCCAAAAAGTGCTCAAAGCAACAAAAGAAAACCAAACCACACCTATATTGATTAAATACAAAAATTCTAACTCTTTACGAGTTGGTACTACCTTGGACACGATTGGCAGCCAGGATTGCCAGATAGTCGCGATTTGTCTGGATTCTCCCGACTTGTTATTTGTGTCCCAAAATGACCCAAAACAAGTACATTTATGTAGATATTACTATTTATATAGAGATGTGTGGCACGCATTCCTTTATTGATAACAAAAAAGCTCATCAACTCCCGACGTGCAGCATATTTATTTCTCCAGATAAAGCCCAATATTATGCCATTTGCCATATACTATAAGGATCTGGCAACACTTGAATGCAGCAATTGAGCTCTATGTTCAATCAAGATGCACACAAATTGCAAGAATCTTAAATAAGGAAAGACGGCAGTGATATTAATATAGACTACTAAGCGTTGTCTAGTACTTCCTTCGTTCGTTTTTAACTAGCCTACGTCTATGCAGTAAGTTTATGTTATCACCATTTTAAATTACATTTAAACCGGGTCCGAAAATGTAGCAAACAGAATTACTTATTAAGATATGATACTTAGGTATAACCAACCAAAATACCACGAAAATGTAGCAAATAGAATTACTTGTACCTAAAAGCTTATCAGCTCTTAGGTACAAGTAATTTGTACCTAAGAGCTGATAAGCTCATAGGTACAAATAATTCTATTTGCTACATTTTCGTGGTATTTTGCTTGTACCTAAGAGCTGATAAGCTTTTAGGTACAAGTAATTCTATTTGCTACATTTTCGTGGTATTTTGGTTGGTTATACCTAAGTATCATATCTTATACTTAGGTATACAAATTACTATTCGAAAGTATGTTTGTATGTCAAAAACAAGTACCGCAGCTACAACGCGTTGTTGTGCCGAAGAGTTTATATTGCATTAATAGATAGCAGCACTTTACAGCAACGGTCGGCAACCTTTTACCAGGCACGGGCAAAATAAAATAAAGGCCGCACATGTTCATAATTTTGTGTAGGTACACTAGGTACTTATCTATTAGATATCGATTATGTTAAAATGCAAAAAACAACAACCACAAATGTCGAGTCGTTGCGTTTGCGCCCGCGTATTAGTTTTGTGGACCAGTGCCGGCTTTCGCAGATGGTTCAAATTCTAGGTTTGGCACGAATTTAAAAAAAAAAACAATAGGCCTTCCTTACAAAACTGTTGCGGTCCGCAAAGTGGAGACACGCGAGCCGCGGGTTGCCATCCGCTGCTTTACAGTGTTAGTAAAATGAATAGTTCTTTTACAAGCTTCATACATATCGCGAACAAACCACTAAGGTTCATATAATTATTCAAATAACAACTCGTTTTAGCTACGGACAGTTAAATGATGACATATTTTTAGTGAACGCGTCAAAGTTAGCTGACTGTAGGAGAACCAACTCGTTTGTTGAATATAGAAACCGGGCAGGCCTATTGCCTGAGGAAGTATAAGTAACTTTAATTACTTTTCACATTGTGATAATAAAGTAAACAAGAAGCAAAATAAATTCAATCACTCTCCGCATTACAGATGCAATAGCAAAAAAACACAGCTATGTCTATCAGCGATGGTTAGGTTCCACTTATCGGCCGTTGGCTGGTTGACTCGACAGTTTTTTTAATACTAGAAGGCGGGGTTGCGCCATATTCGGTCGCATAAAAAATAACAAACATATAATTCGACATTGACATCAAAGTGTTTTAAACAAGACTATATGTTATCAAAAGCTAACAAGGTCAGCTTAATCACGCGCCGGACTTTTTTAACACCTTCTAGTTTTCAAAGAAGTAATAATAACGATTTCTGCCTTATAAACAGACTTCGATAAAAGATTCAATTTGCTTGTTTACGAGTGGTTAGACGGAACCGGTTTGCTGTAGTTAAAATGGCGGGGATGTATCCGTTCTACTGTTTAATAGGTAATCAGTAGCCCACATAGGCAGCACAACAAGTTAAACTAGATGTTTCATAAACATGCACGCGTTCGCTACGCTTTCATTAATATTAGCATGATACGAATTAAGCGAATAGGTATAGGTATGTATTTGTTTGCCTGTTTGCAATATTTTAGAAATCGTTGATTTATTTTACTTTAAATAACTCAGCAAGTTGACCATTTACATTGATGAAAGAAAATAATAATAAAAATGAAGACGAAATTTAATTTTGTTAAATGTAATATGTTAAAAGAATACCTGAATAAGAGAAACATAAGAAAAATAAAGTTGAACATTCTTATCCCTAATGGCTGTGGTACAATGACCGTAGATTATTGTGCAAATAACACAAGTTGTATGCGCTTGCGCAACTGATGAACGTGAGGTCTCAGATTCCATTGCTAAGATAGGCAATGTGTTATAGGGAGTATGAAAAGAGATGTAACATGGAGGGTCCATGTTCCTTGGTTAATAATAGTTTTTTTTGACATAGTGTTGTTACTGATCTTAAAACCGTCATGAATATTTATGCATACAATAGATGTGGGCACTCAATAATCAGCCCGGTATTGAGATTTCTTAACAGAAACACCCAACAACTGTTTGTTAGCCCGACCCAGGATTCGAACCCGCGGCGAGTGGATTAAACATCTTTGACGATTATTAGCATTTAATATTTGACCTTTACAAAACTCATAATTATAACTTGTATCACATCTCAAATTACACTGGTATATCACAAGACGTCCTTGCATCAATAGACATACAAATATCACAGTATAACTAAAGCTAATTCATATTATATAGTCTCATAATGACTGCATTCAAACAGCCATCGGGGATTGCGAGGTGAGACGGGCGGGGGCCAGGAAGGTAATGGTACCTGTGTGGGCACAGGTATCATTATTCATAGGGTACAGAATACACTGATTATAATAAATTGTTGTAATATATTCTAGTACAAAGTTTTTAGTAAGAAAACTGTGTATTTTGGGTTTAAGAAGGTATCGCCTCTGATTACCATTATTAGCTAATCTTTATTTTTATATTTTGTCTAGACTTTCTCCAAGGCTTCGCTGGCTTAAATGTAGATTACGTTAGTAACAGTACTTTTTTCTGGATGAAAGGTACCCACCCTATGTCATTTCTGTTTCCCTGACAACGCTTAAAAAGCGAAAGTCGAGTAGTTAAGGCGTAAAAGCGTAACAAACAAAGAAACACACATTCGCATTTATTATATAAGTTAGGAGTAATAGCAATTTGGGTTACAAATTACTAGCCTTCTTGTTAACCCCTCCAGCTAAGCTGAAATACTTGTAAGTGTTGGTTCATGTCAGCAGTGCAATGGTTGGAATTTGAAACAGTGATGTCTCGATTGCAAGGCCAATGACTTATTCATTGGGCTAACACCGTTTCATTCTAGAATAATTAAATAGTGTTCAAATATTATAATATTTTTGAAAAGGCAACTTTTGTCTGTGGTTGTATGTGTCGCGGGACCTTTACAAAAATGCAAATAACGAACACAACACCCAGACTCGGTATAATCATTTTTGGATGTTCATACTATACGTCCAATAGAAGATTTATTTATTCAAAATTTAAAAACTTCTTATTTTGTATTTAAATAAAGAGCCAGTATTATTATTAAGTTCTACGTTCTTAAACTAGGAAAGGACAGAATACCTTAAAAACAAGCGGGCCTCATTTAGTTTTCTATTTGATCACTAAGCTAATCTTAGTCGTACAAGCATGTACATAGTGCATACAAACTAGGCGAGGCAACTTCAGATAGGACATATCAGGTTATGCGTAGGAGTATGTTGAGTTTATCTTATGTATAAATAAATACATGTAAACAGAGAATTCTTTAAATAACGATAATTCAAACTTGACTATTAAAAGTGCATTCCGGTGGCGACCGTTGCAAAGTTAAAAAAAGAAAGGTTTTGAAGTTTCTGTAGCAATGCCAACGTAGATACGTGATGTCGAATAAACATCGTGACTGAGACTTATGCAAAAAGTTCAAGTCTGTCAATATGCACTTAACTAGACTGGTATTCTTGTGCTAGTTGTTAGTTGTGACAATATTTGCGTATTATTATTAACTATCAGTTTCCTAGCGGTTTGATACTTACCGGTATGGCCGTTCCTTTAACCATACTCCTGTCTTATGTACATATACTCGAATGTATACATTGAAATTAAACTACTTCATACGAATTTTATCGCGGTTAATTATTAAAAACACAACTATTATGCTTTTTTAAACTGTTTAATGTTTATTTACACTCTCCCTACGTTTGGGTTGCTTGTTAGTAGCTATGGTCAAATTAAAATTAAAATCTTTATTTCCATAAAAATGTGTAAACATTTATTGGACTTGTCAATTAACTGATATATTAATACAAATAAAATGAAAGGAAACAAAATTTAGCATTGAGATAAAAAAATGAGGCTGTTCGAATAGACGAGCTTTCATGAGAAGAAGCAGGCAAGAAACTTATGATCACTCTTTTAATTGAGCGAAATAAAAGACCATCCGGTTATCCACAAGAGACATGGCATGTAGCTGTGCCTGCTCTCCTCCAGACCATTAGCTGGGCGAAGTTTATTTTAAACATTTATACCTGCATTTAAGAGAAGGATTTTATTTACCTTTCGTCGCGTCAACGACCTATTAACCTCCACAGCAGTTAATGATATTAAAATCGTAATGTTTGAAAATAAATTTTCGAATGTTCTCGGATTTTAATTTCGTTCTCACGTTCAAAGAGTATTTTACTCTTGATATCAATGAGTATCCTTTTTGCTTTATTTGTATTTTGTTACTATTATGGCGTCATCATAGGTAGTAGAGCCTCGCTGATTACAGCTTGAATGTGCCAGCTCGACCGGGGAAGGACTACCTTCTCACAAAATATCGACGTGAAATAGCAGTATTCTTACTGTTGTGTTTCCAAACCAATCTGTTCGAAGATATTTCCTGCCAGTCCCTTTCGAAGACGAATATGATCAAAAGTATCACAGAAAATTCTTGGCACTTACAAATAATGAGCGAATGAGATTGATATCGATAATTTCAAATCGCCGGATTATCAGCACACAGTACACATAAAATAAAATAATCTAAACAACAATAATATTTATATTGAAGATTATTAATCGAATAATGGATTGGTTGATTTTATCGTATCTTAGGATTTATTAAATTACAATTTATCTGAATATTTTCCAATTGCTGTTCTTTGTTATTAAAAATGTACGATTGATTAGTTAATGTACTTGTATTATTATTTTTACAAATATTTATTTAAAGTTAAAGGAAATATTGCTGAATTAACCGAAGGTGAAGGGTGCCGTGGAATCGAATTTTGTTTTAGAGAGTTAAACTTTTTCCTGCCATGCTATGTATTTGTATATCTGTCACTGCTTTTATTAGAATATAATGTCGCAAGTACTTAATATAAAGTTACAATTAAAAAGTCAGTTATAAAGTTGATCTTACAGAAAAAGTCGGAGAAATATTTCAAGAAAATTGTTTCTTAAATTATTTCAGCTAGCTTTAGCAAACAAATAGAATTTGTGTATAGCTATGACATCAATTTTATCTGTTATGGTAGATGAACGAATATATATTAGAAGTATCCAAATGCCTTTCTGTAAATGAAAAATGTTGCTCCATATATCAATTACGGCCGAAATTATTGATTTCTAAAAGCTTTAGTTATAGACGATTCCAAAGCCAAGAGTCACGCTTTAACGATTTTATAAAGTAGGAGAAGCGCAACGAACTGGGATCACTAATGGCCATAAATCAATCATTTACCTATGAACAGTTAATTTCTTTGTTAATTCTATGAAAAATATGTGAAAATTTAACTGTCCGTAGCTAAAACGTATCGTTTTTACATACTGAAATCCATCCTTAATCACCTTCTGTCAGCACATGCTTTTGTAGAGCTCTGAAAAGCCTATACATGGAAGGAACACAAGAAAGCCTTACATAGCTACGTCATGGTTAAAAATAATGTGAATAACTGACCTGTCCACCAATGACCTGCTGCAGGAGTGTCTTCAGCGCTGTCACGGCGCGTTGGCCATGCTCCCCTTCACGCGCGTATAGTAAAAGGATATTAGGTTTTGGTGGCCGCGGGTCTATCGGGCGGGGTACTTCGCACTCACTGGAATATAACATATACAACATTATTTTACGGCAAACGCAAATCGTTAGCAAACGGATCTTCCTTTTAGAAATGATAGTATTGCTAGCTAGTCTTTTAGGGTCAGCACCGACGGACGGAGTGGCGGCGAAGAGACTAATTCAGTAACAATTTAAATTCAACCTAAAGTGCTTCAGAATACGACTGTATTTGGTACAACGAAATAAAATGACCGCGCTTTGAGTCGCTCACCGTCATTTTATTTCGTTGTATCAAATACAGTCGTATTCTGAAGCACTTTAGGTTGAATTTAAATTGTTACCGAATTAGTCTCTTCGCCGCCACTCCGTCCGTCGGCGCTGACCCTTAATCAATTAAAACGCATAGTCATAATTCTGTCAGATAATCGAGCGTACCGGACTTACACTTGACCGGATTTTATGATTTATTGTTATAAGTTACAATCTTGTATGTAATTAACATTAGAAAAAAAATGTTAATTGTAATTTCTTAAAAATATTCGGCAACTTTTGCAGTTCCAATGAGCTTTTAAAGATTGGAAAGGCAGATAACCGGCACATTGTCGGTTTTGTAATAGTGGCCTATAAGGCGTAAGATGTCCTGAAGCGGTTTCTTATCAAAGAAAGTTGTAAGTAAGATATACATAAAGGAGATGCGGCGGCTTCATTCACATTCTCATGTCGTCAAAGCAAATCAGTCATCGCGAATTATTAAACATTTAATTATCTTCTTTTATTCATATATCCTTTTGTTGATGGTTAGTTCATGTTAGACAGGTTCCGATGTGCAAATCAATGCAATGCATTAGACGGACATTAGTTCGTCTAATTAAATGAATATTTAAAATACCTATATATTACGCATTTACATGAAGATATAAGCTTCTTAGGCATTTGATAAATATTAATGACACGACTTATGGCGATATCAAGACAAGGCCGCTTCATACCGATTCAACATTTCAAAATTTTACAGGCTTCAACGCTTTCATTTTCTGAAAAGCATGTAGAGATGTATGATTGGAGTTCTGGTGGTAGTAGATACTTGTGAAACTAAGTTAAAGAGGTTCTCAAGTTTAAATAAGTTTATATTTAAGCAAGGTTTATACTTTTTATTATTAATAACAATTATTCTACGTAACATTTTAAAACTATAAAAGTTTTAAAGTTAAAATTAAACCAGTCAAGATAAGGATGGCCAATGCTACACTGCCAAAAGCAATGGTCTTAAATGAAAGATAATAATATTATTAAAACTTCCATAACATCCAACTCACATTGCACAATCCAAAACTTAAAAGTTGCGAAATACCCACAGCAAGCTACCCGTTACCTAAAATCTAGTACTATTTAATAACTAACTTGAATTATTAAATTACAGTTAGCTTTACTATTGCACAGAAGATAGAAACGAATGATTCGAAAATTATACAATCCTTTATTCGAATGTCCAGTCGTGGTGATTGATTCAATTATTCAAAATTTATTCGGATAACGGAATTCCGATTTGATGACACATTGATACCAGCGCGGCTCTTTTTATACATTTTCTTGTAGATAGTTGTGTTGATGACCGCTTTTAACTAGATGCGCGAGGATCCGAGACGACTTTTTACTGTACATTACTTTACGTATTGCTAATACATAATATAATAGAGTATTCAATAATTACTGTATTCTAATGAAACTATTAATATCAATTTATACATACGAATAAATTTGAAATTCAATTAGTTACTTCGCATGTTTAATTTATAGGAACATCATCTAAAGTAAGAAAATGCTCTTCCTACAATATACGTTTCTTTATAACTCTGGAGGCATAGAGTTATAACCATTAAAATAAATATTTCGCTTCGGGTAGCAACTACATGTATAGACGTAACGTTGTTGTTCTTTCGCCTGATCTCTCTCCAGTCGTGACGAATTGCCGTTCCATCAGGTCATGGGAGTAAGGGAACAAGTAGCGTAGCGTGGGTGTCAGCCGCCCGGGGCGGAAGAACATTTTGCCGCCCTCTTTTTAGATATTTCAATTTAAAACTTTAATCATCGACTTTTTAATGTGCAAAGTCTTTATTGCGATATCAATGACTATAGCATCACACACCTCTTGCTCAATAGATAAGATAGCTAGATTGGTTAGCCTTAAAAAAGGTACTCATTGTTGACCTTGAATAATTTTTAATCAATTTTAGTTTTGAAAATTGACAACTTTTGAAAGACATAAATTATTATACGATTTCAAAAAAATAAAAAAATTAGAATATCTCATTTTGTACATTAAAAAAATCTCATGGCTATTAAAAACATTTACTTCGAGAATAAGAAAAAAGTAGGAAAAGTAGTTCTAACTCTAAAAAACATCTAACAAAATCTCACGTAAGGGGGACGGGGGATGGTACCACCAAATCTCAATAAATCTCACCAAGGGGGAGGGAGGAGTCCTAATTAAAAGAAAAACAGCTCACGTAATTAATGGATGCCCTCTTGCTTTCATTTAGTGTTGTCCGAATCCCTGAACCGATGAAAAGCTATTTGACGAAATATTGATAAAGAAGTTTTGATAGGACTTGAGGATAGTGTTACTACTATAAAACAAACAAAGTCGGCGTTAAAGCATAATTTTAAAACGCAGTAGTTTTAAGCAATCTGTAAGATATCGATATGTCACATTTTCAATTGAGATTATCGTTTGAACACAGTAAGAAAAAAGCTTGACTAGCTTTTGTCCGCGACTCCGCCCACGTGGTACCTACATCAATAAAAAGTAGCATATGTCCTTCCCACAGAAATAAATAGTAGTATTTATTTCTGTGGTCCTTCCCCAGGTTTTAAATTATATCTATGCCAAATTTCATCTAAATCGGTTGAGTGGTTTAGCCGTGAAAAGGTAACAGACAGACAGACAGACAGATAGACAGACAGAGTTACTTTCGAATTTATATTATTAGTAAGGAAGTAAGGATTATAATATTTGTATGTGTTTGTATAATTAAGTGCACTTTTTATATTACTGTGCAATACTGTCTCCTATTAAAAAACAACTTAATTGCACGGATAACGCAGCTGCAACAGCTGCTTTATGTGTCCGTTACTCCGTACACAACAGAGTGACGTCATTTCACACGCATAGATCTAGGCATCGCGTCGTCGCTTCAATGCGGTTCACAGCTGCCGTCCTCTTCATAAAAACAAATAATAAAACGCTACCTGTTTTTTTAAATAAAGTACGTGTGTTTACTTTTACGCGATATGCGATGTTATGGAATATCGTTGATTAGACATCTATAAGTTTTGTCGCAAGTTTGCACAAACGAGGTCACAGTAATTGATAAAATCAGATATTTCAGTTATCGTGCGTATCTTAATTAGAAAACTGCCTCGGTGGCGTGGTGTTAGGGAATTTGACTACTATGCTATTATAAGGTTTCGGGTTTGATACCGGACTAGGCAAAGTGTCAGACACTATCAGTAGGAACTCGCCTGTGCGCCCTAAAACTGGCGAAATGTGTGTGCAAATTATGCCTAACCCTTCATAGGCGTATAAACTATCTACGAGACTTTCATAGATAGATAGTCTAACATACATAATAATATATTAGAAAGAATGTTTGATCACGGGCCCATACGACAAATTCGCGCCAATTTTGGTCGTGTCATCGTTGTTTAGCACGACGGCATTGCACCGCAGAGTTGTGTACGAGCTCAAAGGCCCGGTTGTTCAGTAACCCATCTATGGACAAGACTGGCACACTACAGTAATCTTGCGGAACTAGTTCGAACAATCATCGACTATCATATTCATAATTTATAACACATTCGCATACCTTACTAAGTAACTACTTCTATATAAAGGATAATGCGTTAATAAGATGCTATTGAAATATAATGCTATTGTTAGATAAGGTTAGTCATTTGACTAATAAATGGCGGCCCAATGCCATACGTGAGCTAACTTCAGTGAACTCTCATCAATGCCACACAACATGTAGATACAGAAGGACATAATTGTTGGTATCCCTATACATTGATTAGTTATTAAGGAAATGTAGCAACTCACGGCAGCGCTAATATCACGGATGACGGGTCCACACATTAAAGGTCGCATAACTAGCTGTACGTGGAGTTTTATTGAGGGAAAATCTCAGAAACGAGGTTGTCTGTCAAGGAACGCAAACTACCGAGATAGTAGACTGAGTTACCTCAAGTGGCAATTGGTTGGCTTGCCGAAGGTTTGATGACTGTTGGGGCAATTTTGTCTTTTGTTTTCCGATTTACAGTCCCTCTAAGACTATTTAGTATTAGAGTGACTGCGAAAGAACTTCTCCCGTCAAAGCAAAGTTATGTATCTCACCAAAGTTATGTATTTCTTCCTCAAGGCACATTCTTTATACCTAACTGATAATTATTATTTTTTTTATCACAAAAGTGTCTACCTGGAAAGCGACGAGTTTGGTTGTTTTAAGCCACATTATAAAAAGGATCCATTATAAGACCTTACGTAAAGCAAATTGAATAGAAACAGGTGGCCAGTATAACATAATGCACTAAAACAGAATCACCTACGAGTATGTCAACAATGTCAAGCGTTGTGCTTTAATATAACCACACATTTCTAATATTTTGTATTCCAAGCAATGTATACTACCTTAGAGCGTTACCACCTTCGCCTAAAGCATTGATTGCATGTGTGAGAACGTGACAGATACAGAGTACTGTATCTTATCTTATCTTATGTGGGGGCCAGTCAGTACAGACCGGCGACACCTCGACCCAGTGGGATCTTTTGTGTCGACACTCTCCCAATAACGACTGCCATAGATGTTCATGGCAGCCGGGACCGACGGCTTAACGTGCTCTCCGAGGGACAGAGCAGGCGATAATTGTCAATCAATACGCACATAATTTCGAAAAGTCATATAACTTCCGAAAGTCAGAGGTGCGCTACGTGGGTTCGAACCCGAGACCCCTCTGCATTGCAGTCTATTGGTCTCCACTGAGCTATCACTGCTCTTAGCTACTCTGTAACACGCTGTCTTACTTTTGCGCATGCATGATGTCGCTTAGGCATGTGAAACACGAACACATGACATTCAGAAATGATAATCCATTTAAATTTTAGATGTGTGTATAAGGATAATAATAAACCGATATTATTTATTATGGTATGAGCAAGATACCTGACTGCTTAATTATCAGATCGAAGGTCATCGGCTTTGCCGTCGTTGCTCATGATGCGTGGATTGTGTTCAAATGAGAAGAATGTGACATTTTGACTGTTTAATTTAAGCGTCGAGTGGGTAAGAGTTGCCTACTGAATTAATTGTTACCCGTTTCTTCCTTTGTAATATCCTGTTAAAGTATTTTTTTTTTAAAGGCCTATGAAGCTATTTTCAAATCATTTGATATGCGAATGAGCCATAATGATAACGTAAAAAAAATCTGATAAGACCTATACGCGGTTCCTGAATGGCTACACACAAATATTAGTTTGAAGACGGTCAATTGCCTGACTAAATTAGCATGAGTTTGATTTTGGCACATTGATGATTAAAGACCAGGTGTAAGGTTTGAATTTCTAATAGGTACTATTTGCCACGCGTTCATTCACAATTATTTAAAATGCTACACCTGTATCCTTATCCTTATCCTTTACTCGTGATATCTAGATATCGTGGTACTAATTCTATTAAAAGCCGTTCAGCTGTTCAGGTAGGTTTGTGATAAATCATTCAAAGTTTCACGTTTATAATATAAGTAGGATTAGAATAGGTTAGCAACACAAAAATTGCTTTTAACTTGTTAGCATTGAGTCAAAATAATGTCACTGATTTTCTTAATAATTTCTCTTCAATGAAAACTCAATACACCTGTATATATCCATCTTAAAGAGGATAAAAATAGACAGTATAATGCTTACAGCAAGTTGTTCACCTCAGACCCCCATAATATTAGTGTGAATGTTATCATGAACGAAACTTGAACGTTTTCCTCATCCGACATTTAAAAGCTAAAACTTGTCCTAAAAATAAAAGCATACTTACAATATTTGCCGATACCGTATAATACATTTACCTTCATATTTTAAGTAACTGTTATAACTATATAGTTCTCGAATGCAGCTCGCTAAATCTCGTGGCATGTTTGTTCATTTGTTGACTCGCGTAATAGCGCGAGGTTAGTTTGATCCCCGAATATCCCTATCTTTTTTTGTGCTCACTAGAAGGCGCCACTAGCGAGTAAGGTCCTGTCAATCCTGTCACAGCTACTGTCAAAAGTCGTATTTGGCGGTAATAATTGTCGGTTTCTATGATAACTGTTGAAGTAATATACAGTTTGGCATCTTGAGACCTCACTATCCACTAGCACCTCTAGCGATGAATTGAAGCGCGGTAGCTCTCATTGGATACTAGGTTTATCTCTCAGTAAATTATCAGTTGCAACAAGGAGTCTAGAAGGAGATACCCAACCATCCTCTGCCCTTGTAAATTAATTAGCTAGGTTAGATAATTAATTATCTATCAATAGTATACAAGGAATAATATGAGCGATTAAGATACGAGTCTAAATAGTTATGCTCCGTACATCGCATATGTATGTATAATTCAAATACCTCGTTCGCATTCTTTGCTTAAGCAAGTATGTATATAAAAATCTTTGCCTCACTAAACCCTATCAGAGTTAACTAGAGCTAAGCTACGAAAATAAAATGAAAATTTCGAAAACCACAACACACAGCGCGTGCTACTTACAGTTGTTAAAGACCTCAACGTACCATATTAAGAGAAATAAATGCTATTCTATTCCAAAAATATCTACGCATATAGTCAAAGAAAAGCATTTACAGTACAACGAATGAGCAATCAAAAATGAAATGTCGAAGGAAGGTAAAACAAATGTTAGTGATGCAGATGTGATAACGTGACCCTAGGCGTCCCTCGATCTTCAAAGAATGTAAAATGTTAGTTTACTTATTTATATAATAATATAGAGGCAGTCTTGTACCTTCCACCAGATTAAACTAAGGCCAGATTAGTACAGTAGCGATGTGTTGATAAACAGTTTTAAGATTTTACTCATCTTACACAATAATGACAGTTCCTAATCTTGCTATAAAACAATAAGTAATTCAACATTTTTCATTTATAAAATACTGTTACAAATATATTAAATGTGTAGCTACTTATGTCGTTAATGTACCACCAGCGTTTGCGAAAGTTTCTTTGAGCTCGTGTAGCGATGTACCAAAACGTACCAAAGCCAGCAACCACTATGTAGTTGTTATCAGGCTAACTGGACTTACGTAATCGTTATCCACATCTAGGAAATCTATTTGTTTTTTTTTTATTTTTTTTATTGTGCTCGTCAAAATGACCTCACTCCACCTGATGGTAAGCAGTCGTGTGGTCTAAGAGCAGTGGCCTCCACACCGCCCTCATAGTAGCCGAGGCGATGTTGAGGTCTCTACTTTGACGGCCTGAAAAGGTAAGCACCTTTTCACGCCCCGCTTAAAGGACCCAGGATTGAAGGAAGAAGGAAACACGTGCCTTGGCAGAGAATTCCATGCCTTGGTCGTTCGGCAGAGATATGAGGACCCAAACTTGTTGGTACGCTTTAATCGACTCTACTGTGTAAGGATGGCATCTGAGCCCAGCACGCGTTGTTCTGGATAGGAAAGGGGAGGGCGGGATAAGGTGGAATAACTCTTCAGAGCACTCCCCGTGGTATATTCTGTAGAAACATGCCAATGAGGCAATGTCCCTACGTAGTTGCAGAGGTTCCAGTGAACTCGTGACCTCTGGATCTCCGATAATACGGACAGCCCGCCGCTGTAACCGGTCGAGAGCGTCCAACAAGTACTGCGCGGAGCCATCCCAAAAATGAGAACAGTACTCCACGCAAGGGCTCACTTGTGCCTTATACAATAGGCACAGTTGCCCAGGCGTGAAGAACCGCCTCACCCTGTTCAGAATGTGTATTGTATGTTTGCAAAACAATAAACGAAATGAGTTATAACCGTGTCTACTTCGCCACGACATTACCACTTACTACGTACAAACGTATGGTAAACGTCATGGCTAATATTAACAATGCATGTTCACACTAATCTCGTCATGTCAATCAAACATTAATTTCCATATGCGAACTGTGAGTCAAGGAGAACTTCTATTGTGCTCCCGAATTAGATCACTTAATGTATTTTAGCACATAATTTTGCATATGGCTGGCAAGTGAGGTAATGCCTACGTCACAAATTATATCGCATATTATCACGGTTCAACGGAGTTAAAGAAGACCGACCACTTTGTATGGAATCCCGGCCTGGGCGTGAACAATTTTATATTGTAATAACAATATTAATTTTCAGTAGACTAAATTAAGTAGAAAACATGAAGTTTAGTATCAAGTTCGTTAAGTAATAAAATAAAACACAAAATAGCAAACACAAAATCACGTCCACAAAATATCCACTATACGAGCGATCAAACGCAAAGCGAATGACGGAAACAGAATTGACAGATAAGTCAAGTGTTGCTAGATTATGACGAATTGAGAACTTCTTCCTTTTTGAAGTCGGTTAAAAATAAATTACCCAAGACACTTTACAATTTTGTTATATTTTATCAAATATCATATCATTGTTACAATAATTATTATTGTCGAATTCAAAATATGAATATAGTAAATAATGAAAAAAATATCAATGTATTTTCAGATTTCGTTAATATTTCTTAATGTGATTTTGTTAAACACTGTTACGATTTTCTACTGTTTTTTTATTGGGCAACACAAACAAGCCATTTGGATTGTCCATTTCAGTTACACATTTTAAACCAAATGATTTTTTTTTATTATACTTTCATGTATAATAAAAAAATGGCGATGGCGTAGTGGCTGGTGTAACCGACTGCCACGCCCGAGGTCGCGGGTTCGATTCCCGCACAAGTCAAACATTTGTGTTCATGAACATGGGTGTTTGTCTTGGTCTGGGTGTTTCTATGTATAGTATGTATGTATTTACAAAAAAAAAGTATATATGTATGTTTATCCATTGTCTAGTACCCATAGTACAAGCTCTGCTTATTTTGGGCTAGATGGTGTTGTGTGTATGTGGTAGAATATATTATTATATATTATTATTATTTCATGCGACTGGATAGTAACCAATATTTATAATACATATATTAAAACAAAACTTTTAATATTTTACTTTGTTTATAAGGCGTGTACGAGCATCGCCACATAATTCTACTTGTTTTACTTTTTATTGTATAAGCAATAATAAAATAACTATGTCGCACGTTTTGCTGACGATGCATGTCTTCATATAAACGAATGCGTCGATTATTGCTTAATCCTAAACAACTTGTATTTATATTTACAATATATTTTCAGTACAATAAATACTCTGGTTATTTACGGACACTAAAACACTGAAGTTTCTTTTCTGTGTACATCCCGTTGTTAGCCATAACATTTACAACACAACACATCTCAGTGTACGGGTAAACTGCTCGTACAAGGCGATTGTCCACGTTAAAGCCGAATATGGATGGTCTCTTTGGCTTAAAACTTTGTATGTATTATGCTGGAATCGTTTTTTTTTTTTACACCATCGAGATGTCATACAGGTTAATAGCTGCAGCCCGTCTGATGGTGAAAGGGCTACAATAGCCTATACACGCATGTAACAAGGGTGTAACTGAAACCTTTTTATGCCCCTTTAGAATAACTCCATGCTGTAGTCTCTAGGGTAGGAAGACCATTCCATAACGTTAATATGTGTTATGGTGCTGTTCTCCTATGTCCTGTTTTCTCCCGAAATTGTGTCACTCGTTCTTACCACATTGCGATTGTTATAACCAACGCATGATCACTACCAATTGGCCCAAGCGTATACACTAGTCTATTTTAAGACGAATGGATCCTTTGTGGTCTGGACAGTACGAGACTATATCAAAATATATAAAGTTCACAAAGATATTTGCCAAGATGTTAGACAATAATTCAGCATGTAGTACGAGAAAATGTCACTTCTGAAGAATCAAGTGTGCTTAACTAATTACCTCGCCTGACGCTTTAAGGACACAATAGATTGTCCATTTTGATTCGACGTAGAATTATATACATAATATGTAACATAACCTTGCTATGATATCACATTAGAACGATTGCTAAAGGACATGTAATATTCGATACCAAGAACATTTTTCCAATACTTGGGTATAAAATTACCAGATTCACAGGCATTAATACCATAGTCTAGCTTATGTAATATAGTCTGCTTATCCTACTATAACAATCGTATGAAGGTTGCGAAGCAAGATGGATGTGGAAAGTAAATAGGAAGACAGGTTAACAACAGGAGTAAGTATTACTTTCTATCACCTGTCCACGATTATGAACAGATAGATGTATTACTGCGAAACGGTAATAAACACAATATCGCATAATTATATCTCATATAAAAATGTGCCTCGGAAAGCGCGTAATGCCGATGGTCCTGCGCCTGATCTCTCTCCGGTCGTGTCGATTTACCGTCCTATCGGTTCATAAGTGTTAAGGAACAGAGAGTGCACTTGTGTTTGCGCACACGCTTGTGCACTATAATATCTACTGCGCAGATGGCCAGTCTCCGTTAAGATTGGCCGCCGTGAGTGTGACCGAAAGGTCTGGAGGACATTATTATTTAAGATTAATATGTCACAATGTGCGACAGCAAGTAATTAAAGGAAATAATAAAGAAAACAACCGTACCCGTAGATATGTTTGTTTCCTTACTTACGGCCGTTACCAATAACCTATCCTCAGTAAAAGATATCTTGCTATCAATGATAAACAGTATATTTCTAACTATCGTTAATTTGCGTCCCATAAGTAGCGGTAAGGTCTATCTATTCATCGACATCGATAGGTAGGTTTTAGCTATCTGGCCCTTCCTTGCGTTTCGTAACAACAAAACCTACTAAAAATAATAAAATATAAAATGATCATTTTCACATATTTTTTCGGAAACAATTAAAATTGATTAATCAGTAGAATTAGCAATATGTTACTATTCAATAAAATGTTTTTACTTAAAGTTTGAAATATTTTATTGATATGTTACCAATCGCATTTATGGCGCGCAAATTTGGAAGAACAAAACGCCCAATGTCAAATGTCACTTCAATCGAGAAGACTTGACGCTCGGACACATCGACCTTGTTTAATGTTTGTTATTGTTGTTTATTTACATTGTGTTCGGCCGAGGATTTTGAGACCCATACAAAATCTGTAACATACACTAACATTGTGCCCAATGCGTAGAATCTCAGCGTTAATAACAGCCGAAGCAGAGGAGATATCCCATGATTTCTGAAAAATATATCATATAAATATATTTTAATTAAGATACGTTTTAACAACTTAGTTTTCAGAGATTTTTTATTACTATTTAGATAACTTGATAAATATACCTACCTTGTTGAGGTTACTTTCAACCATGGATATATTTCTGTGAATAGATTAGTAACAGCAGTTTTGTTTAAACGAAATCTGTACGTAAATTCGCTACTATTTAATTCTTTTATATGGACCACGCGGGTTTTGTATGTTATATGAGATTTGTCTTCACAATCACTATCTCAGTCGGATAAATCCATTAAGATTGACAAATCACTTTCACTAGGCTCAGACATTAGGTATTATAAGCAAACAACAGAAACTCTCGACTTGTTTTATTTATATAAATCACAGAACATAAATACTTTATATGTAAGTAAGTACACATAGATAGACCACTACTTATCGCTGCCATTCGACGGATATACAATATCATTCACTTTAGTATTGATATTTACTGACAGATAACTGTCAACGCGATATTGGGACGCTCAGTGACGTATTTTAATACAAAAATCTACCGTTATTAGGCGATAGACCCTCCCGTCTATAGAAAGCGTTGGGCGGTAAAACGTCCTATCCTGTGGTAGGTTATTAGGACATTACAACCGATGATAGATACGTTTTACTATCTTTAGTAGGCTAAAACTAACGATAGATAGATTATTGGGCACGGCCGTTACTATGCTTTGTTTTATGGAGTTGTTGTTTACACATATACGTTAAGTAAAGGAGGATGATACTTCGAGATACATCTATGTTACTATTGAGATAGCAACAAATTTTCATTAAAATTGAAATAAACCGTCAAAAATCTGGTCCGGAAAATATTGCCGAACTATATTTAGCCCGCGGCTTCGCTCGCGTAAATCTGATTAGGTTTGGTTAAATTAGTAACTGTTTTTTTTTAATGAAAGGTAGCCTATGTCCTTTTCTGTTCCCCTGACAAAGTGTATGAGAAATTTCATGATAATCGGTCAAGTAGTTACGTTAAGCGGGAATACGTAACAAACAAATAAACGCACATTCGCATTTATATTATTAGTTAGGATTTTAATTGAAATTTGGCACCCAGTTAGACCATGACTCGAATGAACATAATATTATACTTATTATCGTGGATTTTGTTGTTGATTTCTGAATAATCTATTAACATGACATGTCGTAAATACGTGTCATAGATAACGCTGTTATAATTTTGAAGGGATGACATTGGAAAATAACGCTAGATACGTCAATAGGGACAATCGACATTCCTCTGGGGCCAAAGCCTATATAATACCTATAGTACTACATATGGCACGTCGGCCGATAACAATTTAAATACAACGCCGACCTATTCCATAACAAAAAACAGGCGTAGATAACATCAGTTTAGGAAAAAGAACGTTTGTATAATATCAGCTGGTTATAAATCTTTCAATTAAAGGCAGGCGTCAATTTATTTTCAATCTCATTCTTAAATACATTCACAGATATACTACGCATTGCCAATTATAAGGTGACATCTACATCAATTTATAATTGGTATCACTGCAGATAAATGTAACAATCTGCAATGACGCCTTATCGTTTAATTTATCATCGGTTTAATGCAACCTTGGACATCACTTGAAGATCGTTTTGGCTGACTTTATAATTATCTCCGTCCTCTTGTGTTGCACACTTACATACAGTCAAACTACACCTCCCAAAGTTTAGGCTAAGAAGTATTTTTCTCAAACTACAATAAGGTTTTAGTTAAAGGGATAACTCTTTATTAGTAAACCGGGTACGTAGCAGGCTTTATATTGCTACTGACAATGTTTTCACTTAATAATTTTCCTGGACTTAGGCATCGATGTGCCACCCGATCGATTCAAACTACAAGCTAATGTTTATGATTGTTATTATAAAGTACTAGCTTTGGCGCGCGGCTCCGCCCGCATGGTACCTACATCAATAAAAAGTAGCCTATGTCCTTCCCCAGGTTTTAAACTATATCTGTACAAAATTCCATCCAAATCGGTTGAGTGGTTTAGCCGTGGAAAGGTAACAGACAGACAGATAGACAGACAGAGTTACTTTCGAATTTATAATATTAGTAAGGATAGTAAGGATTTGATCCGCTCCTGACGTGTTATCGTGGATCAGTCATAATTAGCTCAATTAAATACGTTAAGGAGAAACCGTACAGCAAGTTTTCTATACACAACAATAGTATATAACTGACTTTACCTGTTGTCCTCAGCGGTCCAGAGCTGCTTGAAATACAAATATAAATTCATGAATATAGTCAAGGCATACAAACGTCATGGGACTATATTGTCCTATAGCAGTCTATTGTGACTGCACAGATGACGTAGTGGTTTAAGTAGTTATTTCGCCACTGCCACTGCGCAGAGAGTTGTGGGTTCGAACTGGACAAATATTTGTTTGATCCATAAATTTATTGTTTTAAGTCTTGATATTTTTTATAGCCATTGTTTGAATGTTTGTAAAATAGAAGAACAAGAAAAGAAAAGGTTGTTCAACGATAGGGTACAATACAATGTAAATAACTAAGTATCTTATCTTATCTTATGTGGGGGCCAGTCAGTGCAGACCAGCGACACTTCGACCCAGTGGGATCTTTTGTGTCGACACTCTCCCAATAACGACTGCCATAGATGTTCATGGCAGCCGGGACCAACGGCTTAACGTGCTTTCCGAGGCACGGAGCAGGCGGTAATTGTTAATCAATACGCACATAATTTCGAAAAGTCATATAACTTCCGAAAATCAGGGGTGCGCGACGTGGGTTCGAACCCGAGACCCTCTGCATTGCAGTCTGTTGGTCTTTAAGTAAATATTACGATAAATAAACGCTTAATAACAGAAAACATTTAGCTTTACTGCCAAAATTGTTTTAGAATGGGATTTTAATAGTTCTAAAGATTATCCTCTACATACAAACATATTTTACCCTTTATGGCGAGCTTTTCGATAGGTAACTGATAGGTAATTATTTTATGATTTGTTTCAGGCTTAATTATTTACATATTTATCAAGTAATCTTTAACGACCCATAAATATAGCCAAAACCCATAAATATAGCCAAAGCTCTTTGTACACGTTATAGATAAAATAAACATTTATCTATGAAGTAATAATAACCATACAGGAAACTGGATGTACGAAACATGACTATATTGAGTCTAATGCGATGGGTTTATTCATTTATTGGTAATTACTCTATGTAACAATAGCAATAGCTTCTCAAAAAAACAACATATTTAAGTGACTTCTACTTATTGATCAGAATCCAGGTAGAAATTCAACTCGTCAGAATGACCTTTCGTGAGCATCAAACTGGTAACGATATTGCGCCTCAAATCTCCACATAACACTGGACTTTGCCAATCATAATATAACTTATCACCAGTACATTAAGGAATATTTATACTTATAATTTCTCAGTAAATCTTCAGATTTTCCTTAAGAAGGGTGATGAAGGTTATCATACAAGAAAATCAATAAAATTGCTTATTATTAGAGTGGATATGATAATGAAACGTTCGTTCATTGTGTGTGTATTGTGTTATTGTTGTTGTATCGAGTCCTATATGTCAATGAAATCATGTTTTTATAGCTTTTTGTTGCGGGTATGCTTACTCAAAGCAAATTTATAGATGTATACAATCGCCGGTGCAATATGACGTACATAAACTCGTATGTGTATGCTGTGTACACAGATACGCGTGTGGAATTTATGTGTGAGTTATGAACTTAAAGTAAGCTCTTTCTCTTAAATAATTCTGAAGGCCTTGTTAGTGTAGCACCGTACGTGTGGCTGCTTTTTACGAGTGATCCACAAGGGACATTATATCAAGATGGTAAAATTATTTAAAATATTTGTACATAAAGCAGTTAAAACACAGAGTCTTGGACCCTTTCCAATACATGGAACTAAAACGTATTTGGAAGCATTGATGTATTGTTACGTATCTGAAGGAAGACCCAAACCCTTCGAAGACAGAATAAAGGCGTCACGCGTTCTTTAAAGGAAAACGAAAGAATGTTACAATTTACAAGCAGACAGACCTCGTATCATATTAGTTATGATATACATACATATGTGTGTGCACGAATTTGCAATAAGTTGTCTGTATGAGTGGCGCTTTAAGATAACAATGTCACAACTCAACCACTTGCGTCAGTTAAATTAATTGTTTTCTTTGACACATTGATAAACAATGAGAAAGAAAAATCGAGAAAGACTGACTAACAAAGTTTATAAGGCTAGTGAGAATGGAACAGTAGTAAGAGGAAAACCTAGGCGAACGTTTCTCTATCAGATCGGAGGCGTTCTGGACAAAGGCCAGGTTAAGAGAACCTTGAACCGACGGGAGTGTATGAGGAATGTGATGAAAGTGAATGAAGCCAGTGAAGTGTGTCAGGATCGTAGAAATGGAAATCCGTAGTCTTTACCTACCCCTCTGGGAAACAGGCGTGAATCTATGTATATATGTATGTATGTATCGATAAACAACTCACATGCACACTAACCCTAAGATAAAATACTGTGTTTTTGTTTATTATAACCTAACCGTGAAGTTGCTTATCGAGAAAAGTACGTATCTTATCCAACGCTTTAAAACTCGAGATACGCATTCGTAGGATATCTGTGTGCTCGGCTATATCATGAACTTTTTTTGACATAACGAATTGGGCACGCCTTTTAATCTTATAGTTAGGCCCATGAGTATAATACACACATCGTCATTTAAGTTTAGGCGTCACGTAATGGGGATCTTTGAGATTTTGTTTCTGAGGTGGTACGACCGCAGCCGTATTTAATAATCATTTTCGTAAATTCCTATCGATATTTTTATTAAGTAATCCTCACTACATGGTTCATGACAACTGGTGCGCAAAGTGAAATAGATAATTGATAAATATATTATTTAATGTTTGCGCACTAAGCGGGTGCGCTTTGAACGAGTACGCTTCAAACTGATGCGCAACATGGCATGCCTCGAATAACCAATTGTTTATGTTTATAAACAAGGAGTACCTTCATTTTTTGTTAATTTTTCAAACATGCAAGAAATGGCTCCAAAAATACTCCTACTGTCATCTGTGAAGATCCAACCCACAGCACTATAATAGGGAGCGGGATTAATACAGTTTACCAAGCAAAGTTCTTGACTATGTTGCCACTGAGACTTTCAATGTAACAAAAACCGAAGAACAGTTAGCCTGCCTCAAAAACCGATTGGCAGTATTTGACTTTTAAGACATTCTAATTTATGAACGATATTTTTTTATTGGGATTCTTTCGTAATGTGGTCGTGGGCGGTCAGCGTGTAAGTTTGAACTCGACTACTGTATCAAATATTTATTATGGAATTACTGAGCACAAAGCACAAGTCATCGCCTCACGTCTCTGTGTCAGACTTGCAAAGTTAGATAGAATTAGATGCTTGTACCGATATAGTGTGACCACAAAAAATATTGACGTGTCGAGATTATATCAGCTATCCAGTCTATTTCTATCTAGTGTATTTTTTATAAAATAAAGGCGGCAATTGAACATACAGAACATCTAGTAATAAAATGGTTAACTATGATCGCGTGAAATATCATTTTATTGGTATAGCGGCCGCCTAGTGCTCGAAATTCCACCAAAGTTTTACTGATATATTATGTCATTATATATTGATATATGTAACCATAGTTACGCGCTTCGACTGCGTGTGTCAAATGCATGGTTGTGTGCGTGTAGTGTTTTTTCATTAATTTAATGTATTTCCAAAGCATATTTTTAAAAAAATATTAGTATTCGTCACTTCTTCTCTGTATAAACTATAAGTGTGCGAAATTTCGTACTCATCCGTCCGCTCAATTTTCGTAAAAAGGGATCCAAAGTTTTCGCTTCACGTATTAATATATAGATTACACTTTAGACTTGCGTTGCTTATGACGTAGGAATTAAAGATAGGATGAAAGGGAATAAATGGGTATGAATCTCCAGAACTCTATTCTTTCCAAGGCGAGTCGACTCATTCGTATCGTCACCAAATAATTCGCGAAGATGCATCAAGCCTTTGACTGCACTGAACATCACATTGCGAAAGCACATGTATTATGGAATCGGAAAAATTGTACTTGAGCTAGTTGATAACTACGTAAGTTATAGACTGGCGTATGATGAAATCAACTGAAGTAGATTGTCTGTATTAGCAGTAGCAATAGGCGTGTCACAGAGCACAATTGTAGGAGTAGGACGACAGCACAGACAGCGTCTTTTAAAAAATCCTACTCTTCACAGGTAAATGATAACTGCGATTTTCTGAAGAGCGGTGGTACTTCCCCGGCCGAGCTACTCCAGTTTGAAGCCAAAAACACGTGCAAAGTGAAAAAAGGATTCTGCTGAGCCTCTTAATAATATTTTAATTTATTGAACATGTGAAAATAGAGTAGTTAGTAGTAAGACAGCTTGCGGTTACCAATCATAAATATATCTATGACGTCATTCAACCTTTCGACACGAATATGCCGACGAAAACACGATACCACTGGAAGTCTGAGAAAATTAAGATTTGTATCTTAAATTATTCCTTAGACTAAAACATTTTTCTGAAATGTTATCGTATGTCGTCTGACGTTTTCGTAGAGGTTCTGAAATACGTTTACTTATAGCGATCGATGTCAGTGTAACACAAAATACTCAGTGTAAACATAGCCGAAAATATTAAAGGCCGCGTCAAAAACGACAGTTAGACATGAATAAAGAAAAACACACCTACCGCCTATGGAAAAAACGTGTCAATATTGTGTAAAATAACCATCAGTTTGTTTGCTTCCAGAGCTTTGAATTATTTAAACATTGCTTCGCACAGAACAACAAGTAAGAGTTAGTGACCAGATCAATATGCCAGACATTTCATTAGAAAAATACATTGTCTATAAATGTCATGTTTGGGCTGGGTTTTCTGGGCCAAAAAATTAGCATTGCCAATCGAAGTGGCAATGATGCCAGTCTTCTGGGTACGTTACCAGTTGACAGCAATGCTGATGAATTCTACGACGCCTAAACCAGTTTTGTCAATATTTAGTATTATTATATGTATTAGATTATGTATGTATATATATTAGATTAGTGTAGTTATAATAAATAATGTATAATATATTGTAAATGTCACTTATAAAAATGCTTAAAGTTGTATAAATTACACCAAATTCAATGTTGACGAAAATCTTCCTGAAATATATCGGTAAAGACTCGACACGCATAGACTGCTTATTTTATCGTCGACAAAAACTACAATTAAAGGGCAGGTTCCCAGGCTATAACATACTGCATGGTACTTACCGCGCCCGCCTCCACGACTCCAGCACGTGTTTGTGATAGTTCCTGGTGCGGAGCGCCCGCCGCGCCATGCCAGCGGCGAACAGCGCAGCCGTAGCGAGCAGTGCTCCACCGCACACCCACCAGACTAACGCCGTATCACCCCCCAGCACCGGCGGTTTTACTACCGTGTAATCTACGGAACACAGCTTTCTTACATACATAGCTCATACGCCTACATCCCAAAGGGATAAACAGAGATATACTAGGTACACACATATTTCGTCAGCTAGGTTTTAAATACCTCGAAATAGGTGACGAGGACGGTCATTGAAACTGACACTGCACAGCAGTCACTTTCACTATACCTGCGCCACGGAGGCAGTGTTAGTGATAACGTAATGTTAACTTGACAACTTATGGTTAACCTGAAGATTTGAATAAGGAATGGCAGTGTCATTGGTACCTGACCAAGCAAGGGTTACCGTGATGCGGGTACAAGCATCTCGATTAACAGGGAGAAATTTAGCAGCAAGACCTCGTAAAATAAACGACGTCTGGCTTATTTTTCTAGAACTAGCTCTATAGAAAAGTGGCGAAATGTATTAAATCGTAGGCTATTGTTAATTTAGCAATGTGACTTACTAAATTCATAAGTGACATCAGTCTGTGAATTAAGGAGCGATGACCATAGCGGGTGGTGGTGAAAAATAGCCTGGTAGTTGCCCGGCGAGATAAATAGCCGGCACCGAACCTCATTCCACTTGATCCTCGTACAATTCTGAGTCACGTTGATCGATGCACTCGCAAACTGCACAAATATGTGTCTATTAAATATTGTATGTTTGTAAAGGATTTAATCAATTAAAATTAAAATAAGTTACTCATACCTCGCTACCACCTGAGTTTATGTCCACAGTGTAATCTGTTACTGGCAAGCCTAAATACCAATGTAGTAGGACTTCATCACTGCAAAATAAATAAAAAAACGTTAAAATGTATGGCAAGGTGTTATGGTTACTAGTGACTGAATAGACAGTTGTAATTAAAGCTCACCACTTCTAAATATCATAATGACCGTTTCTAACTTTGTAAAGGACAATAATTCATTAGAAATATAATAATGCTATTCTGAGTCTTGCTGTCAAAGCCTACTGCAACACAAGGATTTTAAGATATGTAGCAGACTTCTATTTAATACAACAATAGATCCAAAGACTTACGAATAAGGTATGAAGCTGACATGTGGCTTGTTCCTTTTGAACATTTCCAAAGTTAAGTTATTCTTTATTGTAATGTATTCATCATGTGGCCGCATCTTGCTTGCTCCCTTTGTAAATTTAATCTTAATGTTATAACAGCCCATGAATATCAAGTCAAAATCCACTTGGTAGCACACCTGGAAATTTAAAATACTATTTATATTTGGACACTGCAGGGGTACCCTTCTCACACTGAGTAAAGACCCAGCTGTGAGACATCTTCCTTCCTTTCTTATATACATATTGATATTATTTTTGTTATATAATTATGACTACATATATTGTTAATTTTAAAAATAAAACAGCCAATTCGCTCGAGCCATTCTTAAGTGATGCTCCGTCACACATGTGGCAATTGATTTTAATTTATATAATATAGATTACATAGAGAAAAATGCCTTAGTGGTGTAGCAGTAACAAATGCAAGTATTGTGCATGAGGTCTTGGGTTGAAGCAGAATGATTTTGTAATGCTTTTGTAAAGAAATTCAGAGTAGCAGCATAGAATCTGTAACTGTACCCAAAAGACAGCAATTAATGGCCTTCCCAAAACTAAAACTATACCTTGTGTTATGTGGATTTGATATGCTTCTACCCCTCAGCAATATAGCCATGTGACTGTGTATGTTTACGTAGTTTATCATAGTAAACAGATAGTTATACATACTAGAGATTAACACCTATCATGTTCATTAAAATTATCATTACAATGCATTGCAAAACTTGTTTGTTATTTTACTAGTATCTCCATTGGTCAAAGTTCTACCAGTGTAGTCAAATTCAATGTGTTTTTTAATACTTCATACGCTTTAACCCCTATGTTAAAGCGTATGAAGTTGCCATTGTATAGTAATAGATACTTTGAATTGGCATAAAACCTTCATGGTGTGAGATTTTCGAGTGAAACTTTTTTCACATGATGCATATAAGATTCTTCTTTTAAAAATGTGCAACATTCGATTTTCGACTCGATTGTTTTTTTTATTCAGCTTAGACGGGAAAGATGGATACTTCGAAAATCCGAGTCATTTTTGAATACGAGTTCCGACGCGGAACAAACGCGGCAGAAACGACTCGCAATATCAACTCTGCTTTTGGAGAGGAGACTGCTAATGAACGCACCGTGCATTTTTGGTTTAAACGTTTAAAGTTTCCATTACGAAAGCGTAATGGAAACTTCGACTTGAAGAACGAACCATGTGCAAGACTGCCCACACAGGTGAATAACGCTGAATTGAAAGTAATGACGGAAGCCGATCAGAGTCAAACTACCCAGGAATTAGCAGCATGGTTTAACGTTACCCTACCTACAATATTGGCTCATTTGCATCAAATCAATAAGATAATAAAATATGAAAAATTGGTGCCTCATGATTTGACTGATCTGTAGAAGGAAATGCGTGTTGAAACTTGTGTTGTCTTGTTGAATCGGTACAGAAATGAAGGAATATTGGATCGAATTGTGACATGTGATGAAAATTGGATTCTTTACGATAACCGTAAGCGAAAAATGCAATGGCTGACCCCAGGGAAAACGCTGCAACAGTGTCCCAAAAGCTTACCAATAAAAAGGTAATGGTAACTGTTTGGTGGTCTCTTCATGGTGTTATTCACTATAGCTTTCTCAGGTATGGTCAAGCAATAACAGCAGATGTTTACTGTGCCGAACTTCCAACAATGATAGAAAACTGGTAATGAAACAGTCCCACTCGTGAATCGATCTTCACCATTATTGCTCCATGATAACGCAAGACCTCACACTGCACGAGAAACCGTTGTAACTCTACAAGAGCTGCAGTTAGAAACCGTACGTCATTCTCCATACTCGTCAGATCTTGCTCCAATGGATTACCATTTTTTTCGTGATTTGGACAATTTTCTATGTAATAAAAAATTTTCTTCTCAGTAGGCAGTACAAAATGCTTTCACAGTTTGTCGAATGTAGATCCCAGGAGTTCTATCATAAAGTCAAAAATGAACTTCTGTTTAGATGGCAGCAATGTATAGATAATGAGGGTAAATATTTCGATTAAATAAATCTAGTACATCTTAGAAAAACGTGTTTCAATTTTTCAGTACAAATCGGCAATTTCATACTTTAATTCCTAATATAATAATGCTGATTAAGAAGTTTTCATATGATTGGTTTTAAGTGTTTTGTATAAATAATTATGGATACAGTAATATATCCTTTTTGTGTAGATCTATGGCACAGAACATGGTACTTGACTGTTTTTTACTGATACCAAGCAATTGAAAACAAGGGACATTTTGTAAAATGGATATTCAGCGAAAGGGGCATTTCAGGAGAGACATTTTGCAATGTGCAGACATTTAGAGAAGTGGACATTCTGCAACCGAGTGATTCTCCACCCTTCCCCTTTTATAATAATACTAAAAGAAGGTGTAAAATGCTACATTTTTAAAAATAACTCATCAATTTGCTATAAATTAGACATTAATAAAGCATTTTGTCAGGGCTCCAGTTTCTGAGCTTTGGTTTTACTGTTTATGATTAATGTGAAAAAGACCTTTCAGAGAATAAGTTGAAAAGATATTCTGATATAATAGTATAACAGAGTATCTTTTCAATTTATTCTCTTTTTAAATTAAATAATTGTTATGTTATGATAGATTAAAAATAAGGAAACTGAAAGCAAATGAAGCAAGAGGTATGTCACTCCAGGAAATACTTATATCTTAAAACAAATATTATTATACGCTTTGAATCAGTCTATTCATCATCATCATATATCAGATACCACATAGCAGTAAAGTGAGATAGAACCAAATTATTACTATTTTGATGTTTATGACCTTGATTATATTTATATAGTAACACTAACATTAGTACAGTTATTGGTATGTACGATAGGTTCCTCCTGCAGCACTGAGTGCATGTGGTCGGGCTTTTGCATATTGCGACACTTCGCAGAATGTTTGAAGTAGAAGAGGTCTATACTCCATTGCGTTATGTCAGGATTTTTCACAGCACAATACTCCACAGTGTAGCGACCCTGGACGCGGTCCTCTGCAGGCGTAAACGTGACAGATGTAGACGCATTACTCTCCCTACATCTGTACCGCACTATATTACCATTTGTCGGACATAATAAATACACCAACACCACGGCGAACACAAACATTGCGAACACTTCTTGCGAAATTATGTAAATAACTTCATGACGACTTGATTTTATTACTATGGTAAACACAGCAGTTATATGCGGCAGAAATCACACTTCAGCTTATTTTAAAACCGAATGTACACGGTTAACTATGTTACTATTGCTGTACTTAACAAAAATATAAATAAAAATAGGAATTATCTTATTTGATAATAATAACACAAACACATCACGACTCTAAATAAAACTAAGGGAAGATGGATGGCGTATCTTCCATTTCAGCAATGGTCACGGACAAACTGACAACTCAGAAGTGACAGATGTCAGATATAACTTACAGATTATACTACGACAGTAGTGTAACGCCACTGCCAAATAGATATACTGAAACTAGAATTCGAACTAATAATATTATTTATCAACTATTGTATTACGCTGCAACAGTTTAATATGTCTTTTACTACAAGCATACTTTAGCATTTATAGATAATAGTATTTTTGTGAATAAAGTGCGTTATAAATTATATTTACATGACAGTACATACAACATGTTAGCGATTTGTTGTTGCTAAATAACAACTCTATACCTAGATGTTATACGGCGCGGGCGTGTAAAACCTAATAGAATCTCAAACGGGATAGTGAAATAATTAAATTGCTTTGAATAAAGCCGGTCTTCTATTTGCACAAGCCCTGTGCACGGTTGTATTAGTCTTTACAACACTATTCAATTGTACGAACGTTTAATCCTTGACTATACAAATTGGATATCGTTTTAGGCACAACTCTTTATTCGAATACAACTAAGCGTATCATTAACTCCTTGAGAATTCAAGTTATACTACCCAAAACCACCTCGTCCCGAACCTGGAGTACTGGCATCGCTTGCGACCAAAGTTACAACAAGTTTATACCACAGCCATTATACTTCTGTGAGTTCATCCAATATACAAGGCATAAATAAATCACAAATTAGTTTGTATTTCTGGATTCAAATCCTTGTGCAACTAGAGAAGCTGTGTATCCATATAATATAAATATACCTTTTTGCAAACCACCCATGTGATAACTTGAATCCTTTCCATCACATACATAAATACCTACCTATTGATTCGCTCCAGTGTTTTGGATTGATCTAAATCGATTGTTTAACAACATACAATGTTTTTACAGGTTTTACTACATAATTATGTCTATTTAAGTGCTCAACTATTTATCTATCAAAGGCAAGGAGGCAAGGAGTTAGAATTAGATTTATTTTTTAAACAACATATGAGGGGAGTTCAATGTATTCTCGGTATAGGCATGAAAGAATAAGCAAAAAGTTCAGAATTTTTTTATATTTCAATGTAGTCCCCCATCACCTCAATACACTTATTAGAGAGGGAAAGTAAACTTTTCAATACCCCATAAAAATGTTTTTCTTCCTTGTGTTCATCAATTGCCGCCTTCAACTGTTCATCGTTGGAAAAAACGTTTACCTCGAACATCTTTCTTAAGGTTTGGGAACAGAAAGTAATCACTAGAGGCTAGGTCTGGGCTGTAGGATGGATGATTGATTTCTTCAAATCTGCATGCTCGCACAGCAGCCTTAGCAACGTGCCCTGTGTGAACCGGCGCGTTGTTGTGAAGAAGCAAGACACCTGCTGTCAATTTTCGACGTCTTTATTTTACTGCCTCCTTTAAATTATGTGGGGTGTTTGCGTAAGATGCAGCAGTAATACTTTGACCCTTTTTCGTGTAGTCAATCAGTAAGACACCCTTAGAATCCTAAAACCACGGGAGTCGTCTTCAATACTCTCTCTACCCCATCTAAATTCACTAGACCACTTTTGAATAGTAGATAATGAGGAAGCAGAATCTTGGTAAACAGCCACCATATCTTCGTGAATAACTTTTTGAGTCTTTCCTTGTTTTGTAAGGAATTTTATCACAGCGCGGTGCTTGGTTTTTTTCAAAATTGTCGCATCGGTCATCGTAGTTGTCTTTTCGTAATGATATCGTGAATACTAGTGGTGACAATCAAATAAAATTTTATATTTATACCCTCAAAGAGTGTATTTAATTAATGAGATAATTGAATTACCCTCATAATTAGTATATCACCCCGATACCGAGAATATATTGAACGCCCCTCGTAATATTCAAGTATGTTGCATAAGTAATTGAACATTGGTTAAAAAGTAATCGATTAATCATTAATAATGAGTAGGTATTATCTATACTAATATTATAAAGCTGAAGAGTTTGTTTGTTTGCTTGAACGCGCTAATCTCAGGACCTACTGGTCCGATTTGACTAATTATTTCAGTGTTAGATAGCCCATTTATCGAGGAAGGCTATATAGGCTATATATCATCACGCTACGATCAATAGGAGCTGAGCACCAATGAAGAATGTTTCAAAATCGGCGGGTGTTTTTTCCTTTTGAGAGCTTCCGCTGCGTGCGCTGGGTAAATAGTTAAAGTTTCGCAAAAATCATGTATGACAGAATTGTTCCCCTTTAACAGTTCTAAAAAAGTCCGCGACAGCATATGTATATCTTTTAAGGTTGGCTCACTATAACCATTTTTATGCTAACCAAATTTGTTCTAAAATAATGCATTATTTGCGAGGGTATTATTATAAACATGAGATTAATCCTTATCCAAATAAATACGTTATTCATCACAAGTATTTAATTTAAAACAATATTGCCCTTTACATCATTCGATTTCAATGAATATCTTAGGAGATATCGCAGTTTTAAAATAACATTGCAGCAAAATAATTACCCATTACAGACATAGTACAAACGATGTTTCTCCTGGTTTATTCTGCGTGATTACTACTGGTTCGATTTGAAAAATTCTTTTAGTGTCGGATAGCCTATTTATCGTGGAAGGCTATAGGCTATATAACATCACGCTACGACCCACGGGGGCGGCGGAGTAACGATAAACGCGGGTGAAACCGCGGGAACATCTAGTTCAATTATAAGTGCGTTTGTAAGAAAGAATTCTATACATGGTAGGTAGCTCTCTAATATATGTTGTAGGTATGTAATGATGTAAAATGTAAAGAACGTAGGTAAATATATAGTAAATCTTTCTATCGAGCGCACTGTTGAATTATCCTGTGTGGAACTAGAGCAACATGTCATAGTTTGTGTTTACCGACCACCGCAGAGTGACTAGTGTATTTGAAACAGTAGTAGAGGATATTTTAAAACGCTTGAGTTTTAGTAATAGGCATAATATAGTAGTATACATGTGGTGATTTTAATATTCATTTACTTGAGCAGTCAGCTCTTTCTGTGAGACTAATTAGTTTATTTGGGTCATTTAATTTAAAGTATCTATTTTTGGAACCAACCAGGATCACTTCACATTCTGCTACTTGCTTAGAAAATGTATTTTGCAAATGTCAATTTCTAAACAGGGCCATATTGAGTGAACTGTCATCTGACCACTGTGGGCAAAGGATAGATTTTTCTGTAAATACAATGCTTACAGAGAATAAAATAACATGTAGACCAATGACCTTTAATCGCTTAAAGGAATTTAATGATGACGTAAGTGTCAAGGTTCTCAATATGGATCTTTCTCTGGATAATCCAGACGAAGTATATGAGTCTTTGCTTAACATAATTACTAAATATAAACATATTTTTAAATGTAAAACCTTTACCAAGAATATTAAGACTAAGGTTTGTGATTGGGTAACATCTGGGACATACAGAAAAAAACGATCGAACGAACGAATCGATTCAATTTTGATCCAAATTTTATTCAATATGTAAAAATTATTTAAAAAGACTTCTGCCACTGCCAAATCCCTTTATCTAAAAACTAAAAATCGAAATTCTAGTAATAAAATCAAAACTACTTGGAATATTATTAACAATAAAACAGGACCCAGTAAGGTGCGTGATTAATACCTTTGAACTTAATATTATAAATAATAACATAATTTCTAATACTTTGGAAGTAGCTGAAACATTTAATAACTACTTCGCAAAAATTCCGTTAAACACAACTAGTACCCTAAGGTCTCGCCCAGCTCGAGCAGAATACTTGGTAAGGGACAACGTAGGAGAGTGTAAGATACTATTTAGTTTTGAACGTGTACATCTGTATGTTGTAATAAAAGTATTTAAGTAACTTAATTTTAAAAAATCAGCTGACTTCTGGGGTATACCTAACTGTAAAATTAGTTAAAAATATTATCTATACTAATATTATAAAGCTGAAGAGTTTGTTTGTTTGTATGTTTGTTTGTTTGTTTGTTTGAACGCACTAATCTCAGGAACTACTGGTCCGATTTGAAAAATTCTTTCAGTGTTAGATAGCCCATTTATCGAGGAAGGCTATAGGCTATATATCATCACGCTTATATCAATAGGAGCGGAGCACTAATGAAGAATGTTTCAAAATCGGAGGATATTTTTTCCTTTTGAGAGCTTCCGCTGCGTGCGCTGCGTAAACAGTTGAAGTTTCGCAAAAATCATGTATGACAGAATTGTTCCCCTTTAAAAGTTCTAAAAAAAAGTCCGCGACAGCATATGTCTATCTTTTAAGGTTGGCTCACTATATCCATTTTTATGCTAACCAAATTTGTTCTAAAATAATGCATTATTTGCGAAGGTATTTTTATAAACATGATATTAATCCTTATCCAAATAAATACGTTATTCATCACAAGTATTTAATTTAAAACAAAATTGCCCTTTACATCATTCGATTTCAATGAATATCTTAGGAGATATCGCAGTTTTAAAATAACATCGGAGCAAAATAATTACCCATTACAGACATAGTACAAACGATGTTTCTCCTGGTTTATTCTGCGTGATTACTACTGGTTCGATTTAAAAAAATCTTTTAGTGTTGGATAGCCTATTTATCGAGGAAGGCTATAGGCTATATGACATTACGCTACGACCCACGGGGGCGGCGCAGTAACGATAAACGCGGGTGAAACCGCGGGAACATCTAGTTGTTAATATAGCGCCACACCTAGGCGCATTATTCAACGGATGCATTGATGTGGGCATTTTTCTTAACCTAATGAAATGTAGTAAAATAATACCTTTATTTAAAAATGGATGCAGAAGCGACCTTAGTAATTTTCGGCCAATTTCAATATTACCTGTGTATATTTATACGCACAATCAACATATAAGTTTATTAGGAACCTGGAATCGAACGGAGCATCATACGTCTAGCCGCGCCTAAACCAAGCGACGAACTAGCGACGCGCGTGTTTCTTTTTTTTTTTGTGTGTGTGCTAGTTGTTGGCCTCAGATGGCCTTTACAACTTTACGCGGACTGTGGGTGAGCGCAGAAGACTTCCAACCCGTTATAAAATAAACTAGACAACGTTGTTCCCCAAGGGTGGACTACCACGGACCTCGGCTTGGGGCGTTGTCGGCAACGTGGATCTAAGGTGATCCACGGAATTAACATTAGCGCGACGCGTATTCCGGCCTCTGCGGCGAGGGCGGAACCGCGGACGACTTTGTATGGCTTCGCGAGCCGTGTATGCTTTGTCTTGTGCGAGTGTGATGCTATCATCTGGTTCGTCTAATATGAGCCTAGGTCTCCTAATTTTGGATATCCTAGATTGAGTGTAATTTATCGCCGCAACCACTAGCGGGTTGGGGTGAGTCTGAGCAGATAGCGACGCGCGAAGAGGCCATCTGTTTTTATAGTGGCAGTATTTATACGCACGCACACACGCTCAAGAACTCCTGGTAAAATTGTAGAATTGTGTTTACTTATCGCTGATTGGTGTAAATCATTATTGTAGGTACACAGTGCTAGCGTTACTTGCGTGAACAATAAATGGGATATAAGAAGGCGTAAAAAGTGAAAATATATTCTCAGTTGAATCAGTCTATGTGTTTCAATATAACCCTAACGGTTACCAGCTATGGACCTGGCTTATGCCCGCCGGCTGGTAATGCGTTAAACCTGCAATCAGTAAAATATTTGAGAAGATTATATTACAGCAATTAGAGAGCCACTTTAGTGTAAACAATTTATTTCATACAAATCAATATGGTTTCAGGAAGGGGACCCACCCTTTTACGATAGATGCGGGTGTTACGTTTTTAAAATATATATTCAGTGCCTGGCAAGATTCGCAAGATGTCAATTGGCGTATTCTGTGATCTCTCTAAAGCCTTTGACTGCGTTGACCATTATACACTGCTGCGAAAACTCAGGCATTATGGCATCCAAGATACTGCACTTGACCTAGTTGATTCCTACCTAAGCGATATATTATAACACGTTGATATTAACGGAAGTAGATCTTCTGGATTACCAGTCACAATGGGCGTGCCACAGGGCTCAATTTTAGGACCCTTTCTGTTTTTAGTGTACGTAAATGATTTGCCATTCTTTGTACAGGAATTGTGTGAAATTGTTTTCATATCACATCCCTTATTTTTAAAGTAGACCGAAAAGCACCAAATATAAGTGCTGTTAACGATTCACTCGCGCAAGTCCTGGTTTACGACGAATAATTTAGTACTAAACTCTAAAAAAACTAAATGTTTCAAGTTTACATTGCCAAATGTAAAGAGTCCTAATGTAAATATAAATTTAAATAATGAAATTATTACTTTATTTCAATCTAGATTTTTTAGGATTAACTTTAGATCATAAAGTTCAGTAGGGCGCTCAAATATCGTGTCTTGCAGGGAAACTTAGCTCAGCCGCAAACGCAATTCAGAAAGTGAGATAGCTTACTGATGTAGATACTGCGAGACTACCTAGTATATTTTAGTTATTTTCACATGTCTTACGGTATATTATTGTAGGGCAAGGCAGTTGACATTGAGACGATTTTTATTCTCCAGAAACGTGCAGTAGGTACGTAGCATTTATAATTTAGGTCCACGAGTTTCCCTGAAAGAGCGATTTAAAGAAATAGGCATACTTACTGTTGCGTCGCAATATATACCTAGGTATTTGCAAACATTATGTTTATTAAACACAATATTCACATAAATAATAAGAACAGTGATATACATAATTTAAATACTAGAAATAGGCATAAGTTAGTAGGTCCATACTCCATATCATCGATTACATAAAGTTCATTTGCGGGACTTGGTATACGTTTCTTTAATAAATTACCCATTAATATAAAATTGCCTTCAATTTTAAGTGTAAGTGCCGTAAAAACACAGCTATGTCGGAAGGGTTATTATTCAGTCAACGACTACTTATATGACAAAAACTCATGGCACTAATTGCTTATTCTATACAGGATTCAAGTTTTGTATTACTTATAACTATAAGTCAATTTAGTAATGTAGAGATACCTCGTGATTATTTGTGATATTTTCAAGTATCGTGCTTCCCATTTCAATTATTATTGAAACCAAAATTAAACCTAAGAATGCACAACCGCATTTAGTCACGGACTGTCTTTGCATTGTCATAAAGTGTAAGTGTATGCGCCCTCATGCCATCGTACTGTCTATTACAGATTAATATTAAATAATTCTGCTAAATCCTTATTATTTCATCTCCTTTATATTATTCAGTAATTATTTATTTACGATTATTGTTATAAGTTTTAGATTTATATTATAGTCAGTATTATACAGCATAATGGCTGCAACACCTTCTTGATACGAGTTGTAAAATACTGAAATTATATTTAATTGGCGATTATAAGTGGCCATGAGTTTCTTGCAGGTTTCTTCTCATAGGCTTAACCCTTTGCCTGAACCGAACAACTAACCTAAATGTAGCTTCAGTACTCACTAACCTATACCTATATTTTGACGTTCATAAGTGTTACTTCGTGACTTTGACTATCTCAGTTCGACATAGGTACTTAAGGTTGCTTATTTTGGTTCAAGGCGATTTGCGATTTTGCGCCTCGATCACAGGCATAGCCTTACATTTGTATAATAGAGCACCATTTATACTTGTAATATTTATTATTATTATTATGTTTCTTTTATCACAGGTATTTTCTAACATATTATATTAGGAAAATACCTAGGCCTTTGGGAGGCTTACGCAGAGACATGTCCAAGGTGAAGAGGTCTTCGAGAGTTTTAATTAATCTAAGGTGGAATGGAACACCTCAGCGGCACTAGCCGCAGCAAGAGTAGGACTATTGCTACGTATGGATTCTAATATGTATGGGCTATGGGGATGGGTGTTTGATGGACCGGTATAATGATATGATTAGGTACTACTAGATTTTGCCCCTTCGCTCGCGTAAATGTAGGTTAGGTTAGCTTGGATTAGTAACAGTACTTTTTTGAAGGATTTACAGGATGAAAGATACCCTATGTCATTTTCTGTTCCCTTGACAATGTGTATACAATTTTATGATTATTGATTTAGTTAAAGCGTGAAAGCGTAAGAAACAAACAAACAAACTCACATTCGCATTTATAATATTAGTTAGGATGTGGTTTGGGTTTAACAAATATTTTATCAGACTATCCAATCAAATATCGATGTGGCAACCCTGCCGTTGTGTTATTTATGTAAAGCACCGTCGCTTGTTTTTTATGATTGTTTTAATTATTATTATTCATCCTAAACGAACGCAGATAAGATGCGTACCTAATTGTACTATATCTCGATACATCGTACCTGTACCCCTTGATGGCACGCAGGCTACCGTATAATCGGCGCAGATCGTCATCGATGCATTCGTTTTAAAAACATGGAAGTTGTTTATTAGAAGGAAACAGAGAATTAAATACCTATTCACACATTTATATTTCATTCATTGAAACCACAATCGAAATTAACACTTATCCTAAGAATAACTTAAAATTGCACTCAATGTTAATAATTTATATTCCAATTTGCTGAGCTAGAACAGCATACATTCCTAGAGCGGTGAGGCCGACGGCTGTGGCGTGGACTGCTCGGAGGGCTAAGAGAGCCCATGCACTGAGGGAGAGGATGCTGCCAACAGCTTCCTCGATTAGTCCTCTGTATGGGGACAGTGCGAGGAGCGAGATGACAAGCGGGGAATGTTTGCGAGGGAGGTCGCTGCGTGTCCAGAGCCACACGAGAGCAGAGGTGGCGGCAGTCTGAAGCAGTGCCACGTTGGATTCGGCGCACGAGCGTACGTAGCGCCAGTCGAATTCCGAGCCACGGGCTCCTACCCACAGCAGTACACTGCGAGTCACCACCACCTGCAATATTCACATAATAGCTATTTAAAAACTAAAATGTGACAAACAAAGAAAGCTAGAGAGATGACCCAAAACTTGCAAAACTATAAGTCCACTGCCAACTCCTTTTTTGTAACTTGATAACCTGGTGTAAGAAGTATTCATAAACTACATTAGCCCCTTCCTATCAAAAGCGTTGTAATATTTGTTACCATGTTGATATAAAAAATATATTATCAAACAAATGTGAATGGTTTCATACCTTAAACCATTCACATTCATAGTATATCCAGATCAGATTTAACAAACAAATTGTGCTAAATCATCCCGAGAACTGCAATGAGATGCGAGGTGCTCGCACATCCACTTTTCGCTGTTCCCTCTTGTCGCACTAACACTGGAGTCCTTTGTATCGAATATAAAACAATTATAATGAGCATTTTGTAGATTTAGACTTGTTTACTCTATCAGCTGGTAAATTCAGATATTATTGGAATTGGAACAAATAAATAAATAGAAAAGATAAGGTACCATTTTCAATAGAACACACCTATTTACTTACACATCGAACTTAGAACACACACATTTAACTTAGAAATAATTTATGTATCTTATTTAATATATTTACCTCATAGTGTTTATTATAAATCTAATTATTTGAGTTTACTCTAAATATTGTTAAAGGTAATAATATTATGTTTTACTAATGTTAACCTCAATGAGTTCATAACTAACATTATAATGTTAAATATGTGAATAATGCTGTGGGTTACACATATTATGTATAATTCTTGTTACCTATTGTTGAATTGTTTAGTAATATAAGTGTATAACTATTTGTTTTCCCTAAAATAAATAAGAATACTTCATATAAACATGCTACCTTCTATCAGACTGCCTGTGTAACTATTGAATTTCTGTCATTGTTTTACCTTTCAATTTGATTTTTATATGATTGTACCCTTATGGTCCACATTCTGTTAGCATAATCAACATGGCTGTGGTTCATCCATAAGCTTTACTTGGCTAGCAGAATGTTAATGCTGGATTTACTCAGTCCAGAACTAGCTTATCTATGCAGCCTATTACTGTCTATAAAAAGTACTGACTAGACAAGCAGGTAACTCAGGTATTGTTCCAAGCCTGATTATTAATAAGGCTACTCTTTGAGTTAATTTTAGTTATTAAACTTTGTTAAGCTCATGGTTTTAGTTTTTCTTCTTTTAAAATACCTATTACTAAGTCACTTATTTATATATTGTAAGCCTAGACTTATAATAGTTAGGAAGTTAGTAATGGGTTATAGTTTGATTTATAACTTAAATGTTTTTACCTCAGCACTAGCCCATCCAATGGCAGAAGTGAGGATCTTGGCATGACCCTTTCCAGGCACCGAGTTAAGAGCAAAATATAAACCCAGCAGATCAGCAAAGTCGACAGTTGCTTTTAGGATTTCCTGAAATTGATTTCATAGAACATTTTAGTCAAGGATGTGGCAAGGCAGTTACTATGCATTTAATGTATTGCATAGGTGTTGGTTATTTTAATCTCGTGTATCTTTTGTGTGTATATTATGGTCACATATTATGTACCTTATAAACAACAGACAGAGACAAATTATCAATTGTTGAATTTCTGACAAACATAAAGTTCATTTTCTCTCAACACTTAGCCAATGTATGTATGTACCTTTACAATATAGGAGTATATTTTGTAAAAGTATCTACAGATTATCTTCCGTGGAGTTAACACACTTAACTTAATTGGTGTAAGATCTATAGAACAGATATTTAAGAAGAGACGTTTTCAGTATTTGAACAGTGCCTTCTACATGGTAATGAGATAAGTTTATAACACCTGATAAGAATGTTAACATTTAAATGGCCTTCATTGGACTAAGATTTGATCTAAACTTAATGGTTTTAGTGTTGATAACACCTACATTAAATGAAAGTTATAATTATATTGAAATATTTAGTACTTTTGATATTTACCAAAAATATGTTGTATTCTCCTGTTATATGACTACTATCTGTGTCTGGAAAGAACGTCGCTAACAACAACATCTTACACAATTGAGTGAAAATGTACAATCCACCGGCATACACACATTTCGAAAACGTTGCATATTCTGATCTGAAACATTTAGAGAAATTAATTAAAATTTGAATTAAAATTGATAACCTACAAAGTAAGTAACTTACATTCCAGAAAACTTATATGCCATATGATAAGGAGCGTACACCAGCGCAAGACAATTACCAAAGTGATAAAGAGTCATTTTTATTTAAGTTTATTCAAATTTTTATAATCTAATTAGAGATTTGAGTCGAGTTTGGTTTTATCAGGTTTTATGGGACATCGAACTTTATCAAATCAAATTATGAATAAACGTTGCAGTATCATATAAACAGGGTTAACAATTTAACATTAAATAGCAACAACTATCCTTTTCAAACACCAAGATCTATTGGGATATCTCGATCTAAAATGCTTGTGTATAAAAAAAATTAATTACTGGAACGCCTTACCGTCAAATCGAGATGTCAGTATTGTCAAATTCGTGTGCAACGTGACCAGTTACTTTTTGAGTAAAATGAAACGTTTGGGTTGAATTCTATTTCCTATTTTTGAACGTATTTCTATTTTCTTTTTAGAAAGAAATTATAAAATATAAGATTTGATATAAATCTTCCCTTAATAAATAATTTTTTGATTGAAGTCAATCATCTAATTGATAAAAATAACTTTGTGTCTGTACTTTGTTAATTGTATCGTGAAAAGTACTTTTGTACTTTTATTCCTTTACTCAGAATATACCGCACTGAATTAAAAAAAATAAAGACATGGCTCATTGATTGCTTGTAAAAATACTATGACACAAAAAACATACAGCTTGTTAAACTATTTTAATGGGTTTTATAAGTAATGAGAACACTGTATGTAGGTTTAATGTTGAATACTAAGTGATTAATGACAGTTGTTCTGCGTGATACGGACAGTAGATAGCGCGCCAAGTGGAAGAATATGTATTTGTTTTTGTATGTATGTAATGTTATTATTTATTTATAATTGTGCTTTATATATATTCATTATATTTAAATTGATAAATAGTAACTTAAAATATCATGTATTTGTTAATACTTGTAGTTATTTACACATAATACTTTCAAAAAGCAGATCAAAAATTAAATCAAGTGGTCTCCAATCTTACTACTGATCTAACTATTAGATAAAACTACTATTATCCAGTAAAACTATCGTTAAACAATAAAAATCACTTAGATTTCATGTAAATATTTGCCGTCACATCTTATTTTAACTATTTATCTTACTAAAAAGGGGTGAATGTTGTTAGAAAGAGATGCAAAATAAGGGGAACATTTAAAAAAGGGTTGTTTTTTAACCCTTTCACTTTTTAGCACACGCGCAAAAGGGTAAGGGGCATGTTATCCAATAGCAGAGCAGAGTTTGCTGAGTTTTGAATTTTATTCGTCCGGAGAGGTCCGGGCTTACACTCGGTGGGTGCTCCGGACACCATCTCCCAACAGTCTTTCTTGAGAAGTGCTTGTAACAGCCTGTTTATTCAAATCAGGGGAGTCATGTTGCCTTCCTCTTACCTATTTAAAAAAATATTTATGAGTGAATTTGAATACTTAAATTGTTATGGGCTTAGTGAAGTTGTTCGGTGAAAATCAGATATTATCTTAACAAATGTTTTGTAGTATTTTATTGGCATGTACTGGCTGGAATCTGGGGTTTAGAAAATTTACAGGTATGATGATGGATTCTCATTTCATAATTTTCTATTATGGGTAAGTTCCCTACTAAGAAATCACATATTTTATAAAGAAATCCTATAAGTATGTAGTTATTTCAGTTTATTATTTATACTGTATAATAAATTAATGTTTTTTTGTATAGTACTGTTTATGATATGAATATTTAATCATTGATGTAAGTAAAATATTATTAATGATATGTTAAGACCCAAATTCTGAATATTTATTAACATTTAGTGGTAAGTAACAGCACCAAAAAATAAATTAGCGATCTTAAAAACCTTTATTAAAACTCATATTTTAAATAAAAATAGTAGTTATTTTGTATTATTTAGTTATAACACACATTAATATAAACTCATATTTAAAATAATATTTTTAGAATTACCTCCTTTTTATGAAAGTCTTACTCGCTTTTTTAATATAAATTATCTTAGATATTTATATTTGCTGGTGAATATTGAATATAATATAATATAATAATATAATATTCTATCACATACACACAACACCATCTAGCCCAAACTAAGCAGAGCTTGTACTATAGATTAGTATGGATACTAGACAATGGATGGATATAATATAAATAACGGATAATTTCAGATCATTTTTATTAGTGACAAAAAATAGTTAGGAACCTCATATAATGTAGCTTTTTTGACTTACATAATTAAATACCCAGCTCCAAGTACCCCCATTAAGTTCTTCAGCTAGCCAAAATATTTTTATAATATGACTATATTTCTGAAACGCCTTCTAAATCTATTGTCTCTTTTATGTAAATTTATAAAATATTATTTTTTGATGATCCAACGGTAGATAGTCTAATAGCGCATTGCGTTAACAGGTTTATAAAGTAGAATAATCAAATCAGGGCCTTGTGCCGCTTCGCTAACGCGAGGAAATGTGTAAGAACTGAAGTTTAAGTTCAACACCTTTGGAATTAAGAATGAAAACCCTTCAATCTTCAAAAAAATCTTATGAGTCCTGGTGGTAAGTGGTAATCGCCGTTTATACTTATATGTAGACGTTTAATGTTTCTTCAAGTGATGCTAGTTTCAGTTGAAGCTCGATTGCGTTAAGCTAAAATAAAATGGTTAAAAGTAGACTGAGGCACGGAATAATTATTTTTTCGGTTTACGACTCTAGTATTGGCACAATGGTAGTCATTAGCAGGGCTGAAAATATTATTATTTGCGTTTATAAGTGTCGTGTGAAAATGAACTTAATTTTATGTGAATAAAGGAAAAGTCTACCCTTTAACTTATTAACAGCAACACTAATCACCTAGGTAATAGACGAATGTTAAACAAAAAAATAAATCTTGAGTAGCCTTTTATTTTATTTATTTATTTACATCATGCAACTGTCCTTACAGGTACACCCAATTCGACAGGGCGCTACATAATTTATCACAATTAATATTTTTTTTTTACGTTCTACACATGTGGCAAATGTAAATTGTTCTAAACAAAATCTTAATCCACCGCAATATTATAGTAAGTACTATTCTACAAACTGTAAGATATTTAAGGACTTAGATATTAAAATGAAATACATTCTAGAATTAAATATCCAGCAGAGTAGCTAAGATGTTTTAAAATAACGTAAAGCTATCGCACCGTGCTGATTCCTATAACTTAGTTACTTATACTAGAAAACTAAAATTAGTATTAAAATGTCTAGCTGTTTAGGTGTAGGTCGCAGTCAAAGTGTTATGCTCCCATGTAAAGTATAAAGCGTGCCAACAGACGAGCCGTGTGCCAATGCAATAATATAAAAAAGTAGTTTAGCCTTTCTCTTAAGGCTTTTCCTACTACTACCGCACTTGGAATAAGTTCCTAGTTAGCGTGTGACTTTACAAATATTAAAATAACGAACCTAAGAAACAACCAGACTCGAAACAATAGATTACATATTTTTCCGCGTGGGGATCAAACGTAAACGTCTCGGTGCATGGAGGGTTTTTTAAATGCTTATTTTTTGTACTTGCTTACCTCTAACTATATTTCATAATAACAAACAAATATATATCGATGCAATAAATCCTAGAATTGTTATATTTGATATGGTAAACAATATAAATGATGGCAATGAATTTGGTAATGCCTCATATTCACAAGTAGAGCACGAACATTTGAAATAAAATGAAAAAAGAATAAAGGCCGGCCATGTCGTGAGGAGTCCACTCACGTCATCCCTCCATTACAGCATTGTCCGCGCGACAATGGCGATGGAGTATAAAGAATCGCGGCCATTAGGTAAATTTCCTCATACATTTTTTTGCGTGACACCCTCGCCGCGTAAAAAGTAGGGAAACGTACATTTGTCATGTGGAGGAGAGTAGTGATCACAGCTCTCGCGAGATCTCAATCTTGGTATGGTGGCGTGAAGTTTTTGTCCACCTTAATCGACTGGGGTGGCTCAGGTATCGCGTTTTTATGTTTTGGAGGTTTGCGGATAAAAAACACGATGATTTGCGCTTGAGAGAGATTTAACGGTTTATATTACATTACTTCCATTATTATTGTGTTGTTTCTTTAAATTGTGTAATAGATAGATCCAGGTTATTCTCTCATTTTAAATTATTAACCACATGCCTTGGATAACCTTCATTCACCGTGGTACCATTAGATAGTACCACAGATGTTATTGTGGTAATTTTTATTTACCGTTCTACCATCACCACAAATTCAATGCAATTATTTTAATACAGGAAATCTAACAAGAGGTGACAAGTTTATCTATACCTACTGATATTATGTTCTCAAGAAACTAAGAGAATCATTGGTGAAATAAAAGAGTTCTTCATAGATGGAAAATTTAAAAGTTGCCCAGTTCCATTTACTCAATTATATTGTATACCTACATGGCGAGTTCCATAGTTCAACACAAACTACACATATTATCCCATTAATTTATATTATATTGTATACATGGCGAGTTCCATAGTTCAACACAAACTACACATATTATCCCATTAATTTATATTTTATTATGCAACAAGAAAGAACAATCTTACAATATAGTATTTCAAATAATAAAATCTCAGGATAAGAATACAATACCTACTATCGAAATTTAAATAAAATTAATAAACTTGTCTGATATGCAGACATCGCAGAGTCGCAATCAATAATGTATTATAGGAAAATAATTTCAATTTGGTGTGTGAGTGGTGGACAGCCGAATGCATTATTCAGCTCACGTATATTGCAGGCGAGTGTGCCACGCAGATAAGCGAATATTGAGCCGAAAATGCCGAAAGTCCGAAACACTCCGTCGCCGGGGGGCCTTATCGGAAACGGCTTACGGTGACCCCATGCAAACTCCCTAATGCGACATCGCTCACCGGTCCCTCCCGCTCTGCCCTCCGGCGATCGATCTCGATGCAAAATTGCCGATAGGGGATGCTAGTTTTGTTTCTTGTGCGTAATTTTTTTATTGCGATATCGCGATACGATCCAACTTGGCCCTCAGACAGCAGGTGGCCTATCAATGGGATACTTGTTTAGGACTACGACCGATATTTAAGTTTATATAAAGCGTAATGCAAACGGAGAACGAACCGCTTGCTTTTAGGGCATTGTCTCTAAAGACAAGTTTCATATAAAGATAGAATAAGTTACTTTATATTTTTCTGCTAAAATAAAATCCATGATAACTATGTACTCGCGTTGGGGATCTTTAGAGGCTGCTCATAAAGTCCAATAAGTTTTTATATGCCACTGAATATTGAACGGTGGTGAGGTATATACATATTTTGCAATGAAATACACGCGATGGGTCTCGGAACCGTGGGATAGGGTACGCGAGGTGGAGGGTGGGTAGAACACAAAATGAATAATTTGCTCAGATTTGATAGCATCACGAGAAACTTCGATTACCTATTCATATCACATTTAATTTAATGAGATACGGTTACTAGATGCTGTTCCAAATATATACGAAAAATGATTATGTGAAAACATTGTAGTAAAATATAATCATAACTAGGTAAAAAATCTATGATAAATACTGGTCCCTTTTTAAACACAAGGATAAACATATACCTAGGCTATGGACAAGTACAAAAATTGTATACTATAATAAAAATATAAATATGTACCATAATAAAGACAATGTTTACCTATAACATAAATTATTTGAGACATTCTAAACAGAATAAACTTATCATATCTTTAAGACACTATCATAATATGTATAGCAGATCTAAGTAAGACTTTTAATTTAAATTTAATTTAGCTTTGCTCTGGTAAGACTTTTAATTTAAATTTAATTTAGCTTTGCTGACATTGATAATGTCTAAATAATTAAATTGCTCTATAATAGGTATATCTATAATTAAATTTTAATATTTCGAATTGCACATTATTCCAAAACGTGCATGAATAAAACCTACGGTCTTACGGTTATGAGAGTGTCAATAAAAATGCCAGGTAATGATTGTTTTCTCTACTGGTTAAACATTTTCGTTCGTTCTTTCCATGAATTCGCACAAAGTTACAGGACTTTATTCGGTTTGTTGTTTAGCACCGTCTAGATAATAACTTCGGCTTATTATGAAAATGGATATGTTTTTCTTATACTAAAGGAATATTACACGACGGCAGGATTCTCTAATATTAATTAATATAAAATTTGTGCAATATAAATATTATCGCTGTTTACTGAGATCAAATAATATAAGCAATACAAATAAATTAAGTAGAATAGTTCGGTTTATATGTACTTATGATATATATGCGCAAATAGGTTTGACTTCCTGAGTTATTTACGCACCCTCTCGCAAGACACAGCCACCGACACATCTCGCATATTTATTCATAGGCCTGTACGTATTTTTTACTTGGTCATAAATATTAAAGGCGGCTCGTGCCACTAGGATTTTCAATTCGATAGCAACGTTGGATCCCCTTAGATTTTAGGCTTTCTCTCTTTCCGCGGATTAGAGCGGTTTGATGTATGGCCGCGGGTGGCGGTAAATCAAATTTTGATTGCTATTTTCTTTGTGGAAAGTCGGAATCCTCCGTCGGGGACGAGCGTCGTGTAACGTGGGTTAACCGATCCCCAGGCGCGCCGCCGCCCGTCTTATGTGGATTGTATGTACAAGACGTATATTTCGTATTTCTTATTCTGGGATTGACATAAAACCAATTCTATTTTTTTAGTATACCTACATTTAAGTACATTGAATGCTTAGGATCATCTCTTGAGCCTTCTAAATTACTGTAAGCATTAGTATTAGGTGTAATAGAAACATACATAAATGTTGTACATTCATAGATTACGTAAATTTGTATATGCAACTGGTTATACTTACCTACTTAAATAAAATATATCCTAAAATTACAATATATAAAAGCATTTCCTTAAAACAGCGTTTTAAAAAAAAATCATATCTTATTATCATAGTTAATTTATATACCTAAAGAACTATGGTCAGCTTTTGTCAGTGGGTCAACTTTTTCAACACTACTTTCGATACTTATCTAAAGAGCTACCACTTACGACGAATTGATACAAATTTAAGTTTACTTAGGGCTATTGAAATCAAATTTGCTTGGATAAGTTGATTTTAGTAAAATAACTCGTAGCTCACGGAGACGGGCCGCGTAGTAACCGCTTGTGTGATCCAATTGCGGACCGTTCTAGAGGCGATCCAAACGGATGGAATCAAATTCAGCCGCCCTTTAAATATTTGAACTGATGCTGGAGGCGCAACGAGGGACGGGCTCACGCCAGGGTAGGGGGCGTAAAGGGGGATACACAAATCACAAATTGCTCTACTTAAATTGGTTATCGATGTAACATCTTACGAAACATTTAACGAAGTTTATTCAAACCAAGCCATATTTTAGTATAATATGTATTTGCAGCCTAACCAGTAAAAGGAACTGACGGTGGAGCACTGCATACGTGATACAAATAAGTATATTCGAGGTAGTTAGGTTGAACGAGCGGCAACGCGGGTTGGCGCCGGGGGGTGGGTGCCCACCTCGGGATAAAAAAAGGATCTCGAAAAATTCTCGACCCTTTTTATACTAAATAGATAGCTAACACGGCCTGAGTGGAGTTTCAATAGATGCTTTCTCGACGGAAGAAGCGACCTGTAAGGAATCGAGAGGCCCAGTGAAAAACCGTGTTATATATCTACCGCCGCGTGTAGTGCGTGTCACACAGTTTTTCCTTTTATTTTTTACGCGTGCCCTCCTCAGAGGGATAAGAGGAATTCTTTTTAAATTGGAAATGTTTTCTAAGAGGATTACGATTTGCGGAGGTGTGCGCCGATGTTGGGCGTTGGGAATAAGGGATCGTGTTACTGTTTTGTGTTTAACATTCTTAAAATAGTCTCTATTATGTGCGCATGTACGCATCAAGTGGGATTAGTGCACATGTTGTGATTCAAAGAGCCTCTACTTTATTCAACTTTCATCTACGCATTCATGTGGGGATTAATAGTTTAAATGTATTTCCTCCCATTTTATTTGACGAATTTGTCACACTTTATCCTGTAGGTACTTTCTTTAAGCCTACTCAACAAAAATCGCACTGTTGTATAAAAAATATCGTGTAAGTTAAACTAACAATGGGGCCGATATTCCAAGTGACCATTACTTGTGTGAAGTTGATGTAAGCACAAAGCTGGGTACGTTTGCCGAATAAGGAATATTTTTTTCAATGGCGTTTCTAAATATACTGTTGAGAGAGTCTTTGTCGTTATTGTAATAAAGTCTAAAGTTCCATATGTGAAGAATGGACGCTGGGAACCGAAGCGATTATCCTGTGCAGTTGCACCATTAGCAATGGGGATTCAGTTTAAATTTACACATCGCCCCCGCCCTTATTGCTTATAGTTTGCACAATTTGAAAGCTTTTGTTGTGAGCAAAAAATAAAGTACGAGCAGCAATCATATTTATTGGTCAATTTCCATCATAGTAATAAAACTTTTTGTCCGTAGGTACTTCAGTTTTTTGCGGTGAAATGTAATTCCGTAGGCTATCAAAAGTAAATGGACATGTAATTTGATTAGTTATCTTTTGTTACTAGAGGTTGACGAGTTTAATTCTTCTGGTCTGGAGCAAAGCATTTTAATCCTGTCACACCATACTTTTAAAATCGTGAATAAGCGCTTTATGCAGTCTTTATATTAGGTACTGAGGTGACAATAATATATAGGTTGTATGTAGTTATGCAATGTCTAAAGGTGATTAGCCAATGGACACTTGTGACGCCAAAAGTATCATTCACACGTAACCGACCCTGCAAAAAAGGGTAGTCTCCGCAGAGACACAGCACAAGGTTTTACGAGTGCGATTTTCTGCACAGAACAGGTATTTTTCCAATCTGCTAGGGAGAGATATTGTTTATTCATTGTGATATGGTATAATTTACTGTGCTACTAATTTGTATAAAAACAATATCTAAACAATAACGACTGCCCTTGTTTTCAATACATACAAATGCTGTAATGAGGAGTCCAATTTGAATGCTTTTTAAGCTGCAGAATAAAAATACAAATAACACACGCGAGGGTGCGTAGTCGACGTGTGGACTAACAAAATATTTTTTGTAACAATGAGGGGATTGCACGCTTTAAAGTGTGACCGCCCTCAATAATTGAGTTTTATACTCACAGAACGCGGTGATAGAACAACAATACTTATTGTGAGACCAGACAGGTGGCCACACGTTGCCATCGGCATTGCGTCAATACGACAATAGGTGGATTATATTTAGAATCACGATTTAGGAAATGTCTATCAAAATTAGAAGAAAGAAAGAAAGAAGGAAAATTTATTCCGGCACACAAGGGCACACGCAAAACACGAAGAGATAAAAAAACAAAAAGTATACAAATTACAAAATAAAAGAAAATTTTTATAAAAATTAGTTGTAGAATGCCTCCTATTTCTTTATTGTCTTACGTTTACGCGAATGTAAGAGATTAGAATTAAACTACTTTATCCGAATTTTATTGCATTGTTTTTTTAAAAGCACTATTATTATATAAATTTGAAACTTCTAAAGTTTCACAGTAGTAGTTTAACAGATTCAGAATTTTGTGATAATAGTGTTTTTTAAATAAAAAACATCAGCAATGTATCCTATTATGTTATTTCTATATTAGTTAGGTAAAGCTTTTAGCTTTAGCTGTAATAACAGCGGATATACTTTGTACTTCGTTGTTAATTTGTATATTCAATCTGTCTTCTTCTGTTGAGGGCACGACGATTCTTTCCTTTCACCTTCCTTTATCTACTGCGTGAATTATCTAATCCTTTCGGTAACAGCTTGTCTTATGATTTTGTCTGGATCTGCTTACAAATTAGGTAAATACTTAATAGTTATTAAAATTGAAATTAAACTACTATATACGGATTTTATCGCGTTGTTTATTTGACACTTTATTACAAAATGTTGAAAAATTGTTACACTACTATTACTATTAAACTTTACTAATTTTTAAGCTAATTAAATTATTGAAACTATTAAAACTATTACTATACTATTATACTATTTCACACTTTCCCCGAATCTTTGTAACAGTTTTTCAAAATTTTGTAATAAAGTGTCAAATAAACAACACGATAAAATCCGTATATAGTAGTTTAATTTCAATGAATAACATTCGCGTAAACAGAAGACAATATTAAGTTATTAAAATATCACATAAAACAGTGCGATTGCCTAGTAGGTGACCTATAGACTGCCACGCAGCAATATGAAATCCGATCTTTTCGAAGTTATGTGCTAAGTATGTAGGTATTAAGAAGTACAATAGTGAATTATCTGTCGCTCTAACGGTAAAGGTAAATATTGTGAGGAAACTTGATTGTCTGAAAGTTCTCTATAATGTTTTCGAAGATATGTGAAGTCTGCAAACACGCATTGGGCCAGCGTGGTAGACTATGGCCTAATCCTTCTTAAATTAACGAGAGACATAGCAGTGATTTTTTTTTTTATACAGTGCTAATAATATTATCGTTAACATCACAGATAGGCGATCACATAGCACGAACCCAAATCATGTTTATTATTCCATCATGATCATTATTACTTAAACCACTAACAGGTAATTATAAAAAAATAGATATCATTGTTTAAAGCAATTATTAAAGGGAAATCACGGTCATTATACAATTTACTTGAAGTTAAGTGTTACTAATGCTATATTACGCCATCGACCTTCTAATCATGGAAGTAATACCTACCTAGCTGATTATGATATAAATATTAAAATAATAGGGTATTAGATTCCATGTAATGTAGGGCGTGCCTATTGCCGTTTACAGGGCACAGTTTCATACACCGCACTGCAAAAATCCATCCACCCTGGGTATTGAACCTGAGACCTTACGCACAGCAGTCGCATACACTACTGCTATGCCACCGACTCAAGTCTATATACCTACTGGTACTATAACTTAATAAATATTTTATTCTTGATGTATAACTATCGACCGGTCTGTGTGGAAAACCTTGGGGAAGGCCTATGTTCAGCAGTAGACGTCTTTCGGCTGAGATGATGATGATGATGATGTATACTATCACAGGCACTAAACATTTTACACGTACAAATCTGTCTTAAATACAAATTTAGTTAGGTATCTTCTATTTTGCTATTGTATATAGGTACATAAGTAAGCATATAATGATGTATCTTCCGAAGATCTTCCGATTTTTGACATTAAATACATGTGACATTGAAAGTTATCTTTTAGATTAATATATGACACTCCACTAAAATTTACGATTTTATATCTTTGCATAATTATGATGGTAAGATATAACCTACCTACATAAATCTATAAATATGAAACGTCATTAATGCACAGAATTGCTTTTAAATGATCGGCCATATCCATAATCCACCGCAGATTAGAGAATAATGGCAATTAAAATGTTTAGTAAGTGCAATATCATGTCGAATTTTCGCGACTGGACGTTACTAACACGAGTAATGTGCGGTTTATGCTGTATTAAGATCACTTTAGTATTACGGCTACATGTTGGTCGCACATAAACCGACTGTAACCGACACCGGTGATTACGTCAAATGTCGCTAAACAAAGAAATATTATTGCGACATGTGAGAGATTTGTGGCCACGCGCAAATCATTTAAAGCTCGTAAAACGTTTAATGTTTTTCTTTATCTCGACGAATTTGTTCCTAGTATTTCAGGGCTCTGCTCATACAATTTTAGATTAACTTATTATTAGTGTCAAATCTTTTTTTATCTCTTTCATAAGTCTCAACAGTGAAGTAGAATATAACACCAATAGATAGAGGTTATACGGCATAAAATAATATAATGTTTTCTTTAGCCATCATCGTCGCAACAAAAACAGACGAACGCAATACATAAAGCAAAACAAAACGATAGCTTTCAAATAATAAAACATTTTCGACTGGTTGGATCACTCTGCCTCCGCCCTATGGTAATAAAAAGAGATACATTATAAATCGTATGGGATATTGTCCACCGTTGTTATAGGTTATAGTCACAGCGGCCGCGACGCGTGACGTACTTAAATGTTTTATTGTTTTTTCACGGCGACGTATAGCATTAGTACTGCGTTATAATATTTTGCTTAGTACACAATAACGCGCGGACATAAACGATGTTATATCCGACCGTGTTCCAAGGAAATTAGGCTTCGTAAAACGTTTATAATACATCTCTTTATACTTATAACTATAAAGATATACCTTATGAGTAGACTTTATGTACCTGTGTGTTCACTGTGTCTATACTTTCTTCAAATGACTTTATCTAGGAACGTTTTTCTTTGAAATAGCGAATTTTTGTTGACACGTGTAAAGTTTTGAAGCCTTTGAAAGTTTAATTTTGAGTAATGGTCTTAGGAAGGTCGTTAGGTGCGCGGTGGATTGTATCAGTTTTCGATGGCTGAGCGGTTTTCCTGCCAACATTCGGATAATGATGAATGATTGATTTAGGTATTGACACCGGAGTGATCTCCAGTAAAAGGGTTGTGGAGTGTGTGCGGCGCATTAGCCGTAAATGATGGATGAAGACTCTTTGTCTCTTCGTGACTCGATATCGCCATTAGCACGTCAATGCTATATTACCTAATCTCTGCTTTGTTCACTGTTTTGTACAGATATAGGTTTGCTATAACAAATATGATTTGCCACCAGAACGTTTGTTAAGGGTTACATAAATTGTCATGTAATGTCACATATGTTATGGTGATAATGCACTTTGGTGTTGTGACATAACTAGTCAAAGGTGCATGTCGACTGATCCAACTTGAGATCTCAACATGGCATTCCAACGGCTTCCCACTAGGCTATCACTAAATTATCTATATATTAATACGTGAAGCGAAAACTTCGGATCCCTTTTTACGAAAATTGGGCGGCTGCGTCCGCCCAATTTTCGTAAAAAGGGATCTAAAGTTTGAAATTTCGCGCACTTATCTATACTAATATTATAAAGCTGAAGAGTTTGTTTGTTTGTTTGTTTACTTGAACGCGCTAATCTCAGACAAACTGTTATGCAGTTTGGTGGGTTTAAAATAATTGTAACAATATGTATTTATTTCAATAAAATTCTTAATTCTTAAAAAAAAAGAAACTACTGGTCCGATTTGAAAAATTCTTTCAGTGTTAGATAGCCCATTTATCGAGGAAGGCTATAGGCTATATATCATCACGCTAAGATCAATAGGAGCTGAGCACCAATGAAGAATGTTTCAGAATCGGAGGGTATTTTTCTTTTCGAGAGTTTCCGCTGCGTGCGCTGCGTAAACAGTTAAAGTTTCGCAAAAATGATGTATGACAGAATTGTTCCCCTTTAAAAGTTCTAAAAAAAAGTCCGCAACAGCATATGTCTATCTTTTAAGGTTGGCTCACTATAACCTTTTTTATGCTAACCAAACTTGTTCTAAAATAATGCATTGTTTGCGAAGGTATTATTATAAACATGATATTAATCCTTATCCAAATAAATACGTTATTCATCACAAGTATTTAATTTAAAACAATATTGCCCTTTACATAATTCGATTTCAATGAATATCTTAGGAGATAACGCAGTTTTAAAATAACATTGCAGCAAAATAATTACCCATTACAGACATAGTACAAACGATGTTTCTCCTGGTTTATTCTGCGTGATTACTACTGGTTCGATTTGAAAAATTCTTTTAGTGTTGGATAGCCTATTTATCGAGGTAGGCTATAAGCTATATAACATCACGCTACGACTCACGGGGGCGGCGCAGTAACGATAAACGCGGGTGAAACCGCGGGAACATCTAGTAGTTTATACAGAGAAGAAGTGACGAATGCTAATATTTTTATAAAATATGCATTAGAAATACATTAAATTAATGAAAAAACACTACACGCACACAACCATACATTTGACACACGCAGTTGGAGTGCGTAATTATGGTTACATATATTAATATATAATGACACATATTATCAGCAATATCTTACAGACTCAACTTTGGTCGAATTTCGAGCACTAGGCGACCACTAGTAACAATTAATAGATGTATTTACTTCTAAACAAGTAGCTTTGCTAAAACGTACGTGTCAATCGTCATTGCTTAGTATATTAAAAATATTGTAACCAGTTAATCTTTTCTGATTTATACATTGTATATTTTAGCAACAAATTCTCAGCTATTTTGTTACTACACAAACAGATACATCTTTTATCTCGCGTTTGACATGGAGCCACCGACTATCTGACTCGACATGACTGTGCACCAAGGGCAATCAATTTATTCCATTAACATATAGTTTCTTTATGAAATTTCCCGCCTTCCCGGGGCCTGAAACGGCGGCCATGATTAATATTTCAATCGTGACTGGCCGCGCTTAACCGACCGGAATATATCGCTTATCTAATATATGTACGTTTGTATGTGTGTACGATGGTTTGTATATTCGCTCACGATGGCCTACATACATGTTTTGAGCACTGATTATTGGAAAATATTGGCATATAGAATGATATTCGCGCCGTCAAATCCTTCATATTTTGGCACAGACAAATAGTCACGAGCAACTTAGTACCAGTAATGTAATCTGATTTGCTTTGTATATAGTTAGTTGATTTGTATGGTTTTTTACCTTATTGAAATTGTAGTTAGGTAATTATATAACATTAACTTTTCGCAAGTCATCATGTCATGATGTTTGAACTACTTTTAACTGATTTAATGTTCATGGAAGTTTGTTTCTGTTTCATTCGGAGTCCTTAAGCGTGAGTTATTTTAGGCATCATTTTTTATGTGCTCCAGCTAGGGGTGGAGGCGTACGCAATCCATTAAAGCTGAAAAAACACTTGAAATTCAGTGACTCATACAATATACATGGTGGCGAGTCGTGGGCGACGTTTTTGTCGCGGAGACATGGCTGCGGTTTTTGCCATAGCTTCTTGTGCCTGGTTTTTGTGCACAGGCCGGGAGCCGATTGCGATAACACGTTTCTTTAGAATTGACGTACCTAATTGTATTAATTTTTTGTGTACACGTATGGTAATAGAGTAACATTGTAGTACTTCCCTACCAATGTTTTATGATATAGAGTGATTAAATATTATGCATATTATGTGGATATGAATATGGTCCACATAAAACAAATAAAAGGGGAGTCAACATCCCTTCAATCATTTTATCGATGAATATGTTGTGATTATAATCAAAATAGATTTTACTACAGCTTATAAAGATGTATCTTTCAAGAAAACTTCTCGTATCGGATTCGACGCGGCGAGTATCATACCTATTTATTTTATTATCATTCCTCTGGTCAGCTCCCGTAGTAAGGGCCTTATTATTCAGCGCATAAACTGGGGAATATTTTAGCGGCGACTTGGACGACGCGACGCGACGACGTCGAGGGATTTTGAACGGCGGCCGAAAAAATTGATGCGACTTATCTCACCCGCGCGTGTTCCCACCGCTCGGCCATACCGACGAGATAAGCGTATGAGATGTTTTATGTATGTTTGGATTTAAGTTTTCCACTATTCACTGTGTTAGAATGAGTTAGGGCTGGATAAAAAGGCAGATAGTTTAAAAAAAATACTGTGTTTCTCAAGAGTACCTAAACAAAATATTTTTTCTTCGCTTTAAACTATTTCACAATAATACTTTAGAGATTTTCTACGGTATAACCGTATATTTGGTAGCATTTTTTAGGTGTAATGCATGATATGTATTTTAAACTAAATTGTCTACTACGCTAACACTGTAGCATGCGCGGTTAAGATTTGTGATATCATTTGATAGCTTTATAATAATAAAATTCATTTATTTCTCCTCACAATTACAAGCTTAATTCAAGGTATAACATATAATTAATTTGTCTAGTTATCAATGCGAGGAGCTGGTGTCTGAGTTAGGCATAAAATGCCTGTATTACAGATCACCAGGTCCCCCACGGAAGAACAGATAGTTTTTATGAAATATTTTATTATATTAAATTACAATCTAATGTTATATCAATTATTATTAAGTATTCGCTTGTGTCCTTCTATAAACGAAATTCAGTAAAGCAGGAATTTATTCGCAAGTATAAATAACGAATAGATATTACATATATAATTACATACCTGTGCAAAAATGGTTCTATTTTTACATGAAGTTTAATTTACATCTACCTACGTACAATATTCTTTCGTATATTATTATTGTTGGTCCATAAGCATACGGACGGTGTTAAGATATTCAGTCTCAACTTTTGTGAAGGAGGGTCATCTCTTGTGAGGAGTATTCGCGCGTCACCCTCGCAGTTCCTCGCTTGACCTCACGTCTCGCACAGGGGTAACTTAACATTCACTGCATTGTTCTTTTATTGCACGTCCGATCAACGTACTGTTTCTATAGGGGAGACTTTGCCTATTGATGACGTACGACAATATTTTATCGATTTATACGAACTCTCTTCGATTCAATGAATATTGTGTAGAAATGCTAACTTACTTTATTAGACCGTAAAACAGTAATGCTATTTCTGTTAAGTTTGCCTTATGGGAACCTATTAGTTTTTATTGTTTGACCTGAGCAAACAATGTTTGACTAGTTCAGCGACATTCTGGATAATGGCTGGGTTAATAGAATCCTAAACCGATGCGCGTACACGAAGAATGTAAATGCGGTACAAGTGGTGCGAATGAAAATTCTTACTGTCGACTAAACTTACACTGCAAACAGAGATTTACGCATAGATCTCTGTATGTATTCAATATTATAGATTACTTAAAGGTTCCTTGACCAAATCAAAGACGTTTTAAGAAAGGGCCATATTAAGAGTACCTAAATTGACTAGATGGCACGACACATATGGTGTCGGTTAGTTGTCCACTTTTATTTATGTTTATTCTTTTGGGATATATGGATAGATCTATATGTCTGTTAGTATAGCAGATACCTATAGGGTTTTAAGCCTCTTATTCCAGTTTTAAAACATAACTACTTGAACGGAATTCTTAATGTCGTGCGTACATTATTTAAACTATTACAATCACGTGCCATTTACTTTCAATCATGTATCTTTATTCAATAAGTTTATCTTGTGTTTCCAACTCAAGGTCTGTTTTTGCCGTCTGTCTTTCTTTGTGCCTTACGATGATGCACGTCTGAAAGGTACAATCACGAATGATCACTTATTTGGATCAGCTCTTACCATCGCCATATTTGTGTAATGCGTTTCGAGTGAAATATCAGCAGTTTTTATGAGGCAATTATTAGCATATTGTGTGACGGCGGGGGTCCACGGGCGGCACGGCGGTACTCCCAGGCGGTCCCGCCGCAACCCGCTGGGCTCATAGATAAACATGTCCGTGCTTCCGAATATTTGCTCCGTGCACACTCATATTGATTTTGTTTTTGTTACAACGAAATATATGTAGTGTAAGACGATCATTTGTTCAATGTCTGATAAGTTGTAGCGTTTAAATTGGTGTCCTTCTTAATTTTTATTGGTGAATTATTGTAATTGCAGCTTCCAAATAGCGTCATACAGTTTTGTATGGTAGTAAGTATAGGAAATACTTGGTCAAAACAATGTAATTAACACGTTGCAGCACAAAAATTCACTTGACTGTAATAGTATTTAATTCTTCGCCACGTGATATCTCATATTAGACTCGAGTGTGTTTTACAAAGGCAAGGTTTTCTGCAGATAGGTAGGTACTACGGACCATTTTATCCTGGCATATTCTAGCTGTTTACATTTTTTATTTCATTTTTCTCTTAACCTTCCGCCATAATAACTCTTAATTGGTCTAAGAACGTCCTATGGGATTTTCTTTAACTTTATTTTTCATTAACATATATGATTTTCTTAGTCGTCGTAGAGTATTGACCTGTGACTACGCATAAAACCTAACATTTAATAAACTTTTATATACTGAGTTAAATAAATCGAACTGAAATATTTTATTGCTTTTCTAAGTATAATAAAAATCATGTGATACAATTGAGCGGTATTAATCCATGCACATATGCATGCATGCATAGTTAGTTTACGTGCGTGTTCGTGTCGTGGCGGTGCCGTGCGGTGCAGATAAACTATAGCTTTAATTACTATTAAACACAATTAAACGTGCGCATGACTCGCGCACGGTCTTTGGACGTAACCGACACGTTTCGACGAATGAGTATATATATTATTTATATACTAATAAAGGTAGTTTTACTTTTGTAATTTGTTCAGCTATTATATCAAATAATAAATTAAAACTGTCTTATTGAAATGCCGTGGTTGGGTCGGTTAAGTTTTATATGTATTTTAATTATGTATTTAGGCAATAACATTCTCCATCAGTAAACCCATCGGTTAAACACAGTTTTTTTTTACCGAGTAATACTGATCATTACTCGGTAAAAAAAAGGAAATTAAAATCAGACACCAAATTAGATAAGAAAATATTACGAGTAAAATAATGTATATAATTCCGAGTGTAGATGTTCTTTGGGTCTGTTGGTTGAATGTTTGTAAAGGCGACCCCGTCGTTGTAGTATATATGTATAAGAAAAGCGAGATAAGCAAAGGAACAAAATATATAGGCCACATGTAAGCAGTAACCAGAAGAGTCGATATTCTGTTTATTTCGGTTACTCACAATTATTGATGAGTGTATGTTTCTAGACTTAAGTGTAATTACGCGATCCTAAACTAAGACGATGCCTCTTTCTGTAGATACACTTAAAATTATCCATGCCATTTTTGCAAATCAGATTTCATTAGCAAATCAACAAGGATATAACACAATATAATTATGTATGAGTAATATGGGAGAATGATTTTTCCTTACAAATCGCTGATTAATTTGTACTGAATCTAATCGAGTTACGTTCTCTGGCTATCTATATCCAAATTCCTCTCAGCGATTTATGATCGTTGAGATGCGCACGCGCAGTTTCTCAGAATACCCGCGCCCGCATCGCCCCCTCCTGGCTCGCAGTGTGCGCCGCGCCGCAGCTACGCTAGTTTATTTCATGACCTTATGCGTTTTATTCCTTACTTTTTAATTATAGGCACATTACTTGGTATTGATGGCGATAAAATCGCAGCTCAATCGATCAATCATATTAATATACCTGTCTTCAATACACTCGAAAGTATTTTTGAGAATATCTTTCTTACACTTAAATTAGTTTATGGGAATATATTTTATAGCTGAACAAAGTTTTGTTCTAACACGTGCTTGATCCACCGTGACCAGGGATATCTTTTCCATAAGCATTGTTTTATAAGATACTAGTTTTCACCCGCGGCTTTGCTCGCGTAAATGTAGGTTAGGTTTGCAACAGTTATTTTTCTGGATGAAAGGTACCCTATGTCCTACTCTGTACCCCTGAAAACGTGTATGCAAAATTTCATGTTGATCGGTTGAGTAGTTAAGGCGTGAAAGCGTAACAAACAAACAAACTCATTTTCGCATTTATAATATTAGTTAGGACTAGTTAGGATTAGGATTGCCTACATAGTCAGTTTCGATGGTACTATGAACAAATAGCTATTCAGATTCAGAACATAGTATATCTAGAGATTAAATTTCTATCCCATGTAGCACTCAACGGTCATACGCACATACATACTGCTCCATCCGTGCAGTTACAGCGTGAAACAGAAAGGTTAGGTCAGTGTTTGAAGGAGGTATGATGAAAGTATGCGTAAAAAACATGATATATTTTTCGGCAATTAGTTTTTAACATAATAAAGTTCTTAAGGTTACCTTAATTAGTCATGTTTTTGATAAATCTGAACATTTTAGCAAATATCTTAAGCGTGAACGGCCATTAGCATTACATACTACATATTATAATGGTCACGATTCTAATCTGAGATAAGATTTTCTAATATATAGTTGAGCACTCGAACGGAATATTGTCTAGACTTATTAATTAAAATATTGAGGTAGTCCTTTAGTGTTTAAGCAGACCTGATTGACTAAAAACGCCCTTTTAAGGCTCGTCTGTCCTTTGTCCCATACGAAAAACAAATCTGTTAATTAAACCAGTTCTTAAAAAAGGATAATTATTTCTTATATCAATTGTTATAGATATTAACGTAGTCTTCAACTGTGTATCATCTTAGTTATCTTAATGTCCTCCAGACCGATTTCGGCCACCAATCTTAGCGGAGACTGGCCATGTGCGCAGGAGATATTATAGTGCACAAGCGTGTGCGTGAACACAAGTGCACTCTCTGTTCCCTAACTCTCATGATCCGATGGGACGGTAATCCGATACGACCGGAGAGAGATCAGGTGCAGGACCAACGGCTTCACGTGCTTTTCGAGGCACAGGGGTGTCCAACACCGCCAACTTCCTAATTCCGAGCTGTTATTGAGATTTTTAACAGAAAATCCAATAACTTTTTGTTGGCCCGACCCGCGATTCGAACCCGAGACCATTCATGTACAGCAGTCGCATTCACTACCGCTGCGCCACGGAGGTTATATTACTAACCTGGTAGCGCCGGTGTTAACTCCGGATCATGCAATTTTCGTCAGCGCAACTTTTCATAGCGAACGATCGCATTAAATTGATAACTAGTATCGATAGATGCTAGTTATCAATTTAATGCGATATGATTAAATGAAAAGTCTCACATCCTTCAAATAAAACAGCTTGAACGCAGAGACGAACACTAATAGCCGAAATAATAGAAGTCATGTAATGCCCACCATACTAATGACTGATCATTTGGCAAGTATCGAGCGGAGTTACGCTAAGTGTGTCGGTGTGTATGATGCGGCGGGGCGGCTGCGCGGGAGTTGCGGGCGGCGCGCTTTGTGGCCGCCGCCGCTGGTCGCATCACCGCAAGCTTGTCGGCGACCCCGCCGAACGCGCTCCGCGAATGTCTAATGAGCTGCACAGCCTTCAGGGCTACCGCATGCTTCTAGGAACATCTATATTTTTGGTCTAATTTAACGCCAACTAAGTACCAATGCTTCTCTCCAAGTACAGGTAAAAACGGACAAGTCGTTTTTTAATATTAATAAATCGGTAAATGCGTGGCGAATAGATAAGTCAGTAAGCCCACGTGCGCTTGCAATACCAGGATCATCAACCACGCATTACAGCTTCTTCAGAAAGGAATCTCTGTGCTACCAGCACAAGGTACAAATATAACTGGTCCCATGCCGTCAGCATATTGCATAGATACTTCACCGAAGGAATACAACTTGGTATTCTCTAATTGAATTATTTAAGTGAAGTTCTAGTCATGCCTTCTATCTCCGTCCGCTTGTTTTCCAAATAATTATAGGTAATTTGTATCCTAGAATAGATAGAGTCATAATACTTACACGAAACTGCATATTTAAAAAAGAAAGGAACTACACCATATAATTATAATATCAGCCCTGTATATAAACTGTTTCACTGCTGGGTCAGGGCCTCTTCACAGTTTGAAAGGATTAGCCAGTTCACCCCGCCCAGTGCGGGTTGGTAGACTTCACATATCTTCAAGAACATTATGCAGTACTTTCAGACATTAAGGTTGCCTTACGATGTTTTTTCTCGATTTCAATTAATACAAGTCTGATTTATTACTAATTGCGGAAATGACAATACGGAATGGTGGTACTATTCTGTATTTTTCAATCGCCCAGTAGATTTGCGTTCCGACTATTAAAGGGCAAAATATTTATTCCAGATCCGCCTTTTTTAAGTAAGCAGCGGCTTGATTGTGTTATTATTTTGATTCGTTATATAGAGCGATGTGGTACCGATTAAACTGTTCAATTAAAAAACAAAAATACAATTACTTGAACTCTGTGTGGCATAATAATATTTTTTAGAACGAGTTATTTAAATACTTTAGTTGGTTAATGCACATAATAATATCACCATTCACTGGGAATATAGTTCCATAAAATTCTATAGCTCCTCATTTAGATCATTAATAACTCTTATTAAACCGTCGCAATCTTTGAAGTAGACCTAATAAGTAAGTAGTGGAAGTAGTTCAAAGAGGAATGAGAGATGTGTTTAATTACTTTAGTCATGTAACATTCCCGGTCAGTTCTAGGTTATATTTATTATTTTGCGGGAGCGCACGGCCCTGGGCCTTTGCGGCGCCGCCGTCACCTGTCATCCATCAGTCGGCGACAACGCGCATGCGCATACCGGCCGACGCAGATTGCCCCGCGCGGGCGCTCTCCTGCGCCCGCGCTACTCGCGGATTCAAATTTAACGGTACAAAGCTGGCGGAACGCAACAAAACAGTAGCGGGCCGCATTCCGATTTGGATCAAGTTAGACTAGTTCTGATGATGGCTGTGACAAAAAGGGACGCACCACTTAAGAATTCAATACGATCGAATTTTTAGGGTAATTTTGAGCAAATACGTTTGCTTTCGTTATAAGTCTGATTTTAGGGTTGAATATTGTGTAGGTGACAGTTCGCGTGTCACTAAGATGAGGTATTTAATCCTCTGCCTGAATTTTTTATATTGTTAGATCCTAAAGCATGGGCATGGACGTGACCTGGCTTTGCATTTATAACTTTAGTACCTACTTATGTGATATATTATTTTTGAAATTACTTATATCTATGTATACTAATATTACAAAGAAACGATAAGAATTTCATTAGTTTGTGTGTATTTGTAGGGTAATCTCTGGAATCATTACACCTAACATTCTTTCATTATTTGTAAAGTACATTATTCCAGATGAACATAGGCTATATAGTATACTAGCTTTTGTGCGCGGCTACGCCCGCGTGGTACCTACATCAATAAAAAGTAGCCTATGTCCTTCCCCAGGTTTTAAACTATATCTGTACCAAATTTCATCTAAATCGGTTGAGTGGTTTAGCCGTGAAAAAGTAACAGACAGACAAACAGACAGAAAGATAGACAGACAGAGTTACTTTCGAATTTATAATATTAGTAAGGATATATTATGTTCAACGCGGGCAAAGACGGCGTGGGCCGCTAGTATGTTAAAAATAAAGAAATCGCTTGATATTTATTTTGAAATACACCATCTTGATTGCTTTAAGGTTTCTTTAAGGCTGCAAATCTAAGAACATTTAATTTTATTACAGTAGCGTCTATCTGTCCTTGTATGGCTGTCAATAAACTAAATGGACTTAAGCGATTGAGCAATTAAAGCTATTTACAGATGGACAACTTTCTATTCCTAGGTACAAGAAAGCTATCAGGTATCGTCAGGTGAAGTAAAGTAGCGATTACGTCAATGAACAAGGTGACATAAACCCTTTTAACGACTGTCCGTCTATTAGAAAACACACCAACCTATAAAGATTGAGGGCCAGGGATTGTTCTGTGTTGGTGGTTGGTCAGAACAGGTGCTTAATATACAGACATATCACACACACAAACAATATCATAGAATCGTGCCTGTTTACTGTGGTTAGCTGCGATTATATGTTAGCTTTTGCCCGCGGCTTCGCTCGCGTTAATTTAGATTTTGACAATGAATTCGGGTTGTACTCTGCTTGTAATAATATGATTCAATCATTATTCGAAAGACACGTGGCGCCATCTATTATCATAAGAACGTTATTGTTGTTTTCCTCGGGAACAGTAATCTTTTTCGTGATGAAAGGTTGCCTATGTCCGTTTCTGTACAGCTGACAACGTATATGCAAAATTTCAGGATGATCGGTTCAGTGGTTTAGGCGTGAAAAGGTAACAAACAAACAAACTCATTTTCGCTTTTATAATATTAGTTAGGATTAGGATTTTATGTGTAAGGAAGTTTTGTTTTGATGTGGTTTAGGCCACTTGTGATAGAGGGCGAGCCTTTTCCTATCTATTCGGCACGTTTCTCTGTGCTTCTAATAAGAATCTTGTAGCAGGGAGTCCTTGTAACACTGCTCTGGGCATCCAATATCAAACCCGGCGTTTAAGTCGCACACCGTTATGAGCGCAAACTTAATCCAAACCTATTTGTAATGATGTGGTTTGATACAATAAATTGAAGGTTAGACGAAATTAATCTTTTGCTAAATATGGCTTTTTGATATACACATATACACACAACACACCTACATCACAGTTACGAACATACTCAAAGACATTGTCACATTCATTATCACCATCACATATTCACACTCTCATCCATAGTCAGCTGTACTTATTTTCATCTTATTTTGTACAAACTAACATTTACATTTGTACTTTGTATTAGCCTTTTGGAAATAAACTAATGATAAATTTAACTAAACTATAAACTAACATTTGGTGATAATTAAATCAATCCACATGTAATATAAAAAAATATTATATATCTCATATCATCACTACATATTATAAAACAAAGTCCCGCGCCGTGTCTGTTTGCGACAAACTCAAAATCATGCGGTTTTCATCAATAGACAGAGTAAATCATGAGAAAGGTTTAGGTATATAATGTGTTAAGGTTTTGTACTGCCCGTGCGATGCCGGGGCGGGTCACTAGTTATTATATAATATAATATATATTTTTAGAAATATAAGAATTTCTAAAATTGCTAGTTTCTATTACCAAACTATGCCTAAGGCCGAGGGGAGAGTGGGGCTGAAACCCCATCATGCAGTGTTTAATTTTATTACTAAAAGATAATTAGCAAAGTGGGTGTGTGAATTACTAGTATTCTTGTTATCCACTACAGCTGTTTACATCAGTGACGCAAAGGGTAGAATTTTCCACCTACGACCTTTCGATCGCATGTCCAATGCCTTTTCCAGTTGTGCAAATTTCAGGCGTTGCATGTTTATAGGCGGCTTCCAAAGACTGATGTCTCTATAATTTGTTTTCTGATCTGGTTAATAAGATTGACTATCATATCAGACAAGTGTAAGTTTTAATTAGTAAATAAAGTTGTGCCACAAGACCGGCGATTGAGATCTCTGTAAATTGTATAGACTATCGATTAAACTTTTGACGCAACTAGCAATGTCTTAAATTAACTTAGTTATATTTAATAGTAATAATTGCTTATTGTTGCTAGTGTTTATTAAATAAAGTCTATAAAATTTACATATGTCTACACTTGTATTCAGAATTTTAATTCGACTGTTCTGGCCAGTTAGCCGTCACAGTTTACACTTTATGGTATTGCTACAGTTGTAGTGGAGTACGAAAAGAAAGATGGCCGAAAGTTAGACACTGTATATTACGCAAGTTAGTTAAAGTTATAATAATGTAAACAACGGTGGCTTATCTTTCCTTGATAGTGTGTTGTAGTTATAAGATAATGTACTCGTTTTTACTTAGTTAATAGCTTATTAATATAATTGGTGTTACGAAATACTTTATGAAGTCGCATGTTAGTATTGGACCTAGGTGCTGCGTCGGCACCGTCGGTATGTGGGTACGGTAATGAACTCGTGACACGGGTCAAGTGTCGGGTGAAGTGTAGTGTACGGACACTACACTTCACCATAATATGTGCGTCTTCTGACACCTAGACTTTGACTCTTTATTTACCCGGACCCTATTGTTAACCACGTTGCAACTTAATTGCTTTTTAATATCTCGCGATGGTAGTATTGAAATTAGCTTTGACCCTAAACTGCTGTCCTGTCCTTCTAGTAAACTATTTCCTTATTTAGGCTGCAGTCCCTTTGTACCTACTAAATTTCATAGCAGCCATTTTTCACCGCACAAGCAAATAGAGTGAGTCGCATTTATAATATTGGCACAGTATAGCTAATGCTAACTCATATCGACAGTTAACAGCTATTGTTGACATATGCTGGCTAAATGAGGTTTTAGCTGGTATTTTCCTTGTCCATCTCGAATCGCAACTCACGAGACGATTGTTTTAGTGCGATCGATGCAAGCGATTTAGAATGTGAATAGTATATCGTATAGGTACCTACTCTATTTGTAAAATGTTCGCCGTTCAAATTTGCATTTTGTCGTACTTTATATTGTCTGAAATTATACCATATTTATATATTTTACGCTTGTAATAATTTATTTTATGGCATATTACATTATTTACATGAACAAAAGCAACAACCATAATTTGCAACTTACCTAATATTAACCAACCTAACTACTTATAAGTAAAACAAAATGTAATGGCATAACATATAGGACTGTAAATTACCAAAAAAAAAGACCATTGTAGTCAAAAAAATCAGGCTGGTTTAGGCAGCGTCATAAAATTCCTCATCATCGCTGTCGACCGGGAAAGTACGGTTTTACGGTCGATTACAATATTTGTTAAATCACCTATCTACATATAATTAAAATATCTTAACGAAATTATTATATAAATCGTAAAGCTTACTTATGACTCTGGCAAGAAATTTTCATGTACGTTAAACTCTACTATTTGTTGATATAAGGAACAATTTGCTTAGCAAACTTAGTGCAAATAATTTGCTTGCGTTTCTTTTAAAGCTGAAGTAAAAAAAGAATACGTATGTAGCTTAAAACCTAGGTTAACGGATATTGTTTAAAGACCTTCTAAAATTATTTATAAGCATTTTGATGCATTGCAATTAAATTATTCATGATTAAATTATTTATTAAATTATTCATAATTTTGGCTATTTACATACGTACTGAGCTATTTGGGTTAAGTGCGTATTTTGAGACGCGAATGTTGGTTTTGTATTTGTGGCCATTAAGCAGTTTCAATGCAATCAGTTAGATTATTCAAAATATCTCTGTTACGTTTCCCGCTGAAGTGCTTTTGAAGAGGGTCTTAAACTGTCTTTAAGCGTATTATCTTAAAATGAGTTTTTTTTTTATTAGAATCTTCCTTTATTCTTCCTTTAATATGTGCTCGATTTGATTTCAAGAGTAGTTGTCGTTAAATCATAACAATTGCTTAATATATGTGGGCTGTAAATATTTCCGCACTGTTATTACAATGTTATTCACAACAGCTATCGAGCCCAAATTAACAGCTGCGGCATTGCTAGGTCATTTGCGACAAAGAATAGTAATAGGTCGCCTTAATCAAGTGTATGGTGAGGCACATAAACGGACACAATTGAATCATGACATTGAGCGCCTAAATCGTCGCGTGTGACCCTCTGCGCCGCGCGCCGAGTCGAGGCTGGCATTATCCTCCAACATCAGTATGCCGTCGTCCGCGCGCGATCCCAATTGCCTGAATTAGCATACTTATGCCGAGGCGCCGCCGAATTCGCCTTGTATCACTACTATCAAAGAGAATGCCGACTACATACGAAAATCCACCATCTACCCTCACAAAAGAGTCTATATTTCTTTAACAGAGTGACAAATTTTATTGAAGCGTCTTTTGAATAAAAAAATCCAATTTCAATCTTATTGTTCGTTATAAAAGGCTTTTTTTAGATTGGTAGGTAAAGTTTTAAAGTGTATGTATTAGAACCGTCAGGCATCGAACTCTGACCTGTTGGTAATGGGCGCAAATTGATCGCAGAGGCAAATTTTTCTACTGATTATGCGGTATGATCATAAGATGAGCCGCGCGCGCTCAGTAGATGCTCGTTGTTTGCTCCGTGTTGGAATGTTCCATTCAAATTACAGCGGAATTGACTCTTGTGTTTTATTGCTTCGGTCCATGTTGTATAATTTAGGGTATTCAGATGCCCTGCATATTTTTGTAGAATTTCAAATAAAAATTCGTAAAATTACCAAATTTGAGACGTTGCGAAATTTGCAAATGCTTTATAAGTCCAATTTAGTATATAGAACCAAGTAGGTAAGTATTTAGTGTTAGAGGTAAATAAATTATTGGCTACTAAGAAAGTAGAAATCAACTGTTTTCATAAATCTAAGCTATGCGAAATGTAAATACTAGTTGCGAAATGTTTATACTTCCTTCGCCATATCATTAGTGTATCATAAAATGTCTAGCGGATACAGAGGAATGTTAACGACATCAAGACTGCTAGGAATTTGTTGAAAACAAAATATTTGTGAATAAGAACTTTTAATTATAACGTCAGTTGGAAATTAAGCGACCTCCTGGAGGGGAAAACTCAAAGCATTATCTAATTAAACGTCCCATTGTGATGTTTCCTTTAATTACTAGTTAACGATGTTTAATTATGAGCATAATGCGGCGCTGACACCGATTTGTATAATCGTCAGTTTTGTAACCGCTACCGACAATTTCAGTTAAGACGGTATGTTGAAAACTATGAAATGTACGTCGCATACAATATAGGAAAACAATTTATAGCTTCAACGAAGACGAAATAATAGAGACATTAAGTTTCGAATAATATAGTATAAAGTTGTAGCATTGTTCTACCTGATTATGGTGTAAGATGAATAGCGCGAGGATAGATGCGTGCTCGTAAAATTGTAAGCGTTAGTTAGTTATTGGTGTAAAACAGTTAAAGGCGTCGGTGCAGGCGTGGCTTCGCTAGAGAGCTGCCAATATAATACACGCTCCCACACACGCGAACTATCGCCGACGAACAATGAAGCGCGCGGAATGCTTTCATCATTTGCAATTTAATCACCACCTATTAGTTCGGCGAATTTAATTTAAAATCAACGCAAATATAATACTGTAGAATACAATTGTAACACTACAACTATTATACACAATCGACATAAATATAATAGTTTACGATACATTAATAAGGACTGTTCGTATGAATTTTGTGACAGGTTGATGTCAGTTCACAACAAGTCCTGTGCCCTTTACGTGCTAACAATGGACACCTTTTACCTTTACGTTATTTTTTGCGTGGGCTTCGCCTACTACTTTCTCCTAATTAATGATAATTTAACCCAGTTAACTGTATACCAGTTTTATTGGCGATAATGAACCTTAGAGCGGAGAAAGTACGGCGGACAGTCTGTGAACCTTCAGCGGTCAAGGACAAAGAAAGGATGTACAATTTCTCCCTAGCTATCAATTAGTATTTTCTTGTAAGAGCTCGTTTGTAGTTTAAAAAGAAATTGTTGCCGTCGGGAGTTCGGTGCACGCAGTCGACGCTTTTACGCGTTATTTGTCAACTTCTTATGTTACAGACAGCGACATTAGATTACTTTTATCGTTGGTCTTCAAGTCAGATGACACTTTAAACATATGTTTTTAGCTGTTAGCGAAAGGCGAGTGCGAGGTGATAGGTCGTAAATGGCAGCAGTCCATTTACACCATCTGTCGAATACATGTAAAATATGCCAAGTATTGTATTGCGTGACACAATGACCTTTGTGTTCCTCGTCACAATTGACGTCACTTTAAATTGGTGCAGTTTTCGTTACACGCAATGTACACGTGATTTGTTTAAAAAAGTGAAATGTACCCGTGGCATCAGTTCATTTTTATATATTTGTGAACGATCGTGAAGTCTCAGGTTGAAGTCTCGTGTAGTGAAACGTGTTTGAGATTATCCTAATCCTATCGTAACTAATATTATAAAAGCGAAAATGAGTTCGTTTGTTTGTTACCTTTTCACGCCTAAACCACTGAACCGATCATCCTGAAATTTTGCATATACTTTGTCACGTGTATAGAAAACCTACTTTTCATCCCGAAAAAAAATACTGTTCCCGAGGAAAACAACAATAACGTTCTTATTATAATAGATGACGCCACGTGTCTTTCGAATCATGATTGAATTATATTATTCCAAGCAGAGTTGATTGTCAAATTCTAAATTAACGTGAGCGAAGCCGCGGGCAAAAGCTAGTTGTTAATAAACTTTCAGTAATAATACGTAGTCTAAAAATGTGCTGGGTAGACAACAGTAGGTTCGTTATCTAGTACGTGGTACCTAAAACATGCTTGCGAAATTCAGGTAAGTTCATCTTATCATGTTTCATCTTTAAAAAGACAACTCCAAAAACCCAGTCTCCGAACACATACTTGTGGAACATACTATTTTTTCTACCGTGTAAGGATCGAACTACTTGGCGCGGTGGCAATAGTGTTGGGTTCCTTAAACCACTACGCCATTTGTGCAGTCCGGTATCAAACCTCTGCATACCCTTTTGAGGATGAACAAACATGATTCTGTATTTTATTCAATTTTTATTTTACTGGAAGCGTAGCTCTCAATATATTTTCAATAGATACAGAATGTCTTCTCAGCACAAAGAACAAAAGACGGCTTTAGTAGTCGTTGCATTGAGAATATATACTGCAATAAAACTGGATGTAGGTAAATATTACCATTAATTGATGTTAGATTGCTTTCATTGGCGACTTTGATGTCGGTGGCGTTAATATGACCGTCTGTTCAAGTGGCAAACGTAAGGCTTCGAGTGCGATTGAACGAACAGTGCTATTAAAGTTTTTTGTAAAGCAATGCTCTATAGCGGCTATATATATATAATTTCGACTTTTACTCAATATACGTCAATAGGTTCACATACTGCGTGAAACGTAGCTAACGATAAAGCTTTTGTCAGCGATGCTGACTGCGTGGACTTTAGTTGGTAAGTGTATTTCTATACCGAGGGAATGCACGAGTGGCGGAGTGGTTTAAGTGGTTCACTCACCACTGCCACGGCAGCGAGTGCTGTGCGTTCGAGCAATTGGGTAATTCACTATTAGTTGTTTCGAGTTTAAGGGCCACTTGCACGACAACTTGCTTAATTCGTTTAGCGCTAAACTCATTTACAACATCGTGCTGTCGTCAGTCATCCGTGTGAGATGCCACGATGTTTTAAATCTATTTAGTGCTAAACGTATTTTGTGAGTTGTTATGCAAGTGCCCGAAGTGTTCTTTCAGTCCGTTATTTGAATATATGTATACAACACAGGATTATGCCCAGAGCGACATTTGTCAGTAAAATTAAATGGATAATACAGTTGAAATATATTAGAACTAATTATTATTATTGATAACTAGCTGTTACCTGCGACTTCGTCCGCGTAGATTTTAACTAAAAAGTGTTTGTCGCCGCGGAACCCAACTATATTTCTCTACCCAAGTTACTTAAATGACGTAGTTTTTATAGTGTAAAGCTAGATAATAGCATGGCTTACTTAAAAACAACATTTAAATATGCGTCGTTAGATTACACGCTGTCACAGAATGCGTAAGAAAAATGAAGATTCACAGCTCCTCCTCCGTAGGTGATAGCGTGATATTATGTAGCCTATATGTTGACCCGACCTGTTAGTAATATTCATGCAAAATTTGAAGTAAATCCATGCAGTACTTTTTGAGTTTAGCCCGGACATACATACAGACAAACAGACAAAAATTCTAAAAACTATATTTTTGGCTTCGATATCGATTGTAGATCACGCCCCAAGTATTTTTTTTTTTAAATATTCAATGTACATTTTTGACTTTCCTACGATTTTATTATATGTATAGATTACCTACTTTTATGCTAAAACTTAAGATTATAGTAATAATATATAATATAATAACAAATAAACTTTGAGCATAAATCATCTTTATTTCCTATACTGTACGTATTTAGAAAATTCCGGCATTGTCTTGCAAATTTTAGCTTCCACGGGTTTGGCCAGGGCGTTGATAAGTCAGCAAGTACATGTGAATTTATCCAATTTATTTATATTTATATATTACTATAACAAACTTTAATATAAGCTGAATCAATCGTTTAAGTACCGCAAGAACAATTTTTGGGTCTACATGAAGTTACCGCTACTGAGCATCCTAATCCTAATCCTAACTTCCTAACTAATATTATAAAAGCGAAAATGAGTTTGTTTGTTTGTTACCTTTTCACGCCTAAACCACTGAACCGATCATCCTGAAATTTTGCATATACGTTGACAGGTGTACAGAAACGGACATAGGCTACCTTTCATCCCGAAAAAAAATACTGTTCCCGAGGAAAACAATAATAAAGTTCTTATGATAATAGATGGCGCCACGTGTCTTTCGATTCTTCTCTTCGATCTTTTTGATTGTCAAATTCTAAATTCACGCGATCGAAGCCGCGGGCAAAAGCTAGTACTTTATATTTCGGCGATGAGACGTTATGTAAATTCTATACAACATATTTATTATTGTTACTTGCAGCACAAACAAAACAAAACGTCGTCGGCATACATCGTCCACATATCTTGCATAGCTCAGGAAATTAAACGGAGCTATGTGTGTGAATTGCAAAACTGTACATTTAGTATGTTTGTACATGTGACAACAAATAGGCCTGTCAGCCGTCTCCCCCGGCATTGTGTTACCCTCCGTCCGGCCGTCTCATAATAACCGGAGGCCTGTTTACGCTAGAATAAAATTTCACTCGCTATTTCTATTAAAACGTCGAGTTTACGTTCCTGTTTAGCTTCGTGTTATGAGTTTAACTTTAATAATATTTGTTGTAAAGTGGGAATGTGTTCGTGAAGGGCTTCCGTTTTTTAGATTATACGCGCAGTCTGTTATATTGATCAATGTTTACCTACTAGAGTTTAGACGTTTATGTACGGCTAAGAAGAATACGCGGTTGCTAACTGTTCAACTTGCCACTAAGAAGCTTCGGTGTGCCGTGTAATGCATTTTCATAAATACAAATAAGTCATAAAAATGCGAATTTATGTATTAACTTCAGGCTACTATATCTGAAATAATTTTTGAGACATTGATCAGTTTATTCTTTTTCGGAAAACTGGTGCCTTTACTATCATATTCATACCTATGTATAAATATGATCAGAATTGCTTATTTACCCAGCTCTATTATCTTTAAGACGGCCTCGATGGCGTAGTGGTTAGTGTAACCGACTGCTGCGCCTGAGGTCGCGGGTTCGATTCCCGCACATGTCAAACATTTGTGTGCATGAACATGGATGTTTGTCTTGGTCTGGGTGTTTCTATGTATAATATATATGTATTTACAAAAAAAGAAAGTATATATGTATGTTTATCCATTGTCTAGTACCGATACAAGCTCTGCTTAGTTTGGGCTAGATGGTGTGGTGTGAATGTGGTAGAATATTATATTATTATATTAGAGAAAACACTTTCCTAAAGGAATCGTACATTGAATACTTAAAACTCGATGTGTGAAACCACAAATCCAAAATAAAATACTTTCATAACAAGTTAACTAGTGCAACATGACATAGCACAGGTACCTACATAGCCGTACAACAATATCATTAGCGAAGCGAAGGTTATACCAACAGTTAGGACAGTCCACTGACGAGCAATTTGTTGGAGTAGCAACATTTAATACGAGTAGCCTGCGCGGAGCCATGTTTGCTCTTTAAGTTTGCAGTAGCCTCGGGCCTCAATTTAATTACCAAATGGAGCGTTTTTTGTGATCTCTGGACCGTGTAAACAGGGCTCGTAACGATGTGTGTGGAAGCCACTGCTATTCCTTTATGTTCGAACGAAATTCCGCCTGTTTCCTGAAGAACAGGTGGACAGCTACCGCTGATTTGGGATTATTTAATTGCTATTGTATGTTTTGTCAATCACGATCTTTTGTGAAACTCCTCTGATGGATAATTGGGGTGCTTTTAATTGAATTTAGTTCGGTAGGTATTTGATCAATGGACTGTTTTTGGTTGATGAAAAGTTTTGGGTATGTTATATGATGAATTAAAATATAATGGTATTGGAATGATTTCACAATGGATCGGTTCGTGATGTTTTTATTCCGTGAGAAGAACTAATTGATGATTATTCGAGGGCAATAATAATTCAATGCCGATACGGTACCACGGTAGCGAATAAGTCTTTAAGGAGTTTGTAGGCTACTGCTTATGTACCTATGTTGAGCCCAATACTAGTTTTCTAACTTAGTCGTATTAATATGGAACAGTAGTTTAATTTTATGATGATTCTACTGATTCTAGATATGGCCCATCCCTGTGAGCTTCCGAATGCCACAGTTCGAATTTATGTTAATTTCATTAACTAGGAGATCTCTCTTTGTTTGTATTTTCTAAAGATCTCTACGTCTATAGAACCATCCACGACTATCTCGTCTTCGACTAAGCGAGTCTAATTTAAATGTTCAATATTTATAGTGGGTTATTTGTTAGTAAATGTCACTAGCTTTGTCTCACGTTCCCTAATTACCTAGATCTGTGTATAATATCTACGGTTCTACTAAAAATAATAAGTTAAAAGTGGCTTAGATTTTAAGTTGAAACGCAAGCTATCACATTGTGAGAACTGCATCTCCAATGTTGAGACACAACCTCGTTACAGTTTCATAACCCTCAACCTCGTCGCGGATAAGCTGTTCTGTTGCACAATGAGTGAATTCACAAGGATAACGATGTTTGTAATTTGCTATGGTAATGTGTAGGTATGTATATATATATATAGACCATATATAGACCTCAACATCGCCTCGGCTGCTGTGGGGGCGATGTGGAGGCCACTGCTCTTAGACCACACGACTGCTTACCATCAGGTGGAGTGCGGTCATTATGACGAGCAAAAAAAAAAAAAAAAGTTAAAATAATTAATTAGATTATAGTGAACCACACTATCGCATTAAGGTTCTTTGTAATGATAGTGTTGTGTATGTGAAATAAATAAATAAATTAAATTAAGTCCAAATTAAGTTTCATATATTAGTAGATAAATTAAAAACAAACGAAGAGAACCTCAACCTTTAGCATATTCATCCAGACTTGTACGTGAATCGAACGTTTTGGGTTTATTGAGTAGTGACGTAATCAAGTGCATGGTGGTCATGTCGGCCTCGATGGCGTAGTGGTTAGTGTAACCGACTGCCACGCCCGAGGTCGCGGGTTCGATTCCCGCACAAGTCAAACATTTGTGTGCATGAACATGGATGTTTGTCTTGGTCTGGGTGTTCCTATGTATAATATGTATGTATAATATGTGTATATTTACAAAAATAAGTATATATGTATGTTTATCCACTGTCTAGCATCCATAGTACAAGCTCTGCTTAGTTTGGGCTAGATGGTGTTGTGTGTATGTGGTAGAATATTATTATTATTATAGATTACCGCATGAATTTAATAGACAGCACACGAATGGCGTAATGGTTTAAGTGGTCGTCTTGCTACTGCTACTGCATAGAGTGTTGTGTGTTCGATACTAACATGGGACAAGAATTTGTGTAGTCCACAAATTTTTGTTCCAGGTCTGGTCGTTCTATGTGTCCGTTGTTTAAATGTATATAAAGATCTTCGCGACACAGGAATCAGTCCTAATGCAGTAGTTGCCTATTAAAAATAAATATACATCCTCTTTTTTCCACATTCGAACTCTCAGTACTACGTAATATATGTACGCACACAAAGGTCCAACTAACTGGCAACACAAACGACTAGTCCCTCGTTATTTTAAACAATTCGATAATGGCTCCCCCTGGCGGCCTCTGATTGTGGTACAGCACAAAGGGCGGTGTCCCCTAATGAGTGTATAGTTCCTACAAGAACTGGCCGTGTCTGCCGCGGGCGAGTTCTAACTACATCACGTACTTCAAATGAAAATTTAACATTTTATTTAACTTTATTTATAGGTTTAGGTATCTGTGTCCCGTAGCTGAATTAATTGTGAACGCTTTGTTTATTATCTGTAGCATTTAAGAGGGTAGCGTAATTCACGCCTATTTTTAATATGGTATGGAGGGAAAATAATTGACATATTATATGTTTAATTTCATACTTACTTAAAGCGTGGCGTAGTGGTTTTAATGGTCGCCTTTCCACTAATACTGTCGAGTATTGCTAGTCGGCGTGACTAGCGCTACCCTTTTTTTAATATGGTATGGAGGGATAATAATTGACATATATGTTTAATTTCATACTTACTTAAAGCGTGGCGTAGTGGTTTTAATGGTCGCCTTTCCACTGATACTGTCGAGTATTCTAGATTTTATCCCCACACGATACAAACATTTATCTGATCCACAAATCCGCAAATAAGACAAAATAATGTGTGATCCACAAATTGTTGTTTCGAATCTAGGTGTTCATCGTGTCTGTTGTTTGGATGTTCGCAAATTTGCTCGCGACACAGGATTTGATCCTAGTACGAAAGTCATGTTCAAAAAGCCAAAAAATTAAATGCTTTGTTTATTATCTGTACTACTTAAGAGGGAGAGTTTACGCGCTGTCGACGACTGCATGTAATATAATATGGCAGGATAATAGATTATATATTAAATTCCATACGTACTTACATATAACCAAACTTCTTGCTAAGGGTATTTTCTCTCGATTGGTAATTATGTCTTTTAGGTAAAGCAAAGATAAGATGCAGTGTAGAAATTACAGTTGGTTTAAATAATTACCAGATGCGAAAAATAATCTATAAATTTGTTTTCGTCTTATTAACGGAAGAACTGACTGTGTAGCGGGTAACTTTTCATGGAAATAATATAAAAAGTACTTAGACTAGAAATAATATGATCTATATGATCGAATCGCAACAAACAGTAGTGCCGTCCCCACTGCGTTTCAATAATTGTTATGTAATTGTCTTTTTATTTATTAACCTACTAACCTGTGCCCGTGTCTTCGTCCACGTGAATCACATGGGAACGCATACTGGGATAAAAGTATCTTATGCATTCTCATCCCAATATCCACGACCATATAAATTTATTCATATTTTTTAGTAAGATACCAAATTTTCTGTAATAGCCGTGTTTATCTAAATATGTCACTTATAAACATCATCTGTTCCTATCTTACTAATGCAAAACTAAATACATCAATTGAATAAAATACATGTTTAGTGGACACGTCAATATAAAGCCAAGGGGCCCGTTCCAGTTATCTCAGTTTATATGCTAAATAATCTACATATATGCAAATAGTAGGCCGTATCATATCGCGACAGCGAATCAAACGGCTCGCTCATAAAATGACAGTTTAAACAACCTGTATGCGTCCCAAGTGCGCAGGCCCGCGGCACACGGCGGCCAATCCCGGCTCTTCGCTCCTCTATGTAAATATTCTATATTCAAATCAGTTTAAAATCAAACCGCGCATGCACGTCCCGAGCCTTTTTATTGGCGCTTTGCATACAAAGGGCTCTTTACACACGCGTACAGCTAAAAAATAAGGGTAGGAATCTTTGGGGTTGTAACCCTTCCGCAACCCTTTTTGGGTTGCAGCTGTTTTTTAGTATCATGTTTAGTAGTGCCACGCGACGTTTAGATTATACACGTTTTTGCTGGTTATTTCGGAGTGTCATAAACTTCCGTTTTAAAATGTGTCAAGCACGCACCTGGTGTAGGTTTTGTTGTCCCCAGTGATTTATTACACACGCGTGTTTCATTGTTATGAGTGAATTTAGTGTTTGGTGCGGGTAGGTAATGATTTCGTGAACTTAAAAGGTACTCTTGTATATGTTTGTATTCTTTATCGATTTGTTTTTGGGTATTAGTTAGTTCAACAAAACAACCGAAACATTCTTGTGAAATCCGAAGATACGACTTTATAGAAAGATAAATGTATATTTTGGTTATTTTTAATGATAACATAGTCAATACTTTGTTCTTAAATATAGATTTAAACATTTTAATTTATTTGTAGTTTGGAAATCTTGTATACTTATGTAATTTATTTACAGCATTTTATAATAATTTTCGTATATCGACATTATTAAAACTCTTCAATAGAGATAACAATGGAACGTGGTAAACAAAATAAATAACATTTAATTCGATGGACATAATATAGGTTCTATTTTATAATAAATATGTCGATACAAAATGAGCTAGCAGTAAAAGCGATGCAAAGCTACTTTACTTTTTACGTAAATTGACATTAGTGCCAATTTAGGTACACACAAAACTTAATTCAATACATTTTTAAAATCTACCGATCCCCCTATATAGAGCGATATTTTTTTCACGTTTTATAGTTCCTAATGATGTTGTAAATGTGCGAAGCGTATGAACTCAAATTCACCATTGTAAAGCCTTGTTGTTTGCAGATGATTTAAGGATTTATAAGACGGTATCTTCTGATGATGACATTCAATTTATGCAAAGCGACATAGATCGAGTCGTGGATTGGTGTTCTCACAATAATATGACACTTAATGTTAAAAAATGTTACCTCATAAAGTACACCCGAAAAAAACAGTCATTTATGTCCTCATACAACATAAACAGTACCACACTTGTTCGAGTCAATGAGATCCGTGATTTAGGCGTTATTATTGATAGCAAATTAAACTTTAAAAGTCACATCGAAAATATTGTAACGAAATCTTCTCAAATGCTAGGATTCTTAATTCGTAGTACAAAAGGTTTTCGATTACCATACACCAAAGTCACTCTTTACAATTCTCTAGTCCGTAGCCGTTTAGAGTATGCAAGCATGATATGGAGTCCGCAGTATGCGGTACACTCTCAACGTGTTGAGGGTATACAACGCGCATTTACTCGACATCTGGCATACTCTTGCAATGGGATTTCTCATAGGTGTCTATATCAACAACGCCTGAAGCATTTTCATATGAATTCATTACGTGAACGACGTATAGTCATAGACATATCATTCTTACATAAGTTAGCAAATGGCAAGTTGGACTGTGCTGAATTGATGTCACGTATTGGCATTCAAGTACCCTGCAAATTACCTAGATATCCGATAACTAAGATCTACCATACACCAAAATTTAAAACGAACATCGAATCTCACTCTACGCTATATAGACTTTGTCAAGAGTATAATACAATATCTAAATCCGTACCTGACATTGACATTTACCATGACTCTAAAAAGAAACTAAAATACAAAATCTTTAAATCCCTTCAAGTCTCCAACAATAGCAATATCGTTGTCACATAAAATCATATATAATGTAAATTGCATTATGTTCTCCTTAATTCTTATTTTTATTTCTTACTTTGTTATAGTAATTTAAGTTCTTTATATAAATATTGTCACAACTATTGATGAATGCTGGTTAATCTGTAATTGGCAAATGTTTCAGCCACCATACTTCCCTTGTTATCGTTGATGTGAATTTGTAAACATTTGCTGTTGATAAACCATAATAAATAAATAAATAACTTGCAATGACAGTCAGCCTTTGTTATTCTGAAAGAAAGGCTGTCTTCAGTAGGGATTGTTTACAAACAAGAGTACATCGTTATGTTATTGTGATTAAATCAATAGCCAAATGCAAAACAAGGAGGTCGCCCTTATTAACTTATGACGACATGGAAATTGTCTTCTCAATAACTTCAAGTTTCATAATAGGAAATATATAACTCGTAGTTCATTCAATTTTATCACACGCACATACAACACTAGATATAAGTCTCAGTACGATTTCATTGTATTATACATATATAGTTAATCAATGCCTGCTTAAAATAATATAATAGACTATACAATATGTCTATTTGTAGTGTGTGTGTGTGCACACTTATCCTCACGATACCGAAACCAATTTAGTGTCTTTTCAGTAATATATTGAGATACATTTAGTTTAGTAATAATATAATATAAAATCAGTCTTGTATTTATTCTGTCCCACTGCTGGGCACGGATCTTTCCGTGTAAGAAAGGTTAGGTCATAGTCGACCACGCAAGCCCAATGCGGGTTAGCAGACTTCATATATTTTCTAGAACATTATGGAGAACTTTCAGACATGCAGATTCCCACACGATGTTTTATTTTATAATTAAAATCAGCATTTGAATTTATAGTCAGACAAACAGATATTAAGTGAATGTTTCATTTAAATCAGTTAAGAAATATTAACAATTCGCAAACTAAAATGCTTTACGATGTATATTAATGATAAATGTATGCGCGTACAAATTCGCGCTCACAGTGAGCTGTATAGAGATATATTAATTGGATTTTCATTCAGAGCAACTTTTTGTTTGTTTCATAAAATCAAATAACAAATACATATATACATGCACTTTAAAGTGCGGACAATACGTATGGCGCGCAGATAATCCCAGTCACAGTATGTTAGGAGTAAAATGAAGTTAAAATTAATGCGAAATCACAGCATTTTGGCCTCACAGATGCCACAGTGGCATCAATGGCATCAAAGTGGACACCATGCCACTACTTAGCGCCGCGTCTATGTGACCGTACCTCCGAATAAAAATCGTAATCCGCAAATAGTTGTTCCGACTTTCGTTGTTCTGTAAACCCTTTGTTTCAATGCTTAAGTCTCCTGCGATACAGTCAATAATTCTAGAGCGAAACTTGCCATTCTTTTAATAAAGATATACTTAATATATTAAAAACCGCACTACAGCAAAGTGTACACAATGCCAACATTAATCTCATTAAAGCGATGGTGTTGAAAGCGGGGCACATAAAGGCGTGTCTACAAATATACAAGCATGCGAGGTGTAGTGACACATCATCAGCTAATGTGATGTCATACGGTGTTGTGTACACATATGTACATATTGCCTCTGTGGGAACTAGTGCTGGGAATATTTACGTGTAAGCTCTTGCTATGTGACAATTTCATAGACTGCAACTGTGATTATATCATCTTCAAATAGTTGAAACTAGGGTGCAGTGTGCCTATATTTCTATATATGCACATTACATCGTAAGTCTCCCTATCGCCAATGAGGAGACCTAGGCACATTACCACAATATTTCGTTGACTATATTTAGGCTGTTCGAGTAGAGGGCGAGATTATTACTATACACTATATACACTGAGCACATTAGCAGACGCTGTGTTGTTATTAAAAATTTACCAATAGGAAATTCTTAATCCTAACAAAATTAATCAAGCCAGTTGTAAGCGCGTGTTTATGCTACCAGAAACCGATCAATTTGCAAAAATGAAATGACTTGAACAGTTGCCTCACTACTTTCAGTATACCAAGTATTACTGTTCCATTCCTGTATCGAAGAGTTATTGTTGTCTAAGTGATCCATTGAGAGTCTTAAATTAGGTTTCTGCGTTATCTTAATGTTTTACAATAGAGATTACATCACTACAATAGATGATGATGACACCAAATTAATGGAATACCACTATCCACAGGAATGTGATATTATCCAATAGTGAGCAATACGGTCATGGTCTGTACTTTCATAGAAAGACAACACTGAGTTGAATGGTCACAGCAAAGAGATACATTCAATCAGCCTATCGCACTCCTCTGCTGAACATAAGCCTCTACTATTTACACCACAACGTCGAAATCAAACAACGTCGAATCGAACACTTTATTTGACGCAGAAAAGCCCAGCGGGCTTCTCGCACAGCTGGTGCTACTCAAAAGGTTCATGACTGAAATTAAAGTTACTCAAACTGAAGTCAATGGCTTAGGCAAGACCTCAAAGAAGATCGTAGTCAGATATTCATATCTTTTTTTTCTGTGAAGAATAAGAAAGCGTAGTGCAGTTAAGCGTAGCGTAGTGCATGGGACCAGTAATCTTTGTCCCATGCCTTATATTTTTTTAAGGATCGTCATTGATCGAGCCTTGATTTTACCGGTTACCGGTTATTATTAAACAGGCTTTACGCTTGTTTGCAACCTTGTTTGTATAAAAAAAAAGACGTATATGAATTGTGCCTAATAAAGATATAAACATATCACAAACAAAGTGCGTAAGCGTAACAAAAAGGCTTACGTCGACGGGCCGGCAGGCTAAATATTTGCGGCCGCGTATCGTGTACACATTCGATAATTGCGACCATTAACGGTCATATCGGCGATATGGGCACATTAAGCGCGGTTAATGTAGGAAATGAAATATCCGGCGCGGCCCGCTCCCGACCAACGTCTTGCTGAGGACGATCTACTCACTGGGATTTTGTATCGCAGCTGCTTTGTGCGTTACTTAGCAGCTTTTGTAGCTGAAATTTTGTTTCGAGTGATATTATTGCATGGGAGTCTGTAATTAATTGCCTTGGCACTACCAGTAAACTGAGATTTGCAGGTTGAAACCACACACGGCAAAAATATTTGCGTGATTTTGATCCGAATCTAGATGTTCTTTGTGTCCGGTATTTTTAATATTTCTTAAGTCTTATGCGACATAGAAATTAGCCACGAGAAGGGTCTTAAAATATATTAACGGACATTGAATAACTATTTAAATTATGATATGATTAAATAAATTAGAGGACCAGGATAAGTGGTATATGGTATTACTGGAACTATACATCAATAAAAGAATATCGGAGTGCCGGTATCGCCTTAGACAAGGCATTGGATATGCGATTGAATCCCACTGGGTGCATTATTGACTGCAACCTACTCCTAACACAAGTATTCTATATTAGCTCAAGGGGTTAAGAAAACTACTTGTAATTTGTAACCAAGATAGTTTTCTAGAAAAAATTACAAAGGATATATAAGTTTGGCCTGCAGGCAGTATTATAAGTAGTACAATATTGAAACCTTGATGAGGTCGTCGGTTGTAAGCGTTTCTGTGACATAGTGCGTGCGCGTTTCCGCGTGCGTTACACAAACAACGGAAACGTCAGCCGGCGCCGTTTTTTCCCAGAACACGATCCAACGCAAATAGCCCGTTTTCTCGTATTTGCCTTCACTTTGCTATGTTTGTCTGAAATTATTTTAGTCTCGTAGACGTTTCTTGTTTCTTCGGTGTTGATTTCGGCAAAAAATAAATGACATTTAGAACGGTCAATGTAACTACTATCGTTTTGTTGCGATGGCGGATTTAACTTACGAGTTTTTCCTTATTGGCTGGCCGTAATGTCGTCACAATACAATACAGCTTTATTTACGAGTTGTTCCATCAACACTTTAGGATAAAACGTTTAAAATGTGCTATAATATAAGAATTGTAGGTAGACGCTTAATATGAATGCAATAGTTATAAGGATTCACGACTGTTTATCCCACAAGGGATGAGCTCAGGTGAAAATCACACACATTTCATCAGTTATTAATTAGTTACCCCTAGTAATCATATTTTAGACAGCGCAGCGTAGCGAAAATATTTTAAGTCTATATTTTGGGCGCTGTGTTGCAACCGTAAATTTTCTTAAAGAATAACCCAGCAGAATAACATAGCTCTTTGTTTGATCTGGGATATGTATCCGGGACATTACCACCAGCTATAAGCGTAAGCACAAAGCTATGCGACGGGACCAATAAGGCAATACAAAGTCTGGTTTTCCTATTAGCAATAATTCATACTAAGCCATTGCCTGTCAGTTATTTATTTTTAATTAACTAAAGCCTGTTATCTGAAGAGGCCTCTTTCTGTATTTATACTTGCAATTGATATAGATTAATCCGTGGCAGAAGTAGATCCTTTGCTTTTTTTCTAAACAAGCATCTGTTCCCAAAGGATGAGGCACCGCAGTCGCGATCTAGCGGTCGAGGGTTTGAATCGTACCCATTCCAATAGTGATTTAAACCCACTCTTTTTATAAGCATGTTGGCTTATTTGGATGGGTAATACTAGTAATTTGTAAATCAAATTGTTGGTAATTGCTATATTTGAAACATGAAAAATAACAATCATATCCTACACGGACGCTCAAAGCTATAGGATACTTTTAATCTATACTTTCATCAGTACGATTCTAACAACTGGTAATTATAAAATTTCCAGAAAGCATATATACGTCGTTTCACTCTGTGCCTATTTGTTTACGAGATAACATCTGCACCTCTCTGTGCCGCCATTAACCAACCCTCATTTGCTTGCAAACGATCAATAAAATTACCCATTCATATACAAACTTACCCCATCTACAGAGTGCCCGGGGAGGCTGAAGGAGTTCAGGGGGAGGGGAGAGGGCAACCCTTTCCCTCCTCGGCCATCCATCACTGGAGACTAGCGAAATGTATTTTAATCCAGTGCCCCGCGCGCCGCCGCTTCATGAAACGTGAAAAATGATCCCACTGCGCACACACACATCTACACTGTATAATGATACTCAAGTTAACTACTTGGTGTGTATGTGTGGGTGAATAAGATTGCGAAGTTATTGCCTCAAACGTTTAGTTCGAGTGTTTAAGGATTAAAACGTTTGTTTTGTCAAGTTGGTAATGATGTATGCTTATGTTTTAGGTCTCTTACACTGATTTAGCTGCAGTAACAATTTTGCTCAATACGCATCCTCGCTCCTAGAAAGATAAGTTACTTTATTCACGTCTACTACTAGCGAAATACTCGTACCACTGTCCTAGCCTAGTTTATATATTACTTTATATATTGTTAATGCCGCCACTTTGTCCGTCACGTTATGTATGTGGATCACACTGCACTACCTATATCTTCAATTCTTGTAAACGAAATTAGATACAACGTCCTTATAGATTTTAAACTGAACTAAAAGCTATTGAACTGTGATAGTCGCATCAGAATCATGTCTGTGGAAAGAATAGACTAAAAAGAGCGAATTTAAATGCAAAAGCAGCATACGACATAGTGATTTCTAATTCAAACAGTTACTATAGATCTAAAAGTAAAACTTGTTTGGTACGCTACGCTTTACGGCAAAACTACTTATTCTGCATATACTTGTTTTGGCGAAATTTGGTAACGATATAGCTTGAACTCTGGTAAAGAATACTGAGTTAATAGCTATAAAAACAAATATCCGTATTTTTGTTTAAATAGAATAAATAGCCACTATTCGTAGACGTCTTGGTAACAGTTAATGTATACCTAGTTAAGTAATGTCAACAGTATTGTCATTAGATTATTCTATGTACAAAGCTGTTTGAGTTTTTTTATTTTTTTTATTTTAATTTTAATAAGGTTTACCAAGAGTTGTTACAGATATAATACAGATAGGAACATACAAGTATTTGTGTCTTAAATCTAACTGCACAACTAATTATAGGTAAACACTACATGCAAAATGTTTACTGTATCAACATCTATTACTTATATAATTTAATATACTTATATATTATGTGTACTTAAATTCTAGATATTATATACTTAATTTCTATTTATCACATTTTTAATACATTTGACATGTCTGACAAACGTCGATATTGTATCAGAATGGACGTCAGCCAGGTCACTATATTCGTTTACTAGTTTGCACATGCGGGGTATTTAGGCATATCCGAACCAAAACCGAACAAATACGTAAGCGATTTTCAAATAATATGCGTAAAAACTTGTTTAGTTTGAAGCGGTCCCGCGAGGCTAGCCCAGATTCCGCCATGTTCGCAACCGGCGGTTCCATTAATCATACACAAATTGTAGCGCGACCCCTCCTTGCCACGTCCCCGGTGATATGTAAGCTTCGATTGAGCCAGTCATCTCGTGTCCTATTGAGAATTCACGTTGAAACCTTTACTATCTGGAGTCGAAGCCAGTGGCTGGAAGCGAATGGCGTGAGCGATGAACGAACCATTGTAGCGGTTAAATGGTCGCCAATTTTCGCGTCATAGTGAACAGGCGTTTTTGGATATGTTTAAAGCTTGGTCCTGTGGAAATGTGTGCGCGTACGGCTGATTCTATGATCGCTAGTTCAACACCCGAGTCGGGCAAAAACTTATTATGTTTTTCTTTTAAGAGATTTTTAGTAGTTTCATCTGCAATGTGTTCCGTAGATGGTTTTAGGCTTGCCGTCATTAAATATGATAGACAAGAGTTGAGACTTGATTATATGTTGTATTCAAGCATTAAATATGCATTTCATATTATTTAATTGAGGTGATATGAGTCGTATGTAGTTTATTATTATTGTTATTAAAGTAGAGGCATCTATAGCCATCTTTATACAAAATTTCATCAAAATACATGCAGTAGTTTGGTCGTGAAAGCTTAATAAATTGGCTATGTGACTATTCGTTAGGTTTTTAAAGTTACGTTCACATTTATTATATCGGTTTAGATTATTGAAATGGTCGCAACACTCGTTTTAATAGATTTATTGCGTATTCTTAACGGTTTGTGCTTAACGTAACTTCGTCAGTATTCAGAAAGCTTTTTAAGTTTCTTAACAATAACACCCCAGTGTTAGTTCAATCAGAAAACTGAATGAGCCGTCAATATCGTAACATTCATGACCGTTTTTATAAGGTTTTAGATTTTATAGCTTAATGTGATCACATCAAGAGGTTGACCCTATCATGTGACGTCATAGTCATAATAGTGAATGTTTTATTGCGACGTTATGCGTATCTCCCTGGATTACTAAAACATCTGTCCCGGAAAATTCACTCTCGAAGCGTTTATCGGCTCCTCGAGGGTAGATAGAGAAAAAACTGCAATAACGCGGTGTCATAACAAAGACGCCACCGCCGGCCGATAATACTATGATTAATACCCGGCGTTATCTTGAGAGTGCAGGCCTCGCCCGCCCTAAGGAAACCGCATATACGTCAGTCGTCTAAACGTCTTAAGTAACTCACTTGCTACGGTAAATTTCAACCTTGAAAACAGGGAGTTAGGTCCAAAGTGGCTTGTAGGACTGCCTGTTTAAGGTATTCTCCGGACCCGACATAAGAGTTACGGATTTCGCATAATGCATATTATATTCGTGCGGGGGTGGCTGCGAGGGTGCGCAGTGGTGAGGAGGTCGCGGGGTGAGGTGTGGGGGCGCGGGAGGGTGCGGGGTGCTCGGGACGGGACGCGAGGGAGGACCGCGTGACCGCACGTCTTTTGCACGCGACAAGCTCTCGACATTTTTTTATTATTATTGCGCTTCGATGGAATTTATTCCACCAAGGGTCGGTAATAGAATAGCGGGTACGCTCGTTTTGGCCCTAATAGCGATTTTGAATATCATTTTTAAATCACATAATGGAGTGTATTCGCCTTTTTAGAGTTATTTTTAAGGGGCGAGAGCGAGGGTTGCGATCTATGAATTTTTGTGTCATCATTTTACGTTAATTTACGAGTATTTTATGGATTAAGAAGTAAATTTAGCTTACACCACTAATTACATAAACTATAGCAATGACTGTAGCAATTTCGATATTAGAAAATCTTAGCTAGTTAGAGTCTGTTTGCGTCATTCGTGGCTCTGGCACAGAGGCACAAATATAATTACTATAATTAATTTCGCGCCCCGCCAGCCACAGATTAAACAAACGATTAATAGTGCGGCCATAAGCGATGTTAATCTCAGCTTTCACCGACAGGTGGCGCTACTGGCGCATTGTCAATAATCGCCGGCTAATATGAGAAATGTCTGGCGAGTGCAGCGTGGAGGTGTAATTATACACGGTGGGTTGGGAGGGGGAGGGCGATCCCCATCCGACTGACCTCCCCGCGCTGTCATATGCACTCATATTTATGTTAATTGTAGGTGTTCTCTATGTCTGTGTGAGTTTATTCTATACTGATTTAGAGACAAATTGTTGGACATTTTTATAAGCGTTGTAGGCGAGAGCAATGTTCGAGAGATGGTCTAGGCAATTACTGAGTTGCATAACTATCTTGTTTAGTGATTATATAGTTAACTAATTACGGCATATATTCAATTACTTGTTCGAAGTCTACAGACAATTCTGATAAACTATTTTCTTTAAGTTTCTCATTAATATTCTTTTCGTGTAGGTCTTGTGCAGTGATAGCTATGCGACTTAATACCTGAATTATTTATTAATATAGGTGACAGCGGTAGATTCATGTCAAGATCTGAAATAATACAATATTCAGCCACAAAATACAAATAATAGTTCGGAAACATCGATGTGGTATCGTTAGGTTAATAAATTTAAAAAGTACTTGTCACTTTCTTATTTATTTACAACTAGCTTTTGCGCGCGGCTCCGTCCGCGTGGTACCTACATCAATAAAAAGTAGCCTATGTCCTTCCTCAGGTTTTAAACTATATCTGTACCAAATTTAATCTAAATCGGTTGAGTGATTTAGCCGTGAAAAGGTAACAGACGGACAGATAGACAGAGTTACTTTCGAATTTATAATATTAGTAAGGAAGTAAGAATATAAGTGGCTGGCTGGTGGTTGCCAGCTGTTACGATCCAAGAACACAAATGCTATAGGTATTTGTGCTCTTAAATTAAAATTCCACCACCAACATTAAACTAAATTTATTTTTGCTGATGACTCACGAAAATGATGATATCCGTTGTGGCTTGAAAATAATTTATAAAATATTGGCCGTGAATATTTTCTGGTTATCATTTCATAAGCTCAACCCATTTCTTTAACCTAGCAACTAACATCAATGTAAATTTAACAAACGTTCTAACCATTGGCTAAACATTGACGGTCATATGTGTTGTTTTGAAATGAATAAAAGATTTTTAGTTACCTAAATTTAACGCTTGTCTTTATATTTTAGTTATGACATTTATGTCATGGTTAAAAGACAGAAAGAAGAACTTAAACCATGATACAAATTTTAATCATCTTTCCTTTCAGCTTGGTATGAACTAAATAAGTGTTACGTAAGTATGACGTCGACATAGTCTTGTTGACTCGTTGGCACGCTTGGCACATGTGTCGCAAATATCACTTCTGACCATGAAATCATGTTCAAGTTTTTACTCTGAAACTGCGGTTTAGATGGTAATAGTGATAGTCAAGTTCCACTTAACTTAAATCTGGGTCTATAACTGTAAATTGCTAAATTTGATGTTTATAATTATTAGGAATTTCATGCCATTCATGCCTACAGCCAACGGCATAAGTAGCTATACATATTATTAATTTGTAACAATGTTTTTTAAATGAAAAAACCGGACAAGTGCGAGTCGGATTCGCCCACCATGGGTTCCGTACAATTTTGTAGGTACATATTATAAAAAAAAATTGTCCTTGCATAAAGACCCTGTTTTTTATGATTTAATTACAAATGTATAGCTTTCAGATTATGCGAATGTAATGCCACAGCTGCTACAAACCAATGAGTCAAGATTAAACAAAATTAAAGACTTTATAAATATTAAGATAATGAACCGATACAATACCATTGCCTCTTCTGATAGCAAAAGTTGTGCTTTTATGACTTTGAATACATCTTATGACAGGTACCACGATTACTCATACCTACTAAAAAAAACTACAGAGAATTTATGTATCTCGTAAGCACATTAACTATACCTTTATTATATACTTTAAGACAATAATTATTTCTGCCAATATTTAAGGGTCTGACTTTGAATAGTTAGAGAAAAGCAATTTGACATGTGTAACTCGTAACAATGTCGTATTTATAAGCTTCTGTCATATAAAGGTATCACCTTTAAAGACTTCCAGTCAAAGTAGGCTCTCGATAAGTATGGCATGAATACATGCGAAAGCGTTGTTCTGGATTTTATTAGGCTTCGTCAGTTTCAAAGTCAAGTACAAGATAAACACAGTAATGTAATGAGATAAACACATGACAACTGCTGAGATTGGCTAAATCAGTTCGCAACAACCAGCTAAATCATTAGATAATAGTTTGATTTTTATATGTTGTTGATTAGCCTTTTACGAACCGGGTGTTAAAGAACTAAAGCTGTTATAAAAAATAATACTCCGACCACGCGGTTCAAATGTTTAAAATAGGCGTTTTGTTCTGTAGTTTTAATTTGTAAGCTGTCTAAAATTATTTAGCATGAAGTGTAAAGGGATTTGGGATCGATCCCAAAATTCACGATAATACTAGCCGCTGCGTAGTTTTTGAACATATTATTTAAATGAGTATAGAAATGAAAAATGTATACTGTAAATGTTTCAGAGAGGAACGAGCTACGTCGTAGAACGGCTACGGGCTACAGTCACGTGAACGCTACGGTGCAGCTACGAAGTCTAATGTTAGGACGAGGTTAGTATAATTATACTTCCCTGTATAATTATTGTATACGCGAGTCCCTGTTAATGTTTTCAACTTACCTACTTTATATATAAACATAGATTCAATTTGAACATATTAACATAAACAAATATACATTTTCAATAATAATATATGCGTGTATATAACTACAGCAAATGAATATCAATTTGTTAATAATATATTTTATTTGAACCTGGTTGGAACTTGATTGAATTTTCTTTTCAGCTTCACCGAGATATTATGTGATAAAAATCTTATTGCCTTAAGAGACAGTTCATTCACATGAATGCGTCCATTCAGTATCAAAGCAATAAATCTTTAAAGGAAGATTTTTGTTCGTCGCACCGTTTCAGTGCAGTTATTGTACGAGACAATAATATTTAGCTACAAGTACATGGTGTATAGCCATTAGCTTCAGAGCGCCGTACTCGACGAGTGACGTCTAGTTAAACCATAGTTAGAAGTAATACACGTCGATGGCCGCGTCTATACGTCTTTTCCTCGCGTCCAAGTGTGTGTAATGTCGCCTAGCGTTCTCCCGTATAAAACGACCAGCCTAACTAGATCCCTCGCATTTCTTGTAAGCCCTCGAAGCTCGAATAGTTACAATGTCCATAGGGGGGTGAGGGAGTGCGAGTTATAGTGGTAATGGATCGTACATATTTCTGCAATTGATTAGGCGGGGGCGGTTGCCATGACGACGGGCTGCACCGGCCGACACCCCGCACCCCTCCGCGCCGCACCTCACCCCTCACACCCCTGCCGCGCCCGCGACACCACACAATGTGCAGAATAAGTTATGTTCACATTGACACATTACTTTAGAACTTGGAATATCATAAAATGAAGGAAAATTGAAAGAGTTGGATTTTCATAAACCATTCCCCTCGAGTTGCACTGATACACTGTTCTGATCTGTTATTGCTTGTAGAAGCGTTATAAGTTTGAACTGCTGTATTTCTAATTGTATTTAGATTTCCTGAAGGTTTGTAGTATTATAAAACGATGCCTATATAAGCCAACTATAGACGATCTCGAGACCGGCGCATAATACTTGTAAAGGAACGACTTTCAGCTTTTGCATTAAATGCACTTTTTTAACCTGACGCATTTACGGAAGAAGATTATGTAATTGTTCTGTATTTTATAATGAGAGTGGTCAGGTAAAACGGTACAAAGTGTAAGCAAATTTCAAAATTAATACAAAACATTATAATAATTGCTCAAGTGTTAGTCGGGCATGACAATGTGTGATTTAATGCGTTAGTTCGTCTCGCATTTGGCCGGTTTTATAGTATATTCTATAAACTAATTGATCTTAATTTAATTCAAAAGACTATTTAAAAAAATATATTACTTACTAGGTGATAAGGTATTTTTTATGTAGTTCTAAGGTATCAACATCCTAGTGCAAAATATAATATCAAATATATGTTTATTGAATGTCAATGTTACACTTATTAATGTGAATTAACATCTGCATTTAGCAATTGAGATATTCAGTAATGCAAGGGCGTATAAACTATAAAAAAACATGCAAATCAATCTATCAGCATACCCGTGAAGTCTTACTGACAAAGTAACTTTCGTAGTTATAATGACAGTGCTTGCTCAGTTCAGCACAAACTAACTGTAACGATAACCAATGCCACCGAAACTGTCAAATCACCGGTAAAGGTGGTCCACGCCATTTTAACTTTTGTCAAAATGACGTCACAAATTGTTATTTGCGGTTATAGTTACCTACTGTTGTAGGTAACTATAACAGCTCAACTTCGACCGTTTAGCGTCAAAGTTTAACAGATATTTAGTTGTGTGAATGACAAAATATTGCTATTGGTCTTTTACTTTGACGATTATTTTATTGGTGCAACAGACAGATTGTTATAAGCTATTTTCATTGTTAATGTAACTGCTAAAGTAAATTGTAACAGTTACTAAAATGTAGTTCTACCATCTTTAATGTTCACACAGTCCAGGTTTGGGAAAATACCATTTTGTATTTTATGTTCCATAGTGTTATTATTGACCGTATTTGTCTGTGAGAAATTTACATTTACGATCAGAGTTTGGAAGAATGCCAAATAAAAAAAAATAAAAGAACTGTTCCCGCACTAGGTTGATTGATTCGTTTGACGCAATGGATTTCACATTCATTTAAACAACGGACACAAAAAACACCGAAACTCAAAACAACAATTTGTGGATTACACATTTTTTTGTCCCAACTGGGGCACAAAATCACACTGCAATACGTAGGCGAGGGCACCAGTTAATCCATGAGAAACATTTTAACAAGGTAGGTATATAAAAATACTATGGCTTCCTTAAAGTTATTATTTGTTTATTGATTCCACGGTCTAACAAATGGCATTTATACCACGTTAAGGCAATAGCCCTGATTGATTTATTCACGGACGCTGATTGAAATATCAAGTAGACACGAACACCATCGTCTATTCATAAAGGTTGATGCTAGAAATCGATCACAAGCAATTGATAAATAATTGCCTTAATTAAAAACCCAATGGTGAGCCGGCCTTAAGCAGGATTAGATAATGATTGGTTATGAATTGGTAAAAAGTTTATACGCCATAAATAATGGGTTATTTTCAAGGCAAGTTATGGCACGCTATATTATTATTACATTTAAATTCAACTATTATATACAGATTCTATTACAGTTTAATTTATCCTGACTGCGGTATTGCTTTTTTACTTCTATCTCTTCTGCTAGCATTGGTGACAGTTTTCGGTCTTAAATGGGCTGAGCCATTTACTGCTGGTGCTGATTAGTTTTGTATCCCAATTCCTTATATTGCAGTTACCAAGCAGATTTGCAGTCCGCCGGGAAGGTTGCATAGTCGTGTCTATTACCCCGTCTTATAGGAAATATGAACAACTGCAGACAACTGTTTTCTGTGTAAATGTTAGATAACACCATGGCTATGATTCCTTGGTATAGATTCTTGTATTAAGTGTGTTGCTGATTTTTCTGCTTACAAGGATAATTAATAGAAAGTTCAAACACTAATAAAATTTAAATGAAACAAATATATAATCCGAAGTCTATGGGTATCCTCAGGCAAATTAACGTAAATCTATGTATATAATATATAATGCATAATTTGTAGAAATATCTATATTGTTAAAATGTGAATTAATCAAACATCTGTCGTCTTTGTATTTTATTTATTTTAATGTCTAAGGATTAAAGTTGTAAATCAATTTAATCATGGTCCATATTTGTCGAATAAAGTTACCAATAATAGTTTTATGATATACAATATGTTTCTGGTACGGATACATACATAGATTATATCGACATACAAATTACATGTACAGCAACTTACTCGCTTTTGCTTTTCTATGTAGAGTCGTCACAAGAAAACCTATACTTGCTATGTACTCGAACTTTTCAAGTCTTTTCTAAGGAAAAATATAATAGTGAGTATTTATAAGTGTACTCGTTTATAACAGCAAAATCGGTTTCATTGCTTCACGAACATTCACCCCCGACGGTGCAAATCCTAAATCTAAGAATGCGATAAACGATCACGAAATATTTTCAATCAGAGCGCGACGGAACCAATCGGATACCTGGCTTTAATTGCCGCCTGTAATTGGGGGCCATATTGTCTGCGGGTCTCTAAAATAGGGCCGGAAGCCATCGGGTTTCAAGTTAATTTCCTCGCTGGAGGCTAATCCGGCGCCTAATTATTGCACCCCCATCCCCCGACGTGGGGGGAGCCACCTGCCGCCAGATAAATTGATTCGATGATCCTTAGTCTGCGTAGTACGTGATTAAACTTTGTTGTATTAGAATGTGATGTTTTGTTTGTTTTTGAAACGTTACACGTGTAGTCTGATGAATACTGGCGACTTGAGCAACTGCTACCTAAGGTTAGTTGTATAGTTAGTATTTATCTTGTCACTGCGATTAAAATCTAACCAAAACTTATTCTTAGGCTCTGCTAATAATCGTACTAAAACAACCATACAGGATATTGCTAGGCAAAATGAGCAAGGAAAGTACCCAGCCCGAGAAACATATAAATCCATAAATAATTGTTTCTCGTCCAGATATGTTTTATGGTAGTTATTCTAATTTAATATTAAACTTCGGAGCTAATGCAAAATGCCGGTGATCTCTTTTAAAAACGTAACTAGAATGAACAGTCATTCTAGTTACGTTTTTAAAAGAGATCAACAACTAAACTGTAATTCTACCACAGGGTAGAATTACAGTTTAGTTGTTCTCGTTGTACATATAAAAAAAGTTTGCAGCTAATCGTGAAGTTGCTGTTTTGATTCCTAACTACAAAGACAGGTATTATAATCTGCTAAGAAACTCTCTGCTGCAGCTTGATGTCTGGAATTGTACCCGACAGTCAAGAATAGGCTCACACCTTATTATGTGGCACTTAAAATTTTGCTGGCGAAGTTTAGGCGTCTTAAAACTTTGCGTAATATTTCATGGAAATACAGACGTAAGTCTATGTATGTATATATGGTAAGGAATATCCTGTGAAGTTGGAGGAAAATTGGCACTATAATATTATACTATTGATAATAACATGAACTGTTTATTGAACTAGCTAAAGTGGGTAATAATGAGCGTAAGCCAACGTGCCAACTATTTCTAAGAACTGTTTTATCAGAAACAGGAAAGTTGGTATTGATGAGTGATTATATTCATCAATACGAACTTCTGATTTCAATTCAATTCAACATTTTCCTGTCTATTTATTGGGGCTGTGGTACTTAGACTAACTGTTGATCGCAAGTTGTTGGTTCAATTTGCCGGCCGATCGAAAAGTAATCCGAAAACACAAATTTATTACGATACATTGATATTAGTCACACCGTTTTCCTAATTTGTGTCTGTTCCTTGCGTTAGTTTACTGAATTTGTTGTATTGTAAGGCCCCGTCACCTGTGATACAGTTTCTTAACTAGTGCAGGGATGGGGTCTACTAGTTTAATCAGTTTGTACTTATGTAAGTTGTAATTTAATATGTTTACCTTTACACAATATTTGTAGTATTGATTATGGAAATAAATTACTATTAAAAAAAAAAATTTGTTCCAATTTGATTTGACTGCACGGATAATGCATTGGTTTTAGTGGAAGTCTCGCCATTACTGCCACGCCGAGTGTTGTGGGTTAATAATGATAATAATAAAGTTTATTGGCTCAGAAAGTAGGTAAAAACAAATAATGATGTTAACAAAAGGGTTCGATCTGAACAAAGTCAAAAATTTGTGTGATCCATAAATAATTGATCCGGGTATGGCTGTTATTTATGTCCATTATTTGAATGTTTGTAAAGTCGCTTGCGATACAGACTTTATGCCTAGTGCGGGACAACTAATAAAAACATTTATACTATACTAGCTTTTGCCCGCGGCTTCGCTCGCGTTAATTTAGAATTTGATAATCAATTCGGGTTGTATTCTGCTTGTAATAATATAAGTCAATCATGATTCGAAAGAAACGTGGCGCCATCTATTATCATAACAACGTTTTTGTTGTTTTCCTCGGGTACAGTAATTTTTTTGGGGATGAAAGGTAGTCTATGTTCGTTTCTGTACCTAACAACGTATGTATATGCAAAATTTCAGGATGATCGGTTCAGTGGTTTAGGCGTGAAAAGGTAACAAACAAATAAACAAACAAACTCATTTTCGCTTTTATAATATTAAGTTAGTATTTCTTCTATTAGTAAATTTTTCGAACAACATGATTTGACGTACAGTGTCCAGAAGTGGCCTCCTATTACATAGAGCCTATACATCATGTGAAAGTGAGGTTTAATATAGATATATTCATGCCAGGTGTATGCCATTTTTTTAGAGATCTAAAAGAAATGGCATACACCTGGCATGAATAAATTTTATTAAACTTAAAAGTCTTTTACTTTTATAATTACGTTATGACTGAATATCTTTCAAATCGATTATCGGGTGTAACAATACATCTAATAATTTTAATGGTTGGTATCGCATAGGATAAGTATGTATATTAAAATTAGTTACAAATGATCTATACACAGACTGCATTGTTATTCCCTTGGCATAAGTTTGCATTTATATTTGTGTACAATCGTGAGGTTTCGGGTTCGATTCCCGTATCAGGCAATGTTATTAGTAGATCGTAATCTCTGATAGGAAATTATCAGTAGAAAATGGTTGGACATATACCCAGTAGACGGCAAAAGGTTGGTTTCTCTATAGCTTGTGACCTAAAAACAGTTAGTAAAATATGGATATAAAACACCTTTGCTTATGACTTTGTATACATATGTATATACAGGCGTGAGTCTAAGTGACGAGTTTGAAAATAGTCGCAGTTAGGATCTTTTTGTCAGGGCAGCCGCCATTTTTCCAACTCAGGCAGTTTTGTTTATTCTTGTTGGTATATGTATTTATAACTTGGTATATTTCCACATATTACTGAAATAGACTATGCTTGTAGAAAACAATAAGTGCCTTAAGTTGTATATAAGTACTAGCTTTTGCACGCGGCTTCGGTCGTTCGGGAACAGTATCTAAGTAATAGTAGTTCTGGATGAAAGATACCCGGACAACGTCTACGCGAAATTTCATAATGATTGGTCAAGTAGTTAAGGTGTAAAACAATAACAAACAAACTCACATTCGCATTTATAATATTAGTTAGGATTGATTATATGACGCTTATTCCTAAATACAAGCGAAATACAATAAAGCGGAGATTACAATTAACCTGTCGCTTAAACCAAACACCTAATTCAATCACTACACAACCGTTTATCGATACCATTTCCTTGGAGTGGGCTCTAAAGACCGGACCTACCGTAACGAGGAGCCGAGTGTCGCGAGAAGCTTAATTACGTCGCCTCGGGCCACGCAGGGGGCGAGGGAACCCTCGCAGAGGGGGGAGGGAAGGGGTCCAGGCGTGCGGGGTGCAGGGGAAGTCTAGCGAGGGATATGTGCATAGAAGTGTTTGGGTTCCAAGCGATGTTTGTTTTGCACGAATATTTATTCTTCTGATTCAGAAGATACTGGCTTCATTAATTACTAGCTTGTGTCCGCAGCTTTGTTCTTGTATGTACAACTAGAATAATGTACCTTCGAATTAGACAAAGAATTTTTGAAATCCGATCTTACAAACTTTACCTCTATAATTTAATCTAATATTGTAAACCTAGAGGGGTCGCTTATGACCTTAGATGTTTGAGCGTCCTTAAGTAAAAAAAATTAAATTTTACCTCTTTATAATGTTAGTGTATAGAGAGGCCGAGTATGTTCGTACCTAAATCCATTTTAGATGATATAGTCTTCTATGGTAACCAGAACTTTTGCACAATATGGAAAACTTACCAGCAGTTATGGTAATGGTTTCAGCTATCAGCTCGCCTTTGTCACCACGCCGAGTGTTGTTTGTTGTTATGGTTCGATTCTCATACGATATTATAATTTGTGTGATCCAAAAAGAGTTGTGTCCATTGGTTCAATGTTTGTAAAGTCCCTAGCGATATTCTGGTCTGAGATAATTTGGTCTGATTAACAAATCGTTGTTCCGAATTTGGGTGTTCTTGTTTTGTTCCAATATTTTAAGAATACAGAGTTTAAACTTATATGTTATTGATATAAGTTTAAACTCTGTATTGAGAAAAGAAAAAAGTAACATAATTCACAACCTATGGTATTTTCTTTTATGTAAGTTTAATCTTCTTTTAACTGACTTCACATTTCTCTACCTATTGACATTGCAAAAAGGTCTAGTTAAAATTTAATATAATTTCTTTATAATATCATTTCATTCATTCATTCATTTATTTCGGGCTGCATAGGCCCGTAGATAAATACCTTAACCTAAATTTACATATTATAAAATTTTATAATACATACACACAACACCATCTAGCCCAAACTAAGCAGAGCTTGTACTATGGGTACTAGACAATGGATAAACATACATATATGTATATACTTTTTGTTTTGTAAATACATACATATTATACCTACATAGAAACATAGATGCATAGATAAATACCTTATAGACTAACACTACTCTAAGCTACTAAAATTACTCTAAGCTTACGAATTTATTTTAATAATATTATTGCTTTATTGTTCATGCTCTTGCATCGCTCATATCTATAATTATATTTTAAAGCTGAAGAGTTTGTTTTTTTTGTTAACTTATGATAAGAGCGATATGCTAGAAAAGAAGTATTTAGCAATCCAAAGTCTCTATATATCTTTTAAATATTATAAAACTGAAAATGCATTTGTTGCTTCTTCTTTTGACGTAGCAATAAAGCAACGGATCGAACTGATTTTTGCATATACATATGTAGGTAGTTCATCAGCTGCAGAGTTACATAGACTTGTAAAGCTTTGTTCTTTACCGAGAAGGATTCACGATTCCTATAGTATACTTATACTTTGAGAAACAGGCTCAGAAAACGCACGGCTTCTACTTGTTTCTCAACGAAGCAAGTGAAATCTCGGATAACAGGTAATTTATACTACTTCTCCTTAGCCTTTATTATTCCCAAGTCACTTGGGGTCGGCTTTCTAGTCTAACCGGATTTGACAGGATATCAGTTTTTACACGGAGCGACTGCCATCTGACCTCCGCCACCCAAAGGCTAACGCTACTCTAAAGCTAGACCAGTGTCAGTATATTAGAGGGCACTGACTTCTCAATAACGACTGCCATAGATGTTCATGGCAGCCGGGACCGACGGCTTAACGTGCTTTCCGAGACACGGAGCAGGCGATAATTATAATCAATACGCACATAATTTCGAAAAGTCATATAACTTCCGAAAGTCAGAGGTGCGCGACGTGGGGTCGGACCCGAAACCCTCTGCATTGCAGTCTGTTGGTCTCACCACTGAGCTATCGCTGGTGCTAAAAGGTAATTTATACTAATAATCTTAAAGGAGAGGGCGAACTTTATGAGTTTGTTTGTGTAATCAATGGAACCACTGCACCTATTTGAAAAAATATGTCACTATATAAAAGATACATTATTCCCGATGGACATAGGCCTCATATTATATTATGTTCAACCCGGGTAAAGTCGGAGCGGGCTGCTAGTGTTTAATATTCTCAATCCCCACAGTGATGGTGTTACTTCATTGTCGCCTCACCACCACGATCAACATACAATGTTCTACATAGTTTCACAAAGAAAATGTAGTTGATTGACATTGCATTTATCGCAATACGAGCTTTATACACGCACATTGCGAATGCAATGCGTGCAGCAATGTGAGGAATATTTTAAAGTTTCTTACTACTCACGTTCTTCAACTCGTATTTAACGTTCGAAAGTGTTTAGTACTAATAATTAAGTACAAAAAATGGCTACAGGTAATTTTGATTGCTTCGTTACCATTTTTGTTTACGACGGATCGTGAGAATTGAATTCTTGGTAAGAGCAAATGAAACTGATATCCAAAAAGATTGTAATTTGTAATTTATTCAATTCAATTCAATAATTCAATAATAGTAATACATAGTTGTTCAGTATTGCTCAGTAGCTTGGGAAACTTTGATGTAAAGATTTTATTGATTATTAAATAATTCAAATAGGGCAACGATAGATTCTGTTCTGAAAAAGAGAACTTTCTTACTATAATCTTCGTGGCAAACTCTCAGATCGAGTGAATCCAACCAAATTCTCGTCGCGTTAGCAGTGGTGACCACTTAAACCACTGCACCATCCGTGTAGTCATACTTAATGAAGATATTTTCTACGATAGATCTATATATACGAGAAGAGAAAACTTTTAACTCCTTATTAAGCATATTGCGAGAGTTTGAGATTTAGTATAGTTGAAGATTGTATGGAGAAGGAGTGCAGAAACCAAAAATCTATAAATAAGTTATAACAATATCTCAGTCGAATTTCGTCCACTGGGCGTATCCACTATTAAATATTACTATACATTACTCAAATAATAGAAATAGGTATTTATCCAAGTGCGTGGACCACGCACCCCTTTTATACATACGAGAAAGTAACACCCCTTTCTCGTATGCAAAAAAGGGTCTGCCTTATGTATTTTTTACTGTTTAAATATGCAAAGGGGCTTTTAAAAAAGAGATATCCTATTATTATATAAGGGTGACGATAAAATCTTTTATTATTAGGGTTACATATATGGACTATATAGATAATGATAATTAAATCGATGAACACACACGTCTATATATCTGCAAAGTGGTATGCAGAGATGAATCATAACAATATTTTATCAGTAATGTTTCAAGTATAGGAGCGATCTTACCGTCTTCTGAGCATATTTCTAAGCACCGTGCTGGTCCTAAAAATCCTATAAGAAACATATAATTAAATATTATATTGTCTGGCCCAGGAATTGAGAAGGAGAGATTGGATTGGAGAATTGTATGCAAACGGACTAAGGAGGCAGTCTTTACAATATCTTAACAAAATTTGACCAATCGTGTACAATAAATTGCAATCAATATCTTATTAATGCAATTCTGCAAAAGAGTTTTATTATTTGAAGATAGTAAATCTGAACACAATTACCGTTAATACAAAATTCGGATTTCAAGTCACACGCGTCATACCCTACGTACAAATGAATGTAGATATTGTGAATCTCCCCTCCGTAATGAGCTGTACTCATCAGCTTATGCAAATACACGTACACACGGGCCCCACGGAGATATACAGTGTTGCTAGGGGGCAAAGGTAGGGGGCGCATCGATCGCTGAGATGCAACATGCATAATGTATGCAACCACCCTCTGTTTAGTGAGAGCGCATAATGCTTTGTGAAAGAACAATTTTGAAACATCAATCTTAATTTCGTGCCAGTATTTTTGTATGCAGAAATATGCATATGAAGTTTTTTGTATGATTATAGGAATAGGGGAGTTGATGTCGCGTATAATATTGATAAATTATATTTTTTATTTTGGTTAACAAGTTGGTATGTCCCGCTCCTTAGCAATGGTCTCTTCCTTAAATTTCTAAATTGCTCTGTTGATAGCTTTAAAGTCTTTGCTAGCCTTGCGCTTGGCACTTAATTTTAAATGAGTCCAAGTTATCTCACTAAGGTTCCCTCAAACTTAAGGATAACATTCATTTTTAACCGACTTAAAAAAGGAACTATCGGTTGGGCACGTATGAAACTAATATTGTATTTGCAGTAACAATGACAAGTTTAAAAAACAAATTGAATTAAACGTGTATCCATTTATACATTAGCACAGCATACATAAGCATTTCTACTTATAGCATAAGATATTTAGATATATATCTTGTGAGAAGAAGGAATGTTTGTGTTTGTCTTGGTGATGACGCATATAATTATTTATTTCTTTTAATTTTTGTATTTGTGTTTAATCAACAATGTAAGTACAACTGTCATAATTAAATAAATAAATAAATATAGGTATTTTAAAAATAACGACTATGTTTAATTGTCTTACAACAAAAGATTTGGTAAATGCCGACGTATTTTGAGGCGAGTCTATAAATTCATTTTAAAAACTGTTTTAGTGTTTATGCTTTATTAGACTTAAAACGCCATATTTGAGGCATGATTTCATTTTCATTTAATGATCGATAATTACGCCATTTTGCCAACAAGCCATTAAGGAATCTATGAGTTTATAAACGAAGATTTTAAAAGCATTAATATCATAATAATAGATTAAATCTGATTCTTATAATAGTTTAGTCATAATTTTATATTTACTGATTCGGTGGCGCAGCCGTGCTGTATGCGACTACTGTGCATGAGTTCTTGGGTTCGCTTCCCGGTTTGAGAAAAGTAGTATTGGTCTGTGCTCGAAGAACGACAATAGGCTAGCCCCCTTCAATGCCGGACCTTAAACTGTAATTGTCTAAATGTGGATCTAATACTCCTCTGCCTGCCCTTTCTGGTATACATATATAGGCGTAAGACTATGTATGTATGACTGTAGAGTATTTCAATATTATTTAAGATGATCGCCGCGACAAATTTATCATTTCCAAGAGTTTTAATCTGCAGATTTATTCGCCATTCTTGACGTTTATTAATTTAATAACTTTCGCCCAACGTCTTTATCTGGAAAGATGTATCGTTCTCATGACTTTAAGGTCAATAAAATGACGCGAGCTGTCGTTAGTTATGGTCATTAACGATGTAAGGCTGTGGATTGTACAGACTGCAATCACATTGGGTTTGGGTTGTGATATTTGTGGCAAATTCTTTGCTGTGAGCTTTTGATACCGCTCATAGCATACTCGTTGCTTACATGCTTTATTCTAAAGATGATACCTGTGTAAAATCGCCCTAATTTTACATAGGTATGGGGCCTATACTTATGTTAAATGATGCCAATCGTCGATGCTATTCCATGTGCGAGAACGTTCAATAACAATGGTGGTGAGATGTGACGGTAAGGCTCGTAATCAATTGTGTATCTACACATTGCATCAGTATCGCTTAAGAAGTGTTCACATAGTGTTCACAAGCGACTGATTTGTTACTAATGCTTAGCCGGTCGCAAACTGTTAGCTACATAAGAATATATCCTTAGCTCTTGCTGCAACGGCTCGACAAGTTCAATCTTTCATAAAGCGGTATAATAATAAATTGAAGTGCATTTTACAGCGCCTCCCCTCGCATGCCTCAACCCCTCCGTCACCCTCGCCGCACCGAGGCTTTCTTTATTAAATGTACTTTATTAGTGTTTAACGCCGTTCCGATATTGGATCACAGTTTATAGACATTTTACTGCGTTTTAAGGATTTTATTCCTAACATTGCGTAATTAAGCTCGATAGAGACGTAAGGGTACTCTACGATTTTGCTTAATGTATTATTGCTAGAATTTTACTATATACAATACATGTGACGATGTTTTCCAGACAATCAAATTCAGTATAAAATCTTCTCGATCTTGTAATCATTTCGTTATATCCGCGTGGCAAACGAACATATCTTACAAGTGATAGTATGATAATGTCCTGCAGACTGAATGTCGGTCACGGTGAATCTTATCGAAGAATCGTCATCTACGTTTGACATAAAATGACCAAATATGGCAGATAATACGAGTGCACTTATCCTTCATTGTCACTCTATCATAGTAGATGGAACCGCAATCCAACACGAGCGGCGGGAGATCAGGCACGGAACTGACATTTTACTTACTTGCCGAGGTACGAGGTTGTGCAACAACGCCATCTGCCTAACTCCGGGCTGCTAATCAGAATTTCTTGCATGAAAAGTTGAACACAAGACCTCACATACAGTATATAGTCAAATTCACTACCACGGTCCAGTCAAGGCAGTTATATCCCCTGATAAGCCCAACATCACTTTGTTTGTATTGAAAATCGAACTCCAGGCGTTGCGCCACGTAATATTCCTGCTGTATGAATAATTATCAACAGGCTACAGCTGGTGCTGGCCATAAGGTAGCCAATACGTGCTTATATGCTTTCATAGAGAAACATAAAGTTAAGTTCTATCGTCACCAGCAGCAGTCATTGAGACGAATCAGCTTTGTCGATGATCATAAACAACCAAAGATGGAATGCAGACAAACGTACAGATTCCAATGCTTCGAACAGGTGTGGGATAGTTATTACTCAATCAAATATTAATGGTTATTGTTTTAGAGTATCGATGGTTAAACTGTCTGTAGTTATCTGAGATTGGCTATAGCATTAGTGAACAAAATATTTCTAAAATTGACAGAACTTCTAGAAGTGGATAGTGACGCAAAGCCGTTATAAATTAAAGAATGTATATTTAATTATTTATATTTTGAAATTAATGTGTGTAGCAAGTGACAGAAAGATGTCATATTTCAGGGTTGTAACTTGAATATAGTAAATATTCATGTCAGCATAGAAAATAATTAAGCGTTTAAAGTGTTCCATCTGTCAAGTCTTAGAGTACCAGACATAATTAAAAATCTATTGTGTATGGCTACTGGTGTGCTACTGCGATGCAATAGGTTAAGCAACTATACTAAAACTTCCAGTAAATAACTTTGTCTTTTAAAGATAATAATTAATTTATTCAATGTTATTATTATTTTACACGTACATTTATTCAATGTTATTATTATTTTACACGTAAATTTATTCAATGTTATTATTATTTTACACGTAAATTTATTCAATGTTATTATTATTTTACACGTACATTTATTCAATGTTATTATTATTTTACACGTAAATTTATTCAATGTTATTATTATTTTACACGTAAATTTATTCAATGTTATTATTATTTTACACGTAAATTTATTCAATGTTATTATTATTTTACACGTAAATTTTGACAATCAGTGATTTTTTCGTTAAAGCCGTTTGTTGTTGTCATATTAGTTAAATTTCAAGTTATGGAATTCAAATTTAACAAATTTACTATAGTACACAATTATGTTCCTACGAATTCAACTTCAATTTTTATTTTAACAACTTATGTCTTTACTGTCTGACGAAACTCTGAATTCTAATAAAACTACAAACCAATAATATTTTATTTTGGCTTTTACGAAATGCCAGATTATCATCAAATCTCGAACATTGATAAAACTTTAGCTGAAAAGACAATCAAATAAAACAGAATGTGTTAGTGTAAACTTGTGGAATGCTTGACTTTCTTTCTTTCATTTATATTGTATCTGTTTTGCCTGTTTTACACTTAGGCCTATATGTTGTGGGATGCGACCTAAGTCGCAATTCTGCCTCGAGGCCTTTTTTCTAAAAGTGTTTAGTGATGTATTAGAGCATTAAATGGCGATGTCTCGCAATATTCGGCGGCGAGCGTGTGTGTGTGTGTGTGCGTCTGTGCCGAGAGCGCGGAACAAAGGCCCTAGTTGCCGGAATCCAATTTAAAAGTAGCGTTTACTTCACCGTGTAATCGTTAGTGGACGTTAGGCGGGTGGCACGCGGGCGACTACGCTCCACGTGGCTCGGATCAAACGTTTTAATTTATTTAGCACTAGCTCACACCCGCGGCTCCGTTCGTCTTCTATAACGAATTTAGTTTCTAACTTTCGGTAAGCTCTATGTTAAAGTTTACTTGAAATCTAAAGACGTAACAAATATATTTCTTTGTGTGTGGGAAACCGTTGGACTGCCACGCAGAGGTCTCGAGTTCGATCCCAAGGCGCGCATCTCTGACTTTTCGAAGTTATATGCGTATTAAATAGTTAATTATCGCTTGCTTTAACAGTGAAGAAAAACATCGTGAGGAAACCTGCATATCTGAGAGTTCTCCATAATGTTCTCTAAGATACATGAAGTCTGCCAACCCGCAATGGGCCAACGTGGTGGATTATGGCCAAACCCTTCTCACACGGAGAAGAGGCCCGTACCCAGCAGTGGGACAGTTTGAGACACGGCTATTGATATTAGTATATATTATGATATTGTATTGATAAAGCATATATATGACATTGCAATATTTTACAAATAGTACTGTTGGTAGACGTCAATAAGTACACTTCTAAGTATGTGGAACTCAAAACGTAGTCGACGATATGTAGGACTGGTGGATTAATTGTGATAGCGTAGTGGTTAGTGTAACCGACTGCCACGCCTGAGGTCGCGGGTTCGGTTCCCGAACAAGTCAAACATTTGAGTGAATGAACATGGATGTTTGTCTTGGTCTGGGTGTTTCTATGTATAATATGTATGTATTTATAAAAAAAGGATATATGTATGTTTATCCATTGTCTAGAACCCATAGTACAAGCTCTGCTTAGTTTGGGCTGGATGGTGTTGTGTGTATGTAATAGAATATTATTAAATCTGTGTAGGTATGCTAGTGTAACGTCGTTCATGGTCTGAGGCATTATAGCTCCGAAGGGAGAGCTAGTGTTGTATTTCGTCGTGTATATTTTGAACATTGTGGTTAGCTGACCTCACTACGAATATACAAGCGAGCGACTATTTAAGCCCAGTTCCTATATCAAGAAATAAGTTGTTTTACCTATGGACTGTTGGAAATTTTGTAATTTACTGTCCGTAAGTAAAACGACTTGGTTCTTGAGTATAGGAACAAAGCTATAGTAAAGTCAAACAATTAATAGGTGTATCAAAAATTTGATATCATCACCAGTAGTCTGCAACAAATCTACAAAATCATTTATGTCATGGAAAACGCCATCATCATTATGGTCATGACCATTCCATAAATATACATCAATACCTTGTAAACTCGTGTTTCCCGATGCTAATCCTAACTAATTATAAATGCGAATGTGAGTTTGTTTGTTACGCTTTCATGCCGTGACTACTCCACCGATCCTCATCAAAGTTTGCATACACGTTGTTAGGGAAATAGAAAAGGACATAGGGTACCTTTCATCCTGGAAAAAGTACCTTTACTAACCTAACTTAACGTATATTTACGCGAGCGAAGCCGTGAGCAAAATCAAATAGGTAAATCATAGGATGAGAAAGTATAAAAGTTTTCTTTCGTTAGAAAATCATTATAATTATGCTAAGATTGGTCATAATAATTATGGCAGTTGCAGTTCTGTACAGTGCCTTAGTGCACGCTGTGTCGCGGGGTGCGGGGCAGGCCGGGTTTGTGAGGGGCGCGGGGAGACACGGGGGGCGCGACGCGCCATCCGCCCAGCAGCCAATATTATACGGCCGTAGTTAGCGCGCACTGATATTAAGAATTCCACAGTGCACAGAGTAGTTAACACTGTTCTCAGTTTTAAATAACTATTTATATTTTTACTGTTTATAAGCTTTGTGTGTGTGTCTGCTTCTGTAGTTGGAATAGATACGGCATTATTGTCTGTTTCTAACAGATAGTTTTCAGTAGCAACACTGTTGTGTTACTAGTAGTCTAGAGTTGTTCGGTAATAGAGTCCGTAGGCTCCTTGCAGCTATGAAACATTACATGGACAGGCTCATGCCTGTTTATCCTGTAGGCAGAGGTGCGTTAAAGTTATGTTGCACCAACCATCTTTTTAGGTCCTATGTAGTAAAGGGAAAGAGAAGGAGAACCTATTGTTCCTGACTTCTGTGTACGAAGTCTTGGGTTCGATGGTGGAGGTCTCATAGTGGGAAAAGTTGTTGTAGGGTTATCTGTTAAGACATTCTCAGTAGCAGCAACGAGTCAGCAAAATATTTTCCTTCTATTACTTGAGATATAGAGCTATAGTTGATGAAATGTGATTGTGATTCATCTGTATCTACTGTACAGTTTTGGTATATAGGTATTAGACTATGGTTATTGCCTCAAAACTTTCAGTCTGTTGGTGTGTTGAAGACAGGATGTCTTCAACACACCAACAGACTGACAGTTTCCTAAGTCGATGAGATAAAATCTTATAAATTATTATTTATGTCTAATTATCCATTGTCCTTCTAATGAATCACTCTCTGTTTCGTAACACTACTCTACAGTCTGAGATTGGAGCGAACGGCACAAAGTTGGTAATTGAAAAATCTTTCCGGTCCCCGTTACCCTGCCCCCCTCTATCCCGCTCACCCCTCCGTCGTACACCCCCTATATGGCCCGCGGAGCGCGCGAGGAATTAAACTGAAACTGTAATTACATGTGTTATGTTTAATTGGAAATGTAACGATAGGTAGCATTATAGGCTTATTTGTATGGACCCTCGAGAGGGAAGAGAGAATAATATTTCAAAGATGAGAGCAAACAATTATAGAGCCAGTTCTATTTTTAAAAACAACTGGTAGAATATTTTAATTGTGAATTTATTTCCGAAATTATCCAAATTGAATTTATTGAGGAAAAATCGTTTCCTGTAAAAAAAGAATTATACTATTTGTCTTCTCGTAATGCTTCTATCCATGAGTTTCATTTGACACAATATTGGAATATGATCATCTCTTTTATCACAAGTGGTTTCTTCTTTTACGTTATGTGCGTCCAAATACTCTTATCAATCTGATTTATTGACTGTATGCAAGGTAGTTGTTTAAGTGTTCGCCTAGCCATTATGTGCATAGTATTGTGCGTTCGCATCTCCCTTGGGAAAAATAACTCGTGAGTCATATATAGTTATTGCGAGTCTGGGTGTTCACTGTTCCCTGTATCTGTTGTTCCAATGTTTATAAAATTTCTCGCGACGAGGGGATAAAGTCTAGAGAGCAAGTTGTCTTCTTAAAATAAAAATCGAAGTGCGGTTTAACTTTGCCACTGACTTAGAAGTACGATCAAAGCCACCGATAATTAACTATTTAATACGCACATAACTTCGAAAAGTTGGAGATACGTGCGATGGGTTTGATTCGAAGACTATTGACTTGGCAGTTCATTTCGTCTCACCAAGTACTAGTTGCTTTATATTTTATCTGACAAAGCCACAATACTTTGAAGTCACAGAATATAGCATCGTTCATTGAATGCCTATATTAGTGTGGCGTAGCTCGTAGATGCATAGATCGTAGCTGTTTTCTATTATCGTAGCAATCGTAAAGTATAGCGTAGGCTGTGAATAATGCTACAGGTGTAGCGCGCTGTTTAAGTCTGTAAATAAAATCAGTGTTAAGAAAGTTACTACTTGTATATTTTTGAACACTAATATCATTGATTGTACGGATGGCGCAATTGTTTAAGTGATCACCATCCTTTGAGAGATCCGGCTTTGATGCATCATTTTTAGAAAACAGCGATAGCCGAGTGGGAGACCGTTGGACTGCTACGCAGAGGTCTCGAGTTCGATCCCTTCTCACACTGAGAAGAGACCCGTGCCCAGCAGTGGGACAGTTTAATACAGGGCTGATATTATATATTATATTATTATCATTTTTAGACTGATTCGGTGGCGCTACTGTAGTGTAGCTCAATCCGGGAATTGAAACCGAAATCTCATACACGGTAAACCGTGTATGAGGTTTCGGTTTCAATTCCCGGATTGAGCAACGTTACTGAGATTTTCTACCAAGAAATTCGCTGTAATTTGGAGTAGTTGTACCTGGTAGACGTCAATAAGATCGTCTAATTATTACATGGGATTTAATATAGACGGCGAAAAATGTACACTTTTGCTCACCTTTTAGGTGGATATCCACCTAAAGGGCGAAATAATATTACGGCCATATGGCTGTAATATTATTTATGTTTGTATGTTATGTTACTCATTATGTATGAAAGCAAAAGCGCTCGGTTACTTCATAGGTCATACGATGCATAAGATGCATGCGTGTGCGTCGTCCAAGATAACTCGTCTTACGCGGTGACTTACGTTGCGTTTCAAAAACCGAAGCGTAGCAAATGCTTTGTCTACACTATAGGTACTAATAAAATAAAGCTAAATATATTGTTTATTTTGTTTGAATGCGCTAATGTCGGAGACTACCAGTCTGATTTGAAAAGTCTTTTACATTCGATAGCCCATTCGGTGATAGGCAATACAACATCACGCTACGAGCCACAGCAGCTAAAAATGTGGATGAAACTACAACAACACCTAGTATATAATAAAAAAGTACGCGGCAATCGTAATGCGTTCAACGCACCGTAGCACACATAAATGAGCTGAGCGTTTTAATGTACGTGAATACAGATGTCTACATAAAGTCGCATTTTTTTAAAACAATTACAATAGTCGTGTCGATGTCCTCATTAAATCATTCTCTGTAGGCGGTCACGTTACGTCCCCAGTGGTAATCATAAGGTCATCTGCTGAGCAGCTGTGTAGACATTTAGGGCATTAAAGACAAAGAATTATGATAGTACAATTTATTTGCACGGATGGTGTAGTAGTTTTACTAGTCCCTGCGCCTCTAAATAACTGCTAAGGTTTACGGTTTATTTATTATTTACTCCTCTACGTTATAGGAATTATTCCTAATTCAAGAGAAGTAGTACTATTAGAAGGGTAAAAATGAATTGTGATGTGAAATTTAAATAAAATTGATTAAGTGTGTCGATGGCATAGCGTCAGTAAATATGACTGTTGTACATGAGACTTCGGGTTTGATTTGAACTGTTCGGTAAATGGTAATTGGCTCGCTCTCTATTACGTGGAAGCTTGATCCATATTTTGCGAAATTTGAGTGTAAACGCCACTACCTATCCTTTTAGAGTAGATCTATATATTCCTTTCAAGTTACGAAACCCTCGGTATGTGAATTTAATCGAAACTTGTTTTAAAAAGAAAAAGAGTTGTAGTTAAAAAATTTTAGATATCAGTAAGAAAGTATCTAATACCAATCTGTGATATCGGTCGATATATTACCGAGACTATGATCTGGATGTGACATCACTGCAATTAAATCTAATTTCGTACAGAAAAAGAATCAGCCATTTGTTTGTCCATAAAACGCAACTCAGTAACAATATCATAGGTGATTCAAAAACGCGGCTCTGTCATGTGACTTGAGGTCCGAGGTGGGTGAGTTATCCCCCTCCCCTATCACTGCTGGACAACGCCTACCGACGGGTGGGTAGTGGGGGCCATTCGTCAGCTCTCTCAGAAATGTTTTCATTTTTATTTCATAAATAAAGAGTGGAATTCCGTCCGGGCGCGTAATGAGGGCGCTGTGTGGTCCACTCTGTATAACTATGCACTATAATATTGAGTGCTACGCTATTTGTAATCAATTGTGATGCATTTTAAACTATAGGTGATAAAGTTACAGTTTAAAGTGCGTAACAATGAAGGCGATGGATGGTGTTCATGCTTTATAGCTTTGCATTATACTCGTAATATTGAGTGCTGAGCTGTTTGTAATTATTTGTGATGCACTTTAAACTATAGGTGATGTAACTACAGTTTAAAATAATGGCTAACGAGGGTGCTGTCTCAGTGCGCACGGTATAAATATATACTACAATACTCAGTGCTGTGCTATTTGTTATCAATTCTGATAGACTATACACTACAGGTGATTAAACCATAGTTCAAAATGCATCATATTAGTTAAAGAGGGCGATGTTTGGTACATGCATTCAAACTATGCACTATAATTAGAGTTAGAGCTACAATCTGGTTTTATACTGCATACCCTGTTCCTCTTTGATTGTAATATTTTTTGTGTGGTAAATAGATAATATGAAGTGCTGTGCTGTGATGCATTTCAAACTATCGGTGATAAAGTTACAGTTTAAAAAGGATCATAATAAGGGCGATGGATGGTGTGCGTACTATATAACTATTCATTATAATATTGAGTGCTGTTCTGTTTGTGATCCATTGTAACCTACAGGTGATGTAAACACAGTTGCAAATGCATTATAATTGTTTATGAAGGCCATTATGATGAACTATGTTCTACCATGTTAATATTGTAGAACATAGTTCATCACAATATATCTCTTATATAATATGCCTCATAATTGATCGCAATCAGCATAGCATTTAAGTGCTATGCTGATTGCAATCGATTGTGATGCACTTTAAACTATAGGTGACGTAAATACAGTTTAAAATTCATCTTATCGGTTATTGAAGGGAATTAATGACGTACATTCTGTATCATGTTGCACTATAATATTGAGTGCCACGTATCAATCAATCGTGATGCAGTTTAAACGAAAGGTCATAATTATCATAATCGGTTATGTATGGTATGCGTGTTGTATATGCACGGTGATGTAGTCAATATATTGAGTGCAATGTGCGTGAGACTCACTTTGATATATGTATTGTAATAAAATATACACATACATTATACATCAAAATTGTCATTAAAGGAGGGTTTGGGTTTTAAGTAGGCAAAAGCAATAATAATGTTTAGTAATAGCCCGAATTTTAATAGACGTTGAGTAATTAATTATGACGTAAATACGTGCATGTCATGTTTCGAAAGTCGATATGCATACATATGCAAATAATAATTAATACTATATTAATCACATTTTCTACATATTTAAAAAAATATTGGTATAAATAAATGTATGAATCGAAAATTCAAAGAGATTATATGTAATCCCAGGGGTAAAGGTTATACGCCGCTCATGAATACATCTGCTACGCGGCGCTACGGCGATGCTACACGTGCTACGCGCCCCCAACATTGCTACACGCTTGTAATAATTCCGTCACATGAATGACTCAATTCGGTGGAGTTCATTTTTATTTTTCTTTTGAAGTCTTTGAAGCAACACGTGTTTAATGGAAGATAATTTTCTTGATCAGTAAACGACACTGCCGACCGTCAGGTTTGATTCGTGGGTATTCCATATTTACAAGGGATATTGGGGTTTCTTATTAATAAAATCTTATCATTATGAAGTTTGGAACTATGTTTTATGTGTAGCTATACGAACGGTATCTAGTAAACCTGTATATGCCTCAATGGTATAGCAATACTAATGAGGCATATACAGGTTTAAGCATAACTAGAGTTAGAGATTAGGCTAGATTAGAGAATAAGAATAAAGTTAGTGCACTTCTCAAAAAAAACTTCTTTCTTTTAATGTTATTTTACTATCAAGATATTAAATTTATTGCAGTCCCGTAAGATTGGGGTACAAATAAAAATATAAATATATTGATGACATGAGCAAAGATAAAGTTCATATAAATTTATTACTGTATGAACTATTTGAAGTAAATCTCTAACAGACAAAGAAAACTGTCACAACTTTATATTAATAAGATAATAACTTAAATCCATCCATAACTAAACACAAAATGGTTTTACTCGCCGAGAAAATTGGATATTCACATGATGTGAACCCCATTCAAAGAATTGAATGGAAAATTCAAAGACGGCCCCTCGAGGTGACGCGATTACGCTGTAAACAACTCGCGACATTCCACACAGCGAGTGTTTAAAGTCGTGGCGGCACCCGCAGCGCTGGCCGCACCCGTCGCCACTCCAAGGGTAGAGGCCAAAGTAATTGGTGTCGAGAGCGCTCAGGGGCGGAGGTAGGCCCTCCGACATATTGCAAACATATTCTCCGCTTGAAATTTATTGTAAATCGCGGCAGGGGGATTTGAATTCAGCCCCTCGCACTGTCAATAAACCGAATGGACTTTGGAAATTCGCTACATTCGCTCCGTGTTTGTGTTTGCTGCCTTGGCTTTTTCTGTTCTTGCGAAAAAACCTCCCGCCGGCTGCGGCTCGGCCCCCTACCCCGGCCCGCGCCCGTGTCCGCCGCGCTTCCGATTTTATTTATCTAAGGTTTTCCATTCCGTCGTAATTGTGTGAGTTGCGAGCTCGATTGTTGCTAAAGCGAATATTTATTTGGGCTTCAGTTTGCTTTCCATTTGCGCGTTGTATCTACGTATGTGTGTGTGGCACCCCTCTCCCCTGTCCCGCCCCGCACCGCGCGATGCTCACTTTTAGCGGCATTGTGCTACAAATTGAATTTGCGGGGACTCAAATCAAATGTTGTCGTAAGAAATGACTTGTCGCCGTCGACTGACACTATCAAAAAATTGATCGACCGCCGACTCAGAGCGGCCGTGGTGATATCGCTCACTGATGCGACTTCACGTCTACTGCGTATTACAATAAACAGTATACAAAGCTAGCTACTAAATCGCTACAATGTATGATTCGTGTCGGTACAATAGTACGTGTACAAACGTAAGTGTATCGCGTGGGTGTGGTATAAATCTAAACGGCGCACACGCCAATAACATTAGTACAATGAAACGCCGGCGTGCAATCAGCATTAGCCGGAATATATTTCGCGTAAATCTTTCACGGCAGCTTTTATGTATATCGTAAAAAACGGGCAAGTGTCCGCCGAGTGAGCTATAAATATGCTCGTAAAGCGCGCGCCGCGCCGAACGTCGGGGCCGCCCCGCGCCGCCGCGCCATCGCGCCGTACAGCCCACTACATCACTAATTATAACATTTATGCGTCAAAAACTGTTTCCAAAGCTATAAACTTGTTTTACGTCTTCATTAATACATATTCAATTTACTTTAAAAGAAACCTTAGAAAATAGGTGTTTGGAGTGGGACATGCAGTCAATAGGATACTCATTCACATGTTTTCAACACATTACTACAACTGTCCTGTTTGGCTTTTGAAGAAGTACCTATAGACGCATAAGCGATTCTGTCTGATACATCTATGATAATAGTAACATTTTGTTAAATCCTACTTGAATGTAAAATGGGTTATACATTAGATGTATAAGGTAAAATCCGAACATATGAAAAAAAATGGAAGTATATACAACATTGACTAAGATGACCGATTGTATGGTAAAACTGTCAAGTTTTCAACTTTTTGAAGAGTTAATGATTTAGTGTTTAAACCAACTGTTTTATTGTGCTTTCTTTGATCGTAATTACATTAGTGTGATGTATTAAAATAATAACTTTGCATATTGTTTAGCATAGTTTTTAAGTCGGCTATCTGCTGTCCGAAATAATAAGGGTTTAAATATGAAGTTGCCACTTTGTATGAAGAAGTAACGGTAAACGATAACGTTGTGGTTTTACTATTTTATAATTTTTTTAATAAAGTCAAAGTCAAAAATCATTTATTCATTTAGGTCACAAAGTAACACTTATGAACGTCAAAGTATATAGGTTAGTGAGTTTACTAAGTTACTGAAGCTACATTTAGGTTAGTTGCTAGGTTCAGGCAAAGGGTTGAGCCTATGAGAAGAAACCTGCAAGAAACTCACGGCCACTCTTTTAAATCGTCAGTTAAATATAATTTCAGTATTTTACAACTCAGATTAATTTCATGTATAGTTACTTATATTGAGGCTACTATGGTTTGTCTTAAATTTACAAAAAGCTCAAACATCATGTAATTATGGCGAATTGAAACTACAACAATTCCATGCTATACATACCTAATATGATCTATTTTACTAATACAAATTATTTTTAAAATAACCATATCATATTTAAATATCTAATATTCTGCTAAATAAATACCTTATGTTCAAAAAACGATTTTTAAATGAAATTACAAATTAACCTTACAAATTGCGAAAAAAAAGAGAAGAAAATAACGTGACTACTTATTAAAATAAACTAAATTATTCAAGAAAAAATTCGACTGAGGAGGAGCCACAATCACAAATATATACTATTAAGAATATTATAAAAATACATCATAAAGGAATCTTGTCATAGATTTTTACATTTATTGTAACTACAATAATCTAATTTGGATTCGAGAAGTGCTTTATGTTAGTAGACTACTTACATAATTTAATATAAGTAATATTAGAGTATCTCAAAAATACAAGTTAATTAACTTGTATGTATTTTTACACTGTTAACCATTTTTAAACACTTATTATCGTTTTTCTCATTTTCATATTTTTATCATTTTATATTATAGTTTATTGTACTGGTACTTCCTGTGTTAGTTGTGGTTGCCTATAACAGAATGAGCACAGGGCATGTATTATTGCAACATCTTTTATTGTGTAAGAGTTGTGTATCATTTGTTGGCGATCCTTATAAATAAATAAATAATATAAAATTTTATGTAATTACAGTTGGAGACATGCACGCTGGCAACCGAAGGAGAAAACGAAAGAAGAAAGATTCCTCTATGGAGAAATAAGAAATGAAATCATAACATTTTAGGTAAACAAACAGACAATAAACTTTATATATCGTTGTATAATGGAGGTGGTATATCGCAATGGCGCCGATGAGAGGCTGTTAGCGACGATGGCATCGGTTCAATCACAGTAAGCATCCTTCGTGGACATAACCGCGAGGCATCACACTCCGATATCATATCGTAACACCAAACTTTACTCGACAACAAACACAAATGTGTAACGTAAGAAAAAGGCGATGCGGCATTTTGTACTAAATGTTACCGATAGCTTTCTTAAGAAAATATTATTCGCTGTTATCCCTCTTCCAGCGTGAATACTTATAAAAATTACCGATAAATGGATGTACGAATGAATGGCTTCTATAAAGCTCGATACATCTAAGACACAACATAGGTACTATTCAAGCGATGTAGTTACTGAGGCAAGTACACAAATGTAAGTAAATTGGGATATGATTTTATTTTATTTTTATTTTATTTTATTTATTTGGGAAAATAAACAGTAACATAATATTGTGTTTTACAAATAAATATAACTATAGATCTAATAAATATGTTACCAACTACATTCTCCACATATAAACAGAAGACAAAGACAGTTAATTTAGTTTTACAATAAAAAGAAAAGAAAAGATAATAAAATAATAATAATAACATCATATACGTCCACAGCCACACTTACAAAAGTAATATATATTTTGAGTAGTGACATAGGTATAGATATAGAGATAGATAACACTTAATCAAACACATTAGCACATAGGGTGCCGAGTAGGGTTTTAAATTTGCCAACAGATAAGAAAAATATGTCCAGACTACTGAATTTCTTATTAAAGTTATTTGTCATGCGACGAAGTGGGGCTCTCATTCCAGCATTTGTTCGAGCTTTAGTGACAGCAAACAGTGGACGCCCTCGAACCTCTCGTCTCTGTACAGTTCTAGGTACTATATAGCATAGCTTGTTACAAATATCCAAACAATCATAAGAGTGGTTACATAATTTATATAAAAACATTGTTTCGAGAAAAGTACGTCTTGACGTCAAAGGTAGGAGGTTATATTTAGTAAGTAAATCATTATAAGACATAGAATAATTTCTACAGCAGCGATAGTGCATTGATCTTAAAAACTTACGTTGTACACTTTCTATAAAATGCGTGTATTTATTATAGTAGGGATTCCACACTGGAACTGCATATTCCAATTGACATCTGATTAAAGAACGATAGAGATGTACAAATGTTGATGGGTGTTTAAATTCGGTAGTCGCTCTCATAACAAAACCATACATTCGATAAGAATTACTAACTATTTTATTTATATGTTCATCTAAGTGTAATTTATCATCTAGTAGAATTCCCAGGTCACGAATCAAGCATGACCTTGCCAATGTTACATTATTCAATGTGTATGAGTATTGAAAGACGTTTTTATTTTTAGTGAAACTGATACAGTAACATTTAGATATGCTCAGCTTCAGTTTATTTCTAGCACAGTATTCTGTCAGGCGATTTAAATCTTCTTGAAGCAAATTACAGTCCAGAAGAGTTTTAATTGGTCTAAATATTTTCAGGTCGTCTGCGTATAGTAAAAATTTTGAATTTTGGAAACAAGTGTGAATATCATTAATAAATATTAGAAACAGGAGAGGTCCAAGGATAGATCCTTGTGGCACTCCTGATGTGACAGTTATAGCTTCCGATTTAAAACCATTTATAACAACCTTTTGAGTTCTGTTATGAACATAAGACCTTGTTCGAATGTTTTAGTTGTCCGCCATAGAGGAATTATTCTTAGTCCGAGAGTGATACATAGACAAAGAGTTAATGATTTTGTATTTTTTAATATCTGTGGATTGACAATGACAATACACCTCAGTCTACCACATAATACAAAATTATTATTGATTAAACTTCAAAAGAACAACTTAATAAACTACAATGATTCTCATAAACTTTAAAGTATAACATACAACAAAGTAAATGTAATATACTAAGTTGACGCCTGTTCTATGAATACAAATTCAGGGAAGTACCCATAGATAGTAATTCAGGTTGTAGAGACTTTGTAGTCGCATACCGCATCAACAGCATCCAGTTTCCGAGATGAGTGTCGCGATTGAACGCGATTCTCTCTAAGACAAAGTGTGTTATTTCTCGCGGGATCCCTCCTAGGGGGTCCACATGCGAGGTGGGGGGAGGGGGACGGCTACGTACTATGTAGTAATATTTTTACGAGCGGTTTTTATTGTCGTCGCGCGCGATAAATTTGTCATCGCAGCCTCGTCCCGCCGCCCGTCTGCATCGCCCCGCTGTCACTAAACTGCAACCTTTTATTGTTCGTCATGAATTGTAATCAGCCGATACCGTAACCTTTCAATCAAGATTTCTGTTTTTTGTCTCTATAGGTAACCACAAGGTTGGTTACCTAACCTAGAATAGTTACTCAGAGACAGAATACAGAGCACGAGTTTCTCGGTAAAACCTCAGATTTTTGTCAGTCTGCTGCCCCACAGCAGTCTTAGGTCTTAGCTATACCCCCGGTATTACCAAAGTTCCTAAGTAAGGGTAACCGCTTACCATCAGTTACACCGTATGCTTGATTACACTTCATTTCTAAAACAATCTAATTCTTGGAATGCTAAACATAATTGAAAACCTTTTGTGTCTGGTCGTTGGTGTGTCGCTTCAACTCGACAGGTTAATTAGTTAGGCGAGGATTACTTATTAACAGTCCTTTTAAGCCAGTGTTGCTATTAAGAATTTTAATGCAGAAAAACCACTTTACTCAAACTAACAATTGTCTCCGAAACGTCACGATCTTTTGTGTCGACGAGGAACTTCAGCCTAGGACTTAATAATTGCGTCATGGTTGCGCACCTGCTCATAGACTTATAAGTACATGTTCCTTTTACGAATGATGACTGATGGAAGGGATCAATTCTACTAATTAATCGTACGCGTGAAAGTGAGCTTTTTAATTATGAATTTAAATGATATCGAATAGGAACAGGTGCAAGACAAAATTTCAAGGCTTAAACATTGCAACGTCTGCTTCCTTTGTTATTCTGTAACGTCTTCAGCTGTAAGGATAATTCCTAGCTCGCTGTAGGCTTTACAAGTTACATTCGAATTATTTTACTACAACACAAGGTATATCCTTTTTAAAAAGAAATAATACAGCTGGCTCGGCTGTGGAAGTATCGCCACCCTATAAAAGGTCACAGTCAAACAATATTTTGTTATATTCTTATGATGAGTAGGTTTCCAAGTTGCTTAAGAAGGTGCTGTGTTGTGAAGGTTCTTTGTCCCTTGCGATATAGATATATACTTAATAGGTTAATAGATGATGATAAAGAATAGTAGTTACAATATCGATGCTTACCCATTCGGATACATAGGCATGATGCTTTATTTTATGACACTAGCTGTCCTGACAGACGTTGCACTGTAGACACGAAAAAAAATATTAAAAAAAACCAAATCTAAACCATTCTCGAAGTCACTTACACACACAAAAAATTTCATCAATATCGGTCCAGCCGTTTAGGAGGAGTTTAATTACAAACACACGCACAGAAGATTTATATATATAAAGATTGGTATAGTAAGATATAGAGTGCGTCACAGGGCTAGCTATAAGTTTGTGATTCGGTTATTGACATAGTTAACTTATTGCAGCACCCATTCTAGAGCAAGCGTATCACTTAGTCAGAACACGGGGTCATGCTCGAGTCTTCGACTTGTTGCTTCTGCCCATGTTTAGTTATGAATGATATCGTTGGTGATAGAGAAGATGATGAAGACAGACGAAAGGCGTAGAAGGAGAGAGAAGAAATTCCGGTAATTGTTCGTTATTACTTTGATTTTCGTTTTATTCTCAATGAGTTAGTGCAATAACAACTATTATTTATATAGGGTATTTACAGAATACATATATCTTATGACTTAGTTCTAATACAAACGATTACAAAATATAAATAAATATTCAACATTAAAATAAGGTTTTAAAAGTCAAAAGCAAACCTTTATTGACGTCATATTATTATACCTATTTAGATTCAGTAAGCACGGTTCTTGTTAGGTCTTTTAGACATTTCTTCACCTTTTATATATATTTCCACCTGACACTGATGTAGATAATGACTCGTCTTATATTAATTAGACGGAATAAATACTGACAACAATACGTTAAAACGTAGTAAGCTTAAATTGCACTGACTGGTGCGGTCTATAAGTAAAGATTGTGACCAATTACACAGTCGCATATCTTGTAGTCTGGAGTTGAATTATTAAAGCGCAATATGTGATTTCTAATTTGAATATTCTACCATTTTTCTATTACTATAATTTAGTTATTGATTAATTTTATATCAATTTCATTAAATGCTCGACAGCTGTGTTTTCGTGCAATTTGATTTTATTCCAAAAATAAGCCTCATTCACAATATTGGTGTACATACAAGCTCCATTACTTACTCATGTTTCTTACAAATAAACTGATCATTATTCTTTCACTTGTTACTCTGCATAGGATGTCAACAGTTAAATATATAATAGTTATAGTATTTTAAATTGGTGCCTCCTTTATACAACGGAAACCGCTTATACTGCGATCGTGCTCAGTATATACACACCTTTTTTGAAGGCTTGACGATTCGACCAGGTCGCATTGGCCGTGTTCACAGGTAGAGTGACTCTTGCCATAATTATGTTATTAATTATTATTAGGCACATCTTCTTTTACTACTACTAGGCCAAAGAAACTAAAAATGAGATGATAGGAATAGAAGAAATAGAGATCAGCGTCCGCAACTTATTCTTACCCGGCAAAAAGCGAGTTACAGAAGGTATAGTTTCTCTTACGTCGGTTTCTTGTATTAGGGCGATATTTTTCCCGGCAAGTTCGCGCATTCTTATCATCACCAAATATTTGTTATCGGCGGTGTCTCCTACTCTAAACTTAGGGACTACTTCTAATGTAAAGATATATTCAAGAATTTGATTAATTTAAGACTAATATACTTTTAATACTATTAGCGATGCTTATCGGTTGTTGCCGTCGACTCACACCTATGAGTACTTAACGTATGTGACTGACCTATAGAAATAATATACGCAGATTGTGCAATATGTACTGTAATTACTTCACTCCTATTTTATACGATCAAGGTCGAAGGTAGCCAACAAGGCTTTGGTTTATCTGGTAGTAAGCAGTTACTGCTTATGGAGGATTGAATTTTCTATTCGCTTTAATGGTGACAACTATTTGTAAAGCAGTCAAATCATTGTGACTATGTTTGTAGATCACACGTACGAATCTTACGTTGCTTACACATGCCAATTTGTGTTCTACTACTAAAAATAATCTAGCAAAAAACGCAATGACTGTTTGCCCGACCCGACATTGGACCCGGGTTGAGACCCGTCTCCGTTTAGATGCCATACTGAGGTATGACATGTAAACATAAGCGTAAACTTGCTACGGCGCCAAATGTTCCTACTCTTGATATTTTGAAGTGAAAACTTCTTTAGCGGCATTGTGCACTTTTTGTGATGGGTAAAAAATATTAAACGCGTCAGGACACGTGACCTGATCGAAAATTCGTAAGACGGAGGGAGAATTGTCATGTTTGTGTACGATAGCGCAATAAATGAATATTGTATTTTACCACATAAATTAAAGTACTTTTATACTGATAATTAAAGCAATTCGTGCAAAATTATTCCCTAACCATTCCAAAATATCAAAAATGCACAACGTTAATATTTAAGTTTTCACTTCTGCCGGCACTCCCGGAGTGCAACACGTTTTTTTTACTCCTATATGCCAGTCTCTACTGTAAGGTAGGACATAGTAGGAGAAGTTGGGCTCCTGGAGTTAAAGCAACTTGACTGAGGAACCTCCACCATGCCGTCCATGCCTCCAAGAGATCACAGCTAAAAAACCTGTAGCGACCACTGTTGAAGCTTAAGTTTTACATAGTTAGGCGCAAGTAAGCGATGGCGACGCGCGGCAGTCGACTCTCCGCAACCACGCACTTAGGTCGTAGCTCAATATGTATTTATATTATATGTAACTGGTACCAGTAAATATCTATCAAGAACTATTTTATTTGAAGGCCCACAAGAATACCATATACAAGCCTCTGTGTTGTATTTCCGAGTATGGTTTGCAAGCTCCGTCCGAAGACGCTATAGTGTTAATATGAACCTATAATCTTCGCGCTTTGCGGTACCAGGACTGAGATGGCAACACATGAATGGTACTGTTGGCGTTACAATCCATAGGCTTACTCTCTTGTCGTCTGTATACAAGTTTGCATACAATATTTGACTGCACGGATGGCGTAGTAGTTTGAGTGGTTGCCTCGCCACTGCCACAGCGCCGAGTGTCGTGGGTTCAATCCCCACACGAGATAAAATTTTTTGTGATCCAGAAATGAATGTTTCGCGTCTGGGAGTTTTTTGTGTCCGTTGTTTAAATGTTTGTAGAGTCCCAAGTGACACAGGAATTACTTCTAGTGCAGGAGTTGTCTTTAACTTCACTTCAACCTCTGCCTATCCATTTGCAGGTATACACGTGTGACAATGTACTTTTTTTTTAATCTTTTTTTTTTAGGGCATTTTTATTTCAATAATAAAATGTCAGCCCCATCGTTCCCTATACTAATCTAACTATCAGAGATAGAAATCATTTGTGCAAAAACATGTTATAAATAGCTACAGCTGGTTTTGATGTAGGTTCACCTAAAACACTTGAAAACGCTCCAATATCTTTTATATTTATGTCAAATAATTGCACAAATGATTTCCTCTGCCTCTGATATGTCTCACACTCAGCTAGCAAGTGTTTGACATCTTCAATGATTCCACACACCTCACAATTAGGCGAATCGACTACGTACTAGTATGTGTAATACCGTTTAGTAATGTTTGATAAGATATTTAACAGTCTTTCAATACGTACAACTAATTAAACTGTTGACTAAGCCCATAGAAATAATTGAACTACTGACTGGAGCCATTATAAATACTTTGTTTCTAATAAGGCGGTAACCGTTGACTTGTGATTTGGCCAAATCGGTGTGTGTATCACTAGTAGCTAGTGTTAGGTGGTTACGTGTGGCTCTAAACCCGGGAGTTGGACTCGCCCATTTCAACAGAAAAAGCTTCGCCGCGTGTGACGCGCGTCGTTAAATCAGGGCTGACTCAATAACAAATTATATATATTAATAACAAAGTACCTTTTGATTGAATAAGCATGACCATTCCCGTGGATAAAGGGTGACCTTTGGCGAAATGAAGGATTTTAGAAAAAACTTTAATTACCGCGTCTTACTTACTTACCGCGGGCGGCTTTTCGAACACACTATAAAACTATCGGGTACAAAGTAAGCCTAGATTTCAACCAATTATGGTGTATCAAACAAATAAATTTCTCGTTTGGGTTTTACACTAACTAAACACATAACGCAGCGGCACTGCGTTATCGCTGCTGTTCTGAACTTGCTACATTTAAAATGATATTTTATAATCATAATAAATAATAAAATGCTTCTTTTATACCTGATAAAAGAAGTTAATTTATTAGATTTAAAATATCTATCTATTATTCATTAGTAACATATTATATTGATTACAGTATTTCTTTTAACTACTTGATAATTGAAAGACAGATCGAATGAAAGGAAAGGGTTATTTATTTATTTATTTGATAAGGTTCACTAACACTTGTATACAATGTTTCTTATATAACTATGTAACAATTTTGGAAACTTTAGTTATTGTAACAAACAATTATTAGTAACAGTTTAACAGACTAAAACATAATTATTATTCTACTTAATATGATATTAAAGTTAAATTGTTAACAAATTCATGTAGTACAACATTTTAGGTAATCAGTACAGGTGATGATTTTAGGTATTTAGTAGGTGATTTTAAAGTTATTTCTAATTACATAACAATAAATTAAAAACGAAGCTAAAGTTATAAAAAATAACGACTCGATGGCGTAGTGGTTAGTGTAACCGACTGCCACGCCTGAGGTCGCGGGTTCGATTCCCGCACAAGTCAAACATTTGTGTGCATGAACATGGGTGTTTGTCTTGGTCTGGGTGTTTCTATGTATAATATGTATGTATTTACAAAAAAAATAAGTATATATGTATGTTTATCCATTGTCTAGTACCCATAGTACAAGCTCTGCTTAGTTTGGGCTAGATGGTGTTGTGTGTATGTGGTACAATATTATTATTATTATTATTATTAATTATAAAATTTTACATATAAAATTAAAATATATTTAGGTATTTATATTAGTAGGGGTATACACGCGATACATAAATATGCCAGAGGCTTACATAGACACCTCTATCATTATTTTATGTTACTACGCTTACGCCGGTTTTCTGTAAGAAGGTATACCTCCAGGCATTTTATTAGTTACATACGTAGATACGTAGCCTATCCCTATCTGTTTTGATTTCGTTATATATTTAGCTATATTTAGAAAAAAAAATCCTTCTATTCACACATGATTTCGTTACCTAATAGTCGAGCGTGACAGCCCTATTATCAATTCCCACACAAGCTACTAAATATAGTGCGGTGCTCGGCATAAGTATGACTTGGCAGTTCACACGGCCCACTTGTTGCAGCTCACATGGGCTGGCCCGAGCTGCTCCTGCACCGACTACACCTCGCGATGAACAAGCAGCAATCGACGGACCGGCAAAAGTGACCATCGTGATGAATAATTTGCGGTATTGTGTGTGAATATTATATGTTTGAAAGTTATTGAGGTTTTTTTTCTTGTACCTTTCACTGCCGTGGTTTGGGGTTAGGTATCTGCATTATCTTGAGGTCCTGGGTTCGATACCTAGGTCGGGCGAAGGGTGATACAATTTTATAACTGGAATATCTCAGTAGTGTTATGGAGTTTGATAATGTTGGACCTAAATAACTTAGCCTCATGTTGCGTGGGAGTTAAAACATAGCTTGAGAAATGTTTGTAACTTCATAATATATATTCCTAATTCTTTTTGAAGTGAAAACTTCTTTAGCGGCGTTGTGCACTTTTTTGTGATGGGTAAAAAATGTTAAACTCGCGTCAGGACACGTGACCTGATCGAAAGTTCGTAAGACGGAGGGAGAATTGTCATGTTTGTGTACGATAGTGCAATAAATGAATATTGTATTTTACCACATAAATGATAGTACTTTTATACTGATAATTAAAGCAATTCGTGCAAAATTATTCCCTAACCATTCCAAAATATCAAAATTGCACATCGTTAATATTAAAGTTTTCACTTCTGCCGGCACTCCCGGAGTGCAACCCGTTGATTTTTTGTCATGGAATATGCAGGCGTGGGTTTAGACCCACGCTAAGTGTATGACAAACTTAGCCAGCTGACTGTATTCTAGGCGCCAAGGATTTAATTTTTTTTGTGTATACGGCTAGCCCGCCATGTCCAATTCTCACATGGGACAAAAATGGGATTCACAGATATTTGTGGCGAGGCTGTGTGTTCTATATGATTTTGTTTAAATTACCTACTACTGTACTTTGTTTAAGTACTTACAACACAGTTATTATTATTACAAATGTGTGATAGTCCAAAATATTTTACGTGATTATTTTAACATAACTTAAGACTAGAAAGCCGACCCTAAGTGACTTGGGAATAATAAAGGCTAGGGAGAAGATTTTAACATAACTTTTGCCAATAATCGGCAAATAAACAGATCTATTGTTTTAACCAATTAGAAGTTGCTACGGCTATAGTTCGCTCGCTATATCCTATCCTAACCAATTTTATAAAAGTGAAAATGAGTTTGTTTGTTTGTTACCTTTTCACGCCTAAACAACTGAACCGATCATCCTGAAATTTTGCATAAACGTTGACAGGTGTACAAAAACGGACATAGGCTACCTTTCATCCCGAAAAAAATACTGTTCCCGAGGAAAACAATAATAACGTTCTTATGATAATAGATGGCGCCACGTGTCTTTCGAATCATGATTGAATTAAATTATTAGAAGCAGAGTACAACCCGAATTGATTGTCAAATCCTAAATTAACGCGAGCAAAGCCGTGGGCAAAGGCTAGTATTTTATATAAACCCACACTTATTTTCATTATTTAAGGGAATAACCGCTCGTCATTTGTATACTCAAACATGAGATTATAACGCCAATAGAAGCACATAATGGAGGTGCTAATCGTAGTTAATAATGTATTAATATTGAGTCAATATTAGCATTGGTTATCGGTTGTTGCCGTCGTCTCGTACTGCATACCCGACGTATACGTATTCACTTGAACGTGCATATTCTACTTGTTGATGTAGGTCTGTTTTTACTGAGCTCTTGCAGGCAGCCCAAAATTTTATTCTTACTAGATTTCACCTGCAGCTTCGCTCGCGTAAATGTTATGTTAAGGTTAGGTTATGCCAAATTTGTGACGATTCATCAAGTAGTTAAGGCGTGAAAGCATAACAAACTCACATCAGCATTTATAATATAAGTTAGGATTAACCTAGGTGCTCAACAAGACCCCAAGATAAACACACAATGCTTTTATCATTGTATCTGGATTTGGTTAACTGATGAGTTAAACTTCACGATAACATAAGCCCTGCTTACAAACTAATCGATGGTTGGACACTGGCCTCTTTTAGTATGAAAGTTAGTCATAGTTAACCACGCTAGCCTAGTACAGGTTTGCTTCACACATCATGGAGGAGAAAGAGGGTTTAGAGAACTCTTAGACATGAAAGATACCACACCATGTTTTCCTTCACCGTTAAGACAAGCGATATTTAATAATATTGAATTGGCACATGATAGTTTTGTCATATTTAAGTGTGCGTATTTAATATCATCATCGACATCTGTGGCATAAGCGAAACTCACTGGAAAGGCAGTGGACATTTATTGACAAACCATCACGTCGTTTATTTTTCTGGCAACGACATCAAAAAGCAGCAACGGTGTAGCCTTTTTAATGCCTGTACATCAGCAAAAATTCGTGATGGGATAAGAGCCGGTAAGCGATCGGATTATTAGCATGAAGATAAAAGCTTCACCGATGAATCTTAACATCGTTCAAGTATATGTCCCCACCTCTAGTGCAAGTGACGAGTCAATAGAGAAGTTTTACTCCGAATTAGAGTCAACAATAGCGAATCACTCTCGAAGATGAGACTGATGCTGTTGTGATTAGTGGACACAAAATCACTAACTTGCGGTATGCAGATGACACCACCTTATTTGCGAGTAACGCTGACCTTATGGAGAAATTACTTCCTAGAATGGAGCGCGTAAGCTTTATGTTTGGGTTAAAAGTCAATCGAACTAAGACAAAATTATGATCGTGGATCGCGTCTACGACAATTTGCCCAAAGTGATACAGATTGCGAATTGCGACGTGGTCCAAGCCTACAAATACCTTGGAGCTTTAATCTCAAACAACGGCGGCTGCGTAGATGAAGTAAAACGACGTATGACCATAACCAGAACCGCGATGGAGAAGTTAAAGAAAGTGTGGCGGAATCGCAACATCACCAAAGTTACCAAAATCAGGCTCGGACGAATACTTGTATTCCCCATTTTTCTTTACGCAACATGAGACATGAACAATGCGCGAGTTGGAAAAGAGGAAAATAGATGCTTTGGAGATGTAGTGCTGGAGAAAGATGCTCGGGATATCGTGGACGGATTCCCCACCAACGTGTCCATACTCCAGGAACTTGACTTCACACAGCGATTGTTGGCCGTAGTTCAGTGGCGCATACTGCAGTACTTTGTGACATGTCTCTAGGCGGGATAACGACTCCATAGAGCGGCTGGTTGTACAAGGAAAAGTGGAGGGAACTAGATTGCGCGGCAGGTCACCTATGTGCTGGACTGACCAAGTGAAGTCCGCAGTAGGAAACTGCATATCAGACTGCGGTAAACAGTCTGTCAACAGGGAGAGAAGGCGGGAGTTCGTGCGAAGAGCTGTGTCCGCCTCTACCACCGACGTGGACGTCTCAAAGTGACCACGACCGCTCTGTCAAGAGCGAAACGACAGAGAAGAAGAAGATTTAATATAATACGCACACAATTTTAAAAAGTCAGAGCTGCGTGTCGTTGGTTTGAATTTAAGACTATTGCGTGTTAGGCCAACGGTCTCTATCAGGCAAAGGTTTTAATTCAATTAATAACAAAATTTTAATGTACGCTTAGATCATATTTAATATAATGCTAGGTAACGGGTCTTCTCGCGATAAAGTATTTAAAAGTTACTAAATAATAATGACGAAGTGAGGGTAGTTGCCGAAACCCGCACTTTACGAAAATGTCGCTGCTCACACCAGTCTACCCCTGACCACGATCAATACAAGTCGGTCGAAACGTCGGGCAATCAATAGAGATATCTCCATCTTTTCCCAGGTGAGTCCGACATAACCCCTCCGCCCGCCATCGCGGAGGTGTATGCGTCAACGCATTCCCCCACGTTAAAAAAATAAAGGTATTTATTACCTTAAACTTCATCACGAGTAAGACCCGTTACCTAGCATTATATTAATTACTAGCTGACCCGCGCAACTTCGTCTGCTTCACATAAGAGAATTTTCCTAGTTTTTGCAATATTTTTCATTTATGCTCCGCTCCTATTGGTCGTAGCGTGATGTTATATAGCCTATAGCCTTCCTCTATAAATGGGCTATCCAACACTGAAATATTTTTGTTTGCATTTTTGTCATCAGTATCGATCACCATTCATCCTCCAATATTAATTTTGAATATATATTCAATGTACAGAATTGACCTCTCTACAGTTTTATTATAAGTATAGATGAGTACAAATCGCGATAGTCTAAAAATGTTTACTCTTCGATCATTGATAAAAAAATGCACAGTTTTAGGTTTAATTTCTGTATTGGCCAAAGTGTTATTGGATTTTTTGTCAAGAAGTTATCAGTAACAGTACGACTTCTGACATTATGTTTAGTAGATGGCAATACGCTGTTACATGAGCACCTAAACTCGTAGTTGGCGAAATGTAGTTGTATAACCTTTTAATAGGTGTTCGTACCTCTGCTTACTCCTTCGGGGTGGTCCTCGAATGGTAAGAGTGAAATATGATTAGACAATGTATCGAGGTGAGACAATGTACCTGTATTTGTACTCTGACCTATTCTAATTTATACATACATATCAATTTAAAAAGGCAAGCAATGTTAGCAGTAAAGACTTACACATAGTTTTTTAAATATAGGTAGGAGTAGTCATATTCCTCTGTGCATAGAAAAATGTTGTAGATATTAAAAGCGATAAAGTAATTTAATATGTTAGAAACATGGTAGAAAACAATGTTACAATAGTTTGAAATACATTCCGTCCGAGTCCATGTAATATTTGTTTACAGCTACGATTGGTATTCTTATATAAACCAAAAACTAGCTAATATTTTTATATTTATTGATATAATTACTTGTTATCGGCAGTCATGTAATAACAACTTATTTTGATTGTTAAATTTGATTAGATTGGACGATTCTTTTGACAGATTTGGGTTTTTGTAGTGAAAACTTCTTTAGCGGCGTTGTGCACTTTTTTGTGATGGGTAAAAAATTTTAAACTCGCGTCAGGACACGTGACCTGATCGAAAATTCGTAAGACGGAGGGAGAATGTCATGTTTGTGTACGATAGCGCAATAAATGAATATTGTATTTTACCACATAAATGATAGTAATTTTATACTGATAATTAAAGTAATTCGTGCAAAATTATTCCCTAACCATTCCAAAATATCAAAAATGCAAAACGTTAATATTCAAGTTTTCACTTCTGCCGGCACTCCCGGAGTGCAAACCGTTGTTTTTTTTTATAAATATTTCTAAGGCAACCAATCTAGCTAAGCCTACTAAAGATTAGACTCATCGCTGTTTATGCCAGAATACTAATCCAATGCGATCATGCGCCTAACATCTAGAACTTGTAATCTACAAAATGGTACTAATCAGTTCAAAGAATGCCTTCGTAATATCTATTTTAAATATTCAAGCGTACTGTGTTCATCAGAATAGTGACCCAGATTAGACGTGGAGTTAGTGTCCTCCTGTATGATAATGAGTGGCACAATTTTGTTTATGTGTGTGTATATGCGCCCGCGTCGCTTTCAAGCTGTTTGCTTACGATAACTTTCTCGATATCGGCTTATCGAGCACCAAGCAAACATCGCCTATCTTCGCCATAAAATAGAACGTAAATTACACGCGAAACGCAAAAAAATGAATTAGGTAACATTAACGCTAAATATCTTTTGCGATATTAAATAATTAACAATTCGTGCATAGTGTTGTGTTATAATTGTATTGAGGTTAATGTAATTAACTCAATATTGCAACGTTTCTAACACTTCATACATTTCAATTACATTTTTTGTGGTAATGTAATCATTTTGCGATATCGTTTAATCAACCGGATGATGTATTTAAGCTAAACGTGTGCTAAATACGAATGTTTGGCCGGTAAATTATTAACCACGTTTCCTTTATGACTACAACTTTGTATTATACCAACAAGTATATAGAATGAGTACGGTATGTGAGCGTCTAACTTCTCACAAACCGATCTTCTGTAAGAGATCATTCTTTTACTACTACTACTAGTACTTCCGGTACGAATGCTATATAATCTTCTACTAAAAGTAAACATATTTTTATACTACTATGATTGCCGGTGATCTTAGCCTAAGGACGCATATAACTCTGGAAATATGTACCATTCTAACAGATTAACACCATAACTTGCTGTAAATTTTTCATATCTATCTACAAACATAGCTAATTCTCTTACTTGGAACACTCTGTGTAAAAATAGTTAGTGCTAGAAACTGGCTTTATACCCTACACTGCTTCTTTTTTATTGTAATTTGTTTCGTAAGCCAAATAAAAAAAATAAAATAATAATAATAATAATATTCTATCACATACAACACCATCTAGCCCAAACTAAGCAGAGCTTGTACTATGGGTACTAGACAATGGATAAACATACATATATACTTTTTGTTTGTAAATACATACTTATTATACATAGAAACACCCAGACCAAGACAAACATCCATGTTCATGCACACAAATAATTGACTTGTGCGGGAATCGAACCCGCGACCTCAGGCGTGGCAGTCGGTTATACTAACCACTACGCCATCGAGGCCGACTTATATATTGTAGTTTTGTATTTTGTAATATGCATATTGTAGTTTTGGCGAATACCATTCTAGCATATCATATACAAACGGTAGGTGGTGAATGATGGAATTTTTAAAACCAAATGGAAACGGTGGATGGTCATGCTACATCGACGCATACATACATAATCTCTCATCTATATCAGAGGAGTGAAATATTTAAAAAAATAAAAAAATGTTTATTATCGTTTTCTTATAAGCTATTTTATAATCAGTAGTTGGGGTATTCCTTTTAAGTAAATATTACCTGTGTTAGGAGACAATAAATGAAAAATATTTTACTAATTACAGTCGGTCTCATGTACCGCCTGTTGACGTCTATTGAACACAGCGCGAGACTCCTCCGACTGTTATTGAAAATTACCTGACAAAAAGAACCCGAAATGGTGCCCCACCTGTGAATCGAAACTGAGACTTCATCTCGATTGGGATAGCGTCCGTATTCACTATCCCAATTTAAATGTTACAATCGAACGCAGAATGTCGCGGAATTAATTGCTTGGTGTCTATAGTAGTATTGCCGATGGTTCTCACTATTACAATACGCAAATAATTTGCACGATGATCCTTGTGCGACAGTTTACGTTCTAGTTCGGCAATCATCGGGTCGGATGCGCGCGCGCCGACTCACACGCACTTAGTTTGACCGCGACCGCACCTGTGCTGTGTAACTCAAGTATTGTGATTCTCTTACTGACTTTTGTGCTTCTGTGATTAAGGAACTCTTGTTCTCTCTCTCTTTGTGGTTTTTGAGGAGTTCGTTGAGCATTGCTGTGCCTATGGATTTAAGTCAGGTAGGATATGCTTGTGAATGATAGTTACTAATGATTGATTATATTCTTCTTGTTGCAATTTATTAATAACAATTGGAATTACCTATTTTATAATCGCATATTATACATACATTATAATCTTATTATAGCAGAGGGCCAATTATCATAATAGAAACTGTTCAAAATAGAGTTCCAATATAGTCTTAGTGTCATATATGTATATAATTATATCAAAACTGGTATTCTTCTTAACTAAATAAACGTTGTTTGTTGATGATTGGTGCTATATTTTTTGAAAATATTTTATTACGAGAAGTTGTCTTCAGATCTAAGTTACAACGTCTTCACTATAATTATTGCAATCCTAAGATATTTTATGTACTAGCTACTGAAACATTTTTTTTTTTCTTTTTTTGCTCTATTTTATGTATCCAACTCAATGCTGAGTGGTTACAATCAAATTATTTATCTAGAATTTATGATCTTATGATTCTTATTTCGCGTCGTGATTATCATTTAAGTAGTGTATCCAAAGTTAAGCCTGTTAAGCTTTATATCATTATTTGATAAGTACATTTTGTATAAATACAATATGTATGCAGATTTAAGTATAACAGACAGGTATATAAAATCAAAATAAGAATGTATTTATATGAATCACAAAGTAACACATATGAACGTCAAAGTTACACTTATATGAATAAGCGTAACTTTGACGTTCATATTAATTTACATCCTAATCCTAACTAATATTATAAAAGCAAAAATGAGTTTGTTTGTTTGTTATCTTTTCACGCCTAAACCACCGATCATCCTGAAATATTGTATATACGTTGTCGGGTGTACAGAAACGGACATAGGCTACCTTTCATCCCGAAAAAAATTACTGTTCCCGAGGAAAACAACAAAAACGTTCTTATGATAACAGATGGCGCCACGTGTCTTTCGAATCATGATTAAATTATATTATTACAAGCATAGTACAACTCGAATTGATTGTCAAATTCTAAATTAACGCGAGCGAAGCCGCGGGCAAAAGCTAGTTTACTTATAAAATATAACTAGAAAGGCAAGACAACAAGGACCGCTCATTTCAATCGCAAAGTTTACTATATATCTAATTTACAATTAAGATAAATATCATAAATTTTATCTATATATATTGCGAGGGGCTAGATTGTCTCGTTGGCCCAGTAAAGATGTATAAACTCAAGCTGGCGTTATGCTAGGACGTATCCATTTGTTATTTATTTTAACAACGTTAATTAATCGTTTAGTAATAACTATTAAACAAAGTAATAAATAGCACTCCTTAGCTACTCGATAACAAGTTCTTTAACAGTTTTATTGTTCATAAGTCGCTTCTTATTGGGTAAAGTATACAGATGTGTACGTTTTTCTTAACTTTACGATGTATTTAAACAATCATAGCCGTTAAAAGTTTATAGCTAGATGCACTCGCCTAATGTTAAATGGTCAATCATCGATATTTAGGCTAATCATTCCATACAGTGCTTTAATACGATGTGCCGCATTAAATATACAATATAGGTATCCTAGTTTACTTCGGTTTCGGTTTAAAGACATTTATTTTCTCACAAAAAGAACAATACAGTTCACTTCCATAATAAGAAAATGTAAAAACATATTATAATAAATTATAAATATAAATTTTAAAAAAGCTATCGCTATTGGTAATAACATCAGGTATTTTATTATAAAGTTTTACACCTTCATACTTGTCTACTATATTTCATTGCTCTCTGTCTGACGTATTAAGTAGATTCAGACCGCGGCTTTGCACGCGTGAATGCTACCATAAAGTATATTGGGATAAAAGTCCGCGAGCCGAGCATAAGACAGATAATGACAGAGCTCGTGCGGCGCATATTCAAATCGGCGCGCGGCCGCCATGGTAAAATTGTATGGAGTATTTGAAGGGCTTTTTTGATAAATATGTACCTTTATTGTCAACCAATAACTTAAATATTTGGGACGGAAAAATTGTACTATAACTATTTATGTTTCTTTTAAGTTGTAAAATAGGATAGATTTCTACTGTTATAATCTACAAATCACGTAACACGAGCTTACGTTTCTGCATTTTTCGTGCAAATTTACGTAATTTCATAGGCGAAAATATTAATAATTTTAAGTTTTTTACATGGAGTAATTGTAAACACATTCATTGTTATGGTAAATGTATATTTGTATTAAACAAAAAGTGTTGATTTTATTCACTTGACTGTGACCGCCTATTTTGGCACATTTTGCTCGGCGCAGTCTTAATCCAGCTCATAGTCTATCTATGTGCTAAACTACATCCAAATTCTTTTACTATTTAAGTAGAATTATAAAGACTGGTTGCCCAGTCATTGATATTCGACTACAATACATTTTTTAAAATATATTTTCGCTTTCTAGGCTACTTCTACTACTATAAACTTTAACTATGCCGAATTACAAATACCTCCGTGCGCGCAATATGCTTAAAAGGTTGACATATTTGTTTCTTTATATATTAATATATGTAAATGAGGAATTAATTAGTAACAATGTTTCATATCCTGACTTCTTGACTACCGTAGTACGGTTTTATTTTAGTTACCTTTACCTGGTATAAAAAATGTATTTAAATAATTCATAGCATGATTAACATTTCTGTTATCAGAAGCAACATTTTCAGTAGCGGTTAATAAATTTGCTTTATCAATGTAATCACAGACCGTATCAATTCCAAACATCCAAATGACATGCAAATTAACAATATAAAGCATAATGAATTGCACTACTTAGACATAATCTACATGACAGAAATACACATACGATTAAGTCTTAATAAGCTACTGCGATCACCTGTGAATATTAAATTGTATTTTACCTACTAAGCGGTAGTTAATACGCACAATACTTCATTAAGAATTAAAATATTCAATCTCAACTTGCTAACTTCTTAAAAAAATGGCTACAACACTACATAATTCAGGCCATTAAGCCGCAGATTTTAATTTCATCTAAATGTGCTGATAGATTTGAGCATTTACTTGTGACAGAACATTGAGCCTTCACCGTTTTTAAATTGTCGAACTGAACAACGAATAAAGCCAAGAATAATGCCAAACATCGCTACGAACATTTTCAAGATAATTCTGGAGAAAGATTTAATTTACTATCCTTTCGCTAGAATGCTCGCTAAAATGCATTCGTTTATTTTGATGTAATGTAATATTCGCTAGAATGCTCTTTACAAGTGAATGCTCAAGTCTATCAGCATCTTAAGGGTCTGACACCAGCAAAACTCTTTTTGTGTAGAATGTTAGAAAGGAAGACACGGTTGTTCATTATAAATAACCAAAACATCTATTTTTTACATCACACTAGCTTCTGTTTGCGGCTTCATACGTTTGAATACCACTTAAACACATACTGTTCTACATATGTACCAAGCTTCATTCAAATCTGTTTAGTGGTATCAATGAGAAAGAGATTACTAATCTCTTTACATTTTAGTAGGATTGTGTATGAAGATAAGGTACATACATACATTGATTCACGCCTGTTTCCCAGAGGGGTAGGCAGAGACTACGGATTTCCATTTGATACGATCCTGACACACTTCTCTGGCTTCATTCACTTTCATCACATTCCTCATACACGCTCGTCGGTTCAAGGAGCTCTTAACCTGGCCTTTGTCCAGAACGCCTCCGATCTGATCGAGAAATGTTCGCCTAGGTTTTCCTCTTGCGACTGTTTCACACTAGCCTTATAAACTTTCTTAGTCAGTCTTTCCTCGTCCATTCTTTCTACATGTCCAAACCAGCTTAACATACCCTTTTCTATTCTTGTCACTATATCCACTTTCACGCCGCATCTTTCTCTAATCACACTATTCCTTATTCTATCTTTCAGAGTCACACCACATATGCTTTTCAACGCTCTCATTTCTACAGCATTTATTCTGCTCTCATGCTTCTTTTGCCATACCCAACTTTCACTTCCATACATAAGTGTGGGCACTAATAGTCCTCTATATAAGATAAGGTATTACAACATATATCCCGTATATTATACGTAGAATTGTTCACAACTGAGCTACAGTATTATGGACCCCTAGTCTAATACCAATTCCATAATCATTTGAAATCCGCGAACCAAAACAAGAACTACTTCTGACAAAACCGCCAAAGTGGCTATAGATGCGGTGTTCCTTAAATTTTTCTTTCTTCTAATATGTTGCTTGGGGTACATATTATATCATTATAAATATGATTATTATAGATTTATAATGATATGAAATGCAGCTAAGCTTATCCTCTTTACCAGTTGTTTATTCTATTACAAAATTATCTATCGTTTACCTGAACACTCGAAACGAATCACTAGAAATGGATGAGCATGCGCATGAGTCAATTTCTCTTGTATGTGAATATATTTGTATGTAAATAGATATATAGCTATTGAATAGATAATATATAGATAACATTATGTATCAATATACATGATGTGCAACCACGCAGATTTTCAGGCCTTTTGTGTAAACAGAACCAATTTAGTTCGAAACTAATTTCAAAGAGTTGTGTAATCTGATAACGCAATACGTTTTCACGTAGAATATTTTAAAGTTTTGCTTGATTTGATCCTGTTATCTGAAATTTCAGGTAGAGCTATGTAAGTATAGCTCTATATAAATAAATAAAGTAGAGCTACAGAGAACTTAAACTATCCTAAAATCCAAATTTTGGACACCGCACTGCTACTGAGAATTTCCCAACAGTAAAGTCCAATAACACTCATCCAAGACCTCACAATCGGCCGCAAAAGTAAGCGTAACCTACAAAATGCTATATGATCAGCGGGGTATGATAATAATTAATTAAATGCAATATATTAAATTGCATGATGGAAAATGAAGAGAAGAGGCCCGTGCCCAACATTGGGACAGGTTATATTACCATTATAATATTAATTTTAAAACATGTTACAGTACTCTAAAGTTCATTGCCTTATGTTTAAACACAAAGAAACTATTAAAGAACTTTATAACAATTTATTATACCGTCCGCGTTAGTGAACTCTTACAATTTGACTTTAATTGTAACAAAGCTTGGTATCGCGTTCTTAAAAACTATTTTTCAAATGTGATTAATTTTTACGTAGACATACTTTATGCCAAGGAACGTGTAAATGATTCACGCTTCGTTTCACTGAAATACACATTCCAAAACACCTTCTTGCTTACTTAGATTTACGTCTATATATTCCTGAAGAAGTTGGCAGAGTTAAATTATATATCTACATGACGTTTACTGTATTTTTAGGTCTCTCTAATAGTAATATCAGGCGAGCCGTCGTCGGCCGGACCTATTACTAACCTCCGTATTACTACTGAGAGTTTTATAAGAAAAAGCTTCTAATATCAAACGGGAAACCTTATGGTCGGCTCCACGATTAATCTTAAACTTATGGCAATAAACCAACGGTGCAGTCTTCATACCCAGTGGTAAGTGGCAATCTCGCATGAGAAAATAATTTCTGTGATGCACAAATAATGTTGTTTGAGTTCGTTTACCTCACGACATACGTCTTGATTACTAGTGCGGGGGCTACGTAGGATACCTAACGTTTTTTTAAATACATAAAAATAACTTTAGACATTCCTATGCCATCGCCGGCTCGAGTCACATGACCCAATTCTGACGATTCTATAGCATGAATAAATTACTGATTGCTTATCAGTATGGAGCGCGGAAATGCCACGAACGCTGGACACACCCAAATGAATAATATAGTAATACTTCACTATCACATGAGATTACTATTATCTCTGCGTATTCTATAATCCTTTCTATAAATAAAATTAAACTAGAATTTATTTAAGTAACTTTACCAAGGTCTTTATTTGTATAGTAGCAAAGTCGTACAATTTGCCACATGTGTAATTTCCGCGGGAAAAGTAGGAGCTAGGTATGTTTCTAAAATGTTTTGATTTTTGGTAACTGATTGATCACCGCTCAACTCATCATTCAAACTGCCTGATGCAGTCCTTAGCTTGACCAGGGCTTATCACACATCCATTCCATCCCATCCAGTTTGCCAATTCGTCGTCCCTTGTTTTGACGACCATCGGTTCTACGACATGTATGGCCAGCCTATTATCGCCTACGCTTGATTATTTTGCGAGCTGTGTCAGTAACTTTTGAAATGTTCTTTGACAAACGTCGTGCCTAATTTGGACCTCAATAATGTATATTATGCCAAGTATGACTCGTTCTTTAGCACGCTGCCGTTTTCAATTTGTGGACCGTGTCTACAAGCACTACGTGACTATCTGCAGTGCACATAGACACAGTTCACAAATGTCTAAGTTTTCAGAATAAAACAAGCTCTATGGTTTTCTTTTTTAACAGTTAATGAAGCAAACTTCGCATTACCTCTTTATTTTTCAATTCCACCTGCATGTTAATGCAGCATCTCGACATAACTGGAAAGTGTTAGATCGGCTTTAATAAGCTATTTTAAAATCTGGTTAGATATTTTAGTTAGGCAAGCGAGGATTTTGGGCTAAGGACAAATAGTGGACGGACGGACGGACAAATATAGCCTTGTCGCTATCAAATCCTAAAATATATTTACATTGCTCATGGTCTTACTCTTTTTGCTGTTTTGACGATACTTTTAGTACAATAAGTAAATTATTATCTAAATTAAAATTAAATATCATGCTAATAATAACGACAAATAGAGCATATAAAACTGTTGCTGTGTGTAATCACACAGGTTTTAGACTTGTATTTATATTAATACTTTTTAAATTTAAATACAGGAATTTACGCTCAGGCCTTTTAATTCTAACTACTAACTATTTCATTTACACTTGCCTTATTTTAGAAGTCATTTCCTAAAAATAACATGATAAATATATACTTTTTATCATGTTATTTTTAGGAAATGTCCTCTAAAATAAGTAAAATGTCATGACTATTGCATAAGGTGTGGCGCTTGCCTTTATTCATACTGATGATAACTAAAATGTTTATCATTTCAAATGATACGTGATGCCACTGTATTTGTTATTGTTATTAGTAGGGACAATGTTTTAATTGTTTTATGATAATAAATATATAATGTCGCAGGTATTTTGTCAAAGCTGTGATATTAAAATTTTACTAGTGATATCTATATATTAATATGTGAAGCGAAAACTTTGGATCCCTTTTTACGAAAATTGAGCGGGACGGAGGAGTATGAAATTTCGCACACTTATAGTTTATACAGAGAAGAAGAGACGAATGCTAATATTTTTTTTAAAGATGCATCAGAAATACATTAAATTAATGAAAAAACACTACACGCACACAACCATGCATTTGACACACGCAGTCATATATGAATATATAATGACATAATATGTCAGCAATATCTTACAGGCAAACTTTGGTCGAATTTCGAGCACTAGGCGACCGCTAGTTATAATTAAACGGTTGACTTCATTTCTTAAAATTTAACGGCCTGGTTTTAGTGACATTGTAATGTCACGGGGACCTACATATATACCGATGTACAACTAAACATATTTTTGGCAATCTGGTCTTTGTCTTCCATCTTTCCACCTTATCAGTTAGTAGAACTCACTACACTTTTTTTTAATCCTTGCTTTTGTACCTACGCTTTTATTGTGTGTGCTTAAATAATACATCGGGCATCTTAAATTATACTACAATTCGAAGTTTATAAAATGAATAATACACATTATATATCAATATCCTTTGCTGAACGCTTAATCCTTCATACTTAATCAGTCCGTGCTATCGATAGAGTTTGCAAATATTCAATGAACGATAATGTCTATGATATATTTATTTACATAATTACGTGTAGTAATACCTATCGGTGTCTATCGTCTATCAACAACGGTATTTACATGAGCGCTTATTTACGTGTCATATATAGGTACAGTCAGCAATAGTTACATATAATATTATATGTATAATATATCTCTTGTTACTTTCTATAGAGATTATCAGACTTTTCAGAAACATGTTAAACTTATACTTTCGTTAAATTCAAATTAAGAACATGTAAACGAGGGGAAAAAAGAATAGTTCACGATGAAGCAGGTTTCAATCTCTTGACTTTGGCGATACTTTACGAAGCTATCCTTGGTTCTGTTCGACAAGTTAATATTTTTCTTTATAAGCATCAGTCTCTATCTTAATTCATCTATTTGGGTACGGATACCGGTGTTTAGGAACAATGCTTGGTTGAGCTGATGTACCTTATCCAGGCCATTCCCAATAATATTGTGGTCAACTTCCAAGTTTCACTAGATTCAGCTGGACATTCCACAGACCGTCTGCCATCAGACCATGAATAACTGTATTTTAAGTTTAAACCAGATGTCAGAATGTTTGAAAGAAATGAATCCCTATATCGTCTGTCATAGATGTGCATGTTAGCTGTGACGGCTTTACGTACTCGCCCAGACACGTTACATAACTTTTTTATTTGGTCACCCATCTATGATAATCTTATATAAAGGTGATTAAATAAAAAGATGACAATGGTTTTATATTGTTAAAGGTAGTTGAATTTTATTGAACATACTAGGCATATATATTTTAATTTTGCTGTCTGTACCGGTTGGTCTCACATTACTGAAGCATGGTGTAATAGCCATAATTATCGTTCCCGACAACTTATTGACGTTGTGTGCTTATACAAACTTTTTATGTATGAACTTATGACTGACGAACTGAACAACTTCTATTATGCGTTTTTTTGCCGACGGTGTGTCAGTGTTAGAATGTTTGTGACAATATATCGATTTGTTTATAGAGTTAGTAATGAGGTCTAATCGGGATAGTCCGGATGTGTTAGCCATGAAACTATAATAAAGAAATAATAGGAATACTTTTTATAGAGACTATAATATGCTATTGATACTTGAAGACCAGTTGAACCAAATGTCTTAAATCTGGAGTTTCACTAAAATTTGAAGCAGGCTGAGGGGGAAAGATCGCGAAGATGCTTTTCTAGTCAGATTCACATAAAGTCATATCCAAATTACCTTGTTTTGTGTGGATCATGAATTTTTTTGGACCTTAACTTGTCAATCCTTGGAATGCCAGATATAACTAAAAACCTATTGTGCCTAGCTGCCGGTGTGCCGCTGCGACTCAAAAGATTAAAGAGCCACCGTGACATCATCAGGCAGAGAATTGATGGAGATAGTGTTGGCATTTTAGTCAACATCACACGGCCTTTCTTTCACGTTCCGCATCTGATCTGATCAGTCTGGTCTTCAGGTAGTCTTGTTCTTTAACCTCTTGAGCGATAGCGGCTGTCCAGTGACCAGACACAATTGTTTTTGTTTTTAATTATGTCTGGCATTCCAGCAATTGACACGAGAATTAAAATAATTCTTAATAGCCAGTAGCCAGGTTGTAAGTGTTAATTATAGGGCAGCTTACCTTAAGATGTACACAGGTATGCGTAAAGACCAAGTGTTAGTGAGGGCGGCAGACATCGCCGCGTGCACAGGTGTGTCTCTGACCCACATTACATTTATATTTTTCCAAAGCACAAACAAGCACCTGACGTTATCGATATTTATTCAGTCGATAAGTGAGTTAATATCGACGTGAATATTGATTTCGATACATTCGCTAACTCGTGCAAATTCTTATGAAAGTGATTCGATGTTTGTTTAGCGATAGCGCCTCTTGCGAAGTTGTGAAATATATAGGTCGATATGTTATTGTGCATTTATTATTTATATAGTTCAGCCGTGATGGATACTGGCAAGATAATTTAAGCAAATAAAGTTTATCTATTAACTTGATCTGATATGCGGTAATGAGTCAACTGTCGAAGAACCCTACCCTTGTTCTTTTTTGTCAAATGTCAAAACATAATAATCACAGGCAATAATCACTACCTAAGTACTGTGTTATTGTTATATATACCAACTGTAAAGCAAAGTTGTGATGTAAAGAGGCATTAGTATATAAATACTAATAAATGTATAAACATTTATACTAATGCCTCTTTAGTCTTATGGCATGGGAAATGACTGCTTTGGGACCGATAGAAAGGTCCTCTTTCGTTGACAAAACGTTGCTGATGTTTTCTGTAAGGCAATACTTAGCAGAGGCTTGAAGTTCGAAAATCGGCCCTTATTTCGTGAAATTGAAAATTATGCTGGAGAAATAAGTCCCCTTGCAACTTAGGCCTTGATCCCTGGAGTTGAGTACAGTTTCAGTTTATGAAGTAGGCAGATACCTATACATCTACGAGTCGAGACGCTTCAGTTTAAATGAAGTAGATATTGTGCCCAAACTATATTTATTCTAAATTAGCTTGTAAAATGATTAATTCATTTTCTACTAGCGTTAAAACGCATTACTAGTCATTTTCATATTAGCTATGAAAGATCGACAAACTTATCAATATGTAAAGTCACCGAGATACCATGGGAAATGGTTACCATATATTTGTAGATAACTGCTAACTTTGACAAGATAACCTACTTTTAATAACCTTATTATTGTCAAGTGTATCGGGGTCAGTTTAAAGTTTTACCAATATCCACCGAAACCTTTTTATTTGAGCGAGCTCTGATATAAGAATGCATTATTCAACGTAGAGAAGAAGACTTATCTCTGCTCTCCTTCAGTTATTTTAACCCGCTGGTCGGTTTAAGTGGTCATACTAACATTGTGATGAATCGAGCGATGCCGATTCGAAATCCGTAGTGGAAATCTGTGAACTATTCAGATTTGTGTCCAACTTCCAACTCATCACACTATGAGTGTTTATTCTTTTAATATTTGTAATGTCTTCTTACTAGAGGAATTGTCGTAAGATAAGTCTTAAACGTGGCAAATTTTTTTTTAAGAAAATTCGTGATGTGTAATTACTCCATATCTCCTGTCATTAAAGGATTGCGACAGTTCAGATTGACAGTTTCACACCCTTGTTAAGGAAACCTTTGTTGTTGCGAAATTATTGAATTTACTATAAATGGTCATCTATCTAATGACGGTATTATAACCTAAACTTGCTAATTGTTTTGCGTGATTGTGGCTTTTACACGCTCGTGTTATGTAACTACCTGTCAACTACCAGTCTTTCTTTGCAGTTAGATATTTATTAATGACAGAAAATATTAAATTATTCTGTAACCTTAAGATAAACGTACAATTAGATGAATATAATTGCTAAACGTACAGTAATTATCCATTCTGAAAACGATCTAATCGGATAAAAAATAAAAGGAATGCAGTGGAAACAAACTGAATAGACTTCATAATAGGAAATAATTTTTAATTTAGACATAATTATATATAATTGTATGGTGACGCAAGTGTTGACAATTTCCATTACGTTTTCAAATATTCCGCTTGAAGGTTTATAATGTATTGAAATAATCAGTTTCTTTTCTTCCCATAATTAAAATATTTAACGAGATGCATTCATTGAATAACTAGATCTTTTCCTAAACAATTATAATGCGTGTGTCTGTACTAGCAAATTTTTCTTGAGCAATAGAAGCGTAGTTACCTTACCTATGTATATAGATTTTAAACCTATTGTGTGGCAGCGGCACACCGAAAGCTAGACATAATTTTTGTGTGGCATTCTAAAATTTAACAGGGTAAGCAATAGTGATAGCCTAGTAGGAAAATCTTTATATTATTAAATCACTCATCAATACATTATATTATACGAAAGATCTAAATTAGTTTAGAAGGTGTGGTGTTAGATGGTGGTGAGTGACATTACCTTATTACGTTTACCAAGAAATGAAGATTCTGTTTACATGAGACGACTTGATACTATAGCATATTTCTTCGGTGTGATATCAGTTTATCAGCTTATATCGACGTACTTTCTAGGTTCGAGTAGTATTAGTTATACCTCTGTGCCCCTGTGTTTTTTCTAAGGAAAGCGGAATCAATATTATGAAGATTGAAATAGCTGACAGTTACAGCTAGCGTGATCTGCTTGAACTATTAATTTTGGGCTTTTAATATGCTAATGACAAAAAATAAAACCTTTGGAAATTAAAAATATAGCTGATAACGAATTTAAAGTGGTAAACTAGTTACATGTATACAGTTGCGACGTCATACACCAGTTTTGGTCACTGATCATCTATATTTTGTTATAACGCTTACGCTTCTGAAAAATGTCTGGCAGAAAATCCGTACCTCACGAATTCATAATTGACATTTACGCAAGCATTTATTTACCGTTGGATCTTGGAGACACTCAAATTTGTATGATATATTCACAGCAATTTCAAGTGATGGAAAACGATTAGTTTCTCACTATATATCTCAATCCAAGTACTACAATACATAGGTCTATACAGACCTGAAAACCGCTCTCTAAGACTTTTCACAACAATCGACGGCATCCGTATACCTATCATTTTTCTTCTTTTAAAAAGACAACTCTCGCACGAAGCATAATGCCTGTATTGCGGGGACTTTACAAAAATCCAGACAGCGGACACAGAGAACGCCCAGACTTCGACAACAACCATTAATAATAATAATAATAATAATAATAATAATCATTTATTTAACTTAAATTGGTACAAAAGGATACAGAGCTTATGTTACATTGTAAAGGTAATTTATAAGGGGTGCCTGTACTTGGGTAAACCTGTCCCACAGGCATTAAGGGCACATATTGTAAAATAAAGATATAAATTCTAAAACAATACTTATAAAACATTATTATTTGTATACAAAACTTATGAATTACATTTGTGCATTACAGAAATTATTGTCCCTTTTATCGAACCCACAACACTCGACGCGATGGCAGTGGCGAGGCAACCACTTAAAGCATTACAACATTAGCGCAGTCGTGCGTCTTAGTATTGATGTTGATCCCAACGTAATATAGGTATGCATCGTGTCGGTATCGTCTCGTGAAATATAAAAGCTCTAATACATATTGACATGTCCGTGGTACACCGATACGTTTTCACAAACATGCTTGTATATTGGTATAGTGTATCGATGTTATCAAATCATTAGGCTAATTGTACAAACAGTACAACACAATCGTTCCGTACATCTATTGCATTTTGTCATTACTCAGATAATATGACTAAATTATGACAAACTTTGGGAAATTTACTTCCTCGACTGATAGACTGGTTACGTAGAAGTTGTTTGTTAGTCATGTTTATGACTGATGGATTTGTATATGTCTATGTATTTACATACATACATGTTAGGAAAATGTATTGTATACGAGAATGGTGGTCACATTACTGAAGGAAGGTTAAACTTTTCCCATGACTAATTTAACACGTTCCCTGTCCAATGACTCCAAAGGAGTCCCGTTTGTACCAAACTCATATGTCCATGACCCTGGTTGGAGTCATAATCAAAAAGGAAATTTGATGCTTTTTATTTCACTGGACGTATGAATAAGAGCAAAGAGATTCTCATCGACGTATGGTTAGATAACAAGGGTTACCAAAAACAGCAGTATTAGCATTTAATATTTTATTGTCAAGTTAGGACGAAATTGTAGGTGGATTTACGAATACATTTTTAACTTTTGTTCTGAGACAGAGCACGTGTATCACGAAATACAAATTGAAATATTTTTCATCATTAAGCATTCAACAGACACTTTCATTGCAGGAAAATCTTTTTAGATTACATCCATAATGGTAATCGGTTACCCTAATATCGCTTCCTCTAGTAGTATTAAGAGTATCAAGGATATAACGTACTACTGTATTTAAAATGGGGAGAAAAGAAGGGACTGGGAGCAGTAGATACGTAAGCATCAGGAAGTCTTAGTCAACGTACGCGAAGCAGTAACAGTGTAGTTGTAAGAGCAGCGATAGCTCAGTGGGGAGATCAACAGACTGCAATGCAGAGGGTCTCGGGTTCGAACCAACGTCGCGCACCTCTGACTTTCGGAAGTTATATGACTTTTCGAAATTATTTACGTATTGATTGACAATTATCGCCTGCTCCGTGCCTCGGAAGCACGTTAAGCTGTAGGTCCCGGCTGCCATGAACATCTATGGCAGTCGTTATTGGGAGAGTGTCGACACAAAAGATCCCACTGGGTCGAAGTGTCGCCGGTCTGCACTGACTGGCCCCCACATAAGATAAGATAACAGTGTAGTTACCTACACTGAGTGAAACTTTACGGGCAAGCTGGCTCAGTCGCGCCATCACCTATTAATTGGCAACAGCGAAGTATTTAATTACAAGAATAGCATATCGCACTCTTAGTACAAAAACGACATAAATCGAACTTTGGAAGTTAGGAAATTTGAACTCTAATTTCGTGACTATAAATTCAAATATTTTGTATGTGTAAAGTAATTGCAACAGAGTTTAAATTTGTTTAATCTAAAATACTCAGATAAGTCTTTGTTTTAATACTACTCCTGCACTACGTATAATTTCTGTAAAGCGAAGGACTTTACAAACATTCAAACCACGGACACAAAGAACACCTACGTCGACACAACAGTTTGTGGATCACATAAATTGTAATATATAATAATAATAATAATATATTCTACCACATACACACAACACAACACCATCTAGCCTAAACTAAGCAGAGCTTGTACTATGGGTACTAGACAATGGATAAACATACATATATACTTTTTTTTTGTAAATACATACATATTATACATAGAAACACCCACACCAAGACAAACACCCATGTTCATGCACACAAATGTTTGACTTGTGCGGGAATCGAACCCGCGACCTCGGGCGTGGCAGTCGGTTATACCAACCACTACGCCATCAAGGCCGACGAATGTTAATGTAATAATGTTTCTATGTATAATATGTATGCATTTACAAAAATAAAGTATATATGTTTATCCATTGTCTAGTACCCATAGTACAAGCTCTGCTTAGTTTGGGCTAGATGGTGTTGTGTGTATGTGTAGAATCTATGCAAATAAATAAAATTGAAGTGTCTGTTTGTAATGTCAAAATAACAGCTTTTTATCTAATGCATATGAAAGTATATAAGGTACCTATACGAAAACATCTATTTTTAATCTATATCTATACAAATAAATAAAATTGAAGTGTCTGTTTGTAATGTCAAAATAACAGCTTTTTATCTAATGTATATGAAAGTATATAAGGTACCTATACGAAAACTTTTTATTTTTATTTTTGTCTGTCTGTCTGTTTGTTCCGGTTAATCTCCGAAACAGCCGAACCGATTTTGACGGGACTTTCACTGGCAGATAGCTGATGTTATAAGGAGTAACTTAGGCTACTTTGATTTTAGAAAAAAATAGGGATCCGCGGAGACAAACACTTTTTAGTTAAAATCTACGCGGACGAAGTCGCAGGTAACAGCTAGTACTATAATATTATTATAAATATTTGTCCCATGTGGGGATCGAATCGAAACCACAACAGTCGGGCGCAGTGGCAGCGACGAGGTTTAACTACCACTTTATCTGTGCAGTCATATCTATGGACATCATGCGTACTCCGTCAAAAAAAAAGTTGCTATGCTATTTTTTTGAAATATTAAATCCCATGCAAATAAAGTACACATATAACATCGGAAAGATTTCATAATATTCCATGCTTTTCTAACGGTGGAATATCTAGGTCTGTACACAAATCATAACTCAGTTTAAAAAGTTAAAGAGAGATCATTAGGCAGCGTGCCAGCAGCACGCCGTACGTCATAGGTAGGACCATAGATCGAGGGTTATGGCGCCAAGAGACAGTAATGTCTCGTGAGCAGTATATATTACGTGTACCAACAGATATCGACGTGTGAATTGTGACCTAACATTATATGAGTGCAGTTTGTTAACTCTCTTAGATATCGACAGCTCGAGTATTTTTAAACTATTGTGAATTCTCATTCCAGTTTTAGTCGCCTATCAGTATTGAGTTACGTCCAGTAAATCTTTTCTTAATTGTAGATTAGTTTTGTAAGCTGTTACGCTCGCGTTTTTGTGCATGAATGGTACGATATGTTCTTTTCTATACCCCTGACAACGAGCAAGCGAAATTTCATGGTGATCGGTCAAGTAGGGCGTGAAAGCGCAACAAATAAACAAACTTACATTCGCATTAACAATACTAGTTAGGATTAGGATAAGGATTCAGTTTATTAACCTAATATATATTTACAAACGTATTAAAAAAGGTAACATAATTACAAAACACAAATAATTATACTACTAAATATTTACAAAAAAGGTTTAGGCATCGTAGAATTCTTCAGCATCGCTGTCAACTGGTAAGGTGACCAGAAGACTAGCAGCATTGCCACGTAGAATGGCAATGCTGATTCTCTGGGCCAAAAAAAGACCAGCCTTTTGATCACGTGAAACGTCGATCAGGCGTTTTGCGATCTCCCTGTACAGAATACGAGCGCTTGGACCCCATGAACCTAGGGTTTCCACCCCAAACGGGTCAAAAATGTAAATTTCGACTAAATTACTTTATTTGCGCCGTTTGAGGGTTACCGCGGTTGCAGCAGCAGTGCCGGCACAGCCCTCAGTGCTTCGAAGATGTGATGGCGCAAGAGTGTCAACGCACGTTGCGTCCCACACCAAAGGCCTGCCCATCTTCCAAGGCAACAATGACATTCCTTCCGGTCTCTTCCCATCGTCGCGTACCAAGCCATTGGGAGTTGGATTCAGGATTCAGTTGTGTTTACTTGACATTGTTGCTGCTAGACAATAGCCTGGCCATGAACCGCCTCCGCAGCTTGCCGTCAATCGTTTTCAGACATCATGTCAAGTATTACACGTATATTTTGCTTAATAGGAGCTATTTGTCACTTAGAACGATACAAGCTTGATGCAGGAATCAAATTCGCGATCTTTTTCTCTTTTTTTTTTTTTCATCATGAGACCTAGGAGGCAATAATTTACAATATAAGCAATAGTTATTATACTTGAAATAAATCTTTGCGTTTGATACATACAGTATTCAAGTAAATCGCTGGACAATTCAAATATGTGCTAACTTCAAAATGGGTAAATATATCTACCTATATGATGTTTATGATAATGATGGTTCCCGTATTTCCGTCAATAAATTCCGAGGTATAGGAACCATCATAAACTACTTCAATCAGAATTATTAAAGGTACTTTACGATGTTCATTAAACTGCAACTTCAATGACATGTGGCGACATTACGGCATACCGATAGACATGTTCTAAATCCCCATCAGCTCATTCAATCGACACATCATCCGTCATTCTAGACTCCTTAATCCACAATCAGACCACAAAGATAATCGGCAACACTCGCTCATTTAAAATCAGATCGTTGTCAAAGAATCACTTTTAAATGAGCCTCGATATACAAAATGTTCGTGTGTGTTATCTTATATCACACACATGTCATATTAGCATACGTTGGCAGGTGATCCCCAACAAATTGGCCATTCCTGTCCAAACAATTAACACGGTGGTATCGCGCGATCGGACAATTACCCCGCAGTTTTGCGATGATCGATCGTAAGCGCAGGTAACACAGGGGGGCAGTATCATACTGATGCTAATTATGGGATGTGCTGATAACATTCTCTCGTTATATATTAAAATTGCTGATTTAATTATGATTGATATTGTTAAATGGCTGCTGAAAAGCAACCGAAACGTCGGAGAAAGTGTAAAAATAAATCTAAATAGTATAATAGTATAGTAATAGTATAAATAGTTTTAATAGTTGGTTTTGATAAAATTTTATTGCTAAGCTTTTGTGTTCTTGTTAAAAGTTATGAAGCTTTATATAAAGTGAGGTGTATATTCTTCAAGGTATAGGTAGCGGTGTATTAACATATTAAGTGGCATCGGCACACCGGGGGGCTGACACACTAGGCTTTCAATGATGTCTGATGAAACTCATATTTCGCCAGCTATCCTTTGTAGTAAGGGACGTAGTTTTTGTGGTTTACGGGACACATTTCCAGATTCCGTGATTCAGAGAAAGATATATGAATTCTAGAGAATTATTATCGAGCAAAGTATTATAGATAATACTTTGCTCGATAATAAGTTCGAGTCCGTAACTTCAAAATCAGTCACAAGCGCAAGCTTTGCCATGGGAGAAATAAGGCCAGTCGTTTTTATATGTGATTCGATAGGTTTGGTGCCGGCGGCATTATCAGAAAGCCTGGGTCTAAGAGCTAAGGGTCAATGGGTCAATTGATCCTGAACATCAAGAGCTTTCCCGATATGTACCCGAAAGGGCAGGCAGTGGTGGACATCTACCTTTCGTCAGATATGGATTTGGACCTACGTATTAGGAGTCGCATCAACTGCCCTCTATTGGACACAGTTCCAGACTTCGAGCTGCTACTGAAAATTTGTTATCTGAAAACTTAATAACGTAATGCCTGTCTCTGGAATTAAACCACTCATGTGCATGCGCCTTTACTACCGCTGTGTCGTTGAAGGACAGAATTGAAAGCTTAAACTTGTCTATATCATTCTTTACGTTACGCGTAAGTATGTGTCACTTACCATACCTATTTTGAATGTCTCATAGTAAATAGATAAGGTTTTACTCATCTAGTCTAGAACTAGTACTGGCGGGCCTACCTAGGTGGGGGGAGGCGTGCCGCGGGCGGCGCGCGCGCAGCTCGTTGCCCCGCCATTGGCCCGAGCTTCGCTCCTAGATCAACATACTCGGTTTCCGTTGGTCGATACTCGATACTAGATGCGCGAGTGCACTGATACTTGATTAAATGTAAATTGTTGAGGATTGCAGACTCCATTGTTGCTCGGGTAATTAGTATAATCGGCTATTAAACATCGGATGGCCGCTTATTCCGTTGCGACAAGCTTAATGCGTTGGTGCACAATATTGCATAGCTTGTGTTTGTAAATGGGAACTATCCTTGCATATATTATTTATTGTCTATGTCTCTAATTGAAAAAGGCTAGATATAAGTTAAACATTGCAGTTTTGTAGGAATGATTTAATTTTCTTCCACAATAATCCAAAAATCATCCAGTAACGAATCTGGGACCTCGAGCAATAAAGGTAACTTATGACTGTAGTAACGGTTGTAGATATACTTTAATAGGAATATAGAAAACCGAGTCCAATTAAACTGATAATAATCGTTAGCTGAGTTCGATATACAGCCTATTATATCCCTTCCTAAAAAACGCACGATCTGATAAAAAAATTAGTTGTAGCTACCAACGGGACATTTACAGTATAAATGAAAACGTAAACAAGGGACAGTTTTGTACCGTCACACTGTGGAGTCGGGTGCCACGAGCCCCATAGGGGTCTCAGCGAGCGGTACCCACTTAACACAATTAAAATGCCATAATATCACCAACGTCATCAGGTAGTTAAATCAATGGGTTTAATATGTCAATGTTAGGGGAGTTAAATTAATTAAACGGTCGTAATTTGGGTACTTGTGCTTCTTTAGTATTTAATTTGTTGAGTTTTTATACTCTGCCTCGTTGGCTTTGCCGCGTTTAGCGGTAGTGAACGCTACTGCTATGCATAAGGTATTGGGTTCATTTTCCGAGTCTGGCATGGTGATATAAGGTGTTCTGTTAGGAATTATGTTCGGTATACGGCAATACGGTCATCCCCTATTGCGTGGGGTTTAAAAGATAGCTGACGAAATGTGGATGTAATTTATCCTTGCATTTCCTTTAGAGAATACAGGTGTAAGAATATGTATGTATGCATACGTATTTGCTGGTTAAAACCAGCTATTTTTAAGAAGTCCCCTGACATACAAAAAAAAACACAATGCATAGTTGTTCATTGTTTGCATGTCAGAGGACTATACAATATCATAAGTCACCGCTTATACCCTATTTTTCACAAGCTAGGACAGTATGGGATCAGATTTATTAAAAAAAGAAATCCAGCAAAGGTGGTAAACATGCATTCCAACCGCTTGATAGAAAGCGTTTACAACAAAAGATAATTATTCGCACGATTCTGATCTCAGACTAGTAGGTAATTAAAGATTATATGAACGAAAAGGAGTAAGGTGTAATAATGACTGTTATTCCTCTGAGGTGCTAGCTCGCTTTCTTCAAACGTAAAAAAGCAAAATATAATAATATGTCGATCGAAAACGATCATCGTTTAGCCCATGACTCACTCTCTAAAGCGCCCGCAGACCACTCTATTGACAGTTTCACGGTGTCTGATCAGCTAAGGGTGTACAAATGACCACTCTCGCATTCATATCAATTGTGCATCGATTACTCCTACACCGATGCAATTGGGTGACATCAGATAAGCATATTGATGACCGGCGCGAACAGATGCTATTAATGTCAGGACAATCGAAACGGATGACGATCGGTTAACGCCGACTTATTAGTCGAGTTTAACAGGGCATGTCACGAATGAATTAAAGAAATGCGTTCGGTGATAGAAGTAACACTAGCTTTCGCAGCTTTGTACGCGTGAACGCCGTGGAAAGGCATTCATCATTCGGCATATGAATTGAACTATGTGAATCTATCCATGTATTCAAAAGTATAAATAAGTGTCAAGTTGCATCCAATTCTGTTCAATGATTATTGGTGTCTTTTTTTAAAAGATATCTCCCGCACTTGGTATAAATCCTGTGTCGCGGGGACTTTACAAATTTTCAAACAACGGACACAAAGAACACCCTGTTTCGGAACAATCATTTGTGGTTCACACAAATTTTCGTTTAGTGTGGGATTTGAACCTCCAACACTGGGCGCAGTGGCACCGGTGTAACGACCACTTAAAGTCTTAAACCCTACACCATCCATGCAGTCACTAAACTGTAAAACTGTTCCATGTCCGGATACGGTACCAAGCTGGAGAAATATAGGGTAGCTAGTGGTACAGGAGTTAGTCTTAAAGCAATATCCTATAATATAGTATAAGACCATGCAGCTAAAACGCGTTGCATTCGTCGAAGTCATGCTCATTATTTTAACGCTCCCGTCATTATACATTATGGAAATAGCCCTTTTCGTCAGGAATAATCACCATTTGTTTTCACTTTTATCAGATAATGGAAGATGTAATCGACGAGATCAAAATAGACTCTGTGTTCATCCTGCTAAAACAGCATACTACATAAAAGTGTTATATGCAAAGTTCCATTCATATATGTATAATAAGATTCCAAATAACATGAAATCACTAAATGTAGCACTATTTAAAAAAACACTCAAAACCCTGCTTACTAATAAATGTTATTATAATGTTGATGACTTTCTTAATGACAAAAATCTATAATTTAATTAAAATTTTGAGTATGTACCTATGTATTCTTATTATTTGTATTAATTTAAATTACATTATTATTTTTTATTTCAATTGATTTTAATTTAAATTGTATATTTTGTTTATATATAAATTCAACTTGTTTTAGTATTGACTAATTTGACTATTTTGATATATGTACTTAATTGATTACTTATGAGTTATTCTAAAACTATTTTATTTTAATTAAATTCCTAATAATTATATTTGTACACCAGTTTTGGTTAAACATGTTGATACAAACTATTATTTACCACCTGTATTATATATCACAATAATGTATATATAATTATATTCACACACTTTTTAGCACATAAATGTATCTTTATCTTTATCTTTATCATGACTATTAGGATGCAAGGTGGTCGAGCAATTATATACCTTTAAATACTAACCAACGCGATAAAGTAATCGTTCTGGTTGTGTAATACAGTATTCAATTGTAATGATTTTATAATGTCAGGTGGTATACGTTGTCGTTATGACAGGGATCGATCGCTGTATGGGTTATTAAGTGGATACTATCTGTACTATCAGATAACCATTAACAAAAATTCAACTAGAACATATACATAGCTCTTCAGCCGGCCTTAGAATCGAACTTGGTATTTAACCATTAACAATAGCGAGATCACTTGACTGATGAGCAATGACCATTTCAACATTGGGCCGACAAGATATTAATAGAAACTTACTCCACATTTTTTGGATTCTAATAAAGACTTGCCCTGCGTGCTTATCATTCTTATATCGCTAGATGCTTTACAAACGTAACACAACAAAACTGTGGAATGAGCTGTCGCCTACGGTATTGCCGGCTAATACGACCTTCAACACTTCAAGAAAAGAGCGTACTCCTTTTTAAAAGCACTTGTAACTCCTCTGGTGTTGCAGGTGTCCATGGGTGGCGGTAATCGCTTACCATCAGGCGATCCATCTGCTCGTTTGCCCCCTAATCTATAAAAAAAAACATTGAAACTGAGAAGATTCAGACTCGGAGCAACCACTTGTAGATCATGCAATATTTTTCCCATGTGGGATTCGAATCCAACACTTGACTTAGTGGTGAGGTGATATCTTAAACCACTATGCCATCTCTACACTCGAATGCCAAGACAATCAAACTTTATTGAGTATTGAATTACTTTTTGCACACACTAGTTTGCAATTCACGAATACTAAGTTCACGACGATGGTGGTATACCATTGCATAGTCTTTCGCAGTGGTATTTCATCAATGGACTGGACACCGGAGTCGATTTTCTTTTGTTATTCGGACGTGGCCGTTTTTGTAAGGTCTGTTCGCGGAGGTCAGGTGCCACCCACCTGAGCGGAATGCGCCTGGTGACGATTCATTGAAAGCTGGTGAAATGGCCCGCTGTTACTTTGGTATTTAAATTTGAGTTAGATTTTGAAATGCTTGAGCATAGACTTAGGAAGGTTTTGAAATAGATTATACTTGTTGTGTATGCTGTTTTACTTGATATACATAGTCTTAGGGTTGAAGAAGGAGAGAGATCACACCTACATTACTGCGTATATAATTTTAGGTCCCACGTCAAATGAGATGAATGTAATAGCTTCGATTTAGTGCACGGCATCTAGGCTTCGAGCTGTCACTGATAATTTCTTTGCAGAAAAACCTAATAACTATTTGCTCAACCCAGGAACCGAACTCGAGATTTAAATACTGCACCACCTAAAACGCAAAGTATATTCTGAGGAGTCAGTCTTGTAATAAAAACTGTTCAAAATAATTAAAGTTCCGATCTCTCATCTCTACTCTCAGTGTCACCAATATCAGAAAGCGTATCCTTCTAAATTAAACGTCCAATGTGAATATAAATTGTATTGCAGTTCATATTTGACATTTATTAGACTTTAATCGTCATCTATTTATTATTTATTTAGATCACATTTGAGAACGAGCATTGGCCTTTAGGTGTAATCCTATACAAAAGAGCCCAGTGAATGGCAGAGAATACACAAACTCGTTAACTCTGTTTGATTCTGGTATCGAAATCAACATCTCACGATTGATTAATACAAAAATCTTAAGCAACTCGACCAACGAGATAATCTTTTATACTTATAATTATGTATTACAAAACACAAAAACAATATTCAATATTAATTCTGCTCGTCAGCCAACATAGTTATTAAAATCATATAACTCTTTCATAACTAGCTGCGACATTTATGTCTGTCAATTTATTAATATACAAACAAATGCTTAAATGATGCCACCCGAGGGCATTTATCGATCATTGATCACAGCCGGACAGCGCTATTACGTGCGGTGCACTGCGTACGAGTCGCTCGCTCCGTACGGCGCGCCGGCGCGGGCGCATGACATGGCGCCCCACTATTATCAATTAACTTATATTTTTATTGGCTCAAAGCGATTAACCGCCTCTAGAAATGGATACAACGCGCTATATTTTTATTCTTATTCATTGTTATAAAGTCGATGAGCCTTTTTTTTTCTGAACAGACGCAAAGGATCGCCGTCGTCGGTTCGTACCCCTGCTAATTGTTAATTCTGCCAATAATGGATGTGGTTAATTAATATAAAATAATATCATGCGCTCAAGGACTTGATAATATCCTAATTTTCACCTTCTTAGGTCAGTGTAAAGAACGCCGCTTTGTACTGTTATGAATTCGAGCAATTTGAGTGTAAGAGCGTCTAAATGGGAGCACCCATTTAGACGCTCGTTCGCTCAAATTACAGCCAACAGAGGTACACAACAGTATGTATATACTCAAACTGTTGATGGATCATGTCCACATGTCGCCAGCTGTGTTAACCTGTTTAAATCCTATGTAACAAAATGTGAGTCTTGCCCGATAAATCATCGCGTAGTAGTTTTCTGCTATTAAGAATTGCCTGACAAGCAAAGTTGGTTTTGATTGTCTGGTAATAACAGCTGAATGATACTACGCGATGATTTTTATAATTAGATAAAACTGAATCACTAATCCCATTAGTGAACAGACTATAACTAAATTTTATGATGAAACTAGCTTTTGCCCGCGGCTTCGCTCGCGTTAATTTAGAATTTGACAATCAATTCGGGTTGTACTCTGCTTGTAATAATATAATTCAATCATGATTCGAAAGACGCGTGGCGCCATGTATTATCATAAGAACGTTATTGTTGTTTTCCTCGGGAACAGTAATTTTTTTCGGGATGAAAAGTAGCCTATGTCCGTTTCTGTAGTCTGTACACCTGACAACGTATATGCAAAATTTCAGAATGATCGGTTTAGTGGTTTAGGCGTGAAAAGGTAACAAACAAACTCATTTTCGCTTTTATAATATTAGTTAGGATTATGTGTAGTATTTGCATTTGACTATAATCTGCAGTCACGTCCATGGCAAAGGTAGCGTAGCAAGCACATTGCCATGACTATCGGGTCGAGAAAACTGATTATATAAAATTCACGTAAGTATACATATTTATACTACCAAGGGGCAAAACAAGTATACACCTCATTTGAGGTTAATCGATTACCTATAGCTTATGATTTCTTGTTATACTATATCCATGACCCGTCTGTGTCTGATTCGACAAAAGCATATAATGGGAGAGGTAAGTTCGTGAGAGTCTTAATCATCCGACGAACCTAACACACACGGTCACCACTCTTACGTCCTTTCTTTATTTGAAATTGGTTAACGTAAATATATTTAACAAGATTACGAGTAATTTGTGTTATAAATTACTGGTAAATGCTTGTTTTAGGAGTGGATTTACGTCGGTATTGCAATAGGTGGGATTCGTACTACGACCTCTCGATTACCGCAAGTTCAATGCCTTATCCATTGGGGTACCGTCAGTATCACCGTGGACAGAAGCTTGTATGTAAAATATATTTACTAGATTTTTCTCGCGGCATCGCTAGCGTAAATGTAGGTTAGATTAGATTTATAATATTTAGCCTTTTGTTCTGGATGTAAGATACCCTATTTTCTATTCTGGAGCCTAGACGTGTATGAGAAATTTTATGACGATTGGTTGAGATATTAAAGCGTGAAAGCGTAACAAACAGATAAACAAACTCATATTCACATTTATGATATTAGTTTGGATTAGGATTTACATTAATTTGGTATCTTCAAGTTCAATACCACGGTGCCAGGTCTGTGTATATGAGGCTCTACAGAGGTGCGTGTGAGCGGCTAACGATAGGTCGCGGCGCGAGCGCATGTTAAACAGTCCCGGCCCACCCAAAGTACGCTGCCAATTGGTCTTACACGCGGTAACACACAGTAGAACCACTGAAAATTGTTCTGCAAAACGATAATATGTTACTGTAAAGAATATTTACACTGGTGACGTAAGGAGTAAGCATCAATATGATATCTTATAAACCCCACTAATATTATAATACTAGTTCGTTTGTTTGTTACGCTTTCACGCCCTAACTAGTCGACCGAATATTATGAAATTTCGCATAGACATTGTCAGGGGTACAGAAAAAGATTTTCCATCCAGAAAAAAAGTACTGTTCTCGAACGAGCGAAGCCGCGGGCAAAAGCTTATGAAGATATATAATTGGTCCATTAAATTGCAAATTCATTGGTCAATTGATACGGGTGATGAAGTATAGACTAAGAAGAAGCTTTATGAAAGACTAGATGTGCCCGCGATTTCACCCGCGTTTATCGTTACTGCGCCGCCCCCGTGGGTCGTAGCGTGATGTTATATAGCCTATATAGCCTTCCTCGATAAATAGGCTACCCAACACTAAAATAATTTTTCAAATCGAACCAGTAGTTCCTGAGATTAGCGCGTTCAAGCAAACAAACAAACAAACAATCTCTTTAGCTTTATAATATTAGTATAGATTTATGCATCAAAGAAGTTGTACTGCTTAAAAATGACTCTAAGAAGAAAAGCAGTGCGTCCAGTATTGTGGTTTGATCCCAACATAGGAATAAGGTGATATATTGTTTTTCCTTTACTTTACACGCAAAGCATGTAGTGCGTAAGATTAAAAAAATGCAATATTGTCTTCTGTTTACGCGAATGTTATTCATTGAAATTAAACTACTAAAGTGTATGTTTAAATAATATGTAGAAATATTCCTCATTCTTAGGTATAACTGCGATCTGCAAGGTACGTACGTAATTTTTATAATTTCATTTTTACGTCGAATCGTAGCATTTTGTCTTAACAAATATTATAAATGCGAATGTGAGTTTATTTCTTTGTTATGCATTCACCCCCTAACTAATCCACCTATTATCATGAAATTACTAAGAAATACTTTTTTTGGATAAAAGGTATGTACTTTTATGTACCTCTGAAAACGTGTATGTGAAATTTCATGACGATCTGTCGAGTAGTTAAGGCGTGAAAGCGTAACAAACAAACTCACATTTACATTTATTATACTAATCAAATGTTTATACAGTTATAAACAGACAAGAACTCGAGTTGACGTAATGAGGAATACATAAAATGTTGTTCTAGGATAGTGACGATTGAAACCATAATATGGAGCTTGTGTGGACGAGATTTTCAGTTTACAAAACATGCACTTCAGTAACACTTAACTTTTTTTTTATTATAGGCTCACTAACAATTGAAGGGTGTTTTGGAAAACAACCAATGTCACTTTGATCAAATTTTACAGGAAATGAATAAAACTTCATAAAATGGATATCTTGGAAAATGACTACTTTTGAACTTTTAATTAATTTAAGTACATGAAAATATATATTGTAGTTTATATAATCTATAATGACAACTACTGTCAAGCGAGATGCTATTTTTTTTTAAAACAGCCGCTGTCCTCGGGCTATGGTTCTTTTTGCCAGAAACATTATGGACATTGGTTGTACTTCCAGAAACACTCTAACTTTGGAGCTAAATTTTATATGAACGTTGGCTGTTTTTGCAATTTCTCTCAATGACAGATTATAGTACGAACCCTGAAGAATCCATAGAGATAAAAAAAGATTTTTCAAAAAATGTGACGTGGGTTGTTTTTCCAAAACACCCTTCAATTGTTAATACCACTAAGATTATAAAAAACTAACTTATAATAACTTAGTCTTGTGTCACAATTGAATTGAAACAGGTAAGCACTAAATGAATTTAACTGAATCTACGTAGTGTTGTCTGGGCACTGCGCGTGCGCGGTAGGCCTGTACTGGGAAACACGGCGGGTCCCGGATTCCGCGCCGCGTGCCCGGGATATCCCGCGCGTTCCCATCCTTATCGCGAATTCAGCCTTTTTGCCCATCCCTACGTTACTATTAATTGATTGGAATTACTTAACTATGTCTGGTTTTTGTAGCGCATGTGCCAGCGCCGTTCTGGCGGAGTATTTAGACACATTTCTGAGTATATCTAATGTATTTTATCTTAGCGTAGGTAAATAATTCATTATACAATTACTTCATATAGCGGTATTCAGCTATTTAAAATTAATGACTATATTGTAATGGCGCTCAAAAATGTGTTTACACGCTTACTTTTTTGTTAGTTATTTTAATTTTTGTCCAGATGTTGATACGTACATTTTTTTGTATTACTTAGGTAATAATGTTTAATGTTTGTGAACGTAAGTTGAGGGCGTTTGCTGCATTTAAAGTTTCACTAGAGCTTTGTAAAATGCAGCCGCTATGCTGATACTAGGGACATAGGTGATCCAGTGAACAATATAGAGTCTCCAGAACAGGATTCTTCAGCTAGATTATAGCATTAGTGACTTTGGCTGCAGTCTTCTACATCTTTCTTCAGTCAGGATTGTCTAGGTTTGAGATGATTAATTTACTGCGGCGATGGCGTAGTCGCTTCGTCACTGCCAGTGTTGTGATTTCTATCCTCTCACGCGCCAAATATTTGTATAATCCACTAATTACTGTTCCGAATCTTTTTGTGTTCGATATTTAAATGTTTTTCAAGTACCCCGCGACACAGGATTTTTTTCTTATTGCAGGAGTTATATTTTTTATGATATGTATATATATATATATATATATAAACTAGCTGTCCCGACAGACGTTGTCCTGTACACACGATAAAAAAATAAAAACCAAATTTAAACCATTCTCGAATCCACTTGAACACACACAAACAATTTCATCAAAATCGGTCCAGCCGTTTAGGAGGAGTTTAATTATAAACACACGCACAGAAGATTTATACATATATATAAAGATAATACAAAATTTAATAAATCATCTTTGCCTGATTATATACTTAAACTGTGCCAGACTACGTAATCAAATAATCTAAATCCTTGAATAGTTCGACAGCGCCAAGACAGATGGCTGTTGCCTATTATATTAATTCTAGGTCTATAGTGCGCTCAGTGAGCTTTACCGATATAGAGGGGCAGAGCGGTTGCGTGCCCCCGCGATTAAACAATCAAATAATCATATTAATCACAGGGTGGCGCGCGCAGCCCGCCGAGCGCTCCACGCTTCGATACGAACATAAAACAATACTAGCTTATCTATTTGTATTTGTACCTGTATCTAATATAGTTTGAATATGATTGCAAGAAATATTTCAAGGTAGAACAGGAGACTATTTTACTTTCATAGGAATTTGGACTGTATGACTGTTTCTTTAGTGCTCATTATTGCAGTTACGAGTACCTTGAATACCCGGCGCCTAGTACTAATGCGGTTTTAAACGACTTGTCGCCATATAAGATGTACTAGTTCCGACGCTCCCAATTCGGTGTACGTAGCATACGTCTGATAAATCTAGTTCTAGCTAAGGTCCATCTTGTTTGCAGATCGGGTTTGATCGATATTTCCCGTTCAAACCTTTTGATTTTCGAGTTGATTAATTTCATACCTATTGATTTGGTTCATTTCAAACCTTTTGATTTTGAATTAGGTTCATGATAACTTGGTTCAGATCTATTTACATCAATTAAATTTTCAATAGATTCGGCTTCATTATAATATACAGTCCGTTGACTGCAATCTAATTAAAGAATAGTATAAAAATAATATAGAGCATAGATGCTCGTTCCTATAATCCATCTATATTTTTCGGTTTTCATTCTATATACCTACAACCCGAACTAATTCCTATACCGTAGGATATTTTACAAATAATAAAACAAAAGACACAAAGAACCCTTAGACTCGAAATAACTTTTAGTGGACCACACAAATGTTGTCTTATCTGGTAAATTGAACCCTTAAATCTCAGCCCAATGGCGTTGGCAAGACAACCCCTCAAACCTCTGCGCCATGCATGCAATCATAATTTATTATAAGTAATAACACCAATCCCTTGCTTCACATCAAATGACTTGTAAGAAGATTGCAACTGTGTAGTGTTACCTCATCATTATAATCATGGTGCTATCTTGTCGTTACATGGCGCGGCTGATCATCACCAACAATGCTCATTACAGCACGCCGGAAGTACAACATAGCGAACTCGATATAAGCCCAGCACTAATTTGTATAATCCCGGCAAAGCGTCGGTTGATTGGATTTAGTTTAATAAGCATAAACCACAGTGCGGCGCGCGTGCGGTAATAGCGCGCATGCGCAGGCGAGGTAATGCGCGCGCGCACGTCCCGCCTCTCACCCGGTGTAATGAGAGCTATTGTTTTAGATCAAGCTTCCTATACAAACGAACGTAAATTACATACATATGCGCATTATACAGATGTAATTTGAACATGAAGAATTTTGGATTGGGAAAGAGACTTGAATTTTGACCTGTTGGGTGTGTCAATAATCTCGTTGCCAATTTTCTGAAGCCATATTAGTGAGGAGAACTCTATTGTAATTATTCTTCACAATTGAATATATTATGGCCATATTTCGATGCTAGATTTAGATTTAGAGAGCGTTTAGGTTTTACCAAGGAGTGATTGCTAACTGCCTGCAATCCATGTCCATGGGACTGGCCGATTGTCAGAATATTGGACGATGGATTTCTAATATTGACTGCCATAGATGTTAATATCAGGACCCGTACTTTTTAAAATATGAAATGGAAACAATAGTTCCTGCCGAACTCTGAGGTGCTATAAAAGTTATTACTGAGAGAGGGTCGGTTAGCAATATCCTAAGACACTTTTGCCGATCCTAATAATCAAATTCATATCGACATATATGCATGCCTGTAGCATATTACGCAGCCTCTTTCGGTGCGTATGCAATTAACGAGGCTGTCAAAACCCAAAAAAAATGTCTGTGAACAATTATGAAGTATTTAATTTTCGTGCTATCGATTACCGAAGCAAATGATCCGTGGATAATCAAGGCGCATCCTTATCCTGCGCGCGCACGGCTCGTTCGTTTTAATAGAGATTACCTAATGGCCGGTATCGTGTCTTTACATATTATTAAGTTAAATTACACTTAATATTACTGTACACATCGCATAAACATTTAATAATGAACGAAGGTAAAAACGTATACCTATTTAACATTTAAAAATAAAACTGTTGCATCTATTATGATTGGTACACAGAATATGAATTTAAAAAAGGCAGTTGGATGTATTGTCGAAAGCAACTGGATAAAAATACTGGCTGGCTTAACGTGCTCTAATTATACCTATATACATAAAAATGGGATAAACAAAATAAGAGGTATTTGTGGAATGAGGATGGAACGTTGTACGTTGCGTACTTCTTCTAAGTATTTTTAAACTATGAACATATAGAAAACAAATGTGAAAGTTGATGCTTAGGCATTCTACCACAAATAGATAGTTACAGAAAAACGGATCAATACAACGAGAATATATTATTATCTCTTCTCTATCTAACTGCTTTTTTTGCATATTCGGAGGGCCAATTCTCGCACTAAAGTGTTTAATATAGAGTGCCGATCTAGTCTCATAAATATTAGAAATGGTATTGTTCTAAATTAAAATAAGCGTCAATTCACAAAAGAAATTGCATTACAGTTTACATGTAACGTTACATGCAATGCATTTTAATTATACCTATATACATAAAAATGGGATAAACAAAATAAGAGGTATTTGTGGAATGAGGATGGAACGTTGTACGTTGCGTACTTCTTCTAAGTATTTTTAAACTATGAACATATAGAAAACAAATGTGAAAGTTGATGCTTAGGCATTCTACCACAAATAGATAGTTACAGAAAAACGGATCAATACAACGAGAATATATTATTATCTCTTCTCTATCTAACTGCTTTTTTTGCATATTCGGAGGGCCAATTCTCGCACTAAAGTGTTTAATATAGAGTGCCGATCTAGTCTCATAAATATTAGAAATGGTATTGTTCTAAATTAAAATAAGCGTCAATTCACAAAAGAAATTGCATTACAGTTTACATGTAACGTTACATGCAATGCATTTTAAGTAGAGTTCTCTATACTTTGTTCATATTTAATTACAGGAATTGGTCCTCTGATCAGAAACTATTTTATGCACGGTACTATCAGTGAGTGCATCAGTTAACACTCACTTTTGTAAAGCCCATCAAATGTACCTATATAAGCGTAATTTATGTTTTTTATACATACTATATTTTGTCTGTCTCTGAAAAGGCAGGAAGGGTGCTTTATACCTACATTTCGCCAGATACAGTTTTAGGTCTATTGCCGATTGCAGATTTTTTTGACAAAAGACTTAATAACACGTTGACCGATTCGAGAATTGAACCCAAGACTTCATGCCGCAGTCACATACACTATCACTAAGCCACGGCAGCTTGTGTAGAACAAGCAAAACCATGATTATGAAAGCTACGGGTACTTTAAACCAACATTCATGCGACGTAATGCGGGTATCACTACTAGTTAAAGTAATGTAACTATTGTTTATAGTAGTTCATGTAATTGGACACTTCCGATAGAAGGTTGTGAAGCCTTTCATTGTTCGTAGTGAGAGGAGGCTTTCTAATGTGATCTGTATTGGTAGAAAGGTGAATGTATATTGTTATCTTAAGCTCTAGGTATACAGTGCTAATTCATCTGTCATAGTGACGGAGTAATATCAGACAGGGATCTTTGTTTTCTTATTTTATAGAAGTTGTAGCTGATTTAGTCCTTAATATGATTACACTATACACTACGGCGCAATGGTTTAGGTGGTTAGCTTGATACTGCATGTACGAGTGTCGTCAGACCATGTGGCAAGCCCAGAATAAAAATTGTGACTCCACAAATAATCGTGCTGAGTCAGAGTGTTTCTTGTGTTTGTTGTTTTGAACGTCGGCTATAGCTTTTGCCAAAGATTTAAAAGGGATCTCATAATAGGCGGCGACCTTACTGTATCCACCGGCAATTTCGTACACTGTATGGCCTGTATTACTACTGAAAATTTCTTGACAGCAAAATTCAATAACAATCAATTCTTCTCCAATTTCTTGTTGAATCAGTTATTGGAACCCGAGATCTCATACCCAATAGTCGCATAAGTACACTAACGCTGCATCACGGAGGCAGTCAATTATAAATGGTAATGGCACATCTACATATGTATATATACTAATATTAGAAAGAGGAAATATTTATTTGTTATGAATAAACTCAGTAACTACGGCACTGGTTTTAATAATTCACAATTGAAAGCTACTTTATCCAGAAGTAATATAAGCTATATAATACCACGTTACGATCCACATGCGCGGAGCAGTTATCACAAACGTGAGTGAAACGGTGTATGATATGTGTGTGTAACATATAATTTCTTACTACTACTGCCTACTAACTTCAAGGAAGTACACAGCCAGCACTCTGATGTATGATATTGCAGTTGGACCAAGAATCACCCTGCCCACATCCGGATAAAGAAGGATCAGCTACGTTCTTGGCTATATAAAAACACAATTCTTTTAGTAATATTTTCCAGGAATTTCTTACATGCTAAAATGTATTTGTTAGGATGTCTAATCTGATAAACGTTTGTTTTACATTTTAATCTAAATTAGAAACAGAACTTTACTTTTTAATATATTAAGTAGAGCGATAACAAAGTGAAGATTATTATCTTGTGCTGTGTTAATGTACTACACGGAAAATAGATGGGTAACATTAAAATTTACATATGTCAATTAGTTCCATATACCGTGACTGACTTAGTACTCCTATCTACTCATAAATATTACATAATATTACACCACTAGACCAGCAAGTTGTTACATGTTATGAGCGTTGGGTAGTTGCTTATCGGGCTTCTAGTATCGATTCGATGAAATTTTTAATTGAAATTTCTTTCGCGACATTTTGTTCATCAACATGGAGCCTAGCATTGCTTCCCTAAATAGAAATACAAAAAAAAGACTTGTGAGTGATAAACTTCTTCTTAAGGCTATATTATTAACTATTAGCCCTTTTTATCCACTGTTTGTCTCAAGCTTTTCGCAATATGAGGAATGTTTGGCCCTGTTTCACCACGCTGCTGGCCCAGTGTGAGCTATCAGACTTCACTGACATATCCTTGAGAACATGCCGACATGCAAGTTGCCTAAAGATGTTTTCCTTTACCGTTAAAGTAAGCGATTATTAAATACTAGCTTTTGCCCGCTGCTTCGCTCGCGTTAATTTAGAATTTGACAATTAATTCGGGTTGTACTCTGCTTGTAATAATATAATTCAATCATGTTTTTTTTTTTTAAATCATTTATTCACTTGTAATAATAATAGTACAACATATAAATTTCCTCGCCAAGCTACACAGCTTGTTGGCGAGATGCGCTCGTTAACAATTATTTATTAAACCTTAAAACTAATTATTATTAGATATATATCTACAATACAATACAATACTAATTTTTTGTATCGACTGCATCGCGGGAGTGGACCTCACTAATAGTAATGTCAACAACTCCAAGCAGTAGACTCTTTAGCTTTGCTTTTAACAATGTTTTACTTATTTTAGGTTGTGTTCTTAATAATTCTATCTCGTTATATATTTTTGGGACTAGATATTCAGTCATTCTCGCTCCATAATAGTTTTTAATTTTTGGTTTAAGCAGCTTTTCTTTCCTTACATTTCTTGTGTTATATGGGTTATCAATCCTAACTTTATAATCATCAGTATAATAATGTTCCATGGCTATTAAGAAATTTACTTTTAAATCTACCGGTAATATTTTACATATAGGATACAGTATTTCATAGTCTTTATTGCACATTGATTTTACTTTTTCAGTAACTAAATATTTAATAAGTCTCGTTTGAATACATTTCATCTCTCTAGTGTATGTTGTAAATGTACGTCCATATAAACTAAGACCGTAGCTGAGTATTGAGTCTGCAAGAGCATAATAAACCATTAACTTTGTATGTTTGTTAATAATGTTCTTCAGATGGTAAAATTTACCTAGTACTGCTCTAAGCCTCTCGCAGACTTCATTAACATGTGGTTTCCAATTGAAATTTCTATCTACAGTCAGTCCTAAATATGTATATGTATTAACTGATTATATGTTAGTACAGCGGCAGTTTATCTTATTGCTATGTAAACAATCATATGTGTGGCCTGTAATTATTATTTCGCTTTTATTAATAGATTTAGCACACTGGTTGTAGGGCGAATGTATATGCATGTATTTAGTTTTAACTAAATTTAAAATAATGCCATTGTCGTGCGCCCACTGCGTTATACTTTCAAAGTCACTTTGTATATTCGAAAGACACTTGGCGCGATCTATTATCATACGAACGTTATTATTGTTTTCCTAGCGAACAGTAATTTTTTCGGGATGAAAGGTAGCCTATGTCCATTTCTGTATACCTGTCAACGTATATGCAAAATTTCAGGATGATTGGTTCAGTAGTTTTGTCGTGAAAAGGTAACAAACAAACAAACAAACTCATTTTCGCTTTTATGATATTAGTTAGGATTAGGATTCGACGTTGGTTCGAACCCGGCCTCGACCTCTAAGTGTCATTTTAACGGTTAAGGCAACTTGGCTATTAATGCTCTTGAGAAACTATACTATGTTAACAAAATGAGTGTATTATCTATACCTGGCAGTTATGAAGTCATTAGTTTTATGTCCCATGTTATCCCATAAAGTAATAAGCGGTTGTGTAGATGTGATATCAACAATAGCGTAATTTAGAGGACAGCGCATCGTCGTGAACGTGTTATTACGTCGGGCTGCACGGGCGCATCGCATAATGCGCGTACGCAAATCACGGATCATCAATCACGCCCCGGACGCCGGATCAGAATAATTGCACCCGCGACCGCCGCCATTATCTCAAACTATACACAATTACTGACCGCTGCACCTACATCGATAACACCTTCGACAGACTTCCAATACAACCCTTCGACAATGTTAGATATCCATTGACGTTTTCATTCGTAAAGTTGCTTCTGAACCCAGTATACATCGGACCAATGTATAACGTTGAAGAATTGGTATCGCTTCCTGGTAGCGAGGAAGTTATTCGTCGTGCTCATTACAATATTAATCAATGCTTTCACATCCAAGGCTCAGGATAAATATAACCGATGCAGAATATTCTTTAATATCGGTTGCGCAATAGTAATGCGCGGTTGGAACGAAATGATAGCCTTTATGGACGACACGACCGGTGCGACCGATGTACGACCGTGCGATACTCCACACACGCACGGTCTCTCGGCTTAGACACGCGTAACGTGTAATTTGAATAAGTCCATATTCTTATAACGCAATCAGTTTGCAACTGATTCTTTGCTGACTGATTGTCCGAAAGGCTAGGTTATGAGTAACCTATGTTGACGAGCGTCATCACGAACATCACGCTATGACTTTAGGGTCAATCAATCAATTGAAATCAGACATGACATTTATGGAGTACAACAACAAGTAAGAACTATAAGTGTTATTTAGCACAGTTGACAACGCGGAATACGGCTCGTGAATAAAAACAATATTTGGAAGTAGAAAATACATAAAATAGCGTAATAGCTGCATGATCTTACGGGAACACGTACCAGGTTAAAAAATTCATCCATGTCAGTTTAACGGTTTACGCATGATTACGCAACAAACATGAAAATCTTTACGAACATCCACAGTTTTCTTTCTATGATCTTTTGAAATGTTAATATTTTTAATAATAAAAAATTGTTTATTCAGATAAAAACAAATGGAATCAATTACCTATCTTACATACTTATAAAAGTATCGCTTAATATTGTAACCCGCTAGCAACATTTTAATTAAAATGCAGTATATTTAATTATTTAAATGTACTGCAATTTAATTAAAACTTTGCTAGCGAGTCTAAGCTTAAACTAAGTGACAATTAAATACCATGCACACATGTTACAAATAATTTAATTAATATGTGTTCTTTAGTATGTAGCACATTTTAACTCAATAAAATGACATGTATCTCATAGTTTACGCTAATCTATTTGCCAAGTTTGTATGTAGTGTTTCACATAACATATTATTTGAATAATAATTGAATGTTTTTTTATGCGTAATCAAATATGATTAAGTATTTGGAGTGCACACTATGTGTGGTACAAAAGTGGGCTCTGTTGCGAAATTATCTCAAGTTATTGTGCAAGTTCGGTTTATTATTCGTTCACCGTGCTCGTGTAGGTAACATGATATAATATATGAATGGTAAGCCAGTTCGAGGCTCTATATGGATCGCTGCGTTGTTACTTTATATTTATTGTGATTATATTCCACATTCGTTAGCTTACGAGAGTTTTTGTATTAATAGATTAAGGCGAGGCTTTCTCAGAGGTACAAATATCGCTAAATTGAAAGGAGATGTACTTATTTTATGCGCGTTTGCGCACATTAATTACTACAAAGCGAAGGATGGAACAATTTGGATTAGTAAAGTGCGTTAATAAAATCGAATGATATTTGAATACAAAATATGCGCACAACGCGATACCTATTATGCATGCTCAAGGATGTAGCGCACATATGTACTTATATATAACCGCAGTACATATGTATGTAAGTATAAGTTCTGTGGTAGGTATAGTGTTGTCAACACAACTAATTAGAAGTCGTCCTATTATTCTCGTAGCTAAGATTTATCTTTATACTAGCTTTTACCTGTAGATTCGTTTGCTCGGAAGCAGTACTTTGTGCTTATCTTATGTCCTTTTTTGTACCCGAGACTACATGTATGCGAAATTTAATGCTGATCGGTTGAGTAGTTGAGGAGTGAAAGCGTAATATACCTACTTACAAACTCACTCAACTCAATTTATGTTTATATTATTAACTAGCTGACACGCGCAACTTCGTCTGCTTCACATAAGAGAATTTTCCTAGTCTTTGCAACATTTTTCATTTATGCTCCACTCCTATTGGTCGTAGCGTGATGTTATATAGCCTATTGCCTTCCTCTATAAATGGGCTATCCAACACTGAAATATTTTTCTTATTTTTACCCGTAGTTCCTTAGATTAGCGCGTTCAACCAAACAAACAAAATGTAAGTGAAGTCGGCGCGTGAGCGCCCCCGCCTTTTTATAAATGCAGCGGATGGCCGTTTCGCGCGTTAAACAAAAATCAACCGTACCCATACTGGCGCGGCGAGATTTGAAAGTTTTATTTCATCTATATCTTGTGTGTTTATAAACCGATTTCTATAATTTTTTTTTATAAAGTAGATATTAAAGTGTACTTCTTGAATATGGGAGTTTGATAACGATATATCTATGTGAAATACGATATATTTATGTATTTAATACACTTTGAAGAAATGCCTAACGATTAAACACGTTATTGTGGCTAATTTATAAAAGATAGATATATACTATTGAGGACGTTTTTGTAGATCTTTTGAAGACCATCATCTTTGTAATACATACTCTTGGTGTATGATCAACGTATGCGAGGATAAGAGCTCGAAAGCGCATTTTCATCCGACTTGCTTCAAATTTATCGTCACTGCTCAGCTCCTATGTGTCTTAGCGTTATGTTATATAGCCTATAATCTGCCCAGAAGTATGGACTACAATCGTACCAAGATTGGTTAAAATCCCTTTAGTAGTTTTTGACCCATGCGTGCATATACAGACAGACAGACGGACAGACAACAAATTTACTGATTGCATTTTTCTCATCAGTATCGATCACCATTCATCCTCCAATATTAATTTTGAATATATATTCAATGTACAGAGTTGACCTCTCTACAGTTTTATTATAAGTATAGACTTAACATAGTGATATATTTAATGATGGATATAAAAACGCCTCTATAATCGATATATACAATTTTTATAGGTACCTATGTACTTCTAATGCCTTTATTTGGGTATTAAGAATAACTTAAACTGTACTAAGGTAAACATTGCCGTAGGCACTTTACGAACATTGAAACTATGGGCACGAAGAAGAATCAGTCTTTTAATAAATATAATAATGTAGATTATTATCAATAACTATTATAATATTATATTGTCGTTCCTCAAACGCCAATATAATTTGAGTGCCCCGTCTGCACTAGTTTTGCACTTAAATTATTTCGATAATAATTGATTTATTATTTAGTGTTAGAAGTACTCCGCCTTAACATAAATTTGACGTTATTGACAGTTCCTTATCAGATTGTTAATGTCTTAAATCATGCTAGATAAGAATTTTTATTAAAAGTAAATTACACTTGCTGTGATTGAGCCTATATTAGTTATTAGCTTGGCTGCCTTATGGGTGCAGTAGCGATTGGGCTAGACTAAGTTCTTACTTGTCTTTACAAGCTAAATTGTTGTTAGGTTATTTTGGAGCGATAAAAAAGCAGCGATAGTGGGAGACCTTTGGACTGCCACGCAGAAGAATTAAATTTTATCCCAAGGCGCGCGTGTTTGACTTTCGAAGTTATGTCCGTATTAAATAGTTAAAAATCGGTGAAGGAAAATATCGTGAGGAAACCTGCATGTCTGAGCGTCCTCGATAATGTTCTCGAAGACATGTGAAGTCTGGCTACCCGCAGTGGGCCAGCGTGGTGTATTATGGTCTTCTCACACTGAGAAGAGGCCCGTGCGCAGCAGTGAGACAGTTTAATACAGGGCTAATCCTTATCTTATCTTATCTTATGTGGGGGCCAGTCAGTGCAGACCGGCGACACTTCGACCCAGTGGGATCTTTTGTGTCGACACTCTCCCAAAAACGACTGCCATAGATGTTCATGGCAGCTGGGACCGACGGCTTAACGTGCTCTCCGAGGCACGGAGCAGGCAATAATTGTCAATCAATACGCACTTAATTTCGAAAAGTCATTTAACTTCCGAAAGTCAGAGGTGCGCGACGTGGGTTCGAACCCGAGACCCTCTGCATTGCAGTCTGTTGGTCTCCCCACTGAGCTATCGCTGCTCTTGGGCTAATCCTTACTTCCTTACTAATATTACAAATTCGAAAGTAACTCTGTCTGTCTATCTGTCTGTCTGTTACCTTTTCACGGGTAAACTACTCAACCGATTTATATGAAATTTAGTACAGATGTAGTTTAAAACCTGGGGAAGGACATAGTCTACTTTTTATTGATGTAGTTACCACGCGGGCGGAGCCGCACGCAAAAGCTATTTTAGAGTTACTTTCAACTGACATAGGATTTCATAACAGCTTGGAGGATCGCTGACTTTACATGCTCTCCAAGATCAAGATCAGGCATCTTTGTCGATGTGTTCTGATCAAACAAAGTGTTATTGGGTTTTATGTCAAAAAAATTTCAGTAGAAAGACGAAGGTTAGAACTGCGCTCAACAAACAACTATGTGTATATATGTGTATCACACGCTTTCTACATTTGCAGGAATATAGGCATGAGGCTATTTATGTAGATTTTGACTGCACGGATGACGTAGTGGTTTAAGTGTTTGCCTCGTAGCTACCACTGCGCTAAGTGTTGTGGGTTCGAATCCCACAAGAGACAAAAATGTGTGTGATCCACAAATGTTTGTTCCGAGTCTGGTTGTTCTTTATGTCCGTTGTTTAAATGTTTGTGACGTCACCCACGACACAGAAATTACTACTAGGGCGGGAATGGTCGTTTAAAAAACAACAAACAGTTTATAAAAGACAGTTGAAGTATCATGAGTACAGAATATCATTTATACGTTTTATGCGTAACAAGTTAGCTTATCGTGCATATTATCGGCCGAATGTCCACTTCGATCGTTATGAGAACGTCATAACATGCAAATGTAACATTTAGCGAGCACACACGCAGTTTATTAGCATAACGTATAACCGTACATAAACCCGTCACACGATGAAATCGTATATTAATTTAAAATGTGTGGTTGTATACTATTATTAAGATGATGTAAGCGATAAAACTGTCATCCTAGTCCACTGGCATAAGTAAACGCTTATATTTGCTGATTATGAGTCACTAGGTTCAGGATTATCGGGCAAATTGTTATTGCGGTTATCTTGTTGGCAGTTCTGGCAGAAGACTAGTGAAATGTGGGGCACTACACCTCTGTCTATTTATTCAGGGTGGAAGTCTATTGATTAGAGATCTAGTACTTAGAGCTCAGAACAATATAGGTTGACAGCAGGTGTGACCTAATTGGATTTACTTCCATACATACTGAATGAAGATCGCAGATAGTATCTTAAGTTTCGTTGGTGAAGGTTTCCAGTAGGTTTTGTTTGTTCAACTCGAACTAGTAGTAGATTCTAGTGTTTAAGTGGGCTTGCATTGCAGGTTTGACTTATTTTTGCATGGTCAGCAAAGCATTAGTGACCGATGTTGGGGACAAGTATATGTGTTGTCCTGCCAGTAACACCTTTTCGGGAAGAAAGTAATGCTAGAAAGTCACTTCAGGTGTAGCAGAAATAATCCAAGCAGTGGTCAAGGGTTGTCTCGCGGCTGTTACCGCGCTGAGTGTTGTGTATTTGATCCTAGGACAATTATTCGTGTGGTCTACAAACGATTGTTCGAGTTTGGATGAACTTGATATCCGTTATTTGTAAGTTTGGGCTTGATTCCTAATGCGAAAGTAGTTTGTTGCTGTGAATTATTTTAGATAACCTTAGTTGTAGAATAATACATACATGTTGTACGAGACCTAATGCCCAGCTTACATCATGGCACCCCACCGACTTTTAAATTAAAATTGGCAGATGCACTCTTTTAGAGTACATAAAGTTTGTATAATCTTTAAACAGTAATAAGTATCGAAACTATTGGACTTTTTGGCAATGTTCCAATATAGTGGGAACATGTATCATCTCAACCCTAAAGGGACAATTAAGTGAAACAGGAAACAGAAGATTGTCGTTAACTGTAGGGTTAATATTATTAAGTGTTGGTATTATTTATACATGTATTTTATTATAACATTAAAGGTTAGACTAATATTTGGCTATTTAGGTGCCTTACACGAAGACATCGGTCCAACGTGAGAACTGCCAATCTAAAGTGGGATGGGACCCTGATCAAAGAAATAACTGCCGTGCAGTACTATTAAACTAGCGCATGGGATGTAGCGACGGGTGCTTTTTTATTATTTTTAATGCCCCTCACACATGCACAAGCATTCTAGCTTACTTCTCGAGTCTTTTTAGAAGTAAGTTTACATCATAGTGCAATGGATGGAAATGGCAATCATTTATGAAATTATATATAAGGTAAGGTATGGTAGCGAAAGCTTTAGATGACCTCGTGCTGCTCCTGTTTCTAAATTTTCCTAACTGAAAAGCAACTTTGATCAATCCGTGAATCGAAAGCAGTACGAATAGCTATAAACGTATTTGCAAATTTATGTCACGGAGTCAACAAGGATATTCTGTGAACAAAATATATTTATATTGTAAAATAAAAGTTGTTTTTATTAAATATTGGTATTATTATGATTAGTGTGGGTGAACAGTTAATCTTTGTACAAACTCGGCTATTCGTCGGCACACCTACGCGTTCACAGAACCGATAATACCTAGGACATTGTGTTTGTTTAACTGATAGTACTTAGTGTATCGTATAGGTACTTGTTCAATTGGATTTTGGACGACCACGTTTATACGGCGACGACGACAAACCAATTTGCCGCGATAGACGCAATAAAATATCTATTGTTATATTTCATATTCCATTCATCGTAAAAGGAACCTGTTAAATTATAATTAATTTTAATATGTATTTTCCTCGATATATTTTTTTAAACAGTTTTGATTTCCGAAATCCATATCACTTCAGCACGATGTTTTTGTTTTTGTTTAGTAGACTTCAATAGTACCTAATCACACAATACCTATTGCGGAAGACTTAAGCATAGCTGCTAGCATAAGGCTGAAATACATCGTTGTCGTATTGTGCTCCAAAACATTCGAAGAAACAATATCGATCAGTCAATGATATGCACTACGCGGGTACAGGTACATACATAACGCGTATAAACTTGGTACTACAATAATCAGACGTTCGTTACAGCGGACATGCCACTTACATTACCTAAATATAAGTTACATGCTGTTTTAATAACACCAAATATTATCTTTACTAAGTCTTACATACAGATAGAGCACGCAGTCGATGTTTTCCTAATCTTTTGAATAAATTGCCACTTAGTTTGAGTTCTTAAAGCTTGAAATACGTAATGTCGATATTTTTAACGTCGACTGCCTTTAGTATCTTTTTCGACATCCAGGTTGGCAAATTATAAAACTTGAATTATGGTAAGCGTTTACCGTAGCTTATGGATGCGTTGCCAACCTGAGCAATCAGATCAAGGGACAAAGATTGTAGAAGGAGTCTAGAAATATTGTTCATCATAGAAACACGATATGACGCATTTCATACGATTGCGATCAGCTGCAAGACTGAGGTACTTTTCTAACCGAACAAGGTTTAGAGCTCAAAAATATAATTAACAGAGTACTAACTCTATTCATGATCATATTATTTATAGGGTGTTATTTAAATGGTTAGCATAGTATTGGTATTTTTGTGAGCAGAAAAATATAATCTATGAGCAGAAATAGCTAATTGATCAGCAACTCATGTTCAGCAAACTATAAAGAGATCAAAGTAAGTCGACGGAGCCCCGCTTCGCGGGGCTCCTATTTTTGGGTGGGTTTAAAAAAAGAACCTAACATAACCTAATACTTCCGAGACGGAATGCAGTGATTTGAGGCGTATAGATGCTCGTTATGCTGTGCAATATTTGCTGACCAATTAGTATTTTTGACGATCATTATATTTAATCCCTTATTTATATGTTTATATCTTACAAACATATTATACTTTTGTTACCTATTATAGGTAATACGGTATCTTAGGTGAGGTCAATACGTTTATTGTTTGTATTGCTTTCAGATTATATTATAACCAAGGTATACACTGATGGCGTAGTGATCTAAGTGATCGCCTCGCCATTGCGAGTGTCACACGTTTGATCGCTATACAAGAGAAAAATTGTGTTCGATAAATAGTTGCTCTCGAGTCCGAGTGTTCCTTGTGTAGACTTTTAAACATAAAAAATATCTAATATTGTATTTCAGTATTTCCGGCTCAATACGACCTTCACCGACACTTCAAGAAAAAAACGTACTCCTTTTTAAAAGGACGGCAACGCACTTGTAACTCCTTTGGTGTTGCGGGTGTCCATGGGTGGCGGTAATCGTTTACCATCAGGCGATCCGTCTGCTCGTTTGCCCCCTAATCCATAAAAAAAACAAACCTAACGAAAACGTAAAGTATATTATCCATCAGAGTGAGAAAGTGAGATCAGTGAAATCAGTCATGTAGGTACAATGCGGCATATCGGACTGTTGGTATTGACATTTTCTTTACTAGAATCGGTAAATTAAAAAAACAATATTGTGCAACCAGTTCTTTGACTAGATCTAAACGAGTGATAACACAAAATGTCTACTTTTACGTATTCCTATATTCGCGGCCAATTAAAAGTTTCCACTGATAAAATACTTTATATATTTTATCAGTAGAAACTTTTATATTTCCAACAGTAATTTTTCCTAAAATTTTAAAAAATATTCTGGAAAACACAGTTTAGGATAATTAATTACAAATAAAAACAAGTTTACTTTTGACTCTTTTTTAAACATAATCTTATGTTCTGTAAATGTATATTGACGTGATAAATTACAATAATAGAATAGTTAATTAAAATATAGTTACTTTTATGTATAGTTAATTTGATTATAAGTACCTATTTTGTTTCTCATTCTAATATTACGATTGCATGTCGCAAGAATAAATACATTGTTGCTTATCTATGTATGCAAGAAAATACCATCCCATGTATGTACTTGTATTTGCAATTGAATTAATAAATAATAAGTCAAGTAAATTGTTTATTTGCATTCCGCGTCGGGAGTTTTTATTTCACATGAATATGTAAAATTATCGGTTTCCTTATTTAGTACCAGTTTTATAACCATTACAAATATGAAGATAAATACTCAGATATAAAGATGCCTTGTTAACTATGTGCCACCATACAACAAATGAAATGTATAAAAATTCAGATTTCGTTAAAAAAAATCATCTATGTAATCTAAAAAAGATAACTCCCACACTAGGAATGTCTCCCGTGTCGCGGGGAGCTTTTAAAGAACAAACACAAAGAATATCCGGACTCGGTACAACTATTTGTAGATCACACAAATTTTTGTGCATGGTGGGATCGAACCCACAACCCTCGGTGGGGTGGAATGGTGGGATCGAACACACAATCCTCGGTGTGGTGGCTTGGTGGGATCGAACACACAATCCTCGGTGTGGTGGCTTGGTGGGATCGAACACACAATCCTCGGTGTGGTGGCATGGTGGGATCGAACACACAATCCTCGGTGTGGTGGCATGGTGGGATCGAACACACAATCCTCGGTGTGATGGCATGGTAGGATCGAACACACAACTCTAGGTGTGGTGGCATGGTGGGATCGAACCCACAACCTTTGGTGTGGTGGAATGGTGGGATCGAACACACAATCCTCGGTGTGGTGGCATGGTGGGATCGAACACACAATCCTCGGTGTGGTGGCATGGTAGGATCGAACACACAACTCTAGGTGTGGTGGCATGGTGGGATCGAACCCACAACCTTTGGTGTGGTGGCATGGTAGGATCGAACACACAACTCTCGGTGTGGTGGCATGGTGGGATCGAACCCACAACCCTCGGTGTGGTGGAATGGTGGGATCGAACCCACAACCTTTCGTGTGGTGGCATGGTTAGGATCGAACACACAACTCTCGGTGTGGTGGCATGGTGGGATCGAACACACAACTCTCGGTGTGGTGGCATGGTGGGATCGAACATACAACTCTCGTTGTGGTGGCATGGTGGGATCGAACACACAACTCTCGGTGTGGTGGCATGGTAGGATCGAACCCACAACCCTCGGTGTGGTGGCATGGTGGGATCGAACCCACAACCCTCGGTGTGGTGGCATGGTGGGATCGAACCCATAACCCTCGGTGTGGTGGCATGGTGGGATTGAACCCACAACCCTCGGTTTCGTGGCATGGTGGGATCGAACCCACAACCCTCGGTGTGATGGCATTAGCGAAACGACCACTTAAGTATCCACATATGTAAAACAGATGATATTATGCATTGAAATATTACACTTTATAATTTATACATTTTAATATAGTCTGGTCGCTTGCAATATGTGAATGGACATAGGGTGTGATTGTCAACCAATTAGTTACACTATGTTCAGATCTGTTGTTAAATATACCTATATAAGTATTAGTAAAAGTTCTTGTGTGTAAAAACTTGGTATTAATAGCCTAAGATAATGTAAGTGTTTCTTGTGTCACTAAATAAATTATAAAAAAAAATTGGGGCAGTCTTTGGGGACTGCCGATAGAAGTGGAAACTTTAATCCTTGATCATAAACACTTCTTCTCTCACACTCCTTGATCATAAAAAAGGGTCGGGTCGTTCCTGATACTCTCTAAGGGGCTATTAAGGGGGTCAAAATTTCGTTATTTTTTGCGTAGGATGCACCATTTCTGAGATATTGTTAATATTCTAAAAAAAAATAAAGCTTGGAAGCGTGACGATGACGCGAGTTTCATGATTTTTGTTCACCCAAGAAGTGCTCAACGCGCCTCAAGAAGTTTTTACTTCAAAAATATAATTAGTATGTAACATATTTTAACGTGTAATAGAGTAAATAACAGATTTAGAAATGTGTTTTGCGCACGGAAATATCTCTTTCTTTTTGCTTCCACACGGGAAATTGTAACTTGAATTAAAATACAATGTAATCAACTTATTAACATTTTATTTCGTTTAGCAGTAAGAAATTACTAAATATCAATTCAACGGTTTTTATACAGTCAATATATGACTGATGCTTATGGAATTGTAAGGCATCACATTCTACGGTAACCTTTAGTTAATGTGTGAACTTTCCTTTCCGTCTTCCTCTGATTTTCTTTACCTCTAGAATATTTTAAATCATGGCAATACAATTACCATGTCTAACTAAGCGGCCAACCGGGTTCCTTCATCGATTCTCTATTTTCCAGTATTGGTATTTTTCCATTTACTTTTTCAATATTTTTTCAATAGTAATTTCGAGAAACTTTGTGCGCCAATCCTACATTTTAAAATCTTCTAATTCTATACTTAGGTATACTTAATGTCCTCCAGACCGAATTTCGGTCACGGCGGCCAAACTTAATGGAGACTGGCCATCTGCGCAGGAGATATTATAGTGCACAAGTATGTGCGCAAACACAAGTGCACTCTCTGTTCCCTAACCCTCATGATCCTATGGGACGGATAATCCGACACGACCGAAGAGAAATCAGCCACAGGACCAACGGCTTTACGAGCTTGCCGAGATACGGGGGTGTCTAACGCCGCCAACTGCCTATCTCCGGCCTCGTATTGAGATACTCGTATCTTAACAGAAAAACCCAAAACGTTTTTGTTGGCCCGAGCCGGGATTCGAGCCCGAGACCCCATACACAACAGTCGCATTCACTACCGCTGCGCCCCGGAGGCAGTTACCTATTAAGCTGAGGAATAGAGCAGCGATAGCTCAGTGGGGCGACCAACAGACTGCAATGCAGTGCAATGTCTCCGGTTCGAGCCCACGTCGCGCACCTCTGACTTTCGGAAGTTATATGACTTTTCGAAATTATGTGCGTATTGATTAACAATTATCGCCTGCTCCGTGCCTCGGAGAGCACGTTAGGCCGTAAGTCCTGGCTGCCATGAACATCTATGGCAGTCGTTATTGGAAGAGTGTCAACACAAAAGATCCTACTGGGTCGAAGTGTCGCCGGTCTGCACTGACTGGCCCCCACATAAGATAAGATAAGCTGAGGAATATGATTTTTTTTGTATGAAAGTCTCATCGCCATCATCTCTTTCAATTTCTGAAACAACAAATCGAATTTGAAAATACTTTTTGCAATGACAGGTTGAGGAAAATTTTAGGCTATATATAACATCACGCTACCAACCACGGGAACGAATCAATAACCAATAACGTAGGGACAGTTAGAACTAATATATAAACATACATAGGTACATACATACATACATAGATTCACGCCTGTTTCCCAGAGGGGTAGACAGAGACTACGGATTTCCATTTGCTACGATCCTGACACACTTCCCTGGCTTCATTCACTTTCATCACATTTCTCATACACGCCCGTCGGTTCAAGGTGCTCTTAACCAAAATAATCATAAATGATCATAATTATAATAGATTCGTTTGCTACCATCTGCCTACATCAAGCACTTGAACCTTGTCTTATACCTACTGTATGATACTTATGAATATGTATAGTGCTTGGCATATGAAGTAATTCCAGTGAAACGATTACAATATATTATTATACACGAGCGAACTGATTTATTTGTAATCGATAACATCTCATATGAGTCACACTAGGTAAGCTTATATAAAATCTATTTCTATTACTAGCTGTCACTTGGTAGTGTTTAATAATAATATTAATTTTATATATGAATACTTGCATAGTATCATGACTATATCCGCGTAGAAATAAGATGAGGTATGTTTTGATTAAATCTATAATGGTATCCTAACTAATATTATAAAAGCCAATGTGAATTTGTTTGTTTGTTACGCTTTTACGCGTTAATTACTTGACCGATAATTATGAAATTTCGCATACACGTTGTCAGGGGTACAGAAACGGACATAGGGTATCCCCTATGTCCGTTTCTGTATCCTGAAAGATATTTCATCCAAAGAAAGTGCTGTTGCTGAGGAATTGAAAATTGATATAACCTTTCCTTAACATAACATTTACGCAAGCAAAACCGCGACCAAAATCTAGTATTATATATACGTGTATATTGCCCTAAACAGAGCAAATCGTCCGATTTTGTGCTGGAACTGAAAATTTCCTAACAAAAACTTTAAAACTTTGCTATGCCGGGAATCGAACCTGCAACCTCACGATTGCAGGCAGAGAAGTAAATAGGGATAATTTTAGACAGAAATATTAACTTAATAACTTTTAGGTACTCTCATATCACGATGAAATCTGCTATCAGAAAGAAAGTCCTTGAAGCTCCGCTTTGCCTGTGTAATAATACTAAATTAGCACTTCGTGCGAAGATGATCTGCTTTGCTACGTTTTACAACGACATTTTAATAGCTTATGTATTAAGATTTAGTACCACTGACATAACAGTAAGTAATACACCAATGACAGGTATTAGATAAGGGTTTTTACTGTGCAGCGCGGGCTCGGCGCGGCGCGGTAAATCACGTGGCATGTTATGAGCCGCGGCACGGCGTGCGCGCAACATCGCGATACGCGCCTGACCCACAGCCCGCGGCGAGGCCGCAACGCGCCGCCCCGATATACCCTCGCTGTTTGCCATCACTATAAATCATACAAACAGTAGTTCCACTATGAACTGATCGTTGTATATTAATTCACACAGAAATTATTTGGTTATTAAGTGTAGTATAAATAATTTTAATGCATGCGGTATGATTTGGGCGTTTCGGTAAAGACTTTATGTCTTGAATTCTGACTTGAAGTCATAGACTTAGTTAGGCTACTGTACGATTTTCTATGACGGCATGGCGTCGCACCGCGTCGTGTCCGATAAGACGCGTTACATATTTTAACATATTTAGTTGTGTACTCGCCGCAGATCGGCGGCCATTTATCTTTGATTACATAGATAAACATCACGTACGATATTATGTTTCTTAGCAATTGGCGCTATCTGCCGTGATAGGGCTGGCGCCGGCTGAATGTTGTTAATCGAATCAAATGTAGAACGCATATCACAGCGATATCGATAACATCCCAATGTTATTACTAATTATGACGTAAATTTCCTGTTTCCGAAATCAATAGTCGAGTAGTAAGAACTAAACGTGAGGCGTTGGAGTCGGTTTAATGTTCCCCTGTACTTTGTCCGGTTTTGTTTTACTTTTTAAAATGTTTGTAATGAACGGCGTGAGGCCGCGAGGATGCTGCGAGCCTCAATAAATAAATTTAACTAGATTATCAGCGAGTGACCGCCTGCGCAGGCGCATTTATGTAAGTCGCTGTCTGGCTGCCCCGTGTCCATACTGCGCACTATGAAAAAGTTAGCTTAATAAGTAAGCATCCGGCTTCGTAGTATTTTTAGTAATAGTATGTTATGCCTATACTAACAATCTGCATGATATATTAAAGTATAAACGAATTCTATACAGCATAGATATATCAGAGATGTAACAATTTTGAAGACACCATATTTAGTCAATTGTTTTTGACAAAGATAATTTTAATTTTCTAGTCATCATGACCGCTACTTACCACACAGCACGTGTTCGAGCAATAGCAATATTCAGGTTCAAAACACATGCTTTATGGCGGTTGGGACCACAGGCAATTACAATACTCTGCGCCTCCGATGCGCCCGCGCAGCGCTTGCGCCGCGTGAGAAGATCCACTCCTTTACTGCTCTCAACTTACCAACATTATTGCTGTTACGACAAAGGAATTTCGACTTTATTGCATTAGCCTTAGAGCTGGTGTAATTGGTGTGTATAATGTGGTCATAGCAGTGCTAAATTGATCAAAGCTTACACAAATATTATTATTTATAAATGTAGATCCACGATCTAGCTAGCTAACTAGCGGTCGTACCGGGTGCTGCCCGGCGCGCGGCGCGGTGCTGTTCGTGGCTCCGCACTACTGCGGATGTTGGACGAGTGCGACGTGCATCTCTACGGACGGACATCGGTTCAATCAACGCCTAACTCCTGTCTTATTCAATACAACAATGTACGTTTTTCAATAAATATTTAGCTCTGAACTTTTGAAATGAGCGGAGCGGCACAATGCACTCGCGCTTTTTATCGCAAATGCTTGTTGAGATATAATCGTCGGTACTTTATCTTCGACGAAATCTCACGTTTGAATGAATGTGAATGGTTAATTTATTCAAGACAGGAGCGATTCCGACGAACCCATTGATGATCCGGCGGCATCAGTCAACGCTGGCAAAAACTCGCCAGTTTAAATCACTCGGAGGCAAATGACAAGAGGTGATTACGGCAATTAAAACGCCGGCGATTGGAGTTACCTCGATGGAGGGAGGGGCGCGCGGGAGGGAAGCAAAAACTTGAGTGCGCGCAACCACACTCATGAATATGTGCACTCTATTGATCTAGAAGCTGAAATAAACGGATCTCTTTGAAGAAGTGAAGTTAATGGGGCTTAAAGCGATGAGTGGAATGCTATGATCCTAAGTACTAACAACAGAGCAGCAGAAATTATAAATACTATTGTTCTGATTACCAACGGTGAATTTACTTTTTAGTTAGAGTCACAGTTTTTACACAAAAACTACAACATGTTAAATTTTCGCGTCATAAACTCACGGTTAACTGAGTGACTGTAAATTTTTTACACCTCACAAAAAGCGTACTTTGGAACGCCTGATGGCAAACCTTTGATGTAGCCTACGATTAAGGTATAGAGCTAGCACGATTACTTAGGGACTTAAGAAACATTGTTTTTTACAATATAAGTATATAATATGGTGAATAAATACCGGACAAAACCCAGAAGCATTGTTTTAAGCTAGTTACCGTAAATATTGTGATACTTTCAAACAGCTGACAATGGTAGGTTCGTCTCGCTTTGCGTTATCGAGTGGGCACTTAATCAAACATATTTTTGAGCCGTGTGGGGATTGAACCTACAACACTTGGTGCAGCAAATCATTACGCCATCCGCTAATATCAAATTTTAGTTTCTGATGTGTAATTTACCATGCTATATAATTACAAACATTTCTAATCTCTTTATCTAATATTTACTAGCAAAAATATAGTGATATTTAATTACAGCTATCAATATTCTGCTAAATTAGAAATACATTATTGAAAGATCGTAGAAAAGTGACTACGATCGCACCAACTCTTTTAGATAACTATTTTATTTTAGACGGCGGCATTAAAGACAATGTTATTGATTTTTATTTTAAAACCATTAATTTGGATGACACTCGGCCTGTCTTTCAGTTCAGTCCTACACAAAATACTCGATCCAAAGCTTATATAATAACTTATTATATTCTATCTAACAATGCATACCTAGTTTATAAGTTACACGCTAACTATTGAAATTAATATCTGCTTGTAAAACTTAAATTTAAGAATGAAAATTTGACAAATACGGAACAATTTTTAAATTTGCATTCGGTTGATAATACAACCTAATCGCCAGCGAAGGCAATAGCTTCAATCAGATATAAAAGTGTGGAGCTACGCAACTCCTCACCTGTATATAACCAAAACATAATGTAGGTGTAAGAGACCTTACTTCCCTAACTATGCTTTTAGGTGTCATGTTGTCATAGACGCCATAATGACGTGGACATACACCGCCGTGGTGATATTTAAAATACCTTACAAAATACAACTTAAAATACTTTGTGTAACCCGGGATTTGAATATACAACCCAAAGTTAGGTTGTCAGTAATTGTATAATTAACCTGCTGAAATCCGTGGTTGACCGTGTTGTATTAAGGTACAGCATATCCGTTACTTGAGTACAAGCTATCAAATGTTATCAATATTACTTCTGTCGTTTAGCCTTAAAAACGTAACACCAAGTTATAGTAATTTCACTCTTTGTATATCTTGTACTTCGGTTACCACTTCTTATAAGCACAATATCTGGTTGACAAACAAGTTTGATTACAAAACATGACAATATTACATTAGAAGTACTCGCCGGCACGGGGTGGTTGTCCGCATACAATCACTGCTTGTCCGGCGTTGTCCTGCGTCCGGCGGCGTCCGGTTCAGGTGGCATTTCCTCGATTATCATGCGTTTAGTTTTTGTACGCGACAATTACGTCGCATCAGTATGCATGCGGCGGACGCGCGAATAATCCCGCCCGCCCCGCGCCACTGCCGCGCCATTCGCACGCCATTGCAATGATACAGAAGTTTAAGTTGAGTGTGTATTTGAAATTTAATAGTCTCTAAATATTAGAAATGTATGATTATACTAAGAAAATTATTTACATACGACTTAATCTGTTAATTGCTGGAGTACCAGATATATTTGTAAAGCAATTGTATCTGGTCGGTAGCCGGCTCCTGCCGCGTTAAAAGAACTATCAAAACCTGCTTATCTCATAATTATATATATTGTTATAGGTACTAATATTTACATAATATATTCTTGCATGAGGGAAATAGTGGTAAAAGGTTATAAAGATAAGAGAGGTGTATTATTATTAATGCACATAATATATCATCGGTATTGCATGATAATGTATCATGTTCTACGTCTTTCTTTTGAAGTGGTCAACAGATGGTGCTGGAGCTGCCACGAGGAGCTTTTCTAAAGTTTCAAAGCTGATCATAATTAGCTAAATCTGTAAAGCATCGTGGTTTACATCATCATCTTGGCTTATAGACGTCCACTTTTGCATATAGGCCTCCCCCATGGTTTTCAACATATTGCGGTCTTAGGTCAGTTTACGTAGTTTTGCTTTATTATTTTAACTGATACCTATATAAGTATCACAGAAACTAAATGTAATACCGTTATAAGGAAAAAAGACACATCTACATTTTTTTCGTTATTGATTTTTTACGTATTTGGTATCGGTAAAAACCACGCATCTACCAGTAATATATACTGGCAGATGCCATTATATAAAATTTTTTTTGGCAGTTGCTTATTTACCCGTTATGACGACAGTATTGTCTGGAAACTAGAGTCATAACTGCTACGATAAACAGGTATTAGATACAGATATAGAAACAGGTATTAGGTAGTAATTACGCATATATAGAGTTTTCTATGATCCTATTCAACTTAAGTTATGTACCTATATTCAGTATATATTTTTTTATATTCGTGTTTTATGGTTGAATTGTCATTTTTATACAAACAACTATTAATTTAAACACTGGCTTCCGTAAATATATAGATGTACTTGCATATAATATATCACCGTGTCTTAGTAATTTTTATCAATCTTGAAACATCAATAGACGAGAGGGTTAGTTCAAAGGATTCTTCTAATGGTTTCACAGATTAACTAATCTTACTGTCAGTTGGCTGTCTGGTGTGAGTGCTCAGACGCAGTTTTTGCGTGGCGGCTGCGTGCCCGCGGCGTGGGAGCTGCGGCCGGCGCGCGCGCACACAGCCTGCGCCCGCGTAACACCACCACGCATTATGATTTCATGTTGAATTAACATTTGTTCGCGGACACTGGAACGAGCGCGAATGTACTCAGAGACTTGTAGGGTACATGACACATTCAAATCACTTTAATTGTACCACTTTAGTTTTGGTATGCTAATGAGTTGTGGACTCATACTAAGTTCTTCGTACGACGAAGCTATTCATTTTATAGCTTGAGTAAAAAAACTTTACTGTGAAATTTACGTTAGGCTCCTTAACGAGACGGTATTTACGATTAGGGAAGTAAATGTATTAGGATGGCGTAATTTATTCAAATCTATTTAAATTGTACGTGTTTGAGACTTTCCTCAGCATACATATTAGAATTACGTATTTTGCAGGGAATCTATCCTCAAATATTGAATGACAAATAATATTTTAAAACCATACATATAATTATTGTTCGCTTTAACGGTGAAGGAAACTATCGTCAGGAAACCTGCAAACTGCTAAAGGTTCTCCGTAATATTTTCAAAGCCAACCTGTACTGAAGCCAAGTAGTGAACTTTGGCCTAACATTTTTTATATTATACTAAGAAGACTTATCGTGCATACAAGCACCTTTACTCAAAATTATTGTAACTACATGAAATGAACACATATAATTATACATTCCCTTAAAACTTAAAGCTAAGCATGAAATACAAATGAATTATTTGAACAAAAAACTTCATACCTTTGTGCCATTAATATGAATATATGCAGCCAGATAACTTGCATACAATGAATATTTCATTTATTCAAAGTGGCGAAAAACTTGGACTCCAAATATTCGGGGGCTGGGAGCGAATGGTACAAAAACGGTCGCATTCAAAGATGTGTCCTTGTTAGGAGCAGTGGCGAGGTCCATTCACGCACCGGCTGTGCCTTCTACAAATGACTTCATGAACGTTAGCTTCACTGCGTGGATGTAATGGGTTGGCAGACACCTTGTATAGTTTAAATGGCTGCTATCGCTTGTGAATTTAATAAGATAGACCATTTTTGCAGAGCAGAGGTAGAATGATCATGTAGTAGATCAGAATGTGCGTAATGGGACTCTTCTTTAGATAGAGTTAAAAGCATTTTTTTAAAATTGGTTGGTTCCTTGTGTCAGATTGAGTTGACCAAAATAATATTTATAAATGTGTTGGATAGAGTGGCAGTGTCATCACAAAACGGCAGCTGAGGTCAGGCCGGTCGCGGCGGCCGCGGCCGGGCGGAATGCGCGCGCGGCGTGTCAAAGAGTGCGCGCGCGCAGCCGCCGCCGGTCATTTAAATATCATCGCTACTCATATTTGGGATGCCCGCGCCGCCGCCACTCGCCGCGACTCGATTAAGCGACAAAAATTGCTCCATTTTTTGCTGCTAGCTATTAATTTTGACCTTGCGTCGCTCGATCCAAACTGGGCGAGTTTTAAGCTTTTGTGTTTAGTCTAAATTCGTGATCTGCGTAACTCGAGACCGTCAGATTTGTGACATTTTCGATTTTAGCTACAATTTTGAATTGTCTTTTTGTTGGCATTTTCATGGCCATATTTATTCCGCGCTGAACTTAGCTACGAATTTGGCATTGTTAGTGCTACCTGCAGCTATTATGTATACTGGTATGCATCCTTTCTGTTATACTATTTAACAGGCAGTATTTAAACCAATTTGACTTACAAACATCGGCAATAAGGCATGGACGTTTGTGAGTAAAAGTGAAAAAAATTATCTAACCTATACCGTCAAAGGCAGTGTGACACTTTAACTTCAGCAATCTGACCTGATCAAACCATGTCACATTCAAGTCATAGATGCTTTATATAAAAGATACATTTTATTTATATTATTTATTTTTAAAAGACAGCTAGTAGTAATTTCTTTGTCGCGGGGGACTCTACAAACATTCAAACAATGGACACAGAAAACATCCAGATTCGGCATAACTATTTGTGGGTCACGCTAATTTTTGTCCCGTGTGGGGATCGAACCTACGACACTCGACGCGGTAGCAATGGCGTTGTGACCCGTCAAACCACTACGCCATCCATGCTACCAAAAGATATATGGAAAGACGTAATTTGAAACGATGATGTTACTGAACTGAACTTCATTATAACCTATGATCTATACTAGAGAGAATTAGAGCACCTTAGATGAATCATACAAACTAAGAGCGAAATAATATTACCTTCTATCAAGCCCAGTACAAACAACAGTACTTTTGGGGCTATATGTCCCAGGGTGGTCGGAGGTGTAACCCGAGCGGGCGCCTAAACACTTTCGTCATCAATCATACCGCCCCGCGCTCGCTGTGACGTCATGCGCGTTTAACATACTCAACTGTTATGATAAATATATGTGTGCTAGGGGACTTGACGTACATGAGAAATGATCTGATGAACATGTTCCGTGTCACGTTGATACACTCATTTTAATAGTCTCAAGTGTTTTGCCGCTGACTTCTTGGGTCTTCATTGAAATTATGTGCAAGTTTAAAGGCTTATTTTATACTAGATGTTCCCGCGGTTTCACCCGCGTTTATTGTTACTGCGCCGCCCCTGTGGATGGTAGCGTGGTGTTATATAACCTATAGCCTTCCTCGATAAATAGGCTATCCAACACTAAAATCATTTTTCAAATCGAACCAGTAGTTCCTGAGATTAGCGCGTTCAAACAAACAAACAAATAAATAAACTTTTCAGCTTTATAATATTAGTATTGATAAAGATACATAGACTACATTTGTTTCCCGGCGAGGCAGACAGATACGATATTCATTTAAAGAATACGGCGTATCTCTTGACCTTTGCTTAATCTCATCTTGCAACCTCGATGATTACTCTTAACCAAGTATTTTTATAGAATATCTCTCACCTAGTCACAGAATGTTCGTTAAAATTGCATTTGCTATCGGTGACCTGATAGATAGAAGATGCTCAGTAAAGCTGCATTTATATCCTAACCTAATGAATAACTAATCATATTTTAAATGGGTAATTATACGACTACTGAATGAATTAGTGCACCATAACAGTTAATGCATTAGGCATCTTAGAAGGCATCACCGTTATTTACATAATCGTTGAAATCATTGAGGATAGCCCGAGAATTCTAGCATAGTTGGTACCTTAGTGATTCTTCGGTTAGTTCTTTGGCCACCGACAAAATTGTCCAAGAAGATTAATATGTACCTGGAAATATCTAAACAATCTAAAGGCTCTTTACATATATAGTTTCATAAACTAGGTGCAATAGTGAGCACTATGCTAGAGCTTTAATCCTAGCTCTGGAATAGTGCTCACTGTTCACTCTATAACCATTTATATGTAAATAGAAACCAGATAGACCCACATTCCGACTGCCGATTGCACGCTATCCACAAAAAATGAAACTGAGGCACATCCATCATATTTGAACAAATGTATCCGTATAATTAAATGTTGAGCGTCAGCCTTATATCTAATACTATCATTTTAAACTAATAATACTAATAGTGGTGCACGCATACGGCGCTCTACGGCCGGCAATGCAGCCCGGTGAACGCCGTGCGGCTCGCGGCGATGCGCGCGCGCATCGATTAAGCCTAATTCGTAACAATTATCGCGGCGCATAAACACAACAGTTAAATTCGGTAACACCTTCATTAATAGAGTAATTCTTTCGACCTCGTATGTTCACCATGCTAGTATAAACCTAATGCTCAAGTAAATAGTGGATATTTTAGATTAAGTGACGTTTCGGTGCGGAGGTGGCGTTATTAAAAACACATTAGATGATAGCTGATGTACGCAACGTCTATCTAATGCTGTTCAAGTGATCGTCCACTGTGTTACTCATTCTAAAGCATTATTGTATTAGAGAGATTATAAATATTATGAGGTATAGCGAGTGTAATTTAAAATACGAAATTGAAGAAGTAAGTAGTTAATACTTTTGCTTGCTACCATGTTCTTAATATTCCGGGTTAGATATCTATGTCGGAAAACGTTTATCCTATTTAAGGCAAAAAGAAACCGTTGAAACATTTTATATGAAAACTTTCGTTTACAAGTAGAAAATTAAAAATAGTCATAATTATGTTAGTGACCATAAGATAACGTAGAGACTTACAAAAGCTTTCTTTTGTGAGTGAAAAATAAAATAATATTGACTACAATGGTCACTCATCAATTATTTTATTATAAAACGAATTTACATACTTGTTAAAAGTGAACCCTTGCGCGCCATATTACACAAAGCAATTAATATTTGAGCTTCCTTAGGAAGTGTAGTGTACCTTAAGCCAAAGGGAGATATCAGTCGAGCTGTTTCAAATTTTCTTGGAATAAATAATGACCGGCAATGTATCGTTGAAGTAAAATAATCCATTAGATAATCTTTGCTCATAACGTGCAATACCATCAATGGCAATATTAAAAGTATGGAAGGTGTAAACACTGACGTGTTCAGTTCGTCGACACCTTCCATACTTTTAACTTAAGTTTGGAAGAGTTCTGGTCTTTGTCATCTGTCTTAAGTCGATTTACTGCAGATACACTATTGTTTTACCTATTTATTAGCTCAATAGTACCATAAACGGTGGTTATTGTATAGACACGGTTATATTCCACCTGACCAGTAAAACCTCGTTAAACATGAAAACAACAAAAACACGTCTTAATTATGTTTTATATATAAGTAACGTATAAAAAAAAATTATTGCCGACTTTGATACTGAACTTTTGCCGTAACGGCTTTTGTTTATTCAGCAATGTATTCGATTTTATTTGAAAACGTTTCGATCACTTATAAATTCGAATGACTTTAATGTTTAGTTGTTTATCGAAAACCGCTTCTTCCAAGAATTTGAACTCTCATGCCCAGAAGAGGCACAGTTAATAATGATTTAGACTACCAGGGTGGTCTAATCGTAGAACTCATAATTATCTTCACAGTCAGACGCCGCCGCTATAAACGATTTGCATGTTGTTAGGCTACCCATCAATTAATTATCCAATTTGAATCCAAGACAGTGAAACTATCTTCTTCCAAATTTTAAACGTTTAGCGTTTAGCTTTTAAGCAAAATGTTTAGTCAGAGTCTAACAATCTTGATATCACCGAAGTTAAATGCGTGATGGTTTTTTTTTCTAAATTGTTAAGATAATTCCTGTTTGGCGGGCAATTTCATAATCATGTAGAGATTGACACCTAGAGTCTCAACAACTAAATATGGATCGCACAATTGAGTGCATTAGCAGTAGCGATGTGACTATTAAGCCAGTTCTCTTATCTGGACATTCATCTATATATCTTTATATCAAATAGTTAGCTACTGCACAATTCTGTAAAATCTCACTACCAAACTCATTTCCGATTCAGCAGTGAAAAGAACAATTTCCTACAGTGACCATGGCAATAGTTGACGGTTAGTATGGCTACTACCGAAAGGATAATAGATTTAGATTATTTTCTACAAAATAACATAGTTCTTCCACTTCGTATGAACAGGATCTCCAGTTGCTTTTAAGTTCTTGTAACAGCGGGCGAACCTATTCCGTAATTTTAGCCAGATCCCTTATAATCAAAGTCTGGTTTGTTACTAAGAATTTGCTGAAAAATAAGCGCAATCATATTTTTATTTAACCTGCTAGACCAGTGGTCGGCAACCCGCGGTTCGCGAGCCGCATGCGGCTCTTTAACTCCTCGGCTCCGGCTCTTCCACGAAATGTTTAGTGCAGCATGGAATATTCTTTATTATCTTGCTTTATAAGTATGATACCAAATTTTATTTAATTTACTGTTAGTTAAACTAAGACTTATTTGACAAGAGCAAGCTCGAGAGTGTTCTTTTAATCCTAATTATTTCCGTAATTATGTCTTTTGCTAAAGCAAAGCTTAAGTTAAAATATGGGGCTTTGAATAGATTTCAATAGTGTATTACCTATATTTGGCTCTTTTGGTCGATAAGGTTGCCGGCCACTGTGCTAGACGATTCAATATATTTTAATTTAAAATCTGATCGTTTAAAATCTGACTCAATCGACATGAAATTAATAAATTTATTTTTATTTATTTATTTTCAGCCTGTATTGTCCCACTGCAGGGCAAAGGCCTCCCTCTCGCTTTTCCACATATCCCTATTATGCGCTAGTTTGCACCAGTCCCTCCTGTAGTTAATTAATTCGTCTTGCCATCGACGTTTTGGTCTACCACGTTGGCGTTTAGCACAGTCTGGGATCCAATCTGTGCTGATTTTAGCCCAAAGCTCATCAATTAATAAAGCCGGATCTAATTTAATAGGTAACTGTTCTAAATACCTCTAAACTATATCGAGATCGATAGCTTATCGTATCGATTCGAAATCGATCTGTCGAGAGCCGTCAGACACCCTTAGTGTTGCTTGACTGGTGTGACGTGGTTATAATTAGTAACTAGCCTCCACCAGCGGCTTCGCTCGCGTGGTATATTGAAAATATTATTTACTACCAGGGGATAGAAATGCTTTCTATTAACCTGTCAAGTATTAGAATGCCTGCCATGATTGAAAACCTATATCTTGTGTCTGGCCGCCGGTGTGTTGCTGCGACTTAACAGGTTAATAAACGATTTTGCATCTGTAGTGAATGCAATTGATGTGTATGAGGTGTTGAGGGTACGATTCTCCAGGTCGGACAAAGTTTGTTTGAACGCGCTAATCTTAGGAACTACTGGTTCGATTTGAAAAATTCTTTTAGTGTTAGATAGCCTATTTATCGAGGAAGGCTATATAACATCATGCTACGACCCACGGGGGGGGGGGGGGGAGGGGCGCACTAACGATAACCGCGGATTAAACCGCGGGAACATCTAGTGATCTCATAAAATTGCGTGATCGAAATTACATAAATTTTGTTACTAACATAACCAAATCTAACGAAAAGCATTGTTGTCAGCCGGAACGATTACCTTCTTTATTTAAATAGATATTTGTTAAGTTCGCGTCATGGTTCGACCAGAGTAAAAAATCTATTTTAGAATAAATAACCCTTTCCAAGGTTGACGTGTACTCCTACTAAGACCAGAAAATTGTTGACTGTAGATTAGTTTACAGTCAAACAATCTTTTGAGGTGTTCCTACAGTCAGTGGGATTTTTAAGCTCCTATTGTAAGTGGTGCGCGGTTTGAAGGGAAACTTGTATAATCTTTAGCTCTTACGCTAGCAACACAATCAATCCTATTTTTAAGGGTTACTAATGAGTACGTTACAGTCTTGGTGTTGCTTTGGTAGCCAGTTATTATTAAGCAGACCGCACCCTTGACGCCTAGGTAGTATAAAAAACGAAGTCAATCAACCACTTATACAGTACGAAGCTATCTCGTTATGCTTGTGTCCAGCAGTGTGCAGTAATGAGCTGATATTATGTACAGTTTAGAAAGCCGGTAGCGTGTGATAGTTATGTGCACAAACTGGTCGTAGATAATAAATATAACATTATGAATGTACCAGGAAACGTTACAATATATGCTGGGATCGTGACAAATGTCTCTATGTGATACATATACATTGTGCGGTGCCGCGCGGTAAAAACGCGGCGTCGCGCGGCGCGGTGCGGCTTCGGTAATTGTGTCGGCTCCCAGCGTCGGCAGCCTCCGTTCCTTGAAGTACTTCAATGACATACCTAGGAGTATTTAATCTGTGGCTGGGATATGGCTGTCCATTGAGCGGCGCCAACTACGACCTATAAGGCATGGAGCGATGGGAAAATGTGATGATATATTTCATAACTTGACTTGTACGGTACAGTAGGACAGGGACAATTATTATGACCTCCTTCGTTAGATATAGTACAATCTTATACCTATGGGAACTGCAAGGGCAGTCCTGTGTGGGACATTTCTAAGGCTAATTGCTAGACTGATCATATTGCAATCAGGTCAGGATATAGCGTGAGACATGAAGAAGGACAGGCTACATTTAAAAGACCCAGGTAAAGTTACGGATGATAGTTATTACCTAACAATTTAGAGTCTAATAAACGATTTTTGAAGTGAAAACTTCTTTAGCGGCGTTGTGCACTTTTTTGTGATGGGTAAAAAATGTTAAACTCGCGTCAGGACACGTGACCTGATCGAAAATTCGTAAGACGGTAGGAGAATTGTCATGTTTGTGTACGATAGCGCAATAAATGAATAATGTATTTTACCACATAAATGATAGTACTTTTATACTGATAATTAAAGCAATTCGTGCAAAATTATTCCCTAACCATTCCAAAATATCAAGAATGCACAACGTTAATATTCAAGTTTTCACTCGGCACTTGCCGGCACTCCCGGAATGCAACCCGTTGTTTTTTTTGTGTCTTATTCCCTACGTTTATTTTACTAGGTACGTGCCGATATAATATGTATAATTATATTGTGTTGCTTGAATATTAGAGGCTAGACGATTACTTTTGGTTTTATAGTCAATCACCCAGTAGTTGAAAATATAGTAGTTAAATAAAATACTTCTTAAAAATTTCAATTGTCTGCTCTATACAAACTTTTCTATACCAAATCTTCCTACGCGCAATAAAAGCGTATAACATTTTCTTCGCAAGTGTAAATATATATTTTGTATTTATATCTTCAGCGTTATGAAGTATGTATGTACTATATGTCACTCCTTACTGGATCAGTGATGGTACAAAATTATCACACAAGCATACCTGTGCTACAATGTGCACAGCCGATAGGTTTGCTTATGATTTGTGGTATAAAGCGAAATCGTAAATTCTGGCTTAGAAAACAGTTGCATTTACAAGTACCTACCTATTTTTCAAATGTGTTCTCATAAAGGATGTACCGTGTTTGCTAGTTAGCAAATGTAAATGTAACTATTAATCGATACCTAATTACATATTTATCGTTTAATTAGTTAGCCCAGTGGGGCACTGTTAGACGCAGAGGTCTCGCGTTCGATCTCAAGGCGCGAATCTCTAATTTTTTGAAATTATGTGCATATTAAATAGTTAATCGCTCGCTTTAACTGTGAAGGAAAATATCGTGAAGAAACCTTCATATCTGAGAGTTCTACATAATATTCTCGAAGACATGTGAAGTCTGCCAACCCGCACTGGGCCAGCGTGGTGGACTATGGCCTAACCCTTCTTACATTGAGAAAAGGCCCGTGCCCAGCAGTGAGACAGTTTAATACAATGCTGATATTATTCGTTTTTCAAGTCAAAACAATTGCAGGAAAAAGCTTCTCAAATAATATCTATCAATTGTATAATCTTAGGTTTATACTATCGCAGGAATAAACGCTATGATGCTATTGATGATAAAGTCTTTTCGCTGAGTTTATTTCTGTTTCGCATGTATTTAGAATGTTTTTAATAAGCGAGCAAGGCACTTTAGGCATGCGGTTGCTTGTAGCCGAAACGATAATGACGTGTCATTGTAGGTCAGTTATTAGTCAGTTGTTGTTTATCAGACAGCTGATAAAGGGAAACACGTATACTTGTAGATATTGTACTAACTTGACAGGATACATCGTAAACATACAAATTAAGTATGGAAACGATACACAATGAATTTTAAATAATTTTATTTATCTATAGATTCAAATACAAATCAAAAACGGACATCAATAATCCCGACTTCGGTAGACAATTGAAATTCCATCACGTGGCATGTGTAACATCGTAAGTCAAAGATCAATCAGACAGCTTGACCGCGTAAGTAATAACCCTACGTGTATGTATGTTTGTCCCGAGCGATCTACCAACTCGTGTGAAGGCAATCGAAGAGAGTAGGTACTCTCACTCACTCGTCAAACAATTATTGGAGTGGACGCTAACACTGCAGCATAAATATTAATAGAGCGGTTAGATAATTATATTCTATGTGTGTCGCGGCATGCGGCGGGCGGTTTTTGCCGCGCGACAAACGATCTCATTCCTAGTCGCGGCGACATTCCCCGTGTTGCGCACTACACTTGCTAAGCGCTTGCTAATGAATAACATTTTTTCATCGTCTGTCAATCATATCTGTTAACGGGTACTGGGAATAGGGCGGCGCCGGCGCAGTCGCGCACACATTCACACGGTTAAATCAGTGATTATCAAGCAAATAGAAATTTACAAAGATCACCCTCTTTTTATCACCAGCAACCTACTAAAATATTTAGTTCGAGACTTTGAATCTTCTTTTTGTGAAGGTAGTATTTAACGTACCAAGCTTGATTGATTCACATGAATCACGACAGGTAACACAAGTGCATCCCAGCTATCTTAGTGTCGACACCTGTGTCACAATGTTGGGCTATCAATCACATCTCTCGTCCAACTTGTACGCTTACGAACACAGCTTTAAACACTGTGTCGATTGTTGGAAAACATTGTATACACGATGTATGATGAGACTGGTGGTCGCGGACAAGTTTCGTGTATAATACGAGATTGTTGATATTTCCCATTAAGTTTTTATTCAATAGTGTTATCAGCAAAAGTCAATTATTGAGGTTTTTGTCCAGTAGTGTTTCAGTAGCGAATATGTCAAGCTGTCCGAGTGCAGAGATCTTGTTCTTAGATCAAGTGATTTATAAACAACTTAGAGATAAGTTCAATGTATTTATTTAGAGTTATGATTGGCGATAGCTTCCTGGATTGAAAGCTGATATTATAAACGGGTTATGTCAAGCTACAGTCTATAAATGCGAAAGTAACTTTGTATGTTTGTCACGTTTTCAGAATTAAACCTCTGCATCGATTTTGTTAAAATTTGGTATGAGGATGGATTGGAATGCTCGGTAAACACAGATACTATATTTTAGGAAAATCAAAGTCGAGGTTACCAGCTTAATATACTATAGCTAAGACAATCATAATGTTAACGCTTGTTAGACAGATGAACATTTTTGTTCCTTGAATAAATGTGTGATCCATAGATAGATGCTCCGACTCTGGGTGCTTTTTCCATATTGTTTTGTTCAATTCAATTGCACGATATCAATATATAAACAGAAGTCCTGACTCACTCGCTGACTGACTCAACAAGTCTCGGACATAGAATGCTGCAATTTTGCATAGATGTTCCCTTGATGATGTAGATAAGGAATAAGTATTATTTCCTACGCCCAAGGAATAATGATAATAATTATTGCTTTGTAATTAAATTATGTTGTATATGACATTTTAACTTTGACATAAATATTATGTTCAGGATTTTTTCAACTAGATAGGTTTAGGTAACGTAACAAAGTCGTATATATATATATATATATATTTTGCTCGTCAAAATGACCACACTCCACCTGATGGCAAGCAGTCGTGTGGTCTAAGAGCAGTAGCCTTCACACCGCCCTTATAGCAACCGAGGCGATGTTGAGGTCTCTACTCTGACAGCCTGAGAAGGTGCTTTTTCACGCCCCGCTTAAAGGACCCAGGATTGAAGGAAGAAGGAAACACGTGCCTTGGCAGAGAATTCCATGCCTTGGTCGTTCGGCAGAGGTATGAGGACCCAAACTTGTTGGTACGCGCTCTAATCGACTCTACTGTGTAAGGATGGCATCTGAGCCCAGCACGCGTTGTGCTGGATAGGAAAGGGGAGGGCGGGATAAGGTGGAATAACTCTTCAGAGCACTACCCGTGGTATATTTTGTAGAAACATGCCAATGAGGCAATGTCCCTACGGAGTTGCAGAGGTTCCAATGAACTCGTGACCTCTGGATCTCCGATGATACGGACAGCCCGCCACTGTAACCTGTCGAGAGCGTCCAGCAAGTACTGCACGAAGCCATCCCAAAGATGAGAACAGTACTCCACGCAAGGGCGCACTTGTGTCTTATACAACAGGCACAGCTGCCCAGGCGCGAAGAACCGCCTCACCCCGTTCAGAACTCCGAGTTTTCGCGAAGCTTGCTTAATGACGCTCTCGATGTAGGTTTTGTGTCAACATAATTTTGCAACTGCGCAAAATTATGTTGACACTCTAGAAAACGTCATGTTACCACCTATTCGCAACGTTTACCCAGAAGATGATATCGCTGTACTACACTTCTTACAAGACAACTGTCGGTTACACACTGCTGCTGTTACTCGCGAGTGGTTCCGTCAACACCAATGCTTTCGACTGATACCATGGCCTTCAAAATCTCTAGACTTAAACCCGATCGAAAATGTTTGGGGACTTATGGTGCAAAAACGGACACATCGCAATGAGAGAACAAAAGAAGCAATTGAGAGTCATTACAGAGAGATTTGGGAGACTATGCGGGGTACAGATATTTGTGAGCGACTTGTGGGATCAATAAGAAACCGATTGTTGGCAGTAATTGAATCAAATGGCGAAAATACAAGTTACTAATTGACGTATTATTAAACGTGATAACTTTATTTTATTTTAATTTCATAAATATTGTTTGTTAATACATTCTTATTAAATTCTTATTCATGACGATGAATAAGAATTTAATAACAATTTACTTTTTTTGCATACCGCCTATTTATAATTAGCTGTTCCTACTCCGCTCCCATGGATTATAGCGTGGTGTTATATGTATATCCTCGATAAATGGACTATCCAAAAAAGGTAGTAGAGCTTATTAGGTATGAAGCTCCTAGGCAGCTTGACTATTTCCAACATTTTCACTAATTATCCCCATATTTTAATCGTGGCTAACACTGTTTATTGGTGAAAATCGCATTAAAATCAATTCGTAGTTTTGGAGTTTATCGTGAAAAAAGACAGACAAACAGACGCGGCGCAGGACTGTGTTTTATAATAATTATGTAGTGATAGATTCTCGGACCAATTATCACACAGTTCGATAGACTTTATTTTAATTGATAAATAGTTCTACGTGTCTGACGTCACGCATTGATGACAACTGCCACTGTACTGATGTCAGTTGCAAGCAAAAATAGACATTATTGTTTTGTGATATGCAAACGACATTTACTCGGGCGGTTAAGACTGCGCCGAACGAAATGTGCCAAAACAAGTGGTTACAGTTAAATGAATAAAATCAACAGTTTTTGTTTAATACAAATATAAAATATACATTTACCATAACAATGAATGAGAACCAAAGTCATCGACATAGCTCAGAGAATTAGCAAGCTGAAGTGGCAGTGGGCTGGCCATATCGCGCGAAGAACCGACAACCGCTGGGGTAAGCGTGTTCTTGAGTGGAGACCGCGACTCGGCAAACGTAGTGTAGGACGCCCTCTGACCAGGTGGGATGACGATCTGCGAAAGACTGCATGCAGATGCTGGATGCGGCAAGCTGAAGACAGGGCGCTATGGCGCTCTTTGGGGGAGGGCTATGTCCAGCAGTGGACTATTATAGCCTGATGATGATGATGATGATAACAATGAATGTATTTACAATTACTCCGTGTAAAAAAAATCCACGGGTTGCACTCCTGGAGTGCCGGCAGAAGTGAAAACTTGAATATTAACGTCGTGCATTATTGATACTTTGGAATGGTTAGGGAATAATTTTGCACGAATTGCTTTAATTATCAGTATAAAAGTACTATCATTTACATACACAAACATGACAATTCTCCCTCCGTCTTACGAATTATCGATCAGGTCACGTGTCCTGACGCGAGTTTGACAATTCTCCCTCCGTCTTATGAAATTTCGATCAGGTCACGTGTCTTGACGCGAGTTTAACATTTTTTACCCATCACAAAAAGTGCACAACGCCGCTAAAGAAGTTTTCACTTCAAAACTTAAAATATATTTTCGCCTGCAAAATGACGTAAATTGGCACGAAAAATGCAAAAACGTAAGTTCGTGTTACGTGAATTTTAGATTATAACAGTAGACATCTATCCTATTTTACAGTTTAAACGAAACATAAATAGTTATATTACAATTTGTCCGTCCCAAATATTTAAGTTATTGGTTGAAAATAAAGATACATATCTATCAAAAAAGCACTTCAAATCCTCCATACAATTTTACTATAGCTGTCACGCGCCGATTTGAATATGCGCCGCACGAGCTCTGTCATTATCTGTTTTACGCTCGGCGCAGTCTTAAGCAATAATAATTTTATTGTCAAGTATACTTATAATATTCTGTGGATGTATCTATTTAAGAAATATACGCTCAGCTAATTTTGTTATACTGCTACGGTGGCGAACAGTCGACCCGCTTTACTACAAGGATGTTAGCGTAGCATATGAACGCTTGTAACACCGCAACGTACATAAAACATAAAAAGACAGTACATATTTATTATTAGAAAGAAACATAAATAAAATAACAGATACTGTTTTATATTCTATCTGCATTGCTTAATTAATATAATTGTTCGAACCTTGAAGCAGTATTTATTCATTGCAATATAAAAAGTTAAAGATTTGCGTGCGATGGTACTGGTCTCACTTATGCGCAATTATTATTCTTGGCCCATAAAAGCGTCGGCTTGCCAATGTAATTGTTATACAAACGTAGTAAAAACGCTCACATGTAAATGTGACCATTAATCTAACTATCGCATATGGTGTATTAGTATGAGTATCAATATTAATGCAGCGATACGTATCACGGCGTCGTGCAACGTGAATGTTAAAAATTTGCAATGACATTCTGCTAATTACCTTTGAGTACGGGGCGAGATTTAGATCTGTGTATGAGATACATTGCCGGTTATGTGTAATCACATTTGTTTGCCTTTTGATATTGAGGAGCGATGTATTGGTGATATGGCAAGGTGTTGGTGCTTACACGTATTTAGGAGTGCGGGTGAGCGGTATGTGCCGGTATGGTCTCACGACGGTTCCCACGGCACAGATGCCCTTATGCGCGCGCCGCATGCGCCTGCGCACAGCGCACACCACGCTAACCACTGACCACCATGTGCATATACTGATGACACTATATAGCCACGAATTTCGGGAAAAACGATAAGCATTTCGACAAGTTTTTGCTGCGAATTTTTATGCAAATGTTGTCGTATCTGATATGTTTGGTGGTCTGCATGAATACGTTTATAGTCGCACGCCTATGCCGCAAAAGGGTTAAGCAGAGGTGTATCACATACAAATTTGTGCAAGAATAGTTTTTGATGCTACGTAATAGGGGCGAAACTAATTCGTCCACGTTTCACATTTCCTGACTCCGTGCTGCAACTGAGAACTTTTCGAGAGAAAAATCCTATTTAGATCGACACGGAAATCGAATCCGAGACTTCGTCTTCATGCACAGCAGTCACATCACTACGACATAAAAACCTAATATCACTTTGCTTGACTCGGCAATCGAATACGATACTTTATGCAGTATGAGTATTCGTATTCTTTCAATAAATAATTATAATCACACTTCTGTAATATTCTCGGTACTTTGTTAAATGCTATGTGTCGGTCGAGCGCCTTAAATAATTGTATCTTATGTTTAATAGCAAATAGTACTCGGAATGAACTCACTCGTTCAAAGCACCATTTAATTGGTCATTATAAAAGTTATATTTATTTGAAAGTAATTATTTTTATGTAATAATATTAGGTTATTTGTGCGCTAGCTAACTGCCAAACAGGTGCTTTCTTTCAGTATAAGTATGAATATTCTCTATCACGCTAGTCAAATGTATACCTATTATACATGCATCAAACATGAAAACATATAGGTATGCAGTTAGTTGTCTATAAAATAATAATAATATTCTACCACATACACACAACACCATCTAGCCCAAACTAAGCATAGCTTATACTATGGGTACTAGACAATAGATAAACATGCATACATACTTTCTTGTAAATACATACATACATATTATATATAGAAACACCCAGACCAAGACAAACATCCATGTCCATGCACACAAATGTTTGATTTGTACGGGAATCCAACCCGCGACCTCAGGCGTGGCAGTCGGTTACACTAACTAATTCCGAGGCCGCCAAATGAACGATAATTTACGATTTAATCTTCTTTTAATATGCATATAGATATGAAAAATGTTGTTAGTTGTTGCCCGAGGCTTCGCTCACTCAGGTACAGTACTTTTTTTAAGGATAAAAGGTACCCTATGCTCTTTTCTAGAGCATAGCATCGTAATGTTCGGTCGAGTAGTTAAGGCGTGAAAGCGAAACAAACAGACTCACATTTGTATTTATTATAGGGATTAAATATAATGACCACCAAAAATAATACTTGCGCAGCAAAATATGCTTACTAAAATATATCATAACGAGCACCTATACGCCTCACATCACTTCATTCCGTCTCGGAAGGGTTAGGTTATGTTAGGTTCCTTCTTAAACCCACCCAAAAATAGGAGCTGTCGACTTATTTTGATCTCTTTAAATATATTTTGCTGTGCTGTGTTGGTGATCATTTACTATTTTTGACTGTTATATTTTACTATTTTTGACTGTTATATCTGGTGATAAGTTAAACATAAGTCTTTATTATATTAGTAAGGATGTAAATGCTGTGTTTTCAAACAAACCTTCAAATTGAAAATCCAGTTCTCTATTAAGCTACGGTTGTTGTTTTATACGTACACAGATTGTATATGTTTATAGCTCACTAGTTGTTACGCGTGACTTCATCCGCGTTTTTCTTTTAAAGTACCTATATATACTATTAGTTATTTCCATGTTCAATCACATCAATATCAAATTAGCGGTTTATTCGTGAAAAGACAATAAATAGGCAAATATACTCAATTGTCTTACGTTTACGAACACGTTGAAATTAAACTAGGTTCTGTTTACGAAGTTTGTCGCTGTTTATCTTAAATATATTTTTTCAGATATTTTTAAAGTTTCAATTATTAAAGTTTCGGCAGCGGTTATTTTTGCAGTTTATTATAGGTAATCATTTAATATTCAAGGAGAGCAGAACCAGGAGTGCTTACTAGTACACAAGTGTGCACATACTATGTACAAATACGGCAACAAAATTACCATATTTTCCACACATGTGTGTATTTTTCTCAGCGTTACGACACATCACGTTAAATACCGCGGCGCTGCGTCCGCGCATTCAAATGCAGCATTTATGCAAACATCGCATAATTGTGCTTCTTCAGTGAGCGAGGTGCGCAGGCGCTTGCATTAATCATTAGTTGATGCAATCAACGCAAATATTTATTGAGTAAAGACTTTTAATTAATTATGGTAACACTGTCATTGGGGTTTCGTATCTATGTCAACAGAAGTTATTTATTATAGCTGTGCTTGTTTTATTGATTTATTTTGGCTACGATAAGGATTGTAGAGAAATTAAGTAAAAGTTTCGAGGAGATTATTGAGTATGTATCTAACTGAATGTCTTTAGTAGTTAAAAACGACCTTAGATCTTACGTGATGAAAGTAAATGAAGCCAGAGATCGTGTGTCAGGATCGTAGCAAATGGAAATCCGTAGTCTTTGCCTACCCCTCTGGGAAACAGGCGTGAATCTATGTATGTATGTATGTAGATCTTACGTATATTTCCAATAATGTCTCATAGTCATAAACCGTTGATATTAATAAATAGGTTGTGTCAAAGAGGACATAAGGTCTAGACAAAAATAAATCCTAAGATAATTGACACAAGAGGCAATTTAAAAAAAATATTGATGCTATATACTTATAGTACTATGTACTTATAGTTTTACATTGCTAACATAAAGATAAAAGATATGGTAAAGAAATATTATTATTTTATGAGTGTACAGCACACTCATCACACTTGCAGTGTTTACAGTTAGATTTCTATAACAATTCATTGCGAAATTAAATTAACAACACTCCAAACATATTACAGATCAAGTTTCAGCAGTATTAAAACATATAAGTATGTCACTGATTTGTGCATAAATAAAACTAAAAAGCCTATGAACTGTGTGTGTGTGTGTGTGTGTGTGTGTGTGTGTGTGTGTGTGTGTGTGTGTGTGTGTGTGTGTGTGTGTATGTGTGTGTGTGTGTGTGTGTGTGTGTGTGTGTGTGTGTATGTATATAAATAATAGGATGCCCACCAGCATTTAAGAAAGTACGTTTTGCTACCACCGCTTTATATTTAGAATACTTAATTATTTATTTATTTTATTAACAGGTGGCTCTTGAAATTAAGTGTTTAATACACGCCTATCGCTTTTATCACCGACTAGATTTTTTCTGCAATTACGCTCACGTAAATGTTGGTTAGATTACGTTAGGCTACAGTATTTTTTCTGAATGAAAGGTACCCTATATCCTATTCTGTAACCCTGAGAACATGTATGCGAATTTTCATGATCATCAGTTGACTTGTTAAGACGTGAAAGCATATCAAACAAATAAACGCATTTATAATATTATTTAGGACTAGCTTTTGCTCGCGGTTTCGCTCGCGTTAATTTAGAATTTGACAATCAATTCGGGTTGTACTCTGCTTGTAATAATATAATTTAATCATGATTCGAAAGACACGTGGCTCCATCTATTATCATAAGAACGTTATTATTATTTCCTCGGGAACAGTATTTTTTTCGAGATGAAAGGTAGCCTATGTCCGTTTCTGTACACCTGTCAACGTATATGCCAAATTTCAGGATTATCGGTTCAGTGGTTTAGGCGTGTAAAGGTAACAAATAAACAAACTCATTTTCGCTTTTATAATATTAGTTAAGATAGGATTAGGATTAGCATTTTTAGTGTCCCTCGAATTGTGATCTGTCCACATCAATTTAAAGATAAACCAATAAAACAGTTCAGTACGGTGAATGTTATTATTATTGTAATAAAATTGTGACTGACAAACGTCAGCAATGACTTGCAGAACTATACCCTTTTTAGATTTACACCGTGTGTGAACTTTACTCCCGCTGTAATAGTGTTGACTCAGCGAACTCAGATTTGTTACTAATTTACATTGTTTTCTACTTTAACATTTTATGTTTCCATGAAAGACATACATAATAGATTTACGTTTGTATATCTAAGGAAGGGTTAGCGAATGTGTTTTTTATAGAGAGCTATATTTTAAGTCCTACGTTATTATTATGTGTCTAATATTTATTTGCTTCTGGCAATTTCCTTTCAGAATAGCAACTTCTCTAATCCGAGAATCAAAACCAAAACCTTATAATAGGTCGCAAACTTGTGCTGCCCAGTACAACTAGGTAATACATAAAATATTAATTACTGTTTTGGGATAGGTGTATTCTATTCCTAATTTAAAAGTGAGATTTCGTTCAGCTTGGCTGTGTAACTGCCTCCTCTCTAAAGAGCCACATAGGCGCCATTGTTTGAAAGGTACAGTCTAGGATTTTAGAAAAAGGCATAACAGTTTTTTTTATAATAGCCATTAAAGTGAAATTGATCTTGTACCCCCACTATCTTTCAATTTAGGTCGATTGTCATATACAACAACATCTGTATTAAATATCGCATCGACCATCATTCCGCAGTTTAATCCATGCTCTGGAAGTATTAATCTTTTCTGCTTATGATATCATAACAACTCAAAGGCAAGCTTATTGTTATTCTATTATAATGTGTTTTATAATTTTTCTTTTGTGTTTTATATGCTAAACAGCCCGTAAGAAGTAATTAACTTTATCATCTTAACAAGTGCTGTGAAATTCTGTGAGAGAAAAGTTTACCTTGTACAAAAATGTATGTATAAATAATTTAATAGGGGCGAGCCTAATTCCATCTACTCTTAACAGTACCACAATCCGTACTCCTACTAAGAAAACTTAATAAGATTTTGCCCGATCAGGGAATCGAATCCGAGACCTTATACGACAGTCCCACTATGTAGTGATTTTCCACCGAAACAGACAGTACAGTAGATTAATTAATTGACTGTTTATACAAAGCTACTCTATTAAAATTAATATTCTAGAACGAATCGAATCGTAACTTCTATTACAATCAAGCATGTCCATACTATCCTGTCCCTATGACAAAAAAAGTAACATCATAATAGATACACTACATAGAAAATTTTAAACATACAAAACCCTATTCGCAATTTAAATCCTATGTAAGTTGGTATAATGTGTTTTATGTGTGTGAGTAGTACGTGCATGTGTGTGGGCGGGCGGCGCGGCGGGCTGCACTGGGCGGGCGGCGGCGGTGGCGCCACCTGCCGTAATATCCTATTTATGAATAATGTTTTATTCTAACAGCGTGCGACCCCCCACCCCGCACACCCAACCCTCCCGCGCCTCCGTCAGACTCAGGGCTGTGGCAATATAATGCAGCGTATTGTTATTATAATAACTTTAATTTGAATATTTGCTGATTTTTACATAAAGTTATTTTTAATTTAAATGTAGACGAGATGACTGTACGGATAGTGCAGTGGTTGAAGCAGTCGCCTCGCCACTGTCAGTGTCACAACGTATGGGTTTGATTTCCATACAGGACGAAGTGTGGGAGTTGTCTTGCTATAGTAAAGTATGATTATAGTTTGATCTAGTGTTGTTGATGTGATTGCAATAAACGTACTAGATACTAAGGCCATAAGGCAGTTCTATAGTTGTCATATAAATAGTAACTCATTTCAATTTAGAGCATGACATTCACACACTCTCGCACATGTACCCCTACATGTATATGTATATCGTCATACAATACTTACGTAGCGGTATATACATATGTGTGCACCAACAGCTTCTTGATTTCGCTAGCTTTGCCAGCAATGATACACCGCTGCCGAATATATACCTATGTATGTATATATGTACTCACACCTATTCTTTTACCACTTGTTTGGATCTGACGTACCGTTCTGATCAATTTAAGATATGTAAGATAGCGTTATAATTGTAATATATTTATTCTTATCATATTCTTTATACTTTTTCATATTCTTTATACTTTTTCATCGCCACATAGTATATAATTTCCCGTTCTTGTAAGTATGTCTTCCATAACATATTCTTATCACTCTATTCTCTATTATATGGTTCGAAGACCACACATTCTTGTTATACCTGTCAATGGACTCGTCTATATACCATTATTGTTTTTTTTATTGTAGCTAATGTAATCTCTGCGTAGTGCCTACCTCGCGAAACAGGCGTATATATATATAATATGTAACGTGTATTAACGCGATCATGCATAATGTTTACCTTTTATAGGCTTGACGTTTCGACCAGGTTACACCGGCCGTGGTCACAAGCTGATCGCGTTAATACCCGTTACATATTATATACATATCATGCAAGCCATACGCCTTGCATAACTGAAAATTTGGTAACACATGTTACCAAATTTTCAGTTATTGTGTTTTGTTATGTAACCGGTGTACTGCGTTATATTGATCAAGCATTTTAAACAATTGTTGATACATCGCACATAATACTGCAAGCCGAACTAGGACCAAAGACAATCGTAATAATTACATTCATGTTAAATCAATAACAGTGTTAGGAACACCGTCAGTTTAATAGTATAAGTACATTTGTCATATTTGGCTCATTAATATTGGGAGCTTTAAGCTATGCAACTTAAAGCCGTAGAGGCGTATCTGCAAAACAATTGTTCTTCAGATACGCCTCTATGGGTTTAAGAGCGACTATATGCTTTAATTGTATAATATACTAGTTTTAACTCGCGGCTTTGCTCGCGTAAATATAGGTTACGTTAGGTTAGGTTTGCAACAGTTCTTTGTTATAGATGAAAGGTACCCTATGTCCTATTCTGTACCCCTGACAACGTGTATACAAAATTTCATGTTGATCGGTTGAGTAGTTAAGGCGTTAAAGCGTAACAGACAAACAAACTCATTTTCGCATTTATAATATTAGTAAGGATGACAAGCGGGACGTCTTTAATAGAAGTTTGCGTGTCCCGTACATATTTCAGCATCGTCATTTCTTTAAAATGTGTTCAGTATGTATAATCATAAACAATCACCTATTCAAACCCAACTTGCGCAGTATCACAGAACGTTCCCAATATAATATGTTCCATTGTCATAACACTAACATTTATCCAGCTGACTGTATGACATAGTTTCGGTTAGAACTTGAGTCGTTAGCAAATAGTTGTGAATGTTATGATGTAAGTTCAATAAGTAATTGTAAGTGTGGAATGCGTGTGTCGGTGCTGGCAGTGGAAGAGTCGTCATAAATCGCTATTGTTGCAGCCCTGCGCTCGTTATTGCTTGCTTTGTTTTTGCGCGGGGGGTGTGGGGCGGCGGGCGGGAAGGGGCCCCGGGCGACGTGTCGCGGGGCCCCGCGCCGGCTTTAATTAATGGAATAACTCCGCCGTTCGGCCCCCACACACCGCCGACACAAATCTTTAAAGTATCGCCTTTACTAACGTGTTTGCGCGATTTATGGATGCACGAACTGTTCTTCATGACGGTCCAGCCACCGACGGTATTGCCATCCGCTCCTATTCATCTTTACAAACTTGGTTTCTAATAGCCCTTCTTCGCACTGTATCAAACTTTCGTTAGCCTATAAGTACTTTTTGATGTGTCGGATGACACCCAATGACGTGACTGGCTTTAAAGTCCTGTGGGATGTTTACGAGCAGTCATGAAGTATTGCGTTCAATTTCTAGGTTGATCAAAATGTTATTGGGGTTTTGTTTAGAAAATTGTCTGCCTGGTATCTGAATGTGTCTGACAGACCCGTCAGTTCCTTTTTGTAATACACCTATGCCTACCCATTCGATGATATACAGGCTCGAGTCCCTGTATGTATGTATGTTGTAGCTGGACACTGATGAGAGATTCGATGTTTAAAAATATAACCTTATTACTTGCCCTATTAATTATAGGTAACCACCATCCTAAAAGAAGCATTGTTAGTGGTCCTCCACACAGTCTAAAACAATACCTTGATAGAGAAATTCAAGTGGTCGTGCTAAACGTTACCACACAGCACCTGTTAAATTCAAAGAGGAAAATTTCCTTACCGCGGGATAACGCGGTAGTTAGGAGCTGCGGGCGGAGGCCTGGAGGAGGGGTCTCCTCCTCTATATCACGTAAAAATAGTCGCAACTCCTTTCACGACCCGTATTCGCTCCGCACCTTACATTATTATGATTTAGTGGAACACAGTTGCAGCGCTGCAGATGCCTCCCCTCCCCGCGCCGGAGTGTGGGCTCACCCCCCGGGTGGCGGCGAGTCAGCGATGTTAGTAATAAAGCCGGCCATATTTCACACTTAGCGCGTAATGAGCGCGCGCCCAAATAATTGGATCACGTACATAACTCATTATTACCTCGCGCCTCACTTCGGCGTGCGAATGTATCATTACTTGACCCGCGCTACGCCCTCCCCGCGCCCCGCGCAGGTCGCCGCACCCCCAGCCTCCCCGGCGACTTGGAGCAAACACAATAGAAGTTTGTTAAAGGTGCAATACATAGCGCTACGGCAAGCAAGAGCACGTAGCGACAGATGCAGCGGACTGCACTCGCCGCGGCGCCACCGGCGGCTTATTTGTTTGCTCCTTGTTTGTGAACCTCCTACATGATATCAGTTATAAAATTTTATTCGAAAATTGTTATGATCAAATAGGAACATTGAAACATACGGATGAACAAACGTTGAGATGTAGCTAAGGTTTTTATGCGCACATAAATAGCTCGCGTCTACGAAGCGACCGCTAAACATGAAATGTAACGATTATTCAAACACGCAGAACCTCAGTTAATTATATTTTTTCACGGTTTTTGTGGCGGTCGTCGGTATAATTAATATGTAGATTACTTTCTATAAGTAGTGGCGAATAGTTAATCCGGTATCCGTCAGCGGCACGATACGGCGCGGCGGCGGCTCCGTCAGGCGTCCGGCATAAATCAGTCGCGCGCACGCAACCCGGGCCGCGGCCGGCAGCACCGCGCCGCGCCGGCCCGGCCGCCCGTCCCCACGCAGTGTTATTCAACTTTAACATTTACCACGCAGCCGTTAGCATATTCATGCCGAGCGAGTATAATTTCACCCTTTCTTTGTAATGAATATGGAAATGGAAGAAAGTTCTCGCGACTTAAAAACTAGTTGCTACTGTAATTGGCGTTAGTTTGATAGTTTTTGTGTCGCCCCCTGTGCCCGCGCACCGTCTTACTCGGAGCCAGTCATGCGCTCACGCACGCTCAGCCCGTGATCATTGTTTACATGCACCTCGTTGTTACAATAACTCATATAACGTGTACTTTTAAAAACAATATTCATAGAGCCGGACAATATTGAAGGTCGAATTGATAAAGATTAAAATCTTGATGCCTATCAGATTAGTTTTCTATTAGTGAAACATTGTTAATGATCTAGATTATTGGGGCAGCTATCGTAAAAAAGCAAATGTCGTATCGGTAATGACTCGCTGATAGTTATAGTTTCATGTAAAATTAGAAACATTTAGTACATTTGTTATCGACAATATCGACATTGGCTAATAACGCTGTTAAAACAACAAACACATATTCGATACTATTACAAGCCGTTTACAAGAACAGTACTACGGTTTTTTTTAACAAATAATGCATCATAACTGTCAAGTCTATTCCCAAAACAAGTCTATAGTGCTTAACAATATACTTAAAGATCAATGTCTGTGTTAAGAAATTGTCTTATGGCAGGTATATAAAATTATAACGCCGACCAAATGGTTGACCGATATTTGCTAATCCATGCACATAACTAGTACCTATGTCAATTGAGTAATAGTACTTGCTTTAGTTTATCTTATGCCAATGCAAGCTATCAATAATATACTCTTCACTGACTATTCAAATGTATTGATGGGCCTGATTTTGTTGTGCCTAACCCTCAAATGTATTACTTGGCCGCGACCTGGATCTTTGTTGTCCTGTTAGATAAATAAAAGCTTTTTTATACACACCTCTGACATTACTAGCAACAATTCTCAGAAACATTGCAACTTAGCCTTTTTTTGTGACGTAGAACCTTGTATCAAACCGCAAGTCGTAACAACAGATATTAGCTTTTGCCTTCTCGGTAAAACATATCTTCAGTAAATATTAAGTAAATAAATTAAACGGGTGGCGTAGTGGTTTAAGTGGTCGTCTTAAGCAGCCACTGCGCCGGGTGTTGTGGGTTTGAATCCCACACGGGACAAAAATTTGTGTGATCCACAAAAGGTTGTCCCGAGTCTGGATGTTCTTTGTGTCCGTTGTTAGAATCTAGTGCGGAAGTAGTCTTTTTTAAAAAAGAAAATAAAATAAAAAAATTTGGTGATCGTTTACACATACGTTCGTGGCATAACCTGAATATTCTTCAAACCAGCTCGCCTGCGGCTGTTCACTTATAACCTACTGTACCTACTATCAAATGAAGACATATATAGATTAGTCTTTGGCGATATTTTTATAAGTAAGACTGTTTACGGTGGTGGATTCGTGTGTATGTTCGCTGGTCGTTCGACCACGTTCGGCTCCGTTTGCTCGCGCTCGGCGGGGCGCGAACACAATTTACCTCATACTGGTCCCATTATCTAATTAACGTCCGATCGCAGTGACGAGTGTGGACTGGGGCTGACCGTCGCGCCGCTCAATTAATATCAATGTTTTAATTTGTTTATTTATTGGCTCAATTTGTCTGTCTACAGGCTGTGGGATCTCGTGGCACTCTGGATACGATAAGTAATTAGGAATGTATGATCTTGTTAATGTTAGGCTCAATGCATTTGTCAGCTCTAGACAGGAATGATTGCAAGTCCGATTTTCTTGCCACTTTAAAACGATTACTAGGATCGGATTATTTCTCTATTCCACATATTTCTTCCTCCTTAGCTCTGAGAATGTGGTTAAATATAGTATGGCCAGTTATTTAAACAAAACACCAGCTAGTAAGTCGTATTTATATTAGAAAGATCTTAAAGGGTTACTCGACGATTATTTAATATTCCCATCTGAGTAGGTTGTACGACTTGAATATATTGCTGTTGTCCTGGCATAAAATTGACATTTGCCAATCAGTAGTTCCACTTACCTAATCCTGACCCAATATAATGTGACTAGACAGAAATTCATAATAATTCTACGTTTGATGAGAAAATAGTGTAAGTACTAATTCACTGTAATTGGATGTGGCGTTTCACTTTTTCATAGCTGCATGATATTTTTACCATCGGGCAATTATTTAGACATAAGAATATATAACCATATAAACTTAAAAATTAAAACATTTCAAAATATAATGTCAATGCCTTAACAATTTGAAATGATTTTATTCTTATTATTATCTTATATGGTTCAGTTGTAATCCTAGGGTGGAACACTCACATTGCAGGGTATTTAAATGATAAGAATTTCGCTTAAAGATAACAGGCTATTATCAGATATTCGCTGAACTGATAATTATAATGGTGAGTAGTAGTAAAGTGACCGCGTGCGCATAGCGTCGCGTCTCGGTGAAAGCGCATCGTACGCGCGCAACCTTTGTGCGCCTGCTCATCGACCCGATACAACCCGCTTGCAAAGCAATCGAACGAAAAAGTAAAGGGTTAATTTTGACGTGCGAATAATTATATACGGACTGTGAGTGTCGACGTTTGATGGGTTAACTCCGTTAAAATGGGCACTTGGGACAACTCGGTAAGATTATATTTGGTACGTTGAACTCATTTAATCGTTGGCGAGTCAGTAGAACTGTCAAGTATCGAGTATATACTCGCAGCACTCACCTCTGACTTTTGACAAAATTATGTGCATATTAATAGTTTTATTACGCATTTAAACGGTGAAAGAATGCATCGTGATAGAACTCACTTGTCTGAGAGGTCTTTGTAATGTTATCAACAATATGCCATGTGTGACAATCCGTAGATTGACTTGAATAATCTTAACTTGTATTGTGATAGGATACTTTTGTCCATCTGTAGCTATATACAATAGGTATAGGGCTGACATAATACAATTTATATAAGGTACTATAATAATTTAACTTAAAGCTTCGATCATACTTCAAGCCTGCATATCTCCGAACGGTAAGTCTAAGATATAGTTTACCAGTAGCAGTTCTCCATGCTGATTATGAGATTTTTGCTATAGGCTTAATAAACAATCTAATTCTGACTAATATTATAAATGCTAATGGGAGTTTGTTTGTTTGTTACACTTTCACACCTTAACTACTCGACCAAACATCATAAAATTTTGTATAATCGTTATCAGGGATATTGAAAAGAACATAGGGTATCGTTCATCTAGGAAAAGGTACTGTTTTCGAGGTATAGAAAGGGGTATGCCAAGACGCCATAGTAATTCAGGCCCACAGTGCACACCTATAAAGGCTAATGATAATAATAGTAAGCAATGCCAATAATTAATTAGTATAAGAAGTGATTTACAAAAACTTGGCATTTTAAAGTTATCAAATCTCCTTATATCTCATCAATACAATTTATATTAAATATGTGCTTTATCATTTTATACATTATTTTAATTTATTAATGAGTACAATCAATTAGGAATGAAATAAAACAGAATACATTGCAGTTTTATAGCTTATAGGTAAAAGTTGTCGATATTAACCGCAATAAATAAACACTAACCGTCACAAATTGAGCAGCGATAGCTCAGTGGGGAGACCAACAGACTGCAATGCAGAGGGTCTCGGGTTCAAACCCACGTCGCGCACCTCTGACTTTCAGAAGTTACATGACTTTTCGAAATTATGAGCGTATTGATTGACAATAATTTTATTATCGCCTGATCCGTGCCTCGGAAAGCATGTTTAGCCGTTGGTCCCGGCTGCCATGATCATCTATGGCAGTCGTTATTGGGAGAGTGTCGACACAAAAGATCCCACTGGGTCGAAGTGTCGCCGGTCTGCACTGACTGGCCCCTACATAAGATAAGATAAAACCGTCACAAATGTCACAATGGAGTTGCAAAACAAGCAATGATATTGACACTTACGTTATCCGGCGTCATACTAGTTAGAGATGGTGTTGCCATAATAAACACAAAACCTCGATACACCGATCAAAGTAATCTTCCAAAGATAAAAATAATAATAATTATTAGTTTTGTATTACTATTGTGTAAAAAAATAAATTAACGATTAAAATAATAATTATATAATATAGCAATGGTAAATTACTATTTCGATTAATTACCTGTCAACATATTTTGTGTAAAAGCAATATTTTCACGTTGCAACTTGCATCTTCAATTACATAGTTAAGTTGTTTTCTTGTTTAATATTTTCAAAAATATTACCGACTTGTACAGAATAATAAATACAAGGAAGAACTAGGATAAATATTAATATATTTTTTAGTTTAGCCAATTTCTTGTGCACCTCTGGGCCTAACACTTGTCAGCCTCGATGGCGTAGTGGTTAGTGTAACCGACTGCCACGCATGAGGTCGCGGGTTCGATTCCCGCACAAGTCAAACATTTGTGTGCATGAACATGAATGTTTGTCTTGGTCTGGGTGTTTCTATGTATAATATGTATGTATTTACAAAAAAAAAGTATATATGTATGTTTATCCATTGTCTAGTATCCATAGTACAAGCCCTGCTTAGTTTGGGCTAGATGGTGTTGTGTGTATGTGGTAGAATATTATTATTATTAACACTGGCATGCCCCTTTATTTACAAAATCTAGATGATTGCGAACAAAACTGTGAGCAAAATCTAGTAATAATAAAACAAAGTATAATGTTTGATATATGAATCTATCAAAGTGCTATGAGAGTCAACCCTTTGTTGTATATATCGGAATAATATTACTTGTTTAACGATGTTATCTTTAGCAAGTTTAATAGCTCAAGTTATTTAAACACAAGGATACTCAACTACAATTGATTAAGACGCCGTTGACCTTTCTTAAACTATAAAATTCGATACAGGATAATAGAGTCGTTATTTAATAAGGTGTAAAAATTACAAAGAAAATTATTTTAAATTGACTTGATATTTGCAATAATAACCATTTCACCGACAGTTACTTTCTTCCAATTGCACTTCAAAGTTCAAGTTCAAGGAGAAATGGTGTAAAAAATGTGTAGCGGCCAGGAGACCGCGAGTACCGTTAGCGCCAGGGGCGAGCGGGCCGCGCCGTACCGCGTCTCGCTGACATTTAGTGCGCGCGCGCACCACCTGCGCATACGCTGGCACGATGCGCATCGCGCACTGTTTCGGCGCATCGCGATAAACGCCGCGCTCACGATAAGTCTATTAATGAACTATTAAACGCGTCGCTCGCCTGAATATTTACTATTATTTAGCGCAACTTTATAAAATATAACCGACATTTTTATGCGGCGACATTGCAGCCTCGTTAATTCTTACTAGCTGATAGCGATCGCGCTCCACTTGAATTATAGTTTGATACTGCAGTCAAATGTCTCGCCCCTACAATATTCTATCTACATTATTTAAAAAGCCACATCACCCTTTGTTCGTCTGTTTAGTTACAAAGTTTAAAGAGCAGACCACTCTGTGTAATTTACGTTTAATGGACGCCACCATCAGTTAAAGAATTTATTTAATATAAAAATCTTATCGGTAGCCTGCGGGGCACGCGCGTGCGCCGATGGCCTATAGTTTATTTTTAATAATAGTTAATTTTCTTTATTGCAATTTATTAGGGAGCTCACAGATAGATAGAGCGGCCTCCCGCGCACCGGGGCTCTAATTGAAGGTGGAATCAATAAGTCAGTCGCGGTGTATCGGCAATAATGATCGCGAGTTATGCCGCGCCCGCGCCGCCCGCGCCGATCCGCGATACCGGCCGGTCACGACGCGGTAACGGCCCGCAACACGCCGATACCTGAAAATTATGAAAATGTACACATATTTATCTAGATATCTGGACCTGTTTCACGCTATGCAATACCATCCAATATTAGCGATAAGGGGTTATGTCTCATATCACCGTGGGAACGTTGTATGTTAGTTGGCTCAGAGCGAAAAACAGAAAGTAACTGTACTTAATAAACGACTGACCGACGAGCTGTGACGGGTGTACACGGCGCCTTGTTTAACCTTACGCTGTCTCTACGTGCTTAGTTTATTCTTATTGACATGTACCACGCCATGAGTAGACAGTAGTGTAACTTCACTCACATTTCAGCAACTAAATATACAGTTGACAGTAATCGTAAACGCAAAATTTGAACCGGAATTGACTACCTGTGTATATTACATGGTATAAATAGTATTTTTTTCGTGTGTTCAATCTCCAATTTTACTGTTTTATCGTATTGTTTTTAAGGATAGATTCGGGACTAGTAGCTGTATCTGGCCAGTATTATTTGATTATAAAATTATAATGTAGGTTTTATTAAAATTGTTATTCACAATAAATCGTTCACTGTGTTGATTATATCTACTTTCAACTACACAAAACGACTTCCTTATTATATTGATAACGATCTTGTAAAATGCATATAAATAAAAAGTTCCTTTTCATATAAACAAGGTGGCGATACTAAGCGGTTAACACAATCTACGAACGCTTGCAACACTAAGAGTAAGATTCACGCGATTCCACTATTTAAACAAGTAGCACCATGCTACCAACGCATGGGAAAACGATTATTGAAGTCTGGTAACATTCCTCACCCCAAAAACACAAGGTATACAATATATACATACAAGGTTGTCTTGTTACAATTATCTGTAAAGTAGAAGTTCCTTTTGTACGGAGATCGAACCTGGGAATAGTGATAGAGATATTGCACGAATGGCGCGGTAGTATAAGCGACTTCTCGAGTACCGAGTCTTCTGAATTATGATATAATAATAACAGTTCGTTTATAAACTGATCCACTGCGGGGCAGGGGCTTCTTCTCATTGTGAGAAGGGTCCGGTCGTAGTTAAACCACGCTGGTCCAATGCAGGTTGGTAGACCACACATCTTTGAGATCATTATGTAGAAATCTCAGCAATTTAATAATTTCCTTCTGACCTGTTGTAGGTTCAATCACCACAAATTTTGCGTGGTCCAAAACTTGTTTCAAGTCTGGGTGTTCATTGTGTCCGTTTTCTCAATGTTTGTAAAGTTTGTCGCGATAGAGGAATTATTCCTAGAGGAGTTGTCTGTTAATTGTGAAATGGGGAACTAGCACTGTTCGTTTATAAACTGAAAGAGAATACTCAACTCTCTTGTACGGAGGTACAATCTGCAGATGCTGATTGCACCCTTTCAGAGAGACGAGTACTCTCTCTCTTCGAGTTCTAGGCTCCGTGTAGCTACTTACAAGATAAAACTTAACCTATACCTAATCCTAACTAATATTATAAATGCGAAAATGAGTTTGTTTGTTTGTTACGCTTTCACGCCTTATCTACTCAACCGATCAACATGAAATTTTGTATACACGTTGTCAGGGGTACAGAATAGGACATAGGGTACCTTTCATCCAGAAAAAATCAAACCTAACCTAACCTAACCTACATTTATGCGAGCGAAGCCGCGGGTGACAACTAGTATGTTCATAAAATCACTTCGAGCTTTTTTATTGTTGCTAGTGAGCAGACGAGCCAATGACCACTAGGGACTTTATCACTATATCTTATCGTCGTATTGTCTTTACTTGTGCGAGAATACAGAAAGCAGCACATTACGCATTCGCGTATAACTAGGTTAGGTTAGGTGTAATTGTACTTTTTTTAAATAAAATATTGCCTATGTTACTCGGTGTTAACATAGCTTTTTAATGGTGAAATAATTTTTACCATCGGTAGAGTAGATTACTAACAAAAAATCAAATCTTTCCTCTTTATAATTAGTATAGATAATCCCGCATAATCCACACTGTTTGCAAACAAGCAAACTGTCTGGCTGGTGGTAAGCAGTTACTGTAGCCCATATGAAGAAGAAGGGTTAGGGGGCAACAGAAAAAAGGAAGGTAGGATATGCCAGGAGCCTTCAGCGTCCTGCGAAACAAAAGGTATTTTTAACCTACCCTAAAAAATTTATTATTGCACTTGTCATTTTACAGTATTACAATCAATCGATGTATTTTGTAATTGAAATTGAACCCGGGCCGTTCATTCATAATTTATACTAATTGCCTTTTGAGATTACTATTCGCCATTTTTATGTATGCACATAAATTAAATATTGATTGCCTATAAAGATAATGACATGCCAAATGCAAATTAAAACAATACCAATGATAGTCAATTGCATTGTTTAATGTTATCTGCCTTTAATGAATATTCAATACCTACTTAAGTTGAAATATGCTTGATATTACAAACCTTCTACGGTATAAAGATGGCTTGAATATAGGTAATTAGCAAGGCATAGTCTTGGTTAAATTAGTATAATTATTTCCTTGGGTATCGCCGTCAGTCTCACTGGTCTAAGCAGATTCGATAAAGCCTCAGTTTTTCTACGTAGCAGCTGAAATCTGATCACTGTAACCGAATTGAGTTCAAAATATTTTTGTGGAATAAAAATAGAAATTGCCTGCACTGCGAATAATTCTTTACTAATATTCTAATAACGGACCCTGATTCGGAACAACTACATATTCGTGGATCAGACAAAATTTGTCCTATCTGGGGATTGAATCCACAACAGTCGGCTTACTGGCAGTGGCGAGTCCACAATCTAAACCAGCACGCCATGCGTCCAACAAATATGTTTCCGTGGGATTCAAACTGGTACTAGGGTAGAATATAAAATTTTGTAGATACTTAAGTCCCATATCGTCTAACATAAAAGTCTATGTCAGTGCAGACCGGCGACACTTCGAACCAGTGGGATCTTTTGTGTCGACACTCTCCCAATAACGACTGCCATAGATGTTCATGGCAGCCGGGACCAACGGCTTAACGTGCTCTCCGAGGCACGGAGCAGGCGATAATTGTCAATCAATACGCACATAATTTCGAAAAGTCATATAACTTCTGAAAGTCAGAGGTACGCGACGTGGGTTCGAACCCGAGACTCTCTGCATTGCAGTCTGTTGGTCTCCCCACTGAGCTATCGCTGCTCTTCACACAGTCTTTACAAACATATAAGCCATGTACAAAAATCACGTAGACTCAGAATGACGATTCCTGGATTGCAAAGAATTTAGTGCGTAATAGCGAACGAACTCATAACATTTACATTGGTAGTGGCGGCAATAAAATCACTGTCCTCTCAATAAAACAACCTGCAATTTGTTATAAGCAATTATATAGGGCGCGCTACCTTCTATAATTGTCGCAATGAGCTAAATTATAATAAAACTAAGGTTTGAGTCAGAATCCGGCCACAAATAGCGGTGAACGTTGCCCTTTTGAATAAACACCCGTGACAGCTCAGACAGAGATAGACTGTTTACGCATACTGCAATTTATTGCCCGAACAGTTCAATTATACTGTCTAGAAAATAAATACAGTGTGGTATATTTTATAGCCTGGATGACCATGTTATTGCTACACAGTGTATGTAAATAATATGCGAAATACAAATATTCTCACGTTCTTTTTCCACATTATGCAATGCTACATGTCAAGTATAAAGTATTATGCAACTTAGACATGGCTGCTCACGCCTCGTAAATTGTACCTAACATTATACAAAAGGCCTTAAAAGGTATATATTTCCTTTAGAGAAGTGAAGGCGCGTTGACAATGAGCAAGGTATCTAATTTTATACTCACTGATAAGTGATAACTAAGTAATTTATACCGCCTTATGAATAATAATTTCAATTACATGATCAAAGGATAGTGACAATCACTTCCAGAAATAAAGTATAATAAGGTAAATTAATTCACTTTTAAGAGGAATCTAGAGTAATAATATAAAGATTTTATACTCGTGTTGAGTTTTATGTAGGGTATAATCTTTGGAAATTATGAACCAATTCAAAATTCTTTCATGATAAAAGCTTCTTTATAATGGATACTTTAAATGACATATAAATATATGTTACCTACCTACTTTAGTTTATATAATATAGTTTACCCTCATTTTTATTATGTACCTTTAGTTTTAATATTAATAGTACACATGTATGTTAAATGTATAATTTACGGAACGAAACTAACGTCTAAGACACAGGCTCGGCCTAGTTTAGACGTTAGGGTACATTGATTATTGTGTACATACAGTTATTGTATTGTAGGTTAAGAAGTTGTATGTATGTATGTATTGTCATCTATTTGGTATCAATAAAGAAATTATTATTATTATTATATTACGCGAGTAAGAATGTCACAATTGTTTATGAACCAGATACCTACTTATAATATAATTAGATAAGTACCTAATATCGCTGGATAACACTGGTGAGCCAATTTTGCATAGTCGTGATAGTGGTCGTACTCGGTCAACGGGTAACAATAGGATAACTACAGAAATGAGCGCACTGAAGAGTTCTCTGGTTATTATTAAGAGCGTTTACACCCTTTGGCTTGTTCCAAATAGCCAATAAATAAATTACATTAAAAACCTTAAAATAAGACACTCATTTGCGACGTTGCCGTTTAGAACAGGCCGTAAGGCGTAAACGGGCTTAAGAAATTTAAATAAAATATTGGGTCCATTCCTATAAGATTGTCGTGTATATGTACCTTCAAACCTTCGTGATACCTATGCAAAATATAATGCTTATTTCGAAAAATATTTTAATTTCGCTATTAATATATCGAATCAAATTTGTATTCAATGTTAGATCGTTTACCAGATTTACCATTAAAAATATTTATGAAATACTTTGTTTGAAAATTTTAACTTTTCTTACAATTTTCCTTACATACAACAGCAATTTAGGAAAAGATTAAATAGCCTATGTAAATGAAAAGAGATGCTAGTATGGATTTGATTATTACAAATAAATTAATGTTTGTAGTGGGACCTCGACATGGACTTTGGAAACGCAAACGACTCATTAATCCATGCCATAAGTTTGCGATTATATTGCGGCAGACGCAACATATTAGCTCCAAAGCGTGAATTCCTGGATCCAAGTCCCGAGCCGGCCAAAGATTTTTCTGTCGGGCCTATTTTTCTGTTAGGAATTTCTTAGTAGCAGCACAGACCCCAGTAGTCTGCCCGATAGTAGGTTTGACTTTTAGAGTTCGAAAAAACTCTTATACAACAGCTTTGTCCGTCCGTCTGTTATACAACTTTCAAGTATAGAACCGTAAGAGCTAGAGACTCGCGGTCAACGCCATTCGACTCAGCATAGTCGATATACCCCGAAATGACTATGACCTTTGACCTCTGACGTCAACGGTCACGTGATACCATTCTTACGAACTCTAAGATTTACGGCAATTCATTGCCGTTTCTTACTTGTTATTATGTGGAATCGAAAAATATAACAGGCGAAATGTGAACGTAATACTTCTCCGGGTACCAAGTAAGTATATGTTATTGAATCACAAAAACAGTTTGCATTTTTTCCACAACACGCACGAATATAAAAAACGCCTTAGTGTACTAAATAATAATATAGTATACATGTCACTTGGTGTTAAAGTTCTAAAAGTCTTTACCATTTAGCAAGAATAAAGAAAACGATGCATTTAAACACTAATTGGTAAATTTTTGCTTTACCAAGGCGTTAAACTTGACAGCGATGCGAAAACCATCAGACTTGGCTGTAATACAAAATAAAAAAGATCTTAACCGTTTAGCAAGAAATAAGAAAACAATGCATTTAAATACTATTTTTTTCATTATATGTTTCCATAGTCAGTGTGCTTGACAGTTATGTAAAAACTTATCAAACTTGACTGCAATACAAAAACAAAATCTTTACCGTTTAGCAAGAACCAAGAAAACAATGGAATTAAACTCTAATAGTTAAATTTTGCTTAGCCATATTGGTAAACAATTCGACGATATATCTGTTAAATCGCAACAAAATTCAATTCTACGTGTCGTCAGTATTTTTTAAATAAATCGTTCTAGATTACGAACCAAATCTATGGCTATTCTACAGATATACCGAAGGAGTAGACAAATAGGCAAGTATTATACCCACATACCACGTTAGGGAGCCACTATGTGTTATTGTATTCAAAAGTTTTCAACAAATATCTAAGTCACTTTGGCCGATCTGAGAATCAAAACTGAGACTTCATACAAACCAGTCGCATATATTACCGTTACGCCGGGGAGTACTTATATTCGGGTGTTATTTAAATGGTTAGCATAGTATTCGTATTTTTGTGAGCAGAAAAATATAATCTGTGAGCAGAAATAGCTAATTGATCAGCAACTCATGGCCAGCAAACTTTAAAGAGATCAAACTAAGTCGCCTTTTTGGGTGGGTTTAAAAAAAGGAACCTAACATACCTAACCTAACACTTCCTAGACGGAATGCAGTGATTTGAGACGTATAGATGCTCGTTATACTGTGCAATATTTGCTGTCCAATTAGTATTTTTGATGATCATTATATTTAATCCCCTTATATTCTATAATTGTTTTATTAATCAATTAATGTCTGAACTCATTAATTATGCAAACTAGACATTTATCCAATGAGAGTTATCCATTTTCGACTAATATAAAGCCAACTGCATCTCACCGTATGCTGTTTAATTAAATATGACATTAACTACGATCATAATTACTATGACGTAGTGCGCCTGCGCGTCGCGATTTGTATCTGGCACGAGCGGCTGACGTACGGGCTGCGCGCGCGCACCCATCATCGCGGTGATCACGAGATAGTGCGTTGGTAACATAAATAATAGAAAGACCACCCTCGTGTAATTTATCAAGTAATTATACATTCTTGTATTTTCAGCTTGCGTGTCGCTTTCAGACAAAATGCATAATAATATTTATAATTACCGCTATTTTTAATTATTATAAACATAATTAATTATAATAAATAATGATCAGCGAGTTAACTAAACACGCCGATCTTATTATCTCTGATTAATACTCATATTGTAATTTTTTAATGAGTATAAAATTATCATCTCACTGTATGAGTTACTAATTGTCTAGTAATTTTATATGTAAATATATATCCGAGTTTCCGTGTAGGCGATTGTATCAGCGATTAACCGCTCTTGTTCTTATAATAATTGATTCAAATAGTGCTGTAGATAATAAATCCCCCGTACATACTCAAATGTCAACTGGTCGCATCTGTATTCAAAAGTGATAAATATTAAAAAAAATTATGATATAGAAATTTATATAATAAAATATTAATTATATTTTAACGGCTTTTTTAATCGCTCTTTCATGTTTATATTGGTTGGTCTTTCTAGTGATGTAGCAGAAGAATGAGTTTTTATATTCGAACGTAATAACGGCGCGCGGCGTAGCTTGTAAGATTAAATTTATTTGCATAAATTACACTTTACCTTATGCAAACGGAAATTAAAAGTATGTTTGTGTGTAGTACATTGTTGCATACTAAATATTTGTGAAATACTTCTTAAAGAAAATATTCTAACTAAAAGTGTAAAATAATATTTTTGCGAATACAAAATGGCAGTTTGGATGAGACAAGATATTGAGAGGAAATCCCTCAGGATAGATATTTGAATTTTTTATTCCTTCTGAATATATAGCTTACTTAAGAAGAAACCTACAAACAACTGCTTCCACCAGACTTATTGTAGTACATTTTGTCCCAAAAATCTTTGTCCATTTTATATTTAATTAGTTGTTGAAGTATCGGAACACAGGAACATTGGAACATATCGTGAAGCTTACGTCACGGTACACGAGTCTTTTTATCCTGATTGGATGGGTGTTCCCTCGGGACATCGACGAAATATTATTTTTGTTCGAAACATGGCTGAAACTTTGTATTGCTATTATATTAAACACTAGGAAATTACAACGCCATCGGTAGAACGTGTCGCCATCGAAATATAGTAAGCTTTGTTTTGCTTTCCTTTGTATTTTAACTACTTGAATGGTTTGGACGTTGATCTATTTGTGTGATGAGTGTTTAGAGTGTGCATATGTTCGAGATTTCAATGTTTGCTTACTCATTTCTGTTACATAATGAAATAGGCAGAGACAACAAAATTCTACTTGCAACGATCCTGACATTGCTCTACAGCTTAATCCACTCATCACAGTTTAAATGCCCGTTTATCGGTGGTAGGTACTCTAAAACGACAACCTTACAGTATAGTTCTATAACGTTCGCTTAGGTCTTTCTTTCCAATATCTATTGTCTGTACGAGTGTCTTATTGTATTACTCGACTTCTTCATCTACAGTCGCCAGATTTAACGCAAGCATATATCTAGAAACTTTTTCTTAAAGAAATCCTACCTACATTATGTAAAGTGTACGATTTCGGTAGTTACTTTAAAATATCATTGTATAGGTAGGTATTTGCCCAACAAATACGAGAAGCTTTGCATGCAATCTGCTAAACTTATTTCCCATACAGGTACGTAACTAACAAAAAATGAATAATGGGTAATCGCTCGTTCACTTACCGTCCAGACGGATTCGCAGACATGTTGCACACGATTTATTGAACTGTTCATTTTTGCACGTTATTAAACGTTTTTCTCGTACGCTCTGAAGTTGGCGGCGAAAGTCATACGAGCGAGCATGATGCGCTGAATTCATTTAGCTAATTGAATAGATCGTACGTACGATTAGACGACAAAAAGCTTCAGTACAAGATGACATGTGAAATTAAACAATGCTGTATTATAAATTCATATGAAGTGGTGAAGTAGGTACAGGTAGTGAGGTAGATAATCTGTTGAATTTTCCATGCGCGTTCGCGTCGTGTGCGCATAAAAAAGCGGTCGTCGGTGAATCCGCGCTCGTTACATAATCAGACGATCTGATGTCGTCGCCAAGCGAGGAGCCGCTAATATGACGCTCTTGAAAATCCTAAGCCCTGCATTTAGGAAGAGGCCGGTATAGCCTGTATTAATACCCGACTTATTCATTACTACGTTGTCGGTTATCTTGGAAACAAGACACAAACCACCTGACATTAGCCGCTTTCTATTAAAAGGCAACTTGTGATTTTACATAGTTTGATTTGATTATTTGTTGTCAGTTCTGCGCATAATAAAACTGATACTGTTACGATGGCAGCAAGAGATCACGACTCTTATCAGAACAGTGCTATCTTAAAGGGCTTTAGAAACTTCACTACTTGCAACACAAGGCTATTATTATTATTATATGGGGATTGTTATACTCGGCTGTAAGCCGGCGTTTTTATGGTTACGGGTTGACACCATACTGTTATTATTATTATTTGGCTTATAGGTAAGATACGCTTCTCCAATAGAGCTACTCCAAATTTTTACAAAGGTTTCACGCTGGTATGTGCAATACACGCTTTTATTTATATACATTTGTAGTTTGTACTGTTTGTGGCTTAGTAAGTTTTCCTTTGCATTCATCCAACAATAGGGCGTTTATTAATTGACAAAGGTAAAGGTCAGTCTAAGATCTGATGGACAGTCTGACTTTGTTTTTAGTTACTTATGATGTGAAGCTAGAAATAAAGTGGTTACTGACTTAGCTAACAGTTTACCTGCAAAAATTTTGTAAGATTACTGCTTAAAGGTTAATGATGATCATATGATGATGATGCTAACATGTCATTGCTCATTTAACCTACCTAAGATATCGATACAAGTACTATAGAGTTCCTATCTATCTGTAGTAGGTCACATATTAATAATAATGTTTATTGCTCCTCAAGAATAAAAATAATGATTTTGCAAAGATATACTTATATCTAAATCAATACAAGTACATGCGTATCAAAATAAAACAATATATGAGAAATAAGAGGAATAAGGAGCAGCGATAGCCTATTGGGAAACCGTTGGATTGCCACACAGAGGTCTCGAGTTCGATCCCAAGACGCGCATCTCTGACTTTTCGAAGTTATGTGCGTACATAATAGTTAATTATTGCTTGCTTTAACTGTGGCGGAAAACATCGTGAGAAAACCTGCATGTCTAAGAGTTCTCAATAATGTTCTCAAAGATATGTGAAGTCTGCCAACCCACAGTGGGCCAGTGTGGTGGACTATGAACTAACCCTTCTCACACTGAGAAAAGGCCCGTGCCCAGCAATGGGACAGACAGGGCTGATATTATTTATGAGAAATAGGGTAGTGGCCTAGGTTTGATGTTTTACATTATTTTACACACAAGGGCGATCTTTTTGGGCAAACAGTATTAAAATTGGTTGCAAAATATGAGACGAATTAATATTTCAAATTTGGATATTAGGAAAGGTGGGTTTGTTGAGAGAATATCTCGCTATCGCCCTCGAACAGCGGCAATTCAATAGCATTTACGTCATAGTTTGTATGGTGCATCTTTTTCCTGTCATTTGTCAATTACTCCTATCTACTACCTACCAGATTTGAAAAATTGTACCTTTATTAATTTTTGAGTAGATTTCAATAATTATTTCTTTATTGGAGATTAAATAATAATAAAATGTGTGTATTACAAATCACGAGGTTACTCTGAAAATAAAAAATATCATAGGTTTTTAAGCGGTACTGGTATCTAAGAACTATATGTATATATAGGAGACATTTAACTCGAGTCGAAATTCAGCTTTAAGTCTGTTTCTAGATAGTTCAAATAAAAACGTCAGGCAACAAAAAAGCCATATGCAAAAAGGAAAGAAAGAAAGAAAACGCATACGATTTTATCGTACGGTTTATGCATAAACTGCAAAAACTGATAAATTAAGTGAAGTTATGATCTATCTGTTCGTTGTCAAGCGGCTATTGTAACGATGATATATGTTAGGGTGAAGAAATTATTGCAATTGTACTTGCTATACTAGTACGTAGGAACATGTACCGCACCGGTAATTGTGTGAGGAGTAGACCGGTTTGAACGGATGTTATGTTGTTATGACTGCAAAAGCTTTGTAAACAAATTATATATACATGTTTCTGCTACTGGAACTATTCTTCTATTAGGTACATTCTTTGAAAATATATGTCTTGCAGTAAGAATAGCTTATCGTAATAGCTTCACAAACATTGAAGCAACGGACAACGCAGACTTTAGTGTGCCACATGAATTATGGTCCCATGAAAGGGTCCAACTAGAAACCGTAATATACATATTAGTGTAGACTCTTCTTCTCTTTAGCCTTTATTATTCCCAAGTCACTTGGGGTGGGCTTTCTAGTCTAACCGGATTTGACTGGATATCAGTTTTTACACGGAGCGACTGCCATCTGACCTCCGCCACCCGAAGGCTAACGATACCCTAAAGCTAGACCAGTGTCAGGATATTAGAGGGCACTGACTTCCCAATAACGACTGACATAGATGTTCATGGCAGCCGGGACCGACGGCTTAACGTGCTCTCTGAGGCACGGAGCAGGCGAATATTGTCAATCAATACGCACATAATTTCGAAAAGTCATATAACTTCCGAAATTCAGAGGTGCGCGACATGGCTTCGAACCCGAGACCCTCTGCATTGCAGCCTGTTGGTCTCCCCACTGAGCTATCGCTGCTTGGCTTTGTATCATACATGTTTTAAAGACAATTGCCGCACCAGTAAATCATCTAAGAAAGATACTGTTCCCGAGGTAAAGCTAATATATAATAAATGAAAACAGAGGAAAAAAATGTAAAGAAATTTTGATTGATTGGCCGTACTAATTCCGATGGTATGTACCTTTCTATTCCCCTGACTACACGTATAAGAAATTTCATGATGATCGGTTGAGTAGTTAAGCAAAGCGTAACAAACAAACACACATTGTCTTAATAACATTAATTAGGATACAAGTTACGATTAGGATAATCGCCACATTAGAAATCAATCCTGTGTTACAGTGTCTATTTAATTTGCTGTAGGTAGTCACCAGTTCAAAAAGGGAAATAATTAAAACCTGTGACACTCTAATTGACAGTGACTACGCAAACAGTAACCTACTACCTGATTCGTCGAGTCAAGGGTAAGACCGTAGCCAAATATGGCTACATGTGGGGGTCATAGTGGCAGTGATTGCGCACCATGCGACATATTATTGTCCCTGGCGAGGCGCAAAAAAGCGCGTCCATTCATATGCACGGGGAGGAGTGCGGTCAGTTTTTGCGCGGCCGGACGTTCCCCGCGTTTTATTTGTAAATTGGGCGCGCGGCGCGGTGCGGACCGACGCGGTGCGGAGCGGAGCGGTGCGGTAACGAGGCCGCGTCATTCAAATGCGCGACTAGTTTTTGTAGAGGCGCATAATTGAATACGAATGCGTACTCGGAACGAATCTAATGCGCGGGATGAGAAATAATGAGCGTTGTTTATACAGGCGCGTCGCCTTCGCCCGACCGCAGGCAACCTGCACGCAGATCTGTGTAGAATGCCCACACGAGCTTGTACGAAGCCAATAATTAGGAGGGCGAAACTAATTAGTTGTCGCGTTATGGGCGAGTGTAATTAACGCGCGACCGTCGCGTCACATTGATAAGAAATGGCCCACGTTTGATTGTCGGCCTTACTCGGCGCGTCGTCGATAACCGTGCCTTTTAAGTGATTGACACTAGTGTTTATGGTTAGATTAGCATATCGTCATGGACCGGCCATTATTGATATCACGTTCATGGTAGTGACTTTATGTATACTGGAGCAGTCAGTGAGGTGACAAGAAGTTGATTAACATCATAACTGTATATAAAGTGATAGCAATCCAATGGTTTGTGATCGAAAGGTTATTGATTCGACTACTATGACTTTACCTATGTGAAGGCAATCTTCTCACAAATGATATGACATAGTTTTTTATTTATTTTTTTATACTGCTATGGTGGCAAACAAGCATACGGCCCACCTGATGGTAAGTGGTCACCGTAGCCTATGGACGCCTGCAATACCAGATACATCACTTGCGCGTTGCCGACCCTTTAGGAAAAAAAAGGAAGTGGGTAGGAAAAGGAACGGGAAGGGAGAAAGAGGGTGATTGGGCCTTCGGCACTCTCACTCACCGAACGAAACACATTAGTAGGAATACTGCTATTTCACGTCGATATTCTGTGAGAGGTTAGTCCTTCCCCGGTCGAGCCGGCCCATTCATGCTGAAATCAGCGAGGCTCTAGTTGCGAAAATACTAATAAAGGCGGTAGTTTTTGACTGCATCGTTGGTAGCATCAGTTTCTGGTTCGTTGTAAGATCCCAGGTTCAATTCTCAACACGGTGAAGAGTTCTTGTTTTTTTACACGCCTTTCTATGCCATCTGCACCATTCATATGACGGAACATTTAACGAAAAGGACGGCAGAGGTGAAAGCAAGGCAATTTATAGTGAATTCATAAAGTCAAAAAAGCCGGCCAATATGATAATAATACATACCCGTTTTGTAAGTGAAAACTTCTTTAGGCGCGTTGTGCACTTCTTGGGTGAACAAAAATCATAGAACTCGCGTCATCGTCACGCTTCGTCATCGTCTACTTCCACGTTTTCCATTTTTGAATATTAAGAATATCCCAGAAATGGTGCGTCCTACGCAAAAAATAACGAAATTTTTACCAATTTAATAACCTCTAAGAGAGTATCAGAAATCCGACGAACCCTTTTTTTTTGTTTATGAAGAAGTGTTTACGATCAAGGATTAAAGTTTTCACTTCTATCGGCAGTCCCCAAAGACAGCCCCAATTTTTTTTTAGGATTGTATACTAGCCACTTTGTTTAGAAAGCACTAATATTCTTGTGTTAGGAGTGAGCTCACGTCAGTAGCGTATGACCTCTCTATCGCAGTACCTTATCCATTTGGCAAATGCCGCATAAAAAAACGTTATTACAGATTTCTAGTATGTTATTATTTGACTACAATATATTGTTTAGAAGGCAAGCCTACGCAAATACAATCATAGCGTATTGGAAATAATAAAGTTTACTCAGTTATATTACAACCCGTCCTCCGGGAGCTCACTGCTAAATTATACTTCGAAGCCAGCATGAATAAATAATAACAGGGTTATACCTACCGTGAGCCCACTGGGTGCAAAGTTTGTTTTTTTTTTTTTTTTTTTATTTTTATTTTGCTCTTCAAAATGACCACACTCCACCTGATGGTAAGCAGTCGTGTGGTCTAAGAGCAGTGGCCTCCACATCGCCCCCACAGTAGCCGAGGCGATGTTGAGGTCTCTACTTTGACGGCCTGAGAAGATGCTTTTTCACGCCCCGCTTAAAGAACCCAGGATTGAAGGAAGAAGGAAACACGTGCCTTGGTAGAGAATTCCATGCCTTGGTCGTTCGGCAGAGATATGAGGACCCAAACTTTTTGGTACGCGCTCTAATCGACTCTACCGTGTAAGGATGGCATCTGAGCCCAGCACGCGTTGTTCTGGATAGGAAAGGGGAGGGCGGGATAAGGTGGAATAACTCTTCAGAGCACTCCCCGTGGTATATTCTGTAGAAACATGCCAATGAGGCAATGTCTCTACGGAGTTGCAGAGGTTCCAGTGAACTCGTGACCTCTGGATCTCCGATGATACGGACAGCCCGCCGCTGTAACCGGTCGAGAGCGTCCAGCAAGTACTGCGCGGAGCCATCCCAAAGATGAGAACAGTACTCCACGCAAGGGCGCACTTGTGCCTTATACAATAGGCACAGTTGCCCAGGCGTGAAGAACCGCCTCACCCTGTTCAGAACTCCGAGTTTTCGCGAAGCTTGCTTAATGACGCTCTCGATATAGGTTTTCTGATTAAGGGAGCGGCAAATATCCATACCTAAGATGGAGAGACTGTCACGTATCACCAGTGGAGTGTTCTTCAGAGAAGGGAGGGGAAGGAACGGAGACTTTTTTGTAGAGAACGCGCATGCCTGGGTCTTCCTGGCGTTGAACTCGACCAAGTTCTTGGCACCCCATTCATAGATGCGGTCCAAGGTCCGGTCAAGTTCAACGACAAGATTCTGCCTTTTCCCCTCAACCTCAGCCTGTTTGGCCCCAGGATGTCCGAGATATCGCCCATGCACGGTACTGCTTACGTACGGTTTCTAGCTATGTGACACCACCCTAACATTATAGAGCATCCGCAAATAACAATAAGTCGTTAAATTTTAATTAGCTTAGAATCATGTCCCTTTTATTAAAAAAAACATTTACTTCTGTTGAATAAAGTATTGCCAATAGGAACAAATGAGCCGTCTTGCCTGGTAAAGTAAGTTGTACCCTTACTTTTAATGGTAAGACGAGCAATGTTACTGCATTTCGTCTGGCGAGTAAGAATTTCGAATTTCGAAGGTTCAGATACCAACTTCTTCAATTCCTTTACTAACATTCTATTTTTAATTCCTTATGCTTAGAGTTGGTAAGGCGGGAGTATTACAAGCACCTGCAGGCTTTGGTAGTCGCTTACTATTAGGAGGACTGAGCACGTAACAGATTGGTAGTACCTACCTATATTAAAATTTATACAAGGTGGTAGATATACGGTCAGATTTAGGTAGCTGAGTATCTCGTCCATATTTCTTTAGTTATCATCATTTATGAAGTAAAAAAGAAATTTATACTAACCTTTTTTCTTCACTATACAACCTAGAGATACAACCTACTTCCTCAGTATCGGTAGCTATACAGGACACGTACTATCTTTCATATGTCAGCCTAATATTTCCTCATATCACTTACGTAGCTAAGTTGTCTCTACCGTATGTCATGCCTAACCTTGTCTCAGTAAATTTCATCAACCTACACAATGTATAATTGAATTTTATTACTCTTAAGGACATTTCTACTCTTTCTTAAATACAGTTAGAGGACTAACCACGACAGGACAGGACAATATACGTGTATATAGTATATATTTTGTAGTATTTGGCGAGTAGCCAGTAGGTAGGTTGGTGGCCTGAACAGCCCGCACATTGGCCAGGCAATTTGGTTAAGACTGCATCGCTACTGAATTGCACAATGAAAGCAAATTGCTCCGTTTGGACGTCGTCTAACGAGTATTGTAGGAATGTTAAGACAACTGCGGTATACGACCGTTGCGATGAGACAACCTTTCCCTATTTTCCTTCCGTTTCTTACATCTACTACTTACCACAATTGTACTAAATTAATGTAGTCACTATCGGTAGGGAATAAGCTAGCAAGGAAAAAAAAATTGGTCCATAACTAACAAGACGCAGTGATGGGTCCTTTTCAGTTTTCAGTGCCCAAACGGTGTAAATTATTCATAAATGTACGAGCAGTTTACCCGCACACTGAGATGTGTTGTGTTGTAGATGTTATGGCTAACAACGGGATGTACACAGAAAAGAAACTTCAGTGTTTTAGTGTCCGTAAATAACCAGAGTACCTATTTATTGTACTGAAAATATATTGTACAAGTTTAGTATTAAGCAATAATCGACGCATTCGTTTATGCAGACATGTATCGTCAGCAAAACGTGTGCATAGTTATTATTGCTTATACATTAAAAAGTAAAACAAGTAGAATTATGTGGCGATGCTCGTACAATAACCATAATATTTTATTAAATGCAATGTTAACATTATTTGTAATCCTAGAATCCTAAGCCGAAGGAATTGACATATTTCTATACAAATATGACCCGCTCTGCAAAAGGTCAATTGCATGAAAAAAAGATGCTATCAGAAATTAAATATAGCATATTTTAAATAGCAGCATGAACAGTGACTATTATTTTATATAAGATGTGTTACATCATCAATTCTAAACCATCGTTCATAAAAAAATTCTAGGTATCTATTTTTGGCGACACTTGTTTCCGTAGATGGCATTTTTAATACCACTTCCATCAGACTGGTTTCACTAATCTGTGGTTTGTTATTTGCATATAAATAACTACGAAACCCATATTTCCATATGGAAAGATGTATCTTTCGACGGACTTTCCAAAAAAATCATAACATACACAAAAACTACACCTAGGTATTGGCAGATTAATTACCTTAACATAGTGGTATGGTAATGATGTCTTCAAATTTCCAAATACACAAAAAGTTCATACCATTTGACTAGCGGCTCTACAAAAGCCCGAGAGATATAGATATGTCAATTGTGACATGTGTCATTATATTAGTCTAGTAGTACCTATGATGATCATGTAGTCCGCCACGATTTGTTTGCGCGGCAGCTGTCGCCGTACATCATGCGTGCGCTCTCTGCGATAATCGTACAAATGGCCGTGAGCGCTTGTGTCTGTTAATTTACTGCCGTATTTTAATTGAGCGTCGCGGCCCGACGTAGCATTCAATGTAAATGTGATTTAAAAGTAATGGCCCTGTTGCCAATTGCCCGTGCTCACAACCTCTTAGAGCGTGCAATTTAAACCGCGGTCCAGGGTTCAGTAGCCTGCTCAGACGTTTTTGTTCCGAGCATGCGCTCGGTGACGACAGGCTAAGCGATGTTAGGATAACTGAGCGGAGCGGGAAGCTGCGCGTGCGCTAGCTCGCTCCGGCGGGGGAAGCCGCAGGGCGCGGGACGACTCGCGGGGACATAAATCGCATGTAAAAAGCGCCGCGTCGTCCGGCCTTTTTTGCAGTTTCTTGTTATGCGCATTCCGCAGTTTTTGCGCGCGCATGTTCCCGACAAACGAGCTCGGAGCTTCGCCAGTTTTTGCGCTGAAACAATGGTGGGTCCACGATGGCAGCGGTCGTGATTGCGCGGGCGCAGGCGGCGCGCGCATTTGCATGCGGCGGCCAATCGCGAGGCGAGGCCACGCCTATCTCCCCGCCTCCCCCGCTGCGCTCGCTGCCCGCGCACGCCCCGCAGCTCTAGCGCGCGCTATCTAATGCTAATGCGAGTGCGTGAGTGTGCGCCCGGCCGCGCACACGACGGCGACAGCGCGAGTCTACGACGGTAATGAGACGCGACCAACTATTGTTGCGCACACGCCTACATCACTCTCAAGTTCACACTGAGCTACATACGATCAATTACAACACTGTAACATATGAACTATATAATGTATAGTGCTGTTGACATGCCTCTCTATTGTGTTCAATTGTTGATAACTCCATAGCCGTAACAAGCGTAACACTGTTTACATAGTTAAGCAAATCATCGACTGCTATGTTGCCTATACTTCTCTCACAAACTTAAAAGACCTTTGACCAACCATGGGGAAAAATAATATAAATAAGTTGCTAAATAGCTAGATGCTAAGTAGTTTCCTTTACCTAAATACGCTTATGACACTAGGTATCACTCTCATGTTGTCAACTCCGCCAAAAGCTATCGTTTCGTTGCTAATATATTATATACCTATACTAATATACTCTACCCATATATTATGTACCTAATATATATATATATATATATATATATATATATATATATATATTATAAATAAGATATATGGGTAGAATTTAACCAGTAGCCTGTTAGCGTACCAGAATAAAGCAATATTATGTTATATAAAAGTAAATGAAGTGCAGTACTAAACTCTTTCTTCTTCATTTTCACTTGCTTGTCGTGGATCAGCATACCAAAAGAAACTGACGACAACCTACTGCTAGATTGAATATTACATACATACACAGATAGTCTCACACCTAAATCTTCGAAGAGTATAAGTAGCACACCCACGTTTCGTATTTTATGGTTTTAGGGTTCTAGCAATAGAAACCTGTCTACCCGGGTATAATACCAGACTTGTGCACTTTCTGAATTACTTGACAGCAAATCTAATAACATTTTGCATAGGTGTCGAATCCGAGACCTCAAATCACAGCAACCATTTAAACTAGCAATGTGTCACCTAGGCAGTATTATAAATTAATCAATATTTTGTATCGAATATTCTATTAAGGCTTTTGTGCGTATATGTACCGCCAATAACCGCAATTACCGTGCATATAATAGGACAAAATTATTATGTAATTTTCCAATATTTTTTGGTATTCAGTTCACACTCATTCATTTTTCTTATTTTTTGTCATAACAACACACATCACCCGTTTATATATCTACCTACTGAATAATACACCTAGTTGAACTCGATATATACAAATAAGTATAACTTTGATTTAATTATAATTATAAGAGTGATTATGACTGCATTCAATTGTAACCCATGAGACTGATTAAAATAAAACTTTTGTACAGATTTTCTAAAGAATTTTTTAAAGTATCCCATATGCGGTCCTTTTCCTCTACGGTTTTACGGTGTCACAATTATTTAAATAATCTCAATCAAATCATTAACAAAAGTAGTGTCGTATCAAAACCTGCTATACATGTGAATGTATCTCAAGATATCGTCACAAACGTGCGTGTATGCTAATACAACGATTACGTCACTATTGACATTGTAATCACGCGCATATCAAATGACATTCGCACACGATTGGCGCGCGCGAATGTGGCGCGCTAATTCTCGACGAATGCTAATACTAAACGTATCAGTCGTACACGACTCGGTACATACCTACCTACAGTCGGCCAAGAAAGTGGTCCACCAGTTTTATCAAAAGTTTCTGTGAGATCTAATTATCACTAAGGTTGATATTCTAACGGAGTGTAAGAGACCTTAGATAAGGAGGTGAGTTGTTGTTAGCTGAGATAATTCAAACTTGACACATGGCATGACGTAAATATAATCCATACTTCCATACTTAGGGCTTGTCCCACCACCTCCAAATAGCATTTACTATAAGATAAAAGTCTCGCCATCTCTCTTCTTTAACAACAAGAGTGAGACAGCATGCGATTTAACTTTCGGATAAATTTTACTTGTTAGTTGTGGGACTGGCCATTTAGTATTATAAATTCGAAACAAACTCTGTCTGTCTGTTACCTTTTCATGGCTAAACAACTTAACCGATTTGGACGAAATTTGGTACGAAGATAGTTTAAAACTTGGGGAAGATCGTAGGCTACTTTTAATTGATGTAGGTACCACGCGAGCGGATTCGCGCGCAAAAGCTAGTACATGATAAATAGACCAATTTGCTCTTTCATAATATTATTGCAAGGGGAAATCGAACTTGTTCTTTCATGACGTTCAAATGAACCTCAATCGTAGGGTGGTAGACCACATTTTTAGGCGACTAGGCGACTGTACGTTGGATGTAGTAACACGGTGATCGGTACGCACACAGTGTTGTAATATATGATTGGCGATTAATTAACCGTTGGTCATTATTTTCGCAATGTTGCATTACAAATGTTAATTCGTTGAAAAGTCTGTGTACATCAGTGTGATGTTTGACAGCCGCTCGTTATCTGATCCGTCATGCTTCGAACACACGCATTATTAATTAGATTATAATTACTTGTATGGTGTACAGGCTAATCGATTAACTACTATTGGAAAACTGTCTGTATATCGAAAATATTTTTGAAAAGGTAAATTAAACATACCTAATCCTTACTAATATTATAAATTCGAAAGTAACTCTGTCTGTCTGTCTGTTACCTTTTCACGGCTAAACCACTCAACCGATTTAGATGAAATTTGGTACAGATATAGTTTAAAACCTAGGGAAGGACATAGGCTACTATTTATTCATGTAGGTACCACGCGGGCGGAGCCGCGCCCAAAAGCTAGTAATAAATAAGCAGCGCCGATTGTTGGGTTCGATACCACACGGGACATCAATTTGTGGGATACTTAAAGTTGTACCGATTATAGGTGTTCTTTGTGCCTGTTGTCTGAATAAAGCCCTCCGTAACACAGGCATTATTCCTAGCTCGAAGGTTGTCTGAATAAAGCCCTCCGTAACACAGGCATTATTCCTAGCTCGAAGGTTGTCTGAATAAAGCCCTCCGTAACACAGGCATTATTCCTAGCTCGAAGGTTGTCTGAATAAAGCCCTCCGTAACACAGGCATTATTCCTAGCTCGAAGGTTGTATGAATAAAGCCCTCCGTAACACAGGCAGTATTCCTAGCTCGAAGGTTGTCTAAATAAAGCCCTCCGTAACACAGGCATTATTCCTAGCTCGAAGGTTGCCTTAAAAAAATATATCGTTTGCTTTAACGGTGAAGCATAACATTATAAGCTAACCTACTTATTTCAGAATTATCCATAATGTGCTCGAACGTGCGTAAAGTCTGTTAACTAAATCGGGTTAGCGTGGTCGCTGGCCGGTGTTTAGTCCATAGTCCATCGGGATTATGAACTAAACCTTCTCTCACTGAGAAGGGCCCGGGCCCTGCAGTGGAATAGTTTATATTACTATACAGGTCTAATATCTTTTTATTTACGCAGAAAACAATAAGTCCCGCAATATTGTTTACCGGGATGTGCTGCAGTAAAATGATTTCTAGCTCTCTACGACCCGACACAAAAAACAATTACATAAGACAGCATAATCGACTCACCCGTTCTGTCAGTCATCAAGTTTTGTAAATTGATCTTACCGATGCTCAAATTTAAATTATTTTGCTTCTAAAAATTTGTATTTTTATTTTTTATTTAGATACAATATAGTGGTAATTTAGTAACATTATACATAATACTCGCCAAACGTTAAGTTTAACGGCGAGACACGCTCTTAAATTCTAGTACAAATTATCACCATACATTAAAAAATAGCTCAGCTCACAATAGTTTAAAAAAAAAAGGAAACAATATTTAAAGTTTAAAACAAAATAACATATGACATACTTTACATACAATTTATATATTTTTATGTATACTGACTGCAAGTTGCACTGCTAGACGACACATACACCATCCAGCAATACATCCATCAGTCTTTTCTTGAGAGTATTAATACTTATTTTAGGTGTTTTTCTTAATTCATCTATATCATTAAAAATGTGAATAGTTATTATTTTTTACTGTTAATACACAATTTATTTTCCCTAATAAACCGCGGGTAACATCGCGGGGCACAGGTAGTGTATAATAAAATATAATTAATTAGCGCCATGAGCTTATTGTTCATGTTTTTAATTTAAAATATGGTTATGTAACGCGATGTTTAGGCTGACTCCCCATTATCAGTTACTATAGCGCAAGCGATGTTCGCCTCAGTTGGTTGTAGACGTCGCCTTCGACCGCCTTGAGGATCAATTCCGTAATAAAAACTGTTCGAAATAGAGTTACGATCTAGTCTAATAACTCTAAAATGTAATTTATGTTTACATTTGACGTTTATTTTAATTTAGGAGAATATAATTTATGATATTTATGACATTATCTTATCTTATCTTAAATATGGGGGCCAATCAGTGCAGACCGGCGACACTTCGACCCAGTGGGATCTTTTGTGTCGGCCCCAAGATCTATCCTTTACCTATTTCCTTTTGAATGTACTGCATCAACCGCTGTGTACACTTCAGAGGGAGAAGCCTGAAGTCTTCGGGGTTTGGATATGCCAATCCCATCAGACCCATTCTCAATCCAGCCAACGCGTCAAATTCACACAGTAGGTGCGATATGGACTCGTCCAGTTCACCACAGGCTCTGCAGATCAGATTGTTTGCCAATCCCAATCTGCACAGGAAGTCGTTGATGCCAAAATGGCCAGCGAACGCTCCTGTGAGCCGACGTATTTGGCCCCTGTTGTACCCGCAGAGCTTTTGGGTGAATCACGTGGCTTTGTTTGCAATGAATTTCTTGGAGTGTTCAAGACCCCTGAGGGCCATCTACTCTAGCCAGTGTTTATCATTGCCATGTGCATTGAAAGCTGCCTTGACGGTGCTCTCAGAGACATTAAGATTAGAACTCTATTTTTAACAGTTTTTATTATGAGAATTGGCCTTCCGATCTATGCCCTGTAGGTAAACGGTTGCTTTGTCTGAATGAGCGGTACGTAAAGACTCAAAATCTGCTAAAAAGCGATGGTTAGCACAACAACATGATAGTTAAAGGTACTTTCAAAACGCGACATTTCTTCCTATAGAGAAAAGGAAAGAATAGCGCGCGGTAGTAGCGAATGTGCGGTCAGCCATAAACAGCAATTATTTCCACTGTATTAACTTGCACTAGTTATGTTCTTAGTCTTTAGTTATTCAAACGAGTCTTCAGTTATTAGCAAAATAGGTATCAAACATAACACGACGGGCGGCGTGCGGCGTGAATTCCCCTGCCGCGATAGCACAAAAACCTCCAAGGTGAATTTACTGTGTAAGTTGTCAGTGACCAAATGCGACACCTGTTGTTTGTAAACTGAAGCTCCCGCTTGTGAATTTAAACTAAAGGGTTAGTTTCGTTTTTTATCGAACTAGCCCTAGGTGTCATAATTACTGTCTTCATGTAATAACTGTGAGGGTTTTTGATAATGAAATAACGAATCCCTGTCACGTCCGTTGCAAGTGACTATTATTCATCCAATGTCTGATATAATTATACCTACATGTGTAGAGTTATTGGCGTAGACGTTGTAAATGTCCTCCCTATATATATTTATTGCTGCAATTAATATAATATAGGTATATATTAATTAAAAATGTTAAGTCAACTAATTGAGTTTGTCAACAAATTGTTCTGAAGGTGTCATGTACGGATATTTTTTAATGAAAATTATTTTTGAATAATGTTTTAGGATGTAATATCTTTTTTATCTAGTTTTTCTAGTTATTCTTCAATATCTAGTTAAAAAATAATTATGTGATAAGTAATACTTTATTATACGAAGTACCGAAGATCAACGGAGTAGTATCGTACAAGCCTGGTATTCTAGAGAGACAAAAATTAAAAGACATATTATAAACGATTAGCGCTTGAAAAGAGTGACTACGAACTTCTTACCTAATGCTTCTCATGTAAGCTCTACTACTGAAACTGGCGCTTTTTTATGTTCTACCTACTTTTTTCCGCAGCTTCGCTCGCTCTTGACCAATATTTTGTTCTGGATAGAAGGTCCTATGTCCTTTTCTATTCCCCTGACAACGTGTTTAGTGCAAAATGTCATATTGATCGGTCGAGTAGTTAAGGCGTGAAAGCGTAACAAACAAAATCACATTCACATTTATAATATTAGTTAGAATTATAATTTATTATTATTTCATGTTAATCTTTTTTATGTTGACGTATCCAAGAAACACTTAAACATGTGTATAGAAACAATTAACTTTGACTTTTATATGAGACAATGCATGACACATTGTCATAATGTGCCTGAAGCTTAAGCAAATACTCTTTAATATTAAATGTGATGAAGGCAGTTCTGTCGGTACTAATACTAATGACACAATGGTTAATGTAAAAATAATTTGGAGAACAATCAATGAATAACATCAATATGATCGCGTCATTATAAAAAGCGGGCAATGGACACAAAGGGAGCTATGATTTTGAAGGACTCCTACCGGTTTAATAAAAACTCCGTAGACGCAGTCAGCTTTATAAACGTTGAAATCTCGGATACCAAAACTTAAAACTTTTACCTGTAGATAAAATATTTTTTAATCCATTTGATATTGAGTACTTACCATCGAAGAAATAAATATCAATAATTGTCTAGCTGTTATCTACGACATTGTTTTACATTTTAAATTATTTCTTACGTTTTTTCATGTGCAAGCTATGTTTACATAAAATTTAATGAAAATCCCTTAAGTAGCCGTAAATACGCAAAAACATATACAATATTATTTTCTCATAAAATTAAAATATGCGTCATGGATATGCACAATGATCATCATTTGTAGTCATGTATAGAAAACAGGCTATCAACATTATCCATAGTACATCAATCATTGTATAAAAACGAACTATTAGCTACGACATTATATTATAGATATATCGAAGCTACGTGTTTTAATATACATTGATCAAATGTTTGAATCGTAATGAGTGTTTAAGTTAGTACGAAGGCGAAGGCACATTCATCCGTTAGCTATATTTTATGTTGAAATCAAAGTTTTTATAATTGATACTTGTAAGCTCTTGCACGTAATTAACACTAATAGCCTGATTAAAATTGATCCGAGAGACATACACTGTTTGTTTTTTAAATAGTTTAGTTAACGGTACTGGCTATTAATATTGACTTAGTACCTATGTTCTGGGTATTTATGAATTACATTCGACTAAAGCGTTCCAGTGCACATGGACATTTGAGAGGTTTTTCTACAATAAATTATAAGTAAAATTGTGCATTTTTTAAATACATTTTATAACACATACATACTTAAACCGACGAGGGGGGCACCGACAACTGCCAAGCAGAGGTTTCGAATTTAATCACACAAAATGTACCTCAAATTTTCCAAATTATGTGCGTATTATAACAGTTAATTATTGCTAGCTTAAAGGTAAAAGAAAACATCGTGAGGAAACTTACAGGTCTGTGAGTTCCCTATAATGTCCTTAAAAATTTTTGCCACCAAAAAAGGTTAATGTGGCGGACTATAGCATATCTCTTCTCACACTGAAAAGAGGCCCGTGTCCAGCGGTGGAATATTTTATAAACAGGATATAGGATATTACTATTATAGATCTTTGCTATCGTGAACCCTATTGTTGCGTTCAAGCTTGTTTGTCAGTATCAATCAGTATTCTAATCTGACCTTTATTCACAACTTCGCCTAGCTTAATTATTTTCGTTTTCTTAAGTAAAACATTTTCTTTTTATACAGGTTATCCCAGAAGTCGACGTCAAGCAGGAATCAGGTAACAGGCTAAGTAATAATAGCTATCAGAAAACTATAAAAAAAGATCTAAGCCACGTATTTTAAAAATTATAGGCATTTAAAAAAACTGAACAATCTACACCCTGTGACGGTCTTTTCACTCCTGTTACTACAGATATTTACTTTTTGAATTATTATTTTTTTGTTATGTAATCTCGAATAATCGAAAAAAATCGAGAGCTTATTCTTTAAGCTCTCGTTTTTTTTTATTTTCGTTATGTTGCATTTTGAAAATGTCTATGATTATTAAAATACGTAACTTAGATTTTTAAATATTTTTCTGATAGGTAGCTATTATATATTATATACTTAGCCTGTTACCTGATTCCGGCTTGACGTCGACTTCTAGGGCAACCTGTAAAATGACATCCAGTTGTATTGCAAATCACTAGTATTCTTTTAAACTCCTTTAGCTAAGCTATTATGCTCGATGCTCGGTTTCGAATACCACCTCACGACCTCTCGATAGCAAGTTCGATGCATTTTTTCATTTGGACTATCGCTCCTTTTAAGGAGCCATTTTTCATTTAAAACACCAACAACTCTTGTTCACGCAAGATGTTAGTACACCTCTGATAGTGAGGTGACCACTTAATCCACTCCGCCATCCGTACAATTAAACTGAGCAACAATAAAGACGATTTCTTGGTTAATAATCAGGCTTAACGAAAGTGTTCATTAGTTGGTGTGGAACGTTATCAGCAACATAATGGTAGCATGCGTGTGCGCTTATAGAGACGTTAGCCGATAGCATCGCGCGCACGGACGCTGCGCGCGCGCCGCGCTATCGCGGGTCGCAGGTCGCGCCCGCGCATCAAACCTAGCCAGCTATTACGATAAACGCCGCTCATCATAACCATCGTTTGAGCTAACCACTAAATACTAATCAACTGAAGTGTCTATCTCAGACTTCGTCTAATGTTGTGTATAATTAAAGCAATTGACTTCATATATGTAGTATGCAATGCTATACGTATATTCACGTCTGTAAATTCCCAAAGGGGTAGGTAACATGTTTTAAGGTCCCATATACAATGTCGTTGAATTCCTCATCTCGTATTCTTCTGTTGCCTCTTGCATAACTATACCGATTTTAATATATTTTCATAAACAATATTAGCGAGAATTTGTCTATGTCTGTACAACCACCAATATTAATTTGGCTCGTCAGGGATTCGATCATGAGTTCTCATTATCGCACGCAAAGTTATACTTGCGTTATACTGAGCTGAACCAACGGTGTATTATTCTGTTTTACTGTAAATTTTTTAATAGCTGCACGGAGTTTGGATCTGTTCCCTGTAGACGGCAATAGGCACGTCTTCTACCCCGTATGTTCTAAAAATATAGTTGGCGAAATGTGAATGTAATATAAACTCTACCAACCCCTTCAAGGACATAAGCGTCAAATAATAAATTAGTAGTAGTAGTGGTATAAATGGTCGTCTTACCACTGCCAATATTGTGGGTTCGAATCCAACACGGGACAAAACTTTGTGTGTTCCACAAATGGTTGTTCCGAGTTTGGGTGTTCCTTGTGTCCATTGTTCGTGAAGTACCCCGCGACGCAGGATTAAAAAAAAGAAGATATGAATATGCATCAAAAGATTAATGTAGCCATCGATTATGATAATTTTCGGAACTTGCAATCTTGCAAGTCACAGCTCTCACGATTATAATCGTCCTTCAGCGATTGTAAACACAAACTATTAGCTGTGTGTATGAGGCTTACTGTAGGGGACTGATCGAAACGATCAAGGGTGATAAACCATTCATCTTATCGAGTTATAATTTATAACTATATCTTAAAAGGATAAACTAATTACTACATTGTTGAATAAGGTATCTAATTTACATATAAATAAAGTCGAATGTAATTCTGTAATGCCGAAATAAAAACTACAAAAAGATAAGCAACTATTTTAATTGACTTTAAGGGTGTCTGTCTTTATGTGTATGTAACGTGCTAAAGTTTGGAATGGCGGACCAGATCGTAATTAAATTTCGTGCAAACAAAAACATGCGATGATTGATCTAGAACTACGGCCGGCAACTACTAACACTGATCACCAACTAACACTGTCTGGTTGGTGATCGGTGGTAATTTTCGTTCACCGTCGAAACGAGCGACAACAAACTATTTATTTTTTAAATTAAATGTTTTTAAGAGAGCATGTAAGATCTAAACTTGGGATTGGCTGAACTCAACGTAATGAAATACATATCAAGCACAAAGCAAAACATACAAGAATTGATCTACAAATCTTCATAGCTCATATAGTCCTTTATCAAAATTGCACTCGGATACAGACGCGAGCAAAAGCTAATTTATAAATATATTTTTTTGAGAGAGTGTTAGTTTTAATCTATGGAATGCCTAAAAATGGACCATAATGACAACTCGCGCATTAAAAAAATATACCAGGATTGATGTAGATATCTTAATAGTATAAGCTTTTAAGATTGATAATAGCTATAAAGCTATTATCAAAAATTAATGCAGAGAAAAGCTTATTTATAAATAAAAATTATTTTATTATGTATCTATGTAAGTTCTAAACTCCGCATTGGCTAAAATTACTGTAATGAAAATTCGCGTATTAAAAAAATATACAGGGATTGATATAGAAATCTTAATAGCTCATAGCTTTTATCAAAATTGAGATTTAGAGAATCTTTTAGTTCTCAACTTTGGAATGCCTGAAAAGTGCCGGAGGCCCTCTTTCCCCCTTCCCGCTCCTTCTCCTTCCCACTTCCTTTCCGGCAACGCGCAAGTGATGCCTCTAGTGTTGCAGGCGTCCATGGGCTACGGTGACCACTTACCATCAGGTGGGCCCGTATGCTTGTATGCCACAATAGCTGTATAAAAAAAAAATTGACCGCAATAAAAATTCGCGCATTAAAAGATTATTCATGGATTGATGTAGAATCTGTCTAGCTTACTAGCTCACAGCTTGTAGCAAAAATTCACACATACACAGACGCGGGCAAAGCTAATTTATAAATTATGTTTTTTAGAGAGTATCGTTAGTAAAGTGTGCACGTGTTGCGTTTTCGTTCATTCGCAGTTCGGCATTTCATTCATAATGAGTTAGTCAGACGGACCGGTCGTTTTTGTCCCGCCGCCCACGTTGTTCACAATTACATACGTACGACGAGATGGGAGCTTCTAATTAATTTTCAGTATAATTAGTATCATTTTCCCACTACTTTTTTGGCCAAACCAGTTCGGTATGAACATGTCATGCATAACATAACATAATCAGACACTGTGGATGTTGTCTTAGGAATGGAGACGTGCAGACACGCGTGTATATTGTTCCTTTTATGTGAAAATTATAATAATATATTATTGGGAATACTTAAAATGAACTCGTTATTTTAGAGCAAACGTACATGATTTTATTTTCTACATTTATAACAACCTGTTCTATGAAGCCAGTGGTGCCTTTGACGCTATTCTTTTTTTTAATAAATCCATCTGCCGCATTAAGCATAAATCCTATGTATCCTGTGTGAATTTCTAAGCATTAAAACAACGGACACTAAAACACTTCAAATTGGAACAGCTATTTGTAGATCACATAAACTTTTGTCCCGCGTGAGCATTGAACCTAGAACACTTGGCGCACTTGCAATTAGCGAGGTTACCACTATGCCATCTATGTAGTCAAAAACTTCAAACAATATTCACAGGTGTAAATCTTTATTAATAATATCTAATTAAAGACGATTTATATTCACTGCCAGTATGAGTTTCTTACATATACACTCCACCAAGGCAGACTCCGTAGAAAGTTTAAAGCCGCTATACGGCTCAAGCAAACACATCTATAGGTACACGGTTTCGTACTTTCCTGCGTTTGCTTTAAGCCCAGGGAAGAGGCGTGTTTCGCAATACTAGTTTAAGTAAATTTTAGTGTCGTATTAAAGAGACAGAATTGATTATTAAAGGAGTGTGGTCATTTTGACAAGAAAATTAAGAAAAACTATGAATTACCGTTTCTTTTTTATATCTTATGGATTGCGTTGGTCACACTCTAATATATTTAATACTGTTGCCATTTCTTCTTGTGGCAGTAAATTTCGGTCCCATGGCATAAGTTTGTGTTTATACGCGGCCGATCACGACGTCCCAGATTCAATTGCGGGATTGGAAAAAATGTATTTCTACTACTAATATATATTATATCTACTAAGGATATCCTCTCTCAGATCCACTTTCAGACGAAAGTGTATGTGCTAGACGGCAATAGGTTCTCTCTTTTATGTATGATTTTTTTTTTTTATTTGCTCGTCAAAATGACCACACTCCACCTGATGGTAAGCAGGAGTGTGGTCTAAGAGCAGTGGCCTCCACACCGCCCCCACAGTAACCGAGGCGATGTTGAGGTCTCTACTTTGACGGCCTGAGAAGATGCTTTTTCACGCCCCGCTTAAAGGACCTAGGATTGAAGGAAGAAGGAAACACATGCCTTGGCAGAGAATTCAATGCCTTGGTCGTTCGGCAGAGGTATGAGGACCCAAACTTTTTGGTACGCGCTCTATTCGACTCTACCGTGTAAGGATGGCATCTGAGCCCAGCACGCGTTGTTCTGGATAGGAAAGGGGAGGGCGGGATAAGGTGGAATAACTCTTCAGAGCACTCCCCGTGGTATATTCTGTAGAAACATGCCAATGAGGCAATGTCTCTACGGAGTTGCAGAGGTTCCAGTGAACTCGTGACCTCTGGATGATCTAAGACAAGCATGTGAAATAAGAGTATAATAATATAATATAATATTCTATCACATACACACAACACCATCTAGCCCTAACTAAGCAGAGCTTGTACAATGGATAAACATACATACATACTTTTTTTGTCAATACATACATATTATACATAGAAACACCCATACCATGACAACATCCATGTTCATGCACACAAATGTTTGACTTGTGCGGGAATCGAAGCCGAGACCTCAGGCGTGGCAGTCGGTTACACTAACCACTACGCCATAGAGGCCGAGTATTATAAACCTCTCTGTACCTCTTCTAGGATATACACTGGGTTCTAATCTCTTCCTATTCCTTCGAGATATGTAGGCATCTCGAAGGAATATGCAGAGATTAGAACCCACATTTCGCTAAATATTGAGAATAATCTAGCTTAGAAAGATTACATGAAATACAGTTTATTGAGCACAGTTCCAGACACCGCACTGCTCCTGAAAATTTCTTACAGCAGTAGTACATAGTTACGTAGTTTATGTAAATGATCTTTTGGTATGAATTAATATAATGTTAAAACCTGAATTGGTCTAGAAAAGTATATAATAATATCAGCTCTGTATAAAAACTGTCCCACTGCTGGGCACGGGCCTCTTCTCAGTGTGAGAAGACTTAGGTCATAGTCAAACACGCTACCCAGGTGCTGGTTGGCAGACTTCACAAATCTTCGAGAACATTATGTATAGAACTCTCAGTCATGCAGGTTGCCTCACAATATTTTTTTTCACCGTTAAAGCTAGCGATTATTAACTAATTAATTCGCACATAACTTCGAAAAGTCAGAGTGCATACCTTGGTATCGAACTGGTGAGTCTCAGTCTCTCACTAGGCTATCGCTGTTTCAAAGAAACGTTTCATTGACTAATTTATTACCCATAAGCGATATAAATAAGCCCAAAACGGATTGTCGTCCCCTATATGTGACAAACAAAAACCGTCTCAAGTTAAAATAAACAGATCATGATATTATAAATCTCACCCCTGTAAAGATCGATCGAAACATGATCCAGTCAAATCGTTGACGTGAGTTTGGCGTGCGGTACCATCCATCATGGGCTCCATTACGACTCACAACATATTGCGATAAAAATAATAAAACATAAAAGAAAAGGGGAAGAAAGGGGTTGGTCGCACCCTTCAATGAGATGTTACGGCGCTAGTAGGTGCTAAACTACACGGGACATCACTAGTGCAGTGCGGGGACGACACGTGACGACGTTTAGAGACGTTTAGTGGTCACGTGGGCTCAAGGGGCTATGCGTACTGTCTTGTGACGTATTGTCATTTTATTGTTCAATGATATATCTTGTTAACTATGTTTTTTTTCTGTTTCAGGTAAGACCGCAGTTTTGTATCACCGTGGTATTAGTACGAGGGATAAATATTTTATTAGGTACGTAACTTTCTAACCTAATTTATTATACCAAAATGATGGCAAGCTTGTCTCTTGTAAGCAGTATATAGCAAAATGCTTTGGACGTAGAAGGTACCTTGCTAAATTAATGTTGCCATAATATTGGTGGGCTAGTGGGGCAAATGCTTATTTGACAAGATTTTGCAAGTAACGAGCACAAAGAACACCCTATCTTGCCTCAGTGTCAAGGCAACCACTTAATCTACTGCGCCTTTAGTAAAGTTATTCTCATATTTTATACGCTGACCACGCAAAGATTCCTTATTTAAAGATAGTTGACGCGCGATTCGGAGTCCTATGTTGCGTAAAAAGCGATGCCCACATTCTTAGTTTGGCCGCGTATATTGCTCTTTTAAATCATAACTATTACAAATGTAAAAAGGTACCTTTCAAAATTCAAACGCAATTCTTCAAGAAGTACGGCGTCCGCGAAAATCCCAGGCCTCTTCCTAATAACCGACGCGTCACCGTTGATTGAAACATTGATGTTAGTCAGTAGAGTGCTATTCCTGCCATCGCTCCAAACGTGACCGCTCACAAAAACACGCCAATAAAAACTCGCTCGTCATACAACGATGGGAACTCCAAACCCACGGAGGCTCTCTAATTACAGCCTCAACTAGAAGCAATTTATTGTAAAGCCTTTGAGAGACTCCACGTGATTGCGGGGAGTATGTCGCCGTCTGTGTAACGTGTGAACGTGTCGTTTATGTGTCATAAGCGCGATCCCACGGTCCGCAGTCGGCGAGTCCACTACACGTAAAAATTAAAATTAAATAAAACTCGCGCGCGCCGTAATAAAGTGTAAATGCGGTATAATGCGCGCGCGCAGATATCCGCATTAGTTCCGCGCACCGCATTCGTCGTGCGACGTGTGTGAGCGCGCGCGCCGCATCGCTCTGCACCGCTCCGCTCGGCTCGTAATGCACGGTACTTACACATTAACGGGCGGACAGTTTACGAGCCGTCACGGCGGATGTTTATCGATTGAGGCTCAATTCACAATTCCTAGACGTCATTAATGAGCAATTTATATACATTTTTCTTATTACTTAAGATCAGATTATATTTCCACTCGTCCATCTCTCTTGTTCGATATACATTCTCGCAAGTTCACACATATTCTTTCAATATTACAAAAGACAGATGGAAAGATAATCAAGTTTTATATTGCCATGTTTATCATGTACCTTCGTGTTTCACCTAACCATTAGTCCCAGTCAAACTCATTACTAAGAGTTTATATAATTATATTAGATGTAATTATATATAAAATAGATTCAACAATTACCTATAATGAAGTAATAAGGTGTCAACTTAATAACAAAAACAAATTGAGAATGTTTCAAGAATTACTTTATATTCATTTTCGATTCGTTTCAATTTGCCACCTATCTGAATAGTGTGATCACCGCTGTAGGTGCGCGGGCGTCGACGGCGGCTGCGCTCGCGCATGCGCTGTCGTGGCAAATCGGAAATGAGTCGCGCGCGCCGCCGAACGGCATTATAAACACATTAGCGAGTGAGTACACGAGGCGACAATTGTTTACGGACCATTTTTGCATTTGAATAATTTAGATAGATGAGTGGCAATGACGGGAATCACTTTAACTATGTCCTGCGGCGGCATTATCAGCACGCACGCTTTTATTAACACTCATTTCCTTATAACGAGCTATTAAAGTTGACGGAAGTAACAAAAGTTCGTCCGTGCTTACCCCAAGAGTTTCCCCACGACACAAGTTCCACTAAAAGCTGTCTCTCGGATGATAGTTAAAAACAATAGTTTGTGGGAAATCAATATTAATTATGATAGTCGGAGTAGGGGAGCCGCAAATGATAAAGTTTGTATTTTTGTAACGCGGTTATTGGCAAGTTGGGCTAATCGCATCACAAGTGGTTATGTATTGAACATACACACACAAAGACATACACACACACATACACACAGACAAGAACTTGGAGATGTAACTGGACTCGAATTCGCTTCCATTAGTCGCTGTCAACAGCACATACGAAGTTGCGCTTATTGGTGTTGAATATTTATTGGTGAAATTTTTATGAGAGAACTCCATAGGAATCGGACTTCAGTCTCTTTTAAATACATCTTATAAGTCAGTTTACAAAGTCTACTTACGTATAAGATTCTGTAATCTTATACATGGTGGACTTTGTAGATCGTTCGTGTTCATATAAGATGTATTTAAAAGAGTCTGAAGTTGCGATACTTATTAGGCTCTTCGTAGTTATATCTTATAAGTTTTGTAAATTAGGTTTTTTCTCATATCCATGTATCTCTGTGAAGTGGTATCACACCGATATTAAAATTAAATTTGGTTCCACCTATTTCGTCTATATATATTTCCTATATACGTAATGCTCAGTAAACTGATAATAATTCTTTCGAAATTCCCAATTATGCCTATCCAAGAATCGAACCGGTTATCTCGATATATCGCAAACGAGCATTTTAAATAAACTGGTAATCTCGAAGCATTACGAAAATTTAAAGGTACAGAATCAATGCCGAGGTAGTGTTCCTAGATTGATCATGGTATTGGAGCAATGGCCCATGCAACACAATTTTGACTAGCAAGCAGCAATTGTGAGATTTCGTGAGTCAGTAACACTCTGTCTTTTACTCCACCCTGTAACGAGCCTACATTCTTATAATCGGCCATAAATGTAAAACCAATCTCAACCAATACCTAAGCGACATAAGCTGTATATTCTAGATGTATGTACATCCTAACTAATATTATAAATGCGAATGTGAGTTTGTTTGTTACGCTTTCGCGCATCTCTGACTTTTCGAAGTTATATGCGTATTAAAAGAAAAGAGAAGTGTGTCAGGATCGTAGCAAATGGAAATCCGTAGTCTCTGCCTACCCCTCTGGGAAACAGGCGTGAATCTATGTATGTATGTATGTATGCGTATTAAATAGTTAATTATCGCTCGCTTTAACGGCAAAGGAAAACATCGTGAGGAAACCTGCATATGTATTTGTGAATTATCCATAAAAGTTCTCGAAGGTATGTGATGTCTGCCAACCCGCACTTGGCCAGCGTGGTGAAGTATGGCATATCCCTAGTCACACTGAGAAGAGGCCCGTGCCCAGCAATGAGACAGTTTAATACAGGACTGACAATTTGTTCTTGACACGTTCCATCAGCAAAAAATGTACGTCTTCCAACTTATTGCGTCTAAAAAGAAGAAAACTACTAACACTTTGCTTGATTTCTAAACCTAATCTGAATCTACATGATGATCAGTTATCTTAGGAAAGAGAAGTCTTGCACTAGACGTTTTTCCAAAATGTCCAATGAATCAAGGTTCTTGCGAGCACTCGAACTCGCGCTTACGTCACTGGACCAAGGAGGTATATTACTGATAAACCATGTATAATTCAAACGATGTGTAATAAGATATTCGTAGAGTGTTTAGTTCTCTTTAAATGACTACTACTAGGAAACGTAAAACATTTGTTAATATTCATATCACAAGTTGTTCAATGATTCAGAAAATCAACCGTTTAAAGTATACCTGCCGGCATAAGCATATTGATTGGCTCATTGGCGGCGTGGTATAAGTGCGCTTATGTTTGCTGGTCGTGAGATCTCGGGTTCGACACCCAGGTCGGATAAAGGTTAATTGTTTTTTATTTATATTTTACATACATTCTAAGCGTACAACTAAATGACACAGAATACATCGATGTTCAGAAAATTTATTAGTAGATTGTACCGTGTGGGTTTCGAACCAACAATACCTACTCAGGACAGAGGTAGCGCCGAGTTGCCCGCTTTGCCATTTTAGCAGTCAAGGCACTTGCTATTATCTTTAAACGTGATTCTAATTTTAGTCTCTATAGCGAAGCGGTAGTAAATGCGACTACTGTATATGAGATCGTAGATCCGATTTCCGGATTAAGAAAAGTGAGATTTTTGTAAAAATTCTCGTCCGATACGGCAGTAGGCATCGGCAATAGGAGTATTGATGCCTATTGCGAGTGTCGAATGAGAATAATAAAAATGGTCGATAGTTAGCGGAATGTGTGCTTATTCTGTGTAGTATATTTCTACTTACCCATTTAATGATATAGGCGTAAGACTGTATTGTATGTCATTGCACCCATGCAATTGCTGTTTTGTATAAACAAATTTGTAAACGTAGCCTTCATACAAACGATAAAGTGGTCGCCAGGCAGGACGCTGCAAAAGCGTCGAGTGTTGTGAGATCAATCAGTAGATGAGATAAAAAACTGGATAATTCATAAATAGTTTTATACGAGCCTTGACGAACTTTGTTTACGATGTATGGAAGTTTGCAATGTGAGGTACTTTACAAACATTAACTCATGAATTATTTCTAGTTCGGTAGTTAGATGATTTTATAGAACTTCTTCTCCCTAGCCTTTAATATTCCCAAGTCACATGGAGTCGGCTTTCTAGTCTAACTGGATATGACTGGATATCAGTTTTTACACGGAGCGACTGCCATCTGACCACCACCCGAAGGCTAACTATACCCTAAAGCTAGACCAGTGTCAGGATATTAGAGGGCACTGACTTCCCAACAACGACTGCCATAGATGTTCATGGCAGCCGGGACCGACGGCTTAACTTGCTCTCCGAGGCACGGAGCAAGCGATAATTGTCAATCAATACGCACATAATTTCGAAAAGTCATATAACTTCCGAAAGTCAGAGGTGCGCGACGTGGGTTCGAACCCGAGACCCTCTGCATTGCAGTCTGTTGGTCTCCCCACCGAGCTATCGCTACTTACAAGATGATTTTATAGAACGAAATAATTATTTTATGGCAACGGGGCAGAACTAAACGGAGATCGTAGGATGACTTGGACGACTATGAAAGGGACTGGCAGAGGATATCCATCATCGGAGTGATTTGGCAGTCCAAGGGAGAGGCCTTTGCCCATCAGTGGGACATATCAAAATGCTTGATATTAGGATAGATTTCCAAATTATAATACGTGAGGGAATATTGACAAACTTTTCAACAGTATCAGCCTGTAAAGACAAGCATTAGTTCTTATGATTGTGTCTGATAGTTTATCCCTATAACTCAAATATTGAACACATGAATCAAAGATTATCACACTCTATGAATCATAGATTGTTACGCAACTAGTTAGGAAGAGGCCTGCTCCTAGTATTCGTATTAATTTAAGTAAATACATAAATGTAATAAGCGTAGGTTCATGTCAATAGTGTTATCTTTTGCCATCTTCGCCAGTACTATGTCTAGACCATTTAGGTATAGAACGTAATGAATGTTTTTCTTTCTTATATATATTTTACCTATTGATAAATAAATAATTTCTACCACGAGAGGGATAAATGTGGCATATTGACAGGTATTGTACAGATAATCTGTCAAAATCAAACCTAAGGTAATAGAACTGCTATTACAAAATTAACCCTTAAGTATGTTGTAGTATATTTGAATAAAGTATTATTATTATTGATACTACGGCTGTGCATTGCGATATTATCATTAATAATAATTATATATATTATATATGAATAGATATCTCAACATATAAAAATCTTGTTACACTAAACATATTTTTAAGTAGGTACAACGGAGCTAAAATTTCACACCAAAGGTTGGTTAGTTTGGCTTCTCCAAACTCTCCTTTTACAACTAGGGATCGGGATAAGCACACATTCGAATTATCTTAAAACGATTTCATCAACAGCCTTACTTACAAAACTGTCGCTGGGTAATACTTAGCTACTGAATAGCACTGAAGCCGAGATCAATGATTAATTTTTGATTTACCTACTATTTATTCAACTAAAACTAAACTTTGAGTAATGTTCGACGTTGTTTTTCCCTGACTATTATTATAGTTAATACTTAAATATTTGAGATTACTTGATAAATAAGGCTTTAAACCTTTTAGCGCCACTCGATTTTTAATCACGTCACTAACTTTATGTATCGTCTTCCTACGTGTTATATATCTATATATTAATACGTGAAGCAAAATCTTTGCACCCCTTTTTACGAAAATTGCGCGGACGGACGAGTATGAAATTTGGCACAGTTAAAGTTTTTATCGAGAAGGAGGGGCGAATCCTAATATTTATATAAAATATGCATTATAAATACCTACATTAAATTAATAAAAAAATACTACACGCACACAACCATGCATTTGACACACGCAGTCGAAGCGCGTATCTATGGTAACATATATATATCAATATATAATTACATATATCAGCAATATCTTACAGGCAAACTTTGGTCGAATTTCGAGCACTAAGCGACCGCTAGTATTCTTTACTGGACTATTCATTCATTACTCAAACATAGACCAGGTTTTTGTAGCTAACCATTTATCGGACGACTGTAGATGTGAGTGCAGTGTGGTCGCGGTCATAGATAATACCACAAACGATGTACCAGATTTGATCGATAATCTAATCAGAATATTTTGCTATCCATTATGGTAGCGGTGCACGATCAGTTGCTAAGCTATAAGACCACACCGCACAAGCTCCGTGCGCATCCACTCCAACGCTGTACTTATGAATTTTCCAATTAAGTAAATGGTAACTGCGCTGTATTGGAATAACAATTTTCAAGGAATATCGTGGGTATCGGCGCATCGGCGCGGGCGCAGCGGCAGCGGCCGGAGATGCGCTAGTAATTCCAACTAAATTTATTAGAAAGCCGATCGCGCCCTTCTCCGCTCGCCAATTTACTAATCGTAACTCATCTGCGATAAGAGCGGTATTACGGAGCGGGCGCCGAGCCGCGCGGGGCCGCGGCGCGCGGCCGCCCCGCCGCGCGTCCCCGCGCATTATCGATAGCGCATCGCAGTAATAAGGAGCAAGATTGGAGCGCTTTAAATAATATCGGTAACGGCGATGACGGCCGTTCACCGCGCCGCCTCCGATACACACGGGACATGGCCTCTATCAACAGTACTTGATTACAATGTTGTTGTAACAAACGGTACCGTACTCGTTCAGCTGAGCTTGCAACCCCGGTGGCTAAATGTCCATAAGCGCGACGAAGTATCGTCAACATATTCTAGATTCATCTGTTTGTTTTATATAGTCGATACGTAGATATCATGGCCTGATTGTGAGGCAGAGTGCGGGCAATATACATCACACTATAATCTTAAGTATGTAGTTATTACACCATACGTAACGTTTGGATGAGACACTTCTATGAAAATTGAAAGACTGTGATTTATAAGTTTTGTACCAGTGTTGCTCCAACGCAGCTGTAAGGTAGTCACTAATGTGCGATGTAATCATATGTCTTATATTTAATACTTAATTTCTAACATTAAATCCATTTGTTAAGTACAATTTTTTGTTTTTCTTTTCTTTTATAACTAAATGTGCTTAAGCTGTCATATAATCAAGTTGTAAACTAATTGTGGAAGCTTTTTATTGGCATTTATTGATTGTATTTATATAACTACTTGTATGTAGCTGTAAGCTCTCCTAATAAAACGAAAAAAAAAAATATATAATTTCTGCTAAATATAACGTACCTATATCATTCTTAACTAAATTCGTTTTTATTTAAAATATACCATATTATCTTATAAGATTGTTAAATTATCTTGTATTAGTGACGTTGTACCAATTAGTGGTGACGCGACGGTCGCATCCTTTGACACTGGCGCCGCCTGCGCCTGCGCAACTGATAACGAAGCAACATAAACTGATAACAGCGACAGTTACAATTATTTTGTTTTACATTAGCATGTTTCACGTAATGTTACGACTTTCCACTCCTATCAGAGATATTCCATATCTGATTAGACTAATCCTCGGTTTAAAGGACGATAAATACAAAAAAATATGAACGAGCAGTCAATGCACATGTTACCTAACTGTTGTGATTGGCTGGTTGAATTAGCAATAGCCAATCGTATAACTAGACAGGCTTTGATAATTATTTATGTAAATGATTACCCTTTCAGAGGGCGTAAGTCATCTATTTCTTTGTCCTTGCATAGCTTTTTTTTCTTGCAAGGTCAAGTCCCGCGCTAGGAAGAAATCCTGTGTCGCGAGGACCTTACAAACAACAGACACAAAGAATATCCAGATTCGGAACACATATTTTACTTTTACCGTGTGGGATTCAACCCACAACAATCGGCGTAGCGGTAATGGCGAGGCGTCTACTTAAACCACTATGCCACCGGTGCAATCAAATTAATGTTAGTATAGTATTACGATTACGTGAGTAGTGTATTTTATATAATACTAGCTTTCGCGCGCGGCTCCGCCCGCGTGGTACCTACATCAATAAAAAGTAGCATATGTCCTTCCCCAGGTTTTAAACTATATCTGTACCAAATTTCATTTAAGTCGGTTGAGTGGTTTAGCCGTGAAAAGGTAACAGACAGACAGACAGATAGACAGACAGTCGACAGAGTTACTTTCGAATTTATAATATTAGTAAGGAAGTAAGGATTGTCTTCTGTTTACGCGAATGTTATTCACTGAAATTAAACTACGATAATAATATACGGATTTTATCACGTTGTTGTATTTTAACTATCTAAAGAGGAAAGATTTGATTTTTTGTTTGTAACGATTTAACTCAAAAACTACTCAACCGATTTTAAAAATTATTTCATCATTAGAAAGCTATATTATTACCAACTAAGATAGGATAAATTTTATTTTAAAAGCACTGCTGCTAATATAACCTAACCTAGTTTTACGCGCGCGAAGCCGCGAGCAAAAGCTAATAATATTATAAAGAGGAATGATTTGATTTTCTTCATTTGTTTGTGAGGATTTAACTAAAAAACTACCGAACTGATTTAAAAAAATATTTATTAAACTATATTATCACAGAGTAACATTGGCTATATTTTAATTAAATAAAAAGTACTATTGCTAATATAACCTAACCAAACCTACTTTTACGCGAGTGAAGCCGCAGGTAAAAGCATTTTGATAAGTTTATACAGAAGGTAGGTTTAATATATAGCGTGTTAAGACTCGCACATAAATGCGTGCGTGGGTACAACTATTTCAGCTCGAGTCAGTTTAATGCAGTTGCGTTATACACAGCCTTGATGACACATCGGTAGTGAACTGAGGCGACTGTTGTGGATGAAGTCTCAGGTTCGATAATGAACCAAGCTGTTCCAGCACGGGTTGTTACACTTTAAACATTAATACAAAACATTTGAAGAACTCTCTGATATGCAGGTGTTATTGTAAAAATAAATAAAATAAATTATGCATTATTTTAAGTGTTCCGGATTTTTCTTCTCATAGGCCTTTGCCTGAACCTAGCAACTAACCTAAATATAGATTCAGTAACTTAGTAAACTCACTAACCTATATACTTTGACGTTCATAAGTGTTACTTTGTGACCTAAATGAATAAATGATTTTTGACTTTGACTTTGACTTCATCTAGTTCGATATTAAGTTTTGTTCAAAAAAATAGTATGTATTGCCAAGTTTAGTAGGTACTAACATTTCCCATCTTTAAAAAGTTATTGTGTTCTTTCACAATTATTTAAGCGTGAACACTTGCTCAAATACGAACCGAGAAGGACTATGTAGAATTGAATTTCGAGGATAAGTTCAGGGTGAGATTCAATCTATAGTCTTTAATTATTGTGCTTCGTATATAGCCATATGTTAGCCTCTATTTACCATTGTATGACCAAAACATAATCTTTAAAATTAAACTACTATATACGGATTTTATCGCGTTGTTTATTTGACATATAAAATCCGTATATAGTAGTTTCATTTCAATATTCTATATATTCTACCACATACACACAACACCATCTAGCCCAAACTAAGCAGAGCTTGTACTATGGGTACTAGACAATGGATAAACATACATATATACTTTTTTTTTGTAAATACCTACATATTATACATAGAAACACCCAGACCAAGACAAACATCAATGTTTATGCACACAAATGTTTGACTTGTGCGGGAATCGAACCCGCGACCTCAGGCGTTGCAGTCGGTTACACTAACCACTACGCCATCGAGGCCGTCGATATTCAATGAATAACATTCGCGTAAACAGAAGACAATATTATGTAAAACATAATCTGCTTAAAGGATATCTTATAAAAAATACCATGTATTTTATACAAGCTATGATAAATATAGGTACCGTTCCGTAGCTCTGAAGTCTTGGCTTGATTGATGAGACTTAACTAAGGCGTGCCACCTCATCTAACTCATCCTACGATGGATCAATCCTTAATGTCGGTCCACCATAAGATGGCACGCCTACTGTAGCCTGATACCGTACGAGCATTACCAAAGATTTACTTCGTTTCAGGAGGAACAGTTCGGAGTCTAATGAATGGCTACAATAGATAAATGCGGCTTCCTTGTTTAAGGTCACGGGTTCGGTTACAAATAATCAGCCTTAAATCTAAAGTTTATGATTGTGCCAACCTACAGAATACAATACATACTAGCTGACCCGGCAAACATTGTTCTGATGTGGCAGAACGACGTTGGCCGGGTCAGCTATATTGTATGTATATACGTATATATATTATTTCTTAGCGGTATGAAATAAAATCGACCTATTCGACTATAAAAAATTCATAAAAATCGGTCGAGCCGTTTCGGAGGCGTGCGACCACAAACACCGTGACACGAGATTTTATATCTTTATCTTTATATATTAAATAAATCTTTTGTGCGTTTGTAATGAAACTCCACCTAAACGGCTGGACCGATTTAAATGACATTTTTTGTGTGTGTTCAAGTAGATTCGAGAATGTTTCAGATATGGCTTTTGTTTTTTTTTCGTCTGTCGGGACAGCTAGTATCTATATGATAAATCTTTAACAACAAGAAAAATATAGTGGGTCTTGCACTAAATATAATTAATGTATTGCACGAGCTATTACAAACATTCACGCTCAAGGAATAATTAGATTTCTGTGCGTCACACTTCAAGCCTTGCCAAGATCTCTGGACGCCTCGGTAGTGTCAGGATGACCACATATACACATCACTATCCATGCAATCTATTATATTTTTGAGGTCTATCTGCTGCACAGATCATATAGTAGTTACGGTGGTCGTCACACAACTGCCATTGCGCCGAGTGTTGTGGGTTCGATACCCACACGGGACAATAATTTGTGTAATCGACAAATGGTTGTTTTGAGTCCGGTTGTTCTTTGTGACCATTGTTTGAATGTTGGTAAAGCTCCCCGTAACACAAGAAATACTCTTAGTGCTGGAGATTTGTTTAAACAAAAGAAAAATAATAGAAAATAAAGCTACATCTAAGGGGTTAGTTTCAATACAATATGATGACCCCGATGCATGGTGTTGACGGCGTGTTCTCACGGCGCCGCCGCCAATTGATCACCAAGCAATTATACAATTGATGGGTGTGCAGCAGCACCGAGGCTTTGCCGCAGTCGTACCGTGCCGCGCCGCACCGCCTGGGAAGATGGGTAGTCGCGGTATTTACGCACTAATTGCTGTGGGTTTTTGTCTGTCCGTCGTTCCCACTTTACGCGTCACAAAACCACTTATAAACTGATGCAACTCTCCCACAATGTCTATTATCTTAATCGCTGATCAAAACGTCAATTTAGCAGTTTCTTGCTGCGAAATTGTAAGTGAATGTGATTGGCGAGCGACACTTTTTAAATATTGTATCAACATTCTGTCAGTTGCTCATTTTATTTCTACAAGAAGTGAAGAAAATGTAAGTAGGTATTCGTGTGTTTACTCCTAAACCTGTAGCAGGAGAGGACAGAAGATTGAAACGATCTTCCACACTGATCAATCTCAAATTTTGTACCTGTTGTTTTTGGAATTTCCCTTTCGGACTTACGATTTTTTGTATAAGTTTTGCCTTTTTATTATTTGTATATTTATGATTTATTGCTTGTTTTTTGGTCTGTCTTTTATATTCTCTTTATTTTTTGTGTCGGTATATTATGGTTTGCTATTTCTCCCGTAAAATATATGAGATCAAAAAATATTCTTCTTCGGAAGTAAGTCATATCGGAAAGAAAAGTACGCACACAAATATCGCGACAAGCTCAAAATATAGGCATATCATTAGATTGTAAAGATCAGTCGACAATCACATTACACGTCTGAAATTTGCTACTAATTAATTGGTTAGATAAAACCAAATATATATGCAATAAAAACTAAGAAGATATAATCATAAGCTGTAATTAATACATGTAACGGTGATTGGTGAGTATCTCTGCGGTGCATACTTATGGCCAATTTTCTTCTAATCACAACAATAAATTGTGTCGGACAAAAACGTCGGCGCCACGGAGCGTTGAACAAAATTGAGGGTTCGAAGTATCTGTAGCATTGTTGTTAGTCGCTTGTGATTAATAAACGACGTCTTAGAGCCACAAATCACAATGAGAGCGAGCGGCGCCTGTGAGAGTGTATGTGTGTGCGTGCGTGCATATACAGAGCGCGCTAGTGTGTGTGCGCCCGTACGCAAATTATTTAATTGCCGCCGCCGCTCTATGGTTATACGCCATAAATCTAGCGGAATGATCCGCGAATTATTCAAAGGAGCCGCCTGCATGATGCAGCGTCGTGTCGGCGGCGCCTGACCCGCACTAACTAGCCGCTCGATGCTCGACGCTGTCTCTAAGTACTGGTGGAGATATCGCACCCCATTGTTACGCAATTCGAGAACAAAGCTCTAGTTATTTGCGGCGCTGTCGCGCTTGATTCATAGCGTTCGTTTGTCCTTCCTGCTGTGTCAGGTGATAGCGCTATCGACGCGCGCGCGCACAATCGCGCTCTATCGTGCCATCTGCGTGAAATATTCCACCGTCGCCACAATGCTCTCCCCTAGAGACAAACTTTACCTCTACCGTGTTATACGCTTTTATTGTCACAGTCATAAAGTCGATTCGGTATTGTTTTACCTGAACGCGAAACATGGTTGTGCAATAACGACCTGCGGCCGCGTAATTCACGCCACCGCGTTCATCATGCAAAGTGGCCGCACGTATTTCTGCAAACAATAACCAACTCTGTGACCATATATCAAAGTTCAATTTAAGTATGTACAACCAAGATTTATGTCGCGGGGGAGTTTAGCGGAATTTGAATTTTGCTTGGTGTGGTCGGTGTTGTGTAGTGCGCATGCGCGGGCGGTGCCGCGCGGCGACAGATACGCATCGTCTTGTTAGCGCTATCTGATGGCCGCGGCTGTAATTGGCACCGAGCTGCGCGTGCGCACACCACCAGCACACTTATACAAAATGAATTTTAAAAGCATTTTATCAATATTTATTCACTAAAAGCGTCATAATGGGCGCTTGTAACGCGACAGAGCGATAACTGCGAGACGCTCGGACGCTGCGCTATCGGCTAGACGCTCACTTCTTGTACTTTACTCTCCTCTTTATCGTCTGAGCAGTCGCCAGTCGACGCAGTGAGGAGTTATTAAGCACACCGGCGTGAGGTAGCTCGTTACATTGTGTTGTTCGTCAAGCAGTGGAGCGATTTGTCTGGTATCAGCGCCGATGAAACATGTCTAACACATGGCGGGAGCGAGGTGTCGCCATATTTGCATACAATGCGCGCGCGCCGATGTTCCGCGATATTGATGCATTTCGCGCGTAATTGCGCATCTGTGGACTCTACCTGGTTTACTACGATTATACTACCACCATAGAGCTTAGAACAAACTAATTTATAAAATTATTTAAATTATGATTCTTCTATAACAATGATTTCTAGATATTCCGGTCTCGTATTTATTCTACAAAGTCTGTGGATGACAAAGTAATTATTATATTTTGTAAAAGTCTTAAAATATTGCCATAATAAAATCAAATTATAAGTACCTAAATTACTAGTCATTTATCCTTATACTTCCTGTAATGATAAAAATAAGGTTCTTCAGACCTAATTTTGGTCATAGCGACCAATCTTAACGGCCGACTAGCCATCTGCACAGGAGATAGTATAGTGCACAAGTGTGTGCGCAAACACAACTTCACTCTATTCTCTCGCCCTCGTTGTCCGAAGGAATTGCAATTCGACACGATGGAAGATATACCTGGCTTAGGACCAACGAGTTTACATCATTTGCGAGGCACCTTTACTAATACCGGGCTACTATTGGGAATTTCTTGTCAGTAAAGCCTAATAACTTTTTGTTGGTCTAACTTAGAATTTTAACCTAAAGCACAGCAGTCGCATCTACTACGGCTGCGCTGCCGAAGCATTTACAGCTAGTATTTACAGCAAAAATAGCGTAAGCACTACAATACAGTATCGTTAGTATTCGTATTGGTTTATCAAAGGAAGATGCGCACTATGAGTGCCTTGTAGACCTATCCAACTAGGGTTTGTGATACTAGTGCAAAAGGTAAGAATCGAGTTATTCATTATTCATTCTTGGAACACTAGTTGCTTGGTTGTCGGTTGTTTTATTTGATACCTGACCTGTGAGTAGGTATAATAAAAGTCCGCAGATGTGATGTAGACTTTGTTCTCACCATAACACTTTTAAAGATATGTTTGATATCTTTAAAAGTCGTCTGAAATCGAATTGATCCGCGATCGAATCCTGAATACTTGGCTTAAACCTACTTCTGGTCATGGATTCAAAACCTAGGTTGCTTCTGAGGATTACATTAAAACTATAAATTGTGATCCAATTTTCGGGATCTACTCAATGCAAAGAGCAGTAGTGGTTGTGACTATAATTACTGGAAAACATCGTGAAAGAGCCATAAGCGTTTAAAAAGAAGTCTTGATTCTATGTGTTTAAGTGTACTCCAAAAAAGGATAGGTAGATATATAAAATACTAGATGTTCCCGCGGTTTCACCCGCGTTTATCGTTACTGCGCCACCCCCGTGGGTCGTAGCGTGATGTTATATAGCCTATAGCCTTCCTCGATAAATAGGCTATCCAACAGTAAAAGAATTTTTCAAATCGAACCAGTAGTAATCACGCAGAATAAACCAGGAGAAACATCGTTTGTACTATGTCTGTAATGGGTAATTATTTTGCTGCGATGTTATTTTAAAACTGCGATATCTCCTAACATATTCATTGAAATCGAATGATGTAAAGGGCAATTTTGTTTTAAATTAAATACTTGTGATGAATAACGTTTTTATTTGGATAAGGATTAATATCATGTTTATAAAAATACCTTCGCAAATAATGCATTATTTTAGAACAAATTTGGTTAGCATAAAAATGGTTATAGTGAGCCAACCTTAAAAGATAAACATATGCTGTCGCGGACTTTTTTTTAGAACTTTTAAAGGGGAACAATTCTGTCATACATAATTTTTGCGAAACTTCAACTGTTTACGCAGCGCACGCAGCGGAAGCTCTCAAAAGGAAAAAATATCCTCCGATTTTGAAACATTCTTCATTAGTGCTCCGCTCCTATTGATATTAGCGTGATGATATATAGCCTATAGCCTTCCTCGATAAATGGGCTATCTAACACTGAAAGAATTTTTCAAATCGGACCAGTAGTTCCTGAGATTTGCGCGTTCAAGCAAACAAACAAACAAACTTTTCAGCTTTATAATATTAGTATAGATTCAACAACCTTACAAAGTCGATAGTTTGATCTTTAGGGACGCAAAAGATAGGGTCAAGTGTATGTAGATTTAATGGAATAGGCCGTAGCGTAGGCCAGTTTTAATAAACTAAGAAGAACACAAACGAGGAATACACACGTTTTGCCACCAATTTTCTAGGAGTCACAAGTCGAGCATACATTATGACATTCTGTGAAATGCCTAGCTGTCCAACCTAAAATTACTTTGACCGACCCGGGAATCAAACACAAAACTTCACAAGTGGTCGTAAGCGTAACTACAAACTCGAGCTGCGGGACTAACAAGCCTATAAGATATAGTTAAAGTGGCTGCATTGACCTTGACCTTCAAACCACTTAATAAGACATAATGTGGAGACACGGTGCTGAGTGACATTTGGCGTAGTGAACGCGACAGCTGCCGCTTGTCTCTGCGACTATTTAGGATACACTCCTATCACTTTATAATGAACCTGATATTTTATGTTGTTCGTTTTCATCGAATTATTATTTGAACATGATGGCGCGATGATAATAACGGGATAGTTTCTTTATCAAATACCTTTAGCTTTCTGCACTCATAAACATAATAGTTTTCTATGCCTTTCATATAAAGAGTTCAAAGTTTTCTCTTCGCGTTTTAATATATAGATATACATATGAATGTGTTAATTTTTTCTTAATTACGAGGCTATAAAATAAAAAAAAATGTATTAACAAGGTAACAAAGAAGCGTACAGCTAGGCAGGCCTAAAGCTGTTTCCATAGCCTATTAGCGCCAACCCTTACAAAAATCAAGTTGAAGCGTCAGTATAAGTAATGAGCTAAGATCACAGTACAGTACACTGTCCCTAGAAGTGCCTTAAAACTCAATGTAGTAAAGTAACATGAGGTTGTATGCAGGATCATGAATAGCTAAGTTGGCAAAGCGATGACATGGTTTGTCGAGGTCAGAAGTTTAAGTCTTGCTACATGGATGACCTTTTTCTCGTTTATAATTACATAAGATTATGTCAATGTCATAGAGGACTATTAGTGCCCACACTTATGTATGAAAGTGAAAGTTGGGTATGGCAAAAGAAGCATGAGAGCAGAATAAATGCTGTAGAAATGAGAGCGTTGAGAAGCATATGTGGTGTGACTCTGAAAGATAGAATAAGAAATAGTGTGATTAGAGAGAGATGCGGCATGAAAGTGGATATAGTTACAAGAATAGAAAAGGGTATGTTAAGCTGGTTTGGACATGTAGAAAGAATGGACGAGGAAAGACTGACTAAGAAAGTTTATAAGGCTAGTGTGAATGGAACAGTCGCAAGAGGAAAACCTAGGCGAACGTTTCTCGACCAGATCGGAGGCGTCCTGGACAAAGGCCAGGTTAAGAGCTCCTTGAACCGACGGGCGTGTGTATGAGGAATGTGATGAAAGTGAATGAAGCCAGAGAAGTGTGTCAGGATCGTAGCAAATGGAAATCCGTAGTCTCTGCCTACCCCTCTGGGAAACAGGCGTGAATCTATGTATGTATGTATGTAAGATTATGTCCGCGCCTTAGCGCCTTTGAAAAAGGTTATTTTTCTGAATAAAATGTACCCTACTACTCGAGTAGATAGGGTGCGTAAAGTATGTAGGTACTTTCCTAATTTTGATAAGATACCTACTAAATAAAATTATTAGGATGTTAAGTACCTACAGCTGAAAAAAATATTATTTACCGCGTAACTAACTAGTATTGGTCCAACACATAACTCTAACTACCTCGACCCACAATGACACGTCAAAACATTGTGTAAGACGCCAATCATGCGCATGTTCCTTCAACAAAAATAGTGTGTGACGTCACTACATCGCGCTAACACTGCCAACGACGCTAATCCGAATTAATTCCGACAAACAAAAAAAGCGCGCGGTGTCGCGTCGTCGGTGCGGCCATTGATGCGCAGGCGCATACAATTGTGAAAGATGCCGACAATTGGCGCCGTCCAAGTGGATGAGTCTCGGCCACAAGATGTGGGTAATTAGAACACCATGACACGATATGTATAACTATTAATTTCTTTGTGAGGAAGGCAGGAAATGAAGATGGATGTTATACGTTACGTTGGCTTCAACTACTCTTATATTGGCAACTTTATTTGTTTGAAGGACGCATTCAAGTGTCACGATCGCTGTGAATGTAATGCCGTCATTCTCATAGGTTTATTATATTATAGTAATAATAATAATAATAATAATTTATTTTCATTATTTGATTTTAACAATTTGTTTCTCTTAATCTAATACATATATTTTATAAAGCGTTTGAAATATGAAAAGAGAATTCGATGACGACCGTACTAGTATAAACTGTGCTACAGTCGCCAGCGCCTTCCACCCTGAGATTGTTACAGAAAATTTAATAGTTTAGGCACATCAAAAGAGAGAAATAATATTAAAATATAAAATTAAATTAAATTAGAATCTAAAATCTAGAACATTTTGGTATTAACTTCACTAGTACATTAACATAGTATAATATTTAAAAAGATATAGTTATAGTTAAAAACTGTTACCACTCGAGTGATCAATCATCATCATCAATAAAGGTTAATTACAAATAATTGTCAATGTGAGTTGGTGTGATTTGTGTGAATGTATGTATGGTTGGTGTGTGTGTAGGTGATGTGTATGTGTGAGTGTGTGGATGTGTGTGAATGGATGGTGTGAGTACGTGAAGTGTAAGGAGTGAATATGTTCCTAATATTTGGTTATGTATAGGAATTTAATAGGTCCTCTGTTTGACTATAGCTCAAACCTAACAACCACTTACGTAGAGTATCCTTGCATTTATTGGTGGGTAGTGCATAAATGTTATTTGCTCGATTAGCCGCATTATACAACTTATTACTTATAACATAAAATTGATTTTTGGCAAGAGTTGTACGGTGCGGAGTAACGGAGCAAACTTTCGTTTTGTTTCGCTTAGTAATCGCTTTATAGGTAATACTTTTATGCTTCCGGAGTACAGTAGATAATATAAAAAGTTGTCTGACGGTTAGCACAGAACATTCGGTGTACAGAAGACTAGTGTTGTACCTACGTGGTTTACCTAGTATGACCTTCAATATGGCCCTCTGTGCACGTTCCAAAGGCAGTAGTGTGGTATTGCCAATACCACCCCATACCGTAACACAGTATTGGAGTAGGCACTGAGCAAGAGCATGATAAACACATAGAAGTGTTTCGATATTGGCAGATGCTCTGAGTTTTCGAAAAATTGGAATTAATCGCCTTATACGGGTTGTTAATAATTTTATGTGAGGTAACCAATTAAGAGAGCAATCTATTATAAGACCCAGATATTTTATATTTGGAGTACGGGTTAGTTGAGGGCAACCGCATCCATTCTGTAGTTCACAGGTATGTGCAGTTATTTCAAAATCAGGAGGCGGCTGAGTGTTTGTACGGGGTGTAAAAGTAACATATCTTGTTTTACCCATATTTAAAGTTAAGAGATTATCGCTCAACCACATCATCACCTCCCTAAGCGCATGCTCTGTATGAAGTCGAGTCTCAGTCCAGTCCCTACCATGCACGATTAACGCAGTGTCATCAGCGTAAGTGATGATATTACAGTTAGGTAGCGACTTGGTACATAAACTGTTAATATACAATAAGAATAGAGTAGGGCCCAGCACGCTACCCTGCGGAACACCAAAGGAAAGCGACTGCTGGGAACTCGTGAAGTTGCCTACTCTAATGCATTGGGTTCTATTTGAGAGATAAGAACGAAATAGTTCCAGTACAACACCACGAATACCGATCGACTCCATTTTAGAGAGCAGTAGTGGGACAGAGACAGTGTCGAAGGCCTTAGAGAGGTCTAAAAATACACCTATGGCTCTTTCTCTTTTGTCAAGATGTTTACTGATAATTTCGGTTAGTAACAAAGTAGCATCTTCTGTTGATTTACCTTTAATAAAGCCAAATTGGTTTTCTGCTATTATATTATTTTTTTCTAGAAATTTAACTAACCTATAATTTATAAGTTTTTCCAATATTTTTGAAATTACACTTAGTACCGATATAGGTCTATAGTTCCCAACACTGTCTCTGTCGCCACTCTTGTGGATAGGGTGCACAAGTGCAGCTTTTAAAATATCCGGGAAGACACCTGTATATAAGCATCGGTTATACATAAAAGTGAGAGGAGGAATTAGACTAGTCTTAGAACTTTTAATTACGAGTGTCGGTATGTTGTCAATGCCAGCCGCAGAGTCATTTTTTAAGTTAGTTATAATATTATCGATTTCCCGCCAATCGGTGTCAAACAACGCCATAGAGCCTCTCGGTGGTGAAGGTAGTGTACATGTGTTTGAGATATTAGGTGGGTTTAGAGCTTGGTTATTTAATATTACATTTGCATAACTTGACCCTATATCAGCAAAAAAGCGATTTACCAAATTGAGGGACTCGCAAGGATCTGGAGCTAGATTAAGTAATTCACTAGGAGGAGGTGAGGATTGTTTAAGATTAGCAATTTTATTTATCGTCTTCCACATACACTTTGGATTGTTTTTATTCTTTAGAAATTCAGACTTCTCAAAGCTAACTTTAAGTTTTTTCAAAAGATTGTCAAAAGATAGTATGTCAGGTTAGACGTGAACGTAATGACGTCATAGTCTTTAGTTTATTTATTTTAAGTATAGCGACGGTAATGTATTCAGTAGCATGCATGAACAAAATGTTGGTTGAATTGGACTACTTGCAACGACAGGTGCATACAATTACATGATTGTGAGCTGCTATTATTTTTATGCAATATTTATTATATAACTTTTATTCAGTAGGTAGCTGTTTAAATCGCACACCGCACAGCGGTAGTGTAGACGGCTGATGTGCATGAGGTCTCATGTTTGATGCTCAGATCGGGTAAAGTATTAATGGATTTTTCTGTCACGAAATTCTCAGTAGTAGCACGCAGTCTCGTACTGTGCCCAGTAAACGAAGGTAGTCTCGCTCCTTATTACGTGAGATGTAAAAACATAGCTGGAGATATTATGTTGATGTAATACACCCCTAACTAACTGTCTGATATGAGCAGCGATAGCTTAGTGGGGAGACCAACAGACTGCAATGCAGAAGGTCTCGTGTTCGAACCCACGTCGCGCACCTATGACTTTCGGAAGTTATATGACTTTTCGAAATTATGTGCGTATTGATTGACAATTATCGCCTGCTTCGTGCCTCGGAAAGCACGTTAAGCCGTTGGTCCCGGCTGCCATGAACATCTGTGGCAGTCGTTATTGGGAGAATGTCGACACAAAAGATCCCACTGGGTCGAAGTTTCGCCGGTCTGGACTGACTGGCCCCAAGATAAGATAACTGTCTGATATAGACGCAAGACGACGGATCTATTTATGATTTATTATTCCAATTCATAAATATTAATTGATAATGTTGTAATTGTTTCATTATCTTTTTAAAATGCAAATATTAAAATGTGCCAGTATTATGAAAAACTAAGACAATGGCGCGGAATAGGTTGTACTAATTATGCTAGATTCGATAACAATAAAGAAAACTTTGCATGTCTGTAGATTCTTGTATAATACATAAATTATTGATTATGGACGATGTTCGGTGGAACTGTTTGATGATGCCGTAGTAATTACATCTATTGTGTTGTCATTTCTGTACTTACCTGATTGATAACAACAAAACATTTAGTGTTAGTACTGTTAATCGATTAGTCTACATTATCATTTATCAACCAGCGCTATTGGCGCTCCCACTAATCTAGCTCTTAGGCAATCTTCTGTCTGGCGAGTTATTAATAAGCGGATGTCATTAATGTAGTCATTAAGCTAACGTTTCATTTGGTTTTGATGTCAAAGGCCTTCTAGCTGCTTCAACAAAGCGGATTTATTATCAATAAAAAACGGTTAAACATGTTTTAAATCCGCATATTATGTATGCATGTTATGTCATAGACTTTCTTCTATTTGTATACTGTAGAATGTTCAGAGGCCTGAATTCGATCTTAAACTTCTCAGTTTTAAAGTTATCTCGTATTAGGTATAATGTGATACCGGGTATTACATCAACATTATTACTACGGATACAAAATCCACCTAGACTTGGATCAATTATTTGTGGCACACGATTTTTGCTCCATATATTTTTGATGATTGATTGCATTCACAACACTTGGCGCTCCAAAAATGACGAGGCGACCACCAAAAAGTAATGTTACCTTGCGCAATAAAATTTAATCCATAATATTATGTGTTTCTTAAAGCCTGTGTAACATATTATAATCACCAATAACTGAATACAGTTTCTTTAGATTTTTATCTAGCTTTTAACATTATACTCTTCAGAAACTGTGTGATTCAAAGTCAACATTTATTCATTTAGGTCACCAAGTAATACTTTTGAACATTCTGTTCATAAGTATTACTTGGTAGCCTAAATTGAAAGTTGAAAGAAGCTGTGAAGCTTCTTGGTTGGTTTCTTACTGAAGTTATTGAATTTACATTCATGTCAGTTGCTGTGTTCAGGCAGTTTATGAGAAGATACCCGCAAGAAACTCACGGTTACTCGATTAATTTCCTATTAACTTATGGGTCGCAGCGGAACACCGGCGGCCAGACACAGTAGGTTTTCAATTATGTTCAAACTTCCAATAAATACAATTATAATTTTAGTATTTTCCTACTTATATGTATAAGTTGCATCCGTTATACTCGTACAAACAAATTCTCTTACTATAATGTTACAGCTATGCGCTTTACCTGAAGCTATAATATTCAGGTTAACATCTTCGAGACAAGGTGTGGACGTCGCCAAGGAATGACTGGAATGCCGTATAGCTCTTACTTCCTTAGCAGTTAATGTTCAGTGAGTGTGTCAAGTTCAGTGCCAGGAAGCGTGCGTGTGTGTTTGATTGCTTTACGGTATTATGACGTCATAACATTTGATGTTATCTTACAAATTAACTTTTGATTGGAATGTGGCTTTTCATACAGACATCGCAATCGTTAATGCAATGAATAGCGCTTAGTATTAAAACAATGGTGGCTTTATTAACCAATTAATTTGACGATATTAGTTATTACGAAATGTATAGATGAAACATTCCCGACTGTTCAGAGTGCTTGACGGGGTACAGCAGCGATGAAGCTCTAACCACACCGTGCAACAGAGTTAGGTACGTAGTGAGTCTCTAACATGAGTTTCCATAGGTTTTGACGCACTTCGATATATCTGTTCATTGACATGTTGCCCGTAAATTTTCAATAGCATATCTAACCTTAACGATTTTTAATATAATTGAAATCTATGGAATGCCATCCGACTTTGCTGAGCATCAAAAGCATTTAATTAAATTCAGCAGGTCTACTAGAGTATTCATAGACCTCCTATGAGTACTCTAGCAGACCTGCTTAATTTAATTAGTGTGTTCTGATCTTTAGGTCTATTCGTTAGGTAATATTACATTATACAGGAGGTATTTACAATTTTAGGGCAAAACGGAGGATTATTAGAATTGACAGTGTATTGTTACATCAGATTAACCGTTATTAGGGAAACTATTAGATTTAAATTAAAATTGATATGTTAATTTAACCTGTCAATTGTTGAAACGCCAGTTATAATTGAAAACATATTGTGTCTGACCGCCGGTTTGCCGGTGCCGTATGATATAATATTTCACCTGGTGCTATACATACAGCCTTGGCCAAAAGTTTTAGGCACCCTATAAATTACTGCATATTTCAGGCTTAGAGAGAAATAAAACTAATTATAATGATTAAAGTACTTTATTTCCATTAGAATATTGTAAAAACATCAATATTTTGTTGGGCCACCCTTTGATTTTATGACAGCAGCAACTCTGTGGGGCATACTACGTACAAGTTTCGCACATTCCTCTGGAGAAATTGCATCCCATTCTTGCACTAACGCGTTTTTTAAAGCAGTTTTTGATGTTATCGAGTGCTCTTTTATTTTTCTCTTCAAAATACTCCACAAATGTTCAATAGGATTTAGATCCGGGGACTGGGCAGGCCAATCTAACAGATCAATACAATTTTCAGTAAACCAGCGCATCGTAGTAGCTGACTTGTGACACGGAGCATTGTCTTGTTGGAATTTCACACCATTTAAGTTAGTGTCACCAAAAATACACGAAAGCGAAGGCACGAGAGCAGTTTCCAGTACATTAATGTATTTTTCACTGTTCATGCGACCTTCGCAAACAAACATTTTGCCGACTCCATCCGTAGCCATGCAACCCCAAATCATTACACTGCCTCCGCCGTGTTTTATGGTTGGTACTACGCAATCTGGGTGATATTCTTCGCCTTTGCGTCGCCTCACAAACGTCACACCTGGTGTTCCAAACACCTGTAGATTCCAAAAAAAAGCACACATTACAAACTTTTATAACATTTGAATTTGAAGACAAACACAACAATGATCTTTGTAATTGTGGTATAGACTTCACTATAAAAACTTACCTCAAAGTTTGATTCGTCAGACCACAGCACATTAGACCAATCCTCTTCTGTGAAATGTTGGTGTCTCAGAGCCCAATCAAGTCGTTTTCTTTTATTGTCTGCGGATAGCCACGGCTTCTTCCTAGCTTTGCAACCTTTTAAGCCGGCTTTTACTAGCCTTCGTCTTGCAGTTCGTGCGCTTATGGGATGTCCAGTCTCTTCAGTTAAAGCCACAGCAAGCTCCGAAGAAGTTTTTTTTCTATCTTTCACAGACTCTCGGATAAGTTTTCTGTCCTGACGGCTAGTAGTCACGCGTTTTCTGCCTGTTCTTGGTTTATTTGCATGAGAGCCAGTCTCAACAAAACGTTTGATAGCAGATTGAACGGCGCATCGCGAACATTTCACCAACTTCGCGATTTCTTTTTGAGTCTTGCCTTGCTCATGTAAAAGTTGAATTTTTACACGATTTTCAATACTAATTTCGTTTCGTTTTGGCATTTTCAAATGAATTTCTTCTCAATTAATTCACAAAACCACAAATGCACTGTCTTTACACTAAGACTTCCAAATGGTAACTGACGAAACATTAAAAATAAATTTTGGAAAAAATAAAATTTTATTATTGACGCACCAGATGTCTTACGACTGCTTAAAAAATGCCGCCTATTGTCTTAAATAGTGTTTTATGACACCGGTATCGCAGTTCTATAGAATATTGTTTAATTGTTCAAATAGCACAGGTGTGTGATAACTATATTGGGGGTGCCTAATACTTTTGGCCAAGGCTGTATGTATCTTAGATTACGCCTGTGTATTTAGAAGAAGTAGGCAGAAACAGTTTTGTGCGTATTAAATATGTAGTTAATTATCGCTTGATTTAACGGTTAAGGAAAAAATCGTAAGCAATTTATTTATCTATTTTATATACGGAAAACTTACAGCTAATTTAACATAACAGTGATCATTACAGTATCCAGACAGCCAATTACAAGTTTTCACTTTTAGGTGACATTCTAGAAGAAAATTGTGAACAGTCTCGGTAGAGAGAAAGATCAATAATAATAAATACAAAGACAGAATAAAAAATAACAGAACAATAAAAAAGCAATAGAATCCAGCATATACGAAAGTTCTCTATAATGTTCTAGAGGTGTGCAAACCCGCACTAGGCCCGCGTTGTGGACTATGGCCTAACCCTTCTCAGACTGAGAAGAGACCAGTGCTCAGCAGTGGGACAGTTTAATACAGGCCTGATATTATAATATTATAAACAAACTTAAAGCCCAACCTGATGAACAAAGAAGAGGCCTGGTGCCATTGTTTCGGTTACTCGCGTGAGATATGCTAAGCATATCGCAACATTTGCGCAGTGACAGATGCGCGTGAAATCGCCGGTAATGGCCACTCGTGCGCCGCGCGCCGTGTAGCTCACACAGCTGCTGTCCCGTGACATTAACGGGCGGCTAATCTGTTCGCTATCACAGCTTTTATCATTCAATTAAATTTATGTCAACGGAAACTGCTAATTTATAGCCGTAAACTTTATAATAAAAAGCATATTAAGATACATAGACCTTTAAATATTTTTACTAAAGTGATGTCACCTTACAAGCATGCAGTCTGATGATCACAATAGCCTATGGATTTTAAAAATACACTATGAAATCTCATCTGCGGTGTAATGATATCTAATTGTTCTGAGACAGTCTACAAGTTTTATAGCAGTAATACTTAAAAGATAGTTGATATAAGAACAGTTCAAAAATGCATAATAATTATTATTATTATGCATTTTTAAACTGTTACTTTGAACTGGAATTAAATCATTCTTTAATTCATCAAATACTTTTACGAATTTAATAAATGTTCAGCTATTATTTTGCTAACTATATGGTGTCGATTCTTCGTAAAGAAAAAGGAAATACTGACAGCATTCCTTCTTAAAGAGCTTGGTAACCGTAGTAACTGTGTAAACTCAACATAAGGAGGCTCAACAAAAGTGTATCACGTTAATAACCACGAACGAATAAACCCACAACAGTCGAAAAGACGTAAAGGCGATGGGGCAACTTAAACCATGATGAAACAAAGGTTGTGTAGGCACCATCTCAAGTTAGTTTGTTTAATGATCTCATCTCGTATGCATTGAGATATGGCGCCGTGCGACGCCGCAGGCAAAACGCACCCGCTCCGCACCGCTACCGACTACCGACCACTACCACACTTCAATAGCATACGATAAGATCCAATGGACAACTAATATATATTTGTTTCTTATTTGGTTTATGAGTTTAAAACTTTTATTCAAGAATACTTGGCTGTTTGTGTATTGTATTTAGTATATTTATATTTATAGAACTCAGAATGCACTGCACGTGACATACCAAACGACACAAAAAAAATTACAAAGACACCAATTTTTTTGGTGTAGAACATCCGTCATATTGATTTTGTTTGTATAAATAAAACCCAATATCATCCGAACCATAATAACAAATCGATTGACAACTCAATCATCGAATCGACTTAGTTTATTAGTTATTGTTTAGGCTCTATATTGGAACAAACGTAAATACAAACATACGTACATAAAATGTTAAAATCATAAGCCGTTCTTTTAGTTTTGCCGTAGACGGGTAAATAACCGAAAAATATTTTGTAAGTGCACGATTCGCTTCATGGCAATAAGTCACAGTAGCTTGTAGCTACTGAACGCTTGCGTAACCATGGATACAAGGAAACCAGGAGTTAAAGGATAAACATACTGGTTTTCTATTGCTTCCTTAAAGAGCGTATAAACTACTCCCTGCAGCCTGAGCTATTATCTTCTGTAGTGTATTTAATACTACTAAGGTGGCAAACAAGCATACTGCCCACCTGATGGTAAGTGGTCACCGTAGCCTATAGACGCCTGCAACACCAGAGGCATCACCTGCGCGTTGCCGACCCTTTAGGAAAGGAAGTGGGAAGGACTCCCTTTCCCCCTTACTGCTCCTTAGCAGGAAGGGGGAAAGGGGGTGCTTGGGCCTCCGGCACTCTCACTCACTGAACTAAACACAACAGTAGGAATACTGCTATTTCACGTCGATGTTAGAGGGTAGTCCTTCCCCGGTCGAGCCGGCCCATTCATGCTGAAATCAGCGAGGCTCTACTACTCTGAAAAAAGTGTTAAAAGGTTTCTCCAGGTTTCGCCTGTTTAAGCCAACACCCAGGTTAAGGCGAACTTGTTTTCACCTCTCCAGCTGTGTCTATGCTATATACAGATGTATTGATGTTGTATGTTATGTAATAATTTAGATGCTGTCCTTGTCTAACAATTTACTGTAAGAGAATGCTTTTGACATTAGATCCACATCTGTGCACCTATTTTGGTGTTATACATTTTAAATGGAGTCTTCATATTGTCATATAAATTTTCATTCATTCATTGTAGCTAGATTAGTCGTGTGACGTACATCAAACAAACCGACAACCGGTCTAACATTAGCTTATTGATATCGCCACTTGTGAGGCTGCAGGTCAAATGATAATGGCTTTGTGGAAACTAGCATGTAATATACTTCGCTCACGTCCGGTTTAGCTGGAAGTCGGCTTCCTTAGTGCAATATATAAAATATAGATACCTACAGTTCATATACCACGGCAAGTATCGATATCCTATAGGAGGTCTTAAATTCGATTACTCGTTACGCACCTCTGAGCGGTTTGGTGTGTTTAAAATAGTGAATATGCATGCTTTAACGGCGAATGAAAACATATATTCCACGCCCCAGTCGAACATGTTGATCCTCCAGATCGAATGTCGATCACGGCGGCGGCGGCCAGTCTTAACGAAGGCTGGCCATCTGCGCAGGAGATAAGTGTGTGCGCAAACACAATTGCACTCTCTGTTCTTTAACTCTCATGATCCGAAGGGACGGTAATCCGACACGACCGGAAAGAGATCAGGCGTAGGACCAACGGCTTTACGTGCTATCCGAGGCACGGGGTTGTCTAACACTGCCAACTTCCTAAGTCCGGGCTGCTACTGAGATTTCTTAACAGAAAAACCCAATAACTTTTTCTTGGCCGGACCCGGGATTCGAACCCAAGACCTCATGCACAGCAGTCGCATTCACTACCGCTGCGCCACGGAGGCAGTAATACCTATATTACTAAGACCATATACCATGTACTTGAAGTGAAATAAAAATTGTTTTGATTTGACCAGAATTCAACACGTCATAATCAAAAATCTTTATTTCGATAAAAATAATATACACACTTCTTGTCACGTCAAATTAATATAATATATTATAACAAGTAATAACTATAAATTAAAGATTTACAAAACCCTCGACACAAAATAATAAAAATAGTAAACCGCCATTTTGCAGTGGCGGCCATCTTGGATTTGAAATTTATCATAGTGTATAGTATTCTACTAGTCAAGCCCTTTGATTTGATACCCATATTAAGGGGGTTGTGAAAAAATATGTAATCCGCTATTTTGTGGCGCCAGCCATCTTGGACCGATTTTCATCAAAGATAGCTAAGAACACTCCCGACTAATTCACATTTCAAACAAAAGAAACTAAATCAAAATCGGTTCATCCGTTCGGGAGCTACGATGCCACAGACAGACACACACACACACAGACACAGACACGTCAAACTTATAACAACCCGTCGTACGTGCGTCGGGGGTTAAAAAGCATATAAACATTTTGCATTAAAAATAAAGACAGTTCGAAGAGAAAAGCTTTAATAACAAGAAGCAGGCAAGAACCTCATTGCCACTCTTTACAATCGCCAGTTGTTATCGGCGAATTCTCTATAAAACGTAATCTTAAAAATGTGAAATGATGTCGATGCGGTCGGCAGTGAAGTTGGACTATGGCCGAACACGAAAGGAGAGCCCGTACCCAGAAGTGCTATAATTATTGTATAGAGCTGATATTTATAGCATCACGATTCTGCCCCTTAGAGTGCCGCGGTGTAGTATCACGTCTATATTTCGTCACGTTACGTCTATTATTTAAAGTGTCGTTGATGTCAAGCGAGCTAATGTCGCCTACTAAGCAGAAAGGTTTAAACTCATGCCTGTATATCCCGAAAAGGACAAAAGCAGCGAAGTATTACACACATAGTTTTGCCAGTTGTATGTTTTAAATCTACCAGGTACATATCCAGAATGCTACCGAGAATTCTTTAACAAATTGAGCTATTAACACTTTGCTTGACCCGGACATGAACTATGTACCTCACGATTAATTGCAAACGTAAGCTTAAATAAGTGCCAGGGGGCAACGAGGCCATCCAAAAGCATATTCTATACTTATAAAAATAATATAACATGTATTATAGTCATAAAAAGATAAATAGGATATATAAAAAAGTTAACTTATAAAACCACTTACGTAGGCCTAAAATTGTTCAAAGCTATTTAACAATAACAATTCGATGTTCGTGTCACGCTGCCAATTATTAAGTTCGTTCGTTTGACGATCCGTGCACGTGTCTCATTCATTAACAACAATAACGGATTCGACATTAAGCCACAATTAGTGGCGCAGCACAACGACTACTCATCGCCTCATGTCCACTACGTACGATTCCACTTACGTATGTGTGTGTGAACGCACGGCGACCTTTCCCTAAAACACACATTAACATTAATAATGTGAAAGGGCAACCGTCTGCGCCCGCGCAACACATTTAACACGACCTCAACTCACTTCTACCAAGCTGATATTCGCCAATTCAACGCGTATATTTAAGAGAGTTGAAAATGATATCTTTATGTGATAATCTCGCGCGTGTATTATACACAGATAATGCATTTAAGCGTAATAATGTGAAAGAATAAAGAGAAATCTGTTCTCAATATGGTTGCAGATAATGAACATTATGAAGACATGCGTTACTCATTACCATTCCGCATAAATCGCGCTCGCCTGCATAATCCGTCCACTTAGTGCCGGGGAGTGTGACGCACGTGTGTGTGTGTGTATGAGTGTGTGTGTGTGTGCAGTGCGCGGCCGCATTTAGGAACCGACGTTTATGAGCGCGCAATATCACAGCAGATTTGAATATTGCCTCGTTTGCAGAATAAGTGCGCGGGGAAGGTGTAATTACCATCCTCGTTCAGGTACCTTCTCGACGAACATTAAATTCAATCGTCGAAAATTAAACACTTTAAAAAGTCAAATCTTAACGCAAATGAATTTGGTAAGTACGAAATTATAGCCGTTATTGTTTACATAATGTATTCGTTTGAGTGAGAGCGATTGTTCGTATGTTAACGACGTGATAAAAAGCAGATCAACAGCGAAACACTTTTAATGGTGCCTCACCACCGCGCTAGGGTTGTTGCCCTCGCAAACTTAACACGATGCACTTGTGAAACAAGATGAAAAGAAATTACAATATATGATACCATCACATATATATCTGAAAGTATTGACAGTGCTCGACTATACACATATTTCGTCTATAACATGTAGGTGTCTCGAAATGAACCTTCTGTCTGCCATATAAACGTCTTGCTGAGATTTTTCACTGACAGATAATGCTAAAGGTACCTTTATTAACCTGTCGATCGCATTCAGATTGTTGCCATAGCTATTATTGTCTATGCTTTTACTGCTACACAGACTCATTAACTAGGGAAACAAAAAATCTGATACCTATTAACTGGTCGCACTCCAGGACCTCTTCCTTCCACTTTATTTGACAAATCGCAAATGATATAGACTTAGAAGAACAATCACGAATTATTATTGTTCATTTTCTAACAAGCTCCTCAGCACATCTGTAGTAACACATTTAGGACACTAGCTCAAGATTCTGTGGTTCAATAAAAGACTCGCTGATTTAAGATGAATATATAGGAAGGTACAGTTTATGCGAAACTGCAGTGTCGTATCAGCCCTACAGACGGGCAAGCCGCGCGGGACAAAAACCAAAACATCTACGGAAATTACCGACAGGTAATGCAAACGCTCCCGTTCTGTCGCAAGGCACACACTCATGCAGTGTTGACACAGTGCCGTACTCTCGTACAATCACATGTACATTTGTGCCGACGTGCGATATCCCCAGTTTTTGCCTAATTATTCCAAACCTGGCGACCATTTAGAATCGTGTGAACACTTTTTGACTATGTCAGGAGACCTTTTAGGATTGCCTTCGACCAGTTTGAATTTAGAGTACGTACTTTTGTAATGTAAAATGAATTACCAGATGTAGTTCGGTCTGTACCAAAGTATTAGTAACTCTACATTTTTTACTTAAATAAGAACATATTTTAAATAGAGCTCTACTATAAATATTATTAGTTTATGGGTAGTATTTAACTGCACAGCAAAAAAATACTAATCGCGCAGCAAAAAAAGCTAATTGATCAGCAACTCATGGCCAGCAAACTTTAAAGAGATCAAACTAAGTCGACGGAGCCCCGCTTGGCGGGGCTCCTTATTTTGGCTGGATTTAAAAAAAGGAACTTAACATAACCTAACACTTCCGAGACGAAATGCAGTGATTTGAGGCGTATAAATGCTCGTTATGCTGTGCAATATTTGCTGACCAATTACTATTTTTGTTGATCATTATTTTTAATCCCTTAGTTTATTATGCTGTTTAATTGCCTCTTTTTGTAGATTTGGTGTCCGCCATTTCAAGAACACATAAACGTAAAAATACATAACATCGTGCACCAGAAACTCAGGACCTAAAACCGAAGGACAGTTGATCAGACTAAAAATCATCGATTGTTCAGTGTGAGCATGATATTGGATAACCGAATAAGTGCATCCTACACCAGAACCTACAGCAAAAAAAAATTAAACATCCTCGGGGGGTAGGCACAGGTTTATCACATTTAAATATGGCCCTCAATGTTTTAAGGAGTAATGAACGTTTTGTCGTCTCTAGGCCACTTTTGAAGTCAGGGAAACCCAAGCCATGAGTATAGTAAAAATGTATCTTAAAGGGATGAAAGTATTTAAGAACAATTTTCTTAAATCTTTCAAGAACATACAGGTTTACCGTAATATTTTTATTATATCACGGTAGCAAAAAAGTGTACGAGCTATGTGTTTTTAATCAGTTAAGGTAGCCTAAACGTGGCCTAAATAGACTGGCCATATCTACCGAAGAACCAATGGCCGTTCGACCAAACGAAAGGATGAGAAGAAACCATGAATTGGAAAACGCAAGGCAGGACGCCTCCCGGCCAGGTGGGCTGATGATCTGATGCTGAAGACCGGTAGTTGTGGCGTAATAAGATAAGCTTATGTCCAGCATTGCCTATGATTGCTTACAATACGGAGGCTTATCACACGCGTTGTCTGCGGTACGCTAAGTCATTGGCAACGATGGTCTCTGCCACCTGTAAAATATAATATGTTGTGTAAAAGTCATAAATGATGTACCTATCACGTCGCATTTGAACAAGTACCACACTTTCTCCACCACGTGGTACTCATATCAGTGTATGAATATTCATTCTCACGGTCGTGACGCGGCGCGGTGCGGTACGACGCGACGTCTGCCGCTGCTGACGTCGTGCCGCGCCGTGGGAACTACCCTATCGCGCAACTATCGCTCAGCTATCGTGTGGCTACCACCGACGTCTCGACTGCCAGCAGCCGTGCGAGCGATCGTGTCGCGATATTTTGGAAGCCGCGTGATGATCCACTGAACTGTGCATGTTAGTATGTCAAGTTAGATTTAAAACGTCGCACGTTGATTATTCGCTTCTTTAACACATGTGAGATATAAAAAATTGGTCTCATAAAGTTATTCTACTAAATCTTAACTATTCTAAATATTTTAAATGCGAATGTGAGTGAGTTTGTTTGTTTGTTACGCTTTACGCTTTAATTACTCGACCGAACATCATGAAATTTTGCCAGATATACAAAAAGGACATAAAGCACCTTTCATCTAAAAAAACATTACTGTTCCCGAGGGATATTTTACTAACAGAATCTAGTATTATAATAAAATCTGACCGCTACAAGGGTGATAGCTCAACTTAATGCTCTAACGTATTCAGAGTCTACAGAAGAAGAATCTAATCAACCTAATGTTAGACGCAATGTCTTAGAAATAAAAAGATAAAAAGCCTTGGTCTGATAATTGTAGAAATTGGAAAAGATTTGCTTAGTTTTGTATGCATCCATGGCTAAGCTAAATTCTTAATTCTCGTGTTAAGAATAAACCTGAGCTTGTGGTTTTAGGCTAATGACGATATACCTGTATGTGTAATTACACACTGATAAACGAGTGTCTTAGTTTAGATATCTAATTAGTTTATTATTACCTTTATTTGACACGGACGTTGTTGCATAACCAGATTGTACTTCTGTACCTGTGTACCTGCCTGGGTTTTAGTTGCACTGAAATAAATAAAAAGGTTTATGCATCCCTGACAACGTGTATGCGCAAATCATGATATTCGGTAGTTTAGTTAGGATATGAAATCGTAATAAACAAACAAACTCACATTCACAATTCTAATATTAAATTCTGATTAGTAAGAATAACTATATTATGCCTACTTTTCTGTTCCTTAAGTAAAATAGATTATGAATATTGGTTTAAAACTTTAAACTTAATGACTTAAAAACAAACAATTTGACATCTATAGGTGCTGTACCTATAGATGTCAAATTGTTTGTGTAGTAATTAGTTTTACCTAAAGTTATTTTTCAAAATATTTTTGATTATCGACTGAAATATGCGAGCCAGGCACTATGTTCGATAAATCTTACTCATGTATTGTGTAGCTTACACAATATTTGATAACGTTATCTAGCGCATGGCTCACTTTTGGGAGTGCACTAAATTATGAAGCGGCGCGTGATTTATCTGCGCGCACGCCGATACCGCCCGAACGACCTCGCCATCAAGCAAAACATACAGAATAACAAATACGATTCGTTTTTTAAATATCATCTTAGCGTAAATGCGTACAACTTCCATCTATTACAAACTCTGCTATATGCGGTAGTAGAATATTGTAACAGTAACAGATGTATGTGTGTGTGTGGGCTGGGTGTCTTTGTTGTATAGAATTTTGTAAAATTTGTAAATTTTTTCTGTACCAATATTTGTCTTATTTTCTTTGAGTAGGTTTCATCTATTATGTTGAAGTTTTCATATATGTATAACAAATATATATTATTTGTCAAGTCAAATTATTGATCCCCCTAAGTAGCTACGCTGCGCTGTACGTCTTTGTCGTCAACGAGTGATAGCTTTGGTGTTGCAGGCATTCAAAGGTTTTCCAGGCCAGCAGTATACTTGCTTTCTATGATAGCAGTAAAAGCAATATTAGGAATCAGTACTACTTTTTGGCCACCAGTAAGCTTACTATTACTAGCGATAAATAATTATTTAGAGTTACTGAGACTATTGCATTGATTGTAGTATGTCCCGGCTGTGTGTAGAGATCTTGGGGGCTCGATATGATATAATTAAAACGCTCGGCGGAGCACGAGCGCGCGAAATATTACCATACACCCGCTGTATCGGCGCAGGCGCATCGACCGTCGCCGTCGCCTCGCACCGCACCCCACCGAGACTTAATACGCTCTCGATATTCCCAAAATTACTGTTAATATTTAATCTTACGCAATCAACAGGAGACGTTGGTGAATTAATGATAGTTTCACATTACTTTAAGGATTTAAAATAACAAACATAAGTACATAGTCTGTACATTCTTGAAGGGGCAGGCAGAGGTGTTTTATATTAGTATTGCCCACGAAATAGGAAGCAAATCTATTGCCAAAGACAGGACATTTTCTAAATAACGGATAGCGTAGTTGTTTTAGTGATCACCTCGCCACTGGCACTACGCCTCCCCATGGGACAAAAATATGTGTGATTCACAAATAACACTGGGGAACAGTCATTTTGGGGCATAGTAAGTTGAAGTCAATATTGTGTAAGTTCAGTATGCTGAATACGAGAAAAATATCAGATTTGTTCAAAGTTTATGAGATAAAATTTTATAACTATATGACTAAACGAAGATCGAAATAAAAATACAATTAAATATTATATATATATTTTAGAAGCGGTTATATAATAACGACAAGAAAACTTAATACATATGCTATTAAAAACAAAACATGAAAAAAAAATTAGCAGAACTTTATCTGTAAGCTTTAAAAAAGCTGTTTATATTCAGAACCATCCCTTATTAAAATCAAGGAATAATCTGCCATCATAATATGGCTGTCCCATCGGCCTTGGTATCTTTCTTTCATTACAAACATGGATGTTTGTCTTGGTCTGGGTGTTTCTATGTATAAAATGTATTTACAAAAAAAAGTATATATGTATGTTTATCCATTGTCTAGTATCCATAGTACAAGCTCTGCTTAGTTTGGGCTAGATGGTGTTGTGTGAATGTGATAGAATATTATTATTCTAATGTCCTGATGGAACCGTTCTTTATGTTGAATATCTCAAGAACCAGAGTCAATCCATAAAAAGTAAATACATTTCGGTTATGACTGATGAATGTGTTTATTAAAACCAGTAACAAAATTAATGCAGCAGAAAATATATATTTTTTTGTTCCCCAGTGTAACTGTTCTAAGTCTAGGTGTTCTTTGTGTCTAGTGTTTGAATGTTGATAAAGTCACCGCCATACAGGAATTATTCCAACTGCGTAAGTAAACTTTTTAAAATAAAAACATCTAGAAGTTCTCTTCTAGAATTTTTTCATCCAACAGTTTGCTTGATCGGGAAACCCGAGACCTCAGCACGGAAACATCGTCAGTCTTATACGCCATAAAATCAACAAGGCAGTCAGAAAAACAAAAAGCTTTAAATTAAAATTTCACAAAGTTAATAGAACATTGTCTTGTATAATATATGAATCTTTGCACATATACATCTCGGCGTCTATCATCCATGACGACTGTAGATTGAGCTATCATTTTTTTTCATGTAAGTACACCTGTACGTGTTACTTAGTGCCTAATGAAAACGAAGCGTGAGCCGGTGATGCCTCAGTATGGTAGTATGGCGGGTGTAATTTACACGGATTCGTTTGAGCGTTTATCGGCCTCTCTAATCGTAAGTTGCACGCTCGATTGCTAATCATTAAGTTGGCGATGCGCCAGACTATGAGCCTTGCACCGCAACGAGCCCTGAACTGTCTTACACAAGTGTTAGATGTATTGTGTGCAAGCTTCTTTTGGTTGGATATAGTTAAGACTGTATTATAGTTCCTATTTTATATTATTACTAGCTTTTGCCCGCGGCTTCGCTCGCGTTAATTTAGAAATTGACAATCAATTCGGGTTGTACTCTGTTTGTAATAATATAATTCAATCATGATTCGAAAGACACGTGGCGCCATCTATTACCATAAGAACGTTATTATTGTTTTCCTCGGGAACAGTAATTTTTTTCGGGAGGAAAGGTAGCCTGTGTCCGTTTCTGTACGCCTGATAACGTATATGCAAAATTTCAGGATGATCGGTTAAGTGGTTTAGACGTGAAAAGGTAACAAAGAAACAAACTCATTTTCGCTTTTATAATATTAGTTAGGATTAGGATGATTAGTCGCATTTTGCATGAAATATTACTAGTGTTAACAAGATATAAGTTCGTGGATACGATTTCTACTCATTGCACTACCGACCTGAACCCCTATAGGTTAAATTTAAAAGTGGGTTCAGGACAGTAGTAAATAGGTAGGATTGGAATCTGTGACATCTCGATGGCAAGTCCAATGCCTTCTCCTTTGGGATGTCTTACCAAAGCTTTAGTTTCTTATCGTGATTTGACGACACGGTAAAATAAAAAGTGAAAGGTTTAATATTATTATAGGTACGCGTTTCTGAGTTATCAAATATTTAAAGAAGATTATAAAACTTTACCAACGAGTTTGCCATGATGTTATCAAATGTAGGTATATCAAGTTTACTATAGAAGATGAGACATAATATCTGGCGTTAACAAAGTGGAGATGGCTGACAGGAAAGGAAACGAGCAGCAATGCAAGCTGGATGACTATCATCTGTTTCCATCTCAACAGCGTTCGCTTCCAGAACTCTTTACTTAAATATTGTACACTTAGACCTAGCGGAAATGAGCTGTGAGAATAACCATATCCTAAATATGATCGAAGCATCTCATCGCCGCCCATCTTTGCTGTAAACCGGACTGTTTATAATCGGGGCTAACGTTATAGATACGTTTAATGTTTGCTGCGCTAAAGTTGTTTAACTTCGCTCGTGTACCGACCTATGCGTGCAACTGGCCATGAACGGTTTGCGTCGAGCAACGTTAATATTCGACACTTCGAATATTTATTGATCAGTTCGTAGTACCGGACACTTATTCTAATAAACATGGTTAGTTTAACTGAGTGACTCGCGTAGGGCTGTCCTACATCGATGTGTACTTGTGATAAGCGAATGAAGCGACCCAGAATGTGTCCTCTAATATCTACCTACATATTCTTGGAATTTATCTCTTTTATTTTTTATCAACCTTGTATTCTATTAGCCTAATTAATTAATGACACCATTTTTAAGTAAACCGGTAGCTTATATTCAGGAACTGCTTGCTTGCTAGATTTCCAGATATGGGCTTTCAAGAGACCTCCTATTAAAAGAATACCTGGCAATCTAAGAAAAGAACACTACGCAAAATTTTTACTACAATTTTAAAATATTTAACTTTGAATTTTTAGATTGGATTATTCCGAAGTATAGTGCTGCTGACTTCTGGATTGGATATGTAGGCTGAGTAACTGCCAGCTAGTAGATGGGATACTGGACATGGATGTTATTGATGACTGATAGTGAACACAAGAACGTATTCTCAGTACTGTTACTTAACCTCAATGTTCTATCGAATCGTAATGCAACAAGAGCGTGGCAGGCACTTGCACACAAACCATTCAGAAAGACCGGCACGTTGGACAACTCGTTAGCTAATAACAAAATTAAAATGCGTATGCGACAACATCCCCGAGCGGATATTTATTAAAAACTGCCAACCTTACTTTATAATGACGCTATTATAAAATTGTAAATCGATTTCAAACGAAATCGTTTGTAAAAACAATCGCGAGATCGCTTCATATTCATGTCTCGCTTTTGCATTTAATCTGCGACTGCGACGATCGCAAACGACTCCACAGTACACACCTGACGATACGAAAATGTTCTATGTAAACTTACTGGTCGACATTATCACTGCCCACACTAACTAATATTGCACTACGTTGCGTTTAAACTCGCCCTTTTTCTATAGGTCTAAAGTTCAAATTTGTCTGTCATGTGCGTAGATTTAGTTAGGGTTGTTCGTTTGAGTATGCTGTGTGCGCGCGGCACAGGTGCGCGAGTCGTGATGCGCATGCGCGTTGAGCTGCCGCCAGCCATCGCCACTGATTCACTAAACACACGTCGGTCATTAATATGCTTATTATGATAAATGCGCTGATCTGCCAGGAAGTGGACCAAACTCTTTATTGCTCACCTCCGTACTTTATTTTACAATGAGCTCTCTAATTAATATTATACATATGTTGTACTTACGACTCTGCCTACCTACATTGTTCAACTTCGTGTCGAACCAATACAATATTGTGGTCACTATTTGAAGTAACATTATTGTTTTATGTTTCCGTTTCAGCAACACACATATGTATTTAATGAAGTATTATGATGATGTATACCGAGGTCGTGCCTCAGAAACTGTCACCATTAATGCTATTGTTACAAGAGGCGTACCCAAAAATGGTACGTACAAATAATAAGTACTTTTAGTTTTCATAGAGGGATTTAGAGTAAAAAAAAATCAACGGGTTGCACTCCGGGAGTGTCAGCAGAAGTGAAAACTTGAATATTAACGTTGTGCATTTTTTATATTTTGGAATGGTTAGGGAATCATTTTGCACGAATTGCTTTAATATCAGTATTTAAGTACTATCATTTATGTGGTAATATACAATATTCATTTATTGCGCTATCGTACACAAACATGACAATTCTCCCTCCGTCTTACAAATTTTCGATCAGGTCACGTGTCCTGACGTGAGTTTAACATTTTTTAACCATCACAAAAAAAGTGCACAACGCCGCTAAAGAAGTTTTCACTTCAAAAATATTAGCTCAAACACAAGCTGCAATTGTTTAAAAGCAAAACTGATTTGTATAGATAGACCTCATTAGTATTCACGAACTGAAACATCGACGTGCAAACTCACTGGTAGTGCTATCGCCAATCACCGTCATATGCAATATAGTACATAGAGATCGCCATTATTCAAATGTGAGTAATTGCAACTTTCCGACCAATCAGCGTCAAGCTTTGAACAATACGTCTGTGTACATCCTGTGAGACACCTAATGTTCTTAGAATACACATTGTATTGCATGAGCAAGAAACGAAGCAATATATATCATGACAGTCTATATCCAAAGAAATTTGCATGCAAGTATGGGACCTATATAAAGTGTAATTTGATTAAGCTTTTTCGACTTTTAATTTAATATGCTGTCGGTCAATCACAATCGCCGTTAATGTACAGATAGATCGGGACGTGTGTTAAATAATTATTAATAGTTATTAGAAAAATTATGTATGTGAGGTAGTGATTAACATCGGTACAGCGAATTGTGCGTTGTGTATGGAAATAGTGCGGGTGCCGCGCATGCGTAACGCGCGGGAGTGCGTCACCGAGGTACGGCCGGCGAGGTGCGCGAGCGCAGGTGGCCGACGGTTCCGAGAGACGCTTCCTTCCCCGAAGTTGCGTTCGCCGCGACGCCTCCATTGTAATAGACACACGCGACAAACATACATATTGCCCAATCATCAGGGCCACGTTAGGGCCGCACTTCACTGTACACTCGGAACACGACATCATCTAAAGGAATCTGAACCAATCTTTCTCTGATAATTTTTGGATACAGAGCTTAAGGGGAAAAGTAATTCTATCTCTGTGTTTGACGTGCAACGTGCCATATGAACGTTTTACTTTTTTGCACTTGATTCTTTCAAGATATCTTGAATATAATCCTAGAAGAGACGATATACCTATATCTTCTAGGATATCCTAGAAGATATATCGTCTTTAAGATAAATATATTATCTTAAATGAATCAAGGGGGAACGACAGCTTAATATTTTATTTGTATATTTTATAGCCTTATATGTATGGGTCATTAATTTATATTTATATCCTATGATAATGTCAGTTGCATCCAACGAGTTCGCTTATGTCAACAGCGAATTAGCTAAAGTCAATACTTTACGTTTTCAGAGTAAGATGAAATATCATTTTACGTTAATATCCTCAAAAGACTAGCATAGCATAGCCCTCGTATGCCAGCCATATCTCGTGTTTTAGGTCCCACGTAGTGGACGAGCTTAATGCCATTTATCAGTCACATTTCTGTGTTTCGTGCTGCTACAGAGAATTTCATAACGGAACACCTCATTACACTACTTCCAACGCACGAATCGAGACGAGGACCTCGTCACACAAGTCATAGGGTCTTGGTTTCAATAATTTTCGCCACGAGCTAACGAGGCATAATAACATTGCAACGTAGGTGCAACCTAGTACATCTTACTTAAATATTATAAAAGCTCGATGTACACAAAGTAAACACTCCACATTGTCTGCACTTGCATCCTGTGGTTGCATTGTGTCTGGCTGCGCACGCACCGATGTTATCGCCGTTAAATGCGTGGTATCACATACACGTATCAGTGGCGGACTCCGACCGGGCGGACGGTGTCGATGCAAGGAAAGTGACATCGCACCATGGATATTAGTATGGGTCAAACAACACTGTTTAGTGTGGGAGCGATAGTTGATACCCATCGCTGGTTTAATGAATTACTAAAGACGGATATTTAACAGGTGTTTACTGTTTTATGGGATCGTTGTCGTTTATTGTCATATTCGATAGAGCATTTCCTGTTTGAGCGACAAAACCTGATGTGAAACAAAATCAGTAGAGGATTCGACGCATTATCTGTTAGTAATGGCTAATATTTTAACATTTTGTGCAGAAAAACTACCAAGTCCAAACATTTTGCAAAAGGCAGAGAATAGAAATTAAATTTTTCAGTTTTAACGTAACTACTTTGTGACTGAAATAGATAGAAAGGTGATACCGACCCACTAAGGACTAGCATTAAGTGAGAAATCATAATTCATAGAATATCATGCTAATCTGCTAATATAAAACAGAGGAAGGAGTAAGATAAAAAAAAACGGGGATGGGACAGTGCCCACACCGATGGTTCGAGAAGCCGAGATGGCATATTCGACTCACTTGAATTACGATCGGATGGATTACAGCCAAGATAATCGACAGGGCAGGCATCTAAATCTTTAGTTGATTCAACAAATTACACACTTAGCGATTTAACAATTAAGGAGCAGTTTGCTAATTTTATTATTAATTATCAAATTAATCAAATCCTTCGAATTTGAAAAAACAACCCATGAACGAGATATCTATAAAAACGCCTTTACAATTTTGCCATTATACTTTACTGATGTCAGTGAAGCGTAATAAGCACTTCTTCTGTTGTTGTCATTCTGTAGAACCGCAATAATTCACATAGTGACAATTTTGTTGCACAGCTTTTGATTTTGGTTAATTACAAAGATTTAATAATCAAAACTTGGATATGACGTGGCTATTTGGCTGCGGCACGGTTAACGAGCGCGGTTTATAGCTACGTCGGCGGCGCACACCCAGCGTATGCGCAGACGGAACGATCGCAATTAAACACGATTAGTACTGTGCCGTACCGCATCGCGCCGCAAAGGAGAAGCCTCTTGATTACCGTGCAACTGAAAGATATAGACTGTGATAAAATCAAAGCCTTGCTACATTATAAGGTGATTAAAAGTTTACTGTGAAATAATTTGATATACTCGATGCAGTTAACGTCACAGCATATTAACTGCCTTGGTAGTAATACATATGGAAATGGTTGGATAGCCTTGCCCAGGCTTAAGCGTCACGGGGCTAGTCTATTACCATCCATCTATGGTAATACTTTGCTAGCTAAGATTTAGGCAAAGGTCGTAAAGTGTGGGTATTTTGTACTTTCGTAACAATTTTTGACTTAGCCTTTTTGGAGATGTACAGGCGTTGTCTATATGTCTTGGATGATCTCATTGTTACATGTTGTATCTAATAGATAACTGGCATTAATATTTATAAAGAAAAATTAAAATGTCTGTGAGCTGGAAAAATATTACGACCACCTTCTGATTAGATCAAAGACCCTATGAAGAAAGGCTGGGTTAACCCACAACCAATAAAGCAGAAAGAAACAAAAGAGGTAAGTGAGGATTCGATTTATGAAGTATATCTGTCTACCCCTGTGTAAATTTTGTGTGTAGGTATGTTATTTATGAAACGTCCCAGTGTCAGGCATATGTCGCATCGTGTTAGGTGTGCGTTCCCACGGCGATGTTCCTCGTTGTACAAAAACTTGAACATTGAACACTGGTCGTGGCTGCTCCTTGTATGGCGGCGATATTTCGGTGATCGGTATGCTGTCGTTTGACTGCAATTTAATTGCCTCTTGAAATGTATTAGCGAAATATATGACACATACACTACCTTTTAGGCATATTTATGGTACGAGCTATTTTGTGAGATATTGGAATTTGCCTTAATTTGATCATGTCAATAAATTAATCCCTCGGCAATAGTACCTACTTTTTTTCAGGAATGAAATACCTTTCATGCAGAAAAAAGTACTTTTGCGATAGGGTATCCCCTATGTCCTTTTCTATCTCTCTGACAACAGATATGCCAAATTCCGTAAAGATCGGTGGAGTAGTTAAGGCATGAAAGCCTAACAAACAAACAATTAAACGAAAAAACAAACAAACTTACATTTGCATTTATAGTTAAGATTGCGCGGCATCTTAACATAGATTTTCGAATAAGATGTTATTTATCACCTCTCAAGATCTCTGAACGCTAAGTATATTCCTAAAGCCCAATCGGTAAAATTGTAATTCTATACCATCATGCTTATACAGATATGAAGCTCGGTAGTAGCACAAGCGTTAACGCTTACAACAATGTTCCAACGAAGTTGGCAATCTGGAATTGTCTCCAGTAAACAGCACTATATTTGTCCTTGTTAAATAGAACCCAACCAAACTAATAGGACTCTATTCTCATAAATAGACTTACGCCAATTACTACCATTCTTGTTAAACCACAACTTAGCTACATGCTACGTTATATTTTAGCACCCCGACTGCTAGATAAACTTTTGATTATCTTCCTATGATGTATAAGATTTCCAGGTCTCTTAAGGACGTCCATTAGCTGAAGATTTTTAATCTATGCTCCTAATGTTGACAAGAAAACGACGACTACAAAATTGCGGTAACGTGGAAATTATCATTGGCCTATGTCTGACAGGCGATTGAATTGTAGTCTCGTAGACATGCACTTTATTTCGTCTACCACGCCGTGACTTGCTTGGTGTAGTACAAACAAACGAGTGAAGAGTAGATATATTTCGGTAGTAAAATGAGTTGATCATTGAATCGTATGTATACTTAGTTGATGAATTATGAATAATCTTAATCCTGGAAGTAAACAGTCGTGATAACCTCCAGAACGCTTACAAAGAGCAAGTCACGTGATAATATTTCGTGATAACCTTTCAATATTTATGCACAAGCAAACTGACCAGTTGCTCCACATAACTGTCGCTAAGCGCGTTGTGTGAATGAGCTGAGGGCGCGGGGGTGAGGTAGACTGCAGGAGGCGGCAAGTCCCGTTACGTCGCGTGACCTTTCCGCCGGACGACGCGATGCGCCCGCGCCGCCGGCCTTGACCCTCGCTGCACTTGTGCACCGTGCGTCGTGCGCACACAATCATTATACAAACATTAGCCCTTATAGAGTACACTTTAAACGATACATGTACTAAGCGTTCAAGACTTGTGGTATTGTAAACCGCTATCGTATGTAGTTTCTTGCATATCATGACAAAATACAATTGAAGTCAAACGTTTTATTCAACCATGTACAGTAAAACTTTTGGATCGTAATTTTGAATATGGCTCCTTCATTTACGTTATGTTATAGATAATTATCTAAAGATTAATATTACCTACAATTTGTTTATATGATTGTTATAAAATCAAATGTGCAATGCTGCTGACTGCGTCAGTGGCGCAGCGGTAGTATATGCGACTGCTGTACATGACGTCTCGGATTCGATTCTCGGTTCTAGTAAACTGTTATTTGGTTTATTGTTTAAGGAGTTCTCACCAGCAGTTCGGCTTTTGAAACTGTGTCCGGTAAACGGCAATAGGCTTGCCTATAAAATTGGACCTAAAACCTTAGCTGGCGAAACGTGGGAGCGAAACACCTCAGCCTACCCCGTCAAAGACATAGGCGTGAAACTATGTATGTATGTATTATGTCTATTGTGAAGTTAATACGTAGGCATTTTAACTGCTGAGCATGACGTCTCGGGTTCGAATTCTGGGTCGGGCCCACAAAAAGTTATTACGTTGCCTGTTAAGAAATCTCAAGAGCAGCCCGGAGTAAGGAAGTTGACGGTGTTAGACAGCCCCATACCTCGGAAAGCACGTAAAGTCGTTGTTCCTGCGCCTGATCTCTCTCCGGTCGTGTCGGATTGCCGTCCCATCGGATCATGAAAGTGAGGGAACAGAGAGTGCACTTGAGTTTGCGCACACGCTTGTGCACTGTAATACTTATCTTCTGCGCAGATGGCCAGTCTCCGTTAAGATCGGCCGCCGTGACCGAAATTCGGTCTGGAGGACATTATTTATTACGTAGGCATTATAGATCGCAGCTGTGTCTATACAATAAAATAAAACAATAGGCTATGGCTTCCGGCTGAATTTTAATTCTTGTTTAATTGTTCATACTCAATTAACAATAGCAACTGTAGCATCTAATTGATTTTTAATTATCATACAACCACATCTATAACTCGATTTTATTTCTTACAAATTGACTGTTGAACTGCAGACACAATAGATACTATTGCTCAATAATAATATTCTATCACGTATACAACACCATCTAGCTCAAACTAAGGAAAGCTTGAACTATAGGTATCTTTTTTTTTCTTTATTTATTTAGGGCATATGTCCATCAAGGATAAGTGAGCCCCAGCGTTTCCTAAACAGTACATATCTTAAACCTTATGTAATAAAAGTAATGTTGAAAATACAAACGATTTCTTCAAAATACTCTCAAAGGCACTAAGCTGTAGTCAAGTAAGTAGAAAGTGGTAATCGTTGAGTAGGTGTGCCCGACATCAGTATTACCAACGAGTACTTGAAGCATGAATATCACTTTCACGCGCGATTAACTGTGTACTTAATAAGCTCGAAACGAAGCATATGAGTACTAGACTCCGCCGTACGCCGAACAAACTCACTTAATTATTCTTTCGATAGTGAAATGCTAGCGTATTTATTACAGACTAGATTTGGCCCGCAGCTTTGATCGCGTAAATGACGGTTATGTCAATTTTATATCCCTCGGCAGTACTTTTTCTGGATGAAAGGTACCTATGTCCTTTTCTGTACCTCTGACAACGTGTATGTAAAATTTGATAATGGTCGGTCGAGTAGTTAGGTTAAATCTAGTTTTTAGCTACTTGTCTTCTGCAGTGTGGAAGTACTTTCCTTAGTCGGGTTTGCTTTGCACAAAATCCCAGGTTTGAACGTGAATCCCGCTGTGAAGGCATCTGCTATATGTACACATTTATAATATATGTATGTTCTGAACTAGCCATAGTTGATTAATTTCCTTATAGTCTTTATGTTTATTTCCTTATTGAGTAATAAAATCTTGTATTCAATTTTAATATCAGTGTTCTTATAGCAATAAGATTGTTCCGTATTAGTTACCGGGCATAAACTTATGAGCATATGTGCGAAATATGGATGCAATACATAACTTTTTATAGTATTAAGGTTGTAAACAAGTATACTCCCAAAATAGTAAATATTTACTGTAGCCTTTTGTCGATTGTGATACCATTGTGTTAAATAGCCGATAAATATTTCTAACGCGTAAGAAAGACAGATCCACTCCATGTATATCATCTATCTTACCTACAATGTTGATATAGGCTTTCTTATAGCACTGGCCAGGAGCCTTACTACCATCTCTTAAAGCATTGTCATTGCATATATGAGAACGAGACAAATAGGTTTACTCTTTGACGCCTTGTTTCATTCTTGTGCATGCAATGACAATTCTTAAGAAGAGGAAGGCCCCAGGTTACAAAATAAGATCTGTTATATTCTCCAGTGCTAATGATACCCTTAGGCATCTATTATAAAAAAGTCTTATCCAGAGACCCGAGAGCGAACAAGTGCGTTAGTATAGTTTGTAAGGGTAGGTAATATGGAGAAAACAAAAGAAGAAGGATTTAGTAAAATCTACCTCACAGCATGACATCGCCGCGTCATTCTGCTTTGTGACCACAGCCAGTGCAACCAGACCGAAACGTCAAGCCTTTCAAATAGGTATAATTGCGTTAATACCCGTTATTAAAAAAAGACTGGCATTTTTGACTGCTCGGATGGCGTAGTGGTTTAAGCGGTCGCCTCGCCACTTTAGTGCTCTGTTGTGGGTTCGAATCCCACACGGGACAAAACTTTGTGTGATCTACAAATGGTTGTTCCGAGTCTGAGCAGTCTACGTTGTTTGAATGTTTGTAAAGTCTCCCGCGACACAGGAATTATTCCTAGAGCGGGAGCTGTCATTAAAAAAATATTATAATACCCGTTTTTACCCTCTCTCTCACTCTCTTCTCCCTAGCCTTTATTATTCCCAAGTCATTTGGGGTCGCCTTCCTAGTCTAACCGGATTTGACTAGATATCAGTTTTTACACGGAGCGACTGCCATCTGACCTCCGCAACCCGAAGGCTAACGATACCCTAAGACTAGACTAGTGTCAGGATAATAGAGGACACTGAATTCTCAATAACGACTACCATAGGTGTTCATGGCAGCTGCGACCGACGGCTTGACGTGCTCTCCGAGGCATGGAATACATGCTTTTAACCGTTGTCAGTTATTTAAAGAAATGCATTAATATATTGATAATCATGAATATTGACTTCCATCACGCGAAGCATGATAAATGTTCGTCAGCCACCACTGCCGTCAGTAGCAATTATTTAATGACGGCAACTAACAACAGTTACTAGATCTATTTATCTATAATCCAATTATTAAAGACGGTTAAATGTTGCTACTTAAACTAGCGACGCATAACATAATACATTTTATTTTTTTAGATTTATATTGTTTTATGTTATTAAATCATGTCCGATATATCGTACAGATTTTTATGAAATGTGTTATAGGGTTTAAACTATGAGTTAAGGTATATACATACATACATAGGCTCATGCTTATATCCTCAAAGGGGAAGGCAGAGGTACCTACACCTCCATAATACATAATAATAATAATATTCTATCACATACACACAACACCATCTAGCCCAAACTAAGCAGAGCTTGTACTATGGGTACTAGACCATACATAAACATACATATATACGTTTTTTTGTGAATACATACATATTATACATAGAAACACCCAGACCAAGACAAACATACATGTTCATGCACACAAATGTTTGACTTGTGCGGGAATCAAACGCGTGACTTCAGGCGGTTACGCTAACTACTACGCCATCGAGTCGTCAAACATTATATATATATATATATATATTTTTTTTTATACAAGTAAGTTGGCAAACAAGCATACGGCCCACCTGATAGTAAGTGGCCACCGTAGCCTATGGACGCCTGCAACACTAGAGGCATCACTAGCGCGTTGCCGACCCTTTAGGAAAAGAAGTGGGAAGGAGAAGGAGCGGGAAGGGAGTAAGGGGGTGATTGGGCCTCCGGCACTCTCACTCACCGAACGAAACACAACAGTAGGAATACTGCTATTTCACGTCGATATTCTGTGAGAGGGTAGTCCTTCCCCGGTCGAGCCGGCCCATTCATGCTGCACTATGCTTTTTAGATCCCAATAAAATAACATGGAGCATGCCTATTGTTTACCGGGCATAGTGCCAGACTGTACTGCCACTGAGATTTACGGGACAACAAACTACAATAATACTTTGCTCGACGCGAGAATCGAACTCGAGACGTCATGCATAGTTGTTAAGTTGACCTCATGTTCAGTTCCATACGCTACCGCTGCACCAAAGAGGTCTATAAAGAAATGCAAATGAGGTTGCTGGTAACAGCTGCCTGGTATTATATTTGACTACTTTCTTCTTCGTTCCGTAAATGTATTTGTACTTGCATAAAAGGTAACCTATGTACCGCAGAATACAATCTATCTCAATGTCAAATTTCATTGCGATCTTTTCAGCCGTTTAGTAGTGAAGTGTAACAAACAAACAGAGTTACTTTCGCATTTATAATGTTACTATGGGTAATATTCCTTTATTGTTCCCAAGGCAAAAGTTAGCATTATTGTTTGTGGCTACTTAGTAGTGGAATAGCTAACAAGATATGAGATGATACCTCTGCATAGCCTTTTTGCACATACAATTATGTGTGTATGTAAATTTATGTATGTCTTTAAAAAAGATACTGAAATGCTATCTGATTATGCCACGTTTAAAGACTTCTTCTATCCCATCGAGTGAACGATTCATCGGATATCAAGTACATAATCATAAATCATAATACAGCGATTAACAGAATGTCCTGTTAAATAACATCTCAAAACATAGCAGGGTGGCGGGAGGCTCCTCGTATACATCCAGCGGTGGGGGGAGATGAGGGGGAGGGAGACGAAAGCCTCGAGTTGGACTGCCGCTGTTCTTTGTTTAATATCATACCAACTAATGCCGACGTTTTTATACTTTGCCTGCATTATTTCTAACTTTTATTGTGTTTAAAATGTTATGGTGGGATTAATGTTTTTAGATTTATTGTTTATTGAAAGTCTTTGCAGTCAGCCAGTGTTTTCTTTATACAAAGATATCCTGTATCTTTGCATGTATACTAGATATATGTACTTTTAATGTCTTTGTGTGGAACCGAGTAGATGGCAATAGACTCATCCCATAAAATATGAGTATAATACATTTCGAACTACCACTACTGATCTAAGATAGTCTAAGCATTCTTGTTAAACTCGTTTCTGCATTTTACAATTGTGCACATATAAAGTAGTATTTCTAAACAATATTAAAGACGTAATGATTATCTCTACATTGCAACAAAGTCTTATACTTTAAGTCACTACCCGTCTGTAGAAGTCTAGTTCACACAAGTATTTGTGATAGGCAGGATGATTTGAACCGTATATATCAGAGGATAAAATCATCTTTGTACAGTGTAATATAGTAAACTGTACACTACTGATAGTTTGGAGTGTGCTGGTAAGAGAAACCTCTACTCACAGTATAGCAAAGTTTATTATCCACCAGTTACGTAAATAAGATGATATAGAGTGATTCTCACATATGTGCGTACGTAGTTGAAGTGCACACTGAATTAAATTAATGAAGGCGAGGGAAAACAATCACCGATTCGCGAAATCAGCAAAAGTAAACGCTATAAGTGTACGTAAACCGTACAATCTTGCTTCATTAGGCCTATTGAAAATAGTGACATAACTAAAGCTATTAATATATAATACTATCTATATAATCAAAATATATAAAGATTCACGAACTTTTCAATGAAAATGTATCCCTAAAAAATACGCAGACATTCTGTCTTTTGAAGGTGAACAGTGGCCAAATAGGCTCGTTGGTATTCCGTATGTCTCCGTTCTTGAGCGAAACGTTGAATGTGTTTTTAAAGAGGCGGCCTGAATGTTTTCTCTGTTGAAGTAACTATAAGTAATTGGCGAATATTTCACTGGAGTGGAGGGTGAATGTAGTAGAAAAGCTTGAAGGTAGTTTAAATAATATTCGAGTGTCTAAGAGGGTTTGTACAGATATTGTAAATGTCTCTTCTATTTCAAGGCGTGGAAAATTTAAGATTTAGACTGCACGGTTAACGTAATAGTTTATGTTGTCGCCTTGACACTGCCTCTGCGCCTGTTGTGGGTTTGAATTTGGATCAAAAATTCGTGTGATCCACAAATGGTTGTTTCGAGTCTAGCTGTTCTTTGTGTTTGAATGTTTGTGAAGTCCCCCGCGACATAGGAATTATTCCTAGTGCGGCAGTTTTTTTTAAAATAGAACATATATATGAATTAATGAATAAAGCATTAGACTTACTATCGAGAGGTCGCTGGTTCGAATCCTACCTATTGCTCTACTGACGTGGACTTAACACGAGCATTCTAGCATAGAAACAGAGTTAACAAGAATAACAGATAGTAATTTGAAATTAAATTTCTTGTTAACTATATTCTTAAATACAGAAAGTTAGAAATACGAGCCCGGAGTTAGGAAGTTGGCGGTGTTAGACAGCCCCGTGCCTCGGAAAGCACGTAAAGCCGTTGGTCCTGCGCCTGATCTCTCTCCGGTCGTGTCGGATTACGGATCATGAGGGTTAAGGAACAGAGAGTGCACTTGTATTTGCGCACATACTTGTGTACTATAATATCTCCTGCGCAGATGGACAGTCTCTGTTAAGATTGGCCGCCGTGGCCGAAATTCGGTCTGGAGGACATTATTATTATTATGATTATTATCTACTGCACAACACAAAGACCCATTTTCTGTCTTTGTGCACTCTGGTGATACAGACCTGATTGAAATGTTCAGTAATCAAAACGTAAGATAGCTCATGGGCACAATGTATACAGCTAAAACTAAAATAAATAATAAAACTTTTTAGTAACGAAAAGAGCATACCTGGTGTTATTAGGGTTTTTGGCCACGAATTTCTCAGTTGGACCGTTGAGTTTAGGACAGTACCCAGTAGCTGGCAATAAAACTATAGCTGCCGAAATGTGGGTAAAATAAAGCTCTGACTACTTCATGGATACAGGCGTGAGCCAATTTATGTAGAAAACTTCGTATGATGTCTACCTATGTCCCTAATTGAGACTTTTAAATACAGACTGAGACCTGAGTCGCTCATAATATTGATTTGACATGAGGTAGTTGTGTACGTATGTTATAAGCAATGGTATGCTTGCCTAACAACTTACATTGCTATTATTCTGTGTCACGTTATGATTAAAGAATGTTAGACATAGCATCTTGATTTTCTTCATAGAAGTACTCACAACACGTCATAACTTAGACAATGTAGAATATAATTTTGATATTTTATCCTAATTGTTTTAATTTAAACATTCGACATACAAATGCTTTAACTACTTTTATTAGTCACAAAATATAGTTGCTGACCAATGTATATAATACTAACATTAACAGATAAACAATAAATTTAACAAGTTTCATTGTAGGTGTTTTAAAATTATAACACAGCATGTGAACCCAACTTTATTTAATTTTCGGCGAAACCATATTTCATGGCGCGCTATATTGTCTTAACAAAGCGTGTAGTTTATTTAGATAAGGTAAGTTTACGGAGCTTATAAAGTACATGCACGGTGCGGCCATGGTTGGCCCGAGCCGTGCCCGGTGGAGCGTGACGCGAGTGTCCGGCTGAGATTGCGTATCGTCGCGGCGCAGGCCCGGCCCGGCACGGACCGGACCTTACGCGTTCTGCCGTAAATGAACCCGCCATGTGCACTCTGCATTCATTCAACCCGTAAATCTACCTACATTTACATTTTTCTTTCGGTTTTGTATTGTGATACAGTATTATAATATGCAGTTACAAGATGGTTGGTACAATGTGTGTTTGGTGTTTATCTAAATTATGCAAAGTTTTTAGTTACCTTTGTGAAGGCTGTGTGGTGTCGCATTGTCGGCGGCGGCTGCTGCGCGGCGGAGCGGAAGACTCGGAGGAGCGCCTTATCGAGCCGAACACGCGCCCCCTCTCCTCTCCTCGCCGCACCTCTCGCCCGCCCCGCACTACCTCCCGCCGGCATTTCCCCGCGCGAATTTACAATGTAGCGAGTCCTCTTCCCCTCACCCCGCTGAACGCCCGCCTCCCCCCGCACACACGCGCGCTCTACCGGACTACTTGCCACCCTCAGTTCAGCGGAGTACGGTCGCAAATCCCGTGCGTCGGGCTGGGCTGGCGGTGTGCGTGAGATTTTCTCGCCTGGAAATTCTAATGCGCCGCGCGACTGCGATAAAAAATGAGCGGCTCGGGAAACGTGAATACATTAGTGAGCGAGACGGAGCTCGGCCGCCCCGCCCGCTCCACTCCACCGCGACGCCCCGCACCTCCTGCGCTATGTATTTTACACCGCTTTATATTTTGATTCCGTCTGAAAAAGGGACGGAGGCTCGCGTTATGTACGGTGCGCTTTAAGCTGTTAAATTATGTATCTAGGTGAGGCCGGGGCCGCCCCCTCCCCGCGCGCCGTGCACCCCGTGCCCTCTCCCCGCCAGCTCAATCGTTCCACTATAAATCCTCTTTAAGCCCAAAAGGGTTACTTTCGACAGATAGTTATAAAATTAGACGAGTCGACGGGTGTTGTACAATAAAATAAAGGAGCGTGAGAATCTAACAAGTAATTAGTTCCGGCAGAAGGGTCGGCGTTAGATAGCGCCCGATAATTGCTGCGCGTATAAAAAACGCGCAATAGACGCCCGGCGACAAAGGGTTGAGACGTTTTTTGTGTCGGCACGCGCGGCCTTGCGTTTTTCTAAGGGTTTTTGCGCGTGTTCTAACGCCGAGCGCACCTGTGCGGAAGGGTTGCGCGCGCGCACTTCGCCACGTGACACAAACACACGGTGTTTTGTCTGCTAGTGCACGTATAATCTGTGGCACGTTTGGCCCCACTGCTTGATTTATGAGATAACATGCACAATAAACATTATGTTTGAAGAAATCAACATGGCATCTCAACAAAGGGTTAGAATTTATTATTTCGTGTTTACAGTAAACGTATTTTTTAACAATAAACATATTTTACAAAAATACTATGTGTTATGACTACATCCCTGAGGAAGTTGGCAGAAATATTTTACACCCACATTAGTTGCCGGAAGTGTTTTGGATCTCACGTAATAGCACGCGAACTTATTGCCGCCAATGGTGTCCAGTTCCAGACTCCTCGCTGCTATTGAGATTTATCAGCGCTGCGTCACCGAAGTATATTAATACCTCATACATACTAATATGTATATTTACTGACTAGATTTCTAGACTTTAGACATGAAATGGTATAATTGTATAGACAAACAATTACCTAATATTAATATTCTTGTCTACAGAGGCGGCGTGAGCCGACGTCGTGGCTGGTGTACCCAGCGTCACGTCTCCAGCGGCTTCTGCAGTCGGCTTGTCCACCGCACATCCATCATGATGTACATCGCAGGCCCTCTGTCATCACCGGTAACAACCACTTATCAACTTTTAAATGCTTCCTATCTTAGAACTACTTTGAACTCATAGGTACTCGTAATAAATCTGTCCAAGATCGAAGGTACAAGGGATAAGTGTTTAGTATATACCAATATGTACCTACTTACTAAACGTTTATTACACACAATTATATATTACAATTGTGTTTCTGCAAACATTGTCATTTGATAGTGTACATTTGTAGAAATGACCCCGAAAGGACATAGGTACTGTCTCGAAAAATGTTTATCTCAAACAACATCACTTAATAAAAAAAACATTGGGGCAGTCTTTGGAGACTGCCGATAGAAGTGAAAACTTTAATCATTGATCATAAACACTTCTTTATAAAAAAAAAAAAAACAAAAAGAAGACAGGGGCGGGTCGGATTCCTGATACTCTCTTAGGGGTTTTTGAGGGGGTCAAAATTTCGTTATTTTTTGTGGAGGACGCACCATTTCTGAGATATTGTTAATATTATAAAATAATTCAGATGACGAAGCGTGACGATGACGCGAGTTCTATGATTTTTGTTCACCCAAGAACTGCTCAACGCGCCTAAGGAAGTTTTCACTTCAATAATTCCTGTGTGAAAGACTACTGTACTGTACTGTAGTGTGCCTTGGGCTGATGATGATGATGCAGATCAAACCCAAGGTACAGTAGCAGTACCAAGGCGACCGCTTACACCATTGGCCATCCGAGCAGTTTTTATTCTCTAAGGCTAAATACACCTATCTATATACCCCGCTATAACAATCACCAAAGTTCCTGAATCTTTACACCACTAGTAGTTAGGTATTGCCTGTATCTCTTTGTGTTACAGCACCAATTAAACACTTAAAATTATTTTATCCTTTTCTTGTCGACATTGTAGGCACGAGACGAATTGATATTACAATTATTTCCACGGAATTCACTTGATTGTCAACTCTTTATTATGGTTCGTGACAAAACATACATATTAAAGCAATACAATAAAGTTGTTACTAAATTATGATTTAATATTCATTCATTTATTTACCGCAAACTATAATGCCTAGACAATAACACTGTGAAATTAAATTCATCGAACAATCATTGACATTATACAATTGCAACATTAACTGAAACCATTAGTCGGCTTTTAACATTTTGTAATAAAAACCGAAGGAATATTATACTTGGTATTAGAAATGATTCGTGGAGAAAAAGACACAATAAATGATAATGTAGGCGATCAAATAAACATATTACAACGCTGTCCGCGGCTGCATATTTACAAAAACTGTGGATACATAGCTAATAGCACGACAACTATCAATAAAGACACGGTTATCGAACCACAGGGCAGGGAGAAGTGACATAAGTTATGTCCATTCTATAATAACATAACATATTTATGAAGGAGTTTAACATACTAATGTTAGGTGTGTCGCGACTCGGAACAAGTAAAGCGAATAAACAGTAACATGTTTCCACATCTTTGGTACTGGAAGCTGAGACAACTCACCTGTCTTTTCTCGATGTATTTTAATTACTAATATACGTTTATTTATTTATGGGACTAAGATAACGAGCGTGCGGCTTGACTATTGGCAAGATCTTACTTACAGCCGTAGAACGCTTGCTATATCACAGGTATAACAAGATGTATGATGGCTATGTACAGCCATCAAAAGGGATGTTTCTGGTACTCTTTACAGCACAGTGCCTTAGTAACATGAATTTAGAAAATCGGTATTACAAAAATATATTTTATACATTTAACAACAAGCATATTACGTAACGTCTGATCATGCGTTACCGTAGCTTATAAACGCTCACAACATCAGAAGTAATATCACAAGTTGTCGAGTCATCAAAAGAACAGTCATGGCAAATCCGGTGAATAGAATCTGCAATTACTATTTTTTTAAAGTAGGAAAGAAGCAGTAGCGTATTAAGTTATTACACTGCAATAAGGTAAGGGTTTTCCTCCTGCGAACTACAACAGATATCAAATCGCACTATGTTAATTTTTGCCTTAGCCATTTGTTATGTCCCACTGCTAGCAAAAGCCTCTCCTTTGGACTTCCAAATCAGTCTGTTCGAAGTATGTTCGACTGTTCTACTTCTGTTTGATGTACTAAGAGCTAGCCTAGCAACACAATTTCTGCGAATTCAACGTGCCGTACACTCTTTCAATAGTCCATAAGTTCTAATAAAATATAGTTGTATTTCTAGGAATCAATATGTAGTACGTATTGATTTAAACGATACTATAGTAGTACATACAGTCTCAATATCTTGATGTGTACCCGTTTGATGATGTTATTAGAAGAATTCGTAGTTTTATAAGCCCTACCTATGGTTACACATCATGTGTATATCTAAATTATGTCATTCAAGTAAGTATATGAATTATACCAGACAGTCCATAAGGACTTGAAATTGCGACCTCGATAAACCACTTCGTCGCTTTGACAACTAATCTATTCATAGTCCTACATCAAGGATTGAAATTTGCCTGTGTCTTTTGCATCGAATGTTATAGAAGTATAGTTATAATATATTTCTTCAATATTATTATATAAATAAAGTCAATCAGCCTACTGCTGTCTACTACCACAATTCAGTGCACTACACACGGTCTTCCACCTTCCGTATTCATTTTTACCAAGCTACTTATTATTTATAAAGTTAAAGAAAGTTTATAAGACTAGAGTGAATGGAACAGTCGCAAGAGGAAAACCTAGGCGAACGTTTCTTGATCAGATCGGAGGCGTTCTGCACAAAGGAATATGATTAAAGTGAATGAAGCCAGACAAGTGTGTCAGGATCGTAGCAAATGGAAATCCGTAGTCTCTGCCTACCCCTCTGGGAAACAGGCGTGAATGTATGTATGTATGTATGTACTTAATTATTTTATTCATCTAAGTCGCAATGCATTTCTTTTAAACCCAATTAAAATATATGGTATCAAATAAAAATTGACAGTTTCAAGTCAAAACACTGAGAACCCTACCTGAAAAAGCCACTTTTCGTTAGAACAATATTTAGTAGTAAAATCAAATCATATTTGCGAAGCTTGCAAACACAGCATAAGGTAAAAGTAAGCTTAAGCAAGGTGTACTTAGGCATAAATATTATAAATGTGTATTAAATACTCGTTTACCAAGTTTGTAAATCATAGCAGGTGTCAACATTCAAAAAACCTGCCCACAGTACCCAAACATACAGACATATATTATCAAATTTATATACAATATCTCTGAATGGTTAAGCAAAGGTATGTCATACCTGAATTTCGTTGAGTGTTGCCATACAATAGAAGCCTATTGCTGTATACTAGGTATAACAAAGATATAAATCATAGATGTGCTATCAACGTGCTTATGTCGCAAGAGAAAGAGACCCTGCAAGGAAAAGTAAACTCAAACATAAGATAGGGAACGACATTGTAAATTAAATTTTACCATATTAAATTTACAATACAGATGTGTGTCAGATGACAACACAAAAACAAGTTATAATCTAAAAATGTGACTATTTTTAAACGCTACCACGTTTCGCATCTATGACATAATAAGAAGCATTATGCTTTAACTAACTATACGCAGCGATAGCCCAGTGGGGAGACCAACAGACTGCAATGCAGAGGGTCTCGGGTTCGAACCCACGTCCCGCACCTCTGACTTTCGGAAGTTATATGACTTTTCGAAATGATGTGCGTATTGATTGACAATTATCGCCTGCTCCGTGCCTCGGAGAACACGTTAAGACGTCGGTCCTGGCTGCCATGAACATCTATGGCAGTCGTTATCGGGAAGTCAGTGCCCTCTAATATCCTGACACTGGTCTAGCCTTAGGGTATGGTTAGCCTTTGTGTTGCGGAGGTCAGGTAGCAGCCGCTCCATGTAAAAACTGATATCCAGGCAAATCCGGTTAGACTAGAAAGCCGACCGGCGACCCCGGATGACTTGGGAATAATAAAGGCTAGGGAGAAGATGCTATTTTCTTACATACCTACATGAGCCGTTCTACGCCTTTAATCTCGGTTATAAAAAGATATTACTACTGAGAGTTTGCTGACGAAAACACCCAATAAACTTTACCTGATCCGTGGATCGAATATGAGACCCCATGCGCAGCAATCGTATTTCCTTCCACCAAGAAATGTTTTGCCTGAATATGCCAATAGCACAGTTACCTGTCCGGGAATCTAACAATCGGCAATAATCGTAAGCGCAAATTAATGACACAGGAAACTACGAAGTAATCTTACTTATATCATACACACATAGTCTCACGACTATATCCTTGAATAGGTAGGCAGACTAGTACTTCACTCACATTTCTCAAGTTATGACTTTTGATCCCATGTAACAGCGAGCTAGCATATTGTCGTTTACCAGACATGTAGTTCTAAACTCCGTGCTGACCAGGAAGGCGACCGCGAGGCCTCATGAACTGCAGTCGCATTTAAATTATAACAGTTATTATTTAACTCAACATAATAACAATAATGTTAATCAAAATCCTTAAAAATGGAAACCGGCACAATATATATAATATTCACTTTATTCGTTCAAAAGTCCCGTGGCTTGACTTTTATCTTATATTTGCGTGTGATCGTAAGGTTCAATTCGTGGGTCGGCGAAGTGCAAATGAGTTTTGCTGTAAACAAATTATCAGTATCATGTGGAAATGTGCTAGGCAGATGTCAATAGGTTCGTAAGAAATAATAATACATCTCTGCCTAGCCTTTGAAAGATAAGCGTTAGTCTATATACCAATTTATCTAGAGTGCGAGCGAGACCACGTGAACATTCAGTAATAAATACTATTATGTATGAACTACAATCGAATATAAAATATATAAATACAGTTCTGGTGAGAACAAGATTAAATTGTTTTAAGTGACGTTAATAAATACCGTCACTTTGTTTTCCCAACACTAATTTAACACTCAATGTCAAAGTAATTATTCACGTGTACCAATAATTAGTATTGAAAGAAACATAATTATATATAAGAGAAGAGTTATCATCGCGATGCACTTTGTACTATGAGTTTCGACTATCCACGTGTAACGCTTGGATGTCTTTACTAAGACATAAGAGACATTCAACAAAATATGCGAACGCAATTTATTAAATAAAATAAGATTTCATCAATAGAAAACTTTTCTATGCCAAATCCCATTCCTCCGTACGCCCAATATACTTAAAAAGGAAGTTCAAAGAATTATATTGACGTATTAATATACCTATTGATTATATATCACTAAGTACAGATGAAATTTAAATCTTAATCTAAAGAATAAAATATAGTAGGAATGAAATAAATACAAAATTATTGTGCACGTCAAATAATCCAAATTCTTTGGTAAGAATAAGCACAGATACTATACAAATTCTCTATTTTTGCTACAAGCTAGGCGAGATATTTTAATTAAATTTCTTAAGGTATTTTTAATCCAGCCTAACATTCTTTATTGAGCTAAACATATATTTGTAAGTTTCTGTGAAAGTTTATTCTATATTTATGTGAAGGCCTCGATGGCGTAGTGGTTAGTGTAACCGACTGCCGCGCCTGAGGTCTCGAGTTCGATTCCCGCACAAGTCAAACATTAGTGTGCATGAACATGGATGTTTGTCTTGGTCTGGGTATTTCTATGTATAATATGTATGTATTTACAAAAAAAAAGTATAAATGTATGTTTATCCATTGTCTAGTACCCATAATACAAGCTCTACTTAGTTTGGGCTAGATGGTGTTGTGTGTATGTGGTAGAATATTATTTCTAGTCCAACTAGCCCCATATTTTTATAAGCAGTCTACCATAATGATTACAAGTTAAATTACGTTCCCAATAGTTTTAGTCAAATATTTGCGAGTCGATATCAGCATCCGGTCAATAACAGCCTGTTTGGACGTACATTAATAATTCAGCAGCGTACAAATATGACGTTGTGTGTCGAAACGTTTTGCCAACGGCCAGCACTGGAATAAAGGTATTACTTTGTTTCATTTAATGATTGCATATCTCTGCTTATATCTATGTCCCTTCACTCTCTCCTTGTTACTAGATTTAGTTTTAAAATAATCCATAATACTGACAACTATGTATTTACACATTTTAATTGTATTATAATAAAGAAAAAAAAATATTTTTTATAAATAACTATATTATAAATATATTAATAACTAATATCACTCGACCGACCATCATGATATTTCCCATACACGTTGTCAAAAGTACAGAAAAAGACATAGGATACCTTTCATCCAGAAAAAAAAACTGTTGGCAAAACCTATAGGTAATAGTTATAAAATATATAAAGGCTTATGTTTAACTTATCACCAGATATAGTCAAATATCTCATCTGTGCAGTCTTAAATTTATATATTGGGTACCGTCGATTGTTTTATAAGCATTCAATCATTTATACGGTAACTGGTTGTAAGATGGACAGTATGTTTATTTGTCATAGCCTGACTAAAAATACAAATGCGAATGTGAGTTTGTTTGTCACGCGTTCACACCTTAACTAAACGACAGATTATCATAAAATGTATATGTTGCTAGTGTCAGTACGTCTAAGCCGCAGTGTTCAGGAGTGTGTCGGTTGGAGCGACGCCAACCGCACCCACTTAACTGTTATTTTATATTTCATAGATAAAGCTTTTAAACTCTAACCTGAACGTTTAACTGGGCTTAGTTTAGGACACGTTCGCAATGAGCAAACTTTTTGCTACTGACTCTGGTGATCATATGGAATATGTTGACTGAACTTGACCGCACGGATGGCGTAGTGGTTTAAATGGTCGACTCGCCATTGTCGCCGCGCCGAGTGTTGTGGGTTCGATCTCCATAACGGCAAAAATTTGTGTGATCCACAAATGGTTGTTCTGAGTCTGTGTGTTCTTTGTCTACGTTATTTGAATGTTTGTAAAGTCCCCCGCCCGCGACACAGGAATTATTCTTGGTGTGGGAATAGTCTACTTTAAAATAAAAATAATATAATATTAAAATAAATTGAGAGGCGACCACTAAAAACACTACGGCATTCAAGCAGCCGTCGGTGTCTTTCTATAAATAAAAATATCAATTAACGCTAATAATAGGAACATACAGCCAAATAGATACACGTAATATCGATGACATATTTCATAATTAGAGTCGCAATTATACGACCTAGTAACGAATTCATTAAACTTAACACTTGCTCAAAGCTATGTAAGGTATGTTTCCCAATTTACACATCGCTTACGAAATGCCAACCAACAGTTTCACTATTGATCATGATGACTTTCAATGACGAAAATAATTATTTTAGATGGTTTATTATGTTCAATAGATACTAGAAAGGTTTTTTAAAAAGACACCTCTCGCACCAGGAGTAAGGCCTAGGTCGCACTACGGCTAAACCGCCGCGGTGTTTAAGCGCGTAATTTTGTGAGTCAAGGGAACTAATGCAAGCGGCCGCACCGGCAGATTTTTCCCGCGACTGATTTTGTGTGCGTTTCGGGCGATTTCGCGGTTTAGCGGTTTTCCGCTTGCGGGAAAAAACCGTAGTGCGGCCTAGGCCTTATTCCTGTATCGCGGGCGACTTTACCAATATGCAAACAACGGACACAAAGAACATTCAGACTCAAAACAACCATTTGTGGATCACAGACGTTTCCATTTTTATTCCATTTAAATCAGCTTACTGTAGCTAAGGTAAGCTTTAGCCAGCAGAGTATTACTTGCATATGATAAACTCAGCAAAAAAGGACCCCGTTGTTTAGGTGTCTGCTAGCATAGCTTATGAAAATAATTTTGCTAATAAATATTTTTAATCTAAGAATATACTTGGCAGAAACTTAGATGACGACCGAAAAATAAAGTAACAATCCTACACGTCAACTACCCAGGGTTAGTTTACGTCTAGATTTATTAATTTATTTAGCAAAGGATTTGTGGCAAACTGGAAGTCTACCGAGGTTTTCAGTTTGCCACAAATCCATTACTAAATCGGACCGAAGACTTTTATTGTAAAATAGTTTCGCGGGACCTTCTAGTGTGCGTGTGTGCGTACCTGTTGGTGACGTAATTGAACAAATATTCCGTCGGAGGGGCGCACAATTGATCTCATTACCCCAACATGTCGCCCATAAAATTAGGGGATTGGACCTCCTCAAGTGTAAACACCACTTTACTAGTTGATTAGTTGAATATTTTCAAAAATTTCATCAAATACCTACCCGATGAAATGTTAAAAGTGTATTGGACCGTGGAAATCATCCGATTAAGCATTAAAAGCGTATTGGGGACATATAACTATATTATTTATCTTATATAATACAAACAGGTTAAACAGACTCACGGCAGTTCCATCTCGATGGTGTCAGAGGTGTATAATAGCAATGTTTTTACATTCCATTTACAAAAAGGGAGCTTTGATGTCTAGCATGCACTAACCAAAGATTTCCGGACTGGGAAACCCCCACGTAATCTGCCCTGGAATTATAACCTAGCATATTTTAAAGCCTCGTATCTTTTATGTCTATACTATTGTTTCTAAAACAAATGCTTTTTTATGTCACTATAAGTAATTAAAATGATTTTACATTACTAAAATTACAAATGCATAATTATTTTTTTGATTTAGGCTTCTTACAGGCACCAACAAAGTTAAAAATCAAAAAGAAAATTTTATGATCTCAATAGCATAAGCAAGCAACATATAACAAATACATTTTTGCCGAAAAATTACATGATTTTTTGGGATAGCTATTCTTTAAAGCCACGTTATAAAACCTTACAGTACTTATAGTCTTACTAGTAGCCTAGCTATTTACGTAGCGCACATATACATATACCTATACGACGAGTATATACAAAGTAAATAGTGAATATCTACGTAACGTGATGTGATAATAGACAAGTACAGTGACATTGTCCTCTACGAATAATAAGATAAGATTTAGAGGGGATCTCGCTTATCAGCTCGGAGATCCAAAGGGATAGGCAAAGATATGATACCGCGCAGTCCGAGAATGGCAGGGTCACTACCGATGGAATAGGGGACCTGCTGTAATCATCAAATTTAATGCCTTTACTCATTATTGTTTGTTTACGTGGCTGTGATGGTCCGCTCCGCTCGTACTGTATGTCTCCTAATAAAATTGATAATGCGTTTGAAGGGCGACTATAGTATTATGATACGTTTTTATGTAAAAAAAATACACAATTTTTTTCTAGGTTTAATATGTGGCTGACTGATTGTTTTTTTTTTAAATATAAGCATTTGTAAAATAATTTAAGATGTTATTGTACCAAAATGACATTGTGTATTGTTATTTATGTAAGTTTAAAATCACTTGTGTTTAATGTTTCATGTTTGTCTAGGATCTGTTTAACGCAGATTCATATTTATTACTACGTATTTTTACTAAATGAAATACAAAGGTTAAAAAACTTCGTCGATCAACAATCGAAAAAATTACACAATAATAATCAAGAACAACATAATAATCAATAACATTTGTAGATGTGGTCGTGGTCACTCATCGGTAAAAAATTATATTTGTTTTCTGAGAAAGCAAGAGTGATTATTCTATGATGCATATTTTTATCATAAACATCGCAGTATTTTTTAAGCGTCTTCGTGTTAGCGGTTTAAGAGTCCCGTAGTTAGATTTAAAGTGTACTTTCTACAGTCTTTTCGAAGTGACACTATAAAAGTCTAGCTACCAGTCAGCTTGCGGTAGGCATAAAATATTTATACAAGAGGCCCGTTATATTTGATATATCGAGTAGATTGTTTAGTACACACGTTATCAATTCATAAAACTTTCACTACGGTTCAATATTTTATAAAATTATACAATTTAGAAACATTGAACCACCTATACTCTAAATAGGACTCCTTTTAGTACTATAAGACTGGTCAATCACAGAATGCATTTAATAATCCTATCATGATAGGTCTGGTCTATAGCCATCATCCTTTGATACGAATCTGGTTTATATTCAAGTGTCATGTCTTGAATGCTTTAAACCAGATTCCTGAATCCACGAAAAACTTGTTCCGTCGCGACCGGTTCATTATATCACTACAATATCTGGTTGGGTCTGAACTTTACTAAATAATTTTTAACAATATTTATTAAATAATCATATACTAGTAAACGAGAATTACTACGTTTTTATACAACACCAGTATGCAACGTTGATACGTCTTTATATTTTTGTAATCTATTTTCTATTTATAGATATACTGTGTAACAATTCTTCCTTTTGTAACTGAACTTAAAATAATACAGTGAGGGTATTCTTGACACAGACCTAATTGGTGACTAGTTAGTGATAGCTATCGTTATTATTTGACAGTCGGTAATTTCGTTAGATTTGGAATGGGTAACTAACTGCTACCTCGGGTGATAAGAAACATACATACATACATAGATTCACGCCTGTTTCCCAGAGGGGTAGGCAGAGACTACGGATTTCCATTTGCTACGATCCTGACACACTTCTCTGGCTTCATTCACTTTCATCACATTCCTCATACACGCCCGTCGGTTCAAGGAGCTCTTAACCTGGCCTTTGTCCAGAACGCCTCCGATCTGATCGAGAAACGTTCGCCTAGGTTTTCCTCTTGCAACTGTTCCATTCATATTAATAGCATATTATTTAGGGTTGTAGTCTAAATATAAATGTTTATTTACGCAGGCTTGTCAGCCGTGGGCCTTGTGGCATTCTTAGTTACAGTATAATCAACAAATGTACAAGTTAGTAGTCTGAAGGCATTTCAAATAATTAACTCTTAATACTACTGCAGTACATATTAAAACTGTAATTTCAACATTGTTGTTTGATATCACTAGGTATGATAGTATGCAGTAGCACATAAATAGACGAACCATTAATAGTTTGGTTATAATGTCACCGTGACCTGTTCCAGTCATAGACCTAACAGTAGAACAGGTGTGATGATTCATCACATTAGTCCAGCTCCCGTTAGTTGGAGACGCGTGGTAATTGTGCTAGGAGTAACGGCGTGTGTAAAAACGTCACCAGGCTGACAATACGCCCAATATGGCTGTCGCGCGTCGCCTGGTGGCGCGTTTTTGTGAGTAAGTTAATTGAGCGCACCTTGTGTCGGGGATGAAGCCATCAGCGGTCACCGCTCAGCGACGGGGTGCTACGGGTTACGTGTGCCGGCCAAACGTGCCCGCACTATGCGCTATCATCTCGCATCTGACGCACATCCACTAATCAAATGAACCGTAACGATCGCTCAATAGATTCCTCTGGAAAGTGCCCGATTTAAAACTACATAAAAAAAACATGCCACGAACAGACAGACGTAAAAATACCGACCCAGTCCAAATTGAATGCGCGTTTCAATAGCTTTCTATTTGAAAGGAAAGAAACATTTTGATAAGTATTATAAACTTTAAAAAACTTCGTTAACTAAAGTAAGTAATAAAAAAACGGTTGCGTCTGTTTTGACAAAAAGGTTTTATAGCGGGCAATTATTTCTGTTACAAACTACTTAAGTCGGATGTACCGTAACGGAAGGCTTTTGTGTTTGCCCAATAAAAAACGGCACTTTTTTGTTGCGTATTTTTTGTTAACAAATGTTTTGCAGTATTTTGGTACCTACGTCTATTATATTGAGTATTGGTAGGTACTTTCTCCGTTCTAGGAGAATGGTTTGAGTTACTCGTACCGTTTCTAGCATTTCTACATCTGTGTTATTGCAGTTCGTTTCCCATTTTGGACCATAAATCTGCATGTTGTGCTGTACACCCCTGCGGTTGGTACGTCCAGGTGCGTGGGTGGCAGATGTCGCATGACGTCACGTTGACCCACATTCTAGTGTTGTGACAAGAGCTATACACCCCACGTTAGGGTTGTGTGCGCCGCGTTTAGCACGAGCTGGGGGTCAAACGGCACTCGTCAGGACAATGTGAATCAGAGCAATAATACAGCTATATGGTGAAATAAATGTTTTTAAATAATAATAGAGGTTAGGAGCGCCTTTGTTGAAAAATACAACAGCTTTGTAACTGACATATGTACGTATAGATTGAAAGGAAGAATTGTTCGAATAAAGACAGTCACCCTCTTTACCGTTCAATGAAGTACGTAAGCTTGTTGTCATCTAAGATATGACCTTGGCGAGGCCAGGTACAAGGTGTACATTCATAAGGACAAGCACTTGTCATTTCAAAGATAAGGCATCAAGCATTGTTGCGTTAATAAAAAGGTCGAATAGCTTATATAGACTGAGAGCCCTGAATCGCCAGACCTACGTCATTTTAACACAGTATCTTTTTTAAATACACAATTATTTAATTATTTTTATATTATTAACTAATTAAATGTATATATTTATATTATTAACTGAGTAAATTGGGACGTATTTCCATTTAATATAAGCGGTTATAAAATCCGTATAAATTAGTTTAATTTCTATGTGTAGTATTTTATTTTATTTTATTTTATTATTTGTATTCGCGTAAACGTATGACAATATTACAGCAAAATATTTATATTATATATAATAAACGTAAGCATTAGTTCGTTTGAAAGTGGGACCTAATTATTTATAGCATATTTTTTAAGAATTGGTAGTCTTTACGTAACGCTCTGTCCGCCTATAATAATGCTTGAAATCCTTACTAATATTATAAATACGAAAGTAACTCTGTCTCTCTGTCTGTCGGTCTGTCTGTCTGTTACCTTTTCACGGTCAATCCGCTGAACCGATTTAGATGAAATTTGGAACAGAGATAACCTGAGACCCTGGAAAGGACATAGGCTATATAACATCACGCTACGGCTCACGGGAGCGGTGTAGTAACCGAAATACCACCGACGCGGGCGAGACCGCCGGCACAGCTAGTGAAAATATAAAAAAATATAGCTGGAAAAAAAAGTACTTGCGTTTTTGTCTCTTCAATATTATACTAATACATAAATATTTAGGGTTTTAATGTATGACCACCTCGTTGCTCCCGTGATATTAGTTTGCACATAGGTAGATAGCATTGGTTGAATGGTCGCATGGGATTAACATTTTTAGAAAATATCAGTAGAAGACAATAGGTTCGCCACCTACGTCGGGCCTAAAATATAGCTAAAGTATGCGACCTTTTTTTATTTTGTTTCACATACACACAACACCATCTAGTCCAAACTAAGCAAAGCTTGTACCTACTATGGGTACTCGACAATGGGTAAACATACATAATTATATACTTTTACTTTTTTTGTAAATATATACATTATTATACATAGAAACACCTAGACCAAGACAAACGTCCATATTCCCCCACACAAATGTTTGACTTGTGCGGGAATCAAACCCGCGACCTCAGGCGTGGCAGTCGGTTACACTAACCACTACGCCATCGAGGCCGACACTGAACGAACTGAACGTATATTTATACAAAAATCCATACGTATACCTACTCTGTTTCTATGACAAAAGGGCAAAACATTTGCAGCCACGACTTGGAACCGAGACTACTATTGCCTATCCTGGAATATACAGGTGTAAATATAAGTATTATAAATGTATTTTAGTTAGCGAATCAGACGTTTAAATGGCGCCAGAATATTTGCTTAACAACTGTACTATAATGGGCAACGATTCTAACATTCTACTTTAAACGTCAATTTAAAAATTATAGAATTGTTTGCAAAACATAATTAAGTAGCCACTCATCCATGTATTAGCAACGTTTTAAATTACTTAGGTTAGTTAATTATTTATCTATCACTTTACAACAAGCTTTAGTTATTTATTATTTGTTGAAACAATAATAAGTTATTGATCTATTTAGTATTTCAGTTAATTAGACGTAAATTAATTATAAATACTATAAATCTGAAAGTTTTTGATCTGCTGAACGGCTTTGAGGAAAACTGGATACACGGAAAGAACATCTTGGATTAATAATAATTCATACAATACTTTTTATCTATCAAACCTAAGTTGTCTATCCAGAATCTTAGTTCAGGTACAAATCTTAGCTACGATGCAAATATTTTTATTTATTACCTTTTACAAAGAACACACAATTTTGTAATAGAAATCATCAGCATTTTATTAGTAGGTATAATAGCATATTAAACATAAAATTTATTTGATGAATGTATCTATCTACATATACATACCTATATCATGCTTCTGTCCTTGAAGGGATAGGCAGAGATACTTACATTTCAGGTCCCACAATTGACTATAGCCATCTAATGGGCTATAGACAATCGTGAGATCGAGTTCTAGACTCCGTTCTACTAAGAACTTCTTAAGTAAAAATCCCAATAACCCTTTGGCTAGCCAAGGAAGAACATTTATGTAATTCAACGTCTTATATTTTAAATTAAATGACAATCTGACAAGTCTTAAATATAATGGCACAAATCGTCATGCAATGCCTTTAAAATTGTGATGACGCACGGATTAATGATTTAAGTACCAACACTATCAAGTGTTGCGACTTCGATCCTTAGACGTGACAAGAAATTACGTCAGTTGTTTCAATGTTGATTCAATTCTCCACAACGCAAACCCTACTATGAAAAATGTCATTAACAAAAAGCTAACAAATGTTATTAGGTGTTGTAATAATTAGTTGTAGTTATCTTACAAAATTGTTTCGAAGCCTTCATGACATGTGTCAAGCATAAGAACACACCTGTCCACACTTGACAGTCATACGAGGTGTACTGTACGCTACTAGAGTAGACTACCTGGTTTACAGCGGGTTTGCAAAACACTACGATTTCTTTGGAAATCCGTTGTCTCTGCCTACTCCCCCTCTGGGAAACAGGCGTGAATCTATGTATGTATGTACGATTTCTTTGTATCAAAACAGACTCTTAGCTTTGATTCGATGGCAGATATATACCTAACGTAGAAATTTGGGATGTCATTTTTTATTCATTTAAGCACTAGGTTATACTCTTAAATCAGCTTCAATTGCAATCCGGCTGCACGCATGGCGTAATGATTAAAGTGATCGCCTCGCCACTGCCGCTGCGCTGAGTGCTGTGTGCTTAATCTCCACGCGGGATAAAAATTTGTCTGGAAATGAAAATGGTGAAATCTGATCTGGCCACCAAAAATTTGGTAGCTAATAAAAGTTAATGTTTGACATTTCGGCAACATAAACTGTATGTGAACTCATATCGATTCGTTACTCCATTACAACATGAAAGTAGGAGAAACTAAAAACACACTTTAACATTTATATTATTAATGCTTAATATAGAAGTATCGTTAGCGGTTTATAAATGACCGACTGCTTTCATTTTTTAATTATTAGATAGTTTATCTAAAGGATAAATTTGACTGTAACCCTATACAAAATCTCCACCCTAAGGCTCGATATTTCAATCAACAAATGAATATATAATTCAGTTAAGTGGGATCATTCTACTCAGAAGGTAGATTTTTAGTCATCAGGTAACTAGCTGCTAACCAGCTGAAGACTAAATATGACGACTTGATAGTTTATGTTTAAAAATGTGCAAACTTACTTTTAAACCAAGCTGAATAATTAAATAGATAACTTTCACATTCATACGAATATTACTCAACGCTGCGTATTAGTCGCACTATAGCAGCAGGGCGTTGATCAAAGGATTAATTATTGATTAAGGACTTCAAAGTTTAGTATAGCTAACCTTATTGTTGTGTAATATATTGTTCAAGCAATCTTTTTTACGATTGATATGTAATAATGTGAACTTTGTTGAACAAACAATCTTTTTGACGATTGAGGCAATTTTCAATCACCTTAAACTGCCTTGCTCATTACCCAAAGCTTAACTGAAGAATACATTCGGTATTTTGACAATTCTTGTGTCGGTACGATTATTGGAAGATTGCGAATATTCGTAAGAAATAGAAAAAAACCGCGATTCCATGTCAAAATAACAACACACATGTATGATATCCGTGTTGTTTATAATAAACGATGGTATTTATGTTTTAATTCATTATTATTATAAGGCCATGCATAATGAATTACAGTCATTATAACGACAACAATGTCTCACTAATTGTTTATGAAATGCGACAATTAAATATAATTATACAAGGGCCGTACATTGCACTGTCATACTAACCGTCCAATTCATTAAGATAGGTTGAAAAACATACGTTTTGTGCATCTCTGTTAACCCTTTAGGGAAGTGCAGGTGTTCCTACAAATATTGGAGAGGCAGAGCATAGCAAGATCCTTGGAAGGAACCGAAATACTTAACCGGGGGATCGTTAATGAGACACATCCAATCTTCAAGACATCGCCGCCAGAAAAACTTCGAGTTGTGTTCTTATAGTGAGAACAGATTCTAAGCTCCTGAAAGAGGTGCTATTCTGTTAGTAGTGAACCAGGCTCTGTACATTTAAAAAAAATTACTTAAAGTGGTTTTGCAAGTGTCCTTAAGCAATAATACTTCAGCTACAGTATGCTTTATTGAATCAAGATCTGGTTGTATAAAAATACAGTCTTATCATGATGTACTTCTATATATCTGAATTTCTTAGTAAGCATGAGTAGTACTGTAGAAGTCTAGACTACGCTGATAGAAATCTAAACATATCGAAGCTTCAGTAGTGATGTGTGCTCGTAGGTACTACAGAGTACAAGTGAGGCTGTCTCGAAAAGGCTTTGTTTCCCAGTAACATGTGACATGTTAATTTGTGCGAGCTCGTTACAGGTTCAAGTTCAGACGAGTCGTCTGCGATCGCGGTCACTGACCCTGCGCCTCTGACGTAACACCCCAACTACTCATTACTTCTGTACTCCCGTCACCCGGCCTTTAACACCCGACGATACCTGACCGACCTCCACCGGCGATCTCTTGTGTGGGAAACTGCAACTCGTAACTCCTAATTTAAACCATTAAACCTTGAGAAACTGCCCAAACTGCAAGCGGTCGACAAAAACTTGAGTTGCGAGGAAATGAATGGAGGCTCGGGCGAGTTTTTGTCGACGACGACACTCTGTGCTGGCGACATTCCTGCTGCGAGCGTCGCCGCACGCCGCCCGCCGCGCGTATGTAAAGTACCCGCGGAGGAAAATCCATAACGGCACGCGGAAAACCCTTTTAATATACGGCACGTAAATAAGAGTGGAGACGTCGGACGGAGGCGGCGGCGCGCGGGGGCGCCGGCCGGCGGCGCGCCGCCATTGGTCGGGTGCCGCGCCCCGCCCCCGCCCGCGCCTAAAAAAACCATCGGAAAAAAGCAGCGCTCGCACGGCAGTGTCTCACGGACGCGCTCGGTGGGCGGACGCTCGCACTCGACACGGCGCGACCCACGACCGGCGGCCGCGGCCGCGCCATGCCCGCGCTGGCTCTGCGCGACCAGCCGCTCGACTGCTCCATGCGCCTGCGCGACCTGCCCGCCTGGCCGCCGCCGCCGCGCGACCAGCCCCGCCACCACGGTCAGTACCGCGGCCATCGATCCGCCACCCGTGCTGCAGGTGCCGGCCACCATAAACAAACAGTGTTTCGACTCTCGTGTGTGCCCATTCATAAAGTCCTGGCGCCGCCTCTGACCCCGCGCGCGAGTGCACCTCTCTGGGGTCAGCTCGGCCCGCGGAGACGACCATCACGTTTCAACAGACACCGAGTGTCTATAAATTAATTGTACCACGTTGATTTTGCGCCTAACGAAGTATAGGCGCATTTGGAATGCGCGTGCGCAAGTTGCGAGTGCGATATTCGTCGTTTAATAGTTTTTAAAGATATAAGTGTTGATTACACGGATTCTGTGTTTGTCGACACACGCGCTGCTAATACGTTAATTACCCTAAGTATTTTGTATTCTGAACAACGTCCCTCGGTACATGTGACCAGTGTTGTTGATCTCTCGCAAACGTAACTTATGAACGGACAATGACCACAAGTGCCAAGTGATGGGTAAGCTGAATCACACATATTCATATCTTGTAAGAAGCCACAACTGACCCTCAACACCTTCCTACAGTCTCTACTCTGTTTACATTCAATAATGACAGCTGTCAGTTATAATTGTTATAAAACACTAAGTTACAATTTTGACTATTGTCCATATGAATGCTTTGCTTATTACATTGATTTCACTAATTATTAAATATCTAATTAAATATAGTATCTATGAGGCTTATATTTCATAAAGTAAGATAACAAGTTACTTATGTCAAGTAAAATATCTTGCATTTCTCATAGCGAACACAGCTGTCAGCTCCTCAAAACTATCTACAATCCTAAGCTCTAATAAAATTGAGAAGTAAATAACAAGCTATCGCGATTATAAAATATAAACGATACTAATGACACCTAATTCAGTTATTTTAATTATTGATTGTATCACTGACTGTTCATACTTTATGGTTGCAATTTGCCATTTTAATGGTCGTCGATAAAACTGTCAATTTTAATAAATTTTATTATCGTCATTGACCTCAGAGTCATTATTGACATAAACAAGTGACGAATAAATTATTCTAAGTTAACACTAATAAATAAATGTAAGTGGGTGACGTCTACAAGACATACTCATGTATAACCCTGCGCAGTCGGTGTAGGGTGACAAAGCGATGCGCGCTCAAGATGCACAGGGCGCATAAATAACTGTGCGCAAGTAATTCGACAATAATCCCTTATCGAGACTTAGGTAGGGTCAGGTGGCGTATTGTGATTTAGCGCGGGCCGTGGGTCAGCGGGCAAGGGTTGAGCTCCCCCGAGCCTACACCCTCCGCAAATAATATTAACTCTCTTTATGTGCGCCTTTTGTCACCTTTCAAGCCGCGCCGAGTCTTACCGCAACGTACCGCGCTCGTGCCGTCTCACTACCTGCACGACACACAGATTTGTTCAGTATCACACGTGGCGTGTCAACATCTTCACGAAGGGACGGCTTATTGACGATGACTCCACATAATGCCTTCGATATGAACCCTTCCCTCGTGTTGACGTGTCGATATTTATATCAGTTGCGCATCTTATTGTATTTATGATCAGATTATTTGTTACCGACAGTGGTGTTGGCTTTGTGTGGACGCAATCACGTCGGAAGAGTTTCCCGCGATTAACTAGAGAGTGGCAATTCGCGCGAGAGACGCAATCATCACAAATTTCTTCATCTCTCGTCGGACCACTAGAGTCCGCTAGACAATACACTAATGTCGTTTTTATTCCCCACGAATTATATTAAAATTACGATCGGAACGGCATCAAATCACCGGCGGCATGTAATCGATGTAAAGTGCGCGCGGAGGTGTAATTCGGTTGTAATAATGTCATCTGGGTAAGTGAATTAGCGGCTGATGGAGTCACGCGTTGTTTACGAGCCTAATAATACGTGTCGGTGTCGCGGGCCGGCTCCGCCGCGCGTCGGCGCGCCCGCGCATGGGAGCGCGCTGAACTTTGGCACGGCGTAGCCGCACACGCAAACGCACACCTGTCCCGCGACCAAATTATACGCCAACAACACGAGACACTAACACCAGCTTTTTGATTGGAGTTTTTTCCTTTCGGTTCGATCGCACGACGCGGGCGCACGCCCCCGTCGGTACTACTATAATTTTCGATGAATACGGATGTGATTATTATAAGTTTGGTTTATTTCGCTGATTTATTATAATCGCCAAATTACATTCCAACTGCCGGTCGTTTAAAGATTAGACAAATAATATAATTAATACATTTGTTTGCGGTTGGTTAGAACTGTTCACTTAAATTAGTATTTGTTGTATGTACCTATGTGCTTATTTATTTTGGCCTATAAGTATTTTCACTTATACTCGCCCTAGCAATTCCTGTGAAGAAAATAACCAGTACACTTGGAACTCTCGTTACTATAGATTTGCTTTCTATTAATGGGTCAGCTATACAGCAGTTTTATTGTGATTTTCAAACAATCCTACTTGATATTTATATTGTGTAGAACCTGACGGACTTATTTCAAGTTCATGGGTATCTGCCAAATGTATATTGACGTGTAGGTCAATTAATTATATTTGCCTTTTATAAATAGATTAGTCACTGATATGTGACGTAGACTTACAGTTGTTCCAATTTACCCCTTAACAAGGCCAAGCCGAGAGTCGAATTGTTAAATATAATAAACTTAAAATCGATTAAAGGCAATAGGAAATGGAGGTCTTTGCAGTAGACTAAAACATGCTAAAGTAAATATTAAAAACATAATACCTATATAAGAAATGAGGAAAATTTAAAGTGTAAATAAATAAAGTGAAAGTTAACTCCTTCAATATGCAAAATTAAATAGGCCGGAAGAACATGTTTTTGTTTAGGAGATAATTTGTATAATTACTTACTTATAACAAAGCTAGCAAGAAAAATACTACTACCTAGCGACAAAACGTTATCCAATAATTACCGAATTTATTGTTAAAATTTAATTGTTTTATCCTTTATTAAACTATCAATAAATCGTATCCTAATCAAATTATAATGTAGTTAAAAAAGAGAACCGGTCAATTTAATTTTATATTTTTAGTAATAATTAACTGTTCTATGGAGTATACATAGCTTAGGCAAATAGCGCAAAATAACAAAAAAAAAACAACAACAACAATAGATACTGTCAAATAGCAAGGAGTCTCCATACCAAAATTTTTCATCATAAACCTATCTCCATATTGCAATTGCGTGAGTTCTAAAAAAGGATACATACGTGCTATTTTAAGACTATACCGACTTGGTGTCGAGTATCTACTAGTTAGTTTATATTGATAAAATCATAATTTATCTCCCCAATGGGAGTGATAAATTAGAGGGATAACCACAATCTTTTCTCAAAACGATCAGAAATAACGCCATATATCATCGCACTCGCATCTAACCGCGAATTAGTTACAATTTACATTCACTTCAAAACTATATGTAACACTGATACACCGATTGCACGCATTACGCAGCGGGTGAGCGGGCACCTTGCTACCGCGCTCGGTATTGTGGGTTCGAACCCCACACGGAACAATAATGTGCGTGATCCGCAAATGAATGTTCTGAGTCAGTTAGTCCTTTAATTATATGTTTGTAAAGTATTCCGTTACACAAGGCTTAATTCAGACAGGGCATTAGAGAATGCAAGAGTTGCCTTTTTAGACACTAAAAATATAAAACATATGCATATTTTGTTCTCGTCTTTTTCTTCAAGATAGTTTATTTTATTCGATTGTATGATTGCAATGTTATATTGTTTTTAATATGCATAGAATTTTCAAAACTCCTTTAAATGTGTTGTATGGCAGTATTACCAGTGGTTGTTAGCAGCAAACCTTCATTTGTAGAGTCAAGAAAAACTGTGGTGTTTCAAGTGTATTCGGGCTATATTACCCTTTTATAATAAGATGGGTTAAATGTTTCTCCACCACCTTAATATTTTTTTACAATTTGCTCTCTGCCCGCATGATGATTAGCGGTTACCGTAACCTAAGATCGCTTCCAGTACTAAAGGTATCTCTCAAGTATTTCTGACACTAAGGTCAGAAATACTTGAGAGATACCTATATAATATTAGAATACGAACTAAAGGTGGAATAAAAGGAAAGACATGATGTTATTTGAGCCTCTAAGACTCTCCAGGCGAAACACAGTAACAGTGTTTCCACTTTAATAAAAGATTTCTTGTTAAAGTCAATACTTCCCCGGACGAGCTAACTCATTCGTATACAATATTTTCTCTCACATTATCCTCATAATAGTCCAGCAGAAGTGGATGAAATCACTTTACGTATATCGTCACTCCACCTAGTCATAAATAATTTTTTTTAAATTGGAATTATGACTTCATAGACTCTCTAACCATAGAGGAGAAAGCAGAGGTGTACATTATTACACCCACATTTCGATAAAAATATTTTTGGACTCACTTAATAGGGGCTAAGCCAATTGCCGTCTATTGGGCACATTTCCAGACTCCATACAACTACTAAGATTTAATAATAATATTCTATCACATACACACAATACCATCTAGCCCAAACTAAGCAGAGCTTGTACTATGGGTACTAGACAATGGATAAACATACATATATATACTTTTTTGAAGTGAAAACTTCTTTAGGTGCGTTGAGCACCTCTTGGGTGAACAAAAATCATGGAACTCGCGTCATCGTCACCGACAGCTTTCCATTTTTGAATTAATATTGGTTTATAAAGAAGTGTTTATGATCAAGGATCGAGGAAGGAAGTTTTTACTTCTATCGGCAGTTTTTTTTTTGTAAATACTTAAATATTATACATAGAAACTACCAGACCAAGACAAACATCCATGTCCATGCACACAAATGTTTGACTTGTGCGGGAATCGAACCCGCGACTTCAGGCGTGGCAGTCGGATACACTAACGACTACGCCATCGAGGCCGAATAACACTTTACTTAACCCGGGCATCAAACTTGCAACCTCACGATCAAACGCAATCGTAAGCACAGAAGGCAGGCGGCAGGTTTTGTCTCGAGATTGTATATGGCTGCCAGTAATAATTCTAACCTTCATAAATAAGTAGCTTTTGCCCGCGCGAATACCACGAAATTTCCAAACATTATTGTGAGAAAATGTATCCTATATGTTAATTAAGAACATAGTCTATCAGCTTGCAAAGTTTCATCCAAATCAGTTCATCGGTTTACTCGTCACATCTTCACAAACTTTCACATATAAGATATTAGTAGGCTTATTCTATGTTGTATGGTTGTTGAACTAATAGGAGTACAGTTAGCGGCACGTAAAAACTCCCCTCACCGCGGTACCAGTAGCTCATTGAACGATGTTTACAGCCATCAACAAACACCGAACATATTTTAATGTTTTACGTCGTTTCGTTTAAACAATGAATAGTTTTATCTGTTCTAAGTAATGTTGATGCGTCGCCGTCGGCAACATTAAAGCTCATTGCCCATAAATCGTAATTATCTTCGTCAGTTAGCACATATCACACATTTTGATGAAGTACAGGTGTGACTGCTTAGAAGGCCTCTCGGTATGCGTTTGCGTGCCAACATGAGGGTTCATGAGGTTTCTCGGGCTCGATGCCCGAATCGAGCAAAATATTATTGAGTTTTTCTGTTAAGAAATTCTAAGTAGCTAGACGGATTCTAGAAATGTGTTTTGTAGGCTGGCTTACCGCTTATCCACTTTCAAAACAGCTAGCAAATTTATTAAATAATAATATAATAATAATAATATTCTACCACATACACACAACACCATCTAGCCCAAACTAAGCAGAGCTTGTACTATGGGTACTAGACAATGGATAAACATACTTGTATACTTTTTTTTTTTTTTTTTTTTGTAATCGAACCCGCGACCTCAGGCGTGGCAGTCGGTTACACTAACCACTACGCCACCGAGGCCGACTCCATTTCTACTTAGCTCTTTTATCATTAGTAAGGTTCCCTTTAGTTGTGGCTACTTCACAAATATTGTCACAAAGAATATAAGGAACACCCAGACTTGAAACAATAATGTGTAGATCACATAATTTTATATCCCGTGTTAATCGAACCCACAATTTCGTCGCATAGTGACCACTTACACCAATGCGCCATTCATGATGATGTTATAAAAATATCCTTTTCAGTAGTAATATCTCTAAAACTAGTAATAATTCGTATATAATCTTACAAACATTAAAACAACGGACACAACAAGCTTCCATACTCAAAACAAAACCCGCAGATCTAAAGACATTTTCGCTCGTCCGGAAATGTAATCCCTTCCGCGCATTTGTACTGCGAAATGTCCACTGTGCCATCCGTGCAATATAACGTTTACAGTTATTGTAGAAAATATTGCAAGAAACGAGTTTATAATGAACCTATAATAGCATGTTATTTGAATGAATTGACGCGAGAGCGCTGGGGGTGCATAACTATGTAAGACAAACAGATGAATTTATTACAAGGGGTGGTTTAAAATCAAGTGTTGTACAGATAAATTCCCTATTACATAGGATATAAACATAGGATGCAAAATGTGGGTATAATACATCTCAATCTTAAGATGTTCATTGTACAGATGTTGCCGTTGCCAAATATTTAATGACGGGGCAAATAAAGGCTCAACTGAGGAAAATAGTCTTACAAGAAAAGTGCGTAACTCTTTCGCACTTATACTGGCCTGGTTATTGCATTGAACCTGCCGAGTAGAAGTGCCTAAAGCCCACATACCTACCTATTCTTTCAAAGACCCCGTTGAAAGACTTGACATACATTCAGACGACGGACACAAAAATCACGCACACCTGGAATAACTATTGTGGATTACACAAATTTTTGCTCCTTGTGAGGATCAAACCCACAACCGCTCAGCGATGCGGCAGCGGTGGGGCGACCACTTAAACTAAACCATCCATAAAGTCGAATTTTCTTTTATTCTATCTTTAATTCCTAAGATCCGGCACCCTCTAGTATTGCGAATGATCATAGGCTAACAATAACCGCTTACTAGCAATCTAAGTAGAATAAAAATACACTTTCAGATGCCGTGTGATTACTGGGAATTCTCTGATATTTATTTAAAACCTTCTAATAATTTTTTGAGTGCTTGAAAGATTTGACTCTGAATGCAGATGACTTGCCGACGGTACTTAAATACCTCCATTTTAAGAAGTATTGTTTAACCTGTTTAATTTATAATTGTGTATATCTGATACTATATGCACATAATTACCTGACTAAGATACTAACTACTGCGTTAGTGTAGTGGCGTAAGCGTGAGCTTGCACAATTGCCTATCGACAGGTCTCGGATTCGATTCTCGAGTCGGGCGTTGTTTTGGGTTTTATCAAATCATTTATAGTAAGAGCACGGGATACCTATCAGGCTGTGTTTGTTGGATATCAATAACCTTTTTTTAATCTTATACATATGCAGTAATGTTTAATACTCAGGTGATATATAAAACTAATATTTTCCTAATCTAACTAAATAATTTATTTTTCTTCGCATAAAAGTACATACAAATGAGTTTTATTACCAGTTAGATCAATTATACAGGCTGTCCCAGAGGTCGACGTCAAGCCGGAATTAGGTAACAGGCTATCACAGGTAGTAAGTTATCACAGGTTAAGATAATAGCTATCAGAAAAATATAAAAAAATCTAAGTTACGTATTTTAAAATTATAGGCATTTTAAAAAATCTAAAATAATCTACAGGTTGTGACGGTCTTTTCACTCCTATTAGGTACTACAGACATTTACTTCTTGATTTTTTATTTTGTTATGTAATCTCGAATAATCGAAAAAATCGAGAACGTAAAGAAGCATTGTTCGAGACAAAATAACAAAAAAAGAATTCGAAAAGTATAGTATGTTATTTATAATTAATCTACAATAAATATATTCGAGTGGCGATCAATTTTATTTGAATACATTCGAATAATTTGAAACACTTTAATATTCGAATAATTAGAATGTTTATCGATAATCACACATCACTAGTGAATTACATTAAACAGTCGATAATCCCACACCACTAGTGAATTACATTAAACAGCTTACTGTTTAATGTAATTCACTAGTGATGTGTGATTTGATTATCGATAAACATTCGATACTGTTTATATTTGACCTTTAAATAGCCAGATCGATTACAGCATCATTAGCCTGATAGCTCATTAAACAAATTATATTATAACGTGATGTATCCAAATGTATACTTGCACAATTGGCGCATTTTGTACCGACACGCACAGAACTAATAACTCTTGAGAGGATACTAGATGCTCAACATTAGCTTAATTGGTAACTAAACTATATTAATTTTAATTTATTTAATTTAATCTTTATTGGAAATCTTACAGACTAATATTCTAGAATATAGTTACAATGTGTAATGAATGTTGCTATTAACAAGCTTCCACAAATATTTTTTATGTAGGTACCTAATTTAAAAGATACATATAAATTTTAAAAAAAGAAGCAATATAAAGAAAACAAAAAGCAAAAGTACAAAAATATAACATTGAGAATTGCATTCAATTTAAACTATTGAACTTATTATACATACTTATATTATGTTTTCATTTACATAGGCTGCCTAATATGTAAGTCAAGGTTTGCGTCACGATACAGTACAATATCTGGCTTAATAATAGGCATTTATAACTAAAAATAGATTTTTGTTTAAAGTTCTATTATGTATGTTGGCTGCACGTATGGCGAATTGGTTTAAGTGGTCGCCTCTACACAGCCATTGTACCGAGTATTGTGAGTTCAAATCCCACATGGGACCAAAATTTGTGTGATCCACAAATGGCTGTTCCGAGTCGTAAAGTGTCGATGTCGTAGTCTCCCATGACACGGTAATAATTAGCGCGGGAGTTGACTTTTCTTAATATAAAAATGAATATTTTACTCTTATATGTTTTATTGTTACATAATTTATTATATGTTATTAAACTATGATGAGTTATTATATTATGTATTGTTACTTATGTAGATGCTGTAAAGCAAAAAAAGCGCAATAAAGTTCGTAAATATCGTTTATATAAATGTGTATACGCGAAACTTAGAATCTCCATTTATTTCTTACTAGCTGTTACCTGCGACTTCGTCCGCGTAGATTTTAACTAAAAAGTGTTTATCTCTGCGGAACCCAATTTTTTTTCTAAAATCAAAGTAACCTATGTTACTCCTTATAACATCAGCTATCTGCCAGTGAAAGTCCCGTCAAAATCGGTTCAGCCGTTTCGGAGATTACCCGGAACAAACAGACAGACAGACAAAAATTTTAAAAACAGATGTTTTCGTATATACTTTCATATTATTATACATTACATACCTTATATACTTTCATATTATTATACATTAGATAAAAAACTGTTATTTTGACATTACAAACAGACACTTCAATTTTATTTATTTGTATAGATTTAAACTTTACTTTTGGCTTTTTTATTAGTTTTGAGATACAGAAAAGCTATAATTAATTATGCTTATTTTACCAACGTTGTATTCACAAGGTATAAGGACGAGTAAAAAGCTTAAGTGAGTCAAGTGGTATACTTTTTTGTTATATATGTATACAATCGACTTATTTTTCGTCCACGATCCTCCTGCCACGCCTGAGATCGCGGGTTCGATCCCCGCACAAGGCAAACATTTGTGTGCATGAACATGGATGTTTGTCTTGGTCTGGGTGTTTCTATGTATAATACGTATGTATTTACAAACAAAAAGTATATATGTATGTTTATCCATTGTCTAGTGCCCATAGTACAAGCTCTGCTTAGTTTGGGCTAGATGGTGTTGTGTGTATGTGGTAGAATAGAATAGAATATTATTTTTAGATACAAATACTTTATATAAAATAAGTTAAAAATGCTCGCAGAAAATACTCTTAAATAATTATTTTTAAATGTCGATATTAAATAAGAACGAAACGTCCATAACGTAAAGGACTATTGGACTAATTAAAGCAAACTTTAAGATTGCTAAGTTCTGTTAAACTTAATTTAGCCAGCATGACTCCAAAATCCCCACTGTTCTCGAGTCATTCTAAATAATGGAACAGTTTAAAGATAAGCTTCACGTGGTTTGTTTCTAAAGAACTATGGCACAGAAATTGGGCATGTTTGTAGAAATAATTATCTCTATGCATAAAATCAACTTTCGCATTTATAAGAACTAGCGGTCGCCTAGTGGTCAAAATTCGACCATAATTGATTTAAATTTTGAGATTGATAGTTATTAAGGTTTGATTGTCTATAACTATATCCTTATAATCACATTTCATTTAGATTTCGCCAAGGCTATACAGGTTAATTCATTTATCTTTTTCAAAGAAATTATTATTTACTTAACTATACTCTTTAATTAACGATATTCTTTAGCTTGCTACTGTTTTCTTTATGACATATAAATACGTAAATATATTATAATATAAATAGTATACATATATCATTCCAATCCACCCAAAGGTTGCCTGTAAGATATTGCTGATATATGTAATCATAGTTACGAAGAATAGTACTACATCAGCCAAACAATGCCGAAATACTACGAACGCGATTCGACTACGTGTGTCAAATGCATGGTTGTGTGCGTGTAGTATTTTTTCATGAATTTAATGTATTTCTATTGATCAGCTCAGCAGCGATAGCTCAGTGGGGATACCAATATACTGCAATGCAGAGGGTCTCGGTTTCGAACCCACGTCGCGAACCTCTGACTTGCCGAAGTTATATGACTTTTCGAAATGATGTACGTATTGATTGACAATTATCGCCTGCTCCGTGCCTCGGCAAGCACGTTAAGCCGTCGGTCCTGGCTGCCATGAACATCTATGGCAGTCGTTATTGGGAAGTCAGTGCCCTCTATATCCTGACTCTGGTCTAACTTTAGGGTATCGTTAGCCTTCGGGTTGCGGAGGTAAGATGGCAGTCGCTCCATGTAAAAACTAATATCCAGTCCAATTCGGTTAGACTAGAAAGCCGACCCCAAGTGACTTGGGAATAATAAAGGCTAAGGAGAAAAATAATGTATTTCTAATGCATATTTTATATAAATATTAGGATTCGCCACTCCTTCTCCATATAAACTTTAACTGTGCCAAATTTCATACTCCTTCGTCAGCGCAATTTTCGTAAAAAGGGGTACAAAGTTTTTGCTTCACGTATTAATATATAGATAAGTAACTACAAATATTAAAACACAAAATCTCCTTGAAAGGCAACGGAATCCTTTTGAATAATTCTATCGACGTCTATTTATTTATTAAGACTACACTTATATCCTATTTCGATATATGCACCCTCTAATACGCGCTTCTTCACTGCCAACCCTTTCAGTTCATTCTTAACTGTATCGCGATCGCATTCACCCCTAATATTGGGGAATATCACAATCAATACACTTCAATTAGAAAACATTGTATTGTGCATTTTGGACAAGCTAACAAGTATTACCCAAAGGGTATTCCCAGAGGTATATATAGGTAGTATGCTGCATGCGATATGTCGATGAACAATTAATTAGCTACATGATAGGGTAGATTTTAAGTATCAATAAAAAACTATAAATAGAGTCACAATTTGTTTGTAAAATGGGACGGGTAGTGATGTGCGTTTATCGATTCAACAATCGAATTATTCGAATATACTGAAGTTATCGATTAGGATTGTCACTCTACTACTGTAATGCCCACTGCTTGTATTGTAGACCTACTTTTAGTAAATTAAATGCCTTCTATATGGTGGTTCAAATAAGTATAATTATAAATATGAAGGTCTATTTATAATATTATATTTTTAGACAGTTAAATATAAATAAATCAATGTTAATATTATGCAGATGGCCAATTAAATATTTTCACAAACAGAAAAGTTAACTGGTAAGTTGAAAACTTTGTTAACTAATTAAAATATTATAATGGTAATTATGTTATACATAATTCACTGTCTGTGTCGTAAATACTGTTAATCATAGCGTAGCTCTAGTCTGGAGTACGAAATTAGGCAAAGTTATATATAGATTAGTAATCTAACATTATCAATAAAAGCCTTGACTTATTCGATCCGAATTAGAAATATATTATTATTCGTGAAATATCTGTAGTATGCAAAAAGATGTAAAATATTAAGGAGTTGATTCAACTAAATTATCATTAAAACCATTACCGACCGCAAGTCAAAAATTCCGCAGTCTTTGAAATGTATCAATAAATCGTTATTCGAATATCTGGTCATAATTCGTATGAATCGAAAGCGGCATGGTACAATTTTCAAATCATCCGATATTTATACGCAGCAATCATAGACATCTCTCCTATTATAAACAGTCCTCTGAACTCAGACAACAAAAGTAGCATATCTTTTAACCAAATGTTTTTATCAAAATAACATTAAATGCTTAGCTGTGCAACTGTATTAAAATAATTGTTTTAGCATTTATAATATTAGTATAGGCTAATTATAGTACAGCATAAACCTGACTATAATTTGTACCGAATTAGTAACTGAATTACTCGCATTCGTTTTTAAGCTGAGATATTTTCATTCTACTGTATTTTTAATTATAATGTACTGTATTGTACACTCTAGTTATCAATTAACATGTGATCCAATTATTGTTAACAGACTGTCGCGATGATATTTTGTGCTTATTTATTTAGAAACGGTATCTATTTCGTCATTACCGTAATTTGTTTATTCAATTGACGGTAAATTAGAGGCTCTGCCGGAACTGCGAGATGTGCGTGTGAAGGCGTCTACGTCACATCCTGTTTTTATATGTAGAGTGACTACCGGCGCTCTATGGACTATACACAAGATGAATTCTTACACAATTATTTTTTCGATGATTGCTCATCGCTCCGGTACATTGGTGTTTTCAGGATATTAGTAATCCTACCCAACTTCTGAGCCACTTCTAGATGGACCTATCGCTTCTACTTCATTGAAGTTCTTCTTCTCCATGTTAGCAGAACAGTCGGTGCCACGTAACTTATATTTTGGATCCTCTTGAAGCACGTGTACTAACTCTACCAGAACTTTTTCTAAAGTTAAGTAATTTATTCAGAGCCTATAACTATTTATTAAACATTTCATTTAATAATATGTCGAACACCACTTTTAACTTTAAAATCATTTGATCGAGCTTTTAAGTGACTCACGAATTGTTTTAATTATGTTTTGTTAAACAAATTACAAATTTAATTGAGAAACCATTTTTATATTTTCAAATTTAAAATTACCGTAATAAAAAAATTACACGGTGCGATAGCTCTTGTTCCCGTCAATATCTAAGGAAGCAAGAAAAAGCAAGCATGTAAAAACATCTGCATTAGAAATAACTCCTGCTTACCAACATTAAAACAAAGGAGTTAGCAAAATTACATGTGAATCGCAAAAAGAGTCCCGTTATAATCGAAGTCGGAGTGGCAACACTCACAAAGTGACCACTTAGCTAGAGCACCATCCGTGCAATCTTAATTTGTCAAATAAGATATAAGCTTTGTTAGTATAGTTAACAGTTAAACATGGAGTGTAAGCACCGGATATGTTTCAATCGCGATATTACAACGTTGTCGCGACTCTACCCTCCGTAGAGTCGGTAGAGTCAGGCTGCGTGACATGTCCCCGTGTTGTTTGCACTCGCTGACATCGACACCTATTATAATACATAACTCTACATACAATGAATCGGTCATGAATACAAAATCTACATTTTTATTTAAATATTTAAGCTAGCTACGTCTGATAAAAAATATATTTGTCTGTTCATGTGTGAAGTTAGTCTAAAGATAACTAGAAAAAATGAGACAAACTATTTTACAAATCTATACTAACATTATAAAGCTGAAGAGTTTGTTTGTTCGAACGCGCTAATCTCAGGAACTACTGGTTCAAATTGAAAAATTCTTTTAGTGTTGGATAGCCTATTTATCGAGGATGGCTTATAAGCTATATAACATCACACTACGACCCACGGGCGAGGCGCAGTAACCATAAACGCGAGTGAAACCGCCGGCACATCTAGTAATTAATATGTGATATATATTTTATTTCAAAGCACGAATAGAAGGTGTCCGAGGCATAGGGAGTGGCAACTTGTGCCTGCCTACGTACAAAAAGTAAAGGGAAGAGTAGGCAGAAAGTTATTTTTACTTACACTAGCACACTGCCAGACTCCATGCTGCTATTAAGTATTTCTTGGCAGAAATCCGACCCGTCACTTCATGCATAGCAATCTATACTAATATTATAAAGCTGAAGAGTTTGTTTGTTTGAACGCGCTAATCTCAGCCACTACTGGTTCGATTTGGAAAATTCTTTTAGTGTTGGATATCCTATTTATCGAGGAAGGCTATATGCTATATAACATCACGCTACGACCTACGGGAGCGGCGCAGTAACGATAAACGCGGGTGAAACCGCGGGAACATCTAGTCTCTATAAATGTTGTTGTCTTTGTGTATAAATACATAACTTTATGCATATGTTTTGAATGTTTCATATGTTTTGTATGATTTCAAAATGCGTTGTTATTTTATATCAGTATGTATTGTCCCACTGCAAAGGTCTTCGTCTCGTTTTGCCACTTATCCCCTTTAATATCTGTCGTACCACCATTGATTTTTAATTTATAGAAGACTAGCTTTTGCCCGCGGCTTCGCTCGCGTTAATTTAGAATTTGACAATTCATTCGGGTCGTACTCTGCTTGTAATAATATAATTCAATCATGATTCGAAAGACACGTGGCGCCATCTATTAATTATCATAAGAATGTTATTGTTGTTTTCCTCGGGAACAGTATTTTTTTTCGGGATAAAAGGTAGCCTATGTCCGTTTGTGTACACCTGACAACGTATATGCAAAATTTCAGGATGATCGGTTCAGTGGTTTAGGCGTGAAAAGGTAACAAACAAACAAACAAACTCATTTTCGCTTTTATAATATTGATTAGGAGTACGATATACAGGAAAAAGTGTTTATATCCGATTGCGTTAAAAGAGGGGTTATATTATTTATTAGCACACACTAAACGGCTTGATGTATTTAATAAATGAGGTGTCATTTACTCGTCTTTCTAATGAGACTGACTTATAGCTATCTTTTTGCCGCGGTAACGGCTATGCCTATATAAATTTTTGCTGTCGGTATTTCTGTACTTTTTAAATAATTTATAGCTTATTTAACAAGACATTTAAGTCCGAGAATCCTGTAAACTTATTAACTAGTAGAGATAATATATACTATATTATACCGTGGCGTTGTCTGCTATACCGTAACCTTTGTGACCACACCGACCGTTAGTAGATTGTTTTACAAATAATAATTAAGTATACGGAGAAAGTTCAATGTCTGCATTATTATTACGTACTTGAGTCGAGGTAAATAATTCCAAAGTGTTTTTCTGAGTCTTGCTTGTGCAAATATATAGCGTGGAACAGACTTGTATTGTCATGTTTAAGAATCGTAACGAATAACCGATAAATAGCCGCATTAAACGCGAAAGATAAATTGCCTTTTTAAAAGTGATCCTTGTATAAGCGGCTATGCATCGCTTTATTTACCGGAGGGTAAGGCAGACTACAGATCTACCCTTGCTACAATGTTATCTGTCTTACTACTATATTTATTTGGTAATTAATTAAATTAACAAATAAATATAGTATTTAAGATTTTTATGGTAGCTTTTTATTTTATACAAAAGTAGAAAAAACGTGCCTGTTAAATTTTAAAATAAATATAATTATACACATTCTTTATTATTTTACTGTAATGTAAAATCAAAACAAAATCTTAATATTAACCTATTGAGTCGCAGCGACACACCGGTGGCCAGACACAATAGATTTTAATTTATGTCTGGTATTCTAAGACTTGACAGATTAACCATCCAAAAGGTATACTGGGTATAGAATATTATTTGTTGCTAGTAAACTCTTCTAATAAACAAAAAATAATCAAAGTATAAAAATGATTTTAAGAGACATTTTGAGGACATAATTATAATGAACTTTAATGATTTTTTTATTTTTTTTTATTATTTGGCTCACAAACTGAAAGCATTCTTAAAAAAACTTGATAAATAGCTATAAACCAAAATCAATACATTACATGCCCTCTAAAATAGTGAGCACAGCATTTACATAATTATACTCTGCAGGCTTAAATACACATTTTAAAAATAATATACACTAAAATCACAAAATAAAAATATACATAGATCATAAAATGAGAAGCTTTTAAGAAGCTTCATCAAATGATGTTTGCAATTCTATGAGTATTCAACATTGGTAATAACATTGGTAGTAGATACAATGTAAACGTATCAAAACCCTCAGTTTCGCACATGGTTATCGCTTCAACCTTAGCCTTTCCTCGGCTATCGCTGCTTATGCATTTAGTTGATGCACAGAAAGAAAGTGTCTATGCGCGCGGGCTACATGCGACTAATACCTACATAAAACTTGCACCGGTGGCGTCTGTTTTTTACTCAATGGTGCCAATTCTGTTGTCACAAAATTCTCTAAACTTAACTAAAAATCACTAAAATTTAGTTTAGTCCTGTCCCTTTTAACGATTTCAGAATACGAAATGTCGTTTGACAGGGCTAAACTAAATTTTAGTGATTTTTAGTTAACTTTAGAGAATTTTGTGACAACAGAATTGACACCAATGTCTATAACCATCATCAAAAGTCATAAGTATCAAATTCATGGCCTGTAAATAAAAATAATATATTGATACTAGCTGTCCCGACAGATGTCGTCCTGTAACCACGAAAAAAAAAATAGAAAAAAAACCAAATATAAACCATTCTCGAATCCACTTGAACACACAAAAAATTTCATCAAAGTCGGTCCAGCTGTTTAGGAGGAGTTTAATTACAAACCCACGCACAGAAGAATCATATATATAAAGATATAGATACTTCCATATAATCTATCAAATAAATATCTTCGTATAATTTATATAATCAGCGCCATAACATAAAATATATTTATATTTTAAACAAACGCTATAGTCAGAAATAGTTTTGCTCATTACAACTATATTTAGAACATATGCATAAAGCAAGACTGTATGCTTGACTTCCCCACCGGCAAATAATTAATTATAATATATTCTACACAATAATCTCGCAATTTATCTTTATTATAAATCGTGAACATGCGATCATTATGTAAACACGCGTACTTAAATGTGCACCCAATTATGAACTTTATCGATGCATAATACTGAGGTACCGCGGCAGGCGTCGACAGGGAAGAAGCTTGCTCAAATATTTGCATACCTAATTGTTATGCGAGTATGTCCGGAATACCGACGTATTACCTCCAACCCCTATCTCATCGTATCACGACTCGCGCCCATACATAATGGTATACATAGTTAGTTATAAAGCCTATTAACGCATAAGTTATAGTTAAAACGATTACAACACTCAGTTAACAAGTCGTTGGGTCATATCATTAGCTGTGTGAATGTATTTATTGTGCTAGAGAGGCTCTGTGGTGAGAGTACACATTATAATCTATATTTAATATTATAAAGCTGAAGAGTGTGTTTGTTTGAACGCGCTAATCTCAGGAACTACTGGTTCGAATTGAAAAATTCTTTTGGTGTTGGATAGCCTATTTATCGAAGAAGGCTATAGGCTATATAACATCACACTACGACCCACGGTAGTGGCGCAGTAACGATAAACGCGGGTGAAACCGCGGGCACATCTAGTTATATTATATAGTAGATGTTCGCAAGTTTATACACAAGTTGGGTTTTTTACGGTTCCGTACCCAAAGGGAAAAACGGGACCCTATTACTAAGACTCCACTGTCCGTCCGTCTGTCTGTCCGTCTGTCACCAGGTTGTATCTCATGAACCGTGATAGTTAGACAGTTGAAATTTTCACAGATGATGTATTTCTGTTGTTGCTATAACAAAAAATACTAAAAATCAGAATAAAATCAATATTTAAGGGGGCTCCCATACAACAAACGTGAATTTTTTGCCGTTTTTATAGATAATGGTACGGAACCCTTCGTGCGCGAGTCCGACTCGCACTTGGCCGGTTTTTATTATTTGTGGTAGCAGATGTGTCAATAGGCCATCTAATGGGATCACCATTTACGGTGATCCCCGCTGATGGACATATGAATTTTGCTGTAAATTTCTCGACAGAAAATACCAATAACACTTTACTCGATCCGGGAATTAAACCCGAGACCTTATGCACAGCAGCCGCATTAAGTAGTTTGATAACCTTTGCAACCTTTTCAATTTATTTTAGGTATTTATATAACAGCTAAAAACTTGAGTTAGCTTCTAACCACGATTGGTGTAACCTGGTCGTTCACCACCAAAACGTTAACAATATACATGATTTCATTAATTCTCGTTACAAATTATATATACATATATATATATATATATATATATGTATTGCGGTACCAATTGCAATGCCACGTTTTTTTAGCATTTAACATACGTACAAAAATTTAATTATTCATAGTTCAGCTAGTAAAACGTTCACACACAAAAAATACAAACCACTTGAACTGATGCCTATGAATACCTAGTCACATATTACTAGCTTCTGACCATGGCTTCATCTGCACGAATCCCACGGTAACGCATAATGGGATTAAAAGTAAAAAAATATCCTCATTTGTTTAATCCAAATCCGTCTAGGTTTAAGCGTGATTGAGTAACAAACATTCAATTGCCCAAACATTGGAATGCACATATTACTTATAAAATAAAACTCTCCTTCGTAAGGCAAGTTTTGAACGACTTTTTTTTTAAATATTCTTTCACATACACACAACACCATCTAGCCCAAACTAAGCAGAGCTTGTACTATGGGCACTAGACAATGGATAAACACACATATTTTCACTTTTTTTTTTGTAAATACATACATTTTATACATAGAAACACCCAGACCAAGACAAACATCCATGTTCATGCACACAAATGTTTGACTTGTGCGGGAATCGAACCCGCGACCTCAGGCGTGGTAGTCGGTTACACTAACAACTACGCCATCGAGGCCGACAAAGATATATCTATTCACAAAGGTTACCGCAGTATTATTATCGCAAGCACAAATCCTAAGGCTTCTAATAAACAACTTGTAAAAGATACAAAGTAACGGTAAATTTAAATTACAATCAATTTAAACAAGTCGCGTTGATGTCTTTAGTTAACAAACAACCTTTGCTCATAACAAGTTAATAATGATGAGAATTTGTATTTAAATTTACTTCAATAACTTAATTTGCGTAAAATACGACATCTATATTAATACTGTGACGACATCTATATTAATAGTTAACATTTGTTTGTTTACATTTTTGGATATACTGAACTAAGTCCAGAAACGTCTTTGACTTATAAAAACCTACTGTATAACTGAGCAGTAAAGGCCATGCTTCAATCACAAACCTTGTGAGTGAAGGTATAGATGAAAGCTAATAATAATATAGGCAAGACCACATAGGTATAAGCTTGTCGTGGTTTTTAGCTGTGTTATAGAGAGATAGAGACAAATAAATGATTGGTGACAGAGTTTCGCAGGGTTCAGGTATCTTGAGAAGTCTTGGGCTATGTGTATCGTCGTAACATAATGAGTGTTATTGTCGTTCGTTAAGTTTGCGCGGCGGAGCGGCGCGCGCGCACCTTAATGTGGCGTCACGCGCGCCCGCGCATGCGCACCGCACACCACACACTATACACCGCGCACTAACACTTAACGAGACACATCCAAATGTCGCCACTTAATTGATGTTTTATTATTTTATTCACACATATATAGATGTCAAAATTCCCATTAGAACGTAGGAAAAGGTGTATTACACCCAGATTTTGACAACTATGTTTTAGGTCCTACGCAAGCGTGGCTCTAGTGTCATTTACTAAACATTGTCTCAGACTCCGTGTTGCTACAAAAAATAATCTAACCCAATAAAATTGTCCATACCGGCTATCAAATACTGGACCTCATAATCGATCGTAAGCATAACTTAAGTCCCGGGACCAACATACTTTATATTATAAATAAGTTACAGATTACGGGGTCTTATATCAAAGTGTGGAGGCTCGCTTCCGACGGTCGTAACTCTAGAGGCTGCAGTCTAAGGTCGGTGGCGGTGAGGTAAAGTCACGCGCAGCGGCGAGTTATGTTCAGCTTCCGTCAACACCCGCGCACTTTACATATTAATAGTCCCGCGGCGCCTTACAGAGCTCCCTTACTGAATTGAATTTTACGCGTTTAATAAGCTATTTTACATATACAACTGGAAACGGTAGAATTTATTTCGATATTTAACTGATTCGTTAGCATTCGGCTGTGCTTGTGCTCACGGTTAAGCGTACGATGTTCGATGAAAAACATCATTGCTCTTTAAAAACTTTCAATAGGAGCACTGTCTTTAAAAATGTGTCTGATACATGACAAAAGTCTCGCCTCATATAACGTAGAATTCAAATTGATAATCAGTGCTATGACAAATGGTGAGCGGGAGTTGACTTTAAACAAAAAAGTAAGACTCTTCTACCTGCTTCGGGAAGATATAGGTGTTTATATGTATATCAACAGTTTATGAACTCTTGTTGCATCAGTTCAGTAATTAAAGGTATTATTCCTTATCAATCTTATTCCATTTCTATACCTAAAAAAACTGTGTACGAATGTAGGTCTGAAACTGTATCGCAGTGGATGGCGATACCCTTACTCACTAACGAGTGTCATCTTACTGTAGCTATTATTTATAAATAGGCTTGCGTTTGACCTCGACCTCATCAGATGTTAAGCGACTGGCGTGACACACCTTTTCGCCTGCGATTAGAACACATCCAAATTGTACTTAGTTACAGAGAGCTAGAAGCAGTGTATGTATGTGTGTGTATTACAATTACATATATTTCAAACAGTCACGTTACGCTCCTTTCCCTGATTCTTGGTGAAGAAAAGAGATTGATGTTATATTATACATATATACCTAGTTGTTAAGATACACAACAACAGCATCACAGCTGTACCGAGTGTGGCGAAGCGTAGGTGCGGTACACACCACGTGCGTGAACTTGTGCCTCGACGAGACCGATCGATTGCCAAATGTAGGCCGAATGTTGGCGCCCAATCTGGGCCAAATGTTGGTAGTGCGACGTCACCCCGGGGGGGCGCGCCGCCGCCAGCGGGGTTGAGGTCGAGAGGGGGACGCTACGCAATTAACCACGGCCGGTCATCGACCCGAAGTACTCGCTTGTCCTGTGCGTACCGATACAGATGCGTGTTATTGTTGACAGATCGATGCGTGACGTCACACACAGCCTCCATTCATGAACTAGCACAAGCTGATTGCGTCTACCTACTCATATGTTGATTGTCATTGTGAACTCACATGTAAGGTCGGCTTCCATGTTTACCGAGCTTCTGTCACACACGACGCATCCTAGGATCTTATTTCCTTAGCTTTATACACCTAATAAAGTAATAACCATATCTTATATGCCTACATTGCTAGGCTACGCTACATCAGTACATGACTGACATATGTACTATGTAATAGTCTCTAGCTTATTGTTTAGTATAAATTTCATTAGGAAGGTCCTTTGATAAAAAACTTCTCGCGCGCTTACCTGTGACATCAGAAACATTTAAATAATAGTCACAAGACACATTCAGATTCCGAACCCTTTGTGCATCATATTCATTTTTACTCCATGTGAAGATGGACTCACAACATTAGGCGCCTCGGTATTAGAGTTTGCCACTCAAGCAGTACTACTGGATATCTTTAATTCTCGATACTTCAAACATCACCCCATGTCTAATTTAACTAATATTATTTCACGCAAATGCATATCAAAGATTATGGTCCCATCTATTTGGAAAAAGAATCAAATTTATTTCCAGAGATGGTAGTGGAAATGAGAACGTTTATGACGTGTAAAAATAGCAGTGTACTGGTACTGTAGTAAAGCGTCCATCGTCAATACTATTAGGGACAGTGGAGGGCTACCGTCGCTTGACTCGGCAGCAACAGGGTGTGATATAACGTGGTCAGACGGAAAATTGCCTCTACACAGCCCTCTATCATGAAGGCACTGCACTCGAGGAATTTAAACTCGGATAAGATGCCGTGAGTGCCAATCTAACGAAAATTTACACTTTGATAATGTACATAGAAACGGCATAGACTTATAACGCATAGATATCGGATTCGAAATTTAGGACGCTTAAAATGTTTGTATGTTTTTCTAAATAGGTATGTCTAGTAGCAGCAGAGAGTGAGTCAATGTGCCCAGTGGAAGGGCATAGACTCGCATACATTGACATGTAACCAAGTAATAAACAATTAATACAATTTTCGGGAAGTTGCGTGTAATACATTCGATATAGAGATATTCATATTCATATTCATATTCATTTATTCAATAACAATTTTTACATCGTGTTTGAAAATTATTACATAAAAATTATAAAAACTACAGAATGGCATTATAAATTCAAATCATTAAATTATTTAAGATAAACAGTCACTTACTCATATTATGGATATATTATATTACATTATTAAATCAGAAAGAGAAAAAAAAAAAAAATAATAATAAAGAAAAATATCAAATTTTATACACGGAACTTCGTGGCAGTCAATTCGAAGTTAAGTTTAGTTTAGTATATAACATGTACATTTTGATAACCACTAAATTGTTAATAACACCTATAATATAGCAAACAATACCATAATAAAGCTGTTATCAAGCCGCAAAGTGGCGATATTTTAAAACTACTTGAGTTCATCTATTGAAGAGGAGTCTTAGACTCCTCTTAATAGATGAATCCAAAACAATGGATTTTAGAATATTTATGAGTTTGTTTATTCTGGCATCTCATAAAAAATACTGTACGAATTTTGATGCGGGTATTAAGTTAGAACACAGTTTCATCTATTAGAGATATGATCCATATAAATGAAATCGCGAACGAACCGCAGCTTATGCAGGCGAAATCGCAGCCAAATGTTAGCTATTTATATAAAAACATAAGTGTGTGGACTGATCTTTTTGTTTTGATTTCTATTTCGCGTCAATACGATAACGAATTTGGCGAACGTCGCGTGATGTACCTCAGTATGCGCATATTGTGCATATTGATACGCGCCCAACAACACAGAGACACGCCAGACACATCTAACATGATTTATTAACCGTTCTATTGATTAAAGCGTAGGATTAAACTGTCATCACCATGCAGTATACATAATAAGAGATTGCAACTGTTAAGAATCGACCAAGATCTCAGTTCTCGAGTAGAACGCCTATTTCTGTAACTTTAAAGGACTGCCTACTGCTGCTGTATGCACATCCATTCACACACACCCATTTATAATTATTTATATAACTTGTTGTTATGGGTAGCTATAGTTTTAGGTCGAAGGTAATAGAGAGCAATCTTATTGGCGTCTACCAATGTGGTTGGTTGATGGATAGTACTATACTCCGTGATCCTAAGAAAATAATCTTGACACAAAATTTTACACCACTTTGGCCAATTCGAGAATCGATTTTTAAACGTAAGCGGCAACTTATTCTACAAGACCTTTTATTTCTCTATGGGTAATTTTTTGTTAGAAAGAATCTTAATTGAATTCAAATTCCTTGAGTGTCGTACTTATTTCATAACGAACCGTCTAAGACGTATCAATGCGACATTGAATTTCTTTATATATTAGCCCTAACCGTAAACGAACGGCTGTCAAAACCGCTTTGGTTGGTTGATTAGATATAAACGGTGACCCGGTCACATGATTATTTTACCGCCTTGTACAAATTTATATTAATAAACGATTATATTACGAAATTTATATCCTTTTCTTGTTATAAGTTTTTGTCAAGTCTCGGTCTAGAAATTATATCTGTCAAGATCAAAATCTTACTTAGATGTCGCCTCGAAATGTCAGTAAATATCTAATAGTTGTTACCACCAACATTGACAAGCCAATGTTCCTTTAAAACTACTGTAATTAAAACTTAAACCATTATGTTTAGATAAAAACGATGGTATTCCTTAATGCTGTTAGTTGCTGCTGATTTGGTAATGCACACGTCAGCCTTCTGACGTCCTATTGTTGTCTTACAGGCTACAGTAACAGTCTACTCTTATCTGCTATATTGCGGCTTTCGTTCAAACATGATCTATGAGCTCACCAGCTCTATTTATGCGCTCGTCTCTTATACTCTTCTTATACTCCAGTACTATGATATGTCACCTATTATGTGTATATATATTATATGACCATACATACATATTATGTCGAGTCACGCCTGTATATGTCCTATGGGTTATCTTATCTTATCTTATGTGGGGGCCAGTCAGTGTAGATCGGCGACACTTCGACCCAGTGGGATCTTTTGTGTCGACACTCTCCCAATAACGACTGCCACAGAGTTCATGGCAGCCGGGACCGACCGACGGCTTAACGTGCTCTCCGAGGCACGGAGCAGGCGATAATTGTCAATCAATACGCACTTAATTTCGAAAAGTCATATAACTTTCGAAAGTCAGAGGTGAGCGACGTGGGTTCGAACCCGAGACCCTCTGCATTGCAGTCTGTTGGTCTCCCCACTGAGCTATCGCTGCTGTTCTCCTATGGGTTAAGCAGAGGTATATCTTTACCACATTATGCCAGCTATGCTTTACGTAAAAGTGCTGAGCCTATTGTCGTCCATCGAGTACGTTGCCAGACTCCGTGCTTCTCCATATTTCCTTTATGTTGATGACTTGACTCAGTGCTATGATAGAAAAATCTAATAACCTATGTTTCTTGGCCCAAGAAAACCCTAACCTCACGATTTCAGCAAACAGAAACGCAATCTTAGGCTCAGTACCAACGTCAGTATGTTTGCTACCGTAGTTGTTCTAAAATACACATATGAGCGACTCTGAAGACCATACAAGATGCACGTTACGGTTTGTAGCGTTTCGCTATTTGTACTTCCATATTAAGCTTGTGTCGCGGTTTGTAGTCGCTTGCTACTGCTTAACATCAGCACCAGTCGTCAGTGATCGATCACAAGTGAAACCCAACACGACCATTAACTAATTCTTGCATGTTAATACATTGCATTATTCACAGTAAGCACCGCTGCCGCTTCTCATTAGCACCATTTACATTTATAATGACGCACATTATACTGGGAACACATTTTTGACAGCGACAATTACATATTTATGACTGTTATATACCTACTAATTTATATTGCCTATTGTGTATGCTGGTTACTTTTCTCTCTGCGCGGCCGGTTTGCTGTCGTTTGGCACTGACGTCAAACTTCTGAACACAGACTCGATGTTCTTTTATTTCTTTTTTGAGATGGTTTTTAGTATTTAAAGACACTGCAGAATTGCAATTGAGAAATTGCATGTTTAAAAGCACCTAGCTAGCTTAGCTTGGCAGGACGTTATGTTCTAAAATATAATTAAACTCGCTTCAATTGTGAGAAAGTAACCTTGTTAAACAAGTGCCCTTTTTAAAAGTTTATGCATAGAAAAGTTTATCGTCAGACTTAATGTTAAAAGCATTATCTACTATAAGGAGCTGTAGAGAAATAATAAAGTATAATATACTTAATACCTGTTATGTATCTTTTTTATACATGTATGTTTAAAAGTTCGTGGGCTCCAATTTATTTAATTTGTTTGTACTAATTTAGTAACAAACCGCAAAACTGAAGTACCTTAAAGATAATTTGTTAACGAATTTATAGTAACATACCATTCGTTATTGTATAGAAAATACGAAACATACATAATAATATATTGTTTATAAGAGGAATTGGTCCAGTTGAACCCCAACACTTTAGCGAAGTTATTTCTTTGAATATCTCGCTCGCGGTATATTAACAGGCCGTTAGATTACAATAATACTGGAAGGTCGGGGGTCGGGGGTTCGGCACTATAGGGCCGCCCTCGCTCCTTTCAAATTGGATTTAAACATTGTGAATTACCTTTCTTTGATTCGCGGGTTAGCCAAATGGGGACGATTTATGGAGAAGCGGGGCTCGGTCCCGAGGGAGGCTCGGCAGCGGTGCGGCGCGGCACACAGGCGGCGCGGTAATTCACGCGCGCGATTTACTGCGCGTCCCGTGAGCGACGCTGACCCCGCTTTAAATAGGAGCCGTTCGCGTTTATAGCCCCCGCCCGTGCCTGCCGGGCTGTGCCCGGTCCGGCGCCGCGTTAATGTGATCCTATCTTTTAAATCTCCCGGAGAGGAAAAACGGCGTGTTTCGTGTCGACGCACAGAACCCACGAATTTTACCGTCGGACGATATCGATTGTACGTAGTGACGGTACTCGCCGGTACTTTCCAATCGAAACAATTTGAGGTTACAGTAGTTTAGATGAACGGTTCATTTGATTAAGTTCACAGTTAGATACGAACTGGTGATGTTCTGAGCGAGTCCTTTAATCGCGCAGTTCTTTACTCGTATGTTTGGCTGTGCAGGATGTGTATGCTCGCGCACGACTGAACCCCGCCTCTGCTCACCCTACAACTTGCTGTGTGTTGAGAACATTCGTTCTGCTAATATTTGGTACAAATAATGCTAGCATGGGGGAGTTGGTATGTCGTCCGCGTCGCTCTTCACTTCATTTCACTTTTTATGTTCATATTGACATCCCTCATGGTTGGGTCAAAGAGTTTAACTGTAACATTTTCTAAATGAAAAAATACTTTTGTTTTGTCACAATCAGTGTGCATTTGCTTTCTCTATGATCGATATGTAAATTCGACAAACTCTGTAGCCACAAAACCTAAAATATTTCATGTTTATCTGTGACAAAGTCGGCTTTACTGTTCTGCTTTCTTAACTTGTTTCCATCCCGTGCGATAATATCATCCATCTTACATTTAAAATCCTTTTGGAGTGCCATCCAATCTAATCAAATTAATTTGCAAATATTATTGGTTAATACAATATTGTTAATCTGCTAAGAGATCATTTTGTAAAGCCTTTAAAAAGTTAAACACAAGATGGTATACAGTTTGCGCCGGGTATCATTGTCGATGCGCGCGCGCAGCGATCACTATCGCGACGTTCACTCCCCGCTCCCTCCCTCGGTTACCGCGGTGGCGCACACGCAACGCAATTACCACGTAATTATGTCCCCAAGATGAGCCCACCGTGCACCGAACACATACATACATAATTACATACACATGCATACGGCCCACGTTATCTATTGCTTCATATGCAACTTGTTCACATTCCGGTGCCCCTTGTTTTATAACAATTAGTTATTATCAATTGTCAAATACACCCCTTTTATGTTAATTGTTTAGGGGAATACATTGCAAGACAACATTATTAAAATTCCCGTCCCGTGCACACTCGCACGCCCCACGTGGTTATACTATAACAACTACAAAAACATGAAAATTGAATATTTAAGGTAGATATAGACAGCCAGAATGCTTCGTCTTATGACATAAATATGCGTTTAGTTAGTTTTTCTGTTAGAAAATTCTTGGTCGCAACACAAAGTCTGAAATTGTGCTTAAACACTCCCAATAGCCTCGTGCCTTATCACGCGAGACTGAGAAACAGATGTTTAATTAATTGTGAGTGTAATATATATTTGCCTACCCTGTCGAATACCACACGAGTCAATGAATGTATGTATATAGATTATTCAGTAGTGTTGGAGTATAAGCGAGCATGGGACACAAGTGCATAAATAGAGTCGGTGCATAGATCACGCAGACGTGACGTCATCTCCCGCGAGGCTCGTAACTCCGAACTAAAAGATTATCTAGGTGACTATTGCTAAATATCTAATATTCTTTGTTAACCTATTGAGTCGCAGCGACACACCGGCGCACGGCGGCCAATCACATAGATACATACATGCATAGATTCACGCCTATTTCCCAGAGAGGTAGGCAGAGACTACGAATTTCCATTTGCTACGATCCTGACACACTTCTCTGGCTTCATTCACAATATGTTTTTAATTATGTTTGGCATTTCAATTATGCACAAGTTTATATAAGCTAACATACATACAGCTGTTTAATGATTAAAACTTCCTCATTAAGCCCGTCGCGCGAAGTTTCGTTTTCACCTCATTCTTAAGTCTAGGTTTCGATGTCAGGTCAGGCACCGCAGGGATATGTTTTACATAAAACAATACACTAGCAATAGGCACTGGGCCAGCGTAGTGGACTATGACCTAACCCGTCTTAAACCGAGAAGAGGCTCGTGCCCAGCAGTGGGACAGCTACATACAGGGCAGGTATTATTTATTATAATAATGAATAGCAGGACAGACTAACGAAGTGTCTGGTAAATGTTAAAGCTCAAACTCACCTCGTTGTATTAGACCAAAAATAAAGCTGGCGAAATGTTGGTATAACACATGTCTGCCAATCACCTCGGGAATATATAGACGTGAATCAACATAGGTATCTCTATCATAAATGCTTAAATTGTCACATCGTCTGATGATTAAAAGCAGCATATAACATTACCGCTCTCTTTTAATATAAACTGCAGTATTTCCTTCAAGTGGAAGGCTGGAGGGTGAAATAAGAATCGTTTTTCAAACAACTGAGAGCCTTTGGATTGTCTATTAATCTTGAGCGATATCCGTAGCTATATAATTGTAGAGCTTTTAAGAAAGTTCGCGACGGACAGGGGTGATCGCGTCAGACTCCCCCGTGACTATCGCTCTACGTCTAACTACGACATATTTATGTCTGTCCACTTTAACAGATCAATATGCTGAATCGTGAATATTTTATACTAGATTACTCCTATAAATATTTATCATTTTATCGAAAGATTAAGATTTTTTGATAATTTTGTGCTTGATTGAACATGTGTAACAAAATGAATTTTCTCTAATACAACTTTCTTTAAAGTCTCATTCTACCACTGAAAATCGACAACTGACAATGTTTCATTGCTTCGCATTTTGGTAATTTTGGATCGTTACATCGAAATCATACGACTAAAATTATTGTATTGATGCCAGGGATTGATTATAGGGGTTTAAAAATATTGCTTTCGTACCCAACATCCAAAAAGTAATTTAAATACAGCGTATTAGTTTTGTATCTCTGTGAAGTACATTTAAACACCTAAATCGTCAACCATTAATACAAGAAGTAAAATAAGAGTCTTACCCTGAAGAATGTCATCGTTATATTAATACTTAACTATATAAACAGTTGGTTTAAAATATTCGATAAGAGATCCGACAAGTATTTGAAAGCCATCGCACTCGCAACTTATAACCAATTTACACTTCACTCGAGTACTGAGTAAAGTATTTCTCAACGATCCGCGGCCGCGCTTTTGTTTCTGAATACAAAATAGCTTTGGGGGTCAGCAATCGATTATTTCGGTAATAGGTTGCCGGTAGTCCACGTGTTGACCCCTCAATTTAGAATTTGTATTACGAGAATAATTTGGCGGTCAATCTGAGTCTATTATCTATGAGTATTGAGTACGTGTTTGGAGCTCGGCTACCGAGAGGTACCGCCCACGCGTTCGGCCAACAATCATCGGTAATGGCGATGATTTCGCAACGGTCAGTGCACAATGCTCCCGGACACAATAGGGCAGCTGCACACCGCGCATTATTGTCCCACTGCTGGACACGGCGACCGTTGGCGTAGGTGTCAGTAAGACGTGTGGCACGCGACTTGCGCTAGTGTCGACCTTGTCACTGAATGGTGATGAGTGCTGGGTGAAAGCACCATTGACGTGAATTACGTGTAACGTGATACTTGGAGTCTGTAGTGCTGTGCTCACTCAGTGCGGCTTTTTTTGGTACTTTTGGTCAACGTCTGTTCAGATGATATGTGCTTAACATCATTTCAAGTATAGAGTATAGTACGCAGCAGTTATATTAAAGTGCATCTATTTGTAAAGCAGGATGGGCTTACACTATTATGACAGACAGCCGGGATCACGATCAGGTTAACATTTTTCTGGTGCCTCTTGTGATATATAACAACAACATACGTGGACCGACTGTGGCTTCGTGTACACTTCAAGCGAGGAGTACAACTAATAATGTGTTGTTGTTTCAGTGTCGGGGCGCGGTGACGTCAGCAGCTTCTTCAACACACAGATGGTGCTCGACCTGAACGGTATGTACCTTGCCTTATCCTTAGTCGCCGTGCGGCCGGGCTCTATAATACCTCATTAGAATACGACCGGTACGGGGCTGGAATACACCCGATATGTAATTATGTTTTTGTGTGTCGGTAACTCTTGAACGAGAGGCGTGATTTACGGCTTCCTTTGGCAAGTAGCACCATCGCCTCTCGTCGTAGAGATGCGAACGGTATATAAAGCTCTTTCTAGCGCGCTTCGCTTCACCGATATCGATGTCGCGCTGTGACGCGAGACAAAACGACGACATAATTAAATTATTATAGATTCACATCGGAGGTGGTTTTTGTGCGGTCGCCACCGCGCCGTGGCACCGAAACATTTCTAATTTTCGACTAGACTCATTTTTTATTCGCGTTAATTACGGGATGAATGGTCGGGGCGGGCGCATGAGAGGTGCGGGGGCCGTGCGGCGCAGTTTTTGTGTCGCGCGTGCGTCACGGAACTCACTGCGCGCATTGTGGCAACCGACCGCCCCCCACCCCGCACTATTATTCAAATCGGGCGCGACAAAAAAGGCGATAACATCGAGATTTTCCATCTGTCACACTCCATGGTTGGAGCGTTCCGTTTTTGTGCCGCCCGCGACTGATCGTCTCTGATCGCACTCGGTTCAAAGACGCGCTCGATTACCGTCGCCGGAAGGATCGCTCGGAAGGGAGCCGTGCCTTATAAGGCAACTGTTAATGTCACTTACTGCACATGTGACAATAAAAACATTTTCAATTGTGATATTACATTTATTCGCACGAAAACGAAGGCCGCAGAACTCGAACTAAACAGTGCAGAACCAGTTCGGTTTTTCAAGCTTTAACCACGTCACACATCTTTTAGGCAAAGTCCATCGGCCGGTGATCTATCGGTGACTAGTGTTAGTCTCACGAGGTCGATGGCGACGGTCGAGGTGCGTGAGTCAGCAGCTTCCACGCCTCACTAGTGCCGAACGTCGCGACTCTGCCCACCGTGCTTCACTGTTACCGAATTATCTCTAAATTACACCCGCGTTTGTGAGTCCAAACTAGCCGCCGCTACCGAGTTACGTAAGCTTATATATGAGTGTGCTATACACACATGTAACGCACACATGTATTGTTTGATAATACAGGTATACTTGATTAACATTATTGTACAACAAACAGCTTACTTTAAATTGTTATCGATATATTCTGACGAACATATACAGATTGATCTATAGTATAACAAGAGCCTGAAATCAAGACTTGGTAGTGCTGGGCTACTTGAGAGCCCTAGTGGCTTACCATTAGCCTAATATCCATACTAATATTATAAATTCGAAAGTAACTCTGTCTGTCTATCTGTCTGTCTGTCTGTCTGTTACCTTTTCACGGCTAAACCACTCAACCAATTCAGATGAAATTTGGTACAGATATAGTTTAAAACCTGGGGAAGGACATAGGCTACCTTTTATTGATGTAAGTATGTATTCCTAGTCAGAATTATGTCTAGGACGACTAAGCATACATACTAAGTCTCATGCTTATATCCCCAAAAAGGAAGGCAGCGATGTATTATTATTTCGTCAGTATCATTTAAGGTCAAACGGAATAGGGGGTGGGTCTATTACCGTTTACCGAGCATAGCTCCAGACTCTGTGCTGGTACTGAGAATTTCTTGATAAAAATACTGAATAAAACATTGCCCGAGTCGGGAATCGAATCCTGGGTATCAATCAGCAGTTACATTCACTCCCGATGTGCCACCGAGGCATGACTAAGCATACTTTGTACTATGTACGAAATAGACACTTATTTAATAAGACGTTGTGTATCGCAAATATAATAAAATAATTAACTGGAACGTTTAATGTAATATCGGTTACGTACTTATTATCGCCGGGTCGTAACCTTCGCTCGCTCGAAGCCGGCCCATCGGCCGACTGCCGTGTCCAGTTCGCGTGTCCCATTACGTTGTAGTTGCGTGACATGTGACGACCGAAACTGTACCGATCGGGGGTTGAACACGTAACCACTTGCATCCTCATCACATTGTAGTAACTGCAAACGGTGTGACTGTACCTAATATTTGCCAAGTTTATACAATTTTAAAAAGATGCCATTTGCTGGGTTCGGGCATATTCTCTATTAAAATAGTGAGGCTATCTCCCTCCACGCTAGTTCTGTGCTGTTTCCTAACTTTATACGCATCGTCGAGTATTATTTAGGACTTTTAGGACGCCTGCCATTAATTCATACTCGAGGTCTGTGCATGGCTGTGTGTCCTTCCATTTTCTTCTTTCATAACTACATATTAGTTTTTCGACAATTTGTTTCGATAAATACTTACACATATCACTATACTGAATCTTTCCAAAGGTTTAGATAGAGGTATGTTGCGTCCATAGTTCACGAATTACTTTGTTGATACACCAGTTGATAGATTTTGTCACATTATTAGGCACTTTTATGCTTTTCATAGCCTTTACCGTCCCATTACATTTTTAAGCAAAGATCTTTAACCCCACACTATTCCACAAATTTCTTCTAACTTTTTTCTACCTGTCTTTCAGAAAGACGTCAAGGTCCCCGCGCCAGTAATTGTTTGGCTAACCCCGACACTCACGTTACGATGCATCCATATCCTTATAAAATTAAGCACTATAACTTTCTTAAAGACAAGTTTCTCTGATTTGTTTCGTACGTCGATGTGTACCAATAAATTATTTACCTCGTACAAATGTAAACTGTAGTCATTCGTGGTGGATTCCTGTGCTGGTATCACGTACTAGAGTGGCCGACATAGCCGAGTGTAATTTCCTATGTAAATGTAATCACTCGAAAGCGAGCAACATCTCCATACTGCGGCTGCGAATGTCCGAGAGTTGGACACGCGGGAAACAACCGGCCTACTCTACACACGGGCACGGCCACGGAGAGTATTGTGAACTTCCACCTCTCACTTTATAATATTTAAAAAATTTTACTAAAGGAAGATGAAAGTAACGACGTATAATTAATTCTATGGTCCAAGTTATAATAAAGAAAGTAATTATTATATGGAGCAGCGCGACGCTCGACGCACGGAGTGCGCCGAGTGAGGCGTGACAACAGAAAGGTAGTCACAGGTCAACTAACACATAGTTTTTGTATGACACTGTTGGCGAAAATAACTTTTTACATAAATGTTTCATTCGTAGAGGCGCCAAGAAAAATTACTGATAAATATTATTGGTATAAGTTAGATAGTTATTAGGCGACAGTGGCGAAACAATTGCTTTGTGTTGGCTTACTGTGCGCGTATTACACGGCTTATTAAATGGCCGGTTTCAACGATGGTGGCGGCCCGCCCGGCACCTCGCGACTTTGTCACGCACGAGTGGTTCTGCGACATCGCATCGTCCTCAGCGGTTGTCGCGTCGACATCCGTACTGGACGACTGCGCGAGATGTCGCAAACACTCAAATTGTATTAAGTGTATACTTACAATATTTAATGCAATAGCACTATTAGAAACCCGTACGGGAAAAATCGTTAAGGTTGGGATAAAAGTTAAAGTAGATTTGTTTATCATGACGAATATTATCTAAGACCGATTTCAAAAATGGGCTATGGGGTACATAGACATATATTGTAAGGCACTTATTAACAAATAACGACAAAGTAAAGTAATTATTATCTTTACTTTAGACTGTTTCAGATTTTGTACATATAAACCTCAACGAGGTTACGGTTAAAGCAAAATTGCGCATCATAAATAATGAAATATCATCGGACAAATCTGTCCGTCACGTTTGCGTTTAGTTAGTATTCAGTGGCGCAGTGTGCAGTTCGCCTTATTCACCACGACAACGCAACGTTGCGCCACCTAAACATTCGCAATAGTTAATTAAATGAAATAATTAAGTAAGAGGGTTGCAGCAACGCGACGCTACCGAGTGTCGCATATACTGCGCGCGCGCATCTAGCAACCGTTTCAAACGATTGATAACGTGTATTAGTGGCGTGCTTTGAAGGGTGTAATAATTTGAGATGTAGTAAATGCCATGGTGAATCATAACTAACAAAGGTTCTGTCGAACAAATTATGTTATTAGTACTACTGCGTATTGGGAGATCCCGGATAAACTCCATGGCTGATCAAAAATGTAACTAGATTTGACAATTAATCCTAAGTAACAGCATGTTCGAAAGCATTTGGAGAGCATTTTTATATAGCAATCGATATCGTTTATAACCAATGCGTCGTCATTTATAGTTGTAATTCATGTTTCTGTGACGAAATATTTCATTATAACGAAACATAAATTAATTGTTATAAAATAGTCCGAGCATTGTACAAAGATTCGACATCTAAGCGGATGCAAGGCAGCGTATTTTGTAATAAAAATTATATCTTTTAATTTATTTCAAAAAGTTTTACATATCTACATATCAAAATTAATTACGTTTTGCATATTATACCTACTTACTATGCGTATACATCATAATTTTAATTATGAATCCGTGGAGCAATTATATTTTGACATGAGATTACTTACACTTTATGAGCGTTTGGCGTTTATTCGTTCATTATAATTACTTCTTCCTTACATCACGATTATCTAGTAATATAACACTGGAGTCATTTTGCGGCATGGTAAGTTGAAATCAATTTTGTGTAAGTTCAGTATGCTTAATACGAGAAAAATATCAGATTTTATCAATTGACTCTAGTTTATGAGATAAGACTTTATAACTATATGACTGAAACAAGGTCGAAATAAAAATACAATTACATATTAAATATATATTTTAAAAGAGGCTATATAATAACGTCAATAAAACTTAATACATATGTTATTCATAAAAAATCACAAAAAAATATTTGAAGAAACTTTATCTGTAAGCTTTTCTATTGTGTTTATGTTCAGGACAATCCCTTATTAAACTCAAGCAACAATCTGCCATAATAATATGGCTGTGCCATAGACCTTGGTATCTTTCTTTCATTGTTCTAATGGCTGGATTGAACCGTTCTTTATGTTGAATATCTCAAGAACCAGAGTCAATCCATACAAAGTAATTACATTTGGGTATGACTGATGAAGGTGTTTATTAAAACCAGTAACAAAATTAATGCAGCTGAAAATATAATATATATTTTTTGTTTCTCAGTATAATTAGTTAGTTTGCATACAGACAAGATGGTTATCTCTATAGAGCATTATAGTCTACCGTACGCTACATTAGACAGGCTACACTAATAAAGGGCGCCTATTAAATGAACTGTAAGCTGCTTTTTACTACGTAGCGCATAGGTGGCAAACAGCTTGACAGTAAATGATTACGGTAACCTATAATAATTAGTATTAAAAAAACATTTCAGTATCTCACAACTACTACGGCTTATCCTACATTGGTGTGTCCGATTTAGTAAGAAAAAAAAACTTGTGTTCGAAGGCCACGCTCTTCACAAATAGTGCCATAGAATGAGAGAATGTGATTCCACAAATTTTACAATTTAATATTTATTCTACTAGATTCAAAGGTAAAAGAAGATCATCATCTTCATCATTCATAGTCCGACTTTATCTTTTGCTAGATAAAGGCTTCTGTTTGCTTGAAGAGCTTGCTAAAGAGAGGCTCGTATGCCTCTCTTAGTTTAAACCGCTCTCCATTCTCCTATGTCTATCTCATCCAACCCATCGATGGTTACGTATAGATAGATGCTTGCAGAGAAAGAGTAAAGGTACTAGCACATATCCATGCGCTAGTATTCCTGTAGCGCGCTAGTAGTCCAATAACTGCTGCGATGGCATAGCGTTAGTCATTGTATCTGCTTTGCATGAGGTTTCGCTTCGTACTAGCAAAATGTTTATGGAATTTTCTATCAAGAAAATCCTAATAGCAGCCCGAAGTTATGAAACTGGCGGTGTAGCACACTCCGTGTCGGAAAGCACGTCAAGTCAGTGCTTAATTTACTCTTCAGTTGTATTGTATTGCCATCTCATTAAACTATGAAGTTTATGTGTCTACACACACACTTGACCACTCTAATACCTCTTGACCAAAAGTCGCTTCTTTATGGCCAGTTCGACAAATGCCTTATGCGGCATAAAATATAGAGCCTAATGTGAATATATTAATAATTATAAATGATTCTATATAATTATAATTACAAATTAGTCAGTCTATAGTTTTGACGAGGTGTTTTATTATGAAACATTTATTTTATAACACCTGAACCTAAAAAGGTTAACAATGGTAGCTATTGCATTACGATATACGATGTGTTATATGTGTTACAATAATGGTACTACCGAAGTATGTCGTTTCTTAAGCTTGTTAAACATGACAAATTCTAATAATAGAAAAGTAAGCAAAAATAGGTTTTCATCATATGTAGTTATACCCGCGCAACTTCGTCTGCTTCATATAAGACTATTTTCCCCGTTTTTGCAACATTTTTCATTGCTGCTCCGCTCCTATTAGTCGTAGCGTGATTTTATATAGCTTATAACCTTCCTCGATAAATGGGCTATCCAACACTATAAGAATTTTTCAATTCAAACCAGTAGTTCCTGGGATTAGCGCGTTCAACGAAACAAACAAACTCTTCAGCTTTATAATATTAGTTTAGTTATAAATATGATGAAAACCTATTTTTGTTTACTTTTCTGTTTAGCTTTTGCTGTTATGTGAAAATAATATGATTTTCGCTGTAGTAACCTAAAGATTATATATATATATATAACGCACCATCAACCATTGCAGTTCTAAAAAGATAACTGGTTGTAATCTTTACACCATATGTGATATTTAGGCAATTCATCAATTTTAAATAGTAACAAAGTCTGCGATCGAGAGCATAATATGTAGGACTATGCGTCTTCACGTGAGTTAATATCGATCTCACACCATTCACATATAATTAAATATATACATACATAGATTCACGCCTGTTTCCCAGAGGGGTAGGCAATTATTATTAATTTAATATATAAGGCGACTTAATGCCCAGTGAAGTTTAAAATGTACACTAGCGTTGACAGAAGCAATCACAGGCAAACATTTAACGTTTTCTTTACGGAAACAATCATCTAGAAGTCCGGTGTAAGCAACACCCACTGTCGGTGCATGCGCAGACACCGTCGGCATCAATAAAATTTAGGTACAGACGAGGTTAACGCTCTTCTTAATTGCTTATCTTATTAATGGTGATTAGCATATTATAACCGCATGCTTAGACGAACGTCTTTACTTCCCCCTCGCCCTTCGGCCCCCTTCAGGTCTCTTGACAGATATTGTGTTGCAATGTGCAGCTAATCATACATCTGATATCGTAGAGATAATAAGTCTAGTCATACAACTTGATGCAACTGCCGATTGCAATCACATCGTGACGTACTCGTCTATAACATCCAACCTTTTTCATACATACATAGTCTCACACATCTATCATTTCATACATACATAGTCTCACACATCTATCATTTCATACATACATAGTCTCACACATCTATCATTTCATACATACATAGTCTCACACATCTATCATTTCATACATACATAGTCTCACACATCTATCATTTAAGGGGTAGGGTAGGTATATTACACCTCCGTTTAATTCCCACGTATACCTAACGTGAGCTTATTGCATACCGGGTACAGTCAAGCTCTTTGCTAAGAATTCGTGACTGAAAAACCAAATCACACTTTGCCAGATCCAAGAATCCAACTCGAGACCTCATGCAACAATATTCGTATTCACTACCGCTACGCCACCGATTAATTATCATCGCAGTGAAATAATAACGTGTTTCTAGCACCTTCTTTTCCGTCTAATACTTATTACTGCTTATCATTTTTATTCAACTGAGTTGCTACCCAAAAATGATAAGTAGATTTTTTTATTGCAGTTTTTTGCCAAACAAACATACCAGCAAGCTAAATAGTTACCGTTGCCTATTATTATAGACGACCTATTGCTGAATTTAAGGGAAAACTTAAAATATACTTGCATGTTATCTTCTCATAGGCTCAACGAAATTTAGGCCAGTCACTTTTGCAGTTTGAGTCCTTGCTCAAATGTAAATGTTACTTCGATGACTATAGTGACCATTAAACTTTGAAATCCATAACTATGATATTTATGTAAGTAAGTTGACGACTCGATGGCGTAGTGGTTAGTGTAACCGACTGCCACGCCTGAGGTCGCGGGTTCGATTCCCGCACAAGTCAAACATTTGTGTGCATGAACATGGGTGTTTGTCTTGGTCTGGGTGTTTCTATGTATAATATGTATGTATTTACAAAAAAATAAGTATATATGTATGTTTATCCATTGTCTAGTACCCATAGTACAAGCTCTGCTTAGTTTGGGCTAGATGGTGTTGTGTGTATGTGGTAGATTATTATTATTATTTGTTTCTCTTTCACGGGTATATTCCTAATTCGTTAGGAAAATACCCGGCCCTTTGGAAGGCTTACACGGAGACATGGGTCCAACGTGAAGAGGCCCTTCGAGAGTTTTAATCAAAGGTGGGATGGAACACCTACAGCGGCACTAGCCGCAGCAGGCGTAGGACTATTGCTACGTATGGATTCTAATATATGGGCTATGGGTATGGGTGTTTGATGGACTGGTATATTGGTAACTATGGATGATAAAACGGCGTCTGCCCTGAATACTCTGATAGCATCAATCGAATGGACAGACGGTGACTCGCCAACTCACTAGATGGGCCCCCTAAATAGCCACTATAGGCATACAAGCCAGCAGCAGAGGGCAACACCGGTGCGAGCGGCTTATTATTATTATTATTATTATTAAATAATTAATTTAGTTTTTATTTTTGGTTGACACTTTTGCTAGTTGATCCTATATTGATTTACGACAAACTTTTGACGAGTCGATAACGCGTTATCAACCAGCTGAGTACACGCATGAAAGTTCCTTATGCTGTTTAGAAGTGTTTAATGGCTACTCGCATATTTTATACTTAATAAATCTCGCCAGCCCACGGTAACTGAACATAGACCTCGTGCGTAGATATTACTTCACATTATAAAACAGTGAATAATTGTTAACAATCAACACTTATACGAATTAAAAAAACAACTAGTATCATTGTAAAATTTATAGACATAAAATTAAAATTTAGGTTGTCGACCCACTGCGACAATATTCCAAACTCTACAGAATGTCCTGCGGGTGAATAGTCTTAAGGTTAAGGTTTCCCGCGATGCGTGCGCGGCTTTATACCTGGATAAGCTACATATGTTTTATTTGAATGTTTATTATTCATCGCCGTACATTTATTTATTTATTTACATCAAATAGAATGACTTGCGCCAATTACACTATTTAATAATATAAAAATATATAAATTTACCTCATACATATATCAACGAGCGTTATCTCTTGTTGTACTTCTAAGTCGTCTGTACCGTTACATTACCAAACGCTTGTACTAGCTCATAAACATATTCTATTATTAAGTCTCATTCAAATCTCGCTAATTATAATTACGCTCTGTTATGAATTAGCATTGTTGCCCGTTATTCATTTAAATTGTTAAAATATTCTCAGAACATGCTTTGTTCATTAACTTCATTATACAGAGGTTTTCAATAGCAATAGGTTTTACCAAATGAGACCAAGAGGTGTCTGGCAGCTACCGTGTTGTACACGAAATTGAGAGGAGAGAAACCGGTGGATATGGCATTAAGTTCCATATACATGAACTTTATTGCTTTATCCATCGATATTTTCTTACTATTCCGTGTTCAAAGTCCATATTTATGGAAAGGAGAATAGTAAACACGAGGGATGTCATTACTCTGATTATTATTCGTAATTAAACTTTCTCTTATAAGCACTAAATTGATATCACCTAACTTCATCCCTTAACCCAATACTCTCATGATACCATAATTAATTGAATTTTAACAATTTCATATCGAGATTTCTATTTGCCGCTATATAATAATGTTGTTATCGTTATTAATAATTCTAGTTTGTAAAAGGTAAATAGGTATACCTAATGTAATAATGAGCTAGTATTGCACGCAAATCGATAGCATCAGTTTCGACAAGCATGGTCATGTGTACAGGTATGTGGCACGCAGGGTCTGACGCTTCTTTCGTTGACTATTCCGTGGCATTAAAAAGTGCTGACTTTATTGTTCTCCAGTGAAATGCACCTATTCTTTATGAGAAGTATAAAAATGATATATATCAAAGAATTGCCTTACTTTGTTCTGGAGAAAAATATACCTGCTTCCCATTCTTTTTCCTTCTTTCTCATCTTTAATCATTGGTTGTCTTTGCGCGAGTTATACCCCTTGTATGACAAGTGGTCATAAGCAACAGTAACTGCTTACCGTCAAGCGGGCCGATTGCTTGTTTGTATCGTAAAGCGCTATTTTCAAACATAATTTATTACTTTTAAGTTTAAACTAACGATTATTTATATTTTCATTAATATTAGACAAGATATAATAGGTTCATCATTAAAATTTTATTTTGAAAGGCAGCGGCACGCCGACGCGCAGCGCTCAGATACAATTGTTTTTCAATTACATATATTTGGCATGCCGGCAATTGAAAAAGTTAATTACTAACGGTATGTTTACTAAAAACTTTAGAAGGTGACACTTTTTGTTACCTCTAAGGATCTTTTCCTTAAGTTGGTAACAAAAGAGTCACGTAACCAAGTCTGCGACGATTGAAATCATTTAGAAGCAGGGAACTTAAATTTCTTACAAGTCTACAGAAGCTTGCAATATCTCTACCTAGGCCTTTCTTATTTGTTTTAAAGACTACTCTCGCACTAGGCGTAATTCCTGTAACGCGGGGGACCTCAAAACATTCAAACAGTGAACTCAAAGAAAACCTAGACCCGTCACAACTATTTCTGAACCATAGTTTTTTCATTCCATGTGGGGAACAAATCGAACCCACAACAATCATCGTGGCAATGGCACTTTAACCACTACGCAATATAATTTAAATACTGAATATACGCAGACATTTACATAATGATATAATCGTGATGGGGTGCACATCGCGCGGCTGCATATCAATATCGCTCAACATCACATTTTGGCGACGTTGCGCTTGCGCATATTAATCACACACGTTACGTCATTTACATTCGCAATGTTGCACTTCTTTAGGTAACTAAATAACGTTTATTTAATATTGAAACCGCATCGTGTCACACGCACGTATAATGACATTGATGGATGACTAACAACTATATATTCAATACGATCGTTCGCGCGCATGTTTTCATATTTATGTTATGTGAAAATGTCATCGTAGTAAACAATATGTAAATGGATGGTGCAGTGATAACTAGATGACACTCGACAGTATCGTCGCATAGCGAGGTCGTGTGAACCTAACATTGTTTGCTGTATGTGTCATGTTGCAGTGTTACGGGATCAGTCTCTTAAAATATTTGTAGGTTAAGTTTTCTCAGACAGTTTACATACATAACAAATACCCGCTTGCCAGAGGGGTAGGCAGAGACGACGGATTTCCACTGACTACAATATTGACACATGTTTTTTATCATTAGCTCTTATTAAAATATCTTTAAAGGCTTTTTATTCAGTGACGATAACGCAATAGATGAAGTAATAAAGCATTAGACTTGCTTAATCACGAAGTCGTAGGATCAAAATAAACCTACATTAAACATAAGCATTTAACTTAGCTAGAGGGATTAAGTCACTTGCAAAAGAAACGTTAAGTAAGTTTAAAAAAGAAAGGGTAAATTTGCATATGTTGTCCGTCTTTCAGGATGCAACTTCTCTTGTATCTTCTTAGATCTGATTTATTCAAGCTAGATAAAAACTTACTCGAGGAATGAATTCCCAGAAAGCATAGGTACTTGTAGTTAGCGAGGATGTAAATGAGTATCTCTTAGCTAACTCTGTGCGCCGCGGGACGCCCGTGCGCGGCGTGCGCATGCGCGCGCCGCCTCATTATACCGACGCGCGCATCTCATTAACAGCATGCTGTCACCTGCACACCCAAAAAACTTGAGCACAGCTCTAGTTATGGGCGCGTCGTGTATTTACTGAACACAAGCGACATGTTCCTTCTCTCAGCTCGTCTTCATATCATTTACATGCAATTTTGGGCCAATAACTGTCCGTAGCGCACAGAGTGGCAGCCCGCATCTCTCCGTGTATGCATTTGCATGCGTTCGTCTACCTGCGCATGCGCATCTGCCTGCATTTTTTCTACGAGGCTCCGGCAACAATCGCTCTTGCATATTTCTTTCTATTTCTAATATTTTTTGTCGCCGGTGAGACATGAATAAGTCTTTTTTTGTGAGATTTATTGCAAAACGTGCATTAGGACGTCGGGGAGATTACAATAGCGCCATGCTAATGGTACGGGGGCGGTATTATCGAAACCCGCGCCATGACGGTTCGCTCGACGCACTCACCACCGTGACGTATTGGCCGCACGATCTATTTCAATAAATATAATATATGAAATTATTCGTTTAAAATTTTTAAGATATAGCATCTTAAAAATTGTAAACGAATAATACATAGTACGTAGATAAAATATTAAACATACGTTTCTAACTTGTAATGGCAATTCTTCTAGTAAGCAGCTTTACTATATATAAATAATAATTAGTATAATAATTTATTTTTGTCTTTCTTGTGCAGATAGAAACAATATATCTTGTTAATAACGTACAAATAAGTAACTTAAACATATGCCATTTGTATGGGCCACGATTGCAGCACTTTTCGATTTCCTACTGACATCTGTGCTAATATTATAAATATTTGTTTGTTTGTAATCGATAAACCCTTAAACTACTAAACCAATTTTAATCATTCTTTTACCTTTAGAAAGCTATTTTACACAGAAGTAACAAAACGATTCAAGCCTCAAGAGCACGGCAGTAATAGTAAACGTGGATAAAATCGCGGTGGACAACTAGTGAGTTATTAATAGAAGATGTAGGCAGATCTGTATCACAACAGTTCTCCAGCTAAGAGGTCTCAAAACAATTATCTATCACAAAGATTGCCAGAATTCTTACTGGTATTATAAGCTTCCTAACTCAAAACCCCCCAATAATACTTTACCCTCAATTCGACCTCGACCTGTATATCGAACCCACGACCCGACGGTCAGCAACAAAGTCCGAGACAAACTGTGAACCAGCTGAACTTGAACTACTTACTAGCGGTCATCCTTGAACTATTTACTACAAGGATGACCTCTTGATCCCACAACTACCATGGAAATGTAACTTGTACATCATAAGTAAGAACTTGCGAATCGTAGTCAGTATTGTAAGTATTGTGGAGCATCTGTGTTCCGAAATATTTCTGAAATACGTACAGAATGTTTGTAAATATTATGTATCACATTTTCATTTATTAAAACATAAATAATGTACAAAGGCAATTTATACTAAAACTTACATAACTAACTTTTTCTTAAAAGTACAAAATAAAAAATAATATTTATAAATTTGTGAAAGGTTAAAGAGTAGTTTATTTAATAAAGAGCCATAAGGGCCAAGATCAGTGATGTCATCACTGGTCTTGGCCCGATTGTCTGCTTCGTTATACCGAGACACGTATTTAGAAGAAGAGCATACGTTTACGGTTCGACCTCTACGGAATCGACACCGAAAAGATATAAGAAATCGAGCTTGAGATGGATTTGATTCAAAAGTCGGATCCCTCTGTCGATTGTTATAATTGTGAATAACAGCTAAGATTGGTACCTTCCGGTCAGTCCAACGTATGAGGTAGATGCATGTAGCAGTAGCCATGCTGCCAAATATAGCCAGACTCTTTGCCCCAATCAGACTTAGAATGCATGTTCTATTTCTGGATACATGTAGTAGGAAAATTGTCTCTTTATAAAATAGAACATTTGTTCTATTTTATAAAGAGACAATTTTCCTACTACATATAAGAAGAACTAATATAGAAGACAAGCTATTTAGCTTGTCTTCTATATTATAAATTATGTAAAATAGATTTATGAAGATGTTAGAATAGCCGTATAATAATATTATAGTGTAAGTGGTCTGTTTAGCAGAGTAGTGTGTGACTGACATTTGTGTTAATTGTGTCCGACAACTGTACTTTATGTAAATAGTATGGTCAGCTGCTGCCGCGAGGCAGCCGTCTGCGCATATTATACCATCGCTATATTATATTTAATATACAAATTATGGACAGCGCGGGACGAGTTAAGATTTGCGCGTGGAGTTATGTTGTATACATTAATATTTTGATGAATTATTATAGTAGTAAGTTGAAGTCAAAAAAATATATATTAAGGGTAATGTGCGTTCTTGGCTTAGAAGCAATCTTTCTTTCAAACTGGAGAGGCCTCACTGGTGACATATCTCGACTGTACAGAATATCTCAGACGAGCCAAACAAGCTCGTATTATGTTCCTACCCTAAGAAGAGCTTCTCAACTCCTTAAAGAGGTAGCTGAGATACTAATAGGTATTTTATATCCCTTCCGCTGGCAACGTGCGACTCATTTTTTTCAAAGGCTGGTACCGCGCGAGTGATATCCATATCACATAGATTGCTATTGCAAGCATACATAGGCTGCGGCCACCGGTTACAGTTAGGCGGACCATATTCTTACTTGTCATCTTGATTGCATAAATAGCAGTCAAATTGGATATTTCAGTAGGTGAACGTTGGGACGGATAGTCTTGAGTAGTGGCCATAGACAGACAAATGCAGTCGAACGCCATTACTAAACGACTTAGGCGCAAGCCACACAGAAATGGCATCTGGCGCTGGCGTGGTGCGGGTATTTTGCAATCCTTTTCTTATTTCAAATAAATTATACGTAAACGATGAGAAATAGAATGCTATGACACTGGCGCTCATATGGCGTATCCACGTACACAACGCAAGAGCCTGACACCATTTCTGTATGGCTTATACCTTATATGAAGTAGCGGATAGCCGTTGAATAAAAGTAACATCGAATCCTTCTCACATCAAATCCTTGGGTAAAGTCTGTATCCAACAGTCAACATCATATTATGATAACGAATTCTCTTCTGAATTGCAGCTTTAAGCAAGTTATAATTACGTGCTGCTACTAAATAATAAAAGAGGAAATAAATCTTCATTTTGACGTTCACTCGAAACGTTTTGTAAAATGTCTGCGGCCATCGTTTATTTTTAGTTTTGATAGAATCAAGTAAATTGTGCAAGTGTTAATTATCTTTTTTACTTTCGTAATCACAATGATTTTAGTTCATGAACGCACGTACTTCGCCACTAGCTTCAAAGTTAGCTTTCTTTTTGCTAAAAAGTCAATGTACGTTCTGAAGATAAAGTTGAAAAGACCTCAGAGCCGCCAGATTATAAACATAAAACTTACACAAAGACACAGACTCGGATTATTAACTAACTGCTTAATATATTTTTCAATTGAGCATCCTACCTCCATAACTCACCATAAACCACTATGCGATCCGTGCAGCCAAATAAATTCATACATAAAGTAATTGGGCCATCAAGATACAACAAAAAACAGTAATATTTGACATAACCGGTACCTATACTTAATTAATGATTTCGTCCGACCTGTTTGCGTGTGAACCTTCCTCCGGCCGGACCAGACTGAACCGACGCGCGACGCGGCGATCAAAATGTGTCTGAACAACACACAGTGACTCATCTCTCAGTACCCGCCTTCACCTCATTGCTGCCGGATTTATCGACATCACCTATAATTGAAATAACAAATTACTAACCAATAACGTTTATTTTTTGCACCTTATTATTGAATTTGCAATTTTAAATCTCTTGATTGACACCTAATTTTGCACAGAAGCGTGCGACGGCGACCACTAACTACTTCGGTTTTACAAAAATATCAACAAAAACCTATCCTGTTTACTTGTTACTGCGAATTATTCACGTAGTTAACTATCGTTAATTTAATTGAAAATGCTTCGTACGTGTTTCAATGAATTCTTTTATTAGAGCTTGCACTTATTAAAAGAATTTGTTTGAAGCCGTTTCTTTTATCCAATAGTAAAAGTAGAAAGCCTTTTTTTGTTCTATTGCCTACTGTTAAAAACTTCTATACCCCTGAGTAATGGTCAAAGATATCTACGAGCATGCTAGCCAAGTGAGTTTTTACAGACTTTACACATCTTTTGGTACGATAATAGAAAACTTTCCCCCTAACAATGTTCTCTTTCGCCCTTAGTGTCAGCCATAATTAACCCTTTAATTCCTCTCTCGCAGAACTACGCGTGACAAACCTCACGCTGTTTTTATTGCTACAAAATTTTCGGCAGAGAAGAGTCCAGAATCTTCAGGAATTAAAACAGTTTGAGTGCACTATGGATAGAAGAAGACCCTGAACAGTCTTAGCGCTTCACTTAACAACAAATCGCTACTAATAAAACGTCATAAATAAAATAAACAGTTTGGTTAGTTAAAACATTTATCATTATCCATATAATAGTTATTACTGCCATTAATTGAGCTTGTAAACCTACATACGGTACTATTTACATCTCAATCGTTTTCACATAAAATGGCGTAAGTATTCGCGATCGTAGCCGCTCAAACTCCTCGCTTTCCTTAAATGTTAAATAAACGGCTTGAGCTATAAATATACGTAACGGCGCTACGAAGCGCACGCGCACACACACACGCACATACGCACATACGCACGCAAACACGTCTCTGTGTTAGTTCCACTCAAGTGATGTGTCAATTGACAGCTTGATGATGAAGTAACTTTATAATATTAGCTATCAACTGCATGCGTCAAAGAATTAGCTTGTGTAGATATATCTCAGATGTTTATACCCCGTAGATATGATCGCCAGTTTATGCATTAACATCTTATTGTCTACTTTTCGAGGGATGGCCTTTTTCCCTATTCCCAACAGGTAGTCAAAGATTCGCTTTGTGAGAGTGCCCCTGCACAGTGATTGATACTGCGCATTCTGACGCGAGACAAAAAGCTTCCTGGCAAAAAATATACGCGAATTGTTTAAACGTATGCAAATCTAGAGAAGACTGACACGGGACTCTCAACTCTATATACATTTGTATACGGTTTATTTTGACTTGTTTGTTAATGCACTATTTTTCCATGTGCGGTCGGTTCTAAGACGCGCTGTCACCTTCGATACGCGCTCGTAAATTTCAACATTACGATATTTACGATATTACCGCACTGTGAATTCTCGGAAATTATCCAAAGGATCCGTGAAGGGTCCACGTGATCTATGGATAGCCAAAAGCAGCCTAAGCGTTACGATTCACACGAATAATACTTTACATAATATATTTGCATGAGTCTAGTTAATTTATTGTGTAATTTCCATCAGGGAGCCATTAAAACATACTCGTTAGTTTCATAATAAATTCTCTTTTTTAAAATACGGTTGGTTTTTATGAAGACTAGTCTACAAATAATAAGGTATTTAGTTGAACATCATGCGAGTTACAAGTCGAAGTATAGCCGTAATTGCATGTCTGTGTTTGTCTGTTAAGACAAATTAGGATTAGTTTCTAGTTTGTATAAATATATACAAATTCTAGATTCTATTTCTAGAAATGGTAACCGTCGAATATAAAAAGAATAATGTTCTGGTGAGATTAGGATATCACATTAGACTATTTCAGGGTAGTGACCATTTTGTTTTAGACCCGGTATCCTGTTTTATATGTGCTATGGGGTATCAATCAATCAATCAGCCCACCACAGTCCACTGCTGGACATAGGCATGCCCAGCAGTGGACATGTAGACATAAAAAACACTACACTACATGTGGACATGTAGTGTAGTATGGGGTATGTAAAGTACTAATTATACTGTGTATAGGACATGGATATTTTCAATGGCCGGAGCAAGAAATATTTTTAAGGTGACTTGCCAATGTCGAATAGTATCTAAAAAGCTCAAGTTAGATGTTATATTAAATCATTGATGTATATGAAAAGTGATAGATAAAACAATGCTTCAATAATAATAAAGAAGAAAAATTTGAATTAACACATAAGGAAGAGCAGCTATTAATGAATAGCCTAGCTAGTAAATTAAGATCGATTTGCCAAAGTCATGGGTTCGAGTCCTGCTTGATTGTTAGATTTTTCCGCATTTATTATTTACCTTAAAGAGTAGACTGTTTCATGGTTTGACTTTTCTTTCATTTATAATATACATTCAAGATTTTCCGTTTTATGGTATACATTTTTCCTCATTTATAATTTACCTTGAGATAATCATCAATTTTGTAACGAGTTTGGACATGGCATTGAACGTGACATTGTGCCAATACAGGAGATGGCCACTCCATTAATTATGTAGAGTATGTTAATGACTCTTACATACGCCAGCTAATTATCTTATTAGCATATTATTATCTCTGAATATAATTCAGTGTTCGGGAGTGAGTTTTATGAGCGGAGCGAAGCGGTGCGGTGACGTCACCGATGGAAAAAGATAACGTTTGGTTCGACGCATCGTAAAAACTTATCAGACAGAACATCTACCGTCTATTTCTGTTACTTTACTTATGTATAGTCATGAGCGTCATTTAATGCCTTTGACATGCACTACGAGCGCGTGCGCCATTCAGAGAATTAGCTTACAGCGCCGATCCGTAAAGAGGACGGTGAACTACTGTTACCTTGTTTTGTATTGAAGAATATAAGTTTCATATTTAGACGCGATAATATAGGGCATGTTAGCTGTGTAACTGTTCCGGAGCAGGAGCACCGTGAGACCCGCTGCAGGGCAGCGCGCACGCACACACGCGCATTTGTTGTAGCGTTAAAGGTCGCGCTACCCTCGCGCATGCGCGCCACAGGTACCGTTATCCGCTAACCCTCTCACCCCCGCTGACCGACGGGGAGGGGAAATCACCTGACATTTGAGTTTTTGCGATAATCGCGGGGTGAATAATGTATACAACCTAGACTGGTCTAGCCCCGGGGGTGGGAGTGAGTGAGCGCGTGGCTGCGCCCGCGCACTATTCATCGCGCGCCACCACCACGCACGCCATGGAACCTGGTGAGTCCATCACTCATTACTTATTGTATATCAACTAGTACAACCATCAGCGCCGGGACCCTGCGAACCCTGGAGCCGTTCTTACAAATTAATTATATTAAAAAACATTAACAGTTGACAACGCGTCGGAGAAAGCGATCATTGTAAAAAATAATTCGGTTTGTGACAAAAAGACGTCGCCGCGACTTTCTAATTTATTGCTCAAGCGAAGGAAGCGTTAAAAACAGAAAACAATCGAAAAGTAAAAATCGCACAATCGTGAGTGTGCGCGCTCCGCTAGCTGGACCCGACTCGTCAGACAATGCCGGCCGGTGAATGCCAACACATTTAATAATCCCTCATTATACAATCTGCGACAAAAAACGAGGGACCGTTGTTAAAGCCCAATAAACGGAGAACTTTCACGCGACTCCTTTTAAAAATGCATGTGGCCAAGTGCAAGCGATCCGACGGGGCGCGGGACATCTCGCGTCGACCTTTTAAGTGGCAAGTGTTCGAGAGCCGGGGCAGAGCCGGCTCTGCTCGCGGGGTCGCGCCACCGAATGCCTGCTCCACATACAATTATGTGCGGGGTGCGGCGCGCGGTCCGCGTGACCTTTGCGAGGTCCCGTTACAGGCACCTGCAGGACGTTAGGGTCCCGCTACACTGGCGCGCTCATTAACTGTCGCGGCTAGCGGACACCGATCACACTAGCATTCAAAAACACTTGCACATAAACATTTTAACTGTTTTGTTAACATTTCGTGCTCTCTTTATTATCTACTTATTAAATTCTGCTGTGCTTCGCTTTATATATAATTAAAACATAGCCTATTTTACTTAAAGATAGGGTATCTTTGTTTTTTAATACTTACTGTTGCGTCGCAATATATATTTGCTAACATTATGTTTATTAAACATAACATTTACTTATATAATAAGAATAGTGATATCCATAACGTAAACACTAGAAATAAGCATAAGTTAGTAGGCCCATATCATCGTTTACATAAAGTTCACAATACATTTGCGGGACTCGGTATACGTTTTTTTAATAAATTACCTATTAATATAATTAATTTACCATTGTTTAAATTTAAAAACGCTGTTAAAAAACAACTTATTCGGAAGGGTTATTATTCAGTCAACGACTACTTAAATGACAAAAACTCATGGAGCTAGTTGCTTGTTGCATACAGGATTCAAAGATCTGTATTACTTATAAGTCAATTTAAGCCTTTGCATAGTCACAAAGTGTAAGTGTATGCGCCATCATGCCATCCTACTGTCTATTTTAGATTTATATTAAATAATATATCTTAGCTCAAATTATTTCCTCCCTATAATATTATTAAGTTATTATTGTTATTATCTTTAGTTTTTATAGTCAGTAGTATATGGCATAATGGCTGTAACACCTTGTTAATCTGAGTTGTAAAATACTGAAATTTTATTTAACTGACGATTTAAAAGAGTGGCCGTGAGTTTCTTGCAGGTTTCTTCTCATAGGCTCAATTCTTTGCCTGAACCTAGCAACTAACCTAAATGTAGCTTCAGTAACTTAGTAAACTCACTAACCTATATACTTTGACGTTCATAAGTGTTACTTTGTGACCTAAATGAATAAATGATTTTTGACTTTGACTTTGGTCGCTTTCTACTTGTATTTTCTTTTAAATCGACTCTGTTATTGCAGTGAGGTTATAAACAAAAACAAAATAAACTTCTTTATGTAAGTAGTTGCCACTGTCTACTTGACGTAGCGGTAGTGACAACTGCTGCCCATGAAAAGGGCTTTGATTCCTAATCGGGCAAAATGGAATTGGAATTTTCTGTCATTAATTTCTCAATAGCAGCCAGGAATCTGGAACTTTGTACTGGAGATGCAATAGGCTCGCCCTCTTTAACGTGAGGCTAAAAACCATAACTCACGAATAATTGATGTAATAGACCTCTGCTTACCCCTCCAGGGATATCTATAGCCGTAAGACAGGTATTCGTTGTACATAACGTAATAAAATTTGTCAATGTCGTATTTTTATGACATAACACGATGCACTGTCTATGTCCACTGAGCTGCTATGTAAGTAAATTAAAAAGCTCTGTGCGTGAGTTCGATCCGGATCAGTCGTCAGATTATATCTACAGTTAACTCTGTGATAAATGAACGAGCAGCGAACGATACAATGAAAAAAACATTATAATGGGCACTGTTGCTCATAGCAATGATCAAAATTTGATCATCGTTTTGTGCATGCCGCTCGGCGCGGTACGACGCGCTGCGACTCCGTACGGTATCGCAACGGTATCACAATGTGATTATGAGCGAGATGGTCGGTAAGTGTCGGTTGCAAACCAATCAGTTTCGTGCGGGAATCAATCGCTCGGTAATGCGCTCCCATCAGAATAACTTCTTACATTCAAATGACCGACACACCCTCTCGTTCTGCCTGCAGTGTTCACACTCACCATCTACCTAACCATTCGCGGTATTCGGTGTCATTTTAAAGTAATTTTTCTTACTGCGGAATGGTGCAGATATTACTAAGAAAGATAGCGCTCATTTTAACTTGGTTAGCTTTGGTCTAGATTATTTATTACGGCCTGATATTGGATGTATCGCCTAGGCATACATTCTCGTTGCTCTCATTCAATTTTAAAATAACAAATGCATCAAAAACGGACGTACGGCTGGTACCCTCAGTGATCTTGTTGACTTTGCCGTATATGTAAACTGCACGGAGGGCTTAGTGGTTCAAGTGATCGTCTCGCCGCTGCGCAGGGAGTTAGTTCGGTACCCAGACGGACAAAAATTGTGTGAGCTCAAATAATAATTGTGCTGAGTTTAGGTGTTCTTTATGTCCGTTTTTTTAATGTTTGTAAGCAATACGAAAAATGCCTGCACTTTGCAGGCATTTTTCGTACTACCTTGCAATAAAGGAAATAATATTTGTGTCAATATGACGTCACTCCGCGATGACTGGAAATATAATTATGTACATTTTTTTCGGTAAGAATAGCGAGGCCGGGTGCAAGAAACAAGTGACATAATACTAATTAAGTGTCGAGTAACGGGGCACTGTCAATATCTCGGGGGTGAGTGACATATGTTGATATTTGAGCGCGGCGCGTGCGCACCGGGCACCTGCCGCGCGCCCGCGCACCGGGTCAAGGTCGTGCGCACTACGGCGCGGTTTTACGTGTACGTACCCGCACTGACCCTCTCCTCACCGCCACTACACACCCCGTGGCATTCAGCTTAACGAGAGGCTGAACGTGATCCGATCACAGAGCTCTCTACATTTTTATATGCGATCAATATTTTGTGGCAAAGGCACGTACGCATGCGAATAAGCATACATCGTCTGATGCACTTTAGTCGTCACTGGTGTGTACCAGTAATAAGTGTTTATTCAGGAGTAGAATCGTCTAGACGAGTGGTGACAAAGTTCAACGAACAAATTGTAAGATTGCTCCTGTTACCCGTGGTGTGCGTGTCGGTTTGCTTCCCGGCTGCGGTCGGCGGTGGCGTGCGGTACCGTACACATAATCCACTTATAGACGAGGAGTCAAGGACGCCGGGAGGAAATCCTTGATTTGCTGAACGCGGTGTTCATCGCGTCGGTATGCGCGGCGTGGGGCGCACAACTCGCTGCTTCCAGCGCGTGGGCGCGAGGGACGGGCAGAGCTCTCTCCCGTGGGCCGTAGGTGCACGCGAACATTCACTTACTTCATCAACTAATTTTAAAGTCCTGTGCAGGGGGCTCGTCTTATTACAACCGAAGATATATACGCCTAATGACTGACATGGTAGCCTACCGAATACTTAATATTATAAGAGTCTCTCTCCGGTCGCCTCGGATTGCTGTCCCATCGGATTATAAGAGTTACGGCACAGAGAGTGCACTTGTGTATGTGCACACACTTGTGCACTATAATATCTTCTGCGCAGAAGGTCAGTCTCCATAACCAAAATTCTATCTGTAGGATATTATTATAAGAGACGATAAGTAATTGCCTGTGACTAATTGTGTGTGTGTGCACGAGGTCTCGAGTTTGAATCTCGGGATGGCCTAGCATAAAATTATTGCGTTCTTCTGCCATAAATTCAAAACAGCAACATGTAGTTAGGAAATTGGCGGTTTAGCACATCCTCGTGTCTTAAAAAGTACTTAAAGCTGTTGATCCATCGCGTGATCTCTCTGGTCATAAGTGTCATAACTGATTGCCGTCCTTTCGAATTATGAAAGTTATATAACAAAGAGAGCACTTGTGTCTACAACATCTCTTGCGCAAATAGCCAGTCTTCGTTAGACGTAACCTAAACTTGGTTAGTATGACATTAATATTTTTATATGGGACAAGCGTCTTGCCTTACGTTGGAGCACGCTCTAAATACCTTCTATCAATAAATATGCTTAATTTAAACGTCTGCCATTATGGGATCAATCAACATTTTCAATAATTGCAACAATGAATTATCATATAATTACTTCATTAAATCTATTAAGGTAATCTAACATCCTGTATCTCATACGTTTACCCTACATAAATCATTTTACAACTCCTTCCACACAGGATTAGGCAAAAGTGTAATAAAACCAACATTCGTCAACGTAATAGAGCGCAAGCTTATCGCTGTCCATCAGGCACTATTTCAAACTACGTGCTGCCACTGAGAATTTCTGACAGAAATCACTTTGCCCGGGTCAGGAATCGAATCCACAGCCTTTATGCCCAGCTGTCACTCAATACCACTTCCCCACCGATCTATTTTTCATTACAACGTTCAAGTCTCACTGTAGGTCACAGGTTGATAAACGAGGTCCCGCAACTGTCCCGCTTAGTCTGTAACTCGTAAATATCGTCAACTCTTAACGTCTCTCATGGGAACAGCTGTAGCATCGGCGTCGTCCCGCACACATCCCGTCGCGTCGTACCATCACTTCTTCGTAATTCACGAGTTAACAGTCGATATAGGCTCCATGAATAGTTAAGTCGATACTAAAAGGCAAGCGTGAGTGTCCTGTCCTCTGAAACATGGTGAACCAATACGTCATATCGACTTCGTGTTTTAATATCGATATGTTACTCGGATAATACTCGGATTGTCACGATACCTGTTAGTTTTAGGCTCGGTTTCCACTTAAGCAAAGATAAGAGGAGATGCGCGTAAACATCAAATGTTTACGTTAATATAACATCTACTTTTTAACTCTAAGCTATTGGCTGTGTCCGCAAATCTTCACTCCTCTCCGCTTTAGTGGAAACCGGACCTACGTCTAAAGTTTTTATGCATCCTGCTTCATCGTTCCCGTCTAATTATTGTAAATAAAATCTTTGTATAGATGTAACGATAAGCATATTATAATATATATTGCGATAAGCAGCTAATTAGAGCGGCTGTCAGTCCCAGCTCCGCTCATTACTGCTATAATGTTTACGGCGTCCATATGCTAATGAACAAATCCTTCAAACGAAGCACTCACTGTTCCGACCACCGGCACCGAACTGCATCAAAGCGGCAGTAGTAAGTAGTAAGGTATCGGACTTGTGAGTTCAGCATCCATTGCTCTACCGATGTGAATCCACTCCTAACACAAGTATTCCAGCTTACCGAGAATACTAGTAATTTGTGCTTTGCTAGGTATATTGAAAAATTGCATCTTTAGATCTGTTGCATCTCTGTTTCTTGTACTGCTAGATTTTTTTTCATACTTCGGCATAGCAAACATGGTAGTAAACGCTTACTCGTAAAGGTAACTCTTACGTTGCCGATTTAATAGAAGAAGAATTAAAAGTAGGATGAAAAGAAAGGAATGGGCGATGAAGATTTAAGTATGTGAACCGCCGCACTCATACTTACCGGTTGAAATGCTGTAACAGACATTTGTACTCTGTCACCGGTTACTTATAAGAGCAGTACTTCTCTGGGCAGACCCAGGCCATTCACCCTCACCAAATAATAAACAACGGTGGGTATTGTTTTGAAAAATACTCCTGCACTACGAATAATTTCTGTATCACGAGGGACTTTAAAAACGTTGTAACAACAGACACAAAAAAACACCTAGTTCGGTACAACTAATTGCAGATTGCTGAATATTTTTGTTTGGTATGCTGGCTACGCGACCTTCACGCGAACCATGTAGGTAGTTGTGATATTATGCATTTAGACGAGCAGCGATAGCTCAGTGGGGAGACCAACAGACTGCAATGCAGAGGGTCTCGGGTTCGAACCCACGTCGCGCACCTCTGACTTTCGAAAGTTATATGACTTTTCGAAATTATGTGCGTATTGATTGACAATTATCGCTTGCTCCGTGCCTCGGAAAGCACGTTAAGCCGTCGGTCCCGGCTGCCATGAACATCTATGGCAGTCGTTATTGGGAAAGTGTCGACACAAAAGATCCCACTGGGTCGAAGTGTCGCCGGTCTGCACTGACTGGCACCCACATAAGATAAGATAAGATGCATTGGGACAACATCTCAATGAATAGCACCACAACTTATTTCTAGTACTAAACATATGCAAAAATGAATCATTCGGGTACCTAGTTAATGGTCGGATTAACTACACTCGGTGTAGTGGCGTCGAGGAAGCCACACCGCTGATATTTACATAATGCGATGCTAAACCATTGATGATTTAATATGTAAATGTGCTAAACCATTCTTGTTATATGCTAATTTAAGCGCGAGCGAACCCTTCTACGGTCATACCGCGGATTTCCTGACGTCACCCAGCTGTCAATATATACGTCGGTCTGTTTACTGTTGTGGTTAAGTTGAATTTACTGCTTTTTTGGTACCGTGACGGTTATATCTGCGTGCGGTCGTGACGTCACAATATTTCAAAATTTGGAAATTGCATAGAATTGAGTAATTGCTACTTATGGTACAACGTGGTAATATGCCCTTTAGACGGCAATAGGATTGCCCTCTTTTACTTGAAACCTAAAAATAATAGCTATGGGTCTCGCACATCTCTGCCTACCCCTAAATAATTATGCGTGACGTATATGAATAAGTTGACAAGTCACACGTACGGCGTATGCTTGTATGAGTATATGTTCTGTAGAATGCTGCACTATAATTATAATTGGTCTGTTCGTAATTAGCCCCTATGTAATACAGTGGGAATTAATAATAACTATGAATAATTGTCTAAATATTATAATGAGCTCGCCATTTTCAATTATCTGGTGCGCGGTAATGAGCTCTCGTAGTGAACAGCGCCGGTGGTTACGCTCCGAATGTCACGCGGTGAGCTCTGCGCCGGACCTATAACGCCTACAACTCGCAGAGACGGGCGCCTAAAACTATTGGGATCCTTGACTTGAGTCTACGCTGTCCTTAAGCACTGTTTTCTGTTACGACCTTGAATATAGCGCTCCCTATCGCCTTGTACATGCGTAAAAATAAAAAAATATTGATTAATTTCTCCAAATATGTCAAAATAATTTAAAATTGTGTTTTACATATATATTTATTCCAAAATGTATTTAAATTTACTACGGTTGAGATTGCCGAGTTGTTTCTTTGCATTGTTTTTTGTCAAGCAAAATTAATAATGTGTTTTTTAAATTTTAAGACTATTATAAATATTAGGTAGGTACAAAAATTTTCGAAATTAAAATTTTAATTACACTTTGTTAAAAAAGCTATTTAAATTTTTATATACTTTGCATTTATCAGCACGTTAACTTGCATATAATTCGCAAGTACCCCAAAATGTGCAAGTAGGTAACTTTATCGAGGCGTCTCCTGTGCAAGAGAGCTTACGGTTATATTAACCGCGACAGTTAGCGCCCTCTGTCTATAAAATCAATACAAATATTATAGACAAGTCAAATTTGTTTGTATGTACGCTGTAATCTGTGTATAGTATACCATTCCTAAGCAATAAAGCTATTAATGATATACCAAGCGAATGATGCTGAAGTTAAGCCTGAATGATTGAATAAATTATAGAAAATGTTGACTTTAAGAAACTGAACTGAGTTACATAATTTCGCACAGTAATAATATTAAAATAATAAAACCAAATAATAGAATATCAAAAATATAATTAAGTACCGTAACTTCGTATGACTTTAGCCCTGAGGGGTGACATTGGCCCTTAATTGGAAAAAGCTTGAAGTTCCTACCAGACCACTATCATACTTTTTGCTGAAAAATACACGTGGAAATCAAAAGATAAACTGTCAGTAAAACAGCTTCTTCCAATTAAAAAGCTTTTTTCAATTAAGGGTCAATGTCACCCCTCAGGGCTAAAGTCATACGAAGTTACCGGTATCAAAATAAAGTATTTTTGTTTAAAATACATCTTTCACGCTAGGATTGATTCCTGTGTCGCGAGGGTCTTAACAAACATTTAAATAACAAACACTAAGAATACCTAGTCATGGATGTAGTGTGAATGGATCACACAATTTTTTGTCTCGTGTAGACTTACAATAATAACAATATCCTCCAGACCGAATTTCGGCCACGGCGGCGGCCAGTCTTAACGGAGACTGGCCATCTGCGCAGGAGATATTATAGTGCACAAGTTTGTGCGCAAACACTATTGCACTCTCATGATCCGATGGGACGGTAATCCGACATGACCGGAGAGAGATCGGGCGCAGGACCAACGGCTTTACGTGCTTTCCGAGGCACGGGGGTGTCTAACACCGCCAACTTCCTAACTCCGGGCTGCTATTCAGATTTAACTTTTTGTTGGCCCGACCCGGAATTCGAACCCGAGACCTCATGCACAGCAGTCGCATTCACTACCGCTGCACCACGGAGGCAGTTTTTACAATAGTCAGTGCTGCGACCACTATTACCAACACGCCATTAGTGTAGTTAAATAAAATAAAGATATAATATAAGTTACACCTGAATCAAATATCTTATAATCTATACTAATATTATAAAGCTGAAGAGTTTGTTTGTTTGTTTGTTTGCTTGAACGCGCTAATCTCAGGAACTACTGGTCCGAATTGAAAAATTCTTTCAGTGTTAGATAGCCCATTTATCGAACAAGGCTATAAGGCTATATATCATCACGCTAAGATCAATAGGAGCTGAGCACCAATGAAGAATGTTTCAAAATCGGAGGGTATTTTTCCTTTTGAGAGCTTCCTGCGTAAACAGTTAAACTTTCGCAAAAATCATGTATGACAGAATTGTTACCCTTTAAAAGTTCTAAAAAAAAGTCCGCGACAGCATATGTCTATCTTTTAAGGTTGGCTCACTATAACCATTTTTATGCTAACCAAATTTGTTCTAAAATAATGCATTATTTGCGAAGGTATTATTATAAACATGATATTAATCCTTATCCAAATAAATACGTTATTCATCACAAGTATTTAATTTAAAACAAAATTGCCCTTAACATCATTCGATTTCAATTAATATCTTAGGAGATATCGCAGTTTTAAAATAACATTGCAGCAAAATAATTACCCATTACAGACATAGTACAAACGATGTTTCTCCTGGTTTATTCTGCGTGATAACTACTGGTTCGATTTGAAAAATTATTTTAGTGTTGGATAGCCTATTTATCGAGGAAGGCTATAGGCTATATTATAACATCACGCTACGACCCACGGGGGCGGCGCAGTAATGATAAACGCGGGTGAAACCGCGGGAACATCTAGTCTATACTAATATTATAAAGCTGAAGAGTTTGTTTGTTTGTTTGAACGCGCTAATCTCAGGAACTACTGGTTCGATTTGAAAAATTTTTTAGTGTTGGATAGCTTATTTATCGAGGAAGGCTATAGGCTATATTATAACATCACGCTACGACCCACGGGAGCGGTGCAGTAACGATAAACGCGGGTGAAACCGCGAGAACATCTAGTGTCTAATAAGAATAATCAGTCATTTAGGACAGACGCCAATTCAGATAAAATTATCAAAATCCAGAAATTTCTTCACAATCACATTAGAATAACAATCAAATTATTATCAAAAATGCTATATTCTTAAATAAAGTTTTGTATATTTCAAAAACCAACCGAAATTATCTTAAAGGCTAGAATTAATTATGTATGGTCAGTTAAGTATGGCTAATACTAGGATTCCTTAGTAATTCTAATTAGCATACTAATGCACTAAACAAGTTTAAATAATTTAAAGTTTATAATTCTAACTAGAAATATTTTTTTTATACGTTTCATAATAACTCAAACCATGGCCAAAATGTTATATATTATAATTTTAATAAAGTAAGTAATGAATTTCGAAGATACTCTGAAAAACATACAGCCATTCTTATCACTGTTATTACAATTTTAGTTCACAGATGGCGTAGCAGTTATGTGGTTCCTACTAGTACGCCGAGTACTGTGGATTCAATCCTTACGCTATCTAAATCTATATAATCAACAAATAATTGTACCAAGTTCAGGTGTTCATTATATCCGTTATTTGAATGTTTGTAAAGTCACGCGCGACACAGGAGGTATTGGTTATTGGAATTCTCTTTTAAAAAAAAAACTGCAGTTTACCAATAAACATTTTCCCACTATTCTTACTTATTCTTAGTTGATATCTATATCTACTTAAAAATATGTTTTAGTAGCTCTAATTGTAAAGTACAGCTTAAAATTCTAACAGGAATATGCTATAGTGTCAACGACAGCACTTCACTCAATATTCACATTACGTGTTCAGTGCCGCCTCACGGGGCCGCGACCGGGAGCGGCCCGGCCCGGCGGCGGACTGCTACACATTCCGGGGGCGAGTGTTTATTCCGCTTATCTGAATTTTAAATTCGCCGGCTCGTCCCTCCTAGCGGCCGGATTCCTAGCGGTCTCGTCGTCCGCCCGTAAAAACCCAATCAGCCGACTATTTTGTGATGCGCCGCCGTTTGACACACGATTTCACTTGCGACCCGCGCCTCGACGCACGCGCAAAAACTCACAAAACCGTTTTTATTTAGGGACGTCTAGCGACCGAATCTACCTGCATAAATCGTAGCAAATTAACTTTTTGTAAGAGTCTCTCTCGCTGTGATCAACAATTATCTCCATTAAGATCAGGTTGTGGCGCGCACAGTGCGTATATTTGTAATAGCTGCTGAGCGTCTTTGACTTCGCATAGAGCTTACTGTAGCCAGCAGAGTACCGCGTGTGTCGGCCCAAGTGTGGCCACGTGACGTCACTCGCCGCTTCCCAGAACGCGACCAATTTGTTGGTCATTTGATTTAATGTCGACCGCCGCCGCCGTGTCGTGGGAACCCGCCCGGGAACCGTACCGGCTACCGGTCACTCATTATCTTCACTTACACTTGCGACGCACGCCTTTGACTAAGCCTCCACCGTTTATCTATACTTCTAGTTTTATCTCAACTGTGGCGCAATTAACTTAGAGTTACACGAGTTTAGATTAATTAGGAAGCTCCTCATTAGCATTATTAAGTAATTATTGTAGTAACATAAACGTACCGAGATAAGTAAATACTTTGACTAAATGTACTAATCATTGATAAGAAAACTGCCTACTTTGGTATCTCGGTTAAGTTTACAGTTACGTACATGTATGATCGTATCGTCAATTCGATTACCCTTGAGCAAAATATTAAAAGGTCTTTTTTTAGGGACTTTACAAAAGTGACAGGTAGTCTGTAAATGTTAACGGTTGTGGTTCTTTAAGACTTTATAACGTGGATTCTTAAACATATATAATATCAGCCCTGTATTAAATTGTCCCACTGCTGGTCTGTCCCTCTTCTCACTGTGAGAATGGTCAGGCTATAGTCTACCACGCTGGCCCAGTGCGGGTTCGCAGACTTTACATATCTTTGCCTTATCTTATCTTTTTCTTTTTATCTGGATGCGGCAAGCTGAAGACAGGGCGCTATGGCACTCTTTGGGGGAGGGCTATGTCCAGCTGTGAACTATTATAGCCTGATGATGATGATGATGATGACATATCTTTGAGAACATTATGATGAACTCTTAGACATGCAGGTTTCCTCACGATGTTTCCCTTCACCGTTAAAGCGAGTGATAATTCATTATTTAATACGCACATAAATTCGTAATGTCAGAGATGCGCGCCTTGAGTTCGAACTCGAGACCTCTGCGTGGCAGTCCAACGGTTACCCACTAGGCTACCGCTGCTTTTTGGCTCACCCTAAGTGGGACTAAAATATAGTTATCTTATCTTATCTTGTGTGTGGGGGCCAGTCAGTACAGACTGGCGACACTTCGACCCAGTGGGATCTTTTGTGTCAGCCCCAAGGTTTATCCCTTAGCTATCTCCTTATGAATGTACTGCATTAGCCGCAGTGTACAATTCAGAGGGAGAAGTCTTCAGGGTTTAGATATACCAATCCAAAAATATAATTGGCGAAATATAATAGGTATATACTAGCTGTCACTCACGGTTTCGCCCACGTGTATGATTACTGGTCCTCTTTCTAATACGCCCATAAGTATCGAAAAGTCAGAGGACGAAATTTAGACCTCTCTGTGTCAGTCCAACGATCCAACTAGGCGAAACATCGATGTACCTAATACACCTATGCCTACCCATTTGTAAATAAACAAGCTTGCTGATGTTAAATGCAATTTCAGCATAGTCTACGTTTTTGCATTATAATTGAAGTTGATGACGGGCCGAGGGCAAGTTATGAGTTTCTCTTTCCTTTTTCAAATTATTGTTTCACACTGAATTACCGTTAATTAACGTACTTGATACATATTTAGACTCACGACTGTGTATCCCGATGGGATAAGAACAAATGTGTTGTACCTACATTTAGCCAACTATATTTTAAGCCACGCAATAAGTAACTTTGACTGCACAGATAGCGTTGTGGTTTAAGTGGTCGCCTCGCCACTGCCGCCGCGCCGAGTGTTGTGGGTTCGATCCCCAAACGGGACAAAAAAATTGTGATCTACAAATTGTCGTGCCGAGTCTGGGTGTTTTTGTGTCCGTTGTTTGAATGTTTGTACAGTCGCCACGGGGACTTTACAAACAAAACTCCAATAACACATGCTTGACCTAAGAATCTAAAGTGAGACCACACCATCGGCGGTAAACTTATAAGACCAAAGAGGTAGGCAATTATCATGTAGTTCAATTAATTATACTACTAATTGTGTACTAAGAACGCATTTAATATAATTAGACTGTACGCATGCTAATAGAGCAATAGCGTTATTTTTCCGTTACTATTACTCGTGCCTTCGTTTAGACCTCTTTTATACATAGACTATATCCTTCGCCGCGAATCAGTCTATCTCCACACTAAATTTTATCAAAATTGGTTCAACAGTTTAGCCTTGTATACGTAATAAACAGACAAAGTTACTTTTGAATTTAAATTAATATGGATTAGTTGTTTGTTTGAATTATATGAAAACAGCTACCTTCCGACTTGTTTTATAAAAACCAAACGTTTATTATAAAGTGCGGTTGCGTGGAGCGGTTACGGCACGTATGTAAAATTATGTAAAATTACAGCGTGACGTAATTTGGCGCAATTTAAATATAAGTTGTTGTGTGTTGTGTGTAAGGTGAGAGGTCAGGCCGGACCGCAGCATACGGTACTATACCACTGCATGTGTGCGGATGTTGATGAAGTGTCCGTGTGAACTGACGGTGCATACAATTGCATTCGAATATTCGATTGTTATTCGAGTGTATCACTACTAATCTGTCTCAATAGCGCAGCTGTGGTTCGTTTCAATAGGAAAGTGTTATTGGAATTTTCTGTCTAGAATCTTATCGGCCGCATTCACAGTCCTTGGTTCGATTTCTGGTTCGAATAAAGTCTTATTATGTTTTACGGTTCGGAAATTCTGAATTACAGGATCTGGAATACAAATGGACGGCAGTAGACTTATCTCTTACTACGTTAAACTTGACATAGCTAACGTAATATGAGTGTCATACGCGGCTACCATCTCTAGCTTACTTATGTGGAGTAGTATTCAACTCGTGTGACTTTTAATATGTACTACCTTTCGTTCAAGACGTTATCGCTTCGATTCAAATATTGTCTTACATTAGCGATGTGGTCTTGAATTTGATCATCGTTAAATTATCATCGGATTAACTTGATCAAATAGTTGTAAACGATAATGCAGAACACACAACAGTGGCACGCAACGATCTCAACAAGTCGTGATTTATGTTGCGCCCGCGTCTGCGCCTTCGCCCGTGTTTCACCACAGTGCAGAGCGACGACAGCGCGTGTCATGCGCACGCGCCGCGGTACACTACTTTATTACAATCGCCATGCTAACAAACCATCACTTAGGTACTATTTGACATTGACGAGATTTCTCAGATTTCTCATTCAACTAAAATGGCAAATAATAATGAACGGTATTGCCATGTTTAGTGATGAATAGATCATAGCTGTAATTATGGTAGTTAATTACCTACTTATTTTCATATCGTTCACACGTTGAGAGTCACGAGTATATTTTATAAGCAATATCATCGATCAAATTATTATATTTATTAAATTTAAACCTGATATTGAAGCAGCAGTGTCAGGCAAATAGAATGTTTACATGGCCATGTAGAACAGCTATATCGTTACATATATAGTGACACGAACTCCGTGCGCAATATGAGCTGCAAATAATTACACTGTAATGATTTATCGCATTTAAATAAGTCGTTTATGGAGCAGATCCCCCTGAGCTTGCGCGGCTCGCATCTCGTGGCGCCGGGTGGCGCGGGCGCACGCTGACAGCATGAAGTATGTACGCGATTTGCATGAGGTGCCCCGCCGTGCACTTAGCCGTTCGGCGATGGTCAGTAAGGTTCGGTGCTATTACGCGCTCTTGTTAGAACTGTAGAGCGCACACGATGCGCCCCCTGCGGCTCGCGCTCGCTGTCGCCAGATGCGCTGAACTTCATCTCACATATATACATAACAAAACATAAACTATATATTACAGAACGCTTGCTCTTGAATTTCGTTCAAAAACCGAATAGACAGAACGCGGCTCGTTTCGTGTGGAACAAGCGCCGACCGTTGATTTCTGTTTGTTTATTGATCGATGACATTTGGACAGGGTCATTAGCTACAAATGAGCAAGCGGTCAGACAGAGGCACGCTAACGATATTCGGTTCACAAAGGTCAGAGTCACGGTGCATCGAGGCCGAAGCGATGACAGAAGGCGCCGCGACACAGCCAAGTGTTAATATTTTGACACGTGTCAATTATAACGATGCGGGCTAATTACTCGTTCGCATTCGCATTCAAATCGCTCTGAGAGCTGTAATCCGCGCCATTGTTTCACGTAAACAATCGCTTCCCATCGTCCCGCGGATCGTTCAAGCTACTGTAGCCCGTGCCCAGATGACAGAAGGTTGAATCTTGATTAATACAAGTGTGCGGACACTAACGCTTGTTGTTTTTTGTAGTTGCGCCGTGTGCGCGGGTGTGTAGCGCGATGATTAGAGCGGAGAGGAGTAGAGCCCTAATTAAACGTAATGACGGTGTGATAAACAAACAAACAACGCCTTTGTGCGCTCCTCCCGTGGATGCTGCAGCCGCTGCCGCCCAAAACATCCAATGCATTCATTACCGAGTTACGCGTTCCTGAGTATGATTTGAATAGCTGCCGCCATACTACATGTGTCGATGTGTTGTGGCTAATTAATCCCTTCGAGTCGGAGGAATCTTATCGCATTGTGCCGTGGAAGCCACACACACATACACCTCTGTACGTACTTGTAGATTAACATGTTCATCATCCTACGATAGCACTTGTATGAATCATATTAGAGTGTTAAACTGAATTGAAACAAGTGAGTAATCGGTTTACCTGCCGTCTCTACCTGTGTGTAGGTGCGCCAGATTGCCATTTTTTTATTCCTATCGGGATGATATTTGCATTCTGATGAATACCTGGTGAGCTACCTGTATAGTAAGGCTTTCATACGTGTCTCGTGGCCAAAGCCATGTGTTAGTAAGCCATCGGTGTGCTATGAGTACACAGTAGAGTGCAAGCGGAGGTAGTATTTATCAGGTGTACAGTCTGGCGCGCAAGTTAATATGGCACGCATGGTGACACCGACACTGATGTGGTTGTTCCGGTAACTCATACAATAGTTCCGTAGGGACGCTCTGTAACAGCGCAGTTGACGCTATGATAACTTGATGTATGAATTAACGCTTTTATCAGAAACGTTTATCGTGATATTCGATGCATTAAGGCAAACCAAAACAATTCTAACTAGCTAAAGAAAGCGCTTTTTAATCCGACCATCAGCAGCAGGTTAATTTTTTGGGAGACATCCAGGTATATATGTATACCTTCAACATAAAAAAGAGACGTCGTTTAATTGGTCTAAATAATGAGAGTGATATATACGGTGTATTATTTTAGCAAATCTAAATTTGTTGCTAAATGCAAATTTTTTGTGATAATTTAATAAGCCACGTTCTTTACATGAACCCTCTCAAACACGTGTCATGTTTCGAAATGACTAAAACTGAATACTAGCAATATACTTTGGTAATGAAAGTATCCAATAACACCGTTTTATTTGTTATTAAATCTTCTATACAATGGAGATACTTTACTAATTAGCAGGGCTAGTTTCAGCGAAATCCATCGTTTCTGCTGAAAGCAAACTGAGCCCTATCTCTCTACATATATTGTCTTTCAAAGGAAGAAATGCCACCGGCTAGATACCAGTTTCTTGCGAATCGCACTTATCTGTGTTAAAGTAGAGTTGTTAATGTAATTATGTACATTGTTACATATCGCACAGCCGCGGCGCTGCGCCGCGGACACCGGATACACTTATTAGAATTGCACTTAATTCTGCTTGGAAACACACTGATTTCTACATAACACATTGTTTCAACATGTCACATATTTTTATTATTCATACATAGTCGCACACATTAACCAACGAGAGAAGTCAACACAATTTTCTATTGGCTACAACTATTTTATTCAGTGAAATTATAGCTTTATGCTAGTCATATTCTTAAATAGATAGGTTTACACATATTTCGATAGCCGTATTCAGATCGCATGTAATAGGAAACGTTCGTCTACCGAGTAAGAAACCAAACTTTACACTGATGTCTGACGTATTATGCTGCCAAAATACTTAAAACTCAAATCCAGACCAAGAATCGAACCGAGGGCCATACAATGGAAATATCATAAGACAATTAAAACCACTAGATGATAAAGATATACACATAGAGATTACTCTACATGTGCCTCTGTATATAAACAGACACTGGGCAAATATACTTAGTACTTAATATAGATGTTAACTCAAAGTATCTATATATTAATACGTGAAGCAAAAACTTTGTACCTCTTTTTACGAAAATTGCGCGGCCGGAGGAGTATGAAATTTGGCACAGTTAAAGTTTATATGCAGAAGGAGGAGCGACTCTTAATATTTTTATAAATTATGCATTAGAAATACATTAAATTAATAAAAAAACACTACACGCACACAACCATGCATTTGACACACGCAGTCGAATCGCGTTCTTAGTATTTCGATATTGTTCGTCTGACGTCGTACAATTCTTTGTAACTATGGTTTCCTATACCTTATTTATATATAATAGAGAAAAGAAAACAAAGTAGCAAGCCTAGGAATTTTGGTCGAATTTTGACTACTAGGCGACCGCTAGTACTTATTATTGATTGCAGGGATCGTGTAGTAGTTTAAGTGGTCGACTCGTCACCATGCGTCGAGTGTTGTGGGTTCGAAATCCCCACACAAGACAAAAAATATGTAATCCCCATATAGTAGTTCCGAGTCCTGGTGTTCTTTATGTCCGTTATTTGAATGTTAGTGCGGGAACTAGTCTATTAAAAATAAAACTGATATAGAACTACTCAGTGTTTATATGATTAATACAATGAGCAATGCAGGAACATTTCAATTTGACGGCACGTGCCGCCGCCGATATTCATCTGAATAATAAAAAGAGCCCATTTCACGGTGCACCTACTTGCACATATTCGTCCGATGGGGCTATACCGTATAAAATGAAGCATTGAAACACGCTATACTAATAAGAATTGTATGCTTCAAAAAGTAGCCACATTAATCCAGAAGCATAAGCATTACATAGAGATTTCTTATGTAATACTGGCGCGAGCAGATTAGTACCACCATGTTGTGTGATTTTTATTACGACTAATAGGCAGAAGTATTATTCCTTAACGGTAGGTAACGTCTTGGTTCTGTTACCTTGGTATTGCTTTTTATTTTATTAATATATCCATGAACAGCATTTACCACTTACGATCAGATGATATGTTGGCTTGTCTGCCAACAACAACAGTAAATAACAAAGATCTATGCACACGGCGTTTCAAGTAAACATAACACTTAAACAAGTTTCATCATCATCATCAGGCTATAATAGTCCACTGCTGGACATAGCCCTCCCCCAAAGAGCGTTTATAAGACAATAATTCTCATTAAAATCTAGCTAGTTTATATAATTACTAGCTTTTGCCCGCGGCTTCGCTCGCGTTAATTTAGAATTTGACAATCAATTCGGGTTGTACTCTGCTTGTAATAATATAATTCAATCATGTTTCGTAAGACACGTGGCGCCATCTATTTTCATAAGAACGTTTTTGTTGTTTTCCTCGGGAACAGTAATTTTTTTCGGGATGAAAGGTAGTCTATGTTCGTTTCTGTACACCTGACAACGTATATGCAAAATTTCAGGATGATCTGTTCAGTGATTTAGGTGTGAAAAGGTAACAAACAAACAAACTAATTTCCGCTTTTATAATATTAGTTAGGAAGTTAGGATGTATTGCACAATACATAATTATATAAACTAGCTAGATTTGAATTTAATTTTGAATGTTATTTATTGGTTATAACATAAACCAATAAATAACGGTTTTGTAGTAATAATTATTAATACTTATTAGAAATATACTGCTATTTAGGTAAACACAACATATGAACATAATGTTACCGCAACGAATAAGACCAATGACATGCGCTATTAAAGTGGGCGGTTTAGGTGCGCGTGCGCAACTCAAAGCAAACGACATCAACGCGCGCCCACCATATGTTCTACGAAACACACTACATAAATGTTTATCGAAACAAACGTCTGTTAACATAACAATAATGCACATAATCCTGTAATACCCACACACATAAGCACTCATTTTACGAGCGATGTTTAGGTATTAGATCCCACGTAATGGAAAAAGAGCGGTTCATTTATTAGTTCTAGAACTCTCCATACCTCGACTAAAAGTAACCTTATTGGAAAATCTAATGACTGAACTATATTCATAAAATAATTAAGAAAATATACAGACTCAATAGTAATGATAAGTTCACCCGACTAGATTAAAAGCTAAACGAGGTTCTTGACTTCTTAATCTTGAGCCAGACACCCAGAGTCATTGCTCTCCACTTCAAACGTCGCAGATTTATCCAGTTCTTATGTACAACGGGTTGTGATATTAAACATGACTTACATTCAAATAAGAATGTTGTTTGAATACTGCATTGTAGTGCCGTGGGAGCTGCAAATTATTGACAATTAGAAATCATAACACCGCCGTTGTCAAACATGAACATTCTTTATTAGCTACGCAAATACCGCTGTTTCTTATTAGAATTTTATCACAGTTCATTGTTGGTATTATCCGCGTTACTTTACAATGAATGTTGTTGTTGCCCGTTATGATTTCTAACAAGATATTGTTGACGTCAGACCGTATTCCTTCGGCACAAGCCACCACACAGCTGGCAGATAATTGAGATAGAATGTGGTTGTATTGTGAAGTGCCAACTCACGCTGGACACCGCTGTACGAAAGCTTTCTCAACAATGTTACTAGTGCATACGCTTCTAGCAATTCTAGTATGTTGGTCCAAAGCACTATGTCGTCATGACAACGCACGTCATCACGTCGTCATATAAACGAGTATCGTTACAAAATCGCGAGTAGCCGATCCTCTCAGTAACAGATATACAAAACAAGTATTTATGTAGCAGCACTGGGAGATGCGTGCGCGCTTTTTGTAAGCGGCCCATTGTGCGCCGCGTGACGTCATCACAACAGTATCGGTGCGTGCGCAGAGAGAGGCGAGGAGGGGGAGCGACGAACCCGCGCCGATTAATAAATTAAGATAACAAATTAAACTGAGCCGCGAACAATACGGCCTCTTTGTTCAGCACCATCAGATCGGTTTGACCGCGTCAGTTATGTAACCCTAAAATACCGTTGTCTTTAATCTTAAATATTTTAAGTTTATATCGGCTTACCAAACTCCCAATTGTAACAGGCATCAGCAAAAACTAATGACTAAATCACAATATGCGTTATACTTACAACAATTGCAATGTTTTTCGTAAAATTGCGACTACCTTATACTACTGAAGTAAGTTTATAAGTACATATTTTAGTTTGACTATTATCATCGACAGTGGTACGAGGCACAGAGCCACCTCTGTATTGTAATGCTAAGAGTGAAGCGCGCCGACGCAGCGGCAGATCGGTATCTTTACATTAGCCTTTAATAAAAACTTCTTCGTCATGAGATAGGCAAGTCATTCACAAGTGTTCAGTGCTAATGATATTGTAATTCGTCACAATGTATACGCTACGTGTGGAGTTCGCGTCGCGATAGTATCGGGTGTGAGGAGCGTCGATGCGCGCCGGTCGGTGTCGCGATGTCGCGCGCGACACGCGACACTGTCGCCGCCGCGCGAGTGACGTCGAGATAGTAGCGCGTGGTAGCGGGTGGTGGCGGCCTGCGTTCCGCCGACAGTAATTGATTGACGCGGCATCCGGGCGCGCGGCCAGCCCGCGGCGCGCACAAAGCGGATAATATCTTCATAAATCGATATTTCCACCGCTAATAAAGCGATATTAATTATCTAGTATTCAAATCTCGGATGTTGGGCATTCGTGCGCCGCTCGTGACCATGCCTGTTCCCCGCGCCCCGCTCACTCGCCCCGCGCATCGTCTCTCGATTAATAATCGCGGTCGACGGCCGCGGCCCGATTATTCGAGCTCGTGCGATTAACGATTATGATTCGATTACTGTTTACCGGCTGGTGCATTGTCAGCGGTGTTTGTGTTGTCCGTTCTCCTCGAAGTTCCTGAATCATGTACCTTATCATCTGAACGTTCCTCAACACCTAGATATTGCTAATTGTACCAAGTATATTAGCAGTATTCCTTTTGCGATATATTGGTTCTATACCATAATTACTTAGTCTAAGTAATGGTGTAGTTATAATATCTCATTTATATGTGACCCTGATGGGTTTCCGATTGGTGACGTACTCCCGTCGAACTAGTCGCGCGCCGGTAACGCCCCGTCACGTGTACTGGATAGCGTTGAACTTGTGAACTAAAAATAATATAATAACATTAGCACAAAACCACTTTAGCTATCGCGTTCGTGCAGTAGCGTGCGCGTGGTCGCTTGCGCAACTGTTAATCGTGACGTCTCGTGTTTGATTTCTTAATCGGGAAAATTATTATTTTCTGTCTCGAGGTCGTCCGTTACTACACAAAGTGCATGACTGTATCTTGTTGTCAATGGCAAAAGCTCGGCTAGCCTTAGTATAATGCTCTACCTAGAATATAGAATTGTGCAGTATTAAAAAGACCGTTTTAAAAAGTATATACCTATGTAGGTAATAAACTAAACCATTGTAAAATTATCACTTACATTTAAGATCATGTTGCATTCTTATTTGTCTATTCATTTCAAATCAGAAAATATTATATATCTTTACTAACTGGTAGACTAATAGATAAGGAATTGAACTAGCGATTGAGCAGTCTAAGTTCAATTCCTACGTATGGCACGACACTATCAGCATGAAACAAGAATATTAGGAAGTTGACACCCAAATTGATACTTTTTAAAGTAAACGTATTAAGATTTATACGTTTGTGTATGTTGTATCTATGTATGCGTGTGTGATGTTTATCGGACCTCGAAGGAACAACTCACGTACATTTGCTTAGCTATAAAACCTTTGTATATTAATAATCAGGATTAAATATAATGACCACCAAAAATACTAATTGCGCAGCAAAATATGCTTACTAAAATATATCATAACGAGCACCTATACGCGTCAAATCATTGCATTCCGTCTCGGAAGGGTTAAGTTATGTTAGATTCCTTCTTAAACCCACCCAAAAATAGGAGCCCCGCGGAGCGGGGCTTCGTCGACTTAGTTTGAGCTCTTTAAATATATTTTGGTGTGCAATTAGTATTTTTTTGCTGTGCAGTTAAATACTACCCTTAATAGTCTACTACAAAATGTACATATTAAGAAAGTCCGAAATAAACCAATCCTTTCTTACTTTAATAATCAATGCAGTCATACATAATTATTTGAATCACTGAAGCTCTGCATAGCCTGAATTTTCTAATCGTGATATAGAATAAATATACACATTACACCACCTGTACCTATATGTTTTCAAAATTAAATGTTAGTTGTTCTATTATTATGTATCGTTATAATAATAATATTCTATCACATACACACAACACCATCTAGCCCAGACTAAGCAGAGCTTGTACTATGGGTACTAGACAATGGATAAACATATATATATACTTTCTTTTTGTAAATACATACATATTATACATAAAAACACCCAGACCAAGACAAACATCCAAGTTTGACTTGTACGGGAATCGAACCCGCGACCTGATGCGTAGCAGTCGGTTACACTAACCACTACGCCATCTAGGCCGATAATGGCTATGTTTGTGTTAGTAATCCACTAATAAATAGTAAAAATTGTTTAAAGTTATATATATAGTATTTAATGTAAGTTTATTATCGTCATAGTTGTTATGACCGCCAGCCTTTATATAAGATTTTAAAACATATCTGGTGATATCTGTGTAAGTTATTCCTTCAAGGATATAACGTGATTCCTATGTATGTAAACTTGTTATGATTGTCCCGTGGCACTAGTTTACGCTTATTTTGCGACTGAATGTCTCAAGTTCGATTCCCAAAAAGCTATTGCGTTTTGTTGTTAGAACATTCTCAGTAGCAGCACGTTTGAAGTGTTCGATTGACGGCAATAGGCTCATCCTAATAATAATAATAAACTCAGCCCTGTATTAAATTGTCCCACTGCTGGGCACGGGCCCATTCTCACGGGCACGTTCTCATTGTGAGAAAGGTTAGGCCATAGTGCACCACGCTGGCCTAGTGCGGGTTGGCAGACTTCACATATCTTCGAAAACATTATGGAGAACTCTCAGACATGCAGGTTTCCTCACGATGTTTTCCTTCACCGTTAAAGCAAGCGATAATTAACTATTTAATACGCATTTCGAAAAGTCAGAGATGCGCACCTTGGCTTCGAACTCGAGACCTCTGCGTGGCAGTCCAACGGTTTCCCACTAGGCTACCGCTGCCTTTTGGCTCACCCTAAGTGGGACTTAAATATAGTTGGCGAAATATAGTATATACTAGCTGTCACCCGCAGTTTCGCCCACGTGCATTACTGCTCCTCTTCCAAGGCTCATAGACCTCAGTCTAAAGTCATTTCAGTCAAGTCAGTTTGTCCGTTTATTGTGGAAGGATAAAGGATATGTTGATACATATCCTTTATCCTTCCACAATAAACGGACAAACCAATGCCAAATTCGAGAGAGCAATTCATTCAACCGAACGATCTCTTCAGCGTTTTAATATTTATTTAGATAATATGTATAATAGGTATATTGTTTAGATCATAAACGTGTAAATAACACCTCTTTTTACCCCTTTGGTATAAGTGTTATAACTTCAGTCAGTAGAATACACACGTATATATACCACGTTAGTGGACGGACGTCGTTGTCCCGTGTCGCAGGAATCACCCCGTGTGACGATCTGCACACGACATCTCGCCGCGTCGCCCGCACTATGACATAACGGGACTCGGGACAACTCGCGGTCATCAGTTCTACAGCAGTACTACAAATACAGCAAGTACACATAACTGCAAAGATGGCGTAGTTGTTTAAATGGTCGCTTCGCCAACTCCGGTGCGCCGAGTGTTGTGGGTTCGACACGGAACAAATATTTGTATTTTTGTTTGTTTTGTATTTTAAAAAGACAACTCCCGCGCTACGAATCATTCCTGTATTGCGGGGGACTTTATAAATATTCAAATAACGGACAAGAACATCCAGACTCTGTCCCGATTCTGTGGGTCCACCATTTGTGGGTCACACTAATTTTTGTCCTGTGTGGGATTTGAACTGTGTTCTTAGTGACCGTTGTTTAAATGTTTATAAAGTCTACCGCACCACAGGAATTATTTCTAGTGCCGGAGTCAAACACAAAAATACAACACAATGTTGTCGCACAATCGCATGTGTGCGGCATCGGCATTTAGTGTCGCTTGCATTTTGCATTCGAACAATTATATGTCGTCGACATTGGTTTAATTACCGACATTAGTGGGGAAGTGGAAGGGAAGTGTGCCGTTAGCGGCAAGTAATACGATATGCATGGCGTTTTCAATAATTTGTATGATGGATAATAAAGCTTGGAATTATTGATCGGCTTGCAGGTGTGCTCGTCAGAAAGGGATATTGTCTAGCGGCACGCCACTACGAAACCACTGATTGTTCCGCTATATATGCATTACTAACTAATGAAGTTGATTTGATTTCTATAACACGAATTTTGTTCTGTCAGTGAGTAAAATCGTTGAACATTGATGAAGGTATGAAATATTTTGATGAACAAAATTTAATATAAAACGGGTCTTACTCGCCAGTAACTATTTAAAAGGTAATAAATCCTATTGATTGTCTGACGTTTCGACCGACTTGCATGGATCGTGGTCACGGTATTAAGTATGTGTACAAATCGCGAAAGTTTAAAAACTTTTATTGTTCTAACTATTCTTCTGTATTGAAATTAAACTACTATATACGGATTTTATCGCGTTGTTTATTTGACACTTTATTACAAAATTTTGAAAACTGTTACACTACTATTACTATTAAATTATTGAAATTATTAAAACTATTTATACTATTATACTGTTTATATTTATGTTTACACTTTATTTTGTAATAAATTGTCAAATAAACAACGCGATAAAATCCGTATATAGTAGTTAATTTCAATGAATAACATTCGCGTAAATAGAAGAAAATATTATATTCTTCTGTAGTTATGTATCTTAGGATTAAGATTTTATCGTTAACCTCAGACATATATCAGAAATAGAGCAATATTCTTATTTCTTTATACAATGCAGTATTATGCAAATATTTATCTAGTTATGTCGGCTGCTTACTTAGTGGCCGTAGCGTGATAAAACTTTTTTAATTATGCACCTGCGTTTCGCATAAGCTTATCCATGTTTCTATGCTACTCTTCTTTTAAAATTATATCCATTTCGGTTTTCGCTATCGATTTCTCAATACTGAGATGATTAAATTTTCATGATAATAAGTTAACCAACCATTTTGGGTCTCTGGTGCCAAAAGAGAAGTCCGAATCCTTCTGCTTTTGATAATTATTTATCGATAAATTTTTGTCAAGACTTTGTAGAGTCAGGCGACGTATCATCTAACTCTGAACAACAAGATCATTATGCAATGTTAAGTAATCATCATCATATTTTGATTCATCACGAAAGCTCATTTAGCTCAATGAGAAACTAAAATTATATATTAGTAACTTAAGGCTTGTGATATACAAGCGTAAAGTTCAAAGGACTAGACTAATTTAGTAATAGTAATTGCGTCAACGCTCACGTATTCTCCCCAACGACGTCGACCAACAAGGCAGTCTAACTTTAACTTAGATGTTCCTAACTATTCTAATAGTGCCTCGTTCTCGTAAAAGATATTCGAGATTTTCCTCTCAGTGTCTTGGACTAGCTTAAAGCTATCAAAAAGTCTTTCTGTATATGACTACCTTAACCTAGAACAAACTTATGTACTACTAGCTGTTACCTGCGACTTCGTCCGCGTAGATTTTAACTAAAAAATGTTTGTCTCCGCGGAACCCTATTTATTTTCTAAAATCAAAGTAGCCTAAGTTACTCCTTATAACATCAGCTATCTGCCAGTGAAAGTCCCGTCAAAATCGGTTCAGCCGTTTCGGAGATTAGCCGGAACAAACAGACAGACAGACAGACAAAAATTTTAAAAATAGATGTGTCCGTATATGTACCTTATATACTTTCATATGTATTAGATAAAAAGCTGTTATTTTGACATTACAAACAGACAGTAAATTTTTTTTATTTGTATTTGTAGATTCAGGTATTATTAAATTCTTAAACGCAGTAACGTGTAAGTTGATGCACCAATAAATAATTCTTCTAATATAATAAAATCAAAGTAATTGATTCTTATACAAAAAATAAATCCATTATATTTAATGTCATGGCAATATAATAGGTCAATACATTGGTCACTAATAGATATCCAATCGAGGGAAGTTGAGAACATTACAAGATTTATTCTGAGAAGTGATTACGGTCCTATCTCAAAATGTAAACTCTAAATAGATACAAGTTTATTCACTGTGAACGTACTATGACAGCAATTGTACGTCGTAAGTGTAGAATAGATGTGTTGTGGGCGATAGATGTCACCTGTGCGGATTGCGGACGGTGTACAATATTGTGCGGAGCGGCCAAGGGACCGGCGCGCAAACCTCGTTAGCTGAATATGCACTCCAATCTTCAGTGGAATCGAATTTGCGCCCTCGTCCGGCCCGAGTGGCCTTTTAAAGGGCCTCGCGACGAGATGTTGATGGATTATTTGTGAAGTGGCCGCCCGCCTTTGAAATCTTTCGCGCGTTAAAACGGAGGTAATCTCGGCCCTCGCCCTCCGTCCCCGCGCGCCCCGCGCCTCCTCCCCGCGCACGCCTGCACTGTACACAGCCCGCAGCCTTCGTTTTGTTTACCTAATCATTTTATTGCCCCCGCTTCCCCCGCGCACCGCACCCCCTCACCATCCGCGAGTAGCGCCCGGGCCCGAGGCGACGTTGAAATTTATTTGAAACGTTGTAATCGGTGGTGCGACAGATGTCCCGCCGCGCCGCTACAACCCTTCAGCCGCGGCTCTCCCGCCTCCCTGTACTACAAGCCGCTGTTACATTCATCGCGGGATAAAAAATTCGCCTCCTCCTGAGAAAACTCGATCGCAAGCTGCGTCGTAATTTTTACATTTTTTACCCTAAAAATGTGTGTCAGAGGGGTGTAGCGGAGCGCGGGGCGAGGCGCGGCGGGAGGCGACAGGTCCCCGCTCAGACGCGAAATCTCTTTTTTAGCGCAAAAACGCGGAGCGGAACAATGGCTGACCCATTTCCCGGCCGTGGGAAGGAATAACGTCTCCGCCGATACTACGGTTTTGTAATAAAAAATGCATTACCCCACATTTTAAAAAAATCGTCGATTATAAAAAGCGCGATGCTAACGCACTCATTGTTCGACAAGGATATTGAAATTTCAAACTCGGAAGGGTGAGATTTATGTGTAAAATAACGGTTTTAGGGAAAAAACGACAGAATCAGCTGCACTTAACATAATAAACACAAAAAGCTCGTTAAGCGTCACACACTGACACACTGCGCTCTTCCAGGACCCTCTGACTATTGCCAAAAAGCCGGTAACGGGTGCACCCGTCGCATTACTCCTAGAACAAGATACATGTTGCTTACCGGGTTACAGTGTTAGACGCACACGTCATATACAGCAGATGATGTTCAAACGGCAGGGGTTATGTAACTTCGTTTTTATTTAAATAAGAAACGGTAATACTGCCTCGATGGCGAGGCAGTAGTAAGTAGCTACTGCAGATCATGAGGTCTCGGATTCAATTCCCGAGCTGGACAATATGTTATTGGGTTTTTATCAAAGTATTGTCAATAGCAGAGGCAGTCTGCACTATACCGCAATAGGCTCGTCGAGACTTAAGACACGAGAGGCTACGTATACGTGAGGATACGTATATACCTATGTGAAATGTTAATTGACGCAATGAAATCCCAAAAAAGTTATTATAAAATTAAAGTTACATATTTAACTTAGTATGGCAAAAGTTAAAGTCTAGTACCAGTTTTATGTATCCTCTTTAAGTAGAAAGAAGAAAGAAGAACTACTAATTACAGTTTTGAGTAGTCCGGCTGTTTTTAACATTTCATGTTATTGGATAAATAAGTCAGCCAATTAATACCAAACTTTATATACTTTTGTAACATTTTATATTTTTTGTAGAAAAGTTAGGTTTTTATCTCGTTGTAATAAATTTATGTGTTTCTAAAGCTTTATTATTTTATTTATTATTATTATTTTCAGCCTGTATTGTCCCACTGCAGGGCAAAGGCCTCCGTCTCGCTTTTCCACATATCCCTATTATGCGCTAGTTTCCACCAGTCCCTCCTGTAGTTAATTAATTCGTCTGGCCATCGACGTTTTGGTCTCTTCTAAAGCTTTAATAGTTTCTAAAGTTAGTTCTAAAGCTAGTTCCTAAAGCTTTAATACAAATAAATTGTTGCTGTTTTACATTACATGGGTACCTAATTGCTAATATGTTTTATTATTGGTAAAGATGAAATGTTTCTATTTTTTAATTATTAAAATTCGTTTAACACATTGCTAATTAAATTAATCTGCCCTTTCAGTTTTGAGACACAGTTTTTGTCTTGTGTCATGCTTATGTTAAATGTTTCAATTATTGTTAAGCCATTCACAATATTGGCATTATTATCCCCATACTGAATATAATTAACCTTGTCAAGGTAACTAATAAAAAACGAACATACAAAATTAGTTATTAATGGTGCATTAATAAATATAATTTCGCAATTTAACGAGTCAAATATTACAAAAACTATTTTAATGATATTGAATCGTTAGTGTTGCCATTATATGAGAGTAGATAATTGTATGGTTGTCCGTGACAGAAGCAGAAGGGTTAAATGATAATGATTGTGAGCACCTTACGGTGTGGTAAAGATGCGCACGCGCCGGCGCCGGTACGGGGATGCGCGCGCGCCGACGACGGACCGGATCACACAATAGCTTTATTGTTATGTAATATATGTGTACTAAGCAATACAGTTTTTGTGTCACGTAGCAAGTAATTATAGTCTATACTGTAATATAAAACAACAATAAAAATATTTAGTATATTTGTTTGTTAAAGGCTATTTACTATTCTGCCTAATAAAAAGCTGGAGTATTCCTAGGTATTATAAACTATATTTTAATAACGTATTACGCAAGCGAAGGTACGTGTGAAAGCTAGTCCATAATACATATTGCTGAACAAAAAAAACTGTGTTATAGTGGTCGTAAGTTACTTTTTAATGGGTATATTATATTTTCCATTGATTGACATATGCATTTTTTGGCGAAATATATTTTCTGCTTTATCGATTTGTATGTTAAAACCAAGAGATAAAGTCTAAGTAATATCTGTATAGACGTAGGTACATATTGGCTTATGTTTAACTTATCACGAGATATAGTAAAATATAACAGTCACAAATAGTAAATGATCACCAAATTGCACAGCAAAATATATTTAAAGAGATCAAAATAAGTAGACGACGCGAAGCGGGGTTCCTATTTTTGGGTGGGTTTAAGAAGGAACCTAACATAACCTAACCCTTCCGACACGGAATGCAGTGATTTGAGGCGTATAGGTGCTCGTTATGATATATTTTAGTAAGCATATTTTGCTGCGCAATTAGTATTTTTGGTGGTCATTATATTTAATACCGTACATATTGTGTGATCAAAGTATAGACAGTATGGACATGTTTGTTAAATAATTCTGTTTTTTACATGCTTACTATTGCGTAACCCTTCTCACACTGAGAGGACCGTGCTAGGACAGTTTATATACAAGACTGGTATTATTATATTATATACTAACTAGCCTTTGCCTGCGGGTTCGGTTGCGTAAAAGTAGTTTAGGTTAGCCTATGTTAGTCGGAGATAATATGGCTTTCTAATCCTAACTATCCTAATCCTAACTAATATTATAAAAGCGAAAATGAATTTGCTTGTTTGTTTGTTACCTTTTCACGCCTAAACCACTGAACCGATCATCCTGAAATATTGCATATACATTGCCAGGTGTACATAAACGGACATAGGCTACCTTTCATCCCGAAAAAAATTACTGTTCCCGAGGAAAACAACAATAACGTTCTTATGATAATAGATGGCGCCACGTGTCTTTAGAATCATGATTGAATTATATTATTACAATCAGAGTACGACCCGAATTGATTGTTAAATTCTAAACTAACGCGAGCGAAGCCGCGGTCAAAAGCTAGTAGTGCAATAATTTTTAAATGTGTGTTGTGTTGTTTTTTAATTAAATAAAAAAACAAGAAATCAAAACTTTCCTCTTTATAGATACCTATACAGTTATGTCTTTATCGTTTAAATATATGTATTTGATCCACGATACATGGATTATCCTAAGATCATACCGTTTAATCTGACAATTGCTAAAATGTCAGTTATAATTGAAAACAATTCTCTGGCTGCCGGCGGGCGCCACTGCAGCGAAAGACGTCTAAATAATTTAGGTATTTCTTTCCATAAAGTAAGTATCATTAAGTGTCCCGAATTATTCTTCAGTAACAGCATAGAATGATACTGGCGGTAAAATGGTGATCATAGAATACACTGAGTTTTGAATCTCGTAAAGTCTCTGGCAAAGTGAAACTATCTTTAGACCCGCAAAGAATCTAATCAGAAGAATATAAGAGGAGTTGAAATATTCATTCGTTTCGTCTATGCAGTCAAATTTAATGCTTCACGTATTAATATATATATATATATATTAATACGTGAAGCAAAAACTTTGTACCCCTTTTTACGAAAATTGCGCGGATGGAGAAGTATGAAATTTGGCACAGTTAAAGTTTATAATATGGAGAACGAAGAGCGAATCCTAATATTTATATAAAATATGCGTTAGAAATACATTAAATTAATGAAAAAGCACTACACGCATACAACCATGCATTTGACACAGGCAGTCGAAGCGCGTATCTATGGTTACATATATCAATATATAATGACATATATCAGCAATATCTTACAGGCAAACTTTGGTCGAATTCCGAGCACTATGCGACCGCTAGTTATTATAAATATTTTAGTGCATGGATAGCGTAGTAGTTTAAGAGGTTGCCTCGCCGCTGCCGAGTGTTGTGGGTTCTATTCCCACACGGGACAAAAATTTGTGTGATCCACAAATGGTTGTTTCGAGTCTGGATGTTTATTGTGTCCGTTGCTTGAATGTTTGTAAAGTCCCCGTGATACAGGAATTATTGCGGGAGTTGTCTTATTTTTATTGTCTTATTAGTCCACATGCCTTACGCTAAATGCTAAGCCTTCGGATATACGAGTATACAGGTTTAATGTTTTAATGTCTTTGGAAGTAATTATTACCTACATTACATCCAAAGACCATTTAATATTTACATAATTGATCTATCAAGATCTAGCCTATAGGGCTGTAATTATTACACGACAATCATTTGACTGCACGGATGTCGTAATAGTTAAAGGTTAGTTTGCCGCTTCGCTGAGTATTGTGGGTTCAATCCCCATATAGGACAAATATTTATGTGATCCAGAAATAGTTGTGCCGAGTCTAGGACTTTTGCGTTCATTGTTCCGAAGTTTGTAAAGTCCGACGTCACGACGCAACACAGGAATTTTGCATATTTTACTGCCTTGGTGGCACAGCGGTAGTGAGCGACTTCTGTGCATAAGGGCACGAGTTTAATTCTTGGGTTATGCAAAAAGTAATTGGAATTTTCTGCCAAAATAAATTCGCCTACCCCTCTGGAAAACAGGCGTGAATTTATATATGTAAGAAATTCAGTTGCCGCACGTAATCTGAATGCGCAACCACCCGGTAGTCGGCAATAGGTTCTATAGATTTATAATATAGGTACTAGCTTTTGCCCACGTCTCCGCTCGCGTAAAAGTAGGTTAGGTTATGTTAGCAACAATACATTTTTTTAAATAAAATATAGCCTATGTTACTAATGTAGAATTTTTTTTTGAAATCGTTTGAGTAGTTCTTAAGTTAAATTCTTATGAAAAGCAAACAAAAATCAGATCTTTCCTCTTTACTAGCGGTCGCCTAGTGCTCGAAATTCGACCAAAGTTTGCCTGTAAGATATTGATGATGTACTACATGTCATTATATATTGATATATGTAACCATAGTTACGCGTTTCGACTGCGTGTGTCAAATGCATGGTTGTGTGCGTGTAGTGCTTTTTCATTAATTTAATTTATTTCTAATGCATATTTTATATAAATATTAGGATTCCTCACTTCTTCTCTGTATAAACTATAAGTGTGCGAAATTTCATACTCCTCCGTCCGCCCAATTTTCGTAAAAAGGGATCCAAAGTTTTCGCTTCACGTATTAGTATATAGATATCTGTGCTATATTCTACCCTTTCGAGGATATATGTAGATGTAAGTCTATGTATGTTTTATCTTATAGCTTAAGCCATAAAGATAGGAATGCAACGACTACCTTTACCGTAATTTGAGTTCAAGCATCAATTTAATAGTCCTTGTTAAAATGTTATTGCAGTTAATGCTGACATTTTTAATTATACCAATTGCGGTTAGTTACGTTGATACTACAACAATATTACATAGTATCACGCCTGCTTATCCTCAGAAAGGCAGGCAGAGATCTTTATTTTTGTTTTTATGGACTACGTCCGTTCTATTAATAGTAGGAAGGCCTTTATGGCGTAGTGGTTACTGTAATCGACGGCCACGCTTGTAGTCGCGGGTTCGATTCCCGCACAAGTCAAACAATTGGTGTGCATGGACATGGATATTTGTCTTGGTCTGGATGTTTGAATATGTATTATGTATACAAGAAAAAAGTAAACGTTACGTTACCAGTTGACAGCGATGCTAAAGAATTCCACGATGCCTAAACCTTTTTTATTTACTAGTATAATTATTTGTGTTTTTCTAATTATGTTACCTTAGATTAATTAGTTTTTAAATTAATAACGTAAATAGTATATTTTAAATGATATATATAATAATATGTATATTATGTAATTATGTAAATAAATAAACATACTTAACAGAAAAACGTATATATGTATGTATGTTTTTGGTCTAGTACCCATAGTACAAGCTCTGCTTAGTTTGGTCTAGATGGTGTTGTGTGTATGTGATAGAATATTACAAATATAAAAACAGTGCCTGTTATCACGGACTCTACTAACATTAAAACAGAACACAGACTCGGGAGAACTATTTATGGATCACACAAATTGTCCCATGTGGGAATCGAACCGCGTGCAGGGGCAGAGGCGACGTGACCAATTAAGCCCCTACGCCATTCGTGCAGTATTTAGATCATACGTACTAATGGAGACTATTGCCATGGTGCTATAGTTCTTGCAACTCACGAAGATGAGCGGGCTTTATTTGTGGTAAACGTGTACATGCACAGTGCGGACGGCCAGTTGCGAGCGACACACACACACATATAAAGCTCGCTCGCCTTCGTGAGTTGCAAGAACTATAGCACCATGGTAATAGTCTAGGTAACTATGGATGGAAAACGGCGTCTGCCCTGAATACTCTAATAGCATCAATCGGATGGGCGGACGGTTACTCGCTAACTCACTAGATTGGCCCCCTGAATAGCCACCATAGGCATAGGTACATACAAGCCAACAGCAGAGGGCAATACCGGTGCGAGCGGCTAGAGGTGTCGAGCGTTGCAGTGCCGGTTTCACCATCACGGATCTCGTGAAAATGGAGACTGGAACGGGTTTCCCCGTAATTGTACCTTTGAAAATGACACTTCCACCTCCAAGCAAGCTTTAGCGGCCCCTCTGACCAGCCGACCAAGGCAAGCCGGAGTTGAGAGTCCTACTGGCGCTCTTGAAGATCCACCCCAGCCTAACAGTAACGGCAAGCCGAGGACGAGGCCCTAACCGACTCTCTGAAGCATTCAGGACCGCAGTGTCGCCTCTCACATTCAGCTCGCCACAAGCTGCCCTGCGGTTTATTTTTATTATTATAGCTGCCGAAATATAGGTATAATACACCTCGGTCCACCTTCGCCGAGATATAAGCATGAGAGTATGAAATCTTAAATTCTATACAAATACTGATACCATAGATACGAGTACATCTTTCGCATTCTCGCCATTTTTTATTCATTTTGTTTTGGTTTGCATACAAATGCATGTATACATTCATTAATTTTCAAATTAACATTGAAACTTGGTTTATTTACATTTATATGTTCGTGTTTATATTATCTTTGCAATGCTAATACAGATTGTTATATAAATAAGCTTAAAATGTGTATGTGAATATATTACAGTACATATTTGATTTTATTACTATTATATTTCTCGCTAGACAAATAAATACATTTTTTTTTATTTATTTGTATACTAGATTATGCTCGCGGCTTCGCTCGCGTAAAAGTAGGTTAGGTTATGTTAGTAACAGTGTTTTTTTTTTTAAATTAAAATGTAGCCTATATTACTCGGTGATAAAGCTTTCTAAGGATAAAAAGTTGTTGAGTTAAATCCTTAGAAACAAACAAAAAATCGAATCTTTCTTCTTTATCATAAGTATATACTCTTATAGTAAGCTATGTATCCCGCTGTAATTATGTTTCAGTTAGCAGATATAAGGTATCGGCAATAGGCTAGTATTTCGAATAATATTCGAATTCTATACAACGCAATACCCACTTCGCATGGTTAAAGAGACACGCACTTATGTATGGCGTGGTATATAGACCACGTGCAAATATTAGATACATTTAAATTATTAAGTAAGGTAATAATTTGAATGTCTTTACATTCAAGTTATAACCTATGTACCTAACCTAATAATTTAAATAATAAGAATAATATTCTATCACATAGGTACACACAACACCATCTACCCCAAACTAAGCGAGCTTGTACTATAGGTACTAGACAATGGATACACATACATATATACCTTCTTTTTGTAAATACATACATTTTATCCATCCATCCATCCATGTCCATGCACACAAATGTTTGAATAGTGCGGAAATCGAACCCGCGAACTCAGGTGTGGCGGTCGGTTACACTAACCACTACGACATCCAGGCCAATTGCATTTAAATATAATTCAAATGCAATTGTACACGTCGCCAAAACAGGCAAAAGACAGTTCTATAAGTTATATAGAGAAACAATGATTTCCTTACGATATGTTCGTCAAAAAGTCAAGGAATATGTAACTTCTAATACATAGGAGGTTAGATCTATTTTATAAGCAATAGTACACTTAAATTAAACTGCAAGTTTTGAAACAAGTCTCATTTCTCATTGGCCACAGAGACTACAGCGTAATGAGCCAATTTAAAAACACTTTAAAATGCATAAAAAGCGCTCTGCTCTCGAGTCACGAATTTCGCTGTAAATGTATAAAAGAAGGTAACTAATAGTAGAGTCAATGAAGCGAATCGTATGGAATTAAGTTTTCGGTGCGTTGTAGTTAGTTGTCGCGACGAGCGTTTGTTTAAAGTGCAGTGTGTGTGTGTGAGTGCACACAGCTAGTGCGGCGAGTGCGACGACGGATCGGAGTGTCACGGCCGCTCGGCGGGAGTGCGCAGAGGACGGGAGGGAGCGTATGCAAACGAGCCGGGCCAGGAGGCGGGCCCGCGCTAAAAAACGCCCCGCGACGCGCCCGCCCCCCGCACACCCCACACTACCCCGCGCTCACCATACCTGCGCAACGGAAATTAATAAAAAACTGCCGCAATCTGTTCCGCGAGACATGAAAAGTGAAACGGTGAAGGGTGACCCGCGACACAATGCAACCCTTCGCTAGCATTGTGCGCGCGCGCAGCCCCCCTCGCACCGCGCACCCCGCGCTCGCAACCCTTGTGGCTGAACACGTGCGCGCGCGCGTATGTAGCTACGTGTACATACGCTTTATGCGAAAGGATAACATTTCACTTTTAACGAGCGGCGGCTTTGTATTAATAGTATTATGGACCAGTCGTGGCGAGCCAGCTCATATTTATAACTAGGATACATCCATTATCCATAGCGATACACTAAGAACATTATAGACAATTGTATTAAATTATACAATAAAATAACGAGCTTAGAATTAACCTATAATATCGTCGTAAAATCCTTAACTATGTTACCTAAGATATATGGATGTTTGTCTTGGTCTGGGTGTTTCTATGTATAATATGTATTTACAAAAAAAAATTATAGACATAAACATCTTATTAATAAAATTATATTTACAAATATAAAATTATTTATTTATTTATTTACATCAAATAGAACGACTTGCGCCAATGATACTATTTAATAATATAATATATAAATTTAAAATGTAGCATTCATGCATTCTGCTCACAGTACCTCATACATTCTAATATAATACTTTCCATTCATCCTCAAAAATATCTTTTATAAGACAAAAAGATCACTTGATTACATTTCATGTTTTAAATGTACGACTGTCTAATGCATATTTGTATATTTTTTGGATCGTATAAAGCCGTGCATGTTTCACATGAGAGTTTAAGATTTCTAAACAGAACTCTAATACTCCTTGTATTAGAGTTCTTTCTGCATACCTATTATAGCATTTGCTTGCAATATGATATTACTTATTGAAATTAAACTACTATATACGGATTTTATCGCGTTGTTTATTTGACACTATTACAAAAATTTTTGAAAAACTCTTACACTACTATAATCACTATTAAACTTTACAAACAAAAGCAGACCACAGCTAGACTTCATGATACTTTGAGCTCATTCTGCGTAAATAGAAACACCCATGATTAAATTATGTTCGGGTACTTTGAAATAACTACACTGGAACATTGAGACAACTACCATCTTAGTCTCCCCGTGACCATGGCTGCTGAAAAGCAACCGAAACGTCGGGGAAAGTGTAAAAATAAATCTAAATAGTATAATAGCATAGTAATAGTATAAATAGTTTTATTAGTTTCAATAATTTAATTAGCTTAAAAATTTGTAAAGTTTAATAGTGATTATAGTAGTGTAACAGTTTTTCAAAAAATTTTGTAATAGTGTCAAATAAACAACGCGATAAAATCCGTATATAGTAGTTTAATTTCAATGAATAACATTCGCGTAAACAGAAGACAATATTATGATATTACTTAATTACTAAAAATATTATTATAGTAGAATGTGTTACACAAGAATACGGGCAATAAAGGTTTTTAAATAATATTACCTATACACATCAAAAGTCATTGATAGATCATTTAAGTAATGTGAAACTAACATTCATTACAACATTCGTTTAGTTAAATTGTTCTCTGAATGTGTCATATACAAATATTATTTTAGCATAATGCTTATACTTTAATAATTAATTAGTTACAAATTTATTAATTAGGATATACGTAGTATTAATATACGTGAGCGTCGTTAATTTATATAGTTTTGTAATCTATTTAAATTGCGATCAGTTAAAAGTAATAGAATTATAGTGTTAAATTAAGTTAAGTTAATTTTCGGTGATGCAATATGTTTTTTATCAAATTTATGACGTTAAGTACACATTTTCGAAGATATTTGAATTGTAGGGCCAAAAATACAACTTCTTAAAATGATTCATACAAGAACTGCGTTTTTTATATACATGTCAGTACCATCGTCGACCCAAAATGCTAAAGATTTAACTAATCTATATTTGTATTAGTCGCAAAAAACAATCGTGAGCATTGCACCATGTTATCTTACCGAAAAAAATATTCATAATATAACATGAAACTTTAATTTCATATCTATTTCTGTTGTACTATATTGTAGACAAATGCATGTATTTTACTCCGAAACAGCTACAAAATCGTGTCTTAATAAATAAAAAATGCGATATTTTAACTGGCTTTAAAACATGAACAAAATAAATAATAATCGCCCTATTTGATTACAGAATTGACATTCTTTACAGTCAGTTGCACGTCTACAATCACACATACACACACACATCAAGTACATTACATATATGTGTGTTTGCAGTAGTTGGTAGTACTGGAACAGACATATAACTCCCGGAATGCTGCCGTCTCAGTGAACACAAACAATTTTTAATGTTCTGACGGTAGGGGCTTAGGGCCAGAGTACACTGTACTGAGCAAACTGATGCTATATTATATGTTCAGAGCATTTCCCTCCGGCGAGCAGACGTTAGTTGCTCTTTGATGTGGCGCATCCCTCCGGTGCGGTTGGTGCGCCTGTCATGCACACTCGTTGTCAGCAGACATCCACTACTGATAACGTTAGGTGTATATTACTTACGAGTTTTTGCTAGAGCTTCGCTTACGTGGTGTATCTTTGAAATACTTAGCTTAGCTTTCTAATAATAAAATAATTTTAGAATCGGTTTAGTAGTACCTGAGAGCCAAATAAACATACTTTACTTATGAGTATATTCAAAGACACACACTTTACTTATGAGTTCTTCTTTACTAAGCGCCTTCTCGGTCTTGAGGATACAAAAACTAATGCGTAACGTAAAGTGCTAAGTATGATTTTCAGCTTGATTAATTATATGCTCGCAAGGGCAAAACTCGCTTTGTGCGTGACGCTTAATACAACTAGCAAAGCAGAAATGTTATACTCCTCTATGAAATAAGCGGCGTGATGTTATAATGCATTTATATTGAAGTGAAAATTTCTTCAGGCGCGTTGAGCACTTCTTATCGTCACGCTTCCACGCTTTCCATTTTTGAATTATTTTAGAATATTAACAATGTCTCAGAAATGGTGCGTCCTACACAAAAAATAACGAAATTTTGACCCCCTTAATAACCCCGAAGAGAGTATCAGGAACTAGCATGCGACCCGCCACTTTTTGTTTTTTTTTTAAGTGTAGGCTTCTTTAGGCGCTTTGAGCACTTCTCGGGTGAACAAAAATCATGGAACTCGCGACATCGTCACCGAACGCTTTCCATTTTTGAATTATTTTTGGTTTATAATTTGGTTTATAAAGAAGTGTTTATGATCAAGGATTAAAGTTTTCACTTCTATCCCCAAAGACCCTATGCCCCAATTTTTTTTAAGCGTCAGTGTAGTTCACCGACAACACAAATTAAAATTTAATGAATTTTACATTACTAAACCCAAAAATATGGCTTTAAAAAAGTGTACAAACGTCGTCAGTTTATGAAATAATTAATTTATTACTGTATTTTGCTGCGAAACAAAATGACTCTCATATTTTAATTATATTATAAAATCGCTAAGTTATATTTGTAGGCAGTAGAAAATCTTACGACCATTTATGGAAGAAGCAAAGTGATAGTCAGGGGTGTATCATTACACTCACATTTATGTAGCAATTTGAGATCCCACGAAATTATGACATGCCTATTGTCGTCTGCTGGCTCTAATATCAGCCTCTATGCTATTGCTAAGAATTTTCTAAAAAAATCAGTTACACTAAGTCTTACACCATAAACTGAGATGTATTATTACTCTCCTATTACGCTAGTAAATTTTTAGATCACACAAATTAAGGACGAGCCTATTGGTGTCTACCGCTTACATTTCCAGAACTGCTGCTGAGAACTTTTTAACGGTAAAACAATACAATTACTCTTCTCGGTAAGAATGCAATTCGACTTCAGTTGAGAATATGTAGACAACTAAATTCGGTTTGTTAGAACTTATGAGTAAGTTTCACTCCAATCCGAAGGGACAGTAGCGTCTATTAGATACCCGTTCGTTCAGACTCGGTATGCTCGTTACCATTACTATTGATATACGAGTATGAGGCGGCCATTAAATGTGATTAAAGCAATTTATAAAGTTTATTCGGCCGCGATATAAATGATTAAAGCGTAAGTCGCGGCGGCGGCCCGCATCGGCTGCTCTCGGAGCAGATATCGACGGCACGCGCCACCCCCGCGCCTCTCACACCTCACCCTTTTAAGCCGGGTGATTGTTATATTAAATAGAGTTAACTGCCGCTAAAGGGTTGCGGCGCGTGGCGCGGCTCTCCCCCGCAGGCTGCGCGCGCGCACCCCCTCGCCTCCCGGCCTCGTCGACGAGATTTGTGCACGCGCCTGCTGCAACGATTTCGATTTCAATAACTATTGTATCATTTGTTGCTTAACTCTTTCTTTCTGCGAACCTTTGAATAAGTCTCGTGACGTTTAACGAAACATCAACAGCCTCCTGTGGCATCAGATTTCGTCGCCGATATGGCAAAGTTTATTTGTTAGTAATTTTGGTATCATGTAACATTTTATACCACGACATTTTTTAAGAATTTTATAAATCTCATTTCACAAGAGACATAATTTTAGAATTTATAGTAGATGTAGGTATTTTGAGGATCTTAGCATCTCGAAGCTGGCATTTGAAAACTTACAACAATTTTTTTTTTGTAAATCTCAGTTAATCTTAATTCTACGTGCCAGCAATTTGAATAATTACTTATATAATTATAAAATAATATTTTAGAGCAAAATGAGTGAGAAAAGTAATTATAAATAAATAACTATAAATATCAGAAGTAATAAGAATAATTAACATCAGAAAAATTAACTAAAATATAATAATAGATGTACTATTGAAATTTTGTATTTATTTGTGTATGATGTAAAATATAATATGGGTTATGAACCTGAAATAAATGAATTTTAATTAATTTAATTATTCCAAATTTTGTCAGTAAAGGTAAAAATATTGACTATATAAAAACGCTTCTCGATTAGCTAAACTAGTATAGATAGCTCTCTAAAGAATTAGCCATACTTAATTTAAAAATCATTTTGGTTTATGCATACGGCAGATTTGCTTAAATGTATACTTTAATTGACATGATTAGACTAGTTTTGTGATGAGTGATGAAGTCATCAAGACTTGTAGGCGTCAGCTTTAGATTGTCCCAAAACCAAACCACAAATGCTCTTTAATTTGATTTATGATAACGTTTAAAGATATCTTACGAAACCTTTAAAGTTCAGACTAACTAACAGTAGCTAAACGTAGAAATGTCATCCATTGCTTTAGATGTTATTGGCCTGAGATACTATAAATAATGATACTATAAAAGTAATATATACTAGGGATTGTATGAAGAAGAGTACACTGATTTCTACACGCACTTTAAATACAAAATATCATGTACAAAAGAAAAGTTATTACTCTTATTTTATACGCAACTCTCTCTAACGAATATTTCTGAGTAGATACGTGACAGATTTTGAAATCAAGTCAACGGACAAAAAGAAAAGCTAGACTACACTATCTACATATGTACTATACAAACGTTTGTCCGATACGGATTTGAATTTGGAAAAGTCATCGTAATGTATACGAATAATTGCACTATTGAGCCATTGATGCATAACTGCATACGATCACACAGATTGTACAGTCTAATATAGATACAAAGATTCATCAGACATGTCCTTGTACCACAAACTCTAGTATGTCAGACTCTTTCATATAAAGGTCAAGGCCGGGCGATGCGGTATGTAAAATTATGCAATTCTTTAGCAGGATAGCAGTGACATTTAAAAATTTAAACATTATGCACATGTGCTACTTACACTACTTATACAAGCCTAAGGCATAATCATTATTATTATAAAACGCTTTTAAAAAAAAATATCATTTGAATACTTGATTTTATCCCTCGTGTTCAACACGTTTTTATATGTGACCTATGAAGCATAAAAATAATATAAAAAGCTAATAATTGACGTGGCTTAGTATCTCCAGGGCCATTATTATTAAATGAGTATCATCGTAATATATAACATCATAGCGTACATAATGCGGGCGTCGCGCGTGCGAAACAAACTCATATATCACACCGGTTTAAATTAAAGCCGTCACGTTGTCGCGCCGCGAATAATTTACAGAATGTCGCGCGCCGATCATATATCACGCCGCGAGAGCGCCATATGCCTCAACCCTTCCGCGGCGCTCCCCGACCTCACGCGTACACAAATCAGTTCGTTTTTTAGCTCACGCTTTATCTCCATACGACGGTGGGTAAAAGGGTTGGGCCAATCGCAATCGCGCAAATCTACATACGACACATTTACATATGAACAGTGTATGTAAATCACGCGACACATGCGCGCCGCCCCGCGACACATCACATACCGACACGTGCCATCTACTTACTTGTTTGTGTATTATTGTTAGGTTTAAAATGTTAGTCAGTTAATATGCTATTTTTTAACATACTACTTTATTAGTCAACGTAAGAGCCATTATTGACGATTTACCTATTCAACCAGCGATTTTTAAATAGAAGTTAGTTTTAAACCTAATTAATACCAGCAACATTCGTTATATAAGAAATCTTTGAATAATAAAGAATAATTATTAAATATCAAACTACAATAATAGCGCTCCTTATAACACAGCGAAGTTTAAAGTAATTTTAGTTTGACCTGATATTCTTAAACTTTATCATTTATCGGTGCGTGTTTAAGATTTTACCTAAAACTGATTACTAAACGCGTATCAAATACTTAAATAAGTTTATGTCGTTGTAAAATTTTGTCACAAAATATCATAATTATAATTATAATTTTTTAGCAGCGCCTTTATAATCGAATGCGTATAATCGAATCGAACACCACAAACAAAACACAACTACATATTATTCAACAATTTAAAGAAAACCTTTAAAAACCCTTTTTTTAATAACCTATCTTCGGATTGTACATTTTATCAGAGACGGACATGGCGCTTCTGTCTAATTTCTATAGTAGATAAAACAATCGAAAGATAGGTTATTAATTTCGACCGTAAATCAGAACACATAGACGTATATCCAACGTTGTCCGTATATTACTGGCACGAGCTTGCTCCTACCATGGTTCATCACAAGATTCTCATTTCGCTCCACAGTTTATTTTAGTTGTAATAGCATTAATATGTAAAGCGAGATCACCCCTCTACTAGTGCGTGTGTGTGTGCGTTGTGACGTTAACTAGATGAGGCTGCGACCTCTCACCCGCTCGTAGTGCGCCGTCAAACGAGCTCCGCAATTGTAAATGCAAATAGTGAGCTAATCCAACATGGCTGAGCCCCGACCCCCAACCCTTACTGCTTCACAGGGATGCTCATTGTTTACATACATATTGATTAGTCGCAGTACTAACGCCCGCTTTAAAATTGTTCTTTGGGAGTACGGTTCCGATGAAGTTTAATAAAGTTACGATTTTATTAACCGATGTCTACCTCGGTGCCACAGTGCACGGCGTTAGTGAATGTGGCTGTTATGCTAAGGTTTTGAACCGGATTCACAGATAGGGACTGTATGTCAACTCAGTAAAAATTGGGATTTTGGAACTATAGACGCCAATAGCCAATTTTACGTTAGATCTTAAATCTCAGCTGGCATAATGGGGATGTAATTGATCTCTGCTTACCTCATTGGGAATATAACCGTAAAACTATATGTGTATTAGTTGCGAAACCAACGGGTACTATAGCATAATATAATTTGATTATTACCTTTGCAAATACAACAAATAATTTAGACAGAAGTACTAACACACGCATAGAAGCATCAGTGTGACTATAAACCTGTGTATATTATTTTTGACTTGCTATTTCATACACACATAAAGTTGTTGACACGCTCATAACATGAACACATTCTTCGCAGCGTGTGAAGTGCTTAACGTTTTATAGGAAACATGTTTAACAAAATAAATATGTTGTCCAATAAGTCCTCCCGGGCGCGCCCCTCTGTGTCCGGCACAAAGCACTCGGACCTCTCGGCCCCTCCGTCGCGTCTGAGGCGCAACCCTTCAACCTTCACCAAATCTTTAATTAAATATGAGTGAGGTAGCGAGGGTCGCGACACATAATAAAACTGCACAAATATAGAAATCACGGGTCATAAAAACCTTATAACAACAGTAAAACACGAGAGGGTTACATGCGGTGCTACGAGGTGCTACGACTCGTAGCGCTACGAGTTGGTGTCCGGCGGTCACTCGGCTACGTTATAGTGACGCAATATGTTGCTATTCTCTATTGTTGTGTAATAAACACTTAACTATAGACTGGCTTCGGTCTACAGGGGGCACGTGCACATAAGGTGTATCTACACATGCCGATATTCATATTTTTCATTTAGAAATTTGTATACGAATGTAGTCGGATGACGAAACTTAATAGTCACAAGGTAGCACTTGAAACGAGCGTCTGTACGATGCGGGTACTAAATAAACAAACAACTCCCAAAACAACATCGATGGAGTCCGTTACCGTTAAAGTAAACACATTTATTCAGTTTTAAAAGAAGTGGCTCTCCACAAAGGAGGCGAATTTCTTATTCAAAGTAGCAATATGTTGGCGCCTAAACAAACAGCGGCCACATTACGTAAATGCATTCTGCGATAGAGATGCATGAGAGAGGACGGTGAGAGGTGGAGTGTGCCCGCGCCGCCGGAGAATTAAACTTTCATCGAGAGCCGTGTTTGCGCACATTACCATCACAAAGAACCGCACCGCGACACATAGACCCGGCACTGGCTCCAACTCGCCACACGTACACAACTCTTACTAGACCAGCTTTAAAACCTACGTACTCTTTATATGCTATAGGTAGCTCAGTACATATGCTAGTGTATAGTAGAGTTAGTTTGCAATGCCGGTAGGGAACAATGCGCTGGTGGCATGTGTATACACTACTAACTCTGTGAAGGCGGTCGTCACTCGCATCACTTGCGATTCTATCCGATTCACATCAAACAGGAAGCAGCCCTTTCATCTGCTATCAATTCTCTCTCGGATCTATCGCTGACCCCGCACACTCGCCCCCGCACCGCTCTCAATGCTCTACTATGATTACTTCTTTTGTGACCGAAACTTCTTTGGCTATTAATATTTTCAAATTGTCATGTAACTGTTCAAACAATATCACAAGTACAAAAATGTTATTGAGACTAACAATGGATCCGATGATTAACACAATAACTGTAGAGTGGCGGTGCTTTGTCTCTCGGCCGACGTGGATGCTGCCCGCGATGTTAGAGATAGGCGACCGCGCTCCTATTATTTGTTCGATAATAACTCGGTAACGAGTCTCGGCACACGCTCCTCCACCGGAGCCTGCCGTTTTTCAATCGAACCCGATATCGGAATTCGCGCATCGGTTAGCCGAACCCGTCGCTCCCCTTTCCTAAAAAAATTAAACAGCTTTTAAACGCGCATCGCGCTCGATCCGTTCGGCGAAAGCGAAAAAAATTCATCTCAGGTAATCGAAATAATGGCGATAGGTCGCGCGAAAAAAATTCACTAAGGGCGGAAAAGAAACGGATTCGTACAAAAAAGTTCAAAATTTTAATTCGACGGTTGAGGGTTGAGCGGGGTGCGGGTCGTGGGGCGCGGGGCGCGGGGTGGCGCGGAGGCTCGCGGCGCACACAGCCGCCACTCACAGTCGCACACCGTGCGTCGCGCCGCGCGCTCACATCGCTCCGCGCTCCACTCGCGCACACATTCTCGCGCTCGTGCACACATACACACACAACATGGTCCTGTCGGCGTGCGTCCGCGCAGACACGCGCGCCTACTGCTCTGCTGCCTACCGTGAGTACCTCACTGATCTGCTCTCTCACTGAAACTGTTTATGGTGAACCGTGACTCTTATTGTGATTTGTGCGATCTTGTGTATACTGTCATCAATATTGTTATTTATTTGTTTCTGTGCCCTATTGTTTTGATACAATTTTTTTTTTTAGGAATGGTAATTGTGACTCATCTTATTTATATTATTGAATGACTATAAACTTAATATTTTTATATTAAATCATACTCATAATAGATATATTACAGTTTTAAATGACCTTATATAAATTTCATTATGTCGACTAATTCTTATGCAATAAATTCAAGTGTTACATACTGCAATATTTTAATGATAACACGATCTCTAAAACACAGCTATTGTGTCTATATCTAAATACAACAATAACTAATAATATAGAACACAAACATATCTTAATTTATTAGTAAACTATTAATTATACTTTGTATATTAATCGATTAGTTAAACGTATTTGTTAAATGGATTAATAGAAAACAATTATAATATAATCTTTGATTTATCAAATTTAATGTTATGTAATTAAGCTAATTAATTATAAATGATAACTAAATTCCATTCGCGCATACATACGTAAAATTATATAGCTATAGTGCCTACGTCAGGTTAATTCCATATACTTACAAAAATTCACTTGGATGATGATCTTTTAAATATAAACACCTTCTATTATACAAATAATGTATTCCTCGACTTTTTAAGGCACTATATTAAAATTATATAACTAGAGCGTTTATATGTTTGAACACGGCAATGTTATGGGCGGCCAATGTAATATGAAAAATATTTTAAAAACGATATTTCTATACTTTAAAACTATACTACCAAAGGAGCGGAACAGCAACTTTAAACGTCATTCAACTAATTGAAAGTGTAAGGAAAACTAGTAGTTAATCTAAGATTTGCTCACGCCCACTTGTGGGTCGTTCAACATAATTATGCAAGTCTAGTCTTGCTTTCTTTCTTACTTCATATTAACGTCAATATTGTAAAGCTATTTAACATAATATAATTAGTCTTCACTGAGCATTTTGTTAACATCTCACAAGATTGAATCATTGTGAAATCATTTCAATTTCATTTAATGCTATCAAATAATTGTGTTTTGTAATTATGCAATGGTTTTCTATCTTCTCAGCTATACTGCACTTTAATTATAATATTAGACACACATCAATAAATAATAAAAATCAATCTAAATATGTATGTATGTACCAATAAATTAAAAAACACTTCAAAAATTTTTAAAGTACTTACTTAATCGTGTTAGGTCGGGATACCATTTTAAAATCCATTCCAAATCAATTTATACTCTAAAGAGTTTTTTAGTGTAATCTTACTAACAATAATGATAATCAGCCAATTAATAACAAGTTGTCTTAAGCACACAAGTATATATCTAATAGTTACTAATAGTTTGACCAACTCTATCACGTAACAACGAAATACGTCACAATAACATTAAAACTCACGTGAGGCATAAACATCGATGTTTCTGTTGCGTCACATACTAATTACTGAAGTTATTACACGTTGCTTTCTGTACTTATAAGAAATTTAATGGCGGACATGTATACCTTATAAATTTAAATTATATATTATGAATAACATATAATTATGTTTACGAGGTGTATCGGCTCGCGAAGAGCAACGCGCGCGGTAACTTCGCCGAGCAACGTCGCCGCCAAACCAACCGTACCAACTATTATTTAATCATGTGTCGCAAAAAACACACAACTGCCACTTTTTACAAATCAGGAATATCTATATTTGAGACACCTCCGCATTTCGTGTGTGCGAGTGCACCCTTTTCACTGGAGACTGACAAAAAACTTTGATGACGTCTCAATGCATTCGTCTAGTTTTTTACACGATATATTTTTTATCGTACGACTGAATACATCTTTATAAATTCGCGTATATTTAAATAAATGAACATTTGTGTCGACGCAAATCCTTTTTGATCCGCGCGAACAGATTGTGCGCGGATTATCCGCGGGCGGCGGCGGCAGGTAGCGCCCGGCCTTGTTCCCACGCACACCTACACTTATCATAGTTCACATTGGCGCAATACATGGAAGTTTCATACAAGTATTTTTTATTAATAGATATGTAGCTTTTATCTTTTTCTTTCAATAACGCGTAGCACCTACGTAGCACATGCGTAGAGCTGTAGTAGCTCTTTTGTATCCTCATCAATTCTTTATATATCTCGAAGTATGTTATTGTTTCTACAAGGTTACAATTCTACATAACTAAGACGTAAATTTCTTGCTAGCAGTCGGGTGTTGTATAGCGAGTAAGCCGAGTGACATGAAGTTGTGTTTAATCCGAGGGTTAATAAGCATTACATGTAACTTGATGATCCTTGGTATCACTGTTGGCTTCGTGATTACCTCGCTATGAGGCACCCGTGACGGAGGCGACACTCGCATGCGTTATCCTATTTATTAGTATTAATTCGGCTATCCGCTAATAAGATAATCTATTTAATTCCGTGCTGATGTTACGATTTCCCTAAGCATTTTGTACGTTTATTGTAGGTGAATAAACTCTATCCTTTACACGAATAGATACGACTGGTGATTTTCTTATAGTTAAAGACGTTATGCCGTGGTTTTCTTTTCACCTCTCTGGTAGAAGGGGGTGGGGGGGTACCTTTTGGAAAGGTATCCTTAAAGTAATGGTCTTCACGGTCCATCCCAATGGACCGGTCATTATATAAACCGGATCATTAAAGTATTAGTTTAATGACCCAATCTTCTTCAAACGATACGCATGTTACGTAAAGCAAACGCGTATTCTAATCAATGAAAAGATACTTGTTTATTTAGAAAATTATTTGATGTTTACTTTTTTTTCAAGTGAATATGTATTTTATTTAGTAAATCGCGGTTGAATATATGTTTACATTAAAAAACGAGTCTAGTTTTTATCTCTTCAGCGACAGTAATTGTTTTTCAGCAGATAATAAATTAAGGAAAAACAGTACTAAATTAAGTCGCAGAATAGAAGCCGATTTTTAAAGTCTAGATAACCCTTACACCAAACTACTGAGTCCCTAAAACAAACTATGAAAGGCTTTTAATAGTTTTTGTTTAGGCATTCTATTAAGTTTGATAATTAAGTATGCTATAAATACTATTATTAAAGCTTAAATTCAAACGCACAACCGCCATGTGTAACGCAATTTTAGGATTAAATTGAGTTGGATTACATGTAGTACCGTAAATTATCTCCGATTAGGCATAGCTATTTCTTCTCCCTAGCCTTTATTACTCCCAAGTCACTTGGGGTCGGCTTTCTAGTCTAACCGGATTTGACTGGGATATCAGTTTTTACCCGGAGCGACTGCCATCTGACCTCCGCAACCCGAATGCTAACGATACCCTAAGGCTAGACAAGTGACAGGATAGTAGAGGGCACTGACTTCCCAATAACGACTACCATAGATGTTCATGGCAGCCAGGACCAACGGCTTTACGTACTCTCCGCGGCACGGAGCAGGCGATAATTGTCAATCAATACGCAAATAATTTTGAAGTCATATAACTTCCGAATGTCAGAGGTGCGCGACGTGGATTCGAACCCGAGCATTACATTCAGCATTCCAGTCTGTTGCTCTCCCCACTACACTATCTAATTATGTTAGTTTTAGCAGATTGATGAACGAAGTGATGTATCGCCATACACAGATAAGTCCTTAGAGGTTTTCGTGTATGGCTATGTCATTGTTTTAAACACTGAGTGTATTGGAAATTTAAATAAACTGCACACTGATTTGATGTCTATCATATAGCGTTTTCATGATATGAATCAAAAATATTTACTTTTGTAAAGAATAATATACTGTTAAATCTGTCTCGGTGACGCCTCGTTAGTAAATGCGATTGCTGTGCATAAGATTCGATTCCAGAGATGGGCAATTGCGTTTTTGTTTCAAGGTAATAAAGTAGCACGGAGTCTAGAACTCTACTCGATATACGGCAAAATTTCTTTTTTATTAACATCAGCCCTGTATTAAAGTGTCCACTGCTGGGCACGGGCCTCTTCTCAGTGTGAGAATATATTCATGGTTTTGGTACATAAAACAATAAACGGCGAAATGTATTGTAATACAGCTCCGCCTATTCTTACAGGAATATAGGCATAAGAGATACGGTTTTTATCGGCTGGTTGGTTTTATTACAAAATAAAGACATTTGCGTCATATCAACGTATAAAAAACATCATAAACTTTTAAAATATAAATGATACATTTTAATTTGTGTATGTATATTTAATTATTTAAGCAGATTATTTACCGAGTGAGTTCAGTGCTTCATGTGTCAGAGAAACGCACGTGTAATTAAGCCACAATTTTGACACGTCTACACATTGTACATAATACACGTGTAGACATTGTAGCTCAATCGTTATTGTATTCTTTATTGTTATTATTTGGTACTTATAACATAAAGTTTATTTAAAATACCCGGTGTTAAAACTGTGTCATAGTGTATATTAAGTAATGTCTATTCCCTTGTAATTTATCTCTATATATGTATAAAAATTTCAAATTTCGCAACTCATCTTTATGTTTAAAAAAATAAGGTTCTGCATATTTGTGTCTGCAGGACTCGAAAAGTAGGTGATGGATTGAGTTGCAATTGTTACATAATGTTGTATTTTTAATTTTTTATATAAGCCTGTCTTTATATACCTACTTTTCATCCCGAAGCTTTTTCGGAAACGGGAAATCAAAAACATTAACCTAAACTACTGCAATACGCGGCTGGGTTTAGTTAATTTTTTTTTAAACACGTAGCATATTAGCTTTACTTTTTTTTATTTATTTGATGGTAGATTAGCCTGTTTTCTATTTGTCAGTAAGCAATAACCGCCGCCCAGAGACATTGTTATGTTCCTAAATCATTTGTTTTACAACCGGTACGGTTAACTTCTTACTAAAAAAAATTATTACTACTTGATAAGTAAACTGCCTCCCCTTCAGCGATATGAGCGTGAATGTCCCTGAAAAGGTAGGCAAATGTGTATTACTCCTATATTTCACCAACTACTATTTTATAACACATGTGACATACGAGGACCCCTTTACTGTCTACCAGAACCAGTACCTCTCTCCTTACTGAAAATTTCGTAACACAAAAAAAACCGATAACGCTTTGCCCGATCCGGGAATCGCAATGCGTATGCATTTGAACCAATGATATTAGTGTTGAATTTCTTAACTTTGCCAACCGGACCATTCATAATTATAGTACGTATGCTGTAAATAATCCTTTTTTTTGTATATGATTTATATTTTAAGTTTTATAAACATTACTGATTCACAAAATAGCAACAGCAACCGTATACCTCCCATCATATGCTCCTAATTATAATTAAAGTTATCAATTAGCATCTCAGAATGTAATGAATGGTGTTATAATAATTAATAATTAAATGCTAATTATATTTTTTTATGATTAGCATCTGGTCACAGGCGGGCGAGCCCGCGGCCGCTCTACATAATATTGTAATGTTAACATAGTCGTGTGTATTGTTACAGAGGAGTCTGGCGAGCTCATCAAGTCGCCGTCGCCGCCGCCAAGCCACGGTCAGTACACACTTTTATAGCTATATTTCACTATATTAGTTATCTATATAAATAAAAATCAATTGTCACATGTATGACGGAGCATCACTTAAGAACGGCTCGACCGATTCGGCTGTTTTTTTTTGTTGTGTTTGTAATTGTCAAGACAAGGTATGAACGCAAATATGCAAAAAATCAGCGGGAAATGTCGATAATTTAAATTGTATTCTCATATGGAAATTTTATTGCGTTTGGATATCGAATTTAATCACTATGTATTGTATTTTTGTATAGATTGACAGGACAACGACTGTCGGGTCAACTAGTATAATAATAACTCTCGAAAAGCCTCTTTACGTTGCGCGTTGAACCAATGTCTCAGTGTAAGCTTTCCAAGGCCGGAATTGTTTTTATTGTAATAAAAACAATTACGGCATTTTTTAGCAGCGATATTTTAGTGGGAAACCGTTGGACTGCCACGCAGAGGTCACGAGTTCAGACCCAAGGACCCATCTCTGACTTTTCGAAGTTAAATGCGTATGAAATAGTTGATTATCGCTTGCTTTAACGGCGAAGGAAAACATCTTGAGGAAACCTGCATGTCTGAGAGTTCTTCATAATGTTCTCGAAGACATGTGAAGTCTGCCAACCCACATTAGGCCAGCGTGGTGGACTACGGCCTAACCCTTCTCATAGTGAGAAGAGGCCCGTGCCCAGCAGTGGGACAGTTTAATATAAGGCCGAAAAAAAAATGTTAAAGAATACCTGTGATAAGAAATGATAATAATTTCGTTTATTTGCGTAAAATACCTACGTATTAGAGTTGGTAGATAAAATATATTTTAACTTTTATCAACAAACATTGTCATTTTATAGTTAACACTTATTAATTGCCAAGGTCGTTGTCTCGTGTCAACATTGGAATTGACTGACAGATTATTACGTCACAGGTTTAGCTGTCTGGATGGCCAGCATTATTGTGTTATTCTGTGATATTCTTAGTCCACGGCATTTGGAATTGTGGTCGGTATAGATTCGTCCTCTATGACGTGGGAGCTAAGATGCGAAATATGGGTGCAATACACCTATGTCTGGTATAGGTGTGAGGCTATCTAAGTATTATATTATCAGTAGCAACACAGAGTTCCCCAGTATACAACAATAAGCAGGCCAGCGAGGAATAAAAAAAATATAGGTACGTGTGAGTGTCTCTATCAATGTGTGAGTGCTATAAAAACATGTAAAAGTGGGTGTTGCAAAAATTTACATGACATTTAAAATTAAAACATTTATTTTCAACTAGATTTTACCCTGCGGCTTCGCTCGCGTTTTAGGTTAGGTCAGATTAAGTTAGTAGGTAACAGTCCTTATTTTTAGATATCTATCCTATATCCCTTTAAATACCCCTGCCATCGTGTATGCGGAATTTCATGATGATCGGTACAGTAGTTAGGCGTGAAAGCCTAACAAACAACCAAACAAACTTACATTCGCATTTATAATATTAATTAGGATTTTAAAATTGACCTGCCATTTTCACGCACCCTTTGACATGTATTAGTCCCATAACAAACAACAGATACTTTGTTGCATTCGTGACTTAGAAGAGTATAACAATATTATTCGGTCCGTCGACGGTACCTACCTACCGTCCGACGGGCACGAAGATATGAGCGCTTCCATGTAGGTACGCACTGCTGATGTTATCTCCGACGGTCTTAATTATTTTATTGTAATTATATCATTAGCATTTGTTCAACATGATGTGCGCGAGGTGCTCTGACCACCTCTTCCCTACAAAGTTACAAGTCAGAGCTCTCTTTCCTTTTATTTTTATAAATATTTTGCCTTAATTTCGGTACAAAATATAACATGGTTTAATTACGATTGTAATACATTTGATTACTAAACAAAACAGTATATTTTGTTGCTTATTAAACATATTGTTTAATGTTTGCCCAAGTTACTTTGGGATGTTAACTGTTTTAAAGAATTCTGGGTTTTTTTTATATTTACTAATATTTTTGTTAACCCTAGCTATGCTAAAATGTACTTATTAGGAGTGGGTTCACGTCTAGTGCTATGACTAGGATCCCAACCTTCTTGATCGCAAAACCAATGCCTTATCTATTGGGCTACCACTGCCTAATAAAACTATCTTTAAATCTTTTTTTATTGCTCCTCAACCCTCCCGTACAAACAAACTCAACTACTTTATAATATAAGTGTAAACGATACATGTATATAAATCAAAACATTTACAACAATAAGTCCCCAATGCAAGTGTTCACTTTCTAATGGTGTTCAGCACCGCACATTCACCCCACCTGTCTTCTCAAAAGTAAGGAAAGGATTGATCCCTTTCGCCGCACGCGCACTATACAAAACGCGCACACCTTCAACTCACCCCTTCACTGTAAGAAGCTGCGCGCACGCACGCGACACGCACAACCCTTTATCCCTTACACAAGACGAACGTGATTACATTGTTATTATACCAACATGTACGTCTTTAGTACTCCGGCGCCGGTCTATATTTATTTGCCATTATTTATGAACTACTATTGTATTGTTACCGATAGGGTCTTATATTAGAAGACTTCGTGAAATCTTTTGTGAAACGGTTAAACAAGCACCCCCCAAATCCGTGTAATAAGTGCTTACGAGATTTATTCTTTTTGCGTAACAATAATGTACAATTTGTGTCAATTATAACAAAAAAAAGAAGTCAATTAATCAATTTGCTTATTTTCTTATAATGTATTATATAATATATCTTCTATATACCCCAACCCAGTTAAAATTGACACGTTATTTTTATTTGTTAATGTCCATGCTAATTACGCAAGCACTAACAACATCCGTTGTCTGTACAAAATCATTTTTCAGGCACATTTAACGATTACATATATTACTACTTAAAACTAATACTTATACTCTATGAAAATCTAAAAGTGTTAGTACATACTTCTTTCGCAATACCAATGACAGAAAACCACAACAAAATGTGTTTAGCCATTGTGGAGATTACCATGCACTAACGGTCAGACAAGCAAACAAAAAGCTTATATATGACTATATTATATGTATATAATCAAAGTCAAATATTATTTATTCATTTACGTCACAACATAACACTAATGAATGTCAAAGTATATTGGTTCGTTAGTTGACTGAAGTTACATTTGTTAGTTGTTGGGTTCAGGCACTCTATAACAACTCAACCAAGACATACAATAGTGGGTTCCTATATCACATACTAACTAACGTATTTGTTTATTCACTATAACAATCCATATATACTCGGACCGGGACGCCTCGTAGAGTTCACATGTGGACGATAAAACACAATTCACTGTATTTGGTATCGGTTTTGAACTTACTTATAAGGCTCTTTTGTCCTGACCTATGTAATAATGACTGCACCTACGGCTTCTTTATAGTCTATTAGAAATATAGATTATTGCGTGTTACTAGAAAATACTACTAATAATTTAAACACATCGAGTTATAATAATAAAAGTTATGCGCCTACTCCGTCCGAACGAAGGTTAATGAGTTTTGTCTTATATGTGTTCGAAATGGTTAAAATCAAACACTGACTAAAAAAGGAATAAAGAAACAGTTTTGTGCAAAATGTATTGCCATGATGACCCTTCTCCGTTATGTCCCGTCGAGAGTTGCCGATCATCACACGGGATAAAAAATTATGAGAATTGCCATGAATGTGTGTTTTGTGTCACTTATTTCAATCTCTCATCATAATGCAAACATTATTCCTAATGCAGGAGATGGCGTTTAATCATAAAAATTTCATATATACAGATGGTTCCCCAGATATACACACCATGACTAGGTAATTTTGCAAATCCGACGATTTCACATTTAAAATTTGATTAAATGAAAGCACACTAATTAAAATGTTAAATACAGTTTGCTTTTAAATTTCTCTTTGTAGCATGTTTGTCATAAGATAAATTAAAAACAGCTTAATTAAAAAGTGTTTAGATATTATGAAGGGCGCCATCGAAATATATATATTAGGTACGAATATTCATTCAATGTATTAATTACTATATGCCGCCGTGCATAAAAATTAGGCAGAATGCTTTACAAACAGTCTATATAAATTATAATTATGTATTTATTTATTTATTTGGACATCCAGTAGTTGTAACATTATTTCTACGTAACTAAATAACACTATTAAAAACGGCTAACGTAACTAAAAATTATATTGTGTAACTTAAAATTTAACTTACGTTTCCTGAAATCGCGGGCTTTCATACAAGTTATAAAACTCATTGAATTGATAAAAATATAACTTCGATCAATAAAGTTTCTTCTATCCGTTACACGGCATTCGATGTATCAATGACAAATGGAAATCATCAGAACGATCAACCAAATACATACCTAGATATAGATTTAATATATGTTTGTAGGTATAACCAGTAAAATATTATATAACAAAAATAAAAAAATAAAGAATAATACCTAAAAATAAACCTCTCTAAAGCCACGTCCTGGACGCCAGCGGGCGGGGCGCGCGGTTTGCGCGGTGTACGTGGTCCGTTCACAACGCCCGCACCGCTGTTGTCGAGAACAGCTTCACAAAAATCTATGAACTTTGATCAAGACGCGCGTGCCGTCGCCCGCGCCGCTCGCACCGCCCGCCAGCGTCCAGGACGAGGCCTAATAGGCGTTATAGAATTGCTCCGCATCACAGTCAACTGGTAGTGTCCAGAAGACTGACAGCATTGCCACGTTGAACAGCAATGCTTATTCTTATTTACAACTAGCATTTGCTCGCGGCTTCGCTTGCGTAAAAGTAGGTTACGTTATGTTAGTAACTGTACTTCTTTTTAAATAAAATATAGCCTATGCTACTCGTTGTTAGTATAGCTTCCTAATGGTGAACATTTTTAAAATCATTACAAACAAACATAAAATAAAATGTTCCTCTTTGTAATATTAGTATAGACTTCTCGCAAACGAAATGCAAGCTACATACAACAGAATCGTTTGTGTAAAAGCTGACGTAACATTTGGTCCATATCAAACAAATCCGATTTGTATTAGTATGTAAATCAGTGGAGCCGGGAGGCGGCGACCTGTCGTTCAGATGACGTATGGCGCTCGGCGACGCATTCACATGCAATATCCGTCGCTCACTGCCTCCTCCCGCCCCCTACACCGCACATACATCATACCCAACACATAATGACCTGTTAATATTGTCACTTTAGATGCTCTACGTCGAGATACAGACGTACATACATACAGTTTACCTGTATATCTTCAACGGGTTATTCTGAGACGACGCGACGCTTACTAGATTTAGGTTTTCGATCGCCATGTATCAAGCGTTGTCTCCAACTTCGTGTTGCTATTGAGTATGCTTGGCGGTATGACTGCTAAATAATCAGTTAGTAAGAACTAGTTGGTACATGGTATAACTTTGTTCAAACTGTTTATATAGAGATACTAGATTTTGCCCGTGGCTTCGCTCTCGGTAAGCTAAATTTTGTCAATAAATTGCTAACGGGAACAGTTATTTTTTTCTGGATGAAAGGTACCCTATGTTCTTTCCTGTACCCCAACGTGCATGTGAAATATCAGAATGATCGAATGAATAGTTACGGCGTGAAAGCGTAAAAAACAAACAAACTCACATTCGCATTTAAATATTAGGATGACGAGAAACAACGCTTCGTTTGTACATAGACAATCGTAGAGCTTTGACTTAATTCTTAAAATACACCATTACTTATATGTAAATTAAACTGTTGCTAGCTGACGAAAATCTGCAATTGAGTTTGTTGTCTGCAGATGGCTCGGCGAGCGGCGAGGGCGAGATCAGCGGAGACGAGCGACCGCCATCCCCCCCACGCGCGCCCTCCGCTCCATTGCCTCACCCCGCGCATCCCTCGCATCCTGCGCACCCCTCACATCCCGCAGCCAGTGCTGCTGCTGCCACAGCCGCAGTCTTTGTAAGTATACCCTTAGACATCTCAACTCTAAACAAAGAACTTCTTCTATACCTAACTGTTGTGTATCTAGGAATGAAGTTTCAGACCAGCAACGGATCAAAGGCAGATATTTGATGTAATTGTTCATGTTTATTTGACAGAATGCGGCGGGCGCCGGTAATGCGCTGGCGCAACTGCAGCACTTGCTGCTCACTCAGCATGGGGCGCACTCCCTCCTGCTGCACACACAGGTATAGACCCCTATCGCGGTGCTAACTTACTCCGAACGCGGAGAAACGCAGCGATTTATTTTTTGCAAGATCGGCGATGCACTCATATTTGTTATAAAGGCATTCATAATTTTCGGTAGTCGCTTATTTTAATGATTCAGTAGTATAAAACAATCTAGAGCATTCCTTCAAACTTCCTGTGCAACCGACTGCCACTATCGTCTATGGATCGCTTGGTAATGATGACATCGTTTACATTTCAGGTCCAGCAGGCCGTGGCGCAGGCGGCAGCGCAACAGTTACAACAGCTCCAAGCTCGAGCCGGAGCCGTCCCTCCCCCTACCACCGGTAAATGAAGGCTTTTGATTCAGATTTACTGCATTTTTTAATCTTTATTAGTCACAAGACTGACTGCATGATGTTCTTTGCATAGAAGGTCGGTCACCGTCACCGCGGCGGACGCCTCCAGGTGCAGGCGCTTTCTTGACCCCGCTCACGCCGGGCTCGGGGCGCGCGCGCTCACCGCTTCACACACATACGCATACACCGCTGCACGCGCACGCACACAAGCCGCGTGCGCTCGAGCCCACCGCTGATGATACTGCGGACCTCGAGGAGTTAGAACACTTCGCCAAAACGTTCAAGCAGCGCCGCATTAAACTCGGTAAGTTGATTTAATTATGTTGATCTCAACCAGTGATAGTTTCTATTGTCTAAATACGAAGCAGGTTACTAAGTGGCGTTTTATGCTTTGCAGGCTTCACCCAGGGCGACGTAGGACTCGCAATGGGCAAATTATACGGAAACGACTTCTCGCAGACGACGATATCGCGGTTCGAAGCGCTCAACTTAAGCTTCAAAAACATGTGCAAGCTGAAGCCACTGCTGCAGAAGTGGCTAGAAGACGCGGACTCGTCACTGGCGGGCGGCGGCGGCGGCGCGGGGGGCGGCGCTGCGCTGGGCGCGGGGCTGGCCGAGGCCGTGGGGCGCCGCCGCAAAAAGCGCACGTCTATCGAGTCGGGCGTGCGCGTAGCACTCGAGAAGTCCTTCCTGCACAACCCCAAGCCCACCTCCGAAGAGATCGCGGCGCTCGCCGACGCGCTCTGCATGGAGAAGGAGGTGGTGCGCGTGTGGTTCTGCAACCGCCGCCAGAAGGTGAGGCTCGTGGCCGCGAGCTACTACCCGGTGCCGGTCCAGCTCGGGACTGACCGCAACTGTCTGTTGTTGCAGGAGAAGCGCATCAACCCGCCGGCGGGCGAGAGCGGCGCGGCGGGCGCGGGCGCGGGCGTGGGCGTGCACCTGGGCGCGCACGGGCACCCGCACGCGCACGCGCTGCCGCCGCACGCGCACGCACACGCGCACGCGCTGCACGCGGCGGCGCTGCAGCCGCTGGCGCTGCTGGCGCGCGCGCCGCCGCGCGACTGACGCGGGGGGCGCGCGCTCCCGCTGCTCACACATATCCTCTCGTTGTAAATAGTGACGGTACTGTACAGACTAGTTGGTTAGCGTGTATATAGATGTATGTGCGTGCGAGCCGCGCCCGTCTTAGTCTAAGTTTATATATTATTATGTGAATTTTATTTATGTCCGGCGAGCGAGGCGCTTGCGCCTGCGCCTGCGCTGTACAGAGCTCATATCAGTTAGCGCACCACGCGACGCGTATGTAAGGTGGATGTGTAGAAAACTATCTATATGTTACAATAAAACATGATAGACATTATTCTGCGTTTTATTTACACTCTATTAAAACATGTTCCTATTAGTAATCACGTTGTGAAAATACTTGTTATATGGTAACTTGTGCTTGTTTGACTATCCTTCCTTTACTGTAAGCGACAAAACGAAGCAACACTGATTAATAATAGACAAGTTCAAGGACTGAACTGAAAATATAATACAATATAATATAATATTCTACCACATACACACAACACCATCTAGCCCTAACTAAGCAGAGCTTGTACTATGGGTACTAGACAAAGGATAAACATACATATATACTTTTTTTTTGTAAGTACATACATATTATACATAGAAACACCCAGACCAAGATAAACATCCATGTTCATGCACACAAATGTTTGACTTGTGCGGGAATCGAACCCGCGACATCAGGCGTGGCAGTCGGTTACAATAACCACTACGCCATCGAGGCTGGAAAATTAACCTATTGAGTGGCAGCGACACACCGGCGGCCATACACAATGTTTTTTAAGTATTATTATTGACTGGCTTTCTTAAAATTGACAGGGTAAATACATGAGATCGCAGTAAAATATTCAATTCAATACAAGCAATAACTGTTCATTAGGTGGGAGCTACAGAACGAAAATGTGCAAATACTTGATCAATTAGATATCCTTTATGCTCGACTTATAAACTAAACTAAATTAAACTCATGCCAATATATCCCCGAAAAGATGTTTACACCCACATTGCGCTGCTAGGTTTTAAGGTCTCACACCATAGGAAGCATGCGATGCCAGATTCCTTGCCACTGTAGAGAATTGCCTAACAGAGAAACCCAATAATAATTACCACGACTTCGGAATTGAATCCAAAACATTGCATTCACAATTGCTGCGCTACCAAAGCAGTTAAGTGTTGAAATTTACATATCTGTAAAATCCTAGCAAAGTAATTATACCATTGAAATTAAATTACTATATACGGATTTTATCGCGTTGTTTATTTGACACTTTATTACAAAATTTGGAAAAACTGCAAACTTTACTAATTTTTTAAGCTAATTAAATTAATGAAATATTTAATTAGCTTAAAAAATTAGTAAAGTTTGCAGTTTTTCCAAATTTTGTAATAAAGTGTCAAATAAACAACGCGATAAAATCCGTATATAGTAATTTAATTTCAATAAATAACATTCGCGTAAACAGAAGACAATATTATGTAATTATACCAATTACGTATTTAAAGAAAATAGTTAAGAAAGAAAGCAATGATAGGACAATTATTAGAAACAGTCTCGGATAAAAGAACAGCTGTGTATACGGCCTGTTACATGATAATATCAGTCCTGTATGAAACTGTTGCACTGCTGGGCACGGGCCTTTTCTCAGTATGAGAAGAATTAAGCCATAGTCTACCACGTTGGCGCAGTGCGGGTAGGCAGACTTCACATAATATCTTCGAGACAATATGGAGAACGCCTAGACACGCAGGTTTCCTCACGATGTTTTCCTTCACCGTTAAAGCAAGTGATAATAATAAACTATTCAACCCGAACAGTCAGTGGTGCATGCCTTAGGATCGAATTCGATAGCTCTGCAATCCAACCCTCTCCTACTAGGCTATCGCTGTTGCAGCATATACCAAGCTTCAATTAAATCTCTATCGTCAACTAACTTATTGCTTTAGATAGACTTTTATAACAACAAAAAGAATCATAGTTATAGCACGGATATAAAGTTACATAAAATTGTTGCAAGCTGTCTGCGGTATTATGTATTTAATCTATTCAACCATTGTAGGTTAAAGGGAGAACTGTTTCGAGAGTCTACTGATAACTGGTACTATAGGTAAGTTTAACACTTACGAAAAGATCGTTCCTGAGAGCTCGGTTTCAATACCTGGGTCGAAAAGAATTGGGTTTACCGGGAACGAACACCGCCTTACAGGACGATGTCTATAAGAGTAGATACCTAATCAAACTACTTAACTGCCACGATGGCGAAGCTGTAGTGTGTGCAACTCCTGTGCTTGAGGTCGGGTTCGAATCCCGAATTGAGCAGTTTTATTGGACTCTGTTATTGTGCCATGAAAACAGTCAGATACTGTGCCCAGTAAGCGGCAACAGACACCCTATTGGAACTTAAAAACATAGCTAGCTTAATGTGGTGTTAGTATGTCTGGGGATATAGGCGTAAGATTTTTTATGTAAGTCAAAGCATTCGAAAACCTTTCGTACGCTAACTTAACACAAGAAAATAGTTTTCTTTATTTTATACTAGTTTTCACCCGCGGCTTCGCTCGCGTAAATGTAGGTTAGGTTAGGTTTGCAACAGTTCTTTTTTCTGGATGAAAGGTACCCTACGTCCTATTCTGTATCCGTGACAACGTGTATGCAAAATTTCATGTTGATCGGTTGAGTAGTTAAGGCGTGAAAGCGTAACAAACAAACAAACTCATTTTCGCATTTATAATATTAGTAAGGATTAGAAATTTAACTGCCTCTAGAATAATTGCTGCATCGCGGAGTACTATACATATATTCAAAGAACACCCAGACTGGAAACAATAATTTGTTGATCACACATTTTTGTCCCGTGTGGTATCAAACCCACAAAACTCGGTGCAGTGGCAGTGGCGAGGCGACCAGTTTAACCACTAAGCCATCCACTCATAACATTATGTACATTTACAAGTAGGTATGTTTATAAAAGCGCTAACAACGTTTACTTTGAAAAGTTCTGTGTCTAGACTAAGACTAAGAGAGGAATCAATGAAACGAAAGGCCAGGTTAGGAGTACCATTTTTAATGTGTGGGATTGTCGATTTCGCATCCCTCTCTGCAGGAAAACAGTAGCAGAGAGGGTGTGCTGGGCTCACCCGGGGAAAGATGGAAAGTTGTCCTACCGTCTAAACATACCAAAGTGTACCTATACCCACCTTGAAAGGTGGATGTGTCGCCGAAACTAAATCTACATCAGCGACCCACCCAGCAGTGCCCAACGCAGACAAGAAATGCCTGAGGGCGACGACTCCTGGGCGACGCCCCGGCACGACAGAGGGCGTTGCTCCGACTCAATGGACTGCGGACGGAAAATCCCCATTTAAGAATTACGGTATTCTTGAACGAGGATCTCCGGTCCGCAACAACCAACAAGCGTACATAACAAACATAATGTGACGAGACGAGTGAATGAATCAAGAGGGATGTAGCCAGGATCGGAGCACGTAGGAATCCGTGGTATCTGCTTACCCCTCCAGGAAACAGGCACGAGTATACCTATTGTGTGTAGACCATTTTTCTACTTGTTTTTTTGGTAGGTAAACAAACAAACTCTATAATATTCAGTTACTGCTTTCAGACTTCATTCGTTACCTAATAAAAAAAAAACAGTAGGTACATAGAAATGGGTCTCTACTTCCTATGTATTTTTTTTAGCTTTAACAACACAACTATCGTGTCTAGCTACCAGTCTGCAATTTTTTTTTATTTTTTAATTAAGTTTACAAGCAATTTAGGTTTCAAATTACTAGTAATCTTGTTAACCCCTCCAGCAAAGCTAAAATGGATGTATTAGGAATGGGTTCACGTCGGTAGTGCAACGGGTGGGATTCGAACCCTCGACCTCTCGATCGCAAATCCAATGCCTTACCCATTGGGCTACCGCCGCTTAATTAATTACCTATTTACTAAATAACTAAGAATGTAAAAATGGACTATATAGATAAAAATGGACTATATGCTTTAGCAATACTATTTAAAAACAAAACCCATTTTAAAAGTTTACAAATTCTAAAACGAGTTATTGTATTCTCAACTTTTGCAACGAATTACATATCGCCCTAGTAGCGCAGATACGATTGCGGCTTATAGGATTCAATGCACGGATGTGCCAAAGTTTCATTCCTATAAAAAATTCATAGTAGCCGCATGCAGCCTCGAGATGCGCTCGGTAAACGACAACAAACTCGCCCTATATTACGTAGTACCCAAACCATACTTACTTTTAGCAAGTATGGTTTGAATACTACTGGCTGTAATCCACCTCTGCTTATGCTTTCGGAGATATAGACGTGAGACTATACCTAGTATAGTAGGTATTTTGCAATTTTGTAACTTGTAACTAACCCTATAGGCTATATAACATTACGCTACAACTAATAGGATCGGAGCTGCAATGAAAAATGTTGCAAAAACGGAGAAAATTCTCTTATGTGAAGCAGACGAAGTTGCGCGGGTCAGCTAGTTTTGGAATAAAATGGGACAATGTGAAATTCGAATAATATGCAGACAGCGCCATCTGTCTGCAGACCCGAGATATTGGGCGACCTTACAGTAACTGTACTTACATTGGAAAGTAATATTACACATTTAATATGGCGCGACGACGACCGCGACGCTCAGGTCGTTGTAGGTAGCACGCGCACACATAGATGGCGCTTTACTTAATTTTTAAGACGTTCACTTATAACCTAATTTCAATAATATTGTTCTAGTACTTACTTACATACTAGTCATATTTATATAAATCTACAAGTTTCGTTATCGCTCACACCTGTGAAATTATTTTATGTTTAATAAAAATATACGAACTTGAATACCGATAAATACGTTATACTATGGGTACCTTCTTGGTACCAGGCTACCGGAAAATGAATGTAAATAGGTAAGTACATACGTATATCAATCAGTTTCACAAGTCAAGTAAAAACATGCCTATCGTATAAATGCATTTAACTCATAAATTAAACGTAATGAACGATTAATCATGTTATTACTCATATAAGCATTATGAAATTATATTTACTAATTACAAATTGTATTCATAATAGATTCTCGATATCACTAACTGCACTCATCGCTTGGTTTTATATGAGTTATTGATGCGTTCGTATAAATACCTACTTACATCTTCATATTGTATTATAAATATGCAGTGACGCACAGTTAGATAGATGATAGTTACAATGGCCATATTCACGATGAGAAAGAACCGTTCATAAGATCATCCGGCTCACAATTAGGTATTACTTAGACGCGAGGCGATCGGAGCGCGGGACGGCAACGGGACGGGAATAGTACAGCTATTTAACTGAAGATTCACCTTTACAAAATTATTACATTATTGTACCTATAATATTTTTATTTTTGGTGGACTGTGAACCCACTTCAATTTAATGAAGCTTGATAAAATTCGCTCGTACACGGTAAGTAAAAACGACAACAAAGATCACCTGTGTTTGCGAACAACAGCTCAGACATGAGCCCGGTTTAGCTAAGTTATGTTAAAGCCAAAGTGTGACTTCTTGACTAGTGACGCGTATGTACATTTTGTTGTTATTTAGTCAGAGCAGGACCGAAGGTGTTACATTCTGCTTGTTCAGCGCGGTCGTAACGAGTGTGCCGAGAGTCAAGTAGCAGTCGAGTGTCACTCGAACGTTGTGATGTTCATTCATTGAGTGAAGGTGACGTACGTATCACCTGTAGTATGTAGTCTGTGCAGCACCACGTGGTCCCGCTAATGTGCAGCGCAAACAGTTGCTCACCGGCGCCCGCGCCGCCACTGCGCCGCACCTGACAGTACCGCCGAACCGCGCCGCAAACGCACAGCCGCGCGATCTCACTGAAACCCTCGTCCTCGCTTAGTTGTCTACCTTTCCCCTATGGTCACTCCTCGACCGCGTGCATACAGCACGTTCGATGTCAAATCCGTCCAACCGCGGTCGTGTTTCAGTGAAACAAATTACAAGACATTTTATTGAACAGTGTGAGCGGTCGTGAGCCCCCGCACAAATCGCACTGACCGCGAGTGTAGTGACCTTAGTGTGCTGTAAAGTGCGCGCGTGATATCTCCAGTGTTATCAGTGCCCGATTAGATACCGCGGCGAACGCACCTCTGGTGGGAATCGAAAGCGGCGGTGCATCGTACGCGACGCGGTTGCTGTTCACCTGTGCAGCGCGCGGTGCCATCATGAGGAGCAAGGACCGTCTGGCTGAGCTGCAACTGGTAAGAACGTCGCCGGGTCTAACGAGTCTCTTAATCTGTGAGCGACTCACTGCGGCATTTCCTGCGCGCGCCCTAATCTCCGTTTATCTGTAGGTATCTGTGTCATGTGTGAACATCAGATGACATCACACGCTCCATAAAAAAACGCCGACTCGTAGCAAGAGTTATGATGCTGAAGTGATCTAACGTCTCAGTCATAAGTATAGAGAAAGAGCTGCGCGGGCGTCGGATGCTTGTTTAGTCAAGTGTGTCCGACTGCGAGCCGACACGCTGAGGGGTTTATGTTTGGTACACTCGTCTCGTTCTACCACAATATTTTTCCAATTTGTTAAAGTAGTAGTTATAATGACCGCAAGAAAAATAAGTCTGAACCTAACAAACAATTTTAGTACAGGTTCCAAAAACCCCGCGTAGGTATAACTAAAATGAGACTATTACTAATACTAACAAAGATTCTGATGACATTACTGTTATTACCTCTAAGCAAGAAAACTGTACTCACTCACAATAGGTGTGTGCTCACTACAGTCAATCGTGCAAGATTATTAGTGGCCACGACTACCAACTTGGTCTTGAGATTAAACTATCAATACCGGTAAATCAGTCCTGCTAGACAATTGACTGAGTACCTACGGTTTTATTTGTATGATTTCAGCTGGCGAACCGCGCCTCGGTCAGCGTCTACCGGGATACCGTCGAACTTGCAATCAAAGACCCTGTCCATAGCAAGGAGATAGAAGACATTTTCCAGGAGGTTTGTATAAATTTCACACTAACCTTGACATGAAATGTTTATTGTGTTGTGTAATATGACGGTGTACGACACTTTTAATTATAATAAATGTGACAGTTAACAACGCGCTCATTGGTGTTATTAGTGGCTAAGTAATTAGTGGACAACATCGCAATATACGATGCATTCCCGCACGCAGTTCCTATATTACTCATATTCATCATAATTATGACGAATATTGACTTATTATTGTGGAAGGGACTGCGCATCAGCATGATTGCTCTGACAGCCTTCTTTCATCATTCTGTATATTACTGTAGCCTGGGATAGAGGTGGGCTCGATCCCAAAAATGTTATATACCACAGAAACGACGATCTAAAGTTAAGAATTCCAAATAATAAGATGTCTAGATGTCCTCCGACCGTTTCACCCACGTTTATGATTACTGCCTCTCTGGTGTGGCTCGTAGTATAATATTATATAGTCTCTCTTATTTCTGGATAACGTAGCATTTTAATGGGTCTAATAGTTTTTGAGTACATTAATAACAAACAAAAATACAAACATACACAAATACAAATCTTTATAATATTTAGTATAGATTACACTTCAAACAAATAGACATGGTGACCAGGATACATTTATTAGGTATCGAGTCGGCTTCACCTGGACTCTAGAAAAATACCTGATTAGGTCCATGGCTATTTAAAATTAAAATTACTGTTCAATCGGCAACAAGTGGTCTAAGTAAGAAACTCTTCCTTTAAGCTATCCCCTATACTCCGTTCCTACCAAGTTTCATAAAATCACTTAAGCTCGTGATGAAAATAAGCTATTCATTTAGGTCACAAAGTAACATAATTTGACATCAAAATTAAGTTACAACTGTCTTTACTGGAGTAACATAAAAGTTCGCTGCTATATTCAGGCAAAGTTTGAACCCGTGAATAGATACCAGCAAGTAACTTACGGTCACAATTTTATTATCATTATCCTTTCAACAGGTTACATTATATTTATTTGGAATGAATGTTTCATACAGAATCAGAAATTTGATTGTACTGAAACTGTACACCTAACACACATGAACATGACCCAATAAGCAAGCAGCTACTAAACGCCTTGTAGTACCACATAGCGAGCCTTATTGTTTACTAGCCTTAGACGTTTATCACACTAATAATCCTTGACCCAATGTTCACTGCAATGTGCATCGATATCCTAACTAATATATATATTTTAAAGCCATTTTGATTATATAAGTCCGTATAAATTAACTGATATTATAAATACGAATGTATTTTTGTTTGTTTGTTACACTTCCACGCCTTAATTACTCGACGAATTATCATGGAATTTCGCATACACGTTGTCAGGTGTACAGAAAAGTACACATGATACCTTTCAGCCAGAGAAAAGGAATGTTTCCGAGGGATTGAAAATTGACATAACCTTACCTTTACGCGAGCGAAGCCGCTGACAAAATCTAGTGCTGTACACTGTGGTGTACTGTTACACCACAGTGTGAAATGTTTACAGCAGAGAAATACATAGATACGAATACTGTCATTAGAACGGTCAATGCGACAACGGTCACTCCAACTTGTACAAACGCACAAGAGCGAAAGGTAATAAATATTTGATATCATGTTCCGTAGCCTTCACTACAGTGTAGGCAAATGCATGAACGGTCAGATGTGTCGCCGATGTTATAATGTTTTACTCTTATAGTATTTGTACAAAGTGGTATTAGTTCGCAGTCCAACTATATATGAGATGTAATATCCAAAGATGGTGCTCATTTATTGACCATAGATGTTATCTTTGCCAAATAATTAATCAGTCAGCCTTCTGTAGTTTGCCGCTGCACATTGGCCTCTACCAATTTGCACTGCAGTCGTGTCTGTAGTGCAAATTGGTAGATTTGTAGCGAAATACCGTGGTCTTTCGCTCGCATTTAGACTACCCGAGTACTACTAACCCAACTTCATTGAATCGCAGATCCAACTGGCCGCGATTTCAGTAGATTTACACAAACTGAATCACAAACAAATCTATAAATACAAATACAGCGTGTAACAGAAAGATTTGGCCTTTTTTAGTGACCCAATATATATCTGATAAATAACCTATGACCTATAGCTGTGTCAGATTTTTTATTTGATTTTGTGGACATTTCAATCATTTTATTAATGTATTATTTAAACATCGAAACAAACGTATTTTATCACTATTTAAATTGCGCCGGGTTATTAGTGTTGTTGCACTTAAATAGAACCACACCTTTCTGTAAAACCCTGTATATAGTTCTCAAAAGGAGAAGCTACCCAGCTATTATTTTGTTATATAATTACAATAAAGGTGGCAGACAAGCATACCACAAATAAACTAGCTGACTAATAGAGCAGTTTATAACCGATCATAAGCTGCTCTATTAGTCTTTTAGTAGAAAGTTTTCTGCGACATAGGCATTATTCCTAATTTACTATTGCTCATTCAAAAAATAAGAAACTTCACGATCAATCTGGCTCTGTCGCCTTAATACTAAACAATTGCTAAGGACGGGTTGTTTCGCTCAAAATCTTTCTAAATAACAAATGGTAAGATTAATACACAGTATATTAGCATATATCCACGTGTGGTTGCAGGTAGAGAGCATACGCAGGTGGATCCACGATTTAGAAAATAACACACAGCTGGTGCGGCGGCTGCACGCTAACCCCACCTTCCACACAAACAGACGTACGTACTACCTCTACCCTTTAGATATATAGACATGGTACATTCACTACTGGTACATACGAAATATGTATAAGCTTTTTTATGTATCTGTTGACTATTTCAATAATAGGCGTAGGAATCTTAAATAAATGATCTGATGGTAACTTACATACTACGTTACGTCAAGTAATTGGCTGATAAGCATTTAAACATACCTATAGCCTGTTTAAGTAGAAAAAAGAAACAAAAAAACCCGACTAGACTCTTCCTTAATTTTCCACAAAACCCCTTTGAAACTTAATTTATTGCCTACATGTATCTGCTAATCCTAATAACGTCCTGCTCTTAAATCTATTTCTTCAAATAGTTCTTGGATTAACCTAAATCTATACATGCTGGTTACAACGTACATAGAGTATGGATTCCATTAATAAATTCTTTGTGGTTACGAAACAGAGTTACAGGATCAGCTGGACAGTGCAGTGACGTCATCAAACGCGACGGGCCTAAAGCTGTGCGGCGCTCTACGGCAGCTTGAAGCCCGCGTGACTGCAGCAGCGACACGCAATGACGCGGCAGCACGCATCGCACGTCTGCAGTACGCGGCGACACGCCGTCTGTACACAGACGCACTAGAGAGACATTACGCAACCCTGGACACCGTGAAGGAAAGCCAGATGCATCTGCTGCAGCAGCAAATGAGACTCAGTAAGCGCATGCAGACTTACATCTTCCACCTTCACATATTTACTATTCGTCACTATAGACTCACTATAGACCGCACGGAAGGCGTAGGTAGTGGGCGCCGAGTATTGTGGGTTCGATTCCCACACGGGATAAAGCATTGTGTAATCTACAAATTATTGTTCTGAGTCTTAGTGTTCTTTGTGTCCGTTGTTTGAATATTTGTAAAGTCCCCCGCGACACAGGTATTATTACTACTGCAGGAGTAAAAGAAATGAAGATAAGGAAGTTCAAGAGCAAATCACATCCATTAAGACACTGCACACACACATAGGCACTTCCGCCGCCTCCACACACTCATACTTACATTACTCTCCATGAACTATATTCAATTATCATCCCGAGTATGTACCACTCTCCTTCTAAACACCGCTGAATAAGTGTTGTAGTTTAGTAGTAGGGGCCAGTAGTCTGTCTCTTATGTATGTATGTAGTCCCTTCCGTATCTGTAAGGTAGAAATCTTTAAAGATATAATTGCGAATTATATCTTTAAGCGGCAATGCGGCTAAAAGTCGTAGCCAATAACCGCAGTGCAATGCGAACGGCTTACTATTAGGTCGGCTTGAAATAGGTAAATCTAGATCATCTTACCTACAAACGTCATTGATTAAACACCATTGCGGATTGTGCAACAGTTCAAATATCCTCGTCATGTCAAATGCGTTAAACGTTGTTGGCTGGGTCTCCGCACGAAGCAAAGGAATTGCATTTCCTCGGCACACACATTAAAATTTTGTAAAACAATATAGAGCTTAAGAGGAAATACTAGAAAATGTTTTAAATAGATCTAAATATATCTAAATATATCTTAATATCGCACTGGACTTGAATGAAATGTGCAAAACAGATAACTATAGCTCGCACCGATTATACCTCTATCATCATCGCGTATTCCTTTGTTTCCTCTTCCAAAAATAAACCGATACTTTGTTTTTATATTTTTTATTTAATATGTGAATGATTTCGGCTGTGACTATATGTATTTATTTATTAGTTTCGCTAAATTTGTTCGCTGGATGTTTGCAAACATAATCCAAGTGCCTAATACTTATAATAATCTAATTATTAAATGAACAAAAGCATAGGACACAAGGGTAGTGGTAGATATAAATTATATCTTCATTTATTTTCCAGCGAAAACAGAGGAATACGTTTGTAGGGACAAAACGCTTACACCATTTACTCTTAAATCTATTGCAGGAGTATCTTTAAAACAAAAGCAGGCGATGACCTACTAGCGAATCAGTAAGAGAATCGTACGTGCACCTCACCTTGCTTTGTGATAACGAGCTAAACAAACAGCGCAAATAACACGTGTCGACGTATAACCAAACCAGTGCGCCGGTTATGACCTGTGCAAACAACCAAATAATCAGGTCAACGGGATGTTGTATCACGTACCTACTCGTTGTATGTGCTGTACTATAAATTAGCAATTCTAATTAATCGCATTAGATGATACCCACCAACCACGCTACCCACCAGAAGAGAAGTTTCGATTGACCTATTTCTATTGCAGCATGGGGTTGCTAGTCCGAGGGGCATTGGCAAACCTACGATTGCAACAGAAATAGGCCAGTCCGAGGGGCAGTAGCGTTATAGGATTCAGGCGTTACTGACAAACATAGAATAATTGCTGTATCGCGAGGGCATTGAAACAAAGAACAAAAGGAACCTGGAACAACAATATGTACATAACACTTTGTGTGCTGTGTCGGGATCAAACGCAAAACATCCGTCTCATAGACAGCAGTGCCCCCCATTTAATAAACTATGGCTTATGTTTAACTTATTACCAGATATAGTAAAATATAACAGTCAAAAATAGTAAATGATCACCAAATTGCACAGCAAAATATATTTAAAGAGATCAAAATAAGTCGACGGAGCCCCGCTTGGCGGGGCTCCTATTTTTGGGTGGGTTTAAGAAGGAACCTAACATAACCTAACCCTTCCGAGACGGAACGCAGTGATTTGAGGCGTATAGGTGCTCGTTACGATATATTTTAGTAAGCATATTTTGCTGCACAATTACTATGTATTTTTGGTGGTCATTATATTTAGTCCCATATACTATGCTGGCCGTACAAATACAGATCTAACACTACACAACATCAAAGAGCCCTCTTTAAACAGCAAAACATCTGTATGCTAATTTATAGTGGATTAATAAGGGGCAAGCAAGATGCAAACGTGTATCGTTCATACATTATACACAGACCGCAAACTCTATCAGCCATCAAATAACTCATCAGCCATTAACTTACCTTAACATAAATATAAACGGAATAATAATGAGCAAAATTAGTGTTAGAACTCGAATAAAAATAAACATAGCTGCATAACTACCAAGACAATTATTATTTACATATCGTTCAAGGGTATAAAAACCTATGTTTTTATATTCTAAAGTAGGATATAAAAACGCAAGGTAATGATGTTTGGTTACCTGCTTGCATCACTTGAATGAATCATAAATCTGGTTGTCTGCAGCTTCAATTGTCGCTAGTTTGCAAAGTAACGGACACTTGTGAATTCAAACTGTTATGAACTCATTACTCAAAATAACTATGCATATTTATTTGCATATTAAATATTATGTCCGATCATTTTAAAAGTCTTAAAGTAACTATTTGAAATGTTTGCAATTTTCCTTGGACTCAGAATAGTTATTCCTGCTCTAGATGTTATCAGAACAGGACTCCCATTCTTTTGCATTTCGGATGCTGGAAGTTATAACCAAATAAAGGGTTGAGGTCTCAAAGAAGCGATTGAATACTTAAAGCTAAAAAGAGTCGCTAAAACGAAAAATACAATATCTATAGACAAAAAACCGCAGTAGTCGGTCAAACTCAAAATAAAACTCAAAAATCAGAAACCCTTTAGACAGATTCTTAAAAGAACATAATAGACAAGAGTTCCTTTTTCACAAACTTTATTATACACCAAACAACATAGGTAATTAAAGTGATCAAAACATGATCCAAATAAATGAACCGAGTTACATGTATGAATTGGTTTAATTACCATAATGCGTGTTATTGTGTCGGTAGAAATGGGCACAGTACAACGCTGCGTAAGTGTTTGTGCCACTTTGAGTGGAACGGCTGCATCAGTTTAATTCGCGCTAATGATGCCGGTGACGCGGGGTCGACGACCCCACACCGTGACCTGCGCTCAAGTAACAAGACTTACTGAGTCACACGACCTCCGGTAACTAACAGTTAATATTTTTCAGCGAACCTGACTTACACTGACGAGGAGTGCGAGGCACTGCTAGAGTCCAACAACATTTCCTTCTTCGTAAACAATGTAAGTGCTGCACTTTGTAAATTAACTGCCCCATGGCGCAGCGGTAGTGAAGACGATTGCTGTGCTTGAGGTCATAGGTTCAAGTCCCGAGTCGGGCAAACAAAAATTTATTGGGTTTTGCCGCCAAGAAATCTTAATAGCAGTCCGATGTTAGGAAGTTAGCGGCGCCACCCCCGTGCCTCGAAAAGCACGTATGTAGAGTGGTCCTGCGCTTGATCTCGTCGGTCTCTCCGGACGTGTCGGAGTGCCGTCCCATCGGATTATGAGAGTTAGGGAACAGAGATTGCACTTATGTTTGCGCACACACTTGCCCTATAATATCTCCTCACTCCTGCGCAGATGGCCAGTCTCCGTTAAGACTGGCCACCATGACCGAAATTCGTTCTGGAGGACCTAATTACCAAATTAATATTATTGGTAGTCAACGCTTGGTCAATAGGCAAAGCGGCGACTTCAAACTTTATCTTTGTATTGCACTAACTTTAAGGTTCAACAAGAAAATAACAATAAAAGGAAGTTTTCTCGGTCATCTAGATGGATGTTTTATCGGGGATCTCACATCTAGATTGTGCTAATATTATCAACTTCATAATATACCACAAATTGCTTATAATTATTACTTGAGTTCTAGACGGCGTATCATGATGAAACATACCTCCATTTTGAATTAGACCTCCAGCAATATAACTGTTAAAACCGCATCTAATTTATTTTCGTAGTTATCGCGTAATGCGCGTACAGACAGACAAAATTACAAAAAATATTCTGGAGCTGTTATAACGTCCCGTCACATTAATTTTGCTAAATATTTCTTATGTACCTACAATCATCGACCAGTTACAATTTTAATATGAGTATAATGTGAAAGTAACTTTGTAATGCAAATGCAATATCGAAATGCAAATACCACATCGCATGGATGTCACGCTTTCACAACTGATTATGACGGATGGCGTACCTAGTGGTTTAAGTGGTCGCCTCGCTACTGCCATTGCGCTGAGTGTTGTGGGTTCGAATCCCACACGGGACAAAACTTGCGTGAGCCACAAATAGTTGATCGGAGTCTGGGTGTTGCTTGTATCCGATGTTTTAATGTTTGTAAAGGCCCTGCGACACAGCATTTATTCCTAATTGTCTTTTTAAAAGAAAAAGTAATGCAAAAATCCTTTGAATTCCAGAAAAGACATAATCAACTCAAATCACGTTCGAAGTCACGGTTACTAGCTAGACATCAGTTAGAAAGTTGACATAGAGAACAAAATTATGATGGCACTCTATCAGTATTAGCAACAATTTAATAATAATAATAATAATTTATTGTTTCTCTCTTACATAGCTACAAAATACAAAATTGCACAAAAGAATCTTAATGAAGACATGTTTTTGCTACTATGTGAGAGACTGGTGTCTGTACTAGGAGACCTGTATGACAGATTACCAGCCTCTCTAAGCACTGGAGTAAAGAGTATGTGTGAGCAGCGATAGCTCAGTGGGGAGACCAACAGACTGCAATGCAGAGGGTCTCGGGTTCGAACCCACGTCGCGCACCTCTGACTTTCGGAAGTTACAATGACTTTTCGAAATTATGTGCGTATTGATTGACAATTATCGCCTGCTCCGTGCCTCGGAGAGCACGCTAAGCCGTAGGTCCCGGCTGCCATGAACATCTATGGCAGTCGTTATTGGGAGAGTGTCGACACAAAAGATCCCACTGGGTCGAAGTGTCGCCGGTCTGCACTGACTGGCCCCCACATAAGATAAGATAAGATAAAGAGTATGTGTGTGAATTTAAAAGTACCCTTCACTAAACTGTAGTGGTTTTAGTAGTCTCCTCGTCGTTGCCACTGCGCAAGTGTTGTGGGATCATTTGTCACACGGAAAAAATATTTAAGGTCATAGTGAAGAAGTTGTCTTTTCATACACGGAATAATGATCAATAGTATAATAATATTATGTCACATACACACAACACCATATAGCCCGAACTAAGCAGAGCTTGTGCTATGGGTACTAGACAATAGATACGAGTACATATATAGTACTTCTTTTTTGTAAATACATACATATTATACATAGAAACACCCAGACCAAGACAAACATCCATGTTCATGCACACAAATGTTTGACTTGTGCGGGCATTGAACCCGCGAACTCAGGCGTGGCAGTCGGTTACTCTAACCACTACGCCATCGAGGCCGACAAAATATTACATGTATTATGTTTCCGAAGGGTTAGGTAGAGGTTTATCATACTTATTACACACATTTGGCCGTGTTGAGGTCTAATATAATAAAACCAAGTATTGCCGTATTATCGGACGCAATTTCAAATGCCGTGGTGCTCCTACGAATTTGCTGATAAAAATACTCAAACACCCCATCAGCCGTAAACAGAAATTGATACAAATCGAGCTAATTACTAGATTTATTTAAAAAGCTATGCGCGAGAATTCACCCTTCCAAACCAGAGGTTTAGTATGTATTGTCTACATATCCCACGCAGCTGGCATATCTTCATTATTTGTTAACTGGTTTAAATTACACATTGAAATCTACATTTACAATGCCAGAGAACCAATTCTTGTAATAAAAACTGTTCAAAATAGAGTTCCAAACAAGTATAATACACGTAAAATGTGAACTGAAATGCAATTTAAGTTCACATTCTATGTGTTAATTTTAATTTAGTAGAGTTGTGATATTTATCAGAAGACCGGTAATCATTTAGAAAGTTATTTTAATCATCATGAAATTTGCAGAAAGTCCTTTTCCTTTAGTTTCAATGAAAACCAGTTCGGTTTTTGCTTCCATTGAAATGCCTGCCCACACCATGCAAGAACCTCCTCCAAAGGCAACAGTTTCTTCTATGCAGCATTGTGAGTATCGCTCTCCTGGTCTTCTGTAGACTCTTCACCTTCTATCGCTACCATTCAGACATACTCTGCTTTCATCAGAGAAGAGAACAGAGCTCCATTGCTCTTCAGTCCAATCAACGTGTTCTCTAGCGAAACGAAGGCGAGCTGCTCGATGGGCTGAGGACAATTTCGGTCCCTTTTCTGCTCTTTTTGGAGTTAGGGCTAGCTGACAGCTACTCCACGTGTTTCCCTGAGCTCTTGTTGGACTTGAACCCCGGTGAGGGAGCGATTTCTCAACGAAGTGGTGACAATGAAACGATCGTCCCTCTCCGAAGTGCTTCGTTTTCTACCAGAACCTCTTCGCCGGTTAAAGCCACCAGTCTCCTGGTGGCTTCGGTAAATTCTTGAAACCGCTGACTGGCTCATTTGTAGAGTACGAGCAACTTGACGTTGGCTAAGGCCTTGTTCCAATAGCGCGACTGCTTGAGCCGCTGTTTCTGCTGTAGTGTCCATTTGATAGAAATATACTTGATTGGAGATTGCGGAGATGTGTACCGGTCGACGTTTTAAGGTCAACTGATAAGGGTGAAAGGGGTAGGTTGCCTTTTATACCTCCTAGAGTCAGGCAACAACCACTGATGTAAATAAGCACATAATGTTACATTTTTCTGTCCAGAGCTGTTGTCAGTTGTTTTTTTAAGGCTAGACCTTAAACTTTAAGAATTTAAGACCTAAAATGAAATTTAGGTTTTAATTTTAGTGCTAGAGCTCTTTTAGTGCGAATGTATAGAGTGAGTCGATTTTTTTGCTCGCGAGTGTAGTATTACAATAAACAAAGTAATTAGTTAACAACTGTATAAATGGACAAAATAATGTATGCATGTTGTTACGTTGAATATAATTTTATTTTATAAATAAGTACTTAACTACATTGTAATAATATGACGTAATATAATTAATGATGATAATAAAATACTAAGTATTATTTAACGATAATATAATGTTCCAAGGAAATTTCAAAGTACCGAATGATGACGTAAATAGCCAAATTATTTTATTATAATCCTAATCCTAACTAATATTATAAAAGCGAAAATGAGTTTGTTTGTTACCTTTTCACGCCTAAACCACTGAACCGATCATTCTGAAATTTTGCATATACATTGTCAGGTGTACAGAAACGGACATAGGCTACCTTTCATCCCGAAAAAAATTACTGTTCCCGAGGAAAACAACAATAACGTTCTTATGATAATAGATGGCGTCACATGTCTTTCAAATCATGATTGAATTATATTATTACAAACAGAGTACAACCTGAATTGATTGTCAAATTCTAAATTAACGCGAGCGAAGCCGCGGGCAAAAGCTAGTACAATTATATAAATAAATTCAAATAGTTTCTGCTAACACCACCTTGCTCTGCTAATCACTCTAGTACCTAAGGCACAAAGGAGTTTTCTCTTATACCTGGTATTTAGCCTAAACTGAGGCAGGCTGACTGTGGAAGTACCCCTTATGTACCACCCTACAGAAATCCGCAGACGTTTGGCTCACCGCACACAACTCAAGATAGTTTAAAATTTTTATTATGTTAGCGATTTAAAGTACAAGAAGGTATCCTTGCACCGTTGTTAACAGGGTGTGAAGGCAACGTTATCTTTGCTCCTTGCGCTGGCAGCACAGCAACCCTTTTTTGATGAGGTTTCCTTATTAACCTCTGAGTCTTCTTCGAAGAGGTTGATAATAACACTGTGGGTCTGTGTGTCTGTCTGTTAGTGACAGCCATATCTCCGGAACCACTGGACCGATTGACTTGTAACTTGGTGTGCAGACACCTTGGGGTCATACCTCGGCCGAGTTTGAATATAGGCCCTGAGGGTTAAAAGACCCCCGGGATATAGGGGTCACAAGGTCACGTGAAGACGAAGAGATTGAATCCTGGGTTTTTACACCCATCTCGTTTCTTTTATAAAAAAGATAACACTCGCATTTGGGATTTAGCTTCGTATCGATAGGAATTTTACAAACGGACAATAATTATTAACGAACACAAAGTGCATCCAGACTCAGAACAATTATGTGTGGATTACTCAAATAATTGATTCGTATGGACCTCGAAACCACAACACAGCGCAGCGGCAACTGTAAGAGGACTGCGTGCCCACTTATTTAGAGCTTGTACACAAAACTGCGATAGCTCCCACAACGCATCGCAAGAACTTGCGAATTGATTCGTATCGCACATTCCATTCATTTTCGGATCGTGGAAGAGAAACGCCTTGCCGCACGAAATTGCATCGCAGCAATTCGTGTCGCAGTTTTCTGCGTTGCGAATTCGCTTCGCACCGATTCGCAGTTTTGTGTACAAGCCCTTAATCCGTTCAGTTTGGTCAGTTACCAACGCGCAAGTGATACCTCTAATGTTACAAGTGCCTATAGAGTACAATTAGTTGGAGTGCATGCCGTAAGACCTGGCTCTATGGAGCTAAAACAATCTCTTAAGTTTTGTTAAGTATATAAATAAGTATAGATTTTTTTTATACTACAAAAGTAGCTAACAAGCATACGGAAGAGGGTGATTGGGCCTCCGGTACGCTCACTCACCGAACGAAACACAACAGCAGGAATACTGCTATTTTACGTCGATTATCTGTGAGACGGTCGAGCCGGCCCATTCATGCTGAAATCAGCAAGGCTCTACTACTCCCAAAAAATTGTATTTGATTTTAGAACATTGTCAACAACGCCGTATGCGCCCAAGCCACTGCGTTTTTCCCCTTACAACATATCTATGTAACTGTAGACTTAAGCCCGCCACATACAAACAACAGAAGCGAAGCGGTATCAGTGGCATTATTGTTGTATTGTTCGAATTAGTATGAAATATTATATGTATCGAATTAGAATAAATCATTACAAATTATATGTTTTATACTAATTTGAACAATACAAAAATTCCGCCATCGCTACCGCTCCGCCATGTAGCAGGGTTTAAAATTTTGTGTGTATTCAGGTGGAGGCGGCGACAGCAGAAGAGCGGCGAATTCTTCGTGACGTGGAAGCTCGTCACGAAGAACTCGTGCGAGTGGAAGCCGCGCTTGTGGAAGTGCGCGATCTGTTCATACAGCTCTCGCACCTCGTATACATGCAGGCGGCACAGATCGATAGCGTCATGTACTTCGCGTCACAAGCCGAAGTACATGTGGGTACTGGTGGTGACCATTTGCTTAAAGGCACCGTCAGCAGAACTAAGACGAGGAAGGTAAGACTTGACAATTAGGATAAGTTTAGACGTACTGACTGCAGTTGCCTATTATCCTTCATAATACTTACAAGAGGGCTATTACATCGTAATGAGTAGAAATTCTATAAAGTATTGTTTATGATAATGTATAAGAATGCTAGCTTGCCTAATAATGATACTGCATAGGTTTAGTAAAGGTTTACAGAAAATTAATGAAAAAAGTATGTTGACGCTGCTTTTAGTAAGCATACTAAGTAACTACTTATCGTATTAAACCTTTAGTAAGATATTTTTATGAATATGACCGATAATGTATAAATAAATAAATAATGTTATGGATGTAAAACCTGCAGTTTCCTGTAGTCAAATTGTTATCCGCAGTGGTTTAAATGGAAAAACTTCTTCCAAGCCCTCATTGGAATTGGTTTGGATTTGGTTCAGTTTGGTAGACTGTGTTGTGAAAGAAGAAGTTCAGCAATGTAAAAGCAGTAGGTCTGCCATGAAAATGGATATCCGAAACTTTAGGCCGAAAGTAAACTTACAATAAAGTTTCTTCGGATTTCCTTCTACAAATCGACAGTAATTCGTCGCTCGGACTACTTCATGAAAGGGCTTAGGACAATCAAGCGGTTTCGTAACAAAATGCATGTGTTTCACGGTACAAACGGCGACAAACTTCAACATTTAGGTTTCATGATAGGCCATATATCAATATTATAATTTGTACATGACTTAATTGACGTCTAAGAAGTGTCAATAATATTTTATGGAAATAAAGATATTTGACTTTAACTTTGTATGTTTCAGAAAAAATTAGGACTGGTGATATGCCTTGTGACGGGCGTCGCGATAGTGCTGCTAGTTCTCATTATCACGTGACATGTACCACACCAGACATCAACGAGTATACCTACGAACGAGAGAGAGAGTGAGAAAGAGAAAGAGAATGAACGAGAACGCATACGTCAACACACTAGTCATAACGTTACTGTATGTTACACGCTAACTTATGTCATACTGTACAGAGTACCTATATATTTATTAATAAATATAATTATAAATACGTACAAACCAAGTTTATTTATGTACCTATATCATTATTTAAGTGGTAGAGCACAAACACACACAATACTACTTATTTTTGTAAAGAGCTTCTCCAATCGGTCGGCTAAATCCTAGATTATGTAGCGGCGATCTTCTGAAAGGTGGTAGGAAGAACATCGCAGCTCCTCAGCTAAATAACCTAGCGTTACATCCTGTGGTAGTTAGGGTTTCCTGTCTTCATGACCCAGCTGATACTGGAATACACCATAGTTCCTGTAATTCTGGTGATACATGTAGCGTAAAGGGCGCTAGATCCAGTGGTCAATCACCCTCTTTGCTAGACCTCTTGTTAACGAGCCACTTAACCCAATAAAACGTGTCAGTCCAGACTCCACTAGATTCTTGCGGTCGCTTTACTGCCTGCACTACAGTGCCTTTTATTGCGCGGCCAGGACCACTCGACGGTTAAGCTCTATTCATCAACGGACTGAGATGGCCCGTGAGATTACTATACATCTCGAAGACTGAATGCTAAACAAAGGATCGTCGAAGGGTGTTTCTGCCGTTGTTTGTAAAATAGTCTAAGGTTTAAAATATTATATTATCTAAGTCTAAGTTATGTTAATGGCAGCGGCAAAATCCGCCCTTCTTTAAATCGCATATGTGCCGACGCTGTTGAACAAAACCAGCCGGCATATCGCCATTGGATCAGGACCCGTTATTTTCAGGAACCCAATATTGTGGATTAATATACTGTCTTCATTAAGTACGGACGTGTCGAACAACTTATTAAAATAAACATATAATAATTTATTGAATCGTAACCTCGTTTTTGTATTATAACGCAAACCGTGTCACATATTCGGTATAATGGCTACGACAGCACACTTGTGAAAATGTTTAATAAATAACAAGTAAAACAGTTTAGAAAATGGAGAATAGCCCTTTCGACCGAAGTGGCAGGACACCACGCACCCCGCCGCCGACCCCGACGCCCGCTCCTGCATCCACACCGCGCCCTAAAGCCCCGACCCAACGAAACGATGTTCTGGAAGTCATCTCAACACCGGAGATTCAATCCTGGATGTCATCTATTGAGCAGTGCCTCAACGAGTTGTGCTCTGTTGCAGCTGAAGGAAAACTGAATTCTGATCAGAAATTGCGCAAAAATAGTTTATGTCGAAAGGTAGGCAACTGCGGTACATCGCATATGGCAGTGCAATACCAGTCCCTCAAGTATAAAGCCGTACAAACCTATTCCTCTATCCAGACTGCAAGACCAACTTGATCTGTCACAGCGGCTGCAGGACCTTAAGCGGAGTGTGGAAGAGTCTTCGAAACCTGCCACGGGAACTTCCTTTGTTAATATAGTAAAACAAGGTACCAATAATTTTATTCAGCCGCTTTATTTGAGTTCAGTGGCTATTGATCCCACTGATAAATTAAAATCAAGCGATCAAACAAAATCACTTGTTCAGCAAATTATTTGTCCAACAAAAATGAAACTGCAAGTAAGAGGAGTACGTAAAACTAGGAATGGAGGTATTATAATCAGCACCGATACGAAGGACGACATCGACAAAATAAAACAATCCGTGCAGTCGACCAACTCAGACCTTAAGATCGAAGATGCCTACAAACAGAAACCTAGAGTGGTTGTTATCGGGGTGCCTGCATGTATGAAAGAGGAAGAAGTTTTCCACTGCTTGTTCCACCAGAATCTAGCCAATAAACTTGAAATTACCAATCCCGAGTCTTTATGACTACAATAAGATTAAGCCATAAGTCGGGCAAGAAAAAAGCTGATATCTGTAATTATATAATAGAAGTATCTGCAGACATTCGTAAAGCTCTAATAACAAAACAAAGAGTATTTGTGAATTGGTCGTCTTGCCCTGTGAGAGACTTTACTTTAGCCACTAGATGCTATAAGTGTCAACAGTATGGGCATGCAGCCAATACGTGTCGGCAGACTACCTATACCTGTGGCCACTGTGGCGACCAAGGTCACTCAATAAAGGACTGCACGAAGAAGGCTGATGATCCAAATTGCGCTACCTGCCTGCACTTCAAAAGCCAAGCATGCATACCACAGGCGCTACTGAATGCCCGGCAAAAATAAGGGCCGAAAAAAAAAATTTCAGTCGATTATGAAGGCATCTAATAACGATTAATTGAGCAACTGCCAATGCAAGTGCTCAGCATTAGGTAAGTCGCCATATTTATATTCTCGCGCAAACTCATCCTACACCGCACTTATTCTTGTTTTGGATTTGTTTTGTTTTTGTTATCATTTATCTAATATTTTAAATTAAATTAAATTACGCAACATCGAGTTTGACACACATTTCAATTTGCTTACAAACAGTTTTATATGTTAGATACCTATATTTAATTTGTTAGACAATATACGACTTGTTATTATAAGATGACTAATCAATATTTTGTTTACATTTTATATTTAGTTAGCTTTAGTTACCTATATTGTATTATATTGTTCAGGTAAACAATAGATTTCTTACGTTTAGATTTATATTTAATAAATACCTTTTTTGCTTATAATTGTATTATGACTATCTTAGCTATTTATATTTTTATGTAACTGAGGACCCTGCCTACCTGTGATACTTGCCTACTTGTGATGTTTCTAACTAGTACAGGAGACAGGTCATCCTTTACACAAATTTTCAGAATCGTAATTTTTATTTGTGCAACTATATATAAGGTTAAAATATTTGTAACTGTATTTTTGTTTAATAAAAAATTATTATTAAGTAAATTATTACAATTACTGTTGTTATTAACGCTGCGTATAACAAAAGGATCAATATCATATTAGTATGTAAGCCCAAAGCGTTACACAGTTTTGCCATGAACTCATAATTATACTGCTCTAGACATATCCCCTAAAATGGCACTATCGCTAATTGCTGGGTGGGCCAAATGTGGAAAATACACGCCCAACCATCTAGACTATGTACGGTCTAGATAGCTGGATGTTTACGGTACAACCCATATCCTCGCGAACAAACAGTCAGCATCTCGATTTATTGAATGGAGAAAACCCGGTATCAACGCACGTGTTTCTTTCTTCTTACAATCACAGGCTCTCGAAGCTATCCAAAGTAAAGGTTAAGTGCCTCTAACGCAATTCTAGTGATCGAAATGGTGGAAATTAGATTATTCTGTAGATTGACGATTATGTGAATACCATTTGCTCTATTGAATTACCTATAAAGCTTTTCAGCTATATTGCTATCTAAGTATTTTATCGTTATCAGTTAATGTACTTACAATCTAACGTTATCAGCTTAGCAACGTTAAAAGTAGATATTTCTAACGCTATGTCATAATGATGGTCTGAAGCTAATTAAGTAGATGTAATTTGAACAATACGTTTATTCCATTACATTATTGTTTAAATAAACTTTCTTGTCGATAGATAAGAGATATTTCGGAATTCATCCATTAAAGAAGTGGCAAAAGTAAGTTGTAAAATACATAGGTAGGTACATACATGAATATTGTCACGTCTTTATCCCTATTGCAATACTTTTTAATAATAGGGGTTTAAATATAAAGTTCCCGCAAAGTACCTGGAGAAAATCGGTAACGTTGTGATTTTCATACTAACTACATATTAATATTTTCATATCACAATTCTTTTTTAATAGCCAGTTCTATTCAACTGTTTTTTTCATGTAGGTATAAGTTGTTTGTATTTAGGTCACTATGGTTTGACTTCAATTAACAAAAACATTAACCATCACGTAATTATGTCGAATTAAAACAGCATATAGTGACAGACACTAAGCGGTATTTGTATAAAAGGATATTGATACTTATTATTTATAATAGGTACAGGTATATAGTCTATTATCGAAACAGCTATAGATGAATTTTAAAATAACCATTGCATTTTGTACAAAACCCACAAAATTAGACGTAGGACATAAACGGCAATTTCATAGTTAAAGACCTAATATGTTTGAATAGGAAATTAATTAAAAGATATAGGTAGGTATACATATTCCAAAAGAAACCAATAGGGATTCCAATTTTCATGTTTGGTTATTAATCGTGGATTCATATTCACTATGTAAAAGAAATTTTCATTTCCTTCTATGTCGAATCGTTTTCAACATAATGTTAAAACTTAGGTAAATATATTATATCGAATTGATAGGGATTGATGTACCTACTGTCTATTTCGTTATCTAAACATAACAGAAGAAATAAAGCGATATCTCTAATTAGCAGGGCCGGATTTAGGGGAGGGCAACCGGGGCTACAGCCTCGGGGCCTCCACAAAAGAGGCGCCCCCACAATAGACTTCGAAAAAAGAAATTTCAAATTCAGACTAGTAAACACTAGTAAACAACTTTTCCTTTGATATTTGATATACTTGGTTTCAGAATAAATTATTTATTGGAAAACTCGACTCAAAAAAATTATCCATTTTATTTAGAAAATATTTTGGGGTCAGGGGGCCTCCACTCCTTTGTTGCCCCTAGGACTCCAGACCTCTAAATCCGGCATTGCTAATTAGGTCAGGTTATTAAAGCAATCGTATATCTTCAAAGAAAAAGGCTTTCTAGTAAATTACTGAAAGATTTTAAAAAGTAGTGGTAGTTCTAGGTTGAACTGCGGAATGAGCTACAGCTCTGTAATGCCTTTTTTACTCCTAATAGTATCAAAATGGCTTTGGTATTAAGAGTAAACAATAAAATATAAGTAAGCAGCAGCAATAGCCTAGTGGGAGACCGTCGCACCACCAGTGCCACGCAGTGGTCTTACGTTCAAACCTAAGGCGCGTATCTCTAACTTTTCGAATTATTTGTGTATTATACAGTTAAATTATCGCTCACTTTAACGGTGAAGGAAAGCCTAAAACCTACATATCGACCCTTCTAGGATGAAATGTAAAAGAGCCTAAAAACAAAAAAAAAACAGTTATACTTCTCTATTTATTTTTGTGCTTTCATGGACATCGTTTTTTAGCTCTTTATGTTTAACTAGATGTTCCCGCGGTTTCACCCGCGTTTATCGTTACTGCGTCACCTCCGTGAGTCGTAGCGTGATGGTATATAACCTATAGCCTTCCTCGATAAATACGCTATCCAACACTAAAATAATTTTTCACATCGAACCAGTAGTTCCTGAGATTAGCGCGTTCAAACAAACAAACACACTCTTCAGCTTTATAATATTAGTATAGATAATTACGGTATTATATACTTTACAGCATGTGTGGCGAGTTAAAGTATTATTTACACCATTGATTTTAAAATAAAAGTTTTATGCTGCCGTATTTTCTTGGTAGTAAATATTTTTTTTTATTTGCGATTATCTTCCTTTCCAATGCACAAGTCGATGCAGCTCGAAAAACTGAAAAAAGTTACATCATTAATTCAACATTTCGTCCTCAAAAGATGTGTGATGTGTTTGCCAACCCGCACCTCAGTTATATTTAAGTTACTCTATGACCCGCACTAGGCTAGCATGGTGGCCTATGGCTTAACCCTTATTTATCACTAGCTGACCCGCGCAACTTCGTTTGCTTCACATAAGAGAATTTTCCTAGTTTTTGCAACATTTTTCATTTTTGCTCCGCTCCTATTGGTCGTAGCGTGATGTTATATAGCCTATAGCCTTCCTCTTTAAATGGGCTATCCAACACTGAAATATTTTTGTAAGTTTTACCCGTAGTCCCTTAGATTAGCGCGTTCAAACAAACAAAATGTGAGTGAAGTCGGCGCGTGAGCGCCCCCGCCTTTTTATAAATGCAGCGGATGGCCGTTTCGCGGGATAAACAAAAATCAACCGTATAGCCGTACCCATACTGGCACGGCGAGATTTGGAAGTCATTTCATCTATATCTTGTGTGTTTATAAACTGATTTCTATATTTTTTCTTTTATATTATAAATATTAAAGTGTCTTTTTTGAATATGGGAGTTTGATAAAGATATATCTATGTGAAATACAATATATTTATGTATTTAATACACTTTGAAGAAATGCCTAACGATTAAACACGTTATTGTCGATAAGTTATAAAAGATAGATATATACTATTGAGGACTTTTTTGTAGATCTTTTGAAGTCCATCACCTTTGTAATACATACTTTGGTGCATGATCAACGTATGCGAGGATAAGAGCTCGAAAGCGCATTTTCGTCCGACTTGCTTCAAATTTATCGTCACTGCTCAGCTCCTATGTGTCTTAGCGTTATGTTATATAGCCTATAACCTGCCCAGGAGTATGGACTACAATCGTACCAAGTTTGGTTAAAATCCCTTCAGTAGTTTTTGACCCATGCGTGCATATACAGACAGACAGACAAAAAATTTACTGATTGCATTTTTCTCATCAGTATCGATCACCATTCATCCTCCAATATTAATTTTTAATATATATTCAATGTACAGAATTGACCTCTCTACAGTTTTATTATAAGTATAGATATTGAGATGAAGACCGTGCCCAACAGTCTGTTTATAATGTTACAGGGCTGATATTATTATAAGTACCTATTATATAACTACTACTTGTCATATTTTTTAGACTTAGCTTTATATAGTATAATACTTAGATAAATAAGTAGCGTTCTGGTATAACTGTGGACATAATTAAGTTGACCGTTAGATAACTTTGAAATAAATACCTACATACTATGCACTTGTACTTCAGTTATCAATGTTTACATAAGTCTGAAACCTAATGTTTACATTTCATTTTTCTTGACTCCTGTGAAGATGGTAGATGCTAAATAAGTAATTCTACATATTTTAAAATTAATTTGTTTAATTTTTATACCATAACAGTAGCGTTTTTCCAAAATGGTAAAAGCGTTACTTTTGTGACACATTTGTCTATCTAGTATAGCTACTTATATCAGCAAATATAATGACATTATTTGAAATTTAGATAAAATCTTGTCATTGTATAGAAAATATTTAAAGAATATATATATACTAGCTGTTACCTGCGACTTCGTCCGCGTAGATTTTAACTAAAAAGTGTTTGACTCCGCGGAACCCTATTTTTTTTCTAAAATCATAGTAGCCTAAGTTACTCCTTATAACATCAGCTATCTGCCAATGAAAGACCCGTCAAAATCGATTCAGCCGTTTCGGAGATTAGCCGGAACAAACAGACAGACAGACAAAAATTTTAAAAATAGATGTTTTCGTATAGGTACCTTATATACTTTCATATGCATTAGATAAAAAGCTGTTATTTTGACATTACAAACAGACACTTCAATTTTATTTATTTGTATAGATTGAAGAAGTAAAATATAGAAATAAGATTACTAGTCCATTGAAATGTTACATGAGCTTTACATTTTTTAGAGGACGCAATTTTATTTTTGGGACATGTGTGGGGGTGCAATAGAAGCTTAACCCAAAGTTTGTGGGGTTGCCGCCCTTGTCCCCCGGCCGCCATCTTGGAAAAAGGGGAGCAAACACCTTTTTCACGATATCTCGGAAACTATGCGTCCTACAAAAAATTCGTACAGACATAATTTGTAGCAAATCGCCTTGCCTACAAATATGTTCATATAACTTTTAGCCCTAAATTTAAAATTAAAGAAGTTATAAGCAAAAGTGAGAAAATTTCTATAAAAATTTTCTTTTTTGCTTTGTAACTTTTTTTTTATACACGTTACAATAAATTACCTCAGACCAATTTGTAGATGGTCTTTTGAGGAAATTTTTTCTCTATAATTTTTTTTAATTTCATTAATTTTAAACGCTGTTACAGCGCTCCAAAGTTGACCGGGTTCATCAATGCTCATGAGAATCCGGTCAAAACGAAATGTTTAACTTAGTTTTATGATCTTTTTGTATTGTAAATACATTCTTAAAAATTTTTTGTTAAATTCCTACAACTTTACTTATTCATTCCTAACTGTTTTCCTTACTATAGAACTTACCAAATTATTGTTTCTTCTAGTAATTTCTAAGAGGAGTGTACATTTTCGAGAATGTTAAGCAGGTAGAAAAGGTCCGAGTTACTGTTTGGGGACAAATGAACATCTGCCTGCTACGACTATTATTATTATACGTAGCCCTCGAAGGTTCAGCTGTTTCTTCTACCTCATTTTATTCTTTTAGTTGTGCTACATATTTTGCCACGTGTAGACGTATTGAAAATTGTGGATATTATTTTCAGTTTAATCAATTAAACTGCGAGTTTTGTGTGCTGAAATTTTCATTTAGTTATATAAACATTGCGACATTTTTAAAGCGTGAATCATGAGTGATTGTTTTATATATAAAAAACCTTTTGGGGATATTAAAGTTTGAACTGTGAAAGCTAGAGGAGTGAAAACTTTGCTCGAGCGAGCAAAATTCAAAAACGATGTGGACAATTAATTATTTTTACAAAGTGTTTCTGAAGTAACTGTTCATATTCCCTGTTATCATTATTATCATCTTCAGTATCAGAAAATCTAGATACTGATTTTGATTTCTCAAACAATTGCTTTATTTGCGGCGAAGTATTCCAGGATCAGAGTGACTTGCGTCAAAGCCGTCAGAAGAAGATATGTAATGTACATCATGAAGGTACAAAAAAAAGCATTTTGGACCTTGTTCTCAAACGTTCTGATGACATGGCAAAGAGCATTGCTGATCGCATAGCTAATGTTTCTAGCTTGGTCAATGTTGGAGCTAGGTATCGCAAGGATTGCAGCAAGCAATTGTACTCCAAAAAATGGGGTGACGAAATAAGACATGATGAGCGCAAAAATAACATTGACAATGCTATGGAGGATGTCTTTGCTTACTTGCATGAGAATAGAGAAGAGTGCCAATTTCAACTTACGGATTTAATGAAATCCATTAAAGGAGACTACATTCCAGAGAAGCGTACGGTTATTGAACGATTAAAGGCAAAAAAGATCATAAAACTAAGTTAAACATTTCGTTTTGACCGGATTCTCATGAGCATTGACGAATCCGGTCAACTAAGGAGCGCTGTAACAGCGTTTAAAATGAATGAAATTAAAAAAAAATATAGAAAAAAGATTTCCTCAAAAGACCATCTACAAGATTGGTCTGAGGAAATTTTTTGTAAAATGTATAAAAAAAGTAATAGACCAAAAAAGAAAATATTTATAGAAATTGTCTCACTTTTTTGCTTATAACTTCTTTAATTTTAAATTTAGGGCAAAAAGTTACATGGACATAATTGTAGGCAAAGCGATTTGCTACAAATTATATCTTTACGAATTTTTTGTAGGACGCATAGTTTCCGAGATATCGCGAAAAAGGTGTTTGCACCCCTTTTTCCAAGATGGCGGCCGGGGGACAAGGGCGGCAACCCCACAAACTTTGGGTTAAGCTTCTATTGACCCCTCTCCCCACACATGTCCCAATAATAAAATTGTGTCCTCTAATAAATGCAATATTAGGTCCTTAAATTGTAACATTTCAATGGACTATACTAGGTAGTTCAAAATCAGATAACTAGGAAATTAGTAAATTATGCCTACCGTGAACACTAGGCAGGAACTTTACAAGCAAAAACGTATGAAATAATGGACAACAAAAATATCTATACAGAAATATTACCACTATCCACAACCCGCGCAACCCGTCACTACAAATAGGTACGGCAAGGGCTAGGTGGGCTGTACCTACTCTAGAATCCACTAGTTCCATCAGGATGTTTAGTTCAGTCGAAGTTCTAGGGTTGTATAGAGGCCATCGCTGTAAAGGAGCCGGATATTAAAGTTTATTTTCTACAGGACACTAAAAATTAAACCTAAATATGCCAATGCCTGTGACCGCATTCAATTTCTTATCTTATCTTATGTGGGGGCCAGTCAGTGCAGACCGGCGACACTTCGACCCAGTGGGATCTTTTGTGTCGACACTCTCCCAATAACGACTGCCAAAGATGATCATGGCAGCCGGGACCAACGGCGTAATGTGCTTTCCGAGGCACGGATCAGGCGATAATAATATAATTGTCAATCAATACGCACATAATTTCGAAAAGTCATATAACTTCCGAAAGTCAGAGGTGCGCGACGTGGGTTTGAACCAGAGACCCTCTTCATTGCAGTCTGTTGGTCTCCCCACTGAGCTATCGCTGCTCTTGACCGCATTCAATAATCCTGTCTTTAAATTAAGCACACTAAAGAAAAAATGTTATAGTAAGTGCAGCGTGTGGTGTACCTACTGTAAAACGTTAATTTCTGGATAGGCTTCTTCATATTCGGCAACATAGCTTCTAATTTTTCTCAGATATTTCCAGACAAAGTCGGTTATGTAATCAGCACTTTTGAAAGTCATTATCTACAGTAAATTCCACATCAGCACATCTACCTATCTGATGAGAAATTCATTGTAACAACTCGTTTTCCTTTCCTTTAGAAATTTTCTCAGTACCTACCTACTTCACTAGCCTAATTCTAAACAGATTTAAGGAAAGTAAGCGATTATTCTATAGCAAAAGCAATAATCAACTCCATTGATATTGGTGTAGGTAGGCAGGGGTGAAAACTTTAGTAACGGGGCTATATTCTTCGTTAATTTAAACTTTATTACCTAATAATATAATATAGCTCGATAGACGACTTCGAAAATCATATAATTAGGTAACCTCAGATTATAGAACAAAAAACCTTTTGTTCTATAATCTGAGTAGGTAACCATCATTATCCATGAAATAAACGAAACCTGACGAATTTAGATGTAGGTCCATAGTTAGTGTTAATAAACCAGGGGCATAAATTTTAGGGGGCGGGTCCCTGAGACTCCTTATATTTTAGGGTTGTATGTAGGTTCTACCTATATAACGTGATGGGCACTTGATAATTCTGGGATGGTCACGCGGCCATCTTATACACGCCAACGTCCTCTGAACTTTCCAAGATAAGCACCATACCGAGCACTGAAAATGCCATGAATCGAAAACATTATCTTGATTCAATTTAGAAACGCCTCGGCGGGGCCAGACATCAGATATAAGTATTTAGTTTATTCTCAAGGTTAATAACTGCCTTTTAGCATTTCTAACCAATTTCTTTTTCTTAAAACTTAATGTACGACGACGGTTATCCTATATTGAAAATATACCTATCATAAATAGATGTCATTGAACATGCTCATTGGACAAACTAATTAAAGTAGGTAGGTACCTGAAAACTAATTAATTTCACTTTTTCCTGAATCTACAACAAACAACAATAGTCTATTAACTAAAGTTCATGGTTGACTTGCAAAGCAAATGAAAAAACAACTAATTCTAATGAAACATTTAAAAAATTATAGATAGCTACGCAAGAATCTGATAATTGCCGCCTTGGACATTTTTTTTTATCTAAGCAACTGAGGCGATCTGTTTTCCGAACCGTCTTGTGGTAAGCGATTACCGTAGCCTATCTCTAGCAAAACCAAGAGTATCCCACAAGGGAAAAGGACTCAAGGATGGGTTGAAATAAAAGGAGGTCCTAAACTCTTATTTATCGGGTGAAACGCATTGTGTTCTTTATCTTACGCCATTATTCGTGACGTCATCAAATTAGCAATTATACCTTGACGTGTACAATGTACAGCGAGCCTTCAGAAGCGGAAAACGAGGTCGAAGACATCTCTTTCAAGAGTTGTAGGTATTAAGCATAAGCAAGATATTTGATTTTTGGTAGGTAGTATATTTAAATCCCACTCGAACCTAAAACTAGCCACCAGTCCTGTTTCTTGTATGGGATCCATAATTACTTAATTACCCATTGAGTTTTGAAGTTATGCAACAAAGGTGGCAAACAAGCCTTCCACTCAACTAATAACAAGCAGTCACCATCACAAGCATGCTGGCAACACTATGTAATTGCAAAATTACATGTTGTGGTAGTAGTAACAATTGACCATTGCGGACTGCCGAGAAAGAGTTACACTATGTTGGCAGTGCTAGTGATAACGATAACTAGTCTCCTATTGACAGCACAGTGTAAATTCTCTTAAAAATCCTTGTAACCTCATGTGTGATAATATTTTATCTAACATTAATAATAGGGGCAATATGACCTTGATTGAACAATTAATGTAATCACTATCAACACAGAGATAGCTGAATGTTTAATAAATTACATCACCATGACGGCTATGACGAATAATTTTACTGATTAATAATTAAATTAAAAATCTCTAAAACATCATACATTTAATAAATAAATATAAAAATAAAAATCAATATTTTCAAAAACAATATAATAAAAATACCATAATGGATATATAGCAACTTTGTGATAGTTACCAATAATATGATAATGAGCTGTGCTTATACGGATTACATAACCTAAAAGAAAAGATATCACTTGTTTGTTTCAAGAATATAAATGTGTAGCATCTACAGATCATAATATCTAATGCTATATTGCTTTTAAATTACATTATTTACTCAGTCAATCCTTGCAGACATCCAGGGCTTCCTGCTTTTCCTCAGAAAGCTCCTTGCCTGTAGCATCAAGCATTTTACGTGCAAAATCACTGATGGTCAGACCTTGAACAATCTTCCATTTACCATTATCAGTAGTAACAGGGAATGAAAAGACCACATCACGAGGTGTTCCATAAGATCCATCTGATACAACTCCCATACTCACCCAGCGGTCACCACTACCCAAGAACCAATCCCTCATGTGGTCAGAAGCAGCCTTAGCTGCAGACAGGGCTGAGGACATTTTTCTGGCAGCAATGACAGCTGCACCACGCTTTTGTACTGTAGTCACGAAAGCAGATTTCAAGTATTCATCATCATTGATGGCTGCAGGAACAGGCTTTGTGGAACCACCAATGCTTACAACAGCATTTGATGCATCAGGGAATTGAGTTGAAGAGTGGTTACCCCAGATAATAACATTTTTGACATCCTTTACTGGTACACCAATTTTAGCAGCCAACTGAGACTGAGCACGGTTCTGGTCAAGGCGAGTCATAGCTGTAAAGTTTTCTTTTGGAATGGATGGAGCATATTTGGAGCAGATAAGAGCATTAGTGTTAGCTGGGTTGCCAACAACAAGCACTTTGACATCCTTACGGGCTACTTTGTCTAGAGCCTGACCTTGTTCCTTAAAAATGCGAACATTGGCAGCCAGGAGATCTTTCCTTTCCATGCCTTCTTTCCTGGGCATGGCGCCAACTAAAAATGCAGCAACAACATCTTTAAATGCCTCTTCAGGTTTGGCAGTAGGCAGGACACCTGCCAGGAGTGGCAGGGCACAGTCAGCCAGTTCCATAACAACACCCTCAAGGACTCCCATCATGGGGGCTATATCAAGAAGGTGAAGGTATACTGGCTGGTTGGGGCCAAAGACTGCACCAGAAGCAATCTGGTAAAGCAGGGAGTATGCAATCTGGCCTGCAGCTCCGGTCACCACCACTTTGACAGGTTCAGCCTGGAAACATAAAATCATAAAGTAAAGATACACTTGCCAATATTGTTTGCAGTATAAGCCTGTAATATTTTGTATGAAATAATGTTAAGTATTCACAAAAACAAACAAAAAATATATTGCAGTTCTTGAAATAGCAAACAACATAAATCAATTGCCAACCACATTCCTTATTTATTGTCATTATGTAATAGGTACAAAACAAGATCTGTGCCAAAAATTGCCATGACTACTGAATCATAGCTAAAAACTAAGAAAAAGTTAGAACCAAGAAAATAATCTACAATTACAATGTAATAGAATCTTATTAGCATTAACTCTTATAGAAACCAGTTTTAATGTATTTATATAATTAGTTAAACTTAAACTATTTGCTTTAGCAAAGACAAAACTAAGATTTAAATAGAATTGTTATTAGTAACGATTGCTGTATTTAGATAGAAAAAAACATCCTACAAGTATTTTACTATATTGGGATATTGCTAACCATAGCAGTATTCTCTTATATATACCTGGTATAGTATGTAAAAAAGCAGGTATTCATTAGATTTCTCGAGAACAAATCGCCGGTAATTGAAAACAAATTAAAGGTCAAATCAAAGTCAATGAAAACTAATAACTTAATATCTTACCATTTTTTTATTTGTATAGTGTTTGTTTCAGATACTTCAATTATTCTTTCTGGTTGTGTAGACCGGCTGAACCTTGTGAATGAATTCGACTGTGCCAAATCCTCCAAGAATTTGCGTCGTAATGAATTCGTGTCGCGTGAGTCGCGTGCAAAGCCGTCTGCAATTGACAGAAATGACAAATCAGCCGACTAACGTCAATAATTGACAGCCAGTTCATCATAAACCACAGCTACAATATCGGATTCCGGTCTGGCGTTTGGTTGAGAGTTTCAGTTGTTTATAGGTTATCTTTATTTCATGCGTTTTGTTTTTATTTGTGGCTATTAACTTGTGTGTATGTGATATTTTGGTGGTGGCTTAAAAACCGCTTACAAAATTATTTGAATGATCATCATAAGTAAAAAGATATTATAAAATATAATTATTACCTATATAGGTAAAACCGAAAAGTCATTTGCCTTATCCAGATTATTGATTATTATTTAATTTTGTATCAGTAGTAATAGTACTAGTATAGTATTATATTATCTGTGGTAATAGTAACGTAGTCCGGTACAATATTAGTAAATCATTATTTAATTTGATGAAATATAACGGATATATAGCTACAAAGAGAGCGATCGTGAGATCAAAGTTTTAGTTTTTACCTATTACCCAGGTCAAACAAATAGTTATTAACTTTTTCTGATAAATTATTCTTGTTGACACTATGGATTTAAAGACGAACCTACTAGACGGCTTGCTTACTATAACTACACTGAAATTATTTTAACATTGGCAACACAATAAATGGGAATGACATAACTACACTAACCTCAAAATTATTTTCTATTGCTGCCTTTACAGCCTTACAAAAATTCTGTGATTCTTTCAGCTACTAAAGCAGACCTAAGTTATTAATGTTTTAAGCCTTAGAAAACCATCATGTCGTCGCTTCTACGGTCCACAAAGTTTGTGCGGTACTTTACGGGTGCGGCGAGAACACTTATCCTCAACTCGGCTAAAACCGCAGAAGCAAATTTGTTGATTAACCCGAAATCATTAAGCGCAGCCAATAAGTAAGTAACTGATGATTCTACATAAGTTTAAAATAGTATTTAATAACTTTTATGAATAGAACTTGGGCTTGAATATCAAATGATTTGATGTACTATTATTTATAAGTACCTGGAATAGAGGACTAGACAAAGTCTGCGTCTAATGATCTATATAAGCCGGTATCTATATATATATACATATATATATACATATATATATACATATATATATACATATATATATACATTGTGACTCGCCTTGATGTGTGGGCAAAATGCAAACTAATTATAAATAAGTAAGATTCTAACTGAATTTAAACAGCCACCTTCTATTTCTTTAATCTGCTATATCATAATCTATCATGGAGTACTATATAAATGTTCTAATAATGGATACAAAACATCCAGACTCAAACCCACTTTTCACTTGATCCACATCACTGGTTTTGTAGGGGTAGGGGTTTATTGTATAACCTATATAACTGAATGCAACATTATTATAAAAAGCACTCTCTCGTGCGCTGTCGCATCGTAATCTTAGTAAACAATATTGAATAAACAGTGCCTAGGCTTACATAGAAACTTCTTTCATTCACATACCCCACGGAGTACCTAAAGTTTGAAAGACGATATGTTACCATGTACCAAGCTTTTAATTTAATTTGTTGTAAAAATATTTTAATATATTTATTTCATTTCATTATAATATTGTCTTCTGTTTACGCGAATGTTATTCACGTAAACAGAAGCACAGCACTTATATCTATAAGTGCTGTAACCAGATGACAAATATGTTTCCTTATTCATTTCTTTTTCTTAACCTGTCCTTTGCCAGCGACTTGGATACGAGCCACCAAGTGCCATGCCAATTTAAACCTTGATCAGCTACCTACCTTTTAGTTATTTTTATTATAGCACTCTTAATAAAAATAAACAAAGAGAAAAGAAAAACTGAGGCTTTTATTATTGGCTCTCCTGGAAAGTAGTATTTTGTCTTTTATTACATTTCATCCTGAAGGGTTAAAATGGATTGTACTGTAATAAAATCTTTAATTTAAATTCGATATATATATATATATATTTGCTGCATAGGGTTTAAGTGTTCAAATCACCACTGCCATTGTGTTGAGTCTTGTGGGTTCAATCCCCACATGGGACAAACATTTTTGTGATCCATAAATAGTTGTTCCGTGCCTAGGTGGTGTTTGTGTCTGCTCATTCAATATTTGTAAAGTTCCCTGCAACACACGAATGACCTATAATGAGGAAGTGGAATGTTAAAAAACATTGGTCTCGTCTCTATACAGTTCAAACGTTTCAGGATTAATTACAATGTATAATGATGGTCATGATCAATAAGTACATGTATATATGTTTGTGATTTTACAAAAGCTGTTGTATACATTATATTTACTCTCTCACTCATGAAGGGTTGAGCCTATGATGAGATACCTTCAAGAAATTCACATCCATTCTTTTAAATCACCAAATAAATACAAATTCAGTATTTTACAACTAAGTGCTCCAGCCATGTTACTTCATATTACTGACTATAAAAATATAAAAATAATAATAATAATTACTTAATTGATAAATTACTTATTTAGACTAATTACATCATATTAAGGTACTAATTGACAGTAATATTTTTCTATTTTAGTGTCCTGCTGAGAGACTATGCAACATCAAAGAAACCAGAGAGCTTAGAGCCATTGCTGCAGAAATTGGACTCTGAAGTGCGAAGGTTTGGAAGAATCACCAAGAAGGACATTGATGAAGTGTTTGACGAAATCAGATCAAAAAATGACATCACAAGCTCACAGTCTCTCCTTGTCATCAGATGTTGCGGTAAAAATAATCAACATTTATATTAATAATCTATTTGTTTTTCATGCCCATATTGTGAAAGAAAATCTTAGTATTCCAATAACTACACTCACAAGCAACCAAATCGACTCAACCCTTCACTGCGACACCTACACCAATTTCACGAAAACTACATGTGGTATTTATGATGATAACAGTATGTCATCGGAAAGCTTAAGATGTCAGCTTTAATTTGGTGTTATTATTATTGAAATTAATAATGTCTGAACGTAAATGTAGTAAAAAGGGAAATTTAGGACAAAGGGCTGTGGTCAAAATTTGGAAATACGTAAAAATTATTAATTTAATACTTGGTATTGGAACAACATGCTCCAACAGTATGTCGGTGATATACCAATCAGTCATTACCCCGCCTCCTCGTCCTCCCCCTGGCCCAAAAACAAGCTCGGTTTTTCCTTCTACGGAGATCCCAGCCTCCGCCGTATGCAACCGTTTCAGCGAAACAGCACTGTGCAAATCGTTCGCCCAGACGCCCGTAGACCCGGCCTCTCCAGTCACTGCCATGCAGTCTGCATGGCAGTGACTAGAGAGGATGCAGGCACATTCTGCACTGGTCAATGAACCGGACCCACCGCCATTGCGCATTGCCCCAATCGAGATGCTCTCGAGTAAACTGGAGGCGCGCTTGTCGGTGGAATGCAGTCAATTTAGGGCCCGTCGCATGCCTTTTTAGAGTTCGGTTAGCTTCCTTCAAGCGTCTTCGTACTGTCCACTACGTCGGTCCCTATCTACTGCACCCGAGTAGATAGGGTTTCGGGGGGAGAACCTCCTTTGGACCAGGGTACTGCGGGGTCAGGAAGCCCACTGCGCCTCGAAAGGTGTGTTCTATCGACCGCTGATTAGAGTGCGCGGTGCCTGACATTGGTGTTGGACTCGCAGGGGTATGTGGTTAACCGCTGAGGACGACACGTTTGTTTGCTCGGCAAGCACGTAGCGATCGAGCATTGGACTCAGGCGCGGCTAGTGCAAACCTAGTCAGTCGCGCGAGGCACGGGGTTGTCTTGAGCGAAGTGGCAGCGTGGTTTCGCTGCCGCAACGCATCTCGGGCGCTTGCCTGCTTAGCAAGTAAGAGTCATAACTAGAGTGACTCAGGCCACACCCGGCTTGTAGGCCTATTTGGGTAGGAGTATGGACGTACGTCGGGAAGTGAGCGTGCCTTATACAGCTCCGGTACCATACTGGAGATATGGGAGGCGGCTTCTCCGTCGGCTTCAGCGAGGTTTTCGTTAGCATCTCTTAGATTTGCGAGTGGTGAGCGGCTTTATTGCTCCGGTACCTATCTGGAGAATAGGTAGTGTCACTTGGGCACGAGGTAGCTCGCTTACGAGAACCGGATCTCTGAGGTTAGGATGAAGGGTTGAGATTTGGGGACAAGACCTGCCTATAACTGGTCCCGGAAGGTGCTCTCAGGCACTGGAAGGTACAGCGGCTCCACCTAATATAACCTTGACGGTTGGTGTAGGGGAACGCTATATCATAAACTGGACTAGTTGTAGAGAGAGGGGATATCCACCCGCTGACAGCCATCCTTCGTACACTTCTTCCTGCACATCAACACCCGTTAGATGCCGATTGCGCAACGAGTTTGAGACTATGAAACGGTCGTCTCTTTCGGAAGTGCACCGGCGGTGGCTGGTCCTTGGTCTCCGATCGAAGGTTCTACTCTCTTGAAATCGTCTGTATACTCTGGATACAGCAGACTAGCTCAAGTGAAGCTGGGCAGCGACTGCTTGCTGACTTAGCCCTTGTTGCAACAGGTTGTGGTATCCGTATTTTCGTAAAAACAATGAATGCAATTTACAGAGATGTGTACCGATCAACTTGTGATAAGCAGTCGCTTCGCTATAAAACGCACCCACAACCGGCTACCCTTATCAGTCGATAAGGGTAGCCGGTTGTGGGTGCGTTTTATAGCGGTGTAAGTAGCGCAAGTCGTGGGTAGCTTATGGTCCATAAGTTATGGAGCAATTGTATTGTATCGCCCAATTAAATTGCGTAAATAAATAAAGGCTTATTTTTTTATAGGGTATTGATGCTCATTGAAAGTTTAAATTTAAAACTGTCAAATGACATACTGTTGTTTTTGTAAAATTGGTGTATGTGTGCTCAGTAAAAGGTTGAGTCAATTTGGTTGCTCACGAATGTAGTAGACATATGCATAAGGTAAAGTCAGTGAAGTTGCAGATTACAGATATCTTACAATATCTAGCCTAAAGTTAACTTATAATATCTAGCCTATGCTATGCAGACAGTTTTCTAATCTCTTATTTTTTTAAATGCAGGTGAGCTTGTCCCAGAAGAACTACCTGAACAAAGAACTCTTCTTGTACAAAAAATATGGAGCGTCCTGACTGAGCGTGGCATACCTATGGACATCTCTCACTACAATGCTTTACTCAGGGTTTACATTGAAAATGAGCATCCATTTTCCCCAGCTAAGTTTCTTGAGGAACTTGAAATGAAAGGATTGCAGCCTAACAGGTAATCATTTTGATATATTTTTGTATTAGTTGATTCTTATTACTACGTACATATATAAGAAAAAGGTTTATGATGCATTTTCGCATACAATTATTTTTAACCTGCCATTTGCCCTGCTGACTTTCCCTTCGTTCTGCTGTTACGAATTTCTTCACAGGAAAGTTTATCAATTTGCTTTTATGCAGTCACATCCACTACCGCTGCGTTATTTATTTAAACATAAATTGTATAAACAACAATAAATATCTGAGTTGGTTGATCTATTGACTTTACTTGTCCCTATTTTTGATTAGTAACATATTTTACAGAGTAACATACCAAAGACTGATGTGGCGATACTGCCAAGAAGGTGACGTTGAAGGCGCTACAAAAGTTCTAGAAAAGATGCGTGAACTTAGCATGCCTGTCTCTGAACCAGTTTTGAATGCCCTTGTTATGGGTCATGCATTCCATGGAGACACAGAGAGTGCCAAAGCTGTGTTGGAGACCATGGCTGGAGCAGGCCTACAACCTACAAATAGGACTTATACACTACTCGCCTGTGGCTATGCAAGGAAAGGTGATATTGAGGGAGTGCAGAATACCATCCAGACAGCTAAAGATAAAGATGATATTTTGACTGACAGGGTAAGATTTTACTGGATGTTTTTATCTATAAGTTTTGCTAAACACTTTACATTTTAATTTTCAATGTGTCATTAAATAGGCTAAAACCCAGTATTTGTTTGACCAGGATTGGAAGTATAATCAGTATATCTGTTTACTTAATTGAGATTTAGTTTTGTGCCAAAACTAGATGTTCATATATTTTTTTTATATTTTAGGATATCTTAGAGATCATTGAACACCTTGCTGTAAGTGGACATGGAGACAAAGTAGAACAAGTATTGCCACACCTACAAAAAGGCATTGGCTACAACCAAGATGTGTGCAATCTTATCCTAAGACTTCTCAACAAAGGACAGGAAGAAACTGCTAAAAAAGTTATGAAGACAATGCCAAAATCTCCTAATGCAGAAGAAACAATATTCAAGGGCGCGTTCTTCATCAAACAGCTATTACGGCTCAACAAACCTGCTGACGATGTCATTAAGACATGCAGAGAAGTTCAAAAGGAAGGATTAGTACCAAATGCTTTCTTTATAGCCACTGAAGCAGCTCTTGCTAATGCCCAAACTGAATTAGCACAGAAATTATTCAAAGAATTGAAAAGTGAAGGCATACAGCTTAGGCAACATTACTTTTGGCCTCTTTTAGTTCAAAAAGGAAAAGAAAGAGATGAGGAAGGTCTCCTACAAATCCTTCGAGACATGGCTAGTAACGATGTAGCTGCATCTGGGGAAGCCCTCAGAGATTATGTTATACCTTACCTGATCAAACATGACACACCACAAAATGTTATACTCAAACTTCAAATCGCTAATATCCCTGTCATCCATAGCGCTAGAAACGTAATGGTTGATCTTTTAGATAGCGGGGACATCAAAAAAGCAGCAGAGATCGCATCAGAATATCGTCCTAGGGGCAATTACGCACTCGTTGCTCGATCACTAATAAATGCCTTGAATAGAACTAAAGACATATATTCATTTGTTTCGATACTACATGTCATCAGTAGCAAAGGCCCGGGGTCGCCACAAGAAGAAGATACTGCTAATGATGACATCCAGAATGAAGACAATCCTGTAGTCGCAGAAGTAAGCCGCATCATAAAGTCATCTGTGAAAATCTTAGCAAAACCTGAATTGTGTGAAAAGCTTTTAAAAGGTATTTACGACAAAGGCTTACGTATTAACACTGAAGCAGCTGAAGCTATAGAACAGTATCTTGGAGAAAAGATGACAACCAACATATCACAGGTGCTTTCTAAACTAACGTCGTCTGAATTAGATGTTGTCCCTGTTGAAGGTACGCGAAAAACAATCGAACGTACCAGCGCACAACTAGAGGCTCAGCTCGCGTCATTAAGAAACAAAGGTGCGACGAATTTAACGCGTATACAAAAACAACTTCTTCTAGCCTACATTAAGGAGAACAATGTAAGCAAATTGAACAGTTACCTAGAGGAATTAAAATTATCGGACTTTGAGCTCACACTGGGTACATTAGCACAGTTATTCGAATATTACTGTGAAAATGATGAAATACAAAGGGCTGAAGATTGCAAGGCACAGATTAAAGAAAAGAATCCTGACTTTTTATTGAATAAATACAAATTAGTACTGATGGCGTATGCCTTGGTTAGAGCGAACAGGCCAGACGAAGCTATCCAGTATTTGAAAGAAAACAAGCAGACTGAACCTACTGAAAACTCAAGTTTCATGATAAACTCTAAATGTTGGCAGATGTTGAACACCTTAGCTGAAAAGAAAGATGATGCACATGTAAGTGAATTTTGTTTTCACTTTTTAAAGCTGGACAGGTTATTGAAATTTAATACAATATTAGACAAAGGATTTAAATCGCGTTGTAATTATTTAAAAATATTAATACTAACTTATTTTCCGACATGTTGACCAACTTGCATCGAAAGCGATCACGGGTTGACTGGTGTAAGCTCAGCAGCGCTTTCGTGATGAGAACCAACGAGACGAGACCCCTTACTATTGCATTATGTGTACAAATCGCTAATAATTCAAAACATTTCTTGTTATTGAGTATTGACGGTATTGTCGGTATTGAATTAAATGGTAGTGGTGTATAACGCCGAGAGTTGAAGCATTAAACCGCAAAACAAATGTTTATGTGTTTCACAGGTCATTGCTCCTAGTCTGGGTACATGCTGCATTGAATATTATGAAGCAATCATATTTGTCATATTTTAATAATAAGCAACACCATATTATTCATTGGTGGCACGGGTGGTATAGTGGTTTAAATAGTCGCCTCGCCATTGCTACTGCGCCAAATATTATGGGTTCGAATCCCACATAGGATAAAAATTTGTGTGTTCCACATATGGTTGCTCTGAGTCTGGTTGTTCTTTGTGTCCTTTTTTTAATGTTTGTAAAGTCCCCTGCGATACAGGAATTATTCATAGTGCGGCAGCTGTCTTCTGTATAAAAAGGAGTTTTAGGCCCCTTTTCTGTGCCACTTATTTTATAATTTTGGCATCCAGTGCAAACTTTAATTTTATATTTTCAGGTAGCAGAAATGACTAATGTACTCATTGAAGCCAAATACATAGAACCATCAAACATGATATTGGGACCTTCAATTAAAGTGCATTTATTGAAAGAAGACATAGACACAGCACTTAAACTATTTGAACAGTACTGCAGGCAGTATAGAAGCACTCCTTGGAAGGGAGAATTGATGAAGACTCTGATTATGAAGGAAGATGCTACCAAGCTTCAGTGGCTCGCGGATCTTAGCACACAGGTATGTATAGGTTAATCTTCCAAGATTTATAATTTCCATTATTATTTAGAACAATGAATGTGTAGTAGATGTAATAGAAAATGTATTTTACTCAATCATGTATGGTGTTCAATGTGTTATGTATAAATGTACCATGGGGAACAGCAATATTGCTTAAAGAAACTCGAACCATAATACTGCTTATAGTTAATCTATTATTTTTTAGACTTTCTTTCTTCGGCTTTGCTCGCTTACTGTTACTAACATAACCTATTTTAGGTTATGTTAGTAACACTGTTTTTAAAAAATAAAATGTAACCTCTGTTACTCAGTGATAATATATCTTTCTAATGTTGAAAGAATTAAATTTCGACATCCGTTGAGTAGCTTTTGATTTAAATCCTTACAAAGAAACAAACAAAAAATCAAATCTTCCTCTTTTAATATTAGTAAGCAATAGTATAAACAAAAGATAGTGGACTATGTAACATTTTCTAATAATTGCAATATTAGTTAAGCGAGTGTCGCGGGTGGTGTTGATGCGCAGAGTGCCCGCCGTCGAAGCCCTCGCCCCGCGCCCTCCCGTACTCCCGTCCGCCGCCCGTATGCTGGTCGGCACTTGAAGCTCGTGCGCCGACAATAATTGATCAACTGTTAAGTATTAAACCTTTCTTTGTAATGTTATAGGTTCATGGAGAAGTAAATATTCTCCATGACTTGGTCCTCGCATTCGTGGAGTGTGGCCGCCTGAAGCAAGCTCGCCGTATTCTCGAGACGCCCGGACTACAGACACGACAGCGACGCTTGGACGATGCCTGCCAGAGATATGTTGAGGTAATCACGTAATAATAATAATTATTTATTTAATGTCCACCAGACTGAATTTTGGTCACGGCGACCAATCTCAACGGAGACTAGCTATCTGCGCAGGAGATATTATAGTGCACAAGTATGTGCGCAAACATAAATGCACTCTCTGTTCCCTAAATTTCATGATCTGATGAGACGGCAATCCGCGATCAAGCAAGCAAGCAAGATCAAGCGCAGGATCAACGGCTTTACGTACTTGTCGAGGCACAGGGTGTCTAACAGCGCCGACTTCCTATCTCCGGGCGGGTATAAAGATACCTTAATAGAAAAATCCAAGAATTTTTTTTTGACTAGTAGTTCGTACTCGAGACCTCTTGCACAGGTAGTTGTAGCATGAGATCAAAATCCAGCAATAAACTACTTGTAACTAGCTACCTAAATACTGACTACTTTTGACTGTTCCAAGTAGTCCCCTTGCCGCTGTATAGAGTACTAGCTTTTGCCCGCGGCTTCGCTCGCGTTAATTTAGAATTTGATAATCAATTCGGGTTGTACTCTGCTTGTAATAATATAATTCAATCACGATTCGAAAGACACGTAGCGCCATCTATTATCATAAGAATGTTATTGTTGTTTTCCTCGGGAACAGTATTTTTTTTCGGGATGAAAGGTAGCCTACGTCCATTTCTGTACACCTGACAATGTATATGCAAAATTTCAGAATGATCGGTTCAGTGGTTTAGGCTTGAAAAGGTAACAAACAAACTGATTTTCGCTTTTATAATATTAGTTAGGATTAGGATTAGGATTGTGGACTTGAATTCCACACAGGACAATTATGTGTGATTCACAAATTTTTGTTCGGAGTCAGGGTGTTCTTTGTGTCCATTAATTAAATGTTTGAGAAATCTCCTACGAATCAGGTCCTGATCACTACTGCCTACTACCTATGCTACTACTGCGTGAACCCTTGTAGTTATAAACTGCTTGAACCCTTGTAGTTATAAAATTAAATTTACAAGAATTTATTAACTAATTTATGACTGTCCTCTGATCCAGTTGTGCAAATTTGCGCTTTACCGATCGTGTGGTCGGATTAAGAAAAATACTTTAACTGTCGATAAATTTAACATTAAACTGCTATTCCTTTAGATTGTGAGTGTTATAAAATAACTAAACACTATAAATTAATTACAGGAAGGCAAATCGGAATACCTTGAAGGATTACTTGAAGCTACAAAAGAGTTGTCGCACATCGATCGTTCCAACATCTTTTACCATTTACTCGTCACATATTGCAAGGCAAACGAAACTGACAAAGCTCTCGGACTCTGGACTCTACTGCAAGAAGAAGGCGAAGTCCCTAGTGAACAGTTCCTGCAGTATCTTGGACAACACCTTAAATCTAAGAACAGAGAAGTACCTTTCTCGATGCCCGCTAAAAAGGCAGGGAAGGATGAACATATTGTCGACAAGATCGTCATGCGAAGACAACAACCAACGCAGCCGACTAAAAATGACGTTTCAAACGAGATCGAGACCTCAATCAAAAACGGCCAGTTATCAAAATCAGCGGACACCGCTATCAAATCTATTGAACACGGAGTTATTCCAAAAACAACTGTGTTTAAATATCTACTGAAGTCTCTAGCCGCAGAAGGTAATGTAGAGAAAATACAGCTAATAGGTAACCATATAAGCGACTCATTGAAACGACGTGTGACGTATAATGACAAGTTAACCCTGGCGATATTCACAAGAGGTGCTGGTCCTCAACACGTCGACAACTTGTTGGAGTCAGTACAAGCGGCCAAAACTGATGAGGATTTAGAAAATGCATTGAAACAGTTCCCTAGGAGTAACGCCCTCGCATCCATTATGCAAGACGACGACCTTACCGCAAAATGTGAGTTATTTGAATATGTACACAGAAATTAAGTTCAAGTCATAAAGAGATATCGAATTCTATTGATCTTTCCGTGAGTGATCTACCGGAGTTATTCTAACCTGCAAGATCTCTCTAAAGCGTCCTCTACACGTAGACAGATTCGTCTGCAGATGCCATCGGCGGACGCGTCCGTCGACGTGTAGACGGGGTGATTTGCTCGTCTGTAGTAGGTATTTAACGTCAGCAGATGCGTCCGCCACTAATCCGTTTGTTGTCGGTTTTTATGGCATGAATCAAAGGGTTTCAGCGCGAGCGCTTTGCGTCTATCCACACGTCTGACGACGCATCAGTGTTTATCGGGAAGCGAATGAGAGTACACGCGTGCTTCTTGCAGTTCACTGGAATAAACCCTCCAATCGATATCCTTTTTTAGCCATCGTTGGCGATATCTTTTGTAGAAGGTACTTATCAAAATCGCTGCAAAACATTCGAACAAAATTATCAAATTCTCCAGATGGCTCCCCATAAAGTTCTGCAAGCTGGTTTTCCATGCTATTCCTGCGAAAAAAAATAGCCTATCTAATATACAAGTTGATATGTTAAAATATGGTGATAATTATTATATTATGAATAAGAATTTTTTTCTACTTATTTTGTTCGGTTTCTATGTATAGTCAGCATTCGCCACCTTCTTCTTCTCCATTTTTTTTTAATAACTCTACTGTGATGCACTCTCCAATAATACTTAAAAGTACTAAATAAATAAATAGCTGCGGCAGCTACGGTCTCAATATCCATTTTGTGCGTATGTGTTGCGTCCGTCGAGAACCAACATAGACTGATTAACCTACAGACGTGTGGTCGGCTCGTGGTGATCCATCTGCGGATGCATCTGCCGACGTGTAGAGGAGGCTTAAGGGTTAAGAAAGAGCCTTTTGCGCTCACCCATAAGTACGCATAAAGTTGTTAGGCCAACAATTTAACGCGTATACAAAAATAATGTTGGTACCAATCCAGCGTGTTTAGAACAGGTTATTCTTTTTATATTAAGGAGGCAAACAAGTATACAGCCTGCCTGATGGAAAGTGGTTACTATATATGGTTGATGATAGCTTGTAACATCCAAAGTAGAAGTACATCCCCAGTTGATCATACATGTATGTTGATGCATCAATTGAAGTTGTATTTTAAATTTAAGCGCGTGGCCACCTGCTGTACCTTTCACTTTGAAATAGAGTATATCCGGTGGATGTTTGTGCATATATATTATTCTAAATATTGCTTCTAATTTTACAGGTCTTAAAGTAGCCGAAATTTCTGCATCAAAAGGACAATTTTTACCAGCGAATCTGTTATGGATGGAACTCCTTCTGTGTGGCAAAGACAAAGAAGCCTATTCGATTTGGTCAAAATGGTTGAACAGTGCACCATCAGTTGTATTTAGAAGGTTATTGCAAGAAAGTCACCTTAGGAAAGAGCCACAATTGATTGAGAAGCTCATCGCTTTGTTGAAAGAGCGCTTACCAGTTGCAAAAGGTTCGCTAGGTAACGCGTACTCGCGACTTGTCAACTTTTATTTGTTGGAGAACAAAGTTCAAGAGGCTGAGGAACATTACAAAGCTGCATTAAAATTAGGTCTCACATCAGAGGATTTAAACAAAAGTACCTTAACAAGATTGAAGTCTGCAGTTCAAGAATCAGGGCGCCAACTTTGAACATTGAATTTGTAACTTTAATTATTATTAAGTCTGTCTTAAATATCAGCCTGTTTATTTCCATAAATTACATTTTAATGTAATTATGGAATGACTGGCATTTTTTTTGTATTACTTTGATGTAATACTGACAATTCCTTACCAATAACTTAAACATATCACTGATGGTAGTAAATCATTATGTGATCACCTAAAATTAATAAGCATTTTATTAATTCATAATACATGCCGAAAATTAAATGTAATGTAAACCGAGTATTGAGTTATGTCTGTAGTAGTTAATTTTAGTTGTTAATAATAAATTATTAGTTAATCATTTTTCTCTTTTATTTGATGTACTTGTACTTAATATATTGTCATCACGAACCGTAAGTTTAAATCCCACTGTAGAAAGAAATTTCGTCGACACAGCCATAACACTAGATTCATGTGTAGGTAATTTCTTAATGGCGGTAAACAAATTTCCGGTTTGCGTTGGTGGCTGTGCCAAGATGAGCCATTCTTCCTCCTACTGCCACAGGCACTTTCGATTCCCACACAGGAAAAACATTTGTTTGATCCATTACCTATTTTATGTATACCTACTTGAGTTCGTTGTTTGAATGTTTGTGATATCCTACGCAACACAATAAATATTTCTATTGCGTAAAGTGCCTTGTTTCTAAAAATAAAACAAATCATGCAACTTGTGACCATTCTCCTATGTGGCTAAAAATATTTTTATCATCCAAAACTGTTAGGTGCTAATGCGCGTCTACATTTATAAATTATTTGGTAAGTTGTTTATGGCAAGACAACGCACTTTTTGTCTAAGTTCCGCTTAACAAAACATTTCCAAGCAACGCAATGTTTGTAAACTGAAGTAGTGACTGGTCACTGGCAACCGTTGGGATATACCAGTCCCTAAATAGAGAACAAACGTTTCGGCAAACATACCTAACGTAAGATGCTCACCAAGAGGACAAATTTCCTACTGCTGCCGGAAATTTCTTGTTCGAATCATGGGACCTACAAAACATAACTGCCGAAATGTCGTTTTATTTTGTATACCAACACTCCTGCCATCCCTTCGGGACTTACAGGGTAAGTCTATAAATAAAAGAGTAGGTACGCTTTTTGTTTAACAAATACAATTTATTTGCTCCACAAATAGTTGTTCCGAATCTGTGTGTTCTTTGTACACACGGCTACACATCAAGTTAGACACCTTATACACGCATAACTACGCTACATACAAAATAGAGAATTGTCGAAAAGGGCAGTGCATTACACAGTGGTGTCGATGTAATGGTAAGGATAGAGCGTAACAAAAATATAACGCACTCTCGCACGATTCGCAGCGTTCTCAAAGTCCAAACAGTCTAGCATATATAAAAAAGTACTCTGTGCAGTCTAGGTTGATGCGTCGCTGTGTCTGTTAAAAAAATTAAACCAATGATATTATACCTATACAGAAAAGAAGCAGATATGTTACTAACGCACGGCACAATAATAATTAATGTTCGAATGATTCTATAGCGCTACTTAAAGTTGCGTAGCGTACACGGTATAAGTACATTTATATAAACAAAATTGTGTGGATCAGATTTCCAACGTCCATTACTATGAAAATTACATATCTTTATAATATAACTAGCTTTTGCCCGCGGCTTCGCTCGCGTTAATTTAGAATTTGACAATTAATTCGGGATGTACTCTGCTTGTAATAATATAATTCAATCATGATTCGAAAGACACGTGGCGCCATCTATTATCATAAAAACGTTATTGTTGTTTTCTTCGGGAACAGTAATTTTTTTCGTGATGAAAGGTAGCCTATGTCCGTTTCTGTACACCTGACAACGTATAGGCAAAATTTCAGAATGATCGGTTCTGTGGTTTAGGCGTGAAAAGGTTACAAACAAACTCATTTTCGCTTTTATAATATTAATTAGGATTATGATATCATTGAATAAAACTTTTTACTATTGACATAAGCAATAAATTATGCTGTACGTCGTTTTAGCATCTAATCTTAAAATTATAACCCATATTGGTTTATACTCTATTTTCGCATACACACATTTTTTACGTGGTCAAAATCCTCAAAATTGGTTATCCATTTCTAAACGATTTTGCTCAGCTCTAAGATATTGTAGAACAAAATATCTTTGGCAAAGCTTCATATTTTGGAAATGACGTCACAGATCATACGAAACTATTTGGCGGTAATCGCGTCATTTGTAGAATTATTACGCAGATTGTTATTCTTATTTATAAAATTAAAATAATATAACATTTATTACTTAATGAAATTAAGCGCTTATTAAATTATTTATTAATTTCTTTATATCAAAAGTTCTAATTTGACCAATGACAACAGATTTCACAGCATACATTTTGGCGGCAATTTAAGCGTCACTGCAAGTTTGCAAGTTGCAGTTTTATTTCGCGGTTTGTGTTTGATCTCACCAAAGAAATTTTTGATATTTGATTTTTTAGGCAAATCTCCTGCTATAATGTTTTACCCAGAGGATTCCTTAAAAAGAGGAGGACGGTTTTATTTATGCTGGGTAGCAGATTCCTGGCCATTGCGTTTTGCCACTATCACTCATAGGCAGCTTTGGGCTCAAGATATTCGTCATATATGGTAAAATATTACAATATTTATCTATCCGCAGCTAAATAACAGTAGCGTAAATTGAGTATTAATAACCTATAATATTTTGTTATAGTGACGATTTATTAGAAGTTATGACAAACGAGTCTGGTCGCCCCACTCAAAGGTTTTCACTCCGCCTTAGTTCTCAACTTCTGCGGGGATTAGTACGACTTTACCAACGAAAAGTAAATGTACTGTTGGGTACGTACTTCCAATTATAGTTATATAGAACGCCAACTGTTTTTTACTAGCTTATGTTTCAGTGAACTTTAACTTGTCTAAATCCACAAGTTTACGCCTCTTTTTATTGTCTTTACTAATAAATTGGTGGCTCGTATAAGAGCCGCTGCGCTGGTAAACAACAGGTAAATAATCGTGATTCGTGGCACTGTAAACTATCACATAATACTCTCTTAATGTGTTCGTTTTGTACGAACACGCTAAGAAAATATTATGTGATATTATAGTGATTATGTTTAAAAATTACTATTCTCATTGGTAAAAAGTTTAACAAGCTCACGTAACTGACGTTTGTACCGGATCCGAGTTCGATTCCCGGGTAGGATAGTGTTACAGTGTTTTCTCTAAAATATATATTAATAACAGCAGTATGGCCATACGCTTGCCGTATAAAGTAGCATCTAATACAGCCAATAAAATAGTGTGGTGAAATGATGTTCTAATGTTTTTGGATAGGTAAATAAGTTTTTGGTTGATAGTAGGTACCACATGCATGTGCATTTAATTAACATTGCATTTGATAAGATTAGGTACACATATTTACCATGGGTAATGTTATTCATAAAACCATCATCAATCCTCGTGCATAGTACGCGTCTACCGTGCCGGGCGGCGCCGCTAAGCGCTGAGCGCTGGCGCTGACGCGCTTGCATAAACTCATAAAGCAGTGAACGTTGCATTGTCACGCACGCGCCGATAAGTACCTACTGTCATGTCGCAAAATATAGACACTGGCCGTGTCATCGATGAATTAAGATTGAAAAGATGTTTATGGAATGAAGGCTTGGGGTGACATTGTGGTTGCATTATTTGGAGATGTACCACAACATTATAAAGACAATGGGTGCACGCCAGTGCCGGATTCACCACGTAGCAAGAGTAGCAATTGCTACGGGCTCCGCGCGAAAGAAGGCCCCGCATATTTAAACCCACTCATCTCTGCCTGAGAGTAATATTTTGAGTGAAACTTATTACTTAAGATGTGGTATATTGAATTTACTTGATGTCACAAAAACGTGAAATGTTACAACTTTTCCTATTAAGACAATCCACGTCAGACTATCGGTAACCGTAACCGACTATTTCCTTGGCGTAAATAAAACACCGAATTTCATACGGTAAACGCACAAGTTCTACAAAAAGTTCGCTCGTATAAATGTGTAGAATTTCAGTCGGCCCGATAATCAGCTCTACAAAAAAGTCTGACGTATTCAAGCACTCTGACCTGAAAGAATTTGCTACGGGCCCCGCGCTTGCTTAATCCGGCACTGGTGCACGCCGTAAGCTGTTACTGGATAGCTTATCCTGTAACTTCACTAGAAGCTCGTCAAAACTTTTTGATGACATGCGAAAGTAGATATAGGTCTTGTATTCATCGGAGCTCAACTCTCCATATAGGTACTTAATTAGATAAATGTTCCACTAAGTAATCTCTGAGCAAGAACCGGATGAACATATTGCTTTCTTTTAGGTTGTCTTTTTTCCATAAATAATACGCAGCAATAATTTTTACAACCGACATCGTGCGTACCTGGCAGTAATAGGCGTGAGACTAATAAAACGTCTCGAGCTGACTGGTCGGCGCTGACAAGTTACGCGCCGACGATCGGCGTGAGAGCAAAACCAGCGTTACAGTCACGTTGATCGTCGGCGCTGACAGATCAATATATGTATGTAATTAAAGCAATCGTTCCTGAGTCACGCCGATGGTTCAGCGCTGACATGCGTCGCCGCCGAGCCGTGCACGGCCGTGCGCGTCTACCGTCGTCGCCGCTAAACGCTGACGCGCTTGCATAAAGCAGTGAGCGTTGCATCGTCACCATAGATTATACACTTGCGCCGACGATCGGCGTGAGAATAAAACCAGCGTAAAACGTCTCGAGCTGACAGGTTGTCGCTGACAAGCTACGCGCCGATGGTCAGCGCCGACGATCAGCTTTAGAGTAAAACCAGCGTAAAACGTCTCGAGCTGACAGGTTGGCGCTGACAAGCTACGCGCCGATAGTCAGCGCCGACGATCGGCGTGAGAGTAAAACCAGCCTTATACCTATATAATAAGTTTAGGACTTCTACAACCCACATATTATATAGTACCAATCAAAACATGCCACATCATCCAATTATGCAGCACAATTACGTTGTAATGTAATTAGCTGATGCAGCAACTACTTAATCCATCCATTATTCTAGACGTGACAATATTTATGTATGTACCTATGTATTTTACAACTTACTCTTTCCACCTCTTTAATGGATACCAGTAGGTACCTACCATAACTAATGTAAATGCAACGACAATTTTTCTATGACATCATTCATCAATCACAGAGTACTTTATATACAACTGACATCAATGCTTGCTTGTTTTTCAGGTGATTTATGCATGATAAATTCTTATGTTATTAAACATGCCAATAAAAAGTAAGTATCACATTGGATAAATCATATTTAGCAAAATAAGATAACATTTAGTCTTTTTAAGTATTTTCTCAGCATTGTGACAGAAATCTTATTCTAGTTTAAATGTGGAGTTTGATATTTCCTTATTAATTTAAGTCTGTATAAGCTGTATAATTGGTAGATACTTGGGACTGAAATAGATTTTACTTAAATTCTAGAATACTACTATTTTAAAATTATAAATTAAAACAGGTAGGTACTGCTATTTTATTAAGTTATATTGTATAAAATTCAGTACCTATACATCACTAACAAAACACCTCTAAATTTAAATGCCTTAAAATTAGGTATTACATTTTAAATCTGTAGTTGAGAGGCAATGTTTTATATCTTGTATTTTGTTTACCACTTTCTTTTGTGCACATTTAGGACTTGTTATTGTTTACCTATCAGCTATATATATATTATGTACTTAGGTAGGGTATATGTGTTTGTAGATGGAATGTCCAGGAGGTAAAGGCAGTGAGGCCTGTAAGGCGTCCACTACAGCAGATGATTATACATGAAGTAATCCCAGAACCGGCAGAAAATGAACAGAGGATTGAGGAGCTGATTCAGGTTTGTGTCTCAATACGAATACCTAGTATATACATTATTTATTACTAGATTACGCCCACGGCTTCACCCACGTTAATTAAATGTTACATGTAAATTTTGCCGATAAAATTAGAAATTTATCGATAGATCTCGAGATATAATAGAGCCATTTCACAAAATTACGCAAGTGAAGTTTAGGTAAATCCCGACTCGCCGAGCGATCGAGACAGTACGATGCGTCTAGGAGCGTTGTAGTATAATGCGACCGTGTCTACACTTAGGTTTTGATACGTTTCTTGGTACCTATTGCTTGAATTGTATTAAACATACTTTTGCAATATGTAAGTTTTCAAAACAAATAACGTATTTGTATTAATTATAGTTTTTTTTTTTTTTGTTAAGAATACAACTCCCTTCCGCATTAGGATTAAATCCTGTGTCGCGGGGGACTTAACAAACATACAACTAACGGACACAGTGAACACCCAGACTCGAAACAACAATTTATCAATCAAAGTGTTGTCTCGTGTGGGGATCGAACCCACAATACTCGGCGCTGTGTCAAGCGACAAGGCGGCCGCTTAAACCACTACGCCGTGCAGTCAATATAAATAAAAAGTCTAGATTATTTAATTTTTAGTTTTATAATAAAACATAGTATAGGAAAATATAAGTTTATAACGTTATTTCTGTTTAGTGCAAATTTCTTAGCGGGTAATTGAACTCATTTTTATAAACAACTAGACGTGGCCGAATCTGATTGCTTATTAGATGTAGGTACTCAACACAATTTACAAACTCGACACAATTTACTATCTCAGCGTGTAATATAAGTGGCCGCTTTTCCTTTGAATTTAATTCAAATAATTATATAAATTTTATATTATTTGAATGAACTATGGCTGATGTACAATAAAACTATTACGTTTACATAAACTCACATTTTCTGTTACCGATTTTATTACAGCCTTTGAGCGAGTAATCTTACTTCTCCATCTAAAATTAAAAGTATCTTGACAATCCACACAAAAAGTTTCAGCAAAATCAATGCAGCCTAAGAGATATACAAAGTTATTTTATCTTTAGTCCAAAGCTCTTAGGGGTTAACTTTTGTTGTGGGATTTTGGAAAAGTCACAAAAATCTAATCACCTGTTCCATATAAGATTGAACTATGACACCGACAAAATGTATGAAACAACTGATAGGTATTTATTTCGCGATTTCGGCAAAGTCTTAGGACTAAAATAGTCCATAATGATGGGTACAGTTAAAGAAAAAATAACGTTGTATCATTTATACAGAATGTTTTGTAGTTGATCGGACGAATTTTCGTTTAGATTATAGTTACAAAGTTATAAAAACATAATGCCTTAATTTTTGAAAAATAATGTGTATGTATTACTTATACCTTATAAATACCGAGCGCGCGCAAGAAACAGTTCAAATAACTAGTCCAAAACAAAGCGCCCGCAAACTCGGGCAACAACCCTTTGCTTTTGTATTGTTAGAGTGACCACGCGTTACGTAATTTTCCACGAAACGTACGTTTTTAGGGTTTCGTAATAAACCACAAGAACACTTATAGTTTCGCCATGTCCGTCCGCGGCTTAACGCAAAAACTATAAGCACAACAAGCTGAAACATGGTTATATATTGTAACCACGCGGACAAAACTGGACAAAAAAATTTTAAAAAGTGATATAAACTGGTAGCTCCCATACATCTAAATGGAAAAGTGGTTTTTTAAATGTTCTACAACATTGTATGGGTTATCGTTAGCAAGGTATTTTAAATACACTAGGGGTTTATTTTAACCGCTTTCTTATTTAGGGATCCGTTTGTGAAATATCTGTGTATATACAAGTCTTACGTTACTGACTGACTGACAGATAACGCACAGCCAAAACTATTGGGCGCAAGAAGCTGAAATTTGACATGTATGTTCCTTGAGTACTGTAAGGGTGCACTAAGAAGGGATATCCCGAAATTCCCACGGGATTGGGAAGAAATGGATAAATAAAAAAACATGTGTAGCTGAGGGCATCCTCTAGTTCAATATAAAAAAGGAAAACCCTGAAGTGTCCCTCCCCCACTCTATCTTCTAAACTGCAGTATTTAGGTATGTATAAACTATGCTAAATAGTGACATATATACCTAATGAATTTTAATGAAAATTATAACGGCTCATTAGACTTTACTAATTAAAGAGTAATAGACAACTAACTTAAACTTCTACTTGCAAACGATAAAATGCATATTGTGCTTCAGTCCTACTATCCTTAGTTAGTTTATGTCGATATGTAGGTACTTATGTGATCGACAACAGTATATAATTATGAACTGCAAATAAAAAATATCTACCTCGCTTTCGTTGCTTTCTTTAGGGCTGCACAATTTTTGTTTTTCCTTTTTTTGATACAATGGAATACAGAACCCTTACGCCCCATTGGCAAAACGAATAAAATAAAAACTTAACATTATACAAACTACTTAAATAATAGTACAAAACAGTAATACTCTTACTGTAGAAAAAAAAAACAAAGAATCAAAATGTTGTAGTCGTAGTATAATAATGCGTTTACGGTACGGACGCTCGAAGTTCGGCACGCGAGACAATATGGCACAGGTCCTTCCTCAACGGGCGCTCGCGCCGTACTAATCGGTGCATGCTTGTGCATCATAATTTATTCTAAATTAGAGTTGTATTCATAAAAATTTTATGATAAATTTCATGAAGGGATTTTCATCAAACTTTGAAATTAGATTTCTTGAAGAACATAGTTTATTTTGACATGGTTTTATAAATGTAATTATACTTTATTTAAACCAAAAAATCGCAATAAAATAGGGATATAAAACGTAAAACGTGGCCTCAGATTTTATTTTTTTACGAAATAATGTTATTAATAATCGATATTCTAGTTATATATATGGCAACAAAATTATATTTCTGATACGATACGTATTTTTCCAGACAAATTTATAAATATTAGTAATAGATATGAGAGCATGAAATTAACTCTGCTTTGTTTTTTCAGTAAACTTGTTGTGGGAGATTAATCACCACAAAGTAAACAAATATTTTTTTGTAAATGTGTTTCATGAATTGGCCATACGAAAGATCGGCCTATTTTTTACATGTATTTAAAAATGTCGGAGTTTTACCTAAGATGGTAAATTAGGCGACTGAAATCTTAGATATTCGCGCGAAAACGTGAAATGGCTCTTACGGCGTGAAAGCGTAACAAACATACAACTCACATTCGCATTTATAATAATAGTTAGGATTATGTTGGTATCTTAAAATATGTATATCTATAGGGCTATCTATATATCTAATTGTCTTGTCTGCTTGTTACGCTCTCCTAATTTTAAAATGATACTACCGTATTTAGATTTACCAGAAATTAGACCAATAAATGCATTGTGCCTGGGCTCCGGGGTCTGAGCGTTGACTAAAACCACCACAAGATTAAATACTTACTATGATTTTTAAATTGTAATCGTTTCTATTGTATATGTATATGTAGCCTGCCTCGGTTGCGCAGCAGTACCTAATCAATGCACCTGAGGTGAGGTCTTGGGATCGATTCCCGAGTTAGGCATTGTCATTTGAATTTTCTGTCAAGAAATTTTTAGTAGCACCACGAAATCTGAAATTGTGCCTATTGGATAGCAATAGTCTCTTCCCCTATTACGTGGGAAGTGAAAATGTAGATAGCGTAACGTATTAAATATATTAGTTATAATTACTTTCTGACTAAGTGGCAATGTAATGACATTAATGACATTCTACTGCAGGCTAGTGGAAACGCTGTGGCAAATATTCAGGATATAACACTAAGAGAACCACAAGAAGTAGCAGACAATTTGCTATTGAAGCCGAACGTAAGTAGAAACGATTTTCATTTTCCTAAGGCAAATTTCATAGTGCTTCAGATAATATAGTAAGTAGAAACCTTGTCACTTTACTAATGTGCTGTGTGAGGCCCCTCGATCTCACACTATGGCGTCCCACAATGGCAAAAAATATTCCATAGTTACTATGCGAAATGTAGAACAAAAAGACGCGCTTACATCCTTGTGATCACGAAATTTGTAAGAAATAAAATTAAAAATTTGTGGAACAGATTTTAATACCGAGTATTGTATAATGGAAAGAGTAGGGGGAGTCGTTTGCCTATATAAAGCATACAGACAGAGTTGTCGAAGAAATAATCTATACTAATATTAGAAAGCTGAAGAGTAAGCAAATCGAACCAGTAGTTCCTGAGATTACCGCGTTCAAACAAACAAACAAACTCTTCAGCTTTATAATATTAGTATAGATTATACCCGTAAGTTAAGCCTGCCTCTTTACGGTAGTGGTTCAGTGGTGGATACCTGTATTCTATTAGGTTTGGCTGTAAGAATATTCTCAGTAACGTGTTGGTATTGTAGTGTGTTAATGTATTTGCTAGACGGCAATCTGTTCGCAACTTATATGGTCTCCCAGACGTTGCTGGCAATAGGTATATAGGTAATAAAACATTTAGAGATATATGGGCTTCAGTACATGTATGTATGTCATGTAAATTTTCAGCAACTCAGAATTCTGTATCTATACCTATACAGAGTATTTAGATTACACCATAATTCATAAGATCTTTTTAACTGCTGGCGATTGTGATGAACACAATTCTCCTATTACTATTTTCTGGTTTATAAGAACAAATCCTTAAAGAACAGAACATATTTATAGGACCTATACCTACATAGGTATACGGCCATATTCACAAAACTTAAAAGAAGGTTATAACACTTTGAGGACATAATTATTATATAGAACTTTAATCTCTCGTGTGTTTTATGCACACACGGGTGTTCATAAGCACCAAGGACTTTCCTTTCACTTTATTTTGCCGGACACTCGACGGATGATGTTTTTTGATTGATGTTTGCAACTCTATGAGTATTCAATAACGTCGTTATAGTGAAGTATTTTTACAATTTAGACGCACTAAATATTTTAACTTTCCATCGTATTAACCCTTTAGTAAGATATGTTTTATGAATAAGCACAATTATACCGATAAATAGTGAAATGTAGGTGCTCTATTATACTTCTACACATTTCTTCGTGAACCGTAGTGATACTCCAAGTAATACAACTTTATCAGGACGGTTTCGGCGAAGAAAACCCCGACCAAGCATTACAGCTCCTTCAAGACCGAAGTATCGAGATGATGTTGGTGCAGCACGAAGTGTCAGCCGCGCACTCCGGGCTGGGCGCGGCGCTGGACAGCAGCGACAAGTCGCACGACAAGTCGCGCCTGCGGGCCAGAGACGCGCAGATGGAGAGGATCTCTGAGCATGACCTCACCATGTTCAGGAAATGTATTTACTGTTCATAACATAATATGCTAGTTCATGTGTAGCCTTAGACCAAAACCAAATAGAAAGACGCGTATATTTTATTATTAATGAAATAAATAAAAAGCATGTCATAAATTATGTGCAGTGTAATCGTGATCGTTTTGTTGACGCAGGAATTAATTGCAGGCTACACAGTAAATAGTGCGACAATAAAATTATTTGTACATTTGCACATTGGCGTAGGTACCTATCTAGAATTAATTTCCAAAGGACCTAATTTCTAAACATATTTGAGTTCAAACCTAATATTCTGACGTAGACATCAGTTAACTCTGTGGCGAGTACGACCCGTCTGACCCTTCCCTATATACGCCATTGTTTTTACTTTAATTCAGAATAAATTGAAAAATCAACTACAAATTAGTATCTATCATTTTCATCATCACATTTTTGTTATAGCTACCGCCGTTGAAGAGATAATGCCTCAGTTTGAAAAAGGTAAAATTTTAAATTAGGTATAAGTATATTAGTTGTATTATTAGATAGATTAGAATAGTGAAGATTATTTTTTGCCTGAAGACTCAGCTTACCAACTCATTCATGTAAACATATCTTGGTCCCGATACTCTGTCTGAGGAATCTGCTAGAGAAAGTATCTACCAGTACCTATGTTGAAGTAACTACCAGGAATTATGAGCTTACATAATTAAAACAAACGTATCAAAAGTTAACTAATAATATCCAATGAATGTATATACACACATACAAAATAAGAAACCACTTATTTCAACAGAAAAAGTAAAAAATAAAAAAGCAGTTTGAAAAACTACCCAAAACCTACGCACATAGTTACGTATGAAAACTATACCTGCTTTATAATAAAGTTTAAGTAGGTACTTATGGAAAAGCGTAGTTAGGTACGTATGATAAGGGTACATAATGAACTTACTTACGTAAGAACTTACCTCGTGTAGTTATAAAACGTACTCTCCTCTGAAATAACTTAACTATAATTAATAATGTTGACACCGCTTCGTACTTGCTGGAATTCGTTACATTATTATAAAAAATTTTGATGTAAATATTCGTAGTTAGTTTGATTTTATATCTCCTTACCTGTACCTACCTACCTAATAATGTGTTTATTCCTAGATTCTATCCGCTTTATATTATCACAGGCATTCCTGAACTACCTGAAATCCCGCCTCCTGAATTGCCCGTTCCTCTACCAGAGAAGTTAGTATCCATTTTCAAATTATTAATCATCCTGATCCTGGATAGATGGATAGATTTATACAAATAGGAATTGAGGGACTAATTGGTAAGTTACTAATGTGCCGCTATAATATCAACTGACGAGGTAGAGCGCCTCTAAAACATTAGTTCTGTTAGCAAGTACACATATGGAACTCAACTGTGGTTGTTTGCCGGCGTAACATATAATTAAGCGATTGCTTTAAAAATCTGCGTAGACCTATCGTCATTGATAGTCCAATACCGCGTAACTTACATTGTCAAATACCGCGTACGTTCCTTGCGCAATTTTTACAGGACCAGGAAAATCTAATTTTCTGGACAACTATTCCCCTGAATTGAAAACGAACTCCGATTTAGAAGCATTTTGTTCTTCTTGACCTTAAGCACTAATTTTAAAAATCACTCAATTTTGCTTTTTGTACATACGCGGTATAAGCTAATGTAAGTTACGCTGTATTGGACTATTAGCGATATTATGTCGCTGTTGTAAGGGGTTCTTGTCTACTACCAGCTTATAACGAAATGGGTCTAGATTATAAAGTATTAATATGTTAATAGTGTTGTGATAACCATCTTTAAACAAAGTAGAAGGTTCTCAATTTAACCCGTAGGTATCTTTTTATATACTTGATTTATAGTATAATAATCGTTTAATTTTAGTGTTTGTCATCAAATAATTAATTCATCATCAAATAATTAAATAATCGTCAAATCAAATTCATTATTATCTTAGCTTTGTCTTCAGTTTAGCTACACACACCTATATTCAACATACCTAATACATACACGTAATTGAGTGGGAAGATGATATATAATTTATTATCAATTGGCATTTGGATCAGACCTCAAGAATTAGTTCCGGCCGAGCCAACAGTTGTTGCTGTTGAACCGCCTACAGAGCAAGAACCAGTCGAAATTGAATTAGAGGTGGGTACAAATCTAGCTGAAAGATAGTGTAGTACATAATATATTATTATAAAAGTTATGGTCTTTTATATAGGTATTCAAAAAGGCTTGAAAATTAGGTTAAAATATAGTCATAAGTAGGTATATATGTTTATATAAGTATACATATATATATATATATATATATATATATATATATATATATATATACACCTATACATATATATATATACACCTATATTATATATATGTATAACTATATTTTACAGACAATAGGTACCTAATAATCAGTTGTAGTAGAACACCTGAAAAGTTGATATGTATCTAAATTATACTTCAGATAAATTGCGTCAAAATTATCATAGCTGCTAAGTGCTTTTAGGCCTCTGACAAATCCAGGGCCCTCTTTAATAAATATTACAATCCGACAATTTTGTAAATAAGTGACATATTCGTAAAGTTGTATGACAAGTGCTGTTTAATAAACCTTACAATTCTGAAGAATTTTACAATTACAAATATTACCATTATAAATGCTGTTCAATAAACGTTTACATGTGCACAAAAAACGCCTGAAGATTTCGATGACAATTGTACCTATCTACAAATTTATAATTCTACCTATGTTAAATATCATAAAAATTTAAGTTATTCTTGAAGATTCTTAAAACAAGGTCGAGGTCCACATACTACCATAATATTCATAGAATGATCTCCGTTTTTGTCTACATATGCGGATTCGTTTTAACGAGGAGCATCCATTGTGATTAGCGAACCATCTACAATGCCTGCTATTCTAGGTATATTATATTTCATAAACAATCTAGGGATATAAAGACAATAAGTTAGCCAGTGGACTTCTTCTCTAAATGATTTACTACTGACCACAAACCCTACACACATTTTTTCGTCATCATTCCTTTAGAGCCTTAATTCCCAAAAGTGGTCCAAGTGGACCCCCAGGGGGCCACGGGAGACTTGACGGAGGTCTACGTTGGTGTGACAACAAAATGGGGGTTCACAATTCGTAAGCGAGGGTCCACGAAAATTTATTTTTTCCGATAATGAAGAACTAAAATATTGTCTTGACTTCACCTATCAATATTATCTGTCTAATATAATATTATAAGAAGCTCGGCGACTGTTACTTGTAAAAACTTGCATATTCTATATTCAGTATCAGTGGTCTCGAACCTACCGATTTTTCGGTAGAGAAAATAAGGTCAGCCCGCCTACGGTGGCGTGGTAGGTTCAGTAAAGAGAATTTAAAAAAAAAGGTCATTCATTTCATCAAATTGTTTTGATTCTTCACCAATATAAATACCAAGGAATATGGTAGAAATGTAGCTGCAGGGGGTCCACCGGAACCAGCTAAATAATTGAAAGTGGTCTATTAGAAAAAGAGTCTCGGAACCTCTGCTTTAGAGTTTAGTTACACCATTTGCATGTGCTATAACATGGTATTGTGATCCACAGCAAATCTAGTGCAATGCACACAAAATTTGCTGAGTGTGTGTAAGGGCTGCATTTCTCTTAGAATCGTATTCAAGATCAGATATATATTCGACGGTAGTTTTTCTGACCCAAAATTTTTCGTTGAACGTAAAATCTGACACATCAAACGTAAAGTTTATCCTTTTACGAAAAACTCGCCGTTGGCATTATTCACTCATATGTTCATCATCACTACTGTCACTACTTCCACTACTAGTTGTTAGAACCATTTTTAAATGTATAACAATTAAATGTCTTTACTTATTAAATTGAAGTACAAAATTGTTAAGTTCTGACACAAGGCGAGTCCACCTGTCGAAATTGTTCTACAATTTACAAAATATGTAAATTTGTAATGACAATTATGCATTCAATAAAACAGTTTTCCTTACAAATACTTATGTAAATTGTCACCAGTAAAGAGAAAATGTATAATAAACAGAAATATGTAAAATTGTAGGTACAATTTTACAATTTTGTCAGTTTTCCACCATAGTAAATTTGTAAGTTATATTCTTTATTAAACAGCAACTTGTAGATTTGTAACTTGTAAAATACAATAACAATTTTAACATCAACGTTTTTACATGGGGTTGGTAGTATAGAGCTGTAAATTTACTACGACGTATATGTCCTCTGATGGTCTGCAGTTACCCATTTGTATCAAAAATTGTTATGCCGCAACCACACGCTTGCCGCTTGCCGCAAACTCCAAACCTCCACAAACGTTTGGCTTGACTTGGGGAAACAAACTTCACCATCCACACGCTTGCGAGTGAGTTTGTGTGTTCTGAAGAGGCAAGCATGACGGACGTGATGGACAGCGAGCTTGTATCGGCCATAACATTTGGCTTAAGTTATATTTAATATAAAAACAAAAAAATTCTTTCACTGCCTTGTTTAATAAGGTGCTGAGGCGACTCCATGCATCGGCTACTTTTTTTTTATCTTTGTGATAAATATTTCCTGGGTCCCAAATGCAGGGCTCTGCCTGGTAACACTCCAGGAAGTTCAACACTTCGTCAGTAGACCAGTCACTCATTCTTTTTTAGAGCGTAAGTAGGTACGTCTGTTCGCCACCGGTACACAAACGAGACTGAGTGCGCGCAAGCGTGTGGACGCATCGCAAGCGCATGTGCCAATTCCCTTTGATTTGTGACAAAAACCGACACTCGATCGGATCGGCCTCAAGCGCTTGCAAACCAAGGCAAACTCTATCCACACGCTTGCGCTTGTCGAGGCTTGTTGAGGATTAGCAAGCGTATGTTCGCGGCATTAGATTTTTCTTCTTGACGATCTATTAATCGGCGTTATTGTGACCTGATGATACCTTTAATCCTACTTAAATTGTATTTTGATTATTATAAATAGGAACTAGAAGTCGAACCTCAGGGGAGGCGGCGTAGGCTACGAAACAGATTGATGGTTGATAAGAAAATTAAAATTAGCGCTCAGCACTTTCGTACAAGGATTGAAAATCTTTCAGTGGAACTACGATGCCAGGTATGTAAGAGCTACATAGATTTTTATTCTAAGCCTCATTATATTATATTTTACACTGAATGAATTTAAAGACAATAACTTATTTAGACAAATAATTATAAATTGATTTAAAAAAGGAAAGTATAGTTAAAAAAAATCGAATTACACTTTTCTTATTTTTCTTATCAAATAATTCTTCAAAATAATAGGTATCAGTGTTTACAGTGTTATGATTCTGACGTAAGTATTAAAATTCTTGAAATAAATCATACTACTACCCTCCTTTCCTACCCTTTAAGGTTATCCATTCCTGCTAGTTTATTTAGTTTGTTTACGATTGAAGTTGTGTATTTGCCACTTACAGAATAGCTTTGACGACGTAATCTGTATCCGAGTGCCACCAGAGTTATATTTTCAACGTCCGTGTCACGGCGGGGCGACAGTTATAAGTAATGTCGGATTCGAAATATCGCGATTGTTTTCACGTAACCTCGGGGCTGTGGGTGTACCGCCTCGCGCAGAGCGAGAGTTAGAGGTATGTATTTTCAATTACAATTTATTATTGCAGATATAGATACCTAATTGAAAATCTATTATTCGACCACCGGTGTGCCGCTGCGACTTAATTGGTTCATTAAATATTACAGGAAGTAATGCAAAGACTCAATCGTAACGTCACAAGAACGGCTCTTGAAAGGATAGACGAAGAACAAGATATGCCGATAGTGCCAGGACGGCCTCAAGATATTTTGTTAGAGCAGACTACAGCCGAAGTGAATATAACCGACATTCTGAACGTTACCGACGCCCCGCGCGTAAGTGTCGTCAAACAAATGGAGGTGGATATAGCGGACATGCCGACGCAGAAGGTTGAAACACTCTCGCAAGCACGTAAGCGAAGAGCAGACTCGGACGCAATGATAACCGTAAGTCTTAAACAATTTGATCTTTTAACAAGCCATTTTTAATATTATAACATTTAATATGTAACCAATTTCTTTCTACTTCTTAACGGTTGTCAGTTACCTAATTTAAACCTAATTAGATAAATTGATTTTATATCGACCTCGTTATTGTTACGGCGGCACGACAAAGTTTTGAATTCTCATTACTGCATATATTGAAAATTGAAATGTTCTTTTATGTTACAGCCGAAACGCCGACGATCCGTAACTAGTAAGACTCAATTGCCAAAAGATGTGACGAGTCAATCTGCGGGTAAGTATTCTACTAATTCGATTTTAGTGTAAGTGCGATAAAAAGTGTTTCCCAGTAACATTATAAAAATAGATTTTGTGATAGCATGGTTTATTGATTGTATATATTATCTAACCGCTAGCCTTCTTTTCATGGATATCCACAATATTCATTGCGGTTTGTATTCTGCTATAATTATTATTGTCTTAATTGTTTGGAGTTATATCCTTAAATTAAAAATGTTAATAACTACAACATTATATTCCCGCCTAGCTTAGCCCTACTTATTATTTGGGAGATATTGACGTTACCGCGATGTACCTATGTATTTATTTATTACAAATAAGTACTTACTCATTATATTTTTCTGTAATAGACTTGGAAGCTGACAAAGAAAATAGACCTGATAATTTACCTGAGCAAAGTGTAGAACTCGAACCAGAACAATACAAGAAGATTGGTGAACCTGCGAGAACACCAAATGCAGAGAAGATTGTCTCATCGATGTTACAAGAAGCCGGGTTGGCAGATATACAACCCCACCTACCGGCCGCAGTGGAGATTGACGTACAAACTTCGCAGCGCGCTGTCTCAAGAAGCAAATCCGGCAGAGGGGCTAGAAGTGAGGGATCTGAGACTCCGCTAGGAAGTCTCGACAGAACGAAAGTATCACTAGGAGATTCAGAACAAACTACTGATTCGAAGAGATTTATTCGGTGTGTAAAAACTTTCATAGACAATTAGATACCTAGATTTTTATAAGAACCATTTGTCCATTTACTCTTTAGTTTCATTGGTCCTTATATAGTCAATGTTTATTATAAAACATCGTCGTTTTTATCAAATCGCTTCATATTTTTACTGAGATAAAAAGTTGATATAATGTTGTGGACATAGATGTAGATATATTTTCATATCATCATGTTAAAATGTTTTGTTACAGTGACCAATGGGGCACTGAAGGCACTATGTTGAAGATTCTGAAACTTGTTAAAACTGGTCGTCAGCCAGTGAATGTGAGTGCTCTAATGTCAAAAGGTCCTGTCATACCCGGATACGAACGTATTATCGCCGCTCGATGCTTTACTTCAATACTCAGTAAGAGAATTTATGTTTTACACAATCCTTGATAATAATTAATCAATTTTAGTTCCAACCTCTTCATCTTCAATTTTATTTTCAGAACTAAAGCAGCACGGCTTTATCTGTGTCTGCAAAGATCCAGATACACAAGAAATAAGTAATATTAATTTAGGTCGAAAATTAAGAAGCTCTCAGGATTAATGATAGTATATTACTACTTTAATGATAGTATATTACTACGAAATGTTTGTCTTGAATTATATTTCATGTTGATTAAAGAAGTTGATTTTCAAGGGAGATGTTTCATTTCAAAATCAAACAAGATATTGATATGAACAAATTTATTTATTTACGATCTGTATATAATGATATGATTTCTGTACACTTTACATAATAAGTCATCAACTAGATTCAAGCTAACTAGATAGATTTATGAGTATCTTAATAATAGGTAGGTAATGGCTTAATAATTTACAAATTCTAATAGTATAATCGAATGCTGTACAATAAACAGTCGACGTAATTAACTATGCTAAACATTTATACTTAATTACATAAAATACAGCCATTTACATTATCGAATTGGTATATTATTATTAGTTTAAACTTTAAAAGCTTAATTGGTAGTACATATTACAGATATCTTAAAACAAATAACGAAATACTAAAATTATGGTCATTTATATGGAGGTTCCCTACCTTGGTAAAGCATTTCTAATTTTATTTATACAAAATCAGTCTCCTACTATTTGTTAAGTCCGCCGTATGAAATGTATACTAATAAAATCAACTAACATCGTAATCTTACAACTCAAAGGCAGTCACGCGTTGTCGCATTAGGACGTTCAGCACTGGACGATTGGATAATGTTTAACAACAATAGTATGTGTAGAACCGCAACACACGTTAACTAAGCACTATAATTTTATTAGTCCTGATTATCGATTACATCAGAAACAACTTCAAGCACACGTCAGTGTTTCACAGCCTTGCTAACAGTCGTTCCAAGCTCTCACTCAATTCATATTAAATAATTACAGTCTGCCCTTATAGGTTTAGGAATGAAAATACTTAGGTTAAACGTAGCTACCATTATTTATTTGTATGTTTATTTGAAGTAATACTTTTAAGATAAATGGAACGAATACCTACGTTACAAAATCAAACAATAGCGTGTAAATATTAAATTATATAATTTCAGGAATAAAAACATCGGTCCGGCTCGTCAACAACGGAGCCGCGAGCCAAGAGTACCTATAGATAAAATTATTAATAAGTATAGAAAATAATTCTAATTTCATGATCAGCGTAACACTTAGGTATTAAGATTCGAAACGGTTTCTACTAGACTTAACGATACTCCCCCATTCGACCTCGGTCAGTCCCAAAACCACGGCTAATACTCGAAACGATGACATATCACAGATCCCTCGAGACTCCCTAGGGCCCGGAACAAAACGGAATGATACTCGCCGGAGAGGCTGAAACCCCCGAACGGGGACGCTCAGGGCGCCAGCGAGTCGCTGTCGTACTCGTCGCGCTCGGCGTCGGCGTCGGCGTCGTCGTCGGACGGCGCGCGCTCGCCGTAGTTCATGCTCTCAAAGTACTGCTGCGGCTTACCATTCCACAGCGAGTCGTCGCGCGACAGGTCGCCGAGGGCCTTGAGGTCCACCGAGTCAGCGTTCTCGTACAGGATGGAGCGCTCGAGCTCGTGCTTGAGGCTGGCAGGCAGCGGCCGGCACAGCGCCAGCGGCGCCAGGCGCGACGCGCGCTCCACGTACTCCGCCGCCAGCGCCGCGCCGCTCCACGCCGGGCTCTGTCGACAGTCCAACCTGCGTTACGCGCGCCCACCGGACTGCGGCTCTGCGACCTCTAATCGAGTGTCCAGGGCGAGGAAATGCCGCGACCCACCGCCGGCTCATTCTCCCAGATCGAAATTGTATAGCTGCGGTAGCAGGAAATGTTATTGAAATTCAGACATAGTGCGGCGAAATTTTTCTTAATAGATGGCGTAATTACCTGGGAGAAGGACCGGTGGCGACTCTCGGCTAGAAGTGAAAAGTAACCTTGTCGTGCCTTTCGATCTACTGCTACGTTTCAAACGTGTCGGTTGCCGTTATCTACTATGTTATATTCGTAAGTTTAACACTTGTGCTTAACATTATACTATTAGTTACCAAACCAAGTTACCAACGGTGTGAGGCCATGTGAGAGCATCGTTGCTTTGTGATTAGCCAATTATTTTGCCATTATGCCACTATGTCAGTAAAACGTACAAATCATAATACGAAAAATATAAATAATAAAATTAACACATAGATCTAACATTTAATGTGTTGTATAGTGTGTAGTGGCAAAATTAATGATACAATTCATAATAATGTTTTTATCTCGGACTTACCATACCACAGTCTTCATTAATGTCCACGAGTAATCACAAAAAAATTATGTTAAAATGTGCACTGAATACATAAACACATGAGAATATGATTTTTATTTTATGATTTAGTTAAATTCTATAGTTTTAATATGTCGGTATGTAATTATAGCAAAACCCAAGCCACTTAAAGATGTCGTACGAACAACTTGTGAGTTCATAAGTAAAAATTGGAGCATTATAAATTCATAAAATGTCACACAGTTGGAGTACGACAACTTTTACAAACAGAATGTGTCAATTTCATAATTAACATGAATGTGGAAGTCGACGATATGACAACCGATTCGCCAAATAATAGTGGAATAGTACTGGAAATAATAGTGCAATAGTGAATATTATTAAAACGAGGAGAATCGATCGCCACGCTGGCAGACGTCGCTACAGTTAGTGACGAGGACACACAATCGTTAGCACATGCTCGCCTACACTACGGACTCGCTCTACGCAACTAAATCAAACTAGTATCGGGCCGGCAAAGAAACCGAAGCGAAACGAAACGACGGGGAAACAAAACTTACGATAGACATAATGGCATGTGAGCTCGTCGCGAATACTACTACGAGAACGGGTCCGACGCGAGCACGGGGCACTCTCACGAGCCGGAATCTTTAAAGAACCACGAGTTCCAGAAGGAGCGGGCGCGCACCTTGGCATCGGGCGCCGCCGGCGAGCGTCGCACTGGTACCGCCGACTTGTCGCTCTTGTGCGAGCGCGGTGGCGCGGCCGGCGCCGGCGACAGGCGCGCGCGCGACGTGGCCGAACGGGCCGAGCGCGCCGAGTGCGCCGAGGGCGGGCGCCCCGTGTGCAGCGGGATGCGGCTGGGCCGGCGCCGCGGCGTGTCGGCCAGGCGCGATTCGTGGCTGGCGTCGTCCGGCATGTGCAGCGGCTCCATGTCGCGCATGCTCGAGTGCGCGTCACGGCTGCGCTCGGGGCTGGCCGTGTCGCGCGACAGCGTGTCGCGGGACAGCGTGTCGCGCGACAGCGTCGAGCGTGACAGCACAGGGCTTCGCCGTCGCGACTCTAGCTTGCGCACGAGCGCGCGAGCGCCCTCTAGTTCGATACTTTTCTCCTCCAGCTGTGGAGAAACGGTTACCATATTAGCACTATTCTGTTGATATCCTAGGATTACCATAATCTTCAATGATTGGTAATTATAAAGATTACTTTACCGAAATTTATTATGTAAGAAATAAAAAATTCTAAACACAAGCAACAGTGCCTAAATTCTTTTATGTAATCTGGCTAACTTAGTCAGTACTAGGTACGGTCAAAGACAAAAGACGAGTAGCATCATAAAGTAAGTAATCGCATACAGTTCCGAGCGAATACCTTTGTGTGTGATGTTTCAACACAAACAATGAAACATTATTCAATGTAAATGATAGTAGGTGAAATTCGTCATGCGCATGTGTGCAAAGCGAGACGAGTTCTTGTATATATATATATATATATATATATATATAACTATAATTACTACTATTCCGTATATTTATTACCAGTATCCATATTACAAAGTTATGCTTAAATGTTCCGATAGCAGACCGGATAACAAGTCTTATCACTTTGAGACAATAGTATAATAAGGGTGGTTCAAATCCTGGGACCCACTTCCACTTTTTTTTATTACTAAAAAGAAACGTTACTTTTGTCTACTTATTACCCAAATTTAGTGTTTTATTAGGAATTAAACTGAAAATTATTATTTTTCAAAATTAGTAATTACTAAAATCACGTTATATTTTTATTAAATTAATAAATAAATAATGCAAATTATAATTAAAATAAACAAAATTTAATTTAATTTATAATAACATTATTTTACTCTAAAAAACCAATGTCAAAATATGATTACTGAAAATTAACTTTAGGTTTAAATAAGTCTCGAAATAAAATAACAATGTAAGCAATGCGAAGATACTTTGTCTTTATAGACAATAATTATCATAGTAAAACTTACTCTGAATTTAAGGTCCTCGTTAAGATCTCGCGCGCGTTCCAGCCTCTCAAGCAACATTGTACGTTGCGCGGCCGCACGCCTGAAGCGCTCACTCAACACCTGAAATATTAAACAAAAAAAATATAACTTGTATAAAATAAATTATATCGTATGAACGACGAGTCCGAAATGTCTATGCCTTCGTTATCGCCATATTACCATGACATTACCATCATCTTTATAACATAATGCAGTGCGTAATAATATCGCCACTGTAACGTGTAAAATCTTATATAATCATATTAGCTATTAAAAGGTATGATAACTACGAAATATATTTAAACGTAGGTATCATAATATATAAACGTCCGGAATTTGCCTGGAAATTACATATTCGATCTGTGTGATTGTATGACAATTTCCCGACGTTTCTTTAGAGAATGAGTTTTAATCCTAGCGAGATTCGCGTTCACAGATATTTCAGATGCGTCAAAAAGTCTATGATATAATTATATGGGCAAAGTGTTATTAACATGGCAGCCAAATACTTCTAAGTCGGAGCGAGATAGAAATGCGTACGTTGGCAAATCTCAACCAATGCTTCACATAAATCATCTATTAATCACGCTGTGAATAGTCACCGCCTCTCCTCTCGCTCCAACCCAGGTGTGACTGCTTCAAGTTAAAATTATTAAAAACGACATAGAGACATCATGCAAACCTAGTTATTAAACCAAATATGACATAACATGATATTTTTTATTTAATATACATAATGAAATAATATTATTTGTTATAAATGTCACAAAAAGTGGTCAAGTGCAAATAGCCAAATACATAAGAAATATTTTGAAAATTTAATTAATATTTATTATGATGAATTTATGTACAATGTATCTATTTTAGGAGTTTAAATATCGAAACATTTAAATATTCGACGTCGCGCTTCGTGTGAAATGATAATTTATTTTTCGTTAATTTTATCGAAGATATTCAGTACGAACTTTTACATATTGCAGTTTAAAAGATAACTACTTATTAGGATTCATATCATATAATATTTAAATCAGTAACTATCTTAATATACAATAGCAAACACATCCCAAACGATTGGAGCTTGAAAACTTTAAATATGAGTTACAAAAAAATATTCATAATTTAATTATCATGCTTAACTAAGAATATCTTAACCATTTCTAAGGATATTCAACTACAGCAAAAGCTCACGCCATACTATACAACTTGAAGCCACAGGTCTAATATAGTTTAGCAGCTCTGATGACAAATTACTACATTAAGGGCTTGTCCCACCACCTCCAAATAGCATTTATCTATAAAAGTCTCACCATCTCTCTTCTTTAACCTAACAAGAGTGAGACAGCATGCGAGTTATCTTTCGGATAACTTACTTGTTAGTTGTGAGACTGACCATAAATAAATATTCTAAAAATCATTCAATTTCATACTGGCAGTGTTCAGTATTCTGTTTGACCTTTAAATAAGGAACACTAACGTAACTTACGTAAGCATTTACAAAAGCAATACTAATACTTATAATAAAGCAAAAATAACCGTTAATATGGTCCTCTTTGTGCGAGAAATTAATTTAATCGTGGCCGTTGTAATGTAATCCGTAATTTTCATTAAAAAAGGTGCACATTATTAATTTAAATTAGAAGCATTAATATCAAGTACAATGGGCTACATATTATGAAATTAACATAATGATATGAGGCGAGATATTAAATGACTCTATGAACACAAGATTGAGTAAACAAAGCTTCCGGTTACCCGAGGTGATATTAAAATTACAAGGCACGTCGTAGTAATAGCAAATAATAAAAAGGAAACGCGCGGCCAGTCACCGGTTCAATTGCTATCAATAATTTAGAATGGGCCAAGGATCATGAGTCATGACGCATAGCGTAGCCTAATGGTTAATGATATTGTTTTGATACTTTTTGCCATAGGCTTTGTATGTACATTTATCGATTTCAGACGACTTAAATATTGTTGTGAAACAATACAAATTGTATATTCTGTATTTTTATTTGGTATAAGTCAATATACGATATGTTCAGCATTATTTCCTATATTATGATATTCATCTGAAATCGATAATAGATGATGAAAGATGTATGCGAAAAGTGATGACGTTGAAATGTGACGTAATGTATTACTACACACAGAGATGGCACTATACACAGGTACCAAAATTAAGCAGGTATTGTAGAGTTTAATGGCGGTGGTCGACCGTCGCGCCACACTCCATTAGCCGCACAGTTCTGCGTAATTCTGCCGAAATCTGTGCGATTACGTCACACCATCCACTCGTTAGTGCAATGACAGTTTTGAGGAACGAATAGCACGTACTTCGTTACCTCACCCGTTCTGCAATTAACAGCTCCAAGTGTTTTTATATTTTGTTGTTAATGCAACAGATAAACAGATTTCTAACAACCTAAAATGGAAACTGCCTAAAGTCGACACGCAACTTCTTATCGTTACTTATTCAATGGAAGGCATAAATGTTATACTTGACGAGGTGATCAACGATTCGTTTCATCGCATCAGTATGCAACTCTTTAACATAATAACGGGCCGTATGGATTTTATAAGGCAAGAAATGAATGAATTCTTCAATAATTCAGTATTGTATCGTAACCAGTAGAAATGTCATATCATACCTGATTTTGACAAACGAGATATCATACCTGATTCTGTACGGTGGAGGTGAGCAACTGCCTCTGAAGTTCGACGGGATTGCTCTCGAGGAGAATCGCCGCGAATTTCTTGGAGTCGGGCGTGGCGACACGCGGCGGGCGCGCCGGCGTGTCGAGCGCGGCGTCCAGACGGCCCAGCGGCGTGCGCGGCTCCGGCGCGGGGCTGCTGGCGCCCGCCGCCTCCAACGCCGCCGCGCGCAGCAGCAGCGCGTCGCGCTCCGAGCGTAGGCGCGCCATGTCCGCGCAGGCGCCGCACGCGTCGCCCGCCAGCGCGCGCGCGAACGCCTCCTCCACCGTGTCCGCGGGCTGCCGCTCGTCCAGCTCGCCGCGCAGCTGCTCGGCCTCGTCGCGCAGTCGGATGCCCTTGCGCTGGATGACATCGAGTAGGGCCCACAGCTCGTCCTCGAGTGGGCGCGACCGGGATGCCGAGGCGGACGCGGAGGCGGAGGATGAATGCGCGTCCTAGAAGAGCGTTTAATTAAAATTTATTAGTCGGACCGGAAATCCATCAGTTCAGTTTGTATCACCATGGTTTATTTCCGCAGCCACACTTTAATTTTTATGTGACATGGTGAAAAATCATGTACTTAAATTACAGCGCTTCTGCAATAAGCAGCATGATTTGCTTGTAATGTAATAACTCTTACCTTGCCGCAGGAAGTCTCGGTGCTGAAGCCGGAGTCCTGCACGGAGGGCTGCGGCTTGGCGCGCGCGGCGTCGCTCCCGCCGGCGGCGAGCTTGCGGCGCACGCGCACGCCGGGCTCCCAGTCACGGCGCGTGCCACTGGCAGGCGTCGACGGCGCCATCTTCGACCGCAGGTTCGGAAATGTCTCGATGACGAGGTCGCGAAACTCGAGTAAAGCTCCGACTTCATTCTGGAGTTCCTGTTCAATGTGAACAATCAATGAAAAATCACGGTTCAGTCATTCGTTTGGCGATCATGTCATTGAACCACATACATATCAAGCCTGTCGCTGTGTTTACGCCACAATATATGTATAGGCTTACTGACGACGGCTTCACATTATTTATAAATAGTGTTTAAGAAATTATGATGGCCTTTGTGGTTTCTTTGGCGGTCGTTACTAAAACTCGCGCTATCTTATATAAGTTTTTAGCGAAAATTTTGCCAAGGCACTTTGTTGATAAAAGATACTGACCTGTAGAGCGACGAGGGACTTAGCCTGCTCCGAGATGAGGTAATGGAAGGGTCCGGGCGGCGAGCGCAGTTGGAGACACTCCATGCCCGAACCACCCGATCCGCCGCTGGCGCTGTCTGCACCGCCCGTCTGGAAGCAATACAAAGCGCTATGTTATTTATTGTTATAAGCAAAATATAAAAAAGTATTAATTCGGAGACCTTTTACAGTTTAAGGCCACTGCCTTGCCTGCCTGCAGTTAGATAAGTTCACTTTATCTAACTGCAATTTTATCCTAAAAGTACTATCATAATATCTTAAAGCTTAGCTAATACCGCCAACTAGCGCTTGGCCAGATCAGCATAGTGTGTATGGCCGTGGACCTTGCCGAGATAAGGATTAAAATTAGGATGCAGTACGATGAGCGATCGATTATATTATCGAAGAGGCTGTTCACAAAATGAATTGACTCTAAAGTAATGCAAAATCGGTATCTAACGAACATCCTCTACAATAGGTAAATACTCCGCAACAATTTAGTAAATCACACAGTCATTACCAGACAGGGTTTTTTAATGGAACACAAAATAATGTCGCCGTGCGCCCCAGCGTAAAATTACGTTACGGCCGAGTGCGCCCCCGGACACAACGTCCACAGTCCACCGCAGTCTTCCTCCACGACCATTGTGCTTGGTGTTGCATTATAAAAACTATTGCTAAACCACTTTTTGAATAGATCTTATTTTTAAATAAACAGCGTAGATAAAGAGGCATCATTTGGCAAATATATATGTTTGAAATAATTTATATTAACGACGACTGTGTATCAAAATGGTTTGCTTTTAAAATCCATCATCATTAGAGTTTAGAACGATTAGTGTCGCAAACTAAGTAAGCATTATTCAAATGTGGTACTGGCACAGCCGGTACCAAGGATCATTGGTTGCAATTGACGTGGAAATTTCAAATTGGAAACTATTCAATCATTAGGAGCACGCTTGCGCTGTAAATTAAGCAAAGTAAAATGTAGGTAATTATGCTGATAATGCCACTAGAATTTTCATCGTGCATAGCTTTAAAATTTGATGTTGCTGCGTTCCTGGCTATAATGCCTACTCTAATTTCATCCGATACTGTCTACACATTCGTCGGTTTACTTATCGGCATACTGGTTACCTAGCTTTTCTCCAATATGTATTCGATTTGATTAGAAAAGGTTTTTTAAATCTTCCCCTGCCAACTATCTTTTGATACATTCAGATATTATTATGTTTTATTTACTCATTATTTTCAAATATCCAAAACATTTCAACTGTTTTAAATTTGTTACAATACTTAAATTTAATTTGTCGCGTAATAGAAACGACACGAATTAAATGTATTAATCAAGAGATTAAAGATAAAGCTAGACATTTATATCTAAAGACAATTTTGACATGAAAATAGATGTAAAGGTACCTGTAAGTTTGCCAGTCGACACATTTTTGTTTTAGAACCCGAGGAAAATAGGCAACAGTTCAAAATCACAAATTATCTATTTATTTAATGTTTCACTAAATACACGCTTACCACGATGTTGTCAGTAACTTACTGAACATTTATCAATTAGATAACAACACTTATGATTCATACCTGCTGAAAGAAACGTAATAGGTGTAATTTGCAAAGTGCTGATAAACAAGTCATATTTATATTACAACTAGTTTCTGCCCGTAGCCTCGCCCTTATCCATACAGGAATACGTACCGGTATTAAATTCGTCACATCTATTAATTCAGGGAGATGGTTTGTCTGTTTTTCATCCAAATCCGTTCAACGGACCCTTAGTTAGGTAAGAAACATCCAAGGACTTGTTGTACATTGTTATTTTTGTCGTATTCGTAGTCACATACCACGGTAATAAACTGTAGGATACGTATTATGCAATCTGTTGAAAGATGACGCATTGTGTTCTAATATGACTGCATTAACGGGAGCACCAAGGATTGTGCGCCTGAAATTGATTCTATCAAACTTTTAGTCATAATATGTCCTTTATATATTATTTCAAATTTTATTTGAAATATTCTTCAAAATCAATAAATATTTTATAATATGGCATTCGATCCTACACAATGTGCTCCAGTATAGATTTGTATGTAGTAACTATGTACCTACTTACTAGAATATTTTTGGTCAAAAATAGTAAGGTTTGTTCACAATGTAACTTACTATACAATTATAAATAACTTAACTACTAACGACTTACGAATAATTAAGTATCAAAACGACATTACTCAGTGCATTCACCCGAGTTTGCCCATAGAATGTTTCTTCTAATCTTTCATTGCTTTTTATTCGCATATATGTTATAATAATATATCAAAAGGAAAGTAAGTATTTTTATTACAAACACACACGTAAACACACACATTCACACAACTGAGAAAGTAATGCGTGCAGTACAAGAAGAAAATACATATATTACATATATAGAAAAGTACAACAATAGAAAATTATATGTAGTTATGTAAATAATGTGGCATTGTACGTGTGACAGGTGTGAGGCTACCAGGCTTATGAGTCTGCTATCATCATCATCTAACATTATTCGCATATCCGTCGCTTCGGGGGGACGCCCTAGCATATAATCGCTCTCCATCTTTATTCGGATCCATAGCAAACAAGGATAAAATAGTGGCGTTACGTTTTACAGCCGGCTGCCGCCTGACGCCAAGACGGTAACTTCCATGGGAAGCTTGGGTGCCGCCGTTGGACCCTATTACCGGATCCACGTCGCCAACCCTACTGCTCCACCCCGTCTGGTGTTACAGTCTGCTATGATTTATACAAACCTATTTTAGCGTTAAATGCATCACTGCTAGTCGCAATGCTCGAGTGTCATCGTATCATTAATTTTATCCTTCTAAAACAAATCTTGTGCAAGGTTCACAACAATAGTTCAAAAGGTTCCAACTCTGTGCCTTTAAATAATTAATTAATCAACATCAGTATTACAATAATAATTAATAACCATATAATATGTAATATAATATTAGCATCACTAAGTGTACCTACATTGCAACAATGTACCCGTCTCTGCAATAAAAGATGCGGGTGCTGCATGTTTAAATGTATGTAATATTGTAATGCATTTGAATACCAAATTGCATTCCCTTTTGAAAAGCGTACAAACAATAGTACATTTTCATGTTAGCTACATACAAAATGAATTACGTAAAGAGATATATTATTTGTTGTTGTTTTTCATTTACCTACCGACACGTGAATGACGCACTTTGCCTTTTAAAAACATGGTGTCTAGGAAGACGGGTGATTCAGGCATGCTATCAATATTTGAGTCAGCTTAGACGGCATTACCCAGTATAATAACCGAAGCAATTCATACCACGATAATAAAGGAAGGAAGGGTTTATGAATTTCCTACTCTGCTTTAAGTTTCACACTCGCGTGTTTTACAAAACATATCGGAAATAGAAATACTTTCAAATGTCATTTACCGCAATTTCGTTCTTATTGGACTACAAAGCGTGAGGTTTCCAGTATAAACTGGCCTATTTAGAACTATGACCATATTTTCTAACGAGAAGCCAGCCCTTTCAATACAACATTGGATTGCCTTCAATAAAATTATCCTTTCCTAGTGGACGTGTGCGTTGAGGAACCTGCTTGTCAAATTTTAAGTATGCAGACTTTATAGTTCCGGCAATTTCGTCATGAGTCAGTTCGTAACATTCGCTTTTTATAAATATGGATAGGATCGAGTTGTATTAGCATTAGAAACATATTGCGTTACTTTGCAATTCCAAAAAGGAAAGTTTGTCCATATCGTACGAAATCGTTTCCGCTAGACGTATCAGTCTAAGGTTTTGAATAAATCTTGTTCAATTAAGTAAAACTAGTTACATCTTATCTACAATGGCGGTACGAGTCGAGAAAGCGTGTTGTGGCGGTAATTGCCGGCCTACGCTGTTGACAAACGGCCGCAACAATCGTCGAAGTTTTCATTCAATAACACTACATTTTGGTGTTTTCTAGTTTCACTTTCTTTAGTATTGCGTCAGCGCAAGGCCGCGTACAGTGCGCATATCTCAAGCACCAGCTGCGTCTTGTTATAATAACAATTCACTAATGCCACATGACATTAAGAAGTGAGCTACTCGGCGTGATTAGATGTTACTGCCGGATCTGTCGATTGTTTATTTTCACCCGGCGAGACGTAACAATATGCAAATTATGGACGCGTGTACACATCTACATAACATAATGATGCTTTCATAAATGTGACTAATGGTGAGTACTTAGATTGTTGAACGTGTGTTTGCACGATTAAACTACTGATCGACGCTGAGAAAGATTTCTCCGATACTCCAGTAACATGTCTGCAGCGTATAAAATAAATGGTACACGAAAGTAAAATTATAGAGTGATGATAGAGTGGGCAATAACGAGCGGGTTGATTCGATAACAATGATGTGATATGTCACGTAGGCAAGAGGAGGCGAGACTCATGCCATCTTGTAGTTTATACTACAGTGGACAGTTTCACAATGAGAGATAACACAGTCGACATCAAATCAAACAAAACAACGTCTACGTTTGATGTGGTGACAAAATGCGGCAACGCAAGCATTGTCTGAACATAACGCGTTATTGTATTTGGCAACTGCTGATATATCTAAAGTTGTATTCCGAAATTACTGTAGCGACAGCGACTTGCGATTTAGACTTAACTCAAGAGTGAATTTGAATCAAGTCAAGTAAATTTCAGATTTCACTGAAGACCGTTGGCGAATTTGAGGCTAAGTATATTGCCTAACTGAAATTACTATCACTAGATGTTTTATTACGCTTTGTAGCACTTAGGTACACCAGATTATATTTTTAATAATAAATACAATACTATTCTAATTTGCCTCTAAATGTTTTCTGATAGAATTACAATTTCTTCTATTTTTACATTAACCACAATTGACTTTTACAAATAGTATAACAAGTTAAATAATCGAATTGTTTATAACAATGTTTCACTTAATAAGGAACTGAAACGTAATAGATTTCGCAAGCGTATAATAAACATTCGATTTGTATTTTATTACTGTCTGCAATCCATTTATCTGTCTAGAGACAATGACAGCCAAACGGATCTATCAAGAGTGTTCCATTTCCCCCGACAATGATGCAAAATGCCGAAACTGAAATACGGTTCAACATATTCTCGTTTTGAATTCATTTCGATCGCTCTACATATTCCACGATGAATAACAACTGGTATTATCTTACCGTTAGCGAGATTCACGGGTACTTTACTTTTATTATATTTTTTTATTACTCTCATTATTACCGGCTGTACACACTGTACTAGCCGGTACGATATGTATAATCGGCATCGATTAAAATAAACGTTATCATTATGTCCACGATAGTTTCATGAGAATAGGGACAAGGATAGTTCTGAAATCTAAACAATAAGACGGAACATACAATACAAAATTTCCGGTCATTCGTATGTATTAGGTAACCGCCTAATGTGTAATTAAGGAATTACCCGCGTGAATGTATATAAAATACCGTAATAGTAAATCCTAGAAGTAAATTATTTAAAATTATGTATGTCTTCCTTTAAGTAATATGAGAGAAATTAGCAATTAAGTAAACTTATAGTTTTATTTAATCCGTGAGAAAAAGTGTGAGAACTAAGTAGATTTATGTAAGTTCTGCAAGACTAAAATATGTTCAGATAGAAAGTGTGTTTGGAATCTTATATATAAACGAATAGTAACAAAGTTATTGCTGTGTAATTGTGTATGAAAGAGACATTACACTCTGTGAATGTATGATTCACGGTACGTTTACTTTGCCTTAGGCGAAAAGAAATGTTGAGGCGCTTAATTAGAAAGATTAACAACAAACAACAACGGTACATTTGGGCACTCGCCGCTTGTGAAATTGTATGTTCTAATTTTATTAACGCACGTCCGGAATTTTGAACACAGTGCTGCGTTTCTTCACTAAGGCATGCAGATTGCCACAATACCGCTATTGTAGGTATGTTGTTATTCATTAGCGTTCCTGCACACGATGCCGTCACCGCGCCGTCGCCGCGCCGACGCCGCACAATTACACTGTAGATACGAGTCGCGCAAGGCCCGCCACCGCGCCGCCGCCGCGCCGCCACCGCGCGCGTTCTCCTCCCTGTCTGTTTGATCACGTGCACGTTCGTACGCGGCCGGTAATGGAATGAATCAAACAGAGGGAACGCGCGCGGAGGCGGCGCGGCGGCGGCGCGGTGGCGAGCTTCGCGCGACTCGTATCTACAGTGTAATTGCGCGGCGTCGGCGCGGCGACGACGCGGTGACGGCATCGTGTGCAGGAACGCTTAAGGTTTATATGAAGACCTCATATTTGCTTTAGTTCTGTGCGGTAGTGTGATGGTAGTACCGTCTTTTTACTTTAGTGAATACTATTTACACGCATAATAGAACCAATTTTATTTTTGCTTTAAGGACATTTTTACATATCTACCAGTCCAGTTATTTCTAATATAAAATTACAACTTAAATATTATATATAAATCTAGAGCTAAGAGACATTCTTCTTCGCTATTTGGTATTATCAGCATATAATTAGAGACACTGTCTACCTATTTTGTCTTCACACTTTACATATTATCTTCTCTAACTGTTTAAAACCGAACGCATTCCAACATCAAATATTGTACAAATACGGTTAAAAAGAACGATACTTCGGTATTACAAAATATTAACTTTTGGACTTTAGAGTTCTATCCTTGTATCATACTTGTGCTAGGCACTCCTTGCCATCCAAGAAGTTCAATAGGATCGGCTATGTTTACTTGCTTCCATTATGTTCAATTCACGTTACTTTGCCGTCACCCAAATATGACAAGCATATTGGCAATCATGACGTAGTTCGATTGCCATTTGCCTTTGTAGCCTAAACACTTCTTTGTTTGAGCAGTTGTCAGCTTGCCAACACTATGCCTGTTAGTTATACAATACTTATCACCTCTAAGTATTTGTGTATGGAGATCCCTTATCGAGCACACCTTGCTCATCACACCTATCCGAACAATGTTTCACGAATTAGCAAGTGAGCTTGACTTTTAAGTCTGTGTAAATGTGGGAAAGGATCAGGCGATGTGCACTATTGCAATCGAATTATATTCGAATATCTCAATAACACTATGCGCCTGTCCTTGACTATGCAAAGTACGTATCGGGTTTGACATACCTATATCAGAAAATCTTTTGAATGCAAATACAGATATCATACAAATTAATATGACAGCAACTAATCACTAAATTTGCATTCTACCCTCAAAATGTCTAAAAATGTACCGATGACTACTTTATATACGACAATTCTGGCGACACAAATGGACCGAGACTCCTACGCTGCGATCCATTTTTGTTAAACTCCAAAGTCTTAATGTAACAAACATCCATTAGTCTTTTTTCAAACTGTTTAGCATTGCTTTTCCACAGATATCGAGCTTTGGGCCTGCTTTCTAGGCCTCTAGTTATTTATCATCAAGCCTCTTTCAACATCTATTTCCGAATACATGATTACGTACACGAAATTACGGCCACACGGCTTAGGTGTCAATTAGGTCGATTACAAATGTTCACGATTTTGAAGCCTGTACTTATCCATCCCCTGTAATTTAGTACCGACGCGACGTGGGCTCCAAACAACTGGCACATTTGTTATACAAACGAGATATGTATTAAGAACGGTCCCACGTTCTTACTCTTTTTACACAATCTCCAGACTTCCTCACGTAATTGTTAAATACATAACCGGAGTGTTACGTGTTTAGTCGACAACTTACGACAAACTGCAAACACTTGTGTCAAAACTGTTAAAGTAATGAAGATGGCAATAAAATTAAGTATTAAGTTATTGTTATAAATTACGTCATTTGTAGTTATTGTATGTTTTATGATTTACACGATTGGATTTTATCGTCTTACTTTAAGTAAAGTGATTGAATTGTTTAAAACCTAGGTAAGACTAGCATATTTTCGTCTAACATGCCTAATAACATTGATAGATTTAAGTATAGCAGTCGCTGTCTCTTTTAAAAAAAGGCAACTTCCGCAAAATGTATGGCCACTGTGTCGCGGCGTCTTTACACACATTCAAACAACGACGCATAAAATCCCGAAACTCAGACTTAAAACAACTATTTGTAGTATCGCATAATGTTTGTGCTGGTAGTGTGAATTTACTACTTATATCAATGCACTATTCGTGCAATTAAAGATATTAAATAGGTAACATATCATCTGTATCCACATCTATTTATGAAGGGCCTCGTTAAACGCAAACACTATCTTTACAGTAAGTAATTGTTTTTGATCATTGGAGTTCACACAAAGTACTTCACCGTAATGGTTCAGAATTATTTATTTTCAGAATATGTAGATTCTAGGTTATAAATTGTACAATAAGTAGGCGACTCTTTCGCTTGTTGATAGTAAATTGTATTGTGTAATGCTTGTAATAATTAAAACTAATGAGTTTTATAGCAAACACGCAACTGGGATATTTCTGCTGACATAATAACATATGTACGGCGGTGAAACCGTACAATTTAAGTTATTTTTATAAAAAGATTATTTGCAATTTGGTCAGCTATTATTAATAAAATTGCCGGTGTTTGAACCACCAGCATTTAGCTTAGCTGGAGGGATTTTTTTAGTGAAGCGACAAGCTAGCATCTTTATTACTACTTGCAGTTGTCATTACCGGTTGCTATTTAGACGTTAGGCAAGTAGGTAAGTAGCTAGCTTGTCGCATGGTTCAAACACAGGCTACACCTAGAAAAGTGTTGTGGTGGCACTTCGATCTTACACGGCGTAGTTGTACAAATGTTTGCATTATTTGGTCCAAACGAATCTTGTATTCAATATACATACAGTTGATATTGTTCTGTCTAATATTTGAACAAATACGTCATGTATAAAATATGATGTACTAGCTTTTGCCCGCGGCTTCGCTCGCGTTAATTTAGAATTTGACAAACAATTCGGGTTGTACTCTGCTTGTAATAATATAATTCAATCATGATTCGAAAGACACGTGGTGCCATCTATTATCATAAGAACGTTATTATTGTTTTCCTCGGGAACAGTATTTTTTTTTCGGGATGAAAGGTAGCCTATGTCCGTTTCTGTACATCTGACAACGTATGTGCAAAATTTCATGATGATCGGTTCAGTGGTTTAGGCGTGAAAAGGTAAAAAACAAACAAACTCATTCTCGCTTTTATAATATTACTTAGGATTTGGACAAATATTGTAACAGTACATACCTATAATCTACCGCAGTATATAATTTTAATAGGTTTAGTAATTAGTAGCATTGCACTGTGAACACTATTGAGGACAGTCATGCGTTGCATTGCGTCTTTAAATTTTTCATACATTTTGTCACAAACAATTGCGGGCGCGTGCACAAATTCACCTTAGTTTTGTCGCAATCGGACGAATGGGTTAAGAACATATTAGTTATCCTTACTTCCTTACTAATATTATAAATTCGAAAGTAACTCTGTCTATCTATCTATCTGTCTGTCTGTCTGTCTGTTACCTTTTCACGGTTAAACCACTCAACTGATTTAGATGAAATTTGATACAGATATAGTTTAAAATCTAGGGCAGGACATAGGCTACTTTTTATTGATGTACGTACCACGCGGGCGGAGCCGCGCGCAAAAGCTAAGTAATATATAAACAAACAAACATTCACGTTTTAAAAGTGTTCTGACGCTACTACCTTATCTAATTGCTATGAACTTTTGTTCAGTGCAGTAGTTTGTCAATCCGGTGATACGATTTTGGCTGGTAGCCGAAGGAGGGTCGAGCTGGCCCTTAACAGTTGGCAACAGAATAGCACTACAGTATTTCCTGTATGAATTAAGCCTTCTATTTAGTAAAGAAAAGGTATACCTTAATATTTCGTATTTAAAAGAATCAAGAGTAACATATTAGCAGTTCTAAATAATAATAGCATACTCAGCTAAAAAATATCCTTACATAATATTATAAATTCGAAAGTAACTTTGTCTATCTGTTACCTTTTCATGGCTAAACCACTTAACCGATTTAGATGAAATTTGGTACAGATATAGTTTAAAACCTGGGGAAGGACATAGGCTACTTTTTATTCATGTAGGTACCACGCGGGCGTAGCCGCGCGCAAAAGCTAGTCGTTTATAAATTTTGCGTCAAGATTACCTTATTAAAAATAAGTTTGGGGACCCACCTTGCGAAAGAAAGAATATGAGACGGCTGAAGTTACACTGCAAGAATAAAGTAGACTTATTGTAGGTTATTTGTATACCTACATATATAACCATGGTGGCAAACAATCAGCTTAATAGTAAAAATGGTCGCCTAAACAGTAAGCAGTTTATGTAGGCCTGCATTACCTTAGGTATTACCTTCGCGTAGAGAAAAGGACTGGGAGAGTAGGTTAATGATCCTCAGAAATTCTTTTTTTTATTTTATTTTGCTCGTCAAAATGACCGCACTCCACCTGATGGTAAGCAGTCGTTTGGTCTAAGAGCAGTGGCCTCTACACCGCCCTCATAGCAGCCGAGGCGATGTTGAGGTCTCTACTTTGACGGCCTTAGGTGCTTTTTCACGCCCCGCTTAAAGGACCCAGGATTGAAGGAAGAAGGAAACACGTGCCTTGGCAGAGAATTCCATGCCTTGGTCGTTCGGCAGAGGTATGAGGACCCAACTCTTCCTCATGAGCAAAACGTAGTAAAAGTATTACTACTTTTACGCTGGTTTCTTTAGTGACTGATACTTCTTCGTGGTAGCTGGTTCATTCACAAAGCTACCAAACAATAATAATTATCAACGTAATTAGCGGCGTACCTACCATATCTTTTTTTACCAGTAGGTATTCTTGAAATCTATCTAGGCTATTTTATGCTTTTGTCAGGAATAGGTACCCATTGATTGTGTACATAGTAAGGGTACCCTAGCTTAATATATTCTGTCAATCAATATTGCGATACTTGATCCATAGAATTACCGCCACTTTATTATTATACAGACGAGTTTCAGGTTTTGATACCAGAACGGTGACTACAGAGAAGAGATATATGCAAATACAGACGGGAAAATAAGTATTAATAAATGAACAATTATAACATTGATGGTGAGTTCAAATGTTCGTGTTGTTCGGTCGACGTGCATCAGCTATAAGTAACTTAATAATGTGTTGTAAATTGTAAAGGAAAATTGTATTACGAGTGTCACCATTCACGACTCCGGCCGTACCTATAGGGGATTTACAACTGACGCACGTCGCGGATAATATTGCCGTGTTTATAGTTTAATTGTTATAAGTATACAAATATGTGTTTGGTTGCGTAACAATATTGGTTTCGAAGACATCTGAGCATATTAATGCATTATATTGTAATTTAGCATATAGCACCTCATTTATACAAGAAGTTTCTCGAACAAGGGCCGCAGTTTCTTGCTATGCAAGAATATAATCGCATCGTGTTAACCACTTTTGTGGTCTTTTGAAATACGTGTACATTGAAACGTATATACAAACCCACGTGTTTATATTCCTGAAGGTAAGTAGATGTGTAGGTATATCAGCTACATATATGCCGCACCTATGCTGTTTGGTCTCACGTAATAGGTGAAGAGACTATTGCCGTCTATCGGGAAAACTTCCAGGCTGCGTGTTGCTAACTTACTACTGAGTATCAACTGTGATGAAATAGCACTTTGTCCGACCGGGGTATTATTTTTTTGAGCAAACGTAGGTAACCATAAGCGCAAACGGCCAGTCCAGTTAAGTTTCATCGTAATATTGCTTCTACTGTATTGATATACAAAAATAAAATTACGATGAAAGTCGTCAAATAGATAAGGTCGAAATATTTTCAAAGTAAAAAGATGGGTACGTTCACATAAAGATCTACCAAAGTTCAGTCGGTATAAAAACATAATTATTGTCAACGTCTTAACACAAATATGACAACATACGTCAATACTATACAGAAAGTAAAAGACATACAAAGGGTGCCGTTATTTACATGACAATACAATACCAAGTAATACGATGTATGTTTAAAAGAGTTGGCCTAAGGCGCAGTGACGACTATTTTGCACCTGGGAAAACATTGCAGCGAATGCCGACATAACGACGATGCTTGCGAAAAGATACAGTTCATATTGGCAATCATTAATGCAACTGAGTCTGCAAATACTAACGTGAAAAGATGGGGCAACGTGCAAAGGACAAAACGTTCACTGAATGACATACTTGATGCTATTTTGTAACATATACCAAACATCGAGTCAAGTTACATTGGATTCTAGTGTTATTTTCTATTTGAACGGTAGCTCGGCAGTCTGACCGGATTTCACAGATGTTTTACGTTTAGACTGTTACCTTTTACTGATTTGTAACTATTAAAGTTTGTCAGATTTGGGAATTTAGTTCGTGACTAGACGACAGCTACATCGGAGCAGACATCACTTAAATGGCATATATATTTTTATTTATACGATTCAGAGATGTTGCGGATGCAGATTTTTGGACATGCGCGGATGCAGATACGGATTTTTGAAGACTCACATCCGCGGATACGGATGCGGATGTCCAAAACGATGCGGGAGCTCCGCAATTGCGGATGCGGAGGTTGATGAAAATTGTTCATCTTATTTAATAAAATGTAGTTATCTAATGTCACCGCCTTCGCAGGTTCAAGCCTGTTTTGCAAAGGTTCATAAATTAAACACGTACTACTGAACAACTGATTTCTTTTTTATTGTAACCTACGCTATATCTGGATCCGTATTAACATCCGCGTTGATCATTGCGGATGTGGATGCAATCGATGTGGCAGCTCCGCAATTGCGGATGCGGATGCGAATATTCGCAACATCCCTCATACGATCTGCATTCTGCGGCACTTTCTTTCGACTAGCCTGCTAACATTATAATATGTATGCGTCGTCATCTAGTATAATTCCCTTGTTTTTCACAGCGTGCACTTGTTATCTTGAACACGTAAGACCATATAAATGATACAGCTTGCATAGGGCTTCTTACCTAATGCAGTAAAATATACGGTTTCATTAATTTCTGTTACTTGTACTGGAGGATGCACTGGGGGATAATAGAAACCAATAGAAGGTATGTTGGCACAAACGTTGGCATAAGAACAAGGTTATTTATTTTGTGTTGTAATACGTTGATTATGGCAGTTTATATAATGGAAATAGTTGACGATGATCAAATTACTGAGCAGCAAGAAAATTTTCTCCAATGACAGTCGAAAATTGTGTGCACTTGGAATCTGTACTTCTAAGTGCACAATTAGTGGTTGTCAATACTAATCTTGTGTAACATCATATAACTCGCTCACAAGTACAATCATTCAGCCATTGATTTATGCTAAATTCGTTGCGCGACAGAAAATATAAAATCGTGCACACTATTCACGTCCTATTTCTATCGGCAAAAGTAAACCACATTTATGCACGCTCGTACATATGTATGCAAATTGTTACGCTACACCTAAATGCTACGTGCATGTTCATTGTTCAAATTATGTATAACAGGTTAATGCTCACTTGTATAAAAATGTATAAAGCTATTTTTACTTTAGATATTTAAATAACGGTGTGATTCATAAAAGCACAGAGTAGCTTCGACTAGTTTTATTTCGAACAGATCACTATGCTCCCTTATTATAAAGAAATAAAAAAAATCAACGGTTTGCACTCCGGGAGTGCCGGCAGAAGTGAAAACTTGAATATTAACGTTGTTCATTTTTGATATTTTGGAATGGTTAGGGAATAATTTTGCACGAATTGCTTTAATTATCAGTATAAAAGTACTATCATTTATGTGGTAAAATACAATATTCATTTATTGCGCTATCGTACACAAACATGACAATTCTCCCTCCGTCTTACGAATTTTCGATCAGGTCACGTGTCCTGACGCGAGTTTAACATTTTTTACCCATCACGAAAAAGTGCACAACGGCGCTAAAGAAGTTTTCACTTCAATAAAAAAATATAAACCACCAAGTTGTGTCAGGTAAATGTTTTAATAATATTTACATGAAAATAATGAATATTGCAGTTTTCTTAAATTATGTAAAACATGGGATTAATAAATCATGTTGTGATCAATTTAGACGATAATACAGTTTGTAAAATGATATCAACATTGCATGACATATTTTGTATAATATTTGTAAAGCAATTTAGTAAACTGGCATCATATGTCTTACTTTAAAATCAAGTCATTTTAAAACAGCTTACTAGCAGTTTTAACATCTCATGATGATATCAGAGCAGTAGCTGAGCTGATATCATCATGAGAGTCAATGGGATTATTTGTATTTCTTACTGAACTGATATTCAAATTTTTCGAGAGATAATAAATACCGAAAAGTCATGGGGTTTAGCATATTTGGCATAAATTAGTCTCTCACAATCGACTTTGTTACGTACTGATAGGAATAATTTAAGAATTCTATGACTGTTCAGTATTAGCTATTTGTAGTACAGTCAGATTGACTCATGTGTGCATGACTGCATGATTGATGAGCTTTACGGAAGTGATTGAATTTCTTAAATCCTTCCGGTTGCATTAGAGACTTTAACATACAAATATTAGTCCGATTAAACTGTGCGGTAGATCATAACAGTAGTCTTTAAATCAAGACAATTAAAACGCTCAGTTTTAGATTTGAAATTTGTTGGTCTATCTATAAAAGCTATATTATTTATTAACTTATTACGCGATACTTATCGACACTATTTTTAAATTATTTTTACTCTGCTTTTTCTTAAAATATATTAATGTATCTTATTTAATCTAAAGCCATTCGTGAAATTAGCATAAAAGTACGATTTTCATAAGCCACTTATCTAGGACAGCATTGAGCGGATCAACTTTATAATCCTTATAAGCATTTGTCGGACACAAATGCTTATCTTAGATGTAATGAAGACTCAAAAGTCCTTCACTTCACACAAAGAAGTTATAATTAACAAACTTGGCTTCAAGTTCGCAGTTTCTCAAACTGGATTGGTAAGTGGTACAGGACATAATACATAGAAAGATCAAGGCACTTAAAAGCAATGAGATCATTACATAAAAATACCTGAATATAATAAGCAAGGAACAGAAATGTACATAACAATAACACGTTGATATGTGTATGAATTATTATTACGTTACAGCACGCGATTAATAACATAAGTTAATAACATAAGTCATCAACTAGCAAGAGCAAAAACTAGACGTACATATGATAAGTGACTGTAATAAACAAAGATAGAAAAAATAATGGAGTACTCGCGGCAAAAACAGCTATTTTGGACTTGCCAAATATCGCTCTAGTTAGAGGGCAAAGACTTCAGTAACAATTAGTATTAACAATATAGGCTTTTAACAATATATTGTATTACTTCAATAAAAGCGAATGAATTTAAGGCTATTTCTATACATCAAAGGGATTCAAGTTTTTATAGCAATAAAGCTGCTGTACTTTGTATTTGTACAAGGTAATTAAAGGCTTCAGGGCATTTCTCCAATCTTAATACTCGACGAACCTTAAACATATGTATTGTATGGGCTAATCAAGTGAAACGAATATATTATATCTTGAAATACGTGGCGTGTTTCTGAACATCTACTATATCGGTCCATCTTTAGATCTATTGTATTATTAGATGACTGTCCAGTGCCCGCTTTGATTAGATGTGCGGTTAATCCCCTGTCGAAGCTGACCAGATGGATATCCTTACGTACATATTGAAACCCTTTCGGAGAGTTACAAATTACGTTACCGATTTGATCCTCTAACTTCTAATAGCCTTGAGTTTATATATGTATAATTTCCATCGTTTAACAAAACACTTTATAGTTACTGTCACACGGTTTTGACATAGGTACGTTGAATCGTGTCTCCGGACAAAATTTCGTTTAGAAGAATATTCAATCGTTAGCTAGTCAGAGAAGTAACACAGCACGTGATGGCTATAATTCCATACAAATAATAAAATTCTACACGTTTTTTATGAGCGAGACCCATTCGATACGGCTTAAGTAATTAAGAAAACAATATAGATAGATAAACAAAAGCCTAAAGCCAAAGTTGACTACAAGTTCCTCTGGTTACATCGATTTAGAATCGTGACATAGTGAATATAGAAAGAAAGAAAAATCGTTTATTCAGGAAGCATGTATTATCATATGATATATAATCTGCAGTGTACACAAGTCTATAGATCAAAAATATTTGTATATTAAATCTATGGCTATACTACTATGAATAAAGTAGGTAAGCATGCTGTCTGACAATGACATTGGATATTGTATTTTACGAGATTCTGGCACGGGAGAGGAAATTTCTAATAATTAAGGAATCTAAAGAAATGGATTTTCTTTTTGAGCGTTGTGTAAATTTTTTATTGTAGTTTCATTTTTCAGTACAAGACAAAAATACAAAAATATACTGTTATATATTCCAGTATGGAAACTAAGGCAGTAAAAATAATATTGACATAACTATAACGAAACGATCGAAAAAGGGTAAAGTGTCTGATTGGGTTTAGAGGCAATTTCAGTTTTAACTGTTTTGTTGTATGTGATTATGTGCCCTATGTCAAAGTATTTCATAGGCACAAATGACATTGGAAAGAAAATACTCGGTTGCGAATATTGAAGGTCAATACATACAAAGCAATTTGTTAGTCTGTTTATTTGGCTTTCTGTTATTGTATGTGCGTCTATTAGCTACGTATGTTTTTATGGGAGGCTGTTTGGTTAACATAATTATATTATTTCTTTAACAGCAATAACGAGCTACTGTATAGCGAAGGCTTTATTTAGATGGTCAAGTATATTAGCAAAGTACAAGGTCATACTGTACTTACTTTATATACTTGGACAAATCCAAATATTCTTCTTTAGGAATATGAAGAGAAATGTTGCACCTGCCTAAAACTGATATGATGTAAATTTTTCGTGATAGTTTTGCTGGGCACTTGTGCACACACACATCCGACTTATGAGTAGATATATTTCTGTGCTTGGGATAAAAAACAAATTTATATAACTATAGCACACTGTTTGGAGCTAAATAGCAAATTAAGCCGAGGCCATAGTTACATCAAATCTGGTGATGTATTGTCTCTGAACCTTTACCATTAGCTGCATCAACGAATAATTTAGAATAACAGGTCAAATTTCTTTCTACGATTGCACTCGGGTTGGTCACTATCACATGCAAAACAATAACCATCACTGATTTTTATATTATATTTATATAAAGACTGCAAATATAAATGCATAATATGTTTTCTAAAGTTATCTAACCTAAGATCAAAGCATGCCATAACACAAATTATTTTCAATAGGAACCTGAATTTTTTTAACCCAACTTATATTTTATCTGGCAAAACTAAAAATATTCCATACAATCCGTGAAGAGCTAAATATTGTTATGTTAAAACAATACTTTTTGAGTTACGGCTTCGTGTGACGATATGTAGATTTGAAAATGTAACCACGTAAACATTTCATAGTATGTCACTGTACGAGCTCGTAAAGCTTAGTTGTATTTTACCCGGAAAACCAAACAACAAACCAACAAAAAACACTTTTATTATAATAGCAAACTTTCAATAACTCAACGCAAAAAATATGTATAAAGAATAACAATAGCAGGTAATCCAAAATTATTCACAACAGTTTTCTTGTAAGTTTGTTCTTAAACTGTGACAAATGTGTTAAGAACTCCCTTGTAACCGGTACGGGACGGACAACCAAGGAAAATTGACGAGAGCAACCGTAACTAAATTAGTTGTTGGCAAACAGTTGACACTTGGCAATAAATAAAAGAAGCGAGGAGCAACGTGATCCAATCAACCGTTCCATACTTTCACTCTCTTGCTTGTTCCATTTTAGGGTTCGTTTTTGATATCAAGCTTTTACAGTTAACTGATTTCACTATCAATAGCAATATGATGTTCATCATTATTTTTTGCTGCAGATAATGAGCCAGCAAAAAGCATTGCTTGAAATAATGAGCCGATAAAAAGTGATCACCTCCGAGTATCATTTTGACGAACTCGTCGGAGTTATTGGATCAATTGGTCTATGCGGTTAAGCAACGGTATTTAAACTTAAGATGGGACCGTTGTTTGCATTTTGTAGAATTCGGTACCTACAGCTTACTATAGATAACATTACTAAACAGTTTTGTTCAATCAAATTGGAACTCGTCAAACCTTTTTGGGTCAGGTGCCTATTGAATTTGATTTTCGCATTAATTTTATGCCAGAACAAATGGACAAGTGGTGACGAAGACAATTCATGGAATGTAAGCTAATTCATATACATCAGCGTAGGCGATGTATTACGGGATATCCCTCGATCATTCTACCTGCTTATTATTCTGCAATACCATTTATTCGTTTCATTCTCGATTTTTCTCGAGTTTTCTCTTTAAAAATCTGACGTTACTAGAAACATGTTTAAGTAAGCTGCTTGCAGTTTACTGGACTCTTGTAATAATGTATAATTATAACGAGAAATTCAGGAATGAAAGATATTACCCATTGGTTAGATAGTACGGAACAAGTTGCTGTATTGGTAATTCGGGATTAATGAGAAAATATACCTAAATAATATAGTGTTCAAGATGCTGTATACACAAATTACAATGTAGATTAGGTTACTTAAAACTAGTTCTGCATATAAGGTTATTTTCAAAGTCAAATGTGTAACACATTAGTTACACATTTGACTTTGAGAGGAAGCATTTTTATTACATATTATAGTGAACTGCTCGCGATGGCTTGATTGTATGCCTTGATTTTTAAAAAGTTTATACATCTTTCTCTACAAAATTTGGTAGAGCTTATTACGTCTAAAGAACACAAAAAGTACAATTTATCCCTTTTATTATTTCAGTTTAAAATCTTGTAATCTTATATTTTTGTTTAAACACGAGGTTCGAGGATCGAAGTTAAGGAATTACCTTCGATCCTTGTTAAATAAAACCTTTATAACGAAATATAACCTCTTTGTTTCAAAAGCTCAAAATGTATTTATTATAACGGCGTATTGCGTCTTTCTTTGAATCACAATGAGATTCAAACAATATCAGAATCCAATTTTAGTGTAACAATCCGAGACACGAGATATAACTGTATGCCATTTACGTACCATAATACCTGTTTAGTACACATATTACCTACTTTACGAAAAGTCGAGCAAACATGGCTATAAATAGGTACGAGCATAATGGCAAATTAGCGTAACAATATTATGTATAGTCCATATTTTCTTACATATCTTATTCTCTCCCAGTACGGTATATTTGTAAACTAGCTTCTGCCCGCGACTTCGTCCGCGTGGAATAGTTACTTTGGGCTAACGCTAACTAATGCGCGCGCAGTAGGTACTTAATCATTATTTTGCTGCGATGTTATTTTAAAACTGCGATACCTCCTAAGATATTCATTGAAATCGAATAATGTAAAGGGCAATTTTGTTTTAAATTAAATACTTGTGATGAATAACGTATTTATATGGATAAGGATTAATATAATGTTTATAAAAACACCTTCGCAAATAATGCATTATTTTAGAGCAAATTTGGTTAGCATAAAAAAGGTTATAGTGAGCTAACCTTAAAAGATAGACATATGCTGTCGCGGACTTTTTCTTAGAACCGACTCCAAAAATAACAATAATTTAATTATTCACAAGAATATGCAATTATTTATTAACTTTTTAGTGCATTTTAAGTTTTAGAATATTCTTTTATGAAGTCGGTTTTCTTTTTTGTTAAAATGTTGTTTATTAATTCACAAGTAAATTAAAAATGGTCGAAATGTATATATGTCTTTTATATATTATATTTACCATCCTTGAAGCCCTTTCTTATTGAAAAAGCTGTGATGTTTTGTCATAAAATATGTTTGACACCTAAAACAGCTTGTTATCGGAACATAATGATTTTATTATATTTTATACCGAAAACGAATACTAAGAAATAGTGATTTTATTTATTTTAATGTTCGTTCGAGACAACACGCAAGGAAAGTATTAACTACGAAGATCATAAATATAAGTTGTTGTTTTATTTATCGGTAGTAACAAACCTCTATATATACTATTTGTTACTAGGTATATGCCTATTATATATACCTTATTGTTTATTAGAATAACACAATAGAACAGCCATTTACAAAATACCTTTAACAGTACATTGGATCGCTTTATCGCTATAAATACCTTCTACTTTAGACAAGCAAGGCGAACATAAGTTGACAATGATGAAATATCGATAAGTATACATAGGACATAAAAACATATCATCGGTTCATTATATGCGTAAGCCAATAAAATTTGTGAGTAGTAGAGCCTCGCTGATTTCAGCATAAATGGGCCGGCTCGACCGGAGAAGGACTAGGTTCTCACAGAATATTGACGTGAAATACCAGTATTCCTACTGTTGTGTTTCGTTCGGTGAGTGAGAGTGCCGGAGGCCCAATCATCCCCTTTCGCCCATTCCTGCTCCTTCTCCTTCCCACTTCCTTTCCTAAAGGGTCGGCAACGTGCAAGTGATGCCTCTGTTGTTGCAGGCATCCATAGGCTACGGTGACCACTTACCATCAGGTGGGCCGTATGCTTGTTTGCCACCTTAGTTTTATAAAAAAAAAGAAGGCCTAAATTCAATTCTCAGATCGGATATAATGACTAGGGTAATACTGGCCAGCAATTATTTATCAGCCACAGCATAATTTATTCATTTGGAAGTGTTGACTGCAGTGATTACAATCTATTCCCCGGTTTGTAAACATTGTCATGGAAAAGAATAACAAGTGTTTTAAATCTATATTGGATCCATATTGTATTTCCCAAAGGGTTACAAAGAACCCACTAACCCAAAGAGTTAGGGAGAAGTATTCCAATATTCCTACATAACCCACTGGGGATATAAAGTCGTGGTGCTATGTTAGATTTGTACGTGTGTACCTTGATGGTCTAACTACATCCACTAATGTATTCACTAAACAATTATACATGTATTTGGTTGGAAACTAGGCAGCGCACGCATACGGAAAACGCCCGCATGCCGGTGGACAGCGAAGCGTGGTGCACCGCCCAAACAACCATCGTGCGTGAAACCGGACCGGTACGCCGCGCCGCAACCATAACGAAAAAACACTGTTGCATGTTAAGGGACCGATTTTTAAACGTATTTCCTTCACGAATCTAAAACAGCTACATACTTCGCAGAAGTAATTGAGGTATAATTGAACACATTACATAGTATCGCGGTTGTGTATTCCCGAAAGGTACGATCGAGTATTAAAAAAGAGCGTGCGTTGCCAAGTATGAACTGTGAGCAGTTTATTGCAGGTGGGAACTTTGTGAACACTTAACTAATAATAGCCTAGGAATTAATTAATTCTCATTCGAGTATAATGGACAAAGGTTTAAACATGCACTATCGTGCCTTTTAGAAACAAGATAACAGAAAATATTTTTTATGGTGCATTTTGGCAAAAGCTTGTCATTCTTGGTGCAACAGGCCGCCAGTGATGAGTGCCCTCTTTGTTTATATGTATATAGTCTAAGGGAGCAAGAGAAATGTATGTAAACCTACATATAGATGTATTACATGGGCATGTTTCATTTATATGTAGGTTTTATAAAGTTGGGTGTGAGATTATCGTTTGTTACTGGGACTAACTTGCGATGATAGCGAAAATTTTCTAAAAATTAAAGTTTTTATATCGCATTAGACCATTAAACCATAGCGTAAACTTTAAACTACGCAGAAAGTTTAAACTGGTATCGTCAATATTTTAAATGCATCAATCTAGATATTTGGAAAGTTTAAACTCTCGCCTGCCATTTAAAGTACGACTAACATGAGTATTAGCATGGATCCTTGACGATAATTAACCCTTGAGATCGGCAATTGCACACATGCCGACGATTACACGGTACCCTATAGGGACAACGAGATAATCATACAAAAATGTTGAACTTACTTGTGTTAATACAATAGAATTGATTTCCCAGACTAGACAACCTGTTCAAATATCACGATATTGAAATTGTTCTTCATAAGTTTTTCTCGAACAATCACGCTTATAACCACAGAAGACAATAGCGACACTCAAAAGCGATAACTCAATAAGAAAACGACTAATATTGACACGGCAAGACATGCTTTTTACGAGTTATGCCAATCACAGTAATAATTGAACAATGCGATTGGCAAATACAGTGATTTTGTATAGCTTGGATTTGGAAAATTGTAAATTGGACTCACGGTTCACACAATCACGCAACCATGTGCAATGGTAGCTACCGACTGAACTAATTGGCAACTAACTATTTTAATCCAGACATACAGAAGCCTAGTCGGAAAGTACTAAAGGATTACTAAGAAATGCTATTTCAAAAGCTAATCTTTCTCATTGAACGCACGACCCGTCACGTACACGAAATTCTAAAGGCACGTGCGCGCACACATGTGGCCTTTATAGATAGTATGCAATCTAATTAGGAATAATGTCGATAATCTTCACTTGGGCATGTCAAGCTGGTCCTTTACATTAAAGGTCGACGCTGAGACAACGAAAAAATGTTGCAGCTGTAGTTTTATAAACTATTCTTGTCGGGTATCCAAGAAGGAATAAGGCAGGGTGGAACAAGAAAGTATTTCTTTAAACAAACCATTTGGTTCTCTGCAATAAAGTTTTATTAATTTATTATCATGTGTTTGGCAAATATATATATATATATATAGTCCTCCTCATCGATTTCGATGACGGCGACCTTAGAAGTCATGGATCTTTTCTTTGGTGAGCTCTAATATGGCTTGCTAGACCGAACTTAGTCTTGAATGTCCTACGACAGCTGTGACAGTAGAGTTGGCCTGTATTGTTGTACGTACAAGTGTAGGAGGGTTTAGGCCTTTCTTTAAGTATTTGGCGTTTTAAGTCAATCGTTTCGAGACGGTTTTTCTCAAACGTCTTAATATTATTAAATATGGTAGATCGCCATGTAGACCTATTTGCAGCCAGCTTTTCCCAAGATGAAACGTCGATACCGCAAGCGTTTAGGTGACGCTTGAATACATCCTTATAGCGCAGATGCTGACCGCCGTGTTTCCTTTTACCATCTGCAATCTTAGAATAAAACAGAGCTTTTGGCAAACGGCGGTTATCCATGCGCAGAACATGTCCACACCATCTGAGCTGTCTCTGCATGAGAAGAGCTTGTATGCCATACATTCAGGAGCGACGCAGAACCTCAGAGTTAGATACACGGTCTTGCCATTTGATCTTAAACATCTTAGGTGGTAAGTGTCAAGTTTTTTTATGTCCGGTTTGTAGAGGCACCATGTCTCTGCGCCGTACAAAAGGACAGGGATGATTAATGCCTTATAAACATTAAACTTCGTCTCCAGCTTGAGATCATGAGAGTTCCAGACACGATCATTGAGTCTTCCGAAATTGGCAGCGGCTTGAGCAATGCGCAATGGTATTTCCGAAGCTAAGGTGTTATCGTGGCGGATACTGCTTCCAAGATATTTGAAATGCGATACTTCCTGCAGCGGCTTTCCATTTAGAGTCACCGCTGTCGGATTAGACTCGCTTCTCCTCGGTGGTTGCTAAAGAATTTGGGTCTTGGAAGTGCTTATCACCAGGCCAAAACGTTGACAGGATTGGTGTAAAGCGTCCACGTAGCTTTGGAGACTCGCAATACTGTCAGACATAAGGCAAACGTCGTCAGCGTAGAGAATCTCTAGTATGGACCTCTTTTGGATTTTTGACTTCGCTCTGAACCTTGAGATATCAAAAACACCCTTGTCAGTTCTAATATTAAGCTGAATTTGGTTGTTGCAGCATTTCAAAGCGTCTCTTATAACTACTGAAAAGTAAATAGCAAAAAGTGTTGGTGCCATGACACAGCCCTGCTTTACTCCACTAGAAATGTGGATATCTTCCGAGAGTTCGTTTTCATGCTGAACCTGTGCTTTCATGCCAATATGAAAGTGGCGTATGAGGTTGACGAACTTCTTTGGATAGCCCCATTTCCGGAGAATAAGCCAAAGAGCCTCACGCGGGATTCTGTCAAAAGCTTTCTCCAAATCGACAAAGCACATATAGAGTGGCCGTTGATGTTTTAGACTTTTCTCCTGCAATTGTCTTACAACAGCGATGGCATCAATGGTTCCTCTGCCGGGACGGAAACCACATTGGCTTTCTGGAAGGTGTTGTTCCGCTAACTCACTGATGCGGGTGTTGAGAATATGCGCAAGTATCTTACCGGCACTCGAAAGAAGTGATATGCCACGATAAGAGCTACAGTCAGAGACATCCCCTTTACCTTTGTACAACTTACAGATAACTGCATCCCTCCAGTCCTCGGGCAATAAGGTTAGTGTCAGTGTTCTTAGGCTGTTTCGATTTAAGCCTAATGGATAGTTTTGAAGGATAATTATGTAACCCCGTCGTACATATTCATGACACTTAGTGAGAGCCGTTAGTCCGAGAGTACCGGTTTTACGCGTTCTCTTAGACATGATGCTGGGTGCGACTCTCGATTGCAGACTACATGTAGCTCGTTGCTGCTAATGGACTTGCTTTTGGGCCTACCTGGTTGAACGGAAAACCAGTCTACACGATTCAATGTCATTGTTGACTCTGTACCCTGACGTTTACCCTGAAGGCAAAACATGAGATGCAGTTTAAAAAAAGTTTCCATTTCACAATGTTAAACAAAAGAACATAGTTTGTATACGACCAATAAATTAGTTGAATTGACTCGTAGGATGTTGTGCCATACATGGGGAACGTTTAGACTCATTCACGGCTCATTGTTTCAAGCGGCGAGCGTGGGCGAACGATTGTTGCACCCACCCATCTAATTCTGTATACCTGATGAATTGCAACGTACGAACAAATTAATTCTACTTTATAGCAACGGTTTCCTATCTTTTCCTACAAATCAGTGGAGCCATTAACCGATGACATATTCCATATTTTAAGTATTGATTTTATGTGTCGAAGAAGGATACACGATTAAATTAATATGTTGTTCTACAGTCACGGCGATTAGTTAGTTTCTGTAATTATAGGGTACTACATCGTGTAAACTAGGATTTACATTACAGAAACACACTTATTTCATGCAATGGCAAAATACTTGTTAAGAAGTTTAATTATTATTGGATGAAGTGACGCTGTGTGCCACTAAAGGAGGAGACATCTCATCTGTCACCGAAATGGTACTCGTTACATATTGAAACTAAGCAAATATGCAGCAATTCGTCGCTTGTAAGAGCATGTTTGCCATTATTTGAGTACTTATCAAATTTTAATATTTCGACTAAAAATAAAAGTTACAATGTTACAAAATCAATCGATCGATAAAAAGGTATATTTAATAATAATTATTAAATATACCTTTTTATCGACCGATTGATTTGTGCATGTCAATGATTGACATGCACAAATCGAAACATTGTAAATGAATCGTGTTACTTCAACTTTACAGAGAACATTCGTAGAAAAGACTTGGCTACCAAATAATTAGCCATTACCTCTATGCCCATTGAGATCATGCCCTAAAAGCGTGTCTTGTTTAAAAGTCAAATTGCGTTAACTGTTCATGACATAAAAATACAATATAGAATAAATGATTTAAATAGTGTTATAATGAAGTAATTATAAAATGGGAGAAATGCACGATAAACAATGAACATTACTATGAAGGTTAGAGAAGTAGTGCAATACGCGTACACGGGCTACGCCACATGCATAGTTTCATACAACTGTTATTTAGTTGCTTACAGTAATAAAACTACCAATTAACGATACACATGACAAGACGCATCAAAACATGAGATCGTTATTTTGTAACAACTGGACTCCATCAAACGCGGTGAATAATTGTTGGAATGTTTCGCCATATTTATTATCTTTCACAATGGGCCGAAACGAAACGTATCAATTAGTCAAATTACACAAAATATAGGTGGTGCATTTGCAGTTGCTTATTACGATGTTCACAATTGATTACATACTGGCAGGGTTGCCGCTCGCCACTCGGTAGGTGGTTAAAGTGTTCTTGTTGTAATTAATTGTGACTTGTGTAGGATGGAAACAGGTACCAATAGAGCTCGGCTTACTTAATTGCCACAACATGGATATTTAGACGCTGTATTTGAATTTATTGTTAGCTACGTAGAACCGGATTATAATGCATGAGGATCCACAATAAACTTTGTCAACTGATTGTAATAAAAAAGGATAACGAGTGCCACCGCGTGAAGGTTGTCCTTTAAAGATTATACGGATTCGAAAAATAAATGCTTCGACTATATTATTTAGTACTGGTTAAGAAAATAATAATACGACATTGATATATTATACAAGAAACCCAATACGTAAAGAACAGGTCCTGTTGATCTGCAAATTTTACATGAAAAAGCACTGGCATCAAAAATTCTAATCAAACAAAATAATCATAAATTCTGATTGTGTATAGAATGTTAACCAAAATCAACGAAATATTTGATACGTTGCGTTTAATTCAATTTAATGCACTCTTTTTTTTGATAACATTGTGCATAGCTAAAGGCGTATATTTCCCTTTGCATACTAATGAATACTTATAATAGGTTGCCACCAAGTAACCCCTAATTTAATACAGACTTTGGAAGCATATTAAAAGTACCCTATTTCAATTATACTGTATTCTCAACAGCCAAAGGCGTTTACATATCTATTGTTACAAAACTTGTCAGCCCTGATATTGGTGTACCGTGTAACTAGGTATGCAAATGAAATGAAAGGGTTACTGTCCGCTAGTTATTCAATAACTGTTATCAAACATGTTTGTAAACATAACTGGTAGCATACCTAACTTGCTGGCCACTTTTTATGTGAATAACTATAGGTGTTATAAGTTATAACGTAAGAGTTGTAAAAGAAGAATAACTCTATAAATAACGTTATGCCTGTTATCTCCTCATAGGCTTGAAGTACTTTTGTAACTTATTCCGATATTGCGTCGAAGATCCAACTCGCAGCTATATTTTATAAGTATCATTCAAATCTGTGTACGCAATCAAAATTAAATACATAGGTACTTTTTGGAAATATTGCGATCCTTACTTGTTAAAACCGCTCGCTCGGATATAGATAAGGACTTATTTGAATAGGACTGGAAAAAGAGAGATTTGCTAAAAAAAAACATGGGCATGAAATAGTGGTGAAAATTATTCAAGCATAAATAATTACTATTAATAAATAATAGACGACAATGTCTTCGTATTTTATATTTCACAATGCATTTTAATAAAATAAACACCTGGCAATAAAATTTGCCAAATTATTATTTTCCTCATATCAGTCATGCGGGTAACTTCTAGCAATACGCAACAGTAACAGGGCACTTGCAATGTTAAATTTATTAATTATGTACCATATTATCACGAAACGTAGTAAACGGTACACAATTCTATTTACGTTAATTAAAACTTTTCTGCAAATGTAGTCTACCTTGTCACATAACCAACCTTTGGATTATGATGATGCAAAGATCAGCATGGCATATAGTTTAGCAATTAATAATAAGACAACTTCATATTAGTTAAACAGTTAGTACATGTTTAATATCAATTTAAAATAAATAATTAGGTATGGATATAAATTGTTACTACTATTCAGGGGCCAATTCTCACGAAATAGACATTTTTGTCTAATAGACATATATTGAAGTAAAACGGCGGATGTCGTTTGAAATCGTTTAATCACAAATCAATGCGGCATTTTAATTCGACATGAATCTTTGAAATTAAAGTACTGTATATTGAATTTATCGCAGTTTATTTAAAAAACCCTTTTTTCATCTAGTTGAACCTAATATTCACTATTTCCCCAGACATAACGTCTATTAAATAAAAAATGACATCTATATTAGAATTAGCACCCTAATCTGCAAATGATTTATTGAATTACCTGCCTAGTGCTTAAAGTAAATAGTTCCACTGTGGGCATTTTCATTTGTGCAAGGACTGTCCTCTAAAGAAACTTGGACTGGGTACTATGCACGTCATATCATAGTAAGGTAGGCCTCAATAAATAGGTCTCGACGCAACGGGTTATAAAATTATGGGCACATTTCCAATGCAAAGCCTACAAGCATTGTTATAGTATAGTTAATTAAAATTATGTAGCAATAAATATCGAGCCTTGTAAAGAGCGTCATTTATCAAAAACGATAAATTATTCAAATGATAATATAATTTATACATTCATAACGACAATTGCATACATTACTGCTAACTTAACGGGATATGTGGCACCATTGAATGCATTTGTGATGATTCATATTATTGTAATACGATCATAATTACATGTCATTATATTTAATCTGTTATTTGTAAAACGTCATGGCAAAATAATAATATAGTTGCTAATTTAAATCTGAAATGTCAGTTGCATGCATATAAAGAGCAAGGCTCATACGACTATTGATTCTGACCAAGGCAGTAGACAGCATCAGATTATTACGTAATATGGTAGTGGAGATAACGGAATGACACTAGATGCCTTCGATGATGAATGACAATATGTGGTATTGAATCTGTGTGGAAGAAACCTAAAAAATACAGCAATACAAAAAAACAATAAGAACTTTTTTACAAATATATTACGTTGTTTGTATTTGACGCTCGTACGTTTTTACAAGCTTAACTATACGTCACCACGTAGTGTTATGTGACTGACTATACGTCAAAGAATAGTGCGATAAAATTCCTTTCATATACTTAACTTTAAATAAATACTTACGTCTTTGAATGTGATTCAACAGAAACTAGATAAGAGTTAGCATGAATTGTTCAGATGATTACGTCAGTATAAACACACAAATCCCATTGGCCGACGAAAAGAACTTTGAGATTGGAATCTTCATCAGAAAAGTATAATAAGACACTAACTTTCAAGGTAGCATTAGTCTTGCCTACCACATAGGCAGCAAGACGCAAAGCATGGTCGAAAAACATCGAAGCGATGGGATGTTGCAACGCATAAACCAGCGATATCAACTGATGCAACGTAGAATTTCGAGGGTTAAAGTAAAGCCACGAAGTTATAAAGCCGTATACAATTCATAATTAGGAGGGACTAGAAGGCATAGACAATTACCACGTAACATTATATGGAGAATTACTGCTTGCATCTACCCGTCAAGGGCTTCCCGCCTCGATCCAAGCTGCGGTTCCTAATGAAGGTTCTCGAATAACGACTATACGAGAGCCATTCTTCCTTTTGGATGTCTATCTTACAGACTGTATGACCTGTCAAAACAGTCTCTAATAAATTTTTCCTTATCGATAAGTAGTTGATTATTATGGAAATTAAACTACTTCATACGGATTTAGTCGAGTTGTTTATTTTAAATTTAAAACACTTATTACATAATTTGAACTATGACATTACTATTATTAAACTTACTACAATTTAAGCTATTTAAATTAAACTATTTATATTTAATTTTACACTTTCCTCGACGTTTCGGTTGCTTTTGTCACGGGGAGACTTAGATGGTGCTTGTCTCAATAATAGTAATGTCATAGTTCAAAATGTTATGTAATAAAAGCGTTTTAAAATGTTTATTTTAACGCGACGAAATTCGTATAAAGTAGGTTAATTTTAATAAGATTTGCGTAAATATAAGACAATATAAAATTTATTATTATGTTACATTTATTATCAATGTACGATATGATTTATAGAAACGACAAGGACATAAATATTAGGATATCAGATGGATAGGTAATGGGTATGATAAAATAAACAGCAACTACGTGATCTGTTTATAAATTTCTATCGTTAGATTGATATTTAAACAAACAAGGTACACATTGATAAATTGTAAAACAATGTTTTGATTATCATATATTTCGTCCATTAACAGTTTACAACTGTTAATGAGACGAATTGTTAAAGTGAAAAGAGAAATGTTTGTCACTGTGCATTTATTTGTATTTTTATTTAAATAAACGAACTTACAAATGTTAACGGACAAGTGTGTGTGAAAAATACGCAATAAGCAATCAAGCAAGGGAAATGCGTGTATTTCAAGTAATAAAAATTGCATATCTTATACTTTTGCTTAAGTTTCTCTCCATAAAATACAGATGATTTAAATTATTTCTATAAAAATCGAGGTTGAGTAAAGACATAATTATGTAAAGGCGGATTAGAGCTGACTCACCGTCACACCAAGTCAATCACTATCTTAAAAGACGTGATAATTATTTGCTTACGTACAACCGACCGGTGAATAAACTCACTTAAGGAAATATTGTTCGATATTAAAACAATAAAGTTGCCTAATTAACTTTTTAGCCTTGCATTATGACGTTAACGCTGAAAGAGCTACTTCGATCGACGTAGTAATTCGTTTAGAAAAGTTTTTGTATTCCTTTCAAAGACCGTTTCCCTCGTTTCCGTTCTATTTCTTCTACAAATAATAGATCACATGAAAAACATAATGGGACCTGTAAATTACGGAAAGAACGCAGAATATTGAGGAAGCATTGTCGCTTTCATTTGATCACCGATCGAGTGAGATATTTCCTAGTCGATTATAACATAATAAATAACAGTTAAATTACTAACAGTTCAGTGAACAACGAGAACGTTAAAGATTATTATTAAGATATCCATAACCTAAAATGCACGTTTACACATTCAAATCAACGCAAGGCCAACAGGTAAATATTACGGATATTGACCTAACCGTGGCGGGCCGCAAAGCCGTGATTTTCCTTCCACGAACTATGTGTTAAGCTTTAACAAAGGAAAGTGCTTACTATGGAGTCTACGTAATATACACACAGTTTAATGTAATATACGCACAGTTTAATACACGCATACTAACAACCAAAGGGTATTGCTACATGTAGGCAACGAAGGTTAATGAATTTAATAGCTTATGTATGTGCTTATGAAAGATGATACAGACCTTGACAAGGCAAGTTTTACATGATTCGAAGAAGATATAGCTATAACAAAAATATCACAGGGCACAAAGTAGAAAAGGAACGAGTTCTTTAAATTGTAATGCTATTTAATTGGATCAAGCAAGCAATTCTTTACGACTACACCTTATACACGACCGAGACTACACTTAATACATTTTACCTATTTAATTATCAGGCAACGAAAATTTATAGTAATAGGCGTCTGAAGAGAGGTCAGGCTGTTCTATGGTGTTTCAATTCAGTATCTATTGGCTTAGAGAAAATTTATAACTAGATAAACAAGAAATTGCACTAAAGTTGTCTTTGAACTGGGGTTATTTCTTCCTTTTCAACATTATGTCTCCATTTAGCTAATATACCGGTTCAACATCCGTGTGTTAATGCAGTTGAAAAAAGCGGCGGGCTGCAGTGGCTAAGCAAAATTTAATTGGACATCTGATTGCAAACGTGACTCACATGTATTTATTATTGTTTAATTTGTTTTGTTTGTTTTTATGTGTATATTCTACTTGTAGTAATTTAGGTACCTAATTGCAATACTGGTTTTCATTATCTTAACTAATCTTCATTTCCTAGTTTTGTTTGTTCTCTCTTTACACAAAATTAAAGTAGTAAAAATAATGGGGTAAACGAAGGCTAGCTAGACAAAACTTCTTTCTATCTAACATTATAATACTATGAAAGCAGTAATAGTTCACACCAGGCGTTGTTGTTTGTGTGAAACTTTGACTTATTGCACGAACGAAATGCGCTTACAAATGCACTTAGTCCAGATAACACCAATTGATGTAATTGATGTTAGAAGTCCACGACTCATCATAAGTGCCGTCAATGTGACGGCGTCCAACTGCACATACATGAATCATTTATGCCTACTACTTAAAGATGCCTTTAATGGCTCAGCTGTCTGACCGCGAGCGACGATCTTAGCACCTATTCAAATGAAGATAAAGCCATTTTACTTGCTTGATAGCCATATTAATTGCATCCACATCCATTTAAGCAGTTATATCAACTTTAAGTAAGCAATGTGGCCTATATTATTGAGTTTGGAAGAACATGTGTCAAATGGACTCAAGCGATAACTGTACGTCACAGTCATAGTGTAAATGAGTCAATCTTAACGCTTCTAATGTCTAATTGCTACATTTTGTGTTAGCGTTAGTTATACAGTTGCGGTGACACGCTTACGTCTCCTTAACGGAACTAATGAGACCGGCCCCTCCGACAGCACTCACCGCGCACAGGCCACTGCCTTTTCCGTCAGCTATTTGTGTCACTCTGATCCTGTACTTGACGTGCTCCCGGGAGGCATAAAGCAGACTTGCTTACAAAAAAAACAACATGGTATCAAAACACTTAAATAAAAGTACAAAAAAGTTCGAACAAGAGGTTTGGCGCGCTATAGAAAAGATAAACGATATCAGTTTCGAAGCATTCAAGTGGGTCGGCTCTGTTCAAGTTAAGTACGAACTTCTGTAACACATGGCCCGCAGTCTAGAGATCGAAGTGTGGGCGCGAACAATACAGTGAATCATCCCAGCTGTGAATGAAGTGTATCCGACAATGGGTCGCTGCTCCCGAAACAAAAATAGACGTTGTTGCACCGTTTTAACTATTTCAACGCGAGATGTTTCAGGTGAAACTTTGTATATAGAATGCCGTGTTTGGCTGCTACTACTTAAATATCTCCTTGAGTGACTGTAACTTTAATGATCTTGTGATCTGACGACTCCGAATACACGCAAGGAAAAAACATAATGACTTCGTATGATTATTTTATAAAAACAAAGTGTCTTATAATGAAGAAATATTATGACATTTCGCGGGCGAGATGTAAAAACAGAGCCTCGCCTCATCAGGACACGGATTGTACATGTTTATCTGGGAATTCTACTAGGAGGTCGTTTTCTAATTAAATCAATTTCTTTTTTATTGGTCTGACCATAAATATACCGGCTGGTAGTGGAAAGGCATTATCGTATAAACAAGGAAACGTCCGCGACGGGCGCCATGGCCGGTAATCTGGGTCGACTTTAAACTTTTTACCATAATTCTTTCACCTCCTACAACCGCTGTGTACGTTTATTTACCTCAACACGAATTAAATCAGATGCAGTAAAACTTTGTGTGATTACATCTGTTGTTTCTAAACCGATGTAAATTATGTTCAGTCGTGTCTTGCTGATAGGTATATAACTTGATGTGGCATCTAGGTACATCTGGTAAGCTGATGTGTTGAAAGTGCACAATGTACATATTGCAACATAAGCTTCTAGGAAGTCTGAGATATCTATCATATATCTTAGTGACACTTCAAAGAACGACAATCGATTGTTCTGAGAGTGGGACACTTTCACCGGAGCCCTGGCTCACGCCTCTTAATTCAAAATCCTATGTAATTCATTTCGTTATCGGCAGAGCGGATTAAAATCGGGCTATGCAACAAATATATTCATATGCACGACACGTTGAGTTAAAGGTTACTAAAAGAAACTATCATATCGTCAGTCAACACTTTCTATTTGTGACGGTTTAACCGTGACTCATAGACTGTCAATTTATCGGTGTTGATAAGTAGAGATAACTCGAGTGATGTAACATAGGATAATTAACCGTGAACTTTAAAATAAAGCATTATGTAATGAGGGAATCTACGACTCCTACGTGAAACGACTTTCCGTTTAGTAACTCTCATTTTGGAACAATAAATCTGTCAATTTTGAATCGACCCATTAATGCCCTATTTTGTAATGACGAAAAAGGAAACTTGCTATAGAACATGGAATATTGGTAACGGATAAGAAAAGGCTATCGAGCTGTAACTGAGAAATATAACTTGATAAGATATTTTACAGGCCATATTTTCTAGTAAGAGGGTTTACGAGAATAAGCAAAAGTTTCATTTGAGCCCTTAGCTAGTCTTTTGAAAGAAGGGATTTGATGAATGGCGTATTTAAAGGATCATTTCTAATCTCGAGAGAATACTATATTTAGAAGCTTTGAAGAGTTAAGAGTCATGTAAGAACAGCGACGGTTTCATACTTTTACTCGCCATTTACATATTTAGTCCTTAAAACAATAGACGAATTAACATCAGTATTTCCTGCATATATTTAACAACGGCATACAAGTTATTACACAGCATTTTTTTTTTTATTTATTAAAACCAGTAAACACGAAACACAAAGGGATTTCAGATTAAAGCATAACCGGAATTAAATCTGTAGGTCCCTTGGGCTATTCATTATAATGACATACACACAACTTCCCTTTAATAAAAACTAATTAGGTCAGTCATATGCAAACTGCAACTGCGAACAATGCCTCGGGCCGACACCCCGTTTAATTCGAAATGAGGTCTGTTCTTGCATTCGCACGCATGCATTTATCACTGGACAATATGGACCGTGACTACCTTGTTTTATTACATTCAAATAAATGAAACACGAACACGACTTACGTTCTTTAGTTATCAGATAATTTAAACATAGGTACATAAGTAAAGGAACTTCTAAATAGGCTATATGTGGCTGCAATATTTTGCTTCTGCCATTTCAACAAAGTATCAGTCAGCCATGCTGAATATATTGTTTAACTACATAGCAGAGCCATGCGCAAAACTCATTCCGTGTTTTGCACAGGATGGGTGATATTGATGTTAATCGTGCCAAATTATTTTTGTTATGTTATTGCAGCCAACCATTCAGGAAAATAATTCCCATATTTGCTAAAATAATGACTAATAAAGGGGAGCATGACATAAAACGTATTGAAATTATGGTCTGTTTGCTTATACATACAATATGTAAGAATAACTCATCTATTTTAAGCCATATTAAACTTAACAGTTGTTTGACAACTGTCGAGCTAGTAAAAATGAAAGTATAATAATGAGGCCATTTCACATCTAGTAACAGATAGCATTCGATGTTATAAAATAATAATTATGTAAGGCAAACGAATTCGACATTGCTTGCTGTTTACCTTTACCGAGGCTAAAGGTAAATGTGTAATACCTGTAACATATTTCAGCAAGAGTACTATTGACTTTTAATATGCCAGCTCTTTGTATGCAATGACTCCATATTGAATTTGCCTCGACTACGGTCCAGTTTTTAGATCTATGACTATGTATCGTTTAAGTTAAGGTATATTTCGTTTTTTATACCGGTTTGCTTAATAGGTGGCTGTCAGCAAGAGAAATAATTGCCTACTTGCTCATCGGTAGGCATTAATTTATTGCTCGTGTCGTGTTAGCATCTTTTACGACACGTGTCCTGCTGAGAGAGAACTCGCCACGTCAATAAGGAGGGATCTTAGTGATATCATGATTCACAGCAAGCATTTCTCTACGCGCTAATTAAAGTGCACGACGAAATCCGATAATGCGGTATCATGTGGCAATATGTCACTCGAAACGACATCGGGCGAGGTGCGCCCGCCCGATCCGACCAGCTCTGGTTTCTTGTGGTTCAATAATGTCTTGTTTTATAAAGTAAATACCAGGATCGACTTTCCGTTGACTTCCCCGGCCATGATTCATGTTTTAATCAATCTAACGGCAAACATAATTACATAAAGGCTTATAAAGACATTGATCAGCGCTATGAAATATAAACCAAATTATAATAAAATCTTATTTTGACACAGATCACGTTCAAGTTGTTCTAAATGCATAATAAAGAGATTTTTTGCGACTAAATTATAAGATTGAAGCAAACAAAGCTGAGTATTCTTGACCTTCGTAATGTAGGACTGGGATTCTGTGTTGACAACTGTATTTGTTGGAGACACTCGTTTTATGTTTGTTACGAAATTAAAACCCGATTGAACAGTTCACATAATTTTGTGGTGGAAGGCGGAAACAGCGGCGGAAGCGGCGTCACGGTCCGCGGCGCACGCGCACTCTATGACTACGTGACGTCACTCTCCGGGGACCCAGCTGGGAGTTACAATAGAATCCAAACAGGTTTATTTGATTACTATTATTATTCATTTTAATATAAAGCGACGATACCTACCGGTCGAAGTGGTAACTCAATACTTGATACTTTTAGTTCTCCTTTATCAAATATCAAAGTATCACGTGACATCTCAAGGATATTACAGATTTGATACTGTCAGATAAAAAACGTATGTAAGTGTTATTTACTTACATTGAATTTATTCGTTTAACCCAAGTTAAGATGAGTCATGCCTACCTAAATAAAATATCTTATTGCATCTAACTAAAGTATTGAATTATTTTAATCGACTGCAATTAGGTGGTAACAAAGAACTTAAATTGACATTAGAGTTTTTGCATCCGGAATTACGTCCCGTAACGTTCGTCGATGTCATCAGTTGTTTTGTGATAACAAAAAAAGACAGAAAATGACGACAAAAAATTGTTTTGCCGAACCTTCTGGGCAAATATCTGGTGAAGCAGAAAGTTGAATGTTACACCTAATCAAATAAGAACTTGTGGTAATAATTTTCCTCTTTACTTTAACCGACTGAATAATTTGAAGGAAAAATTGTATTTACATTAAGTTTTTATGTACCATCCACTCGTTTCTAGAAATAGCAGTCATAAGTCTGCGAGTTTTACCGAGTTTTTTCCTCACAAAGTATCTACCTAAAGCGATAAAACTCGCCCGCATAGAGAGAGATCGCGTGATCAGAATTAATAGCATTACCTGCATAAATTGACCTTATGCACACCATAAACAGATGTTCCAACACAGATAAATATTATTCCACTAAACATATAAATATGGTAGACAACAGACTAGTCTCTATACAAACTTTAAAGCGGAATATTTTAAACAGCTAATTATGCAGAAATAAGATGCTTTCTCGCGATTTCTAAGGAAAAAAAGTAGAAAGTTACTCATTCGTTGTTGAACGGCATCCAATGCACGTTATACAGACTATCGAATTCAAATCGGTGCGTTCCATATCTCTGGCCGAATGAATTGTGTCGCAACACGTGTTATTTTACACAGCATACCGAATTACAAATCAAATGCCATCAATACACGTAATTGTACATTAAAAAGGTAGAAATTAGATGATGTTGTGCAACATCTTGAACATCAGCTTTCGTTTATAAGCTTGCATCATTGGTAGTAAAAGCCTATAAGTTTGATTTATTGGTATATTCGTAGGTATTTATGTATGCCAAGTACGTAGGGCAAACGAATCATGTTTTTTTAAATCTTTATTTAAGAAAGAAAGAGGGCTTTATCATATTCGATAATGTTGCCCTCATTGGATATACACAAGAAATTCATACACTATACAACGAATGTTCTATTTTTAAGTGTCAATAGGAACAAATCGAAAATGAGCTCTGCCTTATGTGACAAAGAATCTGATAATATAGTAAAGTACTCGCACACGTTTAGGTTGTTAAAAAATTGTCGTCTTTGGTCCTCGCTTCGGACACATTCCATAAGAATATGATAAATATCTGCGATCTGATTACATGTGCTGCAATTCGGAGACTCCACTTTGCGCATCATGTATGCAAAATTTTTTAGGGGGAAGTGTCCGGTGCGAAGTCTCAAAGCTGTTAGTTACTATTAGTATGTCTTCTCATATCAGAGTAGCCAAACCAAAGTGAGCGCGGTAGGATAATGTATGAACCTTGGTTAATGATTGTTAGGGACGAAAGTACAATTCATTTCTGTTGTTTCAGATAAGATTGAATGTTTACTGTGAGGGGAAAATAAGAGCTCCCTTTGTTGGTGTACACCCTGCTAAGCGAACAATAAATATCACTTAAAATGATGAATGGGAGAGTGAATTGGATGACATTGCTCCCCTCCGTTACGTATTTGTTTCGTTCGGAGTTCAGGATTGCCCGATATTCAAAGCTAGTTTGTATTGAGGAGATTAAAAATAAAGTTGACTTCATAGGCATTTTATTAGGGCCTCCACTTCAAAATTATCGGAGGCATTACATGAACTGATGATGATATTAGAAATATACATATTTCAAGGTACCCTGGGTGGACATTGAATTGCCTTTTGTTTTGTAATATATTCATTGTAAAATGCGCCGTGTCTCGAGTAATAATTATTCCCAGAGCCAGTAAATTCAAACCATATTAAAAAAAAAAACAAAATACAAACAAATGTTTATTTTATTTAAAATACCTTTCTGAACCTAAATATAGTAATATTTTACAAGGCATGTATCAACCACCTTGGCCAAGATTAGTTAGTCATGCGCGTATTGTGTACAATATATTGTATCCAAATTGTGATAAAATTAAAGTAAACCTACTAAACTCACGTAGGACAATAAATACAATATAACAAGCAGACGAGGACGAATAAAAATATATATTTGCTAAAATAAATATTAGCTTTAGTTATGTGTAACAAACAAAAATAAAGCTCTGGTCCTGTTCCACAAAACTTACTGAAGTTATTAATATTGTTATTATTTTAAGTACAATTTAATATGTAAAATGTATTATTTAGCTGTAAGCAGCGGTTGTGTTCGCGTTTTTTTTTTAACATTTATAACATCTCTGTGTTTATTTATTAAGATTTACCACCAGTTACTACAATATCACATAGAGAGAAAGAGAAACATTTTGAGTCTAACCTATTGTATAACTAATTAAAGGTGAATTCGGCATGCATTACATTTTAAATATTACATAAATAATATGACATAAGAAACAAAGATAAATAGGTATTAAAAGTAAAGAAGAAAGTTAAGTTTAAAATTAAATTATATCAAAATTCAGTAAATTTAATTTGTCTTACAGTCACATAAATTTGTATGAATTACTTTAAATAATAAATTCTAGATACATTACATAACAATAAAATAAAAATATAAAATTAATAATGTAAATATATTGTACCTACTGCAATAAAAAAATAAAAATATAAAAATTATTACAATTAGAACTAATAATAAAGTGAGTAATTGAAGTGTTGGATCATTATTTTTAATTCGACAAACTACTTTCTAACATGCGTGTGTCTAAAATCCTTACTTCCTTACATATTATATTATAAATTCGAAAGTAACTCTGTCTGTCTATCTCTGTCTGTCTGTTACCTTTTCACGGCTAAACCACTCCACCGATTTAGATGAAATTTGGTACAGATATAGTTTAAAATCTGGGGAAGGACATAGGCTATTTTTTATTGATGTAGGTACCACGCGGGCGGAGTCGCGCGCAAAAGCTAGTATTCTATAAGTTTGAGCTGAGTAGATCGAATAGTACCTATTCAAGACTATAGGCTAATAATATTGACTTTTTATAAATATAAAGCAAAAAATTGTCTAAAGCTTACATAATATTATTTGATTTCTCTGTTTCTTCTGGCACTGGTGGCACTGGTGTACACAAACATTGTCTAATTTCCGTTATGCGTCAGCTAATTATTTCCAACTTAGGTAGGTATAAGTTACTGTGATCGAAATGATTTTTTAATGTATTAGCGTATTATTATGATGCATCTATTTATATCATGTTCGTTTTTCAAGTAAACATCGGCATTATTTACGCTAGGCTTGTATAATATGGTTACTTGGCGTTTGTCACTTTGACATATTATATGGACAAAGTAAAGAAAAACAATCTGAAATAAATCAGCTACATTACAAATTCACTTTGCCATCCCCACTTCAATATAATTCGATTGGCCAAGTACTGTTTTAATTACAAAAGTTCCAGTGATTTCTAATACTGAAGGTCGTAGAAAACAACATAACTGGTAATGTGATAATGATATGACGTCTGTTATTGGCGGGTAGCGGGGAAGCCGGGCCACTAACCCATTTATGAGTACTGGCCGTAATTGAATTACTCTTCTCTGACGCCACGGACCTAGGGTTGTCGACAGTATACGACAAACAAACTAAAATTCACCAGGCGTTCGACCACACTCATATGACTTTACAAATTTGTTTCAGTGTTGCCAACTCCTATAATTTCGAGTCGCTAGATTCAAGAATTACTAAAAAAAAAGGGCAGTCCCGAGAATTTAAAGGTCAGCCTGTAGAGATTTCATAAATTTTTTCCATACATCTATATCTCTTGGCACTGTATAAGTCTGTGTCGAGTTAACATTAACAAAAAATGTAATTATTACAAGCCTTAAAATTATTTTGATTTGTAGGTACTCCAAAAGTCGTCAGATAAGTCGCTAAAACATTTTTGTCGTCAAATCTTATATTTTGTCGCTGAGACTTAAACGAAAGTCGTCACTTCTAGCGACAAAGTCGCTAAATTGGCAACACTGATTTGTTTGCGGTTATAAAATTTTTTGCTGCTTATATACGTTACAACCAAATGTACTACATACTATTCAGTATTTCCATATATGGATGAACCGATTCGCGAAGCCGTATAATTGTGTGGAAGCGCTGTCAAGTTTAATACTACTATTTAGCGTTTTTTCTTGAATGACGTAAATTATTACATGACACATAAAATCAGCCTGTTAGATATAGATCAAACAACAACGCATTGATTGTGACGGAGATAGATTCATGAAATGGAAGACGACGTACAGCATATACAGGTTGTCCCAGAAGTCGACGTCAAGTCGGAATCAGGTAACAGGCTAAGTTATAATAGCCAGAAAAATATTTAAAAATCTAAGATATATTTTATAAATTATAGGCAATTTAAAAAGAATCAACAAATCTACACCCATGTAATCTCGAGTAATCGAATAAAATTAAGAACTTTAAGAAGCATTATTCGAGATTACAAAAAAAAATAATTCAAAAAGTAAATATCTATAGTAACAGGATAGCTATTATAAATTAGCCTGTTACCTGATGCCGGCTTGACGTCGACTTCTTGGACCACCTGTATTTATGTACACACGGCTACACATTAAGTTAGACACCCTATATACGCATAACTACGCTACATACAAAATAGCGAATTGTCGGAAAGGGACAGTGCATAGTGGTGTCGATGTAATAAGGATAATAAATATAACGCACTCTCTCTCACGATTCGCAGCGTTCAACTTCTAATAGTTCAAAGGCCAAACAGTCTAGGTTGATGTGTAGCTGCGTGTACAATATAATGTAGCGAATGTGGTAAACATTAAAAGCAATAGGCAAAAACATGGCACCCACTAAAATGTGAAATATGTCTATAAAGAGGTCACACACCACCTGGACACGTCAGATACAGTTGAATAATTTCTTAGAATGACCGCTACAAAATGTTCAACACCTTCCAAACATAGCTGAAATGCGTCTGGGGAATACCGACGGCTTGCAGCCCTAGACTGTTCAAAAGCACTGTAGCCTTTTATCGAGAGCAACAGAGGGCACCACTATGATGAACTAGTTTTGGTTTATTTCTTTATGGCTTCACTATAACCAGTTGATCTCGATTTGGTTTATTCTTGTATTGTTAGTTTTTATGACGCCTTTAGTGAAAGTCCCATAAACAGTGAGGGCGTAGTCGTAGGGTTAATCTCGTACTAATAATAAACAGATTAAAATGACTATTCTTAGTTTTAAGTGGAGTACATATTACAAATGAAAAATAAGTGAGTAATTGCTGCTCGGGGACAAAGTTTAATTGTTTTGTTTACCTGATAATATAGTGGAGATAATATTAATTACTTACTAATCATATTTTAGTAGGACGGTTGTAGTCGACGCTTACCTGCAAAAATCAAGAAAATAATTTTAATATTACAACATTTCTTTTTGTATAATGTACTTATTAAATAATTATGTTGACCTGGATCAGATTAATATTTAAATTAGCTATCTGAAAACTATTAATGTAATTATAGTAGATTCTGAATGATGAACACTAAAGTGGAAATGGGCTGGCCATGTAATTAGAGAAAAGAAAAAGGGGAAACCATTCAGAAGATGGGAAGATGATGTGGTTAAAACAGCTGGAAAAACCTGGACTAGACTGGCGCGGGAGAGAGAAGATTGGATAGTGTTGGACGAGGCCTTTGCCAAAGGGCACACAGAATAAAAACAAACCTATATATAAAAACAAATATATGTAGAATTATGTCTGAAAAGGCTATAAATAAATAAAATAGTAGATTCTGAATAGATGCAAATTAAATTAGCAATAAAACCGGTGTATATGTACATACAAACGGACAGACAAACAGTCAGCTAACTTATTCAGACATCATAATCCTAAAAACAAAGCACAGACGATACGACAAATATGTCAACAAAACGCAAAAATGCGATAAACGAGTGAAAGTAATTAAATATCGTTCGGCGAACTAATTAGAGTACCTAATCCATCAATATTAAGATATGGTGTGAGCTAACTTGCGTGTTACGTTTTCATAAACAATACGTAGATTTGTAGCTGCACTGGCATTCGCGCATTGCTGCCGAGATAGTTACAGTTATTTTGTAATTAAATATAACCTTCTGTATAATTAGATTTGTCTTTTAAAACGTAAGTACCTCAAATAACTAAAGTTGATTATTTTTAGACTAACCGTAATAGAAAGAAAATATATTGTTTCTTTTTTATTATACATATAAATTAACAAAAATAATGTAATTTTAAATTAGTCGATATTTCTGAAAATATTATCTATTTATTTTTGACTTTCCTATTTTGTTAAGTGCCTTTAGTGCCAATTTTTACAGCTTTTAATAAGGTACTAAGGGCCACTTGCACGACAACTCACAAAATACGTTTAGCACTAAATAGATTTAAAACATCGTGGCATTTCAGTCACCTTCACACGGATGACTGCGACAGCACGATGTTTTAAATCTATTTAGTGTTAAACGTATTTCGTGAGTTGTCGTGCAAGTGGCCCTAAGAACCTTAAGTTCGCCATACATTTTCTAACAAAGCATAAATAGTGACGATTGTCAAATCAAAATGGACAAAAGACTTCACGACATTCAACATAATTTACAAAAACTTATATTACTCGTAGATATTCAATCTTTATTATTACATAAAAGGAGGGCATTGTTAAATGTAGAGATTCTATAGTCAACTGACGTCATTAGCACACAAGACGCGAAATCCATCTCTATAGCAGCCCTGCTGTGTTTCTAAACAAAGTACTTACAACCTCGCAAAGCAGAGCACAATAATGTATGAGTTCAAAACCTTCGTCGTACAGCATCACGTATTAACACTGACGCTATTAACGTTATTGAATTCCTAAAAGACATGACTCGATGCATCCGTAAACATTAAACATGTTAGTCATTGCCGTACTACTGACTGAACAGATGTACTGTTGTTAATTTCACTTGACTCAAACGCTTAGTCAGTGTTGTACTTGTTGTATTAAGACGCCCACAAACAAAACTTTGTGAACCAATTCGCCTCAGCTTTCAGTTTCAATCTGCGTGGATGTAAATTACACCCATTTACAATCTGAACGATGTAAAACATCGATAAAGGTTCAATATTAAACTTTCCGTTTTATAATGTCTATATAATTTCAGTTAATTACGATAAGGAACGACTAGTTGATCACGTAGTATTAGTTTGCGCTTGTGCTTCCGGATTGATTTTCTGATCTTATTTTGGATATAATAAACTTTTATTCTTACATTATTATTATATTGTTATAAGATTTTATTTAATAGGTAATAGCAGCGCTAGTCTATTTATTTTGATATATAATACACACACATATTATGACGTAATGTAAGTGCTATATACCGCTAACTGCTCCTACAGAGGATACCTTAACTGATTAAATGAACAAAACATCGTTCTATCTGGCGCCTCGTGAGAGTGGAGTAAATAGGGCCACTGTTAATGGTCTGTCTGCCACAAATTATACATCATCGCGATGTTTCAACTTAATAAAGTTAAACAACTCCATTAAACATCGCACATGTAAGTTAATAACATAAAACTACCGTTTGAAATTACATTAGAGAAATTCTGAGTAATGTGAAGTTCGCCGAGATAAGACGGTAGACGTTAAATCATATTATTATTACGTTTATATATGTAGGTAGGTATATCAAAATGATTTTTTGTACGTTCCTATACGATTGATCTAATTATGGTCTTACTTCTTTGACTATTTCATTGTTGCATTTCTATATTAAGCAACAGGTAAAAGTAAATTTACAGATAAATATATACTTAATAAGTTAAGCTACGCTTAGAAACAAAACTAACCAAAATACCTATTCACAATCATAAATATTTTTCTTACGCGTAATCACCAAAACAGTGAAGGTTTAGATGGACAATACCGCTTGCGCATTTAGCACAAACAATACGCGGCTTGCGTTCCGTCTTAAGCAGAATTTTGTAATACGAGAACCATATTAATCGCACAGTATACTCAGCCCAAGGTTAACATGATAAATACCGTTGCATAATTTGGCCTTTGACAGCAACTGAATCACTGACTCGGTAAATAGTCATTAAGGTTCCACGCCAACAAACAGAAATGAATGCTAACGGATTGCAGTCCCCAGATTGAAGTTTTGTCTGTGCTATGAAAGACGGCGTACAGAAATAACAGCTACATGTATACATCACGTTTTATTTATTCATTAAGTTTTCAGAAAACACCAGAGCTATGGGCGAAAAATGAGAAAATATGGTTGTCTGGTTGTTGAAAAATGGGAGAGATGCAATAAATTTAGACTTGCTTTACGTTGTATTTCGTTGGCAACTAATAAGTTTTATTACGTACTTACACATAGGTACATTTAGAATGCTAACATCATATCCTTTATGACTGCCAAAAACAACAACAGTGTCATTATGAACAGTAAATTAAGTAGTTATAATATATTATTATAGTTTTACTATTTATCTTCTTTTTACTTTGAGTCCTGATTGTCTTGTAGTGTCAAAAGTTTGTCCGGCTTTATTGCAATGATATTTTATGCCATCCGGTACAGAGTTATTTATTAGGACGTATTGCAAGCCGTCATCCCGATATTGCAGTTATATTCCTTCACATATTTTTTACCAGTTGTCATAAAGTCTGGTTTCTCGTGCAGTGACAAGTGTTCATTAATCTCTCTCTTTCTTTTAATTTCGCCTTCTATGTATTGATTGCCGCCCACCGACCACATTTTCAAAATCTTGCTACTATTGACAATGTATTATGAGAGAATCTTAATCTCAATCACATAAAAGCACCTAACAGGCAAAGACACAATTGTATTATTTTAATTATTATATTATTCAGTATGAAAGTGTTAGTCTTAACGACATAAATATCGTCTGTATGATATTTATCTGTTGCCCAGTTTCCACTGGTCGCAGACCGCAGTACAGGCAGCTTGTTTACATCACCATCTTGATATTTTAAACAAAGAAACTAGTGAAGTAATTTCAAAACTCCCAACTAATATTATAATAGTCATTGTACTAAGATGAAGAAATATGTCTTAGATCTGAAGATTTTAATTGAAGGTAGGTAGTTGCTTTATTTTTATCCGATTATGATAATGATAAACGGATGGGTTATGAATTTTCCAGGCTTTGTAGGTTCATAGATACACGCGAAAAGATAAGCAGAAATGCATCACACCCTCTTTATTTATCGTCTCTTGCCGAATTCCGTGCTACTGAAAGTTTCATAACAAAATATTATCATCACAAGTCGTTACCCAAACCAGGGGGCTTACTCTTCAAACTAATTCCAATTCCAATCTTAAGCCAACACGATTCCAATGTTAATTTTGTAGTCAGGCACATGTGCATGGAACTATATGCAGTGTCCGGTAATTAATGGATAACCTTAAAATGTCTTATAGTACTGATGGCTGTTCAGAAAAATATATGAAAAAAATCTATCCTAACTACTGACGTGAGATTTGATTTCTTTTTAACTTTCTTGTACACTACGACCATAAATAAATGAATTCCATCGGTTTTTTGTCGTTTTATTATTAAACACTAATTATGCTAATAGATAGACAGTCAATAGTATGAGTAGCTATTGCGCTTTTTTATATATTCCTTTCATTTTTTTCTGAACGGCCATCATTTCTACTGTAAGACATTTCAAGGTTATCCATTAATTACCGGACAGCCTGTATATATGTAATATTTAAATCTCATTTGTGGGCCCCGAGCCATTCGTGAGACTCTCTGAGAGCACCGTAAAGGCAGCTAATGCACATGGTAATGAGAAACACAGAATAGAGTGGATGGCCCTTAAGGGTCTGGAACACTCCAAGAAATTCATTGCAAACGGAGCCACAGGCTTCACCCGGAAGTTCTGCGGGTATAGCAAGAGCCAAATGCGCCTGCTCACAGAAGCGTTCTCTGGCCATTTTGGCATCAACGACTTCCTGTGCAGATTGAGATTGACACACGATTCGATCTGCAGAGCCTGTGGTGAACAGGACGAGTCCATATCGCACCTACTGTGTGAATGCGACGCGTTGGCTGGACTTAGGATGGGTCTGATGGGATTGGCATATCCAAACCCTGAAGACTTCAGGCTTCTCGCTCTGAATTGTACACTGCGGTTAATGCATTACATTCATGAGGAGATAGCTAAGGGATAAATCTTGGGGCTAACACTGGGTCGAAGTGTCGCCGGTCTGTACTGACTGGCCCCCACACACAAGATAAGATAAGATAAATCTCAAACAGATTTTCTTGTCCAAAATGAGTCTTGCGTTTTTAAAGAAGGCAGATGTATTTTTAAACCTGCAGTACGTTTAAAATGTACAATGAACGTTCCATATTTTTATTAATTTACTTTTATTAGTTTTTGTAACCTTGCCTTATATCAAGCGAGGCGGCGATGAGCTGCCAGCCGCTTTATTATAAAAAATACATACCTATTAACTAACAATGCCTTAAGAAATATATCATAGTTTACTTTACAGAATTTTTATAGACGTGGATCATGAATAAACAATTACAAGTTGCTTAAATCTGATCGTTTGTTTAAGGATGATATTTACTGGCTGCTCAAAACTCATGCCTAAGCTTTCGTTGTTTTATAAAAGCTAATAAAACTATACAGATCTCATATGTAACATGTGTTATATATTATATAGTCTAGTATTATTTATAGCAACACAAGGTGAGTCGCAGGTCGCGACAAATGGAGCTTAAGCTTCTGATTGCCTCTATCAACGCTACTCATCGTGCGACGCGGCCTGCATACGTCCTTCCGTGCGTCCATATAAGACCTCAACTTACCGGTGCCGTGGGCTTACGGTCACATTGAAAATGAGTTCATATAATTTGTCTTTATTCTATAAGTATAGTCAGGTCAAGGTTTTCACATCGATATTTCCAAAACGACGATCACCACATCGTTCGGTATGACCGATTCTCCTTGTACGGCGATTGGCTTCAGTAGCGCTGTTAAGACATGTTCATTCAAATACTATATAATACCTAGAACAGTCTAGTAACAGTCAACAGATCGATTATTAAATGTGTGGTTTGATAAGCTCAGTTTAGCGGAATAAATGTGCTGTAATGACCACTAGACAGTTAGTTATCACAACTGGAACATCGCCGCGTCGTAGTCACTAATATAAAAACGACAGGTACGTTTAATCTATTAAATCAAAATGATTTATTATCCACGATACAATTTATCTAATACTTACGAATATCAGTTCATAAGTTACATTTATGAAATTACTTCAACCAAAACAAGAAGGTATGTGACAAGAAGTTCACTGCAACTCTCATTAATAACAAGATTTCTAAGGAATTTCGTGTGTTTGGCAAATCTTTTTGTAAGTAATACAGTCGCCGCATCATATATCAGTTAATACTCTCAAGCAATGAATACAAAAATATATTTAATGTATTAGCCTCGCACAGAACAGTAAAATAGGAGCATCCACTTGATTATACGAAAACCATATTAATGACGAGACTTTACTGACCTACTCTCAGCAAGAAACTCTTTATGTATTTAGATATTGGATGTTTGCTGAGCCTTTGATAACCTATACGATATAGGTGACTCCATGTCATCCGGATAAGCTTTGATGTCAACATAATAATGAAAGAAAACAAACTTTAGGTAAACAACAAATGTTTCTTTTTTATTATATTAGTCCATTAATTCCCAAAGTGGTCCAGGTGGACCTCCAGGGGTCCACAGGAGACTCGACGGGGGTCTACATTGGCTTGACAACAAAATGGGGGCTCACAATTTCTAAGCGGGGGTCTACGAAAATGTATTTGCTTTCGATAGAACCTACCGATTTTTCGGCAGAGAATTTAAAAAATGTCAGCCCGCCTACCGTGGCAGATTTAGACTAGAACATTTCAAAAAATTCAAACAGAGAATTTCAAAAAAAAAAAAAAGATCAGTCCGTAGAGATTTGATCAAATTTGTTTGATTCTTCACCAATATAAATACGAATGCCAAGCAATATGGTAGAAATGTAGCTGCGGGGGTCCACCGGAACCAGATAAATTTTGAAAGTGATCTATGAGAAAAAAGGTCTCGAAACCTCTGTATTAGTCTAATGACTTGCACGTTGTTTACGTTGTCTTTCTTTTCATAATGTATTTCAGCCAGTTAAGTAACAAACTGGGATAGGTGATATTGGTAAATATCAGCCTATTTTATGTTAGATGTTTGGTTTTTATTACATCTAAAATCTTGTTACTTGTAGGTTTTAATTTTCGGGGAGTAATGTAAACATTTATTTAAACGGAGTAATGTAGTTCATAATAGAATTTAGATTAATTTCCCAAATTTGAATAGTATAGAGTAGTACCAACGACGCAACCAGCATTGTTCTCGAGTTGTGTAGAAAATATATTTTTATATTAATAATTTGAGTTGCAAATTACTTACACTAGTAGGTAATCTTGTTAAGACCTCCAGCTGCTATAGGCTAAAATGCTTGAGTTAGACTCCTCACAACCATTGTACTAACGAGTATTCGAACACACTGCCTCTCTATTGCTAATCCAATGTCTCGCATATTTAGCCGATCGCCCATGAAATTAAATAAAACCTAGTTTCAAGAATATGTGATTTGAGATGGGTACTTAATAAGCTGCTTATAATTTACTATGAAACACATAAGTAATATACAAGATAATTTAATCGTGAATATATGTGGCTACCTATGTATATACTAACGTGTCTAACTACTAAACCGTTAGATTTTCATTAGTTGATCAAGATTTACACAGCGCTTAGTACCTAAGTAAAGTATGTTGTTTAATAATGACGATGCAAACATCCTAGTAACATTTGAACATTGCAAAAGCGAACGCCATATCAGCAATAAAACAGTTGCAATAACTTTTATAGGAGCAATATATTAATAAATAGTTTGATTTTCATCTTTTCCCGTTACCGGGTTTTAGTTTTCCAATCTATGTTTATATTATAATATCTATTATATATCCTACCTAGGAAGAAGGAAAAAGTCACTTACTTATAGAAAGTCTTGAGATTATATCCCTTAGCTTTTGATTATTATCAAGACTATTTATAGGAGAGTCTATGTTCAGAAACGGACGACCTGTTTTGATTGATCGATTGAACGACACTCGAAGGAGCGGCTTGTTCCGTCAGACGAGAACCCATTGAGTAGACTTATTTCCACTATTCGAGTTTATTAAACGACTCTATAAAAATATTACGTAAATATTATCAAATTTGCACAAGTCGGTTCTTCCGTTGTCATTATGCATAAGTTAATACGAGATGTCTGATAAAGAACTAGTTCAAGTAAATAGTCATAATTGCTATATGTATGTTAATCACTCGTCTAAGTTTATCCGTCATACCTATAGCATTTAATTAATATTACCGCACATAAAAATGTCTTTAAAAACTAAATGCCTGAGAGATAAAACTCTATGACGAGCAATTAAATGGCATAGTTTCATTTAAGGTTGCAAAATATGGGAAACTGTTACATCACAGTGATTATTTTTATACTAGATTTATGTAACAGTGAGTACAATGTTACATTTACACTCATTATTTTAATAATACCATCAAATATTAAATTATTGTTATGATGCAACGGATCGTAAAGCAATAAATAAATGTGACTTATTGTCGACTTTACGATTTGTACATTACGTCAATACAATATTCTGTTTAAATTACAACATTTTTACATCACTGTGGCAGTGATACAACACAATCTAGTGTCAATATTGTACAACCTCGTTCTAACGGAGATGAATTACTAACATATAGTAAGGGTGATAGAAACTATCAATCAACTTTTTTATTGGCGGAATTAAATGGGTGCGAGTATCGGCTGACATGTGAATGCCTGACCATGATGAATTATGAAACTGTACCTATCAACGTTGTAGAAGCTCAAAGCATATATTACAATGTTTAATACAAATTAGTCATTTTATCAATTAACTATATACTTCATTCAACGCTCATGATAACATTGAGATATAACCTACATGGGTTTCTTTCAATGTATTGTAATGTATAGACGATTAACATTAAGCATAGGCTGGCAAGTGACCTCAAATTAACACAAGTCTCAAAGTACGTTTCTAAGACTGAACGGGCACTTAGCAAATGTGATCAATTATATTATATTATGCGCCTGTCTCTGTATCTCATTCTAGTATAAGGCTCCAGTACTGCTAGACTGAGATTCTAGAGCCGTCAGACTCACTAGGTATATTTTATCAAAGTCCAGATTTTTATAGTTAATGCGTAATAGTAGGTAAACAACGTATGCATACTCTCTAATTAGAAAGTGTGGTATTTTTTTATTCATCTGTTTCAAGCTGATAGGCTTTTCAAATCGGTCCGTTTAGTATTCAATTTTAAATAGTCACCCAAATAATACCTACATATTAAAAGTCAAGTCTATCTACTAATTATAAAATAAAAATCATTCAGGATTATATGAATATAACTGAGAATCTTACGTACTCTGTAAGTAATAGCCCTCTACATAAAAAGGCTTGATATCATAGCACTTAACGATCGAAGACGATTAATCACGCTATCGTCTTGACTAAATAGTGGTTCATATCAGTAATTGTGTGGCCAGTATTGGCGCAACGGAACAATATAATTGTTAAATGGTTAATCATTTGCACGGGGACTGGTTAGGCGTCAATTGTGCCAGTTCGATAATTATACACTACGGTATACTGAGTACTCCATCCTGAATAATAAACGGCAAGAACTTTTTATCTGCTTTGTTGGTCCATGGGCGTTAGCGTGACTGCTGAGCATGATGACTGGAGTGCGATTTGACAATTCGATGCGGCAATTGCTATTGTTCTTAGCAATCCTGATGATGACCTTGTGACGTTAGCCTTAAATAAGGTGCCATAATTGGATGTGTGCGATGTTAAAAGATAGAAAGATAATGCATATTGTATTAACGTAATATGTGCACGGAAGAAAAGGCTATCTTTGAATATAGAAAATAAAATTACCAACGTCATTGAAGTCACGTGACACGTCGCGTTTGACATGACAGTAGTTCACAGAAGTCGCAATGTCAATTTGTTCCGTGAACCGTATTGTTGGCTGCGTTCATGTAAACATCGGACGATATGCGCTCCGACCAAACAATAACCGTACGTATAACAATCGACCACATACCTACTAGTGTTTGTAAGTAAACCGAGCCGTGCGGAGCTCGCTTTATATGGCAACGATTGTTACCACGATCGTCTATAATAAAAACAAATATAGTCTACGGAATGAGCATTTCGTAAAGAAATTTGGAAAGCTTTTGTACACAATCTATACTAATATTATAAAGCTGAAGAGTTTGTTTGTTTGGTTGAACGCGCTAATCTCAGGAACTACTGGTTCGAATTAAAAAAATTTTTTATTGTTGGATAGCTTATTTATCGAGGAAGGATATATAACATCACGCTACGACCCACGGGTGCGGCGCAGTAACTATAAACGCGGGTGAAACCGCGGGCACATGTAGTTTTTAATATTCTGAGAGTACGAGGCATACTCCAAGTAGTAACTACTTCTAGACAAGAAGGGTATTCTCGTTTATTAAAAATGCTCGGTTTTCGTGTTTACCATGTTCCTATGTAGAGGTTATTCACCGTTTACCTGACTGTTCTCACTTAAATGCTATATATACTGTGTTGAACAGTTCCCTTGTCTTTCCATTCCATTTATTTCGAAAGTTTATCTTATGGCCGGTTCCGAAGTTGCTGAACTTCAAACACATAAATTGTCGAGGTTGTTCGACGACAATGTAAAATTTTCAATTTAGTAAGGAAACGTGATTTCGAGGCAATACATAACAAGCAAATATTTACCTTCATTTGTGAATACAGATTTGCCAATAACGAACTTAACGTGACTAGTTTACCTACATTGAAATACCGTATGCGGTTTTGTTGATATTGAACAAAGCTATGGATAGATGTTAGATGAATTATTGTTCGTTTATATTATAATAGTCTCCCTGAAGCTTATATCCAATGTGGTCACAGTCGTTCTGCATGAGTGGTATCCTCGTCTCGTGCAATCAAACGTGACCCGTCCACAAATGTCCAATCGAATCTCCCTTCACGACGGAAATCATTTTATTTAGCTCCACCTACTATATGACATCGCTTCAATTGCTTAATGTGAGACCGGATAGAATAAAAACATGTCTCGACGATATTTATTTTAATATTCCGCGAACATAACGACTTCTTTACAGAATACTGATATGAGAATGGCATTATAAACAGACAATCGCATTTTACTGATCTGTGCGGCGACTCCACAGCGTCTGACCTTACTCTAGATTCTGTCGCTGTTAACCGAAAAATGTTGGATTCCTTGAAAATATAAAAAGTCTCTATAAGGATGATGCTTCTTTTTGGCAATCAAAGGCCTTACCACCACCTTTTAACACATTGCGCGAGAGTATGATAGCCCGGTACAGAGTGTAAAGCCTCGTCTTGTTTTAGCGCATGCAATGACAATTCTTACGGTACGGTTAAGGCCCCAGGAAGCCTACAGAAGCGGTAAGTAATAATGGAATGAGCAAACTGGCTTTGAAATTGTATCTAACGAGACATAATTAGGAGGGTACACTAAACGCCAGGGTCGTCAGGTATTCAGTACAGCTGACGTATGCGAAGCATTTGACACTTTCTATTTATGTCCAAGCGTCAGCCCGCGTGACTGTACCCATACTAGGTGACATAATTCTATATCCAAAGGGACCGGCATAATAGCTTGATAACTCTAAAACTAATACTTAGGAATAGCTTCTAATTTTATTTTGTTACTAGATTTTGTCCACGGCTCCGCTCACATAAATGTAGGGTATCTCAATTTGACAGAAAATTACACATATTAAATACGCCTGACAACTCAGGCGTACAGAAAAATACATAAGGTACCTTTCATCAAGAAAAGAGTACTGTTCTCAAGGAAATTTCACATACATGTTGATGTATGCGAAATTTCATAATGATCAGTCGAGTAGTTTACGCTTAAAAGCGTAACAAACATACAAACACATTCGCATTTATAATATTAGTTATGATGAACATAATAAAACAGATAAAGTTGATAGTTATTTAACAAGTTCAAGCTATCACAACATCTACACAACATCAGATACAACTGATTCTATAAATCTTAGAAAATGTTAGGTCGATGTTCGTTCGAGACGAATGCACCGTAGATGGCAAACAACCGCAGCACTTCGCATGCGGTTGCTGGCATTAGCCTGGAACATGAAAATGGTTCCATATAACGTGACTTTATTGATAAAGACATAAAGTGCCAAGTGGCAAAATTGAGCCTACACTTTCTAACATATCACAAATCATACAACTCGAGAGCTGATATATCTAGATAACATCGACCACAGTTCTATTGACCCAGAAAGGGATAGAACTAGTGACCAACAAGCCATTTAATCGGATTATATGCTTTACAGCATTTAATCAACAAGTACCTAATCGTGCCGGCATCGGCTACCGAGAGTAAATCGGAGGTGATCGCGAGATAACAGATAGAAAGCCGTTGTAACACCAACCGCGTTACGCGCGCTGAGCAAATTCAAAACGGAACTCATCACCGCACAGAAAATAAGACGCGAGACGTTAATCTACCTTGTAGCTTGTGCGATACTATATACCAAGAAAATCATACCATAGATACTAAACCATGAAATACTATGTAAAGTAAACTACTTATTCATAAAATAAATGAAGGTGACAATAATTTCTTACAATGCAATGATGATTTTGACTATGACATTGTGAAATGTTGGTTGAATAAGATTGTCCAAAAGATAGCAGCGTTGCTTACGTTATAAAATGACTCGTAAGTGCGCGGGCGCAAAGGTGTCGGTGAGCAACAAAACTCGATTCGAAATCGACGTGCCCAATGTCAGACGGCACAAGGTCGCCTCTCACGATAAACGCCTCTGCAAACCGTTCAGGTTTAAGCGAATCTGCGATCTGATCACTCTACAGCTATTCATCTGTACTTATTTGGCTCGAAACTACACACGACAACATCCATTGTTCCATCAGTACTGACATTTAAACTAAACATCTTACGTTGGCGTAGCGTTTTATAAAATCGATAAATGAGTCATACCATCTAACGACTACCACTTAAGTTTTAACGTTAAATGATATATCCTTAGTAGTTACAATTTATACGGCAAAACTGGACGAACGGGGAACCGTTAATACTTGGTCATCGTCGCCTATAACCACACCTCACTAGGGTGGGTACCGATGCGTTGCTCTTTATAAGGGACAGGGTTTTTATGCAGCCGTGTTTCAACGAACACATTTTAAATGCAGAACGTTTTAACAACATCGAAACGGACAACAACCTTTTACTATATATGGAAAAACGTGATATATTTAAAATGGTAACTGTGAATAATCAATCACGTAGTGCGATGGCTTATCGCGATTCCAACGACATAGTGTTGCTTCCACGTGCCAGTAAGTTCCACCGGCATTGCATAAACGTGTTACAGGTGCATAATAATAATTTATGAAATGCTACTAATAGGTTTAGCAACACTTTCTCTCCGTTAAAACTTCATAGGTTAGTTAACCCTTCCGTGATACTTTCTTCGCCATTAAAATTAACTGGTAATATCCATTGAAGAAAATACGATATTTTAATAGCTCATAACAATTAAGAAGCCATCTCGGGGTTATTGACGGTTTCGAATTGGATTTGGGTAGAAAAAATTGGTATAGTGAAACTTGCTGTACGTGGTTTGCTCTCGATTTTAACGTGACGAAGAAACCGCTGCGTTCACGAAACTTGGGTAAATCGACCACACAAAAACCTTTAGACACCAAGGACACTGTTGTCAATGCCGTGCAATAAAACTAGCTTTGTAGTTTTGGAATGCCAATATCAGTTGGAATAAGTAAAAGTTTGGAAACTAGAGCATCTCACGATGACTAGTTCTATTTGTTGAGCGTAGTTAGAATCGTACACTATGACAGAGCGCATTTCTAGTTACATTTGAATAGTTTGCATGACTTATTTGTAAGCTAGATACTCTCTCTATAGTAGGAGTTAGCCAGAGAGTTTATATGGCCAACGAGGAGACGATAAAAGTAAATAGTAGTGTATATTCTTTATAAACCAGCATAAATTTATTACAGCGAAATCTTTTTAGCTTCCTTTCGTCCAGTTTTTATCTTGCAGATGCAGTTCGGGCTACCGATGTATTTTAAAACCCGTTCACCGGAAATTATTTATATTATCATGGCGCCCACCTGTCACACAAAAGGAACGATGAAAGAAACCTATGGCTGTGCTCTGGCAGATGATAAATTAAGATTTGATTTTTATTTGAATGTTTACGAAAACGTATAGAACGCAATATAGGCATTTAAATTGTCTTACGACAGCATGTATTAACCTTTTCTGAGTGACGTAAATATGTATGGACTACAAATTAGTAAACGTATAGACGATATGACGTTACGACGTAAGACAGAGTTTAAAAATTATCTCTCAATGGATTAATTATTTGTCGTCGATGTAATATTTGGGTAATCCCTTTAAAATAACGTTAAGAGAATTCATGAGCATACAAGAAAAACAGTAATAAGCCATTGAAGAAATGGCTTATTACTGTTTTTCTGGTATTCCGAGTAAATTTTTTTGTTCAATCTCAAGACTCAAGTCAATACACTATTCGAAATCATATGCTGATTAGATTTTATGCGATATAAAGATAAATTGAAAATCTTGTGAGTCACAGATACATAAATAATAATCTGAAGTCTACCTTAATTTACATTTTGTAAGCGTTGCGGAATAATTTACCTTTATCTGGGAGGTGGATTATAAAAAGACAGATATCTTTTCGAATTAATAATATGATCTTTTATCGTTCTTTTTTCAAATTGCACAATCATACACTATAGAAAATAACAATAATATAAGAAAAAACAGAATACTCAACGGAATTTAAGACACCTTTGTTTGGAACGTTATCTTATCTTTTTAAACGGATTCGTCACTCAACAGATAAACTAGAATTGGTAAAAGAAGTCACACAGATACGGCTTTATTTGAGACGATAATACAACGCAGTAGTTTTATCCAAACCCAAATACAGATAAAATATCGAATTTTGCAGAAAGATTTTGAAATTGAAATAAGTATCAAACAAATACAGCTCAAAAAGTACGTATCTGTTATATGTATTATGGGAATGTTTGAATTAATGTTTTGGGAGTTTGAAAGAGTATAAACGTAACAAACTGAGGTGCAGCTAACACGTGTTGGTTCAAGAATTAATGTTTTGTAAACACTGATTAAAAGCAAACAGTTAAAACCTAATCAGGCAAATCACGCATTTAGGAGGTAGTTTATAGAACATTTGGAAGAACAATGTACACATGCAAGAAAATTGTTGAAGTTTTTGGGATTGCGATCAAAGTTGTTATATTGCTTATACTTATGAATGCACAACAAAGCATAGATTTTAGATGTAAGGCATCTTGACAACTTGAGAAATAATTGTGTGAGTACTGCCGACGACAGTTTCACGGACGTGTAAAAAGATTTCTATCAAGTTATTTTTTATATTATAGTCAACTTGTTTAGAAATATCCATTTCTAATTACTATTTCTAGCAATTTATGTTAATAATCTGTCATTGTATCATGTTTACAGAACTGGTGCTGAATCAGCAAGCAAATTTAGATGAGAATCTAGTTTTAATAGAAAACTTTATTTGAATTGGGAAACCTAGAGGTGTATTACCATAAGAAAGAATTACTTCACACTGTCATTTAGCCAAGTTCACATCGCAGGTAATATGCAGTAGCTTATTGCCATATGTCAGTCACATTTTAGACTACGTGCTGCTCTTAAGATATTACTGATAGAAGAACCCAGCCTTTATTTACTAACTATGTGCACTATTGCATTCGAAATATTTTCGAATGTATTGAGAACACTATATACACATAATTGCAAAGCTGCGTCGCTAATTATGATTTAAAGTAGATATCAAGTTGTGCACAATTGTTTTCGAATATTATTTGAATGTGATGCATTTTTGCAGATTTTTACTATTTATCAACAATAGAAAATGCTTCAGCAGATCACGAACTATTGATTCAGCGTAGACACATCTGGTGCTAAACGTTAACATCTATGAACGACACACTAGTCTTTCGTAACAGAAACGTGATCGTTCCCTTGTCTGAACTACGAATTCTATAAACTAAAGTTGTTAATTATGTCTGCTGCTAATATAGGATTTCATTACACCAGTATAATACGTTTGAAGTATGGAGTTATCGAGTAGGTGTGATATAGATATAAATATCTTTAGGAGAAGATGTCAGGGAGAAAGTATCGAATATGTCACCACGATGCAGAGCTATCAAACTGATTGTCGTTGACATTACGTGTGGATAATGATTAGTGACAAGTATTGAGAAAGATATACAAAGATGATTAGGACGTGCAAATAGATGACAAAATATTGACAAAGAAGGCCTAAGCGACGTTATGACCAGATTAGACATTCTGAATAAGACCCAGATTAGGTTATAGACAGAGAATATACTAAAACAACGAACGTGCTTGAATAATGTTTTGTACAAATACGTTGTAATGATGACATAATTATATTGAATATTAGGTAAAATTAATTTATAGTAATTGCGTTAAACCTAAGCAGAAATATACAAGGCAGGAAACTAAGTACCTATGATGATAAATAGATTGGGTAGGTACTAAGATATGATCAAACCAGTTGATTTAATTGAAGTTACCTTTATTATATTCAGGTGCTCGTGTCATTGAGAATAAGCGGCTTACAACAGAAACAAATGCTCTATAATTTACTTTAATTCCATTCCTCACCTTGAAGCGTAATGCGTGATATTAAGTTTAATCCATCAAACCACTAATGTTCGTGATTTCGCAGGCTTGAACCTTTTTTTTTGGAAAAGCCTATGTCTCATAACCTACATTTTCTCTGTAATAACTGTCTTATGCAATGCAACATACAATAAAGCATTTAGAAAAAGTAAGGTAATGACTGTAAAAGGTAGAGGCGAGTTAAATGTTGTTGTGACGTATTCAAGTATTCGGAATGCAGGTGGTTAACCTTTCGAAATTATAATATACTCGTAAGTATGTCGACATGTCAAGGATAAGAGATTCAGAAAAAGTTCACGCACGACTAGACATATTAGTTATGCGATATAACATAATATTCGATAAGTTTATTTAGCAAGTCCGCAATAGTTAATTAAAAAAATATTCGTGAAACCGTCTGGAACAAACTTTCTGTAATTACAATGTTTAGAAGAGTTACATTGGTTTCTTGAACATTGAAAAATATTGTTTTCACACATTTTGTGCAACACGATACCTAGCGATTGCTGTTTAAAAAAACAACTTGAACCGTGTAAGCAGACAATAATTACGGAAACTACTTTCTAGTGTGAGTCATGCTAACTTTGCCAAAGACTATATTACGATCTGTTACAACTTCTAGTTTAAGTTTATGCAAATAACAACTTGGTTCACGGTTTGTTTTTTCTTATTGTGAATGTAAAGAGAAAACAATACTATTGTCAATGATGGCCTGCTCCGTCTGGCTTATCGCCTCTCACGATAACATTTGATCTAAATATAGCGAGTTTACTTAACGTGAGCAAGGCGAGATAATTGGCACATTCTTTCCATTGTGTAACCGGTGTGCTTATCGGATTATATACCCAAATCCTAGAACGAGTATTGCACCCGTGCGCATTATCAATCCTGTAGCTTAACGGTTAAACCCTTCACAATTTACCTTGGAAACTTGTCCATAAATTGTTTGAATATGCACGACCGAGCAACGTAGTGTTTGAGAAGCAATTATTCAAAGTTAGAAAATCAGCGTTTGCCAGTAAACAAGTATTAAGTAAATGTTGTATAAAGAAAGCGAACCTGTGGTGCGAGTACCGCCGTGGCTGTCTCTGTTGCCGCCGTTTTGCCGGAGTTTGTGTACACTAGTCACAAGCACGCGGGCCAGCATGTCGCCCGCTCTTCACAGCCACCTTAGTAATACGATATGCACAATTCTCCATCAGTCACTTACTCCGATAGCATTAATAACGCGAGCCGTAACTCAACACTGGAGACACACGAGAGGGGCCCGGCAGTTCACTGGGCCGTATCCAACACACGCACTCACTGCTAATATAATTGTTACCGCTCCTTACGATTCAGTCACTACACTTCAGGTGACATGACAGCAAATCATATGTTTTCAAAACAACAGCGGTGATTTCGTACAAACGGTAATGTCAAGTTACCACTTTGGCAAGTCGACAATTAATCATATCACTTAAGGCACTAAAATATTACTGGAATGGCTAATTGTTATTTCAATCGTAACAGATCACGTCGTAAATTATTCGATATGCTCGGCTTCGGCTACGGGTTTAGCACAACGTCACTATGTGACAGTCCGTGTTTCTTCAAAGCTTTTACCGTACTGGCTGGAAGGCAGTTGTGTGCGCTCGGAAAAAAGAGAAAGAACTATTATGACGTATCGGAATCACAAGCCCGTAACCGGCCGGGATGTCCCTGCGGATATGCACCATAATACTTTAGTTATAAAGTGCAATTTAACATTTGTGGTGAACACAGCTGTGTCAGTTTCCTCGAATGTTGCGTGTGGAAATTCGAGACGGATTGAGCAGCGTAGTCATTGGGTGTAAAAGAGATAAAGGTAATGTATCGAATGGTAGCGAAGTTTGCCGAATGGAAACCGACCGCCAAGGCCGCCTAACGTCACGTTTCGCGAGACTAGACGTGCCTTCTTGTATACAGTATTATAGATATGCACGATTGTAGTTTATTGCACTTTGTTTAGATATATTTTAACAGTAGTAAATATAAATAAATCTTATTTGCTTAGGTCGGTTACGAGAAGTCTAACAATAAACAGTTGTTATCACTTATTACCACTAAGTATATTGTTTCTTCGCGTTAATGATAAGGCATATAAATGACAGATAACATAAATATTTACATAAACTGATTAATATTGATAAGAGGTTTGTTTGTGCGAATTGCCACTAATGTGTCTAAACAGCTGACGACGTTGTTAGTAAATTCTCATAGAAACAAATTGACGTCAATCGAACCGTAAACAAGCGTAAGGTATATAAAAGGATTGCTGTTTTCAATTTTCAAAGAAACAAATACTAGCCTACCGAGAAACAATAAAATTTAACAATTTAAACGACAAACAGAACAGTCCAACAAAAGAATATTTGAAGCATTTAATAGAAATGCAAATTCACAAGTAATATACATAATATCACGCTTGTATCCCTCTGATGGGACAGGTTGAGGTGTATCACATCCACATTTCGCCAGCCACGTAGGCGTCATGTAAGAGGGAACACGTCTTATACTGGCCATACATTGAAGGTAGGTATTGCAAGAAATACATAAAAAATGTAATAATATCATAAGAAGGTAAAATGTGTCTGTTTATATGTCTATGAACGTACTAAAAAGATTCTACTAGAAAGCTACAACTCACTCCGAGTAACATAAGTTATGCTTTAATGACAAAATGAAAGCGAAGCTGCGGGCGGAAGCTAGTTTATTAAAGCTTTAGCGGTGACTTACTATTTTATTTATTTCCACTAAAGAAACCTAACGATAGGCACTTCATTAAGGATTTAACTGTTTTAACAATTGGGCCGAGAAGAAAGTTTAGACATTATCTAAAATATGAGTTGTAATTTATACTAATCTAAAGGACACAATCAACCAACCTTTAATGCGAGCATTAGGTAAGCCTTTTCAATGTCTTTTTCCAATGCATGTAAATGACTAGCGTAATTGCTTGGACATAAAACTAACAACATTATTCTTAAGATTATTAAGGTCGGTTTCTAGGCAAACTAGACACCCAACCATGCTTTTCTAAGAAGCAAATGAAGCGAACGATATCGCTTTATTTATAACTAGCTTTTGCCCGCGGCTTCGCTCGCGTTAATTTAGAATTTGACAATAAAATATAAATAATTTAGAATTTTCGTCGGCCTCGATGGCGTAGTAGTTAGTGTAACTGACTGCCATGCCTGAGGTCGCGGGTTCGATTCCCGCACGAGTCAAACATTTGTGTGCATGAACATGGATGTTTGTCTTGGTCTGGGTGTTTCTATGTATAATACGTATGAATTTACAAAAAAAAAAAGTATATATGTATGTTTATCCATTGTCTAGTACCCATAGTACAAGCTCTGCTTAGTTTGGGCTAGATGGTGTTGTGTGTATGTGGTAGAATATTATATTATAAAATCAATTCGGGTTGTACTCTGCTTGTAATAATATAATTCAATCATGCATCGAAAGACACGGCGCCATCTATTATAATAAGAACGTTATTGTTGTTTTCCTCAGGAGCAGTAATTTTTTTCGGGATGAAAGGTAGCCTATGTCCGTTTCTGTACACCTGACAATGTATATGCAAAATTTCAGAATGATCGGTTCAGTGGTTTAGGCGTGAAAAGGTAACAAACAAACAAACTCATTTTCGCTTTTATAATATTAGTTAGGATATTAATATTCTAGTATTGTTTTACGTTAACGCGAATCAATCAGTCTATCGCAGTCCACTGCTGGACATAAGCCTTTCCTATTTTACGCCACAATGTCCGGTCTTTCGCATACCAGTCTTACGTTAGGTTTACGCAAATGTTACAATCCAAATAACCAATACGTTTAGACTCATGCCTGTTTCCCTTACAAAAACGCTAGAATGTCTATTTTGCTTCATTGCTTGTCATTACATTCTTCATGCACTCTAACTGGCATATACCCCCTTAATTTATAGATATATGCTCCATAGAAAAATTAAAAAATATAATAACCCACTAGACGTTATCGAATTTAATTATTTAAGAAAGGAGTGTAGTTTATTGATGAAGAATTGCTATACCAAATACATTGGTAACATAGAAGAATCTATTAAAAAAAACCCTATATCCTTCTGGACACACATAAAAAACCTGCGCAAATCAAGTTCCTCCTACCCTACATGCATGACTCTAGATAACAAAGTCGCTAAAATCTCAAAAGATATATCTGATCTGTTTGCCGAACAATTTGCATCTGTTTTCGACCCAATATGCTCTGACGGTGATGCGGTGTTGCCCAGCACAGGAACACTTGCCATGTCTGAACTTATTGCCAGCTGGATATCACAGACAGCTATAGAACGAAAACTCATCACTCTCGATTTATCGAAAGGCTCCGGACCTGATAATATAAGCTCCTATATTCTGGTGTCGTTGCGCTAAGCCAATATCTGCACCCTTAACAATGATATATAATGTGTCCCTCCCCACGGGAGTTTTCCCAACTAAATGGAAACAAGCAAGAATCGTACCTATATACAAAAAAGGTAAGCGTGATATAGTATCTAACTACCGATCAATATCAATTCTGTCTACTCTTTCTAAGGTCTTTGAGTCTCTAGTGTACAAAATATTTTACAATCATGTCAAGAACTGCTTGTCTGCTAACCAACATGGTTTCGTTGCTAAAAAATCCACCAACACTAACCTTGTTAATTTTATATCTCATATATCAGCTGCAGTTAACCATGGCTTACAGGTCGATGCCATATATACTGACTTCACATGCGCATTTGACAAAGTGAGCCATGAGATACTTTTACGAAAATTGCATTCTTTTGGAATCACTCAGAATACTCTTAATTGGTGTAAGTCATATCTATACACAAGACCGTCTTCTGTTGTAGTTGATGGAGCGGAGTCGTCGGTGTTTTTCGCAACGTCGGGTGTACCACAAGGCTCCATCTTAGGACCTTTATTTTTTAATTTGTTTATCAACGATATATCTGATATCGCTATAAACTCAAATCTTTTTCTCTTTGCTGATGACCTGAAGCTTTGTCGCATAATACGCAATGAGTCCGACGTGCAGGCACTCCAGTCAGACATTGATAGATTGAGTATATGGTGTGATAGAAATAAAATGCACCTTAACTGTGCCAAATGCAATCACATTAAAGTCACGCGCAAGAAAAATAAAATCCCCTCAGTCTATAACATAAAAGGTGTTAATCTCACCGACGTCACTGCCATTCGTGATCTTGGAGTCCACATAGATACTGATCTACGCTTCATTCTACACATGGATTAAATACTCTGTACAGCTAATAGGTCTCTTGGATTTACATATATTACGGAATTCTAAAGAATTTAAAATGTCATCAACCACAGTCCTGCTATACAATAGTTTAGTACGCAGCAAGCTAGAGTATTGTAGTACGGTGTGGAACCCATCTTACCAGACACATATAAATAGATTAGAAAGAATACAAAAGACACTACTACGTAATCTAGCATTTAGAACTAGAATATCACGGTCCGTTAATTCTTATAATGATAGACTCCGCCACTTCAATATGATCTCACTCGAATCTCGCCGAACTATTGCAGATCTAATATTTCTATACAAATTATTAAATAACTTTATAGACTGCCCGGACCTACTAGCAAAGATAAACATTAATGTTCCCTCAAGACCTCCTCGCAATCGTCGCGATCTACTCGTAACCCCTAGACATCGCACCAATCTGGGTAAACACGCTCCAATTGCCAGACTCACATCGACTTATAATCGTGTATCGGGCATTTCGGCAGAGACGTCTTCGGCAATGGATTGGAGAAATTCAAAAAGAAACTGTATGATCAGTTAAGGATTAGTTCTTAGACATATGTTTATATTTTCTATATTTTGCCTCATGTTCTGTTTTTATTTAGAATTTATTTTTGTTAAATTTCCATTATATTATTTTTTTTATCAGTGTTCCTTTTTAATTTAACTGTGTTTTGTTGAATTTGTATTTGCATTAATGTAAATTTACCAAACTGTTTAACCTCATATAAAAACCATTTTTTGTAAACGATGTGAAATGATGATGTACTCACGATGTGTTCTCCTGTAATTGAAGGAGCACAAATTATCGAACAACTTTTTGTAATTATTGCATGTACTGTGTATTCTCTAGAATGTCTCTTATATAGTCAGAGAACGTTCGCCTAGATGTTATTTTATCAAATAACAAGTTATTTGATACAATAACATTTTTTTGGATTATTTCAGCTACAAGTAGCTGAAATAATCCAAAAAAGAGGAACACATCTAGATGAAAAAAGTAAACATTTGACAACAAAATAGGATTTTTTAAAGTAATTAAAATTAAGTAAAAGTTTAAATTTAAAGGTTTCTATTTTCAAGATGTCATATACTAACTAACTGCGCCACATGTCTTCGTCCTCTTAGTGTACTGACTCAGAGGTGGAGATTATTATAACATCTAGACACTTGTTTCTGTGTTACTGTCGATTTTACCGTGATTACACAATGCAGTCGCGGATGTATGTGAACAACCATTGTATCATAATTATATTTATTTCGGCTCACATTCAACTAGTGATCTTTTAAGGAATACTCAAACAGAGAAGGTCACTAACAAATAGAAACATATAAGCTTTGAGCAGGTATCAAACCAAAACTGCATAGCAAGGCCGTTTCTGAAGTCTATCTAAGTCAACTATCTCTTTACTACATGTAAGCCAACTTATTCGGGCTGATACACATAAATCCGTCACACATACGACGAACATGAATGGACACGGAGATACGAAAACATAAAGCATCAAAGTTTTCTCCGACAACATCCGCTATCCAGTGAGGCGTGGTAACAAAGATAGCTATGCGAAAAATGAAAATGAACAGCATTATACATGGGCATAAATATATATAATTTTTCTGGTCGTTGTGTTCCGTAGTAGAAATTAGCGCTAGTTGGAAACTAATCATGAGGTACTAGGTTAGGTTTCTAGATAGAGCAATCATTGGCTTTTTTCTGACAAGGTGTTCAATTGCATCAAAGATAGGACAATGTAACGGTAAGCGTCAATTACAGAGCGACTATACTATAAATGCTGTATTTTAAAAAGATTCTGAATCACAGATTATTTATATTATATAAATAATTTTATATTACACCACATTGTGAATTATGCTCATATAGGTAGACGATATAACTTGCACGAATCTAATATATTTACTGTTAAGTCTCTCATCAAATAGGGCTCTAAATTCATGTTCTTTTTTTTATTACGAGTTCATTATAGTGCACAGCAAATGACCTAAAACGACAGTAATTCTACTGTAATTACAACTGATTTCGTAAGTGCCTGCCGTGTGTGTAAATACATTACGTAGAATATAATAATATCAAGCTTTATTAATTTCTCAAGTACTTATTTTTACAGTTAGAATCTATAATATAGTAACAATAATAACCTCTTATTGTAGGTACCTAGTTAAAGATCCATTATTACCAGTAAAAAAAATGGAAGCTGTCGGTAAATACAGAACAAGGAACGGCTTAACTTTGAGATCAAATATTCCGGAATATGATATCCGCTTGAAACAAATATTGAAGCAAGATAAGATTTCGCTAGATGTTGTGACTATTTGTGTTCACCTTGTTCTCAATCGCGAACGAGATAACAGATAGCAGTGACAGCTTCAAGTTTCAAAAAAAAAACAACAAATATTTCATTTAACGTTAAATGCTACCGGATTTAAAGAGATCTTATCATCGAGTACATCACAGCAAATAAAAAAAAGTTTGCGAAGTTGATATGACACCAACGCATTACTGGACTGACCGGCTTTCTTAGTTTCTTAAAAAGACGTCACGTCTCCATCTTGCATGTGAATATAAACACAGCATTTTATTTGACAATTTTACTTGGTACTTGTAGACCAACAAATAAGCGTAGGAGGTGTTCTGAGCCGCTAAACACATAAACAGTCTTACTATTTTGTAACAGTGAATAGTTTAGGGAACCAATAAATATGTGTGGTCCTATAATTATTAATGTAGACATAGTAGGTTTAAATAACGGTTCTTAATCGGTTTCATTTTGCTCGTAAAGGATTGCAGTATTTAAATCCTCTACATATATTCGGAGTACTTAAGGAAATAGTTAATTAACTAGTATTAAAAGTTCTTTGACCCATGACTTTTACATCTACACCTAAAGCGGATAGTAGTCATAATTCCCTATTCGGCCTGGCGACACAAAATGGCTAAACATTATTAATAAAATAGTATCGTTTTCTTCTTTTATTGATGACTAATTAAGCGGAATTGGCAATCACGTAATCAAACCTTTGCGGGGAATTTAATATGTTTGAGTCGACCAATTTACCGCCCACTTTACGACCCGTATAATATGAAATACGAAGACAATATTGAACAACCACGTCATATAATCTTATAACTTCTATTCCACTTAGGCACAGGTCTAAAGTCAAAGGAAAGGGCTATGATCATTCACGAAAGTTATATTTTTATACAAAACTAGCTGACACGACAGACGTTGTCCTGTACTCGACGAATTGTGACTCCTGTCTTAGACGAATTGTGAAAACTCGCGAGGTTATAATAGTCGTTAAGTTTTCTGAAATTATCAAATATTCTGTATATATATATATATATATATATATATATATATATATATATATATATATATATATAGATAATCATTAGCGAACACTAAACTACTATAAAACTGGATGCGAAAGGCGGTAAATTGGCAGTTGACGCGGTGACGTACATTGGTCGTGGCCAATGTCCAGTTGTAGTCTGTAGCAGGCTGAACCTAGTACTAATTTCGTCAATATGTGGTTCACTCACTATAACAATGGAGAAGAAGTCATAACCTTTCAATCGAAATGCCTATGACACGAATAAACTTCGATATTTTAATCCTTAATAATAGATAATGGTGCCAATTCTGTAGTCACAAAATTCTCTAAGCTTAACTAAAAATCACTAAAATTTAGTTTAGTCCTCTCAAATGACATTTCGTATTCTGAAATCGTTACAAGTGACAGGACTAAAAAAAATGTTTGTGGTTTTTAGTTAAGTTTAGAGAATTTTGTGACAACAGAATTGGCACCATTATAAATGTAAATGTGAGTTTGTTTGTTTTGTTTGTTTGTTACGCCCTAACGCTAACTACTCAGGTGCAGAAAAGGACGTATGATACCTTTCATCCAGAAAAGAGCCGAGGTCAAAATATAATTCATAACAATTTTAATTTGTTTATCTATTAAAGGATATGTGAAAGATTAAAGAGCTTAACATCAGTTAATAGAAGTGCGACTACTTTCTTTTCACATCCCGAGGCAGAGGTGACTCGTCCAGTTTGTTAACATTAATGTAAATGTCATTGAATGCCGTCCGACCGGTTGCGGTGAATTTTTTAATCGACAACTGCCTCTGGTGTTATTTTGAAAACTGCGAATTCAATTTAGCGAACCCTGTAGATGTATCGACTAATAAAGCCTCTATAACGACCTTTAAGTTGAACTCGATTGTGTAAGGTATTTACTAACGAACATTAACCATCGTACCGAGAAATAAATGCATAAAATTGTAATGATGTAAAAACATACTTATAACAGATGTTTTAAAGGTGGTTCTCATTACAAAAACTAGCAAAAATATTGAAGCCGTTTTATAATGTATTACTTATTAATAGTTATTTAAATTATAATGATCTTTGGAACGGACACAGTCGAATAATTAACATGAATAATAATGGATCAGAGATAAAAGCAGAGTAACATTTGAAATGCAGATATCTAATACACTTAAAGCATTCATTTCTTCACGTATAGAAGACCATGGCAACAAGTAAAACGAGGCTGTTTGTGCAAATCCAGTATATTCACATCCATTGCAGACTTAAAATGGCACGCATGACTGCCAGCACGTTCACAGAGCGTAATATTATAAAATCATTTAAAGCTAACAAATCAACACTAGAGTCGAGTAAAGCGGCCTCGACTCAATTGAAATCCAATCAAACAGCAACTTATCACGAGACAGGCGTTTGTTGCGATGTTTAAAGTGCGCACGAGCACTATTGCCTCAACGACAGAGGCAATGAGTTGAATTGACAATGTCGAACACAATTGACAAGCAGCCAGTGACCCGACGCGCGACGGGTAATGATGTGCACAGCGCACAACACGTTACTTGTGATGCACAACTGCAAACATCCTATCGTCACGACGACCGACCATAAACCAACGAACAAACTTAATCTAAACATTATTACAAAACATATTTTATCAATGACGACATATAAATGTTCTAAGTTATAATTTACCACTTTTTTACTAGATCTAGTGTAGGAAGTAAAAAACTTATAAGGTCACGATGACTCACCGCTTATTTTTTTGCAGTACGATGGTGGAGTTTCTGTCAGTTCTGATTCTCAAAATACTACATGTTTCATTACAGCTAACACGTGCACCGGTTAAAATGTAACGATCCTAAGAAACACGCTTTTGATGCACGACATTGTTTATTAATGAAGAACACACTTTGAATGCAAATAGGAAGCAGGGTAATAAAATGTGCCGGTGTGTTAACCACTCACTATACAAGCAGCACATAAATATAGTATCTTAAGAGTTATATGGGAGCTAATTATTATTAGATATACATTAACAAATCGCAATACAACTTTGGCAATATAATCTTCTAGTTCAATGAAATGTAGGCTACACTATTGTGAGAAGTAATGATCACTCTGCAGTGTAACACATTCCTTGGAGCGCCGAATGACAAAGCAGAATTGAGATCCATATCCATTTCATCATTTTCGATGAGTGACTTGTGTCGACATAATAGCTATATTATTTATAAAGTTTGGTTAGTTGTGGACGTAACGACTCAACGGATAGTGTTGATGAATGGAACCGATGATGTGGGCGGAGCGTCAATTAATCAACATTATTTCCATTTTATTTCACGATATTGTAGAACATAACAATTATTCCGTCAAGCACATTGTTACGTCATAGCAATTACATTGTGTAATTGCAAGAGTACGAGCACTCCCGCCAAACTTATGTAGCTCGTCTTTTGTTGGAACAGATAGAATCTCCGTGTTATACTTCTCATTTTACGTAATACATATATGTATTATCATCATCGTTGTGCGCGTGTTACACATGTTATTGCACCTGTGAAAATGGTGTATAAAGGAATACGCTAAAATCCTAAGCAAATCAAGTACATATTTTCATGCGTCACTCATTGTTGTGTCAATATTGAAACAAATGTAGAGCACGATCAGGTATAAAACTTGCAAAACATGAAACAATTCGTATTTTAAAAAGTCATAAAATAGTGCAATTTTGGAGGGTACATGGAGCAACTTGATGATGTTTTAACATAGCGTGGCGGTGTTAAATAATGCGCGCACAATGAAATATGCTCGTGTTTCTAGTGACTTAGACGAAACTAATTTACTGGAAAATTGTGTTTGACGAGTCACAATATTAGTAAAGATCATGAGACTTACAATATATTTAGAACTCGAATCAGTACAAGTTCAATTTAAAAAGATATTATCTTTTTAAATTGAACTTGTTATTTTTACTGTCAGTTCCATCGTTAAGGCTTCAAAATATGTGTTGGAAATATTAATATACTGTAAAAAGCCTGCGTAAATCTCAAGAGATCGTATAATTACATAAAGGTATCCTACATATGTGTTAATGCAGGAAATGGTTTATCTGAATCCCAAGTTTTATCCAAATTCGTTTAACCATTTGTGCGTCACTAGGTAACAAGCAGCCAAACATCATCACAAACTTTCACCTTTATGATATTAGTAGGATAGTAGGATTATTTGGCGCAAAAATATGTCACCGAATAATAAATATAAGAAAAAGTATATCTCTAAGGTGCCAACCACATTGAATAACTTCTAGACGTCAGACTTTAAGTAGGTAGTCGATACAAATCATAAATTTACATTTTAACGGATACGAAATATAATACCTACAAACAATTTTTAAACGAAATAAATATAATATTATATATTACAAAAGTCTGAACACAACAACAACTGCCGTGAGACATATATACCTAAATTACGTAAAATAAATTGTTTCGTGTTTTAGCTGTTTCGTCTGAAGAATACAGGACCTGAACATTAGGTATAAGACATAAAAACTATAAGTCTATATTATGAATCGATAAATATACACGTTTTGAGCAATTTCTTGGGAGAGACTCGTGCTAAACTATACTAAACCCTACAAATACTAAAAGCTGGCATGAGTTACGTATAAATATAAAATATTGTTACCATTTTATTCATTTTTATTTAGAACAGCCATACGTATTGAATTCTAGCTCTCTTGTAAGAACCCCGGTGTCTGACAATCTAAACGCTATACACTTAAAACACGTATGCATGGTCTACTGAATTACCCATCATTACTAAAAGTACTAAGCCAACGGTATTCAATCCATCAACAGGCAGTTATGCTCCAGTTTCGGATAATTGCATTTGCACTTGTTATGCGAAACTAAGTAAGAAGCCAACCATCGACTGCTATTACCCAACAGGTATTAGAATTAATGCGTGGAAAATAAAATTGCGTATATGCACATTAGAGTTAGTGACTTGTCTTATTATGGGCAGTTGTTACATAGATTAATTTAAATACCGGACATGAAAAATGGAAGGGGAAGTAGTTCGTAAACACGTATGAGAATATTTTGTAACTCGATGGCTGTGTTTTGACTTACATTTCAAACTAGCAATGGTATGCATTGTCAAATTGTCACGCAAGTCGTCTCACACGCGATACCTATACAACGCACGGCTATACTACTATGCAAACCAAAGCCTATTAAAAAGAATAATAACTAAAGATCAAACAAAAGTCATTCAGTCAATTAAAGTCACGGAAACACCACTTGAGCAACTGAAAATAGGACATAAATAAAATGACAGTTTTAATATTTGCTCCATCCGTCTTTTAAGGCGACATCCATTAAATACTTGAGGATAATAATTCTATTTTTATCATTCTTACCGCGTGAAGAAAATATAGACGGAAATGATCTCGCGACATCGCGTGACTTCGTTACCTGTACATTTAGGACGCGCCACTTAGTTCGTAACAAGTTACGTGGCTGTCGCATCCATCCGTGCGCATTTACACCGCTAATATACATATGTATTCAGAATAACGCCACATAATTTAGTAATAAATTGAAATATGACAACTATACCACTTTGTCAAAAATATTGAAAAGAAAACCTAACAATACTTCTGTGCGTGAAGAAAAATTACATAACTGTCGTCGTTTCGAACTGAATAATGACGATTGACAATAGATTTGAAAATACAATATGGAATGGTAATTAGCACATTAGCAGTCTCCAATAGACTGTGTCTTCCGCAAACCCACTCTGCTTCAGCTGTCAATGTTTAATAGGCAGTCAGTCTGTGTTGGTCGTGTTTATTGTTCCGTGTGGTTGGTAAGGCTGGGAATTCACGAGACAATCAATATTTGACGAAAACAGTCATCGTCGTGAGGTTATCTGATGGCATTGTGAATTATGGCGCATCGGTACCAGCCACCAACGTCACCGCCTACGAATATTACGATATTTTCGTGTAAACCTTTGTAGAATATTCAGAGATAGTATTGCATATAATTATATTATCGAAAGTATATAGTTATGTATTTTAATCTGTTTTATGGTTATTGTGGTTTAAGTATCAGGGTCAGATCAGGTTTATGCAAATAATAGATCTATTTACGATTAGGAATGTCTTTACGAAGACGGTTTCGCAATATTTAAATCATACTGCTTTTCAAGTACCTAGGCATACGTGACTTAGCATCATGTATTAATATTCTATAGAATTTTAAAAGCCATTCCTCGCTTCACTATTTAGTTACAATTGTCTCATAACAAATACATAATGATTTGCATAATCACATACGTAGAGATGTATAAACTAAATTTGCCATAACTGCTTGTATCACCTTGGAGTGCTGATCATTCTCAATAGCTTCTAATTTTCAAAGTTGGGGTCAAGCAACTTGCCAGCGGCATAGTAATTACTTCCTAGTAATATTAGCCAGGTATCGTATAACTTTTTGTTGACTTTTTCTAATGGTGCACGTGCGAATCGTTCTAAAGGCCTCGAGCGCGAGGGCGTTGCCGTTCGACCGTGAAGGAACAATCAATGCCCTTACATATTGTAAAAAAAAAGTCGGTACTATATCATATAAAATAACACTTATTCAAAGTGTCGTCCATCGCAGGCGTTATGCAAGGCTGAGAGATGTCTGCCAAAACATAATTTCACTTTCTTTTGACCACCGCCAGCGTAGGATGGGCGTGACGCGCCCGACCGCCTCCAGCGGCATGTCGATTACATACTTTCCCTGTTTTTATGGGAATCTCATGGGGCTTCTGCGATATAACAATAATGTGAAAGCTATAGTGGAACATATTGTTTTTTTTCATAAAGAAAGTGACGAAGAAACCTTTACCAAAACGGTATTCTATAATCTAAGGACACGTGCATGTTAGCATATTCGACTTAACAGAAGCTTGTGCTTGTAAATGGAAATCGTTCACCGTATATGGACAAGATTGTCTATCATTCCATAATGGGAAAGAAATATATAGAACGTACACACAAATGTATTGAAATCTTCATTTGCTGTACTAGAACGAGATCGTATCGTCTTTTATGTGAAGCCTACGAGGTTTGCACGCCAAACCGTCTGTTTAAGTGGTTACGTTTACATTTTAAATGATGTTTAAGTAAAGGCGTTTGCTACCCACGTATTAGGTATGCATGTGGTGATGCGTAAATCACTGTCAGTGCTTTCAAATACGTACACCTAAACTTCGACCTTATGAGTAAAGTAGGTGTTGTTATTAGCATTGACATACATAATACGTTGCAATTGCAACGACATTCTCGACATTTCCACCCGATTCATAATTATTATAATGAGTACCCTAAGTATGTTGGATGTTACGACAGCTAGGGACTACACTATGAGTACAACAATAAAATTATATAATTATGCTGCTAATGCTTAATTAAGTTAAGCGCGACGGTTAAAATACGATTACAATAAATTTTCAGGTTTTTTATCAAGGTAAGGAATAGCACTGTGGGTGCACACACAGGTGCAAATGACCTAATCTTAACATAAATGTATTTGTTCCTGGTCTGATGTATTTAATTTTGGGATTTATTTTGTAAAATCTTCTTTATACACGAAAACCACGTAGTTGGAATACCTAATACAGTTTACATATTTTTTATTATTTTTATTCCTTAGGCATGAAAAGTTGCAAAATTATCTGTATTATAGCTAGAGTAGTATTTACATTAATTTTGACAATATACTAGGTATATATTATATCTACACATTTGACTAGGCGTATCTATTTTTAGTAGAATACACACTTTAAATAATATTTATTAGTAAAATATTTTGAATTCAAACTTTATCATATCTCAAGATATACATATATCGGTATATAGTTAAGGAAGAATTATGAATAGACTTGTCAGCAGTAATTCCTGCATGAATGACGACTGACTTGCGGAGCCATTAAAAAAAACATTAAACGTCTATCTAACGCCAATCATTTGCTACAAGCTACAGTTCTGCTAGGTCAAGTGTGCACGGCATATAGTCACAAGGTCGGTCGAGATATATGCTAAAGGACGTACACATTAAAACTAATGCACCTTAATCTTTAACACAATATGTGGGAGTGTTTAGCTCATATTACAAAATAAGGAAGGAGTTAAGGTTAAATAATAGTATTGTCAACTTCAAAATCATTTATATATAATCGCAGGTTGTATCCCCGAAGGAGTAGCTTTACACCTAAATTTCACTAGCTGTTATAAGTCTAACCATATAGAGATAGATTATACTTTAATTGACTGGGTAGATTACTTAAGAATATCAAAATGACTCCTGCCCGACATGGAAAATCGATTTAAGGCCTCACAATCGGCTACATATTTAAGCAGCAGAGGCAACGAGGCACTTTTTAAAGATACCTGTTTAGTAACAGGATATTGATAGAGACTTTTACTGGCCGTAATTAAAACATTTCGCTGTTGAAATAAAGAAGCCGGATATAAGTCATTCTAATCTCAACCACTTTAAAAGATCAGCAATTCTATTGTGCATGCTGCCATCAAAATCCAATAACAGGTTGGATTAGTTTGGCGGCAGAACTAGTTCATAGGCAAATTGGTAGTGACGAGCGGTTAGGTGTTTGTGCATGCATAACGCATGAGGCCGACAAAGCGAGCGTACCGCACGCAGCTTCGCCCGCGATATGGCAAAAACGAAAATGTAAGCATTACGGGTAATGCCGGCAACACTAGCTTAACCTGGAATTGTCGGACTTGTTAGCAACGTACATAACATGGTATACGACATCAAAAGCATAGCACAGTACAATTTCAAGTAATATATTATGGTAATTTTCAATTAGCAACGTAATTTATTGGTTAATAATATCGATTTGACTTAACTAAAACTAAAAACGTACACCGTGTTGAAAGTACGGCGTCTTCATAAAAAAGTACTTTGGCTTTATTGGGACAAATTGCCATCTCCTATTAACACATTTGTCATCTTCTTCTTAACCAGTAAATTGCCAAGAATGTCAGATATAATTGAAAGCCCATATGTGATATATGTAGTATCTGGCTGACGACGGTGCTGCGACTCAATAGGCTGATCTTATCCGTTAATATTTTTTAAATGTTTTTAAATAGGATGTCTAGTCAATCGGATGCGAGTAAAGACTGGTATTGCTATGGAGTAATTTAAATCTAACCTTCATGACCCAAAGTTCATGTATTCAATAGTCACACTAGATCTCAGAATATGTCAGAGTAGGCGGTGTTTAAAACTGATAAAGAAGATATAATATAACAAACAAAAATAATGCACTGCAGGGACTTATCATTCACATCATATATTTATGTCATATACGGTACTTTCGTACATTGTATCCCCGGGAATTTCTTAAGAAGCTTAGGTGAAGGTCTCATTTTAAAAAACACTTTATGTGTGTTTTATTACAAGCTAAACATCCAACAAAGGATATTTGTACGTCAGCACCCCTAAATGTGACCACAAAAATTAATTTTGCACTTTGTGCACATAAAGTTTATACTATATAGGTAACACACTTAAGACTAATATTAGTAATTTACACCCAAAACTAAACAGTAGTTATACTCAGTCACTGAAGCTATATGAAAATATATTTACATAGGTATTGATTGGCATAAAATATTCCCTTTCACGAAAACTGGCTTCGAGGTGATTGCGCAGGTAAATAGATCCAGGCTTTTGTGACCCTCGAATACTTAATAGGTAAGTCAAAGGTCTTACAATATGATTCTATTTATTAGAGACGTCTAGACTTCAGTATTTACCCGAGAGATACTTCTATGTGCAACTAAGGCTGTTGTAAAGTATTTATGAAAGCTAAAACTGTATGCACATACTGTTTGTATTTTACCATTTCTTTACAGTAGTAATTAACAAAGTTCTCGAGTTGGGTGTTAACAATAGTAAATGGAAACACACTAATTCATCCATTGTGAAGTCTAAAAGAGCACGCGTTCTTGTAAAGAGAAATTTGACAATGCACTTATAAAGAAAGTCATCAGAACGTGATTAAAACAAACGAAACGAGTTTGCTTCGCTCATTAACTAACCATCAGATAAATGGTTAATAAAAATGGAATATAATATATTCTTATACATCCAAGGTTCTTAATTTGTTTTTTATGTAGTTAGTAACTTTAAACACAGTTAGTTAGAAAGGGGATACTAAGTCAAAAATGAGTTAGCATACCCGTGTGAAGTAATACCTACCATCAATTAAGTTACGAATCTTTTTAAAAAACGATTATGTAATAAAATGTGTTAACCATAAAAACGTAGGACAAATCTACTAAGAATTATGAGCTTTCTAGGGTAACGTTGTTGTTTATATCTACGATAAATCTATATCTGCCTCAATCATAAAGCGTTCAGTTTTTGTCAGTTTTATATTATATTAGTTTTTATATTCATTTAGGTTTTATTATTAATTTAGTTTTTATATTAATTTAGTTTTTATATTAATTTAGTTTTTATATTAATTTAGTTATTATATTAATTTATTACTTTGTGACATTCTATTCATAACTGCTAAATTATGCATGAAATAAACTATTTTAAATCATCGACAAATTTTAAAATTTAATAGCATGTTATATTATAGCTTATAGCAATATGTAATCAATGTATTAATAATTATTGTATGCCCATTGGGCGGGACATAGCTGAACACTAAATGTATCTAATAACATATGTATTATGTACCTACCTATGATCCACAATAAAGAATTATTATTAATTAAAAAAAAATTAAAGCTGCTTGATTTAATGACGAGATCTCTCAGTTTTATAACCAGACGCTATAAATCGTCCAATGAGGGTTGCATAAAAAGATATATACATATATCCGTTTTGTGTAAATAAATGCAAAGTTTACACATCTCAATTACTGTAAATTACATCTGACATTCGGTTTTTTATTTCGTCGACAAAAGACCTTACAGAATAGTTAGCATGTCGTGCAATAATTTACATATGTAACATACATCGTATGCATAAAATCAGTATCGGCAGACGAAGAAAGTGACACAGTAACCTGCTTGTGTCCAAGTTGAAAGAAGCGAGAGTAATTGGCTAAGGTCTACCGCCACACGGCAGGCGTGGTGACGACTTAAGCCTCCCAAACAGGAAATCGCAGATACATGCATAAGTATGAATAAGTATCGTGTTTTAATAAAGTGTTATAGATAGTACTTTGAATTACGTACCAATTTTTGGTTTACCAGAGTACCCTCTTGTACCCTAAATAAATACCCTCGTCACGTCGAATCGCAAGTTCCAGGAAAAGGTGTTCCTATTAAAAATGGTGTCGTGTGAATGTACCGCGAGGGAAATTATAATTATAGACTACCCATTTTCATCACTCGCTATAAATTAGAATGTTTGACAAAATTAGGCGAGGTGGTCGAAATTGCTATTTCATTAATTTAACGAACGTCGACCAGTCACGCCATACAGTGGCGGTCATCGCAGAAAAACGTACGATCAAATTGTTATTATATATTGAAGGTAATAACACAATTACTGACAATGGGAGTAGACGTAATGTGGAACCTAAATTTATGTTATTACATCTGTGTAATGCATAACACACCTGTCATATTTGACTGTTATTTACTAAATCATATGACGAAAAGCAATTTAACGTCGATCTAGTTTCGCAATTCAAACTGACAATGTTCAATTGTGTAAAATGTGGTAATGAAAGCGTTACCCATTTCGACCCACAGCTCAGAACAGACAGACTCTGTCTGATCGCGTAATGAATTACAGCACAGAACCAATCAGGACAATTATGTATTCGGCACTCAAAAAATAGTGCAAGTAATAGAAACATTTCGTTATTTCAAATTAAATATTATTGTTATATTATCTTACGTTTACGAAAATGTTTCATATTGGAATTAAACTACATTTTACATCGCAGTTTATTTAAATTACAATTCATTTTTTTTAATAGCTACTTGTACTTTCGTCGTTGTTTCGACTGCTTATCAGCATGGTCACGTGGACACCGTGCTGGTGTACTAAGCAATGGTGAAACTTTGGATTCACAAAAACCGCTATAATATCAGTTTTATTTCAATAAATCCCATAAAATGACACTTCATAAAAAGGAACCCAGGTTTTATTCAACTCACAAATTGTTATTCACAAAAAGAAAATCATTTTTTAGAATAGTCCGTGTTAAGAAGTGTAGAATTACACTAATGTGCAAGAGCGTTTAAAATTACCTGTCAATTCTGACATTGTTGCAATACTTGGAATCAATCGTACAAACGTGTCTCTATTTTACATTTAAAGCCTTTAAAATAGAAGGGAAACAGTAGTTTAACACTAGAACATGCAAATAGCCAACATTTATTGCGTCTTTTAGTACAAAATCACGCTTTTAACTAAACATGTGGTATAATAGTGGTGTGGACGGCCACTCAACGGCGATCAAACTTCGGCGCACGCGCACTACACGCAATACAACTACTTTCGCCGATTAAAATCCGACGCCGTCCGAGATTTTGTACGTGACAGACGTTTAACGCGTACATATTACGAAAGTACGTCACGAATTGTACAAATTATTTATTTGATACAATAATGACTACTTATAACGCGTCACGATGTACACTCTTTTGATACTCGGAGTTCACGTGTGTTCTATTTGTTGCCAATGGTTCCTCCCATCCATACCAATCATCCAAAATTTAAGATAACATGTCAAAATGCTTTTATTATGCTCGTTCTGTTACGAGCTTAAGTAAGTATACTACTGCGATAAATACTTTCAAATTCTTAGCTGCGTCGTGCAAATTGAGACACCATGCATCGTAAACATTAAAGTCTTATTCAGAAGCAATTTGATATTTATAACGTTTGACGCGAGACAAGACAAACAAGTATTATATAGTTATACCAGAAACAAACTGGTTTTTAATGTGGCTCATCCTGTCTATTGAAGTTGATGACTGATTGATGAAAGCCGTGAAATATGGTAAAGGATTAATACGGGTCTATAGCTTTCTCCATCGATACCGATTATAAAAATGCCAACCAATAAATCAACATTAACAAGTAAATTACTGCCGGGGGCAATGTATGAATATATGAGACAAAAGATACACGGATTATATTAACTGCAATTGGCGCCAGAGTGAAATTGAACCGGAACATTGAAAAGAAATCGATACTTACCTACGATGTGGTTTAAGGCAATTTTGAAAGCTGATGTCTTATTTCGCCGTCCATATATTGGCTATAAAAGAATAATTTTATTGATACTGCACTACTGATTACAAGTACTTCCGACTCTGCGGTGCAGACAAACCGCATTGACTTTTATGTATCATGTAACAATGTGATTAGTATATATATTCCGATGAAAAATGGCCTTATAACACCAGCATGATTGCGCTGTATGTATGGATGTAAAATATACCTTATTTGAAGACAAAATCAAAGCTATGTATCCATATTCGATAGTATTTTATGGTGCAGGCAAAAGCCAAAAAAATGCGATGAGAAGCCAAGTGTGGATTGCTGTTAAGCGCTGTGGCACTATCATAAAACTTACGTGTATTATAACAACTAAGCAGTGTTTTGTTCATATAAACATATATTTTTAACTATTTGCATAATACAACATTTTAATTTTTGTTTAATGTTTGGTTTCTAGATCTTCTTTGGTAGCGTTCATCTATAGGACTTACCAGCTAAGTTGTTTCATTTTGAGCGTACTCCCTGGTTGATGCGAGGATTCCACTGACTCCTAACTTAACTTTGTAAACGTAGCCATTTTTAAAAATCTATAGAGACGGGGTTGTCGTAGTTATGTCCGTGGACGGTTACGTACTACTGCCACATGGTGGCAAGCCTGTTAAACCTAGTGTTATCATATTAGTGTCTAAGCACTTCATTAAGAAGGTAGCAACACCGCCTTATGATATACTACTATGCTAGCTATAGGCGAGGCAAGGAATAAAAAAACATGTGTAAAATTGTCAAACGCACAGGTAAATATAATAGTCGGCCTCGATGGCGTAGTGGTTGGTGTAAGCGACTGCCACGCCCGAGGTCGCGGGTTCGATTCCCGCACAAGTCAAACGTTTGTGTGCATGAACATGGGTGTTTGTCTTGGTCTGGGTGTTTCTATGTATAATATGGATGTATTTACAAAAAAAAAGTATATATGTATGTTTATCCATTGTCTAGTACCCATAGTACAAGCTCTGCTTAGTTTGGGCTAGATGGTGTTGTGTGTATGTGGTAGAATATATTATATATTATATTATTATAATATTATTTTACAGATAATTAAGTCACGCAACTGCGGACAGAGTCACGGGCACCGATATAAAAATAAATATATTCCATGTATCTCCGACTTTCAACTCAAAAGTAGCCTCTTCAAATAAATAAAATATTATACTGGAACATCATTGTAAGAAAAATATCCGTCAGTAATTCGAGAAATCGCTACATGAATTTTTCGAGTCGTATCGAAAGCGATAAATTCATAATAATCAATTACGGAACTTCGAAACAATGATGTTGGGTAATACATATAGGTACCTACATAATATTCACCGTACACTGATATTATCGTCCGAATTGGCATTAGTGATCAAGTCGTGAACGTTAATGTACGCTCGTGCGCACATAATTAAGTTACGTTTGTTATAGGGAACCTTATGTAAGGCAGCGAAAGTAAAGGAGACCTGTACAATACATTCCGTAGCAAAAAAGCAAATATTTACTCGGGTCAAGATAATAAGACATGTCCACAAATAAATTAACCATAAATAATAATATTGTCACGTTTTTCTTTTTATTTTGCTACCATCGTTCCGGATAATTGTCACGAATTTTGTTTTAAAATTAGCGTACTACGTCTTGTGAGGAAGTAGAGCGCAACGCGTTGGACACAAAATAAATACAAAATAAGTCTATTGCAGTGGCTGTCAATCAACCGATGTGCACTTTTATTTTTTCTTTTTGAAACGTTTTCTTAGTTTAATGTAACTTTCTGTATAGAAAACACTTTCCATCAATTACTTGTCCAATGGAAAGTCTTAACGCACTCTACACGCATTTTTTCATTAAAATAATTTAGAGCAACATGAAAACTGTTAAACAATAAATAAGCTAGTCAAAGTTGCGTGATAGGGTTCTGCAACATAAAATTTTATTCCAGGCAAATAGCTACAATAGAAACTGCAGAAGACAAACTTATTTTTTACGTTATTATACTTTCTTTTAACAAAGCACGAAAACTATCCAATATAATGCTACCCTCGCAACAGCTAAGGCAGTAAACCCTGGTGCTTATATCAACAAAAGAATCGTTATAATTGCAAACAGTAAATAGTCTATGTCAATATTGTATCTATTAAAAAGTATGCGCAGGGAAATAAAATTGCGGTCCCTAAGCATTTTATATTAGACTCACTGTTACCCGCGACGTTTTACTTAATATGTCTTTTTCTAAGGCACAAACTATCTCCATTCTAAACTTCTACGAAATCAAAGTGATTTTAGATTTTTCCTTGGATCCATTAAATTTTGGATTACTACAACAACGAAAGTTTTAATTAAAGCTTGTATTATAATTTATTAAAGTTGTGGCTTACTTTATACTAATATCTTTAACTATTATACTATAAGCATAAAGAGCTGGCAAAATGTTCTGATTTACCCTGCACTGTCGGCCCTGCTGTCTACTCTTAATCGAAGCTGTTATATTTTTTTTTTGCTGTTATTTACATTATCTTGTAAACGGTCTGTTTAAATAACATATAAAAAACGAATTCGAAAAATAAAACATTGCCGAAATCAAATTATTATATTATATTTATAAGAATTATTTTTTTATGTTTAATAAAGCCACCCAAACGTCGCCTAATAAATAATTTGTCATCGTATTATTTGCTGAAATATTTTTTTGATTTATGAATACTTAATTTTTTTTCTATTTGATAACTTACATGCATATTCAATCATTTGATCAGCGCACGAAAAGCAACCAAGCAACTCTTCTGCCGACTAGATTAAGTAATACCGTCAAAGCTTTGCTACTATACTTACAGTTGGTGCAATATTTAATACACATGTACCTTTCTGAGGAAATGCTGACCATAGCAGTAAAAACCACATACAAATTTGTTTAGTAGGAGGTACTCAAGATTAACGCGCATATACATAATTATGTACGTATAGTATAGAAGGACAGACGCTCGCCGGGGCTATCGTTTTATAGTGCATGACAGTTTACAATAATACTAAGTGTGCTCCATGTTAATTAAAGTTTACCTATGTTAACGCTTCGTTCGTAGCATAATGTTATCTTTTAGGATATTCTATAACCATATATATTTTTGTATTATACTGGGGACTGCTGATAGAACTACCGTTCTTGAGACTAGCGCGGTCAAGAATGTAAATTTTTCAGCTAACAAAATAAAGGTGTAGAGTTACGCATGTTTGTAACAAAACCGGTGTACCGGGCACATGACAATGAAATACTTTTGGTATGTACGTAAAGTCGTAGCTCTTTTAGAAATATAGCTGCCATTACTCGTGGTCACATTGCCATAAATCTTAATTTGCCGCTCAAGACAATCTCTTACATCTTTGTTTCCTCATTCAGTCTCCAAACCTCGTACTTTCTTTAATAAAATAACTATGCTACTTTCTACATCACACACTCTTTGTGGAAAATACTGCCAGATAAATACCTACACTCCAAAGTCAGTTGTAGCGTGTTCAGCTTTTCAATTTTATGCAGATGATAAAAAGGAATGTCTGCTATAAATTTCGCTTTCAGTACCAGCTATTGCAAAACGTTCGATGAATATAAACTGTAATTTTTTGTTTCATTTAATTTCTCCCACCCCTGTATCGCGTGTCATAGAAGGGTTGGTCTGTTCAGGGATTCACTAGGCGGGGTTATGAAAACCGCGACCCAGTGTTCCCCATAAATAGGTTAACGACGTGTCACGTCATGTCACTTATGCCATAAAAAAAACATGCAATCACCTCTGACACGAACTACGTAAATAATTAACGATATTTATGAGCATCGTTGTGCTAAATTCTTTGGAGCTGAACGACTTTCATAGCCGATAAACGTTGGTCTAAATATTTGCACATTTGGATGTACTACCTAGATTCTACAATTATCTATTATGTACATATTCCTAAAAGTAAGCCACTTTCCACAATTATATAGCTTGCAAATTAAAACCAAACGCTTCTGCCGACTCCTAGAAGATGGTTGAAAATAATTATCTTGGACTAAAACATGCGGCTTGAGATCTTCCATAGTAAAGACGCCCTAAATATTCAAAGCTCTACTTAATCTGTTTATTGTCTACTGGAATCTTATTCCATGGCTAGAAACAAATAGTCATCGGTTTCACTTTCGTTCACCTTTCGAATTCTATATGCAACCACATACACTTACTTAGTTGCATATAAAGTATTAGGCATAAGTGTAGGAAGCGACTAAGCAATGTGTATTATTTAAAGAACATAATAGTCGGTTCCAAATGACAGGATATAAGTCAAGACACAACATAATATTACTCGCATTCACTGCGATTAATATTAATAGCACTGTGTTAGATTAACATTGAGTGGTGTAGTGTAACCAGGTTACTTTGAATTATTTGAACAGACAGAAATATTTTGACTAAGGAACTAAATTAATTGCGCCAGGTCGCGAGTTTATTCGACAGAGAGGTATAGTAAACTAGACTGCTGTTGGCACTTAGAGATTTCTCCATTAGATCGTTAGAACGCTAATTCCAAGAAACACAAACAGGAATGTCAACCGAGTCTCGAAAGTTATAACCATAATAAGCTTCAATTCCAATAGTTTCCAACAACAGCAACCACTAATTAGTTGTAAATCAATCAGAACCATAATAGATTGTTCTCCATAATGGATATAATACAGCTATAAAACAGGCATAAATTAATGGAAAACGGTTGCGTTGCCAACTCGGTGGTCTCAGATACCGAAAATTAAGAATCTTTTCGAAAAACTTTCTCAAGTTACGTGGCTTTTAAAACGTTAATTACTCGTATTGACAAAGAAAAAAGAACTATGGATGCTTACATGCTTCACGAAGTCTTGTCGATATAATAATAATAATAATATTCTTTATTGACATAAAATGGATACAATTATGTTATAGAATTCCCTGACACCCGCGCTAGTAAACACTGTGTTGCAGGTGTCAGTGTCTTCCCCTTATGTTGACTATAATTTTATATCAAATAGAATACTAGGTAATTAATTTAAAGAATAAATTGTTCACGAAGGTGCACTATGGTCTATAGTTTCATCCTAAAAGGAGACCCGAGTCGACAAGGGGAACAATACAATAACAGCCCGGATATTATTACTATAGCGATATTATTAAAGACAAGTTATGATAAAATCGCGCCTAAGCCCCTATAAACTATCGCGCTATTTACTGTCTATAAACAATAGTGACAGCGGTGGCCTATATAAGAACTGGTCACTACACAGTAGCATTGAAGTAGATGCGGCGAAATGAAACCCCGACACCGGGCGACCGGACGCGATCGTCGATATCGCATTAGAAAACCGTTGTAGGTAGCTAGGTACACACCTCGATGCATATTGGATACACCAGTTAAGTTCACAAGCACCCATCATGGCAGCTAATTTCTTCAAGTCGAGATCAACTCTAATAAAAATAGAGCGATCTTAATCTGCTCAGTTTTCTACTGGAACTGGCGAGACGACATCGTTAACTGAGGTGATGGAAGGAAAAGTATTATTAGTGTATTTATAGAACGATACTATATTCAGGTTCAGTAGAATTACTGCTATATGGTAAGTCTGTAATACTATAACGTTATTTGGTAAACCAAAAAACTAACTCAGACTAACAGTCAAATACAAAATTAACTAAATACGTAAGTTTTATCTAAGTTTAAAACTTACGTACATATTTAGTTAATTTAGTCTTAGCGGCGTCATAGAGTACAGGGCGTATCAGTGACTGCTTAAACCTACACTCACCACAACCAACTGCGTTAGCATACAGCACAGTAAGTTGTGAATGAATTTGAATAGCTTCAATTCAGCTTTCAGCCAGAGTCGTCTATATTCTGTAGGTGCATTCAAAACAAAAGCACAGGACGAACGGTACCCTACGTATACACTAACTTTAAATTAAGTAAATACGTGGAATATATTATCTCTCTTACTTTTGGTATGTGACGTAATGAAAACACTAATATAATTCACATTACCACAATTCGTATTTGTCATAACGAACACACGGTGACACACCAAATTAGGCTTCGACTTTACTTGCATAGACTCAAAATCTTTACTTCATTATTATTCAAGTAACGGAGGTGTACCTGTTTAGGCGTCCATACATAATTACTCTGAGAACCTAAATGACTTACAGCTGTAACCAATTGGCCCGACAGATGAAGAGATTATACCAATAAATTTTAGCTAATCGATCATTGTAACAATACATTGCTACCGCAGATGATTGGTTTACGCCCCGCAGGCTTATACATTGAAGATGTAGGTTTGGCTTTGTACGAAACGCCTTATATAGTATTATTGATTACATACTAGACTTGGATTTAAGTTTATAAACTTAGTTACGCTGTGATTTTATGGTACCTGTTATGACCTAACTTCCTCCATAAAGGTAAGTTAAGAGGCAGCAGAGAAAATCAGTGGACTAAAATAGGATTTATTCCAGTACAAGTTTGTTCTGACGTTAATTAGTTAGTTAGTTCATGAAGAGCAAGACGAGGTCCTCTTGACTAGCAGTTAGTTACACTAAGTTATCAAAGCACAATTAATGTATAATGTAATAAAAGCGGGCAAACATCAAATGTTTTTAAAATATTTTGCTATGAATAACTTTTATTCATACCAAAATATTTTAAGAATTAATAACGTTTTCTTTCTGAGTGAGGCTCTCCTGCTTATTAGCTATTTTAATTCAGAATTAGCTTTTTATTATAAAGCACGACTAATTTTATCATTTACAGTTTAGACAATTACAATTTTAATTTTTTCACTGTATTGAATTTTTGGATTTAGACGGACTTGTTGGCGCAGTGTTAGTGAGTGTCACTGTTGCGCATGAGGGCTCGAGTTGGCTTCCAGAGCTGCCAAGTGTTGTAAGATGTTTCTGTCAAACAATTTTCAATAGCAGCACGACGTCTCAATGTGTCCGATAGACTACAATAGGCTCGCCGTTATAATGCGTGACGTAAAATAGCAGCTGGAGAAACGTTACTATGTTTTATATTAGTGCTTATTAGCACTATATTCCGTTCCTTTTTATAAATGATGCAATGCTAATGTATTTTGTTCATTATAATCATTTACTTATTTAAATATTTTAAGATAAAAGTCACGACCCAATCAAACTATACATATTACTAGCTGTCCCGACAGACGATGTCCTGTACACATGAAAAATATAAAATAAAACAAATCTAAACCATTCTCGAATCCACTTGAATACACACAAAAAATTTCATCAAAATCGGTCCAGCCGTTTAGGAGAGTTTAGGAGGAGTTTAACAAACACACGCACAGAAGATTTATACATCGCTGGTCCAATATTACAAGGTTCTATGTTACATTTTTGAACAAATGAGTTAAGAATATTGCATGGTTCTATATGTCATTCCTTTTTGTTTAGACTAATATAGTAATAGATGGAAGCACTTACCACCTCACAATATTAAATCGCAAATAGTTTTAAGTAATTTTTTACGTTATTTTTACTGATATGCAAATTTTAAACCTCATTTCCCCAAAGTTAAAAAAAATAACAGAACCTTGTAATAGTGAGCCAGCGATATATAAAGATATCCACATAATATTTAAGATCGACGCATAGACGAAATAAAAAGATATTTTCTACCGAATAACTGACTAAACTCAATTTTGGAAAACGTGAAAATGTAGATCTGGCTATAGAAGGCAAACGATAAGAATTAATAGATCTATTTAGAATGGACAATGTTATGGTAACTTAACGTATATAACAGTAAATAATCTTACAAATCCCAATAGCAATTTATCTTATATAAAGATCTATAAATCAAATAAAAATAAAACGAGTTCATTAAATTAGATTACGTACGTTAACAGTCAATCATTATGACCGATGTCTTTCAAATTACTGGAATGTTAAAGCGATTAAATCTATAATAATGATTGGCATCAGATACTTTTAGTGGCAGTAGTTGACCGTTTATATCATCAGTAACGTTGATGATAGATAAATCCAGCCATAAGTAGATTACATAATGGTCATTATTCAATCTATTGTTGAATATACCACCTCTGTTATTCATTACGCTTATTCATTATGGATGTTATTGAATATCTTCGGGTTATCTCCTCGGAAGTTATCGTATGTTATTATCTTATCATCAATATCGATAACGAGCGAATGTTAATATACTTATGGTACAAAAGGCTATAAAATGACTTGCAATCAACACTAAAACATCGATATATGCATCTTTATAGTGGAAAATATATTAGAATTGCAAAGAAAATACAATAACCAATAAAACAATATATTTTAGTAATACATATATGCGCATTATATAATGCCTTTTACATTTATCTATAAAAAAATTAATAAAAATCCCTATTTAGTATGTTATATTATAGTTTATATGTAATGCACCAGTGATTGCAAAGAAGAAGAAGATCGTTGGTCTGCCACGCCAAGGTTTCGAGTTGTATCCCAAGGTAAGCACTTCTTACTTAAAGGAAAACATCGTGAAGTAACCTGCATATCTCAGAATTCTCCATAATGCGCCTGAACATGTCTGAAGTCTGTCAATCGGGGTCATGAAGCATGGTGGACATGGCCCGACTTTTCTCACACTCAGAACCGCCTGTGCCCGACAATGGGACAGTTTAATTTTATACAGGGGTGATATCAATATTATTATATGTTAAAATCTTTTGTTATCGGGTAAATTAGTCAAAATATTATTAGATAATTGTAAGGTGTCTTAGCAGCAGCGTGATCTCGTGGATTAAAGAGCTGCGCCTGAATGAAGGTAGTAGGCGAGCTTGCCATAATGTGGATATATGGATGTGACATATTTCTAACTAAGCCTCGCAGGAAAGAGACGTAATGTCATCAAGTTGAATATTTTACATTGCGTACAAATTAAGAGACACACAAAATATAACGTTTCCTGAATGTCAGCAACGTTGATGAAGCAACAGTACTTTTATTAAATACTTTCTAAACAATACACTAAATAATTGTCAACGATTATAGTCAAACAAGTTTCATATTTAGAATAGTAAGTAAAAGGTACAATAGTACAAAGCTTTCTCTTTACAATTGACACCGTAAACAATTATTATAAAACAGTTACAACTATTAATTTTACATAGACATACATTCAATAACACATATAGCATGTACAAAATATTTTAGCTTCAAGTCTATGTTTGAGTAACAGAAAATACCTAAAGGGTTAGGCTAGTGTTTGACTTACATTTCGCCAGATTTTAAATTCCCACGTATTAGTGGGCGACAGAGGCTAACCATCAATTAATTATCTTCGTATGTCAGACTTCTATTGACTTAAACCACACCCGTGATCCACCTCTTGCCCTTTGTATCCCGGGACCACTGGCATCCTTTCGGATTATTGCGCGATCCCAATCGTTGGACAATTCTAGAGTGCGTGCTGATGATGAGAATTAAAACATATCTAGGACAATGCTGGATGTTTACAAATAGGAAGTATACCTATGGCTGTAATCAACTTACAAATGCGGATTGGCAAACTTCATACATCTTTGAAAACATTATGAGCAGTTATCCGACATGCATATTTCTTCATCTATTTGCCGTTAAAACTAGTGATCATTATAATTTAAATTCGGAGGACCTCCCGTAGTAAAAATTACCCCCAGGCTATCACTGTTCTATTGAATATAGTTTCACAAAATCAATTATTGAGTTACATTATCAGTGCCAAGAACGGGTTTAACAATCACGTTTCAAAGCAAACGACGAGCAACTAATGACTTCATCTAGTAATAACTATTAGAGATAGATAGGTAATACTTCCTATTCATCCATTGTTACATATGAAACAATAGCATTTCAATTATATTTTTATATCAATACTTGTTTTCAATATACATTCTCTTCAAGAACACGTAATACCCACTTTTTATTATAAAACTACTTTAGTGGCCTTTGCAAATAATTTTATGTTGGTGCGTGGGTAGGATCGTATAACTAAATAAGCTAGACTTGTGTCTCGAGGTCAAAAATATATATTACTAGATGTGCCCGCGGTTTCACCCACGTTTATTATGATTACTGCGCCGGCGCCGGGGGTCATAGCGTGATATTATATAGCCTTCCTCGATAAATGGGCTATCCAACACTAAAAGATTTTTTCAATTCGAAACAGTAGTTCATGAGATTAGCACGTTCAACCTAACAAACAAACTCTTCAGCTTTATAATATGTATTAGGCGCATAGATTATAACTTTCGTCACACAATCTGAATGCCATATAAATCTATGTTGTAGGTACCTAGCTCTGTTATTAGAGACACGAGTATAATAATTATGAATACCTAATCAGGCCTTTTTATAAAACCAAGGTGATGAACGAGCCTACGGCCAGCTTTATGTTAGACGTTATCGTAGCTTATGGATGCTTGCAAAATCAGTGACTGGGGAATCTCTTTCCTTCACACGTGTGTTACCTTTAAAAATCTGCATAGACTCTGACACTGTGGCAAATAGGTACTTGATGAAATGTGGGTGCGTTAACTTAAGCTTAACTCTTCAATTATCAAATTTTCAGGCAACAAACGGCGTCCATCCGTTTGAAAAAAGGGCTTATAGTTTGCCTAGCTATTTTATTTTAAATAAGGTACTAACGATTACTACGATACGTACACCATACATACGTTTTAAAAATCCAAATAATAAAATCATTAATGTCCACATGTACATTTGTGTTTCGAGTAGGTACCTACGTGCGGTTTTCTACAAATTATGATACAGAATGATTGCAGCAAATTAATAATGCACGTCACATCGCAGAGCTCTGTTCCACTGGTGGTTACTGGTTACCTCTATTACCAGCGGCTGGTGACAACAACGAGCACCAACCGTGATGACACGGAAATGCGGGCCAACGTTTAGAAAGCAGTTTCTTTATTTGCGCGTACGCATGTGCACTAGTTGTATACTTTGTCAGATATGATATGGCTCGCTGCGATTTACTATTGGTAAGTTACGCATTGGTTTTTAAAAAGGAATACCGTCGGAATGCGTTGATACTAATAATAAATTTATGTCCTGCGATAGAAGTGTAATGTGGAAAAAGAGTCTGAAACGATTTACAACAGTAGATTGGTCCGTGAACTGTTGGCCAACGTTTCGCCAACATGACTTTACGTCAGTGAATGCTTAACCAACAGAATGTTTTGACCAATAACTTTTCACCCAAGGAACATTTGGCCCATGGACTGTTCCCCAACAGAACGGTACGTCAGTGAGTGTTTAACCAACAGAATTTGTCTTTTCTCCCATGAACTTGCCGCAAAAGTTAATTTTCAACCAGGAAATTTTACAAAAACATTCCTTCTCGAATATAATTGGATATCGTGAATTCGTGAGTAACAAAAAATATTGATAAACGAACGTCTTACATGTAGCCACAGACTAGTATACATTGGAAATTTTATCTATATATTATTTGGTAACTTTGTAGGTAACAATAGCATTTAAAAACAAACATATTTTTTTAACTATTATTAAATGTTTTTATTTACTTTTACCTGTTCTAAAAGTCCTTTGGATGAAAAGATAATGGTTTAAAGTTTAAAGATAATGTTGGACCAATCGACTGTTGGTAAATCATTTCAGACTCGTGGGAAACCATTCTATATAAAATAAAATCGCTGTAAATTTACTTGGCTACAAATATCTATACAAATAAATAAAATTGAAGGGTCTGTTTGTAATGTCAAAATAACAGCTTTTTATCTAATGCATATGAAAGTACATAAGGTACCTATAAAAAAACATCTGTTTTTTAAATTTTTGTCTGTCTGTCTGTTTGTTCCGGGTAATCTCCGAAACGGCTGAACCGATTTTGACGGGACTTTCACTGGCATATAGCTGATGTTATAAGGAGTAACATAGGCTACTTTGATTTTAGAAAAAAAATAGGGTTCCGCGGAGACAAACACTTTTTAGTTAAAATCTACGCGGACGAAGTCGCAGGTAACAGCTAGTTATACAATATATTTGACCCTTTCATCCAAACCAAAATTTACCATGGAATAGAACATAAATAAAATAAAAGTAGGGACATTATTTTAAAAATAATACCAGATAGGCATAAAAATTATAGTAAATTTATTAATTATCTAATTTTGAAAACATGTTAATTTGTAATCAATTTTGATTCGTCATAAAGTGTTTAAGACATATTGATTGTAAAGTTCTGATTACAATCAAAATATCTTAAACACTTTTACTTACGCTAAACGCTATAAGGGGCATATTCTTCAGAATATGCTCCAAATAGCCTGACGCTTCATATTCAAGAACGATTTGCAGACACACTTACAATATTTAATTTAGAGCAATATGTAAATCTACACGAATACGTTCTAAACATCCAGTTAGACTGTGATTTAATTTCTAATTATTAACTTTCTACACTAATAAACATCAATTACAACAGAAACATAGTTTAAAGGTGAGTATCGATAACTTTATTGATGGCTTCAACAACGCAGACTGCCCTTGGCTACATAAAAATGTACGGTTTCATTGTATAGGCAAGCCTGACAAGTGACGAGTTGGAAGAAATTCTACCTCGTTATGTAAACTAGACGGTTTGTAAAATCAATGAACTTAATACATAACAATAAAATCACGTTAGATCACGCCTATATATGTAACAGAAAGGATGTTTACATAAGCATAAAATCACATTACGAGAGGGGTTTCAAAACTATCTTGTAGCAATATTATTACATATAGTACTAATGCTTTAAATATGATGGTGCCGCCCCTGGTCTATATGTAATGGATATAGTAACAAACCTGTATCGCACATCATATATGTAGGAGATGAGCCTAGTGCCGTCTACAGATTACTATTAAAGTCAAAGACAAAAAAATTTATTTCCATAAAAATATGTAAACACTTCTTAAACACGTCTATTAACTAATATATTAATAATGATATAACCATAATTATCATCATAATCTCAGCCGAAAGACATCCACTTCTGGACATAGGCCTAGCTCAAGGTTTGCCACAAAAAATATAATAAAAAGATGTAAATAAAAATAAATAAAAATACAGCATTAAAATATCTGTACGAGTAGTAAAGCTCTCATGGGAAAATGCAGAGAAGAAACTCTCTGGCCACTCTTTTCAATCACCAAATATTTACAATAACTTTATTAAACTAAAACTCATTTTATTACTTCTTTTCTTATATGAGTAGCTGTGTGTAATTATCAAATTTAGAAATCCTTGCTGATCAACTCTGATCACCTCACATTTCTCTATCGGCACCGGAGGTTACACTTGTACCATAAGACTGCACGGCTGCATATTTTGTCTATTGCTATAGCATTAGTGCTTCGACGACTGCCTCCATAGGCACTTGTAGAAAATGTTACTTTGGTTTATAATATCCTAAAACTTCATAAGAATTTATTTGTTTAACTAAGGTATGTAAGGATAATTTTTAATTAAAAGACTGTACTAGTTCTACCCACGGCGTTTCATATACAATCAAACTTTCTGGCATATTCTTGTTCGCTGTATACGAGTATATCAAAAGAGATTAAAAAGAAAACTGTAACCTGCTGAGTCAGGTGTCAATTGCAGTCACGCAAAAATGCGCAAACAAATATTGTTTGCGCATGTATTCCTGGCGTGTATGGTACGCGTCAGTTCCAACAGTGTCTTGGGTGAGGGGCGGCGAATCTGTCTGGTCATTTTAGTTGGAGTTTACACGTTGTCTATAAGAATACTCTAAGATGCTACACATACGTGTAAACATTTTTAAATACCCTATAATGCGTAAGTCACTTTACAATAAATAAGTAAGTTTTATTATATAATACTTTTACGTTCCGTCCTAATTTTAAGATTTCATACGTTATCAGAAATTTACCCTGGTAATAATTTAAAGGGTTTTCCAACATCTCGGTCTGACTTTATCTAAAGCTTTATATGCCTAAGAGTTCTCAAGTAAGTTACTTTCATATTCGCACGATTATGTTAAATTGTAACAAAAAGTGTTCAATATAGTTTTTGCATACAGTGCTTAAGTAAATCCATTGGTGAAATACGACGTCGTAAGTTGTAACTATTCACTTACCTCGTCAGGTCTTTAATCACGTAGAAAATGAATTTCTAAACAGCTTGTCAAAAGACTATTAATCTTTATTTACTAAATCTTCTGACCTAAACAGGGGTCAAAACATTATTGAACAGACTTACTTTACTGTCAGTACAATCTATTAGCAGTTCGGAAATGTAATCGGAGAAAGTAACTAATTACCGCTGTAAAGCGAATAATGTAGTCAAGCAGACACGCAAGCGAAATATGACTGGCAAAGCTTTCATCTTTGTGTTGGATACGGACTGTAATGAGTGTGCACTGCACCAGAAATGAGGAATCGATTACACACCAATCGTTACAAACTAATATCGATGTTTCGAATCGATATTAAACGCAACACTTCACCGTTTAGCGGTTAGAAATCTATATTCAGAATTAGTAGCTATATACAGGAAAGAATATTATACACTTTTCCATTGTTGCAATGGTAATGACAGTGATTAAATGGTTAAGATCTGTAATCGGTCTCAACTCGGCTGCAACTCGTTTCGCGTCTTAATGACGTGATTGGTACGTTATGAAAAAACAGTAGATTTAAATATAGGTATGTAGATAAAAATACATGCTTCCTAAATTTTTATAAAATTTGCGCCAACGTAAGAAATATCATATTATTAGTTTAATTGTTAATATATTGTGAAATGTATATTCTTTTTGTCATATTGAAAGGCGATTGAAGAGCTTACATCACAGCGAAACGGATAGATATCGTGCATTGTACCTACTTAGCATGAAATAACAATTGCGATATTAGCAGACAAAGATTGACATCTGATTAGATGGAAGAGCTATCTCAAATCTGCAATAGACTATTAAAACGTTGCGCAAATTGAACATTACGTTTTAATGGAAATTCTTCCATCTTCACAGAGCTTCTGGTATCGATGTAACGCGAAATTTGTTGATGTAATCGAAATAAGGTAAAAAAGCGATTGGACTAGAACGAACGAATGACGCAAGCCGAATGGATGATGGTATGTCACAAACACCAGTAGGTATATTTTACGTACGTCGGCTTATCGTGACAGAATGGTAAGCAGTCGCATATTTATTGAAACTGCTTTCCTGGCTCTAGTTTTTCTGCGATCAGATTAACGTTTTTGCAGCGCTTAACTACGCAATGGTAAGTTGAAACAGTTTATGCAGCAATTACGAGAAAGGCAAGTTCCTTTATAAAAATGCGAAAATGAAATACATACTTTGTATACGGCGAGTATAAAAGTACATGAGATAATGTATCTGATTAGCTTACCCGTGCAATGTTCTCGCTAAGTGCACCACTACACATTATCTATAATATGACATTACAACACGCACCGTATTCCTCACTTTCTTTTTTTGAAACAAGACTCTTTTCATCGTACTTCTTTCACGATACACTATTAATAAACATTTTATGGATTAACAGTTCAAAAAAGGAACAATGGTAAGCGTGGAGGTCGCGCGCCAGCAAATATTTCGCAAGTCTGAAACCAACTGACAGAACTGAACACTGAATATTGCCAACTAGGTAGATAGGTTTTGCCTCCAACACGCGATCGGTGGTTACGTACTTTATACAATACTAATATCGAGTGTACACGAAACAATGTCTTAAATCTATGATGACTGCACGGTCTAAGCCGCTATACGCTTTATATTTGGGTATTTTTTGGCAGATTTGGAATCAAAATCCAAAATCATAGTTATTACCTAAGACTGTGTTAATAATACATAAACGTCTTCGCTATTTATTAGAATTAAAATATTAAACATTTTAAAACTCGTATTTTATTGAAATAATTTCATACATATTTGAAGATTTTAAACTAGAAATGTCACTGAAACCGTGTCGGACTGCAGTCCGCGGTATCGAGACACGAGCACCAACTATGGTAGTGAGGGGAATGTTCACGCGAGCGAGTCGTCGGCGGCACCGTGGCACCTGGCACCGACAACAGCCCAACATGCGACCTTAGACGATATAAAAAAAATCGTTTTATCTTTATTATAGTTTCAAACTTGATGAATACCGCATTTCTTTTTGCTTTATTATCGACAGAACAAAATGAATTCAATAATAGAAAATAAATACAGATGTTTATCTTAAATTGATGCGAGGAAAAGTCAATTGAATCTAAATAAAATTGTTAGGCGTTGCGAAATTGGAGGTTGAATTAATATTCTAGATGAAAATATCGTTGCACAAGACAAGTTTAAACACTATCATAATTATTATAACAATGATACAAGAGTTGGCATTAAAAAGCGATTATTTCTTCAATTTAAAGTTGTACAATAAATCATCGTGTCAATAGCTTACAAGTTTCTTTATAAATACAGGCAGGCTCCGAAATAAGTGGCTCCTTGCAACACAGCAACAGCTGCGCGTGGCAGATGCTTCGAGTTCTTTATACAGCCTCATGCATCCTTATGTAAATGAGTTATTTACTCAGAACAAGCGTACAGTACGTACATGGCTACATACGAACGCATCGCACAGGTGGAAGCGTGGGATTAAAAAGTTGATATTACTGCATTTAATAAATACACCAGAGGCGTATTTCGCGCAAATTAAATTGTGTCAGCTGCTTGGCCCACATCGCATTGTCTCGCCGTGGGATCAAGATACTATTATTGTTCATCGGCAAACTGTTGGTAAAATAGAAAATTGTGAACAATGGCGTGTTATTTTTTTACTTCCCGCGCCTAAGCACTCGGAACAACCCGAAGAATAACGTTTTACGTACGTAAGAGCATGCGACTAAGTATGATATGCAATTTTAGTTCAGCTTACACTTTCACGACGCAAACTGCTGCAGAATATACAACAATAATTTCTAATTAAAATGTTACAAAACGTTTTCGTGTATAGACCGAAGTTACAATAATTGTAAATCTAAAGTTTCACTCCGCTTTCGTGTCCCCACGTGGTTACATCCGCGTATGCATAACAGATAACGCATAATATATATATACCTGCGGGAACAGGAGATCCTAACGCTCATACCTGATTGTATGGATAACTTCATATTTTATTCTTATCTCAACAAGCGGACATTGTATATCTGCAATAATTCTACATAAACATAGGCAGTAAAGGTACGTCATGGCGAAATCTTACGGAATCTGGCAGTTAAGGTGGAGACGCACATAGCTCGTTTCATTAAAAACAAGTTTTATGTAGGCATTTCATTCAAATATTCAAGTTGCATATTTGGTAAGCATATGAGTTCGTAGTTACAACATACATTACTTTGATGTGTTTAATGTAGCGAGTCAGCCTCTTACTTGTTTTGAAGGTAGCGCATACAAATACCTACATCAAATATTTTATATCAGCAAGCATGTAATATGAGTCTATATGTTTTTATATAAAGAATGAGTTAGCAAGATTTGGCGAACGTTTCAATATCTTGACTACGAACTCAATCAATTGATCAACATACAGGGATGAATATCCCTTATATTGATCAATTGATTGAGTTGTCGTAGGTTCACAGTCATAATAAACTAATTGATCAGTTGATACACTAGCTATATAGTTGATATTCAGTAGCAGCGGCACACCGGGCGGCGGTTAAAAAAACACGATATATTTTAGATCACCGCCAATAAAAAACTTGTTATGTAAAAAAAGATGGCGAATTTAACGTTTGATCTAGTCTAGATGACAGATAAACAATTGACAGTTTTAAGTTATAATTATTAAGAAAATACTAACGTGGCCCTTAACCCTTACTCCTGTCATTATTATGATACTAACTTGATATGACTTACGACGTTACCCCGGTTCCACACAAATTCCAGCAACCCAGAGTCAGATTGGTTGTCAGTTTTTAGGTTTCTCGACGCCTACAACGAAAGTTTGAACACGTGCATGCGACCAAAATCTTAGTACTTACTTATGTTCCTAAAATCAAAACCTTGCTAGTTTAATTACTGATTTTATCTGCGTGGGTAGATCTAATTATGTTTGCATTAGCTACCTACAATTATTAAATTACATTGTTACGATTGTGTTTCAAGATAATTGAATATTCAGTTTAGGCTTTGAGCATAATTATATAAAATTGAAAACAGGCTAAAGAATTTGTTACAGGAAGTAATTTGTCGAATTTGAGTGGTTTTTATTATCTTTTGTTAGAACTAATGCCTTTACACAAATTGTAATAACCACCCTATGTAGTTTTCATTAATTGATGCTTCCATCTAAGCTAGTGTATGGACATAGTGTGTTAACTTAAGTACATTAACAAAAATATGTAATGTAAAACCTAGTTTAATTATTATTATACTACGTACTATATAGAAACTGGAAATATAAAACCTAGACTAATTAAACTCACACTATTTTCTACTTCAAAATGATAAAGAACAGCTGTAAAAACACGACACCAAAAGAATTAAGAAGAAAATCAACATTGAGTTAAACGCACGTTTATAAATGCAACTCAATCTATTGATAATACTGGCCTATAATTAACAAATGTATTAAATACACCTTTCTAGTCAAACCAGATTCGGTATCATCACATTGACATTACTATTAGTGAGGTCCACTCCCGCGATGCAGTCGATACAAAAAATTAGTATTGTATTGTATTGTAGATATATATCTAATAATAATTAGTTTTAAGGTTTAATAAATAATTGTTAACGAGCGCATCTCGCCAACAAGCTGTGTAGCTTGGCGAGGAAATTTATATGTTGTACTATTATTATTACAAGTGAATAAACGACTTAAAAAAAACATGGAATTGTTTGGATACACAACCAATGCACAATATTTACACTATAATGTGATATTAATTTTATAATAAACAGCATTGTTAATCAATAACAAACTTTATTTATGTTTATCGAAACAAATACAATAACAACCGAAATATGCTTTGTATAACTACCTATATAAGTTTTTAAATTCGATCGTAAGACGAATTACGCGACTTAAAATGTTTTAATTGAAAATTTACTTTTGAGAAGTCCTTTGCTAAACAAAGTTAGACGAGCCCATTCATTTGGATTGTGAGTTTCAGCAATAGCAACAGACAATATCTCGGCTATATCAAACTGTTAAAACTATAACATCGCTGAGAGAAGAAAAGTGAGATACAATAATGCCGTGAATAATGGCAGGGCTCGAACAAGAATTGTGGAGAAAAAGAAGTCTTTTTACAAATAAGCAGACTGTAAGTCTCACTTCTCTGACCAATCAAGAAAGATGGAATTTAAGTTCGCTTCGATTCTAAAATATGTCTTTTGTTTTTATACTTTGCGTATGCGACACGGCACACCCCTTCTGCAATTGTGTGGTAAAAGGCGGTAGAAGGCCAGAGCCGAGGAGTGTGAAAGGATGTTATTTAACGATGTGTACAAGGGTTGTGGAAAATATTTCTCTACAGCGCCAATTCATGTGATATTGGAAACTATAATAACATCCATTCCAGGCTAATTCTGGGTTAGATGTGAATATGATGTATTACAAACTGTATTTTTTCCGCGGTTTCAGTCATGTAAATGTAGGTTAGGTTAGTAACAACACTTGTTCCTGGATGAAAGGTACTCTATGTCCTTTTCTGTTCCCCTGACGACGTGTATGCGAAATTTCACGTTAGCCGGTCGCGTAGCTAAGCAGCTAAGGCGTGAAAGTGTAACAAACAAACCAACTCACATTCGCATTTGGATTACAATTACATAAAGAGTGTCTGTCATCACTTGAATTTTATATGGCAGTACCTACACTACACACAGCACACAATGCTGTAAGAGATTCATTAAATAAATATAAATACTTAGCCCCGATTTCTGAAAGACAGATGAACATGAATAATTTGTTAACAAGCTGCCAAACGCATGTCAACTGCTGTGATTGGTTAAAAACTTGCAACAGCTAATCAAGGGAATTGACATTAAGCTTGAAATTGACACCTATTAATAAGCCTTTAAAAACCGAGTGTTAATAGAACAATTATTTTTTAAGAGTCACGCTGATATCGATAGAACATCTGCTGCCAAATTGGACCTATATAATTATTGAGGTCATATTAACACATGTTCTAATGTGCGATCGGCTGAGTCATCCAATAGAATTAAGGCACTAATCAACAACAATACTGCTATTGCTTATAATCTGTGTATTAACATATTTTTTGTTTTTTAAGGACAACTCTTGCACTAGGAATAATTCCTAAGTCGCGGGGGACTTTACAAACATTCAAACAACTGAAACAAAGAACACCCAGACTCGGAACAACCATTTGTAGATTACATAAATGTTTAACCCGTGTGGGATTTTAACCCACAACACTCGGTGCAGAGGCAACGGCGAGGCGACCATTTAAACCACTACGCCATCCGTGCAGTCTCAATATACGATGTTATTATCCTTGTTTTGATAGAGCCGATCTCAACATTGAAACAGTAAGGTAGGCTACGCCATAATGCGTCCCTGGAGTAGTTTACTGAGCGGTTTATTCCCAAGTCGCCAATTATGTGTCACATAATAAGGAACGAGCCTATTGCTGTCTACGGAACACATTTCGTAATACTATGCTGTTACGATTCAAACTTTCTAGCAAAAATATCTAATAACTCAATGATGGTGCAAATTATCGGGCTCGCCAGGAACAGTACCATTGTCTTGCAGGCAACCGTTTTAAGAGTGGTTTCACACTTACGGTACCACTGTTAGAGACTTGCATACCTAGCTATCCCATTCGTTCCTTTTATTTACACCTTTACCTCCTTTTTCCTATAAGTGGCATCACGCGAGCAAAGCTAAGTGTATATACTATAAGCGACCATAGACTACGATAGCTGCCTTGACGATTAGGCAAAATGTATGTTTGTTTGCCAGATCTTTTTTAAAAGAATACTCTGTTCTCAATCAGCAAATTGTCATTGGCCAACTAGGCGTTGCCAATTATTTTAAGTAACCTATGTCCTTTCTGATGCGGCACATCGTAACAGCAGCAATAGCCTAGAGGAAATCTTTGAACTGCCATGCCCGGATTTGAGTTCGAGACTACGATATTATAGTAACGTAGCTTTGGTTTTAGTTTAATCGCAATCTACCAAACTGTTACTTGCATCAATATACCTACGTTAATTTTACACGATGTACTATCGACTCCAGCGACGGATGATCACTCCTAAGGTTAAAATCGCATAGCAGGCGAACACTTGGTACCCGTACCCGTGACACGCCCCTTTTTTCAGTTGAGTTTGTATCGCCGGAGTTGGCGATACAAACTCAACTGGTCAACATGTGCAAGCGAAAATTTTCCTGAAATGGTCATCCGTCGCTGAAGCCTATAAACACACTGACTTAAATTATATTATAAAAGCCTTTGTCGTTAGGCACAGCGATTAAATAGTCAATTCCAATTAGTTGTCAACAATATCTCTAATAAGCAGTGACACGTAAAATTAATGTTTAAAGGAGACGACACACCTAAATTTATTTGACCAAAAGTTAATTTTGAGTAAGAAATAAAATAGAAAATTTTACTGCTTACAATAAGTTGATGTTGAGTTTCTAAAAAAATTATTTTGAAAATGGAGGAGTCTTGATGCCCATAAACCTTGCCCGCTCTTAAGCAAAACTCCTGTTTCTTGCTATGTATCCATACTAATTTTACAGATACAGTTTTGCCTGCTTGTCTCATTTTCACGACAGTTCAACCAATTACGGATAAAATTTGGCACCTATGGACATAGGTAGCTTACTTTTCGAAAACAAGTCCGAATTACGTCTAGTAGCTATAAATCTGAAAAACACTGTAACTGTAGGACTTTTTAATATAACGATAAAATCTTTTAAATTATATCGAAGAATTGAAATACACAAAATTAATTTAAACTACATAGATAAGATAATGCAATGGCAGCAATTAATTACTTGAAAGTATAATGCTGTGCACTTAAGATTCATATTAACGTTATGTAAACTGACACCACCTTCAAGATTAAATAAACAACGCATATTTGATTAAGCCAGTGTAAGTTACAGATGAGTTGTTGATGCAAATTATGAGAAGTTTATTTGTTGAATCAACATCATAGGCATGAATATGATACTAATTAGACTAAGTTTACACTTCATGTAAATCATCATTAACAAAATATTAATTACCAGCTGTAACCTTACAAACCGCAGTGGCACATGGGGGCTAGACACAATAGGTATTCGAAGCCCAGTCTTAGAATACCAGTCATTTATCAATCAGTCAAGACAGATTAACACAGCTCTCTCTCTTTGTGTTAAGGAGAGATAGATAACTGCAAAGAATATGTCCATCATTTTCCAGCCTAAAAACTATATAAAAATTATTGTCTATCCATGTGTGAAGACGAAATCCACAAACACTCTTACACAATACAATTAATATTAACCTATTGAGCGCCATGGTCTTGTATAGAAGACAAACGTTTCCGTGCCCTCCACACCATGTCTTTATTAGAAGACAATGTCTAATCGTAACATTTATTAATAAAAATACATTTTTGTGTGTAATTTTACTATTGCTTAATGGCCTACTCTTACATTTTTATTTCAATAGAGGCCTTTGTTTATTTTAAAAACAGCAAAATTAAAGTAGCCAGAATTTTTCAACTGCTATAGATTTATAGCTTGGCCACGCTCGAGTCAATGTCCTGCTTGAGCGGTGCATCGCCCTGAACTCATTGAGGTTGTGGGAGAAGACCTCTCGCTGCCGGCCGTGATCAAAGCCATGGTCGACAGCGAGAGGAAGTGGGCAGCGGTCGCACCCTTCGGATCCGTGAAGAAAATATCCTTGCGGATCCGAGCCGTCGCCGGCGAACCAGGCGGCCCCTAATGCCGCCATAATGAAGGCCGCGGGCGGGAGAACGGGGATCTCCCAGCCAGCCATTGAGTTGGTCCGACGCCCTCTGTAGTGCCGGGCCGTCGCCCAGGAGTCGTAGTCTGCAGGGTGGATCGCTGAGGTAGTCTCTTTTCTAGCGGCCCATCCACTATACAAGGCAGCGAGTTCGCACACCGTGGGGTTTTGGTCCGTAGGCCCGAAGTACGGGAGAGCCGGACACAATCCTCTCGCCTCCCCTTGTGGCGAGGGAGTATGCAGCAGGAGCATTTCCACAAGTAAAAAGGAAACAAAAAATGGAGGACACATCGCGTTCGCCATAGATTGGCGCTCAAAAGGTTAAGTAAGGATTATGATTTTGATAAGAAGGTAATTGGTCTAAAGATTCAAGTGTTGTAAATATGTACTTTACTAACTGTTGCCCCTGCATATATTCACTTTATTTTAGTAGCCTATGTCTTAGCATAGCTTTGTCATATTAAACTATGTCTATATTAAGTTGCCTCAAAAGGGATTGTTACTTTCACATTTATAATTTTAGTATGGATATGGATTTTCAGCCTGTATTACACTGCACTTCCTTCTATTTTTCATGCCCTCATTTCAGCTAGTTTATAATTATGATTATAAATGGAAAACATATATATTTGTTCAGGTAGAAGAAAAACGCCAACACCCTATCTAGATATATTCCAACTATCTCCATGAGAGCTCAGAACAAAACTGTCTCATTCATCCAATTACATCAGTGTGAATATGAGTACTACTGCCAACTGTGAAGACCTCAATTTAATTCCTCAATAGGGCAAAGTTTTATTAGGCTAGCCTGCAGAGAGGCACTCAAGAGTAGTATGGAATTTAGAATTTTATCTGATAGTGAGCAATCAGCTTGCCACTATTACTTGGGATGTTAATATAAATTATGTAATCAATGTCATTTAAATGTATCTTATTTTACGCTAGCTTTTGCGCGCGGCTCCGCCCACATGGTACCTACATCAATAAAAAATAGCCTATGTCCTTCCCCAGGTTTTAAATTATCTCTGTACCAAATCTCATCCATATCAGTCAAGTGGTTTAGCCGTGAAAAGGTAACACAAACAGAGTTACTTTCCAATTTATAATATAAGTAAGGATTATAGATATATCACCAAATACAGAAACATTACTTAAAGAAATAGTAAATAAATTATCATATTTCATCAGATCAATAAGGCTATGTTGTATTAGCCATACATAACTACAGCAACTTTTGCTGTCAACAATGTAGTTAATACATAACAAAAATATGACTGCAATAATTCACCTTTAAGCTTGGCCTTCACATAGGATTTGTAATATGTTTAAGTTGTTAATGCAAAATTGATGTTGCTTTGTATAAAATGTAATATATTTTTGTATTCTATTGTGTTTTACTGTTAAGGAGTTTTAGTATCAATCCTAAATGTACCCCGGTGTATGGCTATAGATTTCCTTCACCATACACATAACTGGCAATGTAGATGCTTACCTCTTACCCTTTAGACATACATAGAAGTGTGTTTTTTGCATGTGGCTATTCTAAAGGATATTGCTAATATTCTACATATAAGTTTTGAGAAATACCTAATAGATATAAATATTTTTTAAATGCACTTTATTCATTTAAGGACAACCAACAAGGCATACACTAAAACATTGTAATGATAGTAACACAGAAATCCAATATATAGTACTGCCTTAATTAAAGGCTGCCACAACTTTACAAAAAAAATACTTATAATCTATGCTTCTGTGTAAAAACACAAATAAATTATGAAAAAGAGATATGACTAATTACATTCAATAAACGTGCAAACAAATAATGGCATTAAAACAACAAAACTTATGTCAAATTAAAAGAAACTGATACATAATGCTTACAAATAAATAATATTAAATATAAAAATATTGATTATAAATTATTATAATACTTCAAATATAGAGATAACACATTGATTGTACTTTGAAATCAGCCAAGAAATTTAATAAATTACAAAATAAATTACTTACTCTCCGCTAAAAATCATGATAAGATAAGTGACTCTATCTTTGTACCTTTTTTTGTTATTTTTGTATATTTTGTTTTTAACATGCATAGTTCTCTTATTCTTATTCTTGTGTTATATTAGCAACCGTGTTTAGATTATAACTTTATTTTGTTAACATTTAAATAACTCATGTGGTGTTTACCTATAAGTAATTGTTACACAATGTTATTTTCTATAAGTTTGTATTAAGTGTAAGTATTTGTGTATACAATTATTGGTGAACCAAATAAATAAAATAAAAAATAAAAAACATTACAAATGTTATCAGAAACTTTGACTTCTCATTTATTTACATTTTGTTACCTGTGAGCTGTAAGTTCCTCTCGCAACATGGCAGCTAAAAGCTTACTTGACAATGGGACAAATGTAGAATAAAACAATCAAAATTGTATACAAAATGTACAAAAATAAAATGTCTTTAACCTATAAATTTCTGGAATGCCAGACAACATTAAAATACGATCAACTCTGACTACTGCCACTTAAGAGGTTGAAGCAGTTCTATGTAAATAATTACCTTACTTCAGAGGACAAGTTGGAGCTCTATTAAGAGCTACAGTTGCTGATGCTGAATGAACCAGTATACACATAAAATAACAGTAGAATTTAAAGGCATGCTGGTCAGTCTGCATCCTTTTGAGATAAAATGAAATTGTATGTCAGACCTTCATGCATTAGAAGGTAAATATGAATACAGAACAAGCAAAGGTTAAACATACATACTTATCATCACAAAGTAAGTGTGCAATGTTCACAAATAAAGAATGCATGCAAAAACCAACTAAGATAATATTCACAACATATTCTAAGATAAACAATGATTTTTATTCAAGGTAAATTGCAAGAAAATTTATGTTTCAGGCACTATAGGATTTCCTTGAAAATATGAATTTCCTGATATAAGAGATTAAATACACATAAAATAGATGATAATAACTTCTTGTTCTTCTTGTAACCAGCTTGATATAAAGAGGCGATTTATATGAAAATATAAATTTTTGTATTCAAGGATGACAACAGATTATTTAAAAGGATAGAGAAAATATGTATTGAAACTTAATATAAACTAAGAAATACGGTACAAAGCAACGTTTCCACAATAAAAAAGTAATTTATAAACTCTTTGGGGGGTAAGTAACACTTTTAGTTTGAAGCAGTGTAACCTAACTTGTTTAAACTTACCAATACAATCATCTTTGTTTCATGTAAGTTAGACGAATTCCAAGGTTAATTTAGTTCTAAATTACTTGGCGTAGTATATTACTCAAGCTCAGCTCATATTAAAGTTAAAGATATTATTTTCAATGACTATTAGTTACCTCGATACAAGGCTAATGGTGACAATGTATAGAGAAATTAATAAAAGCTTGAATTAGTATGCCTACTACGTAAAGGTAAAAGTGTAGCAACAATAATTATTACTCACCACATTATTGTAGTTGAAGGCTGTAGCTCCAGGCTCGAAGTATTCTCTATTTATTTTATCCCCCATTATGACGAATATCACTAACTTTTCAAAGTTTTATATACACACACAACCATCGCGAACATCAGCATGTCTTAATATTATAATAATCAAAACATTTTAGATTATTTTGAGTAAATCCATTGACCGTTATGAGCGTCCGAACAAGCATCATTTAATTGATTCTAAAATTACCTTAATAAATAATAGCTATAGGAATTAATGCATATAATAGGCTAAATGGAATGTTATTTAAATTACATAGGCAATGATTTAAAAATATCGCTTAGTTTTTACACGTACAATTATTTTACTTTACTTGACAATTTACCTTGACACATAAAAATGTCAAAGTCGCCATGTTTACTACCATAGATAATACACTACTACCACAGATTATAAAGTTATTTCCAAAGTTGGTAATAATTACTTGTATTTTAGTCTCACTTATCTAAATCGATTTAATAGATAGAATTCTATTACTAATTAATATTTATGATTATTTCGTTGTGAGTTGTGACTGATTATAATTTACGACGAACGATATTCCCGGATGCGGTGGATAACAAGATTATCTTTGTTTTTAGGCCTCTTTCAGTAATTATTTTTGTATGTCCATTCGTACTTATTTGTCTCTAAGGAACCAAATATTCAATCGCGGTCTAAGATTTCAACGCATTTACTATTAACATTTATTAAAAAGCTAAAATCGAATAATTCGATTTATTTGAAGGTTCATATTCTTATTAATAACTTATAGCCTACCTTATTTAAATGCACTACAATATTTTTATATCTAGAATAAAGAATAAAGATTTTAATAAAAATACCTAAAAATCACCTTGTTTATGCATTGCATTTTTTTTAAGGCTCCGTGCCGTCTTTCGAAGGGTGCCAACAGGATCCTATTACAAAGCCTTCGCTATCCGTGCGTCCGTCTTATTACTTTACTCTTTGTTCCGTCTGTCGGCGGCAAAGAGTAAAGTAATACATAGTCAGCGGTCGGGATGTTCCGATACCCACAAGGTATCGATAGCTACTCATATAAGTAATACTCAAATCATTTTTCGATACTACTCGTATGAGTACTCCTAAAGTATCGATACTTACTCATATCGATATAGATTTTTTTGTGAGACTTAAATAATAGGAAAATATGTAGGGAGTTGTTGATATTATATATATTTTTAACATACACATAATAACACCACACATTTAATAAAAAAGATAGATTTGGTAGCGCCGTGGTAACATTTGAAACCAAACACAAGCAACAATGACATAAAATTAAATTACTCGATAACAATTAACAAAAAAGTGTTGCTGAAATGCTAACAATAATAACAGTGTGGCGACGGCGAATCTCTCGACATGAGCGAGAGAGAGAGGAGAGAGGTCTCTGACTCATTAGGATGAGTTCAGAAATAAAATTGTAAAGTAACATTCGTTCAGTTTGATTCGATTCGATACCAAGTACTTCTGTTTCGATACCGAGTAAGTATCGCAAGATTGATTCGATGCTAAAAGTAGTTGGTATCAAATCAAAAGTGTCGAGTACTTACTCGTATTTACTAGTATCGGAACGACCCTAGTCAGCGGGCTATATCTCAACCAGAATAGGTACATATCTTATGTGGGGGCCAGTCAGTGCAGACCGGCGACACTTCGACCCAGTGGGATCTTTTGTGTCGACACTCTCCCAATAACGACTGCCATAGATGTTCATGGCAGGCGGGACCAACAGCTTGACGTGCTTTCCGAGGCACGGAGCCGGCGATAATTGTTAACCAATACGCACATAATTTCGGAGTCATATATCTTCCGAAAATCAGAGATGCGTGACGTGGGTTCGAACCCGAGACCCTCTGCATTGCAGTCTGTTGGTCTCCCCACTGAGCTACCGCTGCTCGAATAGGTACATAAGAAGAGTTAAAAATTTCACAGATTGTGTATTTCTACTGCCGCTATAGCAACAAATAATACAAACCAAGACAGCGAATTTCGAAATGGCTGCGATGCAATAAGCGCCGCTTTTTTATGCTGGCTTTGGTCAGCGACCAGGGTGTTCAGTCTTATTAAAAAAAAATAAAAAACGATTTACCAAAATTAAAAAATGTACATATTGCTTTAGCGCCCTTCTTGTTTCTTTTACAAATGTATTTAAAAAGTACAGTGTTATATCCTGTGCAATGGTATGGAAACCTTATGCGCGAGTCCAATTCGCACATGGCCGGTATTTTGTTTAATCATAAATAATATATCCAATGGCTTTTAATAGTTATTAAAATTGTGTTCAAAAGCATGATATAAGAACGTAGGCTTAGTAATATGATGAATATGGTCCCGTTGACAAGCTTTGAGTACGAAACACAAACAAGAAATGTTGAAATTGATAATATTGTAGCCATTTTCAACATTTAAATTACCATTTCTTTTTAACACAAACATTCATTTAAATCGAAGTAAGTCAGAGGACATCTCGTCTTCTTTATAATATCAGCCACTGCCGGGCACAGGTCTCTTCTCAGTGCGATAAGGGTGCTTCCACGCTGATGGATCGACAGACTACATATCTTCAAAAACGTTATGGAGCACTCTCAGACATGCAGGTTTCCTCACGATGTTTTCCTTCACCGTTAAAACAAATGATGATTAACTATTTGATACGCACATAACTTCTAAAAGTCAGAGATGCGGGCCTTGGGATCGAACTCGAGACCTCTGCGTAGCAGTCCAACGGTCTCCCATTAGACCAGCGCTGCTGTTTTGTGATATTTGTTTATTTAAAATCCTGTAATATTGGATTACAAAGTTGGCATTCGAAGACGATGTAAGAAAAACAAAACTAACAGTTAGTTTTGATTTTCTTATATCGTAATTTTGAAATAAAATTAAAATACAATAATGTCAATTTACCTTTTATTATATTTGTGTATTTATCTGTACATAATTTATATAATATAAATATAGATATACCCATATTTATTACTATTTACCATTAGGTTAGGTTAGTCCTTCGCCTGCAATTTTTTTGTTTTAGTGAACCTTCAGTAAAATGAATTTAAAAGAAATAAGTATATATTGATACTACATTTTTGGATCAGTGTTTAAAAGTCAAGTTTTCAAGTCAACTCACTATTGACATATTATGTGTGCATAATATTGTAATTGGATTAAATTGTAATTACAGACGTATACAACATATATACATATATTAAGCTATTATAATTCTTACATAATATATTATTGTTTCATTTTTATTTTAACAAGTTTATTACGTAACCTATCACCGAATTTAGCTTATCCAATAATTGTGCCCATATATTATATCAAAATCATGATTCAGTTTTCTTAACAGAATATTTGTCTAAATATTTCTGTATGTTGTCTGTGCCCATTTTCTCGGCAATCATTTTGAGAGACATAGCGAATACTTCGTGAGCGATGTCTTTATCTCTAGCTAAAGCAGATTCTTCGCAGTAGAAACAATTGTTGAAGTATAGGCCGGTGACGCCTTCCAGCTCTGCTGCAGTTGCCGCGTAGATACTTGTTGCTGCTGCTTGTTGCTGTAACAGAATAAATCATAGGTAAAGGATCTGGACGCACGACAAAGTTGGGCTTGAAAGTATCCAGGATACTTTAGTACGTACGGTATTATTGACTATCTTGGGTAGCGGACCGGTAAGAAATGCAACTGCCACGCATGAGGTTTAATTCCTCAAGTCGGACAAAGTGATATTTGGTTTTTCTGTCAAAGAATTCTATGTAACAGTACGGAGTCTGAAACTGTGACCGATAGACGGCGATACACCTTCAAGAATGTATGTATATATTACCTTTTAAATAAATTTTACAAACATGACAATATCTGCTTGGAGTGCTTGGTATCATGGCACAAATTTATTGTGGCCGATCTTGATGTCTAATGCTCGAAGTGTTATTTTTCTGTTAAAATATGCAGTAGGTGCACGGACTGCACGGAGTTGGGCAATAGGCCCTGGAGATGGCGATAGGCTCGCATTTCACGTGAGACTTACTTAAAGGGTAGGTATCTACTTTCGCTAGTTATCTTTTACGTAAGTCTTATACCTGTAATACCTCATGCTATGCCTTCCATACATTTCCGATTTCAAAACTTCATTGGCTTAGTAATTCGATTTTAATGCTTAACACATATCACTCATACATTTCCCATCCAAAGTCGCCTTATATACCTTATTGTCGTTTTTGTCTTCTTTTCTTGTCAATTTTAGCTACTGTGTATATAATTATTATAAAGCTACTTACTAGAGATTTAGTAAAAGGTCTCACAACATAGAATGCCAGTCTGAACAACCACCAAGACTTGCTGAGGTTGGTGTAAACCATGTTGCCTGGATGTAGAGAATTGACATAAATGCCTTTGTGCCGCCATTCTTCGCTTAGGATCTGAAATTAATACATGTAATTTTGTAGTTATTAGAGTAAAACAATAAAACCGCCAGATCTAGCATACTAGCCGTATATAATGTGGAAGGTGTACACTTTGTTTCATACGCACCATTGCACAGATTATGTTTTTTATAGGGCAAATGGATCAGCTTGAGTTTTGCCGTGTCACGGGGGACTTAACAAACAAAAATTGGTAGACAGAAAGTACACTGCCACTAAGAGCAATCATTTTGTGGATCACACAAATTGTCCTGTGTGGGATTTGAACCGACAACGCTCCAAGTGTTTTTTACTTGCCTACTGCTTTTTGTTTCCACATGGACAAAACCCGAAAGGTATTTAATATAAAGTAATGTAGAGAATACTAGGTAAGTACAGTCATTCGTAAAAATAAGTATGTTTTTTCATTCATACCTTTGCAGTGATCACATTGAATAATTTGGAATTATTATAGGCCATCATCGAACTGTAGGAGTCTTTCGTCGGTGCTAAGTATTGTTGAGCGAACAAATTCTTAAGACTGGCAAACCTGGAAATAATACAAAAAATTATATATACCTAGTCTTGCGATAAATATTGTTACAAGAATCTTTTTTTTTATTGCATATTTAACATTTATTACTGTAATGTGTTAGTCTATACATTAATAAAATGACATTAAAAATACATATATGAAGCTCATTCAAAATTATCTCCATTCGCAAACAGTCCTTTCATTGAGGCCAGTTATCAGTAGAAACATGCAATCTCTCCATGAGAAAATTCTCTACTGGATTGCAATATTGATTATGGATTGTTTCAGGGACTCCAAATTATCATTGGAGCATGCCATACTCTCCAAAACTGACCATAAATCATAATCCAGCAGATTAAGAACTGAACTAGATGACGGCCAGTCTTCAGCTATGATGAAGTGCGAAACGTTCGTTTCCAACCACGCTTGGGTGGATCGAGCTTTATGACCCAGTGCTGGGTCTTGCTGAAAGGACCATTCTTGATTATGAAACATAGTGTTGTTAAGAGACTTAACCACTTTCTCAAGAATCGTATCATACACTTGTAGGTATGTTTTAACACCTTTTCCACAAGAATATGGTTTAGTCACTGCTCGATAGCAACACCACAGAAAACCATTACTGAAGTCGGATAATATTCTATAGAGCTTTGAGCATAAAGTCGGTCATTCTGCTAGTTAAAACATAGCTCAATAGTAAAACATTTTCTCGTCAGTAAATAACATTTTTCTGTGCGTACCGCTTAAAAAGTTGTTTTGATTTCACCACCCTATTCATTTTTAAATTAACAGTTAAATAATGACCAGTAACTGTAGCTATTAAAGGCTGTAAGTTCTAATCATCTTTTAAAATACGCGACATAGTTCTATATAGGTGCTATATTCATTTCTCGAGATAAAATCTTTTGCTTTCGGACACAATTTCTTCGAATTCTTTCCTTTGCTCGCCTTTTTCGTATGAATATTACGTGGACGCCCAGATTTTTTTGTCACAAACAGAGGAGGTTTCATTGTATCTATCAATAGCCTGGTACACAAACATTTGACTAATACCAAGCGGATGGAATTTCAAAAATTGCATTTGGCTCCATACCTTCTTTATGTAATGCTATCACAGGCAGTGTTGCCAACTCTTGTGAAGTCGAGTCGCTAGATTCAATATCAAAAGTCGCCAGAAAGTCGGTAAAACTGATTCTGGTTTGGTTTTTCTACCTTCAGGTAGCGAATTCCTAAAAAAAAAAAGGTCAGCCTGTGGAGTGCTCCAGAGTAGGCGGGCTGACCTTTTTTTTCTATATATCTCTTCGCATTGATTGACATAATTCTGTGTCAAATTAACAAAAAATGTACTTATAGAGCAAGAGCCGGTGAACCCCAGACCTTCGTTATTTTATAAAAGCTGAAAGTTTGTCAGCGCATGCTCTTAATACAGGTAAGAACGATGGACCATTATGAAGTTTGGGTTACCGTGGCTTTGGCAGATAAACGGTACCAAGGGTGTGTAAAATACCGATCTAAATTCATCAAATAATAAAGTGTGATTTTTTGGTATTACCTTCAGAATATTATTAAAAATCACGTCATTCATTGCCAGACACTTAACATCGTGGCAACCCCTTGCCAGACACCCTTAATGTTCATGAAATTATAATAATTCTACTTACGTTATAGTATAAAAGCTGATATTTATATATAATACTTGGGTAATAATTAGATGATGTTTCCTCATTAGCCAGACATTTTTGATAGTTCCAAAGCCTTGCCAGACAAGCATGTAGCTGTAGGAGTGAGCGCGAGGCAGTATATATATGGGTGGGTGCGAGTGAGATGACGAGTTAGGTCTATCGCGATCCCTCACTGCGCAGTTGTTATTTATACACTATAATAATAATCTGTAATGTCATCAATCTATTTTTTTATACTTCACTAGCTGACCCGCGCAACTTCGTCTGCTTCACATAAGAGAATTTTCCTAGTTTTTGCAATATTTTTCATTTATGCTCCGCTCCTATTGGTCGTAGCGTGATGTTATATAGCCTATAGCCTTCCTCTATAAATGGGCTAAACAACACTGAAATATTTTTCAAATTTTTACCCGTAGTTCCTTAGATTACCGCGTTCAACCAAACAAACAAAATGTGAGTGAAGTCGGCGCGTGAGCGCCCCCGCCTTTTTATAAATGCAGCGGATGGCCGTTTCGCGCGTTAAACAACAATCAACCGTATAGCCGTACCCATACTGGCGCGGCGAGATTTGGAAGTTTTATTTCATCTATATCTTGTGTGTTTATAAACCGATTCCTATATTTTTTTTTATAATATAAATATTAAAGTGTACTTTTTGAATATGGGAGTTTGATAAAGATATATCTATGTGAAATACAATATATTTATGTATTTTAATACACTTTGAAGAAATGCCTAACGATTAAACACGTTATTGTGGCTAATTTATAAAAGATAGATATATACTATTAAGGACTTTTTTGTAGATCTTTTGAAGACCATCATCTTTGTAATACATACTTTTGGTGTATGATCAACGTATGCGAGGATAAGAGCTCGAAAGCGCATTTTCGTCCGACTTGCTTCAAATTTATCGTCACTGCTCAGCTCCTATGTGTCTTAGCGTTATGTTATATAGCCTATAACCTGACCAGGAGTATGGACTACAATCGTACCAAGTTTGGTTAAAATCCCTTCAGTAGTTTTTGACCCATGCGTGCACATACAGACAGACAGACAGACAGACAAAAAATTTACTGATTGAATTTTTGTCATCAGTATCGATCACCATTCATCCTCCAATATTAATTTTGAATATTTATTCAATGTACAGAATTCACCTCTCTACAGTTTTATTATAAGTATAGATAATAACTTGTAATGCCATTAATCTATTTTTAATAAAATCTCTGAGTATTATTTTATTTGGTTTTTTTTATAACCTGTTATTGACAGAATAAATTAAAAATTTTAACCATTTAACGTATATAGTTGTAGCATCGAATGTCTTTTCTTAAGATGTTTTTAAAATTACACAGATTATTAGTTATATAAATCTGTGTCAAAAAGTTTATTGGGTTGGACTATCAAAAATGTCTGGCTAATGAGGAAACATCATCTAATTATTACCCAAGTATTATATATAAATATCAGCTTTTATACTATAACATAAGTAGAATTATTATAATTTCATGAACATTAAGGGTGTCTGGCAAGGGGTTGCCACGATGTTAAGTGTCTGGCAATGAATGACGTGATTTTTAATAATAATCTGAAGGTAATACCAAAAAATCACACTTTATTATTTGATGAATTTAGATCGGTATTTTACACACCTTTGGTACCGTTTATCTGCCAAAGCCACGGTAACCCAAACTTCATAATGGTCCATCGTTCTTACCTGTATTGAGAGCATGCGCTGACAAACGTTCAGCTTTTATAAAATAACGAAAGTCTGGGGTTCACGGGCTCTTGGACTATTATTACATGCCCTAAAATTGTTTTCATTTGTACGCCAAAGGTCGCCAGATAAGACGCAAAAAAATTTTACTTTTTGTCGCTAAGACATACACGAAAGTCGTCATTGCTAGCGTCAAAGTCGCTAAATTGGCAACAGTGAACAAGTCATTAACGCGATCTGCATAATGTTCACCTGACCGGACGTGATGATATATTATAGCGAAGCGCAATACTTTTAAAATAAATTTCGTATATTTCTTAAATGTGACAACACTCGAATGTAGATGCATCGAATATTCGAATCACAATTTAATGACATATTAATAAAAGTGCAAATCATTTTAGATTTTTTGTTGTAGTAATTGCCATTTTATTTTCTTTTCTTTATATATTTTCGTACTAAGTCATGTAACAGTACATTGTAAATATACTAATTGCTGATAATCAACCAATTGATAAAAAATCAATTTAATTAAATTGACTTATGTATTAAAGTATGTCTCACAAATATGTGATAGGGAAATAATGATGTAGGTATAGAAAAAGGCATGTCATTGTGTCCTGAAGTGGACAATATCTTACCTTATGCGACACTACAATACATGGAATACCTGGGTTTAAAATATTGTTTTGGTCAAACACCATGTTTTATCGATTTAGGCACCATTACCTAAACCGTTAAAACATGGTGTTTGCCATTATTATCGAGTATAATATCGCATAGTAACAATAATACCTATGTGACTCTGACGACACAAACACAACCCGTGTCCCTTTCTTCAACAGTGGTTCCAATAAGAGTATGAGGTACATATGACTGAGGTGGTTCACTTGGAATGTGGTTTCAATATTGTCTTCCGTCTCTGTGTATGGTAGACCAAATACTCCTGCATTCAGTATCACGATGTCTAGGTGACTGAAATAAGAAAAAATATATGTCTTGTAATTATATGTATGTATACTGAATATTGTACAGTTAGCGACGTAAGTAGATAAACGTTTTCGCGATTTTTAGGTGCTTTAATATACACAATAATGCTAATGCCTCATCTTTTACTACAGTGACAGTTAAAGGATCGTTATTTTAATCACAATTATTTATTATGCGACTATAATAAGTAAATATTAATTAATAAAGTGTAAAAAAATTGTTTAATGTACATAGTAGGTACTTATGTCGCTGACTGTACTATATATTTTTTTTTTTATGGTTTAGGGGGCAAACGAGCAGACGGATCGCCTGATGGTAAGCGATTACTGCCACCCATGGACACCTGCAACACCAAAGGAGTTACAAGTGCGTTGGCGGCCTTTTAAAAAGGAGTACGCTCTTTTCTTGAAGTGTTGAAGGTCGTCGTTCATCTATAGACATGCCACTCCATGACGCTGACCATTGCGGTTTAAATAAACATTTTTATACTAATACTAGATGTTCCCGCGGTTTCACCCGCGTTTATCGTTACTGCGCCGCCCCCGTGGGTCGTAGCGTGATGTTATATAACCTATAACCTTCCTCGATAAATAGGCTATCCAACACTAAAAGAATTTTTTAAAATCGAACCAATAGTTCCTGAGATTAGCGCGTTCAAACAAACAAACAAACAAACTCTTCAGCTTTATAATATTAATATAGATTATAAAGAAGCAAGATTTGTATTTTTCTTTTAACGAATAAACTCAAAAACTATTGCACTGATTGTAAGTAATCTCGCCGTTAGAGAACTGCTTTATCCAGAAGTAAAATTGGCTATATAACATTACACAATGAGCCACGGGAGCGGAGCAGTAATCATAAATGTGGGTGAAACCGAGGACAATAGCTAATGAGATATATATATTTAAGTGAAATTCATACAAAATTAAATGTTTCTATATATTTTGTCCCTTGTTTTTGCATGTGTATATGTTTTAAGTGTCCAACAGTATAGGGATAGCTAGTGCAGACAGTTATTTTTTTTAAATACCAAGGAGAGTTAGTTTAACGTCGGATACTTCGCTGTTGCTATCCTGTGCCTTCGTGCAAATAGAGCTTTGGACAACAATTATATGTTTACACGCCTTCAAGAACATTATAAGATATACTTATGTAAATTATAAGAAACCTCAGTAAATTACAAGGCCATATGATGTCAACCACACTTAAACTACATAAAAAAATTGTGTGTATATTCAAATATACAACAAGATTCCAAACCCAATACATGAGTTACAATGCTATAATTATTTATAAGAAATGGCTCATACATAAATGTTTATATGTAGTAGCAGAATATATTATGTCTTATAAAAGTTAGTAGGTAATGTTAATTAATTGTGTTATATCTATATCTATACTAATATTATAAAGCTGAAGAGTTTGTTTGTTTGTTTGTTTACTTGAACGCGCTAATCTCAGGCACTACTGGTCCGATTTGAAAAATTCTTTCATTGTTAGATAGCCTATTTATCGAGGAAGGCTATAGGCTATATATCATCACGCTAAGATCAATAGGAGCTGAGCACCAATGAAGAATGTTTCAAAATCGGAGGGTATTTTTTCCTTTTGAGAGCTTCCGCTGCGTGCGCTGCGTAAACAGTTAAAGTTTCGCAAAAATCATGTATGACAGAATTGTTCCCCTTTAAAAGTTCTAAAAAAAAGTCCGCGACAGCATATGTCTATCTTTTAAGGTTGGCTCGCTATAACCATTTTTATGCTAACGAAATTTGTTCTAAAATAATGCATTATTTGCGAAGGTATTTTTATAAACATGATATTAATCCTTATCCAAATAAATACGTTATTCATCACAAGTATTTAATTTAAAACAAAATTGCCCTTTACATCATTCGATTTCAATGAATATCTTAGGAGATATCGCAGTTTTAAAATAACATGCAGCAAAATAATTACCCATCCCATTACAGACATAGTACAAACGATGTTTCTCCTGGTTTATTCTGCGTGATTACTACTGGTTCGATTTGAAAAAATCTTTTAGTGTTAGATAGCCTATTTATCGAGGAAGGCTATAGGCTATATAACATCACGCTACGACCCACGGGGGCGGCGCAGTAACGATAAATGCGGGTGAAACCGCGGGAACATCTAGTTATTATATATTATACTAGCTGTTACCTGCGACTTCGTCCGCGTAGATTTTAACTAAAAAGTGTTTGTCTCCGCGGAACCCTATTTTTTTTCTAAAATCAAAGTAGCCTAAGTTACTCCTTATAACATCAGCTATCTGCCAGTGAAAGTCCCGTCAAAATCGGTTCAGCCGTTTCGGAGATTAGCCGGCACAAACAGACAGACAAAAATTTAAAAAATAGATGTTTTCATATAGGTACCTTATATACTTTCATATGCATTAGATAAAAAGCTGTTATTTTGACATTACAAACAGACACTTCAATTTTATTTATTTGTAGGTATAGATTAGTATAATTAATTAATCATAGTAACAGGTTAGTATGAACTATAATAGTGTCCTTCAGACGTTCGGTCACGGCGATTTGAAATATCACATTAATAAAAGATTTTTTGTTAATGTGATGTTTCAAATCAGATTAGTTATAAGGTATATATTATGAAAATGTATTTAAGTAGGTATGTATCTACTAAAACTATTATTGATTTTTGTAATAAAGATAAATCGCCGATTACTTAAAGCAAAGTTATCTTAAATACTTATTATGACATCACATAAAGTAAAATAAATACATTACGTGTGAATAATAATATTAATAAGGGTCATGCATGGTCTAGTGCACATGCTGGTAGCTGTTAACAAACGATGTTTTAATATGAATAGTAAGCTGTTCGTGCACTTAATATTTTAATTATATTCTCCGAGTGTAACGTAACTTAAACCTAAAATTCTTAGCCATACCTACTTCAAAAACTATAAATGTAATTCTAAATACAAGTACTTGTCTTATGTTCAAGGGTGGCAACTGAGATTTTTCATAAGCAACATCCCATTTGCCACTCGGGGTGGCGAATGGGATTCTTTCTATTGAAAATATCCCTTTCACCACCAATGGAAGGAATGCTGGAGGTGGCGACTGGGATTAAACACAACCTGGTGGCGAATGGGACTAACCCTTTCCGAGGCACGGGGGTGTCTATCACCGCCAACTTCCTAACTCCGGGCACGTATTGAGATTTCTTAACAGAAAACTTTTGTTGGGTCGACCCGGACTTGGAACCCGAGACCTCATGCACAGCAACAGCATTCACTACCGCTGCACCACGGTAAACACAGTAAATTTTGTAATATTATATGTCTATTGAATGGCATAATTATCATCTTTCAAACCAAGTCTTATGCAGATAAACATTTATTATTACTATTTGTCTTAGCATACACATTAATTACCTATATGTCTACAGGAATTCATAATTAATTGCTTGAATTATGTTGTTATTATAATACAAAATGATCTCTGGTCTGGTTTACCTCCCGGAAAACCCTTTGATAATACTCATTTTACATGCATAATAACAATCTTATAACAGTTAAATTGTTGCACTATGTTAAGAGGAAATATATTTTCTAGATAAAAGTTTGCTTTAGGGTTTTTCTGTTGCGAAATTCTCAATAACATTATTTTGAGAATTTCCCTACAGGTTATGATAATGTAAACAATAATACTGAACAATAGTTGAGAAAGCAGGGCTCAAAAATTATTCCGGCTTAAAATATAATAGAGTAACTTTAATACATACTCAGAAAACAATGTTCTTACTGCTGCTGCACATTTCTTAACACTTTGCAGTGAGGATAAGTCTAAATGCACGGCTTTTAAATTATCCTCAGATATGTTCGTCTCTTTGACAATATCTTCCATGGCTTTTTGCGTGGTCTCCATGTTGCGGTTCGGGGATAAGACATTACAGCCATGCCTTGCCAATGAATTTGCAGTTTCATATCCAATACCATCTTTGACGATGTCTTCCATGGCTTTTTGCGTGGTGTCCATGTTGCGGTTTGCGAATAAGACATTGCAGCCATGCCTTGCCAATGATTTTGCAGTTTCATATCCAATACCAACGTTGGACCCAGTAACAAGTGCATATTTTCCTGATAAGTCCACTCCATGTAATACCTGCAATGTGATAAAAGACTTTGTTTGGCACTAATATTATGAAGTTGAAGAGTCTGCCTCAGTGGCGCAGTGGTAGTGTATGCGACTACTGTGCAAGCAGTCCTAGGTTTGATGCCAGTTCAGGCAGTGATATTTGGTTTTTTCTCTTAAGAAATTCTTAGTTGTCTGCATCCACGTCCAATACACAGCAATAGGCCTACTCCCTATTACGTGGGATCTAAAACCATAACTGAATATATTGCACCTTCAGTAAGACAAGGTTAAAAATGTACCCCTTTCTTAATTAAAAAAGACAATAATTAATAAGCATCAGTAGCCCAATGGATAAGGCATTGGACTTGCGATCTAGACGTCGCGGGTTCGAATCCCACTCATTGCACTACCGACGTGAACCTAGCTGGAGGTTAACAAGAATACTTGCATTTTGATTTGAAACACAAATCGCTAGTAATCTTTTAAGAAAAAAAACGACAATTATTTTAATACTGTAAAGAACATGCACCAAATCACAAAAGGCTTATTTCATGCCAAGAACAAGTACTCAACAGTATGAGTAAAATAATATGTCATGGTATGTAAATAAATATTCAAATAGCTTTCCTAAAAAATTACATTAAGTGCAGTTATGTCCTTGTCTTACCAATGGTGCAATATGTGAAGTCGATTCACAATTCAATTATTCCCTACCTAGTAGTTATGTTATGTAGGTAATCCAAAGATGTTTTTCCCTACTAATATAATTTGTGTTGGAAAAACTAGAGTGAATAATACCAAGGATAGCAATATGTTTAAACAAGGAAGGATTATGTATATAACTAAACATAACATCTACATAGGTATATATATAACATTATTTGCTATTATTATATGAATATGTAAAGGTTATTTAAAATCATACCATGTTACTAGTTTTCATCTGAAAATATACATTTAATATACTATATGCACTAATAATATCCAGTACCTAAATTAGTTTATTTTAGAATTGTACAATTCCACAATGTAATGAGATATTTCCTAAATAAGGACGTATCATGTTATGCACTTAATTATATACTTCAATTATTACACAATTCAGAAATTGAAAAGCATAAATTTGCATTCAAATTCAAGTCATTATATTAAAATATATATTTTATTTATCTGATAAGCCTTCTATTATTTAAAATACTTAAGTAAGTATTTTAAATAATAGAAGGACAAAAGTGACCAAGTGGACACCTATAATGGTGCAAGGGAAAGCTACAACCTAAACATGAATACCTACTGAGAATCTTAGATACAAATACAATAAGTAGCAAGCTTCAATAATTTTTAATTGTGTTAAAAATCCTAAATGTAGCGCTCAATTTAAATTACTGGATATTTTCAATTTGATCTAGTGTCTTAATATTTTAAGTGTGATACAGACATCATAAAAATACAAGGAAGGGACTACTAACTCTGGTGGACAGACCTAAAATTAAAATTTAATTAGATATAGGTACTGTCTCATTGTACAAGTTTGTATTCAATTTGACTGGAATTATTGCTACTCAAGTTTCTAGTTAGGTTTTCAATTCTTAGCAGCAGCAATCGGTCTCAAAATGTACCAGTAGACAGTAAGACTAGTCACTTAGTAAGTGAAACAAATATACTTAAATATATATACACAGGGGGCGTTCATGGTTTTCCACTTGCTAAGATCTTGTCATATCACTCTTGCTTCATTCAGTTTATTTTCATGCAACCTGGCCTGTCTCCAAAATATTTCCAGTGTGATAAAGTTTAAAAATATAGCTGGCTTTATATAGATTTAATGATAATTTCGGGACACAGGCTAGAGTATATTTTTTATAATTGGTATATGTTGTTACTAACCTGGTAAGCTGTTGATGATCCATCGAACCTCTGGCGAAAATCATGTACATGCTTCTTTTCTTCTTTAGCAAAGGCTAACCTAGGATCTATGTACGTCCTGTTACCCGTTTCCTTCTGAATATATAACGTTTTGCCTTCTTCATCCAACATTTTTGACCAACCAAATGGCAGTTCTTTCGGGATCACTTTTTTAGAGCCTGTTCGTGGATGTGTCCATTGCGTTTTATTAGAAGAAGTACTAAAAGTAAAATAAAATGGTTAGAATGTGAATCATCTATCATAACTTGTAAAAATTTAGTTTAAAATAAATTATGACTAAGTAAAATATTTACTTGACAAAGTACACATTTCCATCTTCAGTTGACTTTTCTTCCCATCCTGGTGGTAGCTCATCTTCACTATCCGAGTCTATATTATGCATAATATTGTGCAAGAAATTTAATATTCTCAATTTTATTAATCTATTAACGTTACTTCCGTCAGCTCTAAGGTAAATAATAACAATATTGACGTATGACAGGCAACATCAAAGTGACTGGAATATGAATAGCGATGTAAAATAAGTCGTTTATTTACCAGTAGAGTAGGGTTGCCAACTTTTTGTAAGTATATAAATTTTAAACAGTATTATAGAATAATAAACAGTATTTTATTATTATTTGAAAAACATTTCTTATACTTCTTTCAGAATTCAATCACTAGTTTTTATTTTTTTAAATGACATATCTATATATTAATACGTGAAGCGAAAACTTTAGATCCCTTTTTACGAAAATTGGGCGGATGAAGGAGTATGAAATTTCGCACACTTATAGTTTATACAGAGAAGAAGTGACGAATGCTAATATTTTTTTCAATTACGCGTAAAAAGACATTAAATCAATGAAAAAACACTACACGCACACAACCATGCATTTGACACACGCAGTCGAAGCGCGTAACTATGGTTACATATATCATTATAATGACATAATATATCAGCAATATCTTACAGTCAAACTTTGGTCGAATTTCGAGCACTAGGCGATCGCTAGTATTTATAACGAAGATATTGTAGAACTATCGTAGTTCTACAATATCTTTGTGTTATACCATATTATACTGTGAGAAACCAAAGATATTGTAGAACTACGATAGCGATAACTAGATTATGTTATCTCTTTTTAGCATAAATGACAATTTGTTGGTGATGAAAAGGATAACGATAATGACTATGATCTTGCTAAAATATGATCCATCTATAGCTCTACAATATCTTTGTGATAAACAGGGGGGGGACACTGCCTAATACCTTTCTTATATCCAAAGATAGGACTGACATCTGTGTTTTTGGCCCCGTACTTGTGGTGCAAATCAATCGCAGAAGATGGCGCTTAAACAAATTTTTAATTTATTATTTAGTGTCAGTTCTTACCTATCTATACTTTTATATTTTTAAGTTATCAAGAATCATATTTTATTCTTATTTTAATTGTTTTATCATAAAAATGTCATCAAATACAATTTTTTTTTTTGCTCGTCAAAATGACCACACTCCACCTGATGGTAAGCAGTCGTGTGGTCTAAGAGCAGTGACCTCCACATCGCCCCCACAGTAGCCGAGGCGATGTTGAGGTCTCTACTTTGACGGCCTGAGAAGATGCTTTTTCACGCCCCGCTTAAAGAACCCAGGATTATGAGGACCCAAACTTTTTGGTACGCGCTCTAATCGACTCTACCGTGTAAGGATGGCATCTGAGCCCAGCACGCGTTGTTCTGGATAGGAAAGGGGAGGGCGGGATAAGGTGGAATAACTCTTCAGAGCACTCCCCGTGGTATATTCTGTAGAAACATGCCAATGAGGCAATGTCCCTACGGAGTTGCAGAGGTTCCAGTGAACTCGTGACCTCCGGATCTCCGATGATACGGACAGCCCGCCGCTGTAACCGGTCGAGAGCGTCCAGCAAGTACTGCGCGGAGCCATCCCAAAGATGAGAACAGTACTCCACGCAAGGGCGCACTTGTGCCTTATACAATAGGCACAGTTGCCCAGGCGTGAAGAACCGCCTCACCCTGTTCAGAACTCCGAATTTTCGCGAAGCTTGCTTAATGACGCTCTCGATATAGGTTTTCTGATTAAAGGAGCGGCAAAGATCCATACCTAAGATGGAGAGACTGTCACGTATCACCAGTGGAGTGTTCTTCAGAGAAGGGAGGGGAAGGAACGGAGACTTTTTTGTTGAGAACGCGCATGCCTGGGTCTTCTTGGCGTTGAACTCGACCAAGTTCTTGGCACCCCATTCATAGATGCGGTCCAAGGTCTGGTCAAGTTCAACGACAAGATTCTGCCTTTTCCCCTCAACCTCAGCCTGTTTGGCCCCAGGATGTCCGAGATATCGCCCATGCACGGTACTGTCGTCCGCATAACAATGTATGTTGCCGAGATTCAACATATCATTGATATGCAGAAGAAAGAGCGTAGGGATAAGACAGAACCCTGAGGTACTCCTGCATTGACCTGCATAAATTTGGAAGCGCGACCGTCGCAAAGGACCCGAATACGACGCTTCTGCAGGAAACTTGCAATCCAGGTGCACAGTTGAGGGGGCAAGCCATAGGCCGGAAGCTTGGAAAGAAGAGACCGGTGCCAGACTCTGTCGAAAGCTTTGGCTATGTCAAGGCTGATAGCCAAAGACACGCCGTGCTTGTCCATAGCCTCACCCCAGAGGTGCGTGACGAACGCTAGAAGATCACCCGTTGATCGTTTAGACCGAAAGCCGTATTGGCGATCATTGATCAACGATTGATCCTCCAGGTAGCGGACAATTTGGGTGTTTATAATCCGCTCGAACACCTTGGAGAGCACCGAGGTGATAGCTATAGGTCGATAGTTGCTTGGCTCGGAACGGTCCCCCTTTTTGGGAATCGGTTGAACGTTTGCCTCCTTCCAAGCCTCAGGCACAATGCCTGCGGCGTAAGACGTCCGGTATAGGCGCGTAAGCGTGGGAGACAACTCCGCTGCACATTTTTTAAGGACCACAGCTGGGATGCCGTCAGGTCCACTGGCTTTCCGAACATCGAGAGACTGCAGTATCGCACGAACGGTTCGTTGCCTGATACATATATCAGGCATGGTGTAGCCGCAGTTGGCAATGTTAGGCGGCTGCGAACCGCAGTCATCGATTCGGGAGTTGGCCGCAAAGAGATTTGCAAGCAGATCTGCTTTCTCCTGCGGCCGATGAGCCAGTGATCCATTCGGATACCTCAGAGGGGGCAGCAAGGTCTGGCAGAAGTTGGACTGCACGGCTTTGGCCAGGCGCCAATAGCTACGACTGCCCGTAGGATGCGCCATGAGTTCCTGGCCGAACCGTGCGACGCGCTGGGCATCCGCTCTTAAGTATGCCCTCTTGCAGACCTTTGTGGCTTGGTTGAACGCTGCCTTCAGGTGATCCACGTTAGGGTCGTGGAGAGTGCGAGCCCTGGTCCAAGCGCGATACGCTGTCTGTTTGCGTTCAACAGCATCAGCGCATTCACGACCGAACCAGGGCCTTTTCCTGCCGCCGCTCGTGACATCACTGTATGGAATATAATATTCCATACCCAGGATGATTTCACCAGCGACAGCAGTAGCGCTCTCTGATGGATCCCTGTTCTTAAAGCAGCGTTGAGCCCAAGGGATGGATGCGAAGTACTCCCGCATTCCATCCCAGTCTGCCGACGAGTAGTGCCACAGTCGTCTTCTTGCCTCCTCGGGTCGTGGGGGCGTAACAACAACAGCTGTGGCACAAACCAGACAGTGGTCTGAGGTGCCCAGAGGAGCACGAATCGACACACTGTACCGGTTCGGGTTACTCGTCAGCAGCAGATCGAGCAGAGAGGGCGCCTGACCTGCAATGTCTGGTATCCGGGTGGGCTGGAGTACCAGTTGAGACAGATCATGCGTGAGAGCGAACGCATGGGCAGTTCGTCCCGCGTGGTCTATTTTGGGAGAACCCAACCAGGTCTCATGGTGGGCATTGAAATCTCCCAAGAACACCAATTCAGCGTTCGGAAACCGCTCCTGCGCGTCGTCTGCCGCCTGACTCAGGTAATTGAAGAGTCGAGTTGTCTCAGCATCTCCTGAATGGGATCGGTAGAGGCACATGTAGATTTGGCTGAAAGAGCCATGATCTACGTGTACCCAAAGGACAGAGAAGGAAGGGTCCTCTAGGCATTGTAGATGGCGACAGCAAATATCCGCCCTAACAAACAAGCATACCCCGGCTTTCGCGAGGAAACACTCCTCTAGCACGTAGCCGGGATATTGCAGGTAGTTCGTGTCTGCAGGACGGCGTATTTGTGTCTCCGTTAGAAAAAGCATTGCCGGCCGAGCCGTCTCCAGGTGGTGATGGACGGCATTAAGGTTAGCGTGGAGTCCTCTGATGTTAATAAACTCCACGACACAGGAAATATGTCGGTTAAATACTATGATTCAGACATTGGATTTGTTAGTCAGTCACAATATGGCGACTGCATCTTACCCGTGCGCACGTTTGTAGTTTTTCGTCCTATATTGTATACTTTTCGGCTGTGAAGGTCTTATGTAAGTGCGTTGAGTCGAGCTCTGTGTTCCTCCACCTTGTGTCAATTAATCTTCCCATCGAAAACTGTTGTTATCAGTGTGCGATAGTGACGCTTTTAGTGTTTAGTGTTGTGCGGTTTTTCCAACTACAAAAATGCTGAGACGCTGCGCATTTCACTGTGAACCTGTGAACCTAGAGTCCGCTGCACAGTTATATTTTAATAAACATAGACATAATAAAATGTTATTTGTTGTTGTTTTATTCTTATACTACGATATGCACCCTATACTTATTGTATTTAAATTGTTTTGTTTGGATCTATTTTTGTAACATTCTACTTGTTCTATTTGCAATTTTTATTTGCATATTTTTTATTACAAAAATACGATTGATACAAAACAATATAAATACAAATTCTGGATGGGTAATACATAATATAAATAGCTATAGGCACAGAATACGATTTATGCGCCTTATGTCAGATACGCAAAATGCCAGACACGCATATTGTCAGAAATCGTAGAATGTCAGATACGCAAAAACGCAGAAACTCAAAATGCCAGATACGCAAAAAGTCAGAAACGCAGAATGCCAAAACGCAAAAAGTCAAAAACGCAGAATGCCAGATACACAAAAGGTCAGATGTAACATTTCGCTTTTTTTTAAGTTTGCTTGAAGTACGTTTGTATACCACTTGAACTTTGGCTAATTAAGTGAAGTGCAATTTATCGGTACTCGGAAATCTTTTTCTAGGCATCCTTATTCTATCTTAATCCTAACCTATCCTGATAATATTATAAATGCGAAATTGTATTTACACTCGGCATCATGAGCAGAGATTTTGCATTAGTTTAATTGTTGTTGTATTGATATTGTTAATTGTTGTTGTAATAATTAGATGATTTTCCTTGACAAAGCTAAATCAAATTGTAAATCAATCTGTTTAATATAGCAGTATATTATTTGTTTAATAATTATAATTTATGCACAGAAACATTCTGATCTGTCCTCATAAATGCACTTTAGTTTCTTTAACAATCAATTTAAGTGGGTACTTTAAAAAATTGTTGACAATTTACTTATCGGCTGTGTAGATATTATTGTTCGTGTATTACTAATAAAAAACATGGATGTTCAGGAAGATTTACAATTTGCTCTGAATCAAAAAGGAAAAGAAACTGTGTTATATAGTGGTTATCGTTATAACTTAAACAATAAAAACAAAAGCGGAACAACAAACTGGCGCTGCGTTAATAGGTCGGACTGCAATGCATCGATTACTTTAAATAGTACAAAAGATCAAATTATTCGGCAAAGCAATCATACGTGTTTCGCGGATTCAAAAAAAAAACAAAGTGTTCAGAGCTTTGCAGAAGTGTAAAAATGACGTTCGTGAAGATATGGCACCAGTGCAGCATATTTATGAAAAAAAAACTTTGACGAACTAAAAACCAAAGGAAGCGACTATGTGGACTACATACCTACCCTAAAACAAACACAAGATTCATTATATAGGGTTAGAAAAAGATTCCTCGGTACCAATCAATTGCAGTTTGATAAACTGGCTGACGTGCAAGTGCCAAATGTTTTAGGAAAAAACTTTCTCATCTGCGATTATGGAAGCGACGAGAAGATTTTAATATTTTCTTCGCGTATTGCAAGAAAAGTAATTAAAAGTAATCGATGGCCTCCAGGAGCACAGTTAGGAGATAGTACGTTCAAAGTTGTTCCGAAGCCGTTTTTACAATTATACACTTTACATCTGGACTTGGGATCGACAGATGAGACACTTAACGTTGTTCCTGTGATTTACGCCTTACTTCCAAACAAGTCTGAAATGACATATATTAGATTCTTTGAATTACTAAAGGATAAACTCGGAATTTGTATTGGAAGTTATAAATGCGATTATGAAATAGCAGTTATTAACGCTGTCAAGAAAGTATTTCCTACTGCTAATATATCAGGATGTTACTTCCACTACCAGAAAGCCGTAAAAAAAAAATCAAAAAAACTTAAATTGTACGATACATAAGAAGGTAGGAAATTTACTAGAATGGTTGCTCACCTACCTCTGTTGCCTGAGGATCTAATAAGAAACTGCTGGATATCTATTTTAGATGCGTGTCCTCAAAGTGAATAACTGACTAAAGGAGACGTTACATTTTTGTATGGGACCTCGGCTACAACATGTACGTGATTAAAAATCCTAGGAAATTAACCCATAAACATATTTAAACAAAAAATATCCACATTAAAACAGTATTGAAGATGAACAAAATAAAAATCGAATATATTTGACGTTTATCTGAACAATCATGGCGGAATGTTTTGACCATACTCCATAGAGGTTATGAAATAATGACATTATAATTTATAACCTATAAAGTACAAAATGCAACTGAGCTGAGTAAGACTTGATTGAATTTCGGGTATTTAAAAATTAGTCAGCGAATTGAATCGCTTCTTTATAGCGTGTTGTCACGTTTTACCACTTCTAATAGAATCCTAAGTTTATTCCAAGTATGAGCAGATATCACAAAATCCGTTAAACAAAGCCAAAGTCGTAGGGAATCAGACAGAACGAGTAAAACAAAATAACAGTGGAAGTCACGAAAATCTAAGCGCACGCGCAAACGACAATACATGACTAAGGACTAAGAAATCATTGACAAGCATAATTATCAAGTGTTAACGTCAAAATGTCATCAAGAATATTTCGTTCCGAAATGCACAGGACCTGTAAGACTGGTGCGTTTCTATAAATATACGTTTATCATACCATCGTATGATAAACGTCGACGGGTTCTAACAATTATTTGTACTTATTGTAGTCGCAATATGCTGCAATGTAGATATATATAAGTATTTTTATTTTATTACTTTGTGATATTTATCTTCTATTAGTTCATCTTAAACAATTTCTGAACGCATCTAATGCTACAATCCATTGTACCGCCATATTGAATATGGTAATAACAGAAAAAATATTTTCGTCTTGTACGATCTCAATTACAATACCCAAATGTTTTCGATTGGGTTTAAATCTGGATGATAAGGAGGCAGCGGAAGCACTGTGAATCCATGTTCTTTCAATAATTCGTCAACTTTGTATTTGCGGAAGTTTTCTTTTTTTTTAGTATTAGGTCATAAAGTTCAGGTTTTTTGAAGCTTGGTTCGAAATGGATATTTTTTGCATTCAGCCAAGTCTGCATGTCTAATTTGTTGGAGTTGGATGTTGGTATTTTTTCCGAACTAGTGTTGTGATAGGCTGCATTATCCAAGACTACCACGGCATAATTTGGGAGATTTGGTATTAGTTTCTCCTTAACCACTTTGAGTAATTTTCTGTGTTCATATTGTCGAGGTAGTCTCCAGAATTGATCTCTGCTCTGTATGTCAACAACGCATTTGGTACAAAACCCTCTGCACTTCCGCCATGTACTATGATTATGCGCACTCCTTTTGTTATATTTTGTTTTATTGCTGTTTTAGAACCTTTTTCGGCCCAAGATTTTTTTTGCACGTGGTTGGTATGAATATATGATTCGTCTGTGTACACTATAGGTCTACCTGCATTACGAAAAGACTTTACCTGTTTTAAATACTTCAATCTTAACATTTGAATACCTTCCTGTTATTCTCAGTTCTCCATTTATAACCAAGTTTACGTAACAATGTTCTTAGGGTTGTTATACATCCATCAAATTGTATACGGTCTTTCAAAACAATTTTAAGTCGTAATAATGTTGGAAATTGATGATGTTCTATATGATAGTTTTGGATATTATACCTATATTTTATACCTATATTATTGCAAATAAACTGATTTGATTTGATTTGATTTGATTTTGATAGTTGTCCGGACTACACTAATATCAAAGTCGTCTAAATTAATTTTTCGTGGTCTTACGCTTCTCTTCTTCATAGGTGATGTAAAAATAGAAGCATTTCTGCCTACTAAATTCGTATGCGACGTACTGGCTTCATTTTCAGACTCAATATTCGCTTCCGTAGTCAGCTCTGTTGTACGCTCCGTACTTGGAACTATAGGAACTATCGCATCCGTCTTCATAGTTATATTCGATTCCATTATTGTATTAGTATATTCCTTTCTTTCGCGTAGAATTCTAGTCACTGTGCTTTCAGATACTCCAACAGCCTGTGCGGTTCTCCACCGCGCATCAGTGAGTTTTTCTGTGTAATTATTGATTGCTTCTTTTTTCATAAAATCATAAACTTGAAATAATTTCTCTTGCCTAAAATTAAAAAAAAATCATTAAATAGTCTTACTTATTTTTAAAGATGAAATGAAGTTTTCTTTTAGTAAAATTTGCTATTTTCAAAATTAAATTACTTTCCTCTGCTTATTGCATGTATTTTAGTAACTACATACTTCTAAACAATGTAAATATCTTTTACATACCTGGCTTTTAAGTACAACACGCTGAGATTTTCTCGACATAAAAAAAAATAATAATATAAAGTAGAGCAACTTTCCTGACGAGTCTGGACTTTTGCAACATAGACTGTACTACATGTGCGCATCGAACCGCTGACGGTTCGCGACTGACGCTCGGGTGAAACTCCCCGCACCCCGCGATCCCCTCAACCAAAAATTGGTGGGGCACGTTTTCGTGGATTGCTATCTGTATCTAGTAGTAAATTTTTAAATATAACTGTTTATTTTAGAGAGAATTAAAGAACTACACGACTTTAACAGTATGATTGGTTGGTGAATGTATCGTTTAAACTAGCTGACCCGCGCAACTTTGTCTGCTTCACGTAAGAGAATTTTCCCCGTTCTTGCAACATTTTTCATAAAGATCTTGTATAAGGTTAGTAAATCTAATGGTATCTATCATTTAAATAATATCAATATCATGAATATAGACTACTTTCATGCAAAAAAGAAGGCAAGTGTTAAATATATGGTTAACATAACATTTTAGTAGATGGGTGGATTAATTTTATCAATGTAAATAATGTATTCAGTTTATTAACCGATTCGTTGCGGATGACACGACAGGCGTGCCATGTAATCTTTTACTGTGTGGCGCGTGACACGCGAGTCGTATCATGTTATGATTCGTTGTGCGTGCTCAAATTCCGATATTTAAACGGTTGTCCTGAACAAAACTTTCGTTATTATCCCAGTAGATTATGCACAAAGCCTTCGTTTCTGGATATTATGCCATTTAGAAAATGTCAGGAGATGACAACATTTTTTGTTGCATTCACATTGCAATTAAAATTACCGGAAATTTTGAATCTTCGAAATTCTCCAATACGTTTACCAAGTTTAACCTGTAGAAGTACAATATTATCTGAGATTTAATGTTTTTAAATACACTTATTTAGTTATAATATTATTAACTAGGTTATTAGAGTTTAAATAGTAAAAATAAAAAAATCACCTTCGTTTCATTAACACTAAATATATTGGTATTCACTAATACAAATACATATAAATATAGTATGTAATATGTATTTAATAATAATAATAATTATCTTTATTATGCAGTCGTGTTTACACATATTAAATTAAACGATGATAGCTGCACTAGGCATAGCCTGCATCACGGCTATCAACATACATTGGTTGCCTGATAGTAGATATTATTTTATATCAAATACATGATTGAACGACCACCATCTGAGGAAAGCACCATTGAGCATGTTTTAGGTATGTTAAACTATTTGGCTGAATAAAAAAGAGCTAAGATTGCCCAACTTTTTTAATGCAACTTATGTAACGGCCATTTCAATGTCGTTTCGGAACCTTTGGTCAACAGGGTTAAGTGTTTAATTTTTTCTTTTATTTTCTCTTAGTCCAAGATCCCAGAGCGATCAGACATAACTTATTTTCACATAGATGAAACCTAAGGTTCTCAGTAGCGTCTCATGTTCTTTGAATACCTGCGTGCTTGTGGAGCTCGCCTAGTGATACCTGGGCAGGTACCAGGTAAGAAAGGTAACTAAAAATAAGAGTTACTTAACTTAAATCTACATGGCTGATTTTTGTACATGTTTTGTAGAATATTATTCTAAAATAGTAACATAAGTGTCAGACACTTTCAATGGGCCAAAACTTTTGTCAGACGCTTTAAAGCTGCACAAAAAATAAATGAACTTTACTTATTTTTACATGTCTGATTTTTATATATGTTTTGCAGAATATTATTCTAAAAAAGTAACATAAGTGTCAGACACTTTCCATGGACCAAAACTTTTGTCAGATGCTTTAAAGCTGCACAAAAAATAAATGAACTTTACTTATTTTTACATGTCTGATTTTTATATATGTTTTGCAGAATATTATTCTAAAAAAGTAACATAAGTGTCAGACACTTTCCATGGACCAAAACTTTTGTCAGATGCTTTAAAGCTGCACAAAAAATAAATGAACTTTACTTATTTTTACATGTCTGATTTTTAAATATGTTATTAAGGTAACTATTACAAAGTTATATTTCATTAGTCAGACCAAACATCCCCTAAACACAAAAATTATTCAGCATTTATTAATAGGTAGACACATTGTCTTTCAATGCATTTTGTCCACCACTGCGGTATCGATGTCGTTCTCTTTCTCCCATATAATTCACTGGCGACTAGGTCTTATATTAATAATTGGGATTGACCACTTTGTACTGGTCCAAAAGGTGGTGCGTATCACCATTTTGATCTCTTTCATTTGCCAAGCATTTGTGTTGTATCTTGCGTTACTGTAAGCAGAAGCTTAGTTGTGTTCTCCAGACATTGATTTCGCACTGCTAGGAATAGAACACAACCATGTCCACGCGTAGCTTTTATCATAAGGTGAGCTCCTGCCCGAAAGCCTGGCTTGTTGCTAGCTGCAGACGAGCTAAGGCTTTCATGTTACAAAAAATAAATAAAATAAAATATACACAATAAAAGATTTTATCAGTATTATTTATCCGAATTTAATTTAAATATATTATTATATAATACAAATACATATTTACAATCTAGTTATATCTTCTTTGGTTAGGTTCTGCGGAGAAGGCGTCTTAGAGTTTGGTAACAAAAACGTAAGCACGCCGCACACTGAAAAATAAACAGATATGATTTTATTTTGTTTTAATAATTTGCTACATAAATAAACACTTGTCTAATATACTTATGTGTAGGTACTATTTTTTTTCGAATTTTGTCGATCCGTTGCAATATTTGCAAAACTAATATTTGGTGACGATACAAATGAACTGGCTTGTAAGGGAAGAGGGTGGCTCTTACAAAGAACTGGCACAAACTGTTCCGCATGTGCGACACCCTTGGTAAAGTAACGATCATAGGCTTTAGGGAGCGCTAACTAGCTATCAGACAGGCCGTATATTCTTTAGATATTGTTTGAAAAAGTGTCGAGGGGACTATAGGTACCTACTGTCCATTTTTATCATCTCAAACTTAATATGGATACGATAGTATACGCCCATACCTATTGCCAACAGAACATGTGTTATTTGTATCTGATTATTGTTACTGATATTGAAACTAAGGGGCAAAACAAACAGAAAAGACGTAAGTCAAGGACGCGTCGCAGACGCGGCGCGGCGCCGCTACGTCAATCAATCAATCAATCAATTTTCATACTAAATGTCTATACATTTTGTATGAAAATTGATTGAAGCGTCGTGTCCGTGTCTCGTCCGCCCCCTGTCCGCGGCCTGTCTTTTCTGTTTGTTTAGTGTCGCGACGCTTCTATAGGTACATTTAGTATGAAAATTTATTGAAAGGGCGCCGTGTCTGCGACGCGTCCTCGTCTTAGGTCTTTTCTGTTTGTTCTGTCCCTTAAACACTCCTCTTTCCCGTTCCCGCTCCTTCTCCTTCCCACTTCCTTTTATTCCTAAAAGGTCGGCAACGCGCAAGTGATGCCTCTGGTGTTGCAGGCGTCCATAGGCTACGGTGACCACTTACATCAAGTGGGCTGTATGCTTATTTGCCAGAATAGTAGTATAAAAAAAAATATTCAAAAAGTAATTAATAAAGACCCATACTTACGTAGAAGTAAACCTCCAAATGAATAGAAAGTAACTTCGCACGCCGCGTTTAGAAGAATACCGGCTACGTTAGTGCCGACGATCGAGCCCATCCGACCAACCATCATGGATAAGCTTACTGCCATACCCCTGGAATTTAAAGACCACTACCTTTATGATTTAGCTGATAGCCTTATGGATAGCAACATGGATTAGACGATCAGTTGTCAGTTAGAGATCAGTAGGTCTGTAGCTAATTGACTTTGACTTTAACGAATATGGGATCTTTTTCTTATTAATAAAAATACAGACGAATTGAGTACCTCCTCCTTTTTTCGAAGTCGGTTAAAAAGACAACTCCTGTTACCCGCACTAGGATAAAATCCTATATCGCAGGGAACTTTACAAACATTCGATCATCGACATCGACATATCGGCCTCGATGGCGTATCCAGCCTTAGCAAAGTAGTAGGTATATACCTACTCAGATATTCTAGTCTACACTAATATTATAAAGAGGAAAGATTTTATTGTTTTTTTGTTTGTTTGTTTGCATTGAATAGGCTCCGAAACTACTTGACCGATTTGAAAAATTCTTTCACTGTTAGGAAGCTACACTATCTCCGGTGAACATAGGCTATATTAAATTTTCAAAAAAGTTAGGGATCCATACTAAAACTCCAATAATGTAACCCAAGGTGTAAAAAAATTCCAAAAAACTTTCTTACATCGCGTGCGTTGCGAAAACTATTGATTATAGAACAAAATAATGTACTACGTCTTTGCAGAACATATAATTATCTACAAAAAATATCGCGACAGCATATGTCTAACTATTATAGTTATGTCACAATAAGTGTTTTTTCATTTCAAAAAATATATATTAATACTAGATGTTCCCGCGGTTTCACCCGCGTTTATCGTTACTGCGCCGCCCCCGTGGGTCGTAGCGTGATGTTATATAGCCTATAGCCTTCCTCGATAAATAGGCTATCCAACACTAAAAGAATTTTTCAAATCGAACCAGTAGTTCCTGAGATTAGCGAGTTCAAGTAAACAAACAAACAAACTCTTCAGCTTTATAATATTAGTATAGATTAATGCCACCGCTATAAAAGCTCTTTTATTTGTACTTTGGAATGAATCCTTATCAAAATAAATGACTTCATATTTAAGTCTGGTTCAAAACCATTATATAAGTTTTTGAATTATTTAATTTGGACATTCCATTCGAAAGATATCACAAGTTTAAAAATGTAAGTTATTTGAAAAATGTCGCATGGTCGCCGCTCACGCCGCTCGGTTAGACGGCACCATAATAATAATAAGCGATGTAGGCGTCACTGGGGTACGGGAGGGGAGTCAATGTACTTATGCTAAAAATTTATTTAAAATTGTAGCAACCATTATCACCGGCCCAGCAGCTGGTCAACTAGCTCATATACCGAGGATTCCGATGATCCCAAGTGATCTGCCAATCCCATTTAAACGGCTTTAATTTCCGGTGAAAACATCTTTCGCCCTAACTATCAACAAGTCCCAAGGCCAAACTTTGGAATTAGTAGGGATTGACCTACGAAAAGAATGTTTTACTCATGGCCAACTGTATGTTGGTCTATCGCGGGTCGGAGGTCCTGAAAATCAATTTATTTTGCTGCCACAAAAAAAAATTAACATCAAATATCGTTTACAGGGAAGCTCTGACTCAATAAATTGATTTTCAGGAGCAGAGAAAGTAAAGTATATAGTAAAGGCCTTTTTACAAAAATTAAAAATAAAATTAATACAAAAATAATACAAAAAAAATATAATTTCATATTTGAATTTTCTTCATTTTACTCTTTTTTAATGACCCCACGCAAAAACGAGAAAGTACGTATGTATGGGAGAGTGTGTGTGTGTAAAAAATTATAACTTTTGAAATGTTTGTTTAATACCCGTGCGAAGCCGGGGCGGGCTGCTAGTATTTCATAATTATGTATCTCACGAGCATCTCGATTTTTAGGTAAAAGTATGTATGCTTGCTTTTTATGACGTTGGATTTTGTTTATCAACAGTTGATTTTATTCGGATACTGTTGTTCACCGAATATTAAATTTATATTTTGGTCTTTAATTTTGAATATGATATATTAATCCAAAATCTGATTCGTGATCTACCTCTTTTGTTTATATGTTGAATATCGAGAACATTTTATAGTGATATCAGATAAGGTGTGAGACGACGCAACGGTTACAGATACATAGGTACTGCTTGATGGAGGCTGTATGTTTCGACAGGGAAAGTGTTAGTGTATCTATCTATAAAACAATACTCAAAAATACGGCTGATACCTAGCTTTTGAAATATCTTGAAATAACTGAGCACTCCATATGCACATTGTGCAAGGCCATCAATGAAATTTTGTTTTTTAACAGCACACGCAAAAGCGTAATTCAACTTTAACCCCCAAATAAATACCTAGATACATATGAAATGGCGGGCAATCGATTTTCACAGTTTACATAATTAATCAATTAAGTGGATATAGTTACAGGAATAGAAAAGGGTACCTATGTTAGGCTGGTTTGGACATGTAGAAAGAATGGACGAGGAAAGGCTGACTAAGAAAGTTTATAAGGCTAGCGTGAATGGAACAGTCGCGAGAGGAAAACCTAGGCGAACGTTTCTCGATCAGATCGGAGGCGTTCTGGACAACGGCCAGGTTAACAGCTCCTTGAACCGACGGGCGTGTATGAGGAATGTGATGAAAGTGAATGAAGCCAGAGAAGTGTGTCAGGATCGTAGCAAATGGAAATCCGTAGTTTCTGCCTACCCCTCTGGGAAACAGGCGTGAATCTACCTATGTATGTATGTATGTACATAATTAATGTGTTACAAATTTGAATTCAGCAATGAAATTAATATCGCATTATTTTAAGCTGTACTTATATTTATGGCCAAACTACATAGTTATATATTCAATTCTGCTATGGGGGATCGACTTTTTTATGGTAACGATGTAATTTAGTAGTAATATATAGTCGGCGACATCGTTGACAAACATATTGCAAATGTTTATATCATTTTTTAATTTTGTACAAAGTGTTTGTACGAACAGAATAATGATAATACCTTTTTTATAGTTGTAGCTATTTATTTTGTTCTAAGACATAGTTCATAACATAATAAATTAAAAAATATTCTTCAACTAACACTTTTAAGAACTCAATATCTTACTTAAGCTATTCATGTCCCTACGCGTACCTATTAGTTACCTTTCAGTCACCTGAGAGCTCACCAACGTAGCTCTCAATAATCAGTTCCAAGTCGCCATGGCCGAATACGGTCTTTTTTTATTTTTTTTTTATTTTCTCGTCAAAATGACCACACTCCACCTGATGCTAAGCAGTCGTGTGGTCTAAGAGCAGTGGCCTCCACATCGCCCCCACAGTAGCCGAGGCGATGTTGAGGTCTCTACTTTAACGGCCTGAGAAGATGCTTTTTCACGCCCCGCTTAAAGAACCCAGGATTGAAGGAAGAAGGAAACACGTGCCTTGGCAGAGAATTCCATGCCTTGGTCGTTCGGCAGAGGTATGAGGACCCAAAATTTTTGGTACGCGCTCTAATCGACTCTACTGTGTAAGGATGGCATCTGAGCCCAGCACGCGTTGTTCTGGATAGGAAAGGGGAGGGCGGGATAAGGTGGAATAACTCTTCAGAGCACTCCCCGTGGTATATTCTGTAGAAACATGCCAATGTGGCAATGTCCCTACGGAGTTGCAGAGGTTCCAGTGAACTCGTGACCTCTGGATCTCCGATGATACGGACAGCCCGCCGCTGTAACCGGTCGAGAGCGTCCAGCAAGTACTGCGCGGAGCCATCCCAAAGATGAGAACAGTACTCCACGCAAGGGCGCACTTGTGCCTTATACAATAAGCACAGTTGTCCAGGCGTGAAGAACCGCCTCACCCTGTTCAGAACTCCGAGTTTTCGCGAAGCTTGCTTAATGACGCTCTCGATATAGGTTTTCTGATTAAGGGAGCGGCAAAGATCCATACCTAAGATGGAGAGGCTGTCACGTATCACCAGTGGAGTGTTCTTCAGAGAAGGGAGGGGAAGGAACGGAGACTTTTTTGTTGAGAACGCGCATGCCTGGGTCTTCTTTGCGTTGAACTCGACCAAGTTCTTGGCACTCCATTCATAGATGCGGTCCAAGGTCTGGTCAAGTTCAACGACAAGATTCTGCCTTTTCCCCTCAACTTCAGCCTGTTTGGCCCCAGGATGTCCGAGATATCGCCCATGCACGGTACTGTCGTCCGCATAACAATGTATGTTGCCGAGATTCAACATATCATTGATATGCAGAAGAAAGAGCGTAGGAGATAAGACAGAACCCTGAGGCACTCCTGAATTGACCTGCATAAATTTGGAAGCGCGATCGTCGCAAAGGACCCGGATACGACGCTTCTGCAGGAAACTTGCAATCCAGGTGCACAGTTGAGGGGGCAAGCCATAGGCCGGAAGCTTGGAAAGAAGAGACCGGTGCCAGACTCTGTCGAAAGCTTTGGCTATGTCAAGGCTGATAGCCAAAGACTCGCCGTGCTTGTCCATAGCCTCACCCCAGAGGTGCGTGACGAACGCTAGAAGATCACCCGTTGATCGTTTAGTTTAGGTCTAGACAGGTATTATTATTATTAGTAACCTTTACCTTCTTACTTGCTTACTTTCAACAGATTTAATAAAACAATTACCTCAAATGCGTCGGGAATATTTCCACAGCGTAAGCATTAATAGGTCCAATGGAAAGACCCATTATGGGGAACGATGACAGCAGTACAGCGAACAGCATATCTTGAGTTATAAAGTTGATGAGTATACAAAAGATTCCTATGAGGAAGAACACTAAGATGAGTAGTCTTTTCTTGCCGATGATTTTGACAGTGCTACTGACACCCACTGCTATTACAGCACAGCTTATGTTTGCCACTGAGTTTATTAGGAAGGTTATTTGATCTATTGTATCGTTGCATATGGCATCTTCTGTAGCTGTCTGAAACAAGTGAGAAGTATTTTGTAGGTATATGTTGTTTTCATATGGATCCATATTGGGGCCATTAATGTTTTTGATTTACATAAATAACATCACAAACTTAAGTTTACATGGTCGTTTAACTCTGTATGCGGATGATACGTGCCAACATAGAAGCCCAAGAAGATCTAAATATCTGTTTGAATGGCTACAATACAATTTGCTGACAATAAACCTGTTACGTAATTTTTAACGCCAGGAATAAAAAAGTCCCGCTGCATAGCACATTAACTTTTGATAATATCCCACTAGAACAAAAAACCGCATGTTTCCGTTGGTTAACACCAGTTTGTGCCATATTGTTACTCAATTGGAAAAATATTTCCGAAAAGTAACACTGTAATTTATTGCAACGTTTTTTTTCCCTATAGGTAACACTGTAACATAACAGAATCTTGTATTCTCGTTAAATAGCACCTCTTTGTAATAAAATCAATGTTGAAATACGCCTTCAACAAAATGTAACGATTAACTAATATTGTGATTATCCCGATAATTATGATATTAGTTATTTTGCACAACGACGATGAAATAAATTATGCAAAATAAAATATTCTTTATTAAAAGCTTTTGTCCGTCCGTACGATTCCGACTCGGAAGCGGTAGGTTGTGTTAGGTTCTCTTTTGTAAACCCACCTAGAAATAAAAGCCCCGCGAAGCGGGGCTCTGTCCAAAACTCCCATTAGTTCTAACATAGAACTGAGGAATAGAACAATGTATAAAATTCGCCTAACCCTTATACAATTTTATTAAAAGATGTTGATTTTGATTAGAATGGTTTTATTTAATTTTCTCCTAAACAATAAAGTTCTGGAACTTTTTGGGATATTTCGTCCAGATATGTAATCCTGTTACATACAAAGATTATAGTGTTAATTATTGAAAAAAAAAACGTTGCAATGATTTAAAGTGTTACTTTTCGGGTTTTTTTTCCAATTGAGTAACAGTGTGACACAAACTGGTGTTACCCAACGGGAACAAAGGCAAAAAACTTGCGAAAAATATCTTGGTCTGAGAATAGATAATCACTGAACATGCATGGCACAATCAAATCGAGTATATTAAGAACAAATTGACTGCACTTATAGGATCACTTCACAATATGAATCAATGTATACCTAAAAATGTACGTTACAGTATTTATAATTCTCTTGTGAAGTCACATCTATTACCTATACCTTATAACTCTATATCTATATATAATACTTGTGTTTTAATTACGAAAATTTTAGACAAAACCATCCATGCATATATATCATTTATTAAAAAGGCCTATATATCTAAGACTTCGTTGCCCTAGTTTACTTGTTTTGCTAAAAATACGAACCAACTATGCTAAAAAGAGTATTACCTATGAAGGAGCACAAATATTTCGATATAACTTACCCTCTCATAATTTAATATTTGTTAATTCTGGGAATGCCAGAAATTAAAACCCTATTGTGTATGCCCGCTGTGTGCCCGCTGCGACTCGATAAGTAGGTAAATTAGGATTTCCTTAACAATTGACTTAAATTACATTTAATTCAATTGACTTAAATTACATTTAAGTCAATTGTGCATGCGAAATTGTTGCAAGCAGGAAATTTACAGCAGTAAGCATGAATTCTGGCGTCATGTAAAAGTTAATAAGCTCACACTTTAATACCTGGTATGTATTATATCATCATCATCATCATCATCAGGCTATAATAGTCCACTGCTGGACATAGCACTCCCCCAAAGAGCGCCATAGCGCCCTGTCTTCAGCTTGCCGTATTATGTATTATATAGGTATGTATTATGTAGGTATGTATAGCTATTGCCCGCAACTTCATTCACGTGGAACGTAGGGTCAGATAGATTATTATTTTTCTTAAAATAGACAACTCCCGCACTAGGATTGATATAATAAAATATTCCTGTGTCGCGGTGGACTTTACAAACATTCAAACTACGGGCACAAAGAACAACCAGACTCGCAACGACAATTAGTGGATCATACAAAGTTTTCTCCCGTATGGGATTCGAACCCACAACACTCGACGGAGTGGTAGTGGTCAGAGAACCTCTTAAACCGCTGCGCCATCCGTGCTGTCATAGTCAAATGCGTCGTCTATGTGATCGATCATAACAGGCGTGACACTATATTACGTTGCTTGTATTTTTCCTCTCTTGTCGGCATCAGATGGCTTACCTATAATAACTCCACGCTGAAACAATCTGAACCTAGACAAAAATATTTAATTTATGTAATGAAATATTTCTTTGTACCTGATTAAGTCTATCGAAGATAACTTCGCACGCAGTCCGTCCTCCTCCACCTTCACTCATTACTCTGTTTAATACGTCTGGAACCCACATGTAGAGACCGTTCAATCTATAAAAAAGTAAAAGTACATGTTCTTATTAATAACATGTACATACATATGTAGTACATATTATGTAGTAAGCATGAGAAGTTCGCAGAATATAAACGGTTGACATTTCAAATTAAGAGAGACATTTTGCTAAAAGATTGTGTAGTTAAACCTATTGCAGGCGCTTGTGAAAAATGATGTGCTGACTTGGTATTACCGGCGTAAATCGACTAAACAGGATTGTTATTTAATGAGGCAATAAATAAATTATTTTTGCCGTATTTTTGGGTAGTGGCACTAGTAACGTATGTACGAAAAAACTGGTAAATAAGTAATTAACGTAATACTTACACAGAAAATACACCAAATAGTAGAAATCCATTTAGAGCCATCCATTTCAAATATGGTGGCTTCAGTAAAGGCCAGCTCTGTACTTTTAATGATGTAAAGAAGTTACCTTTCTTTCTGGTGTTTGGTGGCACTACTAACCGTTTTATCTGCAACCAATTATAAAAAGGTAAATCCTTACTAATATTATAAATTCGAAAGTACCTTCTGTTTCAGTTCCTTTTCACGGCTAAAATTTCCTCTACAGGTATCCTATGGATGAAATTTGGTACAGATATAGTTTAAAACCTGGGGAAGGCTACTTTTATTGGTGTAGATACTACGCGGGCAAAGCCGCGCGCAAAAGCTAGTAAAAAATAAATAAGTACCTATAGATACAAACGGAAGACTAGTAGGAAAGCAGGTCTGCGACTATATAAGATTTTTTTATGACTATTCGCTATGATAGCCGCAGTAAACGATATAAAAACCACGTTGCTATCTAGGACAGCGACTTAGGTGACTCTAAACAATAAACAATTTTATTGTTTAATGCGATCTATTATTGTAAAATAAGTGTGTTTATTTGTCCTTTCTTTTAATCACTGTGTTGCATTAGTTTATTTTGATCTACAATCATTCTATCTATACAAAATTTCAGTGCTATGCACTTGTTGGTGCATGACAAATCCTTCAATTCTCTAGATGTCTCTACATTTGCATTTACATACACATGCTTTTTCTTTAATTTGATCTGTATACTTTCTTCTTGGTCTCCCTCTCTTTGCTTCTATTTTTTTAATCCATAATAATAATCATTATCTACTTAAATACTTACAGGATAATCTTCAGGTTTTTTTTTGTTATTGTTTGCGTATATAACTTGCAATATTTTGAGTGCCTCATCCACTTTTCCTTCAGACACTAAGAACTTGGGACTCTCGGGGCCGAAGGACAGTAGGATAGCACCAATTATGAACACAGTGGCATATATCATGGTGAGAAGACGCCACGGTCGGAATAAATATATTCCAAAGTCTATTCGGAAGTCCAAAGGTATAATTGCCCATGCAAGTACTGGAAATAACATGTTATTATTAACGTAACATATCACAACATTATACGTACTTACATATGGTAATTTTTTTAAAAGACAACTTCCGGTCTAGGAAAAATTCCTGTATCGTGGAGGACTTTACAAACATTCACTCAACGGACACAAAGAACATAAACTCGAAATCAGACTCGGAACAACCATTTGTGGATCATACACATTTTTGTCCCGTGTGGGATTCGAACCCACAACACTCGGCGCAGTGGCAGTGATGAGGCAACCACTTAAACCTCTACGCCATCCGTGCAGTCATAATATATATTTATTTTACTAAAGTGCAGCGACTTTTTATTATACTAATGATAAGTATACAAGCGTAGTATGTATTTTAAATAGAAACTAGGCTAAAGAGATAAATGTATGTTTAGTTTGAAATCTACATTGTTAGAAACATTATGACGTCATTCATATACATTTCTATGCGTGATGAAGATATAACGTGTTACTACTTGTTACTTTAGATAGGTACTAAGAGTCTGTCCAGCTCATCTTGGAGGTAAACCAGTTGTTCTTCTTGATGTGGTTAGTACCTAACACAAGGTACGTAGTTAACTATATGGTCCATATTCACACCAAATTATTTTTATATTACTAAACCAATATACATATAACAGAAAATCTGGACACTATCTATTGATCACTAGATATTGTGATGTACCTTAGTTGGTCGCTTATAACTTACATAGTATTTTTTGTACACACACACACCAATAAATTATAAACGTTTGCAAAAAAGATTAAATATTATCAACAATTATTAAAAGTCAAGACTAGAGCAATCATCGCGTGCATATCGCTAACAAAACATAGAATTAAGTTTATGATGTAGAACGTTATAGAGATCAGTAAATATGCAAGGTACTTACAGGGTACTAGCGCTGACCCAGATATCTGCAGGGCGTTTGTGATGGAGAGTACGATATCTCGGTGCTTGGCTGGCAGAATCTCGCCGATGTACGTGTATGGCACCGCTGCTGGACATGCTATGCTGACAAAAAAGATAATTAAATACTTTCTCATAGCTGTGTCGATACAATAAAAGTGGGTTCTATGTAGGTATTTTTCAAAAGATTTGACAACATAATCTCCGACTGATTTGAAACATCAAGGCAAGGCTCGCCCCACTATCAATATTAGGTCCCGCGCTATTACGTGGGACCTACATATAGCTGGTGCAATGTGGGTGTCTGTCACTTTGCCTTATCCTTCGGTAATGAGATTATGTTCACAGGTATTAGGTACGAGATAGTAGTAAAGTTCATAGCCAAAATCTCCAGTTGTGTTCCTGGCGGTGTAGGTTTTCATTGAGGGATTATAGTAATTGTGGTCCTCGTCTCTTTTACTAGCAGCGTAGCTACTTCTTTCCAGGGTTAAGCAAGCGCTCACAGGTTAAGTAAAAAGCTTTTCATTAGGTGTATCTGCCGAACTGTGTGTTTAAAGATAAGGTAAAGATTTATTTACTCAAAGAACAATTATATTTTATTCATATTACCTATAGGTAATAATATGAATATTACATTGATCCCAAACTAGGCTGTGGATGCCTTTTAGTTAATTGCTATTTGAGTTGTATAATAATAGAAGTATAGGAAACACGGTTATAAGGCTGCTGTTGATGTGTTATTAAGGAGAATTCAGAAGGAGTGATCGTATTTAGCAGGTAAATTACGGACTGTATTGATATTTATAATTAATAAACAACTTACCATAGCGACGTGAGGAATTTACAAGCAGCAAAACTAATTAGGTTTGGCATGAACCCAGATATAATGCCGAAAACTCCAGCAACTAAGGAACTGTAAATGAGGACTTTCTTCCGACCTTGGGTGTCCACCAAGTAGCCCCAGGGAAAGGACGTTATGACAATAGCTGGAAAGTACAAAGAAATCGTATTATAGGTTTGTTTCGTTTGTAAACTGTTAGTATAGGCGCGGGCGTCATGCTACAACATGAGGTTTATATTGCATGATGCTCTTTATGAGTTAGTAAAATAATATTAGTGAGAGTTTAATGGAGTTATTTCGAGATTATAGAATATTGCTACCTTAAAAAATACAAGATATAAAAAGGACCTACAGAGCTCTATATTTATTTCTTAAGTGCCAGCAGGCAGCTCTTAGAGGAGATAGGACAGGAACAGACTAAAAAAATGCAGTATGTTCACGATAAAATATCATAAAATTATTATTAGACCTTATAGGTACCACTTAAAATTAATGATGATTCTGATAGAGGAGAATATCGTATTGTATATACCTGATCTTTAAAAATATTGACGGTATATAATTATTGATGTACCCTCAATATTTAAAGATTAGATTCCCTATCGGTTTTACAGTAACTTATTCACCGCACAGAAGATCTAAATTGCTTATAAACCTAACCTACCTGCCACAAGATTAAGCGATTAGGATTAGTATATCTACGCTAGGTAGTATCCAAGGGGGAGAGGCTGAGAAGATGCAGCCATCGCAGGTTAGAGCACCTTATAATGGCTCCACGAACTCAGCCTCCATTTAAAGCATGACTAGTTCTCTGATCGTTGCGCTTACACAAAAATGACTATTAAGCTATCGCTGTTATATAGTCTTCTCTCAGAATCGCTGCATAAAGTTATGCGGTATCTCCTCTTGGGGTCAAAGTCTTGCTTTTAGCTTTGCGCGAGAATCGTGTTTATTGTAATTATGTAATTAGTGTGTTCGAGATCATTATCAAAGATATACACATCACAAAGATAAGATACGGCCAAGCCCAAATTAGTTTTATACAAATAAAACATCGTTAATAAATTGGTAATTTTTAGGGTTTAATTAATTGATTATTTTCAGTTATTTATTTCTCGGTTTTTAGTGAATCTGAAGTTCGATAACTAATTTTATTTGTCTGAATATGGGTACACCTACTAAACGCGCTGTTCATAATAATATGAAACAAGCGACGAAGAAAGGGAGAAACGCCTCTCTCAAAATAGGAAATCTACCTCCAGGGCCATTTCAAAAGAGACTTGTGAAGAGCGCTGAAATAGGCTTTCGAAAATGCGGGCTTACATGAAAAATGTATTAAACGGTATACAGTTTATATCATTTTTGGCCATAGTGAATCTCATGATAATTCCAAATACGGTTGGGATGATATGTTTTATTCCGGGGTTTCGGTGCCTAATGGCTTCATCGTCATATTAAAACTTGTATTATAGAAATAATTTTGTTATTAGCTTTTTGTGTATACCTTGTTGAGTTTAACAGTTGCACGTAACTTCATACCATTAAATGCTATCAATAACCAATTTGGAATTGTGTAATCAATACATATGTATACATAATTATGTATGTGATTGTAGCAATCACGGCAGATTTGCTGTTATTTATCAAAGAATTGCGTTGTATAAAACCGAAGATCTTCATCAGAACGTCACCAAATTAGAATAGAGCTACCTTGAAATACTACGACGGGCTTCCAAACCATCCTACACGGTTTTTTTTTCTTGCCAAAAATGAGAACATTATCAATGTAGCCAAATACGCATTATTAAGGATAACTCGAAAACGAATGGTCAGATCTTGATCAAAATTAAATGGGACCAAATGGAAAGCACCAGCTTTCAAATAAAAAAGGAATCATCAAAATAAGTTCATAAACGACAAAGTTATCCGCGAACATACGTAAAATATATATATATATATACGGTTGAATTGAGAAACCTCCTTTTTTGAAGTTGGTTAAAAATAAACAATAACAACCATTCACTAACGAGCGATAATCATTTACGTACACCACGTAGGTACGTTTAAAAATGACAATTAAAAACAATTATACAATTATTATTCGGTTGGTATTGAAGGAGTCATGTTTAGCAAGTTAATCACAGCTTATATTTTAAAATGTTTTAGCGCTCGCAGCTAATTTATTATTATTACTGGAAATATATTTTCTTGAAATACCTAATTTTAATATAATGTTACCATAAACTAAATAAACCCGGCCACGTTTTGTTGCAGGTCAGTCCGATATTTTAAATTCTCGTTCCCGCGTAAATTTCAGGATAGAAGTAGGTATATAAAAACAGTCTTATATAGAAATACAACTATGTGTAAAAATTTCAAGACAATCTATCTCTTCTTTAGAGTTTTACAAACATACAGTAGGTAACTGAATTTTATTATAAAGATATACCTACCTACTTGGTATCTAATTATTACCATGTTTGTCAAATATTAATTACAAGTTACAACCACGTTGCTTATAATAATAAATCTGGCTATACAATGTGGTAAAGAAGGTGGATTAGGTTATTTGCATACAAGTTGAAGTGACGGTTCAATTTAGGAAATACGTATTATAAATCACTCGTAACTCTAAACAGTGTTATCAGAGCTACAAAGTTGATAATGCACGTTACGGACGATTACTGGTACGCCGACAATGTGATAAGTAATTCTTTTTTGCAGTGATTATCTTCCTTACTAATCATTTTAAATGTTGATGTAAGTAATTGTTTATCTTTATGCCAAAATACTTTATATATGACATTGTCAATAATTTATGTGTGATAGTGAATTTTATATATTTGTCCAAAAGAACATGAAAATAGAGCGATTGCAGTTCATTGTATTTGCAGAATAGAATAAAAAATAGGATCGATCGAGGTCGGTATAAATAGATATAAATTGAACCCATACCTTTCTATCCAATAAATTGGTCAGTTTCATTTAATTCCGTCAGCAGAATAGTATCGCAATTTAATCGTAAAATTAGAAAAGTGTGGCCTATTTTTCTTAATCTGTCGATTGTTGAAATGCAAGGCATAATTGAAACCCTTAATAGTTTATATTTATGTCTGGCATTCCATTGCATGTAGGTTAAGATGACAACGTGAACTGCCTATTTCAGGAACATCAATAAAACATCTTTAAGTGTCAAGGATTTCATATTTTACATTTCGATAACTAGAGGAATTTAAAGAATCATTAATCTACGAAATATTATAACGTTTAGTCGTATACATATATCTACATAATAATATGTAGTTTAACCTGTTAAGTCATAGCGGCACCGGTGGACAAACACAATAAATTTATAATTATGTCTGATATTCCTAGACTTGGCGGACTTCTATGAACTCCAATAACCACTTACCTATATACGGTATTGAAGCGATGAACCCTCTTTGGCTATCAGACATGTCTAGGTCACACATCGCAGCTGGCAACACAAAGGAATACCCCACCGGTTCCACGATGGCTGCTATGAGAAACAGAGCCAACACTAGGGAGTATTTTATGTTGTACCATCCAATACCTGAAACGAACATGGATATTGAATTTAGTTATAAGAGCATATATATAAATAAATATCAATTGCCACATGTATGACGAAATGGCTCCTCGACCGATTTGACTGAAATTTTTGGTTGTGTTTGTAATTGTCAGGACAAGGCTTGTATGAACCAAAAGGACTTAGCCAATATGTTCCCCAAGCTGTATATTGATAAAAGATTTGTAATTAAAATACATAAAATAAATAATAAATATTGAACATCTTCTTAAAGTTCATAGCAGATATGGAGAAAAGTTTACAAAAAAAAGGATTTAAACGACACAACAGTTCGAATACTCTTTAAACGAATTTTATTGCCATGTAATATAAATAATAATTAAAAATAGGGTAAAATATGAAACTCCAACATTTATTGCATCACTAACTTACTTCAAATTAATATTTCTTAATTATAATACCAAATAATAATTATAATATACTCTCCATTATACGAAATCAGTGTTAGATAATTAATTATACCAAAATCATAAAGAACTTTAACGCCTAGGCATATTTCGATTTAATTAATGGCAACACTCAAGAAATTGTCAATTGACATTATTGACAAAAACTCGTCTCACGTGCTGGTTATTGGTTGCTGTTGTTTCGTGCTTTTTTGTGCAATTACTTTGTTTCACCTTTATTTTATAGTGTCTTAGCCCCACGCGAGTGTTCCACTAGTTATAAACAGTGTTCTTTGTTTTATTTTTATTTTAACATAAACATTATGGAATTATGAGGATATCGGAGTGATAAAATATCTATTTTTCAACCTTCATAACTTTTGTCCAGATCTGCTTTGCTTGATGAACCTTTTTAATTCTTTATATAGAAGCTGTAAACTGTCAATTATTATATATTTGATCGCTGTACATTCTGGGGATCAGCCTCATACATTTATTGACAATCTCCTTTGCGAAAAATCCACGGGAAATTTATATTTGTTTTATATGACAAAAAATTTGATTGACGTTTTGATATTGAATTTAATTACGTGATATGTATTTTTGTATAGACTAGCGGTCGTCCAGTGGTCGAAATTCGTCGACCATAATTGATTTGAATTTTAAGTTTGATGTTTGTTAAGGCTTTATTGACTATAACTAAACCCTTATAATCACATTTTATTTAGATTTCGCCAAGGCTATACAGGTTAATTTACCTATCTTTTTCAAACAAATTATTATTTACTTAACTATACTCTTTCATTGACAATATTCCTAAGCTTGCTACTTTGTTTTATTTTTTTCTTTACTATATATAAATACGTAAATATATTATAATATAAATAGTATATATCATTCCAATCCACCCAAAGGCTGCCTATACGATACTGCTGATATATGTAATTATATATTGATATATGTAACCATAGCTACGAAGTTCGGCTGATGTAGTACACACGGCTACACATCAAGACACAACAAGACAAGACGCTACATACAAAATAGAGAATTGTCGGAAAGAGACAGTACATAGTGGTGTCGATGTAATGGTAAGGATAGAGCCTAATAAAAATATAACGCACTCTCTCGCACGATTCGCAGCGTTCAACTTCTAATAGTTCAAAGTCCAAACAGTCTAGGTTGATGTGTCGCTGTGTGTACTATTCGTACTACATCAGTCGAACAATGCGGAAATACTACGAACGCAATTCGCCTGCTTGTGTCAAATGCATGGTTGTGTACGTGTAGTGTTTTTCCATTAATTTGATGTATTTCTAATGCATCTTTTATATAAATATTAGAATTCGCCACTCCTTCTCCATATAAACTTTAACTGTGCCAAATTTCATACTCCTCCATCCACGCAATTGTCGTAAAAAGGGTACAAAGTTTTTGCTTCTTGTATTAATATATCTATAGATTGTCACGACAACGACTGTTGGGTTAGCGATAATTTAAAACAATATTTACGAATTGTAATGCATGCAAGATAATAAGTTACAGAGAAATCTTTATAAGACGTACCTAACGCATGAAAGACAATAAGGTAACTTTTAAGTTTTTATCAACATTTGCCCTTGTCTTCGTGTGAACTACGGTCCCATCGTGTATTTTCGTAAATTAGTAAAGAATCTAAAAATCTATAAATGCTGTAGTGAAAGATAGATATAGATAAAACTGTCAATAGCTGTTCCTGATCACTAAAGATACTTAGAAACATTTTTGATCAGCTAATGAAGAGTTTCCGAATCCGAAAGTAAGTTTATTATTCTTCATATCTGTTTGTTTGTTCAAGCATAACCTAAAAACCACTGTAAGTAATTTTGATAAGGTTTTAAAGTTTGGTAAGTCTAGATCCAAATTAAAATATAAATCATGTTTTATCTGATTCCGGTTAGTATGACTGAAGTTATGGGGCGCAGTGTGATCTGCGAAAATAGCATGCCGGGCTGGTGACCTATTAACGAATACACACTGGATCTAGAAAAATTGCGAAAGAAGTGTCCATGATTGATATATACAAATTTGTGGATAATACTTAGGATGTCCACATTCCATAATGTATTTTAACCCTTACTTCTTAGAATATAATGTTCAATATTAGAAACATACGAGTACATAGTCTTACACCAGAATCCTCGATGGGGTAGGCGGAAGACTATAGTATTACACTCACATTTCGCCAATTATTTATTAGATCCCACGTAATAGGGCCAATCTAATTGCCGTTAAGCAGCCACAGTTCCAGACTCCGTAATGCTACTAGGTAAGAATTTCTTGACAGATAAATCCAGAAACATTTTGCCGAATCCAATATTTCGTGCAAAGCAGTTACATTGTCTACCACTGCGCTACTAAGCTAATTGATATTGGTTTCATTAAATAAGATGTTTTCGTTTTTTGTTCGAGTACAATCCCAAGGCACCTGTGACTTTTAAAAGTTATGTGCGTATTAATTTAGTCTGCCCATTGCATTGATGCTATTAGAGTATTCAGGGCAGACGCCGTATTTCATCCATAGTTACCAATATACCGGTCCACCAAACACCCATACTCATAGCCCATATATTAGAATCCATACGTAGCCTACATAGTCCTACGCCTGCTGCGGCTAGTGCCGCTGTCGGTGTTCCATCCCACCTTTGATTAAAACTCTCGAAGGGCCTCTTCACGTTGGACCCATGTCTCCGTGTAAGCCTCCCAAAGGGCCAGCTATTTTCTAATATAATATGTTAGAAAATACCTGTGATAAGAGAAACCTTGTTACATTTTGCAAAAACCATTTTAATAAAACTGGAAAACTGCAAAAACCGTTTTAATAAAACTGGAGCGCGCCCAGAGAGCGGTCATAAAAGTGGCTATTTTTCTTCCTTACTTGCATCCTACGGCTGAATTGTACCAAGAATTTAATGTTCTAACAGTTCGTCAGCTATTTATTCTTCGTATAGTTTTGATGACGCACGCACAATCGAATTATGACCCTTCAATTAACGCAACAAAACGGCGTAAACATAAAATTTATCACAATGATACGACATACAGAACTACTCTGTCACATAGGTTCCATTGTTTCTTAGGTCCATACTTATACAACAAAGTTAATTCTCTTCTTTCTATATACAGTCTAAATAATTTCAATGTAAAAAAAGTATTAACGTCTTGGTTACAAGACCTATCATATTCTGATACTGAAGCCCTACTTATTTCGATAATATAATGAATATAATTTATGCACAAATCACACAAGTTAAATGCATGATAGAAACTGTAGCACATGCACGCTAGCACTCTCACACACACACACTCTCACCCTCACTCACACACACACACACCCTCACACACAAACACACACACACACCAATTTTATTTCTAATTCAGAATATGCATAGGTAGTTTTTAAGTACATGTCCAAATAATCACCACTAAGACTAGTCCAGGAGGTGGGAGCCTGGTGATCTGTAACACAGGTTTTTACCTACTATAGACACCAGCCTCTCACAAAGGAATGAGAATTTTTTTAACATGTATTGTATTAGATAATAAGTACTTACCTTTGTGAAACAGGAAATAAATATCTTGATTATTATTATTATTATTATTTTCACAATAATTAAACGATAATGACTACAGCAGTATAAACTGTGTCGTAGCCATTATCGCCCACAACCGAATATATTTTAAATAAGTAAGGTTAGTAAGGGTACAATTCTATCGTTTATTTTAAATAAATTTGTGCCTATATTGAGGATGAGAGTATGTGTTTGTCGGTGAGTGTATGTGAGTGTCTGTGTGTGTATTATGTATATGTACATATGTGTGTGTCTGTAGGTATTGGTATGTGTAGTCCACAGTGAATAAATATATTACGAAATTCTGTCTTTATGAAATATGATAAAGCAGATTGTAGTAGGTGGGTAGTACACTGGCATAATCTGGGTACTGCATAACTATTTACTAGCCGTAATTACCTTTTAGATAAGAAACTAGATCCATTGTGAATAATAATATGAATATATTTGTGTTTAAACTGACGCGTGTAATAAAGTTAATATATCGTCAAACATAGAATAATACTGTTGTAACAATGATTTATGTTTACCAATATATAATAATAATAATAATATATTCTATCACATACACACAACACCATAGCCCAAACTAAGCAGAGCTTGTACTATGGGTACTAGACAATGGATAAACATACATATTTAGGAACATTTTTTGTTATACCTATACGACAAGATAGATTTCAAGTTAAAAAAAATAGATATCAGGCTTGCTTTAACTAATCGAAAATCCTAGGCACGCCACTTGCTGTATATTATTATGTATAACATCAAAAATCTATCCCTCTCCCCATCTCCCTTCGCCTCTTTTAATATCTTGGTCAGATTTTGTGATCAATTGATGACCAACAACATGAATCAATCGCGGCAGAAAGAAAACAGCTCAGACCGATGTACGTAACTTTATAAATGACAAACCCTATCTCGGCTAAGTTAATTAATCTCTAAGTGCACTAAATAAAAGCGCAATGATGTCTCCTGGCCTAAGAAACCAGGCATCAGGACCAGGACCCATAAAACACCCAGAATCTGTAAGAGCGTTTGTAAATCTTCAAGATTTTTATCCAATTAAGGATTTAACGCGCATTACTCAGCTCATTGGCTGTGGCAAGGTGACCATTTCTACTTTCATATGTCTCACTGTATTATACATATTTATGTCCAGTCGCAATTACTACTTAATATTATTGTCTTTAAAGTTCCATAATTACATGCTACAAGCATATTATGTACATTTTAATACATAAATACGTAGGAAATTGTTTATATTACAATTAATTAACACATTCTTTCATATTGTTTTTGGTTAGTTCCAAGGGTTAACAACCGCTTAGCTCTAGTAAATTATTATTCTAATAAATTTACTTTTAAATTAGTTCAAAAGAATTTATGCCAAGTGATTTTACTACTAAAGTACAATTTTAAGGCAACTTGAATGTTAATGTGTTATTAATTTACAAAAATCTTTGCTATAGGTACTGAACGATAACATTTATAAAAAAATTCAGACGCAGACCCCGCATAATAATAAAGACTATATTTATTTTGCACGCGAGCCTAATCTACTGAGCGGAGTAAATAAAGTAACCAAAAATACATTGTGGCACCATAACATCAACGATATCACAAGTCACACGACAAAAAGAAACAATATTATTGAAACTATGTAGTAAACCACACACGTACCCGCCACTGCCAAAGCTTGATCCAGATCCGCAGAATATCTGTCTTGCTTGTCCACATGTTCGGCAACACTAGGAATTCTGTCATCCATATTGGCGATGTAATACTTCTAAGTATATATTTCATACACTTCACTACCCGCAAAATTCGACACAAGTGTTCCTTCTCATATCTACAAAGCTGGTTCGACAGCAGACAGCAGACTGGAGACAGTGTACTAATGAACAACGACGGCGACACTACAATTTCTTTAATGACTGTATAATGTATGACTGATTAGTATAATACGACCGATTTATTACACGGATACGATACGAGCGAGTAATTAGTTATACGCAATATATATAACAAGAGTTATCAGACTTCCATTTTTGTCTGTTTTTCACTCAGTTACGCAAGTGTGAACACTACAGTTTAATCGCGATCTCGCAGAAATGTACACAGTTCGGGATCGCGAAGTGAACTGACTACAGTTCACTTTACACATTTAGTTTATTTACACGCTATTGCCACTAGGCAATAGCGTGTAAATCAATTGCTAGACTAATTTATGGACATAAAGGCTGATTGTTTATATATTTTGTTCCAATCATTGCAAGCTATATTTCCACCTTGTAATCAGAAAAAAGAGTTTTTAAACGCATATACCTTTGAATATTTATAAAAGTAATAGACATTTAAACATTCTGATCGTGAACGCGGGAACGTATGTATACCCATAGAGTGAGACAGAGCTTCGGATATCGATAAAACATAGTTAAAGAGAATAAGAAACTATATCTTAGCGACGACGGCTTTAAGACTTAGTAAGTAATTCTATTTGCCTTTCCAAAATATATCTAGTTTGAATAATAGTTTGAATATTATTTAACAAACAAGTCAAAAATAGAGCCATACAGCCATTTTTATAAAATAATTATCTCATTGCCATCACAGCGCCTATAAAAACAGCTCCTACTAGATACCAACAACAAACAAATTAGTCAGAAACGTTATTTAGTAATACAAGTTTGCAAATCACAGGTATGTAGCTCCCATCATTAAGATGACTTTATTGCGCGTTTCTTATGGTAATATCAAGTTGCAAATAACTACTAAGACCGCAAAAGTGAACACAACTGTCCATTAAAACTATCCTCTTATCCCAAACCGATAAGTAGGTAGGCTAATTTCCAAAATCACATGTGACCCTTATCCTATAATCTTTAGTAAAAGATGTAGTAATATTTAAGATTACTTAATTTGTATCATTAGATACGAAGGTTACGTATCATGAAATACTTGACCTAAATTAAAAACATTGTATTCGATATATTCATGTGTTATCTGCCGTCCATATGTTATATCAGAAAGCACGTGTTACAAAACGTTTTATTTATTATTTTCGTTTAATGTATATAGAGTTTAATTAGGAGTTACTGAGTAAAAATCCATCGTAATCAAATAATTACAAGGTAGGAACCACCACGCACACTCGGATTACCTACTATTGCAATAAAAAAACGTTGACAATACCAAACTCCTCTGGTGATCGACAGATATTTCTCTTCAAACCCAAAACAATGCATCCACTTGTTTCGTCTCAGCGCGATATATCCTCTGGACGGATTGGTAACAAATGGGCAAAACGATCCGTGGCCGGTTTCTCTATTCGCAATTATTATATTACTCGCTTAACTTGTTTTAAACAATTATCTAGATTTAGAACCACCCAGCAAGCAGGATGCTTAATTCTAGGTTCAAACTGGGCATTGTTTCAAAACATAAAGGCTCGTATCTCAATTACCAACCGAAGATCGCAGGCAAAGAACCTTGAATTGTGTTCCTACGGTAAGCTATCAGACATTATAAACTTTGAGGAAGTTATGATCACTAGCACTCAGTTCCAATATTAAAAATATCAAGAAACGGGTTGTTTTACTTACGGACAGTTAATTTTTGACACATTCTATAGAAAACATGTCAACATTTAATAACCAAGTAACCACAATCGAAACTCGTCGGGTCGTTTTTACCTGTGTTGGAGGCATACACAGAGAAACTTTCAGCTTTTATAAAATAACGAAGATCTGGCCGTTGTGGGCTCTTGCTCTATAACTGGTTGTAGATAAAACGACTCGTTTTTCGATATAGGAACCTAGCCTAGGAGGACTTGTGATTTTTATCTTGCCTGGCAGCATGGCTAGCGACATGTTTTTTTTTGAAGCCCCGACGAGTGAATTTGTTGTCCAGAAGATAAGGTAGGCAATTGTTTTAAAATAGGCGGCACGTATATTTGTTTGCCACCCAAGGTATTCAAGAAATGAGCTACGGATTGTTACATTTTGTCATTTTTCATACAGTATGCCTCAAAAATTTACTACCCGTAGGTAAAACGATTTGTCATGAATATAGGGAACGGGCCCAAGTAGTCCTTTGACATCATTAGATGTGGTTTATGTTTATTTCGTATTAATTAGAAAATCTATTATTTCATCAAAAAAACAACTATGTCTGCAATTTTTAATTCCGACGCTACGCAAAGTCAGTTTCTGGATATTGTTTAGAAAATTGGCAAAGGCCCGGATTCTGTAATAGACTGCTTCAGACTTGATCGACTGATTGATTAAATGCTTTGGACAATTACTAACCAGCACATTAACGTTTAGCTACATACGATACTGGTAAATTCTAATTAAATAATTAAAATAAAACTCTCGGCATTATATTTTCACGTCTAGGCAAAGACCTAAAGATTTCTAAAATAATAGATCTTTAAACTTTCAGTATCTTGTGTACGTTACGAACATTTATAATGACTACGATTTTTGTTTATTTTAGTTAGTATTAATTTTTGTTTTAATTTTAATGTTTATTATCTTTATTTCGTATCAAATATACAATTAATATTTCATATGGAATACATATATTGATATAAATTTAGTTACTTGCAATATTTATTTTTCTGTTTTCTATATTTAATATGTCAAAAATGGCATTTTGTATTTTTGGGGCTAATAATGACAAAATATTGCCATAAAAACCCAGACCGAAAATGGGCCAAAATTAAAAAATATTCATATTTGAAGGTTACTTCCCATGCATTAAAATGATTTTTATTCAATTTTATCACAGGGTAAAACTTAACTGTGCCTTAAAACTCGTGCTGCTAGAATTTGTTTCTCTTCAATATAGAAATCGGATGGCATATTCAGTTATTTGAAATGATGACTTTACATTTTTTATTACCCTATGTCCGAGCTCTTGTATGGGGTCGAGCCACTGTGGCGGCGAGGGAGTAGTGCTTTAAACTACGTGGAGGTATTTTAACATACATTTTGATCGATGTTTTTAGGGTCATAGTTCCAGAACCCCCAGGGGTATAGATAATTTTATCCCAGATAACGCATACGCTACACAATTTCTTTTATTTCTTTTTACCGTAGATGACACGATGGCATTTGTTTGCTTAGTATTTTACTACTATAATATATTATTACGATATGTTGTAGGCATACATTTAGACAACGCGTGAGATGTTTGTTTTTAACAGAAAGATTATAAGTTAAATATTATGTATACATAGAAAAGGCAAAGTCACGAAAATTTCGAAGATAATATCTTCTAACTCTACCGAAGCGCGGCGCCCATCCGTTATAATATAGGTCCATATAATATTATCTTATCTTGGTCTGTTTGCTTTGTTCTGTGTCTCGTATTTTTGCTTATAAGGACTCAATTACGCATGTATGTATTAACAGTCGCTGCAACGGATGTAACACAAACCGGTTGAAAGGTTAATTAATTCAAAAACACGTAACGATGAGTAGAGTACGTATTCAAAGTATTATTACTGCTGAAATATAACTTAAGCTAGCCCTTTAAGAAAAGAGAATCTTCTAGAATTTATGTTTGATTTGATGATGTTCAATGCTGTTCCATTACAGCAAAGTTAATCAATAAAGTTCATTTCTATTTGCTTGTTTGAATGGTTGCCTCGCTTATGCCACAGCGCGGCGCCGGGTATTGTGAGTACTAACCTCACATGGGACAAGTTTAGAGAGTTGAGCAGTGCAGCGTCAGTTTTGCCATCACCGCTCTCGTGAAAATGGAGACCATAAGAAGGTTTCCACTAAGTTATGCCATGGAAAATTATATATAGGTACATACATCTTTTACAGAGCATAGGTACACATATCTAGCTCTGGTGGACATATCTGACCGACTGACCAAGGCATGCCAGGGTTAAGACTCCTGAAAGCGCTCTTAGGTCTTAGGTGATTTACTAAGCTCTCTGAGATTATTAGTCCCATATTGAGGTAACAGCTGCCCTAGAAGCATTTATTTATAACGACAAGGATAACAGGTATAAAATGTTTTTAATTGTTTCTTATTTGATTTATTTTTAAATACTTATATACTTATTAATTTGACAGTTACAATCCAGTTATAATATATTCCTTGGCAGCGTTTCCTTAACGCGAGCGAAACGACAAAAGCATTGGCTTTTGCCGCAGTTTCGCTCGCGTTAAGGAACATTTTGACCATAAATTCAGGTTTTCTATATCTCGGCAACCGTATTTATTTTCTAGATGAAACATACCCTTTGTCCTTTTGTTTGTCCCTGATAAATATATGATATACGTTATATGCGAAATTGCATAATGCTCGGTCCAGTTGTTAACCCGTTGAGAGCCCAGCACGCCCTATGAGTTGAACAAAAAATCGTTTGTGTGCGAATATTTCAGACTCAATTTGAGTTCCAGTTTTGACTCGCATCCGAGTCAGAGATATTTACATTTATTATTACTTAGAATGAGATGACATCTTTGTCTAGCGGCATAAGTTTGCCGTTAAGATTCCAGATTTGGACACAGTGAGACTTTGTGTTTGAAAATGTTTAGTAACACTACGGAACCTGGCAATGTGAACAATAGACGGCAATATACTCTTTTACTAGGATCTTAAAATATAGCTGGTGAAATTTGGGTGTAATACATAATTATTTAATCACATCATCGAGATATGTATAAGACAGTGAATCTCGAAGGATGTCATAATATTAGAAAACATAGTGATGATATGTTTTGTCGGTTCAATGTTTTATCACAATGTTGTGCGCTTCGATGTTTTTCGCTTGGTTTTGTATTATGTGCAAAGATTATTTGATTAGTTAGAAGATCGCACGACTTTTAATCTGCCGAAACAAATTTAAAAGTAAGCTAAATCAAGTAAGTCGATTTTATATGATGTTTTATTCAGCTACAAATGTCGATCAACTGGAGTTAGGTAAATCATGTGATCACGGCTTTAGATTAGCTAGATGTATGACTTTTTCACAATGACTAAGTAAAGTATATAAGAAACAGAAAACGGATGCTATCTTTCTTTTGCTGAGTAAATAAGATTAACGGAATTATATGTATCTTTAACACTCTTATCGCCACCCTTATACAGAATTTGTCAGTGCAGCAGGCCATGCGGTCCGCCGGTGTCCTCAACTTTGCCTAACCGTGCACGCCAAGGTGAAAATACTACATCGAGTCCAGCAAGCCATACGGGTGGCTGACGGGCTCACCGTTTACTTTTACTAGCAGGCCATGCGGTCCGCTGTAACCTCGCATTTTCATATTAATTTTGTAGTGCGTGGCCTGCTGTTACAGAAACGGTTCAGTGCAACATACATGTGGCGTGCTGGACTCGAAAACGTACAGGCCGTCGCCGGACCGCATGGCGGTGAGAGTGTTAAGATATGTGCTATTTGATGATTTGAAACATTGCCTTAGATAAACTTCATTAATAAAACCTTTAAAATTTCACGTCTCCGTTTTCTGCACGTCGAATTTTATTTTGATTCGAGATGAAAAATTAATTCTGACCTGAGATCATGGTATGAAATTATTCGCCTACGAAGGTTATTATTTTTCAATTTAAAGTGAGCAGTAATTTTCCAAACACTGTAAAAGTTAGCATCAGATTAAATGACCATCACTTACATGTTCAAAAATAATACTAGCTTTTACGCGGGCTTTGCTCGCGTTAATGCCATGAGAAAGTATACAGTGACAAAATATTTCCTAATTCATGGTCTTTCGAAGTGCCAATTTTTACCCAAAGCCGTTTACCGGCTTAAGTATGATTGAGTCACAAACATGCAAACGTTTATAATATTATATATTAGGTAGTAAGGTTTGAAAGTAGAGCCTTAATTCTTTTCATTCATACCCATTTTCAAACATTCCTTTAAGATCGCTCTACTATAAACATACTTATTAAAAATGAATTAATAAAAATGATCGCACCTATTACTACTATTATTTTATTATCATTGGTTTAAATTTTATAAACAGAGTTCTTACATTGTTTACAAAATGTAACCCTGTGATATCTGTCATTCTCATTACACAGTCGCTAATAAAATTATAATATTATAAAGAAAAGGATTACGAGGCTTATAAATCTTTATAGCATGATTACGACGCATTGTGTTATAAATCTAGATTATTCTGTAATTTACATATTTATATAGGCAATAATTGGTGGGAATTGTGACCGCATTGACATTTTTATTGAAACATGAACATTTATTTATCGTTTTGTTTGTTTCTTGTTCATTTGCTTTACGAACGTTGAACCCACTCCACTTGCCACTTACTTACTAATATTCTATCCATACTAATATTATAAATGTTAATGTGAGTTAGTTTGTTTGTTTATTACGCTTTCACGCCTTAACAATTTAACCGATCATCACCCGCATATATGCGGGTGATGATCGGTTAAATTGTATACGCTATCAGAGGTACCGAAAAGGACATAGACAGACCTTTCATCCAGAAAAATGCGCGATGTACGCACGCAGACTGCTCGCTTGACACATACAACACATGCGCGGGGAGAGCTAGTCGACTGCTAGCTGTAAGCGCGTGGACAGCTGGTTGCCTGCTAGCTGTCGGTGCGTGGACAGCGGGTAGTGGCGTCTCCGTTTGGCTTAGCTGTGCGAGAGCGGTGTTATATAAGTCGGCTGCGACCTTAAATATATTTCCAAGTCTATTCGGCAGACCAAATAAATTATTACTCTTGCAAATACTGGAAAGTGAAGTGAGTGAAAAGTTATTTAACGTCACATAACGTGAAGGTTACGCTGTTGCACGATGCAATAGCAGTTTAGTGATAGCTGTTTGATATTGTTTGCATCAACAATAATCGCACAAATGGTTGAAATTTATAAACAAACTAAATTCTGAAATAATTGTTTTCTCTTATAAAGACCCCCCCTCACATTAATTTTCTTATATATCTTTTTTGTATACCTACAGTTTTATTAGATATATGTATATAATGGGTGATTTTTTAAGCGATTGGATTTTATTAATAATAATTTAGCCAATATTCCTTTTTTTATATTAACGTAAACATGTTTTTTCCATTATTCTTGTTTTCTTTTTGAAAATTAAAAACTAAACGCTTAAAAAATCAACTGTTATTAGGCGATTAACACACGGCATCGCGCACCACCGCAGTAGGCGGTGAAGCGGATCTCATGTTGCATTGGCCTCTAATAAGTCCGTTGATGCCTAACACACGTACACCGCCCGACCGCACGGTCGAGCGGTGCTCTCATCGCCACCGTCCCTCCGCGCTGCCGACCGCGCGGAGGGGCAGCGCCTCACACACGGGACGCCGCATAACCGCGCGGATCATCGTTGGTGCAGGACGGTGTTGCAAATTAAAAATGATCAAACTGGTCAAAACCACGTTAAATCCATCCGCGCGGACAGGCGCGTAAACCGCCTTATCGCGGGGGGCACCGCTACGAAATCTGCTTTACCGCCACCGCCCTCCGCGGCGGTGCGCGGTGGCGTGTGATAATCGCCTTAGATCCAAATACTGAGAATCAGAAGTCCAAATTGAAGATCTGTCAGAGGGCTACGGAGCGTAGCATTCTCGGAGTGAAAAGGACGGATCACGTCCAAAACACTACTCTACGCTCCAAAACACGCATAGCTGTTGGTGTGTATCTTAGGCTAAAGGTTAGCCTAAGATACGCACCATGCTTTTGTTAATATTTTATTACGATAAATTTTGTGTGATGCTTAAATTCAAGATGTTTTAATAAATGGCACTACTCAGCGGCCATAGGTGATAGCATGATAATTGTTAAGTACCTATTTAAGATTATGGTCGGGTCTTCAGACAACATATTGGCGAAAACCGCATTTACGGCTTTTTGCGTGATAGTATAAATTCCTAGGTAACTATTATCTTATTTGTACAATAACAATTAAACAGACAGATAATAATTACAAAAATAAAAGTGTTATATATCGTTAGATACCTAAGCTATGATACAGTCCAATTGAAATTTCGCGAAATTATATAATCAATGTATAGACAAAGTGCTATTTGAATTTTATTATAGTAGGTATGGCAGAGTTTGTATGCTTAGACATATTATGGCACAGCTATACATGTAATTAAAAGAAATGTAGAGAGATGTAGAGACAATCTAAACTAAGAATGTTTCGCACAGCGCCATCTAGTACCCGTACGTGTAACTAATTTATGGAAATTTTAAATTAGAATAACTTACGATAGAATTAACGGATTTTAATGAAACAAAAACTAAATGATAACCAAAGACACACACTATGCTTATGCTCATCAATTCAACAATTAAATGTGCTTATCATATCATGTACTTATATTAAGTTTGATAAATAGCACTGCTCGGCTCTTATAGGTCATAGTGTCATGATTGTTATCTAAGATTATGGCCGGGCCTTCAGGTAACATATTAGTGAAAATCCAATCAAAATCCGTTCACGAGTTTTTGCGTGATAGTGTAACAAATAAACAAACAGACAGACAAACAAAAATTAAAAAAAAATATATTTTGAGTTCTATATCGATACTATGATATATATCAATTGAAATTTCGCGAAAATATTCAATGTACAGACAACTGTTTGAATTTTATTATAATCTAAATGAGCTCAATTTTAATTATATTCATACATGGTTCAATTTCAGACATGACATGGCAATTAATCGAAAATAACATATAGGTACATAGGTACAGACTTTGGAGTACATAGACGTATATCTTTATTTAAATGGCATATATTATCCATATTATATTCTTACAAACAGATATTCCAGAATTCAAGTGTCTATAGGTTTAAAAATACATACTCTTATACATATTATTTTATGAGCTGCATCGTTTATTGGAATGAATTATTTGTGGAAGTTTATTTGTGGAAGTTTGGTTCTTTTTATACAAATTACTTTTTTCTTATAAACCGTTTGCTGAGCTACCAAACCATCTATTTCTTGTTTTAAATTTTTTATCATTGTTTGCAGTGGAACCAACTGTTGTTCGTATATATCCGTCAACGTATTACACACATTTTCATTTTCATTTGCCTTAATATGTAATTTCGGTCGTGATTCTTTAATATCGCCTTTACTCTTTAGACTATTTGCTGGAATTAAATAGATATGTTTACAATTTTGTTAAAAGTGGATTGCATATTTAATATTAACTCAGACAAAGTAGTTAGCTTACCGTCTGATCGCAGTAATATTGGGATAGGCTTTGTTTCTGTTTTATTGCTATCATTAAATTTGATGTTGTTCCCCTTTTTCCTGAGCTCTATGGACATGTCCTGTTTGGAGTCTATAGGAATAACTAATCCGTGATCATTTTCGTTCGAAGATAGATTTAATTGGGTATTAATGAGTATTATGGAATCATTTGGATATCGTCTGACTTCATATCTAGCATCAACAGTACTAAGAATTCTTTCATTGCGGTTATTCAAGTAACTGTGAAATGCTAAGTCTAGAGAAACAGTACTTACGTCATTATTGGATATGTTTGTCGATGATAAGATTTTACTTTTTATATTTTTATCTAGGTCATCATTTGCTCCTAGTTTTGTACGCCACTGCATGCTTGTGTTTGGCTCATTCGTGTTAGTTACTAAAGGTATCGCGGGCCCTTTTTGTATATCTGGTAATACACCGCTTTTATTTTTCGTAGATTTAACATACGGGGTAGAAGTTATTGCATACGTGTTATATGTATCTGAATTATTTCTTAAAGCTTTTATGGTGTTATCGTCGTCATTTTCGGATATTACCTCTACACGCTTAGCTATTTTATTAGCAGGAGAATGTGCACCATTGTTACTTTGTCTTAGACTTTTGTTCCTATGATCCTGTTCTGTTGGATTCGTCTCTTGATACAATTTGTTAATGTCTAAACTAGTGTTATGAGATTTTGTTGGCAAATATATATTTTCTATGTTTTCATCTGAATCTTGTTTTATCGCATTCAAAATGGTTGGTTCTAAATCAGGAGCTATTTTTTGCTTTTTTAAGATTTCGTCAGTTTTATCTGTAGAAATTCTATGTCCAGTTGGAAACTTTGTAATATTTGCTTCTAGAAGTCGTATATCTGGGTCTGCACTTGATTTAATGTTCTCGGTGATGTCTTGTAAGCAATTAGTGTGATTTTCACTCTTGGTTTGTCTTAATATACCACTTTTTATATCTGCACCCATACTTTTATCACTATTGTTTATTACAATGATTTTCTTGTCGTTATCGTTTGGCGAATCCTTCTCAAAATTTTTATTGTGGTCCAGATCTAATGTTTTTAATGGATCTTGGTGAGTTTGTTTCCTAATTGTATCATTTTGCTGTAGCTCTTGCATTTTGTTATCTGATTCAGATACTAGTTGTTCAGAATTTTTATAGCCATTGATATTATTTATTTGTTTAGATATTGATGGAAATTCTTCAAACGATGTTGTAATTACTTCTTTAGTTATCGATTCTAAATCCACTTGTAGTGATGTAGATGTTATCGAAGTTTCATAATTTATTTCATTTTCTTTAGGGGTAAGGTTATTTTGTAATAAGTTGGAAATTATTGAAGAATTTGTCACTTTAGACTCTATAGAGTTTTCTTTTGGATATCCATTTGGTGAGTGACTGCTGCTAGAAACTGCACTTGCATCATTTTGATTTGCGTTCACGGGAAAATGAATCGGAATAGGAAGTGGTAATACTGAAGGTTTAATTTGTTTTTGATTATCATTATTTTGATCGGGTAGGGATTTAATAAGGTTTTCAGATACCTTATTGTCTTTGAGATGGGTATCATCAATTAATTCAGGACTAGTATGATTTTGATCTAAAGGAACTGAGTCTAGGGAAACTGAAACGGGTACAGGTGTTCTCAAATATTCTATAGGTTTATTTTTAATGCTGGGTATGTTAGAATGCCGCTTTAATGAATCTCGCTGAGCTGATTCCCTTTTTATACCTTTTGGAGGACTAAAGAAACTATTCATGGATTCATTGTCTGACTGTCTGTATTTATTTTCATTTGATGGTCTTTTATTATAAAATTTACTATCGTTGCTTTCCCTAGCAACTCTGGTTCTAAGAGCTTTACTTCCGAATTCAATGGGATATCTAGATTTATCTTCGCTAGTGGGTCTATTTTTATTAACTTTATTTTCGTTATCTTCAGTAGGTACTTTAGTTTCAAGGACTTTACTTTCATCACCAGGTGGATATCTAGATTTATCTTGACTGGAAATTCTGTTCCTATTTTTTTTACTATGCTTATCTTCACTGGGTTTTCTGGTCCTTAGAGATTTACTTTCATTGTCATGTGGATACGTTAGAATTGAATTTTTTGGAGATGCTTTTTTGTATAAACTTAATAAAGAACCTGATTCAACAGAAGGCTGTTTGAAATCTTTCTTCACATTCTCTTTTTCTGGACTTTTTGTAGCTTGTTTGTTATCCAACTCATCATCCATATGTGTCTCATTAGTTCTAAGAAGATTTTTTGTGTCGTATTTGAATGGCTCTTCAACACGAGGCCTGTAGGAATACCGATCCTCACCAAACGGAGGGTCCAAACATCCACCTGAGAACAGTAACAGAAGGAAAACATGAAGCCACAAAAGTAGTAGTGCACAGTAACATGTAGCACTAGCAGATTTAAATTAACATATTAACACATATTTTTGTTCGAATTAAATCAGTGACGGCACACACCTGGTTTACATTTCCTTCCTAAAAAGCTTGTCTCCCTGGTTAAAGTCGAGTCACCAAAAGTGTCATACTTATTTTTCGCAAGGGTAAACTGTTGTCTTAATATTCTATCAGAATTGCTAACCGAGCTATCATCGGGCATATAAGGTCCATCATCATCATCAGTAGCTCCTAAACATAATCCTGAAACACATGAGATTTTTGCTATGTTCAGTTCATATAATAATATGTACCAGCGATTTGCCTATAAGATAATGCTGATATATGTCATTATATATTGGTATATGTTACGCGCTTCAACTGCGTGTGCCAAATGCATGGTTGTGTGCGTGTAGTGTTTTTTCATTAATTTAATGTATTTAATTTCTAATGCATATTTTATATAAATATTAGCATTCGTCACTTCTTCTCTGTATAAACTATAAGTGTGCGAAATTTCATACTCCTCCGTCCGCCCAATTTTCGTAAAAAGGGATCCAAAGTTTTCGCTTCACGTATTAATATATAGATATCCTAAGTCGCGCCGATAAAATGATATTGGGTATTTTGTGGAAAAAATCTTACTACCAGCCTGGAGTTATGCATTTGGCAGTGCTTGATAACTGAGCATCGGAAACCATGTCAAGCCGGTTTGCTCACTCATCGGACTATGAGAGTAGTATAGTGGATAGAGTGCTATGTAAGTATATAATATCTCCTGCTTCAGGAGATATTATATATAATATCATCTATATATAAAAGCTATATAAGATCATCCTGAATAAGATTGACACCGTGATCGATATCCAGCCTGGTTCACATATTTATTTTAAGTGCTGTATAGATGTCAGTGCGATGTTTCGTGACAAGAACAGGGACCTGTTTATAATATTGAGTATCCACGAGCTGGCTTATTCAAATAATTACAAAAGTAAGAGATGCATAAAAAATTTTGGTAAATAAATTAGAATCCTAACAATTATATTTCTATATTCATTACTCTCTTACGTAATTAATATTTTTATTATCATCGAGCGTCAATTCAAACAAATACCTACGTTTGTTGCCCAAAACTTTGCTAGCACATAATTGTATAAGGCTATAGTACAATACATATATGATTGAAACAGTTACCTGGTTTTAGCTTAGCAAACATTTTACGGGGCTTAGGTGATGTTTTCTTATCAAATTCAGCTTCCATTAACATATCAAAAGTCATTATTGTTTCATCACTGTTTACAAGACGTACCTTTTGTAATACCATCTCGGGTTCTGATAAGTCATTTGATATGAAACCTTGGTTAGATGATTCATTCACAAAGTCTTTTTTTCTGACTTTGATCTTTACATTTAGTGGATCATTTTTTGATGTACTTGTACGAGTTTCTATAGCTGCTTTATGCTTAGGAACAGTCTCCAAGTCGAAATCTAAGTTTCTCATGATTCGATTAACTACTGTTCTATTGTCCATGATTTTAAAAACTAGAAGGAAGGATATTTATCACAAATTGTTTGAATAATTTAAAGCAAAAAATATACTACCAAATAAAATTAAGTTTTAAATAATAGTCAAACACATCTATGCATATCACTATCTATAAAATGGTGAACGTCTATTGATTCTCTTTTTCTGCAAATACATATATGACAAATACTAATGAATATATGCAGATTGTTCTAAATCAAGGTGCAATAAAACCACATTTAAGAATAATAATAATATATAGTTTATCCATCAAATACAATTGAATACACGGCACGATTTGAAATAGATTTTTCACGAGTTTCTGTTGCAATGTGGTTATTGTACATACACACGGATTTATAGATTCCCAGAATATTGTTGGTAGGGTTTATTACTTTAGGTGGTACTTTTGATATTACTTTGGGTGATACTTTACATACACCAAGTTGAGTACATTTGCTTATTAGTTCATCAAGCGTTATATTTAGAGGCATAAGTTCTTTTTCCATATAATGGACGTATTCTGCTATTCGTATTTCTGGCGGATACCTATCGAAATATGGCTGTTGTAAACATTTCATAGAGTTTTGATCGGACAAAGTACCAACTTGAGAAATTATGTTAGATATTTTATTTTCGTTAATGAATTCGTTGAAATTGCTTATACAGCCCAAATCTTTCTGGGAATCACATATTTTGCAAGTTACAGCTTTAGATGCTGTTTTTCTAAGTGGCAAACAATCCATATTTTCAGTATTAATCGAACAAATAGGCGATAAGCTTAACTTCAGTTTCGATCCAAGTGCTCTTGAATTTTTTACTGGTGTTTCAGAATTGGTATTGTCGGGTAATAAACAAAACAAAACGTTTTCTGTACTTGTAGGTTTATCACAAAATATTTTATCTGCAATTACATTATACTGCTTTGTTTGGTCGGACATTATAACGTCTGAAAAATAGTAAAATATGTAATGATATCTGAAAAGTTCAGAACGAGTTACTGATTTAATGATGATCATTTGCTCTGAGTACTGTTACCGTCACTAATGACTTCTTCTTCGGTTTCTTTATCAATTAGCTTCGATATATCTAATGTGGTATCTTCAGTTGGCATGTCGCTTTGAATGATCTTGGAAAGTTGGTCATCAAGTGGGGTAATAATAATACGCTCCTTTGTTCGCATTATGTTTGAAATCTTGTTTAATATAATGGTATCACTAATTATCTTGGATACATCACCAGACGCTAAATCGACGTTCGATTTAGACGAAGATAGTAGCAAATCCACACAAGAATGATATGTTTTAATGATCTCATCACTTGTATCCTTAATATGTCTTTTCTTAAGTATAATTTTATACGTCATAGGTATAGAATATTCTATATAGTTACTTTCTTGTTTCCATGTCAGTTTGTCTAAATTTTGAATATACGACACTTCGGGTACGATTTCTAAGCAACATTTTTCCGAACTTTTCTTGGCTTCTTGTAAGAATGGAGTGAACTTAATTCTTAGACATGCAGTTTCCATATTTAACAAAAATAAAAAATTCTGAAATAAACAAAAGTAAAGTAAAATAATAAACAAATACAATAAACACCGACTAGTTTACATATAAACTCAAAAATAAAATTGTTAGCGGTTGTTGCCTCTACCACAATATACCATTTTAATCAAAGATATTGTCAATATCTTTGATTTTAATAATGTGTATAAATCTCTAAAACTCATAATGAGTATTTTGGAGTTTCCAGTTAAACTAAGACTTCATATCAATTAGTCATTTAAATACAACGTAAATAGAAAAGGCCGTGTTTTCGATTAATATAAAGTTTATTTTTTTGTATGTCGACACTTTTAATAAGTTATTTCAAGTACCAACTGATTGATTTTAGTACGAACACCTTTAAATATAATATCATTGCGGTACACGTAAAAATCGTTGATAGCTGGTTCTATGGTTCAATATGCCGTTTTATTTGGAAAATGTTCTGATGACCAAAGAAGGAGATAATTTATCAAATCCAATGAATATAATTATACTTACCGAATAATGAACCTATTTGTTAGTAAAACTCATAATATTGATTCACAATTTATTATGCAGAAACTAAAATTTTGATGTCATCTTGCAAATTTAACTGTCATGATGTTTTTATTTTTGTACTGTTATTCACTGTTTTATTTTTATTCAAACCGTTGTATTGACTTAAAGTGTGAGTTTCAACCAAGGAGATTTCGTTGTAAAAATCACACTAACTGGATATTTTAGTTTGTGTAAAAGATAAGAAAGCAAGAACATAGCGGCAACTTTACTTAAATTCAAAAATATCTGCAGGATTTACTATTCGAGGTCGTAAGCGATTAATCCATAGAGTTATTAAGAGGAAACACTAAGGGCGAGAGAATTAAAAAATAGGTATTTGTAAAATCTATTGCTGTCGCGCAGTGCCCGCAGAGCGCGATAAAGACAACTACAGCTTGGACCGAAAATACCTATTAAAAGTACACAAAATCAACGTTTCGTAGTCCCCTGATTCCTTCTCCAAAACTTGACCGATTCAACTTTTTTGAGGTTTTTGAGGTTTTTAACGGTTCATGTCTCTTTTAATTGCTTTTAATAATTAATTTATGAAAAAAGGAAAACATAGGGACATGCCAATAGAGGCCATACATTTCTTGGAAAAATATTGCTCTACTGCCATTATCCAGGGAGGAAACGGGGGACTACGTATGTATGGAAAAACGGCCCTTGTGTTTCCTCTTAAGTTACTTGCGTGTCAATATCATTCATTTCTTATAATTTTATAAAAATTAACTGCAATCAAATAATTATTTGCATAATACAAATTTAACTAACTTTATCTAACACTAAATTATTATAAAACGGAGCAGCTCCTTTTAACTTATCCTTAATGAACGCAACCACACACGCGCGCACACACATACACACACATACCTACACACACATACCTACACACAAGCAAACAAACACACACCCACACAAACACAACACACACCCTCACACACACACACAGACACACACACATACACACAAGCACAGAAACAAATACCCGCACACACACATGCCAAATAGGTACCACTAACCTCATACTTACTCTTATCAAACATTTACACTCTAATCTTTGTTTTATTATTTTTACTGTAAGCTTCTCAATAAAATTCCGATATGAGTTAAATCAAGTTTTACAACAATGAATTATTACTTAAATGTACCTACAACAGGGATACGGGCCTGGTAATAAATACAAGTTGTTTCAACAACTTAGCAAAGGTGCTGGTCACCACATAATGTGAGACTGTAATAGTTATAAGGAATTATAGTTTTATTACCAATATTTTTATTTTTAAACCTATGTACCGCTATTTTATTTGTGGTGAAATAAACTTTATTATTATTATTATGTTTCTCTTATCACAGGTATTTTCTAATATATTATATTAGAAAATACCTGGCTCTGTGGGAGGCTTGCACGGAGACATGGGTCCATCGTGAAGAGGCCTTTCGAGAGTTTTAATCAAAGTTGGGATGGAACACCGACAGCGGCACTAGCCGCAGCAGGCGTAGGACTATTGCTACGTATGGATTCTAATATATGGGCTATGGGTATGGGTGTTTGGTGGACCGGTATACTGGTAACTATGGATGAAAAACGGCGTCTGCCTTGAATACTCTAATAGCGTCAATGCAATGGGCAGACGGTGACTCGCCAACTCACTAGAAGGGCCCCCTGAATGGCCAGCATAGGCATACAAGCCAGCAGCAGAGGGCAACACCGGTGCGAGCGGCTAGGGGTGTCGAGCGGTGCGGTGCCGGTTTCACCATCACGGATCTCGTGACAACGGAGACCCGGAACGGGTTTCCCGTAGTTATGCCCTTGAAAATGACACTTCCACCCCCAAGCATATAGCTCTAGCGGCTTCCCTCTGTCCGGCCGACCAAGGCAAGCCAGAGTTGAGAGTCCTACGGGCGCTCTTAAAGTTCCACCCCAGCCAACCAGTGAAAGCAAGCCGGGGACAAGGCCCTAAGCGATTCTCTGAGGCATTCAGTACCGCAGTGTCGCCTCTCACATTCAGCTCGCCACAAGCTGCCCTGCGGTTTGTGCGCGTTTATTTAACCTGGTGATACATTTTTTATTTTTATATCACAAGGCGAAGGTGGTAGTTTAAAAGCTAGTGTACTGTGCCCTCCGGTATCACGTTAGTCTCATGATGAGATAACGACTGTCCCAGAGGGGTTATTATTATTATTATTTTGGTTGGTTTAATTTGTTTTTTCTCGAAATAAAATTCGGTATTTAATGAAAACCACGGGTCTAGGCCAAGTGGGGTTCATTTGGGGCATTATTTATTAAAAGGGGCTCGTCCTGCAAAAACTTACGAACTATACGGCAAGTATTGAGTATAGCGGCCTTCTGCATAGTGATGTAAAGGTTGGTGGGTAGCTCTATCTGTCGTAAATAGTGAAGAAGGTGTTTGGGTATGACGCCTGTGCTGGAGAGTACCAGGGGCACAATGTATACTTTGTTCATTTTTTTTATTATTATTTATATGGAGTTTTTTTTTCTCAGCTTGCGCTGGTAATTTTTGTGACATTTACGGACTTATATCAAGTAAATGCCACTTATTATTATTATTATTATCTTTATTTGGATTAATAGAATAATTAAATACCTTTTTATCTTTCAATTCCAATATTTGTAGATACTTTTTAAGCATCGGAGTTAATGTTTTCAGTAATTGCGAAATCAAGAGATAAATAGGATCATTTCTAAATTATGTTATTTTCTATTGTATTTTCGTGACATAAAAGTAACACATATAAAAAGTTAGGGTAAAACACACCGAAGTATAAAGTCAGGTTTGGAGTAGTAACGAAGTCAGTTTAATAAAATAAATAAATAATAAAGTTATATATATCTGGTCTGTTTATAATTTGTTTAATTGTTTAGTCTGTTCTCATAATCAACAACGAAACAAGGTTTATGTCCATAGTCACAGTACATAATTATAAAGACAAGTAATGCACTCTGCCATAGTCTGAATTGCTGAAATTGCCTACGTCACTTTAAAAATTCTGAATTTTAAAGTAATTGTTTAATATGGGTGTAGACAACGTAATGTATGTCTATTCGATACTTTGAAAGGGGGCCTTTTCTTTTTAATTATCTCTCTGGAATCTTGTTCAATATGGCTTACGTAACCAAGCTACATGTATGTCTACCGGAGTACTAAATCTCTCTGTGACGATGCAGCTAAAACCAATCGTAACTTAAAGCTGTATAAAAACATATAAGTAAAATTAAACTGACATTTAACGTTGTCATTGTGGCTATACGTAGGTATGGTATTAATAAAACAACAAGTGAGTTATTCCGTTTTTAATTTCCAAAACTCTCGCTACCTTGCAATACTTAAGTACATCACCATCAATTTTTAATATAATTTTTACAAATTTAAATGTACGATATGCGACGATAAGTTATTGCTCCTAATATTTATTACGGCTAAATTCCTGAATTATCTCTAAGCACTCGAATAATTTTGAAAATGAAACTGTACAAAATAAAATATAGTTATGTAAAATGTATAAAATGCCGTCTGGTGACAGACAGGAAACAAATGGCGATCACAGTTTTGTTTTTCATCAAAAATATACAAACACAGGCACCATAATAATAAAGTTTTGTTAAACATTTATTTACCGATCTTTTGTACAATAATTCCTTTTGCTTAAAGTACCAATTCGTCGGCAGTAGAACTTTACATTAGCTAGTATAAAATTTAATGGTATGACACAGTACTTATTAAAATTAAGTAATAATAATTTATATTCACCACAGTCTCGGACGTGGGTCACTTATAACTAATAAATTAGCTTCTAATATATAAATTAAGTTCGATCTAATGATACACATATATTTTGTGTGTAAATGAAATATTACACAGTGAAGTATTAGAATTCCTTATACTGTCCCTTATAAAAGACACATTGTCCTTATATTACAATACATTACAAGTACTTAAAATGCTACATACTTACATGATGACTAATCTAAATGTATTACTAGTTTTGACAATTACATCTTGGTAATAGGGTAGACTCACGTTTTATTATTCAATTTAACTTACACCATCCAAACTCTAAAACATAAATATTTTTGTAAATCTTGTCAAATATAAATAAGCTACAAACGTTTACAGACTGGTTGTAGTAGTACATTTCAAATTATAGAAAAAGGATGCTCGAGACAAACTGTGACGTAAACTCTATTTATATGCAAATGTCTGAAAGAGATAGCTAGATATCCCCACCAAATTTAAAATATTATCTAATTACTCTCTTATTTTGCAACCAATTTTGATACTGTTTGCACAAAAAGATTTCTTTATTGCTATTTGTTCTGTGTACAATACTGTACAAAATAAAAAATAGGCAACTTTTAAACTACAATAAAATAAATCATTTGGTGTAGTTTATAATTACTTATTTTACAACCGTATACAAAGCAGGCTTACAACAAATTAGTTGGATCACAAACCAGCCTTTTTATTGGCACCAACAAAATGTATGTTCTATTTAGATGTATGCATCTGGATCGGTATTAAGATAAACCGATCGACCAAGCTGCACAATCTAGTACGATACAGTCGATAAAATTTCGATTCAATTCTAAAATGTTAACTTTTGATAGTTTAACTAACTTGGACCATTAAAAAGTACTGACAGTGTGTAACAGCTATCTGTTATGCCACACTTCATCTATGTATATGAAGTCAAAGTGTGGCATTTTAAAACTTTATTCTGTCATGACTTTGTATCGTGTGCACGATAGGTCACTTATATTTGAGCACACCGTAATGTTACACGCTGTATATATCATGTAGTTAAGCGTCGATGCCTTTGGAATAGACAGATGTTGCATTCTTTTCAATTTAGTTATATATCAGCCATCATAGTTATTGGAAGTGATTGAATTTACATAAAACACTTAGTTTTCTCCAAAATGACACAATCTATACCAAGAATTACCACGTAATTAATTAAATGCTACTAGGGATGCTATTATCGTAAGACACTATCACAAAATACATAAGTACTTATAGATGGCCCAATCAGTGCGCGATAACATACGAACTCACACATCGACACAGGCTCACACATATGCTTCTGTACTTATGTATAGCGAATTGTGGCAGTGGTACTGCAACGGTGTTTATCCTATCAACAGTGATATACAATCTTACCATCTATATACTGATTATATTATTGGTATTCATTACCAACAGGGTTGCATTTACAGACTTACTTATAATGATATCGCTAACTAATACTTAGCGACCTGTCAACTGAATAGCTCTCAAATAATTGATCAACGATTAACCTTTAATTAACAACCCGTTGCTGTCAATTAACTATTATTCAGCTAACACTCAACGTTGTATCTTTTTAGGTGTAGGTATTTTTTCAGATTAGTTGTTAAATACCTCATCAATGTTTGAGATTAGTTTATAAGTAAGGCTGTTAATGTTTTGATATATAGGTACGTCTTTAATAATTAATACATACTACTATTATTGTTTAAAGAATACAAAATGGTCTTGTTTATGTTTAGAATTGGATTTTCCTGGTTCTAGTAACGTTTGTTCCTTACGTTTAAATATGTAAAACGTATCCTACAATAACGTAGTAAATAGGGTTATGAATACAGGCAATTATGGTACTAGAACTGTATTTCCTAATAATACTAATGGTCAATCTCAGCTATGTAGAAACAGACAGAACATAAGTCGCTACACACTTTCAAAAGTTCGATAGTTAACCTATCGAATTTTTGCAAGTGTGTAGATCGATACACTTATCTTTGAAAATCATAACAAATGTTAGTTTTTATAGCAAAAATAGTTCAAAGATAGTAGATATAGTTACAATGAAAACTACAGATAAAATAGAAATAATAATTAAGATTTTTAATTCATAAAACAAATTTATTTAATTTTCAGCTACTTATGTTGCTGACTGTACTACTTGTGCTTTCATTAGCCTATTAAGTAAAGTTTATTGCCATCACTTCAATCAAAAGTAAATAACACACTTGCACCTATTTTAGAGTTTATAATGTTTTATAAGCTAGCTTCACAATCATGGTAATGCAGTCACGTATTTTACCATAAGGCTCTTAGCATTTTGTAGAAGGTACTATTTTGTGTAGTAAAACTAGTACACTATAAAAATGCTTTGTTAAAGATATTGTTACGAATCAAGTTATTACGAACTTGCATGTCGTTAAATATAAAAGCAGCTTATAATTTATTGACTTTTAAAATTGTGTCTAACAGAGAAACACAATTTATTCTTCAGAGTTCATTTTTGGTAGCAATAACTGAATTAAATAGTGTAATTTGTAAGTATGATTTTAAAACAATGATAACTTAAATAGATGTAGAGAAACCACAATTGATAAATAATTTTAAACAATTTTAAGCAAGCAAAGACACTGATAAATATGTGTTAAGTATCTGAAAGCTAGCTCTAATGGCAGTTTCACAAAAAACAGGCAGCAAAGCACAATAACACGACGTAAAGTCAAAGTTCATGTGTCTTAGTCATAAAAAGGTACTTCTTGACTAAATAATATTGTGAACACCATAATGGTATACGGTACATAATGTTATTTCATAAGATATGTTAGTATTGTGGTGAGTGTGGAATGTTGATGCATTTCTAATGAAGTATGGTCAAATATGTATGGACGGTTTTACATCATGTCATCATGCCCTTTACTGTAAGAAAGACTTTATTTACGAATTTCCATGTGTAAGTTCGTTTATTTTGCCTTTTGCAAAAATGCCCAAAATTCTTTTAGTTAAAGATTGATGCTGATTTTTTTTCAGACAAAACCTTTTAAACTAATTATATTTTAGGCTTTGAATTACCCATTACACTATAGGCTCCAAATGCAATTTAGCTGAGTCTAACTAGATATTATAATGAAAATTTGACCATAACTTGAATGTGTAGTTTTTATACAATGTAATATAATATCTATGCGTAAAAGATAATGTTACTGAAGCGGCAAATATTATGGATATCAAATTATACATTTGAAATCAGTGTTCTTTTTAATTTCAGATACGATAGCAGGCAACTTTACTTCGTCGTTACGTTTGTATGTCTACCAAACTGTGTGTATGGCGCCGCAATATTTTACGTACCTACGTAAACGTTTCAAAACATATTGCCAGATAAGATGTGGCCAATAAAATTGATAATTTGTATTGTCCAAAGTAGCTATAGATAACTGTCTGCTAACAGTTGCACTAAAAAGCGTGCGCGTTAGTACGGAGCAAGATGTGCGTGGAATGTACCGGCTAAGCGCTTGATTAGCCGGTACATTCTGTCACCTTTCGACGTCAATGACAAACGTTATAACTTAGTCTCAGTTACATTAGCTACCCTATAGTATTAAATTCAATCAATATTTTTCGTTCGTTCATTGGTACCATGATACGGCTTTATATTAATATGGAGAAGAACACACATGACAATCTCAATAGAACTATATATCTATTGTACACTTAAATATACTATAAGCGTATTTAGCATACAAACACATCTATAAGTCATCTTATCTTAAGCTACCGACTAGACTTCTGAGATCATTATGAAAGCCAATTGTTCCGTAAGAACTAACTATATTAATATTAACCAACGAAAATGCAAAAAATGTTCCCTTTGTAATAAAAGCGTTGAAGTTTTTGTAATATCTAAAATCCTTACTTAATATTATAAATGCGAAAGTAACTCTGTCTGTCTGTCTGTCTGTTACCTTTTCACGCTCAATCCGCTGAGCCGATTTAGATGAAATTTGGAATGAAGATAGCCTGAGACCCTGGAAACGACATAGGCTATATAACATCACGCTACGGCTCACGGGAGCGGCGCAGTAACCACAAATACCAATGACGTGGGTGAGACCGCGGGCACAGCTAGTTACCTATAAATTTATTTAATGCGTACAAGGCTAAGTGACTTAAGCGCCATGGCTTGTGACGACCTTTTTCGTCCCTTATGATTGTATTCGAGCTAAACAATCTCACAAAAATTACTTAAGTTACTTCGCCTTTCACGCTTCGAGAATACTCTCACTAATGCGGTGAAAATTTTTAATTTATTAAATATAAAGCTAATATAAATAGTGTGCGTTAGGATAACATTCAAAAGGTCTAAACACCGTTGACTATCGGCAAGTCTTGTCAAACATATTTATTAGTTTATCGACATTTCCACTAGATGTGCATCTTGAAAATGAATGGAAGACAAGCCGATGATCAAACGTTGCGGAATACGTCGAAAGATATGAAAATCTTTCAGGGGCCTAACCACCATCTCTTAAAGTATTGTCGTGGTATACATGAGAACGAGACAAAGCTATAGGCGCAATCAGCAGAAAAGTCAATTTACACTTGCGAGATTTCGATTGCGTCTACTTTTCAAAATTGTAACAAATGTTATTTTATTGCCGAAATTGTTAATTGATTTAATCATATTTCAAATAGTATAAGGGAAATCAACTATTCAATCATAGTTAACAAATACGGAACAATAATAAGAATTTTAATTAGTAAAGTACTTTTACAAGTTTGTTAAATGTTTAGCTACTTATGTTGCTGACTGTACACTTTCACGAATGCAGCAATGCTTAAATAGATGTTGGCAAGACCCTCATAATTTGCATATGCAATATCGAAAACACTAATTAACTTTTCAGTTTCAATTAATTAATTTAATCACAATTTGTTGCTCGTGGGAATTCTCGATGATTCATGCATTATTATATACTTGTCTTATTACATAATTATTATATGAATATATTAAATTTAGTAATACACTGCTTAGCCCTTTGGGTGCACGCAGCAACGACGATACATCAATATATATACCAGTTATATTCGACGACAAACATTAAACTAGAAATCATATAAAACTATGAATATTGCAATAGCGTCCCACCTATGTCACATTCGTGGCAATCTTACATACGAGCCTAGCCTATCAAATTTGTAACTTCCATCGTGCTCTGATTTACCCGTTTCTGGGTAAATTCATTCTGTGCGTAACCCACATTCAATTAAATAATTTAAGCGATCCATTACTGTCTTATCACTGTGTGTTAATGTTGCGATAAGAAATGAGAGCCGTACGAAGGTTTACCTTGGATTAATTAACGTAAACTCATTCAGCTACAGTTCACGCAATCAATTACAGGTACCTATATATAACTATAAGGTGCTCAATAGCGATTGTTTATTACTTTTGTTGCATGTCCACATACGAGAAAACGCAACGCACAAATGCGCATGTCTTATTATGATTCTTGGATTGGCATGTGTGGATGGGCGGCGGTAACAAGCTGTCATTGAATTCTAAAATATCAATATTATTACTTCTTTCAACGATAGTTATTCGTTCGAGGGCACATGGGATTTTTTTATGTATGAACACGCACATTTACCATACGCGTTTAGCGTGGACCGAGATCACAGCCTATGACGTGTCAAGTACATATGTATATAGACACTTAGATCGTCTCACTGTAGGAAAAGAAATATCGCAAGATCCCAATAGACCTATTGAAAAATTTTAGCTCTTCGAACATAGTGTTATATTGGAATTAAATCTTAAGACTGCGTTAGATGCTAGCTGGGTGCATAAAATGACGCACCGTTACTGAAATTATTTGGTTTCAATTGTCTACGTCACAAGTGATATTAGTTTATTGAATGTGGTTTCAGCACTGACCTTACAACTAATCTTCAAAATGTTCATTCGATGCGACAAATCAAATGTAACGTCCGAAGCATTGTTGTGAATGAGATACAGTGACAAGCTATGAGTATTTCTATCAAATACATCTAAACTTTATGTACAGGATTTCAAAATTATTGCATTTAGATTTTTGTTGACAACACGTAATTCTTAAGGACAGGCAGTCGCCGTTTAAGAGGAATAAAGGCATTAAACTTTTGTATTAAATTTACCTTTCCTTTATAATCTTGTTTGTTGTTATAGAGTATAACGTTCGACTCTCAGAAGGCCAAGTTCAACATTTACTTTTAAGTCTTAATAAGTAAACACTTCCATTATGATAAATCATTAATACAGCAGATAATAGTTATCAACAGTTCGGTACAACAGTCTAATTGAAATAACCGAAGCTTCTATTTTACGTTATACCTACTCAGTCGTATTAGGCTACTTAATTCCCTTTAAAAGGCGACAGTTATAAGCATTTAAACACGCTTTGTGTAAAATTATAGATCAGTTTCTACGACAACTACAATGCTAAAAAACGTTAGATAGAAAAGTTACATCGCGATAACAATTTGAGCTTTCCATCACTCCGATATCCATACCAAGTACTAGCCAACTATCCAAATTATAAAGACAGATAAAACTACACACTAACTTTTACGAAAATATATAATATTATATATGTAGGTTATAACGACTCTTTGACTTAGTCTTAATTTGCTAAAGATTCTATTCACTAAGCTTTGTTTTATTTATGCGCTTAAGGATTCAAATGGTCTTTTTTTACTAATAATGTATTACGCAACGTGCTACTTTTGGGTCTTATTAAATTAAATGAATACTGCTATAATTATCTAATTTAATACAATCAATAGACAAGGAAGATAACTAAATGTAAATTCGGTTGATTTATTTATTTGTGAGCTGATACAATGTGTAGACAAGGAAGATAAGAAGGAGAGAAAAGTAAATTCGATTTTATTATACGAATATGTTAGGTTAGCAGCATAAAGTATGTTGACGGCACGAGACCACAATATTTAATCTACACTGTACAAATTCGATGTGTGGATGTTATGAATATAATTTATTATCTTAGTAGTATTTGACAAGTGAAAAGTAAAGATCACATATTAATGGAGGAGAGGCGTCAAATTTGTTTTCTGGATGTTTGAACACAGCGGAAAATCTGGCCAGTTTTTGAGGCTTTTCAAAGTTTTTCAAGTCTCTTTTAATAATAAATTTATAAAAAAAGGAAAACATAGGGACATGCCAATAGATACCATACATTTTTTGGAAAAAAATTGCTCTATTGGCATTATCCAGGGAGGAAACCGGGGACTACGTTTGTATGGAAAAACGGCCCTTGTGTTTCCTCTTAAGCGCAACAGTATTTTGGCATATGTATAAATGTTCCATGATTAGTATTCCATTAATTATGTTATAATTGCACAGATTTCTATCAATATGGGTTCATTCCATACAGCATCTCGTCCCAATTTCAGCTAAATTGTAATTTCATAAGACACAACCAAAGATAGATAAGTAATAAAACTAAATTGATCCATAATATTCTATAAAACGAAGACAATTGCCAAAAAAGTCCGTGGAATTATAATGTCAACAGATAAATTACAAAACCGCGGCTGAATTTGAATCCTGCGATTGTAGAAGTTTAAAACTATAAAAATACGGTAATGGTTTCTAATATATATGTAGGTATGTACGACTAAGTCGAAATGGCAAAAAAAAATGTTTAAGTCATTTTACTTTTATTCGTCAACTACTCTATTTCTAAGTACGTTTTCAAATCAGAAATAGTAGATGATGTGAGCTATAAAGCGAATAAATTACCAACACTAATTAATTACATATGCCGCAGTTAAGGTACTTTAAGTACTTATATTTTGGATAAATATAAAAATACTATATTACAAAAACTTATTTTCTAATACAGACATGACTCACTCCAGAGACTAGATTAGAAATGACTAGATCCACTCATCCCCCGTGGGTTTCTATCTTATCTCCTAAAGTAAAATCAAATAAAGCGAAGTTAATCGGATTCTATGTAACATTACTTCTCTTATACCTAACTAAGCTATTTTATGTTTATATACATTAAATTCAAACCGATTGTTGTATCTAGCTGAACTAAGACATAAATTATTATTTATATATAATTACACAAAGATAATAAACACATAATTATACATTATTCACAATTTACAATAAACCGGTAAATTAATGTTATTGGAATGAACTCAGTTTTTTTTACAATATGGCTACTCATATCACACGTAAAAAAAATGGTGAACACCCGAATATGAAATTCGATGTATAAGACTATGATACTATTTAAATTTGTAATTAGGTTAGATTATTGGACTTTTTAAGGATAGCTTTGAACTACTCATTTTAATTGTTAGAATCTTATTCTAAAGAGGATTCGCTTTTCGGCGAAGAAATGTTATATTAATTTTTACATTGTATTTGACGCTGGATGTAAACAACATGTTACTGAATTTAGACATTTAAGCAATATTTAGAAGTTGTTAAATAAAAAAATCTCAATTAAATGCACAAAACGATATGAATAATAAATAAAATTAGAAAGTATACACGCCAGTTTATTTTATACAATATTTTTGTTTTAACGCGCACTTGTCTGATTCTTTTTCATTATACACACAGTAATAATATTATTTATTAGGTATGTGCTTTCGAAAAATTCGGTAGGTATGCTGTAATTATATATCTTGAATGACTGTCGAGTGTCGGTTTTATATGGTAACAAACCATAAGCAGAAACAATAAAAACAGTAACACGTTAAACACCCTTGACATTTGTAAGAAAACAGCAAATTTACGGAGCTTATCAATATTGGCCTTAATTGTTTTAATGTACCTCACTTGAAATGTAACTTTATTTGCGTAATTAGTGAGTCAAAACTTCAACATAATAGTATCGTCTTGGAAGACGCCCTTGTTGCAGGCATCCGCATGAAATGCGCTGATGGGCGTTGGCGGGGCTCAGGTGCACAGTCCAGAATTATCAACTAACGAACGGGCTAACACGTCAGCTGCTGCCATATCACTCACTTTGCCTTCAAAATGACCCCTTACGTGGAACATGAATTCAGCTTTTCCAGCGAATTCTTGCCTGCACATGAGACAGAGGTGGTGCGCATGCGTGTGTTGTCTTTCCGGCGCGTAGTGCGTGTGTCCATGTGTGAAGTACGCACCTCCTCCTCCACCACCGCCTTCGTTCACAACGGTCGCAGTGGACACAGATGCCGTCGCAATACCATGACCATTCAGAATCTGCTGATTCTGATTGTGATGGTGCAACAGTTGCAACTTCTCTTGGTTTGATAGATGTACTTTTTCTTGCTGCTGTAAATTAAAAAGTATGTTGTTCATTGAGGAGCCGTGAGTAAATCACAGATTATATTATTATTTCTATGACTATTAATCAGCTTAGCAAGACTAGACCCCAGCTACTAAAACATATGACGTGAAATCAATGATTAACCAAGTATAGCTAATGCTTTAACAGGGACAGAGCATAGCTTGTAGTCACTCTGTTTTAATTGAAGCTGGTAGTGAAGAGCTTTCTGTATCATAAGATTGGCAAAATTCAATACAAAATAATCGCGACGTAAAATTACCTGATGCTGAGTGGCTTGCATTTTATCCTGCAACAACTTGTTGTCAGGTAGATGTGATTTGGCGTGGGCGCTCCACTCGTCCCTCGTAGCGAACAGACGGCCGCACAGCTCACAGGACCAGGAGACCACCATACCCGCAGTCGCCGCCGCCACTGCGGCTGTCGCCGCACTTGTATGCACCAGGTTTGTGTTCTGTGGGTTTTACGATATGCCATTAAATATCTACGACAGTTTATATGGGGAGTCAGTACCGTTAAACATTCTCATATCTGGCTTTATACTAGAATATCGTTCATTTCCCAGGGTTATTAGGTGATATGGTTTTATACTATAAACAACTAACCCTTTCGACTAGAATGTAGAGACGTCCGATTGAATTGTATTCGAATGCAGACAATATTATGCGTAATTACTTGCGCTGCATCCATGACGAATAAAGTAGTTATCGTGGTGTGCAAAATTGTATTAAATTATCATTCGAATGCAATTATTCGTAGTAGTAATGCAATACTATAAAGCTGACCGAACAACGAGGAAACAAGAAAATTAGCATTAATTAGCATCAACCTTTATCTGCATTGAGCTTCTTAATTTGAAAACCCTTTATCATAAATATATTTTCAATTCGTACCTTTAGAAGAAAATATGGTTGACGAATCAAACTACATTTTCCTTAATATTATATACGCAGGTGTATAACATAACTACAGTTTTAAAACTTATTTTTACTTAACCTATTACGTCAATAGAAATAGTAATGATCCATAAAACATGATAAATACGATAAAAATATGAACAGGTAAAAGTTGTTTACACCATGCGGCAATTCTAACAAAGAGATGATCAATGATAAGACAAATATTAAACATTAAACCTAATAAAGTTATAAGAAGTCATGCAATAACATTGATGTCTAATATACTTTCTAGAAGACATCTACGAACCATGCGTTGAGTGTCTCAATAAAATTTACCGTAAAGCTGTGTCCAGGTACCTGGCAGACCTGGATCGGCTGCTGGTGGGAGTGTTGTTGTTGTTGCTGTTGTTGCTGCTGCTGCTGTTGTTGTTGCTGCTGCTGTGCTGCCGCCGCAGCAATCTCTGCCTGACTTGGCTTCGTATCCTCTTGCTTCGTTAGCTGCGGCTTCACATCATCTAGTTTCAACGCTGTTGAAATTTGGATATGTTTAGTATGATTGCTCGAATCAGGAAAAATAAAAGAAAACTATTGCTTCGATTTCAATATGGTTAAAATGGTAAAGATAGCATATTAGTTTTTTGATTACAGTGCTACTAGTAATTTAGCAAAACCGCGAAAGCCAATTAATTATCCATATACATTTCAACATTAATTTAGATAGTCGTTGTTTGTTTAAAAATTTGCTTGATTTTTATCAGTAGCTAGTTAAAGTTTATCAGTAGATAAACACAAATCTAATAAAAAGTATTGATTGCTTTATCGTGTATTCTGTGTACCGTCACGAACCCCACAACGGTGATGATAAGCCATGTATCAATGTGAGCATCTATCATTACCATTACGAAGCATACTCACGTGGTATTGTGATGGTTCTTTTACCTAGAGGAGCTATGTTCGAAGGCGTTATATGTTTCAGTTTGTTCATATGTAGCACTAGTTTGTCTCTACGCGCGAACGCTTTGTTACATACTTCGCAAACGTACGGCTTTTCTCCTGTGAACAAGGATTATGTATTTACATTATTTCGCGATATATTTGCGATATATAACAAAAGATTTAAAGAGAAGTAGGCCAATGGTATTTTAACTTAAATCTAGGATTGTACTCAATCTGAAGCAACCGCTGTTGATGTATCTCCATTCTATAGAAAATCGCATCTAGCAATATTGTGTCATAATTCTATGGTAAGTAAAGTTACCGTGCTACTTCAGGAGGTGTAATACCAGCGGGGTCTAGTACTCTTTGTCATATAAACTGGCAGCATAGCAATCGTTTTTTTTAAAACGTCGATAACAAACCTTTCCCGAAAAATATTTGCCGAAGCCAATAGAAAAGTATAAAGTAGTTGGAGAGTAATCCGTCTACTATCAGGTGTCCGTAGGCTTTACGTATTAAATAGGTAGAAGGAATTCCTTAGATGTACTTTAGCTGTCGTCAATTGATAGGAGTTAAAGGATCTTGAGCAAGCTTTGACAGATAAGTTCAGAGTATAGGCAGCCCAACGTAGATTATATGGGCCGATTAAAGCTTAAAGCTTTAGGTGATGCTTATGTTCAATCTAATTAATTACCCGCGTTGACTAGAAAGAAACAATAGTATTCAGAATACAACCTAGTAGGAAAATATTTATCATTCATCCTACCAGGCATTACTGCCACAGCAGGCATAATTTTCCTTGAAAAAAGGAGAGAGAATAGGTATGCATAGCAAGAGACGATTATATACTTATCTATTGCGTTTTTACATATTCCAGCTTAGCCTTCATTGATATGAGATTATGACTCATAAATATAATTTTACGACCAATTGTGATATTATTATCATTATAGGTATGATAAATCATTTATCTTCAACCTTTGTACTATACATTGTGTACAGAGTCAAAGTGCTTATTTTTTTAAGTGAAAACTTCTTTAGGCGCGTTAAGCACTTCTTGGGTGAACAAAAATCATGGAACTCGCGTCATCGTCACGCTTCCACGCTTTTTAATTTTTTTAGAATATTAACAATATCTCAGAAATGATGCGTCCTACGCAAAAAATAACGAAATTTTGACGTCCTTAATAATCCCTAAGAGAGTACCAGGAACTAGCATCCGATCCGACTCTTTTGTTTTTTTTTTTGGTTTATAAAGAAGTGTTTATGATCAAGGATTAAAGTTTTCACTTCTATCGGCAGTCACCAAAGATTGCACCAATTTTGTTTAAAATTAAATTAATATAAGTAATAGTTATGATCTTGTATTTATCAATATGTATGGTAGTTAGATATGTAGACTTATTTTATTATCAGTTCATAAAATATCTTGTACTATGATAAATACAGTACAAAGTACACGTTATTAGGCTTTCTAACAATTAAAGTAAAGATAAATGTTCTAATATTCATATATATGTAATATCAGTATATGTCTTCCTAGCGATAAAGTATACATATATGACGTAGATAGTAAAAGTATTGCATGCAAAAAAGTAATGTGTTCTAATGACCTATGAAATAGTAATAATATATATTTGCAGCAGAATTGCAGCATAATATTTTATGTGGATTCAGAAATGCGTTTGATAATGAGATCTTACAGAATAACATTGTTATGCACAGTGAAAGTGACATATGATTACGTATACGAGTTGAAAACCTTTGCAGAATTTCATTATACAAAAACAATTGACAATTTGGACTATACGGTTAGTGTAGTGGTTATAGTGATCACCATGCAATTGCCACTATGCCAAGTGTTGTGGATTTGATGCCCACACGGGATAATAAATTGTATAATCCACAAATAGTTCTGGTCGAGTCTGGCTGGTCTTTGTGTTCGATGTTTGAATGTTTGTAAAGTCCACTGCGACTCGTCTCTATTTACCTAATTAACAAGAAACTTACCTGTATGTATCCTCATGTGGATTGTTAGTTTATCTTTGCGAGCCAATCCCTTCCCACACACGGTGCACTCGAACGCTTTACTGCCTGAAAATCAGCAATAAAATTCTTTTATTCGGCAATTTTTTTAATCATCGACTTCGAATGGACGAATAATGTTTAACGAAGAAAGAACGTATACATAAGTACGTGACGTACATACGAAGCATAATGTGTATGTTAAAATTGAAGCAATAGGAAAGACGTAGCAGATAGCTAGGTGTCTTTACATTATACATAATTACGTATCGTTGATCGCCTTTATTGATAGAACATTAGGTGATCTAGATACCTCGATTACATCAGTTAGTCATTTTATTTTGCGATAAGATCAATTTAATGACTGCCGTTAAAGAGTTTACAATATTTACATGTCACTTTATACATCCCGTATTGCTACTGAGATTTTCTTAAAAGAAAAAGCCATTATCACTTTTTTCGATCCCAGAATAAAACTGCGGACCTCACGAGCAGCCGCAAACGTCAATGCAAGTTTATGCCGAGAGATCAACGACATATTCAAGAATTTCTTTAAACTAATGCTTACCTTCACTAGTAGAGCTGGTTGGTTTGATAGCTGGGTGTTTCCTCACAGAAGACCCTTGCAGTGCTTTTAGTCTGGTCCCTGGATGCATGGAGCCACCTTCTGCATATGGCTCCGTAAATGGTATCAAATTCGGCCTGGGTATGTTATGCGTTACCTCTGGAGACCTGATGAAAAAACAGTGATGTATAAAAATAGCATTGAATGAAAAGTTATTTATGACGTCTAACTCAAAGATTTAGATAAGGTTTATTACATCCACGTTATGTCATGTATCTAAAGGTCCTATGTAATAGCTGGTAGGTTTTAATCCTCTGACGGTACCAGTTCTAGGCATCCCAAAAAAAAGCCACAGAACATAAAACTTGCACGTTATGCATAATTGACACGACCGTAATTTAGGACCGTCCTCTGTGGAAAATTTAATAAATACTGTGGCTGTTTTGAGATCGAACCTATGCTGTGTCGCTAGTATTGGATGTCATGCTCGTGTCTATAAAACACTGGACGCACGAGATAAACTGATATTTGAGAGAAGACCTAAATAAAAAGCTATACGTACCAATTGCCAAGACTCTGTAATACACGAACTCCTCCTTCGAATCCCATTCCAACATCATCAGGTACTGTAAAAGTGCTATCAGGACCGCCAGTACTGGAACTAACTTGTGGTACTTTTATAGGAGAGTTGATGGTAGCATAGTGGTGCTGCGTTGAGCTAACGGTAGGAGGAGATGGATGACCAGGGTGAGCATTTCCATTTTGTGTTTGTTGCGGGAAAATAATCTGATTCGATTTCTGGAAAAACAATAGAATAGATCTTAAGAACTATTGAGTAGCCTTAACTTGTCAAGTCTTCAAATGTCAGATATAATAAAAAACCTACTGTGTCTGGCTGCCAATGTGTCCCTGAGCCTCAAAAGGTTAAGTAAAATTCAGTAGTATATCGCAATCTGCAAGTTGCTTGGTGTTTGTGAATACAAGGGAGTGCTAACGATGTTTTCGATTAATTGGTTACAGAATCTTGAAGCAGTATCGCAAACTATATAAATATCTACGCCTTTTGAGTACCTATGCTTAATGTGAAAAATATGAGAATATAGAAACTGTCAACTTTCAGTCACATACCTGCATTTCTTGGTGATGACGTGTCGTGTTGTTAGTGTTCGTATTTTGCTGTTGTTGCTGTTGTTGATGTTGCTGTTGCTGCTGCTGTTGTTGTTGTTGTTGTTGCTGCTGCTGTTGCTGTTGTTGTTGTTGTTGCTGCTGCTGCTAACATTGATATAGAATTGAATAATGGTGTAGGTACAGTGTCACATATTTTATATTGCTTTAATTTAAAGAAATGGCGTTTCTTAACATAATATAACCTGCAACGTATAATCTCGCCAGAACCTTGTAGATCGTTTATATAGCCGTAAATCACTTTAACATTATGGTATTTGAAAATAACTCGATGATTGATATTTTTCTTATAACGTGAATGCATTTTCTAAAGAGAAAACTAATGAAATGTCGTGATAAACTACGAAAATGTTGTCAACCGCGAACATTACAATTAACAAATAAAATTGACATAAAACCACGGGTCAGCCTTCTATAGAATTAATTATAGCGTATAGATGCCTGCGGTTAAACCGTATTTATAAATTTGTTATTTATGATTAATATAATAATTAGATACCTGTTGTTGCTGTTGTTGTTGTTGCTGCTGCTGTTGTTGCTGTTGCTGCTGTTGCTGTTGCTGCTGTTGTTGCTGTTGCTGCTGTTGCTGTTGTTGGTGTTGCTGCTGTTGGTGCTGTTGTTGCTGTTGCTGCTGCTGTTGTTGTTGTTGTTGCGATTCACGTCTAGCGGCAGCTGCAGCTTGAGCCATGTGCTGTTGAACAGCAACATGTGCTTCTAAATACGCTGTTTTTTGTGCTTCCGTCATCTTGTCCATGTTTACCGTACCATCCTGTAGAAGACATTTTTTATGTTTACTGCCATGGTCACCTCGCATAAGTTTGTACTAATATTTGCGGTCAATTTTGACATCAAACTCGATTTTCAGGTCGGGCAAAGTGATATTAGGAATTATTGCTAGGCAATTTTCAGTGACAGAACGATGATGATGAAATGTACCTGGTACTTATTACGTGAGATTTAAACATGGATAGCAACATTTGGTTGCGTTTAATACATATTTTCCTTCGGAGATAATAATATGCAGGTGTATCTCTGTGTATGTATATTTACAAGTAAAGTTTAGTAGAGCTTACATATACAGACCTGCACCTGTTTCCAGGTGAGGTGTATAGCGCAAACGGATTACCACTTGCTAAGATTACGGCTTATCTGTTTTGCTTTATTCACTACCGTCGCATTCTTTATGCATGCTCACCGGTTTAGTAAACTCTTAACCTGGGCTTTTTTCAAAATGTGCCCATTTAGCTTACATTACTGTTCTTTTTATTCGCGTGTATAATTTGTATTATTTATTATGCAAGCTGGAGATCGCAACAGATCTCAGTTGCCATAAAATTAATCAATTCTAGGTGTCTAGTCGGAATTACACCGCCTTCATTGAGTGTCTTTGATGCGGCCGGAGGGCCCGAGGGAGGGTCGCGTTAGGGTGGCCTCCCCCGCCAGTGCATTCACCCCGCAGAAAGTGAGAACGGCCCCCTAAGTCCCACCGACTTTCATTCCGTAACACGATGTTTGAACACCCTATAGTTAATTGCCTAAATTCGGCACGCGTGCAGTTCAATGACCTCGGATGTGGCCAAGATGGGGAAACGGACGTATGACGGATCTGATTTCCACAGAATTACGCAATTTCTTTCTCCAAATTTTCAGTTTATTCTAAACTTTGCAGCGTTTTGTTATATCTACATATGCGTACACAGATTCACGATTATAAACTCCTGAAGAAGTAAGCTGAGGTGCTTATGCCACCTATATTTCATCAGGTTTGTTTTAAGCTTCATGTAATAGGAAACATAGTTATTCTCGTGTACAGGGCAGTATTCCAGACTTTGCGCTACTACTCAGAATTTACTTATAAGATACTTTAAAGTAGGTTGACAAAAAGATTTATTCCAAGTTTAAAAACATAAATGAAATATAGACCAGCTAATTAGACCAAAACTAGGCCTTATGCGAGCTGGCATAATTACGCTAAGTAGAATATGTATTGTGATTATAAACTATATTATACTTCTCTTACTGATGATTTCTGAATTCAGTAGGTATAACAGCGAATGTAATAGATATGTAGTTAATCACTATGTAAAATACATGTATTTTAGATTATATATTTGACGATATTATTATACAAAGTCTAACATTACGTTGACAAAATAACTGTGGCATTTGTTATTGGTAAAAATTGGTTATGTTTAAGGTTGCTTTTAGTGTTGTTTTATTATCAGTAATCGACAAAATATCTATGTTTATTAAAGTTGTATTGCATGTTTTACATGTGATGGCTTGCCTTAAAAGAGAAAATCCTTATTTATTATTAGGTGCAGACCTTACCGTTATTATATATTAACAGAAATAAAGTTAAAGATAGTTGTAATTTAATGAAGGTATTTAGGTATATCATGTACATGATATATTGATTGGTTCATGAGTTTTATGACCATTATTCCCCAAATATAACATGATTTTCATATAACAGTTTACAAGATATACAAGTAACAGAGATTTTAATATTTTCTAATAAACCGTTTATTTCAACTGGTTTATTACGATTATATTTTAAGTAGATAGCTAAAGAGAGATCGCTTGTAAATCTATTGTAAAAAGGTATGATAAATAAGAATTACAAAAAAGCATAAAATATATTTTGGGAGACCGACATGCTCTCACGACCTCTTAACCGATCAACAAATAGGATCTATATGTTATGTAGCGTTACAAGTGGAACCACCGTACTGCTAAGATGATCGTGTTTCTTGCTCTAACAATTTTATTGACTTTCATATTTAAAATTGCATAGCGATTCAACGTATTCCTTTTGTTTGTCGCCTCCATGGTGTGCCGTCCCCTCAAGATAAGGGAGAAAAGTGCGATTGAGGGTGAGGAAAGCCTCGGGGGGCCTTATCACTCATGCATTGATTAAAAACAAACTTACCTAAACGGAGGGTTTGCATATGGTATTGAGGTAGGGTGAAAAAAGTAGAGACCTCAACATCGCCTCGGCTGCTATGAGGGCGGTGTGGAGGCCACTGCTCTTAGACCACACGACTGCTTACCATCAGGTGGAGTGTAGTCATTTTGAAGAGCAAAATAAAAAAAAATAAAAAAAAAATATTCGGACTAGAAACTGATATGTGAGATGACGAGAATCTAAACCTGTACCTACCTATACTCAGATGCAACAGCTACGTCGCCGTTCATATAGGCTGCAGACTTCAAATTTATCATATGATCACTTGGCTTACAAGTTGTAAGCCAAGTGATCATATGATAAATTTGAAATTTGTTGTAAGTTACAACAACATTAGCTGAAACGTACGACGCATAACTTACTACAAACTTCCGTCAAAGCTCTAACATTCGAACCTTGTTATATTTTAAATAGTCTCGATTTGTTCGCCTGTTATCGCTAGTTTAACATTGCTCAAATTTATTTACTTCTTTTTAAGCAGTCAGATATACAGTAAACAATCGACTAAACAAATAATTTGTATTATTATATTTTAATGGTTTTTATGCTCACATTATGTCACACATTTTTATGCTAATAAAAAACAGCAAGACATGAAACAAAATTATATGTAAACACATATTAAAAAAAACTTACTCCAAGATCCCACAGTTGACTGTAGTAAGAACTTAACCGCATCATTAAACTTCACATTAAACTGTCCAAATCAACACTGTAACTAAAATAACTGCCTAGCAGTATCCATCGGTAACCGCGTGACATGATGTTACACGGAACCAAAGTACTAGGTTCGCATGGCGTAAGAGGAGGTCGTTTGAACCCAAGGGCGGCTCGGAGTGCGGTGTTGGGCGGTCTCGCGAGGCGGGTGCCCTCCGCCGGTACTATGCACTAAGTGGTAAGTGCAAGTTAACCGCTGGCGAGCTTGCAAGTCGCATCGATCGTCTACACTTTCCTCTTCGCGACGCACCTGGGTAAGACGGGACACGGATAGCGCCTATTGCCTCAAGGTTCACGGAAGAGCTGCATGTTGCGTTGCGGTGCGATTTATATTGATAAGAATGCAGTTTTTTTAATAAGAAGGGTTGCTACTTTTTCTCTCTTATAAAATAATGTTTTAAATAGTGATTGTTGACTATAAAATCAATATTAATTATGAAAATTAATCAGAGTAATTAATACTATATTGAATTATATTTCTTTACTGGTGCTCGGTGTATTTTTGATGTTTATAATATAATATTAACCTCAAACAATAGCTATACAATATTTAAAGGCCAAAAGAGTTTGTTAAAATGTAATACAATCATTTTGTAGCGCAAATCTAGCTTGTTTAGCTTTAGTCCTTTCTCTATGACTTTATACATTCGTGTGGCCCTGGTAGCTGCTAGTACTTATACAAGTGTATTATATTGACTGTCAATATGATATTTATATATCAGATAAAATTAATATTAGTTTTTTTTTGTATGTATATTTAGGGACTAACTTATTAAAAATAAATTATATTTAATTTATTATTCTATTTCGTCTTGTCATTATATAAAATGATATATCACAATGTTCTGCCTTACTACACATTCATTATTACAGTAAACATCATTTAGTATGTTGATAACAAATAACGAACACACAAAGAAAGTAATGTGTTGTTTGTTTAAATTCAAAGCAGCGTTGCGTTGAATATATCTTGTTTATGGCGCACTCCAGTGTCGTAACTTTTAATACATTTGCGTTGTAAAGCTAAAATTTCTGTTTTATAGTCATTTTCATAGCAAAATTGCGTGTTCTGTGGTATACTCGGGAATGAGGGATGGCAACGGCCATCCCTAACAAATAGTGATATACCTATGTAAATGTAAAATTAATGACAGCCTACATTTAACGTTTTGTAGCAAGCGTTTTGGCGATAAGATAATTATTGCCTTAAGGCCAATGTTCATAATCAATCTAATGCAATATCTCAAGATATTGATATTCTAACAGTATGACAATGCATCTTATTAAAAGAAAAGTTCCCCATGAAATACAGCCTAAAAGTGAATTTCAATGGTACACATTACAACGATTATGTCACAGTTGTGACTTGACAACAGTTAGAAATTCCTCAGAGCATGCATGTATATTTTAACCGCAATTATTTAATAAAATACCTTAAGAAGAAGAGAGAATGATGACAGAAGATGAGCAAGACAATAAAAAAATGTTCAGATATAAATTTTATCATTTTGTTTAGGATTTTTTAGTTTTTATAATAATTGAAAGATATTTCAATCATACCTAGTTATAGTAATTAGAATACCATGATCACATTCAAACCCAAACGAGGTAGAGAATTATTCACAAGTACAGCATCCTACAAAAAACAAATAATAAAAGTATATGTTTATATATGGAGACCATAACTGAATACGGCTATTAACGCGATCATGCTCAATATTTACGTAGAGTCTGCTTGCCGAAAAGTCAAGTCTTTTAAAAAGGTATGTAAATACCAAGCATGATCGAGTTAATATCCATGCAATTTGAAAGTATAGGTAAAAGTGATGATGTAGAACCATATCAGTTTGAAATTATAAAACGTTTCACTACTGGGCTGCTTCTTAGAATACGGACATAAACTCAGACCATTACAGTGAAATCTAGAACAGGTATGTTACCTTATGAAATTATTATGTATTAATAAACTTAGCTTTTGTGTGCTATAGTCACTGCCAGTGTGCCAAAAGTTGTTAGAACCCCACAAAGAATATAAAATGTGTAATCCACAAATAGCTGTACTTAATGAGATTGGGTATTTTTTTATCCACTGTTTATATGTAAAGTCACCCAATAATATAAAAGCATGTTTTTTTTTGTACTACTAAGGTGGCAAACAACCATACGGCCCACCTAATGGTAAGTGGTCAATGGACGCCTGCAGCACCAGAGGCATCACTTGCGCGTTGCCGACCCTTTAGGCTGGTTTCACAGTCGCGCCGTCGCGCGTCGAGCGGCGCCGTGCAGACGCGCGCGCTTGTAAATTCCCTAGTAGCGTTTTATAGTCACGCTGTTGAAGCGCGCCGCGATTCTCATAGGTCCGCCTTGCGTCAGGCGCGTGCTGGTGAAACGCGCTGTTCGACGGCGTGACTGTGAAATCAGCCTTAGGAAAGGAAGTGGGAAGGAGAAGGAGCGGGAAGAGGGAAAGAGGGTGATTGGGCCTCCGGAACTCTCACTCACCGAACGAAACACAACAGTAGGAATACTGCTATTTCATGTCGATATTCTGTGAGAGGGTAATCCTTCCCCGGTCGAGCCGGCCTATTCATGCTGAAATCAGCGAGGCTCTACTAATAAAGTATGTATGGTTTCTTAAAAAATACTGGTATAAAATTATAAAATTATATCATAGGCACCTCCATCTAAGACAACCGTCTCCCTACAAGAGTATAGTTTATACAAGAGGCATATCAGTTTGAAAACCATTAGATTAGGTCAATTTTAAACCCATATACTTTGATTATGTAACTATTAGATGTTCCCGCGGTTACACCCGTGTTTATCGTTACTGCGCCGCCCCCGTGGGTCGTAGCGTGATGTTATATAACCTATAATAGTCTTCCTCGATAAATAGGCTATCCAATACTAAAAGAATTTTTCAAATCTAATCAGTAGTTTCTGAAATTAGCGCGTTCAAACAAACAAACAAACTCTTCAGCTTTATAATATTAGTATAGATTATTAAATTCGCCATACGTTTCACCATGACAAGGTTTTCCGGTGAAGGTCAGTATTAGTGAGAAGGTCGATAGCTAGGGAACAACTTTGGTTGTGGTTACGTGATCGGCAACTTTTAAGGCTTTTGTACTTACGTCGCATCATGTAAACGACTGACCGGAGTACCCCGCGGCATTAGCTTGTACGATTAATTTACGCATTAGCCCACGCAAGTTCCTTGCGTATATAGCCCTTACCAGCTACTTGCAAAGTTTGCTAGCACCTATAAGCTATTCATTATTAAACAAGTAAATCAATACACGTTAAATGTCGGTCACTTAATGGGATTTTCATAGAAATAGAAAATTGAGATCGATTTTCTATTTCCACAATCTAGTTGCAGTAGGTACTACAAGAAACGCTAGACCGATAATTAGATTGATAGATGCTATGAACTAATAATTGCGAGCGTCATAGAGCTATTATATGTAAGTGTGTTTCTGTTCATAAATTGTATTACTCCTATTACTCTTACTCATTATTCCATTAAACCTACGTTTGGGATATTTTAAGCAGTGCTCGCTTACTATTTATTTTTCTATATAGTATTGACATGATTAATTCATTCTAATCCAAGATTTGACAATTGAATTTTAATTTGTAACCTTTCAGAAGATGATCCAATCACGTAACTGCGTTTTGGGAGCACTACGTGCTTTTTTTCACAAACAGTTTAGCAATGCCATTCGATGGCTACAATTTCTAGGAGTCGGTTTTAAGCATCCTGTTATTATTCGACAACTCTTGTTAAAAGCCGTGTTATATTATTTCAATGCTCTACTGGGTGAAGTAACTAGCCTCGATGCCTCTGGCGGTGAAGTAACTAGCCTCGATGCCTCTGGCGGTGGCACTGCTTCTACTTCCTTGGTCATTCGTCTAATCTGTAACATCGTGAATACCTACATCCGTAACTCCTTATTTTTAGTAATATTATATTAATGCAATATCTGTTTGTTTTTTTGTCCCTCTTTCACGCAGCACCCGAACACCAAATCAAGGATGATATTGTTAATCTATAATTAAGGGGCCGCAGAGTGACATAAGCTTTTTTATCCTAGAAAACTAGGAATTCCTATGGATTAGTTTTAGAACCAAGACAGAGAGGCACGTGTAAAATATAGTTACTTTTTATTGAATACATACGGAAATTTAAATTAAATATTGGGCACATAATACGCAAGCAATATCAAGTGCTGCTATCTAGTGTGTCTAGACTAAATATACTAAGGGATATAGTAACGAATTTGGAATATACAAATAGTTTTGTAAATCCATGTCTGTATTTAATTATTCGTGAAACCGCCAGCCGTACAAGGATACAGTCTGGATACAAAGAAGACGTAATTATATTGAAAAGGTTTTAGTTGAGAACCTTCTATCTGACTGCATAACGATGTACATATATACACAGAGAGATGAGTAGATAAATACTGCTTTCAGCAAAATACCTTTCCTTTACTACCACCGGTATCTTCAACCATAAATTGCGTTTGCTTCTCACTGCAATAAATCATAGTTGTATTACTGCATCGGAATATTGGTTCGATATAAAGATACATTCATAAGTAATAACGTTGGTGTACTGCCTTGGTAGTCAATGCGACTGCTGTCCAGTGTGCATGACATCTCAGGGTCGATTTCTGAGTCAGGCATTGTTTTGGGGTTTTTGTAGCATACATTTTTAGAAGTAGCATGGAGTCTGGAACTGTGCCTCATAGTGGGTTACCTTAATTACCTTACCTAACCTTAATTCGTCCCTTTTTACGTAGGACTTAATGCTATACCTGACGAAATCTGGGTGTGATACGCCTCTGACTATATCTACATACTGGGGTGAGCCTATATATGTGTAACTTCGGTGTTCTACCTATTATAGTAAGTGGGGTGAATTCAAAACTATTTATTAGGTGCATCTTGTGAGTTTGATATTGGTAAGTTATTTAGTTGTGATAATACCCACTGGCGGTGACTTTACTCTTAAAACCCTACTTATGTAGGATAAGATGTCCTGATAAAAGAAATATAGAAATAGTTTAATCGCTGACTGTTCTCGCTAGCAACTCTTACTTGTTTACGATGACCGGCTTTATTGTTCAGCACGTATCTTGAAAATAGCTCAATAGTGTGACCATGAGATATCCCGCTGTGACTATAGATATGTATGTTGCTGTAACGAGAACAAGTTCCATGGGACTAGTGACAAGAACTGTCTAAAACTGGGCCCTAAATATGTTTTCATGCACTCTTTGATATAGTTGCCCTCTCTCATGACTGATGAAGATCTTTAATTTAATGTTATAGCTCCTTATATCAATTGTAAGATAGTTTTAGTCACAGAGGCATTAATTGGCGACTGAACTGTTCCTTTAGTTGTTCTAAAGTTTTGTTGTTTAGTTGTTTTTGGCAGAAGAAGAGCTATTACCTAAATCTCGATGTCATGGTCAGTATACCAGCTGAGTGACACTCCTTTGTTGCAATACGCATACAAGTGGTTGCGCTGTTATTAACGAGAAGAGAATCGCCCGAAATAATTAGTACACTCGCATATACTCTACGTAAATATGTTTCTAGCTCAAGCTCCATCTTTACTTATCGTTGTCAATGATATAGATATCCAAAACAATTTTCAAACATGGATGTTTTCTGTTAATAAGGTCCCCCAAACCAAATTTCGGCCAATCTTAACGAATGCTGGTCACCTACACATGACATGTAGTATTACACACGTGTGCGCAAACGCGGGTACACTCTCTATTTCTCTACACTCATGGTCGGATGGGAAGGCAATTGCCTGGACTGGAGTGATCGGGCACAGTATCAACGGCTTCATGTGCTTGTCGAAGCATGGACCATAGGTCAAATTTTTAATTACAAAATCAATCGAATGGAAATAGAATGTGTCTGCACACAGGCTTTATCTTTTAAAGAATTTATTACTCAACTCTAGAAACCTCTGAATATTAGGTTATGTATTATTAATATCTTAAGTTCGTAATAGTCTAATACGTAGTTATTATGTATCTATTAGATGCCTTAAATTTTTACTCTGTGAAGGAATTCTAGACAGATAAATTCTCAATAACCTTGATTATAAATAGGCCTTAAACGTTTTAGTAACCCTAAATGATATATTTTGAAGCTCTCGTGACACGAACATTTATTTATAGTTGCCTAGTTCGATACTAATAGGTAACACAGTCTAGCTAAAGATAATCCATCCATTCTACTAACGATCGCACTAAAACTATCCAAGAATGGCGTAGAATGTATCAGCTAACCGGCTGAGTAACCGGTATTTTCTATCGCCAATCAAAAAGGTGGTTGAAAGTACAGGCGCCGACCCTATGGAGCCTGGGGGTGTCCGAGTCCTCCCAATGGTAATATATGGAGGACTGAGGTCTCCTAAAACTATTTCTTGTGTTCCTGGATAATTGACACTAACCATATGGACAACAACTATATTCGTCAGGTTTCCTACTATGCGATACAAAATTATGGTTACCGCATTATATATTATTTTGAAGACTCACTTCTTTTTCTTCTCCCTAGCCTTTATTATTCCCAAGTCACTTTGGGTCGGCTTTCTAGTCTAACCAGATCTGACTGGATACCAGTTTTTACACGGAGCGACTGCCATCTGACCTCCGCAACCCGAAGGCTAACGATACCCTAAGGCTAGATCAGTGTCAGGATATTAGAGGGCACTGACTTCCCAATAACGACTGCCATAGATGTTCATGGCAGCCGGCAACGACGGCTTAACGTGCTCTCCGAGGCACGGAGCAGGCGATAATTATTGTCAATCAATACGCAGATAATTTCGAAAAGTCATATAACTTCCAAACGTCAGAGGTGCGCGACGTGGGATCGAACCCGAGACCCTCTGCATTGCAGTCTGTTGGTCTCCCCACTGAGCTATCGCTGCTCTATTATTTTAAAGACTCACACTATATTAAATTATTAGGTAATAATGTTTAAATTTACATGTACACACACATTATTTTTATGAAGTGTACTGTTATGTTTGACAGTCGTGAACTGTGTATTAGAATAAGTTAGCCTGCTAGTAGGATATAGGCAAGGTATACCACAAGCGTTACAATTTCTCGACACACTGAGGAAAGATTAAGATAATTTAGTACCGCACTCTCTTGTATGAGCAAAGGAATAAAAATGAACAAAGCAAACATTATCAAACATCGAAGCAAGTGGAAAGCCGCAGTATGTGACCGTGAAACCCATTATGCGAATACTGCATATAGATGCAGTATATACGTAATAAGGGGCAGCCGAAGGTCAATTCAGAGCATAGCAATATAGACGTATTGATACAAGGCATTGCATAGGAGAACCCCATAACAGTTTGCGCAATAAAGAATTTGGATGAAAGCCCATGCGATGAGCAGTAGCAGAAATAGTACCTAGTTATGGCTAATAAATGAATTCTGGATGCTTAGGTGACCTACGTTTCGCTGGATAAATTAGGTTAGGTTCAGTTTTAGTCAGCCTAACTAACCTAGGTCTACGCACACTTCAGCTATTAGTCGTAACAAACTTTAGTGTTAGTTAGCAGTACGCCAAACCTTGAACGAAATACGACATTAATAGCCAATTTATGTTCAAATACTAATAAACTGTTGGATTATATGTTTGATAAGGTAAACGCGATTGTAATACTAATGGATAGGATGCCCTAATTTACATGTACTTCCTTCAAATGTTGTCGTCACTAAGTTTAATGCCTTACTGCTGTTGTTAAGTTGGGTATATAGTATATTTAGGTTTGTTTGAACTGTATCACCATTCACAGCCATCATGTGATGTGGGGAAGGCTTGAAGCGTTTCAGTGCAAGTGGTGTTCAGGGTAGCGGGTGCGGTCCCCCGCGGGAGCCGCGGGCGGAGGGAGGCCGTAGTAGGAATATCCTTCACCTCCCGCGCTAGGTCAGGGTTAACGGTACCCCCGAGCTCGGGTGACGGAGCCACCTTCGACCTTGGATGGGATGCGTGCGCTAATGCACTTTGTACATACGTATACGGTATGAACTGCAACGCTCCCGACAGGAACATTGGAACGGGTCTTTACAGTCAGCACGAAATGGGTGATTTGAATAAACTGTCACCTAAAGATAACAAGTACTGTAATATGTAGATTGACTCTAGCTTTACGTCAGCAAAATATTCAATAATGATGTAATTCACAAACAACACAGATCAAACGAATCCAATCTATAATCTGCTGCCGACAGATATAAGTAAATTACACGGCGCGTCATAAAAACAAAACGTCCACGGACATGCGTAGCCAATTCCTGCGATGCCAACAGTCGTATTGCGCATGAGAGGCCGCCGAAAACCTTATAACTATCACATTAAAGCATACAATTCATTAACCTAACTGGCTACGTGGAATGAAATATACGCGTTCTGTAATAGTTCACAAAACGTCTTTATTAAGGTTCAAATTCGATGTGTGCAGTGTTTTTCCTTTTGCTAGCTCTGAGATGGAAATTTTGGTAGTATCGTGAGGGGTTAAGGTTGAGATTCGTGCGAGAAGTCAGCACGGGTGGTGGGTGGCAGTGGGTCGATACGAGCCGGGCGTCGCGCTACGATCGATAGAGGAGAGGGGAGCTACCTCGGTCCGACACCGTGCATCGCCCGCCGCGTGCCTACACATTCGTCAACAATACATTTAATATCTAAATGCCTTACTTTGTCATCAGATAATAGGGGAACATCTTGTTAAATCTGAGCTAACTAGGAACCGAGCTTGCGACGATAAACGCTGGCATATTTTATTTACATTTATATGCGGTTGACGCTACGCGGAGACACATATTTTCAAAAGTCGTATCATCGTTGCTTTGTACAGTTGTTATAAGTATAGTTCTTTGAATGATATCAAAGTTCTTCATAATTCTTAGTTAGTTGTAAAGCTTCTTGCATGTAATGTTTTAAAAGCTTCAAATATGAAAATGGATTATGTTTGCCTAAGATATTGCTAGCCCGAATCGATTTTACTTATCTAATCTTACGCAGAATCGATCGCTGACTAACATATTGTATTAATATAGATTCAAACATTACCTTGGATGTAATATAAATGGTTGACGATACAATATTTAGATAAGCGCCAGGGTAAACATACTCGTAAATGGGGATCGAACGAAGGTGTGTCCATTTACGACGTTTCTTTGAATTGATGGTATGATCATATTCTTGTTGTCTTTACCTAGCGTTATTTGTTGAATACCATTATACTTAATAATCGTTGTTTCAGAATAGGATTAGGTAACTATACAAATATTCGTTTTCTTCTTTTGGTGATCTTTTGAAGACGAAAATATGAATTGTTAAAGATAGGAAGAGTACACGGTTTCCTATTCCATAAAGCGTAAACGAATGTCTGTATAAGCGTAACTAAGCCATTTGTGGCACAGTTAGCACTAGATTTTGCCCGTGGATTTGCTCGCGCTAATCTAGTTTTTGTCATGTAGGTATGTGAAATTTCAAGATGATCGAGCCGATCGATCGGTCGAGTCGTTAAGGCGTGAAAACGTAACATACTTATTATACTGACATTCGCATTCATAATATTGGTTGGGATTATTGAGCTTATCACACTAACAAATAACACAGTTGTAATTTGTATAATAAATAATATATTATTATATTTTTTATATTAAATTAAAGAAGAATAAAAAGAAGTTAATCTTTTGTTGCAAGTATTGAAATTACCGTTCCCACGTTAAGTAAGTACTTGAAAGATTTAGTTATTCTTAACACTTTGATATCGTAAATGGACAATTCACAATTGTACTGAGAAAGGATCTGGTAGACAATAAAACTCGGGTCATTTTATGACAAAACAGGAAAACAGAAAGTCAAAGGAACCTCGTTAGGCTTAACAAAAGGTTATCAAGTTCATTGCCAGCTCTTCTACCTTTATACATACAATTTTGTACAATGGTATTAACTATAACAATTTTGCATAATAGTTGCTTCTGCCTGCAGCTTTAACCGCGTGAAGACCCAGAGATAAAATATACTATGTCTAGTCCAGAACATAGGCTATATGTCTGGTAGATTTGATGCAAATCCATTCAGTGGTTTACGCGTGATTGCGTAACAAAAATGTAAACATGCTAAAATGTATATAATCTTTCACATAGTGAACGGATTTGGACGAAACTTCGAACACAGATTGATCATGTCCTGCATAAACACGTATGATACAATTTATCCCGGTATGTGTTTCATTTAATTCATGCGGGTGAAACCAAAAATTGTTTATAATATTTACCGGATTACCTTTCAGCCTATATTTTTTTGGGATAGTCAGAGATTTTTAAATCGATCTTTAGCTGCTATCAGGAGCTCTATACATAAAAATATTGCACTTGTCATTTGAATATACTTAATTTACGTAGCCTATGCACCGTATTTTAGTTCTACTGACAAGATTTACTATAGGTAATGTGATTTCAATTTTCAGTTAGCTAATTAACTAAAGTAATGCCGATGCCGAAAAAAATAGATAAAACAAAACCAGAAATCATTGTCTTGAGTTTAAGCTCCTCTAAATAGTCGATACCAATTAGTCTCAAAAAAGTACGTACTCGTATATATGATGTACTGACATAATCACGTTAAAGATTCATAATATGTAGATAGATTTACTACGAGTCGTAGCAGAAACCGTAGCGTAGGTATACTACGTCTACAAGTATTGAGTATCAGCGATGTATTACGATTTTATACGGCAGTGTTATAGCAATCTTTAAAGGTGGAAGAGACAGATCTATAAACATTGTGTAGCACCATTCCTTTTAACAGTATAAAGATAACAATAATACTGCTTGGGTATAGAATAATGTAGTTAAAGCTTACGAATACTTTGTAATATTACACGGTTTCCACAGTTTTATATCTTGCGCAGTTTAAAAACTATAAACTGAGCTAAGTTTAATTCAATCTCGTTTAATAAAACTGGAGAAATTGTACGTAGTGTTTAAATGGTACGTACGTACGTACCATTTAAATGGCATTGTGGGAAAACTATAATACAGATACCGTCGCGAGCAAAGGCTTTTAAACAATTCATCATCATCAACTCAGCTGATAGATCTCCACTGTCCACTGCTGTATATCGGCCTCGCCCAAGGATCTTAAGCAATGCTAACAAAATTGTTTTTCCATTTATTATTTATTTCGGGGTTTTTGTCTAAACCAGACATATTAACCCCATCATCTAACTAAAATTATCAATGCCAATGTGAGTTTGTTTGTTTGTTTTGTTACACATGCGTAGTTACTCAAGCGATCGTTATGAAATTTCGTAAACACGATGTAAGGGGTACAGAAAAGGATGTAGGGTACCATCCAGGAAAAAGTCTGTTCTTGAGGGATAGGAATTTATTAACAAAATTATTTGTTACGCTTACATAAATTAATACGTGCGAAGCCACGGCACAATCTAGTTAATAAATTAAAATAAGACACAATAGTCAGAACCGAACTGAAATGTAATTCTTATTATAAACCAACAAGACAAAGACTTCTTATTTACATTTAATGACACCCACCAGAATTGTCGAAGTAAAAAGATAAATATGTTTTTAAGCCGTCACTGAAAGTCTACTCCACTCTCGGTAACATAAATTTCATATGACCTTTCCAAGTATAAAAATAGGTCTCGTTATGTGGAAGATATTTTTACACAACATGTTCATTAACAAAACACAAATCAAATGTAGATCTTTTAGGTTTTGTTTTGTGAATGAGTTTTTAATGTGACTCGGCATACATACGTACGGCATATTTTGAAGTGTGGTTGGATTATTATATAAGAGTTGGATTTTATAAGATTGTAGCAGCAAAACCTATTTTTCCTGAAGCCTATCTAATACCTCCATTAGTCCATACTACAGAAGTTCTTTGACAGAGCCTTCTGAAGATTTATGGCTGTGACGGCTTGCTATAACAATGCGCTCAATGCATAGTTATATATATTGAATAAAGTATCCTTTAAACGTTATTTAGTGAGCCCATTCATGTCATGCAAGTAAAATTAAAGAGTAAAGAGGAAACAATATGACTTCAAATATGTTTACTTTAAAAAAATATATATACCTAAATAATATTCTAATTGACCTTTGTCCCTTGCGCTGGCGACGTGGGCAATCCTTACTTGTTCGTTCTGCGATGCACTAGCGAAAATGTTTCTCAAGCGCATAAGCCACGTTAAACTCTTACTATCAATTAATTAGGCTTGTATTTATTTTGGTACATTAGTGAAATTTTTACAGCTAAAGTAACGAACCAGAATTACCCCTATCTGATGGTATCCTGATGCTACTTGGTGTTGCAAGCATCAATAGGCTACAGTAACAAACTGTAGCCCAGGACACTTAATACACCAGAGTACACACACTTATATGTTGCTGACACTCCAAAAAACAATTGTCATGGTCCAAGGGCAAAGACAAAGAATGCTAATATCCTGCTGAGAGCATGCCGCCACCTTAAGAAGCCTGGCAACCTACTCACTGCAGGAACATAGCACAAGATTGTTTGCCTGCGATCTTCTGCAGACTGGAGGTACTTTTCCAAGTAGGCTATGCGTGGATTGCTGCCACTGGGTTTGAATTATATTCCAGGTTTAAGAGAGAATATAGGAATGCGGCAATTATTACTCCTTGTCAATAGATTGGATTCTGATCACAAATGCTTGTTTGTTTTCATGCATACATTTATGTCTGCATTGCTGCAATAAATAAAAATATAAAAAGCAAGATGTTACATGAATTAATCACATATAGGAGAAAGCTGGTATAGTTGTTTTGTAGCAGATAGAGGTCCAAGATTTGTTACAAAGATTGACACAACAAGTTTTTACTTAAGGGAACACTTCTGAGATTCCTAGCTTAATATCTATACAAGAGTACAACTTGTACGTGCGATGGCAAAGAGTATGTATGTACTAGTAAACAAAAATTTGTCTTGTTGGTCTCGTAGCATAGGTTTGCGGTTATATTTACGTAAGCCCCGAAAAGTGTTGGATTTTACTGTTAGTATTAATAATTGTCAGTCAGTCACGGAGTACGGAGGTTTCAACGGCAAGCAATAGGCGACCCCTATTATGTGTGCCCTAAAAATCTAGCTGACAAAATGTAGGTGTGATACCTTTGTCTTATTTTTAGGGGATCTAAACAAGTTCATAATGTACTATAAACAGCCTACAAATCCATTTAAGTGGCTGTCTCGTTTAGGTTTGATCCCCGCTCGGAACAAAAAATGGTTATCCTCAAATATTTGTTCCGAGTCTAGATGTTCTTTGTCTATAGTTTTATTGTTTGTAAAAGTTTAGTTTTATTGTTTATTAATATGTCGTGTGCTGTGTTTTTAAAAAACCGGCCAAGTGCGAGTCGGACTCGCGTACGAAGGGTTCCGTACCATTATCTATAAAAACGGCAAAAAAATCATGTCTGTTGTATGCAAGCCCTCCTTAAATATTTGTTTTATTCTGTTTTTTAGTATTTGTTGTTATAGCGGCAACAGATATACATAATCTGTGAAAATTTCAATTGTCCAACTATCACAGTTCATGAGATAAAGCCTGGTGACAGACGGACAACGGAGTCTTAGTAATAGGGTCCCGTTTTACCCTTTGGGTACGGAACCTTAAAATTTAAAAGGAAAATCAATACATATTGTTATCTATGTTCAAGGTTCAAGGCATGTAGTAGAGCCAAGCTGGTTACAGCAGGAATGGGCCGGCTCGACCGAGGAAGTACTACCCTCTCACAGAAAATCGACGTGAAACAACAGTGTTTCACTGCTGTGTTTCGTTCGGTGAATGAGAGCGCCGGAGGCCTAAGCATGAGGTGACGATTCTCGCAGCTTATGAGGGACCTGTAGAGTATCCGTAGAGTCATTGCGTGGGTGGCGCGAGTCGACCCGGCGGCCAGGGAGAGCCGTAGAAACGGTGCTCTGCTGGCCGCCCGCGGTATAGTCCAGAGGCCCAACCGAGTCTAACCAACTAGTTTGGCTGCCTTATCATGCCGCGCATAATCTCGAGGTGGCTCGTCGTGCCGGATGGTAACCGGAGGGTGGGTCCCGGCGACCACTTTCGGGAGGGTACGGGGGTCCTTCCGTCCGTCGGATCGGCTATCGCCATACCATACAATTATATGACAAAACTTGCTCTGCGCCTTGCCCCACTTTGCTGCGAGAATAGCCGCCTCTTTTTTTTCACGTTTCCCCTTCCTTTCACTCTATGGCAGTACGAACAAAGCATTGTCGTTCAACAGCAGCCAATCGCTGTAACCCCACTGCTGCTTCCTGTGTCGTGGAGTTTATTAACATCAGAGGACTCCACGCTAACCTTAATGCCGTCCATCACCACCTGGAGACGGATCGGCCGGCAATGCTTTTTCTAACGGAGACACAAATACGCCGTCCTGCAGACACGAACTACCTGCAATATCCCGGCTACGTGCTAGAGGAGTGTTTCCTCGCGAAAGCCGGGGTATGCTTGTTTGTTAGGGCGGATATCTGCTGTCGCCGTCTACAATGCCTAGAGGACCCTTCCTTCTCTGTCCTTTGGGTACACGTAGATCATGGCTCTTTCAGCCAAATCTACATGTGCCTCTACCGATCCCATTCAGGAGACGCTGAGACAACTCGACTCTTCAATTACCTGAGTCAGGCGGCAGACGACGCGCAGGAGCGGTTTCCGAACGCTGAGTTGGTGTTCTCGGGAGATTTCAATGCCCACCATGAGACCTGGTTGGGTTCTCCCAAAACAGACCACGCGGGACGAACTGCCCATGCGTTCGCTCTCACGCATGACCTGTCTCAACTGGTACTCCAGCCCACCCGGATACCAGACATTGCAGGTCAGGCGCCCTCTCTGCTCGATCTGCTGCTGACGAGTAACCCGAACCGGTACAGTGTGTCGATTCGTGCTGCTCTGGGCACCTCAGACCACTGTCTGGTTTGTGCCACAGGTGTTGTTGTTACGCCCCCACGACTCGAGGAGGCAAGACGACGACTGTGGCACTACTCGTCGGCAGACTGGGATGGAATGCGGGAGTACTTCGCATCCATCCCTTGGGCTCAACGCTGCTTTGAGAACAGGGATCCATCAGAGAGCGCTACTGCTGTCGCTGGTGAAATCATCCTGGGTATGGAATATTATATTCCATACAGTGATGTCACGAGCGGCGGCAGGAAAAGGACCTGGTTCGGTCGTGAATGCGCTGATGCTGTTGAACGAAAACAGACAGCGTACCGCGCTTGGACCAGGTTCACTGGAACCTCTGCAACTCCGTAGGGACATTGCCTCATTGGCATGTTTCTACAGAATATACCACGGGGAGTGCTCAGAAGAGTTATTCCACCTTATCCCGCCCTCCCCTTTCCTATCCAGAACAACGCGTGCTAGGCTCAGATGCCATCCTTACACGGTAGAGTCAATTAGAGCGCGTACCAAAAAGTTTGGGTCCTCATATCTCTGCCGAACGACCAAGGCATGGAATTCTCTGCCAAGGCACGTGTTTCCTTCTTCCTTCAATCCTGGGTTCTTTAAGCGGGGCGTGAAAAAGCATCTTCTCAGGCCGTCAAAGTAGAGACCTCAACATCGCCTCGGCTACTGTGGGGGCGATGTGGAGGCCACTGCTCTTAGACCACACGACTGCTTACCATCAGGTGGAGTGTGGTCATTTTGAAGAGCAAAATAAAAAATAAAAAAAACTTTGTATATGGATAGCAGCTATCCTTATCACCACTAACTTCAAACTAGTCGAAAGCTTCTATAAGGTCCTCCAGACCGAATTTAGGCCTTGTCGGCTAATCATAACGGAGACTGACCATCTGCGTAAACACATGCTTTACATGCTTTACAAGATAAGGACGGGTACAAAAACGCGGTAAATTTTAACCCGGACTGCGATTAGGAAGTTTTTGACCAAAGAACCAAATACCTTTTTGTCGGCCTGACCTGGCATACGAACCCGGTACCTTATACACTGCAGTCGTAAATTAAATAGCGTATACGCAAAAATGTCAACGTAATATCATATTCAAGCTCAAACACCACTATTACATTTACGAGTTACCTCACCAAAGTTACTCAACCTCATTAAAAGCAAATGTTTCACAACACAAAACCATTTCATGCCTAGTAAAAATACATCAATGAATCTACACTATTGTAGCATATACACACTAACTATGTACGTATGTGTATTATAGTGAAAGCGTACTACGTTTACTAACAGATAAAGCTGCATAGATGTACATACATATAAATATTGGGTAGGTTGGGTGGGTATCGACAGCTGTTCGATATATTGTACGCATTTCGCAGATATCAAATGCGTATACAAGTAGATATATGAATTGAATACACATGCGCGATGTGTATTCAATTCAACACGAGATCTCGTACCAGGAGTCGTATTTACTACCGCTATGGTTGTGGTCGTAAATTCGATTGCTGGCATAAGATATCTTGTTAATAGTCACATCGGACAGTGTTATTTTTTTAATTAAATTCTTATTTTCATTACGTACGATATTATACATTACTCATGATTACTACTGTAATTAAGCATATATTGTCAGATAGATGAAAAAGAGACATAAAAGTATAATAAAAATACAAATAATTATGATCATAACTAATACGTATTATAAATGGGAATGTGAATTTGTTTGTTTGTTACACTTTCACGCCTTACTAGACCGATCATCATGAAATTTTGCAATTATACGTTGTATAGAGAAGATCATAGCTCATAACTTTTGTCATATTTAAACTGATTTAGGTGTCGTCGTAGAATTCGTTAGCATTGCTGTGAAGTGGTAACGGCTGGCAGCATTGCCACGTTGAACGGCAATGTTGATTCTTTGGGCCAAGTGTTATTAGGGTTTTGTGACGAGGCATTCAGAGCAGCAGCACGGAGTTTTTGGAATTGTGGCTGGTAGAGAGTAATAAGTTCATCTCCTATTACGTACGGGACTTACTATACAAATTAATATAAAATTTTCTTCTTCATGTTTCACCTATTGAGTCGCAGTGGCACACCGGCGGCCAGATACAATAGATTTTAAATTATGCTTGGTATTCCAAAAAAATACAGGTTAATAGCGTTTGTTCTTATCGCGTACTTAGAAAAATAAACATCATTGCAGGCATGGCATATTGGTTTAGATGCATACAAGTTATTATTGAAAGTGCTGGAGTCGCATTTTAGAAAAAAGTTACAAGTTAGTATGACTTGCAAACTGTATAAGAACTACGCAGTTGAATCTAAATGTCGTATAGTGGACTATAATGTTCATGGATCGGATTAGGTTAGTGCCAGTCACTGTCTCGGTGGTCTAAAGGTCTACATAGAGGTTAGCAGGTCATCAACACACGTATAGACGAACAACAAAAGGTTAATCTTAAGGTTAGACTCATTACATTATGGAGAATGTCATGATAGAATATACTTAATTTTCGGCATACGAAATAAAGCTGCAAGTCTAAGCCTGCTAGGTTTTGTACATATTAGTGGTCGTTAAATAGTTAAAATTCTTTCTATTTTTTTTTTCTTTTAAAAAGACAACTCCTAGATTAGGAATAACTCCCGTATCACGTTCTTTACAAACATTCAAACAAGGGACACGATTTGTGGGTCACACAAATTTTTGTCCCGCGTGCGATTCGAACCCGCAACACTCGGAGCAGAAGCAGTGGCGAGGCGACCACTTATACCACTACGCCATCTAGGCTGTCAAATTCCACCATAAATATAAAAAAGAATCGGCTATGCACTGCTTCTCCATATAAACTTTAACTACGCCAAATCTCACACACTTACGTAACAATACGTGCCTAGTGATTTTCTCGTAAGACCTTATTTTTCTACCTAGACAACCATTGTATGTACATTATATGCTGTAAATAAGGTTATGTAAACTCAATCCAATTCATGTACAATATAGCTTATTCTATTATATTCAACATCACTATCTATCCTAGAAAAATCGGTACGTAGATATTTGTTACTAAATAAACAAATATAAATTTATCTCTTAAGTATACAGTAAGCTCAGTAATAAAGTTGAGTGACGGTGCTCATCGTTACCGATTATTCAGAGACGATACGAATGAGGCACCTCGCACGTGGAAGCATCACCCTCTTAGAGAAAACTGGCCCATAATACAATTATGTAGACACTTATGTAACACTGCGTTTACCTCTGAGTAAGAGTTATGGAAAGTCTTTACCTTGGCAAGTCTTTTTATTTTCCTTCTCTAAGGTTGACAATACGCTTGTGATACCTGGTATTGTAACTATATATTTAGGTTACAGTAACCGCCTATGATCAGGCGGGTAGTAAGCTTGTATGACACTTGTGTTGTATGAAAAACGTTATAATACTTTTGATAGATTAATTTCTGTTTGTTGCTTCGCCCGCGTGAATCATTCGGTTTACATATCTCATATCTGAAGTACCTATTCGTTAATCCAGGTCATGGTCTATCTATATGTCAAGTTTTACTCAGATCCGTTCAATGGGTAACGCGTGATTGAGTATCAAACATACAAGTGTTTACAGACTTACATGAAACTATCTACTACTACTATCACTTCTTTCTGGATGAAAGGTACCATATGTCCTTTGCCGTTCCTCTGTCAAGGTGTATGTGAAATTTTATAATAATCGGTCGAGTGTGTGTGAGTGTGTACTTGTTTGTTACGCTTTCATGCCATAACTATGACGTGAAAGTGTAATAAGCAAGCAAACAAACTCACAATCGCATTTATAATATAACTTAGGATTCATATTTCCAACCGCTGTATTTCACAGTTTAGACGTTGAAACCTCTATATTCCACAGTTTAGGTTTATTAAGTGGTCGATAAGTCTGTCCTCAGTCACAGTCATACCAAACAGAATTGAATCGTAACTTATTTTAGTTGAGGCGCGTTGAAGTCGTGGGTGGATTCATTCACGGCTTTTATTGGTAGAGTCGAGATCGATAAAATGGCGTTCTAGCGAAAACATCGTTTTCTTTGTTTGCTATTGAAGTATTGCTAGTGATTGTAGTCACAAATATGAAAAATCGTCGAGATTTTGAAAACTCACAATAATGGTACCCTAAATATCTATAGCTTATAGCCATGGTAAAAATAGCTCTAGAGTACACATATTAGCATATAATGTTGTGCTATTTTTACCATTGATATTATGATCAAAAAGAATTTTCCTCCTGCCCTATTCTATCACTGAAAAGCCAGACAAACAGGTCAGAGTCATTGGTCTATGCACCTACATACACAGCACATACTTTATTTTTATTCTCACATGCTGCATGCTGTTATTAAACATTTCGTAGCAGAATAATTTAACCACAGTAAATATATAAGCTGTGACTTAACCTTGACACTTTGCCAGACCCAGTAATCAAATTAGGGATCTCGAGTTAAAAAAGCAAACTTATATCAACGAGGAAACTTAAAATTAGTATTAAAATTAGATTTGCATAAGATCTATGTTATATTCAATATGCAGTACATTTTGCTAATCTCAGTTATTCATAGTCATTACTAGACCGAACTATAACATTATTTCTGTGTTACATAGTCAGTTTATTTAGAAACGTTTCACAAAAAATTATGCTACGACCTAAAAAAAGCGGCGTAGAGATCATAGACGCCATATATGTATAGTAACTTTTTAATCTATAAATTAATAGTGATTGGTTTTATGCAGTCTTATAGCAAAAGTTGGGCTCACTGATGTTCTTTAAAGTCGAGTTGAACGCAGCAGAGTTTTCTCACAACCAAGATAGAATAGAAAAATAGTTAACATTATAATAAATTGTTCGTTAATATAGATATTTTTGCCTCTACTCGCAATCAATTTAAAAATAATATAATACATACGCTTCGTCATCAACAATAGTATTAACATTTATCAACATTTGTATAAATATATAGACTTAGATTTAAGTAGATACTAGCTCTAATCTTCAATTAGGTTTAACTGTACTTCTGAAGGTAATATGTGGAAACACCGTGGATTGTACATTAATTTATTCTGTTATGTACCTAGCCAGTAAGACACAATGTACAATTGTTTGTTTTCCCCAATAAAATAAAATAAAATAGTCAATAATGAATAAATAAATGCTGCCACAAACTTCTAATATAAAATCATAATCAATACTGGTATATACTCTTCTTTTTTAAATAAATTAACATTGTATATACTGAAGTTTCTTCATATTAAACAGATAAGGCTATTCATACATATGTAGCCTTGTACAAAACCTTCATGTAACCTCCATGAATACAAGGTTTATTAGAAGATAAGCGCGAGCTGTCGAGGCTGTATGACTATACATTATTGACTAATAACGTGTGGAGTTATTACTAAGTAAGTGGTTGCGAATTGTGTATTATAAAACATGAAATAAGTTTAGTAATATTGCTTTATAATCTCTACCAGCTCTCGTTGGCTCAGTCGCGCGTTAAATAGTAAAAAATGAGCATGAAGCGAAGCCTTACTCCGACTAACCCAATGTCATCATTATTTGTTTTTAGTATTTTATCATATTAATTTCTAAATTTAAATTAATTAATGTAAATGATTATTACAATATTTGAATGTTTGTTAATCACGCACATACAGTTTAATGGATTATTAACTGTTACACTGATATATCATGTCCTAAACTCATACATAGGATGCTTTTCATCTCCGTATGCGTTTTGGCAGAATTTACACAGGCGAAACCGTGGCCAAAAAACTAGCAAAAATAAAATAAATATTATAATCTCAAGCTTTTTGATTACCTACTTAATGCTGGTCACAAACGCTTTGATACTATTATTATATACGTAAGTTTTGTATGTCGTTCGTATGAACGTTATGTGAGATATGCTGTTTATTATTTGATTAAACGTAACCATGTTATCCTTACTTACCATTCTGTTTCAGTAGTAAAGTCCGCGTTGCGACTGAAATGGAATGGTATTTAGAGTGGCAACTCAAGAGCAGAAATGCCATTCTTGCTCTTACCTTTACGATCGGAAGTAGCTTTGCTGTGTTATTTTAGAGTTCCTTTTGGACACAGGCATGTTCATAAAGGATGGATACACCTTCAAATGGGTCGCTGACTCATCTGCTATCAACGGCAATAAAAACTTTGACTACAAATTAATGTCACCTTACTATTTTGCATAGCAGGCCGATCGTTCAAAAAATGATTTATTTAAAATATATTGGGAATTGCATTCTATTGTATTAAAGCCATTGTGAATACTTCTATCCAATACACTCAGACTTGATCAAGAACTCAACGTTTGCCTTTTTAATAAAAAGTAACATTACTCGTACGTATCTATCTTTTTGGTCGCCATAACTCTGTAGTTAAGATGAAAAACCCATCAAACTCTTTTATACGGATTTAATCGCATTGTTTATTTAACACTATATTACATAATTTAGTCATTTTTACACTACTACTACTATTGAACTTTACTAATTTTTAAGCTAATTAAATTATTAAAACTATTTATATATAAGTTTACACTTTCCCCGACGTTTCGGTTGCTTTTCAGTAGACATGGTCATGGGGAGACTGATAATAATGTTATTATTTCAATAGATTTCGTGGATTCAATTTGCAATCGAACAAAATAGCTTCTCTATAAATTTTCAAGAGCACATTCACATGTACAGTTATCTACAAAGTCTAAAAATTGCGCCCGATACATAGCAATAAGCATCCTATAGGATTCTTCCAAAAAAGGAAACAAAAAAGCAATTTAAGGAGATAAGATGCTCATATTTATCTATTCCATTCGTTTGCTCATCTTAAATTTATTTTCTTAGAGTCGGCAACGCGCGAGTAATATCCCTGGTATTTGAAATGGTCATAGGCCTTTCAGCCTACAGCTTTCCATCAGCCAGGCTGTATGTATGTTTACCACCTTTACAGTATACAAAAATTGAGACCTGGAGACCACATCTCGTCATATCCAAAGTAGTAACCACTCGTTGCTCCATGGTATATCTATTTCTGAGTATATCACTTACCTGGAAGTTAATCGTAGATGTGACAATCTTCATGGACTCAGCGTAGTTGCGGAGAACGGAGTCGGTGCTGAGGCAGTTCTGCCGCCATTCGTACAGCTGCTCCAACCGCGTGACGCAGCGCTCGCAGATCTTCTTCGGCAGGAAGTCATCCTTCGATATCTGCTGGATGAATTGGAGAAAAAGTTGTTAATTGAAGGACACAGCTGATACTCGTAACCATTATTTGGTCTATGTCTGGTCTGATCTGGGATAAAGAGAAGTAGAACCGAGTGACACCCTTGTGACTTGCTAAAAGAAGAACAGTTCCGCCTGAGAAATACCTTCATCTGTCAGGAGATCGAATGTTATATGCCTGCAGTGAATAGGATTTCCAGGCGCCGAAAGGAGGCACTTTGCTATCAGCAATGTGCTAGCAGTATTGTAGTACTTTTAAAAGTCTATATAATCTATTCTATATTCTTGTTGGAGCTAAAAACTTGGTGTTCGGAAGATGTTTAAGTCCCATCACGAGATACTGGCCACCAATTAGCATGTTTGTTTGTCAAAGGCAAACTAGACACAATTTTCACGATTTATGGTAATTATAAATACTAGCGGTCGCCTAGTGCTCGAAATTCGACCAAAGTTTGCCTGTAAGATATTGCTGATATATGTCATTATATGTATATTGATATAATTATGTAACCACAGTTACGCGCTTCGACTGCGTGTGTCAAATGCATGGTTGTGTGCATTTAGTGTTTTTTCATTAATTTAATGTATTTATAATGCATATTTTGTATAAATATTAGGATTCGCCCCTCCTTCTCCATATAAATTTTAATTGTACCAAATTTCATACTCCTCCGTCCGCGCAATTTTCGTAAAAATGGGTACTAAGTTTTTGCTTCACATATTAATATATAGTAATATATAGATGTGTTTTAATTTTGATTCGATGTGTTTGATTAAATAAGTGATTGCACAGTTGGCCCAATACTCATAGTTTGAGATATACCTTTCAAATCTTAATTGGCTAAGTGTTGGACGTTCGACTACCACACAGGACGTACCTTTATGTGATGTACCTATAGTAAAAGTTTTGTTCCATTCTAAACAAGAGACCGTTATTTCAAAATATGTAAAGCCAGTAAGTCACCCGTGAAACAGCGACATCTCCTCACCGTCTAGTGCGTGTAACATACATAAAAACGAGTGTTAGGGCAATCTTTTATGCATCATCATTTTATGCATCCATCATCTCCTATTGATCGATAAAATATTGTAATTATTTGTTATATTTACACTTTTTTTGTTTGAATGTTAGAAAACATCGCTCGTTCCCTAAATGGATTCAAACGATGAATATTGCAAATAATTGTATGAAATTACTTCTTTATTGGATGATATCAGACATACATAATCGAATCATCCAATCAATGAGCCGAGAACGCTTATTAAGTGGCAATTGTATCGAAATTTGGTCCTTATGGCGAACAAGTAAAAGCTTCAAAGAGAAAGATCATAAGTTGTAACAAAGGGATTGTTTGTCAAGTGACGGCTGCCGGCTATCCCTTGGAATCACCGAAATGATGTATGAGCAAGGGATTCGCGGTAATCCCGAACGGTGACCTACTTCAAGCCAAGTCCGTGTAGTGAGTGGCGGGGTCAACGTCCTGAGCACGCCTATTACTACTAATGCATTATTAACCAAAAAATCAATAGCCTCGTTATTAGATATGATTCGATCTCTCTTTAAAACTTATCGTGCAATAAGCCACTAGTGAAACTTATGGCAATTGAAAGCAATTACAAGTATATGAGTGTAAATAAAATTTGTAGATGATTATTATTCGCCTGTGGTAGATTGTTATTTGATTGTGGCTGAGGATTTAGTTGCTTATCTAATTTATACTAAAGGTTATACATAAGTATTTTATAGGTTTGATTTTATATTTATATATAATTATAATTAGCAAACTTGTCTATTATAATTGTTTATTATATTTGTCATTTATTACCTTGACAATAAATGGTAGTTTATTTAGATTTAATCAAAATATGATTAATCTGCAACGGCAGCAAAATATGTTATATTAGGAATACCTATTAGATCATAGCTGCATAGGCTTAGCTGTGCAAAAAAAAACTCAACAGGTATTGTGCGATTTGGTTATTCCTTGTTGTGGTCGTAGCAGATCGTAGCGCGCAGGCGTCTACGACAGCTACGTGCGGGTGCTACGTAGCGGCATTATAGCACTTCCAAGAACCACAAACCTGATGTTTACGTTGCACTCAACCAATTATTATATTATGCACTTTTATTATACACAACATTCACATAAAACGCTGAACAGAACCATTATGGAGGTGATGCAAATGTCAAGGACAAAACTCCACACACTTTAGTACAAAGAAATGACTCACCATAGTTGGCAGGCAGGTCCTGAGCTTGAACAGAATCTGCCGCTGCTCCGACTCCTTATCGAAGATGTGCAACCTTGGACCGCTCTTCAGGGAGCACAGCCGACAGAGGTCGGTGAACGCCGTGAAGTTGAGGTCCTCGGGCTCGGTCATCGCGAAGCACCTGATGAGGAGGTCAAGGAGGCAAGAGTTGTCCATGTATACGGCGGTGGTTCTCGGGTGGCGGGAGACAGGGTCAACGCCGCGGCATGTCGCGGGTGCAGGCACAGGGAGGCGTCGCGCCGCCGCTGCGTCCGGGGGGCACTGGGGCCGGCGGCGCGCGCCACCCGACGCCCCCCGCCACCTCCCCGCGCACGCAACCCCCGCGGCCCTCCCCGCCCGAGGGGTGGCCCACGACGACGGAAAACGCCAGTTTTCCCACTTAACGGCGTCTGAGAACGATGCTGTTTATCGATATGCAATTGATTTTATTGTTTGTTTATGTATTTTTGTCTACATGTCTATGTAACATACGAATTATAAAATGTAACTTTTCCGTATGCTATCCATAATAAACCATCTTCAAAAACAACATTTGTAAAGCTCAACTCGTACAAACATTTAATTACAAACTATGTGCTCTTCAATGCAGTCTCAAGTACGCGTCCTAGACAAAATGCTAATAATTTCCTCTACTTTAAAGCACCTCTAGTCGCTTAAATAACACATTAAATACACAAGAAAGCTGTTATCATGTTCACGATCAACATTAACATTATAACAAGGCCTATATCGGACCTTTTTGCTCGACCTACATACGACTGCGTTAGTGTCAAAAATAATGTCATATCATTTTCTCTATGGTCGCTACATTTTGTATCCATAATTTTATAAATAATGTCTGTACCATCATCAGATTCGGGAGCTGATTATCTCGAGTTCTCCGAGAGGACGCTAGCCATCATCAAACCAGAGGCTTACGAAGATGCCGAGGCTATTGAGAACACGATTAAAAATAATGGGTTCATGATTCTTGCGGTTAGTTTCACATGCCTACCTTCAATTATACTTTATGTTGTTAACACACATCGAAGATGAAATATGCAATCTAAGGTGAGGCTTACGAAAGTATAAATCACTAGATCTTGCTTGCTTGATAGAATTTGACAATAAATTACTATCCCTCGGAAACAGGACCTTTTACTGGTTGAAATGTATACGTAACTGACAACTTGTATACGAAATTTCATGATGATTGGTCGAGTAGTTATAGAGTGAAAGCGTATCAAACAAACTCACATTTACATTTATAACATTCGTTACGATAATTACAATACATCATGATAACGAAATATTTTTTTTTATATTTTAAATGAATAAAAGAGCCAGTATTCAAAATAGAACAAATGCTAAAACGGTGTAAATAATATAATAGCGGTATCGGGCAGTCACTTAGGTATGGATTGCGACTTGCCTAATACCTGGACCCAATAAAATAATCCTCTTTGTAAAGCGAGTCAGGACTATTACTTTCAGCATTGAAAACTTGGACCTCAAAATTGCTACTTAACATAAGCTCTATAAATGTTGGTCGTAGCAATCCTTTATCTCATGATATCATTTCCACTAAGACTAGACACATACTTAATACACTTACTCCAGCTAGGTAATTATATAATTCAGAAACGATATTAAAACGCAACAAATAAAAAAGGTATGTGATGTCACCAATCGGAAGCTTTGTCGCACACATTAATCGGCCGTATCGTATTATTACTGGACATAAAACACAAATGACGCCTTACACGCATGTGCGACCGAATTCCTTTAATAACTTGTTTGTTATATTTATCTTTCTATTCTTTATTTATCTAAAAAAATACAATTTCAGAAAAAAGTACATCTCCAGTGCCACGACGGTCTTTATAAACATTTTAAAAACATAATATTGTCTTCTGTTTACGCGAATGTTATTCATTGAAATTAACACGCAAAATCGTGAAGCGTTCCACATTTTTGGGGAAAGTGTAGAAATAAATAGTATAATAGTATAGTAATAGTATAAATAGTTTTAATAGTTTCAATAATTTAATTAGCTTAAAAATTAGTAAAGTTTAATAGTAATGGTAGTGCAACAGTTTTCAAAATTTTGTAATAAATAAAGTGTCAAATAAACAACGCGATAAAATCCGTATGTAGTAGTTTAATTTCAATTTTAAAAACATACATAGAAACACCCAGATCATCATCATCATCATCATCATCATTTCAGCCTATTGCAGTCCACTGCTGGACATAAGCCAGATACGAAACAATAATTATTGGATACAAAGATATCTATCCCATGTTCCATTCGGCCCGTCAAGCCCATAACACACCGCAAATTAACAATGGTTAGGTAAACATTTCAACCAAAGCACCTACGAAATAAGTACTAATACATTGAATGTAAACGAGTAGTTTTCTGATGACCGCAATATAAAATGGTTTTGGTCATAATATAGTAGTTGGAGTTGTTTATCGATCGTAAACTTCACGATGGTAGAACAGATTTGATTTGGTTACGGTTGAATTTAGTAAAAAGGTAGTACAAATAAATAAAAGCCACTAATTTAAAGTTAAAGAAAAGTTATCATACGCAGCTATTAAACAGCCTGATCTTATATAATAAACATGAGTTGTACTCGTTTTATCCTCATTCCATGACGATCATCCACAAGAATCCTACACTGACTAAAATTAAAAAAGGTGTATAAATACCTGTAAGCCCTTCTAATTAACATTATGTAGGCCCCTCTATAAGCCCCTTGCGCAATTTATCTTCGTAAGCTTTATAGCGGTATCAACAATCAACTTTAGTCATTGCAATTCATTACCGTTGAAAAATTGCACTTTTACTGCTCGTTGACTCATGCTTATAATGCCGCACTTATTGGTAGCGTGGCATTTATAATTTTACTAGGATTTAAGTGTGGCGTCGCTCCTGTGCTTGTAAGAAAAATTAACTGTGCATTTTAATGACATTCAAAGCAAATGTATAATCATTTATTATCTTATATAAAATACAAAAGTATGTTGAAACAGTAGCATGTTACTTTCCATGGGTACGGGCCGCTAGAATTACTTTCAGGGAGGTGCATCTGCATCTACGTATCATACTATTAATTGATACAATATACGTATAGATTTATAAGTACATGTATATTATGTAGATAAATGTAATGTAAAATTCAATGATACGACGGATATTTTATTAAATATATTTCGGTCATCTAAAAATGAATGTAATTTTCTATGTATTTTCTTTCCTGACAGGGGGTGCAAGTGCACCCCCTTGCACCCTGCTGCCGGCGCCCATGTTACTTTCTTTCTTTTTTTACTATTAATATGCGACGATTATACTTACGCATTTGTGTATTAAGAAGGATTCTCATACCCACTGATACCATGGAAGCTTTTAATTGCTAAATTCTTTATAATACATCTTTTTAAAAATACAAATATTGTATATTATTTGCAGAAATATTATTTAGTAGCTGGCGAGTAATGCATTTTAGGCTACTAGTTATCTCGAAGAATTGCACGATACCTGTTTCATAGATTATTTGCCTTAGAACTACGGGTGTGTAGCCGCGGATAATAATACTCCATTTACGATCTCCCTGCACTTACACCCATCATGTACAAAGAGTCAGTTTACAGTATACGTCTGTTCTCTTTATATCGGCCAGTCCCTATTCATAACAATAAACTTACTTACCTACATCATGGCAAATATTTTTATCAATAATTCGCATACATTGAATGGCTACCCGTGTCCATCGCGAGGGTCTGACCGAAAGCGCGGCGCGTGCCGCGTGCCGTGGGCGATAGCAAGGGTTGTGATATGCAAAACTCATATCGTCGCTAGAGACGAGAGGGGCGCCTTCATTATTCCGCGTCACATACAACCCTTGTTAGAGTAGGGCTGTCTACAACTTGATTTGTCAAAACATGCATCAATTATTTGTTTTACAATTAAAAATCTTTAATATATGGTCAACTTACAAAACAAGCTTCTTCTTCTTCTTTAATTTAAGAGCGTAACTATTGTTGGTCGAGTAATCGCCACATATCTATTCCTTTTGGTTTAGTTTCCTTTTTTCAATTTTTATTTTTAAGATTGTTAAGTGGCCAATTAACTTTCCTCTCTTATATCAATATAGTTTAATAAAAATACTTGAATATTAAAGTAGTGATTCGTTTTTGGTGTACAATTATTGAATTTGAATATTTAATATGCTTCATATTTCATGCTTTCATATTTCAAAATACTCAAATTAGTTTTATTTATTTACATAAATCCTTACATGACCTGTATAAATTGGATCTTCTTTAGCCTTAAGTCACGTTTAGAAGTACCATTTTGATCACATTGATATATCCCAAATCAAACAAGTTGCCAAATCCAAAACATGGGTTAGGTACCTATTAACTCAATCATATTTTAAACAACAAACTTTATCTTCGTATAATTATTTTATTTTATATCTCTTCCTATAATGTTTTATTTTAAATCCAGGTTTATTAAACCAATTGTTTTGTAGTTTCTCTAAGGCATGCAAGTAAACATCTTTTTGTTATATAATATTTACAATTATCAACTGCTACGATAATAATAATAACAATGATTTATATACAATTAAAAATACATTGCAATTCATGTTTGTGACAACCCTGTGTGCGTTGCAGATCTTCAAACGCCCCAGCTCTCAACGATGCGACGGTCACTGCTGTTATCTATAGAAACCATAGAAAAAACTAATTACGACTCCCCATTGACGTTTCGAGGGGACTCTTCTTACTATCGCATATTATGATCGTTATTATTTTTGTACGTTTTAAGAATACTTAATGTTGGCATCATGTAACTATGCGTCGTACCCTGTGCCGTTTACTAACAGTAGGTAAGCTGTTTAAACCGTATATAACTTAAATACCGCGTCCTACGTGACACCATATGTCTACGTATAATAACAATACCTCTATACCTAAATTAGTCAAGCAGAATTAGTCGGCGGACAAAGGTCTAGGTCAAATTAGGTCCAAAGTAATAAGGGGCGAGCGGTCGCAGTTGTAAGCCTCATGCTGCAAAATGCAGAATTGCCAGGCAGAAAAACTAATTTTATAAAGAGGCAAGTGCACGCATGCAATGCGTGCGCATGTCACTGGATTTAAAATGATGGACTAGAATTAAACTTAACCCATATTCATTTTTGTTCTTGATTTTCTTTTACGAAGTCAAATAGCCATGGATAAGAGTTTTCGAATGGACGTCAAATATATTATAGTCTAAGTCATAGAAGAGAGATAAGTACTTAAGACTATTTACATGACAAAATAGACGCTTTTGTTTTTATGTCTTTCAGGGTTTAATATGGATATAATACACTAGATTGTGTTCTATTACTAAATGTTATTGTTGCCGCTCCCGTAATAGCTTATATACAGGTTGTCTGTTGACTTTGGCCTACCGAAGTCAGTCAAAGCGTTGCTTCACAGAGGCGATTATGAATTTGGTTGACATGAGTCTTCGTCTTTATGCGTGTTAACAAGTCATCATTAGGCATTAACACATGGTCGTTCGTAGGGCTGCTGAAATCATTCTGACGCTCTAGTATATGTAAGGCTCACTGCCTTGTGTGATTCGCTTGCTACCGCAAAAGAGGCCGAGTTAGCCCAATATGTACTTGGAAGAAGCCAGAAAACTACACCAAGCCTTGTCCTCGCAGTGCGTACGGAAGCTAGCATATGAATATGCTGTCCAAACAATAAACCAGCTAATAAAATACGAAAATGGACCAACAATATCAATAACAATTGTGATATTAATTAATACATTTAGAAGACGTTTCTTTTTACATTCATCATTTGTAAAGAATATTAAATGAAGGATTAAAAAGTATTCTTCAAAACTTTATTATTTTAAGAGATATAAATGAAAAACCATAATACGGATCAAGTGTCCCCAGTCTCCCTACGTTTGATATTCGGACGTTTCCTTTCAAAAGAAAAGTATTTAAATTGTAAGAAATGAATAGGTGAAGTTGCACATAATAGAAGCGGCTTTAGCTACGTATGTGTTAAAGGTCCTTAGGGGAAAGATATATATAACCAGGCTGTCCTACAGACGGTTCAACTGTGTTCCGAAGCACAGAGTACACGTACGTTAGTGCACGCACTAACCTACTCAAGCTCGCGCCGCTGACGCATGCGCTGCGTGTACTAACCTACTCAAGCTCGCGCCTCTGACGCATGCGCTGCGTGTACTCTGTGCTGTGTCCAAAAGTCTAGATATATTTTCGTATTCACTGATTGAGTTCGCACAGGCTACTTTTCCTTTTTGTGTTTACAATAATAGGAAATAATTAGTACTAGCGATCGCCTAGTAGTCAAAATTCGACCATAATTGGTTTAAATTTTGAGCTTGATCGTTATTAAGCTTTTATTGCCTATAACTTTACCCTTATTACATTTCATTTAGATTTCGCTAAGGCTATACAGGTTAATTTACCTATCTTTTTCAAACAAATTATGATTTACTTAACTATACTCTGTCATTAACGATGTCTGTCCTAAGCTTCCTACTTTGTTTTCTTTTTCTTTATTATTACATATAAATTAACGGTACCTAATAGAATTCCGCGACACCCCGTTACCAAAACTTTTCACATTCCATTCTGCAGAACAAATGCTGGCAAACACTCACCACTAGTGCGTATTTGTCTCGAATATAATACTTTATGCGGACGCTCAGATGATCTTGACATTTTTCATGATTCATTCAAAGTGTTTAAGCGAAAGATAGTGCAGAAAATGCTGTGCTAGATCTCGTTGACTGTTGTTGTTTTTTGTTTTTTTTTTCCTTTCTATTTTGTAAATAATAATTATGTCTTGTTAAATTTGTATTAAGTTCTTAATTTATGTTTAGTTTTTATTCTTTATAATTCTGTACAGAAAATGTTGTGTACATCTATAATAGATATACATATAAGATTTTATTTTCAGCTTCGTATGTTAACCGATTTTGTATATGTATATTGTTGATGTACCTTCAAATAAATAAATAAATAAGTTATATATGTAACCATAGTTACGAACAATTGTACGCCTCAGAAGAACAATGCCGAAATAATACGAACGCGATTCGACTGCATGTGTCAAATGTATGGTTGTGTGCTTGTAGTGTTTTTTCATTAATTTAATGTATTTTCAATGCATATTTTATAAAATATTAGGATTCGCCACTCCTTCTCTATATAAACTATAACTGTACCAAATTTCATACTCCTCCGTCCGCGCATTTTTTGCTTCACGTATATAAATTAAGGAATATATAGTATTATTATTATATATATTAAGTAAATTAAGTAAGTTATTATATATATTAAGTAAATATTTTTTGTACATATTAAGTAATTTCTACATCCATTACATTAGGTTGAGTATTAGGTACCTGTAATGATGGTTGTACGTGGTATTAAATAAATAAAAAATAAAATAAGGGTGAAAAGTAAATTACACCTTGTACAATATGTGCTATAGTTAGTGTTGCGTCGGTTTTCTTTGTAGTTTTATCTCCCCTCACAACATCTGACGCACCCCTTGTCACAACGCATTGAGTTAAAGTTTGAAGACTAAAATTAATGTAGTAATAAAAGTGAATCACGGCTGCTATGATATCTTGCCAAGGTATTTTATTTATTTATAAGCGGATTACGCTTATAAAAAAAAAATTAAACTTGAGTATAGCTTATTAATATTATATTTTGTTTTATAAATTACATATCGGTATGTACAGTGAGCTGCAAAAATTTATACCCATTTCAAAACTAAAATGATATAAGCCGGTAATTGACGCCATCTAACGGAAATCGATATTTATAGTGTATTTATATCGTATGGCGGTGCACTACTATAAAAATAAAAAGAACTAGATTTATAATTACATGATAGGTAACTCAATTTTGATAAATTTACTTCAAACAATTTAATAGAAAAACACACATTTCAGAAAAAAGAACACATTTCAGGGTAAAACAAAAAGCAAAGAATTACAAATGAATTTATAAATTTACAGTGTATAGTTTATTTTATACTTATATAGATATAGATGACTCTCTATTCGGTTCGTACGCAAACATTATTTTCTCCCTATGTTCGAGTGCCTTTTCGGTTGAGATTATAATTTCTTATAAATTTCACCTATTTGCTAAAATGAGTACGCGTTGCAATATTTATAAAACAACGCCATCTAGTTCATTTATATTCATTCTAATTCGAGTTACAGGTGACTGTACATTTGAAGTAGATAATAAAAAATAATAAGTAGGTATTCTGCTTTTCAATGTTATAATGGATTTGAATCTCATACTTAATAGTTGCGACTCATGATTGGGCCCTTTTATTTACGTAAAAGACAGACGCGACGGTCAGTTAGTAGGTAACGGATATTTTCTTTATAAATAAAGCGATTAACTCAATTATTTATGTAAATCGACGGTCCATCCGATACTCGTCTTAGATTTGGCAGCAAATGGCACATTTTTTCTAGAGTCTTCTTCTTCTCCCTAGCCTTTATTATACCCAAGTCACTTGGGGTCGGCTTTCTAGTCTAACCGGATTTGACTGGATATCAGTTTTTACACGGAGCGACTGCCATCTGACCTCCGCAACCCGAAGGCTAACGATACCCTAAGGATAGACCAGTGTTAGGATATTAGAGGGCACTGACTCCCCAATAACGACTGCAATGTTCATGGCAGCCGAGACCGACGGCTTGAAGTGCTCATTTTTTCTAGAGTAGCATTTAAAAATATAAAAATCATAAGTAGATATTAATGTCATTGACATGCAACATAACATGTCGAATGGCTGCACGGATGGCGTAGAGGTTTAGGTGATCACAGTCACTGCCGCCACGCCGAGTTTTGTGAGTTCGATCCCTATACGGTATAGTTCTTGCAACTCACGAAGGCGAGCGGGCTTTACGTGTAGGTACATGCACAGTGCGGTAGTATGCGTGTTTGACAGTGCGGTCAGTTGCGAGCGACACTTACACACACATACATAGTCCGCTCGCCATCGTGAGTTGCAAGAACTATATTATATTAATAATTATTTGTGTGATGCTCAAATAACTGTGCCGATTCTGGCTGATCTGTGTTATTTTTTGAGACTTGCTTGCTCTGGGAATAATTTTGTGTGATCCGCAAATACTTGTTCAGAGTCTGGGTGTCCTTTGTGTCCGTTGTTTGAATGTTTGTAAAGTCCCGCAGCAACACAGAAATCATTTATAGTGAGGTAGTTGTCTTTATTAAAAATATATAAAACTAGATTTTCTTCTTCTCCATAGAAAAATGTTAGGAATATCTGTTGCAATTAGCGCTGGCATTGGTGGCAAGATGTCACTTCAACTGTTATAATATCAGCAGTCAATATTTAAATATCTTCTGTTCATAGAAGAGGCACGTTCGCTTGACCCCCGAGCAGGCAGCGGAGATGTACAAGGGTCACTACGGGACTCACCACTTCCCGCACCTCGTGGCGCACATATCTAGTGGACCCTGCATCGCGATGGTTCTCGCCACCAAGAACTGTATACAGAGGTGGCGGACGCTTATGGGACCGGCACGGTACTGAAACTATTGACATATGCTAATAGGCGAATCCAGTCATTGAATTTCCCTTAAAAGGGTATTTTCCAGTCTGGCAAGCCATTGTAGAACCAGAATGGTAGATATTGGATATTACCCACCATAACCTACTTACTCAATTTGTTTTCCTGCAATAGCAATAGTAAAAATAACTACTTAACATCGGAACTTACTAAACATCGGAAAAACATCCGCAGCAGTAGGTATCGCAACGGTCAGGGGAATTGGCACGTACTTTTGATTAAAAGTACCTACAAAGTAAATACATATTTGTAACTTTATATATCAAACTGAACTATAAAGTTTTAAGGTAATCATCATCATCATACATAATGTTCCCCCAAAGTAGGCCACAGCACAGCAACGATCACTATGAAAGTATTGTCAATGTACCTAAGTTTTAAGAAAAACTGTGTGATTCCCACTTCATCTAAGGCAGTCTGGCGGTTCGTCCCTTAGCCTCGCTACACTAGATTTCACCCTACAAAGGATCGCTGTCAAACAAAACTGTAATGTTACTGCAATGATTAGTATTGTAAGCTGCTTCCACCGACTGAGTGCTGTCAGCTGCCAGTGTGATTCTTGCCCCATACGCTGGTGACACATTTTATGGCAACGTGCGTATGACCCATTTAGTGATGTAAGCACCTATAGGCTACAGTAAATACTTACCATCTGGCAGACTTGTCACCTTGGTAGTGTGAAAACCTTTAGTTAGGTACTTATTCTTTATGGAGCGACTAGAAGCACAAAATTCTTCGGTCAATGCTTTTTATTATAGGTACTGGTGATCTAGCTCTAACTAAAATAAAGCTGCATATTGGTATTCATAAGTCTCAAAATATGTCTTTATTATAGTGTGTTGGAGGCACAAGCGTACTGGCCGGAAAGCTTGCGAGCTTGCTACGGACGTCGTACAATGTATGGAGACTACTTCAACGCGGTGCACGGCAGCGAAAACGAGGCAGAAGCGCTCAGGGAGATACACTTCTTCTTTCCTAACAGTACGTATTTACGTGCCCTCTTTTTACTACATTAGCGTTGTGTTCGTGGAGGCGATCTGCAGGCAATGTGCGTGATTCTGGAAATATGATTCAGTAGACATAGTACTCTAGTATAGGCTCACCACCCATTACCTACATAGCTTACTTATACTTAGGAGATATACGAGTGTAAGTCAATAGGTATGTATGCACTTTTTAAAGGTTGGACACTTTGGACAGGTACATATCAAACGATCCCTTAGGTAATCACCTAATGACGTCTTTCGATCATTTTCCTAGACACCCACGCCTTGTCACTGAGAATTACTTGAGATCGACTCGATTTTATAGTTATTGAAGTACGTCACGCCGAACAAGGCCGGCGTAATGTAAGGCAATAAAAATGAGCGCTTAACCCATTCAATGCGGCAACAAATTTTGCTTTCACTAGCCAAAATCGGCTCATATTTAACGTAAACGCCGATCGGCGTCAGCCACACTTGATGAAATAAAAAAAAACAAAATATTTAAAAACTACTCCTATCAGGCATTTCATTAGTAAATTCCAAACACATTTGTTGTTTTATTAATATATATTTTACTCAAATTTAAAGATATTAAATTTGAGTAAAATATAAAACAACTACCTATACATTACGCCGATCGGCGTCCTCCGAATCTGAGTATGGAAAAATAAGACGCCGATCGGCGTCCGCCGCATTGAATGGGTTAACTTGGCACAGACACCTTGCGTCAACATCACAGCACCGAACAAAGAACTAATTATACCAATAATTAGTCGACATTAATCACAAAATATCAGCATTCATCCGGCCCCCGTTTAAAATATGTAAGGTGATATTGGTGGCTGTACCAAGATGAGCGCTTACCTTGGCTCGGCTACCAATATCCCCTTGGATGATCAATTTCGACTTATTCACTACGTTAACAGATTGTCGGTTTGGGATGGTGGCTGTGCCAAGATGAGCCATACGGATTGCTTGCCTAATCTTTTTAATGGTTTCTGTCAATTAAATCTCCGTAAAACCACGGCACAAGCGTTTATAAAAGTGTCCGGCTGACATCAATAGCAGATCATTCCGACTAGAGTTAGGACTACCTACCCATATGACGTTGGACTGAAGTCGAGGACTTCAGGAAGTCCAACATTCTCCCCAATAGATAGACTAATGAACCCTCAAACCAAACACACTAATGCTATTAAACTTAGTAGGTACACTCGGCCAAGAAAGTGATCTACCAATTTTGACAAAAAATTCGATGAGATCTAATTATCGCTATGGTTGACTTTTCTAGCTTGACATGGCATGACGTAGGTATATAAATATAATAGATGATAAAGAGAGCAATGATCACTGTCATAATATTATTGCAAAGGGCAATCGACCTTGTTGTTTCATGACGTTCAAATGAATTTCAACCGTCGCCGCGTCGATTGGTAGACCACATTTTTGGCCGACTGTACCTAAAGAAAGAAAATGTATCCTCCCACAGTGATAGTAGGCCCGATCCTCCGCCACTGGCAAATCCACGACTACATGCTGAAGCACATCACGCCGACCTTACAGCCTGCACTGACGGCTTTAGCGCACGAACGTCCGGCCGAGCCCATACTGTGGCTAGCAGAGTACTTGCGGAGACACAACCCTAATGAACCGGAGCTCGCACCCCAGTGGCCTGAGCAAAGAGAGGATGCGAGGTGTCGTACTCCCGTGCCATCTGAACAATCGCTCGTAACAGAGCATAAAGTGTAATCGTACTATGCTTACTAATATTATAAACTAGATGTTCCCGCGGTTTCACCCGCGTTTATCGTTACTGCGCCGCCCCCGTGGGTCGTAGCGTGATGTTATATAGCTATAGCCTCCCTCGATAAATAGGCTATCCAACACTAAAAGAATTTTTCAAATCGAACCAGTAGTAATCACGCAGAATAAACCAGGAGAAACATCGTTTGTACTATGTCTGTAATGGGTAATTATTTTCCTGCAATGTTATTTTAAAAGTGCGATATCTTCTAAGATATTCATTGAAATCGAATGATGTACAGGGCAATTTTGTTTTATTATTAAATACTTGTGATGAATAACGTATTTATTTGGATAAGGATTAATATCATGTTTATTATAATACCTTCGCAAATAATGCATTATTTTAGAACAAATTTGGTTAGCATAAAAATGGTCATAGTGAGCCAACCTCAAAAGATAGACATATGCTGTCGCGGACCTTTTTTTTTAGAACTTTTAAAGGGAAACAATTCTGTCATACATGATTTTTGCGAAACTTTAACTGTTTACGCAGCGCACGCAGCGGAAGCTCTCAAAAAGAAAAAATACCGTCCGATTTTGAAACATTCTTCATTGGTGCTCAGCTCCTATTGATCTTAGCGTGATGATATATAGCCTATAGCCTTTCTCGATAAATGGGCTATCTAACACTGAAAGAATTTTTCAAATCGGACCAGTAGTTCCTGAGATTAGCGCGTTCAAGCAAGCAAACAAACAAACAAACTCTTCAGCTTTATAATATTAGTACAGATATATTGGCATAATTTCTCAAAATTCCCCAACATCTTTGTCCCTTTACAACATAGACCAGTAGGGTTGCCACATTTGTATATTTAATTTAGAATCAACTGAATTTTACAAATGTATACGAAAAGTGAATGAATTAATATTGCTGACATAACCGCCAATTAAAGTGCAATTCCCTCGTGTCATCAAAAGTAAGCAAAGCAGAGACGAGAAACAGAGACGCGCGCAAAAGCTAGTCTTTTATGAAATGTGAATACTACGGTAGGGAATAATCATCATTTCAGCGGAAAGACGTCCAATGCTGGACATAGGCCTCCCCCAAGGTTTTTTTGGAGGGCATAATATTATGTTTGCTAATATTTATTTAGGTGTTTGACTTGTATCATAGTAGGTACAATTGTGAGAATCCCAATCGACAGGCTTGAATGAAACGGTTGGTACCGATTATTCGAAACATTGAGACATTCGAGAGATCATACTTGACGTACACGGCGTTTAACAATAAGGTGTAGCTATAATTAAGATCGTATGATAGACACTGAGACGAACCTAACTCTTAATCACTAACGAATAAATACTTATTTTTGATGCAGTAAATTAATATAAAAACTAAATAAGAGTTGTCTTCTGTTTACGCGAATGTTATTCATTGAAATTAAACTACTATATACGTCTCACCGTGACCATGGCTGCTGAAAAGCAACCGAAACGTCGGGGAAAGAGTAAACATAAATATAAATAGTATAGTAATAGTATAAATAGCTTTAATAGTCTCAATAATTTAATTAGCTTAAAAATTAGTAGTTTAATAGTAATAGTAGTGTAATAGTTTTCAAAATTTTGTAATAGTGTCAAATAAACAACGTGATAAAATCCGTATATAGTAGTTTAATTTCAACCAAATAAGAGGTTAAAAAAATGCCATCGTTTATGTAGATAGTGACTATAATTAACTGAAGAGTCCTAGAGTGCTGATAGCATGTTCAAATCTGTCCGGAAATGATCGAGTAAAATAATTAAGAATACATGAATGCCATTTGGATATGAAAGCAAAATAAACTGTTTTAAAAAATGTGTATCTCTGTGGAATAACAAATTTGGTCCAAGGAAACAAAAAGATTTCTTTTAGCATACAATGTATTTTAATATCAATATTTAACGATCTTAATATATATCGATATATTTATGTTACACGCGGTATACATAGAATAAATAGTCATGGTGGGCACTTCCTTAAAATGGTCTATAACTGGGTAACTCATAGAATCTGTCAATTACAAAGGTTTTAAAATAATTAATTAAATAAGTATATTAGTCACTTTATTAAATATCTATTCTGGCAGCGCTTGAGAATAAATGATAAATGAAACGCACATAACTTTTCCCAACTTTATTTATAGAAATAGTTTACAAATGAGCTATCACAGGCTAGCGCGTGTTACTACAATATCGTTGCAAATAAATCATGTTAATAGCATTATTACTCGTTATTTATTATTTGATGGTTACAAATTGTCAAGAAAACCGATAAACTTACAAACGAAAGCCTTAACATATACTAAAAACCATATTTGCTTACCAATGCCGTTTAGATATATTATAATTTGAAATAATGATGTCTATACATTCCAAAATTGTTAGATGTTAATAAATATTACTTATGATATCTAAACAACTTTATGAAGCAATGGTTATGTGATAAAAAGTATTGTGACTATTCATTTACCAATTATAAGTACATTACCCGATTTTACTCTTGCAAAAATACTTTTCTACATTTATAATTTGGCAACTCCACAATATATTCTCGTAGATTTTGAATATAACAATTTTATTATGATTTAATAATATATACAAATAGTCACAATATTTTTTTTTAATGAATCAAACTTATCACTATAGAGATTTGGTAAAAATCATGACTTAAGTAAAATTAATATAATAGGAGATTACGATAGTCGGCTATGTTTGCCAAAGTGCAGCATCTGAAAGAAAATATAAATAACATTAGTGTACTTATATTTCAATGATAACATAAAACTCATGCCCGCACAGATCGTACGACTAGTGAGATTAATAAGTAATGATGTATTTTATTATTAATAAACTTATTATTATTAATAAACTTATTATTATTACTTATTATTATTATTATAAACATCCATGAAGAACCACAATCTATAGGTTCACCGCGTAACAATTACGGTGAATTTACTGCGTTCAACGTAACTGTTAGGTACTTGGTGAACCCATACTTAATTCCGTTGAACATTTATAATTATTAATTTGAATATTATTCAAATTGCACAACGCGTCAATGCAAGATATTTGGGTTGATAATAGGAATGATATGTTTATGCTCGGCAAATATCAGATTTTAAAAAGATGATAATTTGTTACTGAAGCAAGAGTAATAAAACTGATACTACTTTTTGCCCATTTCTACTTTTCTCTTTTGTCTACCAACTATTTCCCCTTTTTTTAGTCGCGAGGATATTATCCCAACTACTATTATTAATGCGAATTTGAGTTTGTTTGAAATATCAAATCATCATTCGTCAACATCATTCATCAAATCATTATACAATTTCGCATTCACGTTGTCAAGGGGGATAAAATCATCCAGCAAAATTATTGTTACTAATATGATCTAACCTACCCTAAGAAGCTGCGGGCAAAATCTAGTATTTAACCCTTGATATTGCGATCGAGCCTCCCACCCAGCGATTAGCAGGTACCGTAACCCACTTATTTCTGGGTGGAAGGCTAGTTTGCCATCTTAGCTATATAACAAATAATAAACAATACGAACGGTATTAGTTCCTCTTCTCCCGGTACATGTGCACGTAGGCGGCGTCGGAGGCGGAGCACATGCCGATCTTCTGGCACACGCCCTTCGTGCCGAACGTCTCGATCAGGTGGATGATGCTGTCGCCGTAGATCTCCATCAGAGTGTGGCACTGTTCATATACAACATGTATTTATTGTTATGTACATGTATACACAATATTTATATTAGTGTAGGTATAATAATATCAGGCGCAGAACCAACGGTTTTACGTGCTTTTCAAGGCACGGGGTTGTGTAACACTACCAACTTCCTTAAATCGGGGCTGCTACTGAGATTTCTATGCAGAAAAATCCAATAACTTTTGTTGATCCGACCCGGGATTAGAACCCGAGACCTCATGCATACAAATAACGAACTGAAATAGTGCAGCAACTAAATTAGACTTTTGTAAAAACTCCATCTTAGTTAGTTGTAGGTAATGTTGAAGGAGTAAGTAATGTTTTAAATTTGGTTGTAAGAAAACGAGACGCTGGATATCTAGATTTATGTATATCTATCTCTAATGTACGCCCTGCACCTAATCAGCGTGCTCCACTATTATTTAATACTTAAAATTTGGACGAAACTTTTATTATTTGCAAACAGTCGACATTACCAGAGCTGTAATCCACAAAGCAATACAACGATAATGATGAAATAGTGAGAGTAAATATGAGGTGCGCATCAGATATTATGTAGAAGAAACTTGTCGTTCTGCGGCAGCAGCTTATAACATTTACAAAACCTATAGTCGCTAAAAGAAACTCTTGCAACCCATCTTTTATCGATATCAGTACCAATCGAATTAAAATACGAATCGTTTAATCGAATGTCGATCACGTAATACTCTATTTAAGCGACAATGTATTTTATTGCACCGGATTATAATTATATATACATGGTTATTCTAGAACACAATACAACTTTAATATAATGAACTGTAATTTGCAGATAACATTTTATTGGGGTATTATTATTTGCCTATCACATTCATTTATAATAAGCTAAGCAGCTTTATATCTATATTATTATTATGCTAAGATAACATTCTCCATTTTACGACTATTGTTATTATTATACAGATAACTAACCTACATTTTCAGTCAATAAAATAATAAGTTCATAAAAGATATAAAATGTGAAGTGGATCAAACTAAGTTTTATTAAAACGGGAGTGTCTATTTATACTATATTCAGGATGGGTACACTGATTTTATGACGGGGATATCATTTTATATGGGTATTTAAGTATCAGTTAATCCCGTGAACCAGCTTATATAGGTTCTTCCCTATTAAACGAGAGATAATAATATATAAAGGGATTATAGTGAAAACTACGGTTGCGTGTTTAGAATACTTCTTTTCCCTTATCTGTCCATGGTACTGGCCCCTTATCATATAGTTGTTCAATTCTCTTTGGTATTCAGCTGCGCGGGGTAGGCTGGAGCGATAGAAATTTACTGCCCAAGAATCGTCGCATATAGTCTTTGGCATGGGATAGTTGGTAATATGGATGTTTTGAACATGGATAAATGCGGTATGAAACATCAGACACATTAAAAAAGCATCAACAATTTTTGTCAATTGCCTGCTATATATCCTAGAATAAAGAGCGTTTGTATTACCGATTACTGGCTGCAGGTTTAAGTGTGCGGTCAGAGCCAGATTAGCTATATAATAGTAGGACTGTGGATCTTGCGTTCAAGCAAAAATAATAAATAACTCAGTAAATCTAGGCAAACTTAACACATATACATACATGGTGACAATCGTTGGTTTTACATTTTCTACTACGAATTAAATATGAAAATGGGCTCTTTATATGCTTCAAGCACTGCACCGGCTTAATCCAGTTAAAAACTACCCGTAGTAAAATGAAACTTAAATATTTTTGGAGAACTGTGTATCCACAAAGTATAATTATCTACACGGCCCAGTTCGCAGTTACCCAATATTCCAACAAAGTTATCCAATAGTATTATGGGCTGTTACAATATCTTTAAATGGAAGTGGTAGGCGAGAATACCTGATTAAATTTTACATAGCATATATATACACTCTATATAACTTTTATTGCGGCGAGTTTATTGTCGCCTATCAGATTTATTTCTGTATTCGATGCTGCTTACTAAGAATTTTAAACAAGATAATTCAAGTATTTCGTCGCTAAACCCAGGAATTTAGGATCGGACGTAGGTAAGTATAAGTGGACAGAAATGTTCGAGAGCAATGAGGTATAGGTACCGAGCCGGTAATATTTAGTAGGTATCCTTACCCTAGCGTTGTACTTGGCGGGCAGCAGTCCACAAGACTTCTCGACGATGTGCACGATGTTGCGGTCCACCTTGTCGTTGCTCAGCACCTTGCGCACCGCCATCACCACCGTCTCGCAAACCGCGCAGTCCAGGATCTCCTCTGTGCACAACAATATGCATTAAGTACACACACGAGAGCTAAACCTTAATCCAAATGCCTGCTTTTAACCGCACTCGCAGTAAAATAATCGTATGGGGGAATCTGACCTATCTCTAGAACTTGCTCATTACCATTTATAAAAGACTAACGAAAAATTTGTTAAGTCGGTCATACGCATGTCAGCTGCTCGGACCTGTGGTTACACACAACTACATAAATTACTTGAAACGGATTTGATTTAGACACGTCGTTGATTAGCCTTTCAGAAACCGGGCTAAAAGTCTCAACTTGATCTTTTTAATCTCTGAAGCCAGCACTCTGACTTCGAAGTTCAGTTGGCTCAGTCACAATTAGTTTTTCCATTGAGGCTGGTTACAAGCTAATGAGTTAACAGGTGAATTGTTTTATAAATAGTTTTTATGTATTTCTCTTGCAATATACTGGCCGCCAATGACGATCATACTATAAAATATACGTCAATAATATACATAGTTTAATTCAAAGAATTATGTTTGAAAATGCCGATGTATTCAAAGTTTTAAGTTGCTTGCCTATAGTCGAATACAATGCGGCTACATACTGCAGCAAATATATTGCCCGTTTCGAAGCTGAATAAATGCTAATGTGAGTTTGTTTGTTATGCTTTCACACCTTAACTACTTGACCGATCATCATTAAATTTTGCATACACGGTGTCAGGGAAGCAGAAAAGAACATAGGGTACCTTTCATACAGAAAAAGTACCAAGCTAACCTACATTTACGCGAGCGAAGCCGCGGGCAAAATCTAGTTACAATATAAAAGTAAGTACCTCTAACAACATCGAGTCCGGTGGCGTCGCACAGCTTGAGTTCTTTGCAGACCTGGTCAGGGTTCAGCTCTTGTGTCAACAGAGCGATCACCATGTCAGCGTACTTGTCCACGAACTGGTCGCAATCTGAGCGAATCGATTTTGGCATGCGCTTGCACACGTTGTGAACTATTTTCTTGATCTCATCCTATAAAAAAAACCTTATTGTATTTATAAACTAAATGTTATTATGTAAGCTCATGCACGAAACTATAATAATAATTATAACTTGTAAACCTCCCAAAGGGCCAGATTTTCTAATGTAATACGTTAGAAAATGAGATAAGAGAAACATAATAACTTTATTCTGCACTTTTACAATATATATATATTTTTTTTTTATGGGTTAAGGGGCAAACGAGCAGACGGATCGCCTGATGGTAAGCGATTACCGCCACCCATGGACACCCGCAACACCAGAGGAGTTACAAGTGCGTTGCCGGCCTTTTAAAAAGGAGTACGCTCTTTTCTTGAAGTGTTTAAATTATATTACACAAAAGTAATACATCATAATGTACTTAAGGTCAATTATATCAATCACAATTTAAAATTTAATCTCTAAAAGTTTATAGTTCTATCTTTGGAGCCAAACAGTTGAAGTCTCTTGCATTAAATCATAACTGATATAAGTGGTTGGGTGGACTTTTCAATCACCAGACAACATGACAAGTCTTCTAAATATATAAGAATCTACATAAATACGAAACTAAAGAATGGTCTAAATAAATAACTCAGCACAGTATATATATAACTACATACTGAAAGAAAGAATTACTAAAAGCCATAGTATTCACTAGAAAACATACAAACAAAGTATATAATACTTATGGCCAGTTTCATAACTATCAAGTTAAATTTATCCGAAAGATAAATCGCATGCTGTCTCATTCTGTTTAACTCTGTTAGGTTAAAGAAGAGAGATGGCGAGACTTTTATCTTATAGATTAATGCTATTTGGAGGTTAACAAGATAAAATTATTAATTAATTATTCAATGTTAATTTTGATTTTCATTGAAATATTTAGAGAGAACTTTGTAATTTATATATTATATAATAATAATGCTCTATTGTTCCAATATTAACAGTTACAGTAATTGCTAGAAGACTAGCCCCACACTAGGATGCTTTGTGTCGTGGGTGCTAGTCTATTTCATCAAATTCAAATCTTTTTTAATTTTCCACAATGTATATACATATATAGTAAAATAGACTTAAAACTATGAATTAATTGTGGACCCTGTCGGACACAGCTTACTAATTATATTAACTACAAAATGAAGAAAGATGTAATATAATAAAACAATATTCTCTATTGTGTTACGATTCAGTCTTTGTAACTTAGACCATGAAAAGTAACCGAAAAGTTAAATGTACTAATAACTAAAAAGACTAGATAAAATCCATAAAAACACAAGATTCATGCAAAAATTAGTAAATATTAAGTATATCGTCTGTAGTTACCATCATCCTACTGCCAAGATTAAACTGTTAAGAGATATTTAAAACTGATTTAGATGTGGATTTTCAAATAACAGATACAGATCGCGCAATCTACGATGGCCGGACTGAATATAGCGTCTCCGAATTGTTGCGCATGTACAGTCGCTAAGACGCGTAACGCCCCCGCCCCCTGTCACCAAAGAGACCTAAAACTTGTAACTGCAACGCCACTCGCGCAATGTTCAGACCAGTCATAATACAGTGCGCGATCTGTATAAGTTATTAGAATGGTCAGGCGTCAGTCAATGCATATACTAAGATAAGGTTAGGTTAGCCAGCAATTTCCTTGCAAGTCTTGGCCAGCAATACTCTCAAAAATAGGCTAGTAACCTATCTTTTATTTTGTACGTTACATCATACGCAAAAGTAATTTCAGTACGAGTATACCTGTGTACCTATATTTTGTAAATTATAGCTTGGGGTCCTGTGATAGCTATCAAAGTAACATGCCGAGGGCTGGGACGATATTGATCATATACCTTTATAAAATTATTGATTGATGTGATTTCATTGATGTTTGAATCAAATCAAAGAGGATGAAAAAAAATAGTATTTTTATCAAGTTAAATCTGCAGAATTCAAATCGTCATTGATATATTGATATCGTATTCTGCACTTATATATAAATGTCTAAATTAATTAATCCAAACTTTAAATTGTATTCACATTTCACACAAGATATGTAGGTACATATAAAAATCTCGTAACACGGTGTTTGTGGTCGCACTCCTCCGAAACGATTCGACCGATATTTAAGATTTTTTATGTATCTTTGGTAGGTTAAGAATAGGACATAAAATATATTTCATACTGTTAGGTGAATAAATAATTTATATGGCAGAACAACGTTTGCCGTGTCAGCTAATATGTATATATAAAAACTTTTAACGGATTTATGTTGTGTTATGTTATTCTATTAATAATAATCAAATGTAAAATTCGATCTTTAATTTAAGATAACTTGTCTTTTTTAAGTTAAGATAGTCTCAAGGAACTTCATTATTAGTGCACTTCTACTAATAAAGTATGATATTATTGTTTATTTACCATCATGAAAAACGGAACTTGATGGGCGTAATTTGAATGACACCTATCACAGGACCTTATGGAATATAGATTTTTAATAATAAAGATTAAAAGTATATGTATACATCATTATGCTTGTCCGTGATCTGAGCGGAGATCTCCTTGAGCACAAACTCGCACACCACGCAGACTGTCTTCTGTGAGACCGGCGGGCGCACCTCACGACCGTTCACTGTGTTATCATAGATCTCGTTCGTTTCTGAAACCAATTTAAAATACAGTGTTACTTATAAATCTTATAATATTAAAACATGATAATTTATTTATTAAATAGAGAGCAGCGATAGCTCAGTGGGGAGACCAACAGACTGCAATGCAGAGGGTCTCAAGATCGAACCCACGTCGCGCACGTATGACTTTCGGAAGTTATATGACTTTTCGAAATGATGTGCGTATTGATTGACAATTATCGCCTGCTCCGTGCCTCGGAAAGCACGTTAAGCCGTTGGTCCCGGCTGCCATGAACATCTATGGCAGTCGCTATTGGGAGAGTATCGACACAAAAGATCCCACTGGGTCGAAATGTCGCCGGTCTGCACTGACTGGCCCCCACATAAGATAAGATAAGATATGTATTAAATGCTAAGCCTGAAGCCTCTTTATAAATTATAGGTTAGGTTATGTTAGAAACAGTACTCTTTTTAAATAACATATAGCTTATGTTACTCGGTGATAATAGAGATTTCTAATGGTGATAGAATTTTTTAAATCGGTTGCGTAGTTTTGAGTTAAATACTTACAAACATTTCATCAAATCTTTACTTTTTATAATATTAGTATAGATAGGATTATCAACTCACCGATATCCTGATCATTCTTCACCAACATCTTAGCGGGCAACAAGGAGTGCTTCCTAAAATTGTTCCTATCTCCCCTCAGCTGCGGTTTGTCGTGGTACTTGTCGATGTTTCCGTGTGTGACCTTGAAGGGGTCTTTGACCTCGTTCTTGCACAGTTTCAGGAACACGCATATCTCTTGTGCGTTCATGTTAGCGACGAGCATTTCGATAAGTTGGTCGGTGTATGTGTCCACGAAGTCTACGCATTCGGTGCGTAATTTAGCGGAGAGGTGAGTGCAGAGATTGTCCAAAGCATGGCGAATTTGTTCCTGCAGAATATTAGTACAGTTTACATTACTGATATAAGATTTAGGGTTTATGTGCAATAAGCTATTGGAGACCGTTATAATAATAATAATATAATAATATTCTATCACATACACACAACACCATCTAGCCCAAACTAAGCAGAGCTTGTACTATGGGTACTAGACAATGGATAAACATACATACATACTTTTTCGTTTTTTTGTAAATACTTACATATTATACATAGAAACACCCAGACCAAGACAAACATCCATGTTCATGAACACAAATGTTTGACTTGTGCGGGAATTGAACCCGCGACCTCAGATGTGGCAGTCGGTTACACTAACCACTACGCCATCAAGGCCGACCAACGACCGTTGAATTGCATTTTATGTTTTGGTTACGCAGAGGTCTCGAGTTCGATCTCAAGTCACACCACTCTGACTTTTTGAAGTTATGTGCGTATTAAATTGGTAATTATCGCTTGTTTTAATGGTGCAGGAAAATATCGTAAGGAAACCTGCATATCTGAGAGTTCTTCGTAATGTTCTCGAAGCTATGTGAAGCTTGCCAACCTGCACTGGACGAGCGAGTTGAGCTATAGCCTAACCCTTCTTACACTGAGTAGAGGCCCGTACCAAGTAGTAGGGCAATTTTTAAACAAGTCTGATATTATGAGCTATTGGCACTATAAGTCGAAGATTTACGTAGCAAATGTACTTGTTACTAACTAATATTTATTAAAATGGAATTATTCGTGTTCAAACAGATAGATATTTGTGTCGTCTTAAGAAACACAATTAAAAAATATATTTAATAGTTTAAAATTATAGTAGCATAACTCGAAAGGTTAAAGTAAAGTAGGTCAGTGCGTTTAGTTGATTTTTTTATCTTTGTTTTTAAATAAGGGTTTGCGTTAAGTTGATTGGGAAAGAAGTCGCTACTTTGTCTAGCAATATTTGCTATAAACGGGATACTATAAAATTTTATAATAATTAATTGCCATACCAGATTAGACACAATATACAGAGATTTTTAAAAGGTACATACAGACTGGCAAATTATTAATAAAATTTGTATTATATACCGTTAACCAAATGCAGCTATTGAGCTGATTTAAAACAAATAAATAAACTGACCTCGCTGCGGTTGTTCTTGAGCATAGTCTCAAGTTGTTCGACGGCGAACAGGCACAGGGGGCAGTTGGACTTCTCAGAGTTGACTTCGACGCGGCGAACCTCCTCTACAGATGGGCATATGCCCAGACCTGGACACACCTGTGAGTAAACATATAATAATAATTATTGTCTTACTTTCAAGCGAAAATTACTCATTGAAATTGGCCTACTTAAGAAGGATGTATCAATGTATCAAATGGTTGTATATACAATCGAATTATCATCTCGATTTTGATTTCGATTTTCGATTCGATAACATTGCATTCTTGGTAGAAATCATTTTCTTTTACGAGTAACAGATACTAGTAAAAGAACACCGATTCCTATGGTTTGTCATATCACATGTAATGATTGGTCCTCTGGTGCATGTGTCCATAGAACACAGATACCTAGATTGTGAAATCTCATGTAATGGTGGTCCATGTTCACATACAGCAACTTCATCAAGGTTTGGTGCTTTATATGCTACTTATGATTTTACTAATGTATGAGATCTTTCAAGGACACTTGTAGGGATCACCAACTAAAAGGACCCCTACAACATTAAATGGGCGGTAAGGAAGAGACACTTACACTGGCAGGGTCGATTCTCTGTACCAGTAGTGCGATGACGGCGGGTCCGTATTGCGACACGAACTGCTTACACTCCCCGTTCACTGAGTTCGGCAGCTTGTCGCATGCCTTGTCTACTGCTGAGATGATCTCGTCCTGTATCACAACAAAATTTGATAATTATAGTAAGACGTGGTAATTGTCAGTTTAAAATGTTGCTCTATTTATAGTGACCTGGTTAATACCAGCGCTGCGTTTTAATTTACTTACTTCGCTGGCTTAGCGACATTAAAGTGCGCCTTCCTTTCTATTTTGTGCCAAGTCAGACCAATCGGGCTCATTCATCTCTTTCAGGTCTTTAGCTATGTCATCTTTCTAGCGGTGCCCTGGGCGATCCACCGGACGACGCTCGGTGGGTCGCTCGAGATATGCTCTTTTGGCAGCTCGATGTTCTCCCATTCATTTTATATGTCCGAGCCAGCAAAGTCGGGCAGTTTTTATTTCGATGATATTCGGTTATGACACTAGTTAAGTACAACCTATACTGAGCTGAATCTCGGACCGCAGATATTGTGTGTTAGTTTTAAAATAATAATTGAGAAATGAAGATCCCACTCTGTACCCACAAATTGCCTACCTTCTTCATAATAGGTTATTGCATATACTCATAATTAATTGATTTTATATTAATTAAGTACATTTCTAAAATAGCTTTTATATTGTGCCAATAAAACATATAATTTTTAAAGAAAAATTGTTAAACCAAAGTTATTTTGAAACGATTATTGAGCTGTTAAAAAGCTAATAACCTGGTGGGTTTAGGATAACGTGACTTTTCGGTCAATGTGAAAATGTGAACAAGGTATTCAAATCTTCATTTAATAATTGATATATTATATCCATTGATGTATAAAAAACCTAGATACACAATCAGCGTCAAAAAACGTCCTCACCAAATGAATATTTGGGTGTTCATTTAATTTAGTACCGTTCGATCGCTCCGAGAGTAAACATGTCGCAGAGCTCGTTTAAAACTTGTAAAATCACACTTCCAGGAAACTAAAAAAGGACGGTGTTTCATATTTTCAGTAAGTAATAATGTTATTATTATAATTATATTATAATACTGATTATTGCGTCAAGGAATCAACGTAAAATATTTTTTTACTGTTTATTTCGTAACAAAGAGCGACCATATAACACGGCTCATTTAAATGAACACTTACTAAACGCATTAATCATACTATTGTATTTCTACTTGATTAGTCCGGGTTATATGTTGACTCTGTTCTAATATTAATAGAGACGCTGTTACTTTTTAAAAATAAATATATTTTATTTGATTTAAAATGATAATGCGATTGTATATATTATTTATTACTAGACTTGTTTTATTACAAACCATAATAGTATTCGCGTAATATTTTTTTGAAATGATCTTTACGGTATCCTTATAATGGGATATTTATAAAATGTATCTACATACTTATGTTGGATTTCAGCTTTCCTCGAGATCCCGTGCGATGTGCAAAATGGATATCTGTCACAGCACAGCAACGATCACAAGCAAGCACAGCAACAACAACACTTATCATAATTTTTGGGAGTCAGCTTATATTCTTTAAAGTGCCATATTAACAAACAACAATCATGTAAATAATACTATTAAATCTATTATCGAGAGATATATCAAGATAAGATTGCATTATTTATAATATAACAAAGAAAGATACGAAAAAAATTAAATTCCATCAAAAAGAAGATTATATAATAAACTCAATTTATTTTAAGGAAATTAAAAATCTTATTATGTCGTATCTTTTTAAGTTTGAAATCTTAATTTTCTCTCTCGTTTTATCGTTTTATGTTACTTTAATTTGTAAGTACAATCAGTCGCGTAATGTTCAAACACGTATAATTTCAAAGTCGGGCAACCAAGTATATGAACAGCAATGAAACATACTCGTAATATAATTTACGTGCGTAATAATTATCTATTATATATTAAGGTAAAAGTAAAAACAAATATGTGTTAAAAACACACATTCACATGCATTTTATAAACTCTATATAATTCCATCAGAATATTAATATACATTAAAATTTATAAAAACAATATTCGACTCCATTTATTCTCGCGAACCCTGCTCGTAAAATTTTATTACCTTTTTTAGATAGCCTTGTATATTCAACTTAAAGTTAAAGTGTTAAGGTTTAATTTGCATTAATGAAGGTTTATATAGTTAATATAACTACCTATAAGCAACTGAGGACGGTTTTAAGTGTAAGTTTTGTACGGGATTGTGTATCTAGGGTTTTTATATATCAATGATTATACCTAAGAACAAGCCATTTAAATTTCTTCTACATTTATGGCAAACAAGTGCCTGACGGCTTCCGTGGAATTGCTGCTGCAATGCATAGGAAACATAACCATATTCCTGCCGTTCACTACCTAAAAAGACGTTACGTTATATGGAATGCATATGCCTTAAGTTCTTTTAGTTATCGGACGTTAGATTTGACGGTTACCATTTACCAACCGATGGGTCGCTTACTTGTTTGATACTTAAGGTAATAAATAAAAGGTATAGTGTTCATACCTCAGTTCTAGTGTCACTGATCTCGCGATGTTGAGGAAACATAACCATATTTCTGCCGTCCACTAACTAAAAAGACGTTAAGTGATATTGGAACGCATATGTCTTACATCCTTTTAGTTCGACGGTAATTCAATGGCTTCTATTTACCAACAGATGGGTTGCTTTCTTGTTTGGTACTTTAACCTTTTGACCGCCACTGTCATGTGGCCATACTTTCTGAAAAACGTTCCAACCCACAAAGTTAACATTTTGAGATAATCGTGATTGAAGTTCAATCCCGTATTGCTTCTTCATACATGTGGGTTGGGCTACTAAGTCATGATTTCATATTTAGAGTGATAGTAGAGCTACCAAATTTTTCCAGCTAGTAAATAGTAACCCCGTGACTAATTTGCTAATGATAACTCGATTTTGACCGGAGTGTGGGTTGAAACGTTTTTCAGAAAGTACGTCTATGTATAGAAGACAAAGCAAAATGTGTCCAGCACGCCACGGTCACGACTACATAACAGACTTTTAAACACTAATTAATCTTATAAAAACGTATTGTTTTTTTTATTTGTGTTGTAAATTATGTAGCTGAACTCATCCCAATTTATATTATGTGAACTACTTGCTATTAATTTCATCAATATTAGCAAAGATCAAAAACGATGTAGATATTAAAGGATGAAATCGTAGATTGGCGCCGAGAGTACGCTTTTGCTTTTTTGACGTGGCGTGGGGTCAAAGGGTTTAGCAATGAAACAAACGGTATAGTCACATACCTCGGTTCTGGTGTCGCTGATCTCAACTTGCAGGTAGTGCAGGAAGTACTGGCAGAAGGAGCAGGCAGCCTTTCCGCCCACCTGCGGCGATGACACGAACATGCGCTCGATGGGTAGCGGTGCCGGCGCCGGCGCTGAGTCGGGTATGACGCGGACGTTGGTCTGCTTGTTGGTTACAGGGACGCGGGCCAGCTGCGGCAACAAATATTATTATTTTAAGTTTATTAACTGCTGAAACTGACATGCTCTATAGAAATTTAAGTGTATGTTTTTATAAACATACATATAAATTTCTATGACAAATAACAGCTATTTACTAAATGCGTATGAAAGTATATACGTTACACAAACCAAAAATTCAAATTTTAAAATTTTTGTCTGTGTCTGTTCCGGCTATTCTCTGAAACGGCTGGACCGATTTTAACGAGACAGATAGCTGATGTTATAAGGAGTAACTTAGGCTTTTATTTTAGAAAAAAAAAATAGTGTTCCGCAAGATAAAATAAAAGATTAGCGCGTTCAAACAAACAAACAAACTCGCGGTTTCACCCGCGTTAATGATTACTGCACCGCTCCCATGGGTGGTAGCGTGATGTTATATAGCCTATAACCTTCCTCGATAAAAGGGCTATCCAACACTAACAGAATTTTTCAAATCGAAACAGTAGTTCCTGAGAATAGCGCGTTCAAACAAACAAACTCTTCAGTTTTATAATATTAGTATAGATTAGTATAGATAACATCAAGCCACGAGCCACGACAGCAGTGCGGTAATTTTAAACGTAGATAACTGCGGGAGCCAGCTAGTAAATAGTAATCACATAAACCTACTAGACAAAATTTTTCGGTAAATATTATATTGATAATCTTACCATTGCTAGAGCTAAGTATTGTGAATTCTAAATAATAAATAACCATCGAAAGTCATCTACCAAAAAAATTACTGCACGGTTGGCGTAGTGGTTTAAGTGGTCGCCTCGCCACTACTACTGCATAGAGTGTTGTGCGTTTGAATACCACACGGAACAAAACTTTGACGAGCATAATAAAAAAAAAAAACTTTGTTTGATCCACAAATTGTTCCGAGTCTAGGTGTTCTTTGTGTACGTTGTTTGAATGTTTGTAAAGTCCCCCGCGACACAGGAATTACTCCTAGTGAGAGAGTTGTCTTTTTAAAAAAAAACAATAAAATATTGAGAATCTAAGTAACCTTTAGTGTCCGTTGTTTAAATGTATGTAATATTATCATATACATATACAATTATTACATTGTGCAGGAGCTGTCTATATAAAAGAATACTTACAGTATTAATTTTATAGATGTTCCTCTCATCAGTGCCAATTAACTGCGGTCTTTGCGTCATCACTTTAATGGCCAGTTCCCTGGGCACTAGCGGAGCGATCACGGGGTCCTTGGTCTTGTTCCCACAGACACCGACCATGGAGCAAAGGGCGTTAGGCTTGAGGTCTTCCACGAGGTACTGGTAGATTATTGGGTAGTACTGTTCTGCCAGGTGGAGGCACTCGTCTTTGAAGGAACCGGTTTGTTTGCAGAGACCTGAAGGAAATAAGAAATTGTGAATTTTTGTATGCCTATCGGCGAGACTTTGTATTTACGTATCTTTGTAAATAATTGCACCAACTTCACTCGGGTTGAACAAAATAATAAACAGCGTGTAAGTGTGGTCATATTTTAGGTTCGTAATGTATCTGATAAATAACATATGTGTACAGATCAAAAAATAATAATTATAATTTTCTTTTATAAAGTTAGTTAGGATTCTATCACATACACACAACACCATCTAGCCCAAACTAAGAAGAACTTGTACTATGGGTACTAGACAATGGATCTTCTTCTCCCTTAGCCTTTATTATTCCCAAGTCACTTGGGCCGACCCTTTCTAGTCTAACCGGATTTGACTGGATATCAGTTTTTACACGGAGCGACTGCCATCTGACCTCCGCAACCCGAAGGCTAACGATACCTTAAGGCTAGACCAGTGTCAGGATATTAGAGGGCACTGACTTCCCAATAACGACTGCCATAGATGTTCATGGCAGCCGGGACCGACGGCTTAACGTGCTCTCCGAGGCACGGAGCAGGCGATAATTGTCAATCAATACGCACATAATTTCGAAAAGTCATATAACTTCCGAAAGCCCGAGTGCGCGACATGGGTTCGAACCCGAGACGCTCTACATTATAGTCTGTTGGTCTCCCCATTGAGCTATCGCTGCAATGGATAAACATACATATTATATACTTTCTTTTTGTAAATACATACATGAACATAGAAAGACCAAGACACATCCGTGTTCATGCACACAAATGTTTGAAATGTGCGATAATCGAATGTATGATATTGATAAGTCGATAAAAGCAAATGAGCAAATGGTATGTTTGTCCAACCGATCGAAAAAGCTTATTATCAGTTGGTCCTTCCTTAAAATGGAACCCAATACTCACACTCATGCCATAGAACAAACAATACATTATTATTCAGCTATAAATACCTTGCAGCACTTTGTAGAACTCGAGCTCAGTAGTGTTGGCGACCATGACGTCACGCAGATGCTTCACCAGCTGTTCGCACAACTCGCACGGCACGTCACTGCACAACAAAGGAATATTAATGTCATTGGAGACAACAGCAGCGACACATGGAGTTAATGTGCTCAAAGAATTGGCACAGTCATTTATTTATACCAGACTGAGAAATTGGTTGTATTTTGGGCACTTTAGTAGCTAAATCTTAACTAATAATAGGGGAAATGTGATGGGTGCTGAATAAATTATTAACCAGGAAAAAGGTAATAGCTATGCATTTTATTTGTATTTTAACTTGTTTCCAGCAGTATTTAAACCTGCGATCGCGACTAACTGTGTCGTCGCTTTGCCAACTAAGCTGGTCATGGTCATAGATGGAGATATGGTGCTTTTAGCAGCGGTACTAGTTATCTATTTCCATTATATTTGCAGCGTGCTCTTTTTGGTAGCAGCAGCACAACATCCTTGCCCTTCTTATACTGAAAAACGTCCGTGGCCACCAGGGGGACAGTTGATAAAATATATTTGACTAGATTTTAACGTAAGTTAGGTGAGTAACAATACTTTTTTCTGGATGAAAGGTACCCATGTCCTTTCTTTCTTTTTTTTATACTACTAAGGTGGCAAACAAGCATACGGCTCACCTGATGGTAAGTGCTCACCGTAGCCTATGGACGCCTGCAACACCAGAGGCATCACTTGCGCATTGCCGATCCTTTAGGAAAGGAAGTGGGAAGGAGAAGGAGCGGGATGGGGGAAAGGGGGTGATTGGGCCTCTGGCACTCTACTCTCACTCACCGAACGAAACACAACAGTAGGAATACTGCTATTTCACGTCGATACCTATTCTGTGAGAGGGTAGTCCTTCCCCGGTCCGTTCTGTTCCCCCGACAACGTTTATGTGAAATTTCATAATGATTGGTCGAATAGTTAAGGCGTGAAATCGTAATTCACATTCACATTTATAATAATTATTAAGATAAGATACCATGGTGGTTTTAGTCGGCAGGACCAGTCTCGGGAGAGCCCGACATAACCCTCTCGTCTCCCCTTGTGGCGAGGACCACCGAGCATTTCGCCACGAAAAAAAAATGGTTAAGATATAATGATGATATACGTACTCGTTAGCGCTAGTATCAACGGGGAAGGTGTATTCATCGTGCGAGTGGAACTTGTGCACGCACTGTCCGCTTAAGTGGCACAAGCTCTGCGGCGTGAGGTCCTGGCGCAGCGCCGCCATGATGTTCTCGAAGTACTTGAACACTAGCATCGAGCATGAGTCCGACATCGAGTCCATCTTGCGGCACACCTGTACGTTACATATTTTATACTAGCTATTACCCGTGACTTCGTCGGCGTGGATTTTAACTAAAAAGTGTTTGTTCAGTTCGCAAAGATTACAAAAACTTAATATTTCTGTATTCCTCGTATAGAAATACATATGCTAAAGTTAATGCCATTCTTCGACTTTGTGGCAACCCACAAAGTATAGATTAAAATCAACATTTTAATCTATACTAATATTATAAAGCTGAAGAGTTTGTTTGTTTCTTTGAACGCGCTAATCTCAGGAACTACTGGTTCGAATAGAAAAATTATTTTAGTTTTGGATAGCCTATTTATTGGGGAAGGCTATAGGCTATATAACATCACGCTACGACCTACGGGGACGGTGCGGTAACGATAAACGCGGGTGAAACCACGGGAACATCTAGTTATTAATAAAATGTAAACTATCCTTTTAAATAGCTTTAGTTGAGGCAGTAATACTAGCAGCCTATGGTTTAAACGCGATGGCTTAGCTGTATAGATAGACACTTGACATTGCTAGAGTATATAGATGGCGTTTACCACTTACCAGCAGACAGGCTGGCCAGTCAACAGTCGCCAGATAAGAAAAACAATGCTATTACTCAAGATGAAACATTACCTGCAATAATTCAAGAAGGAAGTCTTCATCGGTGGTAGAGTCGAATTTCTTCCTCAGACCACCGACGGTTTTCTGACAGTTGTTGCATTCCACGCGAAGCTGCACCTGGGCGTTCTGGAACAATCGAGTTTTAATCTTTAAAAATATATACGGTCGAATTGAGAAACCTCCTCCTTTTTTGAAGTCGGTTAATAAAAATTACGTCATTTATGAGGCGAAACAATAAAATAATATACATATGCGGACCTCGTTATAAAAAAGTAAGGTCTTTAAAAAAATACTGTTAACTGAAACTTAACATAGATTCAAATCTGTATGTCTGCGAACTCTGTGAAATGTGGGGTTTTAACACGTGTACCTAAATCTTTGAGTTTGTTTACCCACTACTTCTAGAAGTTATTTCCGTGTTGCGAGGAACTTTAAAAACATTGATATCGGACGCGACGATCCACGAGCCAAAACATCAATTTATCGAACACTAGTTTTTTATACCGTGTGGGGATCGAACTCACAACATTCAACACACTGTCAGTGTAGTCAAACAAATAGAAATAAAGTCAAAACCAGCTATATTGTATAAACGTAAGGTATAATATTTTGTTATATTATTTCTTTGATGATCTGATCTACCTCGTTGGTGCTGTTGGAATAAGTTTGCGAGACGAGATCCTGTATTCGATACAGAAAACGAAAGAAATTTGATTCTTTAAAAATAATTTAATAGCACCACAAATTTTATGTGCCGTGTCAATAGGCTCGCTCATAGTTTAAGCGTATTAAATAATAATTAATTACCGCTCGCTTTAACGGTGTAGGAAAACATCGTAAAGCTGCAAGGTTGAGAGTTCTCCATAATGTTCTCGAATATATGTGCGCACACAAGTCTGCCAACCCGCACTGGGCTAGCGTGGTGGACTATGGCCTTATCCTTCTTTCCCTGAGAAGAGGCCTATGCCCAGCTGTGGGACAGTTTAATACAGTGCTGATATTATATTATTAGGAACTTTAAGCTCAAAGATAGCTGTCAAAATGTGGGTCCAATACACCTATTCCTACCCCCAGGGAATATACATCTGCTCTGCCAGCGGTAGTGAATGTGACTGCTGTGCATGAGGTCTCAGATTCAAGTCACGGGTCGGGCCAACAAAAAATTATTGGATTCTTCTGCCAAGAAAGCTTAATAACAGTCTGGCGTTAGGAAACTGGAGGTGTAATACACTGCCGTGCCTCAGAAAGCACGTAAAGCCGTTGGTTCTGCGCCTGATCTATCACCGGTCGTGTCCGATTGCCGTCCCATCGGATTATGAGAGTTAGGAAACAAAGTGTGCAATTGTGTTTACGTATACACTTGTGCTATATAATATCTCCTGCGCAGATGGCCAGTCTCCATTAAGATTGGGCGCTGTGACCGAAATTCGGCCTGGAGGACATTATTATTACTTGAAACATGGCTGTGTACATAGTACCTACACGACTATTAATTAATATAACCACACCTATATCCTCATCATATACGTAAACAAATTTATTATGTTGTCTTACTCAAACATACAAACAAGTATAGGTATGAAAAGTCTAAATATAAATGATCAACTTATTAGTCAAACAAGCAACATTCATAGCCGTGTGGCGTGATGTATAAATACATATATAAGACAGATAACTTGAATTATTGTTATGACTAAACACGACTGACTAATCTACTATTACTTAGTTGTAATAAAGACACCATTTATGCATTCATTTTAAAACTTATTCTGATTATTACTTTGTTTTGTAAGAGAAATAGAATCTACTTTTATTTCTTGAGCATTTATAAATGTATGTAATGTTAATATGCGACTGGGTAAGGGCTCGGGAAGCGGTTGAAAGACCGGTCTGTGAGGAAAGCCTTGGGGGTGGCCTTTGTCCAGCATTGGACTTCATTTGGCTGAGATGTTGTGACTGTACACTCACGCCTGAGTACGAATTTATTGAAGCTGTTTAACAGTTCATTGATATAAATGTATAACTTTTTTATCTAACAATAACATACTTAGCATAACCTATATATACATTATACATATCTGAAGGTTACTATCGCCACCTATGTATTAGGTGCCACACGGTATGAGGCATATATTAGCATATAAAGGAGACTAGGGAAGGGGAAGAAAGGGACTAAGGTGATTGGCTTTAAACGCGAAACTATACGTATGTTGTTACTTTATGTATTTCTTCGCTTCAGCCGACTCGAGAAACATGCATTTAGGCAGACAAAATGCATGCAGAAAACAGCAAGGCTACTACTCAAAATATAATAAAAGATAATGCACTTATCTGCTTAGACTAGATAGCGAACTGAAACCTGGGAGAGGCTTGAGAATAATATGGGTGAAGTATAACTACGGTTCTAAAACTCAGTAAATAATTTAATTTAAACACAGGCTGCATCCATCCTCACTAATATTGTAAATGCGAATGTGAGTTTGTTACGCTTGCCCGCCTTAATTACTAGGCCGATCATTATAAAAATTCGCATACACGTTGTCAGGGGTACAGAAAAGGAAATAGGATACATTGCACCCAGTAAAAAGAACTGTCCCGAGGGATAGAAAATTGACAAAACCGCGGGCAAAATGTAGTATTTGAATAATTCTTGCTGTTGTTATTGATATCTCTTTAATACACACATATACTGGAGTCCGTTCAGAAAATGTTTATGCGTACTATGCAATACAAATTAGTGATGTAACGAATGTCATATTTTGGACATTCGCGGATACGAATGTGAATGCGAATATCTGGTGCCAACATTCGCGAATGCGAATATTCAGTTTTGGTTTAAATTTGGCGCCATTTGTCTATGGCTTGGTGACCTTGGCGGCAGTCCCGTTCGAACGAAGTGCGTTCCGTTTGTTTTTTGTTCCGAGAATAGCGGAGTTAATACGAACGCATCCGATTGAAATGTCATTCCGCTCGCGCCGGTATTTTCGTAAACAAAACAAGTGAATTTTGAGGTTACAGTGTAAATAGTGATTATAAACATGAGTAAATCAAATTGTAGTGAAATATGGACTTATTTTACACTAGCTGTTACCTGCGACTTCGTCCGCGTAGATTTTAACTAAAAAGTGTGTCGCCGCGGAACCCAACTATATTTCGCTGCCCAAGTTACTTAAATGGCGTAGTTTTTATAGTGTAAAGCTAGATAATAGCATGGCTTACTCAAAAACAACATTTAAATATGCGTCGTTAGATTACACGCTGTCACAGAATGCGTAAGAAAAATAAAGATTCACAGCTCCTCCCCCGTAGGTGATAGCGTGATAATATGTAGCCTATATGTTGACCCGACCTGTTAGTAATATTCATGAAAAATTTGAAGTAAATCCATGCAGTACTTTCTGAGTTTAGCCTGGACATACATACAGACAAACAGACAAAAATTCTAAAAACTATATTTTTGGCTTCGATATCGATTGTAGAACACGCCCCAAGTATTCTTTTAAAAAATATTTAATGTACAGTTTTGACTTTCCTACGATTTTATTATATGTATATAGGATATTGCGATGCTGAACGAGCTAAATTCAAGCTTTGTAATAAGGAGTATTGAAGAAAAGGAAGGACTACAACTGCAATGAGAAATCATTTGAAAGCTTAGTTTATTTATTGTAGAAGTATTTGTTGATTATTATTTTCAGTTTTGTTCAAGAAGATAATTATAACATTAAAACTTCGGTAAAAATTCATACTATTGCATTTAGTATATAGTTTTGTTTCTTAAATTCTTATGAAAATTTGATTGTTAAGCTTCATTGCCCAAAGTTAAATAAAATAAATGAATGATACCAAATGATAAAGAGAAGACTGATAATGTGATTACGAGGTTAAGTTACTTTTTATTACATTAAAAAACATAAGAAATTAATGGATTTTTTTTCATTAACCAACTATTACACCAAACAAAATTTTTTTTATATTCGCAAAACATTCGCAGTAATTTTGCGAATGCGAATGTGAATATGCAAAAATATGCGAATATCCGCGAATGCGAATATTCGTTACCTCACTAATACAAATGTTTCCATAATTACCTACCATACGAACAACTACTAGAAAAATATAATATCTTGACACTTGAAAATAGACGTAAACTGCTCGAATCAATGGTGATCTACGACATTTATAATAATAGATATGATTGCCCGTCTATAGTTAATCAAATTTGTTATAGAATACCTACTAGGACGCATTGCCGTAACCCCTGTAAGCTATTTGCAACAGCCCGCTGTCGTACTAACGCAGGTAAACGTTCTCCACTATACCGTATAGTTAATTCTTATAATATTAATTTCAACTCTGTAGATATTGCGGCGATTCGTCCTAGCACCTTTAAATGTGATATCATGAAGCTCCTTATATAGTTCTTATAGTTTTTATCATATTTGTTTAAAACGCTTAAAATATTGAAATATGTAAACTGTGGTAAACGGTGTTGGTGACACAATTGCCAGCACCTTGTAAAAATGACTCCTTGTCTATATGTATTGCTGTCACTGTTTGTTTACTCCAATAAAGAGAAAAAAAAAATTATATATATATATACAGGCTGTCCCGAAACTCAACGATAACCTGATACCGGGCGAGAGTAATGGTACCTGGTACCGGGTTTTTTATGTGCCAACCATGTAGGTTGTGTAAGTTTAAATAATTTTTATTTTATTTTATTTATTTGTTTTATTATTATTATTATTTATTATTATTTATTTTATTGTATTTTAATTTTATTTGCTATAAACAAGGTACATTAATTGATGTTATAGATTATTTACAAGAGTACAAGCCCATTTAGCCATTTCAAATGGCATGCAAATGTAATATATTATAGTTCTATAATTTATACAAACATATTAAATTTCACATTTTCAATATCAGGTAATCAGGTATCAGGTAATTTTTTGTAAATGAGGGATCCCTTCGCAAAAAATACGAAGTATTACTTTCATTGGCAAGAAAAGTGGCAAGTTTTGTACCATTTTGAAATTTAGACTAAATGGGCCATCTTTTGAAATAACTTGCCAAGGGTAGAGTGCAACATTTTTTTTCCAACATGGAGTGTCAAAGTTAACTGACAATAATTTTGTAAACCATAACTCATCAAAACTTAATTAATTTTACTTAGTTAACAATGTTTATTACTTTTATTTGTGGTTGCGATTAATAGCACTATTATTTGAGATTACATTAATAAAAAAATCTCTGTAAAATTGTGATCACAGTACTTAAAAATGCGACCACGGGTGTCAAATTTTCAACTTTTTGAAAAATGTCTATTATAGCTTGACTAAGTGACATGGTTTTTTTTCTTATTTTTTTCATAACTGGTATACCTTGGCCTCTCGCCCGATACCAGGTTATCGTTGAGTTTCGGGACATATATATATATATCCGACAGCATTATCCTCGCGTCCTATGTTTGCGATACTGTATGTCAAGTGCATACCTTATCTCATGATTGAAGAACCTTCAGAACACTTTGTGAGGTCAGTGTTTAATTTGGACCTCTAGCATTTAAAGTACTACATCGGACTATATATAAAACTAGATTTTGCCCACGGCTGCGCTCGAGTAAATGTCGGTTAGATTAGTAACAGTACTTTTTCTGGATGAAAGGTACCCTATGTCCTTTCCTATTCCCCTTACGTGTAAGCGAATTTTCATGATGATCGGTCGAGTAATTAAGGCGTGACAGCGTAACAAACAAACTCACATTCGCATTTATAATATTTGTTAGAATTTAGCTTCAATATGTTTGTGTCTGTATAACACAAAAAGTAGTGTATGAATTGTCTCGAGCTTTTTATACACCGTTGCATTTTTCTACAAGAGTGTTTTTCTATAATTTATATCCCGAAGTCCCACGACCATAGGCAATTAAATCTATGATACTGAGCCATATCAAATTGTGACCAGGTTTAACTAGTCGGAATATCAATCATTATTGTACAGTTAAGAGTACTCTAAACAAAAAGTAGCAAGAAGAACATACTAATATTATAAATTCGAATGTGAGTGTGTTTGTTTGTTTGGTACGCTTTTACGACTTAACTACTAGACCTATCATCATAACATTCCGAATACATGATGTCAGGGGTACAGAAAAGGACATAGGGGAACTTTCATCCAGAAAAAAGTACTATTCCTAAGAGATAGCAGTTTATTAACAAAATCGAGGGAAATTAGATTTAGTTGGCGATTTAACATATTGGCTGTAAGTTTCTTGCAGGTTTCGTCTCATAGGCTGAACCTTTTGCCTAAACCTAGCAACTAAGCTAAATGTAGCTTCAGTAACTTAGTAAGTAACTTAGTAAACTCGCTAACCTATATATTTTGACGTTTATAAGTGTTACTTTGTGACCTAAATGAATAAATGATTTTTGACTTTGACTTCGACTAACTTAGTTTAAATCCAACAATATGTCAAGTATCCAATAAACGGCACTCATTAGTAGATATAATAAAAATCACATCGACAATGTGTAATGTTTACAAACTTATAATAATGCAGCCGTTGTTATCGAGACATGAGTCATGACACGATTGATAATCACACGACTAATTTAATCTAGATTGTGTTTAACAAATATGTGATCAAGTGACACAAATCGATACGCGGTTATTATTTACTAACTGTAGCCCGCGATGTCCGCTTAGAATATGGGAATCGGCTTGTTAATGATATGTATACACGGCGGGCCATTTATTCCTAGCCAAGAAAACGACCCGATAAGAGCTAGATATGACCGTTAGATTAGCGGCGATAGCCTAGTAGGAGCCCGTTGAACTGCTATACAGAGGTCTCGGATTCGATCTCAACGCACGCACTTTTGACTTTTCGAAATTATGTGCGTATTAATTAGGTAATCTTCGCTTGCTTTGACGGTGAAGCAGAACATCGTAAGAAAACCTGCATGTCTGAGAGTTCTCCATATTGTTATAGAAGATAATTATGTGAAGTCTGCCAACCTGCACTGGGTCAGCGTGATGGACTATGACCTTACCCTTCTCACACTGAGAAGACGCCCGTGCCCAACTGTGGGACAGTTTATATACACGACTGATATTATTATATATGTACTAGCTTTTGCCCGCGGCTTCGCTCGCGTTAATTTAGAATTTGACAATCAATTCGGGTTGTACTCTGCTTGTAATATAATTCAATCATGATTCGAAAGACACGTGGCGCCATCTATTATCATAAGAACGTTATTGTTGTTTTCCTGGGAACAGTCATTTTTTTCGGGATGAAAGGTAGCCTTTGTCCGTTTCTGTACACCTGACAACGTATATGCAAAATTTCAGGATGATCGGTTCTGTGGTTTAGGCGTAAAAAGGTAACAAACAAACTCATTTTTGCTTTTATAATATTAGTTAGGATTAGGATTAAATAGTAAAGGCAAATAGCAACATAACTTTACATGAATAATCTATACTAATATTATAAAGCTGAAGAGTTTGTTTGTTTGGACGCGCCAATCTCAGAAACTACTGGTTCGATTAGAAAATTCTTTTAGTGTTGGATAGCCTATTTATCGAGGAAGGCAATAGAACATCACGTTACGACCCACGGGGGCGGCGCAGTAACGATAAACGCTGGTGAAACCGCGGGAACATCTAGTTAACAAATAAAATGTCATAATGCCCTGGCGAATATTGGAGCAAAGCTTTTAATTAAAAATGTTGCTAATAATTTTACTAAGATATTTAATTATTACATTGTGATTACACATCCGCGTCACTGGCCTTTATATATTTTTATAGACTACTATTTTACCAAAAAAAATTAAAGTTTTTAATTAACAAATAAAATATAAGGGTTGATCGTAGAGGGGTGAAAATTTAGGGTTGTATGTATTTTTGTATGCTGTGTCATAAAAAAGTAAAAACAAAAAATTTTGCCTAAAAAATAAAAAATAAAATTTAGGGGTGGACTACCCTTAACATTTAGGGGGATGAAAAATAGATGTTGGCCGATTCTCCACCCTGGCCGACAATCACGCTAAGGATCACAAAAATCGGTCAAGCCGTTTCGGAGGAGTTCAAGTTCGAACCCCGTGACACGAGAATTTTATATATTAGATATAACCATTAAGTCATATGTTTTATCGGGTCGTTTTTGTTTCATTGGATTATTCAGCAACCTATCGTCCAGCGTAGTCATTAGAAGAGCAAGATATTTTTCTTTGATTACAGTACTAACAAATTACTAGTACCTATTTTTGCTTCCAGTTAACCTTAATATTTGTCTTAGAGAAAGGTCTATGTGTAAGGCGGTCTTGGTGTCGGTCCCAACCTTTGCTATTTTACAATGGGTGGGTATTGAAACCCTGACCACTGATCGCAAGCCTGTCAATGTCTTAAGAGAATAATTACATACATAGGCACTCGCCTATATACAATAGTATATACATAGTGGGAACGCGCCCTAAGGGAAAGCCAAAGGTATGTGGGTAGGTAATACCCTAGTAAGCTATGATTTTGTTCTTGTAGCAGGAGAAAGCCCATTATCATCCACCGTACATGTTTTATTTCGTATATTCAATTCAATTTTGCCAAGTCGTAAATCGATATCGAGACTTCACGATCAAATGTAAACATACGCCACGGAACAAACAAGACACACATCAAATTATGTGAATGCTTACTAACAAAATTTCAGTGAAATACCAGAAGTGATTGAAATTGTGTATGAAACACATTTTCAATCACTTCTATATGTATACGTATGCTTACTGATTAAATTTACCAACTAGGTATACGTCTTAAAAGCAACCAGCAATCTCTCATTAGCTCTATTCATTAAAAATAATGACATTAGTCACAGCTACGCAATTAATATTTATATAAAAGTGTCGATTGTTCAGCTATTTGAGATTAATTTGATGACTAAGTGTCTTTGTCCGATATCTAGGTCAGTTCAAAGTGTGACAATATGATGTTTATACAGAAGAATATTCAATCCTTTGTCGTAAGTAGCAAGAGTAAGTAGAACTCTCTATACTATAGATTTATTTATTTATTTGCATCAACTGCTCACTGCACTTACAGTTACCCAACGCGTGCAGTGAGCCATAATACATACACAACATATTATTTATAACTTAAAAATAGTGAACAGTATTTAACAAATTTATTAATTTTATCGAAAAATATGTCAACTTCTGGATATTGAGCCACCAGAGAGTTGAGAAGTCTCATAGCCTGATTGGTCGGAGCAAACTGAGCAGTACAAGTACGCACCCTCGGCACCGCCAGCAATCGACGCGATCGCAGTCTCGTGTACTGGTCGGGCACAGACAGGGCACAGCGACACAACGCGGGTGGGTTGTCAACCCTATTGTGCAACAACAAATAGAGATGTACCATGAGGGCACATTTACGTCGCAATTCAAGCGTATCTATTCCTACCATACCTGATACGAAGATGATAATACTAACGGCAGATCTGGTTTTGTCGCTATAAGAGTGAAATGAAAAACATTAATGCGATTTAGAATGTACATTTAAAAATATCAAAACATGAGTTTCATAAATATTAATTAGACTCGAACTCTCGACTCTACTTGATTTAAACTTTTGACTTGATTTGAAATTTCGACTTGACTAGAACTCTTGAGCCAATTTGATTCGAACTACGTTAACAGATTGTCGGTTTGGGATGGTGGCTGTGCCAAGATGAGCCATACGGATTGCTTGCCTAATCTTTTTAATGGTTTCTGTCAATTAAATCTCCGTAAAACCACGGCACAAGCGTTTATAAAAGTGTCCGGCTGACATCAATAGCAGATCATTCCGACTAGAGTTAGGACTACCTACCCATATGACGTTGGACTGAAGTCGAGGACTTCAGGAAGTCCAACATTCTCCCCAATAGATAGACTAATGAACCCTCAAACCAAACACACTAATGCTATTAAACTTAGTAGGTACACTCGGCCAAGAAAGTGATCTACCAATTTTGACAAAAAATTCGATGAGATCTAATTATCGCTATGGTTGACTTTTCTAGCTTGACATGGCATGACGTAGGTATATAAATATAATAGATGATAAAGAGAGCAATGATCACTGTCATAATATTATTGCAAAGGGCAATCGACCTTGTTGTTTCATGACGTTCAAATGAATTTCAACCGTCGCCGCGTCGATTGGTAGACCACATTTTTGGCCGACTGTACCTAAAGAAAGAAAATGTATCCTCCCACAGTGATAGTAGGCCCGATCCTCCGCCACTGGCAAATCCACGACTACATGCTGAAGCACATCACGCCGACCTTACAGCCTGCACTGACGGCTTTAGCGCACGAACGTCCGGCCGAGCCCATACTGTGGCTAGCAGAGTACTTGCGGAGACACAACCCTAATGAACCGGAGCTCGCACCCCAGTGGCCTGAGCAAAGAGAGGATGCGAGGTGTCGTACTCCCGTGCCATCTGAACAATCGCTCGTAACAGAGCATAAAGTGTAATCGTACTATGCTTACTAATATTATAAACTAGATGTTCCCGCGGTTTCACCCGCGTTTATCGTTACTGCGCCGCCCCCGTGGGTCGTAGCGTGATGTTATATAGCTATAGCCTCCCTCGATAAATAGGCTATCCAACACTAAAAGAATTTTTCAAATCGAACCAGTAGTAATCACGCAGAATAAACCAGGAGAAACATCGTTTGTACTATGTCTGTAATGGGTAATTATTTTCCTGCAATGTTATTTTAAAAGTGCGATATCTTCTAAGATATTCATTGAAATCGAATGATGTACAGGGCAATTTTGTTTTATTATTAAATACTTGTGATGAATAACGTATTTATTTGGATAAGGATTAATATCATGTTTATTATAATACCTTCGCAAATAATGCATTATTTTAGAACAAATTTGGTTAGCATAAAAATGGTCATAGTGAGCCAACCTCAAAAGATAGACATATGCTGTCGCGGACCTTTTTTTTTAGAACTTTTAAAGGGAAACAATTCTGTCATACATGATTTTTGCGAAACTTTAACTGTTTACGCAGCGCACGCAGCGGAAGCTCTCAAAAAGAAAAAATACCGTCCGATTTTGAAACATTCTTCATTGGTGCTCAGCTCCTATTGATCTTAGCGTGATGATATATAGCCTATAGCCTTTCTCGATAAATGGGCTATCTAACACTGAAAGAATTTTTCAAATCGGACCAGTAGTTCCTGAGATTAGCGCGTTCAAGCAAGCAAACAAACAAACAAACTCTTCAGCTTTATAATATTAGTACAGATATATTGGCATAATTTCTCAAAATTCCCCAACATCTTTGTCCCTTTACAACATAGACCAGTAGGGTTGCCACATTTGTATATTTAATTTAGAATCAACTGAATTTTACAAATGTATACGAAAAGTGAATGAATTAATATTGCTGACATAACCGCCAATTAAAGTGCAATTCCCTCGTGTCATCAAAAGTAAGCAAAGCAGAGACGAGAAACAGAGACGCGCGCAAAAGCTAGTCTTTTATGAAATGTGAATACTACGGTAGGGAATAATCATCATTTCAGCGGAAAGACGTCCAATGCTGGACATAGGCCTCCCCCAAGGTTTTTTTGGAGGGCATAATATTATGTTTGCTAATATTTATTTAGGTGTTTGACTTGTATCATAGTAGGTACAATTGTGAGAATCCCAATCGACAGGCTTGAATGAAACGGTTGGTACCGATTATTCGAAACATTGAGACATTCGAGAGATCATACTTGACGTACACGGCGTTTAACAATAAGGTGTAGCTATAATTAAGATCGTATGATAGACACTGAGACGAACCTAACTCTTAATCACTAACGAATAAATACTTATTTTTGATGCAGTAAATTAATATAAAAACTAAATAAGAGTTGTCTTCTGTTTACGCGAATGTTATTCATTGAAATTAAACTACTATATACGTCTCACCGTGACCATGGCTGCTGAAAAGCAACCGAAACGTCGGGGAAAGAGTAAACATAAATATAAATAGTATAGTAATAGTATAAATAGCTTTAATAGTCTCAATAATTTAATTAGCTTAAAAATTAGTAGTTTAATAGTAATAGTAGTGTAATAGTTTTCAAAATTTTGTAATAGTGTCAAATAAACAACGTGATAAAATCCGTATATAGTAGTTTAATTTCAACCAAATAAGAGGTTAAAAAAATGCCATCGTTTATGTAGATAGTGACTATAATTAACTGAAGAGTCCTAGAGTGCTGATAGCATGTTCAAATCTGTCCGGAAATGATCGAGTAAAATAATTAAGAATACATGAATGCCATTTGGATATGAAAGCAAAATAAACTGTTTTAAAAAATGTGTATCTCTGTGGAATACAATAACAAATTTGGTCCAAGGAAACAAAAAGATTTCTTTTAGCATACAATGTATTTTAATATCAATATTTAACGATCTTAATATATATCGATATATTTATGTTACACGCGGTATACATAGAATAAATAGTCATGGTGGGCACTTCCTTAAAATGGTCTATAACTGGGTAACTCATAGAATCTGTCAATTACAAAGGTTTTAAAATAATTAATTAAATAAGTATATTAGTCACTTTATTAAATATCTATTCTGGCAGCGCTTGAGAATAAATGATAAATGAAACGCACATAACTTTTCCCAACTTTATTTATAGAAATAGTTTACAAATGAGCTATCACAGGCTAGCGCGTGTTACTACAATATCGTTGCAAATAAATCATGTTAATAGCATTATTACTCGTTATTTATTATTTGATGGTTACAAATTGTCAAGAAAACCGATAAACTTACAAACGAAAGCCTTAACATATACTAAAAACCATATTTGCTTACCAATGCCGTTTAGATATATTATAATTTGAAATAATGATGTCTATACATTCCAAAATTGTTAGATGTTAATAAATATTACTTATGATATCTAAACAACTTTATGAAGCAATGGTTATGTGATAAAAAGTATTGTGACTATTCATTTACCAATTATAAGTACATTACCCGATTTTACTCTTGCAAAAATACTTTTCTACATTTATAATTTGGCAACTCCACAATATATTCTCGTAGATTTTGAATATAACAATTTTATTATGATTTAATAATATATACAAATAGTCACAATATTTTTTTTTAATGAATCAAACTTATCACTATAGAGATTTGGTAAAAATCATGACTTAAGTAAAATTAATATAATAGGAGATTACGATAGTCGGCTATGTTTGCCAAAGTGCAGCATCTGAAAGAAAATATAAATAACATTAGTGTACTTATATTTCAATGATAACATAAAACTCATGCCCGCACAGATCGTACGACTAGTGAGATTAATAAGTAATGATGTATTTTATTATTAATAAACTTATTATTATTAATAAACTTATTATTATTACTTATTATTATTATTATAAACATCCATGAAGAACCACAATCTATAGGTTCACCGCGTAACAATTACGGTGAATTTACTGCGTTCAACGTAACTGTTAGGTACTTGGTGAACCCATACTTAATTCCGTTGAACATTTATAATTATTAATTTGAATATTATTCAAATTGCACAACGCGTCAATGCAAGATATTTGGGTTGATAATAGGAATGATATGTTTATGCTCGGCAAATATCAGATTTTAAAAAGATGATAATTTGTTACTGAAGCAAGAGTAATAAAACTGATACTACTTTTTGCCCATTTCTACTTTTCTCTTTTGTCTACCAACTATTTCCCCTTTTTTTAGTCGCGAGGATATTATCCCAACTACTATTATTAATGCGAATTTGAGTTTGTTTGAAATATCAAATCATCATTCGTCAACATCATTCATCAAATCATTATACAATTTCGCATTCACGTTGTCAAGGGGGATAAAATCATCCAGCAAAATTATTGTTACTAATATGATCTAACCTACCCTAAGAAGCTGCGGGCAAAATCTAGTATTTAACCCTTGATATTGCGATCGAGCCTCCCACCCAGCGATTAGCAGGTACCGTAACCCACTTATTTCTGGGTGGAAGGCTAGTTTGCCATCTTAGCTATATAACAAATAATAAACAATACGAACGGTATTAGTTCCTCTTCTCCCGGTACATGTGCACGTAGGCGGCGTCGGAGGCGGAGCACATGCCGATCTTCTGGCACACGCCCTTCGTGCCGAACGTCTCGATCAGGTGGATGATGCTGTCGCCGTAGATCTCCATCAGAGTGTGGCACTGTTCATATACAACATGTATTTATTGTTATGTACATGTATACACAATATTTATATTAGTGTAGGTATAATAATATCAGGCGCAGAACCAACGGTTTTACGTGCTTTTCAAGGCACGGGGTTGTGTAACACTACCAACTTCCTTAAATCGGGGCTGCTACTGAGATTTCTATGCAGAAAAATCCAATAACTTTTGTTGATCCGACCCGGGATTAGAACCCGAGACCTCATGCATACAAATAACGAACTGAAATAGTGCAGCAACTAAATTAGACTTTTGTAAAAACTCCATCTTAGTTAGTTGTAGGTAATGTTGAAGGAGTAAGTAATGTTTTAAATTTGGTTGTAAGAAAACGAGACGCTGGATATCTAGATTTATGTATATCTATCTCTAATGTACGCCCTGCACCTAATCAGCGTGCTCCACTATTATTTAATACTTAAAATTTGGACGAAACTTTTATTATTTGCAAACAGTCGACATTACCAGAGCTGTAATCCACAAAGCAATACAACGATAATGATGAAATAGTGAGAGTAAATATGAGGTGCGCATCAGATATTATGTAGAAGAAACTTGTCGTTCTGCGGCAGCAGCTTATAACATTTACAAAACCTATAGTCGCTAAAAGAAACTCTTGCAACCCATCTTTTATCGATATCAGTACCAATCGAATTAAAATACGAATCGTTTAATCGAATGTCGATCACGTAATACTCTATTTAAGCGACAATGTATTTTATTGCACCGGATTATAATTATATATACATGGTTATTCTAGAACACAATACAACTTTAATATAATGAACTGTAATTTGCAGATAACATTTTATTGGGGTATTATTATTTGCCTATCACATTCATTTATAATAAGCTAAGCAGCTTTATATCTATATTATTATTATGCTAAGATAACATTCTCCATTTTACGACTATTGTTATTATTATACAGATAACTAACCTACATTTTCAGTCAATAAAATAATAAGTTCATAAAAGATATAAAATGTGAAGTGGATCAAACTAAGTTTTATTAAAACGGGAGTGTCTATTTATACTATATTCAGGATGGGTACACTGATTTTATGACGGGGATATCATTTTATATGGGTATTTAAGTATCAGTTAATCCCGTGAACCAGCTTATATAGGTTCTTCCCTATTAAACGAGAGATAATAATATATAAAGGGATTATAGTGAAAACTACGGTTGCGTGTTTAGAATACTTCTTTTCCCTTATCTGTCCATGGTACTGGCCCCTTATCATATAGTTGTTCAATTCTCTTTGGTATTCAGCTGCGCGGGGTAGGCTGGAGCGATAGAAATTTACTGCCCAAGAATCGTCGCATATAGTCTTTGGCATGGGATAGTTGGTAATATGGATGTTTTGAACATGGATAAATGCGGTATGAAACATCAGACACATTAAAAAAGCATCAACAATTTTTGTCAATTGCCTGCTATATATCCTAGAATAAAGAGCGTTTGTATTACCGATTACTGGCTGCAGGTTTAAGTGTGCGGTCAGAGCCAGATTAGCTATATAATAGTAGGACTGTGGATCTTGCGTTCAAGCAAAAATAATAAATAACTCAGTAAATCTAGGCAAACTTAACACATATACATACATGGTGACAATCGTTGGTTTTACATTTTCTACTACGAATTAAATATGAAAATGGGCTCTTTATATGCTTCAAGCACTGCACCGGCTTAATCCAGTTAAAAACTACCCGTAGTAAAATGAAACTTAAATATTTTTGGAGAACTGTGTATCCACAAAGTATAATTATCTACACGGCCCAGTTCGCAGTTACCCAATATTCCAACAAAGTTATCCAATAGTATTATGGGCTGTTACAATATCTTTAAATGGAAGTGGTAGGCGAGAATACCTGATTAAATTTTACATAGCATATATATACACTCTATATAACTTTTATTGCGGCGAGTTTATTGTCGCCTATCAGATTTATTTCTGTATTCGATGCTGCTTACTAAGAATTTTAAACAAGATAATTCAAGTATTTCGTCGCTAAACCCAGGAATTTAGGATCGGACGTAGGTAAGTATAAGTGGACAGAAATGTTCGAGAGCAATGAGGTATAGGTACCGAGCCGGTAATATTTAGTAGGTATCCTTACCCTAGCGTTGTACTTGGCGGGCAGCAGTCCACAAGACTTCTCGACGATGTGCACGATGTTGCGGTCCACCTTGTCGTTGCTCAGCACCTTGCGCACCGCCATCACCACCGTCTCGCAAACCGCGCAGTCCAGGATCTCCTCTGTGCACAACAATATGCATTAAGTACACACACGAGAGCTAAACCTTAATCCAAATGCCTGCTTTTAACCGCACTCGCAGTAAAATAATCGTATGGGGGAATCTGACCTATCTCTAGAACTTGCTCATTACCATTTATAAAAGACTAACGAAAAATTTGTTAAGTCGGTCATACGCATGTCAGCTGCTCGGACCTGTGGTTACACACAACTACATAAATTACTTGAAACGGATTTGATTTAGACACGTCGTTGATTAGCCTTTCAGAAACCGGGCTAAAAGTCTCAACTTGATCTTTTTAATCTCTGAAGCCAGCACTCTGACTTCGAAGTTCAGTTGGCTCAGTCACAATTAGTTTTTCCATTGAGGCTGGTTACAAGCTAATGAGTTAACAGGTGAATTGTTTTATAAATAGTTTTTATGTATTTCTCTTGCAATATACTGGCCGCCAATGACGATCATACTATAAAATATACGTCAATAATATACATAGTTTAATTCAAAGAATTATGTTTGAAAATGCCGATGTATTCAAAGTTTTAAGTTGCTTGCCTATAGTCGAATACAATGCGGCTACATACTGCAGCAAATATATTGCCCGTTTCGAAGCTGAATAAATGCTAATGTGAGTTTGTTTGTTATGCTTTCACACCTTAACTACTTGACCGATCATCATTAAATTTTGCATACACGGTGTCAGGGAAGCAGAAAAGAACATAGGGTACCTTTCATACAGAAAAAGTACCAAGCTAACCTACATTTACGCGAGCGAAGCCGCGGGCAAAATCTAGTTACAATATAAAAGTAAGTACCTCTAACAACATCGAGTCCGGTGGCGTCGCACAGCTTGAGTTCTTTGCAGACCTGGTCAGGGTTCAGCTCTTGTGTCAACAGAGCGATCACCATGTCAGCGTACTTGTCCACGAACTGGTCGCAATCTGAGCGAATCGATTTTGGCATGCGCTTGCACACGTTGTGAACTATTTTCTTGATCTCATCCTATAAAAAAAACCTTATTGTATTTATAAACTAAATGTTATTATGTAAGCTCATGCACGAAACTATAATAATAATTATAACTTGTAAACCTCCCAAAGGGCCAGATTTTCTAATGTAATACGTTAGAAAATGAGATAAGAGAAACATAATAACTTTATTCTGCACTTTTACAATATATATATATTTTTTTTTTATGGGTTAAGGGGCAAACGAGCAGACGGATCGCCTGATGGTAAGCGATTACCGCCACCCATGGACACCCGCAACACCAGAGGAGTTACAAGTGCGTTGCCGGCCTTTTAAAAAGGAGTACGCTCTTTTCTTGAAGTGTTTAAATTATATTACACAAAAGTAATACATCATAATGTACTTAAGGTCAATTATATCAATCACAATTTAAAATTTAATCTCTAAAAGTTTATAGTTCTATCTTTGGAGCCAAACAGTTGAAGTCTCTTGCATTAAATCATAACTGATATAAGTGGTTGGGTGGACTTTTCAATCACCAGACAACATGACAAGTCTTCTAAATATATAAGAATCTACATAAATACGAAACTAAAGAATGGTCTAAATAAATAACTCAGCACAGTATATATATAACTACATACTGAAAGAAAGAATTACTAAAAGCCATAGTATTCACTAGAAAACATACAAACAAAGTATATAATACTTATGGCCAGTTTCATAACTATCAAGTTAAATTTATCCGAAAGATAAATCGCATGCTGTCTCATTCTGTTTAACTCTGTTAGGTTAAAGAAGAGAGATGGCGAGACTTTTATCTTATAGATTAATGCTATTTGGAGGTTAACAAGATAAAATTATTAATTAATTATTCAATGTTAATTTTGATTTTCATTGAAATATTTAGAGAGAACTTTGTAATTTATATATTATATAATAATAATGCTCTATTGTTCCAATATTAACAGTTACAGTAATTGCTAGAAGACTAGCCCCACACTAGGATGCTTTGTGTCGTGGGTGCTAGTCTATTTCATCAAATTCAAATCTTTTTTAATTTTCCACAATGTATATACATATATAGTAAAATAGACTTAAAACTATGAATTAATTGTGGACCCTGTCGGACACAGCTTACTAATTATATTAACTACAAAATGAAGAAAGATGTAATATAATAAAACAATATTCTCTATTGTGTTACGATTCAGTCTTTGTAACTTAGACCATGAAAAGTAACCGAAAAGTTAAATGTACTAATAACTAAAAAGACTAGATAAAATCCATAAAAACACAAGATTCATGCAAAAATTAGTAAATATTAAGTATATCGTCTGTAGTTACCATCATCCTACTGCCAAGATTAAACTGTTAAGAGATATTTAAAACTGATTTAGATGTGGATTTTCAAATAACAGATACAGATCGCGCAATCTACGATGGCCGGACTGAATATAGCGTCTCCGAATTGTTGCGCATGTACAGTCGCTAAGACGCGTAACGCCCCCGCCCCCTGTCACCAAAGAGACCTAAAACTTGTAACTGCAACGCCACTCGCGCAATGTTCAGACCAGTCATAATACAGTGCGCGATCTGTATAAGTTATTAGAATGGTCAGGCGTCAGTCAATGCATATACTAAGATAAGGTTAGGTTAGCCAGCAATTTCCTTGCAAGTCTTGGCCAGCAATACTCTCAAAAATAGGCTAGTAACCTATCTTTTATTTTGTACGTTACATCATACGCAAAAGTAATTTCAGTACGAGTATACCTGTGTACCTATATTTTGTAAATTATAGCTTGGGGTCCTGTGATAGCTATCAAAGTAACATGCCGAGGGCTGGGACGATATTGATCATATACCTTTATAAAATTATTGATTGATGTGATTTCATTGATGTTTGAATCAAATCAAAGAGGATGAAAAAAAATAGTATTTTTATCAAGTTAAATCTGCAGAATTCAAATCGTCATTGATATATTGATATCGTATTCTGCACTTATATATAAATGTCTAAATTAATTAATCCAAACTTTAAATTGTATTCACATTTCACACAAGATATGTAGGTACATATAAAAATCTCGTAACACGGTGTTTGTGGTCGCACTCCTCCGAAACGATTCGACCGATATTTAAGATTTTTTATGTATCTTTGGTAGGTTAAGAATAGGACATAAAATATATTTCATACTGTTAGGTGAATAAATAATTTATATGGCAGAACAACGTTTGCCGTGTCAGCTAATATGTATATATAAAAACTTTTAACGGATTTATGTTGTGTTATGTTATTCTATTAATAATAATCAAATGTAAAATTCGATCTTTAATTTAAGATAACTTGTCTTTTTTAAGTTAAGATAGTCTCAAGGAACTTCATTATTAGTGCACTTCTACTAATAAAGTATGATATTATTGTTTATTTACCATCATGAAAAACGGAACTTGATGGGCGTAATTTGAATGACACCTATCACAGGACCTTATGGAATATAGATTTTTAATAATAAAGATTAAAAGTATATGTATACATCATTATGCTTGTCCGTGATCTGAGCGGAGATCTCCTTGAGCACAAACTCGCACACCACGCAGACTGTCTTCTGTGAGACCGGCGGGCGCACCTCACGACCGTTCACTGTGTTATCATAGATCTCGTTCGTTTCTGAAACCAATTTAAAATACAGTGTTACTTATAAATCTTATAATATTAAAACATGATAATTTATTTATTAAATAGAGAGCAGCGATAGCTCAGTGGGGAGACCAACAGACTGCAATGCAGAGGGTCTCAAGATCGAACCCACGTCGCGCACGTATGACTTTCGGAAGTTATATGACTTTTCGAAATGATGTGCGTATTGATTGACAATTATCGCCTGCTCCGTGCCTCGGAAAGCACGTTAAGCCGTTGGTCCCGGCTGCCATGAACATCTATGGCAGTCGCTATTGGGAGAGTATCGACACAAAAGATCCCACTGGGTCGAAATGTCGCCGGTCTGCACTGACTGGCCCCCACATAAGATAAGATAAGATATGTATTAAATGCTAAGCCTGAAGCCTCTTTATAAATTATAGGTTAGGTTATGTTAGAAACAGTACTCTTTTTAAATAACATATAGCTTATGTTACTCGGTGATAATAGAGATTTCTAATGGTGATAGAATTTTTTAAATCGGTTGCGTAGTTTTGAGTTAAATACTTACAAACATTTCATCAAATCTTTACTTTTTATAATATTAGTATAGATAGGATTATCAACTCACCGATATCCTGATCATTCTTCACCAACATCTTAGCGGGCAACAAGGAGTGCTTCCTAAAATTGTTCCTATCTCCCCTCAGCTGCGGTTTGTCGTGGTACTTGTCGATGTTTCCGTGTGTGACCTTGAAGGGGTCTTTGACCTCGTTCTTGCACAGTTTCAGGAACACGCATATCTCTTGTGCGTTCATGTTAGCGACGAGCATTTCGATAAGTTGGTCGGTGTATGTGTCCACGAAGTCTACGCATTCGGTGCGTAATTTAGCGGAGAGGTGAGTGCAGAGATTGTCCAAAGCATGGCGAATTTGTTCCTGCAGAATATTAGTACAGTTTACATTACTGATATAAGATTTAGGGTTTATGTGCAATAAGCTATTGGAGACCGTTATAATAATAATAATATAATAATATTCTATCACATACACACAACACCATCTAGCCCAAACTAAGCAGAGCTTGTACTATGGGTACTAGACAATGGATAAACATACATACATACTTTTTCGTTTTTTTGTAAATACTTACATATTATACATAGAAACACCCAGACCAAGACAAACATCCATGTTCATGAACACAAATGTTTGACTTGTGCGGGAATTGAACCCGCGACCTCAGATGTGGCAGTCGGTTACACTAACCACTACGCCATCAAGGCCGACCAACGACCGTTGAATTGCATTTTATGTTTTGGTTACGCAGAGGTCTCGAGTTCGATCTCAAGTCACACCACTCTGACTTTTTGAAGTTATGTGCGTATTAAATTGGTAATTATCGCTTGTTTTAATGGTGCAGGAAAATATCGTAAGGAAACCTGCATATCTGAGAGTTCTTCGTAATGTTCTCGAAGCTATGTGAAGCTTGCCAACCTGCACTGGACGAGCGAGTTGAGCTATAGCCTAACCCTTCTTACACTGAGTAGAGGCCCGTACCAAGTAGTAGGGCAATTTTTAAACAAGTCTGATATTATGAGCTATTGGCACTATAAGTCGAAGATTTACGTAGCAAATGTACTTGTTACTAACTAATATTTATTAAAATGGAATTATTCGTGTTCAAACAGATAGATATTTGTGTCGTCTTAAGAAACACAATTAAAAAATATATTTAATAGTTTAAAATTATAGTAGCATAACTCGAAAGGTTAAAGTAAAGTAGGTCAGTGCGTTTAGTTGATTTTTTTATCTTTGTTTTTAAATAAGGGTTTGCGTTAAGTTGATTGGGAAAGAAGTCGCTACTTTGTCTAGCAATATTTGCTATAAACGGGATACTATAAAATTTTATAATAATTAATTGCCATACCAGATTAGACACAATATACAGAGATTTTTAAAAGGTACATACAGACTGGCAAATTATTAATAAAATTTGTATTATATACCGTTAACCAAATGCAGCTATTGAGCTGATTTAAAACAAATAAATAAACTGACCTCGCTGCGGTTGTTCTTGAGCATAGTCTCAAGTTGTTCGACGGCGAACAGGCACAGGGGGCAGTTGGACTTCTCAGAGTTGACTTCGACGCGGCGAACCTCCTCTACAGATGGGCATATGCCCAGACCTGGACACACCTGTGAGTAAACATATAATAATAATTATTGTCTTACTTTCAAGCGAAAATTACTCATTGAAATTGGCCTACTTAAGAAGGATGTATCAATGTATCAAATGGTTGTATATACAATCGAATTATCATCTCGATTTTGATTTCGATTTTCGATTCGATAACATTGCATTCTTGGTAGAAATCATTTTCTTTTACGAGTAACAGATACTAGTAAAAGAACACCGATTCCTATGGTTTGTCATATCACATGTAATGATTGGTCCTCTGGTGCATGTGTCCATAGAACACAGATACCTAGATTGTGAAATCTCATGTAATGGTGGTCCATGTTCACATACAGCAACTTCATCAAGGTTTGGTGCTTTATATGCTACTTATGATTTTACTAATGTATGAGATCTTTCAAGGACACTTGTAGGGATCACCAACTAAAAGGACCCCTACAACATTAAATGGGCGGTAAGGAAGAGACACTTACACTGGCAGGGTCGATTCTCTGTACCAGTAGTGCGATGACGGCGGGTCCGTATTGCGACACGAACTGCTTACACTCCCCGTTCACTGAGTTCGGCAGCTTGTCGCATGCCTTGTCTACTGCTGAGATGATCTCGTCCTGTATCACAACAAAATTTGATAATTATAGTAAGACGTGGTAATTGTCAGTTTAAAATGTTGCTCTATTTATAGTGACCTGGTTAATACCAGCGCTGCGTTTTAATTTACTTACTTCGCTGGCTTAGCGACATTAAAGTGCGCCTTCCTTTCTATTTTGTGCCAAGTCAGACCAATCGGGCTCATTCATCTCTTTCAGGTCTTTAGCTATGTCATCTTTCTAGCGGTGCCCTGGGCGATCCACCGGACGACGCTCGGTGGGTCGCTCGAGATATGCTCTTTTGGCAGCTCGATGTTCTCCCATTCATTTTATATGTCCGAGCCAGCAAAGTCGGGCAGTTTTTATTTCGATGATATTCGGTTATGACACTAGTTAAGTACAACCTATACTGAGCTGAATCTCGGACCGCAGATATTGTGTGTTAGTTTTAAAATAATAATTGAGAAATGAAGATCCCACTCTGTACCCACAAATTGCCTACCTTCTTCATAATAGGTTATTGCATATACTCATAATTAATTGATTTTATATTAATTAAGTACATTTCTAAAATAGCTTTTATATTGTGCCAATAAAACATATAATTTTTAAAGAAAAATTGTTAAACCAAAGTTATTTTGAAACGATTATTGAGCTGTTAAAAAGCTAATAACCTGGTGGGTTTAGGATAACGTGACTTTTCGGTCAATGTGAAAATGTGAACAAGGTATTCAAATCTTCATTTAATAATTGATATATTATATCCATTGATGTATAAAAAACCTAGATACACAATCAGCGTCAAAAAACGTCCTCACCAAATGAATATTTGGGTGTTCATTTAATTTAGTACCGTTCGATCGCTCCGAGAGTAAACATGTCGCAGAGCTCGTTTAAAACTTGTAAAATCACACTTCCAGGAAACTAAAAAAGGACGGTGTTTCATATTTTCAGTAAGTAATAATGTTATTATTATAATTATATTATAATACTGATTATTGCGTCAAGGAATCAACGTAAAATATTTTTTTACTGTTTATTTCGTAACAAAGAGCGACCATATAACACGGCTCATTTAAATGAACACTTACTAAACGCATTAATCATACTATTGTATTTCTACTTGATTAGTCCGGGTTATATGTTGACTCTGTTCTAATATTAATAGAGACGCTGTTACTTTTTAAAAATAAATATATTTTATTTGATTTAAAATGATAATGCGATTGTATATATTATTTATTACTAGACTTGTTTTATTACAAACCATAATAGTATTCGCGTAATATTTTTTTGAAATGATCTTTACGGTATCCTTATAATGGGATATTTATAAAATGTATCTACATACTTATGTTGGATTTCAGCTTTCCTCGAGATCCCGTGCGATGTGCAAAATGGATATCTGTCACAGCACAGCAACGATCACAAGCAAGCACAGCAACAACAACACTTATCATAATTTTTGGGAGTCAGCTTATATTCTTTAAAGTGCCATATTAACAAACAACAATCATGTAAATAATACTATTAAATCTATTATCGAGAGATATATCAAGATAAGATTGCATTATTTATAATATAACAAAGAAAGATACGAAAAAAATTAAATTCCATCAAAAAGAAGATTATATAATAAACTCAATTTATTTTAAGGAAATTAAAAATCTTATTATGTCGTATCTTTTTAAGTTTGAAATCTTAATTTTCTCTCTCGTTTTATCGTTTTATGTTACTTTAATTTGTAAGTACAATCAGTCGCGTAATGTTCAAACACGTATAATTTCAAAGTCGGGCAACCAAGTATATGAACAGCAATGAAACATACTCGTAATATAATTTACGTGCGTAATAATTATCTATTATATATTAAGGTAAAAGTAAAAACAAATATGTGTTAAAAACACACATTCACATGCATTTTATAAACTCTATATAATTCCATCAGAATATTAATATACATTAAAATTTATAAAAACAATATTCGACTCCATTTATTCTCGCGAACCCTGCTCGTAAAATTTTATTACCTTTTTTAGATAGCCTTGTATATTCAACTTAAAGTTAAAGTGTTAAGGTTTAATTTGCATTAATGAAGGTTTATATAGTTAATATAACTACCTATAAGCAACTGAGGACGGTTTTAAGTGTAAGTTTTGTACGGGATTGTGTATCTAGGGTTTTTATATATCAATGATTATACCTAAGAACAAGCCATTTAAATTTCTTCTACATTTATGGCAAACAAGTGCCTGACGGCTTCCGTGGAATTGCTGCTGCAATGCATAGGAAACATAACCATATTCCTGCCGTTCACTACCTAAAAAGACGTTACGTTATATGGAATGCATATGCCTTAAGTTCTTTTAGTTATCGGACGTTAGATTTGACGGTTACCATTTACCAACCGATGGGTCGCTTACTTGTTTGATACTTAAGGTAATAAATAAAAGGTATAGTGTTCATACCTCAGTTCTAGTGTCACTGATCTCGCGATGTTGAGGAAACATAACCATATTTCTGCCGTCCACTAACTAAAAAGACGTTAAGTGATATTGGAACGCATATGTCTTACATCCTTTTAGTTCGACGGTAATTCAATGGCTTCTATTTACCAACAGATGGGTTGCTTTCTTGTTTGGTACTTTAACCTTTTGACCGCCACTGTCATGTGGCCATACTTTCTGAAAAACGTTCCAACCCACAAAGTTAACATTTTGAGATAATCGTGATTGAAGTTCAATCCCGTATTGCTTCTTCATACATGTGGGTTGGGCTACTAAGTCATGATTTCATATTTAGAGTGATAGTAGAGCTACCAAATTTTTCCAGCTAGTAAATAGTAACCCCGTGACTAATTTGCTAATGATAACTCGATTTTGACCGGAGTGTGGGTTGAAACGTTTTTCAGAAAGTACGTCTATGTATAGAAGACAAAGCAAAATGTGTCCAGCACGCCACGGTCACGACTACATAACAGACTTTTAAACACTAATTAATCTTATAAAAACGTATTGTTTTTTTTATTTGTGTTGTAAATTATGTAGCTGAACTCATCCCAATTTATATTATGTGAACTACTTGCTATTAATTTCATCAATATTAGCAAAGATCAAAAACGATGTAGATATTAAAGGATGAAATCGTAGATTGGCGCCGAGAGTACGCTTTTGCTTTTTTGACGTGGCGTGGGGTCAAAGGGTTTAGCAATGAAACAAACGGTATAGTCACATACCTCGGTTCTGGTGTCGCTGATCTCAACTTGCAGGTAGTGCAGGAAGTACTGGCAGAAGGAGCAGGCAGCCTTTCCGCCCACCTGCGGCGATGACACGAACATGCGCTCGATGGGTAGCGGTGCCGGCGCCGGCGCTGAGTCGGGTATGACGCGGACGTTGGTCTGCTTGTTGGTTACAGGGACGCGGGCCAGCTGCGGCAACAAATATTATTATTTTAAGTTTATTAACTGCTGAAACTGACATGCTCTATAGAAATTTAAGTGTATGTTTTTATAAACATACATATAAATTTCTATGACAAATAACAGCTATTTACTAAATGCGTATGAAAGTATATACGTTACACAAACCAAAAATTCAAATTTTAAAATTTTTGTCTGTGTCTGTTCCGGCTATTCTCTGAAACGGCTGGACCGATTTTAACGAGACAGATAGCTGATGTTATAAGGAGTAACTTAGGCTTTTATTTTAGAAAAAAAAAATAGTGTTCCGCAAGATAAAATAAAAGATTAGCGCGTTCAAACAAACAAACAAACTCGCGGTTTCACCCGCGTTAATGATTACTGCACCGCTCCCATGGGTGGTAGCGTGATGTTATATAGCCTATAACCTTCCTCGATAAAAGGGCTATCCAACACTAACAGAATTTTTCAAATCGAAACAGTAGTTCCTGAGAATAGCGCGTTCAAACAAACAAACTCTTCAGTTTTATAATATTAGTATAGATTAGTATAGATAACATCAAGCCACGAGCCACGACAGCAGTGCGGTAATTTTAAACGTAGATAACTGCGGGAGCCAGCTAGTAAATAGTAATCACATAAACCTACTAGACAAAATTTTTCGGTAAATATTATATTGATAATCTTACCATTGCTAGAGCTAAGTATTGTGAATTCTAAATAATAAATAACCATCGAAAGTCATCTACCAAAAAAATTACTGCACGGTTGGCGTAGTGGTTTAAGTGGTCGCCTCGCCACTACTACTGCATAGAGTGTTGTGCGTTTGAATACCACACGGAACAAAACTTTGACGAGCATAATAAAAAAAAAAAACTTTGTTTGATCCACAAATTGTTCCGAGTCTAGGTGTTCTTTGTGTACGTTGTTTGAATGTTTGTAAAGTCCCCCGCGACACAGGAATTACTCCTAGTGAGAGAGTTGTCTTTTTAAAAAAAAACAATAAAATATTGAGAATCTAAGTAACCTTTAGTGTCCGTTGTTTAAATGTATGTAATATTATCATATACATATACAATTATTACATTGTGCAGGAGCTGTCTATATAAAAGAATACTTACAGTATTAATTTTATAGATGTTCCTCTCATCAGTGCCAATTAACTGCGGTCTTTGCGTCATCACTTTAATGGCCAGTTCCCTGGGCACTAGCGGAGCGATCACGGGGTCCTTGGTCTTGTTCCCACAGACACCGACCATGGAGCAAAGGGCGTTAGGCTTGAGGTCTTCCACGAGGTACTGGTAGATTATTGGGTAGTACTGTTCTGCCAGGTGGAGGCACTCGTCTTTGAAGGAACCGGTTTGTTTGCAGAGACCTGAAGGAAATAAGAAATTGTGAATTTTTGTATGCCTATCGGCGAGACTTTGTATTTACGTATCTTTGTAAATAATTGCACCAACTTCACTCGGGTTGAACAAAATAATAAACAGCGTGTAAGTGTGGTCATATTTTAGGTTCGTAATGTATCTGATAAATAACATATGTGTACAGATCAAAAAATAATAATTATAATTTTCTTTTATAAAGTTAGTTAGGATTCTATCACATACACACAACACCATCTAGCCCAAACTAAGAAGAACTTGTACTATGGGTACTAGACAATGGATCTTCTTCTCCCTTAGCCTTTATTATTCCCAAGTCACTTGGGCCGACCCTTTCTAGTCTAACCGGATTTGACTGGATATCAGTTTTTACACGGAGCGACTGCCATCTGACCTCCGCAACCCGAAGGCTAACGATACCTTAAGGCTAGACCAGTGTCAGGATATTAGAGGGCACTGACTTCCCAATAACGACTGCCATAGATGTTCATGGCAGCCGGGACCGACGGCTTAACGTGCTCTCCGAGGCACGGAGCAGGCGATAATTGTCAATCAATACGCACATAATTTCGAAAAGTCATATAACTTCCGAAAGCCCGAGTGCGCGACATGGGTTCGAACCCGAGACGCTCTACATTATAGTCTGTTGGTCTCCCCATTGAGCTATCGCTGCAATGGATAAACATACATATTATATACTTTCTTTTTGTAAATACATACATGAACATAGAAAGACCAAGACACATCCGTGTTCATGCACACAAATGTTTGAAATGTGCGATAATCGAATGTATGATATTGATAAGTCGATAAAAGCAAATGAGCAAATGGTATGTTTGTCCAACCGATCGAAAAAGCTTATTATCAGTTGGTCCTTCCTTAAAATGGAACCCAATACTCACACTCATGCCATAGAACAAACAATACATTATTATTCAGCTATAAATACCTTGCAGCACTTTGTAGAACTCGAGCTCAGTAGTGTTGGCGACCATGACGTCACGCAGATGCTTCACCAGCTGTTCGCACAACTCGCACGGCACGTCACTGCACAACAAAGGAATATTAATGTCATTGGAGACAACAGCAGCGACACATGGAGTTAATGTGCTCAAAGAATTGGCACAGTCATTTATTTATACCAGACTGAGAAATTGGTTGTATTTTGGGCACTTTAGTAGCTAAATCTTAACTAATAATAGGGGAAATGTGATGGGTGCTGAATAAATTATTAACCAGGAAAAAGGTAATAGCTATGCATTTTATTTGTATTTTAACTTGTTTCCAGCAGTATTTAAACCTGCGATCGCGACTAACTGTGTCGTCGCTTTGCCAACTAAGCTGGTCATGGTCATAGATGGAGATATGGTGCTTTTAGCAGCGGTACTAGTTATCTATTTCCATTATATTTGCAGCGTGCTCTTTTTGGTAGCAGCAGCACAACATCCTTGCCCTTCTTATACTGAAAAACGTCCGTGGCCACCAGGGGGACAGTTGATAAAATATATTTGACTAGATTTTAACGTAAGTTAGGTGAGTAACAATACTTTTTTCTGGATGAAAGGTACCCATGTCCTTTCTTTCTTTTTTTTATACTACTAAGGTGGCAAACAAGCATACGGCTCACCTGATGGTAAGTGCTCACCGTAGCCTATGGACGCCTGCAACACCAGAGGCATCACTTGCGCATTGCCGATCCTTTAGGAAAGGAAGTGGGAAGGAGAAGGAGCGGGATGGGGGAAAGGGGGTGATTGGGCCTCTGGCACTCTACTCTCACTCACCGAACGAAACACAACAGTAGGAATACTGCTATTTCACGTCGATACCTATTCTGTGAGAGGGTAGTCCTTCCCCGGTCCGTTCTGTTCCCCCGACAACGTTTATGTGAAATTTCATAATGATTGGTCGAATAGTTAAGGCGTGAAATCGTAATTCACATTCACATTTATAATAATTATTAAGATAAGATACCATGGTGGTTTTAGTCGGCAGGACCAGTCTCGGGAGAGCCCGACATAACCCTCTCGTCTCCCCTTGTGGCGAGGACCACCGAGCATTTCGCCACGAAAAAAAAATGGTTAAGATATAATGATGATATACGTACTCGTTAGCGCTAGTATCAACGGGGAAGGTGTATTCATCGTGCGAGTGGAACTTGTGCACGCACTGTCCGCTTAAGTGGCACAAGCTCTGCGGCGTGAGGTCCTGGCGCAGCGCCGCCATGATGTTCTCGAAGTACTTGAACACTAGCATCGAGCATGAGTCCGACATCGAGTCCATCTTGCGGCACACCTGTACGTTACATATTTTATACTAGCTATTACCCGTGACTTCGTCGGCGTGGATTTTAACTAAAAAGTGTTTGTTCAGTTCGCAAAGATTACAAAAACTTAATATTTCTGTATTCCTCGTATAGAAATACATATGCTAAAGTTAATGCCATTCTTCGACTTTGTGGCAACCCACAAAGTATAGATTAAAATCAACATTTTAATCTATACTAATATTATAAAGCTGAAGAGTTTGTTTGTTTCTTTGAACGCGCTAATCTCAGGAACTACTGGTTCGAATAGAAAAATTATTTTAGTTTTGGATAGCCTATTTATTGGGGAAGGCTATAGGCTATATAACATCACGCTACGACCTACGGGGACGGTGCGGTAACGATAAACGCGGGTGAAACCACGGGAACATCTAGTTATTAATAAAATGTAAACTATCCTTTTAAATAGCTTTAGTTGAGGCAGTAATACTAGCAGCCTATGGTTTAAACGCGATGGCTTAGCTGTATAGATAGACACTTGACATTGCTAGAGTATATAGATGGCGTTTACCACTTACCAGCAGACAGGCTGGCCAGTCAACAGTCGCCAGATAAGAAAAACAATGCTATTACTCAAGATGAAACATTACCTGCAATAATTCAAGAAGGAAGTCTTCATCGGTGGTAGAGTCGAATTTCTTCCTCAGACCACCGACGGTTTTCTGACAGTTGTTGCATTCCACGCGAAGCTGCACCTGGGCGTTCTGGAACAATCGAGTTTTAATCTTTAAAAATATATACGGTCGAATTGAGAAACCTCCTCCTTTTTTGAAGTCGGTTAATAAAAATTACGTCATTTATGAGGCGAAACAATAAAATAATATACATATGCGGACCTCGTTATAAAAAAGTAAGGTCTTTAAAAAAATACTGTTAACTGAAACTTAACATAGATTCAAATCTGTATGTCTGCGAACTCTGTGAAATGTGGGGTTTTAACACGTGTACCTAAATCTTTGAGTTTGTTTACCCACTACTTCTAGAAGTTATTTCCGTGTTGCGAGGAACTTTAAAAACATTGATATCGGACGCGACGATCCACGAGCCAAAACATCAATTTATCGAACACTAGTTTTTTATACCGTGTGGGGATCGAACTCACAACATTCAACACACTGTCAGTGTAGTCAAACAAATAGAAATAAAGTCAAAACCAGCTATATTGTATAAACGTAAGGTATAATATTTTGTTATATTATTTCTTTGATGATCTGATCTACCTCGTTGGTGCTGTTGGAATAAGTTTGCGAGACGAGATCCTGTATTCGATACAGAAAACGAAAGAAATTTGATTCTTTAAAAATAATTTAATAGCACCACAAATTTTATGTGCCGTGTCAATAGGCTCGCTCATAGTTTAAGCGTATTAAATAATAATTAATTACCGCTCGCTTTAACGGTGTAGGAAAACATCGTAAAGCTGCAAGGTTGAGAGTTCTCCATAATGTTCTCGAATATATGTGCGCACACAAGTCTGCCAACCCGCACTGGGCTAGCGTGGTGGACTATGGCCTTATCCTTCTTTCCCTGAGAAGAGGCCTATGCCCAGCTGTGGGACAGTTTAATACAGTGCTGATATTATATTATTAGGAACTTTAAGCTCAAAGATAGCTGTCAAAATGTGGGTCCAATACACCTATTCCTACCCCCAGGGAATATACATCTGCTCTGCCAGCGGTAGTGAATGTGACTGCTGTGCATGAGGTCTCAGATTCAAGTCACGGGTCGGGCCAACAAAAAATTATTGGATTCTTCTGCCAAGAAAGCTTAATAACAGTCTGGCGTTAGGAAACTGGAGGTGTAATACACTGCCGTGCCTCAGAAAGCACGTAAAGCCGTTGGTTCTGCGCCTGATCTATCACCGGTCGTGTCCGATTGCCGTCCCATCGGATTATGAGAGTTAGGAAACAAAGTGTGCAATTGTGTTTACGTATACACTTGTGCTATATAATATCTCCTGCGCAGATGGCCAGTCTCCATTAAGATTGGGCGCTGTGACCGAAATTCGGCCTGGAGGACATTATTATTACTTGAAACATGGCTGTGTACATAGTACCTACACGACTATTAATTAATATAACCACACCTATATCCTCATCATATACGTAAACAAATTTATTATGTTGTCTTACTCAAACATACAAACAAGTATAGGTATGAAAAGTCTAAATATAAATGATCAACTTATTAGTCAAACAAGCAACATTCATAGCCGTGTGGCGTGATGTATAAATACATATATAAGACAGATAACTTGAATTATTGTTATGACTAAACACGACTGACTAATCTACTATTACTTAGTTGTAATAAAGACACCATTTATGCATTCATTTTAAAACTTATTCTGATTATTACTTTGTTTTGTAAGAGAAATAGAATCTACTTTTATTTCTTGAGCATTTATAAATGTATGTAATGTTAATATGCGACTGGGTAAGGGCTCGGGAAGCGGTTGAAAGACCGGTCTGTGAGGAAAGCCTTGGGGGTGGCCTTTGTCCAGCATTGGACTTCATTTGGCTGAGATGTTGTGACTGTACACTCACGCCTGAGTACGAATTTATTGAAGCTGTTTAACAGTTCATTGATATAAATGTATAACTTTTTTATCTAACAATAACATACTTAGCATAACCTATATATACATTATACATATCTGAAGGTTACTATCGCCACCTATGTATTAGGTGCCACACGGTATGAGGCATATATTAGCATATAAAGGAGACTAGGGAAGGGGAAGAAAGGGACTAAGGTGATTGGCTTTAAACGCGAAACTATACGTATGTTGTTACTTTATGTATTTCTTCGCTTCAGCCGACTCGAGAAACATGCATTTAGGCAGACAAAATGCATGCAGAAAACAGCAAGGCTACTACTCAAAATATAATAAAAGATAATGCACTTATCTGCTTAGACTAGATAGCGAACTGAAACCTGGGAGAGGCTTGAGAATAATATGGGTGAAGTATAACTACGGTTCTAAAACTCAGTAAATAATTTAATTTAAACACAGGCTGCATCCATCCTCACTAATATTGTAAATGCGAATGTGAGTTTGTTACGCTTGCCCGCCTTAATTACTAGGCCGATCATTATAAAAATTCGCATACACGTTGTCAGGGGTACAGAAAAGGAAATAGGATACATTGCACCCAGTAAAAAGAACTGTCCCGAGGGATAGAAAATTGACAAAACCGCGGGCAAAATGTAGTATTTGAATAATTCTTGCTGTTGTTATTGATATCTCTTTAATACACACATATACTGGAGTCCGTTCAGAAAATGTTTATGCGTACTATGCAATACAAATTAGTGATGTAACGAATGTCATATTTTGGACATTCGCGGATACGAATGTGAATGCGAATATCTGGTGCCAACATTCGCGAATGCGAATATTCAGTTTTGGTTTAAATTTGGCGCCATTTGTCTATGGCTTGGTGACCTTGGCGGCAGTCCCGTTCGAACGAAGTGCGTTCCGTTTGTTTTTTGTTCCGAGAATAGCGGAGTTAATACGAACGCATCCGATTGAAATGTCATTCCGCTCGCGCCGGTATTTTCGTAAACAAAACAAGTGAATTTTGAGGTTACAGTGTAAATAGTGATTATAAACATGAGTAAATCAAATTGTAGTGAAATATGGACTTATTTTACACTAGCTGTTACCTGCGACTTCGTCCGCGTAGATTTTAACTAAAAAGTGTGTCGCCGCGGAACCCAACTATATTTCGCTGCCCAAGTTACTTAAATGGCGTAGTTTTTATAGTGTAAAGCTAGATAATAGCATGGCTTACTCAAAAACAACATTTAAATATGCGTCGTTAGATTACACGCTGTCACAGAATGCGTAAGAAAAATAAAGATTCACAGCTCCTCCCCCGTAGGTGATAGCGTGATAATATGTAGCCTATATGTTGACCCGACCTGTTAGTAATATTCATGAAAAATTTGAAGTAAATCCATGCAGTACTTTCTGAGTTTAGCCTGGACATACATACAGACAAACAGACAAAAATTCTAAAAACTATATTTTTGGCTTCGATATCGATTGTAGAACACGCCCCAAGTATTCTTTTAAAAAATATTTAATGTACAGTTTTGACTTTCCTACGATTTTATTATATGTATATAGGATATTGCGATGCTGAACGAGCTAAATTCAAGCTTTGTAATAAGGAGTATTGAAGAAAAGGAAGGACTACAACTGCAATGAGAAATCATTTGAAAGCTTAGTTTATTTATTGTAGAAGTATTTGTTGATTATTATTTTCAGTTTTGTTCAAGAAGATAATTATAACATTAAAACTTCGGTAAAAATTCATACTATTGCATTTAGTATATAGTTTTGTTTCTTAAATTCTTATGAAAATTTGATTGTTAAGCTTCATTGCCCAAAGTTAAATAAAATAAATGAATGATACCAAATGATAAAGAGAAGACTGATAATGTGATTACGAGGTTAAGTTACTTTTTATTACATTAAAAAACATAAGAAATTAATGGATTTTTTTTCATTAACCAACTATTACACCAAACAAAATTTTTTTTATATTCGCAAAACATTCGCAGTAATTTTGCGAATGCGAATGTGAATATGCAAAAATATGCGAATATCCGCGAATGCGAATATTCGTTACCTCACTAATACAAATGTTTCCATAATTACCTACCATACGAACAACTACTAGAAAAATATAATATCTTGACACTTGAAAATAGACGTAAACTGCTCGAATCAATGGTGATCTACGACATTTATAATAATAGATATGATTGCCCGTCTATAGTTAATCAAATTTGTTATAGAATACCTACTAGGACGCATTGCCGTAACCCCTGTAAGCTATTTGCAACAGCCCGCTGTCGTACTAACGCAGGTAAACGTTCTCCACTATACCGTATAGTTAATTCTTATAATATTAATTTCAACTCTGTAGATATTGCGGCGATTCGTCCTAGCACCTTTAAATGTGATATCATGAAGCTCCTTATATAGTTCTTATAGTTTTTATCATATTTGTTTAAAACGCTTAAAATATTGAAATATGTAAACTGTGGTAAACGGTGTTGGTGACACAATTGCCAGCACCTTGTAAAAATGACTCCTTGTCTATATGTATTGCTGTCACTGTTTGTTTACTCCAATAAAGAGAAAAAAAAAATTATATATATATATACAGGCTGTCCCGAAACTCAACGATAACCTGATACCGGGCGAGAGTAATGGTACCTGGTACCGGGTTTTTTATGTGCCAACCATGTAGGTTGTGTAAGTTTAAATAATTTTTATTTTATTTTATTTATTTGTTTTATTATTATTATTATTTATTATTATTTATTTTATTGTATTTTAATTTTATTTGCTATAAACAAGGTACATTAATTGATGTTATAGATTATTTACAAGAGTACAAGCCCATTTAGCCATTTCAAATGGCATGCAAATGTAATATATTATAGTTCTATAATTTATACAAACATATTAAATTTCACATTTTCAATATCAGGTAATCAGGTATCAGGTAATTTTTTGTAAATGAGGGATCCCTTCGCAAAAAATACGAAGTATTACTTTCATTGGCAAGAAAAGTGGCAAGTTTTGTACCATTTTGAAATTTAGACTAAATGGGCCATCTTTTGAAATAACTTGCCAAGGGTAGAGTGCAACATTTTTTTTCCAACATGGAGTGTCAAAGTTAACTGACAATAATTTTGTAAACCATAACTCATCAAAACTTAATTAATTTTACTTAGTTAACAATGTTTATTACTTTTATTTGTGGTTGCGATTAATAGCACTATTATTTGAGATTACATTAATAAAAAAATCTCTGTAAAATTGTGATCACAGTACTTAAAAATGCGACCACGGGTGTCAAATTTTCAACTTTTTGAAAAATGTCTATTATAGCTTGACTAAGTGACATGGTTTTTTTTCTTATTTTTTTCATAACTGGTATACCTTGGCCTCTCGCCCGATACCAGGTTATCGTTGAGTTTCGGGACATATATATATATATCCGACAGCATTATCCTCGCGTCCTATGTTTGCGATACTGTATGTCAAGTGCATACCTTATCTCATGATTGAAGAACCTTCAGAACACTTTGTGAGGTCAGTGTTTAATTTGGACCTCTAGCATTTAAAGTACTACATCGGACTATATATAAAACTAGATTTTGCCCACGGCTGCGCTCGAGTAAATGTCGGTTAGATTAGTAACAGTACTTTTTCTGGATGAAAGGTACCCTATGTCCTTTCCTATTCCCCTTACGTGTAAGCGAATTTTCATGATGATCGGTCGAGTAATTAAGGCGTGACAGCGTAACAAACAAACTCACATTCGCATTTATAATATTTGTTAGAATTTAGCTTCAATATGTTTGTGTCTGTATAACACAAAAAGTAGTGTATGAATTGTCTCGAGCTTTTTATACACCGTTGCATTTTTCTACAAGAGTGTTTTTCTATAATTTATATCCCGAAGTCCCACGACCATAGGCAATTAAATCTATGATACTGAGCCATATCAAATTGTGACCAGGTTTAACTAGTCGGAATATCAATCATTATTGTACAGTTAAGAGTACTCTAAACAAAAAGTAGCAAGAAGAACATACTAATATTATAAATTCGAATGTGAGTGTGTTTGTTTGTTTGGTACGCTTTTACGACTTAACTACTAGACCTATCATCATAACATTCCGAATACATGATGTCAGGGGTACAGAAAAGGACATAGGGGAACTTTCATCCAGAAAAAAGTACTATTCCTAAGAGATAGCAGTTTATTAACAAAATCGAGGGAAATTAGATTTAGTTGGCGATTTAACATATTGGCTGTAAGTTTCTTGCAGGTTTCGTCTCATAGGCTGAACCTTTTGCCTAAACCTAGCAACTAAGCTAAATGTAGCTTCAGTAACTTAGTAAGTAACTTAGTAAACTCGCTAACCTATATATTTTGACGTTTATAAGTGTTACTTTGTGACCTAAATGAATAAATGATTTTTGACTTTGACTTCGACTAACTTAGTTTAAATCCAACAATATGTCAAGTATCCAATAAACGGCACTCATTAGTAGATATAATAAAAATCACATCGACAATGTGTAATGTTTACAAACTTATAATAATGCAGCCGTTGTTATCGAGACATGAGTCATGACACGATTGATAATCACACGACTAATTTAATCTAGATTGTGTTTAACAAATATGTGATCAAGTGACACAAATCGATACGCGGTTATTATTTACTAACTGTAGCCCGCGATGTCCGCTTAGAATATGGGAATCGGCTTGTTAATGATATGTATACACGGCGGGCCATTTATTCCTAGCCAAGAAAACGACCCGATAAGAGCTAGATATGACCGTTAGATTAGCGGCGATAGCCTAGTAGGAGCCCGTTGAACTGCTATACAGAGGTCTCGGATTCGATCTCAACGCACGCACTTTTGACTTTTCGAAATTATGTGCGTATTAATTAGGTAATCTTCGCTTGCTTTGACGGTGAAGCAGAACATCGTAAGAAAACCTGCATGTCTGAGAGTTCTCCATATTGTTATAGAAGATAATTATGTGAAGTCTGCCAACCTGCACTGGGTCAGCGTGATGGACTATGACCTTACCCTTCTCACACTGAGAAGACGCCCGTGCCCAACTGTGGGACAGTTTATATACACGACTGATATTATTATATATGTACTAGCTTTTGCCCGCGGCTTCGCTCGCGTTAATTTAGAATTTGACAATCAATTCGGGTTGTACTCTGCTTGTAATATAATTCAATCATGATTCGAAAGACACGTGGCGCCATCTATTATCATAAGAACGTTATTGTTGTTTTCCTGGGAACAGTCATTTTTTTCGGGATGAAAGGTAGCCTTTGTCCGTTTCTGTACACCTGACAACGTATATGCAAAATTTCAGGATGATCGGTTCTGTGGTTTAGGCGTAAAAAGGTAACAAACAAACTCATTTTTGCTTTTATAATATTAGTTAGGATTAGGATTAAATAGTAAAGGCAAATAGCAACATAACTTTACATGAATAATCTATACTAATATTATAAAGCTGAAGAGTTTGTTTGTTTGGACGCGCCAATCTCAGAAACTACTGGTTCGATTAGAAAATTCTTTTAGTGTTGGATAGCCTATTTATCGAGGAAGGCAATAGAACATCACGTTACGACCCACGGGGGCGGCGCAGTAACGATAAACGCTGGTGAAACCGCGGGAACATCTAGTTAACAAATAAAATGTCATAATGCCCTGGCGAATATTGGAGCAAAGCTTTTAATTAAAAATGTTGCTAATAATTTTACTAAGATATTTAATTATTACATTGTGATTACACATCCGCGTCACTGGCCTTTATATATTTTTATAGACTACTATTTTACCAAAAAAAATTAAAGTTTTTAATTAACAAATAAAATATAAGGGTTGATCGTAGAGGGGTGAAAATTTAGGGTTGTATGTATTTTTGTATGCTGTGTCATAAAAAAGTAAAAACAAAAAATTTTGCCTAAAAAATAAAAAATAAAATTTAGGGGTGGACTACCCTTAACATTTAGGGGGATGAAAAATAGATGTTGGCCGATTCTCCACCCTGGCCGACAATCACGCTAAGGATCACAAAAATCGGTCAAGCCGTTTCGGAGGAGTTCAAGTTCGAACCCCGTGACACGAGAATTTTATATATTAGATATAACCATTAAGTCATATGTTTTATCGGGTCGTTTTTGTTTCATTGGATTATTCAGCAACCTATCGTCCAGCGTAGTCATTAGAAGAGCAAGATATTTTTCTTTGATTACAGTACTAACAAATTACTAGTACCTATTTTTGCTTCCAGTTAACCTTAATATTTGTCTTAGAGAAAGGTCTATGTGTAAGGCGGTCTTGGTGTCGGTCCCAACCTTTGCTATTTTACAATGGGTGGGTATTGAAACCCTGACCACTGATCGCAAGCCTGTCAATGTCTTAAGAGAATAATTACATACATAGGCACTCGCCTATATACAATAGTATATACATAGTGGGAACGCGCCCTAAGGGAAAGCCAAAGGTATGTGGGTAGGTAATACCCTAGTAAGCTATGATTTTGTTCTTGTAGCAGGAGAAAGCCCATTATCATCCACCGTACATGTTTTATTTCGTATATTCAATTCAATTTTGCCAAGTCGTAAATCGATATCGAGACTTCACGATCAAATGTAAACATACGCCACGGAACAAACAAGACACACATCAAATTATGTGAATGCTTACTAACAAAATTTCAGTGAAATACCAGAAGTGATTGAAATTGTGTATGAAACACATTTTCAATCACTTCTATATGTATACGTATGCTTACTGATTAAATTTACCAACTAGGTATACGTCTTAAAAGCAACCAGCAATCTCTCATTAGCTCTATTCATTAAAAATAATGACATTAGTCACAGCTACGCAATTAATATTTATATAAAAGTGTCGATTGTTCAGCTATTTGAGATTAATTTGATGACTAAGTGTCTTTGTCCGATATCTAGGTCAGTTCAAAGTGTGACAATATGATGTTTATACAGAAGAATATTCAATCCTTTGTCGTAAGTAGCAAGAGTAAGTAGAACTCTCTATACTATAGATTTATTTATTTATTTGCATCAACTGCTCACTGCACTTACAGTTACCCAACGCGTGCAGTGAGCCATAATACATACACAACATATTATTTATAACTTAAAAATAGTGAACAGTATTTAACAAATTTATTAATTTTATCGAAAAATATGTCAACTTCTGGATATTGAGCCACCAGAGAGTTGAGAAGTCTCATAGCCTGATTGGTCGGAGCAAACTGAGCAGTACAAGTACGCACCCTCGGCACCGCCAGCAATCGACGCGATCGCAGTCTCGTGTACTGGTCGGGCACAGACAGGGCACAGCGACACAACGCGGGTGGGTTGTCAACCCTATTGTGCAACAACAAATAGAGATGTACCATGAGGGCACATTTACGTCGCAATTCAAGCGTATCTATTCCTACCATACCTGATACGAAGATGATAATACTAACGGCAGATCTGGTTTTGTCGCTATAAGAGTGAAATGAAAAACATTAATGCGATTTAGAATGTACATTTAAAAATATCAAAACATGAGTTTCATAAATATTAATTAGACTCGAACTCTCGACTCTACTTGATTTAAACTTTTGACTTGATTTGAAATTTCGACTTGACTAGAACTCTTGAGCCAATTTGATTCGAACTTTCATCTCGATTCCAACTCTCGAAATGTCGACTCGAGTCGACTTAAATTCTCGACGCACTTTGACACGTTAGATAGACATTTATTTCCATACATTTTCTTAAAGCACATCTATTAGAAACGTCGATAAATAAATTTAAATGTTAAATAAGCAATAGCACATTACTATTTATATATTTGAAAATGACTACTAACAACAACATTTTATTGACTCTTGTGATTTTGACAGGCTTCTCATTGTTTTTTGGGCTAATAGATCATAAGACGCTCAATCGTTAGCCTAAATACTATTATTTATATTTTTTTATTATTTAATACACTAGTCCTGCACTCGGGTTAATTCTTGTATTGTGTGGGGTTGCGAACATTAAAACAAGATACAGAAAGAACATCGAATTTTGTTAAAGACACACAAACTATTACCCAATGCAGACAACTCATAACATTCAGAGCAGCGTAACGGTAAGACGACCAATAAAACCATTGCGCCGCCCATCTAGCAATAACAAATCCTAAACTAAAAAATATCTTATATAACAGGTAAAGTACTTACAAAGTCTTCCAACAATCGGTCGATCTTGGCGTTGTTACACAGTCCGGCGACGGAGCACACGGCTTGAGGGTTCATCTGTGACGCGAGAGTCTCCACCAGCTCAGGCACGAAATCATCAGCAAGCTTCATGCATTCCTTCGCGACCACCTTGATGGGGATCAGTTGGCACGATCCTTCGAACACTTCTTTGAGTTCCTCCTGTAAATTGACCACGTATTAAAACAAAGTAAATAATAGGTCGGAAATTTGAGATTCGTAATATGCGTAGATAAAGGACTACAAATGTAATATAAATGTAATACATATTCCATCTAGATACACTTAAAGCAACCTTTGGGAAGACCGTTGGATTGCAACGCAGAGGTCTCCAGTTCGATTTCAAGTCGTATCTTGTGACTTTTTGAAGTTATGTGCGTATTAGGAAAAAAGAAAGGAAGGAAAACGTCGTGAGGAAACCTGCATGTCTAAGATTTTTTTTAATTAAAGATATGTGTAGTCTGCGAACTCGCACTGGGTCAGCGTGATGGACTATGGCCTAACCCTTCTCACACAGAGAAGAGGCCCGTGCCCAGCAGTGGCAAATATTATTATACATACACATTACTCTTAGCCTTTAAAATGTTTAAAACCCCTGAAATATTTAAAAACCGAATATATAGGTAATATTTATTTCCGACGTTGCCACTCTGAACTGGTCACATGGCGTAAACAGTCTTAACCCTTAAATGCATGACGTTTCAAAAATGAAACGCTCACTTCAAAGCCTATTTCCAGCCTCAAATTTAATTAAATGACAAACTTGGCTGTATGTTCAGTTTCCTAAGCCTCGAATTGCGAGTGAAAATAACCATTTTCACAATAAGCGCGAAAGAATCCGTCAAAATTTTACCGATGACATTGGCGCGAATAGCGATTTGTTTAAAGAATATAAAAACCATATTGACGGAATGATTAAGGAGTAAAGTTTAATATTTACATATCGACTCGTATAAATATTTGTGTTGCTGCAGTAAGTAAAGTTGATGGAGCAGGAAACAAAGCGCTGTGCTGCCAGCAATGATACAGGTGTCTGATGGTTTTGCCTTAAGTGAGCCCTAGCTCATGTGATGGCCTACATACAATCCTAGAATTTCGAAGTTTATATCAACATCCTAGGTTCCTGGAGTAGACCCACCTAGCCCTAATATACGCCAACAGTTAGCAGCTAAATAGGTGGTAGTATTTTTAAGCAGAATAAGCGATACATGATACCATAGACTACTTACCCTTAAATACCTCTGCAGTAGTATAAAAATTAAAATTGAGAACTCTAATTATTTTCACCTACATTCATATCAGTTTTTGTGTAGGTACCTACTTCTTCTTTCTTTTGGGTACTACATCTTTAAGTTGAAGAGTTTACTACGAACAAAAGAAGCAGAACAGTACCCATAATCATCCTTTAACGCAAGTGAAGCCGCGAGGCACAGCTAGTGATATATAATTCCACATTATATAATGTACAGCATTATATGCACATACAACCAACATTCTGTGTAACAAACCCACATATTATTAGTGTACAATCAGTAGAACAAAAAGTTCAATCGTACGACCGGATTTCATATTTTTATATACCTACATATGTATATTGTGTTATCTGATAAAGTTTAACACGTATTATACTTATGTTATTGTTTGTTTGATAATTCGTTAAACATAACATTATTATCATACAACGGCAAAACTTGATTAACTTCATGATAAAACAAAATAACAACCAGAAATAGTCGTTTTAAGTTTATAATTTAGCAAATAAACACGTATAACTAGTTTTAAGCTTCTTTTTATTAGCTTATAAATGTTTTAATAAGTAGATATAAGAACTCAAACACAAAACAGATCCAATAATACAATTGTCATGAAATCAAACCCGAGATCTCATGCACAGCAGTCCTATTCACAACCACTGCGCCATCGAGGCTGTCTATTTATACCACACATCTATACTAATATTATAAGGCTGAAGAGTTTGTTTGTTTGTTTGTTTGCTTGAACGCGCTAATCTCAGGAACTACTGGTCCGATTTGAACATTCTTTCAGTGTTAGATAGCCCATTTATCGAGGAAGGCTATAGGCTATATATCATCACGCTAAGATCAATAGGAGCGGAGGACCAATGAAGAATGTTTCAAAATCGGAGGGTTTTTTTTCTTTTGAGAGCTTCCGCTGTGTGCACTGGCTGCGTAAACAGTTAAAGTTTCGCAAAAATCATGTATGACAGAATTGTTCACCTTTAAAAGTTTAAAAAAAAAGTCCGCGACAGCATATGTCTATCTTTTAAGGTTGGCTCACTATAACCTTTTTTATGCTAACCAAATTTGTTCTAAAATAATGCATTATTTGCGAAGGCGTTTTTATAAACATGATATTAATCCTTATCCAAATAAATACGTTATTCATCACAAGTATTTAATTTAAAACAAAATTGCCCTTTACATCATTCGATTTCAATTAATATCTTAGGAGATATCGCAGTTTTAAAATAACATCACAGCAAAATAATTACTCATAGACATACAAACGATGTTTCTCCTGGTTTATTCTGAGTGATTTTAAATTAGCACTGTAGGTATATTTATAACATTTTGTTCAATGGTTCTTATGTGGTTCGTGGATTTAACAAAGAAAGTTTCAGCTCCTTTAAAATTGTATTATAGGTGCCTACGACCCACTCTCTCTCTTATGTGACGCAGACGAAGTTGCGCGGGTCAGCTAGTATTATATTAAAGCTGAAGAGTTTGCTTGTTTGAACGCTCTAATCTCAGGCACTACTGGTTCGAATTGAAAAATTATTTTAGTGTTGGATAGCCCATTTATCGCGGAAGACTATAGGCTATATAACATCACGCTACGACCAATAGGAGCCTAGCATCAATGAAAAATGTTGCAAAACCGGCGAAATTTATCTTATGTGACGCATACGAAGAAGCCTTTCTCGATAAATAAGCTATCCAACAGTAAAATAATCTTTCAATTCGAACGAGTAGTTCCTGAGATTACCGCGTTGAACAAAAAAACAAACAAACCCTTCAGCTTTTTATAATACTAGCTGACCCGCGCAACTTCGTCTGCTTCACATAAGAGAATTTACCCCGTTTGTGCAAAATTTTTCATTGATGCTCTGCTCCTGTTGGTCGCAGCGTGATGTTATATAGCCTTATAACCTTGGTCGATAAATGGCCTATCCAAAAGTAAAATAATTTTTCAATTCGAACCAGTAGTTCCTGAGATTAGCGCGTTCAACCAAACAAACAACCAAACTCTTCACCTTTATAATATTAGTATAGATTATAAAGTGAAGAGATTTGTATTTTTGTTTGTGATGAATAAACTCAAAAAATATGCTACGATTTTTAAATTCTTTCACTATTAGGAAGCTACGTTATCTATACTAATATTAAAAAGCTGAAGAGTTTGTTTGTTTGAACGCGCTAATCTCAGGAACTACTGGTTCGATTTGAAAATTCTTTTTGTGTAGGATAGCCTATTTATCGCGGAAGGCTATAGGCTATATAACATCACGCTAAGACCCACGGGGGCGGCGCAGTAACGATAAACGCGGGTGAAACCGCGGAAACATCTAGTACTTAATAAAATTAAGAACGGTCTTGAAGATGTCTTATTGTCTCGCGCTGAGTCGAAACACGTGTCGAGGCATATTTTGTGTTCGAAGCGGAATAGCTGGATTACGCACTGATCTCACCACGCGGCTGTCCATATCCAGAGAAGTTCGGAATTGTCAACCTTTTTCTATTGCAATGGTTGATGTAGGCAATCCGAGGGTCCGGCCCGAGTGTTGGCCCTTGCCCTTGACCACATGGGCGACCGCCTCAGGGAACTGTATGACGCGTGTCTGTCGTCGGGGAGGTTCCCTGAGTGCTGGAAAGTGGGGAAGCTGGTGCTCCTGCCCAAACCAGGGAGAGCCCCGGACTCGGTCGCGGCCTACAGGCCTATCGTACTGCTGGACGAGGCGGGGAAGTTGCTGGAGAGGATTCTCGCTGCCCGCATCGTCCGGCACCTCGAGGAGGTGGGGCCCGATCTGTCGGACGCCTAGTTTGGTTTCCGCGCCGGGCGTTCGACGATCGACGCCATTTTGGCCCTGAGGGCCGCGACCGAGGAAGCCGTCAGGGGAGGCGGCGTACTGTTGGCGGTGTCCTTAGACATCGCCAACGCATTTAATACTTTGCCATTCGGCAGCATCAGAGAGGCACTCCGATTCCATGGGGTGCCCGCATACCTGAGGCTGCTGATGGCAGACTATTTGGAGCGGAGGTTTGTGTTGTGCGAGGACCGAGCAGGCGACGAAATGCGCAGGGCGATATTGCGCGGTGTTCCACAGGGGTCCGTCCTTGGCCCTCTCCTGTGGAACATCGGCTATGACTGGGCCCTGCGCGGAGACTTGCCCCCCGGGCTGGGCGTATTCTGTTACGCTGACGACACGTTGGTAGCAGCCCGGGGACGCAACTTTGAGGAGGCGGCTCGCCTGGCCACCACGGGGGTCTCTCAGGTGGTCGGGCGAATCGAGGCGCTGGGGCTTAAGGTGGCCCTCAACAAGACGGAGGCCCTGTTGTTCCATGGGCCCCGTCGCGGGCCGCCTGCCGGCGCCTCGATCACCGTCGGCTCGGTCCTCGTACCGGTTCAGGCTCAGATGAGATATCTGGGCCTGGTGTTGGATGGGCGATGGCTCTTCGACTAGCACTTCCGCCAGCTTGAGCCGAAGCTGGACGGCGCGGCGTCCGCCCTTGGCCGATTATTGCCCAACCTAGGCGGACCCAGTTTGGCGTGCCGGAGGCTCTACACGGGGGTAGTCCGGTCTATGGCGCTGTACGGCGCACCGGTGTGGGCGGGGTCCCTGACCGCCCAGAACCGCGCGCGATTATGCCGACCGCAGCGCACTTTGGCGGTCAGGGCAATACGCGGGTACCGCACCGTGTCCGCAGACGCGGCATGCGCGCTGGCCGGTACACCCCCGTGGGATTTGGAGGCGGAAGTGCTCGCCGACGTTTATCGGCGAACGGCCGAATTTCGAGCAGGCGGAGGCGGTCGCCCTCTGCTCGAGCAGGTGCGTGAGTGGCGCGAGGCCGCTCGCCGAGCCATCGTGGCCCGATGGTCAGACCGGCTGGAGGCTCCACGTGCGGGTCTTCGCACGGTGGAGGCGCTCCGGCCGGTCCTTTCGTTGTGGGTGTGGCGACAGCACGGGACCCTTTCCTTCCGGCTGGTGCAAGTGTTATCCGGGCACGGGTGCTTCGGATACTACCTGCACAAGGTCGCGAGGAGGGAATCGAGTCCCGCCTGTCACCACTGTGATTGTGGCGAGGACACGGCGCAGCATACGCTGGAGTTCTGCCCGGCGTGGGCGCAGCAGCGTCGTGCCCTCGTCGAGACCATCGGTGTGGATCTCTCGCTATCGTCCATAATCCGCTCCATGGCCGATAGCGACAGGAATTGGTGTGCGGTCGCATCCTTCTGCGAGAACGTCATCTCGCAGAAGGAGGCGGCGGAGCGGGCCAGGGAAGAAAGTCTCCTCGCTGACCCGATCCGTCGCCGGCGAGCTGGGCGGCGTCGGCGCGCCGATGCGCGTCTGATGCCCCCCTAGCGATGGCTGAGGGTGGGAGATCGGGGTATTTTTTCTCCCACCCGCACCCTTCCGTGTGGGCGCGGCGTCTCTGGTGCACCCAGACGCCGCCGCAAGTGTTGGTGCCCGCGGGTCGTGGGCAGTCGCTGGGTGGGTCGCTGATGTTGTATCAGGTTCCGGTGGCCCACCCGCGAAGGCGTGGCGACGGTGCACAGGGGGGTTTTAGTCGGTATGCCGGCCGTTCGCTCTAGGCCGGAGAGCCCGACATAACCGTCCCACCTCCCCGAGTGGGACGGTATGCATCAGGAGCATTTCCCCCCTCCCAAAAAAAAAAAAAAAAGGCAATCCGAGGGTGCGTAGCGGGTTACCCTCTCCCCAATAATTTTATTACAATTGATTTCCGCCAAGTAACGCCTAATCTAATTCAATAGTAATATAGACTATATAACATCAAGCTTCGAGCCACGTGAGCGGAGCAGTAATCTTAAACGTAGATGAAAGCTGTTCCCAGCTAGTATATTGTGATAATAAGGGCCATTTAATCATGAGACAATGTTGCCCGCGTCTCCGTTGTATGTCGGCATTATCGGACAACGACTTAAGGGACTACTCACATTTATTCAGCTCTGTTCAGCTTTTGTCCATAGAAAACAAAAATTTTGTATAGAGACGCGTACGCATCCGTTCAGCTTTCCGCGTATATTCAGCTTTCGCGGTAAATAGGCATAACATGAGGACAAATGTATTTTTATCATGCGAATGCTATAGATAGAGTTCAGCACTGTTCTGCTGCGTTCAGCGCTGTTCCGCCGCATTCAGTGCTGTTCTGCCGCGCTCAGGGCTGTACGGCACTGTACGTGGTCGCAACTTGTCGACAAGGACGTCCACGTTTAACGCCGAACGCAGCGGAACACCGCTGTATACGGATGGTTCCCGACTCCTTGTCGACAAGTTGTGACCTTCATAGTTCCTGCATAGATTTTATTTATTATTACGTAATCATTATGCACGCAAGGATTGAGAGAGTTCGGACGTGTTTTAAAGTAACTGTTTTATGTTTACGAAATAAAATTATGGACGAAGGGAAACTTATATTGCTAGAGCAAAAATATTCTTATTACCGTCTTCGCAGCATATTCAGCGCCGTACGCAGTAGATAGAAGCGTTTCAGCGGAGATAACACGCTATGACGGGTTTTCTCATTCTTACGACTCTGTACGCAGCTGATAGAAGCAAAACTGTATAAGTGTGACTAAAATCGTTGAGCAAAACGCGAATGGAGCTGAATAAGTGTGTGTAGTCCCTTAGGTGTTTACAATGTGTAAGTTCAACCTGTGTTGTTCTAACTAACTGATAAAATGAGAAGATAATGTCGAGCGACATTTTTATAAGTACATACATAAGGTGTAAGTTCAACCTTTGTTTGTTCTAACTGATAAAATGAGAAGAGAATGCCGGGCAACATTTTTTTAATGTACATACATTTTTAACTTATAAGTACTCGTTTCATTTTAGGTTATTATTTTATTCATTACTTAGATTTGTAATTTTATGTGTTTTTTAAAAACATTTATTATTATTCTTAGCGCGGGTGCACTAAGTATAATTCCTGAGTCGCGGTTGACTTTGCAAACATCCAACGGACACCAAGAACTCGGATCGATTATTCGTGGATCACACACAATACTCGACGTAATGGCAATAGCAAGAAGCAGCCACCACGCTATCCGTGTATTGAGTTGTTGATTGTAAACGTTATTATTAGCTTATATTTACGGCTTATCTTCAACTGCAGGGTTACAAAACGAATGTGACGCTATTTCTTATTTCATCTATACTAAATATTATAGACTAGCTTTTGCCCGCGGCTTCGCTCGCGATTTTGTAAAATGTCAATAAGAACGAACGCTCGCCGTTCGACACATCCGTCCGCATAAACAGTCAAAAAATTTATGAAAGACTGCGGCTTTTTTTTCTTTTTTTTTGTGATAGTTTTTGGCCAACTTTACGCGGACTGTGGGTGATCGCAGAAGGCTCCCAACCCGCGCGGCCGGAGACGCCGTCCTTATATAGGCTTGCGATCCGTGGTGTTACGCGCCACGCTAGTGCCGCGAACGGTTCAAGCCAAATTCGACCTTCGGCCCTACATTTACAGCGCAACGTTAGTGAACTGTGGGTGACAAACGTATTATTTGCGGTTGGTACAGTAACCGTGTCTAGGGATTGAACCGCAAAATTAAGTTTGTTTTTTATTGTATATACTTTTCCGGGATAAAAACTACCCAGTGTGGTGCCCAGGATATAAAAGTATAATAATACGAAGTTTCATCGCAATCGAACTGGTAGTTTTTGCGTGATGCTTGAACAAACAGACAAAAATTTTTTTAATAACATTTTTGGGTTCAGTTTCGATCTAGTAACACCCCCTGCTATTTATTTTTTTAATATTTTCAATATACAGAATTTACACTTCTACAGATGTATTATCTATAGATAGGCAAGTTGCTTGTTTATAAAGAATAAATTAAAAAAATACTGCACTGCACTGTGTATAGTAATATCTTGAGCAAATTAGGCTTGAACTCAATTAAAATAATTACAAACAGAGGAATCCAATCCACATTCAGGTCGACCCAACTATTCCTAAAAAATAACGTTAACGTTAAATAACGAACTCTGATTTATCAACATGCAATTTGCAGTATTCCGCTCTGATTAATTTGATTAATTAATATTATAGGATTTAATAGCTACGAAATTACATGTTTCATGCTACCAAGTTGACAAACACTGTTACGACTCGCCTGAGAGTAAGCGGTTATTGTAGCCGAATAACGGTTACGCAAAGTTAAAACATCAAACTCTTCTGACAACACTTCATTGAGAAGGCTACCCTGACAGTCACTTTACAGCAAAAACAAAACATAAGATTGTTTGGCTATGATCTTCTGTAAGATGGTAGTATTTCCCAACCTACTTCGTTTAGGCAACGACACTCTTGTGGCCTTAAAAGTAGCTCTCATTGTAAAATATTATTTAATGATTATTATTTATTACAATTTGCATCCTCACTTCTACAGAACACGATTTATTTAAATTTTTTTTAATATTAGTTAGGATGGCAATAAAAATAAATAATACTACGATGGATATTAACACATTGAACGCTATGCCGGTCATAAATGACCGCGCACAATACATTTTCTATTGTGCTATATTTGTTACATAACATTCTAATATAATCCTGTGTACATAAAAACATGACTATATCTGCCGACTCACTAAACAGTAGAGTAAAGAAAAATCTTACGTTGAATTCAATGCCTCAAATTTCAAAGCAATATAAATATTTTTATATTGACCCGCAATTATTTTTATTCACGGCAATTTTTAGCTAAGTACCTAATTCTCAATAGGGTCATTGTTTAAACGGCGTAATACCGTGAATAATAGGCATGAATGGCGAAGTTTGAAGGCAACATAAAACACGCAACCACAAGATTGTACGTTTATTCAATGCAATTGTTCTTATCACAATAATTATATTCGAATGTGTTAAAAGGGATTACATATAATGACCATCAAAAATACTAATTGCACAACAAATATTGCAACGCCTCAAATCACTGCATTCCGTCTCGGAAGGGTTAAGTTCCTTCTTAAACCCACCCAAAAATAGAAGCCCCGCGAAGCGGGACTCCGTCGACTTAGTTTGATCTCTTTAAATATATTTTGCTATGCAATTAGTATTTTTGGTAAGCATATTTTACTGTGCAATTATAATTTTTTTGCTGTGCAGTTAAATACTACCAGTATTATAATACCTTTTTAACTGCAAGTTTACGATAGCCTCTATGGCTACCTGTGCTGTTTCTTTAATATATACATATTGTCAAGGTTGTATTTCCGAAGAGATAGGCAGCTGATGTTTTATAACTGTCAGCTGTGAATCAGCTATGGATTTAGGTTCTACGTTATAGGACGTATTGCCGATTTATTTATTACTAGCGGTCGCCTAGTGGTCGAAATTCGACCATAATTGATTAAAATTTTAAGTTTGATAGTTACGGTTTAATTGTCTAGGACTATAATCACATTTAATTTCGATCTATACAGGTTAATTTACCTATATTTTCAAACAAATTATTATTTACTAAACTATACTCTTTAATTGACGATATCCTAAGCTTGCTACTTTGTTTTATTTTTTATTTATGACATATAAATACGTAAATATATTATAATATAAATAGTATAATTATATCATTCCAATCCGCCCAAAGTTTGCTTGTAAGATATTGCTGATATATGTCATTATATATTGATATAATGTAACCATAGCTACGAAGAATAGTAGATACTACATTAGCCGAACAATGCCGACATACTACGAACGCGATTCGACTACGTGTGTCAAATGCATGGTGTGTCAAATGCATGCATGGTGTGTGCGTGTAGTGTTTTTTCATTAATTTAATGTATTTCTAATGCATTTTTATATAAATATTAGGATTCGCCCATTCTTCTCCATATAAACTTTAACCGCAATTTTCGTAAAAAGGGGTTCAAAGTTTTTGCTTCACGTATTAATATATAGATATCTTTTAAATCAAACGATGTTGCCTAAGTCCTACCGTCTAAGTTTTCGAGATATAAAAGCATGCAGCTAAGTAGGCAACACTATAGCTAGACGTAAATTTAATAATATTGTAGCGTGATTCCTATACGAACAAAATTTTTATTCAAATTCTTATGGAATGTGTAATTGCAAATAGTTATTAAAAGTTGTAAACAACATTAATCGCGATAAAATTCCGTTTGAAGTAGTTGATTTCAACTCCATTCAAGACGTTTGATACATGTACATTTCTTGCAACATATACCTACATATGTGGAATAAATTTCGGGTATTTTTCATCAACGGGTACCACAGGAGCTTTACCATCAAATTCATTAAATATAAGATGTGTCGACTGTAAAAGAAGCAAATATCACATTGGCCCCAGTCAACACACTGTCTACTCAATAAGCCTAGAAACCCTATTTACCGCAAAACACAACACAAGGTTTTATGTAGGAAATATAATCGACTATCATTCCAGTTTGAAAAGTAAATCTGTAAAAATAAATATTATAAAGCTGAAGAGTTTGTTTGTTTGTTTGAACGCGCTAATCTCAGAAACTACTGGTTCGAACTGAAACATTATTTTTTAATTGGATAGCCTATTTATCGAGGAAGGTCATAGGCTATATAACATCACACTACGACCCACGGGGGAGGCGCAGTAATCATAAACGCGGGTGAAACCACGGGCACATCTAGTACTTATTATAATAATATCTATTAATCATATTATAATAATATAGAGATGATAATATATAATAATATGAGCCCTGCTTACAAACTATCTCACTGCTGGGCACAGAACTCTACTCAGTATGAGAATTGTTAGACAATTATCTACCCAATGACCCAGTGCGGGTTGGCTAACTTTATATATTTTTAACCGACTTCAAAAAATGAGGAGGTACTCAATTCGAATGTATTTTCTTTTTTTTATGTTTGTTACCTCATAACTTTCAACTGGGTGAACCGATTTTGATGATTCTTTTTTTATTTGAAAGCTGGTGCTACCCGTGTGGTCCCATTTAATTTTGATCAAGATTTGACCATTCGTTTTCCAGTTATCCTTAATAATGCGTATTTGGCTACATTGATGATGTTCTCATTTTTGGCAATGTTCACTAAAAACCGAGAAATAAATAAAACTTTAACATAAAAGAACGCCGACTTCAAATAAGAATATTCTAAAACTTAAAATGCACTAAAAAGTTAATAAATAATTGCATATTCTTGTGAATAATTAAATTATTGTTATTTTTGGAGTCGGTGTTAGCCGTCCGCGCCGCGTGCTGAGTCTGTGTGTAATTATGCATGCCAATGTTATGTTATGATTATAGTAAGACATCTCATATTTAATTAGTTTCAAACCTACCTTGGCTGACACCGACTCCATTAATAACAATAATTTAATTATTCACAAGAATATGCAATTATTTATTAACTTTTTAGTGCATTTTAAGTTTTGGAATATTCTTATTTGAAGTCGGTTTTCTTTTTGTTAAAATTTTATTTATTGAGTATATTATGGAGAACACTCAGGCATAAGTATTACGTCTAGAGATCGATAGTCTTATACATAAACAATTTATTACTATAAGCTTAATACGAAGGGTTGTTAAAATATTTAATATGTCTAATAAATGCATTGTACAAATACTTTATTCATTAATTTCCTGTAGACCTGTATTATATACATCATCGTTATTAGGCAAGCTACCATTCTTATGCATTATTGTCAATAATACTATTAAGACTGTTTACTTAAAACGACGTTATAACCTCCTCGTAAGGCTCTTTTATGAATATGGCCGTATATTTATAACAAACATTGTCTCATACCTGTGTTTCATTGCTTTGCAGTTGGTCGCGCGCCTGTTGTACCATGTCAGTACAGATCTTGCAGATGCTGTCGTTGTCTTCAGGGAATGTCATCTTGGACCATACGCGGGTCACACAATGATGGGTGGCCTTGCATTGTCGCCCAGTGCTACAAAATGAAAATATCATGTAATATTCACAAGTTTCGTATTAGGTAACTACATTGGTCAATTTTAATTGCCTTTTTTGCATAATTATTCTATAGCGACATACAATGTTACTTCCGGTTTCTGAATTGAAAATAAATTTAAAAAAGAGAAAACTCGACAGGCTGTCCTTAAATATTTTTTATCGAAGCGCTACTGCTATCAAGTATCAACTAAGCATTTACTTGCCTACTTACATTTTATTACAATTCAAGAAAACTTGATATAGAAACAAATAAAAATGTTTAAGTAGGTAATGCTTAAGTAAAGTTTGAATCTTTCTCAACACGTAATTCTAAATTCAGAAACCGGGGGGTAGTCTCAAGCCTACACATAGACATTTTGTTAGTTATGTTTTTTAGGTCTCATGTTATAGGAGGCGATTATATTATTGGCGTCTACTGGGAACAGTTCCATACTCCGTAATGCAACTGAGAAATAGAAAAACCCAAAACGCACGTAGCGCAGTTGCATTCTCTATGGCTGCGTCACTGAGTCTTTTGTATAAAAAGACTCAGTGACGCACCGGTAACTATAATATACTATGTTATGACATAAGTCAATAAATATGTGCGAATGTTTTAATTGGTCTATCATTTCAATTGATAAATATCATTTATTACAAAAGTACCATAATTATAAAAATTCTTAATATATTTAAAGAAAGCACATTATGTGCTAATTAATATGTAGCTATATAGCTACATATTAATTAGTCGATTTTAATTCCGAAAAAATATCGTTCAAATATTATTTAATGTTGTACAGTCTAGCTATGTCGCTGACTGTACGTAGAGATTGATTATGTGTAGAGATTTATTAGTCAGGTAGTTATGTCGCTGAATGTACCTACATTTTAAAGGGTAGTATTTAACTGCACAGCAAAAAAATACTAATTGCGCAGCAAAAAAAGCTAATTGATCAGCAACTCATGGCCAGCAAACTTTAAAGAGATCAAACTAAGTCGACGGAGTCCCGCTTCGCGGGGCTCCTATTTTTGGGTGGGTTTAAAAAAAAGAACCTAACATAACCTAACACTTCCGAGACGGAATGCAGTGATTTGAGGCGTATAGATGCTCGTTATGCTGTGCAATATTTGCTGACCAATTAGTATTTTTGCTGATCATTATATTTAATCCCCAGTTTAAATATGTGTAGTATGCCATCACTAGCAATTCAGCAGTACACTATTGTGTCACGTATATAAAAAACGCTGTAAGTGACAAATAGGCAAAATGAGTTGATTGCACACTTTTCTATGGTTTGCCACGCATCAAACGACATTAAAGCTGTTTTTAACGCCTTTTTGCGTTGTAATTTGATGTTATATGCCTATAATCTACCTACCTCAATAAATAGGCGATCAATCGGTCAGTAACTAAAATTATTATGTACTTGTTCGCGAGTCAACAATTCTACAATATTACCTACTTAGATTGATAAAGAATAATGGATCGCCATCTTGGGACTTAGTGGACGTTTCGCATGAATATGTTCAAACGATTTGCGGGAAATGATACTTTAAAAAAATAATATTTCCACAATGTCGATTAATTAAGAGTGCGAAACGACCTCGTCTGAAAATGAAGGTGTGCGTATCGATACCCGAAAATATTTTATTTTTTGAACATGTCGTTTTGCATGAATTATGCGATTACTAAGCCCCATCTTGGTAGCGTTAGGACTGGCCGCGTAGAGATCGACCCTTATTCAAATGTCCGAACATACAATAACGCTTTGAAACAAACTCACTCATATAATAGACAGAACTTTACAAAAGATGTGAAACCATTGTTCGTAAATAAAAGGGCTCACAACTTACATAAAACAATGGCTCAATTATATTACATAATAAGCCGTTACCGCCATACAAACCGCTACAATAATGTTTATGTTGGCAATACAGTCGATGTATTACCAACATAATAAACGGTTGCACTGGTTGCAGAGTATTTTATATAACGAGGTTGTATAACTAATCCAGTCTATTACAATGATACCGCCTTCTAGTGTTACATTGCTTGTCGAATAAATGAAAACACGTTTTTATTAAATTTGTTCGTTTTACGTGCGATTTAAGTTAGAGAAATGTGGGGGTAGTGTATATCACTCTGCTTAACCATGAAAAAATAAGGGTGTGATGCTATGGTCTGTCCAGTGTTGTTACTTAGGTATATAATTTCTTCTTTTTAATAAAGATTTGTATATAGTCAGTCAAATCTCATGTGCATCGTGGAACATTAATTGTACTTGGAATAAATGTCAAATATATCAAGCATGGTATGAAGAACAATTTTTGTCATACCTGACATAAATAATGTATTGTATGTTTTAGTTTATATTAAAAAATACAAAAAGATATGCAAGCGAAGTGAATTAGAAAAGGTAAAATAAATAGAAACTAAAAATTATTTCTTAAATTTTGCTGAAGTACCTATAGAATAAAAATTTAAATTCATATGCATTTCACTAAAGCCTAATGTCTAAGGTATCGAACTTACGATCGAGAGGTCAGAGGTTCAAGCCCCATCCATTACACTACCGACTTATACCTACCCACTTCCAACACAAATATTTACCTTAATGAAATTTAATGTAAGGGCGCTTTCAAATTTGCCGCAATGTACAGCGCCGTTACAGTGCTGCGGCCACGCTGCTTTGTAAATCCATATAAATAAAAACGCGCGACTGGAGCGCTGCACCCGCTCTACTGCCGCGCATTAGTTCATCGATAGACTATTGACGGCTGCGTGGCGGCAGCGTTGCAGTCTCGCTGCCGCCGCGCGGCAAATTTGAAAGCGCCCTTAGGCCCGGCGCTCATTATCGGCATCGGCACGGCTGAGGATTTTAGGTGATAAAAAGCATTATACATTAACTTTATGGCAATAAAGTAGAAATTTCCATGATATATGATCGTAGTAACATAAATACCGCTTCGGTATGCTTGAGGCTACTGCATCGGCAGCTTTGAGGATACTTCGGGATACTTCGGGATCCTTCGGTACGCCGTCGCCCGCCGCGCCGCCGCCGTCGGCGCCGAGGCAACACTCGGGGCTTGCAAGCTTGAGGACGGTGCGGCATGCTTAAGGACGCCTCGTCATCCCTAAGAACGTTGCAGCATGCCAAGGCATAGTTTCCGACAGTGTGCGCTCGCATGTAGGGATGCCGAAGGATCCCTTTCCTTGCCGATGCCGATAATGGGCGCCGGGCCTTAGAACGGGCGATGTAAAGAATTAATAAGGTTTAGTTTCTTACCTGAAGTTGCTGCACCAGTAAGACGGGCCCCAAGTGCATCGTGACGCACCCAAGAGTTGCTGTGGATTAGACGGGGCCCCCAACAACTTACCTATAACAAAATAAGAGTTCAGGTAGATGTCATAACCTTTTTATATATAACAAGCTATCCCTCGGAGTCAGTACGGGATGAAAGGTACCCTCTATCCTTTTCTATATCCCTGACAATGAGTAGATATGCAAAATTTCATGATGATCGGTCAAGAAGTTAAGGCGTGAAAGCGTAGCATACAAACAAATTCACATTCGCATTTATAAAATATAAGCTGTGACTAGTTTCTGCCTGCGACATTGCGTAAATCCCGTTGGAACACATACCGGGATAAAGGGTAACCTATGTCCTACCCCAGGATACAATCTATCTTCATGCCAAATTACATTAAGATCCGTTTAGCCGTTTAGTCGTGGTAAGGTGCCAAACATACAGAGTTACTTAAGCTTTTATGATATTCGTAAGGATGTCATCCATCCATTTTTTATCGCTTGTAGTGACAGGTGAGTCTGTGGGCCATTCGCTACAGACTTGATAACGTTTTTACATCATCACTTGCTCATCAATACAATGGTTGATCATTTGCAATACCTATTGGTCATTAAGTGACGTCACGGATGGCGTAGTAGTAGGTAAAGTAATCGCAATGTCACTGCGCCGAGTGTTATTGATTTAGATCCGCAGGACAACAATTTGTGACATCCGAGTCATTCCGAGTCTGGATGTTCTGTCTCTGTTTGGCTGTTTGTGAAGTCCTTCGAGACACAGAATTTTTTTAAATTGTTAGAAAGTGATATATTTATTTTCTTATATATCCAACATAGCTTAAAACCAACACATTTTCGTATACATTATTCGATATAAACACAGAGCTAAGACTCTTCATCTCCCATTTGAATATTTGTAAGTCGTGTATGTAAGGATAGATAAAATCAACATGTTGTTATTTACTTGAAAATAGCTAACGACCTCTAGTTGCTGCGTCTCTTTTACACCTACGCGAGTGAAGAGAGAGCGATAATTTCAAGGTCACTGCCAGCCATGCTAACTGCCGAACGTAAATATCGGTGAAACCAAAGCAAAACCGCTGTTTAGAATATCAGTGCTCTTTAAATATAGTTTCAAGAAGTTACCATTAGCAATTGCCCACGGCCCACTGTGGGCTGAAAATCGACCTCCATAGACATAGAAATGAAAGTTGCTAGATGTTCGTTTTGTTGACGGATATGGCTTCTATTAGCTATTATACACATAACAATGTCATCTGAGCTAACTCCGCACAAAAATGAATTTATTATAAGGTTTTTTCGAAAAAAATGTATGGAGCTAGCATGAAAAATCTGAATATCTCTGAACTTGCAAGGAAAACCGTAATATCCTCAGAGATGGTTATAGGACTAATTATTTGTGATTTTTTGACATACTTCATATAACGGTACCTGCTGCAGAATTTTTTTTAAAAATCATCGAATTTTTTATTAATTTTTTTTAACATTAAACGATTTGTTTTGGTGTATAAGTAAAGAAACAACACGTTATATGCATATAATACTAAATCTTCGCCAGTTATTTGTTAAAATATCAAGAAAATTATTTTTGCCTAACATAGTATATATGTTTTAAAACAGTTAATTGGATACCATTACTGAACTTTGCATACAGGTAAACTACTGAATAATAAATTAGCCTTCTAATGAGTTCTGAATAAGAGATTAAGTGATTTGTAATGTCGCACAATGGTAACTACGGATTACACTAATTAAAATCTTACAGGTAAGTACATAAGTAACTTAAATAGTTAATTAGACATGTTACGAGTTCTAAGAAATATTTTCGACAACTGTCTAATGAGGTCGTTAACTAATGTTGGACTGAAATATAAAAGGGTTAACATTTTGCATCATAATTTAGTTTATTCTAAGCTTTGTTACCCCTAACATATCACTGTGAAATTTTATAATGGAAAGTTTAAATACCAATTTAGACCTTTCGTTCTTCTAAAATGTTAGAGTACTTCATTTGATCATGAGGTATTGTTTAGTGAAGTTATATCCCGCCTAGACGTTTGTCTTTCCGTTGAAGATCAAGTGACTCTAAAAGAATTTTGTCAGAGATTTGTACGAGCTGCATCACAAAGGTGGCAAAAATCTCACCGAATTCTTGATACTTTTAGAAAACAATACGAAATTTGGCTGCAAGCAACTATCGATTGGCCAAGTTGTATAAATTTAGTCGCTCAAGAACCAACTGTTGCTGAGGGATCAAGATCAATCTCTCCAGAACCCTCAACATCATACTCTGTTGGTACAATGACAAAGAGGTCACGAAAACCATTCGAAGATCTGGGAAGCAAACAGAAGAAGAGAAAATCTGATGAGCATAAAACTGACAATCCCAGTGAATTGGCACATACAGCAGCAGCGCGTTTTAAGGAAGAAGGTTGTGAGGATATCGCATCTGTAATCGAATATATGCTGAAACATCCTGAAGCAGCCTCTAAAATTAAGGAAACGCTTAAGCAACTGGTTAAAACTATCTTATTTACACCAGAAAAAGCACTTGGATTACTCCTTTCATTAAAATTATCAAAGTGGCAATACATCATTTTACGAGAGTCAGCTATTCGGGAAGGTAGAAAGGATATTTATCCATCCTACTATAAAGTGCAACAAACCAAGCTGGCATGCTATCCTCCGAAGCAATCAGTGTTAGTGACCGATTCATCGGCAAGAATAACCCTTCAAGCTTTACTCGACATTACGGTCAAAAGAATCCTCCAAAGTTTTCCTAACGATGATGTGCAAAATAAGGATTTAAAATTGATACCTAAATGGGGTTTCGATGGTGCGTCAAACCAAAGCCGATACAAGCAGAAAATGGATAGCGATCAAGACGATTCAAGTATTTTCATGACTTCCTTGGTGCCACTAAAACTGACTGATGGAGACAATACTTTGTGGATGAACCCACAACCATGCTCAGCAATGTATTGTCGTCCAGTTCAATTTACTTTTGTGAAGGAAAGCGAAGCAGTAGTCATCGAACACAAACGACAAATGGATGAAGAAATTAAGGCTCTCATTCCTACAGAGTGCAATAATAGAAACAGGGTGAATCATCACCTAATGATGACAATGATCGATGGTAAAGTCTGCACGTATTTGTCTCAAGCCAGATCAAGTTCATCATGCTATTTGTGTTTGGCAAAACCGACAGAAATGAACCGTTTGGGTGTAGTAACAGCAAAGACCGTATCTTCTGACATATACGAGTTTGGATTGTCATCTCTACACGCCCGTATAAATTGTGTGGAATGTTTACTACATATTTCGTATAGACTAGATTTTAAAGAGTGGGCTGCGAGAGGTAACGAGCACAAAGAAATGCTAAGTAAGAGAAAAAAGATTATTCAAGACAAATTTAAAGACGAATTAAATCTATTGATTGACATTGTTAAACAAGGTTCCGGAACTACTAATGACGGCAACACTGCAAGAAAGTTTTTCAAATTTCCCCATAAAACTGCAGCCATTACTGGGTTGGACGAAGAACTAATAAGAAGATTTGCTGTGATTTTACAGGCAATAACTTCCGGGGAAAAAGTAGATATAATTAAATTTAAAGATTATGCCTTCAAAACAGCAGAGAGGTACGTGGAATTATATGACTGGTACTATATGTCATCAACCGTCCACAAATTACTTATACACGGGGCAGACATAATCGAGAAGAATGATGTTGTACCCATAGGAAGTCTCTCGGAAGAAGCATCCGAGTCTCGCAATAAAGATTTTAGGAGGTTTCGGGAACATCATTCGCAGAAAAAGAGCAGGCAAGATTCGAATCATGATATCCTTAATATGTTAGTTGTTTCTTCGGATCCTTTTATAAATGTACAAAGGCCCAAGTTAGATGCCAAGAAAAAGGAGGATTTATTTCCTGAAACCCTCAATTTAATTCAGTTTCAAGAAACTGACTTTGAGTTTGTAGGCAATCTAGATTCTAATTCAGAAATCGACGAGAGTGATAAGGAAAACTAGAAACTTTTTGTGCTTTTAATTATAATTCTATTCAATGTAATTTTTTCATGATCTTTCGTTATTTAGCTTTGGTACGTAACTATGTTTAGCAATTGATTTATTTTTAAATATTTTATATTACTATTCTTGTACCTATTTATATTTTTGCATACTTTTGTACCTATGTTTTGTTTTATATAAATTTTATCAACTATTAAAAAATACCTTTTTAATTTATTTTTCTTTTTATTTAATGCCTATTATTAGCGTTAATAAAATAACTAACTTATCGATTGATCTTTACTTTGACATTAGTAGAATTTAATGATTTAAAAAAATACCTTCATTTAGACATAATAATAAAATAATTAGACAGTTGTCGAAAATATTTCTTAGAACTCGTAACATGTCTAATTAACTAATTAGTTTACTTATGTACTTACCTGTAAGAATTTAATTAGTGTAATCCGTAGTTACCATTGTGCGATATTGCAAATCACTTAATCTCTTATTCAGAACTCATTAGAAGGCTAATTTATTATTCAATAGTTTACCTGTATGCAAAGTTTAGTAATGGTATCCAATTACCTGTTTTAAAACATATATACTATGTAAGGCAAAAATAATTTTCTTGATATTTTAACAAATAACTGGCGAAGATTTAGTATTATATGCATATAACGTGTTGTTTCTTTACTTTTACAATAAAACAAATCGTTTAATGTTTAAAAAAAATAATTAAAAATTAGATGTTTTTTAAAAAAAAATCTGCAGCAGGTACCGTTATATGAAGTATGTCAAAAAATCACAAATAATTAGTCCTATAACCATCTCTGAGGATATTACGGTTTTCCTTACAAGTTCAGAGATATTCAGATTTTTCATGCTAACTCTATACATTTTTTTCGAAAAAACCTTATAATAAATTCATTTCTGTGCGGAGTTAGCTCAGACGACATTGTTATGTGTATAATAGCTAATAGAAGCCATATCTGTCAACAAAACGAACATCTAGCAACTTTCATTTCTATGTCTATGGAGGTCGATTTTCAGCCCACAGTGGGCCCGGCAGATAGTACCTACATCCTAACTATTATTATAAATGAGAATGTGAGTCTGTTTGTTTGTTACACTTTCACGCTTTAACTACTTGACCGATCATTATTAAATTTCGCAAAGACGTTGTCAGAGGTACTGAAAGAAAATACGGTACCTTGTATCCAAAAAAGCATAGTTCCCGAAGGATAGCAGTTTATTGATAAAATTTATATTCTATTCATCTAGTCATTTATACATTGAAAGGACTACTTACTTCTAATCCTATACATACATAATTCAATTACTTGTTTTGAAAGACATATCGCTCACTAGAATCTAAACCTTGTATCGCAAACCGCTACGTTATCCGTGTAGTAAAAACTACCAACACATTCAAACAACGGAAAGAACGAACACTCAGTCGAAACAACTATTTCTAGATCACAATCGAATCGAATCAATAACAACAGCATAGCGGCTGACTGACCCCCAGAACTATTACATCATCTGTGCAGTAATATCCCACAGCCTGCACGTAAATGATTGGAATCATCACTGAAGTGTATCATAATTTACAACATCACTGTAGGTCTGGAATATCGCCAATATTTAGGTAAACCATAAATATAATCTTACTTAGATCACACGAATAGATAAAGTACTAAGAAGAGTGAGCTCACACATTTACTTGGTAGAGGCCGATAGTATAGATTATTCAATATGAGTAAGAGTGATGATACTACATATATTAATGACTAGATGTTTCTGCGGTTTCACCCGCGTTTATCATTACTGCGCCGCCCTCGTGGGTCGTAGCGTGATGTTATATAGCCTTAGCCTTCCTCGATAAATAGGCTATCCAACACTAAAATAATTTCAATTCCAACCAGTAGTTCCTGAGATTAGCGTGTTCAACCAAACAAACAAACAAACACTTCAGCTTTTTAGTATTAGTATAGATTCAGATGTCATGTTGGCATTGTGTGTCATAACAATTTTATGTCTAGAAAGGTAGGTAACCATATTTAAATGTTATAGGGCGTATCTCGTAGACGGAGAAAACTATAGACAAATTGATAGCATCTGTTTCATTCACACAAGAGTAAGAAGGAGTTATGAATTTGACGTGTATAGAAACGAGACAGCCTGAGAATATTTTCTGTCTCGCGTTGCGTGCCGGTTTTTTCAAGGTCAGCACAGTACTGTGCTAAACAAATTTGACAGTTGAGAGTCGCTTGCTTACGTTTTAGCGTTAATTTTTGTTTAATTTCAATAAAAGTGCACAATTATTGTGAAAATTACATAAAGAAACACTCAGTGAACTGGTTATTCATATATATTAAAGACAATATGGTTCGTTGTAGTGTATTAGGATGTAAAAGTGATAGTGAAACGAAAACACCAAAATTGTCCTTCCACTCGTAAGTATAACAAGTTTATGCCAATTTTAGCTTATTAATGTTTTAATTCATTGTGTCTTACACACATAGATTCACGTCAAGTACAAAATAATCGATTTAGTAGACAAAATATGAAATCAAATCATTCATAACCTCAAATTTCAGTGTTGCCGCATTCTAGTTGTTTATTCTCCCACAATTGTTGTGGGGGTTATATTTGATTATGATGCCTAGTATTGCGTGAGCCATCAATTTCAAATCACATTTAGATAATGTTATGAATTAATTATAATTACATAAAGCGATTAATTAAACTAAAATATCTATTACTTTGCAGTTTTCCATATGATGACAAAGTTTTAACTTTTTTAAATAAAATGTTTAAATGTTTTAAAATAATAATAAACAAAGTTTTTATATAGTTTGTGTATTACTTATTGACCGTAATCCTACAACCTAACATAGTAAATTAAGTAGAGAGTAACGTACATGGGTGGCAACACTTCTTTATGAATCGTTCTATCTCATGTGGCCACGCGCACTATTCGTCTATAGTTTTCTCCGTCTACGGCGCATCTTTAATTTAAATATTTGCGATACCGTATCATAAATTATTATTAGGTTAAAAGAAACGGGTAATTAAAATTTGAACGATTTGTGATAATCACTGTGGTCTTTCGTGATAATACTCCTCACAAAGTATTATTTTATTATTATCGCTTGACGGCACAAGTAAACTTGTTAATATGTCAATATAACCATATCTAGAAACAATGAAAAAAGATTGTATTGCCAGCGACCAAACATTGAGGAAGATTTTTTTCTGTACTGTGAATTTCAAACGTATATTACTAATTGTAAGGTTAAAATTCAAATATTATATAATATGTCAATTAGCTGCCATTCTATATTAGGATTGTAACAATTAGGATGTGGTCAATACGATAAATAATAGTAAATTAAGTTAATTAGTTTACTTTAATGGTGACTCAACACGACCAGATGTGCATAACATGGTTATTTATATAATACTGTATGTGTTACTTTGAGTCAAAGAATCCGTAATGTTATTGTATTGTACCATAACCGCGTTTATATTGTGTAAACTTCGTTTAAACTAAGTCTTGGCATACAATGATAACCTATGGAGACCGTTGGATTGTCATGCGGAGTCTCGAGTTCGATTCCAAGGCATGCACCTGTGACTTTTCGAAGTTACGTGTATATTAATTAGTTAACTATCGCGGTATATAACGGTGAAGGAAAACATTGTGAGAAAACCTGTCAAAACCAGTCTAAACTCTGCCATTCCGCACTAGGACAGCGTGGTAGACTTAGCGCTTACTCAAACATTTCCAACTTCTTACAGCATTCCACTTTAAATACAAAACATGAGTATGGGAATTTTACGTGGCAATGTGTAAATATTATGAAATTAACTCTATCACACGTAAACCATTCAATAGAATTCTCTCTCTAATATAAAAATACAATTTCAGCACTAATCATCAAGAACTGTATTGCGTAACAGTTTAAAAACATACAATTAACGGAAAAAATTACAGCAAAACATCAGACTCGGAAGAACTATTTGTAGATCAAACAAGGAACTGTCCCGCGTGGGTTTTGAACCCATAATACTAAGCGTAATTAACTAATTAGGACTAATTTGCAACATTGAAAGTGGAGTCCATTCCAAACACGTAATAATTTTGTAGTATTTCTAGTATGCTTTTCTGATTATATGTATGTATGTCCTCCAGACCGAATTTCTGTCTCGGCGGCCTGTCTTAACGGAGACTGGCCATCTGCGCAGGAGATATTATAGTGCACAAGTGTGTGCGCAAACACAAGTGCACTCTCTGTTCCTTAACTCTCATGATCCGATGGGACGGTAATCCGACACGACCGGAGAGATGAGGCGCAGGACCAACGGCTTTACGTGCTTTCCGAGGCACGGGGGTGTCGTCTAACACCGCCAACTTCCTAACTCCAGGCTGCTATTGAGATTTCTTAACAGAAAACCCAATAACTTTTTGAGGGCCCGACCCGGGATTCGAACCCGAGACCTCATGCACAGCAGTCGCATTCACTACCGCTGCGCCACGTCTTATTTTGACAAATTTAGTGTAACGCGATCATTGTTGCAGAACATAGGAAAACACCTGCGGAATGTCTGCCTACGAAAACATTGCGAATTCGCTAGTTAATATTATACCTAGGTAATGATTATATTTAGAAAAGTTACTAGGATATATTCATCATTAAACTTTGGCACCCGAAGTCATCTCAATAAAAAGAGTCGATATAAATTATATAATATAATCGATAACTCGAGGAATAAGTTTATTAACAGTATAAAAAAAGTTAAAAAAACATTAACTCTACGCACTAGCAGCAGCCGCTAGTCGCTGTCCCAGCAGCAGTTGGGGTGCATTAACTGTTTACTGCTATAGTTACTAATCTCAGATTAATTAATAATTCTGTCCTACTAATATCATAAATATGAAAGTTTGTGAGGATGGATGGATTGGTGGATAGATGGATGGATGGAGTTGTAGATGGAGTTGTGGATGGATGGATGAAGTTGTGGATGGATGGATGAGTTGTGGATGGATGGATGGAGTTGTGGATGGATGGATGGCGTTGTGGATGGATGGATGGCGTTGTGGATGGATGGATGGTTGTTATTCATTCGCTCAAAAACTACTGAACGGATTTTGATTAAACTTTACAGTATTCTTGTTTGTACATCAGAATAACATATATGCTACTAAAATCTTAACATAAATCTACATTAACACGAGCGAAGCCGCAGGAAAAATCTAGTTATACGTACTTGTAAATAATAATAAATTATTGTTTAATATAGAATGTGTTTACTTTATTTTAACCGGGAATGCCAATGATGAATTGTTATATCGATCACGCAGTCCTAAGGAATACTAAGGATATAGGTAAATGTAACGTCCATAACTGGTCAGACGTGTGTATCTTGAGTAGTGTCATTTTGCCACATACTGTCGACTAACCGAGGGTTGCATTGGCTAAATAATAACCTAACTGTCAAAATTACTAATCAAATGATCCAATGACCAGTCGTTAGAAAAAAAAATGACGTTGATAGAAGATGAAAATACCACACGAAAATACAAGATGTTTTTTTTTATATTTTCCAGTGACTTCAGTTTTCTTTATCTTTGCATTGAAAGAAACAATGTAACTATTGTTGCCCTGCCCATAGTACATTATTAAACATCTGTTTAAAATATTATTTGAATATCAATATCTAAAATATTGTTAACTCGATATATAATAGTTATTCAAATTACTCACCCTTGACTGGCAGTACCTTCTGTAAAAGAAAAAAAAGGTTATAGCGTATCTTTATATACACATGAGTCCTATTATAATACTTCACAATAAAGAAGGCTGGTTATGTTAAAACAAAGTAAGGGCATAGACCAGACTTGTTTGCAATTTCTAAAATGGCCGTCTAGTCCTAGGACATGCCGATTTAAAACATAGCATATCATGAAATATTCGATTCGATTACATGGTCAAAATATTCGACTGTGAATTTGTTCGAATGTAGTCGATCATAATGTGTTAGCAATGTCAAAACTAATATATTATGTATCTCCATAATAGTTAGGTTAAAACATGGTACAAGAATATAAAAAGGGTCGGCAAATTATCCGCGGGATACGATAAGATTTGAGATGGATTAAAGGAATTAGAAAACTCAGTGTTAAAAAAATACCAATATCACCAAATTATGTTTCGAATATACGATTATAATACGAATTTCGAATCACATTCGACAAATAACGAACAATTTTCTATTCACTCTTTTCCACATAACGACCGCGCATCGCTACTACAACCAACCTGTATTGGCCTTTAGCTAGGTTACCATGGCAACAGTTACGATATTCAGGAATATGAAACAATTTTATAATAGGGTAGTTGATTACCCAAACCCAAAAATACATAAAATAAATTAAATCTACTCAATAATAAATAAGATACAAGCGTTTCAAATCTGGTAGTAGCAGTAATTGTCAAACGGAAAAAAAGATGCACGATACAAACTATGACGTAACCGCTATTTAACCGCAGCTGTACGAAGGAGATAGCGAGATATCCCCACTACGACTCCACGTTTTCTTATATCCAAATTTAAAATATTTATTACTTTTTTAATTTGCAACCAATTTTGATACTGTTTTTACAAAAACAATCTTTTGATTGTGTAAAATAATGTACACATTTAAACATAGGCCAACTACCCTATTACAGCACAAAGATACCTTAAGAATAAAACTTACCCTGCCCATCAAGATATCTTCAATATTGTTATTGTTGCACATCTGTATAAGGACGCACATGGTTTCAGGCGTGGTCTCCGACTGCAATACATGGTAGATGTACTGGTGGAGGTTTCGTGTGTTTTCGGAGCAGATCCCTGCGATCTCGGGATGCTGGATGTCTTCGCACTCCGACGCGATGCGCGAGGCAAGGTAATCCTGTTTAATAAACACATTGTTTAACCTTTCAATTGTTTGCCAGACAATGACTTGCTCGACTGATAATCATGATATTTTGCATACACGTTGTCAGAGGTACAGGAATGAACATGATTACTTTTCATTCAGGAAAAAGTACTGTTCCCGAGGGACAATTTATTTACAAAATGTACATTATCGCGATCGAAGACACAGGCTAAATCTGATGTTAATTATGACAGTAATAGAACATGTTTTAGTCGTTCTGGAGAAAGACCAGATCAAGAGTATCTCAAATGTACATGAAGAGTGAATGAAGCAAGAACCACATCTACGTCAGGACTGTAGCAAGGCCGCAGTTTCTATGTATCCTAGAAAACACGTGTTAATCTTATTTACTCATTAGACTCTGTTTTTATCTTATCTTATGTGGGTGCCAGTCAGTGCAGACACTCTCCCAATAACGACTGCCATAGATGTTCATGGCAGCCGGGACCGACGGCTTAACGTGCTTTCCGAGGCACGGAGCAAGCGATAATTGTCAATCAATACGCACATAATTTCGAAAAGTCATATAACTTCCGAAAGTCAGAGGTGCGCGACGTGGGTTCGAACCCGAGACCCTCTGCATTGCAGTCTGTTGGTCTCCCCACTGAGCTATCGCTGCTCTAGACTCTGTTTACTGTTTTATAATGTTATATAATAATTATAATTTAATAGCCGGCATCAAAACTAATAAAAAAGCATTGTGTATGAAACAAAAGGCCAAGCGAGATTAAAGTAGGACATGCTGTATGCTGTGTTCGTCTTATCATATGCGGTAGTAATCAAGAACTTGGATTCGATTTCTAAGTCACACTAAATGTTAATAACCTACCAGATATAAAACTCTCACTATAAGATAAAATTTTTGCCTATTGTTGTTATAGAATTAAAACAAAGGCTTCAACAGTTTAAAGGTTTAGTTCATTGTTCTTTCTTATATAAACTAGCGATCCAACAAACGTTGTCCTGCCCGAATATTGGCATGCAACTTAATCGCAGCACCACCTATCGGGTCCTATTATCAATAAAAACCATTTAAACACACACAAAAACTTTCATCAAAATCGATTCAGCCGTTTAGGAGTTCAGTGACGTACACATAAAGACATTAAAGATACCCACCTCATTAATAAGTTCCCGAATATCCTTCAACTGTCTGAAGAACCGTACGAACTTGGTGGCCATTCCATTGGGGGCGACGGTGTCATTGCGCTTGTCCCAAAGCGTTGCTATGCAGTGCCCCACGGCCCCGCACTCCGACCCTTGCCTGTGTGAATCAGACTCATCAGATGTGACTCACGTCAATAAGGAAGTACCGACCGTTGTAAATGCAAATATTTATATGTACTCATAGGATGTTTCCGATGAACAATTTTAGGTATGGGGGTAAAAACCCTTGGTCATTAACTTCATTTTAAAATAGGTAATTAATTTGTCTATAATTATGTTTTTTGCAAACTGTGTTACCAGTCTAGCTAGTCTTCAAAATAACTGCACGAATTGAGTATTGGCTGTAGTGGTCATCTCGCCACTATCATTACGCCGAGTGTTATGAATTCGGGACAAAAATGTATGTGCTCCATGAATAGTAGTTCCGAGTCTGGATATACTTCGTGTCTGTCAAATGTTTGTAAGATCAACAGCGACACAGGCATTATTCCCTAGTGCGGGAGTTGTTTTCTAAGAAACGTAAACTTAAATATGTCTTTTGCAAACTGATGAACTCTAATCTAAGTATGAGTACACGGACTGCGTAGTGATCTTGGCAACGTTGAGTATCGTGTATTCGGTTTCCACACGTGACAAAAATTTGTGTGAGTCACATATAATTGTGCCGAGCCTGGGCGTTTTGTGTCCGTTGTTTGAATGTTTTTGAAGACACCCGCGGCAAAGAAATTTGCCTAGTACTTTTTAGGATAACGTACCTCAAAAGGAAAAAACGGAACCTTTATAGGATCACTTTGTTGTCCGTCTGTCTGTCTGTCAAGACGCTTTTTCTCGGGAACGCATAGAGGTATCAAGTTGAAATAAATGTTATAAAATAAATGATATGTGTTAATATAAAATAAAGGATTACTGAAACGATAGAGACCTTTGTCTTAAATTTATGCTCCTCCAGCTTTCCACATTGTAACGTTATGGATTTCATTTAGCAATAAAAATACCATAACTTTTACTTATATACCTACAGGTTTGTACGGAACCCTCGGTGCGCGAGTCCGACTCGCACTTGGCCGGTTTTTGAGTGTAGGTGTACTTAATCGTTAATTGTATGTTCATAAATTCTCTAGCGACACAGAGCTCAATAACAAGCGCAGAAGTTGCTGATATTTTTATCTTAGTGTTAATTTACAATTAATAAATAAAATGATTAACCTAGTACAGTGATATTTGGGTCAATAAGATTAACATAATTGCTTAGATAAGTAATTTTGGTGTCAACATATGAAGATGTTGCACTAAGTACTTTCATCATCTATCAATATAATTACGACAAACCAATTTAGTATGTCATGAGTGTCATGACTGCCCACTGCAACTACGTCGAGTGTTGTGGGTTCGATCCCGGACAAGACAAAGATTTGTGTGGTCCACAAATAGCTTGTTTGAGGCTGGCAGTTTCTCGTTTCCGTTGTTTAAATTTAAATGTTTGCAATAACAACACTAAGAGTGACAGCAGTGGCAAGAAATCCAGTTGCCCACTTCACCATACATTCAGTCCAAGTAGTTATTTATTCTAACTAAACATTCAAAACTTACTTTATGCTATTACACCATGCTGAAGGTCCTTTGTGGCATTCTTTCGGTACTGCCAAAGACAAACCTAAGAACAAAACAAACCGGGGTCAGAAACAATATGAAATTATGAACAAACTTATCATCACAATTACAAATAATAAAAGAGCAAACAACTTGAGCGGGGCACACAGTGTTTATCAATGCAAATGGAACCATACTCAAGTGAACGTTTAGATAAGAGTGAACAAGTAAATAGAAACTATTAGTCTTTGTTTCTACTACTTTATGCTAATGATTAAGATATTAATGTTTGCATATATTTCTTTAAACAAATTAAGTATATATTACTTAGATAGTTAGTAAAGTAATACAATAGTATATGGTGGTAAATAATTATTTTTTTTGGTGGTCTGTTTACCATAGCCGCACAAAAGTATCCAAATTGCTACTGAATGTATAAGGAATTATATATATTAAAATAACCTTTTTATATTTGTATAAACATGAGACAATGTTAAGAGAATTATTATATATACTACTTTCAATGTTTTAAATATTGTCAGTAATAATGTTTCATCATTTTATATACTTAGCTAATCATCCTACTATTATAATGACCTCACAATTGTAACATTCTGCAGACATGACTTCTACGTCTTATAAACATTTATAAAATAATAAGCAATGTTTATAGGTCTTTCTGAAAGTTAAATTTAGCAGACAATTATTATAAAATTATTATTTACTCTATTCAAAATATGTGAACTAAGATCTTTTATGCTATCACCACAATAATTATGGAAACTAAACATATTAATTTATAATATGGATATAATAATGGATGCCGAAATCTAGATATTATGCTTCTTCATTGGTAATCTGTTAATTGTCAGAATGGCAAACATAATTAAAAACCTATTGTGTCTGGCCGCTGGTGTGCTGCTGTGACTCAATAGGTTAATATCGTTAGGCTAGTGATTTGAATGACTAAATAAAGAACATGCACAGCATTACTACTACTACAATAAATGAAAGAACAAGTAAAACTCTGTATTCTATGAATGCAGTATTATATATATATATATATATATCACATTCATTTGATAACAAGATACTATTCAAAAGATTTGAATAACGATTCCTGATTCAATATCAACCAAACTTTAGTGCCTCACTAATATTTTATGATGAGGGTAATATTACATTTTATTTATTTATTTGCTAATAAGAATAAATGTAATTATAGTTATAATGGGGATTTAAACTGCAGTAATCAGCCAGTGGCCAGTCAGTTGTTATTCAATGATGTCTGGAATACCAGCAATTGGCAGATTATTATGCAATAATATTCAATCATTCTCCTAATATGTAATTATTATTTATTGTAATATGAGTACATATAAAAGATATCTTTGCTACTGTGGAAAACAGGAAATATGATCCTAAACACAGTTATACAACTGGGCATGATTCATTAGCTACTGACAACAGGTTTCATTGGCATTTAAAGTTTGTTGTCAGAAAGTCTATACCCGATCTTATCAAAAATTATTATTAATAATGTAAGAACTAGGTATGTAATAAATATAATTTTTGTAATTAACAAAACCAATTTCATTAAATTATGATAAAGAATTTATTAAGTTATTATTTTGTGAAAGTAGTTGTCTTATCACTTTCAAGCGACACTAATAATATGAAGTAAATATAGAAATAAAGTTTTTGTGTTTGTACCAATAGCAATTATTAAAACATGAAATGCAATGGGAACAAATTCTATCAATGAATAAAAATTTGTAATGAGTTCGCGTTCTAGTCTCGTAACAGCAATGAAATCACTAACGCGAAATACGTGTAATTGCGTTTGAAAACAATAGAGGGTAATTACAGAATCCTATTCGCCTCCATACTAAAAACTAAGAAAACGTGCAAATCATAACATCATGGATCCGATTTAACTTCGTGGTGGATTAAATGAATGGCATATTACAAGGACAACAATAATTAAGACAAACATAAAAAAATATTATTGTATACTTACTCGTGCAACAAACGAGTGCGATTAGACAAACAACATACGTGTTTGTCATTTTGAAATTCTTCACTTTATAATGCGTTCTCCAGTTTAGTGCTCTGCGGACGAAATACTAATACATAAAGTTAAATTTCACTTTGTTTGGAAGTTATTGCGTATCGATTAAGAATAACAATTATTATTGTCAAGTCACCCAAAACGACTCACGGACGAGTGAACTGTTCTGTAGTTTATTATCTATGGAGTGACGACACTGACGACCGATCGCAGACCGCAAACAAAGCCGTTAAACTGACAGGTAGTGCTTCGCACAGTGCCATAATAAAATAACCGGTAAAACCGAAAATACGTCTCTTTTTAAATAAAACTTATTTAAATTAGATAATAACACATGCTGCATTAGTTCGTGTTTTAATGATGAGGTAAAAATATGATTCGGAATAAATTATTATATTATTAATAGATAAAGCAATAATAGGTATAATTTTATCGTTTCATTCATAAACCGATTTTAATATTGAAAGCGCAACTTTTTGTTGACGGAGCATCACTTTTAAATATTGTTGCACCATCTATTGTCAAAAATATAAACTACGTGTAAAGTTGTAGTTAATAATAGTACTTGCTACTCAACAACAGATGGCACTATCAATATATTACTATCCATTCGACCATAGATGACGTTGTTAGATACTAAAAAGTAAAAATATGTTTACGTATTTCAAGTTCATTGAGTTTAACAGAATAAATACGAGATAAATAATAAATAATTCTGTATTATTTGGCCAAGTAGGTACTTTTACTGAGTCAACTAGTCAGACAGTTTCGTAACGCTTGTACCTACTAACTAATTAGATACTTATTAATAAAATTTATTGTTTTGTTAAGAACAATTGGGGCAGGGTCACTATTCGTTCACGTTGATTAACCTACTGACTACTTTTTAATAGGTATTTAAGTAAATAAATACAGAATTAGAAGGCAATTAGTATAAGAAAACAACTGTGTTGCCTATGGAAACACAATATATTATTATTATAGGTTGTTTAGTATTTATTTTATGGAAAGCAGTGTGATAGACGATTAAAAAAAATATTGTTACTTCTTTACGTTAAGCGCAACGGATGGAATAGTAATGGAGTTGAAACTTATTTAATTGATATAGACCACGACAGCACAGCGGTTGTGCGACTGCTGGGGTTTGGGTTCGACGTCCGGTTCGGTAAAAGTGCTATTGGGTATTATTATTAGCACGAAGTCTGACGCAACGCACGGCAATTGGCTTGACCTCTATATTTGAGATTTAACACATACCTTACTTGTGAACTGTGCGTGTAATACGGTAATACCTTAATAAATGATGGCTGAAATAACTAGATAGTAATTAATTATACTCTTTATTACATTTAAATGTAAAATATGTATGTTACATATTTTACGTTTGTAAATATAAATGAAAATATATAAATATAAAATACACACCCACCTGCGCTGGTAGTTTGGTCTTTATGCTTGATAAAGCATAAAGACCAAACTACTAGCGCAATGATTATAGCTCCAAAGAGAGGCGGCACCTCCGTAACATGCGTGCCGTGTCAAGCAAAACCGCCTTCATCAAGTATTTGATCCAGCCATCCAACGCGAGTCTTAATTATTATACTTATTATTTATTAGAACCACCAGTGGTTATTACAATTATTGACATACAATACTCGTTGTTAGGTTTTGTTTGATTTTATTACCTTTTAGTAATAATAATTATAATAGCGATTTTATTTCGCGTGGCATAGACGCATAGACCTTATAGACTTAGACCTACATACATACAAATTGTGTTAAAATTTATATAAGTTATTGACTATGTTAGTAATATTTAAAGGTGGACACAGCCTGCACGGAATTAGTGAGCTTAAGGCTGCCTGTCCATTGAAGCGGAGCGAGGCTGTGGAGCGAAGAAACGGAGAAATATTAACCAATAGGATTGCATAAAATCTCCGCTCCGTTCCAGTATGCAATTATATATTAGGCAGCCTAATATTGGAGAAAGTGGTTTTGTTTTACTATCTAAGATCTCTACCTACCTCTTCCAGGTAAACAGGAGTTAGTCAACGTGTATGCTGGTATTTATTTGCGTAAGACAACTAAAAGAAAGAAATAAGTACTACACAGTAAAAACCACCTCTTAGAACATTTCTATTCATACATGATATTGCCAATTTGCCACTACTAACGCACATAACGCGCTGCGTGTTCTCACTTTCATAGAGAAGAGAACTTTGACTTGTGTGATTCACAAATAGCATGTACCAAACCTACAATATTCCACGCATGAGTAATAGCGAGCTGACTACTTCAATCACTTCAACATCCATACAGATCAATAGACTTTTTAATTTGCAAAAGCTTTGTTTTTGTTGGTGAACTTCATTGAGACAGTTTTCAATCTACCTACTTTAGGTATGTAGATTGAATACCAATACTCCGTTTACAAAAATTGCAAATATTACTAAAGATGTTCTGTACCTAGGCGAACGTTTCTCGATCAGATCGGAGGCGTTCTGGATAAAGGCCACGTTAAGAGCTCCTTGAACCGACGGGTGTGTATGAGCAATGTGATGAAAGTGAATGAAGCCAGAGAAGTGTGTCAGGATCGTAGCAAATGGAAATCCGTAGTCTCTGCCTACCCCTCTGGGAAACGGGCGTGAATCTTTGTATGTATGTTCTGTACTCAATAATCCTAATCCTAACTAATATTATAAAAGCGAAAATGAGTTTATTTGTTTGTTACCTTTTCACGCCTAAACCACTGATCCGATCATCCTGAAATTTTGCATATACGTTGTCAGGTGTACAAAAACGGACATAAGCTACCTTTCATCCCGAAAAAAATTACTGTTCCCGAGGAAAACAACAATAACGTTCTTATGATAATAGATGGCGCCATGTGTCTTTCGAATCATTATTGAATTATATTATTACAAGCAGAGTACAACCCGAATTGATTGTCAAATTCTAATTTAACGTGAGCGAAGCCGCGGGCAAAAGCTAGTAATTATTATAATAGTGAGTAGTGGTTACCTCGTCACTGCCACTGCGCCGAACATTGTGGGTTTGATCTCCACAAGCCCCAAAAAATGTTATCATTCACAAATAGTTGTTTCAAGTCTAGGTGTTCTTTGAGTCCATACTGTCTATTGATTGAATGGTTGTTAGCTCCCCGGTGAAACAAAAAAATATACCTAGTGCGAGGATTGTGTTTTTGAAATACAGTATAGGTACTCAATATATTCTTACATAAATAAATACAAACACCTATCTATCCCTAAAAGGGTATGCAGAGCAACATGCCGTCCACATTTCGCCAGCTTATTCTGGTGTCATTTAGTACTACTAAGACTAATTCTTAGTAGTATTAAATGCTGTTTGCTGCTACTAAGAATTTTTTAACAAAGAAACTCCAATACCACTACCTAATCTAGAAATCGAATCTGGAAACGAACGATCGACTGCAATTTTATATAACGCGGTCAATAAGGCCTTCATTCTTCAATTAGTCCGGAAAAATAAAAAGTTATGAATATTTCTTTTTTAATGAGCAAAGCTACCAATCATTTCCCTCTTTTTATAAGTCAAAAACATTTTACCAATCAAAACCTATTTTCTTTTGCACAAAATAGGTTTTGATTGGTAGTTTCTTTTTTCCTCTTTCTTGTAAGCTATGGTAGACATTGTTCGGATTGGGAAACTTAGAATCTTCTAGAATTCTCTTTAATTGATATATACTCGATCTTAGCAAATCTTTGTAGATTTACCAAGTGCTAAGCCAGTGAAGAAAGACATCTTCAAACGATGTAAAAATAGAGTAGGTATCTTTTTTCTCTAGTGGCAGACAAGCCAAAGGCCCCTCTGCTGGTAAGTAGTGACCGCCGCCCATGGTCTTTAGGATTGCTAGAAATTAAGTTAGAGCCTTTGGGCGTCGGCGGTAAAGAACTACGAAATGTCTCCTGATTTAGCTCCTAAATTTCCTTTCTTGCTTCTAATGCATGCAAGCTTATTAATTTAAAGTACCGCTTACCTTTGTCCAGCACCCAATTGCCGAAAACAAATTACCACAAATCGAGATCCAGCCCACTGGTTTACTCAATATACCTATCACATGTAAACCTACCTACCGATATACCTTTCCAACAAACACAAAACTAATCTTACAAAAGCAAATGGCACGCAATAGCGAGATAGCAACCAAGAATATCAAGTAAGTATACAGGACAAATAACCCAACCCAATAAGACTGCTATAGAAAGCGGACGAAACAAAATTGGTAATTCCATTTTCCAGGTTGGTTTTTCGAGACACAATTAGGACATTTTGTTGGAGTCCGGGCCGTGTAATAAAATTAAGGAGACGCCCCGGTCGGACGGTCGCGGTAAGTCGATGTCTTCGGTGGGCATAAAACAAATCCGCCCGAGCCGGCCCGTGAGGACTGCGACCCACGGTGTCCGTAGAGACTTCAACTCGCTTTATTTCATTTTTCGTATTCATACCTACTTTTTTATTCTAGCATGTTTGTTATTGATTTGGTAGTGTATTAGAAATTGCTATTAGTATTTCATCAAGAATGTAAGGTATCGACGAGGTTTAAAGTCATGATAGGTCTCGAATCCGCGATATCGAGAAACCGCGTCACCACTTTATCAATTAAGCTACAAACATGGCTCGTTGCCTGTAGAAATGTACATCGTTTATATTTTATCGTGATCTGATGGTTTGTGAATCAATTCTGTGCATGCTGGGCCACTGGTATCTAGTCAATGTGATGTGAGTTTACTTATACTTAGAAAATACCTCGGTGTATATATGGACACCTTTTTAATGTATAAGAACACAATCCTAATCCTAACTAATATTATAAAAACTAAAATGAGTTTGTTTGTTACCTTTTGACGCCTAAACCACTGAACCGATCATCCTGAAATTTTGCATATACGTTGTCAGGTGTACAGAAACGGACATAGGCTACCTTTCATCTCGAAAAAATTACTGTTCCCGAGGAAAACAATAGTAACGTTCTTATGATAATAGATGGCGCCACGTGTCTTTCGAATCATGATTGTAATATATTATTACAAGCAGAGTACAACCCGAGTTGATTGTCGAATTCTAAATAAACGCGAGCGAAGCCGCGGGCAAAAGCTAGTAAGATATATTTATAAAAACACAAATGTTAAGACTCTGCGAACCAGTCTTAACATTTTTGTAACCTTTCTTACATAGCTAAGTGCAGAGTTGAACACAAACAAAAATTATATACTTTATAACGAAACAAACATTTCGTTATCCCGTGATAGACATAGTAGAAAAGCTATTGTTATGTGTCATATGTGTTTTATTGCGCAGGAAATATATTATACAACTACACACCGAGTAAAGTTACATTTCATACAACGACGGCTATTAATATGAAGATCCATACATACCTGCTGTTCATTGAGGTCGCAGGTTCGATTCCCGCACAAGTCAAACATTTGTGTGCATGAACATGGATGTTTGTCTTGGTCTGGGTGATTCTATGTATAATATGTATGTATAAAAAAAAAAGGTATATAGGTATGTTTATCCATTGTCATATTACAAGCTCTGCTTAGTTTGGGCTAGATGGTGTTGTGTGTATGTGGTAGAATATTATTATTATTACTAAACGAAAAATGCGTGCTAGCCCCTAGTCGTACGTGCGGCATTAGGTTTCTAGTTTTGCCGAAGATTTGAACTAAGTACGATAAAACTATGATTATTTTTACAAAATACTCTCGGATATAGACAGTGTAGTTTACACTTTCTATTTATAGATATAGAAAGTGTAAACTCGTTCAACGAATTGAAAATAAGATTTGCTTATCATATAGTCGCAGTTAAAGCATCACTATAAAAGGAAAGTGATTAAATAAAAAAAAATAAAAAGCATTTATTACCAAGAAAAAAAAAACAAAAACGTTGTGTTGAACAGATACATATATGTACCTATTCTAATATAGTTACTTATTTATTTTATTTATATACAATTTTACTATAGTTGACTGTTGTTGTATTTTGTTTTTCCTTTCTATTTTCTAAATAATAATTATGTCTTGTTAAATTTGTATTAAGTTCTTAATTTATGTTTAGTTTTTATTCTTTATAATTCTGTACAGAAAATGTTGTGTACATCTATAATAGATATACATATAAGTTTTATTTTCAGCTTCGTATGTTAACCGATTTTCTATATGTATATTGTTGATGTACCTTAAAATAAATAAATACTTTTCTAATAACTCGAAGGTCACCCTCACGAATTCCGCCAACGTACAAATTAAAAATGTCAAGCCTATATAATATTGTTATATTTGGATAATTAATAGTTGGATGTTATGTTGTTATGGAAGTGTTGTATCTGTTTATATGATAATAAATAATAGCCGAAAACCTGACAAAATGACATTGAAACCCGGAATCCGAAAGTCAGCCAAGAGATCACTAACCTATATACTTTGACGTTCATAAGTGTTACTTTGTGACCTAAATGAATAAATGATTTTTGACTTTGACTTTGACTTAGATCAATCTTATATTACTAATTAATAATTTGTTATTATATTTCCAGGTTAAACTAACCGATAACGGATAGTATAGCATTCTATTAGTAAAATATTTTAGAATCAGTTTAGTAGTTCCAAAGATAAACCATGACATAAAAACAAAACAAAATATTATTAGTATCGATCACAAACACATTCCATACACATATTACCGAATCATTTGCCAGTACTACTACAGAAATACACAAAAAAAGATAACCAAAAAGATTATAGTATCAACAGCGTCTCCACAGACGCAGTCACGTGCGCGCTGTTCACATATTCTGAATAACACTTGAATGGCGCGTCCTAACGCACTACCCGCTGGTCACAGCCAGTGCTGCGCATAGTCCCGGACCACGTGACACGACTTCACATAACACAACACTTTGTTTGTGTATCAAATCGGTAACAAGGTGACTTTGTAAATGGACGGGACGTGGCTATGTGCTGTTTAGCTTCCACTTTTTGTACGTGAACGTTTACTACATATTTTTGGTTGGGTCAAACGGAATCCGTAATGTTTGGTACTCATGTGTAATGATGCGGCTCATGTACTGTTAAAGAGATTCTTTAAAAGCTTATTGTATATTCGTAGTCTAAACTTATGCGTTAGTGCTATTTGGGAACAACAGGATATGCTTTAAAGATCCTATTCCTACACTAATCTCCGTTTAAAAATGTTGTGATTTTAGTGTTATTCGCCGACGTAAAAAAGGAAAAAAAAACGAACGTATTCCTGTATTTAGCACTACATCTTGCCTGCGGCTTCGCTTGAGTTCTCTGCTCTGGGACAGTACTTTTTCGGGATGAAACGCTGCCTTTTTCTATATCACTGATAAAGTGTATGTGAAATTTTAAATTTTATGGTGATCGGTAGAGTAGTTAAGACGTGAAAGCGTAACAAACAAACTCACATTCGCATTTATAATATTAATAAGGATAAGGATTTGAAATTAACATTACTAAGTACGTAGGTAATTCACTAGTTTTACATCCTACATAGAGCGGATAAGCAATAAAAACGATAGGTACAGTTGGCACATAAAGTTCCACCGAGCAGTTAAAGCGTGCGTTCCACATTTGGCATTCGTTTAGTCCGAAGTGTCCGCTCACAAAGCACCTGTAGTCTACAAAATATAGTGTCGGGAGAGCTACGGCGAGTGGAGTCGCGAAGTTGGCCGCAGTTAGGGAAGATTTGTCGCGAGCCCGCCGGCTAATGCCGCCATACTCGTGCTCTTGTAAGTAAAAATTATGATTATCGCCCGGCGCGAGCTGAGCCCTTGATCCCTAACTAACGGCCTGAGACGCGAGACTTTCCTTTTCTTTTCAACTATAACTCTTTTTTATTGCCTCCTTGGCGGTTGCAGCGCGCCGGCCACTGGATTACGGGCTGACCTAACTGATCGCCGAACTAACTACGACTGAACGTACGTTATTTACAAATCGAGATATCGGCAACATCGGCAATTGTTTGTGACCTAAGGTTACATAGTAAATCGTGGACTGATAGCTAGTATGTGAGAAAGATATTAAGGAATGTAACATGTTTCAAGTGAGGCTGATACACATTCAATGTTAAGACTTAAATGACAGATATTTCGCTAACAAGTCTGATTTGTATTCATATAAAACAGTGATACAGTAGATTTATAGATACTTAACGTTCAAATTCTCTCTGTTAAGGCAATATCTAAAATATATAGGTGCATTATAGCGCTCTAAGTATATTTGTACATATATAGTGTTCATAATAAAACACGCGGGTCGCTCAAGTGCAGTACAATACATAAATGAGAGAGGAAGACGCGCGGAGGCTGCGACGGTCGATTAAGGAAGCGAGTGCACCGTTGCCTTGGCGACGCCGCCATCTTGGAAAAGCGCCTCGCCTCCCCCACCCCCGCGCCTCAGGCCTGGTGGGTCGTGGGTCGCGGCTCGAGCCCCCACTGTAAACAACTTGCTGTATCGCTGCACTGAAATACTCGATATATTTAAAAGGCTCTCCAAACGTCGCCCTGAATCACTGCCGTAAGAGAAAATCGACGATTTACTGTGGACCAAAAAATATGATTGCATTGTATCGCTAACTATTCTAAATCAGTTTTGTAAGTGCATTTTATAATGCTATTTAATCAAATGAACATTGACTCACATCAAGCAATATAATATAAGACTCAATATAAAAACATTGCTGATGTTTTAAACTACTGCAGTGAGTATTTATTTATGCGAAGACACTCGGTCATTGATTCCTACACATATAACACAACACCATAAAGTACTAACGGATAAACCACCCATAAGCTCACCATATTGTTGACTTCATAGAATACTTAACAATAAAGCATACTTGAATAAAGATTTATAGACTACTAGTTTTTGCCCGCGGCTTCGCTCGCGTTAATTTAGAATTTGACAATCAATTCGGGTTGTAGTCTGCTTGTAATAATATAATTTAATCATGATTCGAAAGACACGTGGCGCCATCTATTACCATAAGAACGTTATTGTTGTTTTCCTCGGGAACAGTATTTTTTTCGGGATGAGAGGTAGCCTATGTCCGTTTCTGTACACCTGACAACGTATATGCAAAATTTCAGAATGATCGGTTCAGTGGTTTAGGCGTGAAAAGGTAACAAACAAACAAACTCATTTTCGCTTTTATAATATTAGTTAGGAAGTTAGGATATCTGTATTACTATCGATGGTGACTATTGAAATATTAATATAGTTAAAAAGATCTATCAGAAGTATTAAGAGTATATCTCTAACAGAATCACCAAACAAACATGGGAAAAGTATAAAACACTTCTATCAAGCGACTCTTTAATTACAAAAACATGCGGCTCTTTAAACATCAACATTGATGTTTAAGTATCTTAAAAATAAAAGTTTTACTATAGCTTAGCAAAATATATTGTCTCTTTCATTAACAAATAATTTCATATTCAAAAGAAGAAACAAAACATAGTCCATCCATTCCGCTGTTGATCAAAACGTCATACATTTTAAAAACAGAACGTGGCATAAACAAGCGGTTATTTTTCACATGGTGGTGGAATATAGCAGTGATTTTGAACGGTGACCGTCCAATTACGCGTGAACGGTCGCGAAGACAAATGGCGACCATTACTCAAGATTAGGCGCCGCGACCGTTTGTAGACCGCCTAATGTTGGCCGCTGCACTAAATCATATCAAAACGCTTAAAACGCTTCTTTTCAAACTCACACACGTATATTAACGACATACATTTTTCACAATAAAACTCAAAGCATATGATATAAACTAGTATGACGCTTGTATGTCAGTGAAACGGTTGGCAGAAGTAATATGGGCTTACATTTTATAACTAGGATTAGGTCTAACCAGATCTTATGCTGCTTATAGGGATTTCCTATTTACATTTTGCTGACCCAGGAGTTAAAACGAAAATGTGACGGTGGGTATTAGCTGTCACGCTTTTGCTGTTAAACAGACTATTATTTTAAAAGGAGTGTGTGCAATGCATCTATAAAAATGTTGGATATTTCCCCATTAAACACAACATAAGAATTACATTTCCACTTTCTGTAAAAACTAGATCAAAATAGCCTAATTATTGTAAAGTAGTTTTTAAATTGTTGTTTACTAGCGACTGGCTTCGCACGGGTACTTCAAAACCTTAACAAATTACACATCTAAACCTTCCTCATGAATCACTCTGCCTATTAGTGAAAACCGCATGAAAATCCGTTCAGTAGTTTTTGAGTTTATCGCCAACAGTCAGACAGACGCGGCGGGGGACTTTGTTTTATAATACTAGCTTTTGCCCGCGGCTTCGCTCGCGTTAATTTAGAATTTGACAATCAATTCGGGTTGTACTCTGCTTGTAATAATATAATTCAATCATGATTCGAAAGACACGTAGCGCCATGTATTATCTATCATAAGAACTTTATTGTTGTTTTCCTCGGGAACAGTAATTTTGTTCGGGATGAAAAGTAGCCTATGTCCGTTTCTGTACACCTGACAACGTATATGCAAAATTTCAGAATGATCGGTTCAGTGGTTTAGGCGTGAAAAGGTAACTAACAAACAAACAAACAAACAAACTCATTTTCGCTTTTATAATATTAGTTAGGATAGTGATTACAAAATTATTAACATTTTCAATTTTCTACTCCAGTAGTCAATATACAGTTAATTTAACGATGGTTCAAAACTACAGAACAATAATCTATACTAATATTATAAAGCTAAAGAGTTTGTTTGTTTGAACACGCTAATTTCAGGAACTACTGGTTCGATTTGAAAAATTATTTTAGTGTTGGATAGCCTATTTATCGAGGAAGGCTATATAACATCACGCTACGACCCACGGGGTCGTAACAGTAACGATAAACGCGGGTGAAACCGCGGGAACATCTAGTTAATTATAATTTATAAAGTTGTTTTAGAACTTACTACAATGTTCAGCTACTTATGCTGCAAACTGTACTTATCAAATAATGAACTTCTATACGCGATTTTGCCCGCTTGAAATCCACGGGAACGCACAGCAGGATAAAAAGTATCTTATGTGTTAATCTAGGATATGTTGTATTTGCCAAATTTTATCCAATTCCGTTTATCGGTTTACGATTGTGATTTATTGTGACAAACAACCAAACACATAAAAAAAATCTTCTGGAATGCATAATGGTATAAAAATTATCGATTATGGCCATGATTAATCTGAGTTACAAATTTTAAACAATCTGTTTAAGGATTTACACGTCAATGATTAACAGACATTCAAACCTCTAAACATCTTCACAAACTTTCTCATTTGTAAAATTATTGTGTAGGTAGCTTATATATGTATGTATATACCTTAAATATGTATGTATATAAAGCGGAGAATCATTAGAATATTCTGGATTTAAAAATATTAACTCTGTTTCAATTACTTAACAGAAATATAATATTAGACACATAATAAATTAGAGTTGATATTACCTTACTTCGAAATTTCGAGGGTAAATCGCTGTTTTATTAAGAGAACGACATATTCATGAGAGTGAAAAAAGTACGCAAAGAATATTTTGTCTAACTCGAGATTCAGGTCCACAAGCTGACATATGCACTACTACCATACCAACACGTCATATCACACGACACGGTATGTACAAACTCTCTATGTAACATATATATTATGTAATGAAACATTTTCTGTTCCACATAGGTACTAATACCCATTAAGTTGATATTATTAAAGTAGAAGGCAATCTGTACAGCGTTTTAATGTATTATGTAGAATTATAAAGGCGTAGAGCCCCTCTTACTTCTTATGATTTATTCATGAGGGAAGAACAACGTTAAATTTGAACATGCCTACTTGTACGGCAGCATTTTACTATAAAATGTCAAGCGGTCTATTAAGTAATTTGTTTTTCATCAAGATTTATTGGTAAGTGTTATGAAAGTGTGTTTTATTTTTGGATGCTAGAAACCATCTGGTTTTTAAACTGGATAAAGAAAGTAACACTGGCGTTTTTATTTGTAATTGTTTTAATTTATATAACGGTCTAGTTTCGAACTTGGCATATTCGCTGTAGCACGCAATGCGCTCAACCTCGGAATGACGATTGTACAAGCACCCTTATGGTACTTGTATTGTGGTGTAAATAGGTACACGAAACTGCACTGATGACTAGGGAATTAAATAAAACCACTGAGTCTGTTCTAAAACGTGCCTATATTCTCACACAAAACATTAAGTTCATGGACCTTATATAGGTAGCCCGTGCAACAAACGTTTGCGACTTCTAATTTTGCCAGTAGCGCCACCTATTGAGCGGTAATTCGAACTACTAACGGTAGACCGATACTTAATGATAACGACACTTCATTTTGCCAGTATCGCCACCTATGGAGAGGTAAGTCGAACTACTAACGATAGAACGATACATAATAATAACAATAACAACAATAACAACAATATTGTGTCAGACAAATGTTTTTAATGCCGCGACAGAACCTACAATAATTACTATTGTAGGTTCTGTGACAAAAGGATTCAAATTTAAAACGTGCATGTTAATTAATATCGTTCTTGGTCTCAAATCATTACTTATACATATCTGAGATACTACATACGACAATAGTAAAAGAAAATATTTCTAAAATAAATGCCATGCCACTTTGTTAGCTGAAATGCACCTATGCAGAGAATACGAACTAAAGTTTACATAACCTAGGTTTGCAACAAAATGCAGGCAAATGTACAAATACCAGTCTCTAGTAATGTACATATGAGCCCGTGTTTATCGAAACTTTTACTAGATTTTTCTGTCACTATTCTCAGTTTCAACACAGAGTTTGGGAGTTGTAATAATAATAGATATCTACCACTATTACATTAAAACTCAACATAGTGAATTATGAATTTAATACATCTTCGTTTAACCCATGTATGTACAAGCGTGAAACTCCTTTATGTGAAATACACCATAAACTACATATTTAGTCAGTGCTTACAAAATTCTAAAGCTATTTGCGAGTGCAATATACAATGACACAAGTTTGGTCGTGTGTGTGTGTGTGAGCGCCCACCGACCGAACGATTTTATACACATAATATTTGTACGAAAAGAAAACTTCTTTGAAGTCGTGAACAAAGCCAATCCACCGCGGTTATTCGTGATATTTTCAGGCAAAGTCGTACCTTATTCGCAAACATCGAATCCCGTATACAATACAGTGCGAAACGAAATTCGAAGGATAGATAATTTCGGAGAGAAAGAAATAAGGCGAAAGGGAAAAAAATATAAATTGAATAGTCGAATACACGCATCCCGGCATTACCATAAAGGCAACAGGGATCAAGCGGGATTCCTCTACGAACTTTTTTATTTTCCTTCCACCTCTAAATCTCCCAGGGAAAGCTTCGCGAATCTGCAAATGTTGATTTGATGATGTCGTGTCGGCGCGGCGTGCGTGCGACATCGCTCCGCTCGCTCGCGTCGCTCGCACCTCGTGCTGGTTATTGCTGACCTGGATTTTGTCGCTCCTGACATCATGTCGCAGACGTCAGCGGGCCGCGCCGCACGAACCGTCTTTTGATTACTTGCACTTTTATTGCCACCCTCGTCTAAGATTTGTAGCTCCGATGAGCTCGATGGAATCTGCTTTAGTGTTTGTTTAGCTAACCAAGTGCAGGTATATATGTTACTATGTATGAAACTGTATGTCTAAATGACTATATTACTGCCTCGAAAATCTAGAGGATTGTCAGGTTCAAGGTTCAATCACGTGTCAGAAATCATTGTTGTTGGGTTTTGTTATGAGGGTTAAATCTCGGTAGCAGCATGGGGTCTGGAACTTTTTTCAGTGGACGGCTATTGACGGCAATTTAGTGGCGTCCCCTTAACGTAAGGTTTAAATAAAGATGGCTAAGCGTGAAATTTCGTCCCGTATACCTCATCAGGTATATTCACGATGGCTTTGAATTTAAATATGTTATTCATTTTCTTAAAATGATTACTGGCATTATACAAAAAATATAATGCACGGATGGTGTAGTGATTTAGGTGGTCGCCTCGCCACCGCTGCTGCGGTGTAGGTCCCACTGAACAAAAATCGTGTGATCTAATAATAGTTGTACCGATTTTCGGTGTTATTTGTGTCCTTGGTTTGAATGTTTGTAAAGTCTCCCGCGATACGTGAATTATTCCTAATGGGTGTGTTGTCTTTTTTATAGACATAAATACTATGTAACCAAAGTACGCAAATGACCACTTAGCAATAACCTCTCACGAACATCAAAATACTGGGCGTATTTTGATGTTCGTGAGAGGTTATTGCTTTGTGCAGAAATAACTATCTACAGACGAACCCACAACGCAAACGGGTGGCCACTTAACCCGCTGCGCCATCCGTGCATTGTACATCGCCATATATCTAAAACAATTGAGTGGTAGAGCAGGGTTGTGTCGGTAGTAGATAGTCTGAGGGCTAACGAGTAGGGGCAAAAGGTTGTGGCGCGCGCCGTTGGAGGGCGGATTACGGTGCTCATCCATTGCGGTCATTAAGACACATTACCCCCCTCTTCCTCCCGTACCCCGCGCCACCACCCCCGCACAGACCCGCTTTTTAATTCAACTTTCCTCCTTCACCAATTTGCATGATTACTTTCGTTTTTATTGTGCTCCTCCGAGCTCTATTCCTTTAAAGTATTGGTTATTCGGATAAGCCGAGCACACTAAATAAACATGTTGGTTGAATTAAATAGCACTCATGCAGCGGCGGTGATAAAAATTTATTATCGGCTGTTTTTATGTGAGAGCCTTTTAGGTAATATGTATACCGTTAATACGTAGTACTATTTTTTAATTTCAGATAAGTATTTTACTCCAAAAAAATATTTTAATATATTACAATCCAAAAATAATAACCTTATAACCTACATTTTAAAATTAAATTACTATTACGACTTTTATTTTTAATTCCGTAAAAGTAACGAATGTACTAATTTTAACACAGATATTATTTTTAAATGCTGTAAAATTTTATGGATATAGTTAGCGTACTTTAAAGATTTAAAATACTTTAACAGGGATCCACAGAAATAGTTTAACCTAAAACAAGCGACTTCTCTACATTTTGCACTTAAATTTATTGACCACTGAGTCAATAAATTTAAATGCAAAACCTATTTTTTGAGAATACATTATACATATAAATGTATTTGTAGACTAACTACTCTAAACTTTTCATTATACGATTACAGATAAGAGAAATCAATGAAATGTTTACGGACTTTAAAATTAAATCCGTAAAAATAATTCTATGCATAACATTTGCGTAAACTTAAGACGATATGTTTACCGACTTAGTTTGTAAAATATGTATACTTAGCCGTGTAAACGTAACATAGTAATAAATAGAACAAGGGCAATAGCAATAAAGTTTCGGACCAACAAGTCGAAAGCGCCAAGAAACAACTATCGGGGCTACAATTTTGAAACAATTACCTTCAGCTCAATATCGTAAGATTAAGAAAGTCCACGGTTGGAATTAGGATTTGGGAGCGAATGAGGGCAACCGTCTTAACAGCCCGACTCCACAAATTGCGGACCTTAACGAGGGCATAAAACTCGAGTCGCACTCCCGGAGACGCCACAGATTGTGCTCAGACTTAGTTCAGGATTAATGGTGTAGAAAACAGATTATCATTGGCTGGATTTCCATTAGTTTAGACCCCTGCCACCGGCGCGTGAAACCTACGGAGATACCAGCCACTCGCTGTTATTATTTTCCACATAACGGAGCAGTGCCTCTCCCAATTTAATTCTATTACGTTCTGTCGCGTTTGAACGACGGCACAATAAACTCGTTTGAGTGGCGACGACGCCTCGCCCCGCTACGCCGCTACGTCGTAGTCTCGTAGCGTCGCGTCGTAGCGCCGTGCCCTCCGCTGATATACGCTCATTTGATTTCCGCTGCTGTTTTGTTTATAAATTTTACATTGAGCACGGTTTATACGATGTTTGTTTAGTACCCACAATGTGCATACACACATTGTTTTGTAATAGCTTCCTTTAAATTGAATGTGAATATACATATAAACACGAATATTTGTAAGTATATTGATACTTATACTGTATGTATTATAAAACTCGTATTAGATCAAATTAAATAAAAGTCCTGAAAGATGTCTGGTATGGTATGCTTCCTTTATGATTACCTAACGGTGTCGTTAATATGAATTGCAAAACAATTGCCACTATTTTTTTAAAGACCACACTTTGCTAGTAGTTCTTGATGGACTTTAGAAACATGGACCTTAGAACTTGTTACTATTTTGTGCGAAACTCACACTCAGTGACATCAACCCTGCAGGCAATTATAAATTTTTTTTCTTATTATTTCATAAAATGTCTTTATATACTTAATGTAATAATAAGGTACGGTCATATTGAATTATGTTATAGTAAAGCAGATAACATAAATCACTAGAAAAATTCGAATGTTAGTTTGTTTGTTTTTTACGCTTTTAGGCCTTAATTACTCAATTGGTTATCATGAAATTTCGCATACACGTTGCCAGAGGTACAGAAAAGGACATAGGTTACCTTTAATCCAGAAACAAGTAATGTTTCAGAGTGGAACCACGGGCAAAAGCTAGTTTGTTATAGTTAAAGCTATAAGTGATTGATATCGTGGTGCACACAAAGGTAATAAATATCGATTATGTGGTTGAGATATCAAATTTTGCTAAGAAATATTAATGTAAAATAATGTAAGTGGTGATTAGCTGCATTTGACGTGACAAATTAGGGTAGTAATTTATAATTTGTGTATATCGTAAGAAGTAGAAGCGACCAGGAAAAGAAAATTACTAACTTAACATTTTTAGGTGGTAGTCACGTATGACCTACTAATGCTAAAGGACAAGAGGGAATGTAATGTTACTGACGAAGATGTCGAAGACAAAGTGAAGTGGAGGAGAAAAAAAGGAAAGCTGACCCCACCACCATGTGGGATACATAGCTAGGAAAAGAAAAAACCATAGCTGGAGAAATTTTGGTATAATACACCTATGCACATCCCTTCAGGGATACAGGCGTGAATGTATGTATGTTATAAACTTGTATTTTTAACGATATGGTTGATAATTACAATTCTACACACGGTATGAGGGATAACTCAAACAAAGCATTCATCAAACATAACATCTAACTGTTCTATAGATACAAACATATAAGGGTTGCAATACACGTGTTTCGGTCAGCATAGCCGAGCGTTGGAATATAATATGTGTAGATAATTAACGTTCGACAAAAATGCCGCTTAACATGATCGTTCGGCAATCTCGTATATACAGACTAATGTCCATTGTGTTTAATCGGTTGGACTTAATAAAAGTCGAGTATACATACGTCGTACTTCGAATCGGATTTGTTATTCGAACCAAATGTGACAAAAATGAAATCAAATGTGTGTGAATGTGTTGAAACCAGAAAATACATGTATAGCAACCTTAATAATTGTCCAAAACGAATTTCGGTCACCGCGGTCAATATTAACAGAGACTATTCAAAGCGCATGAGATATTAATATGGTGATAAGTCTGCACAAACATCATCTTGCCTTCTATCGGATTGTCAAGTCATTGGATTATTTCCATGATGAATTGACAATCCGATACGACGCGAAAGTAATTAGGCGCAAGACCAAGACCAACAGCGATACCTGCTTACCGAGATGTATCACCGCCAACTTCCTAATGTTTGAATTTCTTGATATCAATAATTTTGTTGGCTCGACGTGGATTTTGAACCTGAAACACACTTCACAATCCGCAATATACACTAGCTAATAGAAAAATCAGTCTGAACAACAACCCTAACATAAAAATAAACATACAACATAAACATAATATATCCCCGCTGCACAAAAACAGGCTATCCGTAATGAAACATCGCAATGTTTTTCCGTTTAAAAACATTACACGTAGGTTGCTGCGATGTTTTAATGAATACAAATTACATTTGCAAATGTGCTTAATCCAGAAATTAGTTACGCCCTCTCTGCCGGCCCCCCTGTGCTCTGAGGCAAAGGGAAGGTTAGCGGTACACCCGAGCTTCATACACATCTGCAGGTTCTAAATAGAACAAAATGTATAATTATTCAAAAGGGTAGTTGATGTCCGTCATAACAGTTATTAATCCAATGCATTGTGGGCGCGTGGCATGTTTGTGCCTGTGTTTGCTGATGTTCGCGAAGTCCTGGTTACCTGATTTCTGGTTACTGATTAATTCTAATACTAACTGTTATCCGTGGTTTCGTCTCGGAAGTGTTTGGTTATATTAGATTCCTTTTTTTAAACCCACCGGAAAATAGGAGCCCCGCTTGGCGGGGCTCCGTCGCCTTAGTTTGATCTCTTTAAAGTTTGCTGGCCATGAGTTGCTGATCAATTTGCTATTTCTGCTCACAGATTATATTTTTCTGCTCACAAAAATACCAATACTATGCTAACCATTTAAATAACACCCTTTTACAGCTTATGGATGACATAGTATGTAGTTACCACCGTGCTATCTAGTCAGTCACAGGTTAGTAACTATAAATGATTTTTGAACAATAACTATTGGTCAAGAAACTACATCTGCAGATGTGATCGGCAAATATTAGTGGAACAGCTGAAACTAAGGCGGATTTTCCTTGACCAAACTGAAGTCATTCTAAAAAAATGCCAAGTTAACAGTATCTTAAATCGACAAGCGTGCATGAAATAATCTGAGAGAATGAAGCAAAAGACTTTTACCAGGATCGTACCAAGTGACAATTTGTAGAGTCTGCCTACCTCTAGGAGAAACAGAAGTGAGTTGTACAACATATTTTCAAGAAAACAATAAAATCTAACTCGCAAACCGCATTCAACAAAAACTTACAATCCCAATCTGAAATAAAGTGTCTTTTCAATTACACAGTAAACTTCAAAGCTAAACGTTTGGGATCCATTTAATTTTCACTTCCAGAGTACTTGTATAAGGTATATTGTATAAGCAGAGCGGTCTATAGGGAGGCTGCTGTAGGTATAATAACCGGAATTGGGCTTCTTTACGCCTCATCTAGCGCTCGTTATGCCTCGATCGTAAATCTTCATTCTCCCGCCCCCCCACTCCGCTTGCCTCCCCGTCCGCCGCTCTTGATTTCGGCTTCCCTCTCGAACCTTGGATATAACATATCATAATATGTTAGTGATGACGTGATGAGTGTTTAAATGCGAGGTTTATACTGTATTTTAGCTGACATACTTCTGAATACTTAATGATTATCTACCTACTGATTATGTTACACGTAAGAAGTAAAGAGATGAATTTGGAAGGATTTTCTTAGTGTACAAATATATTTTTATTTAATTATATCCATACAGATTGTGATAAATATAGAGCAAGCAGCTCTATATTTATCACAACCTGTATGGATATAATTCTGAGATGTATGTCATGTTAAATATTGAGAGAAAGTATTCATTAGAGTTGGCTCATGTATATTATGAAGTTCATTTTATTCTATGGATGTGGATAAAATCCCTAAAGTGTGTTAATACGTCATTATTATTAAGTGGAGGGATTGATATTATCACTATATATTTTAACGTGGTAAATATTTTAAGGTAAAGACAATTTCTGTGTCTATCTTTAAACGCATTTATAACATATAAACTACTCTTTGATTTGATAGAATATCTCTGTGTTTGAGTGTATAATCATTTAATTTTATGGCATGCAGATATCGAATGGTAGTCGCAATGAAAATATTGCACTATCAGTTAAAATAAGCCATATGTTGATGTCTTTAAAGATGATAAGAATGGTTGTTTTAGACAGTGATATGCGTGAAAATAACTGTGTCTCCTATCAGCTTAAAATTAACAACTTCCTGAATACAACAATAACGAAATGATACCTATGCTGTATTTCTTTTTGCAAGCTGTTGTATTGTCATATGAATATTTTGGAGAATTATTATGATATGCATGCTATTCTTTAAGTGTCACATTAATAGTAGGAATAAACCCATTAAAATTTAAATTGCCAATGAAAATACAAAACAGGCGATACTTTTTAAGTTACTTACATAGGTACATGACAAACGATAATAAGTAGGGTATCATGGATGAAGTTAACCTATTGAGTAGTAGTGAAAACTACTGAGAATTACTTGACATAAAACCCATTGATCTTTATCCGAAGCGGAGGTCGCATAACAATCGACAATAACTAAGTCGTCGTGCTTAAAGAAAACTAGAAATAAAACATCGTGCAAGTGAAGACACAACACTAAAATATTACTTTCTGGGTGGTAAATTAAAAGCTTAATAATTTATTTATATATTGATAACATAAAATAGGAAAAACAACACACCTGTATGTATGTAGAATTACAATAAATAATTGTCATACTCGTCTAATCTATTTTTTTTCATTTGACATAATGTTTACATAAACATTAATTTTATCGTATACTTAAAATGACAAACATTGATATAATTTGCAAATAATAATTATTCTTACAGTACTATTGTAGCAATGAGTCACATAAAAACAGCGTATGTTGCTTTATCTATGTATTAATACGTGATGCAAAAACTTTGTACCCCTTTTTACGAAAATTTCGCGGACGAAGGAGTATGAAATTTGGCACGGTTAAAGTTTATATGACGAAGGAGTGGCAAATCCTAATATTTTTATAAAAATGCATCAGAAATACATTAAATTAATGAAAAAACACTACACGCACACAACCATGCATTTCACACACGCAGTTGAATCGCGTACGTAGTATTTCGGCATGCTTCGCTTGATGTCGTACAATCCTTCGTAACTATAGTTACATACCTTAAGTAGATACCTATTGCAATTTTGCGGTATATACAATAACGATCAAACTTAAAATTTAAATCAATTAGACTTTCGACCATTTGGCGACCGCTAGTATACTTAATTATTTGTGTAAGAATAATGATTATAAATAATAGCTTAGTTTATGAAACGATTTCAATACCACAGTAGTATGAATGCGACTGCCATGCATGAGGTCTTGGGGTAAATTCTCAGATGATGCAAATTTTATTAATTTTTTGTCAAGCAATTCTTTGCAATAGCATAACGACTGTTACTGTGCTCTATAGAAGGTCGTATGTACGGTCACTACTACGTGGTCCTTTAAATAATTGCTAGCGAAATGTGGGTATAATACAGACAGCGTCGGAATCAGCTATTTTTGGATATCTTGTCTGTTTTTCTGTCTAAATATTTTTCACACGAAACCTACTGCACTGATATTGATGAAAATTGGTACACTAATCATAGAATAAGATAATTTGAATTTGTAAATTATTTTACAAACAAGGGCAAATAGCAACCATAAGAAATATTTTTGTGCCAACAGTATCAAAATTGGTTACACAATAAGAAAATAATTATTTACTAAAATTTTAATAATAAAAAGTATTGGGGATATCTCGCTATCTTCCTCGAAGAGCTGCGTTTAAATAGCGGTTACGTCACAGTTGTATCGTGCATCCTTCTTCAGTCAATTGACTATTACCCCTACTACCAGATTTAAAATACTTACGTATACTTGAGCAGATTTAAAAATATCTTTGTATTTTTCAGTTTGAGTAATGTACCTATTTGGCTAAAAAAATGTCAGTCAGGCAGTGACTGCTTATCAGTAAAACAAAATAAAAAGGAAAGGCACAAAATATATGATTGTATATAAAGAAAATGTCTGATTTAGGCAGCGTAATAATAATAATTAATGGAATCAAAGTTGTTCATTCAATAGTAGTCACAAACAGTATCGGTTACAGTGTCCAACTAATAAATTGAACAAATACGCAATAGCAATTGATTTTCGAAGCAACGTTGCAATGTACGAAGCAAACACTCTAGCACTGGGCGATAGTCTTGGCGTAGTTACTAATCGTAAACAACCAACGGTCCAATAATAGCAAGGACCAGCTGAATAGTTGCCTCTGTTTAATTTTTATGTTATTTAATACGCAACTGCAATTAGAATTAGAACAAACTCATTTAGTGAAGCATTAAAATTGGTTGAAAAATTAAGAAGCAATAAGGCTGTGAGAAAATGAGGGGGCATGATGCTATCTCCGTCGCACGCCTGCACAGGAATAGCCATTACGTAAAAACAATGAACGTGCGTCCTTTTTTGCAGTTCCACCATTAATCCTTCTACCACATATAATATATTTTTTTATTTTTATAATATTTTCTACCACATACACACAACACCATCTAGCCCAAACTAAGCAGAGCTTGTACTATGGGTACTAGATAATGGATAAACATATGTACATAATTATTATAATATTTTTTTTGTAAATACATACATATTATACATAGAAACACCCAGACCAAGGCAAACATCCATGTTCATGCACACAAATGTTTGACTTGTGCGGGAATCGAACCCGCGACCTCAGGCGTGGCAGTCGGTTACACTAACCACTACGCCATCGAGGCCGTCAATAATAATAAAAGGATATATTACAAAAATTCCTGGATAACATAACTTATTGTTTGATTATTTAAAGAAATAGTCAACTGTCAAAGTATTGTTTTTCAACACGTATACAATCACACTATGCTGTGTGATTCACAATGAAATGAATTATTCAAATGGTTATCCGACATATTTGGAACGACGTCGACATCACCTTGGTCTCGTAGATAAGTTGGCGTGCGCACAATAGTTGTAGAATTCGATTCTTATAAACAATTTAGTTGCTTATAAAAATACACTCACACAAGCGATGTTTTATTAGGTTTTTTATATTGTCTTTAGTGGTCTATCTATCGGGAACATTGGCTCCCCTGTGGTGGCGAGAGAAAGAGAAAAGTGGTAACCACCTTTCATGGCCTTCAGAAATGTCTGGGATATTGCGCAAATTACTGTGTTTGTTACGTTTTCACAATAAACTAAACTGTAACGATGTGATTAACAATTTTAAATATCTTAAAAGGTAACTTAAAACAACGCGGACATATTCGTAGGCACTAACTAGTATTGTAGTATTGTTTTTTCGCTGGCACCTCAGATACAATGTATACATAATCATATGTACCTACATTAGTGCAGATGCTCAAGTTCCACATTTTATTGTATTTAAATTATTTCTCGGACCTGTATTATGATGTTGTGATTTTCTAATTCCTTTATGTAAATTATTATAATTATTGTATTATGTTAAATATAGTAACTGATAATGGAGACGGTTGTTCGCTGGTGTAATATTTGGACGTCTGATGTCTACTTGCAAAGAGTCTGATATAAAATATTTGCTATATACTCGATGGACGCAACTGACCATGAGCCAGTGTACTGTTCAGCTAGCTTTTGCTCCGTGGCTTTGATCGGGAACAATACCTTTTTTGTGGATGAAAAGTACTGCTCCCTTTGTTCTTTTCTGTAGCCCTGATAACGTATATGCGAAATTTCATGATGATCGGTCGAGAAATTAAGGCGTCATAACAAAACAAACAAACTCACATTTGCATTTATAATATTATTATAGTTAAGATTCAAAATATAAGTTACGTTAACTTAACGTCTGGTTAAGTGCTTTTAATTTTATATCTGTGGTTTTTGATGAAACATTAAAAGATTTCTAAAAACATGCTAAGACAAACTGATAAATACAACTTAAATAACATTTTATTGAAGTGTCCGCTGTTATACCGATAATGCTGTTAGTAGCTTTTTATTAAAAATGTTTTTAAAATACTTAGTTCTTGGGAATAATGCCTGTATAACGGGGAACGTTACGGACTGTACTTAGCGAACGTGTGATTGTAAATCACAAAGAACTTACAGCCTCAGCATAATTACTTGCTGGATAGGATTTTTTTTTGAACCCATAGCATTCTGCGGTAATGGCAAAGTGACTACTTAATCCATTGCGCCATCCGTACAATAAGTAGGTATATTATAAGAGCTAGAAGAACTAAAATATTTCGTTTTAAATGTTTTTCTAGTACATCTGTATCTACTAATCTACCCATCGTAATGTAACTTCACACGCAAATACCACACAAGCAAAGATCTATGCTGCTGATTCAGTATAACTCATCAAGATTATTCTTTTTCAACTTTCACTAGAACAAAAGTTGTTGCACAAAACGAATTTAAAGATTGTGTGTAGTGATCTTCATGCGAGATAAAAATCAATATAAATAAAAAGTAAATGCATGGCGACATTTCTTACGAGTATTGAATTCAAAACTTACTAACTTTTGTATGAAGTAAACATATCTGCATGAGTTGAGTAGTGTTTGCAATAAATCCGTGTCGCAGTGTATTTATTTACTGCTCGCTCCCCCCTCTCCCCGGCTCGGCCCCTTCCCCCTGGCCTCCCAAGTCGTCCGCCCTACGTGCGATGCACGATGTAATATGTCTAGAAAGTTTATTAAACTCCCCGTGTGTCATATGATGTAAACTAGGTACTTGTTTATTCATGAGAAAGTATGTTTCGTGATGATAAGTTAAACGGTGTAATGTAAAAGTCACGAGAGTAACAATACTTGTAAGCGCGTTGCTAAGCTCTTATCAAATCTCGTAGGTATATGTGCTGCCGTCGAGCTAATAGAATTGAAGTCTCCTCTCTCACCGTTGGAGAAAATTTTGCTCATATTTTTATTTTTGGTGTATTCGAATATCATATTTTCCTCATATTCTGATATTCCATAATTCGAGACGGACCTCCATACTGTTAACTGCCGTAGTTTTTTCATACACTTTCAAAAAGCATCTCAATCGACGTTTTTTTTTTGTTAAATCTTAGATGTCTTGCAATATGTTTTACAGATTACTAGAAATCCAAGATTTTTTTTTGTTAAACCTTGCATCTAAGATAATATGCTTGTGACGTTGGTAGTGCAATGGGTGGATTCGAACCTATGACCCGATCAAAAGTCGAATGCTTTATCCGTTAGGCTACTAAAAATTATATGAAAAGATATACCGGCGATAACAATTGTCAGTGTAGGTCTATATTTATGAAGTGGTTTATATTTTGAGGTCTCGATATACAATGTTCTTTAAACCTAATAATAGAAAGAAACTGTCAAATATCAAAGGAGCTTCCAAGCACCAAGCAAATTTTCCATTAGCTAAAACATTCGCGTACGTTTTCAGTTGAGCAGTTATACATATAGGGAGGTAGTGAGTGCGATATTATTCTGTAGTCAGGCGGCTTCAGGCACGGAACACAATTAACTGGTAAGATTGTCTGCGGAGGCTGCACTCGCTACCCTCGCCCTCCTCATCCATCTACCCTCCCTTCCAAACAAAACATCAATAAACTCAACAACGCAAACGATTTTGAAACTTAACATTCTACATTAGGGTTTATTGTCGCTTGTTGTTGAATAAGTTTTATGTGGCGCATTTATTTCGCGTAGGTATAACAGTCCAGTTACCCTTGATTGGTTGTCGTTCCTCTAATCCCGTTTTGATCCTTTCCACCCAAAACCTAACCCTCTACGTTCCTCGGCTAACTATTGACATGCGTGCGTACCTTTACGTTTATATTTGACGTCGTAATAATATCGACATGGAAAAGATAATTGCGTTTGAAGGGGTGACTGAGACGAACACAGTTCTGGAGTTAGAATCGTTAATTTATGTATTAAAACTGTCTGACAACTTCGCTGTAACTTTTTGAAATAAAAATATACACGTTAGGGATTGTTTATTTTTTATTTCGATTTCTATAGTCGGTAATATAATATGGTGTATCTAATGTTTGCAACAATTTGTAGATATGAGTTGTAAGATATCAAAATTGAATAGCGATTATGAAAATGTTGCCGTAACCGCTCACAGGTGGGTTCCTCAAAGTCTGAACGTAACAACCAAAATAAATATAACTTCAGTAACGTAAGTAAACACACTAAGCACAAAATTTTTACGATCATAAGTGTTACTTTGTGATATCTATATATTAATAAGTGAAGCAAAAACTTTGTATCCCTTTTTACGAAATTTGCGCGGATGGAGGTATATGAAATTTGGCACAGTTAAAGTTTATATGGAGAAGGAATAGCGAATCCTAATATTTTATAAAATATGCATTAGAAATACATTAAATTAATGAAAAAACGCACACAACCATGCATTTGTAATGTTCATAATGTTTCGGCATTGTTCTCTGACGTCGTACAATTCTTCGTAACTATGTTTACTTCGTTACATATACCTTATTTATATATAATAAAGAAAAAGTAGCAAGCTTAGTAATATCGTCAATGAAAGGGTATAGTTAAGTAAATAATAATTTGTTTGCTAAAAATAGGTAAATTAACCTGTATAGCCTTGGCGAAATCTAAATGAAATGTGATTATAAGGGTACAGTTATACACAATAAAACCTTAATAACAATCAAACTAAAATTTTAATCCATTATGGTCAAATTTTGGCCACTAGGCGACCGCTAGTATAAATAAATAACCTTTTGACTTTGTCTTGACTTTACTCTCCAAAAGTATGCAGAGAGTACATTTCGTCTCTTAAATGAACATTATAAATAAAACTTGCTTATATCCTATCGTATCTATAGTTGTGTGGTGTTATTAATGTTGTTAGATATTAAATCAGATGTCTAGCGAAATTGCTCATTACAAGTGTAGCCGTTTAACTAACTAGGAGGGCGTTCGTGTCATCAAAGTAATGTAGTAGGAAAAGTAGTACTATCTAGTATCTAGCCCTAGTCTCATCAGACTGTCGCCACAATATTACGCGCGAGTGTTATAGGTAGCTGGTGTTGCAGGACCAAGGGCCGTACCACCATTCCTTAGAACATTGACATTGCATGCACCACAACAAGACAGCGAGCGTATTACAGATTATCTAGAAAGCTAGACAATCTGTAATACGCTGTATTTCGTTCTCTTGCACGCAATGATGATAATCTTTAAAGAGATAGTGGTCTCAGGTTATAGTTATCGATTTTATGTCACCTGTAAGTTTTTAATCTCGTTACCTATTTAGTACAAGATTTACTGTTTAATAAGGTAAAGTGATCTGTGCCGAAGTCAGTCCGAAAATGAAATTTAAAACAAAAGACTTAACGGATCTGATTATTGTAAAAGGAGTCTTCATGGTTTGGCTACACCAACGGCACTATGATTTAATGAATACCTTGTCTCTACTGATGTGCCGTGTTATCGGTTCGATTATCATACAAAAATAGAGTGTGACACACAAATAATCATTGTTCTGAGTCTTGTTGTACTTTTTGTCTTATTGTTTTAATGACAGTAATTTTTTTCACAATGTACGATATCATTTTATTACAGTAGTTGTCATTTTAAAAGGAGGAAGAAGACAAAGTACATATGCAAATGTTTGCCCAGTGTTTTACATTAGCTATTATATATACCTATAGTCTAATAGACTTAACAACTTAAATATTATAATTTAAAATGTCTTAAATTATTTTCTCGTAATACCTAATTTAACATTTAGATTAAATATTTCAATCTATCACACTTTTTGTGTAAAATAGTACTCTTCTTTAGAGCTAAAGGGAGCCAAAATAGGTTCTTTGGTTGTGTATATGTATGTTTGGTTAATATAAACTTAATTTGGATAGTAAGGCTACAAAGAAGTAAACCCGCGAGCAGAGATATCTCTAGTATAGGGATGTCCGTTTTAATTACACATCGTTTCTCTAAAGTATTTCTGAATGTTTGTGAAGTCTGGCAACATAAACAGACTTAATTTTTTTTCCCCCTAGTTTCTTAGCAGTTAGACAGTTTATAAAACATGCTTAAAGTTATGCGAATATATGAATAAAACACAGACTCCTTTTTGAAGTCATTTTAACAATACGGTAGCTTCACAATCTAATCTTTCATCTAATAACACAATGCATGATTTATAAATAGCAATATCTAGTACAGATGATTGACCTGCACTCATTTAACAACACGCATACTGACATGTTGGCAAACAATGATTGTCATTGCTGATCATCGTGCGATAGTGTGATGACTGACGAACATAACTTACTTTGTATTCACTCTTACGTTAATATTATACAAGGATAACATAGACATGTGTGAGCGCGTATATTACGTAGATATTACATCTCGTGTTGGTCTCAAGTAAATATAATAGGGTTGATATGATAACGTGCTCACATACGCAAGTAGACTCCGGACCTCGGTGACTAAAACGATCCTAGATAAAATAAAAAGCCATACTAATGTTTGTCACCATAAAGATAAGGAGTGTGACGTGCGGGCCTGCAGTCGCGGCCACCGCACACACGCATCGCCTCGTATAAGTAGACACCGAACACTAGGCAAATACTCCGTACCCTAATTAAACATCAAATAATAAAAACTCGACATTGACTATCTGATAATGGCGGTGTAGACAAACACAGTGCTGTACAGACCGGCCGAAACTGACGTTTGACGTCAATACGCAGCGCAATCAACGCCCGAATACGGTTTGATCGCGTCCCTAACCGAAAGCGATTAGAACGGGCGACAGCGCGGCCGCGTTAGTCCGCGAAAGCGCCCACCAAAAGGAGCAAAGAATCGGAAAGCGATACGACTAATCCCACTAATCGGGGAGCAATTGAAAAATAAAAATGTAGATGGCGGAATGATTCCATTTAGAGCCAAAACGATGCGACAAAATAATAAAAAAGGTACGGGCGGAACGGAATGGGCCTGCCCCGGCGGCCGGCGGCTAATATTGAAAGCAAATCCTCGGCTAAATCCTTAAAGCGCTCGGATTCGAGCACCTGGAAACTGTGTGTTTGCGCCGCGCCGGCTCCGCGCCGAGACCGCGCCGCGCCCGACCCGCGCCCGCGCCGGGCTCCTGCCGATAATCATTCCTCGGATTATATACTTTCCGCCTAATGTCAACGATTTTCATGAATCAATTGTTTGCAATTTACTGGTATTCAGAATTTAGGTCCAATTCTAATATTCGGACTTTGATGGGATTATACTTCAGATTCTCTTAGTTTATTTATTTTACATTAAACAGTCATCGGTTACTAAAGTATAGTTACTAAACACGCTGTTGTACAGTGTCTGAAGATGATTAACTGGCCGAGATAATTTATTCAATATGCAAGTGACCTACCTGTATCTAGTAAAAATAATGTTTTAGCAAGACAAAGACACGGTTCAAAGCTAAGATAGTCCTGCATACACATCAACATTAACTTCATTTAATTTTTTTATGGTAGCTGAGGCGTTGGCGGTCTCTGCGTTGCCATGACAACGTAATCTATCTCTCGCCCGGGCACCCGTCGTCGACGTCGCTATAAAATAGCTTACACTAACGTAAAATTTATTTCCATTTCAATATAATGCACATCTTTTGCTGCAACATTCTGAAGCGACTTTATCGTGTCGCATTTGAGAGACCTAGTTTTGTTTCAATATTTTATTTTTGAAAGCGTATGTTACCTATCTGATACATATTTATTATGATTGTATTACACTCCGGTTCATTTAGGATTGAGGCGGTGAGTGTAGCTAGGAGAGTATTACCAAAATTAAAGTCATATTTCATATCTATTGTTAAGGTCAGATATGTTTTATACAGCGTGTAACAGAAAGGTGTGGTCATATTTACGTGTAATTTTATCAACTTATCAATATCATACATTCTAGTCGATACTTAAACAACACTTACATCTGAATCGGGTCATCTATCTCAGTAAACCCAAAAATGACTAGCTGTAGTTTTGATAGTGATGTCATGTTTCGATATGTAAATCCTACTACTATTACTACTACTACTATTATTACTATTATAAATTTGAATGTGAGTGTGTTTGTTTGTTATGCTTTCACGCCTTAACTACTCAATCAATCATCATGAAATTTCGCATACACGTTGTCAAGGGAACGGAAAAAGACATAGGCTACCATTCATTTAGAAACGAGTACTGTTACCTACTAATCTAGCCTAACCGTTATTTAAGCGAGCGAAGCCGAGGGCAAAATCTATTAATAAATAAATAAAATATTTAAAAATTCCATACAATTTTAATAACTTTATTTTGAGCCGGGGTATACACATAATATGTTATTTATCAGATATACATTACAACCTCAAAATATGACCACAAATTTTTGTTACACGGTGTATTCAGAGAATGCCTTCTTTTATCTTGTGTAAAAATGAAATAATGCACTACGCTGGCCTAGTGCGGAACACTAGGCCAGCGTAGTGCATTTTTTCATTTTTATAAATTAATTTATAAAAATTAATTTATGTTTTTATAAATGAATTTTTTATAAATATTACATAAATTCATTTATAAAAATTCTTCATAGAATACTATGAAGAATTTTTATAAATGAAGAATTTTATATTCGATATCTATATAGTTTGCTATAAAAAGGAACTTAAAAAGTCAGCGGTGCGCCTTGGAATCAAACTTGAGATCATTACGTGGCTATCGAACAGCTTCTTCTCTAGACTACAGGACCACTAAAGCAGGAGTAAGTATAAATACACACAAACAGACAAACGCCCCGTATTTCGCTAGGCTTAAATTAAAAGGTTGTTTATTAGTAGATACAAGTACGTGAGTTACGTCTGGAGCTTTGAATGCATATATGCAACTGCTGATTATCTTATTCTAGAGAGAAAAAAAATTTACGTGAGCGCATGCATTGACGCATACCTCATAAAAAGGGGAGCGGAGATGTTATGTCGCGCTCACCCTGGAAATGATGGAACATTCCGGGTACTACCGACTAAACCACGGTATGTCAACTCGCTGCCATGAATGGTGGGTGGGTCGCTGAAACTGAAACTACGTCAGCCTACTGCTCACTACTTATTTCAAATTAGTAATTTTGTTTTATAATCCACCGGTCTAGGCACGCAAACTAAATATCAAACAAAATGCAAACAAATTATCATAATATATATCAAGTCAGACTATATCTTTTTATTTCCACTTATGTTAAATGATATAACAGCACACGATTACAGCAATGATAAGCGTTAAGTGCGCCTAATAGGTTTAGAGAATTCCTATATCGTATCAGCCGTGTATTAAACTGCTCCACTGCTGGGCATGAGCCTCTTCTCAGTGTGAGAAGGGTTAGGTCATATCTATTACGCTGGTCTAGTGCGGGTTGGCAGACTTCAAATACCTTCAAAAACATTATGGAGAACTCTTAGACATGCAGGTTTCCCCGCGATGTTTTCCTTCACCGCTAAAGCGAGCCCTAATTACCTATTAAAGAGGGAGTGCCTACGGATAGGTATTTGGTATACAATTAAACCATTGCCTACTACAAAAAGTCTATTTAAACCTCGTTTATAGGACTCGTTTACACGTTATAACACTCGGAAAATCAGCTTATCAGTCTATATTCACTAAGCTGGATAACGTTCTCTCGAAGTTAGAGTCTCTTAAAAGAAAGTGTTATACTTAAGTATAAATTATTTTATTCTTATATTCGAATTGCACCAATAGATTAATGATATCTCAATCAAATGGCACTATTGGTACGTTTTTTGTAATTCAGCGAATAAGTCATGGCCCTCCTGATGGTAAGCTCTTCTTTCCAAGCTTCCGGCCTATGGCTTGCCCCCTCAACTGTGCACCTGGATTGCAAGTTTCCTGCAGAAGCGTCGTATTCGGGTCCTTTGCGACGGTCGCGCTGCCAAATTTATGCAGGTCAATGCAGGAGTGCCTCAGGGGTCTGTCTTATCCCCTACGCTCTTTCTTCTGCATATCAATGATATGTTGAATCTCGGCAACATACATTGTTATGCGGATGACAGTACCGTGCATGGGCGATATCTCGGACATCCTGGGTCCAAACAGGCTGAGGTTGAGGGGAAAATGCAGAATCTTGTCGTTGAACTTAACCAGACCTTGGACCGCATCTATGAATGGGGTGCCAAGAACTTGGTGGAGTTCAACGCCAAGAAGACCCAGGCATGCGCGTTCTCAACAAAAAAGTCTCCGTTCCTTCCCCTCCCTTCTCTGAAGAACACTCCACTGGTAATACGTGACAGCCTCTCCATCTTAGGTATGGATCTTTGCCGCTCCCTTAATCCCAAAACCTACATCGAGAGCGTCATTAAGCAAGCTTCGCGAAAACTCGGAGTTCTGAACAGGGTGAGGCGGTTCTTCGCGCCTGGGCAACTGTACCTATTATATAAGGCACAAGTGCGCCCTTGCGTGGAGTACTGTTCTCATCTTTGGGATGGCTCCGCGCAGTACTTGCTGGACGCTCTCGACCGGTTACAGCGGCGGGCTGTCCGTATTATCGGAGATCCAGAGGTCACGAGTTCACTGGAACCTCTGCAACTCCGTAGGGACATTGCCTCATTGGCTTGTTTCTACAGAATATACCAAGGGGAGTGCTCTGAAGAGTTATTCCACCTTATCCCGCCCTCCCCTTTCCTATCCAGAACAACGCGTGCTGGGCTCAGATGCCATCCTTACACGGTAGAGTCGATTAGAGCGCGTACCAAAAAGTTTGGGTCCTCATACCTCTGCCGAACGACCAAGGCATGGAATTCTCAGCCAAGGCACGTGTTTCCTTCTTCCTTCAATCCTGGGTCCTTTAAGCGGGGCGTGAAAAAGCACCTTCTCAGGCCGTCAAAGTAGAGACCTCAACATCGCCTCGGCTACTATGAGGGCGGTGTGGAGGCCACTGCTCTTAGACCACACGACTGCTTACCATCAGGTGGAGTGTGGTCATTTTGACGAGCACGATAAAAAAAAAAAAAAAAAAACTGTAATCGTAGCCTATAGTTGCTTGAGCAAGGTTGGGTATCAATTCCGCCGTGCTGACTCTATAGAAAAAGTATACGTCATATCTAGGTGATAAGTTTAAGTACATTGCCATCCACCTTCGGTCATAGTTTTCATTTGGTTTATATACATATGTTTTGAATAACCACTAGATTTCTATTTTTTTAATTTTTAAGGAATTTTTATACATGAGTGTATATGCCAATTCCATAGTAACTTAATACATGCAGTATACAGAAATAAATGATTTAAAAAAATAATAACCTAACTTCATTAATGCGGGCTAAAAACCATAAACATGTTTATCGACGCTTCGGAGAGAGGTGATGATAGCAAACTATGAAACATGCCAATATTTAGTCTGTTCAGGTTAAGAGTCCTCATCAATGACTCCCGGGCCGTGTGATACCGGACACATTCCGTCAACAAGTGATGCACGACATCTGACATACCACATATCACACAGTTAGGAGATTCTGATTTATGCATCAAAAAAGCAAACTTTGTCAAACTGTCCAAATCTCGAACGGAAAGCTTTAGCACACCTGGCCTGGACTCTTGTTTATTTTAAGATCTAATATACAACCCATGTTCATGTAAATAATTTTTTATGATTTATGATTTAGATTCTTCTTCATATAAGCTCTAAAAGCTTACCTTGGTATATCAAAACGTGCTATCCAAAATATATAGCACTTAGTTCATTACATTCAATATAGTGCTGTACTGAAAGTAACAAAATGTGCAATGAAATGTACACTAAAGGCATGCAAGCAATGTCATGACTTCAGTGCATTTTTAGTCACCTTATCAATTTCATAGTTTAGCAAAAAGTTCCTTCACGTTATTCGAGTGAATTGATGAAGTAGCTACAAAACGTGTTTCCCTACGTTAAATGTATAAAAAATATGTTGAGCTTACCTTATTCTTTGGTACTGCGTATAACACGTAGCGACTCCTCGGACTCTTTCTATCGTAATTGAGAGAGCTTCGTATGTTCGCATCCAATTATTACCTCGATTAAAGTTAAAACGAGAAATGCCTTAAATACTGTACCGATGATGCAGTGGATTAATTGGTCGCGTTGTCACAGCCAGTGCGACGAGCATTGTGGTTTACGGGACAAAGATATGATTGTATTTTCAGTTTCTTATTTATGAATTCTTTATGTATCCCCCACGATACAGGAAGTATTCCTAGCGCAAGATTTATCTTTTTGAATACAAAAAATATGCATACATGCCTATATCCTCGAAACGGTAGGCAATGATGTATTACACATACATTTCGCCAACTAAGGGTAGGTCTTATGTAAAAGCCTGGGCCCTGTCTGTTGGCGGTTACCATGCATAATTCCAGACGCCGTGTTACTACTGCGATTGCTTGGCAGAAAAATCCATTAACACTTTGTCCGACTGTGACTTTGTTCAAACCCAGGAACTCATGCACAGCAGTCGCATATACCATCGATGCGCCACATGTGATCAAAATCACATGAACTAAATATGTTATATTCCACTCAATGTTATGTAGGATCTCGATGCAGTTTTGGTAAGTAAACATGTCGCTAAACAAAGACTAAGGTAGACTATCAGTTTGGTGTTTACTAGAGTAATATGTTTGAGATCGAGTAGACTCGGTTTATAGAGAAACCAAGTGAAGCATAAAGTCATCCTTCAATAAGTAATTGAAAACCTTGAAAATACTGACAATATGTAAGATTTTCAATGACGATCAAAAACCAAAAAGGTCAACGATTGTATTTTCGTAGTGTGGTCAAATGAATATATACATATATATATATTATAACTGGTACCCCAGTTATTATTTTAATATTATAAATTCGAAAGTGACTGTCTGTCTGTTACCTTTGCACGGCTAATATATTTGCGTTTGCGTCTGAGTATACAAAAGTAAGGCGTCATCTGTGTCGCTACAAAAGTATTGGCTAATATATTGTTTAAATGTAGGAATAATATACTTATAAATAAAAAAGTATATCATAACTGAGACAATAATGTAGATTTTTGTATATAGGTACTGTAGCCTTTTTGATTATAGGGTAGATAAATGGAACGTCACTGGCTTGTGACGTAACAAGTAATGTACGTGTTACGAAATATAAAAAAAAATTGGTTGTCTATAAAGACGGTTTACGGAGGATAGTTTAACGTGACAACGTCATACAAGCCGATCGTGCCTTTCGCTCGCTCGTGTAGCGCTCTCGCTCCGATCGTAACGTTAAAATGAGCGTAACGAGACAATGAGCGTAACGGGACAATGAGTCATCCTTTTTCGTGCGTGCAGCCGGCGTTCATCGATTTATTAGACGTTGTCACGTCAAAATACAGAAAGCTGGGCGGTGCTACGTAAAGCAACGCACACACTTAGACGCTTTCGGATCAATTCCAGCTAATGCAGTAGGTCATCGACATTCGGCTTGACCTAAAATTATACGCACCTGTCTATGGTAAGCCTCGTCTGTGATGGTAAGGCCGGTTTGATTCCCAGGAGGAAGCAATTTCAATAGCAGCAGGGAGCTTGGACCTGTGCATTGTATACGACAATAGGGTCCTCCTCTTGGGATCTAAATCCATACCTGGTGACATGTGGTTGTAATACACTTCTATGTACCCTTATAAGGATATAGGCGTGACACGTATATGTATGTATGTCTGTGTGAAGGCTTCTATTTTTGCAAGTTACCGCCTGCTAAATAATTTTTAGTCAGATATTTCAGTACTATGTACTAACGTTGGTGAAGTAAGGAATAAAACGAAACATGCTCAGTAATATTTTTTATTATGACTAGAGGTTTTTTAAGTTACAAAACAATCGGTATTCCCTTAATGGTTACTGACAAAATAACTTCAACAAACTATTAGTGTTCGCAGATATTTTGTTCTGATATGTATAAAATGAAAACCTCGAATTTCACATTAATATTATTAGGTCAAATCTATATATTTACATATTTATTTTCATAATTTAGTGTTTCCTTCACTGTAAGAGGCACACGGAAGTAGGTTAAACTAGTTCGTGTATTAAACTAAATATTTATATAACTAGTGAATGTTTTAAATCTAAATAGTTACAATATTTTACAATTACATTCGTAAACGGTGTTAAGTTATAAATATTTTAATAAATATTGAGATCCTGTTTACTTTAATCTCATTGTGTTGGCAGCTGTTAGGATTACAGCGGGATTTTTACCGAGGATGCGGCAGGTCTTTTAGGGCAGAATTAATGTTTTATATAGTGTCGTAGATAATGAAAGCTTCGTGAACATTTTAAGTCATAAAATGGGGCAACTACTTTTGATTATATGAAAATCCGTAATGATTTGGTGGTTTATGTAAAAGAGGAGAATTGAGTTTTTTATTTTTTTTTAGAACTAATGTGGCAAACAAGCATACGGCCCACCTGATGGTAAGTGGTCACCGTAGCCTATGGACGCCTGCGACACCAGAGGCATCACTTGCGCGTTGCCGACCCTTTAGGAAAGAAAGTGGGACGGAGAAGGAGCGGGATGGAGGAAAGGGGTAATTGGGCCTCCGGTACTCTCACTCACCGAACGAAACAACAGTAGAATACTGCTATTTAATAATGATAAGCAAGGCAGCTAATGTGCAATATGTTTTTAATAAATAATATATGTTTATAGTCAATATATTGCACTAATATTGTATTAGATTCTGTATGGCAGAATACAAGGAAGGGAAAAAGGATGACTAATCCTTATATAATTTTTTTTATTTAAGGTTAATGTCCATTAGTGTACCAATAACAGGCTCGGTGATTTCATGGTTTGGGGTTACAGGGTTTACAGACCACCATATTATATTATTACATTAAAAACGTTATAGTATTATCAATGTGAAGAATAAGTAAGTGTCTGTTAAGCCAACATTATTCTTATTCAACTTTGGTTGTAGTTTATAAAGCTTTTCCAGTTAATTAAAATCAAGCGCCGTCTGAGCCTATTTATATTTTAGAACTATTAATGTCCATCGCACTATGCCCTCGTAATGACCAAGTACGTTTAGAAATGTACACAGTTACAATTTTATAATTATAATATCGTATATTTACATTATACGTATAAGATAAGTTTTCGTCAAACCAAACGTTTCCAATCCAACAATTAGAGCAACAACCTTCGATACACTTATCAAGTAATAACAAAAGTGATTTTGAATGAGAAATTGAGAAATATATCTTATAATAACTATTTATTTATATAATTTTTGATATTGTGATCGGTATTTGTACAATGTTTGTACTGTAACACAAGTCGAGAAATGCTCGCGGCTCGGTGATATTGACACAGTCGGGAAGCATTTCCACCAATATACTGATATGTATGATATGCATAGTTGTGTATTAAATGCGAAAAAATATGAAGCGGAGACGCCGCCGGTCCGTCGTACAATTCGACCGACCTCTCCCGAACATAACAAAATGAACGTTTCGATCAACAACATTAACTAATGATCGCTATTATAATCACTATTACGATCTCAAATGCCCTTTACTTTATCTTCAAATAAATTATCAAATTCATTTATACCTATATACAACATTCTATAAGCTAAACACTTACTCTAAAGTAGTCTAGTACATTGTAAGCTTGTAAAAATTGCACACATCGCTTTGGTATACGTACGTACATAACTACATATTTACATTAGAACGACATCGTTAAGTTTATTGCCCGAAGTTTCGTAACAAACGTTTACAACTAAATGTGGATCCACATGGCGCGTGCGCATCCTGTCACACCACGACTCTGCCGAATTCCGATACCTTCACTCCACTGACACGGTAGGCGACGCAAGCTCGTCGGCAGCGAGCTACCTTCAACCGCTAGTCGGAAGAAATTACGCGAGAGCTGTGGGCCCTCGCTAAAGTTTGACGAGTAGGTTGCGTCATCTGACCTCTGCACAGAAGATTCAGTCAAACCAGTCCCACAGGTGCCTGTAGAGCGGGTGATCGGCGGGCGGCGCGGGCGGCGAAGGCTGCGCGGGCGGCGACTAGGAGGCGCGAAGCGGCGGCGGCGAGCGCGGGTCGTCGCGGCCGCGCGCCTCGTCTCAGAGCATGCGGTCCGACACGCCCACGCCCGCCGCGTACTGGCACGCAGCCAGCGGCGCAGAGCCCGCGCGCGACACCGGCGAAACCGCGCCGTACCCGCCGCTAAAGCCCGACGAGTGCTGCTTCGCCTTCAGCCGTAGCGACGCTATCGACGACGTCATGGCCGTGCACGGCTCGGCGCGGTACATGCTGTAGGGGTTCGGCGGCGCTGTGTAAGGGCACGGCGCGACACCTCCACCAGCTGACCCTGCCACCGCCATACCGCCACCCCCGACGCCTCCCATCGACGTCGCTGTATTGAAGCAGTTCACCGAACCCTGATGGTGGCTTGCCGGCACCACGCCACCTAGAGGATTGACGGGCCATGGAAAACTCTTGGTACCTAGAGGACTAGGCACTTTAGCCGCCCAGTTGTTGTAAGGGTATGACGAGTAGAGCGCATCTGTGTCGGGGAACGGTTGCATCAGACCATTAAACTGCGTACTGAAACCGTTCTTGAAGTCAGCGGCGGCTGCCGCGGCTGCGTTCATTGCGTTTCTTTCGCGTTTCCGCCATTTCGCTCTTCGGTTTTTGAACCAAACCTGTGTAACAATGATTTCAAATTAACATTTGCACGTAATAGCTGCTCGAGGAAGCAATAAAAACTTTATTGTAGGGTAAAAAGGTCTTGTCCCTTCTCGCTAGCGGAGGGAAATGCTTGAAGATAGGTAAATTGAGTGGCCGGTGATTTGACGGTGAATGTACAAGTTTTAACGAGATTCAGAATGTGGACGCGACTTGCGTTGCGTAGTTATCAACTTTACTCATTACAAAGTTGACAGAGCGACTGTGCGCGGTATTCTCGCCACGTAGCGGCGGCGGTGGTGGCGGTGCCCCGCCCGGCGCCCGCCGCAGCCAACGACCCGTCTAATTGCGGCCGCGAAATGAAGATAAACGAGCGTCGCGATTGGGCGGGACGGCGAGCCGCCACTCGCCGAGACTTGATCGAGCCGCAATAAATGAGCGGCTCCGAGGACACCACCGCGGAGGAGAGCCCGCACGCTCCATCTCTGTTGTTGTTTAGGAGGAGGAGCGGCGCCGCGCGCGGTGATAAGTCGCCGTGAGCGCAGATAACGCGCGCGGTGATGTATGGCGCGCGTCCGTCACTGGCCGATCGATCGCGCCGACGACACCTCCGCGATAAATTGCGCAATCCACGTAGCGACTGCAATAAATATTGTGCCGCCGGCGGTATTTGTCTCACTCACTGTGGCGGGTTCACCCAGCCGAAACGGTAAATAATACCCTCTTTCCTCGGTTAAGTGAACATAAACGGTCGTTTCCACCCCATATACAATCGTTTATTTTTGGAAACATAAATTTCACAAATTCGCATGAGCGCATGTTTCGTACACAAGATGACACAGGTAAATCGCGGTTTATAGCTACATGCCTAGATTTATGAGCACGTGTCGATGTGGACATCCTCAAATTATTATTATTCTAAGATTTGACTGGGATTTATTGTAATAGCAAATGAAACATTCAAAGCTCTCCCTTCTATTAGTAAAACAAAAAAACTTTACACATCCGCTGTTTCCCATTCAGACCGCGAACAAACGGGTGAAAATAACTCCACAGAAACATCGGGGGTGTTCAATAATGACGTCGGAATGATATTTATTTAGGTGCACATATGTGGAAATAATTTCCATTATTTGAATAGCGGCGGACAGCGAGCGAGCGCGGCGGGGCGCACAAACCGGAGGAGGGTCGCGATATTGCGACGCGGGGCTAATCCTTTAAATATATTATTGCAGAATGGTGACCGCCCGCGCCCTCTGTCACCCGGCAAGGAGACACCCCGACACACTTTTTAATGCTTCCGAAATCGATACTAATGCGTGTACGTTTAATTTATTCCTTCTGTCGTTTGTTTATTGCATTAACGATGTGATACCATCCCTAACAAATCCATTAAATCGTTAACATTAGGTACAAAATGAATTAAAAGTTGAACTCAAATCGAACCGAATGTTTTTATTCAATAATATTTTGATAAAGGGATGTGAATACGAAAATGTGCAATTAAATGACCTGCCTGTCGATAACAATAAGTAATTCGTACAATATAGCTGAACAGTTGAATACAAATGTGTGCATTACCGATTCTTATTATAGCTTTTATGGCTAGATCGGATTCGATACAAATACGATAATGTGATTCTTACATACTTAAGTGGTATTTATTTTATTGCATGACTAACGCTCAAGTCTACGAGCGATTTAGGGATACTCGCATGGACGATTTTGCACTCGTTCTTTACTCTACATAATCGATAATAAACGGTACCTACGTAAATTAGGAAAAGCTTCGCCCCTTTCTTTTACTTTAATCGCGTTTTATAAAAATAAAAGATATCATTTTAATATAAAAAAACGTGGGGTGCTTTCTAAGATATTATATGAAATGTAATATCAATAAAGTATGCGCACCAAGTGCCGTCATTATCAAAATATCTTACAAAGCACCCCACGCTTTTTTACATTAAAATTATTTCTTTTATTAATCACTCTATCCTATATTATATTATAAAAAAAATATTTTCTACTTTTTAGTCTGGTTTTTCAAATAAAGCGTGTTTTTTTAGTTTTTTTGAAACTACCTATTTATTTTCTATATTTTTTTATATTATAAAACATCAATGTGAAATATTAATTTTCCGAGCCGGGTGCTCGAATCGGAAAGGAACGCATGCGCAGACCACGCGCTTGCTCTATCTCTCTCGCTCTCACGCAAAGGATCTGTGAGAAAATCGTTAACCCTGACGATCCTAATCAGGATAATGAGATAATCTTATTGAATTATTGTATTGTCATCAGTCCTCGATAAGTCTACAACGTTTTAATGAAATCTGACCGTTTGAAGTAGGTCAAAATCAAGTCCAAAGGAGTCGGTTACAAACAAACAAACATACAGGTGAAGCTAATAAAAGCGTGTTTTAAAAAAGTTTTCCGCATGAAGTGTTAAAATTATACATATTTCAACTAGTACGTCAATGTCCTATTAAATTACTTGGTATCTAGTTAATACAAGGAGCTTTTCTAAACAGTATGTTATTTAATTTAATTTTGTGATTTTTTGTTAGTTACGTTTGGTGAGAAGTTACCTTAAGAAAAGACTATTGCGACTTTATCATCGGTTCACAGTGTTGATCATGTAAAAGTGTATCAAAATTCACATATTAGTTACAAGCTTGAACGCCTAATATGAGTGAGAACATGCCTACTAAGAAAAAAGTCCTAACTTCAACATCAGGTATCATACACCGATTGAAATAAGACTTACGTTAAAATCTTCCAAATTAGTTAAGCTTTAAGTTTCTTAAAAATTTTTAGATAAGATTGTAATTATGTCCATATATCTTCATTAAACGCAGTATGTATGTCTATTTATTATATAAATTAAATAAAATCTAGTAACATAAATGCAATTTCTACGAGTGAGGGTAGATCGTAGGTTATCAAGTTATCATGCGGGACGTGGCGCATGTTCCCTAAGATTAATGTGAGCCTCCCGACACGAACCCCCGACTACCTACTGACACACGTCTTCAACGGACCCCGCATTATGTGCCTATGTTGGGAAAATTATTCTAATGCCCTAATTAAGTATTCGCGCCAAGTGCTACGACCGCTACGAAGCTGGAAATATTGTTTGTGATAAATCGTTATTTTCTTTGGATATATTTTATAAGTTGCTTTATATTATACTACCTCATTGTCATAGTTTTATAACCCACTTAAAAATAATACCTACAGCAACTCGGTAAATATAATAAGCATGGTTACATTATAACCTGACCATATAGGTAAAAATAAAATAACATTCCCGTCTAAGTGATGTTTATTTCTTTTTTTATAAGCGATACGTAAAAAGCTTTATGTAATTAAATGTTTTTGTTAAAAAGTAAATATATGTATAACGTTCAACAACACCATGTCGTTAAGGATAATTATGAACCTACAATATTTTTCTTTTAATTAAAACCCCGAATTAAATTCGTTTCATTCGTTTCAATGCTGCAAAGCTACAGAGAGAGGTACAGACATTCTTAAGTCAAAATCACAAATTTATAGTGGCTTAATATTTAACTGAAACTTGTTTCTAAGTGGAGTAAATTATCTACATTTTTTTTTTTTTTAGTTAATTGTACATTTGTAAGAGGTTGCTGTTGACGACCGTGCTAATATTAAATTGTATTACAGTCGTCAGCGTCTTCCACCCGGAAATAGCACATTTTTTGGTAATTGTTTTATAATGCAAAACATATTCCTAACAATCATTAAAATAATAAATTGAAAGTGAATGTCATTAAATAAAAGTATTCAACACAATTGATATAAAATAAAAATAATAATAAAAATATGAATTAATAATAAAATTAAGATACATTACCATTGAATAATCACAATAGTAGAAATTAAAAATTAGTAATAATAATAAAAATCAATTAAACATTACATGGAATTTAAAGATTATAGTATCTATTATATACAAAATCATAAAATGCAAGTATTATGTAATGCAAAACAATGAACAGCAACATATAAACTGTTTAGATTATAAAAATACTAATCAAATATAAATAATAATATAATAAAAATATAAAAAAAATAAAACAATATAGTATTTATAATATATATTAATACGTGAAACAAAAACTTTGTACCCCTTTTTACGAAGGAGTATGAAATTTGGCACAGTTAAAGTTTATATGGAGAAGGAGGGGCGAATTCTAATATTTACATAAAATATGCATTAGAAATACATTAAATTAATGAAAAAACACTACACGCATCACAACCATGCATTTGACACGCAGTGGAAGCGCGTAACTATGGTAACATATATCAATATATAATGACATATCAGCAATATCTTACAGGCAAACTTTGGTCGAATTTCGAGCACTAGGCGACCGCTAGACCCTCAAAATAGTCGATTCTTATATTCTCTTAACAAACAATAAAACCAACTTTTATGAAATACTTTTAAGACAGCACTAACACTGTCATTGACACTTAAAACATACGTCGTATGACATTTTAATATATATTAGACAATTGAAACTACGAGCCTTCGAATATATTTAGTACCATAAACTAAAAAACCACCAACCATGTTCAGACGAAATCATATCCCGAAAAGGTCAAATATACTAACAGTAAAATATTGATTCCATTATTGCACAAACTATAAATTCTATTAATACAAAGACTTTATTATTAACACTTGGTGGATAAATGACGCACATTCTGAATTCATTAGGCTCCTAGTAGTGATGAATGATGAGGCACCCCACCACAAGTAATGAAGTTATTTTACGGTCAACAGGACCACAGGGTCGCTAAATTGGCTTAAATTTAAATTAAACTGGAATCACAGTTTTATTAGTGTCATCAATCAAACAACGGTTTATCCGACAGAATGGCCATAGTTTAGGAACACAGGATTATAGTTCTTATAGTGTAAGCAAGTAGAACTGTTATAGTTTGCGCGATAAGGTGCGGAGACTATTCCAAAGTCAAATAAACACGCGCTCGCATAAATGGATATAGCATAATAAACTTGGGATTGACGCATGTTCTAGTCAGGGCTGTCGAGCTATTGTGTACTTATTAGATATTCCTATAATGTGAACGTTATTAACCATATATCAATATATCGTCAATAACGTTAACACTAAATAGGTGCATTAATTAAAATAAGAAATATAACCATTAAAAACCCCTTTCATAGTTGATTTTCTATTCGTTTATAATGCCAAAATATTTCTATTCTTTAAAATATATTATTTGTTTTCTCTAATCTGCTTAACGAATCTAAGTTAAGTTTTAATTCTTAATTCAAAATAATAATATTTTTATTAACATTTTATTTATGTAAATTAGAAAAGATAAGAGAAAAGATAAATACATTATTTTTATGTTACATACACACTTGTATAAATATACACTAAGTTACTTAGAACAAACAGTTGGAACAGTTAATAGCGGAGGCAGGAAATCCTTTGCTAATCTGTGGTGACCGGTAGCTGACGCCCCTAGATACTAGTATATTATTAAATGCACCCTGCCGAGTGAAACGGCAATAACTGCCACGATACAGACAATACTAACATTAAGACCACAGAATAACTCAATCATTTAAACAATTGATCTTTATTCAAATAAAAGAATATTAAAAAATATATTGGTTCGAACTTTTTTAATCTTAAGCGATTAGAATGTATTACCTAGACCACATAAGATCTCTTTGTTGCTAGTTGACCACAAATTAGAATATATAAGACAGTTATTGTAATTGTTTTTCTGTGTTCAGTAAATAGAGATTACCGAAGGTCGATTTGGCGCGAACCCGACAGTTATATAACCACAATATCTGACAATAACGCAATTTCAGCTTTCATTGATTGATATAAATTCCATACTAACGCGTGCAAAGTCCGCGGGATCACAACACTATACCGTAAGCCTATCAAAACATAATCGGGATAACTCATTGGACGTCTAGTATGCAATGCGCTCAACTCGGCTTGACTTACGATATGCAATAATATACTCTAAAACTTGACGTACAAAGTCAACTTTCCCGGAATACAATTTCTTGGCATGAATATATCAAGTGAAATAAATTTTGTAATTGAAACGTGTTAATACCGTATCTCTTGTTTACTGAAACAAATTCTTCGTGTAAGATTATTACGTAGACTACCGGTTGGGAGCGGGCCAGCCGTCATTAGAACATGACAATGTTATTTAATAATTTAATTATAGGAACATTTGTTTGTATTGTAAATGTCAATATTGATGCGATGCTTAGCGGCATTACCGATGTCACGGCGGGTTATTGCGTGACTAGTTGACTCATATTTCTCTGTCGCAGTTAATTTGCTGTCATATTACATTATAAGTTGTCGATCGTGTGTCTACTAAACAAAGTAATGGCATTATGATAAGCACAATATAATGATGGCGTCTCAAAACCGTGAATTTCGTGTAGGTATCTCTACATAAGAACTCTAAGCCAGAGCCTAGTAACTAACCTAAAAGTAGCTTTAACTTAGTAAATTCACTAACCGATAGATATTGACGTTCATAAGCGTTTTGTAGCTAATAGTGTTGAGTTTTTAATGGCTTACTTAGTCCGATTTGATTGTTATTTACATGTTTAAGTGGCTAAAAGCGTCCCTAAAAATGGGAAATTAAAAACAAGTGTTACTTTGTGACCTAAATTACTAAATGATTTTTGGCTTTGTCTTTACAAATCAGTTTGTATTAATTCAGTAAAGGATTGTTTTTGATAATAGCATCGAAAAACGTAGTGCAGAACAAAAAAATTAAAGTTATAAAACGGGTTGAAATTACCGAATTTTTTACTTTTTTCGATAGCACTCTATATGACAAGTTTTTTTAGTCAGTAACACCATTACTGAACAACAACAACGAAAATTCTAACAAATATAAAAAACCTTAGGCTCCCAATAAGTCATTGTACGAAAACTATTGAACTAACAGAAGTTCTTGCACGCGCGGCCAGTGTGTAAAAGCAAGGTAAATCTCGCTAAACTGTTTGCATGCAACGACAGGCGTCAGGGACGTGCACTAAAAGCTTCACAAAAACAGGCCAGAGCCGACCTGAGCGACCTTTTTCACGTAAAATAAATAATGTTCCGTGCCGCCCGCCCTGTCGACAAACGCGTTTGATACACGCCTTTTTTACACAATATACCATACTAAAATGTTGTCACATCTTACTTCTATCGGTTCAACAAATATTTTTGTTATTATGCAGCTGCATGACAGTATATTTTGTTGGACTTTATGTATTAAGAACAATCAATGTAAAATGAATACGAAGTAAATGACAAGAAATCTATGTATAGAAATTACTGAACATTTCCGCTGTTTCTTAAGTAGGTACTAGTTATACTCTTTTTCATCTTGGAGTACCACTCTATCCTCACTTTCCTCTATAATGCAATAATTTATAATACAATATAACTCAATTATTTTCCAAGCCCTGTCGTTAAAAAAAGAACAAGTTTCGCCTACTGTTCAATGAATTTCCTTCTCATATTTTCTAAGGTTTCTATCATCTATATTTAGTTTATTCTCCTTTCAATATATTAGCAATAGATTTAAACCCTAATCATTTGAGTTTTAAAACCAAGTATGTTGTAGATATTTTATGAGGTGTTCAATAATATTACTTTAACATGTAAGTACGTATGTTTTTACTTGTTTTGTGATCAGACGAATATTATATTAGAAACATGTACTACATAGAATGTAAGCTTGCAAAATATTGATGTTCGTCAATAATATTTCTGGTCAATAACTTAAGATATTCTACAACTAGAATTCAAGAAATATTGTTTGAAACAACATCGTTGTCGCGATAAATCAGACACAACATGTTTTACTTACTATCATCAATTCTATTCTATTCATGTTATTTGCAACAACAAACGCTCTCTATAAAATATATATCAATAGCGAAATTATCTTCTTGTATCTGATAGATGGATGGAGTAATTCGACGTCACGCAACATGATATTGGGGCGTTATTCTCGTCAAATGAAATGTGTCAAGTGCTGTTTCACGGACGATTGCCGACGATGCGGGCCGTGCCAGTTCTCAGAAGGGAAAACTACTTGTGGGCGGTTATACGTTTACAAATTAATACAAAAAGTGACCCCGAATAATACTACTTGTTTGTTCTTATAAGTTATGTCGATAGCATGACAGTTTTCTAGTTTTATTTTATTTGTCGTGTTAATTATGTGTTACAATAGTCACGAGATTGTATTATAATCGTTCATATAATTAATATCAAGATAAATAAATATATTATTTTATCTATACTAATCCTAACTAATATTATAAATGCGAAAATGAGTTTGTTTGTTTGTTACGCTTTAACGCCTTAACTACTCAACCGATCAACATGAAATTTTGCATACACGTTGTCAGAGGTACAGAATATTACATAGGGTACCTTTCATCCAGAAAAAAGAACTGTTGCAAACCTAACCTAATCTAACCTACATTTACGCGAGCGAAGCCGCGGGTGAAAACTAGTAATATTATAAAGCTGAAGAGTTTGTTTGTTTGTTTGAACGCGCTAATCTCAGGAACTACTTGCTCGAATTAAAAAATTCCTTTAGTGTTGGATAGCGTATTTATCAAGGAAGGCTATAGGCTATATAAAATCACGCTACAACCCACGGGGGCGGCGCAGTAACGATAAACGCGGGTGACACCGCAGAAACATTTAGTTAAAAATATTCTACCAATTGTTTTGATAATCGGTTCAATCAAAAAACATCACCAGCATGCCGAAACGGTACTAGGGATGTTAGATAAACTATTAGATATTTGTGTTATATCCTTTATAATAAGCATAATAGTTTATTTACGGCTTAAAATGTAATTTCTCGTTAACTTCTCTCATTATTTTTAACGATTTGAACTGAAATAACATTTTGCAGAATTAATCTTCAATATGTGTTATTCGTCGTTTTGTAAATAGTTTTCGATTGAATCTAAGGTAGCTTTGATTATAATTTATGAACTGAAACAATTATTAGTATATCTATACCTAACAGCTTTGCCTAAACAAATAAATAAACCTTTTGTGAAGCATATCACGTATGCGGTAGGTAGACACAGCAAAGATTTTTCAAAGTTTAGTATAATAATGCAAATGTCATTATAGCTAAAAACCCTTAAAAATAATCGCACTCAAGACTGTGTATAAAAGTGCGGAAATACCAAATAATATATTGTACCTACGCAGAGATTATTTTTAATAAAATAAATGGTACCTATTCGTTCTTGTTACTTTCAATTAACTCCACCTGAGCGTATTTACTTTAATGTTTTTCGGGATAGTTCAAATATAAGTCATAAAAAATTATAAAATGGAAAAACATTTAAAATAACATATCGCATGTAAAATGTGGTTTGGTTTGACAAATATAATTTGCAAGGAAGTGCGTTGTAAAGAAAACATGGAGATTAACATATCATATTTTACGAACGCTAATTGAGTCAATAAGCAGGCAATGACCCTAATGAGTTGGTAACAAAAATAATGTTCAACGATTTATATGCGCGCGCGCGCACAGATTTATTAGACGGCGAGCGGCGCGCAGCGGACGAGCGCATGATAATCCCCCGTTAGGGTTGACAGTATTAGAATATTATTATTTAATTCTAATTTTAGGACAATGAAATGACGCGTATGTTACCCAATGCATGTTCTAACTTCACAATAGAATATTAAGTACTGCACAGTCAATTGGTACTGCGCATTGGCGGTTTAGAAGAGCTCTCTATTATAATACTTAGTGTACAATGTATGTGCCAATTATATAAGATAACAACAAAAGTAGGTGTATAGCTATCACACTTCTTAAATGTAGATTGTAATGATAATTCGAGATTTGATTTAATGTTTGAATACTAAAATCGAATCTCGTTATGTACGCAGTCAAAGAGCTACACATTTTGAATATTATTTGAAACATGAAGTGTTTTTCTGCGTAACAGTGGTTCTCTACTTGCCTGCAATATATTTTTTTCTTGAACTATTTTTCGTATTTAGTAATAACATTGAGTGATGATTTTTGTCATGTATATTCCATAATACTTTTAGCGAGGCAATATTACGAATTAATTAGTATAAAACTGTTGATAGCGCAGCCCTATAGCGCATACAAATGGGAATGTTTTGAAGAACACACGCGGCTGATCCGACGCAGTACTCGACTCCCAGCACAGACTGAAACGAATACCTAACACTTGAGCACGCCTCGTTCCTCATAAAGTATCGATTTACACGTATCTGCATGTGATAACCCAGTAATTAATTGCCCAACGGTGTATTTGTGAACGGATAACCCTCACTGCGTATTGAAAATATCTTACGATTGATTTTTATAGTTCACACTTGTGTAAATTAAAAGAAAACAAGTACAGTATTGTGATTCATAAGACAAAAAGACAGACTTGTTATTAAAATATTTTTCCTTGTAATGTAGTATTACGTTATACAGTCTTTTAAAGTTAATATTTCATCGAGATTGGTGTTTGGACTAGACTTGATTGTAGGTAAAACGTTGCATCAACATTTAAATATATTGACAGTGAGTGTTAAGTAACTAACTATTATATTTGATTCTGTAGATAGATCTTTTTTTTAATGTCTTTGGTATTATTTATGCCAAAATAAATAAGGTGATATTTACACACACTTGGAATTAAATATTGTTAGTGCGATTGAACATAATTAAATGCATATATTGTTTATGACAAAGACGTTATTTTGGATTTTTGTTTTAATTTTCTAGGATCACGTTTAAGCAGTATAATTATTACTAGTAATTTGTAGAACTTTAGAATAAGTCTAAAGTTCCCGTGATAGTACCTAATGACAATATTGTAATGTATGGATATAGTAAATGCTTTATTTATCTAGACTAGATTATAAAGCTTACAATTTTATAAACATTTATTTATCATGAAACATTGCTATTTCTTCTGAAATTTGAAATATGCAGTATATGTTATATCTAAATCCTAGGATTATTTGATGACATATTTTAATCGTAATAATTTGTTGCAACATTCAAAATTGCATACAAATCTTTAGTTTTATAATTCGTTACACTATTACGGATTCATAAATCAAACTATTACTTTTCTTTATTACTAACGAACCCCAGTATAAATCATAATGTTAGTGAGAGTCAGTAACCGTATAATTAATGACAAACGACATTTGCCAAATTCTTTGAGATTTTCTCTGATGGTTATGTGAGATGAAAAAGATTCGGTAATTTATTTTCCTTTTTTATTTAAAACGGTATTTATCACGTCGCCATGATCGTAAAAAATATACAATTTTATTCGAAAGTATGACATTGAACCGAGTTCTGTAAATAATTTTATTGGATTCTTTTAATTGAAATACGAGGGTAAATAAATTCTAAGAATTCACTCAATACACATGTTCGGAAGATTAACAAAACCCACGGGTGCACATGCCAAAGAAACCGTGAACTATTCTATGAATTCAGTACAGGCTAAATACGACTAACTCGGTTGCAACCGCAGAATCTCTAACAGGGGCCTTCCAAAACTATTGACAGTGAGTGTGGATGCGATCAGACTTAAGCCGGGGATTATGAAGAGACCGAAATAGACGCATCAAATCCTCGTGGATTAAGGGATTCCGTGTTCCGTCGGACGGCACGGCACAAAAATACCGAAGGCGCGCCGGATGCGACGATTAGCCTAAACATCTAGCTCGTTAATATTGTAATGCACTCGCGCCTGTCACCTTGTGTACGACATAAAAAGTGCATAGACACGTGATTGATTCTGTTACATTTGTTATTAGTAGTTTTGCTATTTACAGACTCTTGCTGTTGAACGAAACGCCTCTTTCAATGCGCTCCTCTGGATATTGGGTTTTATTGCTTGAATTTGTGATGATTTATTAAAGGATTTTAATATTTCGTTCTTAGGGACAATGTCTGGTGCCTGTTACATGTGCTAATTTTTATTTGATAACCAATGACTTACAAAATTGTATTGTACATAACTGAAATAAAATTTTTAGTACTTAAAACGACTAGGCTTAGTCAGACATGTTGACGGATATTAGCTTGAATTTAACTCTATAGTATCTAAACTTGACTGTCGTTATAGTTAAACTTGCTTAAATGATATTCTTGCTATTTAACCACTTGGTAAATGGAACAAAAGTTTAAAAATGGAATTAAAAGTTGAAGAGATTTTATATAGCTGTTACCGCAAAACTAACGTGGAGCAGTGTGTATAATATAATAATAATATTCTATCACATACACACAACACCATCTAGCCCAAACTAAGCAGAGCTTGTACTATGGGTACTAGACAATGGATAAACATACATATATACTTTTTTTTGTAAATACATACATATTATACATAGAAACACCCAGACCAAGACAAACATCCATGTTCATGCACACAAATGTTTGACTTGTGCGGGAATCGAACCCGCGACCTTAGGCGTGGCAGTCGGTTACACTAACCAATATGATAGCACTGATAAACCATGCTTACTATCATTATTATATTCTATAATCCACATAAAAACATATGCTTACCCTAACTCTAGCTTCAGTAAGGTTCGTCCACATCGCGATCTCCTCACGCGTAGACATATCAGGGTAGCGGTTCCTGGCGAAAGTAGCTTCAAGTTCCTGCAGTTGTTGGCTGGTGAAATGCGTCCGCTGTCGGCGTTGTCGCTTGTTCTTCTTGTCACCCTTGTCATCCATCGAGGGCTCGTCCGGACCGACGCCAGGGGTCGTTGACTCCGTCTTTATCGTTGGCTCCGAATTTAAGGGACGATTGCCTGTGGAGATAGGACGAATTAGTTTGAAGTTCGGCTAAAGTAACTTTTACAATGACGTATGGGTAGCAAGTTTCGTATTCAGTTGGTGAATGCGGTTACAAGACTTACAAGTAATAGTTAAGGTACTACATTGGTAATAAATGTGTACCTAACATCGAATTTGAGCCGCAAAGATGAAAGATCGCGCTCTAGTGCGTAGATGGTCGGTGGTAGTGGTGATGGTGCTCGTCAAAATGACCACACTCCACCTGATGGTAAGCAGTCGTGTGGTCTAAGAGCAGTGACCTCCACATCGCCCCCACAGTAGCCGAGGCGATGTTGAGGTCTCTACTTTGACGGCCTGAGAAGATGCTTTTTCACGCCCCGCTTAAAGAACCCAGGATTAAAGGAAGAAGGAAACACGTGCCTTGGCAGAGAATTTCATGCCTTGGTCGTTCGGCAGAGATATGAGGACCCAAACTTTTTGGTACGCGCTCTAATCGACTCTACCGTGTAAGGATGGCATCTAAGCCCAGCACGCGTTGTTCTGGATAGGAAAGGGGAGGGCGGGATAAGGTGGAATAACTCTTCAGAGCACTCCCCGTGGTATATTCTGTAGAAACATGCCAATGAGGCAATGTCCCTACGGAGTTGCAGAGGTTCCAGTGAACTCGTGACCTCTGGATCTCCGATGATACGGACAGCCCGCCGCTGTAACCGGTCGAGAGCGTCCAGCAAGTACTGCGCGGAGCCATCCCAAAGATGAGAACAGTACTCCACGCAAGGGCGCACTTGTGCCTTATACAATAGGCACAGTTGCCCAGGCGTGAAGAACCGCCTCCCCCTGTTCAGAACTCCGAGTTTTCGCGAAGCTTGCTTAATGACGCTCTCGATATAGGTTTTCTGATTAAGGGAGCGGCAAAGATCCATACCTAAGATGGAGAGACTGTCACGTATCACCAGTGGAGTGTTCTTCAGAGAAGGGAGGGGAAGGAACGGAGACTTTTTTGTTGAAAACGCGCATGCCTGGGTCTTCTTGGCGTTGAACTCGACCAAGTTCTTGGCACCCCATTCATAGATGCGGTCCAAGGCCTGGTCAAGTTCAACGACAAGATTCTGCCTTTTCCCCTCAACCTCAGCCTGTTTGGCCCCAGGATATCCGAGATATCGCCCATGCACGGTACTGTCGTCCGCATAACAATGTATGTTGCCGAGATTCAACATATCATTGATATGCAGAAGAAAGAGCGTAGGGGATAAGACAGAACCCTGAGGCACTCCTGCATTGACCTGCATAAATTTGGAAGCGCGACCGTCGCAAAGGACCCGAATACGACGCTTCTGCAGGAAACTTGCAATCCAGGTGCACAGTTGAGGGGGCAAGCCATAGGCCGGAAGCTTGGAAAGAAGAGACCGGTGCCAGACTCTGTCGAAAGCTTTGGCTATGTCAAGGCTGATAGCCAAAGACTCGCCGTGCTTGTCCATAGCCTCACCCCAGAGGTGCGTGACGAACGCTAGAAGATCACCCGTTGATCGTTTAGACCGAAAGCCGTATTGGCGATCATTGATCAACGATTGATCCTCCAGGTAGCGGACAATTTGGGTGTTTATAATCCGCTCGAACACCTTGGAGAGCACCGAGGTGATAGCTATGGGTCGATAGTTGCTTGGCTCGGAACGGTCCTCCTTTTTGGGAATCGGTTGAACGTTCGCCTCCTTCCAAGCCTCAGGCACAATGCCTGCGGCGTAAGACGTCCGGTATAGGCGCGTAAGCGTGGGAGACAACTCCGCTGCACATTTTTTAAGGAGCACAGCTGGGATGCCGTCAGGTCCACTGGCTTTCCGAACATCGAGAGACTGCAGTATCGCACGAACGGCTCTTTGCCTGATACATATATCAGGCATGGTGTAGCCGCAGTTGGCAATGTTAGGCGGCTGCGAACCGCAGTCATCGATTCGGGAGTTGGCCGCAAAGAGATTTGCAAGCAGATCTGCTTTCTCCTGCGGCCGATGAGCCAGTGATCCATTCGGATACCTCAGAGGGGGCAGCAAGGTCTGGCAGAAGTTGGACTGCACGGCTTTGGCCAGGCGCCAATAGCTACGACTGCCCGTAGGATGCGCCATGAGTTCCTGGCCGAACCGTGCGACGCGCTGGGCATCCGCTCTTAAGTATGCCCTCTTGCAGACCTTTGTGGCTTGGTTGAACGCTGCCTTCAGGTGATCCACGTTAGGGTCGTGGAGAGTGCGAGCCCTGGTCCAAGCGCGGTACGCTGCCTGTTTGCGTTCAACAGCATCAGCGCATTCACGACCGAACCAGGGCCTTTTCCTGCCGCCGCTCGTGACATCACTGTATGGAATATAATATTCCATACCCAGGATGATTTCACCAGCGACAGCAGTAGCGCTCTCTGATGGATCCCTGTTCTCAAAGCAGCGTTGAGCCCAAGGGATGGATGCGAAGTACTCCCGCATTCCATCCCAGTCTGCCGACGAGTAGTGCCACAGTCGTCGTCTTGCCTCCTCGGGTCGTGGGGGCGTAACAACAACAGCTGTGGCACAAACCAGACAGTGGTCTGAGGTGCCCAGAGGAGCACGAATCGACACACTGTACCGGTTCGGGTTACTCGTCAGCAGCAGATCGAGCAGAGGGTGCCTGACCTGCAATGTCTGGTATCCGGGTGGGCTGGAGTACCAGTTGAGACAGGTCATGCGTGAGAGCGAACGCATGGGCAGTTCGTCCCGCGTGGTCTGTTTTGGGAGAACCCAACCAGGTCTCACGGTGGGCATTGAAATCTCCCAAGAACACCAATTCAGCGTTCGGAAACCGCTCCTGCGCGTCGTCTGCCGCCTGACTCAGGTAATTGAAGAGTCGAGTTGTCTCAGCGTCTCCTGAATGGGATCGGTAGAGGCACATGTAGATTTGGCTGAAAGAGCCATGATCTACGTGTACCCAAAGGACAGAGAAGGAAGGGTCCTCTAGGCATTGTAGACGGCGACAGCAAATATCCGCCCTAACAAACAAGCATACCCCGGCTTTCGCGAGCAAACACTCCTCTAGCACGTAGCCGGGATATTGCAGGTAGTTCGTGTCTGCAGGACGGCGTATTTGTGTCTCCGTTAGAAAAAGCATTGCCGGCCGAGCCGTCTCCAGGTGGTGATGGACGGCATTAAGGTTAGCGTGGAGTCCTCTGATGTTAATAACCTCCACGACACAGGAAGCAGCAGTGGGGTTACGGCGATTGGCTGCTGTTGAACGACAATGCTTTGTTCGTACTGCCATAGAGTGAAAGGAAGGGGAAACGAGAAAAAAAAAAGGAGGCGGCTATTCTCGCAGCAAAGTGGGGCAAGGCGCAGAGCAAGTTTTGTCATATAACTGTATGGTATGGCGATAGCCGATCCGACGGACGGAAGGACCCCCGTACCCTCCCGAAAGTGGTCGCCGGGACCCACCCTCCGGTCACCATCCGGCACGACGAGCCACCTCGAGATTATGCGCGGCATGATAAGGCAGCCAACCTAGTTGGTTAGACTCGGTTGGGCCTCTGGACTATACCGCGGGCGGCCAGCAGAGCACCGTTTCTACGGCTCTCCCTGGCCGCCGGGTCGACTCGCGTCACCCACACAATGACTCTACGGATACTCTGCAGGTCCCTCATAAGCTGCGAGAATCGTCACCTCATGCTTAGGCCTCCGGCGCTCTCACTCACCGAACGAAACACAGCAGCGAAACACTGCTGTTTCACGTCGATTTTCTGTGAGAGGGTAGTACTTCCCCGGTCGAGCCGGCCCATTCCTGCTGTAACCAGCTTGGCTCTACTACCGAATAAGTTTGTTTAGGTGTAGTTGGTTTTTTTTTTATGAGATTGGAGGCAAACGAGCAGACGGATCGCCTGATGGTAAGCGATTACCGCCGCCCATGGACACACGCAACACCAGAGGAGTTCCAAATGCGTTGCCAGCCTTTTAAAAGGGAGTACGCTCTTTTCTTGAAGGTTTGTATTGAGTATTTAAAAGTAACATAGAAAATAACTCGAGGAAACTAAATAATAAGTAAGTTTTACCTAATATAAGTTTAAACTTAGAAGTCTATAAAAAATATTTTGTTAAAAACCTAGGGAAATCAAACATTTTGCCGATATGCCTACTGTAAATGCCATCAGTTTTTTAGGGTAGAACGTCAACTTAAATAAAGTATAGGTGACATTAAGCAAAGGAGGAAGTTTCATTCCATATGCTGTTATACATCTGTGACGGCGGAAAGCTGTTATTACCTTAATCCCTTCATTTCAACTGTAAATACAATACAATGTACATATATTATTAAAATGCATGCTACAGTAACAAATCTAAACTGAACAAAAAAAATTATTGAAATTAAACTACTTTGAACGAATTTTATCGTGGTATACTATAATGGCAACTTTTAAACAGTTTGTGTATTTAAAGGATGATCTATATTGCATTTTTCACAACTAACTTAATTTACTACTCAACAAAGTAGTTAATGTCTGCATCTTACTAGGAAAACCATTAGAATCTCGTGCGCAGGTAACTCGCGGAGCCTTAAAACATATAAGTAAGCTAGGTAAATCATCAGCTTACATTGTCACACAAGCGGTAAAAGTCAAGACGCCAAGGAAAATAGATTATTAAGAGTTTTATGTTCTACGTTTTGTATGTTAAATACTCGCTAACAAATTGTAGCGGCGATAAATTATCTATGTAGTCGTACTAATAGCAAATTATTAATAGATATGAGACAGGCAATAGTTTTGTTAGTACGCCTTTATTACCTTCACTCGTAACTAGGTATATACCTACTGCGGTATACCTACTACAGTAGGTATATTATAGAGTAATGCATCGACACTGCGACGCAATTATGATGTGTGTATATTTGCTTACGTTATATGGTAATATTTTAGGTTAACATGGTTATTGTGTGGTCTTAAGTAGGAAAAAGTATTTAGACCTTTTAGGATTATAATAATAATAATAATAATTTTATCATCCATAGTTACCAATATACCAGTCCGTCAAACACCCATACCCATAGCCCATATATTATAATCCATACGTAGCAATAGTCCTACGCCTGCTGCGGCTAGTGCCGCTGTAGGTGTTCCATCCCACCTTTGATTAAAACTCTCGAAGGGCCTCTTCACGTTGGACCCATGTCTCCGTGTAAGCCTCCCAAAGGGCCGGGTATTTTCCTAACGTATTAGGAATATACCCGTGAAAGAGAAACAAATAATAATAATATTCTATCACATACACACAACACCATCTAGCCCAAACTAAGCAGAGCTTGTATTATGGGTACTAGACAATGGATAAACATACATATATCCCTTTTTTTTGGTAAATACTTACATATTATACATAGAAACACCCAGACCAAGACAAACATCCATGTTCATGCACACAAATGTTTGACTTACGCGGGAATCGAACCCGCAACCTCAGGCGTGGCAGTCGGTTACACTAACAACTACGCCATTGAGGCCATCAAATTGATGTATTAAGTAGCACACCGGTGGCCAGACACAACAGATTTTTAATTATGCCTGGTATTCTAAGACTTGACAAATTAAGATGCAATAATATCTAATGTCCGTCACCTGATTTTAGAATTTAGTATACACACTATATTTTTGTAATAAAGGTAACTCCTAAAGTTGAGCATAAAAAAACATAATTTAGGTATACAGGTGCACATGGTCTTTTTCTCACAGATCGTGGTTCAAGAGCTTAGGAACAACAATCTGTATCAAACAAGCTTTACGGCCAGCGATCGTATAAAATATATCTAATTATAATAAAATATAAATATAATAGTCGATATCTTTATAGCTGCCAAAATCAATTAAGTTTATATTCATTACACATAAAGTACACTCCAAAATATACACCCAGTTTAAAATAAACTACAGAAAAACAATCATCAAAAACAAATCAAACAAAAAAGGTTTGCCTTTTAAATATTATTTAGATAATAAAAATATAGAATCAGGGCCATGGTTGGCAAGTACCGGTAGCAAGCTCATAATGCGCCGGATTAGGCGCAAGCGCACCTAATACTTTTACGACAGTGCCGTAAATTCGTTGATCTCGATGAGCGGCGTCACACTACATGTAATTTATATCACTTGCGCGTAATAAAATCTATTTTTGGTATAATTTTACGGGTCATTATCAATGTAATCAGTTTTGAAATGTTAAGGTATCGCTATGAAGTGGATATTTTGAATTTAGAAGTTTATAAATATGCTAAGGTTTGAATATAAACTACTTTATACGGATTTTAAAGTAGTTTAATTTCAATAAGCATACGTTAGGCAATATTAAATAGGCTACAGTTTAAAATAAAGCGTTTGTTACGTTACGTTTAATCTGTTCATTGTGTGTACTTGGAAAACGAGGGTCGTGTTATAGTTTTACATAAATAACAGATCAGATTGAAGAGATCTATATGATTTGTTATTTTGCCGCGCAGAAATCGATGCAATTAATAATAATAATAATATTCTATCACATACACACAACACCATCTAGCCCAAACTAAGCAGAGCTTGTACTATGGGTACTAGACAATGGATAAACATAAATATATACTTTTTTTTGTAAATACATACATATTATACATAGAAACACCCAGACCAAGACAAACATCCATGTTCATGCACACAAATGTTTGACTTGTGCGGGAATCGAACCCGCGACCTCAGGCGTGGTAGTCGGTTACACTAACCACTACGCCATCGAGTCGTCGAATTGATGTTAATGTGCAGTAGTGATGATCACGATGGTGACTGCATGTGTTACCAAGCATACAAAGACTATCTGTGGTTAATAAAACGGTTTCTGAAGAAAGTATGACTAGTCTTGTCGCAATTGCAGTAATTTAGCATTGATATCGCCATAGGAAACGTGTTTATTCAGGTTACTCTTCTTTTTAAAGATTGAAAAACTACTCTAACTTCTTTTATAAAAAAACTACTATAATAATATCAGTCCTGTATTAAACTGCCCCACTGCTGGGCACGTACCTCTTCTCAGTGTGAAAAGGGCTAGGCCATAGTCCACCACGCTGGCCCAGTGCACGATGGCAGACTTCACTATATGACTGCATATCTTCGAGAACATTATATAGAACTCTCAGACATGTAGGTTTCCTCACGATGTTTTCCTCCACCGTTAAAGCGAGCGATAATTAACTATTGAATACGCATAACTTCGAAATGTCAGAGATGCGTGTCTTGGAATTGAACTCGAAACCTCTGCGTGGCAGTCAAGCGTTCCCCCACTATGCCGAACACTTATAACAGTGTTCTGAACACTAATTAGCACTAGTATATTATTAGCAATAAAATATAGAATCTTTTTCTGTTTTCTAATTTTACATGAAGCCTACTTTATGTCAATTTTAACAAATATTTTTTTAGTTAATACAAAAGTTCTTGCAACTCACGATGGCGAGCGGGTTATGTATGTGTGTGTGTGTAAGTGTCGCTCGCAACTGACCGCTCTGTCAATCACGCACACTACCGCACTGTGCATGTATACGTAAAGCCCGCTCGCCTTCGTGAGTTGCAAGAACTGTAATTATTATAATATTAATAGGTAACAAAGATTATTGATTACGTTTCTTCTATGCACTGACCTCGAAGCCTAAGCCTGGGGTACGTCCGAATTGGCAGGAGGAATTCTTACCAACTGATTAATAATTAGACCTGTATATTTTTCAATACATAACGTTATACATACGAGGACGCCAATCAAAAACATAATAGGATCTGACCAAAAAATAGAAAACCGATGAAACGGCCCCGTATTAATACCATCCATAATCCAACTACTGAAACAACAAAACTATTGCTTGTACAACGTTAAAATTCCCTCCAAACGGTATCACGGCTCGAGGGGACCAGTGATACGGTGTTGTTATTACATCAATTCGTTACTGATAACGCCTCGATCGAAATCAAACCGCGTATATTGGCTTTACACGAAATCCCTGTGTCAATGTACCTATTGTCTCTCCTGCTATACTGCATGTTCAATGAACATCGGTGACAAAACTAACTGGTTAAAAGTGGCTTCGAAAAATAGCTTTTCAATACATCTTTTTCTATTTGAATCTCGATTATCCTTTCGTACCTACATTGACAGACAAAATTCGATGTAAAATACATACATACATACATACATAGATTCACGCCTGTTTCCCAGAGGGATAGGCAGAGACTACGAATTTCCATTTGCTACAATCCTGACAGACTTCTCTGGCTTTATTCACTTTATCATATACGTCATAAAAAAAATAAGTAAAGAATAAAAATAATTGTTTTATTTACAAAGGCAACAATCATAACAAAAAGCCAACTATTATTAAGTAAAACAAAATAAAAAGGAGTGGCACAAAGTATATGGTAGTAAATTAAAAAAATTATAATGAATTTTCATAACTTTATATTTTCAACCGTATCATGGTTAGGTCAGCTTCTAGCATGCAGAGGTAGGTACTTTAGGTTACCAAAGAAGTAAGATACTTGATATGTCTCTAACAATTTTAATTTCCCATAGGACTCTTGAGACTTATATACATGCTTGCATAAATATACTAGAAACCATACTGTGATACTACGATACACCAAACGAAGCGACAAAACGCAGAGGCTTACGGCGCATTGTCACATGTTAATACATATATTCTTAGCAGATACAAGAATGGGTATCTATATATTAATACGTGAAGCAAAAACTTTGTACCCGTTTTTACGAAAATTGTGCGGACGGAGGAGTATGAAATTTGGCATAGTTAAAGTTTATATGGAGAAGGAGGGGCGAAACCTAATATTTTTATAAAATATGCATTAGAAATACATTAAATTATTGAAAAAACACTACACGCACACAACCATGCATTTGACACACGAAGTCAAAGCGCGTAATTTTGGTTACATATGTCAATATATAATGACATATATCAGCAATATCTTACAGGCAAACATTGGTCGAATTTCGAGCACCAGGCGACCGCTAGTCTTTTTTATTTTTCGAATTCTGTTGTACAACCACTTACAAACTAATAATAAATAGTTATGTACACATACAGACAATTAAACATTATCTAACTAAATTGTCGCACGTGTTTGGTATCTCGCTTACTTCAAAACATTGTGTTTTATGATACACTTGATAACAATAATTTATATGTAGAATAAAATCTGATAGTCCAAGAATAATGCTGTAAAACATTTCAAATATTTTGCGTAGAAACCCAAAAATTACAGTCCGTTGGTAGACACAGTAGCTAACGTGGATATCAATAAAATCGCATATTTTACAAATAGCTGATAATATATTGTTTTAACTCGTAATTTCGTTTATTACATATCGGATTAACGTTTATAATTTTATTGAGGCGCTTATCTTGATTGAACATTGTTAAATAATTATCATTGTTATGGTAGGTACCTATTGTTGGAACGATATCATACCGTGGAATTTGTTTGCCATATCCAACAAATACAGGTTAATTCTCACTTATATCAATATTATGTACATTGAATGCATTTTTATTTGTGATTAAGATTAATATGAACGTGACAAATTAACAGTAAATCAACCAGAAGCAAATTAAGCTTGGACGGTTTTCAATTGTTTTTATATATCTTATTACTTATTATAAAAGTCAAGACTGAAACCAAACTTTTATGGTAGTATTTTTATCCAGTATGAAAATAGTAAGTCAATTTTATGCCCCACACCAAGGAACTTATATATGGACAATTGTTTGTACAGTCAAGCTAAGTATTGTTAGAAAGATTAACGTATCACCTCCATTGAATATTTTATTAAAGCCATCAATCTGTGCAGTCCGCCAATCTCATTGGTGTATAATGAACAAGGTGGGATTATGGTCTCAAAGTTTAGACCCCGCTACCGCTACCATTCTCGACGACGATTATTGGCTGACATACAAGCCAGGGCTGTCCCACATAAAATAACTCTCATTTTAATGATAGTGTAAACAACATAGCGCCTTCCAATTTTTCCACTTTACGAGCAAGTGTATCATCATAAAATGTTAATGTTTTCGTAACACGTTTAAGACTGCTAGACGTAAATCTGCGGAACGCTTCAACAAATTGTAAAAAAAATTCTAGCCGCTTGTCGAAAATATACCGTACCGTCTTCAGATACAAGGTTATAGACCATATTAATGTGGTCGTTTTTGGGTTAGTGCAAGCGCGTGGTAACCCTAGATAAGTCCGATACGCGTCGATAACGCGTCGATAGCGTTTATCAGCGATACGCTTTGAGCGTTCGCCGACCCATCCATCATTTCGAACTAACCTTTGCGTTAGTAGGTAACATATTTAATCTATGCCTTTGCGTTTGGCCGACATGACAAGAGCGCGTTGGTAAACAGCGCCGTTACATGTGTTAGCGATATCAGAACATGTTGCCACTTCAAAACCCGACACTCGATTTTGATAAAACATTGCAACGTTTCCTTTAATGTGTTTACTTTCAAATAGTTTAACAACGAGTGTACATTCTCATAATGACACTTATCGAAGGCTTAAATATGGAGGCTACATATTGGTAGACAGTTGATGCTACGATTTTTATGACGTCTTCGAATTAGATAGCCACGATTTTTATAACTTGATACTTATTTACTTTTGAATCAAGTAGTCTAATAAACTCAATGCTTTCTTTTTGTTCGTCTCCTTTACGTAAACATTTTTTAATTGATGTGGAACATTTAATCTTTTATATATCTTAGAGATTAGAGAAGTATTCTATGCCGATTGCGACAATTTTGATATTTTATAAATCTGTTTTTTTTAATTGCTGCCAAAAATACAAATGCAGTCTATGAGTTACTGAAAGCTGAGTTGCAATATTCAGTAGCAGGTAATGTACATGCCTATAATTTTAATACTACCCTTGTTTTTCCTCTTGTAACTTACTTATTTGTTCATCTCACACATCAGCTCATATAAAGGAAAAAAAGTATTGTCTTATTAATTATCGTATTGTCCCCGTAGATTTTAACTAAAAAGTGTTTGTCTCCGCGGAACCCTATTTTTTTTTCTAATTTCAAAGTAGCCTAACTTACTCCTTATAACATCAGCTACCTGCCAGTAAAAGTCCCGTCAAAATCAGTTCAGCCGTTTCGGAGATTAGCCGGAACAAACAGACAGACAGACAGACAGACAAAAATTTTAAAAATAGATGTTTTCATATAAGTACCTTATATACTTTCATATGCATTAGATAAAAAGCTGTTATTTTGACATTACAAACAGACACTTCAATTTCATTTATTTGTATAGATAATTCGCGATTGAAAAGATTAGCTATAAGTTTCTTGCCTACTTTTTGTCATGAGAGCTGTACTCCTCAAACAGTCTTTTTTCAATGCGACATTTTTATTTCCTTTTTTATTTTAATAGGATATTATACATATAATTAATATATTACTTAATTGACATGTCGTAGAAGTGGTAATATTATACTTTTTGTTATAATTATGTTCTTTAGCATTGAAGCGAGCGATAATTACCTATTCAGCACGCACATAAGTATATTCCAAAAGATGCGTGCCGCGGTATCGAAATCGGGTCCTCATCATAGCAGACCAACAATCTAATTATAATATTATAAGGTTCTTAATTAGTATATGCTTATTATAGCAACTTGCATAATGTGATGACTACACTCGTATTAGTAGTAACAGTTAACAGAGTTAGTAAGGGCCGTTCTGCAACTAGATTGTAGGCCGGGACTCAATCACTGTTATTAATGCGCCAATAATTGGCACATTAGAACACATCTAAAGTGATTACTACCTAACTGATTATGACCAATCGACTGTTTCGTAATTAGTATTATTATATTGCTTCAATCCTATATCCGTAAGAGCTTAGGTAACACGGGCGCTATCCGAAATAGTAAGTTTGAAGGTGTTACCACGTAACGATTTTTTTAATTTTTTATTATACTAAGGTGGCAAACAGGCATGTCAACCGATTGTGCATAATTAATACAAAAAGTTGTAGTTTATTTAATTAATTCTATAAAATATTACATGCTTAGACTCAAGCCTATAAATACTCGCAAAGGTTAACAGAGAAAATTTCATCTACATTTCACCAGCTGTGTTTTTTGCAGTCTATTAGGGACATCTTTAACCTCTGTACTGCTCTGAAAGTTTTTAAAAAGCACACCCAATAACACTTTGTTTGGCCTACATCGGTATTAGCAAACTTCTACCAAGTTAATCCTATTCTATCAATAATATAGCGATCGTCTGTCATATAAAGCTCAAAGGACATAATTCACGTGTACGAATTTCATTGATGATTACATAACTGATGTCCAACTTTGGCTATCTAGTTCGAGTGGCATGTTATGACGAATTGTAACTCAATACATTGTAACTATCCTATTACGTAGTGACGTGAGTATGGTTATTTGTCTGTTGGTCATATCATGTATGAAGCTAATTACGTAATAGACAAAGGTATCTATACTGATACGGTTTTAAGTTTGGTAAGTGCACGATAGAATACTAATCCAATTTTAATGAAATTTAGTATGGAAATTGCTTGAACCCTAGGAAAGATATAGGATTCCTTAAAGGACCAAATAAAGTTGTGGATAACAAGAGTAAAAATTATCCCTATTCAACCCTATTAGTTACAACATGTAGGTGGCTAAATCAAAACTGTTCTTCCACATAAATTTTATATAATCTCTATATGACAAAATCTTTGGCATTCACGAAAGTCACGTAAAACTGAATGTATATGAATATATTTTATTATTATTTAACCCGTGCAGGTGCACCCGTGTACCCGTGCCTTAAGCAACGCTACCACGGTTCTAAGTAGATGGGCTACCATTCAGAAGAACGTACTATCTTCCTTGCGTCGGCAAGCACCCGAAGTTCTCGGTCTGGTCTTAATTAACCTCTTTGTAAGTCGATACGGGGACACGGCGTCCTCAAATATTCAGAAATCTAGTCTAACTTTAAAATGGCTGCTACGGCTTTAAGTTGCAGGATTGTGATGCTAGTAGTTTCGTGGTAATTTTGATATTCAGCCATGTCTGGTAAGACTAGAATGAGAACCGAAATTGAGTAATGCTAACATAAATATAAAAATAGTTAAAAGTTGAGCTCTTTTAAATAATTTACGATAAATACTATTTAATTTCAATGTATAACATTTACGTTAACTAAAAACAATATTAAATATTTACTGTACGCCTAATTAAAACGACAAACACTTGCATATACCTTCTCGGACCAGAACAGGTGCAACCTGAAACAAGGCTAGGTTCAGAGTTCTCTACCACAAATAAAATAGATATGCTGGTATTGTAACAATTGCCTACAGTTTTTGTCTACAAAACTCTTCTGCAAAATAGAGTATCCTAAATATAAATTGCCATCCAGTTTGTCAAATTGTAAACTTTCATAATTTTTTGTAATTACATACATGCATACATACATATGTTCATATATTTTCAGCAATACATGCTTTGTTACCATGCCGAATATATTATTTTTCTTTTTTTCTTACATGCATAGAGAACGATACTTAGGTTCATTCTCCATAAATTAAATTAACGGGCATCTTATATTAAACCTATTTAATAAATTGTAATGTGCACAGTACTATACATTTAATCGGTTTAATTGACATGCATATAACAACTGTCTTGCTTGTGATAATAATATATGTAGTCCAGTTGGGTAAAGGAAAGAGAACCCACGTATAAGAACCAATCCTATAGATACTACATACATATGTTCGAAAATATTCAGTTAACATCGCCGAAATCTACTGCATCAATTCAATAACGCAATTAAAAGAGCATGATACGACAGAGAGTGCAAACGTTAGACGCCGTTCACGGCGGAGCGACAGTTAGGTAACTAACTGTGGGCGCTCGCGACGACGCGACGTACGGCTATTTGTGAAAGCATTAGAATAACGTCCGGCCGTATTTGCCATAGATTTTCTCGCGCTTTACACAGTTTACTTTCAGTTTTAAGCTTGTCACTTTGTGTGGTCCCGCAATTATATTGCTCTGTTTTTACACTATGAATGTTCTTTTTTTTTTTTGGTATTACGTGGTTCCTTATTTGAATTCTGGGTTTTTAAGCGGGTGTGCAAAAGTATGCCTTGATGACACATTTTCACCGGACTTTAATTTTTATTATGCAAATATTATTCTTGTATCATTTTTGCGTAACATATTAGAATGTGGGCTATTTTAAGCAGAAAGGAAGGGACCATTGTTTTAATTTGAAGAATTCTCATCACTTTATCAGTGATACTTTTATAGAATTCAGCTATGTTATACTGTTAAGGTTTTAATGTCATCCTCAAATGTCACTTCGGCAATGACCGCAGCATTAATAGAGGATTTACCGCGAAATTCGAGTTTGATAGTGTGCTCTTACAGAATGTGCTATTCTATAAGAGTTCATTAATCAGTCAAGTCTTAGTACACCAGTCATAATTAAAAATATATTGTGTCCAGCCACCAGTGTGCTGCTCAGTAGCTTAAGAAAAGGAAATACATGGAATAACTAAATTCTTTCCGAATGAAGGGCATTCCGCAGGAATCATATGTGGTATTAATCGAGTTACGATATCTGTCGATATAAGAATGACTATTAAAAGAAACACTTACTGTCATCGGTGGGTTTCCGATCGCGTCTCGGTCGAGGCGGCGCGTATAGCGAAGACTGCTCCACTCCTGAGCCACCCGATGCTAGTGATGAATGGCCACTGTCTCGGAACTCACCCGTCTCCGCCCATACTGCACACAACAAATAAACATTAGTTAAAACATCACAATAGTTCATCGAATTTTTATTTAGTAGAGACGTTTTTTATTTTTATAAAGTACAATTCCCACACTAGAAATAATTGCTGTATCGCGTGGGCTTTACAAACATTCAGACAACGGACACAAAGAACACCCAGACTCATAACAACTATTTGTGGATCACACACATTTTTGTCCCGTGTTGGACTCGAACCCACAACACTCAGCGCGGCGGCAGTGACGAGGCGACCACTTAAACCACTACGCCATCCGTGCAGTCACAGTGCAATTTGATAATAGTTATGTATTTCTGCTTAGCTATTTGAGTATTGGATAGATTAACATTGAACTACACAGATAAATATATGTGTTCTAGTTAGAAAATGGACTAGGATAATAACTGAAATGAGGAATACTTTGGAAATCCAACACTAACCTACGTATTGAACAAGCTTGACAGTGTCAAAGCTTTCTGTTATTGGAATTCCATTGTGTCTTTTAACAACTCTGCCTCTTGAGAATAGGCCCTATAACTTTTACCGACATAAATAAATATTTAGAAGAGTCACTTCATCAAAATCGATGAAGTAAATAAACTATAACCATTTTCACATGGGTTCAAACCTAAAGTGCTGAACATTTCGCCACCACATGGTGTCTGGTAATAGTGGGCGAGTGTATTGCAGTGTACTAAGCACAGATCCAGACTCCATGCTGCTATTGATATTTTCTGAACAATACAATCCAATAACGCTTTACCTTATCCGAGAATGAACCTCATGCACCATAAGCATTCACTACCACTGCGCCATAAATTTCACATTAATTAATGATTTACACTAATGTTTGCATGAAACTGCGAAATCCAAAGTATTGCAAATAAACTGTACATATATCAACACTTAAATTCTCAACAAAAGTTATTGTAAGTTAATGTCTTCGCTTAAGCAAGCACACTTATCGCTTTTGAGTTTGCTCAATTAGTCAACGGTACAAGTTCGAATAGTGTTTGCAAAGGAAACATTGCTATTTTTAGTTAAAATAATATTATTCATACCGTCTACCTTGAGTTGTAGTTGACTATTAGCTGCAAAGAAACACAAGGGCCGTTTTTCCATACAAACGTAGTCCCCTGTTTCTTCCCTGGATAATGCCAGTAGAGCAATAATTTTTTTCCAAAAAATGTTTTGGCTCTATTGGCATGTCCCTATGTTTTCTTTTTTTTCATAAATTAATAATTGTCTAGTACCCATAGTACAAGCTCTGCTTAGTTTGGGCTAGATGGTGTTGTGTGTATGTGGTAGAATATATTATTATTATTATTAATTAAAAGAGACATGAGCCTTCAAAAACCTCAAAAATTGATCAGATTTTCCGCTGCGTTCAAACATCCAGAAAACAAATTTGACTAGATAATATAAAAAATGAGAACATAGGAACACGGTCAGTCTTTCTTTAATTTTTAATGAAAAAGGTAGTTAAATCGGTCAAGTTTTAGAGAAGGAATCAGGGGACTACGAAACGTTGATTTTGTATACTTTTAATAGTTATTTTCGGTCCAAGCTGCAATTGTCTCTATCGCGCTTATGATACTATACATGGCACTGCGCGACAGCAATAGATTTTACAAATACCTATTTTTCAATTCTCTCGCCCCTTAAGTGTAGGTATCAGGAATCTCGTGTTTCTATTGAATTGACTGCGAGGATGGCGTAGTGGTTTGGTTTGTTCTGGTGCGCCGAGTGTTGTGGGTTCGATTCCGATGCGGAATAAAACATTCATTTATACCATCGGTGCATTAAAAAAACATTAATATAGATGTTTTACATAATTTTTAAAAGGAAAAGCCGTTTTCTTGTAGCTTCTATACGACTTTATCAATTTTGTACAACGAAATACGAGTAGATATTATAGTTAAATCGCAACTTTATTTTATTCTAATGAGAAGCAGTAGAATTGATTTAACAGTTGTAAAAGTCTTCCATTCTATTCTTGTAGTCGTTATTGGAAGGAGGGACAATTAATTAAGTTTATTATCATAGTGACAAAATCTGACGAGAATATAGCAATGGTGCATTGTTGATTTTCTAGTTGACTCGTCATGGTAAATAAGAAATAATGACTTTCGGGTTGACTTGATATAGTGAATAAATAATCATCGCTATCACAAAATTGGGATATAGATATTTCTCAATTTATGATTAGGAATATCTATGTACATCTTTCATTGAGATATTGATTTTCGAAGGATTCTATTAATCGGATGGCGGTAGGCTCGCTCTTTTCTCATTAAGGGGGACTGAAAACATAGTGGCGAAATGTGGATGCTGTTCGTAGACGTCAGATATGAAATACATCTCATGAGAACATACATACATTTCAAAAGAGATCTACAGATCTCTGCCTGCTAGGAGTCCTAGCCTAGGACTATATCTATCTAGTAATACATACTCTAGAATATGTTTTGTATCTTTATGCACGTTTTCCACTGCGAGGGGAACGGACTCCGTACGGAGTCCGTTTAACTCGCAATGGCAAACTATATAGAAGTGCTTCCACTGAAAAATCTATGCAGTTTGTCATTGCGAGTTAAACGGACTCCGTACGGAATCCGTTCCACTCGCAGTAGTAAGCGGGCATTATACTTATGTATGACAACTTTGAACATAAGAAAGAACCTACCATTGCTATTTCCAGTTTCATCAAAATCTTCCAGAATCAAGGAATCAAAACAGAAACAGTTTATACGATGTCAATACGTCTAATTAATATAGCTAATAGACGCATTATTTAACAAGGGATATCTTGACAAAGTAATGTATTCGTTGAACGACGATGACGCCGACGACGCTCTCGCTGTAATTAAGTGTCCCCGAACACTTGTTAACAAATTACTCACTGGAGACGCGGCCGTGTGACCGAGCCCTTATTTATAGCGCCGCCATATGAACATCACACATGCTTTATTATTAATTTTATTTTCTTATTTATTAATATTTATGTATTCTCGATTTCACATTCTATGAAGAAGTATTTAAAATCTTTTTCTGTTGTCACATTGTAAATTGTTTACGAAAATTATGTTTTAGGTTTAGTAGGTCATTTTTACGACCACGTAGTTCTCGCGTCCTGAAGAAAATGTAAGATAGTTAAATTTATATAGACTTTTACCTACTTCTTATATAGAAATAACATTTATAGTTGAGTGATCATTTAATAGCGACCGGTAATATTGGCAATATTTTCAAGATACTTTAAGTAGACATCAGCCCCGACAGCACAAATAACGAATTCATTAAGGAATATATCATTTGAAACAACTCTTATAAACCTACAGCGTGAATAAAAAGTGACTTTAAAATCGTGACATATTTCAAGTTACTTCGAATACATTTTCTTTTACATCGCAGAGTAAGAGAAAGGCACGTTGCTTTCCATTGTTATTATTGTTATAACTGATTTTTTATCGATGTTTATTTAAAGTCGTCGTCTTCGCTGTGACGTGCCATGATCCCATTGTTTTGGGAAAAGTCACGCACTACACAATTGATAGCTGGGAATGCTGTCTGTAATTACAATTAAAAATGTGACCGCATTGTAATTCTTTCTTTTTTATTTTAAATGTCCTGTTTATTTTTAATTTCAGAAATAAATGCTGTGTACATTTTTTGTTAATGCGATATTATATGTTTTAAAGCACTGCATTCTTATACCGAACAAAATTTAATGCAGAGTATCTAAGGGTTTCTCCTTAGTGCTTGCCTAACATTCCCTATTCTTTAATAGACTACTTACTAATTTTATCAGGCAAAAAGATTATTGTCTTGCAGTTGATCTCAGTGCAGAAGAAAAAGAAGAGTGAGGAACACTGTATGGATCATGCAAATATTTGATCCACGTAAGATTATGTCACTTTACATAAGACTCTTTATTAGTGGCGAGTAGCATCAAATCAACGTCGTGGTTTTCAAGAGGTTTATAACACTTTTTTGGTAACAATTAGACAAACAAAATTCAGAAAATAGGCATAATTCAGCGGTATCTTTGTTAAAACATTAGATCTTGAAAAAACTGGACGAAACCAGCTACATAGTGTGGAGGTATTTTACCCTCACTCTAAAGGAGAGCGAAGCTCAGTATTTCTATTGTAAGCAGGTTTGCGAACTTCTTTAACCAATAGAATTGTCAACGGGCGACAGACTGATATATATACATATTTTATGAAAGCTAAACCACGCACGATACATACCGTTTTTCCAAGAATAGGTCACCGGTAACCGCTTAGCATCAGTATATGTACCACTACAATTATTTAGCAGTGACCACGCACTCAGACAATTATACCCACTATATACGTTATCAGTCGTCATAGTAGAACAAACGTCGGGCCTTACAAACGTATTTACGAGTACATTAGAAACGACGAACGCGTACAAATAAATTTTATGTTTGCTGCGTTTGATAACGCGTGATAAGAGCGTTTATTGTTTTATTGGGGGCTCTAAACCGTCTCCTCCACACTCTCGTTAAATGTGATGAACTGAGGACGCACTCGCACATAAAAGTGTTTTATATTCTACCCGCGACATCAGGCCTGGCCACACCGTTATATTTGCTTAATACTTAGTTATTTTTTTGATGTTATTACATTGTTATTTACTATAGCTGTTTGCAAGTAGTTGTGTCAACAAAATAAATTGAAATGTAGGTTTAAAGATGGATGTTTGTTTGCTTATTAAAATTTCCTTTCCGTAGTACCTATATATTCCAATGCCGAATTTTCTTGAAATATTCTGCACAATTCCGCAAAGGTACCTTATGAAAAAATTGTCGTTATGGTCCCATTCATATATTGAATAAAATATAACAATAACAATCACTGCATCAGTTGCATCCAGCATTCGATGAATTGATTGTTATGCAAAGATTAAGAATTATACTTCAAACTCTACCTACATCTTCTCTTACCAGCCTGTCCCTAATAATTTATAACTAGATGCAATACCGGCTTTACAATCATTTACATAATTAAGTACCATTAAAAGCATGTCTGAACACTTGATGCCGATGATATCACCTAATGATACAGTCTCAGCTTAATGACTGTCTCGTGGCTCCGTGGAACATATTTGCTGTTATGTTGGTATACGATTGTGATAGGTTCGACCGGTGGATGTGATCTACGTCTGCCTACCCCTGCAGGAATATACAGGTATGAAGCTTGTAGTATGTAATGGTCTACCTTCACCGATACTAGCAATATAGATACTAGCAATATAGCAATATAGATATAACATTACCAATAGCCAAGTGTAATAGAATCATAACTCTGAACACCATATCACTAACTTTATGACGGGAACATTGCACCGCAATTTTTAGAACAAACAAAGTAATTGATGCTTTCAGGATAATAGACTAGATAATATATTGTTGTTAGCATTCCATTAACTGAAATTAGATTACACACAAAACTGCAGTCTATATCAGCGAACATTAATATGATAATGATAATTTTATGCATCTAGTGCAACCAGTTAACTAATATTCGTAAATGTAATCTCTAAAACGTATATTAGAGTAATGTTTTCAACTATATTGGGAGTATTAACACGTTTAGATCGTTTATGATTGTGCCGTTCATCTCATGAAATGTTCCTGGTAAAGTGCGAAAGCAGACCAAGCATGCTAAAATTATAATGTAATGCGTAAGTGTTCCCTTATTTCATTCCCTAAATTTTAACATTACTTAATATAAACTAGATTTTGCCTGTGGCTTTGATCGCGTAAATGTAGGTTAGGTTGGATTAGTAACATTATTTTTTTCTGGTTGAATAGTACACTATGTCTTCCTGTATCCCTGACAATGTGTATGCGAAATTTTATGATGATCGGTCGAGTAGTTAAGGAGTGTAAGCGTAACAAAAAAAGAAACAAACAAACTCAAATTTGCATTTATAATATTAGTTAGGATTAGCTACTTTTAATCCATTATTGGCGCTCATAGGCAGTTGCACTCACTGATCGGTAAACGATTAGCGAGGTTAAGCAATGTTAGGTGCGGTCAGTCTATAGATGGGTGACCGCTTAGTGGTATTTCATCTGAGCGTCTCCGTGCTTCGTCTCGGTTGTTGTCAAATTGACAACAGTCGTTAAGCCATGTCAGAGGCCTACGGGCGGCTTGAACAACTCTTGACAACAGGTTGGCCACTAACCACACGTAAAGAAAGAAAAAAGAATTATTGACATATGGATATTACGCTCTTATTTTAACTTCATGACTTATTTCCCTAAGATTCATAAATTGATTGCCATAACTTAATCGGCAACAGTCGTCCTGCATATGTATTTTAAGTCTTCTTGAGAACAGAAATGTTGGAATCAAGTGAAAATCTTGATAGTCAATGTTCAAATAGTAAAAGTACTGTTAAGCACAAAACTTGATGTGCGACTTTATTTTCTTTCAATTAAATTTTAATCTACCAATTTGCTATTATCTTTTCTATGGCTCTTCAGTCTGATATTCAATTGGTGTGCCTCAAGGCACCACACTAGACCCTGTTCTACATTATTTTAATTGTTCATAGTCAGCATATCCTATTGATATTGGTTGACAATAATTATTGCCTGCTCCGTGCCTCGGAGAGCACGTTAAGCCGTCGGTCCCGGCTGCCATGAACACCTATGGCAGTCGTTATTGGGAAGTCAGTGCCCTCTAATATCCTGACACTGGTCTAACCTTAGGGTATCGTTAGCCTTCGGGTTGCGGAGGTCAGATGGCAGTCTCTCCGTGTAAAAACTGATATTCAGTCAAATCCGGTTAGACTAGAAAGCCGACCCCAATGACTTGGGAATAATAAAGGCTAGGGAGAAAAGAGTCAGCATATCCTCGAACACTTCTACTATATAAACCTAGTAAAATTTTAGACTCCAATATGAAACAATAATATAACATATAAAATACTTGTATGTTGTAAGCTCAACAATCTTTATTTAGAACCAATATTGTAATTTTAGCATATACTCCAGCCTCGTCTACATAATACGTAGCCACAAGACACCGCAGTCGTGAAGTTATAAATTTTGGAGGCTGTACAAAAAAGGTATAAGAATATCAAGCACAGAATTTTGTATTTACATTAAAGACAGATAGTCTGGAGGTAAATATAGATAAGTGCGCATAATTTATGAGCCAGTCCGGTGCGCGCCTCTCGCCTCACAGCTGTAGGGCGAGCAGAGAGGTACGTGCTAATGTTTATTTACTGGTTACGTCCACAAACAATGCATGCCGTACTAAATGTAATAAATTGTAGTTAGTTCTTTTAAAGGTTAGTAGTAACTTTTCAAATATTACGGGAGGGAATATTTATAGACTTTACTGAGCAACACATTTTGGTCTTTTACACTGAGATACGATTAGTCAGCAGTCTAGTAATTATACAATACTAGCTTTTGCGCATGCGTAAAAGTAGGCTAGCTAATGTTAATAACAGTACTATTTTTACTATTACTTAAAATATATTGTATTCTAGTTTCTGCCCGCGTCTTTACCCGTAAGAATACCGCGAAACCACTTCCCGAGATAAATATATTCTAATCAGGACATGGTTGACTTGTATGGATTGTAAAGTTTTATCCAGATTTTTACGTCGGAAGTGTGATTGAGTAACAAACATTCACGAATGCTCACAAACCTTTACTTTTATCATACTAATAGGATTAATAGGATTTTAGATTTCTGAAATCTGAAGAGAATGTATAAGACAGACAGGTAGATTACGATTCTTTGCATGGTACTTACCTTTACATAAATCTATACGTATATATATCAAAGTACCATGCACACTTTACGTGGTATGTTATCATAGTTATTGCAATTCAGATATGTTATGCGTCCAACCATAAAGATGAAATATCACAAGACACCACCTGCCTTCAGCGTAAATGTAATATTTCTACCTGTCACGAAACAACAGTGTGTCGAGAGTGTCAAAACTTGTAAAGTACAGTTTCTTTATATTATCTTTGTGGTTGTGCTTTGATATAACCAAAGATTTTTACTTATCATTGTATGATTTAAGTTTGTCCTTTGCCTCGACCACTTTTTTAATCTTCTCTTTTACTTGGTAATGGTAATTGGTTCGTCACAATGGACTGAAAAAGACATCGGGCCTCCGAGCTACAATTATTGAATCACAGTAAAACTTTCTTCGAGCTCACAACACTCGATGCACTAGCAGTTGGCGAACGATTAAACCATTATACGGTCTATGCAGTAGGTATAACATTCATTTTAGCACAGACCCAGTGTCTACTAATACCTAACTTACGTTTTAAATCATCTCCTGTATAAGATAGGCTTGTGCTGTTTGGATTTTACACAAACATTGTAATAATGGACTGAAACATCATCAAGACTCGGATACTTTCTTTAAGTCAATAGATATCCTATTGACTGACAGAAAGTATTACCCCACTATAGTATTTGGTGTAATAGCAGCTACCGACTAATTAAACCATGATGCTATTCATTTAAAACATACAGCATTTATTTCATTGACTACGGATCAAAATCTATAACTGAATTGTGTCACCGACTTTTTGATGAATCTCAGCAACAATTTATGCTTCTGCTGTTCGGGCTTTGCACCAACTTTGAAATAATAGGAGTATTGAGACATCTATAGCTTAACTACATAAGTTATTACCCCAAGCCCACAATACCGCGCACACGAGCAGATGGCGAACAATCAACTTATTACTCTATCTATTTAAAACCCACAGCATTTATTTATTTCAGCGCTGACCAAGTGTCTACCACTTGTCTAACCGACTCTACTAAGTGAATAGTATCATTAGTTAACCAGTTATTATCAGCGACCACCGGTGGAGGCGTCTGCTTAATAACATAATCCCGATAGCCGAGACGGAAGCACTGACGGCCAGTCCTGAGCGCCCTCTTCCGGCGACTATGCGCCATAATGTTTGTACACGCAGTATCGTGGACACTTGAGGTGGTCCACGGATGTTTTGTAACGCTTACACTTGCTAAGGTATCTTAAATCTCTTTCGAATGAGATGTCGGATTAGAATCAGATGTTAAGTAGTATGAAGATTTGGAAGTTTGCGATCGTGAGGCATCGATTTGTGGCTTTTGGGCAAAGTGTTACCTATTGGGTTTTTGTGCTAAGAAGTTCTTAATAGCTGCATGGGATCTGCAAACGTGTTTGGTATATAGGAATAGGCCCGATGCACCGTAAAATTTTTGATTATCTACATAAGTTCCCATGGATCTTTTAATACGCCTCTAACGATAGCATCGTTAGACCAATATATAGAGTGAAATGTCAACAATCAAACATGTCAACATGAATTATGTAATGAAACTCAGAAAATGTCTCTGCTTCCTTAATAGAACGCAATATTCTATATCTCTGCCGAACGATCAAGGCATGGAATTCTCTGCCAAGGCACGTGTTTCTTTCTTCCTTCAATCCTGGGTTCTTTAAGCGGGGCGTGAAAAAGCATCTTCTCAGGCCGTCAAAGTAGAGACCTCAACATCGCCTCGGCTACTGTGGGGGCGATGTGGAGGCCACTGCTCTTAGACCACACGACTGCTTACCATCAGGTGGAGTGTGGTCATTTTGACGAGCAAAATTAAAAAAAAAAAAAAAAAAAAAACTCTAAGAATATAAATAATTTTTCGCAGGGTTAGCAACGGCAACGACTGTTGCAGCTTTAATTTTTGTATGTTAATAGTTGTAATGTTACAGATCACAAATTACATAAACACACATAAACGCAGGTTAACAGTCCGACTAGGGGATAATATATTTAGAGACTAGCGGTATTTGACCATATCGACTATCACAGACATTTGTTACAGTCGAATCCGACACAGTTACATTCTCTCCATAGAGTACTCTGACATTTATATACACATACCTACAACTCCCTTCAAATTTTGTCCTGCTGCACAGGTACAGAGAAGTCCTTTACGACGACGGTTACATTTATTATGTTGACTAAAGAAACTAGCAATAACCACAAGAATATAATGTATAAGTTACTATTTTGCTTTCGAAAATGGCTGCCTGGATAATTCCATGTGTGTTTGCGCTTATGGTTGCTACCGATCGTGATCTGGTTGAGCAGTGGTAGGACGCATAAAGTCTAATAATGTGACTGATAGGTGTAAATTACCTCCCGTCTTATTACGTGAGATTTATACGATAGCTAGTAAAATGCGGTGTACTATAATAATACTTTCTTTAAATATACTGGTGTAAGTCTATCTTTATATGCTACATACATGTAAACATAAACATATATTCTCTTTTTGAAAAGTTGAAACTACTATTACGAATAGTAGTCAGGTTTCAGCTATAGAATCAAATTTTGACATCGTATAGATACAGGTATTATGCGAGGTGTAAAACTATATTCAGTGAGTGGAAGACAAGCATGTACTGACAAAAACCCTCACTTCACAGTTTCATTTGTAAAATTATAAATATGGTATAACGTATAATCTTTAACAAGCAACGTACTTAAATTTGGACAAAGAAAGAGAACATATACATTGTAAGCGCATTCCACATATAGCCTAATACGACGCATTTACGCAAGTGCTTAAAATAACGCTTTAATTTATGTTCAAACGATCCAAGCAGGCTTGTTTAAGAGAGGTCAGTGGTGCCCAAGACAATGTGACGGGTAGTAAGCCCAAGTGACAAGTGGTAATGTGTGACTAATTACTATATTGTAGTGCACCGACTCGACTAGGTAAAGCCTACATTACTGAACTGTTTAGCCGTTTTCGGGCAAAGCGAAGTGGAATACGTAATTATAGGAGTACCTACATGTCACTGAGTGCTGGTGGTTATAGATGATGTTGTTGGAGCATAAGTATTCTATCACATATCGTAAGTAGGTGTAGTATAGTGATTACTGGTGTGCCTCGTGGTTTTAGTGCCGTCAAATGGCGTTTAGGAATTCTCAGTAGACTAATATTGCACGACCAGTTCAGATATATTCCAGCAATAGCACATAGTCACAGGTTTCTTTCTCTGAATAGATCGTCGACATTCTGGTTAAAGACTATGTTAAGAGAACCCTAAGCCGCCGAGCGTGTGTGTAGAGTAGAATGAAGACAATGAAGAAGATACGAATATATTCAAGAGCCACGATTGGAGCAAATGGTTGCTTTAATGGATGCAGGCGGGAGACCTCTTGCTCACTCCTCTTGCATTTAATAAAAAACATTATACGTCAGTCTCTTGCTTGGGATATGTGTATTCGACGTATGTATTATTTCAACAATCCTTACCATTTTCTCTACATTTCCTGTGCGATTGTCGAGCAATAGTCTTCCCACACTTGCCCTCATTAACCTGATATAATATTTTAAATTATATAGTCGAAAGCAAGAAACCGTAAATAAAATGCTTATTGGAATATCCTTACTAGATATATGAAGTTGAACATAGACAACATACGACTTCAAATATATTATTTAAAATGCGCTTGGTACTTTTCCTGATTCAATTAAAAAAGTCCTATTCCGTACCTTTTTATAGGCCCTTATTTTGATATTAAAAGTATTACAATATTTTATTGTAAAATTACATATAAATGATATAAAATGATACTACTAGATAAGAAAGAACTTGTTCCAAAGTGTTTCGCAATTCCAAAAGAACGAATAGACTAAAGGCCTGTTCCAGAATCTTCAAGTAAAATTTATTCAGGAGATAAATTTTCCACAGTCTGTCTCCTTTTAGCGTATACAGGAGTGGTTGCGTTACATTTATCTCCTAGATAACTGTTACTTGTACATCCTAAGAGTGAGACAATTTTCTTTATAATGTTCTTCTTTGTCTTAAATGGAATATTTTAAGATCCAAGAGGACAAAACCCAACTAAAACACATACGCACATTTGAACCCTTTGCATGTATTTACTAAGAAGATAAGACTTTAAAAGTAATAAAACTAATTTTATTATATATCCTCAGAAAAAGATCTTTAAATTAAAACAAAAGATAACTAAAACAATTACAATTGATCAGATATTACAAAATGTACTTAATAGGTATTGTATAATGTTTAAAATATACTCCATATTTTATAACATGCAATGTAAAATTTGATTAGATTACCCACCTACCGGTGTGATAAGGCGACTGCTAAACGCGAGTTTCGGTAGGTACGGCTACTGTGTACTTTACCGAATCCAATATCTACGACCAATCGCATCGCTATTCATGAATTATCACTCAAATTAATGGCGTGTAAGTTATAAATGGCCGGCGGATTAGGGACCATCCATTTTATTCCTATTTTACCTACCGTAAAGAGGACTCATTGAAAACGTACACAAATTCACGGGAGCATCAGCTAATTTCCCCACCTTGCATCCTTCTTGCGCATATCGCGCGGCTAAATGTATATCTCGCTCTACCAGGGCCTTTTTTCTGGCGCGATTCATCATCATTTTGCGGTTTACTGGGTTTCCATTCAAACTGTAGATTGGTGCTGACGCGGTTTAAGTAAAAAGTACCTGTGTTTATTATACTCCTTCTACAAAGGGAAGAAAACATTATCGTTTTATAGAGATGGCCGTAATATTACAAGATCTTTACAAGAGTGTTACGGTCACTTATTTTTCGTCCCGGCAAAAGTAAATAGACAAGATTTGGAATCTGTAGGCATGCTCAATTAGTATTCCAAATAGCCGCCAACATATCGTACACGTACATAAAATGTAAAGAGTGGACCGCTCCGAGGCACGAACGACGCATAACTTTCGCGCGGATGATTCGTACACTGGCAACTCCAATCTTAAAATAACAGGGGTAAGTGCTAAAGTTGTCTGCGAGTGTACCCAGTGTACGTCTCCGCCGCGGTTTCTATTTCACCCAAGCAATAACGCGTCTTACCGCACTTGTAAGTAGGTTCAAAATGATGAAGTCTCACCCGCCCGGCCGTGGAGTGCGGGACTTTGAGGCTTATGGTAATTGTAATAAAGCGGAGTGCAGCAGTTATGGGACGTGAGAGGTTCTAGACCAAATCCCAAGTAAGCTGTAACTTCCTTTTGGATTTTCGGAAGCCATTTATCAGTCTGATGTGGGCGTCTGGAAATTTTTCATGTTTCGTTATTGTTGCGAAGAGACATGACACGTACGCTTCGAGGATTCCACGCCTTTTGTTTATTGGCCACGTGTCTATCGGTTTCAAGGTCGCTCGCACACGCTTCCACATTTCACAGCGAGCGGTGAGCCGTTTTCATACTATTTACAAGTCACTTTTCATACAATTCACTCACTTCATTTAAAATTATGCATGCCGTATTTTATTCAAGTGGGTGTTTATTACGTTAGTTACGAGTATCATAAAGAAAACAAGCTCGTTAAATCACGGATGAATATCATACAAAGCAACTAATTTGCGGTGTTAGATAAATTAGTGTTTATGGTTTGTCCTGTGAGTGCAGGGCGAAATAGTGCGTCCCCAGGCGCGCATTAGGGGCGAGATAAATCAAGTGTAACCCTTCCACTGCCGCAAGCAAATTACCGACCACCTGAGACTTGTAAAAATGCCTCACGGAATGATTACTAGTTGAAGCTACGGTCCCTCTAGACAAATTTAGGGGAACGTAATTAGTTAAATATATAAACATAAAATAATTTTAAAGCAAAAAGACGAAATATGCCTACTTTATTGGTTAAAATCGGCATATTTACTTATTTAAAGTAAGTAAATTTACAAAAGCCGCAAGCATTGTCTTGAAACTGTCCCTCAACTACATAAAGACCGGACGGAGAAATTGACTCCGTTTATGACATAGCACAAATTATATTACCAACCCTAACAAAACCGCGATGTTAGCACGTAGGAGCATGTTCCGCAATATTAAAAGAGATCTAAGGAAATGAGTTGGGGGCGTCAAAATTGGCCTCCAAAAGACTATTCGGCGACCCGGTCGAGGGTGAGTGTTCAGAAGGCAATCACTGGTCCCATATGGACACAAATTACTTTTCCTATTTGGTGCACAAATCTACTATGATGACAAGTGGAATGGGGTGCTGTGGTTGGACGCATTCTGTTTACAGATTTGTAACCAATTGGGATATGATTTTCAAGATGTGATGTATTGTGAAAGGGTTCAGGATTAAGGACAATTGAAGGATTGATTTAAAAGATCTGAACTTTAGCTTCACCTAAATCATAAAGCCTGATTTTGCATGATAGTAATTGGTAAAGAGTAGATACTAACGTATCATAAATAGTTATTTGTCGTTTGTTTAAACAGCAAAGACATATGTACGTCGTGACACTGCACATCTCAGGTCGTCAATAATGTTCTTGAAGGTATGTTTTATCTGCCAAGCAGCACTGATACGGCTTAGTGGGCTATAAACTTTTCATGCTCAAAATAGGACAATACCCAGAAATGTAATTGTTTACACAAAACCGGACTGATAGACCCTATTATTTATGAAAGCTCATAATACAGAATGACCAATAGCTAACCGTATATAAGAAAAAGATCCGTATATCATAAAATATAACTACTAGAATAAATTTAATAGCCAAAACCGACATATGTCGATGTTGGTCTCCGTTGTACAGGGATTAGGGTCGCGTAAACGATGCCATTCTGCACGTTTTCAATTTGCATAAATATTAGTGGGAGCTGTAATGTCATAAATATATTAGTGCGGTGATACAGATTTTATGGTGATTACAAAATTATAGCCGCGATCTGTTTAGGGAGCGCAGTTATTGCGATACATTTGGCCCTTTCAACTTGTTTAGAAGATTTCGACATTATTGGTGTACGCTATATTTTCCTGCAAGTATAGCTGTGAAAAAATATGAGAACGCATAAAATGTTCAATTTTTACCAGGGGGAGCGGATAGTAATAAGCTTTTATGTTAAAAATGCGCCACTACAAAAGGATATATCTCCCACCATCGAGGGTTTGAGGCGTACGAGCATATTTGAGGAATAATGTGAAGTCATAATATTATAATTATGAGACAGGGTCCCGGGGACCGAGGCAGAACATAAAGCGACGTCATCCACCATTGTTATGCTCGTATCATATTTCATATTAGTGTTACCGTGTTTTCGACTATGTCACATTAGTGAAATGCACTATAAAATAAAAAATGCAACCATATAGCTACATAGGTCTTACAAGATTGTAATTATAATCCTTTTTAATTTATTACGAAGATGTTTTTGTAACTGGCTTGTTCTAAAATTAGTTTCTTTGTCTTCTGGCCAGTAATCCATTGTGGGTAAAGCTAAACCGCCCTAAATGCTATAAATCAGATAAATACAATGCAATATTTTGTGTACTCTCATTCAGTAATATTGCAGAAGGGCCGTATCATTGTATTTGTGTTTACAAATAGTTCGCGTCGTTATATTGGTGTTTGACCATCATAGCATTATGTTGCTGTTTGTTCTAGATCTTTTGTTGCAATGAGGGTGACTGAGCCACCGTTCAGACAACAATTTGTCATAAAATAAAAAGATTTATTGCCAAGTCTCCGATGTTTGTACAATGTGTACAGATACTGTTTTAACAACCGTTATTCTTCCCTTTTATAGCGTCAAATAAAATGAGTATAAACAGAAAGTAATATTATACAAAAGATGAGAGCATTATTTTAGATACATATTACCTGTGTGATATAAAAACGTATCTTTATGGCGTCATTATTCAAGATAAGAAATAAATATACATATTTTCGTATTGAACGCATAAAAGTTAAATAACGATTTGAAAGGCCTGCAATTTATGGTTATTAGTTTATGAATTTTCAGTAGTCTTTGATATGATATGAAAAACATTGACTTTATGTGTGCTTAACTTGTTAAGACTTTAACCCTAAAATAGATGTGTGTAGCATATTAATAAGATGGTAGACAGTGTGTCTGACCATTAAGTGTGTTTCCCGACAGATGGGCCGTCCGCAGCGCAAGGGTTGACCCGACATCTGTCATCCACTATCAATCACATACATTGTAAATATTGTTTGTTTGTACCGTTGACTTATTGTTCGTCGATACATCAGCCGGGTTCATGCTGAGTTCTGTCATTACTTGACTTTTGTAAACTAATGTGGCCGCGGAAAGGATATTTATTAATTTCAATTATTTCCTCGTAATATTGATAGATCGTTACTAGCGAATAGGTGTGAGACTGTCTATAAAACTCATAAATATTTTTAAAACGTTCACATTATTTAATTTTCAAGCTTGACTACTGGAACTTGCCATGGCAGATGGTCGCGATAGATTTTCGACAGAAACGCAGTATACAGTAGTATAGCAGTAACCGATCATGAGTTTCTGTGTTACTAATGCTGCGATTTCTCTAGTCGTTTATACTATTTCATAGGCCATTAAACCGATGTTAGCCAGTTGTGGGATGGGGCATGATTGCTGTAAACGGCTGGCATCCTCGTGATATACAATTTTATTATTGCAAGTAGTGTTTTACTACGGTTTCCTGTTACTTTTAATAACTACCTATCAGCCTTGGTTTTACAAGTAATGTAGATTTTCGTCAGGTGTCAAACAATGACATGGACGTTTTTTTACTATTATTCGGCATGCCACAATAAAACGATACACGTCAATATTTTTAAAATTGATGAACATTCCGCTAGGAGGGCGTGACAACGTTTTCTGCGCGACAGATGTCACGGCATCCGCCCTCTATGAGGAACCAGAAAAAAGCGCGTCGTGGAGGCGTGGTAGCAATAAATTTTGTCAAAATATGCTCGATACAAACACTTCCCATAGCTCGCCCTATTAGAATAACAGAACAAATCGGTTTAATTTGTTAACAAGCGTTCAGAATGGGTGTCACATGTCCCGTGAGGTATGCAACTCAAGCTTTTTATTTATTTAGTTTCGCCTTCACTAATTGCCGATGACAAAGTTTAATAGCTCGTGCACATGTTAATAGATGTTGACTGAATTAGAAAAAACGTATTAACACTTTTTATACTAAAGCCCATAACTATTTAGGAGTAGATGAAATTCATGGTGGTTATATAATAATATGCTGCATGTTGTTGTGAATGCATAAAATTAAATGGCTGGATTACGATATTGATGAAAATAGATTTCTGTAAGATTTTATGGAGTTGTAAGTCGCTATGTGAGAATAACGGAGCTCTTTAGAATCAAAATGTGTTCTTATGTTATTTAGTTATAATTTTAAAGCGCCACGCGAATATTCTGCGCTGTAGAATGAGCTAAGTTTAATTAAAGCTCTGAAATAAATGTATTTTAAGGTTCATTCGAAATGTTGTAACTTTAAGAGCATTCGCTTCAGATTGGTCTCATGATGAGAAACTAGTTTACTTGATATTAATAAATTATACTCAATCATATAATAAAATATGGTTATTTAAAATACAGTGTGCACCATGCAACATCTATATAATTAAATCCATCGTATTAGTAATTCAATATTTTTCTGAACTACCTACTGATACAATTTTTTGTAACGTTTCAAGAAAATAATACATACATAATATATATTTATTTTTAGTTCATCAGTTTTCATACACTCTACTTATTGCAATTCAAATAACATTTTAAAATATTTACCTCTTTAAACCACGGCGGCACACTGGTGACCAGACACAATAGATTTTAATTATATTTGGTATTTTAAAACTTGACAGATTAATGAAACCTATACACATGTATCTATCAGTACCTACCTTCTCATAAATAAATATAGATTGTCTATCTATATTTATTTATGAGAAGGTCTTTATGTTGTATAGGTGTTTTAATTGCCTCTAAAGGTTTAAACAGCCTATTTGAAATGATTGTCATCATGGTAATATTCATCATAAATCGTCTATATCAGTATCATCGATATTATATCCGTATTCACAAACATTACAATGGCGCGCTCTAAATCCTATTCTATATTCAAATATTCAATACAAATATTCCGTTTTCGAAAAACCTTTTTCCTTTACTTATAAAAGTTACTAGCTTCCGTCTGATGCTTTGCTCGTTTAGAAAATGACTTGAGCAACTAGAACTGCCATTAACCACAAGAACGACTTGGTCTATCAAATCCTTCTTGAAAGTCATGGTTACTGACTAGTGATTAGTTGAAACTGACGCATTTACTTCAGGCATGACCTTAAACACGTAAACAAATAAACTACAATACCATTATGTGTGTTTATATATATATTATTTTGATTGCTACATTTAATTACAAAAATTATAGGGAAAATATATCTTTAAAAATGGATTAATATTTCTATTATTCCTTTTTTTTCGTTATTACATTCCTTTTTCTTATAAAATTTAAAATTATAGTAACGTTTGCTGAATTATAGTTTTCGGTTGCAACTTAAACATTTAAAATTAGAATATTCAATACCAGACAGAATTTTTTTGCAATGCCCACCTAAGCATTCCCCTGTCTGTTTCTGAACATAGATTACAACAAAAAATACATTAATTTATTGCCATGGATAACGATCAAAGCAGGCGACAGTTCTCGGTGTTAGACTCATATGACACAGGGGTGCGAATTTTTTTGTTCACTGTAGAAAAAACTTTATAGTACGTGCGGCATCGGCAGGGTTGAAGTCACAGACAGTGTGGCTCCGAGTTTTTGCTTATTTTTTGTAGGTAGACAGATAAATAATGTGGCATTTCATAACGTATCCTATGTCAATTCAGTTTTGTTTTTTTTTCTATTTTCGAACATCATGACACGTCGCGATATAAGTTTAAATATACTTATTACATACTAGCTGTCCGCTGCGATTTCAACCACGTTTACGATTACTGCTATTCTCTTGTGGCTCGTAGCGTTATATTATATAGCTTATGTGATTTTTGGATAAAGTAGTTTCTAATACTGCAATATTTTTTAATCGGTTCAGTAGGTTAAAAGTGTATTCAATACAACAAATAAAAATGTTTTTCCTATTTATATTTGAGTAGACGTTCCCGCGGTTTCACCCGCGTTTATCGTTACCGCGCCGCCCCCGTGGGTCGTAGCGTAATGTAATATAGCCTATAACCTTCCACAATAAATAGGCTATCCAACACTAAAAGAACTTTTCGCTTCGACCCAGTAGTTATTGAGATTAGCGCGTTCAAACAAATAAACAAACAAAGAAACCCTTCAGCTTTATAATATTAGTGTAGATTATAACCAATTAAAGCAATAAAATTTTGAAATATAGTAGTAGTAGTATTACTAATTGTTCCGTGGCCTGTGGTGCTATACCTATTACAGAGTGCCTAGTGCGAGTTTATTTTACGTTAACGCGATCGACACGTTTATGACGTTTGTCGCTCCGATTGGCCCGCTCCAACCTCTTAACCAATCAGAGAACCAAACGCGGTAAGCGTTTCGATCGCATTAACGTAAAAACAACTCGCACTAGGCACCCAGACAGTGTAAAAGTTACGTTCTATGTTACGTTACGTTATTTGGTATCTAGGGTACCTACCTAAGATCGATCATAGGGTCAAAAGATTACAAAGCCTCGTATAGTAATGTTTACGAAAAGTAATGAAGTAGATACCAGATGGACTTAAAGTCATTATAGATAATATATTTAAGTTGTGTATACTTAATACAATATGCCGTGAATCTATTGTATATTATTTATCTTTAAGATATGCGTTATTCTTTACTAACAGTCAGACTGCTATTACATTTTAAATTCGTATAGATTTAATTCATTGGTTAGATTCATAGATCGAATAAAGACAACAAACAAAGATTTCAAATGTGACAAAAAGAACATCTCTATAGACGTATAAGTTGACAAAAATGAGATAGTCCGGATGTAATACTGAAATACCATTAAGAAATAATCAGATTATTTCGCATATCCCAAATCGTAGCATGAGATTCAATGTAATTTATAAGCTAAACGCTCAAATATAATTCGAGCACGATTATTCAGTATAGTAAAACATTTTAATGTCATGTTACATGTAGCGGCGTGTGTGCGTCGTGTCGGTCAGATTTGGGTACATTCAGATAAAGTCAGTAATCTCGGGCCGAGACGTGAACTAACATTACAAATATTTGTTCGGGCCTGTGGCCTCACACCTTATAGGTATACAACCTACTTGATGAAATATGCATTTTTATATTGCTTATAAGGTGGGCTAGTTCTTTACCAAAATATCGCATACTGACGGTATTATAAATGCTTAATTAACGTGATTGAATTCCTAACTAGTATTAGAAATGCAAATGTGAGTTTGTTTGTTACGGTTTCAGACCTTAGCTACTTAACCGATCATCATAAAATTTTGCATAAACGTTCTTAGGGGTACAAAAAAGGACATAAAAAATCAACGGGTTGCACTCCGGGAGTGCCGGCACAAGTGAAAACTTGAATATTAACGTTGTGCATTTTTGATATCTTGGAATGGTTAGGGAATAATTTTGCACGAATTGCTTTAATTATCAGTATAAAAGTACTATCATTTATGTGGCAAAATACAATATTCATTTATTGCGCTATCATACACAAACATGACAATTCTCCCTCCGTCTTACGGATTTTCGATCAGGTCACGTGTCCTGATGCGAATTTAACATTTTTTACCCATCACAAAAAAGTGCACAACGCCGCTAAAGAAGTTTTCACTTCAAAAATATGGTACCTTTTTTCCTGAAAAAAGAATATTCCCGAGCGAGCGAGCCGCAGGTTAAGGTTGATATGAACATAAATTACTTATGGTTTGGAACAACCATTTGAATAAATTGTTGTTTTAGTTCATTAGTAAATAATAATATGTGCATCTACCATGGTAACGCAAATCTTCGAACAACTTGACAAGTGGTAATAATAGTTTATACAAGGCCGACCATATTTATTTACTAATAATTTTAAACATAACATTCCTTGCTTTACTTTAAATGTGAATGAAAATAGCGAAATATGTGTAACAACACACATTAATCAATGTACTTGGTATATTAGTCGATAAGTGGCGTAACATCTTAAACGGTGGCAACTTGTAATCCTTCACATCACAAAATGGACGATTACGTGCGCCCCAGCTTCTCAATTCTTTGTTTGGCAAACTTCCCAACAACCAAGTTGGTTAATCGGTGAAAAGAATGTTTGTTTTTCTAATTAAATATGTTTAATCGGCTCTATAAGCGATTGTTTATGCTAATTTGATGACTTAGGCTTAAACTAATATCCTATAATGCCATAAAATTAATTGAATTAATGTTGTTTAGATGAACGCAAAATTGATGGTGCTATAGTTTTCTAAACGAGACAATTATAGTTATCATAATTCAGATACGAACGCAATATTAGATCCGGAATTAGCTTAATATCGTATTCATAAAATATACCGAAAAGCGTTATATAATACTTTAATACGGGAGCTAAAAATGTTTGTGATTCTCACATATTTGAAAATAAGAAAAAAGCAATGCGCCCAAATCCCGCATAATTAATTTTCCATATTTTGTTGAAAGGAAATAATGAGATCCGCTCTCGATTTAACGCCGGCTGAGGTGAAAAAAGGCATCGATAGAATCAACGAACGAGGAGGCTTTAATAAGATTTCGCAAAACCTGATCAATTTAAAATTAAAGCCACGAAACGTGTTTTTCGCCTATTTTATAAAAATCTGGGGATATGGGAACAATCTTCGACGGATAAGCTCACAGAGGCCAATATCATATGCAGAACAGATGGGATTTTTTAACCGTATATGCAAAATATCGAGACACGATTTTTGCAACGACATTTTACGATCCAATCAAGAAAGGTGGGAAATTAGGTACATATTGTTCCTGCCTTTTTACTTATATTCTCAATTGGATCAGACGAAATAATTCTACATACATGCAAAAGAAACGCACAACCTACGTACAAAAGAAGACTGGGCTGAACAATTTTAAAGAAAGATAGTAACCGAAACTGCTCGAGTTGACTAAAAAGTTGTTATAGATTTAAAAATTGAAATGACGAAGGCAATCGCTTAATGAACTAACACACAATAGAGCTTTAATAATATAATGCACACAGTAGCATTTTAATCCCCCATTTAAATTCAATGGCAAAAGCGGCAAGTGCAAGCCTAATCATCGCAATATAATGCTCCACCGACTACGGAGGGTTGTTTTTTTACCGAGCGAGGGAGACAAAAATGTTGTTTTATTAAAAATCATTGTGCAGGGAAAGAGAAGGATGATACTTCATTCGAATTGACTTTAAATGATTGCTTTTGTTGGTCTTTTTGTCCGACGGTGATGGATTGCAAATCGTTGCGTTTACACCGGACTCACGTGCAATATGTAAAAATGTTAGTGTATTCTTTTAAAATAATTTTTGAATCTCATTTGTATAAAAAATACTTCTTTATACTTAAGAATATACAATATTTTTTATTTAGGAAGCAGAAATAATTAATTTGAGGGTGACCCCTATTCTAACTAACAATAATACACGAATAGGAATATTATATTCAATGCATTAACAAAATTAAATCAGGGCTATTTAAAATATTAATTACATCGTATGAAAATTTAGGAATTACTTTTGAAATATTATAGAAAGCTAAATATTACTCGTGAATTCGGTTTTTAAATAAAATATATAGCCTCATACCAATCCATAGAGTTCTAGCAATTAGTACTATATGATATATCAGTAAAAACGTAACGTAACGTAATCTACTTTGTCTAAAACTGCAGTAGAGCATCTATCTCGTCGTTTTAGAGTGTCCCTCGCGGCATGACTAATTGCGTAACTAAACATACAGGGGGTGAGTAATCCGATATTGATGTGTTTGTAAAAACTATCCGATTATCCCTGCGCCCCATCCCAAAGCATTTGCAAGTGATAATGTTATTTAAATTGTTTTCAGCCATGAAATTGGTACATCTTAATTTTGCCAATATCAGTGGATAGTCTATAGATGGCCGAATGTCTTAGCACAGATTGGAGGAGTTTTATGCTCAGCAATAGGCTGATATACTGTGATAGATATCACGGCTGACGTAGTGGTTTAATTGCGGTTTCCACACACAGGACAAAAATTGTGTGATCCACAAACAGTTATTGTACTTTGTGTCCGTTGTTTGGAAGTTTTGTTAAGTCCCCTGCGACACAGAAATTATTCCTAATGCAAAAGAAGTATTTTTTAATTTAGAATCAGCTAATTAATATGGCATCTTGATAGGCCTCCAATTTTGCTGGTTCACTTAAAAACGCGATGAGATAGTGTTATGATTTTTTGCATGTTGTCTTTTGCAATGAATCATGCTACCGTCATTCAACATTAGTGTACTCAATGATATCATACACGTGAATTTTTGGATGGAATAAACTATGTTTTTTATCCCCGTTTTAATTTTAGAATACAATTTCCAACTCACATACACAACCTTCACGTATCTCGGTAAACTTTATAAACGTTGAAACAATGGATACTTGTTCCGTGTCTAGATTGGAAAAACATGTCCTGTGCGGGCCTACATACCACACCGTTCTCTCATTGACAGAGTCGAAGTGATAACTTAAAAGCAACACCGCAGTCTAGAATTTTTTCATTGATTCTAATGGCAGACAAGTAAGTGGCCCACCTGATAGAAGCGGTAACGGCCTATGGCCTTTAGCTATTATAGAATTATATATAGCTAAGGCTTTGCCTACCGTGATAGGTGTTCTCGCTATAAACCTCATTTGAAGAAGGACAAATAATAGCGCTTGGAAGGGTAGCAGAGTCTATACGTACGCGGGCGAAATAAGCATAGAAATGCTTCGTACCTACTGAGGGGAAACGTTTCCCGGTGGTAAGAATGAACCCTGCTGCGATGTTGAGTGATATAAGAGTGATAGTAGATTTTGGCCTTTAATAACTTTGGACACTATTTATAATAACCTCAATACCTAAGCCATTTTGTATCAATTTGGCTTACTAGGTACAAAATCGCGCTACGACCTAATTACTCAATAAAAAACTAATGAACACAAAATAATTTCTAAAATTTTTATATCGGTAAAATAAACAAACATCGACACTCAAAATAACAAAGCAATATTTGAAATATGACATGCTATTGACGTAGACAAAAGCGGCGAATTGCGCGTCACGCGGACGGGAGGTGAATAATCCCTAATTTTGTATACCGAGCGTTATACAAAAGTGCCCACATACGTCACGGTACTCACTAACGAATACCCGATCGCCTGTGACGATGCACTGCACTTTTTATTCACCATTCACTATATCACGTCATAAATAAAGTCATCTAGTCCGTGCTACACGTGCAGTGATGTGCTTTTTATACTACTAATGACGGCAAAACTCATAAAGTTTTTATTGCTTTAGAATTCTGATGGTATAATTTTGATTTCATAGAGACATCATTGGTTGCGCAAATCATACGGAGTTGTAGATGAGCGCCTTGCTACTACCAATATGTCGAGTATAGAGGATTTGTACCTCTGCGGCGCATCGGGTCTTATTATTTATATTAGGCTTGAAATTAATACTTATATTATAACGAGGTTTTTTATTTTTTTGGTGTTTAGTGAGCTGTAAAACTATAGGACTTCTATAAAAATATCTCTCAATAATGAAAGCTATACTATACTTGAATAATTTAGGCTACATTTTAATCCATTTCTATGCGAGAGTAGCCGAGGAAGCTGGCAATTATCTAAACATAAAGTTATTAACAAGTTAGACTATAAATAGAAATCACCGACAAGTCTGCCAAACCGCAGTAAGTCAGAAAAGTAGACTATGCACTAATCCTTCTCATAATAAGAAGAGTATTTCAGCATTGGCACAATATACAAACAGGGCTAATAGTTACATCAGTACTGACAAATTCTACAGCATTACAAAGCAAGTAAATACTATACATAAAAATAAAGTGAACTGACTTTTAATAAAGAGATAGGAACACAATATTGAACGTCACCATTTACATGACCCCTTTCCTTACATTACGAAAAATTCAATATAATTCGAGAATGCCAGTATCGGAAATAAAAGCGAAAAGAGTGCATTTATTTACCTCGCCAAATCCCTGTTAGGTCTCTATCTCAGAGTACAGGAGGCGCTACACATCTTCATAAAAATAAAATGCGCAGAGGAATGACTCGATCGTACGAGCACGCGTCGCCAACAAAATGAAACGAGAACTCCCCTTTATTTTATTTACTGGCCGGGTGGAGTTTAAAATAGGATTTATTCGCCAATATAAGAGATCCAAGGAGTATCCTCGTTGGTTCGCGGAATCGAATCGATGTGATTGGGACGTGTCACTTTATTAACATATTTGAATGAATAGATTTGTTTGTTTTTGTTGCGTAGGAATCAGTATATTGCCTTTGATTTTGTAGTTTATAACATGATATAGAGAAATTTAGGCGGAGTGGTTGCACCTATATGTTGCTGGCTATGATTTCAGATCCTACGTAATAAGCGCCTATTGTCGTATTGCCGTGTATGTGTATAGGTATTTTCAGAAAATATCATGATGTCTTAGCAAGACCGGAAAAGCTTGAACCCGAGACTTCACAATAGTATACCGTATATGAACGCAAAATTATGCCACGGGTCCACCGAGCCAATATTGTTGTAAATAATTCAATTGAGATCTGATTGGAACCATTATTTAAGATTATCCGGTTTGGTGTTACGATAGCGTTAGATGTAGCGTTAAAGTGAAGTTCGATTTCAATGTTTGTTATTATGCTTATTACGCGACAATAAAATGACTTTAGAAATAAGATATCCAATTAATGTAATGGAAAACGAGAAGTATAACATTTTATTTCAGAAGTTACTGTTAATTTAGCCATCGTACAAAGAAGCTGCTATTCAACTACACCCTGCAAAGTTGACGCACAATGCAAGCTGTGGATAAATAAATAATAGTTTAAGAAAACAAAAAAACACGCTTTATTAAAAAAACAAACTAAAAAGTAGAAAATAATTTAATAATTTTAATGTAAAAACGTGGGATGGAGGTTATCAAAATATCTTAGAAAGCACCCCACGCTTTTTTACATTAAAATTATTAAATTATTTTTTACTTTTTAGTTTGTTTTTTAATAAAGCGTGTTTTTTTAGTATTTTAAACTATTATTATTTTTTATTTTTTTATTGTCATCGGTCCTCGATAAGTCTACAACGTTTAAATGAAATCTGACCGTTTGAAGTGGGTCAAAATCGAGCACAAAGGTGTCGGTTACATACAGACACACATACAAGTGATACTAATAAAAGCGTTTTAAAAATAACCATACTTTACGATAACAACAAGACTTCACATACCATCTAGAACATTATGATGACCTTTTAGACAGAAATATTGTTTGTGGGAGACGAAGGTTAGAAAACTCTATCAATTGCTTGAAGATCCAGTCAGCACCGGCAAAATTAAGTAAAATTTTATACTTACGTTTTAGCTTCTCCAGAGGCTCATGATGTAACGGCGGTGCGTGATGTAGGGGCGCATGCTGTGGCTCATGGTGCAGGGGCGCCATTAAGCTGGATATCGCGGACCCCACCGACGCGGCCACTGACTCGTGCAAGTGGCTGCCTCCGTGGAGTTCTAGCTCTGAGAGACAGAGCCCGTTCTCGCTTAGCGGCTCCATGCCGGCCGCTAGCGCTTCCTTGTACACCCGGAGGTGAATGTTGATGCTTTGTGTTGACGGGGGTGGAAACGCCGCGCAAGCGACTGGTAACGTGAGTCAGTACTCACGCGCTTGTACGCATTCTCGATCACTCTGGAAAGAAAATAAAGTTTTAGTTTTGTGTTTGAATATGTTTAATCTAAGGGTTATTTTGTTTGTAGTCTGTTTGGTTGGGTATGTGCCATCTACACACAACTGTCCCGGTGGCGGTAGGACACGGCTTAGTTGTGTTGCAATGGTATTGCTTTCACAGTATCAAAGGAATACGACTTCCATGAGTAGAGGATACCATTTTTAATCAGGGGTATTTTGCAAGTGTATTACCTACTTAATTATCTCTCGATCAAAGAACACGGAATCTGTATTTGAAAAAGCTCGCCGTAATATTCTTGAAGTTTTGTGAATTATACCAACCTAAGTCATCGTGTTTCTCTAAGCATATTCCAAAAAAGCGTAACGGTTAGATAGGTTATAAGAAGACTTGAAGAAATCTTAACAAATATATGAGTAGTTAAATACTATTTTCTATGTTAAAACCTTTGGTTTCGGTTTATCTGCTATCTATTTAAGTAACAATGAGTATTAAAGTCGAGCACTATTACTCCTTTTGTACAGAAAACATAACAATACCTAACTCCCTGTAGCATTATGTCACTTTACCCAACTCACGTAGAAACTAAACAATTTATTAACCCTATAAATCTCTAATAAATTAGTTAAATACAACAAGCTTAATACAACTAGAAACTTCCCGGCAGTACAAAAGTTCCAAAGAGAATATATCAATTTCAGTAAAAATATCTGGCATGATTTAAAGCAGTACACACAGCGCTGTTTGAGCAGTAAAAAAAAATAAACGCCATAAAAAAGCCGCTGATGGAGATATATCACTTTACAACTTTCATATTTCAAATAGCCTTGTCTGGCTGGGCATTGGTGTTTTCACTGAACACATAAAACCACCGTAATGGCTAGAAAGGTAAAAGTAGGAAAAAGGGCATACACAACTGATTTATAGCTTTAATTGCCTTTTTTACGCGGTAGTGCCTATCTGCCGACGGAAATTCAATATTCAACAAAAAGAGCAAAAATGCTCTGTCGAAGCGCCAATGTGAACGTTTTTGCAGTTCCCGCCAAACTGTAATGCCGCTGGATATGACTTTTTATTAACATTTTACAATTGTGGACCTGTTTAAAATTCAATACGCCATATTCATTGTATGATACTTAATATGATTATTATTTATTTAATGAAATACTGATGTTCATCCTAAAACTATTTTAATCAATGTGATAACTTTACTACTTTATAAACTAACTTAGTACGCCTTACTATTTAATTGCTAGTAGGTACTATAAGTATAATTGATTGTTCGTACTTCGTACACACCGTCATCATTCAAAAACGATGAAGCATTCGTTTAGAGATTAACTGTGCCTAAAATTCAAATATAGAAGAGGTTATATTTGTTGTTTAGACGTTTATTATTTTAATTGTGTCTAGTAACTGATGTGTAGCATTGTATTAAGACGAAATAAATATAGTAATCCATCAGTCCGATTTTAGTTAAGATTCTTTCGAATGTTTTCAACGCGTACATTTGGTGGACAGCTGTCCAAGTGATTGTAGACGAGCGTTCTCACAATTTAAATGCGAACAAATAATCGCAACCCGTATGGATGATCCTAGAAATGTAAACCCGTCACGAACCTTCGTACGCGGTTTAGGCTAAAGCTATATAACCATGCAGGCTACTCAAATGCAACCGAATTTTTATGGCTAATGATTCAATGCTTTATTGCCGACGGTATACGCGCTTTCAAATTTAAAGTGCAGTAACAGACATCTGAATTTAAAAATGTTTAAAAATATGTAATTTATTTCCTTATATTTATTCTACGGCACACCGGCGACCAGATACAATAGCTTTTCATTTATGACTGGCTTTTCAACAATTGACAGGCTAATACAAAGTAAAATGACATAAAATTGTATTAACAATTGCAATTGTGCCTGGTCGCCGGCGGGCCGCTACAGTTCAAACCATTAATATATTTTTATTTACAATGTTCAACAAACAATTACTATAACAACAACGAATACTTAAATGTCAAAACTCACAGCGCTTTCAAACTCAACTTGTCGACTCTGTACCACATAATATGTACTCCAAAGTTATTGAACATTTTGTTCTAAACAACAAATACTTATTATTAAACAATCATAACGAAAGTGACCGGCACAATGTCTCACACTCCGGGATTGTAATCTTGACTAGGCGGTGAGTAATTGGGCAAAGCCAAAGGCAGCAATCGAGTCGCTTGAGCCACTCTCATCCCTTTAAACCGATGTAAAGCCTTTTTTAAGCCCAAAGATTTAAGTTGGCGAAAGTGCTTCGCTCTATTAAAACGCCATTTCGTTCGAATTTTACTTAGAAGTCGGTTCGGTTTGATGGTTCCGTGTAAGGTCGAATGTTAGTGAACTTCCACCTCAACTTGGGAACAGACATAACCGTCAAAATGTTAAATAACGAGTGTACGTTGAGCGCAATACTAATTTACTGACGGTTTACGGTAAAATGTTTCGGGTAAGTACTTTGTTTAATTAAGTTTACTTAATCCCTATTAAACGACTCACTCTTTGCCAACTTGTTCACATTTATAAACAATTCAAACACTGAGAATACAGAAGCTTTTATACGTTTCGCTAACTTATTAAAAATGTTTATACAATTTACCTTCTACCCAGTACCTATGTAGACTTTTAAAATATTAATTATTTCTTATCCTTACTGGTTTTTAGAGGCTACCTTTAATTTCTAATGTTAAGATACTTTATGTAGCATAAATAATATACCGCGCGCATTTTAAAATAGAAAAATCTAATACCATTAAGCTCGACCTGAAATCGAATCCAGTACTGCCCAATTGCACACAAACATAAGCGCAATCTTATAACATAAGACCAATGAGACAATCAGGACAATCAATGACTGTATTATATACTAGCTGTGTTGCACGGTTTCACCCACGTTTATGATTACTGTTCCGCTCCTATGCTTGTAACGCGGTGTTATAGGTATAGCCTATGTTACTTCTGGGTAAAATACCATTCTCATGATGAAAGAATTCTAAAATCGGTCAATTATTTTTTGAGTTTATGCATTACAAACAAAAATAAAAATCTTGCCTCATTTAATATTATATCAGTTTCTTAGCACTGCGCTATCGAAGCAATAGTTAATTTCTTTCGCAGATAACTATGTGTGGAGCATAGTATTACTACATTCTATTATAAATGTCTCCATAACACAAAATAACATGAACAACATAAAAAATATCAATACAAGTTTATCTGACAAGCATAATGATGCGTGTAAAACACATGTAGCCCACAGATAGTATTGTCGGTAAATATTTGATTGTAACTGTTTGTGCCGGTATCCGATAACGGTGATGTAGCATTGTCAATGATATCATAACCGTTGACATCGGTAAGAAAACGTTCGATTGATTGATAGCGTCTGTTCACGCGTGGGACTATTATTTTTAAGTGCAAGAGTTTGTAAGCGCTTCCTGCATAGGAGTTACTTTCGTTGATTAGATTACAGATGAACTACATTTCTGATGACTCTAGGGATATCTTTACAATCCGAACTTTTGAAGTGACAACTTCTTTAGGCGCGTTGAGCACTTCATGGGTAAACAAAAATTATGGAACTCGCGTCATCGTCACCGAACGCTTTCCATTTTTGAATTATATTTGGTTTATAAAGAAGATCAGGGATTAAAGTTTTCACTTCTATCGGCAGTCCCCAGAGACTGCCCCAAATTTTATTTAATTAGACTGGTTTAAACTATATGCGTTACTTATCTTAACGTTTATTTATAATGAGCTTAATCTATACAAGTAGCGATAGACTAGTAGGAGACCGTTGGACTGCCACACTGAGCTCGAGTTCGATCGCAAGGCACGCACGTCTGACTTACCTAAGTATAAATGTAGATATTATATCGTTAATTATCGCTCGGTGCTATCGGTATCGCTGCCGGTGAAGGAAAACATCGTGAGGAACCCTACATGTCTAAGAGTTCTTCATCCTGTTCTCGGAGATAATAATAATAATATTCTACCACATACACACAACACCATCTAGCCCAAACTAGGCAGATCTTGTACTATGGGTACTAGACAATGGATAAACATACATATATACTTTTTTTTTTGTAAATATTTACATATTATATGTGGAGTCTGCCAACCCGTATGAGGCCAGCGTGGTGGACTATGGCCTAACCCTTCTCAAACTGAGAAGAGGCCTGTGCCCAACAGTGGGGCAGAGTACATACATACAGGTCTGATATTATTGTAAGTACTTTCCTCCCTCGTCTCTCCCCGTAGCCACGCACAATTGTTTTAGTACAGTCGCTTGCAGATTGTATGAATTAGTTTTGTCTAGACTGTCGCATTACTATAGTACCTTTGTTAGTTAGGAATAGCGTAAGACAAGATTCTATTTAAAACCTATAATTGTTACTCTGTCTTTTTAGTTCAGTCTAAAATACTGTAGCCTGTTATTTTATCTTTACGAAAATCACCCAAGTTTTGTCACGCGAGAGCATCGGATACACTAAACGCGGTAATTTTTAATCTTTGCGCCATCCGTGCAATGAAGTCACTCGTGTACTGCAATCAATTTGTGCATGATTGTATATCTCTGTACCTACATTATCATTATCATAATTTAACGAAGTTATCATTTTACGGTTAATTACTTAACTCGGTACTTATTTTATGCAATCTACAATGAAATAATATTTTAAATTACGCTTCAGAGACGTGATTTTTACACTTTGGTATTGTGCCGGTAATGGAAAATATTTTAATCGTCTGAGTAAAAAATATTGCGTTACATAGCGCAAGGATTTCACCATTCTTATAAAAGGTAATTATAGTCACGCCTGACTATCCTGGCAGAGCTGTATAATATATGTTTTACCAGCTGCTCTATGTTTTAGAACTTATGTAATTGGGAAGCCGAGCCTATTGCTGGACCAACAGAAAAACGCAATAACATTCAGCTCAATTTGGAAATTGAACACAGGACCGTATGATCCCTAGTGATCATAATATAATCATCATAGATTTGCCGTGAAGAACTACAGTTCGCCAGCTATTTAAGGCTTGTTTCACACGTACCACAACCACACTACGACCACAACCACACCAAGTGGGCGGGCGCAATTTTGTATTAAAAATGAATAGTAGAATTTACACGGACCACATTTTGCCGTCATTATCGACCACGTGGGTGATACCGACCACATCGCAACTACAATGCAACCACCAGCGACACCGCGAACTAGCGTCCGACCACATCGCAGACACAATGCTGCATCGACGAAAACTCTTGAACTGTCTGTCTGCACTCGTGAGTGTCACTGCGTCGCGCGTCGTCGCAACCACATCGCAACTACTAACGACAACTCAACCACATCCATATTTTGTAGAAACCACAACGCAACTGCAAAAAGCTGCAGCGACACTATTCACACGTTACCACTGCTTGACCACCTTTTGTCGACTCTACATTGGAGGTATCTTTGATTAGATACCTTGTTACAGTTTTATGAAAGTATGCAAATAATAGATTACTAATATAAATATGAAAATTAGTAAATATGTTTCTATGTTCGTTATTCGTGTTATTGAGTAAAATAAAATACTAATTTTAAACCGTTGAACGAATTTAGATGAAACTTTGCACACTGATTGACTATATCCTGAATAAAGATATAGAATCTTTTCATGTTATATCGCAGTTAGTTTCCCCATTGATTCACGCGGGCTAAAGCTAAGTAGGTACTTAGATTAATAATAAATGACTGCGTTTTATACCTATGTATCAGGGATATGTAGCCTTGCCTATATCGCCAATTAAATAAGCAGATATTAATTACACCTACATTTCGCTAGCTATATTTTAAATTTCCACGTAATAGAAATTCGGGTGGCCTCGATGGCGCAGTGGTTAGTGTAACCGACTGCTACGCCTGAGGTCGCGGGTTCGATTCCCACATAAGTCAAACATTGTGTGCATGAACTTGAACGTTTGTCTTGGTCTGGATGTTTCTATGTATAAGATGTATGTTTATCCATGGTCTAATTCCTATAGTACAAGCTCTGCTTAGTTTGAGCTAGATGGTGTTGTGTGTATGTGATAGAATATTATTATATTATTATTATTAATTTCGCATATAGCACCAAAGGGGCTAGCAGAAGAGAATTACACCCACATTTAGCCAGATAGGTTCAAATCCCACTTCATAGGCATCTTAACTATGCTATCTACCAAGCACAGTTTCAGGCACCGTGTAGCTACTGATAATTTCATAACAGAAAATACAGGGAACACTTTATTCAACCTGGACTCCGAATTTGAGATCTCATGCAAAGCAGTCATATTCACAAGTAGTCTAAAAATAAATTATTACTTTTTAAACATCTGACTGGCATTCAAACGAAAATATAGGTACATCATAAGTAATACTATACATAAACACGCGCGCGCACACACATAAAACACATACATTCACAGACATACTCATCTCACACTAAAATAATATAAATAATAGAGCGCAAAAATAAAATAAAAATCTTTTATTCTTTTATTTAATCATTAATTGTTAATCTAAAGGTAATTCATCATACTCTTGCCCTGGTCCCAATTTATTTGGTGTCGGCTATAAGTAATTGTAGTATAAAATATAATATAGCACTTAAATAATAATCATAATTTATCATGTAAATTGAAATGAATTACGTGTTCTGGTAATACCACGCAAGAACTCCACGAGACAGGCCTGACCTAGTGTGGAGCTCATTAGTAATAGTCCTTATTCTTCTTAATAGATACATTTAGTTATTAATATCCTAACTAATATTAAAAATGCGAATGTGAGTTTGTTTGTTACGCTTTCACGCCTTAATTACTGCGCCGATCATCATGAAATGTTGCGTACACGTTCTCAAGGGTTCAGAATAGAACATAGGGTACCTTTCATCCAAATAAAGTACTTTAGCAAATTTAGATAGTCTAGACTTATTCAATACAAGTGCCTCAGGTTATAGGCGTGTTCTTGCCAACCAGTGGTTTGAATCGGTTCAATGATAGGTATGTTTAATGTTTAATGTTATGTATTGTGTAATATAAAAAATCCTTTATAATCTTAAGATCAAGTACAATAAGTATAAAAGTGAAAACGTGTAAATGGTTTTTAGTTATTAAAGTATTTATGTAATTAGCTATAAGTAACTGTAAGTTTTCCGAATAAATAAAAATAAAAAAAAAATAATATAACCTATATTAACGCGAGCGAAGCCGCGGGCAAAATTTTGTAATCTATAAATGAAACTCGTCCAATACTTCAACAACCCAAACATGCTAGTCAAAGTCAAAGTCAAGTCTTTATTTCCATAAAAATGTGTACACAATTCTTGGACACGTCAATTAACTAATATATTAATAAAAATAAATAATAGTAAAAAAAAAGACAGCATTGAAAAAGCCTATTCCTGTAGTTTTATTCATTTGTACTTTGGGTGTATACAGAAGTAAACGAATGAACCGACGTCATGTCAATTTATCTGTGTTATCGATATAACGTGGCTGATAAAATTATCATCGCACTGATACCACTCGCAACTACACCTCGATTTTACTTGCAGCTATTTTAGTCCAAAAACATGTCATGTTTTAGACTGGTTAACATTATACATTGTAATCATACATAGTCTCACGGTTATATGCAAAAAGGGGTAAGCAGAAATGTATTAGACATATGCATATTTTGGTATAACCGGTCTCGTGTAACAATCACGAAATTATATTATAATAATTAATTCTAAATTTACTGTATACCTAATATTTAATACTTAGTGTTATGTAATATACTAGCTGACCCGCGGAACTTCGTCTGCTTCGCATAAAAGAATTTTCCCCGTTTTCGAAACATTGTTCATTGATGCTCCGCTCCTACTGGTCGTAGCCTGATGTTATATAACTTCTAGCCTTCCTCGATAAATAGGCTATCCAACACTAAAATAATTTTTCAATTTGAACCATTAGTTCTTGAGATTAGCACGTTCAACCAAACAAACAAACTCTTCAGCTTTATAATATCAGTATAGATTATTAGATTGCATATTATTTTTATAGTTCTTATTTTTATACTTCATAAATAATTATTTACACGCGTATAAATTGTCTTAATTTCGTTTTATCAACATTATAAAACTTATGCATGCTTGCCTGTAAAAGGCTACTATACTATTATGTTGTTATTTTTATGTAAAAGAAAACTGTATTAGTGTGAGTAGTTGTTAGTAAGCCTAAATAAATTCATTCTTAGTAGCAGCTCGGAAGCTTTTTTTTTATACAACTAAGGTGGCAAACAAGCATACGTTCTACCTGATGGTAAGTGGTCACCATAGCCTACAGACGCCTGTAACACCAGAGGCATCACTTGCGCGTTGCCAACCCTTTAGGAAAGGAAGTGGGAAGGAGAAAGAGCGGGAAGGGGGAAAGAGGGTGATTGGGCCTCCGGCACTCTCACTCGCCAAACGAAACACAACAGTAGGAATACTGCTATTTCACGTCGATATTTAAGCTGGGAATATGCCCCATAAACGCCAATATGCTAACCCCAAATTGCGTGAGGCCTAATATCACAGTTGGCGAAATTTGAGTGTAAATACTTGGCCATAGGCCGCATATATCCCATCGAATGTATGTAAATGCCAGTAATACTTTGCCCGTCTAAGAATTGATTTTAAAAGCAGTTTGTCCGACCGAAAAGGAACCTCGGCCGAATATTATAGTCACTTAACATACTCGTTATAAGCCACCAACATCACACCAATTCATAGACCACGAGTGTCCTTAAATTAGAATAAAAGTTATTAATTTGCATACTATACTGGCAGAATAGAGACTTTTTTAAAGGGTTATCCCTTTGGAAGTAGTCTCCCGCATTAGGAATAATGAATGTATCGCGGGGGACTTAACAAACATTCAAACAACAGACACAAAGAACATTCAGACTCGGAACAACCATTTGTGGATCACAAAAATGTTTGTCCCGTGTGGAATTCGAACCCACAACACTGCGAGTATTCATTAATAATTTTCTAAATGACATGTTACTAACATTCCAAACGTGTTCTTCTCCCTAGCCTTTGTTATTCCCAAGTCACTTGGGGTCGGCTTTCTAGTCTAACCGGATTTGACTGGATATCAGTTTTTACACGGAGCGGCTGCCACCTGACCTCCGCAACCCAAAGGCTAACGATACCCTAAGGCTAGACCAGTGTCAGGATATTAGAGGGCACTGTCTTTCCAATAACGACTGCCATAGATGTTCATGGCATACTAACATTCCAAACGTAATCGAAATAATAACTAATCAAGAACGATAATACGTATTATCAATCTCTATTGGGCCATGGACGTTGTAAAATGGCTGGTTTGTTAATAAAGTAGATGTAATGCTATAAACACTGTGCACTTCACTTGTTTACCACGCACTCCACGTGATTTGAATCAGTTCGTAACTGTTACTTCATAACAGTCTGGACTATCTATATTTGTATGCTCTTTTTTCGTGGCATTTTGAGCTTACGTTTGTTGCCTAGTTGTAAGTACCCGTAAAGTATATCCGTAAGATGAATAAATCACAGCTGAAACGAAGTTTATACATTCTCAGTTTGTGTTTGGAAAAGTGCCTGATAGACGGAATTAAGCGTATTAAAATTAATAAGCATACAATGTATATTCAATTATGGTCTCCTTGTCTACGTCTTCTTGCTTAGCTTAGGAAGAAACTAGGCTGTTTTCATTGCGGCCGAAATCGCCGGCATTAGCTAGTAGTTTATGAAACTTTTCAGATTCATTCATTTTACTATATGATTATTTTTGAATTTAGCTTTTGTATATTTAAAATTTACAAACACTTACCTACACGGCACGCTACAAATTGAAAGAATAGAAATTAAAATTAAGGAATAGTTAGTACTTACTTGATTGATAATGTTGTGATTTTCAAACACTGTATTTTAATCTCCAAGGAGGTGGCACTGTTTCTCTTTACTACAGGCTATTATGTAGCCTATTTAAGAGGACAATACTTTAACCGCTAAGTGTAGTTATTATTTAGGTGTTTTATTATTTATAAGTTACTAAATGTATTGTACTACAGCTCCTTTTATGAAATAAAAGTTTTATTTATTATTTATTTATTAATAATGCGAACTGGTTTCAAAATGTTATGTCGATAATAAACTTTTTATTTGGCACAAAGATACACGTTCTTGTCATTGAAATTAGCCGATTTTTGCCGTGATTGGATCATGAAAAGTTTACTGTAACGGATGTAAACAAAAAATGAAAAATAAAGTTATGAATTGCTTTATTTATTTTAATATTTTAGACATCATAAATTAAAATGTATATACTCACTTTAAAACATGATAGTCATTGTGCACATATTATATTTACTAGAAAAACAAAAATTAAATTAAGCTTTTGCAGACGTAAGAAATAAATTATTCATAAGTTATTTTCTTTTATATTTTGATAAAATAATGACCTATAAATCTAATTAGAATAAAAGGTTCAATCATAATAATATCGTACAGAGAAAATGTAACTTACAACCGGTAATTTTAAAATCAGATTAGTAATATATTCTATAATATATAATAATTACTTTATTTTGTTAAAGATTAAATAACTTTCAAATTATTTAATCTTTAACAAAATAAAGTATTTATTTTTATTAGTTATTTGTTTATGTTTACGACATGGACTACGTTTTTAAATCCGTGTCAATTATAGTATAATAAATTGTAATCGGTAATTTTACAAAACACGGCACCAAAACAAACTTCCTTTCGCGGCGGCCGGGCTGTAGCTACTGTGTGCAGATTGCGAAATACATATACTATATGTGTATAATACATATGAAAATGAAATTGAAGTAATATAAAATTACAATTATTTATTTTACTTTAATTTATTTCACGTGTTCGTTTGTTACAAATGTGTTCTGACATTTTGATCTATTTTATGTTATAGGTCTGCGAGTACGGATGCAAAATATCTTATACACTTAATTCAATTACAATAATTGTGTAATCGCTTATTTTAGATCTAGCTTTAGAAAATAATCCTGGACCGCGTGGATACAAAGCGACACTGGTCATCATATATCATTACAGTTTTTGATTCTGATTAATCTCAATAGCCTATTACTATCGATATTTGTCTTGGTCTGGGTGTTTCTATGTATAATATGTATGTATTTACAAAAAAAAAGTAGTATATGTATGTTTATCCATTGTCTAGTACCCATAGTACAAGCTCTGCTTAGTTTGGGCTAGATGGTGTTGTGTGAATGTGGTAGAATATTATTATTATTATTAATTATATACATATGTATTTTCTTTTGTATATTTATTTTTCATGCTATTATTAGGTAAAATTTTAAAGAAACATAAACATATAAGGTCTAATAATATCACTTCTTATTTGTCATCAACCTGCGACTACATAGAATATTTAAACTATATTTATAATCAAATCAACATGAAACAGACCGCGGTTGGTGTTTATATTAATAGTAAGTATATAAGTAGGTAAGTGTATATATAAAAAAGAGCAAAAAATAAAGTGTTTCGTACATATTCATAAATATAGAAGGTAGTAGCACAAAAAACTATTAAAATAAACCTATTTGAACTTCTCTAGATACCGTGTTAACTATTCTAAGAGTGAAGAGGAAAATTTTCCATTATTGGTATGCGTGATAAAGTTATACCTACCTACGTAAAACTTCAGTATGTCGGCGAAAGTTACGAGTGCGAAGGCTTGAATGAATACGCACGTGTAACACGATTGTATGGATAGTGAAGTGGTTTAAGTAGTCATGTTGGTATTATCACCGTGAAGAGTGTTACGGGTTCGATCGGGACAAAAAATGTGTGATCTATAAATTGTGTTAAGGTAGCTGTTCCAAAGCTGAGTGCTTTAGTGTTCATTATTCTCATGTAATAGAATCTGTTATTTCCATGGCTCCTAGAGTGAGTTGTTTTTTACAAATTAGTGAACAAAGAATAAAGATGGTGTATGATAGTCTGTACCAGAGATGTTACGAATATTCGCATCCGCATCCGCAATTGCGGAGCTTCCGCATCGATTTGGACATCTGCATCCGCATCCGCATCAGCAATAATCAACGCGGATGTTAATGTGGATCCAGATATAGCGTAGGTTACGATAAGAAAGAAATCAGTTGTTCAGTAGTACCTACGTGTTTAATTTATAAACCTTTGCAAAACGGGCTTTAACCTGCGAAGGCGGTGATATTAGATACTTTTTATTAAATAAGATGAACAATTTTCATCAACATCCACATCCGCAATTGCGGAGCTACCGCATCAATTTGGGCATCCACATCCGAATCCACATCCGCGAATGTGAGTCTTCAAATATCCGTATCCGCATCCGCGGATGTAAAAAAAACTGCATCCGCAACATATCTGGTCTGTACCAATATTATAGGCAGCTACAATTTGTTAATTTGTGCGCAATCTCGGCAACTACTGGGCCTATCCTGAAAATTGTTTTACAACTCAAAAACTATGCTATTGCTAAATGACTTATGCTGTGTTTAAGGACAAACTACATAAGCAAAGCAGCGGATAAAACTTCTTATTACGCCAAAAATTTTATTGCCTTATATTTTATTTTTAAACCTACTCTTAGAAATATATTTTTGTGGGCTTATAATAATTGTCACTGGTTAACCTATACAAGTGGCTCATAAAGAATGTTGTGATAATATATGTGTATAAGTACCTATATGTATGAAAAATGTATCATAATATACACCTTTAATAAGGTTGACGGGTGTTATTTCTTTTTATTCGTGATATTTCTGTATGATTTTAGGTATGTGAAAAATACTGACTAAGTTAAGACTCAGGATTTAAAAGGAAAGTATATTTAGTTGTGAAACACTGTCCACAGTTTTAAATATTCAGTAGTCATATTATTTTATTTATTTGTAAATGTAGATGTAATTTGTCGTGATTTAATATTTAAGTACAATAAATATGATTAATTAATGTCAAATAAAATACAAATGTTTTACCATTTGTAACAGCAATCTAATATAAAATTAGATAACCGCTTCCTGTTGGTTTTATTTTTGAACTACAAGTTGAAATGTTATTATGAAAATACATTAGTGTAAATTAAAAATAAACTATGTTTTTTCTCGATAATAACCTATTTTTTATATAATATTATTAAAAAAATTATCTATAAGGCAGCATGTTAGCCTCACTTTACTACAAGGAATAAAACCACGAACTCAATTTTGTGTGTTGTACCTAACAATCTGTTAAACTACCTGTGTTTGACGGGTATTTAAGTATTTCAATTCGTAATACATCTTGTTTTGTGTATCTATTATTATAGATATAAATAATTAAAGGTAATGTATACAAGTAGATAACTTTCACCGCGAGTCAAAATTTAAAATTTTAGAATGGCATTATATATTACTAGAAATCTATTAATTATGTTAATCCCAAATTTTCTCAAAACTAGTGAAATGGTTTAACCGTCAAAATCTATCTAACAAAAGGAATAAACTTTACAATAGTAGGTATAAAAATACTAGCAGTCTTTGGGGACCGCCGATAGAAGTAAAAACTTTAATCATTGATCATAAACACTTCTTTAAAAACCAAAAATAATTCAAAAATGGAAAGCGTTCGGTGACGATGACGCGAGTTCCATGATTTTTGTTCACCCAAGAAGTGCTCAACGCGTTTAGAAGTTTTTACTTCAATAAAACCAAATATTTCTTTATTCATCATAAAAACATAGAGTTTCTGTATAAAAGATATAAGCTGAGAATAAATAAATCCTTTTATAAGACGTATCGATATTGATAAATTTTATTTGGTAATTAACTCATTTGTTTTATGGTCTTCTTTTAGTGGCTAAGATTATTTAACAACAATCTTCAAAATATGTTGTAGCCAAGAAAGAGGAGACTTTTGTTATAAAGCTTAGCTTGAAAGTAACATACCTATTATTATAATATAAAACAGGCTATTTGTAACTTTGAATAGTGATGAACAGTCAGTCCTATATTATTAGGTATAAGACGGATTACATTTGTTATAAATATTAATTGTAGATTTCGTTTCGAATAAGAGAGGTAAGAACTCACTTCTGCACGCTGCTCCGTGCGAATAGGCAAATTTAATACAGTATTGCAAACAATATTGCTGAGGATATTCAGAGCTTCCGCATATTTTCCTTTTTTGTTATTAAGCTAAATATAATAATAATAATGTCCTCCAGACCGAATTTCGGTCACGGCGGCCAACCTTAACGGAGGCTGGCCATCGGCGCAGGAGAAATTATAGTGCACAAGTGTGTGCGCAAACACGAGTGCACTCTCTGTTCCCTAACACTCATAATCCGATGGGATGAATAATTCGACACGACCGGAGAGAGATCAAGCGCAGGACCAACGGCTTTACGTGCTTTCCGAGGCACGAGGGTGTCTAACACCGCCAACTTTCTAACGCCGGGCTCGTATTGAGATTTCTTAACAGAAAAACCTAATAACTTTTTGTTGGCCCGACCCGGGATTCGAACCCGAGACCTCATGCACAGCAGTCGCATTCACTACCGCTGCGCCACGGAGACAGATATATTGCACATTATAACCGAAAATTAAGCTAATAAAGATGCTATGGAAGATTTTACAATGCTACCCCCGCAAATAATTTAACGCCGAATACATACCTAATGCTCGGATCTTACAGCCTTAAGCCATCCATGCAATAATCGTTGCCGTATGCCTCATAACTGTTAATGTGTTGCACATAAAGCGGTCGATTCCCAAACTAAGAAAATATATGTTAGTAGTTATAAAATCCATAAATATCTGTTTGGATATATTATTATAATTAATAGCGAGGTATTTGCATGTCTATAATTCTTTTTTTAAGGAAGATAAATATTAACATTTACTTATAACTGAAATAACTACCTATATGGAAAACTTCCTAATATAAAATATACATCGAAAATGTTGTGCTAAACTTAAAGTAAATACGTCCGTAATAAAATACAAATAGTTTTAGTCACTAGTGAGTCTCTAAGTAATAAATTATAACTAACATTTCACCCAATTATAACATTTCAACAGACCTTACCCAGAAGGAAACGAATAAAAATCTACACGAACTGGTCTACTGTCAACGGACAGTTCCTTCTGCCTCAGCTAGAACAGTGCTCTACCATGCAATACACAGAGAAGAGTGGCCGAAAGTAGGAGAAAAACATGTCCTGCAATGGCATAGGTATAGTAATTAATAGAATAGGGTATGTTAAGCTGGTTTGGACATGTAGAAAGAATGGATGAGGAAAGACTGACTAAGAAAGTTTATAAGGCTAGTGTGAATGGAACAGTTGCAAGCGGAAAACCTAGGCGAACGTTTCTCGATCAGATCGGAGGTGTTCTGGACAAAGGCCAGGTTAAGAGCACCTTGAACCGACGGGCGTGTATGAGGAATGTGATGAAAGTAAATGAAGCCAGAGAAGTGTGTCAGGATCATAGCAAATGGAAATCTGTAGTCTCTGCCTACCCCAGGCGCGAATATATGTATGTATGTAGAATAGCAAAATATAGTGGACTTAAACATACCGCCGAATAGGCCAGTAAAGAAGAACCGAGTCAATCAGAACAAAACAAAATGAAAGCCTTGTATTGACATTAGTTTCATCACGGCTTTAGGGCATAGAATACGGCGCACCGCGCTTCTACTAAAGACGTAAGAATTATTAATAATCGTGCCGTATAACGGACGACGCCGAGCGCAGACAGCACAATCAGTACAACACTATTAATGTCGTATTTGTATCGTCTGTGATATTATGACGCTTAGGTCGTATAGAATATGTCAAGCGGGGCATCTCTAATAGGCAACTAATGTGATTTGGTGCCGTGACTAGTGGAAAATTTGCAATTCACAGACAGGCCTTAGATAATACTGGAATGGTACAGGCTTTTGCAAAAGATATAGAGGAGAAGCGTTGAGACCTATTTTACTCTATAATTGTACTGTCAACATACATAGTTTCACACTTATACCCGCGGAAAAATAGGCAGCGGTATATTACACCCAAAATTCTACACATACTAGGGAGCAAGCCTACAATACAATAAGAAATAGGTACAGAACAATATAAGGTGATAGACTTATACCGTGTAGGGTAACAAGGAAATATAATCTGCGTATAATATTTCGACTTCGTGTACTTCGAATACGTAGCTTACAGACATGAATGTCGACATTAACATTATGTGTCTGGAGCGGGACTTTCTGATCCCCTTGTCATAAACATTGGGCAACATGTGACAGGCATACTCACGGTTAAATATTAGAGGCGCGCAGACAGACGGTGGTGTGGTCGCTGGTGATTCCTCGGAAAGCTGATTTTCACAGTGTGTGTACACGAAATCCGATGATATCCGTCATAATCTGGTACAAGCCACGGGATTACGCGCGTCCACCCGCACCCGGCCGTCACCCACTAACGTAAACACAGAGAACAAACCGAATACGAATCCGATACCGATAAATCAAAGCGCACGATCGCGGCGACGTCGCTTATCCGCTAAATCCTGTCGGGATCGCGTAAAAAATACTAGTATTAAAAACAGTCTTAAGTGGGCTTACGTGCGCGGCGCGGTGCGGCCCGCGCTGGCTCTAATCTCGGCCACTTCCCGGAGCAATTTGAACCTAACTCCACCACTCTATACATCATCCGGCCGCGCCCGCCCACCGCGCTGGCCCGCCAAACGCGCGAGCCCCTACGCTCGTCTCGCTCACTCGCACCTACGCCGCCTATACCTGTCTCCCTCCCCCTGAAATCTCGCCACACTGAAAATTCAGTGCGTGGTGTGGCGGTGCGCGGGGCGGGGGGACACAGTCAGCTGGCCGAACTTGTGCGAATAAAATCGACTTTTTATCGGCTCGATGACGCTTCGTGACGTCACTGTTTACTTCTGTCCGTGAAGTGTGGACACTAGATCTTTGACGGACTACCGTGACGTACCACATTTTATACGTAAACATTTTTTTACTGGACGCAGTTCTTTTCTATGAATTTACCATACGTAAAGGAAGAAAGTAAGTTGGAAGGATTATTGAAATCTGTATTTAAATATTTGTATGTCAGATTGTATACCTACGTACAAAATAGAAGTTCCTATGAGGGTAAGATAATCAAGGTTCATCATTTGGTTGTAATAAATTGTGTTATAAAAACTCATTTAAATGGTGCAATATGTTTTCTTTATAGCGTAAAATAATTGCAGTTTAAATCGCGGCGTGCACCGGAGTGGGGCGCAATAAATCGCGCGGCGCTCTCCGGCTCGCGCTCGCTACGTAAACAGATCGCGCGCATTAACCGCGCGTCGGCGTACATAAAGAGAGCGGTATAAATATAAAGTTCCCACTCGCCGCCGCGCAAACTTAGCTAAACAACGCCATAATTGCCTTCATTACTTAAATTACTGAAATTATTTATTCAAAAAGCTGGCAACATTTAGTCGCGTGAAGCTCCACCTACTTTATCGCTGATGACCAATGGGTGAGCGCGGTGTGTGTAGGGGCGGGGCGTGCGCCAATATGGCGGCAACCTTCCCGTAGCGCTCGCTCCTGTACGCTCGGGGCGCGCCGCCGGTGCATGCTGTTTCAGTCTGTTTTCACGCGTCGACTTTCACGTGTTTTCGAGTGGTTAATTAGTTTGGCATTGTTAATGAGTGCGACCGTAGCAGGCAGCGGTGCGTAGTGGTCGCTACGCAACCTCTACGCGGCGTCTACAGGCATACGGCTGATGCTGAACGCTGCCCGTCGCGAAAGCGCCGACGGCAACGTTCCGACGGACATAAAAATACTCAATTTGTTTCTAATTAATCAAAAACTACTTTTAGCATTACAACTCTACGAGTCAACTAAAGCATGTGATCCATTAAATTTATCTTTAATTAAAACGTTCATCTAACATTAGTTGAAATTAATTTATTTGTTAACAGTGAAGAAAATAATTAGGTAGGTAATATCTTATTTTTGAAAGAGAAGCATCTTAAAAGCACTTTAAATATTTTTTAATTAAATTTTTCATTAATAGGTTCCTACCATTGGTTATGTTGCTCAGCTTTGTTTTTTTAACCAACAGGTCAATAGTGCATCGTACAATTCATTTAAATATTCTGCTTTTAGGTATATTGATTATTGACACAAGTGTAGGTTAACCGCAAGCCTTAAGCAGCCAGCCAGAAGTACCGTGCATATACACAACTCATTCTTCTTCTTCTGTCTCAGTATTTCTTGTTCTGTGTTTACCTCCGTAAACATAACTCACGCAATATACCATATCACGCAATTAGTAGCAGTTCTCGCATAGCGTCTCCACGGTATGCAAGAAAAGCAAGTGGTATTTCTCCCTTGCATTGCCAAAGCAGCGATTCTTCTTTGTAGGATATGCAAGTCGCATAAGGTATAACACCTTGGTGTCTCTGATAATCACTTACCAGCAACAAGCCTTATGCTTATTTACCAGATAACTAGTAGGTATATCTGATTAATTAAATATTTATATTGATTATTATATAATAATAATAATATTCTACCACATACACACAACACCATCTAGCCCAAACTAAGCAGAGCTTGTACTAGACAATGGATAAACATACATATATACTTTTTTTTTATAAATGCATACATTTTATACATAGAAACATCCAGACCAAGACAAACATCCATGTTCATGCACACAAATGTTTGACTTGTGCGGGAATCGAACCCGCGACCTCAGGCGTGGCAGTCGGTTACACTAACCACTACGCCATCGAGGCCGACATATTATATGGAAAATAAATATATATTATTACACAATCAATTTATTATAAATTCCATATATAGAGTCCCGCCTGCATATCCTTGAATGGATAGAGGTGCATTACACCCATTTAGCATTTGTTATATTTGTGTCCCAGCATCTAACCTGGGACCTCATGATCAGTTGCTCAATATAAGCGTAATCTTTACCCAATAAACTAAAAGGACACTGTATTTAACACTAATTAGATTTCTCTAATAGTAATTGCCATTGTTTACTGTTTATACAAGAACCTTCATATATTTATTTATTTACATATTATATAAATTATTAATCATAAAATATTCACAATATTTTGTTTATTTATAACAAAAATATTTTAATTTTATACACTTATAAGAAACCATTCCTGTGTCGCGAGGAGTTGTTTGTGTATTTAAAGAAACAAATTGAAGCAACGGACACAAATAATACCAGTAGTCGGACAGCCATTAAAGTATTACACAAAAGTATGCCCTGAGCGGAGATTAAATAGCGAGTACGCCAATTAAATCACAATAATTAGATTCTCTTATAATCTCTCAAATATCTGTAGACTGGAAAGTAGGTACCTACAGAAAATCTTATTCGACAACCTTGCTATGTTCCTGAGACCACTAGAATCGCCAGGCTACTTGAATATGCGGTATATTAACAGCAGAGAACCGAAAATCTTTGTTATTAGCACTGGCAACATAGAGACTCCTATTTTGAAGAATCAGCAACTATGTAGCAAGTATCCGTAAGAGCCAGTAACCGTTTACCATCAGGCGGACTCTACAAGGCAACAGCGTGTTTACCACCTTGGACGAACCTAAGTATAAAAAGGAGTATGCACATGTAATCTTTAAAAAAAATTATGTGTCATACCCTGTGCCGTGAGACTTTAGAAACACACAATAAACTGACACAAAAAGCACTCCGATCCAAAACAATTAATTGTGGATCACAAATCAAATAGTTTACGTGACGTTATTGTAATTAGGTTTGATTCACACATTTAATCCTGGAAGTGAACCTAAGGCATTTAGTGTGATGGCAGCGGCAAGGCGACCGTTTGCCCGCTATGCACTCCATGCAATCCTAAATTAAAATATATTTATTGTCATAAATGTAAAATCCGTATCAATAATGAATAGGTACTCATTATATCTCTAGTGCCTATTAGGTATTTCCTAGTACATTTACTACTTGTATAGTTCATTATCATTGTTTATATCTGTTATAAGTACATATGTAGCTCTATAGGTAGGCGTTAGTACCATCTATATATATCTAAATTTTGACGAGCAAAATAAAGAAAAAAAAATAGATAGACGTAACATAATATACACTTATTGATATAAAAACTATTTACCACTTTCTTTTTATAAAAGACACCGCACTAGGTATACATGCTGTGTCGCAACGGGCATTACAAACATTCAAACAACAGACACAAAAACACCCAGACTCAGGTCAATTATTTATGGATCACACAAATTTTTGTCCCGTGTGGGGATCGAACCCGCAACACTCGACGCAGTGGCAGTGGCGAGACCACCACTTAAACCACTACGCTTATCTATACTAATATTATAAAGCCGAAGAGTTTGTTTGTTTGTTTTGAACACGCTAATCTCAGGAACTACTTGTTCGATTTGAAAAAATCTTTTAGTGTTAGATAGCCTATTTATCGAGGAAGGCTATATAATATGCTATACAAAATCACGTTACGACCCACGGGGGCGGCGCAGTAACGATAAACGTGGGTGAAACATCTAGTATATTATATGGATAGGCAGAATTGTGTATTATATATATAACTTATAACTTAAACGTTGGTGGCAATATATAACTTAGATATTGCCACCAACGTTTTAAAATAAGTAATATGTAATAGACAGGCAAGCAAACTAGGGTATTGCGGTTCCAAACTACTCATACGTTGTTCTTTCATACAGCTGACAGAAAACTCTTTAACACATTATTCAACTTAATAATTAAACTTCAGTCCTCATAATAAGTAGTAAAAAAGTGGTGTAATTTTGTAGGTATAATTTCAGGTTTCACAAATTAGGGAGAATACCTGCCGCCTATAGGTCTGCTATTGAAAATTACTAACAGAAAAACCCGATATTGGTTGCTCGATACTGGATTCGAACCCGATCATAATCGGCTGTAAGCATAAGTCCAACCTTATGTCACAAGACCATCGAGATAGTCCATAAAAGAAGAACCTATTAAGTGAAACAACACATAAAACATAATTAACTGTTCAGAACTATTTGTGAAACAAATCGTGCGTCGCATATGTGTAGTATCTATTAATAAATGTCTATTAAGATAAAACAAGCTGTTCATAACTTGTATGAGTGGCGCAATGGTATAATAGCTGTTTAGCTACTCTCCGTGTGCCGAGGGTTCTGAGTTCGATTTATAAAATACACATGTTCTAATAGAGATTGCATTACACCTACATTTCGAGACTATTAGTGTCTAGCGCAACGGCGGTCGCAATTATTACTATTGCGCCAACCAAAAAGTCGGCTGTTTGAACGAAACGGAATACAAATCTGTGGATCTATCTGTACAGTCTGAAGAACTATTTACATCACATAAATACAACATATCTATCCTAGCAGCAAAAATTAAAGGAAGGCGAGGAAGAATAAGACCGAGACGTACGTTTGTCCAACAAGTGAAGAAAAATGTAGGAGTCGAGTCATATCAAGAAGTTAAAAGGAGAGCAGAAGACAGACATACGTACGTGGTGGTTACTCCACCGACAAGAACTGACGCTATTAAAATATAATAATAATAATATCAGCCCTGTATTAAACTGTCCCACTGCTTAGCACGGGGCGCTTCTCAGGGAAGAAGGGTTAGGCCATAGTCTACCATGCTGGCTCAGTGCGAGTTGGAAAATCTCACATATCTTCAAGAACATTATGAAGAACTCTCAGATATGAAGGTTTCCTCACGATGTTTTCACCGTTAAAGCGAGCGATAATTGACTATTTAATACGTACATAACTTTGAAAAGTTAGAGATGCGAGCCTTGGGCTCAAACTCGAGACCTCTGCGTGGCAGTCCAACGGTTTACCACTAGGCTATCGCTGCCAAATATACCTAATTTCCTTTGGATAAGCATAGGTTAGACAGACACTTTATAAGTAGGTATATAATATTCAACAATATAATTTAGTTAAATTAAAAAAGAAATACAACAAAATAACGTCAAAAACAACAAAACAAAGACATTATATCATTAAGCATACGCTCTGAGCGACTGACACCCTCTCTCTTCTCCATAACACATAATGGATAGTGTTTATACCCCCTTTTATTGCCGTTAAAGTATGCGCATTATATTTGAATTCATGTCTGAACTTACGTCGATGTTACTATCATAATAGACTTTGGTTCTCATCAGAATATTTTAAAGCGTAGCGTTTGTAATGTTAACGAGTCTCACACTATAGCTTTGTAGAAAAAATCACGTTATGTGTGTGTTTAGAGACCTAGTCGAAAGTTTTATGCCTAGATCAGAGACATTCTGGAGAAAGGCGATAGATGTTTAATTAGTCGCTTCGCCTCTGCTGCCACTGCCGAGTAATGTGGTGCGTAGGCACGCGAATCTTTACCCAAACAACTCCATTGTAAGCTTTAATAAAATGTGCTAGATTCAAAGACATAAGCGATACCTAAAAAAAAATTTAACAACTGTTACTATTCTAATACGAAATGTTAATGTTTTATATTAACAGTTACAGCCAATTCACCTTGCGATCATGTTGCCTGAATTCCTAACCTATCTATTTTATTTATTAATAGGTGGAGAGAAAACGTTGGAACCCAACACAAGGTTCCAACGTTTTCTCTCAACTCAATACTATGGCGAATGCCACACTTATCCGTGATGAAAGAAAGAAAGAAAGAAAAATAATTTTATTTGTGCCACGCTCATAAGGTAACAGGAAACACAACCAATCAGTATAAAAACAAATAAGGTCCTGCGTCAGCAATGTTGCAGTATATCCACAAAGCTGGTATTCTCGCAGAGCCTGTATGATTTCGGTGCATGGCAGTAACATACACACATAAATCAAATTAAAATTAAAAATAAGAAAACAACAATTTAAATAAATTAGGCAGATGAAAGTGGTATTCTGCATAGTTAATTAATAAGGCATAGCAAATTGGCGACCATTACTTAATACACAGCAAAAAATTACAACCTTTCTGTCTCATTAAATTTTGTCTCTAGTTGCAGTCGAGCTGACAACCCACCTGATGGCAAGTTGTAACCGACGCTCATGGACTTTGACTAAGCTATTTTCTATAATAGTTATGGGTACATTATCATACATGCTATGGAGAATTACTTGACACGAAACCTTATAACTATTGACCCGGGAATCCAATCCGAAACCACGGTAAAACCACGGTAGATTTTACATATATGTAAGTGTTTGTGCTGCTGTGCTACGATAGAAAATAAAAGAGACAAAAAGAAGAGAGATTATATCATAGTAATACTCTCTTTATTCTTCGTTTAAATCAGTATAATAATAATAGGGCCGACACAGTTGGTAGTTCGTCCCAAAGCGTGCACGTACGAAGACTAAATGATCGCTGAATACTTACAATATTCGACGAACACGTTACAACAATTAATGCATTCTGTTGCAGTTTCGAGTGATATTATGGAAGCTTACTGTTCATCTGTTCTTTTAAGGTTTTGGGTTAGGAGGACCTAACAGATGTAACAGTATATCCTGTTTTCATATTAAAACCGCGTAGCCAATTATGTTGGAATTTGGAAAGTATGGAGATAGTTTAAGCCTTGAAAAGAATTGCGAGATAGTCGATATTCGACAGATAGTAGATTCTCGACATTCTCGAATCTCGACTATCTAGCAATCCTTTTCAGAACTCAAAATATGAGAGAGACTTCCAGACTCCCAACAAAATAAAAGTTCTTCCGACGCATGTATAAGATGGGCTAAAAAGCTCGTCGGATACATGCATCAGCTCTTATGCAAAAAATAAACATTCTTGAGATGGTGTATATTTGTTTCGCCAGATAATACCCCATGGCTTGTAAATTTCTTGATATTTTAACAGAAAGCATAGCCTTTCGTAACGTTTTTTATTAATAAGATTACCGCAAATTTTAGTTATAAATTATTTATATGCTTGCTACCCCATAGCTATGCCTGAATACTTGTGTTAAGAATGGGATTGGTAGTCCAATGGGCAGGATTTTAAATTCTGATCGTTCGATTCAAAATTCATGTCTCATCTATTGCGCTGCCGCCATTTCAAATGTGAGCTTTGACTTTCGAAAATATTACTCTACGAGTATGACCTTAAAGAAGTAATAAATTAGACTTTTACTTTGATTCAACTAAGGAATGACTTTACCGAGTGTTTGACAAATATTTGTGTAATCCACAAATAGTTGTTCCGAGTTTGGGCCTTCTTTGTTTTTAAAGTTCCCCGCGGTATAGGAACTATTAAAAGTATGGGCGCTGTCTTTAAAAAAAAAACTTCACTCACCAAAAAAAACTAAAACTAAAACAGCCAAAAAATAAACTTCAATTTCATTCTCTTTATCACATTACGTATACATAATAAAAGTTCCGTTTCACTGCACGTTGTGAAGTGACACAAATATGAGTCACACACACGCACATCTCGACGCTACACTGAAGATTACGCCAGATTAGCAGTAAGAACATAATCCTGCGGCTGCCATCGCCGGCTGAACTTGACCGAGACCACGTAGATACCTGTATACCGAGCTATGTACTATAAAATAAGCAGCTGGATGTTTGGAATGGAAATATAGGTAAAGTGTTGTACTTACGTTATAAAAAGAAAATGGTAATGTTTAATATTAAGACTGCGGCGGTACCACAGTGGTACTCTGTGGTAGTGGGTCGATGTCTCGGGTTCGATTGCCGGATCGAGCAAAATTTTATTGGGTTATTATCTTATTTTATCAATTTTTGACGAAAGATATCTATTGCAGGATATAATAGTATAGTAAACGAAATGTCGGTGTACACCTCTGCTCACATTAGATATATGGACGAGAGATTATGTTTGAACCTTTAATATTACTAACATCTTGATCCCGGAGCATAATTTGCGACAATATTTGCCAATCGTGAGGTCGTATGTTTGACTTCGGCGTCATATAAAATGTTATTGGACTTTTCTGCTTGGTAATGTTCAGTAGCGCAGTCTATTTTAATATGCGGTAGATGAATATGGCATTGCCCACTATCACAAAATGTGTGAGCATCATAATATGTGCCGACTCCTTAAGGGATATAATGGATAAGCATTATGTTATTAGTCTATGTATGTAAAGATTAGTATTAAGTAATATTACATTACGAAATGGTCAAGTAAAGAGAAAATTGTAACTCTTAGTGAAAAGATATTCAAATGAATGCAAGCTAGGGACAATAAAGCTTATACAAAACCGAACCATCTTTGTAAAGGAATTTAGACTTTATTCTTTTCACTACAAAGCCGCTTATCAAATGGCGCGTCGCGGGTAACTGAAAACTACGACTAGACACTTGTATAACAAAAATATTTGATTGATCTTTTGGATATAATGAAATCATTCGCAGACTGAAAATTAAAAAGTCTTAAGCATATTTAGTCCTTCCTTGTCCACATCTTATGACCCAACAAAATAATTCCATAACTGTTTAAAGCATTAAATCTTTTGTGTCTACTGCCGGAGGATCATCCGGAGGTCCCAAAAATTTTTACGGCGTATTTATGTTATATTATTAGTCTTTATGTCAAGTTGTTAAAAGTTATTCTTATCAGTTACAAAGTAATTATTACTATTAACAAGATTTTCTAATTGAAAATGATCGACACTTTCTGTATACCTACTTAAGTATTACACATTGTAATTGAATTACTTGATATGATATAAATAAACTACGATAAAATCCGTAAAATGTAGCTTTGCTTTTTTCTCTCAATATCTTAACCATTTCTTTATTAAGAACATCAAGGATTATTTATGAATCATTTTCTGTAATAAGAAATAGGTTTTATTTTGGTGTTGTAAAGAAATATTTCCCTGTTTACAAATTGTTTCACCCCTGCTTTTCTTAGTATAAAAAGGTGAAACTTAGAAGACCTTATACATCTTTGACAACATTATACAAAAGATTTATATATGCACAGGTTTACCTCACGATATTTTTACACGGACATAACTTTATTATTGGGTGGTATATATATACAATTACTTTATAATATTTAACCAACACAGTATACTTTCCTACTACATGGACAATTCAAAGTGTGAGAAGTATAACATGGAACTCTAAGGAAATCTTGAAGCAAGCTAAAATTACGTTGACGACTTTACACGGCTGAAATAACACAACGCACAATATAGGCGGCTCAGATAAAGATATTATACCGATTACAATAAGGATTTTATACCGAAATAGCAGACCTCTATATCACCAAAAGTGTAAGCAGGTATATTTCATGCACATTAATTTACCAGCAGTTTTGAAGTGAAAACTTCTTTAGCCGCGTTGAGCACTTCTTGGGTGAACAAAAATAATGGAACTCGCGTCATCGTCACCGAACGCTGTCCATTTTTGAATAATTTTTGGTTTATAAAGAAGTGTTTATGATCAAGGATTAAAATTTTCACTTCTATCGGCAGTGCCCAAAGACTGCCCCAAATTTTTTATTTTAGACTTAATTTAATAAAGTTAACGAGTCTATTGCCGTCTACAGGACAATATACAGATAGATTTACGCTAATGAGAAATTTCTCAGCAGCGTATCAGTAGTAGTTTTGCGAATTCGCAACAAAACTAGGCGCAAACAATTGCCCCGAAACCTATGAGAAATAAGTATCACAGATAACTGCATTATATTAAAAACAAACATTACGATTAACCAAATATGTTTATCCACGCTTAAGCTGGGTTTTACGTTAGTAGGCACAGTGTAAGGAAAAAACATTCGCTATCAAGCCCTGTGTTACGCAGGACTTTTCAAACATACAATCAACATTAATAGATTTGTGGAGCATACAAATAATTGTCTCGTGTGGGATTCGAAACCACAACACTCAGCGTGGCGGCAGCGGCGGGGCTACCGCTTGCCCACTGCGCTATTCGTGCAGTCAAATTCCAATTGCTCATTAATCAAACTAATCAAATTTCTGAATCTGGTGTTTTTTGTGCACTTTTTTCCACATTTGTAAAGTCTTTAGCGATAGAGGGAATACTTTAGGGTGGCAATATACAAAAAGAAAACAAAACGACTACACATTTATTTGCCACACATATTAATGATAGGTATGTATATATTATTTTAATCCACAACTTGGCCAAGACAAGGTACATTCAGATATCTTCACAGTTGAATTATTAGAAAGATAATAGAATCTATTATAGAGTTGGTATAGAACCAGCTACACATAACGAATTGCTGTCAAAATAGCATAACACTAGAATAGTATTGTCGTGCACAGTAAAAAGCAGAATCAAGCACGTATAGAGTATTTATATAATTAAAAATAAAATACAGCTCCTGCACTACGAATTGTTTCTGTGTTGCGTCGGAATTAACAAACATTCAAACAATGGATACAAAGAACACATAGTCATAAAGTCAGTCTCCCCGTGACCATGGCTGCTGTAAAGCAACCGAAACGTCGGGGAAAGTATAAACACAAATATAAATAGTATAATACATAGTATAGTAATAGTTATTACGCAGTCGTGGTTCTTGCACAATGAAACGCCGAGATACTTTTTACACAACCAGTATATATTTCAGCAGAGTAACGTTCTAACTGACAGTTGTAACGAGAATGAATATTTGTTAATCTCCTACCTTATTTATATATTTTTATCAATGTCTCAAATGGAAAGTTAAATATCGATTAATTACATTTTAAGGTGTAAAATTAGTACAGTAACAAATAACAATGATAATTATTAATTATAGGAATAATCAAATGTAAATATGCAATTATAACATAACAATTAAAACAATATAATACGTCACAACCGTGTGCTACTATTTAGTACTTGATAACATAGTATAAATAGTTTTAATAGTTTCAATAATTTAATGAGCTTAAAAATTTGTAAAGTTTAATAGTAATAGTAGTGTAACAGTTTTCAAAATTTTGTAATAAAGTGTCAAATAAACAACGCGATAAAATCCGTATATAGTAGTTTAATTTCAACGAATAACATTCGCGTAAACAGAAGACAATATTAAGAACACAGTTTTGAAACAACTATTTGTTGACCACACAATTTCTTATTCCGTGTAGGATTCGAATCTATAACCCTTAGGGCGGTGGCATTGGCGAGGCGACCACTTAAGCCACAACCTCATCCGTGCAGTCCATTGATAAGGATTAATTATTAAATTTTTTATTAATATATAAATTGTCTACACATTTTTAAGGATTCTTTTTTTTTGATTTTGTCTTTGAAACTTTGAAGGTGACCCATCACTTGCATTCCAAATAGCACATACAATGTATAATAAAAAACACAAACAGGAACACTTAGAGTGTTTATATAACATGTTATATAACAATAACATGTAGTGAGTTCACATGACCGTCAGATTAGTCCTACATGCAGTATGTTATCGCGCGCCAATAAATGAGCAATAAATCTAAACTGTTATCTCTGCCACCGAGTTTCGATACTAAATACCTTGATACGAATGTCATTATTTTTTTTACATTAATTATTTTTCAACCAAGCTTTATGTGTAATAGTTTTGGTTTGCCTGTTCTTTTGGCAATAAAGAGACTTTGGAATAGCTTATTTCAATGTTAAAAAATAAATATCTTTAATCCTAACTAATGTTATAAATTTAAATGTGAGTAAGTTTGTTTGTTACGGTTTCACACCTCGACTAGTTGACCGAACTTCATGAAATTTTGCAGACACGATATCAGGGGAACAGAAAAGGATATAGGGTATCTTTCATCTAGGAAAACAGAACCGCTCTCTCTAATGAAAAAATATATTGACAAAATCTACATTCACGTTCAAGCGAGTGAAGCCGCGCGCTAAAATCTTTAATACCTAATAAACAAATTAAGTTACTAAAAATATTGATGAATATCAATAAAAGCACTTAAGATTTGTACTCCAATGTACAATAAATATTTAGATACTATTGATAAATATTTGACGAACCGAATTGAAATCTGAAATCTACTACTGATACTGACTGTTAAGTCTAATACACCTTTTAACATATTAACACGTCTTATTTCGAAGGTAATTATGTCCTGATTATGGAAAACTATATAATCTACCTACTTAAAAAGCAACAAATCAAGTAAATAACAATGTTTCCCGAGCGCTATGATATGTCCTTCTTCAAACGAGGTTTAAAGAGAGTTCTTCTTTCACGGTAGGCAGCGGCTTTTTTGTGTCCTTACATTGCTGAAGTCCATGAGCAGCGCGCGGTTACCACTTTCCATCAGGTGGGCCACTTGCTCGTCTACCACCAATGGCAATAAAAAAAAATAAAAGAAGACAAAGAACTATATATAATCTATATACTTTATCTATACCTAATATACTTACACCTGTTTTACGTTGGAATACACAGAGGATAGGCAGATACTTTAAGTATCAACAATTGCTCTATTATGATATTATTTTCAGGGTTTATCTTAGAGATACGAAGCATTCGTACATTCACATACAGAACATTCGAATTCAGTCGTGCACGTATGGTCAATGACATATCGCAAGTGCTCGTATAGTGAAATATTTGAATGTACCAACAATACTAACTTCATATTATAAATGCGAATGTGAGTTTGTTTGTTTGTTACGCTTTTACGCCTTAACTACTCAGCCAATCATCATGAAATTTCACATACACGTTTTCGGGGACTCAGAAAAGGACATATGGTACCTTTTATCCAGAAAAAATATTGTTACCTACATTTACGCGAGCGAAACCGCGACCAATATCAAGTAAGAATATAATTTCTAAAAATAATAAATCATTGGTATCAGTACATAATTCGATGCATTCATGCATTATTTCATAATTCGAAAGAGACATCTAATTAAATGGCAATTAAAATAAACCACGTGCAATAAGCATGAGTAGATATATAGTAATATATACATATACAATGTCCTCACAGATTGTTATCATCAGATTTTGTCATGTAGATATATGATGAGGATATTATCTACGTATGCATTCGACAAATAAGTGAAGGCCACACGAATTTACAAGCATAACATCGTCTCAGCTTCAAATATATAAATCTGATTAGATAAACGTAAACAATTGAACTTTAGACTGGCGCCCAACCTAATTTATTTTAACTTAATAAAAATTTCGTATTCCACCCATTACACTACTGACGTGAACCCACTCCTAGTACAAGCATTCTAGCTTAGCTAGAGGGTTTAACAAGAATACTTTGAATAATTTGAAAACCAAATAGCTAGTAATCGTTACAAAAAAAAGCAATACAATATTTTGTTTTCAAAATATTTTGCATTTAATTAATATAAATTAAGAGGATACACAATGACCGTTTTTCTATACAAACGTAATCCCCTGTTTCTTCCTTGAATAATGCCAGTAAAACAATATTTTTTTCCAAAAAATGTATGGGTTCTATTGGCATAATGTATGTATGTATCTATGTTTCCCTTTTTTTTCATAAGTTAATTATGAAAGGAGACATGAGCCTTCAAAACCTCAAAAATTTACCAGATTTTTCGCTATGTTCAAACATCCAGAAAACAAATTTGACTAGATTATATAAAAATAGGAACACGACCAAAGTCTGTCTTTAATTTTTAATGGAAAAAGTTGATAAATCAGTCAAGTTTTGGAGAAGGAGTCAGGGGACTACGAAACGTTGATTTTGTGTTCTTTTAATAAGTATTTTCGGTCCAAGCTGCAGTTGTCTCTATCGCGCTCATGATACCATACATGGCGCTGCGCGACAGCAATAGATTTTACAAATACCTATTTTTCAATTCTCTCGCCCTTAGTGTTTCGTCTTAAAATCAGGCATATTCAGTCGCAGTAGCCTATACCTAACCTCACAGGTCTACGCGAAGATACATCCTACTTTTACCATGACTGAACCTAGTTGTGTATGATTTGAGCTTGGCCATCATTTTGTCACATATTCTGTGCTCGACAAATCAATAATGTTCGTAAATTTTAAAGTGCGTTATGTTACGTAGATGATACATGTATGAAATCCAGTGTGGCTAGTTTATTATTTTTATATGCTTACCTGAGATCAAATAAGTAATTTTAATTTGACGAAATATTTGAGCATAAAATGTTTGCGAAAAATAAGTCTATGGACTAGGGACAGAGTCATCTAAAAGCGCAATGATCGAGCATCAACTGGATTAAAGTAGTTCTTACAGCCGTACTTACCACTAAAAACAATACAAGGGTTTTTTGCTGAGATCTTCTGTAATGGCCCAATCACCCTCTTTCCCTCTTCCCGCTCCTTCTCCTTCCCACTTCCTTTCCTAAAGGGTCGGCAACGCGCAAGTGATGCCTCTGGTGTTATAGGCGTCCATAGGCTACGGTGACCACTTACCATCAGTTGGGCCGTATGCTTGTTTCCCACTATAGCCGTATAAAAAAAAAGGGAAAGTATAGTTCCTATCGAGCATCAACATTTCATTGCGCAATTATATGCACCTCGAAATCGAGATTCGTAACTTATATTATAAATGTGAATGAAACTACTAATCGATCATCATGAAATTTCGCATGTACACGTTCTCAGGGCAACAGAAAAGAATATAGGGTACCTTTCATCCAGAAAAAGTACTGTTCACAAAGGATAAAAAAATGACATAACCTATATAAAATTACAATAGCACACTTAGTTTAATAAACAAAATTTCAAGTTCTTTATAAGTACTGTTCAACTTTAAGAACAAACACTCTGCGCAACTCTGAGCACTTCTACCGAAGCCTACCATGATGTACGCACAACAATTTGTTTTCTCTCTTTTGTTTGACGAGCGGCGCTTATAACGCTTAATTTATTCCCTTTGAATATTCAAATCGTTAGCTCCTCAATACTCGTTTAATTTTCTAATATAGGAATAGGAACTCGCAAGATAATATTTTGCTAAAATCTCAACCAATCGTACCGTCTTGCGGTATTGTGACCACGAGTCTGTGTTATGAAAGAAACGTCCTGGTCTTCCAATTGTTTAAATATTTTACTTCAGTACCGTAGTACAGCAATAAGGTATGCATGAGGTCATGGTTTCCGTTCCCGAGCGTTGTTGTTATTGCGTTTTTCTCGTTTTTAAGAAATTTATAGTAGCAGCACAGACTCTTCAATACGCCCTATATAACCTGGAGCCTACAACCTTAGCTGGCAAACCATAAGAGAGATATACATAACTCTGCTTATCCCTTCGGGGATATACGCGTGAAACGGTATATATATAGAAAATTTGTGCTTATTCAGAGGTTTATCCTGGTAATTAGTTACAATGCAGATAAATCCTATACGCAACCAGCTTCTCGAGCTGTTGATACCTTACAGCCTGTATCATTTGCGACATTGTCGTCCTAACTCGTTCCGCGCTTCTTTATTACAGATAGTACCTATAGATATTCTTAGGACTCGGATGTGAAACAGCTTAAAAAAATAACAGACGCACTTTAACTTTTAAATAATCATTGACTTATTCAGGAAATGCATTAACAAATAAAGTAAGAAATAATTGATATCACCCAACAGCGATCACACAGCACGTCCGTTCCGTCCGCCGCTCGATGTCAAAGTGAGTCATTGCGCGCCGAGCGCGCTTTTATAGCACGCTCGATCGGATGATTCGTGACGTTACTTGTTTACGTCGCATTCCGCAACTAACAATATATTAATTTGACTTTTCACCAATCGCTGACGCTGACCGTATTGATCCTACCATTCTACTTATTACAGTCAGGCAACTGTGATAAGTAGATTTACGTTTCGATTGAAGAGAAGAATAGCTTTTTCCGTAGGTATACCTTTATTTTAGTATAGACAACCGATTTATTGTGCTTTGCTACGCTAATTATGGTATATATAATCAGAATTAATTACACAATCACTTTTCTAATTTTCATTTACCGTCGGTCAAAGTGAATAGTTCATAATGCAGGTTGCATAAACATTTCGTAACTTTGTAAGTTATGAATACGATTAGATTGGATACTAAGCTCGCTAACTAAGTTTGAATCCGATTCAAAGTTCCAATTATGGCCAGATGACATGTTTGACGTTAAACCATAAATCGACATCTGTCTTTTATAAAAGATGTAATCCTTTTATTAAGCTTAGATAATACAAAAAATTAACAATCGCGTAGTGAACGTTCTTATACTTTCGCGATTTGCACAGATACTTAATATAATACTAGATAACGGGTTTTACTCGCGATGAAGTATTTAAAGGTAATATTATATTACCTTTAAATATTCAATCAATAAGTATTTATATTAGTAATATAAATACTTATTGATTGCTCAACGTTTCGGCCGGCTTGCATCGATCGTGGTCACGGTTGAGTGGTCGCCTCGCCTATCCACTTTTGTTCGAATCCCAGACGATAAAAATATCTGTGGGAATTACATATGGTTGTTCCAAGTCTGTATATTCTTTCTAGTCATTGATTTAATGTTTGTAAAGCCCCCCGCCCCATACAGACAATATTCATACTTGTGAAAGTGTATTTTAAAAAGTAATAAATAAATTACATTTTGTATGTCCGTCTATAGACGCGTGCGTATACGCACTAATCTTTGGCATGACAGACCTGTTTTAATGAAACGTCGCACACAGTCAAGGAGTGATCTAAGCTACAGAATTTCCATATCTGTTCGGTCTTATTATATTAAAGATTTCATGTTAACGGAATCCGGCGACAGGCTTGTCGGCTTAAGTTCTTACAATTTTCTCTGTAATAATCATCTCGAATTAGTTACCACCTATGTTATCCTCCTGATAAAATTGGTAAGTATACTTTTGACAGTTTAATGAAAAGTAAGAAAATTGTACATTTGACGCATGCTTAACGAAACACAGAAAAACAAGTATAAAATTAAAAGAAATAAGTATATACAAAAATAAACTTAAGCGGAACGCAATCAAAACCAAAAAACTTATAAGTGAGTGTCTCATAGCAGTGTCAAAATAGGGCCCAGTTCAGCATGTGACAGACGAAAGCCTGACACTGGTTTTCAGCTGGGCATTTTAAACAGTAAAAGCAGTAGTTCTCATTACAAAAAACAAGCAAGTCCTGCTTTTCATCAAGCTTCTTAGTAACCCTAACGGACGTAGGCACAGAGATCCCTATTATTAATCATTTCGTTGCTTTAATGAATGGAAATTATGCAGATTCAGAGTCGGTATCACAATGGAAGCGATCTTTGCTCGCCGCTAAGATAAAGGAAAGGCTTTCGACATGCCACCCGAACGTGCCTACGTGCTCTCGAACACACAAAGCGCCCTCTTTATTTTATTGAGATAAACAATGTACCTTTTAATACCTATATGTTTATAAGCTTCCTTAGTAGCGTAGTAATTGTAAAGCCGACTTTTACACATGTGGTCTCGGGTGTGATTACCGGTTCCGGAAAACTAAAGTTTTATAAGAGTTTCCTATACATTGTTTTACTACTGTGTGCGGTAGACGGCTGTAGGCTCGTCCCCTATTACTTGAGTCAACATAGTTGGTGAAATGTGGGGTATACGCCTCTGCCTATCTTTTCGTCCTCGATCGCTTAAATTCTTATAGGCGTGAACTATCTCGTGTTTAAGTTCAGCTCGGCTAATAATAATAATAATTATGTTTACAGTAACTTACTAATCTGTAAAATTTACTAAGTAGTAAACTTTACAGATTAGGCTACATATGTATTATTAAAATAAGTATATAAAAATATCTGTGTCTGAACTATATAATGAAATATCTCTATTTCAGACATCAGCGCTCTTCCCTAGTAATTTTATTAAAAATACTGATTAAAACAAACAGTGCACAATTATCATTTTTAACATAAACAAAAGAAAAATGATAAATAATGTTGATTAAAGATAGTGGCCTCTCTATACGTATGTATGTGCGTGTCATGCAATCTGACTGAAATGAACGTACTGTACGATTTCTACATCGTTTAGATGTTGTTATAGGAAACGAGAAACTTATACGTAACATTTTGTTAGTATAGTAAGTTAGGAGACACTTTATTATTGTTATTTTTTTAAGTGAAAACTTCTTTAGGCGCGTTGAGCACTTCTTGGGTGAACAAAAATCATGGAACTCGCGTCATCGTCACGCTTCCACGCTTTATTATTATTTTTTAATATATTAACAATATCTCAGAAATGGTGCCTCCTACGCAAAAAATAACGAAATTTTGACACCCTTAATAACCTCTAAGAGAGTATCAGGAACTAGCATCCGACCCGACCATTTTTTTTTTGTTTCGTATAGCATTGTCTATGATCAAGGATTAAAGTTTTCACTTCTATCGGCAGTCCCTTAAAGTCTTTAGGGACTGCCGATGATGATGATGGGCAGTCACCCCAATTTTTTTTCTAGTAACTTCCGTTCTAATAGTTTTACCTGTGTCACGGGGTCTTTTTAACATATCAACAACGGACATAGAGAACATTATTAATCGGAACAACTATTTGTCGATCACACAAATTTTTGTCCTGTGTGGAGATCGAACTTACAACACTTGGTGCAGTTACATAGGAAGCGAACTTAAAATCGACCACACACATTAAACATAGATACCTATGATATATATAACCAATACTGTAATCTATACATATAAAAATCTTCGGCCCGACATTCATCATCGCCAAGCCAAAACCACTGAAATTGATGTCATGAAATTTGGATAGTAGATTACTTGTTTCATATAAAATTCTTAATTTAACCTAGCATTGGCACACCGGCGGCCAGACACCAAAAGTTTTCAATAATATCTAGCATTCCAACAATTGTCAGGTTATCGAGAGAACATATTCAAAAGTCTGAAACGCCTTCGTGAACCAAATAAAACGGCGCTCATTAAATGCTGATTACAAACAAAAAGCCAAATGAAGGAGGAACTTAATTAATTTGCCGAAGGCTCGCACTGTCGCCGCCAACTTCTCAAATTGAGATCTTATCTGTTAAGTCTCTTCACTGGACACTTCTGATTTATTTACAGATAGTGCTACGATACAAATCGAACATCCTTTTCCTTAATTAAACCACACAATTCTTACTGACTAGTGAAATTCTTTTTCCAAATCCTACAATCCTAACTAATATTATAAATACAATAAAACAAGCACTCTAGTTTAACTGGAGGGGTTAACAAGAATACTAGTAATTAGAAACCCAAATTGCTAGTAACCTTAAAAAAAGAATGCGAATGTGAGTTTGTTTTTAACGCTTTCGTGCTGTAAACACTCGGCCGATCAACATGAAATTTCGCATATACGTTGTCAGGGGAACAGAATAAGTCATAGAGCATCTTTCATCTAGAATAAAATACTGTTACTAACATAACCTAACCTATATTTACTCGAGTGAAGCCGCGGGCAAAATCTAGTAAATAATAATATCAGGTCTTTATATAAACTGTCCCATTGTCTGGCACGAACCTTTTCTCAGTGTGAGAAGAGATAGGATAAAGTCCACCATGCTGATCTAGTGCAGGTTCGCTGGCTGCACATATCTTTGAGAACATATGCTCTTACCTATAAACTCCTGTTAAATTTAAGAGGTACTTAAGTATTAAAACGAGTTTCTAATCGGGGAAAACACATTCACAGAAACACACAAATAATAATAATTTAGTTGATCAAGGGCTTACCATGATGAATTAATAATAAAAATACAATGGAGAGCACGTACAGTGCATATTGTACCAATAGTCTTGTCATCAACTGGTATAATACCCAAAACACTCACTCAAAGCCTTGACATCTTACACATGCCTATACACACACTACAACTATTGCAAAAAGCCACGATTCTCGACACGTGCCGCATCACACGCAAATTTCTAACATCATCATCCATATCATCAACTTACTTCATTTAACGTGCCATGCTTGGTCTTGGCCCGCATGACACGCCTTTACCCCTTCAAAAAAGGGAGTTAAAAAATTTTTCAAAAATAATAATAATATTCTACCACATACACACAACACCATCTAGCCCAAACTAAGCAGAGCTTGTACTATGGGTAATAGACAATGGATAAACATACTTACATACTTTTTTTTTTGTAAATACATACATATTATATATAGAAACACCCAGACCAAGCCAAACATCAATGTTCATGCACACAAATGTTTGACTTGTGCGGGAATCGAACCCGCGACCTCAGGCGTGGCAGTCGGTTACACTAACCACTACGCCATCGAGGCCGACAATTAAATTATTAAAGTTGAGTAACGTTTATCTGTGTTTCTGATTAGGCACTGGTACTACTAATACATAATTACCTCTTAATATTTAAGAGAGGTTTATAAGTAAGGCTATTAATCTCTCAGACATGGAGGTTCTCTCACAATGTTTTCGTTCACCGTTAATGCGAGCGATAATTAAGTATTTAATACTCGCAAAACCATTTATTACACTCATAACTATGTGAAGTCAGTGGTGTACGCCTTGTGATCTAACTTGAGACCTCCGCGTGGTAGACCCATAGTCTCCCACTAGGACGTCGCTGCTCCAATATGTTTCTGATTAAAATCGTTGCGGGTCCTAAGAACGTACAAAAAAGTTGTTGAACCTGGTGTTATAGTGGTAGGAACTGCATGGGATGAGTCCTCAAAAAACACACTAATACTTTTCTTGTAATATCTAGAGCGACGAACTGGCTCCCAGAAGCCAGCCAGCCAAACTGAACAAACTTATTCGTAAAACTTACAAAGACTTTATAACGTCAACGTAATATCTCGGTGGCACAGCGGTAGTAATGCTGTGCATGAGATTTCGTGTTCGACTCCTGGGTAAACCAAAGTGTTATTAGGTCTGTATCCTATATCTTATCTTATGTGGGAGCCAGTCAGTGCAGACCGGCGACACTTCGACCCAGTGGGATCTTTTGTGTCGACACTCTCCCAATAACGACTGCCATAGATGTTCATGGCAGTCGAGACCAACGGCTGAACGTGCTCTCCGAGGCACGGAGCAGGCGATAATTGTCAATCAATACGCACATAATTTCGAAAAGTCATATAACTTCCGAAAGTCAGAGGCGCGCGACGTGGGTTCGAACCCGAGACCCTCTGCATTGCAGTCTGTTGGTCTCCCCACGGAGCTATCGCTGCTCTTTTATTAGGTCTGTAACTGTACCTGGTAGACGACAATTGGCTCGCCCTCTATTACGCGGCACATAAAATCATAGTTGGCGGAATGTAGATGTAATAAACCTTTGTATCGATATCATCCCATCGATCTTCTTCTTTTCGTGTGGTTAGTGGCCAACCAGTTGTCAAGACTTCTTCAAGCCGCCCGTAGGCCTTTGACATGGCTTAACGACTGCTGTCAATTTGACAGCAACCGGGACCGACTTTTACGTGCCCTCCGAAGCACGGAGACGCTCAGATGAAATACCACTAAGCGGTCACCCATCTATAGATTAATCGCACCCAACGTTACTTAACCTCGCTAATCATTTACCGATCAGTGAGTGCAACTGGCTATGAGCCCCATCGATAGCAGAGGCTAAAAGTATGTTGAACAGAGCTCTAGCTATTTATCAAAACACATCGAAATTTAAAAAACTAAACGGTTAGATCACAAACTGCGTCACACTAAACAATCTAGCTAAAACATTTAACCCTTCACTGCCAAACTCGAACTATCTACAAGACATTTAAACCAATTAATTAGTTATTTTAATTCCTAAAGTCATTTAATTGTCCCTAGTATCAATAAAGCGGGGTAAGTTCGTCTCGGATAGTTGGCGGGACTCAATCACAGGGTCGTAAAGCCTGTAGTTCGCTCCGGTAGTTACTTCCACTACATATAATTACGATACAATTTATGGGGTATATTGTTGTTGCTTAATGTGCCTCTGGCTGTCTGTCTGCTGACTACTGCGTTCCTACTTTATGTTGGCTTTACGTGAGCTCGTTTACAAAGAAGTTTTGATTGTTTATTAAATACGGATACAAATTACAAGTATTTGTACATACTTGCATTTAAATTTATTTTGCTAATAGAGTAATTAAGTGTCTATATCGTAAGATCATTATGTAATCTATACTAATATAATAAAGCTGAATAGTATGTTTGTTTGTTTGAACGCGCTAATCTCAGGAACCACTGGTTCGATTTGAAAAAATATTTTAGTGTTGGATAGCCTATTTATCGAGAAAGGCTATATAACATCACGCTACGACCCACGGGGGCGGCGCAGTAACGAGAAACGCGGGTGAAACCTCGGGAACGTCTAGTAATATATAAGAATACTTAACTAGCAAACCCGAAAAACATTGTCGTGCCCAAACGTTAGATTAAAATTTCAAAATATCGTAGTACTCCATCGCATCGCTACTTGCTGGATCCAATTGTGAATCGAAGCCAACCATAGCCCTATTCAAATTTCAAACACAAACAAAAAAAGGCATTAACGGCGGTTCAGTTGATTAAGAGGAGTTGAGTGACATGAATCGTACAGAAGAATGATAAACGAGTATATAAAGACTAATAGCTATAAAATTAAAACAATTTTATAACTCTGTAGAGTAGACACAGAGAGAGACTGTCCACGTGGTAGCGTTGCTCAGAGTTAAAGCTGAAATAAATATTACTGTAGGATAGAAAAGGTGTATGGTACCTATGTACTAACTATAACTACTACGGTCAAAGAACAAATAGGTATTTAGTTCCCAAGATTTTTAATGATATAGATGAATTAAGAAAAACACCTAGAATAAGTATTAATACTCTCAAGAAAAGACTGATGGATGTATTGCTGGATGGTGTATGTGTCGTTTAGCAGTGCAACTTTCAATCAGTATATATAAAAATATATGAATTGTATGTAAAGTCTGTCATATGTTATTTTGTTTTTAACTTTAAATATTGTTTCCTTTTTTTTTAAACTATTGTGAGCTGAGCTATTTTTAATGTATGGTGATAATTTGTACTAGAATTTAAGAGCGTGTCTCGCCGTTAAACTTAACGTTTGGCGAGTATTATGTATAATGTTACTGAATTACCACTGTATTGTACTTAAATAAAAAAAAATGTAAATATCAACTAAACCATGTTTCATTATATTGTCTTACTAGATGTGCCCGCGGTTTCACCCGCGTTTATAGGTACTGCGCCTCTCCCGTGAGTCGTAGCGTGATGTTATATAGCCTATAGCCTTCCTCGATAAATAGGCTATCCAACACTAAAAGAATTTTTCAATTCGAACCAGTAGTTCCTGAGATTAGCGCGTTCAAACAAACAAACAAACAAACTCTTCAGCTTTATAATATTAGTATAGATGTTTACGCGAATGTTATACATTGAAATTAAACAAACTTTATATGGATTTTATCACGTTGTTTATTTTTTATAAAACACTATTATTAAATAATTTTAAAACTTTAAACTACTATTGTTAAACACTTTTACTAGTTACTGTTTACTTCAATTTAAGCTATTTAAATTATAGAACTATTTAGATTTAATTTAACACTTTCCCCGTTTCTTACCTTTCATTGTAAAAAAAAAAACCTACAATCTTTAAAAGTTTATTTTTAATTTATTGATTTATTACGATGACTTTGCAGTCCGTATTGTGAATTGACTTGTAAAATAAGTAACAATATATATAACATTTTTTCTGGACTGTAATTGTATTGAAATAACAAATTAAATGTTCTATTTACAGTAATAAAACCGTATAGACGTTTAAATCGTGGTAGGTAAGAACCGCCCTAAGGGACGGTCAAAGATTGAGATCTCATAAATTTTTACCTGCGCACTTCAATGGACCTTTTACTGATTTCACAGTATTGAAAACGTTTTACAAAAATGGCGAAGTAAGACTCTGGCCTAATTCATTTACATCCCGATAATTAATCACACCAAATTAAAACCAATTTATATTCAATTTCGACTAATAACACACGTCATATGGAACGAATTTCTAAATAACATAATCCAAATAGGACCGCAGGAAATCAATCTATTCCCGTAATGTGACAAAATTAGCGTGTAATATTTCCTGTTATAAAGGGCCTCGGTGCGATGTCCGGAGGCGGGGTGACTAGAGGTGTCCCTCACGACACGCGGACGACACGTGACCGGCACGCGCATCCAGACCTCTCCCTTTTCTTTATTTATTTTACAACTATCCTCTCATTTAAGACTCGTGTCATCTAAACGCAACGCCCCGTGTAAACTTAGTTTAGATTTCATCAGCCACCCTCCATTGCGACATTTACAAAGCAAATATCGTTCCCAGATTGCATTATTATTTAATTGTTTCGAGTGGTTCAAAGAACGTTCTTGTTTGATCCATTATGCATGGGTGTTGTGAGTTATGTTTCGGATTTCTCTTGTATTTCAAATCGTCGAGAGAACCGTAATCATTTTTTCTTCTTGATTTAGAAAGATCTTGTCCGTATCGACGTCTAGTTTGTGCTTCTTACCTTATGTATTATTACTTTATTACCAATAGTTGTACTTATTGTACTTTTCTTCCTACATCGTGGTAGTTGAACAAAAATCTACCTCACGACCAATTAATTAATATTTGTCTATCCACTATTGAAAATATGATTTATACCAAATATTATAGCCCGCGCCTTTACTCGGGAACAGTAATTTTTCCTGTGTCCCTTTGTACTTTTCGGTACCTCTGACAACGTGTACTTATGCGAAAGTTCATGATGATCCGGCAAGTAGCTTAGGCGAGAAAGCGTAAAAACAAACAAACTTAAATACTCATTTATAATATAATAGTTGTTAAAATTTATTAGTGTAATTAAATAATTATATATTGCATATCAATAATGTTTAAATGTCGTATAACACATTTTATAACAAATAACAATTTTTTTACAAAACACATTATTTTAGTTTCACGCAATCTTTTCGAAACACACAAATTATAAAACGTAAACGTACAAATACAAAATATTTTAACTTTAAATACCTTGTTTACGGAACACATACAAGCAGTTTAAACGCAAATACTGTTGTTTTAATGTAACCAACCGATTCTCATGATGAAAGAGCCGGCACGAAAAGCAACGCCGGCCATACATCAGCCGTTCCATTCTAATGGTAATACGGGATATACCGCGCCGATATTGTTGGCCGGTCCCTTCTGCCGTAACAAATGTTTATTTTATACACAGCGCCACTAACAATAGTGTGCAAATACCTAAACACCGTAAATGGTGGCGCGATGCGATTTAGATGATAATGCCGCTAGAAATAATAATGGGAGGCGTTTGTAATTTCACGTGTCCCGTGTTTACTTGTGCGGCGTGCGCCGTGTGATGTGTGGGTTGCGGGCTGCGGTCGCACGCGTACCTACTACTGTTCTGCTTTTATTTCATTTTAGTTATGATTCGTGTATGATTTGACGTTTTTTTATTGTCATTATTGATGTTTTGAAATCTTTGTTACATGAACTGTATGTTATTTGGTTGTTGACGGGTCTTATTCGTCTCTGTATGACACTGGAACTAAAATGTGTTCAAGGATAGGCTATGCTAGTTTTCTTTCAAATCGAATAACTGAGCAACGTTACCAAACATGTTGATATACGAAACCACACATACATAGCTATTGGAGATTACAAAATGACATCAATCGACCGCACATTCTTCTTGAACATTAATCTACGGCGTAATCTATACTAATATTATAAAGCTGAAGAGTTTGTTTGTTTGAACGCGCTAATCTCAGGAACTACTGGTTCGATTTGAAAAATTATTTTAGTGTTGGATAGCCTATTTATCGAGGAAGGCTATAGGCTATATAACATCACGCTACAACCCACGGGGGCGGCGCAGTAACGATAACGCGGGTGAAACCGCGGGAACATCTAGTCTGTTCTAATATTATTAAGCTGAAGAGTTTATTTATTTATTTTTATTTTTTCGTTTATTTGTTTGGTTGAACGCGCTAATCTAAGGAACTACTGGTTCGAATTCGAGGAAGGCTTTAGGCTATATAACATCAAGCTACGACCAATAGGAGCGGCGCATCAATAAAAAAATTTGCAAAAACGGGCAAATTCTCTTATGTGAAGCAGCTTATGTCAAATTGAGTGGGTCAGCTAGTTTAGAAAATAAAATTAATGAGTACCTATATTTTCGATATGTCCATTCTACATCAAAACATCATTTACAATTTACTTTTAGATGTAGAACATGTCACCTCTTGGCTCTGAATTAATGATATAAAAGTAATGGAATCTTACAGGTACCTTACCGACCAATAACAACCGGTTTAGGTAGTTAATTACTGATTAAAATTACTAACAATTAAACTGCCTGAGACTAAAATCGACAGTTTATAGAATACTAGCTTCCGCCAGAAACTTCACTCGCATAGTATTTTATTTAAAACTAGCTGTCCCGACAGACGTTGTCCTGTACAAAAGAAAAAAAAATATAAAAAGCAAATGTAAACCACTCTTGAATCCACTTGAACACACACAAAAAATTTCATCAAAATCGGTCCAGCCGTTTAGGAGGAGTTTAATTACAAACACACACACAGAAGATTTATATATATAAAGATTCAGTGATACTGTAGCTTTCTATGAAGTAATCATTTTTTTTGGAATGGTTCAGTAGTTTCGAGAGTAACATACAAGCATACATAAAATTTTATTTAACTCTATGTTATTGGTCCAGATTGTCATACATGCCCAACATTATAAACTTATTAGTAATTATGTCATTAACATAGCGGGCAGATATGACATATTATTTATTACCATACTTACATTTAAAATTAATAATTATTATTAAACAAAAAAAAATCTACTTTGTATTAACCTAAATTTTTGTAACATTGTAATTAGGAATACATAGGTATCTTTGATTGTATAATGTCATAGGTATATGTTTTATATATAACTAGCGGCCTGCACTGACGTCACTCGGTATAAACATTATATATAATAGCCATTGTCCACATTTAAATAGTGAAAAGAAAGAAATGGTGGTCACGGAAATTTCTCTTCACATACACACAAAATTCGGACTCTCTCTATTAGTCTAAGTAAACATTTTGTTCATAGATATTTATTTATTAACAACGTAACATAAAGAGACACCGCTGAAAATGAATGCATAATTTCTCTCAACGCTGGAAATTCAGTATTAAACAAAACGTTATACATAAGGTAGGTGTACATGTTCAGGTAGGCGAGTACACGTGCCTCCTACATGTTTAATTTGATATTGTTTAAAGACGGTGCGGCCCGGCGGCGGCGTGACAGCCCTAACTCTCATGCATATTCATGTGGCGTGATTAATCATGGCGCGCACCTACCTCCCTTCACATACCTACCAATACCCACCTACGTACCTATATACTTTGTTTATTACACCGACACCCACCGCGATGTTCAAATTGTGAGTTATTGGCTAAAACACGCTCGGTAAATTAGTTACTGTTAGTGGTTATTTGTCGGTAAAACACTTCCTCATGTTTTTCGCTATAAATTGTGTTAAACCACGGATTTTCTATCAATTTTTCAACTCTAATGATATGGAACATAAATTTTGTTTAACTGTTACGGTCATCGATCTGTATTCCCGATCTAATACCATAGCTTTATTGTATCAAAGATTTTCGCAGACCATTAATTAAAGCGCACTAAAAGACCTTTAAATAACGCTTAAATCCCGTTAAATAGGATTCATCAATTATAACAATTAATTACTGCAAAAAAAAACATGAATGATTTATGCAAACCTCACCCACAGTTTTGTCGCGTGCCCTAATTTTTTACGAATAAAAAATAGTTTACGACTGTGCGAAGTCTTTGATAAATTAAAAAAAGTGATATTAGCATAGAGAAGCAATAAAGCTATGGTGTCGCGTTCGGTTTGGGCTTGCATCTGTCTGTGGGCGGGCTCCACCGCGATGCATGTCGGTTTTATGCTAATAATCGCGTTTTAACCACGATTAGCACATGTTATTACAAAGTCAGTACCCGCGTTATAATTTATAGATACACGGATAAATGTAGTAGATAAACGCTGATGGCATTGCAAGATAATATTGCGCACTATTTATAGTAGATACATATACGAATATATGTGTAAGAGGAGAGGTGACGAATGTAATGTGCCTACTATGACGTGTACAAGCGGCAGTATTTCTTCCAAAATCTTTGTAATCCTAAGAGACTGTCGCTATCGTCAACTAAGACTTACTTCAAAGTTACTTTTAATTAATACTGAATTTTCAATATCGTACATTTAATTCGCAAATTTGACCATGAATAGCTCAGTTAACAGAGCGACGACATGGTTGATCAAGGTTGCAGGTTCAAGTATTACGTCATGGATTGTCTTTTTCCTCTGTTAAAATTTACATTGATAGTAAAATACTTCTGAATATAGTTATCTACAAACTTTATTCGAAAGTAATATAGCTTTCATGGGAGTTCTTCGATGGGCATCTCTATATAACTACCTTAAAAGTAAACTTAATCTATTAACCAACCATTACCCGACGAAAATGTTTTTTCGGAAAATCCATTCAATGGCACTACACAATGCACAATTAAGTACTATTAAATAAAAACACGTAGACATTATGTAACTGTTCATATGAAATCATAAATAAAAGAACTTATTACTGAATAAATAAAAATGTAGTTATATTATTATCCCAGAAGAATTAGGCAACGATATATAGCGACAAGTGTTATTGGGAAGTCAGTGCCCTCTAATATCCTGCCACTGGTCTAGCCTTAGGGTATCGTTAGCCTTCGGGTTGCGGAGATCAGTTGGCAGTCGCTCCGTGTAAAAACTGATATCCAGTCAAATCCGGTTAGACTAGAAAAAGCCGACCCCACGTGACTTGGGAATAATATACGCTAGGGAGAAGGAAGGATATAGCGACAAGTGTGCGTGAAGAATGTAATGAGAGTGGAAATCATCTGACAAGGTGGCAGTACAGACTTGAAACTACATTATGTGACGTATATTAAGCGACGGTAGCCCAATGAATAAGACATCAGACTTGTGATCGAGAGCTCGTAGCTCGAGAGCGTTAACATTTTAGCTTAGCTGAAGGAGTTACTAACAATACTAGTAATTCGTTACATTAGCTTATCTTTAAAAAATTATATTACCCGGAACAGGGACAACGTTATTGGAGTTTCAGCTTTCACTTACAGAAATAACACACTGCCTGTCCTGACAATTGAACTTTAAAATCAGCAGTAACTGTAATCACACAACATTCTACAACAAAGCATTATTAATAATTTCTCTCTCTTTATTAATAAAATCTCATATATGTAGATGCAGAATGCACTTCTACAGGAATTTCACATTTTAACCGAAAACTCTAGCTACAACCAAATAAGACATACGCCAAGAATTCGTAGCTGGTTGCAAGGTAAGATTGTGCTTATAAAACGTAGAAAATGTTGTGAGTTACACAATTACATACATATATTCATATAATTTGAATGTTTTTTTGTCGGCCTCGATGGCGTAGTGGTTAGTGTAACCGACTGCCACGCCTGAGGTCGCGGGTTCGATTCCCGCACAAGTCAAACATTTGTGTGCATGAACATGAATGTTTGTCTTGGTCTGGGTGTTTCTATGTATAATATGTACGTATTTACAAAAAAAAATGTATATATATGTAGATATGTTTATCCATTGTCTAGTACCCATATTACAAGCTCTGCTTAGTTTGGGCTAGATGGTGTTGTGTGTATGTGGTAGAATATTATATTATAATATTATATTATTACTTTATAATACTATTAACAAAATTGTGTAACTGTTTCTTTTACCTAATAACATAAAAATAAAATATGTTTGTGGCATTCTGAAGCCTTACATCCGATTTCTGGGTCGCCCAGAGAGTTATTAGAACACTCTGGTGCAAAATTTTCAGCAGCAGCACGGGCTCTGGATATGTACTCTTTAGACGGCAACAGGCCCGATTTCTTTTACGTGAGCTCTAAAAATAAATCCGGTATAATACATCTGCGTATCTAAGAAATAAACATATTATACACTTGATCCCCGAAAGGTTAGGCAAAAGTGTCTCACATCCACATTTCGTCAACTATGTTTTAAGCAGGAGGGTCTTCATCACAGGCACATTTTTGACAAAATTCGGACTTAATTCAATTAAATTGATTATTATTATTTTGTTATCCTGACTCGCAGACAAGATCAAATATTTTATCAGTAGTGTGAAACAAAACGGCAGTGACACGCGACGTCACTGGGTGGCAGCGGCGACGTCGACGTCAATCGAGCGCCAATCCGTCACCGACGTCCCGCGACGTCCCGCGGGAACACGCCGAACGAGCGATTAGCTCCCTCACTGACCTCGCTAATTTGTGCGACACATATGCATGCACTGACACCCTATCTCAATTGGTTGATCGAAAATTTGACGTGTGTCCGATGTCTATCGTGTCAGGACAAATCTTTTTATACAATTTGTTATTTGTTGAACTGAAGTGAGTATAGTAATAACGCGATAAAATCTGTATAAAGAAGTTTAATTTTAAAGTATCTATAACATTTACGTAAACGTAAGTTAATGTAATGGGTATACTTTTTGGTTTGTAGGTACCTAAGATTTCACGGTACTTAGATCGCACGAAAAACTGTCCACACTAAGAATGAGCTCACACAATACGTTAACATGATATAGATCGATAGTGTACAATTTTCGCGTGATAATATTCTATTTATAATTTAGATATCATTTTGCCATTATGTGTCAGACGACAACTTAACACTTTCACAGTCCAGGTACCGCATGTGGGACCCGGACTTATAGCTCTACACGTCCGGATCTCATATGTGGTACCCGACTGCCATAGTCTTTCACAGAAGAAAATATCCTTGGACTCTACAGAAAAGATCATTATCAAGAGATGAACTTGTAGGGCTTGAAACTAGTAAACTAAAAATCTTTTGTACCTCCAAAAATATCTTTATTTTTGACCAAGTTATGAACAAAACAAAACAGTAAATGAAATATATGAATTGATCAGAGAATATGAGTTTTATATAACTTATCCTAAATGAAATTTAGCAAAACATGGCAAACAGAATGGTTTCTCACATTGTTTACAAATATGATCAAATTTTTTGACTTTTGATTTTGCTTGAGCAACCGTCAGTCCCGATTTTCGCTGTTCATCGTAACACAGTGAGCACCGTCTCCTTATAATTTTTCTGTCGTATTTTTTTATTGCTATATATTAATTAAATGTATTATAGACTAAAAAATAACTCCACATAGTAAAATAAACTCCACAGGGTAAATTTAAAATGGGTTTTATATGTGGGAGCCCCCGGACTCCTGATGCTAATTACTCGTCCAATTAGCCCAGGGAGTCCAGGGATCCACGTGTGGTACCCGTCATATACCATGAATAATCGCTTGGACGTATCGGGAAATTCGTAATAATTGGCTGCACTGTGAAAGTGTTAATGTCCAGAAATGTGACCATAACTAAACGTAGTAGGATCATCTATGGTTTAAATCTTTGAATTTATTGTACACGGTATTTTTGAACAATTGTAAAGTAATAATTTTATTATTTTTAGCGTGTAATGTCTTATATGCACATGGAGTGCTTCGCCTATTAATCAGGCCGATTGTAGAGTAGACCTTCGAAACGCGACCAACGTTTTTCTAACTGCTGCAAGTTCTAACAGGCTTCTGTATGTGACTGCAGTGTCCCATCAATAAGGCCAATTCCCGTCAGGCGTAATCGATTATTCCTTTAAACATAACCTAGTTATTAATGGTACAAAAGAATATAAATCTATTATCTTGTAACCAATAGAGACTATAACAGTCCCAGAAAGGATTGGTAACAGACAGGCAAGCGAGGTTTATCAATACAAAATAGTAATTAAACAGCGAAACAGAAATAACAGATGAAATGGATGCAAACACACGGCTATTTAGGTTTTAAATATTACTATCATAGGATTAATACCTTCGAGACTTTCTTTTTGTAATAATTTTGAAGTAATCTCTTAATTAGGCGCTCCGTATAAGATACCTATTATGCGGTAATGCTATTTTACTAGGTCATAATAACCTAATTACCGCAAAAAAAACAAGTAAACTTTTCTAAAAACTTTGATGTAACTTTACAAAAATATGACAAAGAACTTATTGACTAAAGAAAGACTCGATAGCAATTAAAAACTCCATCATAAAGAGCAATAAAGTCAATAACAGATCAATGTTATTTATCGTCGAATCTTTTTAAACATCGCTCATCCAGACAGGATTACGTGCGATGCGACAAAAACGTATGTAGGCGCCATATTTTCCACTAGGCTGAATCAACACTCGAACCATTCATCGGCGCAATGAAAATATTGGGCCGTTTATCTTTTTGTTTTTCCATTTCCCAAACCTTTCGGTTTACTCGGTGTGTGAGCGCGAATGTGCTCGCTGACAGAATTCATTTATGCAACAACTAAAAGGATACGTACTCGCTGATATGTGAAATCACTATTTTGTTTGATGGAGTTGAGCTTTTTCAATTTTATTTTTTGCTGCTATATGTTCGATTACTTCTGTTTGTTTACGCGCGCTTACGTTTTTACTTTTGAGCAATTTGGTATTGGTATATTTAGATTTTATAAGTAAATGTTGTTAGAAATTTGTAGAGATAAGTATTGGTGTTACTTTTTCATTCGGATTTTTAGATTCTGCTCAGCTTTCAGTTCGGCGGTACAACTAGGTACACTTGATACAAATTAACTGAGCATAATTGAATACGATACGTGATACGTAGACAGACACAAATTAGTTGAATGATAATTTTATTGAGTATAATGAAGAACAATTTATGATTTCTACAAATTCAGACTTGCTGTTGAATTTATAAACAACTAGATTTTGCCCGCGGCTTCGCTCGCGTTAATCAAGGTTTTATTAATAAATCTCTATCCCTTGGGCACACTCCTTTGTTTTTGGATAGTACCCTATGTCATTTTCTGTTCCCCTAACAACGCGTATGCGAATTTTCATGGTGATTGGTCGAGTAGTTAAGGCGTGAAAGCGTAACAAACAAACTTACTTTAGCATTTAAAATATTAATTAGGATTTTGTCATTTTTTTGGTGATTGTACCTGCATAATTAACTTGTACGTGTTACTTGCGTAAGCTCACGGTACAGGTCATCTGTGATAGCTCAGTGCGCAAGTTGCATAATGCATACAACCCGTGTATTGTTGTCCATTTTTCTCACTTGTCTCATTAAGATATCTAATATATCTTACTGGTAGGTAGGTGAAGACAATCCTAATCCTATTCCTAACTTCCTAACTAATATTATAAAAGCGAAAATGAGTTTGTTTGTTTGTTACCTTTTCACGCCTAAACCAGTGAACCGATCATCCTGATATTTTGCATATATTATTATGTTGTCAGATGGACAGAAACGGACATAGGCTACCTTTCATCCCGAAAAAAAAATTCTGTTCCCGAGGAAAACAACAATAACGTTCTTATAATAATAGATGGCGCCACGTGTCTTTCGAATCATTATTGAATTATATTATTACAAGCAGAGTACAACCCGAATTGATTGTCAAATTCTAAATTAACGCGAGCGAAGCCGCGGGCAAAAGCTAGTACATATATAAATGACTTGTCTTCTTTTTTGTCATCTCTATTTAGTAGATACATTCTGATTGATTTTTATAATAAGTGTTACTTTACCAAAGTGTTATTAGTTTCCGTATATTACCCACATCGTATACAAAAGCCATACATGTATACGATGTGGGTAATATACGGAAATTTTGTTCTAATAGGTAGGTACCTATTAGAACAAAATTTCTGCATAAAGTAGGTAACTTTATGATACAGGACTGTGTTGTCGTAATAGGCTAAGATTGAAACTTTTCCAATTGGGTACCTATATTCTTGAAAACGTATCTTTAGGTAGATTATGTAATAATTTAGCGTACCTGTGACCTAGGACTTTATAATACTGACATCGGCTTGAGTTGGCCTATGACGCTGAATGTCTTATTTTTTATTTTGCTCGCCAAGATGACCACTCTCCACCTGATGGTAAGCAGTCGTGTGGTCTAAGAGCGGTGGCCTCCACACCGCCCTCATAGCAGCCGAGGCGATGTTTTGGTTTCTACTTTGACGGCCTGAGAAGGTCCTTTTTCACGCCCCGCTTAAAGGACCCAGGATTGAAGGAAGAAGGAAACACGTGCCTTGCCTTATTTAAGTTTGTCTTATTGATTTATGGTAAGTATTTAGATATATTATGGGTAAAGTATCGACATTCAATTAATTATTGGGCCGAATCTATTTCGGTATGTAGGTAATAGGTATAAGATACGTTTATTTATATAAAGTAGTGGCAAATATTACCACTGGCGTTAACTTATAGGTACCTATGCTTTTAGTAAAGCTAACTGTTAATAGTATTGAACAATGTTAAAAGTTACAACTGTTCTACGAGAAATATTCTATCACATACACACAACACCATCTAGCCCAAACTAAGCAGAGCTTGTACTATGGGTACTAGACAATGTATAAATATACATACATACTTTTTTTTTGTAAATACATACATATTATACATAGAAACACCCAGACCAAGACAAACATCCATGTTCATGCACACAAAAAAACTTGTGCGGGAATCGGACCTGCGACCTCAGGCGTAGCAGTCGGTTACACTAACCACTACGCCATCGAGGTAATGAACATGCATACAAATTTGTACGGGTATGATTTCATAACACCCGGTTTATATGTATAGTACTACTACGACTGTCTCGGTGTTTCAGTGGAATGCGATGCGACTGTTGTGTTTGAGGTCATAGGTTTGATTTCCAGCTTGGCCAATAGTTGTTAGGTTTTCTTGAACAAAATTCTTTGTAATACTTTGGAATCTAAAAATAGGAAACGTATTTGGTATTTTGTGGCTAGTAAAGTGTGAGTAACATAACGCTACATACCCCTTCGGGGGTATAGCGACAGACTTGAGTCTATTTAACAATATTAAAAAGGTAAGGCTTTTGTGCTCTCTTACTATTGCCAATGCGCAGAATGTTAGGGATTCGAATAGTACGTATGGATCCCCGTATCGCGCACCAATTTCTATTCTAACCTACTCAAGACAGTTGTCCATAGACAACATTTTCTTTGTGATTGTTGATTGAAACAACAAACACATAGAAAAACTACCAAGGTCCCACGATTAAATTGTCGTGGAATATCGTAGATTACACAGTAGACGCAGTAGTCACTTCTCCAAGTCACCACTACCACTGTTCTGAGTGTTGTGCCTTCAAACCGTTGTTTGAATATTTGTAAAGCACTCTGCAATAGGTACTAGACACCTGAATTATCGACTGTGAACTGGCAACCGGTACTATCTTAGTTTTATGAAGATTTCACTTTTTAATACAATTTTATACTATATCATACTCCTATATCAACTATATCATACTTTGTTTTTAATAACATGTGTAATAAAAATATTTAATAACTACGTATTTTTATTTAATAAACCAGGTGCTATAGAAATTACGCAAACACGCTTTTCCTTCAGCCTGTAAAGTTGTCAAAATGGAGATAGTAGGCACCGGTTGCCAGTTCACAGTCGTTATGGTATTTTCCCTGGATAAATTTTTTTTAACTCGAGCTTTTCTTAATAACCTAAGCTGGCACCTGCATAAATTCATTACTCATCCTTAAGATCATCACAGTTGGGTAAAGAAATAGATATTGGTTCTGCTAACCACCGAATTTCGCACTTAATAATTATAGTTACAGCGTAAGCACCTTCTAAAATTCTGTAAAGACCTACACCTATCTAAAACTATCTCTGCTAACTAGGACTAAAGTTCTCTAACCGAGACAAATAATTCAAACGTATTTAAACTTTATAAAAGTCGTTCATACTGGTTGCTCCATCTAGTGGTCAGTAGAACAATTATTATTTTCATTTTATCCCTATTCATCACTAGATGGCGCTAAACAAAAATAATTAAAGAATAAGAGTTTCTAGTACTTTCTAGTTTCTACCAGAAAATTTGTGATATCGCCATTTGTGGATTTCAGAGTATTAAATCGACAATACAACTATAAATCTTGCCACTTACTTCGATCAACACTATATTTGGCTAACATTGTTTTGCGAACTCCGATACAAGAGACAACAAGCTTGAGCCCAGAATCTGTGACTAATAAGCCGGGAGTTGTGGTAGAATTCAATCAGTTTTACCATATGATATGCAATATGCAATATGCCATCTTTGTATAGTTAGGGCCGATAAGTTCCAATGTTTAACTTTAGAATATATAACGACCGATTTTAACAACCATTCTACGCTCCATAGAGAATGATATAGCTCATGAAGCAACTCGACCTCCTTCTCATGACATTAATACATATTCATTAGTTTGTGCCGTTGTTACCGCCTTTTAAAAGACTTAAGCAAAAGCATGCCGACATCATCGTTAATGCATGACATGTCATCGTCATTATGTAATGATTATGAGATGTCATGTCATACAGAGGTGTGTCAGGAGCTATGAAAACTTGTCTCTTGTAATAGCGTTAGGAACAAATTACTGTCATATATCTGTTTATCATCTCATCTCATTTTAATGTAGTATTTTTGAAGTGGTTTGTTTGACCAGCGTTAAGCTAAGATCCATTGCAGTCCTTTTTCCTGACGTTTTAAAGGATCCCACAAACACTTGTGATATGCATAATCTGCCCCTTGCACTGAAACAGCTTTTAAGCCGTTGCATTTCAAGAGAAGACTTTAGCCCAGCAGTGCGACATATTAATAAAACATGGCCGTAAAGAAACAGTTGTTGAATACAACATATACATTATTAATAAAACATGGCCGTAAAGAAACAGTTGTTGAATACAACATATACATACATGCAATCTGTAAACATTCAAATAAAACAGCATTTCGATTTTTCTAATAATTTATGTCGAATAAAAAAACCCAATTCCAAAACCATAGAAATATAAAAGTAAAACAATTGCTTAAGTCCAAAGGATAAATAATAAGTAAATAACTACAATAAAGTATATTAACATTGTTAACACAGACATCACAGATGTAGGGCGTCTAGGACGAGATTAGCTGCCTCTTTGTATAAAATACAACAAATTATATAAATTTTCGATTTTTATATAAACATTCATAAATTTATTATTAAAATTGTTTATTTGTGAGTATTCCTAGGCTGTCATGATATTATCTAATTAAATACATCCTACTAAAATCACATTTTTATTTTGTATCAACATAATATGATTAGGTACATTATATTTTTCACAAAGGTAACTTTATTAATGCGTAAATCCGTTGTCTAATAACCAAACCATTGAAAAATAAAAATAATAAAAATGGACCCCAGTCAGTCTTACTTTAATAAGGAATGCTTACCGTTGCCTTGCCATTATACGGCTACTAACATTTAAAAAGACGAAATTGGTAATATTTTAATAAATAACGACTGACTTTAAACATTCCAATAATTAAAGATTTTATATAAAATAAGGCAACTTTTAGAAAATCTAGATTTTGGTAGATTTTTTATATAATTTTCTTTTTTTTGCTACTTTGGTAATAAAAAATTACCGATAAAGGCATGATACTTTAAAAAGAACATCGTAATTGAGCAGCCATGTTCTAAAAACGTGGCATTTATACTAATTTAAATTTAACCTCTTCTCAAATAAAGAGTCTTTTTTAGGCGTAACTGTTAATTTTAGTTGATGGATACTCTACCAACGCACGAAGACGGGGACAAGCAAACCAGTAGAACAGCTATGTCCAAATGCTTGTTAATCTCAAGTATTATTAACGCTTTAAGCTTAAATAAACGCCTTGCTTATATTTCAAACAAGTAGGAAACAAACATTAATATTTAAGGAAATAAATGATTTTGAAACTGCATGCCAGAATATATAATTTTTACATTTAAACACATCTGTTACAATAATGGAATACCGGTCATATGCCGACAAAAAAGTCCTTAGGAACTTTAAAATGACTTTGCAAATGGCTAACAGTCAAGTTCTAAAATCAAAAACCATTTAGCGGCAATGATTTGTTCTATAGAGTATACAAAGAAAATTTAATTAGGAACTCCATAGAAACATTCAAATTAGGAACCCATAAACAAATATGTATATAGGTTATTGTAAAAAATATTTATAGGTTATTTAACCCAACTAGTTACGCCTATATATTTGAAACTCTTTATATTAGTTGGTGGTATCTAAAATATCCGCATGGTGTTCGCACATCCGTGGTTCATGCGATACTGGACGTACATCATGCCTGAGTTGTGCCAGTAGTATAGCGCGCCTAGTACTAAGACATGCCACCACTGGTGAGAATGGCCGATGTAATCTACCTTGCCTGGGAACCAGCGTTCTGGTACCTGGAAATTGAGATAATAAGTTAGTTTTTTTTTATTCTTATAATAAATCCTGTCTCGCAGGGGACTTTACAAACATTCAAATAATGGACATAAAGAACACTCAGACTCAGAACAACCATTTGTGGATCTCACAAATTTTCAAATCCCATGTGCGATTCGAAATTACAACACTTGATGCAGTGGCAGCGGCGAGACGACCACTTAAACCACTACGCCTTCTGTGCAGTCAAATCGGGATTACATTATAAAAGATATGTGACAGCAATTCGTAAAAGATGAATCCACATTGCCCACCAGAGAGCGGTAACGAGGATTGGCAGTTGCAAAAAAAAACAATCACGATTACGCAATTGTGTGTGAATCTCAGAGTAATAAGATCAAACTATTAAACGTTATTTAAACACTTTTATAGAAGAAAGTAGGGTAATAGCTATTTATATATAAATGTAGATTTTGCATAAAAAATTGCAAGTGGCGCAAAAAAGCAGCACATGTGCATTAAAAATACATTTTCGCACAGTACTTATAGAATGTACACTGTGCAAACAAAAAGAGGGTTTAATAGGTATAAACGTCTTTTTAAAACCACAATTCGAAGCAACACCGTGACACGAGATTTGTATATACATCTTATCTTATGTGGGGGCCAGTCAGTGCAGACCGGCGACACTTCGACCCAGTGGGATCTTTTGTGTCGACACTCTCCCAATAACGACTACCATAGATGTTCATGGCAGCCGGGACCGACGGCTTAACGTGCTCTCCGAGGCACGGAGCAGGCGATAATTGTCAATCAATACGCACATAATTTCAAAAAGTCATATAAGTTCCAAAAGTCAGATGTGCGCGACGTGGGTTCGAACTCGAGACCCTCTGCATTGCAGTCTGTTGGCCTTCTAATATAATTTTACTGGTATTCATTTATTCAATACCCATATATTCAATTAATCAAATTACATAGTAAATAAGAAAAATGATGCGTATACGCAGTACAATGAACTCCTTGCTATTTTAATGCGGCAACACAGGTCGTCGTGCGTCAAAATGTTGTCGGGTTAATATTTGTCATTTATTAATAGGGAAGAAAATGGTTTTAGAGAATTTTATGATTTTGTTTAGAATAATCAACATTATAAAAGTACAGTCAGCTTCTAAAATATAGCGAAAATGCAAATCATCTAATAATCTTATACGTAAATTGCTAACAATAACACCTAAAAAAAATAAGTGAGGGTCTTTCCCAACACTCCTTTGTACATGTTTGATAGATCTATTACATAGGCATATCACAAAGGCATGTTGCAAATTTAAGTACAAGATCATCGTAAACTCGTTTGACTCACTTTAAATGCGTATATAGCGAAGGCAGTTCCGCTGATGACATACATCCCTATTACTCTAGGGAAGAACATCTGAAATAAAATAAAAGAAAGACATTAGAAAATAGTTTTTAAAACTATGCATGTAAAAATTAGTTCTGAGATTTGGCAAAACAGTTCAAATATTTGGTGCGTCAAAATATATACAACTATCTGTCTTCGCATTTTCACCCACGTTTCTTCTTTCTTCTTCTTCTTTCTTTAAAGAAGACAACTGCCGCACTGAGAATAAATCCTGTGTCGCGGGGTACTTTACAAACACTCCCACGTACGTGCATGCTCTGGAATGAATTGCCTGCTTCGGTGTTTCCCGAGCGCTATGATATGTCCTTCTTCAAACGAGGTTTAAAGAGAGTTCTTCTTTCATGGTAGTCAACGGCTTTGCTGTGTCCTGACATTGCTGAAGTCCATGAGCAGTGGTTACTACTTTCGATCAGGTGGGCCACTTGCTCGTCTGCCTCCAATGGCAATAATTAAAAAAAAAAAAGAGCCAAGGTTTTACCGCGTGTGGGATTCAAACCCACTCGAGCAGTGGCACTGCGCGGATAGCGTGTGATAATGGACGACCACTGAAACCATTACGCCATCCGCGCAGTCAGACGTTTATGCCTAGCCTATGATACTTCTGGATAAAGTAGGTTTCTAATAGTGAAAGAATTATTAAAATCGGTTCAGTAGTTTCAAAGTTTGTCGATTACAAACAAAGAAATAGATACTTTATGTTTATAATATTTTGGACATTATCAGACATTGCAATTGTTACTAAATAATTGATAACATAGATAAATACAGTATATACCTAGCTACTCCATTTTTTATCTACAATCTGGCCCATTCTACATAATATATAACCCGTCAATAAGGCTAAGCCGTTGTTAATAAACATTTAAAATTATGCGCAGTATACTAAATTAAGCAATAAGGAAGTTACATAAAATTAAGTGTTATTATATAACTTAATATTCAAAAGACGAGTGTCACGATTTTAGACTGTTAGAATCCTACTTATATTATAAATGTGAGAGTTTGTACAGTTGTCTGTGCCTATGTTTGTTCCTGAATCACGTGTAAACCGTTGAACGAGTTCGTATAAACTGGACACATAGATAGACAATGTTCTGGATTATCAGTTATCACACACTGTATTCAGGGCTAACACGCAGGCGAAGCCGCGGGTAGAAACTAGTACGTAGTATAATTATAATATTTATTTTTTGGCTTGGTACGTATCGCATTACGTACGTAAGTGTGTCAGGATCTTAGCAAATGGGCATCCGTAGGTTCTGCCTACCCCTCTGGAAAACAGGCGTGAATCTATGTATGTATGTACGTATCGCACGCAGCTAGAGTAGATGTTCTTCTGTTACATGTTGTATCCTAACTTATCTGACTAATATTATAAATGCGAATGTGTGTTTATTTGTTTGTTTGTTACGCTTTCACGTCTGAACTACTTGACCGATCATCACAAAACTTCGTATACACGTTGTCAGGAGTACTGAAAAGGACACAAGGTAACTTTCATCCAAAAAAATAAATTTGGGGCAGTCTTTGGGGACTGCCGACAGAAGTGAAAACTTTAATCCTTGATCATAAACACTTCATTACAAAACAAAAAAAAAGTGCGGTTCGGATGCTATTTCCTGATACTCTCTTAGAGGTTATTACGGGTAATAATTTCGTAATTTTTTGCGTAAGACGCACCATTTCTGAGATATTTTTAATATTCTAAAAAATAATAAAGCGTGGAAGCGTGACGATGACGCGAGTTCCATGATTTTTGTTCACCCAAGAAGTGCTCAACGCGCCTAAAGAAGTTTTCACTTCAAACAGTACTGTTACTAATCTAGCCTAACCTGCATTTACGCGTACAAAGACGCTGGCAAAATCTAGTATATCAATAGATATAGAATAGAGCGACATACCTGAACCATAGGATTATCAAATCCTCCCATAGTGTATGTCCAGTGCAGCGTAGGCCACACGCCGTAAGCGGCCCACGCGATGAACACGCCCATCTTGACGGGGTACGGCACGCCCAGCCGTGGGATCTGCAGCACCATGGCTGCTATGAAGATCACCGTCACTGATGTCATGTAGAACGCTTTTAGCTCCTGGAAAAAGACAAACATAGTGTTTAACTCTTATTAAGCCTGTAGCGACTCCAAACAGATAAAGAAGTTACGACAAATGTCTAGAGATGGCGCTGCACACAATTACACTCTTCGCCATACAATCCTGAATCGCTCCCGACAACAAACGTCGGGCCGCGGCCCGAAAGGCAGGATCACTCAGTCTAGTCGGAGGATCTTCCCTCTGTATTGGAGGGTCATCACACCAAATTCTTCCGCAATCCACTAGGCAACTAAACAAGCATTGCTAATGTTAACTGGTTTCCGAAACGGTTACCGACTGACTGCATGCATGATGTCCTGGTTTAGGTTACCCACCTAAACCACTACGGAATGTTTAATAAGCACGCTTATTTCATTTTTACTAGCGGTCACTTAGTGCTCGAAATTCGACCAAAGTTTGCCTGTAAGATATTGGTGATATATGTCATTATATATTGATCACAGAGTATTTTATATGCCTATTGATATATGTAACCATAGTTACGCGCTTCCACTGCGTGTGTCAAATGCATGGTTGTGTGCGTGTAGTGTTTTTTCATTAATTTAATGTATTTCTAATGCATATTTTATATAAATATTAGGATTCGCCCCTCCTTTTCCATATAAACTTTAACTGTGCCAAATTTTATACTCCTCCGTCCGCGCAATTTTCGTAAAAAGGGGTACAACGTTTTTGCTTCACGTATTAATATAATATAGATTATAATATTGACAATATGACATTTCATTTAAGATCCATACCTAGAAGTTCAATGATCCTATGCAATGGCTATAACGATGTTTAGCAAATTGTGGTAAAAACCTCTTACATAACAAAAACAGATAATTCTTAAATTAAAACTAGGTAATAATGCCTACAAGCGCAATATTTCTAGACTAGTCACTCATTCTAAGGATAAAGTACAGTTAGGCGTTCCGCTACCATACCTTGCATGCTTATAATTGATAGCAAGAAAAATCTAAAGCATGTATTAAAATTTAATTGTAAGAAACAACACTGGAGAGAAACAGACAAAATCACACACATTCATGTGCCCTGCTTTTGTTTTTTCTAATGTGGAGCTTAAATGCAGCACGACTATTTACCAAATTATATGTCATAATGTGTGGCATCCCTTTGGATTATGAGTTATGATTATGACTTATGAGTCTTATGACATATAATAATAATATAATAATATCTAATAATATTCTATCACATACACACAACACCATCTAACCCAAACTAAGCAGAGCTTTTAGGTACTATGGGTACTAGACAATGGATAAACATACATTATATACTGTTTTTTTTTTGTAACTACGTACATATTATACATAGAAACACCTAGACCAAGACAAACATCCATGTTCATGCACACAAATGTTTGACTTGTGCGGGAATCGAACCCGCGACCTCAGCGTGGCAGTCAGTTACACTAATCATTACGCCATCGAGGCCGCCAAATATAATTTTAAACGAATAAATAGGGAACCATACCGTATTATAACTACCCAAGGACCAAGGTGGTAAATAGTTAGAAAAAACTAAAGCAGGGCACATGAATACCTACATTGGGTAACCAGGGTAGGTATTCGCCAAATGATGCACACCACGCGCCCAAGCGACCGGGAGCTAATCCTTACTTCCTTACTATAGGTAATATAATAAATGCGAAAGTAACTCTATCTGTCGGTCTGTCTGTCTGTCGGTCTGTTACCTTTTCACGCTCAATCCGCTGGACCGATTTAGATGAAATTTGGAATGAAGATAGCCTGAGACCTTGGGAAGGACATAGGCTATATAACACCACGCTAAGGCTCACGGGAGCGGCGCAGTAACCACAAATACCAATGACGCGGGTGAGACCGCAGGCACAGCTAGTTTAAAATAAATATGCAAATAAATTTAATATGTATCATTAGAATTCGGGTAAAACCTATCGGAATCCGAAGGTCATTGGCTGCTTTGTTTTGCAACGTCAGTTACAAAACTGTCCGTCGCACGCGCATACATATAGGGTCTAATTGAATCACACCTCATGTGCGGTAGTAAGTCGGCGCTATTGACCGCAAGCTTGACCTTTAATCAATTGCGAAACAAAGAAATTAATTATGTACACACGTTTGTTTGTAAATAATTTTCCAAGTATATGTTGCGTCAATGGTTTTAAATTGTCGTAAGGTGTCGGTGTCTTAAGTTATAAGTATTACGGATTGTTTACTTTGAAGATAAGAGGATATGGCTTACGTAATAGGGGATGAGCTTATTAGCACAGTTCCAATTCTGCTACTAAGATTTTCTAGACAGAAAAATCTAATAAAATTTCGCCCGACCTGGGAATAGAATCCGAGACCGAATGCACAACAGTATCGCTGCGCTACCGAGGTAGGCAAAAATATGGTGACAATACAAAATGCAAGTGTATCCGTGGACTTTATTACCTACTAAGACAAAATCTAGATCTCAAATTCATCGCGTCACGTACTTTATGAGACGGAAAACGTAACACTACAATAATTACATAAGCAATTATATTTACGCTAGGAAGCCTTACTTAATCCTCTAAACAGTATATACTTAATTATAACAAACATATTATTTTATTTTGCTATATTAGCTACAGGACAACCACAAATGAAAAAAAACCGCAATATAAGTTTGACGTCACGCACACTGTGTGACGGCAAACTTATTTTGCGCAGATACAAATAAACAGTATCGATATTACTCGTAAGTATAATTTCACTCATAATTATTAACTATGTGACTGACTTCGATCAATAAGTATTATTGATCGAAGGTGACTGACATAATATGTACATATACCCTATTTATCAAAGGCGCAGTTTCTGCCAATGTCGCTCTCGACTCTCGACACACATACATATCTGGCCAATGCACAATAACAGAAGGATGGCGGAGTGGTTAAAGTAGTCGCTCGCCATTGCCACTGCACCGAGTTCGATTCCCACACGGCACAAATAAATATCTTAGTCACTATTAGTTGTTACTAGTCTGGGTGTTCCTTGTGTCTGCTATTTAATTGTTTGTAAAGACTCCCTCGACAAAGACATTGTTCCAAGAGCGGGAGAAGTCTTAAAAAAGCTACTAAAAGACTACGTAGCAGAAATATCTATTTTATATCGACATACTTCGTCCGCGTAGATTTTAACTGAAAAGTGTTTGTCTCCGCGGAACCCTATATTTTTCTAAAATCAAAGTAGCCTAAGTTACTCCTTATAACATCAGCTATCTGCCAGTGAAAGTCCCGTCAAAATCGGTTCAGCCGTTTCGGAGATTACCCGGAACAAACAGACAGACAAAAATTTTAAAAATAGATGTTTTCGTATAGTTTCCTTATATACTTTCATATGCATTAGATAAAAAGCTGTTATTTTGACATTACAAACAGACACTTCAATTTTATTTATTTAGTATAGATTTGTATAGATAAAGTTGAGTAATATACAGAGCATGTCTAATAAATATTCGCTGCAGGTACACGCTTGAACAATATAAACATGGTACATAGCTCAAACAAAGCATTTAATAAGAACAAATTAACTTAGTGTCTAAAAAATTGTTACTAATCGGAGCGTAATGTCATAAAGCATTAGCGGTTTGTTATATGTATAAATACCAGATTCATTTTAAATGTGATTTTCTTTCTTAATTGCAGCCAATATTAAAAATGTATAACATTGTCCATTTGTTCTGTATTTACGACAAAACATTGCAAAGAAAGTAGTGGCAGACAAACTAACGACACACCTCATGGCATTGGTTTGTGGTTACTGTAGTTATGGTCGATGTAACACGAGTGGTATCAATTGTACGTTGATCACTCCACAAATAAGGAGTTGCCGTACTAAGAAACCAAAGTATAAAGAGCAGAAAACGCTAGCTGGCAGCATAGTGTCTCTTCGACTCTTTACGAGCTGTGGAACCTTTACTTGCTACAGGTAACATACAATCCTAAATACCTCTTACCCTATAGAAACATAAACAATCGAGATAAATATTTAGCTTGTCTACAGAGTAGAGATATTTCTTTAATCAATCCGCTCAGTAGGACTGGTCGTGGTGTCCTACCTCTTATTAAAAAACTTGGCAAAAACATAGTTAGCGAAATGGAGGCCACTACCTTACCTTTTGAGGATAAAGTTCACAATCAAAGTATACACAAAAATTAATTTTTACATACATAGTATGTAAATAATATTTGTTTAAACTTAAGCTTGTATGTAGAACTTGTATGTAGAGGTCTATACACTAAATATACATAGGTATATTGCTCCCTTTAGTACTCAGTAGGTACTAATCAATTATGGGTTCTATACCGCAAGCAAGGCAAGCGGCTGTTGCCTTTCATTTCAGAAGTTCGTGATTTAATCACCACGCGGCCGTAGTAGCACGTGGCAGTTAGTAAAATATACTTGAATACTATAAAAACCACAACAATAGTTTGTATTATTAAAATACTAAGCTTCGTTTCATTGTACGGCAAGTAGCTCAGTAATGTACTTCGCTACACATATTTTTATTCAACTAAAATAGACATATTCAAATAAATTGAAAATATAACTGGCCTTATTTGCCTTGATTTTTTTACAGTCTGACTACTTTTTTATAATAAATACTTGCAAGGCGGTCAAATGATAAAAATAAACAAATAAATCACAAGAAAAAGTGGGGCCCCGAATAGCCAAATTATAGTAAATAAGATGGTCGAGTGAAAGTATACCAACTACGAATGTAGTCTTTGATATTTTCTTACAAACTAACTAAGCACGAGGTTTACGAGACGTACTTTCTCTTTTACTGTAATGCGAATAGAAAATATATGACAAGTGCCATTGATTACCGACTGCGATAGATGGCACAGACATCTAGTCATAAGTGTCACAACACATAAATGAGAAAGTCCATCAAGTTAAACGCCTTGTATCAATTAGTATTTAACGATCATCTGGAAAATTTCTATAGAATAAAGATGTTCGTCAATTATATCGGCAATGCGTGTCCTTAGTACATTGCCTAAACATGGTGATTATTAACCGTTTATAATTGTGCGTAATTGCGTATACGCAATATGTATAATCATAGTATAATAGTCACATTATGTAACTAATTTGCACGCACTAAATAACCGTTTGCACGCACCAAACAACCTGATTATATTTTGAGTAGCTTTTGTGGATGTCCGGTTTGTTGTATGAGGCCGCAATGTTATTGTTTTGATTTACACAGCAATAACACATACAACGTCGCGTAATCCGTCAATTACTGGCATACCAGACATTATTAAACTATTGCAGTCTACCGACGCTCCCTGCAGCTCAAGACGTTAAACTCATACACCAAGTTAAAACGCTCAACATTATGTAAGGGTAAATACACATAAATAATCTCATGGGCCTAAGTGTCACAGATGAATACAATGACAATATCATAGACGGGTAGGCAGACTATGCAGTTCCTCTTAATCAGAGAATCACTCCCATTACATTCTTAATTTACTCTCGTCGGCTTAAGTTACTCTTAGCTAGGTGTTTACCACACTGTCTCCTGTGGTCAAAACACGTTCACCTATGGCTTTCTCTTCCGATTGTCTCTTTAGGAGTGATGAGTGAGCATATATATATTCTTATACATTAGCACAACTATTCAATATATATATTAACTTGTATTCCGGATGCAATTTACCAATTAATTCGGCTAATCCTGATATTGATAATAAGCTGATATAATTGAGAACTACATGTTATATAAGACTTTAATGTATGATACCCAATCATTAAATGACTTGATAGAGATTTTGATATGCAAACAGTAAATTGTGTTTGTGTACTAAATGACTATGTTTTAAGGTCCTAATTCATACCTAATGCGGTCATCTAGCATAGCATAGGCTACTTCGAAAGATCTTTAAAAAAAGCCTTTTCTCCTACCTGGTTGAGGAAAGGGGAACATATGTAATTTTTTGCTAAATTAACTTACTGAATTTTACTAATTAGCTACAGCAGATTAGCTAAATCATTAACATGACTTGAGTTTAGTAGAATAAACTTAAGTCTTCCTCCATCGGCTTTTCAGAAAATGGTGTAAATCTATTAGATGTCGATTTTAATCAGTATGGATTGATAGTCGTAGAAATATATTTTAACTAAATATTGTCCCAAAGAATCTACTCGTACATCTACTACAAGCCGACGTAACATCCGTACGTCCGTATAAGGCAGCAATCTCGCAAAAGCAAACAACTGAAATCATACTCATTGTGTCCAATGAGCTCATAACACGAACGTTTATTTGACATTTGGTCGTGTACTTACATAATGACACCAGAAGGCGTAATACACGCCAGACGTGTAGATGGCAAGCAACGAGAGTGCAATGCCGAAGAGGTCGTACATGAGGAACGTGTTGTAGTCGCACTCTGACCGACACGAGAACGTGTGGTACAACGCTGACAACGCCATACATATCTGGAAATAAAACACTGTTATTAGTTTATTACTCACATGTACAGCTAGTATATGTTATTTTGTTCAATGATTTGCTGCTAATATTGTCTTATATTTACTAAAATTATATACATTGAAAAAAAAGTACTATACGAAAAGAACACCATCAGTTAAATTACGTTCGGATACTTTAGAATAGTTATTCTAAAGTAGCCGAATGTACCTACCTATGTATGATAGTCTCATTATCTTGAAGCATAGGTATAGTTATACTGAAACATACACAACACGCAAAACACATAGAAAATGTAAATATAAATACCGAAATTTAAAAGACCGTATTTTAAATTTCGGTATTGTAATACGTACCCATAAATAGCTTATACTTTTATATTTCTACCTGTTTTTTTTAAACCTTTGTAAAATCTATATATACCTAATAGGAGTTTAAAAGAAGCTGCTAAATTTTCATGTCGTTGAAACCTGTTACTACTTTAATGACACCTAATCAAAAATGGGATTTACGTATAATATAAATATGGCTAAGCAATCACATAACTAAAATATGAAAGTCCTTGAAGACTTTTACATTAATACTTCATATATCATACATACATGAAGTACAGATGTAAATGTATATCATATCGAATGGAACAAGAAGACCTCCAATTTGCTGTAAATTTCCATTTGCATTTCCAACAACAATTGCAAATTAGTATATACTACTTGTGCATTTTTTACTTTGAGAGTAGTAGATTTGAAAGTCATTCACCTGCAATAGGTGCTGAACGGCTGAAATCGTCACTGCATTAGTCAGTTTATGATTACAATTATTAATATAATATCACAACTCCTTTAGCATACAGGAATATTCAACACTAATCCTAAATAAAGCCAAGTATTGTTTTAAAAACAAATCCTGGACTAGTAAGGAAACCTGTGTCGTGTGGCGCTTATCAAACACATCAAACAACTATATATAGTATTTTACTATATTTCGAGTCTGCGTACTATATACTGTTGAAGAAATATATAGTATGCTAAAATACTATATTTCAATAACGAAAAACAACAAACCAAAACCTTTATTCAAAAAAACTCGACGCTCCTTTACTACTGATGCGAAAGCATATACCCGTACATAATCCGTTTTAAACCTGTCCGTGATGTCAAATTAACAAGGTCGAACATATTTAAAAAAAGCCGTAGATAACAAATGTTTTTCCATAAAATACTATATTTTTATAAATGTACTATATTTTGTTATAGCTTATTTTAAAAATACTATATTTCGTCGAATAAATATGTTGGCAACCCTACAAACAACGGACACAAAGAACACCTAGACTCCGAACAACTATTTGTGGATCACACAAACATTTATCCCATGTGGAGTGATGAGACCCACAACATTTATGGCAGTGGCGATAGGGAGCTGACCACTTAAACTACTACGCTATCCGAGCAGTCAACTTATATTATACTAGCTGTGCAAGCGGTCTCCCCGCGTCAGTGGTATTTGGGTTACTGTGCCGCTCCCGTGAGCCGTAGCGTGATGTTATATAGCCTATGTCCTTCCTAGGGTCTTAGGTTATCTCCATTCCAAATTTCATCTAAATCGGTTCAGCGGATTGACTGTGAAAAGGTAACAGACAGACAGACAGACAGAGTTACTTTCGCATTTATAATATTAAAAAGTAAGGAAGTAAGGATTACTCTTACTTATATTTATTTATTTATTTATTTATATGCCAATCTAATAGCGATTAAGTAGCATAAAAGTAAGCACGTAGAAGCCAAGCTGTTCATCATATTATAACATCTACAATAGTTTTAAATTGGCTTTGTGAAATTTCAAGTGTGAAATATAATAATAGTTTATAATCGATTTTATGTTATTCGCACATAAAGTGTAGAAATCTCTGCTGCATGTGCACAATTTAACGACTATTTGATTTATTGCCTATAAATGACGAAGACAATTGCTTTTTAAATTGGCACGACTTATATTTATTTCTATAAGGCTACAAACCACTAGATAAATGACACACTGTAGCTGTGTGCGCAATCGCAATCCATAGTATCGCCTTACTTACTCTATAAGAAAAATCTACATCGTAATTTAAAGGTTATGAAACAGAATACAAGAACAAAATGGCAATTATAAGCAATCCTAATCCTAAGTTTGAGCTTTCACTTACAGAAATAACACACTGCCTGTCCTGACAATTGAACTTTAAAATCAGCAGAAACTGTAATCACACAACATTCTACAACAAAGCATCCTAATCCTAACTAATATCATAAAAGCGAAAATGAGTTTGCTTGTTTGTTACCTTTTCACGCCTAAACCACTGAACCTATCATTTTGAAATTTTGCATATACGTTGACAGGTGTACAGACACGGACATAGGCTACCTTTCATCCCGAAAAAAATTACTGTTCCCGAGGAAAACAATAATAACGTTCTTATGATAATAGATGGCGCCACATGGCTTTCCAATCATGATTGAGTTATATTATTACAAGCAGAGTACAACCCGAATTGATTGTCAAATTCTAAATTAACGCGAGCGAAGCCGCGCGCAAAAGCTAGTATATAATAAAAACGGCCTTAGCCCTTATATTATTATTAGGTACTAGTTTAAAGAAGCATTGGTAATAGTTATTAACTTTTTATGTTGGTAACTGCCTACATCGATACAACGACTACGATTTGCTGCCTTTACGAAAAGACACTCCAATTATTTTTTAAGTAATATCGGAACTCTACTAAAGCAATTTTTAACTACATATTTTAAATATACATATGTAATGATGATGATACATATGTACATATAATGCAGTCCTGATAAAGATATCCCTTTCGCTTGTAGTACATAATTATAAGAGCAATAATAGCGTATTAGTAGTTTTACAGCAGAACCCGATTTAGTATTTTCATTTTTGTCGTGTTAGATCTATATACATACATACAGGCATTAGCCAGACAATTTGAATTATAACAGATTGTGACATACGCGCAAATGGACCACGAATATATCCTGCTTCAGCAACTTTGTTCACGCCACAATAATACTTTGAATACTATTAAAATTTACTCAACCTGAAGTGCTACTTACACGGTTTACGAATTTCATCTCTATAATTTCACCAAGTTAGACTAAGATAGCACGACACTTGCTTCAAGAAAGATGCCTCGAGTAAATTAGCATTTATACCTAAGTACTAAAGATTCAAAACCGGTTGCAGCAATGTTTGTTACTGGATATCGTGGTTATCATACTACTTTTTATAGTCGATACTTTTGTTCATTGCCCACAACTTTGATGCCAAAATAGTTGATCAATAGCAGTAGGTATAGAAGTTTAGCGCCGCAGCGTCTGGTTATTTATTTATTGGTCAATAGTTTGCACTGCGCTTGTGAGATACGTTTACTACGCAAGTACATGCGTGTGCCATATAAATTTGGTAATACTAAACCTCATTTCATTAATTCCTTTTATAAACTGGACCTTCTAAAAAATACCTTTTTTTCTTTTTTCCTTTCAACTGTCCCATTGACAGTTGCGTTAGATCTATTGCTAATTTCTGTTCATACGTTACAGCTGTATCCACCAAAAAAGATTATTTATGAGAATAGTATCTATTTCATCTTCTTTAACGCTTCTAATACTTCTACTGCTTCTGCGTATCTACGTTTTTAACCGACTTCTAACCTGTCAAATGTTGGAATTTCAGACATAATTAAAAACCCATAGTGTCTGGCCGCTGGTGTGCGCTCTGCGACTCAATAGGTTAAAATGGATAACCCAAAACAATGTAATACGGATATGAAAGGAAATAGAAAATTTAAATACTGTAAAGACCTTGTATTTCTCAGGCTAGTTACATTGAAGTAGGTATTCTTTGAAGATGTAATGTAGCACATAAAATGCATGACTTTATAATAAACTCATGTAGGTAACACTATTATATTTTATACATATTATTACAATAGCCATACCATAAAATAAAACCATGTTTAATAACAAACCAAGACAATTGCTTAAGTAAGGTACATCATTCCGTCCTTATTATGGATTTACACCTATTTTCATCACCGCTGTAAATGCAAAAATACCAAAAGTAAATAAACCTGCGCCGAATACAGATTCTAGAAATTTCCGCGGAAGCGTGCAAGAATAACAAAAGCTTGTTTATATTTATAATAGTCAGTATCTAACTTGATTTACACTAAAAAATCTGCAAAATAAAGTAATAAAACGAATTCACTCTGCTGTTAAAACCTGTTTTTGAACTCTTTGGAAATACCGCACACTACTGATGTTATATAATTGTTAGCTTAGAAAGGTCCATCTTGGATTACTGAATACGAATGCTAGAAAATCGATGTTAATGAGGCTTCAATGCCTTTGCCGTGCGTTAAGTATGCACTTTCTTGTGCATTCGAATCGATAGCATTGTCATATTGCGCTTCAATATAATTTGGCAAGAGCACGCGTTTCGGTCATGTTACCATGTAAGTTCCGAAAGTTGGGTTTCCCCAGGGTATAATGCCGGCTGCACAGCGTGTAAGACTACGGTGCAGTGTAATCATTTTTAAACGTGGTATTATGGAATCTGTGACTTACGTAATGCCCTCCCAACTTTACGATCAGTCATAGCTGCGAATTTCTTATCATTGATCTACCGATTTGAATTAATTTAATGACTCTAGAGAGATGCGCTGCTTGCATGTCCGGAAATGGTAAAGTAAAAAAGTAGTAAGCCAGATTATTGATATTGGTGCCAATTCGGTTGTTACAAAATTCTCTAAACTTAACTAAAAATCACTAAAATTTAGTTTAGTCCTGTCAAACGATATTTCGTTTTCTGAAATCGTTAAAAGTGACAGGACTAAACTAAATTTTAGTGATTTTTAGTTAAGTTTAGAGAATTTTGTGACAACAGAATTGGCACCATTGTTATGCAAATCCTAACTGGTAAATGCGAATGATAGTTTGTGTTTGACACGCTTTTACGCCTTATCTACCGATCATCATAAAATTTTGCATACTCTTTAATAGAGTTACAGAAAATGACATAAGGTAATCTTCCAGGAAAACACTGTTATTAACTTAACCTAACCAACATTTACGCGAGCGAAGCCGTAGTAAAAATTTAGTCGTTTATAAAATATGCGAACGATACTTTGTTTGTCCGTTACGCTTTCTACGTCTTAACTTCTCGACCAATCATCATAAAATTTTGAATACTCTTTGTCAAGGGTACAGAAAAAGACCTAGGGCACCTTTTATCCAGAAAAAGTACTGTTCACGAGGGATAGAAATTTGTTGACAAAATTTAGGTACATTAATGAAAGAATTGTGTATTTTAAAGGCAAACTATTAATACTGCAAAATTTTTGCTTGATTATCCAAAAATAGCATACCTATATTTTTATTAAATTACTTGGTAATTTACAACTCTAAAACATGACCACACCTTACTCCTACATACAGTACACTAAATTATATGTAACTAACACATTCACTCAAATATGAATAGATATTTAAAATATTATAATTTATATAATAACAACCTAGTAGTTTTTAAATTGTCCTACTGCCGATGACGGGCCTCTATTCCGCAAAAGAGGGGGTAAGGCTATCTAGCTGACCAACTAGCGAATTCAAAGCCACGCAGGTTGCTTCACACAATGTTTTAGTTGACCGTTAGGGTCAATTCAAATCAGGCGGAAAAATGCTCGAGCATTTTTCAAGTGGTAATAAATATCAACCTTATTCCATTTAGATAACGCTTAAAATAGTATGCATCTGTTTATTGGATAAGATTTTAATGTTCCATACTACATATTTTAGATGTATCTAAATGAAATAAGGTTGATCTGAATTGACCCTTAAAGTGAGTGATAATTAATTACTAATACAAATTTCGAAAGAGTCAGGCTTCTTCTGAATACAAGACTAATTACTACGGCAGTATGAATGTTTGTCACTAAAGGTTTTATTCAATGAATACAGGTATTAAAGAATAATCATCAAATATATATTTTGAAGATAATATGTATTGAAGCAAATGGCCAGGTGGACTGATGATCCAAAATAATTGTTTGGTTAGACCGAATATGGAAAGCGGACCGAACGTTAAAATGTAAAATGGGAGAGGCCAATATCAATAGTGGACTGTAAAAGGCTGATTGATTAAAGGTACAGGTGTTTTTAAATTATGCGACTGTAATACATTTACACCAAAGCTTTAGAGTTTGTATGAACACGCTTATGTCAGGAACTACCAATACGGTATGGAAAATTATTTTTTCATTATAATTATATTATTTATAAGAATCGATGAACATCATCGTACTTAACCATAAATGAAAAGCTAAGCAAGTCTATTAAATTATTATGAGGATGTAAAATTTGTCTATTAAAATGTAAGCTTCAATCACTTGAACTACAGAACAAATCCTTAAAGTTCTTGTAAACAATTTAAAAGCTGCTGTATTCCTCGGACAGGCTATGTTTTAAAAACATACACTGATATGTTTTTAAAACATAGCCTATCCGAGGAATACATAGTGAAGCTACAGACGGAAGCTAGGACAAGATAAAGACATGACATGGTTTTAAACAGATTTAATTACGTCACCTCCTTAGCGAGATTCTGTATAGGCTTTGCAATCTAATAGAACATACTGTTCTCATTTCTTCACAAGCAACTGGTTTGTTAAACTATCTCAGTGATGAGCATCGGCTGTCGGTGGCCCCTCCACAACACGACAGCAAGGCAACACCGCAACCTCGCCTGATGTCGTTACGACATCGGACAACGTACCTTAATGTGGCACATCGGAAGGTAAAGAAAGAATACAAGAATTACACGCTATTCGAGAGTTGAACATACTAACATACTTTGAACAAATACAGATATACCTATGACAAAGACTTTGCTCTAAATCTATACTAATACTAGATGTTCCCGCGGTTTCACCCGCGTTTATCGTTACTGTGCCGCCCCCGTGGGTCGTAGCGTGATGTTATATAGCCTATAGCCTTCCTCGATAAATAGGCTATCCAACACTAAAAGAATTTTTCAAATCGAACCAGTAGTAATCACGCAGAATAAACCAAGAGAAACATCGTTTGTACTGTCTGTAATGAGTAATTATTTTGCTGCAATGTTATTTTAAAACTGCGATATCTCCTAAGATATTCATTGAAATCGAATGATGTAAAGGGCAATTTTGTTTTAAATTAAATACTTGTGATGAATAACGTATTTATTTGGATAAAGATTAATATCATGTTTATAATAATACCTTCGCAAATAATGCATTATTTTAGAACAAATTTGATTAGCATAAAAATGGTTATAGTGAGCCAACCTTAAAAGATAGACATATGCTGTCGCGGACTTTTTTTTAGAACTTTTAAAGGGGAACAATTCTGTCATACATAATTTTTGCGAAACTTTTACTGTTTACGCAGCGCACGCAGCGGAAACTCTCAAAAGGAAAAAATACCCTCCGATTTTGAAACATTCTTCATTGGTGCTCAGCTCCTATTGATCTTAGCGTGATGATATATAGCCTATAGCCTTCCTCGATAAATGGGCTATCTAACACTGAAAGAATTTTTCAAATCGGACCAGTAGTTCCTGAGATTAGCGCGTTCAAGCAAACAAACAAACAAACTCTTCAGCTTTATAATATTAGTATAGATTATATTATAATCTATAGGTACTTAATATTATAAAGAGGAAAGATTTGATTTTTTGTTTGTTTATAAGGGTTTAACTCGAAAACTATTCAACCGATTTTAAAAATTCCTTCACCATTAGAAAGCTATATTATCACCGAGTAATATATTATGTTATATCTTATTTAAAAAAAGTACTGTTACTAATATAACCTAACCTACTTTTATGCGAGCGCAAGCAAAAGATAGTATTATATAGAGGAAAATCAGTTTGTTTGTTTGTAATCAATAAACTCTGAAACTACTAATACCGATTTGAATCATTCTTTCGTCAATAGAAAGCTACTTTATCTAGAAATAATATAAACTACATAACATCACGCTATGAGCCGGAAGAGCGGCGCAGTAATCATGAACTTAGGTGAAACAGCGGAGGACAGCTAGTCGCGAATAAACTTGTAGCCAGAATACTTTTCCATAAACTCATGCTTACGATCGTTTTCATAAGTGAACCTTAGCATATTATCTTTAAAACTATAAACTATCACCTCATCACACTGCGCCAAAATCTGTACCACGATATATAACCGTAAGGAACCGAGAATAGTTACCTTACTTTCTAATTATATTTTATTTTTATTTTGTTATAAGTTTAGTCTACTACTCCGATCTTTCGAACTGCGATATGTGTAAAGGAAAATGACTAATAGATTGGCAATATGACTTTCATTGTATGACCTTCCAATCAGACTATCAAAGTCCAATAAGTGATTTACTCTATCTTTATAAATACTGCACGTTGACATCCTAACTAACATTATTAATGCGAATGTGAGTTTGTCTGTTACGCGTGCACGCCCTAATACTCGACCGATCATTATGAAATTTCGCATATACGTTGTCAGGGGTACAGAAAAAGACATAGGATACCGTTCATCCAGAAACATGAAATTGTTCCCAAGCGAGCGAAGATATATGTATGTATATTAAGAATCCATAAACAGGCTTTAAGCATTGATTCCCTTTATACTATTAAACTTCAATGGGCCCCTAACAGCAGTAAAAAAGTGAAAGAGCTAGCCCAGCACGCGGTAACCTACTGCAGTAACCAGTTTTAGTTAGGTGTAGGATTATTCATTCAGTATGAGTGCGTATAGGTATTGTATAGTAAATTTTTTACTACTACTTCACATAACAGAATAAGGTAGAGAAATTGTGTCAAGAAGTTTTAGTTGTCTCCGCTGATCTTTTATTTTTTATTTATGGGTTTACTTGTCTTTTTCCGACCTACAGCGCAATAGCTTTTCTCAATTCGCTCCTTTTTGTCTATTTTTTATGCGATTCCTATCAATGGAGATGTATTATTTTGTGTTGGACTAACAAAGAGTTATTTGTTGGAGTTTTCATCAAGAAATTCTCAATTGTCTAGAAACACTGAGGTGTATGGAATTGTGCTTTGTAACTGGCAATAGTCATGCCTCTCCCTCTGCTTACCCTTTCAATGAAATAGGCGTGAGACTATTTATGATGGTAAGTTAACTTCATTAAACTGTATCCTATTATTTGTAAATGTTTGTTGTGTTTCAACTGCTAAATCTGGAAATTTATTATTTTGAATATATTATTTTGGTATCGTGTTTAAAATATATTATTTTGGTATTGGTATTAATCGTAGAGAAAGGCATTGACCACATAAGTATAAATACGATATAATGACCAAAAAACAAGGAATGCTGAATAATGACCAAAATAACAAAGAATATTGGTCTAACTTAGGTCTACTTTATGTCAATTTATCATAAGCTTCAGCCTTAAAACTAATCTTGAGACTAATAACTTCAATACATGCCTTAATGCTCATCTTGCATGTACAATATTCTGTGATTGTCAACATCGCTCACTTATCTATACATGCAGGTACATCTCCACACGACATCTTGAAAGTGAAAGCATTTCATAAGTGGGCAGATAACTGACCATCTCCAAAGATGGGACATTCTTCACATCAATAAAATTAACTTTAATGTGAAAATAATTACTCGTATTGCTACAACCAAAATGACACGAATATTTGAAATTGTTATTTTATTTTTGTGACCTTTCGAGGGAACTATTGTTATGCAAATTTGGTTATACCTACTATGTAAAGAATATATTAATTAACATACTTAACCAAGTAATTATACATTGTTAGTTGTAGTAGTCTAGTAGTGACCTGCCAAGCATGCTAGCTTGCCGCCTAAGGCAATTAAAAAGTTTATCTTGAAAATAGACTCATTATACAGATTGAACTTTTTGTTATTATCTGTAAATCTATTCAGCCTATTCCTACTTTACAATTGAGTAAGAAGGCCTCCGTCTCATTACGTCACATTCTTCGCTACTGTTTTTATCTCGCTCACTGTCGTCTTATACGTCAGACTTCATCCATTACCTTGTCACCACTTAACTTTACTGCTTTGACCCTTACTTATATTAACTTCTAGTGGGAAACTAAAACCCATATCCAACGCTGGTCTGTGGTCAGATTTCTACATAACTAGATGCGGCTTGGTATTTCAAAAACTGACATCGAAAAAATACACCGGCCAAAAAAATTCGGCGACCACCTGACAAGAAATTTGGTCTCCGAAAAATAAACATACTTACTAGCATAAAAATTTAAAAAGAAAATACAACCGCCATTTTAACTCAGTGCAAGAGCAATCATCTAAATAGATCGTACAGTCCAAAAGGATTAAAACAAAAGGCAGTATGTTACACAGACACTGCAACTCTGCAGCCGAGCGCTAACTTGCACTTGGTCATTAACAGTCTCTTTATAATTTCGTACTTTCACTAACGGGAGAAAAGCAGGTCGCTGTCGAACATCTGAGCCACAAAACTTTCAAGACACCGACCAATGGTGTTGTTTATTTCGTAATAACCGACGTCACGTCATGGAAATAATAGATAGTACCTACACGTTATTTGAGTCAAGTGAACGAACGCGTCGTGCTAAAATCACAAGGAGGGAGGAAACCTTGTTCTGTTTATATCTTGACGTATACAAGAGTTCTACGCTGGAGTTTTACTGTCGTGGTTAGCATATTTCATTTAATAAACTCGTATTTACATTGGTGTATTAAATACTTAACACATTTTGACGTGAAATGCATGATGTCGAAATTTTCAGTATACATACATACATAGATTCACGCCTGTTTCCCAGAGGGGTAGGCAGAGACTACGGATTTCCATTTGCTACGATCCTGACACACTTCTCTGGCTTCATTCACTTTCATCACATTCCTCATACACGCCCGTCGGTTCAAGGAGCTCTTAACCTGGCCTTTGTCCAGGACGCCTCCGATCTGGTCGAGAAACGTTCGCCTAGGTTTTCCTCTTGCGACTGTTCCATTCACACTAGCCTTATAAACTTTCTTAGTCAGTCTTTCCTCGTCCATTCTTTCTACATGTCCAAACCAGCTTAACATACCCTTTTCTATTCTTGTAACTATATCAACTTTCATGCCGCATCTCTCTCTAATCACACTATTTCTTATTCTATCTTTCAGAGTCACACCACATATGCTTCTCAACGCTCTCATTTCTACAGCATTTATTCTGCTCTCATGCTTCTTTTGCCATACCCAACTTTCACTTCCATACATAAGTGTGGGCACTAATAGTCCTCTATGAACAGCCAAACGTGCCTTTTCGGATACATTTCGACTGTTCATAAAAGCGCGTAGGGCTCCATTCACTTTGTTGCCAGCAAATATTAAAGTTTTCAGTATATATTAAAGTAATACTATAAATAAGTTTGGATAGAGTTTTGACTGCAAATGTACTATCTATAATACCATAATGGAGGGTACAATGAGTATCTTTAAAGTGCCGTCCCTATAAAACAGAAAACAGATCTTTCATATTTTGTTCTCCGTAATATTTCCGTCAGGCCGACTAGTCAAGACCGTTTACATCAAGAACGGGTAAAAGTATCAATTTGTAAAATAATATCACACACTAAGGTCAATGGTCTCTTAAAGGTAAGCCTCTAAGTCAACGTAATCAGAAGGTACGGAGGTATTTATCTGAGACGGAAAAAACACTTTACACTTGCTGTATTTTATCCTTGTTTATAAAAATATAATTATTTTGCATTTAACAACTGTATTAACCTATAAACTATCTTTGTAAGGAAAAAGCCTCCATAAATATTAAAAGAATAAAAAAAAAGAAAAAACCTATAAACAATGTAATAAAAAAAAAATTCTTAACTTTGTGGTACATACATAAAAGAAAATTACATAATTTATCGTTTTTTGTAAACTAAAAACGCTGTAACAAATCCCGTTTCTGAATGTATTTAATCTTTTTTTTTATTACACGTTTCAGTATTTAATTAGATGCTTCTAATGTACATTTCTAAAAAGAAACGTAATTTGCATAATCTAAACACCTGAAACATAGTTATTTGAACTGAAACATTCTTTGAGTGTATTTGTCCACACCAAAATAAGAGGTTAATTATTACGCCACACGTTTCTGAATGCACACACAAGGCTGCTATTATACGCAAACGTGCGGGGAGCAGCCTTTCAGCTGGTGGCACTTGCAACAAGCGGATGCTTCGTCAATCTTGTGCTCCACGAGTATTACTTACACATTTTCATAAAATCGTGTCATTACCGTCTCACCCCAAATATCAGGTAAGCAATCGTTTTTGTTGCCAAGTAATATATAACATTTGCTACTTATTAGATAACATGGTTTAATTGTGGCATGTGGTTTTGGTATAGCCATAAATATTAAAAATAATCGCTTGTAATCTAAAAATGTCCTTTCCGTTGCAGTCCCTCCCAGTCCTTATGGGACGATACGGTGAGAAAAATTTTTGGGCTGGTAGGGACATTCTGTCTATTACCTATTTTCAAACGGGTGTGGGTAACTGATCTGTAATGCAATAATTGACGCAGGCGCACTGACATTTCATTACCTGCATGCTTAAGCTATATAACCACTTTAAGGCTTAATGGCTGTTGTCAACATAATGTCGGAAAGGAATAAAATCAAAAGCAACCAAGATATTCAATAATTAAAGACCATGATCCAGTTAAATCTACGCTGATTAAGGAAATTAAAGATTAAAATATGAGCAAAAAAAGACGACGAAATAGTATCTATATATTAATACGTGAAGCGAAAACTTTGGATCCCTTTCTACGAAAATTGCGCGGACGGAGGAGTATAAAATTTCGCACACTTATAGTTTATACAGAGAAGAAGTGACGAATGCTAATATTTTTATAAAATATGCATTACAAATACATTAAATCAATGAAAAAACACTACACGCACACAACCATGCAATTGACACACGCAGTCGAAGCGCGTAACTATTGTTACATATATCAATATATAATGACATATACATCAGTAATATCATACAGGCAAACTGGTTGAATTTCGAGCACTAGGCGATCGCTACTCTATATATTAATACGTGAAGCGAAAACTTTGGATCCCTTTTTTACGAAAATTGGGCGGACGGAGGAGTATGAAATTTCGCACACTTATAGTTTATACAGAGAAGAAGTGACGAATGCTAATATTTTTTTAAAATTATACGTAATAATACATTAAATTAATGAAAAAACAGTACACGCACACAACCATGCATTTGACACACGCAGTGGAAGCGCGTTACTATGGTTACATACATCTATATATAATGACATATATCAGCAATATCTTACAGGCAAACTTTGGTCGAATTTCGAGCACTAGGCGACCGTTAGTATTAAATTAATAAAAGAAATGTCGCCTCTAAAGAAAGGAAGGAGAAATTAAGGAAAAATAAATAATAAAAAGAAAATTCGAGTAATGCAGGATGTTATCATAGAAGAATCAAAACTTTTCTCAAATGGCTAATAGTGCCAATAGATATAATAACCCCTTAGATGATAATCCAAAAACTGGCAGTCATTTACTATGTACACCTCAGTTATGTGTACGAACAAAATCAATGCAGAATATAATATTATATTTACAAAGTGAAGTTGAAAAGTTTCTAAAATATATTAATAAATTAGAGAAGAAGAATATATATGTATAAAGTTAAGATTACCAGAATGAAGAAATGTAAGAAAATTACACAACTAAAGAAAAATAAAAAGTGGAAACACTAATTGCGCACTTTATCGAAGATGACACTAAAAGTAGACTCAGTGCAGTAAAAAAGATATTCATAACGAGAAAAAAGCTCAAGAAACAAAAAACTACTTATTGGACAAAATAAATATATATATATATTGTCCAATAAGTAGTTTTTTGTTTGTTTTGAGCTTTTTTCTCGTTATGAATTTCTTTTTTTATTTTATATATATTCTTTTATATATATATAATTATGCGAATTATTTATATGATTTATACTTAAATATAATATTTTTTACATTGTGTAAGCTTATTTATATGATTTATACTTAAATATAATATTTTTTACATTGTGTAAGCTAAGACAGATCGCTACAATTATTTGTTATCAAAATAAAATAAATGTCATGTTTTTATTTTATGCTACAATCGCTTTGTAATGATAGATAGTTATATATTTTTCTCAATATTGTGTGTCAAGACCGATAATTATAATTTTTGATTTACCTAATACAAATTTAATACATAAAAAACCGATCTCGTATGTTGTTTTATTGGTTTTAATATTCGTTGTAACACGGTCCTTCTCGGGCCACATGTTGTCCTTGCCGTTCTTTTTAATTTTTAGCACCAAAGCATTGACGATATTTATAATTTTTTAGAAAATTATTGTTTTTCTAGCTATTATATTAAAATGTATACGTAGAGCTGACTGTAAATATTATTACTTTGGTAGTAATGTCCTCACCGTGCCTCGATATGTCCTTACCGTAAACAAAAACTAGATAATATCTTCCAAAATAAATAAAACAAAGTGTACACACAGATACTTAACTTTTTAATACTACCAGGTATCTGTTTTGATGTTTTTTTTTTTTGGATACTCCAAATTACGGATTTCAAGTAAATGCCCACGGACATTAATTTTATGCACGCAAACAAATACCTATAAGATACCTCCTGTTGCCCTATAATCTCGAATTTGGCTAGAAGTAAGGTCTTAAAGCACAATAAAATACAAAATATTTAATTTTTTTATTATTTTACACTTTAATGCCGTCACTTATATTTGCAGTTGGAGAGTAACGGAGAATGTGTCTTAGAACTAAAGAATTAAGTTTGTTTTAATCCTATCTATATTTTCATTAGAGCCATGTTTGATATATTTCTACCTTACCTAATAATTCATGTATAACTTTCAGACCTTATTTTGTAAGGTAGGCAACTTGTCGGAGTTGCAGTTGCCCGATGTTTATTTTCGTATACGTTATTTAGGTAGGTAAAACAGCCAAAACAAAGATATGCATACGTACAGAAACCAGACAACATAAAATCAACAATCACTTCAATTTACACTTTGACGCACATAAATACGTGTTTATTTATAATTACTTTAAAGATCACGTTTTATTAAGAGGAAGGGCACCGCGGGATCCTTGTTCAAACCTGAGATTCCAAAATCGTTGGCTGGGGAATTAAAATTAAAGTAAAAGATGCTTTATTAAGCAACACGATATCTGTATCTTCTTGCAGTAATAAATCATTTTACTTTTATATTGTAACCTTTTATAATGTTGCACCTTGGGGTGAAACATTGTATAAGGAAAAAAATATCTGTAGTCTTTAAAAGATCGCAACCAAATAGTAATATAAAGAAGGGTTTTAGACTTCTTAATGAGTTGTCCTGCGCTTAGTTACACCTGGCCAGTGACCAGTAATCTTTGACCCTCATGCTAGAAGTACAGCTATTTATCTTATGATGGGTCCCACAACGCGCGATTCATATCCATTTGGTGGTACAAGTGCTGATAGACTACAACAGCTATTGCTCATCAAGTCCTATGATTACTTACCAAATTAGTTCCGTAAAGAAAACTTCATCTCTTTTCAATTATTGGTACAAATATAAACAATTTTATGAAAACAGCTGTAGTTGTGTTCACCAGCAATCAATAAAAACAGGTTTGATTTTATTACGTCTAAATTACACATACACAAATGAAAATTTAACGGTTACGGTACATACAGAAATTGTATTTTATCATGCAGGAGTTATTAATAGGTCGCTATTGAACGATGCGAATTGAGTTAGAATACAAAAAAAAAGAATAACAATAATAAACATCTATAACGGCATTTGATATAGGTTATTTATATTTAATAACCTTAGAAGGAAGGAAATAAATTATGATGACTAACTTATCTATACATTAATACGTGAAGCAACTACTTTGTACCCCTTTTTACAAAAATTGCACGGATCGAGGAGTATGAAATTTGGCACAGTTAAAGTGTATATGGAGGAGGAGGGGCGAATCCTAATATTTTTATAAAATATGCATTACAGATACATTAAATTAATGAAAAAACACTACAGGCACACAACCATACATTTGACACACGCAGTCGAAGCACGTAACTATGGTTACATATAACAATATAATATAATGACATATATCAGCAATATATCTTACAGGCAAACTTTGGTCGAATTTCGAGCTCTAGGCGACCGCTAGTAAATTTAAATCTATATATTGGTACGTGAAGCAAACACTTTGTACCCCTTTTTACGAAAATTGCGCGGACGTAGAAGTATGAAATTTGACACACATAAAGTTTATATGGAGAAGGAGGGGCGAATCCTAATATTTTTATAAAATATGCATTAGAGATACATTAAATTAAAGCATATGTGGTGTGACTCTGAAAGATAGAATAAGAAATAGTGTGATTAGAGAGAGATGCGGCATGAAAGTGGATATAGTTACAAGAATAGAAAAGGGTATGTTAAGCTGGTTTGGACATGTAGAAAGAATGGACGAGGAAAGACCGACTAAGAAAGTTTATAAGGCTAGTGTGAATGGAACAGTCGCAAGAGGAAAACCTAGGCGAACGTTTCTCGACCAAATCGGAGGCGTTCTGGACAAAGGCCAGGTTAAGAGCTCCTTGAACCGACGGGCGTGTATGAGGAATGTGATGAAAGTGAATGAAGCCAGAGAAGTGTGTCAGGATCGTAGCAAATGGAAATCCGTAGTCTCTGCCTACCCCTCTGGGAAACAGGCGTGAATCTATGTATGTATGTATGTAAATTAATGAAAAAACACTACACGCACACAACCATACATTTAACACATGCAGATGTATCGCGTTCGTAGTATTTCGGCATTGTTCGTCTGACAATTCTTTGTAACTATGGTTACATATAATATATACCTTATATTTTATATTTAATAATAAAGAAAAAGAAAACAAAGTAGGAAGCTTAGGAATATCGTCAATGAAAGAGTATAGTTAGGTAAATAATAATTTGTTTGAAAAATATAGGTAAATTAACCTGTATAGCCATAGCGAAATCTAAATGAAACGTCGTTATAAGGGTAAAGTTATAGACAATAAAACCTTAATAACGATCAAACTTAAAATTTAAATCAATTATGGTCGAATTTTTACCACTAGGCGACCGCTAGTCTTTATTAATCTGTCAACTGCTGCAATGTCACTTAAATAATTATCAAATGACTTTTGAGTAGTGGAGACATTAATAGTTTGTTTAGAAATAAATAGTAAATTCTTAGATTCGTACTCCTTTTTTCTAATTAATAAATAAATTTAGTTTAGATTATAAATAAATATTTACTTTGTCCAATACAATGAATATTAATATATCTTTAGTAATCCTGTTTCTGAACGTAGCTCTCCACAGATGGATACATAGTCTCGTATCATGATTAGCAATTACAATATGTGCTAGATAGCAACCAAATACATACCTCGACACATTCAATAACAATACATTTACGTCTTAACGACCTTACACTAAACGAAAATACAAAGAAATAATAATAGAACTTACCAAAAAACACGAGAAGAGTATTCCCGCGACCACTTTATCAGTCAGCGTCGCGTGGATGTTTATGATGACCAAATCGTTGATCGTGAGGAACAATAGCAGGAAGAAGCCGAATATATGTGTCCATATGTTCATCGTCTCGTTCGTCCACCAAAATATACTGTAACAAACATAGATTTTAATGTAACAGGCAGTTTTGAACGGTTCTAGAATCTCATGAGAAACTTCTGGTATAAAATGTCGCTACCACGACCAACGCCAAAGCAAAGCAAGAGAGTAAAGACAGGCAGATTGTCACATCTGCTTCCGATTGCCAATTTTGTAAGTGTAATTTTTATATTGCTAAAGTTCCTGTTGTATTTCTATATGTGTTTCTAACATGACTATAGTTTCTCCTAATATCATTATATAAAGACAAAGTATAGTCAATACTTAGGACTGTAAAAATAATCTGTTTGTTTATCCTTAGCGACTCAACCTAATGAAAAATTCGATATATTTTTATTTATTTGGTATTGTAGTCAAGGAAGTGTTGAGAGAATAAGATTATGATAATTATTGTCATTAAAGTTAGTAGTTCCCATCAAATAACTTATATCCAAAAATGCCTTCATAATAATGTCTGATCCTTCTTGGCCCGTGTTGATTATTTATATGTTTGCTACATTAAAAGTATATTTTAATAGCGTTTTAGACTAGATACACTTTAGTCTATAACTCCGTAACATAGCACTTTCACCGTTGACATACATGTAATACATAAATCTGTTTATTAATTAGACAGTTCAATTAATAATTATTTAATTTGAATAGTGGAATTATTTTAATTCTGATCATATAATTTAATTTAAAGGCTATCAGATGTATTTATTGGTCAATATGTATAGCAGCCATAGTCTAGTTAAAGACCGTAGGACTGCCAAGCAGAGATCTCGAGTTCGATCCCAAGACGCATGTCTGACTTTTCGAAGTTATGTGTGTATTAAAAAGTTAATTATCAATATGTATAGCAGCCATAGTCTAGTTAAAGACCGTAGGACTGCCAAGCAGAGATCTCGAGTTCGATCCCAAGACGCATATGTCTGACTTTTCGAAGTTATGTGTGTATTAAATAGTTAATTATCGCTTGCTTTAACGGTAATGGAAATCATCGTGTCTCTCTAGTTCTCCATAATGTGCCCGAAGATATGTGAAGTCTGCCACCCCGCACTAAGCCAGCATTGTGAACCTAAAGAGTTAGGTTCAGAGTGCTGGCTTAGTGCGGGGTGGCAGACTTCACATATCACGATGATTTCCACAGGGTCACTTCTCAAACTGAGAAGTGACCCTTGCCCAAGAGTGGTACAGTTTAATGTGGCTGATATTATTAATATATGTGGAAGCAGCACTAAGAAGCTTTGTCACAATAACGTTGAGGCAGTGTTTTGTCCTGTGAAACGCAGAATAAATGGCAATTTTTCAAAGTCATCTCATTCAAGAATTGCCTGATTATGATATTCGAGGTTAAACCTTGACTATCACGACCGTGGGAGAGCCACGTTTCGGCACGAGTGGGCCGGCTCGACCGAAGTGATACCACGGCCTCACAGAAAACCGGCGTGAAATAGCGCTTGCGTCGTGTTGTTTGTGTGTGATTGTGTGTGTGAGTGAGGGGTACCGTAAGCCCAACAACCCCCATCTATACCATAAAAAAACTCAAGAGCATATCTCTTTTTGATCACCATACCAAATAAAAACACTTAAGTTTATTGATTTATAGCGATATCCGGTAAAGCGTAAAAGCCTAAGTGACATTTATAGCATAATATTAATATGGTGCAAATCAATAATAATCCTATTAAATTTTCCATAAAACATATCAACCATATATTTTTTAAGTCTTTAGTTTTATGAAGTCATATTAACAAGAAAGGCACTGACCTCTTAAAATAAGGAAGCGAAATAAGGCATTAATTTGCATAATGTTTGAGTCTTCGATCAACGAAGGTTTGAGTCAACTATAGGTAAATTTTCGATCGAGTTATTTTTCAAAATACTGATTGATGGAGTTAATGTTCGCAGTCAATGTCGTATGTATTTTGTAGATTTTTATTGCTTGTCTGGATCTCAGATATAAGAATTTTGAGTATTTGATAATTCAATTTATTTTATAAATGTGTTTTTTTTTTATGGGTAAACAGAGAATTATTGTACATTATATTTTACTTGCTAATAATGTAAATAATTGTAGGTACATACCTAATAAAACGTGGGTTTCGGTAGCCTAAAATTCTTCTAACTAGCCAATAGCTTATCCGTGTCGCAACGTCTTGACTGCCAAACAAGCTTATATACATACAGTATATTTTATTTCTTTTGTTTCACGCCTAATAAATAAATAATCATAATTATTGTTATATTAACTGTTATTTTTAGCTTTATCTGCGGTTTTTAATTCTACTTTCCGCCTTAATTCTTGTTTCTTTTTTCTGTTAATTATTCATGCTTTATCTTTTGTTTTTTTTTGCCTCTACAACAAACGTCACGTAAAGGAACAGTTGAAAGCAAAAGCAGACGCCCTTCGACCAAATCAATGACGTTCTCACATGAAGAAGGGAACCCAAAATGTTGCGCAATTGGTAAAAAACTGTACCAGTTAAAAGAGCAAAAGAAGTTTGCATCTCAAGATGGCTTGAAGCATGGCCATTTCTCTCCATTCGGAAATTAGGCATGAGTATGTGCTAAATGTTCATCAGTACACAACCGCTCAATATGTTGCTATCCGCAGTAGAGTCTTTCTGGCATTGCTACAGGGATACCGTAGTTGCCTTCTCAGCTTGAACCAAAGGAGTAAAACTTATAATCCGAGCCTTTGATACGTTATCCAATTTTTTATGTAACTTTAATCAAGTATTTTAATTACACGTGTAAAAATATGAACGTCTTTGCCAGATAATGTTCTAGAAACAAAAATCGGTGATTGCTACGGTTCAAGTACCTACATTACAAACTGGTATTGTATTAATAAACGGACCGGTCAGTCACATGATAATAACTGTTGTTCGCATTTTAATAACAATTAGTTTTTTTTTAGTAACAATTAGTACATTAAACAAATTAAATATAAAATTTGAATGCATGGATGGCGATGACCACAGCGCGGGGTATTCTGGATTTCCGGGACACGGTACAAAAGTTTGTATGACTCACAAATAGTCGTTTCGTGTGTGGGTCTTCTGTGTCCGTTGTTTCAATGCTTGTAAAGCCCTTCACGACACAGGAATTATTCCTAGTGCGGGTGAAGATTTAAAAAGAGGGAGAAGTAGATTTTCGTCAAGTGCGCCGTTTTGATTGTTTCTGATTGATTGTCAAGTTACAATTGAATAACTAACAGTATTCATACTGCGCAATAAATAAAGTAAATATCTGTTTTTGTATAATCAACTAATCATGCAACATTGCATGCATATTAAATTTGACTTTAAAATACATGCTATTATTTCACATATTTGAAACGAGAATAGAATTACGAGTATACAAATATATCTTATATATTATTAGGTTACTGTGTCTAATGGTTATATTATACTACTGTATTTTCTATTCTATATGTTTTAATCTATGTGTAATACTAATATACTAATAAATTTTAATGTGATTCGAATATTTATGAAGTCTTATGCAGCAAATGCAAGTTTTCAATCTAACGTCCTATTCAAGAATAGAGTAACGTTCTTCCTTTACTGTTATTACTTATTGTCGGCCTCGATGGCGTAGTGGTTAGTATATCCGACTGCCACGCCTGAGGTAGCGGGTTCGATTCCTGCCCAAGTCAAACATTTGTGTGCATGAAATGGATGTTTGTTTTGGTCTGGGTGTTTCTATGTATTTACAAAAAAATAATTATATATTATGTATGTTTATCCATTGTCTAGTACCCATAGTACAAGCTCTGCTTAGTTTGGGCTAGATGGTGTTGTGTGTATGTGATAGAATATTATTATTATTATGGGTTATAAAATATTTCAAATCTCAGCTTTGAGGCTGCTGGGTGTGAACATATCACGGGCTTATGCCAAGTGGGTCGGTTCATTGAGTATTGTTGTAGGTGTCTGTGTAGTGGATGTTAGGAATCGCCGGACTATAGAGCAAGTGTCGATGATAACGGATTTCTGCAGTATCGTGAAGCGTAAACGCCGAAGTTTCAGCCTATTTACTATAGACATCTACTATTAGTACCATGAAATACATGACGTAACGGTTTGATCATCCTAAATACTACAATGAAGTGTTCCGAGCTATGGAATAATGTCACTGAAAGAAATAAATCCAGAGAAACTTCGCGATAGATATACTTTTAATAATTTCGTTCGCCTGAAGTTTAGGTTAGAGATTTTAATGTTAGAACTTAAGGACCGTGAACGCATATAAACATAAGAGCAAACTTATGGTTGAAATGAGATTATCTGTGTCACTAGGTATTCATATCATTTATAATGCATAGCACTTATTAAATATAATGTTGCAGCTGAATAGAAAGCGCCTTGTCTAAGCCACTGTATCCGTTCCTTTCAAAACTGGTCGAAACACATATTATTATGTAAGCAGAATGCATGAATGCTAAATTTTAAATTTATATTATACTAGCTTTTGCGCGCAGCTCCGCCCGCGTGGTACCTACATCAATAAAAAGTAGCCTATGTCCTTCCCCATGTTTTAAACTATATCTGTGCCAAATTTCATCTAAATCGATTGAGTGGTTTAGTCGTGAAAAGGTAACAGACAGACAGACAGAGTTACTTTCGAATTTATAATATTAGTAAGGAAGTAAGGATTATTAAACAGACAATGATTAAATAGTGTAAATGGCGCAAGTCGTTTTATTTGATGTAAATAAATGTATATGATCTTTATTGTTGAAAGATTAAAGTCAAAATGACGCTATGATGTCCAGGTTACCCGAATAAAACATTGTTGATCTTGTTACAAAATGGATAGTACCACGTTTAGACTAAAACATGAGCAATCTATATTTTAGAAATTATAACGCTATAAGTTAAACGTAAGTATCATATTATATCAATCACCGTAAAATCGTTGAAAGTACGTACACTGCTAAACAGATGTTCAGTAGAGTATGCATCTTCTGCCATAATAGTATAGCAGAGATTAATTAAAATAAAATGTACCCTTAAATGAAGTATAATAACAGCCCTGTATTAAACTGTCACAATGCTGGGCGGATGCCTCTTCTCACTGTGAGATGAGTTAGGCCATAGTCCACCACGCTGGCCTAGTGCGGGTTGGCAGACTTCACATATCTTCAACAACATTATGGAGAACTCTCAGACTTACAGGTTTCCTTTCGACGTTTTTCTTCACCGTTAAAACAAGTGATAATTGACTATTTAATATGCATATAACTTCGAAAAGTCAGAGATGCGCGCCTTGGATTCTAACTTGAGACTGGATTCTAACTTGAGACCTCTGCTTGGCAGTCCAACGGTTTCCCGCTAGGCTATCGCTGCATTGTACAAGACGAGATTTTGATTTTTTGTATCTTGTGGTAAGTGTCTATGGCTACTAATAGACGGGTCCGCCTTGTAAATAAGATTACTTTTAGATATCAAAATCTGTAAAGAATTTTAAATCTTAGCAAATGAAATTAACATGTCTGATCATGATCATTTAAAAACCTCTTGCCTTTCCACCCAAGTCGTATATAAAAAAAGTCATTCAACTGGGAATTTAAGTATGATCAAAGGGTTTTCGACCCTGATTAGCATACTTTACGTCAGGGATGCAAATATTCGCATCCGCATCCGCAATTGCGGAGCTTCAGCATCGATTTGGACATCTGCATCCGCATCCGCAATAATCAACGCGGATGTTAATGCGAATTCAGATTATTACCACCAGAATTAAAGAATATTGTGAATGTGAACATATTTATAAATAAACTCAAGACATTATTGATTCAGAAGTGTTATTACAGTATTGACGAATTTTATAAGGATAAAAATAAATTATAATTGGTAATGATTAATTTTATAATGTATTGCAATAATTTAATATATCAATAATAGTATTTTGACTTCCAATAATTCAGATGATTTGACATTATATATTTTCGTTATAGTATTATTATTTTAATGAATGAAAATTGATTTATATACTTGGTAAAGTGTAATCACGATCCTAATGTATTTATGTGTATTCAAATATTTCGACAGAAATGTATATTTGTTTATGAAATAAATAACTGAACTGAACTGATATAGCGTAGGTTACAATAAGAAAAAATCTGTTGTTCAGTAGTACCTACGTGTTTAATTTATGAACCTTTGCAAAACAGGCTTGAACCTGCGAAGGCGGTGATATCAGATACTTTTTATTAAATAAGATTAACAATTATCATCAACATCCGCATCCGCAATTGCGGAGCTTCCGCATCGATTTGGACATCCGCATGCGTATCTGCATACGCGGATGTGCGTCTTCAGAATTCCGTATCCGCATCCGCGGATATCAAAAAATCTGCATCCGCAACATCCCTGCTTTACATACATTCATGGATAAGAATGCTAACAATTTATAGATCCAACATTAAAGCAACTTAAAACGAATTGACATACAACTGCATTTCTACAATAGCAAATTAAAATAATATAACTCGGTACATTAAATCAAAATAGTTAGAATAATTTAAAGAACATGCGTTTCGCTCTACCGTGATGGAATGTAAGCCGACAATATTTTGCATAGGTATATCTTTCAATCTTAATATTGGTTAATGATGACACATTACCAAACAAATAATACTACCAGTTTGGACTATTTTTTGTCGGTAAAGCCTCGTATATTATTTACATACGAGGCTTTACCGACAAAAAATAGTAAAATAAAGCTTCAGAAGACTGGTGGATTTGTCACGAAAGCCTTTTTTTAAGGTTGCGAATTAAATTTTTTTGGGCTATTGTTATTCACTGCTGGGTAAATTAATAAATTTGGCAATGTAAGAGAGGCTCTCTTAGATTGCCAAATTTATTAATTTCTAGCGTTCCACTAACAGTCCCTTTCAAAAGCGTTGAAGTAGTTCTAGCTTCGTATGACGATCATGAATTTAATAACTCATAATAATTATATAGGTAAGCGCACCGCACGAGATTTCGATACAAAGACTTTCATCAAATTACTTTGTATTGTTTATTTAATGACTTAATTTACTTTGTTTGATAGAAAACGTAATCTTTAAGTCACAAAGTTCATTACTAATAAATTAAGATCTAAGCATCAACTTGTTCTAAAAAAAATATTATTAAGACTTTCATTTTGATTCTTGAAAACGTACCGGTTCGCGCCTAGTATGACAGAGTTAATACTTTTTGCACCTCTAACCAAAAAAGAACAATAAATAAATAGAGCCTAAAGAATAAAAATAGTCTTGTGCAAATTGTCTTTTTTGATAAGTTAGCCTGTGATTTGCAGCTTACAAGAACGGCTTGTCATAAAACGGATTAAAATTGCAAGATTTCAAATGACAAGATCAGAGATATTCTGAAGAAAGACCAGGCTAAGAGTATCGAAAGATGGAAGTAAAAATGATATAAGTACCTCTTTAGCAAGTGGTAATTCGAAGTGTCTACCTACCCTCCGGCAAACAGGTCTGAGTATTTATGGTTGTGGGATATAAGAATTGTGGTTTCTACGTATTGTTTCCATCACCATTGTTTTTACCAGTGTTTTAGTATTACATTTTACGAAACAACGAGGCTGGTCTACCAGTAAACTTGTACGCACTCTAAAGGGGCAGTTAAAGCTACTTTATATCTACATTTCGCCAGCTTGAGATCCATAAGATAGTAGGCAAACCCCGACAGGTTCGCCAGCTTTTCGATAGAGTCCAAACATCTCCAAAGATGTGCTTGGAGATGATATATGGAATTCCATCCTGAGAATTAGTAACGAGTAACAGTACTGAGAATGCTCATCGAAACAAAAAAACCAATAACACTTGCTCGCCCCAGGTGATCATTGTGATCAAGTGCAAACATAAGTGGAATCTTAGCTACGGAGTCAACGAAGCAGAACGGATTTTAGCGGGGAAGTCTCACAAAACGCATCACCGTGACCAATCCGGCAGCAAACTTACGTAAATATTTTATTATATACGTCGTAGCCCGCACACAACATCTGATATAATTCTCGATTATGATAAATGCCGGCAAATCTTACAATTATGAGAAATTTATCAAAGTTTCTACTAACTATGGAATTGATGTCGATATTGTAGATGATATTGTGACGACGACTCATCGTAAATTATGAAAACACTGAGACCAAAGAATAAGGAGGTTATAGAAATCGTTCGATATAGGAGTATGAGCCTCCTTAGACACATGTCCTTAAATCTTCGAAAGAGAAGGACGGAGGAGTATTTTACTTTCAATATCACGATATAGCGGACAGGTCTGTTGCCGTCAACCAGTTACCCGGTGTTGATATTAAAAACTTGTAAACAAAAAATTCAATGGCGCCTTGGCTGTCTTGTTATTCAAACCTCATAATTAACGGCAAACATATACCATGGGAGCGACGATGCAGACAAAATATGTCATGATCGATAGAAAATTTTATATTAAACAAAGGTACAACAACTTGTGAAATCTTCTCCCTAGCCTTTATTATTCTTAAGTCACTTGGGGTCGGCTTTCTAGTCTAACCGGATTTGACTGGATATCAGTTTTTACACGGAGCGACTGCCATCTGACCTCCGCAACCCGAAGGCTAACGATGCCCTAAGGCTAGACCAGTGTCAGAATATTAGAGAGCACCGACTTCCCAATAACGACTGCCATAGATGTTCATGGCGGCCGGGACCGACGGCTTAACGTGCTCTCCGAGGCACGGAGCAGGCGATAATTGTCAATTAATACGCACATAATTTCGAACAGTCATATAACTTCCGAAAGTCAGAGGTGCGCGACGTGGGTTCGAACCCGAGACCCTCTGCATTGCAGTCTGTTGATCTCCCCACTGAGCTATCGCTACTATAATATACAACAACTTGTGAAATAATAAAATAAAAGACCCATTTACACATCTACAATTTCATAAGTCAAATGCAGTTCCTGTCTTACTCAGCGGAAACACAGGGATGGCATAACAATTGGTTTCAGACTGTCTTCGTATAAATGAATCCTTATACACAACTTGTACCTTTAACACACACTGATTCCTATGTGTGTCTCACAACGATCGTTTCCAACGTTAGTTAGCTTGCAATATATGAAACTTAATTATACAGTTACACTCTAATTTCCACTGTACGTACTTAGATACCATCATACTTGTGTACTGTAATCAATCTGTTTAAAGATACCATTTATACTTAATATAAATAAGGAAAGTTTCTGATGCAGACATGCATGCGTCAACAATATTCTGTACATTGTAAGACATTTATAGTTAAATATTATTTATCCTGAATGTAACGTATTCGCTTATAATACCGTAGAAAAACCTACAATACGATTAGCCTTAAGTGTCCTACTCTTGCCACCTTTCCCACTTAATTCTATACTGTTATTGATATATTATATAGTATTGGGATTTCCCAATAATAAGCCTGGCCTTCAACGGGTTGATACCTTTAGTCTGGCTATTCAATGACCAAACAAATTTATGTTCTGCCTAAACTCTGATCTAAACCTGAATAGCAAATGCATTAATGATGAGAGCTAGGTCTCTGCAAGATCCCAGCTCAATTCTGTGATTTCGTTCAAACCGTGAACAGCCGATCTCTGTAGAAGATTATAGCCAGTCTTGTGTTTTGGTACTGCGGAGGGTCGAGTCTTCAGGTCCATTCAACATTCATCATCATTTCACTCATTCATCCGTTTGATTAATCTAGCGCAAGAAGCTAGCACCGCAGCAACTCCTTTTTTTAAGCCAACACTCTTATTATTTGAGCCTTAGTGTTGCAAGTGGCCATAGTAGGTATACGATAACAACTTAAAATTTGGCGGGCCGCATTAGCCGCATACTCCTCGCGACCTTGGTTGATTAAAATATGTGAACCAATCAAGGCTACAGCGAATATAATCGTATACTCCATATTACTGACCCAAGAACTCCTAAAAACATCATTGGAATATTGCTAAATTGTACCGTCATTGAACATTTGTTATGGGGTTATGGGATCATTAAATACTGATCCCATAAATTATGTAACAGATGAAAAACATATCTGGCCTTTGCGAAACCTTCGATTAAACCGGTCTTATGCGCGTCATTGTGAGAACACAATAAAGTAATTGAGGTTTTTCCCTATGTTGCTTTTTAATAAACATAACAGCTTTCGAAATATAACAAAAATACGTGGTGATAAAGATAGTTTGCGTAAAGTCAATCTAGTTGCAAAACCTACATATAAGGCCAGAATCCTAGCTCGGTTTACTAAATATTTGACCAATTTTACATGAAATAATTTACTACCTATATTATTATATAGCACTTATATATGTATGTATTTTATCACTTTGGTAAGCTTATGCATAACTTCCAATTGCAATAACAAGTGTAGTGTAGTATGGTTTTTTTAGATGGCAATAACTTCCAACGAACATGCCAGTCGACGATATTTTAGCTCCACAGTTTCGAGTATCTATTGAGAGGGTTAAATTAAATGCGATTTAGCAGTAGGTATATGCAAATTGGTCCATGACTTCAAACTATTTCTACTGAAATATTTTGGTAAAGTAAAGAAAGTTTGGTAAGGTTTACCTAAGATAGATCTGTATAAGTAATGGTTGTTCTGAGTCTGGGTGTTCTTTGTGTCTGTTGTTTGAATGTATGTAAAGTCCCTCGGAGCACAGGACAAAAAAAAATATTGTCTCTGAACAATTCTTTTAGAAAGGCTTTGTTCATACTATTATTATAAATGCAGAATGTATATTGTATGATAAGAGCAGAAGCAGCGATAGCTCAGTGGGGAGACCAACAGACCGCAATGCAGAGGGTCTCGGTTACGTACCCACGTCGCGCACCTCCGACTTTCGGAAGTTATATGACTTTTCGAAATTATGTGCGTATTAATTAACAATTATCGCCTGCTCCGTCCCTCAGAAAGCACGTTAAGCCGTCGGTCCCGGCCGCCATGAACATCTATGGCAGTCGTTATTGGGAAGTCAGTGCCCTATAATATCCTGACACTGGTGTAGCCTTAGGGTTAGCCTTCGGGTTGCAGAGGTCAAGTGGCAGCCACTCCGTGTAAAAACTGATATCCAGTCAAATCCGGTTATACTAGAAAGCCGATCCCAAATTACTTGAGAATAATAAAGGCTAGGGAGAACGAGAAGATGGTATAATTTATTTGAATATATCATGCAAGGTTTAAATGAGTTATAGTTTGATTTCTTCATAGCACTGAATACATTTTATATTAAATAAATGTAAATCAGATCTTGAACTTCCCACAAAATTCATATTATAAAGTGTCTGCCAGCTTATTAGCTAATTATTAAGTTAATATACCAAATAACAACATTATCATTAGCAAAAGTAACAGGTTAGTATGTTATATGTACATTAGCTGTGTATACAAGCAAATTTGTTTTGTCTATGTACCATAACACACTTAAAAACTGTCATATCTTTATTTTCAACCAATTTAAATGAAACAAACAATAAAAGTAGAACAAAGTTTGTCTAAACATATCAGTTCAAAACAACACCAAATTAGGTATGCCATTGTATAATATATTACAGTACACAAATTATGTTAATTATTACACTGAAATTGATAGTAAACAAATCCTACAGGTTTTGAATTTGGATGTAAGAATTAAATATAATTTAAAAAGCCTTTATTAAGTATCGGAATGTCACAATCACATACTAACTCAAATGCAAGCATATGCAAGCTGTCAAACAAGACAGTCACCCAGTAGTTTAAGAAAAGAGAAATAGATGTTGGATATTTACCTTTCCCAGCATAATCTAGTTGGCAAGAATTTTCTGTATCCATCTCTAATGTAGGGATTATGCTTTATATAATCTGGCGCTTCTTCATATTTGAGCAATTGCCGATAGTTTATATACTCCTCTTCTTCTTTGGTCAAGTTATTGTTGTCTTCCAGTTTCTTGCCTCTCCGGAGCAGACCAGTGCTTTGAATAAAGTTTTCCATTCTGCATTCATCTTCTACCTTAAACAAATTTCTCATTTAATATTATGTCATAAAAGCTTTACCAAATACCAATAAGTGCGTTATGTGGTAGATAAGGTCAATATTTTAATGTAAAAACCAGTTATGAGAGCTAAACTATTATGTAAGGTGGTATAATAAATATAAAGCATTCAAAATACCTGAACTATTGTTTCCTTTTTTAATGATTTTCTCTCAAGATATGTTTATAAGCATACTTAAACTCATACACATAATTTTAAGTAAGCAAGCAAGGAGTATGACTATGGATTTAAATGAACTAGGTAGAAAATATAAATATTTCAATAAGATTAATATAAAAGTTTTAGACTCAATTAATGAAGACCTAATTAGATTTTAAATAAAATGTGGGCAATAAACTTATTAGCTTAATTTATATTTTATGGTTTTACTTTCAAACTCGTTTTTGGGAGCAATAAATTCCATGGTGATTAAACTTTTGAGAAAAACTGTATGTCCTGGTCGTTTTGAGATTTCTTCTCTAAGTATAAAGACAGGTTTGTATAAAAAAGCATTCTTAGCAACACATGAGTTGCTTAGAATATATACATTGGAATGTACATTGGAATGTATGTAATTAATATTTTTTAGTAAATAATTCGCAGTTTTACTTACTTTTTCTATTGGCATAAACTGCACTGTTTCTGCTTGGCATTCGCTAAGTTTTCTAGTCATAGTTAAAGTCATTTTAATTTAGAAAATAGTCTTTCGAAATTCACTAACAAGTACCTAATTCTCAAACTCGGTAGCACGCAACCATCATTTTAAAATATAATAGAAATGTTTGTAGCACACATTATATGGTGAACATTATAATAAAAATGCTTTGTTTAAAATATCACAATAGATTTAGTTCAAGTAAACACGCACTAAGATTTACACTAACACAACCAACCCACTCGTATAAAACAACCAAACTGTTTTTTTAATTTTCAGATTTCACTAGTGGAAGTCAACGTTTCGCTATTGCTACTAAATGTCGCTCAGGGTGACAGATAATGTCATAGTCATATTTACGTTTTGTTACTTATTATTCAAATTCCATTACGCACTGTTTAATAATATGCCGTTATTTCATCATACCTTGGCTATATATGATGTAAATACAAAAAAGAAAAAAAAAAAATCGCGTAATAAATGTTTAAATCTTACATACACTTTGGAAACGCCTTCCAGATCCCTTGGTCTGATTGGTCCTTCTTTTATATAAAAAATATTGTGATGTGTATTATGACGAATTAGCTTTGTGCTCATATTTTCTGTGGTTCTCAGCAATGGCCTCACCTATTAACTAATTGTAATACTTCCTTATATATTTTCTTAATAAGTTCAACTTATTTTTTAATTTTTCAACACAATGCCTTCTTTCTTCCTACTTTAGATATATCCAACACAAAGGTCCAACATCTTTCCGTGTTGACGTTCAAGTTTGGCATAGAATGTAATGCTTCAGCTATATAGCGCATAGTAAGTACTGAGGCTGTTTCTGATATTCTATTATATGTTAAACTTTGTAAGTAAGTAAGAATAAAAATAATACGGCATGGATGTTTGTCTTGGTCTGGGTGTTTCTAAGTATAATATGAAGGTATCTACAAAAAAAACAGTATATTTCTCTGTCTACGATATTTATCCATTTTGTCTAGTACCCATCATACAAGCTCTGCTTAGTTTGGGCTAGATGGTGTTGTGTGTATGTGATAAAATATTATTATATTATATTAAGGCTTTCTAGGCATTAATTTTTGGGTAATTTGAAATAATCGTCTCATCCACAGATTAATATCATCATTAAAAATAACTTGTATAATAGAGGTCAGTGACAAGTCTTCATAGAATAATTATACGCCTATATATTACTTTACTCTTTGAATATACGTAACCTCGGTGGAAGTGTAAGTTTTCTCGGCAAAAGTGACTATATCATGTAACCCTATGTGAGTCTTTCAATCGATCATGTTTCTGCGACACCAAGATAATAATAATTATTATAATAAACTATTTGGAACAGCTCACTAACCAATTTGTTGGCCAACTTAGGGATAAGAAAATGCACTCCGCGCACACACGCTCATCGCTTTTAACAGGCGTGATATCTGGAAGTCCTGAGCCTTTTAAGCTGGCTTTAAAACAAAGCAGAAATTTATTGATCACTGTTAAAATAAAGTCGGACTTATATTCTCGATAAAGTAGTTAAAAATAGTATATTGTTTTTTTTGTATCATGATTATTGGTATTTTATAATGACTTTGTCTTTGTTAATACGTGTGTAAATATACCTAAGTATATTAGATTCGTTAATAGTTAGTGTATAGTTATAATGAATAATGTATAGAACATATTTTTTTTAAATATTATCTGTTTGCGTACCAAATATGATTAATTGTATTATTTCAAGTTATCTACTGTTACTATAATAAGTCAGCATAAAGACTACGGTAATTTTAAATGATAAATTATAGTGTAAATGATTTATTTAGATTCAATGTAACTTCTTCTGTTATGACTACAAAATCGGAGAAATATGTGCACTGTAACATACGAAATTACAATTTGAAAATGGTTTTAACTTAATAAGTTGAGTCCCTATGTACTAAAAACTATATTTTTGCTGAGCAATGTCGGTGTAAACCTAAAATAAAAACAGTTGTGTATTGTGTAGCTGCTGCAACATGATATTTTGAATGTATAAAGCAAATTTGATGTACTTATTTCTTACACATTACTTTCGTAATAAAATATTATCCGTAGCGCCTCTTGTCAGCTCTACAATATAAGAAAGAACCTCGTGTTCTCCACAGTCATTGGGGTGCGACAAGGTTTGGCATTGCCTCAGTTGCATTTTTTTATTGCTTCGCAAGAAAATACCATATTACTGGATTTTATATGACAATCGTCCTAGTAGGTAGTCGCGCGCGTCGCTACTATAAGAAAGGACAATGGGCAAAATTGTATGGAGCTTGTCCCTTTAGCGGCCACATCTGGAGTATTTATTTTCTAGTAGGTAATTATGTATATAATATGACTACAAAATATTGTTTCTGTAGCTTCCTTGGATAAAAAGTTATCATAGGTAAATTATATTTTAAAAAATATCAAATTAAATCATTTAAAGGAATTATTACCGTTTGTATCTTAAATACAATATTTTGTACACGTCCTGATGATGTTACATTGATATAATAATGAACTTAAGTATATTATAATGATATGATTAAGTTATTATATACGTAATATACAAATATAAGTAGTGATAGGTTAAATAAATGTAAAGGTTTATTAAATACGTTGATTTATTGAAATGAAAACATGTAAGTATACCAGATTACAATAATACATTAGTGTACTTAACTTGATAACTACAATAATAATTATTGAGCTTTAATCATCATCAATGATTATTTCATTTAAAAAATCAGCTGGCAAAAGAATTTCTTCCTCTTGGTTTCTCGCCCACCCTATATATCAAACTATACACATTATGTGGGCGTAGCAACCCAGAGTGCGCTTACCGCTAAGGCAACTGCAATAATAGATTTCCATGGCTTCTCTACCGTTTCTCTGTCTGTCTATCTTAATATATATAAATTACGTGTCACGTTGTTTGTCCGCTATGGACTTCTAAACTACTGAACCGATTTTGATCAAACTTCATAACCATCTGTAGTTTGGTCCAACTTAAAAGATAAGACAGTATTTGTTTTTAAACGGGCAAAAATTTTCTATTGTGAAGCAGACGAAGTTGCGCGGGACAGCTAGTAAGCATATAAGAATAATAACTTCTAGATCGCGCATGTCGAGATTGTGTTCGGCATCACAGAAGCTAAACATTTGTGACTGTAATGCCGTACTCAGTTAGGCCTGTACATTCGGGATCTCTGAATATTTCTATAATATATAGGCCTTGTCGCACATGCTCCTCTTAGCTGCGAGCTAACTTCACTTGATATGTGCCAAGTGCAAAAATAATTAAATCGTCCTCGGTCAGCGAAGAAAATCGCTTAAGTTAGGTTGGTTACTAGTAATACTATCAAAACTAGCCCGTCGACGATTTAAATTGTTGCCTAGGACATAATCTGCTAGGTTATTTGGTTGGTTCAATCGTTGGTTTATTATTGTTATAAATGTTTCTGCGTGTACACTATCACGTAATGGTTCTCTGCATGCGTTCAATAATGCAACGGCTATTTTAAAATCCTTCATCATGTGAGGCAAAGCACGATTAGAAAACTCTTACCGGAGTAACTTGAAATCACGTTTGAACCAATCATTTATGACTTCGACAATCCAGTGGCCCAACCTAGACTTATTAGCTTGCTCTGTCGTTAATTGGTCTTCGTTGCGATTTTGTGTTTTTGGCAAGTGCGCTTCATATCCACAGGCATATAAATCGTCGATTGCGTCGCGAAACCCACGGTCTAAGATGAACACATCCCCATGTCTAAAAAACCAATGGAACTTTCCACTTGCCTTTTTTGTCTTCAATCATATTTTTTAGGATTTGTGCATCCGACTCTGTGGCTGCATATGACCCAAAGGCATTTATTATGTTATACGTCAGTAAAATAAACAAAATGCAATGGTTTTTCGTATGTTTTGTCATAAAAAAATTGCAACATTAAAAATATATTATGATCATTCATTAAAATAGTATTAGGGTTACTTATGTCTTTTTTCCCACATGATATTTAATCGTACTCCTTGAACAATATTTGTTCAAAAAGCACTCACTTTTCAAATTATACTACTTTCATTGGTGGCCGCTGATGAGCTAGAAGCCCCATTGTCCTTTGTATGTATCAAACAATTATATTAGTCATTAATTATTTTTCATATGAAACGAAGAGACATTTAGACGATAAGTTTTAAAATACCTGATAAAGGTGAATTATTCTTAACGATAATATATGTTTTTTACAAATAATATTGTTACGAAAAATGATATGCGAGTAATGTTAAACTAAGCCACTGATCATTTGTATCCAGGATTATAGAAATCATTATTATTTACGATGCAATAACAATATCAATGTTGAGATGTAAATCGAAATTTTTTATTTTATTTTGTATCTAATATATTAATGAATAAAGATATTTGGTCCTGATAAGTATTTTATTTATTTTACTATGTCTTATAAATAACTCTTATAATAGAAGTTAGGATCATAATTAATTTTATTAAACGTAAATGATATTTCGTCTTGCAAAAACCACATAACTGTGTCCATAACTATTCATTATATCTATGATATTACCTGGGAAAGTTTCAAATTGCAAAAATGTGCTTTAAAATAGCTGGCGTGCCGACTACAGTAATGAATATCTACAAATAATCCAAAAATAGCGCCCCGGAGAATTCTTTGCTCCGTATGTCGTCATTTCCTATTTTCTACAGGGCTACCAGACTAAAATACAGCTTTCAAAAATCAATAATCATTATGTTTTTTTTAAACAAAATAAAAAAATTGGCGTTATAATTTTTGTTTTTGTAGAATAACTGGCAGAAAAATCCTACAATTGAAACTGATTAACAATATCAAACCAAATACTTATAGACCTGAGCAGAAATATTAATAATTTTAAAAAGTCTGACAACCATAAACCTAACTTACACTTTAAAAAACTGTGCAATTCTGAACGGTCTTTGTAAATGGTCGATTTTCCTGTTTGCTGTTCTCCATTTGCTGAGAGTGTATAATTTTGTTACAACCCGTGCTCTGTTCTAGTTCTTATTTTTTCTTATTATAAGTTATTATTATTTTTATTTAAGCGTTTAAAGTTTGATCCTCGATAATACAAATTCAATATTACTACATAAAACGACTTAGGTGGTACTTTTGCGTTTAGACGGGAGCCATCTTGCAATCTCTAATCAAAGGTCCTTGGCTCACAGTTTCGTTGTCTAGTTGAAAGTCAGTTTATTCCATCATAAAATAATCAAATGGCGTTAAAACGAATTAATAGGGTACGTATTGTTATTTGTATCCTTTATTTTGTTAAATTGAAGTCGTTATAAATGAAGTGTTGTAAAAATCGGTATCAGACTTCGTAGTGAATGTTTCGTCATTGTGAATACCTATTATCGAAATTTCTTCTGGATAATTCCGTGTGCGTGATGGTTTTATTGAAATAATTGGATGGATCGTCTTTTTTGTTTTATGGTGAACCTATTGTGAGGTAACGGTGTTTTACTGGTATAAGTAGGTGACAATTTTGTGCACACGGCGTACATAAAATGTCGGAATTATGTGCCAATTTTGAGGTTTTCTTGTCATGAAAGGCACCTGTGCTGTAAAAATGTGTTAAATTTGACCGTAGAGCTAAATTTTACTATAGAAACAACATTGATCCTCGGTCGATGGAGCTGTTTCGTACAATATGTTCAGTCCCCATTTATTTTTCGAGTGATGATGTGACATGTCCTAGTCGTGGTATTGTGTTTCCTATGTTGTTGTGTACACATGGTATTGTTTTATATTCAGGAATTACAAGATCTGGGCAGAGATCCACCAGCACAATGTTCTGCAGGCCCACACGGTGAAGATCGTAAGTACCTATTGATCTACTGCCTACTTATTTTTTGTGACTCATTGTGTTGTATAATAATAATACTGAGAAACATTGTCATGGAATCAGATCATTTGATTTTCGTAATTAGTATAGACTAACTGCATTATTTGGTTATTATAACAATATATTTTCAGTTATGATCTGAATTGTTTATATAAAAGAATTGTTGCAACTATCAGCGATATTTTTAGCATATAATATCATCCATATAAAGCACATAATGCTTTGTACTTTAATAAACACTTGAAAATAACTAATACTTATTTCAATCTTGTGTGCATCTTGTTAGCCATGACAGTTTTCTCTACTGTGGTGATTCTGTTTTTATGAAATATCAACTTATTATGAAATTCTAATTTAAATCTAATTCAACCCCACTCATAATGTCAATATTGCTGTTTCCTCATATCCATAGCATTTAATTTTGTACTATGACTCAATCATAAAGGTGAACTTTTAAGAGTTCACACTCATTGAATAGTTCAAATCTATAAGCCATTCAGTGCTGCAGTAAAAACTATGTTTTATGTATAACAAATAATGTCATAGATATATAAAAATAACTACCATTTGCCTTTGTGTTCATAGATAGAGTTATTTGCTACTGACATTCATGTCATTGACCTTGTTTTAGTCAGAAATGATTTTACTTTTTTCTAAGCTACAATTTTAGTATAAAACTGTTTCAGGTGTTTTTGCAATGTTTTACCTAATCGTATTTCTTTTTGTTTCCAGTTTTCCATTGGCAAGCCACAATTATGGGTCCAGTAAGTAATTTCATAATTGATTGTCTATTACCTTTAAATTTTATTGTGATAAGTGTTGTACAGGTATTACATTTCAGATGGCAATTTAAAATTTTGAAGAATACAATTATGGTTAATAATTACAATGTATATCTTTCTCTTTCACAGGTTGACAGTCCTTATCAAGGCGGAGTATTTTTCCTGACCATACATTTTCCAACAGATTACCCATTCAAACCACCAAAAGTTGCATTCACAACACGTATTTACCATCCCAACATAAACAGTAATGGTTCCATTTGTCTTGACATTCTGCGCTCACAATGGTCCCCAGCACTAACCATATCCAAAGGTAATTCATTGTTTTTCATTACATCATTTTTATTGTTCATAATTTGTAAAATATTTGTTGTTAGTAATAGCATGTTTTGAAGATGTAAATTTTATGTATAATATTTTGAATTTCAGTGTTGCTCTCAATCTGCTCACTCCTATGCGATCCAAACCCAGATGACCCATTGGTGCCAGAAATTGCTAGGATCTACAAAACGGACAGAGAAAAGTACAATGAACTAGCCCGCGAGTGGACGAGGAAGTATGCCATGTGATGAGTCAATTGTGACATCAGCAACACATACACACACACATCGCCACAGCCCGGGCTCGACTCCCCTCTCCCTCCCTCCTCCCTATTCCTGCTCCCTAATCCCTTAATGTCCTCATCAAACCTAAATTAACTGGAGATTGTAAAATAATGTTCATGGTCATTTTAGGATCTGCCTAATTTCTGTCGTATCTGGTAATTTTTGAATGCGAATTTATTGCATCTAAGTAACACGGTACCCATGTGCAAATATAGTTTCTGTTTTTATCTAATAAGAAACATTTTCTATAAGAGCAAAATTAATTTTTGTTTAACATTGATGTGTCAGTAGATGTCTTTACACTCCTTTAGTTGAAGTTAAAGATTAGTTAAATTTACATCAATTGAATTTATGTAATTCCTAAACTATTTGTACTTTAACTAGATCTAAATTGCATTGTGAAACTGTACAATAGCCATATGTTAGGAAATGGAGCGTTCCTTGCTAGCTTACAACTTACTTATTGTCCGGTTCACTTAGGAATTTTGTCGATGAAATGTAAGTAAAGCTCATAAGTGTTAAGAACATTTTGGGTAATGTAAGTAAGTGGTATCACAAAATGAGCTCGTTGACGGAGTGAGTGTTAATTTTTTTTACTAGAAAACAACTTTTTTTTAAGTTAGTAAATGTAGCGTGCTACAGACCAGACTGACATTGATTGAAGTGGTCAGTTTTCTTTCATCCACAATATTTTATAACAATGGAAAACGCTCCAATAGCTACAACATTCAGTATAAATTACAGTGTATCTCATAAGATGATAAGTTACGATTAATCTAGATTTTTTTCAATATGGCGATTTATATTATAATTTTATCTAATATATATTGTGGTTGTAAGGATACCTGCGTTGTGATTTCCACGAATGTCCTATCCATGATCCATCCTTGTTTCCTCTGAGTAACTGAACAAAACGTAATGTATGTAAACACGTGACGGTCACGGCACGAGTGGCTAAGCATGGGTGTGTAGACGTAACAGCTGCAGGCAAGAGGAAGCTTTTGTTCACTTGGTTTATCACTGGGAGATTCAAATTTAAAGCTTTTTCAAATTGTAATCAACCAACAACTTGTATTTTAGCTTCACTAAATTGTAAGAAACAATAAATTATTGTGTATGTAAATAACACCTTGAGCTTTATTTAGGCAACTTCCTGGTAAATACGTAAGCAGCTGTAAATATTCATTTTGAGTTTAATTAGCTGACATAGTTAGTTACTGGGTCACTGAGAATCTGCCAAATAATTGCTATGGAAAGAGATCATAATCTCAACTTCAAAGTAATTGTAATGACGTTTTCGTTTTGCTAACGATACGTGTCTATATGTTTATATAGAAAGTGGATTATCATTGTGTGTTGACGTTACGATGTAGCATACGAAAATAGTACCTACTCAAATGTTTCCAAATGATTTCATCAATATCTCACCTGTGTTAATCGCACTTTAATTGTTAAATAATAAAAATATTTTGAATTATCCTCGTAACGGTCATTTGTTAGGATATTACAACAATGATATCTAATGGGTTTTGCATATCTGAATCATCGTCTTTTACACACATACATAATTATGTACTAAATGTTTTGAAGATAAGGACGTCTGCACTGTGGCAAATAGATAAGAGTACATTTTTAGTTTCAACTGATTGTTCGCTATTTGTGAGATCAACGACCATAAAACTTTGGTTTCAATTTATAAAATGGTAAGTAAAAAGGTTTGACGCTCTTCTGACACCATTCGTAAGTATTAGGTAGGTAGATAAATAAATAGAAATAAAAAATGACACAATTCTAAGAATTTTAGTTAAATCCTAACATTAGATAAGTATCCCGGCAGAGCATGGCCTCTTCATCCGCCCTTATATTCACCAATGCATAAGACAGAGTATTCGTTACATATACGGTGTGAAATGAGCTGAGTAGGTACCCAATAAGGTATAGTAAGATGAGTAATATTATAGAAATATTAAAGTACGTATCTAAATCAATGTAGACGACTCGTTCCCTAAGCTGTGCAATGCTTCAATGCAATTTGAATCTGTTTATTTTACAAATCCTTCATACTTACTCTCATATCCCTGAAGAGGTTGGCATAGGTATGGTAGGTACACTTACATACGTTTCGCCAGTTGCGTATGTTTATATGGCAAACTAACCATGTGTCTGCTATCCAAGAATTCCTAACAGGAAAAATCCATGGCACTGTCACATCCGAGACCTAACAACCGGGCGCAAACTTATGCGAAAAGACTAACCAGGTGGTGGTGATCAATACTAAAACATTAAAATGGGATTGATTTGCAGTTTTAAAGATCTGGGCCTGATTTATTGAGCAGACCTATTATAGTTATGTTTTATGCTAGCACATAAAATTAATTATATTGATTTTAATAACTATGCTAATGTAAAACATATATAAATAGGTACAGAAATAAATATAGTGTAGTCTTTCAGCTTATATGGCGTTTAATACATTATCAAAATATCGAATTGGGGACTAAGCTATTACTCGTGACGTCACTAGCATTTTTTGTAGCCTATGGGACTCAGGCTTCAAGCTGTCTCCATACTATATTTCCAGATTCGTTTTTGATTTAGCTGTGTAAACGTAACAAACATCACCAATAAAATTAGAACTCAAACATGCCACTCCTATTTAATTTGAAAACCAACCCTAACTTTGAAATTAATTGGTGATGTTTGAATTCGAATTAGCGATCTGACTCATTTGCCCAATTTGATTATCGGTTGTCAATATCATGTTCTGCATTATTGGCTTCTTTTTATCTTTGTCAGTTTGCTTATAAACAACACAAAGGAAAATAAAATTCATCATATATAATTTATAAAGTACCTACATATAGTGATAGGTCATCTATTGCAAAAGATGGGATGTGCAGGGGTTTAAGCTGGCCAAAATTTAAAAAAGTTTTGGAGTATATAAGGAAGTTAAAGAATATATCTAAAACCTTTACAAGATACTCTTTATTACAAAATGTTATCAGAAAAATAATGGAGGTACATAATTTACAAAGGCACATAATCAATAAAGTATCATTTACACTTAGATCACTACAGATTATAATTCAGTCGTTTCCATATTTTTAGCGTTTTTCATTTGTTCTAACTGTTGGTAGAAGTCGTATTTGGCTTGATTTGTTTGGGGTTCAGTTTCAGTCGACTCTATTGAAGGGAAAGCTCCTGTGGTTATGAAGTAGGGTTTTTCGTTTGACAAGTCTTGGTCTACGGCGTTTTCGTCGAGTGAGTCTCGTTCTGAGCGGCTGAGTTGGTCCTCCGATTTGTACCAGTCATTTTCGTAGGCGTGTAGCCAAATTGGATTGGATCCCTTTGTACTATGTTTGTTTGTATTTGGAACTCGACCGCCAGAGCTACGGATGGTCATGTCAGACTCGCCGGGTGTGGGTGACGCTGTATAAATAAATAAAGGAACATTTTAGTTTCAAGAATTTAATGTCGATGAATTTCGAAAAATGGTAATCCTTTTTGTACGTCTGTTATTCTAGATCCATATTGATTCTACATGTTTCATTCAAGTGAAATAAAATATGTATGTGCGATATCGACGTTATCCCTGGAATTAAAATTTTAGATCAGCTGTGCCGGAACCGTTGGCGAAATTTCGAACATAAAGTAGGTTTTCCAGTATGTATGTGCATTCATCACGCCTATATATATATGTACAAAGGGATAGGCATATGTGTATTAGGTACACCAAAATTTCAAGCAATTATTTTTGTAATCATGTATTAGGGCTAGTCTACTGTCTTCTACTGGGTACAGTTCTAGACTCTGTCCTGCTAATGAGAATTTCTTAACACAAAGACCCCAAAAACACTGCTTGATCCGGGAATCGAACCCGAGACCTCGTGCAGAACAGTCGCATTCAATACCGCTGCGTCACTGAGGCACTCACTATATGAATGTTAGTATGTATGTAACTAGTTTACTATTTACGTATTTATAAGTTATAAAATCTTACAATAAGCAGTTGCGGTGGCCGCTTTAAGTCTCCGCACGTAGTCTGCTCGTTGAGACAGACACATCATTACGGTAAGAACGAGTAGGACAGACAGGAACAGAGAGGTCCATACGAGCCAGAATACTGTCTGGTTTGAGGATAACGTCTCCGCTGTTAGAGGCTGGTATTCCGCTGGTTGCGTGTCTAAGACATTAAATTCCTGAAATGATATATAGTTATTAATGTGAAGTTTAAATAAAGGTAGTTTTATATTTAAATGATCAGGTATTTTATCCCCTTTATTCTTCTGCAGCCTCGTATCAGTATACTTCTAGAAGTTAGAGGTGTAAATAAAAATGATTATAGTAGTGGTTTCTAAAACATAATATTAATATAGCAAGGTAATGTTATTATTATAGCATTTAGGTATGTGCGCATCTATTGCCTGAGCGTCAAGTACCTAGAGGTAGGTACGACATACACATTTCGTCAGCAATATTTTTTAGGTTCCCCATAATATGGGATGAGATTATTGATCTCTACTGGGTATACTGCTAAATACTGAGAATTATCTGACAGAAAAAACAATAACTCTTAGCGCGAATTGGGAATCGTATTACAGACGTCACGTAGGTAGGTATAGGCAAAAGCTTAAACTTGTGCGTCAGAATCACAGAGACAAAGGCCATAATAAATATATCGAATTTTAGTAAATGAGAAGCCGCAGCACCCTTATGGTTGAGGTATCCAGCTTGCGATCAAGAGGTAGCTTTGATCCACACCCATTTATACTATGGATGTGAACCCGCTCCTAACAAAAAAGTTTAGCTTAACTGTAGTAAGTAATAGGAATACTAATTATTCGTAACCCATATTGCAAGTAATCTTTAAAAAACACAATTGATGACTAACGAATGCTTCACAATAACTATATGAAACACTAGTTTCTGACCGTGGCTTTATCCTCGTGAATACCAAGGGAGCGCATATCCGAATAAAAAGTATTCTATCTAGGACAAGATGTGTCATCCAAAATTTTTCAGCGCTTTACACGTAATTGAATAGGTAATAAATATCCAAATTACGAAACATCTTCACAAACTTTCACATCTTTATTTACAAAAATTTTGCATCCGTAAGCTTGGGTCCGTATAATTCGGAAAGTAGTCCATGAATTGACTTCACATTTTTACAAAAAAATGCATTCAAGTTGCTATATATGAGGATTTTTGTATACTTTTCATCCGAAAGTTCCCACGGGATAATCAATAATATTAGACCGAACCACAGGGAAACGTGGTCGGGTTTAGCTATTTCAATTATAATATTTATAGGACATTCAGGCAAGAAAACGTGCTCAATTACCTTGAAAAGGTCATCCAGCTGTTCAATATTCTTATCGACCAATTTCAACACCTGTTCGACTTCCAACACTGAATGATCCTGTCCATTCACTAGATGGAGATACAAGTCAGTCTTCGTATTGTCCACTGAGCCATCTTTATTTTCATGTACCCTCAGATCGTCAACATTTACAACTGAATCTGTCACTTGGGCGAGCTGTTCCCGGAACGTAGGTATTTTGTCGCGGATTTCTGACGGATGTGAGCGTAGTACAAATCGTACGCGTTGGTCTTCTCGGAGTAGGTATATGAAGACGTGTGCCTCATCCAATAGCCCGCCTGTGTCGTTTGCTAGAACCTGGAATTATAGAAGCTATTTTAATACATATATCTTCATAAAGAATAAGAGATATGATAGGATTGCAGTAACTGCAAATCTAGAGTCGCCTCTCTATTCTTTCGGGAAACAGGCGTGAGTCTACGTATGTATGTATGCTTATGTACTATCGACTTGAGCGACGGATGACCACTCCTAAGGTTAAAATCGCATAGCAGGCCAACACTTGGTACCCGTACCCGTGACTCGCCCCTTTTTTTTGTTTGAGTTTTTTTACACTTTACATTTGTTTACTGATTCTAAGGCGATACAAACTCAACTGGTCAATATGTGCAAGCAAAAATTTTTCTGAAATGGTCAACCGTCGCTCAAGTCGATAGTAGATAAGCCTGTTTAACCGTAAAGAAATAAGGCATAGATATTACACCTATATTTTGCCAGTTATGTTTATAGGTTTAACGTCATAGCGAGCGAGCTTATAGCCGTCCACTTAGCTCGTTTTACTTAGTGCTGCTTTTGAGGATTACCTAAAGAAAAATCTAATAACATTATGCGCAGCTTGGTAATCGATCTCGAGGTCTTATGAATGCATGCAAACCTAAGCGCGATAAACGAGATAGTCAAAAAATAGTTAAGGATACATTTAGTGTCAAAGGGGATGATTTGTGAAGTCCCACACGACAAAGAGCTGTTTATGTTAGTTATTTGTATAACAGACACAAAGAATATTTCGATTCTGCATTAGAATCTCAATTTATCTATGTTATTTTAGCAACCGCGACTATACTGCGATAGTTCTATACTGCGCTAATACTGGCACATAAATCTACCCTCGTGTCATAATCCGTAAAAAGGCTACTTATAACTTTGGAGAGAGATGCGGCATGAAAGTGGATATAGTTACAAGAATAGAAAAGGGTATGTTAAGCTGGTTTGGACATGTAGAAAGAATGGACGAGGAAAGACTGACTAAGAAAGTTTATAAGGCTAGTGTGAATGGAACAGTCGCAAGAGGAAAACCTAGGCGAACGTTTCTCGACCAGGTCGGAGGCGTTCTGGACAAAGGCCAGGTTAAGAGCTCCTTGAACCGACGGGCGTGTATGAGGAATGTGATGAAAGTGAATGAAGCCAGAGAAGTGTGTCAGGATCGTAGCAAATGGAAATCCGTAGTCTCTGCCTACCCCTCTGGGAAACAGGCGTGAATCTATGTATGTATGTATAACTTTGGAACTCAATAAACGTTTCTCGAGTTTTAAATATTTTCTAATGGTTTTTACCACTCCTTATTAAATATGAGAGAATGTAAGATATGTTTTATAATAGCATCGTGTGATAGTTTTCTAAGCACATTTTTTGCTGCGACATTAAACGTCCATGAGAGTGTGCCACTTATGAGTCATTTCAAATCTAACTTTCATGATAGATATGAAGTAGTGTTTGTTTGCTTCAAAATTTTATGATTTATTTATTATGCAGGGATAGATTGAAAGAATTGTCACACTGACAAGAGGTTTGTGCCAGAAATGTGACTGTTTTTAATAGGGCATATAAGGTCCTATTTATTTCGGGATCCGTTTTCCGAACCTTTAAAAGTATATGAGCGAAATTGATAAAACCCAAAAATAAACGACGAGAAACAATGGTAATATTGAATGCTAACTATTGTTATGAATGCGAATATGAGTTTGTTATGCCTTCACGCCTCTACTACTCGATTAATCGTGAGATTTGGCATAGACGTTATCATGCGTACCTACAGAAAAGGATATACGAGGGTGCGTTTTTAAGTTCGCGGAATGGAGGGTATGGAAGGTGGTGGGGGTGCTTGTTTAGTCACTAACGTGTTTAGCAACTAATAATTAGTATATATACCGAGTATTATCATAATGAGGTCATTAGTCTTTGAACTATCGTCCCTCAAGCAACTCAATCTGGAAGAAATTGTGAAGTATGGAGAAAATCGAGTTCCGCGCCGTTATAAAGTTCCTTACCAAGCAAGGAAAAAATGTTCAAACCATTTTGGAAGAGATGTCATCTGTATACGGGGACTCTTGTCCAGGAAAAACCATGGTATACAAGTGGCACAACCTCTTTAAGCAAGGCAGGGAATCAATTGAAGACGATTCCCGGCCTGGGCGGTCTGTTGAGGTCACCACTCCAGATCTTATCGAAAAAATCGAAAAATTAATATTGGAGGATGCACGTTTGAAGAAAATACAAATCGCAGAGATGGTTGGAGTATCTGAAACGACCATTTTCAAGGTTCTCCATGATCATCTCGGCATGACAAAAGTCAGTGCAAGATGGGTGCCTAGAATGCTCACACCGCCTCAAAAACAGAAGCGCGTCGAGTGTTCGCGTGCGTTTTTGAGCCAGTGTAATGAAGACAAGGATGGTTTTTTGGAGCGAATTGTTACTAGGGATGAAACTTGGGTTCATCACTATGAACCTGAGTCTAAACAAGATTCCATGCAGTGGCATAAAAAGGGTACACCACCGCCTAAGAAATTCAAGGTGTCGCAATCGGCGGGAAAGCTCATGGCGACAGTTTTTTGGGACACAGAAGGAATTTTGTTGGTTGATTACAAAGAAAAAGGTGTTTCCATAACCGGAGAACACTACGCTTCAATTTTAGAGCAGTTAAAAGAGGCAATCAGAGAAAAAAGAAGAGGAAAATTGACCAAAGGTGTCCTGCTCTTGCACGACAATGCTCCTGTTCACAAGAGTCGAGTTGCGTTGGCTGCTTTGCACAAGGTGGGCTTCGATATCATTGATCACCCACCTTATAGCCCAGACTTGGCTCCCAGCGACTATTATCTCTTTCCAAATCTGAAAAAAGAGCTTCGAGGAAAGAAATTTTCAACCGATGAAGAAGTGAAGGATGCAGTTTCGGCGTATTTTTCAGAGAAAGACAAAACATTTTTTTATGAAGGTATTCATAAGTTAATTCATAGATCTGAGAAATGTATTAGGGTTTCAGGTGAATATATTGAAAAGGAAAAATAATTTTGTAATATTATTTCATCCCCTTCTATTCCATTCCGTGAACTTAAAAACGCACCCTCGTAGGTTACCTTTCCGCCAGATAAACTACTGTTCCGGAACGAAGTGGCGGACAAAATCTACTTAGTTATTTATATTTTTGCTTATTTAAATGATCCGAATCTATCATAAAATTGTAAATGAGGTGCTTTACCAACGTCTCTAAGGCATTGTCTTTGTATGCTCACCAATGAGACCTATTACAGAGTATGTAGCTTTGTCTCGATCATGCGTATGCAGTGATAATGCCAAGAGATTGTGGTAAGGCCCCAGTTATAAAGGATACCATACGAGTGCAATGGCATAAGCTTAATACTACTGAGCATTAGGCTAGCGTGGTGAATTAAGGCCGATGATATGGCCTAACTCTTCTTATACTGAGAAAACGTACAGACGTGGGCACAGGCCCAGCACTAGGACAGTTTACATGCAGGACTGATGATATTGAAATTAAACTACTATATACGGATTTTACGCGTTGGTTATTTGAAACTCTATTACATAATTTAGAAACTGTTACACTACTACTATTAAACTTTACTAATTTTAACCTAATTTAATTATTAAAACTATTTACCTATATGTAAGTTTACAGTTTCCCCGATGTTTCGGTTGCTTTTCAGCAGCCATGGTCACGGGGAGACTAATATATAATTAATAGTAGTAGTGTTATTAGGACTGATGATATATATTATTTCGATAGCTAACTGCATTACGAAAGTGGCATGGTTCACTTTGACGACCTCAAAAACACTTATTCACGGCTTATGAGACGTGTGAATAGGTAAGTGTTTCTATTTATTATTCATGATTAAAGGAGGACGAAAACATTTGCACTGACTTTAATATTTTCGTTGTTTTTTTACATCGTTTTGTCGGCGTTTTGTCTATTACAGTCGAAGTGCAAGTACCAACCAATATTCGGGCTTCTTATATGGTGTCTGATGTAGCGAGGTGCTTACTCACGCACGACGCAAGATGTAGGATATGCATTCGGATAATACTAAATAAGTGTGTGCATGCAGCGACTTGACCATACAAACATTGATTTGGACACTACGTGATAGCCTACGTCACATGGTATCCAATTGGACATTTCAAATATGATTCGAATGCAAATATGATTCGAAAGCAATTTCGCGCACCATTAGTTCACGCACGAGTTACGGCAATCGTGGAAAACTTAGTATTCAATTCCAAGTTAGCCTGAAAAGCAATCTTCTTAATGCAATTGGGAATAATAAAACGAGGATGATGAATTCTTACCTTGAAATCAAAATATCCTTTCATTCCTTTCTGCGGATCAAAGTTCAAGGAAACTGCTCCAGTTTCAACGTTGACTAGAAACGGAGACACGGCCAGGTTTTCTAGTCCTTCTGTCAAAGTCTCCTTTACGTCTCCGATAAGATAGTAACTTATTCTAGCATTTTCATCTTCATCCAAATCTATAGCCTAAAAAAACATGGACTTTGACATTTGAACCATCGAACACAAAGAATACGTAAATTCGAATGACCTATTTGTGAATCACACATTATTTGTCTTGTGTGGGTATCGAACCCATTACAGTCGAAGCATAAGCAGCAGCAAGGTTGCCATATTAGCCAGTGGCTATTCGAGTAATCGAAATTGAAATAAACAATGAAATTCATTTATACTGGCGACTTTTATAGTCACACCGCAAAAGTCAACAAGCGTAACTGCAGTGCCGCATATATGTATAATCATATACATGTACCTACTCAACGCAAATCTCACGATAAGGCAACAAAAAGTGCTTAGAACGCGTGACTCACTTCATAACGCAGCCATACAAACTAAGAAAAGTATGTTATTCAATGCTATTGTTTAATATTTATTATGTGGTTAAATAGGATGGAAAACTTGATAAGATTTCACTAAAAGATCATATCGATCATCATCTTTGAACAGCGCAAAGGTTAAGTTGTTACCTCAATGAATACGACACTTGGTTAGCAGTCGTTGGGTGACCTTGTTTAAATGTTTAGGAGTTCCCCTACGGCTGTCATATAGGTACTTAATGCGTAATATTGTGTTGATATAGAAAAAGAAATTGATTCGCCCGAAGGAATATAACATTCTGAGTTACAAACGTCAGATGATGTTAGCTATACTGAACAACGATATACAGCTAGGTATATGTGGAAATCGACCGATTTGATTTAATGTGCACTTAGTGAAACGTTTTTCACTAAGTGCAATAAGTATACAATTTTAATTCAATTATTGTATCAACAGTCAACTTGAAACACTAAATATAATTAATCTATACAAATAAATAAAATTGAAGTGTCTGTTTGTAATGTCAAAATAACAGCTTTTTATCTAATGCATATGAAAGTATATAAGGTACCTATACGAAAACATCTATTTTAAAAAATGTTGTCTGTCTATCTGTCTGTTTGATCCGGGTAATCTCCGAAACGGCTGAACCGATTTTGACGGGACTTTCACTGGCAGATAGCTGATGTTATAAGGAGTAACATAGGTTACTTTGATTTTAGAAAAAAAAAATAGGTTTCCGCGCAGACAAACACTTTTTAGTTAAAATCTACGCGGACGAAGTCGCAGGTAACAGCTAGTTCAATTAATATAATTAGATGGAATCTTCGGCAGAAAATAAAATACCGACAACATGAGTTAATGATACTTATAGAACAGTATCGTAACGAAATTGCTCGATAAGCATTTTTACTCTTGGCAGATGGCAGTAACCTCTCTGCTGGCAAGCAGGAACCACCGCTCATGGACATAGCTATGTTCCCTCGAAACTACGGAGTCGCAATCACTACCACTGCGCCACACAAGCATTAATTTATTTCTTTAAACAAATTAGGACAAAGAAGCTGTTCTAAAGACATTAAATATACCTTAACATGCATAAACTCAATTCCGAAATCGGCCTCCGTTGTGATTCCTCCAGTGAATATCTTGCTAACAAACTTGGGTGCGTTGTCATTTACATCGTTCACTGCAACGTGCACTTTCAAAGTACTAATATAGTCCATCTCTTCTTGATACTTAGGCACTGTTATGCAGTCTTCCGAGGCAAGTATTGTGAGGGTATATGCAGATTTCTGTTCCCGGTCTAAAGGCTTTAGAGTTGTCAGTCTAAAAATAGTTACAATCGATAAATTATAATTGTATTAGTTTACATGTTTATAGGCTTTCGTCGCTGCCGACACGGAATCGATTATTATTTAGTATCGAGTTGAGGCTAGTAGTGGAAGTAAATTTGATGCATAAGCTCGAAAAGAACGTCGCTAAGATTTTGATTAAGCATGCACATACATACAAACATTCATAGATTCACGCCTGTTTAATAATTTATTTATTTATTTTTAATTTATTGACGAGCATAATATAACATACACGATTCGGACGTTAATTAAAACATCTTCTATAACTCGATCAGCTACAGCCAAATTAAATATACATTAATGAGTCACGAAATCATGATTTGTTATTCGATTAGTAAATCAATACTGAACTTGACATTCGAATATGGGTTCGTACAGTTTTCAAATCATTTGTAGAAGTTGTTTAATCATGCATTTATAAATTCTAATTTTGAGAATTTTTCACATTATTTACAAAAAATATCATATCTGATAGGCTGTAGATCGTATCACCGCAATACGGAAATTTGAAATGTATCTATTAAAAGACATACCTATGCGTACTCCTTTGCAGCTCAAACATGTTGTCTCCATCGCCATCCACGATATAATAGCAAACAGGTAATATTGGCTCATCACCTCTGTCAATTTCATCCCTTTCAATCACACTGGGCAAATATACGCCATTATTATGAGCATTCTCAGTAAAGTTGATATATATGTGCTTGTTTGGGAACCGTGGGCGATAGTTGTCCACATTTTGGACGTATATAGTTAGGTCCAAGTCTGAACTTAAAGGCGTGGGCAAACCAAGGTCATATGCTTCTATTCTTAGCTGGAAAATACATTAATAAAATATGAGGTTGCTAAGGAAATGTCAATTAAATAGAGTAGTTTGAAAAGCTGAAGGTAATTACGAGTATTGATTTTAACAATAGCGTGCGTATGTCGTGGTATTTGTATTATGTACTCTTCTTTGAATATAATTTGCCTTGAAGTATTAGGTTTTAGAGAAATTATCAATCGTAAAATTATAACTCGTATTCATAACGATTTGGGTAGAAAAACATTTGATGTTGTTTGTTTACAACTAAAGTCGTTTTGACTTTAAGAGAATAAGAGTTATTTTTACAGCCGCATTGGCAAGCAAATATAGATCTTGTCCAAAGGTAAGCGTCAACTGTAGCCTATGGAATTTTCCAACGACTGTCACAACGGGTGTCACTAAAAATCCATCCAGCAAAGCCTCCCAAAAAGTCGTCGCTGTGCTGGTAGCTCAAAATGCAAAGATTGTTGGTTTTCCGCTGACCGTCCCGTCGTTTGGGTTGCTAGGCCACAATTTTTGTATGGTCGAGATCTTTCCTAAAACGCTAGTTTAAGCGTTTTTCCAGATTTAAGTAAGTACTCTACAGTGGCCTATTTTCTTGAACAACATGCATTCCTTTTTTTACTTCAGAAGTAATATGTCACGTTTACGGATTAAGTCGTTATGGCTGGTTGGCCTCATACTATGCGGCCAACCAATAAGGGGTTGCGGTTGAGATTTGGAAAGGTGGCCATTTATAATGGTAGTATCCTGTTGAGTTGATATTTTAGCCTTAGTGTGGCTGATCATTTAAGAAGTTACGATATCAGTCTGTTTTGCCACGGTTCGATTAACAATAGCACAACCTAATCTTGACCCAGTATTGGGCAATATGCAATCTAACTACAGATTACTAACTACGATTACATAAAGTTAGTAATCATAATAACAAATTACATGAAATAATCGTAAAAAGTAGTTAAACATTTCGATTACTCACTACTAATTGTAGTTGCAATCACGATTACGAGATTACTTTTTATAACTACACACTTAATAAAATGTTAATTATTAAAAAAAAGCATACACGCGCGCAAGTCGAAATACAATACCCCTTTACCCTCTTCGGCTCCAGTGGAAAGACTGTTTTCATATGCAACTATGATAAAACATCCTAAAGCTGTCGGATGAAATGTTTGAAAAACGTGTAGTACTAAAGGCTAATTTGAATGATTAGCCCAATCGACATTTTTTAAAATTTCATTTGTACATATTTTGAATTAAGTTGATGTTTGCTGAGTAAAGTTGATTTTTTGATCACATGTCAATCAACGCAATAATAATAATAACTATCTACGACTTCAAATCTTGTATTCAATTGTTTATGAAAATAAACATGTGTGAAATAAACTGTTTTTTTTTCTTTTAAACAGCCTGATTCAGTATTTTAAATTAAATTTTAGAGCCAGATTCAGTTTTGATAAACCGATAAATACAACACATTACATGTTTATTTAATTGCAAAACATATGTTCTTAAAACTCAAATAATCAGTAATTATAACTACTAGATTGCAGCAATCAAATTAATAATTACTTTATGTAGTTTGATTACTGTAGTTAAGTTACATGTAATCATAACTACATGTAGTTAACTACGCCTTACACTGCCCAAAAAAATCTTGAAGATTGAAGTACAAAAAGGGAGAGAGAGAGAGAGATAAATTGCTTCATGATATTTAATTGTGTATTTTCACTGTTTTATGACTTATCCATCTGAAGTATCTCTCACTATTGCACAATGGCGTATACGAAGAAGGGTGCGCCTTTGTCCCGCCGCACGCGGTAGCGCACGGCGTCGTTCACTTAGCACCGTTAGTAGCGAGTGCTGTCCGCACCTGATACGTAGGCTGCTTGTCCCTGTCGAGTGCCTGCGAGGTCCGCAGCGCGTCGCTGGTGGCGTGCACGGAGAAGGCGCGCCCTTGTCCTACCGCACACGGTATCGCTCGGCGCCGTTCACTTAGCACTGTTAGTAGCTAGTGCTGTTTAGTACCTGGTACGTAGTCTGCTTGTCCCTGTCGAGTGCCTGTGAGGTCCTCAGCGCGCCGCTGGTGGCGTGCACGGAGAAGGCGCGCCACGCGCCGCCCGCGTCCTGCCGCACGCGGTAGCGCACGGCGCCGTTTGGTCCTATGTCCGCGTCTATCGCTCGCACTTCCACTACTGTCGTGCCTATTGTAGCATTCTAAAAACCATGTTGGTACATTAAAGGTCAAACTCAGCTATCAGTAATATCAAATCTAATGGCAAATGCAGGTGCATTTGCCATTAGATCAATAGGGTCGACCACCTGGTCGTCTCAATACAACGCGCGGCACTGGCATATTCACATGTACACATATACATGTAATTACAGTCATATCACAGGTGTGGTCATATTTTAAAGCCATTGTGAATACAGTTAAAATATAAAGATTAGGTATAGTTCTGAAAATGATAATATTGATAAAAAAGGTGCTATTCAATATTGCTAACAATTGTAAGTCGTACTAAATTTCTACACGTATGTACAAAGGTACGTGGCAAATCTATGACAGCACGCAAGTTAATCAATAAGACCACATGTTGGTAGATGAGGAAGGCCTATCTGACATTCAGGGTGTGAGATCATTTCGAGGAGCAAACTGAGACACCGGTCACTATTTTGGACCGGCAATCATTAATAAAACAATTTTAATAAGTAGCACAAAAAACTAATAGGAAGAAGAAAAATAAGCCCAGTGAACTTGTAGATCCAGGTATAGCGATGGCATATACAATGGTTTGGGTGATAAATTATAAATACAACAAGTTGTAAGTGATGTTAATTAAGAATAGTCCAACATCAAATCAGAGATATTAACAGCAGCCAAAGATATAAATGTAATAAGACAAAAGTTAAGAAATAAGGAATGATTTAATATGAACAATGGCAAATGGCGCTAGCGACAATACATGAACCACAACTCTAACATCTATTTCTGAAGACGCAAATGCCGAAGCTATTAAAGCAAAGAGGGACAGCTACCGAAAGTTAACAAAGAAAAATGTAGAAACATGTTGAAGGGTCTGTAACGGTATCTGCAGATTAAAGAACCCACGCAGTATCTGGATAATTTAAGTAACAAGCAAATTGCCACGAGGCGTTAAAGTAACGTTAAAGCACTACAATTCAATGGATGCCATATAGAACTAATATTCTAAGACCTTTATCTTGGGTTCTGGAAGGAAGGTGATCCTATTAATTTTAGGTCAATTTCAATATATTTAATAAAGTCTCTGATAAAATCACACTCAAAGTAGCTTTACTAAAACAATTTTACTCAAGCGCTCATAAAATGTTTCAGATATATTTTGTGCATTCAACTGCATATATCATGATATGCTCATACAAAACTTAAGCATTACGTTGTTCAGAGTAATGCACTCGCAGTTATGTCATCATATCTAAATAAAAGGATTCAATGCGTACAGATAAATGACTCGAAAATAAATTGCTTACCTGTACAGTCAGGGGTGCCGCAAGGTTCAATTTTAGGCCCAATTTTATTTCAAATTTATAAAGACGATTATCATATAATTTATATTAGTGGCGTTGTTCTGTTTGCTGACGAAAATTTATATACATAGAAGATACCACCAAAAATCCAAATGTTCTAAATTTTACAGTGCCTAATGTAAGACATCTAACATAGTTTTATAGACGTTAACGTAAAAGTAGTTCTTATTAAGCCGCTATTTTATTAAGCCTTAAAATGTGACCACACCAAACGTGTTGCACTTTGTATACGTTTGAATATACCGATTTCAGATCAAGTCCGCCGAATGTCAGATATAGCATTTCACTTGCCTCGCATAATATTATGTACAATGATATTATGTGCTAAGATGCATAAGAGGCACAAGTTGAAGCTTGACTTTATAATATTCATAAAAAGTCAAATCTGTTAACATATTGTTGTCTTTTACGAGTATACTGTGTCTATTTCATTTAAGTGCTTTATAGACACTTGGGATCATATCGAGCAGTAATAATTTTTTATTTCTTTCTATTCCAATCCAAGACAATACTTGAAATAATTTCTGTATCGCGGGTGACTTTACAAACATTCAAACAATGGACACAAAGAACATCCAGATCAGGAACAACCATTTGTGGATCAAATAAATTTTTGTCCCGTGTGGGATACGGACCCACAAGACTCGGCGCAGTTGCAGTGGCGAGGTGACCACTTAAGCTTCGCCATCCAGGCAGTCAAGTCAGGTAACATACATTAATTTGCCTTTCGATTCACCTAAATGTTACCTGGGTGTAATATAACCTGGGTGCCTAGTGAGAGTTGTTTTTACATTAACGCGATCGACACGTTTATGACGTTCGGCGCTCTGATTGGCCCGCTCGAAGCTCCTAACCAATCAGAGAGTCAAACGCAGTAAACGTTTCGATCGCGTAACGTAAAAAGAACTCGCCCTAGGCATCCTGGTAAATCCATCAACGCACTCTAATTAGCGAATCACTTTTTGCGACATGCAAGTTCATTATTAAGTTTATGTTGACCTTTCTTAAACCTCCCTAGAATAATTGGTGTTCAGCCGGAATATTGTATATTTATAGAGTTAGGGTAGCACTACGTCGTTTTTCTTGCTCAGTTAAGACTAATTAACAGCTGTTAATAAGATTCACACATAAAAGTAAGGTGCCTTCATTACATCGGTATTATATATATTTCTGTGACCAACTGCAAACATCATGTCGCATCAGGAACCCTGATATTGCTACACAAGCGTAAGTTTCGTCATATTTTTCGCTTTGCTCTTACCTCGGGCACTTTGATGGTGACGTTCTGCGGTGGGTGCACGAATACGGGCGCGTGATCATTGTAGTCAGTAACACACACGCGCAACTCGCCGCGCGCGGCGTTAGGAGCGAGTCCAAGGTCACGCGCCTCTACCACCAGCGAGTAATTGCCGAAGCGGTCCTTCAGCGACTGGCGTGCGAACAGACGGCCCGTGTTCGCGTCATCACCCACTTGCTCGAACCTGAACAGATCTGTTCAAAAATGTCTTCTTGAATACATAAATAGTACATCTGATGACAGTATTCTAACGCCTGTATCCCCAGAAGGGTTGATTGAGGTGTATTAACATCCTCATTTAGCCAGCTATGATTTAAACAACACATTATAGAACCAGCCTATTGCCGGGTACAGTGCAACAGCGTGCTGCTCTTGAAATTTTTGACAGAAAGTCTAAAAATGTCATTGCCCAAGCCGGCAGTCGTACGTTTTTTTTCTTTTTTTTTATATTGCTCGTCAAAATGACCACACTCCACCTGATGGTAAGCACTCGTGTGGTCTAAGAGCAGTGGCCTCCACACCGCCCCCACAGTAGCCGAGGCGATGTTTAGGTCTCTACTTTGACGGCCTGAGAAGATGCTTTTTCACGCCCCGCTTAAAGGACACAGGATTAAAGGAAGAAGGAAACACGTGCCTTGGCAGAGAATTCCATGCATTGGTCGTTCGGCAGAGGTATGAGGACCCAAAATTTTTGGTACGCGCTCTAATCGACTCTACCGTGTAAGGAGCCCAGCACACGTTGTTCTGGATAGGAAAGGGGAGGGCGGGATAAGGTGGAATAACTCTTCTGAGCACTCCCCGTGGTATATTCTGTAGGAACACGCCAATGAGGCAATGTCCCTACGGAGTTGCAGAGGTTTCAGTGAGACGCACAGCAGTTGTATACAACACTGCCTGAGCTGACAATCATATCCGAGACGTACAGCAGTTGATTACCGTTGTGCCACAGAGGTCCTTAAATGTAAGATTAAAATTGCATGCACATTTCAGCCAAGTATCCGGCTTAATCTAGAAATGTCAAATATGATTTAACTACGAAGAGAGGTTAAACTTGAGTTCGTGGTTGGTCTTCTGAATATCTGAGGTATTCTTGATATTCAGCAATAATCTTCTTCAATATACCCTACTACTTAGGACCTAAAATAGCACGCAATATTGTAACAAAAGTCTATATACGTATATATCTCACCATGTCCTTTCCCTCCAACTAAATGGAACTGCACTCTTCCATTAGGCGCGCTATTGTCATCGGCATCGGTGGCCGATACAGACACGATCGGCTCGCGGTAATTATGGAACTCGGTGATAGTCGTGCATTCCGACGGTATGTGCAGGATTGGAGGGTTGTCGTTCACGTCTTCGATGTGTACACTGGAATAAAGGCTTAGGTTACTTTTTTTTTAAACACGCTATTTTAACACAGTTTTTCTTAAAATTATTCTAAGATTATTCGTTATATTCACGAGTTATCGGTTGTGGAACCTTCGAGAAGTCCTACTTATTGCTTCCCTACAAGCAATGAGTTATTCTACGATAACTCATTATATTCGCAACTCATCGCTTGTGGAAACTTTGAGCCTTCCAACTCATTGTTACCCACCCTACAAGCAATGAATTATTCTACGATAATTAATTATTTTTGCAACTCATTGATCTTGGAAACTCTGAGTAGTCCAACTCATAGCTTGTAGAACTTTACGAAGTCCAACCTATTGCCACAGAATATAAAACAGTACTCTATTGCTTGAGGGGACTTTGCATCGTCCAGCTCTCTGCCATCGCCACACTGCAACTCGCTCGTCATTGGAGACACTACGCCATAGATCTCGAGCACATTGTGAGAGACTCATGATATAAGGCAAAAAAGTAAGAAGAAGAATTATATTGGCTTGGTATAGTCGAATCAATGTTCTTAAGAAATTGTCAAAAGAATCTCTCAGAATCCATTATACACAAAAGTGTCGACAACTCATAGAAGATACATATACAGATCGCGCAATCTACGATGGCCGGACTGAACATAGCGTCTCCGAATTGTTGCGCATGTACAGTCGCTAAGACGCGTCCCGACCTCGCCCCCGTCACCAAAGAGACCTAAAACTTGTAACTGCGACGCCACTCGCGCAATGTTCAGACCGGTCATCATACAGTGCGCGATCTGTAATAAGAAATGTTTCTTGTGCGAGCCGATGACCTTTTTGCGCTGTGCCCGTAATGTATAAAAAAAAACAATCGAATATAAATTATTATTCGAATATTCAAATATTAGGCAGGGTTAAACAATAAACCAAACGACAAAATTCAAATACAGGATTATTTTGATAATTTCTAAGAAACATTGATTCGGCTATGCCAAGTCTGTACTTATAATTTTAAATAAATAAATATTTATTAAATATCTTACACAATCTGTTTAAAAGCATTGCGGCTCTCGCCACTTAGGTATCCAAACTGGTAGTTATCCCACGCTTCTATGACGAGGTTGTACGTGGCCTGCGTTTCTCGGTCAAGCCAATCCGACACTGTTAATGCTCCCGTATCCGCGTTGATTAAGAATTTACCCTGCGAAATAAAAATTATTTTAGTATAGGCATAATATCATCCTGTCTGTCTATCTTACAATAGTAACGTATAGGTGTATTCAATTCATATTACGTTACATACTATGTATTCTCACGCCTACATCCCCGAACGGGTTAGGCTGACGTGTCTTAAACCCACATTCCGCCAACTAGTATGTTTTAAGGTCCAACTTAATAAAGAGAGGTGAGGATTTCCAGACTTAGTGGTGGTACTGAGAATTCTTTGTATAATTCCAAAAACTAAATAATTGATTTGTTTAAAAATTGTATTTTAATACTTGTATATGTTTTTGTTTCATAAGATTAGGTACAAATCCTGATAGGTACAGACTAGTCATAATCATACAATTACATTATTATGATCATTAAAATGTTACAAAATAATTATTAGATATAATGGTAGATGAAACAGTGTAATATACTTCTATATTGTAGGTATTATAGTAACTGCAGAGGTCAAAACGTCAGCACATTAAATCAGATTTTTATCAAAAGTTGCAAACAAATCTATTTTGCACAAAAAGGCATGGCATGACTTAACATTTTTACGAATTTGTTTGTCTTCTAAAAACTCGAGAGTATCGAGACGGATTTTGGCAAATGCACCTACATCGCTATTATGTGTATATAAGATAATAATTGTTGTTTCTTCTAAAATTGGCTACTCACCTGTGTGGACATTCTATCGAGTAGATACGTAATCTTGCCATACTCCCCAGAATCAGCGTCTTTGGCCACGATGTTAGCGATTGTAGTGCCCGGCTCAACATCTTCAAGTACTCGGTATTCGAATGCTGACGATTCAAATATAGGATTGTTGTCGTTTTCATCCAACACCTATAAAAGAAGAATAATTAACACGGGATCTTGATTAGCTCACTTATTAAATGGAGATTTTTAGTATAGTTTTCATTATTCTCTCTCTTTTTTATAGAAGCGGTGATGCAACTCCCACACTAGGAATCATGTATCGCGGGGGACTTTACAAATATTCAGACAACGGACACAACAAACACCCAGACCCGGGACAACTAATTTTGGATCACACAATTTTTTATCCCGTGTGGGGCAGTCCCCACACGGGATAAAAACCCACAACACTCGACGTGGCGGCAGTGGCGAAGCGACCACTTAAACCATTACGTCATCCGTGCAGCCAAAGTAGGTACCACTAATTATATTATATACAGAAAATAAATATATGTTACTAGCCCACGAAAAGTGAAGACCCAGAAACGACACAATTGGGTTTTCTATTGTTCTCAAAACAAAATCGGTTTAATAAAATCACTTTCAAAACAGTCTTAGCACATTGCACCATTTGCTTAGCAACTCATTGGACGACGCGGTTGATATTTTTTATAACTATCTTAACGATTTAATTAATAATTACATACCTCATAAAATAATTTACCCATCAAAGTACCCGCCATGGTATAATTCGAGTCTAAAAAAGATCTTGAATGAAAAATATAAATATCTACGCAAATACCGCATCTACGGCAACACATCAGATTACGACTCTTTTATACTACTTCGCGCTAGAGCCAAAGCAGTTGAAGAACAATGTTATAAAACCTACATTGCCAAAACTGAAGATTCCATCACAAAAAATCCAAAATTGTTCTGGTCCTTCATTAAAGCAAACAAAAAGGGCTCTAACACTCTCCCCTCCACTATGCCTTTAGAAGGTCAATCCTACAGCACAAGTGAAGAAACTAGTGATGCTTTCGCAACGTACTTCCAGCCAAATTTTCTCTCTACTTCAGATCGATTTTCAAATGCCACAAGTGTAAGAAATGATTCTGCACTAAATATAGGTGAAATTGAAATAACACCCAACTACGTCCTAAGGCTCCTGGAATCTTTAGATCTCAACAAAGGCGCGGGTCCTGATAACATACCGCCATTATTCATTGTCAAGTGTGCCAAAGAACTAGCTAAGCCATTAAAGATAATTTTTTCGCGTTCTGTTAAGGAAGGAATTGTACCTAGTATATGGAAGTACGCGTACATAACGCCTGTACACAAAATTGGGAACAAAGGTGATATCAATAACTACAGACCCATATCCAAATTATGTCTGTTTGGAAAAATACTTGAACGCCTTATTTACACGCAAGTATACAGCACTTTCTCTTTAACCTTCATTCCCGAACAGCACGGCTTCCTTAAAAATCGCTCGACCACCACTAACCTACTTTCATTTGCCGACTACACTACAAACTATATGGACGATGGCGGTCAGGTAGACTGTATTTTTACAGACTACAGTAAATGTTTTGACCGTATTGACCATAATATACTTTTACAGAAGATTTTTTACGCAGGCATTCATGGCAACTTATACCGGTGGATGACATCTTATATACAAAATCGTTCCCAGGCTGTTGCTACGTGTTCCCAGGCTGTTGATTCGTGTTGTGTCGAAATGGCATGTAGTCCCTTCAGGAGTTCCCCAGGGATCGCTTCTCGGGCCCTTTTTATTTAATATTTTCATTAATGACATTCACACATGCTTTCAAAATTCATAATTTTTACTCTACGCAGATAATATGAAAATTTTCAAAAATATAGACAATGTTGAAGACTGCTACTCTTTACAACAAGATCTCGTAAGACTTGAAAACTATTGTCAGCTTAATAATCTAGAACTCAACGTAGTTAAATGTTTCACAATTATATTCACTCGCAAGAACAACAGCATACCCTACACATACACTCTAAAGAATGACCATCTGAAACGTGTAGATTACATACGAGATTTAGGTGTGATACACGACTCTAAACTTACCTATGAGAAGCACATAGATTACATAGTTAATAAAGCTAACAAAGCCATGGAGTTTTTAAAAAGATCTTGCTTCCAGTTCACGGATGTCAAAATAATCAAAATATTGTTCTGTTCCTTTGTCCGTAGTTCATTAGAATACTGTTCGCAAGTTTGGAACCCTATGTATGACGTTTACATTTCTAGATTGGAATCTATCCAGCGAAACTTTACAAGATACCTTCAGTACAGGTGTAAAACCCGCGATCGTAATTATGAATCGAGATGCAAAAGGTACCATTTATTACCACTTAGGGAGAGAAGGAGTATATCAGATATCTCTTTTCTCGTTAAGTTAGCACAATCTTACATTGACGCCCCACAACTTCTCTCCAAGATTCAGCTACATACTAGATCTGTTAGGATACCTTTTCTTATTCTTAACGTCCCTCGCTGCAGTACAAATTACAGACAAAATTCTTTCTTTTTAAGATCCGCTAAGTGTTACAATAAATTGGTTAACTTTTCTGAACTTGACTTATTTACTACTAAGCCGTATATATTTAATCAAATACTTGCCAAACATTGGTACGAATTGGTTCAATAACTGTTTAAATTGCACTTCACGACGTATTATTGTATATTATGTTTTGTTACTGTTATAGTTTGTATAAAAATCCTTTTATTACTGTAATATTGTAATCATTTCTTTTTTTTTTTTTATAAACAAGTAAGCTCTCATTGTTATCTAAATGCGAAAACATGTAATTGGTAGCTAGTTATATTATTTGTTTTTATCTTTAAGTTGTTAATACTGTTTGTTTGCCAATTATAATAAAATAAAATAAAATAAAAGAAATTGTTCGAAATAAAGTTATTTGTTTCACGTAAGCTCAGTTGTTATGTAGTTATAAAATTTTATAAGTACAGTTATTAAGAACAAAATCGTATGTATTAGATTTTCAACGTCCATTGCTATGAAAGTAACATATGTACTATCGACTCCAGCGACGGATGACCACTCCTAAGGTTAAAATCGCATATCAGGCCAACACTTTGTGCCCGTAGCCGTGACACGCCTCTTTCTTTGTTTGAGTTTTTTTTCACTTTACATTTGTTTACTGATTCTAAGGCGATACAAACTCAACTGGTCAACATGCGCAAGCGAAATTTTTTCTGAAATGGTCATCCGTCGCTGTCGCTGTACATATCTAGTGTAAGTATAATTGAGTACCACATTATATCGTTCACCAAAACGTATAATTTTGCCTGTATATATGTATATACAAGTATGGTAATAAATTCATACATACATTTTACGTTTCTCCTCAACTTAAATTATGATGTAACAGAAACACTGATAAAGCCCCCTTATACATAAATATCTATAAATATACATATATATTTACATATACTATAGTATTATAACCTGTAATTTTATTAATACACTACCTATATAAACGCCTTCAAACACACGCACACACGCACGCACACACACACACACACACACACACACACACACACAACCATACACATACACACACACACACAAACACACACACGAACACGAACACACATTCACTCCGTTGATATTGTCAAGCCAATTAGTCCCATAGTCGCACGAAAATTATAATACCTCTAAATCCTTTCCCGGACGAATGGATGGCCCCTATAACACAGGATTTTCCTAGCATCGGGGTCACTATTCACATTAATATGTACTTTAACTTTAATTAAATGAAGATTCACTTATTTAGATATACGATATAATAAGCGTGTTTAATTTTACGTGATCGTAAGGTACTTTATAGTTTATGATAAGTATATTTATAGTAATAACCGCTAATTTATATACTTATATAATAATGTCCTCCAGAACGAAATTCGATCACGGCGGCCAATATTAACGGAGACTGGATATCTGCTTAGAAGATATTATAGTGTACAGGCGTGCGCAAACACAAGTGCACACTTTGTTCCCTAACCCTCATGACCCGATGGCAATCCGATATGACCATAGAGAAATCAGGCCCAGGACCAACGGCTTTTCTTGCTTTCCGAGTATCTTTTTCTCCTTTGTTTCTCAGGCGTATTGACTGTTGGTTTTATTGTTTTTCTATTAACGAGCTTAAGTGTAACCAATAAGAATTGGGAACTGTTAGTTTTTTAAATATAGATTCTAATTAATGTGTATTCCTCAAATTTTCCATAATAATTATTGTCGATTTTCGAACACTAGTACCTACGCTACAGCAAAAAGAGTTTATACGATTTCAATTTACTTAACTAAACCATGACCTACCTAAATTACGTACAAATAATTTTAATTATGTATTCATTTTATCATTATCTTATTGGGTTTCCTGTACTATCTTCGTGTTAAACACTCATATATAAATATAAGAGGCACAACGTTTTCAGATTATCTACTACCTAAACGTGATGTTAATACGAATATAAACTTAATGCTCTATTCAATAAGATTTATTTTAGGGTATCAAAAGTGTGTTAACACTTCACAAATAAATTATAACTGTAATTGAGATTAGACTTTGAATAAAGGTATTAAGACTCATAATTGCAAAATATAATTAGTTTATATCCTCGTGGATTTAAGTATACCTAGTTAGTTGTGACGCATAATATATTATTATGCACAATGTCAATGTAAATGAGAGCAATTATTTATTCATACTGGTGCATTACATATACATCATTTATATATTACAAGTGGACGGAATGTACCTACCTAAACGTTTGTCGTCTATAAACGTAATGTATTCGGAATGGGATGCCGGTATTTGAAATAAGGCATATAAAGCAGGCTACTTGTGCTCCTTAGAGCTATGTGAATGAAAGCGATTTTGTCAGTGGTATATTTCGAGGTCAACTAACATATGGGTCAAGCGTTTATGAGTTACGGTAATCGCTTAACATTAAACGGTAAGCGGATACCGTGACTTATGAACGCTCAAAATACAGGGTCTCTGCCCACGTTTGCATAAAGGTCATCGCTGTGTCATTCACGTGAAAAGACAATTATTTTCAACAATTACAAGAAGCCGATAAAAAAGTGCTTTTGCTTTTATTGCTTGATAATGTCTATTTAATTTTCCTTTAATAATATTGCTATTACTAGTTTATAATCAAATACTATTACTTCAAATTATCATGTGAATTAACTACTGATATAATTAATGATTATTTATCTATTTAACAAAAGTTTATATTGAAGTACATGGACGCATGCGTATATGCGTGTGTGCGTATACTCACACGAACGCGTGCTTAAAACGGTCTAGGTTATGTTTGGCATTATGTAATCGATTTTGATCTGAGACTACTGTACTGTTTATGCGTAATTGTGTCCGTAGAAGAATTACATTGTGCGCCCATCTGTTTATATTTAATTTGTGGTCTAGTGGGTCTACTATGAGTTTTATAGCTCTTGCTTCACTGGTGACGTCGTTTTATCCGTGTTCTAAAAGCGCCCTAGCGGATAGGCTGGTGAACTAATCAAACAGCAAAAAAGCGAATGAATATAAAATAAAAATCGAGGTTTATCAATAGCTATATAAACTCAAGGTAAGTTTGCCAGTCATCTATCCGCAATTTTCGCGTTCCCGCGTCGTTTGCTTTTTACATTTTCAAGGGTAACTGTATAATTTTTATTCTCGTGGCGAGAGGTGATACTAAGAAGATAATCAAAATAAAAAAGTTGCATCCTCTCAATACACTTAAATTTCGAGAAGTATGGCATAAATTAGACATTTTGCTTAAATTGAAGCCACTCAGCAAAATAAGTAATCCACCTTACAGAAGATCCAAGTGAAACAAGCTTGTGGTTTTCAGGCTTTTTAAAGACGTGCTGTGCTGTGACGTAAATAAAGAGATATTTCCTTAACAGAACTGTTACTCTCCTGCGCATCTGGTCAGTCTCTGTTAAGATTGCCTGCCGTGACCGTAATTTGGTGGATTATTAATTGTTTAAAAACTTGCCCAGAGAAAAGTCGACATACCTGTATAATCAAGTCCACAACAGCATATCTGGGCGGTACTCCGTTGTCAACTGCTTTCACTGTGAGGTTGATCCATGGATATAGTTCGTGGTCTATCTTACTGGCGACGACCACCTCGCCTGCAGTGCTCTCCATGTGCACCAAGCTTAAGAATTCTTCGCGACCTGTTTGTATCACAATAAATTATGTTAATTGGTCAGTTTAGGGCAATTTATTTCTTTCTCATACTTGCTATGTGATGTCTAATACTTAAAAAAATATGGTTTGTTTCGAAATTTGTACAGCCTCGTCAATAAGTTGTGTTACGGAACAAAGTTTTCTTACACTTGAAATAAATAAATATCATGATTGCCACCATAAATGAATACAATATTTTGGCATATTGGATATACATTTTATTGAGGGTTACTCTACATTGTTAAGTGACCTCAACATACGGATGCGGGCTTGTACAGTACAACCGTGCATCCATATGATGATCGATTTGTCGTCGCTCATTGTCGGAATCGAAATCGAATATTTGAATTCACGATTTGACAGCTTATTGTGGTCCTTAATTCGCTGAACGAAGAATCAAAAATTAGTTTCCTTGTAAGACCAGACACGGCACACTTTATTACTACTACTTTCTTTGCATACTTGCACAGACTTCTTGTATTCTTTTATGCTGGAGTATTTTCAAGTAGGTACTTACGCGCCATCTATATTTGTATGCCACTGTATTCATAGTGTTAATTACCGTAAGTAAGTGGTTGCTTATGTAGTCTGCACTTTGCCTGGTTTAAATTCCAAAAGGTTTAGTACTTGGCGTAAATTTTAATATTGCATTAAGTGTGATCTGGTGTGCTAAATTTGATCTTCGGTGCAGTGTTATCATATCCTTAAACCGCGCAATTTTAGTTGTTAAAAGGATCTATTTTGGCAAACAGATAATAAAAATCGAATAATAAAAAAAGTGTTGCTTATTTATATGCTCCAAATAATCGATAGAAAATAAAATTTCTATTGTATCTATTGCGGTGCAGTGGTGTATCAATGTGTTAACCGACCAGGATTTGGAGTCAATAATTGAGTTAAGGTAACAGTTTACAGAAATATAACATGTAGTAGCGATGGATGTAATATTTCACGTTTGTATGCGTGAATCCTATTAGCAATCTATTCTAATATAAAGAGAAAAGATTTGATTTTTTGTATGTTAGTAAGGATTTAACTCAAAAACTACTCAACTATCTTTAAAATTCTTTCACCACTAGAAATTTATATTATTACTGAATAACATGAGTAATTAACATAACTAACCTTATTTTACGCCAGCGAAACCGCGGGCAAAAGCTAGTTGTTAATAAATGTTAACTAAAAGTAAGATATTACACACGTTGATCTTACGCTTACTTAGCTTGGACTGTTACCCTAGCTCTATTCTTCTTCTTAATGTGCCTCTTCAATCTTGAAGGTTGGCCGTCAGCTTCTTGAATTCTAGCCTATCAGTAGCCATATGGAACAGTTGTTCGACGGAAGTAAGCTCTATGCATAAACAATATTCCAACTAAACAGCAATATTTTAAGGCAAAGCAAAACGTCCTTCTTACTGGTTGATATGTGATGGTTCTTGTGATTTCGCATGTCGCAATAAGTGCTTCGCATATTGGAGTCCGTCGACCATGTGATTCGACTTCATTTCCAATATGGTTTCATTTTGAGGACCATTTTGTGTTAAGTAGGTGCAGAAAATGCCAGTTCACCTTAACTGTATATCATTATTATAATAACAGTTCAAAAGTGCACTTAGTTCTTATATATACGAAAACTTATTCGTATTAAATATCTATGAATGTATTGAGTGGGTATGCCATCAGGAAATTTAATTGCCAAAATGCCTTAAAATTACATTTGATTTCTTGCTTTATAACTAAGCCAAGTGCGCTCGTGAATTGCTCGAAATGAAATCAAAACCGGTGTTTTTCTGTTAACCATAAACAATGAAAGTGCTCTAGTTTGCCATTATCCATTAGATCACTTCAAAAGAATGCATGTTAAAGAAATCTTCGTAATGTAACCATAGCTTTTTACCTTGATAGTTTTTCTTGCTGTTACCTGCAGTCAATGATAATGATCAACTTTTGGAATAATATTAACAATCTTAGAATCCCTACTAATTAATTATTTTATATTTGATTTGTAATACTGAACAGAGTTGAGTCTGGCCTTCTCTTCTATACTTTGACACTGATATCAATGTAAAGAAAGGGAGTATGAAGGAAAAGGAAGAATGATGAAGAAGGCAAAATGAAAAGGAAAAGAAAGAAGGGAATGGAAGATAAACAAGAGAAAAAAATTACAAACAGGAAAGAAAAAGAAGAAGGAAAGAAAAGGAAAATGGAAACATAAGGAGGGAAAATACAAAACTAAAAAAAGAAGGGGAAAGGAAGTAGGATGACCACCTTGTACTTCGTTTTCCTTTTTACTCCCTTGTTTCTAAAAGATAAAAGATTACCTACAAGAAGCAAAATTATGAAGGACAACGTCAAAATAACACATGTTATCGGACACAATGCGGCAGCAGCTTCATACTTGCCTTCAATAGAATATGTCATCGTCCTATTCTTATCCGCGTCATCAGCGATCACCGTTGCAATATTGACCCCGTTCTTGGCGTTCTCCGTGATAGAGGTCTTGTAGAACGGTTTCCTAAACACGGGGTTGTTATCATTCTCATCGTCGACTGTTACCGTGAGAGTGGCCGAGGCGGTCTGACGAGGGCCTCCGTCTATCGCAGCCATGTCTTCTACAGTTATAACTAGCTTGACAGTTTCGATTTTCTCTCGGTCTAATAGTCTGTAAAGAGATATAGGTGTTAGTTTTGATTGGTGGATTCGATCTCCACATGGAATAAAAAAATGTAATTGTTGGGGTTATTGTTTGGGTATATTAGACTCCGTTGTCTGAATGTTTGTAAAGTTGGTTAGCCAAGGCAAGACCGAGTTTGGATACACAGGTAGTAGAATCTTAAACACTGTGTCCTTGATGGACAGCTTTATACCTTCTTCCAAGTTCCAACATGCCTACAGTGCCCTGATTATGAAGCCGTCGAACTGGACGTGTACGTATTTTCAGGCTCTGTGCTGGTACTGAGAAATTTCTAATAGTAAAAAATCGGCCGCAAACTTAGCCACCTGACTAACAAGGTACTTTAAAAAAGGGCTATAGGATAGTTGATTAACATTACTATTATTTAGGTAAAATAGTTACATTACCCAACCTCTACAATATAATGATTTTTTGAAATCTACGCAAAAAATATTTGTAACAAGCGTAGGAGTAATTGTTAAATGACAGAAAAAGGATGCACGATACAAACTAGGACTAAACTAAACTATGACGAAACCGCTATTTAGCCGCAGCTGTGCGAGGGAGATAGCGAGAAATCTCTACTACGACCTTGTATCCAAATTTAAAATGTTAATTACTACCCTATTTCGCAACTAATTTAAATACTGCTTTTAGAAAAAGATTATTTTGATTGCTATGTGCTCAAAATACAAAATTAAACATAGGCAACTACCCTATTAAAATACATAAAGTTTACTTACCTAACAACCCTCAAAGTGCCATCAACAGCATTCAGATCCCACAAGGAGATGTAGTCGTACTCCGATATCGGTATCGGTATCCCGTCCTCATCTCGGGCGACACTGCCGGCTTTGTCGATGGAATATCTCAATACCGGCTGATCGTCAGGATCGTGAGCTTGGGCACGGAATATTTGCGTTCCTACCTGAGGAAAAATACATGGTTTAACGAGATAATGACAGAATAGAAATAACAGTTGTCAATAGATCATTTATTATAATTAAGAGCCAACAGAAGTCTCAATTTAAATCTTAGTACTTCTAGGCTAAAAAATCTGTGGGTTATAAATATTTTCGCTCGGTATTCTATGATTCTATGATTGATTGATTACGTATAAACAAAAGCGCTGGCAAATATACCAGTTAACTGGAGGTGTGTTATTCGCACTTAGCCCCACAATTGGGCCATTGTACGTAACTGACCGACGAGAAACATTGGTCGGTTACTCATACCACCTCAGCTCCGTCCAAAAAGATAATAGAGGATCGGTGTTGCGCAGTACTTCCTTCACCGTTTCTGAACGGTTTAGTAGTTTATCACGTTGGTTGCTCACGCTTTTGCAATGAGAACGTGAGCCGGTGTCTCCTCGGTCTCCATAAAGCTCGGTCTACATAAGGGACTGTAAGTGATGCCGATTTTGAATAGGTGTTTGTTGAGTGAGCAGTGGCCTGTTATTATACCCACTAGGTGGCGTAGGTTTTTCCTTGTGGAACGTAGCAGTTTGCGTGATAGATATTTGTCTAAGGATGGAAGGGCTTCCTTTGTCTGTCTACATTCCTTTGTTTCTTTCCACTGTTTTTCGTGTAGTTTCGTGATTTTGTCGCGTAACCTTGTTTTGAGTTGGCAGAAGGGTATCGGGACAATTGGTTCAAAAGACCATATAACAATATTTATGTATTTTAATATATATTATTAATAATATATCTTTATTTCGGACCAATGAATCCATAGACTGTTAGTAATACAATTTCACTTATTTCCTAGTGTTAGTATAAATTAACCTAGAGACAAACTTTTTTAAAAGTGGAGAATGGAAATTTTCAGCAACAGTTCTCAGGATGCTGTTAGGACTGTCTCTCACTCTCCTCAGTAGCGAGGCCGTTTTTTTGCGCACAATTACGTAAAAGCCATCTGTTCGTGCTTGCGCGAACATTTCCGACGCATTATTAATATGTTTTTAAATTTTATAAAGACTCTGTCTCAGGTTCATCCGAGAAATCATACAAAACCGGAGAAATTATGTCACGTCCCAAATATCTTTTTTCCTTATAGGCTCACTATTTTGAATGATTGAATAAAATTACTTTTTACTGAGTTCGCGTTTCAGTTTAGTGAATATGATTATTGATGTGTTTCGTCATCCACCCTGAAAGCCTATTCTGTCTATGTTAAGCTAGGAGTATACTACTTATAATCGGTGATCGTCACAGATTTTCGTGCTAACTTCACAATGGACACTCACCTGTGTGTTCTCTCTGACAATGATAGTTCCAGGTTCGGCTAGCTCAGGAGGCTTGTTGTTTACATCCACAATTGTTATGTTCACAAGTACTGCTGCACTTAGTTGCTGGTCACCGATACCACCGTCTAAAGCCACCTGCGAAAATATGATTAGTGATAATTTATCCTGATCATGACCTGACATCTTACAATGCAGGTGAGTCGAATATGCCACTCTGATTTCTCTAGCCATTGATACTATACGCCCTGTCCAATCACCGGTATTGGTGGACAAATTGTTCTATCGCAGATGGCTACTTACCATCCTGTATCAATTGGACCATATCGTAGGTACGGGCAAACGTATTTGGTCTAAGTGATTTGGTACGAGTAAGCGGTGGCCGTACCTACAGTTTTTATCGCACCTAATGAGTTTTTTTACAGTTGTTTGTGTGATAGACAAATAATTGTGTGACAGACTGGGTTCTCTTTGTGTCCGTTGATCATATGTTTGGCAGTCCCCATGGAACTATTAATAGAATACAAAAATATTATTTTAATAGTTTCTTCTTTCATATTCGGTAGGCCTGCTTGTGCTTTAAAGGGAACAGAGCCGTCACCACAAACAACATTTACCTGTTACGGTCATGTAGACTGCTGGCTCATCGGCCTTCACAGGTATCCAGAACTAATAGGTAGTACAAACAACATACCACGGTAAGGGTGTATCTGTTGCTTTTAGGCGTGGTCTTGTCAGGGTCTAGTTGCGAGCCATTAGCGACGGAGACGACGCCGGTGCGCGACTCGATCACGAACTTGTCGCTGGCGCCACGCTGGATGCGGTACACCACGCGGTTGTTCGGGGACGACCCGTCCGCATCCCGGGCTTTCACCTGTATATAATAATAATAGGAGTTGAATTAGCAAGTTAATGTCTGCGATTTCGATTGAATAATATGGAAGTATTTCTGGCAGACACCGTTTTTCCACCATAGTTTCCGTTACACCAGCTTATGAAACATCAGTCAAATAGCCCAGATTGATTAGATGCCATAAGTAGCAATAGTTCAATATCTGCTGCGGCGATTGACTTCGTAGGCGTCCCATTCCACTTTAAATTAAAACTCTCGAAGACTTCACCCTGAGCTATGCCCCCGTGTAAACCTCCCAAAGTACTAGGTATTTTAATATTGTAAATTGTTATGGAAATAAAGTAAAAACAAAACGGGCATTGTGGCGGTATTTCTATCAAATTTTGATTTATATTGGACTACTTAATTCTTTGTAGAGAGAAACATAGTAATTGTATATGATCCGCATGCGTCTGGATCACCTCAAGAGCACGCGTTGGTTGGTGGGATGAAATCCACAGAAGGCGGCAGAAGTTTATGAATCGCTAAAATGTGACATGATCCCCTATTGAAAATAGTCGTGAGTCGCTATATGTATGAAGATAACAGTTAGGTATCATTGGACCAACATTATAGCAGTATATTTAACGGAGATAGTGTTGACGTAGTAGGTACTGACCAACAAATAGTAAAAATAGAATCGTGAAAATGCGATTTGTCGGTCATGACGTCACACTGTAGATAATGTCGATGACCCAATGAATTAATTTATATCGATCATGTGTACACGCTGAACAGTTGTTCGGAACAGATGGAGACCGCTATCCGCTTGAAAATAACTTAATGACTCACTGCCGCGGTTACTGCCTCAGTAGTCAATGCGACTGCCGTGCGTGTTTGCGGGTTCTATTTCTAAATCGGGCAATGTTATTACATTTTTCACTTAGTCCGAAATTATGCCCAGAAGAAACATAACATTCAAATCATCCTAAGAAATAGAACGGGTAACATCCAAAATATTAATAATTATGATTATCTCAGGAGCCCAACCACTAGAAGCTTGGTCCCTATGCTTCATGCTGATTTTTCATATTTATTCTGACACTTTAAGTAGAGGATAGAACGAAACCATATCCAAATTCCGTGTTACTACTGAAAAAATATCTAGTAGAAAATCCAAAACAGCTCGATTTAGCACTTGAATCTGGGACTTCACGAACGATCGTAACCGTTCATGACATATAAAATACAAATCAAAAAGAAATCACATATTAAATAATATCTGCATAAAATAAAAATCAAAGGCGATAAACAATAATCGAAACTGCGATGGCGTTGTGCACGATTTACGCTACTGATATAGCGTCACCTACCGATAAAAAAGCAAAACTAAGTTTGCTGGCTCAATTTATCAAATAACAGTTTACCTCAAGCACGCTAGTGCCTCCGGGCATATCTTCGGGTATGGACCGCTTGTACATCATCTGTTGAAACAGAGGGGCGTGGTCGTTGACATCCTGGACGTATATGGTGACTGGCACCGTTGAGGATAGTGATGGATCACCAAAATCGCGGGCTCGGACCTAAAGGCAACAAGAGAAACATCACTATATCGTTATCTTAATCAAACAGACTTAACTTGAAATTTGGAAGTTGGGCAAATTGAACTCTATCTAACGCGGTAATACAGTTCAAATTGCTTGACTTCCTAATTCCGAGTTAAATCTCATTCGATATATTATATTACGTAGTACTTTGGTGCTATAGAAGAGAAAAAGAATCTTCGTATGACGAATATTTAACAACGAAGTAAGTAGTAACCTGTTAATTTTGGAATGCTAGACATAATTGAAACCTATTGTGTCTGGGCGCTAGGGTAAGAATCAATATAAAAAATGAAAAAAAATGGGGCAATCTTTGGGGACTGCCGATAGAAGTGAAAACTTTATCCTAATCCTTGATCATAAACACTTCTTTATAAACAAAAAAAAAATGAACGGTTGGGATTCCTGATACTCTGTTAGGAGTTATTAAGGTGGTCAAAATTTAGTTATTTTTTACGTAGGATGCACCATTTCTGAGATATTGTTAATATTCTAAAATAATTCAAAAATGGAAAGCGTGGAAGCGTGACGATGACGCGAGTTCTATGATTTTTGTTCACCCAAGAAGTGCTCAACGCGCCCTAAAGAAGTTTTCACTTCAAAAATCTTTAAAAAGCCTGCAATTCATAGTCACAGCAGAAATATATTGTTTTATTAGGACAACGAAATCATTGCCACTACCTGCGTCGTACCTACATCAAAAATTGTAATCTATGTCCTTCCCCAAGTTTTAAAATATATCTCTACCTTCATCCAAATCTGTTGAGTAGTTTAGTCGTGAACTTTCGAATTTATAATATTAAGTAAGGATCAGTATCCGCCCGCGGTTTCGTCTACCTAAATCATAAGGGAACCCATACACATAAAAAAGAAATCCTATGTGTATCCTATGTTAATTCAGGACGTATGTGTACTAAATTTCAACCAAATCCATTATACAGATTAAGCGTTATTGCGTAATAAACATCTTGACATACTTTCTTATCAATATTAGTAGAAAGTAGAATACTCACAGTAAGATGTATAGGACGAATATTGCTATTGTCTCCAGGTATCTGCTCGAAGTCCAGTACACCGACCGGCGTAATGATGCCCAAGTTGGGGTCTATCGAGAAGTTATTCTTGTAATCACCACTCACAATAGAGTATTCTATGTGGCTGTTTTTCGTACCTGTAATTAACGATTAATTAACTTGTCAAGATAACAGCTCCATACCAAGTGGAATATATTTCCAGATAATGTATTTAATAACTTAGTTTTAACTTAATACGCACCATTCAAGTCCAAATCTCTGGCTTCAAGCACAAGTGGATTCTCAAACTCCTTTTCATTCTCCAGTAACCTTGCCTCATATTTATTAGCCAGGAACATGGGAGCATTATCATTGACATCCTCTATGTTGATCACAAGTTGGGCTGTATTCCTGTTGCCTTTGCCTAAATCGTCTCGAGCTTCGATTGTCAAATAATGGCGCGAAATAAGCTCGCGATCGAAACTATCACCACCCGCTTGCTTTACTGTTATGACTCCGGATATTGGATTGAGATTTAAACTGTGAGTTAAAAGCATTTAAATCTTAAATTTTCATTAAGGAAAAAATTATATACTACAATTAACACTCTCATAGAAGACTTTTTCTTTTAGGATTCTTAATACATGTAGAAGATTTTATTTATTAATTTAAATGAATGTTAAATACACTACACAGACACGTTGACTATGAATAGCATTCTGACCATGTCACAAATGCTTTTATGATTTTAAATTAATAGCAATGACGTCAGTAGCCCTGGATAATATACTTTTGTATAATTAAGAGGCATGGTCGCCGCCAGGATTATTTTCAGAGAGATGCATCTGCATCTACACATTAACAGTATTAATTGATATAAAATATATAATTACTTATACGAGTACATGCATATTATGTAAATAAATGAAATGTCAAATTCAAATCGCAGGGATTTTTTATTGAATATACCTCGCTCATAGAAAAAAGGTATAGAAAGACAGGGGATGCAAATGCACCTCTTAGCACTCTGCTACCGGCGTCCCTGTTAATAAGGGCACATATGACAGCAGCGTTTATGTTATTACTTACAGATTAGCAATGCTTCCTCCAAGACTCGTGTATCTAATGCCCCTAGTGCCGTAGTTATCTGAGTCCTGGTCTAATGCTTGCACCCAAGCCACAGTTGTACCAACACCGCAGTTTTCGGGTATCGAAACTGTGTATAAAGATTCTGTGAACTCCGGGAAGTTGTCGTTCTCATCTTTTATGTGGACTACTATTGGCACTACACTGGAATTTAATAAAGACAGGTTTAGAAAATTAAGAAATACAAACCTGAACTACCTATAGCTATCTAGAACTTAGTGGTTGAAGTGGTCGCCTCGCTGCTGCCACCGCGCCGAGTGTTGTTGGTTCGATCCTCACACGGGATAAAAAGTTTCGTCAAATAGTTGCGCAGCGTCTAGGTCTTTGTGTCCGTTGTTTGAATGTTTGTAAAGTCTTTTGCGATATAGAAATTATTGCTAAAGTGGATGTTGTCTATTTAAAAAAGTTATCATCAATTAACCCATTCAATGCGGCAACAAATTTTGCTTTCACTAGCCAGAATCGGCTCATATTTAACGTAAACGCCGATCGGCGTCAGCCGCACTTGATGAAATAAAAAAACCAAAATATCTAAAAACTACTCATATCAGGCATTTCATTAGTAAATTCCAAACACATTTGTTGTTTTATTAATATAATATCTTTAAATTTGGGTAAAATATAAAACATCTATACATGACGCCGATCGCCGTCCTCCGAATCTGAGTATGAAAAAATAAGACGCCGATCGGCGTCCGCCGCATTGAATGGGTTAACACAGTATTTGAGTATTCAGAAGCTGTAAAAATCGTCGCATGATCCTTCTTGCCCTTTAAAGTTCTCCAGTGGTCCCAATCTGTGTGTCAATGTAAAATAGTAAAATATATTATAGATATTAAAAAATATGGGCAGAAAATTACATACCTCATTTTAGGATCTTTGGTAACAATTTCTTTAGCGACTAGACTGAAATTCATTACAGTGACCTTTTCATAATCCAAGAACATTGCATCATTCACTCTGATGAGGAATGATGCTTCATTGATGCCTTTGAATGGAGTCACATCAAATACACCATTGTCTCCAACCAGATACAGCTCAAATGTACCATTTTTACCCTGAAATTGAAACATAGGTTTTAGATTCTATTTCCCTGATTAAATTGTTCTTTAATCATAAAGTGATTCAATCTGAAGCACGTATTTACCTGATCGTAATCATAGACTTCAGGTATGGCATCCTGCAGAAATGTAATAGGGGTGTTCTGTTGAGCATTTTCTAGCACTTCCCCTACATACCTGTCATTCCTGAATCTTGGGGTTTCATCATTCACATCAGTTACTATCACAGTCACTTCTGTGGTAGCACTGGGCATAGGTGATACAATACGGGATTCTTCTGTAGCCTATAAGTGAGTATACAAACGTTTTTTAGATAATCATATTGATATCATATATTATATATTAAAACACTATATCAAGAACTTAAAGGGAAAAGAGATAATAATTACTTATGGTAATTGCATTGTATACAATATGTCAGATATGACTGAAAGCAAAAAAATTACTAATATTTGAATTGTCACAACATTAATTAACAGTGTTGCTTGGTTCAATAGTAGCACAAGAAATTATTTAATCTTTTATTTTAAATAAAATTCATTAGGTATACTTAGGGTGTGAAACTGACAAAATATTTTTATTTCAACATTATTGTTTTCAGTTATGGTTAGAGTCAATGTCAGTTTAATTAGACATACTTGCAGCAAATCAAGAACTAATATGTATGTAATTGTTTTAAATTGTTTTCATACATTACATTCATAACCAAATTTGTTTTTGGTGTATACTAATACAGCTTACCAATATCTCCAATATATAAGCCCCATTGCTATTGTTAGGATCTTCCCTGTCCAGTTGATTGACAGTATACACAATGCCAGAACTGCTGTCAATGTCAAAGTGCTCCTCTCCACCTGATATGATGCTGTATGAGATCCGGTTGTTGATGCCTCGGTCACCATCAATCGCTCGCACTAGAAATGCAATTATATTCAAATAAAAATACTTGATATTGGTTTTGATATAGCTTTTCTATACATTTGCAATTCATCAAAAAGATAACCACATCACTGAATGGATCTGATCAATGCATAAATTGTATTAGTACCATACTGCTTAAAAAAATATTATCAGCTACCAATAAATTATTAAATAAGATTTAGTACTCGCTACTAATACAGAAGTTTTATGATTTATATTAAGAATATTTATCATATAGTATTACAACAAGTTTATTCTATATACATATATCCTATTTTCAAATATATAAATGCAAATTTTAATTATATATAGGAAACTAGAATCCGTGTCTATTTAAAAATGGGCAAATGCTTCTGTTTATTTTGGCATGCAAATAGTTTAGGCTTTGGACATGAACACAGCTAACTTCAAACTCTTTGCAGGTGAGTCAGAAATTTCTTGGTTGTTAAGTATCAACCAAACACTTGAAGGTGGATAAGAAAAATGCTCCCATTGGTCATAGATTTTTTCACCATTAATAAGTTAAACTTTAACATAAGCTACAGTTAGGAGCAAGTTTTATTACAAGGTTAGATTACATACCTTGCAAAACGGATGTTCCAACAGGCGCATCTTCACTTATTCTCGTCACAGGACTAGCTACAACAAACTCAGGTGGTTGGTCCTCAACGTCCTGTACTTTTATTAGAATAGCAGCAGTCCCGGTATTCACCCTGCCTTGATTAGCACGGTCCACGGCTAAAATGCGAAGTTGGTACAAAGATTTTCGTTCGTAATCTAACCGATTCGTCAAACGGACCACCCCTCTTCCGTTTACAGTTTGTACAGAAAAGCTTTCTACGTCTCCATCAAGCTCTTGTAAGTGATATAACACCTGAAAATATTATTTTAATGAAATTATTAAAAGTTGTTTTAATTATGGACAAACACAATTGTTTTGACGTTTAAAAGACAACTGACATTTGACAACTAACGTCAGTCAATTAGTTTACGAAGATTGAACTAAACTTCATAAAACTTTATATAAAATATTTTATTTATAATACAAATACATATTGACTGCACGGATGGCGTAGTGGCTTAATTGTCGCGATGCTACTGCCACTGCGCTGAGTGTTGTGGGTTCGATCCCCACACACAATATACCAGTAATTGTTCCGATTCTGGGTGTTCTTGGGTCACGTGTGTTGTATCCGTTGTTGGAATGTTTGTGAAGTCCCCTTGAACTAGAAATTATTCCTAGTGACATAGACACAATTTTAGAGTTCGTCAAAACTCTTATACAACAGCTTTGTCCGTCCGTCCGTCTCTTATACAACTTTTAACTCAAGAACCGTAAGAGCTTGAGACTCGCGGTAAACGCCATTCGACTCAGCATAATCGATAGGTATACCCCGAAATTACTATGACCTTTGACCTCTGACCTTAAGGTGTACATAGTTACGCTTTTTTTTAATAATAATTTAAATACAATTTTTTCGAACTCTAAGGTTTACGGCAATTCATTGCCATTTCTCATTTGTTTTATTTTAATTATGCTTACTTGTCCGTAAGCTCCTTCGTCAAGATCAGTAGCTTCTACAGTCGTCAAGATACCAGGAGTTGCATCTTCTTTTACCGTGATCGCAGAGGGATATGGTTTGAAAATGGGTTCGTTGTCGTTTACATCTTCGACTAATAATAAAAAGCTCTGCGTTATAAAGTTTCCTTCTCCTAAATGTCCATCAGTTAATGTTAATACGAACGAGTATTCATCACGAATCTGTAATTGTATTTTATTATTAGCGGATATAAATACATCATAAAATATTAAAAAGAAATTCAATATAAAATATAGGTATACCTAACTAAAACTAATTATTACGTTAGTTTTAATACCAAAAAGCATGCTTAACTTAATAATATGCTTTTTGATAAGTTTATTTATTTGTGCAATCATCATAGACCTCTATAGCTAACTTTTTAGTTGGTAGGTACCTATTATTATATACCTACTTCGGTAAATGTTACTGTTACAACATTCTAAAACAATTTTTTTTATTGCCGACCCACTTTTATTGTAGGTACCTATATTAAAGTCAAAGTCAAAGTGTTTATTGTTTATCTACTTACTACTTAATTATTTATAATATTGCTTGCTTTTATGGAACCTATCTTAGCATCATAGTAAGACATAAAAATGTGTGGTATCTGCCGCATACCCTTGCGCAAAATAAGCATGGGGCTGTTACGTATAGATATGTACCTATATGATATATTATCAACAACAACAATTAAAATAAAATCCATTATATAAGTTATTAGATAAATCACTCACCTCTCTATCTAATTCCTTAACTAAATAAATATTAGCTTCGTTGGATGAAATGGCTTCTAATCTTAAAATATCACTACCAAGTTGGTCTCTAATGCCAAATTGTAAAGTATCTCCATCAGGGTCAACGCCCCTTAGTCGGTATATAAGGCTACCTGAAAATAAAATAACGGTTGCATTTTAAATGAAACACCCACACACACGTATTATGTAGATACATAAACATTCTATTTACGGAATATACCGTTGTATTTAGAGTGAGGAAGAAATTAAAAGTTATAATTATAAAATACGCATATTCACCTACTATTATATTCAAGACCGTGCCCGGGTTAATGTATGACTATCAGTATATCCATTATCTCTTTTATTAGGCACTACATGAGGTAGGAGAGCAGGACTAGCAATATGAATAATAATAATTTAATACTTACTCAATCTTTTGGTCAACTGAAAAAGGGGTATTAAAGAGACTTCTAAACGAAGCATTTTATTTACAACTAGCTGTTACCCGTGACTTCGTCCGCGTGGAATTTAACAAAAAATGATTCACGGTATCCGAATTATTTTATTTAAACAAAAGAAGCCTAAGCTATTTCTTATAATATCAGTTATCTGCTAGTGAAAGTGTCGTCAAAATCGGTCCAGCCATTTCAGAGATTAGCCGGAACAAACAGAGAGACAGGCATATGCATTTAGTAAAATGCTGTTATTTTGACATTATAAACAGACACTTCAATTTTATTTATTTGTATAGAAAAGTGAAAAGCTAATGTCCTATCTGTTACAACGTAATATATAATTAGGTTTTACGGTTAGTCATATTTAGGTACCCATTATATACAATTCCTTGCTGTTAATTGCCTTAATGTTATTTACAGAAGGGCTGCCCAAAACATTCCATAAGCATTCTGCTTATTATCCGTTGTAATATAGTTTATTAATTGTACACTATTTGTATAAATGAACAGGATAGTTAGCGTTCTCTGACCAGGTCAAACGTTTAACAGAAAGAGCAGCTTAAAAATCTTCCTTACACTAAACCGACAAGCGTGCATGTGTAATGTAATGAGAATAATTAAGCAGAAGATATACCACCATCGTAGCAAGCAATCATTGGGCGAACTGGTCGTAAGTCTATCTTATCTTACGTGGGGGGCAGTTGGTGCAGACCGGCGATACTTCGACCCAGTGGGATCTTTTGTGTCGACACTCTCCCAATAACGACTGCCATAGATGTTCATGGCAGCCGAGACCAACGGCTTAACGTGCTTTCCGAGGCACGGAGCAGGCGATAATTGTCAATCAATACGCACATAATTTCGAAAAGTCATATAACTTACGAAAGTCAGAGGTGCGCGACGTGGGTTCGCACGCGAGACCCTCTGCATTGCAGTCTGTTGGTCTCCCCACTGAGCTATCGCTGCTCGGTCGTAAGTCTAAGTCTATGTATACTATTTCAATAAGATGTGTCATCAATCATCATTTATTCATTTCGGCTGCAAAGTAACAGCGATAGACGTTAATGTTGATTGGTTAATGAGTTTATTGACTATACATTTAGTTTAGGTGCTGTGTGAGAAGAAAGGAGGTCTGAGCAAAAAGTTATGACAATATCCTGCTCGTTTTTGCATGACGGCAACACCTTCAAATACACTTTCGCATTTACTTAGTAAGGATATGCATTAGCTTATCCGTTCGATTAGTTTTAATAGAAATGTATTACCACAGGATGTGGCACAATTTCTCTAGTATAATTGTAATTATCCGTGTCGTACTTATGTCCTACTTATATCACATCGCCATTTAATAAGTACATCATTTATTTCTCAATCAAAACTTTATAGACTCAGACTCTTTGTTGCTATCGATGGCAAACAACTAATGGTAAAGTAATGATAGTTTAAGACGTAGTATTCCGGTTAACCTACACATTAACTATAGAAGAGTCTTGAACACTTATAAGTTTATACCTAGTAGCGGCTGTCTTATTGATCTTTACTATCTTGAGGTTACGGGTGCGATTTCTGAATTCGGCAAAGTGTTATAAGGTATTTCTGTTTCTGAAATTCTCTGTGATAGTAGCACGAACTCGAAAAAGTGGCCAGTAGATAGCATAAGGTTTGCCATCTGTTATCTTATCTTATCTTATGTGGGGGCCAGTTAGTGCAGACCGGCGACACTTCGACCCAGTGGGATCTTTTGTGTTGATACTCTCCCAATAACGACTGCCATAGATGTTCATGGCAGCCGAGACCAAAGGCTTAACGTGCTTTCCGAGGCACGGAGCAGGCGATAATTGTCAATCAATACGCACATAATTTCGAAAAGTCATATAACTGCCGAAGATCAGAGGTGCGCGACGTGGGTTCGAACCCGAGACCCTCTGCATTGTAGTCTGTTGGTCTCCCCACTGAACTATCGCTGCTCTTGAAATTGCCATCTGTTACGTGGGGCTTAACGCTAGTGACAAAGATAAGCAGCAGCTTTTATAAGTAGATACTGAGAGTGAGACCTATATTGTACTGACGGCCTCGATGGCGTAGTGGTTAGTGTAACCGACTGCCACGCCTGAGGTCGCGGGTTCGATTCCCGCACAAGTCAAACATTTGTGTGCATGAACATGGATGTTTGTCTTGGTCTGGGTGTTTCTATGTATAATATGTCCGAATTTACAAAAAAAAAAAGAAAAAGGTATATATGTATGTTTATCCACACTCTAGTACCCATATTACAAGCTCTGCTTAGTTTGGGCTAGATGGTGTTGTGTGTATGTCGTAGAATATTATATTATATTATTATATTATGTAGATTCACAAATCAACATCACCACCGTTATACTACTAGCTGCGGGACCTAAAAAAAATGGTGGCAATATCCGACGGCTTATCGTGTTGTCTGAGGCAAAGCCCTTTGTACCTCGGACAGCACGTAAAGCCGTCGGTTATTATTGTCGAGGATATCTATGGCAATCTATACAAGGAGGAAGCATCGTGAAATAGAAGACTGTCTTTAGAATTGAGGATAGTTAGGTTAGGTTGTAATATAATACTCACGATGATACCTACGTAAACTACCTCAAAAAAAACGCTTTAATTACTTCCTCCTATATTGTGAAGACTATTACATTGTTTCATTGTAAATAAGTTAACACCGTTTAGTTCTTATACATCTGCTCATATAAATAATGTACACTGTTAAACATCATTGTAATTTGTAACCATAATTTAAAAGTGTCTCAAAGTGTGTAAAATCTCTTGTTATTCAGCTACTGATAATAATTATTGTTCTTACGGCAAGAGTGTTTTTGTATAAACATAATGTATTATTCAGTGACTTGTAATTGAAAACATATATGGGACACTCAGTTGCTGTCTTTTGGCCGGCGCTTGGTTATGTCGATAGCTTTTAAAGATTTTGTTTCACAGTTGGCTAGTAAATACAACTAACTTCGTTTGTACTCGTACGTTTGCATGCCCTCGTTGCCATCGTGTTTTATAAAAGTTCAATCAGTTAATTAAAATTTTGTAGATTCCTATGGTCCGTTTCAAATAAAAGTGCAGAAATAAGACCCTTCTTCGATATCAGCGTCAATGATTTGTATTCTCAGAAGTTGTACTTTGTCGTCCGAATCCATTTCTATCACGTATTTTAATGGATTTTACGCTTCAGTAGGTACTTGTCGACTAATCTTTACATAACAACGAACACGGTTGTTCGAACAACAGCCGTGTTTTAGGGATTGTAAGGCTTCCCTGTGTTTGTATCAGTTGTCGTGGTAACCCCACTCGACAGTTCCCCGACTTCCCCCTTATAAATAATTTCCGGCTGTCGGTGCAACGGTAAATGTCGGGTAATGTTCCGAACTTTGAATTGGCTTTGGGGTTTCAACTGTTTTGGTGTTTAGTTGTACGTGTATCGGTTTTATGAGGTAGGGTGGATTAATAACGGGTTTTTATGGATTGAGTAAGCGTACTTTTGACTTGATTATTACTTAAAGTAGCTGGCAGTAGCCAGTAGGAGAAAACGAACTTAACATTGGAATCAATGGTGCGTTTTGAGAGCGGCCTACGTCTAACAGTAGACTTATACAGACTGATGGCCTTGTTTTTTTATGAACTGATGATAGTATAATAAGCATACTTACCGACGGGAGTATCAGATCCTTCTTTTAACCTCACTACAATTTCTGACTGGCCATCTATGAGAAACCTTGGTGGTCTGTTCGCGACGACGACTTCTAAGATCGTGAGCAGGAGCCATAACCCTCTGATACATTTGTACTGCACCGGCTTTAACCGGACTCGCGTTGGGAGAGTAACCCTCGCATGCATTGTACTCAATCATCTGAGACATCTGGCCTTATTGCTGGCTGGTGGTGAGACCATTTTCTCACTTCGCACGGTTTCACCGTGGGACTCGTGCGCTATCGGTGAAAGTGTCACCTCGCTGACTGAGTTTGAACCCCTCTACGTGACTTCGCGTTCACCTGCAATGAGACAAGTGTTACTTTGTTATATTATGAAAGGTGATAACTTTAATTTGACTGAAAGTGTGATGTGATGTCCTGTTTGCTTATTTCTACTAAATGAAACTCATAATTAAACTGCAGTTTTAGATAAGATAACATGTAGATACGTAAGAAATTAATAAGTTCTTGTGTAAATTTCGCAAGCAATTTAATAAGCTAGACGAAAACAAATACAATATATCAAATAAGTTAAAATAAAACCAGGCCAGCTAAGTTCGACTCCCACTTGACTGGTTTTTATTGCTCGTCGGTTTACTTCGAAGCTATATTCTCAGAGTAAGTTTAAAGTTCGTACGTACCATTTTTACCATAAAAACAAAAAGCACTAAATATAACATGTTCCCACTCTGCTTAATTTGTAATTGTTTGGGATGTACCTACGTATTCTGTAAGTAAATATCACATATTCTGTAAAACATTTAGGTAGCATGCTGACTGGGCCTCTTAAGGAAATATAATAGAAAACAAATCCCTTAGGTTTTAATACACAGCAGACCTGCTTCTGAGTCATGCAGTTTTAGTACATAGCAATATATTTGAAGTGAGCGTTTGTTATCTTTAAAAACCAAATATAATGTAGTGTTCATATCGCCGGCCTTTAGTTACTAGTGTTACAAATGTTTGATAATAAGCAAATGATAATAATAATAATAATAATAATATAATATCCTATCACATACACACAACACCATCTAGCCCAAACTAAGCAGAGCTTGTACTATGGGTACTAGACAATGGATAAACATACATATATACCTTTTTTTTTTTGTAAATACATACATATTATACATAGAAACACCCAGACCAAGACAAACATCCATGTTCATGCACACAAATGTTTGACTTGTGCGGGAATCGAACCCGCAACCTCAGGCGTGGCAGTCGGTTACACTAACCACAACGCCAACGAGGCCGACAAAATGATGTTCTTGCAATCCAATCACACCACGCAACTTTTTCTTTCGCATCATGTGATGTGGTCCCTTGTGTCAGTGGGTTATCATGTTTTATATCTTGGTACGGGAACTAGCGCGTGGCGACGTTGAACGGGTGAGCATTTGCTAACTGCCCGTATCTCATTGTCTGCGAGTGCCTAAGTAATGCCGTTGGCACATAATCTTGCCTAACTAATGAGAAACATCTACTTTCGATGCAATCATGTCGGTTGAATGCTGGATATGTCATTTATTATTTTAGTAATTGAATATGTGGTGGGTAGACCTATTTCAGGGGTGAATGCGGTTGCTGTCCGGTCCCGGAAAATATTATTGGGATTTTCTGGAAAGTATTTCTCAGTAGCAGGATAGAGTCTGTAATTTTATTGTAACTGTTAGACTGCAATAGGCTCGCCTCTATTACGTGTACCTAATTGCCTAAAAACATAGGCGAAATGCGAGTGTAAGACTTCTTTGCTTTTCATTTCGAATCTATGTATTAATGTAAGTACGAAATAAAGTAAAAGTGCTCAATCTAAAGGCAATTTGGTACCCAAAGTACGCATACCTATGTTTCGTTTATAAAACATGCCAGCTATGTGAACGATTAATTAAAATTGTTTATTGCTTTATATTATGCTTATTAAACGATCGCCCTTACAATCTAGTCACGGTATAATTAGGTATTGTGGTTATCCTAATGTAACATGTTACAAAAACTTTCATTCCATCAGAAAATTAGTTGCGTAACACTTACTTGTAAAACTAAACAAAGTTATATTTCTCTCGTTGTAGTGTAACATCTATTGTATACGGTTATTAACCATCAACCAAATAATGTGTGATTAGTGAAGATGTTACGACACACTATAATGAATGGTCTAATAAAGGGGGGTTATTCACACGCATCATGTTTGCGAAACAATTATGTAAAAACAATTAAAAATTGACCTCGCGACCCGTTGCCGGATGGTAATGTATGAATTAGGTGTCGTTGACGTATTTCGGTGGTAAAACCGGCGTCCCGTCAAACCGGAGTGTTGGCTGAAACAAAAGGGTCATCCAGCGCGACGGATGCGAAGGCCAATGACTATTGTATGGCGTTCATACAGTACTATCGGGGACTGACCTTTGCAGACACATCATCATAGTGATGAACTTTTAGTGCAGTTTGATCATCAATTTAATTGAACTGTCTCGTTGTTCGCTGTGAAATATGCGCGCTTAATTTTATGGGCGCCTTAACGAACCTCTTTTATGTGTAGTTGGTATTTTTATGAGTCAAAAGCTGAAAAATAGCAGTGAGTCTGCTTTGGCCTCGTATAGATACTACTGAACTGCTACACATAGGACTTAGAGTCATCCTAGCAGGTAAAGAAATGAAGTGCCAATTAAATTACTAATTATCACTTGCTTCATCGTTCAAATTACGTGTGTAATTGCCGCATTCAAAGACATTTAATGATTACTTAAGCGATTCCTTAATAAAGTTTATCACTTGATAAACATTTTACTTAGGTAAATTGAGTAAGTAAGCGTTAAATGTTTCAGAATGTGATAGTAGCACTTCTGTTTAATGCTATCAAAGATATGTTTAGTCCCCAAATCCGCACTAGAAATGCGTGGTAGATTGCCTTGTTACCAGAGTTACTTTTCTCACACGAGAAGAGGACCGTGGCTACAATGGAACGATGGAATAAATAAGGAAGGCTGTTACTATATATTCATTAGATACGCATTGAAAGATTTACATACCCTCTATAATTATGAGGAAAAATACAGTAGAAACAGCAGCTAATCCTATAGAAACGAAAGTCTATCTTCATCTTACCGCTAAATATTCATAGTCACCAAGAAAGTCGGATTATACAAATCGACTTGTATTCAATTTGTTCATTCATGGTTCCTGTCTTCGGAGCGTGACGATTTAAGTAAGTACTATACCAAAAGGAGTGCAGTGAAAGCTTCCATACTCCGTTACACACGAGGCTGTTATAAAATTAACGCCACGAAAAGTGTTTATTTATTGAATATCGGTGTTTTAATGAAGTATTATTGTTGTGAGGGACGTAACAAGTTATTGAGTACGTTATTATTGTGCATAAGATCTGTATTTTAATTAGTCAAAGAGTGTACAGGTTAAGTTATATATGTGATGTGGATTTCGACAATACATTCCAAATGTAATACTGTATGTGGATAGGTTTTGGTACAGCTAACATGGATTGCCTCAGCATAATAAACTCGATGGTATTTGCACATATTTGCGTATTATTTTACAAGGTAACAACCTACACGTTCACGCTAGTATTAGCATCGCCATAGGAATGTATTTTAGGCCTCCTTTAATCAGTTTATTGCCAAACGGCCACACTTTTAAACTTAGTGCTGTTACTGATAATTTGCCTAACAGAAAGATTTTATAAGACATCAGACTATTTTTCCATCGTCATCATCGTCCTTTGACCAATTTACGATGTAACCAACCACTCTAATAAATATCAAGCTAAAACCTATTAGTGATATCAACAATTTTATTCCAGTGATTTTCGAATCTGTTTACAACATTATATTAATTCCTTCACCATGCATAGTATAGGGATGGCATTTTGCACGACCGTATTCAAATGATAAAAACTACATTTATAACGTAACTGCTTTTAATGATAATTTTCCTAACAGAAAGATATAATCAGACTCTTTTTCCATCGTCATCATCGTCCTTTGACCAATTTACGATGTAACCAACCACTATAATAAATATCAAGCTAAAACCTATTAGTGATATCAACAATTTTATTCCAGTGATTTTCGAATCTGTTTACAACATTATATTAATTCCTTCACTATGCATAGTATAGAGATGGCATTTTGCACGACCGTATTCAAATGATAAAGATTGAATAAGACATTGTTCGACCCTTTTCATCGGCATTATCTTCGGTTTATTCCCATCTTCCCCCGCATTTATCATCTCTTAGACTAATTTACGATGTAAACAACAACTCTAACACGTGTTAGTGATGTCTACGATTTCATTCGAGTGGCATTCGAATGTGTCTACTACAACACTACCTAGGTATACTCCTTCACCATGCAGGCTATAGGTATCACGTTCTGTAGAACTGTAGTAATGCCTCTAATAGCTATACATTATTTCGTCGCCAGTCCACACAAATAATGTAATAATTATTTTTGTTTATGTCGGCCTCGATGGCGTAGTGGTTAGTATAATCGACTGCCACGCCTGAGGTCGCGGGTTTGATTCCCGCACAAGTCAAACATTTGTGTGCATGAACATGGATGTTTGTCTTGGTCTGGGTGTTTCTATGTATAATATGTACTTATGTATTTACAAAAAAAAAGTGTATATATGTATGTTTATCCATTGTCTAGTACCCATAGTACATGCTCTGCTTAGTTTGGGCTAGATGGTGTTGTGTGTATGTGATAGAATATTATTAATAATCTAACCGCGTAAAGGTGGTGCTACCTGACTCTTAGTAACAGATATTCGTATAACCTCAATAAAATCTCTACAGTCTGCATTATATTATTATTTTAAGCGCACTGCCTGCGGTTTGTGGATAAGAGATCTTATTTCATTGGCGCTGACTTTATCTTCTCATCGTGTCGATAAACTGAAAATTATTTGTAATAACTCGTTCTAGATATGATTACCTATTAAGATAGATATAAGGCTTAATAAAAGCTATTTTTACCTTAAAACCTCATCAACAGGTAAATTTCTTTGATTACGTCGTGTTTTAAAAGTAAGTAACGCTTGCGAAAATTTCGTAGATTTATCTTTGCACATGTACTATAGTAGCAGTGCGTCTGGGCAGTATGAAAATAAGAATGCCAGCCTATCATTAGACACTAGCTCATGTCACCTACTCTAGGAAGAGGAGGTTTCTGCTCTGCCAGCGCACGAGACACAATATACTGATCTTCTTGTTGATATGACAAGGTTTCCTTAAGATTTGGCAACTACCACTGTTTGTCTGCAATCTTCAAAAACAACTAGCTACCTTTATCACTTCCCTAGTGGCATATCTTGGAGTTAGGTCTTCCGCTGTGAATATCTCTTAATTGTCGTTGTTAACAAAAGTAGCTTGAGGCATTTTAATATATTTAGAGGTTTAATGAGACAGAAGAATATAAACGCAGGGTGCGTACGGATTTGGTAAAGCGTTCAGTGTATACTTATGTATAATAAATCTTTATATGAATAATGGCTATTGCTTTAAAAATATAATAATGCTGAACATTGCTTCTGTCACAACACACAACTAACTGGACTAAGATTAACTGACGTAGTACATTACTCGTTCAGCTTAATAGTTCTTAAATACTGTTAAGTTGTAACAGTAATTTTAATGTTTTTGAGAAATTCATGTTTTAATGTTCATGTACGTATGTGATGCTTTAAGTGTTGGCTACAACTATTATAATTAGGTACTTATTATTATGTAACTAAGAATGTTACGACTTATAAGAGGACTTTATTATTATTACAAATATTTATTACAATATTTATTAATACTAGTGTTAGGCTAGCGATGAAATTCGAATTATTATTGAAAATTTGCGGAAAACATAATAAATGAATTTAAATTAAAAACAAATACCTAACTTGTGTTATCAATCAAGTTCTAAATACAAAAAAACTTAGGTACCTACTAACATAGGAGAGAACGGTTCTGAAGTATTACAACGAATTTGTACGCGATGTGATGTTGTGTATTATGTTTGTACGCTAAATAATATTGATGAGATTAGGCAAGCAAATATTTTGAGAGTTAGGCGAGTTGTATTCTTTCTTAAGCTTTCGTTCTTAAGTCAAGCTAAACCTCGACTTAACATGAAATTACTGATCATATACCGACTAGTGCTAGTAAGTTTCTATGACCACCTCGAAGGAATTGGATTAACAGATAAATCTCTCAAGGTGCACACACAGCACGTAGCACTTTTTCTAGAGCACGGCACATGAGTAACTAAGTATGGCGGCCCGTTTCCCTCTGTCGGCTACTACAATCTAGGATGTTAACTAGTATTTGTGCTAGTACTTAATTATAATCACGATCAAGGTTAGCTATGTGGGATAGCGTAGGTAATGTAGTGTTGCTACGAATGCGTTCTATAGAATTCTTCTGACATTACGCTTACATATAGCTTTGAGCTTTATAATTATTAAGTAGTAAGAGTGTGTCCCACGGGATAACATACTGGAGTAAAATATATACTGTGTCAATCCACTTACTTACTTAGGTACTTCGCTGGCTCAGCGATCCAAAGTGGATCTTGGCCTCCGACATTAAAGTGCGCCATTCTTTCCTATTTTGTGCCAAGTCAGACCAATCGAGCACATTCATCTCTTTCAGGTCTTTAGCTAGTTCGTCTTTCCAGCGGTACCTTGGACGACCCACCGGACGACGCTCGGTGGGACGCCCGAGATATGCTCTTTTGGCAGCTCGATCCTCTCCCATTCGTTCCACATGTCCGAGCCAGCGAAGTCGGGTAGCTTTTATTTCCCGCCACTCCCCCTTCTCTTGTCTTGTGGGTCCCAGAATCTTACGGAATATCTTTCGCTCCGCGACTAATAGTCTATTTTCTCCTTCAGTGTCAATGTCCTTAAAATCGCCCTAATTACTGTTTTGTAGACACGAATTTTTGTGGTTCTGTTTATCAACTTGGACACTAACACTTTATGAAGAGCTGCGGTACACCTTAGCGCGTTGACGATGCGGATGGTTACTGTGTCAATCCAGGTTATGATGTATTTTCTTTCTTTATTTACTTATTTAAATATAAAGCCCGCACTAGGAATAATTCCTGTATCGCAGAGGAATTCACAAATATTCACAACGGACACAAAGAACATCCAGACTGGGATCACACAAATGTTTGTACCTTGTGGGTTTCGAACCTACAACACTCAGCGCAGTGCAGTGTCGAGGCGACCACTTATCGCCATTTTATGTACTACATCCGTGCAGTCTATCCCTGTGTCAAGATTCATTCAAATTCATCTAAAGCTTAACACGTGATTAAGAAACTAATATATCTAAAATCTTTTACATTTATAATATTAGTTGGAAGTAGTATATTTTTATTGCAATGAATCATAGAGCAATACTTATAAATAATTAATTTAGATCTGCATAAACTGGCCCAACATAGCGTATAAATGACTTTGTTACTGACTTACTATCTTCCTAAGATTAAATAAAGTAATGAAATGTGCAATTTAGATTAAATAAGCATTCAATGCAATCGCTTACATTAGGGCTGAATACAAATTTCTCAATAGTTCACAACGAATGTGAACTTACTATTGCCGCCCGCGCTTCGCTCGCGACTTTGCCTGATAAAGTATCTACCCTATGTTACATATAAAACCCTATAAAACACCTGTTTAATATTTATGTTAGCATACTGCGTACTCTGGTTACAGATTTAACCAAGAATTTAAATAAAGGAAGTGCACGGAGGTATCCATTGTCGTATTGTTCGAGCTGGAGCTGAATCCGCTGTACGTAGTCTTGCAATAGCACTCAATCGTCTGTAAAGATGACTGCGCCAAGTGTTGTGAGTTCGATCTCAAACATATAATTAGTTCTAGTGTGGTAGATGTATTTTACAAGCAAAAAATAAAAGTTATCTATCTGCGGTTTCCCTTACTTGAGATAGAAATTTGACATACCTAAGCTCCAGACAAATTATGTCAAACTTATTAAAAACTATCGCAAGTAATGTGATTATATCTATCGACGATAAGCATAAAGCAGATTAAAACATATCATAAAAAACTAAATCACTACTTGTTAATTCAATAACTTACAGGGTACTTGAGTAGAGAAAAATAAAATGTTTTTAAATATAAACTTTACTGGCCAGTATGATATTTGTATAAATACTCGTATTGCTGTAATGAACATTAGGTACAGACGATAAAATCAAAATTGAGTAGTGTCGTTATAAGCCCTTGTCGAATTTCGAATGTTCTTTTTTGTCATAAATGTTTATGTGCTCTTTTGCAATTTGTTATTTACTTTTTATAGCTTTTAGATATTATAAACAGAATTTATTTAAAATGTAGCTGTTATAACAAATAAATTATCTGGTTACTGTTTCACGGATTACAACGTTACATTTTAAAATTACATACAAAAATTGCTATGGAATTTTATATTTATTAAGAAAATAGCAGTGCCCTGCTGTTTTATCTACGTTAACTGACGTTTATGGATGCTGATTTGCTATTTTAGGTTATGGTGTGATATTATCTAAGTAACTACTTCAACTAACAGGCCATCAGATCTCACGAATATTTTTTTGTGTATTGTTAGTGTCTGTGTATCTAAAAGCTGTCGATAGTTAAAGGGTTTGAATTTAGGTTTAGATATAATCTCTAGATATTTCGGCATTTTACTATTGGAGAATGGTTGGGCTTAGGAAAATAGTGTAGTGATTTTAGAAATTCCAGCATTTTTGCTAAAATAATTACAGAATTTATTTAGTGCTGATATAATATATACTTAATCTAGATATTTCAGCAATTTACTTTTAGGGAATGTTTGGGCTAAGGAAAATGAAGTAGTGATTTTCTAGACTCCAATAGTGTTTTCTTAAATAATCACGGACTATTCTTTGGTACTGATATGTAATGTTCGCCTTTTGACAAAAGAATCATAATCTTATAAGGCTTTCATCAGTTACTTAAACTGATGAAAATAAATGTTAGTTTTATTTATCCATTTGTGTCGTAGAAAATAGACAACAGCACGACTTGTTCATTCAAGAAGACAGGTGAAGAAACGAATTGTCATAAACTACATTTTACTAACAAACTATTTGAAAAATACTTCTTATAGCTATACTTCTTTTAACTTAATGTTATCCATCTATACACCTTATATCAAAGTCATATTGTTAGAACATTTGTTATTTTGGTTCATAGAAAATTGTTACTTCCTCAAAGGTACTGGTTACGCGTCGCATGCTTGCCTAAAATTGAGCTATCGTGTTGAACTGCGATTACACATCGTTATATTTATTACATGCCAAGCTAACATCAAAACGTTTTTTTTCGATGGCATATTAGAAAACCTTCGACGGGTTTCCATTACCCTCATTCTATTTTATATTTTAGACTTTACGCTAAGGTACGGAGATGATGAAATACACAATGGTGCCAATTCTGTTGTCACAAAATTCTCTAAGCTTAATTAAAAATTACTAAAATTTAGTTTAGTCCTTTCAAATGACATTTCGTATTCTGAAATCGTTAAAAGTGACAGGACTAAAAAAATTTTAGTGATTTTTAGTTAAGTTTAGAGAATTTAGTGACAACAGAATTGGCACCAATGAGTTTTAAAATTAATAAAACCTGCATGTTTAAGCATTCTCCATAGTGTTCTCGAAGATATGTGAAGTCTATCAACCCGCACTAGGCCGGCGTGGTGGATTATGGAGGGTTAGGCCCTTCTCACACTGAGAAGAGGTCCATGCCCAGCAGTGGGACAGTTTAAATACAGGGTTGATATTATTATATTATAGAATTTCTTAAGATGGATTTAAATGTTAATAGCAATGTCGATCCCTTTGCCCGTCGCCATTCTTTAATAATATCTTACATGTGTATGTTATATAGGTACCTACTTGAAATATGGCAAATCGATAGATCTTATCGACAATTTACCAAATGAAAACCTCATAGGCAAATTAAGTTTGTAGATGATCAGAGTCTAATTAGACTGTCTGCAATTGCAGATATCTAGAGTTTTTATCACGTTCCATACAAAACAGAACACTACTTATGAGTAGTGTTCTGTTTTGTATGGACTTACTACAGTATCTAAGGTTACAGGGCTGTGTAGCCTTCATAATATTACTTCTAGAATGCTAAGGATACATAGTCACATCCATGATTGGTGGCTACCAATAAACATTAGATCTACCTCAGTAAACAAAGAAAGTCGTGTCAACATCCACAATGGAAACACAGTAAACAGATCCGTTGAAGAATAAAAAGCAGGTGAACAGCTTTTTTATATAATATGAAAGCATCTGGGCCTCTCGGCCGCTTGTTAATTATAGGGCATCTTAGTTCCTTAGTCAGATTGCGTACAGTTTTTGCTCTAGTCCCCGTTAAACACAATGTAATACGATGTACATAGTTAACGCTGTCAGTCATGCAAACTTTATTTGGATTAGAATGATATGCGTGAATATATTTGCATTATAAATCATGTTAGATAACAGTGAGAAATCTTTAACTGTATCAGACTACCTATGTTCATGAACATGTTAAGAAATAACTCTATATTTTTGTGATTGGCTCGTTGGTTTCGTGGCATAAGTTTGCTGCTGATCGTCTACATTATAGGTTTTATTCCCAAGTTTATTACAACCTTGTTTGCTTTTACTGATACAAAATTGTCATCAGCAGCATGTACTTCGCAAATGGGCACAGTAGACGATAGTTGGGAACCCAAAAATAACACCCCTGGTAAAATGGAGTTGTTATATCACCCTTTCTATCTTGAGATTTACAGCGAGAATATAGTGCAGTTTTAAAGTGCCTTGAATACCACCGGAATAGGTATGCACTCTCTTTTACTGTCAGACGTGATGTGATTGTGATGTCGCTATACGATTTTTATTTGGTTTTCGCAATAGAAAGTTCTTTACAGGGCGATCTTGGAGTTTGGTACTAGGCCCGGTAAATGTCAATGGGATAAATTAAAACAACTCACCAGTTTTTGAAGGCTGTCGTGTTATACTGGTCAAAAAAACTCATGTCAAGCTTGATAATCTCCTTGCCAGTAACTATATTAACTGTTTATACCATGGTTAGTATAGAAGTTCGAATTATAACCGATTTGGATACGAGTTTGATAGTGAGATTAAGCAGAATTGAACAGCTTACATCAGTCAATATATACATATATTTATATACAGTCTTCTTCTCCCTAGCCTTTATTATTCCCAAGTCACTTGGGGTCGGGTTTCTAGTCTAACCGGATTTGACTGGATATCAGTTTTTACACGGAGCGGCTGCCACCTGACCTCCGCAACCCGAAGGCTAACGATACCCTCAGGCTAGACCAATATATATAAGTATTGTATATATTTATATACAGTACTTATACAAATTTCTAAATAGAATTACATTCAAATTATTTATCATAATGTAGTGCGCTCCGTGCATTCTTAATTTAAGGAATCCACATCAAGCAAACAATAAAAACAGATTGAATAATGATTCAATTTGTTTTTTTGTTTTTACATACATCGTCAAAATTTATGAATTATCCAAGAAATCCATGGATAGGCATTAGCAGTTACTGCGGTGAATACCTAAGTTGCTAATACCATTTAAAAATTCACATCCCTCAATTCCTTCTTCAAAGCCCGCGAAAGTAATAATATCGAAGTGAAACTCTTGCCTTAAATAACCAGCAATACTAGTATAGTATTATCACAGATAATATAATACTATACTGTATATATTTGTACCAGCAATAAGTATTTGACGCATAAAATGTTACTAGGAAAAGTAGTAATTCAGGGAAATGTTTAAAGCTGAATGTTTGCTGTTATTTCGCGAACAATAGATAGTATATTAGGTTCAGTGCATAATCTAACGATGGTAATGAGCAATTCAGTTATGTAACAACAGCAAGCAAATCTTATTATAAACGAGTAATTTAGGCGAAAATAAAGAGCCTGTTCTGTAGGGAAAGTTCACTAAAGATGTGTGAAAAGGTGATATGAAAATATAGTTTAGACTATATTTACATTATTAGATAATCCTCAGGGATTATCTAATAATGGTTTTCTTTTTTAAAGTTTTGTCTGCAAAGCAATTGTCACTCATCGTAAATATTTGTTTCTACTTTGATCTCTTGGTGGTTTGTTTATAGTAAATTGCTTCTTAGACCGATGATAAGTTTTTAAAGATTGGACGTATTGTTAGCGTTAAAATGGGAAATTTTTCGTATAAGAACATTTCGCTGATACCTCAGATGAGAGATCGATAGAATGCTAGGAGTAGGCTAGACTTTGATCCAACGCCAAGAACCTTTTAATTTTGCGTTATCTACTAAAATTATGCAGCTATAAAATATTCCACTGTTTACCGTATTATCTATGAAACAAAACATCATAATGCGATTTACATCTCTGAGAGTTCACCATAATGTTTTCTAAGATGTTAAGTTTCCCATCAGTCTCGTTTATACTATGTACTTGTACAGAACAACAGATGTAACTAAACATTGAAAATGTCTTTAAAGGTTTCTGTGAAATAACAACTGTTGACTATATCCTGTAATGTCCTCGAAGATATGTGAAGTCTGCCAACCCGCACTGGGCCAGCGTGGTGGACTATGGCCTAATCCTTCTCACACTGACAAGAGGCCCGTGCCCAGTAGTGGGACAGTTTAATACAGGGCTGATATTATTATTATTAATGTATTTTCTAACTACTAGTCTACTACCTACTGCTGCCAGAAAGTAAGAATCGCAAATGCTTATCAAGTTATGTTATTCACTGTAATTATTTCGTCAATATACTTTTCAACAACCTAATATTTAATTACTTTAACTGCTAGTTGGTCAATTTCCACGTTACACAACAAAAGTTTTCACTATCAGTTGTAACAGTTGAGTTTTCTGATGTTGTAACTGGTGACTGGCTGGTAAAGGCTGCATCGAACCCACTACACTCGGCGCAGTGGCGAGGCGGCCACTTTAACCACTACGCTATCAGTGCAGTTTTACTTGTGAAATACTGATGCAGACGCAATCTAAAATACACTAGCGTTGCTGCAATCGTTAATTATATACCATGATGTTTTACTTAATATTCCTATTAGTTTATATTTATTAAGTACAGGTGAGCGGCGGCGCACGAAGCGTGTCGGCGCGTCCAACCGTGCCTCCCCCGGGAACAGAACCCGTCGCACCACCGCATCCGGTGTTCGTTACTCTCCGTTAGTTTTTGCGATATCAAAATAAAATACTTTTCAGCTCCCAGTGGGCTCCAAAGTGTTGTTTTATTAACTTGAACATGATTTCACTTTAAACTAAAAGAACGATTATACAATAGTGACAGACGTTTCTAACATTTAGTTTATTTGATCATTGCCATGTTGCTCTTAAGGGCAGAGCTTTGTTTAATTTTAGAGCTAACTAATCAATTTGGATATAAAATACGTGGGACTAAAGAAACAACTGACAACCAAAACATAATCATTTGACTTTTTAGTGCGTGATTCTATTTGTTATTGCCTAAAGATAAATATATTATAATAGTATAATTTTAACAATAATAAAATGTGCATATAAATAAGTACGTAACAAAATTAATGGCTGATATAAAACAACACAATATAAAGAAAGAAGAATATCTACAATATATACAAGACTGCCGCAATGTCGCAGCGGTAGTGAGTGTGACTACTTTGCATGAGGATTCGGCTTCATGGATCAGGCTAAGTGTTATTGAGCTTTTTATTTCAGAAATTCATACTTAGTAACAGGTAGTTGCCAATAAGCTCGGCCATAATAGATGGAACATAAAACCTCTTATGACTAATCTACTCAGGTTCAAAGGATAAATTCTTTGCATATTTTAATAAATAATATCACCAAACTTTTTTTTATGGACCGTGTCAATGCCAGCTGATTCAGCCAGTGTCGAATGTATTGAATAAGTTAATGGCCAGTGTTTATGCAGCCTCGTGTCTCTTGTACTTTTTTAACAAAATCCCATACTTTCGATTTCAGCATCATTATGCAATGTAAAAACGATCAACTGTAATTTTAAGATCATCATCTTTTTATTTGGCAGTTCTTAGCGTTTTTATCGATACGGTCGTTGCCCCACAGTGTGATCTTTGTATTTTTTCTTTTTAATACTTTAAATTTCGAATTCGTTTAGTATTTTTAATATCTATAATTCGAATCAAAACTATTCAGATTGAAAATGATTGATTTATTTAATTATTGTCGCATAATGGATTTTCGCATTTTATATGAAAAAGTTAATAGATAACTGTATCATTTAAGTAACTGTGATACTTTCATTTACAATTTTGTCATATAAAATTGCGGTGGAAAGTTTAAAGACACGACAAGTGAGAATATAATAACATGGCGGAATGATTAATTTGCATATCGATTACGTATCGCGAAAAACCGTTAAAGATAATGTTTTAATGTGGCAAGATACTGAACTAGATAAATTCCATTTATGCAAATATTGGCAGTAACTGGCTACTTATCAACCTTAATAAGATTATGAAAGTATGAAAGAGTTCATGTTACTACGACTATGTCATGAGTCAATAACTATTAAATGTTATTATCGTTTATTATTTCAGAAAAATAAACATTCAAGTAATATATCGTACGTAATAAGGACGTATCCAAGTACATTTTTTATAGCACGAGATATAGTGAAACTCACTTAGACCGATTATTGCAACGACATGTAAGAGTCCGTAATTTTATTACTTATAAAAATGCCACAATATGTATTATGCTACTATTCAATTAAAGTTCCACTCAAACGTATCGTTCCAATAATCACCTGGCTTAGATTGAGTGAGTTAGAGCGCAAGCACTCTAACTACTGTAGTAAATAAATAATAGTTTAAAAAACTAAAAAACAAGCTTTATTAAAAAAACAAACTAAAAAGTAGAAAATAATTTAATAATTTTAATGTAAAAAGCTTGGGGTGCTTTCTAGGATATTTTGATAACCGGCCGTTTATAAAGCTTGTTTTTTAGTTTTTTAAACTATTATTTTCTACTTTTTAGTTTGGTTTTTTTTAATAAAGCGTGTCTTTTAGTTTATTTAACTATTATTTATTTTTATTTCTTTAAACTATTTTTTTATTAGTACTTTTTTCTAAATTATTGTATTGTCATCGGTCCTCGATAAGTGTGCAAAGTTTCAAATCAATCCGTCGGTTTGATAGGGGTGAAAATCACGTTCAAAGATTCCGTTACATAGATACACGTACATACATACCAAGCTAATAAAAGCGTGTTAAAATTTAGTCTCTAGTACGTTGTATTTCCTCTCGTACGTTGTATTTCCTCTAGTACGTTGTACTTAATCCTAACTAATATTATAAATGCGAAAATGAGTTTGTTTGTTTGTTACGCTTTCACGCCTAAACTACTCAACTGATCAACATGAAATTTTGCATACACGTTGTCAGGGGTACAGAATAGGACATGGAGTACCTTTCATCCAGAAAAAATAACTGATGCAAACCTAACCTAACCTAACCTACATTTACGCGAGCGAAGCCGCGGGTGAAAACTAGTAACTCAATAAAACTAAACACGATTTTTCCTTAAACAAATTACTAGCAATTTGGGTAACATATTACTAGTATTCTCGTTAATCCCTCACTCAGGCTCAATGCTACTGTTAAGAGTGGGTTTACATCGGTAGCGTAATGGGTGAGGTTCGAATCCAGGACCTCTCGATAGCAAGACCAGTACCTTAACCATTAGTCTACCACCAATTATTTTATACATATTTACAGTACGTGAAAGTATAATTTATAGGTTTCTATTTCTAAATAACATATGCGTAAATATCTAATAATATATTGTAATAATTAAGTTTAACGACAGTTTCTGCGTTATATATAATTTGCGTGGTACTTAGGTCACTTTCCTCGCTTCAGCTAATCGCGGTCGTAAATCTCTACTCGTTTCACACATTTCCATCGCAGTGTTCGCGTGGCAAACGTACCTATGTATAAATAACATAATTTCTCGTACGATACCGATCGACACATCTCAATCATCTCATACTTATTGTTTACATGTGTGGTGTATTCCCACGATTTCGAACCGAGCAAGAAATGAACTTGACAATGCTATCGATTTTCCACAACAATCACAGGAACCCATTAAGTTTTTAGTTGCGCGGTGAAATTCTTTGATGATTCGCTAACCTTAGACCGTGGCTACAATAGCCGGTGACAATGAGTGATGAACTGTACTACTCTCTTGTTCAATGTATTTAAGTACTTTTAACTGAATTGCAGTAGGTACACTTCTGTCTAACAATCGGCTGGAATACCTTTTCAAATTCATGTCAAATATGGTACTGTATATAGGTACTGTACCTACCAGTCAAGTAAAATCCATGTATTTAACTAACGTGTAATACTAATTGAGTAAATAAAAAGTAAGTAAGTAATAAGTAAATCTGGAAAAGTAAATAAGGCATTTAAAACCTGCTAGGTTTCATTTTGTTGTAGAATATAACCTTACAGATGATTTTGCTGCTCGGTTGTGCAGCAAAGGTGGTCTTCTGCTAGTTATTACCTAATATTTAAACTGTTAAAAATATGTGTTTTGTACCTTAAGTGAAATAATTAGCAAGGGATAAAAAGGCTTACAGTTATATCGAGAGGTAACTATATTTTACGAACTTATATACATTTATATTTAATTTTTATAAATAAGTTAGTTCCATTCTATGACGAGATTCTGTTTGTTAAAAAGTCAAAAATGTCTGGTTAAACGTATATTCATTTCACAAAACTAAAACCAAGTATGACAGAATCTGTGAATGTAGTTTCAATTTCATCAAAATCGCTAGCAATCTCGTGTATAAAATAGATTAAACAGATATAAGATAAGGTCAGTTTTGTGTAACCAGATATTAACGATGGGAATTTTTATGACAACAATCGTTACACCAGGCAATAAATTTGTTTGCATAATTAATTCTCAGAAATGAAAGTGTTTTGTGATTAAGTTTGCGGACTTATTTTCACATTAGAGCAATTTTGTGAGTCATGAGTGCGGGATCGTAAGCTTCTGTTAGTCTGTGTTAATTATACTGTAATATATATTTATCTTTTTGGTTGTTGTTCACATTTTAATTATAATGTGGGTCAGGTTTAAATAACTTAGTTGTAGTTTTTGAAGATGAGTGACGTATGGACATCCTTATTTTCTACGGCTGCTTTTTGCACACGAACCATCGACCCACGTAATGGTAGGATGTTCTATTTGCCATCAGAGAAGCAATACCAAGGAAACAACTAAGCCGTTGCCTAAACCACGTCAAAGCACGAAAACAAGGGCTGCCAATGTATATACACTCATCTTCTCATTCAATAAAATTAATTAATAAAGTTAGACAGAGTGACGTATAATACAGTTAATTAAGGTAATACTAGGCTTCGTATGTTAAGTTCTGGCCTCAGAGTGCTATCTAAAAGTGAATCTACTTTCGGTTAGACCTGCATTGTGGATGCCAGAACAAATAGAGCCTAGTGCTGAATAGGTTGACAGTTCAAGGCATCCAAATTGGACAAATAATTCTGTTAGTTATACTTAACTGTAGCAAAATTTGTTTCAGTTGACATTGAAGAGCTCTATAACTGCGGTTAACGGGGTTATTTAGAAATTGTCTTTATTTATATAAAACGCCGGTTTTCGGTTTTTCAACCTGTCAGACTTAGAATACCTACTACATACATAGTTAAGTCTACTGTGCCTGGCCACTGGTGTGCCACTGCGACTCAATAGGTTGAGTTACTTATATAATACTTTAATTTTTGTGTCAGGCATGGATCACTATACTTCGCGAAAAAGAAACTGTTCTACCTCGATAACTGGTACCTATGTTTTGACTTTTATATCATATCGTGTACTTCAAACTTCTTAACTTTCAAAAGGCGCATTGAGTCACTTTTAACTTAACCATGTCGCTCGTATAAGTGAATACAACAGGCGATGGACACTTAAATATTATTCACGTACGAGTCAGGTGACACTTTCTTGTCCGGGGCAATAGTTTGCAATGTAAAAGGCAATATTAGCTGACCCATAAATTGCGATTTGATCTGTCACGATCTACTTAACGCTGTAATTTGTTTATGCGGGCTCGGCGTACAAACAGAAAATGTTTCACGCAACGAGTGTCAAGTAGCGTGAATTTTTACTTACGATCCATCTTGGCCCTTTACTTAATTATAGTTCAACTTTTACTTGGCAAATGTTATTAATCAACGTGTGGAAACTTGTGAAAAGAGTCATTACTTATATGGTTCATAACCTTTTTTACTAGAAATATTAAGTATAACATAAAAGGATTAAAGGAACATAATAGGCTTACCGTCTAACCAATGACATGTCGTATTAGTGTCATGCAATGTGTAGCGGGTTATAAACCCGTGGGTACATCTTTAAAGTAATCCTATTCAACTCCGTTCATGTAATATTGTTATAAAGATATTTTTTGCTACATGTCTGGAAATGTGAAGATTTTGTTCAGAATTTAAACAAACATGAAAAAGTAATTTAGAATTTATTTTGAAACAAAAATGTATGAATTTAAATTTCAATAAAATGTTAGTAATATACCTATCACTATGCCTTTCATTCAAGTTTCACTTTTAAAATTACAATTTCATGCACAGAAATAAAACATTAAAATTACACAACAGAACTTAAAGCTTCCGCAAAAATCGAAAATATTTTAAAAAACGTATATTGACTCACCAATAAAAAGGTCCTTGGCTCATACGGCGATGATAAAAAAAAAGTTATAATCGCTTTCGGATTTTGAATGAGTTGTAACAGTTGTTATTGGTCCGGTAATTCACTGCACTTCCTGTGGCGCGCGATCGTTCGGCAGGCAGGTGGCGGGTGCCGTGCGCTCAAACCGACTGTCTCTCACTGTACTACGGCCGGCTGCCGACGACCAAGCGATGCTTTTGCTTTTCCACATCCCCATGACTGCTGTTACGTGTATTGAGCCGTAGTATTGGGCTGCTGAAGGTTGAGGGTTCATTAAAAAGCGAATTAAACTCAAGATTACTACGTTTACATGGTCGTGTTAATTTTGGTGGAACTAACCGGTGAATGTAATTATGTACACCGATTATGTCCAATATTTACACATTAATAGATTTAATTAAGGCTTCAATTTGGTGAAACAATTAAGATTATTATTATACGTTTACTTTAAGTATGTTTGAATTAATTTATTCTTGATTTCAATGCAATCGAATAACGTTAGTATAATGAATCCAGCCTTGGTACTGACTTGTCTATTTGACACAAAGATCATAGTCAGCAACATGTTTCCTGAATAATTTGTGATATAAAATAGTCTTCTTCATTCGTGATTTTTCTTTGGTACTTACCTACTTTACTTACCTATTTGTTCTAAATAAGCCGCGTGGTAAAATGTTGCAGCTGTGCCCTATTTAGTTTTTGTATTTTCTTTACGCTTTATAAAACAATTTGTGCTTTTATTCGCTAGTGGTTAATACGTTTTATATAGAATAGTATTGCAGCCCCATTACAGTTTTATTATGTACCTTTGTTTGCTATTGGCGAAAAAGATTGAAAGTTTGCTTTATTTGTAGGGTATCGTAAGAAAAGGGTGATAACGGTACAACGATAACACAATTATTAAGCCTACCGTTTAAAGGAATCTATCTCATGAACTGTAAATAGGTAGAACTTTTCACGGAAAATGAGTTATTACGGCAAATAGCCTTTATAAAAAGAAATGAAAATACAGAGATTAAAAATTTTGGAAAAGTCCCTTTACAAGATGTTCTCTAATTTTTCTGTTGAGCTTATAACTTCCAGTCATTGCACATTTAACGCATAGGTAAGTAAAACAATTATCAATGAAACTCAACCAAGTCTTAAAGCGACGACCTTGCGCTATCCCATGGTGGTACGGCACCAAACTTATTAAAATACATCAAATCTATAAAAAATATACACAACAAGGAAATAATAAAAATCTGTGTACGGAACCCTCGGTGCATTTGGTGACTCGTACTTTTTTAATCATCTAATACAAACTGCTTTTAGGAACACCCTGCCATTTCAGTTGTAACATTCTCCGTTAAACGGTAAGAAAGATTAATCCAGCAAAAAGTTTCTATAGCATTTAATTTGACCGAAAATTGTTTTCATCAAAACTTTTTGCAGCAATAAATAATTTATAGATTTGATAGCGACAAAAGATGGCCTGATTTTATTATGATAGTTTGTCGTAGTGTAGTTTTTTCGGTTTATCTAGTGACTAGCGAGGCGTGGAGCCTTGTGGTGGTCGGTGGACGACCGTTGACCGTGACGGCTTAACCATATGCCACTGCCCATACTTACTACTACGTTGAAGAAGTTAACCGTAGCTCAACGGGATGTAAATTAACGCTTTGTGTTGGAGTGCTATATGTCTTTGGAGTGTGTCTTTCTTTGTTGCTATTAAGTCCATGAGTACGTATAGAAGGAGATGATCAGCTGACTACATCGCGACGAAACGGACGCATAGCTGCATAGATACAGCAGATTTCGAATCAAGTCGGGCTATTGAAATTCAATTACATTATACGAATTTTATTATAGTTTATTTTTACTTAGTATAAAGATTATACATAAATATCTGTAGGTATATGATATGTATATATAAGGCTACCCGAGTAGGGTACAATGTTGTAGGGACTTTCTATCTTGATTGTTTTATAGTAGCACGGAATTTGGAATTCTGCCCGGGAAACGGCAAAAGCCTTGTTCTCTATTACGTAGGAGCAAACCATAGGTGGCGAAATGTGGTTGAGTAATACACGTCTGTCTATCCTTTCGGGAATATAGCGGAAGGCTATGTGATGTAATCTTATTATTATCAATCTAACTCTAGCGTGACTGCAATGTGTTACAGTGAGCTCATCCACAACATGCAATAAATTGGGCTAACAGATTTCAGAAACATGTCGGGCTGGACTTATTTTGAATCCGCTATAATATTTTACCAGTGGTCATGCGCTCAGTGTTGTGGGTGTCATCTCTGCAAAAGATAAATGTACAAATAGTGTTTTGAATTGAATTCATTGTTCAACATAGTAATTATCCCTGGAGTGGGCGTTCATAAAAAGAGTTGATTATTTTAATATACTCCTAAATGATCTACGTGTAATATACACAATATAAATAAGAAAAGGTACGTGTATTAATATATATTTAATAGAATGTGATGTGATTATTTTTCTTTTTTCTTCACATAGATGACTGAAACTTAACATCATTAGGCTGTTACTCAGAAAAATGTTAGCATGCACTATTGCTCGTATAGCGCTCTTGGAAGTTCAAATATCAAATTATTTTATGCTTCGATTTTTTAATATATAATACAGCATGTGTCTGTTTCTTTAGAAATTCTCAATACTTTCTGTTGAGAGTCAAGAGTCCACTAGAATTTAGACTACAACTAACGTGAATCAACCTAAAATAAATCTTAATGGAATAGTGTAAGTTTCTTTTGGAGGTAACAATCTTCAAACAAACTTCCCATGAATAACTGCTTAAAAGTTATCAAAGAACACCAGGGCAAGTGCAAATATAAACATATTATTTGTTTTGCCCCTTGTTGGAATTGATCCTGCAGCGATTGACACTAGTAGAAGCGAGGACAACAAAAGCCCCTGCGTGTTGTAATTTCTTCCATATTTAATGACGTTCTATAGTCAGGTCTTGAAAGTATACGTATAAGCAAGGATCTATAATAGTCAACCTTGTAAAGAATGCACTTAGTTGGTTAGCTAAGCTCGAGGTACAGCAAACTGGATCCGGAAGTTAACGGCACTCAAGACAGGGTGTTTTTATTCAACTTGGCACTTCTAGTAAGACCTTTAAGGCCTTTATGACTCCATAGCAACAGGTTAGAAATTTTTAATTGATTGTTTGTATTATGATGCTTTTAGAGAGCTAATTCTTGTAATTAAAACTGGTCTACATAAAGCTTGTTTTAGTCTCAATGACGTAAACATCACAAATAGTATTCTTCAAAAATAAAACAAATGTAAAATATGAACTTAAATTGTATTCCAGTTCACATTTGAAGTTTATTAGACTTGATCGAAACTCTATTGCGAACAGGTTTTATTACGAGAATTGGTCCTTTGTAGTCTATATACATTACCGAGGTATATGAAAGAAAGAAAGAAAAATATTTTTATTTGTATCTCCTTTTCACAATACAATAAAATATAAATATAAGTATAGAGAACAGTATATAGGTATATCGATAGTTTTGAAATTTAATTTTCACCTCAGAATATATGCTCTTTTTCCGATAAGAATAAGGATATCCGCGATGGGATAGGCTGTGCGGCAGTGTTACCTACAGTTTACTAACTATGGTTTGAGGTCCCAGGTAATAGGGTGCAGGCCTATTTTCATATTTTGGGCTGTATAGTTCCCGCCTCCAAGCTACTACCGAACATTTCTTGACACAAAAAATCAGTAACACTTTGCTCGACCCGTGAACTGAACCCACAGACTCATTCGCTGGGCCACCGAGGCAATGTGGACCAGCAAGTGTGAAACAATAATAATTCAACATCTCGATGCTTGAGTCCAATATCAGTATATATCTATTCAGTAATATCCGATCGAGTTCATTTGCATTTCCCTAGCACGCGATGTGCGGACGCAGCACAAAAAGTGTCCGGTGCGTGGCGTGTTACGAAGCGAATGTCATGGATCGCCGATGTTACGTCGATACCGTTCGATTGTTACGCTTGTTGATTCTCTGCACTTGTTTAATAAAAAGGTAAGAAGTATGATATAATGATGTAGTAAGTAAACTTGTATTTTGTTTGAAAAAACAAGAAATGAAGCGGATATTCGGTGCCAATTTTGAATTGTCCATTTTTGGAATACCAGACAAAATTGAAAACCTAGTGTCAGACCGACAGTGTGCCACTATGACTCCATAGGTTAACTAGGGATTTCTATAAAGCTGAACCCGTCCTGCGGGAGAGGTGAGACTCGATACATGTTTGGATCTTCATGACTTCCACCCTACACATGATCGCGCTCAGATAGTGATGCTGTAAGATACCGTTCACCTTGTTTAAAAAAATGCAGCCCAGCGGCTCCTTGTTTTTAGCTTGAATTGGATCTGTTCTTCTGGGTAAGAATGCAACTAATCTCAATTCAATTGCAGAAATTTGCAGCAGAACAACCTTATACTGTTTCTCTGGTAAGTATGACCTTTTTAATTTTTTATTAAGCACTGTGATGTCAGAAGGGCACCAATTTTGTGAGACTCCTTTTTTTAAAGGACGCCAACGTTTAACGTCCATAGACGACAGTGAACGGTTTTAGGATGCTACGCGGTTACCGAAATCTAGGTAGTCGCTTGATGGGGTCGTATGCTTGTTTGCAACCTTTGATGTATATAATATACCAAAGCATGGTGTTTTGCAATAATGGTAAGGCGTAATATATACCCTTTCTAAATCTCTCTAATCTACATAGTTTTGTGTGAGTTGTGATTTTCTTTGTCATTTATACCTAATCGGCTAATAGCAACGCGAGATGCCTGCCTTCAAAAGCGTTTTGCCTAGTATACCTACTTCAATTTAGTATTTTTCATTTCGAAAATTGACAGATGGTATTTGATATTATTGGCATGAAAAGAAAACTTTATACGTGCTTGTACTATACATCAGTGCAATATCCTACCTAATATTATAAGTGCGAATGTGAGTTTGTTTGTTTGTTACGCTTTTACGCCTTAATATTATTCGACGAACCATCATGAAATTTCGCAAACACATTGTCAGGGGTACAGAAAAGGACAAAGGGTACCTTTCAACCAGAAAAAGTACTGTTGCTGAGGGATTGAAAATTGACATATCCTTATCTTAACATAACATTTACGCGAGCGAAGCCGCGGGCAAAAGTTACTTATTCTATACCTATGTGTAACAACGACAACCATTGGAATATTATCTCATCCAAAGATACGCAATGAATTGAATGAAATGTCGCAAGTTTCCATTCTAAACACTTGCTTTACCTTCTTTTGTGTGGTTTGTAAGACTTACGTAGTCATCTGAGTACAAAGATGCTTAGGTTATGTACAACTTTCACTTATCACCACATATCCAGAATGTGACCATTCCAATGAATGCTCTTAAAAATTAGTTCAAATATGTGAATTGGTGTGTTACAAAGTTTTGCAGCAAAAATAACGTGGAGCTTGGATGCCTAATGCGTACTTCATGACTAGTATAAATAATTTACTCCACTTCTTTCCGGTGGGTAAGGAATGGAAGAAGGCTAGCTCCAGCAAACCTCGAAGCATACAATAATTGTAAAGAAATCAAGAGACTAGTTCGAATATGTGACGAAATTAATGAAAAATGATTTGAAAATTAAATTTGAAATCGATAGAAAATAAAATAATTTTTAATATTTTGAAGATAAAAAGATAAACCTATTATATGCATATGTATTATATTAAATTAAATGGAAACAAAACGTTAAGTATTTATTCAAAACTTTATTTTTGTCACTTTTTCGATTGACTTTCGTTTGAAAAAATTACCTTTTTTTCAATTTTGTGTGTGGAGGGGGGCTCCAGTTAGAAAGATTGTCCCGGGCCTACCGTTATCATGTGGCGGGCCTGGTCACTGCTTACCCCTCCGGGTACCATTAGTCTATATTAGTATGCTTAGTTTAAGCTACACATGAGAAATGTGAGCAATCACATGCTTTTTATGATATTCTTCTTTTAATATCTTAACAAATCAGAAACTCACTCACAGTCACTGAATGAAAGTGTCAAGTTCTCATAACATTGTTTTGTGAATGGCGCTTAACGTGACCGCCATTCACACATAACACTGGTAAAACATATGTAATTATGTACTCTGGGTAGGTATGTACATATATAGCCTTTATCGCTTTCGAGCTGTATGCATCATGCAGTTTTTCTTATGAGAAGTATAACCATGCAACGTAATGTATGGTTATGAGAAAAACTATGTGAAGATAAATGCATACCATAGGATAACAACTTTCTGATGAACTAGAAATAAGTTTGTAATTTCATGGAATGCATCCTTTGTAGAATGTGTATAATATATATAATTTGAATAGGCATGCATATTTAGTTGTTGGCAATAATAACGATAGTAAGGCACGATTTTTGAATTCATCATTAATCTCAGCATCGGAATATGCGGTTCGATGTTATAGGAAGTATAGTATAAAGGGTTTGCCAATAAGGGCAGGTAGATGTTGAAATGAAATAAAACAAGCTGTGTGAGAGGTACCTATTGACGTAATTATTTTTTTACTAGTTTCATCCGCGGCTTCGCTCGCATAAATGTAGGTTAGGTTAGGTTAGGTTTGCAACAGTTCTTTTTTCTGGATGAAAGGTACCTTATGTCCTATTCTGTACCCCTGACAACGTGTATGCAAAATTTCATGTTGATCGGTTGAGTAGTTAAGGTGTGAAAGCGTAACAAACAAACAAACAAACAAACTCATTTTCGCATTTATAATATTAGTAAGGAAGTAAGGATTTGAAAGGTCCATATATGCCATGAAGTGTGGAATATGACATCGTTTAAATGCGGGCATTTAACGATACCACTTGGATCCGTGCCACTGTAAGAACTGTCCATTTTTCAATTACTCTTCAGCATAGATCCGCCTGAATTTGAGCGATGGCCTGTGTTATGTCCACCTTTAGGGCATCGGTCGATTGTGGTTTATTTACATATAGACCTGAGACTTCAAAAAACCCACAGGGATGGAAAATCGACTTTCATTTACTTTTTAACAATTAACTTTTATGTCATTATTTCTTTTCAAATACTTCACAGCGGTATCAAGTAAAATTTATTACAGGTGAAGGTAGGTATTTATCTATTTCTTCAGATAAATTAATGTTTTGCAGATTCCTCAGTACCTAAAGACATTAAGTAATGAATTGAAGGACCTCAATATAACGCCAAAAGTCGGTAATGTCATACACTACAGGTTTGAAAATTTCCGAAAATATTTAAAAAAATCGTAATTAAATGCCTAAACAAAAATTATTAACCGAGAGATAGGTAGTACTTTCTAAGATTAAGGATATGCCACTTTATGCACGCGTCTGTATTAAGGGCCCGAATTATTAAATCACTAGCTTTTGCCCGCGGCTTCGCTCGCAATTTGACAATCAATTCGGGTTTTACTCTACTTCTAATACCTATTATAATTCAAACACGATTCGAAAGACACGTGGCGCCATCTATTATCATAAGAACGTTATTATTGTTTTCCTCAGTAAAAGTAATTTTTTTCGGGAGGAAAGATATGTCCGTTTCTGTACACCTGTCAACGTATATGCAAAATTTCAGGATGATCGGTTTAGTGGTTTAGGCGTGAAAAGGTAACAAACAAACAAACAAACTCATTTTCGCTTTTATAATATTAGTTAGGATTAGGATAACAGTTTTAATTCACGTTTTAGAAATTCTTGGCCTCTGGTTTATGTTTTCACTATCTTTTACTAATTTCCCTATAAGTCTTAATTCGTTTCTTAAAGATTTAAAAAATGGTCCCTCGATTCAGATGCACATGATCTTAGCCATATAACTTTGGTGTATCTGCGGCGATTGACTTTCTAAAAACCTTTTTTTGCAGTACTATATGTCAACAAAAGGGCCTAGTTATTTGTTCCTTGCTTTAGCAGCACATCTACTAAGATTTTTTTATGTTGTCCACCAGTGACAAATTTTTGTTGCATTTCGCTCAATAAGGCTCAGACACCTCTCCCATGACTTACTATTCATCACATTTAGAAGTTTTCCACTAGGATCGACACGGTGCGGTTGGTAAGTCGCGTATTTCATTCTTGAGTAGTAGAGCCTCGCTGATTTCAGCATGAATGGGCCGGCTCGACCAGGGAAGGACTACCCTCTCACAGAATAGAGACGTGGAATAGCAGTAGTCTTACTGTTGTGTTTCGTTCGGTGAGTGAGAGGAGGCCCAATCACCCCTTTCCGCCATCCCGCTCCCTTTCCTTCCCACGTCCTTTCCTAAAAGGTCGGCAACGCGCAAGTGATGCCTCTGGTGTTGCAGGCATCCATAGGCTACGGTGACCACTACCATCAAGTGGGCCGTATGCTTGTTTGCCACCTTAGTTGTATAAAAAAAAATATATATTGCAAGCGATCATAGGCAACAGGAACCATTTATCATTAGTGAGCCGTATACTTATCAATTTATTTATTTATTTATTTATTTATTAGGTATAAGGCACATCAACAACATAAACACGAACATTTGTAATTTACATTCCAGTATCTTAAATCTAGTGTTTACATCAATTACAGATATGCACAGCATTTAAATTAGAAGTATCAACAGTAAAAACAAAATATATTAATAGATAAACGTTAAATTAAAGTCAAAATAGTGAAAAAATAATAACAATAATAATAATAATTTACTTAAAGCCTTTGTAGTATAAAACAAAAAACTGGTGCTGCAATCATTAGTTGGTGGGTTCGGCAATTATCATCAGGCCTGTATGTTTGTTTGCTAAGTAGTTTATTCATTTTAGAAAGACAATTTCCGCACTTGGAATAATTTCTGTGTCGCGGGGGTCTTTGCAAACATTCAATAAACTGACAAAGAACACGCGGACACGAAACAACTATTTGTGAACGCACAAATTTTTCTGCCGTATGGGGATCGAACCCACAACACTCGACACAGAGGCAGTTGTGAACGACCACTAAAACCACTTAACTATCCGTTTCACCATTCCAAGATTGGTCGTAGAGCATTTCTATTAAAAATGGCGAAGGAAAGAGGGCTTAGAAAAAAATAACACACAAAAAATATTTTTTAATCCATATTTTTATTCGTATCATAGTAAGGTAATTAAGTTTATCGTACATTTCATTAACATTCTATGACTGACAATACTTGGTGAAATAATATCAACGTCACGTAACGACTACGGCCCAGACTTCGTTAAGGCATGAGAGACTAGCAAGCGACGTGCAATGATTGAGCACCATAAAATATACTTGATAATACGTGCGGCGATTCTAAGGAGTATGAACAGTTTTGAGACTGACGAAATCGCTTGATAATGCAACCAGTTTGTATTTGTGGGACTTGCGCTAAGATGGCAACAAACGCCTATTACACTTACCTAAAGATACGAGTAACTGTCGAAATATATTTATAATTTAATAAAGATACAATTCAATAATTGTAGCTTTATTAAATTATAAATATATTTCGACAGTTACTACAGTTATAATTTAATAAAGATACAATGCTATCTTAGAGCATGACCGCAGGTTTGTGCGGAATTGATGTCATAAAAATTTCCTAGTAATTATTGAAACATACTTTGCTTTAAGGAAGCAAAACATTCTGATTCATAGGATTAATGTAAAGAGCTGCCTCTGTGGCGCAGCGGTAGAGAATGCGACTGCTGTACATGAGGTCTCGGGTTCGAATCCCGGGTCGGGCCAATAAAAAGTTATTCGGTTTTTCTGTTAAGAAATCTCAATAGCAGCCCGGAGTTAGGAAGTGGGCGGTCTTAGACGCCCCCGTGCATTGGAAAGCACGTAAAGCCGTTGGTCCTACGCCTGATCTCTCTCCGGTCGTGTCGGATTATCCGTCCCATCTGATCATGAGAGTTAGGGAATAGAGAGTGCACTTGTGTTTGCGCACACACTTGTGCACTATAATATCTCCTGCGTAGTTGGCCAGTCTCCGTTAATACTGGCCGCCGTGGTCGAAATTCGGTCTGGAGGACATTTTCCATTTATATAGAGCTATAAATATATTAAGTATTATGGATTTTATCGTGCTACAAGATTAATGTGTTTCTCAATCCGAAAGTTTTAGTGTGAACACACGAGTAAATGATCTTAAAATGATTGCTTTGATTCTTGTTAAACTAATGCAACAAGAGTAATTTTAGAAAAAGGTTTCTGACATAATATAATACTTAGGTAAAAAGCAGTACTATTCCGGCAGTCTCAAACTATATTCCTAGATCTAGACATTATTTGCATGTAGCTTCTAATGTAGATGAAAGATAGAAGAGTACATTTATACTGACCTCGGCCCATATGGGGGCATCATGGTAGATGTATCATTCACATGTGGCTTCTACGAATTTTTGGAAGCCTATGTAAAAGCCGAGATTTTGTTCTCCAGAAAATAGGCATAATATAATAATAATTTATGTATGAATATTTGATATTTTAGTTTGAATAAATTCATAATGAGATAAATGTAGGATGTAGTGAGGAGCAAGGATCTAAGTTCAATACACTGGGCCTTTGCACCTACTTTGTTGCACATTACATCAAATATATCTAGAGCATATTATGTTACACGGTTAAACTAACACAATTCCATCACAATAACTTTAGAATATCAGTTGATTGATTCGTTCAGCTTCATTTATCTGTAAGGATTCAATATATTTTTTCTCTAAACAATTATTCTATCAACTTATCGCTATGTCGTTAATATTAAAATAGATTTGTTGATAAAATCTTTCAAGTTCATAACAAATAGACACCTTAAGAGAAATCAAAGTAGTGAATATTGTATAATATTTTATTTATTTATGTAAGAATATAATTTAACTACTGTTTTACTTCAATATTATATTTCTCAAAAGCTAACTGTGTAATAATTTCAATTAAAATTTAGATTTGACTAGAATTTATAATCAGTGCCTAGAGGAAGTATAGCGTTTTGCGTTCATTTCAGTAGCGTTTTAACACAAACGTTTGTCAGCTTCGTCAAAGCGCGGTCTGACCTATATCTGTACTTGTGTTTATCAAACGGTTTCGGTCGAAGGAACACGTCCAATACGCGTCTTGTATTCGTGCAATAGATTTAGAGCTAATTTACATTCCAATTAATAGCAAGTAAATAAACAGAGAAAAAGAACTAATTCTCTCTTTTCGTCTCTCTTTCTCTTATTTATGTTTACTATTAATATATTTTTATGTAATCCATTCGCATCAAGGATCATCTTAAAACTCTAGAGTTTGGAGTACCTTTGCTTTTACTTAGAGCTCTCTTTGCAAATAACAATAACATAGGAACTTAGTCCAATTTGCAAATTTCGCCTTGACCTTTTGACATTTGCCAGTCAACTCATATTTTGATCGTCACTTGCATTTGCACAAACCAGAATGTAAATCAGCCATTATGATAATATTGTGTGAGGCTATGAATATCTTTAAACGTGGTTATAATACGTTACGGGCAATCATCAAAGTACCTTTATGTCTACAATTACATATTTGAGCAAAATAATATCGAAGGGTAACGAACTAAACGTGACAATTTGCAATTTAATTTTGACAATTGCACATAACGCGACACAACGACTACTTGTCTTTTAACTTTACATTATTTACAAAGACAAACCTGTTGGAATGCTATACTTCATGACATTTCCATATTCTCTACTATAACATAATCTACTTTTTATTAGGTTTATTAGGTAAGGGAATTTATATTTTCACAATGTAGGCCGCCATTAGCCTCATCTTGTCACTTATTTATTAAAACCTCTATTCTGTTGACATCTTCTAACAAGAATATAATAATTTTAAAGATCCATAGTCATAATAGTAATAAGTATAAAATAAAAGTTGCTTATTGCCCTTTAATCATTGCGGTTATTTAAATGAAAAATAGTATTTTTATTCCTTATCTTTGAGTATCTATATTGGTCGGGTGAAATACGTAAATAATTATAAGATGTATATTTCAATAAATTTATATTTCCCTAATAATTTTCTATAAGATAGCTACAGAGATCGTTTCCGAAAATAAATTATTTTTATTAGGTAACTTATCGATAAGTATATGAAATAGAAATTTTCGACGGCAGAAGTTAGCACGATCCACTATTAGGAACTTTAACAAAACATCATGTATTAGGTTGCATGACTTATTTACATACATAAAGATTTGATAAAGAAGCTTTGATGTAATAAAAGTTCATATTATAAAAAATACATGAAGTAACCGAACAGTTCTCTCTATCATAACGTTTACGTATACACAATATATTAAATATTCAACTTAGCAACACAAAGAAGAAGTCAATATATCATGAAGACTCTATGTTCGAACATCATTCAGCAATCATATACAATCTTCACGTAATGATACTATGATATTGGTGTTTTTATATGAAACAGAACCTCGAGTTGAGGTTTCTAATTAAGTTAGAACCACTATCTACTGATTAATAAGTATTTTGTAGATATTCATTGTGTCTTTTCGTCTTTCTCGTTATGTTAAACCTTCGGTAATATCCACCTGTTTGTCCTATCGACCGGACATCGATCTAAGGCTTTATTTGTACCCTCTTTATTATACTAGGCGCTTTAAACAAAGGCCTGTAAATTAATTTCTTCCATTATTATGTAGTAATGTATTCACTGTGGGTTCGGTGGTCGAAGAACCGTAATGCAAATGGAACCTCGTAATATTCTCAGTAAGTCGATCACCTCTGGTGTCTTCATTGAAGTTACGTTTTCATCGTTCACCTGTAATATACATAAGACCTAATTAATATTTCGTATAAGTGTTCTCTATAGTAGACTAAATTAATAGTAGTCATTTAGAATGTATGTGAAATATATGAAGTCGAACTGGGCCGAGAATAATGCCTTGAGAGATCTCAATTCTCGGTATGTACGTAACGAAGCTCGATAGTCGACATGGACAGGAAATTTAGAATAGTAAAATATATAAATTAATTGAATTAGAGGCCACAGGTTTGAGACTTAATATCGTAGGTACTTAAAGTAGTAGTATCTACAAATATTCTCCATAAAGACCGATCGCATACAAAAATAGCAAATCTCATAAACTGTATCTGTCAGTCTCTGCAGTCAGATAGAATAGCGGGTTCTGGTAAAGAGACTATGGCTAAGGAAAACTCAGAAAAGTGAAGTTGTCATAACATTTGCATATTATAACCGTAGTCCGTACTATGGTACGGACATCACAGCACGGTGAGATTTTGCTATCAGTACAAGCTAAGGCACCTGCAGTATGACGTCACCGCGGCGCAAGCGCCCGTCCCTTGCGGCGACACTGTCGCTGTACACAGCAGAGATGTAGCTCTGACCGGACTCAGGGTGCGACTGCACGCTGAACCCGAGCCGGCTATTCCATCCGCGGTTCAGTTCCACTGTTACTATCTGAAATAAGATAACAGAAGAATTGTTACAAACAATATGATCGAACTAAACTCCTAGAAAACATATCAAAAAGATTTTTGCTTTTGATGTTATGTTTTTATTTATACCGCTATATAACTAACTATTAAAGAAAACATGGAGGTTAAAAGACATTGGCATTTCTACATAAGTATGGCCTGCAGCTTCTCTTTTTATTTCAAACTTTATCTTTGTTTTGCTACTACTGACATTTTGTCAACATAAAGCACTACTTCTCTTACGACCGGCAGCCGTGGTTATGCATCTGTGTCAACTAGAAGACCATCATTTCGAACAATTATTTGAAAATTTAACAAGCTTTTAACTTGTGTAAGTATCTAGAGCGCTCGGGACTACACAAGCCTTACAATACTTTCGGCACAAATAGCGGAGAGATGACAATTTTAAGTTATACCAATGTACCAAAATTCATCCAAATTGGTAGAGTCGTTTAACCGTAAAAATGTAATAGATAAATAGACAGACACTGACAGGATTACTTACGTATTAAATTATTAATAAGAATTGTATCCAGTGCTGTTATATGGTATGTCACAATATATCTATGAGTTCACTTTAGTTCTTAAATAGAATGGCTAAATTCAATTACCGTGGGCTCATTGCTAGTGTCATCGCTTATCGGTTCAGGTTTGACGTTTTCTTTCTGGACGGGTTCGATTTCTTTAGGCTTGATCGGGGCCGGAGGCTCCGGCGCCATTTGATTCTTTTGTGGCAATAGATGTTTGCGCTCGTTGTCTGGTGACAATGCGACACCTTTCCATTTCTTCAAACCTTTATCTAAAATCAAAATCAAAGTAAAAAATCATAATTTCCATAAAAATGTGTAATCTTATCTTGGACATTTCAATTAACTAACATAATATTAAAAAAGGTAATAAAAGTTTTGCATTAAAAAAGGCTGGTCCGAGGAGTAAGTAGCTCTCATGACAAATATATACAAGTTATATTTTTTTCCGATAAATGTTATGTATATACATATATTGTATAATATTAGCACATAAATACTTATGTGCTAAAAGATTTTACCGATTGATTATCTCACTCAAGAGATAGCTAATTGAATGGGTCAAGCAATTTCACGTACTCTTGGAAAACCGCGTCGGTACACACATTACTAAGCTATACAAATACTGAAACACAATTATGAATTACTAGATTTTGCCCGCGGCTTTGCTTGCTCGTGAACAGTACAGTTTTACTAAATGAAAGTTATCCTATATCTTTTTTGTACCCCTGACAACGTGATTGCGAAATTTCATGATGATCGTTCGAGTAGTAAAAGCGTAAAAAACGATTAAGCAAGCTTTCATTCGCATTTATAATATTAGTTAGGATTAGAGTTGTAATCTTTCATATTTAGAATGATCTTTCGTTAATTTAATCCCATAAACAATATGGAAAATTATCTAATAACTGTGTATTAGTTTAACCCTTACCGTCGTCCTTATGTCCATCAGAACTCGTATGTCCTTCACTCGTAAGCACAGCACTCTGATACGCGGGGTTAGCGTGTTTGAACCTTGCTTCGTCACTAGATAGTTCTACGGGCATCGACACCGGTTCATCTGAGCCAACGGGGTACATTGGCTCATTGTAACGCTGTCGACTCATATCCTCCTGGTACACATTCGGTGCATCCAACGTGTCGTTGTCCAGATTGTTCAACTCGTAACCATGGGGAGGCACTGGAAGTTCAGAACATAACTATATAATACTATGTGCTAATTTATAACGTACTGTAAATAAGTGACCGGTATTAAAAAAATAAAAAAGGACCGATTCAGTGACGAGTAATGTTGAGGACATTGGCTTTAATCAAGTATATTCGATATGCTGCTAGAATATCGAATCAAGGCACCAATGAAACCAGTCTTTAATATTCACAAGGATACTCGTCAATGATCACCTCTTAAGATTTCTTAGAAAGAAAGTGTTGTAAGTTTTCTGATCACACGTCACTTTTTAACAGTATTCTATTGACATTCATGAGAGCAAATGAAAGAACAAAGTAGAAAGTTCAACGCACAAAGGCTCAAAACTCTTCGGGAAATGTCAGATGGCCGAAGAACATCTATGGTGCTGTACGCTACGATGGTGTGTAACATAGTCCTGGTATGGTTAAATCCGAGTCAGTTTATACGCTGCTTTGGATCAAGGTGTGAAGCGATGGGGTATGAGGTCAGTGTGCGGGCCGACAGCGTCTCACCCACAGACATAGTAGACAACGCAAGCTTAAGAAATAGTAACACCAAAGGTAGATTCTATGACTTGATTTAGTAGATGGAATGGCCACTGTGTCGAAGGAAAGATTTATGTTTGTAAGTTAGGGTCGGTGGGTAAAATGAAGGCCAGCTTGCGTTCTCTACATCGCTCTATATCTGTGGTCTCACCTGTCAGACTCAACTTTTGTTTTCTACAAGTGGGTGGAGCGGTGGGGCTGGCGAGTGCCACAGTGCGCGGCGCCCGCCGACACTCCTGAACGCTGTCTGAATATTCCGAACCGTGTTCTACTTTGTTGGAACTTGGAACATCTGCGTGGAACACCTACATCGCTTAGTGTGTGGCGTGTATATTGTACGTGTTCAGTGTTCGATGGAAGCAAAGTTTAGCCGCTCACTAGCTTCGTGCGGTCGCTATAAGGCCGTGTGTTAATAGCTAGCCATGTCCCACCTGTGCTGTTATAAACATACATCCGCGATAGCTCGCCGTTCGCAATGTTAATTTGGATTAGCTAATGAACACAGATAATAACATTAATTTGTACTATGAATACATTATGAACGTGTATCGCGTAATATGATTTGGCTTCGTCTACACACGGTTTGGTTAATCAATATAATGAATTAATTTTGTATTCGGTTATAGTACACGAAGGATGCATTAACAACATTTCTATTAGAATACATACCGTGTAGTTCAGGCAGCATATAAATTTATACATAAAGGCTAAAGTTCTAAAAGTTGTGAGGTATACCAGAACACTTCAACTGGCAAGCATCGGAGAATGACGTATTAAAGTCAGTTTAGTGTAGCCGTGTTTAACCTATTGAGTAAAGGTTGAGTTCACCTTTAATCCATTTATAGCATTTTCGATCAGTTAATCACTTAACAAGTTTAACCTTTCAGTCTGCGGGAAATAAAATTAGACTTGACGTCACTGAGTAGAAAGATTTGCTATTTACTTTAGGCCTTCCGCATACACCTTTTGCAGTAAAGTTGCGTGATTCGCAAAATTCAGTACGTTAGTTTAAGATAGTTCAGGCTATGTGAATTTGCTTGCGGAGGTCCTAAATCAAGAGGGCGATAGAAAGTGCTAAGTTCCTTCTATAGCTATATCTAAATCTACCCAAAGCCAAAGCTTCGAAGGCGTTTATCTAAAATTGAGAGTAGTACATACCATTGGGTTGTTCGTAATGGTTGTTATCCTTGGTGAGTTTGCGGTATTTGCGCGGTGACAAGCAGGGAGATCGGGAGCCGTCGCCCGCGTCTGGGGTGAGGCGACGAGCGGCCAGGTCACATAGCATTGATACTGCTTCAGGCCTATGACGATTATTAGTCTTGGTGTATTATGAGATATTTTTAAATTAAATTAAATTGATTTGTCATGCCAAAGCAACGTCGGCAAATTGGATAAGATTACTTTCTATAATCTGTGAATTGAGCTGAATGAGACTTCGTTTAACGTGGAAAATATTACAGATCAAGTCAGTTAACCGCTTAGTAATATAGACAGTCATCGTGTTATTGCTATATACCAGTACACAAATAGTGAATGAGAAAAGAAAGTTGCTCAAATCCATAAAAAATAGAAGAGGGAAGTAATTGGTCACTTGATACGACACAATCATTTCTTTAAGTGCATACTGAAAGGATAACTAGTTAGAATACAGGTCAGCCACACTCAGATCTCTAGTTAGACCCCATGGAACATCCTCTTTTTTGAAGTTATGTGTGTATTATGTAATTAATTATTGCTCGCTTCAGCAGTGATTCTAATATAATCACCGTAAGGCAACCAGCTATTCAGAAAATTTTCCATAATGTTTTCTAAGATCTGTGAAGTATATTAACCCATACAAGATAAGCTAAGACTATGGCGGCACTCTTTTTAATCTAAGAAGGGGTCTATGCCTAGCCAAGACAGTTCATATACAGGCCTTTTAATTTGCTAACATTAAATAAGCTATGGCCATTGCTGTGGGGCTATGGGTGAACTCTATTCATACTGAGGGAAAGCCTATGCTCAGCCAGGCAGTACATATACAGAGATGATATCCTTTTATTTCTTATTGAGGGCGTAGAAGAAGAAGTGTCTAACAACAAATCAAGAAAAGGTGGATGTTGTGTCGTATCAAGAAGTGAAAAAGGTAGAGTGTAGTCGATGCAAATAGTTTTCAGACAGAACTGCGCTTCTAAGTAAAAGGACTAGCGTATAAGGTCTATGAAAACACCGAGAATGTACTAAGTAGGTACCTATGAATTTAAGAGCTAAATTTGAGTAATTTTCAGGTTAAGTTTGTATTTTAATAGTTTTCTAGAGTATCCTATCCATATATACTTGTAAAGTCAGTCCACGTTTAATAGTACCGTGGCAAGGTATCGACCCTATGTTTTGAGCCAAGCGCGGATTAGTAGAGATCCGATAGTAATAAACCCATTTATTTTTGCCCTTAAGATTCTGCTTTTAGTTCATAGCGAATGAATACAAAACAACAACATAACTGAAACCTAACATGTTCTATACGTTTATTCTAGAACCGCGCTTGTCTCGCAAGTCCAAAAACTTGGTAAAAGCTCAATCTCGTGGCCAACGCTCGGACCACTGAGACCAGACAATAAGCTGGAAACCAGACACAATAAATAGACCTTGTTTTACATTATGTCTGGTTTTTAACTAATTGACGAGTTCATTTTCTAACTAACCTGAGCGGAGGTTTAGGCCTATTCACAGGCGCATCGGAGTCTGTAGCTCCATCCCTTGGCGACATGGGTGAAAGTGGCGTGGCGGCATGATCGCGGTACAGCCGCAGGCGCACTTCACTCCCACAGGATCGTAAGAACAGCACCGCTTCAGCGTGTGACATATTAGACATCGGTGTGTCATTCACCTGTACACGCGAGATTTTGTTGTTTTAGTAAGTACTATAACTGTAGAGCTGGTCCTGTGTTAGAAGTTTGAGGTTATGCTAGCGACGGATAGAGAGTTATGAGCGTGAATGTCTGTAGATTTGCCAAGAGACGTAAATGCAGAAGTGTCGGACCGATTGTTTGTACCGCGAAACAGATTTTTTTCGAGATTCGTCTTGAATTTTCGTATGTAGCGTTTGATTGTCCTAAACCTTCTTACGAAGCAGTCCAAGCAACAGAGTGATGTCATTTTAAAAGAATGAAATCTGCAGAAACTTCGTTGTTAAATTTTTGGTACAGTCCGAATTTTCGGATAGACTTTTCATGGTAGACTACCTGATTAGTTCCATACAGACTAAAAAAATGTAGTAGCAGCACGGATATTGGCACTGTATTTAAATGTTTTGAAGACTGTTGCCAAGGTTAGCTTGGAAGATTAACGTAATCTTTCTCATATTGAGAAGTGGGCGAATTTATAAGCATAGCTGATATTATTTAAACAGAATCCTGAGCGTGCGATGTCGGACATCGTCGTGTCATTCACCTATACACGTGTGTTTTGTTAGGACTAATGACGTCACAAGATAAATATACGGCAGTGTGCGAGTGAGGTATGCGGGTTAACTAAGGTTAAAGTTTGTATTTTTAAAAATGGAATTTATGCTAGGTAATTATTTGCTAAGAGAAAGGGAACAAAAGTTTTTTTTGTTTGTCCATTCTTTATGCCAGAACTGTTGTTACTCCTTGAAATTAATGGCAAGCCTTTGTAATGTACTGTAACATTTATTCTTACGCCTGTATATGCCTGAAAGGGTAGGCAGAGTGAGCACCTACATTTTGTATTAAATGTTTAAGAACAATGTAATAGCGGTTAAATCTATTGTCATCTATCAGTCTTATATTTAGGAATCGTGAGGTTTCTGTGCATATATAGGATCGCCCTCTATTACGTGGACGTTAAAAATATAGCTGGCGAAACGCAGGTATACCTAGTACGTAATTACGTATGTATGTACGTATAGGTGTGAAAGAGGTTTAGTCTGCATGTTCTTAGTGTCCATTGTTACAAAGTTTGTGTGTGTTTAAGTCCCCTACAACATAGAAATTGCTGCTAGACCGTTAATTGTCTTTAAAATGCAAATTCATTTCTAAATAATGCATTGCCATTACTAAGAACGTTTGGTAAGAACATTATTGTTACTATGCACGCTTAAACACACCTTAAATTTGATCAATTAGTTCATAATTCGATTTACTTATGTATATCGAATTAATACGCGACGTGTATATTTGAATAACGGTAACTGTACTAAGTAGGTACGTACAACAATATTGATTCAAATGTTTCTTTGTTCGATTCGAGTTCGCTTGCTATTTTCTGCTTGTTTAATTTTAATGAGTCACATGTCAGGAATACACGTTTGGTGCCAAAGGCTCTTTGTAAAGTTTCTGTATATACTTCAGTTAGATATGAAGGTGAAATACTGGCGAATAAATGAGGGAGAAATATTGTTTACAGATAGGAACATTTGCTACAGACAGTTTTGAATAAAGAACGAAATAACTTTTTCGATGAAAACATTTAAATGTTTCAATTTGGGTTCTTGTTTTTGTCAGTTTAATATACATTGACGTGTGTAAATACAATCTCGTGCCTTTTCTGTTCTAGAACAGAAAAGGCACGAGCTTGTATTTACACATGTCAATGTATTTTAAACTGAGAGTTTTGTATTTTAAATTGAGTATTTTAAAGAAATGTGAGTATTCCTCTGCCTAACAGTTCCAGATAGACGTGAGCCCAGGCTCACGTCTATCTGGAACTGTTAGGCAGAGGAATACTCACATTTGTTCAGCTATACAAAAGTACAGATAAACTAAACGATAAACTAAGCTAACCTAAACGGTAATAAGTTTTATTAAATTTGAAATTTTTAGGTCTAATCTAATAGAGTCTACATTACCGTTAAGAGGGCACAGTACCAGACCCCTACTAAGAATGCCTTGACCGAAAACCCAATACCACTTTTGCCGACTCGAAAATTGAATTTGTGTTTATGCATAGCAGTTGCTTTGACTTACTACTCTGACTGTCTACTTTGACGTTACCAAAGCAAAGTTTATGGACGGAAAAGATTCACACCCGGTTTCTGAAAGGCTAATCAACGACATGTCAAAATCAAACACATTCCCAGTGATTTGATTGGCTAGTAATTTTGTCAGCCAATCATAACAATAAACATCTGTGTGACCGTCTGTAAATAATCTTAATGTGCGTTGAAATGTATTCTTGAAATCTTTAAGAAATATTGTTATGGAGAAGTAAGTAGAATGAGAATTTCTTGACTACAAGCATTCTTCAGCAGCACAATAGGAGCGCGCATTTGCTATTCAAAGTCAGAAACTGAATACCAAACGAATGTTGTGAAGTGGAGTTTGTTATATTGTAATGTTATTTTAACTAGTAAGTGATACTACATGATAATAGGAGAAAGACTAACAAGCATACTTTAAAATTTAATATTTTTTAATAGTCAATACGCTAATTTTATTGAACCCGGGGCTTTATGATACTATATAATATAAATCTTCTGTGCATGTGTTTGTAATTAAACTCCTAAACAGCTGGACCGATTTTGATAAAAAATTATGTGTGTGTTCAAGTGGATTCGAGAATGGTTTAGATTAGTTTCTTTTTAATTTTATAACCTTAATGCGATAGTGCGGTTCGCTATTATCTAATTAATTTTATTATTTACCTATCTATATTACACACTATATATTATATACCTACACGTTACCTTAACAAATTATAAACATCATTATTCTTGTGAATTCACTCATTGTGCAACAGAACAGGTCTAGTTTATCTGCGACAAGGTTGAGCATATAAATATATATAGCCCTACAACTTTATCTCAGAAAGAGTAGGATGATAGGTATGATTTTAGATTCCACGAAAAGGGAGTGAGATTATAGTCATCTCCCGACTACAGTTCCAGAGTCCACGCTGTTAATGAAAATTTCTTGACAGATAGTCTAATTAACATTTTGCCGACCTGGGATTCAAATCCATAATCCAAGCTGTTACTGAGAATCCTCTTTATACAATACCTAATAAGCAACACTTTTCCCGACAAGTAATAACTTTACTATTTCCTTTTTTTTTATATTGATATTAAACTACTTCATACGGATTTTATCAGATTGTTTAGTTTTTACCCTCTTAAACGTCCGTGACCCCTACGGGGGAGTCAAGAAAATATTTGATGTTTTTTCGCGACCAATCACAACGAGTTTTCTTGACTCCCCCGTAGGGTTCAGGACGCGCAACGGAAGCATTGTTTTTTTTGTATGAGTAATAGAATATTCCAAAGATTAAAACACTATTATTACATAATTTTGAATCATAAAGTAAACGGTAACTATTAACAGTGTTTAGTAGTAACTAAACAAGTTAAGTAAGCTATTTAAATTATAAAAATTATTTACATTTAATTTTACACTTTCCTCGACGTTTCGGTTGCGTTTGAGCAGCCATTTTCACGGGGAGACTTTTATATATTTTATAGGATTAGTAGTATTGTGAGGAAGAGTCATATACTTACAGCAACAATCCTGTCTCCAGGTTGTATTCTGCCATCACTGAGCGCCGGCTCCCGCACCAGAGCTCTGACGTAATGTCCTAATGCGCTGTGGTCCTCCTTCCGCAATGTGAAGCCCAGTGAACCGTTTACCTTCGTCATTATTATATCGAACTCCTGCAAAATATAAAGATGTACATTAGTAGAATATCACGTACACACAAGGACTTGCAGTGATTGCCGTTCTAAAAGATCTCACTATCAAACTCACTCCGAATTCGGAGTGAAATCTTTTGTTATGGTTGTTGTAAGTGTCCCGGTGTCTTTTAGGTGTTTTTTAATAACATCGACATAAGGTTCAAATTCAAATAATTGACGCGCGTTTGTAAAATGAAGTAATAGTTATTTCATATATGTACTATACTATAGTTATAGTTGAAGTGATATTTAACTTTTATTTATAATCCTCTAAACGTCATTGCGGTCGGGTAATCCCTAGTCTTCCTAGTGTGTCTGCTGCAGTTAAAGTCATATTACTATTCCGATAGTCATATGGCTGTATGTACTAAGATAGAGATATGTCTTCATCATAAATAATAATAATATTCTATCACATAACGTGCATGAATCTTTTATTCCTAACATAAAGAATTTTTTATGTCAAGCATTGTACCTTTCTTTCGCCTTGACATATTTGATATTGAAAACTAGCTTTGCAAAAGAATACTATGTTGTTTGAAATGGAAAAGTTCAAAAGATAATATTTAAGCCGCTTGCAGGGAAAAAGCAGTTTTCTTTGTATATAAAACAGACAACTCTCGCTCTAGGAATAATTTCTGTATCCCTGGGGACTTGACAAACATTTCAAAGATTACCTTGAGTTCGAATAATTTCTGTGTCCCTGGGGACTTGACAAACATTTCAAAGATTACCTTGACTTCGAATAATTTCTGTGTCCCTGGGGACTTGACAAACATTTCAAAGATTACCTTGACTTCGAATAATTTCTGTGTCCCTGGGGACTTGACAAACATTTCAAAGATTACCTTGACTTCGAATAATTTCTGTGTCCCTGGGGACTTGACAAACATTTCAAAGATTACATTGACTTCGAACAATTATTTGAGGACCACACAAATATTTGTGTTGTATGGGGACCGAACCCATAACACTCAACGCAGTGGCAGTGATGAGGTGACCATTTCAAGTTTAAATTTCAGTGCGTCATCCGTGCAGTCAGTTACAAGTACTTATGAGTTTCAATTCAGCTTTGGAACAGCCAAATACTTTGCCTACAATGATAGCGTAATGGTTTAAGTGGCCTTACCACATACACATAAACCATATTTGGTCTGGATGTTTCTATGTATATTGTGTATGTATTTACAAAAAAAAAGTATATATATATGTTTACCCATAGTACAAGCTCTACTTAGTTTAGGCTAGATGGTGTTGTGTATATGTGGTAGAATATTATATTATGTTATTATTATATAAACCTATTAAATGTGTCTGTGTAAACACCAGTCTATTATGTATAAAAAATATGAGATATCATAAATTGTTGTCACAGTTATTGAATATAGGTACCTCGTAAACAACAGTTTATAGTGTGTTTAGTTACCAGGCACTGGTCAAGACAAGCTTATTCTATTTGCCAACTACACAATATGTGGTCTGCAGGGATTACGAAATGCAAATTCACCTTGTGAATGACAAATTTGGACTACACAGAGACGCCATTTATATTCTGAACTGTAATAGTATGGTAGCTATCAAGCATGAATCGTCCAAAGAAGATTAACCCGCTTGTTAGGCTGATGCGCTTGCAACGTTGTATGGCTACTAAAGTCCTATTGCAATGAAGCTGTGGATTATTTGTATAGCTAAGACAATTTACCGTACTATTGGTTGGATAAACAGAATAATAATAGTATATACAATGAGAACTGGAGCTTTATTTTAAACTAATCCCACTCACACACCGCTATAAACCTAGCACTGAAGCTTTTGTTTTGGACGAATTCTACCCATACCATTGAAGCATCTCTGTAGCCCGGTTTAACAGTGGTGAGTATGGAAATCTTCGAGTATTGGACACTAATGAAGAAGAGAGTTAAAATCTCTTGAAACTCACAACAAAATTCATCAGAAGTACATATACTTCATAGTAGCGGTGTAAAATGGGAGAGGCGTATCTCCAGCAGTGGACTTCAACAGGCTGATTGATTGATATACTACGTTTTGAAGCACGGATACTTCCAAAAATACTGTTTTAGTGATTGTCTTTTTTAATCAGCAGTCTATAATTTACTTACAATACATGAACGCTTAACTTGCTCAAGTATGTACTAGGTATGGTTTGTAAAAGACGATGCAAAGTGCATTTAAATACTGTGGACTGATCAAGGCAAGCTTAAAATCAGTCATTAGTGAATGTTTGTGAGATTTTGATATCGGTCTTTGCATGGAATCTGCCTTTCATATTTCATAAACATGGATGAACAGAATTTACGGTGACCCATGTTAATGTTCGGCTTTTAACCTTATTTGCATTTTGATCTGTAATGGTGACTATCGTTATTGAGTGTTGCCTCGATCAATCACGTACAGTGTTAGGTAGCAAAGTGAAATTTTATCATAATTACTTAAATTTTTATTCAGTTTGCCATATTCTTGAACACGTTAATATTGCGGTAAGCAATCCGAGGTTACGGTTTTAAAGAGAAAGGTAATTCTATTTAGTGATTCCTGGGATTCATATTACTCTTAGTAATTTCTATTGAATTAATTCAATTTTTTAGTGTTTGGCGACAGGTTTGTATGTTGAAGTATATCATAATAACGGCAAGACCAGTAATAATTTTGTATGATCTATTGGAAATAATGATAAACTTTGACATAACAAGGTGACAAAAAAATTATATACAATACAATTTTCTCCAACTTGCTCAGCTTGTAACAGAAGCAAATACTTTAGTTAAAATAATGACGGGAGATCATGAAGCTATCACACGCGTTTTATTATTTAACCGCAGAATTGGAACCAAATGTAAAAAGAAAATGGTTGTCAATTTTCTTTTCTGTCCCTGAGAGCGTCTTGGACTCTTAGTTCAACTTCGCTTTCAAAACTTACATAAATTTCTGATACGTGTCTCCAGAGACTCCAAAGAAGAAAGTAAGAACCAGTGGATCAATGAATCACTTCATTAATTGAATTTTAAATCCTTTGACTGTCAAAAGACTGCGTGGAAATATGTATATAATGATCACAATGCGTGAAGTATTATCATCATTCTCATATTCATTACTCTTCCAAATGGTTGGCACACGATGTTTCCGATGTTGAGTCATTAGTTCAAGTCCAACATGACAGGCAGTGCTAACTATCATTGTTACATTCTGCATACATTACTGGTAATACTGTTAGAAATGTTTTTATTGTACCTTTGTTTAGCACTCATATTGTTTTGTTGTAAATATTTGACATAGATGCTGTTGTTTATGCTAAGTACGCTTGCCAGTGTTGCTATCCATCATAATTTAAATAATTTATTCATTTAGGCTAGTCTAGAAACATTGTTTACCTGCGAAGTAATGTATTGATTTTATTAGTAGCTTTGACAGTATTACAATCTGTCGAAACGTCTAATTTATTACTTAGGTTTATCTAATTATTGAAAATCAGCTTAGACATGACTTTCAATTTAACAATATTATTGCAAATCGTGCTAAAGTTTGTGATTGGTCACGAACAGTCGCATTGATAATATAATTGATGATATATCGTTAATTCTCAATGCAGAAATTAATACATCAGTTTAAGACTTGCGGTCTTTTAAAAATCTTCATTCATAATTTTTTGCAACCCTCTATTATATACACCATCGTCATTAAGCAAGCTATCATAAGAATGCGCATAAGAATGCGTTATTGTGAACAGCCTTTTAGAAATTTGACTTATAACCATGTTATAACCGTCTTGTAAGTTTAATGAATATGGCCGTAACTGTACATATTCGGTAATTAAGTAAGAGTAACAAGTTACACAAATATACATAATTATTTGTATGCGTAATATCAATGAATGCAATACCTTACATTTATATATATGTATATGTATCCTTATAGAATTTGTTAATTAAACGTAACATAAAGTAGGGTTGTAACTTGTCATCCTTACGCATACTTATATCTTGCTAACCTGTCCTGATACCTTTACTCAATTACCACCTCTACCAAAGACTATATACTGCCGAATGTTGAAATCATAAATCTCTTAAAATCGTTTCCTCAGTTGAGTTCAGTTTATAAACACAGGCCTTAGTGACTAATAATCTCTCAGATTAGAACTGGTTGCGTGCATCCCCATCCAGAGAACGCTTAACACATCGCTTAATTCCCATACAACATTACTTATACGAACTCACCACTGATCCATCATCCTGTAGGCGTGAAACAAAGAGGTTTTATTAATAACCGGCGTGGATTACATTACGTGTATACGTTTAAATTATACCTCATAATGTATACTCGTAGGCGTGTTTCTGAATGGTTCAGTTTACATACTTGATATACCGATTGTAATGTTTTGTTATATGATTTTGGAAATTAGTTATATCAGCTGCTATTTGTGGTATGTGTGAAATTTTGTGTTGGCTTTGATTTATCGGATGAATAATTAGTGTGTATTTAATGTGGAGTATTTAGAGGCGTTTTGATTAATAATTGCTTAGTTGGTCCCGGGTCGAATGTTTGTGACTGAGCAATATAATCGAATATTTGTGGGTTTTCCTCGGGGCACAGGTTTGAGGCAAAACGTGGAGTCGGGCTCGATGCTCGCGTCGGATAGTGTTAATGTGTATTTCTATTAAATTTTTGAATTTGATGTTTAGAAATATTTTCAGCGCATGATAATAAGCTTAAGTGACATGAGACGTAAAACATATCTGACGAAATACATACATACATTCACGCCTGTTTCCCAGAGGGGTAGGCAGAGACTACGGATTTCCATTTGCTACGATCCTGACACACTTCTCTGGCTTCATTCACTTTCATCACATACCTCATACATGACATATCTGACGAAATATAGGCGTAATACATCCTTGCATACTCCTTTGGAGATACATAGACACAAGTGTGTACATATGTGCTTTTGCCGCTATTTTGGCTAATCACCAATTTTGTTCATTTTCTATGCAATTTTAAAGGGTTTTCGTTTTCTTGTTGACCAAAGATTGAGTCGTAGAAAGGTATGAAGATCTATCAATAATACCTAATCTATCTTTGTAAAAATTATATTTTTAATGTCGGTTGTTTTTAAAAGCTAGTCATCCAAATTTTCAGGACAGGTTCAGAATCGAAAACATAAGAATATATGAAAAAAATATTTTCTTTCCTTTGTTACTTTTTTGTGGAAAAAGGGGTTGTGGATTATAATGGCATGACACAACATCACACGATGTTGGCCCCACAGCAACTCACGCATCCCAAAGGAAATATCTCAGTCCTCGAGAAGCTGATTTACGTTGTAAGTGGATGACAGTTGTAGCCAAGTATAAAATGTAAGTTATTATGCTAGGCATGTCTCTGAAGTTTCATACATACGTGATTTTAGTAGATACAAGTTCAACCCGGTTTTGCTTGCGTGATTCACACGGGAACGCATACCAGGATAAAATGGTCATGGCAAATCTAGGTAATGGTCTATCTGTTTGTCGAGTTTCATCCAAATCTGTTGAACAGTTTACGCGTGCCTGAGTAACAAACGTCCAAACATCTTTTCGAACTTTCTCACTGATATTATTACATAGTAGAATACTTACCTTAAATTAAATACGAAACGTATTCTACAATCCGGTACGTTTGAAATGTAAAGCTAATGAAAAAGTAAACGTATTGCATCCTAATCCTAACATCCTAACTAATATTATAAAAGCGAAAATGAGTTTGTTTGTTTGTTACCTTTTCACGCCTAAACCACTGAACCGATCATCCTGAAATCTTGCATATACGTTGACATGTGTACAGAAACGTACATAGGCTGCCTTTCATCCCGAAAAAAAATATTGTTCCCGAGAAAAACAATAATAACTTTCTTATTATAATAGATGGCGCCACGTGTCTTTCGAATCATGATTGAATTATATTATTACAAGCAGAGTACAACCCGAATTGATTGTCAAATTCTAAATTAACGCGAGCAAAGCCGCGGCCAAAAGCTAGTTGTCCATAATTACTCGCCTAAGAGCTAATTAATGGCATCAGATGTATTGAATAATGTATTAGTAGTTCCGTAGATCATAGTATTGGTGTCTGCGTTGCGTGTATCACCGCCAACTACATAGTAACTGTACTTAATTACTTATTATAATTTTAATATCAATATTATCTGCAGGATATTTTGTAATAAGAACTGTAATGTGTTATAAATCAGTTGCCTCCGTCAATTCTTCAATAGTTTTCCTGTGAGAATGACGTATTTTTCTATTGTTTCCGCAATACTGAAAGTCAACTACTACAGACAGATGGACAAAGCACCAGATAAATAAGTATACATAATAATATACTGTTTTACTGTACAATGAAAATAAGCACCAGAGCCTAATAAAAGGCAGGAATGTCAACATTACAAACATACAGGTTGATTTTGTTTATATCTATAGATGTACAGATTGATTGTATTTCTAGATTGCGGATGTTAGTTGTCCGTAAATTGCTTACGTATTTGATCTGGTTTTGATCAAACGTAATCAAAAAAGAACTAAAGAAAAGCAATTTTATTTCGTTCGAACAATGACGCACAATATAATTACGAACAAAATTAAAAACAAGAAAGGAATGTTCAATGTAGTAGCTACAAAACAATGATTGATTTTAACCATACATACATTTACGCCTGTCTATTCCCATGTATTTAGACGGGAGTGTATGATATACAATTTTTGCCAGCTTTGTTTTAGTTGCCACATATTGTTGTGTGAGCCTATCTCGTTCTGCTATACCGCATTTTAATATTGTCTTTGACCCAAGAATCGACTCCAGATACCTCACTTAACCTTAAGTGTAGATCAAAGCGCCGGGACCAACATTGCAGTATTTGATTTTATATTACGTTGAACTCGTAAAACGTACGAGTATCTCGTGATAAAGTATAATCGGCACAATAAATTATAGATTTCACAGAGACTTTTGACAGAAATAAATCGTTTTGTCGGCAGAAAACGAACTGGTAAAATAGCTTATAAATAATTTTCCCATTTGTTCAATAAGTCCACAGTTCTACCTGAACAAATTTCTGTAGTTGCCCTCCACGTTTTCATTACAATTTAAACTAACTCTTTGAACTTCTGATTTATGCGACAAACCATTTCCGTAGCAACGGAAAATTAATGCAATGAATAATATAAGAGTAGTTGTTATTCAGAACATCTCTCGCAAAAACCTTTCTCAGAGTCTATGTAAAGGGACAGGACATAGTTTGGATTCTTATAAAGGTTTCAGAGTACAAACTATATTAATACCAAATTACATCGAAATAAGTTCGCCACTTTAGACAATAAATTTAAAAAAATACAGAGCTAGTCTATAGATTGCATAATTTGAACTTTGAGATATTGTTCAGAGTTCAAACTACTTCTGTATCAAATTTAACTGTAAAGTAAAAGTAGTGGTTATTCTGCCGGTTGTAGTTCGACTTGATCCAAAATCGTATGAAGAGAACCAAAATTTAAAAATATAATAAATTGTTAACTGATCAAGTTGTAGGTAAATAAAGTATAAATTGCTTTTACAACTTGAAGAGTTGAGCACTTTTGAAAGAGATCTATACCGGATCATTATACTAAGGACGACGACTTCAAACATGAATTGAAGCCTTTGCACATTGATTTATGTATGATTTGACAATGTTATGCTCATAACGTACTTCATTGGAAGGCAGTACCTACTTGGATTTAAATAACGGTATAGAAATTGTATGCAGAAATTTGATATTAAGTATTATTTTGTTTAAATTTTGACATTTAATGTACTTTAAATACTAATAGGTACATTAGTATTTAAAGTACATTAAATGTGTACGTTCTTATACATAAAAGAACGAACATACGCTATTTACATATTTTATAATGGGTAATTTATAGATATGTTTAACTTATAAGTCATAACTTATAGCAGATATTAAGATCCGATGCTTATTGCTTTTTTGGAATTCTGATACAGTGACTGAGTTCTTAACCTAGAAAAACCAACAGATGTCAGCGATTTGATATTTTGCTGTATTGAGCTTCTTTTCAGATATTATTTATTGAAATCGGTAAAGACAGGTATTTTTTGTTTTTACGTGGTGGAATGCTTAGACGCATACCTCTCCGCGGGGCGACAGAGAGGATATGTCGGGCTCACCGAGGCAAAGGTACTCCGGTAATACCGACTAAAACTACCACAGTGTTCCTCGACATAACGGACATAGCCGGGGGGGGGCACGCGAATCGCTTTCACGTGCAATCGCGATCCCGCCGAGGTTTCGGCCCGCTCGCGCTGTGTGCAACGGCAGGCCACTACATAAAACACTTCCTCTACTGTCCTCTAGTGGAGAGACAAATTACATAAACAAAATGACAACGCCAACAACTTGTCTCAAAAATGCTGCACTCTCAGATATGCAAATTTTTTCGACGTAAATTTCCTTCGCTTTAAATAAAAACCAGCGATTATTTATAACCAACTCAAAAGTAGGCATTGCGTTCCGTGGACTTAACTCAGCCAGTAGGCTATCTCTTCTACTCATACGTAATGTGTTATTATTTTATGTGATATGTTATTCTCACTCCATACTACACGTCGCAGAATACTATTTATTACGAACTCAAAAGTAAGAACTTTTTCTTATCTGCATTGGTCACTGCTGAGTGAGTCGCTGATTTAGTTTCAGTTTCAGTGACCCACCTACATACAATGCAGCGAGTTGACACACCGTGATAGGTTTAGTCAGTAGTACTCGCAGCGTTCCATCTTTGCCCGGGTGAGCCCGTGGGAAGGTATGCGTCAGTGCATACCCAAGTTAAAAAAAGGCTATCGCTGCAGCTCTCTTCTAGTTGTAACTAATAGGTTATTGTTTCGTGTAGTATGTTGATCTCACCCCATACTGCACGTCGTAGACCGGCAGCGGTCGGTCGAGGTCCGGTAGGCGCAGGTCCCGCCGGTCAGGCTCGGGACTCTGTTCGCGCCTCCCGCGCCCTTCTGATGACGACGTCGTCGCACTCGACGTCGTTTGAGACAACCTGCACATATATATAGAGATAATTAGCAGAAGAGAAGAAGAGTCCTAAGACGCAACTACGGTAGCTCTTTTTTTATAGACAGCGATATAATGAACAAGGTTTTTAAAAACTTAACTAATAATAATATCATAAGTGCCAATGTGAGTTTGTTTAATTGTTTGTTACTCTTTCACGCCATCGCTGTCAAGGGTACAAAGAAGCACATAGTGTAATCTTAATAAAAATATTACTGTTTCCAAATAATATTTTTATAATAATGATAATTAACACTCTCAATTGTCAAAATTTTTATTTCGTTCTACTTTAAGCAAAAGATACAAAATATTATCGGCCTTACAGTTTTTTGGATAAAGCTTATATCATAACGAAATGAGTTTGCACGACGTAGCTATTACCAGACTGAAAATAAAATTCGACATTTGGAATAGAAATCATAGGTATATGTAATTTCATAGCCATTCTCCTTTTTGCGCGGATTCAGATCCTGAACTGAGTTTACGTGCTGGCACCATGATGTTCTCGCTAGATCTCGAAAGAATAAATTATCCCCAGGTTGTGACAGTCTATTTATCGCAAATTTCATCGTGATCGTTTGCATCTTCACTAATTTACACGATACAAAAATAACTAGCCTGAATTCTACTGTCAAAGGTCACAATAAAACGCTGAGTATCAAGCATGAAATCTCCCAAACCCCGATTGTACCACAGATCAGATTCAAATGATACAGCACATTTACGAGACACGTTCGATGCGGGCTCGTCAGTTGTATGTCCGATTTTGCGATAGATACAATGCGATGGGAATTTCGATAACATGTTGTGGCCAATGTTCGTGTCTCCGTCTCTATTCGTATACCTATATTGTGATGAAACAGCATATTCTATGTTTTCATCAAAGCCCTAGTGATTTGTGTGTGATTGTTATTTGAGAGAATTGAGCTTCATTTTGAGATGAATGAACCGTGGGTTGTCATTTTATTACACCTAGTAATTTAATTCTCTACGTTAAATGAAGAAAATACTATATATAATATATTACTAGGTTACGTAGTGCACACGCGTGACTTCTTTTAACTTTCGGTGATAATATAGATCTTTCGTTTTTGTCTAATGCCATTTAGTTTTAATCTGTGAATAACAGTGTGAGCGCACATTTTCTTAAACGTAAATGCTATGCAACTTTGTTTTATATAATATTGTGTAACTGTTTGTTATTCCAAATAAATAATTAATATTATTTTACTGTGTATCCCAATTAATGTACCTAGTGAGTCCTAAATCGTGTTCAATTAGCAGAATTTGCAAATTGCCGAATACTTGCTAATTACTCGGCTTGTTATCCTCAAAATTTATAGTGTGCATACTTTGTTTGAAGTTTTTATGAACCTAGCGAGTATTTATCAAAATACGGCGAAATTTTTCAGCAATTAACCGAGAAAAGTGAGCTTTAACTACCGGTGTTTGATGATTGACTTGCAGCCATTGTACAACTCTTGGCTTGGCATTTAGTAATCCGAATATCTAGTCGTGCCTCTAGGGAAAATGAAGTAAACACATTAAGTAATATAATCGTGTTATATACAATAATTTAGTATTTATTTCCAAGGAAATAGTAATAATCTTTGTAGCCATATTATTCCCAAGCGTATTGGAGTTCCAATATCTAGTTATAGTAGAAACTAGTTGGTTACTGCTGTATCTAGATATAGCTGAAATCAGTTTTCTATTGAACGGCAACCAAATGATATATTTACCCCAAGGAGGGTAGAGGTTTTGATATTGCTACCTAATATTATATTATACATGCGAATGTAAGTTAGTTTGTTTGTTACGCTTTTACAACTTAACTAAAGATCAGCATGAAATTTTACGTAGACGTTGTCAGGGGGTAGAGAAAAAGACAGAAGGTAACTTTTATCCAGAAAAAAGGACTGACTGTTCCCGTGGGAGCTGCGGGTAAAAGCTAGTATCGTTTATAAACGACCATTGCAACGACATTTACATTGGTCTGGTTGCTTTTGTATCCAATAAAGGTGTATTAATAAACATACTATTTCTTAATAACAACGATCAGACTATTGACCAAATGTCCAGTAATATGGTACAACACTTTCACTGCGACAATACATTCTGTTTAATGTCACGCTTCGTGTAGGTTTGTTTTTCTCTCCGTAATGACACCCGAGACATTGTACATATGATAACGTGGATACTAGACATAAATCTGTATGCCTTGCCGTGTTTAACTTATTTATCATGCACGACATGAGTGACCTTAAAGCGTGGGATGATCGAGGGGACAAATGACGAGAGCGTGACGTGTTACGTGGTCCGTCGAGTAATGAGTGTTTACATATAGGGAGGTTCATTATGTGAGCTGTCCGTCACCGCCGGCGGTCGTGTAAATATCCAAGCTTTGTGCATCTAGTTTAGTCGGTGAAAAATGGCCGCTTATAAACTTGGTCTAGTTAATCTTATGCGGAATTAACTGGCGATTAATCTAAGTTACTTAATTCTGACTAACTGGTAGTTAGTTAAGCTCAGATTAATAGCCAGTTTCAATTATTAATCTTCAAACAAGCAATATGACCATATTAGGACCGAGTTAGATGACCTTAGTCAGCCGGAAAGCAAGGGCCGATGGGCAAAAATCGTTTGTAGTAAGTAGGTACTGTTTGAAATGACTATTACTACTGTGCTATTGATATAATTGCAAAAAAATTGTTTCCATTGTTGTAGTATGAATCAGTAAGTTTCTGGTTGTTTTGGTAACATAACCTCAGTGATTTAGGCATTTCAGAGCCTCTTCAGGCTAAGGCCTTAGGGTCTTGAGCTCGGGACCTAAGGTCCCTTATGGTAAAGCCTAAGCTTGTGTGTGTAATAATAAAATATATATATCTAATTAAGTATAATTTGGTAGACACCGTATGAACATAGCTTTAAATACAGACCGAATTCAAGAGTTTTAACAGAGTAATGAAAGAATCTCTATCTTTCTATTATTGTTATTTGTCAAAATTCTATTCCCTATCAAATTTAATAAACCCCGAAGTAATACGCTACATAAACTAAATTCATATATAACTAAGCTACATTTCGTTAGCTATATAGACTGTTGTTTTATTGACTCTCATTCGCTTATTTCGGACAAAACTTGTGTCGCAGTGTCTACTTTCTGTTTGGCTTCCTTATACCGTGGCTTTGTTTACCTGGCATGCATGGGGTGACAGTTGAGGGGGTCGAGCGGCGGCAGGTGTGGCGGGTGCGGGGTGCGCGCGGGGGGCGTGGGAGGCTCAGGCGGCGTCACCGAGTCCAGCACGTCGTGCGGCGGCCGGCACACGCGCAGTTCCACTCGAGCTGCCGCTGTTCGAAGCACTTCCAGCGCTTCCTACATGGGAACAACTATAAATTACTAATCTATACTAATTTTATAAAACTGAAGAGTTTGTTTGGTTGAACGCGTGAATCTCAGGAACTACTGTCTCGAATGGAATAATTCTTATAGTGTTGGATAGCCTATTTATCGTGGACCGATAGGACCTACGACCAATACAAAAATGGGGAAATTCTCTTATGTGACGCAGACGAAGTTGCGTGGGTCATCTATTAACTTTATAAAGCTGCCTGTGAAATGCTTATGTCAACGTCCTCGTTTTAAAGGAGCTTATGTTTTTCTTTAGGATTCTAGTTATCTCGAAGATAATGTGAGCAGTTTAACCGTGAAACGTTTCCTACACGTGGGAACAACATTATTAATCTATACTAATATTATAAAGCTGAAGAGTTTGTTTGTTTGTTTGAACGCGCTAATCTCAGGAACTACTGGTTCGATTTGACAAATTATTTTACTGTTGGATAGCCTATTTATCGAGGAAGGCTATAGGCTATATAACATCGCGCTACGACCCACGGGGACGGCGCAGTAACGATAAACGCGGTTGAAACCGCGGGAACAGCTAGTAGCTTAATAATTAGCTTACTACTAATAAATACCTACGTCATCATCCGCGTTTTGAAGTAGTTTTATTTGTTTTTAGGATTCTAGTATAACACGTAATATTTTTTTTTATAATTTAGAGTCTTGTAATTGCTATTGCACTATGCCAGTCATATTGCAATCTAAGCTTCTACTATAATATAAAAAATGAACTATAATACACTTCACCTACTAAGCTGCCTATTGACCTTGCTGCCTCACTTATTGGTTCTGCCAATATAGTTTGGATGATCTTGAAATTAATATAAGCAGTTTACCCTTGAAATGTAACCATAGATGTTGCTTTTGCATTTATTTTTAATGAGAATAATATTGTACAGAATGAGGCAGATAGACTAGTTCTATACAGACATACCTTGTGGTAAAGAAGAAGTTATCTTATTCCTCAATACAATCCAATGAATCCTAAATAATATTATAAATGCGAAAATGAGTTTGTTTGTTTGTTTGTTACGCTTTCACGCCTTAACTACCCAACCGATCAACATGAAATTTTGCATACATGTTGTCAGGGATACAGAATAAGACATAGGGTACCTTTCATCCAGAAAAAATGCGAACCTAACCTAACCTACATTTACGCGAGCGAAGCCGCGGTTGAAAACCTGACACGGTGACGACTAAGATTATATTCACTGCAAATTACAGGAATGCTAATGCTGCTACCACAACAGTACCTACAAATGACCGAAGATAGCTCCTACATATTAAAGCTTTGCTGACGATGTATCCATCAGAAACTGTTTACCCAGTCAGATCGAGAAGCTACATATCTATTTCTTGCACCCTTATTTCATTGACATAACGTTGTTTTTGCCCTACGTGAGCCGATGCTGCGTCGACAAGTTTACTGTACTGTAATTCGATTCCAAAGGTGTTACATACTAGAACACCTGACGTCGATCCCTCGGGGTTTAATCGCATTTTCATTCCGCGAAGCGATTGTACGTATACAGATGCGAATAACTTGTATATTGTACGTATACAGATGCGAATAACTTGTATATTGTACGTATACAGATGCGAATAACTTGTATATTGTACGTATACAGATGCGAATAACTTGTATATTGCAAAGTAATGTTTGGCGAACAATAAAAGCGAAAGCTTTTCACGGTCCACGTTTGCTGAGTGTTTAATTGTTAACAAAACTTTCTTCAATTTCTATAAATTATAATCTCTAGAATTATAACGCTTCAAACAAAATTTTTATTGTACTCTCGTACCGTGATTTACCATTGCGAATTCCTGTTTTACAATTTAGAATTAAATTGCCTATTTGTGAGTAAATTGTGTTGATGTAGTCGTTACTCGATAATAGCACTTACGACATTAGGCGCGTAGAAATCTTATATAATTACATGTGCTAATTAAAACTTTGATATTAGAAGTAATTTAGATACACGCACATGTCAGAATATTAGGTAATATAATAATAATAATAATATAATATTCTATCACATGCACACAACACCATCTAGCCCAAACTAAGCCGAGCTTGTACTATGGGTACTAGACAATGGATAAATAGTTTAGTGTAACCGACTGCCACGCCTGAGGTCGCGGGTTCGATTCCCGCACAAGTCAAACATTTGTGTGCATGAACATGGATGTTTGTCTTGGTCTGGGTGTCTCTATGTATAATATGTACGTATTTACAAAAAAAAAGTAAATATGTATGTTTATCCATTGTCTAGTACCCATAGTACAAGCTCTGCTTAGTTTGGGCTAGATGGTGTTGTGTGTAAGTGATGGAATATTATATTATTATTCTCTTTATTACTTATTTTCTCTAATAATTACATTTTTAAATATAAATATAAAAATTATGTATATTTAAAAATATAAAAACTGAAATGACCCACCGATATCGGGTGCAGGGACCAAGCTATCGGTGGTTAGGGCTCCAGAGAAAGGAACCTCCGCAAAATTATAATAATATTATTATTATTATTATAATTTTAAAATCGATGTGCTATTTTCGTCCAGAGACATCGTAGGAAATGGGTCGGGAAGTAGCGGTGCAGTACCGGGCGCGTCGGCAAATTCTCCAACAAACCGCCGTAAATGGAACTCGCCGATAATTAATTGAATTTCCAAAACGAAAGAGAGTTAATGGCCTCGTTTATTTATAACAAATATTGAGTTCGGTTAGACGGCGATAGCGCTTTGAAGGGCCGCGGCGTGATTTAGCTTTATTGTACATGGTAATACTCGCTTGTAACTCGGCGAGAGAACGAGAAATGTTGTACAAATGAGATTATTTTTCATCGCGTAGTATACAAGCAGTCTAATATAATTTGGTATAACTTTGTGGCAGACATTTTACAGTTTATTACATTTGAACCCGAGGCCTCGACGCGGTCCGTGTTGGAGTTTTCATAAAAGTTTTTACGTTTATAGCCCAGCCTTTGGACCGAGGAAAGTGCTGCGACAACAAATGGCATTTATAACATGACTTACTGTTTATTTTTGTAAGCACGACACCGTGTTTTATGATTGTACCTTTATAACAGCTATGCAAGCAGTGCTTTGTAAAAGGGCGGACTGGCACACTTAAATTTTATGGGGTCTGTTGTAATGAATAAAAAATGTTCGGCCGTGCACTCGCAAATAACCTCGGGAAAGTAAGGAAGCAGTGCTAAAGATAAGAAAAAATGCGCAATATGCTAACATTATTCGGGAGAATTTACGGTTGCCCAAACTCTTTAGAGCCGGGCAGATAAAATACAAAGGTTAAATTGTTTTGAAGAGTCAGTGAGCAATACAGTACCGACTGCAAACTCTTATTATACTTATATAAATGTTTTTAAATTTAATTCTGTTGAGCTACTTACGTAGGTGCTTAGTCCAGCGAGAGGTACTCCGTTAGCAGAGAGGAGCAGGTCCTTGGGGGCCAGTTGACCGGTCCTCCAGGCAGGCTGCGGAGGGTAAAGTCTTCGGATTCTTACAAGGCCACCGCCACCACAGACAGACATGCCCAAACCGCGGCCATCTTTTTCTACGACGACGGTGAATGAGTTTTCTGCAAGAAAAATATACTTTTATTAACACAAAAAGCCTCATTGGTTCGGTGGCATGATTGCACTTGTGTTTGGGGCTGATTGCGTGGTCCCGAGAAAATGTTATTAGATTTTTAGGAATTTTCTCGTACCAGTGCGGCGTCTAGCAAACCGCAGTAGTGTCGCCTCCAATTACATTAGCCGTAAAAATAGATTTATTATGGACGTAATGATACCTTTGCTAAGAGAGAGACATCTAATACTTTTTATGTATATTTATATATACCTACTCATCACTGGTCCTAAATCTTATTAATTCCAGAGAGTGCACACAATTTTACGGCACACATACGAAATTCATCTCTTATCCGAGTCGATACGTAACATCGTACTGTCAAACATCCTGTTTATGTGCGTTTCGGGATCTCGGAACGTGCCACTAACATCGTCAATAAAAACCGAACGCTGATACGAGCGGTTTTACAGCTTATTTACACTAAGCTGATCTTGCATTCAATACACGAAGTGAAATAACTATATCCACTCACAGTAAGAAAGATTACGATAATCTAAAGTAAAGCCATTTAGACCCAACCGAAAGAAGTACTATAGTTATTGCACCTGATGACTGGCATTAAGTCTAAACTATCCTTGAAACTTTTATTTGATAGAATAGGAAACCAATCCTAAATTGTTACACAGTTAGAGAATGATCCTTTAACGGACTCCGACTATTACTTTCAAAATATTTCGAGCACCTGGGTCATTATGTGCCAGGATTTATATAAAATTTATATTTGTTTGAAGGTACAAAAGTACCCACAGATTGTATGAACCGCTTTAGACAGACCCGCAAGAGCCCAGGTGTTTTTGTTTCACACAAAGCAAACGAGCGAGTCGTTGTTTGGTCGCAAACATCGTTTATTCAGTTCTCTTTGGACACGTGTAAGCCCAGATTAGGGTTATTAGGAACTTTCTCTAAAATATCCGTCGATAATTGATATAGCCTTCAATAAAGCAAATGCAAGGATGAGTGTCGATCTACGGTCAATTTAAGCCCCTTTTAGGCCTGAAACGGACGTAGAGGGTGGACAACATGAATTATGCATTAGGGGCGTCCATGACAACATTTCGGTGTCCAAATTGTTTCATTTAATTTTATTTTATGGGAGCTATGATTTCTTTTACTTTAGAATATTATTTTTATTGTTAAAGGTTAGGGTTCCATTACTGGGCAAACATTGAGGTATTTTTGACGGTACGTGAATTGTTAAAGCTTTTTGATGAAGTGAAATTCATCTCCACAAAGTTGCGTTCGAAACTCGTTTAAATTTTAAGCGAGCTACTGTACAGCGAAGTTTTAACAGGTGGTTCAGAGTTACATTCGAATACAGGACGGGCAACCTGGCTATAACTTATTCGAAAATAATAATAATAATAATCATACAGAAGAAAACTACGTTATTATAATAATAATAATAATATTCTACCACATACACACAACACCATCTAGCCCAAACTAAGCAGAGCTTGTACTATGGGTACTAGACAATGGATAAACATACATATATACTTTTATTTTTGTAAATACATACATATTATACATAGAAACACCCAGACCAAGACAAACATCCATGTTCATGCACACAAATGTTTGACTTGTGCGGGAATCGAACCCGCAACCTCAGGCGTGGCAGTCGGTTACACTAACCACTACGCCACCGAGGCCGGCAAATTAAATTATTAAATCTTCATAATTTTCTTAAGTGTTTGATTTCAAATAAGTCAACGAAAGTCTTAGTCTAAGATGTATTTGGTGCGCAGCAGTAAGGTAAGTTCATACAGTAAAACTCTTCGTGTCTTTTTCGTCAGTATTTATTTAACATTCCAATGATATTAATGTGGCCTTCATTTAATATGAGTAAGTGAATGCGTGACAAAGTTTAATCCACTAATGTTTTAGCTCAGTAACGTTTGGTACCTACCTACTGGATATTATTTTTTTACTACTGATTTTTTAAAATAATATTACTGATATTATTGTTCAATATCCTCCTATATTATACAATTGGAAGTCTATGAACATCTATGAATGTTGGATGGAACTTGACACCAGACTATGTGCTAGATTACCATATAATATGTCTTAGTGGCGCAGCGGCGTGGATGCGACTGCCGTATGTGTTCTCGGGTTCGATTCCTGGGTCCGATAAAGTATTATTAGATTTTTCTGCCTGGATTTTCTCAATAGTAGCACAGAGTCTGGAACTCTAAAGCTGTGCTTAGGAGACTGCAATTGGTTATGCCCCTATTACTTTGAACCTAAAACCAAAACTAGCGAAATTTAGTTGTAATAAACCTGTGAACTGAGGATATAGGCTTGAGACTATTTATGTTATTTGTATTTTAGTCTTATATGAAAATAAAACATTCTTCTTAGGTCCGATTCCTATATCGAGAAACTAGTTTTAGCTACGGACATTTTATTTTTGCATATTTTTCATAGAATATGTGTCAAGCAATTAACGGTTCGTAAGAAAAACGACTTGATTTCTAATAACCGGGCATTGGTTAGCTAGAATTGCCATGGAACCTATTGTTTCAGCGCATAAATAGCGATGACGTCACTCGCGTCGGGCGTGATAATATAATTAAAATCAATAATATTGTTGCATTCCTGTTCTGGAATTACATTCAACTGCAAATTTCTTACAGCCTATACATGCGTTTGGAGTTATTACTTTGACCTTACTAAAAGAATAGATTGTCTATTACATTGTCTTACGAATTAAATTGTAGGATTTTTAGCGATCATTTCTCCCACTTAGTTCTGGAATGAGTTCATTCCGGGTTCATTCCGCGCGAATACGTGAATATTCATTTATAGCTTAGAAAATACTTATTTTCTAAGCGGCATGACATTATTTAAACTAGATTTACAATATTTGTTTTGGCTTCTATAGCTAATGCCTACCAAACAAACAAATATAAAAATTTTGTCTGTCTGTCTCCACGCACTTCATGCAAAAACTCCTGTACGCAATTGAATGCGATTTTTACAGTTGTATTGCTGGAGGTCTAACTTAAAATCTGGTGCATGTTTTATCTTGATACGCTGCCTATAAGTCAAGTATTAAGAAAGAAAGTTATGTATAGGTACCTACTTCCAAATTCCACGTGTACGTATGAAGTAACGGATAAAAGCTAGTGTCTAATAAAATTACACGAAAGTTTTTAATTAACTTCGATATATAAAATAAATACTGTATTTCTTAATAGCTTTTTCCTTACAAGTAAGAATAAATAAATGGAATTTCCACATTATCCCTAATTCAATTAATTAAATGAGGTACCGAACTTAGCCATTTGCGGTTGTAAGACAGCCACGGACCCTAAGTAAACAGATCCAGTGGCCTTAACACGTTAATTAGTAGGACAGTTATATAACAGTAGGTTAGTTACTTGACTGGATGGATGGCGTAGTGGTTTAAGTGGTCGCCTCGCCATTGCGCTGTGTTGTGAGTTCGAAACCCACACGTGACAAAAATTTTTGTGATCCAAAAATGGTTGTCCAGAGTCTGGGTATTCTTTGTGTCCGTTGTTTGAATGTTTGTAAAGTCTCTCGCGACACAGGAAATAAAAGAAGAGTGACACTCTCTTTTTAAAAAAAAGAAGGAACAAGTTTCCAGTCTATAGAGTTTAATAGAAAAAGTCATTGCCAAGTACCAGATAGTGTTGCAAGCTTCCAGTTACTTCAAGTTTCCCAACAAAAAATTTAAAGTTTTCCTCGACCCGGATCCGCTGAAGTTGAGCCTTCAGACAAATTATTACTTCAAGATATTATCATCCCAAGAAAAACAGACTTGAAAGTAATTTAAATATTTGGTTAGGGAAGGCCTCTACTAACTTCGTCTGCATTATTCAGATACGTTTTAAAGAGAAACACAGGCTCAGAACATTCTAATATTTGTAGTGAATGAAGCAAAATATACATATTTAGCATCGTAATGTAATAAAATCAGCTCTTTTTACAAACAGTCCCACTGCTAAGTACGGATCTCTTCTCAGTGTGAGAAGGGACAGGCCATAGTTCACCATTAATGCGGCTTGGCAGACTTAATATATTTTCTTTTAAAGATTCCTCTCGCACCAAGGATAAATTCTGCATCACTCTTGACACAAATTTTAAATAATGAAATGGATGAATATAATTTTTTGGCAGTAACGAGGCGACTTCTTGTACCACTATGTCATTCATCTCTCTCAAACATGTGAGATTCCCCATGACTTTCGCCTTAATAGTAAGCGATAATCAACAATTTAATAATGTAGGATCATAGCAAATATAAAATACCTACACTGTCTTGCCATCCCTGCAAGAAACAGGTATTTCAAAAAGGGTAGTATTTAACTGGTTCTCAATTTTTTGCATTTGTTTCACCAAAAATACTAATTGCACACCAAAATATGCTTACTAAAATATTTTAAAGAGATCAAACTATTTTTGGGTGGGTTTAAGAAGGAACCTAAACCTAACCCTTTCGGGACGGAATGCAGTGATTTGAGGCGTATAGGTGCTCGGTATGATATATTATAGTAAGCATATTTAGCTGTGCAATTAGTATTTTTGGTGGTCATTATATTTAATCCTTTTCAAAAATACTGTACACTCGAAAATACAGGCGTGATCACTTGTCCATAGCAAACTGGCTAGCTAAAACACAGTTACGTGAACAGTGACCAACCAAAATGGCTATTGTAACAATTTCTGAAAGGACAACAGCTGAGTGCACTAGTTGTTCATAGTTTGATATTGGCAAAGTTCGCCGGTCACGAACTCGCACCAGTGGCCTGTATTTAACGATACAAGTAGTAATGCGGCTCGTAATAGTATTGTCGCCTCGTATTTTACATATACTGTGATGTTTAAGGCTTTATACCGCCCTACACTGATATTTTTTATAATATTTTTATGGGCTGTTGAGTAATTTACATCGTTAATTGCTTCTTTTTGATGTTTAATTAGATTTTTCCAAAATAATACAGACTGTTTAAAGTCCTTATAATTTAAAGCTAAGTGATGTAATGAAATCCAACAATTTTTAACATTTAGCCTCAGAACTCGTCTGATACTCTGTTGCTGTTCATGCATGTATATAGTTTATGTTTCATAATTCCATAGACTGTCCACAAATAAATTGACTGATGCCTATTTCCCAGAAAGGCCTGTTTATAACGTCATACTATTTCCTGATAAATTTATTTTCCTTATAGTTAATCAAAATTTATGGGCTTATTGAAAAGTGTTCAGTTAATTTGCAAATCGAAATGTAGTTCAAAAGATGATACATGAATTTTATAGTAACGACACATTTCCCTATCATTGGTTAACATTTCCAAACATTATTCATACCTACATACTTCAACGAATGTAACATGGTAATAATGCAATTAAAAATACTTTAACAATATACTTTAACGACGACTTTAAATCACCTATTAGGTGTAAAATAAAAACCTAATAGTAAAACTACTAAAGGATCATTGCAAAAAGGCTTAGCTATAGATAAACCAAGTCCATAATTTTAAATCATCCATTAGTTCTGTATGATATTAAAACTTATACTAAATCGACTCATTTGAATGTATAATCTTGTCAACTCTAATATAATTAACTTTTAATCGATTGATATGAGCGTTATCCATCAGAGTACTTGTCTAGACAGTCTAATACAGACTATTACATTATCCACGGACGATGGCGGAGGGAGGCCCTATGAACGTTTAAGTAGGGTGAACAGGAAATGACACAAAATGGAATATATGGAGCAAAGCGGCTAAGAACGCGTGAGGGTATTTTGGATTAAATAGTATCCATTTACCAGTTCTTGCAGACCCTTTTACTAATATTTTAAGGGTAAAGTGTGTGTGTAAAGAAATGGTCAATGATGGACATAGTTATGTTCTTTTAAATACAAAGTTGTTGAAATATAGTCACATGTAATAAACTATTCAAAGTAAAAGACAAAAATATTTATTTCCATAATTATGTGTAAACTCTTCGTGAACACCCCAAATAACTTATATATTAAATAATAAATTATAGATAATAATAGAATGAAAAGAGGATACAATTTTTGCGTTGAAAGCAGTCTAAGCAGTGAGAATATGCAGGCAAGAAACTCATGGCAACTCTTTTCAATCACCAATTATTATTTACTAGCTATTGCACGCAGCTCTGCCCGCGTGATACCTACACCATTAAAAAGTGGTTTTAAACTATGTCTTTACCAAATTCCATCTAAATCGTGTATAACCGTGAAAAGGTATCAGAAAAAGGGAGTTACTTTTGGATTTATAATATTAGTAAGGAAGTAAGGATTACTAAGGATTTACAATATGAAACTTAAGTAGGCTAAAATACATATCTTTATATATATAAATCTTCTGTGCGTGTGTTTGTAAATAAACTTCTCCTAAACGGCTTGACCGATTTTGATAAATTTTTTTGTGTGTGTTCAAGTGGATGATTCGAGAATGCTATTTGTTTTTTTTCGTGTGTATTTTTCAACGTCTGTCGGGACATACATATAAAATCTCATACTAAATCCTCAAAGGGGTAATTTGAGCTATAAACATCCGCGTTTCTTAGTAATGTTTTAAAGTCCCACTCACGTCGCCGGCGGCAAGAGTTTACAGAGAAACTTTTCCAGATTTCGTGCTAGTACTGAGAACTTCCTAATTAGAAAGACAATAATATTTTGCGACACGGGGATCCAATCCTACTCAATTAGTTGCAAACTTATTTTACAAAGGTCTGTTTGCTTGACTTGACGAATTGGTCTACATATAATATCAGCCTTGTATTAAAGTGTCTCACTGCTAGGCCCGGGCCTTGTCTCAGTGTGTGAAGGGTAAGGCCATAGTCCACCATGCCACCATACTAGAAGGTTCGAGACCATTCGAGAACTTTATGGAACTCGCAGTTATGCAGGTTTGCTTACGATGTTTTCTACATAGTCTCAGGCTTATATGCCCTTAAAGGTATGCAGAGGTCAATTACACCCACATTTCGGCAGCTTTTGTTTTAAGTCCGACACTAGAGCGGGTGTCTCTATTTACGTATATCGGACACAGTTCCTGATCTGACTCCGTGCTGCTACCTGATAATTTCTTGACACAAAGACTCAATAACATTTCAAACCCGAGACCCGCACAGCAGTCGTAATTGTTACCGCTGTGTCAGGCAGTCAAAGCATATACATACTAGCAACTATATAGTATACTAAGCATAATTATATTGTATTAATTACATCTAGAAATTTAACAGCGATCCCAAACCGCGGTCAAATTTGTGGACGAAGTTTATTGATGAAAATTGTTTAACGCGTATCAAAATATGTTGAAAATTACTAACGCAATGGCGAGCATAAAATATTTAATTTATATTAGGTATAGCTGTCCCTCGCGGTTTTCACCCTCGTTTATGATTACTGGTCCGCTCTCGTGGCTCATAGCGTGTTACTATATAGCCTATAATCTTCCTCAAGAATAGGGCTATGAAATGCAAAAAATATTTTCAAATCGGACTCGTAGTTTCAGAGATTAGCGTGTTCAGATAAACAAATTCTTGTTTAACGCTTATCAAAAGTTCAAAAACTGCCAAAACACTGGTAGTATTAAATATTTTTCATTTATATTATCTATAGGTGTTTGTGCGGTCTCGTTATTTACTCAAATGGCTATTTCAACTTTATTAATAACGGTAACACTGTATTTAAATAACGGTAATAAACCTGATTAATGAGATCGAAAGGAAATGAACAAAAAGTAATTTACAGTGCCACAGATTATATCGATAATTTGAACGTTAATAACTCTAGTATGCTGTTGATATACAGGGTGCCGATTTAATCATAGCAATATTAAAAGATCAGAACATGATGTACTATCGATATCAGCAAAAAGTACCTTATTTATTAACCGCCTTCAAAAAAGAAGAAGGTTCTCAATTTAGCTGTAGGTATGTTTTTTACGTTTGTTACGCGATTACTCCGCTAATTATAAATTGATTATCACGTTTATTTTGTTTGGTAGGTCATACTTCAAAGGTGGTCCATATAGATTGATGCAGCGCTTTTTAGCGTTACAATATTTTTAGATAAGTATACTAGCCGAGGGCGTTCGGTTCCAACGAATGAAATATTTTCTAGATCCCGATTGCAGCGCCAAGTACCGGCCAATTGTGAATATAAACTATCCAGCGACCCACTCAAACATAAACAAAGAATCACGTGCACAATATTTTTCATCAAATTTTTACCAAATTTAGGAGTTCAGTGACTTATTTTTTTTTTATTTGGTCGTCAAAATGATCGCACTCCACCTGATGGTAAGCAGTCGGTCGTGTGGTCTAAGAGCAGTGGCCTCCACACCACCTTCATAGCAGCCGAGGCGATGTTGAGGTCTCTACTTTGACGGCCTGAGAAGGTGCTTTTTCACGCCCCGCTTTAAAGGACCCAGGATTGAAGGAAGAGGGACACACGTGCCTTGGCAGAGAATTCTATGCCTTGATCGTGCACACATGCACACGGACAGATGAATTATATAGATAATTCTTCTATATATAGGTATATATAAATTAATTTAAATCCGTACTACACCACACTGAAATATTACATGCGACTAAAGGCCAGTTTCAATATCCAACAAAACGAATCATATAACCTATAGACAGTTAATTTTTTATACATATTCTATGAAAAATATGCCAAAATTTATCTGCCCGTAGCTAAAACATTTTATTTTAATATATTGAAACCCATTTTAAATCGGCACCCTGTATAACTAACTAATAACTTTATAATAACTTTAGTATGCTATCGATATCGTAGTCGTTTATTTTAGACTAATTACATTGCTAGTCACAACTAATAACTTGACTATCATTTGATTCATACTTAGTACCACGTAGCATGTGATTAGCGTGCTTAGGCGATAACTGTTAAACTAAATCCAACTTAAAACGTTAGCAACAAAGTACATTTTCGCGTGCTAGCTCCAAGGAACTGAAATTGCCTGTACTTAGCTCTATGTCTTGGAAATTCTAAGCTCTTCTTAGTTAACTATAGTGGCTTAGATGCATTTGAATAATTATGCAGGTTTCGTGCATACACTGAATGTAAAATATTCCGTGTATCTTGCTTGCATGAATAACTAAAGTACCCAAACTATTATGCACTTTTAGTTTAAAATAAAACTTTGCCAGCAGATTTATTATTTTACTGCATAATACCGCAAAGTACAAAGTCTTACTACATAATTTTGTTAAAATCATTTCGCTGTAACTCTGAAAATGTATTACGTAATGTGAGAATTATTAGCCTGTTGGATGGGTAAGTAACAGGTCTCGTCTCGGGTTCAAACCCAAGGCACGCACTTCTGGCTTTAAAGAGTCACGTGCGTATGAGAAATTATCACTCGTTTCACGGGTGTAGTCAAACATACATATCTGAAAGTTTTGGTGTGCTCGTAAATTTGTAAAGTTTGTGAAGCGGGCTTTAGGTAACTTGGTGGAGTATAAACTTAAGTTTATTTTATGAAGAGGTTGTGTGTGACCTGTAATGACACAAAGGACTGCGTAGAAGACAGGCATGGTCTGCCAGTGCTGGTACATCAAGTACTGTGGGTTCGATCCCCATACGTGACAAAAATTGCATGAAGTGTGGGTGCTCTTAGTGTTTGTAGATTTACTATCTGTAATCTGACCCTTCGCGTCTTTGGATAAGCTATTGTCGTCTACCGCGCACATTTCCAGACTACTGAGAATTTCCTCCTTTGTCGCTGTCTACGAATCTCGAACGCGATGGGACGCAATATAGATATATAATATCTATATTGTATTAATACGGAAACAGAAACTGTGTACTTACCCCTTTTTTAGGCATATTGCGTTTACGGAATAGTGCATTTTCTATCTATAATGTATGTATTTACAAAATAAAAAAAAATAAAGTATTTTTGTATGTTTATCCATTGTCTAGTACAAGCTCTGCTTAATTTGGGCTAGATAGTGTTGTGTTTATGTGATAGAATATTATTATTATTTATATAAAAATATTAAAGATGTATTCCGGTGTAATTTTATTGTGGCCGTTCACTTAAAGTAAATAACTATACATAAATTGAAGCGCAGCGGAGACCAGACCACAGAATTATATAATTAACCTGAATTTTCTTATAACATAATTGACAAACTAATAGTAAACTTGCTATAAATAACTCTATCCCACTAACAACATTTCTCAGTAGCCCTCTGAAACTCTATAGTAGAGTAAAGTGGAATACTTCAAATGTAGAGTTGGACAGGAACCGGAAGCTCTCGACGTTTATTAAAACTTGAGGACACAATTAATTATGTTTGTTTAGATAGAAAATGACTTCTTCTTATTTTATTTGAACGTGGAACGGACAACGGATATATATAATGAACATAGTTAGGATATTATTAATTTTCACAAGCAGCTACCGGCTGGGATAATTTTTTGTTATTTTTGCAGCTATAGCTTAGTGGATGCCAATTGGACTGCCACGCAGAGGTCTTGAGGTTGATCTTACTACGCTTAAAGAGCAATGAAAAGGTTAATTCAAGTGCTTTTTTATTTTTCCCGATTCTCGTAAAGTAAGTAGTTTCAAGAGCTTAAACTGTTTTCTGTGATAAGAATGTGAACCAAACCATTATTTAAATTATTAACCAAAGCCACTTAGCTTGCAGTGTTCTCAGAATGGAGCAAGAAATATACCCTATTTTTTGTTTACGTCTCGGGTTGCATTGTTATGATTACGGCACGTGCTTGTAAAGCTTGTAGGATGAAATAATTGTATGGACAGTCAATTGTTTTACTAAACAACTAGTTAACTAGTAAAATGGTGAAATTAGTAAAATGAAGAGAATATGAAATAATTGTTTATTTATTCATTTATAACTACTGTATGTACAATCATCTAGACAAAATTAGCTCACCCTGGTTTCAAATTAGATTTAATAATATATTTCAAGGCAAAGCTTTGCTATTCTAATTGAGTAAGATTGCTTATTTCATGCCGATTCTAACGATATAAAGTTTATAGACAGTTCCTATACAAAAGTTTCGAGATATCCTCGTTTTAATCATCTGCATCGCTATCATCCCCCACTACCCGGAAGTACCGTGACGGTGGGCTAAATATTCCGCAAATTTGCGAAACGGCTGAGTGGTTAAGACCTGACATTTTGAAGTCATATTCGTATTTAAAATGTAATTATTGCTTGCTTGAATCTTGAAGGAAAACATCATGAGAAAACCTGCATGTCTAAGAGCTCTCCATAATGTTTTCATAAATATGTAGTCTGTCAACTCGCATTGGGCCTGCGTGGTAGACTATGGCCTAAGCGTTCTAACAATGAGAAGAGCCTCGGGTTCAGCAGAAGGACAGTTTATAGATGGCTGGATATTACTGTTGAGAACCGAATCTATATCTTTTTATATATTTGCAGCACTGACTGGAATTCAGTAGATACAATTAAAAATCAGCCCAAAACTAGATCGCGGTCGCCGGTGACTGCAATAGCGTATAAGAGTATGCACAAACGCCATGTTGTTAATGAGAATTACTTGGCAGGAAAACCCACCAAGTTACCCGAACGGGGAATAGTACCCGAGACCTCATGCGTAGCAGTCGTATATTTAACGGCTGCATCATCAAGATATATTATTCGACACACATTCCGTTTCTATGTTTTTAACATGTGAACGTGAAGTGTGCATATGAGTGTGATTGGCGGGGATAGTTTTTCAAACGATGTAAGTATACCAATGTATCGAACCCACAACGCGCATTCACAGTTACCAGATGATTACTGTAACCACTAGGCCATTTATATAAACACTAAAACAATCGTAGATTTAGAATTTTTTCGCTACTCTATGAAAACAATATTGACATAGCTATAGTATAATAAAAAGTAAAGCCAATATCTACTGATGTTTCGGGTTTTTGGTCAGAAACATAATTGTTTCGTCTGTACCTACAAAGGTACGAAAACCTCAAAAGGATCCTTTGAAACAATTAAAATTCATTATTCTTACCTATCCAAATATTTGCTTTAGCAGTGTAACAAAATACGGAAATATTATTTGCTGAGTACCTACATTATACAAAAAATATTAAATTTTCCCGCCTACGGCTAAACCAAAAGAAAGGGCTTTGATGTTTTATATAATATATATGGCTGGCAAGCATATAGTCTGCTTGATAATCAGCAGTTACCATAGTCATTTGATAGTCACTGATAGTAAAAAAGAAGAAAATCAGTTGACAAACAGCGGTGAAAACGCTACTAAACTGTGTTGTTTTACCTATCTATACATATAAAAACAAACAATCTACTGGCAATTTTTATATTGACAACACTAAAGCTCTTCAATATTTAATTAAGAGGAGAAAAAGATACTGAACTGCTATGTGTTTGCCTATTTATATATAGATAACTTTCTTTATCTTTATAAATATAATACATGGAGTGAAAACTTTGTACCCTTTACAAGCATCTTGCATATTGAGATTTAGCTAAGTTAAGATTTATATTCGACAGTGGAGCTAGTGAGATGACTTGGACGTTTTCGAAAGGAACTAGAAGGGCATATCTTTGAACAAAGTGATTCGGAGTTCCGAAAGTTTGAAGTTTTCAAAGGAGGCTTTTGCCCAGCAGTGGGACAAAGCGAAAGGATTAGAAAAAAAGCTTTACGTGGAGAAGAAGTGCAGAAAGATAAAATTTATAAATAGATAATAAGGTCGAATTTCTAGCATTGGACGATCACTGGAATAAATTGAAAGACAGAAAACACTAACATCCGTAAAAGGAACTCTCTAACTCTCATTTCGATGTTTTTGTAAAATGAATGATGTATAACGCTAATCCAAGGCGTGTCAACCCAGTTTTTAGCTGGGAGTAACAATATTATTCTTCAATAGAAATTAATCAATTACCAGTTGGTGACCTAGATTTGCCCTAAACCCAATGTTTTTAGAATAAATTCCTTTTGCAGGAATTAATCAATTGTTAGCTCTTGGATGCCTGCTGATCCATTTCGTCTGAACTAAGTCGGGAAGGAAATATCTTTACAGTTAATTACGCCCCAAGTAAACAGAGATGAATGAAGTTTGAATCATGATAGTTCGATACGATTCGTGATGTTAATCAAGGAGTAATAGAGGATGAAAGTTGTAGCATAATCTACAATGATACGTACAAACGTATCATATGGTTGTACAGATGGCGAAGTGGTTTAAGTGTGAGTCCCTACAGTCATGCCACTGCACCGAGTACTGTGTTCGATTCACTCAGGAAAAAAATAGTTGTGCAGATTCTGGATGTTCATTTTTATGGATACAAAGAACAACTAGACTCGGCACAGCTATTTTTGTTTCAATGTTTGTAAAGTCACTTTTTTCTACGGGAAATGTCTTATTGAAGTGAAAACTTCTTTAAGCGCGTTGAGCACTTCTTGGGTGAACAAAAATCATAGAACTCGCGTCATCGTCACGCTTCCACGCTTTCCATTTTTGAATTATTTTAGAATATTAACAATACCTCGGAAATGGTGCGTCCTACGCAAAAAATAATGAAATTTTGACCCCCTTAATAACCGCTAAGAGAGTATCAGGAATCCGACTCGCCCCATTTTCAACTTCTATCGGCAGTCCCCAAAGACAGCACCAATTTTTTTTAAATTACTGAATATGTTCATCTTAATTAACTTTAGATTACAAGCAAATACTAAATATTAATATTACACGGTTTCATTTACTTCTATGATTACCGCTTCGCTCCCGTAGCTGTAGCTTGTAGCGTGATGTTAAATATGTATAACCTTCAAGAATTGGCCATTCAAATTCAAGATTTTCAAATACGACTGGTAGTTTCAGAGATTAGTACGTTCAAACAAAAAAGCAACCAATCTCTTTAGCTTTATTATATTAGTACCTATAGGTTGCCTAGAATCTTGTATATCTGTAAGATCTCCTTACATATATTTTTTTTATATAACTAATGTGGCAAACAAGCATACGGCCCCACCTAATGGTAAGTGGTCATCGTAGCCTATGGAGGCCTGCAACACCAGAGGCATCACTTGTGTATTGCCGACCCTTTAGAAAAGGAAATAGGAAGGAGAAGGAGCGGGAAGGGGGAAAGAGGATGATTGGGTTTCCGGCACTCTCACTCACCAAACGAAACAACAGCAGGAATACTGCTATTTAATTTTCACGTCGATATTCTGTGAGAGAGTAGTCCTTCCCCGGTAGAGCCGGCCCATTCATGCTGAAATCAGTGAGGCTCTACTACTCAATGCATATTATCACGATGTTTCTCTTCACTGTTAAAGCGAGCGATAGTTACTAACCACTAAGTGTGGCGCTAAGCTGGTGAGTGGTTTATTTATTCATAACGCTTTGCATACAACGGGGTCAATTAATGCGCAAAATATGTCAAGCAGTATTCCAACATCTTAAACAATATGACGCACAGTATATAACATTTATAGTTTCACTAGATTTTGCCCGCGGCTTCACTCGCGTAATAGTAGATACTTCTTCTGGAATGAAAGGTGCCCTATATCCTTTTCGATTGCCCTGATAATGTGTATGCGCAATTTCATGATGATCGGTTGAACGGTTAGTTAAGGAGTGAAAGCACAACAAACAAACAAACAAAAACTCACATTCGCGTTTATAATATAAGTTAGCATTAGGATATGGTCTCTCCGTTTCTGTGTAGCTTGATAAGACCGTAAAATTCCATACTATCAAACAGCCTTTTTTATACAAAAAGGCTTTTTGATAGTATGGAAAATACCCACAAGACAATATCGTAGATTATGGATTTAAAAAGCAATTTGCAATAAAGATATTAATTAGTTTTACCAAAATACTTAAAATAAAATAAATTTATTTTTAAGTCGAATGGCTGCTTTTATTTTGACTTCATACGTTCGTAAACGTCTTCTATCATTGCTTGCTGTCAAATGTTTATTAAAAAAACATCTTACGTCAATTTACGACAGAACGCCATATTGCCGAGCAAGCATTTTGACAGTTAACACAATTAGTGTATTTGTAATGAACTTTTTTATAAAATAGAAATAAGAAAATAGGAAGATGGTTTCCAGAAACTAATCAAATAGCCTCTTAACACTTATTTACGTTATTACCCTGGCTTTCTGTGAAATAATCCCATAATTGGTAAACAGAAAGAAAACTCAGTTATATTGTAAGTATGTATTTCCTTTTTGAACTGTATCTGTGGCAAATAAACGGTTTTTCTTTCTTTCTTTCTTTCTTTCTTTACCTAATTAAAGCTGATGCTACCGTCGCCACTTACCGAGCCAGTAAGTGTAAAAGAAGTAATTTTTCACTTACCGAGCCAGTTAGTGTAAAAGAAGTAATTTTTCACTTACCGAGCCAGTTAGTGTAAAAGAAGTAATTTTTCACTTACCGAGCCAGTTAGTGTAAAAGAAGTAATTTTTCAACCCATAGAAATTTCACCTAATACTATGTGACTGTTTTGCTGGCACCGTGACTAGATCAATTACACTTTTTTTCGTTAACAAGCTAACTCCCGCGATAGGAATCATTTCTGTGGTATTCACAAACATTTAAACAACGGACATAAAGAACACGTCTGGGTGTTGTTTAAACAATCATTTGTGGGACACACAAATTAATGTCCCGTGTAGAGATCGAACGATCTAAAACGGCAGGGCCGATTTTGACAGGACTTTCACAGGCTGATGTTATAAGGAATAACTTAGGGTACTTTTATTTTAAAAAACAATTAGGGCTCAGCGAAGTAGTAAATTCCACGTGGACGAAGTCGCGGGTAACAGCTAGTGCTCGTTATAATGTGTGTATTGTACACATATAATTACATAAAACAAATAGAAGTAAAGGGAATGTAACGTGAAACAATGGCGAAATTAATTGTTACGTAATGTGTTATGTTCATTAAACTACATTGAGAGTTTCTTTTTGATCTTAAAAATACCTATTCCGTATATCTCGTGAAAGTAAAATCGAACGCAAAATCTTTATTTCCATTAAAATGTACAATCATTTCTTGTATTAACTAATCGACCGATCATCATTAAATTTTGAATATACGTTGTTGGGGGTACAGAAAAGGACTAGGGTACCTTTTATCCAGAAAAAGCTTGTGCTCGAGGATCGAAATGTATTGACATATTATTGAATGACGAATACATGAATGCGAGGAAAGCCGCGGGCATAATCTAGTTTATGATATTAGTAGGATATGCTTGAATGAATTCACTTTATCGGCAACAACACTGTACAAATTGAACAAACGTTGAAGCACCGGTGTAAAGCACCTAAAACTGAAACTGTTGTTATAACTTTTAACGTGGTCACCATGGCCGGTGCAAACTAAAGGGCAACAATGTGCATGATCGCGTTCATTCCCGTTACGGATTATATAACTACTATCTCTGGGGAACTATTTTCTGTATTGTCGCTGATAGTCTGATAGCGTAACTTACATTCGTCTTATACCGCGTATGTACAAAAAAAGGAAAATTGAGATTTTGCGGCTACAGTGATTCTTAAAATTACTACTTACTTAAGATCAAGAAGAATAAAAGTTCCTCAATCCGATTTAGTTTTAAATTAGGAGAATATTTCTCTCGAAGACCATTTTTCCTCCTTCTGTAAAATTTACGAAGGAACGTACTCAGTATTTGACAATGTAGATTATGCAATATTGGACTATTAACGACTCTAACGTCTTTTAGTGTATGCCTGACAACGTGTATGCGAAATTTCATTATGTTCATTTAAATAGTTAAGGCATGAAAACGTAACTAACAAACATTTGCATTTTTGAAGTGAAAACTTCTTTAGGCGCGTTGAGCACTTCTTGGGTGAACAAAAATCATAGAACTCGCGTCATCGTCACGCTTCTACGCTTCCCATTTTTAAATTATTTTAGAATATTAACAATATCTAAGAAATGGTGCGTCCTACGCAAAAAATAACGAAATGTTGACCCCCTTAATAACACCTAAGAGAGCATCAGGAACTTTTTTTTTTATAGTATTGGTTAGGATTTGTCGATAACACAACTTCTTATCCCGTACTAGAATCAAACCCTCCATTTGACTCATTAATAGTTTTAGGTGACTACTAACTAGTATCTGTTTTCTTTATATCGCTATGTGGGTCGTACCGCCAGCCGCCACAATGCTCGGCTGCGTCACCACATGTAGCGCAACAAGATAAATGTTCGAAACAAATGTTACGCTTTGTTGAGGAACATGCTGGGCTACAATATCGAATAAGTTTCCTACTGGATACGAAACATAAGTTGTAGGTACCAACACCTTCTGTGGCGTAGCTGCGTACTTTGTCAGAACATTCAGAGACTTTGTTTACCCACATAAATAACATTACGAAAGTTGTGTACTTTGAAAACTTAGTTGAAATATACTAATGATGTAATATCAACAGGAACAAAGTTGTTATGACGTAATTCACGTCTAGGAAGGTTTACGTTACGTATTATGTTTTTAGAGTAACTTCTAAATAATGAGTCGGATCCCATATTTTGAACTAATTTTAGTTCGTCCGTTTGAGGACTGTGCCAATGTTATGTTGATATTTAATTTAGTTTATAATTGTCAGGTAACTTAAAACTTAGTTGGCGCGATGGAAGGCACATCTGCTTATCCTTTCTGGAATAAACAACAACTATGTATGACAGATGTACAAAGTAAATAATTGTTTACACCACAAATAATTTTCACATATAGATGTGTCCACGTCTAAGTGGTTAGGTTGAATAGCTTTTATTAATGATCTAGTGAGACATATCTCACTTATTTATCCCTTAGGATATGACATAAAAAGTCTTCTATAGAAACGTGATATCCATGAAATAACGTAACAAATATCTTCTTCTTGGTGCCCGCAGTAGCCATTCAAAAGTTTTCGAGTTCAATTTCTGTGTTGGACAAAGATATAAAAAGACAGCTTTATGTCGCCAGCGACTTACAAACATACAATTAATGTTCACAAAGCAGACTTAGAATGAGAACAAGCATTTAAATATCACCCAAATAGAATTCGAACCTAATCGAATGTTGTGTAGCAACGTAGCTCGACTAAGTTGAAGATGGGTATCCCTATGCGAAACACGTAGCTTCCCGTTTTATAACATATAGGTACAGTTGACAGTCACAGCTGTCATGAACATATTTGATACATAGTCGATATGCCCTTTGTTTTGTGGAGGATAGAAAATACTGGTATTCAGATATGTCGATAGATTAGAAGCTGACCGCAATGTTATTGGAAACAATTTGACTGAAAGAAATTGAGTTTAGAACGTTTTTGCTCCAGTAATTGTTCTCTTCATATTAGTTTGATGTTTATGACAAATAATATTGTATTAATTTGTATCATGTCGTTTATACACCTACTGTGCTACTGATGAGAACATACAAGGAATTTAATCTTGGACCCTAACTGGAAGATTCACCAATATTTCTAAAACTGTAGACTAAAATGCTTTAGAATACAAAACAATAATTATTTTTATAACGAAATGATAAATGTTGACGAATGAAAATTGTTCAAATAAAACTCTGCAGAAGTAGAATATCTTCCGAATCGTTACTTGTTACTATTTTAAAATCCAGCCAGATTACTTTAGGCCAAACAATTGCGATACAGAATTGATAGCGTCAACTTCAAAACAATTGTATTGACCTTAGCACACTTCCCCGGTTGCACATTCCTTTAAAATTCATTAGGATCTATGTCGATTCAAAGTCCAAAAACATAGTTGTCATTTTCGTTAACAAAAGATCGAACTCTCAGTGTTGGCAACCCTGAGCGAAATACAATAAAATCGGCACCATTGATAAATAAAACTCGGCAAAAGTGTCGAAACAATTTTATCTATACGATTTCGTGGTTACTGATTGTTCAACCATCTGTATTTTGAGAGTTGTTGTATTCCGTTTGAAGCTTTCACGAAGAGGCTGATAAAACCGCGGTTATTTATAGGGCAGGGTGATTTATAAATGGCTTCCCATGGCGAACAGCGCATTATTTTTGTTCAAAATATGTGGCGCTTAAAGCTTCAGATCATGTGGCTGATATAAATCTTTTTGCTGAAAGAATATGTTTATGATAATGAAGTAACAATAGCGTCGTGGTCGTACATGTATGAACAGAAAGTTAGTCTTTTTTGGGCTCCCCTATACAAAATGTGCTAACAAAAATCTAAGCTAAGCTTTTCTAGCCTATCCTAAAGAGAACTTAGTAAGCCTACAGAAAATCTTTAACAACAAATAACAAACACCTGTATATGCAACAGTGCGCATCGTGATTTTTTTATGTCATGACTACCATCGTCATGACAACCTATGATTAGATTGCAACCCTTAACCATACCTACAGTTTCCGTTATCCCGTTGTATATCCAACTTAACCCTCAAACAATAGTCGTACAATCCAGATTTCCAAATAGAAATTCAGTCGTGAACCGACATTGAATTAATTAGTGTTCGTGGCGTGTCCGAACTGTGCCGTGACCCCTAGCAATAGTCTCGCAGATCCGGGCGTAGACTAAACAATAGTGATATTGAGAGCACGTACACAGTGCCTCGAGGTGCGACACTGGACTGTGGCCGTTTATTGCCCGCTTGCTGCAGTTGTATTGAGGGTTAAAGTGCACCATGTGTTCGTTTGTGAACCATATTGTTAAAGGATTTGTTCAGTTTCTAGAGATTTGGTTTGCGTAATACATACATATATAGGATGTACATATATGCCCAAAGGGTTCGTAGACGTAGAAGTATTTTACTCTCACATTGGGCTAGGTATCTTTTAGGACGTAATAGGAGCCTTTGATCAAATATAGACATCCATGGGCGAGCCTATTGCCGTCTACCAGGCACATTGAGACACTGTGCTGTTACTGAGAATATGAGACCTTAATATAATAATATGTTTGCTTTTCTACACCTTTCTTAAAGTGCCTACAGTTGAAAGAAGAAGGCAACTCGTGCTCTGGTAAAGGATTGCCACGTTGAGATGACATCTGAGCCCAGTTCGTTTTGAAGAGAGAAATGGAGAACATGGAATTAATTGTAAAGCTCTTAGGAACAGTCAGAGCAGCGATAGCTGAGTGGGGAGACCAACAGACTGCAATGCAGAGGGTCTCGGGTTCGAACCCACGTCTCGCACCTCTGACTTTCGGAAGTTATATGACTTTTCGAAATTATGTGCGTATTGATTGACAATTATCGCCTACTCCGTGCCTCGGAAAGCACGTTAAGCCGTTGGTCCCGGCTGCTATGAACATCTATGGCAGTCGTTATTTGGGAGAGTGTCGACACAAAAGATCCCACTGGGTCGAAGTGTCGCCCGTCTGTACTGACTGGCCCCCACATAAGATAAGATAAGATAGGAACAGTCACAAAGCAGCAAGGCTTGATAGAAAGATATTTTATGTTACTTTATTCAATACATATGCAAAAAAAATCTGAAAATTTGTATAACGGACATGTTTAGTATGTTCAAAAATAAAAAGTCAATCCATCGACTACTTTTTGAATTATGTGGATACAAAATTACAGCAGCTAAATTTTTATATACATACTAGATGTGCCCACGGTTTCATCCGCGTTTATGATTACTGCGCCGCTCCTGTGGGTCGTAGCGTGATGTTATATAGCCTATAGCCTTCCTCGATAAATGAGCTATCCACAACTAAAAGAATTTTTCAATTCGAACAAACAAACAAACTCTTCAGCTTTATAATATTAGTAAGTATAGATAGTGATTCATTTTTACTAACGAATGGCATTAGGACAAGTATGCCTGTGATACTTGATTGCCGGCTAAGCAATTTTTCCATTGACAACTCAATATAATTGTTACAAAGAGTCTAGAAGTATGCCTAGTAGATGGTAAACCGTGCCCTATTACCTGGGTTAGTGCATAATACATGGATTAATTTCTTTGTGATATACATCTTCGTGACAACTCGAGGAAACACGGGGAATGTTATGTTGATTCACGCGATCGTAGACTTCATTGTTTTATACAGAATTAAATTATTCATTCAAATTTCAAACATGAAACTGATTTACGAACAATTTACAAAAGAATGAGCAAACGAAAACGGAGTCATGTAAAAATACAATTTTCCTTCCTTTATCATTCGTGTTTACCCAAAGTAATTGAAAATAACAAGAAACTATCAGGTAGCAAATCGAAGCATGTTTACTTTGCATCGTACGTTTGTTCAGTTCTACGGAGAGGTCAGTCAGAATTTGCCTAGAGAAACTTCTAGAATTGATTTCCAAAGTTTCCGTTTGAAATGAGCGCCACTCCACGTTTACAACACATTTTATTTGATTTCTTGTACGTGTACCAAATAAACTTGCGTTTCACGTAATATTTGTAATAGAAGCTTCAAAGGCACGTGAAAATTCTGCAAATAAGTAATTGGTAGAAGGAAGTTTTCTGCGAAACGAGCGCTGTTAACTACTTTAAAGGAATGTTTTCTTCGTAAGGGCGAAGTTGTGGATTGGCTCCATGCTGTTCATGTTCATAAAGGTTGACTATGTTCGCATAACGGGTGCCCGTTCACCTATCGCGTGTTCTGGATCAGCGGCCGCATGTGACCTGCGGTGCATGCGCCTTGCCCCTCGCTCGCCATCCACACTCAATGGCACAGATTCTATTGTGTCTCGCAACTAACTAATAATCGTTTATTAGTTGTTACGCAAGGTCGGATCCGTGGTTTGAAGATCTATGTATCAAACAGGACCCAGACTTTTTCTTCGGGCTAAATGTTAGTTGCTCAAAAAATTATGTGTATACAAATAATCTTCTCTATCCGTTGTTGCGTGAAAAAACTAGGAAGTACCTAGCATATTTTTGCATTTTAAGGAGTGATTCGCACGATTGTATAGATATATTTTATGTAAAGTGCTATCGACACATACGAATATAATTCGAATCACATCAGTCACGAGCATATTAATATGCTTGTAGCTATGTACTGTAATATGCTTTTTACTTAAGTAACAATATGGTTTATATTACTACTCTTTTTTAGAGAGACAGTTGGGCGGCTCTTGTAGGGACCATTCGATAATTCTCCGGAACTTTGCATGAAATAAATATATTTGGTTTTTTTATGATATGGAGGTGACAAACGAGCAGATGCATCGCCTGATGGTAAGCAATTACCGCCGCCCATGGACACCCGCAACACCAGAGGAGTAACAACTGCGTTGCCAGCCTTTTAAATTTGATCCACCTCCCTCCGGAGGGAGGGAGGGGAGGTTGGGCCTCCGCTACACTCACTCACTCGACGAAACAACGCGCGCTATTTCACGCCAGTTTTCTGTGAGGCCGTGGTATCACTCCGGTCGAACCGACCCATTCGTGCTGAAGCGTGGCTCTCCCACTGTAGAAAATCCACAATCCACAGATAGTCAATTGAAGTCTAGCTGTTTGCAATTGGTAAGTCTGTGTGAACCAGCGAGATAGGAATGCGGCAAAGAATATTCTATACAGATCCTGCTATCAATTTTAGATCCGTCTCCTGGGACGGGAAAAGTACTATTAAATTGTTTATTTGTTAATTGTAATGGTTTTCCTGTTAGAAAGTTCGTAGTGTTCTTATTTGGCAATGTGCTTAGGTTAAGGCAATAGTTTTGTCCTCTATAACGCAGAACTTAAAACAAAGCTAACGAAATGTATGTCAAACACTTCTGCCTCTCCTCTCACCGATATACAGTAAGAAATCTACACACAATATTGAATCGAAGTTACCATATAAATTGTTGCTTTAAAAATGAATAGGTTTTTGCATGACTGCATTCAAATTCTTTGCCAATCTTTATTAGAAATACTCTGAATTCCGTTTAACTTCAGTCGGTAGCATCACCATTATATTATCACAGTTACCGAACCGACATTGTTCCAATTGCATTTATGTTTAAATTACCTATAACAATGTAGTTTCTGTAGCGTGATTGTGTTCGTTTTAAACGCAACCTAATTATTTGAACGCTAGTATCATTAATTGAACGATTTGAGCTCAGAGTTACATCCAAATTATTTATTAAATATCTGCTTACTACTTACTCTATGTGCACATAACTATATAGTAGTTGTGTACCCACGAAATGGTTCGTTTCTCATTAAAAAAAGTACAGTTTCCAAGCGAAGCCGCATGCAAAATCTAGTAGCGTATATACGCATTTACAAATAGTCTGAAAACGACACTAATAACGAAACCTACAAAGTTACGTTCAAGCAGAGCAATGATAAGCTAAACATAAACAATAACTTCCACGCGGAAAACGTAGCACAGTATGAAGCAAAACAACTTGCCGTCTCGGTACAAAACTTGTTTTCAAAAATCCACCGGCAGCGAGTTTCCATTCGTTTTCCCTTTCCATCAGGCGAAGACAATAAAACACGACTGGAAGTGGGTATTCAGAATGCAAAACGGTTACCGCATCGCGCGCTTGAATCCAAACTGTCTAGCTGTTTGCAGAATAATGTGACTAAGTAATTAGTACCGTACAACTTCGGATTCCATGAATCCAAGTCGGAAATTAAGTTGGCGAATTCATTGCAGGTTCGGGAATGAATCACAACTGTAGTTTATCAGGCGCTTATCTCACTGTGCCAGTTGTCAACGTGGGATTAATTAATTGTTACTGTATTATCATTGTGCATACATGGGTGAGATAGAATTGTTTGACATTGATGAATTAATAATACCGCTCTTTTTTTCTAGTACGATATAGCGATGTATGTCATCGATTTTTATTTTTTGCATGTGTTGAATTTTGTTTGATTTTTTATTCGAAGCTCATTATATTATCATTCGAATAAAGTTATGATAGTTTTTCGTTTTTTGTTTCCTATCATTTTAATATAATTTGTTAGCTTATTGCATTAGGACGCAAGTCTATATTAGACTATATATTACGTATTGCTAATACAGAATCTAGCAACAATCACAGTAATCAAATAACAATCGATACAATTCGAATAGCATTGGTAAAGCATTCGAATGGTTCAATATTTAATTGATATTCTTGATATTCTCACATCGATAATACGGTGTCTAATGTTAATCTTAACGCGCCGTCTCAATATAAAAATAGTAGGCATCAGTTCTATAGACTGAAATCTATTTCACGCGGGATGTGTTTATTTATATGACGCGAGATACCATCAATCCATCGGTATTTAATATCGGTCGATAAAACTGCCGACTCTCACAAACAGATGCGATGTTCCAGTCGATATATTGACCGACCCATACGTCCAAATGCTGGCGTGTAAAGAGTCTATATAGCAGTTTGTGTGATATGGTATATATACACATTTCTTTTGGCTTTTAGATTAATGTTGCATTTCAAAGCCTCATATTATGATTCTATAATTGCTAAAAATTATTGAGACACTACTAGGTTCTGAGCCATACGTGTTTATTTGAATAATAGTAGTAGCAGTAGCAGACCTGATAAACATTTAATATGATTTGTCACTATGACATGTGCGTGGGATCGAACACATAATTGGTGACTACAGTATATGATGTTATTTTTCAGAAAAATATTCGTATGATAAATTATGCTTATATTAATTTTATAAAGTCAACCTGAGGGTTAATACTATAAACATGAGAAATTGCGTTAGATAATCTATTTATGGAAGAAGGTTAACGGGTATATTAATAGAAATTACAACTATAAGGAGCCAAGCAGTACCAACAAACATCACTGAACGTGGGTTAACTGCAGAGCTAGTAATACATAATTATAGTAGTAGTATATGTAAGTAAGACATATTTTTTTTATTATACGTGGGTATTATATTACGTTCTTCGAATTTTAAATATTTATTTTAGCTCTCCGACTTACGCACACATACACATAAATAATAATATAAGCAAAAGATAAGCGCGCGTAATCTATAAAAAATGCAGTACGTTTATTCATACCAACTAATTGTTTAATATGAATCGGTTTGCCTATATAGTTTCCAGTAGTCTTAGAAAACTTGTAGCTTATAAATCAAAGCCGAAGGTAGCCTGCTTTTGCTATTCCGTATCAATAAAAGTAATTTCTCAATTCCTAAAAGTGTGAACGCACACATTTCTGCGGCATCGTTCAAAGTAAAATGTGATTCTCTAAAATGTTCAAGCTACATACATAGACTGACACCTATATATCACTGAAGGGCAGGCAGATGTGTTACATTACGCCAGCTATAATATATATTATGTCCCACGTAATAGAGCGCAAACCTTTAGCCGTCTTCCGGGCACATTACCTCTACGCGCTGCTACTAAGAACTCCCTAATAGAAAAATTCGATAACACTTCACCCAAACACGGCCAAGTTCAATTTAAAATGTTTTTTGTTAACTTATTAGACAAACTTAATTTAATTATAAAATGTTATGAAGTATTGAGATGAGTTTGATCTACCGTAGTTACACGATATTAACAAAGTTCTTCATAGTAATTAATAATCTCTTTTAAAAATGATAATTAATATAAAGTCTTTTATACCGATATTTTTTAATAGTTGAGCTCTTTCAAACTGAATTGCTTTTTTTAATACTATGACGCGGCACCTAGCAGATAGCCAATCTGTGTATCACCATTATCATCATCCCAGCCAAAAGACGTCCACAACTGGACATCGGCCTTTTTCAAAGATTTCCACACAAAGCTAAACTATGTATATCTACACAACATTTGATTAGGGTCTAGCCCTGAACACGTTACCTTCGAATTTATAACATTAGTAAGTACCTAACAGGGTTGGCAAGCTAAAGTCAGACCCAAATCATAGTCATAAAGCTTTGATTGTGACGTAACCTCTCGCGTTTCACCGCAAGTTAATCCACCGGCGGCGTTACTGTCACTTAAGTTTTATACTGACATGTTAGTGCATTTCGTAAGCTGAGCCAGTCTAATAACTGCCAAGGGGAGCGAGGAATTCAAACGTCACGTTGCTTCAGAACGTCCATGAATAAAATGGAGTGGTACCTATATTAAAGCTCGGGTAACGGTCTCGTACCGAATGTAGGCATGAAAAGATTTTCATTAGTCGCGTAAAGAATTCTTGGGCCAATCACGCAGTCTTGGTATTTGGCGTGCCATCTTGTGGGATGTGGACGTTTTTGTGCTCGGATGGTGTGGTAGATAAAAGGTTAATACGCTTTGGCTTAAAGTTTGAAAACCATTTTTTCTTCACACGATTATAAGGGATGCGGATTACGAATTACTAGTATTATTGTTTACTTCACGTTCTTAGCTAATCTAGGATGCCTGTATGAGGTGGTTCACGTCGGTAGTGCACTGAGGGGGATTCAAACCTATGACCTCTCGTTTGCAAGTCCAATGCTTTATTTATCTATTAGGCTACCTTAGCCGTTATTGTACTAATATTCATAATTTCTCGTCTTTAGGCTTGCCAGCTATGCTTTAGGTACCATGTAGTGAACAAAGTGAATCTATTGCCGTTTATCGGGAACGTCCTTAGACTACATCTTAAAGCAGACATCTATTATTTGCCAAGTATACTGATAGATGGAAGGCAGTCAGTGAAGTTGATTAATAACAGGCTAAAAGCTCTTTACCTTGACTTTTTTTTTAAAGTCTTCTCCCGCACTAGGAATAGTTCCTCCGTCGCGGGCAACCTTACAAACAACGGATACAAAGAACAGCCAGACTCAATAGAATCATTTGTGGATTGCGCAAATTTTTGTCCCGTGTGGGATTCGAACCCACAACACGCGGCGCAAAGGCAGGGGCGAGGCGACCACTTAAACCACTACACCATCTATGCAGTCAATATACATACACTACGATATACGATTATACACCATTATAAATATACTAGGATTGAAAAAGGAAGACAAGACGTGTACTGGCAATCAGTGCCATATTTTGAGAGGTAGAGCTTACTATACCTCTCAAAATATGGATATAGTTTTTTTTTGGTGGCAGCAGAAATAAGCCGGCTTAAAGTAGAAGAACTTACTGGTAACCGACGTCAATATTAACGTTGTTACTACACTACGATCATGGAGTGTCAGTTTCAGTTCACTCATCACCTCTAATCATATGTTCTTTCTAATGTTTGTAAAGTCTTTCGCGGCACAGGAATAAAACCTAGTGCGAGAGATGTGTTTTAAAATATTCTAATATAGCAAGTGATCACCGCTTGCCATCAGGCAAACAATACGCTTGTTCGTTACCTTTGTTGCATAAAAAAGGATCAAATATACCCAACACTTGCACCACGGTACATATTCACGTTTGACTGAATTCACTTAATATCTACATGTTGTCCATTTTCAATCAGCAATACCAATTTAGTTTCAGTTCAAACGCATTCGTTTTATGAAATAAAGCGTTGATGAATCGCTTGTGGGAATTAGCAGGTTAAAAACCAATTTAATTTATCTTCATAATCAATAGTGTATGCAACAAATTGGAGCAATTATGTTTAGTCTGTGTATTATCGTAAATAGCGCTAAACCGTTAATTCCAAATTAGTATAATTGATTTTAAATTATACATATATTTAAAATCAATTATATTAATTTGTTACTAATACGTATTCGCCAATTAATGAATGATGTATTAGTTACTCGGTTGTGCGCGCGGTCCAACGTATTCGTATTGCTGGGATAAAATGAAGTAACATATTATTATGGATGGCGTAATTATTCTAGTGGTCACTTGGTCATTGCCATTGCGCCGAGTGTTGTGGGTTTGTTATTCACACGGGACAAAAGTTTGTGTGATCTACAAATAGCTGTGCTGAGCCTGAGTGTTATTTGTGTCTGTTTTTTAACCCGTCAACTGTACGTATGTCCGCTCGACACTTGACTCATTGACGAGTCAAGTGTTGAACGGACATACATTTTTCCGATTGTGTATTGTTTGCACAATGAATTTTAATTATTTTTTCCGTATTTTCCCTAGACGTTCGAGAAGTTAACGAACCCTTCGACAGAGAAAGCATTCCATATGCGGAATAACTCAAAAATTGGCTATGTGTTAATGCCTTGGCTATATACTAAATTTTATTCTAATCTGTTGAGCGGTTTACGCGTAACTGAGTAACAAATATTTAAACAACCAACGTTCACATTTATAAAATTAGTAGGATAGTACATTCACATGCGCTATATTCAGCTAGCTTTCTGTATTCTGTGCTAGAACTTTGTTATAAAAACCCTGTTGTCTGTATTGACCTCACTAAATCCCGGTACATAAGCTTTCTAACATCATGAGGTAATCGATCGACCAAATCGCGATCCCATTGGACCGTTGCAAGTTCGAGGTAGTGTTAGGTGTGGCAGTATCCCCAAACACTGGTTCCGATTCAACTGTTACCAACTAAAACTGGCTTCTATACATTTCTTTCTAAAAAACACTTTATGAAAAAGATATAGTACATTCAGAACTAGCTTTCGTTTGCTAATTCATCCGACTCAATTTAAAATCAAAGGTCTATCGAGTTATGAACATTCCTACTACGTTCCTTTAAACGCGTGCGTATCATTCCATATCGGTTCTGCATTCCAGAAATTTTCCCGTACAAAATGTACATAGATTTTATTTACGTACAGATTGTCTATTTTGTCGTAAACGATTTTTACTCTATTCAAACACGAGAGGTTGACCAGCTATTCTTTGATAAACAATATTTACAAGTAAGGCGATATCTTTTAAGTGAATCCACAACTAAGAGGCTATATATGACACTGAAGGTTATATACACTGTCCATATAATAAGTGACGTACTCAAGCTTTTGTTTGTTCCTTTTCATGTCCTCCAAGTAATATGTGGCGACAACGTCGCATGTTTTTGCGTATTATCATAAACTCCCTTATACTCAGTTACAGTCCGCCACACACACGTAAACGAGATTATTACTTATGCAAAGGAATTCATATTATATTCCTGTTAACGTAAGGAGCATAATCGCGGTTATTATATCACTAAGCGTTGCGTGAATGTAATGTAGCATAAAGCATTCATTATGAAGTTACTTATTAATAATATCTGTGCTTCAAGCAAGTAGTTTTTATAAATATATTAGGTAACTTTTACATTATACTTTATAAGTATTATATGAATCTATACGTCTAAATGTAAAAAAAACCTCCTTTTATAAAAGAAGAATATAATAACACAATTCATGGTCTTGTTCTACACATCAAGTATGAGGTGATATGGTGAAACATTTAAAAGTAACTATGAAACCAATTCAAAGCAAGTTCTATGACACCTTTTCTCCTAAAATTTACGAAGAAGCAAGAGAGGAAGACGACATGGTAATACGATAATTATAATCGACGTTACTTGGGGAACTAACACGTCTATGGTCTAGTCAAATCAGCCAAATGACCGTAGACTATAGAAGGACACGTGACTCCGGCCTGATGTTCACTTAGTCAGCTTAAAGGCTTACTGAAATCTTAACCAAATTGCTTGTGGTAAAGCCAAGTTGCTTGAAGAGATCTAGTTCATAGCAAGCCAGTTCCTCTATGTTAGCGACGCGGCCTTCTGTACGACGAAGTCACTAGTTTATTAACACGATCCAGTGTTGCATTTTGGAATCGGCATGTCGAATCAGGAAGGATTTCAATATAAAAAGTCGACTTACCTAAGGACAGTTCAATTTTGACATAATTTTTATAAAACATGTGTCAGAAATTTACGGCCTGTAGGTTTCGATTCGTTTTTTGGATATTGGAACTTCAGCTATCAACTGAAGAAAGTAGTGGACAAGATAATAGAAATAGTACATACATATGTATGCGTACAAAAAGAAATGCGGTATATGTAGGGAAAATTAGGAGTCCTTTATCCAGCCCTCAATTTACTGCAAATACACAGATTATTTTATAAGAATGCAAATACTAAGAAACTAAATTCTAACTTATAAATGCGAATGTGAGTTTGTTTGTTTCGTTTTCACGCCTTAATTACTCGACCGATCATCATGAAATTTCACATACACGTTGTCAAGGGAACAGAAAAGGACATGGTATCTTTGATCCAGAAAAAAATATTGTTTCCGAGCTATAGAAATTTGACGTAATCTATATTTACGCGGGCGAAGCGGGAAAATCTAGTAAAAAATATATGCAATATAAGTATACGACATCCGTGTCGTCGCACGTGGTTTACGCAATATAGTTCTAGGTATATTTGAATTTTATATGGTGTTTTATGTAAAGTAATGGGCCGTATAATATAACAAAGGAGGTGGTAATTAAACCTGGCTTTATTTAAAACGCGTGCCGTAATTACAACACTATGATATACGTTTATGAAGTTAAGATATACTGTCCTATTTATAATTTTATGTTCCTACACGTTACTGTACGAAAATCGTGGATATTGTGCTGTGGAATTAAAGTTGTGACGATGAGTAGGGCAATTGGCCAGGATGATGGTGAATGGACGATGGTAATTGGATACATGAACATTGTAGACTTTTATTATGTTTAATCCATTAAAATCTTTTATCGATTTTTTAGAGCGAAAGCAAATATCTACTTGACTTTTCTTTATGTATGTGTTTTCATAATGTTTCGTTAGATTTCTTGTTTTTAAACTGACATTATTACTTTGTACAAGTATGTCATGGTAGAGTGTGGGACGATTAAAATGTTATTTAAAGTGTTTAATGTTAGGTGTTCAGGGTGGGTAAAAAAGATTTTTCTAGAGTAAATGCAGGAGTACACAAATAATTACTTTATTTAGTTAGTTTGTTGTACTGATGTATGTACAAAGGTATTTACGATGCAATGTCAAAATGTTATTGATGGCATTAGAGAACTTTAAACAATAATATCGGCATGACCAATACTGTGTCTCCTCAGTGTTTGCTATTTGAAAGTTCGTAAAGGCACCTGAGGTCCAGGCATGATATGATCGAATTCTAGCGCAGAAATTTGTGTCCGTTGTTAGATTTTTTGTAAAGTCCCTTTTATATTATTAAGGAATTCTAGTAAATAATAATGTCAGCCCTGTATTAAATTGTCACACTGCTGGGCACGGGGATCTTCTCACCGGGAGAAGGGTTAGGCCATAGTCCACCACGCTGGACTAGTGCGGGTTGGCAGACTTAAAATACCTTCGAGAAGATTATGGAGAACTCTCAGACATGCAGGTTTCCTCACGATGTTTTCCTTCACCGTTAAAGCAAGCGATATTTAACTATTTAATACGCATATAACTTCGAAAAGTCAGAGATGCGCGCCTTGGGTTCGAACTTGAGACCTCTGCGTGGCAGTCCAACAGTTTCTTACTACGCTATCGCTGCTATTCTATTACTCTAGTACTTTAATATTTTATTTGTTTTGTTTTGTCATTGTAGCAGAGTCCCTTATAGTAAGATACGATATTGCTTATTATTAGGGTTGATAACACCAAACCCAGGCCCGGAAAATGTAACGTCAGGAAGGAAAAGCGCGTATTCAACAGATATTCGCTGATTAGATAAAGCCACTCGACTTTTTACTTTTTGCACAATACAAGGGATACCTACAAAAGATTATTTGTAATGCAGCATATCTATTCGGTAAATCGGTGCTAACAAGTGGATTTACATATTATTTAGATATCCTCTATATTCTATATACATTCGTACTTAAACAAGTAATTCAAAAGGTACAGATATTAATAATGAATTATATAATTTAATTATTTTTATTCTATACACTATACAAATTAACTTCTTGTATAGCTGTATTTTTATTATTATGTATTTATAATAACTATCGCGGTACATCATGAAATTGCAAATTCTATTGGCAATTAGATCTAAAAATAAGATTATTCCTTTAAGAAAATACACAGCATGATATCGAAAACTGTTACCAGTACCTTTAAAATCGCTCCTTTACGTGTTGTGTATAGGTACATCCTTGATGGCGTAGTGGTTAGTGTAACCGACTGCCACGCCTGAGGTCGCGGGTTCGATTCCCGCACAAGTCAAACATTTGTGTGCTTGAACATGGATGTTTGTCTTGGTCTGGGTGTTTCTATGTATAATATGTACGTATATACAAAAAAAAAAGGTATATATGTATGTTTATCCACAGTCTAGTACCCATATTAAAAGCTCTGCTTAGTTTGGGCTAGATGGTGTTGTGTGTATGTCGTAGAATATTATTATTATTATTATATTATATTATATTAAACAGGCGTGATACTACAAATGTATGTTTCGTGAAATAATGATAGATTAACAGTAGTAGCCGCTACGGCTATGATAATGATAATGATCATAACCTCAAAATTACCAAATGCTTAACGGAATTACTTTGTGAACGAGCATTTTAAATACCAATGTATAGGCTACTTTGATTCTGTTCAGTATGGTAAATTTTTTTGTCTTGTTTTTCCTACACTTAGCGATCGGCGGAGGGGTGTGCTGGTCTTTTACTGGCGAAACCACTACTGCGTACTCTTTGCCTATGACCAGGGATGAAGGGTCGATTCAGCAATCACCGGTCCCCTGACAGGACTCATCGGTCATTTCGATGGGTCCTGCGGCCTGGATGTTAACAATCGTGCTTTCCCTCGAGCTACGCGCACCAATCTACCGGTCCTCAAATTAGCCGGGTTTGTGATTATAGCTTATCTTATCTTATCTTATGTGGGGGCCAGTCAGTACAGACCGGCGACACTTCGACCCAGTAGGATCTTTTGTGTCGACACTCCCCAATAACGACTGCCATAGATGTTCATGGCAGCCGGGACCGACGGCTTAACGTGCTCTCCGAGATACGGAGCAGGCGATAATTGTCAATCAATACACACATAATTTCGAAAAGTCATATAACTTTCGAAAGTCAGAGGTGCGCGACGTGGGTTCGAACCCGAGACCCTATGCATTGCAGTCTGTTGATCTCCCCACTGAGCTATCGCTGCTCACGTGATTATGGCTTACAGACTATTTGTTTCATTCGGTCTTCATGATTTTGCAACGGCATTAACTTCATAAGTGTTTGCGGCGATTAGTTCAACAAAAGTTTTACTTGCTGTCAGCACCACAAGATCCTATCAGATTACGTAGAGATTTACTGACTAATGAATTGACCGCAAGACAGTAAAATGCAGGCATCGCGTACGCAGAGTGAACTGACTGCTCACCGTTGATAATAAGGTGGACTTGATGGTTATAGTCACTCCTGTTTTCTATCTATAAAGTAATAAGCTACTTCAAAACCTCACATATTACTTGACTAGACTGTCTTATTAACATAACACCCTTGTTTTGTCTACGTCGTGTGACCTGAAAACTAGGTTAAACAAAAATCGCTGACTCGAGATTGTTTTAAGAAAACAACGTGAAAAAGATAAGCTAAAAATGCACTGCATTTAAGCACTTGTAGCGGTATGGTTAACACTTATTTTCTCATAGCTATTTACATATTTACCGAGAACCTTCCCCGACCGCATTATTAGAGGCTTTGTCTAACTGATAATACTCTTCCTAAAAATATATTTCTGAGGTAAAAATTTTAATATAAAATATAAGATTTTTTTCTTACAAATTACATATAAAGGAGATGAGGTTTTTAATAAACTTTTATTAAAAAGTTAATGCTCTCTTCATGAAATATTGACTTTAGCCAACAATGCGATGTCCATTGATTGGCGAACCGAAGGGCGAACAGGAAATCACAAAACTGACTTGTGACAACTTGTGATAAATTCGGAAATTTTTGGGCGTGAAATGGGGATGCAAATACAAAACCGTCATCAGATATCGTTACAGTTATTTACAAATAATAACTCTATTATTTAGCAATGGCAAAAAAGCAAATAATATAGCGCGTAATAGTCACTAAGCTAAAAGGCTTTATGATCCGAATAACCAACAAACTTTGCTATTTTTCTGGCAACCACGTTGTTAAAAGAATAGCGTGCGACGATAACTTGATGGACAGATTGCCCAGTAAAAGTCACGAGAAATTGTGGCATGCATATGGTACAATATCGTTCATTATGGCAGAAAGGGAGCCCATTTAACGAGAATCGCAAATTGAAAAATAATAGCACGTCAAATAGAAACGTTACAAAAAAATAGTTTTCTTCAAATGGTGTTCAAATTATAGTGTCATAGATAAGTAGATAAATATAAATCAATCAAACCAATCAATATCAAAGTTTACCGAGAAACGAACAGACACCATTGAGTGTTCAAAACCACAAAATTGAATCCTCCTCAATTCTACGATCAAAATATCACGCTCCATATAAATTAGAATAACTTGTTTGGCGTTCAAGTCGTCCTAATCATATTACCCTCGAGAGTATTGAAGTCAGTTTCAAGTCTGACTATGCCGCCGATTTCGAACCTAGCGATAATTTTCATGGCGAAAGGTTTGGTCCGATATCATGCGATTCAATATATTATTTCCATATATTTCAATTCTAGAGTAAAATCGACAGTAGACATTTTAATCGAATCACATGGTCGAAGAATCGAGATGGATTAGTAATGATATTAAACTCTAAAATACATAGCTATAAAACTCGGTGCCCGATTCAAACCTGAAAGTTTTATATAAGTTTTCTTTACTCTAGTAGTAGCTCGATACGTATGATATCAGCGTATTTTGCCATACATATTGGTTACTTTATAGATATTACTGCTGAAGCGATTTTGTATAAAATGTGTGGCAACATATAGTCAGCATCAAGTGTTAAAGTGCATTGAGAGCTATGAAATCTCATCGTAGACTCTCTAATGTCTCTGGATCAAACGCAGAGAACTGGAAACGCCAGTTAAACGTGCCAACCATGCTAACCGGTCAATTCAACTGCGTGGTTCCCAGTCACTTCGTCACGAGCGAGGGGCTCGTATACGTCTCCATATAATAGATTAAATTCTGGCCGTCTGGAGCGACGACAAATGTTCTAAATCGATAGCTATAAACTACATAAGGTAATTATACTTTAACGGCAGGATTCGAAGTGAAATCGTTATCGGACCGAGTTTATAGCTCTCATCCCTGTGTGAATTGGATAAAATTTATATCGAGAATGTGACGGGAAAATTTAAAGGATCCAGTGACGAGGGTCGATCCGTGCGTATTAAAACAAACTCATAATGAACTTATTTTGTTTAAAATATTGGAGTTTAATTGTCTAGTGAACAAACAATACAGAATAAAACAATAAGTCTTAATTTGCTGTGAAGTCTTTGTGGTGATTTCACCTGTCCCACTTCTTGTATTAGGTCGGTCAATACTTAAGATTTCTTATACGATGGCGATGTGAAGTTGCAGGCAGGCTTTACAGATGATAATCTACGACAGCTGCTACAATTCGGTTCTTTTGTTAAATTGCCTAATTTTATTTTTTATAAATAAAAATTCAGGTTCCACATGTTTGTGTCCGCGAAACTGAAAAAGTAGTCAATGGATTGACTTGAAATTTTTACACAACGTAATTACATAATAATGTTTTTATATACTTTTTATTTCGATGTTTCCACGGGAACGGGAAAAAGAATACATTTATTTACTTCCCTTCTAATATATGTATATAAAACTGATCTGAACGAAACGTGGTCCGGCCGCTCTTCGAGGTGGCAAAATTATAGACATACATATTTATTTAGGCATATTTTGATTTTTACTAGGTATAATTAAATATTGTGCACGACGATAATCGGGTTGCAAATTGATATGTGTACTTTAAACCCTTATACTATTCAAGTTATATAATTTGTAATCTGTAGATGTGCCTATAAAATAAATAAATATATAAGGAATTTGATCAAGGTAGAAGAAGGCATCGTTAGTCTCGGGAACATAATTGGCACTTATGTTTGGACGAACTGTTATTGGTTTTTACCTTTAGGATATGTGGGACCAAAATCAAAGATGGCGATGGACGTGATTCACCTCTGTCTACCCCCCTGGGGATATTAAAACGTGAATCCATAGTGCTATAAGATTCTATACATTAGAGAGAGAAAAAAGGACATAAGCACTTGTTGATAATTTATAGAAAGCCACGTTAGATATCGCATAATATCGTATGTTTCACCAACAGGCTTTGCTGCTAGAGTATCTATTAGTATAATATTAATTTCTGTTAGCTGTGCTAATCGCTATTTTAATAGTTTGTCTCGGACGAGCAATAATGGCCGTAGTAAATAGAAAAGGCTAATATTTGATTGTTTAGTGAAAGTTTGTGTTGCGTAAATTGTAAATAAATTGGTAATTACGTACAAGAAATGTCCGTTTCGCGTGACTACAAACGCAGGTAGGTAGTATTTCTAGGAATAAGGCACAATACGGCTAATGGTGAAGCTTTTAATAGCAATTACGGTAGGAAGTTATTTTCACTGTTGTGCTTATTCTTATACTCCATCAGGATTCTTCCGTTCCAAAGATGTTGTTCGTAATTTGGTCATGATTTTATTTCCTTCGCTTTAGCTTAAAAGTAGGTAGTCTCTCTTCAAGTTTCAAGTGATCTCAATTGGATGTATTGACATACCCATGTCTCTTACAATCACCCGATTGCAAGGTTTTGTAAACCACCTATCTTTCACTTATATGTGAGCTGCAGTGGCCTACTAGCTGCCAGACACGTTTGTTTGCCAATGATGTCTGGCAATACACCAATTGATAGATTAACTTTGGCATATACCTATCCATTGACAATTTCTTTATGGGAATCTTTGTATTATTCTGACAGTTTTGTACATATATCAACTTAATAAGTATATCAATCCCTTGTATTTTTATGCTTCGTTGCTGCAGTGGCATGAGCAAAGCACTTTTCCCATTGCTGATCGTAAAGCCTCTTGGGTTTCATACCCAAGCCCGGCAAAGTCATAATGGCTGTTGCCTATAAGGTAAGTCTTAGCAATGGCTAAAAGTTCGAATACTACGGCCTAGAGATTGACGCAGACTTCCTCCCTATTACGTGAGTGAGTGAGTCCTAAACATAAGTGATAAAGTGATAGTCCTAACAAACCGTGAATATAAGTACAGACGTAATGTATACTTAATAATTAAAGATACGTCCGTAACGTTAATTAATATTCAACAATACCAACTTTCCGAACATTCTAATTACAAAATGTCGGCACCGTGCGTCAACGTTTTTCTGGTAAACAAATGGGTAGAGTGAATTTTAAAAAGGTTGAATATGCTAAAGTTTATGAATAAAGTATTCAAGTGCCTAAACAAATGGCTTCTGGAATGTAAAATATTAGCGAACCGAGTCAGGCGCCGCTTCTCTTTCACGTTGAGTAAAACGCTAAGGAAAATCTTTTAATACTAATAGCACTAATCATATTTTACTTTGACTGATATGTGAACGGTTTTGTATACAAGTTAGGCGAATGTTGCACGTTCTATATTTATCATGATATTTGGGTCGTATCCTCGAATCTCTACTTGTATTGAGTGTGTAGTAAATGTGTTATATATCTTGATCATGACTTGGTTCTACAAATAAAACTGAAAGTACCAAACAATTTACACAATACTAAGATTACTTAGGTGTGCAGTAAGAAACCGACAATAGATTGACCAAATAATGTACTTTCGTAAGTAAATATGAATAGTCTTTAAGTGACGTCTTTCCCTAGGGGAACGATCGCTTGCCAGAGGCGACGAACGTCATTGAAGACTGTAATAGAATCGAATAAAACAGCCGTAGGCTCTGCCTACCCTTCTGTCTTATACGCAAATATACCTACTTAAATTTAAATTAAAAATACTTACCATACATTCTATCCTTTACAAAAATTACAATCTAAAATTCTGTCTTCATTAACAAGCTAATAGTACATCTAGAGTCTTGCCATAATAACACGTACATCGGCCCACAAAAACAAAACAACGACCCTGACCAGTGTTGCTGAGTTGGCGCCATTCATTACATCCACTCGATGTTTAATCAAGAAACTGTAAGCGAACAAGTTTCCTACGGAACGTGTAAAAAGAGAAAATCTGAACAAGGCGAAACAAACAAAAAGTAACAGCGAGCTTCCAGTTACTACAGCGTCGAACGTAAACTTTGATCAGAGAATATTTGAAAATAATCTTCTAAAACAAAAGACAGAATTAAGTCTATGCAAATAGGGGCTGGGTATTGCGTCACGATTGGCTATGAAACGGTGTATGGTGACCGCACAGAACTGGTTCCATTGAAACTAAGAGAACAATTCAATTACGTTCGATTTCGTGGAAGCCTGGGCTTGAAGAACATTTTCCTATTCAGTTGTGGTAGCAAATGATACGAAGTGAGCGGCAGCCAGGGGAGCTTTAGACCTTGCATACAAATTGAACGTGTAAATGAGATAACACTCTGTTTACTTTCGCTACACGAAGGTGGGACCGTGTTACAATAAAACCGGGTAATGGGAATTCCTGATACGGCAAATTGTTTTTGCAAAAGGAAAACGTTCGAGAGCATTTCCTATGTGAAGAATTTTAGCGATGTCTACGTTAAATATGTAATACCGAAGATGTTTTAAATTCATCGCTGAAGCATAAACCGTGGCCTTATACAATGTAATTTTATATGACTGAGACTTGGTCGCAGTACTAGTAAAGATACTCTAGATATCAAGTAACAGTAATACAATTACATAGTATATAATTATTACGTGCCGAGTACGTATTTATCGTTTACTTAAGTATGATCATTTATACGATTATTGAATGGAGTTGTACATAAAACGCGGTGTGTACGTAGCTAATATAGGATGATTATAAAGCGTACACCGCGATCGTTTACGGGCATTGAGAGGATAAAGTTAATTAAAAACCACCCTTGCTAATGGATTCGTCCTACGCTTTGGAGCAATATCCTGTTAATACAACATCGGACATTTCGATGTTATTCGATTTTGTTGATATTGCCAATATTCCCTAAGGAAATTGAATTACTAGAGCATTGGAACGAAGAATTTCTTTGTTTCTGTCGAATGTTCCGTTTTGCCCGACGTGCTGTCGAGCCGTCGCGAGTCGCGCCGCCTTATCCAATATGAATTAAATACTAGCTGTTCTCTTTGTTAGGGGACACTCCTAATATACATTGATTTTTAGAGATTTTTCACTTAATACTGGCCAAGCAGCAAGTAAGTCAGCCAATGTGATATAGGTATGTATGCACTGACTGAAATTTAGAAGCTTTCTACTCTCCTTCTCCTTCCTTTACGAAAGCGGCGTCGGTGTGTTTCAATTGCTTGTTCATCAAATTCAAAGTTCATAAGCAGATGTTACAGCTTACTATAACGTGAGCCTGTGTCTTGTTTGTCGATAGACAACTGTCTACAACTAACTAATATTAAAGACCAGGTGTTCCCGTGGTTTCACCCGCGTTTATCGTTACTGCGCCGCCCCCGTGGGTCGTAGCGTGATGATGTCGGATAGCCTATTTATCGAGCCTTCCTCGATAAATAGGCTATCCGACACTAAAATAATTTTTCAATTCAAACCAGTAGTTCCTGAGATTAGCGCGTTCAAACAAACTAACAAACAAACAAACTCTTCAGCTTTATAATATTAGTATAGATAAGAATGTGAGTTGGTTTGTTTGTTACGCTTTCACGCCTCAACTTCTCGACCGATCATCATGACATTCCGTATATACGATGACAGGGGCACAGAAAAGGAGAAAGGTTACCTTTCATCTAGAAAAAAGTACTGTTCCCGATCGATCAAAGGCTAGCCGTCAATAAAACTTTAAATTGTCTAAAGCATAATTTTGTTCCGATACTTGTAAAAATCTCAAAGCCAGGTCAATTAACATACCTTAATCTTCGGTGGCGTTAATTGATACAACAATCAACACAATAAGATTGCTTAATACGTATACATCCTGCAGGCTTCTGTCTTAATACGTCATAATACAGAAAGTAAACAAACCGTTTATAATACAACAACACAATTAACAATTCACACCAGTCAATATGTACACAACATTAATCAATTTGTCCCGTACAATTAACGTCCGTCCTATCTCATGTCGTAATGTTATGTCATTAATGTCATTATCGAAACTACAAATATTGTGACGTCCTTATACACGAAAACTATTTTAAAACGTCAATAAAACTGACTGTTTAATGAGCTGGAGTTATATTGCTTCTGTGGTTTGACAATAAAATGAATTACAGCGGCTCCTGTCGCGCGAGGAAATTGGGTTAACATGGTGATTTTAGACGGATCTGTTAACGTGTCAGTGAAATGAAAATTAAGCTGAAAGTATATGTTAAGGGAAGGAAGGAATGCATTTACTGCGAAATATGGCGCCTCAATTTTTATATGCAAACTTTACGAAGATATAGTAGACAGAAATTTATAAATTCTTAACTTTTGTAAATTACTATAGCGGCAAATAAATGGTGTGATATATATGGTGGCATATGACCCAGTTGATTGTTGTACGGTAACGGTGTAGTCTATAAATGCTCAAATTACAAGCGCTTCATTCGCGTGTTACTGTCTATAAAATTCTCTAGGCAGCCAAAGTTAACGTTGAATACTGGTCAAACAGGGAAAGACCTTACAGACGAACTCCAGACTTAATAAAATCTCCTTCACCCTTATTTTCATGTAGAGATTTACTTCTAAGAGGAGCCGTAGCTCATCCACTCTCCTCTCTATATGATTTTAATACCGGAATTAAATAAAGGACTGTTTAAGCACAACTTAAGTTACATATTAGCCGGCAAAACTATAAATATAATATCAAAATTAATAACAATGAATCTGTTTTAGACGGCTATGCATATTAATTAAATTACATTTTAGTTAATGCAGATGACATTAATTTTAAACAGTATTATAACGGATAAAATTATAACTAGGCTTGCAAATTTCCGTTTCAATAATTCTAGGCATTTTAAGACCTGATTATTATCAACTTTAGAACTGATAAAATAGAAAGCAAATTGGCGGCAAACAATGTCAATGACGTGATCCGTGGCAAATCCTCAATAATACGTTCGTTACACAAAATAAAATTGGCACTGAAGTTGTGGTCGGAAGCTTGCGAAGTACTACAGCGACACAACATGAAGCCAATTACTAACAAGTTCTTGGTGAACTTATCCAGAAACAAATTGGAACGGGATTCCGTAGTGATAAGGGACAAAGAAGAGATTTCGGACGACATTAAATTTTCCAAAAAGTTTGTTGATATTGAATTAGACTCTGCCCTTTTATTTTGTTGGCTGTTTCTTGGATTATAGGATTACATGTTGATGTTTGGTGCCCAAGAGTTACAAAATGAATTGAAAATGCAATTTGCATTTATTTTAAATTGACATAGACATACGATTACAGCTATCAGTAGAACAAAAATCTGCCTTTCTAATTAATACGGAATGTTGCTTCCAACCATTTTCTTTTTGTAATAAGCTGTCTTTTCTAATACAACAGTTGTAAGATATAAACATTTTATACTAACTCTTAACTGTTATGTACTTTGATTGCTAAAATATTAAATATCGATTGTAGGTAGGGACTCTTACTCAGAGTCTGTTTACATTTCCAACTTCAAATCAAACCACGAAGTCACGAAATGACATGTTTTCACCTGTTGTAACTAACGAAACAAAGAGTACTTTAAGCTACATTTTCAATACAGAAAATGTCATAAATATTAATAATGTTGTCTATAGGCCAAACTACTGCCAAAACTTTTATTTTCTTACGATCGACTTTCTTCTTTTACGATATTATGTGTGGCATAACCACAAATGGCAGCTAGTCAGTAATCCGATTGGATAATATTAAGTTAAGACTGATCCACACACGCATTTAAAACAAATGTAGCTATGTGCAAACGGTATAAACAATTAATCACTGCCCCTAAACGAATTCATACGAAAAATTGCATCAATGTTTTGTGAGCGCATAAAGTTCGAGTCGTTGCACTTTGATTTATTGAGAGTTTTTGGCGAACACAAAGGTTTCAAGCCAGTGCACTTTCCACATCATTCTTTTACACAGCTTTAACAAATTACACTCCATCACACGAAACATTTAACTGAACGTTAAATGGATTTCGGAGCGCTCTTATATTTCTGCTATCTAAACGTATTTAATTCCAACTTTCCGTACATACTAGTACTGAATAATAAAGTAGTAAACGATATCACAGGTCCTTTTAAGGATCTTGCAATCGCAATATCAATAATTCTCACACGCCTCTTCAGCCGGCCGAGTTTTATAGAATACTTCTCTACCCGTACACTTTCAAATACACATTTGTATTCACCGCCTAGAGCCTTTATATCCTAATATTCAATATATAGACGGCGATATTTTAGGTTTTAGATTTGGAAAATGTTTTGCCATTTCTCTGAAAAGTTTTGTAATACTTACCTTTACATCTGTTGGGACTAACGTGTCAAACTATTTGTTGGGAGGTTCGGGGAAGATGCTCCATAGTTATTTGATAGTTGAGATAGTTGTAGCTTTACAATCGAGAGTAATTACGGTGACGTGAAGGGACGCTCTACTCGTCACGGGTACAAGAACAAGGCATCAGAAGTTTGAGCATACGTACCGGCATGATAAGAAATATATTTACGTTAGTAAGAATTTGGTTTTCTTTGAATATTATTATTTTAATGAATAGACAAATAAATGAAATATTATATTATATAACAGATGTTTTTACATACATAATAACTGAATTGTAGTATTATGATGTACTCTTTCATCTTGATGTGAGGAATCATATACAGACCGATAGACCGCCGTAAATTGACTCCTCTTACCCGAAGTCAGCCATAAAAAACAATGTATACAACAAAGCAACACCATGTGTTTTCGAATACGTATAATTGTTTCCTTAGCAAGTGGAGATCTATAAATAACTTACATTTATTTATACGGTAATCTGTAAATGTACTGGATTTTTATGAAGACGAATATGTAACAACCATAAATGAACAACGCTGAATGGATTTGCGCCCGATAGAAGATAATAGACCTTTTTCCTAGTACCTACATAACAAGTAAGAAACGGCAATGAATTGCCGTAAATCTAAGAGTTCGAAAAAATGGCATCACGTGACCTTGAGCTCAGAGGTCGAAGATCATAGTCATTTCGGGGGTATATCGACTATGCTGAGTCGAATGGCGTTGACCGCGAGTCTCTAGCTCTTACGGTTCTTGAGTTGGTAGTTGTATAACAGACAGATGGACAAAGCTGTTGTATAAGAGTTTTTTCGAACTCTAAAAACGCTGGCAATATTTGTGCTCTACGTTCTAGCCTCTAGCTATACAGCAACGTAATGCAATGAATGAATAACACCACTTTGAGAGGTGGTAGGTATGAAGGTGCCACACAAATAAGCTCCGTACATAACTTTGTGATTAAACACAGTCATTACTGTCATAGTCATAACCCTTCGGGAATTAACGTCATGACTCGGGAAGGTTTCGTCACATTTTAATGAAATTTCCATCTAAGTATTAGGGGAGGAAAGCGGATGACACGGTATGTATCAATGGCTCATTATCTCACGCTGCTTGTAAATGGGAGCAAGGGAAACGAATGATTTATACGAATACTTAGCGAATGATGGACTAGAAACGATCGTTATAAATATCTATATATATATGTACCTTTTTCCTTGTTTAACTACCAGCTCTGGCTGACGGATGGGTATACTTAAAGAGAAGCAGAAATATCATTTTGATTTTAAATAAGACAAATAATATATCACGTGATAGTGATATATAATATTCTGTTACAAGTATTTTATATACTTAAAAGGTACAACCACTAGGTTCAGAAGGACTAAATGTTTACAAAAATAAATATATTTTATTTTATAATTATTTGTTTATTTAAAATCAATGGAATTTTAATGTACACTGGCCGCAGTTCAGATAAAGTACCATCTCTATTTGGCCAAAGAATACCAGATTCATCGCAGGATCACAACAAGGCTTTTGGCTGAGATTTTGTGTTGGGTGTAGGTAGGCTAGGTTACCAGTATGTGTAAAACTTTAAGTTGTAGTAGATAAACAGGGCTCATATTATATTATTATAATTTAGTTATTCTGGTACAAGACATCCAAATAACAACGGGCTAAGAAAATCTCATGGCGTCTTTTGAAAGATATGAACGCTGCAAGTTCAAAGAAGGTAATTACGAAAAAGGTGAAAACGTCGACTTACCATAGGTGCCTTTATGAAAATGACATGCTAATGGTGTTTTTTGGAACTCTTTATAATTTACCTTGTTTTTGGTTTGTATGTAGATACATACATACATGTTTACTACCTATACGTATAACCCTGAAGTCAAACCAGTATTATTATACCCACATCTCGCCAACTGGGCACGCCGCTGACGAATTAGTTGATACAATATAACATAGAACTGTTAAGGTAGAAATGCACTGAGCGGATCTGCACTGCATTGGAGCTGGGCGACACAACGTGACACTAATATAGTTGATATGTAATGGTATGAGATAGACCGCACTACATGGCAGCGTATATGCACCAGTCGCTTCTGGCCGCGTCACCCCAGTGCACCGTAGTTCCGCGGACTGAAGTCTTACCTTAAAACGGAGTTTGCATTATAGCCAAGGCCTAAATCCTGCTAATATTATAAACTAGTATTTGCCCGCGGCTGCGTTCGCTCGGGAATAGTACTTTTTTCTGGATGAAACGTACCATTTATGTCCTTTTCTGTATCAGTGACAATTACGTGTATATATAATTACATGATGATCGGTCAAGTAGTTAAGGCGTGAAAGCGTAACAAACAGACAAACTCACATTCGCATTTAGTATATTAGTTAGGATGCAAAAGTTAGTGAAGGTGATTGGATGTTTTTTAATTAATCACGCATAACCCAGATTTAAACCAAACTATGGACACATACTATGACGTGGTTTAACACATATGAATTATAGGCGAAGCCACGAGCAGAAGCTAGTATATTATAAACAATAAATTAGGAACATCCAAAGAACCTTATACATAAGTATAATCGGTTTTAATTAAACTTTCCCTTGTCTCAACTCCAAACAGATACCACAAAACAACTTGCAAGTTCTCCTTCGGCAGAGATGATTAGGGGATTATAATTGGAAAGTAGATAGTAGGGTACGAAACGTTTTTAAAATAGCTACTTATGTAGGTAACGGTTTAAATTTTACAGAATTGCTTTGTCGTAGCTGTGGGTTCTATTATCATCACTAAATAAATATTACAGTAAATGAGAATTAATAACTATATCAAAATACTTATTAATTCTCAATTACAGTAACTTCGTATGACTTTAGCCCTGAGGGGTGACATTGGCCCTTAATTGGAAAAAGCTGTTTAATTGGAAGAAGCTGTTTTACTGACAATTTATAGTGCTATCTATTGATTTTCACGTGTATATTTCCGGCAAAAAGTACCTATGATAGTGGTCTGGTGGGAACTTCAAACCTTTTCCAATTAGGGGCCAATGTCACCCCTCAGGGCTAAAGTCATACGACCTTACGGTACTGTTTACGGGTTGATAATATGAAATAATATGTTACAGATTTTGTTGTGCCGTCAATATTGCAATATTGCAGTTTGGTGGCATACAGTTATTCTTATTGCTTAAGTAATAATTTAATAATAATAATTTATTTTATTTTCTCACAACAATATATACATAGATGTTTTAAAAATAAGAATCTGTATTAACTAGGTGACATAATAAATCAGGTATATATATTGTAGGAGACTGGTGCCTAAGCTAGGCTCGGAGCCTGTGTTTCAGGACACCAGGTTCCCATCCCATTTATACGTTTTACATTTAGATTATGTACTAGACCGCTGACAGTGAAATAACTAATAACTATGATGCAGTGAATATGTTGTGCAATTTGATTTTAATCTAGAAGTAAAAATAGTGTTAGTAGATGTATATGTATGTGTGTGTGTATGTGTGTGTATGTGTGTGTATATGTGTGTGTGTGTGTGCGTGTGAGTGTATATGTGCGCGTGTGTGTGTGTGTGTATGTGTGTGTGTGTGCGTGTGAGTGTGTGTGCGTGTGAGTGTGTGTGCGTGTGAGTGTGTGTGTGTGCGCGTGTGAGTGTGAGTGTGTGTGTGTGTGTGTGCGTGTGAGTGTGTGTGTGTGTGTGGTGTGGGGTAATGTTTATTGGGATAAGGACAGGAACGGAAGTATGTAAATTAATTAAATTATATTGGTAAGCATATTTTCAGTATCGTCGTAGTTTAATTTTAATAGCCAATCAGTCGGCCTCTTTTTGCACTTTTCCTTTGTGAGGTGAAAGATGTGTAATGTCTTGTTCGTCTTATTATATAGGTAACCACCTAGGTAACAAAAGAAACGTTGCGCAAAAGATGTTTTCTGATGATGGATATGACGCACCACGGGGTTACAACGTCTTTTCCCACTGAACTGGGAAGGGTTATACATAGACTAGCTGAGTATGCAGTTTCATTAGAGTGTACAATATGAACAGTTGGCGCACTGTCAGGACTTTACTCTCTTTGTATAACTGTTCAGTGGGATAGCGAAACGGTAGGAAAGACGACACTTTCAGTATGGCTCTTTGGGTTCTCTCTAGTTCTAAGAGCGTAGTTTTTGGAGCTCCACCCCAGGAAGTGATACAATATCTTATAATGGACTGAGCGAGGGCATAGTACACTGAAATCATTACTTTTTTATCGGCTACGTGTCTCAGGGTTTTAAATATATACATTAATTTACGCAATCTGTTGCTAAGGGTATTTATGTGTTCTTGGAATCTGAGGTTGTTATCAATTATCACACCCAGGTACTTTACTTTCTCAGTCTTAGATAGTGGTACGCAGGTACAGTGGTGGTTAAGTTGTTCTGTACAAGAGTGAGCTATAATGTTCTTAAGTGATGTTCTTGATTGGATTGATGCATAGACGACTCGATGGCGTAGTGGTTAGTGTAACCGACTGCCACGCCTGAGGTCGCGGGTTCGGTTCCCGCACAAGTCAAACATTTGTGTGCATGAACATGGATGTTTGTCTTGGTCTGGGTGTTTCTATGTATAATATGTATGTATTTACAAAAAAATAAGTATATATGTATGTTTATCCATTGTCTAGTACCCATAGTACAAGCTCTGCTTAGTTTGGGCTAGATGGTGTTGTGTGTATGTGGTAGAATATTATTATATATTATTATATTATTATTATTTTTTAAGGAGAATGTCATGTAATTTGTTTTGCCGGTATTTAAGGTCAGTAGATTGTTCCGTAACCAGCAGTTTACCGTATTAAAACCCGATTGTGCATGCTTATAAACATCCTCCCATGTGCTCGCACTGAACAAGAGGGCAGTGTCATCAGCAAAACTAATGATTTTGCCTTTGGGAAGCGTGAGCATACCCAGGTCGTTGATATAAATAAGGAATAGGGTAGGTCCAAGGACACTACCCTGGGGCGTGCCGTAGGTGAGTGTTTGTTCTTCACTGATGAATACATCTATCTTTACTCTCTGGGTACGCTCATTCAGATAATCTTTAAATAGATCCAGTGGAAGTCCTCTGATTCCCAAGCTTTCCATCTTATGTACGAGGATTGGAACAGAAACCGTGTCGAACGCCTTGGCAAGATCCAAAAATATACCTAAAACTTTATCTCCACTATCCATTTTGGTAACTATGTAGTCTGTTAGATCATGAACCGCATCTGAGGTGGATTTACCTGAACGAAAACCAAATTGTGTTGGGGCAATAAGGTTGTTATTTTCTAAGTAACCTACAAGTCTGTTGTTCATGATCCTTTCCAATATTTTAGAAAATACAGAAAGCACAGCTATGGGTCTATAATTGTCAACACGGCTTCTGTCCCCATTCTTGAAGATTGGATGAATTATGGCTTTTTTGAATGCGTTGGGAAATTTACCAGTAGAAAGAGCAAGGTTACAAGTGTATGTTAGCGGAGGCACAATCACAATCTCATGCTTCTTTAAGAGGTCATTGGGTATTCTGTCCCACCCTGATGCACAGTTGTTACGGAGTGACTTCAAAATATTAGCTACCTCTTTCTCATCAGTTGGAAGCATTACCATAGACTGTAATCTGCTAGGAAGGTTGGCCTTTGTTATTGGTGTTGCTGAAGTCTTTAGATTTTTAGCAAGTTTTTCACCTATTTTGGCAAAGAAGTCATTGACATGATTTACGGCAATTTGAGGTGTAACTGAAGAAGCTAATAAGTGTGATGATGTATTGACTTTCTTTGTCGACCTGTTTGAGATGCTGTTAATAGCTGACCAAATCTGCTTAGGGTTATTACCAGCATTTTTAAATTCATTTTTTTCAAATTCTATTTTAGTCAAAGTCAAAGTCAAAGTATTTTTTATTGTGAGACAGTGGTATTACAAGGTGTTGTATAAAATTGAAGCATAGAGTGCGAACTCACTGCTCTGCCATTTAAGGCGTACAATAATAATAATTACAAAATGAAATGGTTACAATAAATTACAATGTCGATAATTCAAAATACAATCACAAAAAACTACAGAAAAAATAAATTAAAATATTAATGAATACCATGAAATCATAAGAGATGTCAAAATTTAATAATAAATAGGGTATGTCCTAAAAATAAAACATTATAAGTAATTGCAAAATAATAAGAATACTTAGTTCACATAAAAAAATTCATTACTCGGTCACAGATTTTCTGTGGTTACAAATCTGTCGGACAAAAATTCATTTACCGTGTAGTACGGTCTGGTTATTAAAAAGATATGTAAACTCTTCTTGAATACAGCAATATTATCAATCTCTCTTATTTTTTTAGGTATTTTATTGTAAATTCTCGAAGACATGCCAAAAAAGCTCTTAGATAATAGGGCAGTTTTTGAAGGCATATTCGATATTTTGTCTGCGTGTCTTCGGGATTTCAGACTTCCAAACATATTTATATTTGTTTTTACAAATGTCGCGACTTCATATATATACAGGGCAGGCATAGTTAATATTTTTAACTCTTTAAAATAAGGGACACAACTATCAGTCACAGCAATACCGCATACCGCCCTGACACATTTTTTCTGGGCTCTAAAAACAAGTTCCCTGTCTGTAGCATTTCCCCAAAATATTAATCCATATCTTAGCGTGGATGTTACATACGCATGATAAGTGGCCAATACTGCAGTTTAGTGGACAATTTTAGATAATCTATACAGGGCATATGCAAAGTTATTCAATTTTTTACATATAGCGTCAGTTTGTGTTTTCCATGTCATATTTTTGTCAATCCATATCCCTAAAAATTTAATTGTATCATCTTCTTCAATTTTTTTCATTCCATAATTAATATTTAATGTCAGTGTAGATTTTCTTTGGGAATAGCTTACTATTTTTGTTTTATCAAGATTCATAATAAGATTATTGCATGTTAACCAATTTATTATATCTACTAGAGTCTTATTTATGTCATTTTCAAAAGTTACAGCGTCACTAAGTTTAAATACAGCAGTACTGTCGTCAACAAATAGTACCATAGGGAATTTGATGGCTTTTGGCATATCGTTTATATAAATCAAAAAGAGTAAGGGACCTAAGACACTTCCTTGTGGGACGTCGTATGTGACTGTTCTAGGATTAGACAAGTATTTAGTCTCAGTTTTTGAGGAGCAGCAGAGCTGATTTATTTCAGTTATTTGTGTCCTTTCGTTTAGGTATGATTCTATCAGCTGTAAAGTGTTTCCTCGTACACCGTATTTATACAGCTTATTTAATAGAAGTTTATGACTGACATGGTCAAAAGCTTTCGTCATATCCATGTAGAGAGCAGTTACAGGTCTCCCGTTATTCATATTTTTATAGATTTCAGTTAAAAGGTTATAAATTGCCAAATTTATGGTTTTACTTTTACGAAACCCGTTTTGTTCGCTAATGAAATGATTTCGCTTTTCAAAATAATTATAAATACTATTGTATATAACCTTTTCAATAATTTTGGAAAAAATTGGTATGAGCGCTATTGGTCGGTAACAAGCTATATCCTCTTTGGATCCTTTTTTGAACAGAGGCTTGATAGTAGTTATTTTTAGTTTAGTAGGAAACGTGCCATGTTGTATGCATAGGTTTATTATATAACTTAGAACTGGGCTAATCTAATTTAGTATCCCTTAATAATTTATTGCAGTGTACATATACATATAATAGAGTACGTATAAATAGTAAGATTAAGCAGCAGTATATTTTGATAGTTGTATTTAGGTTAAAATAATTAGGTGTTAATTCTGTAACTACTAGTATAAAAATTCTTGGGCTAGTATACAGGCTTCCAAGAAAAGCTTAATAAAAAGCGATACTATTTAAATTCCATGTTTTTTACATTACACATAACAGGAGATCCCAATACTGAATACAACAGTTGCACAATTCCGTAAAAGTTTTCATCGCAGTCTCAAATATCACTTCGACAATAGCTATTGTATCAATAGAAGATTCACTTCGAGTTCCGAAGTGAATTCGATAATGAGATCTTACAGAATAATATTACAAGCTACTAGAAATTCTAGACAAAAAGCTCAATAATCGTATAAGCCGTGTCTGAAATATCACGTCGGTTTCTTAAAAAAAAAACTCTCACTCTATCAATAATTCCTGTATCGCGGGGAACTTTACAAATATTCAAACAACAGACACAAAGACCATCTAGACTCGGAGCAACCATTTGTGGATCACACAAAGTTTTGTCCCGTGTGAGATTCGAGCCCACAAGTCTCGGTGCAATGGCAGTTGCGAGGCGACCACTGAGGCCATCCGTGCAGTCTTAGGGTCAATTCAGATCAGGCGGAAAAATGGTCGAGCATTTTTCAAGTGGTAATAAATATCAACCTTATTCCATTTATATAACGCTTAAAATAGTATGCAACTGCTTATTGGATAAGATTTTAATGTTGCATGCTATTTTTAGGTATATCTATATGGAATAAGGTTGATATTGAATTACCACTTAAAATATGCTCTAGCATTTTTCCGCCTGATCTGAATTGACCCTTAGTCCCATAGTAATATTTTTAATCTATGTCATCCCACTACAGGACAAAGGCTCTTCCCTATTTCCATTTTCGGTCTATTGCTAATTGGGTCCAATCCTTTAGTAGAAAAATTCGTATGCGAATTTGGAATTTTACATTTCCCAAATTCGACGTCACACATTCATTGTTCCACGTTTAATTTTAATTTACGAGAGATCTGCGATTGCTGTGCCTTTGATAAATGGAATATCAAATCTGTCGTGAACCCGCGTTTGACACTGGATATGTCATAAATTCAATATGGAGGATATAAATCAATTATTATTGGGATGTCTATATGCTAATAATGAATGTATATACATAAATATGTGGTATAGCTTTAGCTCTCGGCGATACAAGCCTTGAGCTTAGTGTCGATACCACTGGTAACCAAAGTTAATGTAATTTTTTTATGCAAAATAAATTATTCTTATTCTTACATAAATTGGTGCCTCAGTATTTCTAAACGGGCAGGCAGAGATGTATAATATCCATATTTTGGCTATGTAACTAGGTTTTATTTAGTATGGTTTGTGACGTTTATGATGTGCATTTACTGGCGGACGAATTCAGGTTACAGGTTGGTCTCAGTATCTATCAGGTATTAAAAGATTTTTTATTTATTCGTTTGTTACACTTTTACATCCTACCTACTCGACCGTTTATCATGCAATTTCGCATACACGTTGTAGCCCTGACAACAGAAAAAGACATAGGGTACATTCATCCAAAAAAAGGTATTGTGTCCGAGGGATATAAATTTATTGACAAAATCTAGATTACTGCGAGCGAATTCGCGAGCAAAATCTAGTAGATAATAATATTAATAATATAATTAATTATGAAATAACAAGACAATCTAAGCCATTCAGATTAAGTTATAATAGGGGAAATCACATTGAAGCTCCTACTGAATATGTATTTTTGGTGACACCGGTTTCCGTATATGTACCGACTAATGTCAATTCCATTTGGTTGGTCTCATTATTCTGTATTGATAACTAAATACGTTAGCAGCAAGCCGAGGTAATTTGCCTAATGGTTGTTTGTTGTATGATATAGTTTTTAATAGATATTATATGAGTAGATTTAGTAAGTGGCTTCTCTCGCAGAAATGTAGGTTAGGTTAGTACTTTTTCTGGATGCAAGAAACCATTTCTGATCTCTTGAAAAGGTATATGCGAAATTTCATGATGATTGGTGGAGTAGTTAAGGTGTGAAAGCGTAACAAAAAAGTTCACTTTCGCATTTATAGTATAGTTAGGCTTTACAAATAAATGGATAAACTAATCGTCAGTTATTGAAATATTGAAAACGGCCACTAGTCAATCATTTTAGTAATAAATATTATGTAAAAAACATCGAAGTTAGTGAATATTTTTTGCTCTGCGTATTTTAAATTAAATTTGCTTCCAATATGTGCGGGTATAAAAATAGTGATCCGAATTCTCTGAACATTTTAGCGATATTGGTGCATGCTACAAATATACCGAATTCATATGTAGCCAACATATGAATTTGGAATGTTTGTAGCATATTATTATAACAGAAATGGGTCATCGGTCCACAAGTTTACGCTTATACTTGTATGCGATGGTGAGGTCTCGGATTTACTTATCGTATTGGACAACTTAATATTAGAGTTTTCTGTTAGGACATTCTGATTAGCAGCATGAAGTACAAAAATTTGCCTTGTTGTCAGTAAAAGACTGTCTCTCTATAACGTGTAACAAAGAAGCTGGTGAAATGTGGGATAAAATAGCAACACTATTTACCCTTCCAGGGATAAACATGGATTTATAAAACAGAAATGTGCGGTCAAATTTAAGGTTTATATTTCATTAAAAACATATAATGTATTTTCTGTTATATTTCGCTATCACGTCTCTTTTACTTTCTGCTAGTAGCCGAAGAGAATTAATTTTTTTTAACGGTCGTCTTCTTCACAATTTCCTAGACTATGCCAAGGTGTTGAGTTGTGCATATCTATATTCGGATATTATTCGAATGCAATTACGCGCATCACTATACACCATACAAAGTCACGTAGAATGTCTATAGAAATAAAAAACAATACTCTATTACATTCCAGATTATTTTCCAATGTATATTATGTACTACACACTCCGCAAACGATTACAAGTGCCTTTTAACTTTGCATTTAAAGTGGTGTTTTAGTACTAGTGTCGCCTATGTCGCAGAATGTATGTACTCAAATAGCAACGACCTCTCGCGTGTGTCAAAGGCAAACACTCGTGTGAAGCTTTCAATGGTGTTGCTAAGATGCTTACTGAACTTGTTTTAACCCTAAGGGAACGGGGAAAATAAATAAGAATAATAGATATTTCGTTGAACTAGGCCCGGGATCACAAAGTTCTGGGAAGGTTTTGGTATATTTGTTTGAAGTAATTTGATGGGGAAAGGTTCGTATCAATCAGCTTTGTGTGTCTTTCGAGCTAAGAATAGAATCGTCGTCTATACAAGGAGGATCAATGACTATTTACAGGCATGGTAGCAACTCCTGCAAAATGTTTGTATAGAGCAAACGTGGATCGCTGTGGAATTTTTTGAGGAAAGAGCATACAAGAAAAGCTGATGTTGTATACAATATGGGTAGTTTGTTGTATTTATTTTCCGTTTTAATACATTCTATTTCATACATTCTCGTCGGACGGACGCCCAAAGGATGCCCTTCGGTTAGATGAAGTGACGATATACGTAAAGTGGCACGCAGTTTATATGATACATAAAAAGAATTGACGCGATCATGCTTGGTATTTACGAACCTTTTCGGAATGCTTAACATCTTGGTCATGTTGCACTGGGCGTGGTCAAAAGCAGACTACTTGTGACTATGGCTAAGAATCATGAATCACGAGAGTATAATGTTATTATGGCTGCCAGTTATTAGTAACGGTGATATAATTATTTTCGTCAGTGTCGCGCTTTGAGACAGACCTATGTCCAGCAATGGACTGTTATACTCTGATGATTCTACTCCCGAACAAATTTCTAATATAACCTATCCGTCACTGTAGCAATATGTATTTAGCAATCTGTATATTACTGGAATAATTTCTGAATCTGCTGTACACACAGCGACACATCAACCTAGACTGTTTGGACTTTGAACTATTAGAAGTTGAACGCTGCGAATCGTGCGAGAGTGCGTAATATTTTTGTTATTTTGTCTCACTCAAGCTGAACGGGACGCGACGCTCTATCCTTACCATTACATCGACACCACTACGCACTGTCCCTTTCCGACAATTCTCTATTTTGTATGTGGCGTAGTTATGTGTATATAGGGTGTCTAACTTGATGTGTAGCCGTGTGTACTCTATTTCGTTGGTTACAAACCACTACATTTACACTGATATGTGGCTGTGGTTCGTCATCCATCAAATTATCTATAGAGGCAGTACATAAATATAGTGTCCGTTTACCATTTCACGTCGATTAAATATAAAATCTAGCAAAATCAAATCGTTTATTCAATTGAATTGTATATCTATATGTATACGTCAATCAGCCCCCTTTGGGAAGGAAACCCGTAGTCCTCCTATCAATCACATCAGCTAGTCAGCTGGCAATAAATACTGGTGTCTGATGTTAAGTCTTACCGTCATTGATGAATGGGTAGATCGATCGCAGCTCAGCCTCGTAAGCCTCTAGAGATATGGCTGGCGCGATCGGAGGCACGTAGTCGTCTTCAGGTGATCGTTCAGACCCGTAGCCTTGGTCGAAGCCCGGGTCTTGGAGTTTCCATACCGGCTCTGCGTCGGAACCTAGGAAATTATTGCGGTTAGTTGTGATATTTAAATTTAATGAAAGTTGGTTACAATAATTTGGCCGTTTTCGTCGCGTAGGAGTCGAGTGGCAGATGGTAAATAACAGTGGCAATAATACCAAGTGTCCTAATTGTTATCGATACTTTTGGGATCGTGATATTAACTTGTTTGGCATGGCAATCGATATCGCCAGACCAAGACAGAGATTGACCAATCTTTATTTAAGTTGGCCACAGCAGCTCCTGATAGAGAGAGATGGAAGGAGAGTGATGAGGCCTATGCTATGCAATAGGCGATTATAAACTTATATTAATAAAGCACATGATAAAACCGTGGCGATACACGACTGTGAAAAGCTTTTTGCTGTCATAGCATAATATGCCGTCATCGAGTGCCGTTGATCTCAAAAATGAACCATTACGATCTAGTTACGTGTTTTTCATTATATTGGAATTTCTTTATATTTTGTAGTGTACCAGATGTTCGAATGATAAAACAACATTTTATATCATTGAATTGTCAACAAAAACAGTTTCGACGTTTAAATTATTTCTATAATAAGTCCGACTGTCCAAGCAAAATATGTATCACATGCACATAATATTATAACTTTTTAGTTATTATTTCAGTTACATAATATTAGTGGCAATTTAGTTTTAAACGGCACTAAGTTGAGGTTCTATAAAGACTTTTAATAGCTCTTGATACAAATCGACATATTTAATCGTTATCTGGTCTTGCTATACCATTTGCTTAGTTCACAGCGATTCAGTCTATGGCGCTTATAGAAAATGCATGAAACTACATCATGTTACGCAACTGTAAACATAAAATCTCAAGGTATTATACTACAGGTTAGTTAAATTATTATCAGCACATGTTAAACCGATATTGCGCCAGTTATGGTTTTTAGATCCCACATTATATGAGATAAATTAGTTACCATCTATAATGCCTATTTTCAGAATCCACAATGTTACTAATAATCACTAAAAAAAAGGATAATCAAAGCATATTGCGGCACGGGCATCAAACCTCACGGCAAAACATAAGCGCTAACACCACAGGACTAACACGACCGCATATTAGATGCAGTGTAAACATATGCATTCATATACATATGTACATATATACGTGGCGTTTGCAACACGTTTTGTGAAGCCAACATCCTCTTTTAATATTCTTTGTGCCTCTCGCCAGCGCAAAATCACGAAACCATTGATATTTATCCCAGAAGCATTTTACATCTTATGGCGAACGTATTATAAATACATATTATGTGTAATATATGTATTTGACTCGAGGGAATATGTTTTGGCAAACAGTAAGACATTTGTACTCTTTGTTTGTAATATTCAAACGGAATGAGGCTTTATATTCTGCGGAGTAAGGTATAATGTTAAATATACATTAGGCTATGGATACAACACTGTAAAGTAGCAATATTTCATATAATATTCAAGGAAATTGCCATAATTTTCTTTTGTATCCAAGAGTGTTGATTGGTGTTTATTTTGTTTCGTTTATTAACGAATAGTAGATTCTTTTGCTTATTTATACTTTAATAATACTCTATCATCTCCTTTTCTTTTCATATTATTGACTTTTAGGATAGCCTACTGGTTTAAGTGGCTACATTGCTACTATAGGACGCACACAGACAGGTAAATAATTGTGCCATCCAGAAATAGTTATTCCGATTAGGGGTGTCTTTTGTACCCGATCTATATGAGGAACTCTCTATTTAAAGACAAAGTGCTTCCTTGTACGTCTACGTCACAATATTCGATTTTGTGTTGTCTCAAACATTGGTATTTCTATCTTCAGTACCGTACTTTTTCATTTGTTAGCCGCAGGAGCTATGAGACGTAAGTTGACGAACTTAATTTTTCATAACCTGCCTGAACCATATTAAGTGTTTTTCCAGTAGATTAATATCGTATTAATTAAATCCTTGACTTTCTTTTAACTATTTATACACATCTCATATTCAGGGGTTATATTTATTCAGTTTTCACCTTGAAAACATTTATAACTAAAGGTGTTGGTCTAACAAATTGATTAAAAGTTGAAAAATAAACTTAGGTATATCTATGTTCTGTATGTCTAGTTACCGCACACCTACCTCTAAAAAAACATGTCAATATCATGCAGACAAACTCGCAAAATGTAACATTTTAGTGTAGAATAAATATGAAAACGGCGGTTTATTTCGTTTGAAAACACACCAGAGGGTTGGAGATTACGTATGTATGTTTAGTTTCAAGCATATTCTTAGGTGGAAATGTATAATGTATGAAGGAGCGGGTGGTAAAATATCGCTTTGCGTGCCTCGGATTAGTTAGGAGGAATATTGCGCTGCGACGTTGATTTACTGAATACACCCCATAGTTAGTCTATGGTCAGTGGTGCGACCCATACCGCTTATTTAAGGCTTTAAGTGAATGCATATTAAATGGAAAGCCTTACTGATTGTTTATCAGTAACATTTTATGTAGTAAACCCTTCAAATATGGCCCCCGGGGGCAGGAATGTGTGTAAAGTTGACATGCAATATCATAGTTAGACAAAAGTGATTGGCTTAATGAGACGAATAAATCGTTAACTGGAAGTAAGTGTTGTTAGGTAAAGGCATGGTTGAAATCCTTGTAAACAGATTACCTTAAAGCTTAGCAATTATTTTATTTTGTTTCTCATAATGGAAATATTTTATTGACGACATCGTTTTAGATTTTTTTGATACGTGACGGAATTTCAAAATACTTCTATTTATTTTAATACAAATCTAGAATTGTAGACTACTTTTTTATGACAACTGAATCTGTTTGCTTTCTCTGTAAAGCTGGCAGATTTTTACAGTGAATGATTTTACTAACTCTAAAACAATGGACACAAAGAACAACTAAATTAAACAAACTATTGCAAATTTTATCATGTGTCTTAATAATCGAATCCACACCATGCGAGACTGGTAATGGAAAGGAGACCATTTGAACCACAGCGCCGTAAACGTCGTACCTATAATAATGTAGGTAGTCGCACTACTTTTATTTGAAATATACTGCGAGTGACACCAGGATAACATCATAGTAAAATAATATAAATTGGAAAACCCTTGTTCGAAAACACACATTATACAAAGGGACACCCACCAAAATAGCTTATCCTTAGCCTTAACTAACGGATAACTGAGTAATGATTTTTATTGGGTATACAAATGCTCGCGGCTCTGCGCAGGAAGGGGTCGTCGGCGATTTGGGTGATAGGGCGCCTTCAAATTTGCCGCAATGTACAGCGCAGCTGCAGTGCTGCGGCCACGCTGCTTTGTAAATCCATATAAATAAAAACGCGCGACTGGAGCGCTGCGCCCGCGCTACTGCCACGCATTAGTTCATCGATAGACTAGTGAAGGCTGCGTGGCGGTAGCGTTGCAGGCACGCTGACGCCGCGCGGCAAATTTGAAGGCGCCCATATACATTAAATGTATACGATAAGGGATAGTCACGGATACGAATGAAACACGCTATGTAAATTTTCTATATAATATATAGAAATATGACGTAACATCACGCGTGTACCTCTTGAAGGATTAGGCAGAGTTTATATTATTATTTAATTCGATGTTTTAAACACAGAAGCAACAGATACACATTTCAAGTCTCTGTGCAGCTACTAATGATTTCTTTACGTGTATTTAACTAATTTCCTCTTGCTTATTCGCCGTTTGTGAATCCCACAGCGACGCTTAACGGAAAATATTACCTGTGTCATAGTCTTTCTGTGTGCCCCACACCCGTTCAACGCGGGATTAAGTAACAAACATCAAAACTTTCACATTTATTATTTTAGTGGGAAGTAGGATATTAGTAGAATAAGTACTAATAATAAACAGACTATAGCGAGGTTAATGGTGTGTTCAAAATAATACGTATACTTATTCCCTAAAACCTATTTGCACCTACTCAAAACATGGCATTATGAGAATACTTTCAGCACAGTAACCACTTAGTCACTACATCAATGTAGTAAACAAACTAATATGATTGACACATTAAACATGAACAAACAGACCATCAACCCGAACATTTTATGCCCTCTTTAACCCAAGCCCGTAAACTTAGTGAATGAAACTGCCGAATTTATGAATACAGAATAATGTAAACAAAAAAGTGAATTTTGGAAACCATTTTAAATTCATAACGAGGGAGATCATTTCGTCGGCGAGTTCACGTTTATGAATATGTTGTTGTATTGAGCTGTTAGTACGGAAAATATCCGATGCCGCGAGTTTTCACGTAATTGGCATAGCACGTTGATTTATATTGCAACGAAAAGCAATATTCGGAGTTGAATTTAAATGGGAATTTTGTTAAAGATAATTCAGCTTTACCTCCGAAAGGTAATACTTGGAATTCGGTAAAGGACGGTCTGATTGAGTTTCAGTCTCAAGACTACGAACCATGGAGAAATTCAGTAGGGTGAGACGGTCTGATAAATCAAAGTAATGTAGTGAAAAAGCCGCGATTCCCGTCACGGCTCCAGCGAAATTTTCAAATTTGTCTCCGTAATGCTCACCGGGCTAAAAGGAGGTACACAACCACGGATTCACTAACATCGGTGCTATCGCTATAGTGAGACTGGTACTTTGTTTGGATATTCAGTTTGTTTCTGTAATACGTGCAAAGTTACAGAGCTATTACTTGGAAACTTTAGGATAATTTAATTATAATATAAAAATATAATTATATAATGCAATTAGTCGTATACACCATTTGTGTTTTTATTTGACTACTAATTAGTTATTTTGTCCTGCAGCTATTTCTCAAATCGGTATTATGGCATCTATGACATTGCAGCATCGCTACTCCTGTACAATTTTTCAATACCTGTCAATATGTCTTTATTTCATCTGATGATAAGCTGTTCGTAGAGTCCAATCAATGGTAAAGGCTATTTCTAATCACTCGCATAGCGTATGTGATAGTCTTTATTTTGTCGGCCTTAGGATATCTTTTCTTATATAAATCGTTTGATATGAATGTTAGTTCTTTTTTAATCGTGAGTCCTGTGTATTCTTTTCTTATATAAATAGTTTGATATAAATGTTAGTTCTTTTTCAATCATGAGTCCTGTGTATTTTTTTGTTATTGGTTAACAAAATGCTTTCCCTCTGCCTGATATTAAGACAACTGATGAAGACTAGTAATAAAGGAAAACCATTCCAATCAGTGACATAGCGAATATTGCATGATAGTCCTTATTTTGACTCAGGATATAAGTACATTTTAAGTAGAAAGCCCTCGACAATAATGTTAGTTCCTTTTCACTTTACTTTTAGAAATAATAAAGAGCTGGGTCTTTTAGGTAATAACATCGCATTAAAAGCTAGTCAGAATCCAACACAGCATCTCCGTTTAATTTCAGCAATCCGGCGACCTATTTGATGGTAAGCTTTAATCGTCGCTCATGTAAGTACCGTGGTTGTGTTCCCAAATACAGCCATCTGTCTACTTTAACGGAAAGATCAATAGAAACGGCTATTCTGCTTTTCGCAACGCAAATTTGCTTGGCGACTGAAATAAATAGAATGGTGGCACTAACACGTTTGGAGTTGGTATTTAGTGAGAAATCTCAATGAATACAGGATTATAACCAGTTATAAGTGAGGGCATAACCTTGGTGGCGCAGCAGTAGTGAATGCGACTACTGTGCTTGAGGTCTCGAGATCGATACCGATCGGGCATCCCCTCTCTCTACGACTAGTCCAGTTTATGATATAGCGTTCCCCTTTTTTTTTGACCCCGGGAAATCCTTTATGGATACTCCCTCCCCCGGGGGATGGGGGGGTTATGTGAGACTCTCCGCCCCTGAAGGGGGTCGGTATACACACAAAAAACCTGGGGTGAGCAGTCCCTCCGCCGACGGGGTGGGGCGGGATGGGGTCGCGTTAGCAATCACCATCCCGCCCCGGCGGTTGGCCCGGCTGATGGTAACTGGGCCTCAGCACCTGTGGAGGGGTGGCCTTGCTCACCAAGGCCACCCCCCAGACGTGTGGGGCCGTGCAAGCCGGTACGGAGGCCCCCGACTCTGTACCAGTGACCCCACTATACAGGAGCGAGAAGGCGGGCAAATCGCCTCCTCCTCGCTCCCGTCCGTCTGCGCCGGAGAGGGTCAGCGAGGGGATTGTTCTCCCTGACCCTCTCCGCGGCCTCCTTCTGCGCCATGAAAGCCTCGCAGAAGGAGACCACCGCCTGCCACGACCTCTCGCCGCCGAGCATGGCGTTGATCACGCCCGGCAGGGAGAGATCCCCGCCTATTATGGCCGAAAGCGTGTGCCGCTGCGGCCCCCATGCGGCACACGCCTCCAGCGTGTGGAGCGCCGTGTCTTCCGGCGCCCGACACTCGTGGCAGGCCGGGGTATATAGCGTTCCCCTACACCAACCGTTAGGTTATAATAGTGGAGCCGCTGTACCTTCCAGTGCCCGATAGCAGTTGCAGTGCAGTAGCAGCAGCAGTTATAGACAGATCTTGTTCCCAAATCTCGATTTCTCCAACCTAATTCCAGAGATCCGGTACTCGTAAGCGAGCTACCTTGTGCCCAAGTGGCACTACCTATTCTCCAGATAGGTGCCGGAGCAAGAAAGCCGCTCACCACTCACAACTCTGGGCGTTGCTAATGATAACCTCGCTGAAGCTGACGGAGAAGCCGCCTCCCATATCTCCAGTATGGTATCGGAGCTGTATATGGCACGCTCACTTCCCGACATAGATCCATACGTCTACCCAAATAGGCCTACAAGCCGGGTATGGCCCGAGTCACTCTAGCTATTACTCTTACTTGCTGAGCAGGCAATCACCTGATATGCGTTGTGGCAGCGAAAACACGCCGCCACTTAGCTGAAAACAACTCCGTGCCTCGCGCGACCGACTGGTTCGCACTAGCCGCGCATGAGTCCGACGCTCAAACGCCACGTGCTTGCCGAGCAACGAACATGTTGTCTTCTGCGGCTAACCACATAGCCCCTGTGAGTCCAACCTCAATGTCAGGCACCGCGCACTCTAGTCAGCGGTCGATAGAACACGCCTTTCAAGATGCAGTGGCCTTCCTGATCCCGCAGTACCCAGGTCCTAAGGGGGAGACCTGTAGTTCTCCCCCGAAACCCTATCTACTCGGTCCTGTAGATAGGGACATGCAGATCGGGCAATGTTGAAGGGGATTTCGGTCAAGAAATTTTTATCGCTTATGTTTACGGTGAATACTGGGTTTTAAGGTGTTATTAGATTTGCCTGCCAGGATATTATCAGTAGCAGCGCGGAGTTTAGTAATGCGTCTAACAGACGACAATGGGACATGGAACTCTTAAGTCCCACGTAAAAGGGGCGTGTCTATCGTCATCTACAGTCTACGGGCATCTATTGTTCTATTGTCAGAGCTGGCGACATGTCACTATGCGAGGTGTTGCATGCCTGCCGTGCTCTGTCTCTAGCATGAATTGTAAAGTTACTTTTTGGAAGATATTTACGATATTTTTAAATAAATCAAATATCTATATTTTTATTGTCAACTTGTAGATTTTTTTTTATCAACGATTCCCGCACAAGGAATATTTGCTGTATCGCTGGCGATTTTACAAACATTCAAACAACAGACACAAAGAACAACCGATCTCGAAACAACTATTTGTGAATCACACAATTTTTTGTCTCGTGCGAGGTTCGAAACCACAACACTCAGCGCAGTGGCGATCACTTAAACCACTACGCCACCCGTGCAGTAATTAATGGATGGCTAACCGACTCTAAACTCCGTTTGATCCCTGCCGCTTTATACAGAAATAGAACATTTTATTTAATCCAATACGCTAAATGTCACCACTGAATTTAGAAGCCAGTTTATTTTTAGTACGAACTTTGCAGACGTTTTTAAAATGTTTGATGTATTTTTTAGTCTGTTGTAAAAAAATTAACTTTACCACCAAAATCAATATTAATTTTAATATCATAAATCATTGCTATTGACAATAAATCTGTGTTTATCATATACCTACTACTTATTTATAAATTGCTGAAATTTGACACGACTGAATGTATATTCTCGAAGAGGTAGGCAGATGAACTTAACACCCAAAAATATGCCAGGTATTAAAATGAAACAACTTTATATGGATTTTATCGTGTTGTTATATAAAAAAGTGTTATCTTATCTTATGTGGGGGCCAGTTAGTGCAGACCGGCGACACTTCGACCCAGTCGGATCTTTTGTGTCGACACTCTCCCAATAACGACTGCCATAGATGATCATGGCAGCCGGGATCAACAGCTTAACGTGCTTTCCGAGGCACGGAGCAGGCGATAATTATTGTCAATCAATACGCACATCATTTCGAAAAGTCATATAAGTTCCGAAAGTCAGAGGTGCGCGACGTGTGTTCGAACCCGAGACCCTCTGCATTGCAGTCTGTTGGTCTCCCCACTGAGCTATCGCTGCTCTAAAAAACGTGTTAAATAAAGTATATTATTTGTTATGAATAGCATTCGCGTAGACGTAAGACATTATTACGCCAGATATGTTCTTGGTAACAGGGAGTACATTTTGCTATTAACAATCCTAATAACCCGGGATTAGAAACCAGTATCTCATGGTGGCATGTAACATGAGCGCAAATTTATGGCAGAGGCAAAACCAGGCGGTTTCTGATATATAATGCCTCATTATAAGATTTGTTTTGGTCGTACGGCCTTAACATTATACGATAGATGGCGCAAACCCTAGAGAATCCTTATAGGATTATGGGTTTATAGATTAGGACGCCAAGTATCGTATAATGTAACGTGACGCAGTGAAAGCCTCTGCTAAAACAATTCGCAAGGTTAACCAACGTTACCATCATAGACAGATGATCATTATACAACAGTTCACATTAGTTCAGTCTACCGTAGGTATCTCTGTGAGCCACTCTTTATGTAGCTCGTAGATATACATACATATACCTACCTACCTTACGATCTAAAATTTTATTGTTCATAGATTAAGCCTAATTTTTAGGTCTCGGCGTTACAACTTGAGCTTAGTGTCGCTACCACTGATAACCAAACCTATTGTAATTTTTTATACAAAAATAAATTATTCTTATTCTTATCTAATCTTCGCAAGTTTAGATCGAAGTAGGTCTGTAGACGAACTGGAACTCGGTTAAATATAATAAGACTAAAAGGTCAACACCAATAGGATTGGATGAAGTAGTAAGATGATCAGATAATCTCTGAATCGCCTTTAAAGAGTAAAGCGAGAATCACAATGCTTTTTCCTTATTTTTCTGTCTTTGGCGCCACTTCCAATTTTCTGTAGTAAGTAATTACATGTCTTTTTGTTACATATGAGGCATGTGATGAAAGTGAACGAAGTCAGAGAAGTGTGTCAGGATCGTAGCAAATGGAAATCCGTAGTCTCTGCCGACCCCTCTGGGAAACAGGCGTGAATCTATGTATGTATGTATGTATGTATAAACTCATCTCAGCAATTCTTGAATAAAAACCCATCTCAGCAATTCTAGTAAAGAGTGGAAGAGCTAGCTGATGCGAATTATTTGATGACGCTACCAACGAGCTGCATCGACCGAGGAAGTACGAACCTCCTACGGGTGGCCGGCATAAGAGTAGTGACGTCCTTTTCGCTCGGCAAGAAAGAATTCTGGAGCCTTATATACCTCTTCCGTTATTATTTTTTCATAACGTCTTTGATATCTGTTTTCTAGAGTCCGTAATGTTCCGGTATAGTATAAGTATATGTGTACTTCCCACTGGAAGATCGTTTAATCGTTTACTGTGGTAATTATAAGTAGTAAGAAAAATAAAAGTAATTCAGCATGCATATTTTTGTGGATAAAATTCTTGACTAAACCTACCAGTATGACTTACTATATCTTCTCCTCTAAAATATCAAGATTAATTCAATGTTTGCCACAGGTGAATCCATAAATTTCGACTTATCTTCTATGTCACATTGTATAACTTTATCTATAATCGAAGGTGAATGACTGTTTGTTTGTAACGTATACTTTCCTTTACCATTCATCCGATTACAGTAAAGTTTGGATAAGTTGTTTGCGCGACCGCAAACAAACGCAACTAAAAAGGAATCAAGGAGGCAGTGTTACGCTTGGCAGGCAGATAGTATGTAAATCGAAGTATTGTTTCTTTATATATTATGCATTCTTTATGTCAGGAACGAGTTCCTATAGAAAATGGCCTAAAATATACGTATATGGACTCACACCTAGAATATCTCTGATCGTGTTAGAGTACGTTTGCCTAAATTTTCCCCTTTCTGAGTTTTATTCTCGTCCTATCATATTTACTATATACTGTCTTTATATAAAATATAATATGAAAATAAACAATAACGTAGATGATGGCGAGACCGCTTGCGGTCGCTAATGTCTTCTAAATTATGTTATTTCTTTATATTTTCCGGTATCGTCTAATACAGAAGAAAGCTTTTCCTTGCCTTTCCCGCGATACTTCACGTTTCATATTTAGCTGCGTACTCAAATACGTGTAATGGACGACCCTCGAACGTAAGATGCGTCGGTTTATCGTAACGGCCCTGGCTTTTGGTCTGATTTATTGTGTTTACACTTGCACCTTATATCGGTTTCTATTACGGTCATTCCCTGAAGGCTTTCCAAGAGTCTTTGAAAGTGGTTGCCGTTATAGGCACCTTCAATATGATTTTTAGAATTTACTTGCTGTATTACGAGATGGGATGCAGACTAAGTTACAGTAGCGATATAGAGTCTGAAAATGAGTTCAGGAAAAGTTAATACGAGGCTCGCTCGTTACTTCGTTGGACTTGAACATAGCTTGTAAAAAGTGGTGGTAATACGCGTTTGTATAACTTCTTGGGGATATAAGATGTGAGTCTATGTTCTATTTGCAAATATTTAAAATTATACTGAATGCCGCACCTAATGTGTTGAATAGACTATTTCTTTACTTGTTTTACAATGTTTAAAATCTATTTTGGCATCTAGTATATTTTGACATGCAAATAAATAATTAGTGATTAATAATTAATTCAATATTATGTGAAGAACAATAAAATAAATAGGAATCAAATTTGAAGAAATAGCTATAGAAGTCAAAGTAACAAACAGTGTAAATAGATTTGGAGGCTATACGTCAGGACATTTCATCGGTCTTGCGTCGAACTAAAGTGCCCAGACCGAATCTTCCCAAAGATGAATTCGTCGCACTGAAAAACTTGCGGGCTAGGCCAGATATTACAGTACTCCGTGCAGATAAAGGAAATGCTACGGTCATAATGGATACGTCAGATTATAAAGATAAATTTGAAAATTTACTTTCGGATGAAACAACATACAAACAGGTTAAGACAGACCCTACAAACAAAATATTGAACGAAACCAAAGACATCATACATAAATACTCCGAAAAACTAGATCTAGACGTTAAACAATTAATACCAGCTTGCGTAAAACCTCCAAAGCTGTATGGGTTACCAAAAATACACAAGGAAAACGCTCCCCTACGTCCTATTGTGAGTCAGATCGACACAGGATTTATAAGAGGTTTGTAGATGATACTTTTACAATATTACCAACAGATAGTGTAAGTGTATTCCTAGAACATCTTAATTCCATTAATAACAACATACAATTTACTATGGAATTAGAGGCAAATAATTAATTAGCTTTCTTAGATGTACTTGTCATCAGGAATCCTGATCATACTTTGAGCCACACTGTGTATAAAAAAGACCCCTACAAATAGGTACTTAAACGGTGAATCTCACCACCATCCTAAACAGTTAGCTACCGTGGGAATGTCTTTGTTTCAGAGAGCCCACGGAATCTGTGATAAGAAACACCTGGACGCCGAGCTTCAACATGTCAAGCAAGTACTGCAAGACAACAAGCTCCAACAGCCGCGCCACTGTCACAGATCCCGAGAAAAGCCAGCCACAGTCGAGCGCCAGCCTGCTATACTACCTTATGTAATGGGTGTCACTGACAAGATTGGCTACATCTTGAAGCGAGCTTCAATCAACACATACTTCAAGCCGCCAACGAAGATAAGTCAATTTTTACCATCCGTCAAGTGCCAACTACCTTTACAAGATGCAGGGGTCTATAAAATAGATTGTGACTGCGGACTCTCATACATTGGTCAAACCAAGAGAAGCATAGGCACCCGCATAAAAGAACACATAGCTGATGTAAAACACCAACGCTCGTTGAAGTCTGCTGTGTGTGAACATGTGCAACAGGGTTGCAACCACTACCTGAGATTTGACAAACCACAGATGCTCGCTAAAGAACACTGATTCCTACCAAGGATGCTTCGCGAGGCTATTGAAATCAAGAAACATCCTAATTTCAATAGAGAAGATGGTGGGAATGTACCACCAGCTTGGGATCCAGTATTTCAACTAGTCAAACCCAAGAAGAAGCAAACCACAGCTAGACTTCATGATACTTTGAGTTCATTCTGCGTAAATAGAAACACCCATGATTAAATTAGGTTCGGGTACTTTGAAATAACTACACTGGAACATTGAGACAACTACCATCTTAGTCTCCCCGTGACCATGGCTGCTGAAAAGCAACCGAAACGTCGGGGAAAGTGTAAAAATAAATAAAATTGTATAATAGTATAGTAATAGTATAAATAGTTTTAATAGTTTCAATAATTTAATTAGCTTAAAAATTTGTAAAGTTTAATAGTGATTATATTAGTGTAACAGTTTTTCAAAATGTTGTAATAGTGTCAAATAAACAACGCGATAAAATCCGTATATAGTAGTTTAATTTCAATGAATAACATTCGCGTAAACAGTAGACAATATAGTGTAAATAATTTGGATTTAATGTATAATTAATAAAAAGTTATCAAATTAATATATTATTATGGTTAATACTGGGTCCTTCTGAATTATTATTTTGTCGTAAAAAAATATAACGTCGCTCTACGGATTATAAAGCTATATTAACCTTACGACAAAAGTAAAGACAAAAATTAGAAAATTACCTAATTTTAATTATGAGCGTAATTATTTATTTAACAAACTTTGTTTCTCCGTAGTGTAAAGGTACGGCGCCCCAGGGCTACTCGTCTTTTTATGTGACAAACTGATTAATAAAAGAAAATAAGTTTTACTTTGTTTTAATTGGGTAAAGGAATAAAAAAATGAGGACGTTTTCTGTCATTTGAAGAACTTGCCATGATCTAAAACATAAGCGTCTATCCTTGTGTTGCAATCGTTGTTATTGCGGTAGGTTTAGCTGAATGTATATGACATATTTTGGTGCTCTCCCAATATTAAGGCCTTGACGCATTAGTAGCAAAGTAACACTTCGATCATAGCGCCACTCCTAACAGTCAAATTATACAGTACTAGCTCAACCCGACCACGCTTTACTCAGGCTCTGTTTGATATTTTCGATTACTTATTCCCATAAGAACTTCGTTATAACAAGTATATAAAAACACTTTTATATAGAAATGCAACGTCGTATAAAAATTTCAAGTCAATCAATCGACTACTTTATGAGATCTGCGGGCACAAACATAAAAGCTAAATTTTTAGAATAAAATATAGATTTTTTTCAAAGAGTACACAACCATCAAAACAAATTTAGATCTACTAGACGGAACTGAAACAAGCCATAGATACTCGTATAAGAATAACATCCATTACTGCTAACTCAAAACTGTAAGTCAACGAACTAATAATGAAGAAATGAAATCTATTCACAAACTTATCTAATTAGACCAGACTGGTACTACTATTCTAAGGCTGGTTTGTTTAAGATTTAACTAGTAATGGGTGGGCAAACAAGGGCGGGTACAGTTATATTCAATAGGTTGAGGTATAAAGGCTTTCGGTTCTAAATCTCGCGACGTGATAAGCCTTACAATGGTGGTGACGCCACCCTGTCTGCCTTTGAGCTAGGCTTCACAGCTTGCAAGATAATTGACTTTAGTGTACACGGACGTATGTAACGTTTAATCTCTAAAGCTGAAGATTTTCTGTGTGAACGGAGTGCGATGTGTTTTCAATGAAATGGAATTTGAATTTGTATGTATTCTACGAGATAATGCAGTTTCGTCGGCCCCATAGCGTAAGCTTGTAGGCGATTGTGATATCCTTGGTTTGAATTTCGGGTCTGGAAAGGTGTTGTTAACATTATTGTTGCCAAAATTATAGTCCAACTCCCAAACACGAGATGTAATCCAAAAATAAAATTCAGGCAAATACAAAAAAGAATCTGTTGGAAATCCCTGACTGCTTCAATAGTGCAGTGTTAATGAATGTGATTGCTGTGCACGTGTTCTCGAGTTCGATACCCAGAAAAATTATAAAGATTTACTGTTCAGGAATCCTTTTGGCTTCACCCTTGGCTGGCCCCTTATTACGTCTTACACTTTCAAATTATAACTGTCGAAATTTCGGAGTAATATAACTTTGCCTACCTCCTTGGAGATATATATGAAGCTATATTTGATGTTTGTAAACCCCACTCTAACTAGCAGAAGTAGCTATTATCATCATCATCATCAGGCTATAACAGTCCACTGCTGGAGATAGCCCTCCCCCAAAGAGCGAAGTAAGTAGTATTATATTATAGTAGAAGTAGCTATTATAATACACAGAAAATACTAAACTGAATAAGAATATAATTAGAGTACATATCAATAACGTGCGCAAAGAAAATTAATTCAAGTCTTGTCGTACCATATAGAGCCAACCGAGGCGAAGCTTTCAAAGGGCCAGATTAAAGTGCTCAAAGGTGTTGTGAAAAGGCGCCGCACCTCGGCTTGTACGCAAGAAAACAATTTTCTCTAAGCACCACACAAGTTTGTCAACTAAAATTATATTACAAGTTTGGCTTACAAGATGTGCTGTCGAAACTTCGTGTAACCACGTTATACGTACAAATAAAATGCAAGTAAGTGTATAACGTAGTGGAATGTCAGACTATTTTCCTTTACCCAATCTGCTGGGTTTTTTCCTTATGGGTTGAGACAAGTGGTCAACATTAGGTGTGTCGTAGGACACCAATCATAAGTGACAGTAAGTGTCGTAGGACACCAATCATAAGTGACAGTAATGTGTTGGATTGTTGACTCAGAAATGACGCATTTCTTGCCTAGCAAAGGAAAGTCGTATTTCCTTGTATATTTGTTTCCTTGTAGCAAACATATCAGATATACATAGTTTCACGCCTATGTCCCCTCTGGGAAACAGGCGTGAATCTACGTATGTATGTATGTATGTCCCCGATAGGGTTGGCAAAAGTGTATTAACATAAATCTAAAGATATAATTATAGGTTTTGCGTTACTGCGAATTCAATTTTTTCGTTCTAAAATTTATTGAATAATGATATATGAATATTATCAATTCTCACAATTCTTCAAAACTAACTTATACCTAAAATATTATATTACAGATATAATAATGAAAAGGAAAACCAATACTAAAACACTCCTACAGGCGTCATAGAATTCCTCTGCATCACAGTCGACTGGTAGTGTGCTCAGAAGACTGGCAGCATTGCCACGTTAAATAGCAATTACGTATAATATATATGTTTAAAGTAGTAAATCTTTAATAAAACCAGAATATGTACTAAAATTTCTTAACAATAAAATCCGATGACACATTACCTACACGGCATTTAAACCAGAGACCTCATGCATATCAGTCGCTTTCAAAACCGCTGCTCTACTGAAGCTTTGATATTCTGATATTTCTATTTATAGCTAACGTGAATGTAATACATTAGCAGTATCGGGACAAATGTAATGACGCATCGAGTTCTTTGGAATCGGTAATGATATGTTTAATGTGGCTCGATTAATCATATTATTTGTTGGATAACATACAAAGGGTTGTTTAGCAACCGTTTAAGTAAGCCGTTATTGCGAGTCTCAGGTGCGACGGGCTCTATGGGATAATGTATTCCTTGCTCCGACACCCCAGGCCGGGACTTCTCGCAATTTCCCGAGGAAAACTCATCGTATTCCTATTCTATACCAATATCTATGAATGATGGATATTTTATACAAATCCTTTCCGAACGTGTCTATTGTTTTCCCCTTCAGTTTTAATGTTATTTTCAGTTTGTAGGCGATTCTGTGGAATTGATATCCTATGTGGTAACATATAGATAGACGCTCAGGAAATAAATAACCTATAAAGTAGCAGCGGCACACCAGCGGCTAGACACAATAAGTTTTTAATTACGTTTGGCATTTTAAAACTTGACAGGTTAAGTTGGGCTTTGCGGACCAAATTTTGATCACGGCGGTACTTTTGTAGTATAAGATGGCAATTCAACAAGATTAACATATCAGATAGAAGTTTCTGGGAAAACATACGATTACGTTTGACTTAAAAAATAATGTGAATTGCACCATGTATCCTTTGCAATATTTAAAAGTAAGTTTTCTCAAAAAAGTCCTTAAATACACCGTCTATTAAAAACGATTTTCTCAAGAGCCAGCTTCCGTTTAGCATATTAATCACTTTTATATTCCGAGGTGAAGCCGCCAAAAGTTTTAACAATACTGTAGCCATTAGCCATATATCAACGTCGGACGAGGAGTCTGATTTGGACGCCAGCAAATTGGGATTAATAACGGTCTAAGAAGAAATTCTCCCACATTTCTTTTACTGATTAGGTGGCAAGACAAATCGGCTAGTGCGAAAACAAGGCACTTTCTTCTTGTGTTTGTAAAGACCATCCTTTCTGTCCTCGTCGTGTCGTAAATACTTAAATGATTTGTTGGAAATAATTAGTCTGGAAACCAATTTTAGTGTCATTAGTTTTAGTCGACTACGCTCATTATTCATAAACTTGTTGAATGATCGTGTTGAAGAGTAACCCGTACTGGATTGTTGATCTTTGAGGAATTATCTTGTCACGTTGAAACTAGAAAATATGTTATCTTATCAGTAATTAATTAGATAGGTTTATATAGTAGTTCGTTTGTTAGAATGATACGACGATATTATCGTGGCAAGTAATACTTTGTTGCTTGCTATTAAAAGTCCAATCAGTACTGGAGATCTGTGTAACTTTGTTGCCGTTTTAATATTACATTGAAATTCAAATGGAAGAAGGCAAAATGTAAGCTCGAGAGCTAAAGGATGAATGCCCGGGGATGTTGGCGATCTAGAATGAGAGCGAAATGTTTCAGACTTTATAATGCAAATCGTCTAATAGAGAGAAGTGTTACATTTATATTTTAATACGAATATTTCGAACCCGAATAGATTGATACACAAAGACATCATAGGTTCTATGTGTTGGTCTACTTACTAAATACGCTAAGATATCAAACGTTCTATGGTCGAGAAATTAAACGAATTAATACGCTATAGCGTTTCAATATATTGAAAGCCTTATGAAAAAGGAGTCAAATCAATTAATTAGAATAAATTGTTATAGGTACTGTAGAAATTGCATAAAATTGGCAGAAATATGCATTTTTCGAAAGAGAGATAGATATAACGAACGCGAGTGCCGTCAGAATCCATTACTCATCCAACTTGCAATATATCGATTACCACAGATATTTTTATCATCTTTATAACAGTGATCTCAATTCCCCCTTCAACCATTCGTGACCAAGTTATCACATCGTACAAAATTAAGTACAATTACTGAATGTAGGAACACAATGCGTGGGTAATTTATTAGAATTATCGTTGGTTTTGGGCAGCACGCTATCGGCCACCCCTTCCTCCAGCCTTGACCCGAACTGGCCCGAAGTTATTCCGAGTATTTCGGAACGAGTGACGTCAGCGGCCAGGCCCTGAGAATATGTCACTGCGAACACTGCAGTACTAAGTGAGAATTTATTGTAATTATAGCTGCAGCATTAAACTAGATTATGTGGAATTATCGCTTGTATCGTTGAAGGAAAACACCGTGAGGAAATCTGCATATCTGAATGTTCTCCACAATGTTCTCGAAGCACTGAAACAGCGTGGTGGACTATGGTATAACCCTTCTCACATTGAGAAGAGGCCCATTCCTAGCCATGGAAGAGTTCATATAGTGCTGTTATATATGTATACTAGCTTCTGCCCGCGACTTCGTGCGCGTGGAATAGTTACTTTGAGCTAACGCTAACTTTAACCCGCGACTTCGTTATCATTATTTTACTGCGATGTTATTTTAAAACTGCGATATCTCCTAAGGTATTCATTGAAATCGAATGATGTAAAGGGCAATTTTGTTTTAAATTAAATACTTGTGATGAATAACGTATTTATTTGGATAAGGATTAATATCATGTTTATAAAAACACTTTCGCAAATAATGCATTATTTTAGAACAAATTTGGTTAGCATAAAAAAGGTTATAGTGAGCCAACCTTAAAAGATAGACATATGTTGACGCGGACTTTTTTTTAAACTTTTAAAGGGGAACAATTCTGTCATACATGATTTTTACGAAACTTTAACTGTTTACGCAGCGCATGCAGCGGAAGCTCTCAAAAGGTAAAAAAACCCTCCGATTTTGAAACATACTTCATTGGTGCTCCGCTCCTATTGATCTTAGCGTGATGATATATATAGCCTATAGCCTTTCTCGATAAATGGGCTATCTAACACTGAAAGAATTTTTCAAATCGGACCAGTAGTTCTTGAGATTGGCGCGTTCAAACAAACAAACTCTTCAGCTTTATAATATTAAGTATAGATATGTGGAATTAGGTTTAGAGTATACTGCACGAAAATTGGACGGTCACTAATACTTCACACAATCTTCACATATTACATAACCGTAGCGATTTTTATATAGTAAATTTTCTTTTTTCTTGTTACAGATTAGGTATATATTGTTCGAATTTGCGCATGTAAGTGCTCACTCTGACATTTTTCATCATTGATCTAAACTGGGTTAACGTAATAAAATGAACGCCTTCATGGATTTCGCGTCTTTCTTCGAACAAAGCAATGTTATTGCATAAGCGTTTTGTGTTATTGAACCGATTAGGACTCAGTTTGGCAAAAATGATACGTTCGTATGCTGGTTAAACTTGTGCCCGATTTTTCAAACCGTCTGCAGGAGTACCTTTTCCTATGCGTCTTCTCAGGTCTGAAGATATTCGGTTCTGGAAGCAAGCTGATAAATGTTTTAATTTGCATCTTCTCCCAAAATGAGATTAGAGAGCTAAATAGGGTAAGACCATAAAATACAAAATGCATATTCGAGAATTCTGCTGAGAGTTCTCGGGCAAGTAAGTTTCTTCAGTTGTGACGTCACACGAAGGTGCCAAAACGTCATGCGAGAACGTCGCAAAATAACAGCGCAGTGGTTTGCATTTATGTGTCGCTGCGGCAATAAGCTGGGACAGAAACTCATTTCTTTTTGCACATGTGTGTAGGAAAACCCCGCTTCTTTATTTCTTGGTTTCTATTGTTAATTTTATTTCTCATATGTGGAAATGCTTCATCAGAAATGATCTTTTTAATACTTTTATTTTATTAAAAGATCTTATCTTATCTTATGTGGGGGCCAGTCAGTGCAGACCGGCGACATTTCGACCCAGTGGGATCTTTTGTGTCGACACTCTCCCAGTAACGACTGCCATAGATGTTCATGGCAGCCGGGACCAACGGCTTAACGTGCTTTCCGAGGCACGGAGCAGGCGATAATTGTCAATCAATACGCACATAACTTCGAAAAGTCATATAACTTCCGAAAGTCAGAGGTGCGCGACGGGGGTTCGAATCCGAGACCCTCTGCATTGCAGTCTGTTGGTCTCCCCACTGAGCTATCGCTGCTTATTAAAAGATAGAGAGGAAGGGAATTTTAGACAGTTATAAATGTAGTTAACATCTTGGTCAATGGTTGCAGTGTTTTAAGTTGTCGCCCTGCCACTGATACTGCCAAATAGTTATTCAAAGTCCGAGTGATCTTTATGTCCGTTGTTTGAATGTTTGTAAAATTGCGGGCCCGACACAGGAATACTCCTAATGCGCGAATTGACAGTTTTAATAAATAAAAATCGTTCAAAACATTGGTCAGTGCAAACAATAGATTTTCGATTGTTTATGCTTAAAGGTCTTCGCCTATTTTATAGATTAAAACTTAAAATAACATAAAACAGCACAAATCCGATGAATACCCGAAAGGTTAAGTTGAGATGTACGTACATCCCACGTAAAACATAAAAGTACAGAAACAACGCAGTAAAATGTTCGCTTAATGATGAAGCTTACAAAGTATATGTCTCGAAAACTTCATACGAAGGACCCCTCGTGTAGAAGGATACAATCTGTTCCCTTTCCGCTAAACGGAACTATTGTCAGTTGCTTCGGCGTTACTACGTCCTTGTTACGTCACAGTTCTGTAGCGCTATCTTTGTCTATCGAAGGAGCTGTAGCTCCTTTTTTGTGATAAAAATAAACAGTCAAGTGCTTATGTCATGTTCACACTGAAACTTTTTACCGCCATATTTTTAATCTTATCGCCGCAGAAAGTAACGAGATGCTATGATCGATGTGCCTCGTACCACAGCCATTAAGTATTTTTTATCTCGCTCTTATCTCGACTTACGCTCCTGATTGAGCCCTATCTAGATTCCGAAGAGCATAAAATTTAAGTGAAATCTGCCGGTTGAGTAACCACCATATTTTAAGTTGGAATCGTTTTGAGATTTGGTGCGAAGATATAAAAGTTGAATTAAGGAAGAGTCTTAAAAAAAAAGATGTTCGTCTTCCTGTGATGTCATTGGTGTAAAATTTATATGCAAGTAAAGTAATGGGATTTTAGAACTGCTTTATACTGTGGTTGATTGGTTTTGAGAATACCTTTTAAATTATGCTACAGCAGCTTAATTGAGACTGTATTCTTAGAAGCCGACCTAGGCCTAAGGTCTAAGTTTGGCAAAGAGTTACTACGGAGAGTAAGACCACAGATAGTCAGACGACGCCATTGCTTCGTTAAGTAGGGTTGTCAGATTCCTAAACTATGCCACCTTCTCATAGCTTGGCAAGGGCCAAGCTATGAGAAGCTATGCTTGGAGCACGAGGCTGGAGTGAGGAAGTGCCCTTTACGCTGCATCCTGGCAACATAGCGACTCCGTTTATGAGGGGTCTGCAATGCATGAGTGACTACCCCAGTATTCCACGTGTAGTATAAGAACAAAAAACAATATTAGTATCAGCGGAATATAAAAAAAGACGAAAGAGAGTGTAGAAATAAGTATATATAACGCAGACCACCAATTTATACTAAAATTAGAAATGCTAAAGTAGTAATTGGTAATGTAACAATAACTATGAGTTTATTAATATACATATACAATCTTTATATATAAAACTCTTCCGTTACTGAGTGACCGACAGACAATGCACAGCCGAAACTACTGAACGCAAGAAGCTGAAATTTGGCATGTATGTTCCTTGGGTACTGTATGGGTGCACTAAGAAGGGATTTCCCGAAATTCCCACGGGATTGGGAAGAAATAGATAAATAAAAAAACATGTGCAGGCGTAGATGCGGGCATCCTCTAGTATATTTATATAATTCATTATAACTCTAATTAATCTCATATATATTTACAAACGTATTAACAAAGATAAAGTACTTAATTATAAAAATACTGATAATTATAATACTAAATATTTACAAAAATGCTTTAGGCGTCATAGAATTCGTCAGTAAAGTAAAAGTACTAATGAAACCTTTGTCTGTTTGTTACGTTTCCATACACTCAATCAAATTCAAAAATAAGCGAGAGAATTGGTAAAATAATAAAAAGGTATGGCATATCCGTGAGATTGTTCTAGTTAGTGGACCATTGATCGATATGTTTTTGTTCGTATTGTGGTCTCTCGTGTATAATTCATTATTCCCCATTTATTTCGAGCTTGTTGTGATCTATTCAGTTATCGAGAACCTTTTGTGAGCGTTTCATCCGTGGCGGCGCGCTGTGTTTCATGTCATTAGGTTTTTGTTGCATATGCGCTATGAATAATGTGTTAGAAAACAATAACAATGTACCTATTTGCGACATTTAAAAAAAGGGAGTTGCAGGTGAAAACATCGGTAAACATTTCCTCACTACATGAAATATGTCCTAGTGGAAGGTTAAAATATCCTAATAATTTAGAAAGATGATTATGCATAAAGAATGTGATGTGAAAAAATTACCACCAATCTGCCCTAGCTTACGAATAAACATACATCTTTATCATTCTCTATTACTAGTAGGTTATGAAAACCTTGTACCTCTTCTTAAGTATATTGTGCACACCGAAGTGTGTGAGTTTCGGCATAGTTTGACATTTATATAATAATAATAATATATTCTATCACATACACACAACACCATCTAGCCCAAACTAAGCAGAGCTTGTACTATTGGTACCTACTAGATAATGGATAAACATACATAGTATACTTAATTTGTTTTTTTAATACATAGGTAAGTACATATTATACATAGAAACACCCAGATCAAGATAAACATCCATGTCAATGCACACAAATGTTTGACTTGTGCAGGAATCGAAACTGCGATATAAAGAAAGAGAGGACAAAATTAAAAATAACGGCTGTATCTCTGTTAAACATTTTAAAAATTACGATCTTTTTGCGGCCGGTTGGTAGTTTTCTTTTTGATAATGATTCTTCATAGCCAAATTGATAAATCTATTTTAATATACGGTCTGTTTTAAATCAATTTACATTTACCTACTAGGATTAATATAACGACTTACGAGCATGAACTTAATGTGACTCATGGTTTTGCCCATTCCTTGCCCTCTCCTAGATAAGAAAAATAAGACATGGTTGAGTTGCATAGACCTATCTAAAAAAAAAACATAATTGTAAACTCTTTCTCCTTCAATTATCTTACGTAATAAAGAACAGCCCTTACAACAAATCACACAGTTACAACAAGAATATCTTATTTATTTGAAGCGGATAAATGTTTCAACTAATTAGCAGTTAGCATTGTTGGCAGTGTAGATTATGAGGTACCAAGTGTAGCAACTCATCTAATGAGTTTGTACAGCGAGCAAACAGTGCGCAACCAACTTTGATTCTACTTCTGAGAAGGAAAGGATTATGCACACTACCACTAATCATTGTCTTGCTTTAAACGTTTTAATCAGAAGTGGATTTACGTCTAAAGTATAATAAGTTAGGTTCAAATGAACAAATGGACGTAAATAAGCAAAAAGGATCCAACCCACAACATGACTGAAAATGAGTTAAGTATAGCAAAAACAATCCAAGTAAAATACAAATATTTTGACATTAAAATGACACTGGTTACCAAGCCACATGTATGGCGAACCCCTATTTTAGTTTCGTAAAAACGATCCATTCTCCTTGGATCATATTGTAAAACAGTCAGTCTAAGAAACTGACACAAAACTAAAATGTAAAAAAAAAATCCAAAGCATGTGGATCCTTTTAGATTATAATATTTACTTCAAATCTATGCAAAAGATAAATCACTAAAAAGATTCAGAAAGCATGAATATTTTTTGTTAAACTAAATTTTTACTTAAAAAATGCACTGGTTAAATCACAAAAACGATTCAGAACATTTGGATCTTTTTTGTTAAACTAAATTTTCACTTAAAAATGCACTGTTTAAATCACAAAAACGATTCAGTACGCTTGGATATTTTTCGCTAAACACATTTCTGTGTTTCTGTAGGTATTGATGAATACAACGAAAGGGATCCATACACATCGCAGTCATTAATATACCTATATTTTATCAACGGCCACTGTTATGTTTGGATTGAAGGCGAAGCTGGTAGAGGCGCCCAAGAAGTGGGATCGTGTTTGATTAAATATATAAAAACAAAACTTAATCCAAAAGTCCAAAATTTGGTTTTGTGGAGTGACTGCTGTGGGGGCCAAAACCGTAACATTAAAATCGTACTCATGTTAAAGGCAATATTAAGTTCACACCAAACATTAAAAACGATCACACTCAAGTATCTTGAATCGGGTCACACATTTTTGCCCAATGATACCGATTTTTCTAAAATAGAGGCACAGTTAAAATACCACGAAAGAATTTACACAGCTGACGAATATATCGCAGTAATAAAAAAAGTAAGAAGAAAAATCCTCTTCAAGTGCAGAGAATGGAAAAGAAAGACATTTTTAGTACAAAAAAAAATTGAGAAAAATTATAATAAAAAAGTTACTCGGAAAGTCTTCTTGGATAACACCAAAGCTAACTGGCTACAAAAAAAGAAGTATAATTGAAAAAAGAAGGAAAGTACGTTATATTTATGAAAACTCAAAACGAAGACCAGTTTCAAGAATTGAATATAGAGAAAAAGATAAAAGGAAAATCTATGGAGGTATCAGAAAACGATTTCACATTACTATGGCCAAATGGGAAAGAAATACCTCAAGCAAAATTAGACGATTTGGAGTCAATCTTTGACTATATACCTAAAGACTGCCTGGATTTCTATAAATTTTTAAGGGGAAATCCGAGTCTTTATGACGATATGGACGGGTTTGGCGGTGAACCGGAATTCGCACAGGAAGAAGAGTAAATTGGATTGATGTTTTATATAAAAAGTAAACAAAATTTTAGAAAGCTAGTTGTTTTATTAACGAAATGAACAATTTTTAACGATTTAAGTGGCAATTAGCTACTTTGAATCGTTTTTGCGAAATGAAAATGAGCTTAAAATCATTGAAACTAGCTTTTATCAAAAAGGATCCTAACACACATTTAGCTGGATATCTCAAGAAATAAATCTAAACTCAATAAAATTTGTTTGTATGAATAAAATATACATTGACACACACATATTTTCTTAAGAAACAATAAACGCTAGCAAGTCTATTAATGAGCAAACACAGGTTAAACTTCAATTTTCAATATCTCAAATGTAACATTTTGTGGGATGGATCCTTTTTGGTTATCTACGTCCAAATAAGAAGTCTAGATTCTCGTGGATAAGACTTGTGATTAGACTAGTATGAAGTTAAAATATACAAAGGTGACATTCGTCATAAAAACAATTGCAAACAAAAAAAACAACGGGTTGCACTCCGTGAGTGGCGGCAGAAGTGAAAACTTGAATATTAACGTTGTGCATTTTTGATATTTTGGAATGGTTAGGGATTAATTTTGCACGAATTGCTTTAATTATTATCAGTATAAAAGTACTATCATTTATGTGGTAAAATACAATATTCATTTATTGCGCTATCGTACACAAACATGACAATTCTCCCTCCGTCTTACGAATTTTCGATCAGGTCACATGTCCTGACGCCAGTTTGACAATTCTCCCTCCGTCTTACGAATTTTCGAGCAGGTCACGTGTCCTGACGCGAGTTTAACATTTTTACCCATCACAAAAAAGTGTACAACGCCGCTAAAGAAGTTTGCACTTCAAAAATCATCTTCTATGATTACTAAGACCGTTGTGCGTTGATGTCATTCGTTTGATTTCTGGGTCGGGCAATGTGTTGTCCTCTAAACAAATTCTCAGTACCAGCATGCAGTTTGGAACTGCCTGGTAAGCGACAATAGGCTCGCCCTTTTTCCATTACTCTATTTCGCAATTCCTCTTTGAGAACGGACGTAATTCTATTTTGTAACTATTGATTTTTGCTAAATACGATCTTGCTGTATCTCTCTTGAATAATAAATTTACTTTTACATTCTTCATGCACGTTCATATCTTTGAATCTGGCCTTTCTCCATAGTGTTCCCGATCGATCTGGTCAGAGAACAAACAGTATGAGGATTATGGGTAAAACTGCGGGCGCAAGGTGATCTTTTTGAGCGATCCATGTACTTACATGTAATATTATTTTTTTTTTATTTTTTTTATTTTTATTTATTTAGTTCACCAACAACTGTATACACAATTACTTACACTTAATACAAACTTATAGTAAATAACATTGTGTAACAATTACTTATAGGTAAACACCACATGAATTATTTAAATGTTAACAAAATAAACTTATAATCTAAACACGGTTGCTAATATAACACAAGAATAAGAATAAGAAAACTATGCATGGTAAAAACAAAATATACAAAAATAACAAAAATAGAGTCAGCTTGTTGTAATTTATTATGACAAGGATGATGACAATAATTTCGACTAATTCGATAAAAATAAAAAGATAAAAATATTAAATATCCGCCAAACATTTGAGGATCTTAGATTTTTGATTTGCAACAGAGTCATGGTGTAGGTCAATTTGATCGCTGCAGCCATTTATAACCTTACAAAGTCTGGCATATGGTGAATTAGTGCCTAGAACTGTTCGCCTAAGCGGAGGACATAGTGGAGTGATAGAGGTTCGTGGGAGTCTAGACGGCGCACGGATATTGCACAAAGCTAGCAGTTCGGGACACTGAATACAGTTTTTAAGAATTTTACTCCCAAATAAAGCATCGTTCAGGCGTCATCGTTTGTCAAGAGAGCTTATGGAAAAGTGTTCTAATCTAGCTTTGTATGAAGGAATTTTCGTTGACACTCCCTTGGAAAACGCGCTTTTTATTTGCTTTAGTACATACTAACTAATATTATAGATGCGAATGTTAGCTTATTTGGCATTTAGAAAAACACTGATACCGAGGGGTAGAAATTTATTGACCAAACCTACATTAAAGCGAGCGAAGCTGCGAGCAAAATCTAGTACGATATAACCATTATATTTTGATGCATGGTCACGCTGTTTTAATGAAGAAAAATCTTTGTGAGTTCCGTGTTAGGGTTAAACCTGACATAGCCACGCCTTAGCAATAATAAAAGAAGTTGCGGCATTGTTGAACACGTGTTCCAACAAATCACAAACACCGCTCTTTCACCACATCTCTCTCACGTATGTTACTTCTTAATTTACAATAGCAAGGGCCTGGCATCATTATTTATTTAATCATTTTTAATTCAAACATCTATTAAATTCATTTTCAATGCAAGGAAGTAGTAAAAGGCTAAGGAGTCCGTTGGACAGCCACGCAGAGGTCATGAATTCGATGTTTAAGCACGCACCTTTACCTTTTCTAAGTTATATGCGTATTAATTAGTTAATTTATCCCTCGCTTTAATAGTAAAGAAAAATATTGTGTGAAAATCTGCATGTCTGATAGTTTTCCATAATGTTTTTAAAGATACTGGCATGCACTGGGCTAACATGATGGATTATGGCCTAATCTTTTTCACACTTTGAAGACGCCAGTGCCCAGCAGTGGAACAATTTATATTTATAAATGATTTTAAGGACACTTTGAGGACATAATTATAATGAACTTTAATGGTGTTTGCAATTCTATGAGTATTCAATGAAAAACGAGATACACGGCTGATATTATTACAATTAATAATTATATTCTAAAATATTTTATGACTTTCTGAGTGGCGCGGTGTTCTTGAATGGGACTATAAACTATTACGGTTAACGAATTTTAGGGTGAATGAAATAAAATATGTGTAGTGTATGTGATACACTTTTGCTGCCTGCCTGCTGCTAATTGCCTCCGTGGCGCAGCGGTAGTGAATGCGACTGCTGTGCATAAGGTCTCGGGTGCGAATCCCGGGTCGGGCCAAGAAAAAGTTATTGCGTTTTTCTGTTAAGAAATCTCAATAGCAGCCCGGAGTTAGCAAGTTGGCGGTGTTAGACACCCCCGTGCCTCGGAAAGCACGTAAAGCCGTTGGTCCTTCGCCTGATCTCTCTTCGGTCGTGTCGGATTACCGTCCCATCGGATCATGAGAATTAGGGAACAGAGAGTGCATTTGTGTTTGCGCACACGCTTGTGCACTATAATATCTCCAGCGCAGATGGCCAGTTTCCGTTGAGATTGGCCGCCGTGACCGAAATCGGTCTGAAGGATATTATTATTATTATTAAACTTTTGCTCACCCCTTTATGTATAGGCGTGAGACTATGTATGTATGCATTTTAATTAGTGCTACGTATGCTACTTTAAGACCATGTACCTGTGGGTACAGCGGGACTTTATCACGAAACTACGCCGTCCGATTGTCCTGCCTTTAAAACATATCTATACACTAGCTGACCCGCGCAACTTCGTCTGCAGTGAAGTATAGACATAAGAGAATTTTCTCCGTTTTTGCAACATATTTCATTAATGAAATTTTTCATGAATGATCCTATTGGTCGTAGCGTGATCTTATGCAACCTATACCCTTCTTCGATAAATGGGTTATCAAACACTAAAATATTTTTCAATTCGAACCAGTAGTTTCTGAGATTAGCGCGTTCAATCAAACAAACAAACCCTTCAGCTTTATAATATTAGTATAGATAGGTAACAAAAAGATAATTTAATATTTTAAAGGTATTCTTTTCATACAAGATACATTCTTTTAAAGACTTATTTTATGTTCTATTGTAAAAAACGTTTAATAAGTGCATTAATAAACGTTCTTACAAACACATAACTGAACTATGGAGCCTCGTTATAAAAACATAGCTTAAGCATTTTAATTATTACACTTAATAGTATTTATAGCGATGTTTATCATGGATAAACCACACAAAGTTATTGTTAATTTAACGCATCTCTAATCCTCGTCTTAGCAATATTTCAATTACGCTACCCGCTCACTATAATTCTCCACATTAATTCTGGCCCCGACAGTAAAATGAAATGTTTGAAACGGCTGACTCTGAAAGTGTTACGCTATTTTTATTGCACTGTAAATTTGATTCCATCCAATATTCTTACAAGTATAGGTAGGTACGTAGTAGGATAGCGTAATGGTTTAAATAGTCGGCTTCTTTCTTTCTTTTCGTGTGTGTTTTCAACCTGTTTTCAAAAGTTGTTCAAGCCGCCCGTAGGCTTCTGACATGGCTTAACGACTGCTGTCAATTTGACAACAACCGGGACCGACTTTTTACCTGCCCTCCGAAGCACGGAGACGCTCAGATAAAATACCACTAAGCGGTCACCCATCTATAGACTAACCGCACCCAACATTGCTCGCTAATCGTTTACTGAATAGTGACTGCAACTGGCTATGAGCGCCTCGCTACTGCCACTGCGCCGAATATTATGGGTTTGACCCCACAGGGCAAAAAGTTTTGTGATCCACAAATAGTTGTTGTGAGTATGAGTGTTACAAATCTCCTCCTTCTTCTCCTTAGCCTTTATTATTCCCATGTCACGGGGTCGGCTTTCTAGTCTAACCGGATTTGACTGGATATCAGTTTTTACACGGAGCGACTGCCATCTGACCTCCGCAACCCGAAGGCTAACGATACCCTAAGGCTAGACCAGTGTCAGGATATTAGAAGGCACTGACTTCCCAATAACGACTGCCATAGATGTTCATGGCAGCCGGGTTCGACGGCTTAACGTGCTCTCCGAGGCACGGAGCAGGCGATAATTGTCAATCAATACGCACATAATTTCGAAAAGTCATTGAACTTCCGAAAGTCAGAGGTGCGCGATGTGTGTTCGAACCCGAGACCCTCTGCATTGCAGTCTGTTGTTCTCCCCACTGAGCTATCGCTGCTGCTGAGTATGAGTGTTACAAAATTAAATATTTGTAAGTATGAGTGTTACAAATATTCAAACAATAATAACAATATTCTATCACACAACACCATCTAGCCCAAACTAAGCAGAGCTTGTACTATGGGTACTAGACAATCGATAAACATAGGTACATATATACTTTTTTTGTAAGTTCATACATAATATTATACATAGAAACACCCAGACCAAGACAAAGATCCATGTCCATGCATACAAATGTTTGACTTGTGCGGGAATCGAACCCGCGACCTCAGGAGTGGCAGTCGGTTACACTAGCCACTACGCCATCGAGGCCGCCAATGGACAAGGCACACACACAAGTCCATTGTTTGAATATTTGTAACGTCCCATGCGACACATTTATTCCTAACTTTTCTTTAAAAAGAAAGAGAAGGATAAAATAACTACTAAACAGTTATTAAAAAAAATGCATGTAACACAATAATAATTAAATTGGGGTTGCCAGGTAAAATAACGATACGCGACTAATTCTAAAACAACAGAAATACACCTTCATTATTTTTTTAATTAAGCGAAATTGAACACTGCTTTTGATATTTCAAGCTGCTGATATACACATCATTCTATCATTGATCGTATGAAAAGGTAATAAGGTTCAATTCCAATTGTTATGTAATTTCTTTCCTTGTCCCCACTTCATCGGAACGACCCTTTCTTTTCTTTTCTCTTTCAAAAGAAAACTGCCGCACTAGGAATAATTCTTGTGTCGCTAAAGTCCCTTACAAATATTCAAACAACGGACACAAAGAACACAGACAGATTCGGAACAACCATCTGTGGACCGCACAAATTTTTGTCCCGTGTGGGATTCGAATCCAAAACACTCGGCGCAGTGACAGCAGCGGAGCAACCACTTAAACCATCTTTTAACGCTTTCTTTAAAGAAAATACTCCTTTGCTAAAGAAAGCATGTTCAATGCGCAATGTCAATGCGGTGGTTATGGCCTTGACGTTGGAAAATAGGGTGCAGAAGGCGTGCACAAAGTAGTGAACACGCAGTCGGGACGAATAATCCGCGTTTTGGCTAGACCATAAATTGTACTGGATAGTTTGTATCTGTGACTCCGAATTGCGTCTGTTATTAAACAGAAACACTGCAGATCCCTATGAGAATATTAATTAAATTTCATATCTTAGTAGTATTAAAGTTGCTGTGTGCTTTCTGCGTGTAATATGTTTTCATGTGGTTGGGTTTTCGTTACTCAGCGTACAAAATTCAGGAACAAACAATTTATAATTAATCACATGGCGTAATTTAGTTTCGATTATGATGTTTTGAATACCTATACAAATAGAATCAGCAAATATGATAAAGATGCCAGAATAGAAAGGTAAAATTTGTTTGTTTATATGTAGGAGTAATCTCTAGAAATACTGAACTAATTCTATAATTTTATTATGAGTTCCTAAGGATTTTTAGGCTTAAGTGGGACCGTCTGGTCACGTATGCACTCAGGGAGGTAGGAACAAATTGTGACCAATTGGGTGCCAAAAGACAGTCGACGGCGACGGAGCAGACTTAAATGGGGATGGCGGGATGACTTGGACGTTTTTGAAAGGGGCTGGCAGGGGATATCTTCGAACAGAGTGGTTTGGAAGTCCAAGGGAGCGGCTTTTGCCCAGTAGTGGGATATAACAAAAGCCTATTGAAAGAAAAAATATATTTCCTATTGACTGAGGTATCAGAGCCTGGGAATACACGATTGGCATACATAGGCACGGAGTTTTGCCACGCGACGAACAAGGCACTCAATATTAGAAAATAAAAATTGGTAAATATAAATTATAACATTTCAAGTAACGGATGTGGCAAACGCAGAAAATACACACATGTTTATCCTCTTACTCATATTTAGAATGTAAAGAGGTTATGTAATAAAAACGTATATCCGTCACGCCCGCGCTTCGGAGGGGAATACCAAAAGATACGCACACTTGTAGGTACTTATCGTACACGATCGCAGATCATGGCTTTGATATCAAAGTTAAATATGAGAACGTATTTATAAAGAAAACGGGACTTATGATCTGAGAATAGAATACAGATAATTATAATTATAAGCTTTTCAAAGCCTTGTTTGAACAAAAGTAAGGGTGAGGCCAAATGAGCGTATTTTCAATCGATGAATATTTTCGTTTATATTAAATTCGTTGTCGTGTAACACAAATCTAAAGAAATTCTTAGTAATATTACAAATGCAAATGTGAGTTTAATAGTTATGCTTTAACACATTAACTACTTGACCGATCATCATGAAACGTACACGTTGTCAGGGATACAGAAAAGGACATACCTACTAAATTCAGAAAACTGGTACAAATATACTAACAAGATCTGCATTAACGCGAGCGAATCCGCAGGCAAAATTTAGTTAAATTATACATTTAAATCTCTTTTTAAAAACTGAACTTTTACATGAAACTAAATGCAGCTTCAAATACGTGATGTGATTCACAACTCAAAAATTTCGCTCAATGTGCCTCTCACAGCTCCATTTCTTTGAACTGGATGACCTAGGTGAGTAATTAATTACTCATTGTCTAAGGTATTTGAAATCCAAAGTTTAACAAAATCTGTCAAATGATTTGACAGACTTTGAATGAAAATGAAAATGAACGAAAAACCTAAGAAATTAAACGACGCTTACGTATACGCCATTAAATCGAACAGACAGTGAACATAAGAGCAAGAGCAGTCAAGCGTAAGAAAATTAATATCATTGGCATTTTAGTATTCTAGGGTCGAAACAAACGCTACGCTATTTCCTAAGATTCAGTTGAACGCTAAGAGCAAAGTACTACTAAGTACTCTTGATTTTGGCGAGGTTCGGCGAAACGGCAGAAAATATTTCAAATAAGAATTTTTGGTAAAGCAAACCTCCGTTCTATTATCTCAAAATGGCGGCGTCGAGATATGTAATTCTTCGTTGAATTGCTCAGTTCCGAATGAAGGGCCAAAGGGTTCAGTCCGAATGATTTCCCTTTGTTACGGTTACAAAGATTAAACTCTTTTTATTAAAATCATTTCCAGTGGAACGTCCCAGCTTTATTTGCTAAGCGAAAGTAAGTTGAAACATTCAAGGGTAGTCTAATAAAGGTTATGTATACATATAACGGATGCCGGATTTCAATTTTGAAAACGTCCAAAAATGTTGCCTGCTTTAAAAGCAAGTGAGACTTAATTATTTCTAGGAATTAAATAGGCAAATGGGTATAATCAGTCTTCGGTAATGACATTATTAAACGTTTAGTATCATAACGGATAGATGCCAGTTCCAAATAAATTTAATATCGAAAGAATGCCTCATTAGTATAATGACGTCAGTGCAACTAACGATTATGCGGTTCTGGGTCGTACCGTCATCTTTTTTAGCATTATTATTGCTTACGGAGAGCGCAAAACAACGCATTTTAGAGTGTAGCGTAGTGCTTTGTCTCGTTTTCACGCATATAACAACAATGGTATAAGAGCCATCTCTTACGGTAGGTACGGCTTGATTGCCCTGTTAAATAAATTGGTATCACATTTTCTTATGCAGTAGTCGCAAAATGTTTACTATGGGTGCAAAGGTGACAATAGACATGTACGCTTTTATGTGGGATCTAATAACTAAATAATTGTATGTGTGTGTGATTATGGTCCTCTGTACCTCTTCACATAATACGGCTATCACGGTATGTCATGTTATGTAAAAATAAACCCACAATATTTAATATTTAATTTACGTACACAGACACCAACACACACATACAAAACAAGTCACCTATATCGTAAGAGCATTGGGCAATATTTTTACTGCAAGACGTCGCTGCAAATATTGCAGCGATGTACTGCTATTGTTAACTATAGTCCGGCCATCTGAACAATATTTTGATTCGTATAGCATACATGTCGGTAATACACAGAAGATGGATATCTTCTGTGTATTACCGACATGTATGCTGTATTGTATAGTATTACTCCTATTGCCGGTATATTGCAGCCACAAATTGCAGTAAAATAATGCCCGTTTAGAAGCGCCTTTACTTAAACAGATTTGAAAGTACATACCAAGCTTCTAACCGTTATTAATCTAAAGTTACCAGCAGATAAGTATCTGTATTCCAAGATAGAGCTGTACAACAACCGTAACATGAACATATTACTCACCGGACTTACTAACTCGGTACCGCAGACCGCGACCGCCTTTCGGATGGCAGCGGTTATAGGTCCCGAACTCTCCGTAATTGTTGTTCACCCGGCTATAGTCTGCTAAATGTCTGTTCCCGTCTAGATGGTTGGGCAACGATCTGTTCCAGCCCATGACATCGCCGACAACTGAACCGCATACTGACGACTCGGTTTGAGATTTCGTGTCGCCATTGCAGAGGTCACCGCTTGAGCGAGCGCGCCGCCCCTTCAGTCCTTTGGCGGAGTGCTGGCTGATGTTCGAGCCCATAGCGTGGCGGGACCTTAAGGAGGCCCCGCCGCCCGCATCGCGTCCCCCCTGCTGATCGGCCCCGCAGTTGTTCTCACCTGCAAACAAAAGACTACGTGAACTATTTGTTTATACGCGTTTTATTTCATGTTGTTTTCAGTATTCACACGTGCGTTGTGTTACCGCTGATGTTTGATATGAATACGGTTCTATTGTACAAGCATATTTTACTGTATGTACTGGCATAACTCAACAAAGATGACAAACTGCTGATTCAGTACTACAAAAGTATTTAAAAAATGTAGTAAATCGGTAATGCGGCGGTTGTGAACCTGAGGTTGCAGGTTCGATTTTTGAATCAAGAAAAATGTTATTACGATTTTTGTCAAAAAATTTAGAAGCAGAGTTCCATTTCCTGTGAATAAATTAGGGACGAATCATACCGATCTCAGTCCCGAACTCCATTGTCGGGATTGACTTTGGTATGTCTCGCTCGAGAACGAGCTAGCCAAATAAAATAAAGTGGTGTAATATGCCTCTGCTTACCCTTTAGGGTATATAGCCATGGGATTATGTAAGTATATGTATAATTTCACTGAAATAACAAACACAAAGAACATTTACATTCGGCACAACTATCTCTGGATTGAACAAATTTTGCTCCTGCCGAATATGAACATCCGGAACGGGATATAATCCCGTTCCGGGTGCAGATAGTGACAAGGTAGCTGTTTAAACGACCGCGTCATCCGTGCAGGTGACATTATCCCAAATATACCGGGTACCTACTATTATCCTTAATATTAAATTTAACAACAAAGGAACTATGGTACTAGCAGGTAATATAATATTTTTATGGATATAATCCCACTCGTATTCCAATCACTGTAATAATATAATAATAATATTCTATCACATACACACAACACCATCTAGCCCAAACTAAGCAGAGCTTGTACTATGGGTACTAGACAATGGATAAACATACATATATACTTCTTTTTTGTAAATACATACATATTATATATAGAAACAACCAGACCAAGACAAACATCCATGTTCAAGCACACAAATGTTTGACTTGTGCGGGAATCGAACCCGCGACCTCAGGCGTGGCAGTTACACTAGCCGCTACGCCATCGAGGCCGACAGAATACACTATGGGAAGTAATGTAGGTTCAATCCCAACACGGGACAAAAGTTTGTGTGCTCGTTCTCAGTCCGGGTGTTCACTGTGTATGTTGTAACAGTTATTTGAATGTATGTAAAGCCCACCGCGACACAAATATTATTCCAATTCCTATTCCCATGGGGAGTTTCCTTTTAAAAAGCGTGCTTTTGACATTCGTGAAGTTCTGGGAAAACTAAACTGTTAAAAGTACATATTTCAGTTCCCTCTTAGCCAAGCATGAGACAAAGTAAAGATATAACATGTTCGACGAATTAAAAGGTTCTCTCTAAAACTAAGCTAGGCAGACAGACAGTTAACAAATTCATTGTTTTGAATAGTATCGTTATTGAATGTGATATCAAGTGGAGATTTTAGGTTCCCTTTCGAAAACAATTGACATGAAATAAATAAACTTTATTTGCTTGAGACATGGTATACAATGAATAAGTTGCAAGTTAAGAATACATCGATCATAAAGGTTCCAATAAATCTCACCCTCAGCGGACATGCGATTTTTTAAATTTATATTATACTAGACGACTACGACCCACCCCGGCTTCGCACGGTTAGTACAAAACCTTAACAAATTATATACATAAAACTTCCTCATGAATCGCTCTGTCTACTGGTGAATATCGCAAACAGACAGACAGACGCGGCAGTAGACTTTATTTTATAATATGTAGTAATTCTTTACTAAATTAAATAATTATTTACTATAATACTTACGCTTATTTCTACACATTACAAAACTTAAAATATCAATACCATTCATACATATTTTCTTTTATAGCTAATAAATTCTATAATTATTTATATTACTAATTTATCTCACACTGCTAGAGAAAGTTTGGTGTTCGAAAACATCATAACAACTTATACTTTTGACAGGTGTTCCTGTTTGCCAAATTTCTAATTAGTCAATGAATAAATTCTTCATTAAAATTCGTATGAGTTACGCACTATCCACATAACATCTAGTCTAATAAGTATCGACAACCGATACGATGAAGCCAGTTATAATTTATTCGAAATTCAAATCCAATTAATTAAACTAAATGATTAAGATTTTCTAACTATTTCCGTTCAACTTCCGGTCAACTATTTCCTGAGAAATCTGGCAATTTATTGCTTATGAGAGTTTAACGTAAACAAAATAATTGATACAAACATTGAAGTTAGATATGAATCTTAATATATCTAATGTATCGGTGGCGCAGCAGTAACGAATGCGACTGTGCATGGGGTCTCGGATTCGATTCCGAGGTAGAGCAAAGTAGTAATAACGTGTATATATGTACGTTATGGCAATAACCTCGTCCGCTATTACGTTTTTATTCAATATTTAGCTATGTTTATTGTTGTTCTCATGTACATAAGCGACATTGTATTTTTGGAAAATAAATCCTTTGAATATTATTTGAGCCCCGAGAGTAAAACCCGGTGTAATGTGAGTGAGTCATACATATCTGCCTATCTCTTCTATACTTATAATAAAAAGAAAAGATTTGATTTTTTCTTTTGTTTGAAAGGATTTAATTTAGAAACTTATCAACCGATTTAAAAATTATTTCGCCATTAGAAAGCTTTAAATATAGCCTATGTTACCATAGGCTATATTTTTTTTATATTACTGTTACTATCGTAACCTACTTTTACGTGGGCGAAGCCGCGGGCAAAAGCTAGTTGCAGATACAGGCGTAAGATCTTGTATGTATTATATGTATACAATCTTAATTCATTGGCGTTCCTTTAATACCTTAAGGCTCCTACACACAGTGCCGGCGGCACTGCCACCGGTCAAGCCGCGGTGCACTCGCAAACCGCCGGCATGGCCACCCGGGTAGCGTACTACACGACTGTCACAACTGGAATGATGCTCGGCGGCTTTGTGCATGTTTCTGCGGCACATGCCGGCGGCACAAACGCCCGGCAAAAGCCGGCGGTACGTGCCGTTCGGCAAAAGCCGGCAGCCCGTGCCGTCGGCATTGTGTGTAGGAGCCTTTAAAGTAGCCTACGTGACGTGTTTGTTACCTATAAAATCAATCAGCTTGCAGGTCATTAAATACCAATAAAGTTGAATGCTCATGAAGCGTGACAAACTACTTTCCTTGATTTACATGCGTCGACCTCTTGACGGTCTTCTCAATATCGTACCGAAATATTTTCGGCTTCAAGCCACCGATAACAATCTATAGCGTCATATTATGTGTCTTATTTCATTTAATAAATATTTACTAGGAATTTAGATTACATTTTACTGGTATTCTTGCTAGTATTCTAGATGCTTGCGTGGAGTGGGTTCACGTCGGTAGTGCAAAGTGTTGGATTTGAACCCGCAATCACAATCGCAAGTCCAATAATGCCCTATCTATTGGGTTGATAACCCAGATACTTTAGCTAAAAAAATATTTTTACTACTTAAATACTCGTCTACTATTAGACAAGTCGTATAATTGTTACCATTTCAGAAGTATACCTATGGTATTAGCTGATAATCGGCTGGCATCGGCTATCATAGTCTAGCGCCTGCATAACGAACGGTACTAAATAACAGAGAACATTGGTTCAGAAATCATTGCCACCCCTAACAGCATAGAGCCTCCTTACAAAACTTCCTCGGATAACGTTATTCGGCTACGATATTCTCAACTTTTAAAAAGGCCACAGGCAAAAATAATCTTCACAGTTCCAGTCCTCAGTCAGGCCAATCCTACAACACCTATGAATTCTATCAGTCTTATCATTATTGTAGTGTGTCAATACCAGTGACATTGCCTTCATATAAACCCACAAACCTAAAGGCCTGGCTTGTTACACTGAAATAAGTAATTATAATATTTATTCTGGCATGCCTTCAGTGTGTTTTGCAGAGCTCATTCGCTCATACATTAAATGCAAGTAAAATAGAAGAACAAAAAGGCAAAAGGATGGTTTTATGAGTATATATTACCTGAAGTAAGCCATTAGACTCTCTATATCCATTACTAGCTGACCCAGCAAACGTTGTTCTGGTAATAAATTCATTCGATAGGAAAACCCTAATCGCCTAGCGGTATGAAATATACTTTATTACCTAATATACCTACCAAATATACATAAAAAATTCATAAAAATCGGTCGACCCATTTCGGAGGAAAGGACCACAAAAACTGTGACACGAGATTTTTATATATATAGACTATCATCAACAAACTGTCATGGCTTTAAGCTTAATGTGACACGGTTCTAGGGCAATCAATATCAATTTAAAACAAACGTGAATAGCAATAAATAAACCACATTAAACTCGATGAATTTCAATTTAACCAACTATGATATGATTTAATATATTATGAGCTCTTTGTTTTGATAATTAATATGTTGGGTTTTGAACAAACTATTATTTTATACGTGGTATAAAATAATATCCAAGTAAACTGTTTCGTTGATACCGGGCATTTTAAGTACCTATGTTTTTCAAAACACTTTCTAAACATATTTCTACTTTCCTCTTTCAGTTTAGTGAGCGACTATACTAGCTGTTACCTGCAGATTCTCCCACGTTAATAGATGCTGCTCTGCTCCTGAGGCTCGAAGCGTTATGATATGTGTCTACTATCCTTCCAAAATAAAAGGAATAGTATCTAATGCAAAAGGCATTTTTTCAATTTGTGCCAGACTTGCGTTTTTAAGGAAACACAATCATTTAGCTTTATTTGTTTTCAAAAGACAGCTTCCGCACTAGCAATATTTCTATGTGGCGGTAAAGAGCACCCAGATTCGTAACGACTATTTGTGGATCACACAATATTTGTCCCGTGTGGAATTCGCGAGTGGCAGCGGTGAAGCGATCGCTTAAACCACAACGCCATACACTTAGTCAGTATTATAACATTAGACATATGCGTTATTAACCTTCATGTCTTGATCGAAGAGGTTAATGGAAACAAGGTGACGGTCTGTGAGTTAGTGACAGATTGATGACAGGCATAACTCCGGAACCACTGGACCGATTGACTTGTAACTTGGTGTGCAGACAACTTGGGGTCATACCTCGGTCTAGTTTGAATATGGGCACTGAGGGTCAAAAGATCCCCGAGATATAGGGGTAATTTCTTTTCATTACTTTTACATTTAAGACGAAGAGGTTGAATCCTGGGTTTTTACACCTATCTCGTTCCTATACTGTCTTATAAAAACAAAATACAGGAGCAAAGAGTCTCTACGGTCCGAGGCTTAGAAGATTTCCTATAATCAGTACACACGCATTATTCCATTATGTAATAATTATTTTAGCGTAAAAACGTTGATAACGAGCATATTTAATTAGCTAGTTTCTTATTCCGTTCTCACATCATTTCCAATTATCACAATCATGTGTAAAACACGTCAACGATTACTTGTATCATATTTTTTGTATTGTTTATTTCATTTTTCAGCAGAAGTAAACCTTTTTGCTGTCATCTATACTAATATTATAAAGCTGAAGAGTTTGTTTGTTAGACCGCGCTAATCTCTGGAACTACTGGTTCGATTAAAAAAATATTTTAGTGTTGGATAGCCTATTTATCGAGGAAGGCTATAGGCTACATAACATCACGCTACGACCCACGGGAGCGGCGCAGTAACGATAAACGCTAGTGAAATCGCGGTAACATCTAGTAATAAATAAATAAATAAATATTATAAATTCGAATGTAACGCGGTCTGTCTGCTACCTTTCCACGGCTACACCACTCAACCGATTTAGATACAATTTGGTACAGATATAGCTTAAAACCTAGGGAAGGACATAGCCTTCTTTTTATTGACGTAGATACCACGCGGGCGGAGCCGCGCGCAAAAGCTAGTCTTAATATAATTTTAATAAATCATAAAATTGAAAAACAGAGACTTAGATTGTAAGGGTGGAGCTCTCCGAACTAGAATCGCGTAATTCATTTCCGTGCGGGCGGTTTGATAATTTCCATAATTGCTCGAAATATTCTCAGTTCACCGAAAATATCGAGAATATTTAATGAGAGCGTCGTGCGGTGGCCTGTGACGTGCCTACTTCCGAAGATTTAATGAATCTTTCATTCGCCCGGCGAGAGTTCATTAACGGGCCGCACCACAAATGGTAGGGCGCATGTACTGCCTATGTGTCGCGTATAAAATATAAATAACTCAGAACGATTTAAGCTTAGCCTTTGAACCAAATACATGCGCGTGTTAAGCCTTTATATGCTTTGCTAGCTACACAAACAAACGTGTTTAATTACAGACGTATGGGCGAGCTTCGTATGTCGGTGTTAAATATGCCTTTGACAAACACGACTATGCATTCTGAAAGCTATTAGATGTCCATAGTTTAGAATTTGAACAATTGTGTATGAGGGTTGTGTTGTTTTTATATAGAAATTAATAGAGGAATACCTATTTAGAACTCTATTAATTACAGCGGTACCAACAATTAGATTCTCGGCTCAAATAAAGTTGTATTCGTTTTTTTCTGTCAAGGAATTGTGGCTGATAGGCGGTTGCAGCCCCCTGTTGCTCGGGACCTTAAATAGCTAGCGGAATTTGAATATAAAATACGTTCAAGTGCCTACATCTGCGGGGGGTATAGACATAAGATTATGTATATACACTTGTATTAAGGAAAATACCTATGTCTCCACTTAATAGGTTATCGCAGCCAAATAGGACTTGTATAGTTCTTAAAAGAGCTGCTGTGTTTGCAGCTGGGAAACCAGAAGGTGTTTTGACATTTACTTTATAAATTTCAATGCCATTAGATAATATACATTACCCAGTATTAGGCTGTCTACCACACAGGGCGACGCAAAGTCTAATTGGGTTTATTAAATATATTGTTTAGAGGGAAGCTAATAGTGTATGTTTAAGACACATGAATTTCACTGCCAATTTTTTGAAAACTGCTACCTCGTCCTAACAAACCTACAATACAATGCATCTGCTTAACAACTTCTGAAGGCTTACAGATATACCTTTACCAATCCTATCTTTTCATTTTTTTTGTAGGATCAGCAATGTGCGGAATGTACGGAAACTGCTTACCATCGCGCGGGTAGTATGATTGTTTACCATCTTCGAGACATCAAAATAACACGTCACAGACTGACGTGTAAATACGCCTCCATTTTGCTTGCCTCTATTGGCCTGGTTCCATCATTGTCAGGTCATCAAAGCAATTGTATTGTACTGACCGTAGGTATGCTCCAGATCAAGAAACCGTTTATGAACGCCGCATACCCACTTTTTAAAACGGATTGTCACTGTTTTATATTTCTACTAACCTACTAGATAAGCTAGGCTAGTGTAAATGCTGTATTAGTTGACAATACAGTGCAACGAATGGCGTAACTTGCGTAGCACTTAAACTACTTTTAAAACTTCTGACTAAAAGTTGTGGTGTTATTAGTTTTTCGCCTGTGTCATTATGTTTGTGGTTTTATAGGTTCGTAAATGAAAGACCGATGTTATTGTATTTTATTGAAAGGTAGTTTAATAAAAATCTTTTACGCTGCTAAGAGCTTTTTAGACGATATATGCTGACGACGCTAACATCTTTTTAAAAGCCGCTACCTATCTGACCAGATCTTTCAAACTAGCTGGTACAGACATGTTATCTAAATCGGTTATCCAGACTTATGAGAATCCAATACAAATACATGTTCTTATATGACATGACAAATTATAGAGATATATCAAACCGGCTACCGTTCGGGAAATAACCGACTCAATATTATATCAGCCTGTGATTGGGGCCGGCGGGTGATATCTAGGGCGGATCCAAACTACGGCAAGCCTAGATTAATGTTTGGATTTATTTATTATTATGCCAGCTGCAAACAGCTTTATTTACCTTAAATGATTAATTTACATATTTATACAGTGGTAATTAATCATCGCGGCAACGAATGATATTCGGAATATGAATTTGGTTTGTTCCGTTTCTGTTGCTCGGATTTGGATTTTTAAGCTGGAAGTTAATTGTTTTTATGTTATATCTACTCATCAACATGTTAAATAAATAATATAAGATAGTTCATTCTTTGAAGTTTTCCAGGTAGAGTAATGTGAGTAAGTCAGTTTTCTATTTTAATAACATCTTAGCCTTTTGATTGTCTAGCGAATACGTAGAGTTGATCATCTTTGTACAATTGTCGATTCGAATATTTACAATATTTTTCGAACAGAATTTGCACATGGCTAGAGTAAGTGCACAAAAAGGCTTCACTTTTATTACATCAGAGTGTTATTTGCAGCGTTTTAATATTATTTTGACACAAAACAATAATACATTCTACATACTCATGCAATCGCAAATAAAATCAACAAAATTGACTCCAGCTCTCAGTAGGTACGTTCAACGTTAAAAGGTTAAATGTTGAATGTTTTCATGATAGCGAATGTATTTTGTTGAAAACTAATTATACAGAGCGAAATCAATTCAGTCGTACAATACATTTATTGTACTTATATTTGGTTGCATTGTGGGTATCAAAATTCATTACGGTACAATACAAAAAAAATCTGTTTAACTACACGCTAAAGAAAGAACTACTTGACTATACGTCACACATTTTAGGTTAGTATCTACTTGCCTATCATATTTCAGTTAAGTTTCACGCTGTTAATTGCCAATTATGAGCATCTACGAGGAGCATTTTTGATCCCTTAAAAAATTTACTATAAAGTAAAAATATATAAATTATTGTTTATTTATTACACGGAAATTGTGTAGAAATGATACAAGATGCCATGATAAATCCATAGAAGTTGCAATTTTTAAATGTAACTCTTTAAATTCAACTGACATTGATACAGTTTCAATATTTTGATAATATACTCGTTAGATAACAAAAGCCTTGCCCTGTATTACATGGAACTTTAATCTTAGTTGGCGTAAAGGAGGTGTGATATATCTCGTAGAGAGTTGTTGCTTGAGTTACTACTTAAACTACAACTCTATACGCGATACATCACACCCTCTATAGATAGAAAGAGATAGCCTATGGCAGTAGCCTCTGGCTATCTCTACGAGTAAGTAATATGTACAAACATAATACCCACGCTAATTGATACATATTATGTGGGGTACATACCCAAGATGTATAATTATCAAGAAAGGACAAGTCGAATATGCCAAAGAACCTGCATACAAAGCTTAAGAATTCAATAATGGCGTCTATTTAAATAAAATATTGGAGACCATCTAAGTTGAAGGTGGCGTGTGGGGCGTTTCCCCTCCGGCGAACGTTTTAAGTGCACTCAACCATTCGACCAAGTTCTTTAAGAAATACTGTAATTATAGACGTTTGATACTTTACTATTGCACTGTCTGCCATTCATTTTAAAAGATTAATGGTGTATCCATGCCTACGGAAAACATTTTTTGAAGAACTAGCTTTTTCGTACGCGTGGAATTTGGAATTAGGTACCTATCTATTATAATCTTTCTTTACATGTAAGAAGCTGATCTAGACACATAATAACCGACTTCATTTTTCTTTGACAAGGGCAACTTCCGCACTAATATTAATGCCTGTGTTGCGGGCGACTTTATAAACATTCAAACAACGGACATAAAGAACGCCCAGACTCAGAACAAATATTTGTGATCACAAAAATGTTTGTCCCATGTGGGATTCGAATCCTCCTTAAACCACTACGTCATCCGTGCAGTCACTTTCAAGCGGCGTATCAATATGAAACAGGAACAAAATTTAAGTTAGACATCTAACAATACATAGAAAAGGGTATGTTAAGCTGGTTTGGACATGTAGAAAGAATGGACGAGGAAAGACTGACTAAGAAAGTTTATAAGGCTAGTGTGAATGGAACTATCGCAAGAGGAAAACCTAGGCGAACGTTTCTCGACCAGATCGGAGGCGTTCTGGACAAAGGCCAGGTTAAGAGCTCCTTGAACCGACGGGCGTGTATGAGGAATGTGATGAAAGTGAATGAAGCCAGAGAAGTGTGTCAGGATCGTAGTAAATGGAAATCCGTAGTCTCTGCCTACCCCTCTGGGAAACAGGCCTGAATCTATGTATGTATGTATCTAACAATACAACAGTAACTGTATAAACTGCATTTGTGCAGTAGTTTTTATGTTATGCGCTTACAAACACGGTAATTCTAAAATAGTTGTTTTGGCTTCTATAGTTCTTATAAAGCTGTAGAAAATTACATAAATTTTCTTAAATATCTGCTAGGTACAGACATCAACCAGTTTCAATTTTATTATATCTATAGATTTAGTAAGTCAAGGGTCTCGCTCTACTATATTTACGATTCTTATAAGAATTCGTAAACCAACAGAAGAATGATACAAAGTTTTATAACTGCTTTCGTTTTTATGACAAGTAATACGTGACAGTATTTTTTATTCCCAAAGCAAAAAGTTGGATTATATAACTAATGTATTTAAGTAAGATATCTTTTTAGGCAAAGGAACTACTTAACTACTTAGTCTACTTGTAAACGTAGTTATGAAAAAGTAAATTAAAGTTCCTAATATCGTACATGTTACTATATCAAACTGAGCCTCACCTTCTCTATAGAGGGGTGAGTGTCAGTATGAATTGAAATCCTTCCGGGTCTATAATCAGAAATATGAATATAAGCGCACCTAATCTACATTGTGATAATTACGTTTTTAGGTGTCATGGAAATAGCAGGTAAACCTATTGCTGTCTGAAGGACACATGTCCAGACTCCGTGCTATTGCTGCGAATAATCTAGTAACGCTTTGCTAGTATCGTCAAATAGGGAGATGCCTTATTAGTGCGTTGCGTTGCGTCGTCGCAGCGTCGACGCTGCGTCCTTTTCCATATATTTTTTGTGACATGCCACATTAATGCGTTGCGTCGTCGCACGCAACGCGCGACGTTTAAACGGATCGACGGACGAGAGACGTAGCGGGGGAGGGTGATGCGCTGCGTTGTCGGAGCTCCGCTCCGGTGCGACGACGGACAGTGTCCCACTGCTAAAAAAACTGACCATCACTATTTCTTATTGCAATGAAGGGAGAAATCCGCGCTGCCGCATCGCATCGTGTGCTCCTGCACTAATGAGGCACCTCCCTTAGACATTGGTCCTTGCAATCGCATGAAACATAACCGCAAACTTATGCCAAGGGAGCAGGAGACAACTGTTATTGCTTCTTTTATAAGTTCACATGGCAACGCTTTGATTTGATATGAGGCAAATATTTGTACGTTTGGTGTAAGTAGGTACACGTTTCTAAGAGCTGCATGAATGGGTGCATTTGGTATTGCGAAACCAATAGATATTCTCTATTTCCAACAGAATATTCAGTTTAGGATGTTGTAAAAGCCAATAAAAATGTCCATGTTTAAAGATTTAACAAGTATAACAAGAGCCTAGTTTTAAAGATTTTATGACTTCTTCTAGAGAAAATTATGTTTTCATTCTTCGAGTTTAAGTGTTCGTCAAATGCTTTTTAAGATACCACAAAGTTATTACCACTCTTGAATTGTTTAAGTTCCCAGCTAAAATTCATATATAACTGTTTTGGGTAACAAACGAATTAAGGCGAAAATATTATAAGCAAATTATTTTTTAATGTAATGGTCTTATCTCGTAGTTACGTATGCTTAAAATGCTGTCTGAATGTAAATACGCATTTGTGCATTGCCTGTTCATCAGTACTACTAAATTTACTGTTAGAATATTGAAAGCTTAAAGTCATATTCGAATTTCGGATGTCGATGATAAATTCCAATCTATACAAATAAATAAAATTGAAGTGTCTGTTTGTAATGTCAAAATAACAGCTTTTTATCTAATGCATATGAAAGTATACATGGTACCTATACGAACACATCAATTTTTTTTATTTTTGTCTGTGTTTGTTCTGGCTTATCTCCGAAACGGCTGAACCGATTTTGACGGGACTTTCACTGGCAGATAGCTGATGTTATAAGGAGTAACTTAGGCTACCTTGATTTAGAAAAAAAATTGGGTTCTGCGGAGCCAAATACTTTTTAGTTAAAATCTACGCGGACAAAGCCGCAGGTAACAGCTAGTTGCAAATAAAATTCGATTCAGCTTTTTGAAATTCTAGCGATACGTTTAGGTACTAAGAGGAAACGAATGTTTTCGATGTATCCTATATTCTGTAATGTTGGAACTTGTATCTAAGAGCAGACACACCCGCCGTTGCCAATTATTAGGTGTCGGTATAAATGAGGCACCACGCCCGGGGAAGTGCCATTCTCTTACAAGAAACTAGCGTAGGAGTAAAACTGTTCCTGCATTTCACTCAGGTAATAAGAGTACGGAAGGTTTTTGAGGTATTTACATCTGCCATTCTTTATACCTCGGGCAACCCGGGCGTGAGTGCTATGGTATTGGAAGAGAAGCTAATGAAAGGTTTCATTGTTGGCCGTTTTTACTGTATGGACGCATGTACTGACTGCAAGGATGACATAGTGGTTTAAGTGGTCGCCACAGAACTGCCATCAGTGCGCAGTGTTGTGGGTTTTCCACACGGAATTAAATCTCTATGATCAACAGTTATTGTATGTCTATGTGTTCTTTGTGTCCATATCTATACTAATACTAGCTGTCCCGACAGACGTTGTCCTGTACAAAAGAGAAAATAAAAAAGCATATCTAAACCATCCTCGAATCCACTTGAACACACACAAAAAGTTTCATTCAAATCGGTCCAGCCGTTTAGGAGGAGTTCACTTTTAACACACGTACAGAAGAATCATATATATAAAGATTAAAGAGTTTGTTTGTTTGGTAGAACGCGCTAATCTCAGTAACTAATGGTTCGAATTGAAAAATTCTTTTAGTGTTAGATAGCCTATTTATCGAGGAAGGCTATAGGCTATATAACATAACGCTACGATCAATAGGAGCGCAGCATCAATGAAAAATGTTGCAAAAGCGGGGAAATTTCTCTTATGTGCAGTAGACGAAGTTGCGCAGGTCAGCTAGTTTTGAATATTTGTGAAGTCTCCCGCAAAACAAGATAAATTTTAGTGAGGAAGTTGTCTTAAAAAAACAAAAACATTTCGGTAAAATAAAAAAAAAACAACTAAAAGGCAAAGCCAAAAACCCATAAAAATACTTTCATTTCCATAGCATTTATAGTTACTATTGATACAATGTCTCGTACACATTGTTGACTAACGTACCTGCATTAAACAATGTCAATATAATGTAACAAAAACGAGACAATACAGCTTCCGTTACGTCGATCTTCCTCTTGCAACAAAACAAATAGGACAGGTACGCACGGGACTTCATTGTTGCTTCGAACAAACACTGATAGCTAGTTACTCACTATTTGTTTTTATATGGCGCCTTTTGTATGTATATTAATACTAGATTTTGTCCGCGGCTCCGCTCGCGTTAAAATAAATTTTGTCAATTAAAATCAATTTTTCCTGGATAAACGTTAACCTATGTCCATTTCTGTGCCTTTGACAAGGTGTGAGCGAAATTTCAAGATTAATGATAAATACAGAAACAAAATTACATTCGCATTTATAATATTAGTTAGGATAGGTTTATACAGAATACCTTCTCTTGATACAGAAGGTATCCATATATGTATTTAGCTGTTTTGCTTTTCGCGATCTAGTAATTGAGATATAGAAAAACAAAACGAGATAATATGTCGGATGTTTGGTGTCACCGTATTTGGTAGATATGTACTTGTTTTTGAAGGGACTACGGATTTCTAATGGCTATGATCCTGATAGACTTCTCTTGTTTAGTCATCTCTCCAGTCTTCTTTCATACTACGCTGTTTAGGGTACTCTTATCTCTGCATTTTGCCAGAATGTTTATATCCTGCTATGGTCTAAACGCGTTTAACGAGTAAAACGCCGGGACAGGCATGTTTCTTTAATCAAGACTTTTATGCATAAATTGATTGTATGAGAAAGTTAGTATTGGTAGCCAAATTAATGGGTACCAATTTATTACCTTTTTAATTTGTGCCTACGCTTGGAGGTAGGTAGTACAAAAGACTTTAATGTAAATTTTAATAATTTATTGCTTATTGTGTTATATAGTTATGTTTAGCTATTCACTGATGTTCAACTTTGTTTAAGATTAATCGTTTATTCAAGATAAATATACAAAAACAGGTTTCTTAATTAATATGCTTTATGTGTGTTTTTATTGCTTGATTTATGTATTTAGCAATTAATTACTTATTAAGTATAATACATATAATGAATTACATTCAAGCCACCAAGCTAATTTGGTATTAATTTAATATATGTACATATATTATAAAAATTGCATATAAATCGTAGTTTAGTAAAATAGCGAGATCTTTATTCGACGAATCGTTCAGAGGAAACGAAATAGGGAATCGTCACGACAAAATAATTAGTACTTCTATTAATTTTAAATACTATTGCTTTAATGACACAAACAAGCGTTTGAAAGTGTGGGTAAGGTATTTCCATCCATAATTACTTTTATTTGTTTAAACTAGCTGACCCGCGCAACTTCGTCTGCTTCACATAAGAGAATTTTCCTAGTTTTTGCAATATTTTTCATTTATGCTCCGCTCCTATTGGTCGTAGCGTGATGTTATATAGCCTATAGCCTTCCTCTATAAAAGGGCTATCCAACACTGAAATATTTTTCTAATTTTTATCCGTAGTTCTTTAGATTAGCGCGTGCAACCAAACAAACAAAATGTGAGTGAAGTCGGCGCGTGAGCGCCCCCGCCTTTTTATAAATGCAGCGGATGGCCGTTTCGCGCGTTAAACAAAAATCAACCGAATAGCCGTACCCATACTGGCGCGGCAAGATTTGGAAGTTTTATTTCATCTATATCTTGTGTGTGTATAAACCGATTCCTATAATTTTTCTTTATAAAATAAATATTAAAGTGTACTTTTTGAATATGGGAGTTTGATAAAGATATATCTATGTGAAATACAATATATTTATGTATTAATACACTTTGAAGAAATGCCTAACGATTAAACACGTTATTGTGGCTAATGTATAAAAGATAGATATATACTATTGACGACTTTTTTGTAGATCTTTTGAAGACCATCATCTTTGTAATACATACTTTTGGTGTATGATCAACGTATGCGAGGATAAGAGATCGAAAGCGCATTTTCGTCCGACTTGCTTCAAATGTATCGTCACTGCTCAGCTCCTATGTGTCTTAGCGTTATGTTATATAGCCTATAACCTGCCCAGGAGTATGGACTACAATCGTACCAAGTTTGGTTAAAATCCCTTTAGTACAGAATTGACCTCTCTACAGTTTTATTATAAGTATAGATTGGCGAATAAAGCAGGTCAGCCGTGCCCGGAATTAGTGTTATCTTGATTAATAGTCCAGTTAAAATCTTTTATTTTCAGACACTTCGGTCGCGGTCGGGTGAGCGGGAATGTCACTCATTGAGTAATGATGCGTAACAATCACCTTTTTGTCTCATGCAACGACGCGATGGCGTCCTTGCTATTGTTCTCTTCCATCGTTTGTTTCGTGTTTAGATGACTTTGTGACCATAATAAAATTGCGATATTTACTATGAATATACCATTTATTACGAGTCGATTGCATCTTTATTGTTCAGTGCCCAGAACAGAACTCACCCTATGAGTCCAACAAAAAATCGTTTGTGTGCCCAGAACGAACATCCAAGTCGTGTGATGAGAGATTTTAACTCAGATACGGGTGATGGACATGGCGACGAATCAACAATAGCAGATAGCTACGTATAAACACGACTCGGATGCGGGTATTGGGCACAAGAACGTTCTTTTGTTCTCATAAGGTGAGTCTGGGCATTAAGAGGGTTACCTAAGTTTTAAGTTTGCAGCCAATTTTGAGGTCATAGATGTTGTTTACAATGATATTGATTTGCTGTTCGCGAAATCTCTGTAGCAGGAGTGAACGTGCCTGGAAAACGAATTAGCCCGTATATTATAACGTGAGACTTAAAATGTATAATATATATATAGCTTAGCCATAGCTGGGTATGCAAGTGTAATTTACTTTTGACTACCTCTTTGTGTATGCAAGTTTTAATATAAATATGACTATTTGTTTCGAGTCTGCAAGAACACTGTTTGCGTCCGTTGTCTGAATGTTAGTAAAGGCCCCGCGACAAAAAGAGACCTCCTGATGGACATGCCTTTAAAAAATATGTATACAGTTTCCAAATTGGATATATATACTTAGGTGACATTCTATATATAGATATATTATAACTGACAACATCTCAAACTATTTCGGTTACAATAAACATAGCTCGGCATTGCCAACGTTCTCGAGAGCTTGATTAGTTCCTTCAGTTCAATGATCTCTTTTAAACAATTGTCCTTGAAATTCCGTTCAGCCAAATTCTAACCTGTAAACCGTTTGTGTTTAATTATATACAAAGTCCCTGCTTAATTTGTTAGCAGAGACAATAGTAAAAGTGTTGCTTAAGTTCTCATGCTAAGACAATACTGGAATGTTTAGCCAATTAAAATTATATTTTGTGTTTAAGCTTTCTAATCATAAATACGTTACTCAAATTAGGCGTTACTTGGCAAAAATCCATTGTAATACAATATTTGGAAAGACAGGAACCCGCCACGCACCCTCGGACTGCCCACCTCAACTACTGCAATTGAGAAGGTTGACAATACCGAGCTCCTCTGGTTAGGAACAGTGGTATCGTCGTGGGATCCAGGCTTACTCCAACTTGCAGTAGTCAGCTTCGAACTATACGAATATTCTTTAAAATGCGTTTTAAAAGGCAAACTTATTAGTGGTGCAAAGTAAGGGTTTTAGGGTTTGTTTAACGGATTCTGGTAGGCGGGTAAAGCCGATCGTTAGGTTTAAGGCGCAATGAAATTTCTCTCAGACAATTAAGAGACGTCACAATGACTCGCCGCGGACTGCGTGCGACGCTTCGCTTTTACGATATTGTAACATAACCGTTGTCTCCGGCCATTTTCAAAATGGTGGTTAAGTGAAATTTGGAGCAGAAAAATTTTGCAAATTACAGACGAATCTGTCTTTTAGTTTTGCTTCGGTAAGTAGGACAAAATTGCTCGGATGTTTTTATTTTTTTATTTGACTTTGGTGCATTGACAACTACGCCATTGGTCTTTTAGATATATTTAAAGCAAAAGTAGCTGCCGTTTTTTGGTTAAGCCACATAGTTTATTGGTAAATATATTTATGTCTGCCGTACTATAACGTCTAATAGGCACTATAGAGGCACAGCGTCGCTTATTATGGTGTAAGTTTACTGCAAGGTGAATGAAATGAATTCGATGATAATCACATTAAACGGTGTATGTACGGCAATTACCACAATAAAACTCCAAATAGCAAAAAGAAAATAATTTTTGTTGTATATTCTTAATTTACGTGCAGTAGCACTTATTTAAGATTAATCGTTTATTTAACTACCAGGTGTCACAGTATTAGTACCATCATATACTAAACTAACTAATATTATAAATGCGAATGTGAGTTTGTTTGTTTGTTATGCTTTCACGCCTTAACTACTCTACCGATCATCACAAAACTCCGCATAGGCACACGTCAGGCGTACAGAAAAGGACATAGGGTGCCTTTGATCCAGAAAAAGAACTGTTAATAATCTAACCTCATTTCCTCGAGCAAAGCCCCGGGCAAAATCTAGTACTATTTAAATGTAATTCGCAGTTTCTATGACCAGATTTGTAACAAGTGATGATGATAGCCTCGATGGCGTAGTGGTTATGTAATCGACTGACACACCTGAGGTCGCAGGTTCGATTCCTGCACAAGTCAAACATTTGTGTGCATGGACATGGATGTTTGTCTTGGTTTGGGTGTTTCTATGTATAATATGTACCTATGTACTAAAATAACAAAGTAAGTATACTATGTATGTTATCCATTATCTATTAGGTACCCATAGTGCAAGCTCTGCTTAGTTTGGGCTAGATGGTGTAGTGTGTATGTGATAGAATATAATATAATATTATTATATATTAAAAAAAGTGCACGGAACTTATACGCCATTTCGTTATATCATATTGAGATACAATATACAAGAACATAACCCTTTTTATTTATTATTAGCGAATATAGCAACATCATAAATAATATCAGTAATTTTCAAGCCTATATCACAGTTAGTATCTCAAACAAATCCTAGAGTAGAAAGCAATTGCAATCTGAATCGCGATATGCAGACTCCATATGCTGTTTCATTCCGCTCCAGCCGTTAAATGGAAATCGTATGGCAAATAAATAATGCCTAACACACACACACACATTCACATATGCACAATAGAATCTCCTGTTCTACATATAATGCCTTGTATATGCATACAATGAAGTCGCTTGGCTTAGCGTTCATTGCACAGAATATACTGATCGCAGGAGAATATTATGCTATACTAATGCATATACTTATTTGAGTGGTGCGATAGCTCAGTGGGGACCCCAAAAGACAGCAATGCAGACGATCTCGGGTGCCAACCCACGTCACGCACCTCTGACTTTCGGAAATTATATGACTTTTCGAAGTTATGTGCGTATTCATTGACAATTATCGCCTGCTCTGTGCCTCGGCGAGTACGTTAAGCCGTCGGTCCCGGCTGCCATGAACATCTATGGCAGTCGTTATTGGGATGTTAGTGCTCTTTAATATCCTGACACTGGTCTAGCCTTAGGGGTATCGTTAGCCTACGGGTTGCGGAGGTCAGATAGCAATCGCTCCGTGTAAAATCTAATATCCAGTCAAATCCGGTTAGACTAGAAAGCCGACCCCAAGTGACTTGGGAATAATAAAAGGCTTGGGAGAAGACTAATGCATATACTTCTAGATGGGCAAAAAAGCACCGCTCGCGTGGTGTAACATATTCTAATTGATAAAGACGTTGTCGTCGTCATCGTAACGTCTTTTATAAAATTGTTAGGTACAGCTTATACAGTACCTATTCTAACCAAATATAATCTATCGTGATAACTTATTAGATATATACACTAATTATTAAAGAAAATGGGAGTATTCCGCTTTCGGCACCAATTTTTTCGGCCCCTATGGTTTCGGTACCTAAGCTATTCCATTTTCAGCACCAATAGGTATTTTTGCTTGGTGCCGAATGTCGAATAAAATACCTATTGGTGCTGAAAGTGGAATAGCTTAGGTGCCGAAACCATAGGTGCCGAAAAAATTGGTGCCGAAAGCGGAATACTCCAGAAAATGTTGTAAATCAGTCTAGTGGTTCTTTTCTTTCTTTTCTATTCGGCCAGCGCAATTTGAAGCACACAAACAGACAGAAAGATAGGAAACTTTTTGTTTTGTAATGTGTAAATATAACTTAAAGGTAAATTATATATTGTGTATTTTGTTATGATCACTTGGTAACCGTAAAATTAAACTAGACTTATTACTAAATACTTTATTACATTAACTTCATTAGTAAAAATAAATACTCTATGAATATAATATTAAAGTAAAATCTCTTATTCTTCAGATACTTTTCGCTGTCTTATATTCAAAAGGTAGACGAAATAATAGTTATGTTAAATAAAAGATTGTTAATCGTATTCCACGTAAATATGACTATTGGAAAGTATCCGAGGCAAATGTAAAAATAAAATTGATATAAATAAAATCAATTGCCAAATGTATGACGGAGCATCACTTAAGAATGGCTCGACCGATTTGGCTGTTTTTTGTTTTGTTTGTAATTGTCAGGACAAGGTTTGTATGAACAAAAATTTACGATAAATCCGCTGGAAATGCTATTTTTATATGAAAATCTATATATTAATAAGTGAAGCAAAAACTTTGTACCCCTTTTTACGAAAATTGCGCGGACGGAGGAGTATGAAATTTGGCACAGTTAAAGTTTATATGGAGGAGGGCCGAATCCTAATATTTTATAAAATATGTATTAGAAAAACACTACACGCACACCATGCATTTGACACACGCAGTCGAATCGCGTTCGTAGTATTTCTACATCGTTCGTCTGACATCGTACAATTCTTTGTAACTATGGTTACCTATACCTTATTTATATGTAATAGAGAAAAACAGAAAACAAAGTAGCAAGCTTAAGAATTTTGGTCGAATTTTGACCAGTAGGCGACCGCTAGTATATTTAATTACTTATGTGAAATGTATTTTTGTATAGATTGACCGGAGAACGACTATCGGGTCAGCTAGTACAAAATAAAAATGTGACAAAAGCAATAGGACACGTATAATGTTAATATAATACCTATAGGGCAAGACACTGAAAAAGGAGACAAAGAATTATTTATAGTGTATACAAAATTTGTTCTATACGAGATAGAATCTTCGAACACAGAACGGATACTCGTTCACTCAAGATCACCAAAACCAAGGACGGTGAGGGAATAAATGAATATCTAAAGTGACGGACTCACTCAATGAGGCGGAGCTTAAGCACCTACTTAAAACAATTTGGGACGCATTTTCGGTACCTTGAGGTGCCTACAAATTGGATAAGGGTATTAATTTTCAACTTGAATATTTTTTTATGAAGCGATTTGATTTAATTATTACTGTGGATCATATCGCTGCTGATTTAAAGCCAAAGTGTGTCGGCATTTCAAGAGTATTCATAGTGTCTCTTGCATTTCAAAGTATAATGAAAGGTCGGCAGGAGGTAATCATTTAAAGCGTTTAATTTGTACATTATATATTCGATTTTAATATTCATCATTAATTATATAAATATTTGATTTTGTATATTATTTTACACACAAGAGCAAATAAAATCAAAAGAGTTTTTTTCGTGCAAGCTGTCTCAAAATTGGTTACAAAATAACGGAGTAATTAAAATTTTAAAGTTAGAAATAGTACAAATACCTCGCTATCTCCTTCGGACAGCAGCATCTTTAAATATTTCGGTCCTTTTTCTGTCATTTGTAGTCGTAAAGCTGTTGTCAGTATGATTAATTATATAGAGCGAGATTGAGTAAGAGTCTACTGATAGCCATCTTAATAATATAACCCTTACTTATTTATATACAGTATTTTTCAAAAAATCTTTGTTTTGTAGAGTTGCGGTATAACTGTTTAAATTAAATAATGAAATTATGTAAGTCAACTATCCTATTTTGAACTTTTTAAACAGCATGTAACATGTTATTTTAGAAAATGTAATAAAATCGATGCTCAAAGCTCTTATAGGTAACCAGTCTGAATACCAAACATGTTTATAGCATCAAAGCTTCACAAGTGCCAGTTTTGCATGAATAGAACCTAGCAAAGAGGAAAGTAAAAGGGGTATTAATACGGTTACAGAAAATAGCAATTTAACACTTATTTCTATTTAGTGCTTACGCAATATATTTGATTATAAAGTCACGTAATGAGTTTTAAAATAGATAACTATGCTAACTAAAATTATAAATGCGCATGTGAGTTTGTTTATTTGTTTGTTACGCTTTCACGCCTTTACTACTCGACCGATCATCATGAAATTTCGCATTTACGTTCTCAATGGTACAAAAAATGAAATAATATATATCTTTCAACTAGAAAAATAGTAGTGTTCAAAAGAGTTCTTTCTATGTACCTACTCCTTCTTAATCTCTCTATATATAATTAAGCCTAGTGACAACAGCTTTAGGACTTGAAAATAATGAATTTCTTTATTTAAGATTATTATTTTTCTACATCACTACAGGAAGGCGCCAAATATTTATCTTCTAGGTATGAGAACACGTATTTACTTTTGCTAAATATAGCGCTAGTAGATGCTGACTAGTTTGCCGTCAACAACAAACAAACGAAGACGACAGTTCAAGAAAATTATAATATACTCTTCCAGTCTGAGGAAGGCATAAAGAAATAAACTCCATAATATATAGAGTTAACGTTCACTCGAGTAAAGAGTCTTGACTGGTACCGATTGAAAACAATAGCTTATACATCATTATTATGTCTAGCATGTATGCAAATATATGGAGATGAAAAATGTTGTTTCATTCAAACAACAAAGAAGAAAATAGACTTGTGTTTGCCTTTGTAGTCATTATTAAGACCGAGGAAAATGTGTTCTATTTTGCTGCATGCGCTGTCTCGGAGTAATTGTGATAACTTCCCCGGAGAATTGTTGGGATTTACTGACCATAGAAAAAAGAAAGAAATTTCTAGAACATTGCGGTTTAAAATTAAATTAAAATAGTATTTGCAGAATAATGTAACATTGTCGAGTAATGAAATTGTATTTTAAAAATAGTTGGTATTGTATTGTAAATTAGGTAAAAAACAGGTGATCTGCAAGAAGGTATGTACTCAGAGGATTATTCTGAATTTAGGTTACATTTTGCACAATGTCTGGTTGCAATTTGGATTACTTTGTAATGCGACCCAGGCTTCTGGATCCATCAATTCTGTGGTCCCTGTACCATCTGTATCATTGATGTCCTATTAGTGCCGTCGCACATTTCCTATAGCTGTGGGTCGGATTTTTAGTTGATGCTAAGATCGAAGGACAAAATAGATGTTACTGTTACTCTTGCCTTTACAGAAGAGGCAGCCATTTAACAAAGCCGAAGTCAAAGTGAAAAATCATTAATTACTTAAGTTCAATAAGTAACGCAGCTCGTGTTTAGTGATTAGTAAGTGGCTTTCTTTTCACATATCATAGATACAAGAATATAGCTATATCCATGAGCGGTTGGCGGTTACTACTCACCATAAGGTGGACTATTGCATCACCTGTCATCTGTTACGATAAAAATGCTACACAGGTGTCACAGTTTGGATATGCGAGTTATATCGAGTTATTATAATTTAAAGTTATATGTTATATTATATCAAAATATTAATAAGAAATCCTAACTTCCTAATTCTAACTAATATTATAAATGCAAATGTGAGTTCGTTTTTTACGCTTTCACGCCAAAATGCCTTGACCGATCATTGTGAAATAGTGTACCTTTCATCCAAAATAAGAGTTCGTACTGTTTCCGAGCTAGGCCGCGGGCAAAAGCTAGTATTATTATTATGAGAAGTGTCGTTAACATTTATTCTGGCAGACACGATCACATAGTTCTCGATCACATGCAGTCATAAAAATACCTTATTGTTGTAATTATAAATTTTATTTTTGATTGCAATACAATGTGTTTATTTTGCTCATACTCTAGAAGCCTCCCGCGCGTCTAGCCTTAATTTAACCAATAGCGATTCAGAATAGTCGCCGGCATTTGGGTGACATTGTCATTCTAATATTTATGTTAATCCTTCCATCTATGCGTGATGATTGTGTTAGCAATAGTTTCGCTTCAATAGTATCATAGACCTATCATTTATTGGGAGGCTATATTTGACTATCAGTATTTTGATAAGGTTAAATTCCGTGAACGAAATTCGCTCAGCGATGACTTTCTGGTCTGGTGTTCTTGACTCATAGATTAAATATTCGAAGTGTAAGACATATAATTATTATAATATACATATTGATTCTTGGTGTGGTCAGTCCTATTTAATCTCCTTTGTAAAACCTTCTCACACGTTACCAGCAGTGGGCCAATTTAGGGCTGATATAAAAGACCTCTGTGGTTATGAATTGTGATTATTTTAAGAGCAAAATAAAAAGGTCTGTAGGTTGCACAGTTCGACTGACTAGAATTCTCAGTATGGAGCTGTTTCCATATCCACACATTTTTGTCAAACATTTTCTGTAAACATTTTGGCGTCGATCCTAACAATTTGACTTTATTCAAAAAATCCTTCGAAACTAATAAAGACGTGGATCAGGATGATTTCTTTTTTATTTCTTTGGGATAACAAACTTGCGTAAGAAAGCTTAATGCTACTACATAAATCTTATAACATTAAGTAATTACATAACCAGCACCATTATCCACATATCACAGCATAAAAGACAAAGTGACGTTCGGGCACCGATATTTTTGCTACTACGCATAGTAAAAATAATAACTATAGTCACAGTTAGGTACTACATACGAAAATATAGAAAACATATCATAGAATAACCCTATCCAAGAGAAAATTATTAAATAACAACCTCACTTAATATAAAGCAACACTATTTTCTATTTAGTACCTTCATCGAGACACCGAATATCTTTAGGCCACTATTACATAGGATTTAGGAAAAAGAATTCACTTATATTTTTACTCCAATATATTTCACATTATTATCTGAGGGAAGAACATATATTTCCGGCGAACATAAGCGGGGTATGTCGACTGGAAAATGGTTATAAAAAGCCTCCTTTGCTTAGCCCCCGACTATGAAACTATCAAACGGCCGTGGCACAAAAGCCGCTTTAATTTTGCACAGAGGTTGAACATCCAAAGTTTTTGCATTAACCTTACCGTGATGTGAACGGGATTGTGTATACGTCATATGAACGGCAATATGGCGTCAGTTATGTGTTTTAGTTTATTTTGTTTTATAACTATTGTGCCCTGTTGTGTTTGGGTGCAGTTAGTACTATTGGTATAATAAGTAAGAGAATTTCTTTTCTTTTTTTTTGTTAAAAGGATTATTAGAAATTTGTTTTCAAATTATTAGTATTCTTATTACCCCATCCAGCTAAGCTAGAATGCTTGTATTAGGAGTGGGTTCACGTCAGTAGTGCAATGGGAGGAATACGAAACCGCGACCTCTCAAACGGATTAAATAGCCTATGACATATACATCAGAGTCAAACCAGTGATACAGTGAATTTAAGTGCAAGCATGTTTATGTAAAATTATGCGAAGACTAGTATAGCAGCAGTAGTCAGCCTAGGTGTCGCAGTGATAATGAAGTGCGATTGCTGCTCATGAGATTCGGGTGATATACGGTCAGGCAAAGTGCTATTGGGTTTTCTATCAAGAAATTCTCAGAAGCAACATGGAGTCTGAAACTCTGCCCAATAGATTGCAACAAGACTGCAAGGGCTCGCACTAAAATATAGCTGGCCAAAATGTGGGTTATCTCTGCCTGCCTCTTTTGGGATACGACTACGTATGGTAGGTATAGCAGTTTAACTATGAAAACGTAAAAGACATACGAGTAGGTAGGTAGAAAAGAAGTAAGACGGTAGATTCTATATCCACGTCAATAAATTACGCTACTAATTTCTCGATTATAGTTCACTGATAAATACCATTGATATATAAAAATCCTGTATTGATGATCAAACCCTGGAAGTATGATTTTACAGGTTTTAAACGAGCTCTGCGACATGTTTACGCTTGGAGCAATCGAACTGTACTAAATTAAATGAGCACCCAAATGTTCAAGTGGGTGCTCATTTGGTGAGGACGTTTTTGACGCTGATTGTGCAATCTAGGTTTTTTTAAACATCTATGAATAATACTATTAAATAATAGTGACGAAGTCTAAAATAACAGCAAAGCTGTCACTTGTCACCCGGCGTCTAAAATCGTGACAGTTTAAACTGAATTGATAAAACGTGGGTGTAATACTGCCTTTACCTATTTCTCTAGCTAGTAATAACTACTGATAGTCGATATCTATACTAATATTATAAAGCTGAAGAGTTTGTTTGTTTGTTTGCTTGAACGCGCTAATCTCAGGAAGTACTGGTCCGATTTGAAAAATTATTTCAATGTTAGATAGCCCATTTATCGAGGAAGGCTATAGGCTATATATCATCACGCTAAGAGTAATAGGAGCTGAGTACCAATGAAGAATGTTTCAAAATCGGAGGGTATTTTTCCTTTTGAGAGCTTCCGCTGCGTGCGCTGCGTAAACAGTTAGTTTCGCAAAAATCATGTATGACAGAATTGTTCCCCTTTAAAAGTTCTAAAAAAAAGTCCGCGACAGCATATGTCTATCTTTTAAGGTTGGCTTACTATAACCATTTTTATGTTAATCAAATTTGTTCTAAAATAATGCATTATTTACGAAGGTATTATTATAAACATGATATTAATCCTTATCCAAATAAAAACGTTATTCATCACAAGTATTTAATTTAAAACAAAATTGCCCTTTACATCATTTGATTCCAATGAATATCTTAGGAGATATCGCAGTTTTAAAATAACATTGCAGCAAAATAATTACCCATTACAGACATAGTACAAACGATGTTTCTCCTGGTTTATTCTGCGTGATAACTACTAGTTCGATTTGAAAAATTCTTTTAGTGTTAGATAGCCTATTTATCGAGGAAAGCTATAGGCTATATAACATCACGCTACGACCCACAGGGGCGGCGCAGTAACCATAAACGCAGGTGAAACCACAGGCACAGCTAGTAAAAAATAAAAAGTAATGAATCTAACGATATCAAACAAAAGAAAAATAAAAGAAAGTACACAAAGTCTCATAAATCTTACAATGAAAGCAAAAATAATGGTAAACACATTTGTAACATGTCGTATAATAACGTAGGCTACTGTATAGCACGCGATAAGGTATAATAATAACATAATATCACACTTATAGCAAAGCGATGATCATTGTAATGTAACAATCTATACTAATATTATAAAACTGAAGAGTTTGTTTGTTTGGTTTAACGCGCTAATCTCAGGAACTACTGGTTCGAATAAAAAAGTATTTTAGTGTTGGATAGCCCATTTATCGAGGAAGGCTATAGGCTATATAGCACCACGCTACGAGTCTACGACCAATAGGAGCGGACCATCAATGAAAAATGTTGCAGGAACGGGGATTTGCATGGTATTGATGTATAGTTAAAGACCTGAACTGTAATTACATTTAATATTTCAACAAACCTATTTACTGCGAATAAAGTATAATATTATTATATAAATTCGTACTAACCTAGATCAGATATGATTCTCATAACATGAATTTCCTAGAATGGGGACCCATTTTTTTATAGTTGGTAAACGAGCAGACGTATCGCCTGATGGTAAGCGATTACCGCCGCCCATGGACACCCGCACCACCAGAGGAGTCACAAGTGCGTTGCCTGTCTTTTAAATTTGCCCCCCAAGAAGGGGGAGGGAGGGTTGGGCCTTCGGTAACCTCACTCACTCGACTAAACACAAAGGAAGCGCTATTTCATGCCGGTTGTCTGTGAAGCCGTGGTATCACTCCGGTCGAGCCGGCCTATTCGTGCCGAAGAGTGGCTCTCCCACGGTTAAAATACGATTTGATCTAATACACTGTAAACGAGATGAGTGTAAAAACCCAGGATTCAACTTCTTCGTCTTCCTATAACCTTGTGACCCCTATATCTAGGGGGTCTTTTGATCCACATGGCCGACATTCAAACTCGACCGAGGTATGATCCCAAGGTGTCTGCACACCAAGTTACAATGTCAATCGGTCCAGTGGTTCCGGAGTTATGCCTGTCACTAACACACAGACACACAGACCCACATAGTGTTTTCATTAACCTCTGAAGAAGATTCAGAGGTTAATAAATATTGTACTAAATGCAGGCCTGATGTATGTAGTCTGTTAACTGGTAATATTTACACAAACTTTATAAAAAAAAATTGGGGCCTTCATCATAAACAATAATTACAAACAAAAAAAATTAGGGGTGGGTCGGATTCGTTATTTTTTGCGTAGGACGCACCATTTCTGAGATATTGTTAATATTCTAAAATAATTCAAAAATGGAATGCGTGGAAGCGTGACGATGACGCGAGTTCTATGATTTTTGTTCACCCAAGAAGTGCTCAACGCGCCTAAAGAAATTTTCATTTCACATATATAGATTTTATTATTATTGTTAATAAATAGTGAGGAGACCATAACAATAAATGGTAGTGTGTCATGCAGAACTCAAAATCAAAAATATTATTATTATCTAACTAAGTTGTTATTATCATCAATCTAATTACTAATTTCCACTGCGTGGATATCGTGGTAGGGTTGGGGACCGAATTCACAATGCGGGACAAAAAATTGTGTTATCCACAAATAGTTATTCCGAGTCTGGGTGTTTCGTTGTTAGAATGTTTGTAAAGTTTCCCGTGACTAATGATTTACCTATTCATAGTGCGGGTATGAAATTTTCAATTAAAATTTGCGCTTTATTTGGTACTAGATGTTGCCCGCGGCTTCGCTAGCGCTAAATTAGGTTATGTCGATAAGTTTCTATCCCTCAAGATCGGTACTTTTTCTGGATGAAAGGTACCTTATGTTCTTTTGTGTACTCTTGAAAACGTGTATGCGAAATTTCACGCGATCGGTCGAGTAGTCAAGGCGTGGACGCGTAATAAACAAACAAACAAATTCACATTTGAATTTATAATATTAGTTATGATAAACTTATACATAAATACACGATAATAATATCTTTTTAAAATCTAAGCTTTTAATTTTAAAGTTGCGTTTTCAAATTACATGTCATCGATGTCGGAAATCTTTTAATTGTGATAAATGGATTAAATGCGTGTAAAAAAAACATAATCTAAAATACATTAAAATGTTTCCACTATTCTAAATTCGAAAGTCAATGTAGATAAATCTTTCCTTCGAAACTATAAGTACCTCGAAACAATAAATTAATGGTACAATTTATAGGAACTAATAAATCGGGGTATAAATAACAAAGAAAACGAATGGGACCTCACATATTTTATATGGACTCGAGTCTATTTCTTACCCGAGCATGAAGTATGTGATTAGTTTGTAAGAAAATAGTAATAACGGCTTTTTATCTAGGAGGAAGGTAGGTAAATAAAATAAACGTGATCTATGGAATGATGAAAGTACACAAAGTAGGACAACATAACGAAAAGTATCATCATCGAGTAACATCATTACGAAAATTGTAATACTGGGAATGACTGGTGGATACTAGATTAGTTTTTTTATCGATAGGTATACTAGATTTTGCCCGTGGCTTCGCTCGCGTCAATATAGGTTAAGTTTGTAACAGTATTTTTTTCTTGATGATATGTCCTTTTCTGTATCCTTGACAACGCGTATATGAAATCAAACAAACAAGCTCACATTGATAATATTATTATAATATATACATAGTCTCACTCCTATATTCCTGAAGGATGGGTATATTACACCCACTGTTTTAAATTCAATGCAATAGCACGCGAACCTACATACATACATACATTCACGCTTGTTTCTCAGAGGGGTAGGCAGAGACTACGGATTTCCATTTGCTACGATCCTGATACACTTCTCTGGCTTCATTCACTTTCATAACATTCCTCATACATGCTCGTTGGTTTAAGGTGCTCTTAACTTGGCGTTTGTCCAGAACGCCCCGATCTGATCGAGAAACTTTCGCCTAGGTTTTCCTCTTGCGACTGTTCCATTCACACTAGCCTTATTAACTTTCTTAGTCAGTCTTTTCTCGTCCATTCTTTCTATATACCCAAACTAGCTTAGCATACCCTTTTCTATTCTTGTCACTATATCCACTTTCATGCCGCATCGAGGCGAACCTGTTGCCGTTAATTGCTGGGCACAGTTACAGACATTGTGCAACTACTAAGAATTACTTGACAGAAAAACGGGGCCATTTTAGCTCGACCCGAAAACGGGGCCATTTTAGCTCGACCCGAAAATCGAATTTAAACTTTCATATTGTATCACGCAGTCGTCTTCACTACCGCAGCGCCATAGTACAGCTTTCAGAAACCGCCTATTAATCAAGACTCTTCTTCTTCTTCTCTTCGTATGGTTAGTGGCCAACCTGGTGTCAAGAGTTGTTCAAGCCGCCCGTAGGCCTCTGACATGGCTTAACGACTGCTGTCAATTTGACAACTACCGGGACCGATTTTTACGTGCCCTCCGAAGCACGCAGACGCTCAGATGAAATACCACTAAGCGGTCACCCATCTATAGACTGACCGCTCCCAACGTAGCTTAACCTCGCTAATCGTTTACCGTTCAGTGAGTGCAACTGGCTATGAGCGCCTCATAATCAAGACTTAAAACTACAGAAATAACAATTATAATAGTTTAATTCATAAAATGCTTGAAAAAATTAGTTCAACGTTCAGCTACTAATGTCATTGACCGTATTCCGTATTCACGGTTTCTGAATTCGCGACATATTTACGATGCGTATGGCCCTCGTAGGACCCTTGACTGAATATCTATATTCATTTTAATTTACTAATACAATATTATAAAAAGCGTTTTCTTACCTTTTGGCTTTATTATATTGAATTTGGTATTTTATTAATAGAACATTAAGTAATGAACAAAGGCAACTTTATTTACAGACATGTAAACTAATCCTAACTAATATTATAAATGCGAATGTGAGTTTGTTTGTTTGTGACGCTTACACGCCTTTAGTAAAAATATAGTTCGGCGCCTCGATTTTTATTACGGCGAGACTTTCAAAGCTGGTTGAAAAGTGCAGAGGTGAGCATCCAAATTTTATAAAAAAATATGGTAATATTGTATATAATAATAATATCAGATTCGTATTAAACTGTCCCACGGCTCGGTACGGGCCTCTTCTTAGTGTGAGAAGGGTTAGGCCACAGTCCACCACTTAGCCCCAGTGCGAATTGTTAGACATTTCTTCGAGAACATTATGGTGAACTCTAAGACATGCAGGTTTTCCTCACGATGTTTTCCTTCACCGTTAAAGCTAGCGATAATTCACTAGTCAATACGCACAGAACTTCGAAAAGTCAGGATGCACGAACTCTAGATCTTATAGCAGTCCCACGGTCTCCTAGTAGGTTATCGCTGGTGAATATGAGGTGTCGGGAATTATATGTTACACGCCACGTCCTTTAATACGATCAGCCGCTGTCTGATACTGAATATAAGCAATTAAACAAACAACAAACGAGGGGTGGCGTACACAGCACGTAATTGCATTACCGAGGTAAACACATGGTACCCTTGCATGTACTTGTGTAAGCTTAGCCTTACCTTTGTTTTGTAATATAGGCTGACTTTATGTTTTTAGACACCGACCCCACTAGGAATAATTTCTGTATTGCGATACCTTCCGGGGCCTAAAAAACATTCAAACAAAGGTCACAAAGTGTTCTTTGTGACCTTTGTTTGAATCTTTGTAACGTCTCCCGACTCGGAACAACTATTTAAGGATTACACAAATTTTTGTATCGTGTGGGGATCGAACCCACAACACTAGGCGCGGCGGCAGTAGCGAGGCGACCACTTAAACAACTACGTCATCCGTGCAGTTAACTGTTCCAGTTTCACGTTTATGATTACTACTCCTTTCCTAGCTCGTAGTGTGATGTTATATAGCCTACTAGCTTTTCCCCGCGTCGTCGCTCGGGAATAGTAATTCCGTTTTGGATGAAGGGTACCCTATGTCCTTTTCTATACCACTGATAACTTGTATGCGAAATATAATGACGATTGGTGGCGTGAAGCGTAATATACACTCATATTTGCATTCATAATATTAGTTAGGATTCTCCTTTAAAAGTAGCTAAAAATACGTACATTTGAAATATGCTTCACAATATAAATAAATACTGTAAGAATATGAAGATGAATGTATTTTTGGATGAAAGGTACCCTGTCCTTTCTGTACCACTGATAAGTTGTATGCGAAATTTCATGATGATCGTTTAAGTAGTTAAGGCGTAAAAGCGTAACATACACTCACATTTGCACTAGCTTTTGCGCGCGGCTCCGCCCGCGTGGTATCTACATCAATAAAAAGTAGCCTGTCCTTTTCCAGGTTTTAAACTATATCTGTACCAAATTTCATCTAAATCGGTTGAGTGGTTTAGCCGTGAAAAGGTAACAGACAGACATAGACAGACAGATAGATAGACAGAGTTACTTTCGAATTTATAATATTAGTAGGAATAAGAATTTTTACCTTTATAAAAAGTAGCTAAAATACGTAGACGTACATTTTGAAATAATTATGCTTCACAATGTAAATAAATACTGTAAGAGTATGAAGATGAATGTATTGTTTGTTTGCTTTTCCTTAGGGTGTTATGACGTATGAAGCTTTTTTGTTATTTTCATTAGGTTTTCTTTGTAGACTATTTGGTAGTTTATATAGCTGGTGACGTAATGGAGCACGTATTAAACGATGACTATGTAATAAGTCCGTTAATGCGTTGTACTTTACTAGTATACAGCCTGACTAATATTATTATAAATGCGAATGTGAGTTTGTTTGTTTGTTATGCTTTCACGTTGACACTACTAGACCGATAACCATGAAATTTCGCGTACAAGTTATCAGGAGTACAGAAAAGGGCATAAGGATCATCTAGAAAAGCGCGAGCGATCCCGCTGGCAAAACTTAGTTTTGCAATTAAGGTCTTGCTCTCTGACGTCATTAAAAAATAGCTACTCTATGCGCTGCTAGTACATACATACATACATAGATTCACGCCTGTTTCCCAGAGGGGTAGGCAGAGACTACGGATTTCCATTTGCTACGATCCTGACACACTTCTCTGGCTTCATTCACTTTCATCAGATTCCTCATACACGCCCGTCGGTTCAAGGAGCTCTTAACCTGGCCTATGTCCAGAACGCCTCCGATCTGATCGAGAAACGTTCGCCTAGGTTTTCCTCTTGCGACTGTTCCAGTCACACTAGCCTTATAAACTTTCTTAGTCAGCCTTTGCTCGTCCATTCTTTCTACATGTCCAAAACAGCTTAACATACCCTTTTCTATTCTTGTAACTATATCCACTTTCATGCCGCATCTCTCTCTAATCACACTATTCCTTATTCTATCTTTCAGAGTCACACCACATATGCTTCTCAACGCTCTCATTTCTAAAGCATTTATTCTGCTCTCATGCTTCTTTTGCCATACCCAACTTTCACTTAGCTGCTAGTATGTTTTATAATTACATACTTTAATATATATTAGGGGTAAAAATATTATAGTTCAAGTCAAAAATAATTTAAATAACGAAGTTACACTTATAATAACGTCAAAATGTAATGTAATAACATAAATAACGTTTATTACGTTAATATAAATATAATATTCTCAATCCTAATCCCAGATGGTGCTAAGCGGCAACGTAGTAGATCGAGGCGACAATGGCAGGACGGATTAGATAGCTATTAAAAAGACCATATAGTGCAAACTACTACATAACAGTCGGATGTGGAAAACCGAAAAGAAGGACTTTGTGACATCCCTCATAGCCTTAGCCAGCGCTCATAGCCAGTTGCACTCACTGATCGGTAAAAGATTAGCGAGGTTAAGCAACGTTGAGTGCGGCCAGTCTATAGATGGGTGACCGCTTAGTGGTATTTCATCTGAGCATCTCCGTGCTTTGAAGGGGACGTAAAAAGTCGGTCCCGGTTGTTCTTAAATTGACAGCAGTCGTTAAGCCATGTCAGAGGCATACGGGCGGCTTGAACAACTCTTGACAAAAAGAAGAAGAAGTGGGACAGGCTGAAATAAATAAATAAATTCAACCCTGTCTGTAAACTGCCCCACTGTTGGGTATGAGTTTGTACACAAATATTAGTAATATGCATATTATTATTATTCATCGTGCTATGGTAAGTACGTTAATTTCATCCACAATAGCGCATCAGAAATAAGATCCAGATAATTTGAATACGAAAGAAAAATAATTTGTCCGAAGCATTTTGCTTTTAATGTTTTCCTGTAATTGTATACGTAATACTCACGAGATAATTGTAAGGCTGGCTGAGTAGACGAGAGCCAACAAAAAAGTTTTAGACAAAAGAGGAAAATACACCATTTGGCCATTTAGAACCTTATGAATATTCAAAGAACTCACTAGTCTTTATTTTAAGGCCACTTAACCAGTGCCAAGTTAAATAATTTAATTTATATAAGCATTGTAGTCATGGTCCATTAAAATAACATTGTGAAAAATTCTATTTACTTGTTTTTATGAAGCACATGATAAAACAGGTTTCTTAAGATGGTATCTCACAATCTTACGTGTTTATGCGTCCATCAAAATAGCTGCTCAAAACAAGCACGGATTTATGTGACTCCCGTGAGCGTACCGCCTATTTACGTCTGACTTTAAGTAACATGATAAACTTCTAGGGATTTACAGATCGCGGTTACAGTACTTGGCCTCACATCAAGTCTGTCGTTTTAGGGTACTCAATTTTTTACCATAATCCAATTACTTACCTTTACTCAAAAACTTTTTGCCGCAACGGATTAAGCTCCTTGCGTCATCGTAACCTATTTTAGTGGAGGCGGGCAAGGGTCCCGTCATATATTTTTTTATCGACACATTTCGATAAGGATGGATGTTGTTCTTAAGTTAGGACCAGACGTCGCTGACGGGGGTGAGATGAGGCGCGGGGGACGCGAAGTGGGTCGCACGAGGGTTGCCAGGTATCCCGTGTATCGCTGAACTGATCAACGCCATATTTCAAATAAAAATAAAAATGTAGTAAAGTTAATACTCTTCTAAATTTTTATATGCCAGTAATTTAACAAAGGTATCCGAACTTATTATTTACTATTCTAGGGGCTTGCCCTAGATAGTAAAACATTAATGCGCAGCAGGGTATTCTAAATGCAAAAAGTCGATTCGCGCGAAACATGCGAGGTTTCCATTAGGTACCGCCGAACAAAATCCTTCCCAACCACGTTCCATTTTTAAAAACTATCTGGCAGCCCTACCCATCTCCGAGATAGGTATTTATAGCGTAGCCGGCACCGGAGGAATGCACATCGCCCACCTACAGCCAGCAATAATAACGCCACTGTCAAGTTCATTACTCACTCATTCCGTTCGATGTAAGAGCTTTTGAGCCCTCCTTATTATCTTTGTCCTAATTATAGCGTTTGTTATCTCCTGTATTACTTACGTTGACAGTGAAGTGAGTCATTTCCTCCCGTTTAGAGACCGAGACAAATTCCTCGAAGCCGACTCGGAGCGTGTCTGCGCTGCGTTTAGAATAATATTATTGTATTGACGCTTAGGTGGGGAACTGGATTCCACGTGCGGGATTACACCGCACTAACATTCAAGTGAGGCGTGGTTCTGTTTTCGATATTGTCTTCGAATAAAGAGTTAACTCCGTACTAGTATGTACAACATAGTTTCTCTTCTTATTACGCGGTAAACAAAATATGTTTAGTGGAGCTTAGGTACTTATACTAGCCTCAAAAAAGTTAATAGCTTGTTATTAAAATTGTAAACCAATTAAGATGTTAATTGTTATTTAAGTAAAACAGCTTTAAGTCAAATGACAAAAATTCTGCAGAAAGACAATGTTATTGCATTTATAAGCAGGATCTTCGGATGAAACTCTGTAGTTAAATAATTTGTATTCAGATCGGGCGTCGCATTCATGAATTTTAAAATTTTGTAACTAGAATTCGGTTGGTAACCCTTCAGTCTTCATTCAGACGCTGTTAAAATATAAATACTTAAGATAAAATACACAACCTGCGTGGCCCCGTAAATTGTAAGTGGGCTTTAGCCTGTTCTTATCCTAAAAGACGAATCAAGACAGTCTTTTAGGAGCTAAGCATGAAATTATGAAGGAATTGACGCCTTTTGACTACAACATTTTCTCTTACTTTTCAACTATCTTAAAAGGTAAAGGAACTTATTAACATGTCTGTTGATTTGTTTACTCCATTTATTAGACAACTTTCACACTAGTTTTGTTTACTATTATCCCACGTCCTTTGCCGATTTGTTTTGACAAGGTGACCTTGCCAAATTTAGCTTAAATCGATTCTCTGTTGATTATTGAAGAAGTGACATGTTTTATTTTCATATACAAACATCCAATGTAAATAAACAAAATAATTAATGACGTATGTTACCTACAAAATATCCATCGAGCTTGTGGCGCCGACTAGTGGCATTTTTATTGATTACTGTCTCAGACATACACGTTAGCCCAAGCTGATGGACTCTTCCCTTGTCTAAATTGGCCTATTAATTAAGATATTATTAGAAATCTACAGTCGGTGTGGTACCAGCCAATATATCTTGATAGAACTCTAACATACATATATCATTATATTCTTAGCGTTATAAAATAGCATCGTTTACTATGTTTACGTTGCATCCCACACTAACAGTTCAAAGTGACTGTTGCCGTCATAGAGTAAATAGTGCCAAAATTTATCATACGTCGAAACGTTCCGCGCTTCTTCAATTATAATTCTTGTACGATTACCAAATTGTTTGTTCTTTAAAAATAAGTCTTTGACCGGCGCTAGGAATTTTTTGCACAACGCTATGGTCTTTACACGGACTAATTTAAACGAAGACATCAAAAAGCATTGAAGCTCGGCTAACTAACTACCTTTAAATCAAACATATCCCGTGTAATAGGTAATAAAACTCATTACATAAGGACCACGACCAATGGTGAATAATGATTATTTTAAATACTGGCCGCGCCATAAATGCATTCGAAGTTTAAAAGTATCAGCCTCACAAAATTACATCCGTATTACTGGCGGCAATTCCTTGATTACTTTTAAGAGAAAAACATTTGCTCATTTCTTTTATTGTAATGAGGTTGCATTTAAATCGAACATTTAGGCACGGTTCTCATTACTACGAGCAACGGACATGGCGGGCCTGCGTAGTTTAACTTAACCAATCACAACACATTTGAGCTCAAGCCAGCTCGTAAGGTAATGTGATCTATGGTATGCCTTGCAAGATTAGTCTAGACGCGGCGCTAGCAACTATGGAATTGCATTAATTGTACCTAACTACAATAGTTGTACACTTTGGCCGTTGTAAAACATTTTTGAAAATATGTCATAGAAATGAAGCTATTAATAAAAATGTTCCTAAAATTATGTAACTATGTGTTTCTATTATGCTCGTATGGCTTATTAAGGGATAAGTATAGTAACAGACTGCCATCTGCCATTGTTGCTAAATAGGTATTGATGTGAATCCTGTCTTAAATTAAAAAAGTACCTATAACATAAAATTTATGTAAGATATTCATTTAAAAAAGCATAAAGAATATTAAAATAGAAAAAAGAATTAAAATTCTTATCATAAACAACGTAGTCTTAAACAGTCGCCTTGGCTCGTTCCATTTTTGAATATTTGTGGGACAATCCGCACCTGGCGCGTTCTTCCCATTTTTTGCTCGATTAGCGAAAGTATTTATTCAAAAATGTTTTACACCCGAACAAAAGCAAGACATTATTTCTCATTGTAATATTGTCTCTGGCGTACAAGAACACTGTTTTGTAATCTTTTATCCTTATATCTCATTCTGAACGCGAAAGTTAGTTTTGTTTGTTACTTCTTCATGATTTAACTGTACAAGTTTATTTATATACACCTTCGTGTGTTTCTTAAAATGAAGAAATACATATCAGTACTTTATAACTACACATTAACACTGGTGTAATTATGGGGCTCAGTTAGCTTTATAACTTGACGTTTTTACCGTGATATGCGACAATTAAAGACATTATGTTACCTATAAGATGCATCCAATAAATTGTATTCAAAAGTTTTCTCTAGTATTCCTTTATTCTAAATTAAAATGTTAGTTTGACAGAAGATTGTTCGTTACAAATTGCATTAAAATTCTACAGCAAATGCAAATGTTCAGAAATAAATAACATCTCCAGACATTTTCATAAAATAAACACAATGATATTTTTATTTGCACCAGCCTTCTGCCGGGACACGTTTCACAGTCTTAAAGCGAAATTGTTCGTGTGTACAGCAGATACTGTTCAGATATTGAATCACAAGTCGTGCCAGTACGGGTTGGCACCCACCCCGGGACTGACACACCCTGGCACGATATATTTCCCAAGTTTCTAGTCAAAAGTACTTTGCAACTTGTAGAAACAAATATCTACATAGAACGCGAGGTAATTATGTTAGAAGTATTCAAAAGAAATAGAGATTTATGTTTATTTTTACACAATCTCTGCTCAAAGTAAATTTAATATTTGTATCGCGGGAGACGTTACTATTAAAGAAAGACGGACGAAAAAAATATTCGGTCTTAGAACTTTCAGAATCACACAATATTTCATGCATATATACAGACTTTATGATTGAATGAAGCATGCACTTTTATAAACGACACTAATAAAAGTAGTAAAATAAATAAAATTCTTTTTTACAGAATATAATATAATACTTATAGGATGTTTTGATATGTTACTGTCCTCACTTTACCGGTCTCCTTTAGGAGGAACTATTTACACGGGGGCAGGACACCTATACCATCTGCTAGGTATCTTTGAAAAATAATAAGTATATAATGATATTATAATTTATGTTAAGTTCACATAAGCCTACTGGCGCGACGAACTTAGAATGTGAACATATTGGTTGGATTCCAAACTAGCCGGGAATACCCAAACAATAGCTAAATGTTTATCTTGTGTTTCTTCAAAATGTTCCATATCAACGTAATTCCAATAAGAATTTTAATACGGCGATAGGTGTAACGACAATTATGAAAGAACTAAAAAATGTATGTGTTATTTAGTACTCCGTAGAAGTTGGAGTGTATTTTAGTACAAACTGTTCATCTACAATACGGCAAAAAAAAACTTTTATAAGGAATGATCAAAACTTCATTGAGTTTATTGCAAGTTACCCACACTCTGCAGATTCCGGCATGCAGATTACAACAGCAAAACCCATTGATATAATCTTTGTATACATTCTGAGAAAAGCTATGACTCATTATGTATCGATTTGAATCTCGATCAGAGGTCGTGAACTCGATTCAACCTAAAAAAATCATCCAAACATCAATAGGTTCATTAGTTAATCCGAACCGGAACAGGTAAAAAATCAATTAGGTTTTTTATCATAAGAAAAACGATATAATATTCTGAGCATCCGTTACTGAATCTTAATTAGCCATTTTTTGTGAATGAAAAAGTAAATGATAATTATACATTAATATAATATATGCTAATAGCGTTTCGAGAAAGATGAAGAAGTGTTTCCGTCCGCCCGCGGAACAAGTTTCACTGATTTTGCATACTTGTCATTCTCGGAATAAAAATCAAATGCCATGTAAATTATTCAGGAATCTCGACCCTCGGGTTGTCTATAACGTAATTTAATGGTGTTACCGTTTTTGCAAATAAATTCACCACCTCGAGCGAGAATTTACATTTTATAACCGCTAAATAATGTGGACTATCTTTAACTTTAAGAACGACCTATTCAACGGAAATGTAAGAATTTTAATAGTTCCAAGACAATGATACTCGGGACTTTAGTACAGCTGTCAAGAAGTGGGGTAAAAGGTGAATAACATTCGCATATTTATAGATCTTAATGTTTCATTTCCTTTGCCACTCTCGGTGCAATCTTTAAATTCATCACGTTACTGCGCATGAAGCTTTTAATATCGTACTTTTGTGGACTCTTTCTGACTCGAGTCTTATACAGAGAGACTAAAGTACTGTATAAAATATTTTAAAACGTACGTATTTTGTACGTTTTAGTATGGCGCTTATTATCTTTACACATATAATTCTTCTGTACGTGTGTTGACAGTGAACTCCTCCTAAACGGCTGGACCGATTTGAATGAAACTTTTTGTGTGTGTTCAAGTGAATTCGAGGATGGTTTAGATATGCTTTTTTTTTCTCTTTTGTACCGGACAAGTCTGTCGGGACAGCTAGTGTTTATATATACTTGGCATTGAGGTACAGCATACTGTTACTTGTTATAAATTAGTAAACGTTGTTGTTATTTTGTATGTTTGTGCACTCTAAGCTATGCCCGAACATATTATTATGGGTTTGAATGATTTATTGAAATGAGTTTAAGCTAACTTTTGCTTCAATTAAATCAATTGACAAATAAAAAGATACGTTATTTTAAAAACGCGTTAGTTTATGTAGATGACATAATTATAGCTTTAGCTTTTAATCAGATTTGCAAAGTCAACGTCATTAAGGATGGAAAAGATGGATTTCGTATATGCAGTTATTCACCAAACATATAAACCGGGAATGAGCGAGATATCGCACATTCGACAACGTCAATCAAATATTGGCTGGAGCGAAGCTGTCAGTGCCAGCTAAACATCCAATGAAACGAGCTCCACAAAACAAAAAGAACATGGATATAACCTTCCAACTTCGATAAAGCAAATCGTTTAGTGTATTTTACAAAAGAAAACTATCAGTACCTACATTTACCTCTATGGTTAAACGACCTGCCTATATCTTTTATTTCTTCGAAAAAGACAGAACAGATTCAGTCAGACACTTTTATGTAATACTAAATTAGCATTCCTTACGAAAGTAAATGTAGAAAAGATAAAAGGAATTGGTATTTACCATTAAAGAGACGATTGAATAAGTTTCGTGATGTGTTCGAAGGTGGAGCCATTTGTAAGGTATTGATTGAGCTTGTGGAAAACAAATAATGGTATGTGGTGTTTTCGTACGTTATGTAGGCAATACGCACATTTATTCTTATGTTCGGTGAACTAGAATTAAGTTAAAAAAATTCAGTAGAATGGTGTATTTGTCGCCTATTTCCAGATGGCATCGATTGTCTCGCAACAAGATACTTGCTAAAACTTGAGACCTCGCATACTATGGTCGTTCTGGTGACACAGTTCATGTACCTTACAGAAGATCATCCAAATAAACTTGTACTGTTCCTGCAGGTAATTGAGCCACGGTTTCTAAGTTTCGTAAGGAAAAACCTTTAGGGCCCTAGGGCCTTCACTATATTAGCAGCTCTAGAGCTGCTAATATAGTGAATCTTTTTTGATGGCTCGGCAAGCGACTTAGGTTGCGATTACCGGCTACCAAATCGCAAATGGTATACTTTGTGTTTACCATGACAGTATAAAAAGGAATAGTCAAAGGACGGCATTGATTGAGGAACAGTGAAGTATATCGAAGAGAAGTGTATCATCATGATACGCCTTAACTCTTTGAGGATTACATATGTCTAAAGAATGTAAACATCAGAGAAATATTAAGCAGTGTGGGATTACTGAGGGGAGAGAAGCAGTTATTTTCGGTACAGTGTTTTATAATCCCTTTTCTTTCGCAAATAATACAATGGTTTTCCGATGCCTCTAGTTTTGTTAACCGAAAGCATTTCTTTGTAATGTTTCTGACAGATCCGACTGTCGGTTTTCTTGTGACTATTGTCGTCTTTTTGTAAAGAGAATTATCCGGTTATTTTATTGTATTAAATTTGCTGTAACATGTTATTTTTGCGTAACATCACGTTCGTTGAGTTGTCAGAAAACGTAAAAAGCTGTCAATCTTTGATTTTAACAAAGACGTATAGCAGAGAGATCTCGAAGATACCAATTTTTTGTACTGAAGTTGATAAGTTATAGACTAGTAAAAAGATCATACATAATTATGCTCTCATATATCTAACCTTTAGAAACTCGAAGGAAGTTCAGTAAGCTCACTACCTATTAAATTTTGACGCTTATAAGTGTGTGACCTAAATTAATAAATTATTTGTGACTTCAACTTTTGACCGTAGGCTATCACCAGTTTGACGCCATGGAACGCACAAAATTTCAAGAAGTTATATACCGAAGTTATGTGCGTTTTTAAATACCCGTAGTTACTTGTAGCTCGTTTGAATGGTGGCAGAAAACATTATAAGGATACTTTCTAAGTCTAAGAGTTCCTTATAATGTTTTTTAAAATGTGAAAATTCTGCCAATCTTCTCTAGCTTAGCTTTAGAGTTAATTCTCATACTGAGAGGAAGACTGTGCTCAAATCTTTGAGTGTGATTTAAGTGACGATTTTGTCTGTCTTTCCGTTTTACTTTCAACGTCCACCTACTATATTATTACATAGAACCAATTACAAGATGGCTCATTATCATCATAATAGCGAGTCCGCAGTATAAACATAATGTTAATTTATTTGATTTAAATCTAGTTAGTTTTTAAAGACACTAGCTTTATTGTTCATTTAGAACATATTATATAGGAATTCGAATGTTTTGTAATTATATCTAGTAATTTGCGATGTACAAGGATATATACAAATAATTTCTTATTTCCTGTATTAAATAGCAGAAGTATTATTTATATTATTTTGTTAAGTTTATGTAGCGATTGTATTTAAAACAATGTTATTCCTGGTATAATATACAAAAGCGAGCCTAGTGGGTGACCGTTGGACCAGTTCGATGACAAGGCGCGCATCTCCAGCTTTCGAGGTTATGTGTGTATTAAATAGTTAATTTTATCGTTCGTATAACGTTGAAGGAAAACATCATGAGGAAATCTGCATGTCTGTAAGTTCTTCATAATGTTCTCTGTGTGAATTCTGCCAACCCGCAGTGGGCCAGCATAGTTGACTATAGTCTAACCCATAGAAATATAAAAAAGAGTCTAACCCTTCACACACTGAGAAGACGTCCGTGCCCAGTAGTGGGACAGTTCTTAGTATTACACAGAGCTGATATTATACTAATGTCAAACCACATGTTACTCTCACTGCGAACTGAGGGCTACCCCATCATTTTAACAGAGGTCTACCATACTAATATTTCACTATGTTTTCATATTATTTAATAAGAAATGGGTCTATTTGCGCCTAGCATAGCATCGGAATCAGTGTCGCTACAAATCACTTGCAAGCGAAGAAGTATACACCATCAGTACACCTCGATAAATAGGCTGTCCAACAGTAAAGGTACTGGTACAAATTGAAATAATTTTTCAATTCGTACCAGTAGTTCCTGATATTAGCGCATTCAACCAAACAAACAAACAGTCTCTTCAGCTTTATAATATTAGTATAGATGAGCCACGGGAGCGGAGCAGTAATCATAGGCCGTGGGAAACAGCTAGCCTAATTATAAAAAATATTTAACACGTTTATTTCTGTAGCCATTTCCTTCGTAATGACTTTACAGTTTTTCTTATGTTTTTAAGTAAAGGGTAAAAGGTAACTTTTTCCATAACATTCATAACTTAGGTGGAATATAGAATGTAGGGAGAGTCCCTCAGGTCGCATACATTATAACTTTGATGTTTGCAAATTGTGTATTTATGGGTTTAGTACGACAGGTTCTCCTCTAAGGACTATTGGGAGAAGCTGTGGCAGATATATCATGGAATATATTGAAATAATAATATCTATACAGGTAGTTTGGGAATAAAATGGCAATTCTGTATGACAGTTTATCTTATTTAAATTATTGATGTGGGGGTAAGTTATCTATCTGTCTATTAAGTATTAATAGCTATTTCTATTACGTTAATATCTTAATAAAAGTCCGAAAATTAACGACGTCATTTTTTTTATTTTGTTTGTTAGGATTTTTTGAATTCATACTAGCACGAACCGACTGAGCCATCTGCTTCGTTGATCCATGGTAGACTGCCTCGTGGGTGCTTGTGGCATACGTTTGTGCTTGTCCTTACGCGCTATCGAGAGGTCCCAGTTTCGATTGCCGGGTCGAGCAAAGTTCGGCCAAAGATGATGAAAATATGTTCAATAAATGGTAATGGCTCGCCCCCTATTACGAGACACCTTAAACATTGTTGAAAAGTCCTTTCGTTAGAGGTATGCAGGCACGAGTCTAAATCTAAAAACGTAGGCTGCAATGGTAATTTGAATAATAAAGTCAATAAAATGCCAAGTACAATAGCGAACAGTAATATGTAAAGTTTTATGACAGTCTAAAAGTATGCTTCATAAACTTATTGATTCTTAATAAAAGACTTTCCAACCATAAAGATCATAAGTACTATGGCGCCTTTTACAGTGTAAAAGTATGTTAAGAAGCAACCGCCGCGCGCCGCCGGCCGACTGTGGTTGGAAACTTTAAAAAGCTCTACGTATGTATGTGTTATTCTTCACAAGAAGAACTTTCAGAAGTTCTTGGTAGTTGTCCGCCGCATAAGTTTTAAGTGCCTAAATTTATGCACAATGTTAGAAAGTGGCTGCCATGAAACGCCTGTTTGTGGTAAGCTAACGTCTTTACCGGATACTTTTAAATATTGTTTCATCGTCTTTTTATATCCCTGAATGGATAGGTGCTTTACACCCACGTTTCGCAAATTAAATTATCTTTAGGTGCCTAGTTAGTCTATATAAGAAATCTACGATCACCCGTTTATTGCATTGTCATGTAGGCTTGATAGAAAATCTATTGTTGGCAACTTGACCTCAACATCGCTTAAAGAAAGACTCGCCAATTAAAGTACAATATCGCTAATAAGACGCAACATTGATCTATTGATCATGCAATATTTTGCATATTATCTGTAATCTTAACTAATATTTATAAATGCGAATGGTAGTTTGTTTATTATGCTTTCACGCCTAAAGTAGGTACTCGACCGATCATTATGAAATTACGTATACACGTTGTCAGGACATTGATCATCCAGATAGAAGAATTTACACAAATTACATTTACGTGAGCTAATCCGCAGGAAAAATCTAGTAGGTATTTTAATAACACAACACGTATTATATTCTTCGCAGAAATCAAATCCAAGACATCGTCGTCGAAAGTAAACGTGAACACGAACTGAAACCACTAGTCGTACGAGTCAGTTTAAAATAATATAAGCAACAAAATTCTTGATCGTTATTAACAGCGTTGCATCGTCAGGTAAGCGACTTAGCCGACGAGAAGACAATATACTAACAGCGAAGTTTCTACCGGCAATCCTTTATTCTGAGAAACTATGATATCTACTTGTGTTTTATTTTTAGAGCATGAATTGTTGTTCGGTGGCCTCGGGGACGGATATTGTCTCTATAATAATCTGGACCCGATAAGCTCCCGCTGGGAAGCCTTTCATATGACTCGGATGTACCAGATATTCCGTATTCAGCTCACCCTGCGCCAAACAAAGTGTTCTGTAAGTAATATTTGCATGATAAGCCAACCTGTAAAAGGTTCACCGAAGTTTCGCTCCAACGTCCACTTCGGTAGGAATCTGAAGGCACAAAAAATGGTTGTTTGCGCGAAAGGTCGCACTGGGATAACTACAAGCCGTCATTTTGGCGGCAGTCACAACAAATGGAAATTTGTGCCACTCCGAAACTCTCAACTACTCAATCTACCACTCCGCTTTTTGCGAATTTTTAACTTTTTCTCGTTGTTATGTTAGTGAATTTACATTAGAGCGTCATAAGTACGGATCGTGAGACTGCAGAAGAATACTAATGAAATAAAGAGAGAGATTTGGGTAATGATGTGTTTATTTAAATTATTATCACTCACTTTGATTTCATAAATGCAGTGGCTATTTTCAATCAGCTTATATATATAATATTGTCAAATGTTTACGCGAATGTTATTAATTGGAATTAAACTACTATATACGGATTTTATCGCGTTGTTTATTTGACACTTTATTACAAAATTTAGAATCTATTACACTACTATTACTACCAAACTTTACAAATTTTTAAGTTAATTAAAGTATTGGAACTATTAAAACTATTTATACTATTACTATACTATTATACTATTTATATTTATGTTAAAACTTTCCCTGACGTTTCTATTTACTATTATATTTCTATTTCTATTTCTATTTAGCTTATATGTATATACTTACCTACCTGACAAAATGTAAACTAACCGTTTAAAAAATATATATTGCTTTATTTATACATATAGTTATACAACGTACCATTTCGCCTATACTTACCTATTATGCAAAAATAAGAGGCAGAAATAATAATAATAATAATAGTTTTATTGTCTCATAAAAATCAGCAATACATGGATTGAGGCCCTAGACCCACACTAGGATTCCCTGTGTTGTGGGATCTAGTCTCTTTCGTTCAATTACAATAATTGAACGAAAGAGAAAGAAATGATCGCAACGTCTTCCAACCTATGTGTGGTTTAAAGTTTTATCTTAGGTAGGTAGTATGACCAAAACATCTGACCATAACAAATGGCTGTGATATTTTTAAACGACAATAACAATGAAATGCGTTCACAATTCGCATCGGAATCAATCAATCTATAATTAAGTAGAAACACGTAACTAGTTCAAGAAATTCAAAAGTGAAATTGTGAAATGAATATCAAACGACGCGACGTCTACGTCAGCACGTTTTGCATCAATCTATAAATTCACGATATTGACCGCTACATTTTTACCGGTACTTACATTTACTTCGAAGAAACAAAATGCCGTTACATAATTGAATGTACGAATTCTATGAATCAAAGGACTCCTTTAAATTTTCAAACGCTTTCATTATTTATTAAAAAAGTTTAAAATGAAACAACTCGTGCTCGCTTTTAAATAAGCAGCTTATTTTGGAATTTCAGAAATAAATTAATGGAAGGCAAAATTAAATATTACAATCTCTCCTACGCATTCCATTTTTAAATGTTTACGTATTTCGTAAGTTTATAGTGATGGAAAATTTAATTGACTCCTACCATATTGAAGTGGTTTATTATACCTAGGCCTATATTGATTTTAAATAGTAACTAATAATGTCCAAGAATTTTTAAAATAGCTACTTATCATGAAGCATTGCGGAAATAATCGAATCCATTTGAAACGTTCGGTAATTAAAGTATATGAATATTTTCAAGAATTTATTGTTTACTTTCTAATGTTTAATTCACGTGCTTCGTAATGCTGGCAAAATATCAAAGTACAAATTGCCTTTATTGATTTCGCAGTGAAATTACTAACTTCGTCCGAAATTTATAAATCTTTGTGTATTATTACTTTTCCATTAAGGTAAGTTTAGCATGAAGTATGATTCTAACTCGTCTGACACAAATTATTTAAGAACAAAATGGTTATATTTGAGATAATTTACAATTTAAAATACAAACAATTACGAGATTTGCTAACAGGGAACTGGCGTTTGTGGAGGCCGTAAAGTCCGCCCGCAGTGTTTTAAAAAGAAATGATTTTTACTTATAGCCCCAAAAAAAATTTTTTCAGCGACCCCTTGTGTATATTTAAATAGGGATTAACTATAATAACCATTAAAAATACTAATTGCACACCAAAATATACTTACTAAAATACATCATAACGAGCACCTATACGCCTCAAATCACTGCATTCCGTCTCGGAAGTGTTAGGTTATGTTAGGTTCCTTCTTAAACCTACCCAAAAATAGGAGACCCACGAAGCGACTTAGTTTGATCTCTTTAAAATATTTTAGTAAGCATATTTTGATATGCAATCAGTATTTTTGGTGGAACAAAGGGAAAAAATTGAGGAATAGTTAAATACTACCCATTTAAATATTCTTTTCAATTCAAAAGGGATAAGCATACCGACAGATTTCTTCTCTTTTATCATAACTTCTCAAATAAGAAAATAATCGACATGAGTACTTGCTGAATCCAAAAACAGAATATACGTAGGCTACCTTCATCCAGAAGGCGTTAAGTATCTATAAAATAAATTAGACCGAGTTCGGATGGAAACGTTCCGAGCTGGAAAACGGAACTCTTGAACCAACAGCAAATCTCTCGCAATTAATGCAATCGTAGCTGAGAGTACCTACTGTAATGCAATCATAGAAATGTCGTTTATAAGCAGTCCAGAGCTACAAACTTATTTTTACCTAATTCGTTCAGAAGCTCTTGACATACTTAGAAAGAGCTTGGTGAATTAAGGTATCTAAGTACCATAAATTATTTTACCTTTCCAGTCATTTGTCAAACTTAACTTATAATTTTGATCTGAAGGTACAAGTATATTCAAATCTACAAGTGGCACAGAGACTAATATCAAAATAGTTGGGACAGCGCAAAGGTAACAAACATTTGCAATATTTGGCCAATGCAAAACCAATTGTACCGTTCTGTAATGTAACGTTGCATTTGTTTTGACCAAATGACACAAATATTTGTTAAGTAAATAAATACACTCTGTAAACTGCCGTTATACGTAGGACATTAACAGCTGTCTGTCAATGTACTGCTAGTCCTCCACCCAACAACGATTACATTCGAATTCCTGCCTAATAAAGATCGCGCTTTACCGAGCGGAGCTCATATAGCTCGTTTAGTTCCGACGCCTATGGCACAGATTTGTTGAATAAGCTTCATACCTATGCCTCCCTATTATACGCGAAATTTCAAAATATGTAATGTAACCAGCTCAAAAGAATGCATGTCTGTTAAGAGCGTTTGCATAAATCGGCGTTAATAATCGATCAACCTTGATGCCCGTGCAAACGTTTAACTTCGAGTTTCAAGATTATTAGTCGCTGTTTAAAAACTGAATAATACCTATATCATGTTTTTCATCAATACGCATCCTAGTCGAACCGATACCGAATTCAATAGGTAGGATGTTTTCATAGATAATTATATTGATGTCAATAAACAACCTTCTTAAGGTACGTTTCTATTTTCTTAACATTTACATGTAAAATATTTATAGGTATGCGATGTGAGTAGTTTTAAATTTCCTTTGTGCTCAAAAGTACGGTTGAATGGACACGGGTTCCGGGATGGTAAACGGTAAGCGTGTATTAAGAGGATTTATCAGGTCATGGGACAAGGGACATCGCTGATCTGACGTCCTAAGATGCTTTTGTGTAATAAATCTTTGGACTTGCATTCTGTGTTGTGGGTTTTTGTAGACGTATTTTTGATTGCATAGGCATTTTGCTAATGTAAAAATTATGAAATCGCTAACATTTTTAGCTAACCAAATAATATCTACTTCCTGTTTTAAACACATTTATAGCGTTATAGTTTTAATTAGCTGCTTGCAGTAAAAACACATTTATAAAAATGTATGTTAAAGTACTGTTAAAACTGTTAACATATTGAGAAACACAGCTGTAAGCCAAGTAAAAAAAAAAGGTATGTACCGCAGTCTTGTTTGTCTACATTCTACGTAGGTAATATGATGAGCTAAATAGGTACTATGATATAACTAAAGCGCTAAATAAGGAGTTTTATTACAGTAGGGATAAAACATCTAATGCGTAATATGAATTCTGAAAACTGGAATACTACAATGTTGCCTAACCATTCAAGCCAAGTTATAAGCGAGATAACATTCTATTTATAAGGATTTGTCCATAAACTATAGCTACAGAGTATAGAGTACCTACATCGCGTTCAAAACAGTAAGGTAAAAGCATTCCACACAATATTACACAGAACATTATCGTAAAGATCCATCAGGCGTGTAAAACGAATATGGGTGATCTTTACACACCGTATAATGTCATTTTAAAACTACGTGATGAACAGTTCACTTACTTTATAGTATTTAGCTGCCTTTATCCTGAGTACTGTGGTCCAAAACTCGAAATAAAACGAAACAAAAATACCACAGAATGGTTCTCTCATGCACACAATACGACTATTACTTTTCACACGACCAACACAACGCAATCGAACTATTTATTAAAACCAAACACAAACTTAACGTTTATAAAATGGGACGTTTATCGGTGTGGTCATTGTTCACTGTCAAACCTAACTTTCGCAAGTTGTATAAAAGTTCCGGATGGGAATCGCGGAGGTTAAAAACTGAACCATTAGATTGTTAACACGTGAGCGTAGAATGCGCCGGTTGCCGGCCGGCCGGCCCAGTCGACGTGAGCGGAGTACTGTCAAACCAGCCAGCTGGTCAGAAATCTCCGACACTCTAGCGGGCGAACTCACAACTAACGTCAGCCTTCAAGTAAAAAGGCATAACTTGAACTGGCGCTTTTTCGGGATTTCGTTGTATTGATCCATGTTTCACGGTTAATTTGTCGTAGTAGCTTCACCGAGCGGCATTTACGAACTAATACAAAAGCATGTTTTTTTTTATAATTTATATTATATTACTACTTACGCATCCTACAAAAAAGGGAGTTTCACATTTACGCATTGATTAAAACTAAGATTATTATAAAATCTTTCTATTACGTATTTACGTTATAAGTAGGAGGATTTTGTTATAAGTAATCTTAGTTTTTCCTATTCAGACTTTTCTTAGTTTTCTTTATTTTTAGATCGTAAAAGTACCTATACGATATTTAACCGGATACGTTTGAATGAAACAGTGTAAACCTAATCAAAATACGCATTATTGCCATAAAAAATTGCGCTTAAAGGCAAAACAGCATAGTTACACCAGTTCTGCCATGTTTATATTAAAATTAAAGTAGACTATCAATAGGCGTGCGTGTAGTAACAAAATTGACAAATATGGAGTTATCCGCCTACGCGTTCGAGCTCCAAATGGGACCGCGATGGCGGCGCGTCGGCGCTGGAGGGGAGAATATTGACTCGCGACGCCGCCAATGCGCATGTACTGAATCATGTGTTTCTGTTTTTAAGCTGTACAAACACTGTATAAGAAAATTATCACTAATAACCAAATCTTTTAATACAACAACGTGACGATACGATGCCGTCGGTTTCTGTACGAGACTTCGAGGTATTTCGGGTTTGCGCACCGAGCATCGAAAGGTTACATCGCACCGAACGGCCTTGACCTCATACGTAATTAAATGTTGTATTTTGCAGCCTATTTTATTACAGTTATAAACATCGCTGTAAATTTCAAACTCGCTTCGGCTTTTTATTAATATTGTTTAGAAAGCGATTGGAATTAATTTTCTTTTTCTAAGTTATTTTCAAGTTACGTGTAAGAAATCAAGAAGTGCAGACAAGCTTCGAGATGCAGACATCTCTAAATGTTGGCTGAGTGCCAACATTCCGGAGTTTCGTGCGAAAGTCACTTTTTCGTCGGTTTTCGCCCTCCACGACGACAGACCAGGGGAAGAAAGGAAGCAATTACTTAGATTTATGGAATCTGAAGAAAAATGTCGCCGTAGCAGTTGGGCTTTTTCTTAAAACTGTTTTCCCAATATAGAGCGTTTATGATTTAAACCAATGGTCGGCACAATGTTTTTTTTTGTTCCGTACCGATTTATGTTGCACTCTTTTCCAGTTTATTGACTGCCCTACAAAGGTAGAGGGAGCGTTGGACACATATGAGGCTTTTGGTAGGTTTCACATTATTGGTTTGCTTCCTTTGAGTTGGTAGGGGAGACTGAGGACACTTGTTCCCTCGGGACACTTGATCCCTGGGTCATAACTACAAAACTACAATATATTTTTAAATTCGATACATGCAACACTGATCATAACTGTCATTGTCAATGACCAAATGTCATTTTGAAAGTTTAATATCGACAACTTCAGAGCAGTGGCAACATTTTGTTTACAACGGCTTGACATCTTTTTTTGTAAGTATTTTGACCGTTATTTTAAGGTATTCATATAAATAAATTACGGATTACATTGAAAACTGATTAAACCTGATTTATTCAAGTGTGTGTAAAGATATTATTTGTTTAATTAACATTTTGTTTTGATTAAGAAAAATATTTGTTTGTAAAATCACGGTCCAGGATACACTTGATCATGGCAAACACGGGTATGATATGACTTGATTATGGGTTCAAGTGTCCCCTACATTCATGACTCCTTACAAGAGATGTATCAGTTTTTGTTTTGTTTTCTTATTATAGATTCTAAAATGCCGAGAACACACAAAAGGAAGGAAGGTGTGAAAAAACGCCAATCAGTAGACAAAACAAAGCTGAAACAGCAGTCAAAGCTGTCCTAGAAGGTAATAACATAAAAGGTACAGCCAAATCCTTCAATGTGCCTCATATGACGTTGAAAAGGTATGCAAGAAAACAAAAGGAACAAGAAAATTACATAGCGTACGTTACCTAGCATACAGTCAAAAATGCCGGACGGACGCAGAAGAGGCCGAGTTAGCCAAATACTTGGAAAAAGCCAGCAAACTACACCATGGTTTGTCCTCACAGTGCGTACGGAAGCTAATTAATACATTTAGAAGATGTTAATTTTTATATTAAGAATTTGTAAAGAATATTATATTAAGGATTAGAAAAGCTACAATATTTACCTATGAGGTAATAAATATAATAATTATGGGTATAAGGTTAAATAAATAAAAAAATTCCAACCAAACAGACTTTTTATTCATTTATGCATATTATGCAATGCCAATAAGGTACATTTGGTCCCCTATGATCATATCTACCCCATGCCATGATCAAGTGTCCCAGAACACGGGACACTTGATCCTTTTGTAGTCTTCAGGGAAAACGAAAAAAAACAGGTTAATACAGATATATTTCTTGATTGAATGATGCAAAAAGGTAGAAAGATAAATTTCCTAGACAATCATAAAAAAATATTCTACAAAACTTGATTATTTAAGAGATATGAATGAAAAACCAAAATAAGCATCAAGTATCCCCTGTCTCCTATTGGTTGTAATGATCAAATTATAGCAGTTGACGAGTTCACGAATTTGGCACAGGTGAAATGGTATTTTCGTAGTAATGAATATATTGTAAGGAAGTAGGTAGATATTTTCTTTTCCTATTCGGTATACTTTTAATTGATGCAGGCGGTAATCACTTGCCTATGTAATTAGTTAATTTACCGAACACATGAGTGAGACTTAAATATTATATTCTACAAGATTCAATAACAAAAAAAATATTATTAATTATTAATTTACGTAAGTATCAAATCACTCTAGCAATGTTTATCAAATTCCTTTAAATCAAATTGTGTAGGTAGGTAGGTACGTAGGGTTTGATAGAAATTATCTTCATAACCCCATACCTACATAAGGTTATAAAAATAAGTCTATACCTACATTAGTATCTATCTAGATCAGAGGTTCACAGACATTTTTTCTCATAGACCACTTTCAAAATTTAGCTGGTTCCGGTGGACCCCCTGCAGCTAAACAAGTTCATGCAAGTAAAAAATTTGATCAAATCTCTACGCACTGACCTTTTTTTTTATTAATTCTCTACCCAAATATCGAAAAACCTCTGGTATTGAATATGGAATATGCAAGATTGTCGAACAGTCGGTGAACTCAAGCCAACATTAAGCAAAGAAATAAATTTTCGCGCTAACGTAGATCCCCGTCGTGTCTCCCGTGGACCCCTGGGAGTCCACCTGGACCACTTTAGGAACTAATGATCTAGATAGACGAGTAGGTATAATGCATTGTAATACATGCCTACATAGTAGTGTCTAGGTAGTAGATCCTCGCTGGTTTCAGCATGAATGGGCCGGATCGACCGGGGTAGTACTACCCTCTCACAGAATACCGGCGTGAAGTAACGGTGCCCGTACTGTTGCGTTTCGTATCGGTGAGTGAGAGAGCCGGAGGCCTAGTTATCCCGATCTTTTTCCTATCCTTTCCTTTGTCCTTTCCCTCCTTCATTCCTTTTTAAAGGACTGGCAACGCACTTGTAACTCTTTTGGGGTTGTGGGTGACCATGGGCGGCGGTAATCGCTTACCATCAGGCGATCCGTCTGCTCGTTTGCCCCCTATGCCATAAAAAAAAAAACATACCTATTATTAAGCATAATATTTATAGTATCATCAATGGTAAGAGCCATTGGTCCATCGCCATTTTTCCCGGCATATTATATCTACCTTCTAGGTAGATTTTAGAAAAACAAAAAAATACACTTGTATTAGGAACGTATGAAACGGTTTTTTTAAATGCGAATGTTCGTGTCAATAATTATTTAAAATTAAGTTAAGTAAACGAATAAAAAAGCAACTACATTATTTATTAAATGAATAAAAAGAAAGAAAGGAATAGAATATTAAAATCTTCAAACAAAGCCACCTCTTTCGTCAGATGCTTTCAAACTTTTTCAACTCAAGACGGCATGGTAGCTAAAAGTATCACAATAAATCCGTTAGATGGCGTATTCGACCTTGTTAGTCTTTGTAAGTGCAGCACTTGATTTATAAATGATTTTGAATCTAATATATAGATGGCGTAGTATACATACTTAAGAAAATAATTCTAAAAAAAGAATAATAAATGTATTCTTTTTTAAATAAAGTCTCAGAATAAGTAAACGTTTCGATTTTGGTAAATCCGATGCGAAAATCGGACATAATTTAATAATGGATTCTTTAGTTTTATATTCCCATCAGACAGAGATAAAAATAGTCAGAAAATATTTTGTCAAATAATATCACGCCTTTATATCACTAGAGGATTCGGCAGAGCTATTACACTCAAAATATGTCGGCATTTATGTTTTAATACCGTAAGATAGCTGCATAATGAAGGGGCTTAATGCCACCGGACACAGTGCTTGATTATGGTCTACAACTGGTGTTTTCCTGCCAGGACCAACGCTTATATCGTCAACAGTTTAGTTATCAGCATTTTGTGACTACGAAAGATAATTTACTCAATAGGCGGAAGCTGCAGCCACCTTGCCATTAAAAATGTTTTGCATGTAGATAGGGGTTTCATATGAGATTAGAATTGAGATTTTTTTATATACATAGCCTATCATTGTGACGCCTCTGTGGTGATCGCAGTTCTGACTGATTCCCGGGTCGAGTACTTAAAGTGTTATTGGAGTTTTGTCAAGAAATTCTCAGCGCTAGTACGAAGACAGGAACTGCTCGGTAGACGGCAATAGGAATATCCCCAACCAAATAAGACCTAAGATCTTGAAGTGTCGGATAAAGAATAGCATTACGGTTATTTGCCTGTCCTAAATGGCCTAAGGTTATTGGAGTAACGGATGCGGTATGAATTGAAGCTTCCGTAGTTGGTGTCATGTCATGATGGCTAGTACAAGTGTACTTTCTATCGGTAAGTGCCCTAAGGCACAGCAAGATATGGGCTTCGGTGTTCGTTTGTTTTGGATATCTCATGACTTCTCGTTTATAGACGATTTTCTCACTTATCTTATTTGGTAAAGAAACAAACTCATTATTAAACCAATCAGTTGCTTTTAGATTAGTCATTCTTACGGTGGACTGCGGACCCAATAATAATTACTTAATATATAGAGAGAATATCTATGTATTGTCTACCAGGACGCCATATTTGTTCATAAAAACACCTAAGTTAGAAAAAATGGATCATACATACTGTGGTGGTCACCGGGGTATATTTAAAATCGAAAAATTTCCATACTAAGGGTTTCATTTTTAGTAGATATCTTTACAAGATTTCTACTAGATAAATAAAAAAAAAACGCAAACGACAATGGCTCTTGCCTATAGGTATAATAAGTTAATTGTAATAGATGAAACTCTATCGCCCAAACAACATACTGAAGCTTTAAATAACACAAATCGTAAGTTAATAGGTATTTGCTTTCAAAAATTACGGTGGACTGCGGACCCAATAATAATTACTTTATTTACTTTGTTCTATGTTTATGGATGTTATTATGAGCAAATATTTTTACTAACAGAGGAAAGAGCTAAGAGAGCGATTCTAAAGGTCCATAACTATAAATTTTCTTTTTCCCAATAAGGTCTTTTAAATCGTAAGTGTAGATACTGCATAGACGGTAACTTCATGTTTGGCGCAACGGTTACAGTGCTCGTCATTAATAATTCGCCATGACTTGTGGATTTGACTCCTTCCCAACAAACAACAAATTTGTGTGATGTACGAATATTTGTTTTGAGTCGGTATGTTGTTAGCGTCAGATGTTTCAATGGCTGCGAAGTATGAAGAGGAATAATTGTCAAAAGCGGGAGTAGTAGGTTTAAAAAAAGTATAACGTAATGAGCATAGTAGTAAAGCCTTAAGTAGCTTTGCCACATAGCCTTAGTCATAAAATACGGAAACATTAAAAAACAGGCAGTTGTCCATCAATAACTAATAATAAAGCTTAATATTACATCGAAATTAAGTAAGTAAAATAAGAGTGATTTTTCTTTTTGGTGAATAAATAAATGTTTAAAATGTTTTAATTATTTAATAACAGTGTTCGTTGGATCGCTTCTCTTTAATAGACTAGCTTAAGACTGCTTCTGCGCTTCCATATGTTTATCTTACTTAGGTATAGTGTACCTTCCTATTATTATTGAAGAGTTTCCAGAATCGGTTCAGTAGTTCCTATGATTAACCCCTACGTATAATAAACCAACAAACATTACAATAAATAAATTACCAAGGATGCTTCGCGAGGCTATTAAATCAAGAAACATCCTAATTTCAATAGAGAAGATGGTTGGAATGTACCACCAGCTTGGGATCCAGTAATTCAACTAGTCAAACCCAAGAAGAAGAAAACCACAGCTAGACTTCATGATACTTTGAGTTCATTCTGCGTAAATAGAAACACCCATGATTAAATTATGTTCGGGTACTTTGAAATAACTACACTGGAACATTGAGACAACTACCATCTTAGTCACCCGTGACCATGGCTGCTGAAAAGCAACCGAAACGTCGGGGAAAGTGTAAAAATAAATCTAAATAGTATAATAGTATAGTAATAGTATAAATAGTTTTAATAGTTTCAATAATTTAATTAGCTTAAAACTTTGTAAAGTTTAATAGTGATTATAGTAGTGTAACAGTTTTTCAAAATGTTGTAATAGTGTCAAATAAACAACGCGATAAAATCCGTATATAGTAGTTTAATTTCAATGAATAACATTCGCGTAAACAGAAGACAATATTATATAAATACAACACATAATATTATATTATTAGACCAGAAAATACGCAAGGATGCCACTCAAAGTAAGTCTACGAAGATATAGAGAAGTCAACTGTAATCAAATAAATGGCATTTAGATTTTACTTATCGTACAAAGAACCTCAAAGAGATTGTTACTTAGTCCGATAGTTTTAATTAAATTGGTGTCCAATACTATAGATACATTCCGTCGCCTCGTTAATCTGTGAGAGCAGTATCTACTTATGTTTGCGATCTATCGTTAGTTGCCAGTTTTTATTTTCTTGAGTCAGACGAAGGGTTTTTCTGTAAGGAAATTCCAAGTTACTGCACGGCAACAGTAAAATATACCCCGTTGACGGTATAAGTCGCCATAGACCGCCTACCATTATGAGGGCGACTGTACCTACTTATGGTACAGTTAGCTACATAAGTCGATACACACTTGCGAGATATCGATCGCACCTATCCCTCAAAATGATAACAAACTAGCTTTTGCGCGTAGATCCGCCCGCGTGGTACCTACATCAGTACAAAGTAGCCTATGTCCTTCCCTAAATTTTAGACTATATCTGTACCAAATTTCATCTAAATCGGTTAAGTGGTTTAGCCGTGAAAAGGTATCAAACAGAGTTACTTTCGAATTTATAATTAGTAAGGATGTTTTCAACACCAGCAATAGTTAAAAGATGGTTGGATAATTTCAGTTCAAAAATTCAGAATAATAATAAAGATTTTAATTCATATAGTACTGTTACAAATTTGTTTCACTGTAACTAAAACAAGGTACGAAATGTAGATATAGTATATTTCTGCTGACTGGGAGACGTGGGTTTATTTATATATTAACTAGATATTTCCGCGGTTTCACCCGCGTTTATCGTTACTGCGCCGCCCCCGTGAGTCGTAGCGTGATGTTATATAGCCTATAGCCTACCTCGATAAATAGGCTATCCAATACTAAAATAATTTTTCATATCGAACCAGTAGTACCTGAGATTAGCGCGTTCAAACAAACAAACAAACTCTTCAGCTTTATAATATTAGTATAGATTTAATTTACCCCTTGTGCCTATTATATTGCGTTAAGATTAATTTAGGCTATAATGTATTATCATTTCTCGCTTGAATCATAAGATCTCTTAGTATAGAATATCCTAACTACTAGTATAGTATTATATTATCTGTGATCCTTACAAATGAGTTTGTTGTTTGTCAAGCTTTAACGCCTTAACTACTCGACCATTCATCATGAAATTGCGTATACCCGCTGTCAGGGGTACAGAAAAGGACATAGAATACCTTTCATCCAGAAAAAAGTACTGAAGCCGAGAGATAACTAGTATCATTATAACTTAAGGATCCAAAGTATAAAATATACTTTCATAATATTAGGTACTTGTTAGGAAATGTATTGAGTTAGGTAATTGTCTTTATATGTAATATGATAATATTAATAGATATTACTAATATCATAAATAATATTATATTATCTTTATAATTAACTAATAAGCTTACGTATGCTTGTGTCGGTAATACTCGGCATGCAATCGATGGATTGGTTTGAAATTATTAAGTAGATAACGTTGCAATCGACACTAGAGTATTATTATATACTTTTTATCCCGAAGTTCCAGCGGGAACGGGCAATTCAATATCAGGCAACGGGCAATATCAGACTGAGCGAATCGGGACCGAGTTTAGCTAGCTTTTATTATAAAATAATTATAACGTCACATTCGGTATAGCGGTGAAAACGTAACAATTATACTTACATTGTTTCTATACCTGGAATGTGATGAAAGTGAATGAAGCCAGAGAAGTGTGTCAGGATCGTAGCAAATGGAAATCCGTAGTCTCTGCCTACCCCTCTGGGAAATAGGCGTGAAACTATGTGTGTATGTATGTTTCTATACCTTTCACGTTTATAATATTAACAGGTTCATCACATAATATGATACATAACAATTGATTTTCAATTGTGTCTATCACGGGACAGCGAAAGGGTTAATAGGAATATAATATGGATCAACTCTCTCTATCACTTCTCAACTAATCATCCCACATGTTAGTGGCCCTCTTTGTTTTCTTCGCCCTCTCCGTAGTCCTCCTCCGTCTTTTTCAGAAACATCGCATGAGAAGCATCGCATCGCATGTCTCTAGAGACTTGCAGGCATGCGATGTTTCTGAAAAAGACGTGAAGGACGAAGGATTGGGTACTATGGATAGTATGGATAATTAAAACTTTGGAGTGGTTTAAGTGTAGTGCTAAATAAGAACCTAGTACTTTTTGAAGTTGATTAATAAGCTCAGGTCTCGTCTTTATAGTTGGTTATTTTTTATTTTTATAATATTTATTTATTGACAGAAAAATAAAATACATCCTTACACTATATTATACATATTACATCATTGTTAAATAATTTAAGCTTAAATTAAAATTAATTCTTAAACTATGTTAATTTATAGTATATACAAAATAAATGAAGTTCAAAATATTATGTTTAAGCCTGCCTGAACTAGGATACACCTGTGTTTCAGGACATCACTTGACAATTTTATTTTACACTAGCGCATAATTAATACAAATATTTACAGTCGAAAGTACATCTACGATTAAAGGTGTTCAGGAAGTAATATACAATTTTAAAATTAATTTCAATATCATTTTAAGACTTCTAGCAGTTTTTCTGTGTCCGTATAATTTAATTTTCCTAGGTATTCCATTACCATGATACTACATTTTTTATAACTAACATTGTATATATTTAATATTTTATTTAACTTGTTATATAAATATGGTCCTAAAAATACGTAGAATTTACTGACAAATGCGTGTCTGGTTTGAGACTTTGTACAGACTAAGTCTTTTCTTCTCATATCTAAGACCGGGGTAAACGGGACTTCAGTGTGCTGTTTAAGTATAGTGTGCATAATAAATAATTGACGAATGGTTAGTACCTTGCAAGCGGTTAGAAAGCTTCAAGCAAAGTAAACGTTTACATTTAATATAGGAAATAAAGAAAACTCTCTATAATGTTTGCTCTAAAGCAGAGGTTCCCAGACTTTTTTCTCATAGACCACTTTCAAAATTTAGCTGGTTCCGGTGGACCCCTGCAGCGAAACAAGTTCATGCAAGTAATATGGAACATGCAAATTTTTACAAGTAACAGTCGCTGAGCTTGTCGCACAGTCGGTGAAGTCAAGCCAACATTTTAGTTCTTCACAATTGAAAGCAAATAAATTTTAGTGGACCGGCGCTTACGAATTGTGCACCCCCATTATTTTGTCACGCCAACGCAGATCCCAGTCGAGTCTCCCGTAGACCCCTGGGGGTCCACCTGGACCACTTTGGGAACTAATGCTCTAAGGGAACTCGTCTATTTTAGATTCACTGCTGTATGTTAGTAAAAGATCCAAACGGATATGAATATTTCAGTTCCGTTGTTTGAGATTTGTCAATAAAAATAAAACTTCTTATCCGCGAGTTTATTTGTTTAATATTTGCATTTACAAAATTGATTCCACACTTTTAGAAAGTATTGGATTACAAAGCCAATAGTTAGGTACTAAAAAACTACTCTGAAAGGACTTCATCCGTACTAATGTATTATATACCTATTTACTAGCGACCGAATAAAACAAAACAAATCTCTTGCATCTTAACACATAATCATTAGCGCTCCTAAATTGCACACGAAAATGATTCAGCAAAGTCACCTTTGTACAAGAAAAACTAGAGCAGGTAACATGATAAGATAAGATTTAAATTATTAGTATAAACTGCACATATTATGTATGTATTATGTATAGGTATAGAGTAAACTTCTAAAAGGTAAATTGCAAACAAACAAAAGTAGTTTATTTATAGAACAGACACCTACCATGAAACATAAATGCCGAAGTTTCGGCCCGATTATTCCCGCATTCGTAGCTTGAAATACGTGAAATGACATTTAGCTCGTAAGATCAAATAGCCAATTCTTGTAATAAATAAAAACTGTTCAAAATGTAGTTATTATCTAGTCTCAGTGTCATAAATTTGCAACTGAGAAGTGAATCATAATATGTCTAGTTTTTATGGACTTATTTTCTTTAAAACTTTAAAATTCTAGACTGCACATTTGGTATGTGGAAAACTAATTTAAAGAAGTGGTCTTATTATTCTTTGTTTACCTTAGCAAATTACAAATAGTATTGTCCTAAATTAAAAATGCATTTCAGTTTTTTCAGTTCACAATTTTGACGTTTAAAAGGTAGAGTAGATTGGACTATATCTTGAGTAGTTTTTAATATGAAAATTTACCCTTAGCTGATTATTACATGAAGGTAATATAATTAATATAATATATATAGCATTAAACTCCTCCTTAAATATTACGTAATGACATTTTACATTAGACACTGACCTACATATTTTGATGTTCATAAGTGTTACTTTGTGACCTAAATGAATAAATGAGTTTGGACTTTGACTACATTTTGTCTCATTACGAGTTACTCTTAGTTAGAAGGAAATAAATAGCAAGCAATTTCATAATGGAAATATGTTATATATATTTCATAATGTATAATGTACTAGCTTTAGCCTGCGGTTTTGCTCACGTAAAAGTAGGTTAGGTTAGGTTAGTAACAATACTTTTCTTTAAAATAAAATATAGGTAATAATATAGCTTTCTAATGGTGAAAGAACGTTTAAAATCGGTTGTGTACTTTTTGAGTTAAGTTCTTACAAACAAACAAACAAAAAATCAAATTTTTCCTCTTTATAATATTATTATAGATAACCTAAATGTAATAAATAAAAAAATTCAATAAATTTCGTTCGCCCCGAATTTTCGGTTAAACATTTTCATGGTACCTACCAGTACGTACAACTTGAAACGCTAGTGACAGTGGTACATAAATCATAGATAATGGAATGTAGGTAATATTAACATAACTCGGCTCTTTGTCCACTCCACCTATCTCAGAGGAACAAAGGTATCTTGTATCTTTTGATAATGCCGGAGGTTTTACTCGGTTATTTATTTAGGTACGCTCGTATGGCCGAGGAGAACTAAATATAGGTACTTACATTTAGTACGTTGACTTAGATTTTCTGAATAAGATAGGTAAGGTATGGTAGGTAGTTTTCTGAATACGGTAGCTTTATATTATCCGGGTATAACTTACCTAATAAAGGTACTTTTGGAATAATAAAATGTCTTGTAAAGTATATTTTTGTTGTTTATTTGTATATAGTTTTGTTTTAATGGGTATTATAAAGCTAGTATTATATCGAAATGTTCAGCTTTGTAACTCTGTATACACATATACATAAATTCACGTATGATTATTTTTAAAGTGGTAGACTGATGCGTCGTACATGTTTCACGTTATAAGGGCGAGCCTTTTGCCGTCTATCAGGCATAATTCTGCTGTATGTTTTGTTACTACGATATTTCTAACAGAAATAGCAATAACGCTTTTTCCAGCCTGGCAATCGAATCCCCTCATTACTCTCCTGAGATCACATGATCACATAAGAACTAGACTGTTCTCTGACTGACTGTTTATATGCACATTATTACACTGCTTGTATTTATACCCAAATATTTAGGTACAGGGATGCAGCTTTATATTTCGTCTTATTGAATTTTGGTCTTTTTATAGTCCCATTTAGCATAGAGCTAGCCCATTCTAGCCTACTAAACGTAGTTCCACTATGAAGTAGTAATGGTCTATTCTGTATTGTCCGTAATTATTTTAGTTTTGAGTTTTATAGTACTAGCGCTGCCATAATTGAAAATTTAGACAATAATTGTATGACTGAATAAACAAATAAATATATTATCGAAATATTTGTGTTTATGTTTTCATACTTTACGATATGATGGACGCTATGAAATCTATATATTTGAACAATTGGTTCACAGGATCTTATTATTCTTTTTAATTCCAGTCAGTGACTGCATGTTTATTTTGACTAGCCTTCCCTTTAAGCAGTACCTTCACATGTATTCATGCTGTCCACATAAAAAAGTGTATCAAAAATAATCAAAATCAACTGTTTAGCAGTAAAACCGTTTATCCATGCATTTATGTTATAAGTGCGAATGTAAAACTTGGTTGTGCTATTATGGATAAAAGCCTTAATTTTTGCACATTGTTTTTTTTATTGGTAGATGAAACTGTGCTTGAGGTATTGAGTTATATAGTTATATACATTCATTCATACTTAAATTGTGGATGCCCATAGAGTTACATTTTTCTTGACTGTATTATTATTTTCCCTATAGTAGATAGTAGTTTTAAAGAATAACACGATTTTAATGTCACCTCTATAGGCATGAAAATGTATGTAGTAAATGGGACAAAAAATTTTGTGAGCTAGAAATACTTACTTTGTAAAGTCACGTAAAGGAATTATTCATTAGGTATCTTCTAATTTTTGTATAATAAATAATAAGACAACATATTTTCTCGAACAATCGTGATTACATCATATATTTAGGTAAAATAAACAAAGTATTTTTATAATAATTCTCGCCTAATCTATCTATATATAAGCTCTATTTTTAAAAAACGTGAATATACAGACGAAAATTCTAAGAAAACTGTCTTGCATTCGGATTCTTCTAAACACTTAAACTAATTTCTCAAAAATATGTCTAATCACATACAACTCGTTACAGTTTTATAATGGTATAGATCTAACAATGTGTAAGACACATTAAAATAACCGAGAAAACATGCCAATCGAGCCGCATTACCGAGTTGTTTACAAGCTTTGGAAATACTTACTACTAGGTCAACGATATCAAATGAGCAGAATTATAGCCATAAATCATTAGGAGCCTCATCGACTTACATATCCAGTTATAGATCAAGCATCACAGAGTACTGCATGCTTCATATATCTCGGCAAGCTATTTTTATACGAAACTAGAACAAATCAATCGACGAATTCTCTATAGAGTTTTCTCGGTACCGTAGAGCGAAGGAGACTTCTTACGTTATCAATGTCGCAGATATTAATACTCTTGTTGAATGAATTAAGAATGCGTTGATATAAAAATGTGCAGTATTTGTGGAAACCGAATTCTATTTTCTAGATAACATCGAACGGAATGTTGACGTAACGACCTCGACTAATAAAAATCATGCCCACACTTAAAATCTACAGCATGTTTTGTCTCGCAAATGTTGTAATAAATCTTTTATATTTACACATTTAGCGTAAATATAACAGTATAATTTATGTTCATAAAAATAATATGCGAGAAGGTAGCACTTACTGAATTGAAACTTCGCGCCGAGGCTCCGTCTTTTCTCTCTCAACTTATTCCTGAGTATCCTCCTCTTTAAGCGGTTAAGTACTACGTCAGCTTCATCCACACTCTCCGAGGAGGAAGTATGAACAACTTGAAACGTGCCACTCACGGAATGTCTCCTCTTTTTAGTAAATACACTCGCGTTTCGGTTTTTAGGCGCTATCTCTGATATGCCACGTCTGTACATTTTTAGACGCTTTTTCATTTCACAATTAGCGGCGTCGTCGGTTGGCATATTAATGAATTCATAGTCCGATGTTATATCTCTCGTTTTGCAGGTGCGACACTTTTTTTCCGAGAAGGATTTTGGAATTTCCTGACGCTTCACTACTGGACGAGGATTTGGCGAACATAACATTGTTCGGCGTCGATGTAACGCAAACCAATCCGGATTAGAGCTCGCTCGAGCTTGTAAGCTTTTTAAGTAAGTGTTCAGGAATGATATTTTATTATGTGGGGGATTGTACACAACACCGGATTTGGAACGCGGTAGAACATCATTACGAAATCCTTTTACACACCTTCTTAAAGCTGCGTCATTAAATGATTTGGATTTATGAAGGGCCGTATCAGGTTCGTTTCCCTTATTAGACGAGGCGTCATCAATTACTTGATTAATATCGCTTAGCGAAGAAAGGGAAGAAAAGGGACTATCCGGAGGATCAATTAAATTTTCACAATATTTTTTTGGATTTTCTTTATCTGTTTGGGACGTTTGATTTATATCGCCACAAGTTTCGTTGTCAGAACTTTTGTAACTGCTTATTTCACTGAGGCCCTCGGACTGAAAAGGGGTGGTCTCGAGGCTATTTGTTTGCAAATTAGTAAAGTTGTTTAATGTGAGTTTACTTGGAATGTTTGCCACACAGTTACTGTCTCGAATGATGTAACTTTTAATATTTTTTCTACAGTTACCGTCTGTTTCAAACGGAGCCTTGTAAACGCGGGTGTACACTTTATCACCCGAAATGGTATTATTCTTCCGCACAGGTCTCTTAAATATCCTGTGGCGGAAATCTTTCTCTTTTAACGACTGACTTGACTTAAGTGAAAAATCATCGAAATCAGAGCTCTTAATGGACACATTTTCATCGTTTGTTTCGACGAGAAGATTTCCATCGCAATCAAAAAGTTGTATAGTTGGAAATCTTATCCCGGGGGAAAGATTGCGCGTTCGCAATTCCCATTTCCTGTGACTCGGTTTTCTTAATTGTATGCGAATAACGTTATCGTCTATTATAGGTCCATCACTATCACTTGACGCATCTTTTCCCGCCATATTTCGTATTCGTTTGTAATCTTGTGACCATTCATTTGCGGTATAAGGAATCAATATTAGCTATGTTGAACTATTGTCCACGAGTCACTAATTTGTTTGTTTACAGTCAGCTGTTCTCATACACACTGGCGCGTTGCCAATCTAAACAAGCTGGCATTCACTTTAAAATAGCACCAATGTCAATTTTGTTTTCCGACCACAAATAAATTAGATAAAAAATAAATAATAATAAGTAACGTAACACAGTAAATATTGTTATTTCAAATAAGTCAGAGACATGTGGAAACCGGTCACTTTCACGCACTGTAAAATGATTACTGAACATCACATCACTGTAAGCAGGCACTGATGTTGAAAACGATTGCATAAGTTCGCGTGTGTGTCGATTGCGCGGAATTGCACCGTCTAATGAGTTTGACGTCGATGGTTTTAATTTGTCCGAGTCGCAGATAGATCGTTGCGTCGATTTTCAGTGGGAACGGGTGTAACAGCGGTGTGAGCGCGCAATTTCCTCTCCCGAGCGCTTTTCCTGCGGGAAGCTCTCTGGGAGGGTCGCCGCGCGGGTTTTTGGTCGTTCGCGACTCCGGACATTTCTGCACTGAGCGCAAATATCTGAATAGTCGAGGAACTATAAATAGAGAACGAACGAGACGGCGATCTGGCCGGCTCCCCTTGAACCTAGTAGTACGAGTGTTTGTATCGGACAACGTAATCTGTGACGTGTATGCAACTAACAAATGTTCGCACTGACACAGTTTCCCATTTGACCAGCCGGCGCGACCATATGCATTCGTGACTAATAGTAGCGCAGATGGCCTTTTATATAACGTCATGTTACGTTTCTTTGCATTCAGAGATATTCACTTGCGTGAAACTATGTGTAATAGTTATAACAGTTGATGCAATTGTACATCACAATGATGTTACATAATTGCAATAATGTATGTTAATAAGTATTTAGATCGAATGTTATGATCTTGTAACGGTTGGAAAGCGAATATTGTGCCAAAATTATTTTTAAAATATGTCATTCTTATGTGTGAGATATGTGTCCTTTAAACATCGTTCGAGTTGGTTTTTTCTTCGGTTGGTGAAATGAATCGATGAAAACAATTCTCAGTGTAGAAATATTGTTTTCGTACGATTAAATTCCTGGTATTTGGAAATGAAATTGAACGATCTGGCGTCAGCGGTATTGGGGTGCGAGGGAGCATTTGCATAACATCAGAATACGGTATGAGTGCAAGTGCTGGGCGAGCCATTTATCTCTGTATGATTTGTTTTCACAGGTGACGTCATACGACAGGTGTGAAATTAAATCGAATTTCAATTGTCATGGGTGCCATAAAAGGATATTAAGATGGGCGTTTATTGCACTCTGAATACGTAATTTGTGGAATGAAATTTCATTCAAGAGAAAATTTGCATAATATTTTGGATCTAATTTAAATACAATTGGATGTCGTATATTACTATGTCTTGTTGCAAACAAAGTTACTATGTAGTTTCATTACAAGTAAAACATGTTGTAAATAGGTTATCCAAGAAATATCTTGGATATCGAACAATATGAACTAAATTGTGATTTCATATACACATTTTACTTTCCGGCAATGGATGTATTGTGATGGTAATAAGGAGTTATTAATAAGGTACTTACATCCGGATACGGTCTATCCGGATCTATGTTATCTCAAGGCTATTGACTGTATTGCGGGCGCTCAACATTTTTGAGCGTAATAAAATTAGGATAGTAATAAAAAAGGTCTAATAACAAAGCGAATTTGTATTGATAAATCCAATGCCTATTAAGGAAAAACCTATTAAGAAGCAGCGGCACACCGACAGCCAGATTCAATAACTATTCAACTATGTTTGGTATTCCAACAATGGACACGTTAAAAAGATAGAAAAATGATTTTAAATCGGTACGATTCAAATTCAAATTATTTATTTTTGCAGAAAACACTGTTACAATGGTGTTATTAAAAGTTCATTTTTCAAGTGATTCTACCGTAAGGCATGCAAAATGTATACAATCATGGTTCAATAAAAATGAAGATTGACATTGAAATATATAAAATTAGATAAAATATTTTAAGAAATAAAATTAATGCAGAGTCCTTCTAAAACTTATAATAATACAGATTAATTGTTTATTTAATAATTATTATTCGGGCCTCTTCTCATATTGAGAAGAGGTCCGTGCCCAGCAGTGGGACAGTTTAATACAGGGCTGATATTAATATTATTATAATAATAATATTATTTTAATGACAATAATAATAATAAATTTATGTCAATGTCAATAATAATAATTTCTCTTTAATTTTAGAAACCACTCATGTTTTTTATTTATTGGCGTATATTACAAAACGTATGATTTTTATGTCACCTTACCCCAAACATTCATGCAATAAAAAGTTTTATATATAGAGTAGTATTTTTTCTGTCATTAAGTTATTATTTCTGAGAAGATTGGTCCCGGAAGGCAATACAGGTGAAGGGCTAAAGGGGAGTAGGAAGGCTCTCGAGTGGAAATAACAGGCTAAAAATAAGTTAATTGCCTTGTCGTTGATTCAACATTCGTGAACCAAAAATATACAGGTTGTATTTTCAAAGTGTTCATCGCTGGTCAAAGCGGAGTGTCTCGACTTCTTTGTGTATTTGTACAGATTGCCTTGGTGGTGCAGCGGTGGTATGAAGGTGAGGTCTTCGTTTTGCTTTTCGATTATCATGTTTTATGTTAAGGAATTCAAGCACCACGGAAACTGTGCCCAGTAATCGGCATTAAACTGTTACGTGGCACCTAAATGCATATTTGGCAAAACATTGGTATAGTCTACCTACTGCTTCGCGCAGAAAGGCGCGTGAGTATTATGTATATTATAGTTTCGGGATTAGCTATCCATGTACATTCAACAAATTCACTACAAAATGATTTTTTTGTCTGTTGATAGTTATATAGATAATTGTCCATGCATGTTGTATTAATATGTTTTTACCATGATTCGAATTTTTATTCAAAAGATTTTTTATATTTAGTTTAGGTACTAAACTTACATTGAATTCATAAAATTGTATATACATAAGTACTTAAATAAGCATATGCATAATAAAATGCGCATTTTAATAATTATACAAGCATTGTTTCATATCCCGCAAACTCATCAGCAATTCTACTTACAGATATTATTAATGAGCTCGTTTATGTCACAAGCGCGTAGGATTTAAACATACAATAGTCTTTTGATTAAGGTTACCGAAAAATAGTTTCAGTTCAGTTCAGTCATTTGTAATTTAGTTATAATAAAATATGGATAGACATATATTGTCTAAATAATAAAATAACATTATTGATTGCCTGATTAAAATAAGCATCCAAACACTGAAGACACGAATTGCGTAGAGGTAGAATAGGTCCCCTCGCTCTTGGCACTAAGTCGAGTAGTAGGGGTTCAAATCCCACCCGTGACAAATATTTGTGTCATCTACAATGTACTATTAAAATGACAGCAATGATTTTTGAATCTGATCTAATTTACGAGGAAACATTTTATATTATATTTATGGATGACATAGCATTGACAGCATAGAGAGTTAAATTTTCGTTTCGCCGCTCGAATGTTGTGAGTTCAATCCTCACGCGGAAAAAAATATTTGTGGTCATTGCGTCCCTTCTTTGAATGTTTGTAAAGATCCCCGCAAGACAGAGTGTATGACTAGTAGGTTAGTTGTCTTAAAACACCGCTAAAATAGCGAAAAGGACACACAATAAAATTCTCTATGGATAACATACATTTTTGATCCAAGTGGCTCAAGCAATCAGATCTTTACAAGCAATTATATGTTTCTAGATGTATATTTAATAATATTTTTGGCAATGTTCACACATAAAATTATCTTTGTAACCGGGTTAACATTGTTGGCTGACTTTTTTGTTTGGAAGCATAACTTTTCCTTGCGGTCACGTGAACATTTTGTGACAAGCTGATCATTAATTGTAATGATATATGGACAACAGCACATAACAATGAAAAACAGAACAATTGTTGTAAATAAACTGCTCTTATTATAATTTTTAATAAAATATGTGTATTCTAATAAACGTTAAATGTTACCTAATTGTAATAAAATGTATGTTAACAAATGACTTTTACTTAAATTTAGGAACACCAGTTGTGATGTTTATGATGCTGAGACTAGATTGACGTCCTATTTCGATAATTTATGACTTGAATATTGCTAAGAGGAATCCTACTCACCCTAGGAAGACAACACAAGGTTTTTAATCGATGTCAGTACTTCAACAGACATATTTCTCATATCTGGTGTATAGGGTAGTTGTCTATATTTGTTTTTCTTCATTATTACACACAAGAGCAAAAATAAATCAAAATAAATCTTTTTGTGCAAACAGTATCTAAATCGGTTGCAAAATAAGGAAGTAAATTTAGATACCTATAAGAAAAAGTGGAGTCGGGTTGGTGATATCTCGCTTTCTCCCTTGTACAGCTGCATATAAATAGCAATTACGTCATACTTTGTATCGGGCATTCTTTTTCTGTCATTTGACAATTAACCCTAACAGATTCGAAATCCTTGTCTTATCTATTTTTGAGTAGATTGTATAGATTCTTTGTATTTTAGAGTTAAGGTTATATAACTATTAAACCTAAATAATACAAAAATGTTAACTACCCTATTCAAACAGAAATACGAAAGAAAAGTTTAATATGCTTTTTACTCGTTCTTTAGATTAAACTTCTATTCATGTCGATGATGCAATTTAAATAATTGCTATTTCTAATTAACTACTAATCATACCAGTAGCATTTAATTTGTATAATACATCAATCTATTTTCTATTTCACGTGCCTTAGCGTTGGTTAAAATGATAGATACATAATTAAGACTCGCGTGTAGTTTACGATTGCCAAACAACAGACGAATGCACGCGGACGTATGTTTGGCACGTCTATCCATCGACAACGAAATTACACTACATTCAATAACCACATCTATCTTACTTAGTAGTAATTCATTTAATGGCAATAGATATCGGTAATACATTTAAATGTAATTTATAGCTAAGGTAATATGATCAAATGTAATGAGCGTTGAAAATATATTTTTGTATGCAACCCAAAATAGCTTCGAGGCCGACTTGAAAACGAAATTTTTCATATGTTTGATGTTGTCCGTAATAATGTGTTACGTAAGAGATTTTAATAGAATGTAAGTTTTATATTGGCATTTTGATGGATTTTAAGCAGCAAGGACGCCAGATGGGAATAGAAAATAGTTTATATTGTTCTGTGTTTATGTTTTTTGAGTGAATTCATCTTTCGATCTATGGGACGTGCGCAGTATCACGTTCCGATTTAATAGCAGTCGGAGTCACTGCATTGTTTCATTTGATGTATCTTGCCGTTTTTCTCTGATATTATAATAAGATCTATGTGACCTACTAACATCGCTTCTTTTTATTCACATTGATCTTAAAAATACATTAATCATTTCGGAGTATATTAGCTAAAATCGTGTAGCTACATTGCTGAATGTCTAAAAACACTTTTGAAATTGATTTAAAATAAGTGTTATACTTATAAACTTCATCGTTTGTTATTGATCAAAGACAAACATTTGTCGGCCTCGATGGCGTAGTGGTTAGTGTAACCGACTGCCACGCCTGAGGTCGCGGGTTCGATTCCCGCACAAGTCAAACATTTGTGTGCATGAACATGGATGTTTGTGTTGGTCTAGATGTTTCTATGTATAATATGTATGTATTTACAAAAAAAAGTATATAATTATGTATGATTATCCATTGTAGTACAAGCTTTGCTTAGATTGGGCTAAATGGTGTTGTGTGTATGTGATAGAATATTATTATTAAAAAAAAAGAATATTACACATGCGCCGTAGTTATCAAACATAGCTTATATACACATTACAAGTGTCTTACAATCGAATTGTTGTCTTAAATTGCACCTCATAAGACTCAAAAAGCAAAATGCAGAGTAAATTTTTTGACTGCACGGATGGCTTAGGTACCAACCTCACCACGGCCACTGAGCCGAGTGTTGAGACTCGAATGCCACTCGGGACGAACATTTGTGCGATCCACAAATGGTTGTGTCGAGTCTGGATGTTTTTTGTGTCCGTTGTTTGAACGATTGTAAAGTCCTCTGCGATACAGGAAATGGGACGTGAGAGGGAGCTGTCTTTAAAAAAAAATCTCTCTACCACCACCAGGCAGAGAAGGACATCCTAACTATATCCTAAATGCGAATGTGCGTTTGTTTGTTTGCTACACTTGTGTAAGACTACTCGACCGATCATAATGAAATTTCGTATACACGTTGTCAGGAGAACTGAAAAGGATAGAATCATCCAGAAAAAAGGAAAATCTAGTAATACGTAATGGCAAGCAGGCAGATTAGAAGAAATCATTGTAATTTTTAATAAGTCTTTTAACTGGAAAATATTCCAAGAACATATACAAGACATTAAAACAAAGATGATGATGATGGGATGCGCGTTAATGAATGAGTTGGCTACGTCACGCATCGACGCGAGCTTACATAAGTATGTATGTTAAAAATGATTGAAACATGCAGAACGTCGTCGTCGTGTTCTGCTACACGCAATAAAAAATCTGTTGTTCGTTCAGGAGATGTCACGTTTTTGGCTCTGAAGCGGTTGTCGTAAAATGTTTTGTTTTTTATCATAATTAGTTTTAAACACGTGTTTCGAATAATCTCAAAAATGTGCTGTAGACTTGAACCAGATATACAGCGTGTAACAGAAAGGTGTGGTCATATTTAAGCGGAAATCAATAATACAATGCAATACATAATACAATGGAAATCCGCGAAATAATAATAATAATATTCTATTACATACACACAACACCATCTAGCCCAAACTAAGCACAGCTTGTACTATGGGTACTAGACAATGGATAAACAATGTATATAGGTACCCATATTATTTTTTTGTAAATACGTGCATATTATACTTACATAGAAACACCCAGACCAAAACAAACATCCATGTTCATACACACAAATGTTTGACTTGTGCGGGAATCGAACCCACGATCTCAGGCGTGGCAGTCGATTACACCAACAAAAAAGTCAACAAAAAAGTCTGTGTATATTATTTTCACTAAGATAAAGCATTTTCCATTTTTCGCCACAACATCCGGTCTTCCGCATTCCGCATCCAGTCTGACAAATGGCAGAGGCCTATGTCCAGCAGTGGACTGCGGTGGGCTGATTGATTGATTGAAAGCATTTTCTTTTTATCGATGAATCAATATCAGCACATTCCAGGCGATATTTAAACAACACTAACAGGTGACTCAGTGACCTCCGTGAATCCGCGATATGACCGTGCGCAATTGTAACAGTGATGTAATGCGTTTGTTTCGATGTTTAAATAATAAATAAATAAAATGTTTGAAATGGTCATAAATTTTAAAATAATTTATTTTAGTCCGGGAATAGGACACAGGTTATTTTTCAGATATACATTATAGTTCTAAAATATGATCACACCTTTCTGTAACACGCTGTATAGGTATGTTTAATAACTTTTAAACTTTCGCGTTGCATGATATATATATATATATATATATATATAATTATATATCATGCAACGCGAAAGTTTGTATATATAGCAAATATATTATATATAATATGAAACGGGTATTAACGCGATTCTTCTTCCTCAAAACGGAGACATGACATCGCAGCACCAGACAGCTTGTGACCACGGCCGGTGTAACCTGGTCGAAACGTCAAGCCTATAAAAGGTAAACGTTATGCATGATCGCGTTTATACCCGTTACATATTATATATATAGGTATGTTTAGGTAATCCGATATATTCTTTACATTAAATTCAAAATATTTAGTTTATTTTTATTAGTACTGCTTTTACAAACAAAACGTAAAACAAATCCTTTCAAAACTTTATTAATTCTATTCGAAACTATCGTTAGAATGGAAGTTGTTTCACAAATAATAGATCGGTGTATATTTGTTTGATCGTTGAGCTAACAGGCTGTTCGTCGTGACGGGAGCGGCTTGTTGGAAACTGGAATATTGCACCGATTTATATTGCGCTATGACGCGTACCAACCCGCATATATCATTCTATTACTTGTGTAAATGTATTTGTTATCGAATGAATATATTGGCTTGAATATTTTGGTGTTGTTGTTAGTATTAGAATATTTATTCATAGACTTAGTATTAAGAGATTCATACATACATAGATTCTCGCCTGTTTCCCATAGGGGTAGGCGGAGACTACGGATTTCCATTTGCTACGATCCTGACACACTTCTCTGGCTTCATTCACTTTCATCACATTCCTCATACACGCTCGTCGATTTAAGGTGCTCTTAACCTGGCCTTTGTCCAGGACGTCTCCAATCTGATCGAGAAGCGTGAGAGATTTATCCCATTTATTTAATAAGTAGCATTGAATAAGAACTAGTACAAAGTCTAATACTAAATTTCAGCCGCGGTTTCCTCTCGTAAATTTAGGTTATGTCAATATTCTATCCTTTGGGAACAGTTCATTTTTTCTGGATGAAGGGGTACAGTAAAAGGACAAAGGGTATTTCCCTTTGTCAATTTACTGTACCCCTGACAGCGTATATGCGAAATTTCATGATGATCGGTCCAGTATTTTAGGTGCGAAAGCGTAACAAACAAACTCACATTCGCATTCATAATATTAGTAAGGATTAACTATTATATGTTATTCAGTTTTTAATAGTCAGTTATATATGGTGTAATGACTGTAACATCTTGTACATATGAGTAATATAATACTAAAATTATAAGTAAATGGTGCCAATTCTGTTGTCACAAAATTCTCTAAACTTAACTAAAAATCACTAAAATTTAGTTTAGTCCTGTCAAACGACATTTCGTATTCTGAAATCGTTAAAAGTGACAGGACTAAACTAAATTTTAGTGATTTTTAGTTAAGTTTAGAGAATTTTGTGACAACAGAATTGGCACCATTGGCGGATAAACATATTGAGTTGCAGCGGCACACCAGCAGCCAGACACGCTAAGTTTAAATGATGGCTAGCGTTTTAACAATTGACAGGTTAAAAATATAACTGTAAGATTCTTGTACATATCTCCTAGGCGCAACGCTTTGCCAGAAAGAACCTAGCGACTAACATAAGTGTATATTCAGTAACTTCAGTAAACTCACTATCTCATGACCGTTCATAAGTGTTACTTTGTGACGTCAATGAGAAAAGAAATGATTTCTGACTAGACTTTAACTTAGAGTGGCATAAATACTTTAAGTCTATGGACTCGTGACTGTATATCCTTGAAAAGGTAGGCAGACATGTAGAAGGGTACACGGATGGCGCAGTGGTTTTAGTGGTGCACTCGCCACTGCCACACACCGAGTGTTGTGGGTTCGTTCCCCACATGGGACAAAAATGTATGTGATTCACAAATAGTTAGTTTTCAGTGTTCTTTTCGTCCGTTGTTTGAATGATTTTAAATCCCCTGTAACACAGGAATCATTCCGAATGTGAGAGTTGTCACATTAAAAAAAATCAAATAAACAAAATAATATATTTTGTTAGCTACTTTTTTTTGTGTATGGTGTATGTAAGTTCATAATGTTATTATTATTATTACCTACCTACATAACAGAACGCGAGCTTATTGTCCTTCTGGATACATATTCAGAAATTACTATTAGAGAAAGAGGATAGTATTATTCCTGACCCAGGTATCAAACCAGAACCTCATGATTGACTACCAGCAAAAGTAAGCGAGCAAATGAATACCACAACACCAGCAAGTCACAGATAAAATTAAAAACTAAAAATAGCTTTTTCATCAGGCCTTTGTAAACACAAAGTAATTAAATTAATCGTGAATGAACTTATGTTTAGTCTGATATTTAATTACGGACTATTGGATTTCTATATTCGTCTATGTGTGGGCCCGTTACGCAGTTGTGTCCACAAATTTAATACAGATCGGTCGTTTGTTTACCAGCCTTATATACTCATGCTAAAAGATGGATAGCCCATCTATTTTTTACAAAATATCGAACTAGCTTTTGCCCGCGGCTTCGCTCGCTTGAAAGTAGGTTAGGTTACGTTAGTTACAGTACTTTAAAGAAAATAAAATATAGCCTTTTTTACTCGGTGATAATATAGCTTTCTAATGGTAAAATAATTTTTAAAATCGGTTGGGTAGTGTTTGAGTAAAATTGTTACAAACAAAAGCTCTTTCTTTTCTTTATTTATAAAAGACTAGATGTGCCCGCGGTTTCACTCGCGTTTATGGTTACTGCACGGCCCGGGTCGTAGCGTGATGTTATATAGTCTTACTCGATAAATAGGCTATCCAACACTAAAATATTTTTTTAATTTGAACTAGTAGTTCCTGAGATTAGCGAGTTCAAACAAACAAACTCTTCAGCTTTATAGTATTATAGTATAGATAAGAGGCTCGATCACTCGAATCAAATCTTTCCTCTTTATTATAAGCGTTTCTTTGGAAAATCGATATTTTGTACCTAAATTCGTAGTCTAACGCTAACGCTGAAATGATAGGCAGATATTATGTATTATAATAATAAAGGGCCCCTAGGGTCTATTGCTGCCCCTTGGGCACTGTTTCAGACTCCGTGCTGTAATTGAGGATTCTTTGACAGAAAATCCTTATAACGCTTTGCGCGACCTGGGAAAGTAAACTCGAGAGTCATGCACAATATTCACATTTACTATCATTGCGCTATCGAGACAGTGAAACAGAGAGTCAGCACTCTCTAATTTTCTGACATGTAATCTTACTTTAGAATATTCGCATCGAAATAAGAAAGAAACTCAAGACTGATATTCTAATCCTAACTAATATTATAAATACAAATGTGAGTTTGTTTGTTTGTTACGCTTTCACGTCTTAACTACTCGACCGATCAGCATGAAATTTAGCATACACGTTTTCAGAGGAATAAAAGAGGACATAGAATACCTTTTATTCAGAAAATATAACTGTTACTAACTTAACATACATTTACGCAAGCGAATCCGCGGGCAATATCTTTCAAAGTATAATAAATGCAAATGTGAGTTTATTTGTTTATTACGCTTTCACGCCTTAACTACTCGACCGACTATTATGAAATTCCGCATACCGGTTGCCAGGGAAGAAAATAATAAAGGACATAAGGTACCTTTCATCCAGAAAAGCTGTCACTAACCAAAACTATATTTACGCAAAATCTAGTATTACATGAAAAGGATCGCATCTGGACTAAAGACTGATATTGCTATGAAACTGTATATTCGTGAAGCTTCTCTAGAATATACTATCTGTACGCTACCAAAACATGTTGTTAACTAAATACAGGCTGGCGCCTCGAGTCGGACAAGAAGGTGTTATGCAAATTAATGTGTATACAAGTGAGCGTCTCCTCCCCACAGTCGCGAGGAAACCACCAAACTGTACGTAAATGACGAGAAAATGATATTAGTTATGTCTACTTACTTCATTTAGAACGTTTGTTGCGTTGAATTACAAGACTGAGCGAATTATACAGTGTTGTCTCATTTAATTCTATGGCAGTGTTTCATGGATAATGAAAATTCAATGCTCCTTTCGTGTGTATTGTTAATTACTTCATCGTAGTTTAGATTGCCGTATTTGCTTTTGGCGAAATTATTAATAATAATAATATCAGCCCTGTATTAAACTGTCTTACTGCTGGGCACGAACCACTTCTCAGTCTTTGGTTAGGCCATAGTCGGTCACGCTGGCCTAGAGCGGGTTGGTTATGGGTAACTCTCAGAATGCAAGTTTCCTCACGATTAATTATCGCTCGCTTTAACGGTGAAGTAAAACCTTCACCATTAAAGCGAACGATAAAATTAATTTAAAAGGCACATCATTTAAAAAACCGGCCAAGTGCGAGTCGGAATTGCGTACCGAGGGCTCCGTACAAACCTGTAGGTATATATGTAAGTAAAAGTTATGATTTTTATTAAATGAAATCCATAACATTACAATGTGGAAAGCTGGAGGAGCATACATTTAAGACAAAGGTCTCTTTATCGTTTCAGTAATCCTTTATTTTATATTAACACATTTCATTTATTTTATAACATTTATCTTAACTTGATACCTCCACGCGTTCCTGAGAAAAAGGGTCTTGACAGGCAGACAGACGGACAACAAAGTGATCCTATAAGGGTTCCGTGTTTTCCTTTTGAGGTACGGAACCCTAAAAGTCATAGTTGTATACCGTGGGATATCGCTAGGTTATAGCTGCTTTTATTTTAACGGTGTATGATGTTGTGCATTAAGTATTTAGTTACTTTCGCGAGAATGATAATTATTGTAACAACTACTGAATAACTAAAATATAATTAAATATATAATATACCCAATCTCCTAGAAATGGTACATAAAATTTATGTGAGATACCTACTCACTCAAATCACTCCGATGATCATCCTCAAAGAGCCAACGAAAAATTACGGGATATACAAAGGAGCGAACCGGTCTCCCAATCAAATAGTGCGATAGAGCACAGGTGTACTTGTTCTTGCCAGCTTCACTCGGAATAGCTTACGTACACAACACGCATTTTGATATGGCATCACAACGTTGCCATCTTCTTTGCTTCACACTGAAAGTATTTTCTTTATCCTTATGTCGATTTTTGAAAGACAATTCTCGCACTAGGATTTTATTGCACTGCTTTATGCGTATATTATCGCGCTGTTTATAATAAAATTTTGAAAATAATACGCTTTTATGGAACCAATATTATTTTAGCTATTTGAAGTCCTCAAACTTTTTCGATTTAAATTTGCACTTCCGACGTTTTGGTTGCTTTTCACCATGTCCCCGTGAACATTCATGTTTAATATCAATGTATAACATTCGCGTAACCGCAAGACAATATTATTTATACATATATATTTCCACATATTTCTTTTGAAACAATGGATTGCAAATTAGTATCAACTTTTGGTACTCAAACAATTTTTCCTGCGTAGGAATAAGCTTAACATTCAGCGTAACATAGTGGCTCGGTGACTATTTAAGTCATGCACCATCCATGCATAATTGTAATGCAGTCTAACTGATCCGCTTAACTCAGCACGCAGTGTAAATCAATCTGGGAACATATTCACTAATGAAGCGTACAGTAAAGTATGTAGATTGGGTAGATTATCTAAATGCTAGCAAGCGCAAAAGCTGGTTTCATAATGATATGACAGTTCAGTTCAACAGTTCTTATTTAATCCAACTGTGCTTTGATAAACTCCTCAATATTTTCAGAGGAGGAAAAGGCACTGAACCGTTTTGCCATTGCCTATTTATTACTACAAGCTTTTAACTTGTAATAATAAATAAGCATGTTTGTTTAGGTCACCATTTTGAACCAGTTCTCGTAGCCCGTAGGTTAAAATTTTGTATTCATAAACCTGATGACAATGCAATATTATAATAAGCTGGCTTTGATTTGCAACTGAATTTTAATTTAGTTGTCGAAGCCCGAATAGACTGAAATATGTAAAATAATATTCAGGCATAAACCTGATAAAATGCTATATTATTTTAAGATGGCAACTGCAGACAACCCAACTCCTCTATAGCTTATTGCAACTATATCGTGTATAGGCTTGTTAGATTTGTCTTGACATGTACTTTTTATTTATGATACTAGGTGGTATACAGTGACTGATGATGGAGCTGGAAGGTGGTAACTGGTACTCTTTAAAAGTTTGTTTTTGTATGTATTTGTATGTATACGATAAACTTATCGCATACGTAAAAATACTGGTGTGGAGAACAGGTTGTGATGTCCTTCCAACACAAAGGGAGGATCAGTCTCTGGGAAGATCCTTCGACCAGGCTGGTTGATCGTGCCTGGCGGGCCTTGGCCTGATGGTTAATGTCGGGAGCTTGTATATATACTTAGTCGCTGTGTAAAAGTTACTCGTGCGATTCAGAATTGTATGACGTCATGTTAAGCGCGATTGCATCGCCATCTGTTATATGTAAGCAGAACTTCCTCGTCTGTGCGGAGTCTCGACACTGGCACTAACTAGTAGCATAGCCGATTTCAGTAGGGTTTCTCACTTGAGTGTATTACTATCACTAAATTATCGTAGTCAGATACATATAGATAATCACTGCCGCTACCAATTCATGGAGTGGTGCGCGGTCGATTAGACGAGATTATTACCGGGTTAATAAAAGCTGATCAATGATCTGACGAGATCAAACTTATGTCAATTGATATGGTTGGATGTAGCCGATTCAGTCAGTTAATCAGAGCAGTTGACTTGCATTTGACGGATTAACAATTTTTTATGATTACCTTTCAAAAGTCGCGTGAGATTTTTGTGAAATATATGGGTAGTTGTTTGACTTAGGATGTTCTTAAAATCTTAACAACTGTTTTCCAATGTTTGACATATAATCATAGTGCCCAGGTACGATATTTATCGTATTTTTGTTTAAATTGAATTGGTTTCATTGTTTCGGCACATTGAGGACTACAATTTATCAGCACACCAAACAACATCGGAAAAATTCAATTTAATTTCGTGTACCTAACGATATTTTCCTTAATTTCTCACCTGCTTACAAAGGGCCGTCTAAAGTAAGATCGGGGCCGCTTTTATTGCTTTCATTCATCAGTTTAAGGTGTTTTGAGGCTTTAAGTCGTTGTTTATGGATGAGGAGCGTTCGTCCGAGGAATACAGCCGTTTACTTTATTCCTCTCAATTTGCTTGACAATAGTATTTACACGGTTTGAACAGTTCTTAGGCTTCTAATGTTGGTTGTAACTCTCTTGTCGGGAGTGAAATTAGCATTGCTCGCGGCAATTATCACAGAAATTATGGCCTATTACTTAGCAAAACATTATCTTAGTACATAAAAGGCTTCTTACAGTCTCATTGGTACTGTACCATAAATTTGCGCTTATCAAAGGACCCGGGTTCGATTCTAGCAGTGTAGCACAGTCGGGAAATGTGCCTGATGGACGGTAATAGATGTAGGTACTAGATAGGTCCTTTCGATTATCAAAATCTGTCATTAAAATTATTTAATTCTATTATTCTTGTGTAAAATAATTTATATTTTTACGCAAGCAAAGCGTCGAGTTGTAAGCTGAGATGTTTCGAGTTCCATCCCGAGGCATGCATCTTTGAATTTTCAAAGTTATGTGTATATTCAATAGTAATTTATCACTTGCTTGAACGGTAAAGGAAAAACATCGTGAGGTACATGTCTGAGAGTTCTACATAACGTTCTTGAAGATGTGTGAAGTCTGCAAGCCCATACTGGGCCAGCGTAACCTGCTTATAATGAGGAGGGGCTCCTGCCCAGCAGTGGGACAGTTTATATATACGAGGTTGATATTATCTATATATTAATACGTGAAGCGAAAACTTTGGATCCCTTTTTACGAAAATTGGAGGGACGGAGGAGTATGAAATTTCGCACACTTATAGTTTATACAGAGAAGTGACGAAAGCTTATATTTTTTTTAAATTATGCGTAATATACATTAAATTAATTAAAAAACACTACACGCACACAACCATGCATTTGACACACGCAGTTGAAGCGCGTAACTATGGGTACATATATCAATACACGAGTATAATGACATATTTCAGCAATATCTTACAGGCAAACTTTGGTCGAATTTCGAGCACTAGGCGACCGCTAGTTATTATAAAGCTACGAGCGAAAGCTATTGCATCATAATGGTGTTGTATCAAGTTCAATTTTAAAGTAATACTATCTATACATGCGTTATGAAGGGGCATTTTATTATACACGTAACGTTTCAGCAGAGTTCTGGCTGGAGTCCAAACAGGAAGCTATTGTCACCATCGCCGTCGGCTCTCAACGACAACCCACAATCACTGTAATAATGCCCACCTGTTACCCTTTATATAGCCTTTATCAAATCATACAAATACTCTGAAACAACCGTTTATGCACAGATCATCGACTCGCCATACATATTATGTATATAAATAATAATATCTAATATATTTTTTTTTAATAATTAGGCCTAGGTACTTAACTGCTTTTATTTGTTGTTTTTGTTATTAATACTTGGATTTTAATTTTCAAAAATTATTCTTTTTTTCATGCGCTTTTAATTCGCTGCATAAAAGCGCTCAGCAATTATATTACACAGCTCTATCAGACAAATAAGCCTTTTGTCATCACTGACTGCTGTGCAAGAGGTTTCGGGTTTTATTCCTGGGTTGGCCAATTTGTTATTAGGTGTTTCTGTCAATATTTTTTTAGTAGCATCATAGAGTATAGGCTTGCCCTCTATTCTGAAGTACCTTAAAAGCTAAAACATACCTGGTGAAATGTGGGGGTAGTACGCCTCTGCCTACCCCGCCGGGGATAGGCGTGTGACTGTGTATATATAATATTTTTAAAATTATTACTTGCAATTTGGATTTCAAATGACTAGTATTCCTGTTAACTCCTGCAGCTAAGCTAGAATGCTTATATTAGGAGTGGGTTCAGGTCAGTAGTGCAATGGATGGGATTCGAAACCGCGAACTCACGATCGCAAGTCCAATGCCTTCTCAATTCATTATTCATTGGGCTATCTCATTTGTCTCTTTCTTTCTATTAATTAATGACCTTTTATTTCTTCGGTCTATAATAAAGTGAAAAAGGACAAAAACACAAAATTTCTCACTTTTAATATTAGTAAGTCTACTAAAAGTAGTCTACTAAATTTAGAACTCCAAAGGCTTCTAATTGAAAGACTCTTGAATTCACTCAAGTTTAGAACCACTTATCCATCAATATCGATATTCAATTTCATTGTGATAAAATTGTTGAATCATCTGCCAGATGAAACCGAGTAATGGATAGATTTATCAAATATTGATAAAGATATTTCGGTAGGTTTTGTACCTATTTGTCGGTCTGGTGAATACACAATTGATTTTCCACGTACGTCGTGTAACGAGATCGATTACAAAAGAATAAGTGGATGGCTATTAGACTTTGATTTTGTTGACAGAATCGATTATACAGCAGCTATAGAATTAGATTGCAAAATTCGTTTAAGAAATGACAACGATCCTGCCCATATATATATATATATGTATATATATATATATATATATATATACACATATATATATATATATATATATATATATATATATATATATATACATATATATATATATATATATATAGATATATATATTCCTACTGTCCCCTTGTGGGGGGACGAAGACAAAACGGCACAGAGGCGCGCGTGGAAACACGCACGCCGCCTCTCGGACCTAGTGATGACCGGGTGGCGGGCAGGCCCACGAAGCTCACCACCCCCAGGTGAAACCTCAGGGTGGCTGCAGGTCATTTCGCGCCCTCCGGCACCCGGTTTTGCGGTTGGGGAGAGAGTTCAAGCGCTCCCTGTCCCGCTCCGCCGCCTCCTTGATGGAAATTACTTCCTCACAGAAGGAGGCGACGGCGTTCCACGACCTTTCGCTCCGAACCATAAACTGAAACACGGCTGGGAGTGAGAGGGCAACCAATCTGAGCAACCAATCTGCCGCGAGCAACTCACAGCGCTGCGATGCCCAGAAACAGGCTAAAACAACGGTGGCCAGTCATTATCTGTGTTAGCCGGAAAGTGAAGGCGCCATGCATGAATAAATTATAAAAGTAAATTAATCCCTCAAATCCTTTTTATTTGGCGGCGTCTACCTACGTTACGTTACTATAAACGCGTGAGACACGACTCGACGATGAGGTTCTGATATAGGTTCGTTTGAAGTATACAATTATAATGATAATAATAACTCATGGTAAACAGTTAATGGTATCACATTTATATATCCAAGGTGTACTCCATAGACATGTAACCAGCTATAATTAAATTCCACAGAATAGAAGAAAGTCTATCGCAGTATGCCGAGCTCAAATTTAGACTAGCAGTAAAAGTTTCGACTCAAGACTTTTTGAGTGGAAAATTTAAATAACACTTTTCCTAACCAAGGAATCTATCACGATAGGTCTTGCACAGAACTCGTAATAAAGCTGTCAAAGTAAGTACTTTAATTTTTTATATTGCTGTGATTAACATTGTCTACAAACTAAAACATAAATTTGTTCGCAAGTTTCGAATAGAAAATAATATAATGCAGGATCGTTGACCAGACTAAAATATTCCTGTGCGCTGTTTGTTAGATGTTAGCAGTTGGAGTGTTTGCGTTCCTCGCATCGTGTTGACTTAGTTATTGACTCCGTACCACTCGAATCTTTCACTTTTGTTTGCTTCACTTCTCTTGCCACGGAACTTTACATTAGCATTATTATATTTGCACCCTTGTCACACTTTATTACTATTTTCATACGTCATGTAAATTTACTTTTATTAATTTGATTCGTATACCTATATAAAAGTAATGTAATTATTTACACTTTTATCTACGTTCAGTTTCATAAATAATAAAAAATTTCGCGACCCCATTAAAAATTGATGACAATACAAATAAATTTAAAAACACTTGTATAAATGTATTTATTTATTACTTACAATATAAACCTCAAAACTACAGAAATACTTTTTACATTTGTTTTTGATGTTTTCCTTTTACAGTCACATTGTGGATCGCAATAAGTATCTTAGGTAGATTACATAGTAATCTTAGAGATGCCTGTCCTTTTCTCTTTATATGCTAACAATGAACATTTTCATTTTAAAGTAAGTACACCTAATTAGAGTCCTTTTTAAAAGATATAAAAATAATCGGTCGCCAGCGATAGGAAATATGATTGCCGTGCATGAGGTCTCTCTTTGCCCATCAACAGCAATAGAATCGGTTTCTATAACATGGCACCTGCGAACATAGATGTCGAAATGTAATATAATATAATAATAATATAATATTCTAACACATACACACAACACCATCTAGCCCAAACTAAGCAGAGGTTGTACTATGGATACTAGACAATGGATAAACATACATACATATTTACATACTTTTTTTTGTGAATACAAATATGGTCGTAGTACCTATACCTTTGACTACCTTTTTAGAGATATACTATTAAATTATATAGTCTCACATATTCTATATAGAATATGTGAGACTATATAATTTAATAGTCACTTGAGTTTTTTGCAGTCATCAGGATCAACCAAGAGTTTTCATAACCATTCATTACACATACATTCTAAAAGCGTCAAGGCTTTTTAAGTGATAAAAATATAGATATGCAATATAATCCTAATCCTAATTAATATTACAAATCTGAATTTGTTTGTTACGCTTTCACGCCTTAGCTACTCGTCCGATCATCACGAAATTTCGCATACACTTTATCAGTGGTATAGAAAAGGACAGGGTATATTTTATCCAGAAAAAACAACTGTTACTAACCTAACCTAACCGTAATTTATGCGAGTGAAACCGCGGGGAAAAACTAGTATATAATATAGCGACGATCAAACATAGTGGAGGTGCATCGAGAGCCTACATTTGAGCTTACAACCCTCCATAATATACACTTGAGAATGTAGTTGAAAATGGCCCGTGAGTTAAGGCGTGTAAGACGGGCAGAATTTTGCGAATAGCAGTGTCCGGCCAGACTGGCTGCGACCCAGATACGTGGAATGTTTGAGCTTCAGTTGCCATGACAATGCAGTTACAACAGTATCGAGGTGCACTTGCAAAATCTATTTAGGTCGTCTGTCTAATTCATCAAGTTATTATATCTTTCAGACATCGAATTAATCAACAGCTGTGTCACCTTAGTGTAAAACCTTTATCTAAGTCCAAATCCTGCTCATATCATAACTATGAAATTGAAATTAAACGACTATATATGGATTAAATTCTATTACCCGACTGTGTCAGAAGGACAAACAATACTTTGTTACCTACGGGCAAAGAAAGATCTACCAAAATTACGTTTGTCATCGCATGCGGCACCATAAAGTAGTGACTTTATTTCAGATTTTTTAGTTTTATTAACTGATTTTTATTATAATATATAACTAAGTACAGGCAATGTCATTCCTGACTTGAATGTATTCTTGCTAGAAAATGTTACTTCGGGCGTCCCGATATATAATTGATAGGCTTTTTGCCAATTTGTGTTAAAACAGTAATATAAACGTGATATGATACATATATATTTGAAATGGTCTTTTCACGATCTTTCATTTGATACCCATATTGTTAAGGTAAAAAAAAAACAACTCTCCCCTTTTTTTCTCATCTGCGGGCGCCATTTTGTAAAATTATGTAGCCTATGTCACTACCACAATTCTGATGAATTCAACGACACCTCATATATCAAAAACCGTCCCGCCGTTTGGGCTGTAGGGCGTGCCAAAGAAATGGACATGCATACACACGTACATACATACATACGCTCGAAAAACATTACCCTCTTTCTGACGCAGTCGGGTAAAGAGTAAAGGCGTAATTTGCCTGGAATCGACACTTGTGGAATTGTCTACTATATTTTTAGCTTATGAGTAGTGTGTAGAATATGAAAATAAATTCACACTCATGGAATAGATACCTATTATTTATGACATTGTTACCATAATAATGTAATGTCAAACAGATTTTAAATCCACACATACATGTGGGCGTGGGCTTCTTCGCTTATTATCGTTCACTAACGGAGCTGTATATTATTGGAAGGGTGTATTAAATACATATTTCACCCGTGAATTTTTAGGTTTCAAGTAATAGAGGACCTTGCTCATAGCCGTATAGCGAGCAGGTAATTGAGAATTTTCTAACATCTTTGTACGATCTAAGAATCGAACCTCACAATTTCAACTAAACGGATGTCGGCGTTGACGAAAGTTCACATCGCCGTTTTGAGCGTTGCAGGTTCAAATCCCACACGGAACAATTCTTTGAGTGAGTCTCAAATAATTCTGATTCTGGTTGGACTTTGTTGATGTTTGTAAAGTCCTACGTAACGCAGCTTAATCCATAGTGCAGGATAGGCCATAATAGAAAAAATTATATAATAATAATAATTAAACAAAGCCTTTTATAGGCACTCCTACAAAACACAAGCTATTCCGAAAATATTAAAGACTTAAATTAAAATCGACGTTAATAAGTAATTCCATAAGGAAACTTCAATCACGATTCGAATGGTGATTATATTTGGTTGAAATTGGCAAATAAATAGGACTTCGCGCCTCCCGGGATTGAAAGTGCAGACACAACCCCAATTCCCGGCTATGATTAATAAACACGGAGCCAATGTAAAACAGACTACTAGCTCACAGAATAACTGAGCGTACGTACATTCATAGGTATTTCTGTGATAACTAAATATAAAGCCTCTTGAATACGATGCGGGTAACATGCGTAAGTTAGCGTATTGAGTAAATGAGAAGCGCCAGCTATGCGTGCAAGTGGGCTACTTGCATGTGTAGCTTGCGCCTTTGATTAGCTCGCGCGAGAAACTTGCGCATGCAGCTCTCGTCAGCTGCTTTCCTTGTGTACAAGCACCATTGTTGGCAATAAAAGTAATTTATGTTTAAAATTTCATCCTAATAATATTACAAATGTGAATGTTTGTAAAGATGTTTGGTATGCAATGACACGTAAACCACTGAGCAGGTTTAGGTGAAACTTAGAACACGGGTAGACAATGCGTTGAATTAACAAATAGGACCTTTAATCCCGATAATATGCTCTTGTGAAAACCCGGGCCAATCCTGCAAACTGTAGCAACTAAAACATTAGAAAGATAGAATTTAACCCAATTCAGTGTAATATTTCTTGTGTACTGATTTATCTTGTAAATATTGTTTGTTATATAAATCAGTACCTAGATTAGTAGGATAGATTTAAGGATCCAACAAAGCGTTAGTGAGTTTTGATATTAAAAAATTCTTGCTAGTAGCACATAGTCTAGGAATATAGCGATAAGCTCGCCTCTATTACGCAATATCATAATCATAACTCGTAAAATAAGAGTGTATTATAATTTTCTTGATCCCTTTGTGGATAAAGGTTGTGTATATTGTTTTGATAATACTACCTTTGTACTACAATCAAACGAAAAAAAACTTAAAACTTATGAAATACCTCTTTGCGTCATTGCCTCAAAATATTCCATCTTCATGCCCTCATTTAGTTTCAATCCTATCGCAATATACAATTCCTATTCCAATGGAAATACTAGCCCGCATACGAAATAATTACTCATTAATATTTTATACCACTCAGTTTACTGAAAGGGAGGTGCTATAAAAGTTAACCTTTTTCCATTTTTAGTACTACAGGCAACGGTTGAAATGTATTTGATAAGTGATTGGATATCCGATAACCAATTGGTTAATGGTTTTTGTTAATGTGAACGAGGCTTATATAATATATTGTTTATACCTTCTAGAACTATTATATACTTGATGTTTAGTAGTTTTTAAAAATTGTGCAGGAGAACTTGATGATTGCCTCCAATAAAGTAGTCAATGTGGCCACGGACACAAAGAACTCCCAGACTCGAAATAACTGGTTAGTTATTTTAAATTTGAGTGTTCTTTCTGTCCGTTGTATGAATGTTTGTAAACGACAACGTACGACAAACGTGTCCTGCAACATAATCTGTTGACAACATAAATGTCTTGTTTAAATATTGTAGTAATATTAGCAATTGAACTGCTAAGGAGAACTAGTAATAATGAGAGCATTGAACTCGATTTAATAGCTTTTGCAACAATAACAATCCGGTATAATTGAGTTCTTAATAGATTCTTCAAAGTACTTCAGTAATTGCCGTCTCAATTAAATCGTGGAGCTACCAGAAAAGCTTATAAATTATGACTTAATACTTCAGAGCTATAAATCATACGCGGTCTTATCAAGGTGCTTGCTTATAATGCTTACTGTGACGGAATGGTTGAATCACTGTATTACTGAGGCAAATTTTAATGAATACAAGGCTTTCGCTTATAAATTCCTGTAAGTGGATCATATTATATACCATATCATCTGTTATATTCAACGGAGTTAGATGTGGCTTTGCTTGTAATTTAAGTTGAAATGCAACCTGCTAAACTGTGGAAACCAAATCAAATTGCATTTGGGGGTTTTATACAGATAGGAAAATGGACAGACAGACAAAAATTACAAACGTTGTATTGTATTTATCATTAAGTCTGCGATAGACATTTTTTTAAACTTTCCGTCCCCGAAAGAATGGGTCGTTGTGCTGCCAAGATGGTGGCTTTGCGAGCTTTTGTGAGTAGACGGATACTATCCCTTTTTAAACGTACTTACCTTCGAATGTTTCGTACGTCTTTAGTAAGTAGGTGATAATTAATATGTGAGTTTCTATCTATAGTAATACTATAAAGAAGAAAATTTGGTTTTATGTTTGTTTGTAAGGGATTAATTGAAAAACTAATCAACCGATAAAAAAGTGAAATTAAGGCTCACAAAATTAAAATTAAGGCTATTTTTATTTAAAATTAAATCAAAATTCTTTCACCAAAAGGAGGCTATAAAGCTAAGAATTTTGATTGAATTTTGAATGAAGCCTATGTTACCTACTTGGTGATAAAAATATCACCGATCAACCTGTGTTACTCGGTGATAAAAATATTACCGAGTAATATATATTTTATTATATGTTACTCAGTAATATTTTATTATATTACCGAGCTACTGGCTACATTTTATTTTTAAAAAATACTGTTACTAACTTAACCTAACCTATTTTTACGCGAGCGAAGCCGCGAGCAAAAACTACTCTAATACATTTTTAGCGCTAAGGTGACCTTGCTGGACACTTGCTATGTATAATTTATTACATAATTTTCTTTAGAAATTATGCCGATGATCGAAGATTCTGCAACAAGTAGATGCAAAGTAAACGATAAGAAAAATACGGATTGCGTCGTGTGTAATTATTTTGAAAGTAATTTGTTTCTTTGGTACTTATTTCGTGGATCTACATCAAGATGTTTGCTGGTAACAGAAAATTGGGAAAGTCTCAAAACTTATCTTGTTCAAAATAATTTCCGTCATACGGAACGAAATGTTGAATTTTATCGATTTTCTAATCTGTAGGTATGACTTGATTACATTAATAAATCCTTATTAATATTATAAATGCGAATGTGTGTTCTTTTGTTTATTTGTAACGCTTTCACGCCTTGTCTACTCAACCGATCATCATGACGTTTTGCATGCACATTGTCGGGGGTACAGAAATGGGGGTGTAGACGTGACCTTTCATGCATAAAAAGGTCCCAGGTTCCCGAGGGGTAAAAATTCATTGACACGAGCAAAGCTGCGGACAAAACCAAGTAGTACTAAGAAAGACAATTAATATACTTTAATACTTATACCTATTTAATATACCCATTTAATATAGTAGGTAGTATACCTAAAAATACTAGGTATATTAAAATTGATATGTGCGTGATATTCCTATATTTATAATTCAGATGTTATGTCAGCATTGTATGTCAAATGACTATTGAGTCAAACGGCACACCGGGGGCCAGACACAATTAATTTTTAATTATATTCTGGTATTCTAACCCTTGACAGACTACAAGTAGTAATGCGCATTTAATCATGTAATCTTCAGTTACATCATTGTGCTATACGTGCAATTATAAATTAGGCGACTAGAAATACTCAAAAAAATATTATATATAGTCCTCCTCATCGATTTCGATGACGGCGACCTCAGAAGTCACGGATCTTTTCTTTGGTGAGCTCTAATATGGCTTGCTAGACCGAACTTGGTCTTGAACGTCCTACGACAGATGTGGCAGTAGAGTTGGCTTGTGTTGTACGTATAAGTGTAGGAGGGTTTAGGCCTTTCTTTAAGTATTTGGCGTTTTACGTCAATCGTTTCGAGACGGATTTTCTCAAACGCCTTAATCTTATTAAATATGGTAGATCGCCATGTAGACCTATTATCAGTAACAATATTATCAGTAATGCGTATTATAAACTCATAAGATACGCCCAGACTAACGTACATATAATTTTATTGTAGCAGGAGTGGTGATATGGCAGTAGGTCAATGGGGTAGGATTTGAACTCGTGACCTTTTGATTGCTATTCGCCGTCTTTAGCGGTTGACAGACGAGGAATAAGGTATTTGTGCTATTGAATTCGAGGCACTCAATAGTGCCGATTCTATTGTTACAAATTATTCTAAGTTGAATCTATACTAATATCTATACTAATATTATAAAGCTGAAGGGTTTGTTTGTTTGTTTGCTTGAACGCGCTAATCTCAGGAACTACTGGTCCGATTTGAAAAATTCTTTCAATGTTAGATAGCCCATTTATCGAGGAAGGCTATAGGCTATATATCATTACGCTAAGATTAATAGGAGCTGAGTACCAATGAAGAATGTTTCAAAATCGGAGGGTATTTTTTCCTTTTGAGAGCTTCCGCTGCGTGCGCTGCGTAAACAGTTAAATTTTCGCAAAAATCATGTATGACAGAATTGTTTCTCATTAAAAGTTCTAAAAAAAAGTCCGGACAGCATATGTCTATCTTTTAAGGTTGGCTCACTATAACCATTTTTATGCTAACCAAATTTGTTCTAAAATAATGCATTATTTGCGAAGGTATTATTATAAACATGATATTAATCCTTATCCAAATAAATACGTTATACATCACAAGTATTTAATTTAAAACAAAATTGACCTTTACATTTTTCGATTTCAATGAATACCTTAGGAGACATCGCAGTTTTAAAATAATATTGCAGCAAAATAATTACCCATTACAGACATAGTACAAACGATGTTTCTCCTGGTTTATTCTGCGTGATTACTACTGGTTCGATTTGAAAATTCTTTTAGTCTTGGATAGCCTATTTATCGAGGAAGGCTATAGGCTATATAACATCACGCTACGACCCACGGAGGCGGCGCAGTAACGATAAACGCGGGTGAAACCGCGGGAACATCTAGTCTTATTATATACATGTCTTTCTGATGGATATTAAAGGATAATGATAGACACAAGATATTTGTTTTCGTCCTTGTTCATAACATATTAGACTCGGTGGTGCAACGATGTTCTATGCGAATGCTGTTCATGAGATCATGGACTCGATCCCCGGTCTCGAATCCGCAAAAGTCTTATATGGATTTCTGTCAAGTAATTCTTAGAAGCAGCACGAAAATTTAATGTTGCGACTTATGTATTCAAGTCGGTTCAATCCAAATCCAATCACAAAAGACAAAAAATATGTGATGGATAAATATTTGTCAGGATGTTTTTTAGGTACTTTGTTTTAATCCTTGTAAAAGGGTCTGCGATAGAGCAATCAACGTGCGGTATTCCTTTGTCCTATCAATTCTTAGAGTAATGATATTATTGCTGCGACTAAATAGTTTACAAAGTGAGAAAACAGATCAATTTCGTTTTGCTCTGTGACTACTAAACTAATGCTAAGAATTCTTTAACTGATATGTAGCTACTCTATCTCTGTCTAAAACAGGCTGTGTCAATGACATGCCGTGCTCTCGAAGTCGCAGACAGAAAGTACTGTTACATTCGCTATGTGTATTCCATCCTGTAGTATAGTAACAAAAACTCCAATGACTTCTAACCATCAATTCAAAAACATTCTCTACAAAAGTCACCGTGTATAACAAACAAGGGTGACCAGTAAATGAAAATGATGGCTGTGTTTACTTACCGCATCGATCGATCATGGGAAATAGGTTACTGCAGTGTTTGTCGGCAATCTATCCTTTCTACTAAGTAGTGCTATTATACACAGCTGGGTAGTTTGCATATTGAGGGACTGAGGGGTAACGCCCGCCGCTTGCAATGATGTGCAGAATTGGTGAGAATGTAGTGAGCGTTTTGTTTTATTGATTTCCAATTTCAAGTTATGTATTCGGATTGGTTTATTGCTTTAGATTAGATTTTAAATATTTATAGCTACGTTAAAATAGCCTGTTGTTATGAGTTAAGTATTAAAAAAGACACACTTTCTATTTGCTTGCGCCTCACTTAAAAAACACTGAACGAATTTTGGTATTTTCTTCAGTTGTAACAGGTTTTGATAGCTTCCCCAGTTTGGGCGAACAGCCTGACGGCCCGAAATATGCCGGCGCTTCGTGCGCCACAGCGCGCCATGGCCGTCAGGCTGATAAGCGGATACCGCACGATCTCGTTCGAGGCTGTGAGCCTCCTCGCCGGATCGATGCCATGGGACCTGGAAGCGACGCTCCTGGCGTCACTCTATCGTTGGCGCCAGGAGGCGCTAGCTCGGGTCGAAGGACCGGGTCTTCCCGCTATCGAGGCGGCAAGGTCCGAGCTTCGCCAGGTCCTAGTGGCCAATTGGAAGGAGCGACTTGTGCACCCCAGTGCCAGGCACGCCACGATCGTGGCGGTAAGTCCCGTGTTTTAGGAGTGGCTGGAGATGCGGCATGGCGCCCTCACCTTCCGGCTGACACAGGTATTGACCGGCCATGGTTGTTTTGGCCGATTCCTGTGTCGTATAGGCCGGCAAGAGACGCCCGGTTGTCACCACTGCGGCGACTGCCGCGACGTTGTTGAGGACACGGCGCTGCACACTTTGGCGGTTTGCCCCGCCTCGGCATCGCAGCGCCGTGAGTTGATCGCGGCAGTCGGATCGGTTGCCCTCTCGCTCCCGGCCGTAGTTCTGTCTATGGTCCGCAGTGAGAGGTCGTGGAATGCCGTCGCCTCCTTCTGTGAGGAAGTGATTTCCATCAAGGAGGCGGCGGAGCGGGAGAAGGAGCGTTTAAACCCTCTCCCCAACCGCAGAACCGGGTGCCGGATAGCGCGAGATGACCTCCAGCCACCATGAGGTTTGACCTGGGGGTGGCGGGCTTTGTGGGCCTGCCCGCTATCCGTTCAGCACCAGGTCCGAGAGGCGGCGTGCGTGTTCCCACGCGCGCCTCTGTGTCGTGTCCGTCTCCCCTCTAAGGGGGACAGTAGGGAATATTTAAAGGTGACCAGTGGGTAGGTCTTTTCGTGTAGTGGCCTGCCTTTTCATACGGCGGGCCGTAACCTCGGCGGGGTCGCGACTGAATGTGAAAGTGATTCGCGCGGCCCCGCCGATAGTGGTTTGTCGAGGAACACCGTGGTAGGTTTAGTCGGTATTCCGGGAGGTACATTTTTCTCATTCCATCTTTCTTTTACCCCGGCGAGTCCGACATAACCCCCGACTTTACCCCTCGCGGAGGGGTATGCGTCAAAGCATACCCCCACGTTAAAAAAAAAAGGTTTTGATAGCTTAATTTTGACTTAAAATCTGAATTATGTTTTATCTAATTCCGATTAGTAAAATCGAAAATATTGGGCATTGTATAATCACTATGCAGCATATTGCCTTTTACGAACTGTAGTTCATGGTCAGTCGAGACGAAGTTGCGTGTAAAATCTAGTCTACAAAATATCAATTTATAAATGGAAAAGTTTGTGACGATATTAGATATTTGTTACTTATTCACGCATAAACTGTGCAACGAATTTGGATAAACCTTGTCCTAGAATTCTTTTTCTCAGATATACGTTCCTGTGGGATTCACGCGGGCAGACGAAGCTAGCGGATGGAAACTATTTTTTATTTCCTTCGCGAGCTTTTGCTCGTGACTTCGCTCGTGTAAAATATAGCCTATGTTACTCGGTGATAATATAATAGTTTTTGACTTGAACCTTTACAAACAAAAAATCTAATCTTTCCTCTTTATATGTATTAAGTATAGACTAGTTTCTGCCCGCAGCTTTGCCCGTGTGTATACCATGAGACCTAGTTCCAGGATTAAAGATAGATTATATCCTTCTCCTGGAAAAAACTATCTCCTTGTCAATTTTATCAAAATGTGTTCAGTGGTTTAGCCTTGAAAGTGTAATAAATAGATAGACAGAGCTACTTTAGCGTATAATATTAGTATGGATTAAAAGGATTCTGAATAACCGAAATTGTTAGTTAATAATTTCAACATATAGTATTCAAAAGATACCACAATATCAGATAAAACATAGCTCAACATGGAAGTCAGATAAAAAAATTAAAAAAAATTATTTCGTCGTCATAATACTGCCATAGTAATTGACGCTTCAAGTAAGCGTATATGAATGTCGTCCATTGCACAAAGCACTTCACCAAAGATATTTTACACGTACTGTTACTCGGTGAGCCTTTGGGCGTCTCTTTCGCAACGTTTATGTATTGAATTTCAGTCCCTGCAAAGGACATGTCCGGAAAAATGCATACACGAACATGTATACAATTTAGAAAGGTTTCGTCAATTTTAAATGGAACGGAGACTTGTATCAGTATATAAATATATTAAAACTATCCTAATATTATAAAGCTTAGGAGATTGTTAGTTTGTTTGAACGCGCTAATCTTTAGAACTACTAAAGACTTTTGTGGAAGTTTTCATCACTAGAACATAAGCATAAGCGATAATATCATCTTATGATTAAAATACAGTACTTTCTTGCAAGTATCTTCTCATATGAACCATTTGAGTCAACTGCTAGGTTCAGTAACTACCCAAAATGTGAATTTAACAAAGACACTAAACCACTATACTTTGATGTTCAACTGTATTACTTCGTGACCTAAACGGAATATGACATGATTTTTGACTTTGATTAATATTTTTCTAAAAGACAGCCATAAGGCTACTTCTACAATATTTAAGAAGTCAGTACAATATAAAATAGGACAAAACGTCCGTAACAAGGACAATATGGCGGCGTTTTCATTTCCTCATACATTTGGCTATTGTCGTTGGCAACAATAGTTCATTAATGTTAACACGACGTGATATAGGTCCTGCTCGTTTCTATTTAGTTGAAGGCAAACACTGATTTCACATTAATCTAAAGGAAACTGAATTTAAGAAACTATTTCATTATTTCTCTTATTTTAAACTGAGGACTAATTTACAACTTAATGGACATAAAATATACTTACTTTATTTTGGCGAAAAGTAATGTTTCAGTTTGTGAAGCGGATATGAATAAAAGTTCAGATTTTAAAGTCAAGCGAGTTTTGGTTGTACGTCTGAAGTATGTTTTATAAAGCAATGTGACAAAACTCAATAAGTAGAAAATGCATTGTGACAGCCAGACACAGTGTGCTCAAAACATAATTTATATTTGTTAATATAAAAAATATTACCGAAAACCGCCAAGTAATGGAATTCGTATAATGCCACGTAATGTGGTGTGATTTAAGCTGATTGAATATCACAAACAATTAATATGCTTGACATTTGATCGAAACGTCGAACACTTAAAGGTAAACAATTTGCATGATCGCTTTAATACCCTTTACGAATTAAATGTACATATATCATATCATATCAAGTTACTTCAACAATTTTAACCAGAAACTACAGAATCTACAGAATGATGAGCAATACGATCTTCATAATTAAGGATCTGATATAATTATTGCCTAGGCATATTTATCTATGTTAGTATACTGTTAAAATTACTATGACGCGTAAAACATTGGACGACACGGTATTCCTTAGCTTATTACGTATGGAAAGTATGGGTAGAGGTCACAAGCCTTTACTGACTGTAGTTCAACGATACTGACCTTCGACTATAAGCATCATCTTAGAAGTTAGAAAGCATCAAATTTACAGCATTATGGAACAAAAGGACATATATATTGAAAGCAAAAACGAAGACCTTTATGATTGGTTGCTTTATTATCTACAAAATGTTGACCGCGTAAATATAGGTTAGGTTATGTCATATGTTACTCGGTGATGCTTTGTTAGCTTTGTAATGGTGAAAGAATTTATATAATTGGTTTGGTAGTTAAATCCTTATAAAAAACAAACAAGGGAAGAAGGAAGTAAACAAAATGCCACGTCTTGCCGCTTTGTAATCTATACTAATATTATAAAGCTGAAGAGTTTGTTTGTTTGGTTAAACGCGCTAATCTCAGGAACTACTGCTTCGAATTAAAAAATTCTTTTGGTGTTGGGTAGCCTATTTATCGAGGAAGGCTATAGGCTATATATATAACATCACGCTACGACCAATAGGAGCAGATCATCAATGAAATGTGAAGCAGACAAAGTTGCGCGGGTCAGCTAGTATTAAATTTAGAAGTATAGATTAGCTGTCCCTCGTAGTTTCACCCACGTTTATGATTACTGCTCCACTCCCGTTACTCGAAGCCTGAAGTTATATAGCCTATTTTATTTCTGAATAAAGTAGCTAATGAACCGATTTAAAAAAATGATATCTTTTATAGTATTTTTTGCTTATATTTATTACAAAAAAATACAAATCTTTCCTACTTTTACTATAAATTTATAAGTAGAAAATGTTTTAACAATATAATAGCAATCATATCTCACATTTATATATCGATTTCATAATATGAAAGCAGCGATAGCTCAGTGGGGAGACCAACAGAGTGCAATGCAGAGGGTGTCGGGTTCGAACCCACGTCGCGCACCTCTGACTTTCGGAAGTTATATGACTTTTCGAAATTATGTGCGTATTGATTGACAATTATCGCCTGCTACGTGCCTCAGAGAGCACATTAAGCCGTCTGTCCCGGCTGCCATGAACATCTATGGCAGTCGTTATTGGGAAGTCAGTGCCCTCTAATATCTTGACACTGGTCTAGCCTTAGGGTATTGTTAGCCTTCGGGTTGCGGAGGTCAGATGGCAGTCGCTCCGTGTAAAAACTGATATCCAGTCAAATCTGGTTAGACTAGAAAACCGACCCCAAGTGACTTGGGAATAATAAAAGGCCAAGGAGAAAAAGATATCGATTTCATAATATGAAAAAATATTGTTGTTGCTCTTAAAATTACAAATATATTTCTGAGTGCAAAAACATGATCGTACCTACTACAAAGTACAATGTTTTGGGTGATATAATAAAGCATTACTTCGCGGTACGTTGATCGCTACAAAGAGCACCTTAGTCTGGCGTGGGTGGTACGACGCGGCTAAGAGCTTATAGGACAATGACCAGAAGGTAGCGTTATTTTTGCTATAAATATTAATGTATATATAATAATATTACATAATACAATCTAGCCCAAACTAAGCAGAGCTTGTACTATGGGTACTAGACAATGGATAAACATACATATATACTTTTTTTTTTTGTAAATACATACATATTATACATAGAAACACCCATACCAAGACAAACATCCATGTCCATGTACACAAATGTTTGACTTGGGCGGGAATCGAACCCGCGACCACAGGCGTAGCAATCGGTTACACTAACCATTATGCCATCGAGGCCGCTATTTGATATATACATACATAGTCTCACGCTTACCTACCACCTAATCTAATATTGTGGAATGCAATAAATACATTGAGGTTTTGGGTCCCACGTAATGGAGGGCGAAGCTTTTGCCATCTAACTCCGTGCTACTACTAATAATTGATGTACAGGATAATGTAATAACGAAAGTTTTATTAGATTTTTATGTCAGGAAATCCTAGATCTAGGGTTAAATTACCGGGCATACGCCCAATTTGAGAATTGAACCCTAGAACTCATGATAAGCAATCGCATTCACTACCTGCTGCGCTATCGTGGCAGTCAAAAGATAAAGTAGAATTATATATAACTTACTAGCTGTTACCTGCGACTTCGTCCGCGTAGATTTTAACTTAAAAGTGTTTGTCTCCGCAGAACCCTATTTTTTTCTAAAATCAAAGTACTTCTTATAACATCAGCTATCTGCCAGTGAAAGTTCCGTCAAAATAGGTTCAGCCGTTTCGGAGATTATCCGGAACAAACAGACAGACAGACAGACAGACGAAAATTTTAAAAATAGATGTTTTCGTATAGGTACCTTATATACTTTCATATGCATTAGATAAATGCTGTTATTTTGATTTATAGATTAAAAAGAAATACTAAGATTAAGAGACAAATACAACTTAACCAGGTTTATTCCAAAGAAATACTACTAAGACTAATGCCTAAGTACTTCTTCTTAGGTATAAGCTTGGTTATACTTAGGTATATTTATTTCCTAAGTGCTGCACCAGAACATATTTTATTTAAAAATAACGTCAACCAAAGTAAAACTTACGAATAAGACTTCTTAAAATAGGGGATTTTAAGTGGTATACCCAGCGATAGCCTAGTGGAAACCACTTGACTGCCACTGAGTTCAAACCCAAGGCACGCACCTCTGACGTTTTGTAGTTATATCTGTTTAATGGTGAAGAAAACATCGTGAGGAAGCCTGCATGTCTGAGAGTTCTCCATAATGTACTCGAAGGTATGCGAAATCTGTCAACCTGCACTGGGTGACAGCCTATGGCCTAACTCATTTAATTCCGGAAAGAGGCTCATTCTCAGCAGTGGAATAGTTATATTATATTATAGGCTTATATTATATGCTCAAAAGGTACAAATTTATTTTCAATTTCAAATACACTGTAAGAAAACACTACTATAATTATTAACAAGCAATATTAATAGGAACATTTTGACAGCTAAACCGCTAAATTAATTCTTTAAACTCATTTTCAAGTAAGTATATTAATTGGTTGACTGAATTAACAACAACCAAACAAATCTCTTGACACGAGTTTACCTAATTTTGACACGTATTTGATCAGCTTTATCATAGATAGCTAACGAAAGATTAAGGTTACCTATCGTTAGGTATGAGCTATGACTATGCGAAATATACAAATGTTAATATCTATCTGTATTCTTTTAAACTTTATTTTTAACCGGTTCTCAATTCGATTGTATGTTTATTACGCGGTTACTCTGTTGACTATTTTTGTTTGGTAAGCCATACTTTGGAGATAGATTACAAAATTTTGAAATTTTTAAGCTAATTAAATTATTGAAACTATTAAAACTATTTATACTATTACTATACTATTATACTATGTATATTTATGTTTAATTTTGTAATAAAGTTTCAAACAAACAACGCGATAAAATCCGTATATAGTAGTTTAATTTCAATGAATAACATTTGCGTAAACAGAAGGCTTTATATACTGTTAAACAACAAACACAAAAACAGCCAGTTTGAGGATCATAATTATTTGAGGATCATACATATATATATTATATATGTTGCGTGTGAGCATCGAACCGACAATACTCGGCACAGTGGCAGTGGTGACCACTGAAAGCACTACCTACGCCATCCGTGCAGTCAAAATTTGCTTTAATATTGCGATTTTACACAAGCTGTCTTTAAGACTACAATTAAATTTAATACCTAAGTAAGATTTTCTAAATGATTGTAAATGATACGGCAGCTATAAGTAAGTCCCTATTAATTGCTTCCCGACCGAGAAGTAAACTTCATTGGAACCTTGTTTTAATTAATAGCTCAGTCGGATGCTATTACAATTCCTATTCCTTAAGCACTGTTGTGATTTCCTAAATTGTTTACTATTCTATATAGGATTGCGATGTTGATCTGTATAACTTAAAATAGTTTAACGATGGGAAAATGTGGTGAGATATCTTTTTGTCAAAGTGAACTGTTTGCCCACGACCTAATTTACATACTTTCTTTATTTTCTTTTAAAAGGATAACGCTCGTAATAAGAACTTACAAACGTTCAAACAACAGACACAAAGAACTCGGAGCAACCATTTGTGGATCACACTATTTTTTGTCCCGTGTGTGGACAAAAATTTGTGTGATTTGTGTGATCGAACCCACAACACGCGAATGTCGTGGCGACCACTGAAATCACCACGCCATTCGTGCAATTTTGTCACACTATGCCTCACATCTCCCTTACTACTCAATAGAATTATATTATGAAGCGTAGCATTAGTTTTCCAATGAAACTGCCTAAATGTCTGATGTCAGAACAAACAAGCAGGCAAGTAAAATTCTTGATTTGAGAATTTTAATGAATTTTATATATCATAATAACAATAGATTTTCTATTGCGTCCCTCACGGGACAGCGAAATGGTTAATAGATCAAAGACTTAGAAAACTATAGAAATAATTGAATTTCGCTACTAGGCTTCTCATTTATCTTACACGTTTTTGGCGCAGCCGGTGAGTGGACGGCTGGCCGGTACCGCCACTCTGGATTCTAATCCCACACGAACAATTATTTAGTTTTGTGTGAACCACAAATAATTGTTCTTAGTCTGGTTGTACCTTGTATTATGTTTTATTATAAAGTCATTCGCTACACAGCAAATACTCCTAGCGCGGGGGAATTATCTATATCTATACTTATAATAAAACTGTAGAGAGGTCAATTCTGTACATTGAATATATATTCAAAATTAATATTGGAGGATGAATGGTGATCGATACTGATGACAAAATTGCAATCAGTAAATTTTTTGTCTGTCTGTCTGTCTGTCTGTCTGTCTGTATGTGCACGCATGGCTCAAAAACTACTTAAGGGATTTTAACCAAACTTGGTACGATTGTAGTCCATACTCCTGGGCAGGTTATAGGCTATATAACATAACGCTAAGACACATAGGAGCTGAGCAGTGACGATAAATTTGAAGCAAGTCGGACGAAAATGCGCTTTCGAGCTCTTATCCTCGCATACGTTGATCATACACCAAAAGTATGTATTACAAAGATGATGGTCTTCAAAAGATCTACAAAAAAGTCCTTAATAGTATATATCTATCTTTTATAAATTAGCCACAATAACGTGTTTAATCGTTAGGCATTTCTTCAAAGTGTATTAAAATACATAAATATATTGTATTTCACATAGATATATCTTTATCAAACTCCCATATTCAAAAAGTACACTTTAATATTTATATTATAAAAAAAATATAGGAATCGGTTTATAAACACACAAGATATAGATGAAATAAAACTTCCAAATCTCGCCGCGCCAGTATGGGTACGGCTATACGGTTGATTGTTGTTTAACGCGCGAAACGGCCATCCGCTGCATTTATAAAAAGGCGGGGGCGCTCACGCACCGACTTCACTCACATTTTGTTTGTTTAGTTGAACGCGGTAATCTAAGGAACTACGGGTAAAAATTAGAAAAATATTTCAGTGTTGGATAGCCCATTTATAGAGGAAGGCTATAGGCTATATAATAACATCACGCTACGACTAATAGGAGCGGAGCATAAATGAAAAATATTGCAAAAACTAGGAAAATTCTCTTATGTGAAGCAGACGAAGTTGCGCGGGTCAGCTAGTTTAAAATAAAGTAAAAGATCGCGAGAAAAAATATGTAAAAGAATACAGATACTGACATTTGTATATTTCACAAAGCCACATTTTGCCAACCATGTATCAAAGGCTGATCAAATACATGTATACTTCAAACCCATATTAACCACGCTACCAACGCTAGGACGCCGGCAACCGAGCTTAACCAGACTATTTTAAACGTAAATGTTATGATAGTCGTCTATTGTTGTCTAGCTTTTTTGTATTTTCGTTTTTTTGATAATTGGAGTGGTTGATAGGTTAAGCGATTTGATAGGCTGTTGTTAATTCAATCGGCTAATCACCGCAGTTTACATGCATTTCAATTCCTAGCGAGAGCGTTGGCAACTAAAAAAATATAAATGAAGAGCGTCATGGCTTTCTATGTGTTATCAAAACAACATTGTACATTAAAACAGATAATTACACGTGTCAGAACGTGACACGTATGTCGCCTTCACACGAAGCGTCCTCAAAACGACTTGGCAGCTATTGAGACGTCGTACGCACGTGATGAAAACACATACAAACACATACGTACATAAACTCCCACCGTTTGTTTACTAAAGAGCTTGATTGAAGCATATCAGTCCTATATTTCGTTAACTATCTTTAGAGTCCTACGTTATAGGAGAAAAGACTATTGCCGTCAATCGGGAGTTTTTTTAGAGTCGTCGCTGCTTTTAATATCTTGAGGAAAAGTTTAATAGCACTTTGACCGTCCCAGGAAATGAAGCCGTGGCTTCACAATAGGACGAAAAATAGGCGAAAACTTATGCCATGAGGGCAACGCTCCACAAGCATTGGAAGACATCAAAGGTTTTAGAAATGGTAATATTTTGTGTAACTAACATCAAAGGACTTGTATTTATTCCATTGTTCAGCTCAAGTAACATTTGTCGCCTATATTGCAAACGATGTTTAGTTACATATGGCGCAGCGGTAGTGAATGCGACTGCTGTGCATGAGGTCTTGGGTTCGAATCCCGGGTCGGGCTAAGAATAATTTATTGGGTTTTTCTGTTTAAAAATCTCTATAGCAGCCGGGACTTAGGAAGTTGGCGGTTTTAGACACCTCCGTGCCTCGGAAAGCACATAAAGCCGTTGGTCCTGCGCCTGATCTTTCTTCGGTCGTGTCGGATTACCATCCCATCGGATCATGAGAGTTAAGGAACAGAGAGTGCAATTGTGTTTGCGCACACACTTGTGCACTATAATATCTCCTGCGCAGATGGCCAGTCTTCGTTAAGACTGGCCGCCGTGACCGAAATTCGGTCTAGAAGACATTATTATTATTAAAACTCAGGTGATACTAATAAAACGAACAAACAAAATTTGTATCGTTATTTAATCGCATTACCTATTATTGTACAATTACATAATTGTATTATTATATTAACAGTATGCAAACTTGAATGACTGAATTACAGCGCAGAGTAGCTAAAAAGTTGCAATATTATCCATGAAAGTATGAAGACAAAGAAATTCAACGAATAAAGATAAAAACGAAATAAAATGTCTAATCCACCGAGTACTAGAGTGTTTTAAACGTTCGAATAATAAGAAATCATAATACCTATATAGGTAATTATATAACTAAAAACGGGTTTAAACACGATTGGCACATTTTATGCACAGGCCGTCGACACGTCAAGTCTTTCATAAAGGTATGAGGGCTTGGCTGCTATGAGGGCGGTGTGGAGGCCACTGCTCTTAGACCACACGACTCTTACCATCAAGTGGAGTGTGGTCATTTTGACGAGCAAAATAAAAAAAAAGGAAGTACAAAACATGATCGCATTAATAACCGTTTTAAGTATAAAACTAATTATATTTAAAACCACCACGAAAAAATACAATAACAATCAGCAGAACTTCCAAAAAAGGAGGTTAAAAACTGTCCAACAGTTAGGGTCGTGTCTTTTACATCGCCGTTAGAAAGAAAAGTTCGTAACAAAAGAGATCTTTGGTACAAAATTCGAGTTGAATCTAACAGCCAGAAAAACACCTCAGGGCCGTAAAAGGTTTATCGTGTTATACGCTGCAGTATAAAAACGTTTTAACAGAATTAAACGATTGTTCCCGGTCGGTATTGTTGTTTCATATTTTTGTAAGAGCTCCGAAGATATGATTGTACTCTGGTTTGGATTATCTTTAAACACTGAATTCGAAATCAAGAACACAACTTTTATTAAAATACGTAAATGTCTAAGTAAGCTTGCTGTGTAAGAAGTCTCGGAATGGATTGGGCGAGGTAGTTCTCTGTTATAAAATTATATATCAATAGCTACATTGAGTTTGAGACTGGTAGATGGGATAGGTTCGTGAGAACCTAGTACATGAGACCTAAAACCTCACAACTCTTCAGGGTTATAGGCATTAGACTGTGTATCTATACTAATTATAAAGCTGAAGAGTTTGTTTCTTTGGTTAAACGTGCTAATCTCAGGAACTACTAGTTATAATGGAAAAATATTTTAGTTTTGGATATTCAATTTATCGAGGAAGGGTATAAACTATATAATTTCACGCTACGACAAATAGGAGCGGAGCATCAACGAAAAATGTTGCAAGAACGGGGAAAGTTCTCTTATATGATGCAGACGAAGTTGCGTGGGTCAGCTAGTGTAGGTACTATAAATTTAAGTACGTGAGTCATATTGGGATTTAATTACAATATATTTTATTTTATCTGGCATCTATATTGGAACGAAGTTCCTTATCGCGCGTTGCGTTGCTAGACGAAATAAATTAAGACCAAAAGTTTTAACGATACTTTTTGTAACGACACTTTTTGCTACAGTTGTAAGCTTAAGATTATTTCTTAATATGTATGTATTGTTAATGTCCACAAGCCAATTATTACTAAAATTGAGCCTACTGATAAAGTTTATATTACATTATATTTGTTAATAATAAAAAAAAAATTATAACTTAAAAAAAAAATTATTGCAATTCCTTCACTAATTAATCGAAAGGAACTTCGTTCCATCCGGGTGTCCCTTGACACCTCTCAAGTTGAACGATTTATTTCTCATACTAAGTTAGGATAAGTTAGTGATATAGATAGATTGCTGAAATTGTCTACGCAATGACCTCGCATAAATTGTTCTCCGCCAAATAAACATTTTTCTTTTTTTCAAAAATATAACTTCTGCATTAGGTATCATTCCTGTGTTGATACAAAGAATACCCAGACTCGGCACAATAATTTATGGATCACACAATTTTTTGTCCCGTTTGGGGATCGAACCCATAACACTCGGTGCGGCAGCAGTGGCGAGGCGACCACTTAAACCACTACGCCATTCGTGTAGTCATATCATATCAGTAGTCACTTTGTAGTGTTTCGTGAACAATAAAGTGTATGTAAGTGACTATGGCGCCTTTTTTTTTATTTGGGTCAATGCATTGACGCATACCCCTCCGCGGGGGCGGGCGAAGGAGTTATGTCGGACTCGCCGGGGTAAAAGAGAAAGATGGAATAAGAATAATGTACTTCCCGGAATACCGACTAAACCTACCACGGTGTTCCTCGACAAAACCACTATCGGCAGGGCCGCGCGAATCACTTGCACATGCGGTCGCGATCCATGGTATTGTAACTGGTTCCATCCCAAAACAGATGTAATGCTACAAAACTACAGCACCTCAGTATTTGCTAGTAACAAAAGTATCGTTTTAGCATTTTTCTAAAGTAGTCTTTATGCATAGATAAATAAACTCAATCATAAATTAATAATCAATTTGTCTTTATGTCCCATAAAGACTTTCCTTTTAGCATTTACACGTACATAACCCTAAAAAAGTCATTAAGTAAGTTAAATTTATGTAACAACCAACGTTGTCTTTTTAATTATATTTTTGGATCGTCCGTGTAATTAAAAGTTAAGGCAAATCGTTTCGGTCTCAGAGACTGGAGAGTGGCGAATATCCTTTGTGGGATAGTCCATTGTAATTACACGTTGACAAGAAAGCCGTGACCCCTAGAACTATGCCAATAGGACAAAGTTTTTGTTCAATCAGGCGGGTTGGTCACTGAAACGAGGAACTTATATAGTTTGTTGTTGGATGTACGGCTTTGTAAGTTTGTGTACGAAGTTGTAAGTTAGAATACTCCATGGTATTTTGCGAGTATATATTTTACAGCTTATTATATCAGCCTTGTATTAAACTGTCCCACTGTTGGGCACGGGCCTATACTCAACGTGAGAAAGGTTAGGCCATAGTCCACCTCGCTGGCCCAGTGCGCGTTGACAGATTTTACATATCTTTAAGAACATTAGGGTGAACTCTCAGACATAGAGGTTACCTCGCGATGGTTTCCTTCACCGTTAGAGCTAGCGATAATAAACTATTTACGCACATAACTTCGAAAAGTCAGAGATGCGTGCCTTGGGATCGAACTTGAGACCTCTACGTGGCAGTCCAATGGTCTCACGCAAGGCCATCGCTGCTTATTAGATTTATAGCTTAATTCTATATAATAATAATTTTACTTCATAGTAGTTTCTGACCGTGGTTTCTCTAGCGTGAATCCCACGGGACACATGCCGGGCAGTATGTGGATAGCATGTCCCTCCCCAGGATAAATCTATCTTCTTGACGAATTTAATTAAGATCCCTTTAACCGTGAAAAGGTAACAAACGAAGCGTTTATGATATTAAGAACCGATTATTTACATTTTAAAATATGATTTGAACTTATCCTAAAACACGTGACAGTATAAGAATAAAAACAAGACCTTTGGTGAGGTTTGTGAGTCGGGTATTTCCAGAAATATCATCTACACTATTCGTAACGTGTATAACTGGATTGTTTTCTGCATCAGTCTTTTGTCTCAGATGTCAAACCAAAAAGTCTCACAAATCAAGACTCTTAGTGTGTAAAATGAAAACCATTTTTGCAAATTTTGAGGCTGATGACTGGAATAGACTGAATGCAGAAAGGAGTTCGGTTATTGTGGCGCCAAACCTCAAATTTGGCAGGGCTTCGTTTAGCAGTTAACTGGGATAGTCTTAATAAAATATATTACCTATAATATTATACAATGAGTTTATTTATTTGTCCTACGTTACTTAATTATCCTATTCCCAAAATATTTAATAATGCTGGACCGATTTTTCAGCTGTTCCTGTCTCGGTCATACCGAACGACCGAACTATAATGTATATTTGTTAAACAAAATGTACACCAAAAAGTGTAATTAGGCAGAGCCATCGGTTTAATTAATAGTAAGTAGTTGACCACACGGTAGTCAGAAAACAATCTAATGGAAATTACGGTTAACTTAATGAGTATAGTACCTAATCTGTGTCGCGGGAGTTTGAACATTACAATATTGGGCGATATTTTTTTTTTCAAATAAATTCATTGTTTGTAATATACCGTCTTTTATTTTAAAAATAAACTGTTGGTTATGATTTTTGTTAATGAAAGACCTCTACATTCAATTTTTTTTTTCTCATAACCCCTCGGATAGATTTTGAAGCGCTCTGGGTTACAGACTAGTATTAATCTAAGGCACATTGTGCACTATGTTTCAATGTTGGGCGGCACTTGGTCCAACGTCCATACATAGATGGTCAATCTCCTTTGACTATTAGATTTTATTGTTAGTTTTGCGCCGATAATATTTTAATTATGAAAATATATTTTGTCAAATTAAGTGAGTGAAATGAAATCATTTGGTTACGGAGCTAATTAGATGGGGTAGTATTTTGAATAATTGAATCATTTGTGTAAATAAGAAAAGAACATTATTATCTGCCATATGTAGCTGGCAGGCTTACTATTTTTAAATTTTACGCAATATGGATCGAGCTTACAACCGTCTACTGCATATTTCAAATTCGTGTTGCTAATAAAACAGCAAAGCCTAAAAAACATTTTGATTGACCTTAAAATCACCACAGAGGCTACGATTGTACGCAAACATAGGACCAAACTTATAAAAAATATATTCTAATAATATCAGAAAAAACTAGAACCAATTATACTTTCAAAGAATATTTTAAATGAATAAGAACTTAAACCTTAATTAAGCGCAGATACTGAAACGCTCAGAGCAAAAACGTAGATGTAACTCAGAGCTCATACTGAATCTTCACATAGTAATTTCCAGTACTCTAGTGAATTAGATTAAGTAACACCTCGCGTCGGTATAACTTAAGTATTAAGAGTGATGTAACAGCTGTCTGTTCTGTTACATTACACAAATATAGATATGTATATGTTATAGATTCTGCCCGCGGGTTCGATCGCGTAAATGTACATAGTTCACTTAGGTTAGATTAGTAACAGTATTTTTTTTAGATGAAAGGAACCCATAGCCTTTTCTGTTCCCCTGACAACATGTATGCGAAATTTCATGATGCTCGGTCTAGTAGTTAGACATGAAAGCGTAGCAAATAACCAAACAAACTTACATTCGCATTTATAATATTAGTAAGGATTTTAGTACGAGTACGATAGCTCAATCTTTTAAAGAACGTATGTTTTTTCAACGTATTCTGATACTTGTATTCGAGGGCATGTTAGTAGAAGATACTAATATGTGTTTTGAAAGCGCATCACTGCATCACAACATATTATAAAACAAAGTCCCCCGCAGCGACTGGCTGTCTGTTCGCGATACACTCAAAAACTACTGAAAGAATTTTTATGTGGTTTTCACGAATAGACAGAGTGATTCATGAGGAAGGAATAACTTCACTAAACTCACTATATCATAAACTTTGATGTTCATATATATAGTGAAAAAGAAGATTTCCGACTTTGACTAGTAGGTATTCTAGTTAATCTCAGCTAAGTTAAATATTTGGATTGGAATCAGTGGCACCACGATATCTTCCTACTGGAAATGTCTCGCTTATCTTATTTTATGTAACTCAAATGTACCAGTGACAACTACCGCGCAGTACATACAAATCACTTACCTATATAATTATATTGTCTAACTGTTGGTGCTGCCTTTGCTCAGTAGGTACTATTCATCACTTGACACGAATATTATAATTACTTTCGTCTGTAGTATGCGTGGGGCACAGTATTTTGTACTCCGTCGGGTACAAAGAAAGCCTGCTTATAAGTGAGTGGAAAAAACAGAAAAATAAAAATTAACGTTTTGGTATACATGGCTTGGCAATACAGCATTTTTCAACTTCCAAATGGACACTCCTAAAGCATATTTCTAAGAGCAAGGTTATGATTTTTATGATAGAGAGAGAGATAAATATGTCAGTGACAACGATAATTTAGCGATAATAAGACACTCAATTGATTTCATTGGACGAGAGCGGGGAACGGCGTGACGTCGACAAGTCACGTGAGTGGTACTCTACTGAAGGAGGCGATGCTGCTAACTTATCGCACACGACGTTAAATATATTACATTTGTCTCTAGTTATCTTATCTTATGTGGGGGCCAGTCAGTGCAGACCGGCGACACTTCGACCCAGTGGGATCTTTTGTGTCGACACTCTCCCAATAACGACTGCCATAGATGTTCATGGCAGCCGGGACCAACGGCTTAACGTGCTCTCCGAGGCACGGAGCAGGCGATAATTATCAATCAATACGCACATAATTTCGAAAAGTCATATAACTTACGAAAGTCAGAGGTGCGCGACGTGGGTTCGAACCCGAGACGCTCTGCATTGCAGACTGTTGGTCTCCCCACTGAGCTATCACTGCTCTGTCTCTAGTTAAAGTGCGGTGTGTATTTCATCTGTGATAACTTACAAAAGTCTCTTCGAGACTCGATTATAAGGCTATTTTTAATACTTGTATTACCGAATCTCATTTTAACTTCGACTTCGTACATCACGATGAAAACAACATTGAAACGTACAAATCTATCTTCTATTCACAATTTCCTTTGCAAAACATTTAATTTTCCGGTCAATCGGGCCTCGGGTACACATGCACACACACTACTACACAAATGTTTACTTCACGCGGGAAACTGCCGTTTGATACCATAGCCATTGGTTTTCCATTACATTTACGGCGTATGTACATGTGCCCGCGTGGGTGCGAAATGTTGGAAAGGTTTTAAAAGTTAAACTGGTTGTGTTTTAATCGAATTCCCGGCGGTCGAGGGACGCCGCGGATCAACGAAAGAACAGATAAGCCTCACACGGATTTGGAAAACCCTTTTAATACCAAAAGCGAGAATGGATGCTAACGGTTGGTTAATTTCTTTGGGGAGCAATTTCTCGGTTCACGTGCAGGCAATAAATAATGATTTTTAAAGTCTTTGAGTCGTATAATATGGGGAAGAATGTTGGATGACGCAACGTTTAATATAAATTGAAAGAATTGTATTCTTTCAAATAAAAATGCAAAATGTAATGGAATACAAATAAAAAGAAAATAGGATGTATGTACATATATACTTGTATTGTACATTTAAAATTAACCTATTGAGTCGCAGCGGCACACCGGTGACTAGGTTATTGATAGGTTTTTAATTATGGTTGGTGGAATGACAATTGACAGGTTAAAAGACACATAGCACAACTTAATACATCGTCGTAACTATTTACTTTCGAGTCTATACTGAGCTAATCATTTAAAACATCCTAACTAATATTAGAAATTCGAATGTGGTTTGTTTACGGTTTCACGCCTTAAATATTCGACCGATCATCATTAAAGTTTGCATACACGTTGTCAGAGATACTGAAAATGATGTAGGCCACTGTTCATCCAGAAAAAATAATTGTTCCTAAGGGATAGAAAGTTATTGACATAATCTAGATTAACGCGAGCGTAACCGTAGGCAAAATCTAAAGAAAGAAAGAAAGAAAAATATTTATTTTGGCACACAAGGGCTTGTGTGCCAAAATAAATATTTTTCTTTCACGCAAAACACGAAGAAATATAAAAAAGACAACGAAAAAACAAAAAGTATACAAATTACAAAATAAAAAATAAAAGTAGAATAATAAAATTAACACTAATTTAATTTAAATTCTGCTCACTGGCAACACCACACCTAGTATTAAAATATTTAATACCGCCCATTCCATTTACAGTAGGTCTTGTAATACTGCTATCAAAAACATTAGTATATCAATGTTTACCATTAAATCTATGTAAGGTTACGTTTTACAATAGGGAAAAATTTACCTTAAGAGTTTATTTTTATTTTGTGTCTTCCGCTTAAAATAATTAGATTGTGATTTTGCTGAGCGTTAGGCGACTATCACACGGCACCGCGCACCGCCGCGGAGGGCGGTGGCGGTAAGTGCAGGAGCACACGATGCGATGCGGCGGCGTCGCGGCGCCGGAGCGGTGTCGCTACGTGGTCTTACATAGAAATATATGTGCCGTGTCACACGATGCGCTGCGACGCCGCACCGGACTTGCAACCGCCGAGACGAGGTGGGGAGGGGTGAATGCGTTGCGACGTCGGAGCGGCATCGCTCAGTTCTTTGTGCGTTATTATTATTTACTGATAGACTGTCCAACGCTGCTGGGGCGCCGGCGCGGGCGGCGCCGCCGCGACATAACAACGTTGCGGCGGCGCATCGCTCGTGTGCCCGCCGATACGGCGAAATCTTTGCGGTGCGGCGCCGCAACGCATCGTGTGCTCCTGCCCTAAAGCGAAAGAGCACCGCTCGACCGCGCGGTCGGGCGGTGTACGTGTGTTAGGCATCGACGGATTTAGTAGAGGCCAATGCGACATGAGATCCGCTTCACCGCCTACCGCGGCGGTGCGCGGGGACCGTTTGTTAATCGGCTTTCTAATTTTATTTTGTTTCTGGCGCTTATTTATGCGCCTACGGTCTTTCATATAATGATTTAGCAACGTTAAAAATACTATAACGTGACCTTAATAACGATATGTTTATCTATACGTGGTAGTATTACCTATAGTATTGTTAATATAATAAGCAACATATCTAAAAATATTTTTCAATAAAGCCGTAATATAAATGGTAAATTTTGTTGTATAGATTTAAAAAGTGTACTAAGTACATACTGCTGTAGTGGTCACGGGTTTGAGACCCGGGTCGGGCGAAATATTATTGGGGTTTTCTGTCAAGAAAATAATAATAATAATAATAATTGTTTATTAGTACATAAAAGACACACAACAATAAAGGCACGTGAATACAGCACGTTGTACATCAAGATCAAAAGTTGGTGAATAATTATCTAACACCTAAACTAGGTACGCAGACCTGTATCTTAGGAGTTAGATTTTTTTACGATTTCAACAGATAAATACAACCGCGACATTTCAGAGACAGTTTATCCTGTATCTTGACAGTGAAGAGTGAGTGTGACAGTGTGTTTGGGTGAGTTTAGTGTGTGTGGGCTATGTGAGTACTGTGGATGTTTGTGTGCGTGTGTTATGTGTTATGTATATATAAAAGTAAGTAAAGTGTGTGTATATGCGTGTACCTAGTTTTGTGTATGAGTGTATATTAGCATAGGATGATAAGTATGCTTTCCGTATTATCATATGTGAGGGATTGTAACCATTTATGTAGTTCTCGCTTAACTTCATGTCGAGTGAGTTTATAAATGTGGATTATTTTGTTTATTTTAATAAAATAAAAATCTTAGTAGCAGCAACTTATTGCTGCCGAAGTACTGCATTTCCGTCTGGAAATGCAGTACCTAGGCAGCAATAAGTTTGCCCTCTACATTCTTAGCAAAATGTGGGTACAATACATCTATAATTTAGGCATGTCTCCCTATCGGCGATTTAGGCATTAGACTACATAGCCTTACACCAAAATTTCCTTGTAACTACATTTAAAATGCAATTTATAAAATACTAGCTTTTGCCCGCGGCTTCGCTCGCATTAATTTAGAATTTGACAATCAATTCGGGTTGTACTCTGCTTGTAATAATATAATTCAATCATGATTTGAAGGACAGGTGGCGCCATCTATTACCATAAGAACGTTATTGTTGTTTTCCTCGGGAACAGTAATTTTTTTCGGGATGAAACGTAGCCTATGTCCGTTTCTGTACACCTGACAACGTATATGCAAAATTTCAGGATGATCGGTTCAGTGGTTTAGGCGTGAAAAGGTAACAAACAAACAAACTCATTTTTGCTTTTATAATATTAGTTAGGAGTTTTTGGTATGTTTGTTCAAAAATTGCATTTTACAAGTTAATTCTAAAACGATATCTTTAAAAAAATCCCTTCGATTTAATACACCTTCTAACATTAAACTGTAAACAATATTTCCATCAAAATAAGCTTTAAAAAGGTAAGCATGATTTTGAATGCCAGTGCGGTTCAGCAGTCAAGTCAACCCAAGTAAGAAGAGCCTATGAAGTACCCAATTATGTCCTCTAATGGATGTTTCATATGGAACCCGAGCTAAAGGATTATTTCGGTTACACCCACCTGTGAACTTCACCCATAAATATATCTGCGACACCGGGTAGACCGATGCTTCTCAAAAACTTCTTTCAGTAATGGCATCTTCATAATGTAAAGAGAGCTAAGGAAATGCTTTTAACCTTTAATACTTTGTTATGAACTACTTAGTTAAATTATTTCGCTACTTATTCTCAAGAGTTTTCACACACTTTCTTATAGTTCTTACTTTGATGTCGCATATTATAAACAGCATTTGAAGTATTATCACTTTCTTCTACGAGGATTAATTTGGGTAAAGCGAAGGCTTCATAATGATATTGCAACTATATTATCTGATGGCTAACCCTCATAATAAAACCTGTTCAAAATACTATCGTCCACTAACTAAAAGTACGTCAAGTAATATGCCACGCATATGGCTTAACGTCTTTTTAGTTAGCGGACGGTAGAATAGTATTCCGAACTACTTTAAGTTTGAACATAAATTAAATTTCAGTTTACATTTGACGTTTATTAAATCAGATCGGAACTATAATATATATTTTGAACAGTTTTATTATAAGCATTTTGACCTCAGATATCGCTAGTTATAAGTACAGGTAAAGTCATACAAATATTAGCTTTTTTCATTTAATCCTGCAGACTCAATTTCAATTTCAGACTCAGACTCAGAATAACCATTTGTGGATCACACAAATATTTGTCCCGTGTGGGGATCGAACCCACAACACTCGGCGCGTTTGCAGTGGCGAGACGACCACATAACCAACACGCCATATATTAAAAGATTAACTTTACAATAATTTCTTTAGACTATGTCCTATCCATTTTAATACTCCATGCTCATCCAACAGTGGGACAGCTTACAAACAGGACTTATATTATATTAATGTTAGTTATAAATACTTATATATTATTTGACATCGTTCGGTACGCTGGAAATAGATAAATATCGCATCCATAGTTACACATAATAAACTGATCAAGTTAAGTACTTGTAACTTGAAGTTCACGTTAAGCGTGTAAAACTGAAATAACTCTCTCAACAGCGCACGTTGTACTTCTATGTAGAAGCATACGGCTATAGTTACATTAGTTACTTCGACTCAAAACCAAACTTAAGCTTGCTTCACTTGTGTTAGAGTTTAAGTCTTCTTCTTCTTCTTTTCGTGTGGTTAGTGGCCAGCCTGTTATCAAGAATTCTTCAAGCCGCCCGTAGGCCTCTGACATGGCTTAACGACTGCTATCAATTTGACAACTACCGGGACCGACTTTTTACGTGCCCTCCGAAGCACGGAGACGCTCAGATGAAATACCACTAAGCGGTCACCCATCTATAGACTGACCGCACCCAACGTTGATTAACCTCGCTAATCGTTTACCGATCAGTGAGTGCAACTGGCTATGAGCGCCTAAGAGTTTAAGTCAAAGAACTGCAAAGCCTGGATATTGCTATGTACTATGGAGATCTGCGAAAGAAAGAAAGGTTTCTAAATGATGATTATACTTTTTAGTGCTTCTCCGACGGAAGCACTAAAAAGTATTAAACGAAACAATTAGGTATTTTTAGACTTTCCTCTGTACCATATCTCCGTGTTTCCGTAGATTTATTCTGTAACTAGCTTTTGCCCGCAGCTGCGCTCGTACGGGAACAGTAGGTACTTTTCAGGAAAAAGGTAACTTTTGTCCTTTTATGTACTCCTACAACAACGTGTATGCGAAATTTCATAACAATCGGTCGAGTAGTTAAGGCGTGAAAGCGTAACAAACTATTAAGTACCTATTTAGTATTTCAGTACCTAAATCATAAAACGGTTAAGTATTGGTACTAGGGTATTGAGATTTTGAAACGTATTTTATATCGTTATAATAGCTGTAGTATGTACCGATATAAACACCGCTTTCACTGATTGTTATGTGAAGCTGTTAGTATGTTTATTATCCATTTCCATCCATCATTCATTATTTTGTTTTGTTTTGGTTGGCATTTGGCATAAAGACAAAATATGGAGTTAAGTGGGTGAAGCCGCGGGCAGAAGCTAGTAAATTCTCTTTTAAATCGTAAGCAGATGTCTTCACTTTTATAAACGCCTGCGGGCGGGGGACCGTCGTAAATCGAGCCGTCTCTGTCATAAAACTTTTAAATAAAGCGGAATACTAAGAAGAAAATGAGGTTTTTAAAAACGTTATATTATCAAATCAGAGAATTCATACCTATATACGCTTGTATACAGCCAATATACTCCTTGGGCACCTATATACAGGCGTTAGGCCGAGATGTATCACATTCATATCGGTAGCTTTCTTGGGTCCCATGAATATATTAAATAGCAAGCCTATCTACTCATTTTTTTATTAACCTTTAAACGAGATGGATGTAAAAACCCAGAATTCAACCTCTTCGTCTTCATGTGACCTTGTGACCCTTATATCTCGGGGGTCTTTTGACCCACAGGGCCCATATTCAAACTCGACCGAGGTATGACCCCAAGGTGTCTGCACACCAAGTTTCAAGTCAATCGGTCCAGTTGTTCTGGAGTTATGCCTGTCACTAACAGACAGACACACAGACCCACATAGTGTTTAGCCTCTGAAGAAGACTCAGAGTTTAATAAAGACAAATATTGTAAGAACAGGACGTGTTTATAAAGCGTTATATTACCAAATCAAGGACTTTATACTTACTTGTATATAGCCAAGATACCTACTCCTGGGGTATACAAAGGAGTCACGCCGAGATTTATTACATTCACATTTTAGTAGTTTTCTTAGGTCCAGAATTATATTAAAAGGCAAGTCGATTAACCCATCTACTAGGCTTAGCTCCAGACTACGTAGTGCTAATGAGAGCACCTTGACAGAAAATCTCAAAAACGCCTAGCCCGATCCGAGATTTAAACTTGAATCTTAATATATAGCTGTTTTCGTATTTGCTACCACTGCGCCACCAAGGCAAGCAATTTAAATACGTGAAGAGTTTGATGTATGACCGCGTAATGATGACCATTAAAACTATTACGTCATCCATACATTTTAAATAGTTCATAAGGTTACCTTTCGGCCATCGCGCGCGTCGGTCTCACTGGCTACTAGTGGCTACTATGACAACAAAGAAAGAAACATACATAGACATACATTCGTTAATAAACACATAAATCTTCTTTGCGGTGCGCAGTCGGATAAAAAGAAACTATGTTTATATAAAACATTTACCGCTTCTAGTATTAAAGGGCGTCGCTACCGGCCATGATGGGTGTATGTCGATATAGGATTGTTTGGAAGCCTTCAATCTCTTGTTGTGTACGAACTGACGGCGTGCATCGTAGTTTTGTTGTTCCTGCGCTTTATATTGGGCGGTTCAGTTTCACAGGGAGCTTTGTTTCAAACGGAGCATATTTGCATCTTGAGGATTTAAGGTTTCAAACGAATCGCATGGAGTAAGTACGGGCTAGGTTTAAATTTAATTAAATGCGATTTTCTTGCTTGAGTCAACATAATATGATATCGGTTCTGTTTCCATGAACTGCATCACTGCTGGGCACACATTGCTTCTCAGCTTAAGTAAGGTTAGGCCACGGTACATCGTATTTAGAATATTCTCGAAAACTTTAAGATATGCAGGTTTCCTTACGATGATTTTCTGTGTTGTTAAAGCTAGCGATATTTAATACGTACGCAACTTTGTAAATTAAGATGTGTGTGCCTTGGAGTTTTGCAGCCTTCCAACTACTAATGAAATTAACAATTAATTTTCATAAATATATTTAGCATACTGTTATGCAATCATATTTTATTTTCAAAGACCCAGCGTCGGTCAAATGCTTAGATAGGTATACAATGTATAAAATAAAATACCAGCTTTTCTTTGGTTCAAAGAGCTGGTAAAGCCGTAGATAGAAGCTTTACCAATTCATTGAAGCAAAGAAAGGTGTTCTAAACTAAGAATTTGTTATACATATTCTTAGTTCAACTGAAAGAGATTATGAATCAGGAATATATGTATCTTTCAGTCGTAAAGATCTAAAGGTGAAAAAGTGTAGAGATTATTCGATCATTGAATTAGACTACTATATACGGATTTTATCGCGTTGTTTATTTGATACTTTATTACAAAATTTTGAAAACTGTTACACTTCTATTACTATTAAACTTTACTAATTTTTAAGCTAATTAAATTATTGAAACTATTAATAGTTTGAAAACTGTTACACTTCTATTACTATTAAACTTTACTAATTTTTGAGCTAATTAACTATTAATAGTTTCAATAATTTAATTAGCTTATAAATTAGTAAAGTTTAATAGTAATAGTAGTGTAACAGTTTCCAAAATTTTGTAATAAAATATCAAATAAACAACGCGATAAAATCCGTATATAGTAGTTTAATGTCAATGAAATGAATAACATTCGCGTAAACAGAAGACAATATTATTCAATCATGTCATATTTATATATACATTACAACATGACGTATTCATAATCTGGAGAACACATGATAATAATAATAATTATAATAGTAATGTTGTAAATTACAAGAGAACACTGATAAATTTATTATCATGCAAGTAAATTGCAAAATATGAAATTTTAATAAACCTGTTAACTGACTGCTTCGATAGCGTAGCGAAAATGAATGTCGTGAGTTGGATTCCCGGATCAAATCTTTATTTATTTACTAGTTGACTCGCGCAACTTCGTCTGCTTCACATAAGAATAATTTCCTTGTTTTTGTATCATTTTCATTTATGCTCCGCTCTTATTGGTCGTAGGGTGATGTTATATAGCCTATAGCCTTCCTCGATAAATGGGCTATCCAACACTAAAAGATTTTTTCAATTCGAACTAGTAGTTCCTGAGATAAGCACGTTCAGCCAAACAAACAAACTTTTCAGCTTTATAATATTAGTATAGATTTGCTTATCACAAATGGTAGTATAGTATTGGTGCGTAATTTAATTCAAATGGAAAACACATCTGGTAGAAATAGGTATTAGAATGTCTGCGTTACGGATCAATAGGCCTTCAAACTTAATGATGATATGTTTATCAAATTAAATGTTAAAGAAATTCTCTTTCAAGGAAATCTCAGTAGAAGCACAAATCTGGCACCATATATAACTAGGTTACCTATCTATCAATACAGTTTTTGGTTTTAAGTTACTTAACAACGTGAGCCCTAAAACAATATCTAGAGTAATGTCCTCCAGACGGAATTTCCGCCACGGCGGCCAATATTAACGGAGACTGGCCATCGGCACAGGAGATATTATAGTGCACAGGTATGTGCGCAAACACAAGTGCACTCTCTGTTCCCTAATCCTCATGATCCGATGGGAATGTAATCCAACACGACCGCAGAAAGATCAGGCGCAGGACCAACGGCTTTACGTGGTTTCCGAGGCACGAGGGTGTCTATCACTGCCAACATCCCAACTCCGAGCTCGTATTGAGATTTCTAAACAGAAAAACCCAATATCTTTTTTGTTGGCCCGACCCGGGGTTCGAACCCGAGACCTCATGCATAGCAGTCGCATTCACTACCGCTGCGCCACGAAGGCAGAGCTAGAGTTATGTAGGTCCTGTGTAATAAACCTCTGTTTATGTACTTGTGTAAAAGACAAAAAACATTAAAAATGGGTAGTATTTAACTGTTCCTCAATTTTTTGCCTTTGTTCTACCAAAAATACTAATTGCACACCAAAATATGCTTACTAAAATATTTTCAAGAGATCAAACTAAGTCTATTTTTGGGTGGGTTTAAGAAGGAATCTAACATAACCTAACCCTTCCGAGACGGAATGCAGTGATTAGAGGCGTATAGGTGCTCGTTATGATATATTTTAGTAAGCATATTTAGCTGTACAATTAGTATTTTTGGTGGTCATTATATTTAATCGTTTAAAAAATTATACAATATTTGAAGAGTAATTATTGTTAACTAAACATTGATATTATTTTTCGTGAAAAGCGGTTTGCTTGTAGATATTCTAAGCAGAGTGTCTAGTTGCTCGAAGCCAGTTAAGTCGGTGTAATCCTTCCTATGCCAAACTGCAGTGGTGCCGTCCGCTCATATGTACATATATTATAATTTATAATATACTATCCAAATATCATACGCCATATCGTTATATTGAAATGTACATTATGCAATGTTTTGTTTACTGTAGAATTAAACAATAAGTGTGGAACAGCTTGTCGGTGCTTATAAGCCGGTACGATAAGCAGGTTTACCAATTACAACTTTCTTACGGAAAATGAAAATTATTGCGTGCCGTCCAATAAGTAAGAGAACCCAAGACTCACCTATCTTTCTCTTTCATATCTTTCTTTTCTTCTTTTCTTTATGATGTGTATGTTATTCCTACACCAAATGTGGCAATCAAGTATTTGACTGGTTTGATGGTATGTGCTTACCGTAGCTTACGATCGCTTGTAATGTCAGATATATTAGTAGCGCAGTTTCTTACCTGAAAAAAGAAATAAAGTGGAATAAAAACAAAGGAATAGAAAAGGGTATGTGAGTATCTCTCCAGGCGAAATGCAGTAACTGTGTTTTTACTCTTATGCGGGCTATTTTTAAGAGGTTAATATTCCTCGGGCATGCCGGCGGACGTATGAATGACATCGCCCAATAATCGCCTGTACAGCTTTAATTTTACAGAGATTCAACTACATAATAAGAGGGATTCATTACAAACTTGAAATAAGCTCTGTTGTATATTAGAAGTTGTTGTAAGACTAATGCAATCACACAACAGTTAAACTGGTGCGGAAATTGAATTGACGAAGTTTCGTTCTGGTCGTGTATGAGAACGCGCTTCAAGCATGTGTGTAGGTGCTTTTAGGAATCGTTCACGAATAAAATGGCACTATATTCGAAGTTCTACTAGTTAGTTCGCCTACACGTACACCAATACAGCCTTATACTTATCAATAAAACTATGAATGAGTTTCATTAAAAGCAAAAACATTAACTAAATAATTGTTCCTGTTGCATAAATTAAGTTATGATTACACGACATACGCTGACGTCTGCTTGTATTGCATGAATGAGAACACAATAAAGATATACATTCTATGTTATTCGCTTGTCTACAATAATAATGACTAATAGTGGTAAGAATCCCAATTTCGATTGACTGGTCGCGCAAAAATGTAAAAGGATATTGTGGTAGCAAATTTTCAGTAACAGCTGTCTAATAATGTGCATGTGTATTTTTATAAAATAGAGTAAATGTTTTATAGTGACGCCAAATTCCAATGACAAATAATTGAAATTAAAATAAAAAATTACTTTTTAGGGAGTCTTACAGTCTTACATGGGAAAGCAGGCAAGAAATTCATGACCACTTTTTCAATCGAAAATCGTTTACAATTTATTATTATAGAGTACGTTTTAGAGTTCGAAAAAACTTTTATACAACAGCTTTGTCCGTCCGTCCGTCCGTCTGTCTGTTATACAACTTTCAACTCAAGAACCGTAAGAGTTACAGACTCGCGGTCAACACCATTCAACTCAGTATAGTCGATATACCCCGAAATTACTATGACCTTTCACCTCTGACCTCAAAGTCACATGGTATCACGTGACCTTTGCATATTACTTGAACCATTTTTTCGAACTCTAAGATTTACGGCAATTCATTGCCGTTTCTCACTTGTTTGGGATTTGGACTATGCGTAGGCATATTAGTCAGTTTGCCTTTTATATACTTACTACATTTTGCCCGCGCCTTCTCTCGCATTAATCTAGATTTTGTCAATAAATTTCTATCCCTCGGAAATGTTTCTTGTTCTGTATGAAAGTTATCCTATTTCTGTTTCTGTACCTCTGACAATGTGTATGCTAAATTTCATGATAATCGGTCGATGTGGGAAGGCGTGAGCAAAATTTCATAATGATCAGTCAAACTAATAAACTCACATTCGCATTTATAATATTAGTTAGGATTAGAAGAAGATATTCAAATTTTCAAAAAGTCTAATAAACTGTAGTATCCATTATAATAGATAGTATCAGTAAAAGCCTAATAGCTTTTAACGAGCGATGAATGAACACGTAACACATACACTACAGTACACCGGGTGCCTATAAATTGACCAATTCACGTCAATGGCTACCGCTCAAAAACGGCATCGCTCATCGAAAAAGACGGCTTTAATTAAGTTTGTCGCATACGTGACGAACGATCGACACTCTGTCCCTATATACGATATAGGTATCCATTGAACGGTAGAATCTAGGTAGCAAAATTTGTTTGTAGATTTTTTAACAATATCATTATAATGTGTTTGTTTTAAAGGATAGATGGGGCAATGGTTTTAATACTTACGTTGTGTGTTTAAATATTGTGTTGCAGCTTCGAACCCCATACGATTAAAGAATGTGATCTGGGTGATTGAGTACACATATACCCGATTTAAGTATCTAAAGACCGCCAAATGTAATTTTACTTTTAAAAAAGACTACCGCTAACAGCCCCGATTGGGCTTGAATACTAGTGTGAGAGTTGTCTCTTTGGACACGCTGTAGTCTTACCAAACATACAATTAAGGGACATAAAGTACACACGGACCCAGAAAATAAAATTTAGGTCACACAAATTTAACAATTGCTGTCTGGGATTTGAACCCACGAAACGAGTACTGTGGCAGCGATGAGGTAACCGTTTGCCCGCTGAGCTATCCGTACAGTCTTTGTATCCTGAAGTAGTCATTCTTTTCTGAATGCAATTTTTTCTATTTAGCGTATCGTACCGTAGAGATTATAAAAAATAAATGCTGTTGTTTCACGCTGGGTTCCATAAAAAAGGTGAGTAATTAATTAAAATTAAATACTCGTTTATTTATGGTGTCAAATATGGTGGCAGGGCGCTGCCAACAAAACGGTACTCGATATATTTTATTGATAAATGGCGATCTGTCTGGTCCACACCGATTTATTTTGCGTAGCGTATACAAAACACAAAGTCACGCGGCACAGGGCGCGGGCCACGCTCCACTAACAGGGGACCAGCATTTGATCCGAATGTTTGGTCTGTTGTTGATTTATCCTACGCTTTAGTTTCTAATAAAAGCATACTGTCAAATCGTTTCTTAAGCTTTAACAATTCGATATTGTAATGTAAAACTAGAATACAATTCTACCAATATAAATATGAACGTTTGTAAAGGCGTTTGTTACTTAATACTCAATCCAGCGTGAACCCTTGAATAGACTTGAATGAAATTAGGCATACAAATAGAATAAGCTGTGGAACCCCACTTAAAATATTTTTCTTAATATTTATTCTTAGATGTACGAAGTGTGTAAGTGCACAAAAATTCGCGTCTACAAAACAGTAACTAAGCCAATTTTAATGTACAGATGCGAGACTTGGACATTGACACTGAAGGAGGAAAATAGATCATTAGTTGCGGAGCGAAAGATATTTCGTAAGATCCTGGGACCGACAAGAGGAGAGAAGGGGCAGCAAATACTTAATAGCGAGATTGAAGATTTAGTGTCAGAGCCAAATATCATCGGCTAAATAAAAGCTGCCAGACTTCGCTGGCTCGGATATGTGGAAAGAATGGGAGAGGATCGAGCTACAAGCATATCTCAGGCGATCCACCAAGCGTAATCCGGTAGTTCGCCCAAGGTACCGTTGAAAAAATGAAATAGCTAAAGACCTGAAAGAGATGAATGTGCTCGATTAGTCTTACTTGACACAAAATAGGAAGGAATGGCACTTTAATGTCGGAGACCATGATCCACTTTGGGTAGCTGAGCCAGTGAAATAAGTAAGAAACATTTTTCTTACGTTCCTTTTTAAGCTAGGTGGCGGAAACGTTACACTAAGTGCTACCTGTGCGGCAGTTGGTCATCAGATTTTAGGCTTAATATTGGTTTTGAAATGTTCAACCTGAAAAGTTTTGGCTGTAATACTCAAATTAGTACCTAATAGACGGTAGTAGACTTACTCATCACTACGCAGGCTTACTCCATAAGGTGTACTAAAACCATGGAACATCACATTTTATTTATTATTATCTATTAGTTGAGGAACCTTAATCCTTTAGGTTACCTACCTACGTCAGCTGCATCACACCCTTACCAAATTTTACATCTAATTAACTAGTGATATGTCTCTAAAAACTATTCTATACAATAATTTAGCTAATTAACCTATATCTTATTTATTTTTATAGACTTGACATAATAATTGTTTCGACGAACGCTCATGTTACAAAAATGTGATAGTCAATGTTATAAAGAATAACTCCTCTGTTATTTAAAACATCTCAAGAAATCTCCGTAACCTGTTTCCAATGTTGCCAAAATAGTGTTACCTCATGCTCTCACGAGATTCTTAGAAAACGAAATACGCGGGATAACGTCAAAGTTCAAGGTTAGTATATTATAATTATATAATGTACCTGTAGTTGTATGTAACATATTTTGTATTATCTCTGAGAGGCTTAACAGAGATTATGTATTTGCTTGCTATGTTGTAGTCCCTTAAAATATACGGATAACTTGTTACAGTTTCGATATAGAATAAATAGTCGAACTCCGTACTTGAAACAATCACACTTCTTTTAACCCAGGCGACTTCCAGGACTTTCTGATTAGCAGTTACCATATGCCCGAATGCATACATAGTCTCAAGTTATATCTTTGAAGGGGTAGGTAGGTGTTTTTAGTCCCAAGTGATAGAGGCGAGCCGTTTACCGGACATAGTTCCAGGCTCCTTGTTGCTACTGAGAATGTCCTAACAGAAAATCGGACCCGGGACCTGACACAGTCGCTTTTATTACCGCTGCGCCACCGAGGCGAGGCAGAATAAGGCAGTTAAATGTATCCTAACTAATATTATAAATGCGAATGTCAGTTTGTTTATTTATTTGTTACACTTTTACGCAATAGATCATCATTAAGTTTCGCATACCCATTGTCAGGGGTACAGACCAGGTCATAGTTAGTTAGTTGGTCGTGTGTTATCCGCACTTAGCCCCATAATTGGGCCATTGTGCGTAAGTAACCGACGTGAAATATTGTTCGGTTACTCATACCACCTCAGAAACATCAACATGCAGAAAGATAATAGGGGACCGATGTTGCGCAATATCTCCTTCATCATTTCTAGACTTTTTAGAAGTGTCGCCCGTTGGTTGCTCACGCTTTTACCACAGAATAGATCATATTATGGTACCTCTTTCATCGAGAAAAATACTGTTACTAACCTAACCTACAATTTCGCAAGCGAAGCCGCGGGCAAAATCTGGTAATACGTAAGTATGTACTAAATTTATAAGTAAAAATTGCCGTGTGTTTTAAAGCTTAACTTGTGATGAGGAAATTTTAATGATTCACGTAACTTTGTTGGTATTTGAGAGTGTAAAACATTCTACGTTATTATAAAAAATTCAATATGCGAGACCATTCTGTTTGAAAATTTTATAACAATGTCGTCGTCCTTTGACGTCATCGGCAAATTGGAGGGTGGAGATTATTTTGTTGCACGAAAGGTGTACATACTGAAGTGTTACATATTAGTATCCTTGCCTGTATTTTCCATTTTGTTTTGGAGTAGGGATGGCATTTGAAGAATTACGGACTTTATGGCTATCCTTAAAGTTAATAATACTTTGAATGCCATCCATGTTGCCTTTATGGGCATGCTATTAAAAAATCAATCGTCAATGTATAAAGTCAAATTAAAAAATCATTTTTACATTTAGATAAAAAAATAACACTTCTGAACGTCTAAGGGATTAGTGAGAGTACGAACTTTACTGAATTTACAATTATATTAGGTTCAACCTTTTGTCTGAACCTAGCATTACTTGCTCAATAATTTATAATTTCAGTATTTTACAACTCATTTATTTACATCGTGTTGCAGCCATTATGCCATATATGGGTGTACCCATTAAAAAAACTATGCACCTGCACTGGCACCTGTTCATACCTCAGTAAACTAGTCTTGTCGTCGTTGTGCAGATAAATATACTGAAATGCACTCAGCTGATTTAAGAACATTGTTCTTGGAATCGATCTCCATCAATAGATGTCTTTGTTACTGACGAGTCTTTAATAATAATAATATTCTATCACATATGTACATGATACACACAACATTAGATAGTGTTGTATGTATCATGTACATATGTTGCTACAAGCTAGAGGCCAGAGCTAGCTAAGCTAGAGCCCAAACTAAGCAGAGCTTGTACTATGGGTACTAGACAATGGATAAACATACATATATACTTTTTTTTTGTAAATGCATACCTTCATATTATACATAGAAACATCCAGACCAAGACAAACATCCATGTTCATGCACACAAATGTTTGACTTGTGCGGGAATCGAACCCGCGACCTCAGGCATGTCAGTCGGTTACACTAACCACTACGCCATCGAGGCCGACTTTGTTGTTGAACTGCTTTATATAATGAAGATGAAAGAAGATACCACTTTCCAAACGTATCTCAACAGCACATGTACTCGAAACATTGATCAACTAATCAAGAACGGACGTAACAGCTATCGTATCATAGACTTAAAAAATAAACAAATTGAAAATAGAATTTAGGTACCTACTTAAATGTTTGATTACTTATTTCCATTTAATTAATTTTAATTTATTTATTCTAGCAATATTTTAAAAATTATACCAGTGGCTTCCTCATTTCTTCTCTTCTATCTATGTTGCCGTGCCCGACAGGGTCCATATTTGGTATTTTGTATTATTTTTTGTAACAACATGTAATTACATATGGAGAGCAATAAAGCATTGAAATTGAAATTGAAATTGACTTAGAATTTTTTCGCTCCTCGTATGTACATAATCCTAAAATGCCTGCCATAAAACTACAACGATGTTGCAGATTGCTTTAATTGAACTTAAAACTAAAATAAAAAAGCAATCAGCTTGATGATCATATAAATGGAATAGTTGTGGATCTAGAAGGCAATTTAAAAACTAGTAGATTTTAACGCCAGTGCGACACTTTTATTAGCTCCTGCCTTCCCCCAGATTAACTTTGTTGCCAGTGCCCCCCGCCTTACATTTTCGAACGGACATGAATGTTCGAACTTTAAACGAACCGGCTATAACCCTGATTAGGTTTGTATTTTTTATATTCGAAAATTTACGTGTTTGGCACTTATTAAGCCTAAAAGAAAATTAATTAAAATTTTATGGCGTATAAATTATTTAGCCCATTAAATTGTGGAGAGGGCCATGGGGTTCATGGTTATATATTTTTTTGGTTTTTGTAATTCAACTAAATGTAAAATATCATCACTTTAGGTAGCTGCCGAAATATTAATGTTCATATACATAATAATATTTACCCTACAATATGGGTAATCTAATAATATTTTGTTAGAACTGGGAAATCAAAACTTTACATGGTTATAAATCGTAATATTTGTGGCGGTACATTTTTATTATAAGCGTGATGCTTCAGCCGAAAGATGTCCACTGCTGGACATAAGCCTCTCCCAAGGTTTTCCACATAGACCAGTCTTAGGAACAAGGATTTTGATTATGTCATCAATCAAATTAGAATAAACAATCTAAACGATACAATTAGAACTTAATTTATTTTTGGCTTATGACATATGAGTTATGAGAAGATTTGTCACACTTTTATTAAAAGTGAAAGCGAAGGATTAATCAACAGCCAGCCACACATTAGGATCAAATGCTTGTCCCGTTAGTGGAGCGTGGCCCGCGCCCTGTGCCGCGTGACTTTGTGTTTTGTATACGCTACGCAAAATAAATCGGTGTGGTCCAGACAGATCGCCATTTATCAATAAAATATATCGAGTACCGTTTTGTTGACAGCGCCCTGCCACCACATTTGATCATAAATAAACGAGTGTTTAATTTTAATTAATTACCTTTTTCATGGGGGTGACCGTGTAAAATATTGTTTAATTTGTTCCGCTTTTCAGCTTTTTTATCGTGTGTCTAACTGTAATGCATAAACCATTAAAAATGTATTGCCACAAGCAAATAGGCATTTAACACGTTCATATACGCTTAATGGCGGCATTAAAATTCAGTCAAACGACAACGAAAAAGACACCTCCCGTATCAGGTTCAGGAATAATTCTTGTGTCAAGGAGGACTTTATAAAGATTTAAACAACGGACACTAAGGACACTTAAACTCGGAAGTATAATTTATGTAGACATCTTTGCGCCAAACGTCATCCGTGCAGTCATTAGGTCCTGTTTTCGATAATAATATAGCAATTACATACTAGCAGCTCAACAAACACCGAATGAAATAACTATAAACTTTCGCAATACAGAATTTCGCAACTATTTTATACAGAAATAAACGAGATCGTGCATATTTGTTTACCTTTAGATCCTGGACGTACCGATCAGATTGCACCAGCCGCGTTGAAACATAGCCAGGCCAAGCCTGTAGTAATCAATTGTATTTAATTATATGTCAATACCACACAACAGATAATTAATTTCATCCAAACTGCATTTTGAACAAGATAAATACCTATTGATTTTATAAAACTGACGATTTTAAAGGTTGAAAATATCTGATTTTCTGACAAGATAATGCCGTAATTAAAAGATTCTGTTTGATGAGGTATCCGTCATTAGCATGTGCCGCTGAAATTGATTGCCCGCGCTTTTGATAAACCATAGATTAGCAGCTATTGAATATTTAATGAAGAAATTATTTACATTACGCAAAGGAATGCTTACACACCCTGTGGCTCAATCGTTTGATTCTGGTGAGATGTTTAAAAAGGCTATCGAAATATATTTAAAAACTTTAATTAAAATCTTTTAAAGTAGGGTGGCTTGTACCCTATTATCTTTGGTGAACTAATAACTACATTTTCACACACACACACAGAATAAATCAATCATGCTGAAAAAGGCTTTGTAAAATAGGTACATTCTGAACTAATGGATGCGTATTACGCAAACATCTTTCTTTGCTTCAGTGTCTTATTATTTTTATTTATAGCTATTTAGATTACAATTAACTAGTATTATTGTTACCCTCTCCAGCTAAGCAAGAACTTTAGTTTTACAGGTGGTTTTACAGCGGCAAAAAGATCCCTTATCTATTGAGCTACTGCCGCTTATTATTTACTAGCTTTTGCCCGCGGCTTCGCTCGCGTTAATTTAAAATTTGACAATCAATTCGGGTTGTACCTACTCTGCTTGTAATAATATAATTCAATCATGATTCGAAAGACACGTGGCGCCATCTATTATCATAAGAACGTTATTGTTGTTTTCCTCGGGAACAGTATTTTTTTCGGGATGAAAGGTAGCCTATGTCCGTTTCTGTACACCTGAAAACGTATATACAAAATTTAAGGATGATCGGTTCTGTGGTTTAGGCGTGAAAAGGTAACAAACAAACAAACCCATTTTCGCTTTTATAATATTAGTTAGGATTGGATTAGGATTTAATCTTGATTTAATATTATAAATTTAAATGTGAGTCTGCTTGTTTGTTAATTTTTTGTTACGCTTTCTTGCCTCAACAACTTAACCGATCATCATGAAATTTTGTATAGCTACACTTTGTCAGGGGTACAGAAAAGGTCATAGGGTTTCAACCAGAAAAAAGCACTGTTGTTTAACCTAACCTACATTTACGCGAGCAAAGTCGCGGGAAAATCTAGTTATTTATAAAATTATATTATTCTATTCAACACATTTTTTAGGACTTGCAATTTACAAACTAACAGGCATTTTAAGTATACAATAGCCTATAGATTAATTCGAAACGTCCTTAAAATATCCATTTTAATACATGAAAGCAGAATATTTAATACCTATTAAACAAAGTATGCAATAATTCAACAACTTAGTTCATTTAGGGTATGCGAGCCACTCGACGGTGTATGCGAAACAATTCGAAACACTTTGCGAACATACACCTGTGATAAATGGATTCATAAGCAGAAAGAGTGTTGTTGGTCCTGCCGGAAAATTGTGTAGTTGTACCCTATAAATCTAAGAGGGCGGAGCTACAACTAAAATTTATGTTCTGCTAAAAATAGAGGGATATAATGCAGGTTGACAAATATTCCCAGGAATGTTTTCCCCAGTGAGAATATGATATGTATTCTCGCCTTCACGTCTTATAAATAGACGTTGTGCTTATAACATGTTTGCGTAAGTTTGTATTGTATGAAATTGTAGAGAGTTAGTTCTGTTTTGTTCAGTTTAAAATAAGATAAAGACAAATTTTTACATTATGAATGAGTAAAAAGATAATCCATGAAGCAGGACTTGGATCTGTGATCTCATCAAACCATATTGTTGCTTACCTAATAAAGCTATCTGTGGTCTTTATTTATAATCAATATATTAATACGTGAAGCAAAAACTTTGTAGCCCTTTTTACGAAAATTGCGCGGACGGAGGAGTATGAAATTTGGCACAGTCAAAGTTTATATGGAGGAGGGGCGAATCCTAATATTTTTATAAATTATGCATTAGAAATACATTAAATTAATGAAAAACACTACACGCACACATCCATGTATTTGACACACGCAGTCAAATCGCGTTCGTAGTATTTTATCATTTTTCGTCTGACGTTGTACAATTCTTTGTCACTGGTTACCTGTCTTATCTTATGTGGGGGCCAGTCAGTGCAAACCGGCGACACTTCGACCCAGTGGGAACTTTTGTGTCGACACTCTCCCAATAACGACTGCCATAGATATTCATGGCAGCCGGGACCAACGGCTTAACGTGCTTTCCGAGGCACGGAGCAGGCGATAATTATCAATCAATACGCACATAATTTCGAAAAGTCATATATTTCCGAAAGTCAGAGGTGCGCGACGTGGGTTTGAACCCGAGACCCTCTGCATTGCAGTCTCCCCACTGAGCTATCTGAGATATCTGCTCCACTGGTTACCTTTACTTTATCTTATTTATATGTAATAAAGAACAAAGTAGCATGCTTAGGAATTTTGGTGGAATTTTGACCACTAGGCGACCGCTAGGTTATACATATTCTACCTAAGCATGGGCATTGGGCAATGTATAAAAATAAATCCTATTAGGAATATTATGACATAAGTAATAGGTTGAGTTTCATTTATGTACCGCAGAAAACATAAAACAGTGTTCATAGCATGTATGACGTTTTGAGAAGTCGCTATGTCACAGTCAGTGTACCAAGTGTTGTGGGTTTAATCACCACACGTGACAAAATTTGTGTGATCCATAAATAGTTCCAGACAGTTGTGTAAACGCATATTTATAACAAGGCAATAAATTGTATTGCTAGCTAAAATACCAATACATTAAACAATCAACAACATTTTGAAATTCAAGAGTAAGTAGGTATTGATATTAGATATCCTGATCTCTCTGCACTAATAAGGTACCTTTTATAATTATTTCCTTTGAGACCCGGAATTCAAAAATTGATGCGGCATTTGTCTAGGCCAGTATTCAAAATAAATACTGACTGCAATCCCCTAAGAATACCTCTTAACAGTTTTTTTTTTAATGAATATAATACGTCCGCTCTACAAATCATTCTTGTGTTGCAGTGGACATTAAAACCATTCAAACAACTCGATGAACACCCAGACTTAGAACGATTATTTGTGCAACATAAATTGTTGTTTACATCAAATCCACTGCGCCGAATGTTGTCACAGATAGCTCTAGTTAAACAAACGATGAAGACATACCATACAAGTGATACGAGAACGTTAGCACAATATATGTACTATGTTATTATTATGTTGGCGAGGGTCGTCAACTCTCGTCTATCAAAAGCATTCTTTTACAATAATTGTTTTAATGAAAATTCTTCGTGCTGTACTCCAACTTAAATTATTATTTTTTATTTAGTTCATATATTTTACAATTATATACATAGGTATATAATTGTAAAAGATATGAACGTCACGCATCGGCACGAATAGGCCGGCTCGACCGGAATGATATCACGGCCTCACAGAAAACCGGCGTGAAATAGCGTTTGCGTTGTGCAAAGAGTAAAGTAATACATAGGGAAAAGAGAGCCCTCTTATGGCCAATTTCAGCCAACCCTATTTGAAACAGCGACATCTGAACTTTTGGCCCCGAACTAATCCTTCTATATATAGCTATTGGCTATTCCGTATTCTGTGCCTATAGCTATTTATATTATGTATTTTATAATCCAGAATTCGTATTTAAATTGTTTTGTATCAATCGTATTTTTGTAACATAAAAATTGCAAATAGAACAAGTAGAATGTTACAAAAATAGATCCAAACAAAACAATTTAAATACAATAAGTATAAGGTGCATATCGTAGTATAAGAATAAAACAACAACAAATAACATTTTATTATGTTTATGTTTATTGAAATATAACTATGCAGCGGACTTTAGGTTCACAGTGAAATGCGCAGTTTCTCGGCATTTTTGTAGTTGGAAAAACCGAACCACATTAAACACTAAAAGCGTCACTATCGCACACTGATAACAACAGTTTTCGATGGGAAGATTAATTGACACAAGGTGGAGGAACACAGAGCTCGACTCAACGCACTTACATAAGACCTTCACAGCCGAAAAATACACAATATAGGACGACAAACCACAAACGTGCGCACGGGCAAGATGCAGGCGCCATATTGTGACTGTCTTACAAATCCAATGTTTGAATCATAGTCTCTAATCGACATATTTACTAATTTGTATTTTATGACATTTTTATGATAAAACAATTAAAATGAGAATAAAATATGATTCTAGATAAATTAAAAATATAAAAGTATAGATAGGCAAGAACTGACACTAAATAATAAATTAAAATTTATTTAAGAGCCATCTTTTGCGATTGATTTACAACACAAGTACGGGGCCAAAAACACAGATGTCAGTCCTATCTTTGGATATAGGAAAGATATTGGGCAGTGTCCCCCTCTGGCGTTGTGTTTCGTCGAGTGAGTGAGGGTACCGGAGGCCCCACCGTCCCCCCTCCCCTCCCCTCTTCAGGTGGGGGTAAATTTAAAAGGAACGCAACGCACTTGTGACTCCTCTGGTGTTGCGAGTGTCCATGGGCGGCGGTAATCACTTACCATCAGGCGATCCGTCTACTCGTTTGCGTCCTATAACATGAAAAAAAAAACAACGGTTTGCACTCCGGGAGTGCCGGCAGAAGTGAAAACTTGAATATTAACGTTGTGCATTTTGATATTTTGGAATGGTTAGGGAATAATTTTGCACGAATTGCTTTAATTATCAGTATAAAAGTACTATCATTTATGTGGTAAAATACAATATTCATATATTGCGCTATCGTACACAAACATGACAATTCTCCCTCCGTCTTACGAATTTTCGATCAGGTCACGTGTCCTGACGCGAGTTTAACATTTTTTACCCATCACAAAAAAGTGCACAACGCCACTAAAGAAGTTTTCAGTTTAAAAACTAAATAAATAAACTGAGATGTGATTTATTACATAAGATAGAGTTTTGATAATTTAAATAGCTTAAATAATAGTAAAGTTTAATAGTAGTAGTGTGATCGATTTAAACATATGTACATACATACATAGATTTACGCCTGTTTCCCAGAGGGGTAGGCAGAGACTACGGATTTCCATTTGCTACGATCCTGACACACTTCTCTGGCTTCATTCACTTTCATAACATTCCTCATACACGCTTTTAAATTAATGTCCCAATAATTGTTTCCACTTCATATTCTTAAATACCACACAAACTCATATTATCTATGAGCTCATAACCCTGTCAAGTCTTGGAAAACCAGTCATAATTAAAAACCTATTGTGTCTGACTGCCGGTGTGCCGCTACCATTCAATAGTTTAAAGCACACTACAGGCATGCTAGCATACAGTACATTTTAGTAAGACAAACCGCTACTACCTGACAATCATATTTTAGTTATGTCGCCAGTTTTATATAGGTACATATGAACGAATAAACTTTCAACAATACAGCAAGTTTATTTCCCAAACTACGTATAAGAAAATATCGGTGGCACATACGTTCGCCTCTGTAATCTGGTGCACAAAGCAACTGAGTTATGAAAATTAGTGTCGTTGACAGTTGGCAATACTTTGGCCTGCGATCGAGTAGGCATTGTGAAGCAAACGTGTTTATTACGATAACCGATAGGGTGAAGTCTATTTTGCATGACTTCTTCAAATTGCAAAACTGTGGCATAAACTAAGTATTTATTTGTAAGCGTAAAGATATTTTTCACAATACTGTCGATTTTTAAAGGCAATGATCGGACCGGATAATGTTTTACTTTTAAGTGATAGCCTCGCCATAGCCACAGCTAGTGTTCGATATCCAGACGGAAGCAAAATTTGTGCGATTCAAAAATACTTGTTACAAGGTCAGAGTGTGGTTTGTCTCCGTTGTTTCAATGTTTGTAAAGACATATACAACGATACAGTAATTAATTCTAGTCTTTTTAAAGAATTTTACTTATATAAATATTTTTCTATTAAATTACATACTAATATTTGTTTATATTTTATACCGATTCTTTATCCAGAATCTACGCCACGAAATCAAAATGCGCTTTTTTTAATCCTCCTGATTAGTTTTTGACACAATCAATCCTAAAATTAACCAACCTAACTCTCAGGAACCAGTTATATATCAACGATTTGCTACGAAAGATAACTGGTAAGTCAGGTACAGTTAAAAGAGTCACAAAGCTTCCTCTCCCTATTACAACACAAGAACTGTTTGCTCCAATTTCTTAAATAACTCAACGGAGCGCATCAAATTAGGTGCTCTTTAGAAACTTTGCGCACACTTTTAGTACAAAATCATTGGTTCCCTTTTAACATGAATCGGCGATAACTTAGTTAGCACAACCTTTAATCTGGAGAGAGGAGGATCCGTTGATGGTTTTCCGATTCTATTAGCCGCAAAGCGGAGGCGGTGGAGGTTTGATTAAGCAGAATGAGTGAAGGAAACGACCCACTTATTAACCCCGGTATACTTACAAGAAAGCCTCCTCAGGTTTCTGCTATCTTATAAATGCCACACGACTAATGGAGTTCTTTGTTTGTACTGTTAACTTCTATTTCATTTACAGAAATATGAATTTTTAGAAATAAATGACACCGATGAAATGTCGACCAAGTTATACAAGCCTCGACCATTGTAACCTAATCGATATATCATACAGTCACTGTTCCAGTCAAGTATTATAATTGTAATCTTCTTTTCTTTTCGTGTGGTTAGTGGCCAGCCTGTGGTCAAGAGTTGTTCAAGCCGCCCGTAGGCCTCTGATATGGCTTAACGACTGCTGTCAATTTGGCAACAACCGGGAATCGACTTTTTACTTGCCCTCCGAAGCACGGAGACGCTCAGATGAAATACCACTAAGCGGTCACCCATCTATAGACTGACCGCACCCAACGTTGCTTAACCTCGCTAATTGTTTACCGATCAGTGAGTGCAACTGGCTATGAGCGCCTCATAATTGTAATAAAACGATAGTAATACCGATCTATGATAAAAGTGACTCAGATATCACCTGATGTTAAAAACTCCAAAATATGAATTTTAAAACAGATAATATGCTTCAAGATATGTATAATGTAGCTTAGTACTCGCACAGATTTATACCTAAGTGACCTTGCTTATACAATAAACAGTATAGGAAATGAAAATAAATTTTAGTAAGATATTTCGAAGACATTTTATAGACTTATGTTTGATTATTATGTTTCCAAAGCCTCAATGTTTATAGAAATCGATCATAAAATATAGATTGCTTAACTTATCCCTGTTTTAAAGGATAAAAGTTTTATCCAATCTGTAATTACGAGGATACGTTTAAAGTTTGAGTAGGTTCGGAACGTATTTACAAGTTCTGGGAAATCCAGAAAAGAGGACAGGTGTGCAAAGTTGTCCTGAAAGTTGGTTACTCAATTGAACTAGCTTTGCCATTTCGGTTCAATGAGATTTTGTACTAAAATTTTGGTTAGTATTGATTTTCTTTTATGTTGTATTTTGATAACGTCTTCGTTCTTGTGGCTTTTAGGAACAGTAACTATACTACGGGTACTATTCATTTTTAGGAATAATAAGTACTAAACCCATAAATTTACGTCGTCTCTTTAAAAATATAAGCATAGTATAGCCGTTGCTCTATAGTTGCATTAAATAAGGACAACAACAAACATTCTTTGTCATTTGTAATACAGGATTTTTGATTGATTTGACCTCGCAATAGTTGGGATCCCAGACATAATTGAAATTTGTGTCTAATCGCTGCGTGCTGCTGTACTTAATATTATTATATTAACTAGCGGTCGCCTAGTGCTCGAAATTCGACCAAAGTTTGCCTGTAAGATATTGCTGATATAATAATATGTCATTATATATTGACATATGTAAGCATAGTTACGCGCTTCGACTGCGTGTGTCAAATGCATGGTTGTGTGCGTGTAGTGTATTTTAATTATGTTAATGTATTTTCACGCATAATTAAAAAAAATATTAGCATTCGTCACTTCTTCTCTGTATAAACTATAAGTGTGCGAAATTTCATACTCCTCCGTCCGCCCAATTTTCGTAAAAAGGGATCCAAAGTTTTCGCTTCACGTATTAATATATAGATTACCTACGGCACTTCAATATGTAGTATATATTGGACTGACTAAGAAATTTTATAAGGCTAGTGTGAATGGAACAGTCGCAACAGGAAAACGTAGGTGAACGTTTCTCGATCAGATCGGAGGCGTTCTGGACAAAGGCCTGGTTAAGAGCACCTTGAACCGACGGGCGTGTATGAGGAATGTGATGAAAGTGAATGAAGCCAGAGAAGTGTGTCAGGATCGTAGCAAATGGAAATCCGTAGTCTCTGCCTACCCCTCTGGGAAACAGGCGTGAATCTATGTATGTATGTACATATATGTAAATAAATAACTAAATAATAAATTTATAAAAAACGACAACACACTTTTGTTTTTTGCTTATATTGGTCGTACATCGTGGACTGATTCACTACTTTCGCCCTACCTCAACTGTTTAAATTAACTCATAACAGTAACTCATTTACTTCCACGTGGGTACTCAAGTATATTTTAATAAAAAATAATCATCGCATTCAATTGCCTTATCGTTACGTTGTTTCCGTATTAATCGTTATAGATATGAAACAATGGAGTGTGAAATAATCGAAGTTTTCGCATCGCATTCACCCTCTTGATTGAATAAGACCCTCGTCAATTTCACATCTCTGTCGATTCGGACATAAAGTTTATTTGTTGACGGAATATACTCTTAGTTGTTGTTCGTTTGATACACAATCGAAGCTTTTATAAAAGAGGTTTTATGCTCCTGATGTGTGGGAAAGGACTTCAATCTTTATTTAATAAAGTGAACATTGACGCGGGGAATCTGTTTAAGTGTATCTTCGAAATCAACTTGGAGAGTATTGTTTGCTTTATTTTATACTAGCTTTTACCCGCGGCTTCGCTCGCGTTATTTTAGAATTTGACAATCAATTCGAGTTGTACTCTGCTTGTAATAATATAATAAAATCATGATTCGAAAGACACGTGGCGCCATCTATTATAATAAGAACGTTATTATTGTTTTCCTCGGGAACAGTAATTTTTTTCGGGATGAAAGGTAGCCTATGTCCGTTTCTGTACATCTGTCAACGTATATGCAAAATTTCAGGATGATCGGTTCAGTGGTTTAGGCGTGAAAACGTAACAAACAAACAAACTCATTTTCGCTTTTATAATATTAGTTAGGATTTTGACGTACTTGCTCGATGGTCCGGTGATGTATGTGTGCGCTTATGTTTGCGATCGGTCGTAAGGTCTATTGAATTTATCTGTTAGGAAATTCTTATTAGTAGCGGAATCTGTTAACTTACCTGGCGGTCAGCAAAAGGCTTGTTCCGTACGTGCGACTTACGCCAACCACGGCAACGTATATATACGAGTATCTAAGCTAAATCAATATACTGCTGTTATAGTGGTATATAAAATAACTAAGGCAGTAATACTAGTTCGCTCTGAAAAGACAATATACCATAGCACCTGTGTTAAATTTGCGCTTGATCATAGATGATCAAAATGTTGACGGATTTGTCAAGTTTGATTTATGCGCAGCAGACTGCCATAGGCAAACCCCATACTATATGGGACCTAAAATATAATAAGCGAAATGTAGTATGCCTCTTTGCTTACCCATTTCGGGTTATATAGACGTGAGCCGTTTGCCTATGCATGTAAATGCTACCAAATACACATTTTACTTGAGACAACGTAAATCATCGCGTTCCATCAAATCGATACATTATTATATTCTAATCCTAATTAATATTATATGTGCGAATATGAGTTTCTTTGTTACGCTTTCATGCCTTAACTGCTCGACCGATCGTCATGAAATTTATACACGTTGTCGGGTGTGTACGCCTGACAAAGTTTATGCGGAATTTCTTTTTCTGTACAAAAGGACATAGATCTCATCCAGAAAAAGTACAGTTACTAAAGGAACCTAACCTCACCTACGCGAGCGAAATCTAGTTATTATTATAATTCATGAATCGGTCTATAGATTTGCTCAGATGGCGGAGGCAACATTACGCGGCGCTAGATAATTTCTAATATCAATGCATTTCCAGTTGAGCAGGCACTGAGCGCCAACGGTGTCGACACTTTATTCTACAAAATCCTTTTATTTTAATTGCTGACTTAACTTTTATTCCGAGAAAACTGTTGGCTTTCCTCTCATACTAGCTTTCAATTGAGCGTTTTCAAGAAATAATTAATTAGTGAAGATTGAAGACAGTTTGTTTTTAAACGATTTTAAAAAAGGAGGTTATCAATTCGGCACGTATCTATGTAATATTATTGGAACTGTAATATTCGCATATGATAATCTATTAGGACTGCCAAACAAATAAAAAATATAAATATGTTCTACTTTTTATAAATTGCCGAAGCGTGGCACATCCACGGTTCGGCACAAGGCCCCGGAGTGATACCACGGCTTCATTGAAAACCGGCGTGTAATAGCGCTTACGTTGTGTTTCGTTGAGTGAGTGAGGGTACCGGAGGTCCAACCGTCCCCGTCGCCTTCTTCTGGTGTGGGCAAATTTAAAAGGCCGGCAACGCACTTCTGTTTGCTCGTTTGCCACCTAAAACATAAAAAAAAATCAAAATCACTGTTACCAATTATTTGATGATGGTCTAAATGAGCTGGCTCGCCAGGGCTACTATGTAGGTACTTCTTGCAGCAAACTGTCTCGCAAGATTGGCCGCCGTGATTTAAATTCGACCTGGAGGACCTTATATACTTACTTACAGTAAACTAGGATAAGAATAAAATTTATAACTGGCGCGCTCCCGGTAATTAAGAGCTTCTGAAACACATTTCTTAAGGTCCACATTCTTCCATTTCTAAAAAACATCGCAGCAGCAACCTTTCGCGTATTTTCACCAATAGTTTATGGCCCCTGCTTTGTCAGCACAGTGACTCCTTTTCCGAAAGGTTAGCAATGCTTGTAGGCATTGCATGTTTTGCTCCCTGCTTTATTAACATAGTCACTCGTAGGATAGGAGCAATGCGCAGAAATATGTTACAGTACTAGTTTATTATCAGGCGGCATCACCTTTGCTGTATAAACAGATACAGATACAAGTTCGCAAAATCTAGACATGGCTACGTCTATGTACATAGATATACGATCTTAACTTTATTTTACTTAGTTAGATACAAAGGCGTGAGGTTTGACGTCTTTGTGACTAAAAACTTCATTGTAACCCAAGCAACAAAAATATATTGATCAACTTTAATAAACTAAACAAAAACTGGCAAATAGACTTTAAATCAAGACTAATTACAGTATTTAGGCCGACCCTTTGCCGAAGTCGTTTTCATTTAGAGCAAGTGTTAATTAAAATGTAAGTCACGGCCTTACTTTATTTTTTATTAATTTTGTTATAGCTTATTTATCTGTTCCAATGAAGTTTTATATTACGCTTATTATTTTAAACGAAAATAAAAGTTTTACTTCTTCTTTATATATTATACGCTTGACATAATGGAGTCTCAAGCGTATAATTTATAACGTAGTTACAAAATAAAGATTAGCAAGTACAAGTAATTCAGAAACGTACCAAAGTAAATTAAAAATATTTCGCAAAGTAATTTAGCTTATATTATAAGATATATAGATAGATAAGTTATCACTACATATTACACTACCACAGCGCGTGACTGGCTATTCGCGATAAACTCAAAACTACTGGACATATTTTCATACGGCTTTCACCAATAGACAGAGTGATGCATAAGAAAGGTGTATAATTTGTTAACCCGCGGTGAGTCGCCAGTTCTTTGTAAAAATGAATTGAATTGAAACACTTGTCATTAAAGTCATTTGATTTGATAAACAAAATAAAATCGTTAAGATAATAAGTAAATATCACTGCCTATCACTTCGTGGATGTACGGTTGTGAATTCATGTATACGTGCATAAACCATAAAAATAAATGAAGATATCTGAATCTGCCAAATGTCATGGGATCACGATCTTATGGCCACTCCTACAACTAACAAGTAAAAGTTATCCTACAGATAAATCGCATGCTGTCTCACTCATGTTAGGTTAAAGAAGAGAGATGGCAACATTTGATTTAGACTTTTATCTAATAGATAAATGCTATCCGGAGGTGGTACCTAGTTCAAGCCCTTATAGTTTTAACTTTACTAGCGGTCGCCTAGTGCTCGAAATTCGACCAAAGTTTGCCTGTAAGATATTGCTGATATATGTCATTATATATTGACATATGTATGTAACCATAGTTATGCGCTTCGACTGCGTGTGTCAAATGCATGGTTGTGTGCGTGTAGTGTTTTTTCAATAATTTAATGTATTTCTAATGCATATTTTATATAAATATTAGGATTCGTCACTCCTTCTCCATATAAACTTTAACTGTGCAAAATTTCATACTCCTCCGTCCACGCAATTTTCTTAAAAAGGGGTACAAAATTTTTGCTTCACGTATTAATATATAGATGATAACTTGTGAGCATCATTTCGTTTAACTTTTTTCTTTTCATAATATTGTCTTCTGTTTACGCGAATGTTATTAATTGTAATTAAACTACTATATACGGATTTTATCGTGTTGTTTATTTGACATTTTATTACAAAATTTTGAAAACTGTTACACTACTATTACTATTAAACTTTACTAATTTTTAAGCTAATTAAATTATTGAAATTATTAAAACTATTTATACTATTACTATACTATTATACTATTTATATTTGTGTTTACACTTTATTTTTTCTTTTCATTAAAAGCATAGGGATAATGCCTGTATCGCGGAGGACTTTACAAACATTCAAACAACGGACACAAAGAACACGCAGACTCGGCACAATTATTTGTGGATCACACAAATTTTTGTCCCGTGCGGGATTCGAACTCACAACACTCGACGCAGTGGCATTGGCGAGGCGACCTTTTAAACCACTACGCCATCCGTGGACAACATTACTACCTAGTTGTAAGAGATTCTGTTAATTATGTTATGTAATGTGCATGTTTGATGTACCTTTCTTTTTTATATGACATTCACATTGTTACAAAATATACTGTTGCGGCTTAAAACGTGACCGGATAGATTCCATTGTATTAACAGAGCTAATTTATACTAATATTATAAATAAGTAAGATTTGATTTTTGTTTGTTTGTAAGGATTTACCTCAAAACTAAACAACCGTTTTAAAAAATTCTTTCACCATTAGGAAAACTATATTATCACTGAGTATACATACGCTATATTTTATTAAAAAATGTATTGTTACTAATATAATCTAACCTACTTTTACGCGAGCAAAGCTGCGGGCAAAATCTAGTATCATACTAAAAGTATGTTCAGTCATCTTCTTATAGCCAGTTGCACTCACTGATCGGTAAACGATTAGCGAGGTTAAGCAAGTTTGGGTGCAGTCAGTCTATAGATGGGTGACCGCTTAGTGGTAGTTCATCTGAGCATCTCCGTGCTTCGGAGGGCACGTAAAAAGTCGGTACCGGTTGTTGTCAAATTGAAAGCAGTCGTTAAGCCATGTCTGGCTGCTTGAACAACTCTTGACAACAGGTTGGCCACTAACCACACGAAAGAAAAGAAGAAAAGTCATTCTTCGAGACAGAATTACACGTTAAAATAGCGAGCGTCCTACAACATAACTATGTTGCTATGTCCATTACCTCCGAGTATTTCATTAGATTACTAAACTCGCCCAACACAGCGATGTTCTACGCCACCTGACTCACTAACTACGTTAAGTAGTTATGCGACGTAACTATTTAATAGATATATGCCCTTAGATAATATGTTAAAATGTTATCATAATATATGTATTTATGTTTTGTCCTTAAGTCAGCAGTTTTAGATATAGTTTCCGTAATAGGTTTTGTAAACGATGCTGATATCATACGCATGAGGCATGTGCATAGGCTATAATTATGCATCGTATAAACGCACAAGTAACCTGGATAGCAGGGTAGATAACTTACTATTTTTTATTATTTAAATCAAATAGTTACATTACCCAAACAAACAAACTAAAATACAAAGATTTTTTGAAATATTATCATAAATAAATAACATAAAAGCGCTTTAAATATGTGTTATCAAGTACTCAATAGTAGTACACGGTTGTGACGTATTATATTGTTTTAATTATGTTATAATTGCATATTTACATTTGATTATTTCTATAATTAATAATTATCATTGTTATTTGTTACTGTACTAATTTTACACCTTAAAATGTAATTAATCGATATTTAACTTTCCATTTGATACATTGATAAAAATGTATCAATATATAAATAAGGTAGGAGATTAACAAATATTCATTCTCCTTACAACTGTCAGTTAGAACGTTACTCTGCTGAAATAGGTATATATTGGTTGTGTAAAAAGTATCTCGGCGTTTCATCGTGCAAGAACCACGACTGCGTAATATATGGTAGTAAGAGTAAAGGCCTGTTAAACCTAAGCGGTATTCGCTACTGTCTGCAGTAGACAAAACCGAGTGGGTATGCGGTAATATTATTGTTCATACCAAAGCAGATTTCGCTATCCTTGTGGGTAGAGTTGATACTAAATACCTGAGCGAAACCCGCGCGGCAGGCACTTCTACCCACAGTGGCAGCGAATACCGCTCAGGTCGCTCTAGCCGCGGAACTTGATACTAAATACCTGAGCGAAACCCGCGCGGTATATACCTTTACCCACAGCGGCAGCGAATACCGCTCAGGTTTGAATAGGCCTTAAATGTCAAATGACAGAAAAAATATGCACGATGCTGCCTGAGGGACGATAGCGAGATATCTTCTCTTGCGTTTGTACTCATTGCGAGTACTACATACGTAATTTCTTTTAAATATATCTAGATAGCCTAGAGTGATTGCTTTGTTGGTCTTGCGACATAGGTTTCCGTTTACGCTCGAACCGGTCGTAATGACGTGGTTTCAATGTTTGCGTTTTTACGATTTACCATAAAAAACTAAGGAATCAAGAAATGTGTGCAGCAAACAGCAATAGGCTCGGCCTCTATTACGTAAGACCTGAAAACATAGCCAGCTATATGTAAGCGTGTAATGCCTCTCCGCCTACTCTTTTGGGGATATACAGAAGTGTATCTATGTGTAGTCCTAAATTGAAGTAGTTCGAATAGCAATCCACTCACGTATTCGTTGAAGCCGTGATCCATTCTCTTGATACTCCTTAGTTACGTCCTTACATCTTATAGCCCTCAGGGGCCTAATAAAGTGCTATTGGAATAAAATATCTAAAGCCAAATGTTTTAATATAAACGAAAAACTAGTCCAGTATTTTAATTAGTTATAACAACTGAAATGTTTTAATAAAATGTTGGATTGTAACATGGAAGCGCCGAAAACTGTAGGCGTTAATTAAACTGATAAATCTTTTGTTCGGTAGCCTACATTATTGTTAAGTGGGAAAGTTTATTTGTGTGAGCTATAAATACTTAAATATTAGTGTTATTATTAAGATGGTTACTATGCCTATTTTCCTTGATCGCTAAAGCCAGCAATAATTAATAATTGAATACACAAATAAGTTAGAAAAGTCATCGTGGCGTGCTCTTGGGTTGGACGTTGAAGCTGTGTGGCAACCTCTCACTATGCTATCGCTGACATACAATGCGCACATAGGTACATTTACATTTACCTAGTGGTCAAAATTCGACCAAAATTCCTAAGCTTGCCACTTTGTTTTCTGTTTTTATTTATTACATATAAATAAGGTATAGGTAACCATAGTTACAAAGAATTGTACGACGTCAGACGAACAATGCCGAAATATTACGAACGCGATTCGACTGCGTGTGTCAAATGTATGGTTGTGTTCGTGTAGTGTATTTTCATTAATTTAATGTATTTCTAATGCATATTTTATAAAAATATTAGGATTGCCCCTCCTTCTCCATATAAACTTTAACTGTGTCAAATTCATTCTCCTCCGTCCGCACAATTTTCGTAAAAAGGGGTACAAAGTTTTTGCTTCACGTTTATATAAATATAAAAATTTACATAACTTTAGTTAGTCAATTTATTTCAAATAAATAAACACTAAAAGTTCGCCCCTTCTTACATCAATACAATAATGAGCGTGTATGAAAACGGTCAAATAAAAAATAACAAGATTTTGTTATTTAATATTTTATTATGTTTACTATTTAGATGTTGCTGGTCAAAGATCAGGAAGCTTGCTACAATCTCTTCGCATTATCATTGCATGCGCGAGATGGAGAAAAAGCTACAAAGTACTGTCTAATTCCTGCGCTTGCAATGTCAATGCCTTAAAAGATGGTAGTAAGGCCTAAGATAGTAAAGTATCGCGAGTAAAGTCACGTAAAAAGCGAATGTACTATTATGACTTAGGTTCTTTCTTTGGAAGCGATCCTACTAGCTGTTCCTGCTATTAAATTCAACAGTTAATAGCAATTAAATTTACTTACTGTTTAGCCCTGAGCATTTACAATCTGCGTCCATCGTTGTAGACGGCGATGAAGAAATATGATAAAATGAAAAATTATAGGAGATAGGAACCAAGATTGGAATTTATTTTATTATAGTCTAAGTCTTGCGTCGTAGGAAAATGTACGAGATACTTTAATATATTAATATATTGTTTTTGCGGGTTCTTGAAAAGCAAGATATCTATATATTAATACGTGAAGCGAAAACTTTGGATCCATTTTTACGAAAATTGGGCGGACGGAGGAGTATGAAATTTCGCACACTTATAATTTATACAGAGAAGAAGTGACGAATGTTAATATTTTTTTTAAATATGCATTAGAAATACATTAAATTAATGAAAAAACACTACACGTACACAATCATGCATTTGACACACGCAGTCGAAGCGCGTAACTATGGTTACATAATTATGTCAATATAGAATGACAATATATATATCAGCAATATCTTACAGACAAACTTTGGTCAAATTTCGAGCACTAGGCGACCGCTAGTCGTTATTAATACGCAATGTATAGATCTAACTAGGGTCATTATAAATCAGAGACTTAAAAAGAGTGGCCACCAGTTTCCTACATGATTTTTTCGAAGGATTAACCCCTTACTTAAAAATGTAATTTAAATGAACTCTGAAATTAAACTATTAAGCACGGATTTTATCGCGGTTTATTAAAAAAAAAACAGTGCAATTACTTGATATTAAACTTTTTTAAATTAACACTTTGTCCGACATTTCGGTTGCTTTTTTAGCAGCCGTGATAACGGGGAGACTAAGATGGTAGTCGTCTCATTGTTTTGAAGTCTAGTCATTCCTAAGTACCAATACACAATTTAATTATAAATGTTCCTATTTACACAGAATGCGTTCAAAGTATCATGAAATCTGGTTGTGTTGTACTTTTTCGGTTTTCTTAATGATTTTTTTTTTATACAACTAAGGTGGCAAACTAGCTTACGGCCCACCTGATGGTAAGTGGTCACCGTAGCCTATGGATGCTTGCGACACCAGAGGCATCACTTACGCCCTGCCGACCCTTTAGGAGAGGAAGTGCGAAGGAGAAGGAGCGGGATGGGGGAAAACGGGTGATTGGGCCTCCGGCACTCTCACTCACCGAACGAAACACAACAGTAGGAATACTGCTATTTCATGTCGATATTCTGTGAGAGGGTAGTCCTTCCCCGGTCGAGCCGGCCCATTCATGCTGTAATCAGCGAGGTTCTATTATATTTATATATTTCTGCTTTATTATCTCGCCGATCCGTGGAATAACTTTGCCTTTACATTTGCAGGTGATTGTGCCGTCTTGGGTTTGATTCCCGGATCAAGAAAGTAACACTATCTTGTGCCTGTTTTCTGTTGGGCCATTTGCAATAGCAGTACAGAGTCTGGAAATTTGCTCGGCTAATGGCAATAGGCTAGACCCGTATTAAAATGGAACCTATAACAAACGTGATGAAATGTGGGTGTGCCTTGCCCAGAAATATACAGAGTAAGTATGTAAAACAATGAAATATTCAGGTAATATAAAGATATATTTGTGTTTTTGCTAATATAGGTAATTAGGTTATCTTTTTTTGAGTTTTTTTTTTATGAGGCGCTCATAGCCAGTTGCACTCACTGATCGGTAAACGATTAGCGAGGTTAAGCAACGTTGGGTGCGGCCAGTCTATAGATGGGTGACCGCTTAGTGGTATTTCATCTGAGCGTCTCCGTGCTTCGGAGGGCACGTAAAAAGTCGGTCCCGGTTGTTGTCAAATTGATAGCAGTCGTTAAGCCATGTCAGAGGCCTTTTTTTTTTTTTTTTTAACGTGGGGGAATGCTATGACGCATACCCCTCCGCGGGGGCGGGCGGAGGGGTTATGTCGGACTCGCCGGAGTAAATAAAAAGATGTTAAACGATAAAATGAACCTCCCGTAATACCGACTAAACCTACCACGGTGTTCCTCGACAAACGACTATCGGCGGGGCCGCGCGAATCACTTTCACATGCAGCAGTCGCGACCCCGCCGAGGTTACGGCCCGCCGTATGAAACGGCAGGCCACTACACAAAAGATCTACCCGCTGGTACCTTCTAAATATTCCCTACTGTCCCCCCTCTAGAGGGGAGACGGACTCGACACAGAGGCGCGCGTGGGAACACGCACGCCGCCTCTCGGACCTGGTGCTGAACGGATGGCGGGCAGGCCCACAAAGCCCGCCACCCCCAGGTCAAACCTCAGGGTGGCTGGAGGTCATCTCGCGCCCTCCGGCGCCCGGCTCTGCGGTTGGGGAGAGGGTTTAAACGCTCCCTCTCCCGCTCCGCCGCCTCCTTGTTCGAAATTACTTCCTCACAGAAGGAGGCGACGGCGTTCCACGACCTCTCACTCCGGACCATAGACAGAACTACGGCCGGGAGCGAGAGGGCAACCGATCCGACTGCCGCGATCAACTCACGGCGCTGCGATGCCCAGGCGGGGCAAACCGCCAGTGTGTGCAGCGCCGTGTCCTCCACAACATCGCGGCAGTCACCGCAGTGGTGACAACCGGGCGTCTCTTGCCGGCCTATGCGACACAGGAACCGGCCAAAACAACCATGGCCGGTCAAAACCTGTGTCAGCCGGAAGGTAAGGGCGCCATGCCGCCTCTCCAGCCACTCCTCAAACACGGGACTTACTGCCACAATCGTGGCGTGCCCGATGTCAGAGGCCTACGGGCGGCTTGAACAACTCTTGATAACAGGTTGACCACTAACCACACGAAAAGAAGAAGAAGAAGATTAGGTTATAATTAATTTAATACATTCTCATTGTAAACACATAATGAAAATAGAATATAAGTTCAATATGTAGTAGTGAATTGCTTGTAATAATTTGATTATACAGGATATTTACTTAGGACAGGAAATTGCAATATGTTTATTTGGGCCTATGATGGAGTGGTAACGGCACCGACCGATCGATATGAAATACTATCTTACACTTAGATATTGCTAACTTTTACCCGCGGCTTCATTCGTTCGGGAACAGTAGGTACTATTTTTTTGGATAAAAGGTCTATGCTCTATTTTGTTTATACTAAGATTATACAGAGGAAAGATTTGTATTTTGTATATTTGTAACGAATAAACTCTAAACTACTTGACCGACTGTAATAATTCTTCACAATTAGAAAGCTACTTTATCCAGAAGTACAAAAGGCTAACATAACAGCATGCTACGAGCCACGGGAGTGGCAGAGTAGACATAAACGAAGGTGAAACCGCGGGCTGAGCTAGTACCCTGTAAAACACTAAGATTATGTATCTTCACCAATTCTCATATTCCCACGTAATAAACGGGACTATTACAGTCTACTGGGCAAAATTCCAGACTACGTACCGCTACTCAGAATTTCCTGACGAGTTCCTAAAGCACTTTTTCCAAAGCCGTCAAGCGGTCATTCAACACGAGACCGTATTATTATTATTTTAGAGTTCGAAAAACTCTTATACATACAACAGCTTTATCCGTCTGTCTGTTAACAACTTTCAACTCAAGAACTGTAAGAGCTAGAGACTCGCGGTCAACGCCATTCGACTCAGCATAGTCGATTTACCCCGAAATGACTATGACCTTTGATCTTTGACTTCAAGGTCACGTGATACCATTTTTTCGAACTCTTAGATTTACGGCAATTCATTGCCGTTTCTCACTTGTTTATAAAATTATGTATAGATGACAAGTTCCTTTAGTCGTTCCACGTTCCACTATTTGCAAAAATGTGTAACTTCTCCGTGACCCAAAGGACACGTAAAGAGGTCAGTTCTGAATCTAATGAACATATTTTATGGTTACCGATATTGGACTCTTATATTTTCTAGCAACTATTTTACTTTAGAATATTTATATCCTTGTGGCTTAATGACGTCATCACTCATGAGTTTTGTAGACAAACTTAACTGATTCATTCTTATGAAGGTAGCGTAGCCGAAAGCCGAGAAACGAGGGTAGTTGCTTATATTATGTGCAAAGAAGCGGTACAGAATTTTAGAAAAATAAATTATGTAAATAGCTACCTGAGTCTATATAAATCCACTCAAAGCTCGACGAATCGAACTAGGTATTGTATGTGAACAATAAGCGGCTTTATTGAGGAATACGTAAAAACATATCCTTTTATGTTTAGTATGAGCAATATTCCATTTAGTTTAGATTAGGTTTGCCACTTTAAAACAATCGTACAAAGTTCATACGGAGACTTCAATATTATACAATTTATTTCACAGTAGCTTAATTTTCACCATTTCTCTGCAATAATTCTTAGTATTTATCGGCTTCATTAGGCCAATAATTACTTAACAACTGACGATATACTAACGGACATACATATTGTAATACATTTTAAAAATGATATATTTGCCAATCGATAAAATTAATTCAAAACTAAATAGTAACCCATACAATATATCTTAATTTAAATGAACTGAAAATCCAAATTTATTCATTTATTAGAGTGATAAACGCTACGTTTACATAATTATTAATTGTATAGAGACAAAGATAAATACCACGAACATCCACTAGTATTTCGACATAATTACTAAAACTCGATACACCCAAGCAACCAATTGATAAATGGCAAGTCTACAGCGAAGCAATTAGTGAAATTAGGCGGGAAAGAACATTGTTTTTTAAGCCTATTAATATTAGTCGTCGCCGGACAAAATAAACCAATATTGCGGCTAGCTGAAACAATAGCTCTCTGTCAGCACGACGGAGACAAATAGACTCCCGAAGGAGAAATAACGTTGATCTGGGGTACCGGCCTCTCGCAATAAATTCCTTTTTAAAACCCCCGAGTCTGTAACCGTTAATTCTTTGTGTATGTGAGTATAGTCGGGGCGCTTCTGACAATTTATTGGGATTATGCTCCATTGGAGATGAAAAAGTACTTAGCGTGTATTAGTTTTGTTTAAATGTACTTAAATAAAGGCTTTAAACAAAGATTTTGATGGACTGCACGGATAGCGTAGTGGTTTAAGTTACCGCCTCGCATCTGCCAAGGCGTCGAGAGTTGCTGGGTTTGAATCCAACACAGGACAAACATTTATGTGATCTACAAATGGTTGTAGCGAGTCTGAGTGTTTTATGCGTTCATTGTAGAATTAATTTTAGTGTGTCTAGTGGTGTTTTTAAAATAATAAATTAAATAGATATCGTTTGTATACGTTATTAATAATTTTGAACACGTTATGCGCTTACATATACAATATAAAGTGTGTAAAACATTTAAAGGATTAATGTATTTTATTGTTGTGGCACTTATACCTACACAAAGTTAAGTTAAGTTATACGATTTACTTACACTTATTAACTATTCGCTGTGTTTTGTTCTGATATGTTTAATTTACCGTTCTCGGGGGAACTTCGGGATAAAAAGTATATAAAAACACTCGTATATAGAATTGCAAAATTATGTAAAATTTTAAGTCAGTCAACTTTCAAGTTATGCGTACATAAATTAGGACACAAACATTTTACGAAATTCATGATTTGACTGATGACAGATTTTTTTAAATGACATTATATCTCAACTTATCATTCATAGCAAAACAAAAACGCGTCGTCAAATAACTCGTAACGCACGAGTTATTTGACGAGTTGTTCGGTTACATTTTTATGCTTTCACACATTCGCAAAGGTTCAGGCGGATTCATTAGTGTGCATAAAATGTTCATGTTTACATTCGCAACCTACTTCCGGACGCAGGTAGCAAAGTAAATATTTTGTGCGATATTGCTTCGCAACAGGGCTACCACCGCAAGCTTATATGATATGAGTCAATGTTGTTTTATAGCAATTATTCTAAAGCGAACTTTGAGCCAATGACTTTTAGAATTGGGTATAGTCTGTCTTTCAAATTCACCGCAAACAACCAATCACACCATCCAGATTTTAAAATACATTGTCTAGCTCCTCTTGGGAATATATGGGATCTCGCATTATATATCTATGTATAAGATCTATTAGAAATAATTCTCTAAGGTGTAGTTTGGTAAACGCCATCTCGTTGACTGTCAAATTACTTGTCAGTAAACTTGGTAAAATTCACTTTTATGTTGAGTATTTACCATATCGTCGTTAGAGAGGTAAAAATGGTTTCTATTTGCCCTCATTAGCCGGGTCTACACCGAACGATCCAAATTGGATCGGTGATCCCGCGATCCGCGATCCAAGATTGTGATGCACGGAGCGTGGAGCGTACTAGGCCGATCCAGTTTGTTGAAACTGCGATCCTGAACTACGCCCCAAGCGATCCATAGGCGATCTGTGATTCAGTCGAACTCTTGCTGGAGATGGAGTCACACGTACAGCGGCGGCGTCGAATTGCTGTGGCAGCAGCAACCTTTATTTTGCTTAAATATTTGCGCAAAAAATTACAGAAACAAAAAATACGGTTCTAGGTGAGAACGATATACAAAAATCGGTTGGAATACGGGGCTCAGCCTTATAAAGAGTTAATTGGCAATGAAGTTGAAAACAATTTTGCATCAGATTTTGGATCGCGTGAACCAACACACCCGTCCACACCGCCCGCATCACGCAACTGAAGCGCCTTTGAGGCAGGCCAAAAAACCGACCAAAAACGGATCGGCCGCGGCAAGGAGCGCGCGTTCCAATTCGTGCACTTGGGTCGCACGCAGCACGTCCACACCAACCGCGCCTTTGGATCGCGCTCTAGCCGCGCGCGATCGGAGCGCGTTGGATCGTCTGGTGTGGACCCGGCTATTGGACAGCTGGCTTGTATTGTTGGCTATCTACTAGAATTCCGTTGTTATTAAAATATCGGTGGCAGAGCAGTAGGTATAACTTAACAGCTTATGTCAGCGGAATACATCATCTTGTTTTTAAAATTTCAAACTGCTCGTGACTAAAATAAGCCGTCATTAAATTTATCAAATATTATAAATAATTCTCAGATATGCTGGATTCTTTACGTTTGCTTCTTTCGTCATTATTTCAAGTAATACTTAATTCGAATGCGTGGTTTAAAATTGAATCTTTCCAGTAGAATGATGCCAGTACTGTATATTTGACTCCATATTTAATTAAATATAAAATCAGAAGCTTCTAACCTTACAAGTCTACTACCAAACAGGTCACATTCGAAACTGTTTCAAAGTAATTTTCTCCTTGAATTATATAATGACCTCCCATGCTTTTCCCTAGAGACTACAGCATGGGGTTCTCAGAGTAATAAAAACGTTTTAAAAGGTCGACGACGCGTAAGTGAAACCCTTGGAGTTACAACCGTCCGCTATAATAACTGCTAAACCTAGCTTGTTTCGCCTTAGTTGTATAAAAACAGATATATTGCTTAGTAAGATTCCCTTGTCACCTTTTGAGGACGGTTCCATAAAAATCTGACGCTATTATAATCCTAACTGATATTATAAATGCGAATGTAAGTTTATTTGTTTGTTACGTTTTCACGCCTTAACTACTAAACCGAACATTATGAATTTTCGCATACTCGTTTTCAGGGGTACAGAAAAGGACAAACCTTTCATCCAGGAAAACAGTTTATTCGCTAGCCAGCGAAACTACGGATAAAAACTAGTACATAATACATCGCTCTATGAACTTCTAAATAGAAATGCCCGAAGCATTTTTCTTGAGACAACTTCATGACGTTCAGTATATGTATATTTCCCTTATCGTTTCCTGAGACCGTATGACTACCTCTATAAAGCAATCAGTCGCATTGTAATACCTCTTCTATGGAATAAGCTTACGAATCGATTTTTGTACTTATATCGGTATTAAGTTATTGACTTTGATTCGGGCTTTCATTTAATTTAGGATTAAGCTTTCTGAAAATACATATCGAATGCTTGGGTAGGTGAATTTGTTTTCAATTTTATAGGAGTCTGTAAAGCTGATCGGAGATTTGTGTCCGTGTACGAAAGGGCATTTTTCTGGGTCAGGGAGTAAGCATTCCCGTTTGGGAGGCAAGGAAATATTTTCTCGTTTACATATTTTTGTTTTACTGACGTTTATACTGTTTTATTTATTTTGTTTGTCTTTGAAAGGCTCTGACTCATAAAATGACAGTTAGAAATTCTGTAACTAACTTGTATAGTTACTAAGAAGTAGCAATGGGTCGATGATGATTTTTTCGTTAACGGAACGTAACTCTTGAAATTCGTTCATCAACTAGTTGATCAACTAATTGAATCGTCAACTAGAAAACATGACAGCTAATGTCAACTAGCATTCCAACACGTTATACACGTTAAGGTTTTTCTTTTTAACTTCTTGAATAGTTAACTCGTCTTCGTACGAGAAGTACCTACTGCATTTTAAGGATTTAGGCTTATCAAATATCTTTGAGGTTGATAGTCGAATACTTGTTATGTTGCATTTAGTTTAAAAGCGAGTATCTTGCTTAGTTAAATTCGTTATTAAGTTAACAAATTTAACTAGTTGATTTCTAACCAGTCAACGGTTGACACGTTGAAAAACGATTAACCGTTGATTTAAATTGTTCGTTGATTCAAGGCCCACTACTACTAAGATTCGTTTGACAAGTTACTAAATTCATTTTCTTTGTTTGGTTACAGTTTCAATTCGGAGATCGGACAAAGTGTTATATATTTTGTTAACATTTTTTTGTAGCTGCACGGATTCTTGCAATTTGGCAACAGCCCGCAATAGTAGCCATCTATTACGTCGGACCTTAAAACACAGCTGGCGAAATGCGGCTATAATACATTTCTGCCTACCTCAATGAGAAAATACAGGCGTAAGTCCAGGTGTTATGTGTCCAATGGATACCAGAAATGAGTACATTTAATTATCAGCTAGCTTTTTACTCTTTCAAATCTATCCAATTAGATAATATTGTCTTCTTATGTGTTTGCGAAAGTTATACATTGAAATGTAACAAACGTTAAATAAACAACGCGATAAAATCCGTATAAATCTAACTATCCAATTAGATTTCTTAACAAAAAAGTAGCTTAACAAATATTTTCTAACTAGCTTTTGCCCGCGGCTTCGCTCGCGTTCATTTAGAATTTGACAATCAATTCGGGTTGTACTCTGCTTGTAATAACATAATTCAATCATGATTCTAAAGACACGTGGCGCCATCTATTATCATAAATTTTTTAAACAACATAATATTCAAATATGTTGCATAACAGAACATTGGTTAAGAACTAATCAATTAATATTTAATAACGAATATTATTCAATTGTAAGTGCGTTTGTAAGAAAGAATTCTATACATGGTGGCTCTCTAATATATGTATGTAACAATCTAAAATGTAAAGAACGTAAAGATATAGTAAATCTTTCTATCGAGCGCACTGTTGAACTATCCTGTGTGGAATTAGAGCAACATGTCATAGTTTGTGTATACCGACCACCGCAAAGTGATTTTAGTGTATTTGAAACCGTAATAGAGGATATTTTAAAACGCTTGAGTTCTAGTAATAGGCATATAGTAGTGTGTGGTGATTTTAATGTTAATTTACTTGAGCAGTCAGCTGTCTCTTTAAGACTTATTAGTTTATTTAGATCATTTAATTTACAGCATTTATTTTCTGAACCCACTAGGATCACTTCACATTCTGCTACCTGCTTAGATAATGTATTTTGCGACTGCCAATTTCTAAATAGGGCCATATTGAGTGAACTTACATCTGACCACTGTGGGCAAAAGGTAGTATTTCCTGTGAGTACAATTCATAAAGAGAATAAGGTCACATGTAGACCGATGACATCTAATCGCTTAAAGGAATTTAATGATAACATAAGTCTCAAAGTTGTCAATATGGACCTTTCTCTGGATAATCCAGACGAACTATATGAGTCTTTACTTAACATAATTACTTTAGAATATAATAATATTTTTAAATGTAAGACCTTTAGTCAGAATAATAGGATTAAGTTTTGTGACTGGGCAACATCTGGGATATATAAAAGTAGAGCAAAGCTATATGAATTATATGGTATGAAACAATACAATTTCGATCCAAATTTTATTCAATATGTTAAAAATTATTCAAAATTATTTAAAAAGACTTGTGCCACTGCCAAGTCCCTTTACCTAAAAACTAAAATTCAAAAATCTAATAATAAAATTAAAACTACATGGAACATTATTAATAATGAAACAGGTCGCAGCAAGGTGCGTGATAATAAATTTGAACTGAATATAAATAATAGCGTAATTTCAAATAATATGGAAGTAGCCGATACATTCAATAACTACTTCGCAAAAATACCTTTAAACATAACTAGTACCCTCAGGTCTTGCCCAGCTCGAGCAGAATACTTAGTTAGGTGCAACGTGGAAGAGTGCAAGATACTATTTAGTTTTGAGCGTGTACATCCGTATGATATAATTAAAGTATTTAAGTCGCTTAATTCAAAAAAATCAGCTGACTTCTGGGGTATTTCGGTAAAATTAGTTGAAAGTATTATTGTTAATATAGCGCCACACCTAGCCGCAATATTCAACGGATGCATTGATGTGGGCATTTTTCCAAACTTAATGAAATGTAGTAAAATAATACCTTTATTTAAAAATGGTTGCAAAAGTGACCCCAGTAATTTTAGGCCGATTTCAATATTACCTGCTATTAGTAAAATATTTGAGAAGATTATATTACAGCAATTAGAGAGCCACTTCAGTGTAAACAATTTATTTCATGCAGATCAATATGGTTTTAGGAAGGGCCGTTCTACGATAGATGCGGGTGTTACGCTTTTAAAACATATATTCAGTGCCTGGGAGAATTCGCATGATGTCATTGGCGTATTCTGTGATCTCTCTAAAGCCTTTGACTGCGTTGACCATCAAACGCTGTTGCGAAAACTCAGGCATTATGGCATCCGAGATACTGCACTTGACCTAGTTGATTCCTACCTAAGCGATAGACTACAACACGTTGATATCAACGGAAGTAGATCTTCTGGATTACCAGTCACAATGGGCGTGCCACAGGGCTCGATTTTGGGACCCTTTCTGTTTCTAGTGTACGTAAATGATTTGCCGTTCTTTGTTCAGCATTTGTGTGACATTGTTTTATTCGCGGATGACACATCCCTTATTTTTAAGGTAGATCGAAAAGCACAAAATATACGTGCTGTTAATGATTCACTCGCGGAAGTCCTGGACTGGTTTACGGCGAATAATTTACTACTTAACTCTACAAAAACTAAATGTATCAAGTTTACATTGCCAAACGTAAAGAGTCCTAACGTGAATATAATTTTAAATTATGAAATTATTACTTTAGTTCAATCAACAGTCTTTTTAGGATTAACTTTAGATCATAAAGTTCAGTGGGGCGCTCAAATATCGTGTCTTGTAGGGAAACTTAGCTCAGCCGCATACGCAATTCGGAAAGTAAGACAGCTTACTGATATAGATACTGCAAGACTAGTATATTTCAGTTACTTTCATAGTGTCATGTCCTACGGTATATTATTGTGGGGCAAGGCAGCTGATATTGAGACAATTTTTATTCTTCAAAAGCGTGCAGTACGTAGCATTTATAATTTAGGACCACGAGTTTCCCTGAAAGATCGATTTAAAGAAATTGGCATACTTACTGTTGCGTCGCAATATATATTTGCTAACATTATGTTTATTAAACATAACATTTACTTATATAATAAGAATAGTGATATCCATAACGTAAACACTAGAAATAAGCATAAGTTAGTAGGCCCATATCATCGTTTACATAAAGTTCACAATACATTTGCGGGACTCGGTATACGTTTTTTTAATAAATTACCTATTACTATAATTAATTTACCATTGTTTAAATTTAAAAACGCCGTTAAAAACAACTTATTCGGAAGGGTTATTATTCAGTCAACGACTACTTAAATGACAAAAACTCATGGAGCTAGTTGCTTGTTGCATACAGGATTCAAAGATCTGTATTACTTATAAGTCAATTTAAGCCTTTGCATAGTCACAAAGTGTAAGTGTATGCGCCATCATGCCATCTTACTGTCTATTTTAGATTTATATTAAATAATATATCTTAGCTCAAATTATTTCCTCTCTATAATATTATTAAGTTATTATTGTTATTATCTTTAGTTTTTTATAGTCAGTAGTATATGGCATAATGGCTGTAACACCTTGTTAATCTGAGTTGTAAAATACTGAAATTATATTTAACTGGCGATTTAAAAGAGTGGCCGTGAGTTTCTTGCAGGTTTCTTCTCATAGGCTCTACCCTTTGCCTGAACCTAGCAACTAACCTAAATGTAGCTTCAGTAACTTAGTAAACTCACTAACCTATATACTTTGACGTTCATAAGTGTTACTTTGTGACCTAAATGAATAAATGATTTTTGACTTTGACTTTGACTTTGACATAAGAACGTTATTATTGTTTTCCTCGGGAACAGTAATTTTTTCGGGATGAAAGGTAGCCTATGTCCGTTTCTGTACACCTGAAAACGTATATGCGAAATTTCATGATGATCGGTTCAGTGGTTTAGGCGTGAAAAGGAAACAAACAAACAAACTCATTTTCGCTTTTATAATATTAGTTAGGATCAGGATACTAAAACTTATCGAACTAAGTTCTGAGGGAATTCTGTTTGAATAACAAATTATTACCACCACTATGCTATGTAATAATCAAGGAAACTTGATGGTCCTTTGTTAACAAGGCTAAGGCATCTAACACGAGAATATTGTTACAGAGCCCCTGTATCTAGGTTCGATAAAGGGACAAAGTTCCAACTACCCTCAAACTTTGGTAACCCGCTTTTCATTTTGGCCTTGATTGTGTAAATTTTGTACTGAGATTATTACACTGTATTAATTCCAATATAACAATAAGGTCCCGTGCTATATTGCTTCTCAATGATAAATTGACTGTGTCGGAGATAGCAGAGTATAGGATAGACCAGATAATGGTTTCCATATTGTACTAAAGGACCCAAATGAAAAGAAAGCTTTGAAATCGTAGTGTCTCAAAGCTGAAATTTATGAGTTTTATGTGTTTATTTCTTAAAGATTTATAGTTTATCACATTTAATATTATTTTTGGTAAAGTCATCGATATAACTAACTGAACAATGAGTAAACGTCTAAAAGCTTTTTTAAGAATTAAAACTTTTTAATTTTTATTCGGTTGTTATGAACCGTGACTAAGTACAATTTTCTTTTAATACTACTGCTATGAAATTGAGATTTATATTTTTTCGTACAATAGAATATTAAAATTGCTCAAGTTAAATGTACCTACATGCTCTTTCATGCTGCTGTAGATTACCATTTGCTGCGGTTTACGTTGAAGACAATAGTATATAAAGTATAAATTTGTGTTATAATGTAATTGATAAACATAGGAGATTGAACTTGATTTTCCTTTATTATTTAAATTAAATTAATAGTATGCAAATAAGGAAAATCGTTCATCTCTGACTTTTCGAAGTTATTTGCGTATTAAATGCTTAATTATCGCTTGCTTTAACGATGAAGAAAACATCGAAAGCAAACCTGCATGTCTGGAAGTTCTCTATAATGTTCTCGAAGATAAGCGTGGTGGACTACAGCCTAACCCATCTCACACTGAGAAGAGGCCTGTGCCCAGCAGTGGGCAAGTTAATAAGGAAAATTACAACTAGAGTTGCTAAAATGTTTTACACGGTTGGTACAACCAACGTATCTCAACGCCTGTATTACGCAGTCGTGGTTCTTGCACAATGAAAGGCCGAGATACTTTTTACACAACCAGTATATATTTCAGCAGAGTAACGTTCTAACTGACAGTTGTAACGAGAATGAATATTTGTTAATCTCCTACCTTATTTATATATTTTTATCAATGTATCAAATGGAAAGTTAAATATCGATTAATTACATATTAAGGTGTAAAATTAGTACAGTAACAAATAACAATGATAGGGATAATCAAATGTAAATATGCAATTATAACATAACAATTCAAACAATATAATACGTCACAACTGTGTGCTACTATTGAGTACTTGATAACACCTGCTTTATTTCTGCTATGTCTAATAGATAATAAAGGACAGCCTTTTTATTCCAAATTATTATTTTATGGAGCAAGGAATTCTTGGCACTTTATTTCTGCAGATCGAGTTGGCTGACTCCGAAACCACTTTAGATTAAGTAAGGGTCACAAGATTGATGCTTTAACAGACTTTTATAAACTGTGTATTAAAATAATTCTTATGTAAAATGTCACAATTTCAGTGAAATGATATCTCTAATATATGTACATTTTATCCGAGATACGAATGTCGATAAAATTCTACGCAAAAAGACGAAATGAACAATAGCTGAAACAATATAAATACCGCTATTCAACTTATTTCGAATTGAACAAAAAGGCTGACACAGAAACTCTTTTAATCTTACAATGCGGGACCCTCAATGTTGACTTTATTGGATGACACTCCAGCTCCCTTGTTTACAAGATATCCATTGATATAGAATATACTCTCGAAGATATTATGGATCATTAGTTGGTTTACGTTATTTTGTTTTATATCTTAGAAAGATTTCAGTAAAATAGGAGCTAGAGTAGACTATGTTAGGAATATCTTAAGACACATACTTCCATAGTCTTATACTCTCACGCCTGTATAAGTAAGCAGAATAATTGTATTATGATTAAATTTTGCCAACAACGTTTAGATTGTTAGTTAAAAAGGGCAAGGAAATCATGTCAACCAAACATATTTACATGCACGCAAAGCTATTGCTGACAATTCGATAATTATGCCTGATCTGTATCGGATCCGGTACCTTACGAGTCGGGTCCAACGACAAAGTCAGTAGCAGTCAGCTAAAATCTATATTGTGTATTAGAAAAAGAATAGAACCGTTCGATTTGATTGTATCGTGATATTGAAAGCATTTCCTTCACGAAATTCTGCGTTATTGACTGCTAGTCATCAAGGATTTGCGGGCACTAGTTCATTTGTATTGACATAGTTTGGAATGCCTCCTGATTTGCGACTACTGGCAAAACGCTGTAGCTAGATACAAAACTAGAATATGGATTGTCCCTATTGTGACAAACAAACTATTCAGCTTTATAATATTAGTATAGATTTCGCGTCAAAAAGTATATAATGTTGTGAAACCGGATATTTATCAATCTATCCGTCTCATTATTTATGTCCTATTTTATAACAATTAATACTTTGTTGCTAAGGCAAAATATGATCAAATTAAATTTTTCTCATCTTCTGCCTCAGGTTCTGATAATGCTGTCAATGTTCATATAATCGACTATTGTTAAAAAACATAATCAGTGCTAATCGATTCTAACGATATCTAGTAAATACTAGACTGTAACAACAATCGAGTTTTCTTTGGCACATGATCTTAAGAATACGAAATTTTCCAAATTTGTGATCGTTGTCACTATTTTATTTTAGAATACTGAATCACGATTTGATTATACATTGAAGAATGTGCGATACCTCTGATTTTTATAATTTGTTGATCTTTAACAGACGTAACTGTAAACCTATTCTGGTAAGTTTGGCCGCCAGTGTACCGCTGCCACTCAAAAAGTTAATCAAATGCATTTGATTAAAGATCTACATTATTCGAATATGTTCAAATCACTGAAACATTTGGCGCTTCTGTCCACACATAGCTAAACTAAATACAAATAAATGGTGCAACTTGTTGAGAAACACGATGGGCTATAAAGTCAAAATACGTGTTGCTTCACAAATTAATGTTCTCTTGTGAGTGAAAAGTTTTGTACTACTCGAGATGTGATAATAAATGAAAGATCTTTTGTAAAACGTGAGATACAAGAGAAACTATTTCAACGAAGTTGAGACTGTACGTTGGAGACAACACTTAATGGGATTAACTATACAAGGCTAATATAAATAAAATACTTGTACTACCAGTCTCTCTATTTGTTTCGGCATCACGAGGAAGCACTGAAATTATGTTGATGTGGTTTTCAAAGTACAGGAGCTAGGTATTCCACTTGAAATCTAAACTGCATTTCGCCTGATATTCTTCAGTAAAACTCTCTAGTTTTACTGAACAATATCAGGCAAAATGCAGTTTGTGTAGTGAAAAGACTTTGGAAATAAGTGTTCATTAAAGTCATATTTAATCATTATGACTTAGTTGATTAAAGCGAGATTTTGTTGGGTTTAAACCAACAAAGTCTGAAAATCAACTGTAGTTTATTAATACTTTAATAATGAAGACACGGCAATAAGGAAAAAAGATGTTGCATAGACAATTATTTTACTTTGTTTTCCATTATCTGGATTTGCTATTTTTCGAAACGTCCGTAGAACTAGATTTATAATTTTCTTACTTTTCTATCTATCTTATTTACTCATTACGAAAGGGTTTTCCGATCTACCAGTAACTTAATGGACCTTTATGTTTTCACTGAGTTGTAGTAGAGTCGGCCAAGGAAGACAGTTCAGTCTAGTTTGACAAAAGTTTCTGTGTAATGTAATTATCGCTATGGTTGACTTTTCTAATGGAGTCTGTTTTTTGATTAATGCTTAGATAAGGAGGTCAGTTTTTGTTAGCTGTGATAATTCAAACTTTATACATGGTATAACGTAAATATAATACATGATAAAGAGATTAATGGTTATTGTCATAATATTATTGCAAGGGGAAATCGTCCTTGTTATTTCATGACGTTCAAATGAACCTGAACCGTTGGGTGGTAGACTACATTTTTGGCCGACTGTACTTATCCAATTCTACAAACGCATATCACATAACATAATATAATAACTCTATAAAAAATTGGTAAGCATGTGCCAAACAAGACTTTGTGTTAACTATTAATCGTATCTGTAATTTATTTTCGTATGAAACGTATCTGAAGTCTTCATAAATTAATAAATCGAACGGAGCTGAGGGTCTAGTTCAATTTATCTTACATGCTTCATATGTAATACAAGATTAAATTTTTCAGCCAAGGAGTATCTTACTACACCGATAAGTCAAAGCCTGGGATTAGAAATAAATGTGATCGGATTCACAGTTTCAATCTAAGTTTAAATCTGAAATTCTACTTAAACTTTTTCATAATCTGCAAATAAAACTTAAAGATTCATCGAATTTGATTTGAGGAGACTATCTACAGCGTAGTTATAATCAGTGGCGAAGCATTTTATTATGATGTTTCATTTAAAAACGTCTGTTTTTGTTATCTGTAATGTTAATTTGTGTTTTGAGAGAGATCTGGTTTGAACAATTATAATAAATTCATTCCGAAACATCTACTTTTAATTTGAGTTACAATAAAATTGGTGCACATTATTTCTGCAAATCTTTAAACACGTCATTTAATTTATTAATATATCAGGTGTAACTTTATCAACGAACCTTTCTTTTCAAATATCATAATGATTTTCGTTGACAAGAGCAGAAAGTGTTTTCTAATTTAGATAACTAAATGATCTATCGAAAAGTTATATATATGAGCCGAAAATTAGTTTCTACACTTTAAAAATATGTAATACAGAAATGCCTGTATGTATATGTATGTAAGCCTGATAGTAATTTAAATGACGCTGTGTGGTTTATAAAAAAACATATTATTCTATACACCGCTATGCTGAAATTTTGATTGGCGTTTACTATAGAAATATATACGAACGTAGGAGGGGAGTTCAAAAAATTCGCGGAATGACAGGGAAGGATAATGAAATGAAACATCAAACTATTTTTCGTTTTCAATGTATTCTCCTTTAACCCTAATACATTTATTAGATCTGTCAAATAACTTATTAATACCATCGAAAAAAAAAGATTTGTCTTGGGCGTCAAAATAGGCCGAAATTGCCGACTTCACTTCATCAACGTCACAATTTTTTTTTCCACGCAGTTCTTTCTTCATTTTTTTTTAAATAATCGCCTGGGGCCAGGTCTAGGCTGTAGGGTGTGTGGCGCAGTTTTTCAAAACTGCACCGGTAAATGGCAGCCGTCGCAACATGGCTTGTGTGCACGGACGCTTTTCTCTATAGTGGCTAGTTTCTTTCCGATTCACTTGTTTACTCGTTGAAAACTCAAAAGCTACTGACCTGATTAGGCTGAAACTCGGTATATATACTAACAATGAGTCACTCAATTAGCGCCTACATGGATGAGTAAATGAGTTTAGTGTGCGGGGTTGGCAAGGGTGAGCCCTTGCCAACCCCGCCATTCCGTGAACTATTTGACCTCCCCTCGTATCACTAGTAAAAGCTGTACATGTAAACCAGTAAACCCGGTCTTTGGTACGAACCTCCTTCATAGACCCATATCTATTACGTAATTAGAAATTGCGGTTTCTTTGCTAACTTTGTACAGCTTATACATGCTTTATGAACAACATAGTCGGTATTGTACTACTAAGCATTTGAAGAATTAATTACATTAATATCCTCACACCTCTATCCCTGGACGGGTTGGTTAGAGATATATTATATCCACATTTCTTCAGCTATGCTTTTAGGTCTCACGTAACATGGGGCGAATCCTTTAACAGCTACGAGCCACAAGTCCAGACTCCAAGATGGCGCTAAGAATTATATTGACAGAAAAGCCCTGTAACACTTAACCAAAACTGGGAGTAAAATCCGAAGCTACATCACACACAGCATATACTACTGCTACGCCATTGAGATAGTCTAAGAATTTATAAGTATAAAAACAGCCTTAATATAATTAATGAGAAAGTATGTTTGTTGGTTTGTCATTATTTCATAAAAAACGTAAATACGGATCAATATGGTTTTTATATAGAGATAGTTTATGTGCTGGAATGAAACACAGGACTTTGTATTCTTTAAAATGCACGTTAACTGAGAGATGATTAATGAATTATTGAAACAAGCTATGGAGGTATTAATAGATAACATTAATAATTATTATTTAAATAGCTAATATAATATTGTTTATACTATTATATTTATAATTAATTTGATAATCTTATTATGATATTGATAAATTAAAATCCAAGAAATATTTATGTAATCAATAATTTATGTATAATTAATTTGTACGCCGTACAAGGCGAAACTACTTTGTCAATATGTTATAACTTATACCTCACCTACGTATGTTTCACAAATAAAACACTTGATATGATTTGATTTGATGATCAATTGCCGACGAACTCCGCGAGTGAAGCTGTGTGTGAGTGAGTGAGCTAATAAATTAGTTTTAATCAATCGTTACAGTTAAATAGTATAGTAGCCTCCCCTAACGAAATATCGTTAAATAATATTTAGCTACCTCTTACCTGTATAGCTCGCAAGTCTTTAATCAATGACTCAAAAAAGAATTCAATTTTTAGTACTGTTTAATCTATTGAGTCGCAGCGGTACACCGGCGGCCAGACACAATAGGTTTCCAATTATTTCTGACATTTCAATAATTGAGATGTTAAGGGCTAGTACTACCACCTCCAGATAGTATTTATCTCTAAGATAAAAGTTTCGCTATCTCTCTTCTTTAACCCAACATGAGTGAGACAGCATGTGATTTATATTTCGGATAAGTTTTCTTGTTAGTTATAGGAGTGGCCAGAAGGGTTCATTTTATCTTGTGTGCTAATCTTATCGCGGAACGATTGTAAACTTTAAAGCTTAGAAATAACCTCACTATCGCTATGAAAGCCTGAATAAATACATATTTTCTAGTTCGCGTATTTTATTATTTGTTTGAACGGAATTTTCAATGAAATGAAAGTCATTTGTCTTAGCTACTGAATACCAAACTACTTAACGAACTGTGAATGAAGATATTGTTTTATTGTTCTTTACTGAGAAGCGGGTGATAATTTACTGACTTCACTGCACGGATGGCGTAGAGGTTTAGTGGTCGCCTCGCCACTACCACTGCGACAAGTGTTGTGGGTTCGAATCCAACACGGGGCAAAACTTTGTGACATCCACAAATGGTTGTTCCGAGTCTGGGTGTTCTTGTGACCGTTGTTTGAATGTTTGTAAAGTCTCCCGCGACACAGGATTTATTACTAGTGCAATCCACCACGTTAAAAAAAACAACGGGTTGCACTCCGGGAGTGCCGGCAGAAGTGAAAACTTGAATATTAACGTTGTGCATTTTTGATATTTTGGAATGGTTAGGGAATAATTTTGCACGAATTGCTTTAATTATCAGTATAAAAGTACTATCATTTATGTGGTAAAATACAATATTCATTTATTGCGCTATCGTACACAAACATGACAATTCTCCCTCCGTCTTACGAATTTTTGATCAGGTCACGTGTCCTGACGCGAGTTTAAAATTTTTTACCCATCACAAAAAAGTGCACAACGCCGCTAAAGACGTTTTCACTTCAAAAAACAAAACAATTTATGCGTAGTGCGTGACTGTCTTTTTAAAAAAAGAAAACATTTACGATGTTTCGTTTAAATTGTCAATATTAATGGTATATTCGTGCTGCTGAAACGAGTGTCACGATTTAGTAATTTAATTTGTTTGATGCTAATTTTATTTACGTTTTAAAAAGTATTTGTTTGTTTACTTTGATGGAAAGGTGACTTGTATTGTGTGACGGGTGGAGTAATTGTAAGCGTGGCTAGTGAGAGAGCACCACTGAGTCTATATCTCATGAAGATGGAACTTCCACACAAAAATGTTGCGAACTAGATTTTGCCCACGGCTTCGCTCGCGTAAATGTAGGTTAGGTTAGTAACTGTGCTTTCTTCGAGATGAAATCCTATATCCTTTTTTGGTACCCCATGTCCTTTTTTGTGCTCTTGGCAATGTTTATGCGAAATTTCATGATGATAGGTCAAGTAGTTAAGGCGTAAAAGCGTAACGAACAAACAAATAACCAAACACACATTCGCATTTGTAATATTAGTTAGAATATTAAAAGCGAAATTAATTTGTACACTTATTTAAGATAGCTAATCTTGTGAAGTGCATAAATTAAGAACAGAAGAAAGCTTTTTGTTTTGATAAAAACGCAACAATATGGTGGATTATGGGTTCGAATCCCATACGGAAAAATGATGGATCCGGCCGTTAGGGTCCCATTCCGGTACGCCCCCGGCCGGCACGCATCCACATTGAAAAATTTGTTATTCCGCTACGCCCCCGGCCGAGACGGTCCCATTGTAAAACAACCGGAGAAGACACTTGAGCAAAAACGGCATCACAGACTGTAGTGAACTGTTAGGCGCCTTACACATAAAAATACCTAACCGAATTCCAAGAAAAAGTAATTATAACCTATTGGATGTTCCATTCTCAAAAACCAACCTGGGTCATTACGCTGCTGTACCAAGGCTTTGTAGGCAATACAATAATTTATCAAAGTCTCAGTATTAGTCAACCCTTACCAAAATACAAAACACACTTAGAACGGGTTATTTAAGTTTTTCATTAAGTTTCACATTGTTTATTTCTTTTGTTAAGTTAATTCCTAACGTGTAGCTTATTTTAATTAATTAATTTTAAATTTTTCTATTTTATGCTTTGTTGTTATATGTATGTGCATGCTGTGGTCTCCTATAACTGAAGGAGTACACTATACAAAACTAATGTCCATTTGTCTGTGCAATTTTGTGTATATCCTTAATAAATAAATAAATGTTAATTCTTAATAACACTATGTATTACCTCATAAAAGTACCGAGGATTCACAAGTCTTACACTGATTTATATCAAATAATAACTCCTTTTAAAAGTAATGTTTTTCTCGATAATTAAATTTTATTATCGGTTCACAGTGTTGCCCCTTATTTGTTGGTTTACCAAATCGGTAGAAACAATATTACAAGTTCAATACTACCAATAGGAAACCACATTTACTAATAAATACAATATTACTATAGTAATATAATTATGTACATGTTTTTAATTATTTTTTATTGTGACCAAAAATGTTCACAAACCGCGAGTAATTAAACACAATAATTATTTCTAACGAGAACGCACGTTATGTTCTTTATTTGAAAAACACTACATTTACATAATACCCGTCTGGTACAATACTATGTATCTTTTTACGTAAAACTAGTAATTAATACTCCCTTTTATAAGGTAATCATTTGATTCATTAAAATATAGAAGGATGGAAAAGGTTCTTAGCTACAACCTTTTAGCCTAGCTGTCCCTTGCGGGTTCTCCCATATTTGTAATTACTGCCCCGCTCCCGTGGCTCGTAACGTGATGTTGTATAGTCTATGTTAGTTTTGGATAAAGTTGCTTTCTAACAGCAAAATATTATAATTAGGAATATAGGTGCATATACATACATATAGGTATCTATATTTTTTATAATTTTAATAGACCTTATGACCCATAAACAAGATCAATCCTCAATGTAACATGCTTATATAAAGTAAATTCCTGATTTTTGTAGCAAAAAACATACAGTCATTGACTCCTTTCAGGCACATCATTTATCATAGTCGTAACACGTTAGTAAAGACATCCAAAAAACATGTACCAAATAAAAAACACCTTTCGTGCCGTAAAATCCCAGATGAACACAATATTTTTAAAGTCAGACAACTAATAACGAAGGTCTTAATAAATAAGCGAGAAGTGCCCAAACTTCGTACTACTGAATAGGCACTGACCCGAAAAGTCTATAAACTATCTCTCTTGTGCAAACTTCGGCGGGCAAATTGTACACCAAGTTTGAAACATCTCAGAATTTTTAACTTAAACTATTAAGAAAATGTTGTGGTTGTTTATTTTGGAGGGTAAATGGTATGCTATCAGGAGTCGTGGGAAAAATACGTTTTATCTTCACTAATATAATAAAGAGAAACGATTTGTATTTTTGTTTGTAAGAAATAAAATTAAAAAACGATATACAATATTAAAGAACATTAATGCACACTAGCTTAGACACAGTGCATTGCTTGGTATTATAGTATTCTCTGTGCTATTTAACCTATACTAATATTATAAAGAAGAAAGATTTAAATATTTGGTTGTAAAAAATTAACTCAAAAACTACTAATCCGATTTTAATCATTCTTTTACCATTAGGAAATTACTTTATCCAAAAGTATTAAGCTATATAACATCACGCCACGAGCTACGGGAGCGTAGCGTTCTTTAATGTTGTAGCTTAGATTTTTCCACCCTTCCACATTTAAACGAATAAAATTATTTCGTTTAAAAAGGGAGTATTAATTATAAGTTTTCGCAAAAAGATACAGAGTATTGTACCAGACGAGTTCGTTATATATGAGGATGGTATTCATACCGGATAATTATGATTCAATGTGTGGACTAAAGCAAAATTTTATATTAGAAAAAATTGTTCCTGCCGTGCAATTTCACATTTCCGGATAATTCCCGGACTCATCCGAAACCTTTTATCGCGTTGTATATTTGAAAACATTAAATCCACATAATTTTAAAATTATTAGAATACTTCTGTTAAACTTTACTGCTGATATCTTACCTTGACCTCATACTGCATAAATAGGTATACCAAAAATAAAATAATGTTTGGGCATTTTGAAATAATTACACTTCAATACATTGACGTAACTACCATCTTAGTCTCCCCGTGCCCATGGCTGCTGAAAAGTAAGCGAAATGTCGAGGATAGTGCAAATCTATTTAGATTTAACTATTTAAATAATTAAGCTATTTAGCAAAATTATTTAAAAAGTTTAAAATAGTAGATTCATAGTAGTAATGGTTTAATAATTTCATAATAAAATTAGGTTAACGTAGTGTTTTTTAAATAAACAATAAAATCCGTATAATGTTGTTTAATTTCAATATAAGTTTTTGTTACCAATAAGTGCGTTGCCGTGATGAATAAATATTGCACTCTCGGTATGTATATTTTATCAATAAATCCTATTCATAATACGTCTATATTATAATAGCATTTTTGTAAGTATTAGTAATTGTGATTGCCTATTAGTGGTATTTTACATGTTATTATTTCTAATCATAAAACCACGGGTAGCAACACTGTAAACCGATAATAAAATTTAAATATATAGCTGTGAACTCGAGAGGTTATATTTGACAAAATCCGTGTTAAGCTTGTGAATTCTTGTTTCTTTTTTGAGATAAAAACAAGATCATTATCATTATACATTGTATTATTTGGGACTAACATTATTTATGGTGATAATTCATGATTAGTGTTAACGTAGTAACTCAATTCGTGAGTATGAAGACTTTATGAGTATGAAGAAGTCGTTACTGTTGTGTATCAAAGTAATGACAGTGAGGAGTAATAAGTGAGGGTAGTTGCCGAAATGTGCACTTCACGAAGGCGCCGCCGCTGAGCTCACACCAGTTAACGCGTGACTAAGATTGATCAGCTCGGTCGAAATGTCAAGAAATGAAGAGGTATTTATACCTTTAAGTACATACCAGCGTATTTAAGACCGATGTTTAATGTTGTACAATGTTTAAAATTGGCAGTAGTAGAGCCTCGCTGATTTCAGCATGAATGGGCCGGCTCGACCGGGGAAGGACTGCCCTCTCACAGAATATCGACGTGAAATACCAGTATTCCTACTGTTGTATTTCGTTCGGTGAGTGAGTGTGCCGGAGGCCCAATCACCCCCTTTTCCCCATCTCGCTCCTTCTCCTTCCCATTTCCTTTCCTAAAGGGTCGGCAACGCGCAAGTGATGCCTCTGGTGTCGCAGGCGTCCATAGGCTACGGTGACTACCTACCATCAGGTGGGCCGTATGTTTGTTTGCCACATTAGTTGCACAAAAAAAAATTGAATTATGCTCTTATCTCAATGACATAAATAACACAAATTATATTTTACTAAATTAAAATGTACCTGAAACGTGAACATAAATTGCATTGCTGTTCACCTTTGACGTTTATTGGTCAAGTTCGGAACTCAATTTCGCTCAATTGTAATTACGAGAATAGGCCTTTAGTTATAATTTACACTGTTAAGTTACTTAAAGCTAATTTCACAAATTACCAGATAAATTGATAGCTATTGGCAAGAAGCTTACAAAGTATTATTACCTTTTTGTTAATATTGACAATATCCATTGTCAGCATATGGCGCTTATGTACACGGAAAATGGTTGAAAACCATTAACTAATGGCACTTGTAATCCGATCCTTCTGTCCAAAAATACTTTTTAAATTGATAGCGACTGGATGTGGAAGAGAGAATGGAAGGTATTATAATACGACATCGCTTTGCCTTAAGTCTAGCAATAGATGAGCGATGTTTGAATGGATGAGGATTAAACTGAGAAGTAGTCTTGATATCGCACTACTAATAAAATAGAGACTTATCTGAATATTTTGGTTTAAGCAAATTTAAACTCTGTTGCAATTAATGAACACAAATATAATGTTAGAATTTATGGTCACTCAATTAGAGCTTAAATTGCCTAACTTTCGAGTTAAGACGCTGTTTTATTAGAAGTGCGTTAAAATTTATTAGCATTTTCTTCAATTGTAGGTTTAAATGCCAATGCAAACATTTATGTTTTGATTGCAATTTTCTGCAGCGTAGTTTCGTATGGAATCCGTTGTAGGTATATTTGTTTTGTTTTGTAGTGTATTTTTTAAGTATATCGTAAGTCGCGTATCAAGTAAAAATTGGATAAGCGACTTGATAAGAAAAAGGGATTTAATTCACTGTAGCATGACACCTTACACATATAGGGAAAAGTGTAAACTTAAATATAAATAGTTTTAATTAATTTAAATAGCTTAAATTGTAATAAAGATCAAACACATTTATAATATATTTATAAGATATCCTATAACAATAATATTATAAGCTAAGTATACATAATATAATATAAATAAGACACTAAAAATAATTTTTACGTTAAATACTATGCATTTTCCTGCAATCCCTTTCAACTTCAGCAGGCTACACGCTACATTGATGAATATCAGCGTCATTGGCAATTAAAGTAGTATTATAAGTAGTTCAAAATTATGTAGTGTTTTAAAATAAACAACGCGACATTCCGTATATAGTAGTTTTATGTATAACATTGGCGTTAACGTAAGACAATATTAAATGTAATATGTATTCAAATCTCTATACATCGTTTTTCTTAATAGCCATGTTCAATATGACAATCATATCATATTCTTATATCAATCGAATACAATTATATGTATTACTACAACTTATCATTTATGAACCCTTGCTAGCAGCAAAAGACAAGTAATGTAGATCACTGTTTGTAATCTGCCTCTATTTTCCTTTTGTAAACAATTTTAACAAAGTGGTTGCTCGGTCGGACTTACTATTTAATAACAAATGAATATGTAAAGCGATAGCCTAGTGGGCGATCGTTGGACTGCCACGCAGAGGTCTCAAGTTTGATCCGAAGGCGCGCAACTCTGACTTTGCGAAAGTTATGTGCGTATTAAATAGTTAACTATCGATTGTTTTAACGGTGAAAGAAAACATCGTGAGGAAACCAGCATATTCGAGAGTTCTCCATAATGTTCTCCAACATAATATTATGTGAAGTCTGCCAACCCGCACTGAGCCAGAGCGTGGTGGACTAAGGCCTATTGGTCCTCTTGTACTGAGACGAGGCCCGTGCCCAGTAGTGGAACAGTTTAATACAGGGCTAATATTACGTATATATAAAGCATACAATGTAATTGTAAAGTAAAATACATAGTGTATTATCTTATTACAACATGTTTGATATTTGCTGTCGTAAGTAAGCATAGCAGTGTAACATAAATATTATTCTATGCAGTTTGTTACTTAATATTTAGCGTCTGAATAAAACATCAAAGCGAAACAGCTAACGTTTCAGTTTTGCCCTTTTTCGTCATATTCAAGTGCAGCAATTTGTGCAATAAAGTCTTCATGCTTTCAAGAAAGTTTTATCATTTATAGAAATTTCCTTGATAGCTTTTTAGTATCTTATTGGCCTTAGCTTAAAACTGGAGGCAATTTGTAAAGGAATAAATGTCTTATTTAAATGAATTATCTTACAGCGGTATTACCCCAGCGCTATGACTTGTCGTTCTCTAAATGAGATCACTAGTTGATTCTGATTATTACAACTGGCTCATGTTTGTGGCCCATCGTGAAAATATTAGCTTCGATTGTCGCGTCAAGATAATTCTAAAGCTTGTTTTGGGTAGTTCTGATTTTGTTGCACGGATGGTATCTTAGTGGCTCAGGTGGTCGGCTCGATGTAGTTTCAATAGCCACTCTGGACAAAAAAATTGTGATTCAGAAATTGTTGTTATTTTAATGTTTGTAGAGTTCCACGCAAAACAGGATTGCTTTCATAATGCGGGAAATGGCGCCTTATAACAAATAAAAAATACATAATATAATAATAATAATAAATTCTTTATTGCAACAAAAAGTTTATACAATTACAGTGTCAGCCCTGATTCCCAAACTAGCGTGAGCTGTATGTTGGGAAACAGCCCTTCCCAAAAACAAATTATACAAAATTGTTACAATAAGCAAGATACATAGGCAAGAGCCGACATAAAAAAATAATTAATTAAAAATAAAATAAAGATAAATAATTTTTTTTTGTTAGTTTACGAGTGTATTTATTGGTGGTAGCATATGTGTGCATGTGTGTGAGGGTGTGTGTGTGTGAGGGTGTTTGTGTGTGAGGCTGTGTGTGTGTGTGTGTGTGTGTGTGTGTGAGGGTGTGTATGTGTTTGGTGTTTATATGATGTTTGAGTCGGAGTTGCAATTTTCATTTTATATAACAATTTGTAGTAAGTTTTCTACATCATCGTATTCTAAATGTTTAAGCCATACTTTAATAATATTTTTAATTTTATAGTTAGATAGGTTTTTCGTTTTATAGGTTGAATTAAGTTTATTATACAGTCTAGCACATAGTACAGCAGTGCCATGTAGAAGACAAAAAGGCTTGCTTCCTTTGCGTGAGAATTAAAAACATACTTAAAGCAATATGATACATCTCTGTTTAGCACATTGATGTCGCGACACAGGTATGAGCTTATGTATGTACGGAATATTCAAAGGTACACAGATCTAATTCTAAGTGTAATTTTCACAGCTAAGATATAACGTGATGTGTTAATTACAGCAGTATCTAGAACAATGTTATCAATTCATCTAACCAAGCAGAAATTCTATTACCTGAGCGGATCGATGTCCTATCACTGCACCTTGGTCAGCTAGTTACGAACTTAGTACAAGCTAGATGGAGTTTATGCAACCGGATAAATTGATATTAAAGTTATCAACGTTGGGCGTTTAAACATTATTTTTGAAACCATTTTTTGTGGTAACGATAAGTTGAGTAAATTAATTTTGTGAATAGGCGTATTCAATATATTAATGCTGATTTTTTGAGATAGATTTATTTACACTTTATTTTTTTTGTTTTCCTATACCAATATTACAAAGAGGAAAGTAGATTTTTTGTTTGTTTGTAAGGGTTTAATTCAAAAACCGATTTTAAACATTCTTTCACCATTAGAAAACTATTTTATCACCGTACTCGGTGATAAAATAGTTTTCTATAAGCTATATTTTATTTAAAAAGCGTACTGTTACAGCTAACCTAACTTACTTTTACGCAAGCGAAGCCGCGGGAAATAGTTAGTGTAAGTAGGTACCTACTATGTAAATGGCATTCAAGCACATGGCTTATTTCATGGTATGCGTGACATCCTATTATTACAATTTAAACCCTACTTGTACCAAAATTAAAGTCAATTTAAAGTGCTTTTTTACCACTTGTATTTGCTTACCATATGCAAACACTCAGACCCTGGTAAGATAAAAATCATGAAACCTTTCCCATGTAGTCGCAATAGAATAATTATAATTAGGATATTGTCTTAAATAATTGCAATATATTAACTGTAATAGTATTATTTTGGTGCTATATGTAACGAACGCAAGGTTACGGTCAGACCTACATATGTGTGTGTGATTCATATATTGTGGTCCTCAGTCTAGATGTCTTTCGCGTTCGTAAGGAGTTTCAATCATTCTAAATCCTTTTGCGCCCCAGAGATTAACTCTTAAGTAACGAAGGCCTTGTTAAAATGTCTGGTATACACACACACACGCACACGTATTTTGTATTTAGGTTAAGCATAATACTATGTTCTGTTTTGTAATTAATGTTTTAGTGTAATAACTGCTGGTAAACTAATAAATAAATAAAATAATATTTATTTTGTCTTTGGTGCGGCTGTTCTGATCATGTATGTAACTTTTGAAGGATTTGAACGATTGAGGTTATTTATAACATGTAGTTGCTGTGCAACACGTGGAGGTGTCTCTATAGAGCGCTTTGTGGTACAAGGAAACATCGAGGGCAAACAAGCACTTGGTAGATCGCCTATGCGCTGGACCGACCAAATTAAGGCAGCATTAGATAATGGTCCCTTGTATGAGTACACCAGAAAGGCAAAGGTGCGTGAAGAGTGCCGACGGATTGTCAAGCATACTACACAACCTTAAAGATGACCACGACCACTCTGTCAAGAGTGAAACGACGTAGAAGAAGTTGCTGTATGAAGATGATGGTCCTTTGCTTTACTAAAACCGATGAGAGGTCACCCAGCTGTGGTTAGACAAGTCATCAACAACAGGCTACTTTAAAAAAATACCGAAACTAGGTCATGGAATGAAATGAAAATTTAAAATAGCCAATCTTGATGTAACCAGCGACTAGGAAAGTCCACTAGGTACTTGTTAACGTAAACATTGCCTTAAAATTCGTCGTGGTTCTAAGTGATCCGCGATAAAAAATACACAATGGAAGCATTTTACGCTTTTGAAGAATCGAAATGAATAATGACGTTTCGCCGAATGCCCTGTGAAAATGATAAATTGCCTTATAATTTCGTCGGACTGCCATTATAAAGTTGTTCATGATGATGCGATGTTGTTGTTTGCAGGAAAAGGGATCAGGTATTACCGGATGTGCTTTGATTGCGTTTTATTAAAGCCTTGAGTTGTGGCGTAAACATAAAATATGGGGCAATTGCAGGTAAATCCGGTAATGTGATTTCAGGGAAATCTCAGCGTTGTTTTTTCTGTTGGTTAACAGATAGTTCTTTAGCAACAGAGTGTGTGTTGCGTACGTTGTTTCATGTTGTTAAAGTCATTCGTAATACAGTAGTAACTTCTTATTACAACGCCCTTTGCGTTGTTATTTATTTTAAAAAGAAATTGCGTCTGTTCATTTGCTGAAAATTTTCAACTAATGATTTTATTTTATTTTTATTTCGTTGGGTTAACAAACAATTGTGTAATAAAGCTTATCTTATCTTATATGGGGGCCAGTCAGTGCAGCCCGGCGACACTTCGACCCAGTAGGATCATTTGTGTCGACACTCTCCCAATAACGACAGCCATAGATGTTCATAGCAGCCGGGACCAACGGCTTAACGTGCTTTCCGAGGCACGGAGCAAGCGATAATTGTCAATCATACATAATTTCGAAAAGTCATATAACTTCCGAAAATCAGAGGTGCGCGACGTGGGTTCGAACCCGAGACCCTCTGCATAGCAGTCTGCTGGTCTCCCCACTGAGCTATCGCTGCTCTGTAATAAAGCTTAATACTACTACATAGATCTCATAACAATTTATGTAATTACACAACCAGCACCATTATCCACAAAATAATGCAAAGTACAAGTAACTAGGTGCAAGCAACATTAGCAATAAACAAATTTTTTTTATGAAATTTACAACTGCTTTTGAGTGTAATTAAAAAATATGTTTCGCGTGTTTAATATCAAACTAAAGTTATTCATGAATATTAATTGTATTGTTTAAAATACATTTCTTAAATTGTATTAATAATAATAATATCAGTCTTGTTTATTATCTGTTTTGCTGCTAGACACAGACCTCTTCTAAATATAAGAACGGTTAGACCATAGTTTATCACCGTGACTCAGTACGGGTTAGCTGACTTCAAATATCTTTGAGTCTATTATACAAAACTCTTAGGCATGCAGGTTTCTTCTGTGAGCGATAAATATATCTTTAAATGTGTAAATAACTTTGGAATCGAACTCGAGATCTCTATATGTCAGTGCAATGGTCTGCTCGCTAAGCTATCGGGACCTAGTGGGCCAGTTTTATAGCTTTACTAGCTGACCCGGAAACAGTTGTTCTGCCATATAGATTATTTCTTAACGGTATGAAATATACTTTATGACCTATTCTCATACCTAACAAATTACATAAGAATTTTTATTAAAATTAGTCGAGTCGAGAGAAACACCGCGCACCGTACCGATGTTTATATATATAGAATAGATATTCAGCTACTTATGTCGTTGATCGTAACAGTGAATAGTACAAAAGTCACAAGAAAGGTATTTGGTAAAAAAAGGTTGTTTCTTCAAGACTTAATATGTTACGTAGTAATACATTTTATTCTTTGCTTTAGTTTTGTCTTCTATTTAAGTCACCAGAGGAACGAACTACAAACTATTTTCATCAAAATATTCTTACCAAAAATGTAAGTAAATGGATATAAATACAAAATTGTAAAGTCAAATGTGGTATGGAAATACGCAGAACATATTGTTCTCTTGAGATAAGAGAAAATCTGCTACTCATAGCGGAGTCGTGGGTCAAAGTCATTGTCCTAATATTCACAAAAAGGCTCGTGACCTTTTGTTGGTGAGGACAGTTCCATGTCTGATTCAATGTGACTTTTTTATAACAAAATTATCATTATTTACTGTTACATATGTGTGAGTAAATAAAATGTTTTTCTTGTTTATTGTTGTGCCTATAATCTATGTAGGTAATACCCAAAACTATATCTGATGAAATGTGGTTAAGTAATAGACCGCTTCCTAGCTCTTCGTTAGACTATGAGATGCGATGAGATATAATTATGTGACATAATTACCATTACCATCGTTTATTATACATTTATTTAGAGGATTATCCTTTTTCTCCGAAAAGTTAATCGTATCTTAAAGTTTCATCCGAACTCACTACCATAAATAAATCCACGAAAAAAACAAGTTAATATCTCTTTTTAACCGCAAGTAATGTTGTGGAAAAAACACATAACTCAACCCGTTTAATTTGCACCGACTATTCTAAGCTAGCTTTACGTTAAGCCAAAGGAAAAATATCTTAAAAGGTACAAAATCGTGAGGAAACTCGCCCACAAAATATTTAGCCGGCGGTTAACGGTGCAATATTAAATTCTTTAACACGTACGGCATTTATTAAAAATATTTTCGGATGTGATCATGTGTGATATATGTACGTACTGTCTTTATATCAAGCATACGCCCTACTACGTTGAAATACGGTCATTTTTATGGACTTTAAGTTGTCTTCAGGCACACAACGTCAACACGATATCCAAATTTGAATTGACAGCATGAGTGGCGTAGTGGTTTAAGTAGGTTAGATTCACACATAAAAAAATACATTGTAAGATTCACAAAAAGTGGTTCCAGGTCTGGTTATAGATAATAGATTGATTAAATGTTTGTAAAGTCATTGTGACATGTTTTTTTGAAAGAAATTATATATATACCTAGTATTTTCACGCTCACTCATATTGAAAAATGTACACTATCGTTTTCTATTATGTAGTCTGGACAATTTTTAGAGCAATCTGTATACGGCGAGGGCGTATCTCTGATTTAAATCTTTGCCTTATATAAGCCAGACAACTTGGCCAGCGCATGGCTTATTAGGTCATCCTGTTTCAGAAAAATTTATAGGAACTGCACTGGCTTTTTGCCAATCGTACAGTTAAGCTACTGCCGATATAGCTGGCTTGTGATATTGCTATTATATTTTTATCTTCTTAGATATCTCTTCTTCCCATATCATTCATGATGTCTCATGTTCGTGAATTGTTCGTCTAGCACTAAGTACAATGAAAAATACAAATCTGATATATTATCAAAATTAACAAGGTATATTTTCATAATACAGGGTGTCCCAGAAGTCGACGTCAAGCCGGAATCAGGTAACAGGCTAAGTTATAATAGTTATCAGAAAAATATAAAAAAAATCTAAAATACGTATTTTAAAAATTAAACGTGACTCAGATTTTTTTAGATTTTTCTTATTTCTTGACGTCGACTTCTCGGACATTCTGTATATCAGTCAAATTTTGAGTAGATTCTACGGGCATGCCTACCGTACAATGAATTCTGTGTACAAACTTTGCCATAAATAACGTTAGATTTTACCCGCGGCTAAGCTCGCGTTAATAGAGATCTTGTCAAAATAATTATATCACTCGAGCACAGTACTTTTTTCTGCATGAAAGTTACGCTATGTCCTCTTTTGTAGACCCCTGACAATGTGTATGCGAAATTTCACGATGGTCCGTCGATTAATTAGGGCGTGGAAGCGTAGGAAAAAACTCACATTAGCATTTATAATATTAGTTGGGATTAGTAGAATACGTCTTCTTTCATATACTAAAATTTGTTAATAGCTTATAAATACTCGACAAAGTAAAGGTATTATCATATTTTCCCATATCCATTATATTTGGTATAATGCATGAGTACTCGGTGGCGAGCGCGGCATTGTCCGCACAAACACGCGGTTGGTTGCATTCCACCATCAGTAAATCGCTGCTTGACGCAATTTGGCATAATGCCCACCAGCTTACTATTGTTCTTGTTGAAAACGAGAGCTAGGTGTGTCAGGTGGGATGATTCACTGGACCGTTTATTCTTCGGCTAAGTTATGATCGTACCGCCTGATTGTGTAGTGTGTATTTTGTTTATTTTAATTTTATTTTTGTATTGGTGGCAAACGACCAGAAGGATCGCCTGATGGTAAGCGATTACCACCACCCATGGACACCAGAGTCACAAATGCATTGCCAGCCTTTTAAATTTGCCCCCCTCCAGGACGTGAGGGGGGGTTGGGCCTCCGGTATCCTCACTCACTCGACGAAAAACAACGCAACCGCTATTTCATGCCGGTTTTCTGTGAGGCCATGGTATCACTCCAGTCGAGCCGGCACAATCGTGCCGTAGCGTGGCTCTCCCACGTTTAATACCCTTTTTGAGGCTTTAGATTTTAGCTTTAATTTAGTTACTCGGAAAGATGCTGATAAGAAATTATTCGAGCGAGGGAGACCATGGGCTGACAGCCATAAGTACAAATAGTCCCACCATCTACTATCGCTACTACGATTATTTATAATTAGTGCAGTCACTATCAGTATTGAAGAGAAAGAGTGAGAGAAGTCCAAGAAATTATTTAAATAAAATTTGCATAAAACTATATTATTAAAAAGCAAATGTTTAATTAGAAAATGAAATTTGCAGCGGCAACGTACCTATAATTATCATTTCTTTCCTATCTAAAAACGATTGCCTAAAATATAAGTTTTGGCCTTAGTTAGACATTATTAATTCACATAGAAAATGCAATTAATAAACCTTACGGCAATTTTATGGCACAAGAAGAACATCTAAGGAATATAAGTGATTGTTTCACGTTACTATAGAACCGTAAAATAGATGATGTAAGCAATACTGTAATATATTGCGTGTAATGTGTATAAAGAATATTCTTCATTAACTTACAACGAGACCTCTTTTCTTATCAAATTGGAGGCTTTGCCGCTTGGAGTGAACAGGGGCGGTCAAATAGCAACGTTGCATAAAGGCGAGCCTTATCATTGCATTTCAGCTGCAATTTATACTTGCATTCATATCTAAAAAACTTAAGATTGGAGTGCACTTAGTGTAACTAAGTTTGGAGTTGTTTTTTTAGTAATGTTGATTATTTTTAGTATACCCGCATCATTGTTATATTTCGTATGTTTGAATTTAAAAAGTTTGTTGTACTATGTTTAATAATATAATATCAAATAACGTCGCTCTGGTACTTGTCTAGCTGTAAACATTTCAATCAATTATGTTAATCTTGTGTTTCGCAAACAAATGAAAGTATTTTCTTATAAGAAATAGCTATCTTAAACCAGTAAAGCTTGAAGTGCACTTATTTTGAAATAGCCTGCTCGTTGTCACTCTGAGAAGAAGCCCATGCCCAGCAGTGGGACAGTTTAGTACAGGGCTGCTAATGTATATGCTCGCTCGGTAATAGCTGGTCTGTTCCTTTCTGTATGTGTGTAATCTATGTTAAAATTTAGTTGTGTAAGTGTGCACGTGCGAGGACCGGTAAAACTTTAGTTGGGAAGGACTAGGACACTTTTAAAGATATTTAGTGGGAACGGTTGCTAGTCTTAACTTGTCAATTTTATTACGTTCACTGTAGTTTTTATTTTTTCTTTTATTATGCTCGTCAAAATCACCACACTCCACCTGATGGTAAGCAGTCGTGTGGTCTAAGAGCAGTGGCCTCCACACCACCCTCATAGTATGAAGTATAATACGTCGACTCTAATTACATTCTGTCATTAATGGGAATGTAACTGTGTGCAAGTTACGATATTGCAGTGAAACTGTGGGTCTGATAGATCATTAAATTTGCAAGGAGTTAGTTTGCATATTGAAAAAGATGTAGGTCAGCTTCTATTAATAATAGACAACGACATAAGTATGCGCAGCATTTGATATACAGGTACTAATATGATAAAGAGGATTTATTTTTTATTTTTAAGGTGTTTGCTTGATTGTAAAGATTTAACTTCAAACTACTCAACCGATTTTATAAATTCGTTCACCATTAGAAAGCTATATTATCACCGAGTAATAAAGGCTATATTTTATTTAGAAAAGTATTGTTATTGTGAGTGAAGCCGTGAGCAAAAGCTAGTGTATGATTCTTCTTCTTCTTTCTTTCTCTCTTTCTTCGAAGAAGAAGTGTATGATAAAAAAAATAATGGAAATGTTACACGTAAAAAAATCTGTGCCATTAAGTATATTTATATTTTAAAATACATCTTTCGCATTAGTTATATATCCAGTGACGGAGGAGACTTTATAAACATTTAAACAGCAGACACAAAGAAGACCTAGGCTCTAAACAAGTATTTGCGGAATACCTAATTTGTTGTCCCATGTAGCTATCAAATCCACAACCCTCGAAGCAGGGGAGCCACTGGGATCAGTGGGGAGGCGACCACTATATTATATAACCTTTTAGAACGTTAGTCTGTATGTGTTATGTGTGTTCTTAGGTACTTTTTTACGCTCCTATACACATATAGGAGCGTAAAAATGATAACACTAAACAAGAGTTCAAGTTGGATGCTTTAATGCGACTAAACTTATTATATGATTGCGGACGCAGCCGCACGTAGGCACACACACACTAATGCATTATGCATTACATATTAAATGCTTAGATAGCAATATCAAACATATGTCCCTACAACCTTATTATTAAATAACCTTTATAATAAAAAATAATGGCGTATAATTAAGTCGCAAATAATTAATCGAGGATACTTAAAGAATTAACCAATTTTTATACAAATTTTAAATAAGCTTTTTAGTGCATATGATTTTATTTTTGTGCTGAATATTACCTGCTAATAATAGAAAGCACTGTATACCTACTTTACTCTAATATGCACAGCGATTTATTAAGCGGGTAAATTGTAAATAGCTAAATAGAACCAAGAAGTTGCACCAAGATTCACACGGTATTATTCCACAATTCGAAATATGATTTTCAAAACATTCACCGAAAAATAAAAAGGTTAGACATTCGTTCAGTAATTCAGGCCACGTTCTGCCTGTTAAGTGCAGGTGTTGGACGGACGTATAAAAAAGCTCGCGCTCGCAATCTCTTTGTTTACTCAACGTCACATTTACATAATAAATCCTTTTAATTACGACACACGATCAATTATGTTTTCTTTTATGTATGCTTTATATGTTTTGTAAGAGCTTTATGTACGTGACGATATTCGTATATTCTATGAAGTTATTTTTAACTGTGTTATTTGGTTTTTGACCCGACCTTTTTAAATATTTTATTGGAATTGTTGGACTATTGGTATGGTATATAACACTCTTTAAGAAAATTTAATTATTATTGCATATTAATATATTTTCTATTAAGCGAATTTGCCGAACTTACTTCAATTAAAGCTTCTATTTTATAACTTATTAAAACAATTATCAACCAACTCCTTTTTTTGTAACGCAATATTCGGTAATAACGTGATAAAGTAAGATAAATAATAAAACACCCATCTATACTAGTAAGACATAAAAACTTAGCTAATCCGTCGTCTGAAAACAAGCAGCTACAAAAGCACGTAGGTATTCGTATTGTATCCGAGGAACAGGTACGGTTCATGAAGGTCACTATGTCACTGTGACCTGCTTGCAACTATTGTACGGAGTCTTTTCTCACCGGGGTTTTTACGCTCGCACTGCATAATAAGCTTTGATCTTCATAAGGTTTTTGATTAGCGTAAAACTTCATAAGTTTGATATTACAAAGGCACTTTCGTTCCTATGTACGTTGTGCATAATATATTCCACTACTAGTATATTTATCCGGCACAACATGCTACGTTCCCAAACTCTATTCAGCGACGTACCTCAAAAGGCTGCAAAGCCGAGATAGGATTTGTGGGCCAAAATAACCTATACGTGGCAGAGCATGAAAAAAGAGTATCGAGTAAGATTAAAAAGGATACAAACTGGTCGATGTGAGTTCAAACTGTAACGCGTGTTACTTTGAATAGTTAGGATTAGGTTTCGGATTATTAAATTAGGTTTGGTGTCTCACAGGTAATCAAAATTGATCGAACCAGAAATATTATTTAGTAGATTTTGCCCGCGGCTTCGCTCGTGTAAATGTACATCTATCTTAGTAACAGTACTTTTTTCTGAATGAAAGGTGTCTATGTCTTTCTTTGTTCCCCTGACACGTGTATACAAAATTTTATGATGATCGTTGGAGTATTTAAGACGTGAAAACGTTACAAACTAACAAACAAATAAAAACAAACAAACTTACAGTCGCATTTATAAGATTAGTTAGGATTTTACTGAAATATCTTTGCCGACATTTTGATCACAAAGCACAGAGCGAGTTGAAGCTGTTGACATCTAAAGATAATATCCTAAAGTGAAATAAGGTTAAATATTACTTTACCAGTTTCTTCATAAAATATATGAAATGTTCTGTGAATTTTTTATTATCAAAATATCTAGAGTTAGTCTTGTGTTCACTAATTTGTAATGTTACGCGCCATAACAAAAAAAATTTATCTTCAGAACGATATTTTATAAAAGTCTTATATTTTTATATATACCTAAATAGCTGTCTTTCTACAAATATATTTATACTAGCTTTTGCCCGCGGCTTCGCTCGCGTTAATTTAGAATTTGACAATCAATTCGGGTTGTACTCTGCTTGTAATAATATAATTCAATCATGATTCGAAAGACACGTGGCGCCATCTATTTTTATAAGAACGTTATTGTTGTTTTCCTCGGGAACAGTAATTTTTTTCGGAATGAGAAGTAGGCTTTGTCCGTTTCTGTACACCTGACAACGTATATGCAAAATTTCAGAATGATCGGTTCAGTGGTTTAGACGTGAAAAGGTAACAAACAAACAAACTCATTTTCGCTTTTATAATATTAGTTACGATTTGCTTTATATTTATACTGGCTCATTTTACTCTACGTAACATCGGATCTCAAGCATAGTCGGCAATATGTACATGTAATATATTTCTACTTTACTACGGATTACGATTATCCCTTCGGAGATAATCGTAATCCTTAATAATATTATAATTGCGAATGTGAGTTTGTTTGTTACGCTTTCAGGCCTTAACTACTCGACCATCATCGTACTCGACAATCATACTCGTCATGAAATTTAGCATACAAGTTGTGGGTGTTGCGGAATAAATATGGACATAGGGTACCTTTGATCCAGAAAAAAAAACTGTTACTAACATATCCTATCCTTCATTTACGCGAGCGAAGCCGCGAAATCTATTATAATATAAGGATTTTCATTGCTGTTTATTTAGCTAGGACTCGCAAGACTTTTGGACTTTACATAAATATATTTTTTTAATCAAGTGATGATTATACTTACACTTAAAAATCTCTCGTCGCCCATTTGATTTCAAAAATATAACAAGTTATAACTAGTTTCTTTAGAAGATGGCATTTAAGCACATTGCTTACAATTTTTCATGTATTTGATAATATAAATAATTTCTCTTCGATTTTATTGTTGTTTCTAATTGATAAGCAGTTACTGCCGCTTCATAGAAAATGTATTTTCATCAGCCAAAATTGATTAGCAGGCTTCCCACACTTTTATTAAGAATCTTAGAATAAGAACTTAAGTATCTATTCACGAACTCCCGTGACTGAGCTCTAAAATTAGCCGTATTAGAAAAAACTATTCCAAATTGATATCTACCAACATTTCTTATTGAAATACCTCGAGGGCATTCAATAGTATTCGGTTCCAAGGACCCGCATTAAAAAATAATTAGGACGATTAATCCCTAAGGTCGGATCATTTTCTCTTAATGCGTTCTACGTCAAAATTTCCTACCGCAAATTCTTTGAGAACAAAGGTATTCTATAATGCCTACAATAAAAGTCTATTTGAAACTACTATTACATAATCTACTGTACCTGTTTGTGGTTTAAGATCGAGCTTTAAGGCTTTAATAAACAAAGGGTTTGTGGTTTGCAGGCGGCTTACCGCGTCGCTTCGAGGGCCGCCTCTAGAATGTCTGCTAAATCGGACCACTTGATAACAGTCGAGATAAAATGTGAGAAAATAACCGCTTTTGTATTACTCGTCTTTTTAAATGAAGTCGTTGAAACGAGACAGTGGGGTTGGTGTTAAGTCGAGATCTGAGGTTTGTCATAAGTACTTTGCTCTTTATTGATATTTAGATCTTTATTTTCCAATCTGTACCTGACGCGCTTGTTTGATGTTTCGCCTGTACCGTTATTTTGGAAGGATATATATATTGTGAAATCCTAACTAATATTAGAAATGCGAATGTGACTTTGTTTGTTTGTTACGCTTTTACGCCTTTACTAATCGACCGATCATCATGAAATGTTGCTTTCAACATAGGGTATTTTTCATTCACAAAAGTACTGTGCCCGAGGGATACAAAATTGGCATAGTCTACATTTACACGAGCAACGCCGCGGGAAAACTCTAGTAGATATATAATTTAGATATGTATTCTATTTATATTTATATCAATTTAATAAGACTTAACCGAAAAAGATCAACAAACTGATGAAAATTCATCTGTATTCTACAAACAATGGATGACAAACGGTTATGGTATATATTAAACACAATACCCCACGGCAAATACGAATCACCGCACAAATGAATGCACAGTAAACTATCATTACTTGTTTACAGTTATTAATCATCATTAGTTCATGGCAATCGTTCCTCATGCCCTGATAACTTACAACGGGGTGTGGGAATGGGGTCACTTGGATATCGGTAAAAGAACAAAAAACCTCTCCCTTCAATGCAGGATTGAATATCGGCGCGTAAAGATTATTTAAAGAAAGAGGGTAGGACTAAGACAAAGGCATTATAAAAATCGTTTGTTTTCATGTTTGTAGTAGAAAGTCATATTTCATCACCATCCAATAACAACTAGACCTTTTATTACAGATATCTGCCAGTGGAGGCGTTGCTCAGATGGTAGAGCGCTCGCTTTAGCATGCGAGAGGTACCAGGATCCATACCTGGCCTCTCCAATAGCTTTGGTTTCATTTTAAACAAAAGGATATAAATTATTGGAGTATAATTATGCTATAATGTGAAAGCTTTTAGTAGTTTTTATCTTATCTAAATTTGTAATATCATAATAACTGTGTGCTTCAGTGGTAAATGTTGTGTATACCTGTAATTGGCATATGTATCAGACCGATTCTATTTACCTTTTTTATTTTTATTTTAAAATATGTATGCTGTTGGTGTACCTAATTAAATAAATAAATAAATAAATAGCTGAAATGCGGTTGCGTTGTATAAAATTAAAGGCTTGCTTTGTTATTTAGCCGTATCGTATCAGTTTATATATTGTTCTAGTTCAGAGGAATTCCAAGTGTTAACCTCCTCTCAAAATAAGACGTGTGTTAGCTACACGTATTCCATTCGTTGCCCGATCAGATGTTAGCAAACAATGCTCGAGATTCTTAATAACGCAGCTATTTGGAAATATGTCTGCATAAAGAATTCAGTGGTGACCTGAGTGATCGAAATGTTTTTATTTTCAATATTTATCTGCTTATCCTTACTAATATTATAAATTTGAAAGTAACTCTGTCTGTCTATCTGTCTGTCTATCTGTCTGTCTATCTGTCTGTCTATCTGTCTGTCTATCTGTCTGTCTATCTGTATGTCTATCTGTCTGTCTATCTGTCTGTCTATCTGTCTGTCTATCTGTCTGTCTATCTGTCTGACTATCTGTCTGTCTATCTGTCTGTCTATCTGTCTGTCTATCTGTCTGTCTATCTGTCTGTCTATCTGTCTGTCAATCTGTCTGTCTATCTGTCTGTCTATCTGTCTGTCTATCTATCTGTCTATCTGTCTGTCTATCTGTCTGTCTATCTGTCTGTCTATCTGTCTGTCTATCTGTCTGTCTATCTGTCTGTCTATCTATCTGTCTATCTGTCTGTCTATCTGTCTGTCTACCTGTCTGTCTATCTGTCTGTCTATCTGTCTGTCTATCTGTCTGTCTATCTGTCTGTCTATCTGTCTGTCTATCTGTCTGTCTATCTGTCTGTCTATCTGTCTGTCTATCTGTCTGTCTATCTGTCTGTCTATCTGTCTGTCTATCTGTCTGTCTATCTGTCTGTCTATCTGTCTGTCTATCTGTCTGTCTATCTGTCTGTCTATCTGTCTGTCTATCTGTCTGTCTGTCTGTCTGTCTATCTGTCTGTCTATCTGTCTGTCTATCTGTCTGTCTATCTGTCTGTCTATCTGTCTGTCTATCTGTCTGTCTATCTGTCTGTCTATCTGTCTGTCTATCTGTCTGTCTATCTGTCTGTCTATCTGTCTGTCTATCTGTCTGTCTATCTGTCTGTCTATCTGTCTATCTATCTGTCTGTCTATCTGTCTGTCTATCTGTCTGTCTATCTGTCTGTCTATCTGTCTGTCTATCTGTCTGTCTATCTGTCTGTCTATCTGTCTGTCTATCTATCTGTCTATCTGTCTGTCTATCTGTCTGTCTATCTGTCTATCTGTCTGTCTATCTGTCTATCTGTCTGTCTATCTGTCTGTCTGTCTGTCTGTTACCTTTTCACGGCTAAACCACTCAACCGATTTATATGAAATTTGGTACAGATATAGTTTAAAACTTGGGGAAGGACATAGGCTACTTTTTATTGATGTAGGTACCACGCGGGCGGAGCCGCGCGCAAAAGCTAGTTCTCTATAAACCTCTTGTAGTAGACTAGCCAACAGCCTACCTGATAATGAGTGGTAATCGCAGCATGGACTTTGACAATGTCAAGCCGCTGTGGTCTTGAACTCGTAGAATCTTTAACTCGTATTTTCTTTTTTTAAGAGAAAAAGACGTCAAAGTTGGATTACTGCGCCAAACAGCTCAATTCTACTGTTGTGTTTCGTTTGGTGAGTGAGAGTGCCAGAGGCCCAATCACCCTCTTTTCCCCTTCCCGCTCCTTCTCTCTCCCACTTCCTTTTTCTCTTCTTCCTTTTTTAAAGGGTTGGCAACGCGCAAGTGATGCCTCTGGTGTTGCAGGTGTCTATAGGCTACGGTGACCACTTACCAACAGGTGAGCCGTATGCTTGTTTGCCACCTTAGTTGTATAAAATAAAAGAACCTGCATGTTCTTAAAAAAATTATCACTGCAAGCGTGCCGTGCTGAATAAAAACATTTCCAGTAGGGGAGGATGTACCATGACTGCAGTGACAAGTAGTGCTTATTTTCAAAACCTTTGTGCCACAGTAATTTTTAATGCACTTGCTGTGTATGAGGCCTCTAGTTTAATTTTCCGGTCAAGCTAACAAAAAGCTGTTGGCCTTTGTTAAGAAATTCTCAATAGCATCTCGATGTTGGTGGTTTGCATTTGAAAGCACGTAAAGTCGTGCTGTCAGGCATTTGTTCGAGGATACACTTGTCCACTATAATATCACTTGCGTACATGGCTAGTCTCCTGTAAGATTATCCGCTGTGACCGAAATTCGGTCTGGAGTTTGGTATTGACATCTATTCGACATGAACGAAATATATAATAGATTGAAGCATTAAAAATAATCACATCGACACTTATCCGTGACCCGTGGCAGTATGAACGCACATTAATACCTTTGCCAACCATCTGACTGTCATAAAAATTTTTCCTCAAATTTACCCTTAACGTGATCGACCCAAACAGGTTTATTACGTGTATAGATAGCCAGATTCTATGAGAGTTTTATGGGAGTCGATTTACAATCACCATGGTAACGTCAGTAGGTACATTAATGGCCACATTAATGGCCACTTAAGTATTATTGACGTCTAGAGGAACACAGTCACTTTTACGTGCTTTTACGTTTCTATAATGTTTGGGTTTTATGTCCGTATCGCGAACTTTGAGCTTCTGTACGTCGGTCGTTACGATTTCAATGGTCGGCATATATTTATTTTCGCTTGGCAATGCACTGCCGTTATGCAGGCGTCATATAGGATTTTCTTTAACTAAATTCAACATGAAAAGTTTTGTTAATTTATGGGCTAATAATTTTAAATGGACGGCTCTAATAATACATATGATTGTAAACAAAACTTTAACTTTTTCTTTACTTATCATTATTATTATTATTTATAGGTGTCGATTCGTATACATCGATATAATCTGAAAAAGGAGGTGGAGGAATCGACACTAAAAATTTTATTTTAATTTCACAATTTCTGCGATCAGATTCGTGCGAAACGACCACTAAGCCTGGGTGACAGGGAAACAGTACCTACTACTCTCTCACAGAATATCGACGTAAATTAGTTATATCCATAGTTACGTAAATGCATCTAATACATTCCTCCATATTTCTTAGTCTCTGCAATTAAATTCTTATATATTTATGTTAATACATCAAGTTTCTTTTGATACATTTCTACAGCAGAAGGATTATGTAAAAGTAAAATTTAAACTCTTATAAGTAGTGTAAAGTTAAAAGAGTTTTAGAATAAGTAAGTCGAGTGTTTAACTTAAACGAATGTAAGACTTATCAATAAAAGCTTTAAGTCTTTACTTATAAACGTAGTTTGTTGAATATTGTATTTAAGTCCCATTAATAAACACTTTAAATACGATTGCAGTGTACCACTGACTTGTTCCTGGCCCAATGCTTATTAAAAGTGTAAACAAAACTTCACACACAGTTAACTTGAAAATCGAATGTCGGCAAATACGACCCGAAATGTGCATTTATATGTATACGAATTACTTTTCATGGACACACTAGAATCAAAAATTGTGTAGTTTCATCTAAGTCCATATTTTGGCTGCACGGATGGCGTAGTGGTTTAAATGGTCACCTCACCGCTGCCACTGCGCCGAGTGTTGTGGATTCGAATCCCACACGGGACAAAGTTTTGAAATGAATGATAATGATAGTAGTGATGAAAGCCCTATTAGTATGGATGAAATAATGAAAGCATTGAAAAGCATGAAATCAGGAAAAGCTGGAAAACCTAGGCGAACGTTTCTCGATCAGATCGGAGGCGTTCTGGACAAAGGCCAGGTTAAGAGCTCCTTGAACCGATGGGCGTGTATGACGATTGTGATGAAAGTGAAAGAAGCCAGAGAAGTGTGTCAGGATCGTAGCAAATGGAAATCCGTAGTCTCTGCCTACCCCTCTGGGAAACAGGCGTGAATTGTCAACAATTCACGCCTGTTTCCCAGAGGGGTAGGCAGTATACGGGACAAAAATTGTGCGATCCACAAAATGGTTGTTCCAAGTCTGGGTGCTTTTGTGTCCGTTGTTTGAATGTTTGTAAATTCCTTCGCGACACTGTAAATATTCCTACAGCGGGAGTAGTCTTTTTAAATAAAATAAAAACAAAAAAAACATCCTTACACTTATAACATACATACATACATAGATTCACGCCTGTTTCCCAGAGGGGTAGGCAGAGACTACGGATTTCCATTTGCTACGATCCTGACACATTTCTCTGGCTTTATTCACTTTCATAACATTCCTCATACACGCTCGCCCGTTTAAGGTGCTCTTAATCTGGCCTTTATCAAGAACGTCTCCGATCTGATTAAGAAACGTTCGCCTAGGTCTTTCCCTTGCGACTGTTCCATTCACACTAGCCTTATAAACTTTCTTAGTCAGTCTTTTCTCGTCCATTCTTTCTACATGCCCAAACCAGTAACATTAGTAATATAAGTAGGGTTTATGTTAGGTGTTTTGTTTAATGATCGAGCACTGTTTATATAGATTAGAAGAGACACGGGTGGTAGTCCAATGTGAAATCATGGCACTTGACATCATTATCAAGAGGTTGTGGGTTCGATCCTTACCCGTTGGACTATCGGCGTAAACCCACTTCTAACACAGGCAGCTTTAAGCTAGAGGGGTTCACAACAACACTAATTACTTGTAATCCAAAGTCTATATATTTTTTATTCATTATTTATTTGGTATATCTTACTGTCAAAAGGCAAAAGATTCTCTCCTGGACCTCCGAATAACTCTGTTGGTGCTCTACCCTGCCAGTTCCTTTCAAAGGTATCCAGGTCTTCCACGCCATCTCGATTTAGGGCTGCCCCATCACCATCAACTGTCTTGTGGCACCCAATTGGTGACAATTGGTGCCTACCTTTCCGGGTGCATGCAGCAGACGTGTCCGGCCTAGTCCGACTTAGGCCTGGCGGATATATTAATAGAACTAAACATTTACATACGCAGTTAATCAATTTTATGTCTATAAAATATAGTTGCTGGCTATAATTAATATAGTTGCTACGTTAGACTATAGTTACAAATCTTCTTAGTTTAATAATTAATTATGAATTGAGAACTTAAAAAGAAAACTATATTATGCAATATAATAAAATTTGTTCTGTATATAATGTACTTTGTTCTCCATTCGTTCAATATTGCGCAATATTACCTTCAAGATATTTTCCTCCTTTAAATCGAATTTTGCACAAAACATTTTACTTTTTAATCAGCATTGTTATGTTATCACACTTATAACCTCTCTGTAGTAGTAATATGAAAATGATAAAGCATGCGCGGCTTCTTTCAATAAGCTATGAATAACCATTGACATGATGCAACACTTTCCTCATCATAATAATAGGCGTATAGACTGTGTATGATAAAATTTTCTGCTTGAAGAGGGATGGGTGAGCTCAAATCTACAGACACGTCATTGTAAAACGATTTATGTGGCGAAGTCAACCATATTCATGGTTACTCTTAAGGACGTATAGGTAAGGAGGTATAGGAGTAACCAATACTACTATATCTATATATTAATACGTAAAGCAAAAACTTTGTAGCCATTTTTACGAAAATTGCGCGGACGCAGGAGTATGAAATTTGGCACAGTTAAAGTTTATATGGAGAAGGAGGGGCGAATCCTAATATTTTTATAAAATATGCATTAGAAATACATCAAATTAATGAAAAAACATTACACGTAGTCCATTGAAATGTTACATGAGCTTTACATTTTTTAGAGGACGCAATTTTATTAATGGGACATATTGTGTGGGGGGTCAATAGAGCTTAACTCCAAGTTTGTGGGGTTGTCGCCCTTGTCCCCCGTCTGCCATCTTAGAAAAAGGGGTGCAAACACCTTTTTCGCGATATCTCGGAAACTATGCGTTCTACAAAAAATTCATATAACTTTTTGCCCTAATTTAAAATTAAAGAAGTTATAAGCAAAAAAGTAAGTTAAACATTTCCTCAAAAGACCATCTACAAGATTGGTCTGAGGTAATTTTTTGTAAAATGTATTAAAAAAGGTTATAGACCAAAAAAGAAAATTTTTATAGAAATTTTCTCACTTTTTTGCTTATAACTTCTTTAATTTTAAATTAGGGCAAAAACTTATATGAACATATTTGTAGGCAAAGCGATTTGCTACAAATTATGTCTTTACGATTTTTTTGTAGGACGCTTCGTTTCCGAGATATCGTGAAAAAGGTGTTTGCACCCCTTTTTCTAAGATGGCGGCCGGGGGACAAGGGCGGCAACCCCACAAACTTGGAGTTAAGCTTCTATTGACCCCCCACACAATATGTCCCAAAAATAAAATTGCGTCCTCTAATAAATGCAATATTAGGTCCTTAAATTGTACATTTCAATGGACTAACGTACAACCATGCATTTGACACACGCAGTCGAAGCGCGTAACTATGGTTACATATATCAATATATAATGACATATATTAGCAATATCTTACAGGCAAACTTTGGTCGAATTTCGAGCACTAGGCGACCGCTAGTAATAATAATAATATTGCTTTATTTCTTCTCACATAAAAACTACAAATTTTGTTACATAATGTGTGTGTAAATACCTTGGTAAAGTTCAACATAAACATTTAAAAATTATTTATATCTTTACATATATTCTCTTTAATTGCTAAACTAATTTGGATATGGATTAGAGACTTTATTATAATATACTAGCTTTTGCGCGCGGCTCCGCCCGCGTGGTACCTACATCAATAAAAAGTAGCCTATGTCTTTCCCCAGGTTTTAAACTATATCTGTGCCAAATTGCATCTAAATCGCTTGAGCGGTTTAGCCGTGAAAAGGTAATAGACAGACAGACAGACAGATAGATAGACAGAGTTACTTTCGAATTTATAATATTAGTAAGGATTAGCTTAGGTTAAAATGTAGTGATTTATTCAAGTTGATTACGAATTTGTAAGTACTTCAGACAGAGTTAGAACAAAATGATCTAACTGTAATTTGAAAACTATCTTTGTTCTTACGATGATATAACCCGCACTAAATAATATTATTATGAGGCATACAATTTACTTCTATAATTATATTTTATATAGCAATATTATATCATCACAGCAAATTTAGACATGGTCTAGATTTGCTGTAAAGATAATGTATTGCAATTATTGTGTTTATTCCTGTGAATTGGAGTGTCAGGCACATTTATATCTCAATTACACTTTATGTGATCTGGCAATGAAGCCCACAGCACCTCTTTAAAGATCATGTAACTGCCTGCCTCAGACACCTGAGGCGATGTTATTTAATTGTAATCTGCTGTATTGCACAGGTACTTCCCTAGTCAAGCTCAAAGTCCAGGTAAGAATTCAACTATCCCTAGTCCTTCATACAATAAAATATAAGACGCTATCATATTAAAAACTAATACGATCACCAGTAACCAAACCACCACAAAAACAAGTACTTGAGTGGTTTTAAAATAGAAAATACATATATTGAACTAAAATATCACGTCGTCAAAGAAACATTTTCTAGCAAGTTCCAAAAAAACATCGCTGTAATTACCTTGTTATGTGTATACACAGAGCTCGGGCTAACCGAAGTTCATCTCGGTTAGCTGGGATTGTGTTTAGGGATTGCGCAGATCCACTCTGCGCCTCCGGCGGCACGTTGAGTAGTGGGTGTCGGATAACGGCAGGAATAGATTTTTGTGGAGTGCGATATTTTGTGTACTTATGTTGTTCTGTTAGCTGTCAAAAAAATTGGACATCATAAAAATGTACAAGGTAACATAAGGTATATTATAAATAACCTCATTATGGTAGTTAATCTTTCTTCCAATAAAATTACTGTGGTCATGGCAGATCCATGATATTGAGGCCACAAACAATTATAATTTCACATATTGTATGTTTATTAGTTCAGCCCAATTCGGATTGATTTGTTTAATGCTAATGTGGAAAACTTTTCTGTAGTAGAACTGTCTTCCGATAGATAAAAACAGTTTATTTATATGTCATCTGCCTGGTAATTTATACTGCTGAACGGTAATTTATAATTTAATAACTGCAGTATATGGCTGCATTTTTTTGAAGTGAAAACTTCTTTAGGCGCGTTGAGCACTTCTTGGGTGAACAAAAATCGTGGTACTCGCGTCATCGTCACGCTTCCACGCTTTATTATTTTTGAGGTGAAAACTTCTTTAGGCGCGTTGAGCACTTCTTAGGTGAATAAAAATCATGGAACTTGCGTTATCGTCACGCTTCCACGCTTTATTATTATTTTTTAGAATATTAACAATATCTCAGAAATGGTGTATCCTACGCAAAACATAACGAAATTTTGACCCTCTAAGAGAGTATCAAGAATTAGCATCCGACCCGCCACTTTTTTTTTGTTTTATATTAGTAGTGTTTATGATCAAGGATTAAAGTTTTCACTTCTATGGGCAGTCTCCAAAGACGGCTCCAATTTTTATTTTTTACTATCATTCTTATATAAGGTATTAATGGGTGTTCTATATTATGACCGTTATTGTACTGTATACTGTAGCTATACAATGCAGCAGGTATGTATATATGATGCCTATTCGGAAGTCCTAATATGCGTAACTATTTGGATTCAGTTCTTAATTACATATTAGGATAAGCTTGCAATTACATATGTATTCAATATAGGTCGGGAAACAAAAAATATGTGTACACTTTAAGTATGTTACGATAAGTAGACGCAGTCATGTTCGCATGTATAAAATCGCGGTCACAGCTATATCATAAAAATCATTTATTTGAAAAAATGATTGGAAATTAAACAATCATTTTTTTATCCTCTAAAATTTAATATAAAATCTCATTCTTCAAGGAATAAAAATGAACGTAAAAAGATAAGGAATCTCAATGAAAGTCATATTCTTTGAGGGCAAGTTAAACAAGGGAATCTCACGTAATTGAATTTGTATTCGCCGCATAAATTCAGTTCCCAGTACAAAGTATCTAGAACATTTACTCAATTAGATAGTATGAACATTGGGTTATAAGAGCGAACTAAAATATTATCTGACCAAATGTAATCAGAAAATATTTGTGAAGATTCTGCACAAAAACGGATTACCCAACATTTTTACCGATAAACCAGATTTACGCCGGACTAAATCGTGCGCCGATTGTTGTGCCAGTATTTTAATTGTATTATATACCTTCGTACATGCATATATGTTTGTTGTTGATTGTAGGCAAAAATAATATTGGAGACTTCACTCTTTAAGTCTAGCTCTTTTTGAACTACGTCGTATCAGTGGGCAAGTTCATTGCTGTCTACCGAATATATAAATATAATAATACTCTCTTGTTCATAAATAAAGATGCAAGATTTGAGTAAGATGACGTTATCAAGTACAGCTCCATCATGATATATTGTTTCCAAAAATATATTTTATTTATATCTGATTCTATGGCGCAGCGATAATGAATGCGAGTGCTATTTACGACGCTTGGATTTCGAATTACAGAAATATTAGGTTTTTCTGTCAAGAAATTTTAAGTAGCAACTCGAAGTCTGACAGTATACTCGGTTAGCGCCATACGCCTTTTATAAGCCATTATTACGCAGGCCCTGAAATAAAAGCTGTCTAAGGGCCTTTTCATTGTCATGCGTGTTTGCGCCCGCATGCAGGCCAGGCACGCATGCGTGTTCCGGGCCGCACGCAGAGCAGATATTTTTGGCCCCGCCGCCCGTGCGCCGAGTGCGTGTGGCGCGCATGACAATAAAAACATGTATGATACGATAGGTTGCGGGCAGCACGCATGCGTGCCTGGCCTGCATGCGGGCACAGACACGCATGACAATGAAAAGGCCCTAAATGTGAGATTCTAATATATCAAGTCTTAGTAATAAGCTAGTTCTTTTCATTTCATATCTTAATTGACTCGTAAGTGTGCTTTTCTATTACTATCCGTGAGAACCTGTAATTGGCTTACTACTTCATATTTCAGTTACCTTTCTTTATTGTTATAGCTGTTGGTTTTCCAAATGATAAATAAATAAATAAATATCGCATACTCATAGTTCGAAAGTAGAGTACAAAGTAAAAGTACAAGACTATTTTATTTTATTTAAGCAGACGGTACAACTAGGCTTGAAGTTAGTTTTAGTCAATAAGAAAAAGAACTAAATAAACTCTTCCGCATTCGCATTCGTAATGTTGATCAGTTAGTTGGTTTGCTATTTCGAAATTAATATTGAGGCCAGTAAATGTTATCAATGTTTGAGACTTGCGGTTTTCATCTGAGAGTACTAGAAGCGCTAGTTTTAATTGGAAACCACATGGTAGCGTCTTCTATGTAGGTGAGATAAAACTATCTACGTATACAAGTGGGATCAGTGATTAACACTTTGAATAAAACAGTTTAGTGGTTATAAAGTAAGTAATTAAAAAAAGATCGCGTACAACATTAATGGTAATGAGTATATTATGTACTTTTTATTTAACAGTCGTTTGTTATTTTGTACTAAGTATCTATACATGCGTTCATAGACTGAGTACTTTATATCCTCGAAAGGACGTCCTCTTTTTATCTACGGTCGGGGGTGAGGAGTCGGTCCAGCAATCATCGCTCCCTTGGCAGTCGTTGGATTGCCTAGCGTGCGATCTTCAAGTCCCCAGGGCTAGGCAAAGGGTCATTCGATTTGTCAATCTAGCAATTCTCAGAAACAACGCGTATGCTGGCATTGGGCTTGCATTGGCTCGCTCCCTACTTCCCTAGTGAGCGAGCTAGCCTAGTGCCGTAAACGTAAGTAACTGAACAGTTATTATTAGATACTACGAAATAGATAACCTATGTTTGTACATACATAGATGGTAAAATATGGGTGTACAAAACTTAAGTCTAATAATAATATATAATCTAAATAAAATTAAAATAATATGAGGTGGGGAGCTGGTGATCTGTAATACAGATATTCATATGCCTAACTCAGACAACAGCTCCTCACATATTTCAGACCATGACCATAGCTATATGTAAATAGGTATAAGTAAACACTATGTAATTTTATGTGAAGAGGAATAAACATTATTATTATTATTAATATAATCCGTTTCTGGTCGTGAAATTATTTTCAATGTATTTTAAAAGAACATAATCCATAACCTTGCTTTGAAAACAAAATCGATGTTAATAATTTTAGTGTGGTTTGAAAGGCCCGATGTAGCTGACGTGTGTAGTCATCTGGATAATCAATGCGCACCGCACATCTGTGCACTGAACGAAAATATATTGAAATGAGGGTATTATGAAAATATTTATTGCACCGTTGTAAATTTAATTATGGAAGGTGACTAACAATAATTACACATAGAATTATAATTAAAAAGATATTTAAGCTATAACGAGTTTTTGTCAAAAAACCTTTTAATGAAAGCAGCATCAAAATGGATCGGAAAATTAAGAAGCAATGAATATCGAAAATGTTGCTATAAGAAAAACTAAAGGCACCCGTTTACTTTTTGTGGGAAATCTCCCTATCACCTTCCCGCGTCAGACCTTAAACAGCAGTTACGTCACAACTAAATATGTTCGTACTTTTCTATTATCTGAAATTTATCGTTTCTACCAGATTTGAAAGGCTATTTGTTTCTGAGTGAATTTAACATCTTTTTACTTTATAATAACATATAAAATATCTATACTTATATTAAAACTGTAGAGAGGTCAATTCTGTACATTGAATATATATTCAAAATTAATATTGGAGGATGAATGGTGATCGATACTGATGACAAAAATGCAATCAGTAAATTTTTTGTCTGTCTGTCTGTCTGTCTATCTGTCTGTCTGCCTGTATATGCACGCATGGGTCAAAAACTACTGAAGGGATTTTAACCAAACTTGGTACGATTGTAGTCCATACTCCTGGGCAGGTTATAGGCTATATAACATAACGCTAAGACACATAGAAGCTGAGCAGTGACGATAAATTTGAAGCAAGTCGGATGAAAATGCGCTTTCGAGCTCTTATCCTCGCATACGTTGATCATACACCAAAAGTATGTATTACAAAGATGATGGTCTTCAAAAGATCTCCAAAAAAGTCCTTAATCGCATATATCTATCTTTTATAAATTAGCCACAATAACGTGTTTAATCGTTAGGCATTCAAAGTGTATTAAATACATAAATATATTGTATTTCACATAGATATATCTTTATCAAACTCCCATATTCAAAAAGTACATTTTAATATATATTTTATAAAAAAAAAAAAATTAAATCGGTTCATAAACACACAAGATATAGATTAAATAAAACTTCCAAATCTCGCCGCGCCAGTATGGGTACGGTTATACGGTTGATTTTTGTTTAACGCGCGAAACGGCCATCGGCTGCATTTATAAAAAGGCGGGGGCGCTCACGCGCCGACTTCACTCACATTTTGTTTGTTTGGTTGAACGCGCTAATCTAAGGAACTACGGTTAAAAATTAGAAAAATATTTCAGTGTTGGATAGCCCATTTATAGAGGAAGGCTATAGCCTATATAACATCACGCTACGACCAATAGGAGCGGAGCATAAATGAAAAATGTTGCAAAAACTAGGAAAATTCTCTTATGTGAAGCAGACGAAGTTGCGCGGGTCAGCTAGTTAATAATAAAAAAACGAATATAAATTATACGCTATTGCGATCAGCTTATTAGAACAGCCTACAACACAAAATAATATTCTCCTTAAAATGTACCTCTGATCTGTCTATTGTCTGCATCACATTTCATATAATTTCATTAAAAAGACCAGTCCTATTTAATGAAATTATATGAAATCTCCAGAGATATGATGAGTGTGATTCAAGTAAATGAAGTCACAGTAAAGTATAATCGACGCGGCCTAAGTTCTGGGCGGCGACTAGTAAAATAAATACAAAATACTTCCACATCTACTTTTTCTTCTACTGCCATATAAACAGATATGACAGCTAATTATCGTTCCTGTATAAAGCGGCTTATTTAGTTATGTAGACGTCTACGACGATGAAAACAACGATGATTGCTTTTACAGGGATAAAATATGATGGAATGGTGCGAAACACACGCTTGCATTTTTAGGCGGTGGTGTATACTTACATTTTGCCAACTAGGCTTTTATGTTTCACGTGATAGCACACGACCCACAAACCAAGAATCGAACACGAATGACGAGACCTCATGCGCAGCAGTTGCTTTCAATATTATTTTTTATTTACAAATTGTTATACATATAATCAAACTGGCTTACGCTACATTCAGTTCAGTTTAATCGCTATGGAATAAAAAATACATTTCATAATTTTCAGTATCAAAATTCACATACTAATATTTAAAACGTAGTTATATTATTATTAGAGATTAGAGAGAGATGCGGTATGAAAGTGGATGTAGTTACGTGAATAGAAAAGGGTATGTTAAGCTGGTTTGGGCATGTAGAAAGAATGGACGAGAAAAGACTGACTAAGAAAGTTTATAAGGCTAGTGTGAATGGAAGAGTCGCAAGGGCAAGACCTAGGCGAACGTTTTTTGATCAAATCGGAGACGTTCTGGGTAAAGGCCAGGTTAAGACCACCTTAAACTGTCGAGCGTGTATGAAGCCACAGAAGTGTCAGGATCGTAGCAAATGGAAATCCATAGTCTCTGCCTACCCTTCTGGGAAACAGGCGTAAATAATATTGTCTTCTATTTACGCGAATGTTATTCATTGAAATTAAACTGCTATATACGGATTTTATCGCGTTGTTTATTTGACACTTTATTACAAAATTTTGAAAAACTGTTACACTACTATAATACTATTAAACTTTACTAATTGTTAAGCTAATTAAATTATTGAAACTATTAACACCATTTATACTATTACTATACTATTAAACTATTTATATTTATGTTTACACTTTCCCCGACGTTTCGGTTGCTTTTCAGCAGCCATGGTCACGGGGAGACTAAGATGGTAGTTCTCTCAATGTTCCAGTGTAGTTATTTCAAAGTACCCGAATATAATTTAATCATGGGTGTTTCTATTTACGCAGAATGAGCTCAAAGTATCATGAAGTCTAGCTGTGGTGTGCTTCTTCTTGGGTTTGACTATTTGAATTACTGGATCCCAAGCTGGTGGTACATTCCAACCATCTTCTCTATTGAAATTAGGATGTTTCTTAATTTCAATAGCCTCGCGAAGCATCCTTGGTAGGAATCGGTGTTCTTTAGCGAGCATCTGTGGTTTGTCAAATCTCAGGTAGTGGTTGGTCCCCTGTTCCACATGTTCACACACAGCAGACTTCAACGAGCGTTGGTGTTTTACATCAGCTATGTGTTCTTTTATGCGGGTGCCTATGCTTCTCTTGGATTAACTAATGTGTGAGAGTCCGCAGTCACAATCTATTTTATAGACCCCTACATCTTGTAAAGGTAGTTGGCACTTGACGGATGGTAAAAATTGACTTATCTTCGTTGGCGGCTTGAAGTATGTGTTGATTGAAGCTCGATTCAAGATGTAGCCAATCTTGTCAGGGATACCCTTCACATAAGGTAGTATAGCAGGCTGGCGCTCGACTGTGGCTGGCTTTTCTCGGGATCTGTGACAGCGGCGCGGCTGTTGGAGCTTGTTGTCTTGCAGTACTTGCTTGACATGTTGAAGCTCGGCGTCCAGGTGTTTCTTGTCACAGATCCCGTGGGCTCTCTGAAACAAAGACATTCCCACGGTAGCTAACTGTTTAGGATGGTGGTGAGATTCACCGTTTAAGTACCTATTTGTATGGGTATTTTTCCTATATACAGTGTGGCTCAATGTATGATCAGAATTCCTGATGACAAGGACATCTAAGAAAGCCAATGAATTATTTGCCTCTAATTCCATAGTAAATTGTATGTTGTTATTAATGGAATTAAGATGTTCTAGGAATAAACTTACACTATCTGTTGGTAATATTGTAAAAGTATCATCTACAAACCTCTTATAAATCCTGGGTGTGATGGGGGCAGTCTGCAAAGCTCGAGCCTCAAAGTCTTCCATATATATGTCGGCAACAACAGGCGATACTGGGGAGCCCATTGCCACACCATCAACTTGTATGTAGAATTTATTGTCCCACAACAGATAGCCAGTTGTTAAGCAATGCTTAAGTAGTTCTGCATATTCCTCAGGCATATTGTATTCTATTAGCTTCCTTTTAGTTATTTCAATACAGCCATGTACAGGTATGCATGTAAATAATGACCGTACATCAAAACTAACCATAGTTTCATTGTTTGTGAGACGTAGGTGTTTAATATCACTCAACACATACTTCAAGCCGCCAACGAAGATAAGTCAATTTTTACCATCCGTCAAGTGCCAACTACCTTTACAAGATGCAGGGGTCTATAAAATAGATTGTGACTGCGGACTCTCATACATTAGTCAAACCAAGAGAAGCATAGGCACCCGCATAAAAGAACACATAGCTGATGTAAAACACCAACGCTCGTTGAAGTCTGCTGTGTGTGAACATGTGGAACAGGGGACCAACCACTACCTGAGATTTGATAAACCACAGATGCTCGCTAAAGAACACCGATTCCTACCAAGGACGTTTCGCGAGGCTATTGAAATCAAGAAACATCCTAATTTCAATAGAGAAGATGGTTGGAATGTACCACCAGCTTGGGATCCAGTAATTCAAATAGTCAAACCCAAGAAGAAGCAAACCACAGCTAGACTTCATGATACTTTGAGCTCATTCTGCGTAAATAGAAACACCCATAATTAAATTATGTTCGGGTACTTTGAAATAACTACACTGGAACATTGAGACAACTACCATCTTAGTCTGCCCGTGACCATGGCTGCTGAAAAGCAACCGAAACGTCGGGGAAAGTGTAAACATAAATATAAATAGTTTAATAGTATAGTAATAGTATAAATAGTTTTAATAGTTTCAATAATTTAATTAGCTTAAAAATTAGTAAAGTTTAATAGTATTATAGTAGTGTAACAGTTTTTCAAAATTTTGTAATAAAGTGTCAAATAAACAACGCGATAAAATCCGTATATAGTAGTTTAATTTCAATACATATTATATTATTATGTGTGAGAGTTCTAGTTTTTCTCGACAATAGCTTCTCAGTGTGGACGCGAATTTAAAGGCAATATTTACATACAAAGAATGTCCATATAGAAAAGGTGTGAACGGGAAAGTCGGGCGAGAAAGATCACGGGCGTAGTTTTCAGACCGTATCGGGAACTCTTTTGTGAAAAGGCGACGAACGGTCACAAACAAAGTTCGGAAAGGGAATGGGTTGGTATAGTATAGTTTATTTTTTTGGAACATGTCCTATTCGCCATCGGAGGGGGCAATGCTGGGGGTGGCGAATGGGACTAACCCAAAGTGAATGCAGTAATTAGTCGATGTATCATTATGGCAGGAAGTAGGAGATCTGTGGAACACACGTAAGTATATCGCACTCTTAATAAAACAGCGACTTAACTCAAAATTTGGAAGTAAGGCAATTTTAACTCTAATTGTGAGACTATAAATTGTACTATTATATTTGTATTAAGTAATTGCAACAGAGTTTAAATTTGTTTAATCCATAATACTCAGATAAGTCCCTGTTGTATTATAAGTGCGATATGATTATAGTCTTTTATATAAAGTAGTATATTTTCGAAAAGCTTAATTTAATCCGATTTACTTTACAGTTCAACAAATATTGATCTTATGTAAGCCTCTATCATAAAAGTCAGGTAACAAATCAATCAAAAGAGATAAATTTGCACAGCACAACATTGCACAGATGGCGGCGTAGTTTAAATGGTCGCCTTGATACCACCACTGCGACGAATGTTGAGGGATTACGGACGATATAGATACGGGACAAAAAATTGTGTGTTGCACAAATAGTTGTGCTGAGTTTGGATGTTCTTTATCTCCATTGTTTGTTTCTAAAGTCAACCGCTGTAATTCAATACAGGAATTATTGCCAAAGCAGGACTAACTAGCCTTTTTAATAAGAATAATGATAAAAATCTAAATGACTTATAACTTGTACATAACATGATATAAATGGCCACACCGTTATGACTTATAACAGAACCATTTCTATGTACCTAAACAACGTGGCGTATAAATATTTAGGGACGGTCCAAAAGCGTTTATAAATATAATTAATTTATGCCTCCCCACCTGCATATACTCGTACAATTTAGTCCCTATGTATGGGGATATACAAATTTTAAACTTTCATGTCGATGACGTGGCCATACCAAACTCTCGTTTGCATGGCGAGTTATAAACCATGGCTGCGACTGTAGCAAAGTCCTTGGATAGTACATAAAGGAGCGTCTTCATTATCACGGATAAACTTCAAATCGTTTTGTTTATCATGAATGACAATATAGAACATTAATAAATATAAAATTTTTGTAACCGGTCTGGGCGTCCATATATAAAATATTCATATATATTTAGTAGTTTTAAGTAACACCAGAAGCTAACTTTATTACACTTGAGAATAATAAAGATATGTTGAAGAAAATATATAAAGAAACAGTAAAATTCTTACAAAATTTATCATTAGCTTCGACAATTACTAGGTAAAAGCCTTTCCCTTAATTATTGACCAATATTTTGGAAGAGATGTCTATGTTAGCTTCCAATATAATCCGTGCATTCCGTTACCGTCTGTATTGAATGCTCCGTTTATTGACCTTTAGGTATATCCTGGTGCCAAATCCATTTAACCGAAGTATCTCATAAAAATTACACATGTACAATAAATCACATACCTCCTTCACAAAAGTGTATTGGTATTTATATTAATTCGGGCACGGGCATCCGACGAAACAAATTTGAATTTTTCAATGTGCCGAAGATTTTTTGTTATAATGCTCTGTCGAGCCAAAATCCATCCGTCAATGTGTACGAGAATAATGTATGAGATTTTTGGGTTTATTAAAAAGTTATTTTGTGAAAGGATCATGATTATGTGCGGGGGTTGTTAAATATAGACTTATTATAATGGAATTGGATAAAATTGGCTTTTATTTGATATTGGCAAGTAGGACATCATAAACAATATTTAACAAAACGGTTGATTACACTAAAAGTTTATCTAATATGTTGTTGTCGTCACATACCTCTCAAGGGCTGCTAAATAAATGTTTCGTAATTTATGACATTTAAAGGAGTATCAAATAAAGTCATCTAATGTAATCTGACTTTTTTTTTGATATTGTCTTCTGTATGTATATAATGTAATATTGTTGTGAATTGAATTGTTTCATCAAATAACAATAAATGTGACCAAGAGAAAACACATGTTTTGGAAATGTGTCTTTTTGGAAATCAAGAAACCAGCTGCATCTTAAGTTTATTTATTTTAAATATTTTCATAGTGACAAAATATTTGGAATAGACAATCCTTTGTTATCTTTATAATGAATCGGCGCAACTCTGACTTAGACTTGAATATTTCAGTATACCTGCGGTCCAGCGTGGCAGCTGGAATATGTCCAAAACGGAGTCCGTACAAAATAAAAGTCGACGAAATTCGTAAAAGTAGTTTTCTTTTAAGAGATAGGAAGTGTTATCACACTATTGCGTCGGACAAAGAATGATAGTAAAACCTAGCGGTGATTTAAAAATCTGTGGTATTGGTCGTATTTTTGATCCGATATTTTTATAACGAGACATAGCGACTGGATTATTTATTAATTGACGAATAACTATTAATGACAAAAATCGAATCATTCGAATTTTCAAGTTACGTTAATGATTAATTACGTAATAGAAAAACGATAAAACGAATATTTGTTGATATAATCGGATAGGCCCGAAATTCGAAATTTTGATCTTAGGAACCTTAAAAGGCTTTGGCAGGTTGGGTGATTTAGAAGGAAAATGTTGAAATTGATTACCACGATCAACGACGACTTATCAGCATATCATCATTAAATCATATTTCGAATATTTCAGTAACGATCACTATCAACTGATTGACTTAGATTCAGAATCGGGCCTTCACAACTTTCGAATATTCGTCACTTTTCGAAAACCGAATGTGGTTTAAGTGGGTAAAATAAGCATTTTTATCTACTACCCAGGCAATCGAGTAAAATTAAAAGGTTTTACGTAATTACAATCATAATAAAACATACGCATATATATTTTATAATGTCTATTCCTGAAAAATTGCAAGACATATCACTCAAACAGCTACAATAAATAGAGATTGACTCGTCGAGAGGCATTTATTATTCCCTGTGTCTGTTCGTCGCATCGGTACATTTTGTTGTGCTATCGATTTGCCGTCAAGCCAAGCCGCAGGTGCTTCAGCGAACACCTAAAATTATCTTGACATTTTATTGGCACCGAACCGATTCTGTTAATTAAAACGTCTTGGGCACATTTTCCATTACGGTACGAAGTCGATAACAATTTTCCGAAGATGTGCAAGGGGAAAAGTTTTCGGAAGGGTTCTTGAGTTTACCAACATTTGTTTGGTTATTTAATATCTTGTAATTTTAATGTACAGGAAATGTTTACTCCAAGTGATATGGGTTATTTACGGTAATGATTTGGATAGTTCTTTAATAAATAATCCTAATGTTGTCTTCTGTTTACGCGAATGTTATTCATTGAAATTAAACTACTATATACGGATTTCATCGCGTTGTTTATTTGACACTTTATTACAAAAATGTTTGAAAACTCTTACACTACTATTACTACTAAACTTTACAAATTTTTAAGCTAATTAAATTATTGAAACTATTAAAACTATTACTATACTATTATACTATTTATATTTGTGTTTACACTTTCCCCGACGTTTCGGTTGCTTTTCAGCAGCCATGGTCACGGGGAGACTAAGATGGTAGTTGTCTCAATGTTCCAGTGTAGTTATTTAAAAGTACCCGAACATAATTTAATCATGGGTGTTTCTATTTACGCAGAATGAGCTCAAAGTATCATGAAGTCTAGCTGTGGTTTGGTTCTTCTTGGGTTTGACTATTTGAATTACTGGATCCCAAGCTGGTGGTACATTCCAATCATCTTCTCTATTGAAATTAGGATGTTTCTTGATTTCAATAGCCTCGCTTATAGGATGCTTCGCGAGGCTATTGAAATCAGTCGACGAAACACAACCCAAGCGCTATTTGACGCCGGTTTTCTGTGAGGCCGTGGTATCACTCCGGTCAAGCCGGCCCATTCATGCTGAAGCGTGGCTCTCTCACGGTGAACGTGGCTTTCTCTCATTTTAGTGCTCAGCTGAGGTTAAAGCCGACTCGAAGACGCTATTACTTGTGCCCTAAAATTATAGTTAGCGAAATGTGGGTGCAATACATACGTACCATTGCGAGAATACAGGCATGAGACTATATTTATGTATTTAGTAGAAGTTATGATTTAGATAATTATTTCTTAAGGCAAAGTACAGATTTTAAAACGTCTCTATATAGTTATATCAGATTCTATTTTAAGTTGATAAGCCTCCTTGATTCTGAATTTCTGAGAAACTCTTGGTATTATGTGAGTTATAGTTAATCGGCCCTAGAAAGAGAACGGGGTAATAAGAAGCTTGATGAAGCTAACGAGTTTGTAACTGGTACCAAAATATATTTTTATGTTAAAATGTTATTTACAATCGCATATAGTATATTACGAATATAAAATAATTTATGTAATTTTTTGAGTTTCGTGCCCGAATGATGCCTCTTGAAACCTACTGAGCCTACATTTTCTGTTGTCCGCCGGTTTACTTATAACGTGCTGTATGTCTTGAACCACAATATCCAGCTGAAAGTTTCTCAGCACATGAGTCCTAATGTCGAAAAATCTAATAAATTATAAAATATATTAATAAATACGTATACCAGTAACGTGTCCTAATTTTTGACCCCACTACTAAGATCTATTTCACAAAGATATCTCGCTTTAAATCTATGACACTGTTTACTGCGATTAGCAAACGCAAACAGAGACAAGCACAGGCGAACGAGACAAAAATTGCCACATTTGTAATTTGGGTGAAATGTCATACTGCATACTGATCTTATAAATGCGATACCTATTTACTTAGTCAGTTTGTTCCGTATCCACAGCTAAAGCACTAAAGCGATTTTAATTAAATTTGGTATGCAGATAGCTTGAACCCCAAGAAAAGCTGTTTTGAAAACAAAGTGATAGGCAACCGCTAGTATAAATAAATGTGAGTATAGTTAGTAATTTATTCTGGTTGTAGGCCGCCCATTGCATGTAATTTACTACAAAATCTATAAATCTCCGAGCACAGGCATATTTATTGGCTGTGTGCGATGTACTGTCGGTCCATATCGTGGAGTACATGTTTATCGATACCGTGGAGGAATGTGCTACCCATATTAGCTGATAATCACGAGTTTATTTATTTATTTATGGAGGTCCAACAGTTTATCCTAGTTTGACAAAATATTTGAATAAGTATTCGATAGCCAATTACACTAAAGGATTTTTTTTAAAGATTGTTTCCGCCCTAGGAATATTTCCTGTGTCGCGGGGGACTTTACAAATATTCAAACAACGGACATAAAGGACATCCAGACTCAGAACAACCATTTGTGGATCACACGATTTTTTTGTCCCGTGTGGGGATCGAACCCACAACACTCTGTGCGCCGGCAGTGGCGAGGCGACCACTTAAACCACTACGCCATCCGTGCAGTCAATTATCAATCAAAAAGTCAAATATCAATTATCACTGACATAAAATAATATAAGAGCCTTATGTGGACTCTTTTTGAATACTTACAGATATTTAACGCCTGCTAATATTATTATAACTGTTAAAGTTTGTGAAGATATTCATCAGAATATCTTCACAAACTTTGTTTGGCGTTTGTTACTCAATTACGCGAAGATTGTTAAACACGTTTGAATGAGACTTAGCATCTATGTGGCAAGTGTTTGACGATTTACGCGTGACAACAATTTGTGTGATTCTATAAAAGTATGCTATGTCAGCATCGTTCTCTTAGGCATCACGCGGCCGGAGCGGTAGCCATAAACTAGTCCATGATAACCGAGAACGATAGATTTTATTTATTCCGGGCTCTGTGCCTGTACAGTTCTTTGATAAAAACCATGAAGCAAGTGGTCATTCCTTTGTATAACCTATGACATTGTCTTATTAGGAAATTTCATTTCTTATATTACTTGGTACAGGGAAAAGTTCTACATTTATTTTACTATGGTATAAGAAGACAAAGCTTAGAGACACTGTGTCTTCTTATGCCTAGTATAAGAGTTGTCATATTGCTCAAAATGTTAGTATCCACTTTCTTATCTAACCAGCTTTCGGTAAATGTTGGTATTTCACGGAGCGATTCACATCTGAAAATTGTTTCATATTAAATAATCAAAAGATACCATAAATTATCTTTTAAAGACCGTTCCCGCACTTACAATAAATTCTGTGTCACGAAACTTTATATAAACAACGGATACAAGTAACACCCGATGATTCGAACTCACAACATTCGGTGTAGTGGTAGTTGTTAGGCAACCATTTAAACCACTACACCATCCGTACCGTAGACCAGGGAATACTACTCGCCGTGCTTCTATTATAGGCGAAAGTAATAATAATATTACTGGTGGGTGACGGACGGCGTCGAGCGCAGGCAGCAGTTTAACTTCTACAATTTAAGTGAAACATTTTTATCGTTTGTATTGTCACTGACACGGTTGGATACTGCAGAATATGACAAGTGCCTTTCTAAGTCAGCTAGGATTTCCCGTGCTTTGTAATCAACATACAACCCAAACGAAAACAAGAGTAATCTAGAAAATTAATATCAAGATTTCACAGTTTATAAGGATCAAATTGAGCACGGTGCTTTTATGCTCAGATTATTTTTAAAGTCTTGTTTTGTCATCTTTTGTTTTCTACAACAATTGTTATGAATAATTAGCCCCTTTACCTCGTAGGAAAATTTTAAACAAAGGAGAACTTTGTCTTGATTTAACTAGGATATTTGTTTATTAAAATCTATAACATAATTATATGTGTGACATTAGGTTTAGTTAACATGTTAGATTCGTTTAAAGAACGCTTGTGGAATTCATGTGCTCGCTGAGACTCTGAGCTTAGTATTTTGATAGTTTAGTGTTTTATTGTAGAAGTGATTTACAATTCATGATATCTAAAAGCAAATATACTATAACATTTTTATAAATGTACGTTAATATTCCCCCGATTATTCTCTTTATGAATACATGTAAAACCACTTTCTATCCAAAAATATTTTTAGTACCAATATTGGGAAACCTCGCAGCTTCATGCAAATTGTGAAATATTTGTGGAAAAAGGCAACCAGTTGTTGACAGACCGACATCTGTCTGTCAGCGTGGATAGAGTTATTTTGAAAATCAGTGTTAGATATAGTGACTAAGGTCTGATTTAGCACGGAATAGAATTGCAACTGGACACACCACATCAATGGTGGTGTGTTAATATAATAATAATATAAGTCCTATATAATTATAAACTATCCTAGCCACGGGCCTCTTCTCAGTGTGAGAAGGGTTAGTCAAATGTAAAATGAGTTCAACCAGATGCTATAAAATAAAGTTACAAGGACGATCGATTTATAATATTATAAGTGGTAATAAATATAGAATGATAACTAGAAGCGACCTTATGTGGAATGAAAGGTGATATATACGGTCCACCTGGTATTGCAAATTAAAGTCGATTAACGTATTATTTGTAAAAAACAGCAAAGTACAAGATATATATAATGTCAGCCCTGCATATAAACTGTCCCACTGCTGAGCACACGTCTCTTCTGTGTGAGAAGGGTCAGGCCATAATCCACCACACTGGCTCAGTGCGGATTGGCAGACTTCACATATCTCCGAGAACATTATAGAGAACTCTCTGACATGCAGGTTTTCTCATGATGTTTTTTCACCGTTAAAGCAAGCGATAATGAATTAATGTTAATATACATAGTTAGGCATTTTATTTCATTGGCCTGTCATATTTTGAGAGATTTCGTGAGATAACCATAGTGATGGTCAGCATAAAACGCAAGCGGTACCATCAGTTCTTTAGTTTTTTTAGTTTTCTATCTCCGTTTTGCATTTAACTTTTTGAAGTTATTGCGTATTAAATAGTTAATTATCGCTTGCTTTAACGGTGAAGGAAGACATCGTGAGGAAACCTGCATGTCTGAGAGTTCTTCATAATGTTCTCGAAGATATGTGAAGTCTGCCAACCCGCACTAGGCCAGCGTGGTGGACTATGGTCTAACCCTTCTCATAGTAAGAAGGGCTGATATTATTATTATTTTTATATTATCCCCGTTTGAGATATCACTGACATATTTTGATTGTATATAATATGACGAGCGGGGCGTCTTTAATAGAAAGCTAGCGTGTTCCGTGCTCTGTAATTGACTTTCTATGTGCCGTCTTTATCAGTCGAGCTTATTCTGTAATAATATCCTATTATTTTATTATAGGAACAGCAAAAAACACACGAAATGAGTTTGATAATGCGATCTCACTTTCGGACGCACGTGTAGTCTGAATCTATAAATAATATTACAGATAGTTATAGATTCAATACGTACGCAAACCGAAATTTCGCCAGCCATTCTTTTAGGCCCCGTTCGTAATAGGGCGTGGATATAGGCTAGTGTGAGTTTTTGACTACGCCACCACAGGTCTTCACCTAAACGTTAAATGGATTTATATACCTAACCTGTTTTATTTTTCATTAATTTTACCTTAATTATTTACATTAATTATCTGTCCCAGATTCATTTCATCCCTTATTCTTGCATACTTGACTTCAGTTGTATACTCCAATATCACAAACTTACCGCATATCTGCATTGCTCCATAAACTATGCCGGGAACAATGCAAGTCGTATGACAAAGGATTTACCAACTTCAGAACATTACTGGGATATTTGGATTCGACAACCTTTGCGTGACTTTTGGGCAGATACGTTTACACGATACTTTCATATTAACCGCAGTTTATTATTGACACCATAGCTATTTATTCAAGTTAACTACTAAAATATGAACGTTACTGTCAAAACCAGATAATTGTTTTTTTTTGTGTCTGGCCGCTAAGGGGCCCCAGCGACTCAATAGGTTAATGGGGCAAGATAGCTATTAGCTGTTCTAGTTCACAGTTTATTCACTTGTTGTTAACGTCAAGAACTCAAGCCCAGTGATATACCTATAATTATTATGCGTTACTATAGCAACACGGCTGAGTATTATTAAGCCCCGCCTACATTGTGTAGATTCCGTGTACATTGTGTAGTAATTTTTAGCGTTGAGAATATTTAAATGATTTTTAATGTTTATTGATTACACCGGAGTAACGTGTCTGTTCTTAATTATTCTTTGACTTCAGATCACGATACATTTTATACTATACATAGGTACGGATAGCAACAAATTGGATAAAGTTTTTGTAATATTTTATGAATAAAAAACCCGATCTATTATTTTGTACTGTTAAAATGTGATTTAGGCAACTATCTCTGAAGTATTTCTGCTTCTCTGAAGTACTAATCTAAAATTTTTTGCTGTAATTTTTTAAGATAAAGAATATTGTCTGCCTCGATGGCGTAGTGGTTAGTGTAACCGACTGCCACGCCTGAGGTCACGGGTTCGATTCCCGCACAAGTCAAACATTTGTGTGCATGAACATGGATGTTTGTCTTGATCTGGGTATTTCTATGTATAATATGTAGGCATTTACAAAAAAAATTAGTATATATGTATGTTTATCCAATGTCTAGAACCCATAGTACAAGCTCTGCTTAGTTTGGGCTAGATGGTGTTGTGTGTATGTGATAGAATATTATATTACTATTATTGAAATTCTTCACGTATGTATCGACTTATGGTGCTGACTGTATATGTTTAAGAACTGAGTTTCTCAAAGTGTAGTACATTTTTCCCCAAGGGTACATACAGCACTTGTTTATTGGAAGAACAAGACACAATTTATGTTATGTTGAGAAATATAGCATCGCGACTGACCTAAAATAAGTGGTAAAACTATTTGATTTTGCATAAATGACGAAGAAATTAGTTAATACAACCTATAAATACTCATGTATCCATGATCATTATAATATGTATGGAATAGTTACACAATTTCTATCTAAGCTTAATTTGTTTGTGTTTTTTTTCGCACAGGTCGTGTCAATTCCATCGTAACCTAAACATAATGTTATATCATATCATATCAAACTATCTTAAAACATCTGACATGAATTCGAACAGATCTTTCGTGTCAACGCTATTTGGTTTAGATACAATTTTATTAAACACCACTACGTCAGCTCCATTCAAATTCAAGTCGGATACTAAACTATTTCTGCTAGACTCATATCTGACACACTCCATCAACAAATGATGTACATAAGTCCACCACAACTCCACATGTCTCACAATCAGGCGAAGCAGTTTTTTTTCATCATGTAAAAACATATTAGCGTTTTCATTGCCCTGTAATCCAATTTGCGATGGAAGTCATTGCAATCCCAGCTGGACTCCTTTTAGGGTTAATTCACGAATTATAGATAGAAAACAATAAGCTATCGATGCACCTTTGAAGCCAGAGGCGCATCGAGCTATATGCTGTAAAGAGCTTTTGCTGTCTGTTAGAATAATACGCCCAGGTTGTATGGTTATTAGCCAACACGGAATAAAAACCCTTCATACTAAAATTCCATCCAACTGTAATTACATGTAAACATTTGAAAAACACTGTATTGTATTGAAATCTATAAATAAGTTTTGATGCAACTTATATTTTAAGTTTAGTCGCATCGTAGATATATCTTTTCTGTATTCATTCAAAAAACGTACCAGATATATGGGTAGGCACAGTTATCTTTCGAACGTAATCCACATAATATATTGATTCTTAGGGGAAATAATAAAACACCACAACTTATTATGACGACACTGCCTTAGTGCATTTTATTAATTACATCATATTATGCGTCCCTTAGATGACACAAGTATAACAATAAATTCAAAACAATGCTTTAATTTTCTATACAACTACATTTTAAAAATTGTGTATATTTATATCACATAGTGTATGTAATTTTTTTTTTGTTTTTATACTCATTTACTATTCGAATTTGGATAATTTACTTCTTTTTTACCTCATTAGTTATATTTCCATTTTTAAATTTGTTTCATGTACCTACTCTATATGATTGTAAATAAATTCTACTTTTAAATTAATATCAACTATCATACAAAATAATGAATATGGCAAGAATACGTTTTATATAAGTTTGCCGACATTTGAAAGGCTAGAATGATTTAAAGGGTTCTACACAAATACTTAATGAACTTAGTTGTCGAAGTTCGAAGGAATAGGAAAGGCATTCATTAATATTTGGTACTTGAAAAAGATGTCAAGAAAGCTATCGAGATAATTAAACTTGCCACATTCATAATCTGTCACGATCAAGACATTTTGTAAAGAAAATCCGTTACAGGTACTTTGGTAATCGACAGTGAGCATGCGTGAGTTCATTGACACCCTAAAAGTCTGTACATTGAAGGTACATACGTAATTCTATGTAACATTGTTCGGTATTATGTTATTCCATCCATTTTGGTTCATAGATTTCATAATAAAGCCTGATTCACACTACACGTTATTCAAATACAAAATTGTAGGAAACATCAATGTGTTGTATGATACCAGAAACACTTATTTTAAAATAGAAATACATAAGAATGCTTGCCGACTATTAAAATAAATGACTGCTTTTATAAAACTCTTTGTTGAATCACAGCTTTATTCAGAACATAACCTTATTTTAGATTGCAGTAATGCTTGTAATAATCGCTACTAATCGCTTATGAAGTACGAATCGATATAAGTAACAAAAGCTTACAACTCTTTTAAACATAAACGAATTACTTCTTCATCGCAGTCTTGCTATTCCCATGCCTTTAAGGTTAGGACAAAGTCCATGGAGGAACCACCACTGAGCGATTACCATCTGATCGTCGTTACCCGAAAAGCCAATAATGTTAAAGCAAAATATTAGAGTCACGTGTCCTGCTTCCCAGAATCAATCGTGTCATAGAATTAATAGAAACCGATATTCACGACTTTTACGTGCTCTCTCAAACTGAGAACTCGAATAAAATCTATCTTATTAGGAGTCCTTTGCTGAATAGAGTAGTAAGCTTTTGAACTAAATTTACTCTTTATGTGACGACAATATCTAAAGCTAAGGTTTACGTACAAGCTTTTATGAAATCCAGTAGTCAATTTGTTGGCTTCTCTACAACTCAAAGCACGCCCACTGTATTTACTCCATTATTCACATGTTTTCCTAGTACAACAAACTTATATTCAAAGAACATTAAACCGAATGATATGAGAAAATCGTAACTTGTATTGTCGTTTTTTTATTATAATAACCTCTTAGAACTAATGTATACACTATTACTAAATGTTTGTGTTTGATATTTGTGTTGTTTGAGTACTCAATTATTCAAGTTTATCCTTAATTACGATTAATTGAATGTTCTCGACGCAGGCGATGGGGTGGGGTGATGAGGGCACAGTTGATACGTAAGAGGGAAGATGTAGGGCTCGTCAAGTTATTTAGTACTTACGGAACGATAGATTAAAGTCGAGTTCGGGCAATTAGACCATAAGAAAATGTACTTGATGTTGCGTTGAGTATAGTTGACGTATTTAGTAACATTAAAGAACTTCTGCAAATAGGTAAGTTGCGAGTCTTTAAGTTTATAATCAAGGCTTACGAATCTATTCAAGTTGATAAGTAAGTTATGTATTGGGTCGTTATAATACATTTTAATCAATCATATTATTGTTATAGCAATGTATCCGACTTTTTACGACTTTTACTTTTAAAAACTACTGTTCTAGTGGCTATTGTATTTGTCGCAGGATTGTATAGACAGATTTCGTGGAAACAAAATAGACACTAACGTAAATAGGTGCATCGCTCATGTAGCTAACTGGTCATAATATATATTATTAAATATATTTATATTGAACAAAGTTATAGTAGTTTTATTAGCTGTCCCTGAAAAATATCTAACACAATATTGGCACGACTAGGCCCGTCGTAAAAAATCTCATACGCATCACTCGCACTGTTTCTAGTAATGTCTGAACCCGCCCTTAACCTGCGGAAATAGCCGAGCTTATAGGATAAGCCACCAAGGGACTGACACAGTACATTTCGTCAATGAGAGTTGAGATAAGGTATCATAGCACATTCCATCTAAGAGAAATATGTCTTAAGAATATATGTATGAAATGAGATCAGGAGGAATGAAATGGTGCTTCAGTTAGGAAAGACCCTTTTATACAGGTCATACCTTTTTCTATTATTGAAGTTCAGAATCCGAATTTATATAGAGTTGTCAATACACCCATTACAATATATTCCATTTTGGAAAAGCAAACAATATTATTATACAAACTTACACTGAGAACAATCTGGATAACTAATCATTTGAAACGTTAGGCAGCCATCGGAAACCTTACATTACTGCTTTAGCAAGGACTAAACTATAAAATAAATATTAGCTGTTTACATCACTATTTCATACAAAATGTAGTAGCAAGCGAAATGTATAACTAATTATTACCGCACATTCACATCAAAAGTATAATCAGGCCGCAAACTATAAGCGAGCGAGAGTATGTTAAAACTTGCAGGTAAGTGTTTCATTGGTACACTTTACCGATTTAAACTTCGCTCATAGTTATTAGCTGACAATACGCTCGTATGAACGAAAGTATGAACGCGTTCTTACTCTAATATTATTAACCATTTATCTATAATTCAGTCACATTCATCTTAAACAAGCACTTGCAAATATATGCTGTGAAAGTTGAACACTTCACGTAACAAATTATTTACTTACGCGATCACAAACAGATGCGTAAGGCGCATGTTTACTTTGATACTTATCATGATTGCTGCAGTAACATAAAATGATTAGGCCCTTGAAATTATCAACATTTAGGCATCGCATTACCGCGTTATTAATTACCCAGTTTTAATGTCATATATTATAAACTTTAGAGTATGTGTTCTGTGTCTAATGTACGATTTTCATATGAAGGAACATGTCTAATCTGATTACATATACGCTGTTTCTTTGTTATATATACAGCGCAGTCCCTGATACAAAACAGATGAATACTTATTGTGACTGAGAAAGTATAATCAACGATTACCCTCAATATGTTTCTATAAATTCGGCGCGGTGCGGTTGCGACAAAGTAAAAATATAAAAAATAGTTCCAACTACTCATTCCTAACACTGCAACTATTATATATTATTATTTCAATATACAGACACGGCCCCTATACATTTATAATTATAGATTTCGTTACAGCTCTATGTATATAACTATTTCTCGATAAAGTGCAATCGAAAGAGGTTTATTCTGCTTAGTACCCATGATACAGGCCAACTCAATTACATCCACTTGAGTCCCGTGTTTCCACCATCTTAGTCTTTACGTAACAAGAATTTATTTAAAACTCGACTAATTGGTAAAAAATGTCTACATTTCGACACCTACATTCTCATAAGGCTTCTTCGTAATAAACTCCTACGTTGATCTGAAACAATGAAACACTTAATTAGTGATATTTCTACTAATATTATCAGACTAAAATTATATGAAAATTTTTGGATATTTGTTACTTAGTTACGCGTGAACCATCAAAGGTATTTATGTAACTTGAAATTATGTTGATGAATGAGCACAAAGATAGAAGCTCCAATCAAAAACTGGTTTTAAAATAATTTTATTTCCACGGCTGATCGGTTTCGCAGTGTGACGTAGTCGGGGCCAATCAAAGTCTAATAAAACACTAATGTACTAGCTTTTGACGTTGCTATACTGCAATAGGCCGCATATGATGGGACCTGGACTCGGCAAACAAAAAGGAATATTGTGTGCTGCATTAATTCGCTACCTGCCATTTACTAATTATCTAGTTACTTGCTTAAATCCACCACTTTGTGAAACGAGTTGGAAATCGAACCGACGTAAACTTTTTTACTAGAAGACTGTAAACGTGGAATAAGAATGTAGAAAACGGATGAAATAATTGAAATAATTCATATAATACCATGGCTTATTGGTATGGTCGCCGTGGCAATGATGTGAATCATGTGCTACTTTTTCATTTGCAGAACGACGAAAATATATCAGGTGCATTATGATTGATATCTGTAATTCCATTGTTGTGTACTTGCTATATATATCTGCCATAGATAAGAAATTAAACAAATTTCTTTCTTTCTAATAACTTGAAAGTTGAAACGTGATATAAATCCCGAACATTGAAGTTGAGAATATTTCACGAATTTCACAAACTTTCAAACTAAGTCTCTCTCTCCCTAATTTTTAATAGAAAGGTTCATTGTATAAAGTTTGTGAGTTTGAGTCGGGGTAATGAATCGTAGCTTTGTTACTGAGGGTTTGTGGACTCACTACAACTTTGTGGCTGCAGTCCAAGACCACGTTCCCGTATATAACGATAAGAAATAACTGTTCTATATATTATACACACATGTATTTTCATACTACGGCTTCAATAGACTATTTATGTAATGTAGTTATTTAAAGGTACTCTACAATTAATTGCTTTTATGTTGTAAAGTGAGTTAAAAATTAAATCTAATTGAGTAACTAATTTTAGTGTTTATATAGACGTTATAGAATTATAGACTACTTAATACGCCTACACAAAGTCGGTTTTACTAATATTAGATCTTTAATTATGAATTTGCTGTATTTTTTCTATATCTAATTTCCTGAGTCCTATACAAAATGGAACGGTCATATTGTTGGAAATTCGTTTTTATTTCAAGTCCATATTATAATTTAATTATTAATAATCTACGACAAATATTTTTGATATAATTTGTGTTCAAATTACGCTTTTTTTATCTCAGTATACGTAACCGTGGGATTTATATCGACTATACCGCGGGCAGAAACCAGCCTATAATATAAATATATTTGTTATAAGTTTAGATACACTTTTACCAAAATAATTAAATGGAAAAAATCATTAATATGACGTTGATATTTATCACTGGAGCCTGCCGAAATTCAACGAAGTTGCGGTAAAATGCATAGAATATATTTAATGTGTAAAATTTATAAAATTATGTTTATTATCTTATTTATACATTATTACTTAGCTTATAATATCGGTTTAGGATATCATGTAATATAGATATTATAAATGTGTTCAAAATAAATAAATAAATTTTATTTATTGTCAAACCTAACATAGAATGATAAATCTCAGCAGCAAGAGATTAATACTTCTAATTAGCCCAGACTAACAAATGGAATGACTTTCATTAACTTAACGAATATGCGTAAAAATTCTCGTTAACATCACATAAAATTATATTCATAGTCGTTTTTGTAAATAAATTTCTGTTATTTTATCGTTAATGTTGGCTATTAATACTGTTCTTATACTATGTAATCTATAATATTAGGCAAAGCTGACATCACTTTTACATCGGAACACGTAAGTACCTAAATTTCTGTTATTTTATCGGGATAAGTTGGGTTATTAATATTCTCATGAACACTTATGCTGTGTAATCAATAATATTAAACAAAACTGACACCGCACCACATTTGGCTTATATTCATCATATTTTATCGATTAAAAACTATAATTAAGTAGTATATAAGCATTGTCAGTATTTGATATCAGTGTTATATCATTCATATTATCGAATACAGATTGTGTGACTTTGGGAATTAGCACGTTCTGTAGTGAAAGTTGGCCGTTCTCTCATCCTTAATATTTTAATATATTTAATTTAATATTTATTTATTTTCAAAATACAGATATACAATGTTACACACTATTATACGTACAATTAAAGAAAGAATATAATTGTTGAGAGAGAGCATAAATAAAGCTACGCAACTGTAAAACATTTTTATTCGCCGTGCGTGGGCGGATTGACGTTTCTCTCTACTCTAGCTCTAGTTGTGGTGAAAGACTGCGTTAGAAAACTCGTATGCTCGACGTATCCTGAATTCGTGAATTTACTAGAAACCACATGAATATAAAAAAATCGTAAGACCTACGAGTATGAGCATAACTTTTATTGAATCTTGATGATGTAGCCGCAGATATTAAAATGCTGCAGCAGATGAATAACTTCGTTCGGCAAATGCATAAATTAAATTGAAGATTAACCAACAAGAGAACTATTATTTTATCAATCTATAAAACTACTACTTTACCATTTTTAACGTTATTTTAAAGCCCTGTACTATTATATTTTAAAGCGTTTTCATGTAAAACTGATGATACTCACATATTATATCAGTGCTTATACTACACCACATGTACCGGACAGCCGTCCTTCGCCCTAACGTTGTCTAGTGGTGGCGATATCACCACGTATGTATCTCGGCTGGTAGTAGGAACGTCATCGTCATCACCGGCGAACAGTGGAGGCGGGGGGATGACGTCATCGTCGACCTCATCCTCCGTCGCCTCCTGGCGCTTACGGCCCGGCATGTAGTTCATAACGCACGTCACAGCGATCAGGAACAAGAAGAATATGAACACCACGTCGAACATGATTAAAAAGTTCAGCATTACTAGTTGCATCACGTCACTGACTAACTCCCCTCACATTGTGCGTTCGCCAGCTCTAAGAGAGGCACTGCTATTTTCATCTTATAGCATTGCTCGAGTTTATTCTTCAATATCTGGAACAAAGAAACATAGGCTATTTAGTAACTTTTATTTTTATGCAGATGACAAACAAGAATACACCGGGCAGGCGTAGTGGTATAAAGCGTCGTCTCACCACTCCCACCCACCAAGTGATGTATGTTCGATCCCAACACAGGACAAAAATCGTGTGATCCACGTATAGTTCCGAATCTAAATGTTCTTTGTGTCCGTTGTTTAAATATTTGTACAGGTGTGTCTTTGCGGTACAAGAATTAATACTACTGCGGGAGATGTCTTTAAAAAATTACAAATAGCAAAATAACCTGGGTTTAAGGGATTACCGTAGGTTAAGATCGCTTGCAAAACGAGTGGTAAACTTGTATATTGTCAACCCTAGGGCAAATAACTTAAAGATTAAGGATCAAACGAAAATAATAAAATAATAATAATAAATAATAATAATAATATATTCTACCACATACACACAACACCATCTAGTCCAAACTAAGCAGAGCTTGTACTATGGGTACTAGACAATGGATAAATATACATATATACTTTTTTTTTGTAAATATACATATTATACATAGAAACACCCAGACCAAGACAAACACCCATGTTCATGCACACAAATGTTTGACTTGTGCGGGAATCGAACCCGCGACCTCGGGTAAAATGGTTAGTATGTGAGCCTCCTGACCAAGAGGTCAGGAGTTTAAGTAAGAACTTAACAGGTGAGAGGCAGTAATAGTTATTACTCTTACCCTGGCTTACGCCAGCTCATTTGTACCGTCACAAAATTTTTGGCAATGGCGGGCTCTTCCAGGCATAAAAACTAAGAAGAAGATGAGACAGTCAAAAATATTTTTTATTATGATTTTTGGAGCAAATATTTAGGCCAATATATTCGCTGAAGTACCAGATAAATATCCCTTCCCAAAACCTATAATATGTTTTTCCTGAGTCTTACTGTGAAAAATGATCCGTGAAACATCGAGTTTTCCGCTTCGAAAACCCTCGTGCGGTCCTGGTACATTGTTTTCACGCACAGTTTAATCTGGCTTTAAAACGTTCCAAAAAGAATTGGCTGCTCTACCTTTGATACGTTTTTTAATGCTACCCTCACTTTCCGGACGACCGCAATCCTCTTCATGTTTTTAAAATCATACATTTTAATCAAGTACCTTTACGATTACCGGGACTAAGTAACGCAAATAAATATTTATCTCTTTTTCATTTCAATGTTTGTGAATCGAATAAATTGGATGGTGAGTTGAAATTTATTCCTTTTGTTCAAATAATAGCCCTTAGTTTACAAATTTATGAGAATCTTTCATTTGGCAGTATCTTATAAAAGTAGAGTTGTCTTTGGCGTTTTGGAAATATGAGATTCGAATATAATATTATGTCTTTCACACCTTTATACAGTTTCAAAATCCATAAATATCGGTACGTCGACGGAAGGTACGATCGTTGATAATAAAAGTGAAATGTGTGCTTTGTTTCTAACAGATATTGTAGACATTTTTCAACCAGATATCAGCAACAGTTCTAGTCATTCAAATATGGCTGCAGGAGGTTTTTTATTGACCTAAGTTACACAGCTTTAAAGGCTAGTTTATTAGGTTACAATATACATAGATGTGTAGACTTTTGATTTAGGTAATCAATTAAGGTACGTCTAATATTGTGAGATCTACATAAATATATGACACGAGATTTAAGTCAAAATGGATACGTAATATATATACGTGTTATACAAAGACATCGGTTCAGTATATTTTCTCGTTGCTTAAGCTCATAGCTTATAAAGTTTAGCCGCCAAATCGAGTCCACCGTGGGTGGACTCAGCTCTTGTGACCTCTGTGGGTTACAAGAGCTGAGAACGAAAAGTCAAAGGACTGCGGTCTCTGACTTTTCGCTGTTATACTTATATGTATGAGTATATCCTATCGTTAGGCGAATTGCACGTCTAAGCATCCTATGCAATATTATTGTTTACTAGATTTTTGCCGCGACTTCGTTTGCGTAAATGTAGGTTAGGTTAATAACAGTACTTTTTTCTGGACGAAATGCCTTTCATCCAGGAAAAAGTACATAAACAAAGAAATGGCATATAAGGAATGACACAGACATGAAAAAAGGACATAAGTTTTAAGTTATGTTATTTTTGATCCCCTGACAACGCAGATATGCGAAATTTCATGATGATCGGTCGAGTAGTTAAGGCGTGAAAGGGTAAAGACAAACAAACAAACTCACTTTCGCATTTATAATATTAGTTAAGATTAGTTAAGACTATTTAAGATTAGTGAGCTTCTGAACTCTGCCAACATGGTAAACTTAAACTGCTCCTTTAATTTTAAGAGCAATAGATTTCTCTTATAACTATAGGAGAAGCTTTAGTTTTACAACTAGGGTTCTTAGCAGCAGGACTGTATATAAACGGATCCCATATTATGACGTCAGAAAGCAAATACATCCAAGTTATAATTGAACACAATCCGTAACAGCTTTGAGCATTGATCGATGAGAAGTTCTCGCGTTCAAATCCTAGCTAGTTGACCTATTAAACTGAACTCGCTTTTAAAGGAGGCGTGTATGATTTTTAGAACATGAGAGGCTTAACCTACCGTTCACGTATATAATTTGTGTTGAGATGTAAATAAATTTAATTATCGAATGTTTATTTTACATTTATATAGGTATGCTATTAATATTTACTTTTACTCGACTTACATACTTATAGATGCTTCTGTATATGTCAACAGGTATTGTCTTACGTTGAGTAGATTAGGTTGATATTAAAACAGCTTTCGGTTTTTAAGTTTTTTAATAATATAATTAGTAAACATGAATAATAAAAGAGAAAGGCAGCACAAATTAACATAGACAATAAATTTGCCTGTAAAAATAAAGTCAATATTGCCATTTTAAATATATTTTCACAACTATTTATAACTTCTGAATAATTATAAAAAAGCCGGGAATTCTCATTAAATTTAATAAAAGTTTGTAGAAAAAGACAATGATGATTGTAGTTATAGTAGTACCTACACGCGATAATAACAAACCTATTTGCTAGTGTCGCGTATGTAATACCTAACATATTTTTCTTCTATATATATATCGCTGCTTAATAATGTATCTCCACTTAGTAGCCCCTAATTTAAGATGGCAAAATATTTGGCTTCTTTATGAGGAGACCAATACCAAACAAAGGAGAAATAAAAATTGACTCATATTGTCGTTGCAAAAGTTTGTGAGTTTATTCGTCCTTTCTTTACGTCATAATGCGTTTTTAATGGACATAGCTGAATTAATGATAATTATATAATAATGATCTAATAAAATAAATTCTGAAACGTTGTTAATAGTTTAAGGACTGGTCACAGAAGCAATTAGAACAAGAATAAATATTAGTGAGGCTGAGTATTTTTAGAGTTCATTAGCGCTTTGCATTGCCCGTGTATTCAAAGTCAAAGTCAAAAATCATTTATTCATATAGATCACCAAATAACACTTATGCACTTATTATCAAAGGAGTTAGTGAGTTTACTAAATTTACTGAATTTATATTTATATGTTAGTTGCTAGGTTAAGGCAAAAGGTTGAGCCAATGAAAAGATATCTGCAAGAAACTTAAGGCCACCCTTTTAAATCGCTATTAAATTACAACTTCAGTATTTTACAACTCATTTATGTCCCAGGTGTTACAGTCATTATGCCGTATATTACTGTCAATATAAAACCGAACTCAAAAAATAAAGGCTGTATGCCTTTTATAGTGCGTCTTGCAGCTATATGCTCGCAATTTCATTATAGCTACGGCTTACTTCACGGATGGCGTAGTGGGTTAAGCTATCACTTCATATATGGTACTGTGCAGCTATATGCTCGCAAGTCATTATAGCTACGGCTTACTTCACGGATGACGTAGTGGATTAAGCTATCACTTCGTATATGGTACTGTGCAGCTATATGCTCGCAAGTCATTATAGCTACGGCTTACTTCACGGATGACGTAGTGGATTAAGCTATCACTTCGTATATGGTACTGTGCAGCTATATGCTCGCAAGTCATTATAGCTACGGCTTACTTCACGGATGGCGTAGTGGATTAAGCTATCACTTCGTATATGGTACTGTGCAGCTATATGCTCGCAAGTCATTATAGCTACGGCTTACTTCACGGATGGCGTAGTGGATTAAGCTATCACTTCGTATATGGTACTGTGCAGCTATATGCTCGCAAGTCATTATAGCTACGGCGTACTTCACGGATGACGTAGTGGATTAAGCTATCACTTCGTATATGGTACTGTGCAGCTATATGCTCGCAAGTTCATTATAGCTACGGCTTACTTCACGGATGGCGTAGTGGATTAAGCTATCACTTCGTATATGGTACTGTGCAGCTATATGCTCGCAAGTTCATTATAGCTACGGCTTACTTCACGGATGGCGTAGTGGATTAAGCTATCACTTCGTATATGGTACTGTGCAGCTATATGCTCGCAAGTTCATTATAGCTACGGCTTACTTCACGGATGACGTAGTGGATTAAGCTATCACTTCGTATATGGTACTGTGCAGCTATATGCTCGCAAGTCATTATAGCTACGGCTAACTTCACGGATGGCGTAGTGGATTAAGCTATCACTTCGTATATGGTACTGTGCAGCTATATGCTTGCAAGTTCCTTATAGCTACGGCTTACTTCACGGATGGCGTAGTGGATTAAGCTATCACTTCGTATATGGTACTGTGCAGCTATATGCTCGCAAGTTCATTATAGCTACGGCTTACTTCACGGATGGCGTAGTGGATTAAGCTATCACTTCGTATATGGTACTGTGCAGCTATATGCTCGCAAGTCATTATAGCTACGGCTAACTTCACGGATGGCGTAGTGGATTAAGCTATCACTTCGTATATGGTACTGTGCAGCTATATGCTCGCAAGTTCATTATAGCTACGGCTAACTTCACGGATGGCGTAGTGGATTAAGCTATCACTTCGTATATGGTACTGTGCAGCTATATGCTCGCAAGTCATTATAGCTACGGCTAACTTCACGGATGGCGTAGTGGATTAAGCTATCACTTCGTATATGGTACTGTGCAGCTATATGCTTGCAAGTTCCTTATAGCTACGGCTTACTTCACGGATGGCGTAGTGGATTAAGCTATCACTTCGTATATGGTACTGTGCAGCTATATGCTCGCAAGTCATTATAGCTACGGCGTACTTCACGGATGACGTAGTGGATTAAGCTATCACTTCGTATATGGTACTGTGCAGCTATATGCTTGCAAGTTCCTTATAGCTACGGCTTACTTCACGGATGGCGTAGTGGATTAAGCTATCACTTCGTATATGGTACTGTGCAGCTATATGCTCGCAAGTTCATTATAGCTACGGCTTACTTCACGGATGACGTAGTGGATTAAGCTATCACTTCGTATATGGTACTGTGCAGCTATATGCTCGCAAGTCATTATAGCTACGGCTAACTTCACGGATGGCGTAGTGGATTAAGCTATCACTTCGTATATAGTACTGTGCAGCTATATGCTCGCAAGTTCATTATAGCTACGGCTTACTTCACGGATGGCGTAGTGGATTAAGCTATCACTTCGTATATGGTACTGTGCAGCTATATGCTCGCAAGTCATTATAGCTACGGCTAACTTCACGGATGGCGTAGTGGATTAAGCTATCACTTCGTATATGGTACTGTGCAGCTATATGCTTGCAAGTTCCTTATAGCTACGGCTTACTTCACGGATGGCGTAGTGGATTAAGCTATCACTTCGTATATGGTACTGTGCAGCTATATGCTCGCAAGTTCATTAAAGCTACGGCGTACTTCACGGATGACGTAGTGGATTAAGCTATCACTTCGTATATGGTACTGTGCAGCTATATGCTTGCAAGTTCCTTATAGCTACGGCTTACTTCACGGATGGCGTAGTGGATTAAGCTATCACTTCGTATATGGTACTGTGCAGCTATATGCTCGCAAGTTCATTATAGCTACGGCTTATTTCACGGATGACGTAGTGGATTAAGCTATCACTTCGTATATGGTACTGTGCAGCTATATGCTCGCAAGTCATTATAGCTACGGCTAACTTCACGGATCGCGTAGTGGATTAAGCTATCACTTCGTATATGGTACTGTGCAGCTATATGCTTGCAAGTTCCTTATAGCTACGGCTTACTTCACGGATGGCGTAGTGGATTAAGCTATCACTTCGTATATAGTACTGTGCAGCTATATGCTCGCAAGCTCATTATAGCTACGGCTTACTTCACGGATGGCGTAGTGGATTAAGCTATCACTTCGTATATGGTACTGTGCAGCTATATGCTCGCAAGTCATTATAGCTACGGCTAACTTCACGGATGGCGTAGTGGATTAAGCTATCACTTCGTATATGGTACTGTGCAGCTATATGCTTGCAAGTTCCTTATAGCTACGGCTTACTTCACGGATGGCGTAGTGGATTAAGCTATCACTTCGTATATAGTACTGTGCAGCTATATGCTCGCAAGTTCATTATAGCTACGGCTTACTTCACGGATGACGTAGTGGATTAAGCTATCACTTCGTATATGGTACTGTGCAGCTATATGCTTGCAAGTTCCTTATAGCTACGGCTTACTTCACGGATGGCGTAGTGGATTAAGCTATCACTTCGTATATGGTACTGTGCAGCTATATGCTCGCAAGTTCATTATAGCTACGGCGTACTTCACGGATGACGTAGTGGATTAAGCTATCACTTCGTATATGGTACTGTGCAGCTATATGCTTGCAAGTTCCTTATAGCTACGGCTTACTTCACGGATGGCGTAGTGGATTAAGCTATCACTTCGTATATGGTACTGTGCAGCTATATGCTCGCAAGTTCATTATAGCTACGGCTTATTTCACGGATGACGTAGTGGATTAAGCTATCACTTCGTATATGGTACTGTGCAGCTATATGCTCGCAAGTCATTATAGCTACGGCTAACTTCACGGATGGCGCAGTGGATTAAGCTATCACTTCGTATATGGTACTGTGCAGCTATATGCTTGCAAGTTCCTTATAGCTACGGCTTACTTCACGGATGGCGTAGTGGATTAAGCTATCACTTCGTATATGGTACTGTGCAGCTATATGCTCGCAAGTTCATTATAGCTACGGCGTACTTCACGGATGACGTAGTGGATTAAGCTATCACTTCGTATATGGTACTGTGCAGCTATATGCTTGCAAGTTCCTTATAGCTACGGCTTACTTCACGGATGGCGTAGTGGATTAAGCTATCACTTCGTATATAGTACTGTGCAGCTATATGCTCGCAAGTTCATTATAGCTACGGCTTACTTCACGGATGGCGTAGTGGATTAAGCTATCACTTCGTATATGGTACTGTGCAGCTATATGCTCGCAAGTCATTATAGCTACGGCTAACTTCACGGATGGCGTAGTGGATTAAGCTATCACTTCGTATATGGTACTGTGCAGCTATATGCTTGCAAGTTCCTTATAGCTACGGCTTACTTCACGGATGGCGTAGTGGATTAAGCTATCACTTCGTATATAGTACTGTGCAGCTATATGCTCGCAAGTTCATTATAGCTACGGCTTACTTCACGGATGACGTAGTGGATTAAGCTATCACTTCGTATATGGTACTGTGCAGCTATATGCTTGCAAGTTCCTTATAGCTACGGCTTACTTCACGGATGGCGTAGTGGATTAAGCTATCACTTCGTATATGGTACTGTGCAGCTATATGCTCGCAAGTTCATTATAGCTACGGCGTACTTCACGGATGACGTAGTGGATTAAGCTATCACTTCGTATATGGTACTGTGCAGCTATATGCTTGCAAGTTCCTTATAGCTACGGCTTACTTCACGGATGGCGTAGTGGATTAAGCTATCACTTCGTATATGGTACTGTGCAGCTATATGCTCGCAAGTTCATTATAGCTACGGCTTATTTCACGGATGACGTAGTGGATTAAGCTATCACTTCGTATATGGTACTGTGCAGCTATATGCTCGCAAGTCATTATAGCTACGGCTAACTTCACGGATGGCGTAGTGGATTAAGCTATCACTTCGTATATGGTACTGTGCAGCTATATGCTTGCAAGTTCCTTATAGCTACGGCTTACTTCACGGATGGCGTAGTGGGTTAAGCTATCACTTCGTATATGGTACTGTGCAGCTATATGCTCGCAAGTTCATTATAGCTACGGCGTACTTCACGGATGACGTAGTGGATTAAGCTATCACTTCGTATATGGTACTGTGCAGCTATATGCTTGCAAGTTCCTTATAGCTACGGCTTACTTCACGGATGGCGTAGTGGATTAAGCTATCACTTCGTATATGGTACTGTGCAGCTATATGCTCGCAAGTCATTATAGCTACGGCTAACTTCACGGATGGCGTAGTGGATTAAGCTATCACTTCGTATATGGTACTGTGCAGCTATATGCTTGCAAGTTCCTTATAGCTACGGCTTACTTCACGGATGGCGTAGTGGATTAAGCTATCACTTCGTATATGGTACTGTGCAGCTATATGCTCGCAAGTTCATTATAGCTACGGCTTACTTCACGGATGACGTAGTGGATTAAGCTATCACTTCGTATATGGTACTGTGCAGCTATATGCTCGCAAGTCATTATAGCTACGGCTAACTTCACGGATGGCGTAGTGGATTAAGCTATCACTTCGTATATGGTACTGTGCAGCTATATGCTTGCAAGTTCATTATAGCTACGGCGTACTTCACGGATGACGTAGTGGATTAAGCTATCACTTCGTATATTGTACTGTGCAGCTATATGCTTGCAAGTTCCTTATAGCTACGGCTTACTTCACGGATGGCGTAGTGGATTAAGCTATCACTTCGTATATGGTACTGTGCAGCTATATGCTCGCAAGTTCATTATAGCTACGGCTTATTTCACGGATGACGTAGTGGATTAAGCTATCACTTCGTATATGGTACTGTGCAGCTATATGCTCGCAAGTCATTATAGCTACGGCTAACTTCACGGATGGCGTAGTGGATTAAGCTATCACTTCGTATATGGTACTGTGCAGCTATATGCTTGCAAGTTCCTTATAGCTACGGCTTACTTCACGGATGGCGTAGTGGATTAAGCTATCACTTCGTATATAGTACTGTGCAGCTATATGCTCGCAAGTTCATTATAGCTACGGCTTACTTCACGGATGGCGTAGTGGATTAAGCTATCACTTCGTATATGGTACTGTGCAGCTATATGCTCGCAAGTTCATTATAGCTACGGCTTACTTCACGGATGGCGTAGTGGATTAAGCTATCATTTCGTATATGGTACTGTGCAGCTATATGCTCGCAAGTCATTATAGCTACGGCTAACTTCACGGATGGCGTAGTGGATTAAGCTATCACTTCGTATATGGTACTGTGCAGCTATATGCTTGCAAGTTCCTTATAGCTATGGCTTACTTCACGGATGGCGTAGTGGATTAAGCTATCACTTCATATATGGTACTGTGCAGCTATATGCTCGCAAGTTCATTATAGCTACGGCTTACTTCACGGATGGCGTAGTGGATTAAGCTATCACTTCGTATATGGTACTGTGCAGCTATATGCTCGCAAGTTCATTATAGCTACGGCTAACTTCACGGATGGCGTAGTGGATTAAGCTATCACTTCGTATATGGTACTGTGCAGCTATATGCTTGCAATTATAGCTACGGCTTACTTCACGGATGGCGTAGTGGATTAAGCTATCACTTCGTATATGGTACTGTGCAGCTATATGCTCGCCAGTTCATTATAGCTACCGCTAACTTCACGGATGGCGTAATGGATTAAGCTATCACTTCGTATATGGTACTGTGCAGCTATATGCTCGCAAGTTCATTATAGCTACGGCTTACTTCACGGATGACGTAGTGGATTAAGCTATCACTTCGTATATGGTACTGTGCAGCTATATGCTCGCAGGTTCATTATAGCTACGGCTTACTTCACGGATGGCGTAGTGGATTAAGCTATCACTTCGTATATGGTACTGTGCAGCTATATGCTCGCCAGTTCATTATAGCTACGGCTAACTTCACGGATGGCGTAGTGGATTAAGCTATCACTTCGTATATGGTACTGTGCAGCTATATGCTCGCAAGTTCATTATAGCTACGGCTTACTTCACGGATGGCGTAGTGGATTAAGCTATCACTTCGTATATGGTACTGTGCAGCTATATGCTCGCCAGTTCATTATAGCTACGGCTAACTTCACGGATGGCGTAGTGGATTAAGCTATCACTTCGTATATGGTACTGTGCAGCTATATGCTCGCAAGTCATTATAGCTACGGCTAACTTCACGGATGGCGTAGTGGATTAAGCTATCACTTCGTATATGGTACTGTGAAGCTATATGCTTGCAAGTTCCTTATAGCTACGGCTTACTTCATGGATGGCGTAGTGGGTTAAGCTATCACTTCGTATATGGTACTGTGCAGCTATATGCTCGCAAGTTCATTATAGCTACGGCTTACTTAAAAACGAGGAGGTTCTCTAGGTATATATATATAATTATGTATATTTATATATGTATATTTATGTATAGTTCTTTGTGTATGTGCCGATTTTCATTATTCTTTTTTGATGATGATGAAAAAGAAAGGAACAAAAATTTTTTATTTAGTCTTGACTAAACCTCAAAAGGAATCTAACTAATTTGGATTCGGTGTCCAAGAGCCAAGCCAATCCAATTGCTTGGCAACGACTTACTTCGGTTAGATTCTATTTGTAGCTTGTACTTAATACTAAAAAGATAGTTTTATTTATTTTTAGTGTTGTTGAAGACGAATTTTGAAGTGAAAACTTCTTTAGCGGCGTTGTGCACTTGTTTTGTGATGGGTAAAAAATATTAAACTCGCATCAGGACACGTGACCTGATCGAAAATTTGTAAGACGGAGGGAGAATTGTCATGTTTGTGTACGATAGCGCAATAAATGAATATTGTATTTTACCACATAAATGATAGTACTTTTATACTGATAATTAAAGCAATTTGTGCAAAACTATTCCCTAACCATTCCAAAATATCAAAAATGCACAACGTTAATATTCAAGTTTTCACTTCTGCTGGCACTCCCAGAGTTCAACCCGTGGATTTTTTTTTGATTAAGATTTAAAGTCCACCGGCTTCATACCCCTCCCAATTATAGTTTATATTCTAATCATGTGTGCAAACTTAATTTACGCTAATACTGGCTTGAATTTGTTAATGCAAATAGACGTAAGATCTTCCAAATATTTTAGACCGTATAATTCTCATTATGCTACAAATATTTTGATGATAATCCGTACCTTTTAACCAGTTTACTGAGGAAGGGCACACCGCAGGAAGGTTGTTAAAACGGTTCAAGAGCCTTCTTGATATGTAAACAACGGTCGTTTATCCAGAGATTGACCGCGGGATCTATTCAGCTGGTATACCCGACTAATGTAGATGTAAGTACAAGGCAATGGGAGGTAGTGTTTCTGGGGCTGTGTCACCAATTAGTTTGTGTGTAAACCGTCATAAAAATAAGTATACTTCTATGCGCAAAAAAAAAGCTTTTTTGTTTGTTTGTATCTTATCTTATGTGGGGGCCAGTTAGTGCAGACCGGCGACACTTCGACCCAGTGGAATCTTTTGTGTCGACACTCTCCCAATAATGACTGCCATAGATGTTCATGGCAGCCGGGACCAACGGCTTAACGTGCTTTCCGAGGCACGGAGCAGGCGATAATTGGCAATCAATACGCACATAATTTCGAAAAGTCATATAACTTCCGAAAGTCAGGGGTGCTCGACGTGGGTTCGAACCCGAGACCCTCTGCTTTGCAGTCTGTTGGTCTCCCCACTGAGCTATCGCTGCTCTTTGTTTGTTTGTAAGGATTTAACTAAAAACTACTAGACCGATTTTAAAAATTCGTTTACCATTAGATAGCTATATTATTACTGAGAAACATAAGCTATACATATATATTTCTTTTAACGTAATGTTTCTAACCTAACCTACTTTTACGCGGGCGAAGCCGCGAGCGAAAGCTAGTAAAATATAAACATAAAGAGCTAGATGTTTCTTCCTAATCGGTATGCAAAATTATACATTTAATATTATTTAACCTATGTGTTTTAGTTAACTGAATAAATATTACGCAATTATTCTTAATTTAAGTATCCATTCAATAATAAGATTAGCAAGATCATGCTTTACAGAAAAAAAATTGAAAATGGTTATTTTAAAATTTAATATGGTTATTATATCTCGTGGCGGTAAGTCCCGTGTTCGAGGAGTGGCTGGAGAGGCAGCATGGTGCCCTCACCTTCCGGCTGACACAGGTAATGACCGGCCATGGTTGTTTTGGCCGGTTCCTGTGTCGTATAGGCCGGCAAGAGACACCACTTGTTGTCACCACTGCGGCGACTGCCGCGACGTTGTCGAGGACACGGCGCTGCACACTTTGGCGGTTTGCCCCGCCTGGGCATCGCAGCGCCGTGAGTTGACCGCGGCAGTCGGATCGGTTGCCCTCTCGCTCCCGGCCGTAGTTCATTCTATGGTCCGGAGTGAGAGGTTGTGGAATGCCGTCGCCTCCTTCTGTGAGGAAGTGATTTCCATCAAGGAGGCGGCGAAGCGGGAGAGGGAGCGTTTAAGCCCTCTCCCCAACCGCAGAGCCGGGCGCCGGAGGGTGCGAGACGACCTCCAGTCACCCTGGGGTTAGACCTGGGGGTGGCGGGCTTTGTGGTCCTGCCCACCATCCGTTCACCACCAGGTCCGAGAGGCAGCGTGCGTGTTCCCACGCGCGCCTCTGTGTCGTGTCCGTTCCCCCTCTAGGGGGGGGGGGGAGGTACATTATTATTTCAACATCTTTCTTTTACCCCGGCGAGTCCGACATAAGCCCTCCGCCCGCCCCCGCGGAGGGGTATGAATCAATGCATTCCCCCACGATAAAAAAAAAATGGTTATTATATCTATATCACTTTTGTGTGAAACATTTACAAATTTTGCAAATTTTAGAAATAATTTGTGTGAAACAAATCTTGTCTTGTAATACAAACATAAACGTAGCCTGTTTCCCGAAGGAGTAGGCAGAGACTACAGATTACCACTTACTACGATCCTGGCATACCCGTTGTTATATTCTTCCTGTACGATCGTCAGTGGTAAATTTAACTTGGACTTTCTTCACAATAATTCCGAACTTTTGTCTAAGTTCAAGGCAAATGTTGTCTATAGCACTAGTATTTTACTAAAAAATAATTCCTTTTATTCTTCCTTATAAGTTATTGCCACATGTTCGAAATTGTCCAAACTATCGGTTTTCTTGTCATATGAATGTATCACCATTTTCTTGCCCCAGGGGATATTCGGAGCAAGGAAACGTCACGCCCGAATACTAGATAACTGTCATCTGCATTCGTTCAACTGACCGCATAGTAGTTAACCAATGATCCCATTTCTGGAGAAGATTTATGAATTGGACGATCTTAATATTGTCTTATGTTTACGCGAATATTGTACATTGAAATTAAACTAATTTATACGGATTTTATCACGTTGTTGTTTTATTTTGTTTAGCAGTAACAATTTAAGATTTTCAAAATTATGTAACAACTAGCTATTGTCCGCGGCTTTGCTCGATAAATGTAGGTTAGTTTAGGTTAATAACAATCTTTTATGCTGGATGAAAGGTACTCTATGTCCTATTCCGAACCCCTGACAATGTTTATTTTCATGGTGATCGGTCAAGTAGTTAAGACGTGAAAACGTAACAAACCAACAAACTTACATAGTTAGGATAGTCTTTTAAAAATAAACAACAACGTGATAAAATCCGTATAAAGTAGTTTAATTTCAAAGATCTTGATATCATTACTGGAGTGCAAGTGGATAAAAGCGTTAGCATCGAGCACTTGATGCTATCAAAATATCACTCAAAATAAACAGAGTCAAAAGTGGTAAATAGATAGAATATAACTTTAAAAAGACAGTCTTTCCCTTATCAAATTGTTACTTGTAAAAAGTTGTGAGAAGTTGTTAAACTTTAGTACATTTGTGTAGCCGATGGGAAATGTTTTGTCTTTTGTACGAGATATCAATTTGATATAGGGACGCGAAGTTGAAGTTTCAGAATAACAAAGTTTATTGGACGGAGTGTCATGTTACTTCTTTAGTGACACATTGCTTTGGTGACCGTGGCAAAATTATTCTCCATGAGAATCCTTAAGAAAACTCAAACAGACTTTGCCCTTATGTACCGCACCTAAACTCAAATTGAAATTGCAACTTCGTAACGGAATGTAAATTTTTTTCTATTTTATTTATTTATTATTTCAATTGCAAATACAGGTAGGTACATGGGATGTTAAATACTTATATCTATATAGTAAGGCATTAATTAATTGACAAATTTGCTTATCTCATAAAATCTTGTAATATTGAAAGTGATCACTGAACCATTAATAAAAATTTGTTCTACAACAATAAGCATTAAGGAGAGCTTGGACAGTTTGAATCTGAGAGGCAGTAATTTGAATATTGATTAAAGATAGTTCGTTTGTGTCAAACCATTTTTGTCAAATTGACTTAAACAGTACTGTATCTTACATTTTTTGTACGGCAAATATGGCAAATACGGCACGTCCAATGTTCAGCGGTATTCGTAATCTAATATAGCTGATACACGTATGTTACGTAGTGTCACTTGCGTGTTGCCGATCCTTGGGGAAAAGAATTAAAGATTGGGTTAAAGAAAAGGAATGGGACGAAATAATTATGCCAGTATTTGTAAATCTTATTTACCAGGAAAAATGCAGTAACCACTACAACGCCCGTTTACTGTATGTACTACCCCGAGAGAGTGGTGTTAGTCGTGTCGGTCGGCGAACTAAAGCCAGCCGTAGGCATTTTCACTCAACAATCTCCAACATTGGACAAATATCCAAGTATGTTACGACATTAACCCCTCAATGGGTATTATGCAGATGGTTATAAGCATAATATAAGGCCCTTCAGACTGAATTACGGCACAAAATCTTAACGGGGACCAGCAAGCTAGATAGTCTCCTTTCAGATTGGCGACCGTGACCGTGCGGTCAATATTGTAGTGCACAAGTGCGTAGGACAAATGATAGTGCAACGGCTTTACGTGCTTTCCGAGGCACAAGTGCACACTGACAACTTCCTACCTCCGAGCTATTATTACGAATTTCTTGACAGAAATATGAATATTAGATTAATGGAATAACGAGTAAAGCAAGTTCTGTCTATTATTGACTTGAAAAATGTATTTTCCAAAGCATTGATTTGATACAATATATCTACATATAAATACTGTATTTTTCTTGACTTGAATCGTTATTCGAACCTGAGCCTCATGCGCAGCTGTGGCATTAAGACAATTAAGCATAATATAGCGACGCACTGGTTGACATTTCTACGAAGTCGAAAGAAGAAACGCAAACACAATGTTCTGCTAAGCATATTTATAAAATATTCTTCTTGAAAACTTACGCAAAGTATTTAGGCCTGAGGGAGGAGATTCCAAAGGTTTTGCGTGAATTAGGTATAACCTAATTAGTCGCGCCTGCCCCGCTGTTTATTTAGTTTCTGAGGACTAACAAAATGGTAACTGGGGATTTGTCGACATTTTACATTAAGGCGCTTACAGCACCGTTAGTCGTAAATTAAATGTGTTTCGTAAGAGATGCGTGCACGATTAGTACGAGGATGCAAACGCACGTCGACCATGTTTATTAGTAACGTATTACTTAGAAATGTATAAAACTTTAACAATTATTCTAGCTTTTTTATTACTAACAGAACTATATTCATGAAAACTTAGTTTCCGATATGTATGTCATGTATTATATGCTACCCCTAAAAATGTCAGCTAAAGAAAGCCTTAATTAAAAAAGGAACTTTGCTTCTGTGTTTTTGAGATGCTCCGTACTATCTGTTATAATTTTATTATATTTGAGTTTATGACTAAAGTTAACACGTCAAAGAATATCGAGTTTGAAAATCAACTTGGTGTTAATAGAAATCGATTTCCCTTAATGTTCTACAAATAATCGATTTAGCTCGTATCTTCACTTTAAATTATGTTCAGCACTTTAATTGTATTACTGATTCGATGAAGTAATAAGCCGTTTTCGTTCCGAGATCTCAGCGAAAATGTTTATGTTTACAAATGAAAATTAATTGAAATATCAAAGTTTTAATACTATTCAGCTTGACACTTGTGCACCTCGTTATTTTTAAAACGGTCCGGACGGGAGTTTTGGGAAATAATCAGCAGAAATATTTTTGTCGGACTCCTCCACGCCGCTGGGCCAACTAATATCCGCCAAAACCATTTGACTAAAACAATAGCCTTCAATCTTCATTTGATTTTATACCTTTCATCTCGTTTTCGAGGAATATTCCTTGGATATTAAATTTGATTTCTATAATTCAAGAATCTTGTTGATTTAGCTCACCACTCCGCACTGACAATTTAATTTGTAGGTTAGGTTAATCCGTTTAATGGGCTAAAACAAACAGCTTAACTAATTTATGGATGACCCTAGAGACCTGTTGAGCGGCAAGGATGGTTATCGCGTTTTAGGTCTTCACTGCTTCTGTCGTTCCAATATATTTGATTGATAGAATTACGAGTAAACCAAGTTCTCTATATTATGAACTTAAATATATATACTTTTCGTTGAAAATGGCTGTAAATGTTTCGAATCTTTCAGCTTTATATCTTGATGGAAAGATTATCTAGATAGAATAACAACAAATTATTCGTCGTATAGTAAATATGTGAACTCATTTTATCGAAGACAATTTTTGTGGTATTTCGAAGAAAATATTACAAAAGAAAACTGGGAATGCTATCACATTCTATTCTTTGTATTACACATAGCTAAGGGCTTTCGTTTTGTCATCATAAAGAAAACATAGACATCTATTCTGTACGTGCCTAAATAAGCAAAAGGCTGAATAAAGTAAAAACGCACGTGATAGGATCTTAAGTTTCTCCTTACAAAAGCTTTAAAATTAATTTAAAGGTTCAACACAACCTGAGAAGTGCGATTTACGCATTATCCCTTCTAAAGGACTTAGCAAAGTTACTAGAAACATTAAACGTTAAGTAGGTGGATGGGGCGAAATTATGAGGGTTTGTGGTTACAACTTGATTGGGTGGAAGAAAATGGAGGCTGAAATAGGCAGCTTCGCAACCTTTAGGATAAGAAAATAAAAAAAAAATACTTGGATAAACAATAGCATTCAGATATGTCTTAGTAACTTGGTAAGTTTTTATAGGCGCTACAGCCTATAAAAACTGTCAAAATTAAACAATTTGTAGAGACATCATAACAGAAGATATTAAATAAAAAAATCTGTTTTATGCAAATTGAAAAATAATAATAATATATTTTATTTAAATAATAGATACAATAATTTATAATAAATGACTCATTAAGTTACAAACAGTATTCATATGAGATAATATTGATCTCTGTATGCTACAAATTTAATATACAGCCGACTATTGAAGAAAACTTCATGAATTTGAGCCGATCTCCGGTCCACCAAAAGGCACAATTCTTAATAAGCACATTTGACATCCATCAAAGGATGACCTTACTTAGTTCACAGAGCCGTGCTTCACATTTTTGAAGGCATATATTTATAGAGCAACCAAATACTTAAAAAGTTTACCAATTTTGTTTGGTCTGAAGGGAGAAACTTACTAAGAAATATAAAATGTTGTAGCATAACAGGCAAAACTAAAAACTTAGGAACTGGATAAGTATAGCAATTAAAATTTGTGTTCAATGTTTATTACAAGTAGAACTATAATTAAAATAATACCAAGAAATCTTTATTTTGTATATATTGTATACATAAATAGCATTCACATATCTCGTGGCATAAGTTCACGCTAATGTTTGTGTAATCATGAGATTCGATTACCGGGTAAAAATAAATAAATCTTAACTAAACGCAACAGTCATATATGACAATATCATCGAAATAGAACAGTACTTTTTCTGGATGAAGGGGTATCCTATGTCCTTTTTTGTACTACTGAAATCGTGTATGTAAAATATGACGCTGATCGGTTAAGTAGTTAAAGCGTGAAAGCGTAACAAACAAACAACTCACATTCGTATTTATAATACCAGTTAAGATTACAGGTCTACAAAGAGAACGACAAAAATCACGGACTCCATAAATGTCGTTGAATAAATGGGTCCTTACAATATGCCGTGACTAATATCTGTGAATACAGTGAATACGTGAATACAGACAAGTGACAGTATTTCTATAATACAAAGAACACGGCACTCAAGTTTCCGTGTCAGTACCAATATAAACGGTAAGCGACAATTTGTTCTTCTCATAAAATTCCACACACATTGCAGTTAACCCCTATAACATAGAAATAAACACGAAGTTCGTTCACCCCTGAGACTTTGAATCATTATACGTGGGCACATCTGAAGGCTATGGTAGAATTTTCATGCAAGCCTCTACCAACGTTTAAATTTTTATCTCGATCAACAGTGTTCGACCGATTTGTATTTGAATAAAAAATGTTGGAAATCAATTCATGTACTGAAGTCAGGGCTTTGCCGTTCGTCATCGATTGTCGTAACGTGAACAAGGGCTTTAACATCGCGTTGGTAATCTTGACAGGGTTGTCACACATCAGCTTTACGTCAGTCGGCGTGAGATCGACTCGAAATACGCTTTTCCATCCTCAACGTCGCGTCTGTCGTGCGAATTGTAATCCGATCCACATCACATGTGTTTTGTCTTCGAATAATGCCGGTATTACATTCTTAGCTCACGTGGTTTTTCTATACAGGTTTAGAAACCGGTCGCTTAGTAAGTTTTGCAGTGCGGAGCTATAAAGAGGGTTGAACTTAAACGGTTTTGTGGATTATTTCGTAAGTACGTTATGCAATCGTTTGCCATAATGAGCTGTTTTGATATCTAATGAGGTTTTACGTGATAATCGGATGTAGATTAAGAGCGGTATAACCGTTCCGTGGGTATACTATACAAATTATTTAATATTAGATAATGAAAAACAAAGCTTTTACAATTGAGCTTTGCTATAATTGGTTGCATAATAGTACTAATACTGATATTGATTGAATACACCGGTAAACACCAGTGTTTTCAATTAATATCAGTATCAGTAGCTGAATTATTTTGAAAAAATAATAATTTAATTGTATTATCGAAATTTGATTACATTTCTGTTTCGTTTTATTTTATGACTAGCTTCTGCCCGCGACTTCGTCCGCGTGGAATAGTTATTTTGGGCTTACGCTAACTTTAACCCACGATTTCGTTTACGTAGAAGGTGAAAATATTTTTAAATAATACGTACGTTAGGGAGCTATTTTAGGTACCTACATCACGCTTTTATCAGTAACAGTGGAACTTTAAAACGTTAGGTAAAATTACTGGGTCTTATAATCTTATGTCATGTAGATTGTAGGTTATTCTCAAAAAAATCAAAACTAATATTATTTTAAAGTACTTCTGCGTACACTATATTTTTAATTCTGTTTTCTTCCAGCAGAAGTAGATATTGATTTTCACCAGAACCAGATCTCGATAGGGCACATATAGTTGCCCGTGCGAAAAACACTCTTGGCATAAATCTATTCCTACGTGCTTAAATGTTTGCCCCTGGGCCTTATTAATTGTTACCGCAAAAGATACCTTTACCCCTCATGACTGCCCGCCGGGATGCTTCAAATCGGCTAGATCTCTTGGCGCTGCGTAGACATGTGGCCTCGCTATGCATCTTCTATCGCTTTTACTATGAGGAGTGCTCCGAGGAATTGTTCGGACGGATCCCTGCCGCCTCTTTTCGCCATCCTCCTACGTGACAGCATTTTCATCCCCATCATTTAGATGGTTGGCAGTCCACAACTGTGCATTTTTCCAGAAATTTTCTCCCTCGCACAACAAAACTGTGGAATGTGATGTCGCCTGCGGTATTTCCGGACCAATACGACCTACAAACCTTCAAGAAAAGAGCGTACTCCTTTTTAAAATGCCGGCAACGTATTTGTAACTCCTCTGGTGTTGCGGGTGTCCATGAGCGGCGGTAATCGCTTGTCATCAGGCGATCCGCATGCTCGTTTGCCTCCTATCCTATAAAAAAAAACACTCATTCCCACTTCATAGCCTTTATTAAATGGAATCTAAAAACATAGCTGGAAACATGTAGATACATGTTGCCAGCTATGTTTTAGTCATTATACACCTCTGCCTTCCCCTTTGTCGGTAAAGGCGTGAGGTAATCTATCACTATGAAATCAGTAATTTACGAGTGCCCATTCTGTCTGTCAAAAATGGTTTGCGTGTTAACTTAACCTGTCATAATATCAGTAGTAATAAATAAAATACCGAAAGCGAATTAAAGTAACACAGTTATACCCTAATACTCATTGTGGCTTGTCAATCAGTTATTACATACAGAATAATTGGTACGTGTTTCAAGGTACCTAAGGTAAAGGTGTTTGGGACATCACGCAATGTGTTTGAATAATAAAAGAGTACGCATTACCTTTATAAATATAAGCCCTGAAAGTTTATTAACGGCTACTAAGTTCATAGAAATATTCAGGCATATTATTTGCTATTTGTATAGTAAAGAGTATCTTTACGCAGTTAAAAGTTGTCATATCTTATTTATTACTTACCTGTCTTAAATTAAACAATATAAAAGATGAAAGCTTTTCGCAATACATCACTAAAAATGTCATCTAAAACGGATCAGCCATTGAATAGATAAACGTACAAAAAAGGCACTGACAAACAGTAAAAATCTTGTTATAATTACTTACTTACAAGCTTTTACCTGTGACTTCACTCCCGTTTTCTAAGAATATAGGTATATAGCCTATGTCCCTCTAGGACAATGTACCTTTAGAATAGCGTAAGAATTTTAAAAATTGGTGTATGAAACTGACAATTACCCTCTGTATACACACAAACTCACAAAATTCACACTATATTTTTATAATATTAGCAAACATTTGGTTGCTATACAGGTACGATATCTCTTTAAAATATGTATGTACTTCAGTATACTATTGTTTTACACTTTGGATAAATTGGGTATGAATAAAAGAGAACGCGAATTGATTGCTTTTAAAATTTTCATCGAAACACAGTACATTAAAACCATTTTCATATTTTGAGGCGACAGATATGGATACTCACGTGTACTCTATATACCCCTGAAGGGGTAAGCAGACTTTTACCTACAAATTAAGTAATTTTAAAATTAAAATAACTGAGTTTGTAGAGCTACTAAATATTGTCTTACAGAAACCCAACGACAATTTACCTGACTCGAGAATCGAACCCAGTAGCGCAAACTTATACGTGCAAGCATCGCATCAAACAATATTATAAATGTGAGTTTATTTGTTACGCTTTCACGTCTTAACTACTCAACCGATCATCATAAAATTTCGCATACACGCTGACAGGGATATAGAAAAGGACATAAGACTCCTTTCATCCGTCAAAAGTAATATTCCCGAGCAAGCGAAGCCGCGGACAAAACTAGTTCGTTTATAAAACGCACTAACTGCGGTCATTGAGAATAATACAATATGATTATTTCGCTCAATCATTCTATTTTGTGGGAGAAACGATCATTGAAAGCGAACCGTAATAGTTGAAAAAACGTTTCCAGATAGAAAAGATGAATCCAGCTGCCGTATCGAGCAGTACGATTGTAGAAAGGTAAACATAGCCGAGTCAAACGGCACTTCAAAGCACTGCTACGAAAGAGGAATTCGCTAACTAATTGTATCAGGTGCATTCACAATCGCGTGGTAGAAGTAAATGAAACAAGGTAAAAGTCAATTATAGGTATAAAGTGTATAAAGCCTAGAATAAAACGATCATGTAATACCTTAGGAACTAGGTTACACGTTGCCGAATACTTAGGTCGAAATTATTCGGCTAAGCGTTAAGAGTAATGTGGCACAAATAGCTTAGTACCTACAAGTTTGGGACCTAACGATCCAAAATGGAACTCGCCGTCATATCGGTTATCGATTATGTAAAATGGTTCCATATTCATTGAAGATATGATGACTGAAGGATGCCACAATTAGGCTCCCTAATGTTCCGTGGTGCTTGTTCTTTCTGGAATATTGGTATTTGTAAATAGTCGATCTTGTGTCTCCTGCTCTGCTAGGAGAGCAAGTGGAATATTTTCTTATTTCTTCTATATACTTCTAAATTTTCTCAGAGATATGTGATGTCTGCCAATTCGCACTGGGCCAGCGTAGTAGACTGTGAACTAATACTACTCTGAATACTGAGAAGAGGCGCATTCCAAGTAGTAGGACTGTTTTTATACAGGACTATTATATTATTATACTTTTGAATAAATTCAGTGCGGGTTCCAAGACTGTTTAACTTTTTCTAAAACTAGGAATTTTAGTCACCACTGCTAAACCGGGATGTTTGTTAGTGTGGAATATAAAATGCCCGGATGCTTAAGTAATAAATGCGAGTACTAGTAATTTCAAGATATTGTATATTATTTGTTGGATTATAAAATATTGGATATTACAAGGCCATATAATTACGTGTCTCTATAATATTATTAAGTTATTATTGTTATTATCTTTAGTTTTTTATAGTCAGTAGTATATGGCATAATGGCTGTAACACCTTGTTAATCTGAGTTGTAAAATGCTGAAATTATATTTAACTGGCGATTTAAAAGAGTGGCCGTGAGTTTCTTGCAGGTTTCTTCTCATAGGCTCTACCCTTTGCCTGAACCTAGCAACTAACCTAAATGTAGCTTCAGTAACTTAGTAAACTCACTAACCTATATACTTTGACGTTCATAAGTGTTACTTTGTGACCTAAATGAATAAATGATTTTTGACTTTGACTTTGACTTTGACTTTGTCTTAATTTAATCACTTACAAAGTACAACAGTAAGCGAGAAATTTCATTAAAATTTAACGGTCATCATGGCCATTTGACACATGTGTTAGGCACAGCCCCAGGGACCCAAGTCTGCTATTACAATAGTGTCAGAATGGTTTATCATTGATTTCATAATTGTTGATTTTGACAAGTTTGGTTATCTACTAATATAATGGCGTCATTATGACTTGCCGATGGTCAACCACTGACCCTCCATTGAAAAAATGGGATAGAATGGTAATCTCCTACATAATGACAAATGAATGACTGACGTATGCGGTAATCTGCTATTTTTACAGTTCCTTTGATCAAATTGCTTTTAACACTAATAAATAATATGTAAAAATATATATAAACGAAATCTGGCATAAATAAATGTTCAAATTTAGTAGTAGTTTTTCAAAAATCACTTCAACTGACGGGTTTTATAATAATGGCAAAACAACGTGTCATACTACCACAATCCTATTACGAGACCATTGACCGACCAATGATCGACCATTATGAATTTAGCAGATTACGAACTTTTAGCAAAATAACAATGGCATTGCAGTTACGTCGTGTCGGAATGACGAATTTATAAAACTTGCAGACTTGGGCCCCAGGTCGCAGACACATGTGACTTGTCACAGAACGCGATCGCGTTAACTTTAGACAGTATTTTAGCTGATCTTTTAAGGATTTTTTGCGGGTATAGTGTAACTAAAAAGCTGGCTTTTCCTTAAAATATTAATGATTTGAAAAGCCTAAGGAAAAACCGTAAATACACAAATAGATCTGTTAAAATAGCAAAAATTTTCTATATAAATATCAGCTATGCTAAAACGCTGTAAGTCTGGCGGCTCAGAGATCATTATACAGTATGAACGCGCTTTTAGATAGCGACATTATACCTAAACTTCAAATTATGAGCGTTTATAATTTGTTAATTAATTAAAGTATTTGATTTAGTAACATTAATTTGGCGGTTTCTTCAACAAGAAATTAATAATAGAAAGTTATTTCAGGTCTATTCTTAATAGAGCCGAACCGTGGTAAAGATACAAGGCGATATTATTTACAAATAATTATTTAATTTTATCCTATGTAGGAAATAAATTATTTTGAGTTACGTTTCGTTTACGTTATAATTGATTATTTAGTGAACTCAACCGCGTATAAATAACTAATTGGCCTGAAGTAATATTACATTTTGCCGAATTACTGTTTGTATAAAACACAACCTACCTTTGTGTTACCAACGCCGATATTGCGTAAACACGTAACAAAGAGCCTCAATTGTCGGCAAAGTTTGATTGGAATTTTCTATCACGTTATTTTCTATTACAAATAGGAGCCTCGAAATAAATGGAAGAATTTGTTGCCGAGTATACGATGAGCAGGAATATATATATTAACTGGTAATGCTGTAGAAAAGCCTATTACTTTGAATAAGGTAGTTGACTATGTTTAATTTTGTACATTATTTTACAAACAATAAAAATATAAAGTTATTCAATAAAAAATACGAGCAACAGTCAAAAATTTTGAGACGCAAATACAGGTATGCGCTATGTTTAAGGCCCTCAAAAACCTATGCAACGCTCTTATACATGGCATCGAAAATATATAAAAAGCTGCCAAATCATATTAAAAGCGCCGACTTAGTGACATTTAAGAAAGAACTACATAATCTTTTAGTGAACAAATGTTATTATACTATTGACGAATTCCTTCTTGACATTTTATAACAAATAATTTTCTAAGCGTTTTTATATATTGTTTTAATTTTTTATTTATTTGCAAATATTTTAATTATTAAATTGTATCCTTCACTGTGAATAAATAGCAATAAGCATTATAATGACGTCCTATTTTACCTTGTAAAAATGTTAACATTATAAATTGACGAAAAATGTGTAAGCCCACCGGGTAGATTTTTGAGCTCACTAATAAATTGTAACACCTTATTGTATCACCAAAAATCACACGAATAAATGATTTGATTTGATTTATTTAAAGAGCAAATAGCAAAATAAATCTTTTGTGAAAACAGTATCAAAGTTGGTTGCTAAATGAGGCATTATATTTTAAATTTAGAAATAAAAAGTGGGCTCTGATGGAAATATCTCATTATCTCCCTCGGACAGCTACGTTAAGATATCGTTACGTCAGAGTATGTATTGTGCATCTTTTGCTGTAATTTGACATTTACCCCTACTACCAAATTAAAAGGCTTGTATCTTATTTATTGTTAAGTAGGTTGATAAAAAAAAAAATTCATTTTATTGTTTGGGTAACTATTTAACTTAAATTATACAACAATAATAATTATTGTGCGTAAACTACCCTATTATAGAATAAATGTTCCGAGTCTAGGTGTTCTTTGTGTCCGTTATTTTAATGTTTTCTGAAGTACCCCGCGATACAAGAATTGGTCCTAGTGCGGTAATTGTCCTTTTTTAATAAGTAGATATAAACTAAATTTTGCAAATGTTTATCGAGTTTTGTCACTGACTGTACATACTTATACAGCCAATATTTGTGTAATGCATAGAACGCTGTATATATACACTCCTGAAAAGGCACGTGTATGTATACGTACATACATATATAAAACATATTATGTTAATTTTATTCCTTCTTTGTTTTTCTTGCTTTCGTTGTACATAAACGACTTGGCCACTTTTATTTTCCTTTCCCCCTCTCTATCATGAGGAATACTGGAAGCTTAACTCAACACTGACTGTCTTGAGTTAAGCTTGCCTTTAAACGTTATATTTTCTTCGTGTTAGTTGATTATATTGTATACTAACATTTGTCCGCGACTACACTCGCTCGGAAACTATACTTGGTATACTGGATGAAAGGAACTCTATGTTTTTTCTGTACCCCTGACAACGTCTATAAAATTGCATGATGATCGATCAAGAAGTTATGGCGTGAAAGCGTCACAAACAAACACTCACATTTATAATGTTACCAGATTTTGCCAACGGCTTCGCTCGCGTACATGTTACGTTAGGTTAGGTTATGTACTTTTTTCTGGATAAAAGCTACCCTATATCCTTTTCTGTTTTTGTTTTGTTTGTTGTTCCCTGATAATTTGTATGTGAAGTTTCATGATGACGATGACACAACACACTACATTCGCATTTATATTATTAGTTAGGATTATTTTCATAATGAAGAGCATACTTTTGCCTAACAGTTACAACCTCCTACTATACCAAAATATGTCGGTAACTTCAAGCGAAATTAGTAATGTCAGTAAGACATGGGTCGTGTGGTGCCCCACACGCCTTTTGCATTTACGAACCGCCACCTCATCATTTCCTGAGGGAGACTGTAATCAGAGCCAGTGGTCTGTAGTAAGAGGCGGCCAGTAATCGTTTAAGGAAGCCCTTTTATTCGCATGATAAACAATGGTAGCCATTATGTCCTTACAAACTAACGTAATCTTTATCTTTTGTAATAAAATTCTATGTGCATTTGCTTATTTTTATACGAACGCAATGATGTTACAGTTAAATATTAGTGTGTCGCAAAAATATATGCTTATTTCTTTTTTTATTCTTTTCTAGCTATCGCTTGAGAACTTTACTTTTCAATTCAATTCAATTTATTTATTTGTGGAACAAAGGTGTATATAGATGTCAAATTAACAATATTGATTCTCTTTACTCTATCTACTAGGCATGCTAATATCGTAAGTATATTTACAGTATCAAAAAAAAAATATATAAATGTTAAAATAGACCATGCATTGACATTATTATTTAAATATTTAACAAAACATGACAGAAATGAAAATTGTTTCTATAAGTCAAAATGTCACAATGTAAAATAAAATACATAATTAGATAATACAAAATAGATAAAGGCAAAAAAATAATAATTTATAAATGTAATTTAATGTCAAGTGCACTATTAATATATATGAATAGATTAATTGGCAAAAAACGTCCTATATGGTATCATTACCATTCTCATCAAGATATTCTCTTAATGAGTAGTAACATTTAAATTCTATCAGATCTTGAAGGCGCTTTTTAAAAATGTGTTGACTTTCCGCATTTTTTATGGTTTTAGGTAACTTATTATACTTTCTCTGGATGAAAGGTACCTTGTGTCGTTTTTGTACCCTGACAATATTTATGCGAAATTTTATGATAAACGCTCTAGTAGTTAAGGCGTGAAAGTGTAACAAACGAACAAACAAATTCGCAATTATAATATGAGTTAAATATTTTGACATATTGGATTATCATTATAAACGAAGAAATGTCAAGCGATGAAGCAGGTTTAAAACTAGCGAGCTCTAGAGATTGTGCCTAAACAAGCAGCTGTTGTAAATATCCTGAAGCTACGATAATCGCGTTACATCAACGGTCAGCAAGATATAAACAGACTATATGAAATGTACCATATTAGTAAATGATGAACGCCGCGTTTTTTTTTTTATTTTTTTTTTATTTTGCTCGTCAAAATGACCACACTCCACCTGATGGTAAGCAGTCGTGTGGTCTAAGAGCAGTGGCCTCCACATCGCCCCCACAGTAGCCGAGGCGATGTTGAGGTCTCTACTTTGACGGCCTGAGAAGATGCTTTTTCACGCCCCGCTTAAAGAACCCAGGATTGAAGGAAGAAGGAAACACGTGCCTTGGCAGAGAATTCCATGCCTTGGTCGTTCGGCAGAGATATGAGGACCCAAACTTTTTGGTACGCGCTCTAATCGACTCTACCGTGTAAGGATGGCATCTGAGCCCAGCACGCGTTGTTCTGGATAGGAAAGGGGAGGGCGGGATAAGGTGGAATAACTCTTCAGAGCACTCCCCGTGGTATATTCTGTAGAAACATGCCAATGAGGCAATGTCTCTACGGAGTTGCAGAGGTTCCAGTGAACTCGTGACCTCTGGATCTCCGATGATACGGACAGCCCGCCGCTGTAACCGGTCGAGAGCGTCCAGCAAGTACTGCGCGGAGCCATCCCAAAGATGAGAACAGTACTCCACGCAAGGGCGCACTTGTGCCTTATACAATAGGCACAGTTGCCCAGGCGTGAAGAACCGCCTCACCCTGTTCAGAACTCCGAGTTTTCGCGAAGCTTGCTTAATGACGCTCTCGATATAGGTTTTCTGATTAAGGGAGCGGCAAAGATCCATACCTAAGATGGAGAGACTGTCACGTATCACCAGTGGAGTGTTCTTCAGAGAAGGGAGGGGAAGGAACGGAGACTTTTTTGTAGAGAACGCGCATGCCTGGGTCTTCTTGGCGTTGAACTCGACCAAGTTCTTGGCACCCCATTCATAGATGCGGTCCAAGGTCCGGTCAAGTTCAACGACAAGATTCTGCCTTTTCCCCTCAACCTCAGCCTGTTTGGCCCCAGGATGTCCGAGATATCGCCCATGCACGGTACTGTCGTCCGCATAACAATGTATGTTGCCGAGATTCAACATATCATTGATATGCAGAAGAAAGAGCGTAGGGGATAAGACAGAACCCTGAGGCACTCCTGCATTGACCTGCATAAATTTGGAAGCGCGACCGTCGCAAAGGATCCGAATACGACGCTTCTGCAGGAAACTTGCAATCCAGGTGCACAGTTGAGGGGGCAAGCCATAGGCCGGAAGCTTGGAAAGAAGAGACCGGTGCCAGACTCTGTCGAAAGCTTTGGCTATGTCAAGGCTGATAGCCAAAGACTCGCCGTGCTTGTCCATAGTCTCACCCCAGAGGTGCGTGACGAACGCTAGAAGATCACCCGTTGATCGTTTTGACCGAAAGCCGTATTGGCGATCATTGATCAACGATTGATCCTCCAGGTAGCGGACAATTTGGGTGTTTATAATCCACTCGAACACCTTGGAAAGTACCGAGGTGATAGCTATGGGTCGATAGTTGCTTGGCTCGGAACGGTCCCCCTTTTTGGGAATCGGTTGAACGTTCGCTTCCTTCCAAGCCTCAGGCACAATGACTGCGACGTAAGACGTCCGGTATAGGCGCGTAAGTGTGGGAGACAACTCCGCTGCACATTTTTTAAGAACCACAGCTGGGATGCCGTCAGGTCCACTGGTTTTCCGAACATCGAGAGACTGCAGTATTGCACGAACGGTTTGTTGCCTGATACATATATCAGGCATGGTGTAGCCGCAGTTGGCAATGTTAGGCGGCTGCGAACCGCAGTCATTGATTCGGGAGTTGGCCGCAAAGAGATTTGCAAGCAGATCTGCTTTCTCCTGCGGCCGATGAGCCAGTGATCCATTCGGATACCTCAGAGGGGGCAGCATGGTCTGGCAGAAGTTGGACTGCACGGCTTTGGCCAGGCGTCAATAGCTACGACTGCCCGTAGGATGCGCCATTAGTTCCTGGCCGAACCGTGCGACGCGCTGGGCATCCGCTCTTAAGTATGCCCTCTTGCAGACCTTTGTGGCTTGGTTGAACGCTGCCTTCAGGTGATCCACGTTAGGGTCGTGGAGAGTGCGAGCCCTGGTCCAAGCGCGATACGCCGTCTGTTTGCGTTCAACAGCATCGGCGCATTCACGCCCGAACCAGGGCCTTTTCCTGCCGCCGCTCGTGACATCACTGTATGGAATATAATATTCCATACCCAGGATGATTTCACCAGCGACAGCAGTAGCGCTCTCTGATGGATCCCTGTTCTCAAAGCAGCGTTGAGCCCAAGGGATGGATGCGAAGTATTCCCACATTCCATCCCAGTCTGCCGACGAGTAGTGCCATAGTCGTCGTCTTGCCTCCTCGGGTCGTGGGGGCGTAACAACAACAGCTGTGGCACAAATCAGACAGTGGTCTGAGGTGCCCAAAGGAGCACGAATCGACACACTGTACCGGTTCGGGTTACTCGTCAGCAGCAGATCGAGCAGAGAGGGCGCCTGACCTGCAATATCTGGTATCCGGGTGGGCTGGAGTACCAGTTGAGACAGGTCATGCGTGAGAGCGAACGCATGGGCAGTTCGTCCCGCGTGGTCTGTTTTGGGAGAACCCAACCAGGTCTCATGGTGGGCATTGAAATCTCCCAAGAACACCAACTCAGCGTTCGGAAACCGCTCCTGCGCGTCGTCTGCCGCCTGACTCAGGTAATTGAAGAGTCGAGTTGTCTCAGCGTCTCCTGAATGGGATCGGTAGAGGCACATGTAGATTTGGGCTGAAAGAGCCATGATCTACGTGTACCCAAAGGACAGAGAAGGAAGGGTCCTCTAGGCATTGTAGACGGCGACAGCAAATATCCGCCCTAACAAACAAGCATACCCCGGCTTTCGCGAGGAAACACTCCTCTAGCACGTAGCCGGGATATTGCAGGTAGTTCGTGTCTGCAGGACGGCGTATTTGTGTCTCCGTTAGAAAAAGCATTGCCGGCCGAGCCGTCTCCAGGTGGTGATGGACGGCATTAAGGTTAGCGTGGAGTCCTCTGATGTTAATAAACTCCACGACACAGGAAGCAGCAGTGGGGTTACGGCGATTGGCTGCTGTTGAACGACAATGCTTTGTTCGTACTGCCATAGAGTGAAAGGAAGGGGAAGCGTGAAAAAAAAAGAGGCGGCTATTCTCGCAGCAAAGTGGGGCAAGGCGCAGAGCAAGTTTTGTCATATAACTGTATGGTATGGCGATAGCCGATCCGACGGACGGAAGGACCCCCGTACCGTCCCGAAAGTGGTCGCCGGGACCCACCCTCCGGTCACCATCCGGCACGACGAGCCACCTCGAGATTATGCGCGGCATGATAAGGCAGCCAACCTAGTTGGTTAGACTCGGTTGGGCCTCTGGACTATACCGCGGGCGGCCAGCAGAGCACCGTTTCTACGGCTCTCCCTGGCCGCCGGGTCGACTCGCGCCACCCACACAATGACTCTACGGATACTATGCAGGTCCCTCATAAGCTGCGAGAATCGTCACCTCATGCTTAGGCCTCCGGCGCTCTCATTCACCGAACGAAACACAGCAGTGAAACACTGTTGTTTTACGTCGATTTTCTGTGAGAGGGTAGTACTTCCCCGGTCGAACCGGCCCATTCCTGCTGTAACCAGCTTAGCTCTACTACCTATAAAAATTGTACCTATAAATGATTTAGAGCATTTTGTATAATATGTAAATTATAAAATAGGAAAAGTCAAACTATGATGCAGGGTTACGTCTTCATACTAAATCGGTTACTTTTCATTGCGTTTTTGCCCTTTATTTTTGCCCGTATAGGGCTGGAACCCACATCGCTCGGCGCGGCGGCAATAGCTATTGTAAAACAGTAACTGCCAGCCAATCTATACTAATATTATAAAGCTGAAGAGTTTGTTTGTTTGTTTGTTTGTTTGTTTACTTGAACGCGCTAATCTCAGGAACTACTTGCCCGATTTGCAAAATTCTTTCAGTGTTAGATAGCCCATTTATCGAGGAAGGCTATAGGCTATATATCATCACGCTAAGATCAATAGGAGCGGAGCACCAATGAAGAATGTTTCAAAATCGGAGAGTATTTTTTCCTTTTGAGAGCTTCCGCTGCGTGCGCTGCGTAAACAGTTAAAGTTTCGCAAAAATCATGTATGACAGAATTATTCCCCTTTAAAAGTTCTAAAAAAAAGTCGGGGACAGCATATGTCTATCTTTTAAGGTTGGCTCACTATAACCATTTTTATGCTAACGAAATTTGTTCTAAAATAATGCATTACTTGCGAAGGTATTTTTATAAACATGATATTAATCCTTATCCAAATAAATACGTTATTCATCACAAGTATTTAATTTAAAACAAAATTGCCCTTTACATCATTCGATTTCAATGAATATCTTAGGAGATATAGCAGTTTTAAAATAACATCGCAGCAAAATAATTACCCATTACAGACATAGTACAAACGATGTTTCTCCTGGTTTATTCTGCGTGATTACTACTGGTTCGATTTGAAAAATTCTTTTAGTGTTAGATAGCCTATTTATCGAGGAAGGCTATAGGCTATATAACATCACGCTACGACCCACGGGGGCGGCGCAGTAACGATAAACGCGGGTGAAACCGCGGGAACATCTAGTATGATATAAATCTCTGGACGGCTATTTTAAGACGTCTTTTAATACTATATTGAAAAATAGGGACTGTTAATGTAAGACGGTCATCTATACCGCGCAAATACAAGGCAACACATCATAAGGTAACCACAACCTAAATCTGAAATCAGCTCATAATTTCAGGTTTGGATCGCATTTCACGTTAAACTATATTTAAGTCCGGATTAGGCGCGAGCCTACGTTTTAATAAACGTCTAGTACAACCCGAAAGTTATGTTAAATTGAAACGGGGCTTTGTGTGCTGACGTTTAAACCGCTTTACCCACGTCTACGATAGCACAAAGTTTATACAAATTGTAGTTAATGACTAAGCCGATCGGACGGCTTGTGTGAGAGGCAATTTATCACAATGCATGAACGCCTACCATCGCTGAGCTGGCGGAATTCCTATAAATGTTACCGCTTCGTGTTATGTATCACAGGCTGTCTTGACGCGTCTAGTAATAACACGTTAAGACAGCCTGTACGTAATTATTATAATCGACTAATTGTAAGCTTTTAAGTTTGTCACGAGATAGGGCATTAAAAGCATCTAACAACGTCAGTCCATGCGGATGGAGACGTCTCCATCGTACGTGACCATGTGGACAAAACTTAGTTAAATGATAATTATAGTATAGCGGCTCTTGTAAATGTCACAGGTTACATGCGCACGATTTGCGCCCGGGCGCTGCACGGGTTGTACACATGGTGTAAACGACTGAAAAGAGCCATCATACAAGTACCACAAGGCATTAGACAAGTGACTGAAAGTAAACTGCCTTTAGTTGACTGCACGGATGATTATTAAGAGGTCATGTTGTATTGTCAAATTATAATTATGTAAGTTTTCGACTGTACGGAACGCCTAGTGGCTTAAGTGGTTGCCTAGTGGTCACGCCGAGTGTTGTGGGTTCGATCGCCGCTCGGAACATAAATCGTGTGATCCACAAATAGTTGATCCGAGTCGGAGTGTTCTTTGTGTCCGTTGTTTGAATGTTTGTTAAGTCCCCGCTACACAGTAAATATTTATAGTGCGGGAGTTTTCTTTTTAAAATAACTAATTTATTCTCAGAATATACTAAAAAAATGTGGTAGAGGAATACTATTATTGGGAGAACTGACTCTAATGTGGCAATTATCTGGCTTTCTTATTTAAACCGCCTACTAGCTTAATGAAGGCGCATATCTCTTAAATATAATGGTACATGCGCAAGCTACATTCACAGACAAGTTTGCTATTAACTAAATAATGTCGTGATAATAAGTATATGTAAATTTTCGCATGCCTGACAAGTGCGAGATGTGCAAACAGTCTTAATATTATTATTAACCACCACTAATGTAAAAACCATATCCCTTGCAAAAAAAATTTATCATTTTAATTTCATTTTCATAATCTGACTGACATATTGCGGTATTATAAGTCATGTATTATTGACAGGTTCGTTGCTTACAGCCTCATAGCGAGACACTTGCATTAAAGTTGCCGTAGTCGTGCGCTGGGCCTTCGATAAATCATTATGGCGATTTGTCCATCCTTTACGCGGGTAACTACGAACGGTAAAAGTAAATGGTTTAAGTTGTCATATGTTATTGGTTTAAACCCAAAAATTTGCATGCTCAACAAATAGTTACGAGTCTGGGTATTCTCGAGTCGGATATTTAAATATTTGTAAAGTCCCTTGCGATACCGAAATTATAGGTACCTGGAGCGGCAATTGATTTATGAAATATAAGTAACTTAAATTCTATATTGTAGATAAAATTAGCTCACAGCCTATTATACTGGTGGTGAGACAATTATAAGACCTCAATGTAATATAGAAAACGTGGGCGTACTACCCCCGCATTACTCCAATTTTTTGACGTAAGAAATAATAATGAAGGGATACGCCTACGGCAATACCCTAGAAACGATTGGTTAAAATGAAAATTATACATTCACTAGTTTTTGCCCGCGGCTTCGCCCGCGTAAATGTAGGTTAGGTTAGGTTAGCAACAGTACTTTTTTTCTGGATGAAAGGTACACTATGTCCTATTCTGTACCTCCGACAACGTGTAAGCAAAATTTCCTGTTGATCGGTTGAGTAGTTAAGGCGTCAAAGATTAACAAACAAACAAACTCACATTTGCATTTATAATATTAAGTAAGGATTACATCTATATTACATGTATTTCTAGATTAGAATAAGCGTGCGTGCAAAAATAATCTTTGTTCTCATGCAATAGACTAGATTATAGGATTAACATATTTGAGGCAAAACAGTGCGCCAAGATGCTACAGAGAAATGTCCCTAGATGAAAAGAGATGCTGACGACCTGGGTACAATATATTCATAATATATGTCCGAATTGACACCTTTTAATTTCAATATTTTTCGACTGATGATTCGGACAACAATAAAAATCTTCCAACGATATCTTAACTCCACCCAGCTTATAGTTGTAAGAAAATAATTACTGGATTTTAACGAAAGCAGCCGTTTTTAGTAAATAATATTTCAAACTCAACTGTACTAAACAGCTTCAATAATTTGATGGTGTCCAAATTGGAAACGAAAAAATATTAAAAATAAATTGTGTCAATGCCTACCCTGTATCCGAATATATCATTGTGTCTGAGTCGTCAGCAACTCAATGAAAACATTTTCTCCGACCTAAAAAATATCCATTAAACTAGTTTCAACGTACAATAGATATATTTTAGGCCTAAGAAATTAAACCACCGTGTTTACGAAGTTCGGCGTCTTTGGATTCCACTTTAATATACAAATGGAGGGCTTTGTCCCAATACACGATAGTGTGCATGAGTGACAGCAGAATGGAGCCCGCGATGACGCTGCACTTTAGTAATGATGTAGTACTGGCAGAATGGGAGTACTCTTCTGTTGTACGCAAGTAATAATACGGACGATGATAAGTTATATTTATGCCAGCTATTATTAGAATATTTTTTTTTGCGTTCTATATTTAAATCAAACGGTTTTTTTATAAAGTCATCTATGAATCTTTTTGTTTATTTTAGGGTGACACTACTAATTTTATAGTGATATTTGATGTTAGGCATAGTCACTTAAAATTAGTAGTTTATAATAATACTAGCTTTTGCCCGCGGCTTCGCTCGCGTTAATTTAGAATTTGACAATCAATTCGGGTTGTACTTTGCTTGTAATAATATAATTCAATCATGATTCGAAAGACACGTGGCGCCATCTATTATCATAAGAATGTTATTGTTGTTTTCCTCGGGAACAGTAATTTTTTTCGGGATGAAAGGTAGCCTATGTCCGTTTCTGTACACCTGACAACGTATATGCAAAATTTCAGGATGATCGGTCCAGTGGTTTAGGCGTGAAAAGGTAACAAACAAACAAACAAACTCATTTTCGCTTTTATAATATTATAGTTAGGATTAGGATAATAATAACAAATTAGCAAGCTTATGAATATCTTCAATGAAAGAGTATAGTTAAGTAAATAAAAAGCTGTCACGGGACGCCTGGCAGATGTGAAACATCGAAATTATTTTGTACAAGTAATATGCATAAAAGAACAGATTACGACAGGAACTAAAATGGCAAAATATAAAATACTATCATACAGCGTGGCGACGCGTCGCCACGGCGTGCGTCGCCACGCCAGCAATCGGTTTTACGTGCGGCTATAGATGTTTCACATCAATAAATTTAATAATGTTTAGTTGTAATAATTATAATGTTTATTGTTCATAAAAATACATAGCTGAACATAGACGCGTGATTATTCAGCAGTAGCTTGACTTAAGGTTTAGGGTTACAGCAAGTCGGTATTTTTTATAGTGTAACGCTCCTGAGAGAGAAAATATCAGTATCTTATTCATAAAAAAATTACCGGAAATCTGTTGCAAGATATCACAAACTGCAAAACATATCAAATACCTTGGTGCTACTATTTGGCTAGCATATTCTACATTATTTACGTCAAGTAAATAATGTCGAATGTAAAACTATATACAGCGACGATACTAATATAATAAATATTTTACAAATAGTTATGATTTTAACCGTAAATATTCAAGTATACAACTATGAGAATCATTCAGAATACTAAGGTTTGACACGTAGCTGGGATTTCCTTGATATAGCCTGTATAATGTCAATCGTGCGTCACCATTCATCACTACTCCGTTAACGTCACATATGATAAATTGCATAGTCAAATTACGAGATACTTCAAATAATTGTAGGTTAAAGATAAATGTACTTTATTTTAATTATCTTTTTGAATAAATACATCTATAACAATATTATAAAGAGGAAAGATTTAATTCTTTGTTCGTTCGTTTGTAACGAAACCCAAAAACAACTCAACTGATTTAAAAATAATTTATACCATTTGATAGCTATATTATCACCAAGTAACAAAGGTTATGTTTTATTTTAAAAAAGTACTTTTACTAACATAGCCTAATCTAAGTTACTTTTAGGCGAGCAAAGCCGCGTGCAAAGCTAGTATCATATAAAGTTGAAGAGTTTGTATGTTTACGTGATAATCTTAGTAACTATTAATCGATCTCCTATTTGCAGCCAATATATATAATACTAGCTGTGCCCGCGGTCTCACCCGCGTCAGTGGTATTTGGGTTACTGCACCCCTCCCGTGAGCCGTAGCGTGATGTTATATAGCCTATGTCCTTCCCAGGGTCTCAGGTTATCTCCATTCTAAATTACATCTAAATCGGTTCACCGGATTGACCGTGAAAAGGTAACAGACAGACAGACCGACAGACAGACAGAGTTACTTTCGTATTAATTATAATATTAGTAAGGATAACATCACGCGTCGACCATAAAAGGCATAAAAACCGAGTTAAATTCGGAGCGGCCAGAAAAATACTGTTACGCATATCATAATCCGTGTCGAAAATAAAATTATAGAAGAAAAATTGCGCTATCTAGTGTAATATAATAATGATAACATAATTATATAGACTAACGATTTATCTCCTAAGACTGATTTCATTGATGATTTGTTAGCAACATTTTTTAGATTTGGAATTGAAGGATTCCATTAACACAATACAAATCATACCGCCGTTTTATTTCCCTTAGCAGTAAAGCTTTCATGGCGCACGTGATTTTGAAACTCGCAAGTAATCGTGCTAATGACAGATTGGTTCGCCATTGGATCGCTGAAATAATTTCATGAATCACCCCTTTAGGGTATGGGAAGGAAACCCCAATATTACAATTTATAACTGTAAAATATTTCGGTTTTTATTCTTACCCGAAACAGCACCGACTGCATAAAATTTACGACTCACGAACTTTTTATACACAAAATACGTTGATGTATAATAAAAAGTATGTACTGATATACTGAAGGCTTTTAAGGCGTGTTGTAAATTTGCGGATCGGGTGCCGTGCCAGGTGGTGAAATCGCGTGCGGCAGAACTACCATAAACTGCAAATACGCCACCACTAAGGCAATCCAACAACATTTTAGGTATATTTTCTCGGGCTTAGTGTGAAGGAATATGTCAGTTAGATAAACATACTTATTAGAATATGCCTTGAAGTCTTTGTACTGAAATACTAGAAACTTTACTACTGCGTTAGATAGACTATGTGATATTTCCTTGGCACGCTATGTGGCTTTAACGGACTTTAATTAAATAGGGTTTAGGTTTTTCTTTGTTTTAATAAAATTAGAGTTATATTTGACAAAATAAGTACGGCCTCTATTAGTGATATTTTTTGCCGTTTGTATTTTTAAAGTCGGATTATTTAAATATTTTTTTATCTTAACTAATATTATAATGCGAATGTCAGGTTGTTTCTTTGTACGCTTTCACGCCTCAGCTACTCGACCGACCATTATGAAATTTTGCATACACGTTTTCGGGGGAACAGAAAAGGAATAGGCTACCTTTCATTCAGAAAAAGTATTGTTACTAACCTAATCTACATTTTCGCGAGCAAAGCAGCGGGCAAAACCTATTGAATTATAAATATGAAAGTTTATAAGAATGTTTAATATATTGATATTTATTGCTTAGTCAGGCATAAAATGTTGAACGTATTTGAATGCAATTTGGCATATATATTAGTCTTGCGAGCAACGCTGCGGGTAGAAAAAAGAAAAATAAAATTCCTTCGCACATTCTTATACCAGTTGTTCTATCCTATTCAAGTCAGATTAGTTAAGTGAACTGCTACTTCTAAGGTCGTTAAAGCAATGTGTGGGTTTCGCAAAGCCTCTATGGTTTTTTTTATCATATTTATTTTAGTAGAAGCCCGAGCAGCGATAGCTCAGTGGGGAGACCAACAGACTGCAATGCAAAGGGTCTCGGGTTCGAACCCACGTCGCGCAACTTTTACTTTCGAAAGTTATATGACTTTTCGAAATTATGTGCGTATTGATTGCCAATTATCACCTGCTCCGTGCCTTGGAGAGCACGTTAAGTCGTCGGACCCGGCTGCCATGAACATCTATGGCAGTCGTTATTGGGAGAGTGTCGACACAAAAGATCCCACTGGGTCGAAGTGTCACCTGTCTCCACTGACTGGCCCCCACATAAGATAAGATAAGATAGTAGAAGCCCGCATCCTAGCAGCTGGCATATGGCGCGCTGCCTACTTACTATATGGGATCTAAATATAGGATGCTGTGATACGCCCCCACTTTACTTCTGCCTTTTGAATGAGACATATATGATGTTTTGCTGTGGCATTGTTCCGCTAATGTTTTCGTGGAATTTAATGTGATATATACGCCTACGACAATACTCTGAAAATGAGTGGGTATTTCAATATACATATTATATCGTTATATGCTGACTCTATTATGTGAGAATTAGTTACATATTTGTTAGTTAAAAGTGATATTCTTATTTATTTGTGGCTTTGCCTTCGATCGCGCAAATGTAGGTTAGATTAGGACCAGTACTTGTTCTGGATAAAAGGTACCCTATGTCCTTTTCTATATCCCTGACAACGTGTATGCGAAATGTCATGATGGTCGGTCGAGCAGTTAAAGCTTGAAGCGTAATGAACAAAACAACAAATAAACTAAAATGCACATTTATAATATTAGTTAATATATCTATATATTAACTAAAATGCACATTTATAATATTAGTTAATATATCTATATATTAATACGTGAAGCAAAAACTTACATACATACATACATAGATTCACGCCTGTTTCCCAGAGGGGTAGGCAGAGACTACGGATTTCCATTTGCTACGATCCTGACACACTTCTCTGGCTTCATTCACTTTTATCACATTCCTCATACACGCCCGTCGGTTCAAGGAGCTCTTAACCTGGCCTTTGTCCAGAACGCCTCCAAAAACAAAAACAAAAACAAAAACTTTGTACCCCTTTTTACGAAAATTACATATATCAATACTAGTTGTTGGACGCGGCTCCGCCCGCGTGGTACCTACATCAATAAAAAGTAACCTATGTCCTTCCCCAGGTTTTAAACTATATTTGTACCAAATTTCATCTAAATCGGTTGATTGGTTTAGCCGTGAAAAGGTAACAGACAGACAGACAGACAGATATACAGACAGAGTTACTTTCGAATTAATAATATTAGTAAGGAAGTATGGATATAATGAAATACATCAGCAATATCTTACAGGCAAACTTTGGTCGAATTTCGAGCACTAGGCGACCGCTAGTGTAAATAAAATTGCGTCAAACTTGTCAAGTTTTAGACTTACTAGGTAGTTATGTAGTAGAATGAAAGGGAAAAAAAATGAACATGATACTGCAGCGAATTATTAAACTTTAACTTACGTTTGATCGTTACCTTACCTTAACTTTTTGGAATGTCAGACATAATTGAAATCGATTGTGTCTGGCCGCCGGTGTGCCACTGTGTCTTAATAGCTTAAGCAACAGTGCGCTCAGTCATAGAGTAATCTTACCCACCAAAAACCCTTTTCCGTTCGCGTAATCAGGTAATTTGGTAATCAGGATTATCTACAGTTAGTTGGGCACGCGTTTTTAGAAAGGAAATCAGGAATCTAAAGTCGAACACATTCTACGATCAATCACGTGAGGTCGTACCCACAAAGTTCATAGAGGGGTATACCCCTCTATGAACTTTGTGAACCTAAGCTTGATTATAATGAAGCTTAGGTTCATTTAGCCCACATAAGATATTCATGTAGCATGCTTCATATGGTATAATTGCAGTATCGCTGATTACTGAATGTTGAGATGGCGATTTATGTAAATGTATGGACACAAAATTATTTAAACAGAAAAATGCTGTCAGTATTTTAGATTTAAATTTCTAGTATTCGAAATTCAATCGTAACTAACCTTTCATTGTATAATTTAGTTTTTGTTACTTCTTTTTTTATGTAAACTTGTAATATGTCAAATTGCACACGGATTACTATTAAATTAATTTGATTGTAATTTTTGGTCGCGCCCGGTTTATTAAATATTTATTTAATTGTAATAAATTTATACGATTTACTCCTAAAGTGCCTTTACTCCACACTATTTCTTTAACAATTTAATTATCTATTTTTTGAGGTTTCAGCAAAGCACTTAGGTACTAAGAGTAGTGCGTAATTCGATAATAATATTTGTCAAGAGAATTAACATGCTTCCATCAATAGGTAATTTCATTGTATTTTTTGACGATATCATTGGCCAAATATGAGCCATATTTTTAAACACTATCATTATCATTACTCGATAGAAGTAAAAACTGGACGGCTTAATCGAAAATTATTAACGTTCAATGTAATTTAGAATTAATTTCATGTTGTACAGCACTAATATGTTTACCTCTTGCCATACGTAACAACATGTTTGAACATTAATTAATTAACTAAATATACAGTGCTATCAATTAAAATTAATCTGTATCCACTAATATGCAAAACAACATATGTATATTTAGAACTACATAGCATTTCCTAATATAAACGGAACGTGCATAGTAAACAACACTTATTAAAGTAAACATTTATTTATAATTACAAATCGAATGACGAATACACTTACTTCGAATTACCGGTAAACAATTACGAGTATCTAGAGACTGCTCGCTCACGGCAAACCCCAAGCCACACTCCTGTACTATATAAATGTGCTAGCACGAGTCTTGAGATGGTGGTCAAACAACACACGCACCTCAAAAAATTATTTAGTAAGTATCGTTTTAGAAACGACACTTGTTTAAAATATTTTTTTGAGATGTCGATTCGCACACTTTCTTTCTCAGATCGGTTCGTTTCGTACTGAAATTATATTAGTGTGCGAATCGACACTTAAGAAAATTTTATTTAAAAGAAAAGTGTTATATTGCTCATTTAAAAAAATACCAATAAGCCAAGATGTGTATTTAATTTACTTAATAGGCTTTAACTGTACTGTATGTAGCGATGTAATTCTTGCTATTTAATAATTTATTTCAAGGATGTCAAGTGAAAACACCGGACGTTTTTTGGATCATTTTCAAATGGAATCGGGGTGGCGTGCGGGTCTAATGTGAATCGATAAACACCTCATTTGTCAAAACTTATCGTGAAATATGGCACAGGGAATAAAAATGACTGGTTAATTTTTACATTGCGTGACTTTTTGTTTCGTATTTTTGCGTGTTCTTTTACACGATTATCGTTGAATCTTACTTTTGCCATTTCGTTTCAGCTTTGTTTTACTTCCACCAAGTTTATGACATTTTATGGCATTAGGTTACACGAAATGTTGTCGTTTGGGTTGCTTGCAATACTAAGGATGGAAGGTGTGTTCGGATGAAAATTATTACGTCACAATTTTTTTATTTAGGCGTCACTGTATAGTCTTTCATTTTCAAAGTATTCCACGTAGGTATTAAGTTTCAAATAGTACAATTTTATTATTTACGCATTATTACCAAAATACAAAATTTCCGAATTTCAGGTCTATATAGTATCCGACATGATGAACGGTGAATCGCATACATAAACATACCTAAATACAGTTTATACTTGTAATTCTATATTATCTATATCTAGGGTGCTATATCAATGGAAAAAAATGGTTTATAGATGTATAATAGGATCTACATCTACTATCATCTATTAAAATATAAATGGCGTAATATATAAATCCATTCCTACATAACACGTTATATGGGAAGTGCGGAGGAATGATCGAAAGGATTCCCCATCCGATTATTGAATTTTGACGAACCCACTTGAATGATAAATGCGTTTATATTCAGAAAGGGTCCTATAAGAATATTAGTAAAATATATTGCTAGAGTTTTTATAGTTAGGGTTATGTTGGAACTAAATCGAGGCGGCATAATCCGTTCGTTTGCATCCAAGGCCAAATTTATTCGGGAATTATGATGTGAGATGGAGAACAAATTTGTTACTGAAATTATGCACGTACTAGGCTTCTTATTAAATGTATGTATTTATTAACCCTTTAAGTATGTGGTCTCAGTGGCGCAGCAACAGCGAATACGACTGCTATGTATGGCAACTTAGCTTCGATTGCCGTTTGTCCGAGCATGGTACCATTGGGTGTCGTGTCAAGAAATTTTCAGCACTGTAATAAGCTCGCCACCCATTACGTGGAACCTAAAATCATAGTTGGCGAAATGCGGATAAATACAGATGTGCCTAAGCCTTCGGGGATATACCTAGGCGTAAGACAGTATGTATGTATTTAGTAAGCGGTGAGGATGTACACATATGTTGGTATGTGGAGCTGCAATCGTAGACACATACTAATATCCGTTTGCTTAGCTTCAATGCTGAACCTATATTAATTCGCGATTCGTAAAACCGCATGGGAGTACACTTCTCAGAGGAATATCTATCCATGGACTAGGCATCTAGAAATATTATACAGACCTCTGTATCTTGTAGAGATAGTTGGCATTTGACAGATGATAGGTCTAATAAAATCTTATCTTCGATAGGAGTTTGTAGTATGTATTGACACTTATTTATTCAAATAATATATAACGATTAGGAGTCAGCCAGGGATCGGTACTGGGACTTCTTCTTTTTATTGATTAATGGTCTGCCTACAGTGGTCCGAAATGCGGAATGCCTCTTATATGCTGATAACCTATAATTTTTTTGAAATCAATTTTGAAGCCAATTGTGCTGCTCTGCAATCAGATGTTGACTCTGTATGCAGGTGGAACTTCGAAAACAAAGTGGACTTCAATAGCACGTAATGTTACGTGATGACTTTTGGCCGAATGCGTCACCCAATTAATCACACATATAAAATAACCATTATCACGAAAACTGATTCTATGAAAGATTTAGGAGTCACATTTGACCAAAAGCTCACCTTTCATGAGCATATTTCGTCGCTAGCTAAAGAGTCTTTTAGTCACCTCAGATTTGTTTTAAGAACCTGTCGTGAATTCCACAGCACCCATGTTATTAACAAGTTTATTATGCATTAGTGCGGACCACACAACCGCACTGGACTCAAGTTTACTGCGGAGTAAACTTGAGTCCAGTGCGGTTGTGTGGAATCCGTATCAAAAGTAGTATGCCCTTATGTTGGAAAAGTCCAGAAAGCTTTTCTAAGATTTATTTATAAGAAATTGTATGGTTTCTACCCCAACATGTATCCTACAACATTTTTGTTGGGTTGTTTAGGTTTTAACTCATTGGAGTCGAGGCGGTTGTACTATCAGATGGTTGAAACCTACAAAATTTTAAAGGCTATGATCGAGGCACCGATTCTTCACGACTAATGTTGCAGATTGTTTGTGCCTAACAACTATTGTCGTGGTAGAAAGCACCGATTGCTGGCGGTTCCAGCGTGCCTTACTGTTGCACGCTTTAACTCGCATAACGCTCTTTTGGACTTTAATCCAGAAGTTGATATTTTTGCGGATGAATGGCAAGTATTATTATTGGAATGTATGAGGCACTGTGAGCAGAATGCGTGAATGCTAAATTTTTTATTTATATTATATTATTAAGTAAATAATGATTAAATAGTGTAATTGGTGCAAGTCGTTCTAGTAGTTGATGTAAAATAAATAAATAAACAACTCAAAACAGACAGAGAATCCATAAATTTGTATTTATTTACCGGTTTGTAATTTCATATCTATTTAATAATTAATTAATGTTCAACACGAATGAATTTTGTTGTAAATAAATGAGTAAATCGATTTAACCTCACTTCCTGATTAAATAATAACACCAATCAATCAATAATATGTGAGTGTTTTAAAATAACTACAAATCAAAACATTGAGGTAACTGCCTTCATAGTTTATCTGTGACTATGGCGGCTACAACTGAAACCGCGACGGCGAATAATAAATAAAAAAGTGATTTTAAATAAAAAGTTTTAAAACTTTTTCTTAGCTTGTTAAATTTCAATAGCGTAAATGTTAGACAATAATATCACACATATATGTTCACTAGGTTGTGTCCGCGACTTGGTACGCGTGCAATTTGGAAGTAGGTACCCTTCTATATTTTTCTTACATTGCATTTTTAGCATGAATAAGCTAAAAATGTTTGTGTCTCTCTCTGAATCTCCAACTATTTTTTGTTGTTGAGGCTTCTTGACGGCGCGCGGCGTATCAAGGACTAGCTATCCTTAGGAAACAGTACTTTTTTCTGGTTGAAAGGCCCTATGGTCTTTTCTATGTCCTTGACAAGTTTCTACGACATTTCACGATGATCGGTCGAACAGTTAAGGCGTGAAAGCGTTTCAACAAAAGAAACGGCTCTCAAACAAACAAACTCACATTCGCATTTAAAATATTATAGTAAGGATACCTTCTAGAGACAGATGCATAAGTACTATAACGATAAAACACACTACATCCAAATGTCTTCTTGAAATGAGACCACAAATTATGTATACTTTTGTTTTACTACTCGCTAGACGTTCCCGGATTTTGTATATTTGTGGTCGTATGTTACCTAACGTCATCCGTAAAGCCACTAGTTCTATAAATCTTGGCAACCTTGATACAGGTAAAGGGTCAGCGTTATTTAGAGCAGTCTAGTAGCGCCGATGTAAGCTTTAGAGCTTTGGAGTGTACACATGAGATATTTGAGAACTGAAATAGAAAAGACACACATTTATTAGGTACGGAGTAGTAGTATTTTTTGGCTTATGTTTAACTTATCACCAGATATGGTGATATATAACAGTCAAAAATAGTAAATGATCACCAAATTGCACAGCAAAATATATTTAAAGAGATCAAAATAAGTCGACGGAGCTCCACTTCGCTGGGCTCCTATTTTTGGGTGGGATTAAGAAGGAACCTTACATAACCTAACCCTTCTGAGGCGGAATGCAGTGATTTGAGGCGTATAGGTGCTTGTTATGATATATTTTAGTAAGCATATTTTGCTGCGCAATTACTATTTTTGGTGGACATTATATTTAATCCCGTATTTTTTATCAGTGGTTTTATGTTGATTAACACTTTATATTATTAGCACTGTTCATAGACTGTCTTACTGCTGGGCACTGGCCTATTCTCAGTATTAGACTATATATATTATTATCTTCTAGTCCATTGTACAACTCTTATGTAAATTTGCTCATGACGTTTTGCTTGAAGCGATCGATAATTAATTATTTAATTTGCACATGACTTGGCTAAGTTGGATCGAACTCGAGAACCCTGTAGAAAGTCAAGTACGCATTGGCTTTCTATTTTTTTATGTGCTAGCCGTAAATCTATAACTCTATTATAAAACTGACAATAAAGGCAATACCAGTCCAATTCGTCTGATTTGTGCCATTATGTGCCGAATTCCTACTGTTAAATATTGTTTATTCCCTATGAATGCTCTGATATTTGCACCAAGTTTTTTATTATAAGCACAATACACACGTTTGTAAAACCATTTCTGTAGATTACTTTAATAAGGTCCGCACAAATTATAAGACAGATTGTATATGTATACTCATCATTAGCACTTTACCATGGTAAGACAAATTGGTAAGCTTAATACACATACAGGAAATTTTTAAAATCGCAGTGTCTTTCGAATATTTTCCTTATGTTCAATGTCAGAATTAAAGTAAAATAGTTCGTATTTATTCATTGTTACGTTGTATTAAAGTAAATAGATGTTTAGAAAAACTGTAAGCAAGTTCTTAAAATCAATCTATGGATTAGGACTTTTCAGCTCAACCATTTGCGAGTATACGGTAAGTTTTATTTAAGCAAATAAGTGCAGTTTCAGGAATCAAAAGTTTGCGAGTTGAAACGCTACCTCGGTAAAATAAAGTTACCACAACAGTGAACTAACTACAAGCGGTTTTTAGTTTAATTGGCGAAGTTAATTCAGTTATTTAGTAACGAAAACTTTGTATTTCTGGTATACTAATCGCAATAATATTATAATTAGGTGATCGATAACTGTATATTGACTGCACAAATGGCGTAGTGGTTTAAGTGGTTGCCTAGCCATTGCTTATCTGTAGAGTGTTTCAAGTTCGATAACCGTACGGGATAAAATTTGTGTGATCAACAAATCATTGTACCGAGTTTTGATTTTTGTGTCCGTGTTTCTACCAACGGAACAAAATTGACATATGAATGAATTTTGTAAGGATACATTTGAATTTGTTGTGTCCGTTGTTAATTCTAACAATGGACACAACAAATTCAAATGTATCCTTACAAAATTCATTCGTATGTTAAGTCCTCCGCGACACAGAAATTATTCTTAATGGGAGGGGAGTATTGTCTTTTAAATTAGAGAAAAGATAGAAAGAAAATGTATATTTCGTCAGAACCGTAGGAAGCCTGTAGTTTAAAGCTTATCTTGATAAATTTGATAACTCTCTATATCTATAATATGGTCGGGTCTGTTGATAATAGTTTCACGAGGGTCCACTTCTTAGGTCGATGGAGTAGAACCCTTTAGATAGGTAAGAATAATATTATGTAAGGTACGTGTCGACAGGTGTGCTTATGAAGAGCCCGCTCGCAGTAGGAAAGGGGTTAAGATGTTTGGGTCTTTGCCTTTTGATAGATAACCAATATTAAGATGTCTGACGTCACAAGTAGTTATAGTGTTTGGTTGTTCAAAATTAGAAATAATTACAAATGATTTATATAACTAGTTCGTTGCTTCTGAAGGCATAAGTTTGCGCGTATGTTTACGTGCGACTGCAATGGGTTCGATTTTCGAGTCTGGTAAGCTGTAATTGTTTAATTTTTGTAGAATATTTTCCGTTGCACTTCGTTTTTTAAAGCAGATGACCTTTATCATAGGCTCTATTGAAATATGAGTATAATATAACGTTTTCGAATTTATAATTATCTACTACATTTTTCACGACTTCGTTTGGTTATTGAAAATATTGCTGTAACGAATTGATGTCGTGTTACCTCTAGAAATGAATCTGGCAAACATTTTCAATTTAAAACTTTTGTCAAAAAAAGTTTCTGTAAAAACGTCCAAAACAAGAAAAATTTATTCATCTGTAAAATCTGTGTTAAAGGACTGATGGAAGTGATAAAAATGTTGCTTGTACCCAAATGATTAAATCTGATGCTTGATTGCTGTAGGATGATGATGAAAAAAAGGGTAAGGTAGAGATGATCTAATAACAGATATATTGTATGTATAATGACTGAGAATAACTGAATAGAAAATATTAGAGCGACGATGCCCAAAGAAAATTTAATGGCAACGGAAAACTAAATGTATTAAATTGATAGTTCCCCACTATGTAATCTGTGAATAACAGGGTGAGTGCACATTTTCTTAAATGTATGTAAATGCTATTTGCAACTATGTATTATCTATAATGTAGTCTGTTTGTTATTCCAAATAAATCGCATGAACTGAATCCTGTGTCTGTAGCTAGAAACTTACCTAAATAAAACTTTAGTAAAGTGACTTATTTCTATATTTTGACGTGCAAAAGTATTAAAGTCTGACCTAAATGTATAAATAATAAAGTAACAGCCACCATAAAGCAATCCAACAGATCTTTCTCTACATGTCTCCACTCGAATCTATTCCTTCTCGCTTCAATATAATATACATATGTACATACATTGTTCGAAAATCCTATAACGCATCCTATTACCGTCTACCGGTCACAGTCCCAGGCTTTAAACTGGTAATGAAAGTTTCTTCATAGAAAATCCAACTATGCCCGAAAATCATAACTTTTATGCTATCTGGCGTAAAATGACTTTTATACTATCTTGCATAAAAGAGCTGTATCCTTGATGCGTCGAGTGCGGGACAGCACAAATGTCTGCTAGCTGTTATAGCCGGTGATATTAACATCAGCATATGGAGACACTGGCTAAGTCTCCATAAACCAGCTGCCAGGATTGTCTCCATGTAACAGTACTTTTTAGAGTTAGAAAAAATCTTATACAACAGCTTTGGCCGTCCGTCTGTCTGTCTGTTATACAACTCTTAACTCAAGAATCGTAAGAGCTAGAGACTCGTGGTTAACGCCATTCGACTCAGCATAGCCGATATACCCCCGAAATGACGATGACCTTTGACCTCTGACCTCAAGGTCACGTAATACCATTTTTTAGAACTCTGAGATTTACGGCAATTCATTGGCGTTTCTCACTTGTTTCTGGATGAAAATTAGCTTACGTCCTTTGCATATACGTTGCCATGTGTATAGAACCCATGACAACGCGTAGGTACACAAAGTTTCATGATGATCGGTTGAGTAGGTAAGACGTGAAGGCGTAACAAACAAACTTACATTCGCATTTATAATATTAGTTAATGTAGCACAGGTGACAGAAACTTTAGCAACTTGTTAATAGAACTGACATTGCTTGTAAGTGACAACCTGAATGTCACTATCGGAGTTTCCACGACGACCTATTACACTGTGACGTTATCACAGCATTATAATATTATATGCGCTTCAGGATATTACGTATTCAATTTCAGCTCGATTGGAAGCTAACTAATGTGCTATTTGTATAACTACCGGGTTGTGTTTGCAGCTGTTGATTTATGTAATATCACAGCTATTATTAAAACTTTTTTTTTTGAACGGTTATTTTTTGTAGGTCACTGTTTTTATGACGTATGGGATTAAAATTCGTATAACTTGCCTCATGGAAAGAGGCGACATGTATACTTAAATCTTAGTGCCATAGAAACTTATTAATCAGTAGTAGCATGTAATTATTTTCAATTTTATATGGGCATTTATCCTCTTTTAACCCTTAATCGGGCAGGACAAAATATTCAACTTTTCATGATTTAACTGTAAGTTCTCGTGTCATGTTAGGTAATAGTGTAAATAATATAAAGTATAAATTACTGAAACTGAAAATAAAAGGTTTTTTCAGGTGGGAAATTATTTCCCTCTGCCCAGTTACGTACAACCCAAGTGGGAAATTATTTCCCTTTGCCCAATTACGTTTATAAATTTGATTGCATTTCTTTACATTTTTTGTAAATTTTTCAAATTACATTTTCGCTTTGTATTTCATAACAACGTTACACAGAATATAATAAATTAGTTAATAACGAATCAAATACCTACTTACTAGAATAATTTCTGAAGAAACTTCTTAGAATTAAGTCTGTACTACTTGAAAAACGCGGCTTTTTTTCAAACGTGACGTTAATCTGGCTTTGACGTTGACATTTGACTTTTGAATGGGGGGGATTGTCAAAAAAAATTATCAGTAATTATCAAATATTATATTGGGGTAAAAAATAGTCATTTTAAAAATATTTATGTATTTAGCTAGATTGACGATGTGGGCAAATAGTTCCCTGTGCCCGATTAAGGGTGCTTTTAAGCTATATTTTACAAATAAATAAGTTGAATTCATGTACTATCCTCACAATGAGGCAGAAAAATATGTAAAATGTTATTATGTAATATTTAAGTGACTAGTATTACCTAAAATAACCAGAGAATAATTCACTTAAAAATCTTAAGAAAAAGAAAGTTATTATTTTGAGAATTGGCCGTATGACTACAGCAGAAATATTTTCTTAATTGAATGTAGGAAGCAATAATATGATCGCCACGTGTAAACCTGATATAAGTCATAACAATTATGTATCACCCCTTAATTTTCACTCTACCATCGGATAAATTACCGGATTCTACGATTATCTCTAAAATTATTAATACGCTCAAAATTAAATGTCAATGAGTGCGTAATCAAAATTACTCCGACAGAGCGAATTATCCTTGTATCGATACATATAATTCTTATATGCGTTTTCTATGCGAGTCGAGCACTTTTTATACGAATCGAAAATCGTCTACAAATTTCGTTGTACGAATTTTTGCTTGTAGTTAAAACCATTCATAGAAGTTAATTTCGATTCGCATACTCGCAATCGAGCTTTGCTTTAATCATGCCAGTTTTTACCAAAATGTAAACAACTGCTAGCGAGATTCGAATAGCGAGTTCCCGCATAAGATTTTTCGACGCTCACATTCGTGGAACTTTACCTGTACACAAAAAAAGTTCCTAGAATATTCCTTAACAATATAATAAAACCTTATACATATACCTATATGCGAGTTTGCTTTATTGTTAAAGAGAAAGGCATTTGCATTTTAAAAATGTCTTATATTTCTTCACCATTTTGCCGTTTTACATGACATAAATATTTCAAGGAACGCAATACATTAAGTGACCAATTAATTTTTCCTTTCTATTCATTCTGGTTCGCCTTAGCAACCGTTTTTGTTCATTCACAGGGTAACAAAAAAATGCGTCACTTTGGTTTGGAATCAGGACGTTAAGATAAAAGTGAATGAGAGTGTAAGATCACGATTGTTTGTATGAAAATGTTTAATTTGAAGATACGGACACATCTAGTCTCGTCGATTTTATTGGGATAACTGGCTATAAAATAATTTGTACGTGATTTCCAAGTCGCGATTATTAATTTATTTTCCAAGAAACTATCAAAAACAGCACGTTAATCATACCACGTTATAGCGAGCTTGCTCCCCATTATGTGAAACCTAAACATTAATTTTATCTAGGTAGCAAAATTTAGGGCCGATTCATATCTACTTAAGGCACGTAACATAATATTATGGGTCACAACCGCACTCGTATTTTTAATTTTAGGTAGACAATTTTGGACATTATAAAGGACCACTTACTTCTACATAATATGTAACGTTCAAAGTATAATGTTTATGTCATACATAATTATTATTGGTAATAAATAAACACAAGTCAACCTAGGAAATACGAAATTTCCTCTTATGGCTGCAACATTTTGATGGCAAATTTATACGCAGTTAAAATATTCGTAGAATCGCCAGAGTATTTTGTGGTAGAGTGAATTTCATTCAATGAATTCGCGCCTCACGCAGTCTCCAGTAATTATATCATGTTAACTGTAATTGCGAATCGTAATATAAAAAAAGCTCGAGGAGTTTTCCAACACGCTTTTAGCGGAACGACGTTAATTTTTAATTTAGAGTCGCTTATCACACGGCGACTTAGTTTTTTTGTAATCTACGACCAATTTTTGTCAAAATTATAAACAATTATTTAGACTAAAAGCTAGTAATTTTTATAATATACATGTTTTTTAAGCTTTCATTAAATTTAGAACTATGTGAACAAAATGATTTAAATCTTAACATCAGCAGTGAGAATAGATACGCAAGACAAACATTTTAAATTTTATACTAAATAAAATCTTTAGTATATTAGTATGTTACTCCATACTACCCAAGCGTGACAAGGTTGGAGCAATTGTATAAGTATTCATCTCACCACTTCATCATGCTGTGTATTGTGAATTCGATCCCCATATGAGAAAAATATGACAAAATATGTGATGCTCAAAAAGTTGTTTCAAATCTGGAGGATCCTCGTGTTTATTCTTTGAATATTTATAAAATCCCCTGCAACATACGCATTACTCAAAGTAATGGCCTGTTCCTTAAAAACATAAAGCCAAAGACATTAAAACACTCTTTTTAAATTTAAAATAACTAATGTAATGCTAAGTTTAATAAAACCTTAGAACATACGCCTAAAAGGAAATTACACCCATATACTGCCAGCTGTAGTTTAGGAGCCATGTTATATGAGACAAGCTCATTGCTGTCTACCGGGCATAGTTCATCGCTCCATGCAGCTATCAAGAATTTTTTTTCAAGCTACTTCATTTATTTCGATTTGGGTATCGAACTGAAGATTTCACGACATTCTTCTCTACTTACTATAGTACGGAGTTTAGTAAGTCACACTTTTTATTTAAATTTTACGAGACTGTCTTAAATCTATTTCTGTCTAACCTCAAGGTTCCCAGTACAACCAACATTAAAAATCACCGAGAGTAAAAAAATGGGATATTTTTTGTCATACTAAGTTCAGTTCGACGTCCTGGTTGTTGCTGACGTCTTTGAATTTACGGCTTACGAGAAAAGATAATCTCGATACCGGCAATCCTAATGATCAATGAACCTCAGTCTAGAAAAAAAACTACCACACATAAATATCTTACCTTTTTTATGTATTACTCGATAATCGATATATTCGTATCGTGTAACAAATAAGGCGCATTAAATCCTGAATATCGCCTTGGGACTTTGTTAGGGTAACTGGCTGGAATATTAAGTGCAGATAACTATTTATCGTTCGATATGGAATTATCGTCACGTCGCCAAATATAAAGCCTACTTTTAGAGGTAGTATTATGTGTGATGAATATTTATTTTGCGACACTAATATTTCGGCCAGCAGTGTAACTAATGGCTTTATTTGAATTTATTTTTAGAATAGATATTTTTTGTGCGTTTTGCTTAATTGTTATCGAAAAGTAGGTTTGATACCCTGTAAATACTATTTCTTATTAGCGACCTCACCTTAGACAAATATTGGCTGATGTTCTCCGTTCTTTCACAGATCCCTATTTAAAATCCGCCTTATTTACAAATCATTAACAAGACGACGTAATGAAAAGAAACACACATTCTACCTAATTTAAAATAAATTTACGGCTGATTTATTAGATCATAATAACATCATATTTACATATTTACTAGCGTAGGAAATTGCCCTAAACTAAATAAAATGTGTATTAAATTGATATATTACATGTTATCTGAGGTAATTTAGTTTATAATGATTAATTAATAAATAAGATTAGGAACAAAAAAATCTCCATGTTTAATGTAATGCGCCCTGTTAAATTCATTTAAGTGTAAAAAAGCCGTTCCGAAATAAATATATACATTATCAAAAATATATTTTAACATTTAAGATTTAAATTTCTTAAAATAACCACTAAGCAAAGTGAGTTCCAAAGAAAATAATATATATTTTTTTTTTATGTTCGTAATAAGACATTTTAAAAAAATGCTTGTAAAATTATTTGTTCGACATATTTTAACATGACAACAGAGTGCGAACAGCGCTCAGTAGTCTCGCTTATTTACCTTTATTCAAGTGGTCCTAAACAAATGTCCGGCACGTCACAGTTCCATGTTAAGTTCGGTCGCACGTCACGATAACTTTGTCCGCGCGGCGCAGTGCGCGTCGGCCGAAGGCGGGCGGCTGACTAGACGCCACGAGCCCCGCGCGCGCCACCCTCGCTGTTTTGATTTACAAACACCGATGCCACTGTGTCATGCAGTGTTCGATATCCGCAAACACCATCAAAAGAACCTCTATCATAATTCCAACACACGCGGATTATTGGAAAACTTATACATGATGGTAATTCGTTTTTCAGAACGTTTGAATGTTGTGTTGTACTCGAGTGGGCATTGAGTGACAGTGTAATCGAAGACTATTAAAGTTTGAATAATTAAGTATTGATTAGTGTTGTATGGCGTTTCGCTTAGTTCTAAGTTTGTTCGATATGTGTAGTAAAGTTCGATGTATGGAAGGGCTATTTGATAAAATTGAAATCAGTATTAATTTTCAATTTATTTTTGGGTTATAATGTTTACGGATTTGTTTTATTGAGTATACAAACATTGGAAGTTTCTTCCTGGTAAAGCAAAAATATAATTGGGTTTTTGTGATACACTGCAAGATTGTACTTGAGTTCGGCGATTGCGATATAATGTTGACACACAACGTAAGATAACACTAGTGTCCGGAAAAAATTTGCGGTAATCTCTATTTGATCGGGAACATGATTTGGGCCAACCAGTACGTATGGTGTGTGTAGAAAAACTAACAATCTGTTTTAGTCAGGTACCAATTAATTACCGTAATTTTGTAATTTTGCTTATTCAAAGCAGCGTTGTCTTATTCATCAGTTATGGTTTACATGGTGATTGAAAATCAGTGTACAGCGAAATAAAAAATATGAAATAATCATGCAATATAACTTTGAAGCAAAATACAGTGGAGTGCTTGATTTAAGTAGTCCTGAAATAAATTCAGGAAAATAAAGATAAGCGCTAAATAGTTTTTAAGTAAATAAAGTTATCTTAACTTTTTAATTCGTTGGATAGCGTGTTGTATTAGTTCTTTAGACTCTTAATTGCTATTTTGGTCTGTTATCATAAACTCGATATTCTAAGCAGCCGTTAGTATTTAGGGACTGTTGTGTATAAGATTACATGCTATATTATACTAGAATGGTAGATGTTAAGAGACTCACTGTTATGTGTGATCTAAAACCATAGCTGGAGTAAACTCTTCCTACCCTCTTAGATACAGGCGCGAGATTATATGTATGTATTTTTGTAATATATAAATTATTACTATAGGCTAGCTTATTGCTTGAGTGTTTCATGTAAGTTGTTTAATACTTACAGATCATTAAAGAAAATATTTGTAAAATAAATAATACTGTGAACTTGACGATTACAAAGGGTGGCCATGGGTTTCTTGACAGTTCTTGTTGTTCCTATATGCTTGCTTCGCTGGACATGGCAACGGTAAATGTAAATTCACAAAAATAAATATAACTCTAACGATCATAAGTGTTACTTTGTGATCTATATGAATAAACATAATTTTGATTTTGTTCGTAAAAACAAATGATAATCCAAGCTACCAAAAAATGTTTTAGTAACTGTAAAATTGGATATACATATTGTATTCCATGTATTTATTAGAATATACATACAAGACAACTGAACAAAAAGCTATTAAAATATACTATCAGTTTAAATTTATGTGAGTTGATTATTGAGGATGAAAGCAGCCTTAGAAATCATATTCTACCGTCACATCACGAATCCGCATTAATTATAAGCTGTTGAGTAGACTGAGTAATATCCCTCAGATTATTGACAACACGATAGAGCCAACTATTATTTGTCTAAGATCATTAATCTACCTGTCAAATGTCACTGAATGCCAATAGGTTTCTAAATCGGTCGTCCCGTTATCGTTTTGGGACATCTATAAGTAAGATAGGGCAACAATTTATTTTTATAAAATGGTAACTCTAGACCGATCTAGGAATAATAACTGTGTGGCAGGAGTCTTTACAAGCTTTGCAAATAATTACAAAAATTATTGATGGCGTAGTAGTTAGTGTAACCGACTACCACGCCTGAGGTCGCGGGTTCGATTCCCGCACAAGTCAAACATCTGTGTGCATGGACATGGATGTTTGTCTTGGTCTGGGTGTTTCTATGTATAATATGTATGTATTTACAAAAAAAAGAATATTATGTATGTTTATCCATTGTCTAGTACCCATAGTACAAGCTCTGCGTAGTTTGGGCTAGATAGTATTGTGTGTATGTAATAGACTAGACTATATATCTACCACTTAAATAATTTGAATTACTTGAATTACTATATTTTATATGTTTTCCATTGAATAATCAACGTGAAAGTATAAACTGATCTGATAATTGACACACAGTTCCACTTGAATCAACCATTTGAGGATTAGGCATTTTTTAAGTAGTGGCAACGCATAGTTACCACTTAAATTACTATGCCGTCTATGCAATGATAATTCTCCATGCATACTAAGACTAGTGCGATGGGACAACTACCTCCACTCTACAGAAGATCGCATTGCAGTCGCTTTTAGTTCGTACTTTATAGTGAGAAGATTATTACAGACTTTCAAGTAGCGTCTCGGTAAGCGATTCAAACATTATACCCTTTTTGTTGCAAGCGGCAATAAGTTAGCGATAGCCCAGTGGATGAGGCATTGGCCTTGCCATAGAGAGGTCGTAGGTTTGAATCTCACCCATTGCACTACCGAGGTGAACCCACTCCTATCACAAGCATTTTACCTTAATTGGTGGGTTTAATTGCATGCATGTATCCCATACAGCTTGCTGTATTTAAAAACGCCTACCGGGCTGTTCCAGATTCTATGCTGTTACTGAAAAATTCCAATAACAGTTTGTCCGTCCTGGGAATCGAACCCGAGACCTTATACACAGCAGTCGCAACTCTACCACAGCGACACTGAGGCAGCATGTACATATATACATATGTATTAATATTGTAGTTACAGTTTAGTAGGTCGCGAAGCTATTACAAGGTGATTTTGACATAGCGTGGGTGACAGCAATATCCGTGATACTCCCGTCTGATTACTGAGCACTATGTGGATATGGGACGAGTACTTTTGTACTCTAACGTCAATGCGCTTGAAGCATTTGTTTCATAGAGATTTCAACCTTAATGCTTTGTGTTTAACATTGTTTTAGATTGGTGATGATGCTACAGCAGAGATGACGACTCATTAAGGTAACGATTTGATATATTTTATATCCTATAGGTCTCTTGTATATACTTTGAGCTGTGAGTTACGAACAGTAATAAATGTGAGACAGTATTTTTTTATTTTATCAACAAATAAATCTCTTGCTCTGCATCCTATTAATTTGAGTACAATAAGTGATAAGAAAATTAATTGCTGATAAAAATAAAAAAATTACTCATTGCTGGCATAAGTTTGCGTGCGATCATGAGATCTCCGGTTTGAATTCTGGATCGAACAAAATGTTATGGGGTCATTTTGTTAAGTTATTCTCAGTCACAGCACAATTTCGGGGATATCTTCGTATGAAAAGCAAAAGGCTCGAGGTTATTACGAGGGTCCTACAAACCTGCGTGTACATAAAATGTTGGCTGTTCATGTTCTGTTCAAATTACATTAATTTTGTAGTAAAGTTTTTTTATTATTTTACTTCTACAAAGTAGAAACACTTTATAAAAGTACCCAAATTTATAAAAACTTTACCATAAGTTTAATGTCCGTATAACAGCAGCGATAGCTCAGTGGGGAGACCAACAGACTGCAATGTAGAGGGTCTCAGGTTCGAACTCACGTCGCGCACCTCTGACTTTCGGAAGTTATATGATTTTTAGAAATTATGTGCGTATTGATTGACAACTATCGCCTGCTCAGTGCCTCGGAGAGCACGTTAAGCCGTCGGTCCCGGCTGCCATGTACATCGTATGGGAGTCGTTATTGGGAGAGTGTCGACACAAAATATCCCACTGGGTCGCAGTGTCGTCGTTCTGCACTGACTGGCCCCCACATAAGATAAGATAATGTCCGTATAATGTAATGTAATGTCCATAAATGTAAAATTTCCATTGGCATGTTTTCTCAATATTCCGTGGTTAGCACGTATAAATATTCATAAATGTTTATTTCCGATACATGATAGGTTATTAGTGTTATTACTAAAGTTAACGAGCTACCCAAATACACCTAAAGTCGATTTATCACTAATATACATCTATACCATTGCCCTTGAGATAAATATTAACGCGAGTATCATCGAATATTCCGTGTTATTTCTGTAAAAATGTCGCCGCTGGTATTTCCCTGAAGGTTCCGTGAAAAGTCTTATTTATTCGTGTAAGACGATCTAATTAATCATGTTGGTTTTTTCTGTCGTCAACCAATATCAGGCAAGAGTCTATGCTCAAAAATATTATAGTATATTTGACGTATTTGGCTGTAGCTCCATGGACCTATCTAATTCTAAGCATGCTTAGAATTAAAACAACATTGAGTTATTATTTGCTGAACCGTATGCAGTAGTGCAAAGAAGCTTAATATGTCCTATAGTAATAGAATCTAATTATCTATCTACGTAGCCTTTTTTTAAGAGAATAATATAAAAGCTAAAGAAGCCAAGATAAATATTTTTTAAACTTTTGTCTGTAAAAAACGATCAAATTTTTTATCATCATGTCCAATGTGTATTTGGTAAGAAATTACGGTTAATCGCCCGTGTATTACGTATTATTATTAGAATTGACTGCGTATTAGTGTAGGCAGACGGCAGTCAATCCCGATAAAGCGCGGATAACGACCCACGCCAGTCATGCTGTACAGTGTTGTTAAAGGCACAGGTACATTGCATCGGGTCAATGTATAATTAGGTGTACATCTTATTTATGTCTGTTATGAATGCATACATAAGTAATCGTCTCGTAATTTTTATCGAAGAAATTATAAAAATAATCTTATAAATTAAAAAATTGTAAAATAATCTCTTGTCGGTGAAGTATTCTTAGCTTATAATATCGTTTTAGAATATCCTGTAAAGATATTATAAATGTACTTAAATAAATAAATAAAATATACTAGGGTTCGTCCAGTAGGTAGCTGATATTCGACCATAACCATCATTCGAGGAAAACATATACCAACGTACATTAAAAAAAAATTGTTGTCTAAACATCTTTATTGATAATACTAAACCTCGACAATAAACATTAAACAAAACAAAAATAAGAAAATTAGTTATCGAACAGAGAAGAAAACGGTACTGAACTGTTTTGTCTTTATCTATTTATATAAAGATATACATATTATTTAAACTCGTACTACATCATACTAAAATTTTGCAGGTACTTTAATCAGGACTCTGTATACACTGCCACTTATACAGCTACTTTGACACAGCATAGATAAAGTAATATCATTGTTCTTCTAGATAACATTAGTTCGCTGTCTATAAAAGCAAAGTTGTGACGCTATCCGTACATTAATGTCATGATGCTACAATGGCGAAGTTAGTTCAATGCACATTTGTTCTCGCACAGTCGAGTTCGTTGAGCTCGTTCTAGCTTTTAAGCTTACAGAGTAATTTATTGTTTGAACGTAGTCTGGACAGAATAACTGGTGTCAAACTAGATGAAAATAAATACTAGATTGTTAGCTTGTGTCTATGGATGGCGGAGTCGTTTTGTTGGTGACACTAGTCGTGTGAGTATTGCAGGTTTGGTTACTGCATAAGATAAACAATTCAGTTCGGATATTTGGAGTTATAAAAGTATTATAATTGTTAAAAACATGGTCCAAGAATTATACTTAAAGTATGAATCATCTTCCATTAAATTATGTACGATTATTAGGATGTGTCACTAAACCAAATATAAAAGGAAATCATATATTCAATTTAGCTTGTATTTATCAAAGCAGTTGAGAGCACACATAGATTGAAGCTGGCCAATGAACAATTATGTCTGGCCGCTGACATGCGGCGAGCTGTCGCTGCTCAATTTGTTGCTGTCGCTGCTCAATGTTTTTTTAATTTTTGGTTTAGTAAGTTTAGTTTCGTAGTTATGATACATAAGTATATACATACATGATTTTTAACCTACGCAACAATAAAACATACGATTAGGGCTATTAATATATTTTCTAAATTTTATTTAGAAGGATACTAGTATATTGCCTACTGCCGAGAATATTGGCGTCAGATTACATACAGAGTGTCCCAGAAGTCGACGTCAAGTCGGAATGAGGTAACAGTTTAAGTTATAATTTTAAAGCTATCAGAAAAATATAAAAAATCTATGTTACGTATTTTAAAAATTGCAGGCATTTAAAAAAAATCTAAAATATTTACACCCTGTGACGGTCTTTTCACTCGTGTTCCTACAGATATTTATTTTTCGAATTTATTATTTTTTGTTTTGTAATCTCGAATAATCGAAAAAAATCGAGAGCTTAAAGAAGCATTATTCAAGATTATATAACTAAAAAAAAAATTAAACAGTACCCTGCATGTACATAATGTATAATTATTTTAGAGCACATAACTGCACAATATTAGGATCCTGGATTCTTCAACTAAGAGCAGCAGTTGTGTAATGAGAAATGTACTATTGCACGCTTCTACCAAGCATATGTATATCCAGTCTTTAAACTGTACCTGGGCGATAAGATAAAGGAGCTGTGCTGGCAGCATAAGTTGCAAAGATCATACTGGTCTCCCAAAAGGACTCCTTACCGTAGTCATCATCATCATCTCAGCCGAAAGACGTCCACTGCTGGACATAGGCCTCCCCCAGGTTTTCCACACAGACCGGTCTTTATTCCTTTTTTTTACAGCTTTATTTGTTTTGGGCTCTTCATCTAGGCTCAACTAATTTTACATCAGGCAACTACAATTTGTAAAGTGATTTGAACTGAGTTACAAAATATCAACCTTCTACGATTAAAACCTTTACTACGTGATCGAAATGTGTAAATAATGTTGAGTGTGAACACTGGTGCGCTTGTCGATGATCATATACAATAGATATCCTATTGGGCTCACCGCACAGCGTTCAATGTGTGAAAACGTCATTTCATTACCTTAATTTGATACTATATCGTTAGAATATCGGGCTATGAAAGCTGCAATTTAGGTCACAGCTATATACGCAATCACTGTTATGGAATATTTTGATCGCTGTTATGTTATTATAGAAACGTGCTCAATTGCATAATAATAGAAATAGATAGGCATATATATTTTGGTTACTATGATGTCTGTAATTGACTAGGTTAAAGAAATTAAACTACTTTATACGGATTTTGTCGCGTTGTTTATTTTAAAACACTTTTATTACATAAAATTAAAATGTCAAATATGGATGTTATACATTACTGCTTACTTATTGGCTTGATTGATTGATGTCCCGTTGTGGACATAGGCATGAGGCTATGTATATATGTAAATTTTCAAAACCAATAATATCGCATCAAAGTGTGAAACCGTGTCGGTATGCGTACCATCTGACCTTTACTAATAAAAGCGTACAATACAATATATTTGATATAAAAAGCCAACTTAATGAAAACGTTATCGAGGCAATTATTAAATATGATATTTTCGTATCTGCCCTACGTTTTCCTTAATATTCTTACAATATTTAATTTTCAACCAATCATGAAGGCCGTCCTCGTGTCTTGTGAAGACGGATCTGTAAAAGAATTTAATATGTTAATATATATCTCTATAGGCAGGCGTCATTCTTCTGATTTTATTATTGCTTCTACTTAGGAACTTATCAAGTAGGCAAAGAGTATGTGGCAGACTGATGACGGTTGATCAGAACTAGTAATATTTGAAAAGAGAATATTGTCAAGATTGTATTTAAAAAACAATTGCTGCCTTCTACCTGGGTTTTAATACGGTGAGCAAAAAGTTTGACCGCACAAAACGTAGTACCTCTGTCATTACGAAATTTTGTGCATATTCAATATTAATTTGTAGCTCGCTTTAAAATGCCTATAATAATATATTAATAGAAAAGCACCTTGCATGTCTTACAGGTTCCCATCTCGTTGTATGATAATATTAGCCTTGTATATAAATTTTTCTTTTTACTATTATTATTATACTTTTAACTATTTAATTATCATTCACTATAGCCGCTGCCAATTATAAAAATGTGTAATGTAGTAAATAGAGAAATAAATAAATTACAAACTCCTGATGAAAATGCGTCAATTTACCAATACCCCAGACCCCTTTATCCTGTCAATATTTGGAATGCCAGATATAATTGAAAACTGATTGTGTCTGGTCGCCGGTGTGCCGCTGTGGCTTAATAGGTTAAGCCAGCGTGGTAAAATTTGGGCACGCCACGATCGTGGCGGTAAGCCCCGTATTAGAGGAGTAGCTGGAGAGGCGGCATGGCGCCTTCACTTTCCGGCTGACACAGAAAATGACTGGCCACGGTTGTTTTAGCCTGTTTCTGGGCATCGCAGCGCTGTGAGTTGCTCGCGGCAGTCAGATTGGTTGCCCTCTCACTCCCAGCCGTGGTTCAGATTATGGTTCGGAGCGAGAGGTCGTGGAACGCCGTCGCCTTCTTCTGTGATGAAGTATTTTCCATCAAGGAGGCGGCGGAGCGGGACAGAGAGCGCTTGAACTCTCTCCCGAACAGCAAAACCGGGTGCCGGAGGGTGCGAAATGACCTACAGCTACCCTGAGGTTTCACCTGGGGGTGGTGAGCTTCGTGGACCTGCCCGCCACCCGGTCAGCACTAGGTCCAAGAGGCAGCGTGCGTGTTTCCACGCGCGCCTCTGTGCCGTTTTGTCTTCGTCCACCCACAAGGGGACTGTTGGAATATATATATATATATATATATATATATATATATATATATATATATATATATATATATATATATATCAAGGAACACCGTGGTAGGTTTAGTCGGTATTACCAGGATGTCGCTAGTCACTATCTTTCCCTCGGTAAGTCCAACATAACCTCTCCGTTGCCCCGCGAAGAGATATTCGTCAATGCATTCCCCCACAAAAAAAAACAAAGCGTGGTAAACTTTCGTCGTCCATATTATAGCTTACCCTAAGTAAATCTACCCTTTTCGCCAATAAATTTTGACAAAGCCTTTCGGATATCTACATTATACCTGTAAGAAATATAACCACAGTTATGGTAATAAATGGCTTTTATATTAAGAACATTAACCTGAATTTTCTTTTTCGTTTCTTATATTATCCATTTACACCTTTCAGTTACACATTGTATAATATCACTTAGAACAATATTGCACGGACGGACGCCGGCGTTAGCTATAAACTTCTACAACAACCTACAATTAATTTCACTGACGACCATATAAATTAACAAGACCACAGAAAACAGATATTTATTTACATTTAAAAGCTATCTACAACGATTTAATACACATACAATTTACTTTGCATAAATCTAAAAACCCGATACAAATCGAAACATTAAACGTACCCATTTGAGCCACCGAAAGCCTCATTAAGTTCACTTTATTTGACCGTTAAAATTTATTGCCAACATTACGCCACAAAAATAATAAACCTTTGAATATAACTCATTAACCATTTTCTTAGGTTGGTACTAATGACGTTTCCGCGGAGATATTTTTAAAAAGGGAACGCTAATAAACGGCAACATTAATAAAGTCAAGGAAAAACGCTGTCTTCCTTTGTCATAACTTGTTGCGTCGCTTTCTTACTGTCTAGTAGTAAGAGGTCTTAGGCGAATTACAAACACATCGTATCTATAAATAGTGCACACAATAACATTTATTTTACGTGTTCATTTGTGGTCGACAGTCTTTCAGACAAGAATTAATATTTTCCTTTAATCGTAGGATCTATAAGAGCTTCTATACGTATCGAGGTTATCCTAATCCTAATCCTAACTTAATATTATAAAAGCGAAAATAAGTTTGTTTGTTTGTTACCATTTCACGCCTAAACCACTGAAACGATCATCCTGAAATTTTGCATATACGTTGTCAGGTGTACAGAAACGGACATAGGCTACGTTTCATCCCGAAAAATTACTATTCCCGAGGAAAACAACAACGTTCTTATGATAATAGATGGCGCTACGTGTCCTTCAAATCATGATTGAGTTATATTATTACAAGCAGAGTACAACCCGAATTGATTGTCAAATTCTAAATTAACGCGAGCGAAGCCGCGGGCAAAAGCTAGTAACTTATAACTGTGTGCGCTTACAGGCAAAATATAAATTACAGCAATTTTATCTACTGTAGCAAAATTTTAATAAAATAATGCCAGCCGCATTGTCTACTCTTTTGCATAGTTATTATCACTTGAATTTTGATAAACCCACAAACGTTCATAGGTTGTGATAGCTAATTGTGTCATGATTTCTTATTTTTGTTAATAATTCTGTTCGGGAGTTTTTATTTATTAATAATAATAATAATAATAATAATAATATTCTACCACATACACACAACACCATCTAGCCCAAACTAAGCAGAGCTTGTAATATGGTACTAGACAATGGATAAACATACATATATACCTTTTTTTTTTTGTAAATACATACATATTATACATAGAAACATCCAGACCAAGACAAACATCCATGTTCATGCGCACAAATGTTTGACTTGTGCGGGAATCGAACCCGCGACCTCAGGCGTGGCAGTCGGTTACACTCACCACTACGCCATCGCCATCGATTCAATTGGCAACACAGCCAACTATCATTTTTAAACAGTGGGGTTATTGTGGAGGGGAAAAGTAACTCGTTCTCTCGGCGAAAGATCGCTCAGCAGTAAGGAACTAGCATTCAACTGAGTAAGACGTTCTCAATAGTCCGTGTAATTGCTGTGAGTTTGGTAATATAGTCACATAATATTTGAGACGATTGAGTTTCATTATATTTCAGAAGTGGGATGAGTAAGTACACGCAAACATTTTCGATAATTATCTTTTTGTAATGGCGTTATTTCTTCCTTGTTTGTAAAAGTTTAATTAGTACATACTTATTTCTATTGTTTAATTGTGAACAAACTGATAAGTCTAATACTTACAAACAAACTGATAACCTATTGTCATTTGCCAACATAATGTGTCGACTTTTACAGTACACTTTACAATACACTACACAAATATAATAAACTACCTACATAATTACACACAATGACATTATACCCGATTCCCATAGGAATCATCACAACTTGGTGTATTTTCGAGTGTTAAAACTGAACGGTTACCTTGAAATGCACTTAGTAACTCTTTAACTGGAGTGCTGTTGGGGAATACCCTCGGTGTATCCTACATATTCAGCTAATGAGTAAGGTTTATTTTCTGGAGGCAACCATGCCGACAAACCAGAGGTCCGCCTGCTTATTGGTTGAAAACTCTACAGGCACGAGTGTAAATCATTTATTTCATTGCATATTATTATGTACCTACATCATAATTCTTTAGTAAATAATTGAAATATGCATTGTAAATTAGCAGCGCTTAGATGAGGAAATGATATAACCTATGTTTTTTTTTTGAAACATTAGCATTTACATTGGATCTGGAGAATACTTGGTCAGGGTACTCCCTGATAGTGTTTTTTTTAGTCCTAAGAGTGCATTGTACTCTTGCGTGAAATACTTGGACGAGGCTACTCTTAGTCAGTGTTTTTGCTGGAGCATAATGCCGTTGTTTGCTTAGGTATAACGCTTACGCTTACCTAGTCTGAGTGATTATATAGTGATATACTCTTCAGCAGTCTTTGGCTGGGATGCAGTGTAATTACGTAGATTGACGAGTAAAATACTTGCAATAGCTTTTGTAGTATTGAGGTAATTTCTTTGTTAAACAAGCGCTGCTGGTTTATAAAGCTACTTGACTTGAAGGCTGTTGCCACTTGACTTTCAGGCTGTTGCCACTTGACTTGACGGCTATTGCCATTTGACTTGGAGGCTATTGCCACTTGACTTGGAGGCTATGTGCGTTCCGTGCTACTAAGAGGTTATGTGTGCCTCGTGTGCTGCTAAAAGGTTATGTGTGCCTCGTTTGCTACTAAGAGGTTATGTGTGCCTCGTGTGCTACTAAGAGGTTATGTGTGCCTCGTTTGCTACTAAGAGGTTATGTGTGCCTCGTTTGCTACTAAGAGGTTATGTGTGCCTCGTTTGCTACTAAGAGGTTATGTGTGCCTCGTGCTACATATTTCAATGTAGGTAATTATTGTTCCTATTACGCTTTCACGCCTTTACAACTCGACCGATTATCATTAAATTTCGCATATACGTTGTCACTGGTACAGAAAAGAACATAGGTACCTTTCACTCAGAAAAAGTATTGTTCCCATAGGATAAAAAAAAAATTATATTATATTAACAAGAGCAAAGTTGCGGGCAAAACTTACTTAATAATTATAAGATATCGATGCATTGCGATCGAATATTCTAAAAACACATTAGTCTTGTGTGTATAGAGCGCCTTATTCGTTTGAGTAAGAAATAAGGCTCTGGAATCCTAACGAATTTGCAAATTTGTCACAATAGATCTCGTCTCGTCTTCAAAGTATAAAGGTGTCGTTTTCTGTGTAAAATAATAGCTTATTCACCGAGACGTTCAGAAAATAGTAAAGTATAGATCGTCTGTCTTTAAGTATTGTGTTGGACAATTTTGAAACTTTAATGTATGTGCTGACCATTAATTTTAATGAACGATCATGTTTCTTTAAAGCCTTGTATTTTTTTATAGAAATAATTATTACCACGAATAAAAATGTATACATAAGACAATAATTTAATGGTGGTGTGTTTAATTCGAGCAAGTTATTATCATAAATAGCCTATCAAAAAATAATTTAGATGAATGTTAAACATTTCTTGTCAACAATCTTTCTCAAAAACGTTAAACGAGCAATTCAGAGAGTCAGAAACACTTCAAAGGGAAACTAAGGTAACTCTTAAAGTAGCAATAATTAAAATATAGTAAAAAATGCGTATCAAAATAAAAATTACTCATAAAAAATGTATAAATAATACAAAAAACATTAGCAAAAGAATTACTTCGAGCCGGATTATAGCTCAGTGGTAGAGCATTCGACTGCAGATCGAGAGGTCCCCGGTTCAAACCCGGGTGTCCCCTGGTTCTCCTTTTTGGGTTTTCCTTTTCACATAATTCATGAATAATTTTGTTTTAAATAAATATGGCGTCAATAGCCTATACACATCTGTCTTTCGTACTATAAATAATTCTGTTTAAATAGATTCCACGTTTTTTAACTTATCTGACAGGGCACAAGATTTAGTTCCAATTTGAGCCCTAAGACTCAACCTAAAACTATCTTATATACTTATAGTTTCAAAACTTTAAGAAAAGTACTTATAGTTTCAAAACTTTAAGAAAAGTACTTATAGTTTCAAAACTTTAAAAGTACTTATAGTTTCAAAACTTTAAGAAAAGTACTTATAGTTTCAAAACTTTAAGAAAAGTACATAAAGTTTCAAAACTTTAAGAAAAGTACTTATAGTTTCAAAACTCCTTTTTAAAAGGCCGGCAATGCACTTGTGACTCCTTTGGTGTTGTGGGTGTCCATGTATGGCTCGATCGCTTACCATCAGGCGATATGTCTTCTAGTTTGCCCAATAAAAAAAAAGTTACTTTGAACTGAACTACTACTGATAATTGCACAAGACTGCGGTCTCGCAGCTTCACGCGCCGATGACATCATGGTGTGATCAAAACTAGTCTGCATTGACGCTGTTGACACTAAATTATTAAAAAAATATAGCACAATAAGTAAACATTGCTTAGCTCTGTACATAACACCACATCCCTATTTAATATTGATTGATTAATCTTAAGGAAATCGCCGTATATTGGCTACAGTTTCGGTATTCGGGTACCCTAGAGTTACATAGACCAGACGTTCTGACGACAGACCGTTCGTGTAAATACTCAATCAGTCCGTCCATACTCATTACGTTGGACTAGACGCCGACCCCAATATATTTAGTCCACGATACGTATAATTGGATAAACCTAACTCGAAGAGACTTTTGCTGTTATGTATAGTAATTTGTTTATGAGTAAAATGTTTTAATAAAATACGTATGTATATATTTACGCTTAAAACCAAAAATAATTTTGATTGTATGGATGGCGCAGCATTAATTGCTTACATGGCCAATGCTCCGCATAAAGTACTTTGATTAAAGAATATTTTTAATGATAATTATGTAGAGTTTTTTACTAGTCTTCTTGAACCCATTCGATCGCATACCGGCATAAAACGTATTTTAAATGTTAATCTACTAAAACCTAGTTCATCTCTGTGCTAAGAATCAATTCCAAATTCTATATAACGATTTACTCGTAAATCTTTACAAAGTAGCGAGCATTTAAAGCTCTTAAAAATTTACAATAACTTCAGCATTTAGAATAGAATACTTCAAGTTTTGTATTTAAACCCGATGAAAAATGACTATTGGTAGAGAAAAATATTCATTTGTCATGTAGAATAAGTAGATGGCAATTGCTTCGAGAAAAGAAACAAGATCAGATCAAAATCTGTCTCCCAATTTGTTTGGGAACTATTTTAAGTTAGCCTTTTAATTTATAAATGTGTTATATATTTTATCATTTGTCAGCTACATTTAGTAGCTGACAAATGATAAAATCAGGCATTTGATTAAAAGTCCAGGAAATTTGATAAAATTACCGTATGTATTGAAACGGCAATTTGATTATATCATTTCCTTGAACAAAGCCACCGTATTTTTTATGCAACAAAGTTAGCGTACAAGCCTACCGATGATATTAGGTATACCAATCATTGCTTGCAATACAGAGGAAATACACGCCACCGACCTTACAAAAAGGCATTGTAGATCTAAGAAGGACGTTGCATGCTCTACAAGCACCTCTTCAATATTTGTAACACCGACTGCATGAAGACCGACGAGACACTGGCTCATGCTTTCTTAAACTTTAAAAGCGTGAGCAGCTGAGCAAGGCTTCTAAACAATCCAGAAACTATGAAGGAAGTACTGCGCAACATCGATCCCCTTCTCTCTTTTTGGATAGAGCTGAGGTGTTATGAGTAACCGAACACCCTTCGCGTCTGTCACTTACGCGCAATGGCCCAATTGGGAGGCTAAATGCGGATAGCATACATCCAACTAACTATAGATGTGATAAAAGAAATGGAATAGGACAGTTAAGTATGTGATCTCTCAAATCTCTTACTTACCTGACGTAATACAGTATCAGTACTAGTTACTATTCTTTATACGATTACTAGTTAGGTTACGGCTCATTCGCATCATTACCTAATAACTACCACTCAACTCGTCCACCCAACTGACCTTTATACGTCATGAAGTTCTAAGTTATGTATTTACAGTACTCATAGAATATAACATAATATTTTTACTATCTAGAACCCCTAACGCCATATTAACCATATAAAGCACAATGTACCATTATGTTTACCACAAAAGTACTTATATATCATGAAAATACCTCTGTATGTAATGACAATAATATAAATTTAACTTAGTTTCGTGAATAAAGGCCGAGATAGAAAATTCGGTAAACAAAACCTTAAGCTACATGAATGACATTTTACACACAAACAATGCAGCCTCTGAGAGGGTGCTGATTGTAAATGAAATTCTTTGTTTTCATTAATTATTCCCTTATCATTATTCGTTGTACGGTCGGTCTTACGTCGCCCTTTGTTGTGATAAATTAAATCAAAATTGATTGTAGTGGTACACAGATGATCATTTCAATGTAAATTTACATATTTTGAGGATCATCAGATCATTATAAAACATTAAACAACTGTTATCACGTTTCTCTCATTAAAAACGCTTCGCTATTTTTTAAAGTATAACAATAACTGTAACCACATGGGTAGCATGGTAGTAAATCCGCACTATGAACCTATCACAATGCGGTTTGCGCGTTGCTGATCTATCAAAAATGTAAGAGAGTAAGGGATACAGACCACACGGGCCTACCTGATGACTGCGCACTAGAGACAGTATGCTGAAATAAACTGCGTATTGAAAATAATAAGGCAGAAAAGAAATGCTTTTGTCGTTTGAAGAAAAAACACAACTAGAAACTTAAAGTATTATTTATTGTTTTTCAAAGTATTCACCTCGAAGTTTTATACATTTTTCTATTCGCTCGAAGCCGAAATGTTCAAAATGGCCAACTTGAAAGCGTCGACTGCTTCTTCACCGGACTGGAACCTTTGCCCATGAAGAGTTTTCTTAATTTTAGGAAATGTAAAGAAATCGTTAGGGCTTAGGTCAGGACTGTATGGGGGATGGTCAAGAATTTTTACGTTTTTCTGCTTCAAATAATCAATTGTTTTACCAGCGGTATGTGAGCTTTCGTTGTCATGGTGTAGGATGATGCGTCGCTTTGAGTTAGATTTCCGAACTTCGGCGATGACTTGTGGCAAACAAACTGTGGTATACCACTCTGCATTAACCGTTCTACGATCTTCAAGCGCAATTGTTGCAACGTAACTTTAGTCGGCTTTGGCTCATCTCGGCAGACCCAGGTTGTGGATTGCTGTTTGGAATCAGGGTCGTATGCATAAATCCAAGATTCGTCACCACTGATAATGTCGTAGACGTGATTTGACTCTCCTCGCTTGAACCTTTGGAGAGTTTTCTTACACCATCTGACGCGGGCCGCCTTATGATCATCGGAAAGCAAATGCGGGATCCATCGGCAAACTAGCTTTCTCACACCAAGCTCCTCATGCAAGATCTTTTGAATGATTGTCCCTGAGATGCCTATTAACGCCTCTATCTACCGATATGTCACATGATGATCTTCGAGTATCAGTTGTCTCACAGCAACGATGTTTTCTTCAGTAAAGGCGGATTTTGGACGTCCTTCACGAGATTTGTCACTAAGACTAGTATTTCCACGCTGGAATTCTAAATACCAGCGTTCGACAGTCCGTAGACAAGGGGCTTCATCATAAAACATAGATCTTAACTCCTCGAAACATTGAATCCGAGTTAGGCCTCTCCGAAAGTTGTAAAAAATTATAGCACGAACGTTTTCTTCGAGAGATTCATTTTTGCGCGCGACGTGACAGATTCAAAACAATGCTGTGACTAAATAGTTGCATCAATCCTAATTCTTTCAATTGTTTTGCCATTCTAAATTCAAACAAATTTGAAAATTGAGCAATTCTAAATTCAAAATTAGCGGGAAATATTTAAACGACAGAACTTAAAAGGCATAGTAGGAAACGCACATCCTGAAAATAGTTTGTTCAAAATCGGCTACTGAATCAATTCCAGCAATTTTAAAACTAAAATAATTAAAACGAATTAAATTATAGTCACTCATTTATTAAACAGCTGAAATAAACGAAAATGTATAATAATTCTAGGCAATAAGGTTTTGATGCAATAAAGGCAATAATGTTAGATTTATTGTATACCCATACTATCCGCGCACATTAAGGAGAACTAATTCGCTAAATTTAAATATTTAAGTATATAAAAGTAACATTTTAATGATTATATTATTATTACGATTTAATAATCTAATTGGGGTGTATGAGGTTCTGCGTTATATCTGTAACATGACATCGCAAATGCCTTTGGCATTTCGTTGCTACGCATTGTTTTCAAAACGCGGTTTCTATTAATCAAACTATTACAAACAGCAATCTCTGTAAGATATAGCGTAGCGGTTATAACCTGCCATACTTAGCCAAGCCAACAGCGGTAGTACACATCAATAAAACCGAAAAATCCAACCCTTGTTTATTGTAACTTCAAACTTTATAACAAACTGCTTATGTATGATAAAAATATATTTCCCCGAATTTACCATATATTGGCAATATAAAGCGAGTTCAGGAAAACATCGAGTTGTTCACTTCAAAAGACATCAAAAGATATGATATTGTGACGTCATATCGCCGGAACCTTACGAGATAAGATGACATGCTAAAATTGTCTGCCTACCTGTAGCTTCACCCAATATGGTTTTAAACGAATTCCTAGAAGTATCTTGTTGTTTGTGGACTGGTAATATGAAACTACCGCTATGAAAGCAATTTGTAATTTTGTTAGTAGGTACATCGTATATTGTGTTCTTTTACATCTGGGTTAATATGAGAAGGCTAGGTATTATTCAAGAAGACAATGTGAACTTGGTGACTTTGGGTCATATTGTTATTTTATTATTGTAATGTTACAAGCTTCAGTGCATATGAAACTGTCGCTCGTTATATTCTACGATACATTCTCTAGTCAGAAAAAGTAGTTATCATACTACCTTCATCTCACTTCACCGAAATGCAAAATACATAGTTATTAGGTTTCGTCTCCATTGCGTGAGAGGCGTTGTAAGGCACGTTATATCAGTCACTATAAGCAGAAAATGAATATTATGCCTAATGTAAAATCAAACATTTTAAATCTATACTCATATTATAAAGAGGAAAAATTTGAGTTTTTGTTATTTTCAAATCTATACTGATATTATAAAGAGAAAAGATTTAAGTTTTTGTTTATGTGTTTGTTTGTAACGATTTAACTAAAAAACTACTCAACCGATTTAAGCTATATTATCACCGAGTAACAGACTATATTTTTATAAGTACTGTTACTAAAATAAACTAACCTACTTTAGTTAGTATTTCATATACACATAGCCTACGCCTATATCCCTAAAGTGTACTGTTAGTTGCTTGATATAGGCGTAATACATAAAACCTACATATATTCCGTCTGCTACAGTTTTGAATATTACGTAATATTGCCTATTGACATCTAAATATGATAATAATGTCTTCTATTTAGGCCAATGTTATTCATCGAAATTAAACTACTATATAAATACTATATAATAATAAAGTCTCAAATAAATAACGTGATAAATAGTTAGTTTAATTTCAATCTAAATCTATATTTATACAAAACTCTTCCGTTACTGAGTGACCGACAGACAACCCACAGCCAAAACTATTGGGCGCAAGAAGCTGAAATTTGACATGTATGTTTCTTGGGTACTGTAAGGGTGCACTAAGAAGGGATTTCCCGAAATGCCCACGGGGTTGGGAAGAAATGGATAAATAAAAAAACATGTGCGGGCGAAGCTGCGGGCATCCTCTAGTGTGATAATAAGATGGAATGTATAACAGCATAAATAATGAATTAATATGCGATATTAAAAACATTGATTTGTTTTTAACTATAAAAAAGTGCGAGTCTTTATTATTATTTTAAAGTTTTTTCTTATCAATATCCGTTGAATAGAAATATATTTTTCTCAGTTAGTAGTTTATGTTTCTTCTCCTTGTTTCCTAAATAACCTGTTTAAGAAGCGTATATAACCATTCTACCATAATTAGTAAGAACGATGGTGGTCTTACCACGAAATGTATTCTGTCCGCTCGAATACACACTATTAATGTTCGAGAGTACGGAGTTACTCGCCTATTTTTATTCTATTCACTCTACAAGGAAAATAAACTTTTACTATAAGCTTCTAACCTAATTTCCTTTGTAATAAAGTTTTACGTAGTTTTCATGTGATTCTTAGGAAATAATACAGAAGTTTTACAGCCCAATCGTCTTCTAGATTACAGGCTTGAAGTAGGCCAATGCATGAGTAATTTCACTTACTAGTCTAGTTTTCCCATAATTCATAAGTGCTATGACTCATAATAGCGCTGTTATCGAGGCAATTCATTTTAGTTTTAGTGCTGAATTAATAATCTCTGTTTTGTTATAGTTTTTTGTACAGATCATTTAACATATAATTTTCCTTTATTGTGTAACTAAAATGCACGATTTATATATTAAGTGCATAGAACAAATATGACATAGATAGCAAATAAATATACTTTAACTGTAAATAGTTATTGTAGACTTTGATCGCTTGCAGTACTAGAAAGATCACTAGCGTTTCATCGATCCAAGGAAAAAGAATGCGCATCCGAAAGTCTACTTACCCAAAAAAATGCAGTAATGTTGTTACTACTATTACATTGATTACCTGAGGGTGGTACTTCTATGGGCAAGCCAGGCCATTTGTACCGTCCTTAAATAGCTGACAACGTCGACTCATCCATTGTAAGCATATCGCATAGCTTCCCTATAGAAACTTTTTGTGCAAATAATTCTTTAGAATGGATAATGTATTATATAATAACATTATTTTATTTGATTGAAGGACATTTTTCTAATAATAAACAGTTATAAGTATATTTATATTTATTACCTATACTTATGACAATTCAATAGTGATAATTTGTAGAGTACACAACATACAACTTTTAAAATGGGGCTTACGGCATTTGGCATAATGGCAGTTCATTTTACCATAAAGAAGTAAAACCGATTCTAATAGTTGTTTACCTTCAGAATCAAGAAATAAACTTTGCAATTAAGGTAATTATACAAGCATGCATAAAAAGCATTACTATCGTTTAAACGTTCCGAATCAGAAATACCCCACAGTATGGCATACTGCACCCCGCATTCCTAGTAGACACGAAAGTTATAATAATGTTCTTGTCTGGTGATAGAAGAGGCTAAGCAGAGACAACACTGTCAGTTCAACAAAATTTGTATCGCCTAAATAATAACCGTTGTAAAGCATGGATTGTATAGAATACTAGATTTTGCTCGAGGCTTTGCTCGCATAATTGTAGGTTATGTCCATTTTCTATCCCTCAGGAACTTTCCTCTTTCCGGATGAAATATACCCTATGTCCTTTTCTGTACCCCTGACAACGTATATTCGAAATTTTCGTGATGATCAGTCGAGTAGTTAAGGCGTGAAAGTGTAACAAACAAACAAACTCACATTCGCATTTATAATAGGTAGTAAGGATTTAGAAAAATACTCATAAAGGAAATCGATTCCCTCGTCTATCTTTTCCATTTATCACAGACGACTTTCCAGTAACTAATAAATAGTTCACAGACAGACTAATTTTACTTTCGATTCCAAATGTCTAGGAAAAATGTCTCGTACTTAAAGAGAAAACTCAATAAAAAATAAAAGTTGCTTTTTGGAGACTGAAGTTGGTATCCGTAAATAAGATATTTTGATACCGAATTGCTTCGTAGTATAAGAACAAAAACATGAATAAAATCGGTATATTTTTATAAATCATAAGTCAGTATACTGTCTGTCTAATTTTAGCAGTTACATATACATATGATCGACAGTAATACCAAAGGTATCACAGGTTACAACAATATAATAAATACTAATATTAAGGTACATAGTTCGCACTGAACATAAGACCACATTTCTCAAGTAATGTAAACTTTGGCGTAGATACATGATAGTGTCAATTTTAAATATATAATATCCATCCCTCAGGAACGGTACTTCTTCTGGGTGAAAGGTACTCTATGTCCTTTACTGTACCCCTGACAACGTTCATGCGAAAAATTTTATGGTAATCGGACGTATAGTAAAGGCTTGAAAACATATTATTTTAGTTAGGACTAGCAAGAGCTAGTTCTAACTAGCAAGAGCCCGTGGCTTCGCTCGAACTGTACATTTTTCTGTATATAAGGTACTCATTGTCCTTTTGTGGACCTCTGACAACGTGTAAGCGATACAGTAATTTCATGATGTTCGGTCGAGTAGTTAAACACACATTCGCTTTTAAATTATTACTTCAATAGCGAATGTGTGTTTGGTTTGTTAAGATTATCACTATTTTCCAATTCTTCTTGTATACCTACTTCTTCTTTTGCTTTAATTCAGTGTCTGTATATTGCACATTTGTTAATATTGATATTGTTTTTAAATGATGACTCCCGCCCTAGAAATAATTGTCCTGTGTTGTGGAAGACCTTACAAACATTGAAACAACGGACACAACGAACACCCCAGACTCGAAACAACCATTTGTGGATCACACAAAGTTTTGTCTCGTGTGGGATTCGAACCCATAACACTCAGCGCAGTGGCTGTGGCGACGCGACCACGTTAACATCTACGCCATCCTTGCAGTGTAGCTTCCGTAGCCATTCTGGTACATTCATATCGAGAAATGCACAAGCAAGGAAAACCGTGGGCGTGAGCAAGTTGAGTCATAAACTGAAAAGCTTGATTCACTGAAATGTCAGAACGAAGTTGACCTTTGTGCTACCCACACAGTTTCACTTTTAAGAACAATATTAGTTAGATAAAAGAGCTGTGGCCTATATTCGCAAGAATAGAATACCAAAGAGCACACTTTGCACTATAAAAGAAAAGTTATAAGGGATATTATTGCTAAATGGCTTTTATAGACATTAAGGACTTATACTACCACCTCCAGATAGAATTTATCTATAAGATAAAAGTCTCGTCATCTCTCTTCTTTAACCTAACATGAGTGAGACAGCATGCGATTTGTCTTTCGGATAACTTTTACTTGTTAATGGTAGGAATATGTTGTTACGTTTTGAATAATTCAACTAAACTAAAACGCAACCGTTCGGAGCTGATACCGACCCGTGGGTGGCAAAAAGGTCGCTCCAATTGTAACTATACATAACAGGCGAAAAAGTGATGAACTTAATTTCATGCGAAACCTCTTTAGATTGCGCATGATTATGGCAATTTCAATTTAAGAAAGGAAAAACGCAATGAGATTGCGATATTAACCTGGGATTTCGTTTAAACTAGAGTAGCATGACTGGAGAAGTACAAAGCTACAGAAGATCGCAGCTAAACAACCTTGTGTTGTGTTCTTGCGGTAATTTATTTCGGGCTGCATAGCCCATAGATACCTTAACCTAAATTTACATATTATATAATTTTGTAATACATACAACACCATCTAGCCCAAACTAAGCAGAGCTTGTACTATGGGTACTAGACAATGGATAAACATACATATATACTTTTTTTTTTGTTTTATAAATACATACATATTATACCTACATTGAAACACCCAGACCAAGACAAACATTCATATTCATGCACACAAATGTTTGACTTGTGCGGGAATCGAACCCGCGATCTCAGGCGTGGCAATCGGTTACATTAACCACTACGCCATCGAGGCCGATTTGATGTTAGTAAATACACCTTAATACTATGTTAGTAAAACTTCACTTCGCACACTTAATACTAGTGCGCTCGGCTGGTACTTGTCCGCGGAAGCGACGGAATACCACGTCTTGCGGCCAAAAGCTTTCGTCCAACACCTTGAGCAGGTAGCAGTCGGGTATGCGCACGACGAACGCTTTAAAGTTGACGTTGCGGCGCGACTCAAGCAGCTGCACTCTCGGGACGTACTTCAGCTTTTGGCACACGTACTTAGCGATGTCCTCCGCCTCAGTGGTGTAGTGCAGGCGCGAGATGTACACCGGCGTGTTCGGGGACGCGGCACGCACCTTCAGGTTTAGGCGTTCCAGGCTTTTTAAGGCGTGGCGTCAATAGGCGACTGATAGCCTTTGTCTCTGCTGAATAGGTTCCAAGCTTCTTCAGAAAGAGCTGTTCTGTCAGCAAACAAAAAGTTATATTTTTCTTTTGCGATGCAGTTTCTTTTTTCAAGTGTCGTCAACACATGAGTGATGCCTGTAGAATTGCAAGCGTATATATGTAACTGCTTAGGATCAGGCTAACCAGGTGCTGCTTCTATAAAAATAATATAACATTTAGTGCATGGCGTAATCAGATAAACCATTTCTAAATACCTTTTGTTACTTGTGTTTAATCCAAGGAGAAACTTCAAATTTGAGTCCTATGATTAAATCAACTAAGCTCAACAGTCCTTTCCCTCAACGTTACACCAAAAAAGCGTAAGCTTCAAAGTGACTAAGTTAAGTCCTCGACTAATATCAGAGTAGTAGAACAACATTGGGTATTGTAGTATGCGCCACTTCGGTCCTAAGTAAACGCGGAGCAAATTAAATTTCGGTAAAAGCGTTGTAATATGGAACGGTCATCGTTTCGCTTTACACCAAAACTGTTCTGTGTTATGGCTAGATATTTTCTCAAAGTTATGGCGGCTACTTATGGTGTTAACATGGTGTATTGTTTCACAGGGATAGGTCTAGGTTTGGTAACTGTATGGGGAGCGGGAAAGGAGTTTACAAATAGCGTGTTGACGAGACTAGGTCTTATATGTTTTATAGAATGCCATCTATGTGTAGTTTATTATTAACCAACTGACTACCTTTTATAATAATACTATGTATATATATATATATATATATATATATATATATATATATATATATATATATATATATATATATATATATATATATGTGTGTATCTATATGAGTAAGACTATGTCTAGTGTCTATATCCGTAAGAAGAGTAATATTTGCCCAGGTTTGATTTTAAGTACACTGCCCGGAATGAGAATTTCTTGACAGAGACGCTTTTATTTACACAGGAATTATTCTTAATGCGAGCGTAGTCTTTAAAAAAAAAATTATCATCCGATCCGCAGTAAATCATAAATCAGTGACTGACACCTTGCAGATCTTACAAAAATGGCGGCGAAAAGTTTTAATAATATCATTGAAATTAAAAACCAGCCACTAAATATTAAGGACGTTTTATTTGTAGCGGTAGTTTAAACAAAAAAAATAATTTTAGTACTCCCGTAGGTACTAGAAACTATTTCTGTCTCGTGGGAAACTTTACAAACTTTCAAACAACGGACACAAAGCACACTAGGTCTTGGAGCAAACATTTGTGGATCACACAACAAGCCGTCCAGTAATTATTATATATCTTGTGTTACAGTGAAATATAATTACTTAGTGAGTTATTCTTGCAGTTCTAAAAATAGATAGACCTTTTATAAAGCTTTATTTGATACTAGAGTAATGTAACATTTTCCAGAGAGAGAAGTTTCAATTTGTTCTCCTAAGAAAAATGCACTTATCACATACGCCGGTATGTGCTCTAGAGAAACTCTGTTTATTTTATTGCTCGGAAGACTTGGTAGTAATATTTCAATATAAATTTATGAAAGTAAAGTAAATACATACTTATAGTATAAAATTCTATTGCATGTTTGAGAATCTAGTAACCGTTTGATGTAATGGTGACCTTGCCACTGCTAATGTACTACATTTTGGTTTTATTTCTGCTCGAAGGAGATATTTTTGTACTAGATTTTCCACGCGACATCACTCGCGTTAAAGTTAATTTTGTCAATAAATTCCTACCTCAAGACAACAGCACTTTTTCTGGATGAAAGGACTCTATGTCCTTTTCTGTACCCCAGTCAACGAGTTTGCGTGACGATCGGTCGAATATTAAGGCGTGAAAGTATAACAAACACATAAATACACATTCGCATTTATGTTAGTTAGGATTATTTATGGGACTTTCTTTTACTAGTTTCTTAGGCCTTAAATGTGCTTTACAAACGTAGCACACTAATATGGCAGGAACTAAATAAAATTTGGATACGTATATATGGCAATTAGGGCAAAATTAAGTTAATAGAGCATTTCGGCCTACATTTCAGTAACTCAATTAGTGCCACAGCCTTTTAAACTTCGTCAAACTTTGTTAGACATGAAACAACAAATGTTCAGAAATCAGAAATCATTTATTTGTAGAAACATAGGTTAATACAAAGATGTTACAAATTATCTGTCCTCTATGTTCTGTCATTGAGACATACAAATTTAAATGGGTTAGTATCACAAAAGAGAATATAAAAATAAAAATATCGTCAATGTCAAGAAACAAATTCAAAATTACATGACAAATACATAGCAAATTAAATTATTACACTAAAAACAAATATATATATTACCATTTACATAGTTAAAATATGATATTCTTATTATATTATACATTATTATCATGTTATTAAAATTGTGTCATTTAAATATTCATTCAACGAATAGTAGCTTTTATTTACCAGCAAATTAAAAATATACTTTTTAAACTTAGTTAAAGGCAAGGTTTTTATTTCATTAGGTATTTTGTTGTATACCTTTGGAGCTATACCAAAAACACTCTTTTGCATTAGAGCTGTCTTGCACTGTACATTACACAACTGTTCTTTATATTGAGCACGTATTGGACCTATTTTCACATCTGATACTTTTTTAAAGAGTATTAAATTCGTCTTTACAAAAACAGCTGTTTCCATTATGTACAGCGCTGGTAAAGTTAACAATTTGAGGCTTTTGAAGTAAGGTAAGCAGCTGTCTGTAACTTTTAAACCAAACATTGACCTGATACACCTTTTTTGCATTCTGAATACTAGTTCTCTGTCTGTTGACTGACCCCAAAATATTATGCCATATCTTAGTAAAGACGCCACTAGACCGTGGTATGCAGTTATGAGAGATTTCTGGTTTACTTTTCTGAAAAGTTGTGAAAGGGCATACGCTATTTTACTTAGTTTTTTACATAATTCTGCTATATGGGGCTTCCAGGTGAGTTGATCGTCAATGGTTATACCAAGAAATTTCGCTACTTTTGTCTCTTCTATTTCATATCCATTGAAAGTAATATCAAATTTTGGTATTTTACTTCTTTGGTGAAAATGCATTACATTTGTCTTTTTTAGGTTAATTTGCAAATTATTCCTATCGAGCCAGCTAATAATGTCGAATAGGCAATTATTTATGTCATTTTTGTAACTATTAAGATTACTAGAATCTGAATTTTTTATTATTGCTGTACTATCGTCTGCAAATAGAACCATGTTATGACAGACAGATTTTGGAAGATCATTTATATATATCAAAAAGAGTAGCGGGCCCAGGACACTACCTTGTGGCACACCATATTTTAATTCCCTTGGTTCAGATGTATAAATTATTTCTTGTTTGGTTTTTGGACATAATCTAGAAATTTCTGTACATTGCGTCCGGTTGCTCAAGTACGATTCTAGAAGTTGTAGAATGTTACCTCTTATGCCATATCCCTGAAGTATATTTAATAAAATTTTATGGTCTACGAAATCGAACGCTTTGGTCATGTCAGTGTAAAGAGTACAAACAGGTATTTTTCTATCGATAGAATCCATAACACTAGACATGAATTCAAAAATAGCCATATTTATTGTAATTTTTTGGCGGAATCCTTTCTGTTCAGTACAAAATAGTTTATATTTGTTAAAATATGCATATATAGATCTATAAATTAGTTTCTCGAAAACCTTAGAGAATATAGGAATTTTAGCTATAGGTCTGTAGTTTTTTAATTCTAATTTATCTTCCTTTTTATGAAGAGGTTTGATAATTGTATGTTTTAATCTCTCAGGGTATATTCCATCTGTTATGCTTAAATTAAAAATATGCACCAATATAGGAGCTATTACTTTAATGACGAATTTTATTACTTTGTAGAGATGCCGTCATAACCGACGGTATTAGTGTTTTTCAGACTGTTTGTTACCCGTATTACGTCGTCTTCTTGGACTGGTAGCATGAATAAAGATTGCGATGTCAAATTTTTAAATTCATTACAAGAATGAATGTCACGTTTGACATTACCTTCGATTTCGTCAACAAAGAAATTATCAAATTCGTTAGCGATATCAAGAGGCTGAGTAATCAACAAGTCATTTCTTTTTATTGATGTAATTGGGTTCTTTGGTAAAGAGATATTGGATTTATTAATTATATGCCAAGTCGCTTTTGCTTTATTTTGAGACGTATTTATAAAGTGATTATTTTGAGCTTTTTGTGTTAATTTAATTATTTTTCTATATAAAAATGTGTAATTATTAAATGCAAGTTTGTTACTTAAGCTCGGTTTCAGTCTAAAGGCCCAAAGTAATTGTCTCTGTTTCTGACTACAAATCTTTATTCCTCTAGATATCCATTTAGTTTTATTATTTGTTTTTATAGTTACAAGTTTTTCTGGAAAGCACAAAGTATATAGCAAAGAAAAATCATCCATGAAACTATTATAGGCTTTGTTGGTGTCGTCTGAATTATAGACCTGTTCGAAGGATAAACATTGTAAGTGGTTATAAAATTTAACTAGGTTTTCATTAGAGATATCCTGTTTCTTTATTTTCCAGTATTTTAATTTACACACTTTATTAATAGGGACTTTTAATATTTGAGATGTGTGGTCAGAAAGCAAGAGATCAATAATATCTGCATTGCATTCTTTCTGATAATTGTGAGCAAAATTATCAATACATGTTTGTGATTGCAATCTAGTAGGTCTATGTAAAGCTAGGTTTAAGTTAAAACCTAATAAGAAATATTCTAAATCTAGTGTGTGTTTGTTTCTTTTCAATACGTCTATGTTAAAATCTCCACATACAATTATTTTCTTTTTTGAGCATCGATAAATTTTTGATAAAATATTTTCTAAATGTTCATAAAATATTGTATAATTATATAGCGGAATTCTATAAATACAAATTATTATAATACCATGTGAAACCAGTTCAACACCACAGCATTCAAATATACGTGAGACAGACTGCTCTGCTATGTCTGGTAGTTCTTTATACTGTAAACCAGCCCTCACAAATATACGCGTACCACCACGTTTCATGTTATTTCTAGAAAAGAATGCAGCCGGGCAATAATTTGGTATGTGAAGTAGATGTTCGTAGCCCATTTGGACAAAATGTTCAGTTATACAGATCACATCAACATTTGTGCCTGCGATGCTTAATTCCTCCAGCTTGACTAGAAACATGTCTAATTTATTAAATAACCCTGCTATATTTTGGTGTAGAATGTTAAGTGTATTATAGAAAAAACTGGGTATTAGAAGAGGCTGAGAATGTCGAAGCGACAGTCTGATCAACGTTTCTTTCATTAATATCATTGATAGATGTATTATTATTTTCAGTGCAGTGAGTTATCACACTACCATTGCGATAGTTCAATTCTAAGATAAGTTCCAGTAAATCTAAAACAACGCGCTTTAAACCATAGTGATTAAGAGATCCATTATATCGACTAAACATAGTATAACCGACGGAAAGATTAAGATTTGAATCTAGAAGATATGCATACTTGTGTGTATCAATATCAATGTATAGTAAATTATTAAATGCCTCTACTCTGCTATTATACACAAAATTATTACTGTTAAATTTATACGTAGGCAAACATATAATAAAGTTAGTATGGCTTAATTTAATCAATTTGTTGCGAATGGACATAGCAAGACTCTCATAATTATGTGTTCTCCTAAAATCTTCTTCACCTATATAAATTATACAGTAATCAGACTTTGTAAAATTCTGTACTTTTAAATGAATATTGTCTAATACATGTTTTAATGCACATTTAGGTTTTCGTATATGACATATTTCATAGTTGCTTAAGCAAGTAGTATCCATGATTTTATAAATTCTGTTTGATGTTTCACTACTTAAGATACAAATTTTTGGTTTTACATATACATGCTTATTTCGCATAGACATTAAAGAGGACTGAGAGCTTTTATGAGATCGACTTTTATCACAGACATCTTGACTTTCAGTATTACTAGAACCGGTAGTGATGCTTGTGGTTGACGTAGGCTGGAGCGCTGGTAATCTTTTACTATCTCTATTTTGACTGTTCTTAAGTTTGTTGCGTTTATTTGTAGACTTTGGCGTAGTAAGACATTCTGTGTACATCTTCCTGAAAGTATCTCTCGAGGCTGATAGGTTTTCAAAGTCATTTCGCAATTTGGAATTTTCTAACAAAAGCTTATCAATTTCTGCGTGTGCACTGTCCAACATTGCCTGTTTTATAGCCAATTCATTTTGCAATTTTAACAACTCTTCCGTTGTTACTGAGCTAGATAGCTCACCCATACTTGCAACGGTTTTATTCATATCTGAGTCTATAGAATCCTGCGAATCATTGCTATAGAGTGATTCATATGATAATGTTTTAGTCAATTTGGTTCGTTGGGTGATATTGTTACTCGGAGTATTCATGTTCACTTGAAATAAGAATCGTTGTTAAGAAATATTTAGTTAACTTTTTTGTGAACTTCTAGTCGTTAACACGTTTTGTATTCAATTCTAACAATTAAAGATTTTATAACATCACAAAAAGGCATTTGAATATTCTCAAGATTCGTACTCGGTGCTCGCTGCGTACTAAGCGACCGCTCGTGCCTCAGGACCAATTCCTTGCTTACAATGATGATTGAAATTAGTGAATATATTGTACTGCTGTTATTTCTAGAATAAGTGACGTAGTGTGACGTAGCTGACCGTGATTAGCACTTTTGTTTGAATTTATATTACAACTGTCACAATGTTTATTTTTCACTTTGCACTTTATCACTGTGTTTATAGTTATTAGTTATGGTGTAAAACGCGGCTAGTTGGACCTCAATACTGTTATCCATAATATGTACTTCTTATTATTTGATGTATTTGCCATAGTAGAGTCTTGCTAATTTCTGCATGCATGAGACATCTCGATTGAGTTAGTACCAACGTCTCATAGAAAATCAACGTGAAGTATCAGAGTAGGGATTACGATAAAGTTACGTTTAATCAATGCGTGAGAACGTTGGAAGACCAGTTACGCCCTCGGTTTCTTCATTCCCTTTCGTCGTCTACCGCTTTCCGCCCGTTCTCTACCGATGGGCTACGGTAACTGCTTACCACCAGGCAGCCCGTGTGTGGCTGAAGATGGACAGCACCTCGGTTGTATTTATTTGGAATTGCTTCAGTGATGTTATGAAACCACTGTCCCTGTCTACTTAATATGCTCATAAGCCAACAACAGCAATAAAAAGTATAATTTTCAGATACTCTTTTCTGCTTTTATAATACCTATTATGTCTTTTTGTATAAAAATACATTTTATCCTAGCGGCACCCTCGTTCGAGCACTTAGGTTTCGACACCTTTAGCAATAACTATTAATAGCATCTCTATTAAGAAAGATAGGTTCAGCGAATCTATCTTATTTATGCTTTTCTCGTCCTATATTGGGAAATGAAAGGCTTGAAAATAAGTTGGCAATAATATCAAAGTAATTTTTATTCGTTTAATATGACATGACTGCTTGGATGGCAATATGGTTTAAGTAGTCGACTCGCTATTGCTGTCACGCCAAGTGTTGTAACAGTATTAATAATAATAGTAGATTAAGTATTAATAGTGTTTTAAAAATAAACAACGCGTTAAATCCGTGTTAAGTAGTTTAATAACATTCGCGTAAATACCGTATAATCACTTATATATCTTTGGGTTATAAGTAGAAGTGTATACAGTTTTAGAACGTGCTTAATCGGGGCAGGCCTATTTTATATATCTAAATTGCGCTGGTACTAGGGAGAATATTATATCAGAAAATTTTAACATCACTATCCGATTCGTAAATCGAACTCTGGACGTAACAATCAAAGCTCGAACACCACTAAACCAACGATACATAAACGGCAACGACATCAATAAAAATATAAACGGATCAAGTAAACCACAACGTCTCGTAACAGCGCCAGCGGCTCTATTTCAATGTGTACATTCACGTAACTATGCATGCCAGTAATTGTAAGAAAATATTATGACAAAGAAGTAGGGCTCAGACGGCAGGTCAACCGGGCAATCAGCTGGAGTAAAGTAAGGCGCGCCGTTTGTGTTCCGGCCGTAGTGACCCGGGTGAAATGGACTGCGACCCAGGCGCGGCTAGCTAATGTTTTGTGATAGCTAATAACTAAGTGAAACGGTAACTTTGATAGGGCAGTTGTTCTAGCTAGATTACTTTGATTAGGTACGGGTTCATGGGATGGCAATTAGGCTTGTATCTAATTATACTAATTCATTGATATCGATGATGGTTTAAGCTATTGAAGACGGTTTAAGCTATAGAGATAGATGTATTTTAACTGCTGCAGTAATTATATTTTCCATCGATTTCAAAAAGGAAATAGTTTTGGCATACATTTGCTCTAACGCTTGTAGATAATCGCGAGCTCCCAGGTTCGATTCTGGAGCGATAGTTAATAGATTTTCTTTAAATCTGAAAAAAATTAGGTAGATCCTATCGGAGCTAAAGCATGGTTAGGTAATTGTGGATTATACTATGTCTCTGCCTACCCATTTTGGGTTTATACAGTTGTGAAAAGCCCGATAACTCATGTATTTCAAAGGTATCAAGTAATTGGATTATTAAAATATTTGAATAACATACAAACAAAGAAACTCCGTCTTATCATTATTAAAGGAAACTAGCTGACAGCTAATAACGTGCCTCGTTGTCTCAAACTTGCAATTATTGCGACAAACTGTAGTTATGAAACCGAGTCAGAGATCTATGGACAGATGAACTTTGCAGTGTAAGTCTGAAAAACAATAGAAATAAGGAAGTAAAATCCACAAAGGATATAAACTCAAGTTTCATGACAAAAAGCAGGGTAATCTAATTATTTGAAGCACCTTTGCTTTTTTGGATAAAAATAACGTCTTTCCCTCTCACGGGGGCCGTACCGAGCCCGGTAAGGATCGGCGTCAACGCTGTCGACCGTCTAATGGAGTAATTCTTCAACCAATTTCGAACGCCATCTTTTGTCGGACTGTTTTATTATAGTTTATTTTCTTGACGATGATGGTCTATTATATGCTATACGTATTCGGCTATGCTATACATACATATATAAGTATTAGTGTACTGGCTTATAATAATCGAAGATTGTGTCGTAACCAGATGACCAAACTTTAAATTTCCCACTAAATTAAATTTGGAGATTTTAAATGGCAGTTCCGTTTAAACTCGGCGAAAATTTACGTTCAAGAATTTCCAATGAGAATTTGTATCTTTGATTTTAGGTGTTGAAGCACATATAAAAAGGTAGTTTTAGTTAACCATGTAGCTCCTGAACGCGGTAGCTTTGCCTAACATCTTAAAAAACTACTGACGAAGTCGCATTGCGGTCTATTAATTGATTATGCAACATTATAAAAACCAAATTTAAACAGATGACTCCGTCGCTAATGAGATCATTAGTGACCGTTATGTCCAATATAATAATGAAAAAGTGTTTTCTTCTACTAATCAAATCTAATCTACCATTGAGTTGAATATCGCGCTGCAGGAAATTGATGGGGTTGATGACAGGGGTTTGGTTACGAAGGGCCGTGGCTAAGAGTCCATTATGCAGATTGATCGATTTACTCGTATTAGGATTTATCTGACTTAATCTAGATGTTGTGATATTGTTTTCGTTGAAGAAGGATTGTTAGAATCTCTGAGGATGTCAGTTTATAACATTGTTTTAATATACATGTCGCAAGATATAAGTTGATAAAACTAGTGATATTTTAGAATGTTCTATTCTACTAAAATACTGTCATTTTTTAACCGACTTCTTTATAGTAATACTTGTTTTAGAATAGTTCAACTATTACTACTATAAGCATATGCATGGTTTAAAATTAGATAATGCTAATAAAGATTTCTAACACACTTTTACTACATTATGTGTTTGACTATTCGTGTCGCTAGATCTGCCGTGATTAAAATTAAGGATACAATCTTGAGGACTACTCAGTTGTTACTCATTTTAGCATCGCCGAGTTTGCATTTGTATCGAACCTAGATCACGTTTTCGTATTATTTCCACCTTTGGTGGCAATAAAATATTAAATATCATAGAAAATAAATGGGTGCATTACCGCAGTTTTGCTATTTTCTTTCTTTCTCCAATGAAGTAAGTCAACTACCGCCCCAATTTATTTAAACATTTACAGAAAAATTGATTGCTCTTGCTCAACAATAACATATTATTTGACGTTTGCCAATATTAACCAATTATAAGTTTTGACCCCTACATCATTTATGACATTTAAATAACCATCTCCAACCATTGTTGCGACATTTGGCATTCGAAATTTAACTCTTTTACTACCTGGAATTCAACGAAGAATAACCTCAAAACATATTTCTACCAAAAACCGACACAGTTCAATTCAGTCTCATAAATCACAACGGAATACATTAGCCCAATCCGCGGTTTACACACGCACTGCAAATGTATTCAAGGAAATAACGCCAGTAATAATTCAGGAAACAGTCACGCAAAACGAATGCTACGCCGCGAACAGGAAGCGAAGCGTTTATCTTGATGAGGGAAACAAAATAACACAAGTTTCTTGTTCTACATGTTGCGAAAATTATTATCTGGTGTCTTTTGTCGCACCACTTTTTTACACTTTGAAGTCTGCATCAAACTAGGTTATGGTATTTTCTGACAAGACTAGACACATCGTGGTAGGTTTAGTCAGTAGCACCTGACGACGAGACTTTCCATTTTTCCCTGGTTGAGTTCGATATACCCTCGAAAGCGTAAATAGCAATTACCATGTTAAGAAAAAAAAGGAAAGTCATGGTATTTTCTAGAGTGTCGGGCTACTCATGTTGATAGGATAAAATTAAATAACCTAATAAAGACACAGCAGCAAAACATTACCTTATAAAAAGGCGCAGCCAAATTACATGTATGTTGTAATACATTTGTGTTGTTTTTCTGGACTAAAAACGGTTTTCCGCGCCTCAGCAATCTGTCAGCTGTGCTGATAGCCATCTTTGACAAGGTGCAAACATCGCTGCTTCAGTAGAATCAGTCGTGACTTTTTGTTGTTTTTGTGATAGGCACTCCCTTTACTAGCGCGCCGTATCATTATCTATCGCATTTTCAGAGAAGTAGGGTTTAACGGCATCTTTTTATACATGGAATTTTACTCTAATAAGACTGAAGTCTAACATTTTTGATTTTGTTACTGTGATGAGTAGGATTTTCAGGCTATTTAAACAAATGGTTTACAGGTGACCTAGTGTGTGCTTTGTGGTGGCAGGGTGGTCACTCCTTTTTAGTAAGTTTGGCAATGCCCAAGTCTGCGGAAGCTACTTCCAATCAGAACTGCTGTATGCTTTTTTGTATTATTCATAGTATAAAAAAATTGTAAGTGCAATAAATATTTTATAAAGGCTTTCGTTCAATTTCAACTTCGAAAATAGGATTCAATTTTTGTTATTAGAATAAACATTCTAGGTAATACTTTTCATAAGTCATCATGCCATATAATCTTTTCGAATACACAGAAATCCTGTTTTTCATCCTACGTAAAACTACAATTGTTAAAATGACTCCTTTGGTTGAATGTACAAAGTTAATAGGTTTTCAAAATTATATGGAAGTGTAGGCGTGATGCGAATCTCTCTCCCGTCGATGGAAACCCGATAATCAGTTAACTCCCACGTGTGGTGCTCCAAACTTATTCAATACGTAGTCGCCTGATTCTTATTAACATAGAATTATATTATGTGGCAAATACTAGTGTATTCTATTGAATTATTTCTTGTAATGAATTTATATTTAAATTGGTTTGAACATGATAAAGTTTGACATTGTTGTATACTACCTACAACTATATAAAATCTTTTAAGAAATCAGTTATCATGTTGGTAATTTGTAGGTTAGACTTATATGATGTGGCAGATATTATATTCTATTGAATTATTTCTTGTTATGAAATTTATATATATTTCTATTAGTTTAAACATGACACAGGATGCATGACGCATAAAACTTCTGAAAAATCAGCAGTAGAGTTGGTAATTTTGTAATAAATATATACTTGTAGCCATACCTGTGTACCCCAAGCGACAGGCAAATATGTATTATACCCTCACTGCGACTAATGAGAATTTATTAACATAAAACCTGTAACGCTTTGCTCGACTCCAGAATGCATGCATTTTGGTAATATTTATACTCTATAATCTATAATTATTCAGTATCTTAAAAAGTCGTTAAAACTTTTGTTTGTTTTTTTATACACAAAATATTTGACATTGTAGACTGAATTTTGCAATGAAACATTTCACAAAGTGAAAAAGCGACGTGGAAAATATATGATCAAAGTAAAGTAAAATTCACAGCTGCTATTAAAAATGCTGCCGCTACGCTGAACTTGATAGCGCGGCAAACTTGTATAACAAAATATTGTTTATTAAACTTAAAGAGGACACCTGTTTTTTAAGCTTCTAATTTGCATATCATTATTATAGGCAAGTCCTTACTTTGGCGTCGTTCCCATAAATATTCTAAGTTTCAGACACTTTAATTGATTAATTTACGAGGCTGCCCATAATCTTTCAATGTAATTGGTACCTCAAAAATTTTATCAATTTGCTTTTTCCTTATTTTTCCAGTTAGATCTGAGACCACAATTTTTGGACGAGTAGTTTTTAGTACGACTTCACCTGCGTAAATTCCAGGAGAATGGGTATCGGGATAAAAAGTATTCTACATATGAGTTAAACCAGGACATTTTTATACAGTTTACGGATGATTGAGTTATATTTATACGTACGCGTGATCACACACATACATCACACATGTTCACAAGCATCCAGATTTATAATATTACTAGGATATAATACATAATTATATCAATTACGACAGCGTTTCCCTTTAGTTGTTTAGCTAGTTAATGATGATGGAGACACTTTAGAGCTGCTCTCCAGATCGACTGTTTTCTATAAAACGAAGGTAGCAAAAGGCTATGGATCGCTAATTCGTAAGCATGTCGAGGATTCTGTAAAAATATGGTTTTAGCCGCGAGGCTAGGGGACAATAAAGACCACTATATGCTCACAGCACAGCGCCTACTAAAGAAGCCTTTAGGATTAGGACAGTTGTACAGTTAATAAATGTTAAACTTTTATATGAACTCCCCTCGAACGCGCGTGCTGCGTTTTTTTGTAAGATTTTTATATCAGTATCTAACACAGTATTAGCAAAAACTTTTTACCAATAAGCATTTTATAACTTTCATCATTAAATTATTTTTCATACAAGCATTCAGCCACGAGTTCTATCTTCAATGCATTACGAGAATATAAAAAATATATCTCATTATACGTGAAATATGTTGATTCTAGGGTACTGTAAGTATAAATTCTGAAAATATAAATTCACATTCAGATCCTTGCCACTACATCAGACTTAAAAATATGTTCACAATAAAAAAATCTAAACAAACAATCAATCTAGAATAAACATCTATATAAACAACAAATGTATCGAATTATTTAAAATGTATACTAGTGCTAAAAGCTGGCTAATTATGTTTACAGTCTATAATTATTACTAGCTGTTACTTGTGATTAACGTATTATATAAAATGAAATATTGACCAAACAAAACTAAGCCAATCTTTATTCGAATCACAATCGAGAGTTCATCCATAAAACAAACAAGAACTTTCTCTTATGTGTAAGTAAAACAACACCGTTTAGCATGTGTCACGTATATTTCAGACCATTTGCTTATTATTAAGCGGAGTACCTACCTTGCCTCAGGACGTGCCTCTCGCTTCGTTTGAAAATTGGGTCGGCCCTTCTCTCCTATAAAGTAGATATAGGTGCCATTATGAAAGAGCTTACGAACAAATCGATGACGCTTTTTCGTCACCGACTGCGTATAAAGGTATGCTAATTTTCAATTGGTTTATAATGGGGTGATTAATCGAGTTTATGTGGCATCACGTCTTTTTTATTTTAGGATTGGAGGAAAGGAAATGATTTTTTTATTAGAGAGCTTTTATTGACGCGTTAAAAGACTGCTACAAATACATTAATGTACATGTTTTTGGCACATCTAGATGTAGGCAATACTATTCATATTTTTAAATAATTTTATAAGTTTGGCTTTTAAACTTCTAATTGTTAAAAAAGATGCGTTTTGAATAATTCCTGAATCGCTGGGAACTTACAAACTTTAAAACACTAAACAGAAAGAGCAACCAGACAAACCAGTCAAAACATTTATTGTCTTCATTTGAGATCGAAACCATACATCATGTCTACAGCACTTGAAATATCGGTGTCAATGCAATCGCTTAAACCACTACGTCATCTGTGCAGTAAAACCTTCAAATAGTTACTGAATTACAATCAACCCGGGTTTCTAGAATACGAGCCTAATCTATTTTGTAAATAAAAATGAGGAACGCATATGTGATAGCATGATTATTGTTGAACAATCTAACAGTAATTTAGGTTTGGCATAACAGACCCTGCTTTCAGTACGAGTGTTACAAATTCTAAGTGACAAATAAAATGTGTATATAAATAGTTCATAGGTATAGACTAAATCGGAGTGAAAGTATAATAAGTTTATGTAGTAAATCAACTACTTATGTAAAAGGTTATATACAAATAAACATGAGACTGGAATTACAAAATATTTTTGCTAACGTATTTATTTTTAACACAATGGTTCGTAAATGACGACGTCAGATAAATGGAGGGGTCGGGAGGGTCCTCAATGCTCTGCCGTCACACTTTCATATAAAATTAATTGTCACATCACAGTTTCGCACGGTTATCGCGTACCTTTTGTCGTTTTGGAAAGGTCAAATAGGAAAAATACACTAAGCTGTTTCATATTACCTACGCTAAATTCGTCCATATATATGGACGTCGGCATCTATTTGATAGGTTAAAAGCATTTGGTATAAGGCGGAAAATAAACAGGATATAGGATATAACGCCAAGATGCAGCAGTCAAGCGGTCGTTTGTAAATTCAAATCGTAATCGGAACAATCATACGTGTGATTCACAAATGATTGTATCGAGTTTGGATGTACTTCAGTCCATTAATTGGTTATTTGTTAAGTCTCACGAGGTACAGGTCTTCATCCTTAGTGGGGGGATTTCTTTATAAACAAAAACTGGGATGGTGACAAATTAGCGGCCTAGCATAAACAGTGTGATAATAGTAGGGGCTTTCAATACAACAGTCAGATCTTGCTACGACTGCTGTACTCGAGTTTGATTTTCTCTCATTACGATTGTCTGTAGACATAATCAGCAATTTTATAAAAAAATATTTATACTTTTCTAATCGTATTGCAAGACAAGAATTTAAAAAAGCTCGCTCAAAAATCGTAATCATCGATAAGAAAATCCGTAAAACTTAAAAAAAAGCGCCTTAAATGAGTTGTTAGATATCTGTTAATATATATACGTGAACAAATAACTTTCTTTTTCTTTTGTAGCATATTTCGAGCACCATGGAGTGAAACTTTTGGCATATAGAGAAGTAATACAGGAAAGTAAAATTTACAAAAATAAATACTTGCTGCCGTAATTCAACTAATATGCGTCCACTAGAATGAATTATAAGTACTAACCTATATACGTTAGTCAGCCAAAGAATATTAGTACGTACTATAAAAGCAACACGACCACATATTTTCGTCATACACCGTATAGGTTATTAAAGCTGTCAAGCAAAGAACCCCGCTTAAGCAAACTATAATGTAGATAAATGGTGCAGCAATAACATTAGCTATTGACATAATTTCTGAATAAAGCCACCCCTTTAAATCTCCTATGAGGGCGATCAGCGATAAGCCGATAATCCATTAACCGATTAGTCAGGATAACTGTTGTATAGAATTTTTTTGGCTTTTCTTGAATATACTACTACATACATATGTTTGTATTAAAACATATTTACTACAAATAGTTAAATAGACTAATTGTAAAACCTAAAAGGGACTCAATTATGAGCAAAACTTCTTGTTACAGCGAAAGTATTACAGGAATTCAGCTTCTGACAAATAGATTCCTTTTGCTTAGAAAACTAGCAGATCGTTACTAATATTATAAATGCGAAAATGAGTCTGTTTGTTTGTTACTCTTTCGCGTCTTACCTGCTCGACCGATCATCATGAAATTTCGCATACACATTGTCTGGGTACAGAAAAAGACAAAGGGTACATTTCATTCAGGAAAAAAGTGTGTTCCTGAGGGATAGAAATTTATTGATAAAATCTACATTAATGCGAGCCATGCCGCGAACTAAAGTTAGTATCATATAATATTCTGCAATTATTCAAACATTTTATAAATAGCAAAGTACCATGGTATGTATAGTATATCAATATTTAAAACGTTTAGACTCTACACACACGCACACATAAAGAAGTCCTTATCATTTGCTCATCTAGGGCATTGCTTGCCTATCATTTGCATGCATATGCAAATATCTAGGACGACCTAAAAATGCTATATTATTATTAAATAGTTAAGTAGCTACTACCCAATTACATACTGACAACACATACATATGGTTATCCATAATAATCAATTAAATCCTCTGTTAAAAGATTGTATAACTAAGAATCAGGTTTTACCCGTGGTTACACGTCCTTGTTTTCATCTTACAGAAAGTCTGAATGTTCTATCCTATAAAGCCTATTTAACTATTACCCTGAAAAAAGTCAATCCTCTGCCGTATTGCGTGAAGGAAGTGCAATCCCATAAACCAACAAACACGCTTTCGCATTTATAATATTAGTAAAGATGTTACCACAAAGATAGGTAAACCACGAAAATAAGAAACTCAATGAAAAGGAAATACAAAAAAGTGTAAAACGAAGCCTCAATCGTCGAAAATATTATCTCAAAACATGAAAGTATAATTTATTCAAGAACCCTTTCAAAAAGTTCTGCATATTTTATGAGAAATAAGGTAGACTTAAGTACAACGATTTCTTTATACTGAATTTATCTAGGCTTAGGGAGCCACAGGTGGACCCGGCGCTATAGAAAATTATATTTTACGGAGGAAAATATTTCATGCGAAACCATGTGACGTTAAGCCAATCAATTCGATTTTCCATCGTCATCTTACCTAAAGGAATAATTTTGACAGATTTCAAAACAGTCAAAATGCCAAATTAATTTTTCTGGTAAGTATTATCTGGCAAATATAAAACTGCCGAAATGTAATAGATTGTAATAGACCGTGGATGTGAATGTGTGTACAATAAGTGTGTGCTGTAGGATGAAATAGACGACTATTTAACATAATATTAACTAGCAAGCTCTAAATTTATAATACACTAGATGTTCCCGCGGTTTCACCCGCGTTTATCATTACTGCGCCGCCCCCATGGGTCGTAGCGTGATGTTATATAGCCTTTCTCGATAAATAGGCTATCCAACACTAAATAATTTTTCAATTCGAACCAGTAGTTCCTGATATTAGCGCGTTCAAACAAACAAACTCGTCAGCTTTATAATATTAGTATAGATGATGATTTATCGAATACTTATAAGTCTCGATGCAGCACCGTTTGAAATAAGGCACGGTTGATATAAAGATACAAAATGGATTGCGCAATTGGCAGCCTCACCATTGCGTACCGAGTATTATGAATTCGCTCCCCAAACGAGACAAAATGTTGTCCAATTATTGCTCCGAGTCTGGTTGGTTTTGGTAGGTATCTGCTGTTCCAATGTTTCTAAAGACCCCTGCAACAAAAACACTATCTCAGGTATGTATATGGTATCTATGTTATCTATTAATAACCTAGTACTAACTAATATAAATGCGGATGAGAGTTTGCTTGTTTGTTTCCCTTTCAAGCCTTAACTACTCGACCGATCATCATGAAATTTCGCATACATATTGTCACGGATCCAGAAAATGACGAAGAATATTTTGCATGTAGACAAAGTACTGTTCGCGAGGGAAAGACAGTTGACATAACCTACATTAACGCGAGCGAAGCTGCGGGCAAAATCTAGTAAAGTATATTCTACAGACCAAACTTTCTACATAGTGCGAAAATGAAGATGACATTGATATTATTTGCACGCGACATAAAATCGGGTGGCGTTAGAAAGCTTTTTAAAATTTAATGCGTTATTTTAGCGTGGAAGTGGTCACCTACATTTTTCCTTAAATATAATAACCAAGACTTCCTTTTTCAAAATTCCTTGCTTTTCATTGTCCAAATAGAATCTTAACTGCAAACGTAGGTTAATAAAATTATTATAAACGAAGAAAGTTTGTATTGAATCCTTTAAAGCTTTTATATAAAACTCTGTTTCTAGTTGTGTTATTTATTGAAAATAAAGAAATTGCTACGACTATGTTATCTGTAGGTTGCTTATATTGGTCTTATATCTAAAAAATATTGCTTTACCTGGGTGACCTGCTGAGCCGCAGCGGCACACCGGCGGCCAGACAAAATAGATGAAGGAATAAGCAGGATCAATTTTGCTAATAGTTAGTTTTCTATATTCATTACATTCATGCTTTTGCAAATTTTTGATGATAATGTGATAAATCACTCATGTGTTTGCATGCTGTTGTTAATTTAGATAGCCAATCACAGCAGTTGACATCAGTTAGACCGCTTGTTATAAATCTGCCTTTCAAAACCTGGGTGTTCGATCAGAAAACATACAAATACACTTTCACAGTTATAAGATTATTAGGGCGGCCATACACGGACTGTTCAAGCAGTTAGCCAGTGATCAACATACGAGTACACGGACCGCACTGTTGCAGTCACGACTGTTTGACCGCACAATGAAATTTCAGCGCGCTGCCAACCGCTCGAAGCAGTCACAACTGCTCGAGTGGTCTCGTGTATGGCCGGCCATACACGGGCAGCTTGAAGCAGCTAGTATCGACTGCTTCAAGCTGCGACTGCATAGTAAACTACAGTCTTCTATGTACACATATACATAATTCTGTAAGTTTTCCATTGAATAATAAAAAACATAAAAAAAAAACATTAAAAAAATGTATGTATGTAATATTAGCAAGGATTTTCGATTTAGAATGGCGTTCCTATCTGGTAACATAATAACAAAACTGACACAAATATCACAATCCTAAAGTATAATTTACACAGCGAGGTAATACCCAATTCGTAATGTAATGACTTTTCTCTGAACAAAAGTCATAACCGACTCACGTCACATATAATATTGGTAAGAAGTCCTACATGTTGGTTAGTACTGAACACAGGCTTAATCTAATACGTGCGTGTGGAACTGAATGTTGACGAAACGATGTCAAATGAGTCGGAAATTGAATGTAGCACGTTGAACAGAGCTATGGCAATGATGTTGACGCCGGGCCTGAGTGATCACGGCTCATAATTTTATAGCGTAGATGTAATAAAAAAAAATGGGGCAGCCTTTGGGGACAACCGATAGAAGTGAAAACTTTTATCCTTGGTCATAAACACTTCTTAATAGAGCATAAAAATTAAAAAAGTGAGTGGATCGGATGCTAGTTCCTGATACTCTCTTCGGGGTTATTAAGGGGGTCAAAATTTCGTTATTTTTTGCGTAGGATGCACCATTTCTGAAATATTGTTAATATTCTAAAATAATTCAAAAATGGAAAGCGTGAAAGCGTGACGATGACGCGAGTTCTATGATTTTTGTTCAGCCGAGAAGTGCTCAACGCGTCTAAAGAAGTTTTCACTTCAAAAAATATTGTGGCAGTTTTGGGGACTGCGGATAGAAGTGAAAACTTTAATCCTTGATCATAAACACTTCTTTATAAACCAAATTATAAACCAAAAATAATTCATAAATGGAAAGCATTCGGCGACGATGACGCGAGTTCCATGATTTTTGTTCACCCAAGAAGTGCTCAAAGCGCCTAAATAAGATTTAAATAAAAAAAATAAAAAACCCGGGTTGGATGCTATTTTCGTGATACTCTCTTAGAGTATATTTATCAACCCATTTACATAAGCGACTGCCACGCCTAAGGTCGCGGGTTCGATTCCCGCACAATCAAACATTTGAGTGTATGAATATGGATGTTTGTCTTGGTCTGGATGTTTCTCATATGTATGTATTTATAAAAAAAGGTAATTATTTGTATGTTTATCCATTGTCTAGTACCCATAGTACTAGCTCTGCTTAGTTTGGGCTAGATGGCGTTGTGTGTATGTGATAGAATATTATTATGTAAACTAGATTTTGCTTGCGGCTTCTCTCGCTCGGGAACAGAACCTTTTCTGGATGAAACCGTACCATATGCCCTTTTCTATGACCCTGACTACGTGTATCAAAATTTCATGATGATCTGTAGAGAAACAAACAAACTCACATTTGCATTTATAATATTCGTTAGGATGTGATGAATAGTAGATAATGTTTGGTTGTTTGCCATTCAATTACGCATAAACCGTTGAACGGATTTGGAGAAAACTTGCCACAGGCAGACCATGTTCTAGTTTAACACAAGTATAATTTTTCGTTCGATATACATTTTCATGCGATTAATTTAAAGCTGCCGGCTGAAACCAGTTATAATGATAACAGCCATGTATTAAACATTCCCACTGCTAAGCACGGGCTTCTTCTCAGTGTGAGAAGGATTAGGCAATAGTCTACCACACTGGCATAGTATTAAGTTGGCAGACTTCACATATCTTTAAGAACATTATTGAGAACTCTCTGCCATGCAGGTTTTCTCACGATGTTTTCCTTCACCATTAAAGCGAGCGATAATTACCTGTTTAATACGCACAAAACTTCGAAAAGTCAGAGTTGCGCGCCTTGGGACCGAACCTGAGACATCTGCGAGATAATCTTACTTTCTCTCACTAAGCTATCAGTGCTTATACAATAGTTAATTAATTATTATACGTCGCCGAAATTTCACTGGCCTCGAAAGGAATTTTCACACTAGACACTATATAGGTATTACATAATATATATTATAAGCTAATATACTACTAACTTAGTAGCGAGATTAATTTATATAGGTGCCTCAGCTCATTAAAGTCAACGGTGACGTAATAGTGTTAATTAATCTAGAGAAATATTGTCAATCTTGAGTTATAGTTTGCTGCTGTTTTAATCATGTTACTTTCATCATTAATTAATTTGGAAAACTAATATTTGAGAATTACTAGGGTACTAGTGTAAAATCACTTATTTTAGAGTCTTCTAGAGAAGACTATAAAATAAGTGATTTAGAAACTTGTGGAATATAGGAATAACGCTTACACCCATATTCTAAGACGTTTCCTCAAATGTTCCGCGACTCCACTCAACCTCACTCGAGGAAATCAGTATTCACAGTTGCAAAAAATCTCCTCCACTCGGCGTCACTCGACATCCTTCCTCACTCGAGGTGAGGAAACAACTGTCAAACTCAAGGTACGTCGCGACCAACCTTAAGGAATACTCGAGGAAGATCTACGCCATTGTTACCTATTCACCTACGCTTGTAAATACGACTGATAATTCTATTTGAAGATTTATAAAGTGTTTTGTAATGGATTTTCAACGATTTTTGAATTATTTATATGATAATCCGTACGATTATCTTGAAAGGCGTTATTTGCGAGACGCAACTTCTCCGCCTCAATGAATATTTGTCTTCAAGACATATGTGTGGAACAAATAAAGCTAAAGGATAAAACTTGGATCACAACACAACAAACAGATCAAATCAAACATAAACAACTCGAAATGACGCGATCAGACGCGATGTGAAACAGATAAGGTTAAAAAAAACAAGCATCTGTTAATTTTGAGGTGATCATAGACAAAAACATTAAAAAGTATGTTAAATCTATGATTTTGTGACGTATGTAATGACGTTTTACCTCGACTCAACCTCATTGGAGGATCCTCAAGATTACCTCAAGTCAAGAAAGACATGACTAAGAATACCGATTTCGAGGATTCCTTGAGGTGATCCTTAAGGTATCCTCGGTTGAGTCGAGGTTGAGGAAGGTTTGAGGTTACTTCTTAGAATATGGGTGTTAGTCTCTATGATGATGATTCCTATGAACCACGCAATTATTTTTGCCCGTATAGATATTGAATCCGCAACATCGGACATCTGTCAGTGCAGTAATCAAGCGACTATTTAAAGCACAGCGTTGCTCATGTAGTTAAATATCTACTATGAAAATTTTGATCCACGCCTAATTATAATACCAAATAGTTCCTTTCAGAACAAATATGTTTCATTTTATTTTTAAAGATAAATTAAGCGTTATATTGCATTAATACCTAAAGAAACCTTGTGTTGTATAGGATCTTACACACATGCAAATATAATTAATTGTATGTTTGAATAGTATACAAGCTACATCCAGATTCAGAACAATAATTTGTGAATCACACAAATAACTGTCCCGTATGAGATCCGAACCCACTACACTCGGTGCCGTAGCAGCGGAAAGGCGACTGCGATCGGTTAGTACATAAATGTCGCCCAAAAATACCGAACATTTGATACTCAAACCGCATTCGAATTAAATGTGGTTCTCTTAATCAACGTCGCCATAAATTCACACAAATATTTTCATTTAAATTTTGAGAGGCTTTATTGCCAGCCAGGTGTAGAAAGTATGCGCGTTTAATGAAAGGCATTCCTTCGACTACGAGTCACGAGTTCACCTGACACATCGTCCTGAGTATTCCGAATCAGTTTTGTATGTTATGTAAGCTACGACCTACCTCAAGGGTATTTCAGTCGGCTGAAGGTGCTCTAAATAAGGTTCTCTATATGCAGTATGATTCGACGTTTATGATAACGGCTTTGTTATTGTCTTGATGTAAGCATTATTTGTTTTAAGATATGCTTATCATGATCTAATTTGTCTTCTTCTCTTGGCGTACTCAACATCATTTGAATAGAAATACAGTTGTGTATTTCACTTTTGTCTGTTTGCTGACGAAAGCACGATTATATTATTATCGGTAAGTTTTGAGCACAGGGGGTTATTGCCACGCAAAGGTCTCGCGATAAATCTCAAGGCTTTTCTCTATCTCTGACTTTTCCAAGACTACTTCGTAAATTACTGCGAGTTAAATAGTTAATTATCACTCGCTATTACGGTGAATGATAATGATTAACATGATGAAACCTGCATGTCTGAGAGTCCTCCATAAAAGATCTTGAAGGTATGTGAAGTCTGCCAACCCACACTGGACCAGCGTGGTGGACTAGGCCTAACTCTTCTCACAATAAGAATACGCCTGCGCCCAGCAGTGAATCAGTTCAATACAAAGCTGATATATATAGAAAAAAAAATCAACGGGTTGCACTCCGGGAGTGCCGGCAGGAGTGAAAACTTGAATATTAATGTTGTGCATTTTTGATATTTTGGAATGGTTAAGGAATAATTTTGTACGAATTGCATTAATTATCAGTATAAAAGTACTATCATTTATGTGGTAAAATACAACATTCATTTATTGCGCTATCGTACACAAACATGAAAATTCTCCCTCTGTCTTACGAATTTTCGATCAGGGCACGTGTCCTGACCCGGGGGATAACATTTTTTACCCATCACAAAAAAGTGCACAACGCCGCTAAAGAAGTTTTCACTTCAAAAATTACAATGGGTTCAGACTTGTCGCAAATACGCGGGCTGAATAATGTAAAACATCGATAACTTTTTAATTTGGACGCGTATGAATGTTGTCGGAAAAGCAATTATTGCGAGCTAATTTTATTAGGAATTTGCTTGTCACATTTATTCTAATAGATTTGATATAACGAAGTGTAATACAGTTGTAAGCCTGATTTATTTGAAAATAACAGGCACATACTTCATATTCTGTTAACTTGCTATAATCTAAAACCTGGTATTTCCTTGGCCCAGAAAATTGGTATTGCCATTTAAGTAGTAGTAGTAGTATCCAACTTTCTAAACACATTACCTAATTTTTTATGTGATTTTTCTGGGTCTATGTACTTTGTGACCATTATTTATATATTTATGAATCTTTGTCTTTTTAAAACATATGTAAATATTTAAACACATAAGTTACCTTATATACTGAATATATCTATATAAACCAGATAAGTTGATTAAATCAGGGAAACCAATGAATATGTACAGATTTGTGTCATTTGAGTCAGTGAGCCAGATTTACTGTGCTTTCTACCTAAATAACTAAATTAATTAACTATAATACTTGTACCAAACGATTAATTAATAGCATGCATGAATGACGCTGTGGGCAAACAATCGTCGGGTTCGCCTTGCTGAGGGTTGTAGGTTTGAATCCACATGGAACAATTATTTGTGTATTTTACAAATTATTGTACATACCTACGTTTGGTGAGTCCGCTACGATAAAGGACTTGCAAATAACCTACTGCGAGAGCGGTCTTTTACACCATACATGCCAAATGGCATAATAATTAAAGGGATTACATGCCACCTATACTGCAGATTATATTCCCTTTCGAACACCATAACACTACATGTGCGTAACACACAGAACAAAAATATGACTCAGCAACTCTTTGATAGCTATCACAAGTTCAGATCCTAATATAGCATAAATGCCTTTGGGTATTATGTGATACGTATCACACACATTTGGCACTATATGACTGAGATTCTCTGTCTGTCTGTGTCTGTCTGAGTCTATCGGGTACTTTTCTAGATTCATGTCTTCTTCTCCCTAGCCTTTATTATTCCCAAGTCACTTGCGGTTGGCTTTCTAGTCTAACCGGATTTGACTGGATATCAATTTTTACACGGAGCGACTGCCATCTGACCTCCGCAACCCGAAGGCTAACGATACCCTAACGCTAGACTAGTGTCAGGATATTAGAGGGCACTGACTTCCCAATAACGACTGCCATAGATGTTCATGGCAGCCGGGACCGACGGCTTAACGTGCTCTCCGAGGCACGGAGCAGGCCATAATTGTCAATCAATACGCACATAATTTCTAAAAGTCATATAACTTCCGAAAGTCAGAGGTGCGCGACGTGGGTTCGAACCCGAGACCCTCTGCATTGCAGTCTGTTGGTCTCCCCACTGAGCTATCGCTGTTAGATTCATGTATTTCATATAAATAAAAACTACCACCAGCCACTTCAACAAACTTCAACAAATTTTATGCGTACGAAGTTGCAGGCAAAAGTTAGTGTAAAAACTAACTATGTATAATGAGCCCAAAACTAGGTCAAAACTGTTTTGCTTTACAGATTTTGGTTTGATTTTATATGTTTTTGGACTAAACATAGTGAAATAAAACCTTAATCTAGCTTATGAAAAAATATAAAATACTGTGCCTGACGACGGGTTAGACCATGCAAAACTCATTTAGTTCACCAAGTATGTAGGACAAAGTTTGGCTTTTAGTTAGTTTAACAAAGTTAACCAGTTAACTAAAGCTCAGAAGCTTAAACGCAAATTTATACCACACAAATAATGAGGCTATCAAAAGCATACACATTCTATATTATGTACTATTTAAATATAATTAATGTTATAGATAGGTTGTACAATATTGGTTTGTTTAAATATCATTACACCAGTTTTTAGTGCACGGATGACGCAGTAGTTACATTGGTTATTTCACCACCACTTGCTGTGCTTTATGTCCGTTGTTTCAGTGTTTATTTATTAGTAGGAAACTCAACAGCTTTTTTACAGTGTACATGGATTTATATGATGAAAGTGAATGAAGCCAGAGAAGTGTGTCAGGATCGTAGCAAATGGAAATCCGTAGTCTCGGACTGCCCCTCTGGGAAACAGGCGTGAATCTATGTATGTATGTATGGATTTATAGCAATGACATTAAATACTTAAGCCAGTTACAGAGTTTCACGACATTCGTATAAGTATATGAAACTGGAAAAACAGAGTTAAGTATTACAACATGAAATCTATACTTATAATAAAACTGTAGAGAGGTCAACTCTGTACATTGAATATATATTCAAAATTAATATTGGAGGATGAATGGTGATCGATACTGATGACAAAAATGCAATCAGTAAATTTTTTGTCTGTCTGTCTGTCTGTATATGCACGCATGGATCAAAAACTACTGAAGGGATTTTAACCAAACTTAGTACGATTGTAGTTCATACTCCTGGGCAGGTTATAGGCTATATAACATAACGATAAGACACATAGGAGCTGAGCAGTGACGATAAATTTGAAGGAAGTCGGATGAAAATGCGCTTTCGAGCTCTTATCCTCGCATACGTTGATCATATACCAAAAGTATGTATTAAAAAGATGATGGTCTTTAAAAGATCTACAAAAAAGTCCTCGATAGTATATATCTATCTTTTATAAATTAGCCACAATAACGTGTTTAATCGTTAGGCATTTCTTCAAAGTGTATTAAATACATAAATATATTGTATTTCACATAGATATATCGTTATCAAACTCCCATATTCAAATAGTACACTTTAATATCTACTTTACAAAAAAAAAAAATTATAGAAATCGGTTTATAAACACACAAGATATAGATGAAATAATACTTCCAAATCTCGCCGCGCCAGTATGGGTACGGCGCGGCGATACGGTTGATTTTTGTTTAACGCGCGAAACTGCCATCCGCTGCATTTATAAAAAGGCGGGGGCGCACACGCGCCGACTTCACTTACATTTTGTTTGTTTGGTTGAACGCGCTAATCTAAGGAACTACGGGTAAAAATTAGAAAAATATTTCAGTGTTGGATAGCCCATTTATAGAGGAAGGCTATAGGCTATATAACATCACGCTACGACCAATAGGAGTGGAGCATAAATGAAAAATGTTGCAAAGACTAGGAAAATTCTCTTATGTGAAGCAGACGAAGTTGCGCGGGTCAGCTAGTTAAATAATAAAATGGAAATAACAAAAAAAAACATCTTATTTATCTACTAGTGAGCACATTTGCGACTTGTTTTCGATATGACTCCTTAGAGAAATGAAATCCTATCCTAACTAATATTATAAAAGCGAAAATGAGTTTGTTTGTTTGTTTGTTACCTTTTCACCCCTAAACCACTGAACCGATCACCTTCAAATTTTGTATATACGTTGTCAGGTGTACAGAAACGAACAAAGGCTACCTTCATCCCGAAAAAAATTACTGTTCCCGAGGAAAACAATAATAACGTTCATTGATGGGGTCACGTGTCTTTCGAATCATGATTGAATTATATTACTAATATATTTTTTTTTGTTTATTTACAGCGTTTAACAAATTAGAAAACTTATCAATTTAAAACACCTTATAAAATAAAATAAAGTAATTTGCCAAGCGCTGGCAAAATTAAACAAAAATACTTCTGTGGTTTTCACACTAGGCAAGCCTGTATCGTGAAAACCCAAAACAATTACTTAGTACAAAAAGTTAAAAGTAAAAAAAAATGTATAATTCAAAAATTAATGAGAAATAAAGGTCAAGTGTTTCAAGTATTGTAATAATATACATATTAACAGTAAATATGTAATGAGTGTGTGTATTGTAAAACAATATGATACTTACAATATGCGCAAAAGTGTGTACTGCATGGCACCAATTATTTATAACAAAGTACCAAAAAGTTGGAAGGAACTGCCTCAATCTATGTTTAAAAATAGGCTTCGTACTTTTTTGACCGCCAGAGCATATTATAGCGTGACTGAGTTCCTTAATGAAAAAGAATTTGTATTGACATAATTAAATTTATTTAGACCTATACAATAATGCTGATTAATCTTATAATTTAAATATAAATTAATTAAATTTAAATAATTTTGACAAGAAAATAATATATTGTTACATGTATCTTTTTTTTATAATTATTTTGCACGTCATACTGTGACAAACATGTCTGCACTTAATTTATTTTGTCATCTTGTATGTATGTACACACACATGTTTATGCAAATAAAGCTTATCTTATCTTATCTTATCTTATCTAATAATTATAAATATTATATAAATAAATATATAAGGTAGTATGTATAGATAAAAAGGATTAAGAAGTTTAAGTTTACAACTGATGAAATTTTACTTAAACTACATAGTATGTATAATTACAAATTTCTAAATATATCACGGAAAATGTGTACATTAACACGTTATGTCTATACTTATAATAAACTGTAGAGAGGTCAATTCTGTACATTGAATATATATTCAAAATTAATATTGGAGGATGAATGGTGATCGATACTGATGACAAAAATGCAATCAGTAAATTTTTTGTCTGTCTGTATATGCACGCATGGGTCAAAAACTACTGAAGGGATTTTAACCAAACTTGGTACGATTGTAGTCCATACTCCTAGACAGGTTATAGAATATATAACATAACGATAAGACACATAGGAGCTGAGCAGTGACGATAAATTTGAAGCAAGTCAGACGAAAATGCGCTTTCGAGCTCTTATCCTCGCATACGTTGATCATACACCAAAAATATGTATTACAAAGATGATGATCTTTAAAAGATCTACAAAAAAGTCCTCAATAGTATATATCTATCTTTTATAAATTAGCCACAATAACGTGTTTAATCGTTAGGCATTTCTTCAAAGTGTATTAAATACATAAATATATTGTATTTCACATAGATATATCTTTATCAAACTTCCATATTCAAAAAGTACACTTTAATATTTATATTATAAAAAAGAAATTATAGGAATCGGTTTATAAACACACAAGATATAGATGAAATAAAACTTCCAAATCTCGCCGCGCCAGTATGGGTACGTCTATACGGTTGATCGTTGTTTAACGCACGAAACGGCCATCCGCTGCATTTATAAAAAGGCGGGGGCGCTCACGCGCCGACTTCACTCACATTTTGTTTGTTTGGTTGAACACGGTAATCTAAGGAACTACGGGTAAAAATTAGAAAAATATTTCAGTGTTGGATAGCCCATTTATAGAGGAAGGCTATAGGCTATATAATATCACGCTACGACCAATAGGAGCGGAGCATAAATGAAAAATATTGCAAAATCTAGGAAAATTCTCTTATGTGAAGCAGACGAAGTTGCGCGGGTCAGCTAGTCTATAATAATTAATCTTAATCGAAAATATTGCGCTTACAAATTATGATATAAGATGGATTGTATTTGAGATCTAGTTTACAATTAATAAATATTATGTTCACGATATTATCTTATTATTATAAGCACAGTACAACCCGAATTGATTGTCAAATTTTAAATTAACGCGAGCGAAGACGCGGGCAAAAGCTAGTATATCAATACTTTTAAAGCGTCTGGTTCTACTAATAGGAACTACACGAAGCGTAGCTTAGATTTTTATATACATCTACAAAAATGTGTAAATGCATTACAATTCTTCAGTGGTGTTTCTGATGCCGATGCCATCAAAATTATATAAAGACAACCAACAAATGAATATAAATATTCAATTCAAATTAATTTCCGTAAAATTCTTTAGTATACAGATGGCTTCGTTACAATTTTATAGTACAATATAACGCAAATCAAATTAGTTATTCTTATAATAATAAAATCTGTTCTTACTGTATAACTAACGAAATCTAAATATTATTTACTCCTATGTACACTTCACTGCGTATGCTTTGAACCCGGCAAGTAAAGTAAATGTATCAATTTAAATCACTGTGGTAGATACATTTTATTACACGACTTAAAATAAACAAATTAAACGAACTTGAAACGACGCGGACGTCGCTAGCATTATTCAATTAGTAGATACTCCAATACACTTGCCAATCTTGCCATAAAAACATCCAAACCGAAATCAAAAACGTACGAATATCTAATCACTAAAATGGCTACAAAAGATTAATTAAACTATCATAGCTAATAAATATATGTATTTCCAAACAATTTTTTTTTATCACAAGTTTACATTTACATTTGTAACTTCGACAAAACACACATTTAAATATTATCCTATTGTAAAATCAACGGATACAAAGAGTAAACAATCTTTTAATATCAGTTCAACTTGTTCCACTCTGTAAAAAAGGAATATTTTAATAACAATGTCCCGAAATCAAAAATTTTTCTCTCAGAGTAATAATCATAAAAGATGTTCAAATTTAAAATGGTGTTTTCGCCGTGTGTTGTAACACAACAGGTAAACAGGACTTGTTTGCAAGTTTTGAGAATAGCAAGGAATGCTTTTAGTGTGATTATGTCGTTGCCGTTGAATCTTTTGCTTTTTGCACGACGAGAGCATTATTAGAAGTCATTCGTGGAGCGAGAGAGAAATTGCACAGTAATGAGTACATAACTACGGAGTAACGTGTAGGCAGTATCTATTCGCGTTCGCGTAATGAGACCATTGTTCGGTATGCGAAAGGATCATAGCTGACGTTTCTATACTAATTAAGTTTTATTAAGTTGGGCTTTATAGTCTAAAGATAGACTTTGTTTAGAATTAAATTTGTATTTTGCATACGGAGAAAATAGTTCATTCTATGAATTCGTAGGTAAAACTAGACGAAAGCGGTTTCTAAACTTTGGAAATGTATTAAATGGCTACTAATTTACACTTGGCATGAACTTAAAAAAATATTAAAATTGTAATTGAATAGCATTTAGATACTGACCCTGTTTTTGTTTTAAAGTGACAGCGTGACCTATTCGTCAACCAAATTACATTTAAGTAGATATTATGTTCTGTGTTGTCGAGATATCCGTACCTGTAAATGTATTATACAACCTACTCTTACTAGTATTACAAATGTTGATATTTGTTAACGAATCACGCGTAGGCTGTCAAATTGTTTTATATGTCTTCAAATACATATGTATGCATAGATTACTTTTATTCGGGAATAGATTCCCGTCGAATCACGGCGAAGTCAAAAGTAGAAGCTTATATTGAAACAATAATATTTAAAACCTACATAATAATATTAATCTGTATCTATGAAAGACAGGTCGTGTGTGAAATACTAGCTTTACATAATTGTAGGCGGCACGTAATTTTTGGATTCATTACAGTATTTAGGCCACCAGCTAGCTAATGAGAAACTACTACATTCTACTCGAATAAGCTGTTTTTAACAGGCAGGCAGCAATTTCGTCACACGATGTTTTCCCACGAAAAACTACGTTACGTACGTACTACAGTTTGTAACTGAAAAATAGAGATATTCTTTATGATTTCATGGAAAAGTAACGCAATAATATCGAGACCTTTTACAAATATTTAATTGTATACGGAACTATTGATTGATTACAAACCTTTTTTTACAAGAATCAAATATTCTATAATAAAATTATTGACATTGGAATTAAACTATTTTTACGGATTTAAGGCCCGGTCCTGTTACTATAGCTATCGAAAAGCAGTTAAAGTGTCGGGAATATTGTCATATTCATAAGTTGTGTTAAGTTAAGTAAGATATTAGCCAAAAATGCGCAAGTATAAATACTATAGTTATACATACGCATTTTGTGGCTTATATAATTATATAATCTATACAAATAAATAAAATTGAAGTGTCTGTTTGTAATGTCAAAATAACAGCATTTTATCTAATGCATATGAAAGTATATAAGGTACCTATACGAAAACATCTGTTCTTTAAATTTTTTTGTCTGTCTGTTTGTTCCGGGTAATCTCCGAAACGGCTTAACCGATTTTGACGGGACTTTCACTGGCAGATAGCTGATGTTAGAAGGAGTAACATAGGCTACTTTGATTTTAGAAAAAAATAGGGTTCCGCGGAGACAAACACTTTTAAGTTAAAATCTACGCGGACGAAGTCGCAGGTAACAGCTAATATGTATATAAGAGGCTTATTCCCGTGCGCTCCAAATCTATTGTTGTCTAAAATTCATTTTTCCGTACATTAGTTACCAGGAGCTCCAAAGATTTTTATATGAAAATAATAAATAAAGCCACATTTACCAATTTCATTCCCTACAGCTCCAAAACATTCTCTAGGTACTTTGAGATTTTATTTCTTATCAAAAACTAATATTATAATCATACATGTTTTAATTCCTCTAACCATATAGTTTGTTTTGGAGCTGTCGTGAACACACTAGTAAGTAGGTCTTTATTTAATTATTTGTAATACAATTTGGAGCTTCTAGGAATAAATATATGGAGATCAAAGGATTTAAAGAAAAAGAAATTCATAATCTTTTGGAGCCCTTGGGAACGATTGTACAAAATAATAATTATATTTTATTTTAGTCTTGGAGCGCTTGGGAGTAAAATAGCGGAGCGGGCGGGAATAAGCCATATACCTATGCACGTTTTTGCGGCTTATATATATAATTTTAATGTAGTTCAATCTAAAGGAAGCTTATTGACAGTGCGACTCCATCACATTAACCATTGAGTGAACAACAAACTCAATATAATAAATCTATACAAAGCTTAAGAGCTCTAACAACAAATACTGAAATACTTAATCATAAATTATAATTTCCTTGCAATAAATTCTTGGCAAGTTTGTCAAGCGACTGTTTGCTTTAATATATACGTTAGGCGCTCGTTCCGTACATAATAAAGGTGGCTTACATTAGACTGTAACAACAGATGGTTTTACATTAACAGTTTCCGTTTTACGTTTGCACGAATGATATTTGGGTAACTACGTGTGTAGGTGTATGTAGTATGTAGTAGTTTATTACGTACAATTTAGTTGCGAGGACAGAAGTAGGTTTTGTACATAAAGTTTAGTGCGGTTTCTTAAATTATGAGAATCTATGTGTTTATAAGAATAGTTAGTGACAAAAATTGTCTGTGCGAATAACTTAGTGGCTTAAGTTGTCGTCTTAAAACTGCCACTGCGCCGATTGTTGTCGGTTCGATGCCATCTATCCATAAAATTGTTTTTTTGAAACTGGCTGTTCTTTGTGTTCTTTGTTAGTCAAAGTCAAAGTCAAAAATCATTTATTCATTTAGGTCACAAAGTAACACTTATGAACGTCAAAGTATATAAGTTAGTGAGTTTACTAAGTTACTGAAGCTACATTTAGGTTAGTTGCTAGGTTCAGGCAAAGGGTTATAGCCTATGAGAATAAACCTGCAAGAAACTCACAGCCACTCTTTTAAATCGCCAGTTAAATATAATTTCAGTATTTTATAACTCAGATTAACAAGGTGTTACAGCCATTATCCCATATACCACTGACTATAAAAAACTAAAGATAAAAATAATAATTAGTTAGAATATTTGTGAAGTCCCGGACGATACAGGTATGCAATAATTGTATTTTTTTTAAGTAGAAAGTATTAATCAATATTAAAATTCTTCAGTATAAGAAATTAATTAGATTTCGACGATGCTGAAATGTTATTTTATAGAAAGATAAATCATCTAGGTATGTTAACGCGCTATATTAGTTTCTATAGTACCTAGTAAGTAGGTGTAATTAACGAGAAACAAAGCTGTGTAGTGCTATTCGATATTCATATTACCTCAGTTCTGTCCAGAAAGATACATTTAACTACCTACGCATTAACTTAACAATAAGTGCTTTTTCCTTACTCATGATATTTTTAAGTAACCATTTATGTCCCGTCATGGGTTACACATAGGAATAATACAATCCATTACCTATGAATCTTCTGAGTATAAACCTGGGACCTCACACTCACAAGTAGTTCTTGCACCAATGTGTTTCATTAGTGACGACGACTATTGACGACGAGACAATCTGTGATAATAATTTCCATGACTTGTTATTGAGTTATATATACCTATATGGTGGCTGTAGGAATAATTATTGTAGCATATGGGACGTTCGCAAACATGATACATTTCATATAAACAGTACTTCGTTTAAAAAACAAACTAAAATGAACTGTGTATAGAGTCGCCTAAAGGAACGGTTGGCTGGCAACTCACAAACAGGGGACTGTGGAAACCACCGGCTCAAAGCTACTATATTGGCTGGCAAAAAATATGGCCACGAAAAAGTTTTAAACTTTAGCAAACTATACAAAGGCTTTTCATTTACTGATGCATAATTGTTACACGTTAAAAAGTTTGAGGTCGGTCCTGTGAATTTATTAGCATCTACTGGCAGTTCTTATTATCTATACTAATATTATCAAGCTAAAGAGTTTGTTTGTTTGTTTATTTGGTTGAACACACTAATCGCAGGAACTAAAGGTTCGCATTCAAAAATTATTTCAGTGTTGGATAGCCCATTTATCGAGGAAGGCTATAGGCTATATTATAACATCACGCTACGTCCAATAGGAGCGAATGTTGCAAAAACGGAAAAATTCTCATATTTGAAGTAGACGAAGTTGCGTGGGCCAGCTTGTAGTATTAGAAATGCAAAAGTCTGTTTGATGATTTGTCCTTTTTCAATACTTAATACTCAATATATACAATGTGAAACGAATGTATGTAGTAGCAACTATTATTAGGACATTTTATTTTCTTTAAAAGATTCCCGTACTAGGCATGAGTTCTGTACCGCGAGAGACGCAAGAAACCCTGGATGTTCCTTTTGTCTCCCGTGATACAGGAGTCGTAGGGTTGTTCATAGACTGGTCTCTGAACAACCAATTGTGGATTACACATTTTTCCCGTTTAGGGATGGAATCCACAGCACTCGCTGCAGCGTCAGTGACAAGGCGACCATTTAAACCATTACTTCATCCGTGTAGTTAAATTATTGTGTACACTCTTGTTTTGCACACATCAAGGGCGTAACAGCACATCAAATAAAATACTCTGATTGTAACTTTCGCACAACTAAACTGCTGAACCGATTTTAGTTATTTGGACTTATGCTATGGTGCTAGCTTTCCTAGAGAAGGATATATTTTACATGACCCATACTTGAACGAACCCGTCCTCAGCCAGGTACAAAAGTACATATTTATTCATTTAACAGAGACAAATATTCTACAAATATATTAAATAATAAATGTGCCCGGGGTTTCACTCGCGTTTATACTTACTGCGCCGCCCCCGTGGGTCGTAGCGTGATGTTATATGAACGCAAATGTTTCCATTATAATTAAACTACTTTGTAAATAAAACCAGCTTAAAATGCGTATTAAGTAATTTAGTTTTAATTTTAAATTATTATAATCATTTCATAATTTATACATATGTTGTATAAATCACGTTAAAATCAGTTATATAGTTGGCTTATTAAATTAGCACAGAATTAATTCAGATATTAAGACGATTAGTAGGTTCACAAAGTTATTAATTTTAAGCAGAGCCATAAACATTGGTGCTCTATGAAATATTATTAATGGGTAAATCGTATAAGGGCTTATACATATGGCGAGTATTGAGTAGTTCTACATACATGCATGACCCAAGCCTATATTCCCGATGCGGTAGGCAAGGGAATGTTACACCCACATTATATTATATCAGCCCTGTATCAAACTGTCCCCCTCTGGGCACGGGCCTCTTCGAGTGTGCGAACGGTTAGGCCATAGTCCACCACGCTGGCCTAGTGCGGTTTGGCAGACTTCACATACCTTTGAGAACATTATGGAAAACTCTCAGACATGCAGGTTTCCTCACGATGTTTTCCTTCACCGTTAAAGCAAGCTATAATCAACTAATTAATACGCATATAACATCGAAAAGTTAGAGATGCGTGCCTTGGGATCGAACTCTAGGCCTCTGCGTGGCAGTCCAAAGGTTATCCACTAGGCTATCGGTGCTTGTGCTACTTGTGCTGAACACCCACATTACGCCAGTTATTTTTCAGGACCCCCATAACAGGTAGCGAGTTCGCAGCCTATAACGAAAGTTTAAAATATTATAACAGAAAAAGAAATTGGGGCAGTCTTTGGGGACTGCCGATAAAAGTGAAAACTTTAATCCATGATCATAAACACTTCTTTATAAAGTATTAGTAAATGGTACATCATATTAGGGCTTATACATATGGGCAAGTATTGAGTAGTTCTATATACATGCATATATACAAACATCTATTCGTTAAGAAGAAACACTAAGGGCGAGAGAATTGAAAAATAGGTATTTGTAAAAGCTATTGCTGTCGCGCAGTGCCATGTATAGTATCATAAGCGCGATAGAGACAACTGCAGCTTGGACCGAAAATACCTATTAAAAGTACACAAATTCCTTCTCCAAAACTTGACCGATTAAGCTACTTTTTCCATTAAAAATTAAAGGAAAACTTTGGCCGTGTTCCTATGTTTGCCTTTTTTTATAATCTAGTCAAATTTGTTTTCTGGATGTTTGAACACAGCGGCAAATCTGGAAAATTTTTGAAGGCTCATGTATATTTTTATTAATTTATGAAAAAAAGGAAAACATAGGGACATGCCAATAGAACCCATCATTTTGGAAAAAATTATTGCTCTACTGGCATTATCGAGGGAAGAAACAGGGGGCTACGTTTGTAAAAACTTGTTTTTCCTCTTATGTAAGCAGAGTAATATTACACCCACATTACGACAATTATGATTTTAGGTAATAAGTGGCGAGCATATTTCTGTCGGTACAGAACGGCATAATTCCAGACCCCGTACTGCCACTAAAAATACACAGAAAACCCAATAACACTTTTTTCGACCTGGGAATCGAACCGAAGTCATGTCAGTTGTATTTACTACCGCTGCACTATCGAGGTGAAGAGTATTTAAAAAACAAAACAATCAAAGGCTACAACACTGACTGTTGAAGTGTCAACCGAGTTCAACTCCTTAGACGAAGCCGTCGAATAATTCGTAATTACGCGCAGCAATCGGCATTAATTAAGTAAATAGCTGACCACAGCAATTGTAACGCAATCTGTGCAGATCGCGACTAAAAGCCCCTACTCACCTGTCAATATTGCTGTCGATCTATAGGAACGACCGGCAGGATCGACAGATTGTCACGTGAATAGGCAAGTTGGCAGTCTCAGGGGACATTGCTGCTTGTCGCCAATTTATCTGGGAAGAACCAATATCAAGTCATTTATAATGATGCTACAGATTTTTTAATTCTCTCTAAAACAGAATAAAAGGAATCAATTAAAAATACATAAGTTCATATTACAATATTATAAGAAGTGAAATCATTTTATTTTCTCTCCATAGCAAGTGCGATCTTCTTATTTAGGTATGTAAGTTTATGTACTAGTTGCTGATCAGAGTTATTCTGTCAAAACCTTTTAAGCTTTATGAGACTAGGCAAGAAGTATGATGATCTATCGTTTACAAGATACGGATGCTAACTTATACTTTACTACCTGCAAACATTTCTTTAGAAGATTTTTACTAACGATTGTCAAGATTCTCGGATAGGTATACCACGGCGCTTAGTGCCAGTTATTTTTATTACGTTAACGCAATCGAAACAAACTCCCACTAGGCACCCTGACCTATAAAACAACAATATGTAGTGCTTTAATTTAAAACATTCTACCTGTCTAATAAAATCAAATGATTGCCGCTCTTTTAAATCCGGGAGTCAAATCGAGAGGTGAATAGGGACTTTTATGCAATCTGTGTAAATCGCGGGTATGGCGGCGTATGGCGAGGTCTCGAGGTATGGCGCCAAAGATACGAATCTAACATGGCGGATAGTGACCGCCGACCGCCGACCCCTGCTCCGCTCATGCTATGTGACGTTACTGTAGCCTAGAGTTGTGTAGTTTAAATATCGATAGAATAGTTGAAATCCGTTATATTTAATTGTTTCAGAATGCATTTTAGCTGGGTCATAATTTGAAGAGCGTGACCTTTAAATGCGAACAATCAGAATTGAACAATATTGTGCGGATTGGTAAGTTTCTTTTCTTTTTTGATAGAAGTTATTTACAAATATGAAATACTGTTGGGTATAAATATGTACTAATCTAATACTAATTAAAAATTGTTTTATTAATAAGTAAATTATTTTGTACTGTCATCCTTTAACTTTATAATTATGAGGTGGAATTATATATAACGCAAGACGGAAACAGAAATATAATATGGTTAGTATTGATTGTAAAAACTTTCATCTGCAGTGATAATTTGATATAAGGGATGAGTAATGATAAGAAGATTTTTTAGTCAATCAATGTATGTTACATTGTAGATATGTAACGATCTCTTCCCTACTGCGACAGCCTGTGATAAATATGTTAGTTCTACTCTAAACCGATACTGCAATTATGTATCGATATCGCAATCGACAACAACACATCACTGCCGAAACGTGACTTATATTTGAGTCTATTTTGGTCGATGCAGGATGGACGAATATAGACTTTGTAACTTAAACTAATTACGCAACTGCTGCTACCGTGCATTTTAAATTAATTAAGCACATTATGAAATATATTCGTAACTTAACAATCTACCTTCCATTCACTATTAGTAAGATTTTTTACGCTCTTGTGATTGTTTATTTTTTTCATCAGTGCTAATGTTTCGATAATATGTTTAGGTATGTTGTCTCCCTGGTTGGGCCATTTTATAAGTTTGTTTTTATGTTAACGACTGTGTGGTCTTGGTGGTAGGTTTGAAGGAAAACAGCCGTCAATATGTCGCAACAAATAATTACTTCAGATTTAATAAATAGTATATATTAGTAATAATACTAAAATATGTCGTCCAGTAATATATTAGTAATAAAACTAATATATGCCGACTGTAGGTACTAGGTTGCTCTAAACCATAAACGATGTTCTGCTGTATCTACCACCACCTTACCTTACTTATAAACATGGTTTATATTTTAAGCCGACACTATCTTCCCACACAGCAATAAAAAATATTAAACATAAAAGTATCCAAAAAAATTATGTTACATCATTGTATTTGCAATGTAGTTGGCGGGTTTCGTATTCAGCAGTATCAGACCGCATTACCGATGTTTCGAATACACACGGTATCGAAAAATCGGTAATGCGGACGCAACAAAATACTTGATAAATTCCCATACTCTCGATTATAACATAACGCAAGTATCTACTCATTTAATTAAAAATGCATGAGAGGCTTTTAACTGCACTCACTTAGTCTGTCGATGTCAATCAACAAGTCGGTAACACAATTCGCAAATAAAATCAATCATTCAGCGATAAATCAATCGATAAATCTACCAAATGACATGGACTAACTGACGATCAGACACTTGACTGATTTAAAGTCGATCGGCGGTCTGTGGGACCTAAAACATTTTATAATTAGGCAATATATTAATTTATAGAGACACATTTTTCATGTTAATCAACTTAATGACAATGAAATAAAGAAAGTTCTTGTTGCGTACCTGAAATCCCTAGATTATGAGGCTACTGAATATCTTTTAAACATACCACGATGACAATAGAATATACACACACACACACATACACACATACACATACACACGCTCACAGACACACACTCATGCACTTACACACAGATACCCACACACACATACAAATTTTGATATTTTAGTTTTTGCTTTTACCTTTTTAATTTATAAGTTTTTAGCATGGTCGATTAAATCAATATTGACATTATTGTACACTGTGTTATGGTGAATAAACTGACTCCTGTAATACAGTATTTAACTAGCTCAGGGGTCAGGGATTCAAATAATTGTAAAACAAAACTATGTCAATAAAGATATTATTATTATTATTATATACATATACCATATATGTATATAATAATAATAATAATATCTTTACGTTGAAGTGATATCTGTATTACATTATATTCTATTTTTACTCTACTATAGGTTCACCTATCTGCTATAATGTACTTCACTGCTAAGCTCTACTATACTGCTAAGGAGGTTCAGGGAGAGGTTTAATAAGACACTGTAATGTAAAATATTCTTCGCTTGCTGCATTTTGCCTGGTATATAAGAATATAAAAAACAAATTAAATAATACGCAATTACCAAATAATATTGGCAAACGCTCTTCCACTCGTAGAGTTAACTTTGATAAAGTACAAGTAGCTAATAAATTTATATACCTACTTTTACATGTACCTATAACATTAGTATGGATTGCAAGCTGCTCACAAAATATCCTTTGCATGTTGTTCAATATAAAATATTCTGCATTAAATACAAATAACACGTACATTGGAATCTATTATTTCTTTGCACAGGACATCCTCAGGACGACTAGATAGCGAATGAGCTATCTACCTATCTATAGTTGTACATATATAGGTATCCGTGACCAGCAAGTATTATTGAGATTTTAAATGGCATATAAAATCAAAATGGCCGTAATGAAAGAAGCTTATATGTTTACGTGAATTAAGTAATTTGCACGTTTTACTTAAAATGTTTTTATAACATGGGCTCACGCCTGTAAACGCCTGTTCCCAATGTCGTAGACAGAGGTATAATACATTTATTCTGCTAGCTATGGTCTATAGTAACTAGATCCCACGTAAAAAGAGCTAGTAGTTTGCTAATATGTTATTCGACACATTTCCAGACTCCGAGTAGCTACTGTGACACTTACTGCTTATTGCAATACGACACGGCTTACAGATAAAAATAATACCATCTCGCCCGATCTGATATCGCACCCAGTACCTCATGAGTGCTAGCAAAAGTAGCCACCAAACCAACAGCACCCATTTCAGCAAACGCAATTATATCTGCCAGCGAAAATCTAATTATCTAAACTGTCAGTTTAATAAAGCATAACAGATACTGGGAATTGTTTACTATCTTAACCTTGAACTTCGTTTAAATTATCCTGACTCGATAATAATAGAACACGTCTCAAAGTCAATGCAACTAGATATTCGGCAAGCAAACAGGAAAGACCGTAACCCAAACTCATAAAACGAGATTACATGTATTTGTAGAATGTTAACTCGGGGTTACTTGGCGCTAGAAGCAGCGGCGCTTGTACACCACTCCAAAACATTCCTGGGCCCTGTATAGGCAATAAAGCTACGTAATTACGAAATAACTCTGTACCTGTACTTGCCGCGGGACTATTTATTTAATCACTTTGACAGGGAAATAATCGAAGAGGCACGAAGTCTCCCATCAAAATTGTACGAGGAGTACGAGGCCAATCGATCACGCACCGTGTTGCCATGATGAAAACCCTGTATACTGTAGTGTAGCGGATTAAATAATTTCCGTGTTTACCAATAATGGGTTCGAAATAGCCTGGAAAGCATGGACAATCAGGGCGGATAGCCATCGATGATAGCCCCCGTATATTGGGCCCGATTTTCGAATATCTGATACCGTCGATTGAACACTATTTAACCTATATTTAGGACGGGGCTTAATATGAGTTTAAATGTGCCTTTATTGGTATAAAGTTTGCAATTGAACACCTGCAATTAACATTTTAGTTCATTATATTGTAACTACTATTAGTAGTGAAGTGAATTGAGTAAGTACTTATTGAGTACAATTTCCTGTACGTTTGTGTTTTCGTACAACCATAAGTAAATTAAATAAACGCACATTTAATTTAAACATTTTGCGTCTAGATAATATAATAGGCAAGTTATTATATGCTTATATCTTATTTTTCTTTGATTAGTTCGTATAAAAACCATTTTTGCAGTCACGAACAGTAGAAGCTTAAGCAGACATGCACTTTAGTACCAGCAATCGGTGATTTGGCGATTACGTCGATTACGTCGTACGTTAATGGGTCATGGGTTTTAAATCCAAGCTCCAATCAACGTAAACCCAATCCTAACACCGATGTGCACCCACTTCTAACACAAGCGTTTTGACTTCGCTAGCACGGTTGACAAGAATACTAATAGTTTGCAACTCAAATTGCCAGTAAATACATTCCCATTAATACAGGATTCTAGTAAATGGACAAGTAAGTGCAGGCTTATACCGACACGCAGGCATTTAACCTGATGTATAGTGTATTTAGTTTATAACAAGTATTAAATATGAGTAAAATAGTATAATGTTAATTATACAAATATATAAAAGCAGCGATAGCTTAATGGGAGACCGTTGGACTGCCAAGCAGTGGTCTCGAATTCGATCCCGAGGCGCACATCTCTGACTTTTCGAAGTTATGTGCCTATGAAATAGTTAGTTATCGCTCGCTTTAACGACCAACGAAAACATCGTGAGCAAACCTACATGTCTGTGAGTTACTGTTCTCTATAATGTTCTCGAAGATATGTGAGGTCTGCCAACCCGCAATGGGCCAGCGTGGTGGACTATGGCCTAACCCTTCTCACACTAAGAAGAGGCCCGTGCCCAGCAGTGGGACAATTTAATACAGGTAGTATTTTATTTTATTTTATTAATAAAATGGGTAAACCGCTCGCTTGCTTTAGAAAATAAAAATGGTTCCATTGTTGGCTCGGCGCATTTGACGTTCGAAATTGGAAGTATATGGGTACACGTATATCTAAAGTATTTTTAAATTGAGAGTGGTACTTTTCCGGCAACGATTGGAAAAATACTCAGAGATTCTTAGCCAAATATCAATACGTTCAATTCGTCTAATGGATCAGAATGTATGTCACAAATTCGAGTATCGCATTTTATTGCGCTGCAATTTTTTCTTGTACAGTTTTATATTTCATGTAGTAAAACTTCAGCAGTCTAATAAATTTTTCATAAATTCATGTGGAAGTAGTATATCAATAAACATATTTTTTTATGAAACATAAGAGCCGAAATAAAACGGCAGCATTATTTATTACAGGCTCGTTCGTCCGAGCTACAATTTTCATTTATTAACAAATAATATATTCAATTATTTGTTTTACACACAAGTAAGTCGTAAAAACTTGGTTGCGACGAGAATAAATTATTATAATTATATGAAGTATATTATTCTAAAAACAGTATTATTTAGAATCCACAATTGCCGGCCTCGGTGGCGTAGTGGTTAGTGTAACCTACTGCCACGCCTGAGGTCGCGGGTTCGATTCCCGCACAAGTCAAACATTTGTGTGCATGAACATGGATGTTTGGCTTGGTCTGGGTGTTTCTATGTATAATATGTATGTATTTACAAAAAGAAAGTATATATGTATGTTTATCCATTGTCTAGTACCCATAGTACAAGCTCTGCTTAGTTTGGGCTAGATGGTGTTGTGTGTATGTGGTAGAATATATATATTATATATAATATATATATATATTATATAGAATATATTTCAATTAATTAATGTGCTTGAATGTTGTTTAACTATACCTACATCATAATCCTTTTTTTTGCCGTTGGTGGCCGACGAGCAAGTGGCCCACCTGATGGAAAGTAGTAACCGCTGCTCATGGACTTTTTTGCTTTCATAAATGTGAATTATACGTCAAACCTTAAGATCACAACTGTAGTTAATATTATACAATATTTGCTTAATGTACGAATGATTATGCTGGACGAGAATGCTTGTTAACGGTTTATGGCCTGTTACGATTGGCAACATCGTAAATCGTGTCATATTATGAGGTGATTTAATGTTATATGGGCATATTATTTTAAAAAAATAATACGCTCTACCGACTCAGGTATGATATATATATATATATATATATATATATATGTTGGAGGAAGCTATGAGTCGGGTTGATTGTTATTTACACGTATAATTCACAATATAAATTGTCTACGTCTTAATTACTTTTAAAATTCTTAATTTAATTTAATTTGATTTGTTAAATTATTCTATAGCTCATAAACATTATTAATCTAATAAAAGTTATGAATATTGTAATTCACGTAACGACCAATCAGAGCAGAGCGCGTACTTGAGTGGGTTCGAGGCGCCATCTTGAGACACATTTGAGCGATAGCGACTGATCGAGTCGGAACGTTGAGTTGTGAGTTATGTAAAAAGAAGTAAGATCAGTGCCCTGAACCCACTGCTCGGTCTTAACTGTTATTTTTCATTCGACATTATTGTGAAGTGAAAATACTGTTTATTCTAAATACAAATAGTGTAAAACCGGCATCGTTGTGTTTTGTGCTCGCATATTACCCAGATAACGCCCACTAAACCCGCAACCACTACTGACGTTGCCATAGAGAACGATACATCTCCGACATATATATATCATACCTGAGTCGGTAGAGCGTATTATATATATATATATATATATATATATATATATATATATATATATATATATATATATATATATATATATATATATATATATATATATACATATATATACATATTTATTGCCATTGGTGGCAGACGATCAAGTGGCCCACTGAGCCAATGAACCCTGCTTCGTTGAATATAATTATAAATATAATAATATAATTTTGTTTCATATATAAATATATATATGAAATATAATTATAAAGATAATAAATATTTGCTGTCTACAGCCATGTTTCATCTAATTAAATCAGTAGAAGCGGAATGCGTACTGTGATGTGAGTTAATGACATTGCAGATTCACGCGGTCTTTAAAAAAAACAAACATGAATCTGGACGGACATGATGTCAAAATTAGAATACTAGTTAAATATCGTGTTATCTTCTGTCTACTCCACGCCCATTAGAAACAAATATAATAACACAATGACGTCCACCATTTTATTTTTTGTACATCCGTCATCCACTATTAAGGATACAGATTACATAACATTAATTAAACCTTAGTTTATGTATCCATTATTAATTATGCAAATATAATACGATTAAATAAGCATTCGATTTGATTGGCATTTTTAAAATAGCATGCCCATATTTTTTTGATAAAGGAATTCCATGAATTATTTTAACGGTCATGAATGTTGCCAATAAAGAAATGTAATTGCATCGTATGTCATATGTTTCCTTTTATGAAAAATCGTTTATCAATCACATTGTATGTTGCATTGTAGTGATGTAATATGATTTATTCGATTACTCGCTTAAACGATTACGCGTTGAATACAATTTGGGAATTAATTTCCTACCTGACTGATAATTACGTATCATGTAGGTAGAATGGTATTAACGCATCAATAACTGTCATATCGCATATTATTATGCATTAAGTTGATAATTATAGTTGATAAGTAATAATAAATATTTATTTATGTAGCAGGCTTTGAACATATTTGGCAGTTGTGACTAAATTACAGATTAGTAATTTAAAACTTAATTCTGTATCAGAATAGACATAAATTGTTTTGTATTGTAGCCAAATATTAGAGATCCAATTATATCTTTACCTAAATGTAAATTATTATACCAATATATTTTCCATTATATATTATTAGTATTGGTATTTGTTTTGCAACATGCTTTTATAGCGTTAATTTGAAGAGGGCACGAGAGTATTTTGAATACACTGCTCGACTTTGGTCTCACAGTCAACTGTGATCTATAGAGATATTGGTTGGCTTGGTAAGTATATTTAAAACTTCAAAACTCTGTTACTACCAACACCTCTACAAAGTATTTTCGAACAAAAAGAAATCAACGGGTTGCACTCCGGGAGTGCCGGCAGAAGTGAAAACTTGAATATTAACGTTGTGCATTTTTGATATTTTGGAATGGTTAGGGAATAATTTTGCACGAATTGCTTTATTTATCAGTATAAAAGTACTATCATTTATGTGGTAAAATACAATATTCATTTATTGCGCTATCGTACACAAACATGACAATTCTCCTTCCGTCTTACGAATTTTCGATCAAGTCACGTGTCCTGACGCGAGTTTAACATTTTTTACCCATCACAAAAAGTGCACAAGGCCGCTAAAGAAGATTTCACTTCAAAAAAAATAAACTGTTCGACCAGGGAATCGCATCCCGTACTCACAATTTGTACCAAACATAAACGCAAATATGAGCCACAGAACACAGTAGTCTATCTGCATACCTTTATCTAACTATTTAAATTTGAATTAATATTATCTTTTTTAGAACGATAACTCCCGCGATAGGAATAACTCCTAGGATGTAGGGACATTCTAACAGCGCGCACAAAGTTTTATTTGTCTCTTCCCAGTTCTCAAATCACCTTTACCAACCCGACCGAGGTAAAACAAGACAATTAAAACAAATTTTATCAGTATACACATCAGTTAAAATAATGTTCTTTTAAATCGTCTTCAATCTACAATCGCCATGTTTTATTCAGCACTCATTGTTTCGCGATGATCAACTATTTATTTGCCGTCCAAGCTGACATATAACGCTTGCATCCAAGACCCTACTGGTTTATATTATATAGCAGTTTTAATAATTCAATGCATCAGCTCCGAATGATTTGAGAGATATTGATGGCTGACGTTTCGCGGCAATTTGTAATTGGCATTCTTTAAACGTATTTTTAATCATTTATCCTTTTTAAATGTCGTAAGTTTTAGCAAATTTATTGTACGTAAAAATGTTAAATATGGACGCAATCCGGATTTGAGAACAATAGTCAATACGATTTGTGTCTCATGAATTTTGTTTGTAGGTTCTTGAATTCTGACTTGACTTGGTTGACAGTTAGTCCTATAATTTTATTTTGTGTTAAAATATAAAATTACCTATATTTTTTGTAATGTCATAGAAATCCTAATATTGTTTTGAATGAAAAAGATTTTACGTTAGTTAGTTTGCCAACAGTGAATATATAATACACTTAAATAACATAGAACAATAACAATATGAAATTTCTGATACATTTACCCAATATAGCCTAGCCAGCACTTATACATACTAATAAATTTGTTATCATACTGTCTAATTAATAAATAATAAGATTGTCACGATATTTGGATGTTTATCACTCGATAAGGCGTATACTGCTAAATAATAAGTAATAAGTATGACTGCAATAACCTAATGAATCAAATACAAATAAGAATCCCTAGTAGCTCCCATAGTATACGCGCTGCACATAACTGGGGCCTTTTTGCACCAAGGATGTGCAGAACAAATGCGGGCGAGCGAGCACCACTTTGCCGCTTTATGCAACTTTATAATAAATATTTCACAGATATTGATTTGTTTATACTATCTCCTGGGCAATTCAAGAAATGCGTGGTTGAGAGACTCAACGAAATGGCTAATGATCATAGTTGATGTTGAATTTCATTTTATTTGTAATAAAGTAATAAATTAATTATTGCTTTGTCATGCCAGAACTAATACATGTAACACTATCTTTTTTGTACTAATATTAATTTTGCGGACAACGATGTTGGTTGTGCATATATTTAAGTACTTTGGTAATAAGTCGTTTGGTTTAGCATAGTGTACAATTGTTTGTTGTCCTGAATAAATAAAAGAAAAAAAAAATTACGGATTCAACTTAGCAAATAAATAGGCTACATATGTCAGGACATGGATGACTTTTAATCTTTTTATCTTAGTATGTGTAAACCAGGATACAAAGTATCCCATTTATGCGTTCACAGTCATAGTAGGATTTTATAGTAGTACTTTTTCGTTTTGTAATAAACATACTATAAATTCCCATTATAAGCGAGAGTTTATTGCCTACAGTATGTGATGAATTGATAATCAGTGAGGTGACGTAATTTGCTAATAGAAATGTCGTGTGTTTTGGGTAAGTTCTGCATAAAACAAAATATGTATGACTGAGCATTGCTCAACAGCAACATAAAAAAATGCCTATTAAAATATTCGTTTATTGAATGACAAGAACATTTATTCCATAAGTACAATGGATTCACGTATGTAGATTAGATTATAGTAAACTCTTTAATATACTCATTTCTAGACTTCTTATTTCTAGTAAGGGTTTCCTAACAAGACGCCAATAACATAAAAATACTATATATAAATCTCCATACTATACAACTTGTAACAGAAACGTTAGTAAAAATAAAGTACACGGCTTTATTTGCCGCGGTTTTTATTATGTGACCTAAGTCTATTGTTTTCTAGAGCTTACGAGAATTTATGAACTAAAATCTCAGTAACACTATGCCCGACCTGGGATTCAAATCCCGTCTTGCACAGCAGTCGAATACACTACCATTGCTCTATGATTTGACATTTAAATCCGGGAATGGAATCCAGGATGTCACGATCGGCTGCAAACACGAGCGTAAACTTATTCCATAGGACAAGACAACTGCATTATGTAAGTGACAACAAGGTTTAATATACAGATGTCCCCTTAATGTACGTAGATCGCACGGAAAAATGTCCAAACTAAGATGAGTGAGATCACACATTAGAAAGATGTAGATAGTGTACAATTATCAATATGAGTCAGCGTGATAATACTTAATTTAAAATACAGATATCTAGATTAACGTCCACATAGATGGCCGTATTCAAACGTAGTAGACAGCATATTTCTTTCTTTTTTTAAAAGACAACTCTAATACTGAGAATAAATCCTGTGTCGCGGGGCACTTTACAAAAATTCAAACAAAGGACACAAAGAACACCCTGACTCAGGACAACTATTTATGGATCACACAAATTTTTGTCCCGTGTGGGGATCGAACCCACAACACTCGGCGCGGCGGGCGGCAGTGGCGAAGCGACCACTTAGACCATTACGCTATCCGTGCAATCAATCTTTGATTATCATCTTTGCTTGGCACATATTATAATTTCTATCTTATTAAAAAAAATATCGCACTCTTAATAAAACACTAACTTAACTGAAAATTTGGAAGAAAGGCAATTTGAAATCTAATGCGTGACTATAATTCTAATATTATATTTGTGTTAAGTAATTGCAACAGAGTTTAAATTTGTTTAATCAGAAAATCTCAGATAGGCCTCTGTTTTATTAAACTGCGATACATAACCTTAATATACTATCGAGAGTCTTATGCATCGCTTTGTAGAACACGTTTCTTAAATTGCCCAAAAAAATCCAATCGATATTAATAGCGAACAGAAAAAATTAAAAAAGGAACATACCATAATTTAAAACGCCTGCAACATATTATTCTAGGTAACTAATAACTCATTTAGTCCGTAACCAATCGATTTCGTTCCCATCTAATTAGTTTCTCACACGGTGTTATACCTAGAGGCATTTTGGTGGAGGAGATGTCCTTAAAGGACCTTGGGATAAACCTGAATCTACCTGCTGACCTAATCTACCTGTCAGGTATGTTAGTCTAGTTTTCGGGTATTTCGGTACAGCCAGACAGGGATATTTAAAAAAGGTTACACATTAAAAATGGACGGAGATGACAGATAAATATTTTAGGGATCAGCTCAGAGACCGTTGCCCAAAAATTGTTTTGTTTTCTATAAATATGTTATTAGCTACTTCCGATGGCTTATAGCTTACAATAATTTATTGACAATAATATATTATCGAGTCACGCATCCATCATCGAAAGCGTAAACAGAAGTATAGGTATATTACAGCTAACCTTCGCTTTTAGTTTCTGAGCTAATGTGATGGAGATGCCTATTGCCTATTGTTCTAGACATTGATTCAAACAGCGTACTGCTACTAAAATTATTTACTAAACATTTTTATAACACCGATATTAATTCTTATATGACTGATTCGAAAAAAAGTCGTAACCTCATACACAGCGCATTGCATTCCCTTCCATTTATCTAGTAAGGCAGACTCACTTCAATGTATCCTAGAATGTACAAGGCAGTAGCATATTAGGTTTATCTAGACTCTATGCTGCTACAGATGATACAGATGCTACAGATTTTATTTTAGAAATACCCAGTAACATTGCCCAGCCAGTGCCGAGAAACTGTTTTAAATCAAACCCAACATTTCGCAATTAGCCACGAACAAAAACAAATACTTATACTACTAAACTAACACGGCAGTCATCGAAGTAGAAGTCAATATTTTATGATTTACTGGCATCCTGCTACTTCACTCGCGTAGTATTTCATTTAAAGATAGCCTATGTTACTCACAGCATTCTATTAATTAAGGATTTCTTACAATTGTTTCAGGAGTTTGGAATAATAGGTGCATAAAGAAACAAAATCTAGGTTCTGTCTACGGTATCACCTGCGTGAATACCATGGGAGGGGACTCATACCACAATGAAAAGTTAAGTTAAAACTTTGTCCAAAACCGCTTAAGGGCTTAAGAAATAAATATCCAAACAACTTCACAAGCTTTCAAATCTATACTAATGTGCCCGCGGTTTCACTCGTGTTTATATGTAATTACTGCGCCGCCCCCGAGGATCGTATAGCTTTCCTCGATAAATGAGCTATCCAAAACTAAAATATTTTTTTAATTCGGACCAGTAGTTCCTGGGATTAGCGCGTTCAAACAAACAAACAAACTCTTCAACTTTATAATATTAGTATATATAAAAATACTAGCAGATGCGTCTATACTGATTCCAAATACATAAAACATCAATATAGAAAAAAAAACATTGGGTTGCACTCCGGGAGTGCCGGTAGAAGTGAAAACTTGAATATTAACGTTGTGCATTTTTGATATTTTGGAATGGTTAGGGAATAATTTTGCACGAATTGCTTTAATTATCAGTATAAAAATACTATCATTTATGTGGTAAAATACAATATTCATTTATTGCGCTATCGTACACAAACATGACAATTCTCCCTCCGTCTTAAGAATTTTCGATCAGGTCACGTGTCCTGACGCGAGTTTAACATTTTTTACCCGTCACAAAAAAGTGCACAACGCCGCTAAAGAAGTTTTCACTTAAAAAATATTAGGTACGTCTTTCTTTCTTATGAACGCAGTATAATATATGTGAGTGCTGACACCACATATTATTATGATACCGAGCAATGGCGAGTTTGCCCGAGCCGCGGCAGTCTTGGGTTCGGACGGCACAGGTTCACACGCATACATAACTTCTAGACATTATAATTTGTGTTAACCTATCGTGTAACAAAGTGTTGTACTGTGAACTGACAATACAAAGTAACATTTATCCAAAACGGCATTTCATTTATTTATCCCGAGACTCACCTAGAGTGTGGTTCTACTATCATATATACCAAACATCTACAGCGAGCAAGGACATAAAGGATACAACAGCGCTATTCGTGCTAAGTTTTATTACATAGCGGTACTAGGCGCCGAGGTTGGCTTCACAAGTCATCAAGCAATTATTAACATCATTAATACTTGTTCATGTGGTAGAAGCCATGATTCTAAAACGTAATGGTATATCACGAACATATTCTCTTTGTGGTAGGCAGCGGTAATATAATAATATAATATACTATCACATACACACAACACCATCTAGCCCAAACTAAGTAGAGCTTGTACTATGGGTACTAAATGGATAAACATACATATACACTTCTTTTTGTACATAATATGTATAATATTATTATACATAGAAACACACAGACCAAGACAAACATCCATGTTCATGCACACAAATGTTTGACTTGTGCGGGATTCGAACCCGCGACCTCAGGCGTGGCAGTCGGTTACACTGACCACTACCCCATCGAGGCCCATATTTTGTTTATGTAGGTTAGTTCTAGGTCGTGGTGGACGAACATCAGTTTTAAAGTTACTACTGAAATTGTCATATACTAGCTGTATTCCACGGTTTCAAATCATATACTAGCCGTATTTCACGGTTTAATTCCCCTCTCCCGTTGTTCGTAGCGTATTTTACTTTTGGATAAAGTAGCTTTTTTATGGTAAAAAAGATATTTAAATCGGTGCAGCAGTTTCTGAGTGCTATCGATTACAAACGATCAAACATATATTTTCTCTTTATAATATGAGTATAGAAAAGCCCCCAATATCGAAGCAAGAGTTAAAATCTCACGATCTTTCGGTACATGCAAGCGGTCTAATTCCGTGCTGCTAGCAAAAATGTCCATACAGAAAAACCAAATAACAGTTTACTCGACTTATGAGTCGAATTCGAGATATTTAGGCTCGAGTAAGTAAGTTAATCCCACAGTACTAACTAGCCGTAGTCAGAAACTAATTAGGTATAAAGAACCCTCTTGCTCTCCTCACCTGTGATACAGTTTTTGACGTGACAACGTCTAATAAATCGATGAACGCCGGCTGCACGCACGAAAAAGGATGACTCATCGTCCCGTTACGCTCATTGTCCCGTTACGCTCATTGTAACGTTACGATCGGAGCGAGAGCGCTACACGAGCGAGCGAAAGGCACGATCGGCTTGTATGACGTTTTCACGTTAAACTATTGTCCGTAAACCGACTTTCCAGACAACCAATTTTTTAACTAGTACAGGGATGGGTGACCTTTCTCATCATCTCAATCATTTTGTACTTATAATTTTAATATGTTTACCTTTACACAATATTTGTAGTATTGATTATGGAAATAAAATTATATAACACCAATTATTACTAAGGAAGTGTATAGCGTTATAATATCCTTCATAATTCATTAAGGCGCGCTACAACACTAAAGCTCTATTCTCGCTGGTGGTTGATAATATGATTGATAGTTACGTAGACGCTTGTTAGATTAATGTTCGCAGTACTATTTGGAGGACACTATTGCTATCCGTCCTTATATTATAATACTTTACCATTATAATATAAGGACAAACCCAGAAAAAATAATATCAAAACAAACCCAGTTTTGACACTTTTTAAACCTGCACGGTTTAAAAACCAAAAAGAAAAAATAGGGTCGGGTCGGATGCTAGTTTCTGATACTATCTTGAGGGTTAAGGAGGTCAAGATTTGGTTATTTTTTGCGTAGGACGCACCGTTTCTGAGATATTGTTAATATTCTAAAAAAAAAATAATAAAGCGTGGAAGCGTGACGATAACGCGAATTCCAGGATTTTTGTTCACTGAAGAAGTGCTCAACGCGCCTAAAGAAGTTTTCACTTCAATAAAGCATCTGAAAAATTACAGTACACATCTAATAACTGGTCTATATCTATACGTAATCGCTTACCATCTGGTGATACGTCTGCTCGTTTACCCCTAATCCATAAAAAAACAGTAGATATTTAAGAAAAATAATGTGAGGCATTTTAATAATTTTGAGTGTGGGTTATAGTCTAAACAATTATTTTAGAATTTTTGTCGTTCTGTATGTTGGTACGCGCATGACGCAAAAGCTACTGCACAAAATTAGGTATGATTTTCTCAGTTGTATTGTTGAAAGTCTAACTTGAAATCTGGTAAATATTTAATTGTGATTCAACGCCTAGACGTCTAGTATAATGAGGTTGATCAGCTTCTTACATGCAAAGAAAACAAATATAGACAGGTTCCTACTATTTCAATTATATGTGTACTAAGTCGAAGGCAAAAGCTAATCTTAAATCATTTAAGCAGCAACTAAAAAGCCCCTTCAAAATATTCCTTGTTAAAAAATATATTTCAAAAATATGTAATAATAATGTCCTCATGTTACATATTATAGTGCACAAGTGTGTGCGCAAACACAAGTGCACTCTCTGACTCTCTGTTCCCTAACCCTCATGATCCGATGGGACGGTAACCCGACACGACCGGAGAAACATTAGGCGCAGGACCAACGGCTTTACCTGCTTTCCGACGGCTTTACGTGCACAGGGATGTCTAACACCGCCAACTTCCTAACTTCGAGCTCGTATTGAGATTTCTAAACAGAAAAACCCAATATCATTTTGTTGGTCCGACCCGGGATTCGAACCCGAGACACAGCAGTCGCATTCACTACCGCTGCGCCACGGAGGCAGTATATAAAACACTTTCAATTATAATTTAACAGTATGACAAAAATGAAAAAGAGGGGCAAATAAAATTTATGGCAGTACAAACCTGTCTATATATAAAATGTATTTAAAAAAACATTATATTTTAACATGTCATGCTATAATCACGAAATTACATCGTCGCAGCTAGTGCGGTATTTGCGTATAATTTGCATGTAAATAGTAGTAGTACGTTGTGTAACAAACCCAACGCGTGCGATGGTAGCAATCATTAGCAACTAATCGGTTCTGTTTGCGTATACGCATACAAAACAATAGAATGTTCTTCATTGTAAACTTGTTGCTGCCGGCACTGCACGCAGATTGATTAGTTTGTGCTTCATTTGACCACCTGGAAGTATTTGTATAAATATAGTAGACAACTGAACCCTTAAAATAATACCTGTTTACAAGATTTTGCCCGATGCTTTGCTTGGTTAGGTTAGATTAGTAACTGTACCTACTTTTTTCTGGATAAAAGGTACCCTATGTCCTTTTCTGATTCCGTGACAACGTATGTGCAAAATTTCATGATTATCAGTCAGTAGTTAAGGCGAGAAAGCGTATCAAACAAACAAACACACATTTGCATTTATAATATTAGTTAGGATTAAACATAAAAAACAAGCAGCGATAGCCTAGTGGGGACTGTTGGAATGCCATGCAAAGATCTCGTGTTCAATCTCAAGACGCGAATCTTTATTTTTTGATGTTATGTGCGTATAAAATAGTTTTATCACTTGGTTTAACGGTGAAGGAAAACGTCGTAAGGAAAGCTCCATGTCTGAGACACTCTCCACATTCGTCTCGAAGATATGTGAAGTCTGCCAACCCGCGTGGGTTAGCGTGGTGGAGTATGGCCAAACCTTCACATTGAGAAGAAGCCCGTACCAATCAGTGGAACAGTTTAATACAGGGCTGATATTATTAATATAAAAGATAGATCCCACGTATAATTATAATAGTAAAAATATCTCAAGCACCTTTATTTCGAAGGTCTGAATAGTAAGCGGCAAGCAATATTTTGTTTAGCTACGTGTTACTGAGATGAGTCTATTAATTCCGGCGCCCATGGACTTTGTTTACGCTCACATAATATTCCCGTAACTACGGTCTCCGCCGATTAGTACCGTACTTTTAGGGTACCGTGATAATCCTAATCCGGACATTATCTAAACGTCCAAACATTTAAGCAAACGACGAACTCTTCTGACAACAACATGGCTGCCTTTCAGCACAATTTGACGTAATTGACGTAATCACCCTCACGTACCGATGTGTTTTAGGCTCTAAACTGTTTCGTGTTTCGATAATGGAATTATGATTAGCACGACTTGGTAATTGAATTGAAGTGAGCAGTCCATTGGAACAACGGAACAAATGGATCACGTAAAATGGCGGTGTAATGAAATTCAACAGACGCTGTTGATAATTTAAGCGGCTCCGTAGGCGTACTTTATGCCTACTGTATTACTTATACTCGCTACAATATTGTTTTGTTGGACAAATTACATACCTAATTCATTGAATATTTACATAGAAAAGGTTGAATTAACAAACTGAATAAAGGTAGGTAGGTAGGGTAAAATGTATTTATGCTACATATATATTTAATATACATATACAGTTCTTTATACTAAAAAGGTTAGGTGGAGGTGTCAGCTATGTTTCAAGACCTACGGGTATTGTCATTTGCCGAGCATGTAGCAATTCTAGAAGGCTTTTAAGATTAGAATTTAAGTTTTTCTTATTCTTTACAGAAATGTAGGCACCTTAATTATGTATCTTACTTTATTCTAAGAGCATACGTCTAAAATAAATTATCAACGAAAAATAATAGTATAATAATGTATCTAGTGAGACCTAAATTACTTTGTTTTCTGAAGAGTATTCGAAAAGCGTCAATAAAAAGTAGTAAACAAAATCGGTCGCAGTGAATCTTGTAATTTAGCAACTTACTATGTTTACAGATAAAACTCGTTAGATTTTTCCAATATCATGTTTTTAAATAAGTGTTTTACCTCAAATATTGTGAACGTAATAAACATTTGTGACAGAAACATTTTTTTGTAGCGAGCATGTTTCTTCTTTCACACAAGGTAAGTATAAAATTTACGCATGCTATAAAAAGTTAGTACATATCTTAGCTACAGCGCGTGTGACTAGGTTATCGGCCTCGATGGTGTAGAGGCTTAGTAGTCAGTGTAACCGACTGCCACGCCTGAGGTCGCGGGTTCAATTCCCACACAAGTCAAATATTTGTGTGCATGAACATGGATGTTTGTCTTGGCCTGGGTGTTTCCATTTACAAAAAAAATTGTATATAGTTATGTATGTTTATTCATTGTCTAGTACCCATAGTACAAGCTCTGCTTAGTTTGGGCTAGATGATGTTGTGTGTATGTGATAGAATATTATTATTATTATCGTTTTATGATTTACGATCTACATACATACATACATAGATTCACGCCTGTTTCCCAGAGGGGTAGGCAGAGACTACGGATTTCCATTTGCTACGATCCTGACACACTTCTCTGGCTTCATTCACTTTCATCACATTCCTCATACACGCCCTTTCGGTTCAAGGAGCTCTTAACCTGGCCTTTGTCGAGAACGCCTCCGATCTGATCGAGAAACGTTCGCCTAGGTCTTCCTCTTGCGACTGTTCCATTCACTCACGATCACTTTACGATCTAAAATTATTATTTTTCTGGTTTATCCAACGAATAAACGTTCATTAGTCAAGCTAGACCCGCAAGCACCAATCGAATAGATTACTTTCAAGCTAAGGGAGAACTGATTGCTTATCAATCTCCAAATATGAAACTTTGAAACAAATCATAAATCTACAGTATCCATAAAAGAACACTCCCATAATAACTGCGTCTTACGATTAATATTTCATCGAATTTTACCCCTACAAGCGGAGTTATTTTTACATCAAAAGCTGCGTGTCTTTCTACGCAATATTGTTTAATACTATCCAAGAATTTATTACCGCACAAAAAAGGTATAAAATTCATCCGTATAAGCTTCCCATCGTATGATATCATGGTCTGGAATCTTCATACTCTGAGCCAAAGATACTTGCGAACTTTTCACTTCGCTCGAATAGTTGAACAAGTTCAGTATTTCAAAGTGAAAAGTTGAAAGGCGAATTGTTAGCGACAGAAAGGGCCCGAATATGTTTTAGGTGGCTCGCGGGAGGAACGTGTTTTAAAAGACGGAGAGCGATTGTTAAACTTCAGCACTCAGAGTAGTCTAATCACCATAATAATTGTGGCAGAAATTACAGTTCCATTGAAATTGTAACTTTCTTATGATTCAAAATATGAGGCCGTTAGTTTTTTGTCAGCGTTCTGGTCGTTAAATATATCCATGTTTAGGTTTCATTAGTTTGCTGATTGTTACAATCTAAGTACATATTTTCACGTCCACATATAATACGTTTTTGTATAATAAGTTATTTGATTTAAACATAATATGTCACAAAGGCTCTATATATGTGTATCTCAGTATCTACCAACATGAAGAAAGAATGCAAATGTAGCTTTGTTAGTAATATAGACTCTTATGAGAGATTGGGCGCAAAATACAGTAGCTACTAAAGCCATTCATAGGTATCTTATAAAATCCAAGAACCACTTTTGCCGTATTTAGTCTACTTAAAAAGAGTCTGTACTCCACGTGTCTGGCAACAACGATTGCGACCTCAAGGCACGTATTTCGGCAGCTTGGGTAAAATGGCGTGAGGTGACGGGCTTCATTTGTGACCCTAAAATGCCGGTAAAGCTGAAGGGCAGGTCTATAAGACCATCATTAGGCCTATCCTTTTATATGGCAGTTAGACGTGGCCAGTGCTTGAGCGGCACAAGCAGGAAATGCATGTCACGGAAATGAATATGTTGCGCTGGATATGTGGAGTAACGCGGAAGCACCGTATAAGAAACTCCCGCATCCGTGGCAGTCTTCATGCTCGTGACATAGCAGATAAGCTGCAAGAGAGTCGCCTACGCTGGTACGGCCACGTTTTAAGAAAACCGGCATGTTACGTGGGGAACAAATGTCTTGCCATGCCACCTCCGCCTGGCCCGAGTAAACGGGGCAGGCCCAAGAAATGCTAGCTTGACGTCGTAAGAGATGACATGCGTGCCAACAAGCTCACACCACAGGACGCTATAGATCGTGCGAAATGGAGAAGACTTAGCAGGAAAGCGGACCCTGGGTTCCAACGCCAACGCCGCGGATGCAACTGGGATAAACGCTAAGATGATGATGATGATGATGAGTCTATTTAAAAAGAGATCTACTGGCTCACATACCTATCACTCCCTTACCTTTTCTTTCATACTATCTTAGATGCAAATTATTCTGCTGGGGGTAAATATTGCAAGCTATCACAGGCTACCTTGAATGCTTATCATCATGCGAGCCATAACTTTTAAACTATTTCTGTTATATAAAGAGAAATGAATAAATATTGCAAGTGGCACATTAAAAGATTTTTTCTTTGATGGTTCATTGATATTTTTGATCCAAATATATTTTATAGAAGAGCAAGCTTTTAAGTAAACATTATATATATATTTCTTTGTTCCATCGTCTCATTTTCAATCGGTTTGTTGAATTGAAATAAATCCAATATTCAATGTTTGATAAGCACCAAATTGTTTATAAGCATCCATTTTAAGCCACTGTGAAATTACTCATAATGCTTAGACTGAAATTTACCTAAATTATTATTATAATATAATCAATAAAACAACTACGCAAAAAATGTTATTGATTGACTTGTTCGTTTGTTAAGTTCGTTAGATAATACGAAAACTAGGCATAATACGAACATTACCGTAGGACATAATTTTATTTTATAAGTGATCTGCGGTAGCGGTAGCTAAATTAAGCAGATTTTATCATTTATGCTTCTAGGCATAACTTACTACTAGGCCTTTATTTTGCATTATATAATATGGCCGATAATATAATCGGCTTTATACTTAACTAATAATTTATTGATTATGACGGTAGCCATAAAATTAATATGACTATCTAGGATTACACCTTTATTATATTCATTTACATTTTTATACCAAACTAGCTTTTGCACGCGGCGTATGCGTGGTATTTGGAAGAAGCTACCTATATTTAGTAGTAGGTTGATATCTATACCTAGGTATATGTATTTCCTTACATACAGACCACCAGCAATACAACTATAAAAACTGCATTGAATTTATTATGGTACTCTTTACGTGATGCGCGTGCTAACAAGCAGACAGATAAAGCTAAAAAAAAATTTGGGCATTCTTTGGGGACTGCCGATAGAAGTGAAAACTTTAATCCTTGATCAAAAACACTTCTTTATAAACCAAAAATAATTCAAAAATGGAAAGCGTTCGGTGACGATGACGCGAGTTCCATGATTTATGTTCACCCAAGAGGTGCTCAACGCGCCTAAAGGTTTCAATTCAAAAATAAAAATAATGTTACCGCACCAATAAGTTGTATTTGTTCGTATTTTTTGATTATTGTTTTTTTATTTAATTTGTTTGTGAAGTGGGGACCTGGTGTCCTGAAACACAGACTCTCCGAAATCAAATGTGCCTACTTCAACTGTATTGTGGTGTGAAAATAAATTATATTCATTTTAAAAAAAAGATAGGTAAAGAGTTCGAAAATAAATTGTTTTGAAAAATAATGTTAGAGATTTAGAAACCTCTAACACTATTTATCTAAAATATTTTCTACGTACATACATCCACCAGTTACAATTTATACGTATAACTAAAGTCCTGTTATAATTGTGCCCTATAAGTCGTAAATAGTTACTTTATAACCAACACACATTAAAATTTAAAGACTTGAAGGCGTCTAGGATTTAAAATAATAAAATATACAGTAACATCATATAAGGTAATAGTTTTAGTATCCTGGTACTCATTAATAACCTTTAATCGTCGATTATCCTCCACAACTGAGACCATCATACCAAAGATACCTAGCAACTATCTGTGATAGAAGTTTTATTACACATAATATAAGTACGAATGATCGTTTATGTAAGAATATTAGTGCTAAAGATTAAACTTTACTTGTAGCGACTTGATAAAATGAAAAACGGGTATAAGGTAACAAAACTCGGACCAATCATGGTGTCGTATTTTTTGGCTTTGCACTGTACGCAAACGTGCAATAGTTACATTGCACAATAGTAACAAATTTTATTATTAATAATAATAATAATAATAAATTATTTATTGCAACAAAAAGTTTATACATTTACAGTGTCAGCCCTGATTCCCAAACTAGCGTGAGCTGTATGTTGGGAAACAGTCCTTCCCAAAAACAAACTATAGTATAGTAACAAATATTAGTAAATTTTGTTATTGTAGATTTTGTTGATTATGTCCTTTTGAAAGTTATTGAAAGATATTTTTCTTTTCTGTATCCCTGACAACGTGCATGCGAAATTTCATGGTAAGAAACAAACTCACTTTCGCAATTAAAATATTAGTTAGGATAATGAATTGATGGAATCGTGTCTTTAAGACTTTCAGTGGATAGGTAAGGTAATGTTACTAACTCGCTACTCATATTCTCATATTTTGCAGCACGCTATGTTGTGGGTGTGTAGATACCTGCTCACAAATTTTAATCTGTATAAGTAATAGATACCTAATTGTACCGATTTTTTGTGTTCTTCTTAATCCATTAAATATTTATCCGGTATACGGCGAAAGTCGTTCATCTCTTATTTGGAGTGTCACTCAATGGTGTCTATTCCTTAAGTCTACGCAAATTATAATATATATTATATACGCTTGCCACTATTAAAGGATATTAAATGAAGCCGCTATTACTTATAATATTGCAGTTATGTAATTAAAAACGAGCGAAAATAACTCCTTTATGTTAACATTAGATACAGTTACGACTGCGCAAATTCAATTTAATTTTCATTTATCTCTTGATGTATTTATCTGTGAAACTAAACGGACTGATGTTATATGAGCTGTGAGGAAAGATTAAACAACCTTAACAGCAGAATAAAGAAAAACACAGTTAGGTGTAGAAACGCAAAGGAAAACCTATCTCTAATTATATTATTACATTTGTGATCACTAGAATTGGACTCTTATTGGTCGATAGCTAAGCAGCGATAGCCTAGGGGAAAACTATTGGACTGACACGCAGAGGTCTCGAGTTTGATTACAAGGTACGCAACTCTAACTTTTCGAAGTTATGTGCGTATTGAATAGTTCATTATCGCTTGCTGTAATGGTGAAGAAAATGCATGTCTGAGAGTCCTACGTGGTCCTACATAATGTTCTCGAAGAAGTCTGCGCATTGGGCTAGCGTGGTGGACTTTAGCCTCACTCTTAACATACTGAGAAAAGGCCTATGCCCAGCAGTGGGACAGTGTTAAACAGGGCTGATGATTATTATTTTCTTACAATAATTTTCTTCTTATCATTTTAGCGTCTCAGCAATTAAATCTGGCGTAGTAATATACATTTAAAACAGCAAGGAAGTACCCAAGTTTGGTAATCTGTGCGTAAATAAACACTGGGTGTATACGCCGACACATCGTCCGTTAAATATTAATGCTCTCGTAGTTTCTTAATGGTGAACATTGAACGCGCAGCCCCCGCGGTGCGCCGGTCCCTACAAGGATATCTGTAGATTGGAACCTTGTTCTAATCTCCAACATGATATCTCGGATTAAATACTGTTATACCCTTAAAATACGATTAGTTTCTTGCGTCGTTTTCGGCACGTTCATTGACTTTATTGGATGTGTTCCTGTGTCCTCTACAAATAGTAATATTAGAGGAGATTGTTTGTGATGTCCGTAAGATACGAGATTTCCTATAAAGATGAAAAGCTTCTATATGCTTATCGTGTGTGCACAGGCTGACTTTCATGTAAATGAATTATGTTCATATAAGTTTATCAAACGGGTATCAATATAAAAGTTATTGCTTCTTGCCACGCAATAGTTTCAGAAAGAACGTGCCAAGATCTGTGTAACATGCGATTGTATTAAAATGTTATTATCAATTACACTTAAGCTATTTTCTTACTAAATTTAAGTATCTCGGGTACACGATTACGGATACAAATCAAAGGGAGGACGAAATAACCATCCGCATCGTCAACACGCTAAGGTGTACCGCAGCTCTTCATAAAGTGTTAGTGTCTAAGTTGATAAGCAGAACCACAAAAATTCGCGTCTACAAAACAATAATTAGGCCGATTTTAATGTACGGGTGCGAGACTTGGACATTGACACTGAAGGAGGAAAATAGACTATTAGTCGCGGAGCGAAAGATATTCCGTAAGATTCTGGGACCGACAAGAGGAGAGAAGGGGGAGTGGCGACAAAGATTTAATAGCGAGATTAAAGATCTAGTGTCAGAGCCGAATATCATCGGGGAAATAAAAGCTACCCGACTTCGCTGGCTTGGACATGTGGAACGAATGGGAGAGGATCGAGCTGCCAAAAGAGCATATCTCGGGCGACCCACCGAGCGTCGTCCGGTGGGTCGTCCAAGGTACCGCTGGAAAGACGAACTAGCTAAAGACCTGAAAGAGATGAATGTGCTCGATTGGTCTGACTTGGCACAAAATAGGAAAGAATGGCGCACTATAATATAAGCAAACACGCACGCATAAACACACACACTCATACGCGTCAACTGTAAGCGCGCTCACACATGAGTTAAGTAATACCTAAGTACACTCTGATAAAATGATACCATTTCCATGTCCAGAGAATGGAGAGGCTGGTAATTTGTCATACAGGTTCTCCTAGTGCAGATACCAGTCTCTCACATAGATAAACTGATGCACTATATTATTTTATTATTATGTATGTACATTCAACCTGTAATTTCTGTGTGAGAGAACAAAATAAAGAAATTTATTATTATATTATATTATAATGTCGGAGGCCAACATTCACTTTGAATCGCTGAGCCAGCGAAATAAGTAAGTAAGTATTTTCTTACTAAGCGACTAACAATTTACTTGTAAAAGTAATGCCACATTGTGATTGGTAATCAGGGATAGAATTGTGTCCCGGGAGACTGCAATACTAGAAGCTAGTTCCTTATTATATGGGCGTAAAAACATACCTGGCAAGTACATTTCTGTTTATCACTTCATAAATCTACAAGCGCTTAGATGTAAGAAAGTTATCTCTCAAAAATAATAGATATAATATTTAATTTATGTAACTTTCTTTCTACTTAAACATACCATAACATACTTTTATATTTACTTTTGGTGATAGTTACACTTTAAAAATATCTATTATAACATGTGCTGCAGAATATCCTCTTAAATGTAAATAGATAAAATTCTTAAAGAGAAGAGTAAGACTTTTTAAAGCCTTCATCATCACATATAAAAATCTTCTACTACAGCCGTCTGAACAATACTCAACAACAACAATACTACTCATATAAACATAAGTTCTAGTTTATTAAAAAGGCTTCAGTTTACTCTATTTACGGTCTATACATCTATTTATAAGTAATACAACATTTATTCACTCATTTGCTACCCGCTGTTGATTAAATATCATCCCTTCATTACGCCACTTTTTTTGGTTCTTCGCCAAATTGGTTCATTACTGTCTTGAAGATTAGATAAATGTCGTCAAATCTCCAGAATGGTAATCAACAAATTTTAGATTAAAATATTGAAGGACAGTGCTTTTACTACACTTTTTCAATATAGAGATTTCCACATAAATGTTTTCATTGACTATTAACAACTTTAGAAATCAAACGTGCGTGGCGTAGGATCGAATTTCAGACCTCTGTGTAACGGTCCAACGGTTTTCCATAAAAAAATCACTAGTAATTTTAGATAAATTGAAATTTCTTAGACAGCAAGTATATTATTGTCTTTTAGAATTAACAAATTCAATTGACAAAAATATATTTATTTCATCGAGAACGAATTTAAAAGCTTATTTCAAATTTGCCGGTTTTCGTACTCTCGGCCAATTTACGGACAATTCGCAATCCATCGCAATCCGGCATTGTCTGTATGACGTGTTAAAAAAGAGTATTTTATAACATTAATATAGGTGCACTGCAAAAAGCAAAACTGATTAAAAAACTTGCTTCATTTTACAGGTTCACTATTAACCAGTTTATCTAGACGCCATCTCAATTACGCCATTTACGCCTGGTGCAAGAAAACCAACTAAAATTCAATTTTTTGCGGTAAATTTTAGCCAGGACCACACTATTTGGGTAATTAACCAAATGGATAAACTAATTAAGGCTAAAAGTTGAGCAATTTGCACTAATCGCTTAAGCTTGCATAAGCTTTATAAGACAAGATTGAATTAACGATAAAACTTTTTTCAATTAACAGTGTGATTACACAATATCTGTTAGTCTCAAAATAGGCTGAACCCGGCTTGGACATTGTAATGAAATTAATTGTGAGTGACAAAATAATGTGTTTCCATTAATAAACAAGTAAATTTTAATACTTTAATTAATATCTATCTATGCAAAATACACTTTAAGTGGTAATAAAACAACAGTCAATAACAATGTGATCATTGTTTTACTTTTACGCAAATGTTCAGCATTGCAATTATTTAAAGCATTATAAGGCTATTTTTGATATCTATAAGTGTAAGTTACAAAGAATAGTTACACACAAGAGTAAAACAAGTTAGTAAGGAGTTAATATATCAATAATCAACATAACCGACCAATATAGCAGAGGAGACATTGGCCTACATGATGTTAGGCAGTTGAGGACATTGCTATGTAAAGGAAGGCGAAACAGAAGAAATAAGTTCGAACGCAAACGCGATATAGACAGGATGGTAGTACCTACTGATCCGCTGAGAGCCATCATTAAGAGGAAAATCTGTATTTATACAGACCCCTGCCACCAATGAAAGGGGAGGGAAGATATATATGGTATTGAAATATTCCTCAATAGGTAGATAAATATATAACAAAGAATAGATAACATTTAGTAGAATAATTTTATTGGAATTTCTAGTTACTTTTAACCTTCAACGGTACCTACTGTTGACTAGGAATATACGGCATATGTGTAATGACTTTCGGCATCTATATTTGATTCGCCTTACAATCCTTGCGCGATTTTTGACAACTTTTACAGATAAGCCTTTACCTTGTCACACGATGAAATATTTTTCTTTCAAGTAATTTCGTGATTGACGCTAATTTATAACATTTGAAATGTCACATTTGAATATATCGGTAACATATTTAGACATGTGTGAAACCGTGCAACATGGGACCAACCACTATCTACGATTTGACAAACCACAAGTACTCGCAAAAGAACACCGATTCCTACCAAGGATGCTTCGCGAGGCTTTTGAAATTGACACATCCTAATTTCAATAGAGAAGATGCTTGGAATGTACCACCAGCTTGGGATACAGTAATTCAAATAGTCAAACCCAAGAAGAAACTGTTACAGTACAATATCTTTGTGCTGTATCTACAATCTACATCGCAATCTTATGATCTTTATCGCACGTTCAATATCTATTAAATGTTTCTACTATCCGTGATCAACACGTAGTCGTTAGTATATAAGATGCACCTTTGGATAATTATAACCAGACTATACTACAACTTTGTCTCATTTATACCTAATCATATACTGCCAAGAAGTTAGGCAAATTTTTCCTCTCCCGAAGTTATTATGGTAATAGTGTTTACAATATAAATTTGACCTAGACCTTACTAGTTATTTGCTGATGTATATAAATAATAATGCTATTGTACGCGGTGGAATTTGATGACGCCTGTTGTGGTGTGATTTGCTGACGTATGTAATTTTGACTTAGCTGTTGCACGAGTGTTTATTATTTTTTTCCGTTAAACTCTTCATTCTTCTGTCCAGTGTTTTCATTATGCCGTAAAGTAGGATCACGCCGATTGTTAAAATAATCTGTCCCATTGCAACATTTCTTGTCCACCGTAAGTCCTCCTGGATCAGGTTACGGAGTTTGTCCGCTTCGTTTTGATTGAGGCAACTGTCCGTATTGTATGTTATCTGGTCCTTAGAACTTTGATTTCCCATTTTAGATGTCTTGTTGTTACGAGTAGTTGTGAATTAATGGTATATGTTAAGATCTATGTTAATATATACGAATAGCTTGCTTATATCAGCGATTTTTTATAGACGTACTACTGGCTTTACTTTTCGTCCCGATCGTGTAGTGTACGTGTGTGAATGTCTGTAGAAATCCTTTGAATCTGGCACGTAGTTTGATTCGTCATTGATCATGAATGCTGGTTTCAATCTATCAATTGATATCACTGTCTCTTTATCCCTAATTCTAATGCAAAATGTTTTATCTGTTTTACTAATTACTGGGTAGGGTCCTTCATGCGGCGGTGTCAGGGCTTTCTTAATTCTATCACACCGAACAAATACGTGTGAGCATTCTTTGAGTTCGGGATGCACAAATATAGCTTGGTTGTGGTTTTTTCTTTTCGGAATTGATGTCATTTGTGTGATGTCCTTTTGAATTTGTTTTACAAACTCTTTGTACGTTGATAACTGTGCTGCTGATGACTCAAAAAATCCTCCAGGGAGTCGTATTGGCGTTCCATATGTCATCTCTGCTGAACTATAACCTGTGTCTTCTCGCAAGCTACTCCGCAACCCGAGTAAAACTGTTGGAATTTCTTTTAACCAATTTTCGTTGGATTCTCTTGTCATTAACGCCACCTTTAAAGTTCTATGAAATCTCTCTATCATTCCATTGGATTGCGGATGATAAGGTGTTGTCCTAATTTTATGTATTCCCAAAAATTGTGAGAGTGACTCAAATATTCTTGATTCAAACTGTCGGCCTTGATCCGTAGTAATGCGCAATGGACATCCAAAACGAGTAATCCATCCTTCGAAAAGTGTCTTGGCTACTGTTTCTGCAGTTATATCTTCTACCGGAAATATTTCGGGCCATGACGTACAACGATCTATGATTGTGATTAAATATCTCTTCCCTTGTGAAATCGGAAGTGGTCCGACGATGTCAATATGTAAATGTTCAAAACGTTGCGCTGTCATAAATGTACCAGGAGGTGATATCGTATGTCGTTGTATTTTTGATTTTTGGCAGGCTATACATGATCTACACCAATTATTGATATCTTTGTTCATATACGGCCATAAATACCTTTAGGTTATCATTTTTCTCGTAGTTCTTTTTCCTGGATGGCTCATACCATGAATGGTATCGAAAATTTGTTTGCGAAATTGCTTTGGTAAGTAGGGGCGGCTTTTTCCAGTAGACGTGTCGCAGGTGATGTTTATTGTGGAACCCGGAAGCGTAATGTTTTTGAATTTTAATCTTTTATTGTCACGTAATTTACTTAGTTCATTATCTGTTGATTGACATTTTTCCAATTCGGCGTAATCGATAGGTGATGGCACGTATATTTCCTCTATTCGAGATAAGGCATCGGCGGTAATATTGTCACGTCCGCTTATGTGTTGAATGTTGGTACTGTATTGTGAAATGAAATCTAACTGCCGGACCCGTCGCGGTGTATCGTTTGATGATGGTTTTTGGGAGAATGCGTATGTCAAAGGTCGGTGATCCGTAAATATTGTAAATTCTCTTCCCTCGATTAATCTGTGAAAATGTTTGACGGCCATGTATATTCCTAACAGCTCTCTGTCAAACGTAGAATATTTTTGTTGAGTTTCGCTCAATTTTTGTGAAAAAAAACCTAATGGTTCCCAATTGCGTCCGGATTTTTGTTGTAAAACTCCACCAACGCAAGTAGCACTAGCGTCGGTCATGAGCGCTAGTGATGCGTTGCGGGAAGGATGCGCTGTTAACACTGCGTTTTTCATGCTTTCCTTGCATTTTTCGTAAGCTTTGTCTGCTTCCGTTGTCCAAGGAACAGGTGAATTATCGTTCTTTTTTGAACCATGTAGATATTCGTTTAAAATTCTTTGATTTTCCGCTGCGCGTGGAATATTACTTCTGTAGAAATTGACCATGCCCAAAAATCGTCTTAATTCTTGAATTGTTTTCGGTTTGGGAAATTCCATGATTGCTTTGTAATTTTCTTCGGTAGGTTGTATTCCTTGGCTCGTTATATGATAACCTAAGAAATCTATTTCCCTTCTGAGAAATTCGCATTTTTCGAGATTAATGGTTATTCCATTCTCGTGTAAACGTTTGAAAACCGTTTCTAAATGCTGATAATGTAAATCTTCGTTGTCCGATGCGATGAGACAGTCGTCTACAAATATAAATACGAAGTTTAAATCTCTAAATAAGGAATCCATGAATCGTTGAAATGTTTGTGCCGCATTGCGTAATCCGAAAGGCATTCTTAAGTACTCAAAAAGTCCGAAAGGTGTGATGATGGCTGTTTTTTCTATATCTTTAACAGGAATACAGTGGTATGCTTTGCGTATATCTATCTTGCTTAGTATCTTCTTATTTTCTAATATGTATGTAAAGTCAGTTAATCTTGGTAGTGGGTATTTGTCCGGTACTGTCGTGCTATTGAGCATTCGATAGTCTCCGCACGGTCTCCATTCGCCATTTTTCTTTTTTACCATATGTAATGGGCTTGCCCATGGGCTATCTGACGGTCGGCAAATTCCGAGCTCTATCATATTTTGAAATTCCTTTTTGGCTATGTCGTATTTTCCTGGAGGTAATGGTCTTGCCCGAGCTGCGACGGGTGGTCCTGTAGTGATAATGTGGTGTTCAATCTTATGTTTGGGCGCATTGCGTAGAGAGGACTCTTTCGTGATGTCTTCGTATTTGTTTAAAAGTTGCGTAATACGTGAATTCGTTCCCACTGCGATAGTACGAATTGTTTGTTGTGTCGCTTTTTCTGAAGTTACATGCGTTGTCAGCTCTGTAACTTTGTCGATAAGTTTGCGACCTGCTATGTCGACTAATAGTTTATAGTGCTCTAGAAAATCTGCTCCAATTATTGGTTGTGTAACATCGGCGATTATAAAATTCCATTTATAACATCGTTGTAGTCCTAAATTCAAGGTAAGCGTCTTCTCGCCGTAAGTCCTAATTTTAGTCCCATTTGCAGCGTATAGTGTGTATTGTTCATTTTGTAAAATTGAATATCTCTGTTGCTTGCTAATGACTGAAATATTTGCGCCCGTGTCAATCAAAAACTTCATACCACTTTTTCGGTCGGTAATGGTGAGGCGATTGGATGGGTGGATTGCACAGAGTTTCGCCGTTGTCTGTGCTCTTATTCGTTTCCCTGGTTCCGTACGTAAGTCATTGGTTTCCAACCGCATGGTTTAATGCAGTTCCTTGCATATTTTCCGAATCTTTCGTGGTAGTAACAAAATCGATTTGCTCCTCTATAGTTTGTTCTCGGCCTCATAATCGGGAATTGTTGACGTTTCTTGAAATGATTGTGCGTGCTGGGTCGATAGCCATATTGACCTTGCTGAATTGCGTCAATATCTATCTGTAATTTTGCTAGCTGGGCTAAAATGCATGCTGTATTGTTGTCGTTTGAAGTGTCGTTGCTAACAGCTGATATTTCGGTTACTTTTGAATTCATTATTATTTTGTCTGCAATTTGGCTCAGTTTGTCAATTTCCATGTCTTCCGTAACTGCTAGAACCGTAGTAACTGATGTTGGTAAAAGCCTGAACCATAGTAGTTTAATTGTTTCGTCACTGATTTTTCCTCTCCCGAGGACTCGCATTTGACGTAATAACTGCGAAGGTTTTTGTTCACCGAGTTCTGTCTCTGATATTAATTTTTGAAACTGTCGCTGTTCTGTTTCTTCGTAACAATCAATTAAACGTTCCTTGATGTTTTTATATTTATCTGTAGTCGGTGGTGAAGTGATTAGGTCACTAACTTGTAGTATTTCTTCCTTGGATAATTTTGCTATTACTGTACAGTATTTGTATTCGTCTCCTTGCTTCTGTGGTGCTAATATGGCTTCTAGTTGCGTGAACCATAATCTTGGTTGGTCTTTCCAAAATTCCGGAATGCGAGATAAAACCGAGGTGCCAGCAGCTACTTCAAGTGTTCCTTGCTGATTTATGTTCGCCTTGCATGGTGATTGTGCCATGTTTCTTGCTGCGTATTCGTTCGTCGGGGTCACCAATTTGCCTAACTTCTTGGCAGTATATGATTAGGTATAAATGAGACAAAGTTGTAGTATAGTCTGGTTATAATTATCCAAAGGTGCATCTTATATACTAACGACTACGTGTTGATCACGGATAGTAGAAACATTTAATAGATATTGAACGTGCGATAAAGATCATAAGATTGCGATGTAGATTGTAGATACAGCACAAAGATATTGTACTGTAACAAAACAATACACAGCTAGACTTCATGATACTTTGAGCTCATTCTGCGTAAATAGGAACACAAATGATTAAATTATGTTCGGGTCCTTTGAAATAACTACACTTCAGAACATTGAGACGACTACCATCTTAGTCTCCTCGTAACAATGGCTGCTGTAAAGCAACCAAAACGTCGGGAAATAATGTAAACTTACATAAAAATAGTTTTAATTAATTTAAAAAGCTTATAGAAAAGTTTAATAATAGTAGTGTTATAGTTCAAAATTATTAATAAAATTGTTTTAAAATAAACAACGTGACAAAATCCGTATTAAATAGTTTAATTTCAATGTATAACATTCGCATAAACGTAAGACAATAATATATTATATTGAGAGATATTAAAAAAATAAGCACATAAGACTTTACTCACAGTAGGTGCCAGTGACAAATTTTATTGTGACAAATAAAGACAAGTCGTGCATATGACAGTTACCGCTTAATATAAACATTACGACTTTACATGCTTCTTGACCTGGAAATGTTCGTCGCAGAATTGACTTAATAATTGCCTCTGAATGTGTGGTTGTCATGTCTGTTTCTCGCAGGATATGGATATACGATAGCAATTACTTAGTAGGAATTATACTACAAAATTAAAATAACATTTATAAATACATAATTATACAAAATTTATATAGAACTCTTAGACATGCAGGATTCCTTACGATGTTTGCCTTCAACGTTAAGCGAGCGATAATTACATATATCGTACGTTCATGAAATAAAATCGAAAAGTCAGAGATGCCTATCCTTGTTGATCAACCAAATATATGCTTCAGGTAATTGTGATTGGTCTGTTTTGAGTAGTGTTTTTAGGGTTTTCTGTCAAGAAATTCGTATTAGCAGCACTAAGGCTGCCTGTCCATTGAAGCGGAGCGGGGCTGCGGAGCGCAGAAACAGAGAAATATTAACCATGACGATTGCATACTGGAGCGGAGCGGAGATTTTATGCAATCCTATTGGTTAATATTTCTCCGTTTCTTCGCTCCGCTTCAATGGACAGGCACCCTAAGTGTACAGCTATACCTGGTAGTCGTTAATATTGATTGCTATTTACGTGGGTCCTACAACCATAGCTAGCGAAATGTGTGTCATACGCTTTTGCCTACTTCTTCTGGGATACAGGCAATCATAAATGTATGTAGTAAAAATTTGCTTTTTATTTTTTCTGTGGATCTGAGCGATCTTGCGTATAATACAGCTCAAAATTTATTTTTTATGATTTCTTCTGAGGCCTGTCGTGGGCATTTTTAAGCTTCCGGCTCCCATGTCGACTGTTTTAGCAGATGAGTGTTGTTACATAGGACTGTAAACGATTATGTGGTACCTTACAAAGTCCATAGAATTAGTATGTACTGGAATTTAAAACCGCTTCATCTTATTACCTACCAATACAAAGCCGTAACTAACTCTACCCAGGATCTAAAGCATTAACAATATCAAACATCTAAACAGTTAATTTAACATTATTTATTGAAGTGATATACCTCATGACGTTATTAATTACAGTAGGTACTACGACCGCAATTCCGCCTACCTTGATTACTATTGCAAGATCCTCCTTACACCATTTGTGTTTGTCTATAGATGTTTCGTACTATACCCGAATGTTCTAGACTACCTAAATATGATTATTATCAACTCACTTGATCATATTGACGGTAGGCTACAGATAAGCCATTGGATTTACGATATGGAGGACGTGGGTTTGATTCCCTTCTATTGCACTACCAACGTGAACTTATATCCAACACAAGTATTGAGGAGGCTAACGCAAGAAAAGTAATTAGGTAATTTGTAACCTAAATTGCTACTAATTTTATAAAAAAAGAAATTAAAGGAAGATAAAAAATAACTAACAAAAATGAGTAAACCGAAAGCATTAATTTTCGCAATAACTCATCAACAAAATCAGAACTTATGATAAGGTTCTAAGTTCTACACGGATTTTCTTTAATTTAAAAGCTTAGATTATGTTATTGGAAAAATTTTCATATCTCCCTATACTCTTAAAAACATATGTGATAATACGAAAATATTTATTTTATAAATTGAAACGTATTTTTGTTTTTCTAAACACGATCGGTAAGGTTTTTAGCTGCAGTGGCCCTCCTGCAGACAGGCACAATTATTGGTATTTGATTAGGTATGTAAAATACACAGTTTAAGCGGGTGTAAAAAGCTTTAAATAAGGTAAGATGAGGATACAGATAAACAACAATCGTAACTCTATTCACCACAGACGCGTAAAAGGCGTATTACATTTCAAATGATCATTCGCAAGGTCTTACAACACTGATAAAAAAATAAACCGCGGAACCAGAGGATAATGCGACGGTCCAACGATTACAAGTCGCGTAACTGCCACTTACTTGTGGGATGCTGAGGACTGAGATAAAGGCAGATGTAACAGCCGGTCACAACGACACTGTGATTATGTGGCACAACCCCTTTTATAAAAACATTTTATACTTTTCGACATGCGATAAAGTCATTTAAACGGTTTTCTTTTATCTGTTACTAGATTTATCCCACGGCTTCGCTCGTGTTAATGTACGTTATCTCAATAAAATTCAATCCCTCGGGAACAATACATTTTTCTGGATGAAATGTACCCTATATCCTTTTCTGTACCCCTGACAACGTGTAACTTAAATTTCATGATGATCGATCGAGTAGTTAAGGCGATAAAGCGTAACAAAAAACAAACACATTTTCATTTATAATATAAGTTAGGATAATTAAGATTTTAGTAGATCCTTATTTAGACAATTTAAGTTTACAAACATCCATATACAGGCAAATCTTTTTAAGACTAGCATGTGCTATAGTAGGCAGTTTCGCTCGTGCTGCAAGAGACGATGCAAGAAGCTGGCGCCTACATACGAAAGCTACTCGCTCAGGCTTATGGGTGGCTCTCATGGTTCGTTTACACGAAACACACAAACCGCGCATGTGCCTTAACTTATATATTAACCTCGTCGTGGTCAAGAACTTACGAGTTATAACATAAGTAAATAAACACGCACTTTTTTAGTAATTTTAAAGTAAACTTAACTTGATATAAGCTCAACCAATATTCAGTTCAGAATTTCATAGTAGTCATTGGATTTAAAAGTACAAAACTGTAGCCTCAATTTAATTCTTTGGCATTTGATATTAAAGAAAATTAATTTTAGTTTTCGATAAGACATTCACCTTATTCCTTTCTCGTGTTGCAAAATAAACGACTGATATCGCTCTTTCTATTTCTGGGTCAACTCCCAAATAAATTATTAAACAGTTTGTAATGATCGTCTCTTAAGGACTGGATACAACAGACTTGGTGAATACATTTAAATGGTAAACGAAAAAGCTAATATTTTTGAACAGTCTGGATGGAAGGAACCACTAATTTAAGATTCAGTTTTGATAATTTTCATCTTTGGTTGGCTCGGAAGTAAAAGTATTTTCCAATTTAAAAATTGCGTATTGAATAGGAAGCAAATCTTCAATTTGTTAAATAAATCTCGTACACCTAAACTGAATATTAAAAATGATTTTATTTCAGTTTCTGTTAAAACTAATGAAATGAATTAATTATAATTACTTTTCCTAACAGCCAATTTTTATCGAAATAAAAAATAACATGGGCTATGTTTATTACTTGCAAAAATATCTACAGATATTTCTGTGTGATTTATAATGATTATATTTGAGTAGTTTCTCTTTACTCGTCTATTAAAAGAGTTTATTTTTTATTTTCAATGTATTGTTTGGAACAGCAGCTGGTAGTTTGACAATAATTGTAATACAATGTAAGTAGAAGAAGAACCACTTATAAATTAGCCTGTGATTTAATAATTTATTTATTGACATAGGTTGCTGCGTAAAAGTTTGCTTTTTATCTATCGCACAGTGATATTGTGTGTACTTCTTAATCAAGTAAGGTATTTTCAGAGTGCACCGTTAAGATGGCAAATTGTTGGGATTTGAGAACGCAATCATGTTACATATTTATGTTGGCATTATTACTTTTATCAAGTATATTATGTTGGGTGCACTTCCGCTTCCTTCATTTCTGTCATTTCTTTTTCCGTGCTTGTAATGTGTTACAATTATTTACAATAAATACGTGTCGTGTATGTTATTAGTCTTTATATTTCTTCTCATATCAATCACAAATTATCAACATGGTAGCAGAGCGTGGTTGATAAAAGAAATCTGAAAGAAATAACAGAATCCGGCCGGCGTATTTGTTCCGTAATTTTGAGGTTATTGCATAACCTAAACGGAGCGGCGTGCTCAGTCATATAAAATAATAATATCACCGTAAAATTGATATTTAGAGCGAGAATGTCCAATACAAGCCACAATCCATTTCACATAGATAGACTACTCGGCAGAGAAAATTATGCAAGCTGGAAATTCGCAATAGAAGCTTATTTTAAACTTGAAGATTTATGGAGCTGTGTTGAAGGGACTAGCAACGATGAAAAGAAGGAAGTAAAGGCGAAGTCTAAGCTTATTTTATTGTTAGACCCTATCAACTACGTACATGTGCAGAGCGCAACCACATGTAAAGATGTCTGGGACAGTCTGCAGCAGGCATTTGATGACAGCGGGTTATACAGAAGAGTAGCTTTGTTGAGAGACCTCATCACTACAACATTAGACAGCTCAAGAAATGTGGATGACTATGTGAATTAGATTATGTCGACCGCTCACAAGCTCAGGAACATAAATTTTGACATTGATGATGAATGGCTTGGAACACTGATGTTGGCTGGCTTACCTGAAACGTATAAGCCAATGATAATGGGTTTGGAAAGCTCAGGGATAAAGATCAGTGCAGATTCAATTAAAACAAAACTCCTGCAGGAAGTTCAATGCTCAGAGAGTACAGCATTCTTCACTAGGAAAGTAGCCATTTATTGGAATCAAACTACAACTAAGGTCCAAAGCCACAAAGGACCCCGATGTTACAATTGCAACAAGCATGGCCACTTGGCAAAGAATTGTCGTGCTCCAAAGAAGAAAAATACAGAAAAAGTAGACATAAATAAAAGTTTTGTAGCAGCATTCTCAGCATGCTCATTATCAATGAATCCGGATCTTTGGTATGTGGACTCAGGTGCCTCAATGCACATGACTAATAGATGTGACTGGATGTATGATGTAACATGTCCACCGATACCTACCATAACTGTTGCCAGTAAGACACCGCTATCTGTGAAAAGTATGGGAAAGGTTAATTTATTGATGAATTATAATGAACAAATTAAAATACAAGTAAGAGAAGTTTTATACATACCTAAACTTGCAGCTAATCTCTTGTCAGTAAGTGCTATGGTGAAGAATGGCTGCAAAGTAAATTTTAGAGACAAATGTTGTGATATTTATGATCAAAATAACAAATTCCTGTATTCAGCTACACTAGTTAACAATTTGTACCAGTTAAATACACACAGAGAAGTATTTTCAAACTTGTCATGCTCAAATAATTTAAATGATGTTATCCTATGTCATAGACGAATGGGACACTTGAATTTTTCAGATGTTAGTAAGTTACCAGAGTGTGTGGAGGGAGTCAACTCATTGCCTGAACAAAGTAAAGGTCTTACATGTACTACTTGTCTGCAAGGTAAACAGAGCAGACTACCTTTTAATAATATTGGTTCAAGAGCGTCACAACCATTGCAGCTTATTCACACTGACTTATGTGGACCGATGGAACAAGCATCACTGGGAGGTATGAAGTATTTTATTACCTTTATAGATGATTTCACTAGAAAAGTTTATGTTTATTTTCTGAAAGACAAACTGAGTGTACTTGAGGTATTTAAAGATTTTAAAGGCAAAGTAGAGAATCAACTTTGTTGTAAGATAAAAATTGTTCAGTCAGACAATGGAAAAGAGTACTGTAATAAAGAATTTGATAGTTTCTTAAGCAGACATGGAATTGAACATCAGACAAGTACCCCCTACTCACCCCAACAGAATGGCCTTGCTGAAAGAATGAATAGGACATTAGTAGAAAGAGCAAAGTGTATGTTATTTGATGCTAATTTGTCAAAAGTATATTGGGGAGAGGCACTAGCAACAGCAGCTTATATAATTAATAGATCACCTACAAGATCTATTGATGGCAAGACTCCTATGGAGATGTGGTCTGGTAAGAAACCTGATATATCAAATATAAAAATATTTGGCTCTCAGGTTATGGTCCAAGTACCTAAAGAAAAACGTAAGAAATGGGATTCCAAATCTAGAAAATATATATTTGTTGGTTATTGTGAATCTAGCAAAGGATATAGGGTCCTTGATATAGGCACTAATAAAATCATCAAGACCAGAGATGTAGTATTTTTAGAAAATGTTCAAAAATTTGATCATTCTGTGTACTTACCTTGTTTATCTAAGAGTGATCCTGATACGCAGTCACCTAAAGAATCCTGTAAGGAAGAATTGGCAAGCAACTTAGATCAATCTTCAAGTGAAGACTACCAGTCTGGTGATAATGATGATCCATCCTACTTACCAGAGAAACCAATTGATTTTTCAACTCCAGTACGTAATATAAATCTACGTCCACGCAGAGCTGTCCGGTATACAGAGAAAGATCAGGATGTAAGTTATTTTTGTCCAATATTTGATTTAAATGACCCTCAAACCCTTGAAGAAGCTTCCTTCATCTTCACAAGCTGACCAGTGGAAAAAGGCCATGCAGGAGGAATATGAGTCCTTAATAAAGAATAAAACTTGGTCACTGGTAGATCTGCCATCTGGTAAAAGAGCGTTGCCCTGTAAATGGATCTTTAAAAGTAAGACTGATGTGAACGGAAAAGTTGAAAGATTTAAAGCAAGATTAGTTATTAAGGGCTGTGCTCAAAGAAAAGGTAATGAATATGATGAAGTTTATGCTCCTGTGGTAAGGCATACTTCAGTTCGATTCTTGCTTGCTCTAGCTGCTAAATATGACCTGGAAATGATTCAGATGGATGCCATAAGTGCATTTCTTCAGGGTGATATAGACACAGAAATCTATATGTCACAACCAGAATGTTATGAAGTAAATGCTCAGGTATGTCATTTACATAAATCAATCTATGGGCTTATGCAAGCTAGCCGTCAGTGGAACCTGAAGTTGAACCATATTCTACTTAAAATTGGATTAGAAAGGTCTAAAATTGATCCATGTATCTATTATTCAGTAACTGATTCACAAATGATTTTCATTGCAGTATGGGTCGATGATTTCTTAATTTTTACAAATAGTAAGAAAACAGCAATATATATTAAAGAAAAATTAAAACTTGAGTTTTGTATGAAAGACATTGGTGAGATACAGCAATGAATATAAAAAGGAATAGAGAAGCTGGTGCCATTATGATAGATCAAGAGAAATATATTAACTTAGTATTGGAACGCTTCGGCATGTCTGAGTGCAAACCAGTATGCACCCCTATAGAAGTTAATATGAAATTTAATAAAGGAATTGAAGAAAAAGATAACAATTTCCCATATAAAGAAGCGGTGGGCTGTCTTATATATCTGGCACAAGTCACACGACCTGATATTACCTATGCTGTTAATAAATTGAGTCAGTATTGTAATGATCCAGGAATTCAACATTGACTTGGAGTAAAAAGGGTTATGAGATATCTTCAAGGAACCAAGAATATAAAGTTATGTTATGTCAGAGAAGACTCGAGGGACATAACTGGATATTGTGATGCAGATTGGGCTGGTGACCCACTGGATCGGAGATCATGCACCGGTTACACTTTCATTTTCCAAAATGGTTGCATTTCTTGGAATTCCTGTAAACAACAAACTGTTGCTCTCTCGACGGCAGAGGCAGAATATATGGCGACGGCGTCGGCGACTCAGGAGGCCTTATGACTCCGGCAACTGCAAGAAGAACTCGGCCAAGGCCTGGACAAAGCGTTAGTGATCTATAGTGACAATCAAAGTGCAATAAAACTGGCATCAACAGACTGTTATAAACCTAAGACTAAACATATAAATATTAGGTTACATTTTATCAGAGACATTATAGCTAAATCTAAAGTAAAATTTCTATTTGTAAATGGCTGTAACATGGTAGCTGATAGTCTAACTAAAGGTGTAACTCGTGAAAAACATTTGTATTGTATAAATAAAATGGGTTTGCGTTCAGAAGGGAGTGTTGGGATTTGAGAACGCAATCATGTTACATATTTATGTTGGCATTATTACTTTTATCAAGTATATTATGTTGGGTGCACTTCCGCTTCCTTCATTTCTGTCATTTCTTTTTCCGTGCTTGTAATGTGTTACAATTATTTACAATAAATACGTGTCGTGTATATTATTAGTCTTTATATTTCTTCTCATATCAATCACAAATTATCAACACAAATGAATATCAGATGTTTATTTATTGTTATCTGCTCGCGAAATATACCTTATGTTGTATTTAAGCACATATTAGACTCAAGACGAAACATAACTTCAATATTACCAAAAATGTTCTGATACTTAAAGGTGACGGGTTAATAAAAATAGCAATAGGCTTTTAATAAATTATTGTTATTTAATGGATGTCTACCAATTATCGTTTCATCATGCCAGTCGTATGTCATCCAAAACATAGGCCATTTAACAATTATCGCTTAAGTGGATTAAAATTGATTTCCTTAATGGAAATCTGTTGCAGTATTTACAACTTTTATAAGTAACATTGCAATTTATTCGAAATAAGTAATTATAGAGATATTTTCATAATTAGTAATACGTGTTATCATGACTTAATTTGGCTGCAGTTTTCATCCAAATATGTCTTTCGATTTACCTAGTAAGTATTGGTACAAAAACGCCGACGGGTACTTGTTCGATGGCGATCGACGGATGTCTCATGTTTCGGTTGGTAATTACCCGTAATTAGCGAGCCCATGACTTTTAGGGAATATTGTAATGACTCGCCATCTTAAAATAATTTAACACGTAGTTTATGGTGTACAATATTTATGGCTTGCATTTTTAAAAAAAATATTTCAGGGCTGATGATTAAAAGGTAATAGGAGTGATCCATTGTGCAAGTGTGGGATTATCTTAGTTACAGGCCTAGTATCTGGATTTTCTTTTTAAAGAGAACAGTCCTGCCATAGGGAATATTGCTTCTTTTGTCGAGCTTTTTATGGCACGCCTGTGATAAGTATTCTACGTATGCATAGTACAAGCATCTCTGTCTCTCTTTCTGGCTATATATCCCACATGGTGGTGGGATCAACCCTTGCTCTTCCACTTTGCTCTATGTTCAACGCGTGTCTATAATAATATCAGCCCAGTATATAAACTGCCCCACGGTTAGGAACGGGCCTCTTCTTAATATGAAAAGGGTTACTCCATAGTCCACCATGCTGGCCCATTGCCGATTGACAGACTTCCCATATCTTCGAGAACATTATGAGGAACTCCGAGACATGCAGGTTTCTTCACGATCTTTCCTTCACCGTTAAAGCAAATGATTATTAAATAATAAATACGCACATAACTTTCAAAAAGTGAGAGCCTTGGGCTCGAACCCTAAACTTATGTTTGGCAGTCCAACAATCTTCCACTAGGTTTCAAAGGCAATAGAAAATAATTATTAAAGCAATTATTCCATTCGTGATGTCATAGGGCAATGACATACGTTATGACGTTACTACCTATATAAACGTCAAATAACGAACGAAGTCGCCAAGCAAGCAATAGCTTGGAGATATTATGAAACTATTGAGGCAAAAACTTGTAATAATAATGTAACAAGATAATTTCTTCGTATAACACGTTTTAAATAGCTACGATATGATCTTGTTTTTAAGTAGATAATTACCGAGGGAATGGATTAAGAACTTAATTTAAAAAATGCAAGCTATTTCCATCTCTTTACTGCGATGTGTTTGAATCTCATTATTATCTTAACTAATATTATAAATACAAATGTGAGTTTGTTGGTTTCTAACTCTTTTATGCCTAAACTACTACATCTTGCATTAATTAATTACTCGATCATTATGGAATTTCGCATACACGTTGTCAGATGAACAGAAAAAAACATAGGGTACATTTTATTCAGAAAAAGTATTGTTGCTAAACTAGATAATGATGATCAAGAAATCTGTAGACGTTGACGGCTACAGAAAAAGAACATAGGATACCTTTTATCCTGAAATAAAAAGTACTGTACCCTAACGAAGCTGTGGGCAAAAGCCAGTTAAATATAATCTGAGCACCAGATTTCCGACGTTCATTACTATGAAAGTAACATATCTAGATATAATATATCTCCTTTGCTTTTTAATTATAATTTTAAAATGTACGCTGTACAAAAAAAAGTTTCATACAATTTTTCTTCGCAACACTTGGCGCGGCTTAGTTACTATGCTGTAGCTTTGAACTGACCACTGATTAAAATATCATATTGCACACAGAATGTATAAGAACAATAAATAAAACCAGAGAAAAATAATAAGATAGTTGATTTTAGCTGACATCAAGAAACACAACATTAATAAAAATACAAAGGAAACATAACAAGCACAAGAAAAATAGTAATTAAAATCCTAACTAATATTATAAATGCGAATGTGAGTTTGTTTGTTACTTGCGCTTTCACGCCTTAACTACTCGACCAAATTGGTCGAGTAGTTAATTAAGGAAATTTCATGATAATTGGTCGGACCAATCATCATGAAATTTCAGAACAGATAAGGACATAAGGTCATCCTTTATTCCAGAAAAAGTACTGTTTCCTACATATACGCGAGCGATGCCACTGGCAAAATTTTGTAAAATATAAAAGCTAATGTCTCACGACGTGATCATAATACGAGCTAGTTCAGCATGTGTCAGACGACGAAATAATCCATAGTGTAACCGTATTTCATCTAATAACCGTAACAAAGATATATACGTTAACCTTACTGAGAAACCACAGACTACACCTACCTGTCAATCATCATAATTATCTGTGAGCTTGAGACGTTCTTACAAATGTATGTATGTGTGAGATGTCGGTTTCATGCTTTCCCGAATGCGTTTAAATAATTACCTTAAAGTTACAATTAACTAAACGATTTGCGGTTATACGCTTAACTGTTATATGAATCGGTATTTAAATAACGTAATCGAATATCTAATCCAACACAGATAGTAAATGCCTTAGTGAATATTTTATTGTATTTCAATATTGATATATGTTTTAATCCTTGTCTAAGGATGTGGTTGTAAATGAGGATATTATGTTTATGTTCTGTTTAATTACAGAACTAAATTAATTACATGGTTGACGTTTAATTTAAACAAGCACTGTTTAAGACTGCGCCGAGCGTAAGACAGATAATGACTGAGCTCGTGCGACGCATATTCAAATCGGCGCGCGGCCGCCATAGTAAAATTGTAGTGAGGATTTGAAGTGCTTTTTTGATAAATATGTATCTTTATTGTCAACCAATAACTTAAATATTTGGGACGAACAAATTGTAATATAACTATTTATGTTTTGTTTAAGCTGTAAAATAGGATAGATTTCTACTGTTATAATCTAAAAATCACGTAACACGAGCTTAAGTTTTTGCATCTTTCGTGCAAATTTACGTAATTTTGTAGGCGAAAATATTAACTATTTTAAGTTTTTTACACGGAGTAATTGTAAACACATTCATTGTTATGGTAAATGTATATTTTATATTTGTATATATTAAACAAAAAGTGTTGATTTTATTCACTTAACTGTGACCGCCTGTTTTGGCACAGACGTAGTATTTGCGAACATAAAGGATAATTTGATTGCACAGTTGGCGTAGTGTGATTTTGGTGGTCACCTAACTGTTGCTGATGCGCCGAGTGTTATCGATGGAGACACCCGCGGTACAAAGATTTGTATGATCCACAAATAGTTGTTTTGAGTCTGGATCTGTTCTTAATGCCCGTTGTTTGAATGTTTCTAAAGGTTCCTGGGATGCTGATGAAAGATGAGGAAAAAGATTTCGAAGCCCTTATATTTATTATATTAGAATAAAATAAATGACATGTACAAATTTCTAAACCATCATTTTAAGTTAGCTTAGATGAGCTTCAACTACAAGTGTGGCGAATAAATAAGAGTAATTAAAAAGCACACTAACCGTAGGTCAGCTTCTAGCGAGCTGAATGTGTGACCACACTGCAATCTCGAATGCTTTATATAGTCGATCAGAGGCTTGGGTTGTAGGCATCTCTACTCAGTGTTACGAATATCATACATACATAGTGTCATGGCTCTATTCCCGAAGGACAGATGCGTATTACACCCACGTTTAAGAGGTTCCACATAGTAGAAGACAAACTGCGCATACTTCCACATTGCGCACTGCTACGATAAACGAGAATTAAACCCGATACCTCATATCATTGCGCATTTTATAGGTAGTAGATCCTCGCTGGTTTCAACATGAATGGGCCGGATCGACCGGGATAGTACTACCCTCTCACAGAATACCGGCGTGAAGTAACGGTACCCGTACTGTTGCGTTTCGTATCGATGAGTGAGAGAGCCGGAGGCCCAGTTACCCCGGTCCTTTCCTTTGTCCTTTCCCTCCTTCATTCCTTTTTAAAGGGCTGGCAACGCACTTGTAACTCCTTTGGGGGTGCGGGTATCCATGAGCGGCGGTAATCGCTTACCATCAGGCGATCTGTCTGCTCGTTTGCCCCCCTATACCATACAAAAAAAAAACCAAAGCAAAGGTTATCATAGCTAGTAATTAAATTAGAATAACCCATGACAATGAAATACAAGAAAGTCTAGTCATAGAATTCGTTGTTCACTGTTAGCACTTATCAATAAATAAATTAATGAATAAGAAAACTAAGCCATGACGCCTACACGATTGCTGTAACTGTGAGTCGGCAAAAAATATTGGATAATTTAGCCTAAGCTAGCGTTAAGCTCTATTCAAGTTAGCAATAACCATTAATCAGTTTTGATAAATTCATGGCTACAACTTAGAAACATAGCCTCTACTTTATTCTTCAAACAACCGAAGAATATAGTTGGTGAAATATCTACTTTTGATAAATGTATTAGGGCATGATAAAGTCTCGAAGTTAGCAGCCTGTCAGAACTACATTACCAACGTTACTAAACACACCACCCCTTTTCATCCTCCTGACCGACCGCGCCGATATGATTAATTGATAGTTCAACAGATTCATGAAATATAGGATCTTGATTTATTTCGCTATCCATTTTTTATTGGAATATTCTTACCAAATTCTATTTTAAACTGCAGCGATAGCTTAATGGGAGACCGTTGAACTGCTATGCTGAGATCTCGAGTTCTAACCTCAGGCACACACCTCTTTTCAACAAAATAATAAATAAGTTATGTGCGTATTAGTTAGTTGATTATCGCTTGCCTGAGAGTTTTTCAATATTTTCTCGAAGATATGTGAAGTCCGCTAATCCGCACTGGACCAGTGTGGTGGTCTGTGGCCTAACCCTTATCACAGTGAGAACAAATTCATGGCCAGCAGTGGGACAGTATGTATACAGGACTGATATTATTATTATTTTAAACTGCGAAACTCGTGAGGCAGCGTCGATGAACACATTAATTTGTGAAGTGGAGCAGTACCTATTAGCTATGTGCACGATTGCCTTTGAATGATGTTCAAATGTGTTACCAACACTATAATATTATATGTGTGATACACATACCATCTTATCTTATGTGGGGGCCAGTCAGTACAGACCGGCGACACTTCGACCCAGTGGGATTTTTTGTGTCTTCACTCTCCCAATAACGACTGCCATAGATGTTCATGGCAGCCGGGAACGACGGCTTAACGTGCTCTCCGAGGCACGGAGCAGGCGATGATTGTCAATCAATACGCACATCATTTCGAAAAATCATATAACTTCCGAAGGTCAGAGATGCGTGACGTGGGTTCGAACCTGAGACCCTCTGCATTGCAGTCTGTTGGTCTCCCCACTGAGCTATCGCTACTCTTGTGATACACATAAGTCCGCGCACTGTGTACTTGAATATGTAAAGTACATATCGCAGTGAGCAAAACTGTATTCAAATATCATTCGAATAATTATTACTAATCAGTACCTATTGAGTCGGTTACTTGCGATCTTAACTAATATTATAAATGTGAATGTGAGTTTGTTTGCTTGTTTGTTAAGCTTTCACGCGTTATCTACTCGACCGATTAGCTTCAAATCATCATAAAAATTTGCATATACGTTGTCAGAGCTACAGAAAAGGACCTATCTACCTTTCATCCACAAAAAAGTATTGTATTCAAAGGAAGCTAGTAGATAATTAGGTAGACTAAAATATGCTAACTTTGATGAACACTATAAGATAAGTCCTTTGCACAGGTCCGCTGATAACAGCTGCTCCTTATAATATAATATTGAGCCATGTCTATATAAATTCCTATTTTTAAAACTCGCTTAGAAAAAGATACAAAGGGCCTGAGTACTGGTCGTGTACAGGTATTTATTCTTTATTAAATTTAAAAGTCCCGCTCGCATCTTTGAATTATTGCTACTGTTGAATAATTCGACCCGACTTTTCGTTACGCCAAAAAGATCAAATGCTTTGTATCTTCCATTCAAAATTTTACAAATATCTTGAATAGTTTCAGTATGTAAACAAAGCTGTCTTGCCCATATCTAAGAATTGAAAATCCTTTTGTTAGGGTCACAAATATATTATGTTATATATGTTAATATTTTTATATACAAACGTGTAAACTATTAGCTGTCCTTAGAAACTATGCCAGTGGTGGTCAAGGGCCTTCCTTACTTGAGCGAAGTTAGTTACAATTCAGCAGACTTTACATACTTTCGTAAATATTATGGTAAACTTTTAGAAGTGGATGCCTCACGATGATTTCCTGCACCGTCTAAGAACACGTTAATTACAACACATAACTAAGACTTCTAAAATTAATTGTACGTGTCATGTAAACTATAATGTCAATAACCATTCAAAAATAATTAGCTGCCGGTCAATTTATAACTAAAGGGATGGTTGACAACATTAACTATTGTTCAATAGCTTCTGCGTTAGGTGACCTGAATGTTTATAGGATTGTTTAGAAATTTTCCTCAGAATATTGATTGAAGCAAGGATTTAAAGCATAGATTCGCCTTAAAACGTTTAGATATGGTCTCATTTCTGGATGCTGAGTTATCATCTTACACACAATATCAATATAGATATTAAATACTAGCTGATCCACGCAACTTCGTCTGCTCCACATAAGAGATTTAACCCGTTTTTGCATCATTTTTCATTGATGCTCCGCTCCTATAAGTCGTAGCGTGATGTTATATAGCCTATAGCCTTCCTCGATAAATGGACTATCCAACACTAAAATAATTTTCAATTCGAACCAGTAGTTCCTAAGATTGGCGCGTTCAACCAAACAAACAAACACACTTTTCAGCTTTATAATATTAGTATACATATATTAGTAGGTTTTGACTGCGGCTTCGTTTAAGAACAGTTCTTTCTATTATGAATGATGGTGATCCTTATATCCTTTTCTGTACCCCTGACGTGTGTGCGAAATTTCATGATGATCAGTCAACAAATGAAGGCGTGGAAACGTCATAAACAAATAAACGAACTCACTTTCGCATTTATAATATCATTTAGGATCGCGCTTACTTATATTGAACATGTACCTTTCTAATATGGTTCTCTTTCATGTCTATGTAATGTGTGAGCTCACTTTTCCTAGCATGGACACTTTTTCGTGCGATCTTAGTACGGTGAAACACAGGTATGATTTAAATCTTCGGATCGAAGTCAGGTATGATGCCCGTTCATTACATGTCCTGTATAATATCGGGTTAGTAACAGTTTTTGTACGTAGACATGGCAGACAGTAATAATAGTGTTGTTGGCAGTAAAATATATGATGAAAAGCTAGTCTCCCATGTCACAGTAGCGTTGGTTATAATTAGGGGCCTCTAATAAGCCCTTATTTTCAGATACCAGTATATTGTTATAATATACCAGCTGACACGCGCAGCTTCGTCTGCTTCATATAAGAGAATTTTACCCGTTTTTGCAACATTTGATGCTCTGCTCCTATAAGTCGTAGCGTGATGTTATATAGCCTATAGCCTTCCTCGATAAATGGGCTGCCTAACACTTAAAGAATTTTTAAATTCGAACTATTAGTTACAAACAAACAAGCAAACTCTTCAGCTTCATAATATTGGCATAGATTAGCATTCCAATATTGCTAAATGCATAGGGTTGTGCAAATGTCTCGTCTCGAGTTCGATTTCTGGGTGGGTTATTGTGTTACTGAGTTTCTTGATAATAAACTTTTAGTAACAGCACAGTGTATAGATAATAGGCTCAATCACAAAGTTCGACCTTAAAATATTACTAGATTAATTACTGTTTTTCTAAACAGCAGATATAATACTTTTAACATAATAATACTTATCATCTAGAACTGTTAAACTTACCAACGAAATTGCTAACAGCACTATATTAATTACATAATTAAAAATAAACTAATTTCTATTTATAATTAACTCATAAACAAAACGCTTAGTAAATCTACTACATGCAGTTATAGAATAGCGTAAAATACCTCATCGAATGTTTAGGCAATTAACGTTACGCCTAGCTTGAGTACATTATTGCCAACAGTAGGCAATACATTTAAGTTTACCAGCAAATTGGCGTGTACTCACGTGAACTTTAACCCCACATGTAAGTCAGTGCACGTGGGTTTAGTTACTTCAACTGAAAACATATACAGAAGTAATGTTCTCGTTAAGTGAAATGTGTAACTCGAAATTAGCTTTAAAGTTTCAGGTTATTTGGAAATAAGGCCATCGACGTAGAGAAATATAGGCATATTACGTTGAAATGAACATTCTGTATATAAAGAATGGTAAAGAGAACATCAGTTAGTGCGGTTTTTAATCTGATTATGGTTACTACTCCGCTCCTGTAGCTTGTTGCGTGATGTTGCTTTAATCTCCGTAAATAATTGGGTTATCAAATCCAAAAAATATTTTATATCCAACTGGTACTGAAATTTCGAAATCCTGTGAAATTGACAATGAATCATGTTGAAGGAACCCGCTGTCACCAATTAATTGATGACGGTACCAATACGCCAGATCTCGTGGCGAAGTATCGCACACAAGAATCCGGCGTTTTGCCAGCTGACATGCCTCCCATTCCTTACTTTTAGTCCTTAATCATCTCCGGAGTTTACAACGTGCCCTAGATATCCCTAGTATTATAAGCGACCACAAGCTATGACAACCGCTTACCCGGTAGGCTGTTTATTGTTTTCCTCTTATAAAATGTTACTGCACTATCCAGCTTTAAAAATACCACCATCTATAGAAGATTGTAGTTAAAAAGCCTTGTGCTTTGATTCTGCCGTAAAAAGACTTTCTAAGGAGCTGTTTTAGGACTTGCTGTGTTACCAGCAGGGGAGTCAGCACTGTCAGTGTACTCCTTTTTACCCGACAACGGCAAAGCCAAAAGGAAGGGATTTTGGCAGTCTGGGTATGTATGTTTGTATGTTCCACCGTAGCGCCTAAATTACTGAACCGATTTTAATGAATAAGGTGTCAATAGATTCGCAATAATGGCCCGGGTGACAGGCTATATACATTTTAAATTCGTCCTTTTCAGACCCCTTTTTTACGTAGTGGTAACGTGATAGTAAATCCGCTAGTGCTATAAGCTTTAATAAACTACAGTAATCATCAAATTCATCGTATGTTTCTTTTCCACCGTATTTGTAAAAAGCAAAAGATATGCTATACATATCAAGGATGCAAAAAAAAACGGGTAGTATTTAACTGTTCCTCAATTTTTTGCCTTTGTTCCACCAAAAATACTAATTCCAACAAATATGCTTACTAAAATATTTTAAAAAGATCAAACTAAGTCGACGGAGCCCCGCTAAGCAGGACTCCTATATTTGGGTAGGTTTAAGAAGGAACCTAACATAACCTAACCCTTCCGAGACGAAATGTAGTGATTTGAGACGTATAGGAGCTCGTTATGATATATTTTAGTAAGCATATTTTGCTGTGCAATTAGTATTTTTGGTGAAACATTATATTTAATCCCAAAAAGAACTAGCGAAATATATGATATGAGATCGGAGGTTCTTCTTAACTAGTACCGAAGACTTGAGTTGTTTATAATTTTATAATAATTAATAGAAAATAAATGTTTTCATTTTCGTTCATGTTTATCATCTTTACACATTTTGATAGTATCTGTTCCTCTGTAGGGTAAATGCGAGTTTTAAAGGCGTTTTATAAATACGCTTTGCGCCATCTGTTACCAGTCAACGGAATTACACCAGAAACACGCTTCATGTTACTATAATATTTTAGTGTAATAATATAAGTATATGTAGGTTCCACTAAATTGTGTGACTAGCACGTTAGCCGCAAGTCAAACAATCTTTCAGCTAAACTTAACAATAACGAGGCTAAATGGAACAAGTGAACGGTACTGTCTGCATACATGCAAACGCTATTCGCGGTGTTTGAGTTACATTTCGGTAGCCACATATAGGCCAGCGAACAAACGGTGCTGTTCGCACATGCACTAATGCTAATCGCAGTGTTTGACACACTTTAAGGGAGCTAGATGCAGCAGCCAATCAGAGCAGCCCGCACAGATATAAAAAGCAATCGTGGCGATCGTGGCGATCAAGACACATTTTGACAGCTGACTGTATTCAGCTGTCAAAATGTGTCTTGTTTTTTAAGTTTAGAAAACAAAGAAAAAAGTCTAAAACTTCACATACTTTTGAGGCCGTAATAAATCCAAACAATTTTCATATCGTGTTAGACTGTAAAGAGCATTTAGCAGGATAGATGTAGTCGTAAAATCAATGTAAACCATCCTGAATAGCATACTTGCTTCCTTAAAAAAGCGTAAAAGCAAACATTTTAATATCTTTACGCCGACTACCATAGTTTGAATTATAAACGTTTTTATTATTTATTTCTTAATTATCCTAGTATCAGAAATAAAAATTTGTCACCTCATTTTCAGATGTCGAAAGAAAATCCATAACAGTAAGAATACTGAAATACTTCAGTAAGTGCACTGCACCCATATTATAATGGTTTTCAAATCCCTCTATAGTTATGACTCTTTATTCCTCTGTAATTTTCTTCAGTCTTGTTACATATGCCTTTAAATTGGATGACGTAATAACACGATGAAGTAAAACATAATAGTGTAAATGCCACTAGCAATGTGCGCCCCCCGGGTGCGATCCCCAAACAGAACCAAAATTTGTATGATCCTTAGAAGACACAAGGTACCTATTACAATTTTAATGATATACTTTAAATAAAGGCAATACAAAGGACACTCATTGTTAAAGGAATTATCTTTTAGGGAGTCATTCGAATACACTTCAAAATATATTAAGGTCTAAGTGCATTAACAAATGATGTGACTAAAATATAACGCAGTAAAAACAACTAAACTTAACATTCTCATAACAATATCTCGAAGACAACTTCGATGTCGTTACATTAACACGTCACCGTTTATCTAACGCCATTAAAGCCTTAGAAAATAACCTTTCTGTAACATTATAGGTTCCATAATGCACCAATTTGTTCTGCACCAATTGGTTTGGGTAGCTCCAAGTGCATCGTTATAGTAATGAATGGTATACGTTGATACTTCTCACGAGCCAACCAGTGGACCGATTCCGAGTAATCTCGATCACACATCACTCCTGACGAGCTCTAATAAACGTCATACAGAACCTTATTAACAGACACATTCTTTTTAATGATAGCCAAGGAATTCTCAGTGGAGAACTGAATTCGAGTGAGGTAACTGTACATCAGGAGTTATATCTCTTGATGACATGATATTTTATAGAAACGAGGTGAACAACGTTTAATTAGACGTGTGAGAATTGTGTACATAAACTCAAGTAGTTAGATTTAATTTTATGAGTATGGTTTTGGTATTACGAAACAATATCCTCTACTTTAAAATTAATGTTTTAATATTAAAATGTAAAAACTTGCTACCAGCTATAAGTGAAGCGTAAATTGATTGTCTATAAGGAAGTCTTGACGGGCAAAGCATTATTCTATATATAGCACTTTCTTGCAGACGACAAATATATTTGTGATAAATGGCACAAGGCTCTAGTTTATATATGTGTTAATGATACCTAAAATAAATGTCGCTAGGTTATTAAAGAGTTTAATGAATAAGACAAAGGCCTGCTCTTTTTTATTCATTTATTTAGTCTCACTTCAGCTACTTGGTACTCCCAACTTCCTTTTTTAATATTATAAATGCGAATACGAGTTTCTTTATTTGTTTGATTGTTACGCTTTCATGCCTTACCTGCATGACCGATCATCATTGTCAGGGGTACAGAAAAGGGCATAAGAAATCTGTCATCCAGAAAAAAGAACTGTTCGAGCGAAGCCGCCGGCAAAGGTTACTTGCTAATTATATCTATTGTCAAAAGAGAAAGACACAACCAGATTTCTGTTTAAGTCTGTAAGTGATTCTGAGTCTGAGTAACTCAGCTGGAGTAATCTTAACACTATATGAGAGATTACAATCAAAACACCTTGTAATATTTGGCTGCAAAGATTCTGTCGTTAAACGGTAATTTTAGTCTCCTAGCTCTTTAAAGAAGCAATATAGTGACAATAGATCAGCGACATTTTCCCCATCTTTCGTCTGCAAGCATCTATTATAGACCAGTAACCGTTTACGGTACTTGCTTTTTTGCCACACTGGCACAAAACTGCTATTCGCTTCCAACTTACATTTAAACCACTCCGCATTTGTTTAATAATAACATTTGATATTAACAGTACCAGTGCCTTATTACCGAGGTACTCAAGTTAAAGCACATATACTTAAGCTCCTAACAGTTGTTTATCTCGAAAGTTCTTATCGAGAACTAAATCAAAGTACACGTACCTACACATTAAAATTATATAACGCACTGTAGTAGCTTATAGCGTATAAAACATGCAGATCAAACCGCAATGAATGAATTAAATGATTATACATGACATTTGATCGAACCGATAATTGGAGATGTCGGTCGATGATAATAAAGTTATTATGATGTATTTATTATTATAATATACTAGCTGACCCACGCAACTTCGTCTGCTTCACTAGTCTGGTTCCCGTTTTTGCAACATTTTTCATTGTTCCTTCGCTCCTATTGGTCGTAGCGTGATATTATATAGCCTATCGCCTTCCTCGATAAATGGGCTATCCAACACTAAAATAATTTTTAAATTCGAACCAGTAGTTCCTGAGATTAACGCGTTCAACCAAACAAACAAACTCTTCAGCTTTATAATATCTATATATTAATACGTGAAGCGAAAACTTTGGATCCATTTTTACGAAAATTGGGCGGACGGAGGAGTATGAAATTTCGCACACTTATAGTCTATACAGAGAAGAAGTGACGAATGCTAATATTTATATAAAATATGTATAATAAATATGTTACATTAATGAAAAAACACTACACGCATATTACCATGCATTTGACACACGCAGTCGAGGCGCGTAACTATGGTTACATATATCAATATACGAGTATAATGACATGACATAATATATAGTCCAAGATCCCAGAGCGATAAGACATAACTTATTTTCACATAGATGAAACCTTAGGTTCTCAGTAGCGTCTCATGTTCTTTGAATACCTGCGAGTTTGTGGTGCTCGCCTAGTGACACCTGGGCAGGTACCAGGTAAGAAAGGTAACTAAAGATAAGAGTTACTTAACTTAAATTTACATGGCTGATTTTTATATATGTTTTGCAGAATATTATTCTAAAGTAGTAACATAAGTGTCAGACACTTTCCATGGACCAAAACTTTTGTCAGACGCTTTAAAGCTGCACAAAAATGAATGAACTTTACTTATTTTTACATGTCTGATTTTTAAATATGTTATTAAGGTAACTATTACAAAGTTATATTTCATTAGTCAGACAAATTGTCGTGACCATACATCCCCTAACCACAAAAATTATTAAGCCGAGAGAATGAGCGCGAGAGCACTATGCGCATACTATACGCGTCTCAAAGTAAAATATTTAAATATTTTTAAAGTACTTATTGCTTTCGATTCAATATTTTTGCAAATCTATTTAAATAAGACGAACTTCAACATTAAAGTAATCATTAATTAATATTTAAGTAAATTAATTTATTGCATATATTCCGGAAAATAAATTTATTCGACGCCATTTTGTTTTATGAAGAATTATTTTCATTTCTCTTCTACCCCTATTCTCTGCCTAACCCTCTGGGAAACAGGCGTCAATCATCATCATCAATAAAATGAAAATACATACATACATACATATTATGTATGTATGTATTTTCATTTTATTATAAAAAGGTACCATTTAATATGATTAAGTAAAGTATTTGTTTATCTTCTAATGATTCGTAATCGTTTATCATCATTTTATCATCGCATGCGCATAGTGCTCTCGTGCTCATTCTCTCGGCTGAATAATTTTTGTGTTTAGGGGATGTTTGGTCACTACAATTTGTCTGACTAATGAAATATAACTTTGTAATTGTTACCTTAATAACATATTTAAAAATCAGACATGTAAAAATAAGTAAAGTTCATTTATTTTTTGTGCAGCTTTAAAGCTTTAAAGCAAAAGTTTTGGTCCATGGAAAGTGTCTGACACTTTTGTTACTACTTTAGAATAATATTCTACAAAACATATATAAAAATCAGCCATGTAAATTTAAGTTAAGTAACTCTTATCTTTAGTTACCTTTCTTACCTGGTACCTGCCCAGGTGTCACTAGACGAGCTCCACAAACTCGCAGGTATTCAAAGAACATGAGACGCTACTGAGAACCTAAGGTTTCATCTATGTGAAAATAAGTTATGTCTTATCGCTCTGGGATCTTACTCTAATATATCAGTTGGTCGAATTTCGAGCACTAGGCGACCGCTAGTTAGTATAGATACCTATATAATAGTCTCACGTCGTTTTCCTTGAAGTTGTAGGCGGAGGTGTACATACATATTTCGATAGCTGTGGTTTCAGATCCCACGTAATCAAGCCTATTGTCGTTTATAGGAAATATTTCAGACTGCGTGTAGCTACTAAGAATTTCTTCAATTACATTTTACCCGACCTGGAATCGAACTCGAGACTTCATGCGCGGCGTTCGCATACACACAATCAGTGCACCACAAATAAAAAAATAACATTACGTTTGAATCGATTGAAAGAGTCCACCGTTAAGAATTATTCAGTGAGAGTACGCATAAGCTTAGCCTGGGGAGTACAACAAGATTGGCCAACAATCATACCTGAGGCCATTAGGAAGGCCTCAGGCTTCTAAGCGATTACCGTAGCATATTATCACTTGGTATTGACAAGGGACACTTAGAGGAAAGGAAATTTAGATAGATTTCATCCTATTTTAATATCTTATCCGTCAAGAAACGAAATTCCGGGAGTCTCTAAAAGTCTTACTTACCAAACAGCAGTAACAGCACTATTCTTACGCTGCTTTTTTGTAAGTGGGTAAAACTTTGCAGGCTACCTTCTTTGTCGAATGGTTTCTTGTAAGATGGCTCTCGAAGCTATACACATAACAACCGTTCATAGATAACTGATTACCAGCTGGACCATGTGCTTGTTTGCCACCGTGCCAGCGTTAACCATACTGGATCAACAAGTGATGTATCACGATAATACGGACTTTCGATTGCTTTACACTGTTATGTCAGTAACTTTGATCTGATCTGGCCGAGGGCGTGGCATGCGCGCTAAAAGTGAAAGCTTTACTCACGGGCTGTATATGTAGTTTAATTGTCGTACATCAATAAAACCTAATACCATTGAAACGTAAGATAAAATGACTCAGTGATTCGAATAAAACAATTTGCTTCTAGTGAAATTTTTATTGCGCTCTTGTAATACTTGAGATCGTTTAAGCAATTATTGCGAGTTTTAATCGCGATTTGGTGAAAAGCGAAGGTATATTTCGAGAGATATTTATTTAGAGATTTACTGTATTGCGTTTCGATTTTAAATGTTCTATAGCTTCCGCAATAGGTTGGTAGTCGACTTGTAATGTAAGATAACAGTTGTTACCATGCTAATCATGGTAGGCTTATTAACTGGGTCGTTTATCTGTAGCAACTATGAGTCACTTGTTCAAAGTTTGCTAATAAATTAAAGTAGGGATAAACAGAAGGTGATACAGCTTCGTTACAGCCAGTGGTGGCCAGATGTTAGGTTCGTATTACGTCTGTATAAAGTACTCCTGTGAATGCTCGTTTTACTTGCCAGGTCATACTTACTATACGGATTAATAATGAACATTTTTTTTTTAAATTGACTATTCCCGCACTAGGAGTAATTAATACATATATCGCGGGGGACTTTACAAACATTCAACACGCAGATTCGGAACAATAATTTGTAGATCACATACATTTTTATTACGTGTGGGGTTCGAACCCACAACACTCCCCTACTACTACGCCTTCCGTGGTGTCTAAATTGAAAGTTATATGGAGTAGAAGAACCCATAATTAGTAATCACTCGGTTCCAATACGAATGAGCTGGCTTGAAGTACCTTCCAGTTAAAGAAAACTGGCGTAAGAGTAATTACACTGTTACTAGATTTCATCAGGTGTGGAAGAGTTCTAGAGGTTCACACTGATACCTGGGAGAGGTGTGTGAACCCCTAACGAGGAATGTGAATCTTTAGAACTTCTTTCCCTTCATCCCATATCTAATCGTCGTAATCGTGTTATCTTGACAACAGACGAGTGTATCACTTGTCTGTTGTAAGTAAGCATAATAGGCTACAGTAACCGTTTACAATTAGGCGAAAGGTATGCTTGCTTACCAACTTTGGTGTTAAATATGTATTTATATGAAACTATATGGAACAGGGAAAGCAATTACTTCTTTTCTTAAGATCACGATATATACTACTAATAATAGACAAGCCTTAGGTTCCCTTTGCAACGTCATCGTCAGTAAGCTTCCCTGTCTACTAGCGTAAGGAGGTTAGCAACCACTTATAAACTGGCTGGTCGTACAGGGTTATCTTACAATAAAAAGCATAATAATTATAAACGAGGAACACGAGAAGACAAATATTCAAAACTTTGCAACAAAAAGCATATAACATGCATGTATAGCATGTAATGTGAATGTATGAAAATTCTGAATATAACATTTTCTTTTTATAAAATGTATAGAGAAAGTCAATGCGCCACTTTATGTAAAAATGCTTCTTAAAACCACATTCATTGTTGTGGTGGTGCATTAAAGCTTTCTATTACGTTGCATAATAGTAAAAGCTTCTAGTTAGTAGTGCTCGTAATTCATTTGACGCAAAATAAGATCACTGCCATTAAAATATCATAGACTACAGCTCAGTATCTCGAGGCTCGGTCGAAACGGAATTCTTGAAATCGACCACAGGAAGAAATTACGTTGCTATTACATGTTAGTTAGCACAGACTCTTTAATAATTAAAAGAGCTTATTCATTTAGTTCTTACATGTGGATCGATTAAAGAGTAATAATTTCTTTAAAGAGATCTCTCGCACTGTGATGAATTCTTACTTATTGGGAGATTGTACAAAGATTCTAACAACGGACGTAAAGAACACCCAAAGTCGAAACAACAATTTGTGGATCATTATTAAGCCCGCAAAACTCTGCACAGTGAGTTAACGCCAACTACTAATGGCACAGTAGTTAAGCCTCGTCGGTCCCTTAACAACTCCTAGTGTTGTGGGTTCAAACAATGAACAAATACATACATACATAGATTCACGCCAGTTTCCCAGAGGGGTATGCAGAGACTACGGATTTCCATTTGCTACGATCCTGACACACTTCTCTCGCTTCATTCACTTTCATCACATTCCTCATACACGCCCGTCGGTTCAAGGAGCTCTTAACCTGGCCTTTGTCCAGAACGCCTCCGATCTGATCGAGAAACGTTTGCCTAGGTTTTCCTCTTGCGACTGTTCCATTCACACTAGCTGAACAAATATATATGTTAATAAAGTGTTGTACCGGGTTTGCTTATTCTTGGCGCCCGTTCTTTTAATGGCAGTAAAATAATAATAATAATATTCTATCACATACACGCAACACCACCTAGCCCAATCTAAGCAGAGCTTGTACTATGAGTACGAGACAATGGATAAACAATATATAAGTACTTACTTGTTTTTTTTGTAAATACGTACATACTATACATAGAAACACCCAGACCAAGACAAACATCCATGTTCATGCACACAAATGTTTGACTTGTGTGGGAATCGAACCCGCGACCCCAGGCGTGGCAATTCGTTACACTGACCACTACGCCATCGAGGCTGTCAAATAAGAATTGCTGGTGCGGAAGTTGCCTTTAAGAAAAAGGGGAAAACAAGCTTCAAATTAGGGGTGATTTAGCCACAGACGCAAGATTTATATTATTACTAGATGTTCCCGCGGTTTCACCCGCGTTTATCGTTACTGCGCCGCCCCCGTGGGTCGTAGCGTGATGTTATATAGCCTATAGCCTTCCTCGATAAATAGGCTATCCAACACTAAAATAATTTTTCAAATCGAACCAGTAGTAATCACGCAGAATAAACCAGGAGAAACATCGTTTGTACTATGTCTGTAATGGGTAATTATTTTGCTGCGATGTTATTTTAAAACTGCTATATCTCCTAAGATATTCATTGAAATCGAATGATGTAAAGGGCAATTTTGTTTTAAATTAAATACTTGTGATGAATAACGTATTTATTTGGATAAGGATTAATATCATGTTTATAAAAATACCTTCGCAAATAATGCATTATTTTAGAACAAATTTCGTTAGCATAAAAATGGTTATAGTGAGCCAACCTTAAAAGATAGACATATGCTGTCGCGGACTTTTTTTTAGAACTTTTAAAGGGGAACAATTCTGTCATACATGATTTTTGCGAAACTTTAACTGTTTACGCAGCGCACGCAGCGGAAGCTCTCAAAAGGAAAAAATACTCTCTGATTTTGAAACATTCTTCATTGGTGCTCCGCTCCTATTGATCTTAGCGTGATGATATATAGCCTATAGCCTTCCTCGATAAATAGGCTATCTAACACTGAAATAATTTTTCAAATCGGACCAGTAGTTCCTGAGATTAGCGCGTTCAAGTAAACAAACAAACAAACTCTTCAGCTTTATAATATTAGTATAGATAAATCAAATCCACCTGTCGTATTTACAATTAATTCAAAGAAATAATTTAAGATTCTATTTAAATACGCAGATTTAATACATAACAATTTAGCTAATGGATTCCATTAATCATTACGTTTTTTCTCAACCCTGCAACTATAATTTAATTATCCATACCATCCTACCTATAAATCAGTGAAGGGTATCCCTTTGGCCGAGCACGCGGAGGCAGTCCGCGCTATTATCATACACCCATGATTTGTCTTAGATTGAGATAACATTCAAGGCTTACTACATAATTGTCACCAGGAAACGTGTATAATTTTTGAAAACATGCGTTTTACTATTAAAACTATGTATAATGAGTAAATTCCACGCTTTATTTTGCAAAAGGTTGGCCTAGGAAGTACTAAACCTATATTTAATTTGTTATATAGGTAATAAGAGAAATAGGACGGAATCTTTGATTAAACATATTATGCAACGTGACTTAGATTAATTTAAGTTAAAGTTTACCATACTGAAAACCGTAAATGATCCATTTAGTAGTACTCAAAAATTAATGACGGAATAAATAAACAAACATTTATTCGTGTTCAGTCCTGTCTAAATATAATTCTATAGGCTATATATCTCGTATCTCTAATTTTATAAATACAGCTTCGTTACAATTGTATACTAATATATATAAAGAAACTTCGGCGATTTACTGAGTCCCGCAAGCAGTATACTGAAACGATGTTAAAGATTTTTGTTCAATTCTACGGTACCATGCAGGAACGTACAGAATATATTGTACGCAACGTTGTATAACAAATTTAATAAGAAAAATATGACGACACAACCTCTTTCACTTTTTAAACTTGCGCGGGATGACAAACGTCATGATTTTCCTCGTTCCTTTTTCAACTTGTCGAATGTGATGTGCCAGTATTTCTTAGGTTTATTTTTAAAAGGGTTTCAATGAAGTAAAGAGTGGCATATTTTTTATTGCGAGACAACCTGTCATTTTCTATCATTTCTAGCAATTATTATGGCAAGTAATACAAGACGTACATATGTATATTACTGGTTTGTCAATATGATTAAATGGTTTCCTAGATTCTTCATAGACTCGAAGAATATTAAATAGGTATGATCCTGTCTGAGAAGTGCCTATTGGACAAGCTTGAAAATATATTATAATGGTCTTAGATTATAGGTGCTGGTGTTTCAACGGACATAGGCCAGGTGATGTGTAATAAAAGTGTTTACTATACCCACATCATAAATGTTGATTAAAACAGATTTAAATAGATATAAACAATAATTATTGCCTTCGTGTAATCAGTGTGGAAGAAAGAATCGAGAAATAAACAAAATTATCATGTGACGTACAAATAACATTCATCTTCAAATAATAATAATAATTTATTTTCACACCACAATACAGTTGAAGTAGGTACATTTGATATCAGACATAAAGATAGTTGACTTAGAAGTACTGTGGAAGACTGGTGCCTAAGGTAGACGGAGAGTCTGTGTTTCAGAACACCAGGTCCCCACCTCACGGACAAGTTACTTTAAAAATACAAGTAGACGGCCACGTATTTTAAGGACTGGCATTATCCCTGACAATGACTCTGAATAATTTAATGGTGATCGGTCAAGTAATCAAGGCGTGAAAGCCTAACAAACAAACATTCGCATTTTTTATATTTTATATTTATATTTAAAAAAGACAACTCTCACACAAGGAAAAATATTAGTAAGTATAGTTAGGATGTATAACACAGTTCAATAGTATTTGATGAAAGCGTCGTAATAATATGATAACGATAATAATATGTTACGTGATATCAACTCGATGCCTAATAGTGAACGGGAAGTAGACTCTTTGAAATGTGCTCAAATATGATCATAACATGATCGCGTTAATTCCGTTTTTCTTATCCATTAATCGTGCAAAGTATAAAAATACTGATTACTTTTCAATTGCCTCCAATTTTATAAAGTATTATATACATAAAGTAAGTAAAGTAAGCATAGCGGTAGTGAATGTAAATGTTGTACATTAAGGTCTCAGGTTCGATTCCCAATAAGCACCAAATATTTTTTTATCCAACTAAGGTGGCAAACAAGCATACGGCTCACCTGATGGTAAGTGGTCTCCGTAGCCTATGGTCGCCTGCAACACCAGAGGCATCACTTACGCGTTGCTGACCCTTTTGGAAAGGAAGTGGGAAGGAGGAGCGGGAAGGGGGGAAAGAGGGTGATTGGGCCTCCGGCACTCTCACTAACCGAACGAAACATAACAGTAGGAATACTGCTATTTCCCGTCGATATTCTGTCAGAGGGTAGTCCTTCCCCAGTCGAGCCGGCCCATTCATACTGAAATCAACGAGGCTCTACTATTATTAAAAGGATCTTTCTGTAAAAATATTTTCATTAACAGCACGAAGTCTGCGACTGTGGCCGGAAATATGTATATCAATGCCAATAGGTAATAGTTAATACTATCACCATTTACTATCAAGTTGTTTGCCAACTATTCCGTGAGAGAAATAAAATATGCTATTTTTAAATTGCTATATTATAACAATGATATAATGTGACAGCTATCAGTTCCGTCTATTAATTATTGTCATTATTAATCTTGTGTGACATTTATTGACTGGCTCGTTGGTTCTGGAGCATAAGTTTGCATTCGTCTTAGGACCAATCATGGGGCTACATGTTCGTTTTCCGGTTAGAACGAAGCCGTATTGGGATTTTATAATAAAATAAGACTAGCTTTTTCTCTAGGCTTCGCTCGCGTTTATGCAGGTTTTATCAATAAATTTCGTTCCCTTACGTTTTTTCTGGATGAAAGGTCAAAATGACATTTTCTGTATCCCTGACAACGTGTATGTAACATTTTATAATTAACGGTGTTCCCATTAATAACAAAAGCAAGATTTTGAAATAAGAGAACGCAAACAATTTCGCTTTAAACTAAGTTTCCAGTTACCCTATACCTTTTTAAGTAAAATACATTGGAATTTTGATACATTTCATTACATTGACATTAAGCAAAGGCCTGTTTAACTATTTCAATATATACAGTCAAAGTGCTATGACATTTATGAAAAATATCCGCAGTCAACTTCCAAAACTTATTAACAAATTTAATTTAAAATACATTGCAAATTTGTAAAAAAACAATCTCTTTGACAGGTAAAATCTGTTCTAAATACGTGTCTGTCAATTTGGGTCAGTTTTTTGTAACATGTCGGTTTTTTCACCTATGCTATCTAGATCTGAGGTGGGGCGAACCGGTGCTTATAACAAAAGGCGTTACGTGGAATTATTTGTATACTGCGACTGCCTATTCTTAATCCTTTAATTCAAATTGATACTCACTTTCTCTTTGCATACAATATGGGTACGGTGACAGACCTTAAAGCGTGTGATTTCTACGTTGTATTATAGAGGGTTTTGGTTACGTATGCGTTCGTAATTTAAAAAAGATATAAAACAAAATACGTATAGTATGAAATCTCATTTGTGATATTTAGTATAGAATCAGATAAAAAGTTTAATATCAGATTCTGGTTGCGGAAATTATAACTGTCAAAGTATGGAGCTCCGGATGTAGTGGCGGGGGAGACGATTGCACACTCGATTACAGTGTTGTCACCCAAACACTACTAGAACGACTCTCACAGTTTTTACCGAGTTTTTTGACATTGGCGCTCGATTGATTCCGATTCGAGTTGCATTCGGATCACAATGGATACCGGTCATGGCCGTCAGAGTCGAGTGGTGTGGACAATCCGGTAATGGTGGCGTGCAGGACGCCCTCCCATGTAAATTACCAATCCTTCCTGCGATAAAAAACTCATTGGCCGCATTCACCCGCTTCATTTAGCTGCCAGTCTTGTCTTGTTCGTGACAGGTTGTAATTTAACGTTATAAGCGGGATATTATCTAGACATATTTCTTTTAACGAGGTTGTATAGACTTATAAACCACAAATAAAATGAATGATACACCTAATAATTGTGGCATAAAACTGAAAATCGAGTTATGGTTATTAAAAGTAGATTAATATTTAATAGGTTAATGAGTGTTGGTAATTGAATTGTTCCAATTAGCGTAGTCAGGATTGGCTTATTCCGTTTTGTGGATAAATGGTAACAAAGGTGAACAAATAAACAAGCTTACAGAGGAATGAAAGCCCACGCCTTTTTGTCGTAAAAAGAAAAGTTTGATTACAATTGTTTGTCCCGGTGTAACCCCGCTGTTCGTACGCCCGTGGGCGTATAAACGTGGTAATTTGTAATTTAACTTGTGATATCAAGAAAAGGACTATGCGACGACAATTTTGCAACACATGTTTTCACGACGCTTTGTAAATTGAGGTTGTTATACGTTCTGTGATTAAAACTTAATAAGCATCTTCTAAGCTTGTCGATGCGCAACTGAGTAAGTAATTACAAAATCCATTACTGTGTGGCAAAAAGGTTTAATCGGTGTTGTTTGGCTAGCCCAGCAATGTTCTGCATCAACGACAAAGTCATCGTTTCAATCACGTAGACTTACTGATTTATTTCTCAAGTTCACGGTATTAATAATTAACTCGATACCTACTGGTAATATTAAGCCAATAATTTGTAGAACTTTTAATGGATGTTCGATGGAGTGTAAAGTTTGGTAATTAATACCTTATTAGCGAAATTTATCTGTTGTCATAAATTCCTGGAGTGTAAATAATCGCCTTATAGAGCACGAAGCTTTGCAGTAAGAGTAACAGCTTGACGCCAATTAAGCGGGAACTGCTGTGACGTGGAGAGGCCGGTCGCTGGCACTGGGTCGAGCCAGGGCTGACAAGGAAAGTTTACATATGTAAATATTTGTATGATTTTTTTATAGACATACAATTTTCTTGTTTATAGTTCATCGTCCCGCATAACAAGTTCACTGCGGCGACAACACAATGACGAAAATTTGCAAGACAATATCTTTGGCGCAGTCAGTCCTTGGAGTATCAATTGAATGTTTTTGTTATTTAGTAGAGGTAATTTACATTTAATTTTGCACTATAGACCACATTGGATATTTGTAAGCGATTTAGTTGCGAATAACAGTTAATTAACTACATTATGTTATTTGGTGATTCAATACAATAATATCAAATTTGTTGAAGTGGCACAGAGACTTATTCCTTTTTTGAAAAGACAAGGTTAATTAATCCCAATATTGCGGGGACTTTACAAACATACATTAAGATTCATTCACTTCATGTCTGAATTTTAAAACATTTAAACTCGGAACAAATAATTGTAGATCACTGAAATGATTGTTCTTTGTAAGAAATGTTTGTCTTAATGCTCGTGGCGTGGTTTCACAACCATACGTCCAGCAAAAAATATAATTCTGAGAAAGATTAATTGACCAGGTGTAGCATGTTCAAAAACATATTACCTGTGAGGTAGCCCGCTATTCTCTATTACCCAAAATGTTGACGGCACGTGTGCTTGGTCTAGAACTATTGCTCTTCACAGAATTCATGCCCAAATAGCATACTATTATATATTTAAAAAAGGTGGTGTTCTAATCAGAAAATAAACAAAAAACAAAAGAAAATCTGGTCAGCCCTATGCGTGCGTCAACCAGGCTTGTCGACATTCATTTGTCGCTGGGCCGTCGCCGCGCAAAGTCGCGTAGAAAGTGAGAGCGGTCCGGCCTCTCGTAATTAACCTGGTAATTAGCCGGTCAGGGACGTTGTGCCCATCTGCAAACCGCTTCTCTTTCAGTTATATTGTTCAGAGTTGTATTGTGAGATGCGACTGAATGTTGGCAGTGCTCTCATTTGCTTGTAAAACTTTTGTTGACAGGAAGAAATAAGAAAGAAAATAATCAGTCTGCGTTGGACAGTAAATATGAAAAACAATTTCTTTTATGATAGTGTAGGAACACCAGACCCTCCACTTAAAGCTTAATTTCTGTAAACACAATATTTTTGTAATAGGTACGGTTAGTCCTTCAAGAGGCGCGGAGTAAATTGCTTCAAAAACTGTTCATCACCTGGTTTCAATGTTCATGAATTGTGGCAAATAGGCTGGTGTATTGGTGATAAAAAAAGTACACGCTATATTCGAAGTTTATGATTAAATTACAATTTATATTCTACTAGCTTTTGCCCGCGGCTTTGCTCGCGTTAATTTAGAATTTAACGATCAATTAGGGTTGTACTCTGCTTGTAATAATATAATTCAATCATGATTCGAAAGATACGGGGCGCCATCTATTATCACAAGAACGTTATTGTTGTTTTCCTCGGGAACAGTAATTTTTTTCGGGATGAAAGATAGCCTATGTCCGTTTCTGTTACACCCGACAATGTATATGAAAAATTTCAGAATGATCGGTTCAGTAGTTTAGGCGTGAAAAGGTAACAAACAAATAAACTCATTTTCGCTTTTTAATATTAGTTAGGAAGGATTAGGATTTTATGGCTTCGTTACAAGAAACTATTAAGACAAGACATTAGAAATGTCAAATAAGTAGCTTTAAAGATAATTTTATTAAATCAAAAATATAGCTGTTTTCAAAAGTACCAAAGATTCCTAATCATATTTCCCGTGGCAAAGCGACGCAAATAAAAAAGTTTGTAAATAACTTTTATAAGAAGGAAATTTTCCTGTTTTGCATATTGCTCTACAAAGTTCATCCACAAACGAAATAATAACTTATGCATTACACAGATTTTTGTACCATGCGGATATCGTAATCCCAATACCTGATATCTGATTTTAGTATTTTGTTTTACATGCATTACATGTCTGAAGTGAAAACGAATACTCCATTTTATTATAAAACATTTGCTAACGGAAGGTAACCATTACGTAGCCTTTAGCTAAATAACTAGTCTAACTTGATCTGCTGATTTATAAATAGCATCGGTAGTGTTTATACGACGCGACAGTTGTCTGACCTCCGAGTCCAACTGGTAAGGGTACCGATAAATTATGTGATTTGGACCATGTTCCTTATCTTATCGTTGTAATGGATGTTTGTTACTCAACCTACGACTTGGGGAAGCATACATGACTTACTTTTAATGACTGTATGTGTAGGTATATTTCTAACGGTATGGCACGATAAATATTAATTGTAAGTATTATTACGTAGTTATTGCCGTGTTGGTACCGCGGTATAACTTAGTGCTTATGTTTTCATGCGTGCGTCCAGGTCAGACAAAGAGATATTTGGCTGCACACTTAGAAAAAGAAAATTAAAACATAGTTTGCCATATGTGGGCATGTAAGTCTGAGTATTTCTGTCATCGCACAATCTTTTTGGGTTATCGGGTATAAGGGCTTTTGTGAAATTAGTTGTCCTTTACTAAAACTAACAATGCGAGTTCTCTCGTCTATAAGTGACGTTTTATAAAACCGATTCTAAAGCATGATTCTATTTAATTATGTATTAACAGTGGCAAGACAAGTAGGCTCTTATTCTGAAAACGCTAATGATGTCTCGTTTACCAGCTAGTAATTTATGTAACCTTATAAAAAATATAAACTATACTAAGTACATAATCGGTTCCCTTGATGGTCTGCAATTACTGATAAAATAAAAATTATAATTAGATTCTTTATGTACATAGTTTTTAAATAATATACCTTTATACTTTATACGGATTTTATAGGGATATTTATTTAACATTTTATTACATAACTTTGAAACTATTACCCTACTACTGATAAATTATACTACTGTGCTATTTAAATAATAAAAACTAATAAAATTTAAGTCTACTCTTTCCCGGATGATTCGGGGCATGTTCACGGGAAGACCTAGGTACCTAGTTTAATATCAATAGTTCTTAAATAATAATAAAGAGAAGTATAAATTTGTTACTACTTCAGAAAGTGGTCATTTACATGATATATAAATGTAGATAATGTCTGGGCTACTCGTATATCTATCCGTAGTACCTACATATCACAAATGAACAGCGCTTATAGTAAAAGAATAATCGTAAAACGCTGTAAAATGCATGTGCAGTTGTATTTAAAGTTTTATGTTTTCTGATGGTCATAAGTACCTATTGTGTATTGTATTATTAAGGAACTCAAAATGTTATTTAAGATAGCAAGGCGCTGAAGGTGTGAACAGCATGTCGCATATGCTCATGCATTCTGGCGACAACTTATTGACAACCTCTTATATTCGTAATCCTGAAGTATAATCATAGTTTCGTAAATAAAATATAAATCCTTACTTAATATTATAAATGCGAAAATGAATTTGTTTGTTTGTTACGCTTTCACGCCTTAACTACTCAACCGATCAGCATGAAATTTTGCATGCACGTTGTCAGGGGTACAGAATAGGACATAGGGTACCTTTCATCCAGAAAAAAGAACTGCTGCAAACCTAACCTAATCTAACCTACATTTACGCGAGCGAAGCCGCGGGTGAAAACTAGTCGTATATAAAACTTTTAACGTGCCTAAAGTTTATCTAATTCAAAGATGAAGAATAGGTAGGACAATTTATTAGTACGGTTTAGAAGAAATTTTCGGCTTTTTAAAGAATCAAGAAACAAACATTGTATAACTTACTTCTTGACACTACGGAACTAAGATAGACAGTTAACAGTTATTAACTTATTGACTGGTAGCGGCACACCGGCGCGGGCGGCTAGACACAATAGGTTTTCAATTATGTTGCCAGGATAATGGTTAATGCAAGACGTTATTCTATTATATCTGATCATCAAACAGACTCGTTCAACTGTAATAGTTAGTAATAGAAGTCTGTGATATGATGACTAAAAATGTTGGTCTTATAACTCTTGTACGAGGCTCGAACTCGCAATACTCAGCCTTGACCCCTTGAAGTACCAGTTCAGTCTAGATAATAAGGAATCTTTGTTTTAAATGGAGACGAAGATTACACACATTCACAGATCATAAACTTATTCATAGATATTGTGTCTAGTAGTGTACCGGATGCAGGTAATAGAAATAAAATAGCTACGACTTTAACAGTCTTCGTAATGGATGTTTCGTTACGATTCTATGTAATTTTACAGAACTGATTATACTTTTATCAAAACTTCATCTCAGTGGTCAGTATCACAAGGAAATAAAATATTTTTATTGTCTCTTAGACAGTTATGGTACAAAATACTGGCTTACTTTTATGTTTATGGCTAAATACACAGCTTAGAAATTAGTTTTCTCGTGCGGTTATGGGAAAATGTGATTTATTCCGCATTCGACCCTCATGTTTTGTCCCAAATGTAAATACGCATTCGTCCCAAAAAATGTTCCTTGTATGCACCTAAATTTAGATAAATATTAATTTCTTAATGTAATTCCTATATCGTCCTAAATTATATTCCTTTTCTGTCCCAGTTTTTTTGTATGGAAGCTTTTGTTGTACCATCACCCGAAGAATATTTTAAAATACCTCGTTGATCTCTCGGCGAAACTTTGAGCTTATGATTGCACGACATCACGAGCCCGACAGCGAAAAGATATAAAATAGGTTTAAAATGTTTTGTTTTGCCAACCATATGCTCTAAAATTTAGGACGAAAAAGGAATAGTTTAAGAAGAGGCGAATAGGCAACATTTTGAAAATGTTGAGAAATTACAATTTCGCTTATAATACCTAATTGTATGACTCATGCTTGTATATATCTCTGACAACGTAGATATATATAATGAATTACACCCTGATCTCCCTGGCTATGTTTTATATAAGCACCGCATAATAGCGGGCGAGTCAATTCTCATTTAGCAGCATACTGTAAATTGCCTAACACCCAATAGAATTTTGTCTGACTTCGAAATCAAATCCAAGAGCTCACGATCAACTGAAATCAATAACACAAAATTATGTGACGGGACCAATAAGTCAGTCAAAGTACAACCCGATACCCGGAGATAAATGAAGCATTTATTCAAAGGATTAATTTTCCTGAATCGTCGCGAGACCAATTGATCAATCAATCAGACCAAACATACATGAACACGTCATATGCTATTAAAAATACTTTTACGCCCAATGAATGAACAAATTCTACATTTTGTAACCTTTGGTAAGGTCGCTTCCAAACCTTCTAAATCGTATGATTCGCATTTGTCCCATTTAGACTTTTTACGACTTTGGTTGTGTACTTTTTGGACCCTAATTTGTTGCCTCCCACTGGGATTACGACATCCAAAAGGTAGTTCCGAAGGCATTTATAAAAATAAACAGAGTAACTTTATTAAAGAATACGTTTCATTAATGAATATTTGAAAAAAAAGTAGGTTTAAATAATGTCTAATTGGATGACAATGATGATTGATGTTTGACAAATATTACTGATAAACAGATTAAAACAAGATAAATGTATATAAACAATTTGAAAATCGTCATTATAACGGGATGTGGAGTGGATCAATCCTCTCGGTCATAGGACCGACACGGTCAGAGGACTCGCATAGGCAATTCATAGTAATTTGTTTTTAAAAGTAAACAATGTGTCCTCTTTTCTTTTTCTGCTCCTTAAATACATCTAGTACTAGAATGAATATTATAATAAAATAAATGATTTTTAAACTTTATAGAAAATACTAACTTTTGTCCGCGGCTTCGCTCGCGTTAATTTAGAATTTGACAATCAATTCGGGTTGTACTCTGCTTTTAATAATATAATTCAATCATGATTCGAAAGAAACGTGGCGCTATCTATTATATCATAAGAACGTTATTGTTGTTTTCCTCGGGAACAGTAATTTTATTCGGGATGAAAGGTAGTCTATGTTCGTTTCTGTTCACCTGACAACGTATATGCAAAATATCAGGATGATCGGTTCAGTGGTTTAGGCGTGAAAAGGTAACAAACAAACAAACTCATTTTCGCTTTTATAATATTAGTTAGGATTAGTAACAGCAACTAAGAACATAGTATTATATATTACTAGCCATCGCCTAGTGCTCGAAATTCGACCAAAGTTTGCCTGTAAGATTCATTATATATCGATATATGTGACCATAGTTACGCGCTTCGACTGCGTGTGTTAAACGCATGGTTGTGTGCGTGTAGTGTTATTTCATTAATTTAATGTATTTTTACGCATAATTTTAAAAATATATTAGCATTCGTCACTTCTTCTCTATATAAACTATAAGTGTGCGAAATTTCATACTCCTCCGTCCGCCCAATTTTCGTAAAAAGGGATCCAAACTTTTCGCTTCACGTATTAATATATAGATATAAAGACTGGCGGCCGGCTTTTAAATAATTAGCTAGTGTTTTCATATACTGCCGTTAGTCATCAGCTGTAACAGCCAGTAGACCGTTGGCGCTATCAACCCTATACTAATAATGCCACTAACGCTACGCATGATAGCATAGAACTCATCTAAGTATTCATCTGCAAATATCTCGATGCATTACAGAAGCGGAGCAGCTCCTATGGGATCCCTAGGGCATTATAAGTCTTCTGAACTCTTCTGCGTCTACTTGATGATTTATTTTAGTAGGAAAAGCAGAGTTCATAAAACCCGCCACTGCTAATTGTGTATCACACAATCATTTGAGCAATTATATTTTAAGTCATAATATCGTATTGGTACTACAGAAGCCTGACCAAAAATTCAGCAACAGAATTAAGAAGTTATTTTCGTCGAAGGAATCTGTTAAGATTCCTTTCTTAGTTTTTTATGACTTCTTGAAGTTTTACGACTCATATTTATAAGCTTGCACTTACGGTGCTTCTACACAGCGCAAACATTTTTGTCTATTTGTTTGTTTGTTACGATTTTACGCCTTAACTACTCACCATGAAATTTCGCATACACTTTGTCAGGAATATAAAACAGTCATAGGATATATTTTATTCAGGAAAAGTACTGCTCCTGATGAATAAAAAAATGTACATTACCTACATTTACGCGAGCGAAACTGCAAGCAAAATATAGTATTATAAGATATAGATATAAGAGTGGGAGGCTTACATACCTTCCCTCCATTTTTAATTTTTTATCCTTCATTTTGTTTGTATATGGCCGCCATTGCGAGTCGTACTACAACGGGTCTTAGAAGCAATAATAGGCTATCAAAAAAAGGGTGTTTGTATAAAAAGGGGTCTAAATAATTTAACATAGCATTTCATTTAATTACTAAGGACCTGCATGCTAATAATGCAATTATTCCTGTATTGTATTAACTGTTATTGCCTGTATGCCTGTAATAAATTAATGTTATATTTTTCGTTAATATGGCCATGTAATTGTTTAAAAACTTGATACAATCTGCTTACAATTAATTCTAGTCTTATAAAAAGAAATTATATAATAGCGAGAGCAGCTGCAAGCAAGGATTCTTTAATATATAAATAAATTGTATGCATTCTTTTTAGGTCAATTTATAAAATATGATTTCAGTTTTTTCAGATTTAGTCCTAAATGTTAACTGATAAGTTAATCAAAATAAATATTTTTTAAGCAGTAGTCCAATGAATACGGTATTGTACTTGTGAGTTTGAGCTCTTAGCTTTGAATCTATCTTATTGCATTACCGGCGAGAAGACACTCCTAACAAGAGCATCCTAGCTTAGCTGGAGGTTTAACAAGGTTATTATAAGTATATACCCCAATTTGCTAGTAATCATTATTTTATAAATTTACTATATTGTGATCCCGTAATAATTACTGAGATTTTTAAAGTAGCCTCTGTTCTTAGCAGGATTCAATATCAAATTTCTCATCTATATTGGTAATGTTGATTAGCCACGAAAACGTAACCTATAGAATTAATTTCACAATAACAATAACAGTATCATTTGATGTATTTGGCATTCGTAAATTAGTGTAGATATAAGTTGCAGTTAGCAATTTAAATTAATCAGGGTAGATGTCCCGAGAAGAATAAATGTTAGTTCAAACTGCTTTTAAACAAATAGGTACAAGCACAAGCCTAAAATTAAAATTGTACTATCCAGTCTTACTTCAAGGTCAGAAATATTTTGATACCCCTTATGTTTTTATAAAGAGTTTTAATAAATAGACTTATGCCTGTTTTCTACAGGGGTAAGCAGAGATTACGAATTTCTACGAACTTGTTACGACAACTCTCATGTTTCAGTTTTTTTATTACTATATTATTCATAATTATCTTCCCTTCATTTGACTATGTGCTCAAGTAATTAGCATAATATTGGTAATATTGCTAATAATAATACACTACAAGCAAGGTAACTATACTAACACCCATATTCTAAGACGTTTCCTCAAACGTTCCTCGACTCCACTCAACCTCACTCGAGGAAATCAGTATTCACAGTTGCAAAAAAACTCCTCCACTCGGCGTCCCTCAACATCTTTCCTCACTCGAGGTGAGGAAACAACTGTCAAACTCAAGGTACGTCGCGACCAACCTTAAGGAATACTCGAGGAAGATCTACGCCATTGTTACCTATTCACCTACGCTTGTGAATACGACTGATAATTCTATTTGAAGATTTTTAAAGTATTTTGTTATGGATTTTCAACGATTTTTGAATTATTTATATGATAATCCGTACGATTATCCTGAAAGGCGTTATTTGCGAGACGTAACTTCTCCGCCTCACTGAATATTTGTCTTCCAGACATATATGTGTCGAACAAATAAAGCTAAAGGATAAAACTTGGATCACAACATTCACAACACAACAAACAAACAAATCAAACATAAACAACTCGAAATAACGCGATGCGACATAGATAAGGTTAAAAAACAAACATCTGTCAATTTTGAGGTGATCATAGACAAAAACATTAAAAAGTATGTTAAATCTATGATTTTGTGACGTATGTAATGACGTTTTACCTCGACTCAACCTCATTGGAGGATCCTCAAGATTACCTCAAGTCAAGAGAAAGACATGACTAAGAATACCGAATTCGAGGATTCCTTGAGGTGATCCTTAAGGTATCCTCGGTTGAGTCGAGGTTGAGGAAGGTTTGAGGTTACTTCTTAGAATATGGGTGTTAGTTACACTGCTTGTATTATCTAGTAGGTATATGAGCATCATCAACATATTAAGTAGGTATGTACTTAGTAGATGATTGCTGAATAGCAAGTTTGATAGGTATATTTATATTCATGACGTCATTTAAGTAACTTGCCGTACTAACAACAGAGCGTTTGTGACCGGCTTAATTTATTGCCACTATTACCACCTTCGTGCTATCTCTTTAAAATAATGCCAAGATAGGCTAAAGCTCAAAGGCCATCACAAAACAGACAATACAGAAATCAAATTCATTTATTTACTGATAGAGAGCAAAAATAAAGAAGCATAGCGAAAAACAAAATCAACGGGTTGCACTCCGGGCATGCCGGCTGAAGTGAAAACTTGAATATTAACGTTGTGCATTTTTGATATTTTGGAATGGTTAGGGAATAATTTTGCACGAATTGCTTTAATTATCAGTATAAAATTACTATCATTTATGTGGTAAAATGCAATATTCATTTATTGCGCTATCGTACACAAACATGACAATTCTCCCTCCGTCTTACGAATTTTCAATCAGGTCACGTGTTCTGACGCGAGTTTAACATTTTTACCCATCACAAAAAAGTGCACAACGCCGCTAAAGAAGTTTTCACTTCAAAAACATTCCTCACATTTTTATTTTAGTTATTTAGAAGACTACTTCCGCACTAGGAATAATTCCTGTATCTCGGGGAACTTTACAAACATTCAAACAACGGACACAAAGAACATCCAGACTCGGAATAACCATTTGTGGATCACACGAATTTTTGTGTCGTGTGGGATTCGAACGACGCTACCATTTAAACCACTACGCCAACCGAGCAGTAAAAAGAAAAAATCTTTTATATTTTCGCATTGCATAATTTATATTTGTTATAACTTTACCTCTCAAACCCCGGTGACGCTATATGGGGTCGAAGCGTTGGACGTGTTTTGTTTGCCGTTTTTTTATTATAAGGCCTGTATTTAAAATATTGTGTTGCATATCAATGTTCTCAGAATGAACCCAGATTTTCGAATTAATATTTATCAACTGAATAATATTTTTCTAAATATTTTTTTTGTCATGTCACGTGACGTCACGTGACGTAACGGGACGTCTATGTTATTTGTTCCGCTGTTATCTGTAGTTTTTATAGGGCAAGTATGTAAGTATAATACATTATTGGAAAGCTTATTCTTTCTATTTTTAGACACAATAAAAACAATAGTGACTATTGTTATTGTTGTATAACAAACTGAAGCCCAAAATAACCTATTACCATTTCTCAGATTTCCCGCCTTTTTTGATATTTTATTTTTTTATTATTTTATTATATCGTATTTCAGGTTTTAATCACTATGATAGTGTTATTTATTAGTATTTCTATAAAATATGTAAAAAACACGCACAAGGCTACGTCAGAATTTTTTTTACAATTTTTTCAATATTTACTTTCTCCGCGCTCTAAAATGTACTCGTCACGCACTTTCAAATGCTAATATCTTATTTTTTTCTCACAGACATTATAAATACTTTTTTTTTACTATAAAGAGTATTTAACTAGGAAATAGAAAAAGTAAAACATCTTATTAGACAAATCAATTAATCTATATAATAAAGATATTATAATATCATCTCATATTTCCAATTCGGTTACTTTAACCAGATGTATAAACTAAAATATACACGTAAATGCGATGATTCATAACACTTATCGTAGCTTACAATGTATACTTCTAAGAAACACAAGCTTTGTTATCATAACTTTGCGTTCTAAATTATAAACATCTGCCGACCCACTCGACTACCGCTCAAGTGTCCTTGAGTGCCCGGGCGGCGCGGGGCGCGGGGTTTGAGAGGTTTATATTTATTTATTATTTTTCTACCTTTTTGTACAGGCCAGTGCAAACTAGCGTAAACGTCAAGTCCTGCAAAAATGCATGTTAATACCGAGCATGATTAGTACCCGTTTTAGTTATATATAAATCATATTCTCATTCCTCTCAAAGAATTGTTCTTTACGTAATCTGGCCATATTCCCATGTAAGCTTTAGTTCTAAGGCCCACCTACATTATTTATTTAAGGCCATTCAATAGTTTTTTACAGATAAGACATTGGCATTGATTAGCCTACAGTTAGCGTAAATTGATTGGATTTTATCAATCTAGCTAAAAACCTGGTTTTAGCTAGATTAATTAAATCGATATATACATTTAAAGAGACTTAAACAGATCAATTAGTAGAAATATTAAGAGAAGACAGGATGAAATTATTACGATTGTTATGTTTTCTAAATTAATAATCACATAACTAATTGGTTATTATCATCAGATTAAGCACCTATTTATACGCCACGGACCACAGTGGTCATTAATTTAAAATGAGGTAGGGACACGCACGGTCCCTTGACAGCTGCATCATAGAAATGCTACTCATAATATATTCCTACTTATAGATGGTATGTATTAAACTATATACAGGTTTGCTAGTAGGAAATTCACTTTGAGTTAAGCTTGACTTTGTGCATATTTATATTGAACTAGCTATTCCCTGCGATTTTGTACACGTGAGATTTGGAAGTAGGTACCTATGAATATTTATCTTTCTTTGCATGTTAGAAGAAGCTGTTCTACAGACATAGGTAATACTTAATATTTAAGTAGCGTATCGAGATAAATCATGTGCAAGATTTTAAGTAGACCTCCAGCTATAGATCTCTGAAAACTGCATTCAATTTCGTGTAGTAGTTTTCGCGTGTTATTTGTTTATTTTTATATTATGTGTACAATAAAGAATTGAATTAAAACTATAGTTTGTGTACACAGCAAATATTAATTAGGTTATGGGTTCTGGTTTAGTTTTCGGTAATAAAAAATTTGAAATGTTTACGGATCCTTAATTTAACAGAACCTGTCTTACGTCTGTCATAATGACGATCACCGTCAATCCATCTATACAACGATCCCTGAAGAGTACAGAGAATAGTCTCTGTAAATGATCAGAATTTTAGCAAGTGAAAATCTGTATAGATTTTTACTTATTAGGATCCAAGTATATCTCTGTTACTTCAATCACTCACGTTACATTCTTCATGCACATTACGATAAAAATATTACAAACAAATTGAAGAAATTATTTAATACATTCATATTAGAGCTTAGCTTATGCTTATATCCCTGAAGCTCTCTTCGCTTACATAGGCACAGCGAGGAGTATTACATCCACATTTAACCAGTTATGGTTTTAAATAGCGGCCAGCCATCGCGCACAATTCCAGACTTCGTGCCGTTATTGAGAATTTCAAGACAGAAAAATCCAACACTTTGCTGACATCCGGGATCTAACCTGAGACCTCATGCACAGCGATCGTATTCACTACAACTGTACCACTAATTTAATTTTGTGTAACATATTAAATTTCACAGAAAATTATATAAATTACACTAAACGTTAAACCGATTACCGATGGCGCAAAAATAAAACAAAATACATACCTACAATCGTGTACCAACATATAATTCATGTACAGCGAACACGAATGCTTCAACACAACATGTACGATTGCGTGAATTTAACAAAAGGGTTGTTGGGAGCTCTCAGAATCGATCCTAAGGCAATAAGGAAATCACCAAGACTCCGCACGAAAATCACTTCGGCGTGAGAGCAACACCCGACCATCGGTAGCTTTAATCATTATGCTCACCTGTTATTAGTTTAGACCTTGTACGGTGAGACGAGTACGTAGAAATTTGTTTTATTTTTGAAAGATTTCTAGAGGTTCTCAGTTCTTCTGTATATCTTTATGTTTTGAGTGCACTGATGACGCAGTGGTTTAAGTGGTCGTCTTGCCAGAGACAACGCGCCGAGAGCTGTGATTTATTTACTACACGAGACAAAAATATGTATCATCTGCAAATAATTTTACCAAGTATGGGTCTTCGTTTTGTGACCCTTGTTTCAGTGTTTGTAAAGTCCCCTGCGACACAGGTACGTATTATTAATAGAACATACGTAAATAATGTTTATTTTTAAATTATATGATATACTTGTATATTAAGGTTCATTTATTTATTTATTTTATTTATTTATTTATTTGGACAACCAATAGTTGTTATATTAGTGCTTATACATTAAAAATTTTACAGTAATAAGAATAAATGCACAACATTTTAAGGTGTCACACCATGGCTATATATATTCGCTAATCTTCTTCCCCTAGCCTTTATTATTTCCAAGTCACTTGGGGTCGGCTTTCTAGTCTAACCGGATTTGACTGGATATCAGTTTTTACACAGAGCGACTGCCATCTGACCTCCGCAACCCTAATGCTAACGATATCCTAAGGCTAGACCAGTGTCAGGATATTAGAGGGCACTGACTTCCCAATATCGACTGCCATAGATGTTAACGCTTAACGTGCTCTCCGAGGCACGGAGCAGGCGATAATTGTCAATCAATACGCACATAATTTCGAAAAGTCATATAACTTCCGAAAGTCAGAGGTGCGCGACGTGGGTTCGAACTTTGAACCCGAGACCCTCTGCATTGCAGTCTGTTGGTCTCCCCACTGAGCTATCGCTAATCTTTAATATAATAATAATAATAATATTCTATCACATACACACAACACCATCTAGCCCAAACTAAGCAGAGCTTGTACTATGGGTACTAGATAAAGGATAAACATACATATATATACACTTTTTTTGTAAATACATACATATTTTACATAAAAATACCCAGACCAATACAAACATCCATGTTCATGCACACAAATGTTTGACTTGTACGGGAATCGAACCCGCGACCTCAGGCGTCGCAGTCGGTTATACAATCTCAACAAGTATTCGTTGGATTAACTTAAAATTCTTATACAACTTTGCATTTCTATAAGAGTGATTTTTTAGTACCTTATTTTTATCTTGAAGTTCATACGGGAGCAGGAAATTAAAAATGTCAGACTGAGCCACAGTAAAGCGTGGCTTGGCTTATCTAGTAAATATATAAGTAATTATATTTACGTGTGTTTGGTTTGGAGTTAAATTGAAATGGCAGTTTAATTAAAACTAAAAACAAAATTTTGTTTAAATTTTTGTAAGAATACAGTGCCTCATGTATGCCTGTTTGCGTACTAAAAATGGCTCAAATCAGTTCCTCGATTATTATAAATATTTGTATATTTGTGGTGTTTTAATAAACATACCAAGTTAATTTCCGGATAGCCAAGATGAAGTGGCAGTGGGCAGGGCACATAGCACGCAGAACCGATGGCCGTTGGGGCAAAAAGATTCTAGAGCGGTGGCCACGCACCGGAACACGCAGCAGGGGTAGGCCTCCCAGAAGGTGGACCGACGACCTGGTAAAGGTCGCGGGAAGCGGTTGGATGCGGGTGGCCCAAGATCGGTCTGTGTGGAAATCTTTGGGGGAGGCCTATGTCCAGGAGTGGACGTCTTTTGGCTGACATGATGAAGATGATGATGATGACATATACATGGTCTCGATTCTTTACCCAGAAGGGTATTTCACCACCTACAATTTTAGGTCCAACCTAATAGAGAGCGAGCTATTTGCAGTCTACTGACCACGATTTCAGACTCGTACAGCTATTGACGATTGCAATTTCAAAATTTGCGATTTTAAAAAATTGTGTTTGCGAACCTGTGACCACGTGGTCAGGGGCATGCATATAAGTATACAATCAAATAGCTTCAATTTCTATCCTGCAATTAACTGCAACAGGCCATTTAATTGACGGAGTACCGGTGTCAACTCCGATCCTGCGATATCGCTCCAATAATATTTGAAATAGAAAACAATACTTGATCGGCAACAAAGCATAAAAGCTCTATGATATTCAAAATATCATGTCAACTAAATATAGTTTGGAAACTTGAAAGAGTCCGCAACAATTAATGTTAGTGACTCTCAACTAAAAATAGACGATATCTCCCTCTAGTGACGCAAGAGGCAGCCGAGAGTTTATATATAGACCGTCTACGAGAACTAAACGTTTTCGAGTAATGACTTGTGATTGTTGACATTTCATTGACATTTTAAGAACAACTCGTGTATTACTTAAATAGGTAGCTACGTGAAGTAATTGAGCACACATAAGGATGTTTCTTTTACCAAACAAACGAGTACGTGTAAACACATATAATATAGGCTTTATTTTTGGAAGGGTAGGTAGGGCCGTACGTTTTTTTTTTCAGTTGTAATAGGAGCTATGCACCGTGACGACGGTTATGGGGCTCGTTCCATACATAACCTGGAAAATGTGGTAAAAGCAGTTTTAAGTAATATCACCGGACTAAGGAGCTGTACTCAGTAGACATACCAGGCGCAGTTTCTGACGCCCTGCTGTGACTGTGAATTTCTTGACAGAACAATCCAATAACACTTTGCTTGATCCTTGGATCGTACTAGAGATCTAATGCACCATAGCTCTCACTAATGCTGCACTAAGCAGTAAACATATCTATACTAATATTATAAAGCTGAAGAGTTTGTTTGTCAGTTTGTTTGAACGCGCTAATCTCAGGAACTATTAATTCGAATTTAAAAATTATTTTAGTGTTGAATAGCCTATTTATCGAAGAAGGCTATATAACATCACGCTACGACCCACGGGGGCGGCACAGTAACTATAAACGCGAGTGAATCCGCGGGCACATCTAGTGAATCAATATAATTAGGGTTGATAAACTACCTCATTGGCTCAGTGGTAGTATAATATTGGCTCAGGCATATGGCCAATCGCGAACACTCAGGTTCATTATGAGTTATGACTTATGGTTATGACATATAAATCTTTGTCTATACTCTAAATACTGTATAAGAATTCATTTTATGCCACTTTATAAACATACTGCTTTTAAGGATATGACACAAAATAAACCTATTGGCACGGCAACAATTTCTTAAAGCTTTATAACAGCAACGAATAATCCTTTCAGTTATGGTTATGGGTGGTAGTTTTGAGAACTTCCCGGAAAAAATGTCCATAATGGCATGTCCAAAGGGAGAACCGAATTAACAAATAAATGATTGGCATTTATGCTTTTCCTTACACCAATAGACCAATAAAACTATCAAAGCTGTAAATTTCGAAGTACGTACGCTACGTCATGACATTGAATTAAGTCAATAAGTCAAGTATGTTACTTTATTACAATGGCATTATCCTATTAAAATGTTAACCATACATACTACAACAACATTCCACTAAAAACTAAACGAGAAAGTTATTATAATTCACCGGCAATAAAACACGCGTTAAAATTATGTGCTTTTACACAGTGACAAATCTAATCACCACGGCGTGCACCAAAAAGTATTAAAAAATAAAATTGGCACATCAATTTACACGCAAGAGAATCACGTACCTACAGTAAGTAAGAGTAAAATTACTGTTAGTTATCGACGTTGCAGCCGCAACCGCAGCCGCCTTTTGCTTTTGTTGATATGACGCAATAAAACTAGCGGTTTCCTGTCAGCAGTTAGCGACTGCAATTTTTGTTTGACGACCGACCGTTAACATCAAAGATAGAGATTATTATCTAGCATTATTACGTTTCGTCTAACGCGATCTTCGCTTCAATAATTTTATCACTTAACTGCACAGGTACAAAACTGTTACGTGCATTTCAAGCCATCGGAACCCTAAGCTCGCTTTGAAAAATAAGCGATTTTATCATAACAATAAACGGCTTTGTTAGTTCGCAGTACTCTATTCCAACAAACAAGGTATCTTGTTTTCCCATCTCGCTGTTACAAAGATTGAGTTCATATTGTAGTACAAAATTGCAAACAAATTTTCTCGGACGTGAATACGAGATGTTGTGTACATACTGAGATAGCTTGCGTCATGCATATATTATATGTTGTCTATATGTAGTGCTGTTTGTGTTAAGGATCGAGATTATAAAAATATCTTTGTTAGAATATTACGATGATAGTGTCCAGTAATAGCCAAATGTATATGATGTAGAAAAGGTGCTGGAAAGATTGTGGATACCAGTTATATTTTTACGTGTTCTATAACCCTTTAAGACAGCTAGAGAAGAGTGCACGTGCTTGTAACGCTAATAATATTTCTATAATACAGTATTTATTAAAATAATATATAAAAATAATTATTGTAGATCAGGCAATTTTTACAGAAGTAACTGTTGTTGCAATCAGGATGCTGTGAAGACATTATGATCAGTAAACAGTATGACTGGCCTAATCGAATACAATATATATACCTATATAGTATTCGATTAGGATTGTCATACTCGTTACTGATTAGTTCAAATACTAAGCTTCATAATATTTATTATTTATAAACAGCCTAAATCAATTAGGAAATAATTAGGCTAATTTATAAAGTCGAATATATATTGTAGAGACCATCATTAAAATACAAAATTAATATAAAACTTTTAAACTTAGAAAGGCAAATTGAAAGTTATAAAATAAAGGTAAAAACCACTTTCGATAGTTAAACCTTATTTTAGTTTTATTGACGTCATATGAGAGTTTTAGTAAAGTTATAAGTCTTCGCATCATACAAACACTCGACCGAAGTTTAGTTTATATATGAAGTGGAAGTTAGTGGTGCTCTCACAATAGCTCCTTGATTAATAGTGCAGCGCGTTCCAAGTTACCCTAAGTCACGGTAATGATATCTATACAGTATTGTAACTCGGCCCTGTCCTTGAAATCTTGAAACAGCGCGGTTCGTAGACTCGCGTTAGGGCTGCCCGCCTACAGTATTTTAATTTTATCTACCAACTTGAGTTTCTTTCTAGTTTAGTGATTGTAAATATTATATTAGAAAAATGAAATTTGTAGTGAATGAAATAGAAAGTGTTCAATAAAATCAAACCATCACAAATCGCACGCTTACTGCTTACAAAACAATCACACCGTCCGTTCGTCATTCTCTGCGGCCACATGAGTAGATAAACGGTACAGAGACTAAGCTTCTTAAGAACGTGCAAAATTGTTACCTATTCTGGTAGGGTTGTCACAATAGATGAAGACAAATTAAACAAAACATAATATGTTAAATAGTTTTAGTAACCTCCAAGTCTTCTTCGAAGAGGTTAATGAAAACACTTTGTGGGTCTGTGTGTCTGTCTGTTAGTGACAGGCATAGCTCCGGAACCACTGGACCGATTGATTTGTAACTTGGTGTGCAGACACCTTGGGGTCATCCCTTGGTCGAGTTTGAATATGGGCTCTGTAGGCCCCCGAAAAGACCCCCGAGATATAGGGGTCACAAGGTCACATGTATTTTAAATGGCAAAATGGCCTCATTTATATGCAAAGTGGTCGTGTGCTGATTCGAGTTGGTTGCTGCTGTTTGCTGTCGAGTTTTGTCTTGTTTGTGTGCAACACAACATGCCCAACCGTGGGCATGATGCCCAACAATGGACATGATACGCAACAATGGTCATGATGCCCAACAGTGGACATGATGCCCAATAGTGGGCATAACGTCTAACAGTTGCTATGACGCCTAACAGTGGGCATAAAGCCTAACAGTTGGTATGACGCCTAACAGTGGGCAAGATGACCAAAAGTGGACATGAGGCCCAACTGTGGGCATCATGCCCAGCAGTAGGTACAATTGACTTGTAACTTGGTGTGCAGACACCTTGGGATCATACCTCGGTCGAGTTTGAATATGGGCCCTGTGGGTCAAAAGACCCCCGAGATATAGGGGTCACAAGGTCACATGAAGACGAAGAGGTTGAATCCTGGGTTTTTACACCCATCTCGTTATTCAGTATGATAAAATATTTTACAAATTACTTACTCTAATAATTTTCTTTTTATAATTTTTGTTTTTAATAATTTATTGTTTCTTTTAATGGTGTGGTAAATTCTGAATATAACAAAGTTTTTCAAGAGTTTTTTACGAGTGACGTAAGTAGACAATGCTGGCTGCAGCAGCAGTTCATGATAAAATCGTGTTAAACTATCAAAATTAAACTAACATACAAAATGTCGTGACCGTGCTACTACACGTTGAAGAGTTTCCTAGTGAGGAGACAATCCTGGCAGCAGCATCAGGTTATATCTATCATAATTATTACATTGTCACTGAAGTTACGGTATACACAATTTCAGCTCAATCAGACATGGGGAAGTGGTTCAAATCTTACTTGCAATATTTGAACTTAACACACATACCTACTACATATACCGACCCCCACATACCTACAAATGTTTAGTAAAAGCTTGTAATAACAATAAAAAGGTAAAAACACACCGTGTAGTACCCTCTTCTTATTAAAAAAGGATCATACAATAAAATAAAGGTACTTGAAAAAGTAATAATCCAATATTTAGTTACCTATAATTATACTCCTTGGGATAGTTAAAGTATGATATATTTTATTTTCCTAGTATTATTCATACATACAGTACAATAAACAACCATTATTAATAATAAAATACCACGTTTTTAAATTAAAATATTCAAACTTGCAAATAACAAAACAAACAACGTGCGTCGCACTGACCCTTTGATTGTCCACTGTCTGTGCCAGCGTGAACCGGTTTTTTCCGGTCTCGCCGCGTACGCGACAAGCGGCCAGTGGTCACGCGCACATGCCCTGCGTGCTTGTAGTAGTGCAACCGATTCGCGCGATTGTATGAAGCTTATACTATCTACCGTTTATCTACTCATATGCTGCGGCGCAGTGGCGACTGGTTGCGAAACAAGCGCATACCAACGCCGCGCCGAGGCGCGTAGGTACGACTCGAGTTCAGACCGTTTGTGTGACGATAGAATACTGTTAATAACATTACCGTGCCTAAGTCCTGAATTTCTCACAAGTGGCAACACAAGATCAATTCCTCAGAAACCTCAAGTCTTTATGTTCGCTGTAACACCATTCGACAGGCATTCAATTCAGTTTTGAATGAAATTGGATTAGGCCTGACATACACTACTTCAGTACGGTACAAATACGTATAGACCTGTATATACCAAATAGCAAGAAATATTGCGCTCCTTGCTAGTGTGATATGAACCATTACCATAACATTTGTTTGTTTTTTTGTTTTAAAAATGGCATCGCTCTCGCTAAGAATAATTCCTGTGTCGCGAAGGAGTTTACAAACATTCAAACAACGAACATGTAGAACACCCAAACTCGGAATAACCGTTTGGGATTACACAATTTTTTGTCTCGTGTGGGATTCGAACCCACTACACAACAACAACCACTACACCATCCGTGCAGTCACTGTTACTACTTGGTAGCGGGGTTTGATACTTGGTGTTTTTATTAGCTTTGAACGTTCAAGAGGAACTATTAAAATGCATGTTGTATTCACCTAATATTAGTTGTGCAATTATGATTTTGTAAAATGATATGCTTTTAGTGAATGTATTGTTGTAACAGCTGTTCGTGAATCTAATATAACTATCAAGAACCATATCTTGATACAAAGCGATGCACAGTGTGCAAGTTTTGTGGTCTTTAACGTTGGTACCTACTAAGGTTGCTGGTACTATAGACCTATTCAGAAATAGCGTCATAGTCCTCAACTATTATACCCACCTATCATGCTAAGCAAATGTAGATATAGTATGGCATATCTAAATTTGGTTAGCCAAATCTTTGGTTCTTTTGAATATATTATGTTATTAGTTGAATGTTATTTATACCACTGTCTAGCCAATGGTAATTCATGCATGATGAGGTTTTTGTTGACGGCAGCGGAGTGTACCGGGTAATCAAATAAAATTACCTTGCCCCGCTTACCCCGCCCATATCATTTAGTGTGATTATTATTATAAGCATATCGTATGAATTAGTTAGTAAAACTAGAGCAGCGATAGCTCAGTGAGGAGACCAACAGACTGAATGCAGAGGGTCAAGGGTTCGAACCCACGTCGCGCACCTCTGACTTTCGGAAGTTATATGACTATTCGAAATTATATGCGTATTGATTGACAATTATCGCCTGCTCCGTGCCTCGGAAAGCACGTTAAGCTGTTGGTCCCGGCTGCCATGAACATCTATGGCGGTCGTTATTGGGAGAGTGTCGACACAAAAGATCCCACTGGGTCGAAGTGTCACCGGTCTGCACTGACTGGCCCCCACATAAGATAAGATAAGATAAGATAGTATGTAAAAAGAATAAAATTGGTTGATTTTGAAAATTACAGAATATCAGTAGAAGGTTTAATAACATCCATGCTCACTTAAATCAACCACAATTCAAGTGTCTTATTATTTCTAATACCGTATCTTTACATGTTTGATATTGTTTTTTCCTGTAAAGTCATGCAATACCTATTGTGCAGTCTCTTTTGCCATGAGTTGTCGTGCTTTGGTATAAACTCTCTTTAATCTATAATATAAAAAAGAGAAAGAACCCTTACACTTATTTTAATGATCGACCAACAAAACGCAGCGTGTATTGCTCAACCATACAAATCGATCATCTGCATAACCCATAAAAGCCCCTTAATATCAATCAATATTACCAATAGCCTTGCCGAAAGTGGAACACCAATTCTTTATTTGGACAGTAATTGCCATAATTTTTAATGTCATAGCAACCCCGCCTATATCATGTCAGCGTCTTAGAGGCCGTAGCAGCCGTCGCTTTACGTGTGTTGCAGACGTCATTGCGACGACTGTGCAGGAGAACATGAGGTAAAATTGAAAATTCAACCTTCTTTAGACTGTTATAAGGTTTGAAATTATTCAGCACAGTTGTCAGCGAGGAGTTTAAGCTAAGAAACTAGATGCACTGACTAAAGTGACAATGACAGGAGAGCCATTACGTGGAAACTAGTTCTAACTTAGCTTTTAACTTGTTCAGTCTGGCGATGCCGTGGGAAAATATAATTTGTTACGATAAAGGATTGGCTGTAATTATTGGTATAGTAGTTCATTTGTATGAGGTGTATCATTTACTTGCAAAAAAATAAATACACTTTGCATGAACATGTTAATAAGACGATGTTAGATAAGATGGTTCGATTTAGATTTAGTTTTATTAATAAGTACGGTGTATCTTGACCGACAGTATTCTAATTACGAACTTATATCAACGAGGTAGTTAATTATTATTTTAATATCTAAGTATTTAGTCTTCCTTTCCTTACTGCCTGTGTCGTAAAGTATACTCACTGCCATTTTACATTTAAAACTATTGCAGGCTTCGTTTATATTGCACTTAAAACTAGTGCTGGCTTCGTTTTGCACTTAAAACTAGTGCAGGCTTCGTTTTGCACTTAAAACTAGTGCTGGCTTCGTTTTATAGAAACACGAACAGAATAGCAACAAATTATAAATTAAGGCTATGTATAATCAGTTCAGAAGGTACGGAACTTTATTGTTAAAAAAACCTAATCTAACAAACGCAGTCCTAAAGACAACATCTTAGTTTTAAGGGGTTATAACACAGATGCATGCTGATTTATAAGGTTAATTTTTGGTAAAATAAAAAATTTTAATTTGAATAATTCAATTTTAATATACATTAATATTTGATTATTTATTTATTAAACAATGTTATTTTAATGATATAAAGTATATGTATACTGTATGATATTAATCCGATGCCCAAGATTTCATCCACGCTACACCGACAGGACATGTTTTCAACACAGGCAACGCCATCTAGCGATTGATGTTAACTTTGTAGTCGGATATTATAAACTTTGTTAGTTCTGTAGCATAACTTTGTGCGTAAATTTTCTTTTCATTACGCTGATAGTGCATTCCCGAGTTGTATTACCGGGTTGGACTGAAGTGTCCCGAAACTTTTATAATGTTGTATTTAATATTTACTAAATTCGCTGTATACGGTGTCTGGAAATGATACTGATAGACTACAATAAATTTGCCGTGTATTGTTTGGAACCTAAATATAGCTAAAGAAATGTAATAATAATATTATCCTTGTATTAAATTGTTCCACTGCTGAGCACTGGCCTCTTCTCAGTCTGAGAAGGGCTAGGCCATAGGCCATCACGCTGGCCCAGTGCGAGTTGGCAGACTTCACATATCTTTGAAAACATTATGGAGAACTCTCAGACATGCAGGGTTCCACGCGATGGTTTCCTTCACAGTTAAAGTGAACGATAGTTAACTATTTAATACGCACTCGAAAAGTCAGAGATGCCTGTCTGAGGATCTTCTTCGGGCAACTCGAAACTTTTGCGAGGCTGTCCAACGGTCTCCCACTAGGCGATCGCTGCGTAGAAAAATATGGTTGTTATATAATTCTGTTTAAACCGCCCATGCCTGTATTTATCTCTGTATCCATTTGAGGACGTATTTTCTTTAGGAAATATAAAGTCGTGACTCTATAAACTAATGTATGAGATTTCGTTCCACAGCAGAATTTCAAAGTTTCGTTAACAAAGAATAAAACTCGAAATGTCACTTTATAACAACTGTTAGGATTATGACGTAATAAAATTTTAAATTGTGGTACAATTCAATGTCGCACCGTCATATGCACTTTGTACACCTAAGTACAGCTGAATAATATTTTGCGGATGTGCGCAAAAGGAGACTGCAGACGCCGTCACATCGTTCCTGGTCGTCAACCACACCCATAAGAGGGAATAGGTTCACTCCCATCACCGATAGACACTCTCGAAGCACATAAAAACTGTCACCATGACCTTTGACACTTTTATCAAGTAACATCTGAACAAACACAGTGCCTTTGCCATTAGCCTCCGAACAGAACCAACATGGCTCCAACTAAAACAGTCAAGTCTAAATACGGAGTATCGCTTGTCGTTTCAATGGCATCGGTTTGTTGTTGTTGAGTGAGGCGCCTGTTTAGACGTCGACTGCCCTGCGGACAACGTTTATTATCGTAACATTCGATATAAATCGATTTTGATGTACTTCGCTTCCAACGGTAGATACTTATGGGTTACAAGACCTTGTTGCTACTGGAAAATAGATTACTGATTAGACAAAGTATTTTTTGTCTACCTGATAACAGGTTATTTGTAGCAATATGGAGTTTGAAAGTGTGCCTGATAGACAAAAATACGCTCACCTCCTAGTACTTGTAACCAAAAATAGCAGGTAAATTGTGGGTGTAAGATACGTTGGCCTAACTCTTTGTGAATATATGGGTGAGTATGTATAAAAATAAATGAAGTCTGTCAAGTTTTGGAATGCAAGACTTAATTACAAACCTATGTATTGTATCAGGACGCTGATGAATCGCTCCGACTTTAGGTTTAAGATAGAATAAAATAATATGCGAAAGTGATAAACATACGAGTCTTTTGGATGATTACTTACCCGGTGTGTGTTTTACCTAACAGAGTTACTAGTTTGCCACCGGTTTCCGTGTAGTATTCCCCATATAATTTAATTAATTCTTAGCATAACAAAGGCAGGCTCGCTTTAATACTATAAAATAAAACATACCTACAATACGTAGATTATGAAATAGACCCCCGATTTCAATATCAGTATGTTTGTCCGTCTTGTTTGTTCATGGCTTTATGCTTGCGATCGCCGTGTCACCTAGGGGCATACGTTCGACCTCCGCGTGAAGCAACTACCTCTTATCTACTTTTTATTTATAATGTATCAAGTTTTTGATTGTAAGTTAATATTAGTGCTAGTTTTTTATTATACAAGACCTGTTTTTAGGTATACCTATTAATTGATATTTACTTATCAAAGTGGATTTATGAAGTTATTTGCTGATTTTATTCTTTCAATTATAGTACTACTAAATTTTGCCCACAGCGATGGCGCTCGCGATTTAGGCAATCAATTCCTATCCTACAAGGACAGTAGTTTTTCTGGATTTCAGGTATCCTATGTCCTATTCTGTACATTTGACAACGTGTATAAAAAATTTCAAGATGGTCGGTCGAGTAGTTTTAAGGCGTGAAAGCGTAACAAACGAATAAACACACAAACGAACATTTGCATTTATAATATAAGTTAGGATTTATAGTTAAGTATTTACTATCTGTTGATCGTGGTGCTTGTGTTTACAGGCGATTGTAAGGTCTCAGGTTAGATGCTCGAGTCTGACAAAGTTTTATTGTGTTGATGGTAGTTTCATTGTTACGTGGAATATGTACACATAGCTGGCAAAATGTGTGTGGTATTTTGCTATTTTTGCCTACTTTGCCTAGCCTACTACGGCGTGGGTCGAAATAGTTATATAGTTTGATTGACTCTATATAGTTATGTCGTTTTTCGAGATAGATTGCAATTCGTTCCGCTCATTCTGATGTCAATTTCAAATAGACACTTTTAGAACACTACCGTTCACTAGTCCGCCTATATTTCAAAGGTTAAAATGCAGCTGGAATAACACTGTCACAACTTTACAAATAAAGACAACTGACGTCACCATACATCAACATACACACACATACATATTGTCGTTTATTTTTACAAATGTTGCAGCGAAATTATGAACTATTTTTTTTCACCGAACTTAGATAAAAGTTAACTCATAAATAATTCGTTTATATCGTACAACCTTACATAGGTAGAACGCGAAGTGGGTCGAAAAACTACTGTTTTATAACGTCCCATAATTTTAAGTAAAGCATAATTATAAAGTCAAAAACTGTCTCAGTCAATAACAATTTACCGTTACCCGTCAACGTTTGCATGAAGATTGTATAACAAATCTGAGGTTTAGCTTATCTGATTCAGGTCAACCGTTTAATGGGCGTATGAGATCATTTTACGGACCATTGTTCCTACACTAACTTACAAACAGAAATTATGCACCTAATGTTTTTCTAGCAAAACCACCCATATTTGGTGTTATCAAGTAATTTTGTTACAATTATTTATTATGAAATTGTTGGTATATAGGTGTTGGTCTTGTAATAACAATTTTGCGTATTGCGTAATTAGATATTGGATACTTCAACATCAAAATAACGTATTGCCTACAGCAGTGATTATTTCACAATTGTGAGAAAAAATGTGTGTATCGAAGACTATTAAATCTAAATGCCAAAAGAGAAAACGTATATTAAATATGATGTACGTATGTACGTATAGTAACATTGTTGGTACATTGTGTTATATTCTCACAGTTTGGCAAAAAAAAACTGAATAGAAAATGTTATATGCGGTAACGTGAAGTTTAGAGGTTCGTGTACTTTATTTTTCCAGCTTTATAATGACTTTACATAACCTTCTATATGAATTAACACATGCTATTCTTTCAGAAGGGTTATGCAACAAATTATAAAAGAACTTAGGCTATTCATTAATATTATATATATATATAGATACATATGAAAGTTTGTAAAGATGTTCAATAGGTAGTTGTTTTAATGTTTGTGACTCAATTACGCGTAAATGCTTGTATAGATTTGCATGAATCTTGGCGTATAGATAGATCAAGTCATGGATGAGATACATGGGTTATCCTTTATCCTATAGTAATTTTATAAGAAACTAGCTTATGCGCGTGGCTCCACCCGCGTGGTACCTACATGAATAAAAGTAGCCTATGTCCTTCCCCAAGTTTTAAACTATATCTGTACCAAATTTCATCTAAATCGGTTGAGTGGTTTAGCCGTGAAAAGGTAACAGACAGACAGACAGACAGAGTTACTTTCGAATTTATGATATTAGTAAGGATTGAGAAGAAGAAGAATAAGTATAATTGCAATGAGGCGTAAGTTTAATAATAATATTGTTGTATATTCTGCGAAAGATATCACTGATAACCTGACCTGACGAAATATCGTCACCTTAGTGGAGATTGGAGACAAACAACCATGTGCTGTTGTCCTACGGATAACAAAGTTTTAAGGAGGTACTGAGTTTCAAGTGATAGACCATTCTTTCTTGGATAGCACGCTACTGATAGCCCTAGTGTAGGTTTCAACATCAATGTACATGATAATAGCAAATTTTCAGGCTTCTTATATTCTTGCGTGATAAAAACCAGTACTCGTATGCTCTTTATATGCTGGAAAAAGAGCATCTGAACCCACACTGTTGACCGTCTATCATGGATACGTGGAGCCAATTATACGCTACGGTATCATTTTCTGGGGGAATTTAGCAGATGTACAGCACGCATTCATAGCCCAAAAGAAATGTGCAAGAGCTATCTGTAAAATTAAACCAACAGATAGTTGTCGATAATGATAAACATTCTTACTCTATCATGTATGACAGTATGTAATACATATAACTTTAGTTTAAATTAATGACTAGCTGTTACCTGCGACTTCGTCCGCGTAGATTTTAACTAAAAAGTGTTTGTCTCCGCGGAACCCTATTTTTTTTTCTAAAATCAAAGTAGCCTAAGTTACTCCTTATAACATCAGCTATCTGCCAGTGGAAGTCTCGTCAAAACCGGTTCAGCCGTTTCGGATATTAGCCGAAACAAACAGACAGACAGATAGACAAAAATTTAAAAAATAGATGTTTTCGTATAGGTATCTTATATACTTTCATATGCCTAAGATAAAAGCTGTTATTTTGACATTACAAACAGACACTTCAATTTTATTTATTTGTATAGATGTATAGATATACATAGATTGCATGCCGCAAGGCTAAGTACAGTGTTACTTAATTGATTACGAGTATATACTAACATAACATACCATATTACCTGTATTTGAAATTTATGTAATAAATAAAAAAAGTCTTGAAATTATCCTATCTGCAATGTCATACTTGTACACCCTCTCGGCACTTAATAGAATTTTAACATAATAATTTAGCACAATAATTCAATTTGAAGGTTGTTGAACCCTAACCTGTTGACTGTTTAACACCTCGGTATTATTCCTTATATGTATATCTCGCGACAGTGTAGTTTAATTGCCAACAATATAAGGACAATTCTACTTTGCAGTTAGACCAAATGCAATACTGCAGCTACGCAATGAAATTAAACCTTAGGTGCGACAGTCAACCTTTATTATAATTTATAACTGATGGAACATTTGTGATGCAATTACTGTTGAAACAAACATTTTTTGCAATCGTTACAGTAATTCAATGTTTTTTTTAATGTATTTTGGTTAAAAAAGCAAAAGCTTTACTTTTTCTGTTCTAAAATAAATGACTACCACACTAGGAACTACTGCAGTATCTTGTTTCCTCCCTTACAAAAATCACACAACGGACTCAAAGATCGTGCATTGGAAGTAAATATTTGTGAGTCACTATTTTTTGTCCTGTGTGGTGACCGAACCCACAACACTTAGCGTACTAGCTGGGTTCCCTTTAGAGCACGGTGCCATTCTTTCAGACTAGTTATTGAGCGTTATACTTTGTTGCTATAGACATACTGCACTTATGGTTACATTCAGACATTACTGCACGGATGTCGCAAACGTTAACACGTTTACTTCGCTAATTAATACTACACTAATACGGCAAGAATTACTGGTTACATTTGCCCAAAATGTGTTTTACGGTCCGCAGAGTGTAGTAACGTTTGTAGGTATTCTAAGTGTCATCTATTTCAGTCTTTGTAAACTCCTAGAAATATAAGGACTAATTCTAGGGACCCGCCACCTGCAGTTGCTTTTAGCAGAAATATAAACTTGACATTAAATTACTTATTAATTATTACTAGCCGTCGCCTAGTGCTCGAAATTCAGCCAAATTTTGTCTGTAAGATACTGCTGATATATGTAATTATATATTGATATAATTCTTCTTCACGCAATTCGCGCTTCGACTGCGAGTGTCAAATGTTGTGTGTGTGTAGTGTCTTTTCATTAATTTAATGTATTTCTAATACATATTTTATATAAATATTAGGATTCGCCCCTCCGTCTCCATTTAAACTTTAACTGTGCTAAATTTCATACTCCTCCGTCCGCGCAATTTTCGTAAAAAGGGGTACAAAGTTTTTGCTTCACGTATTAATATATAGATTAACCACGTCGGAATTATACAAATTTATTATTACTTCCGAGATTACTCAGGTATACAAGCTTTCTGAGTAAGTGTTTATCTTAACCACAAGACGTAATTAAAATAATACACGAAAATTAAAATCTATTTTGTCCGTAACCTATGTGTTCCTATAAGATTCTTGCGGTGAAACCATTTGTTTTCATGATGCGATGTGTTATACTATGTAACACTTAAGTAATTAAACTTAAGTTGTAATTAGCTTACTTTCACTATTATGTCTAATTGTTTAACGTAATTGCAGCGCATTATTTCTGTAGCATTAAAAAGCGTTGCTTTCTTTTGTCTGTGTTCAGATGTACGAGGGGAGGTCCAAAAGTTCACGGAATGGCGGGGTTGGCGAGGGTGAGTTTAGTGTAGTATAGGCGTATAGTAGTGTAGGCGCTAATTGAGTGACTCATTGTTAGTATATATACCGAGTTTCAGCCTTATCGGGTCATTAGCTTTTGAGTTTTCAACGAGTAAACAAGTCAATCGGGAAGAAACTAGCCACTATGGAGAAAAGTGTCCGTGCACACAAGCCATGATGCGACGGCTGCCCTTCACCGGTGCGGTTTTGAAAAACTGCGCCACCCACCCTACAGCCTAGACATGACCCCAAGCGAACATTTTGGAAAAAAAATGAAGAAAGAACTGCGTGGAAAAATTTTGCGACGATGATGAAGTGAAGTCGGTAATTTCGGCCTATTTAGACGCCCAAGACAAATCTTTTTTTCCGACGTTATTAATAAGTTATTTGACAGATATAATAAATGTATTATGGTTAAGGGAGAATACATTGAAAAGGAAAAATAGTTTGATGTTTCATTTCATTATCCTTCCCTGTCATTCCGCGAACTTTTGGACCTCCCCTCGTATTAGCTAACAATAAAATTCCAACGAGTATATTATTTTGATTAAAGCTCAGTAGTAAGTAAGTCTGTTGATATTATTCATCACAATTCCAGCCGTTACGCGGTATTAAAGGCAAGAACAACCGCAAAATGAATTGTAAAGCTGCAACGCAATTGCATAGGCCGGTCAGTTCGCACTGATAAATAGTCTAAACAGTTTGGCGCCAGTGCCGAGACAAAACCATTAAACATTCGAGTATTATTACAGTGACCATAAAATTAACCATGCTGTTTAAAGTATGTACCCATAATATATTAATGGTTCAAATGTACCGACGTTTTATCTTGTAATTAACTTTTAACTGGTTAAGGATATTGTACTGATTAGATTTTTCGTCATTTATTGATTCAGGAAAGTGTGTGATCGAGGACTGCGCTGAAGTATACTTCCTTAATGCGAGTATTAAGGTTCGATTCCTGCACAAAACTCCTCGCTCCTGGCACTGCGCCGAATGCTGTGGGTTCGATCCCCACACGAGACAAAATAGTTGTGTGATCTACAAATGGTTGTTTCGAGTCTGGGTGTTCTGTTTGTTGTTTGATGAATGTTTGTAAAGTCCCCCTACTTCTGTATTATGTTCTATGAATAGTTCTTCGGAGTGTGACTCTGTTCCTGGGTAAATATTTTTTGATATATAGTGCGGTGGTCATCTATTTAGAGAAATAAAGATCACTTAGAGATTAATAATGCTACGATTACTCAAATCATTGCCAGTGGCCAATGTTGAGCTTCTATTGCCTACAGGGGACAAACATTTGTGTAAGCCACAAGTAATCGCTTACCTCTCGATATAGTTTGTGTTAATTGCTTTATCTTTTAATGTTTGTATTTTTGCCTGCGACCCAGCGATAATAAAAATGTATGTGTCACACTTTTTAGCGGTCTTATGTATGATATAATTAATGAAAACTAAATTTGGCCAGTTTTACAATCCTTCAATAACTTCATTTTATATCAAGTCGTATATATATAGTGTATACAAAGTGAAGATATATCTTTCATATAAATAAATTTACAAATCCTAACCCTCAAAGCATTAAAATTTAATCAAAATGATTCCGTATGTAGCAAACCACAATAACAGCAAAACAAACTGCATCACGTTCGTATTAATTCGTAACTACTGTTGTGATCTTTTGTTTGACGCGGAAACCACGGCTCCAGGTGGCGAAAAAGCAATTAGTCGTGAAAAATAAACTCCACGATTAGATAAAAACGTTCGAGTAGTGCAGACCAGAAGTAAGACCACAAATCGTGAGTTACACAAACATATACGAATTAGAAATTAACCAGGAAACGGTAAAGGTTTAGAGCCACACTATTACTTAATAGGTTAATCTAAATTAGTGCCCAGTTAATTATGTAACGCTGAATAAATTAGGGTATCGGTAATGTTTGCTTTAGGCGTCATATACACATGTTTAATTAGAAATTAACTGCCATTATGAGGAGAATGTTATACTTAAATTATGTGTAAAATAGGCCTGCATCGTTGATCCCCTATCAGAGATTGGTTTACACTAGAAACCGATCATCACATCCTGGGCTTTGATTCCCAGTTCAAGTTCGTGATATTGCGATTTTCTTTTAAGTATTTCTTGAATGGAGTCCGAAGTCCCGTAACGGACTTGGTCTGTGTTTCGCCTCATATCACGTTGCTCTTAAACATATGTATCTTGCGAAATATATTTGTGAATTACGATACACTACATACTACTTGGCATATACCTACAGATGGTGAAAAAAAGACATAAGTAACCATGAAAAAGGTCTTACAGAAATTGTAAATATTGTCAAAAGTTATCCACGTCGAAGCTCGATAATAATGATTGTAATAGCAAAAAACTTCTTTCGTGGAAAGGGACAGAGCTGAGACAATACGCATATTTGCTAATTAATTATGTGTAAATATGAATAACTTTTTTCTGGATACGGCAATAGGATAGAAATAGTAAGATATTGCAGAATTGCATACTTGCATTCCAGATTAAAATGATAAATACATCAAAACACTATAATATACACAAGGAAATGCATTACGGAGCATAAAAACATATACTCAAGTACACTGAGCCGCAATAGGATTTCCGAAGCGAGCATTGTTTTTTCTTTTTACGAGTGTATCAAAATACTGAATGTAACATGATGGGCGGAATAGGGTAGGGTAAACGTGAGACAAATCCCGTTACGTGGGTACATTATGGTTACCCTAACCGTGGATACAAATACGCCTCATGGATGTAACTGTTATCAGTGCTAATGGAATATCAGTTATCAGAAGGTGTTTTAGACGTTGTACGTATAATTGAGTTTGTGATTTTCATTTTGTATTGAGAATTGGGTTGTTTGAATTGTTTGGTTGTATTGTCCTTTTTATTCGTGAGCATTGTGGGTGGAATATTGTTAGTATAGTTGCTTTAGTTGAAATTTACCAAGAAACTTCAACCAAACTTATTACTTGAGCTATGAATATGTTTTAAGCAGCAACATTCTAGTGGAGAGCCCGTTCTACTGCCACCCATCTTCTGCGGCAGAACTTGACGATATGGTTTACCCTCTTCATAGTTAGTAGAGACATAAGTCTGGTTTAAAGTAGTGAGCTGATGGCGTAGCAGAAATTGGGCTGACAAAAATCCGCCATCGCTGTCGCATTTCGTTAAGAAAGTTAGAGAAAAGAGAGTGCACTTGAATTTGCGCACACGCTTGAGCACTATAATATTACCTGCGTAGATGGCAGATCTCCATTAAGTTTGTCCATTGTGATCGTAGTTCGGTTTGGAGAACCTTAAATTATAAATCTGAAAGTATCTGATACTAGTTGAGTGATGGGATGTTTGTCACTTAAAGCATTACCTGGATACCGGCAACGCATTTTGCCAGATATGGTTTTAAAACTCTCAAGTAATATACAATGTGTCCGGTCATGGACTAGCGATATTTTGAATACTTATATAACAACAATTTTTATACACAAATACACTCTACACTTGGGCCCAACCCACTTTCTCGCTATGTGGCCGCTATTTTGTTTCTTTGTTGAAATATTCCCTATGTTGATGTGATGATTGTGTACAAAAAATTCAAGAAGAGTTTTTGGAAGATTGCAAAGTTTTGGTCTTATTGAGATAAAAATAGGCTTAGGAGCAACAATACTGTCTACCGTCTACATTACAAAACAATGTGTTCACATGTCCGTAAGTTTCATAAAAATATGAAACTCAATAAAAAGATTAGAAAATTATGCAAATCAACAAATTATTGTAAATTACTGCAAAAATACCCTACAGCCTTTTCAATTTTGTACTAGATCGACAGATGTTGAGCTAAGCTACAATACAATATTAAATTTACGAACTTTAAACAGTATAGAATAATAATAATAAGTATTTAGATTATCGCTAGGCCATGACCGGACACACTGTATAGCGAGTTTTTGCCGTTCTCCTGACGCACACCAAATTCCGATTTGCTACTGAGAATTTTCGATTCCCAGATCGAGCAAATTCTAAGAATTTTTATTCTTGACAAAAAAGTCCTTATTAAGCCCAATAAAAGCCTTTATTGGGCTCGTATTTCAAGAAATTCTAAGAAATTGCTCGATCTGGAAATCGAATCCGTAACTTAATGCAGAGCAGTCACATTCATTCCCTTACTTACCAACTCTTAAAGCCGAACACAACACGCGTCGTTGTAAGGCCAGGAAGACGACAAAAGCATCTCAAAATCAAAAGTAACTTTAAAACTACCTACATAAATCCTAACATTCAAATATTATACTACAATAGAACCTGCTGTAAAATCTTTATGGCATTTCTAAACAATGCTTCGCATCCTGTAAGTAGCAAAACAATTCCCATAAGAAAATTATGATATATGAATAGGAATACGGTGGGTAACGTGGCTACATCGACATCACCTGAGAGGACTGTACTAGCCGTACAATTCATATTGCATGTCCAGAACTGCGCCGCCCACAGCGAGTTCGTATACCACGGAACAAAATACTATTGTCTTATAATACAAAAAGAACTAACTACTACACATACCGCAAAGAAATTTAAACCGTAAATGACAATATATAAGGTGTAGTTTTCATTGTATTGTTGTAGGGATATAGTAAAGATGTTGAGTTAAAAGAACGCTCACCGGAGTAATACAAAAATATAAAACAATTGCATAAACATCAACAAACGGACAGACATACCACGACTCTCCTTACCGAGTCAAACGGTGACCTCTAGTAACAAACAATGGGATATAATATACGGGGGAACGGTTGCGTACTTTCATAGATACTAAGAAGCTGGTACATCCATAATACGTAGACTTATTTTGAAATAAGTTCATTTCGGTCTTTAAGTTGTTGGTGTTAGCATTGCATGATTTATAAAATACTAGCTTTTGCCCGCAGCTTCGCTAGCGTTAATTTAGAATTTGATAATCACCTCGGGTGGTACTCTGCTTGTAATAACATAATTCAATCATGATTCGAATGACACGTGGCGCCATCTATTATCATAAGAACGTTTTTATTGTTTTCCTCGGGAACAGTAATTTTTTTCGGGATGAAAGGTAGCCTATGTCCGTTTCTGTACACCTGACAACGTATATGCAAAATTTCAGGATGATCTGTTCAGTGGTTTAGGCGTGAAAAGGTAACAAACAAACAAACTCATTTTCGCATTTATAATATTAGTTAGGATTATACCTAGCTTCTGTCTGTGACAACATGTTCACACACTGTTAGATCCACAGCTTAGATCTAAACATATACTACAAAGAGAATAGATTTGTAGTCAAAGTCAAAGTCAAAAATCATTTATTCATTTAGGTCACAAAGTAACACTTATGAACGTCAAAGTATATAGGTTAGTGAGTTTACTAAGTTACTGAAGCTACATTTAGGTTAGTTGCTAGGTTCAGGCAAAGGGTAGAGCCTATGAGAAGAAACCCGCAAGAAACTCACGGCCACTCTTTTAAATCGTCAGTTAAATATAATTTCAGTATTTTACAACTCAGATTAACAAGGTGTTACAGCCATTATGCCATATACTACTGACTATAAAAACTAAAGATAATAACAATAATAACTTAATAATATTAAAGGGAGGAAATAATTTGAGCTAAGATATATTATTTAATATAAATCTAAAATAGACAGTAGGATGGCATGATGGCGCATACAGTTACACTTTGTGACTATGCAAAGGCTTAAATTGACTTATAAGTAATACAGATCTTTGAATCCTGTAGGCAACAAGCAACTAGCTCCATGAGTTTTTGTCATTTAAGTAGTCGTTGACTGAATAATAACCCTTCCGAATAAGTCGTTTTTTAACGGCGTTTTTAAATTTAAACAATGGTAAATTAATTATATTAATAGGTAATTTATTAAAAAAACGTATACCGAGTCCCGCAAAAGTATTGTGAACTTTATGTAAACGATGATATGGGCCTACTAACTTATGCTTATTTCTAGTGTTTACGTTATGGATATCACTATTCTTATTATATAAGTAAATGTTATGTTTAATAAACATAACGTTAGCAAATATATATTGCGACGCAACAGTAAGTATGCCTATTTCTTTAAATCGATCTTTCAGGGAAACTCGTGGTCCTAAATTATAAATGCTACGTACTGCACGCTTTTGAAGAATAAAAATTGTCTCAATATCAGCTGCCTTGCCCCACAATAATATACCGTAGGACATGACACTATGAAAGTAACTGAAATATACTAGTCTTGCAGTATCTATATCAGTAATCTGTCTTACTTTCCGAATTGCGTATGCGGCTGAGCTAAGTTTCCCTGCAAGACACGATATTTGAGCGCCCCACTGAACTTTATGATCTAAAGTTAATCCTAAAAAGACTGTAGATTGAACAAAAGTAATAATTTCATCATTTAAAATTATATTCATGTTAGGACTCTTTACGTTTGGCAATGTAAAGTTGATACATTTAGTTTTTGTAGAGTTAAGTAGTAAATTATTCGTCGTAAACCAGTCCAGGACTTTCGCGAGTGAATCATTAACAGCACGTAAATTTGGTGCTTTTCGGTCTACTTTAAAAATAAGGGATGTGTCATCCGCGAATAAAACAATGTCACACAAATCCTGAACAAAGAACGGCAAATCATTTACGTACACTAAAAACAGAAAGGCTCCCAAAATCGAGCCCTATGGCACGCCCATTGTGACTGGTAATCCAGAAGATCTACTTCCGTTCATATCAACGTGTTGTAGTCTATCGCTTAGGTAGGAATCAACTAAGTTAAGTGCAGTATCTCGGATGCCATAATGCCTGAGTTTTCGCTACAGCGTTTGATGGTCAACGCAGTCAAAGGCTTTAGAGAGATCACAGAATACGCCAATGACATCTTGCGAATTCTCCCAGGCACTGAATATATGTTTTAAAAGCGTAACACCCGCATCTATCGTAGAACGGCCCTTCCTAAACCCATATTGATCTGCGTGAAATAAATTGTTTACACTGAAGTGGCTCTCTAATTGCTGTAATATAATCTTCTCAAATATTTTACTAATAGCAGGTAATATTGAAATCGGCCTAAAATTACTGGGGTCACTTTTGCAACCATTTTTAAATAAAGGTATTATTTTACTACATTTCATTAAGTTTGGAAAAATGCCCACATCAATGCATCTGTTGAATATTGCGGCTAGGTGTGACGCTATATTAACAATAATACTTTCAACTAATTTTACCGAAATACCCCAGAAGTCAGCAGATTTTTTTGAATTAAGCGACTTAAATACTTTTATTATATCATACGGATGTACACGCTCAAAACTAAATAGTATCTTGCACTCTTCCACGTTGCCCCTAACCAAGTGTTCTGCTCGAGCTGGGCAAGACCTAAGGGTACTAGTTATGTCTAAAGGTATTTTTGCGAAGTAGTTATTGAATGTATCGGCTACTTCCAAATTATTTGAAATTACGCTATTATTTATATTCAGTTCAAATTTATTATCACGCACCTTGCTGCGACCTGTTTCATTGTTAATAATGTTCCATGTAGTTTTCATTTAATTATTAGATTTTTGAATTTTAGTTTTTAGGTAAAGGGACTTGGCAGTGGCACAAGTCTTTTTAAATAATTTTGAATAATTTTTAACATATTGAATAAAATTTGGATCGAAATTGTGTTGTTTCATACCATATAATTCATATAGCTTTGCTCTACTTCTATATATCCCAGATGTTGCCCAGTCACAAAACTTAATCCTATTATTCTGACTAAAAGTCTTACATTTAAAAATATTATTATATTCTAAAGTAATTATGTTAAGTAAAGACTCATATAGTTCGTCTGGACTATCCAGAGAAAGCTCCATATTGACAACTTTGAGACTTATGTTATCATTAAATTCCTTTAAGCGATTAGATGTCATCGGTCTACATGTGACCTTATTCTCTATATGAATTGTACTCACAGGAAATACTACCTTTTGCCCACAGTGGTCAGATGTAAGTTCACTCAATATGGCCCTATTTAGAAATTGGCAGTCGCAAAATACATTATCTAAGCAGGTAGCAGAATGTGAAGTGATCCTAGTGGGTTCAGAAAATAAATGCTGTAAATTAAATGATCTAAATAAACTAATAAGTCTTAAAGAGACAGCTGACTGCTCAAGTAAATTAACATTAAAGTCACCACACCCTACTATATGCCTATTACTAGAACTCAAGCGTTTTAAAATATCCTCTATTACGGTTTCAAATACACTAAAATCACTTTGCGGTGGTCGGTATACACAAACTATGACATGTTGCTCTAATTCCACACAGGATAGTTCAACAGTGCGCTCGATAGAAAGATTTACTATATCTTTACGTTCTTTACATTTTAGATTGTTACATACATATATTAGAGAGCCACCATGTATAGAATTCTTTCTTACAAACGCACTTACAATTGAATAATATTCGTTATTAAATATTAATTGATTGGTTCTTAATCTATGTTCCATTATGCAACATATTTGAATATTATGTTGTTTAAAAAATAAATCTAATTCTAACTCCTTGTCGGATAGAGCCTGAATATTCTGATGAATTAGTCTAATACTGTGTGCATGCCTATCCTTTGTCTCATCTAACAGTTTAAACTACTAGAAGTGTCAATATTTGAATTTGTAGTAGAAATACTACTATGTCCTAAAACCTTAATTACCCTACTGGTACCTGAGTCGCTACATATTATATTAAATGCTAATAATTTAGCAAGTTGCTTTTTATAAAAAGAAGATAGATACATTGTATCTTTAGTCAATAAAAATTTACTAATAAACTTATGTGTCAAAAAATAAACTATAATTGTTATAACATGTACTGTTATAAAAAAGTAAATTAAGTTTTTCAATATTCCTATTTTGTTCATGTGTTAGTACATAGGAATATGGTAATGCACAAAGAATAAAGTTACACCCTACTTTATAATGTAATGATTCTATTACTTCTGTCAAATAGATTGCTTCTTTTTTAGTGACAGATAAGCTGTCACCATAAAGAAATATTACTGTTGAATCTGCATTTAATTTTGTAGTTTTATAACTTATCAATTATAGAACCTAACCTAGCCCCAGGGGAACAAATATTTATGCTAGGCGACTCTGTATTTCAATTTGTAATGCATAAACCAAAAAATAATGAATAAAAACTTCTTTCACCAGTGGAAAGTAACTTTATTCAGAAATAACACAGGCTATTTAACATCAAATCAATGTATATGTAATATCAAATTTCATTAATAATTTAGATTAGCATACTATGTCATATAATTATTATTAGCATAGTGTTGCATCTAGTAGGATACATCTTAATGTAAGTTTATTAAGCAAATGATAAATACCATTGTACTATCGATAGATAGAATCCTGTTTTGCGAACCAATAAAATGAAAATCACGCTGCAAGCTACATGAGGAGTAATCATAGACGTGGGTGATACCGCGAGGGACAACTAGCTTATAATATGTGTATCTATATCATCTTACGATCTGCTTGAAACCACGGCCAAAACCGTCAAGTGTTCCAAAAATATGCGTAAATAACTAGTATGAAGGCGTTATTTTCCATTTGAACATGCAAAAAATTTTCAAAGTTCTGCATCGTTTAAGAACAAATTATTTTGCTCTGCAAGCATGTGCATCAAGCGACTGATACACGTGCTTAAAACCTAAGGCAATAAGACTTAGTCGTCGTTGATTTTATTCTGGTTGCAGAGTTAAAACTGAATTCCCTTTGATTGCTGCGCCGTCTGAATTAATATGATGGACTGTATCATCTTTACATAAGATTAATTGGAACCCACGAAGTACGTTGTTTCAATAGAACTCCTATGTAAATTCACGCTTGAAAATATCAGAATATTGAAAATATCAGAGTATTATAGATGCACCTACGTTTTTAGGTACTTTTAAGTACAACGTAATGAGGGACTAGCCAATTTCGCCCGCCGCACAAATTTTTAAATTCCTATTACTTTGCTCCGGTTGTACATCGAACCCATCCATGATCGGCAACGGGAGCTTTACTTTCAACACGGTACCAACGATGAAATTTTGTAATTCTTATTACTGCTTAACAATGCTATCTAAATAATAAATTGATTTCCCATGCTAGAGACGCTTGTTCTTTTTCACAATTCAGTGACAACTACCCACGTAATGCAAATCTACCCTTTCTCTCTTCTAAAGATATCTCTTGCAATAGGAATAATTTGTGTGTCGCGAAGGACTTTACCTACAATGAACATAAATAACACCTAGATTCGGAAAATATTTATTTATAGATCACACAATTTTTTATCCGTTCAAACCTATTTCGTCCCTGTCGTACCTAAATCATTCTGCGCAGGGGCAGTGGCGAGGCGACCACCTAAACGTCTACCCTATCTATGCAGTAAGCTGCTTGCACTTAGCACCGTTTGTCAATCAGCACGTACTCGTATATTATACATAACTAGCTGTCCCGGCAGACGTTGTCCTGTACACACGAAAAAAAACAGAACCAAATCTAAACCATTCTCGAATCCACTTGAACACACACAAAAAATTTCATCAAAATCGATCCAGCCGTTTAGGAGGAGTTTAATTACAAACACACGCACAGAAGATTTATGTACATATATAAAGATTACTTTTGTATGCAGTAGAAACACGATACGTAGTACTCCGTGCTCTTTGAGGAAGGTCATAACGGAATCTATACTTAACCCAGCTTTATAGCTCCGCCTCACCGAAATTCATTATACTGTCAGGTAGAGTGTATGTTTCGCTAGCAGTGAAGTGATTTAATTCTTTCATGATTGGTAATGGTGGTCCACACTGTGGGAGGCCCTGATTTGGCAAGCAGATAGCAAGAAGCAGTATCTTATCTTATCTTATGTGTGGAGGCCAGTCAATGCAGACCGGTGACACTTCGACCCAGTGGGATCTTTTGTGTCGGCCCCAAGATTTAACCCTTAGCTATCTCCTTACTGTATAAGCCATACTGCATAAGCCGCAGTGTACAATTCAGAGGGAGAAGCCTGAAGTCTTCAGGTTTTGGGTTTGGATAGATATAGTGGTATAGTTATAGGATATGTTCTCATGTACATTTGCTGCCTTAGTAATATAGAAAAAGGATTAAAGCTAGTTTATCGCTTTATTTACAGAGGTACAGCGCAAAGTGCATTCATGCTCGCATTCCTTAGATAAGAGTACACCTTATAGTAAAACTGAGACATAGAATAGATAGATACAGATCGCTGTTTTCACTTATCACGTCGCAGTAGTACACCGGCAGCCGGACACAATAGGTCTTTAAATATGCATAGCTTTCCAAGAATTGACGGGTAGGTAATACAAAGTGTGAAAACGTACGCACTGACCCAAAGAGGCGTGCAAGCACAGAACGATTTCAGTTCTAGTTAAGCGGATACTGTAATTTGTCATTAGCGGCATGTGTGTGCGTATGTTTTGCGCGTTGTTCTTAGTCAGCCATTTATAGTTATTTCATTATTTACACAGGTATAGCGCAATAAATATGTCAAGCATTACAACAATTGACAGGTTAAAGCTATCACACTCAACACACTTATTAGTCGAATACAATAATTGATATACGCTGTATGCATGCGTCTGTGTGCGTGCGTCTGTTTCGCGTTGTGCTCAGTCGGCCATCTATAGGTATTTTATTCTGTGGCTGGGAATTCTAAATAATGTTGACCTTAGTAATATTTTCACTGTCAGATTAATTAACGTAGGTAGAAAGTATGTGCAATTATGTCAGACATATTTTTGTCTATTAAAGGAAGAGATGAAATTGTATACAATAGTAATAGTTTTACAGTAATGTGAACGTTCTCTTTGTGATTACGTTCACACACATACACAATAATTCATACATACTTGAAATATAATGGATATCTATGTAGACACATATAATAATTACAGTTATATCAGTCCTCCATATAAACTATCTGCCTGCTAGACATGGGCTCCTCCTCAGCATGAGAAGGTGTGTGTTGGCAAACTTCTCGCGTCTTTAGAACATTTTAAAGAACGCTCAGATACGCAGGTTGGCTCACAATTTCATTATTTTTACTTGCAAGTTTTCTATATTATATTCTTCTTGCTTTCGTTTAAATGAATGTACGTAAATACTTAGTCTAACTACGAAGTAAGCAAAGTTTTATTACATCTATAATTTTGCCAGCTACGACTTTCAAGTTCTAGATTCCAAGTCTCTAATAAGGATGTCTCAACAGAAAAACTCCATAACACTTTGACCTACTCAGAAATGGAACCCGAGACATCACACACAGCAGTCGTATTTACTATCGCTGCGTCACAGAGACACGAAACCACAACACAATTCACCAACGACTAATGTCGCTATAAAATTAACCAAAAGCCCTTTGATTTTACCGCAATCTAATATAACACATTCTCTTATAATATATCAGTTGCGACATAAATTTCTATAATACACTAAGTTGTCCGTTCTCGTAATGAGCTGGGACATAAATTCGCTTCATTAAGCTGCGCACAAAGAGCTAGAGTAAACACGTGTAACTAAACGTAAACGCATGCATTAAAGGTTAACAGACGATAAGTGCGTGTTTGCTTTGTCTGTCATGGGTAAATTAGGGTACATGCTAGTCAACGGTAATTGGTTTACTTAATGAGGTTTAGGATTTTTGTTTGACAAGTTTTGTAGAACTTTGTTCGGCTGTGTACCTACTGATTGGAAAGTTTCAGCATTCATTCATATTAAACAGTCTTTAACGACGTCCATAAATTGTTACGTATAAAGGATAGACGTGGTCGGTCTGTGGGTGATTACCTGATTAATATCGTAAGATAGTCGCTAAGGTAAGAGGCTCTTACAATTGAGTTCTTAGAATTATTTCGACATAATATTATTATATACATACAAAGTCGCAAGCTTATATCACTGAAGGGGAAGGAGCTGTATAACATCCGCATATTACCAACCATTGTTTAGTAATAGTTATAGGTGGGCAATGTTGCCCACCTATAACATTAACGTACAGTTTCAAACTCCGCGCTGCTACTCAGAATGTTTAACAGAAAATCCAATAATACTTCACCCAACCTGAGACAAAATCAGAGACAAAAATTATTTATTCCTTTAGATCACAAAGTAAAGTTTTATGTAGGTTAATTGCTAGGTCCAAGCAAAAGTAAGGGAGAATTACCACTGCTGCGTCAAAGAGGTAGACAGATGTTTCTGCCTACTTATACTTTTTATAATTCGTTTAACTCTAAACGTTAAAAAAACTTGCTGTTGAAACACTTCAAAGAATAGTTTATGTTTCTAAATAAAGTAAAAATGCAAATAAAAATAATATGCATTAGCTATTTGGACTACAGAGCACGCGGCAAAATGCATATACATAATATACAAATACTATACATCGACTATTATTAAAATTAAAGGTAAGATATAGATAATATGTTTGTAATGCAATACCGTATAAGCGTGCCAAAACCTTCAACAACATTCTAGAATATCAATAAAAATCTTGGCACATATTTGAAACACGATATCTCCAATATGGTTTCTTGATAGATTGTTAATTGAATTCGGCTCTTAGGCCGGGACTCCACCAAAGCGGAGACGAGACGAGCGCAGAGAAGATGTATTTTAAACAACCAATAGAATTGTGTTATTGACACATCTCCTCTCCGCTCAGCTTCAGTGGAGATCGCTGTGCGAGATGTGTAATATTTGTATGGCGCGATGGAAGCGGAGATGTGAGCTGTGCACGGACGACGCGCAATGGAGACGAGAGATGTGAGCGGCGTGCAGTGAGCGATGTCACCCTCCCCCCTCTCGCCCGCCAGCAACCCGCAAAGCCCCGCGCGCGCGCCGGCCGGCCATCTTGCTTGCTGAAAAACATCTCTTCTCGCACAGCACACAGCACACCGCACACATCTCTGCTTTGGTGGAGTCCCGGCCTTACGGATTCGTGGCCATTGGCAATAGCTGAAAGTCAAGGGTCTTAGAAGATGTCCATTGTCTAATAATAACCAATTGTATGGTTTTTAAATCATTAATAGTAATTATAACTGAGCTACTACAAGTTAAACAACAGGTTATATAACAGTAGCACTAACACACTGCACGGATGGCGTAATGTCGCTTCGGCACTGCAACTGCGCTGAGTGTCGTGGTTTTGAATCCCAACGGGGCAAAAAATTAGTGTGATCCACAAATGGTTTTACTGACTCTGTATGTTCTTTGTGTCCGTTATTTGAATGTTTATAAAGTCCCCCGCGATACAGGAATTATTCTTAGAGCGGGAGTGGTATTTAAAAAAAATAATTGAAAAATTGGGGCTGTCTTTGGGGACTGCCGATAGAAGTGAAAACTTTAATCCTTGATCATAAACACTTCTTTATAAACCAAAAACAAAATAAAGGGGCGGGTCGGATACTAGATCCTGATACTCTCTTAATGGTTATTAAGGAGATCAAAATTTCTTTATTTTTTGCGTAGGGCGCACCATTTCTGAGATATTGTCAATATTCTAAAAAATAATAATAAAGGGTGGAAGCGTAACGATGACGCGAGTTCCATGATTTTTGTTCACCCAAGAAGTGCTCAACGCGCCTAAAGAAGTTTTCACTTCAAAAACTAGAATTGTAAATGCCACGTAATTGGAAGCAAGGTTTGCCATCTACCGGGCACAGTTCCAAATTCTGTGCTGCTATTAAGAATTTCTTGAATGAAAAACCCAATATTAGGCTCGAAACCTCATTCAAGTAATTACATTCACTACCTACAGTACAGCTACGCCACAGGCGCAGTCTAATAATACTAACTTAGTGCAATATATGTATAAGACTTGATGAAGAAGTATTTATTTTTATAAGCATGCCTTATTTTAGAAAAAAAAATTATAGAAATATAATAAAGGCTTTATATGAGATTATTTTATTAAAGTTCGAGTGCAGATCTCCGTAAAAAAATAAAACGCATCTACGTTGATTCAGTGAAAATTTCAGTTATATTTTAATATATGTATGTATCTTGGCTATATTAGCCATAGCTAGTGATGCGGCACTGAAATCTTTTACTCTAATCCAAAACATTGGCTTTTAAATTTATGTTAGTCTGTTCGTTTGTTTAAATTACTATTCCAGTATTACGAAAAACCAATTGGAGAAATTTTGAGAGTTAGACAAAGACTATTTTGTCTTACGAATGAGAATAGTCTTCTTCTTATTGAACCGGCGATATGATGCAATGTGCAATCCAAATAAAAAGCGACGCGAGCGTACTTGAATTAACGCAGCTGAAGTCGCAAGAAAAGCTAATTAGTGTGTAATAATTATGTAAACAGAGTATGCATACTCTCTTCTTTCGCAGTTGCGAGATCTTGTCAAACTATATTAACATTTTACACGCTTAATATTTCATGTTTTTCGCTTAAGAGTATCAAAAAGATGATCGTATTAATTCCCAGTACCTATCACATACATACATATATCATACAACTTGAAAGTATATAAATAATTATTCTGTTTCACCGTCAACCCCTTATAAATCCTGTCTAAGCTTAATGTACTTAGCTAATACATATAAGATTAATCTATTAACCCGTTACTCCCCATAGATCCCTCTGATCAACTCTCGGTAATAAATTACCATCTAACAAGCAGTACCGGTATCAACAAGCTACTGTTGTTGGTTGCTGGACGGGTTGTCCGCAAGGTTGCGTGACTCCACACATTTGTAAACCATTGCAACTAGTCCCTTAAGATAACACTGAACCGAACCGAGACTATGATACCGGACTTAGATACCGTAGCGTTCGAAGTGTTAATTTAGATGCATTTAAAAAGAATAATTTGTATTGAATTTTAAATTAGTATTTATTTATGTAATGAGTTTTGTAAAATATGTTCTGTAGTGTATGTTTTGATTAGTTTAGGTGAGATAAATGGTGAATGTTTGTCGTAAATAAATATTGAGGCGGAATATGTTTATTTACTTATTTGAAAAGGTAATGAGGTTGTATTTATGTTCCTTATATTTTTAATAATTAATGAGATTTTGCCTTATGCAACTGTTACGTAAGTATTATCTACAGGGAGCTTTTTTATATTAAATACTCATTTGACTGTCTTGCTGTTTCCATGGTATAAGGTTTATGTTTACGTGCAAACATGAGGTTCCGGGTTCGATCCCGAATCTGGGAAAATGACGTAGTCTGAAAATGTGTTCGGTAAAGGGTAATAGGCTACCCTTATTATGTGGGCTTTAAAAACGTGATGTGCATAAATGTGTGTGTGTAATTCACTACTGCCTACCCCTTTCTAGATATATAAATGTGTGCCATCTGCATATGCGATGCCCATAAATTACGAAAAAAGTGATGTACTTATAAATACGTCTAATTGAATTATATCGTGACCCAATTAAAATCAGAATTCGTGATTAAGAAACTGTACTACAGAGGAGAGAGTTTATTGAGAACAAATAAATCTTGAAGAGATTACTACTGTGACAATTCTAATGTACTAATAAATCAAATTATTTCCATAGTGTTTAACAAAAGCATATTTAATTATTGATGCATATACGGCATGCATCGTAAGCGTGAAACACTGTTCTGTATATTCAAACATGTATTTCATAATCAAAGATGACAATAAAACACACGGCACACCTAGTGGTAATCGCTAGAAAAAATGGATTTGTGGCGACTTCGCACAGACGAATAAGTTCAGCCTACATTTAACAGATTGCGATAAAATCGCACTTCACATGACGTCATACTATTCTGCATCGCACAAGTGGAGTTTACACAGCAACTAAGTATATACATATATACAAGCTCCCGAGATCAACCATCGGGCCGGGGCCCGCCAGGCTCGATCAACCAGCCTGGTCAGAGCATCCTCCCTTTCTGTTGGAGGGACATCACAACCTGTTCCTCCACAGATTAAAGAGTAGAAATATGATGATTAGATAGTGTGAGTGAATAGAATGTGAACCTCCGTAGTAATGCTACTAATATAACAGCTGTTTCTGGTAAGGCTATTGTGCTTTAGCGAGCAAGCTGGCTGCCTCTACCTCTAATATTTGGCTACAGGGTAAATTTGACTTAAAAAACCCATTACCAGATTGCTTAAAGAAAACATATTTGTAATTATATTACAAATATGTTTTCTTTCTTTCTCTTTTCTTCAAGAACTTTATTCTCATAAAAATTACAATAATTCACTTACTGAGAATCTATATTTACAATAAATGAGCGTACAGAAAATTAGACTAATATAAATTTTATATAAACATTAAGAGGGTAAACTTATAATTTTATGTTGTCAATATCATCAACCGAGTAAACATGGATCTTAGTAATAAAATCATATATAGCTAAATGTGACTATCATGGCAATGATAGCAGGAGGTATATGACATGAGGTTTAAACAAGATAACCTTAAAAGGCTTATTTTATTATACAGAATCAATCAATCAGCTTACTGCACTCCTCTGCTGGACATACTGTTTCGAATCAATAAAATAAATTCAATTTACTGTAAAGGGCATCGTACTATAATCATTCTTGAAACGACATGAGTAGGTACCATAATACCGGCAAACTGCATGTAAAATATCTTTATATTAGGAATAGCTTCATTTAGTCCTATAAAAACATCTAGGTAACGTATTTTTATAAAGGTCACACGTCTGTTAAATAATAATACTACCATATAAATCACAATATTAACGTTTCAGAAGGCGTAAAAAAGGTGACATTATACGACATCATTACAGATTTTATAACGCTCCGATTACATTTTACTACCCCGATTATATCACCTCATGTTAAAATTCAATTTCTATGACACATTTTAAAATTCAACTACAAGCTCAGGGACATTTCTACCTCCATTTAAATATAATAAAACCGAGAACAATAAAATAGATCGTACTATTACTGGTCGGACAAACCCATCGGTCTGTAAACCCGATGCGGCTCACCGCGTCATCTTCAACCGCAAATTGAGATATTGGCATAACTGGTCAACCTCTCACGTAACATAAATAGCACTTAAAATATTCAAGTGAACCTTGCCTCAGGCATTCCTGGCACTGCAACATTATTGCTTTCCAATTTAATATATTACAATACGATGCTATAACGCCTATAACTCGACGATGTGCATCTACGTCCATTCCACTACGTAATGATACCGTAATACTTCTCATAAATTTTGAAGACGGTAATAGACACCTCTATAAATATTACCCTAAAGTGGTGATTTACCCGCCTCGACCGGTACTGTCAGATGAGAGGGCTGTAATAGCTCGTTTTACTTTTACTTTAAATTGTTACTAACCTCTCTTAAAAGCATCGAAACCGTACACACGGTGCTCAGTAATGGCCGGTGACAAAGTTTTTTATGTTATTTAGATTTAAGCTTGTGATAACACGGACTGCAGAGAATGTAGAAATTGATACGAGAAAACAATATGCTCATGGCTTGGTCATTTTCGATAACAATAATTTAATAGATCGTTAGAACAATATAGCCGTTCGTGTGTACACGATATAAGGAAGAATTTGTACAGCCACGTAATCTGTTACAGATATAATGTGTCCGCATAAGGCTAAGTGATTCCGTATGAAGTTCAGGTTTGTGCACTAACGTAGACAGGTAAATAAATCCTTTATAGGCGACCGCTGATTTGTTATTAGATAAAATGTTTCGTCAAATGCCGCTTGCAAAACCTGTAATAAAAAGAGCCGACAAAGTGGTCTTGGGGTTTTTATTTGAAATTATTTAGGATTGTTGGTAATGTGGGATGGCTTTAATCGGGCCGCTGGAGTGCTAAAGTTACGGAGAACTCTCGCGTGAAGACGTTTAGTTGATGTGTTCCAGAAACGCGTAGGTGAGCCGGTCCCATTTGACAAGGTCAACGCATCGGGACCCTTCGTGTGCCGATGCTCGAATCGTCAAATATAACGGATTATCGTCAGGTGGGATGACAGCCTACCTACATTTTAAATTAATGCCAAGCGGCGATTGACGTTGAGAAGGGCTTCTGTTATTCAATCATAAGAGTATCTTCCTAATGCAAAGGATTGATTTTGTTGAATTCGGTAAAAGTTCACATAAAAAAATGTATAATCCTATTAAAATTTCGGTATCGGGTAGCCGTATGCTTCTCTCAATAGATACTGAACCCTTTTACTGACTTTTAAAGCAATTTATTTTCCTAAACAAAAAGGAATCTGCTAAAAATCAACAAAAGGAAATTGAAAGCAGTCAAGAAAAATATCGCTGTCTTACTATTTCGCCGGCTTTCCGATTCCGACGGAACTGTATTAGTGAGAAGCGAGAAATGTGGCATTCCAAAGGCGTATCGTTTGACCTATCTTAATGGATCCCACTTCGCTTAGGCACCAAAAAACTTGGATAAGGAACAAAGCGGACGTTCAGCGATAAAGCGCTTCATTTTCTAAAGAAAGCTTCACAAACTTTAATTTGTTACAACTAAAATTGGTAGTATAAAAAGTTCGAACGTGGTTTTAATTTGGAATTTGGTAATTTTTTTATCAAAGTCTTGACTTTAGAGTTACGGAAACAAGTTCTGTTTTGTAACTATAATATTATTGATGTCTAAACAGTCTAAAACTTTTAATAGTCTAGATAAATCAAAATAAGTTTGAGAGTATTTTTTTATGTATAAATTTTACCATATTCTTAAGTAGCTATTTGTATGCACCCATACGTCATCAGCATACCAAACATCCCAAAAAGCGCTATAATCGCTTTAAGGTTCTACCTGCCACTTAAAGGATCTTTACAAGCATGCTCACTTTTAAAAAGTAATAAAATCCGAATTCGAAACATCCCACAAAAAAATTCTATGATCGTATTTTTTTAAAGGTTGGACTAGAAAGCGCATATCGTTTTATAGTTGGACCTTTGGAAGTCCTCGCGATAAATCGCTCGTATCGTGAGTAAAGTCGATAGCCAATCGCACTTGAAATAATATAAGGTTAGAACGAGCGTTATTCATTTATACAGTCCGTGGGAACCTTTATTAGTAACATAGAAGTATGCAAGGCTGAAGGAAAATGCCGATTGAATATTCCTTGCGTCCATTACACCGATATGTGTTATACACAGATACATTTATATAGTAATGTCCTTATGCGATACGGCCTTGCCTGATACGGCGGCTTGTGGCCGACTTTTATTTCTACGATAGACGTATCGTACGTTTAAAAAACGACATTAATTATCAACATTTCATCTGTCAATAGAAAAAAATGCACCTAGTAGCTAGTAGTGACAAAAACCGTTGTGAAACACAACGGCTGTTTTATTGGCTTGTTTGTCAATTCATATCTGAAACTGATGGACTTTCTATAAATAATTGACAGGTTATAGTTTATTTTACGTTACAATGAAAGTTGTGAAACTTCTAACCCTGTGGCAACACAATATTGATGTAAAATACAATAATAAATTGAAATTTGAGCGATATCTAATACACACAACTTGCGACAGTGCAGTCACAAGTTGTGTGTATTACTTAACACATGGGTTATATGAATGTCTAATATTATCGTTCTTTGTACATTACTATAAAGTTATATATTTTATTAGGATTAAATTAGAAAACTCTTCAATAGGCTTTTAAAAATATTGCAGTTTTAATTAAAATAGTATAAGAAAAACTTGCATTGGCAACATGCAGACAGTTAGTGACAGCCGGGCAGATTATATTTACCATTTTACTGTAAATGTTATTAACGTTATTTATTTACATACATAGATATTTTCACGCCTCGCCCGAAAGAACAGGCGGAGGTCGATTAAACACCCACATTTCGTCAAGTTTAAATTTAGATTCCACGTAATAGAAGACAAGCCTGTTGGCGCTTACCGGGTACCGTTGCTGACTCAGTACTTCCACTGAGAACTCCTTAAAAAAAAACTCAATGACATTTTGCCTGACCGACGGATCAAAGCTAAGACCGACGAGCACAGCGTTCACATTCACTACCAAAATGGCATCGAGGCTCGACAAAGTCAGTATATGAGCCAATCTTTAAAAAAATATAGCCATTATGATCAGCGATTATTAAATTAGCACAAATTATATTAACATCCTTAAATTTATAATTAAACCACATTATCACAATATTGGCTAATTAATCGTATCAAGGATGTACAAAGATCTTATCAGTTCTTTAAGCCTATTCACACCTTGACATTTCAAATGGCATAAAATACTTGTTTTAAAACAGGCATATTTCCGTAATCTTGATAATATAAAAAACATAAACACTGACAATTCTTCGTAGGCGATGAGTCAAGCGAACACGGATTTCTTTGGGCTGTCTGTGTGAGTTGACAGTAATGGACGAACGATTTCCCTGAACTTATTTAAATAAAGATTATCGATTGCATCGTGGCGGAATACCTTCGTTGGTATTCATTGGAGCGGTGATAAGAAGGGATGTGACGAAAGGATCAAAAATAATGAGAAGTAGAAGTCTGTTGCCTAGAATAATCTATACTAATATTAGCCTATTTATCGAGGAAGGCTATAGGCTATATAACATCACGCTACGACCCACAGGGGCGGCACAGTAACGATAAACGCGAGTAAAACCGCGAGCACATCTAGTTACATATATAACCTCAAGCCTGTATGCCAAACATATTTCAACGGCTATTTTTTCAGGTCCCACGTATTAAAAGGCGAACCTTTAAACGTAAATAAGACACAGTTCCAGACACCGCGCTCCGCGCTAGCAACAAAATATATATCGATATATACTAATTATTTTCTGCTGCCTTGAAGGGGCAGCGGAATAGATAATAATATAATTTATGAATGGAATGCTGTGCATGAGGTCTCAGGTTCAATTACAGGATCAGGCTAAGTGTATTGGGAAGAGGCAAGGTTTAGAAATTGTCTATAGCAGCACGGTATACTGGATCGATGCACTGAATCTGTACTTATAAGGTACTTGGCAATAGGATCATCCACTATTATGCAGGACCTTAATCAATAGCTAGCGATGTATATCTAGGTATGCAATACACCCCTGCGTACGACTTAGAGATAAAAACTATTACTATTACTACTTATCATTTACTAGATTCTGCTCGTAGGTTGTGTCAATTTTCTATCCCTCGAGAATACTTATACTGCATGAAAGTCTATGTCCCTGTGTCCTTTTCTGTACCATTTATAATATTAATTAGGATTTTGGATGAGACAAGCAGTAACAATGTAAAGAAATTATATTTAACTAGCTTTTGCGCGCGGCTCCGCCCGCGTGGTACCTACATCAATAAAAAGTAGCCTATGTCCTTCCCCAGGTTTTAAACTATATATGTGCCAAATATAATCTAAATCGGTTGAATGGTTTAGCCGTGTAAAGGTAACAGACAGACAGACAGACAGATAGAGTTACTTTCGAATATATAATATTAGTAAGGATGATAAACGCATTAAAACGTACTGTAAACCGAAACAATCAAATCACATGAAGCCCTGGCGATCAGATAAGCTCGAATGTTTTGTGAGCAGAATGCCTATGATCCCCGACACGATCAGTCACTAATGGGACGCCTAATGATGGCTACCTATATGCGTCGTGATTGATTCGACTTACGCTCTGATTTTCTCTATCTTTATCGGTATACTAGTGACCCGCCCCGGCTACGCACGGGTAGTACAAAACTTTAACAAATTATACACTTAAATCTTCCTCATGAATTACTCTGTCTATTGGTGAAAACCGCATGAAAATCCGTTCAGTAGTTTTTGAGTTTATCGCGAACAGTCAGACAGATAGACGTAGTGATAATTCTGATAATAAACTATAACTAATAGTATACACACTACGTGTACAGTGATACTATTACAGTTGGAAACTTCTGTTTAGTGACTACTAAAGTCTCTCTCTCAGATTATACATAATAGATGTGCCCGCGGTTTCACCCGCGTTTATAGTTACTGCGCTGCGATCGTAGCATGATGTTATATAGCCTTCCTCGATATAGCTATCCAAAACTAAAGTATTTTTCAATTCGAACCAGTAGTTCCTGAGATTAGCGCATTCAACCAAACAAACAAACAAACTCTTCAGCTTTATAATATCAGTATAGATATAGTACGGATTTATATAGATCCGCCCGCTTCTATACAGAGGTAAGGTAATTTTCGAATAGTTTGATAACTACGTTGAGAAATTGATTTCTTGATCAAAAATATTTTCATGTGTAGTAGAGCCTCGCTGATTTCAGCATGAATGGGCCGGCTCGACCGGGGAAGGACTACCCTCTCACAGAATATCGACGTGAAATAGCAGTATTCCTACTGTTGTGTTTCGTTCGGTGAGTGAGAGTGCCGGAGGCCCAATCACCCCCTTTCCCCCATACCTCTCCTTCTCCTTCCCACTTCCTTTCCTAAAGGGTCGGCAACGCGCAAGTGATGCCTCTGGTGTCGCAGGCGTCCATAGGCTACGGTGACCATTTACCATCAGGTGGGCGCCGTGTGCTTGTTTGCCACCTTAATAGAATAAAAAAAAATAAAAAAATGACATCAAATCCATCCCAATCCTCATGCATAGTAATTACATTCAATTTTTTTGGCGTTAATTTTATTTTATTAACTAGATTTTTGACAGTAGTCTCAAGCAAGGTTTACATTACCTTGCATTTTATAAGAAAACTAGATGTGCCCGAGGTTTCACCCGCGTTTATGATTACTGCGCCGCCGCCGTGGGTCGTAGCGTGATGTTATAATAGCCTATTGCCTTCCTTGATAAATAAGCTATCCAATACCAAAATAATTTTTCAATTCGGACCAGTAGTTCCTGAGATTAGCGCGTTCAAACAAACAAACAAACTCTTCAGCTTTATAATATTAGTATAGATAAAACTGTTATTAATGGCTGTTAAAGTAAAACCTCACCACAAAAAACAAAACCATGCCCAGAAACTACAGGTTCAAACTGAACAATATTTATTAATTCAATAAGCACCCCATCGCCAGCAATTTCACATCTGTCGGCACGAGTAATGCGTGTTTGTAACGCGCAATAACATTTGACACTACACTTACACGCTTTCGTTCGCTTTAATGAAGTATGAACCGTACAGCCACTGATTTTGCGCCGCCTCACGGCTTTCTATCCTCACTCTAGATCATTTCATATCGCAACTAGACGTTGACTTGTATTTCTTCGTTTTATCTAAGATGAATCGATTATATAAACGAATTCGCGTTTCATAATTTGCGGAAACAAAAGTGACGTCAATTATAATAAAAACAATTGAAAGTGCAGCTGCATTGAGCTAGATTTTACTTTTAGGCATTGTAATCCACAGTAAAGAATTTTTTCGAAGCAGCGATTTGATATGTCTCCCTGTTTTCGTTTTTTAGTGGTGTATAGCCAGTGTCGATCCTCTCAAGCCACTTGAAGGTCACACTCATCATACTCGGTATAGGAGTGATATTTAATCGCATTTTAAGCATTCATGAGAACTGAGAGCGACTTTATGTGCCCTTTGAAGCATTCACCCCAACGACTAAGAGATTTTTTATAGAAATTCTAGAAAGTACTTTAAATCGACTTTAAAAAAAGCAAATAGTTGCAAAATATAAAGAATGTTTAAGGACTTCGAAATGATAATAAATAAAAAAGCCTTCACCTTGACGATTGACTGACGACAAAAAACCCAGCCGTTCGAATCGGTTGCTCTCATTAATCTCGATCTGAGAAATGGCAGACGATAAACGACGTATCTTCAAATACAACATTATACACCTACATAGCATCGTCAACGTACATCAATCTACATTTTATAAAAAGCGCAAGTGTCGCGATGTTGCCTTAGCGATAAGTCAAAGATTACACAGTGTTGTATCGCCGATATCCATTGCGTGTCTACCTTATAAACGTCACAAGCCTGCAGCATGTAATTATATCTCCGTCGTTTAATATATGTGATAAAGTATACGTTTTACGATGGCATCGGAGCAGTGCGCGGGCGTCGCATACATTGAGGTGATGATGGAGCGTTTGGATGCAACTTGATATGTTTAGTGTGTATTAGAAAAGCTCGCGGTGCTTGTTGATGTTTGTGGTTGGGGGTGTTAAAGTTATTTAGTTGTTAGCTTGTGCTAGGGCTTGTAGTAAATACTAAGGCCGTGCTGTCATCAAACGGATTAGAATTTTTAAACGTTGTCAGAAAGACTATTTTACAGTGGAATTAAAACTTTCAGTACTAATTTAATTGTAGGAAGATGATATTATTTATTAGATTATATTGAGTAAAATACGTTTCAATATGCATAGCAAGTAATATATACGAAACTTATACACCAAATAATTAAAAAATATATTAAATTCAGTTTGAGAACTAATTATTAAGGTAAATATGAACGGTCTTTTTAAATTTTTATTTTATTCTGATACTCTAAAAAACTTCGTACCTTACATATCGTGTAGGTTTTTTTTTTTTTATATCCAGTTTGATCAATTGGATATCTATACGCAATAAAATCGACTCCGTTAAACTTTACATGAATTGTTCGGTATATTCTACAAATATTATAAATATTGCAGATTGTGAGAAATAGCATTATAATAAATGGTTTGTTCAATTGCAATCACACGTAAATCGCTAAAGGATTTATATGAAACTTGGCATACAGATGGAACATGTCTTGGATTAGCACATAAAACACCTTTTCCTAGTAATACGCTCTCGTGGAAATAATGTGGACGCAGTCGCGCGCAGTAACTAGTATATATACATACGTAAATCATTGTCAATAAATATTTGAAGTATATTCTAATTTAAATATTCAAATAACTATAACACAAAAGGTTATTGTTATTCAACTTCCAAGAAATTAGAGTAGAACCCGCATTTATATAACTTATAACTGTGAACTGTTATCAAAGATCATTGGTATGCACACAATGGCTCACACTCGCTTATACCTTAAATCTTCGTCTCTAAAAAGTGTTAGCTGCCCCCTTGCGGGACGCTCCATCTCTTCACACCTAAGAATTCAATTAATCTCGACGCGCACCCGCATCACTGGCCACGAGATTCGTGACTGGTAATTACTTTTCTTACAAAAAGAATACAAATCCATTCTATACTCCCCCGCTTGTTTACGAAAATAAAAAGAACCTCCTAACCGAGTAACGGACCCAGTAACAATGAGCGATGATATGCTACTCTCTAGTCAACTAGTCCTCAAAGAGGGAAACCTTGTTAAACGAATATTATATATCGAAATTATAATAATAATACACAAAACAAAGGCGATAACTAGGGAGGAGTAAATTACCAACAAGATTTACGGTAACCATCCATCATTCGAGAATTAATCTCCTTGTTCCTCCGCATCGCCTAGAGATATTTCAATATAGCTCAAAAGAATCCCATTTATTCGTAGGTACCTGCCGACTTCGCCTCATATTTCTACGGGAATAACAAAGGCTTCGCGGGATCAAGCCATGACCTGTGGGCGCGGCGCGCGGCAACAAGTAGTAAAAAACTATGCGCACGAGAACGCAAATGAAATCGAAATAACGTAACGTCCAGCTCTGGCAAGGTCTTGCGGAATGAGATACGGCCTTTTGATTAACCATTGTCGGGGAGCCGACCCGTGGAGTCGCCCTACGACGCACTACTTTTCATACTATTTTATTTATGTTGCCTCCAATTTATTGCATTGTTTTACAGATAAACCGGAGACATTCTTATAACCACGCAATGCCGGTCGGTGCTCTGAATGATCCAACCGGTTATATTCATTTGCATAACATTATGTATATTACAATCTTTTTATCTCATCTGTTCACATTCCATTGACTTATTAGCCACGGAAAATTAATAGATATTTTATTTTGTGTCTTAATTATAATGCAAATGACATATTAATAGCCAACTTTTAGGCGCGATAATTTTAGGCCTCAGATTTATCGTTCCGAGGTTACGTTTTATGTTGATCAATAAGCTTCGTTATTCGTTTTCAAGGAACTTGTGCTGTTACGTGCCCTTTATTACCTCCTAATGACATTTTTAAGGTGGAGGGTTGGCATAAGTCACGCGCTGGCTCCGAAAAGAAGCAAACCTCCTTCTGTTAGTAATTACATGCAAGACGGCGGCGGACGCGTAGGGTTCACCCCTATACCTACATCACGCGATGCGAAGCTTTCGCAGAATTTCAAGACATTTTAAATCCAGTAGCGACGACGTTTTATTTAAGCTTACTCAAAATCAAATGTTCAAATATTTATCGAAGTTCGACCATCCAGATGTCGAACTTTGCGCAGTATCTTATTTAACTTTAAGATGAAACTTCGAAGACGCTCGATTTGTTTGCCTCGACAGTTTACATGGACCTATAAAATTACACTCTAGTTCAAGCTTTATAACAAGTAGGTACTCGATGCGGGCATAAAATTTATATCACTCGATAAAGGAACTCTTTGTGTGGCGGATTTTATATCCGAAAGTTGATATTAGCCTACTCCGAGGGTTTTAGAGGCGCATAATCCAGCCGTTACAAAAAGTCGACACTCTGGCTATGCGATAAAACGTGCAATAAGAATGGTATAGTGTATAGGTACAGGGAGGCTATAGTCGTAGGTTGCCGGTGTATAGCGCGTGCAGCTAGGGCGAGGGCCGGCGCGGCGGCCGGCGGGCGGGCTGGCTTGTCCTCAACTCGGTAGCCGTGGCCGGTTCTCGGGCTCGCCACACTCGCCACTCTAGTACGGCACGGGCGCAGCCACGCAGCGGACGCGCGCCGCTACGACTTCGGCGCGCGCACACGACACACGAACATAACATTTGTTAATATAAACTTTTCCTACTCGGGTGTGTTTACTGACTGTGTTCTACGTTCCTGTATTACCAAGGATTGAGTGCACTCGGGGTGTCCGTGAAACGGAAGGGGTGAGGGGGAGGTTTTGGCGGGAGTCTGGAGCGAAAGTGGCGTTCGGAGGCGCGAGCGCGCCCTCTTTTACATAATTGTTGATAACTCGAGCTTTCGTAATTGTTGCGTGATAACAGTAAGTACATACTATCTATGTATACTTCGAACAAAGTTTATGTTGTAGTAAATAATGGATTATTTATTTACGTTTCTTCTTATAGTTTATTTGGTTGAATGAAAAACGTATATCAGAATAATCTTTCTGTAAGTAGACATTACTATCGTATGTTTTTTTATGTTTGCTTTGCGCATGTCATATTTATCTGTTGATGTAAACTTATCTTGTGTATATGATAGTTGTAATCCTCTTATCTGTGAATTAAGCGTTGGTTTAAGTTAAAAGTACGTCTCGTCTGTTCTCCGTGACAATATAAACAAAGCTTTAGTACAAATAGCAGCGGGTTATTTGATCATTTTAGTACCTAATTTGAATTTTTGTTGGCCTGTTTGTCTCAAAATATATTTGAATTTGGAATCGTTTGAGCTCATGGACTTTAGTGTGCAGTAAGGTCTGAACGGTATATTTATTCGTCTCGAATTTAACTTAGTACTGTATAGCTACATCCTAATCGTAATTAGGTTTGAACTTTAAGTTTTAGGTAGTAAGGTGCACTTTTAAAGGTACTGCTATATTTTCTTGATCCAATTTATTATTCTATCTCAGTTTTTAATTCCATAAATTAGCAATTTTATGATTTATGACGGCTGTTAAAAAGCTTCTGGAGAATAACGAGATTGGTTGCGCATATTACCTTTAGTTTATGTAAATATCTGACGTTGTATTATTATGATTAAGGGTTTAATGAATATTTACCGAATATTTCATAGTTAAACACAACTTTGGTAATACTGCGTACTAAGTACCTAATCGGTCGTAATTTATTTTATGATATGTAAAATATTAATATTAATTTTGTGTCAACTGCTTCTATAACTGTCTTGTTGATGTCGCGACGTAGGTTTGCGACTGATTGTGAGGATCCAGGTTTGACTTTGGGTCGGGCAAAACGATTTTAGGTTTTCTTGGTAGGCAATTCTTAGCAGTAACACGGATGGTATGTACCTACGTACTTCTTATATTGGAATAGGTTTATCCCTTATTACATATATACATATATTCACGCCTGTTTCCCAGAGGGGTGGCAGAGACTACGGATTTCCAATTGCTACGATCCTGACACACTTCTCTTCCCTTATTACGTGGGAAGTATAATAATAATATTATTATGTTGTCCTTTACAAGATATAGGTACCTACTTCCCATGACTCATTATATTATAACCAGCACTTAAGTTTTTTGGTAGCTATTCTCCGTACTCGGCACTATTCTCGGTAGATGGCAACAGGGTCGCCTTCTATTACAAATTATTTTATTATAAAAGAGGGTAGTTAGATGCCATAAATATATACTGTATTATTTCAAAGAGGTAGTGTTGTGGTATTATGTAGCTATCTATAACTAAGTGTTTGCTACACAGCCTCGGTCCCGCAATGATAGTGTACCTTTGCGACTGTTGTGCATGAAGCCTTGGATTCGATTCTCGGATCGGACAAAGTGTTATTAGGATATTTTTTAAAGAAATTCTTAGTAACAATACTCACTCTAGGACTGTAGCTGGTGAAGACCAATAGGCTCGCCCCAATTACGTGGGAATTTAAACCGTGGCTAGCGGTTAGGGGTGAATTATATTTCAGGCTACTCCTTCTCGGATATAGGCTTGAAATTATGTATGTTTTTCAGTATACTATATCATTAAAAAAGAGGTTTATATATACATACATATTATATAAATACCTATGAGTGCAAAAGCGGTACTTGTTCTTTAACCCAAAAATGACATGTCATGAGGTTGATTCCCGGATGTAACAAAAATATTCATATCCACTGAAATAGTTGTATTGAATCTAAATATACTTCCCTATGTATAATTTCAATATTTATTATGTTAATATATGCTGATTGCTTTATTACATGATTCATAAAAATACTATTACACATTAAGGCTGACAAGTATATTTATTATAACATTATGAATAATAATAATATCAGCCCTGTATTAAACTGTCCCACTGCTGGGCACGGGCCTCTTCTCATTGTGAGAAGGGTTAGGCCATAGTCCACCACGCTGGCCTAGTGCAGGTTGGCAGACTTCACATATCATTATGGAGAACTCTCAGACATGCAGGTTTCCTCACGATGTTTTCCTTCACCGTTAAAGCAAGCGATAATTAATTATTTAATACGCACATAACTTCGAAAAGTATGAATATAACAATAATATTATGTCGGTATCGGCATAATATTATGCTCATAGTTTTTATATTACTAATAAATGATTTTCCTTTTGTTAATAAATTGTTTATTAAATATAATAAAATTAAAAATTTTGAATAAATGAAATAGTAATGTTAGGCCTCTTTATAAACTGCTGCACTGGTAGGCACGTGCCTTCTCAATATGAGTTTACAAGCCATAAATATAAAAACACCTTTCCATTATACGCTGTATAAGAAATGCTGCCACAAAACAACACATCACATTAATACCATTTAAACAAACACAACTGAACCAATAACAGAACACATTAAATGTATTACAAAGTGTAAATGTAAAGTAAATGTGCATTACACAAAAGCACGCAAGCCACGATCCACGCAATTCCCCGTCGGGGATGCGCGAGGTCCCGCAAAACCAATCACGTTTGATGGCCAGATCGTGGACCACTCCTGCGCAATTGAAACGCGCTATTATCGGCCACTTATCACCGCTGACGGACCAACTAATCGTGAATACTTGGCAAGGCCTACAATGTGTTGAAATGTATTTGCATTAGAATCGATGAGTACTCAGAATAGTCATGATCACGCGAGGAAAAGTTTTTAGTATAAGACATGCACAAAGCCTAGCACCTGATACATTAGTTTTCTTTTTTGTGCTGTTGCCAGCTACTGTTCGAGGTTGTAGGCCTCCCAAAGGTTAAACAGTAGATATCAGCCTGATATTTGAAAATAATAGGCATTTTACACATTGTAACTATATTCTAGAATATTAGTCTATAAGCTTTCCAATAAAAATTAAATTAAATTAAATTAATTTATCGAACACATAATAAACAGTGGCGTGTATTAAATATCGGAAATGGCAAAAATTTTTTTTAGTTGAGTGTATTCTGTCTCATTTCTTTTTTCTCTGTTTTCTCTGTTCTCTCTCAAAGTACTTTTTCCTAGATGAAAGGTACCCTATGTCCTTTTATGTGCTCCTGACAATATTTATGCGAAATTTTATGAGGATTGGTCAAGTAGTTAAGGCGTGAAAGCGTTACAAACATACATTCGAATTTATAATATTAGTTAGAAATTAGGATTTCCCTTAAAATTTGAATTGATCTGCATGCCGCGCAGAAACTTACCAAGTTGAACTAAATATACTAGTACTACATTGAACATATTATTAGATATTCCATTTCGTGCATTCTATTGAGACACATGGGCTTGTGTGAAGTACTACCACAGGTTGAGATACCATCTCGAAGCTTATATAGAAAGATAACAGAATCAAACACGACAATATATATTTTTAAGTTTTTGGCTGATAATACAATTACGTAGGTTTAAATAGATATACGAATACGATAACATATACAAATGATAAATAGACGAGTAAGACATCTCTTTCTAAAATTCATCAATAGAAATTAATCTCCCTTTCATCTTGAGTACGCGTTACTATACTTAAAACATCAATCTATATCTCTTATATGCACAAACGAATATTTCGTATACACACACACGCACACACATGCATACACACACGCGCACACACACACACACACACACACACACACACACACACGCACCCTCACACACACGCACCCTCACACACGCGCATATACATAAACACGCAGAACACACAATATCATACAAATAAAGTAAGCACTGCAAGCCAATTCTGCTTGTCAGATTGCAATCCAATGATCCGTACTAAGTCATTATAACACATCAATGCGCAATCGTCTATAAAAATGTGTGTAAGTCTTCAGCCAATCTCTCAATTATTAATCCATCATCTTTAATTACCGGTCCATTGGTAATGATAACTAGTAATATGAAATACCATCCTTTATATGTACACAGTCAAACATGGAGCGAGCGATAAACCTTTTATATAGAAGAATCGTTGTAGACTACGCGAGTAATTCTAAGCAGCTTGGATTAGCGAAAACAATTATTTTTGCTTTTGTAATAGAATGATATTATATAATTCTAATGTGGGCACTCTAATGAATTCGTAATAGTCAAATAAAATGCTTCATGGCAAAATGTAGATATATATTAACTGGGCCATGTTACATAATTTATAATACATATTAACAGTATGACCTAACTAAGTGGTTGCGGGGAGATGACTGCCGCGCGATTATGAAAGTTTATGGAGTTCTTTGTATGTTTTTTACTCAATTACGCGTAAACTGTTAAACGGATTTGAATAGAGCTTTGCGCATAGGTAGACCATCTATTGGAATAACGCGTAGAATCATAAAGTGAGATGATTTTCGTCGTACTAGATAAAAATAGGAAGTCGCAGGAACTTGTAGTATAATTACATAACGGTATTACACATTAATAGTAACAATATCTGTTACATAATATGTTTGGAATATATTATTATTCTGATTCACTATACCGAAAGGCCATAAAACTACAGGTAAAAATAACCCTGCAGGCGTGTCACATACCAAACTTAATACATGAACATTTGTCAACTGGTCGGTCACTAAAAACTCGTTTCAAGGGTTACAGCTAAAGTGTGCAAAAAAAACACGACCATAATTACGATACATATTACGTGTGAGAATAAAATCGAAAGTCGTAAAAGGAACGTATAAAAATGATTTAGTTGACAATTAAAGTCAATAAGGCGATAGGGATGCGCGAGGCGATCTTATGAGGGCAATCATGCCGATTCGAGATCGTGGTCGGCACCAGCGCTATCTATACTCTTTATCTTTGTTAACTTCTCACTAGAGATGTGACTTAGATCGTACAGAAATATATATACCCAGGACAGGGATATATCCATATATCCCTGAAAAGGTTTATTATCAACCAAATTTCACGAATTTAGCTTTGGGTACCACATTACATTTTCAATTATTGTGCTGCTACTGGCATAACTTCTCCAATTTCGTTTACAACACATCTGCATTTCTACTTTAAAAACTTACAATGAGGTGTATAATACCTATAATGTTGTAGTTTTTTTGTATTTTGCCCTTTTTCTTTAATTTATATTTTGGCCAGATATATCCTGGATTTAAAATTCAGTCGGATTCACTTTAAACAACCCAGTGACTAAAATCTATCAATAAACAGTCGTTGTTACACTTACTCTTGCTCTGCTGGACCAATAAGATACTCAAATAATTATATATACAAATAAATCAAATATATTTTTAATAAACTTCAATGCAGATGAGATAAACAATTTCAAAACGTACTTGTGTTTTGCATAATGCGAATGCGTGCTGTAACCAAAATAATCGCCTATCTTATTTAGTATACGATAAATCAGATAGTCGATTGTCAAGGACAGCTAAATCGACTAGTTAGTCCCATCTCTAGTTATCACAATGGCGGGGCTCTCGTTAGGGGCGACACAGACTGCGACTTTAATGGCGCGTCGTGCTGCCAATGCTGCCTTAAGGCTCTTTCACGACCGGCAGGCGTTAGCACGCATTAGTTTAAATGTGTTTTCTTTTATGGCATAACTAAAGTTTGAGGGCGTAGTCATTGTAAGAATTGTTGCACGTTTTATTGCAGTTTATGAGTATGGTTAAAAGCATCGAGAAATTCAATTGTAGACTTTGTATTTTGCATACACATTCAAGTAAGAAAGAGGAATGCTTCATGCAAAATTATTTAAATGGAATTCGTACTTGTCAATTACTTTCAGGCTTTTTCACTTACATGGCGATTGAAGATGGTGACAAAGTACCTTCGTAAGAGATTTATGATTCGACAGAAATGGTTGAGATTATTCAACTTTTTAGCAAATAATGCGCCCATCGTTCCGCGCATCCAACGCCTTACACACTACGGGAATTCGAATCGACCATGATGCCCTTAAACGTATAATACAGCTGCAACATTGTGCAGACAATATCACGAGATGTTCACTGCCAATAAACTTTGTTTATAACCCTTTTTACTTATCACATAAAATCTAATCAAGGCAACGCGGCGGGAAGTTTTGACATAAATGAAAATTACAATGATGGTACACGCGCGTGCGTATCGCGTTGATGTCTTTTCTTTGAAAACTTTAGCGGCGCATGCGCACCTTTATTATTACTTAAGCAAATATCATAATAAAATGAAACTACTTTTTTATAGGGTTCTTATCCGTTATGGAGGATGTTTAACAGTATACAAAGTATCAAGATTAGTAAAGAATTTCAGTTCTAAAAATAAGTAGTGAAATTATTGCTTTAGCTTCACTGTGTCTTTTACGCAACGGTATTTTAATTTTCAGAGGAGTATTTTATTTGTATTTTTAAGAAGAAATAATAACTTGTAGTTACTGTATTTGAAACAATTTATAAAGCCTTTTTGGTATAGCAGCACCCACACTAACATTCTTGTATTACAAATATGCAGAAGTCGTTTTCTAAATAATGTCATTACATATATTTGACATGTTACATCTGTATACACACATAAAGACGCAATATTCACAACAAATAGCGTTAAGCCACAAAACACCAGCAGCGTGTAGGTGCAAAACTGCCGCACTTTTCCATTCAACTTTGATTTTGACACAAAACGTGAACTTTATTTGACATGGTTACGTATCAGTCACTATACCGGTTTCTCTTAAAACCCATCCATATAAGCGGACTGCAACTTAAAGCTTATTGTACCTTAATTTATTTTAAGAGAATTGTGAGTGCCACCACCGAAGCTCTGCCTACACGGCATATAAACAAAGCAGATATCGTCCCATTACTGACGAGTTATAGACCATTTAAATGGTCAATTATTGTGAGCTAGCTATTTACTTAATTATCAGTGTAATAAATTTCAATTGCTTAAAGTCAATAATCATAGGTAATGATGTAGCTAATTTTGGTTAAATGGAAAGATGTAGCAGCCGCTGTAATGAGTAGTTAGATATTACAAGTGGTTGTATGCAAATAATTGCTTCCACGCTAGAAAATAACATGCCATACTGGCACCTTCGTTCAATAATTTTGATATCCGTGATAGTTCCTTTTTATCAAGTTTTAGAATACCCGACATAATTAAAAATCTATTGTGTTTGGCCACCGCTGTGCCACTGCGCTCAATAGGTTTACAGCTGGGTGCAGCAGCTAAATATTTTATTTTACATACATCCAAACGCTAATCGTCGAATTTAAGTTGTTTTACGCCAATACAACGCAGTGAAAGCTAAACAAGAGAGTCACTACGAGCAGTAACTACAATTTCGACGCAGTCTAAACATTGAGATCGCCTACAAAGACTGGTGGAAAAGCGATATAGATGCAAATTCGCCGATTATTAATGTTAAAATAAGATCTGGGTATGCCAACAAAACATGCAAGGCCCTGTAATAAAACGTATGTTAATTGTGAATTAATTTCAGGGATTTGCCAATAATATCTTCTCTTTCAGTCAAGAATAATGCTTTTAGCATTTTGCTTGGCTTTAAAAGATATAAAACTTATAAAATAATTTACATATTCCTTACAATGTTGTGTATGTATTGTTATGTAGAGATAGGTAAGCGACATTATTGCAATCGTGGGCCGTCTCTGGAAGTGAATAACAAAATCAAAGAAAGACCTGGATATAGTCAGGCTGTAAAAGACAATGATTATATAAGTAGTTTGAAGCTGTTAGCACGTAATTGCGATGCACTGATAAAGTAAAAAAACACTATTTTCAAATTAAACATATTAGTTAAATAAAGCATACTATGTACAAAAGGCGTATAGATTATACAACACTTCATTTACTGTTATGCTTATTATATCACAAATCATACAGTAAGTTTTTCTCATAACTGTATTTAAAAAGATAAGACAGTTCAACAACAATAGCGTAGTTTAATTAACAGATAAATGAAATACAGTCGTAATATAAAGCTGTAGCAATTAGTTATTAAAGTAGTTTATGCCGTATTCAATGTATTCAGACAATTATTACTCTTTGTTATATCGCTACTATAACAGAAAATAAATGTTTGCAGTCATATCAAGTAAACATTTATCACATTATTTTCTTTGTGAAAAAGTAATTCGGACACTTGGACAAATTCTTGTGTCGCGGGCGATTCAAACAATAGACACAAAGAACAAAAAGACTCGAATAACTATTAGTGGATCACACAAAATTTAGGCCGGGTATCGAACCCACTTCACTCGGCGCACTGACACTGATGAGGGGACCACTTAAAACTCTACGCTATCCTGTTTATAATTCACCGTGAAGTTTATAACTTTTAAACATGCATAATATGTTTTATGTACATAATATGTATTCTTCAAGTAGGTTGGCGTTGTTCACGATCATTTTTACACATGAAATATTATATATGACCTATTTGGTTTGATTCATAATCATTAAGTCTGCTGTCCCTTATATAGACCAAGTAAAAGTCAAAGATTTATGTTATGTTATTTATATGTTCCAGTAATGTAAAAGGTGTTTTAATGGCCCATGGAGGTCTTGATTATATAAGAATATGTTGTTATATATCTACTAAATCATCAATCCAACATGTTTGCAGCCTATCGTGAGGCAATATGTTATTGTTTTACGAAATTCTGAGTGGCAGCACGGAAACTGGAATCTTGTATAGTAAACGAAAATAATATCCCCCAGACCGAATTTCGGTCACGGCGGCCTATCTTAACGGAGACTGGCCATCTGCACAGGAGAAATTATAGTGCTCAAGTATGTGCGCAAACACAAGTGCACTCTCTGTTCCCAAACTCTCATGATCCAATGGGTCGGATAATCCATCACGACCAGAGAGAGATAAGGCGCAGGACCAACAGCTTTACATGCTTTTTGAGGCACGGGGGTGTCTATCACCGCCAAATTCCTAACTTCGGGCTCGTATTGAGATTTGTTAACAGAAAAACTCAATAACTTTTTGTTGGCCCGACCCGAGATTCGAAACCGAAACCTCATGCACAGCAATCGTAATTACTACCACTGCGCCACGGAGGCAGTTAAAGACGCAAATAGGCTCGACCGTACCTAGGTGTAAAGACATAGTTGGCGAAACGTGGCTGTAATACTTCTGTCTATTTCTACGGAAATATAAAGGCGTGATTCTAACAGATGATCTTTCTATTATACACTAAATTGACGAAATTTTTATTGCACTGTTTATAACACAATAATCATGTTATTAAAGGTAGTAATGCCTGGGCTTAAAACAAAACCATATCCGTCCTAAACGTAAATGATCTGCTAAGAGAAATTGAACTTTAGATCATGACTAAAGAGTTTATTTTTGTTTAAAAGATAATTTCCGCACTACAAATAATTCTTGCATTACGAGAATTTTACAACATTTAAACAACGGACACAGTGTGCATCCAAAGTTAGAATAACCATTTGTGGATCACAATTATTTTTATCCCGTGTGAGATTCGACCAAAGTCGTATTAATAAGTGAAACATTGACGGTCATAAGTGTTACTTTGTTGCCCCTATGAATAAACATATTTTTGATTTTGTTTCACGCACACTTAGTGACATATTAACAGCAGTGGCGAGGTGAGGCTTGTGACTTAGTCCAGTCATAAACTAGGGTCAGCGAGGCCTTCAATTCAGTAATTACCATAATGATTCACGGTAGTACCTGTCAATCTATTTTAATGCTTATATTATACAGCAAGCTGTATAATAATAACAATAATATTAGCCCTGTACTTTACTGTCCCACTGCTAGGCACGGGCCTCTTCTCACATTGAGAAGGGTTACGTCATAGTCCTCCACGCAGGCCTAGTGCGGGTTGGCAGACTTCACATATCTTCGAAAACATTATGGAGAACTCTCAGACATGCAGGTTTCCTCACGATGTTTTCTTTCACCGTTAAAGCAAGTCATAATTAACTATTTAATACGCATATAACTTCGAAAAGTCACAGATGCGCGCCTAGGGTTGGAACTCGAGACCTCTGCGTGGCAGCCCAACGGTTTCCCACTAGGCTCAGCTGTAATAAAATAAAGTCTTTAACAGCAGAAAACGAAATATCACCGAAATTAAATTTCACAACAAAATAAAGTTAATAACTATAATATATACGCCTATATATCCTAGAAACAGTACGCGGTGATGTATTACATAGACATTTTCCTAGCTATGTTTTTACGTCCAAATTAATAGGTAGCAATCCTGCCTACCTGATCTCTCTCAGGTCGTGTCAGATTGCCGTCCCATCGGATCATTAGAATTAGGGAAAAGAGAGTGCACTTGTGTGTGCGCACTCACTTGTGCACTATAATATCTACTGCGCAGATGGCCATTCTCCGTTAACATTGGCCGCAGTGACCGAAATTAGTTCTATAGGACATTAATACAACCGAGCACATTCCCAGACTTCGACCTACTGTTAAGAATGCTCTAACAGAAAAATCCAATAACACTTCACTCGACCTGGTCATGAAAACAGGGATCTGAAAGTCGCACACAAGCATAAGCGCAAATTTATGCTACAAGATTGACGAAGCAGTCAAAAAAATAATATAAGAATTGCACTGCATTAAAATCTTTTTATAATTTTTGCGTGATAACCGAATAGACAGACAGACAAATACTTGACACCAATGTTTTGTATTTGTAGACTTCTCTAAATAGTTGATCTCAATCACTCCTTCAAAAGACTCAACCTCATAACAGTTCTACAGTATAGATTTTAAAGATCTTTAATGTCTAGATTTAGTTATTTCTTTTTATGTTTTGTATGTTTGCCCGTACACAATTGTCCATATCTTACATCTTTCTATCTATTCGTCAAAACCTCGTGACCACGATCCTCAATAATGAGGGAACGACCGAAGCGAAATATCTCAATCTTCTTCAGGAACTTTATTAAAGAATACTTCAATAAATTATTGTGTTTATTTACAATCTCATATCACGACTGTAAGTTCCCAAAGAATTCTGCAGAGAACTTCCGTGGCCGTTAACAATCCAAGTAATTGAGTGCAAGCTTAGAATATTTTGAGAGCTGGACTTAAGACTTTTTTATGCTAGGCATATGTAATAAAAATACTTTAAGCGTAATCAATTATATTTTAATAGAAGGCAATACTTGAGCTTTTTAAAATATTAACAGTATGTAATGCAATTTTTTTTCTAAATATGATTTTACAATTTAGATTTCGAATTACTAGAAGCCTTGTCAACCGAAGCTATGCTTGTTTAAGTACCTATGGGTTCACGTCGATAATGCAATAGATAGTGAATCTATGATCGCTAGATCGCGAGTCGAATGACATATCCATAAGATTGAAAATTTAATACTATAAAGGATAAGCTTACATTATTTACGTAATGTAAATAATGTAAGCTTATCCTTTATAGTATTAAAACTTTGACTACAAAGAAAATAGTCTCAACGTTGATTATCTAACAAAAATTCTTACCTCAATAACTATTGTTAGTAATATTCGGTTTCAATAGTTTTACACAAGCAAACAAAATACGCTATATTTGCCCTACACATTGCCCCAAAACATATTAAAAACACACAATAATGTAACAAAAATAACACAGGTAATACCCCACGGCGCGCCATCGTCCTACATTTTCTTGCTCTCAGGAAGTACGTGATTTGACGTAATAAAATAAGTTGATTATGGTCAGTTTTACTATGTTTTTTGGCGACCGACCGACGGCTTATCGTAAAGCAAGATGTAGGTCGACATTACTTGTTCTCTATTATTCATTCTCAATTGTTCTGACGGAAAATCGTTAGTGCCGGTGACTCATTAAAGAAATTCGACCGACTCAGACTAGATCCGGCTGATAACGTGTGGCAAGTTCTTAAATCGATTAAGGCATTCTGATTTGAATAATATAGGTATTTTGTCTGATTTGTATCGTGTAGTATCTGTTCGGTATTTGTGGCGGCGGCGCCTGAGTGAACCGCAACTATGATGTCAATGTAAATTTGATTACAATGTCATAGTTGTAGTAGAAAATAACCATGTTTGCATTTAACTTTTGTAGTTTGTATGCGCATTGCATTTGAATGCAGCAATTTGTGTTTAGCAAATGACTTTATGTGTAGTGTGAGGCTATGCATATTCTACCGATAATTTGTTTGTTTGTGAAATGTTACAAAATGTTTATTTTGTTACTTTGATTAGTACTAAATTAGAATTAGTGTTTGCAATACCCGTTTCTAAAAGGGTAATCGACTTCATGTCAAAACCAAACTCATGTCAAGTAATTTGATTGGCTGTTGCTAATTCAGTCAGCCAATCACAGCAGTTGACATGCGTTTAACGACCTGTTAGATTAAACTTATAAATTAAGGAATTCATATATAACATAATTCATAATAAGTGGAGCAATTGAGTACCTTTTGATCATATTAGTAACTTATTTTAAATAATGTTACTATCGCTTAATCACGAAAATACTAAGCGACTAGGACGCATGCATTATGCAAATGCAAGTGCAGACATTGATGCATGCGAATGACTTGAATAAAATAAGTTTGTGACCTACAATACGACATAATACATACTTACTTAAACTTTCACGTTGCAACATTGTAAATACAACACCTGAATATTTCATTGTATTCATAAATAAATAAACGCATAATCGCCTTTAGTACCAGCTTATTCAATAACATAGTTCGAACAAAGTATTCGTAATAGAACATAAGTTGATGATGTTATATCAATTTCATAAGGAACGGAAGTGCATTCAAGGTATTGATATTTGATACGAGTAATACTCCTTCACAAACGCATTCAACTGCAATGACATACGTGACAAGACATGTCATAAAACTATTCAGTTTTAAATATATTGAACTCATCTCGTACGTGTTCGTACATGTCTATTGTGGATTTTATGATATTAGTATGAGTATGAATGAAACTATATTTATCTCATAACAGTCAATTATTTAATTAATATTATACTAGGCAACGGGTCTTACTCACAATTAAATACCTATTGATTGCACGCGACGTTTATTTATTTATTTATTCATTTGATCTTACAAGCTAACAGATGTTAACGCTTACAAGATAACTTTTTCAAGAAATTAAATTATAACTAAACATGCTCGTCACATAAATATATTTATAAAATAGCAAAATGTCATAGATTACAAATAATAATAACAATAAATTACAATAATGAATTAAAATATAATAAAATAAAATGTTAGTCCTATAAATTGTAATATTTCATTTAAAATTAATCGAAATTTATTATAGAAATGTTCTAATCCATCGGCAAATAGGTCCAGTTCGTAGTGCTGCACAAGTATGTCTCCAAATATTTAAACCGACTTGCATCGATCGTGGTCACGAGGTGACTGGTGTGAGCTCAGCGGCGCCGGCATCTTCGTGAAATGCGGGGCTTTGGCGACTACCCTATTTATCTGAGCCGAAAGACGTTTAATGCTGGACATAGGCCTCCCCCAAAGTTTTCCACACAGACTGGTCTTATGTCGTACCCTTTCTGCGTCTTCCGGTGCGTGGCCGCCACTCTAGCACCTTTCTGCCCTAACGGCCATCGATTCTGCGCGCTATGTGCCCTGCCCACTACTTCTTCAGCCTGGCTATCCGGAGAACTATGTCGGCAATATTAGTTTTCCTGCGGATCTCCTCATACCTACCTCATAGCGACTACCATCACTTGGTCATTATTATTTATATATATATATATATATATATATATATATATATATTTGTCGGTATTTCGGCACACAACACTAATGACGTGTACATCATCTTTAACTTATTTACATAATTTGAAATGTTGTAGGTGGGAGCTTTGACTGCACGGGTGGTACGTTAGTTTTAGTGGCCATTTCACTTACCTAATGACCTTACGCCACGCTGAGCAGTGCGAGTTAGGTCTCCGCACGCGGCAAAGTATTGTGTAATCTGCAAATAGTTAAACCAAGAGCGGATGTTTTTAGTATCCGTTGTTTCAGTTTTTGTCTATACAAAAACTAAAACAACGGATACTAAAAACATCCGCATCCATCAGATAAAATATGTCACTCCGGAGAGTGACATATTTTAAATAATCTTATTATTATTATCTTAGTTTTAAATTATCTTATTCTTATTAATAAATTATAGGCAAAAGTGCGTTTGTTAGAGTGTTAGTCGTTCACGCAATGACTATTCATTGCGACACCATCATTAGATGCATATAGCGGGCGTTGTCTAAAAAAACCATCTGACTGCATCTTATGGGACGGATCCCATAAACTATTTCTATGCCAAAATTACACCGTTATTGCGTGAACGACTAACACTCTAACAAACGCACTGTTGCCTATAATTTATTAATAAGAATAAGATAATTTAAAACTAAGATAATAATAATAAGATTATTTAAAATATGTCACTCTCCAGAGTGACATATTTTATCTCACAACAGAGTACCTGCAAGATAGATCCTTAGAACTAATAAAGCGGAATCGCAGGTAAAAGCTAGCACGATAATAAACCTATTGTCTAACAATAATATGCCTTTACAATAACAGTAACTACACAAGTAACACAGTTTCAGTTTTACACTTCAGTACCAAATTCTATACCCATGCGACATGTGTCCATCAAACATCGAACAAAGCGGGACCGTCCTTGAGGGACACAATTCTTCATACAAATGAATACGGCCGTACACCTAGCCACATGTATTGATACATTTTACCTAAGTATAGTGAACCATTGACCCCACAGCCGATCGATAGCAATAAATACGTCGTTTGACTTGGTCAGCGAACGAAACTACTGGTTTTAATTATAAGTGGAAATAGGTTAGGTACTATTAAGGAAATTTAATACTGTGATGTACGATTTTGTATGTATTGCAATTATTTCAAGTGTGTATTTCGGTATCTTTGGATAGAAATGTAAAGATATTTTGTTTGAATTGTCTGCTTCTAGGAGAATTTACACAGTTGCGCGAGTAATGTAACTGGGGAAAATGTTTGAACAATGCATAGGTGCCTATTCTATTCAAGTGCAAAAATATTCATCGTCTTCATGTAAAACACATGAAATAATATATGTGTTAGTTAGGTTAGTAGCAATACTTTTTTTTGGATGAAAGGTACCCAATAGGTAGGTACTTTTCTGTTCTCCTGACAATGTGTATAAAAAATTTCATGATGATTGGTCTAGTAGTTGAGACGTGAAAACGTAACAAACAAACAAGCAAATAAACAAGCAAACAAATTCTCATTGGCATTTATAATATTAGTTAAGATAAATATTTTAAAATTAATAAGACTTTCTGCACTAGTAATATTTCTTATATAGCGTGGCGTTTATAACGAGAAAACTAACTATTTATCATATAAATTGATGTCGTGTGTGGGACTCGAGGGATCGATCATGTGACCACTTCAACCACAGGACCATCCGTACAATCAATATTCAATTAATCAAAAACTACAACATTTCCTTAGCTTTATATAAAAGCTTATTGTAATCAGTCAACAAAAAAATAATGCCGAGATTTTGTTCCACAATAGCGCCTTCACAAATCAATGGCCTGTAAAACGATAAACAGCCAAATATTTTCAGACCAATTCGTTGCCATGAAAACATAAAAGTCAAAACCAAGGTACCTTGTACAAATAATTGGCTTACGTAACAAGAGACATAATAAAAGCCTCAAACACCAAATTACTACACAATAGAATTCTCACAGACCAAGGTGTGACAGATTAACCCTCCAAAAACGGCGAAACAATTTTAATAATAATATCGTCGCGGGTATTCAAGGCTGGGTTACAAGTGTTACGATCACAATTTAGACTTTATTGGTCGCGTTTGATAGCATCGGAATGATTTTGTAACCTTCGCGTCGCTGAGTGGCTGTTATCACGCGACGCAGTTCGGGTGAAAATTGCTAGCTTCTCCTGGTTTCTACAGTCTGTTGGGACGATTATCAAGGTAAAGATCATAGTAAGTTGGGACCGCTATTCAAAGAAATAGATCCGGACTCTAACGTTCTGAATGCATAGTCCCAAACCTATATCATCCCCGAAGAGTAGGACGATATACATAGTTGACCAAATAAGAGGGTGTAATTAATATGTAGATGGAAGTCACCCTCAATTTGCCAGCTATGTTTTTAAATCTTAAATAGAAGTGGACAAGCCTATACAAAGATACAGATTCCATGTTACTACTAAGAATTTACTAAAACAAAATAACACCAATCAACTCGATAATCAAACCCAAGATATTCTCGATATTCAAAACCACCATTGAGACTTTCTGACTGATCGATGCATAAAACTTTTAGAGACTTTAGAGTCTTCAACACTTCCTTTCTTTGACGAACTCGCCTGTGCACACATTCGTACTCAAATATATTTCTGTTAAGTACTTTCAAGTGTTTTTTAGTTCTGTTTTCTTTGTCATTCGAGGGCTTGGAGGTTTCGTTCAAAGTATTTGTTTAAAGGTTGATTATCGCTTGGACGCAAGGAGTAAATAGTAAAGGGATGTGTGCCTGACAAAACACTTGACGTCTTTTTTATGTGTTCTAATGACTGTTATAGAGTAAACATATCAATGAAATTGAGGGTAGGTTACGCGCCAACGGCTACGTTATTGTTGCTGTTAATTTACTTTTTCCAGTATCAGTAACTTTAATTAGATATTTATTGATTTTTAAAAATCGTTCGAGCGATTTCGATAAAAATTAAATGGGACCACCTGGAAAGTATACCCTTTAAAACAAAAAAAGAATTTTCCAAATCTGTTCAGGCGTATTCGAGTAATCGGTGAATATACATTAAAAAAATATTCCGACGAATTGAGAACCTCCTCCTTTTTTGAAGTCGGTTAAAAATGATCTCCGCAATAATCTGCTGTAACATCTTTTTTTTCTTTATTGTGTAATGATAAATGTTCTAGGAATAATTCCTATGTCACGAGCGACTTTACAAACATTCAAATAACGAATACAGAGAAAGAACACTTATGGCCACTTCTACAACTAACAAGTAAAAGTTATCCGAAAAATAAATCGCATGCTGTCTCACTCATGTTAGGTTAAAGAAGAGAGATGGCGAGACTTTTATCTTATAGATAAATGCTATCTGGAGGTGGTAGTACAAGCCCTTGGAGTCAAAACAACTATTTGCGGATCACAGTTTTCCGGGTGTGGATGAAACCCACTACACTTGGCACGGTATCACTACCTACTACACCATCATCATTGTCACAGTTAAAGTTCAAAAACAATACTTTGATATTCACACAACGTGTAGGTTAAAACTGTAACTATAAATCCAACCGGCTAGCCAGTTGCACTCACTGATCGGTAAACGATTAGCAAAGTTAAGCAACGTTGGGTGCGGTCAGTCTATAGATCGGTGACCGCTTAGCGGTATTTCATCTGAGCGTCTCCGTGCTTCGGAGAGCACGTAAAACGTCTGTCCCGGTTGTTGTCAAATTGACAGCAGTCGTTAAGCCATGTCAGAGGCCTAGGAGCGGCTTGAACAACTCTTGACAACAGGTTGGCCACTAACCACACGAAAAGAAGAAGAAGATCGGTTAAAATGGAGCTATTTACGTTATTGTTATATGTGGCATCATTTTGACAATTGTCAAAATGATAAAACCCGTAATTGACAGCTCGGATGTCATTGGTTATCTTGATCCTGATCGTGATGTTAGGCAATATACATTTTCAATAGGCGATTAAAATAATTGTAATTATGCATTTAAACAGAAGAACAAACCGTAAAAATCCTTTTAATTAATTTAATATACTCATTTAGCGCGTAATTAAACCACCACAACCAGCGCGCGTGTTATTTGTATTCAATTTGTAATCGCACAGTTTGTAATTGGACATGTATTCAATTTATCTTCAGCCCACTATTGTACAGCTGAGATGATAGTCACTAAGCTCTTTTATAAACAGGTTTAGTGAGCATGCAAAATCACGTCTGTTGATCGTAATAGACTTTTATTTTAGTGCGTTACAGTAACGAAGAATTCGTAACTCTAACGCACTGACGCCTGCTTTCAGTACAGGTAGATAAATCTAATATACCTTCGAAATATATACCACCAGATTTTTTTTGGATGGCTAAGAAGCTCTATACCGAACAAGTTAGCCTTTTTGATAATAATAAATATAATATAATAAAAATGCTACAATGCTTCGACCGTAGTTGAACTAACTGTGACGTCTACCAGCACAGATAGTGTTGGTATTGCTGATAACACTATATTTGACTCCACCGTTAAAGCTAGTACAATTTATGTCACGTGCTCAACTTCGCAAGATCATCACTAATTCCCAGTCGAACGGTATCTCAGCCACTTAACTTCTAGCTGTCAATCTCCAGGTATCACTCTCATTAACAAGGTATATGCCAATAATTTCAACAACCATCGATTCGGCATCAGCCGATTGTCAGCCCTGATTATATCGTTATATTACCGACATTAATCTCATGAGATAAATGACGTAACCTGTCAATAACTGTTTAATAATCACGAATTATGAATCGTTAAAATCACGACCGATAGCGTTTGTTATGTTAGCCTAGAAATCACGATTGAAAGTGTGCTGGTGCCTTTCTCGTTGCCGACCGTTTTCAGGGGTCGATCGTTATCAAATTAAGCACGTATACGTAATAGTGTTAAGGAAAATGGTTTTATTAACTTTTATGATATAGTTAGGTTCCTTAAGAACTATATTTAAGTAACAATAAATAGCAGCGATAGCCTAGTGGGAAACCGTTGGACTGCCACGCAAAAGTCTCGAGTTCGAACCCAAGGCGCGCATCTCTGACTTTTCGAAGTTATATGCGTATTAAATAGTTAATTATCGCTTGCTTTAACGGTGAAGGAAAACATCGTGAGGAAACCTGCATATCTGAGATTCTCCATAATGTTTTTGAAGATATGTGAAGTTTGCCAACCCGCACTAGGCCAGCGTGGTGGACTATGGCATAATTCTTCTCACACTGAGAAGAGGCCCGTGCCCAGCAGTGGGACAGTTTAATACAGGGCTGTTATCATCAAAATCCTCTCATAGAATTATCAGTATAATATTTATTTATTTATGTGCAATGATTAGCTGTAAAAACAATTTCTCGGTATTTTGCATGAAGGCACAGGGTGAGTAGAAACGATGGGTTCCCCCTTTACGACGATTGTATTTAGATTGCATGCTTTATTCAAGAGCTTTATGATCAAGGGAATGTTACTGTCTTGGGCTAGTAAATATTTACCTTAATAAATGATAAGAATGACTGTGTTTTGCCAGTGAATAAGAATCAGTGAAAAGCAAGTCTTTCTTTCTTAACTGAATATCTATTTGTTCTTTTCAAATGATCAATGTCAAGTAATAGCTTGGCAGCAAAAATGAATTGTATTTACACTATGAACTTTATTTTTGAACTACGAATATACATCTGATCCCTGAGGTAATAATCCCTGCATTATGCAAACTTTTACAAACCAGTCCAAGAATTGCATAGTATCTGTGAATCGAAGCAGCTGGTGGGCATTACTAGTAGGGAAGCTTTTACTTTTTTAAAGCACTATGCCCGATACTTTCAATATAATATATTAGTCATCTACTAAAACACCCCTTTATGATACGACTAATATTTACTGTTAACCATTAGTCATACATGGTATCTATGAATAATCATAATACCATTTATTTCCAGAAATCAATGTCACCTCTGAGTAGCAATATTTCAGCCAGTTCATAGTTCAGTGGAAGTGCCCTAGGTATAATCATTAATGCCTGAATCATACCGCTGTTCCATTATTCATGACCAGATGTGACGTCACTATATATAATAGAATGACCTTTACGTTTTGTTCCAATGTGACGTAACAGACGAATTTCCATTTTATTAGCAAAGAATAACTGAATACTTTTTTGTAATATTACTTTTGTATGTTAAAGATGATTGTCATGTTCGGATATTAATTAATTCATAGTATTTGATTCAATTCATAACGCTTTATGCAAATTGCTGTCTATGTCTGTAGATTTTTTGGTGTTGTTAGCTTGCCATGGGTTACGTCAAAATGGGCGCTTGAAGCGCTGCAGTGTTACTGTTTCTCGACTGTAGAGATACTTAACGAAATAATTTGTATGAAGATGTGTAGTGGTTCTAACAGAGTCGCCGGGTCAACACTAAAACGCACATTACGCTGATAATTTTATGGCTTTCTAAAATCTAATTAGCTTTATATTTATAGTCTAGCACAAATTGCATTAATTGAGTAATATTATAAAATGTCAATGTAAAGTGTAAGCAACTAAATAGTGTACTTGACAGCTATCAGTACGATTCAAACACGTGGGATAAAGAAATAAAAACAAGCAATCCCTTTCGCTTTTATTAAGCTAAAATTAAAATATTCCATATTTGAATTACAGTTACAGTGAAATCTTTCAAAAATCATTTCTCAAAACCAATAAAATCCTGAATAGAAAATTTATGGAAACATTAAAAAAATGTATCACAAGATCGGCATTTGACTCGACTTTTAAAATTCTACACGCGTTTTCTGACCATGGCGTTTTTTATGATGCCGCCACGTGAAATGCGCGGATTCCCATGTTTGAGGCCGACAACCTCCCACTGAGTGACTGTGAAAACGTTTAAAATTCTCCAATCTTATCTCTAAATCATACCCATGGTTTAAAGGGATATGTTTTTGTAAAGGCCGCGGTCTCAACGTCTGTACTCGCTTTTATTGAACAATTAAAAGACATAATGGCCAAAATATCAGTTCTAATACTTTCTTACGTTTTCGAGAAAATAATTATGAACCTAAGAAACTATTTTGTCCTTGTTAACTTGTCAATGTATTCAACTGCTGGTTGGAAGCCCTAAATTTTTAATCATAAGTATTTACCGAACAGACGATATAGAAAGCGTCCAAGCCGTTTTGTGTATGAGCTCGGATCTTTTAGAGACGTTTAAAATGACAAGACAGTTGAATCTTGTCATTCAATGCCGGATTACAAGAGAGACGTAACTGTTACAACAAACGCCGGCAAAGTTTTATGATGATCGGTCGAGTGGTTAAGGTGTGACAGCGTTACAAACAAACAAACTCCCATTCGCATTTATAATATTGTAGTCTATAGGACTTTACTTAAGCTTTAATAAAATGATCCAGACGTTCTTAAAAATTTTAATAACACCCTAAAATTTGTGTTTTTATCATATCTACTTATATTAAAATTGAAGCCATAAGTCATTTATAGAATGTAAGTCGAAGTCTATTTCAATTGTAATAAAAATATGCAGTAATGTAGCAAGTACATAACCTGCCGTCGTTGAAGTATGTCGATTTAAATATTTCACCTAACTACATTCTACTATTATTGTCACGTAAAACCTTTTATGCCAACAACAGTTAGGCTAAATAACTTAGAATTAAAGTAACTTATTAACATAGTACTTATTACAATAAGTAATGAATGTCGATATCTAATTGGTCCACTAATGCAACGGCCGGGCGGCCAATGTATATTGCATGCAAAACTGTCCCAATTACATAAATACCTATAGCCATTGCTTTTACGTAAAAAAGTAAATTGTTGCTAAATGGCTCTGCGTGTACAAAATGTTCACTGGGTTACGGAATATAGTTCTAACAATAGAAACTTGAATACTAAACTACATAATATTTCGTTTTCTTATAGAAATTTATTGTGGCTCCAGTATTGTACGTAGTTGGTGAGTTGCTATGTACGGGTTTCTGTCAACTTTGATGATATAGGGTTCATAGTCTATATTACGCAGAAAAATAATAATCTGGTTCCCTGCTCTTAATTTTATTTACTGTGTGCCTTTAGGTATGCATGCCTTTTAGGAAAAAACCAGATGTAATATTATGCTAATTTTGCTGCAGCAAAAAATTCTAGGCTACTCTTTATCTGGTACCAGCTTCTTATTTTCTAGCTAGCTACGTCAAAAGGAGTCAGAGAAAGATGAATTATAGACTCTAACATTTAAGTAGTAGCCGGCTTATATCTATTTCACAAATATACAACTAATTAATTAGATATAAAATACAAAGTATCTAAAATTAGATCAAACTAGCTTCTATACGCGGGTTCACACCCGTGAATACCTCGGTAACGCGTTGCCGGAATTAAAAGTATCCTATAAGTAATCCAGGTAATCCAGGGTACCTCTCATCCAAATCCGTTAAGTCAGTCTCGCTTTGAGTAAGAAGCACCCAAATATGTTCACAAACTTCCACATTTACAATATAAGTGAGCTTTCATTCATTCATGTTATAGGACTATTCCAAGAAAATATAGAAAATTCAATCCCAGAGCGGAAATCGCACGACCATTCGTTTAATGATCAGCGATTACGTAACTCAATGCTATTACCTCTTCTACAGCAGATGAAATCAATTACTCCGGTGTGTCATACAGCCATCAACACGTACCGTGTGAATATCACTTTTTTGATTTGACTCCTAAACATGGACCGTGCCGTGACCGTCGCTATAGGTACTTTTTCGAAGGGTCAATGCCATCATCGATCGAATTTTACGACTCTTGCACGACAGACGACGTTTTACTGCTCACAGTGACATAGAAGTAAAGCCTCACCATGTTTTTGTCACTTTAAGACCGATACGTAAGCCACTCACATACTAAGACAGTAAGAAATATCGTCAATAGCTAATACATTTTTATTGGCGCCGTGTAATTCAAGATGACATTATCTTGGAGGCGCTTGTGCGCCGGCGCTGCCTGCTATGAATTAATTTATAAAGTGTAACTTAGTTCGATTGGCGTCTTGTGCAATTAGTTTGGTTATGTTGGTAGTAAGTTAAGCGTATGTGGTGAATTCACCGCTGGCTGTCAGTGCTGCCAACTGATTAGTTTATATGGAGTGCACCTGATTACTGGCTAAGGAAGTGCTTAATGCAATCGTTGTCTCCATCGCGCACTCCAAATTGTGCTGTTGCTTGCTGCTTATCGTATCCGGTAATAACGAAAATAGATTAAGGTGGGGTTAGACATTAGCCTTTGTTATCGTTCAGTAATGGTACTATACTACACTATTATAATTATTGAGTGTTGTTTGTGGTACATTTTAAACCTGTCTGAGTCTTATCGTACTCAACTTTCTGCTTCTTTGATTATTAGCTTGACCGGCTTTTAACTGCGGATTTGCTTTCGTAGTTTACAACGTGGCATCTAGACGGACATTTCGCCTCCTTCTTAATGCCTTGAAATGTATGCTATAATAAATATAAGCTATCAAAATTATTTAAGAAGACAGTAGAAAAACATTTGATGGTGACCATGTGGGACCTCTGGTATATTTTTCTATAACCTATGCATTTATGTTCTCGGTTGATCGTTAGCAATGCGTTAAATCCCAGGGCCAGACAAAGTGTTAGTAGGTTTATGTTAGGAAATTCGAAGAAGCAGCACAAAGGCACGTAATATGCCCGGTTGAAGATAACCCCACACCCTAATACGTGGTCCCTAAAATATAGATGGCGATGTGTAGGTGACGTATACCTCTGATTATCCCTTCATTACATACAAGTAGAAGTCGTGTGTATGTAAAAACTTATAACAGCTTAACGATACCTTTTTTACTTTTTAGATTTCTTACTAACACAAAAAAGCATCTGGCTATAAGATACATTTCAACAGCTAGAAAACTATGATAATTACTTCATTACTAACTGTATAAAAGAAGAGGTTATATCTCTTTCACAAGCTCGTTTCTTGTCTTTACATCTAAAACTGGTGCTTCCTCGTCCATATTAGAAAGAATTTGCTTTAATTCTAACTGGACTTGGCCACTTAAAGATCCTACACGTGATAATAATTATTGCAGGCCCAAATAAGGGCTTCATAATCAATGAATGTCATCATTCGAACTAGAATTCCTTTTGCTACAAATGAAGTTGAATATGCGATGTTATCGTCAACGTCGTCGCCCATTCTCGACTCAATGGCTCTTCCCAATTGACCAAGAGCAGGGCTATAGACTATAGACCACCCTATTAATATGTAGTTCTACATATTATGTTTTTAAAATTCCGCATATAAAGTGTTTATTTATTTCGAACTGTCTGCATGAAGTAGTGGTTTAAGTTGTCACTTTGCAACTGCTGCGTGGGACCAAACTGAAGGGGATAAAAATATGATGACTCAATTTTCAAAAGTGAGGTTCAATAATTATAAAATTAAAAATAACAAAATGTAGTTTGCCGTTTTCAAAGTAGTATTTCGTTCTCTTCTTTTGAATTTAGAATTACCTGTCATTTGACAGGTAATTCTAAATTCAAAAGAAGACTATAAACAATCAACGGCCAAACAACAATTGTGAGGGAGGATAATGTTTCTGACAGTTCCATTAACATTTTGCGCTATAAATAATACTTTAGTAAAACACGAAATCCAATTGACGTCAACCTACGTATTTCACGTTAAAACTTTACACATAATTAAAATTCCCGTTTCATATTTTTCGTTACATAAGCTGCAATAAATTCTTTGCGATTTGACATTATCTCTTTATACGGAAAAGGTTATTATAAATCGCAATTAATATGGAGTCTGACTTCTATTACGATACCGCGCCCCGCGATAACTCGAACTGACCATAAAGGGTAAGTAGATCGCAATCGTATAGACTCAGAAAATGCGGATACTGCACTAGGCTTCATATTTTTGTTTTCGAACAAAAAATGTACGCATTACTGTTGCGTAATGTGTTTGGCGCCGCCGTGATAGATCTCAGGGAAGTCGCATGTGTTCTTGAATGAAAGATGAGTGTTACGTTGCAATGCGCTTTTTATTTAGTTGTTTTGTTGTAAAGCAATTGCCGCGATATAGCACTGTGCGCCGCAACTTTATACACGTCAAATCACGTACACAAAGTGCTTATTTATAGAGTAAATATTTTTATATTATTGCGGAGATTTTATAGATAATATAATAGTTGATATTTGCAAAAAATTGCCGTGGTTTGATAGTTTGAACTTTCTTCTTTAGCTGCTTAAGTCTCTAGCGATACTATCATTCTTATTTTAAATCCGTAACTAGGATGTCTGAATATAGGAGATATTTTAAAAGCCGTATTGTCTTTGATGGTTCTGAACTCAAAAGAAGAGTATTTGAATTGATGTATGTTTTCCTTTTGTCTATTTGTTAGTAGTTTGGCAGTTTCGTCGATTAAAGTTTAACTGATAATAAGTGAGATACAACATAGTCTCGATTAATCTAATTCCGCTGTATTGACTTGGAGATATGGAGCATAGCATAATCGGGGTAGAATCATAAGCCACGCAACTAAGTTTCGAACAAAAGCAAGCAATTTATAAATGTAGTTACGTTTTCCCACAACTTTCTTTGGTGTTGTAAAAATTAAATTTTGCTTTGCATACTGGTTGTATATAGCTTAGTGATTATAGCCAATGCGCATGCATGTGCATTTGCATTAATGACCTAATTATAACAAGTATAATGTATAGTTTATCATGTATTAGCAGTATCGGCACAGGTGACAACGACTTGACAAATCACACGTGCTTGTATGCACCGTTCGACCTGCATGTTTGAATGCTGGCATGCCATTTGCAGTACTGCTTCTCCTCGATACATAACATTAGCCAGGTACCTGGACTTTCGATCTATCTGTTCAGCCGATCCACTATTGTAGATTGGCATTCTCTTTATAATGAGATCACATGCCAGTAAAAACCTCTAAGAATGTGCTAAAAATTGGTTATAGCTTGACATTACATGTAAATAATTATGTAAATCGTAAACAAAAAAAGATCCCTACAATTTCGCTTTTGAATGTTAATATAATTCTTCACATTTTACTTTTTGGAAAACGTGGTTTTCTTCTATTGTATATAATTATATTTTAAAAACATATTGTGCATAATATTATTCATATATTAAACAAGTGGAAAAGTGTTTGTTTAAAACCAAAGACAGAGTGATTCTACTCTGGTCAATAAAAAAATAATGGTTCTGATAATTTCTAGCCAGTGTCGTTTATTATCAGAAGTTCGATAAGTTAAATTGCCTACTAAGTCGCATCAAGATCAACATTTTGTGATTATATTTTTGAAAAAAGACGCGCTCTTTCCATCTTTTGAAAACTGAACTAATACAACAGCATTTCGAAGAATAGTTCTAAGCATCTGACGATTTATTTAGACCTCAAAGAGCTAAGAAATAATAACGAAGTTTTGTTATATATTACACAAGTAAGCCATTATTCATATTTCTCTATTCATTATCTAAATGTACGTTTAACCATCTAGCTGAGTAGCTAAAACGTGAAAATAAAATTATATGGTACGGTAATTCACAGGCACACTAAATTTAGCTTACAATTCGACCTTCACAAGCCGTGCCTCCGAAATAATTTGTATAAAACGGCGCCGACGTCCGAAAAGGCGATATCTTTGAAGGCAAAACTAATTATTTTTAATTATTCACCGCCTCTCTAATTGATAAAAAGGCATAAATACATCGGTAGCGAGACACTCTCACAATTTAGGGATAATTTATTTATTGAATACTAATAAATTAATAGGGGCAGGTCTATAATTCGTTGTTTCTTAGGTAATTAATTGGTACATGTATACATATATAGACTCACGCCTCTATCGAAGGGGTGACAGAGTTGTATTACACCCACATTTCGCTAACTAAGGTTTTAGTGGCGTCTACCGGGCACAGTTCTCCCACTTTGAAAACCGGCGTGAAATAGCGCTTGCGTTGTGTTTCATCGAGTGAGTGAGGGTACCGGAGGCCCAACTCCTGCCCCCTTCTGGAGTGGGCAAATTTAAAAGGCCGGCAACGCACTTGTGACTCCTCTGGTGTTGCGGGTGTCCTTGGATGGCGGTAATCGCTTACCATCAGGCGATCCGTCAGCTCGTTTACCTCCTATCACATAAAAAAAAAATGTCTCAAACTCCGTGCTGCACTAAAAATCTTGACAGATATACACGATATCACTCTTCCCTACCCAAGATGTGAACCCGAGACCCGCTGCGCTATCGAGGCAGGTATAATAAAATGAAAGGCTGTATTAGATCTTCGCATTCAGTGGTGTTAGATATTACTAAAATAGATTTCCTTTTAGTATTCATTATTGCAAGTTATAAAATAAACGCACGTAATTTAAGCAGATATTTCGTTAAAAATTTTATGACCTGATTGGATTAATAAATTAATAGTTTTTCTAAACAGCTGAAGTACGGTACCTTTTATAAATTAATTTTGTATAACGTTAATTTTGTTTAAGTAAAAAAAATCTGTCATAAAATGAATCGCAACGCTGGCTCAGACCTTAACTTTTTTATCTTTTATACTACTAAAGTGGCAAACAAGCATACGGCCCACCTGATGGTAAGTGGTCACCGTAGGCTACGGTGACAAGGACGCCTGCAACACCAGAGGCATCACTTGCGCGTTGCCGACCCTGTATAAACCTTACTTGAACCCAATCAAAACCAAGGCATATTAATTCCAATCAATTCTTGTCACATACATAGAAAGAATACTAGTAATTAGTACCTATTCTTGTGAACTTATATACCAAATTGCTAGTAATCTTTCTAAAACAAAGTATGGTCTAGATCCCTGCCGATCCGTTCGACGATAGGTTAAAGATTTAGATATAAATACAAATTCCTAAATAATATACATAATGGCACTTAGAAAATGTCATCTATACATACTCTATAAAAAAAAAATTTAAGTGTCTGTTTGTAATGTCAAAATAACAGCTTTTTATCTAATGCATATGAAAGTATATAAGGTACCTATACGAAAACATATATTTTTTTAATTTTTGTCTGTCTGTCTGTTTGTTCAGGGTAATCTCCGAAACGGCTGAACCGATTTTGACGGGACTTTCACTGGCAGATATATGATGTTATAAAGAGTAACTTAGGCTTTTATTATTTTAGAAAAAAAATTGGATTCCGCGGAGACAAATACTTTTTAGTTAAAATCTACGCGGACAAAGTCGCAGGTAACAGCTAGTAATAAATATAATAAATGTGTCTATTGATAACATTCGTGTTCATACAAAACGATGTTTTATTCATTATAATATCGATTGTAACGTGTTACGTTGCGCAATACGTTGCGTGAGGTTATTCCCAATGAGTCACACGTGACTTTAACACCAATGAAAGCTAAAGGATTTGTTTAACTACCAACTGTATAGCTGCTACGATTTTACTGTTATTAGAATATAACGCCTACTCATACAAACTAATAGCCTAATTAATACCGCTAACTAATACTTAACTTCCAAGTCCTTGGTCAATGATTAACCTTTAATCAAAGGCCTGCTGTTGTTGTTATTATTATTCAACTGACAGTCAACGTTGAGTAATATTTATAATTAAAATTGATTTGATTAGTCGTTAGTTATTACTTAGCTTGCTAAATATTTGAGAGTGGTTTATAAACTACTCTCAAATATTTAGGTGGGTAATACTAAAATTTGATTTGCGCATTGTTACGTTGGCATAATTCCGCATTGTTGCACTGGCGCAAACCAGATAGTTAGTTTGGTTCCTGGGTCAGAAAATTCACGATGGCAACACAGTGTCTGAACATGCTATAACGCCCACTTCAAACTTCAGCAATGCATATAAGTCAGTTCGGTATGGCGATTCAATAGCTTCCAAAGCCTGACTGTTAGTAAGACCATTAGGCCAAACCAGAATTATAAATTAGATAGGCATAAATTGTAATCTCTGATTCGAATTAGCAGGCTGTTTTCACTCGTGATACAAGTGAATAATAATAATAATAAATATTTATTGCAGACCAGGGTCCATAAAGTGTTAGTAACAGACAAAATACTTAACCTAGTGTTAGTAACATATCAATTTTACACATAATATTATGAGACAGGCCCGGTTTCTGGACACTGTCTACGTCGTGTGTAGTCGTATCCAGCGTCCCAAAATCGGACTGTCCCACCGATCACACAATGTGCTGTGTGAGCTACCACGCATTCTGCGTAGCAGGGAAGCACACCGTTTGCGGATAATGGCATGAAAACCTATCTACCTATCTACTCTTGCCTCCGCAAACATCCTAGAAGCGCTGCAATAGCGGGGCAGCCCAGCCAGCATCATGAACGCGTTATTATATTAAACACGCAGAGCGCTGTAAGAGCGTATAGTGAACCCACAGACTGCACGTGTAAAATGTCTAACAGACTGCTTATTCGAATCAAGCTAAGCCAAATTATATAGATCGTACTCCTAATTTAAACTCTCATTCTGATTTATACTATACTAGCTGACCCGCGCAACTTCGTCTACTTCATATAAGATAATTTTTCCCGTTTTTGCAACATTTTTCATTGCTGCGCCGCTCCTATTGGTCGTAGCGTGATGTTATATAGCCTATAGCCTTCCTCGATAAATGGGCTATCTAACACTAAAATAATTTTCAATTCAAACCAGTAATTTCTGAGATTAGCGCGTTCAACCAAACAAACAAACTCTTTAGCTCTATATTTTAGTATAGATAAATCTGAATGAGAGTTTGTCTTTTGTTCCCCTTTCACGGCTTAACGACTTAACTGATCATCATGAAATGCATACACGTTTTCAGGGCTACAGAACGGGACTTGGGGTAGCTTTTATCCAGAAAAAGTACTGTTCCCGAAGGATATATGTAATTTTATTGACAGAATCTAGATTAACGTGAGCAAAGCCGCGAGCAAAATTTAATAATATCTACCAAAGTCTAGTAAGCAGCGCGTATATTTTTTAACCTACTTCAAAAAAAGTACTGTATGTTTTTCTAATGTGTTTATGTGTTTATAAATTATCCTTGCACCTCACAAAAAGAAAACGAATGCATCTTGTATACAACGCAAATAACATGCGCAAGTGAAGACCTTTTCTCGCGTTGTCGTCATGTAAACAATCGACAGGAGCCACCCGCGTATTAACTCGTAAAATTAACTCACGCATGTAACTCGAACGATTTACTTGCGCATTGTGTCATGTTCATGTACAAGGATCAAAATTTCATTAACAGACCAAGTTTCATATATCTTAAATATGCGTGTTTATTTTAATGCGAAAACAAGTTACGTTAATGAAAGCAATATTTAAATTCCATTTACATTTTCACTTATATGAAAACTAGCTGCCCTGACAGGCATTGTCCTGTACACGCAAAAAAAACCAAATCTAAACCATTCCCGAATCCACTTGAACACACACAACATTTTTTATCAAAATCGGTCCAGCCGTTTAGGAGGAATTCAGTGACATACACACGTACAGTAGAATTATATGTATAAAGATAAGGCGGCAGTGAAAGACTATATTTGAAGACTTGGAATTTCCATTACTGCAAGAGTAACTGAAACTTTAAAGCTCAGTTTACGCCCGGAACGAATACCGCACTTAAAACTAGAATGTATTTATTATTACGTTTCGTAAAACAAAAGCAGCGTAACGGTTAATATTCAACACTTTAGTTTTAAACACAAACTCCGGAATCACTTACAGATATATTACAAAACTTGTTACATGTCTGATATGTATGCGTTAAGGTATGAACAGACTTCACTATGTAATAACACTGGTGCCCCGAACGCACGAGTTCTTAGCGAGCAAAGTTCAAATGCTCGCAAATAAAATCAGGCCAGTATCACTCAGAATTTTATTTGCTGTGTGTGCGTGTTTGTTTGTGCATGTGTATGTTAATCAAATTTAGTAGATATTTGTTTGGTTGTCATTCAACAAACTCGATGATGCGAACAAATTCTGTTTGATACTTTATGTCGCGCATGATATAGTATAATCTGTAACTAGTATCCTTACAATCGTATGTATTATTATCTTCTTTTTATATGTCTAAGGAGGCAAACAAGCATATGGCCCACCTGATGGTAAGTGATCACCGTAGCCTATGGACGCCTGCAACATGAGAGGCATCACTTGCGCGTTGCCGACCCTTTAGGAAAGGAAGTGGGAAGGAGAAGGAGCGGGAATGGGGGAAAGGCGGTGATTGGGCTTCCGGTAATCTCACTCACCGAACGAAATACAACAGTATACTGGTATTTCACGTCGATATTCTGTGAGAGGGTAGTCCTTCCCCAGTCGAGCCGGCCCATTCATGCTGAAATCAGTGAGGCTCTACTACTCAAAAAATCATCGTTTATTTCAATAAAACATTATACACCGCGATGTAATAGTCATTATATCGCAACTTTCTATGAAGACTACTCCTACCCAACTTTTCGTGGGTCGCGGGGAACTTTACAAACAGCCAAACAACGGACACAAAGAAAACTCAGACTCGGAACAACTATTCCTGTGGAATCCCATGTGGGATTTGAATCCACAAAACTTGGTGTGGTAGCAGTGGCGAGGGGGCCACTCAAACTATTACGCCATACGTCCATATTACTTTCAGCTGTAGAAATAACAAGCAGATCAGAACTAGGTGCTTCCATCCCAATCGTATAATCAAAAGCAACATGTCCAACTATAAGATCAGATGGTGCACGTCCCAATAACGGTACGTGTCGATTTATCGCATTCTCACTACTGATAATAATTGTCTTTGATGTCGTTTACTTGAAATGGATCGTGGGCGCAGGCATTAAAGTGATACTCCACGCTGTCTTATTCGCTGAAATCGTTAATAGAATCATGAACTGGTTCGCGAAATAATAGTTTTATTGGTACAAAATATAGTTCTCTGTCTACCTCTCCTGAAAATAGACGTGAGTATAATGTTTATGTAGTCAACTCAGTTATTCACCACAGTTATCTCTCCAGTCGAGTCGGATTGCCCTCCTATCGGATTATTAGAGTTAGGGAATAGAGAGTGCAATTATGTTTGCGCACATACTTGTGCACTATAATATATCCTACCCAGATGGTTAGCCTTTGTTAAGATCGGCCACTTTAATCGAAATTCAATCTGGAGGACCTTTTTTATTCACTACAACATTCACGTGTTTTTGGACACGTCACATTATCACGGTAATTCGGTGTAAGAGGAAACATGGTTTGTCTTTAAGACGAAGCTACCAATATAAGAGATTGTGTTTGGAGGGCCGCATCCCTATAGCTGCCTTGTATAGATAACTAACTAACGAGAAGCTAAGCTAGAATTCTAATAAAATAATCACCAACGTGTTACTCATTACAAACATAAAAAATTACAAGTACTGTCGTATACCAATAATAATTAGTGTCAAGAAATTTCGTATATGAATAAACAATACCATTGATTTACATTTGAAATGAAATTGGTTTCGTTGATTGCTACGAACTGAGGCTACGAATATCCTTGACATTTATACTTTTACCTTTTATATACTTTTCTTAGAGAAAAAGTAAATCAAACTCAATAAAGGAAATGTGCCCCATTTAACCTCGAGCGTGTTCCCACCGGGTAACCTCCTTTATTTATTTACCTTTACCATACGTCTGGGACATCCTCAAAAACGATACCTTTTTATTTACCCAATAGTTGCTTTTATTGGGAAACGTCGTTATCGGAGAATTTATAATGTATATCTTAATTGTTAATATCTTTTTTTCTCTTATCTGTATCTATCTTGTCCTTTCCATTAAATAAGATAGTCACAGTAAGTTATCTTGTCATAACATCTTAATGACTGTACGCAGTATAATAAAGATAATATTTTTTGATGCTAGTGTCTACATTTAGTTAGAAATGATTATAACTAAAATAAAATCGAGTTTCATAAGATTATTGCCTTCCACCGCCCAAGCAAAGAATAAATTAAAGTATTTTATACAGTGCATACTATGTTTGTGTTTATAGAGGGTTTTGCAATAGCTTTCGCATTTAATAAGGCCTTTATAAAATGAAGTTTATAACAAAATTTTAATATCAAACGTCTGCACGAAAGGAGCAGTTGTTTTTAAGAGCACATTGCCGCTTCCAGTGCAACAAGTATCGAGATTTGGGTTGAATTCTCACTAGAGATTTGTTGCAGATGTGGATGTTTTTGATTCAATGCTTATAAAATCCGACTTAATTATTATCTCTAGCGCAAAGGGATTGTCTATAAAGAAATATATAAAACGTAAAACGTGGTTGATCTAGTTATCATTGTTGGTATTGCACCTTACTGTTTGATAAACAATATAACAGCCGATTACGCAACTTGTCATACGGTAATAAATAACTGGTCGATACCAATTATATAAAACAAAATATCAAAGACCAAACGGAACGCAGCAAAACCAATATAACAAGCTCTTATTATGGCAGTAGTTGGCCGTCGCTGTTTTAATTAATTTCACAAGAAAACAAAACATTTAAAATATTCATGCCGTATTCAGCGAAGGGCTTGATTTGCATATTTCACTACGAGGGTCCAAGTTTATTGGCGGTCGTGTGTGGTCCTTGGTTTCTATGGTAACGAAGCCATCGCGGTCACAGCGGATCGGCTTGCCGCCTTAACTGATGGACACGGCTAATTGTTAGAAGCGGACGACGCCGGCCTGCCGACACCACACGCTTCTAAATGTCACTACATGACCGTTAGCTTCATTTCTTATCTGATTCTCCTCCAATTAAAAGCCAACTTACTAGTACTCGGAATCTCGTAAGCGATAATTATAGTAATTTATTCGAAATATCACCGTAAAGATGGCGCGTATTTTTATCTGCCCCGGGACGTATGGACACGGCATCGCGATTAACTCTGTAGCTTGCTACTCTATGGCTTTAATGGTATCGCCTTAGCTGATAGCACGGTCGCTTGTCAGGTAAATTACTTAAGTAATTACTTTCAGAATTTTATGATGATTAGTGTCGGCATGGCGTTTGCTACTGCCGATCTCTAAATACGATGACATATACATTAAAATAAAATAACTGTGATCCCTGTCGCTACGTAAAATATATTAAAATATTTAAATGAAGACGTTTAAGTAAAACCTTAAAACGAAGAACAAGTAAAAATTGAAAGTACTTTACAAACGCTGGCTGGCGCGATGAAAAAGCCGTCTGAGAAATTGAAAAATAAATTAAAACGAATGCGCCTTTAGTATCTAGCCGGAGCAAGTTCACTTGTGAAACTATGGAAACTATTCGTTAATAAAATGTAACAACATCTAGCAAAAGATTTTAAAGAACTTTTTGTTAAGGTCACTATCCACTCAAGCGTATTATTACACGTATCGTGCACTTTTTTACATTCGAATGCAATGACGGACAAGTGCAATTGTGCGTGTCAAACAGAACTAATGAAATGTTATTTTTTCTGTTCAGTACTTGGGTTACACTTCAGTAGATAACGGGTATAATAGACTAAACTTTAGCCTGTTGCTTGAGGCCCTGTCGAGTAACATTTAAGCTACAATTAACGGTGCTAATAAAGAACTGTTCAAGTCATTTTGTAGACAACCATTAACGCCGTCGTAAGTGCCCTAAGGATATTGCTAAATGCACCTTGCGCACCACTGACTAATCTTTGCAACATAATACTATTTATTAATGCGTTGCTTAAGATTTTTGATTATCTTCAGACGTATTTTTATTGGCAGAACGCACAGATTTAGTACTAAATAATAATAATATTTCAGTAAGATGACTCAGTCGTGCCCAATTTCAATAGAAAATTATCGATCAAAATATTTTATGACTTTGCGAGAAATTAAGAGCATATTCATTCCTGGCTCAAACCCAAAACAGCCCAAATAGAACTACTTAAGGTCGAAAATGCATTAAAGATACTTTTAATATTGCAAGCGCCCATCGGCGATGGCAATTGGCCAGTGCCAAGAGTACTAGATTTACCTCTTGTCAATCTTCTATTATTTAGCAAGTTCTCCTTTCAGTAGAATATCAATCCTAGATTATTCGGCTATAATATACTATAACGTAAAGGTAACTACATCAGTCTAGGGAGTAGTCCACTCCAGTTTTAACTAGATTGTCCTACCACTCTTAAAATACTACTTTCTCTTTTCTATAATATATTGCAATTAAAATGTGACGCGATACCTGTTAGATTCTATTCTGTTCTATTCATACATTTTGATAAACTTGTGGCGTCTACATAATGCTTTAATATCTGTGACATTACTTTTACTAATCAATACTTTTTAATCAATTATTACAATTGAAATCGTACTGAATCGATTAGTGTTAGCTATAGTGCTATACATATACATAACATACACAGTTTATACTGATTGTAATAAAACGGTAGATAAAATTTGATCGATATAAGCCCTACCCACATATTGTAATACTATTTGAAAACTAATTCTAATATGACAGTAAGTAAATCACGCTACTTACTAAAGAGGTTAGTTGGTTCTAACAATTTAGGTCACAGTTACTAATTAAAACTTTTGTTACACACGCAAAAAGGCTTTGTTTAGAAAATATCGGGTAATCATGTCGCGCAATGGATCGCGTTTTACTTTTAAATCACGTAATTTATGGTCATATTAATGTGCTGTAATGTTTTACGTGTTACGTTCTAGTGAAATTAGACCTTTGTGGCTAAAAATATAATAAAGTTAAGAAACGTTCTACTTTTATAAGTAGGTTACTACAGGACAGAAAAGTTCTTTAGTCAATGAACTTCGAAACAACAAAGACTTTTAAGTTGTAGGTTTTTATGCTTATAATTTAAATAGGTTATAACCTAGGTATTGTACCTATGTAAAATGTTGATGTATTATTAAGCTTAAAGAAAAATGTAACTAGTAGTAGCCTTTGATTAGCTTGTTGGTCTGGCAGTGTAAGTTTCATTGCATTGCATCTGTCTGTCGTGTGGACAAAGGTTCGCCAATCCGGATAGAAAATCGTTATGAAGTATTTCGGACATTGTATTTAGTAGACGGGTCAGTATAGCTCGCTCTGAATAACGTGAAAACGTGAAACACGGCTCGTGAAATTGTGAGCTGTCTCACATAATATGGACACACGCTGCAATTTGTAATTTATGAATGGTACAAAATATTACTTAACACCTGCGGCTTTTATAAAGCCTGAAAGTAAGACAACCCCATACTAAGTGCAACGTAACAACCTACATACATATATGTTTTAGAAGACAGGGCCAATTAGACAGACAGACTGACAATTACATGGCATCTTTTTGAGATATTTAGCTACAGACAGCCTATGGTACTCCGCAAATTTATCTCTATACATCAATCCGTCATGAACGAAGGACAAACAAAGAAGAAAAATCTATCGCATTAATGATATATCCTTAAGACAAAAGAGGAATATGGAAAACAGGTTTCACCGCTAAATATTATCAAGAATTTGCTCACACTGATTCTAAGGCTTTTATTGCGAGATTGTTGTAGGGCAAAACTAAAACCGAAACTTAATTAGCAGGCGCTAACTTTGCCACTAAAGAAAACACAATGCGGTTAACCATCCAACGGCTCAGTAGAATGTTTAACCACGCAGATAGCTTCAATACAACATAAGTTACATCCAGATTAGAAATAAAATGTTCTTACGCGAGTGTAGGGAATATTTTCACGTTATATCGGGAAGGATCGGGATAGCAGTACTTATAGGTAGGTAATATTGCCTGCAAGGTATCCTGTTATTAGATCGGCTGATAAATATCATAACGTGTAAGGCGTTAATTTGTTCCGGTTGCGTGCAAGCCGCCATCTTAAAAGGTTGCCAATACGTTAGCCGCGGTGATCACTTTCTATGGATATCATTAATAATAAAACTCGGCAATGGATGCCTTATTGTTTTCTATCGCACTTTTTCTACTTTGAAACATCCTTACTAGTCCTTACTAATATTATTATTTCGAAAGTAAGTCTGTCTGTCTGTCTGTTACCTCTTCACGGCTAAACCACTTGAATAATTTGGATATTTCATCCATTGCTACAGAGTTAGTTTAAAACGCGGGCGGAGCTGCGTGCAAATGCTAGAACTATTTAAAAAGGGAAACATTATTTACAAATATTAGGACAATTACTTTGAGAAACACGCCCGCCGTGACGTTTTCTTCTTAGCAGACTAAGTTAACAAGAATGGTAAAATATCGAGAAATGTATAATCATTGGATCATTATTTTGGAAACTATGACAGCCTGACTTGTAAACTACCATAAAATATTTAAAAGGTAGCAAATATCGTTAACTAGCGATTGACCAGAAAAAAACATACCTATACACATTACTTATTAAACATTGAGCGAATAATGTATAAGAAGCTACGGCTAGCAGTTGACCAAAGGTTAATCATTGATGAAAGATTTGAGAGGTATTTAGTTTAGAGGTAGGTAAGTGTTAGCTAGCGATATTTTTAAAAGTAAGGCTATTAATCTTTTATTTATTTGCTCAGTTGTTAAGATTTTGACGACAAAGTCTAGCTAATTATGTCATGAAAATATGTACCAATATAGTTAAATTTTTTTTCAAATAGCCTTGTTATTCAATAATGGCAGATATCCTTCTTACAAACTGTCCACTGCTGAATTTGATTCATACAGAATTAAAAAGTCCACAGGATGTAAGCCTGTGCTTTTATCACAATGTCAGCTTCAGATAATTAACTTAGCTCCCCCATTATTCCCAGTGCGAGAGTATTAAAAAGTAAAAAAGAAGTCAAAGGTGCGTGCCTTGGGTTCAAGCCTCCACGTTGCCAGCCGAACTGTCTCCTTACATGGCTATCTCTGCTGCATATTTATTTAAATGTGAAATGTTTAAATGTAAACTAAAATAGGACTCAATTTATTTAACGAACTTTGAACTTCTGATAACAGTGTTCAGTATTCAAATGTGGAATCAGTTAAAGAAGGTTAACAAGAATAAAAAGGTTTACCTACTGCTTTGTAAGTACAACTGGCGTTTAGGCTTATAGTTAATCATGGAAACTAGATTCCCGCGTCGGGCTGAGTAGGTATTACTGGGAATTTCTCTTAGGCGTGTTTTCAATAATAGTTATATTCAAAATGTTAATGTTGTTGTTTGTTGTTGAAATGTTCTCATGGAAATGACGTAAATCTTATTTGAGAATTAATGTTTTTAAACGTAAACCTAATAGCAAGACGGCTTAAAATGCCAATCAAATAGCAAATCTTTCGTTCCAAACGTAGAAATACGCATTCGTCCCACAAATTGTGCCCTAAATTTAAATAAATATTAATTTCTTAGTTTTATTCCTATTTCGTCACAAATTAAGTTCCTTTTTTGTCTCTGTTTTTTTGTATGGAATTTTTGTTGTACCCTCAGCCGCAAAATATATAGAAATTCCTCGTTGATCTCTTAGTAAAACTTTGGGCTTATGATTGCATGACAGCACGAGCTCGACAACGAAAAGATTTAAAATAATTTTAACCATGTTTTGTTTTGCTAACCATACGCACAAGAATGAAGAACGATAAAGGAATAATTTAAAAAGAGGGGCGAATGAGGAACATTTTGGAATGTGGGACATTATATAGGGGCAAATGCGGAACAAACCATTTAAAATTTAGCTAGCTAATTAGGCGTAGAACACCTCTGCCTTTCCTCTTTTGTGATATATAAGTGGGAGTATGTGCTTTACATAACATATGTACATAAATTTCACAATGTCCAACAATGCACTTCATACGAGTTATAGTTTCCATAAAAGTGCGACATTCAATTTACGATGCCCATATTTTAAGCTGTATATGTTTGTGATATTAAAATATTAAACAATATAATGGATATCTGCCCAGGATTTACGGTAATTGCTTTAAAAGTGGACACGACACTCGTAAGGTCTGTTTTCATTGTAAAATATAACGAAATTGATGTATTACTTTTCGTCTATTTTTAACTTTCTATATAACTTCAATTCTATAAAAGATTACTTCAGAAATGTCTTTGTTAATACAAAGACATTTCTGAAGCAATCTTTTTTTCTGAAGTAATTTTTTTTTAGTGTAAGGATTCTTTACAAACGTTGAAATAACGATTACAACTAGTATAGTTTAATAATTTATTATCTTACACTGATCTATTATAAACTATAATGCTCATTGCCTTGAATCTGTATTGACGGCAGACCAGTGACGTTAACTTAGACAACAGAGGATGCGTCGTAAAATAAAAAATGTATAAGCGGTGATCGCAAATGGCTGTCGCGAGTGATTCGTGGAGTTAATAATTATCATTTGATACGCTTACTTATACTTAAACATTAAGCCTCTAACAACTATAATAAAATCCAGCTATCAACAGATCATCGTGTAATTTTACACCAATTATAAACCGTGTGTGTAATGATCAGTAGCAATGTCTACTGCCATTCGATTCCTGGGTCGGATAGCCACTGAAATATAGAGTCTTTTGAAAATATACGAGCGTAATTCTATGTTCTGATTTTATATAAGTTTACACGCAATACATTAGTTCCATATAATGTAATTATTAAACCAATAATTATACAAAAAACGTTATTGAACCTGATCATGACAAAACAGTATTAATAAAACTATGTTACAGATATTATCTTCGTGTAATTTAGATTGAATTTTATAATGACTGCGTCCGTCAAGGCCGCCATTACTGGTCAGTAAATAACCATGTAAATAAAACTAATAAGAATTGAATGCAAGTTTTAAATGCCAGAGTTCAACCTTTCATTTAGCATAGCGTGCAGCGATCGGCATATAATCATAAGTCTACAAGACCTACTACCTATTACATTTTGGAATGAATCTCTTATAAATTCCAGACTCCGTGATACTGATAATTTTCCTATCTACAACCTAATACTGCTATCCTGAAAGCAATCAGTTTGTCATATTCTTTAACCAATATTGAAACAAATTTAGAACAAGTTTCTTTATGTGGGATACGACATAATAACTCTATCTGTTGTCGAATCTTGCGATAACTAGATCTAAACCTTATTATATTTGAAAAAATATGATATTCAGTAAGCATCCTGATAAGTAACAAATTTCGCAGCATGTTATTGGAACTTTTATCATTGCGTATTTCTGAGATTATTATTTCTTAAATAACTTTTTATAGATACGTTAGCTACTTCTCAACTGATGACTCTAAGTTTTGAAATATGATTAACTTATTACGTACTACCGTTGCTACTTAACTATTATATTGAACTAAAACTCAGAGTTGACTGATGTTTATAGCTGTTTTAATTCCTGATTAGCTGCAAGTTAACGTTTAGGTATCTCTTAAATATTTGAGAGTATTTTATAATCTCGATCCCTTTTTTTACCCAACGTGGCAATCGATACCAGTTCTTCTGAATACACTTGTAATTTATGATACAATACACACATCATTGTAGTAGTACCTGTTTTTATAATATTATAACCCTGCGTGCATTGTTCTATATTGAAAAGAATTTAATAATTATAAATATAATATGTTTAGACCTCCTAATATAAAGGAATTTGTATAATTGAATGTGACTCTATTATCAGCTTGCATATAGCGTAATGTGAACTAAGATGCTTGTTAGAAACAAAGGAAATAAGTGTTTCTATTAAAAGCAATGGAATGCGTGCTTCAACCATGAGCATCTAAGACATTATCGATAAGAGGTTTTATGATAGGATCATATAGGATTTACTTTAGAAATACCTGTCAGTCTCTATTAACATAATGCTGTGAAACATCGTGGTTCATCCCAAAAATTTGAACTGATATGTTTCATACGAAATATTTCAAGATGTTCAGCATCTACAACAATATTAGATTATACTTTTATACAGTTACACATCGGCTATACTTCCTGTAAACCTACCAAATAAGTTGTAGTAGAAGTGTACTACACTCTTTACGTCACTATGCTCTAGATTATGATATTATTCGACTGATCTGTTGTTATTCATTGTTGTTTATCACATACACACACACTCACACATATGGCAATCAGTGGTCTCTGCTATATCATCATGTATCACTCTCTCTCTCTATCTCTGCTGCATCAAACAATTCATGGAGAGGATACCTGGTTTTATTTTTATTTATTTATTTGGACAACCAATAGTTGTTACATTAGTGCTTATACATTAAAAATTTTACAGTAATAAGAATAAATGCACAACATTTTAAGGTGTCACACCATGCACCATATTATAGCGTTAAAAGTTAAAATAACAAAAAAATAAAATTAAAAAAACAAACAATATACCAAACATTAAAATATTAAAACATCAATGCAAAACAAAAGAAGGCCACACTATGAATATGAATATAATATGGTTCTATATACTATATACATATACTGCATACCATATATGCTTTATATGATTCTATATATAACTCAATGTAATATATCCAGCGCACATAGCAGTAACTTGAGATGAGGCCTATTATTGTATGATTGTGATGTCTTACCGTATGACATTACTAGGACTGAGGACACACGATTCATGTCACAAAGATAGGGTTCTGTTCAATTCAAGTGAAACAAGCGAGTGGGATTTGGACACCCGATATCAGTGAGATCGCCTATAGGCAGTAAACATACAATGCTCTCAATGGGATTCTTATTGCTAAAGAACGTGTTTCTTTCCTATTTCAAGCTTTAGTTCAAGCTCGGGCGTGAAAATAAGTATCTCTTAAGATCGTTACATTTAGGATTGCCACGCAACCTTCGCAAATTCAGTAATTGGAATGGTGGCTCTGTGTACCATCTAAAAACAAGAACTCGTTTAAAAAGATGAACATAAAATAAAGTCTTGTGAGCTAAACATTTGCATAAGTCAGAAATTGTTTACAATCAGCTCAGTAAAGGATGTATGCAATAACATTAATTTTGTATGTAGTAAACACAAACTATAATAGTTTATAATTAATTAACATTGCAATTTAATATTATATTTTGTCGTTAACTAGCCTAACAGCATAAGATTTTTTGTGTGAACATGTTGCTAGGGTTGCCACATATCATATAAAGTAATAAGTCCCCGTCTAGTTACTACGGGAAATGTATAAAATCGATGACTGTACCCTAATCCTAATCCTAACTAATATTATAAAAGCGAAAATGAGTTTGTTTGTTTGTTACCTTTTCACGCCTAAACCACTGAACCGATCATCCTGAAATTTTGCATATACGTTGTCAGGTGTACAGAAACGGACATAGGCTACCTTTCATCCCGAAATAAATTACTGTTTCCGAGGAAAACAACAATAACGTTCTTATGATAATAGATGGCGCCACATGTCTTTCGAATCATGATTGAATTATATTATTACAAGCAGAGTACAACCCGAATTGATTGTCAAATTCTAAATTAACGCGAGCGAAGCCGCGGGCAATAGCTAGTACATTTATATTACTCATAGATGAACAATCCACATAAATATTCAAAGGGGAAATATTAGGCACTATAATAAAATATGATTTGTTATCATTTATGAAGAAATCATCGGTATATATTTTTCACAGAAGTGCTAAGTATTATCCAATCCATATTCTTCTATTCTATTAACGATTTATTTAATATTCACTTAAAGCAAAACATATGTAAAACCATTTTCATGTCCCATATATCCCATACATCCTTAAATCCTAGAAATTTGACGTCATCATCTTTAAATCGTTGCAAAAGCAGATCTTTATTGTCCCCTACTAGTTTTCAAATATGTCACGTCTCGGCGTAACTACAGTACAGTCAACCCTGCTCATGTTCGCTTAAATTCACATATCGTTGACAAGACATGTAACACGACCGCTCATTAGTTAGCAATAGCTAATGGATTATGGCTGTCTCGCCCCTACCATGGGTCGTTTATGAGTCAGACCGTTGCGTGGGTGATATTAATTTCTCGTTGCAGCAATCGCAGTTGCGGTTATGCTGTGAGTTACTAATAAATAATTGCTCATTTGCTGGAATGGCAAATATGAGTATGGTTCGATTATTTTGGTTTGGTTGATACGCAGACTGTTACTATAATATATTTACTAAGCAACATACAATGCGTTGAATTAGATGATTGTTAGAGCCATCCATTTCTTTTATTTTTTGGAAAGATGATCACGCTAATATACGAATTTGCAGTTGTCTATAATAGAACAAAATGCAGCTAAGCCCAAATCGTTATTTTGTAGTTACGTAGATACAACACTAGCCAACGCATCGAAAAAATCTCATATAAAAGAGACCGGAATCGGAAAATTAAGTTTATTTAATTAAATTGTTACTTATAATTCAACATTTCATAGGTATTCTCGGCGATTTGCGAACGAATTTGCACGAAAAATGCAAAAACGTAAGCTCGTATTAAGTGATTTTTTAGATTATAACAGTAGAAATCTATCCTATTTTACAGCTTAAAGGAAACATAAATAGTTATATTACAATTGTTCCGTCCCAAATATTTAATTTATTCGTTGACAATAAAGATACATATTTATCAAAAAAGCACTTCAAATCCTCCATACAATTTTAGTATGGTGGCGGCGCGCCGATTTGAATATCGAGCTCTGTCATTCAGTCCAACCGTGTCTCACGATCGGCGCAGTCTTAATAACTAAATAACTTAGTAATACTGTTAACTTTTGCAAATTTACTGTTTCACAAAGGCATGTTCGTAGCGAACTCATATTCTATAAAACAAACCTATACCGATCAATAGGTACCTGAAATTACATACAAAGTCAACATCAATGCCAATTAACCTACAACATTTTCCGATACACGTAAATTACCTTAAGTTAAAGAGTCTGCCAAATGTATTTCAAGCGTATTTAAACAAGAAACTTCTTTGTTTAAGTAGGATACTAAGTTGTTTACGCATTCTCTTTGTACGTGAGGCCGCGACCTTAGTCGCGCTCCAGTTATGACAAGCAGGTGAAGAGAATCTTCTGCAATGAACTTTGCGTACACTACTAAAAATATCTACATTTTTTATACTCGCCTGTCAAAGTGATAACACTCTGCTTGATAGTAAGCAGTCAATAGGCTAACCCGAACACAACCTTGCGAAATTTGTTATATTAATTACGAATACTCAAGAAAACTGTTATGGATATTAAATTTGTTATATTAATTACGAATACTCAAGAAAACTGTTATGGATATTAAATTTGTTATATCTATTAATTACGAATACTCAAGAAAACTGTTATGGATATTAAATTTGTTATATTAATTACGAATACTCAAGAAAACTGTTATGGATATTAAAAAATCGTTATGGATTAGTTGTTATATTATCATTATAATATAGCAATAGCCTTATCTTAAATTTTTGCAAGCATTGATAACATGAAATATTTTTGATATAAAACGACTAAAATCTCCAAATGGCAAGCTTGTAGTATACAATGTATGGTAAGTAAAATTGCAGAATATTCTTTGTAATAAGCATGTTTATCTGAACTTGGTACCAGTCAAAGCATATTTTTAAACTATGCTTGTGACAATATGACTTTAGCCTGAATTTTATTCAACTACTAGCTAACCCGTGCAACTTCATCTGCTCACTTAAGAGAATTTTCCCCGTTATTGCAACATTTTTCTTTGATGCTCCGCTCCTAGCGGCCGTAGCGTGATGTTATATAGCCTATAGGTTTCCTCGATAAATGGGCTAACCAACACTTAAAGAATTTTTCAATTTGAACCAGTATTAGCGCGTTCAACCAAACAAACAAACAATCGAACAAACAAACTCTTCAGCTTTATAATATTAGTATAGATAAGTAATACTGCCTGTAAAGAATCCTTTTATTAATTGGCTACAGTTTCTTATAAATATATACATCTTGAGTAAATCATGCTTAAATTATTACTCTTTATTACTTTAAAAAAAATAGAATAATTTTTCGTTAACTAGTAAGTCATGAATTCAAATTTAGAATAACCGAGTGTTACAACTGTTATAAGTCACCAATTATTTACAGGTAGTAAATAAAAATTACATAATCAGTTTGACATAGATAACTTTACTTTGATTGTACCATGAAAAGTCTTTAGTAACTATGTCCAATGTTATAAAAAACGCTATAAGCGTACCACTTACGTCCAAAATAAACATGAATTTGATCAATCGTTACCAATAGCGGAGCCTTTATTGGTATTGCCGAGCCACTTCCTCTAATGACTATTGATATATTATGTGACGCATATCTATTACCAAGTTCATTTGTTTACTCTTTGCACTAATTTCACAACCGGAAGTTATTTTGGAAGCCATTTATCATCATTATTTGTTAACTTAATGCTACCAATCCGGTTGATTGTATTCTCTGAGCTAGACTGCTTTGCCCAATTTTAAATGATCGATGTTATAGTACAAACATTTTTTGGCTGAACGACAAATTGACAATGATAGATTTGATTGCATAGTGTTTGACTAATAGTTTGCAAGAATCTTAGATACCATGAAATCATAAAGCTTTGCAAAAAAAAATTTATTCAAGTTAACACTTATGAACGTCAAAGTTACACTAAATTTTTTCCGTGAATTTACATTTACTGCCACGTTCAGCAAAGCAAGCGTGTAGGGCTCATAATAAGAACGGGCAAGAAACTCATGGCTACTCTTTTTAATCGCCAAGTTTACAATAAAGTTTTGTTTAAAATTATGACTGCAAGGTGCTGCAACCATTTCTCCATGAGTTACTACTGAATATACTCAAGCATTTAATAAAATTTGATGGTAGCCTCTAAAGCAGCAGTATGGTAAATAGGAGCATCCACTTTGTAAACTATGTCCTATGTACGAGTGGCTAAATGTTACCTACTTCTCAAATGAAACCTACCCAAACATGCATGCATGTTTAGAATGCAACAATGTAGTAACTAATAACCTTGTGATCTTTTAATGATTTGTGACTTTCTGCTATTAATAATATGTAGATATGTGTTTATTGTCTCTAAAGCTTTATACTTATATTTAACGAATTGCAAACTAACAAAAGGGTGACGAGGGTTGTGTTGACAAAATTTGCTGTCAGCATAAAATGTGTCTTATATACTTTAATACTTATTTCGATGTTATATAAATTAGTATTACGTCTATGAAGCCTCGAAAGGTTAGGATTAGAAGTAGAATAGAGGTGAGTATAGCCGTTTACTGAGCATATCTCTCTACTCTAATGAGATAAATCTGTCTACCACTGCCCAAGCATCGTATTAGAAATACATTCGTATAATTAACATGCAGCACTATCACCCGTAGTACCGACAGAAAACGTGAAACTTTTAATCTGTGAGGTTGGTAGTACACAGAGTAATTTGCATAGTTTAACAATTACTTGGCACATTCTTTCGTAACCATCTTGATATCGTTGTAACAAAGAAGGAACTCTTCGCCGGTTCGTGACTTTCGTTCGGTTCACTGTATGCCTGTGTTCGGGATATATTGTCAATCTTATGTGTGGTGTATGGTGTGCATACTTATATTATGATTTAGTTTTCTTTTGTATGTAATATAAAGGTTTTCGAAGAATTGCAGTATTTGTCTAATTGAAAACATTGCCTTGCATCTCTTAAGTTTTAAGAGCGAAAATTGCATCACGTGCTTATGATTTTCAAATTTCGCGCTATAGATTGTGTTGCTCACTTAGAACACAAGACAGGTAGCTAGCACTGGCTACTCATAAATCTATTGCGGATATAATTGTAAGTACCTCAACTAGCATAGAATTATTATCCACATAATGTACTAGATACAATTCTGGCAGATATTTTAAAAATATTACCCCACTGTAGACTTTCCAAATGCTGAGATTCGCACCCCTTACTTAGTAAAGCACTTTGTATGATCCACACACAACAATTCTGATTAAGTACTATTTGGAATAGGTAAGTGTAACGTTTGGCAAACCTCTATTGGTCCAAAAAGTCTGAACCATCTCTCCTATACATATAACTAATAAGTACATGGCGTTACCTTTCTATGAGATATTCTATGTTATTCTGGAAAATCCTTCCCTTTTAAAAGTTCTTACGTCTAATAAAGCTACTTATATATACAACTAGCTGCGCCCCGCGGTTTCCCCCGCGTAAGTCCCGATGCCGTGGGAATATCGGGATAAAAAATCCAGCTCTCCAGCTATCTACGTACCATGTTTCATCGCAATCGGTTCACTAGTTTTTGCGTGAACGATTAACAAACATCCATCCTCACAAACTTTTACATTTATAATCATTAGTAGGATACGGTAAACGATCAGACCACACACAAGGTTCACGGCATAATCTCAGATACTCATTACTTGCAACACTTACAATGTTGTTCAAAGGCTTTAACGGCAAATTAGTTATGCGAAATAGTAAACATGTAATAATCAGGTACTTAGGGACTTTATTACATAATTGAGTCGAAGCAAAACGTACGACAAAATGAATTACATTGTTAAAATGCACGAATAGAGTTAATGGCGATTTGATTTGACAATGTATAATAAAATATATTATTTTATTGAGAAATTAAATCGTTAAATTAAATTATGGCTACTGTACAGTTTATAGACAGTAACAATTCTATGTTACGTGTTTAAGACGTAATTTGTGTCTCTTTCTAATAATGTTATAAGAGAAGGGATAAATACATGTTAGGTTTATTTACAACTAGATTTTGCCCGCGTTTCCGCTCGTGTTAATGTAGATTTTGACAATAAATTTATATCCCACAGTACCTAAAAGTACTCTATGTCAAAGGACATAGCGTGCTTTTAAGTCACATTGTCAGCAGTACAGAAGAGTCTGTACTGCTGACAATGTGTATGCAAAATTGCATGATAATCGGACGAGTAGTTAAGGCGTGAAAGCGTAACAAACAAACTAATATTATAAATGCGGATAAGGACTAGAATATATAAACACTATACGTGCTACAGAATACTCATTACATACAGTTCTGTTTCAATATTAAAATCATGTATATTTATCGTACAATTTTTCTTTTACACAAAATGTAATCCTAAAACAGCCAGTGCATTAATAGGCGATGTAGTCGCTTTCGGGTGCATGAACAGTGCAATCAAATATAATATGTCATATTATCATCGCTATCAAATTAGTAATGTAGATCTGTCAAAATATGTTACCTAACTGTCGCAATAGATCTGACAGATGGTAGCTGGAAAATTTGTGCTGTCAAATTATAGCTGTCATATAAGGAGTTGTCCAATTAGTCTACTTGTAACTGTCAAAATAATATTGTCATATACATTTTTTATTATGGCAAAACCAGTCAAACACTTTTTGCACAAGCAAAGCGCAATAATAAGTTTAATTAGATTAACAAGTTGCTTATCTGAAAAATCACTTATGAACGTAACTATACATAGATTCTTTATTAAATGATAATAACATAACATATGACTTTAATTTATAATATTCTATCACATACACACAACACCATCTAGGCCAAACTAAGCTGAGCTTGTATTATGGGTACAAGACAATGGATAAACATACATATATATAATTTTTTTTGTAAAAGCTTACATATTATACATAGAAACACTCAGACCATGACAAACATCCATATCCACGCACACAAATGTTTGACTTGTGCGGGAATCGAACCCCTTTAACATTCAATTGTTTACAATACGGAACTATGTTAGTATTTTTATTATATTGGCTAACTGAGTATTCCTTACACACAACAATATTAAAAAAGAAAATATAAAAGTAGTATGTCCTCTTTATTGTATTTTGTATTATAAATGGTGGCTGTATACAGGGCGTCGTAAAGATGCGCACGCGTCGCACCGGGCGGCCTCCACGTCATACATGTTTACGACCACATTACATTCCGATACGAAACTACACCCTAAACAGACGCCTTCATGCCACATGAATTTCAAACTTAAATACATAACACGAAGGTGTAAAATAGAAAATAAAAGTGGTGTTTAATCTAGACCGTTATTGATCATCTGATTAAATATCGATCGCAGCGGTTTTAGTACTTTTATAGTACATAGTTGGCTGTAATTTCTATGCTAATTTGGGAATTTAAGGGCTATTAAGTGATTGTAAAAGCCTACTGCAGACATTTTCTTTTATTTTAATATGACAATATGTATTATTATGGCAGCATTGCATTATTATGGCAGTGCATAAGGCTAAGAAAAAATTTATGGATGTTCATGATACTTATAATAATTTGCCAACTATGTTTGCTGTAATAATACTGCTAACGTGTAGTCGGAATCGGCCGTAATCGAATTATGAAGCACATTCCGTACTGATATAGAGGACTGACTGACATTATGAACCAACAACACTCTGGACGTCTCGGGAATGGAACACGTAGTACGAAGAATACGAGTATTGCAAATAGTTATATAATAAATATACATAGATAAACTAATGACATACAAAATATTCTACCTATACATATAACAATATCATTGATACCGTGACAACAGCTTGCGCTTATATTTGCGGCCGATCGTGAGATCTTGGGTACTACATAATAAACTTAGGTTCAACAACAGAAGTTTTTTTAGGGTAGCAGCAAGATGTTTGCAAATATACTTGGAAGAATAGGCTCGCTTTTATAGTTGCGAGTCTTTGTATGTGTCATACCAAAATATCCCTTATAGCTGTCACTAGTCACACAATGTTATAATTATAATTTAATTATAATAAATATGTTACGATTACGTTATAATTACAACATTATTCTGCATAACTAGGACTTTAGCTGACCTGTTAATCAAGGAAATAAATGAAAATAAGGTTAATTCTCGATTCATTTTCCTGTTAAGTGCCTAATACACAATCGAAGTTCGAATCCCCCGACCTCACGACACAACTCCATTCCTGGTAAATTGACGCTTTAATAAGTTCCCTTAACTTGCAGGTCACTTACAGGTAATAACAACAAAATAGAAATAATTAAAGGATTATTTTGAATTAAATTAGGTGTAACAACAACTTTAAAAATCTAGTAAAATCCACATGTTTGTCCTTTTGTTTTTTTTTAATTGGTTCATTGGTTGTCATACTTTCTGAGGATGTTTCACGTAGAGGTGAACACTTTTGTGGAAGTCATACTTTGTATTTTCGTTTAATCATTAATCTTATGTGCATGTCATGGACGTAGACGTCGTCATTGAAGCACACTGAAGCCTCGCTGCACATATAAACTAAATATAATAATACTGATAACAGCTCTATATATAAAAACTGAACCACTACTAAGTACTTCTCAGCGTAAGAAAGATTATACCATAGTCTACCATGCTGGCCTTGAGAACATTATGTAAAACACTTGGACATACAGTTTTCTAGCGAGGGATCTAGCGATGATTAAATATTCAAAAAATTAGAGGTGCGTGCCTTAAGGTCGAATTTGGGATGTCCAAAGGTCTCCGACTGGGCCATATTTATCACAGCTAGACTAAACTTATAATAAACTATTCTAATATTCCTCGAGTCGAGAGTCGAACATTTTATTAAGACAAACCTAGCTTTTGGGCTTATATGAACAGACCACCAATCGCGTGCCAAGTGCATCTTCTCCTTATGATTGTTTTAAAAGGTTTTATTGTTTGTTATTTGTACGATATTTATACCAGGAACCTTATTACCTCCTAAAGAGATAAACCTCGACGTTACTAGAGAATTATTGTTATTATTTACAATATAATATTAAGCTTGGGAATTTGTTGTTTACTATGTAGTTGACTAAAGGCTCATATAAAATAGTCTATTTAATGCCAGATCGTATCGTGGCAGTAAAGGAAGGTTCCATTCAAGCGAACACGAGCAGAAATGTTTTTATTGTTTTCTTGATCGAATGATGGCAATTCTGATACGTTGCCGTGGTGATTCATTCTAAGATTTCGGCGAAGTGTTTAATGGTTTCCCTTTAAGATAATTGTATTAACTATTTGGTGTTAAGAACATTGTCCAGTATATTACTAATATAGTTCCAAATGCTAGGCTTAGTATAAAACCCAATAAATGTAATTTCAATTACATTTTGTTACGTTAAATTAATTAAATACAAAGCACACATGTGAAATGGGTGTATTTATTTAATAGCATGAGACAAATAAAACAGATTGAAAATATAAAAATATTACTATTAACCTAAATTGCAATTGTAAATGTGAAGCAGCTGCATGGATGGATAACCTTTAGGTGGATTTTAAATTCACTTACCATCAGACAGAGCCAAAAGATTTTTTGTTTTATAAATACTAGCGGTCGCCTAGTGCTCGAAATTCGACCAAAGTTTGCCTGTAAGATATTGCTGATATATGTCATTATATAGGTATTGATATATGTAACCATAGTTACGCGCTTCGAATGCGTGTGTCAAATGGAAGGTTGTGTGCGTGTAGTGTTTTTTTATTGATTTAATGTATTTTTACGCATAATTTAAAAAAAAATATTAGCATTCGTCACTTCTTCTCTGTATAAACTATAAGTGTGCCAAATTTCATACTCCTCCGTCCGCCCAATTTTCGTAAAAAGGGATCCAAAGTTTTCGCTTCACGTATTAATATATAGATGATTAGAACAGCCAGTTTAAAATTTTTACCGAGTCTTGTTAAAATGCATGCTAGACGGTAGCTAAAACTAAGTAAGGTACAGGGCTAGAACATAAAGTATTATTTGTGTTTAAAATATCTTGATTACAACAGAAACTTGGTTGTTCCACTTTTGCGTAAAGGAAAATCTAGATCAGTAAAATTAAGTATTTTACGTAGGCACTTTATAGTTCTCATAAATATCAAAGTATGTCGACGCGAGAAGGTACAAACACATTATTATAAAATATGGCCAACAACTAGTTTCGTTTGGTCTAAGATTTCGTTATTTTCTTTACATTTTCAACATTGTTGGTTTCGTCGAACCGGTATTTATTATACCTACACAATTACACATCTTGCATAATATTATATATTTTTAAATTATATTTAATGAAGTTTTTAGTCTTTTAATCTAACAAGAATATGCCAGACTAGTCGCGTAAATATTTACATCTTAGAAAGCCTTTCGGAAAAGCTGTCATACACTCGTTCATTTCGCTAGCATATTTTTTTAGGCCTCCTTTACGCCTCTTAGACGAGCCTATACGTCAGTATACGTCGGTATACTGGTCTTTTTGCCAGAGTCCATGCTACTAATGAGAATTGCCTAATAGAAGAACCCCTTTACTCAGAAACTATCCAGTGATCGAACGACTCTATCTATCTATAATGATGAGGTAGGAGTATAATAACATATATTATATATATATTAATATATTCTACCACATACACACAACACCATCTAGCCCAAACTAAGCAGAGCTTGTACTATGGGTACTAGACAATGGATAAACATACATATAGAATGTCTTTTTTTTTTGTAAATACATACATATTATACATAGAAACACCCAGACCAAGACAAACATCCATGTTCATGCACACAAATGTTTGACTTGTGCGGGAATCGAACCCGCGACCTCATGCGTGGCAGTCGGTTACACTAACCACTATGATTGTATAGTGCACCTTAGATTGGCTCGTAACTTTATAATTGTTAATTTAATGCATGTTTTAATCACTCAACCATCCTTAAGTATATTAAATACGCTGGACATGAATTTCGTTATTAAAACTTTTCATCAACAACCTTACCTATCATCGAGTAGAACCAAGTATTTCCTGTCAGACCGAGAGATCCGATTAAACGCAAAGATTAGAAAGAAACAGCAACATTTTACGACACTATTAAATCCTAAGAGGTTAGTTGTGTTCAGAGTTATTTCCTACTGTCATGTTCTAATGAACGTCATCATATTATTTGACGTCATCTGACAGTTCTCACGTTCGGGACGAGAAATTGCTCGCGTGGGCAGGCACTTGTCTCAAGTGCTAAGATAAACTTATACTTAGACATACAATATTGTTTGTCATATTATGGTAATGTAAATAAATAAATTTACAATGTTGTTTTTGAACTATACAGGATATTTATAATATGGAGAATATTTAAAATTACGTTCATATCCACGGCTATGAATTCCCAACGAGGTAAAGAGGGGTTTATTACAAACAGATTTTGCAATGTTTACAGTCCCACTAATAAAGGGCAGAACTTTGAAACTAAATAAAAAACTTACTTAAACGTGTAGGTATTTAAAAGTCAGAGTGCCTAGTGCGAGTTTGTTTAACGTTAATGCGATTGACACGTTTATGACGTTCGGCGCTCCGATTGGCCCGCTCCAAGCTCTTAACCAATCAGAGAACCAAACGCGGTAAACGTTTCAATCGCGTTCACTTAAAATCAACTCACGCTAGGCACTCAAATTGAATTCGTGAAGTGCCAAAGTGATAATAAGAATATCTATTTTTTAATATTAATTATTAATCGAGCAACATAAACTCAAAAGAAACAGCAATAAAGGAATAAATTAATTTAGCAGATTTGTCAATGTTATATTTATTCTTTTTAGGATAGAATAGAATGAACTAGGTACCAGAACCGCTTTCGACCTTGGGGTGGTGGGCTTTGTGGGCCTGCCCGCCATCCGTTCAGCATCAGGTCCGAGGAGGAGGCGGCGTGCGTGTTCACACGCGCGCCTCTGTGTCGTGTCCGTCTCCACTCTAGTGGAGGGAAAGTAGGGCTTTAAAGTGCATAGTGCCTAATGGGTAGGTCTTGTCGCATAGTGGCCTGCCATTTCATACGGCGGGCCGAAACCTCGGCGGGGTCGCGACCGCATGTGCAAATGATTCGCGCGGCCCCGCCAATAGTGGTTTTGTCGAGGAACACCGTGGTAGATTTAGACGGTATTCCGGGAGGTCCATTATCATTTCAACATCTTTCTTTTACCCCAGCGAGCCCGATGTAACCCCTCCGCCCGCCCCCGCGGAGGGGTATGCGTCAATGCATTCCCCCACGTAAAAAAAGGTACCAGAACCGCTGTGCTTCCTCAAACTTAGCAAAAGTATTATTAAATACATTCAACTGTCAGAGTGATGAAACGCCGACAGTCACAGTAGCCTAGTACCCAGCCATCAAAGTTTATGTAATACAAATGGCATGTATACAAACACAGTGTAGAGCAGACCACCCGTAGAGAGGTCCGTATCACTTACCAACTTTATTTAAGCAACCGAACAAAAACCTCTTACAACACGAACGTACAACAACACTTTTCATTAAACACCTACCTACATTATTCGGTAGGTAAGTATATTCAATTGCATGATTCTTTTCCCAAAATTTTATACGCACGGACGTAATCGCGGTCACACTGACCGCAAACATTGTTATTGCGAATCGAATTAGAAAATATGCGTGAACTAACCTGTATCTACAATTCTATGCAACGTTACTAGAACTGAAATAGATGCAAAGCGGATTTCATATTTGCTTATTCCCGTCAATAAAACTCAATTCAATTCGAGGTGACTTGTAGAATAGCTTATGTCTTAATACTTGATTGCTAGTCTGATAGATTTTATAAAATGTGAAGGATTTTACAAACAACTAATATTCACAGAGAAATTGGATACGGCCGACATTTCATGCTACGTTTTTGGTTTAGTAATTATTGTTTGATGTTTCAACTAATTACGCGAGTATTCAAAGTAATTGCTATAGTTATTTCAACGGAGTTTAAACAATACATTTTAATATAACAGCGGTAAATTGACGAGCGAAATTTATGAATACCTACGTTTGCATCCACCTGTTATCAAAAATACTTTGGCTGAAGTCTGACGTAGTTTATGAATAGCTTAAGAATTGTGGTTATCTTATCTTATCTTATCTTATGTGGGGGCGAGTCAGTGCAGACCGGCGACACTTCGACCCAGTGTGATCTTTTGTGTCGACACTCTCCCAATAACGACTGCCATAGATGTTCATGGCAGCCGGGACCGACGGCTTAACGTGCTCTCCGAGGCACGGAGCAGGCGATAATTTTCTATCTATACGCACATAATTTCGAAAAGTCATATAACTTCCGAAAGTCAGAGGTGCGCGACGTGGGTTCGAACTCGAGACCCTCTGCATTGCAGTCTGTTGGTTTCCCCACTGAGCTATCGCTGCTCAAGAATTGTGGTTACTCTCATCTCTTTCCTTTTATCACATCTTCCCTTGGGATCAAAGCTGTGTGAATGTGAGAGTGAGTGCGGTATTGCAAGCAGTAGGCCACGGTAACCGCTAATCATCAGGCGAGCCGTATGTAGTCTGTCACTCTTATAAAAAGCCTTGACTGGGTCTTTGGCGCAGCGGTAGTAAAAGCGACTGCTATGCATGATGCCCGAAGTTCGATTCCCAAGTCAGGCTCACAAAAGTAATTGAATTCTTCTGTCAAGAAATCCTTAATAGTAGCCTGAGATAAGAAGCTTAGGGCCCCGTGCCCTAAGCTTCTTATCTCAGGCTTCTTACACAGTCTTGGAAAACACGTAAACCTGTTAGTTTTGTGTATGACAAGATCAAGTCGAGTCGAATTGCCGTTTCATCACATTATGAAAATAAAAACTACTCTTCATTTTGCGCTCAAACTTGTACATTGTAATATCTCCTGGCTGGTCTCCTTTACGATTGACCAACGCGGCCGGAATTCGATCTGGAGGACATTATTATTATTGTGAGAAAAAGATACTAAAATTAGGAAGCGACTCTGAATTAAATTCGCTGTGGTAAAGATTGACCAAGCAACAGCTAGAATACTTATTACGTATGTAAATTCCTTGTGTGTGATCAACAGTAAACAGCAATGGTATTGAGTCAGATTTATTTCGTTCCCGGGTTATAACTCAGGCCAATACGTGACCGATGCTCACGCCTATGCTTACATAGAAATTATCCACGACCGAAACGTTATCACGGTGAAATGGTAGCTTATTTCATGTATCGTACTGCCGGGGTCGGTCACCTAATATTGGCTGAAAGGTCGGTCGCTAAAGGTTAGTTCCTGTCGCCTGCGGCGAACTTTCTACTGATTGTAAACTAGTGCAATGGCTGCATAGAAAGGTCGTGCTGTCAAAAATGCACGGTGCTTTCCTCGTTACATAATATGGACTAGCCACTGTATACGAAATGAAAGGTTTATTCCATACTAGATTTTGCCCGCGTCTTCGTTCGCGTTAATATAGATTCAGTCAATAAATTTCTACCCCTATGTAACATTACATTTTCTGTATGAAAAGTACCCTATGTCCTTTTTTGTACACTTGACGACGTGTATGTAAATGTTCATGATGGGTTAAGGAGTAACAAGCAAACAAACAAACTCACATTCGTATTTATAATATTAGTTAGAATTATGTCTGCCGAATCCTTTAAAGATTTACATCTGTAATGATGATATCCGTGTTATAGTCAATGAAAAAAATATTGTGACGTGTATGCAAAATTTCATGGTGATGGTTTGAGTGGTTAAGGCGTGAAAGAGTATTAAACAAACTCACATTCACATTTATAATATTAGTTAGGATCAGTTGAAAATGTAGCTGTAAAACAGGCATCACTTATACATAGTTACTTCGTATAGGCACAGCTGCTCGCTTTCGTTTTACACAAGTCAAAGCTGTTTATCAGCGAGTCATAAGCGGACTGAGGGAAAGGGCTAACGTTATACTACAGATAAGCGATGGTCTGTTAACCTCTTGTATTGTATAACATTGTCAACCGTTGCCAACTCACATACAGACAACTTGCGGTTATAATGAGGTAAAATGCAAGCCTAACTAATATTATAGATGCGAAAGTGAGTTTGTTTGTTTTGCTGTCACGTCTTAACGTCTTACTCGACCGATTATAAGTAAACGTCGTTTTCCCCTAATTCGAGCGCATATAAAATATAAGCCTATTATAAGACTAGCCCGTTGATTCCATGGCGTAAGTTTACGTTTAAGTTTGCGACCGAATTCGAGGCTTATGGCTCGATGTTGAAATCCTTTGCCTGAAAGTATTATTAGGCTTTCCTGTATAGAAATACTCGATACCATCATGAGGGCAGGACAGGTAGCTTGTCGATGGTAATCGGCTAGCACCCTGTTATGTAATAAATACAAAATATAGCCAGTAAATTGTAGATAAAATACAAGCCTGATATATAATTATTTAATTATATACAAGCGTGCATTTATGCATACAGGATGTTATAGCCAGCGGCGTAGGTATATAGTAACTCTGAATAATTATTGTATATAGGTACATATGCAGCCAAAATAGCAATTATATACCCATTTATAAAAACGTAATACGTTTTTTGCGTAGATTACCGTACTCTTTTTCATATACAATGCAGATTTAATATATCGCCATCATTAAACGTGAAACGATGTTTACCGAACAAATCCGAATTTAATTAAAAAAGCCGCTTTTTACAGCACCATGCACTCTAGCGGGTATACATAAGTATGTTTAAAGGCGTACATTATATACAAGTGTGTGTGAGTGCGTCGACTTAAAGGTTTATTGCGCACAGAGAAGTATAATAAATCATTTGGCCAGAGGTCTGATTGATGCAAATTACATTAATACTGTCAAACACGTTCGATTAACTGAAATAATGAGCCATTAGATAGATTTATTGCTTCCTATTAAAAATATAACATTTACACACCTCACGTTGATCACCTCAAGTAAATGAGCCTAAAAAGCAGCGGTGGAGTTTTTGCGAGTATTGTCGAAGACGGCGAGCGTGAGACACGTAATTTATACCATACCAGTTGTAATGACCAATAAACTATACCCGGAACTCACGGACGATATGAAAGAAAAATTCATTGAGTTGATGGGAGTGGATTGTGAGCAATCTGCGGTGTTATGGCTACTAGGATCACTATGAGTTCAGTCGATGAGAAAAGTTGGATCGTCTGTACCCACATTTCATAAGCCGCTTAGCGACTTTAAAGGACTGTGAACTGCGATAGCCGGTATTGCGTACCCTCTCCTTAAATGGTAGATGGTTTTATTTTTGTTGCATTGTGTGCGGATGCGGATTTTACGTAAACTTTCTACTTATACGATTCAAGCGTGTCATTACATCACGGTGCGACGTAAATGGATTTTATACGCTGACACTTACAAACACCATTTATGTCAAACAATTAAATGTAGTTAATTCGAAATTGGTGTGATACGAGCGTTCCTACACTTTACAAGAGTTATATCTGTCAGATAAAGATAAATAATGTGTAAGTTATGTGCTCATGTACTCCCACGCTGCCGAATAACAAAGTTTTAAACGTCGTAAAGCACAGAAGAAAATATGAGTAAGTATTATTAATACCTTCCTGTATTATTTCTTGGTTACTGTTTTGAAATAATCAGTTGAATGTTCATTAAACTCGAATATTGAGTTTAATGCTTTAGCGCTCTCCCACTCGTGGAGGATGATGATGTCCAACTATGAGAATTACGCCCATGCAATGGAACGGAAACTAAGTTGCAGAATATTTAGAGCCACGCCCCGACATTAAACATAGCCACTGTTTAATCGAACTTCCTTATTACTACCTATTTTCAATTCTACAACTAAGGGTGTAAAACCGCTAGTTAGCGCTTCATAAAATTTCCGCGTATAAACCACAATTTTACTACCTTCTAATTACGTATCTGTAACCAAACGCTTTAAATTAATCAAATAATTCAATGATTGCAAGCTTGCACCAATAAATGTCATAATAAAATTAATGAATACAACGTTTGTATTCGGCTGGATTAAAATACAAATTGCGCTACATTTCATTTGGTGGCTTAGTCAACGACAATTATTATTGGAACATTTAAAGGTATACATCGCATATATTTCAGCTTTTTCTTCAATTGATATCCTTAAATAAAAACTACTTGACATACGTTGTTGTGTAATACTAATAACTCAACAATGTCGGTGTGGTAATGTCGAGCACCAAGAGTAGGGGCCCGGTGGATCCCACCACGACAGACGTATCGTGTATCGTAATGTAAAAGGCGTTTTATAAGTCACACTGGTCCGAATCAGCGCGGAAAGCTGCTTGCCTTCACTGGCCACTCGCAGTTCCGAACATTATATTGAACGACTACCCTACTCCGAATGAATTCGAAATATTTCGCTTGTTTTCTTTTTGCGCGCTCCGCCAAGGTCACGATGTGTCTGTCGAGTTCATTGAATCGCATTCTTGCATTTTAAATGCGTGTAGTTTTATTAATAATTCATCAAGTTTTTATTACATTTCACAGATAATGGCGTCGACGCCGCGTCAATGTTGCTAGGTGACAAAAATTTACGGCTGCTATTAGATAACTTTATAGCATCTTCAATGTGAGTGAAGTAATATTTTAATGCTAAAAGAAGATGTTGTAACTTCATTCACAAAGCGTTGGTAAAGACGTCGTAAAATGTTTACAACGCGATGAGCGCAGCGTTTTGAACTCAACCCTCGTTTATTGTCTATTAGTACGCATTAGATTACCAATAGGATAAGCTTTTAGTATTATAATATGAAAAGTCAAAATTAATTTTCAAGTAAAATTATTCAGCGTTCAACAATAATGTAAACTATTACACGTAAGCGGTTTAATTAAAATTGCCGTCTAAAATGGATTGTAATTGCTGTGCGTAGTAAACTTCAATAACAGCACGAAACAGGCTCACTACGTTTTGTAGGTACCGAGTCGTTACTTCGAAATAATTAATTGAGCAATTGTAACTTGCCTACTTAATCTTAGGCGTCGGATAGAAGGGTTGTGATACCCTGAGTCTCTGATAACGACTTAATTACGCGACATGTTGCGAAAGTACCTCGGTACCAGCATTCCCATATCTTCATCGCGACTACAAAAACTGGTTGGGTGTTGCTAAACTGTTGGCACGTAAATTTGCCGCTGTCCAACAACAATGGTGAACAGTGACTGTAAACAAAACAACTAAAGCATTAGCATTCGGTTACGAGACGAAAGGCCTCGTGTTGCAACAGCGTAAGGCGAGAATGTAATTAATCGATATTTATTCGATTATTGTGTCAAATCACAATTATGTAATTTGAATGCCGACTTGAAATTATTGAAATATCCTAGTGGGAGACCGTTGGCCTGTTAATCGCGAGCACTCGGATTCCTTTTCATATCTGACTCGATTTAACGCTGTAATCGACATGCCGGAGTATTCTCTGTATTTTGAAGTGTTTATGAAGTCGATCAAGTTGCAAATTACCAACGTAGGGGACTATAGGGACTATAGGGGAAGATGGCTTTGCAAATAGGTTTGTCGCGAGGTGAATATTCGCGATTATAAAGAGATGAGTATAATACATACGTTTGTGTAAAGTTGTTTTAAGCCAAGATGTGTACGCTATTACGTACGTAACAAAACTTCTTGCATCAGAAGACATTGTCGGAATAGACAGTTTCACATCAGTACATCTCTCAAACCGTCGATAAAGGTATATCACAGCCACACTTATTCTTCAATGTTTTAGGGCATATATGTATAACAGGAGGCAAGCCTATTTGAAATACTGAGCACATTACCAAATTACGAGAATCTACTTGGAACTTCGTAACAAAGCTTGGTTACTATTGAATTGAACCCACAACATCACGACCGACCGCAAACTTAAACCAAAGAGGCAGTCTTTAATAATAATTATAAAACAGAATGCCTTACATGAAAGCAATTATGACATCTTACGTTTATCCATCTGACATATTGTGGGCATTTTATACAAGTTATTTTTATACGAACCGGTTGAGCAAGGTAATTAAACACATGGTCACATAAGAAATTAGTTGTCCATGAACGTCCAGCAATGATTTACTTATAAGAAATCATTATTGAATAATCTAAAACATACTGTTTAATTGCTCACTCGATTTATCATTCATGAGTGATTTCATTGACCATGTTGAAGTCCATTACATTACGAAACTAATTACTGTCAAAGTTCAGCAATAGTAAATTAATTTCACTGGTGTTGGATAAAGTATGAAGAAAAAGTTGAGTTTAGATATGAAGATGTATTGAAATAGACAGGACGTTTGTATACATATATCGACCCTTTGTGGATGAAACGTTGTAGAAGCCATTTTTGCGAAAATTAGTTAATGCTGTAGCCTTATTCAGTTTTCCGAGCTGCATCGATTTTTTTTGCAAATATCAATATTTTAAATACTAAATTTAAAATATCGATATTTGCAAAAAAATTATGGTTCTTACTTCCCAGAAAATACCGCAGCATAAACACTTATTTTTAAAATAATATCGCAAATAATATTTTTACTCCATACAAATGCTGTCAAAGATATAATTTCATATTTATAGAATACTAGCTTTTGCGCGCGGCTCCGCCCGCGTGGTACCTACATAATAAAAAGTAGCCTATGTCCTTCCCCAGGTTTTAAACTATATCTGTACCAAATTTCATCTAAATCGGTTGAGTGGTTTAGCCGTGAAAAGGTAACAGACAGACAGACAGATAGACAGACAGAGTTACTTTCGAATTTATAATATTAGTAAGGAAGTAAGGATAAAGAGCTAAAAAAACGATGTTTACGTATTTCCGTTGTTTTATTATAGCACACAAAACAAAAAAGCAAAGAGGTTCTGTTTCTTGACTCTCCTGGAATGTATGGTGAGTGTGCATTTCGCTCCCAGATCTTACACAGCACACCGGTACAGGTCCACACTCTGTACTGCTGTTAAGAGTTTCTTGTGACCTCATGCACAGCAATCGAATTCATTATTACAGCGCCACCAATGCAGCTCCCTGTGAATGGTGGAAAAAGGTGATAGGTATATTACCCTCGTTTATTATAAACCGTTGCCTACCGCCAGCCGGACATCCAGTAGCTTTCAACATCGCATAAGAACCTAATTTACGAACAGTAATTCTAAAAGATACATGCACAGTAAAAACGTAGGCTTATAAAGAAATTTGTGTAATTATTTATTTCCCGTGTAGTTTTCCTTTCTTTCGCTTGTTGCTTATAGTTGCCACAAAAGATGATTCGAAAGTCTATGAAAAGAAAAAAATTATCTATGATCTTAAACTTATTAAGAATATAGTCTGAGCCTTGTAAAATGTAAATATTTTTCGGCTGTTTGGACTTAATGACTTAATGAGAATGAATTTAATGACTTAATGAGGCTGACTTTTTGTAGTTAAAAACACCGCACTCACGCGGTCGGTGCTAATCATATTATGTTCACAATATTTTTATTCATTGACTATAACGTGGAGTGCATCATTACAGATGTACATGTATCTGCCAAAGGCTACGCAGACATAGTAATATTTTTAATAAATCATTTGTAACTAGATTATTCGTAATTAAGAGTTATGAAATACCATAAGTCATTCATAACGATGGCCCAGTGGAAGTTACTGTCTAAAGACTCACTTCGAAAACATTATATATTATAGAAGTCTAAAGCAGACACAATTTACAATCTTTCTTAAAGCGACAAGAGTTATCAAAGTTTGAACTCAAACCCTAAATTGATTGCCGAGATTCTGTTCTAGCCAAACTCTCATAATTCAATAAACTTACAGAAGGTTCAATCCGCTTAAACTTGGATTTGTTTACCGAACAACTCCCACCGTTTCTCATTAATAGCCGTGTCGTGAGCAATTAAACAAACACAGTTACTTACTGTAGCTTACATCATAATAATCCATAATAACCGTAGAATATAACCATTGACACGCCTTAACTTGAAAAACTTATAAAATCTCAAGCACGTTTTCGCTAAGTAACTATTTAGTTGCAGTACACGAGATAAGAAGTGCTTTGTTGAAGTACGGACGCCGTTATGTTTACCATTTAGTTACTTAAATAGAACATCCGTAATTCTCGGAACAATGTGAGTGCGTTGGCGTGTGTTGCAACAATATACCCATGATTTAATGTACCATTCACAACTGACTATGAATTATTATTTGCGACATTCAATTTATAGAAAGTTTTTGATTGGACTCTGCGCATACTCATATGTCATAATTGGAATTTTTATGGACCTGTTTCGGGCTGTCCTATTGTTAGTTATCTGCAAGATAAATCTTTGAATGTCCTTATCTTTTAGCGTATGAAGGAGAGCTTTATATTTATTTAGTTTCATATACTTGGATCACTTTGATTTATAATTGGTCCAAATTAGTAACTTGAAAGTATCTTAAAAACGGTTTATTAAGACAATAACTAATAGTAATTTAGTAACTTATTATAATATAAACATAAATAGTCTCGCCTATATCCCTGAAGGGGAGTTTGTGCCAATAAGCAACAATTTTCCTACACCACACATGTAAACAAACGACAATGACTTTGAAACAGAAACGGTACCGTTCGTATGACTAACATCGCCTTGCCTGTTTCCAAACTAATTATTTATTCTACGTTGGTGGTATTGAAGCTTTCACACTCGGCCCTCGCTAATACGTTTCCTTAACCGTTGTAACAATAATAGAAACTGGGCTCCAGTTTGTCTAAAAGTTCCGCATTTACTTCTCTTTCAGTGCCCATTGACCATAGTTATACGCGGCCAACGGACAGCTCTCATTATGCATATCCAAAATCGTATTTATTGAACTGGGTTTGGTGAGGTATGCCCGCTGAGTACCGACTAAGCACGTGCGGTAAGAATTAGCTACTTGCATTCAATGTTGTGTAGTATACGCTAAGGCAACAGAAGCTTTAACACAAAAATTAAATATTTCTGAACTCTAAGGTAATCACCTCGGTTGTGTAGCCAAAGTGAATGCGACTGCTGCGCATAACGTCCCAAGTTGGATGCCCGGATCGTGCATAGTTGAGTTTTTCTAGCCATGGCTGGCGAAATATGGGTGTCATATAAGCTCAGCCTGCATTGCAATTCACCCAATTTTCTATAACACGAAGGCGTGTTATAGAAAATTGGGTGAATTTCGAAAGAACGTAATATCAGGTTCGTTGTTTGTGTTTTATTTGAATATCTACAGATTTTTTTTTCATTCTAGTAACCAGTGAGCTATAAAATAAATATAACGTAAAATGGCTTGTTCCGTAACATTAAAGTATGAAAAGCAATAATGAAACATCTTGTACAGTTTTTAATATAAAATCTAACAAGAAATAATTTTACGGTCATGTAACAGGTGGTCGTGTCAAATTTTATTTATACCTCAAAAAGTGGACAGCTCTTTTGTAACGCGTTTATTAAAACATTACCACACAATATATTGATACACAATTTAAACAATAATGTATTCCTTAAAGCTATGCTCGCCTGGTACATGTGCATATGAGGTGACATCTGAAGTCTTACCATATAACTTGCGCTGTGAGCTTTCGCCGCATTATCTAGGCATCTGGGCGCGAAGACAATGGCTCGCGCATGCGTAATGCGTTGTTATCTCACATCTACCTCTTGCCACACTCTGCTCTCCTAATGAGGAACGTTGTTCCACTTCTAGTGCTATGTGCTAATTGAAGACGTACTAAAATCTCGCCGAGAAATTTCTACTAATTGAAGCTAATAGATATTTCGTTCACACGTTGAGAAATCGAAATAAATGAGGCTTTCATTGTTTCAGGTGGAGTAGAATAACGGTAGCCGTGCCTCCCAAAGGATGAGGAATAAGCAACGATGCTGGAAACGCTGCTTTGGCCCAGACATACTAAAATCAACAGGTTAGTTTACTTTGTTTGTTGGGATTATCAAACAGGTTTACTCCCTTAAAGGTGTTTAGATACGGAAATTTAATGGAACGACGCGATTGACAATAAGACCAAACTTCTTTACAGAGCAATTATCTTTTCCTCTCTCATTTTCCAAGTCGATTTTGTCGCTACGACTGTAACAGCCTATTGCGCGTTATATACAGATTTTTATCAACAGTTTTTATCCACAGAATATAGGGGGATTTTAGAGCAAATCATAGCCAGTTGCACTCACTGATCGGTAAACGATTAGCGAGGTTAAGCAACGTTGGGTGCAGTCAGTCTATAGATGGGTGACCGCTTAGTGGTATTTCATCTGAGCGTCTCCGTGCTTCGGAGGGCACGTAAAAAGTCGGTCCCGGTTGTTGTCAAATTGATAGCAGTCGTTAAGCCATGTCAGAGGCCTACGGGCGGCTTGAACAACTCTTGATAACAGGTTGACCACTAACCACACGAAACGAAGAAGAAAAAAGAAGAAGAAGAGCAAATATTGATTTGATTGGATTAGTATTGACTGCACGGATAGAGCAGCGAGCTAACGGACGCCTCGTCACTGTCGCCGCGCCGAGTATCTACTAATCCCACACGGTACAATTATTATTATTTGTGCAATTCACTAATGATTATTCTCAGTCTGTATGTACACCACATTGTGTCCGTAAATTGTATGTTTGCAAAGTTAACCGCGATAAAGGGCTCGTTCTTTTAATCGCGTATATACTATTCTGTCTTTAAAAAAAAATGAAATAGCAAAGTATAAACTACATACCATTTACATACACATTATAATGCCTATTTGCCTTGTCTATATAAAAATCGGTGGTCGTTCGGTATATGTGGATAGACCACCACGGGTATACAACCTTCAGTTTAAAGACATTAAAATCTAGCAACTGACTCACGCCCTTTTGTACGAAGCAACGATAAATTTAATAAAGCAAAGCTTAACAGTAGTTCATTACTGTTTTAGTTCGTTAGCCACTTATCATAGCGTTTTACAACGTTAAGTACAATGCAACAATAAGTTAAGTGGCAAATGGATTTTGAAGAATGTTTTTTTAATGGAAACCTTCGATATAAGTGTAGCTTGTATAACATGCCCAATTTCGATATTGTCGTATCAGTGTTTTGTTACAGATTTGAGTGTTTGCAGATATACCTAATGTTTCAGTTCTTTTAAAGTTTAAAGAGCCCATACTTAAACTAATTTAAAAATGACAATATTATGTTAAATTCAGCACTTTATATCTACATATCGACGGCGAAGTGCCAATAACACTTAACTGTCAAAGTCCAAAATTTACACAAACTGGAAAAATCTTTAATTTCTTGATAACTTAAAAATTTGTCAATATATTTATTTATTTAGAGTAATAATAATGTACATGCTTTATATTTTATGCTTTATTAATATATTTTATGATAGTGTAGTAGGTATTAGGTTAGATAGGAGATATTAACATTGTACTTATTATTTTATTGTGATAATGTTATTAGTTATGATATTTAGAAGGTAATTGTCATGATTTCTTAATTTTGTTAATAATTCTGTTCGAGAGTTTTAATTACCCCAACTGGCAACACAGCCAATCATTTTTAAATTTTTGGAGGTCAAAGTAGCCTTAAATAAATATTTAAAAAAATAAAGACCCTTAATATGATGAAATGAAGTGAGGATCTAGCATTCAACTGAGTAAGACGTTCTCAACAGTCCGTGTAATTGCTGTGAATTTGGTAATATAGTCACATAATTTTTTTTCATTATATAATGGAATTAACAAAACACCGATATTTTTAATCAGAACCTTTAATTTGTGAATAATCAGAAAATAGACAAAAGTAATTTTACGAAGAAATTATGAGCTTACATAAAAAAAAAATTGAAGGTATGTAGCTGCTTAGTTTAGTCATTAAAAAAGAAAATATGTCATCGAAAATTAATTAACTCTTGGCAATACTTATTTTTAATTGTTGAAGGTGATTAATTTTGGTGGAAGATATGGGAATTGGTGCAACATTCAAAGTTGAGTAAGTGATAGAATTTAGTTTAGTTGGGAGGTATTTCCACATTTTAATTTAATACTGCTGCAACTAAAAATACACTTCGGAGATTTTACTAAAACATGTGAATAACGCCTTTAGATTAAAAACGATTAACAAGTGAATTTCTCGAAAAAATTTAGTTAGGAGTTAGGTATTGGCATTTCTCCGTCGATATGTAGATACAGAGTGTGTAGAGTGTGAAGTACGGAGGTTAACATCATTTTGTGGTGACAGATACTTGGATTAAAGCAAACTATGTTCTACTAGTACCAACGTGCTTTTAAATGTCTGTACTTTATACTATCTAAATATGCTATCTATATAATAGGTTTTTCAATGCAATGTATAACAGAAAATATAAGGAATTGCCAACAATATACTACGTTATTTTTTTTCTTTATTTATTTAGGGGCTTTTAGTCACAAATAAGACCATTTCAGCCCCATTGTAACCTAAACATAATTATTTAATCACGTTACATTAGAAAGTCTGCAAAGTAGCTGTAGACAGCATTTAGCAGAAATAACGTTCATACCGAATTTACAGCCTTTTTTTTATTGCCATCGGTGACAGACGAGCAAGTGGCCCACCTGATGGAAAGTGGTAACCGCTGCTCATGGACTTCAGCAATGTCAGGACACAGCAAAGCCGCTGCCTACCGTGAAAGAAGAACTCTCTTTAAACCTCGTTTGAAGAAGGATATATCATAGCGCTCGGGAAACACCGAAGTTGACAGTTCATTCCAGAGCTTGCACGTACGTGGTAGAAATGATCGCTGAAAGTGTACCGTCTTGGATTTGAACGCTTCCAGGTGATATGGATGAACCCTGCTTCGGTGTCGAGTGGTACGGTGATAGAAAGGGGCCGCTGGTACCAAATCAAACAGTTCTTCAGAGCACTCCCCGTGAAAGAGTCGGTCTGAACATAACATCTCGAATCTGGAACGGTCTGAATATGCCTGAACATAACAAACTTAGGTACTCTGCCTACCTCTTCAAAATACATTTAAGTTACTATTATATTTAGTTTCTCATGGCAAGTTATAGTGCAGTCATTTTCATTTTACATTGCAGCATATTAAAACTAAAATATAACATTTCATCCGATTTAAGTGACATTTACGATTATTTTATCCCATACAACCATCCTCAATAAACAAGCTATAAAACAAAAAACATACCTTCATATCGAACAAGCAGTTTCTGGGATTAGAACGTTCAAGCCTACAAACTCTTCGCTTCTATCATAAATTATACGTAAGTGACACTAACAAACATCAAATTTAATGTTCCAAAGTTAAGTGATGAAAGCTATAAAATTAGTTGCCAGTAAGCTCAAAGGCCGTTCCATATATTATAAAGCTACGAACACACACCAAGAAGAAGTACAACAATGCATTTGTGCACGAGAGCATTGTCATATCTACCGCCCACGTTAGCTAGGGTATAATTTCACGATTTAAACGTACCGCCTTACGAAATACATCTGAGAGAGTAAGGCGATAAATAACAGACAAATTAGTCAGTTGGCGCGATACATATACACGTGCAGTGTGACATTTGCATGAGATACGTTTACACTGTGTAGAAGCGATACACTGCGGTTCGTAGGAAATGGATGCATGTTCGGCCCCAAGCGTTTAATCAAACGAGTTGACAATGCACGGTTGGACGTCAAATTGTAAGCGTCATGTCCGCAATCAACCAACGTTCACCACGGTCAACAGTTCATGGCGAAATCGTACGATACAGCCACGTTTGATTTGTTTGCTTGTTGTCTCGACTGACTGCGTTGATGTCGCAGTAAATGAAAGACATTGATACTGCGTACCCAACAGTCAACAGTGTAAATGCTTATATTACTAGGGCTGTATTAGTTTAAGGAGTCACCCATCACTATAAACATGTTATGTGTCCGATACCTAATGGATGAAGATAGTAGAAAGTTGCTTACTAAATAATATTTATTCTGGGTCTGGTTGATTTTCATATCAGATATGAAACCTAAAGAAGATATTTGTTCTTTATACGAAATAGATGGAAAACAGGCATACTGCGCCTGCCTGATGTTAAGAGGTTACCCTAACTTAGAGTTGCCAACCGTCCTGTTTTCCCAGGACATGTCCTAGTTTTTGTGGTGTCCTGGGACGTCATAAAATTTAAAAACCCAGGGGTTATTCAATTTTAAAATTAGCGTGCCTCTATTGCCGCATAAATTCACAGTGGAATTTCATTTCACCTATTTTCACTGCATATTAATTTAACTATTGCAACTCTATTCCTGCGTGCTGTTTTTAAATTGAATTTTTCTGGTTTTTCCAACTTCAAAGCCTGGTTTTTTAAATTTGGGGTTGCCATAAGTTATTATGAGGAAGAATTAGAAGAGGCTTCCAAGGGCAAACCGGCTCTTGTATTCCGTTTATAAAAAGTTAGCAATACCTCTTCCACTCGTTAGGTACTCGTATCTAATGACATTGTTTTACATCTTTAGAAAATAGTAGGTACCTGTTTGAAGTAAAACAATTATTGTTGCAGAGTTACACTTATTTCGTTTATTTAATAATATTAATCAGTACAATACATGTGCAGTAAATGAAGTGTTGTAAGAGAGATGGAAACAGGGATGCCAACTATAACCATAGAGTTAAAATACTTATGTTGCCAACAGTACCTATTAGAGGTTTTTTTTTAAATTTAGATTTGTTGCCAACATTTCATGATAAGCAATTGAAAATGCATTCAAGTTTATATTACCAACTAAATCATCCAAATTTCTACAATAAAGATGGTATTTATTTACGAGCAATAATAACGTATAATGTAACTTACTTCGAAACGCTGTGAAACGCTTAAACAATCTGTTGTTCCTATAGATTGATCAAATTTGACGCTCTGCAAAAGTTTACCAAACAAATTAACAATTACGAGGATTCTAATCATCTCAATGGTAGAAGACGGAGGCTGTTTAACTCAACGATTGAATTATACGAGTAATTCAGGATGGCGCTGAGTCGACGACTGGTTTGCGAATTCGAATGAAATGTGCGCCATTTTGTTAGAGAATAGCTCTCGCGGAGACTGTGGAGACGCGCTCATTTTGAAACATACTTAGTCGCAGAAATGCAGACTGTTATTATTACGCTATCAAATAAATTATGGATTCTTACTGTCTAGGAGGTAGGAAAATTCCTATAGCGAAATGTGACGGCATTTTTAGTATCGTGAACATGAAGTAAAACAGAATATTTACTAAAATATTCTCTTACATCTACACAATTGTTAATATTATTGAAAATCACGATGAATTTTACTTATAAATCTATACAAACTTTCAAGTAATAGTAGGCGCCTTATTATAAATACAAATCAGTGTTATCCAACTTGTTTTTAAAAGAAACAGCGGTTTGGTGCATTTCATAGAGATATATCTAAATTAACCTTAAGAAAAACTAACCACAAAAATCAATAACTATAATGTTGCGCTACGAACAAAACGCGACCGGAGCCGCGGGCGGTAGCGGTACTTTATTTTAATCGGGAATGGAATTACGAAATGTTAGATAAAAATTACAATAAGCTGCACGAGTAGAACCACTATCTTCGCACTGGGTGATTTATGTTTTTATTTCGAGATGAGGCTGGGTTTAAAGGTATTTTGTTTGCATTTTGATAGTTCCTCACAATAAAGTTCATTGAAAAATATTTCTGAAGTAACCTATGTTCTGTTCAGGCATAAATTAACCTTCGTAACCACTTTTATTAAAATCGTGTGGTTGAGCTGCAAAAATGTTATAAAGCAATATCACAGGGATGGTGTAGTGGGCAAGCCTTGCCACTGCCGCCGCGTTGAGTGTTGTGGGTTCGATTCCTACACGAAACAATTGCTTGTGTGATCCAAAACTAATTGTTCTGAGATAAAGCGTAGGTACTTTGTCTCCATTAATTGTATATTTGTGATGTCCGCTATGACACAGAGCTTGAGACCTAACCTGGGATCAAAATTTAAAAAAAGAATCTCCTGACGCAAGAACTATTTATACTGTGAGTTTTCTTTCGTACACATTTTTTTAAAGAATCATGTTGTGGTTTAAATTATCATGTTCCGTTCAAAGAGCGTGCTGTGCATGGTTAAGACATATTAAAACGGGTATTAACTCCAAACATACAATCAATCTACCAAATAACAACAAATATGTTTATATGACATACTGACCTAAATAATTAGACAGTGTAATTAAAAAGAGTTTCTCACATTTCCGTGAACATAAAGACTATGATTTATGAACGCAATAGAATGTGTCAGAACCCTAATTCAAATATAACGTCGCCTTTCTTAAAACTGGGTTCAATTATGAGGCAAGGGACATGATATCATACATGCTATGTAAGTATTTGCTAAGGTTGATTAATTTGCACGCCTTTTACGTCAGCATGCGTGACATAAGTCAGGCTTAATAGATTTAAGATAAAATATAGAAAATGAACTGGTTTTAGAAAATAGCGGCGTTGGTGAAGTCACTATTTTAATGGTCTTCTTGCTTGCGTTAACTTCCTTGTGCTTGTGGATTTGATTGTATCTTGTCTGTTTATTCAGCCTATTACGAATCACTTTTATGTATAAGCCTACCCCTTTGTAAGATCTAAGATTGAATAATTAGCCAATCTAGTATCTTAACCTTAAAAAATAAATTTGTATTGAACAGACATTTTGTGTTACACCCATGAGATAATCAGACACTAGATTAAGAAAGCAACATTTTTCACATTTTGGATTCTGTGTTATAAAGCTGTTTGTTATACTTTCCTACTAGGAATTATGCTTGTATCACGGAGAAACTTATAAACATTCAAGTAATGGACACAATATCACCTAGAGTCGGAATAGCTATTTGTGGAACACAAATTTTTATGCCGCATGTGCATCTGCTCGACCGGGAAAGGACTACCCTCTCACAGAATATCGACGTGAAATAGCAGTATTGCTACTGTTGTGTTTCGTTCGGTGAGTGAGAGTGCCGTAGGCCCAATCACCCTCTTTCCCCCATCCCGCTTCTTCTCCTTACCACTTCCTTTCCTAAAGGGTCGGCAACGCGCAAGTGATGCCTCTGGTGTCGCAGGCGTCCATAGGCTACGGTGACCACTTATCATCAGGTGGGCCGTATGCTTGTTTGCCACCTATCCTATCCTCATATTCGGCATCGTGACCACTTAAACCTCTACGCCATCTATGTAGAAAATATTAGTGTTAATAGTTTTAATTTAGTGTTTTCACTCGCATTGCCAAGTACTATTTAGCGTTAGCATACATACTTTCACGACCTACAATAATTATTAGCTCTTAAAACAAAGCAACAGTTTTAATCTCGTATTGATTTGACTACCAAATTTCTATTACAATAGAGCCCTTTCAACACATCCCTGCTTAAGCCGAATCAATGAATTGTCGCCGTAAGTTTCACAACGTTTCGCAACCACTAATTTATCAGCAGCTTTAGCCGACAAATGCTTACAACTAATGCTTGCTATAATGTATTATGCACTTATAAAGCATTTACCAAGATGAAATCGTCAGTGCGACGTTAATCTTTGCTATGGTGAAATCTCTGATTGTCAATAAATATTAATGTAATTTATTGAACTTAATATCTGGCTTATCCTTATAGGATTAAATCTTATTCTAGATGGCATCTAGAATACGATTAAATTGAATAATCGAATCGAAATTCAACATGAATTATATGTCTTTCCTGATATGTGATGTAATCACAGAACATATTTGAAAATATAAGCTTCATAGCATTTTATGAATATCTATGAATAACATGAAATGCTGCTTTAAGCAATAGCGTTCGGCGTTTTAGAAGCTTAAAGCAGCTTCTGGATTCCCCAGTCTGCTTAAATATGATTCACATAAATGCAGACGCTGAAAAGCGCAATTATGATATCGATACAGAACGCTAAGTCGCTAAAAGTAATATAATATGCACTTACCAAATTACTGATTGCCTAAACTTTGAATTTACAATGTTTTACAGTAATTCATGTTAATAGTAAAATAATTTAATGTTTGTACTTTTTCATAGCAGAACCTCTAAAGTGATATTGATTTAATTTTGTATGAAAATTATTAGAACTCGGGGAGGGGGGGAGATAAAACAAAGAACTCGTAAACTCGTGGGTGATTGCTACAGTTGAAAAATAAAACTATAAAACAATCTTATCTCAATGCCGAGCTTTCCAACGAAACTTACAGCTTTATAGTAAAGGATGTGAAATGTTAAGTTTGTACACAACGCAAGTAGCAGGTGTAAGTTACTCACGCGGGCTACATGCGCAAACTAATTACGTAGGATACATGCGCGAATGTATCAATTGGTTCATAAAATATATCTGCGAGTGTGGCGAGCATCTGTCGTTAACATGACGAATACAACCCGGGCAATGTCTTAAAATGCGCATGATACTCGCGTACAAGAGTCAACAAGGACAGTTTAGAATACAATAACACTGATGAGAAAAATACCACAGTCATGTAGACACATATTATGCGTGTATATTTGATTATTTCATGCATAAACTATAAAACATATACATACATAATATGGATATCTTATCTTATCTTAGGTGGGGGCCAGTCAGTGCAGACCGGCGACACTTCGACCCAGTGGGATCTTTTGTGTCTACACTCTCCCAATAACGACTGCCATAGATATTCATGGCAGCCGGGACCGACGGCTTAACGTGCTTTCCGAGGCACGGAGCAGGTGATAATTGTCAATCAATACGCACATAATTTCGAAAAGTACATACATAATAACTATTATATTATTTTAAAATATGAATAGTCTTTTCTCGTACGTGTTTTCTTCAGTTTCTTGTCTAACCTGATGCCACTGATTACTAGTATTACTCGGTATGTTGTCTGACCCCTAACACACATATAAGAAGGGGTACCACAGCAGAAGGGTACTATAATTGTAGCTTGCTCCAGATTCTAACTGCTAGTTTCGCATGACGTACGTAACAGTGTGAACATCATCACAAGTTTGCTTAAGTTCAACATTTACATTAATCATTTCATCTAAAGGTTCTATGTGTATGAGGAAAGGTAGAATCGTCTTTCAGTAAAACAAAGTAGTAGTATCCTACAGATTGTTGTTCGAAAACTGTTTGTGCTTTATGTCCGTGACAACAACAATCATTTATCTTTATAACATAAGTCTTGCAGAGGTTAAATATCGTAGACAAATAATAAAAAATAGAAAAACAAGGTGATTCATATTTTAGGGCCGGTTGGCAAATAAACGAACAAAACAGTTAAAGCTTTAAACAAAGAAAACGATCATAACTCAACAAAAACCCAGTTGCAATAAATCGCCATTTTTGAAAGAGACTGTTATTAAGTGAGGTATCTGAAAAGAATAGAAATAAAAGCGGTCCCCGGGGCAACGAGCAATTAACGACGGAGAGATTAACCAATAAATCGAAGCGAGTACGGGTTGGTGCGCGGCGCGCCAGGGTGCGACAACCGACCGCGTCTGCCCGGCCTCCGTACCTCCGTAATGACGCCCGATAATCGGCGACATCCTTCCCGGGACCTTTGAGCTCGTTTCAAGGAATTTTCTTTATTATTTCGCGGAAAAAATTGAGAATTTTAACAAGGGGCGCTTAAAATCTGCAGCCGACGCCATTACACTACCCTTCGTAGTTCGTTAAGACTGCGGGATGTAGTTTTATGGATAGAAATTACGCTGTTATATTATATTTGAAACGTTTCTGTTAGTTTTTTAATGTCAAAATTATTCCTTACTTCCGCTGCGTCTCATAATTAGATCGTATTTTATAAAAGAAGTACCCTCGTAACTGGCGTCGTCGCCATCTTAATGTTACAACGGAAATTATTGTTTACCCAAACGACGATATCCAAAGTAATTTTACGTTAAACATCTATAAAAAAGTAGAATGTCCAATAAATTGTACCAATAAATAAGTAGATAAATCGAGCGATTTATTACAGAATCTGGGTGTTATCGCCATCTTATTCTGGTATTTATTGGCGATTCACCTATCATTATAGTTTTTGCGCAACTGGTATTTTCCATGTGTAGTTTGATCGTGACAAGCCTAATTGACTAACGTATCCAGGGATCAGGCGGAACGCATGCAAAGCCGCGCTTGTCACATCGATTTGCCGCATAAAGCTCGCCGTGCAATGCCTAAAACGTCCTTCCGTGTAAACTGGTTGCAAGACCGGAGACCCAGGGTTGCCTTTTCTGTACTTTTGTAGTGTCTAGGGTTGCAGTAAGCGCTCTATTGTTGGTATAATAATGTCTGTTTTCTGAGAACTATGCATTATTATTGCGAATGAAATCTCTATGATAAATGAGTATGAAATAATGTACTGTATTTTGCAGGCCGTCCGATTATTATAGCGAGTGCAATGCTTTGTTCGTAATTAGGACAGAGATAAGTGCCATTTGATTGACAAGAGATTGATACGGGCGCGTGAATTATGGCGTGAAATAAAGGGGACCTGCAAGTTAACTGTATAGTAAATAAGTAACGGCTTTAGTTAGGTATTTCTGCACGGTAACTAACAGGAACATTTAATCTTTTCTTAATCTATTTGCTTAAATTACCTCTCACTTCGAAATTGAAACCAACGTGGAATAAGTGGATCTAAATCTGCGTGCATATTGAAAGGCTGTATTAGACAATTCTATTTTAGACACCTATCTTAGCTGTAAGTTACTGCAGGAGTTTGGCTTCTAAAATATGACGTATTATGGCCCGCCTATAATCACTATAGATATAACATAACATAACTGTTTACGATCGGAACAATTGTTTTCTTTTTAAAGCTCTGTTTTAAAAACCAAACGTAGGATAGGTCATAATGGCTGCAATTTAGCACGATCATTGTTTAACGTATTGAATTTATTATAATAATATCCTTAGATTTTAAATTAGATTTATGTACGTATATTTGTGAAAGGAAAGGTACACCAAAATTCACCGATTATATTTTAAGTTCCCACTTAATAAAGGGCGAGTCATACATCATACTGCTGCTGTGAATTTCCTAATAGGAAGTCCAATAAGATTTTGTCGGACACGGAAATCGAATCCGTGAATTCACAATTTCACACAAATTTTTGACTAATGAGGCAGCTTAACAACAATATATTATATTGCAAACATATTAAAGTACTTGAACTATACTCGAACATTTTCCGCCAGATCCCTTCTAAACACACGCAAGTCTGACCCAAGTCCTCAATGAATAAACTCGTTCTGACAACCCTGTATGATGGGCCCGCCGCACACGGCGCGACCGCTTCATTCCACACCGCCTGTAATTATTTTGCTAACACCAGTTACGCAACATTACGCACACAACAGACTACTGTAGAAAAACTGGCGTTTCAAACTCGCCTTTTAATCTACACTTACTGTAATCTGTTAGAGGGCATAGTATTTACCTTAAAAGTAATTTCAAAGAAGATGTAAGTAATAACCAGTTGAGGTGTGTATCTTTATTAATAGAAACTAAATCGCTTAAGGGTCTTCAACTATATCTTGCAGGCTGTATAGGTGTATAGCTTTGTCTCCTTTTTACGCATGCAATAATAATGCTTTAAAATATTACGCTCCAGTTCGTCTGTATCGTTGGTTTTGTATCATAAGTTTGCATTCAGTTGTATTGTGTCTTGGATTCTCTGGTCAAGCAAAGTTATTGGAAACTTCTCATGAGCAATATGGATTCTGTTAATATTAGGCATATACGACTATAGTATGACTGCACGGATGGCGTAGTGGTTTAAGTGGTCGCCTCGCCACTGTCACTATGCCGAGTGTTGTGGGTTTGAATCCCACACGGGACAAAAATTTGTGTGATCCACAAATGGTTGTTCCGAGTCTGAATGTTCTTTGACTCAATTGGTTGAATGTTTGTAAAGTCTTTCGCGATACAGGCATAATTTCTAGTATGGGAGTTGCTTTTTTAAAAAGAGAATTTGGGCATATTATATGTTGCTTGCCTTTTAATAATATACGGTTTGATTCTACATTTCATTAACAAATGATGAAGATAAAAAAATTATATTATTATTATACGTATATTCTATTACAAACATATGTGATGCAAATGATCAATTGCATGCAGCTAACAGATAGGTAACTAAAGTCATTTGCATTACTAGTATTTAGCAAAAAGAGTGCCTTATAATTTACATACATACTTACATAAACACACAGGTAAAAAATGGTAAGAATGCAGACAGGATTATTTCTGAACAAGGGTCACTTCTGTTGCCTGAAGAGGAAGACAGCGACTAAGGGGTCCCTATTTGCAAATATATATTCTTAAACTAAATAAAGGTTGAATAAGTTTACTTAAATTTTAGGTTAAGTGCGATTTTATGTACAGTCTTGATTTGCATTTAAGCTAGCCAGTCTTATCCAAAATCTCCACATTGAAGTAACATGTTGTAAAGCAATCTTCAATCGGTTTCCAGATTAAAGATAATACTATTAAAACCGGTTGGCAGTCAATAATTCTTGTATTTATAAATCCAAATTGACTAATCATAGATTTAAATTTATTAGCCAGATAACTTAATGTTATCTTTTACTACGATTGATAAAAAACTAAAATGTTTCGCCTAAACTAATAATGCATGACTAAACTATAATCTAGTTTTTTTTTCATTTAATTGCCAGTAGTTTGACTTGCAAATTATTGAAGTTATGAATACAAGTAATTTGCAAGTCAAACTACTAGCCCTCCAGATATACTCGAAGCTTGTCTCATAAGTACGCCGATAGCGCAAACGATGCGAACCGAAACGCCGATCTCAAAATCACAAGTCCGATTTCTTAACCACTGAGTTTCTGCCGCATGAAGCCTACTTATTTTTTCCATTTATGTTTGCCGGCCGACATGTGTGAATGAATTATAGAAAATAGTCATCGCTTATACAATCGTATGCCGAAGCAATTTATCTTATTGACAATATTAACGTCTTATGGTAATGTTTATAAACGTTTCGTACATAATTAGTGATTATTAAAATCCATGAATATTTAATACGTGTTTGCTGTTCAACTAATTGAAATTATGTAACTTTAAAAAAACGTGCTGTGTATTCAAATTTTATCAGTGGATTACCACCGTTTAATAAATCTAACGCATTCATTTACATCAATGAATATCTAAAATATATTAATATGCTAATAGGTAGGTACTGAGTATTTTTCAGCGTTTTAAGTTTGGCACGGATGGCGTAGTGGTTTAAATTGTCGCGTCACCAATGCCTTTGTGCCGAGTGTTGTGAGTTCGAATCCCACACGGGACAAAACTTTGTGTGATCCACAAATGGTTGTCCTGAGTCTGGGTATTCTTTGTTTCCGTTATTTAAATGTTTGTATAGTTCCCCGCGATACAGTATTTCTACCTAGTGCGGGAGTTTTCATTTAAAAAACAAAAGAAAAGATACGTCATTGAGATCTAGTTTACCCAATGTTAAACCTTATACAATTCCTAAAGAAACACGTGGTACGCTCGTCGTTGAGGCGAAGATGCTTCAAGTAAAGTATGATCCATCGCATTGCAAAATGATTGCTAATTCACTTAACATGATCTATAAATAAAATAATGTATTCATAGAGGATACATCAAAGGAAACACATATCATGGCGTCCATGTCGTAAGAGGAAACGCATCGAGCTTCTGATGTGGTCACATATTACGCAAGCCAAGTATATAATAGGTCGAGATCTTCTAGACTGGATTTATCCTTACCTTTTTAGTAGGCGTTAGTTTTGTCGTTTGACAGCATTGTGAGAGATAAGCCACAACGGTATCTTTTACGAGGACATGGAGAAGCCAGTCAAAAAAAAAACATTCGCATAGTTCACATAGTAATACTCTTAAATGTCAAAGATTAAGGATTTGTGAGTTTCGGAAAGATACATTTAGGTTCATTGCTAGGTACAAGCAAAAGCTCTTATTATTAGGCGACCATTCTGCCGGTGTACGGAATAAGGAAAACTTGTTAAGAGGAAACACTAAGGGCGAGAGAATTGAAAATAGGTATTTGTAAAATCTATTGCTGTCGCGCAGTGTCATGTACAGTATCATGAGCGCGATAGAGACAACTGCAGCTTGGACCGAAAATACCTATTAAGAGTACACAAAATCAACGTTTCGTAGTCCCCTGATTCCTTTTCCAAAACTTGACCGATTTAACTACTCTTTCCATTAAAAATTCAAGAAAGACTTTGGCCGTGTACCTACGTTTTCCTTTTTTAAACGACTTCCAAAAAAGGAGGAGGTTCTCAATTCAGATGTTTGTATGTTTTTTTTATGTATGTTCGGGCATAACTCCGTCAAATATAGACGGTTTTGCAAAATTATTTTTTTATTCGAAAGGGGTTTATTCCGAAATGGTCCCATTTAAATTTCATATAGATCTGATGATGGGTTTCGGAGACAGACAACGGAACTCTTCTAAAAATGACAGCAAATCAAACGCAATCGCTGCTTTCGCATAAATATTCATTGTTTACGCAATCACACATAATAACATCACGTCTGTACACTCGAAAGGGTTACGCAAAATGTTTCAGTATATCAGGGTACCACATTTCCTATCAAAGTTAGTAGTAGTTACATATTTTTTCGCGACTAGAAGCTAGTTGTAGCACATAGTACTCATATTCAAGTTCTTTAAAAGCCGCACTGGTCGACCGATCAAAGGTTAAGCTACGCTTGGCGCGGTCGGTCCATAGATGACAATACCTACGTATACAATGTTATCACTAAAATACAAAAATAAACAACTTAAAAAAAAAGAAACCAACTTCCAAAAACTCTCTATTAGCCCTAAAAAGAATAAAATAATACTAAATCGAATCTACTTAATCTTGAAAATCTAACCTATATAACCTAACCTACCTAAGGTTAGGTTATATAGGTTAGATAATAACCTTTAGGTTATATAGGTTAGATTTTCAAGATTAAGTAGATTCGATTTAGTATTATTAAATATAATCTAGTGAAATTTTTTTTCTGGATGTTTGAACACAGCGGAAAATCTGGTAAATTTTTGAGGTATTTGAAGGCTCATGTCTCTTTTAATAATTAATTTATGAAAAAAGGAAAACATAGGGACATACCAATAGAGCCCATACATTTTTTGGAAAAAATTATTGCTCTACTGGCATTGTCCAGGGAAGAAACAGGGGACTACGTTTGTATGGAAAAACGGCCCTTGTGTTTCCTCTTAATTTTACGTTCGCTAGCAAAACGGTGACCTTTTTTAATTTTGCAAGGATGACAACGCAGTTTCTGTGTTTTCAAAATTAATAAAAAAAGAGATGTTAATAGAAAAATCTTGCAGGACGTAATCGATAGTGCTAAAGTAAAGAAGACTCTATTGATCGAGTGGTAGACCTTAGCCATATTTGGTACTGCCACATGTTTAATAGAATGGAAATCACACACCGCAGTGAAACATAGCACTTAAAACTATAGCAAATAATTAACATAACAAGGTTGTTGATGGAATTTCCTTGATAAGAAGTTGAAACAACACGTATTTATTACAATGGTAAGAAAGATAAAGTTATATGATATTTTCTATTAACAATACAGATTGATCTGTGGAACTGAGCCCAGTTGCCGAAGGCAGGCCTTGAGTGTGTGCTCTAACTTTCATATCGTGCTGCAATCCTAAGTGCCATTAGCTCGACGAATATCTACGACGATCACTAAGGGCAGACTGATAAATCCTTACAGATTTTGTTTATTGTTGAACAATATAACTGTATCTAGCTTCTGCCAGTGACCCCGTCCGCATGGACTTTAATTAATATCTTATGTTTATCCAATACCGGCGAATTTTTTAAATAATAATTTATAGTGAAAATGCTAATTACTCACAAGCTTTTTATAAATTATATATAACTAGCTTTTGCGCGCGGCTCCGCCCGCGTGGTACCTACATCAATAAAAAGTAGCCTATGTCCTTCCCCAGGTTTGAAACTATATCTGTACCAAATTTCATCTAAACTGGTCGAGTGGTTTAGCCGTGAAAAGGTAACAGACAGACAGATAGATAGACAGAGTTACTTTCGAATTTATAATATTAGTAAGGATAAACGGAAAATTTTACTTACTTTTTATTGCTAATATAAAATTACCATTTAGATAAATAGCGTTGAGCAATAGCATAGCGACGTATTCACTAATATTATATTTAATATTTTACAGATAGAAAATTCTCAGTAATAGCATGGAACTGTAAATATAAGTACCCATTAAACAGCAATTGGCTTGCGTATTGTATCTCTGCTTGCTCCTAAACGGGTATCCAGGCGTGTGTTACTACTGATACATGTCGTGTGTTCCCAACGAGAATATACAAATTATTAGCATTATCTCGTAAAAATATATAAAAAAATACTTTTATAATTAAGACCAGAAGCATATTAAATATAGCGCCTGGATTACTATGGGCGTACACCTCACAAATGACAGAACTATTTCAGGACTACGCATTTACTATCACGTGATCACTATAATCAATCTACTTTTTCTATTAACATTTTCCTGTCCTTTATTAATTGATAAAGATTTTCCTTTTAAGACTATCGGATGTTGGAACCAGCGAACTAAGTCTATATAAATAACGGTACAGATAAACACAAACATTAAAAGCCGTAAGATAACAGCTGTAAGCCTAGGTTGACGGTAATAAAATCATGGAAACAAATCTAAATGGAGCACACACATACCTTTGACAAAGCTTTCCTGCTCTAAGTACATAGAATAACTACATACCCACATACACAGATGACACATACTTGACAACATGTCTATGTGTGTGTGTGTGTACAGTCACTCACGCAAGTATTAACAAGCCTGTATTTGTCGAAGGCATGTTCGAACGCATTGGCTTGCATCATAGTACAGTTGTCAACGACAAACGTCCGACAACGGACCACGTCCTGTGCTCTATATGTATGCGCAACAACGACTAATCGAGAATAACAAGAACAATCGATTAGGAACTCGATATGAAAATTCTATCGGATATGTACTTCATTATTTGAATGTATTGACAGTTAATAGACTGGGAAACTTGTGAGCTAATGCGGACTGATATTTATGATGTAAGGTTTCAATTGTACGTTAAGCATTTGACACAAACACAAAAGTTAAATTATTGAATAACATACTCGTTTCTAGAATGCTCAGTGCTATTGTTTCCAATATAGCCAGTTGCTTGATGAAATAAATAGCCGGATACTCAAGATAGTTAAGTTGAGTTCTATCAGATCCAAACGTATAATCAACAGTTTATATTTTTAAATATTAACCAAACCTAAGTACTGGAAATAAACACGCCAACAGAACACAATTATATGTTCTGTTGCTGCAGGAAGTTTATAGCCGCTAAAAACTAAAATATGAGAAATATTAAATAATTATATTTATATTATATTGCACTTAGAAATAATCCAGTGTCGAGGGGGACTTATCAAACATTCAAACAATAGACACAAAGTACTCCTAGACTTAGCACGGCTATTTTCGTAACACGCAATTTTTTGTCCCATGTGGGATCGTATGCACAACTCTCAGCGTACTAACAATGGTGACACTTAAACTACTACGCCATCCGAGCAATCAATGAAAAATCTAATTAACACTTACGATAAAAAAGTCAGTCGGTGTCGTAATAGAGACTTCAAAGCACAAACCCATTCATACAATCATAATCTTCAATTCAATCGCTTCCCATATTCCCATTGACAAACTGGACAGTATAACCTGTCCAATAAAGAAGGATTCGTGCCTTTCAGATATCCCGTTATTGCCATAACAGACGGACCGAAAGGCTACAAATAGTTGTTTATGTCTTAGCCAATCTGTCCCTATATTCAAAACAAATTTTATTCGTGATCTTTCCTGCATTAAATGATATTTTATTATACATCCTCCTAGATTGAAAATTCCGTAGCAACTAGCTTTGAAGTTCGTTTTCTTCAACTTCTTTAACAAACATTTCTATTTTCTTTCAACACAGCTTTGAGTTCACAAACATTGAAGTCACGGTCTCAAAAGTACACACAAATGCGGAACAACTATGTTATGTGAAGCACGTTATTCATTTCTTACAAATTCATTCAGGTAATACTAATGTTTACGTATAGTAGCCGATTTGATGAGAATAGTTGCTTCCTTTATGTTGGATAGGACAGTTTGAGCAAATTAATTGCTGGATTCAATACAGATAGTTTATTCATTACGATCGAAAAGTCTATTATTTTTTTATATTGACTGATAAAATGCAGATTTTAAATTTCAATTATATTGCTTACCCTTTAGACTACTATGTATTTAGACCTATATATCATGAATAGCAGATTCTCTTTTGCGTTGGTGCATATTGCTAAAGCATGGTGCCATTCGTAAGGTCTATTGGAGACGTGGTGCTTTTAGTTAGGGGACATAAAGTCTTGATGTTTGTTAGGCAGTGTTACACTTGGCTTTGCAAAGTCAAACATTCATAGATTTCACTAACTGCTTATAGATTTTGACTTCATTGCCCAGTAATATAAAAATCAAAGATGTAATTTCAGTTTCTACACTACTTAGTTACTATCAATTGTAATTTTAATACTTAGTGATTAGTAACAGTTAAAAACTAGCAGTAAACTTTACCACAATAAAATAAATATTCGAATAGAAAAGAAAGAAAAACGTTTTATTTGTATCTCCATAATCTTAAAAGATATAATAGGTAAATAGGTATCTAAATCACAGTAAATAAAATGCAACCTTAGACAAACAATATTCCACGTATCTTATCAGAACAGTGAACGAACGTCAAATATCAACAAGTAATGGTCAGCAAACATTTAATCATATTCAACATTCCTAGTAATCTTATCCGACACTTTAAACTTATTCTTATCGCCTCTATATTATGTCAGTCCATTTCCTATTCACTGTCAGACAATGGAGACTTTGACAAGGGCCAGCCTGGAGTCATGACGTAATTATACGTGCAGGGGCGAGTTAATTAGTCCTCATTGAGCTGGTATTACTGCGAGTCACTGTGGATAATAGCCAGTAGAACACATTCGGACTCCGTCTCTCACTTGCATAGGCGTCGATCAAATACATAGATTGTTGGGCCAACGGATTAAGCCGATTACTGTTTCACAATAGTCGCTTGCTGGATCTTAGCACATTTTGTCTATTTCCAGTTAAAGTGGAGTTGCTCATAGCCGGTTGCAAACAATAGATGAAGTTAAGAAACAGTTAAGTGATCAGTACATGGATGGGTGACCACTATTTAATAATCAGCTGTGTTCAATCTCGGTCTTGATCGTTATTAGTTGAAACAGTGGAAATACAAATAATTAGAATAAAAAATAAGTAAGTTTAAAAGTGCTTGCAGAGCTTTTCTATTAATTAACTCTTTCGTCCTTTTTCGTTTTATGTTTGTGACACTCGCATTTCTCGGAGTGAAATACTTAAGAACTGAGAAAACAATTTTAAATCCAAAATTGTTTCAAAAGACACATCAAAAATATATATGTCAACTATACAGCATTTTCGGATCAAAATAAGAATAATTACTGTTGTAAAACTATGTTCTACTATAATAAAATAATTGCAGCGATACAAACAAAATACAAATAAATTGCGAGCAATTAAAATGCTTCGCCACATTACATGAGCTTCTTCGCACGCAAGAGTACATAAACATAGATAATCAAATTACAAGAACTTCACGGATTCTAAAGAAAAACCGGACATTCTTTTATTTTATGCCAGACATTTAGCCTTAAGGCTTAAATAACCTCCAATTTAAAAAATTCACTACATGACGGAAGAGTCTTTACTTCTTTACATACTTAAGACGCATAGCTATATAATTTATTTATTTAAAACCGTGGATTCGAATTTCGAATCAGTGATTTACAACGTCTATTTAATTGGTAATCTATTAATGAGTTTCCGAACTATTTGACTAAGGCACGGACCACACAGGGTGTGAAATATTTCACAACGTGGTCACGATCTATCAGATTACTTCGTCGATAGAACACAGATATTGTTTTATCGAAGTCACTTTACGGATGTACGATGGATTGGGCCTGATAAGAATAATGCTCGAGCTGTTACGAAACGTCCGGTGAACGGACAGCCTGTGTTAACATCGCTGTAGGCAGACACGCAGTATTGAATTTGATGAAATAATGCGCTAACTATAATATTGCCACCAACAAATAATAATAGAAAGCAATGATTTACGTGTATTGCTGCTTTTATCGCTATTCAAGATTGAAAATGTGAATAGTGGATTGATGTAGTGCTTGAAATCTATGTAGGAGCTAGGAGTGAACGTACTGCATGGGACTTTATCTGTTTATTTTGAATGGCTGAAGTGGCGTCAATTGTATTGGACAAACGACGTACTTATTATTCTTATAGCATAATAGGTTTTATTTCTTTTGTGTATGTCATACCTTGCTCTATTTGCCCTGAAGTTGTCTTCAGTCTGCGCAGTCCACCCCTCCCGCACCTCGCTTTTACCTAGTACGCCTGTTTTTAGTCATTGCAACGATATTAAACTTATTTAAAAAAAAACAGTAAAATTGTACCTTACGTTAGTTATTTAAAATATATTCGGATGTGGGCGTTAATGGCTACGACACAGTTTATACTACTGTAGTCATTATCGTTTAATTATTGTAAAAATGTAACAAGGTTTTCAATAAAAAATATTATCTATATATTAATACGTGAAGCGAAAACTTTGGATCCCTTTTTACGAAAATTGGGCGGACGGAGGAGTATGAAATTTCGCACACTTATAATTTATACAGAGAAGAATCGACGAATGTTAATATTTTTTTAAAATATGCATTAGAAATACATTAAAGTAAAGAAAAAACACTACACGCACACAACCATGCATTTGACACACGCAGTCGAATCGCGTAACTATGGTTACATATATCAATATATAATGAGATAATATGTCAGCAATATCTTACAGGCAAACTTTGGTCGAATTTCGAGCACTAGGCGACCGCTAGTTATTATTATTACTCATAGCAACGTCAGAAAGAACTATATCTTAGCGCAAGTCTTACAGTAGATAAAAAAAATACGATTGCACATTTAAGTATTTATAATATCTATAGCGTCGCGGATCATTCTTGATTGATATCAATGTTATTTTACGTGTATCTGTGGTTTGTTCAATCTCATGTAATAACAGGTTTCTTATTGCACGTGTTCAACTTAAAGTGTAAAAGCGTAATATGAGCTCACACTATAGATTTATATCTATTATCTCTGTCGAAAGGTCAAGATCCGTTGTTTATTAGTTAGTTATCTAACCTGTGTTTACCTCTTTCTTTTACAGGTAATTCAGAATGCAATTGAAGAAAACAAAAATCCATTATTCAGCAAAGGTAAATTATATACTACTAGTTTTCACCCGCAGCTTCGCTCGCGTAAATGTAGGTTAGTTTAGGTTAGGTTTGCAACAGTTCTCTTTTCTGTATGAAAGGTACCCTATGTCCTATTCTGTACCCCTGACAACGTGTATGCAAAATTTCATGTTGATCAGTTGAGTAGTTAAGGCGTGAAAGCGTAACAAACATACAAACAAACAAACAAACTCATTTTCGCATTTATAATATTAGTAAGGATTTCAGAATATCATAGGTGGCAACGATACTACTTATTAAAAATTAAGTTGCTTTCATGTCAGAATTTACTTTATGGTTAAAAGTTCAATAGCTTAATTTAATTTATTGGACATTTGTAGCAGCAGCAATGTATAATATATAATTATTTACCAGGATTGTTGAATATATTGAGCTATTCATAATTGTGCCTTATTGCTCGAATTTTTTAAATTTAATTTGAGAACCAGCCTTTCCTTTTTAATTTTACTGTCTATGTCACGTTGCAAATATATACTAAATCTTCCTTATTTCGAGTTTCTTATCCGTATATTTCTCAGAAGTTTACATAAGAACTAGTAAGTACGTAAACCTTATATAAAACCGTATTCCTAGTATCGGTAGTTGGGTACACACTCGATTAGATCGATCAATACGCCGAATGCTCGGTATTCGTTGCCTGTATACCGGCAGCACATTCCTCACATACATGTACGAACTATGGGAAGTACTAACTTTCGCCATTGAATGGGAATACATTCAAGATGCGTGGCTATAGTACGATCTACGCCACGATCTTGCCAGTACTTCGAGTTTATTTTTACTTGTTAGAAGTAGGTTAAATTTTGTATGGTTTGTTTTTAATAAAGATGTGTATTTCTACCGATATTATGAATATTTTTATGATATGGACTAAATTGTAGTTAATTTATATTCATTTAATATGTATACAGATGCACAGAGTTGTAACCCTAAATGTATGATGGTAGAAACATAAAAAACATACGATGAAAGTGAGCATGTCCAATTTGTCGCAAAATTTACGGCAAATAATTAAAGTACTTATTTTAAAATACAAATGCATTTTAGGTTGATGTAATGCTTTATCAGATTCGCCACAAATTTTAATTCCTTGCAGTTATTTCTCCATTCTAAGGTGTATCAAATTCTATTCAGTGGAGCCCTATACTCAGAGGAAGGATAGTGGGTTTTCAATTGAATAGTAATTTAAAATATATTTGAATAAATAAATTCAAATGTAAAACAAATACTTAGCATACATATAACCTCGATTTTATTCCCCTATAAAATGTTTTTAGTCAGATGGATAACCTTTACGACCACAAAACATAAAAAGACGATTTTAACTTATACTTTTTGACACACAGTCTGGCAACACTTTCTGTTATATTTGTCACCTGTTTCACCGGAGCATGAATGGTGCTGCCGTGCTTACTGAAGTATTTAGCATCAATTATCACATGGAGGGCTTTCGGCGTAAAGTGAATGTGTACAGGGCATTCACCTTGACGTTCATTCATTCTTCCATTGAGCACCTTTGAACTTTTCCAGTTTTGAGAAAACATACGACTGCCAGTGGAAAATGCCTTTTTCATATATGAGTGCTTGGTACGTGCTTAAAAACGGCTTTACTAAATTGGATTTGACTTTAGTAGGTGAGAAAATAGTTTAATATAATTAGAGCCTTAATTGTAGTAGAATTAGCTGTTTGTTTTAGTCAGGAGACCTGATCATATGGTTATGGAGCACCTACTAATATAATAATTATAATAAAGTTTAATTCTCAAAAAAAAGGGATACATAGATTTTTGCAAATACATACGATAATTACAGGACAAATTTTGTCGTTGGTAAGATTTACATATCTATGCTCAAATAGTTAAAACGCTGCCATTTAATCTAGGTGAAACCTGTATCTTAAAAGACAGTGTTCGGCTAAGAAAGTAGGTACCTAATGCAAGTGGATTTATTGCTATTAAATTAAATATTCACCTGCAAATACAAAAACACCGCTAAATATATATATCTATGTATGTGTATATATATATATATATATATATATATATATATATATATATATATATATATATATATATATATATATATATATATTTACGATGCCACGCAGAGGTCTCAAATTCGATCTCTTGGCACGCACCTCTGACTTTTCTGGTTTATAAAGTCTGCCTACACTGTCCTGTGCGGTAGAATATCGCCGAACATTCTCACAAATATTCTCTACAGGAGATAGCCAAAACATGGTTGAAACCATTGAATCTTCAAAACAGCACTCGCAGTGGAAACGTACTATCACCAACGCCATTTCTAGATAATTCAATATCATAATTTTATAAAAATTATGAAAGCTAGAAGGCGCATATTCCATTTGACAATTTTATAATTAAAATACAATGCCTTTAATAAAACAATAAACTGAGGCCAGCTTAGAAACTCCTTAAGTTTGACCGCTGGTTTTATTTACATACAATTAAAGAGAAGTCACTGGCCACCCACGAAACTTCGGCTACTTTTATCATCTAATTAGTATTTTGGTTAGCGCGGTTTTAATGTCACGGTATGAATAATAAAGTTGTTTATGGCGCCAACAATATAGTTTGAGTTACTTTTCTCTATGCTAACTTACATTAATAAAACTTAAAACAATTTTATGGAGTTCACTTCAATTTTATATTTATAATTTGTCTCCTATCGCCTTTTCTCGTCATTTCGGATATTTTAATCGCCCGTAGTAATTGATTTACAAAAATTCACGATTCGCATGCTAAATATTTTCTTTAGATAAAGGGCAGAAATTCACAATGAACAATTTGAATATTGAGTAATATTTAGATTATTTATTTAATTGATTTTGTTTGAAAAACAACTTCATCACGTGTATTTAATATCATAGTTATATTATTAAGAAATAGTTTGCTTTTTTGTGGTTATATTATATTTAGATATTTCGTTGACTTTTCAAAGTTACTTTTAAGTACCACATCTTGTGACTTTTTTATATTACAATTTGCCTATACCTATATGACAATTTGCGCCGCAGAGTAGCTATCTAATTTATAACAGCATACACTTCTAAATATGGTGACTGTAATCTCACTTCTACCTTTTTAATAAACGCTGAAAACTCTATAAAACAACGGAATATTATCTATAGATAATAAGTGGTGGGCGAAAAACCTAATAGCAACCCGTTGTGTGAACCAATGTCTGATAGATAGCACTACGCTTGGCGCCTGTTAGCACCTTAGCAAATATAACTAACGAAACGTGGGCGTTATATTTACACCTCTGCTCACTCACCCTTTCAGATTAGACAGGTGTTTCATATTATGTAACCTTCGATCAATTAAGGCGTCTAATCCAAACAAAATAACAACTTTATTCATTTATAAACGAAAATAAGAGATGATGTATTACCTAATTTAGCATCAACTAATTCAATATACGAACTCATATTGTCTATGCTAACCATTGATTACGCAACCAAAAGATTTAAAAAGTAAAATTTCAAAATGAACAAGTAGTTCTAATATCGAAATTATGTAAGTAAGGCCGGCTACACGATCGCGTTCATCATTGTCTTACAGCTGACCGGTCTAACGTGTACAAGTAGCAATTACAATAAGATACTGACACAATATTTTCTACTGAGCACGAGTTCATAATCAGATACAACTTGTTTATGTGTGTGTTGACACACATACATTTTGTTGCGAAGTGATTATGAGCTTTTTAATTCTGTAATCAAAGAGTCGTTAGTACTTGAGTTCGAAATGAGATTTATTGCGGTAGTAAGTGCTGGTTATGCTTTATTAGTAGACTGATGGACTAACAGTAACTATACCGAACATTAGGAGCGCTGAAATACATTATTGTAACAGAAAAGTGAATGACCGTAACCTTTTATATTAGAAAAACATTTACCCTTATGCCAAATATTTGGTTTAATAATACCTAATGTGTTTTTGCTGGTATATCAATATATATGCTGTTTCGCTATTATGAAGTCAAATACAAAAGCCTTAAGTATATCATACCAATCTACCACATCTGTATGCATCTAGAAACAAAAAACCTTAAACTATTTAAAAAAAGCTTCTACGCGCTGTAGGAGATCTTAGTTAAACTTTGGTACAAGCATAAGGTATACTGGAATCCACAAGAAAATCACCAAATCATTTAACTTGAAGATATCCAGCAGATACTTCAATATATCATGCTCAATAACGAGATACAACGCGAGTAAATAATGATCAACAATCAAATGTAAACAATGGACATACCCTACAAAGTGACGTAACATTGGAGACGGAACACACAATTTATTTGATCAAATAAACTGTTCGTGGACTTGCAATCATCAAGTACCAAGCTCGTCATCCATTAATCAAAGAAACTGGGACGATTCTATTATTAGTTTATTGGCAAAGATTATTGTTATGACGAAATAAGTCATCAAATTGATAATTGTACGATAATAATGAATAAATTGCTTAGTAATTTTATTCATTTCAAATTATATTTGATTGATTGTTGAGAGAAAATACAAACAGTGAATGGATTTTAATTTGGATTAGTTCTACATTTTATATGAAAAATGTAAGCAATGTCTGTATTTTGTCTGAGCCTCTGTCACGTAGGATAACTGTTCATAATTATAAATCTAGAGGGCTAGAGTTATATTTACGAACAGCTCGAGATGTCAAATTATTATATAAATTATTATAATTTAAACATTTTAACTGTTATCCTGCAGTTCTGTAAAAAGCGCGAATTTAAAACAAAAATTAGAAATAGTCAAGGCAATCTTGACCAATTATCAAAACCTATAATAATAAGCAATTCTTTGATGAAAATGTTTGGACCATCAAAGTAAATCATTCGATACATGTAAAAATAATACGTAATAAGTATGGTGCTGAACTGTGAGGGAGCGAACAGGACTCACATGTCTGTCTTCATGCCATACAATTATCTTGACAGATACAATAATTACATGACGTTGACCTCAACACTAGTTTTGTAATTTGCATGCCACGCATGATTATGTCAGCAGAGATCATTAATAGTTACAATGTGACGTTTTCATTAGCGTCCGTGGCGAGACCTCATTGACATCGAAATTAAATAAAAAATACACAACATAAGATATGTCAGTGTTATGTTCGTAAAAATAAATTATTATATAGGTATTGTTCACAGTATATGCTGTGTCTATAGACTAGTTTAATTATCTGGCCAAGCTCAATATATAAAAACTAGCAATTTAAGTTATTAATATTCTTGTTAATCCCTATAGCTAAGCTAATATGCTTGTGTTAGGAGTGGGTTAACGTCAGTAGTGCTATGGGTATTCTGAACCCACGATCACAACTCCAATGCCTTATCCATTGCACTAAGCACCGAATTCGTGTAGAATAACGTACAACATAAGAAAACATATAATTAGTCCAATAAACGTTTACATCACTTTACAAATCAGTTACTAAACTTTGCTTAACATTAACATGGCTGTTCTCGACTACAACAGTCGATAGAAATCGATAAGAAACGGCAATCGATATTAACATTAACTCTACATAATTCGAAATTGAATTTGCTGATGAAATGCGCTTTAAGTGTCGGCCATGAGCTTAAGTCACAAATCTCCACTCTGCCATTACTTACTCGTTCCGACATCGCTACTGCACCATAACTATTTTTAACATTCGATTTATCTTGTGATAAATCACTTCACCATCGGCAGGACCATATACCATGTTAGCTTTACAATATAACTCACACATGGGTTAGTTATCACACATTCACACCCTACGCTAAAGGAAAAATATTTCAAATTGCACGTCTACCAGGAATTCAGTGGCAAAGATAAAGGTGTGCACAGGAATGCCGCTGACGTTGCCGCTGCGAGGATAAAACTCGGCGAAATTGCGAATATTTTGAATTTCAAATAATGTCTAGGTTGGTATTCAGAAATAACTCTGTTTATGCCCTTCGGTGTGTATACATTTGACTTATCTTAGCAGGTATTGCACGAACTTTCTTAATGCTTTCTTTACTTATCCGAGCGAGGGCTGCGACGGCGATGTGTAGCCTGCGCGGATAGTGGTCATTCTTCCAGGCATAAATTACAGATCGCGGAAACTTCACGCCATCACGCTCGCCCCCAGCGGCTCGCAACACACAAACACTCAGATAATACGCTCAAATCATTTGCAGGTAATAATTCATGTTGCAGTTTAAAATTCGCGTTTGCACATTAATGCACGCAACGCAATAACGAGTGGCTGATGTGCCTGATGGCCGCGTTTCTCACGCGAACCTCAGCCATGTGGCCGCTCAGAGCATAGTTGACTAGATAAAACATAAATAAAATCCGTCGAAACAACCAGCTGAATGCCTCTCTGCAGTTCATTTAGATTCAGTTTCCTTATATGGCTGTTTTTAGATTTAAAGCTCCCGTTAAATTCATAACTGTACATAAATTACGTTTTACACAGCTCGGGCTGGCACGCAATTGCGTTTATCTGTACTTTTCCAATAAACAAGGTATAATTGAAGGTTTCATATTTGTTAATAGTTCCGATAGACTTGTTATTCGAGGCACGCAACTAACAATGCGCGGGCGCAGCGGCAGATAGCCGGCCGATAGTCCTCCGAGCACCAGTTACGCATGCTCAATGATAACTGTAAGACGAGATACCATAAACTTTTCCCATGCTACATGATTTTTCATTAGACTGCAGTATTATGCGAGAGTAGAGCTCTTGTTCCGCGAACATTGTTTGAGTTCATATCAATTTCCCACAAATCGACAGTCACGAACTAACATGCAAGTTGAATTTGGACGTATGCAAAAATGTAAGGTCGTGGTATTGATGCGGGCCTTTGATACTGCGATAAGCAATCGTATATCTATATTTGGGGTTTTATAGGCGAAAATAAGACGCCCGAAGGAAGTGCGGTATCGTGTGCTGTGAAGACTAAATCTTTATTTATGTCTCCTGTTCTCGGCGCGCTATCTACGAAACTCACCAGCCGTCATTACTCAGATATTTATTGCGTTAGCTTGTTCCGCAAACGCTCCCTACGAGACATCGTCGCGTCGTTTATGTTAATTTATTCGCATTTCAATGAGACGCCTGTAAAATGGCATTATGCATTATCATGTCTTATTTTTGTATTTATATAGGTATTTATGTAACGGCATTTATAGTTTTTATTGAACTACTGCTTTTATGAGAAAGCTTCTTGTGTTACAAGCGGTTCTAATGTGTGAAATGTTATAGAATGGTGTAGTAACTGATGTTCTAATTGGTTTTGTGCTTCTGTATGTATTTATATTTTATTGTATTGTATAGGAGATAGAAATAAAAATATTTTTCTTTATTTTTCTTTTCTTCTGTAGAATTTTACTATAGTGATAATAACTTGAGGTATATTGCATACTAATTATAGGCTTTTGAACATGTGAGTACTTTGGCAAATATGGTATAGCATATATTGTTTATTAATACCGGTTTGCACTTTTGATACAACCATGTAATTTTTTTGTCTCTATTGTAATCATACATACCGTCGACAAAATTTAATCAGGCGCAATCTTCCCATTAAACTATTTTTAGTATATTCCGATAAGCTGCGCGCCACGTTGATCCAACAACAGCTTTGATAGAAGTTGGTTAAACTACGGATAGTTGTATCGAGTCTGGCTCTTAGTGCTCGTAATTTGTAATTCTATACAGCCCGCGATGTAACGAGAAAACAATAAAAACCTTCATTAGTCTCCAGAATACCTTTACTTCCTTTTTTGTTGTTTTCTCATTTTATATGATATTGGTACTCGAACCGATGACGCCTACAATCACCGCTAGATAGCGTTATACGACATTTTTCTTCTTCATTACTCTATGGTACAGCCTACAGGATACTAGGTTATTCCGCGAGAGTTTAACAAGAGAGTTACGTTTCAAAAGACATATTAAGAAAGAATATATTAAGACAAAACGTGAAAGTAAGCAGGTAAACTTCATACGCCCTAGTTACATAACCAAAAAGTCCAATTTTGAATACAAATAGTGTCTTATTTCTTCATATCAGGCGTATCTACATCTGGTACGTATGTCATGTCACGAAATTGACACCGACGTAAACAGCCAGTTATTTGCTCAGCCCACATAACACTAGAGAATGAATTCGTAATGAAAATGTTACTAAGAATTTAGGATGACCCACATTGATGTTGATATTAGGCATCGGGGTTAGTGTATTAGATACTCGATAAACAAACTGTCTGGGAAGGGCTGCCGTTCGCGTACAGGTTTATTACTGCTTCTGAAAAAAATGCTCAACCATTAAATGCGAGGTTAGATCGCGTTATGACATTATCATACAGCAAACATACTACTAGCGTCAAAACGGACAAAAACTGAACTAACATTGACAGTAATGACATATATTTTTTAAATTTTAAACGTCAAATTAACACAAAGAACATGAACGTATGTTCTTCTGTTAATCCAATGTCTAAAAAATAGGCTCATCGCTAGAGACATTTTAGTTGATGTAATGATGCAACCGGTTGCTATATATCAGTAAAATGCGTCCTAATCAGTGATTTCTATGGTGTATTCAAGTAAATCTCGGCTTTGGGTGAGTTATGGTGGTAGGAGAAATATTTTGCTAAAAGCCGTTACCTTACTGACCGGTCTTGCTTGTCAGTATATCAGTATAATATTTAAAGTAGAGTGTTTAGTGATGGTGTACTCGTTTAGTGTTGAATTCTGAACTTCTAGTACAATTGTATGCCGGTTCAATACGGTATATTTAGTTTCAAGATGGATTAGAAAATTGTTGTGTTGTTTTTCACCTGAAACTCTTGTGTAAATTATAAACATTCGTAAGGTTTTATGAATGATACAGCTCGATTAGGTAAGACGTCAGTGGTACCTTTAATATTCTTGTTAAAATTCTCAGCGTGAACACTATCTTACCACGTACTGCACGGAATCTGGAACCGTGCCCAATAACCGGTGTGACACTCACACTAAGTTCATGCTTAAATCATTTAAGTACATATGCAGTTGGAAGGTGTACTCAACCGATTAAACGATACCAGCGATTAATCATCGGGGTGAATCGAATACGATATTATGTATGTACAATGTACTACATATCATAATTAATATCAGCATATTTTAAGTCTACTAATTGACTTCAAATGCGGCATGCTCAGCGCCTTCGTGTAGTCATAGGAATAAGCAAGCTTTTAAACATGATTTTCAGTTTTCCTTTGTCAACTGCTGCCACCAACTGTACCCATATCTTCACTCTATGTAGTCCGTAATTTGGCACCACTTTCTAAATTTCAATTCAGTCAACACTTGAAATAGTTGAAGGTAGCTTATGTATTCTTTGGAAGTATAAGTGTAGTGCAATCTTTGCTTGCACCTTGAGCATAGATAAGTTATATACATCCATTCAAAATTAACATTACATTCAAATAATTAATTTATTTTAGAAATCCGTACCGAGATATCCCGACTAGAGGGATATGCCAATCTTTTTACCAGAAATCCATAATTGTTTTTTATTTCTGCTGTGAATAGAGTATCCATCTACTAATACCTAATATTCAAATATTCCTCTGTTGGCTTGTAGCGTGTATTGTGTTTCTAGAGCTGTCTAAGACTTAATGGTCTCAGCAGGGAGCAGTTTTGTTTTTGTCTGCCGCGGTACCAGCGTCTTGTTTTTTGAAGGTTTGGCAACGCGGAAGCGATACTTCGATGTCGCAAGTTTCCATAACCACCTAAATGGAATATAATATAGCACAGAGGTCGTAATACAGTAACTCGATCCAATATTACGCTTTATTACAATTTAATGTATTAGAAACTTTAAAACCGGAAGATCACTTCTGTTTATTACCAAAACGAACCACCTACGTTAATTTTCTGTCGTCCGGTCAGATTACATAACTTTAATACTAATATTTATTTAACGTTGCATAGTAATTTGATCAAACTCCCACTATTTTAAAGTAATCACCTATAAAAGTGGAGGTAAAGATCTGAGATAGTGCAAACATAAAATTATAATGACTCGTGATCACAGTTAGAATTACATCGACTAGTATAAAAAGTAGTCGGTAATTAACTAGTCGGTTACGTTAATTCGACTAGTCGTATATGGTACACATATGGTCAATTTTTGTGAGAGTCGTCATATCGGCCGTTCGATCCCACGGTATTACGTAAGCTGTGCAGTTGTTTGCGGCGGTTTATGTGTTTGCTGGCCGTGTTTTGTTATGTACACATGTGGCCATCGTTCTACAAATATGAACAATTATACTGTCACTTGTTAAAGTGTCTAAGTTAAGATTGCATTGCTTGGTTTAATGATGCGTGTGTGTGTTTACTTTATATGTATGATCTATGTTTTATTTACACCATTGGTTGTGATTTATGTGCTTTATATTTATAGACACATAAAATATGTATATCCATGTGTGTATATAAATATAAAGCACAGCAAACAAGACTATGCAGTCTCACGCTTATACCCCAGTGGGCTAGGCAGATATGTATTTCACCCATATTTCGCTAACTATGCTAGAGCCACGTAATGGGGAGTGAGCTTATTGTTGACTACAAAACTGTGTCCCATAAGTGTAGGAATTTATTGACAGAAAATCTCAATAACACTTTGCCGGGCCCGAGAATGAAACTTGAAGCCTCATGCAGAGTATTCGCATTTGATTACTACGCCACCAAGACAGCAATATTAACATGTACGAGTTCAATCTTATATCTTCTACCAGTGATTAGTTTTATTATTGCTAGCAGAGAAATACACGTTTGGTGCATTAGGAAAATCGTCGCCATGCCATATATGGAATACTCCCAGCACGAAATTAACAGTCCGTAAACAGTTTTCCATATACATATTATGTCACCACTTGATATATAATATTTAATAGTTTACAATGCCATTGCATACAGGCATTAATATTACATATTCTGCAGTTATATATAAAAATAAATATAATATTCTAAGCAAGAAATTGAACCGGTTAGGAATAAATGCTATACGGCTTACATTGGCTAAACCGCCTCAGACAGCCTTTAGTGCAAACGTGGATACTATTTTAACGGAGCAGTCCTTGTCACGAAAGGTTTTTCACCCTTTCTCCGGGGAGTTCTTATGTTCTTATATTCCCCTACGGCCTCTTGTAGAGTCCTTATTTAAAAATAGGTCATGCTTAAGAAACATTACGTTTTAACTGTTCTATAGTTGTATGTTTAGAGACATAGGCGTGAGACTATGTGTGTATCTAGAAAAGTTTAAATCGCTATTTTTTATTTAAGTTTAACGTTTTGATGTTTAGATTCAAATATTCAAAAGTGAATACATTATCTCTAAACACACAAAACCACAATCATCATGACGCCCATCATATCTATTGAGATGGCGATTATCCTATGACCTCGCAATATTTCACAAGAGGCGTATGTAAACATTGCGGGCGGTCTTCGAACCAATAAAGCATAATTAATAACTGGAAAGTTTGTAGTTCATTGCGATAACGTTACCTAACTCCACGGTTCACTAGAGAACAATACTGCCCACCATTAACCATTGCCGGAGTTAAATGATTAGCTTCTGACGTAAGGCGGTCACAGCGAGACATGGATGCCTTGTTAGTGCAAATGAACAATAGCTACAAGAACTACAATGGCCGCGACACAGGTACTTTTGGCAGACGATCGCTCTGGTAGATTGGGCAACCGACGAACCACCACGGTACTCGCGTCACGACTGATCCAAATTAAAAATTAATGCTTTATTGAACCATCCTACATTCTAGATTTAAAACAACGGATAAACTAACGAATCGACGACTTAAATGATAGAAGACACCGACATTTGAAAGTGGAACGATAGCTTACACTGAACTACCTGATAAATAATGACAACGTGTGACCTGTACAAAGCAATCGATGCTACTGAAGAACGCATTGAGGAAAATTGATTGTTTGTAGTTGTTCTGTTATGACTAAATAATCGAATGAATTCCTCCTAACCAATGACTTAAGTATATAAAAAGAAATATCTGGATACCTATTTTTAATCATTTGATATACAATACACAAAGAAAATCCAGATTTGGCGCGATGCAAAACTTTATTGTCAGTATGAGAATCAAACTCACACTCACTCAGCTCATGGGGTATAGTGACCACTTAAATTACTGCGGCAATGATGCAATCATATCATATAATTATATCCTACATATTACTTTATGGTACTTTAGAAACAATTCAAATTGCTCTTACGGAGGCTCACATATTCCAACGCTTAGGGTTTTGTAGTATCAAAAATGATCATCTATACATATAATAAAATCGTAGGAAAGTCAAAACTGTACATTGAATATTTTTTTAAAAGAATACTTGGGGCGTGATCTACAATCGATATCGAAGCCAAAAATATAGTTTTTAGAATTTTTGTCTGTTTGTCTGCATGTATGTCCGGGCTAAACTCAAAATGTACTGCATGGATTTACTTCAAATTTTGCATGAATATTACTAACAGGTCGGGTCAACATATAGGCTATATTATCACGCTATCACCTACGGGGGAGGAGCTGTGAATCTTTATTTTTCTTACGCATTCTGTGACAGCGTGTAATCTAACGACGCATATTTAAATGTTGTTTTTGAGTAAGCCATGCTTTTATCTAGCTTTACACTATAAAAACTACGCCATTTAAGTAACTTGGGCAGAGAAATATAGTTGGGTTCCGCGGCGACAAACACTTTTTAGTTAAAATCTAAGCGGACGAAGTCGCAGGTAACAGCTAGTGTCAAATATTAAGATTCTAAAATCAATTTCATTCCAAACAAATTTCATCAACATCTAATGTTGGTAATACAATTTTAAGTTCAGCCAATATAATTAAATATTTTTTGTTTAGCACCATATTTAGTACACCTAAGAAAGAAAAACATATTGTACATACCTAAAGCAAAAAAACCTTTTTGCGTACGTGTTTTAATCAGAGCTGCCGCACATTCACATACACCATATAACCAGCCAACTACTTCTATCAAATTGAATAAAACCTGCTTTAAAAACGGGGTTCTGAATTCAATTTAGAAGTGATTCGATCTACGATCATTAATAACGTTGTGTTGGGTGAAATGGTTCGATGGTTGCAACAGTTATCTCCTTGTTACGTGGTTGACTTTCAGTTAAACGCTCTTTGTGATTCGCAGGCGTGAGGCGGGTTTGTCAAGATGGATCTGCGTCTATTCATCTTGCTTGTATCTAAAGGAGATAATATATAAACGTCAATCCAGTAAATTCCCGAACGGGTAACCAAAGGTGACTATTGTATGTCCTCTTTGTTAATGGTATCAACCGATTGCCTTGTGTATAAATATAAAATGCCGTTTTAAATTATATTATATTCGCGAAAGGGCTTCGTACCAAGAGATATTCTTGATCACAAAAATGTCATAAATAGTAATACACTTTTTAGATGATTCTCTTTACGGTAACCATGAGAATGCTTCGAAAAATATGAGTACATTTCTAAACAATAAAGTAATAAAGCTTATAAAACCACAACAAACTATTAGTTTCACTTTTCACCTAAACATCGTGGAGTTGCGCACTTGCCAGTAAGGAAAGTGAAGAAAAAATAATTATAATCTGACATCGTTTAACGGCTTAAGTATAAGCGCTTTAGCCGCTCCCACTTGACCGCAATAGAGCAGAGCCTTCGTCGTTGTAAGGATTTATCGTATACTTAGAAGCCTAGCTAAAAGTTAGATGGTTTTGCATTATGAATATTAAATATTTATGTTTATGTACAGTTTTACTGAGGGGCTTAGAGACTACGTATTTTACTTTGGATGACTTGTTACTCAGCTTAAGTCTAGTTTTGAATTGCAGTACATTTCTGACGTCTATATGATTGTCTCTGCGACGATCGCGTGTGCAAGTGTCATTTTAGAAAGGCATATTCTTACGATTATAAGCTATGGATAGAAATAATATATGCTTACGATTGTAATTAATCCAAATATTACAAAATCTATATCGTTTTCATCATTCGCGTTACTGCTATGATGACTCTGACTGATTTTAGTCATAGGTTACTTAATAAGGTCGCTAGTAATATCCTTAAAAATAAATAATTAGCGGTAGATAAGTAACAACTTTAGAGAGTACCGGGAATATATTACTTACTTACTTACTTCACTGGCTCAGCGATCCAAAGTGGATCTTGGCCTCCGACATTAAAGTGCGCCATTCTTTCCTATTTTGTGCCAAGTCAGACCATTCATCTCTTTCAGGTCTCTGGCTAGTTCGTCTTTTCAGCGGTACCTTGGACGACTCACCGGACGGCGCTCGGTGGGTCGCCCGAGATATGCTCTTTTGGCAGCTCGATCCTCTCCGATTCTTTCCACATGTCCGAGCCAATATATTTACATAACATATTATATCACGCTCAATAAATAGGATTGATTACAAAAATATAAAGACTGATTTAAGTATTGAAACCTTAGCTTATCTCTTTATTAAACGATAAGAAGTTAGAAAAGAACGTATAGTATCTCAATAAATTACACATTGCTGTCACCGTAGTTAAGCAGCCACATCACCCATAAACAGCTACTCGTGAAAAGCTAATAGCATTAAAACGAACTAAAGAGGACTCTTCACAAATCTGTTACACCAAATCGGTTCAATTTAAATAAGCTGATTAAGAGCATTATTTACTTTTAACCAACTCAAAAGTCAACACTCCAACTTAAATTTATTCATAAAAAGTAATGGACCGACTACGCCCTATTATACAATGAGCAATAATTTTATTTATATAGCGCATAACTTTCCAACTTAGGAGCTTATTTAATTGAAACTAAGAGAATTTTCAACGGAAGTAGGCGTCTAAATGCTAAGTTATAGCTCTGAGCGACTGCTGGCAAGTGCTAAACAGCCGTATGATTTAGTTGATATATAAATCATATGATTATAAGCACGATATACTTTCGCAGGCGTTTTAACAATTGCTTGTGTTAATGTCATTGACCTTTCAACTTATAGCCGTCGGTTATGATTGTTCGTATACAAGAGTATTCTTAATATTGTAAGGAATATTCTAACTTCCTAATTAATATTATAAATGCGAATGTGAGTTTGTTGGTTTGTGTGTTAGATTTTCACGCCTTAACTACTCAACCTACAGTCTGGAAATTTCTCATACACGATGTCAAGGGAACGAAAAAGGTCATAGGGTACCTTTCACCCAGAAAAAAATCTCTTAATAACAAACCTAACTTCATTTACGCAAACAGAGCCGCAGGAAAAATCTAGTTTAGAATAAATATGGAGTAGATCCATAAAAGTAAAATAACCGTATTTATTATCAGGAGTCGCGTCAGTGTCGTCTAAAGCTTCTTTTCTTCTTTTTTGTAAACCTTGATTCTGCAACAATAGAACAGTAGCCATTAAAAAAGTCACCTTCAACGCCTATCCTATTTCTTTTCTCTCTGTCCCATCACATTCCTAATTTAAGTTCTCATGTGTCCTTAAGACAGCTTAAACAGATTAAGGACATCTAAGCCGGCCACGATATTGTCGTGAATATACATAATTATTTAAGCTACACAGTATTGAAGGCAAAAGTGACGAATACTACATTTAAAAATATTGCTACACGTATCAAGTATAATGATGGTGGGCACTTTTATTTTTATGATTTATAAATGACTACATTTAGCCCGCGGATTTGCTCACGTAATTGTTATCTTAAGATAAGGTTATGTAAATTTTCAATCCCTCGCCAACAGAAATGAATGATGTATGTGAAATTTCATAATGATCCGTCGAGTATTTAATGCGTAACAAACAAACAAACTCACATTCGCATTTATAATATTAATAAGGATTTATAGATTACTAGATTTTGCCCGCGGCTTCGCTCGCGTAAATGTAGGTTAGGTTAACAAGTGTTTTTTTTTTTTCGGAATAAATGGTACCCTATTTCCTTTTCTGGTCCCCTGATAATGTGTGAACAAAATTTCATGATGATAGGTCCAGTAATAAGGGCGTGTAAGCGCCACAAACAAGCAAACTCAAATTCGGATTCATGCTGTTTTTTTTTTAAAGATTTGTGTTTCAAGTTACTAGTATTCTTGATGACCCCTCCAGCTAATCTAGAATGCTTGTGTTACGAGTGGGCTCACGTCGGTAATGCAATGGATATTAGTTAGGATTGATCTATAAATCCTAACTAATATCCTAAATATTATTATCTATGTATTATATTGTGTCTCTATTTTACTGTTTATACTCAGATTTATACTCATCCTTGCTCCTTGTACAGCCTCCGGCAAAGAGATCTATCTACATAGAAAACCAGCAAATAAGTTTTACTAAAGTTGTGTTTACTGCCTAGTACAGACAATTCTTAAACTGAGGTTCATTATACTCAGGGTCCAGTCACGATATCTCTGCAATCTTTCCGCTCACTCAGCTGTGTAGATAATTTTAGCAGGTTGTCTTTTTGTACTAGCAAATATTACTGCAAAACATAGTAATTTAGTTCAAAACCCAGGTAATGACGTGCATAATACTGTTTGCATAAAAAGTCATCGTGTGCGTGTTGCATGACAGACAAGTATTATAAAACAAAAGAAAAAGATAACGGGTCTCACAGTAATCTTAGACTGGAGTACATTTTTGTCAGAACTTCAAACTTATACTCGGGTGATTAAGGGGTTGGTGGTGGGTTATTAACAAAAAATATAAATTTTTAATTATGAATTATGACCTGATGAAATTCACGCAAGTATGTTCAAAGAGTTTTGATTTTGTTCTTATTTAACCTAGTATATAGTCTGAACTACACACTGAAAATAATTACGTGTTTTATAACTAGTTGTAGGCGATAACTCCATGCAAACTCAAAAACTAGGTTTGCCGTACTAACATGTTTGAAACAGAATATATAATAGTATATTATATTATATCTTGCACTAGTATGCCTTTAGTATGAATGTATTGAGTGAATTCATTTACAACATGCAAGAGTCATTAAAGAATTCTTCATCAGTCACTGTGGAGGTTTTATACCTATATGCCGTACATATAAATAAAACCGCTAAAGTAGCATATTACGGATTGTCAGTAAAACGTAAAGGCATATTTCAGAATAAAAACGACTACAATGGTGACAGATTTGTTTAATTCAAAGCAGAAAAGATAACAGCCGCGCCATCCGTCTGCTAAGCTGATTTACTGGGACCTTACAAAGCGCCTGGCTACAATAAAAGACCCAGTGTCTGGATTAAAATAATTCAGACTTCAACTGCAAACGTGCGCTCTGTGAGGGCACTAGTGATTAAATATAACCCCTTAGAGATTTATAAGTGTTTATTCCCCGCATAGAGCGGCGGTGAAGCATGAGCCATCGCAACTCTCGCCTTTGTGTCCGCTCTTAATAAATGTTGTTTGTCGTAAGTGAATGTATTGTTACATGAGAAGCGAACACTGTATGAAAAATTTATGGCTATCTCTCAAGGGATCGCATTACTTGACTTACAAATAGTGCAAATCATAAGCGTGTTGGAACTCCGACTCTAATGGCGCGCTACAGATATAGTCGAGCACACATACTGCGTGTATATTTGTCTGTAGAGCTAATAAAGATTTATGTATTTTGATTTTTTTCCTCTATGATTTATTATTATATATTTGAGGTCCATATTGTGGAATGGAAATTTTGTATGGTTTTATAATGTAAACTTCGATGTGTGCGAAATGACTACAAAAGAATATTATTTTAAAAAAGTGTCTTTTCGCACGATTCCTGCGAACAAATTCGTTCGAAACGACTACTAAGCCGAGAAAATACACATCATGTAGGTATAATAGTCACCTCTTAAGGTGACTATGCTACTGACTATGGAACCACATGCTAAAGATTCATGCGTAGGTCTTACAAACAAAACATGTGTGTATGTTTGTCAACTAAACTCTCCAAATACCACGGAGCATTCACCATAGGTATTTTATTCTGCCGCTCGTGAGATATTATTTGTGTTACCATTCTCTACAAATACCTACTATTCAAATACATTTGAGTGATCTGATATTCCTGTTCTAACCAAATCTTGCGCAGCTGCAAACAATATGACGATATCATTGGCAGTATAGTTATCTTATTACTAACATCGATTACTTAGGTAAATCGTCAAAATTAACAAACGATTCGAGTTTCACTATTACAATATTATTATGGATAAATATAATTTAACCAAAATAAATTTCAAATGTCAGCATGAACAGGACAGATAGGTGCTTAATGTAATTTGTTGCGCACTCAACGCGCTGTTATCGAACCTATTATATTCATCTAACAAGAAACAAAGCTAAGTCCGGATAAAAGTAAATGGTAGCCGCATAATTTGTCAATGATTACAAAGAGTTCAATCTACGGCAAGGGCCTTACGACCATAAATCATAGCAGTGGTATTGTGCCGCGTTCGGGCGGACACACGACAGTTATTACGAAACTACAACTTTGCCACAAAGCGAACAAGGCTGCGCCCGCCTGAATGGCAGGCCCTAATTAACTGTCAAGTAATTCGACATTATTACTTCTCGATCAATATCCCGTTTACATTTTTTGCGCCAACCCTACAATTACCGCGTCAGTATATCTACGTGAGATGTAGTAAAGAAGTTCAACGTGACCTTGCGAGACCTGGACGCACGCATAATCGCATCGTTTAGTCGCATCACAGTGATTACTGCATTGTGAGATAGACCGTAGAGCTCCCAGCGAGCGTTATGAGATGTTGTTGGACGCGATGCGACGATCGGATCGCGTTCGCACGCACATTACTTTGCGCTGGCGCAGCTCGGCCGCAGGCGATACAGCGACCTAACAGTACCACGGCCCGCGTGATTAGACGCCACACGATAGCGCCCATTGTCGGTACACGATCGCCTCTTGTACGTCTTGAAATTGCGGAAATGGACACGGCTCGCACCCACTCCACTCTGCTAGCGGGACATTTCAATTGCAGTCTCCTGCCCGTAGGGAACAACACATGGAATAGATTAGGCAGGACAACACTATTATAAGCTCTTCAACTCACGACAGTTCAAAATGGTAGACTTTGACCTCTTCGGCCTCTCGCTCGTTAATGTTAATCGAACTTACACTTTGTGTTCCATAATTGTGTAACTTATTATGATCTTATCGCCATTTAAAGCTATTGTAGACGGTGGTAAATCTCGGCAGTTGTAAAGTTGAAACTGGAGGATATTAGTAAATGTCGATGTCCTTGTTTATGGCTTACCTAATGGGGAATACTATCTGGTGAGAACGACTGCGTGACTTACAAACCGTCGGACTTCTTAAAGCAAAAATAGACTGGAGTTTTTCCGGCACGTTTCTGACGAAAGGTCTCGTGAAAGTAATTTTGTTACCCTACCTCATTTATTCGTCACTCTTGACTCGGATATTAAGTGATGTAATCATTTTAAAATGGAATAAGCTTGTCTACAAGTGCCGTGGTCTGTTGCCACAGGATCAACGTATTCAGTTAGGGCTCGAAGGAATAATCTAGGAAAGTTGAGCCTGCGGTGGATGCTATTGCTCAATTGCCTCTCTGGCTCGGGAATGCCTCGCAATCGATACAGCTGGACATAGCTATATTTCAATGCTACGCTCAAATGCAATTTTGTTAGAACCGATACCAATAAACTATCAATTATAATTATAAGTTCGGTTACCGACGTTATTTGGCAGTTAACTCCCGATAAATTTATTTTCGAGTTAACTCGAACAGAAGTAAAGGAAGATAAATAAACGGCATTCATACTTGGATTTAAACCTAATATAAATGATATGTTTTCGTTCGCCAGCCACTATTCTTTATCATAGAACAAAAATAAAACTAAAATATTTACACTCAAACGTAGTCAACAAAAACTCCCACACCATCAAAAACAATCAATCTTCGGAACACTGAAAGGAACCTCAATCAAAACAGAATACGTAGAAGCAGAGAGCGGATAAAGGGCCCTATAAATCATAAAATCAAGCCTCTATTGAAGGCGGTTTATTTGGACGAGGAGAAAAAACGCTTGACCCTTGCGTTCCTTGGAGTATTGTTAACAGTCTACGAGAGCCAAGGGTGCATCTCCAATTTGTCCTGTATTGGAATAATAATCAATGCTTCCACGTTATTTATGGGCTCATTAAAATTTCGATAATCACAAAAGTTTTTATACGTAGAAAACATTTTTTTTCTTCTCACACGAAAGCGACGTTGAGTATCGGAATGCAGTATCGTTCGTTTATTATGCTGCGTAGGACGTTTTTAATTGGATATCATTTTTACTTAGTAAGTAATGACATTAACTTTAACTGTATCTACAACTTAAATTGTTACAAATCTAAAAGCTATTAGAATGATTACGTAACATTTCACGTTCGGTTTACTTGTGTGTAGTGTCACTTTATCTCTATAAAGTGAGAACGAAACAGTTCTAATACCATACCGGAATAAGGTGAGTATATTAACTGGGGAATAGATAGCCGTTGGGAGTCGATAAGCTTAATCATATCGTTAAATTTTATCTTCTGAAGTACTTGACAGTGAAGTTCAAATTGTTTCCTATCGTGCCATCAGCGCAAATCACGCGGTGCCTTTAAATTTTCAATGAAAAAGGCAGGACGTTTGCAAAGTGGCTGGCATCAGCATCGCGTGCATTGTTTTATTATGTGGTGTTATCAACGAAACAACTCGTGCGCCGCTTCCGCGTCATAAGGCCGCGCTTACATTGCTCAGGCGATGCGATAACCTCCGTGGCACCGTGAGACAACGTGATGTCATAAAATGTCGTGTCGGTTATGCTAACAGCAAGAGTCATGTCCTAATAATATCAAAAAAGTATTCAACAGGCCATTTCATATTTGTTAAAATAAAAATAATAATACTTTATTACAAAATATGTACTTTACCTACATGTTACTGATTACCAAGAACGGTTCTTATTTATTGTCACTGCTAGCCCTCTCTACGCACCTATGTATCTATACTATCTATACAATAACACAATTAAGTATTAAACATCCAAATATTATCACATGACAGAAACTTTGATTTATAACCGAGTATCATTAAAATTGACCTTAACAATCATAGTTTATAATGTACAGATATTCATAGATTCTAAACTAACATTCTCCAAGTCAGAAGTCACTTTAACATTACAAATACCGTCAATTTAGTTTAACGACACCACAGATTACGTAACATATGCTCACTAATCTTGTTTGCTGTCGTATCTTAAGCGATTTATTCTTGTAAGGGGCAATGGATCGTCCAATATCGCTATCTCCTATGTGATGTGACAGCGGACTGCACGGGCGCTCACTCGATTAACCTATGCTCCGGCGCCGATCGCGGGTCCAACCTGACCCTACTCAATTACATTTTTGCCCCAAGAGTACCTGTGATAGATCTACTTCATATGGCATGTAATGAAATCTATTATAATGTTCCTAAACTAGGGCTACAGATCAAAGTATAAACGGCAATACAACCTTTTATTAAAGTGCTTATAACTTTCTTAAGTAGGTACTGTTCTGAAAATGGCATATAGTATTTTAGTTTTAATTATTTTATTAACATATATCTTTTAAAGATTGGCATGTTGATACACCCCCACATTTAGGCAGCGTGTTTAGGTCGCGCCTATTGCCGTCTCCCGGGACATTTCTAAACTTCACACTGCTACTAAAAATTCCCTAACAATAAATCCAATAACACCTTTCCTGATCTTGACAGCGAACCTTTGCTTCACAATCGGTTCGCGACTAAATGAAAATATATGCAAGGAACTAACGAGACCGTTATCCTATACCAACATATTTATTTTATAAAGCACATTTTTCAATTGGCTAGAAATAAATACAGTAAAAAATGACGTGCATAATAATTACAGTATCTACTAAACAATAAAATAGATACAGAATCGTATAGAAATAGACCATTGATCGAGCGCGCTATTCTATTAGGTACACAAAACATTCAAACGGTCTACGACATTTCCAGCTTTCACGAAGCCATAAATATTCTTATTTTGAAACGAGGATTTATGATAAAGCTACAGGTCAATGCATATTCTTTACTTCAATCTCATGCCTAAACCGTAGCGGGGGTCAGGGTGCATGTACCTACATCATTCTTAGAAGAGAACAGTTGTCCGTTATTTCGTGCGCTCCATATTGAGCCATAACTGAGATAGCTTTATGGTGATTTGATACCATTCGCTTGGAATTGGCGTTTAGTTCATAAGTGTAAGTATTAAGTTCCGAAACGGAGTGCAGCGAATCGAACTCTTCTAACGCTTTGTTGTCAGATCCAATTGAAATTACGTTTTGTGGGGCAATCGCGCATCGATATTATAGTTTAAATATATAATCTATATAAAACTTGCGCATGCGACTATAAGGTCATTCCAAACTCATTTGTTTGTCGATTTGCTGATCTTCTTACCTACAGAGACTAAAAAACATCAATCAAATACTGATTGTCTAATCGAGATTTTCGATTTTCAAATATGTACCGAAATTTTAAAATAAAACAATTCAATTAAAGCAACCGCCAATCAATTGCTATTAAAAACAAATATGGGCAAAGGTATGCAAACATGACGGAACAGGGGTTAACACCCAGCCGGAGTCAGGGCAAATAAACCGCGGTTCGCGCGATCTGTCGGCGAGTCACGAATAAAAACACTCGATAGGGAATAACAATGAAGTGTTTACATGTAATATTCCACGTAACGATGTATCCGTCGGGGGAAACGATATTTGCGTTGCATAAATGCAGACGAGGATCGACCCTGACCCGAGGGCGTCGACCCTGCGCGTGACACTTCGATTCTCTATCGATCACGACTGGATCGCTCCATCGGACCATCGACTCGGTATTTTTGTGCGCATCTCTTATCTGATCGAGTTTCGATCGAGTTGGGTCCCGGGCCCACGAGTAAGCGTGACTAAGAGTTTTCCCGCGCACCAGCCTCTGCCGAAACCAATCACAATAACTAACAGTTACCTTTTTGTATTGTTGTGGTACCGTTGGCGTGTGCTTCGCGTAATTGTAACTATGTTACTGATGAAATTTCATTCATGCGTATCTTCACACATATTGTATAGATAACATAGGCTTGAGGTATTTTTTTATTTTCTCTATATGGTATTTTCCAACCCTCATTAATCAACGGTAACTTGATCAACTGCCAATTTAAATTAGCGATTGGAATGGACGACAACAGACCGTTTATGTGCTTTTCGAATATCGAACTGTAAAAGAATGATTGAAGTGAAACTCTTTACATTTGTTCAGTTGGTCAACCCCAACCGAATGCAATAGCAAAAGGTTGTTGATAGCGAATCTTCTGTAGATAATCAAGAGCGTCATGGACCACTGAGTATTAGCCAATTTGCAATATGCCGTTTTCTCGAAGACGAATATTGCAAATTGGCTATTAAAATATTTTATCTAAAATCGGCACGTACCTAGTCTCACGATGCCTTGCCTGCATGGTGCAAAGATAGCTGATTGTCTTTTAAAGGTAATTAAATTGCTGCCCGTTGCCATATAATAAATTAAAAAATAATCAACCATAATTTAATTAGATCGTTTAAATACCAGCAAAGATGATTATTTGCCGCACACAAACTAAAACAACCTTAAAGATCAACTGTGTAAAATCTTTAGTAACGAAGTCGTCTAAGAAATAATTGGAATTTTTATAATGTTGCAGTAGTATGACTATTCCTTTAAAACAATGAACTAAATCCATACATTTAAATAAACCAAACACACAATTAACCAAAACAATTCACGTAAGCGTCCTCGTGACTGACCTCTGATTATAAAAATAGATATGTCGAAAAAAGCAACTAATATATCATCCGTATGACAACAATAGATTGCAATAACAGCTTCTATATGAATAAAAGCCTTATTTGAGTGTCAAAAGGTCGCAATGTAACTGGTAAGACGAGAGGGCGCGTCAAATTCAGAAGACCTTCAAATTAACGTAATTATTACTTGTATTAATGATTTATTGCTCACCCTTCCTCATAGCTGTGTCATTTTAAAATATATATGCATGGTATAAGTACCTACAATTGTTAAATTTAGTTTGTTGAAATAAACATTAGTTTTTTCGTCGTCTGGCAATTTGTATTCAAGAACGTCGCAACACATCTCTCCCATGTTTTCGACCTTAGATTCTGATTACGTCTATTACAATTCTGTCGGCATTTTTATCTGTTACGAAATCCTACACAAGTATTTGGCCGACATCCAAAAGTTATAGTGAGCAAGTCTAGCTCGAAAATTCTAGACGTATCGGCACATCTTGAGATTGTATCCAGGCTGTGCGCGTACCGCCCTAGACAGCGCGCGCGCATTACTCGCTCCAGCTCGCACACATCATTTAGATACGCTTTCGATGCTTATCTACGCAATTTACATACTTCTTGCATTGACCGTACCGAATACTTTAGCGTGTTATAAAAATATTCGATTGAAACTTGCGGCAAAAATTAAAGTTAAATGATTAAATAACTATAAGTAGTTCATATCTAGTGTCTTTTATAAAGTATACTCCATACAGAGTCCAAAATATCTATACAGTTACACAGATAATGGTCTATTAATAATAAAAATGCAATTGCTTTGGCCAACACTTATAACAGAATTATAGATAGCATTGAACAGCACAAGTACTTTCAAAATTTTCTTTCGTTTATAAAGATGAAACAGGGCACGATTTACGGCATCTTAAATTTGCGACCAAATAACCTTGTTATGTGTCATTAGCGTATCATTATTATAAAATATAAACACATGATCGTAAATTAGCATTAGTGAATAACAAAAGCATTAAACTTACGATCATCATTGATGCAAAACGTATGATTAGTGCAGAACATAATGATAATTCACACATACCGTCGAAGCAATAAATCCGAGTTGATTGTAAGTTACCGTCCGTTACACAGTACGAACAATGCAAAGGCGACGACATTTACACCGATACGCAGCACCGACATACTACACGTACAACCGGCGCCGCCCACACAATCTACTCTTTCGACACTCAAATAAGCCATAAATTATAATTTTAAAACACGTCTCGCGGCGAGAGCAACACGCATGCGTCCTATAATAAATGAGCCTATTGCGACTCCATAAACATTTCACTGGCTCGTTCGGCTTAATGCGACCAATTGATAGATGAAGGAAGCACTGCTGGAGACTAAACTACGGACGCTGAAAAGTCCCGTACAAGGATAACCTATTACGACTAAGGTGAAGGTCGCACAGGCGTTTGAACTTCGTTAACAAGCGTGCGTACGTTGGCACACCATTAACAACAATTGCGTAAGAACAACTTAAAAAGATCTACCTATTTTTGCGTACTTTTTAATAGCGAGACATTTTACTAATATTAAAATCAATACATTCAAATTAGGAACAATGATCTTATAATCTTTTGTTTTATGAAATTCAAACTGTAATACGATAAGCAAGTGATCAACTGATCACATAAACCATTGCGGCATCCATGACATATTTATACTTCGTAAAGTCTTTTGTTAAGATTATTATATAATAGTGACCTGAGCATTTTGAAAGTCATTGACCCAACAGCATCACACAGTTATTTTTTATTTTTTTTTTGTATAATAATATTCTACTACATACACACAACACCATCTAGCCCAAACTAAGCAGAGCTTGTAATATGGGTACTAGACTGTGGATAAACATACATATTATTTGCCATTCAATGGTCATGTTCTACTATCGTCTCGACTTATTACGTCCAATGTCATTTGAGACAAAATACTGTCCCTATCTAGACTTGGACTTAAGTTCAACCTCATATCTCTAAGGCATTGACCACGGCACGAGTCTTCGTGTTACCTACCATGTCATCTCTGATAAAATCTATAAGATTACTCAAGACAACATTGTAAACAATAGTCACCCACGTATTGTCTACAAAGTTGTTTACGACGTTAACCCCATTCATAATTTACTCTTTACGAACATCAATAATTGAAAAGATGCGACTTTCTCACATAACACTTGTATTAAGATCATAGAAGACAAAGTGGCGGGGCATATTCAATAACTGATATTTACAATCGTATGGGTGGCATTTAGCATGGCAAGATGGGTTTGGTAGGTACTAAAGCAAATATAGTTTGTATGGGAACAATGCCCGGAGCGCAGTGACCGCGCGCCGAGGCTCTCGTCCATTGATTGTAGCTTATGACGACAACCCCGCAGTATCGCAAATAAGTATTTATTGCAGCCACACAAGTGCCTCGGATATGATGTGAAGCTTTGTTTGTGGAAGTGCTTATAACGAGCCTCGAGGCGCCGGACTTGAGAATGGAATTTGTGAAGTAACTGTACTTATGTATTTAGTAATGGACTTTGGAGATATATTGCTTGGTCACGGAAGACATTTAGTACTTGTATTTTCTACTAACTGCATTACTACGTAATGTGATAAATATATATACATAATTAAGTTTACTTGGATACAGGAATGAAGCTACTATTATAATTATTATCGCACTAGTTTAGTTACAAGAAAAGTAAGGGCGCTATAATGATTTGCCTTTTATAATCAATATTGAACAAACGTAAAAATAATTATACCAAGATTAAAATTTTGGGACACATACCGAGATAAAAAGTAACCTATGTCTTTCCTAAGGACACAATTAAACTCCTTGCCAAATTTCACTAAAATCGGTTTATTGGTTGAGCCGTAAAAGCGTAACAGACATAACTACATCCGCATTTATAACATTAGATATTTATAAAGTACTAGTTTTCACCCGCGACTTCGCTCGCGTAAATGTAGGTTAGGTTAGGTTACGTTTGCAACAGTTCTTTTTTCAGGATGAAAGGTACCCTATGTCCTATTCTGTACCCCTGACAACGTGTATGCAAAATTTCATGTTGATCGGTTGAATAGTTAAGGCGTGAAAGCGAAACAAACAAACTCATTTTCGCATTTATAATATTAGTAAGGATAGCGAGCCAAAATAGGTTTTAAAGTACTACTCAAGTATAATCGAAAAGCAACACTATATGATAAATGCGACTTCTGCGCGAGATTTGCGTTGTACCAGTACTAACATAAATATTAATGGTAAACCAAATAAGACTATAGTAGAATATTGCTTCGTTAGTCCAATATAGTGCAACAGTGTAGCATTATATACCAACTAGACTACTAATCTTAAGATCGCATATATCAAACACGATACGTCTGGATAATTCTCGTAGTTTCAGCAGTACGGTACCTGCAATCGTTGCCTATAGACGAGGTTAAGTTCCTCACTCTATTCAGTGCTACCCAAAAACATAATGTATGACTGTTCATATTAATTCCTTAAAAGCTGCCTCGTTACTCCAGTGATATAAGTGCACGCTTATATTCGTAGACGATCTTGAAGACCTTAATTTTATTCTTGCTGGTAAAGTATTATTGGGATATTCTTTTAGGAAATTCTAGGTTAGTCTAGCCTGCCTCGTTACTCCAATGATGTAATTGTACGCTTATATTCGTAGACGATCTTGAAGTCCTTAATTTTATTCTTGTTGGTAAAGTATTATTGGGATATTCTTTTAGGTAATTCTAGGTTAGTCTAGCAGCGCTGAGCCTGGCAATGCGCCCGGTCGGTGGCGATTGACGTGGTAATGTAGCGAAATGTGATCCTAATAATATACATATTCTTACCCCTTCAGGAAGATAAGTAAGTGCTTCTATGAATATGATACGAGGATGATGTGATGATACCAAAAAATGCCTCACCATTAATGTCCAGCAAACAACCTAGTTGTTTAAACCCAAACTATCTAAAGAAACTGCCGCGTCATCGAAACAAGTGATCGTCGGACATAAATGGTGTTGATAATAAAAAGCTAAAGTAAGGTCTCACAAAACACCGACAGGCGTTCGACACGATTATTAGCGGATCAAGGGTCAAGAGATCCCTATCGATAACCAGCTAATCTAACCACCTCGGCACCGAGTTAATGGTATTCATTCTTCTATACAGGTTAGAGAATCAGAAAAAGTGTACCTTTACAATTTTACAAGTATAATTACTCAGCACATTCTATTGGTTTTGTCGTCGGCTGTTACCGAAGATAATATGGTTTTGTAATAGCTTTGAAACGCTCACGTACTTACGTTTTTCTAAGGTGTTTTTAAGTGTTATCTCTAAAGCGCCTCTAGTCAATGTTTTTAACGTAGTTTCCCTGTATTAAAATGGAGACTTTATGTTCGTTGACCTTAATTTATTAGCTACTTATGGACAAAAAAACTAATCAAATCTTTTTACGTACACTCTTAAGGAAGTTAGTTAATAGCATATGTTTTGTATTCAACGACAGGATTAAAGTAATATAAACGGAAGACAGACAGTGAAGGATACTTGCTTAAACCTAGGATTTGACTCAAACAAAAACCAGTTCCAGCGAAGTGAGACCTTACAGTCGTGGGATCGAGATCCTAAAGAAGTTTGAAGGTCATACAATCATGCTTTATGTTCCTGGAGAAAGGAATAAGTAAAGATTCCAAGGTCGTTAAGGAGACGCCGTGTGTTAAGAGTAACGTTTATCTCTTCCACTGAAAATTCGCTCAACTCCTTATTTTAAGGGTCAGTCATACGTCGGCGATACCCATTTTGCACCATCAAAACGGGTACAGCAATTGCTTATCCATCCATCTACAACCGAGAGCACGATTAATACATGGATACTTACTTGTTTGTCACCTTGGTTGTATAACTGTTTTAAGTGTGCTTACATGGCGTTTTCTTGCAATTATTAATAATATAAGTATACATAAATAAACTTTAGTAAATAAGCTGCGTTTTAGTAATGTGTCGATTCATATATAGCTAAAACTAGGAATATTTACTTGAACGATCTGAATGAACGACGCGGTGTTTAAAGTGATCACGTTGCCGTCAACATCATTTTAATACACATCACGTTGTGACCCATCGAAATAAAAATACGATTTATTATTAGCTCTAATAATATTCACCGAGACTGGATATAGTTAAATAGAAATACGTTACTTATTCTCAGTTCCTATTTCAAAAATATATGCATGCAGCGTTCCAGATATCCATACAAATGTATGTAGAATAATATAATCAAACATCAAATTGATACAAACGATTTTAAAGTTCCTTATGTAAAACTGTATAGTTTGTTATTCATGAACAGCCATTACCCGCGTCTGGACACGGGTCTCTTCCAAAGGAGGATATATACAGATAATCCCTTTAAGTCCCCTCGTACGACACTTAAGCGGAAATATGAGGTTGTTTAGAAACCTAAGAAAATTGTATTAAATTGTAACTTCAGTTGACATTACGCTTGTTTTTGAAGTGAAACTTTTTTAGGCGCGTGGAGCATTCTTGGGTGAAAAAAAATCATAGAACTCGCGTCATCGTCACCGAACGCTTTCTATTTTTGAATTATTTTTGGTTTTTAAAGAAGTGTTTATGATCAAGAATTAAAGTTTTCACTTCTATCGGCAGTCCCCAAAGACTGCCAGTATTTTTTTTATTATCAATGGGTTTAGCAGAGCGATATCGTAGGTATCGATGCTTAAAATTCACCGTCAATGTTTAGACGTGTTAAACGGCAAAATAAATATACATATGCAGCAAAAGGCTTTATTTTGCTGTCTATCAAGTTACAGTTCGACAGTTTGAGATAATAACCATTTTTACGACTAAGGAATTTGTTTTAGGATCTCAAGGGTCCTAGTTTACAGAACTGTATCAAGAAAGCAAATAATTTCTGAATGTAAAATAAATATTACTAACTAAAATATTTGTGTTCATTTTGTAGGATAGATATTATTTCGCCTAAGTAAGATAATAATATTGTTAAACGTTTGAATTTAAGGTACATTGTAACGAGCTCATCGATTTGATTAGCACCGACGTCGCTTATGCTTGCAAATTTACGATTCATTTAAAAGCTAATTTGAACAAACTTGCTTAGGTTGACAGTATTTCTGTCGCCTGAAGTATTGGCGGGAGACTGATTTCAATTGTAGGTATAGAATATTTAGATACTTTACTAATATAACAAACTATGTTTCTAAAGTTTGATCTTGTTCTAGTACTTAGATACTAGAACAAAATTTGATCAAACTACCCACTTTGAAGTCTATCTAATACTATTCGTTTTAAAAGCTTAAAGTATTTTTAAGAGAGAGTAGCTAAGGTACACATTTCTGCCTCTTCAATGCCTTTCCTTTCTTCCCATATTTAATTCCTTTTTCCTAAGATAAGTTAGGCACCAGTAAGTATGTATTTCTCAATCTATGAAACTCCGCATACAAATTATTATAATCCCTTGCCGCGATACGACACCTTTAGTTACAACGAAGTGATCATCTATTGCATCATCTGCAGTAACCAATATAGATTCCATATTTATAGCATTCCTATAAAACAGGAAGTACATCTGAAGTTCAGACAGTTATTGGTACGAAAGCAATCCGAGTACGGTTACAAGCAATATTACCGTCCACACATAACGTACCACAAATAAAGGTACAGAAATCAAGTAAAATGGAACGATGTAATTGTTGCCCTAGGGTCAACGTATGAGGTATGTACAACTGTTACCTATCTACGTCAGCTACCGCACCAGTGTCCGACCCGGGTTGAAACGCGCATTCCTTCTTAGGTTTAATAATACACATGAGGCCGACGTAACGATCCCACTCGAATGCTCGTTATGTATCCTCGGAGTTTCGTGCTGCAGTACTTACCTTATGGTCTAGTATTTCGTAACGTATCGACGAAATACATGTATCGTATATGCAAAGTGAGCAGATATGAAAACGTAGGCAATGTCGTAAATGAGAACACGTGTTGTGTTTACGGGTGTGTTAATTATGCTAATCTTTATGCTTAAACAGGTTTTGTTGTTATTGATGCACATAAAGTTGTTTTATTGAATTCGATTGATTCTGTAACTTAGGATGGCGCCTCTTTCAAATCTTCTACAACATTAGTGTGCCCTATTAGAATAGTAGTATAATAAATTGAACAACTCGCATTTTTTTATTATTTAGGTCGTATAGTTACTGCCCAAACATTAAAATACAAAGAAATTTAAAAATACATATCCGAATTAAATAAGATACCTGCGTTTCAAATCTTGTAGTACCGGGTATATGTCAAATGACAAAACGAATGCATGATACAAAGTGTAACGTAAATGCTATTAAAACGCTGCTGCATGAGGGAGATAGCGAGATATCTTCACTACAGCCCCACTTCTTCTTACTTCCAAAGTTAATAATAAATACTCCGTTATTTTACAACTAATTTGAATACTGTTTGCATAAAAATACCTCTTTTGATTGCTGCTTCTTTTTGTGCTTGTGTGTGTAAAATAATGTACAAATGCAAAAATAGACCTTATTGTCAGTGGCGCTACCCATGAGCAAGATCGCTTAAGGAAATAACAATCTCTTAGAGAACACAGACAAAAAAGTTGTAGCACTACTAGTCCCTTTCGCCCGGTAAATAAGAGTTCCGGCAGCTCACATACCTACCTCTCCTCTTGCTTTCCTTCCTTTGCTTTCATTTCGTCTTTAAACCCCGTTACCTATATTCAGTCAGACCATTAGGCAGAACGTATGAATACATGTAGGAGAAATCTCTTTGTTTTTGCCCATACACTTACTCTTCTTTGCTTGATATGCTCGGCTGAGAATAAATGAATAAAGTCCTCTTTGATTGACGTATAGTTAAGGCTTGCTTATCTTATATTCAGCTCATAAGGTCCATATGTCAAGATCCACGAGTCTCTAAAGGTTACTAGTATTCGTAAGAGTCACGACATAAAAACAAGATCAATTATTGTTGTTTAACACGCACAAGAAGTCTTAAGTCTCCCAAAGTTTATCTGTAAGCAATAATTAAAGCGTTTAATAAAACCAATGCGCCAATTATTGTTGGGTTGAACTACAATAAAGACAGACATATGGTCAAACTCATATAATTGTTCCAACACTATACGTGTTTTGGGTTCTTTAATGTGATGTTTGTAAATCAATAAAAGGATTATCCTTAAATAAGATGACTTTTCAACGAATGACTTTTCAACGAAGAAAGATCTTTTCAAATATAAAAAATAAACTAACACACAATCATAGTCACACCTCTCTAACTAACAATAACATAAAAGTATGAAGCGCAACACTGGTAAAGGAAATAATAGAAAATCGAATCGTGAAATTCCCAACTGTGATGGAATTATATTATGTTAATACGAACCATCGAGCATCCGGTGCACATTGTAAGGCGACAGGGTTACCAGCCGCTTATTAAAATCATTTATAAAGCTATGACTACACCGGAAAGTTAAACAATGTACCTTTGTGAAGTAAGATCACCATCACGTCAAAGTACTCTGTCATTTCTGTGACTGTTGTAATAAAAATGTTCTCATTTATGTCGACAGATAAGGTCGCGTCCAATCTAGTGTTCACTCAAAATGTAAATGTATCTTTGTTATGTGTTGACACGAGAGTGGAAGGTATTTTGATAGTTACGCGTATGTCATCATATTTGTCAGTGCGAGTCGGGCAGTATTATTGTGTTCTTCTTTTGAGCAATTTTCAGTAGCAGCGAGGAGTACGCAATTCCCTAAGGTGACAAGTACTTGCAGTACACCTCTACCTATAATTTGGCGGCTTTAGAGATGTAAGTCTGTGTATGCTAGGATATAAACGTAAAGTAATTTTGTTCTCACTTGTCCTATTTGAAATCATAAAAAAATTTAAATCATAAAAAAGGAAGATAAAACATGGGTCTTTTTGTATTGTCTCTGGTTACCAGTATGCCATATTCGCTTACTTAGTTATATAAAAAAGGAGTATAGTCTTGCGTCCGTACTCAATAGTCAGCATAAGGTTACCTCCATATTACATGACCTTAACTTGGCTATAAAAAAGGTCAGATCACTCCAGTCCTACGAAATATGTAGTGATATGTCACTAAATAAAGTCATAAAATTTCTTAATATTAAACCTACGCCGTTATTTACCATGGTACAATTTGTCCATGGAATGCATTTAATTCTTTTTTTTTTGGTGCTGATACCACGAACCTATTTAATGTCGAGACCATGTTAACTACTATAAAAGGTAGTTAAAATACACCCAAGCTATTACCATTATTATCAAAAGCGACATATTTCAAAGCAAGCAATAAACTGTTTTTTTACAACCAAACACTAGAAAGAAACATGTATTTCCATCGTGTATATTCATTTAAATGATGTTTAAATGTTTATTTACGCCATCGGTTTCCTTTCTATATCTACACCAATAAGCTCCAACATCAGATATCCAATAAAAACATTTAATGACATACAAATGTGGAGCATTTAGAGATCGTAATATAAGAATTCTTCGCATCACGATACTGACAATCACGACTTTAATTTCGATAGCAATAAAAAGTTTTCTAACGTGTCGTCCCAGTTTCAATGATAGCGATATTTGGGGAAAAAGAAATGTTCGGCATTGTTACTGAATGGGCCATGAAATTGAATTAATCATCTACTTGTTGCGGGACAGTGAAGCATGAATTTATTTGGCGCAGAATCTTGTGTATAATTTGTTGAGAAAAATATGTTGGGGCGTCACGACGTATCTATTTAACTTATAAATACCTAAAGTTATACTCTTATTTGCATAGGCAAATAATATAATCATATAGATAAAAATGGATAGCCTTTGTCCATTTCATCCATTTGATTATACTCATCATCAGCTTAATGCAGACACATACACACACTTTTCTGTTTTCATCCATCTTTTGACTACCACTCGATCAACTACGATACCTAGCTTGTATCAATATTCATGCATCACACACATTACACTTTACGCAATATGGAATACTAGCTTTTGCCCGCGGCTTCACTCGCGTTAATTTAGAATTTGACAATCAAATCAGGTTGTACTCTGCTTGTAATAATATAATTCAATCATGATTCGAAAGACACGTGGCGCCATCTATTATCTTAAGAACGCTATTTATTTATGTCCGTTTCTGTACATCTGACAACGTATATGCAAAATTTCAGGATGATCGGTTCAGTGGTTTAGGCGTGAAAAGGTAACAAATAAAACAAACTCATTTTCGCTTTTATAATATTAGTTAGGAAGTTAGGATTAGGATTACCGGCGTATATGTATATAGTACATAGCGGCCGACTAAAAGCAGCAGCAGAAAACGACAATTTATCGAGTTTCAAGTAGCATAAAACGATAAAGTGCCTGTAGCAGATGATCTTACTTCCTATTGAAAAGAATAGTTCCCATTTATAATAGGCGAGAAAAGGCGGTAGCTGCCAGGAATGGCTTCCATATAGCACGGTAACATCGTGGTTTTTTGGCGAGATATAATTTTTCTGGATCCAGTTTTATTGCTGTGATTATTTTTTGTTACATATTGATTACTAAAAACATCGCAGGCTATATAAATACTGGTTATACATCTCTACTGCAAGTATGTGCAGTTTAATGACGTAATTCTTTAAAAGCATTTCTAGTGTATGAATTGGAATAGTTCTTATTTGAAAGCATATTATCGATATTTTTCGGTCGATTTGGAGAGTGGAGAGACTTCCACTCTCTATCTCTAATAACACATAAATACAATACAACAACGTAAAACATATTTATTTCCAGTTTTCCTTTAACGGTAATAACGTTCATGGAATAGCCAACAACTTGTTACACTTTTTAACACTGGCTACCCATCATGTCTAGCTTTTGGTCAACAAAGTCAACTATTCAACAGATTGACTAAGAATCCGACTGCGACAATTCCTCATTAAATACTTTCAAGTCATACGAAACCCCAGGTACAATATTTTACATTTTAATAGCTTTATGTTGTTCAAATTCATCTTGTTGGAAGTTTTAAGGCTCTATGTAATCAACTGAAGCCATAACTGTCTCAGCAATGAAAAACGTTCAGTTGGTCTGCTCTACTCGGCTTTACCCGTTCCCACGCAAGGGTGTTAAAAGCTCTATTATATTAATCTGTTGCTACAAAGATAACTCTTAATTAGCATCTCTTGATTTATTATGTGCTCCTAATACTGTCGTTAATATTCCAGATTTTTTATGGCTCCATTTTCATTAGGTGATACTTACTGTTAAATTTTTTTTGGTTTAGTTAATCTGTATCATAAAATGACAAGAATATACCGGCTGATTGTGTCTGCCGCAAATCCACATAACAATATATTAAAGAAACCGTTTTATATAATACCTTCAGCCCCATTCTATTTTATAAACTACCCAAAGCTGCAAAGCATTTCTTAACGTATAAGCGAAGTTAGACATTGCATACAGTCCAACTATACATCCAGAAAAAACGTTACAACGTACGCGGCTTTTAGTAGTGTAGGTACCTATCCTTACAATACATTACCATTAAAACGAGCGATTAGTATTTTCTAACAAACACCTTAATATAAATAATAAAGGCTGAAATTTACACCTAAAATCCTAAATTGATATTACAACGATATCATTAATCTATCGAAACCATCAATACACATTATAGGAAATGTGAGTTGATATATACAGTAAACTGCTGTTGTATCTGCCTAAAGTCCCTTAGTTCACCTTTAGGTTTCCCGTGGGAAATTACAACACGGAAAATCCGGACATTCAATAAGAGAATGTCCACATTATATCCTTCCCCAGTATTATACTTGTGGATACGCTATCGAATCGTTTACACCAAATAAGGAATTTCAATATATCAACTATTTTTATTTGAAACGACTTCCCTAAATACGCATTTGACTTCACAGTGCCGCTTTAATAGCTCATTTGACTTATGGGATTGATAAAAAGTTGCCTGTCACACTGCTTTTTACACCTTTTACATATTATAAAGTAACATTAATTGGTGTAATTAAAGTCCTAACGTTACAGATAGGAACTTTTTGTAAGAAAAAACGTAACAATGAAATGACACAATTCAGTAGTTTTTGTACCGACCCGTTTAGTGTAACGGTGAGTAATGAACAGTTGGGCTCATCTACTCGTCTACTTGCGTACTCGAGTACTCGAGTAAACGAGTAAACAACAATCATTGGTTACCGCAAGCACATAATGGTCACGTATCTTGTGGTGCTGTTGTTGAACAAAAGTAGTATTTATCAGTCACACGTAGCGGAATTCGTTCGAAAACAGATTATTGGACCATTTATCTGGTTAGTAAAATCGATTGTAACAGTTGTTTTAATTAGTTAGTGCGCGCGGGGTTTCTAGACTCCGTATTTTATGACTAACAGCCGCCCACGACTTCCGCCACGTGGTTTATGGTTAATTAGATTTAAAAGACACGTAGCGCTATCTAGTATCTAGATTATCTTATACTTCATATTTTGTTTTAACTTGTTCTTGTTAAGATAGTGACAAGAGCTAATACTTATATCACTCTGTATTCTAATAATTTAACTTGAAACAATAATGCTTTCTTATTCATTCTCAACGTAAAGAAAATACAAATAGAAAACATTTGTTTCAGTTATACTATTATTGAAGCTTCTGACGCAAATAGTCTGTAAGATAGGATATATAAGAATCAACCATCGGTTTACGCGTGTTTCAATAACTAATACCTACCCAACCTTCCAACGATATTTACCATTTATAATATTAGTAGTAGAATATAATGGGATTAAACCAAAAATAGTACCAAAAATAGTAATTGCACACCAAAATATGCTTACTAAAATATATCATAACGAGCAACTATACGCCTCAAATTACTGCATTCCGTGTCGGAAGGGTTAGGTTATAGGTTCCTTCTTAAACTCACCCAAAAATAGGAGTCCCGCGAAGATCTCTTTGCTGTGCAATTAATATTTTCGGTATTAAAATACGGTTTTAATTTTGGTGATCATTTACTATTTTTGACTGTTATATTTTACTATATCTGGTGATAAGTTAAACATAAGCCTAATATCTACATAACATACCAATACATCCATATTATAAATATAGATGTTAGGTTACATTACGACATGTTATTCTCAATTTTGATCAAACAAACAACAAACTTCTCCCAAGCTTTTTCATCATCAATAACTAAAGTCTATTAACACTCGCAGTAAAACATTACAAAGCCTACATTAACATAATACGATTGTTCAAATAAACGAATCCGATACGCGATCGATAACCAAAACACAAACAACATACCTTTGTATAATATATTTCATTGTTTTCTCTCGCCGACTGCTCAGAGTGGGCAGTGTTGAGCAAAAATGCCTACGTTGTGTAACCGAGATGGTCTCAAAAGATTGAGCAACGTGACGTATACAGGTAAACCAGAATAACAAAAACTACGGTACTACTTCTACAGTAAGAGATTGTAGCTCTTTGTAGGCTGGTATTGCTAAAATTTTGTCACATCTGTCTTCACAACTACATTTATAGAGTGAAAAGGATTTGCTAATCTAGTTCAGAGGATCATAAATTGCAAAGGTCGACGTACTACGACACGTGATCATTAACATAGCTTGCCTTATTTTAAGTTAGGTTCACCAAAATTCCCGCTACAGTAACTGTTAAAAAATGTATAGATGGTCATGCCAAAGATCAAATATATCGAGAAACGTCAAGATCTATGAAATATCATGGAAAACACTTAGAAGTTTTACTGTTTATATTTCGCTATTGGCTTTCCTACATTTACATAGCATTTACGATTGATGCTTGAAAATATGGTTTGATACGTACATACTTATATATACATAAGGTATACACAGACGGGGACATTTACTTGCCGATAGCAACGTTTTCCGTCACACGTAATAGCCATCCGAGCATATTTTTACTACATACTAATGTGTAGCAGCGACAGCCTACTGAGAGACCGTTGGACTGCCACGCAGAGGTCTTAAGTTCGATTCCAAGACGCGCATCTTTAACTTTGCGAAGTTATGTGCATATTAAATAGTTAATTATAGCTCGCTTAAACCATGAAGGAAAACATCGTGACGATACCTAAATCTCTAAGAGATTTCTATAATTTTCTCGAAAATATGTGAAGTCTACCAACCCGCACTGGGCCAGCGTGGTAGACTATGGCCTAACCCTTCTCATGCTGAAAAGAGGCCCTTGCCCAGCAGTGGGACAGTTTAATACAGGGCCGATATTATTATTATAACGTCTATTCCGTGACGCTGTGCTACTACTAAATAGGGAGATTTACTAACCTTGAAGCAATGTACACAAAAGCTTATAATTATGTAGATATGACATTTTTTATCTCGTATAGCGATGGAAGCCGTAACTGTCATAGCATTGATAATAACATGGGGACACTTAAACCAATACACCCTTCCATATTAACATAGTAATTTCCCTTGGCCAGTTATTAGCCCATCGTTCCATAAGTATATCATCCGGTATACTTACCAAGCAGATAGTACTCGTATATTCTTATACAAACGAGTACAATTATAGATAATTTACTACGTAACTGTGAAAATAAATTCGTTATTAGTGTAATTAAGATAAATAGATGAAATGGCTGAATAATGAGAGCGAAATGAACAGCAATGAAGGTATAATAGGCAGCGATTTGTTTGAGCATGTTGTTCAAAGGACGTGACCGGTGAAAGTTGATAGACTAGCGCGAATTGATTGAGTGAGGGTGACTGCTGGTTACTGACGAGGTTAAACAACCGTGCCAGAAGCTTGAACAGCGCCGTCGTTGTAAAGCTATCGGATTATAAACCAAAAGTCACTGTTTCATAATCCTAAAGCTTTAACTTTTTTATTACCTCTAATGGCAGAAGATTGCACGGACAGCCACGCCATTACCACTTCGCCGAGTGTTGTGAGTTCAATCCCCACGCGGGACAAGAATTTGTGTGATCCACAAAGTTGTTCCGAGTCTGTGTTTAGAATGTTTTTAAAGATCACCGCGTCACAAAAACGTCTCGTTACAAAAATATTTTCACGACATTACATCATGACACGGGCGATCATTTTCATGATTATCTGCAGTCAGATGCTGGATGCGGCAAGCTGAAGACAGGGCGCTATGGCGCTCTTTGGGGGAGGACTATGTCCAGCAGTGGACTATTATAGCCTGATGATGATAATGATGATGACATCAAGAAAATTAAAACTCAGACTGTTTTAAAAATAAACAACGCCTAGAATAGCAGTTGTATTCCCTATATTTTCTTTACGGAACACCCGTATCTTAACTGTTATTATAAATGCGAATGTGAGTTTGTTTGTTTCCTTGTTACGCTGTCGCGCGTTAACTATTCGACCGATCATCATGAAATTTCGCATAGACCTTCTTAAGTGTATAGACAGTTTTAAACTAGTAATATTACATATGTAAAAAATTTGTAAAGGTGTTTTGATATTTTTTACTTAATCACATTTAACCATTAGGCCGGGACTCCACCAAAACGGAGATGTGTGCGGTGTGCTGTGCGAGAAGAGATGTTTTTCAGCTCGGGGGACTCCACCAAAGTGGAGATGTGTGCCGTGTGCTGTGTGCTGTGCGAGAAGAGATGTTCTTCAGCTCGGGTGCGAGGCGTTGAGTGACATCGCTCACTGCACGCCGCTCACATCTCCGCGTCCATCGCGCCATACAAATATTACACATCTCCGTACAGCGAACTCCACTGAAGCTGAGCGGTGAGGAGATGTGTCAATAACACAATTCTATTGGTTGTTTAAAAAATATTTCCTCTCCGCTCGTCTCGTCTCCGCTTTGGTGGAGTCCCGGTCTTAAAGGGATTTGGACGACACTTATCACATTCATAGACCATGGCCTGAATAACAGTTTTTATCACTGTAAGCGTTTATGGGATACAAGACAGCCGAACCGCGGCAAAGATTAAAATTGATAAAGCCATAATAACTATATTTAACTCATTTTTTATTCCATGTCGCAATTACTCAGTAGAATCTTATTTAGCCAAGAATCATTAATCAATAATTTGCGTAATTTTATGACGACAAATAAATCGATCCAAATTGCTAGTACAAATTAGATTGCCGATATACTTACTAATAAAGCGATTGCTTTACAAAAATAAAACTACATAGCAAAATACATGTATTTTAATAACGCAGTCAATTACCATGTTAAAAAAATGTGTTGTCTGTAAAGTCGGTTTACGGACGATAGTTTAACGTGACAACGTCATAACAAAATTTCTTTCCCGTAACGTTACAATGAGAGTAACGGGACAATGAGTCATCCTTCTTCGTGCTTGCAGCCGGCGTTTATCGATTTATTAGACGTTGTCACGTCAAAAGCATATTATATTCTGTTTCGGAATTATAATATACTAGATCATGCCTGCGAGGTGGTTTGCATGGACACCATTTCGCCCGCAACTCTATTTATTCGTATAACTAACCAACCGTACAACAAAGCACCATAACTTCAATTTTACTAAATTAGATGAAGATTTCAAACGTTTTGAATCATTTTTACATGAACGGATTAAAACTTTCTTATATTTAAGTCCATTCTTCTCCTATCTTATAGTTTGCAGGCAAGCAACCGGTACCGCAGCGGTAGTGAATGCTACAGTTCTGCTGATGTTTGAGGTCTCAGGTGCTCTGCTTGCTTTCTTTGAGATATAGGTATACTAATATTATTATTATAAGTCATATTTTACACTAGAAATAATATCCCTGTGGCGATTGCTTAAAAATCATTAAACCATCGACCATTTAAGACCAGATAACGCACAAATATCCAAACTGGTAATTATGTTTTCTACTGTAGTAAAGTGTAAACTTCAATAGTATAGTTTTCATTACTGTGTCGCGTGGGAATTTACCAAGATTGAAACAACAGACACAGGCGACGGTCCCAGTCAGTTATTTTAAAACGTGAACACATTTTTTAAACAGCTTTTGGTTACATATGTATAGAGCAGCGATCGCTCAGTGGGGAGAGCAACAGACTGCAATGCAGAGGGTCTCGGGTTCCAACCCACGTCGCGCACTTCTGACTTTCGGAAGTTATATGGCTTTTCGAAATTATGTGCGTATTGATTGACAATTATCGCCTGCTCCGTGCCTCGGAAAGCACGTTAAGCCGTTGGTCCCGGCTGCCATAAACATCTATGGCAGTCGTTATTGGGAGAGTGTCGACACAAAAGATCCCACTGGGTCGAAGTGTCGCCGGTCTGCACTGACTGGCCCCCACATAAGATAAGATAAGATACATATGTATATATTATCGGTGTCAAAAAGCCTGCCGCAGACTTTATTTTTGGTAAATTTAAGAAAGTTACAGCAACATTTTATAACTCCGTAACAAATAATCCGATACGATATAAAATTGTAATTGAATATGCCATTAATCAGTTATATCTGGAGCATTTTTATTGGGACCTCGTTACCCAATACATAGTTTGTTTACCTGCATCTGATAGCCTCGCAATAAAATTTTATAGGCCCGATGGCTATTACCGCCATTACAACTGGCAAACCCGCATATCAACTTATGCAATAAATAAAACGCCATTTTAAATTTAAATTTACGATAAATGCTATCGTTATTTGAATGAGTTCCTGGTTTATTTTACGTGTTCATTATTATTTTAATAAATCGGTCCACTGAGTAAAATAATAAAGGGATACAAATCACTTTTGGCAGAAATTAATTGTTTCTCGGGAACTGCGCGAGGCTGCAACAAAAGTTAGTTACTGGACCTCATATCCATCACAGATTATTGAGGCCGTTTTGTTACAAACTACCGTCTTCAAACGTCAAACCTTTTTGTTAAAATAAGCTTCTTTAGAGCTCCGCTGAAACTAATTTGTCAGTTGAAACCTTTTCCATAGAACGAAATAATTAAATACGCTAAGTTGCATGTTTAAAAATGTTCAGGTATATTTTTATAATTTCTTTAAGTTGCCACAACATTTGCATAGATTAATTCGCTTTACCAACGTGAACAATAAAAATGCATACTTATTACATACATAGTTATTATTTATTAATCCATGGCATAGTCTACTGGAGTACCAAGTTTCAGCTAAACTCTTTTATTGGTCATCGCGTGATTAAGTAACATACATATACACAAACATCTTCACAAGTTTTCTCATTTATAGTATTATACAATGATACTTAAAATGTGTGGTCTATGCTAGACTAGAGCCTTGAATATAATCCGTGATATCAATATTCGTAAAGTGCCCGCGGCATTAGAAACATTGAAATCACGAACATAAAAGTACACCTAGACTCGAAACAAATAACTGTTCTAAGTCTGAATGCACTTTGTATCATTGTATAGTGTTCCACTGCGGGGCAAAGGTCTCTATTCATTCCTTTCACACCTCAGCCATACTAACTACATAACAGGTTAGTATACATTTTGAATTCTAGGTCAACTACCGTTGTCATCTTTTGGAACCCTTTCCTAGACGAGGCTAGTCGAGTGAGGCCCGTAGGTCAGCTTGTAGGTATTTCTACAGCAAAATTTTGTTTTATGCGGGAATCGAATGAACAAGACGTCGTGCAAACCGATTCAAGCGCCTCTTTTAACAATTTAAATTGCAAGCCACCTTCTACAATAATAAACGAAAATTCAGGTGCAACAAAAATAATAATCTGTCTGAACCTTATTTAGTAATCAACTTTTTATATAAATGACTGATAATATAGCAAAGTTCAGTGGGCACTAGCTAAGTTAAGCCACCATACCCAGTTAATGGGGTCAAAGAGGTCAGTTCGCGTGATTCTCGCTATAAAATTACGTTTTTGTCCAGATTTACCGCACCACGATACCCCTTATATAGGGGTCATGATTAACCGCACGACATTAATAAAGTTTAATAAGTTTCCCGAGCTTCTTACACCGATACCATTCTTGGTAACTGTTACTCTATTTTAGCAGATACTATCTTGAATAATATCTTCATTAACTATCAAGAAGAAAGCGATACATTTACCATCGCTGTTATTGTTGTTGGATAATAATTGGGACCACCGTTAGACTACTACCAATTTGACATATTTTTTTCCTTAACCTCTAGTGTGCCAGGGGCTCGCATGCGAGCCAGCAAAAAGCTCTTGTTTATATTTTACTACGTAGCTGACATCATAACAAATTCTGTAGTACCATTTTTTTGATTCTACGAGCTATGAGTGGGCCGGTAATTAACAATAACAAAATCTCAAGTGGCACGCGGCGATAACGGGCGATAATGTAAACATCCAGCTGTCTCACAAGAGGTTAATACTTGCGAGGTGGCAACAAGCATACAGCCTACCTAATATATCGCTTGTAAAACCAGGGGTAAATCTTCCAAAAAGATGACACATAGGATCACAGACAAAATAGTGCAAGAGGAGGGTGTGAGAACCTCGAACCCTTATTCACCGGGTAAAACGCAGTAATGATAATTATTATTCATTTATTCATAAACAAATTTACATTTGTGTCGAATAGTGGTTTTGACAATATAGTTAAATTTGTGTTATGTATTGACAAAAATATCTCTTTACAAACAAAATCAAATTAATAAATAAATTCACATAAAAAATAAATTTAAATCAAAGCAAGTCAAATAAAAATCAAAACAAATGAAATAAATTGAATTCAAGTCTAATAAAAATTAAATAAGAATCAAAAGCACTCCTCTTACGCCGGTTACCTGTGAGGGTGGTATTTTCTAGCGAGTCGGCGCATTAGTAACGTCCCTAATTAACTATCAACAGTGTAGAAAGTATCTTAGTAAAATTGCTTTACGTTGATGATTTCAAATAGGATATTATTACTTATGTAATCAAACAATGTGGTGAATTATGGCTCATGAGCTGAAGAGAAGGATGTATCTAATAGCGAATACTGTTTATAACAAGGCTGATTCAAACACGCCATAGCGCATAAAATACCTATATAACCAAACAGCCTCATTAGTTATATTTAAAGTTCAATGTAGTTCAGTACATTATTGATGTGGACGAAATCAATAATATTGAGCAACACGCCACTGCCAAGAAGGTCAATGAGAATTTTTCCACGATAGAATCAGTTAACCGATAACCCAAATACTGTAAATAAACTCTCACATAAATTAGCTCAATACAGCAAAAAATAATTCGGGATCACATTATGTTAAGCCGGAATTTACTTAACACCTATCCAATATAGGATTAGGCAGTTAATCCCTCGTGAGGATCGCACTGACTTACTACGATTTCGGTTTAGTAAATTGATCCCTAGGCACTTGGCAGTATCATTTACACCATAAACAATTCGCCCGTTTTATTCCTCTCCATACAATTCGACTTCAGCATCGTCGAGGTTATAAACAAAGTAAATTAACAATAAAATTTTATGGGTGAAAAGGTGGTGTGGCTCCGGGCAGGAACCATGACCCGGTATCTTTACAAATCGATCGCCAGCGCATAATGTTGCGTTGTTACAAGATCGTATATTAGAATTTATAATAAGCACGAGGCGAGGCTATCTGCCAGCGGAGGCTTACGTCCGCTCCTCACACACTCAGTGTTATGGTAATGGATGCCGTGACCAAAAGGGACCAGCGCTTTATTACGCGTTGTGTTCGGGTCAGACGACATCGTGCGCCTACCATTTTTGCCGCGTATCTCCCGCTGTTAGGGGCTCGCGCCTAACTCTGCCTCACCGCCCCGGGCCCATGAACCGCTACTTCCCACTTCAAACCAAGAAACACTCGTAAATAACAATGACAAATGATATTCCGCTACGATTGCAGTATTCCTTACCATTTCTGGTGTACTTGACGCCTATAACTTTTTATGGTAACATTGTTATAAATAAATAGTACAACGTCCGATTTGATTTGTTGTTGAACCGACAAATGTTCACCGCAATCTTTACCTGAGAAAACACAAAAGGTATCCCTCGAAGGATACACATTACCATAACATAAAGCTCGTATTAATGTCAAAGATAAACGAACAGTCGGATGATTTAAAGCTGGATTCTCGCTCCGCGTGGACGCTGAGATAATGATACCTTAATTGCGTTCCTGTGCTTTCCCGAATGATCGTATGGCAGTAATAGCTCTCTGTCTTCCCGAAATGACTTTAATTGGCATTAGAAGGAGAGAACGGTTACGTATATTTTAATAGACTGTTATTTACTTTTATAGGTAGGTTCAGTAGTAAAATTTTCCACAGCGTTGGTAACATTTAAATGTATATCAAAATGTTGTCGATATCTAGGGCTAGATGTAGTGTAGTTCACAGTCCGGGTTGAGCACGCGACAAGATTTAGTGTCACAGTCCGCGGGCGTTCGCGTCAGACAAATATTTCACCTTGGTTCGCGCCGCCACACGGAAATACCGCCGATGTGACGCTTTCTGAAACTCGTTCACTTAAATCAGGCTCTAGGTGCTTTCACATTCGTCTTCTTTCCTGGAGATTCTCGGCTAAAATGCTCTCTAGCTTTACTACCGACAGGCAATAAGTTTTACCGCTGAATAATTGCTACACAAACGTCTTGACAATATTAATAGAGCCTGCACATCGGTCTGAAACTTCTTCGCGTTAGATTAATTTGTGTAAGAACAAAAATATTTGCCTATTCCTTTCTTAAAATGCTTCGATTTGTGAAATCCGATAGATATCACTTTCTCAGTGCCAATTTCCTTCCTAATAATATTTTATTAGCAAAATGTTTATCGAAAAGTTCCGAAGTTAGACATGTTCCGTGTTAACGTGCCAGTGAACTTGTTCGTAGTTGGTGTTACTTACACAACTGCAGCGCTGTAGATAACATACTAGAACATACAACACTGGAATGGATTTACTTTGGTTTAAGTACTTTACTTTGTCTTAAAGTACTTCGTGAACGATACAAAAATAGTGCTTGTACTGTTGCCGATGGCACGAATTTGTTCAATACAAAGATCATAGCAATACAATGAGCATAGAGAAACACCTGCAAATATGCTGTTGTAATCAATATGAAAGCCATTCCAGCGCCCGCATAATCGTAGTTGTTTTATGCCACAATGATCTCAGATTAGAAATGCAGGTTGCGTATGAAATTAAAATAAAATTGAGTTGATAGCATCCCTAAACGGGTTATTACTAGGCGAGCCATAAAGAGCGGCTACTTCCTGGTCCACACAGAAGCGGCGGAATGATTTCATAACACAATTTTCCCTTTCGCAAGCCTTGCTATGTCAGTTCTGCGGTCGGAACGCCGATCCTGAGATTATCATGAGGTACAGACAATTTATAATTTAATGCCGCGGGTTTGCCCGCACCCAGCTCTATAATATACATACCTAGCTACTCATACGCTGACAAACTTTTGATTTCTGTTATTCGAAATATTATTTACTGAGTTAGTTATAGCTCGATAACGAAGTGGGTCGCTGCAAAATCTTGTTTCCAAACTTGTCCGCTGAGTTTCGTCGCGTTGACTCTTAGTTTCAACTGCGAAACTTTGATTGATATAAAGAGCAAGTGGTCTGCATTTCCTTACTGTATTTCTTTTAAATGTTAAAATTTTATAAAGCGTTGTTTTTGTAACATGATTTGTGAATCTTTTTTTTTAACTTATTGATAAGTATTTAGTTTACAAACTGAGGCTCACTGGTGGCTTTGAATTGTTTTGATTATATCGTCGGATTTTTTTTATCTAAGGTCGTCTACATATTCGAGGTTTTACTACTGCAGTACAATATAATCCTAATTCGCCTGGAAATAATGATTTATCGTCTGGCTATTTCTATTTAGATACAAAGAAATAATTATGTTTGTGACTGTTTTCCATAGTGAAAGGACTACGGATTCTTTCTGACTTCAAACATGACATATCTGTCTCACTTTTTGCTTATAGAGCTTTTTTTTTTTTTTTATTTCGCTCGTCACACTCCACCTGATGGTAAGCAGTCGTGTGGTCTAAGAGCAGTGGCCTCCACACCGCCCTCATAGCAGCCGAGGCGATGTTGAGGTCTCTACTTTGACGGCCTGAGAAGGTGCATTTTCACGCCCCGCTTAAAGGACCCAGGATTGAAGCTGTTCGTATAAGCATGTCGATTCAACTTAATCATAACTAAACATTATTTCATAATATTTTCTAATTTAGCCAAAAGATTTGCCAAATCTCCAAACTGTATACAAAAGTAAATACTTAGTATCATTCATTCATTTATCACATGATTATATATATCATAAATGAATGAATGATAAACTTCTACTGTCGAATTAGACGTGTACTCACTTTAACAATTAGTTAACTTATGAATATTACATGACGTAAGTCATTGATTAAGGCTCCGAGCGGTTCCAGTGCGCTTGGAATTAGTATCGCCTACAGTTCTAACCTCCTGAGGAGATAAACGAGCAAAATAAATCTCTAATAAATATTGTAAAATCAATTGAGTCTAGCATAGTCAGTGATAGAAATGGACCACCCGACTACCTTTCCATGTATAAGTAGATAAAGTAATATATTTACTAGAAATATTGTTGCGTACTTATGTATTGATTGTATATGCTTGTAGTCAAAGTCAAAGTCAAAAATCATTTATTCATTTAGGTCACAAAGTAACACTTATGAACGTCAAAGTATATAGGTTAGTGAGTTTACTAAGTTACTGAAGCTACATTTAGGTTAGTTGCTAGGTTCAGGAAAAGGGTAGAGCCTATGAGAAGAAACCTGCAAGAAACTCACGGCCACTCTTTAAATCGCCAGTTAAATATAATTTCAGTATTTTACAACTCAAATTAACAAGGTGTTAAATAATATTATCAGCTTGTATATAAACCGTCCCCCTGCTGGGCACGGCCCTCTTCTCAGTTTTAAAGAAGTCACCACGCTGACCTCTTGTTGACATCACACATCTCCGAGAATATTATGGACGACTCTCAGACATGCAGGTTTCCTCAAGATGCTTGTCTTAACCGTTAAAGCGAGCGATAATGAACTATTTACTACGCATATAAATCCAAAAAATCAGAGTTGCGTACCTTGGGATCGAACTCGAGACCTATGTATGCGTGGCAGTCCTATAGCATACCTATTATGGTGTTGGTTGCAATACATTCGCATCTTAATTAATATATAGCATCTGCGGCATTATGTAATCAATCATGTTGCTGCAAAAATGTGATGTCATTCCATTAAATAAGGTAATTAACCTTATAGCAGGCAGTCGACGACTTTATTTATACCTTATAGACGTGTATTTCCTATAGGTATACTTACACAATATAATATCCCCACGCGCTATGTATATTATCATATCATAAAAAGGACTCCTCATGTTTGTCAACAAATACTCCTCGACATTCATATTTCTTATATATTGAGAAGTAGAACATAACGAAAATTCTACTTAAACCTTGAATTAAGCCCAAACTTTAAAAGTACTTTGACCTACAGATGACAGCCAAATAACCTTTTATTGTGTTCCTAGTACTCTTACTATTTTGAGGTGACAATGTACGGTCAGCAGAGAGACCAGTGTGATGTTTGCCCTTACAGCACCAAGATACTGTTTTATAAGGGCTAGTAACACGCGAATGATAAACCTTATATAGCAAACGGTCAAAGACTACAGTCACTTCATACCATTAGGCAGGCCTTATGGTTACATCGTCGTAAAATTTACACTGGCTAAAAGTTTCATCATTTTTAGTGGCCAGCCCCGACTTTACCTTGCTGATCATAATAAGACTATATTCATCGGGATTAATGGATAATTCAAAAGTTTTTTTTTATATAGTGCAGTGATTCCCTCCACATAAACACTGATTTACGAAATTCACAGTCACTTTTTATAATAATAGTATAGATTTACAGACTGTTTTTCTGTTTGTTTGCAGGATGACCTTCGCCTTGGCGCTGGTGGTGGTGTGGTGGGCGTGCGGCGCGCGCGCCGGCGAGCCGGTGTTCGACTCCAGCACGCTGATGCGCCTCGTGCTCGTGCCCGCCGACGCGCCAGTTGGCACCGTCATCTACCGAGTGCGCGCCTCCGATCCTGACTTCGATTACCCGCTGCACTTCGAATTGATCGGTACGTTCTTTCAACAGCTAGGTACAACAATTGTTCACTTTGGTGACTTCTTGATATGAATCTATAAGAAGGGCCACGGAATCTATAAGAAGGACCGTATAGAGGCTTAAAAATTATCAGACAACTACGTGCTCTCAACAGCCACGAAAACTGGTGACTTCTTGACAAGAGGATCTATAAGAAAGGCTCCCCTTAAATAATCGGGCAACAACACAATCCTTAACATCATGTGTGATCAATGCCTAGGTGGCTGCTGTTCATCCTGATGAGCAGCAGATGAATCGAACCCACGACAGGTCGTGGGTTCGATCCCCAGGTCAAGCAAAATTTTATATGATTTTTCTGTTGAAATTAAACTACTATATACGGATTTTATCGCGTTGTTTATTTGACACTTTATTACAAAATTTTGAAAACTGTTACACTACTATTACACAGTTAACAGATTTAAAAATGTTGTAGTAAAGAATCAAATAAACAACGCGATAAATTCCGTATATAGTAGTTAATTTCAATGAATAACATTCGCGTAAACAGAAGACAATATTATGATTTTTCTGTCTAGAAATTCATAGTAACTGCACGGACTACAGAATTGGCAATAGTCTCATAGACCTATTACGTGGCAACTAAAACAATGTCTGGCGAATTGCATCTTTACCTACCTCTTCGGGGATGTAAGTGTGAGACTATGTGTAGAATCACAAAACAGCGCTATACTTTAAATTGCAGTCATGTGGTCAGTAATATAAACATATAGGAGGGGAACTCTTCTCTATAAAAGGATTACATATTTTCACGCAACAGGCAAGACTAGAAACTTATAAGTAAGTATTATTATCATCTTACATTCCCCTTATGTTCAGGTCAACTTATGTATGGAAGTGAAAGTTGGGTATAGCAAAAGAAGCATTAGAGCAGAATAAGTGCTGTAGAAATGAGAGTGTAGCGACACTGCACCTGCTGACGCTTTAGTTTTGTATAGTCAGGCGCAAGTACGCAGTAGCGCCGCGCGGTAGTCGTCTCCCCGCAACAACTGAGTTAAGTCGTAGTCCAATATGTATTTATATTAGTAATAATAACTGGTAACAGTAATATATATCCGTATCTACCATCAAGCTATTTTATTTGAATATCCACAACAACCATAAGAATACCCCCCCTGAGAAGGATATTTGGTGTGACTCTGAAAAACAGAATAAGGAAGAGTGTAATATATAGTGTATAAGATGCGGCATGAAAATGGAGATAGTGACAAGAATAGAAAAGTGTATGTTAAACTGGTTTGGGCATTTAGAAAGAATGGACGAGGAAAGACTGACTAAGAAAGTTTATAAGGCTAGTGTGAATGGAACAGTCGCAAGAGGAAAACCTAGGCAAACGTTTCTCAATTAGATCGGAGGCGTTCTGGATAAAGGCCAGGTTAAGAGCACTTTGAACCGACGGGCGTGTATGAGGAATGTGATGAAAGTGAATGAAGCCAGAGAAATGTGTCAGGATCGTAGCAAATGGAAATTCATAGTCTCTGCCTACCCCTCTGGGAAACAAGCGTGAATCTATGTATGTATGTTCAGGTCAAATGGGTCGCCTGGACATCGGCGTGGAGACTCTGCCCTGCACTCGGTACAATTCCGTGTGCCAGGCCAACATCATCCTCCTGCGTCGGTTGGAGCCCGGCCGCTACGTGGACTTCAGGTTGTCGGTGCGAAACACCCGCGGCAGAAGCTCACGCATTGCCTGCTCCGTCACCGGGACCAATGCCACCACGCCCAGGGATACGATTTTTCCTCACCAGCCTGGGATTGTTTTAGTGCCAGAGGTAAGCTACACTTCTCTCAATAGATGTACTAAGTAGATAGATGCAATTATGTACTATGTACTACAGTGTAAGGAAAGGTTACTGATTTGTTTTTATTAGATTTTATATGATATCAACTAAAACGAACAAATTAATGGGTTGCAAAACCATTTTGTATATGAATATGGTCCATAGTTTACGACTAAATCATTATACATACTTTGCTTTTTATACCTTCTGTTACAAAGTTTCAATAATTACAATATATTATATTCCGAAGGACAGGAACCTAAATTATTATGTTATTTATAATATCAGCCGTGTATATAAACTGTTGGGCACGGACCTCTTCTCGGTGCATGAGTAAGGCCATAGTCCACCACGTGGGTCCAGTGCGGGTTGGCAGACTTCACATAGCTTTGACAACATTATCGAGAACTCTCAGACATGCAGGTTTTCGCCCGATGTTTTCCTTCACCGTTAAAGCAAGCAATAATTAATTATTTTATACTTACATAACTTCAAAATATCAGGGGTGCGTGCTTCAGGATTGAACTCAAGACCTTTGCGTAGCATTCCAACGATGAAACTAGGCTAACACTGCTTAATTCAATATTATTCAGTCCAACAATATTTAAAATAAGAACATCGCAACCTATCTGTTATTAGGTCTGCACAAGGCTAATGTGATGTGTGAAATGTCACAATAGCCCTCGCCTACGACAATCATAAAGTCGCCCTCTAAGTTTTTACGAGCGCTGTAAAATATCCTTAACAATGTACATGGTAATTGAAATCCTAGACTATGCATTATGCAGCTCTTCAGTTATGCTTTAGACATACCTGAGCCTGCATACTTAAAATCGGTTTTTACTATCAATTTACACGGCAATACTTACAGTCTTATATTAGCAGGAGTTTTACTATGTTAAGAGGCTCATGATAGACCATTAGACCTGAACGTTGTAAAATGGACTGCTTACTTGCACCGATCTCATTTGCGAGATGCATTAAAATTGTCTCTTGAACGAGTTCATTTACATAGTGAATGTGCAGTTATAATGGTGAATTTACGTCGGCGTAAAAAGCACCTGTCTCGCGAACAAATGAGCCGGCGGAGCGTGCCGCGTGACGCATGACGTGGCGTGATTGATGATGATGATGACGTACGTGCTGCGACACAAACACCAGATATCGAAATTAACATAACTCTAGTCAATTTACACTTACATCTCTCAGTTTAATATATCGCTTCACTCTTTCTGAGAGGATTAGAATAAATGAGACTACCGCAATCATTAAGTTTAAGGCAGTCTTTTTGTTTCATAAGTTCATGTTTTTTGTATATGAATATAATTATTGTCATATGTAATAATTAAATATCACAATATATTCAAATAAAATTATCATTATATTCGTTTCTTCGTTTTCGTTCCGTGCGTACGGAGTATTAAGTCTTGTCTCATTTTCACGAACACAATAATAATGCTATAAGAGATTGTGGGTATGGCCTCAAGTACCTAAAATAATAATTCGTCAGACTTGTAAGTTAATAATAACTTCTACGTTTGTTAAGGTAACAAGCGAAAATATAGCTGCCAAGTAATAAGGCACGACTGTTTGAAATGGTCTCAAAAATTCCTCTTTATAACATAACTGGAGTATAAATCACAGCTGAGATCTTACAGAATATTTCATTTGCAGGACGCCAAACGTGGTACAGATCTCGAGATAGTAATCGCGAGAAAAAATCCTCTGACGCCTAAACCTTTGGAACTCGAACTTTGGGTAAGTAACAAAGTAATTTACATTTTAAAGGATATACGATAGAATGATTAAGGCTTGGCTAATGATATTTTCTGCGTGCGTCGTGTTTGACACGCATTTCGCTGTAACCACATAATTAAGTTTCGCTTGCACGTTAATAGGGGATCATTTTCACAGCGTTATAAGGCTGACGCGGGGTATGCCTCTTGCGAAACTCATTTACAGGTTATGTGGTCGGACCTCAACGTAACATATATGTAAGCATGTACTCCCACAGATTTGAATAGGCAATCAATCTCGAAATTACAATGGGAAAGTTCACGAAATTATAATGTAATATGTAATATACGTAATGTCTGGCCCTCGTTAACTTTCAAACAACAATATTAAGTCTCGACAATTTAATGACCGTGCGAAATAGACGAATTTATAACAAATTTCTGCTTCTCAAAATGATAGCGTTTCAAAATGATAATTATGAGATACAATAAGAAGCGTTGAAAACACAAAAAATATAATAAGTCGAAAGCGTGAATTGGTCCAATATTCCAAGACAGCAATAATTTCATCGGGGTTTTTGTGAATCTACGTTGTATGGATGAATTGTTCTGCATAGCGATTGCTCACAACACGACTAGCAGCGATGAATACATTATTTTGCGAACGATCTCATTAGGGAGCTACTTAATAAGAGTATTGTGGGCAGGGGGCTTTCGCTCGGTCCATCCGATGAGTTGCAATTATGGGGCATTAAGACGCCAAGCATGTTAAAATTCTCACAGGCCAGAGAGAATGGCTAGTGCCCGCAACTCGAGGTCGTTTTATAGGCTTAAATGCTATAATAATGGAGATCGTGTCCTTACATGTGGTGTAATTTTAAAGCCTCTGTTGTGGGCCGGCCGCGGCCTGTTTAGTGATGTCCGGGTTGTAAAATGTGTTCTGTATACCGGGATAAAGATTTGCTATAATAAACTGTGATATCTATCGCAGAGAAATCTTGAAACAGATATAGATTGCATAAAAAAAAAAATTTTGATTACTTTTAATTGTACATTGTGTGCTATAGGAAGCGGTTGTTTGTGTGCTAACTGTACAAGCTATGTATTGTAAATCTAATTTTATAGGTTACGATGTTGCCTATGAGACTGACTGCTACCAAACAAATTATTGTGGATAAGTTTGATTTATTAGTTTGATAGTCTTTTACTCACTATCATGTAATATTATAAAATATAACAAAGTTTCAGACAGTCAAGACTAATATAATCTAATTTGCAGGGATCGCCGCTTTTCGCCATTCGTCAACGTCGTGTATCTGCTGAAAACACCGAAGGAACCATATTCCTGGTCGGACCGCTCGACTTCGAAGCTCAGTCTATGTACCACTTAACACTGTTAGCTGTGGTAAGTTGAGCATGTATAATATTATAATAATTTTAGTCCTGTTTATGAACTCTGCCCACTGCTGGGCGCGGCTTCTTAGTGTGAGTAGAGTTAGGTTATAGCTGTCCCAGAGCGGGTTGGCGGTCTTCAAACATCTGTTTGTTACCACTGTAATTATAGGTTTACTTAAGTATGCTATAGGCATGAAAAGAGAAATGTCAGATGTGTATATACGCGTGCGTTGGTTTCGAAATCTCGCACTAGGCTATCGCTGCTTTCTGAAGAAGAAGCAATAGCTTTGTATAATATACAATGCTGCTGGGCCGCATCGCCGCACACTACCTTACTTTCTATTTAAAAGTCTACAAAACGACTTAGGCGATTATCACACGGTACCGCGCACCGCCGCGGAGGGCGGTGGCGGTAAAGCGAAAGAGCACCGCTCGACCGCACGGTCGGGCGGTGTACGTGTGTTAGGCATCAACGGATTTAGTAGAGGCTAATGCGACATGAGATCCGCTTCACCGCATACCGCGGCGGTGCACGGTGCCGTGTGTTGATCGCCTTAAAGAAGAATATTTCCTTGCCTATATAATCACACTATACTATGTAATGTAAAGGGACACAGACACCAATATAACGACTTTTTAGGTACTTAATTAAAGCATTGCAAACCTGTAAAAGCTGTCTAGCTGGAAAGATTTGCATTGCTTTACTTAATACAGAGAAGAGAACGACAATAGCATCGCCCACTAATTACTAAACTATGTAAAACTTAAAATATAGTTAGCAAATTATAGATAGGTATACGATTAAAACACCTCTGCCTACCCCAGCAGGAATATGTAAGCGTGACTCTATGTATGGCTACATGTGGGTGACATTTATTTTTCTCAAACAGACCTACAGGCAAAAGCTAGTATTCAAATGAGTCTTATTTCCCTAATTAGTGTTAATTATGCTAAGTTCTCGAGATCAAGTCGAGCATGTATCGAACAGACCCAATCTGGTACATTAACTAATGATCAACATTTAAACTGTAATTAATTGCGCTAAAACGAGTGCCATGGATTTCGAATTACGTAGCTCACCCATCTGAATCATGTGCGCGATACATGTACTTGACGCAGAATGGTAAGGTATGGTCATATTTGACGTGACTGAGAACAGGTGTACATATGCACATACATAGTCTTGCCTATATGGCCGAAAAGGTAGGCAGAGGGATAAGACCCACATTTTAGTTTTAGGTCTCATGTAATGGGAGCAAGCCCTTCGATCAAATATACTATAGATGCACATTCTCATACAAAAACCGCGTCAATATGTGGCACTGACCAGTACTACTTACTTATAAGTGTCTACATTTATTATGCAAACCATGAAATAAACCGGAATAACCATTGAACGCCCACTGATAAACATTTTGTAATAGTTTAGTTAAAACGCGTCAATGTAAAGCGTCCTAAGTGTGTTACTCGCGATACGCAAGCGTACTAAGTATATATATGGTACAGTCTCCACCGTAGTAGTGGTGTCGATTCGCTCTCGCTTACGGGCAGCGCACGCAAGAGTGAGTGGGACAGGTGCATAATATAGCGTATACGACTGATTTATGCACAGTTTTGTTGGGGCCGTTTTTCGAGCGACGATCGTGCATCTATGGTATATTTGATCGATCGAGCAAGCCTATTAACGTCTTTCGGGCACAGTACTAACTTCTGGTGCAAACATTTTTTCATAACCCAATAAAATTTTGCATGATCCAGGAATTGATTCCTCATGCACAGCAGTCGCATTGACTACCACTGTGCCACTGAGGCTGTCCACCAGGTGGTTATGTGAATTGAGATTCAAAAATAAAGGTACACAACGGATTTCTGGTATAACTCGATTGTGCAAGTATCTCGATCCTCTTATGGACTCCAGGTTACGAATCTTGCGTTGTGTTCCTGCGTTATATGTAAAATGTGTGTGTTTAAAGAGGCACTATGCTGTCAGCAAAAGAACTAATATCGTAACGTTTTTTAACGACAACTGTCAGCGCCATGACGCTATTTGTTGACGATCCGAAACACTAAGTCAAAGTCAAATATCTATCGCCAAGACGACCCAAGCGAAGCACAAGGGCACTACCTACCATTTCTCGAAGCGCTTCGTCGTTTTTTTGAACTCTTATAACTTGGGTTTGGATTATACCAGATAAACAAAATTCTCGGGATATGTTGTCAATAGCGGACTTATTAAACATATAAAGTTAGCTCATAAACTTTAGATTTTATTGATATCTAAACAACCCTGACTTCGTCACTGATTCACTGATGATCATCAAAATTCTTAAGAAATTTCCTAAAGTCCTAGAAAGCTGAAATTTGGTACGTACGCTAGTGTTAGTACACAAATAACAAAAAAAATATAAAACTTGTAACTTTTATCCCCCAACCCCTTAAACTAGGGGAAGGAAGTTTGTATGAGACTTCCGCAAATTTGACGCTAGAGGTCTGAAAATTCATAAAGGGGCTCCTTGTTATTATAAATAATTTAAAAATACCACAAAAAAATAAAAAAAAATACTTAACTTACAAAAAGAAATGAAATTCCACCAAAAACATTTTCATGTAAAATGATGCCAAGACGAAACCATATGACTTGGCCATTTCGCTACATTCACATGGGCGTAAGGTGAAAAATTTATTAACTGTTCATTACTTTTCTGTTATACTAGTTCTTGTAGTATATATAATAGTTCTTGTAGTAACGAAACGGCCAAGGCACATATTTTGACTAAGGTGTAGAGTTTGTGAAGTTAGGCCTTATAGAGTTAGAAGCTTGGCTCTACATTTGACAGTGCGAATCATATGGTCTCGTCTTGGCAACATTTTACATGAAAATATTTTTGGTGGGATCATTTATTCATTTAGATCACGAAGTACCACTTATGGACGTCAAAAAGTAGCCGTAGTAGTAGTAATTGCTAGGTTTAGGCAAAGGAACCTACAAGCAACTCAGAGCTATCCTTGTTTCTAGGTCTGGTTTTTTATTGCGACGTTTAAATAAGTATAAGTACACATTTCTCTTAGTGACATTTTGTATAATAATGCAATTAATTTATAACTGAAAAGCTCGCCACAGCTGACACTAAAATTCATGGCGCCATAAAACTTACTGAAAATTAATTGCTAACTAATTACCATAAGTATAGGAAGATTTTAATAATGATAATAAATTCGCGAAATTTACATCCTTTAATGAGAGATTTAATGCACGTGCATGTACTACCCAATAAGTTATAGCATGTAGTAATTATCCTGCATTCCGATGAAGATTAATGTTAATATTGTTTTTACAAGAATAATTCTTGCATATTTAGAATAATTCTATAGAAAATTATGTAATTTTTAGTAAAGAACTAATATAATTGCTCACAACGACCTCGAAAGTTACGAGGTAGATGGTGTTAAATGTAGTGAAAGTATTAAACATCTCTACACGGGTTTAATCACGGCTTATTTTCGAAAATACCACTTTTATACTAATACCGTCATGGTCATCGCAACAAGCTGCTGAAAAAGTAATGACATAGCACATCTGGGTATGGTCTAAAAATGAATGGCAATAAAATACTACTCAACTATAGTATCCTACTAGAGATAAGATAAATATGACATTGAATGCCAACCAAATTGACTAATTGGAGAGGTACTTTAAAAAGAATAGAAACACTATACGATCGAGAAAATTTATCCTTTTATTATAAGTATTTAAAAAATATAGTACCAGTATGTTTATCCCAAATTGGCACCCAAGCTCCTTACAGACACAAATCCGTAAAGACCGTTGAACGTATAATTTTGTGCACTAAGCTAAATTATAAAGCTGTGAACTGTGTAAAGAGTAATTAGCTTCTGTAGGCTAAATAGACTATACTAGTCTAGTCAGTAGGCAAAAAGTCCCAACCCGAAGAAAATACATATATTTTGACAACGAACTTATATGTTTATTCCTATAAATATTATAATATTCCTTCTTTCACCCTGAGCACCTACGTCGTCCGCTGAATTCAACTTTCAATTTCACGAATCGGTTCACTGAGAGTCATCATCATCACCTCAGCCGAAAGACGTCTACTGCTGGACAAAGGCTTCCCCCATGGTTTTCCAGACAGACCGGTCTCGGGCCGCATGTAACCGCTTCCCACGACCCTCACCAGGTCGTCAGTCCACCTCGTGAGAGGCCTTACCCCTACTGCGTCTTCTGTTCACTAACAATTTTTAGACAGAAAAAGCATATCTACTTAATTAAGTACAACGACTGTAAACCGTAACTATAAGATTCTTGAAAACGTAAACTGAACGCATTTTAAGCACTATCACAAGCAAACACAAACAGTCAGAAGTTTAACAATGCTAAAGTTAGACTTTAAGACATTGATTATAAATATTTACGCCTTCAATAGTCATTTTAAACCTTATATATGAAGAGTTTATAACTTAAAACTATTATACTTCCAACTGCAACCATTATTGAAGACATTAATGTTCAAATTTATTAACAATTGTACTTGACAAGATATGATAATCTCGTTTTACAACGCACTTAGCCCTTTATGTGATTAAAATGAGCATAACAATATACTTCTTGATTTATTACTATAGCAGTATATATAAAAGCTCTTCTTAAAAACATTGGAGACGGGATTATGTCTGTGATTATAAAATAGTTAAGTCTAGCCATAGTAAAAGGGTAAACGCTTTACGAGATAAAGTCTTAAACACTAATTCAATAATATTACTGCAGAATCATAAGATTAAAAAAGTACTCTACCAGAGTCAACACGAATGTTATACATCCTTACTAATATTATAAATTCGAAAGTAACTATCTGTGTCTATCTGTCTGTCTGTCTGTCGGTCTGTTACCTTTTCACGGCTAAACCACTTAACCGATTAAAATGAAATTTGGCGCAGATATAGTTTAAAACCTGGGGAAGGACATAGGCTACTTTTTATTGATGTAGGTACCACGCGGGCGGAGCCGCGCGCAAATGCTAGTTTAGACATATACACAAAACGCATATCTACAGAAGCTCAATTAAATAAAACGCCTAAAAACAACTGGCTTCACTGACATTTTTGATTAAATCATTCGAATACATTCCATTCGCCTGACTTGATTCCAAATTTAAGTCCACAATCGTTATTCTGTCACATGTCTGTTTTCGAACGGCGCGGCGGCGTATTAATTTAGCCATCTGTATCATAGTAGTTTATGGCATAGATACTTAAAATAATCGACAAGTTAAAATACATAAAAATAAGATATATAATATAAGTTTAATTTTATGTTTTATATATTTTAATAATATAATGTATTATTATTATACATTTTAGGAAAATAAAATCTTGTCTTTTGTAATAGAAGCAACGAATGGACATGCCTCTTATAGGTTACCATTATTTACTTAAACAAACGAAGATGCTGCGCTAGATGCCACTTTATCTTTTAAGTCTTATACTAGGAAATAGTTATAAGTGGCAACTACTCAAAACACAAAATAAATTTACTTACCATCTTTTACAGGATCCATACATAGAAGTAGGCAAGGACACAAGAAACATCGCTGGCCTAGAAGTGGTTGTCGTGGTACAAGATGTTCAAGACATGCCTCCAGTGTTCACCACGGCGCCTCCCATCACCCACCTGCCTCGACAGGTGGCGCCGGGGGATATGGTCGTCAGGGTCCGAGCCGAAGACGGGGACAAAGGAGCTCCCAGACAAATCAGATATGGACTCGTATCTGAAGGAAATCCGTTCACACCGTTCTTCAATATCAACGAAACATCAGGTACGTGTTTACGTAATTTAGATTTCATTTGAATATTTTGCTCTAGTTTGACCTCTAAAAAATAAAGGTGATAATATAAGCTGGACACAATGGAAACTTTATGTCCATCTATTCATAATTTTGCCCACGGCTTCGCTCGTTCGAGAACGGTACTTTTTTCTAGATGTAAGATATGAACATGTATCTATATACTTTTCTGTACCCTTGACAACGTGTAAGGGAAATTTTATAATGATCGGTCAAGTAGTTAAAATGTGAAAGCTTAACAAACAAACAAACTCACACGGCAGGCAAAACAAAATATTTCTCAGATTTTTCTAATCTTCACCTTTCTGAAAGGTCACTATAAAATTAAGACATAATATTACACTAAAATTTTATTGGCTTACATTAGAAAAAATTTGAAGTCAGAACTGCTGCCATAAATTATAAAAATACAGATAGGCGACGAACCTGTGTATGTAATTAGTGTTACAACTATCTACTACTGTCAATTTACTACACCGAAACAGACCACACAGCCGCAGCCGTAAACGGTAAATCAAAGATACAGTACGGGTCAGGTCAGACAGTAACGTATTAAGTTGTTTCCATATCACCGAACACTATGATTTCATCATTAAAAGTAATCTATACTATACGCCCACCTATAACCAAATGGCTCAATTCTCAAACCATAATCTTTAACATATTGAACACTAAAATATTCCAATCGTCTTAATTTGTATGATAAAAGCCTTACAACTTACATTTACATAAAATCGTTTAAGACTTAATTAAAACGTTTCTGTATGCACAAACCAAACTGTTGTCCGTACCTATTATTCGAAACCTTCATTAACAGAATAACAGTATTATTAAAATTTGTCTTTGCATTAATAAATTTTGCTGCCGGCGGTTTATTTAAAAGCCTTCACAGTAATAGACTACAAAAATTATAACTTGTAACAGCGCATTATAGTCTTTATATCGCGCGACGCAAACAGTTTGTTGATACTTTAAGACCTTAATGTTTATCTGGCATCGTTGTCAGTAAGGCTTGAAGTATAAAACAAGCTAGTAAGCTTTATTCCAGCAGTAGACGCATCATAGGTAAAAAAAATCTAAACGTGTAAAATTTTTGCAGGTATATATGGCTGCTATATTTACTACTATTGCCCGGTCATCAAAAAACATATTAATGCGTCGTACACACCAAACGAAATAGTCTGACTATATAGCCGGGATAGCCGCAAAATATTGCCGCGTCTAGTATAGATTTCATTGCCCATAGCATTGCCGGGCACTATATTGCTGTCACACATAATAATAAAATAATGCCCGTTTACTTATCAATCCACGTATTGTCGAGAAGTTAGTTTTAGTGAGTGATGTGATTCAAGCCGTCTCACTTAACTTGGGCAATTTGCCCGATGCCTATGCTAACCAGATTTATTGTAAGTAAATCGCAGACTAACACTCGACTTATGAAATCAAATTAACGACGGAGTGATTCAAAATCACACTCTCTCGAGTAATTTGTTTGACTGTTGCTAATTCAGTCAGCCAATCGCAGCAATTGGCATGCGTATGACCGCCTGTTAACTGACTTTTGTATTGAAACCAGGTGTAAAAGTAGCACTAGTACTAAACGCTGCCTTAACTCGTTCGGTCTGGTAATTACCTTATGTTACAAAACAAACAATAGCGCTGAAGTATGGCTCATCTAAAGCATTAACTTAATCCTACGCTGACCTCAGTTAATCTTTGGACGAAGTCTTAAATATAAAATTCGTAATTTAGTTCTAAAGTTTGCTAAATAGATTTTTGACCGGCGGCTTAAGTATCCGATCCTGTTAAGTAGTTACTGTAGATTAATGACCTTTAATCCTTTTATAATGACGGTATAACTTTGCCACATACAAAGCGACTTGTGTGGACGTGCCTAAGTTTTATCCAGAATAAGGGAAAACATTCGCTTTGGCGGATATTACGAAGCTGCAGCTCGTGCGAGTTAATTTTCCACAAAGATTATTATTCATTTACGTGCTAGCTGTCGGGTCAGCGGCATTTTAACGACGTGTTGTTCGTTTTATTTCTCTGCCTTTTTTTTAAATAACAAAGTCAACCAAGTTGTATATTACTTTGCAACTTATGATTTAACAACTTGCGATGGCCGCTTGGTTCTACACTTTTTATAGTTTCTTCGTTGATTCGAGACAGACTGATTGATGTGATTGCTGTTCTGCAATTCGTTATTTATTATGTCCATCAACTGAATGCCTCTTAGGACCTATGGCGAAAGCGCAATTGCTAATCATGAGGTCGGCAAAGTGCTATTTCTGTCAAGAAACAATGAGCACAGTTGTCTGGAACTGTGCTAGGTAGACAAGATTAGGCTCGGCCAGTATTACGTAGCATGTAATCCAAAATGGCGAAATGTGTTTACCTACTTCTCTAGCATAAAAAGTCGAGTTCTTTGGCAAGAAAAGGATGAAATTCTAACTTAAATTTTCATTACAAAACTACTCAAACATTAACACTGATAATTCACTGTCTCAGAACGAGTCCGTGTAGGACATCTTAAATCATGTTCTAAATAGTACCACCTACTTTTCTCAGTTCGTTCGGCGTTGATAATACCGAGTTTGGTGTATCAGTTAGTCTGCCTTAGTTTTTGCGTTGCTGCCCGCACTAGGTCAGTATTTTTTTCCTCTGATAACATCGCTACGTCCGTCGAGTATCCGGCTTCCGTAGTATATTCTACTTCCTTATCGCAGGTCGACACTCCCTCGGTAGCCCAGTTGGAGGTACCACGTGACCACGGCTCCACCTAGCGTGACCCACATAATCCACTGAATAACACTATCAGATTTGTTTATAGTCATTTTATACCAAACTTTGGATTTTATAGCACCAAATTTGGTGGTAAAACTTTCTTCATTAACTATAACAATTAAATAGTAAGCCAAAATGTTTCAAATTAAGTCGTGTTGCAAATTTAATGCCGGTATTTGTTTGTTATGAAATGTTCTTTGTTAAAGTAGAACGCAAATTGGAAAATGCGAGCTTTACATTCAATTTCAATTGTTTGCCGGTTCAATTGTGTAGTAAATAAACGTATGCAGATTGCAGATTAGTCATACTTCAATTTATATTAAAACGCAATCCGGTTAAAAGATTTGTTTATATCGGTTTAATGCCAAAGGTTTATAGACCTGTGTATATCTTGATTACGTCCTCAATAAATAAACCAAGTTAAAAATAGACTCCCGCCTGTTTTATTAAGGGACAGACAGAATTTAACTAGAGTTTTAGTTAACTACTATTTGATCGCGACTTTGCTCATTTAAGAACATACTTTTTCCTGGATGAAAGGCACCCTATGTTTCTTTCTTTATCCTTGACAACGTGTATGCGAAATTTCATAATGATGGTTTAGTAGTTAAGGCGTGAAAGCATAACAAACGACCAAAATGACATACCCATTTATAACATTAGTTAGGATCCCTCACGACTCATTCTTTACGAACTGTCATCGATTTAAATGTTCTTAACTTTATTTTTGATCTTTAGACGAAATGATTTCATTCAATACGCACATGAACTAAATGCTGCCTTCGCTTACTTTATCTATATTCTTGTCACAAACCATCATATCATATATTTTTCTAGACTTGATACAATATTATATAATAAAACATTAATTGATAAACTTTGTCTCAAAAGCTATTATTGACCATTGTACCTGGGGGAATGTATTGTTCCAAAAATAATTTCAAGTGAGTATATATCTACCCTTTACTCAATATAGAGTTGACACTAACATCTAAATTCCCTTAACAAAGCCATAAGTCGGTGTTTAGTGCGTGGTAGCGACTACGACAACGCCTAACAAAGAGTATTTGTACGCTAACAGAAGTACAAACACGACGGACTTCGGCAACGCTAACAGGGCTTTTAATGCAACCTTGCATTCTGCTGAACAAGCGCATAATGGCTCATTAGACCTTACCGGTCGCGCTCTCGCCTCAACAGCCATTGTTTGTAAAGCTGCCCTACCTTACTTCATAATAAAGGTACTTCCTTTGAATAGCGTCCCCGTATACCTAGTAGCCGCTGACAATACAATCCCAACCCTGACATTATCAGCTCGATAACTATGCTCGCTCCACAAACTCGTCCCTTAAGAAACCGTTGAAACTTTACCGATATTGGACAATCTGACGTTCTTGCAAATTTGCCGCATTAATCACAAAACACCTTATGAGAAAGAGCTTGTGAATGGATATTGGGATTCAATTTAGTTGAAGTAATTTCGAAGTTAGTACGCGTATTTCGAGGGGAACACATAAAGGCCACCCGTCGGTACATACGAATGGACGTATTGAACACCCCGACCGTAAACTTCATTGTAATACTGGATATAAGGTACGTTGTATATTTTTAGCATGATTTCAATATTTGGGTGCCATCAAACCTTATATTGTATGAACCACCTATATGTACATTGCATCACAGCATCAGCAATGTATTACGAAGAACTAAAATAGACATATAATTAGCATTATTAAATACATATTTTCGCGTTAGAGTTTCACTTATTCATATAATCCTAGCTTACAGAAGTCAATCTAGCTTATGTTATCGAATGCACTGGTAATTCTAACTTGATACTACTTCACACCAGGTCAACGTCTTATGCTTTACAAAGCACAGGTACGTGGAGTACTGCTCACATCTCTGGGCAGGGGCCCCCAAATACCAGCTCGACCCACTTGACTCCCTACAAAGACGGGCAGTTCGAATCGTCGATGATCCCAATCTCACGGATAAGTTGGAGCAACGTAGAGACTTTGGGTCTATCTGCGTGTTCTACTGAATCTTTTACGGGGAGTGCTCTGAAGAACTGTTTGATTTGGTACCAGCAGCCCCTTTCTATCACCGTACCACTCGACAAAGAAGCAGGGTTCATCCATATAATCTGGAAGCGTTCAAATCCAAGACGGTATGCTTTCAGCGATCATTTCTCCCACGTACGTGCAAGCTCTGGAATGAACTGCCTGCTTCGGTGTTTCCTGAGCGCTATGATATATCCTTCTTCAAACGAGGTTTAAAGAGAGTTCTTCTTTCACGGTAGGCAGTGGCTTTGCTGTGTCCTGACATTGTTGAAGTCCATGAGCAGCGGTTACCACTTTCCATCAGGTGGGCCATTTGCTAGTCTGCCAACAACGGCAATAAAAAAAAATTAAAATGCGAATGTGAGGTTGTTGTTTGTTTGTTACGCTCTCACGCCTATACTACTTGACTGACCATCATGAAATTTCCCATACACGTTGTCAGGAAACAGACAAGGACATGGGTTACTTTAATCTCAAATAAAACTATTCCCGAGGGACAGATACTGACAAATTCTAAATTAACGCCAGCGTCGCCGTCGCCTCGGACAAAATCTATTATAATATAAAACTATTAGTTGCTTTATCTTGGAGTACCTACCTATTATAACTGTAGAAATCTGTGATTAAATTGGATGACGTATCCATAAGTGCATTAGGTACCGTACAATCCAGTAAACGCTTAATGAACGGCTTAGATAGCCTCTTTAATTCATTTCTATCTCTCTATTTAATAGCTTACATTAACCTTTACACTCGCGCCATTATTCCATCTTGTTATGATTTAATAAAGAGATAACTGGAAAACTTCTGCACTTAACAATATTAATTAAGATATAGAATGAACATTCTAAGAGTAAACTTGCCCATTAGAAGAAAAAGCGTAAAAAGTTTGCGTTGTAAACCATCCAAATATATTAAAAAACACAAAATATGCTTTTGCATTAATTTCGTAATAACCTTATTTGACTCAATTAAATACAATTCAAATCTATAGTACATAATATTGTCTTCCATTTACGCGAATGCTATTCATTGAAATTAAACTACTGTATACGGATTTTATCGCACTGTTTATTTGACACTTTATTACATAATTTAGAAACTATTACACTATTACTATTAAACTTTACTAATTTTTAAGCTAATTAAATTATTTAAACTATTAAAACTATTTATATTTATTCTTCTTCTGTTTTCTGTTTAAACTGTTTAAAATTGTTTATATTTACACTTTCCCCGACGTTTTGGTTGTTTTTCAGCAGCCATGGTCACGGGGAGTCTATAGTTAATTTCATTTCAATAATATTATCTAGAATATATATAGGCTTGGTCGTTTATCATTAAACATAGCCTAATCACGCAAGCAAGATGATTTTTAATTACGGGTCCATCAATAAATACTTGAGCTACGTTGAACTTATTTCCAATAAGTTTAATTTCTTTAAATATTTTTTATCGAAACTATTTTATCGCGGTTTATTTTAAAATACTTTTTTTAACTATTAGAAACTATTTGAATAATAATTTACACTACGTTTAGATTGCTTTTTGGTAGCTATGGTCACCGGCAGTCTAAGGTAGTGTTGGCCATATTATTGTCTACATTTTTTAAAACTTTTATTAACTATTTTTAAAACCTGGTAAACATGGCGCCTTGCTGTCAAAACTTTCACCAATAATAATCCAAAGTATTCTTTGTTCCCAAGCAGCAAACAACCATTGATATTACTGTAGGTATGTCATCAGTCAGTGCCTCATTACTGAGGATTGAAGTCACGACAAATTGATTTGAACTAACTAACATATACAATACAATATCAAACAATACAAATGAACTAGTTGTAACATTGTCACTACCGAAACTTACAACAGAATGCTTTAGTCATAAACAGTCTTAATTTATTCCTTAGTAATAATTTATTCGGTCTATTCAAGCCACGGGTACTAAATAATTAATGAGGGTCTCATTTGCGCCTTGTCACTGACGACAGATGAGGACCTCGGGAAGTTAATACTAAAGAGAGTGGATGCACCACTTTTGTATGCTAATTACAAGTCATGACTTTTTTTAAGGTTCCGTACCTCAAAAGGAAAAAACGGAACCCTTTGTTGTCCGTCCGTCTGTCTGTCTGTCAAGACCCTTTATCTCGGGAACGCGTGGAGGTATCGAGTTGAAATTAAAACGATATACTCAAGTCTACAGTCTCTTGAAGCTGTGAAAAATCAAACGTAAAAAAATTATACGGCCGTTTATGCCGCAAAAACGTATATTTCGACATTCTCAAGGGAATCAAAATTTATAGGGTATTTTCCGTTGACCTAGAACTATGAAATTTGGCAAGTAATGCTGTCTTATACTACAAGTATAGGGAAAAACTGAAAACTAGACATTTGTAATTAAATCATAAAAGAACAGGCTCTTTATGCAAGGACAACATTTTTTTATAATTAGGTACGGTATCCTCGGTGGGCGAGTCCGACTCGCACTTGTCCGGTTTTTATTTCTCAGACACCTACTTGGCATAATGAAAGCGTGCCGCGGTACTAGGCTCTCATGAATGGAAGAATGTTCGTAGCTATCTGTTGTTATAATTATTATGCCCATATTAAGTAAGCGTTCTTGATGGATATTAATTTATACGTGGTATTTATAGACATTCGTTTTGAAGTTCGGTCCCTTTGATAATCTTAAATAGTCACTCGGTTTGATATTAAATTCCTATTATAATTGTATTTTTATATGAATTTAAAGTTGGTATGTATAGGGAATGTTAAGTCGGTGTACATTTCGAGTCTGAGACATTATACAGACTGCTTATTGTAAAAGTTTAAAGCTTGGGTCTAGTAATGTGCTACCTATTGGATTTTTCTGAAACTACGTTTGGAAACAGATTCCTGTTGGACAATAGTCTAAATTTGTAACTTTATTGGTGTAATTACCACCTTTATCATACACTTCGGATAGATATAGCCGTGATGATATATGTAACGATATTTAACTTGTATTATGTTGAATTAAATCAATAAAGTTCGTAACGTAATTTTAAAATGTCAAAATAAATCATTTTGATATTTTAAGGGGCGAACGAAGCTGGCTACTGTCAGGTCGCCGAATCGTCATACAAATCGATTAAAGGTTCATGCGTTTTTTTGTCATAGATTTTGTTAGTCAGTATAAAGTCTCTCCTTGTCTTGGAGATCTTACGGTCTTAACCTACGACAAACAGAAAGGGCAACAATCTGAGAAATACTATAATTAGTCCTAGTAGAAATAAAATAATTACTTACTTAAATAAAGAGTTAATTGAACGAGGGCCTAATGCCGACTAATGAGTAGGTAAGTACCTACTCAGTGAATAAAAGTAAAACAAGTCAATTTCTAAAAATAATTTTACATAGGGACGGCGCGTATATGAAGCCGATTTTTTGTGTTTATATAATCTATTCTAGGGTGTCCTCACAGTAATTAGGTATTTTCAGTAATTATCAATGATAGTCATAATACTTTAAGCTTACGAGTAAGTAAATTCTATCTTATCGACATACGTCATATTAGTACTTTTTGGTATTTACGTGAATATTTTTCACTTTAGAATAATGTATTTAACAAGTTTCGTATCACTAACTCTTATACGACAGTGCTATCTATTGCTGCATTAAAGTACTAAACACTAGGGACCACCATGTGCATTGAAAATAACAACCATGTCTGTATTAGTTTCCAAGGTAAATCATAGAGGGCAGGATACCAAACATATGAAAATAAGTATGAAATATTTTTCAGTAACAACATAAGAAGCAGCCCGTCATATTTATACCTGTAAATAATATATCTTTTCATTTTGTAAATGAAACGTTTACTTATTGGTTCAATATCTTATTCCAGGGGAGGTGACTTTGGAGCGTCCCATTGAAGAGATAGCAGCGATCTCGCACGCCGGGGCGCCGATTCTTCTCACAGTGGTAGCAGAGGAAGTGCGTCTGTCCCGTGAGGAGCCGGAGGCCATGTCCTCCACAGTGCAGCTCGCGTTCATACTGCCAGAAAGGGAAAACTCACCGCCGTACTTTGAAAACCAATTGTAAGTACATACCTATTCATATTTTGATATTATTGCATAATTGCAGTGAATGCAACTGCTGTGTATAGATCTCGGGTTCAATTCCCGGGTCGAATAAAGCGTTAATGGATTTTCTGTCAAAAATTGACAATAGCAGCACAGTGTTTGAAACTGTCCCAAAGACGCCTGCAGATAAAAAAATGGCAAGCTATTTCCTAACAATCTACAATAAGTAATTTAATACACCTGCATTCGCCTAAATCTATGTATGTAGGTACTTACCAACAAATAAAATAATTTGTAAGTAAGCACTTTTTACTTACCTTTAATCATAAACAGAAATAAAACCCTACTCATAACATGTTACAATTAACACTTAAATAAATTATCAAGGAGACGTCCTGGCCTAGGGTTGCCAACCGTACTATAATATATAGTATTTTACTATATTTCAAGTCTGCGTACTATATACTGTTGAAGAAATATATAGTATGCTAAAATACTATATTTCAACCACGAAAAACAACAAACCAAAACCTTTATTCAAAAAACTATCGACGCTCCTGTACTACTGATGCGAATGCATATATCCGTACATAATAAATATACCGTATAAATTAACAAGGTCGAACATATTTAAAAAAACAGTAAATAAATGTTTTTCTGTAAAATACTAGGTATATTTTTATAAATGTACTATATTTTGTTATAGCTTATTTTAAAAATACTATATTTCGTCGAAAATATGTTGGCAACCCTAGTCCTGGCGCATGAAGTGATCGATCTCCACTAAAGACAAAAACTTGTGTGATCTAAAACTACTTAGTTGTTCCGAGTCTGAATATTCTTTGTGTCCCTGCTTGAATGTTTTAAAGTCGTATTAGGTTTACGCGAGTGTTATACATTGGAATTACACTACTTTATAAGGATTTTAACAGGTTTTTATTTTTAAAACACTGTTAATACATAATTTTAAAATTTTAAACTTCTAGGTATTGTTAAACACTGTTATTAGTTATTGTTTACTTATATTTAAGCTATTTAAATTATAAAAACTATTTAGATTTATAGAAGTAAACTGTAACTAGTAACATTGTTAAACAATAGTAGTTCTAAAGTTTTAAATTTATCTAATAACTAGAGACCCCGGCTTCGCACGGCTAGTACAAAACCATAACAAATTATACACCTAAAACCTTTCTCATGAATCACTCTCTCTATTGATGAAAACCGCATGACAATCCGTTAAGTAGTTTTTAAGTTTATCGCGAACATACAGACAGGCGAGGGACTTTGTTTTATAACACTTATGTAGTGATAGTGTTTATAAAAAACGCAATAAAATCGTTAAAAAGCGGTTTAATTTCAATGTTTGTAAAATCCCCTGTGACACAGGATAAATTCCTAGTGCGAGAAGTGCCTTTTCAAGAAAACAAAAAACTAAATACATATACTTAGCTCTCGCCCCTGTAATCTTGTAAGATTTGGTCATTGCTATGCTAACAAACCAATTTTATAATATTGCAGCTATATCAGCTATTTGGATGAGAACGCACCTCAAGGTACGGCGTTGATGTTCAACGACCCGTATATCCCACAAGTAAACGACAACGACGCAGGCAAGAACGGTGTGTTCTCTCTCTCACTGGTGGGCAACAATGGAACCTTCGAGATATCGCCCACCGTCGCCGAGAGACACGCCCAGTTCATCATAAAAGTGCGAGACAATATCATGCTCGATTATGAAGCGAGGAAGTCTGTTGTTTTCCAGGTAATTATTTTTTTCTTTATTCCCTCTCACTGATTATGTAATTCTGGTTTATATTTTGTTTTGATTTTATTCACTCTTTTCTCCGATAGTTCGGGCGCTCACAAGGAGCAACAGAATTATATTTACCAACACAGAAATCGTAATATTATTAAGATTTCTGTGTTTACCACCATTTGAATTCATGTTCACATTGTGGCGAAGAACGATCTGTACCTTTATCACTAAAACCACGTTTTGTAATAGTTGTAAACTTATTTTAAGAAAATAAACAATTTATAAACATTCACTCGATAAAATTTGTATAAACTAGTTTAATTTCAATGTAACATTCGCGTAAACTAAGACAAAATTATGTAAATCAGTATGGACTGGCAACAGCAACAAAAATACGCCGGTTACAAGATCTACAAACTAAGCGCGCACGATATGTAACATTTTAAAATTTCTTGAAGGGATATCGTGATCACAGTCTCATTCCTACGTGTGTCAAAATGCCTGATATTTAGAAAGAAATATCATACGAAGATCTCAAATCAGGCAACGCGATAAAATCTATATAAAGTAGTTAAATTACATTAAATCTCTTCTTCATCATCATTAAATCTGGATAAAGATAATCTTCATCATGCGCAACAATGTTTTATGTGTCTAATAAAATGCAATATTTCTCAATTTTCAGATTTTGGCGCAAGAGCTTGGTCCAGCTACAAATCTGTCGGCTACAGCGAATGTGACCGTATATCTCAATGACGTCAACGATAACCCGCCATTATTCCTGGCGCAATCTTATGACGTAGAGTTGGCGGAAAACGTAACCGCTGGCACCAGGGTGGTACAAGTCGCAGCCGACGACGTAGACACAGGCTCATTTGGCAAAGTACAGTTCACTGCCATATTAGGATACCTCAATACTTCCCTACACTTGGATCCTATATCAGGAGTAATAACTGTAGCCACAAATAACCATGGCTTCGATAGAGAAGCGATGCCAGACCTGCATTTCTTAGTAGAGGCTAGAGATAACGAGGGAGTAGGTTTAAGAGTAACAGTGCCATTAATTATTAAGTTACTAGATGTAAATGATAACCCACCAGAGTTCGAGAGGTCACTGTACGAGTTTGTACTGTCACCAAGCTTGAATAATTTCACATCGGCAGCCTTTGTAAAGGCAGTTGACAAAGATGCCGAGCCACCAAATAATGTAGTCAGATATGAGTTAATACAGGGGAATGGTGATGGAAAGTTTGCCATTAATGAAGAAACAGGTAACTGTTTACTTTTTATATTTGAATAGTAATAATGTAAAGATATTGTTGTTTGATCCAAAGATATCTAATGCTGTATTATTTTTCTGCAGGTGAACTGTATCTTCTAGAAACATTGAAAAGAACAAAAAAACAAAATGTACACAGACAAAGACGACAGTCAGATGGTCAAGACGAAAGCGAAGTGTTTGTTTTAACTATCAGAGCATATGATCTAGGCGTGCCTAGATTGTTCTCCACGACTATGGTGAAAATATATCCTCCAGAAAGCAAGACAAGAACAATGTCCTTTATAGTACCTGGAGTAAATCCTGATAAAAAGAAGTTGGAAGAAGTCTTGAGTACACTTTCTGGAGGGAAAGTGACCATTATCGAAATTAAACCCTACAAAGGATCAGATAATGGTGCCACAGATTTAAACGGTCAACAGTCTAGTCAAGAAAAGTAAGATAATGCATTTAAAAGTAAATATTTTTTGGATATAATTAACCTGTGGACAAATTAAATATATGACGGCCTCGATGGCGTAGTGGTGAGTGTAACCGACTGCCACGCCTGAGGTCGCGGGTTCGATTCCCGCACAAGTCAAACATTTGTGCGCATGAACATGGATGTTTGTCTTGGTCTGGGTGTTTCTATGTATAATATGTATGCATTTACAAAAAAAAAAGGTATATATGTATGTTTATCCATTGCCTAGTACCCATATTACAAGCTCTGCTTAGTTTGGGCTAGATGGTGTTGTGTGTATGTGGTAGAATATATTATATTATTATTATTTATTATTTTGCAGGAGTGAAGTTATTGCCGTTGTTCGCATGACTGAGAACACTGCCATTAATGTAGCAAAGCTACAGGAGCAACTCGCTAAAAATGTGACTGTGTATACAACTGGCACTAATTCTGGTGGAGTTATCAATATCAATACCGGCTCTGGTACTGGTTCAGGTGGTGGCAAATCAGACCATACATCCACAGCCGATGGCGGCGATTCTGTAAGTATTGAAACGGTTAAAGCAGGTTAAAGAAACATCTTATTACTTTTGTAAGGAACCTATTAATAATAACTTTTTATTTATTTCAGGGCTTGTACAGAGCAGAAAGCCGTTTATTATTTTGGTTACTAATATTACTAGCGATATTAGTAGCCTTAGTACTGTTACTACTTATCTGTTGTTGCATATGTGAAGGATGCCCTCTCTATATGCCTCCAAGGTAAATTTATATTTTTAATGCCTTTTATTTCCACATCACCTTTATTATTTACTCAATCGCTAACTCTTAACACTCTTAGACCACGATTCTTCAACTAGGTACACATCCTAATTTATATTTAAGTTATTTTCTACTAATATTTCCTTTTTTCTTATTAACAGAATGAAATGCACCAACTAATGCAAGTTCTCACACCATCTTAACACTTTTTTAGGTAAATATTTTGTTTTATTTTAATGCACTAATTTTCTTTTATATTTTAACATCAATCTCAAAAGTTGAAGTGTGGAAATCTTTGATACAGTTTTCACTTTTTGGGATTGAAAATTGCATGTAGCAGTAATGTTTGTATGATAGTCTTACCTATTTATACTGCATGTCACCTGAAGAGCAAAATGTTTGGAATGCCTTGTATCATTAACACACAGTCACGTTCTTATACTCTTAAGTGATGATAACAGAACAGCTAGGTACATAGATATCCATTAATAAATTCTAGGAAAAGAGTGATACGTGTCAACTCCACAGAGGACGACGTGCATTTAGTGGTGCGCGACAAGGGACTTGGGAGGGAAAACAAGTCGACGCAAAATATAGAAAATAAGTCAATACAAGCTAACGAGTGGAGGAGGCGCGAGGCGTGGAGTGCCGAGCAGGCAGACTTGAGGACGAAGCCGACTCAGTGGAAATTTAATAAACGAAACTATAGATCCAAAGAACCGTCAAAACCAGCTTCAACGCCAGGCGATATCCACCAAGAGTTCGTACACGCAGCCGCTGATAACGATTACCGATACAACGACAACCGTCAATCATTTCGAGCAAGGTAATACATAACATTTTAGAATAATTTGCTTTCGCCATTAATAAAATAATCGATTAATATTATAACGTATACATAATAAAAATGTTAATATAATAATACATTAGAATAATGTTACAGACACTCAACAATTCATATTTAGATATTAATAATAAACCAAAAACCATTTATTATTTCGAATGCCTGAAAGAAACGGTATATCTATACATGTGCTAAATCACAATTACCTATTATTTCAGAGATGGCCCAAATATAATCTACACAAAAGAAATGCAACTTCAGGAAGCATTCTCCAACAAACATAAGGAATACATCGAAGATTTAGAAAATGGATACGATAGAATTGCTACGCTACATTACCAGCGGAGAGAGCACGACAACGATTCAATACGCAGACACGAAATAGATCGCGGCTCCGAAGTCGGAGTTTTCCTCAAGTCTGATGTTGAAAAAAATGTACATGACAAGACTGATAGTAAAACTAAACGTGAATTTCAAGAAAAAGCACGCGCCCCATCTTCTCTAGGCAGGGATCAATATTTTATTAAGGAAGGCAATACAGAAATTTTAAGATTAGTTACTAGAGGCAAAAACGAAGAAGAACGTTATGTTAATCTTCCTGTTCATCAACAACGACCAGTAACATTAATACCACACACCACACAGTATGTTGTTGTTGATAGCGGAAAAGATTTATTAATGGAAAGATTTATCAGAGAACAAGGAGAAGAGGCAAAAAATATTAGAGAGAGAATGGGAAAGGTGACAGATTTAGACAATGTTTCAACTGGTAAAGATGGCAAAAGTATAGGACAACGATCACAAGTAGGAAGTGAAGTGCAAAACCAATATCATGACTACACAAATCTTCATCCGGAGGTACCAGGCTCAGTCCCCCTTAAAACAGACTATCTTCAATCAGCGTTATTAGAAATGCAAAACAAATCAACTATACATCAAGAATTACTAGAGTCTTCTTTAAGAAAGCAAAATGAATTGTTACACCAAATTCTCATTGAACGTGAGCGAATGCTACAAAATCAAGAAACAGCTTCTCAAGTAGAAAGTAAATTAGAAACACAAAGCTTACCTGGTCATTCTGTGATGGCAACTCAAACTGAATGCCATATAGGCACGCAAACTGAACCGCAATTACTTAAACCTACTAGAAGAAAAGCTAGAAGTGACAACGACTCCTACAGTGAAGATGAATCAGAAATTGTACTGGAAGATGAAACAAAGAAAATAGCTTGGCTGAAAAAGAAAAAACCTAAAAAGAAATTAAAACACAAAGATCCAAGACGAAGTATTAGGGTATACGATTTGAGGAGAAAGATAAAAACACCAATTATTGAGGAAAGTGAAGTTTCACCATCTTTAGAAAGCGAGAAACATGTAAAAGTAAGTAAAAGTAATGAGAGAGAAGAATATATCAGAAATTATGGTGATTTAACTAAAAGTACAGTTACTACATCAAAGAATGAAACAGTTACATCTACACAAATAAAAGTAACTGATAGTGATAGAAAGCCGTCGAGACTCAGAAGAGAAGTTCTAATGGAAATTTCGGATTCTTTAGATGAGAAACTGGATTCAGATTTGAGTGACAGGAGGCTACGCTTACAAAAACAATCTTCTGTAACCACTGACGATGCCCTACCCATAAGCCCACTAGCTATAGAACATGAAAGTTTTGACAGTAAAAGCAGGAGCAGTTCTGCATCAAAAGATAACAGAAATTTAGTGTTTTCGAGACAAGGTTCTTCAACAGAAGCCAGAGAAATAGCAGCCGAGCAAACATCAATAAAAATAAAAACACCTGACATAGAGGTAAAATCAACAAAAGCAGATAGTTCACGCAATATAGAATCTAGCAGTAAAAAAGCCAATGAAGCTAGCGAGTCAACTAAGTCATCAGAAACTGCCAAACCAGCAGGCAAAAGTTTACCACGCTATATGCAATGGTATGGCAATAAGAAAGCTTCTAGTAGTAAGGCGGCTCCAGCTGAAAAAGTTGTCCCAAGTAAACCGAAACGATTATCAAAATCAAAAAACGATGACGATAAGGATAAAGCGGGCCGGTACGGAAAAATTATCAGCAAAGACAGTCACGGTGAATCTGAGGTAAAAAAAAACTTCAAATCAACAAAAGAAAGTGAGTTCATTCATCCACGGATATTAAAAGAAGGAAAAGTTACGCCGGTACCAGAAGGTCCTTTACCAGATGTTCATCCGCTACTTCAGCACTCTGAACACAGGTATGAACATAATTATGAAAATCAAAATCCTCTATGTTACATTCAACCGACACATATCCCTAAATATCTTGGTCAGCAACCAAATATACCTTTGCCGCGAAAATCACCGACTGAGCAACAACCTATCTATGTAAATCAGGACGACGTCAGAAAAGATACGAAGCAAGATATATCTGAAAGTGCACTGACTCACAGTATATCAATTTCTACCAGCTACGAGGAAGAGCGAAAGAATCCTGAAGTACATGTTTCTAAAATAAATATAGGCGGTGATAACGTACCAGACATAGCTCATAGAACCGGAACATCTAAAATAGATGATAATGACTCTGGTATAGCTATGAATACGTTGGTACAGCAGAACATGAAGAGATTACCCATAACAGAGAAGAAGAGTGTGTTTACAATCGCATACGACGACGTACAGACGAAACAACTGCGGCCAGACAGTAGCTCAACTTCTTACTAGTTCTCTTTGTATTTGTATCCGTCGATTGAGTGCCTTATAACATTGTGTAGGTATTAGAATAGCTATGAAATTAAAGACTCACTTTCTGTATTCCGTCCAATCTTAAAATATTTTAAATTATTGATATAACAAAGAAATATTTTTACGCAGATGATTTTGGATTACCTTTTAGCTAACATCAGATACTTAGATTATGTTAGATTAAGCTAGTTTCGTTAAACGTATAAGATTTTAGCTAAAACGCATCCTATGTCTGCAGTTATTGTGTATAATAAATTGTAAGTGAACTTGATACAACTGCCTTTGTTTAATGACTGGTTTATCATAATTTTAGAATATTTTCCTATAATAATGTAAATACATCACATGTTGAAAATACGATATTATAATATTTAAATTAATGGTAGCTTTAATAATGTGTCTTTGTAAATATTATTTCTGTAATACCTTACAATGCATTCTGATACAGAGTGCAATTCTATATTTGTTATAAAATATAAAGTTATATATTACATATTAAACCACGAGTATTATTTAAAATTAATTTTGTTTTCTTTCGTTATGTATACACACTCAGATGAACAAATACATACATAGCTCTATCCCTGAAGTAGTACGCAGCGTATTACAGCCACATTTCGCCAACTTTGATTGTAAGTCCACGTAATAGGAGACGGACCGTATTTTGTAGAATTTCTTGATGGAAAACCCTAATTCCACTCCGCCCGACCTAGGAATCGAACATGAGATCTCATTTAATGCCGCTACGCCACCGAGGCACTCATTTAAATATACTTCAATCAATCCCATTCGTCAGCGTATTAGCAACCCACTGTTGAACTTACACACAATAATTAAAGTACCTATGTATAGAGAGAGTAAACTGAATAAAATAACACGAATACAGAAATCAAAACTTTAATTAAAAACAATCAACAATGTAACTGGCATGCAGTAATTTTGCCAAAAAAACAATTCGTTTAAATAAATATAATATAAAAAAATATAATGTAAAACACTGATTCTATAGTATGTCACAAGTTTAATAGCTGTATATTTGCATTCCATTCAAAACATTAACGATTTTATTATAAATGCAGATTATTATAACATTTTAATTACCACACTTGCCAAACCACTGATTGGCAATTATAGAGAGATATACAGATTTCAATTTAAAAAGAGTAAACATTGAATGCAATATACCCACGCAGCTTGGACGTGAAATTTTATAGTATTTTTAATATTATCGAGAGATAACACTAGCATGGCAATTCTGCAAAAAAATGAGAAGAAACATGCATACACACTTCTGAAGGTTCACGGATTATTGTTTCTTGCTTTTTACGCATCAAATCCATCTAACATAGCTACACCATTCTTCTGCTAACTAGCGACTGCTCTTCAAAACCTTAACTATCAAGCATCTCATGTAGTGCCTGTACTTGATTAGATAATTTAATTATTCGTTGTAATATTACTTCAAGCTTATCATACGACATTAAAATGGTACGTTGAGTAGGCAGCGTCGAAGGAAGCAAAGCCACAACTTTATCTGCCATTGGTCCAATTACCTCTACGCGACCAGAAGATTCAAGACTGACGACATCACGGACTGGTGTTGGTAAATGCTGCAACCAAGTATTCAAAACAGCTTCCATAGATACCCGCTGATCGGCCATCTTCCTTAATCTCTGAAGGTATAAAGAGGGTTCCTCGGCGCCTATTTCTTCTTTATTGAGCCGTTGAATTGACATGCGTTTTATGAACTCATACTTGATATGGTCATATTTGCTTTCGGGGGGAGGATTCAGTATGATATCCTCCACCATCGAGATATATTCAAGAGGAATGTGAGCCACAGTATAATTATACTTGTCTGAATCTGATAATATCCCGTTTAAAGTGAAAACTGATTCCACCTGGGCAAACCATATCGGTAATATTTCGCTTGAAAAAGGTGTAAATAATAAATCCATTATGAGTTCAATACGTATGAGTTCTACACTATTAAAATTAAAACTACAAATATCCAAAGCCTGTCACTGACTATACTGCGTTTTCGATAAAATATAAGTAGGTAAAACAAAATAATAATTGTGTGGACGTTATCGAAATCAAGATGATAGATTTTCTGTAAACATTGTCTTGATAATAAAATTAGGCATTTGCTTTAAATTTAACAGCGAAACAATAAGGAAATATTAAGTTAATATAATACTGCAGTAATAATGCGATTCTCTTATTTTTACAAAATACAGATCATTTAAAAAGCAATTGATCAGTACAGTTTACATGAATTGACACTAGATGTCTCTTTAAGCAAGAATTTGTTGAAGTTTTTTACTAAACAACGCTACAACAGTAACGTTACACATTTTACGGTTTTAGTAACGGGTTTGTATTGGGTAATGCACAGTACTGCGCTAATAATATAACATACAACCAACCACTCGTTATTTGTTCCAGATAAAAACGGTTGCTTCAACGTAATATTTTATGTAACAACTGTTGCGGATATTTTAAACGGGCAGATATTATTTCTATATTACTAGGGTAACATAAAAACAAGAAGGTTAGATGAACTGCTTGACGTTTACATTCTTGTACTGGTAGCGCCAAAAGCATTGTATGGTGGGTCGGTGGACAAGCTGCAAACCATTACCTGCGATATGTACATTGAAAGTATGCAATTAAAATACTAGATGTCTCTCTAAGTAGTATCGGTCAGTGCGTGGGTTTTTATAATTTTATTTGTTATGTTGTAGCTATCATGCGTCTTTAATTTTAATACAGCGGGTCTACTATTAATATGTAGTCAATGTTACGTTATATTAATTCATTAGACACTTGAGGTATACAACGAAACCGATAGATTGTTGAAAGTGTTTTACATCGATGATAGATGGCGTTGTATGCTACACAAGATAAAGCAATAACTGAGTGATGGTGATCATCAGTATCAAGGTGAGCGGACTTTTGCAAAGGAATTAAAATAAGGACAGTATAAATGAAAGAGATAATCTGTTTACAAATCTTTAATCAAAAAATAAAATTTATGTAAGTAGATACAAACAAGATTATAAAATTATGTTAAATTTTATTAAAATTATAACTTTAGTCATATTACAATGAAAACACAATAAATGAATCATATACCTACATTTTTGAAATTTTCTTTATAATCTAAACATTACTTAACTACGTAAACTTAAATATTGTTTCAGCGTTCCCGTTCAATCATTCGCATGAGCTGTTCCTTCATTCAGCTCATTTGCACAGACGACTCGAGTGGAAAATTATTTCTTTTCATATTCCCATTTTTCACGTCTTACTTAAAGTTTTCACGTCAATGGGGAGTTTACGATTGGTCTGTTTATTTTTCTTTTTTCCCTCGTTGATTGACTAATTTTTATTCCAAGATTTTCGTTTAGTTTACTTAACTTCAACGCCGACGTTTCTTCCTTTTTCCTTCAACGGTATTCTTTGGACGGAGGTAATAATAAAGTCTTTAAATGGATATATTTTTATATTTATTAGCTTACCGTACCGTTTGCTGGGTGGGACCCACGACTTGGTGAGTAAGGTACTAATTATAAAGCTGAAGAGTTTGTTTATTTGGTTGAACGCGCTAATCTCAGGAACTGCTGGTTCGAATTGAAAAATTCTTTCAGTGTTGGATATGTAGCCCATTTATTGAGAAAGGCTATATAGGCTGTATAATATCGCGCTACGACCTATAGGAGCAGAGCATTAATGAAAAATTTTGCAAAAACGGGGAAAATTGTCTTATGTGAAGCAGACGAAGTTGCGCGGGTCAGCTAGTCTCTAATATGTGTTGTATTTTCAGGGGGCTACGGTTTTAAAAGAGAAAATATGAAAAGCCATAAGGTATTATGGTGATGGAATGGAAGGCTGTACGACAAGAAGAATCTTTAAGAATCAGGCGACTAATTTTGTCTTAATACACATTTTCACTTTACGGAAAAGAGTGATCATACCTAATAACAACCTACTTAATTTTCAAATATTTTACAGCATTGTGTAGCTTGAATGTAGGGTAACTTATGCAAAGAACTGATAATGCTGATACAAGATACCCTGGTTAACATGAAACTAACTGAGAACGCGTCACTGCCTTTGTCTAATTAATCCTACATATTGATGACAAAACACAAGTCAAGTTACTATGCAAGATTTAGATAACATTACATCGCGCGGTATGCACCAACTTATTTAATTTAGTAATAATAAAACAGAACCGCAACTTTTATTAAGAAAGTACCAGGGCGACAGAAACAGACATGAGGTATGGAAATTACGTTTCCCCGCGGCAACTTGCTTTCACGGTCCACTGGGCTGATCATAATAAAAACTCGCGCCGTCGCCTTCGCACAGAAGTTTGACCATAAATTCGGTGGTCGGTGCAGTAATCGCCTACCGCTCGCCGACGGCGAAATTCTCGCCCAACCGTACGTCTGCTAAAAATTCAAGCTTCATTTCAACTTCCATCGTTGTTTCTGACAAAGAGAGTTCACGAAATATTTAAGAAAAGTAACAGTGTATGTCGAATGTAGCTGCACGGTTGGATTTTTCATACAGGCGCGCAGATCCCCTACTTTTAATATAATAATAAATATCACCAGAATACACTACTTTGTGCAAAGTTTTTTCTCTTTGTTTTCCCCGAGGGTGCGGCAAGACCATTAAAAAGGTTAGGGCGAGCGATATTTTATGCGATTTTAAGTGTGTAACGGTTCTAATGTCCGTTTTATTGCAATGTGAGTTATGAAGGCATATCCCTATTATCATACAAACTTCTAAAAACTCTTCTCACTAATTTCTCCTTATAATAATATCAGCTCTGTATTAAGCTATCCCAATGCTGGGCACGATCCTCTTCTCAGTTAGGAGAAGCGTTAGGCCATAATCCAGAACGCTGGCTCAGGGCGGGTTGGCAGACTTCTCCTTACCTGAAAGATACTGATAACTGATTGATATAATGTTGTCTTCTGTTTACGCGAATGTTATTTATTAAAATTAAACTACTATATACGGATTTTATCGCGTTGTTTATTTGACACTTTATTACAAAATTTTGAAATCAGTAAAGTTTAGTAGTAATAGTACTGTAACAGTTTTCAAAATTTTGTAATAAAGTGTCAAATAAACAACGCGATAAAATCCGTATATAGTAGTTTAATTTCAACTGATTGATATGTTCTGTTTATGACCTTTAAAAAAACTAAGCATAAACTAATATATAATTAATGTCCGTTTTTAAAAAAGGATTTATTTTGATAAAATTAATATTATGTAAGACACGATAGATTAGACAAAAACCATAAACCCAAAACTTAATATAGAAATTGGGAGCACTAACATATGTGAATTTAGTTCTAATTATTTGCAATTTTCACCAATAAGGCAAACCGATTGCCTTTTTATACCTATAGGTTAAAAAACTACCTAATAGAACCGACGGGCGTTCAGAAAAAAATGAAAAAAGTATATATTAAAAAAGTGCAATAGCTAGTCATACTTTTGACTGCCTATCTATTAGCATAATTAGTCTTTAATAATAAAACAACAAAAACCCGATGGAATTCATTAATTTATGGTCGTAGTGTACAAGAAAGTTAAATATGGTAATTTAAAAAAAATCATACATACTGATGGCCGTTCAGAAAAAAATATGAAATTATTGTTTTTTATATTTTTTTTGCACGGCCTTCAATTCTAAAATAGGACATTTCAAGGTTATCCATAAATTACCGGGCAACCTGTATATAAAAATCTCGTGTCGCGTTGTTTGTGGTCTTACTCCTCCGAAACGGCTTGACCGATTTTTATGAAATTTTTGATGTATATTTGGTAGGTATGAGAATAGGTCGTAAAGTATATATCACGCTAGGTTATTAGGGTGTCAACCTAACCTAGATTTACTAAGCGAAGCCGCAGACAAAAACTAGTATTATTATAATAATCAACCCTTAATCTTTCTGTTTTTTGTGAACTACCTATAAATAAATAATATTTTGCAGTGATTTCTAAATTGCTATGTCTGTAAAAGGCCGCTAAATTTTTTGCAACTATTATAAAATATTTAAGACCTAATGTACGTACACTTAGTTTTCAAGTAAATGATTTGCATTATTATATTACCGAGCCAAATATGTTGTCTTTACGTTTTGTATCTCCATGACAAAGGCATAATCTGTCAGATTAGTTGAAAAGCACAAGTGGTCTCGATTCAGCGATATCTCTCATTAGAAACAGCTCGGACGGCGAGAGGGTTAACTTTGAAGTATCATTGCCATTTATTAATGGTCAAGTTCAACCCGCCGCCGACTCCCCAAATTAGAACCGATTGCTGTAACTGAATTATTAAATTGATGCCATTTGTTCTGAGATATTTTAATAACGTAAATTGTTTTAGGTTGGCAACAATATTAATTATTGGTTGGGGGTAATTTTTGTTACTGTTGTTTTCAATTCTGATAGCCGCTAATTTTTATTAGAACAAATATTGTGAGCAGTGTGGAAAATAATAGAATTATTCTTAGTATTGCTGGGTGTGTATAAGGACTGGTTAATGACATGTTATGTCAGACTTTATATTTGTTTTATAACATTAATACAGTGTACACGTATGTTGTAAGTATTATATTATATATCCTACGTATTAATTAGAGATCCTTTCGATGTCATAGTTACTAGGGCGTGTGTTTTCTACAGGCATTGCCTTAAGGCTTAGGCCATTGGCCAGGCCGCGAAATTGGTCTATTTCAGGTGAATAATTTAATCGGCGTTAGAATATTTAGTTATTCATATACATATTTGGATCAATATTCGTACCATCCCCATTGTTTCTAGGAGATTGTTATGAACTTTGCTGTTCACCGCGCACTTGCATACGTTGCAGTGTAAGAAAATATGAGCCGGTGTTTACTTTGTTTTGTTTTGAACTGACGGTAATATCAATGAACCCAATGTCTTTTATGTAGCGTAGGTTGATTTGTGGAATGTAACATATACAAGGTTATTCTTAGTAAAGTGAATACCTCTCAGGAGGTGATTGTACTTGTTATTATGGACAACTTTTGTACTGACACATTGACGAAATCGCGTAAAAAAAACAGCTGTGTTTTGCCGAGGTCAAAGTCCAATTTTGTATGGAACAGCTGATAATTTTTCGCGATTTCGGAAATGTCCCAGAAGATATTATTATTTGAGTTCTAATCAGCAGTGAGACAACCTTAACGGATGATTGCTTGTAAATGATTGCAAATGGATTGATTGCTCTTTTTTTCTTTAAAAACGAATAGTTTAAGTAATCTATTCATTTTTATTAATGTGATAGCTTACGTGCACGGTGTATTGCCTAATTTTACATAGCATAAAACATAAAAATCACCCATTAATTAAAATTTTCTTTATTAATTTTCCAATGAATCGCAAACTCATAACATTGACACTTATTGCTTTTCTCCGAATTTATCCAAGAAACCAATTAATCACGTGCCTCTGTCCAATAAATCCCCTTACGGACTTTAATTATTTTCTTATGATTTTAATTTTTGGCGTTCCTACCCTCCGAATCACGGATTTCGAACAACTGTCTCCACTCAGGTTTTTTCAACTCCGAGTTTTACTTTTATTAATAAAGGACGAAGACAATTAATACTACTTAAACTTTGTTTAAGCATTCCCGAACTTAATTAGAAAATCTTTTCCTTGTAACAAAATAAATATGTTTAAAAAGCAGCTGTTTTAAATATATTAGTGTTAAATGCCGCTGTTGCAGGTGTTGGATGCTTATGACTTAAGTATAGAACTATAGGTACGAAGATTTTTATGTAATGAGCACAATACAGTAAGTATTACATTATTATATTCTAAACAAAGTTGTTTTAGAATTATCCTCTACCAGCATAATATATTTATTATCAGTGTTGTATAATTCTTTGATTGTATTGTGGTTGTGCGATTACACCACCCGGTAGTCGGTAAACATTTAGTTTTGTGTTTCATGTTTATCAATTAAGTTCTCATAAGGGTGATTAGTAATTCTTAATGAGAAACGACGTTATCTGAATCCTACAATCACATTATTCCAAAACTGAAGTCTAAGCTGTTATTGTTACTGGCAATCCGATTTACTGAATCGATTTTAATGCAATTTGATACAGGAGTAGTTTGAGAAAGAATACATTTCTAAGAATTCTCCGGTTGAGCATAGCATCATTGGGATATCTGAAAAAAAAAGTGGCACATCGGCATTTCCTTTAGGTGATATTATAGTCGTGAGATAAGTATGTATGAAAACTCAGACACATTGTCTTGATGCAGTTAAAGATAATTATCGTGATGGAATTTTAATAAAACATAGGTATTGTCAGTTTATTTACTTCTTTATTCATTTATAAAAAATAGATGAACATTAAAAGAAGAATAAATCACCCATTTTTTAGCAATTCGTATTTAACAATCGAGGGCTTTGACCTGAAAACCGCGCAATTAAGTGCCATTTGTCCACAACAAAAGAGCTGTCCTCTCCCCCCTTTTCTTCCGAAATTAGTGATGACTTCAATAAAAATAATTCTTGTCTTTTAGGCAAATTGCATCGCGAAAAGTCCAAAAGCCTTTAATTAAGGGTGGCCCCTCGCCACCCCGTAAACAGCGTCGCGGCCGTCACCTTTTATTTTTGTTAATTCTTGGGCTCTTTCTTCGCCGCATAAGTTACTTCACCCCTTGCCGTCCCGTGATTCTTTACGCCTTTTTGTCACCGTTTGAATTCTTTTGAAGAAACCCTTTCTTCCCATCTGCCACGCTCGTCAATATTAACTTCGCTACGACGAGTTAAACTTTTTAATATCCGTTAAATTTTGTTACACTCAGCGCAATACCTTTTAAGCTGATTTAAAAAAAGAATCTAATTTGAAATTCGTGTCTTTTTTGTTTTGTTTATGTGTAGTCTGATATGTTTTGTATAGCTTTATATATGTATAAAACATAAAATCAACAAAAGGACATCCCAAACCGCAAAAGGCAACATTTCTTAAGATTCATTAAATTATTCACGAGGGAAGAAGTAAAAAATGTAAATGAGATCGAAGGAAATGTTTAAAAAAACTTGTTGGGAAACACAAGAGATCGCTGTGCGGTTGTAGGGACACGGAATTTTTAATCCATTTCCCGTAGTCGATTAATATTCAGAACGAGGCCGGTCTGGTTCATCTCCTGCACCATTATTGCTTGGACGCCGTCTCCACAACGTCTTCGGTATACTTTCGCTTTGATTTCGTACAAGCTAATTACTTTCCTTTTGTCACTGATTGCATTCTTGAGTGCTCGGTGTTTGTCGCGTTCGATTTTTTTTTTATATTACGTTTTTGATTCCGTAATCTGAAAAATGTAATAGAAGCCAATTAAAATGACACACTATTTTCTTTCTTTTAATAAAAGCTGCTCCTGTTTGAAGGGCAGCTCTGTGTAGGAAATATTTGAAATAAATTAAAGCAGTATATGCAAAGTCCACTCTGTCTAGAAACAACTATTGAATCCCTTATTAGATGCGGGCGACATCTAAACCGTATTACTTGACACAAGGTAACGTCCACTTAACAGCGAGATATGTGAAGTCAATATTATGATTTTATGATCCACCTTTAAAAATGTACCTAGTTATATAAACAATACTACACTCAAAATAACTATGTAGGAGGTACACATGCATGCACCTAACGTTGATGTATTTAATAAATACATCGTACCTAATAGTTGGATCAATACTTACATTTCGAAAAGGCTAACGTATCCGCAAAATTTTCAATGAACAATCCGAGAATAGAACGTGGTTTTATGCGAAATCAGTCCACAGAGTCAGTCAGTCCAAAAAAAGCACACACATATTACGTATAAGTACATACTTATTATGTAATTTATATAATGCACGTCGGCATTCTGCAAGGACTATCTATCCGAGTAATACTTATAGTATAATTTATTCGTACCTATAATCATTTTTGTTCATTCACGGCCGATTTTTCAATTGTCAGATGACAATCTGGGTAATATGTTTGACGTTATGACAGCGTTTGTATAGAAAATATGTCAAACCGTCATTTTTATTGACATAAAAGTATCTGACGATTGAAAAATCGATCTTTAGTTAATTAACTAAATAAGTAAGTTATGAGACAAAATGATAATTATTGATTCGTTTTATTGGTTATTGTTAACTATTTGTTTAAACCACTTTGTTATTAAGCTAACTAAGTAATTAGACATTTACAGTATTTATGTAGCTATTAAAAGCATATAAATGAAATTGTATATTAACACAAAAGCATTCACAATATTGTCTCTACCCATAACCATTTAATCAAAACATTCAGAGATTCACCAACTGACAATTACGCAAACACGTAATTCCTGCTTTACATGCTGAGATGAAGCAATATTGCCTTAATATATTCAATATCCGGGAAGATGATAATTTACCGTCTCGGGTAGAATCCATTATGGATGTTTACTTGACCTGCGCTTAGTGCTTACTAAGACAACAGGGGTGACCGCTCCGCACTTATGCGATCCTGGTACAGGAACAGTTGAACTTGGAAAGCCTCTTGAAATCCTTTTAGATATAGAAGAAAATGTATTTATCTGCATGTGTCTATTTCCGACACCGTGCCATACAAAAATGATATTATATTATTACTATACATAATTAATGATAATTGCTTTATAATTATTTCTGAAATGGTCTAAAATAATCATTCGTTTATGCAGAAGATACTTATAGAAATTAAATAGATAACAAAAATATTCTATATTTTAAGTATTTAATTTTTCTGTAGTTTTAACTGCTTTTCAGTGACGATGGTCGAATGAAGACTAATATGTATTCCTTTTAATCTTAAAATGTGTAAAATTATTTTAACCCGTACACTATTTTTATCTATAAGTTTTACTATTTACGCAGAATGAGCTTAAAGTATCATGAATTCTTACTACTATAACAATAATTTCTGATCCTCAAACGAAAGAATGTTCTGTTGCATTTCAAGGATTTGGGAATAATACACACAAACGTACTAATAAGCAAACGGTATGGGATTGACTACTTTATTTCACTTCACTATAATCACAATCTCCTACAAGTCAGCTCATCTGGTAAAACTATTCTTGACGTGGTTTTACCAGAACTGCGATTCACTTTAAAGGACCATGAGGTTTTCTTGGTTACAATTCTTGAAATATTGAAAACATAGATAAATTAAAAAGAGTTAGTTTTTACCTGTTATCACAAACGTTTTAATTCATTCAAATAAAAATATATACTCAAAAGATTTTTTTTTATATAAAAATAAAAGTATTAGATTAGCAAAACATTCGATATAGATTTTTTTTGGATACTATCATTAAATACAATTCTTTAAAATTAACTTATGCCTAAAATATTATAAAACAGAAATAAAAAGAAAAATAAAACTAAAACCCTCTAATAGGCATCATAGAATTCCTCCACAACACAATCGACTGGTAGGTAGTGTGCCCAGAAGACCGACAGCATTGCCAAGTTGAAAATAAAAGTAAATATTATATTCAAAAATCTTTAGCAATAAACCAAAACCGACGCAACCAGGACCAAAATAGAATTCGTTGAGTAAACAATAAGAAGAAAAACAGAAAGGTGAATATCGGAAAACCGCGGTTTGTGTTTGAAATTCAAATGATGCACGTTGACTTTAGCGTCACGCGCGAGTCGAACCAACGACACGTACCCCACTGAGATAATACAATCTTAGACATTTTTTGTACTAAATCGTACTTATGGTGACCATATCGCAGAGTAATCAACAATTTTAAAACAATAAGTTGTACATTTCTCTCTGGATTACATAGAATAAAATATTCTATGTAATCCAGAGAGAAATGTACAACTTCAATTATATGAAAAGACATGAAGATAATAATTATGCAAATCAGTTTTAATTGAGATATTCAGCATTAATGTCGCTGATTACTAAATATTAAAGTAAAAAATATTTTAATAGGTATTTTTAGAAATACATACTTTGACGCATTTGCATGGTATGAGGCTGTGGCCAGATATACAAAATATGTTTATACAACAGATAGGACTAATATTAAAGATACACATATGAAAACTCTGACATTTTATAGGTATGTATATAAGATATTTTAAAAAATACCTCTTGAAAATTCTATTATAATAAATAAGTATAGCTATGTTTTTTCTATGAGCGCATGTAATACGATGATGCAAAAATATGTTTATGGCCTTACACGGAACACTTCGAGAGGAAAATCCGGGATAATCTATAAATATCGCCCTCGACACTTCACCCGCGTACCAAATTCTAAAGTGACAATATTCCTTATTGTATCCGCGATGTGAAAAATGTATGCACACCCCGCGCGGGGCCGTACCAGTAATATACGATGCGCGTGGGGACTTATTAAAATTATAAACAAATAAAATTATTCAGTGTGCACCCCTTACCGACTTATTCGTAGCTTGAATTCCTCATGCGTATGTGTTTATTGCATATGGCATACTGATTGTTTCAATATTTATGAAGGAAGTAGTTGTTGGCCGCATCTCCGTTTGCGTCGTGAACAGTTTATCAATGTAGCCAATTTTGTGATAAATTAATAAGTAAGGCAGTTGACTTTTAAAAAGCATTACCACATATAAGCACCAGTTACCTACATGGTCTTTCTGTTATAAATGTTGGTCATATTTTAATTTTCTACTAAATAAATTTTTGACATTAATCTATTTAAATTGGTCAGTGTAAGAATATATTCTACCAAATGATATTTTTAATAACCTGTTCTCTGTATGGCAAGGGTTACGGTATAGTTTTGCACGTTGTCCCAGTGCAGATTGGCAGACTTTTTTTTTTAATTTTCTAAAACATAATGAAGAACTTTTAGGCATGCAGGTTTTATTCACGATCTTCGCTGTTGATGGAGCGATCATTATATATTTCATACACACGTTATTTTAAAAAGTTAGAAGTACCGTGGGATCAATCTGAATACGTTTAGATGACAGTCCAACTATCTGCCACTAAGCTATCGTTGTATATTATAGAATAGTTATAGGCATGTATATTAAGGACATCTCTCGTATTACTCTCTCAGCGTATTACAACTCTAAAATCATCAATCATTCTTAAAAGAAACCTGACAAACTTACCCATCATAAATCTTATTTAAATTATCTTTGACAGCAAAGCAAAACAAAAAAATACAATTTCCTTTCGTCGCATCTCATGTCGAAGTTTTTCTTCTATCGGCATATCGGTAACCCCGTTCCCTTTATTTTATATTAAAGCGATAAACATGTCGATTGGTAGAGTCACGCGTGGCCGCTCTCCCTCGCGTCTGCATCGCTACATCGTCTTTATATCGCTCGAATATGCAAGTCATGAGAAAACGCTTATCACAGGCTTAGATATCGCTTCGGATAGACGGGGATGAATTATGGTGTAACATATTGCCGTGTGATCTGTGACTATCAGTTTTTGGTTCGGTCTCCGTGTGCTTAGACTATGCTTGCTTAAAGATACGGCTGTGAAGAGCTGGCCTTAATGACGTAGAATTTTATCAAACGTCAGTCCATCGAAAACCGTCATTGGTAAAAGTATAAGACGTAAGTCCCGTCATCAATTACTCATCTCCGATTTGATATCAATAGCCTGATTAACAATACTTTTTAAGATAAGCAAGATATGCATAGATATGCAAGCAACAACTTTACATTTTCACATATTTTATACGTCCTAGTTACTGCTCTAGAACATAATTTTTGGGATTAAATATAATGATCATCAAAAATACTAATTGGTCAGCAAATATTGCACAGCATAACGAGCATCCTATACGCCTCAAATCACTGCATTCCGTCTCGGAAGTGTTAGGTTCCTTTTTTTAAACCCACCGAAAAATAGGAGCCCCGCAAAGCGGGGCTCCGTCGACTTAGTTTGATCTTTTTAAAGTTTGCTGGCCATGAGTTGCTGATCAATTGCTGTCAATTGCTGTCTGATCAGCTGTTTCTGCTCACAGATTATATTTTTCTGCTCACAAAAATACCAATACTATGCTAACCATTTAAATAACACCCATAATTATTTCCTATCACGTTTACTGTCATTTAAAATAAATTTTCATAGGTACCTATTGATTTGCTTTATCTGTATGTATGTATTTTCATCTGTAGTTGTAAAATATTAGTATTATATAGTTAAATTAAATCTAAGAGTAACTTAATAATAATGTCCTCCAGACCGAATTTCGGCACCGGTGGCCAGTCTTAACGGAGACTTTTTTTTTTATTTTGCCTGTCAAAATGACCACACTCCACCTGATGGTAAGCAGTCGTGTGGTCTAAGAGCAGTGGCCTCCACACCGCCCCCACAGTAGCCGAGGCGATGTTGAGGTCTCTACTTTGACGGCCTGAGAAGATGCTTTTTCACGCCCCGCTTAAAGGACCCAGTATTGAAGGAAGAAGGAGACTAGCCATCTGCACAGGAGATATTATAGTGCACAAGTGTGTGCGCAAACACAAGTGCACTCTCTGTTCCCTAATTCTCATAATCCGATGGGACGGTAATCCGACACGACCGGAGAAAGATCGGGCGCAGAACCAACGGCTTTACGTGCTTTCCGAGGCACGTGGGTGTCTAACACCGCCAACTTCCTAACTCCGGGCTGCTATTGAGATTTCTTAACAGAAAAACCCAATAACTTTTTGTTGGCCCGACCCGGGATTCGAACCCGAAACCTCAAGCACAGCAGTCGCATTCATTCATTCATTATTATAAATGCGAATGTCAGTTTATTTGTTATAGTTTCAAGCCTTAACCATTTGACCGATCATTAAGAAATTTAACATAAACGTCGTCAGAGGTACAGAAAAGATCATAGGGTTACCTTTGATCCAGAAAAAAGTTCTGTATCTGAGGGAGAGAAAACAGATATAACCTACATGTAGGCGACACTACAGTAATAGATATACTAATATTATAAATATGTATGTGAGTTTGTTTGTTACGCTTTCACGCCTTAACTACTCGACCGATTAATTATTTATCTTTACGAAATATCGCATACACGTTGTCATGGAAATAGAAATGGACATAGGGTACCTTTTATCCAGAAAAAGTGCTGTTCCCTAACGATACATTTTTTTAACACGTTCTACATTAACGCGACGAGCAAAGCCGTGAACAAACTCTAGCAAGTTATAATTTAATGATAAGCAAGCAATGTGAAATTCCTTCAACTGATAAATATACCTTTAGAAACTCTTTGAGTACTTACTGTGCAGATTTTCACCATCATAAATTATGTATCGATTGACCACTCTTCTTATCCCCTAGGGTTGCCCGTATCCCATTGCAGATGGACACTTCAACAATGGCGTTAAAAATGAACTGTGCCAATAACTGTCAGCCCTGATGAATCGCTTCGTTGCACTGAAATGTAATCGTTGAGTGAGTTGTTCGCAGGATTTCATGTTCTATCAATCAGTTATAAACATGTACACATTGACTATTGACCATAATGTCATGATGTAACTCTGAGGTCGAGTTTAGTTAGACTAGTAGCTTTATTAATCCAAGAACTCACTTGGCTATAATATAAAGCGCAAACTGTCATTTGTTGAAATGCCAGACATAATTAAAAACGTGTCGGATCTGGCCGCCGGTGTGCTGTTGCGACTCAATAGTGACCTATTGATTCACAGATCTAATCTGCAACCAATTTGTAACACAGTAACGCCCAGTTTTTGAAAGGCTAATCAATGACATGTCGGCCCCGATGGCGTAGTGGTTAGTGTAACCGACTGCCACGCCTGAGGTCGCGGGTTCGATTCCCGCACAGGTCAGACATTTGTGTGCATGAACATGAATGATTGTCTTGGGCTGGGTGTTTCTATGTATAATATGTATGTATTTACAAAAAAAAAGTATATATATGTATGTTTATCCATTGTCTAGTACCCATAGTACAAGCTCTGCTTAGTTTGGGCTAGATGGTGTTGTGTGTATGTGATAGAATATTATAAAAAAAAAAAAAAAAAAAAAATGACCTAAAAATCAAACTCACGTACTGTAGTGATCTGTTTGGGTCATTTGATTGACTGTTTTAATATGCTAATGCAATCAGCTAATTATAGCAGATGACATACGCGTAGCTAATTTTTGAGTTGTGCTGCAATTAAAAAACCTGGCATTTATATGCATTTAAAACAAATTTCAAATAAAGAGTAATTTTGGTTATCATATATTATACATCAAATAAAATTATAAGATACTAACAATTACTACCCCCAAAATACAGGCACTCGCCTAGTTTGGGGGACCAGTATCAGTATGTTTAAATAAAATACAACAACAATATTCTAGCAAATCAAAATTGTAATGACATAATAATAACACGTTTGTATTTATCGGAGACAATAAAGATATTATTATTATTATTTATTATTATTAATTATATAGTCTTATTATACATAATATACCTGATATACTTGTCACCTTATATACAAATGTTTTAGTGAGAATATATAGAATTAAGGTATATCTAGGTATGTATTTACACAATACTTTTGGCTATAAACATTAGTTTTAGTTATTATAGTCTAACTTTACTATAGTAGTCATCAAGGCTCTTTAAAAATATTTAAGTATTAAGTTGTATATGTTCCTATTTATACATACCTAACCATGTCATTAAAATTTTTCATCAGTCAGGCATACCAAAAACTTTTGAATATCTTTATGTGGGCATAAGTATTGTATACCCAAATATACTTATGTGTTACCAGAATAAAACAGAAGCTAAATCAAATATGAAAATGAAACAATATACCTTTATAAGCGGAAGGGTTTAAAGCTGCGTTATTACTGTTATTAGCTATTGCATAACATCGCATCGTAGGTATTTTCTTCAATAGCTGTAGGCCCATAAAGCCTACACCGCGCCGCCGCGCCGTGTCAAACAACCGATTGTGTGAACAAGCGGTCGCTTGGGACGCTAAACTTCTAAATTCCCCGTCGGCTTGTCGCGAGCAGAGTTTTACGGCCAAATTAATATGGCAAATTAATGCGTTCTGCTACCGTATAATTTTCGCGTATGGGAGGGTGTTTCTTGCGACGTCCCACACAAACCCACATATTGGGACACGGGGGTACACTCTAACACTGGGGCGGCATTGGTATCATTTTTCCATATGGAAATGTTGTAACGAGCGGAGCGCACAAGACAACAGTGATATGCTAATTAAAGGAAAACACACGAAACGTTTTCTATGTTTATTTTCGGTCGGCGACGAGATGGAGGAAACAGTTTGCATTTTTTAATTGCTGTACAGAATAAAAATAACTAAACCGTTATTTAAACGTCATTTACTTGTTGTCCTTAAATGTTTTACTTCTAGAATTATTGTACGTTGCTCTTTAGATTTATATTAAGATTTAATTTATTCCCCATGCTAAGGTAGAATGAACATTATAAACGGGAAAAAGACGACCCATGAAACATTACTTAAATCTGTCCTTGACAAACCATATAGTCAGTTTCCCTACTTAAGCTATATCATGATTATAGATCAGGGTTTGAAACTGTTACTTTAATATTTTAATGCAATTTCTTTTGCTAATATCTTTTTAGGTTTGCACAAGTTATTTCTGCAGAATCAGTTTACCATATTTTTGGCTTTAGGTTTACAATCGTATTATTTCGTATATACTCAAACACAAATTAATGGTTTTTCATTGCGGCATCTTTATAAAATTCGTTTTCACTTTACAGTAGGTATGACATCACAAAATACTTTTTCGGATATTACGTCATCAAAATAATGTCCTGAGCCTCAAATCCGTATTTTAGCCCACATATCCAAAATAAAAAAACTAGAAAGAAATATAGCATCTACGTGAAATAGTCTTAAAAAACTGACTGATAATGAGATGATACCACAGCATTCGACTTGTCAGTACGGTACACGTTGAGGCAGCTGCACGTACCTTTTCTTAAATAAATGTAACATACTAAACCCCATTTAATTAGAAGAAAAGTTTATAAGTTGCATTACACTTGAAGTGTGTTTCTAAGAGTATGTGAGTTTATGAGTGCGATTTGTCACGGCAATTGAGTACCTACGTGAGAGGGTCTCTTCTAATGAGAACACCACGCAATAAGCAACGCAAGACATGCAATAAAAAGACGTGCTCGAACAAAATTACGTTTAATTTTGAATTTCTTACACGTAGGTACGAAAGTTCGCAAGGCACTATTATTTGTTCATTTAAAACGCATTGTTTATTTGTGCGGGTGTGTGGGTAAGGCATTTATGTTCGAATACGGACGTCACATTTATAAACTTATAACCATTTATAACACATTTATTAACTTAATAGGGAAACCATATTGATTTCAAATTCACTTCTAAAGACCAATTCACGTAACAAATTATAATCATGGTGCGATAAATATTAAAAATGGTATTCGTCTAAATTAAAATTAATGGAAACTTAATAATTGTACATTAGACATACATATATTAGGCTAGATCGGAATAATATTTTAATCATAATTTACTACGACAAATGACCTTATGCAATTAAAATTAGAATGTTGGTCACTGTATTACTATAATCTCAGCTGCAGTAAAGTATGTCTATGACCTAGAATATTATATTATTAGTGTTGACAGAAAAATGTATGTGCAACAATGAACATAAATTAATAAGTAATTATACTCTTAGGATAGATGTATATATTTTCAAAGTGCGATCTATATTTCGTTTTGGATATAGAGATTCTTAAGCAAAAATAACGTCTACAACATAATAATAGCACGGTATAAATTACCTATTATTCAGATCAACGTAAGTTTAACGTTGTTTGTGAGCAAAGAGCAAATCCGTATAGAACATTATGAATACATGGACGTCGACAATATCGAGAGCAAACAATTAGAGGCAACTTAGGGGAGGTAGGGGGTGCCGATTAAGTTATACACATGCGGGTTAGAGGGTAACCTGACTCAGGAAGATTAAGATTCATCGAAAGGCCCTTACATGGAAGCAAACATTGTATTACGAACCGGTGTCTTGGCAATGTTTGCCCAAGGTAGCGGATGTTAATTTAGTATTCACCCTTGTACGTGCCCGATATTAATATTTTGGTAAAACCGAGTTACATTGCAAGGAAAAGATTCATTTCGTAAGTGGAATGAAGGTGACATTGGGATTACGTTTTCTTGCGGGGAACTATTGAAGTAATTTGCGGTTACAAACAAGGGGAGGTGTCGGCCAGTCGTTAATGTTCCCGGAACGCCTTTGGGCTGTCCACGCCGCTTGACCGCCGCCTCGGGACTATTCTCACTATTAAAGTGCTAAGAGGGAACATTAGTATACCCCTTGGGTCCTGTCATCTAAATAATTTAACGTCTTAATTGAGTTCTGTTTTTGTGGGGAGTTTGCTGACTATGCATCTGTTCTTTGAGTTTATAAGTTGCTTACATATGATGGATGCTTACATATCTTTTAGTTAGAATTCTAGCACGATAGACCAATTTAATGAAGTACCCGAACTAACCCATAGCCTTGCATAGCAGGTATGTGGATGTTTTTTTGTTGTTGTTTGATTTCCCGCAAGCTTTACCAATTGATATATCTTATATCACTTATAAGAGTATTTTTAAAAGCCCCAATACATTACATCTATTGAAATCCAATATTTATATTAGAATTAGAAAATTACATATTTGCATTAAATTTGCTCAGTAAAAATATTTAATTAACGATACTTATAAATATTTGTACACATTCAAAATATACATACATATGCCTCCAGGTCGATGTTTGCATAAATATATATTTTTCGCTCATAGGTTCATATCAGCTCATTAGTCAGGACTCGGGAGACAGTGCAATTATGTATTAAAGCGCACACATTGTAATAAAATAGCCTTATAATTAAATTGAAGACAATTAGATATCTTGATGAACGATTTTTCATAAAGAAACTAGATTATTAACAAAGAAAGAACAGATATTTATATGACATTAGTGCTCAAAAAAAAATGCAGCCCTTTAATATTCCCGGAACCTGTCAGTAATCCACAATTGTGTTTGTTCTACCATCCCCCCAATCATACTTTTTTACGTCTAATATTAATGCACTGCTACATAGATGTGTAAGCAAATCCTCAAAAACGTAATAACTCAAGGGCAGGCGGTGACCGATAAGCAAGTTAATCCTAAAGATAAATAGCGCTCGGTCATTGTGTCCAGTGAGGGATGCGTTTCTTTTGTCTGAGCGCCCGCAGCCAGCTCGCCCCGCCCGAGACAATGTAAGGAAACGTCAGCGATCGACAGGACGAATATTTGGGATGTAGGACTTAGAACTAATAGAGGGGATAATTAAATACAGTGAAAATCATTTTCAGTAGAGTTTATTGATTGTATAGTTATCTATATTACTTCTCTATTAGTTCTAAATCCTACTCCTGTAACGCAATCTTGTCTTATTGTGCTAGGTTGTAGTATTTCATGACGGTATGGTAGGATATTTTACTCATGTTAATGGAACATTTCTAGTTGTGAATCATGTCAATAAAAAATAATGCCTATTATAAATGCGAATATGTGTTTATTTGTTACGCTTTTACGCCGAAATTACTCGACCAAGCATCATGGAATAGAGGGTACACATGCACATAGGATTTATTTTATCCAGAAAAAAACTACGTGAGTAAGCGACTATTAGTAAAATACCAAAAAATCTTAAATTCTAAATGTACATGTCTGTCTACCCCTTTAAGGATACACAGCGGTGATTTCTTTGGATACGTAAATCATTTAATAAAACACACATAACATAAATTGTTTAAAACGATAGCTATCGCAAAAGAATTGCTTATATTCTCTTATATATTTTATCGTAATAACTTACAAATTCTTACTACTTACTTCTCTTTTTTTCTGATGTTCTTCTCTAAGTATTTTCAAAACTGTGAGGAGAACCTCCGAACAAATGTCTGAATTCTGAATGTCCAGCACATTAAGTACAGGCCGCAAGGCGTGGGGCCGGATTGTCAATCGAGGGTGGCTTTATTTTAAATCACCACCTATTGTGTCTAAGAAACTATCCCCCACCGTACGTACCAATTTAGCTAATTTTAAATATTACCTTACTATGTTTGGTATAAAACATTTGCCGATGTCCAACATATTAGCGAATATACTTTTTATATGCCGTTGATATAATAGTTGGTAGGCTTTTAGTACATACATAGACTGAGTCCTATATTAAAAGGATATGCAGAGGTATATTACGCCGGCATTTTGCCAGTTTGTCCCAGGTTAGCAGGCGAGTCTATCGCCGTTTATCGGCCACGGTCCCAAACTTCGTTCTATACTTCTTGACAGAAAAACCCAAAGTGTTAACTTTGTCTGACCAGTGAATGGAACCCGATGAAACCTCATGCATATCAGTCGGATACTCTACCGCTACACCATCGAGGGAGTTTTAGTAGGAAATCAATAAGTAGCTGTGGTTTGAAGGCGAAATTACATTGAAATTTATTTACACTATGAACAAAGACAGCAGTTGTCCAAATATAATAAGCAATTGGAATAAAGATTGGCCTAGGCTCATATTTCATCCGTATATCGACGTCCACTGTTTATGCGCTAAAATTTGGTTAACGTGATAGTTTGTAAATTCATATTAGTTATGTTAATTGTAATCTATTCTTTACAAGAAATATGCGCACATATTTCTTGTAACAAAGTTATCTAATAAAACAATGTCTGAGCTTACACCAATATAATTACATATGATAATATCAACATAACAGCAAAGTTGTACGTAACACCACGAAAATCCCCTGTTTTATATCTTGGGCAGTTTCCAGCCGTATCGGTAAATCTACTAGGCAAACAGCGAGTCGAAGAAATATCCGAGATTTGCGAACACCGCACTGGCTATCGGATAAATTGACCGGTAATAATAAAATGTAAGGGGTAACAATGGAGATGGCTATTTAGATAATTGTTAGCAACGTCCGCACTAGGCAAGCAGTGTATCGGAAAACTGAGAAGATAGTGGGCGATTTTATTGCCACCCCGAGGTGGTCATTTATGGGAAAACTATCAACGGACAGAACAGAAATGGAATTGATGACTGCGCATTTCACTGTTTCCATTTCTGTGTCATAGAATGACAATTTTGACAGTTGATTCATTGTGATGGGCAGAGTTTACTGCTAACTGTTAGTAATATCTATATGTTTCTACTATCGCTAAATGTTTTGTTTGTGCCACTCGCTTTTTTTCTTTGTATGTAGAACGTTTTAGAGTCTAAATATCTTGACACTATTAATAAGTTTTACAAGATTGTAATGCTAATATTTTTCCCTATCAAGCACATTAATTATTGTGCTTGATAGAAAAAATGTTTATAATGTAAAATGTAATATTTTCTGCTAACATTGATATTATGTGTATTGACATCCTTATCCTTACTAATATTATAAATGCGAAAATGAGTTTGTTTGTTTGTTACGTTTTCACGCCTTAACTACTCAACCGATCAACATGAAATTTTGCATACACGTTGTCAGGGGTACAGAATAGGACATAGTGTACCTTTCATCCAGAAAAAAGAACTGTTGCAAACCTAACCTAACCTAACCTACATTTACGTGAGCGAAGCCGCGGGCGAAAACTAGTATAATATAAATGTTAGCAGAAAATATTAAATTATATTAAACTTTAAACCGAAAATCTTTTCATAATCAATATAGAAATAGTATTCCCACGAAATACGATATTCGTACAAGACCTATTATTACGTACGCATTCACTGAACCGTTAGACCAAGTTAACTTTGCAACGGGTGAGGCTCACTCATTTAATAAACTAAGTTTACTACTGTAGCAATCAATGCTGAAGTCATATATAAATTTGAACCTTTGATAAGTTATCCTAAGTGCAACATCAAAAACTCTTGGTACCTTTTAATATAAAATGAGATAAGCACATACCATGATCATACAACTGTTGGACTTTAGAAATCCAATCGTAGCAAGGTAGCTATAGATCGAAGTAACTACTTATATTTGAGCTATACGATAAAATGTTAGGTATTAATTGGACTGGTTTTACATACGGCACGGAACTGCGTTTTTAAAACTGTGGTTTTAAAACTATTTTTACTTTGCTTACAGACTGCGTTTTCACTTGATATTTGTATTTTCATTTTTTATCCTAAGTGCAATATCAAAAACTCTTGGTACTTTTTATTATAAAATAAGATGAACAGTAAAATTTTTAGCAATTTCGTTGAAACAGACGTGAATCTGTGTATACATGTATTTTTTTACACTTTATATTGCTATAATTCATAAAACTAATATAAAGACTTTTCTCAACTTAAAATTGTTTCACTTTAAAGCTCCATCGACAACACACGCACAAAGGTCAAAATTCAATAAAATGCACTGTCGATTTGTTTACACATGTATTCTCCCCTAAGTTGGAGTTCAAGCCGTTCAATATAAAACGTTTATGCATGGCGGGGAGGCGCGCTAAGCCGAATATTATGAGTCGATGGCCGAACCAGGTGCTGCTAAAGATTCAACTTGCAAATCTGTAGCTGTTAGACTCGCAGACATGTCAGTCACGTCTTACAAACGACGGGAATTTACCTAACTATACACGAAGATATCGTGTTTTGAAAGCTATATAAATGTAGTATTAAACCACTTTAAGGGCTCTGAACACATTAAAAACATTAATATAATAGAAAAAATATTTAAAGAAAAAGATTTAGAGAATCTAATGCTGTTGCGCTGTTCGCGAAGCAAATAAAATTGACAGCAAACAAACTCTAAATAAAAAACGTTGGAATTTTTTTATAACGTGACTAATCTATGTAGTTCACTAATTTACCTCGTCACATTATTTGTAAATTGTATAACAAAATATTAAGTTCATTAGGTTGATTTTAGATCTAAAGACCAATATGGACCTTCACACCGAATTACAGATACATAATTTTTTGTTTTATTTAACGACCGCAGAGGTCTCGTTGGCATAGGAACAACGCCTTAACGTTATTTTAAGGTACTGGGATGAAACACCACCAACATCTATCTCCTAAGAAAAATCCAACAACATTTTACTAGCGGGATGAACGAAAATAGAACTGTAAACACTAATCACTAGAAGCAAGACAGTCCACGAAAGATTTTCTTTAACAGCTAATGAAATGTATTTTGCTGTATTTGTACAGGCTAATTCAATTCCCAAACAACACTTATCCTCAATACAATTTGTATAAAGGATCTCCGTATAGATAAGGTGAACAATGACGTTTTACGTTTTATCAAAGGCTGTGTTTGTTGATCTGATTACGACCCGGTTCCTCCACCGGGTGGTCAGTTGACCGTCATAATTCGGGACCAGGACGAATTCATCGGCGCATAAAATATTCGCCGGTGGGACAAACAGCCGGTGGAAAGCGCAAACGGGGAATATTGCACACCATTACACCTCTCACCTGAAGGCCTGACGAATACTGAATGTAGGGAAATAACCAAACAAAAACAAACAATATATTTGCGAACTCTGGAGAGAAATGCGTTTACTGCATTGGATCGTGTGATGAATTCTATTAGCTGGTATAAACACTGATGAAATCAAATAGTAATACGTGTAGCACAATCTTATACGTCTGCTGAGCCTCATTCTTTTATCTTAGATCAGCCCTTCTTGCCCTACTTCTTTACTTCTGTCTCTGCCGTCAGGCAATTTTAGCCGTCTTCCTAAAGGATTGTCATCAGCCCGGATGGTTCAGTGTTTCGACATACTATGTTTTTTTTTTAAGTGAAAACTTCTTTAGCGGCGTTGTGCACTTTTTTGTGTTTTTTTTTTTTTTTTTGCTCGTCCAAATGACCACACTCCACCTGATGTTAAGCAGTCGTGTGGTCTAAGAGCAGTGGCCTCCACATCGCCTCCACAGTAGCCGAGGCGATGTTGAGGTCTCTACTTTGACGGCCTGAGAAGATGCTTTTTCACGCCCCGCTTAAAGAACCCAGGATTGAAGGAAGAAGGAAACACGTGCCTTGACAGAGAATTCCATGCCTTGGTCGTTCGGCAGAGGTATGAGGACCCAAACTTTTTGGTACGCGCTCTAATCGACTCTACCGTGTAAGGATGGCATCTGAGCCCAGCACGCGTTGTTCTGGATAGGAAAGGGGAGGGCGGGATAAGGTGGAATAACTCTTCAGAGCACTCCCCGTGGTATATTCTGTAGAAACATGCCAATGAGGCAATGTCCCTACGGAGTTGCAGAGGTTCCAGTGAACTCGTGACCTCTGGATCTCCGATGATACGGACACCCCGCCGCTGTAACCGGTCGAGAGCGTCCAGCAAGTACTGCGCGGAGCCATCCCAAAGATGAGAACAGTACTCCATGCAAGGGCGCACTTGTGCCTTATACAATAGGCACAGTTGCCCAGGCGTGAAGAACCGCCTCACCCTGTTCAGAACTCCGAGTTTTCGCGAAGCTTGCTTAATGACGCTCTCGATATAGGTTTTCTGATTAAGGGAGCGGCAAAGATCCATACCTAAGATGGAGAGGCTGTCACGTATCACCAGTGGAGTGTTCTTCAGAGAAGGGAGGGGAAGGAACGGAGACTTTTTTGTTGAGAACGCGCATGCCTGGGTCTTCTTGGCGTTGAAGTCGACCAAGTTCTTGGCACCCCATTCATAGATGCGGTCCAAGGTCTGGTCAAGTTCAACGACAAGATTCTGCCTTTTCCCCTCAACCTCAGCCTGTTTGGCCCCAGGATGTCCAAGATATCGCCCATGCACGGTACTGTCGTCCGCATAACAATGTATGTTGCCGAGATTCAACATATCATTGATATGCAGAAGAAAGAGCGTAGGGGATAAGACAGAACCCTGAGGCACTCCTGCATTGACCTGCATAAATTTGGAAGCGCGATCGTCGCAAAGGACCCGAATACGACGCTTCTGCAGGAAACTTGCAATCCAGGAGCACAGTTGGGGGGGCAAGCCATAGGCCGGAAGCTTGGAAAGAAGAGACCGGTGCCAGACTCTATCGAAAGCTTTGGCTATGTCAAGGCTGATAGCCAAAGACTCGCCGTGCTTGTCCATAGTCTCACCCCAGAGGTGCGTGACGAACGCTAGAAGATCACCCGTTGATCGTTTAGCACGAAAGCCGTATTGGCTATCATTGATCAACGATTGATCCTCCAGGTAGCGGACAATTTGGGTGTTTATAATCCGCTCGAACACCTTGGAGAGCACCGAGGTGATAGCTATGGGTCGATAGTTGCTTGGCTCGGAACGGTCCCCCTTTTTGGGAATCGGTTGAACGTTCGCCTCCTTCCAAGCCTTGCCTGCGGCGTAAGACGTCCGGTATAGGCGCGTAAGCGTGGGAGACAACTCCGCTGTACATTTTTTAAGGACCACAGCTGGGATGCCGTCAGGTCCACTGGCTTTCCGAACATCGAGAGACTGCAGTATCGCACGAACGGTTCGTTGCCTGATACATATATCAGGCATGGTGTAGCCGCAGTTGGCAATGTTAGGCGGCTGCGAACCGCAGTCATCGATTCGGGAGTTGGCCGCAAAGAGATTTGCAAGCAGATCTGCTTTCTCCTGCGGCCGATGAGCCAGTGATTCATTCGGATACCTCAGAGGGGGCAGCAAGGTCTGGCAGAAGTTGGACTGCACGGCTTTGGCCAGGCGCCAATAGCTACGACTGCCCGTAGGATGCGCCATGAGTTCCTGGCCGAACCGTGCGACGCGCTGGGCATCCGCTCTTAAGTATGCCCTCTTGCAGACCTTTGTGGCTTGGTTGAACGCTGCCTTCAGGTGATCCACGTTAGGGTCGTAGAGAGTGCGAGCCCTGGTCCAAGCGCGGTACGTTAAACTCGCGTCAGGACACGTGACCTGATCGAAAATTCGTAAGACGGAGGGAGAATTGTCATGTTTGTGTACGATAGCGCAATAAATGAATGTTGTATTTTACTTTTACCACATAAATGATAGTACTTTTATACTGATAATAATTAAAGCAATTCGTGCAAAATTATTCCCTAACCATTCCAAAATATAAAAAATACACAACGTTAATATTCAAGTTTTCACTTCTGCCGGCACTCCCGGAGTGCAACCCGTTGATATTTTTTATTGACTTTTTATGTTTAGGCATCGTAGCACATGTCCATATTATGTCGTATGTAGCACAGCATACCTACGCATAATATTAGATTAGTGTAGTGTACTTACTATACTTGACTAGTAAAGACTTCACAATTTGTTTACTAATATACCATACAAATATTTGCACATGCTACATATTACCGCTACAAAGCATTTACAAAGCAAACATTTTAGCCATAAATTCAATTTATTAATTTAACGCAATACAAAGACAAAGCACACTCACGAGCAATAATAACAAACTTAACAAAGAAATAAACCATTGGGCCGGGCCCTTACGCCACCGTGATGCATGGGGCCGTTGAAATAATATTATCGTTGCCGAGTACTCACACTCGAAGGAAAATCAACATAAAGTGAATAAAAGAAAATTATGAATCGCACGAAAATAAATTACCCCGTGTTGGCGGCAATATAACATCACATTTGAATGCCTTTTATGCTTTATGGGACCGTAACTATATGAAATAAGTCGCGGAACCGTTTTATGGGACACAGGAGCACGTACGCGAGATAATTTTTGAAATGTTTCTTTCGAATATATCATATTTTCGAGTTTAGAAACTTTGTTTGCCATACGAGTAATCTAATCGAATCAAATAATAATTAAATCGAAAACCGTTTCGTTCGAGCTAATATATTCTTACTGCATATGGATAATACCTCAAGAATACCAAAAAGTAGACTTGTAATTACATCAGGCCGTCTTGGCAAGCCGTATAATCCAACTACCGAAACGATTTCTACACATATGATTTCATGTCAATAAATTCAAGGTACAGTACAACAGTAATATTCTACCACGTAAACACAGTGCCAGACTATATGTATAAAATGGATTAGTATTTTAAATAAATTGATTTGCGTTGCCGTATACGACTTAAATTTAGTTCCTAGTATATTTTTTTCTGCCTTACATCAATGCGCTCGTCTAATAGAACTAATGTAAGGTACCGCAATTGTCTACGTCTGCTTATGCTAGCAAAGATATTTGTATAACAGGTAAGCATAACAGAGTTGTGGATGTAGTCACTTAGCATAATATACCATCTCCACGTATACATGTATAAGATAACGTAGCGTAAGCAAATATTATAAGTTAAACAATCCTAATGAAGCTTCAGAATACTGTAGGTATATCTTAAAATGAAGCCTACAATTTTACGATATACACTAACAACCTACCGCTTAAAAGGTGTGGAATAAATTTCCAATAATTACATTATAGAAAGAAATACAGTAAGCGCCACCTCATCGACAATTTTTCTCCGGCGTACCTCGGAAGCCCATAATTCCTAATGACATGCAATAACCGTACCCCCAATTTTCGACATAAACCCGCCATAACAATATCGACATCAGCGAAATTTTCCTCCGGTATTTTTTATTTGAGAATAAGTAACACTTTTCGGTGTAATCAAAATTTTGCGAGAACGAACCCCATTGCGGTCGGAGACTGTTTATCGGCCACTCAATTTGATTTTTACCGCCGCACTGATTCCACTCCTTTTGAGCAATGCTAAAACGCACGTAAGGAATGCCAATGAGCTTGCCATATCTGATTTATTGTGGATACGATTTCAAATATTTCATATTGATCGCTGTGGTGCAAATGGACTTGGGATTAATAATATCAAATCCAACTTGCTATGTGTAGCAAATCAAAGATTGAAATCAAAGTAGCTTTGAAAACTTTGTACCTACACAGAGCCGATCGCAATCAAAAGTATTTAGTGTCAGTGCCATAAATACCATAAATGGTATTCTCCTAAATTTAAATAAACATCAGAAGTAAACATTTCAGTTCACGTTTGTTTTTCTATTAGAATAGATTAGATATTTCAAAATAATAAATCACGAGAATTAGTATACTGCATGCATACATATGATTACAAAAAATGTCAGACGATTAATTCTTTCTTGCACTTCAAAACATACACACACAATGGCAATATTCGTAAAGTGTATAACAGGCTATTTTATGGCTAGCAGAGATGTCTTTCAGATAACAGATTTCTTTATAATTCATATTATTCTTAAGGTCAAAATCACGCGATTCATAATTATGAACCGCATCGCGCGGGTAATGCCATGGGCATAAGCGCGCCAGCGCTAAGCGCTTCTAATCTAGAAGCGCTTAGCTCTGGCGCGCTGTAACCGCTTATTATCAGTAGTGCCGTAAGGTTACTCGATAACTTAATAGTACCTAAGGTATCTAAGTATCTGTAGAACACTCACAATAAAATCTACATAATCACTTTATACCAAACTCAATGAAATAAAATCACCGCATCCAATACTCAATCCCTCGGGATTCCTCCAAAAAGTATAAAAGTAATATCTGACAAATTTGATGCTCATCTAAATAACAGTGTGGTGTTGGTGGCCAGTGGTGTGGAAACGTCGTATATTTAAATTCAGTGCGGTCCGGCCAATGCGATGTTTCAATTGTCACCGGCTATGCCTTCCTAATCCAGTTATTGGAGAAGGGTGCGACAACTTCGTTTTTATTTATTCTTTATTCAACATATATGTACGTACATGTTGAATATACGTAGCAAAAGTTATTTGAAAGTTACCTGAATAAAATAACATGAAGACCAAATTCTCAACAATAAATTGTTACTGCAAAATACTCCGTTAAACTTATTTGATCTGCTAGTGCAAGATAACTAAGCAATCGATTTTACAGAGACGATTTTATTAAAAGAGTATGCGGTGCATGGTTTTCCAGGTTCGATTGTCAAGTCATACTATTGGAATTATCTGTTACAAGAAATTAGTGGTACCGAGACTGTAACTGTACCCGGTAAACGCGATTAAATGTTATTGCTCTTACACAATGCAGGTAAAATGCGCAAAATAAGACATACCCGATGTTGGCACGGAACCTGGGACTTCACTTGCAAACATAAGCACAACCTTAAGAATGAATAATAAGACAGATTTTGCTTTAAAATCTTTCATAAATACAAACTCGTATTAAAAAACACAACACGCTTTTTCTATACACTGCTTCACCAACATCGCTTAGCACACGGCTTAAACAACAGCCCTTATAACCACGTGTGAGTCGTTTACGCCTAAGTGCACATGTCACTTCGCCGATAAGAGAGGCAGCATCAGGCTTCAGGTCACGTGCGGGAGTGCCGCCTCCCGCGTTTATGACTAATGACGGGCTCACATGCCTTGCACCTCATACTGCCTCTTTATATTCAAATGGCAAGGCTTCCTGACCCTGATTAATGCTGTTTTCTTTGCAAACATTTGTTAACGTCTTTAAATTGTCGTGTGATGTCATAAACTGTCATGTGTTTTAAAGTATCATATGTTAATATGTTTATAAGAGTGTGCTAAGATATCGGAGTAGTTTGATCGAGAATAGATAAGGCTATGCGGATGGTGTAAGAGGCAAGTTTGTGGATTCGAATACCACACAGGACAACTATTTGTTCTTCCGAGTGTAATTTTATGTTTGTTCCCACGACACACAACTTGAACCCTTATGAAATCAATAGCGAGAAAAGCGTAAAAAAAATTGTGGGAATTTCGTATCCCACCTATTGCACTATTAACAGTGTTTTCCTATAGTAGGATAGAGTTTCAAAATTATAAAAAGCCCGTATAAAGTAGTATATTTCAATTAGCGTTTACGTAGACAATATTATCAATGGTAAGCATAAACCTACTTTTACCAGTATGTAGGGACAATCCACAACACGTTTTCGGACAAATTTATTTTTATACTTATTAAAGTTTAACATGAATAATACCTTATTCCGAAGTATAACAAAGTACAAATAAAAGATTTCTATAGCCTTTATAACATTAGGTACCACTTAAATTTAATCGAACATACATATATACTTCTGAGTTGTTGAAAAAAAAAAAGAATAATGTTTTATTAATTACAATATAGTATACCAATAACAATAAAATGTCAAATTTGCTATAAGAAATATTAACATAATATTCAATAGCAGATTGATGTTTATAAAGTTTGATTTATAAATAAATATTATTCAGTTTTATACTTGAAAGCCAGAGTTCGTCGTCAGCCGTGGAATTCCGTAAAAGTATAATTTCACACATCACTTCGACACTGCCAATAGTAGGTAAGTCTGTTTTAAATACTAAGTTCCTTTTGACACTTCATAGCACGTAACTCCGCGCATTTCATATAATTTGCTAAAATAATCGATTTCGTGCTGTGTCGATTGAAACGGTGTCTTCACTATTGCTGCCCAGCGATCATCTGTCAAATGGAAATTCATATTTGAAACAGACTTATAGTAGTACCAATAAAACTAATAAAAGACTGGAATTAAAAAATAAATCGATATTGAGATTTTTGCACAGCACATCACAATACTTTCTAGGAGTCCTAATATATCTTCTTATGTCTTTGATTTCAACTAATACAGATATTGTACTATCAAAGATAGTAGTATTATTTCTTTACATAACGAATAATTTCAAGGAAAATATCAAAGCACGTATGAATAATGTAACAAGTTTGATTGAATTAAGTAAATCTCTCCGTTTTAAACAAATATTTGGCGCGTTCTCATTTGTAAGACGTCTGGGTACTGGGTAGCTCGCCTTAGACAAATTAATAACAAGATAAAGAAACTCGACGGCTCTTAATTCATTAATTAACCTAATTGTATTTGCCATTGCGCCCATTATTGTTGTTTGCGGAATTCGTTACAGTGTAACTGATTACGTAGAATATGTATTTAATATATTGCAAGTGATTTTAATTGGACAATGGTTTCAAAAGAAAGTTAATTGTTTATTTTAATCTTAGCATTAATATGTTAAAATAGAGATCATGACATATTTCTTTATATTGTGGCAATTAAAAAAATAAAATAAATAAATATGTTTAAAAACGATCGTTTCCATTTCTGATATTCCACATTATTAATTTAATCTCTCTGTCTTATTTTATTGAAAACAACTAAATAAAAGCGTTTACTAAATCCATAAATTAATTTATAGTATATATATAATTATAATAAATTTATAGTAGGTACATAATTGGTACTCTGCTCAAAAATACTCTGTGGCGTATCATATACCTTCTCAAGATTTGCCTGATTGCCGTAGAAAGGGGTCGAATCAAAAAGTTTCGCAAGAAAAATTTGCTCAATTTAAAGAAAGGGAATAACCGCCGGATACCAGGCGGCGCCGGGGAGTTTTGAAAGATTTTTCACTTTCATCGTTAATTGCTACCGAAAGTAAAATAAATCTTTGCTTTTCTTGAGGCTTGTTTTCAGGCCAAGCCTTGAGCTAATCAATTAATTAAATTGTTTATGTTTTACGGAGAAAAATATTGGATCTTGTGAAACTTCGCTAAACTTTGTTTGTTTCCATTTTTGTCCCGGTATACTTTCTATACAGGTGATACATGGAATATAACTATAAAATGTGGGGCGCAGGGAGATTGCTTTTGCTGATTATAATGCACTATAGGCAAAGTTTCTAAATAAAATAGATACAAAATATCTCTCCCCGTAGCTGTATCCATTCGACGCGCAATCGTAACATTTTATCATAGGTGTAATAGAAATATCAAGCGATAGTAAAAAAGTTTTCGCTCAGAGCTGTGTTATTTGCAAACTTTTTCTTTACGTTTATTGTTGTTTTGATACATGCCGCTCATAAAAAAGGATTCAGTTATAATTTGTTAGTAACAAATGCCTATATTAGGACATTTTATTGACAGATAAAGAATGACAAATTACTTGCAAATCTTACTGTGCCCGTATAAAAGTTCGATCGACATTGGAATAAAAAGCAAGTTAGGTATATCTTCTAAGTTTTCGTAAAGCAGACTTTCTACAAAGAAAATATTAACTTGGGACTAGCAGGTACGATGCCCGGTGTCCCCTAAGTAGCGCAGTTGGAAAAGATCAACATGTTGCCAACACTTCACGGACACTCAATTTAAAAAGTTTCTCGCTCTTTGTTTTGTCCTGAACAAACTCAATTAAGTGCCCTTTGCCTTTGAAATATTTAACGTGTGGACGTTGTTTTAAGTTATTATAATAGCTCCTTCTAGTTTAACCTAATTTAAAGTTTGATAAACCATCTATTTGGATAATAAAGGACAATGTCATTATTTACACACACGAACTAATTTATTTGCCGAGATTATCTACTAAGGGGTATTTTAATCAACGTCGACAAGTACCAGGCAATCAGAACAGAGTGGAAGTGGGTGTTCCGGAATTAGAATTGAATGTAAATGTGCGGGCTTTATCGGGGATTATAGTGTTCGTGTCTGCGAGTGGGAGATAGTTGAGGTCGTCGCTGGCCCGTCCGCAGCTTCGTATTAATACATGTTAGAAGCCACCAGTATAACCTGACCTACCTCCCTCCTCTTCACAACTTTGACTCCATCTATTTAAAAGGATATCTCAAAGATGTTGGAAGGTCGATGAAAATTGGCCGGGTAGCACAGCCGCGAGGCACCCGTATCCTGGCAAGTCCTCTTTAACAAATTTTACTACGTACTAATCCGCCCTTTTCGCTACACGGCCAGCCCAACCCTTGCATGTCTTGTTCTGACTGTTACCAGTTATGAGGCCATTATCCCCATATAAATCTAGGTTATGCGGGGTAGCTTAAGTCGGGTTTGGAAATACAATTAATTTGGAGTTATGCCCTACGAATGTGTCTGGACGATATTAGACTGTCATAGGTGGTTAATACGATTTTGGAGAACCCTAAATGTTGCCTTGGGAGTGCTCCACAGATTTCAAAACATAAAAAATATAATTGGTATATGTGAAGTCATTATTATGAGTTAGTACTGTTTTCAAAAATAACGTGATACGGCAATTCTTTAAATCACAAAGAAAAACGTAATTCTGGATTATTTCTATATTGTGTATCATGGACAGGTTTTTAAACATTCGATGGACAAACTCAAAAAAACGCCTAAGCGTTTCGACACGATTGTAACTTTCATAAATATTGTCCAGTCCATCAAATCCTAAGCGTATCAGTAACACTAAGCGTATTAGTAGTTAAGAAATTACCAAACCTTTTTATTATCTATACATCGAAATATAGTCATAATAATTATTCAATGAATCGTAAATGTGATACCGCGTGCCCAAATCGACAGTAGGAACCATTAATTAAATAACATATTGGCAAACAGTATAACTCAAAGTGTCATTAAAGTTCGGTTGTTAGGAAATTGGGATTCGTATCACATTGCTTAAGACAGCGAGTAGCGATAAAAACGTACAGTAAGTCAAAAGGGTCTTAACGCCCAGTTATACCTCTCTGCTAAATGAATGTTTACTATAAAAATATATATGTATACATAATTTAGTGGTTTACAGATGCTTAGAAATACTGACTTCATATAATGTAACTTTTGTAAGTTACATTATATGAAGTATAAAATAATTGTAGTTTACTTGTGTATACTACAATTATTTTTCACTCGAAAAATGAATAATTATTCGATATTTCATAAAATTTTTAGGAAACTATAAAATCTAACAGATGATAATGACACAATCGTAGGATGATAAAAATGAGTTTCAAAATTATCTAATAATTGCTTTTAAAATATGCAATCCGATAAACTCGTTCTATAAGGCCATTGCATCATCAAACCATACAAATAACTTCTTTGAAAACAAACACCGCACAAATTAATCACCAATTATTTCTCATCGCTTGCATGTTCACCAAAACCGCAACCTAAAAGCTGTCAATCCGTCCAAACCGCGCATTAGGCTAAATGGTTCGAGTAACGGGATAGAAACAGAATCCCGAATATCCACCACCGGGGGAGGAAATAGTAACAGCAGTTAGTGTAGTGACACGCGATTCGACTCATGCACAATAAAGCAATGTGAAACTACCGGACCCGGGAAATGAGCCTTGTTATTTGATCGTTCTTATGCCTTAGTTTGCATTTTATATATATATTAGTAATTGGACATTTGATTTAGTAATCGATTTCGATCTTTGTATTTAAATTATAATTCATTGGTTTTAATTAGATAGATATTGATTGACAATTATCGCCTGCTCCGTGCCTCGGAAAGCACGTTCAGCCGTCGGTCCCGGCTGTCATGAACATCTATGGCAGTCGTTATTGGGAAGTCAGTGCCGTCTAATATTCTGACACTGGTCTAGCCTTAGGTTATCGTTAGCCTTCGGTTTGCGGAGGTCAGGTTGCAGTCGCTCCGTATAAAAACTGATATCCAGTCAAATCCGGTTAGACTAGAAAGCCGACCCCAAGTGACTTGGGAATAATAAAGGCTAGGGAGAAGAATTAGATAGATTAGATCACATGTTTTTTGAACTTTAATGTAATTTCTGACTGAACTTTCTTGAGGTTTATTATTTATGGTCAATACAAGTCAGCTGTTTTTTATGAAAATGTTCAGTGCTAAGTACGCATTAGCACATTTGCAGTGCTAAGTACGCATATCAATAAATGTATCATTCAATTTTGGTAATTGACATGAATTGAGGTCAAAAGTAAATATCACTTTTAGACATTCGCGATTTGTACAGATAATACAATAAAAGACTACAGGTCCTATCTATATAGGTTTTTATACCTCTAAATACTAAGCATCACAATTCTGCCATCCGCTAATTCAAATGTGTTAAGTGTATAAATCCACATATCACTAAGCGACTTTTTAATTAGCTGACGGCAGAATTAAGACCCGTTTTCCAATAACGTATAACAATAAAAAAATAAATTAATATGAGCTATGAGAATATTTAAATCCACGTGTACATATACAATTATATAATAAGATAAAACAAGGATTAACGTGACTCATACAACTCACGGCTTTATATTAAGGTTGATTGCTACAAAAACATCTACCAAAAATATAAGTGAATGCGCACCGGAGTTCACAAACAATAGGTAGATATGTCAGTACCGACAAATATATTCAGTTGGGTTTCACATTATCGCTGTTTGACTTCACATAAAATCTTACACTCGGCCCATAAATAACGCAAACTTTTATCCCACTCGAAATAAGCACTCAAAAATGCAAAAGGCAGAACGGCATAGAGCACGTTCACTAAATTTATTTTGTTTCGCACAATTCAAATAACCATAATTCACCGACGGCGGAACCGACCGCCTAAGCCTACCTAACGATGTAATGAAACGCCATTAAGTTTCGAGAAGTAAAGCTAAGTTTAAGGAAATGCGTATTTACCTTCTTACCTTGCAGATAAAGATGTTACTTTCCGATTTATTGATCTGATGGTGGACGATAACTGGGAACTTTGCTTTTGCCTTTGGCCATTTTAAGAATTCAATGCAAGGTAATAAGTATTGCCAAATACAATCAAAAGAAACATATTGTTTCTTTGAACAATTAAAATTACCATCCAAATAACAACTAATAAGCAAGTTAGGATTAAACTTTTGAGGAGTAGCGGCACACCGGCGGCGAGACATAATAGGTTTTTAATGTTGTATGGTATTCCAAGACTTCATAACGTTAAGATTTAATTAGTAGCAGGAGTTCTCACGATTAACTTTGTAAGACTTTCGTAATTGTATGCAAATCTTCTAAATAATCAATGAAGCATAAACACTCGACGTATATATTATCAGAAGTACACGAACAAGAAGCCTACCCACCACCCGCCATCTTGGCCATTGCGAATATAATTAGGTAGTTTGCATTCACGCCACGAGGCCCGTATGAATTTTACCTATTGTCTGACATTGGACCTTTGGAGCTATATCATTTCGCACCTCTCGCCTCCTTCCTCCATCTGAGAGAAGGGAAAGCAAACGGGAAAAGGAAAAACGCGTTATGAAATTTAAAAAGGGGTTCTTCCTAACATAATTGTTTCAACTGTTATGAATAACAGTTACTTGTTTACCGGAAAGAATACATTTGGCCGTACCCAATAAACCCAAGGCTATTTTGTAGAAAATAAATAAACACAAGCAAAATATCCATTTAACCGCTAACTAGCTGTTTCGTACACCCCTGTTTGTTTAGTCTGCACCCATTTGTTCTGAGACAGTCCCTCAACCTTTGTATAAAAATATTAATCTTGCGATGCCTCTTAATAGATATTTATGCATGGTTGGAACCAATTTCCATGAAGGCTGGCTGTCTGCGGGAAACCAGTATATACATACGTATTTTATTTCATAAGTGCATCGTCAAGTTAATGAGATGTTGTTTACTACCAATACAATTATCCGCTTCATTTACTAAATTGGGGAAGAGGAAAATACTTAAGCCTGGCTATACTAAACCTGAGCCATACACTTTATAAATAAATTAGTAGACTTTCCAATCCTGCCCGTCTATTTTCGTATGATCGAACGTATGAGAGAGAATTTCGATCAAAGCCCGTCAAAATTAAAAAAGTCAAACGCGATTATTACGAGGCTATAGGTTTTAAATATGTAAAGCTGGCACATTAGACAGTCTGGCGGAGGTAGCTGTTCCGTCTAGACTCTACTGTACTGGCTCGAAACTCATTGAGCTGTGAATGTGCTCCAATGAAACGAATATTTCATTATGTAATGAACATGTATGGCTAAACCATATCTGTGCCTTTAAATAAATTATTCGTTAAAGAACTTAACTTTGTTCATTTTAAATATAGAATTGAAAGATACTAGTAACAGCAATAAAAATGCCTTTTATTTAACACGTAGGATATAATGAATGTTGATAAAATATTAGTCCTTTTTTTCGGCAAGTGTCCTTACACCGAATTCCCGCAATTAATCGAGGTCCAGTTATGTTCGTCTACAATGTGAAGGAACAAAACCGAAACAACGTAAATTAAAAACGGCGGAAAAAGGAGCATTCACAGCAAGAGGCCGTACCCCGGCGACATGGACAGGTTATGACAAATATGTGAGCCGATGGCGTTAATGAAAATGAACCTTTTTGAAGAAAAAAATGCGATGAATTCGAGGAGTAAGTCCTAATGTTTGTTTGAGGGATTCAGATGTTTTGATCTCGTAAAATACAATTTTATTTTCTAATTAAGTATAATCGAAAATGTACTATTAATGTTAAATTTGTTTAAGTACCTATAAAGACATACACTTATACACTGCCTGCGTTTTCTTCAAGGTATACATCCACGACTTGCCAGGTTCATTTTAAGCCTCACTAACAACAAAAGCAAGTCTTTTACCGCCCACCATTTTACCAAACTTCATGCTGTTACTGATAGTTTCCTAACCGAAAATTCTAATACCACTGTGCCCGTTCCGAAAAACAAACTCTGGACCTCGTGTGTAGTCTCCGATGTAAGTACTAAATTACGTCACAGATCTAAAAGTCAGTCATTTATCATATAATATATAAAATCTACTACGACCAAGACTACATGGATCACACAAATTTTGAGCACACCCTTCCGTCGATACGCGTCTAATTTTTCACAAATCACAAATTGCCGAGCATTTTGTATGTACATGAGCATCGAAACATTCGCAACTTAGTAGACAAATGGTTTAATTAACCTGATGGTGCTGTGACTGATCGCCTTGAATTCGCAAATTTCTACGCAATTAGAAACACTTGCAAATCTCATACCAATTAGGCAGCCGCCCAAATCGCGCCCTCGTAATTGTTTTTGAATGCGTAACTGTAGTTCGTGTTGCGAGTGATTTATTTCGATTTTAGTAAGGCATTTGACTTCTTGTACCGTTATAACATATGTAGAATTATGCCATAATTTGTCTTTATTACATGTTTTAACTTTACAGATTATCGTGACATACACTAGGTACATTTAATATGCCAAAGCCGAATTCTATTGTATCCTCATTTTAAATTATTCCGGCACTCGTCACATCGGGGCACTGTAGCTCCATACTTCTTATACAATGTTGCACAAAACGAAAGAAATCACTGGAGACATCCTTTTGAATTATTCGCATTTCTGGGACAGACACGGACGTACGTCGAGCAGAGCTGAAGTCTGCAGCCTTGACAGCTAATTAGGACCTTCATTGTTAAACGAATCTTGCTGTGAATCCATTGTTTGATAGGAAATAAACCTCAATAAGTTCGGCTATAAAGTTGAGTGTCGCTCGAACAGCTAGCCAAGATTCATTAATTCCTTTCTTAAATATTTCGAGTGCTGGAAAAATACAATAATTCGCTCTGAATAGCGGCCATTGTATTGAGCCAGTGTCCAGGAAGGATGTTTTGTCGGGGTGTTCTTTTTATTGCCGAATTTGCGTTTTATGGGCTGTCACAAAGGGAGCGTTGAGGGAATGTGACAATTCTACACCCTTGTTGAGTCTGTATTTTTTGTTTGGTTTACGATTAACTTGATGAAAACCAATATGTATCTTTATTTGTTTACTGTTATTATGTATTGATTTTAAAATTAACACTAATATTAACATAAATATATTAAAAACTAAATGCATTAATCACGTATCATAGTGCGAATTCACTAAGTAATCATAAAATATCATCATTAAAAATCAGTAATATTTTAATTGTTACCCATATTCTATAGCTTTCTCACCAATAAGTTGTTGTTTTTTGCAAAATGAAGACCGTTATTAATTATTTCTGGTGCGAGTCCCCCTTGTCTTACTAGCCAGTGTCCAGATGCAAACGACTTTGAAATATGAATCACATTTATAACAGCCTTGTGTAGTAGATAGGCATGACAAATATTTATATAGATATAATTTATATAAATAATTAAAAAAAACGATTTCGATGAAATTAATTGCTTATGTTTTAGTAAAGGAATAGTTTTAATTCAAAAATAAATTTTAATCTTAAGACAACTTTCGTGTCGGGCTACGTCTGTCGGGTCAACTCGTGTGTTTATAAAACTTATAAACTTTCTCACTTTATGTTCCCAAACTTTAACAGCAGAATGTAGATAGTATTATAATGTATGCATTGTTTTATTTTATCTATAGTAAGGTAAACAACGTAAAGTGTTATTTATATTTTTTTATTAGTAAACGTCATCTACATTTTTATGTCTATTCGGCCTGACACGACTGTCGTTGATCTCATCACATACGTACGCGCTTTTATTTGCGTGCAATCGAGAAGTGTTACTGAACTTCGGATAGAGTGTTTATGGGATTTTCTGGTAAGGAATTATCAGTTGCAACTTAGAGTCTGGTAATGTTATAGTTGTTATGTAAGTGTAGAATACGTCTGCCAAACCCTTCGCAAATATACATGCGAGAGTGTATGTTATATGTATTAAAGATATTTTAATATTACTTATTATAAATGAAATTTGTAACAAAATTGAAAAGTCAGACAAACCAGACATTTTATATTCTAAGTCAGACAAACCAGACATTTTATATATCGTTTGAAATAAAATAAAAACATAATATAAAAAAATATATTTTTCAATACAAACGAAAATATTGAATACAACGAAAATATTGAAGCCTCACAGGGGTTTGGATAAAAAACCAGTCTGTGGTCACCGTCATTACCGAACGCGGTGACTCGTACCGTTTTCACTTTCGATCACACGAAATGTGATCAGGAGCGCAGTAACCGCAAGAGTCAATAAAATCGCGGCGAGCACCGAACGAGGGCACACGAGGGTGTCGGCTGTCGCCGTCCGCGGTCGGACGTGACGCAGCGTCTGACGACGGTCACTTTATTGCTGACCTCTGTCTACCTCTGCACTCCTAATCACTCCGTCGATACTTTACACTGATTTTATTCCATTTTTGTTAACAAAGGAATATATATTTTATTTCGCCAACGCTTCCTTTTTATCTATCTCCATCCATTTTATCAATCTTCATTTTTGTAAATAATCAAACATCTATAAAAGCTTTTAATCAATCACCCTTTATTAACAGCGAGTGTATGCAGGATTGCTCCATTACATTAGTCGAAAGACAAACAACAGTTTTGTAACGGGCAGTTACAATAATCTCTGGTCAAATTGGCTTGACCCTAGTCATACTGGACACACGAGGGGAGAAGTTAGCTGTACGATTAGATACAGAAGTTATTTAGAGTAGCCGTAGTTTCATTTTTGGGGCCTATAGGCAACTACTAATATTACAACTACTACTAACTACTAATATATATAAGTATAACACTGACTTTCCACCGTATCGACAGTATTTTTACAGCTTCTTACGCTTCATGTGCGCCTGTTAACTGTACAATACATTTGACATTCTTTAAGGTCGTCGTCAATTTGGGTACGATTCAAACTTGCCATTATTTTTTTTCACATAGCGGTAGACTGAGTATCATTCTAACAATATGCGTAAAACAATTTGCTATCAAAATATTCAAATAACTTTACGTTAATCAGATTGAAAAATTATCCACACATCTATACGTCCATGTGTGTTGTCTGCCCATTTAAACTTTTCTAACTGCGGAGCACCGACCGGTCGGAGCTCGTTACCGGCGGATTATTAAATATTGAAACAGTGTTTGCGAGATGAAAGCTGCTTCCTAGACGACCAGAGCAAATCCTACAACAGAGAACAAAGACTACTTAACTCAACAAAATTTATTTCCATCCGTAATGTAAACGATACTCTGGATACGATTTTTGGTGTAAATATTTCTATCAAGTTGTTCAATATTCGCGGTCACGAACAGTCCATCAGACACATTAGAAACTGATCCGGAAGTAAACCCTCGTGATTGTAGGATTAGGAACGAAACGGACTAAAAAGAGATACAAAACAATTTGAATGAACAAACATTCGGGAACCGTTTACAGCATACAGACGTGGATAATTCCTGTTTGTACAAAGTTTGTTGTGGGTTTTTGTACAACGTAATCCTCGTTAAATATTGCATATTTGTTTACATTTAATGTTATGTTACATTCAACGGTAAACTACAGAATGATGGATAAAGTGTCTCACACAATTTTTATTGCATGTTTTTAATTGTCTATTCAGCGTTATAACCATGATGGTTTATTTAGGCTGTTGTTTATTTTTTGAAGCCTAAAGTTAAGTAACGATGTGGTTTAGCATGAGGCAAGCTTGCCTAGAATATAGTTATTCAATTGCGACTTGAAGACGCGCAGATTATACTCACCGCTTTACTGACATGGGTAAGGAGTTCCAATCCTTTGTGGTACGCATTATAAAAGTGAAAGCAAAACGTTTCTTGCGTATATGTGGAATATCTCGCTTCGAGAATAACACCTGCCTCCACGCCCATTATTGTGACATTTGATTTCCTGGTTTATAGTCTCTTAATCAGCTATCGGCAAAGTTTTTATTTTACATAAGTAAACTATAAATAATCAACACCTATACATAAACTCATACTTGAGTTAAATAATAATAGAATATGCTAAATGAGAATAAAAGTATCACATTCAATTTAAATGCAAACTATGAACAACTTAAATAAAAGATTTGTTCCTGCCACATGTTTATTTTGTCGAGTAGGGTCAAACGCTTATTTGAAATATAAAAGCCTAAGATATAGAATCGTTAAATATATATACACTAAATACTTTTAATAAGTAATATGGTTTAATAAAATACGATTAGAATGTAAATTATAACTCACGGAATACTTTTCAATCGCCCGATTTCTAATCCTTATGTCAGATCCTACAATTCTAATGAGGCTTATGTATTTTTTCAACTCATTAACTTATTTTAATAAGTTTCGAATGTATATGTCAATTGTAAGAACTGTAAATCCGTACGGTTTATCAGTTCTCCGACACCCAGGGGGTGGTTAATTGTGAAAAGAAATCTTTGCTCTTTGAGCCGCGTGCCGCGCGAGGGGAAGCTATTGATTTCTTTTGTTTTATGCTGATTGAGACACCTTCGCAGCTTCGCTATCCGCGATCCCGCCACCCTCAATGCGAACGCCTGACAAAACACTTTATTCTAAAACGAGTGAGAAAAATTGCAATGAACGGTAGCTATAATCGCAGTAAGCGAAAGCGTTTAATCGATTTTACATTTTTGGTATCGTGAAATACACTTTCTATAAAATTCTCGAGTCGTAACATCAAGAAAACTAGACTTAGAACTACACTTTAAATTATTTTCTTCAGTTTTCTCAGCAGTTTGAATACCTAATCTAATAATTAGATACTAATCTACTCATAAACTTAAAAAAAACTAAATGTGGTGGTCAGACAAATTTCCATTTACAAATAGTTCCATCACTACCAAACAAAACATAAATCTTCGTCGTAGATCCGACTAGTGACAAATCTCAATCAAATCCAACACAAGTCGATGCTAAAACTATTTGTAATTCAATAATAAACTTAATGACAACAGTTTTAAAGTTTAAATTCCCAAAATCATTCAAACAGGCTGTGGTAAGCCAATCAACATTAGTCCCTTTGATGATCACTTCTAGGCTCATTTATCTCGCGATTGACTGCGAAAGAAAAAAGTAGATTGCAATTGCCACCTCAACGCGCGCGATACCATCGACGATTTTTTTCGAGGACTTTGCTAATGGTAGTCTGTTTTATCTCGAGTCCCTTAATGCCCTTATGCGGGCGACACTAATAAGATTTTGACACATTAATGACAAAGATTATTTGGATACTGTTAACAATTTGGTGTTGTCGTATACAACAATTGATACTTGATTTTGTTTTAAGTTTAAGACTTATGAGGATTTGCTCACTAACTATTGTTTGTTACGAGATCAACCTTCAGAATCGTCTACATATAGAATTGCTGAATACCATTGGTTGCCAATATTTTTGGCTTATTGACAGTCATTTAAAATTGATGAATTGATGATGATTAAAGATTAACATAATAGCTGATGACAAAAATCTTGTCAATGTATACAAGGCCTTTCGATTTAACAAAACTTGATTGAAGTTCGTATTCTAATGGTGTCTATAATGTTGAAAATAGACTTGAAACTTTGACGAATCAAGTATATAGATAATTTTGACGAGAAGATTCTCCAAAATTATAGCTTCACCGTGTAATTCTGAAATAATTTCTAAATCGATAACGAATCAATTTTTCAATTCCGTCTCAAGGTGTCCTCCTAGTTCAAAGACTCCCTCAAGGAGCACTCTAAGAGGGCTGAGAGTGTGACGTCAGCGGCGACTTTAATTGCGCACCACTTCGTTAACGGACTTGATGGCATTTTTAATGAACACCCGAATTAATGTAGTGGCTCAAATCGAAGACCGAAGTGTGGACCCCACGTTGCCAATTCAATGGTTTGTTTATTTAGGATAGCTTGTCTATTATCTACCCGTCTTGAGTAATGTGACCGTGAAGATAAATAATAGTTTGTAGCCAGTTTATGTAGAGTGAACAATAACAAGTCCGTGGAATGTAAACAACATTGAATTGATTCTAAGTTAATGAAAGCAAACGAATATATTAATTGGAATTACTCGTAATATTACATAGAAATAGATCAAATATTAACGGTTACATCAAACTGAGCGTTTATTTAACAATAGCCTAATAAATCTTAACCAGTAAATAAATTCGTTGTTGTCTGTTTTCTTTTATATAAAACTAGCTTAAGCCCGCAGCTTCGATCAAAACAGTACTTTACATACTTTTTCTGGGTGAAAGATACCGTACATTTATGACCAATTTCATTATGATCGGTCGAATAGTTACGGCGTAATAAAAGCGTAACAAACAAACAATTCGCATTTATAATATTAGGCTGGACCAAATTAACTCCTCTGGTATCTGACAATACACAAATAATTTGATCCTAAACATTTAGCGCCGATTTTGCATTGTATATATAATGAACAATTGAAGTAGGTGCTATAGCACCTGGGGTGTTGATTGATTTTAGTATCTTACTGTATACAGGAAGATACTAAAATCAATCAACACCCCAAATTGATAAAAATTCGCCTCGCCTCTTGTTCTACCGATGGGTCCTAAATAAATATGCTAAAATAAGAGTTTTCCCAATGACGGCTCAATGCCAAACACTTGAAATGGCAATGAGGATTTTGAAATAAAAAGTGGGAGTTCGCGTCCGTAAGATTGACAGGTGCGTCTTAATAAGTCCTGGTAGCAGGTGCAAGAATACGAAATGAAAAAAGTGATTGTTGAGTTTATGAGTGCAGCACTGAAATGAGAGAAAATATTTCGATTACGATTCTTCTAAAATATTGATTGTTGGTGTTTGAGAGGAAAAATAACTTTGATACATTCTAGTAAATAAATAACTTTGATACATTTTAGTAAATAAATCATAAATTTGTCAATTCCTCATAAATTGGTATTTATGTTTTCGTTTGATAATAAATAATTTGAATTGATAAATAGATAACTGATTAATGCTAATTGCAGTAGCATAACAATAAAAGATTTAGTTCATATTATTCTTAGAATAACATGAACAAAATCTTTTGTATTTAATTCGTTTAGTTATCGAGGCTCACACGGTACTGACATACTGAAGATAAGTAGGTATCTATTGTAATAGAATTGTTTTAACAAAGTAATAAAATTTGTCCAGATAATGCAAATATACTACTGTCGACACTGTTAATCGCTATTTAGTTAAAAAATATTTCTGAATAATATTGTTGCACGCTTACGTATTTGAGGTATTTTTCCGAAATGTTACAAAAATTTGGGGCCGTCTTTGGGGACTGCCGATGGAAGTGAAAACTTTAATCCTTGATCATAAACACTTATTTATAAAATAAAAAAAAAAGATGTAACGGGTTGGATGCTAGTTCCTGATATTCTCTTAGAGGTTATTAAGGGGTCAAAATTTTGTAATTTTTGCGTAGGATGCACCATTTCTGAGATATTGTTAATATTGTAAAAAAAAAATGTAAGCGTGACTATGACGCGAGTTCCATGATTTTTGTTCACCCAAGAAGTGCTCAACGCGCCTAAAGAAGTTTTCACTTCAAAGATAAACGGTACTTTTGGGTGGCTTGTACAAACACACATATCTAGCATGCAGTATCATTATTATACATACCTATAGCATTTGACGAAAGGTAAATTAAAACTTCATATTATTAAATTTCAAACTGGCTAGGTCCTACATAAACATACCGTCATTAAAATAATACCGTATTCATTCCCTCTTCACGATCTCAGTTTACATAGGTCTCACACATACAGATAAAACCGGCTTTAATCTCATCATACGGGCAGTGTAGACAATGAGCGAACGACTCGGACCCAAGTCTGGGTATCTAGTCCCGCCACTTGTTCCGCTGGCCTAAGCAAATTTCCACCCGACTTTGTTGGTTTTTCGTCGGATTCCTATTTCTTCACTTCTGATTATATTATTCCATACTTTGTGTAAACAATGGCTGTACCCCAACCCTTCCACACTATTGCCGTTTCCGCGTCAAGCTATTCAGTGTGGAGATGGATTTTGTATTAATTATATGGCGCTAATAATGTTGTAAAATATGTGTATGTATCATAAACACACATACACACTATTATATTTTAAAAGAACTCTTTTATTTATCATGTTACAGTAATCTTTTAAGTGCTAACTGCTGAATACAATACAACTATTTCTATAAAAATAGCATCCAGTTGCCATAAATTACATAAAATAATCTTACATATTAAAAGATCAAAAATAAAATCTTTGTGTAAGAAAATGAAGTAATACTCTCAAAAGTAACTGCTCTCGTTCGCAACGTAATGCGGTGAAGATCAACAGACGTAGCTCAGTGAGTAGAACAAGCACTCTCCGCACATAACGAGCGTTTTATAAATATTTTTCCGGAGGTCTAACCGCTGTAAAAGGTTTTTGTATACGTTGCTTTTTGCCTCCTTTTGCCAGCTAATCCAATATTGACCACCCCGCCAGGCTATTGACTTATGTTTGTGTTACTCATAATAATTCGACGAGCTACGCTCGCCTTTTATTATTCAAAATATCAATTTGCTCTCGACTTGCTTTCTTTTACCAAGAGCGCACCATTAATTTTATTATGCATACTTGCCTCAGAATAATTAATTATGTAGTTCAACAACTTCACTAATTAACTGGTACGGGTAAGTCTTTTATATCTTTTGCAGTTGCATACAGCAAAAATGAGGTGGTAGATAAAATTCACGCTTGAAAATTATGAACACATTCATAAGCCAAAGATAGGCGTATTTTAATGTTTAAATTTAATTTCAAAAGGGTATAGAAGAAATGGTTTCCGTTGCCCACAAAGTCATCTGCGGTATCTAAATGTTAATCTTTGGTCAGTCGCGCAAAAATTATGTTTTTCGGACTCGACCGAAAGTTACTGGACTGGAAACGGACAACCCACGCAAGACTCATTTAATGTACTGTATGAAACACGACTTTCACACACTCCACTAGTCGCATGGGCGCCTAGTACAAATATGTACAGCGAGTTGAATATATTCGAGTTATATCATTATTCTAAACGACGTTATAGTTAAAGAAAGGTGTTTGAAAAATGCCATTACCACACCATCTTAATACAGAAAACGCTTTCAAAGGCTCCGTTTTATTTCGCGTCAATTTCTACAAAGCGAAATGACTCCAATTTGAATATGTAATGGCGGCTTAAGATAATCGTCCCTGGCTTACACTAATAAAGGCGCTCTAACTTTAAAACGAGAATCGTATCAAAAGAATTGAACAATCGTTCGATTCGGGGGTGGTATAATTTATTCGAGTGTGGACCGCCATTTTGCGGCGGGGCATTCGGTGCTATCGCGCGCCGGAAGACGCTTTAAGATATTGATGCTGATTCTTTTTTTTATTATGCTCCCCTGGATTCCCTTAAAGACGCTAATATAAAGCGGCCATATATAAATAAGCCGCCTTTGTGAGGATTCTGTACAGACAGGAAACTGAACGACCCCTCGCCGATGGAAAACAATCTAAATTACATTTTCACGCAACTTCAAATGTCTTATTAATTACGTACGACTTTTCAATGCTATAAATTTTCTTTTAACGCTTCCTCCTCTAAATCGGCTTAATACACAACGCTGGCTTTGCATACTGATCACTCAATTGTATTGTGAGATATCTTCTACAGCTACTTCTTTTGTTCTCATTTACAACTTTAAAATTATTTCAAATGATTCGAACAGAAAGTTATTTCAAATTTCATTTAAGTTAAAGAACACTCAAATCCTTCACATAAATAACTAAAATCCATACCATCTGTTTAAAAACGAACACCCTAGCGAAATAGAAAATACCTGGCAGCCATGATTTAGTGGAGCCTTTAGACAGGCCGCGATACGCCTTCATCACCTCGAGAATGACCCGGCATCCCTCAAGCTTAGATAATATAGGGGATAGTGTCGCTTATTCCCCGAGGATTTGTCAAACAAATGCCTCCCGTGTATCGGAAAAAAATCGCCGGCTCACTAGTGGCCGTTAAGGCTATTTATGGCCGATTCACAGAAGCTTTTTTTATTAATAAAACGTATATTATGCGCGCAAGTGCGTTTTATATTGCGGACCTTCCATTCTTCGCGGATATTATCGTTCCTCTTCGGACATCTAATAATATCGATTCTGCATCTACGAAATATATTTTGTAAGTAATATCTTTTGTATTTTTATCTTAGAGTATAATTTCAATATCGAATGTTGTTTGGTTGTATTTTTGTAAACAAAGCTGGTTCGTCGTACAGGTATTGACATGAATGTGTTTTCCCCACCGTGGCAGTGCCACTGCTACAAAGTAGTTATGCAAACAAGCAAGATATTGATACGGGAACTTTGTGACAGACAACAAAAACAAAAGTCACATTTATATAAATACGCGGCGATATCGAAGATATTTGACGTGAAAATATCTATAAGGATTTATTTTGCGTTCAAAGCACACATATTTTGTATAATGTAGAGCATTTATATACATTTTTACTGGAAACACTACATGGGTGACCTTTTTAAAATATAGTAACCAAATAAGTGTTTTATGATATGTAATGAAGTAGTATAGTAAAACTTTAGGCTCTAGGGCCGTCAGTATGGCCCTCGCAGCTACTTACGTTAAATATTACCTACATTGTTTTGTAGTGCGCGATCTAACGTATTGTTTGTCAATAACAAGAAAATTATACAATAAATGTTAAAATTAAACATAAAACAAAACAACATAGCAATCTACCAAAATTATGTTGAACATTTAACAACGAATCTCGAAGTACAAGAAGAAATACACAAGTAAAATTTTAAACATCCATAAACAATTTCGGTTACATTAAAGTGGTAATCTCAACCCGCTATCACTGGTAATTGTCGGGAATAAAATCATTAATTCTAAACCGAATAACACATTAAAAGTAACAGCTTGTGCGCGGATTGCCACCAACGTGCGGCGGCGGCGTAGTGATGCCGCCCCATCCCAAGAGACAAACTGAACTTTACTTCCTTATACATACAATAAATAGAATAATAGAAACAATCAAGTTTAAAACGTTAGTTTGCTATGGCCATGAGGTTCAAGTGTGTCTTTATAGAGACCTAGGTAACGGCTGATCGACGCCTCGCGTGATCAGAAGGCTGAAATTTTCTTTGCGTGAAGAATAAGCATTGCTATCCAAAGTAGCAATGCTGTCAGCCTTCTGGGGACGTTGCCAATAGACAACGACGCTGAGAAATGTTAAGACGCTTTTAAAATGTTGTTGTTCTTTTTTTAATAATAATATATAATATAATATTCTATCACATACACACAACACCATCTAGCCCAAACTAAGTAGAGCTTGTACTATGAATACTAGACAATGGATAAACATACATATATAATATTTTATTTTTTTTGTAAATACATACATATTATACATAGAAACACCCAGACCAAGACAAACATCCATGTTCATGCACACAAATATTTGACTTGTGCGGGAATCGAACCCGCGACCTCAGGCGTGGCAGTCGGTTACACTAACCACTACGCCATCGAGGTAAAAATTAGTATTTTTGTCTTTAGGTCAAGGTAAAAATTTCTTACAATAAGGTTATTGTAAGAAATTTGTTTGTATAGTTTAAAAAATATATATTATTACGTAATACAATATCAAAATTATGTTTTCAACTCCACGTAGGCAATAAACGGGCCGTCTAAAGTAAAAAAATATTAAAATTGGACAGGTAGTTGCTAAGATCGGCACTTTCGAACATATAAACATCACAGCATTGTAATAGTCAACCGAAAATTACAGACTTGAATAAATTCTGATTTCTTATTAATCTCAAGTTCATAATTTGAATGACTTACCGTACTTTCTTGATAGATCTAATCAAAGCATTTGATAGAAGCTTTTCATTTGTTACGTGCATATGCATAAAGCTGGCTTGCGCAACTAAATCCAGTTTTAAATTGCATTGTTGGCGCTCAAGTTGTGAGTTAGCTTAGTGCTCATATAGTTCACAATATTTTGTGGACCTCTCGCTTGCTAGCCTGACTTTTTTATTTGCTAAGGTTGCTGCAAATTTGTCACGACCTTCAAGTTACACACTAAGCATTCATATAAAGGCATTATTTCCACAATCTTCACGTATGCTCATGACTAATTAAACTATAAACAAGTAAACATGGCCAAGAAACATAACCACAAATCGAAAATACAACACGGCTTATTAAGCCGGCCCCCGAACATAACTGTAGCAATTCTGTAAGCGTACCTCGCAGCCATATTCTTATAAATTAATTACTTGTAATCTACTCGTGAAACGGGACTTAGAGAAATGAAGTTACAACGTGGCGTAGGGTTCAGGAGCTCGTAACGACTTAATGTCGCATGGAGAGAACAAGTCTGAATTAGAAATGAACCCTTTCAAGTAGATGGTTAATAAGGCACACATGTCGCGTATCCAACGCTACTTTGTTATGTCTGAAGATTGTACACACTTTGTAAAGGACCAAACTTTAATTACCATCAAATAGAAAGTCTCTACCAATCTCGAAATTACAGAGACATTACAATGGAATAAAATAGTATACCACTTTTATTATTGTAACAAGGGATATATGTACATGCATGTTGCTTTTATAAATTATCTAAATAAATTAGTGAAGCAAAGCTTATTATATTAGTATTTTATACTATAAGCGTGTGTTTTGGCCGACTACTTTAATGAAAGACCTGCGATAAGTAAGGAAGGTTTAAAGAGGCGCTAAATTGTGAACGAAGGTCCACCGTCATCTTTAACACCTAACATTGCCAGCATCTTAGTTTTATAAAAGAAAACAACAATGCTATTCTAAGCTATCAGGTAGATCAGATATAACAATCTTTAAATAGTACAAAACTCTCTGAAAAAGCTCTAAATTATGTTTTTTTGTAGAACACTTGATCCGTATCAAATTATAATGGAAGTAAATGAACTTAGTCATCTCTTTAAAACAATGAATACAAAATCTAACGGAATTATTCATGAATTTATTAACTATAATGACGCAGGCAGACAGCCTAGGTACCTAACTATTAAACAAAAGCATTGAAGCGAACAAAACTGACACATTGTAAAAAGTACTTTTAATTTTTCGCCGCGGCAGACTCATCTGAATGCCTAGGGGAGGTGTCCCCATGATCGCGTCTTATCCACTCCGCAAACATTCTTTACAAGGGCCTCACTCATTCCATTCACTCCTCTAGAGGTTATCTTTTATTATTTCTCTCGACATCCTCTTTTTATTGCCTCTCATATTGACTTTTTATACGGCTCACGAATAAATACATTTTGATTTACGCTTGCGTAGACACTATTTTATGCAGACAATCGTGAATTAGCACGGTCTACGTGTCAAATGTTGACATCATTTTCATACTTAATGTAACATAGCGTCATAACTTATATTCACCAAGATTGGGCAGACGTATATTGCCTGCTATGCATACATAAGTTCATATCTGTATATCCTTAATGAAGCCACATTACAGCCATATTTCACATAGCCTGCATAGTAGGAAGCAAGTCTACTGGACATATTGCCAAACGCCGAATTGAAGAGATTTTTTTTAACAGACACCCCAAAGAAGCTGTGCCAAACTACCTAACCCAAATAGAGCCGTAAGTACACGATCGCACACAAACATAAACTTAATCTAACTCGGACTAAAGAATCAGTTAATATCAACTTAAGTAAAAAATTGGTGGAAAATATGATTTCATTTTATCAGGATTATTTCAAGACCGTACGTAATTAGGATGCGAGCCTATTGCTGCCTTCTTAACATGCTTTAAATGCTTATTTCTGGTAGACAAAGATTGCACGTCGAAAGCTAATAATATCTTTATTACCCTGTCTATAATTCTTATTGCCCACGAATGTCCTTCATAACCGCAATCGTACTTGCGTTTACGATTAAACTACTGCACCAACGAAACAATCATTTATTATTCTCAACCGTTCTATTTTTGTCTTAAAGTGAAGAGGGAACCACAAATACTTATACGGAATAAAATGTGTTTCCAGTAAGCTCTTGAACAAATATTGAGGGATTGCAAAGTTAGGAGAGGCGAGAAAAACAAAGATAAATCCAAGTTAACGCTTGACAAGTGCGTATTTAAGATTTGTAGACTGCACCGCGGCTTCTGATTTCAACTAATTACTGTTGGGGTAAATGTTTTGGTAACTTACGAGTGTCACGTTATGATATATAAGGAAGGAAGGAGGTGTAATAACATTAGTGTTCTTATATACCAATTATTTTTAAATATATGTACTTACTTGAAAATAAAATTATTAAAACAGGTCGTTTAAAAAATTTAAGTAACTTTGAAGATTGCCTAAATAATATATAGCTATACCAAATGAGTTCTAAAATACTTTACAGCCGTCCAACGTACTTATTCTTTACTTACCAATTGTCTAAATAATTAATAATAAAGATATTAAAAGCAGGTTGTTGCACATCCAATAAAATATTATAATGTTACAAAATAACGAGTTGGGAGAATTTAATGAGATAATGTTGCTAAGCGTTTACTAAGGCTTATAATGGCCGTACATATTTAAATATATGTATATCTAACATTAACGTATTATTTATAACATACAACAAGTTATCTAAAACCTATGTAATTTTAGTTAGGCAGCTCTTCAAATTACATATAGTTTGGGTTAAGTATGAGTTTGAACATATCAAGCCACTTTGTAAAAACTGCCTTAGTTACTACATTTTCCTTGATTTCCAATTCGAAAGTGGCGCGACATTTCCATCCCTGGGGAACGATTAAGCATGTAAAAGTACCAGGATAACAAAGTATCTGGGAGTTCGTTGGCTGGCCATTTAGCACGTGCCAAGGAATTGCCGTAACACGTTCGCAGAACTTAACGACCGGGGAAATAGATGTCGTCTAACGTACAAACCGATCACTAGATGTGTTTGTCTCGTTTCTGTTAAGTATTTTGTGGGAAATAGTAGTAGGGTAACGAATCAGAGATATAGAGATAAGGAGATTGCGCTGTTCTTAAACTGTTTAAACTTATATAGAAATAGTGGATGACAAAAATTTACCAAAAAGTACATAAGGCAAATATGTATAGGTGCCTACTAAACACAAAAGACGACACAAAAGATCCCACTGGGTCAAAGTGTCGCCGGTCTGTACTGACTGAAACCCACACACAAGATAAGATAAGATAGGTGCCTACTGCAGTCCGAACTGATTGGTGTAATTTAATAAAACTTTGATAAACTTCATAAATTCATAATTACAAGTAAGTACCTATGACTGATCTGATATCATAACTATTAATCCTTATATTGCCACTGCATTTGAGCGACTATAATTATTTATTTAGTTTTAAATTGTGGGTATATGTTTATTCGTATGTTTGTCCGCCAAGAGTATAAACATAATGACATGTTCAGGTGTCAAAGTGTCAAATACAGTCTGGCCTATAGCCAAAAGCTCTTGTAGATATTATCCAAATTTTTTTCATGATATAACTTTATTAAATTATACTCTATTCTGTAAGTCTTTTTGTTGGAATATTATGTACTAGTCTGTGCCCGCGATTTCGCTCAGGAACTGTACTTTTTTCTAGATTAAAGATATGTCCTTTTCTGTAGGTATCCCTAGCAATGTATATAAGAAATTTCATGAAAATCGGTCGAGTAGTTTAGGCGTAAAAGCGTAACAAATAAACAAACTTACATTCGAGTTTTTAATACTGGTTAGTATCAGTACTAATACTAGAATTGTAACAAAAGATAAAATAAAGTACTCTTTTGAGTGATATAATAATACAAACATATGTTGTTTATGACTATTTTATCACTATGAACTTAAAGATCAAATAGCAGCCTATAATATCGCTTACTGTTATACATCAAACTAGAGAAAAGCGAAAGCCTCGGGCTAAAATCTAGTCTCAAAAAGAAAACAAATCCTTTAAATCCAAAATGTCGACTTGCCTTATCAAGAAAGAATAATGACAAACTTACGACCACAATTACTTCTTTTTAATGAATTAATGACTTTTGTTTGCAAACAGCGATTAAAATAATTAAAAGTGTCATTATAAGTGCCATCAATCCGATCTCGAAGGAGACGTTAACATTTTTAAGTGTATACCCGTCATAATTATTAATAACTGTACTATTGGAAACACTTGTAAAATAAACATTTATTGCCATAAACTAACTAAAGATTCAACATCTAACGCGAACTTCATTCTCCTAACAGGTAGACTTCAAAATCGAGTAATGTGGATACAGATTTTTACCCAGATTTCTTTTATCTATACAAATAAATAAAATTTTAGTGTCTGTTTGTAATGTCAAAATAACAGCTTTTTACTAAATGCATATAAAAGTATATACGATACTTACATCATCAAAATTGTTCCGGCTTAACTCTGAAACGGCTGGTCCGATAGCTAATGTTATAAGGAGTAACTTAAGCTACTTTTATTTTAGATTATTTTTGTTAAATTCCACGCAGACGAAGTCGAGTTTAACAGCTAGTTTTACGTATAACCGGTTGCTAAAAGGCTGAACAACGACATATAGAAATCAAACTTACACTTAGATTAAAATACAGTTAGATTAAACTACGGACTACAATCATGCCTTGTCTTGATTATTTATGTAGGTACAAGTAAGTGGATGCTCCTGTTAACCATACTGCTGCTTTAGAGGCTACCATCAAATTTTATTAAATGCTTGAGTATGTTCAGTAGTAATTCATGGAGAAATGGTTGCAGCACCTTACAGTTATGATTTGTAGACGAAATTTTATTGTAAACTTGGCGATTAAAAAGCTTGGCAATGAGTTTCTTGCCGTTCTTCTCATGAACCCTACACCCTTGCTTTGCTGAACTTGGCAGTAAATGTAAATTCACAGAAAAAATTTAGTGTAACTTTGACATTCATAAGTGTTACCTTGTAACCTAGCTTGAATAAATTGATTTTTGATTTTGATTTTGATCTTATGTCAATTAAAAACTTAGTAACTAATTTGATTGGCTGTTGCTAATACAGTCAGCCAATCCCAGCAGTTGATATGCGTTAAATAGTCTGTTAACAAATATTAATGTTGATCTGTCTTACAAAACATGACGGTTAGTCTGCCTCGTCCCTTGCCATAACATTGCGCTTATATTTGCTGACTTTGAGCAATTCATGTGTACGATTGCATTCGAATGTACAACTGTTATAATAGTGTTGACTGTTGACTGCAATCGGCGCCGTACGTCACATAGCACAAATACTATTATTATATTTTTCTCTAGGAGATTCGCGCGTAGTATACCGTGGTCTGTGAATTTATTAAACATTTCAATTCTGACCAATACTTTTGCAATTGACTGCAGTGGTCGCCTCGCCGCTGCCACTGTGGCGAGACTCGTGGATTCGAATCCCACAAGGGTCAAAAAATTGTGTGATCCACAAAGTATTGTTTCGAGTCTGTGTGTTCTTTGTGTCCGTTGTTTGAATGTTTATGAAGTCCCTCGCAACACAGGAATTATTCCTAGTGCGGAAGTTGTATTTAAAAATAAAGAAAAGAATAACATTACAATTCTATGCAGTTTGGTTTAAAGATAGCTGGCAAAATAGGAGCCTGGTACACCCAACCCTTCAAGGATATGACAACGTGATATTATGTTAAACAAAACGATAGAATTTTGCAAATTTAATTACTTTGTTAAAGTATTCAACGGTGCGTTGTTTTAGCGGTCTTATTGCAACAATAATTGTCAAGTGCGGCGTCTCATCCGACTTTTAATTGATCCTGGAGGGCGAGTGCGGAGATAAAACTCGGATATCTAAACTTTCTCTATTACAGTTTAAGAAAACCGCCAGCGCACTTTTGTTTGGCCGATAACAAAATTTTCATGGCCCTCCTTGCGCGTCGTGACGTGTAATAGCGGAAAATCGCTGCAGAATTATTTGTTGTTGCGTAATTAAGAAGAGAATTATAAATAATTATTTATCTTTATGGTAGTATTATTGCTATCTGTGATTTTATTTCAATGTATATACTTGTATCTTTTATTAGTAACTCTCATAAACAGCCGGTATTGACTAGAAATGTATACAGTAACATAATATTAATTCATCCGTATGCTGACTTTGTAAAGCATGTGTCCTACATGTTTCAGTAGTTATATACTGAGCAATTGTGGGTGGAATTACCTTCTAGTTGTTTATTGGGTCTAGCGGGATTAATACTTAAAATCCTTTTTTGTTTGTTATGCAAACATTACATTATGAACAACATATTTTTTAGATATTTATTTAAATTTACTGTTTATCATCTGTATTTTGTACTTGATAAATATTAGCCAAAACCAAAGGCTAAACAGATTCACAATACAAGTAAAAAGAAACTAAATGTTAGTATAAGTCAATATTCTCTCATAAAAATTAACAGTAATGTTGTTTACCACGTTGTAAGTTAAATAATATAAAAAGCAAGTCTCCAAAAAAGCTTTCCATCGCTACTTATATTAAACTTATTTTTCCCTCATATAAAAACAATAACCATGTCTATGTTTACAATAAAACGTTTAGTGTAAACGTGTAACAAACTTCCATATTTTATGATGATCGTTATCGTAAAGCGGCCCCCGAATTCCCGCCATTTAAAAGTTGTGCATTTATCCGCGGCTCGCAAAGACTCCCCTCACAACCCGTTCCTAAGATTTCATTATAAAATCAAACTAAAACTTGCAACTATAATAAGTACAAAGTTTGTCTTATTTCTCCTGTTATCTTAATGTTATTGTTATTATAAAGATTTTATTTTACTTTGCGATAAAGATTTCTTTTTACAACTTAAATCAATATATATGATACTATTTAGATAATAAAAAAGAGGAAATACCTATAATAAAACATAAAATAGAATAGAAAATAAATATGTGGAAATGTATCTAATATTCATGACATCGCAACACAAATTTATTTTCTACCACCAACAACATTATAATGTTCTTTTGGATATCAAATATCATATTCAAATCCTAAAAACCTCGGTTGAACATAAATAATAGCCTAAGTAGTTCTAAAATGCCAATCACGGAAAAATCGGAGGGTAATCGCAAATACATCGAAGCAGAAGTTCCGACCCCACGCTCTAGACGTAAACACATAAATCCGCGGGGAACTCCTTTTAATTGTCTGGCTATACCTTAACGAACAATTGCATGTTGTTATTTATTTGTTTTTCACCCGCTGAACATAATGGGGAAACAAAACATATACGAAATTTTCGGCAAACACATTGGTTACAATACCTATATTTTTTTTTTTCTACACTTCTATTTTATTTTCACGACAAATGTGTCCTACGTTTTTTTATTGTATTGAAATAGTATTGTGTTTTATGAAGTATAGGCATAGGCTTACATGACTCGATGAATAGGAAACCAATTAAAAGGATAACAGAGGAACTGCATTGTATGCACGGGACTAATCGTTTTCTATTGTTCTTGGGACCACTATCTGACGGGCTATTGTCACCAGTCCCGGTAACGAACTAAAAAACCTGGACATTTAATAAAGCACGAGACCAGCAAACAGAGAATGGAAGCGCATGAAAAGGATTGAGATGTCTAAATTGAGGTACTTACTTAGCATTTACGGAGATCGCTAAAGGAAATGACAGAAGGGTTAAAATAAGCTTTATTTCCCCGTTTTAAATCGCCTTTCGGTTTTGCAGATAGTGGAACTACAAAACACAAACGGTGACCGGCGGGCGTTCGGCGTGAAACGTGACAATGACGGCTAAGCCGCTGCACGCAAGGAACGTTTTACTCCTTTTATGTCCAACGTATTCGGCAACACACACTGCCGCTTTCTGACGACGTTATTTTTTAATCAAATATATCCGTGGAGCGGGTGACGGACGATAGGGTCGCAGCGACAATGAAAAACTAAAAGGAAAAAGTAGCACTCTTTTAAGCAAATAGAGGCGAGACCAAGTTGATTGGTTTTGTTAGCGAGCCTGTTGATTGGCACGGGCGTAAACAATACGCTTCCAATGTTTAAGTTTGGAACGACAATTGAGACTTCTTTTGAGCAAATAGTGACTAGACGTGTTGATTGGTTTTGTTAGTGAAACTTTGCTAAAACCAGCGGCATTGTCGAATTTGTCGATGTTTATATTAGCTTTGTTGAACTAGAATTTGACAATGTTTTCAGTGCGAACAATGCTTTACAGCATTGTGTTTCGTTTCAACGAGGCTCGAATTTTTACCAGTTTATTTTACTGTTAACATGTGATCCACAGTCAGTTGTTGACGTAACAGAGCCAAATAACCGCAAAAACTGCCAATGAAAAAGAATAACGTGACGGCACATGGTGAACAGCAGTCGTGTGAGTATGTGTGGAAAGAAAACAAAGTCTGCGGCGCTGCACCTATATTCCGTTGAATTTTCAAAGATCATAAATTCTTGGTTATATTATTCAGGGCGAGTAAGCAGCGGGTTATAAATCAGGACTCCTCAGTCGCTATCAGAGCGCGCCTCCATTAGTGACCTCCAACGTTTGTGAAAAGTGCCAACTTTACGAAACATTGTTATACGAATAAGATTATTTATATACTTGTTATAGACTCCTAAATAAATATTTCAAATAACAAAATCACATGAGGAAAGCAAAATAAATGTAGAAATATGTAACAAATTAATAATTATGTGAAGGATTCCTTTTTGTTTTGATCTAAGAATATAACATAACGTATGTGATATAATTATAATAAAACCATATAATAAATTAAGATTACACTTATGTATATAATTTTAAAGAACATAGGAATTAGAATGTTAAAGAACACATAACAATTAGGTACTGTTTATTTGTATGTATAGAGCTTTTTACATAAACTTTTAGTTAAGGTAAAGAGAACTCAAAAAATTCTGACATATACATATATCAGCAAAGGAATTCAACCACAAGTCGTCTCAATTTCCTTCTGACATCCTATAGGAAATTGTAAGAAGAGTAACTGCCAGTTTCCTGGGAGAATCCACTCGCAATTCTGCTTGTGTAATGTGTGCTCCTAAAAGCTTAGAATTAAAACATTTGTGGTTGAATTAATAGGGGTTTAATATTATCCGTAGATTATTTTTGTATCAAAATTATGCACACTCGAATGGGTGGCCAGACTTGAATAAATTTATAACGAACGGTCGAGAATTTCGGGACGCTCATTACTGGGTATTTATGTGAGGAGATAAAAATATTAGGGACACGTTTTAATCGAAAACGGATGAACAGGGTGCGAGCACCCTAGTTTCAGCGGTGTGTTCTTGTTTAAATATATTTTTCTTTGTATGGTCTACGACATATCGCGGTGGGACGGTATTATGCAAACAAGTATGATTGTATTTACTTAATATTTTTGGTGAGACAATAGCCAGGTAAATTCGTGCAAACTTTATTATATGGTAATACTTGCTTACTTACTTTGCATATAACTTAAATGTTGTAAATTGGTGGAATGTTGTAATTATGATCAATAGATCGTGGTTCGAACAAATTGCGCTTAATAAACGTTCCGCTTTGTTGAAGAAGCTTATTGAAATACCAGTATTTATCAAAGCATTTTTTAATACCCTTTCCAAGTTGATATCAGGCCTTTTGTCATGGGGTCTTTACAAGGATACTATTAACATGTAGTGTGTTTTAGCACAGTGCACCCAGACTCAGAATAATTAATTATTTCTGGATTACATAAATAATTTTTCTATGAGAGATTCGAATTCACAACAATGCGGTGGCTGCCAGCCGAAGCGAACGCCTGTCCGCTACGTTATCCATGCAGTCCTTAAAAATGCTACTTATCTCTAAAAATATAATATACTGATATGACCATATCACCATATCATGAGTGAGGCTAAAGTTCATAACTTATGTACATGCCCTACTAAAATACAAAACATAAAACCACCAAAACACATCACTAAAGGCTATACAGCTACTATGATCAAATAATGCAAAAAGAGACGACTAACGACTAATATGTATCTATGCGTAAACAAATATCTTTCTCTTATATAAAACATCCAAAACAGACTTGACTATCAAACTTCGTTCACAGGACTTTTTTTCTTAAGATAATGAATAACAAACGACATTTATCATATCGCACATAAAGTCAGGCCGGTGTTTAGGACAGTTTTAAACGCTTAAATTAATTTCCCCTGATTTCCTTTAAGAAGTTGTAACTCTCCAAGTGGGGATAATGCGATGATATATAAAAAAAGGTCCCAGTGAGCCAGGGCCCCTAATAAATTATACCCTCGATAACAATGGGATTTTTTCGCCGGCCCTTTGTTGCAACTTTTGATATCACCTGAACGTAGGCATAAAACAAAAAACATTACTTATATTTTTAAATTTTCATATAAAAAATAAAAAACCTTTAGAATAAAACATGGGATAGAGCATTACCGTTATAAAAAAGAGTAATTGGAAATGGCATAAGATAACGATAAGCCTGTTTAGTCCGGTGATCTGATATAATATCAGCCATGTATATAAACTGTTCCACTGCTGGGCACGGGCCGCTTCTCAGGATGAGAAGGGTTAGGAAAAGTCCACTACACTACGGGTTGGCAGACTTCACATATCTGAATGTAGACATGTATCGCACGCACTTTTTGTCGACCGTACCTAGGTCCCATGTAATAGGCAACAAGCCTACTGACAATTTCAGATACCGTTCTATAAAAATGGGTGCCGTGATAAAATAGCACAATAGGTAATGTAAGTAAAATTCACCCCAGGCAGATGCCTAAGCTTAATTAAGCTGAGACCTCGCGACCAGTAGATATGCTATATGTGCGTGTGTCTTCAGGCTTACACTTACATAATTATGTCATTTGACAATGCTGTTTAATTTCAAAGAAATAAGTATCTTATACAATTACTTATTAAGTATTAATTTGAAAAATATTTTTGATTCCTTTAATTGTATTATATTTAGCCCGTTACGATAAGTGACCATGCGAGCCAACGCCACCACACCAAGTGACTTCGAATTGAATATGATAAACAAAAAATGACCAATTGCCACTTCCTTCAACACACCGCTTGAGTACTTTTTGTCCCGAACTATAAAAAATAAAGCCCTAATATCGTTAAATGTTCCTTTGGGGAGTGACTGGACACACGCGGAAATTCAGAAGTCGTTAGGGCTGTCACGCAGTGCCGGATTTCGGAATGGAAGAGTAGTATTTGCCTTTTAGACCAAAAACAGCATTAGAATTTGGAATAATATAATTAAAAAGAAGAATATGTAGTGATTGCCAAATTAATATATATTTGTAATAAACTAGTATTGGAGTAACACCGTCCCTTTTATTGATCACAAACGAATTATTGTTATACAGATATTACTGAAATTAATCATTTTAATCTAGAGCGTAAAAGTTTAGTTCCTCAATAAAATTTACTTTCCTTTTAACAAATACGTGTAATCATACAAGTTTCTTACGTAGAACTATTATCGGATTAATATGATTGTAGTTTTCAAGGGGTCCGAGCGCTCGTATTTTGTACAGGGAGATCGCAAAACGCCTGATCGACGTTTTGCGATCTCCCTGTACAAAATACGACTGGTCTTTTTTTGGCCCAAAGAATCAGCATTGCCATTCAACGTGGCAATGCTGCCAGTCTCCTGGACACGTTACGAGTTGACAGCGATGCTGAAGAATTCTACGATGCCTAAACCTTTTTTGTAAATATTTAGTAGTAAAATTATTTGTGTTTTTGTAATTATGTAACCTTTTCTAATACGTTTGTAAATATATATTAGATTAATTCGTTTTAAAATTAATATTGATGAACGTTCTAAATTAGAAACTTTTAGATAATAATAAATAATAATAATATTCTACCACATACACACAACACCATCTAGCCCAAACTAAGCAGAGCTTGTACTATGGGTACTAGACAATGGATAAACGTACATATTATATACTTTTTTTTTTGTAAATACATACATGTTATACATAGAAACACCCAGACCAAGACAAACTTATAACTTATGGTACAATACGATAGGATATCTTATTATAGTTCTACAATTCAAAATCAATTACAATGTTGTACAATCCAGTATTAAAATATTTACATCTATGCGGTAATCAATGATAAGTAAATAGTTATATTAAAAAAGAATAATTTACCGTACAGCCATACGCATTGTTAGCACCGGACTATACCTTCACATTCAACTTGAATCGCTATCTCGCAATCTCTGTTCACAGCTACATTTTGAGCGGACACCGGCAAACTGGAAAAAGGAAAAGAAGATTTTTGTAATACAGTAGGACGGAACGAATTATTATAATAACCGGCACAAGTATATATATGTAGTTTGATCCGTTCGTAGTCTTCCCAACCACCCACTACATTCACTACCCATATTGTTAAAAAGATGAAATAATTATATTTTTGTTTGTAACAAAAATACTCAAAAGCCTAAATAATTTGATCACTAGAAAGCCACTTTACCCGGAAGTAATATAGGCATAGTAATATAACATCACGCTATTAGCGACGGGAGAGGACCAGAAATCATAAGCCGCGGGGACAGTTAGCTTATTATACCAACATAGTGTAAGACCTTTATAAATATGTGGACTTAGCATGGCGAAGGACTAAAGTTGTTAACTTAGCATAGCGAGGTCGACGGCTAGATAAAAATATTAAATTATTTTTTAATGTGTTAAATAAGGTTCTAAACCGGTCATAAGGTTATAACGGATGATAATAATAATTAATATATAATATGACACAACAACTATTTTTAGGTACAACCCTAACCAATCGAATGGGCAACTGTGGACAATTTATATTGCAATAATCCGCTCGGACATTACGGCGGCGGCGGCGGCGGAGTCGTGCAAACGCCGATATTATCGGGAGGTAAAAAGCGTTGCTAGTTTGAGGACAAAAAACGAGCACTCATTTATCGGCCAGTCGGCACTTCGAGACAGGCCATCTCGTTGCCCACCCTCCCCAAAAACTGCTATACATTACTCCACACCGCTTTAGGGCTTATGGACTCGATTATGTTGCCCTGTTTAGGGGATACTAATGAGTTCCTTTAAGCGAACAAATTAAACGGTTGAAGTTTAAGAAAGTTGTGTCTTGTAAAACAACTCGGAACAGAGCCTTGTGGAGATTGATGGCTAGAGAATTGACGTAGTTCTTTTTATATCTCATAAGCTAATTTCATCGTGGAAGGAGAACGTACTTTAAGGTTTACTGAATTTGTGTATTACATAGTTTCTGATGCTGTCGATGAATATACCAAATACTTGTTATTTTTATTTATTATATTTTTATCAACATTTGCTTCACCGTCGGCTCCCCAAGCTTTGATTTCGAAACGTGTAACTTAACAGTCTAACGTAATATCTATCTCATACAAGCATATTCCGAAGCTTATTTTGTAACTGATAAGATCATATTAGATCACGAAATAATCACACACACACACTACATACAATACGTTACATTTTAAATTGTCCGCATCCTAAAGAAATAAGACAGTAGAAGCATGCTTGTACCTAATTTCGAATTTATACTTAATATCTACCAATAGAAAACTTTCATATAGATTCATAATTTTACTTGAAGATAGGCATCAATTAACAAAAAGCTATTTAAAACTATTATAATATCTCATCATTACATATACTTACGATAACATCAAAATAACCAAACTCATGGACTTGTATAGTCGAATACAAATTCTTATTTGTGAATCAACTCATATTTGCCACGAGAATGCGTAATCGTTGCTTTGTGATGTAATTGAAAAATCGCTACTACGAACTACCATCGACCGAGGGATCCATTATTCAGATGACAATCACGTGAAATTCCGAAAAACGAAGCGAAAAACGTTCCGCTGTTGTTCCACGACGATGTGACGTATAAAAAATTCAGCGACTTAATCGCAACGGCGACCAAACAAACGTGAATTCGATGAATTGATAAAGTAAACGATCGACAAATAGCTGGACAATTTGTACAGACCGTTTGCGAAAACAATCGCCAACTTCATTTTCGAATGATGATTTGTTTGTTCCGATTTTAAAACCCACCAATTTACATCGATTAATCGTATGCGTCTTACCTTGCAATCAAGTTGGTATAGGAAAATCTGTGTGTTTGCCCACAACTACGTTTGACATCGATAACTACATTGAACAGTTTCATAAATACCAGTTTATGTAACTGTTCAAAGTCGCTATCAATATAAAATTGATTTTGTTACAGTTTATTTAAAGACGAAGTAAGATTAACCCAGAAAACAGGCAAAGACGAATGGGCTAGTTCGCAAGGAAAGACCTACGCGAACGTTTTCTAATCAGATCATAGACGTTTTGGAGAAAGGTTAAAGGTAAGTATTTGATACGTGTTAAGTTAAAATAGAATAAACAGCATACATAAACAAAATAAACCCGTAAAATCAGTTTAATTTTAATATACATACATATTAGAAAAAAAAAGTTTTACTAAAATTTTAGCATCATGCAGTTTCAAGTAAAAACGTATACATCGAACTATGAAGAGTACAAATAAAAAAGAGAAAACAGTACTGTACTCGGGAACAGTACTGTTTTTCGGATTTAATAATAATTATGTCCTTTTCATCATGCAATACACATACAACGTGTATGCAAAATTACATGATGATCAGTAGAGTAGTTAAGGCGTGATAGCATAACAAACAAACAAACTCACTTTAAAATTTTAATGTAATGTAATAATAACATAATGACTAACTACATAAAATAACAAGCTTTATAGTAAAAGTTACATCCAATTAAAAGCAAACAGTGCATGCACCTAATTATTATGAATACCTATAATCATGCAGGCTGATTTGCTTGCTTGCTTTTGTTTTAGAGTCATAACTCAAAAACGAAAGCAAATGCTTGTCATCGAAATATAAATTACACTTTGTTTAAGACTGCGCCGAGCATAAGACAGATAATGACAGAGCTCGTGCGGCGCATATTCATATCGGCGCGCGGCCGCCATAGTAAAATTATATGAAGGATTTGAAGTGCTTTTTTGATAAATATGTATCTTTATTATCAACCAATAACTTAAATAATTGGGACGGAGAATTGTAATATAACTGCTATTTATGTTTCGTTTAAGCTGTAAAATAGGATAGATTTCTACTGTTATAATCTAAAAATCACGTAACACGTGCTTACGTTTTTGCATTTTTCGTGCAAATTTACGTAATTCTGTAGGCGAAAACATTAATTATTTTAAGTTTTTTACACGGAGTAATTGTAAACACATTAATTTTTATGGTAAATGTATATTTTATATTTGTATTAAACAAAAAGTGTTGATTTTATTCACTTAACTGTGACCACCTGTTTTGGCACATTTCGCTCGCCGCAGTCTTAATATAGATAGTATAGTATCAGGACTTGCCAGGTAACTAGACTAAGGAAATCTGCTAAGATCTGCTGATAATAATAAACGTGTAATTGAACAACAATTATTCGGTTTACAATTATGAACACTGTCACGTAAACTAGATATTTACGTATGCTATAAGTCATAGCAGTTACATTTATATTTCGTATAGGTACATAACAACAATTCGTAAATAACTAAATGTAATCTTTTTGTTTTCGTTCAGCTGACATACTGCAAAAAAAACGAAAACAACCTTCCCCATAATTACGCAGGTTAAAAAACGTATAACGTTAGATAAAGTCTTATCAATTAAGCATATTTACAATAGAATCCCGAATAAAAGTTATTTTTCTCCAGGAGCAGCATATGCGGGTGGGAAATGCACCCGCAGCCGATGCTCTCGTGGGGGAGAAACGGCTGACTCATCAAAACAATAAACAAAGTATCGGAGCCCTATTTTATTATATTATTATGCACAACGCCCTATGATTTAACGCTGCATAGTTCGCCGCACGGTGACAGCTAAAGAGACTGGATTTTCTTTGGAAAATAAAGATGATCTATTTTTATTATCTACTAGCTGCGACTTCGTCCGCGTAGATTTTAACTAAAAAGTGTTTGTCTCCGCGGAACCCTATTTTTTTCTAAAATCAAAGTAGCCTAAGTAACTCCTTATAACATCAGCTATCTGCCAGTGAAAGTCCCGTCAAAATCGGTTCAGCCGTTTCGGAGATTACCCGGAACAAACAAACAGACAGACAGACAAACAAAAATTTTTTAAATATATGTTTTCCTATAGGTACCTTATATACTTTCATATGGATTAGATAAAAAGCTGTTATTTTGACATTACAAACAGACACTTCAATTTTATTTATTTGTATAGATAAAAACATAACATGTAAAGTAAAAACGGGTATTATCGGTTCTCTTTATATTTATATAAGAAAAAAACATTACTGAGACAATGATACAAACGTCTACTATACATACATTCATAATTAATTGTATTTTAATTTTAAATATATATAAGGTGTAAGTTAAAATAAATCTATAATTGTAAGTTTAGAAATGCATATAAAGGAACGAGGTTGTATGTTCCTTTAAGTCTAAGTGACAATAAACTCTAAATTACAGCACCATTTTATTAACAATATTTATCTTTTAAATTAATTCAAACTACAATTACTTCTTATTTCCAAACTAAAAAAAGCATATAATTATATTAAATTTAGGTATATAGGTAATGTGTACTTAGCAAAATTTTATTCATACGCAATTGAATTAAAGAAGATCATATATTCATGCACAGTTAATCATATTTTTAAAGAATAATAATCTACCTACAATTCACATCCCTATTATTTTTATTATTAATTAAAATAAGCAGTTATTAATAAATATGCAAACATGGTTTAATGTGGGTGGTATAAATAAGGAAGATTCTCATCCTTGCTAAGATACCCACAAGATTATCAATCAAGAAGCATTTCCCGGTACAAATTTATCACGAGGTTCTTATTGTGACGCCGGATAACACAATATCCACCGGATATCCGGAGGGGAGGCTCAACATCATATTTTTATCATCATTATGTCAAGAAAAAAATTAGGCGTTGTCTCAGTGTGGAACAGAACGTGACAACAAAAAACATAAGAAAAGAGCTTTTAAAATACTAAATGCATTTTTCATATCACCAAAACATAAAAATAATATGGAAATTACATTAGTCATATAATTATAAATATACTTACAGACAATAATACAACAATGATTAATATATAGTATATACTAAGCAATGCCTTTCTTTTAAATTATCTCTAATCATAAAAAGATTAGGCCTGATCAATGTAATAAATTTTGGAATGCTTTGACTCACGGCAACGGTGAGGTTATGTCGGGCTCACCGGGGGACAGATACCCCGGTAATACCGACTAAACCTACCACGGTGTTCCTCGACGTAGCCATAGACGGCGGGGCCGCGCGAATCGCTTTCACATGCATTCGTGACCCCGCCGAGGTTTCGTCCCGCCGTGTGAAATGGCAGGCCACTACATAAAAAGACTCCCTCTATTGTCCCCTTGTGAAGGACGTGTACGAAAACACGACACAGAGGCGCGCGTGAGAAAACGCATGCCGCCTCTGGGACCTTGTGCTGATCAGATGGCGAGCAGGCCCACGAAGACCACCACACTCAGGTCAAACCTCAGGGTGGCTGGAGGTAATCTCGTGCCCTCCGGCGCCCGGTTCTATAGTTACAGAGAGGGTTTGAGAGCTCCCTCTCCCGCTTCGCCACCTCCTTGATGGAAATTACTTCCCCACAGAAGGAGGCGACGGCGTTCCACGATCTCTCACTCCGGACCATAGACTGAACCACGGCCGGGAGCGAGAGAGCAACCAATCCGACTGCCGCGAGCAACTCACGGCGCTGCGATGCCCAGGCGGGGCAATCCGCCAAAGTGTGCAGCGCCGTGTCCTTAACAACATCGCGGCAGTCGCCGTAGTGATGGCATTCGGACGTTTCCTGCTGGCCTATGCGTCACAGGAACTGGCCAAAACAACCGTGGCCAGTCATTACCTGTGTCAGCCGGAAGGTGAGGCCAACATGCCACCTCTCCAGCCACTCCTCAAAAACGGGACTTACCGCCACGATCGTGGCGTGCTCGGGGCATAATTTACGTCAACCACAAGCAAGTAGATTTATTAAATAATGCTCGTTGCAAAGAATCGTAATAATTAACACTTAAATTACATTACAATTAAAGCTACTGTTATTAATACTGAAATATATTTGACAGATATATAGATTTTTAGTTAAACGGTTATTCTAATTATAATCTTTGTGATTTATATATATTTTGCCTCAAAAAGACAGATAGGGGCGACCGCTGCACGGTGGCTCTTAGAAATACCGCCTGTACAATAGGTAGCAGCTTGGATGTGTTTCCATGGCTTGCTTATAACCGCACAATGACATCTACCACTGAGAGCAATACAATAAAAAGATACCTTTCAGATGGTCTGCACGTTATCCAATTAAGTACCGACCGTTATACGGCTTAACAATTTAAACGCCGTGACAATCACATGGTGTTTGCCAACACGCCTATAATTTATTGCCTCGGCATTCAAAACCTTAATGTAGATAATCAATATAACATTGACTCGATCATTCTACAAGAAAATTACTAAATTACACCTACCTTGCATGTTAGTGTTATAATAAATATATAATATAATTATATAGCAGTGTTATAATAATAATGAGAACATCCACATTATTCCAACGCCTATATCTTGAGCCAGTGATGTTTTCAACAGGGAGTGCATATTATTGGCTGATTAATGACTGCGCAATCCTCTACTTTAAACTTTAAGAAAAACAAGTTTATCATTTATTTACTTCAGCACGCTGGATCTACTTCAATTCTTGTGCAATATGTTGTGTTTTGCAATAACTAGGATTGCTAGACCTCAATAGATTGTGGTTCATATGTGAGCAGGGAGGTCTGACGGCATACTGTGCAAACATGCTCAGTAAAATTAATATTTTACTTGGCAGATCAAAAATGTCTAAAATTTAGGGAAATCCTGAATCTATAAATACTAATCAGGAATTGCCTGCCTATAAATCATAGCCACAAATCATTTGAATAACATTATGTAATATCGATTTAACTTAAATAAAGACTACACAAGCTACAATAAAATCTAAGCCAACAATATGTCTGTATTCCACCATCTGATCTAAATTATTAGGCGATGTTTAAGTCTATATTTACACATTCTTTTGTAAGTTTGTCTATCAACATAAAGCATATCCAAAGCAAAAATGTTGTGCCGTCGCTAAATTATAAGACTACATCATTTATATTGTATGGAGAAATTCGACAGATTCGCATAAGAACATAGTCGATACTGAATAGAAGAGTCAGATAATACAGGACTTATAGGCATAAAGACGTCTTCACCGTAGTCTTATTTTAAACACTATTCTATCTCTTACATACAATCCAATCATCAAATTATAAATGCGAATGTAATTTTTTTTATTTGTTACGCTTTCACGGCTTGACTACTCGGCCGAGCATTATGAAATTTTGCATACACGTTATCACGGGTACAGAAAAGGACATAGGGTAGCTTTTATCCAAAAAAAAGTACTGTTTCCAGATAGAACATTAACGCAAGCAAGCTGCGGGAAAAAGCTAGTGTATCATATTTAACTAACACAATAAAACTACCCAAATCTATTATATCCATAATGGGGTACGCTAAAAAGTTTTTACTCGGTAGGTTCTTTCATGCATAATTATGTTAATAATAGACATTTTCATAATATGTCTAGAAGTTCTGTGCCAAGTCGATTATCCTCAGGCAGTGCCAACATTTTTACATCTAAAAGTTAAGTACATAATGTTTAATATTTATTCAAAAGCATTAATCTCAAAAATATTTATCGTTTGGGTATAACATCTATGACAGTCAAAATGGTAGACTATGATTCGTAAAGTATTCTGTCATGGTCTAACATCTGAGTATCATGGGGCGATAGTGAATGCGACTGTTGTGCATGAGGTCTCGGGTTCGAATCCCGGGTCGGGCCAACAAAAACGAATTGGGTTTTTCTGTTAAGAAATCTTAATACGAGCTCGGAGTTGGGATGTTGGCGGTGTTAGACACCCCCGTGCCTCGGAAAGCACGTAAATCCGTTGGTCCTACGCCAGATATCTCTCCGGTCGTGTCGGATTATCCGTCCCATCGGATCATGAGGGTTAGGGAACAGAGAGTGCACTTGTGTTTGCGCACACACTTGTGCACTATAATACATATCTCCTGCGCAGATGGCCAGTCTCCGTTAAGATTGGCCGCTGTCACCGAAAATTTGGTCTGGAGAACATTATTATCATGGGGTTGCAGATATGACAAGGCAATCGCTTCATTTCAATACTAATATGTTGTCAGCTTCATTATTCTCTCTCTGACCTCATATGGTAGTTAGTGACCTTGTAATATAAGGACAATAAAGCCGAATTAAATAGAAACCGGAATAATGAGGATGTCAACCCTAAAAAGAGGTATAAACTAAAACATTTAAAGAAGTATACTCTAATTTACAGAAAATAGGACTTCATCATCCCTTGCGTTACTAAGGATTCTTGTCATTGCAAAACTGGCAACGTGCGAGCGAAACCCTTGGTTGTTGTTAGCCAATTGCAAGCAATTTACATACATAATATAAGGTAGTAGATCCTGGCTGGCATAAGGTAGTAGATCCTGGCTGATATAAGGTAGTAGATCCTGGCTGGTTTCAGCATTAATGGGCAGCATCGACCGGGGTAGTACTACACTCTCACAGAATACCGGCGTGAAGTAACGGTACCCGTACTGTTGCGTTTCATATCGGTGAGTGAGAGAGCCGGAGGCCCAGTTACCCCGATCCTTTTCCTATCCTTTCCTTTGTCCTTTCCCTCCTTCATTCCTTTTTAAAGGGCTGGCAACGCACTTGTAAATCCTTTGGGGTTGCGGGTGTCCATGGGCGGCGGTAATCGCTTACCATAAGGCGATCCGTATGCTCGTTTGCCCTCCTATGCCATAAAAAAAAACATGCTTGGTCACCCTATTATAGCTAAAGTGGTAGGCAATGGTGCAATATTACACCTTTATTTCATTAACAGTATTTTTAGGTCCCACGTTATTGGGTGCGAACCTGTTGCCATTTACCAGGCACATATTCAGACTCCTACTGGTACGGAGAATTTCTTAACAGTACATTCCAATAACACTTCGCCTAACTCGCTGATTTTAGCATGAATAGGCCGGCTCGACCGGGGAAGGACTACCCTCTCACAGAATATCAACGTGAAATAGCAGTATTCCTACTGTTATGTTTCGGTCGGTGAGTGAGAGTGCCGGAGGCCCAATTACCCTCTTTCCCCCTTCCCGCTCCTTCTCCTTCCCACTTCCTTTTTCTCCCAAAGAGTCGGCAACGCGCAAGTGATGGCTCTGATGTTGCAGGGGTCCATAGGCTACGGTGACCACTTACCATCAGGTAGGCCGTATGCTTGCTTGTCACCTTAGTCGTATAAAAATAAAAAAATAACCTGAGAACAAGACCTTATGCACAGCAGACGCTTACACTTCAGCTGCGTAACTGAAGTAGTATTCATCAACTTTCTATGAAATATTTAGTTTTTGTTGTACACGTTTTTAAATCTGCAATCTAAAGACTTGATCCGTAACTTATTCCAGTGTAGAAATAAGTTACGGATCCAGATGATGCTAATCTATACGAAGTATACTTTTACCTCAAGCTATAAGCAATTTACGATCTTAAAACGACATCTGAAAAGAAATTTGAAGCAAACGCCTAACGGTAACGGATGAAACAGCCAGTATTCAGTAATATTAGGGAATAGAACTCCCCGTGAGTCTGCCCGTGACCATGACTGCTGAAAAGCAACCGAAACGTCGGGGAAAGTGTAAACTTAAATATAATAGTTTTAATAATTTAATTAGCTTAAAAGTTAATAAAGTTTAATAGTAGTAGTGTAACAGTTTCTAAATTATGTAATAAAGTCTCAAATAAACAATGCGATAAAATCTGTATATAGTAGTTTAATTTCAATGAATAGAACTTAGTACTAGACTTTTGGTCTTCTGGTGAAGGATAAAAAGCTTAAATAATAGAAAACAGGAGAAAGTATATGTATGGTCATGACTTCAGGTAGTGGTAGTCACCACTCTGTATAAAAGAGACTTGCTACTTACTGCATAGGCGATCTATTATATAACCCTCACGCTTATTAAAATATGCTTAGAGTAAATCCAAGCACTTGCTTGATTGAATTGTTATATCTTTATTCCCAAGTTTGTTCTTTCATATAATTAATATTATTTATTCGTTTCAATAATGACAACTATACATACCAGATCATATAAAAAAAAATCAATGAGTTGCACTCCAGGAGTGCCGGCAGAAGTGAAAACTTGAATATTAACGTTGTGCATTTTTGATATTTTGGAATGGTTAGGGAATCATTTTGCACGAATTGCTTTAATTATTATTATCAGTATAAAAGTACTATCATTTATGTGGTAAAATATAATATTCATTTATTGCGCTATCGTACACAAACATGACAATTCTCCCTCCGTCTTCGAATTTTCGATCAGGTCACGTGTCCTGACACGAGTTTAACATTTTTTAAGTGCACAACGCCGCTAAAGAAGTTTTCACTTCAAAAATAATATAAAATTGATTTGTATTGTTAATAAACATTTGGCGATTGAAGAGACAGGCCATGAGTTTCTAGCAGGCTTCTTCACATGAAAGGTCTTCTTCAAGGAAGCACAGGCATTTTTCAATGCTAAATTTCAATTTCCATTTATTTATCTTTATTATTATATGTTGTGGTAATGTCTTCCAATGTGCAAAACATACGCAAGCTAGAAGCCATAATCGCGATAAGAAAATACCAATTTAAAGACATATGTATGTACTCAAGCTACGAATAAACTCTCACCGCGTAGTCAAGCGGCTGTCAACATTTTGAAAAACTTGGAGATGCCACCCTGCTTGTTGCTAGTCTTTAAGGGTATTTAATTAAGAAATATATTGGCAATAATTTGCTATAAATGTACAACTGTAATAATGTGTCTGAATATGGTTCTTCTAATATTTGCATCAGCTTTCATTTTGTAAGAAATAATAAATAATTCCAACTATAACAATTAAAATTTAAAAACATATTAAATTAGTTTAATTTCATTTACTTACGAGCTAGTTTACATAATTCATTGAGGTACTTCTTTTAAGTAACAAAAATACTTGTGTTCGGAGCCCCGCTTTTCACGTAACAGAAAAATAGACGTAATGAAAAATAAAATAGAAATTAATTATAATACAATACCTAGTTAGGTACTCCAGCAAATAGCAAGTATAAAAATTTGAACAAGCCAGCTAGGAGTACAATTGTTGTGTGTGGCCGGCTCATTCACACTGTCACTATTGACAACAACTGCGCTCTTTAATTCTTAAGAAATCTCTGTGTTGACATTTGGGGACGTCTTATCCTGTGTTTTGTTCCTAGCGCTGACAGTGCTGGAGCTCCTTATACTCCTTTTACTTAACTTATTTGAAAAACGCGAGGATACTTATAGCATCACAACCGTTTATAAACTACGATAACCATCTACTAAGAGGCGGACCATAGGCACGTTTACCAAGATAGTGTTGTAAAAATAAAATCACTGTTTTCTAAATCTAATCCATTTCTTATTTTGAATGGGACAGTATTTAAAATAAATAAGAGTGCTCATTCCTCACAACAGTTGTCGCAGTTCATAGCAGCTGAATCCGACGGCTTTACGATTTTTCTTGCGAGCGTTATTTGAGTAAAGACAAGATATTATTAAACATTGATTTCTGACTAAATTTATTACTTATAATATGTAATCAGTTAGCAACTAAGGGCATTGGCTGTTTTTTCTGCGAGTATTTAACATTTTTTATTACCTACAAACGATGTAGCTTGCAATACACGCCATAGACCTGCACCAAACCCAACAAAAGTGCAAATAAATAACTTGGTATGGTTTGTCGGTAATGAGTATGATAAAATACATGTTACCCCAATTATAGAAAATAACGTTTGACTTAATCAAATCAGTTCGGAACATAATCAAGGATGCGTCTAAAGTACAAGGCAAACTGATGATATATTTAATGAAATAAGTTATAATCTTATTGTATATACTTCTAATATAATTAATCACTACTATCAAAACATTGTGACAGAGCTTAGTCTAAAAACGAAGATATTTTCAAAAAAAAGCATTGACAATTAGTATAATATCCATGACTGTTTTGTATTTACATTTTAAATATTATCACGGCTTATTTGTTGACAATTTAATTATTTATACTTTCTTACGTTTCGATTGACTTACACCAGTAATTGTTACAGGTACACGAAGCTGGTATTTGTCTTAACGTCTTGAAGAATGTAAAGTTTATGAATTATTTTAGTTATTGCTTAGTAGTAGACTAGTACTACTAAACAAAGACAAAAATTACTAGGACTTTAATGTAACACACTAACTATGTACGAGTTGGCAGGTCACACGTCTTTAAGATCATTATAGATAATTTTCAGACATGCAGATTTCGTCACGATGTCGGTTAAGATGGTCGTTCTGTTAACTTTCAAAGTAAGCAATTAGTAACATTTTAATACTTTATTTGACCGGAGAAAGACGCGCGTTTTCTTCTTTACAAGTGAACCATAAAATCTCTACTACATGCATGACGAAGCTAACCGTCATAATGAAGACTGAAATATTCTCATCTACATATCCAAATCTCTAGTAGGTATTTAATCAATCGTCTAGAAAGTTGTCGCGATCAATATTCCAATCGCCATATCGTATAAACCGACTGGATTCGACATCGCAAGTTTTAGCACATTTCCTTCGTCGTCGAACTGTATTTCCAAATTAGTAGCATTATAAAGGACAATGTCTCGGATGAAAGAGTATGGAGGTTCAAGACTGAAGTATGGAGGCGGTGGGCGTGGGGAAATTTGACCACGCCTAGTAATGGGCGTGTCTGGCCAGACATTAAAATTCATTACTTGTATATATTGTAAGAAAATGTTCAACATGCAATACGGTCAGGTAAATGAGAAAGAAGTTACTGGCAAAGTGACTTAGAACTATTAATTAAACATTAATTACATTTGTACAGTCGATCTTTTAGTATTCATCTACATCGCATGCATTACTTTATATTACATTCACTTACTGACATTATTTGATATCTAAGAACAATCAGACATAAACGACTCTAAGGTTAATAAATGAATTGTTCACTGTATATCGTATTTCTTATAGTTTAATAAAGTTTAACAAGTGTAGAAAATATGTATGAGCATTTCATATGTCCATGTAAAAAAGTTTATAATATCTGGTATGCTGAAGTAATTACCGTATTGTCGTCATGCATAGAGAGAAATAATTTACAAATTTAACAGTATGGCTCTACCCTTCTCACACTATGAAGAGGCCCGTGCCCAGCAATGGGACAGTTGATATATAATTCTGACATTATTTTATATGAGATTTTATAAACATTGATTATATAAATAAATGAACTCACCTTTTAACCCATCCACCACTCCATTTTTATAACCTTTTAATCAACCTCAGTGATTTATATTTTCCATCCCTGTATTTGTTTTAAACTATACCTCGCTACATTTATCTTAAAACAAACAAGACTATTAAATATAGGCATTCAATAAATAAATAACAAATGAAAGTATTCAAAGTGCTACGACTACGGCGCTACGACAAAGGTTACGTTGTAGATCCTGACGTGCTACGCAAAGGCGGAGCTTTCAGAACGACGTCACACGAAGTTTTCCGACCATCACCGACGATGGACAACGATCTAGTAAGAACCAGTTATTACTGATCCTTACACATCCTTACTTAGAACGCGGTGACATCGTATTTGGTTAAGAAGGAGAGAAGCAGGGGAGGTCAAAGATGAGTGGTGGGTTTGTTGGAGAAAATTCATGGAAAACGGGAGTTGAGAAAAGGGATTCGTCAGGATATTGTTACGTAACGTCAGTCGTGCGTCGGCAGCGCGCGTGTTGGCACGTCCCTGCGCTCGTTGTGGACGGAAAACATAAACAACAACAACGTGTTTATTGACGTAAACAACCTGAAACTTGCTGAAGGACTTTCCTGTACTTACAGTTTTTGAGGTAAGTTTACACATTGATATTATGTTGCGTTGTGTACAAGTAAATATGGGGTTGTGTCGTTTAATTATATGGTTTTATTTATAATGGTCATTTTCATAATGGTCAGTTTTTTATAATTCTATAATATATGCGGTATTTTTTTTTGTGTGTATTTTAAATTGATCTATATAATCTTTCAATTTAAAATGATTTAGTTACAAAAATATTGATGTATACTACAATACATTTTTATGCAGCATACAATGATTTTTAGTCAATAAATTAAGTATCAAAGAAAATATATTTTAAACATAGTGATTTTATTACTTTAAACATCTTTGTTTTGAAATAATACCCAATTCAAGAAATGGAACTATAGATATAAATAATTTCTTTTTTTGGTATCACAGATGTTGTTGCCTTTAACTAATTGATCAAAAGTAAATTTAGGCAAAAACTAATACCTATATAATTTTTAACATTACAACCGAATAAAATTTTGTGAACGATGCAATTAAAACAAGTTAATAAAACAACAAAGACACCATCTAATTGACATTAGCGGTAATACTACCATTTTACTATTGTGATATAAAAGAAACAAAAAAATATTTAAAATGTTTTAATATTCTTGAGATTACTATTATTTTGCTATGTTTCTTTTATAACCTTTATATATCTCCACACTTTTCTGATACACACTTTATATAAGGCGTACATTTAGATAAAATTATATATCTCATAATTTGAAAAAATTTAGTTCCAGTTTCGTTCTAATAGTTTATTTTAATCATATTGCCTAGTTATCCTATATTCTTAATAGTCACATGTTAAGAGCACAACATTACGTACATCAAACTTAAATTATTATTATACCAGTTTTATTCATATTTAAACTGTTTTAGGGTTGATTTATCAATCACTAAATAAGGCTACTAAATTTTTGTAATTAATATTTCGATTTATTATTTGTGGCCATCCTTAGTCATTTTTAAATAACCAATACTCTAACGTCTTTCAGATATCTATTGTTTTATATCTCCATCTCTATCGAATAATAAAATTTTCAGCCGGTTTAGACTAGAGCGACTTAAATATTTTAGTTTTGTATAGCCACTATACCAATTATTATCATTTAAAGATTTGCTAGTCTGCTCTTTCATGGGTCCTTATATTTAGTCATATGCCCAAACTTTGCTTTAAGTATTCCAATGCAGCGGCTGCACGTCAAAAAAAAATTATTATAGTTATATTACATTGACGAAGGTAGTCAAGCTTTTAAGCACTTTTTATGTCTCTAGCTCGTATCCATACAGTGTACTTTTGTGTTAACAAGCTAATTTTGATCCCCCTCGTGGGCATGCAACCTTAAAACGACGGAAAACAGTAATGACGTATTACTAAGCCTAGTTATACGGTCTGGCTATCAGTCCTACGCTTAATCGGCTTTATTTTTTTAACCGTAATAGATAGCTGGCTAAATATTTTTAGAGAAAAGCACATATTGTAACATACCTATAATAAACAAAACAAAAGTAAAAAGTTTTAACTTCTATTATAAAACAATCAATCGGATCTTATTAACATAAAAGAAATGTTATCACTATTATATACTATATTTAATTGCCGTCGCTATGCATAGTCTTCATATATTTACTTGGATGTATCATAAAAATCTCAAACTTCTTGCACTTGATCCATCTCAGTCAGCCTTTCACAGTTCACTGATAAACGTAACAAATACTCTCTCAATTTACGCCCCTACGACCAGTATTATGCCTGCCGTATCCAGTTTCCCTGCCGCCTTTTTAGGGCGTCCACCTGACCGCGGGGTTTTATCTCACGTTTACTAATTCGCAGACTTCACATTAGTACAACTGCTACTGGGACAAATACGATCAACCTTTTTTAAAGATATAACATTCAAATTATTAATTCAAATTATTTGACAGCTGATGCTAAAAGATGCTGTTAAATATACGTACAACGTATCGTATTTGGATATTAATATGAAGTAATTTGTTTATAGGCAAAATTATATACGTTTATAGTAAAGTAGTATATTATTAAAGTTTTATTGCAACAGCGTGGATGAGCACCGTTTCTGACTAATCATAACAAAAAATAACATATCTTTTTAGGTACCTATTGCAAAATCTTAGTAAGTCTCACAATTTTAATATAATTTCAGTTGAATGTAGCCATTATTTAAAACATATAAACCTGCCAAGTCTTGGAATATCAGACATAATTAAAAACGTATTGTGTCTGGTTGGCGGTGTGCCGCTGCGACTCAATAGCTTAAATAGTTGTTTGTTACTCTTATGCGATAATTTATGGATGCACTTTGATACATTAGCGTGAGCAAAATAGGCCTACGGATCACACTTTACAATAACTTCATAATTTTTTTTATGCCTTTTCTGCTCTATGAATAATTCCCGAATCCTAGGGGAACAACACTACGAACATTCAAACAACGGACACAAAGAACACCCAGACTCGAAACAGTTATTTGTGAATCACACAAATTTTTGTCCCGTGTGGGATTCGAACCACAACACTGGGCTTAGTGACAATGGCGAGTCGACCAATTAAACCACTACGCCCCATCCGTACAGTCTATTAATTTACAGCTATTCTGATCTAATCCCAGATAATGCAGAATTGCCAAAATTGTCGTATATATGTATTTTAACCAGTAATAAAACAATCAGAACATGTTTACGTCATAATTGTGCGTAATCATTTGCTTGCGTTGAGGCACGCTACTGTTTACAAAGCCACGCGATTGAAATTATTTATAACTAGCTGACTCGCGCAAATTCGTCTGCTTCACATAAGAGATTTTTTCCCGTTTTTGCAACATTTTTCATTGACGCTCCGCTCCTATTGGTCGTAGCGTGATATTATGTAGCCTATAGCTTTCCTTGATAAATGGGCTATCCAATACTAAAATATTTTTTCAATTTGAACTAGTAGTTCCTGAGATTAGCGCGTTTAAACAAACAAACACTTTAGTTTTATAATATTAGTTAAAATGAAGTGCAATCCAACTATAAGGAGAAAAATGAGATTATTATTTTTCTTCAATATCAATTGCAGAAGTTAAACACAGCAGGACTTCATGATATTGATGCATTGATCGTTGAGCACATTTTATGTAAATAGAAACAAATAATTTACATTAAATAATTTTCGGGTACTTTGAAATAAATGTACTTTAAGTCATTGAGTCTATCCTGGCTGCAAAAAAGCAACCGGAATGTCGTTCAAGCGTAGATGCGGCTGTCCAGAATTGTATGCTTGTGACCATAATGACCATCTTCGGTCTGCTAAGAGTCCTATTCCCCTCAGCTTCGCCTATCATTATTGTTTGAAGCAGTAACGCCCATTTTCAAAAATATGACTCGTATCACTTCACCGCCTAGGCAATAAACCGTAAAATGATGGCTATATTTAGGTGTTTACGTACCCAACAGGCGTTGCTTATTCCTATTACAAATAGCAGCATTATTATAAAGAATTTTATAGTAAATGATAGTTGTCAACCGCCATAAACTGAATTGCATCCAGTGGCCAGGTCGTTTCATTTTTGAGTAAGAAACATATATAAAATGTTTCTATTTATTGTAATAATAACAATTATTTATTTATTTTAGAAAACTAGTTCCATAGACAGCATATAATAATAATTTATATATCCATTATTACATTATCAATTTATCACACATAAAAATCATAACATAAAAAATAAAATTTAAAATCACAATAAGTATATTTAGTCTATAATATTATTTCATTCCATAAATTAAATTAAAAATAAATAAATGGCGATATATTTACAAAGATCGACAGAAGATGGTATTATAACTATCTGTGCTTAATCTGTCAATTCTTAGAATATGAGACGTAATAAAAATCTATTGTGCGCATCTATTTAACTCTAATTACATAAAGCGGGACGCTTTGCTGTGGTATCATATTAGATTATTCCTGACGCGCTAAACGGCCACTCCGCTATTTATGTAGTTTAACTAGTCTAACCGTCTATTCGATGTTTGTAAAGTTCCCCTCGATATAGGAATTAAACCTATTGCAACAGAGATCGTTTTAAAAAATATTGCAAGTAATCATTTAATTTTACAATAGAGCGGCCGGGCCGCTTGTCGTGCGGTCGCATATAATTCCAGACTTAGTCGCTCTTGATTCCTGGCTGGACTCAAATTTGTTGTATGGATAAACTCTTTTTTATTAAACATTAGTTGGATCGAGATTAGTCTCAACTTGGAATACAATTGACTACGTTGACAACCCAATTTGAAAAAGTTGTGAACTCTTTTCGATCCAGAGACGTACTCGTATAATAAGTTTCGATCAATAATATCAACTACGCTAACAAAAGTTATGACGTTGCTACACTTTAAATAAAGACATTTTTTTAACTTTGGATGGCTATCACACAGAGGTCCAATCTACTTATCTAAGAACACCAAAATATATACACAAATTATTTACAAGAAATATAATATAAAGAGAAAAATAAAACTTCAAAATTAAAAAGCGTCATAATATTCCTTCGCTTCGTCGTCAATTGGCAACGTGCCCCGAAGACTGGCAGCATGAAGATGTCTATGGATGGCTATTTGAGTTGCCAGTACCATTTACATTATTTCTTTTTTTATTGTTTTTTAAATAGAGAATTCCGGCTCTAGATATAAATCCCGTGTGGCGGGGTACCTTACAAAAATTTAAACAGCGGACGTAAAGAACACCTAAACTCAGTACTAGTATTTGTGGATCACACAACATTTTTGTCCCGAGCCCGCGGCGGCAGTGGCGAGTCGGCCACTTAACAACTACGCAATCGATGCAATAATTACGTATCAGTTTTCATGATTGCTATAATCACAATAATTAATCTAATAAATTAAAGTTACTCAACGTAACTTAGAAACCTCTTTCTTTAATTACATTATTTCTGGACTGTTTTTGCGTAATACTTGGCTAATCAAACAAAATCTGATCTGAATATTAGATTGGGTTACGGAGGGTAATATTGTAACCGCGTCGTGTTAATAATTCAGATATTTCACAATTGAATCCACGATACCTGTTATTAAATATGTAAATGAGTTATTTATTCAAGTCTCACTTTAGTGGGGGAGCTCTTTATACCAACTTTCATGTACGCCTGTCATGTCAAACGACTCTCAAGTCCCAGATTTTCTTCTCTATCTTGGCTTATTTTATGTGACACATACTTACCATTATCTTTAATTATGAATTAATTACAATATTACAAGATTTGGCCCGTGGCCTCACTCGCGGTATTGTAGAGTTTATCGACAAATTTCTATCCCTCAGGCACAGAACTTTTTCCCTGGATGAAAGGTACCCAATGTCCTTTTCTGTACCCGTGTCAACGTATATGCGAAATTTCATGATGATCGGTCGAGTACTTATGACGTAACAAGAAACAAATAAACTCAGATTCGCGTTTATAATATTAGTATGGATTTAATCAAAACACAAACTTAAGCAATTATGTCGTGTTCAATAATGTCGACGAGGTAAAACTTTGATTGACGAATTGCACGAATGAAATCGAATTATATTCGAATGTATTGAGTGTCAATACATTCGAATAATATTGTCAACACTGGTTGACAACGACAAAATAGGGTTTGTAGTATAGTAGTTGCCTTTGTTTGATTTCATACAATGTTTCACACACATCAGCAAAACGCAATCAAAATAAATCTTTTTGTGCAAACAGTATCAAAATTGGTTGTAAAATATGGGAATAATTAATATTTTAAACTTGGATATAAGAAAAAGTGGGATAAAAGTGCAAGTATATCTCGCTGATTCTAGCTATCTCCCTCGGACAGCTGCATTTAAATAGCGATTACGCCACAATTTGTATTGTGCATCCTTTCGCTGACATCCATTTTCTTATTTTACTTAAGCATTAAATTTTTTTGCTATCATATATGAAATAATTTTTTATTTTTTATTTCTTTTTAACCATATTCTCAGATTGTCATATGGTTAAATAATAATTAACCATACAATAATTTATGAATATGGCAATATAATAAAATTAATAATAATTTAGAAGAGACTGTTATGCTGCCTTGCAGAGGCCTTCATTGAGTTTGATCTTACGGCACGCATCTCTGATTTTCGAAGTTATGTGCCTATTAAATAGTTAATTATTTTTTGAATTGACTGCACGGATGGTGTAGTGGTTTAAGGGGTTGCCTCGCCATTGCCGCCACGCCGGGTGTTGTGGGTTCGATTTCCACACGAGACAAAAATTTGTGTATTACACAAATGGTCGTTCCAAGTCTGGGAGTTCTTTGTGTCTGTTGTTTGAATGTTTGTAAAGTCTCACGTCTTCTCTATAATGTTTTCTAAGATATATGAAGTCTGCCAACCCGCAGTGCGTGGCGGACTATGGCCGTATCGTTCTCACACTGAGTTTCAAAGTTTTGAAAATGCCAAAGTTGTTTGGTTCCAAACTTCTCTAGATTATTTCTCCAATCAAGCTGCTCTGGTTTGTATGTTCCATAACCCCTTTTTTTAGGGAAGATCCCGCTGTGGCCTGTCCCTCCCTTATTATACACACAAAATACCTTACTCGTTAGTTTGAGCGTGGAATTATAGACCCATAAGAAAGGAAAATCTGTACAATACATATTAATAAACAGTAAAACAATATTAGTCAATTTGTATTTAAACGTGTGTATAATGTTATCTACAACGTATAAAAAAATATGTGCATTGTATGTGCATGTAAATTATTAAAGAGCTTTTACTTGAGAAGACAATCCTCTGTGCAGCATTAAATTATAATAATTACACAATATATTTAAAAAAAAAACAAAAATTACATAATTAACTGCAGCTAAATTGATTGGGAGAAACATAATTATTTCAATAACATTTAGTTGCAAAACTAATTAAACAAACTTTAAAAACCAACAACATAACATACTAAGGTAGGTACTTAACAACAAACAATAACATAATGCGGTTACTACTAAAATAACGTACCAACTTTGTAGTCTTCAGAAAAAGCAAAACACAACAGGACTAATCAAAATTATTAATTGAAGAATATAAAATAATACAGGCACGGCTCCGTCCCGAGAGGATCGTTCAATTCGGATTATTTATCATAAGGCGGGCACTGGCGGCGATACAAGCTAATTTACAAAATAAATATTAGCTCAATCAAGGCCGCGGTCTTGCCTTGTTTTCTCTAATTGTTATTTCGTTTCGTTAAGAAATATTATAAGGGCAAGCTATAGTAGAACGTTTTGACAATATCTCGATTGAAACTCAAAAATATTCAAACTTTATGCTTTTGGTGCGTTGAAACCTACTTAAATCAATGTTTACTAGTCGTATTCAAGATCGATTTGAAAATGCTAAATAAGAAAATGTAGACGCATATTTCAGGACGGACACCTCTAAAGTTATTACCTAGCACCTAGCACATATATAACACAATATGTCAGTCTGCTTTAACTAACCTTGACCATATCATATAAATCAGTAAAGTCCAGGAGACATTTGAGCTATTTAAAAAAACTAAACTGTACTGTAATTTTACCTGTAACGCTCTTAAAATATATGGTACTTAAGAAATCTTGAGTAATCACTGGCGATTCAAAAGTGAGTTTGTTTGTGAGATTTCACAGAATTCCCCAGTTACTTATAATAATTATGTAAAGATTAACCTTTTGACCGCCACAGTAGCGTAAATAAATAAAATAAAAAAATAGCGTAAAATAAAAGTATATAAAAGTAGCGTCGTGCCCCCTACGCCAGGCGATGATTAATGTAGTTTTAAATAATAGGTAAAAGGAACACAACAAACATATTTTTTATGTTTATTTTGAACTGTAAAATAGTCGTATTTTTGACGTGCCATGCCGTCGGGAGCACGATTTAATTTGACGTGAATGGACGTCCGTGGCGGTCAAAAGGTTAAGGCCTGAGGTCGCGCTGGCCATTTTTATGACAATTTATTTAATTACAAATAATATAAAAGAAAATATCAAACAAATTTTATCAAATAATTATAGGGAAATAAAACGTATTGTTGGGACACTAACACTAATCATTCATTAAACAAACGCTTAATAGGTCGCAACTGAATCAAACTGGAAGCATGTCCATATTATCTTGTGTGCTATGATAACTAAACAGGATATTCAGGGACGTGTACAGAACTAAGATCGCAATATACTTACAACCCTAGTCATCCACGTCACGATAAGATAATACAGATACATACATACAAACAGAGATGAGACGCAAGACGTCCAAGTCACAGTAGCATTGTTTTCTATAAATTAAACGCAGGACAAGAGGCCCGAAGCCCGGACACTAGGTAAACAGCCCAGGGGCTCCGTCAACACAATTATTATACTCGGACAGCCACCCTCCGTGTCGATAAACACCCTCTAAATAAATTAACTGGACTCCATCCAACGTTTGTGCGGAGTTGTTTGAAAAAAGTTACTAATTAATTTATGTCTTGATGATAACAAAGTATTATCTTTAGCAGATAGAACTAATCGCACACGGGACAAACATTTTTGGGATCCACAAATGGTTGTTCGAAGTCTGGGTGTTCTTTGTGTCTGTTATTTGAATGTTTGTATAGACCAGACATAGAATTTTTGCATAGAGATATTGTTCCCAAAAAATGTTACCACTTTATCAAACAAAACAAACGTTTATAAATAAGCCATTTAATCTCGAGATCAATTTAAATATCATAATAAATACGACACGATTAACCAGTTTTTTAAATTGTTGCAGGGTTTTGGCGTGACGAACGATAATGGCAACTCCACGACCTCCAGCTGCAGTTACTCGCACAAAGAAACAGAACCACGCTAACATACCTTGCCCTATCGAAAATTGCGCCAGATTCACCTACGGCAAACTCCCCGACCACCTCACCAAGATCCACGGATTAACTGGCGCAGAAAGGGACGCTCTGAACGAACAACAGCGGAAAAGATTCTTCAACGGCGAACTATGCCAAGTGCGATACCTCAAGGAATCTGCGATTCGAGATCTCTGGGGCACAGCCTATGAAGACCCTCGCATACGTGCAAAGATACACCAAAGCTACGCCCTAGTCAAGATACGGATAATACCTTTAGCAGCAACACAACGCGCTCGTCCTCTCACCGAACAAGACGCAAATGTACTGACTGCATACAACGCAAGAACAGCACCAAGACCTGCTCGTGTGCAGAAAACTCGTACACGTCCTCGGCCGTACCCGGCACCAGAAGCTAGTCCTGTAGAACGCAGAGTTTCGACTGAATCCAGCGAAGAAGAAAATACTCGCAACACTTTACCGCCATCGCCGCCTCCATCTTCGCCGTCGCTTCCACCATCACCAGCTCCATACGAACTTCAGCCTGTCGAAACTCGCCTACGAGACATCTTTGATACTAAAGTTGATGCTGGATACAAAGCTGTGATTGATGATATGAAGAAATCGATGACGATGGGCAGGACGCTTGGAGCGAGGAAGCGAAAAGCATACCGAACATATCGCCGCTACGCCAAAAGATTGATTGCCTACCTTCACAGACAACATTCGCCTTTAGCTTATGATGTGGATGTGCTATTGTGCGGAGAGCGTCAAGTTTGTGCTTTCCTTGAAAGAATCAGCACTGAACACAAGACGAAAACCTTAAGAAATTATATTGTAGCCGCTATTAAGTTGTTGGACTCGCGGCTCTTCGCTATAGAAAGAGATCCTGCGTGCAAAGAGAAAGTGGCATCGATGACTCGCGTTTACGATGTTCTCCACGGACGTCTAACTGAATGTGACAGACTGCTGGCTCAAAAGGAGGTACCGTGCGAGAAGAAAACGTCTTTAGAAAGTGTTATGGAAGAGAGTTTCAACGACTCCTACGATGAGTTAGAATAGATAGCGTTAGACATGTTAAAGACTTCTCCCCCGGGTCCCATTCGTATTTCGTCCTAGCTTTCAAGGTAGTCCATTAAAGGATTTGTTTTAGTTTCTAAGTGTATTTAAACACTTGTAAATAAACACACATTAGAATTAATAATATACTTCGTAGAATTATAACATCACAAGTTATTACTAAGTTTAGCGAGTGTAAATATTCAAGCTACGTGTTTAAAGCAATAAGCTTCAACATAAAGGTTAATGTTAGTAGATATCATAAGGTTTATGATAAAATGCTGGAAGTTATACTTTCCTTCGTGTGCAATAAGATGCCAAATATTCTAGTCAACTATGTATAGATATTGCATAAGTAAGTTACTCATTTTTGTCATTAGATGTTCACCCTAGGTTATTTAATTATTGTGTAAATATTTCTAGTTACGTTGTTTAAATATCCTATTTATTTAATTATAATTATCATGATCTCAACTCATTAATGTATTCATACAATAAAATCTGCTCATTACTACTGGTTTCTAAGTCATTTGCCCTTTCTATTTTGTTTAGAAGGTAAATTTTCGTAATCAAAACTGATCAAAATAGGGTTCCGATTTGGTTGCAATATCATAAATATTACGAACAGTATGTTCCTAAATAAAAATAAATGTTAAATATAAACATACAGTGCGTTTCAGACTAGATCGGGACTTTATTTTGAACAGTTCTATTACTAGAATTAGCCTTTAAGTATTTCTTGTGACTCGTTGGAGCAACTGCTGAAAGCGATGCTTTTTAAATACATGTGACATATTAGCTGACCCGCGCATCTTCATCTGTTTGACATAACAGATCCCTCGTTTTTGCAACATTTTTCATTGATACTCCGCTCCTATTGGTCGAAGCGTGATGTTATATAACCTATAGCCTTCCTCGATAAATGGACAATCCAACACTTATATAATTTTGAATTTGTACCAGTAGTTCCTCAGATTAGCGCATTCAACCAAACAAACTCTTCAGCTTTATAATATTAGTATAGACAAGACTGGCCGCGCCTTCGCTCGCTTACGGTGATGTCTTGCGGTGATGATGCAAAGCATTAATGTGGCATGTCACAAAAAATATTCCTATACATTATAGAATGATGACAAATCAATGCATGCGTCGTCCTTTTGCGCTGCGACGCGACGTCGTGCGTCGTCGCAGCGCAGATTTGGCAAACAATGCGTTGACCCGTTACGACAATGCAACGCAACGCACTAATGAGGCATCACTCTTAGGTTAATAAAGGTACCTTTTTCTGGATGAGACCATAGGGTCTCATCCAAAATAAGACATAGGTCCTATTCTGCAGCCCTGACCACGCGTATGTGAAATTTCATGATGATCGCTTGAGTAGTAAAGGCGTGAGAGCGTAACAAACAAACAAACAATTAGTTAGGATTCGGATTTAATTGGCTCTTCAGTCTTCCACCTTTTGAATAAACGTCTTATTATGAATAATACAACAATGATAGCTCAAAATACAATACAATTTCCTAGCTCTCAGCCTAATCAATCACATTCTAAGAATATAAAAATAAAACAATCAACTCCTAGTGAATTAATAATTGCTCAGACTATGAATTTTACGTAGCCCAAATATTTCTGAGCGATTCCGGATCTTTTCGTAATACTGTTTAAAATAGAGTTCCGATCTAGCCTCAATAACAGTATCATAAGTGGTGTTCTCCAATAAGCGTCAATTGTTTAACACAGATTGCGAAACAGTGCACATTTGATATTTATAGACTAGATCGGAGCCATAATTGATCAATAATACTCGCTCAATCCAGACTTCGTTATTTAGATTGATGATATGAGTCAGACTATTCTAATTACCAATCTGATCACAAAGAATCTTCGACAAAAGAGTAGGTACCTAGAATACTTACTCGGTAGTATATTAGGTCGGTGAAACACTTCATCATCATCATCATCATGTCAGCCAAAAGACGTCCACTGCTGGACAAATACTTATTTTCTAGTATATAAATGGAAAACATTTAAATAGATATATTGCTTTGAATTACTATACAACATAATTAAGTTGCATATAAGGCCATCGCTTAGAGGATGCACAATATTAAAATTTGAAGTATAAGTAAAGTTAAGTACGATATTTGATATCGCGGCTTTACTTTACGGTAAATCGGTTTGTCTCGTAACGATAGAAAATACAGTACGTACCTAGTTAGATACATACTCGAACCATGGAGCCACCCCAAAGTACCTACGCTCGGATACTAATACCCTTAAAGTACATAAACCGGCCTGAATATCTGTCTGGAGATATTAATTGCGTCCATATTTGTATGGACAACGTAAAATTACTGCTTACAAAGGTCGACACTAACAATTTTGCCGGCCCGGACAACGTGCTTCAGTCTTCATTAAGAACTGTGCGGAACGTCTTGCAGTTCCACTCACCATCTTGTTTCGGTTATCCCTTGACTCCGGTGTCATGCCCTTAGTTTGGAAGTCGGCATATATAACGACGATACACAAAAAAGGTCCAAATAATAACATAAAGAATTATAGACTGATATCTAAACTATGCGTGTTCGCAAAGATATTAGAGAAAATCGTATATGCACAAGTATACTCAGCTTTAAAGCACTCTTTTACAGAAGAACAACACGGTTTTCTAAAAGATAGATCCACTACGACTAATATAATTTTTTGCAGCGATTTCATCTCGGACTGTATGTCACAATGGTCACAAGTCGACGTTATATAATGCCGTAGCCACACATTGGTTATATTTGCACCAATATAGCTTATTGCGGCCAATACTCCAATGTGTGGAACAGTCTTTGACGCAATGTGAACATTGCGTCCAATCACCGTCCTGTGTCCAACACCGACGCGCAAAGAGTCGGTTTTCTCAACAAGTTCAAAGACGAGGGGAATGGAAGAGGAGTGCGCGGGAGCATCTTGGACAGAACGTCGCGCGCGCGCCACTCATTGGTCATTTTAATCATCCACAACCATCTTTTCTTTCGTTGTTTTCTTGTACGATGCAAATAATAAGCATATGCGTAAGCCGCTAGTGCAAATAAGTTATCGTCCGTAGTCCGCTCTGCGTCAACTGAACAACAAGGTCCGCGCTTGTTTATTTCCAGTGTTTGGTACACAGTTGGTATTGAAGCCAATGTGTGGTGCAGTAGTTTGGTTCAATATTGGTCATTCCAAATTAGAGCTAAGCTTGGACGCAAAGTTGAATCCAATATATGGCCGCGGCATAATATTATACCGACTACAGCAAATGCTTCGATCGAATTGATCGAATTGATCATGGCATTCTAATTAAGAAGCTATGTGCCATTGGTATTAGGGCTAATCTCTTTAGATGGTTTAAGTCTTACCTTGACAATGAGAGCAGCGATAGCTCAGTGGGGAGACCAACAGACTGCAATGCAGAGGGTCTCGGGTTCGAACCCACGTCGCGCACCTCTGACTTTCGGAAGTTATATCATCATCATCATCATCATCAGGCTATAATAGTCCACTGCTGGACATAGCCTTCCCCCAAAGAGCGCCATAGCGCCCTGTCTTCAGCTTGCCGCATCCAGCATCTGCCTGCAGTCTTTCGCAGATCGTCATCCCACCTGGTCAGAGATCGGAAGTTATATGACTTTTCGAAATTACAACAACAACAACAATTATCGCCTGCTCCGTGCCTCGGAGAGCACGTTAAACCGTCGGTCCCGGCTGCCATGAACGTCTATGGCAGTCGTCATTGGGAGAGTGTCGACACAAAATACTAAATCTAAAACGATAACACTTATTTACGAATCAGCGGTAACGGATCATTGCCCATCTCTTCTCTGTATTACCAAAAGTAAAATAAAAACAACGACTCCTACTATCTTCTATAAAGTAGATTATGATGCTCTCGACAAACTCATGCAGCACATAGATTTCACCCCTCTCCTTTCTATGCTAGATCCTAATCATGCAACAGATACCTTTATAAACATTGCAAAAACTGCTATAGCTGAATGTACAACACGCATAAAAGTACCTGCGAACAAAAAGACTCTCAAGCCTTGGATAACGCCAGGTCTTCTACGTTGTATACGCAACCGAGACTCACTTCACAAAAAAGCCAAACAATCACCCGAAAACTTTATACTTACCGTTACCTACAAACGATACAGAAATTTCTGCACAAAAATATTAAAGAAAGCAAAACGACAGTTTGATACTAATCAATTAAATAAGGCTAGTCATGACCCTAAAAAGCTTTGGAATACCATAAAAAACATAACAAATACCTCCAAACCAAAAAACTCTTGCAATCAATTGTTATCACTTTCTTCACCACCCCATCAGTCTTGCAATGATGTAAATCAATATTTTGTTAATATTGGGCAAATACTTGCAGATAACATTGTAAACAACAAATATCGAACATATTGTGCGCCTATTCTTACTATAAAATCAACTAAATCCTTTGTTTTAGAACAAACAGACCCTGACGAAATTTTCTCAACTATAAATACCTTAAGGGCTAATGCTGCTACAGGCTGAGACGACATCTCCCCAACATTTCTGAAACGATATGTTCAAACCCTTGCCCCTATACTAAGCCACATCTTCAATCTTTGCCTTGAAACAGCTATTTTCCCTAATTCCTTCAAAAAAGCTATCATCCATCCTATCTATAAGGATGGTGATAGACATCTACCTAATAACTACCGCCCTATAGCTGTCCTTAGCGCTCTATCAAAAGTTCTCGAACGACTCATCAACAAGACATTGGTTTACTATCTGGAACATTTCAATCTTCTTTCTCCTCAACAATTTGGCTTCCGTAAAAAGTTCTCAACTAGTCATCCGACCCATAACCTACTAGATTTTGTAGTAGAAAATCTAAATGCAAGTAACAAGGTTTTAACAATATTCTTGGACCTTGCGAAGGCCTTTGATACAGTGCCTATTCCTATCCTTCTTATGAAGCTGGAAAACATTGGAGTCAGAGGCCCTGCCCTTGAATTGTTTAAAAGTTATTTAACAAACCGCTCACAAGTTGTTGTTATAGATTAAAATTTTAGTGATAAACTTCCTATCCCATACGGGGTTCCTCAGGGAAGTATTTTGGGCCCCACATTATTTCTAGTATTCATCAACGACCTCTGTGACCTTAAGTTTCAAAACGCGAAAATCGTATCGTTCGCTGACGATACTGCCATCACCTTTTTTGCTAAGTCATGGTCAGAACTTGAAATAACTGCACAAAATGGCTTTGATTCTGTCTTAAAGTGGCTTTTTTCTCACACCCTAACCCTCAATACTACTAAAACAAAGTTCATAACCTTCTCGCTTAACACAACTTCACAACCCATAACACCCTTAACCTTAATAGCTCACTCTTGTTCTTGTCACCCTAACCCTTCTTGTCAATGTCCAACTCTAACTTCAGTAAATCAGATTAAGTACCTTGGCATAATCCTAGATAAAAACTTAAATTTCAGGCACCATATTAACACTTTATCAGGTCGTGTTCGAAAGCTCATATTCATTTTTAAAACTTTAAGATACGTAGCCAACCCTTTTATCATTCGTAATGTATACTACGCGCTCTGCCAGTCAATCATAATATATTGTATCTCCAGTTGGGGAGGAGCAGCGAAGACCATTATGAAGCCACTGGAGATAGCTCATCGAGCTATACTTAAAGTCTCAACATTCCGATCTATATTCTTCCCAACAACCGAGCTATACAAAGAGTGTAATTTACTTAATGTAAGGCAGTTATTTATTTTACACCTTACCATATTACAGCATCATCGGACACCTTTTATAGAAATTACCAAACGACGGAAAGACAGGATCTGTAAACTAAAACCCGCTCGCACCTCTTTCATTAAAAAATTTGCCATTTATCTCGGTCCTTTTCTCTATAACAAAATTAACGCAATATGTCCTATCTACGGATTGTCAAACCATCATTGCAAAAATACTGTTACAAAATTGCTCCTCTCTTTTAATTATGAAAGCACCGAAGAATTCATAAATAAATAAATACACACACTCGCCCTAACACGCACACGCACACACACACACACACACACACACACACACACACACACACACACACACACACAATCACATGCACACACACCCTCATACACACACACATACACTCACACACACACACACACTCACACACACACACACTCACACACACACATACACACACACACTACTTAATAAGAAATGTAATTGTCTAATTGTTTTACTTACTACCACTGCTGTTATTAATTCTAATAATTCAACATGGCACGTGCATCAAAAATAAAAAATATTTATCGGGGATTGGCATTGTGCTCCTAAACACAGGCTATTCAGTAGCCTATCTAGGAGAACAGTACTCTACCCATAACTTATTGTAGATTACGCATACTGTCTATTAAGAGTATAAATGAATACCTGTAACACATAATAGCCTAAGTCAATGTTAAAAAAAAAAAAAAAAAAAAAAAAACACTTTTATTTAATATTTTTATCAACGATATTAATTGCTGCTTCCGACTTTCTAAAATTCTATTACACGCAGATGACATGAATAATGAAACAAATAAATTCTATTAACGACGCTATGCTATGCCAGAGGACCTACAGAGATTTCAGATGTACTGTATAAAAAATAAGCTTGACCTTAATTCTGTCAAATGTAATGTTAGCACATTTACCCGTAAACCTAGCCCTATAGTACACACTTATAAGTTATTATACACCATAGTAGCAAGGGTGAGTACGATTAGAGACCTCGGGGTGACTTTTGACTCTAAACTTTTGTTTGATGCGCTTAAAAAAACATTATAAAAAAGCATCCCGTTCGCTGGGTTTCGTCTTCAGAGTCTCATCAGACTTTAATAACATTAAAACTATAAAAGTTCTTTATTGCTCCTTCGTTAGCAGTCATCTTGAATACGCCTCTCAAGTCTGGAATCCAAATTATAATATCTATAAAAATCGCTTAAAGGCCATACAGAGAACATTTCGATACATTCAATTCCGATCTAATTGCTATATATCCAATTATTATAGCAGGTGTAAAAAATTCCAACTTCCGCTAGAGGAAAGAAGAAAAGTTGCGGATTTTTCATTACTTTTAAGAATTGCGAATGAGTCGATAGACGTTAGTGAACTGGTGAGCAAAATAGGGCTGCGTGTGGCATCTCCATTCCTGCGCAAATCACAACTACTACATACACCAACAGCTAGTACAACCTACAGGCAAAATTCATTTTTAATTCGAGCGAGTCGTATCTTCAACAAGGCATGCCAGAGTGTTGATATGAACTTGTTTACCTATAGTAATAGCTAAATCAAAAAAACTTTGTGTAACTCTTTCTTTATGTCTAAAAACCAGATGTGATTGTGTCTATTTCTTGCTATTATCTTGTTGTTTAAATGTCTTCTTCTATTATTTACACTTATTTATTCTGCTATCTGTGAAAACTTTTAATTGGCCTTCTTTTTTCGTATCAAATCTGTCTATGATACTAATCTAGCTCTAAGTTTTCCTAAAATTGTAAAATAAATTTAATAAATAAATGTCTTCGCGACACAAAAACTCTTCATGCATAACTCTATCTAAATTCGAAACCTGTACACCAACTTAACGACATGTTTCATTGTGACCTAAAAGAATATACCTACTTACTTACGACTTTTTATTTGATTTGATTATGTGCAAGCAATTTCCAAGTCAAATCCTTCAAGCTCAGAACAGTATAGCTAGCGACATCTATCGAACTATTTAATAACCACAGATTTCAAGCTCTGACGCTAGAGTAGCGGCTCTATAATATTTTCCTCTCCTTGTCTTGTAATATGTTTATTACAGAGACATCTAGGTTTACAATACACGAACTGTATGAATCACTATCTTTCTTAGTACTTCTATTCAGTGCTAGAGGGCATTAAATAACGATTCCTCCTAGTTATTAATGCTGCCCTAGTACTTCGCGATCGTAACTGCCTGCTCCAGATTCTCCACCTACGTTCCAAACGTTCCATTCTTGAACCGCGCGCAACTAGTGGCTGCCATAGGTACTTGTTGATAGGATAGATGTTATTGGAAAATAAACTTTCGATATTGAAAACACAGTAAAGGATATTTTAATTTTGTTAAATACTTACTTTAAAAAATACTTATCCATGGTAAATACCGATTATTAATCACGCCTTATTTTGGATTTAGATCTAAGTAACACTTCTTCCCTAGTTATTTTGTTTTATATACTAGCATAAATATTTACTATATTACCCTATACATTTTTTATCAAAATGCTTTTAATTTTGTTTTCGGTGCAGTTTATTAAAAGAGAATCGTATTGTGCTACACAAAAAATATTATTAGCAACTGAAAGTTGAGTGAGGGTAATAAAATGAAATATTTATTTTGACTCTGCCAAATATCTCTTTCTGCCAACTCTACTAAAAGCCTCTGACTCAGTAGAAGAAAATTCAAAACTAACATTGTTTAAAACCTACGCAGCAATGCGTGTAGGTTTTATGTTTCTATTGTATTAAATGCTATGAAATACTAGTATAAAAGAAAAGCAAATCTAAGCTTTGCTCGTGCATATAATTATATTATATTGTTATATAGATTAAATTAATAATTTTTGAAGTGAAAACTTCTTTAGGCGCGTTGCGCACTTGGGTGAAGAAGAATCATAGAACTTGCGGCATCGTCACGCTTCCACGCTTTCCATTTTTGAATTATTTTGGAATATTAACAATATGTCAGAAATGGTGCGTCCTACGCAAAAAATAAAGAAACTTTGACGCCCTTAATAACCCCTAAGAGAGTATCAGGAATCCGACCCGCCCCTTTTTTTATAATCTTACTTTACTTAGGGAATATAGCTATATTAATAAGTACACAGCAAAGAAGCACAAGCATAGGCGTAATATTGTTTTTGTAACATTCCATTCCACGCTATCATTTTATAAGTTCCCATCAAAATCTTTATTTTATATCAAAGGCTGCGTTACGGTGATTTAAAATAATAACACACCGTCGGGTGAGCAAGCGAATCGCGTCAAACGACATCTGTGGGATATTATTTTAAGCAGTTTACTCACAGGCTATTCCTGTACCCATATACTACCTTGAACCGTTGAGAAGTACGACCTATTTCAGTTTACTGACTAAACAAGCGTTCTCGTTCATGATTCAAATACGAAATGCTTTTCAATAATAACTGCAAAGGGTGGGACGAAAGGGCTAACATTTCAACACAGTCAATCAACACTTCGCTTAAAATAGATAAAAAAGCCATCGTTACAAGATGTGTTTTACAGTATAGTTGTTATTTTAAATGTATTCTAGATAGCTGTTTTTTATTTAATATATTTTATGCAACGTGCTTTTAAGTAATAAATAAATACAGGAATGACCTAATTAAATATTGCACGCTCTTAAGATGTCACGTAATGTGACTTCTTATAAAAGCGTACCTTTTACCATCACAGACCTACATTCCCATAGCAATTGATATGAAATGAATTGATATGAATGAACCGCTATACATACATATATACGATAAGGAATAGTTTCTTCCGTGTCTAACGAGTCTCTGCCATTTAGACTAGAACCGGAATGAGAGTGTCATCTATAGACTGTCATCTTAAACACAACGTGAGACTATGATTTTAAGAATAAACTTAGCCAAACTATTCAGAGTAGGTATTGTCGGGCTTAAAATCTACGTTGTCGGAAATTTATATAAGTATTCCCATATATTATTATCCTTTTTTTGTCGAAATACGTGTTAAATATCATGCCAAGAGGGGCAAATTATTCATCTAACAATCAGGCATAGTGATTATACGGAATGTGAGAATACAAAGCGCCGGTAAATGAATGATTACAATACAAAATTGCACTACAGCGGTAAACAATGCTGCACGAACTGAATGACGTCACGCGCATTCGGTGCAAAGTGCATGTATGCAGCTTAACCTTCTAGCGTTCATGTTGCCCTGGTGCTCGTTCCTTTTGTGAGCGACACCAAAGGGGCCCTATCCCCTTCGAGCACCCTTCTCTGGGTCAATGCGCATCTCTCGGTCATTCACCGGACCGACCTTCATCCGACGATTTTGTCTTTATGCGTACACAGTTAACATTTTTAACTAACGCAGTATTACGCAGTTTTATTCTTTTATTACAAATAACAAGTAATACTTAGGAAACTGCATACATTTTGAATAATATTCAAAATGTATGCAGTTTACATATTATGTAAACTTTTACTAGTCAGCACGTAAATTAATGTTTGTTATTAGTTTCTCGTTCCATGATGAAAATATTTCAAATAATATGAATCAACACTAAATTAATCATTATTTTATACAGGACTAGTGATAGTGATCGAAATAAGATTTAACGAAAACGTATAAAAACATTTTTAATAAAAAAAATAGTTACTTAAAAAAACTTATAGACAAACTAAATATATATTGCTAATAAATATACAACAGATCCATAAATGAAAATAGTAAATCCTGTGTTTGACGTCGTATATGACGCAGCAACTCGGCCAGTCAGATGCTGCAACAAATTGTCTTACCAGGAACTCGATGTACGAGGAATACAGAATAAAGAAGTAGTTCGATATTCGATCTCACATAAACACTCGTGCAATTTAAATGCATCGATGACTGATATGACGTAAATTTATGCACACTACTGCAGTTTTGTTATATCTTTACAATATATTGACCAGCGCCGAAGCTATTAAGGATGTGCCAAAAATTTAATGCTACGTCATGCCAATATTACTATTGAGTAGGAAATAAAAAATGATTTATTTTATTATACATGGACTTTGTTTATATAAATTATGAGCAATGAGTATATTGTTAAATTTCAATAATAATATTATATTAACGAACTCATTGAAATGTACAATCTGTTTTCTGTTAGAAGACAAGTTTCTTGAATGAACAATCATGTATGCAACTCAAAAATATATTGGTTCTGTTTAATCTGGACTAACTATAATCAAAACTAATCCAAGTATAGCTTATATTTATGTTAATCAGTAAAACATATTGGTACCGTATCGTAAAACTTCAAAAGCAAGTGTGAAATTCTTTTAACCTCGTTCCATTTCAGCGGAGTTTTTGGAACAGTTTTAAAAATAAGTCGTCTAAACACATCGCGAGCAACCTCTCGTTTCTGGATCAATCTTATTTTGCTGTTTCACAGAGCACATTCCTTTATAACAAGCGAATGTTGTTCGAATTTTCTTAGTAGATCATCGAGAGAGATGAATATGACAATACATGTAGGTTTAAAGCAGGCGTATAAAATAAGATCTTTATAAGCCATATTCTAGACGATTTTATCTCTTATGTAAAGTACATACTTTACATAAGAGATAAAATCGTCTAGAATATGGATACATATCAACCTGCCTGTCTGAACAAATATTATAAAGAGGGAAAAATTGTATTTTAGTATTTATTTAATTAAGTAAAATACTACTAGACGGAGATACTTAAAACTTCCTTCACCATTGGAAAGTTAGTTTATCCAGAAGTAACACAGGCTATAAAACATCACGCTATGAGCCACGGGATCAGGGCAGTAATCATAAACGCGGATGAAACCACCGGACAGCTAGTAGGTACTATCAGAAAACTATAACAAAGTGGTGTCTGTACATTGAATATACTTTTAATCAAAACATAATGAGGTTAACCAATTGGATGACTCTAAATACTATTTTTTTTTTTTGCTCGTCAAAATGACCACACTCCACCTCCATTTTTCTGTTTGTATCAGAATCACAGAAAACCACAGAGACTACATTTATGTGGTTGGCACAGATTATTATCTTGAAGCTTAACTAAAATTTAAGACACGTTTCATTTAATTATGTTATGTAGACCTGGAGATATGCTGCATAGTGTTATCCACCTAAATGAAGTCGTCGGCGAACTGTGGTTTCGTCCTGAAGGAGTGGTGGACAAATATGAATTACTTTTAAATAATTCTATTTAGCATTCTCTAAACTAGAATGTACTCTTATTTTTAAACTTTGTATTGGTAGGTAGTTGCGGTGACTGTTTAATTTAACTCAGTACATGGAATATTTACCTAAACCATAAATTTGCATACCAAGCATTTGTTTAAATGTTTTAGACACGTGCTGTGTGCAATATTATTATTGCAGCTACTAATGAACCTACGTCTAGTAATAAAACAGCTGGAAATAGATAGAAATAAAACAACACGAAATATTATATTTATATCGACGCGAGGATAGACTACCTATTATTCTGTATATTTATTTCATCGAAATTCCGCATTATTGGTTGTGGCTGCGTAAGGGGATATTTCTGTCGATCGTTCCCTCAGCCTGCGTCTTGTTCCTTCGCACTGGTATTTACATCGACAGAGCTTTGCGAACGTATAAAACACGTTATATGACCGAGTACCGCTTATTTAGTTCGGAACTTTGGTGAGAGAGCCATCTAGTGGCTAGCGCGCGAAATACTTGCGTGTGTGATATTGTGCATTTCAGTGACATTAATTCGAAAATACCCACTTTTAAAATGCCTGGACGCCCCATTTGGCAGGTAAACAATTTATATATTACTTTGTAGATATGCGATTTTTATAATTTACAGAGACGGGCTTTACAGTTACATTAGTGATGTATACCTAATATGTATAAAATATTTAATGAAAATGCAGTAAGTACCTACCCACTTTTCAAAGGAAACAACCTGTGTATCGTTTAGATTATTATAAGAATATATATAACTATGTTGTATACCATCTAAAATCCATTCATAAAATAAATTCGGAAGTAACTCTGTCTGTTTATTATCTTTTCACACCTAAACGGCTGATCCGCAATTCAACAGAATTTGATATGGATATAGCTTGAACCTTGAGGAAACTACCAAAAACCAAACTACAAATACTTAACCCTTAGATCTATAATGTATTGAGAAATGGACACATGAGCAAATAAACGCTTAATTTACCTATGCAAGCAGCATAACCTAAAATAAGTATTGTTTGAAATTGCCAGAGCGAGCGAAAATAATAAAAATCATTGGTAGAAAGTAAAAACAGAATGCTGACTAATCTTAACCTTAACCTACCTGAAAATAACAGGTGGGTAAACAAAATCTTATGGAATCATTTTGGCACGGTGTCAAGTTTCTCCGCAATGATTTACTGACTCTGGTTCCAGTAAATTATACTTCGCTATTTGTCCTGTCTATGTCTGCCTATACTAAAATATTATAGAGAGGTAAAAGTGTTTGTATTTATTATTTAAATGTAGTAGTTATTTGTTATCTAATCTCTGAAACTACTGAACAAATTCTTTCAACTATCGAAAGTTATCTTTGCTAATTTAACACAGGCTACCACGCGACCAAAGCCGCGATTGAAAACCAGGTTTGTTAAGGGTTCGTGGAGTAAAATAAAAATGCATTTGTATGTTAAAATCTTTCGTATCATTATTTACACAACACAACCTTATTCAGTCAAAGTACCCTACTTCGAGATTTCGAGCATATGCTTTTCGTTATTTATTATTCAGACGTCTTAGATCTTTAAAGATATTCCAAATGTTCGAAGTTCAGCTAGAGGAAACCAAAATATGGCCAATACATACAGTACAGATTCGTTCATCATTCACAAAATACTTAAAACTATTTAATTATAATAAAAAACATCTTGGAATGTCATCAATAGAACTTAAACTATCTAGTTTATTTTAAATAATTATTTGTATTTTCATATATCTATGGATATTACTAAACTTTCTTATCTGTCTTTTTAACATTTTTTATATCTCCAATCATATAATCTCCTGGCAAGTTATGGAACAACCTTTGCATAAATCCAAGTAAAATGTCTTCGATTGTTTTCGATAAAATTGGTCGTAGAGATTCTGACACTGGCCGCCAATTTTCATTCAAATAGGCGTTGGTACTTTCCTCTGAAAATAAAGGTAAAAATTATGTTATTAGTATTTAAATGGATTACAAAAGTGTTTAATTATTATAATATTTAATAGGAAAAAACTACTCGGCCAAATACTACTGCTAATGCCATCTCTTAGCGCAGAGCAAATACTACACAGTTTTTTAACGTGACTGTGTTCCAAATAACTGTACATAATTACTATTTATTACTTTTAATACGTATAATAAAAACTAAGTAAGAAATAAAATAATGCTATTTAATGTATGTATTTAATCACGCTTTATTTATTGCACTTGCTAAAACGAAAATCAGATGATTAATGTTTACAAACATAAACGAATGCTACTATAATCTAACTTGATTCATTACGAAATTTTAATGACCTTGTAATAATTAAAAAACAAGAAGAAATAGGTACCAGGCAAATTGCGAATAAAATTAGCACGTTGAGGCGAGCGGTTGTCAAACGTCTAGCGACGTCTCAACAACGTCTCAACGTTGCAATTTGTAACACCTTAGTACCAGGCTCCCATAACCAAGAAGAGATTACGAAATCCTGCTAAACTACGGAGACAGCGCCATCTATCGCAAACTATAAGAAGTTGCTCCGCTCCAGACGGCTTGTTTAGTTCAGCAGTCTGCTGATTGTTGTAGATGGCGTACCATGATATGAATTTGATTGTTTTAATTTAATTAAACTATGCAGATAATTATTATTTTTATGAGTACTTATTCGATTTTATTCTAAACCAAGTATGACTCACGATTGGTATCTTTTACCAACCATATTGTTTAATGTAGTACAACTCAAAGAAAATGTTCTATTATAGCCAAATTCAATATAGATCAAACAATTGCGAAATTAATTAAAAATGAAGGTCCGCAATGTACAGGCCATTTGACACTAGTAATGAGTGTTTGTTGAACACACATAGTGATAAAGTATGTATCACACACATACTTTATCATTAGGTGTATAATGTTGTCTTCTGTTTACGCGATTAGGTGTATGATAAAATATTTAAGTAAAAGAACATATTATAACAAAAATTACGTGATTATGATAGTTATTAGTTATTAACTATACCTAATATGAAACAAATATTTAGTCAGGTATTAAAAACAATTAACATTTTGTATGTAATCTATAGGTAGACTAAGTAACTAATAATATGACAGCAATTTGTGTAGGTACCAAATAAGTTTATTTTACCAACATTAAATTTGGCCAAGTCAAATACCAAGTCCATAATTTTACATGTACCTACTTAAATAATTATCTTTGCTGTTTTTCTCTATATACGATGTTTTAGAGGCATAGAAGTAAAATGTTACTTGGGCAATGGCCCTACGGTTCAGATTTTCCAAAAATGACTTGGCTTACTCATAAATAACATGCCTTTACTCTCCGTGATTACAGTTTCTTAGAGAATATTTAATTTGAAGCTGCATTTTGTATTAATTAATTATGATAAAGACCTACATAATAAAGTTCAACAACTTTTGTTGATTTGCAAAAATACAACTCATTAAACAATTTTAAGCCTATTTACACATTGTGGAACGCAATGTTAACTTTGGTAAATATATGATTATGTATGTAGGTACATATCTATTTGGTAAAGTTAAGACATCGTTCTTTCTACGTCCTCTATTATATTTTCCTGAAATGGCTAATGATATTTACCAGAAAACAGTGAGCTTTATTTCTTTGTTCTTTGCCATTAACAATATTATAAAGTAAACAGATACATACCCAACGATTCAATGCCATCAAACAGATTGTTCATGCGTAATTTCAAACCTCCGATAGAATATTTAACGTGTGCACCAGTTATATTGAAAAATGTGAATTCATCTCTGTTGTACAATTTTACATCGCTAACAATATCAATCGTCATATTAGCTGCAAGAATACACATCATCTTATTATATTTTTACTTTAGCAATAATATTTATTAAGTCAATAAATATTGAAATTGTACTCACTTGGTTCAAACCAGCAGATACCCCTTCCAACCAAAGGTATTAACAAAATTTTACCCTTCAGGTCATAGGTACCTTCTATCCTTATCTTTGGAACTCGAACTTTTGTGTAAAAGTCATACGTTTTACTATCGACCCTGAAAAAAACATTTAGTAATTTTTTATTTGAAGTAATTCAAAATATGAAAAATGTAAAATTTGAGTTATTTCTTTTAATTTGTTTTCAATTACAATCCTTTACAAATATAGTTCACGAAATTACTGTGTTTTTATCATAATTAAAACATTGAAAACAAGGGATTAATTTTAACTACTCGACTCGGCCGATTTGCTCAACATAGTCGATCAAACAGTCGTCCAAGGTACCAGGGTTAAATGAAATAACGGCGGTTAACACTTACCTACTCGACAAAACTGTTGTCTGTCCGAAACCTGTGACTGTCACATCATCAAGTGCAGCATTTACATTTACGGGTCCCTCACCTTGTAGAATCCTTATTTTAGGAATTTTCAAGGGGTCCAAAGGCTCCATTCCAATTTCTGATAGTCCTTTAATTGAACAAAATGTTGGATTAGCATAAAGAAAACACAAGTAATTATAAAATATATCCTAATGTGTTTTCTTTGAAATGAAAGTATTGCCATTTTATTATTATAACCAGCCACGTTTGATACCTCGAGGCGTCACACGAGTATGGTGAAGAAATAGCGCTTTCGCTTTCCGCAAGTTATGTACAAATGTTTCGTAATTGAGGCTATGTGACTAGCCCAGTGGCTTGTGGATCTACCAGCCCAGCTATAATTTGTAACTATTTAACATAACTAAGAAGAAATCATGTGAAAATAACTGATTTATAAATTATAATATTTATGACTTATGATATTTATGTAGAGAAAGGTCGATAACTAACGTACCTATACTTGAGTCGTATCATAAAAAACATAACGTCGACTGGTACATAGACATAAATTAATTACAAATATATCGTCGTTTTAGATGTGACCCCTCGTAACTAAAATTTTTTGATAAAATGAGATTTTTATGCAGAAAGATCCAAAAAGTATTTCTGGTATTACCTTGTAAATGCCTCCTGCATTATAATTCATTTTATTTTCAGTTCAAAATTGTAAAAAAATAAAAGATATCTAATATACTTTGTTAACAAAGCAGTTTTTTGTCTTATATACATGATAAACACAATAAAATAACTTGTAACTATAATAATATTAAACATTAAACATAATTTAAGAGTGTTTATTTAAGTTGAAAAGAATTAATTCTGTTGCAAAACGACAAACGAAACGTTACGAACGCCAGGGAGGGAACATATTACCAGGAGAGCAGTACCGGCAAGTAGCTTGCTTGTAGTGGCACGCGAACGGCGAAACAGAACAGCTGTGAATCGTTGTGCAACAAACCAGGCACTCAGAAAGCGTGCCAGCTACTTACGAAGTTGACTGGTACACGGTAACCACTCGTACCTAAATACGAACGCGTTCCACTCAAACCAATTGCGTTGCATCTGTTTTGGTAATTTTCATAATATACACGGCTTGAGATATTTACGACATTCCATCAGCGTTGTAGAGAAACAGTGCAGACGGAGGTCGGCAAATTAAACAAATAAATGAATGAATGAATGAAACAATAATGAATATGATATATTCTTTCATAAAAAGTCCAAATTAAAACTATCTACTTTATGTTTTAACAAACCTATCTCAACTCTAGGTAGCTATAACCACATTTGTTTTCTATTGCCTGTATCGAGACAGTTTTGCTATTTAATTATCCAAAGGTATAATCATAATCATAATCATTTATTTGTCAAACATAGGTATTTACATATAAAGATCTTGGATACAAATAGTGCGCTATGCTTCGCCAATATTGACATACAAATTAGTAACATAAAAAAAAAAAAAATTGTCAAAAGAAAGTCATAATAAAAATAAAATAAAAATAATAGATAATAATTTAAAAGTAATACTCAAAATGTCAATTTAACTTATAATATCAATGCAGTCAAACAAATTTATTATTTAAGAACTCGTCTAGTTTATAATAACCCTTTTCTATTAACAGGTCAAATAAGAGCTTTCTGAACTTTTTTAGTGACATACATTTTGTTTTATTAGGTATTCTATTATATAATTGTGGAGCAGTACCAACCAGACTTTTTTTAATAATGCTGTTTTACAGTATATATTAAATACCTATCTAATTTTACCAAAATGCGCTATAAATGTTCTTTAGCTTGTCGCTCGCTGTTAGTTGAAGTAAATAATTTATATTGCCAATCATTTACCTGGTCCAAGGGCATTGAACAGTTGCTGCACAGCTTGACGCGAGCAGTCATCAAATTCTGGGTCGCTCTTCAAACATGTTTTCACAAACTCGGCTAGAAACACAAAATAGAATAATTTAATGGCACAGTTAACTAATAGGTGAAACATTGCTTCAAAATAGTACCTAGTAGACATAATCCGATGGAAGAAATAAAGAAAGAATAAGGATAATTATAATTATATCTGATGTTGTTATTATTGTAAAACAAAGACATAAAGAGATGTATTATATCGGGCTTGGATGGCAGAATAATTTAAACTAGCGGTCGCCTAGTGCTCGAAATTCGACCAAAGTTAGCCTGTAAGATATTGCTGAAATATGTCATTATACTCGTATATTGATATATGTAACCATAGTTACGCGCTTCAACTGCGTGTGTCAAATGCATGGTTGTGTGCGTGTAGTGTTTTTTCATTAATTTAATGTATTTTTACGCATAATTTTAAAAAAAAATTAGCATTCGTCACTTCTTCTCTGTGTAAACTATAAGTGTGCGAAATTTCATACTCCTCCGTCCGCCCAATTTTCGTAAAAAGGGATCCAAAGTTTTCGCTTCACGTATTAATATATAGATAGTATTCCCGACCCTACGTTGAAGTCTTGAACTTCAGGACATAATATGTGTATGACACGTCATGTTCATTATGCACACTTAATTAATTATCAGACAACATAAATTGTTCTTTGTACCCGTTGTTATTCTTATGTTAGTACAGTCTCATGCGGCACAAATATAATTTCTAATGTAGTACTTAGTTTAATTTACATAATTAAGATAATGGCATTAAACAGTAAGCTTATTTTCTTTTAACATTCATTTATAAAGTAGGAGTTAGCAGTTTTTTTAGTATTTAAATTACGCTTTGCACACAGGACAGCATAAGTTTGGGGGTTGATGGAAGTAGAAACGTATATCTTTGAATCATGATAGATATCTTCTATTGTTCATGTTTGCCTAGTACGGAGCTTACGGTATTTAATTTTCTATTAGCTTTTAACCGTTACTAAATCTCCAGGATACCATAACAATAGATTTTTTATTGTGTCTCTAAAATGACAAACGATGTAGGATCAGTTATTTGCTGTCAGTAAATATTCATAGTGGCATGTTGTAACATGAACACAAAACCTAAACCACGCAGACATAATGTAATATTTTTCGTCGACGCAGATAACTTTCGTCTGACCCTGACATTGACACAGATCCAAATCTAGTCCGCCTTATTGTGTAGTCAGACACACTTTTACTAATACAGATGTCTCCTTTTATAGCAGGTTATGTGTACAAAACAAAATGAGTTATCATAATTAAAAGGTGACATGGTAGTTTGTACATGTGGCTATTCGGTGAAGCAGCCCATCGATCAAATATCCCATCGGTTAAATAGCTCTTCGATGATTTGGCGTCGTACAAATGGGCTTTGCAAAAATGTCTTTCGGTAATGAACACGTACGAAACCTATCAAAATTAAGGAACGCCATAAGAATAGGTCATAATATATTCTTCTGTATAATCATAGGTTCTATTTTGTTTATCACACAGGTTTATCAAATAGTAGACAAGTGACTGTAAAATCAACCTTATTCTTAAAATAATAATATTCAAATTAATATATCTACACCAAATCTTTAAGAATTAGACTATTATCATAAATCTTAACGCTATGGTTTAGAGTGTTTAGACTATTGCATTAAGATTGCCAATTATAATTATTTTTTTTATAAGAATGGCATTAAAGCAAGTTGATACGCTTTGCGTAATGTTTGTTTACATTTCTACATACTTAAAGAAATAGGTAGGTACACGTTCTACTGCACTTTATGATCATCTTAACTGGGTAGTATCTTTATCTCACACAGTTTGTTACAGTGACATCAGTTGTACAGTCTAATTACAACAAAGACAATCACTTTAATCATACATAGGTATTACACGATAGTGAGATCGAAATTTTCAATAATTTTAAGTATAAGGGCAAATGTTTTATCGCATTTGTATGTTAAGAAAAGGGTGTTATTTAAATGTTTAGCATAGTATTGGTATTTTTGTGAGCAGAAAAATATAATCTGTGAGCAGAAATAGCTAATTGATCAGCAACCCATGGCCAGCAAACTTTAAAGAGATCAAACTAAGTCGACGGAGCCCTGCCTCGCGGGGCTCCTATTTTTGGGTGGGTTTAAAAAAAGGAACCTAACATAACCTAACACTTCCGAGACGGAATGCAGTGATTTGAGGCGTATAGATGCTCGTTATGCTGTGCAATATTTGCTGACCAATTAGTTGATCATCATTATATTTAATCCCATAAGAAAATAGTTAAATTTATTCAGATTTATATACCGATTTTCATTAAAAACGATTATGTTTGGGTAATGCTTACTTTTTGTCCGGTGCGCTCTCAAGCTAGATTGTTAACTAAATTCTGAAGTAATATAAAAAATAATAATAAATATTAACAAGGTAATGATGAACATGGAATATATAGGTACTTATTCCAGTCACTCGTGGTAATTACTACTGCTATCATGAGTGTACAGAAAATATTTCAATTGTATTATTACATTGTGCATCATTCGTGCCGTTATTTGGTATTGGTGTCCGAATGAGTAACCCTGCATAATTTAGGTATACATACATATATAATATATCACAAGCTGCCTACGTTAACACGTACAGGAATATATATAAAATCAGTCTATGTGTTAATGCATCTGTGTAACAAGTTACATTTAATCCGTTAACGGTTCCGCTGTGTTTGAAAACAAATAATTAACCCATTCACAGTCCCGTGATAGACACAATAGAAAATCAATTGTTATGTACCATATGTGGTTCATCGGACAGGGAACGTGTTAAACATTCTCAGATACTTTCAATATAGGCTTAACAAGTTTCAGGGTGTTATCAATTATTTATCATCAATATAATTATCAAGTAATTTGCCGAAACGACGATGTGTTTTATTACGCATCTTTTTAACTCTATTTTAAATTCAAGTAATAACTTACATGCATCGATCAAATATACCATTGATCGAAGCTTATACGTATAAACAGTTACGTTTGGTCATTTATACCAATATACTATAAATTTCAGTTTAATATTTATAGAAACATATAGTCATTTTATTTTTGCATAATGGGAATCAATTTCAAATATAATTCGATTTCCGAAAGCACAAGAGTATAACTTCTGTGGAGCGGCAAAAACAAATAAATAATATATGCTAGACATGTTATAAAGTATGTGTATAAATGGATAGCTTGTATTCAGGGCAATAATGTTTTTAAAACTTGAAATTCATTCTGGCAACTTCTGTAATCGATTGCTGTTAGTATCGAGTTTAACCTAAACCGGCTTAGTAAGCAGGAAATATTGCATACAACAGGTTAAATAAATTTATTCCATTTGACCTTTACTACATGTGGAGAAACAGGGCTTATTATATACAGACTAGTCTAAGTAGGTCCTATTTCACCAAATTATTTTTAGGTCAAATGTGTCCGCTTATTATTTATATAAGCTAACTTTAAACCGCAATATTTTACGAAGACAGTTAAAAATGAGATGTGTTTTTTATCAGGTCACCTATTTTTATAACAATTGTTTCTGCATTTTAATCAAGGATTATAAAGTTTAAAAATGTTATATAATTAAGGTAAGTACCTATACCTATCAAATTACCTACTACATTATCAAATCATATAAATACAATGTGTAAAATGTTATGAATCTAGAAATTCTAGAAGAATGAAAAGATTTGTGCCAGTGCACACGTTGTTGACGGTCGTCGTATTCATAATATTATTTATAGATCTTTTGATATCTATTTCAAGCTTATGTTGCAAGCCCTATTAAATATTACTTTATATGACGCAAGGTATTACTATCGTGTCGAAAAAGTAATAAATAGTTTCTTAATCGTATGGTCGTAGTTCTCATATCGTAACGTAAAAGTGAATATTTTATCTTTTTTACGTTTGCAATATGGTCTGTGTAAATTACTTATGTCATATAGGACTTTATTCTGCACATAGATGTGTTTTATCAACGAATTTTAAAGGTCATCAATATAATGCCAGATATGAATTCATAGTGAAAAGAGGAAAATTAACGAAGAAAGTATTTATTAATGTACGAAACTCATTGAACTTTTTTTAAATAATTAATGAGATTTATCTAGCTCACAAAACACCAAAGCTGTATTCGTAACTACGCTGTACGAAAACTATCGATTATAATGTACTTCTTAGCTCAGTTAAACATTATAAAAATCTTAAGTAAGAAAATTATTGACATTTTAACTGGGTACAGGTAGAAAATGTCATTTTGATTCTTTAGATATCCAATAATTGAAAATAAATACGAAGACATTGAGATTATCGTCAATTAAAACTTTTTTTTCGTTACCCTGCTGGTTTAAACAAACTAATTCCTTGATTGGGCAGGATTTCTACGATATGGGTAGTCACTTTTACAAAATATAAACATAATGACTATAAAAATAATCAGAAAATGAAATATGTTTAAGACAGTATCATTAAAAATAACAACTGAGTGTATAATGAAAACGCGTTGATTACATATTTAGCTATCACTACCTACCTATAAATAGATATACAAGGTATGGCTGAGTAATAATAATGCAACTGCACTGTTATCTCCAGGCCAGTTATTATCCCCTGGTACCTCACAATGAATACTTGGTGGTTTTCGTAAACGCGCTAAACCACTTTACATAATTTTCTTTATAAACAATGCCTATTCGCCAAATCGTCGTATCTACATTCTATTCTAAGGCCTTACTGTCTATCCCATTTTGAATGGAGTCCTGATAAAACTAGTGGGACAGTTTCAAAACAGTGATTAACCTATAAGTATTCTAAACAAGCCGTTAAATACCTATTATCATAATTTAAAACCGCCTTAATGACTGACATTAGATTTATCTGTCCACGACTTGTATAGCTTCCGACAGCTCAACAGTATTCATTTAACATTATGTAGAAATAAATATAATAATATATCTTTCTTACTCCACATGTTTTGTAAACAAACACGACTTTTACTTGCGTCACAAGTGAAATAAGGACAGGCCGTTTCGAAAGAACTGCAATTATCTATATCTGTTCGAAGCAGTATCACACGCTTGAATTTCTCATGTGGATAAGAACACTTAAAAACATATTGTCACCGTCTCTCGATAATTCCAGCCGATACCTTAGAAAATGCCGTAACTTCTGATATAACGGCCACAACCGTTTTATGCAACATCGAGAATATTATGAAACAGACAACCGGCACATCAGGACTTAAGCCCAGTTGAGCCCACATTATCACTGAAATAAATCGATTCACCGTACGTACTTGGGACACTGATACTCTCAAGTCCTGATATGGATTGGCACAATTTAAAAGAGTATTCTAAAAAACTTACGTTTCGTCTTATAATATTCAGCGCTCGTGTAGTGTAGCACTAATGTCACTATAAATAATTGAAACTGCATGTTTTGATCCGGTTTGTCTTGTCGTGGAGAAGCTAGTCAGGATCGCCTCGAGCAGACAGCTCGAGGAGGTGGTGAGATACTAAGGCCCCGCTTTGCCAGCCTGACGGTCTCCTCATACCACTGCCGAAGGAGGGGGGTCATACGCAATTGTTAACTATGTAAATAAAGCTTAAACTTCTCGTTGCTCAAGTTAATATTGCTAATAACGCATATATATATTTATTAGGCAGATTGCATTCTTTTTTTTTTCAATTAGGTAAAATCAGCTGTTATGTCATAGAAACATTATAAAAAGATGTTGTAACACAGATGGGCTAATGGAAAATGAATAAACATACTTTTGATTTGAAAAGTAGGTATAATAAATAGAATAAATAAACTCGCAATATGATTTACGTTACGTTAAAGGCTAGATGGCTTTAATAAGATATTTGATGCATGATTTTATTATAGTATTTAATATTAGTCACTTTAATTTACGAATTATACTTATTTAAACATACCTATTTAATTATTATCAAACTACTGTTAAATATGTATGGTATTTTTCTTAAATCCATTTTAAATTAAATGCTCGTTCGATATTTAAATTTTGGTTCCACGTATAATTTTATTAATACTTAGTTATAACCAGCCAGTAATTTGAAATACAAAAGGTTTGTTGTACGTAAGGAACCTATTGCACTTAATACTACAGTAAAAGTAATCAAGGAAATCAAGACGATTTCCTCAAAGAACTACGTTTAACTAGTTCAGGTTAAATAGACTAGTTGTTGGCAATTAGACCTTACGTGTAGTAAGTGTTACATTCGTTCCGTAACATCAATTCCTTCTTCTTCAACAACCGTTTGGTAATCCAATGTACTAACTTTTAATACCTATATGAATTGATTAATTATTGTCTTTAATATTGTTCGTATCAATTACATTTAATATACCTATTTGATATAAATTATTTCTTCCTTAGTTCCTTTAATTTTAAATCTTGTACCTTAACCTAATTAAGTATAACTTAAATATCAATGTTGGACACTTTTGCCGAAAGTGGTCATTAAAATAATAACTAAACTATAATTGCATAATTTAATAAATATATTTTACTAGCTTTTGCGCGTGACTCGGCTCGCGTGGTACCTACATAAAAAAGCCTATGTCCTTCCCCAGGTTGTAAAGTATATCTGTGCCAAATTTCATCTAAATCGGTTGAGTGGTTTAGCCGTGAAAAGGTAACAGACAGACAGACGGATAGACAGACAGAGTTACTTTCGAATTTATAATATTAGTAAGGATAAATTAATTTTCATATAACTTGTTTAACTATTTTCGATTCAGAAACAATCACACATAGCAATATGTAGATACGTTGGTCTTCAAAAGCGATTGCGTATGAGATTTTGTCATTGTTGATCGCGCGATTTTACAAGTTCTCCGTTGCTAGGGTTATCGCTCAACATTCAACGAAAATAATCCTAACTAATATTATAAATGCGAATGTGAGTTTGTTTGTTACACTTTCACGCCTTAACTACTCGACCGATCATGATGAAATTTCGCGTACGCGTAGTCAGAGGTACAGAAAAGTAAACAGGGTAGGGCTTTCATCCAGAAAAGGGGTATTTTCCTAAAGGAAACGTTATTGACAAAATCTACATTAATGCAACGAAACCATGGGCAAAATCTAGTAAATAATAAGAGATGATTCACAAAATTGAAAATTGAACATATGTAGAGTGATTGCCTATTGTTAAAGGATAGTTGTAAAATAATATTGCAGTGAGTTTCTCACACTTATTTCGGCCATCGACGTACGGACATCTGCATTCTGCGTTCAGAATATGCTTTAAACATAATTTCGATAAAGTTAGCTAGGTTATTCAAACTGTAGTAAAATGTTGTACTAAAAGGTTCAGGAATAATTATAATATTTAATAGTAATATCAGCCCTGTATATATACCCACTGCTGGGCATAGGTCTCTTCTCAGTGTAAGAAGGATTAGGCCACAGCCTACCACCGGTGTAGGTCAGCAGACTTCACGTATCTTCGAGAACATTATGGAGAACTCTTAGACATGCAAGTTTCCTCACGATGTTTTCCTTCACTATTAAAGCAAGTGATAATTAACTATTAATATAACTATTAATACGCACATAACTTCGAAAAAAGGCAAAGCGTTTGGCGTTCTGGACAAAGACCAGGTTAAGAGCTCCTTGAACCGACGGGCGTGTATGAGGAATGTGATGAAAGTGAATGAAGCCAGAGAAGTGTGTCAGGATCGTAGCAAATGGAAATCCGTAGTCTCTGCCTACCCCTCTGGGAAACAGGCGTGAATCTATGTATGTAATCTATGTAATCCTCATACCTCTGCCGAACGACCAAGGCATGGAATTCTCTGCCAAGGCACGTGTTTCCTTCTTCCTTCAATCCTGGGTCCTTTAAGCGAGGCGTGAAAAAGCACCTTCTCAGGTCGTCAAAGTAGAGACCTCAACATCGCCTCGGCTGCTATGAGGGCGGTGTGGAGGCCACTGCTCTTAGACCACACGACTGCTTACCATCAGGTGGAGTGTGGTCATTTTGACGAGCAAAATATTTAAAAAAAATGTATGTATGTATAACTTCGAAAAGTCAGAGCTGCCTTAGGATTGAACTCGAGACCTCTGAGTGACATTCCAACGGTCTTCATTAGTCTATCGCTGCTGCTATAATAAATATAATACTTAAAACTACATCATGATATCTACGTTTTGTGACGCATTGGATACGACGTTGTCAAGGTCACTGTCCTGAAAAATTAAATAGTGGCAACCCTACGTTTTGCACAACCTTACAACACGCATACACGGACAAACGACAAACCCCTCATGTAATTGCGATCGTGCATCGGATCATGCTCAGCAGACTCGCTTTAAATTTGCTCTTAACATTTGCGCAATATTGCTTAATAACAATAATAGTACGATCACAGTATGATAATGTTATAGGTACAAAGATGTAGGATACATGTTACTAGGACAACATGAAACCTTGGAGGTTTAATGCATGTTCTATCTTAATAGCAATCGTATGAAATGGTGTATAAAAACAACATGATTGTATACAGCTACGTGATCGTTTGATCTGTATGATGCTTTAAGGCATGGCCTTAACCCCTCTTAGTTTAAGAGAGGTAGCAGTCGAGCTAATGCGTTGATGCTGAGATCATTTGAGTCGGGAAATAAATGTCTACAACGAAGACCTCGCATTCGTTATATAACGAGACCTTTAGAACTGTACGTGTGTTGTTTTACTCAAGCGGTTTACAATTTTCCTCTGTTTATGTAGAGGTTTGTCTTAGCCAAGAAGTCGATCTTATTTATTGCTCGGCTCTCTTCGCGTGTATTAACGTATACGTTAGTCGGTACTATTTTTGACAATGTAATTTATGTTCGCTTGTGATTTATGAATATTAGTGCACATTTAATGTACCTACGTTGCCTCTAAATGCGTTCTAAAGAGATAACGACATTGGATCTAATGTGACCTCAAACGAAGGAATAAAGAGGTCAACGCAAGCTTGTATCGCGTAGGAGAAAAGATCAATTACGGAGAACAAATAAAAAGAGAAAGTGTATATTTAAAATTATTTTTATAGCTTTCAGAGCGAGATGTCATCATGACATATCTATTGCGTTCGCAGTTAGTATAAATATCAAATCAAGCCATTTTATAGCCAGACACATACAACAGATTACATTATATTTAATTTTTATTTAGCAGACTCGCTTTTGCCAACGGCTCCACTCGAATTAGACGCTTTAATCTGAATTCGTAATTTATAAACAAAATATTGCGAGATAAAATTATTTTGTCTTTCTCCAGAATTTATTATACACGTCTCTTATAATATTTCTTTGATTTCGGTGCAGCTGTTTAGAAACAAGTGTGTGACATACAAACAGATAGATTGAAATCTTAGTAGCATAATATTGGAGTGTATTTCTTAACAGTTGTATCCACGAATTGTCCTCGAGTTCAGTGAACGACTTTGACCCGTAACCCCGGTGCAATCGGTGTAATTTAGTCAACAAAGTACGGAGCACATTCTCGTTATACTTATGTTTTTGTTTTAAAGCTATCATCAATAGACATTTAGCCTGCAATTCAATAGAAGATTGCGATTGGTATATTACCAAGAGCTGTTTGAATTTTCCATCCCCGTTCCTCAATAGTTTTCTGTTTCTTCGACGTTTTTAATCTATACATCTATACAAATAAATAAAATTGATGTGTCTGTTTGTAATGTCAAAATAATAGCTTTTTATCTAATGCATATGAAAGTACATAAGGGACCTATACGAAAACATCTATATTTAAAATTTTTGTCTGTCTGTCTGTGTATCTGTTTGTTCCGGGTAATCTCCGCAACGGCTGAACCGATTTTGACGGGACTTTCACTGGCAGATAGCTGATGTTATAAGGAGTAACATACTTTGATTTTAGAAAAAAAATAGGGTTTCGCGGAGACAAACACTTTTTAGTTAAAATCTACGCGGACGAAGTCGCAGGTAACAGCTAGTGCTTAGATAATTATGATTAGAGGCTGCATAGAATACCTATTTCTAAGGGTTAGGTAGAGGTGTATTTTATTGCACGGATGACGTTGTAGTCGGCTCGCCCCTGCCACTACGCCGAGTGGTGCGGGTTGGATGACGAGACTAATATTTGTGTCATCCATAAACTGTTGCTCTGAGACAGGTTGTTATTAAATTTATGTTCGTTCTTTCAGATTCAGATTCATTTGTTTGCCAGAATGTAGTACATACAACTTTGAATGTTTGTTAAGTCCCCGCGAAACAGAATTTAGTTCTGAACCGGGAGCAGTATTTTATAAATAAAACTAGCTGTCCCGACAGACATTGTCCTGTACAAAAGAGAAAAAAAAGCATATCTAAACCATCCTCGAATCCACTTGAACACACACAAAAAGTTTCATTCAAATCGGATCAGCCGTTTAGGAGAAGTTCACTGTCAACACACGTACAGAAGAATTATATATCTATAGATAGGAAAAATCCCAGCTATGTTTTCTATGTAATTGAGACACGGATCCAGATCCCTTGCTACTACTGTTAGTAGTACGGAATCTGGAAGTGAGCCTGAGAAGAAAATTGCTCCAAAACACTCAATATACTTTGCCCGGCCCGGGTATCAAACTGGCGACTTCATGTGCAGCAGTCCCACTTACTACTTTTGTACCTCAAAGGCAGTCGCATAAACAATTTAAACACAATTTTCTCGACAAATTAGTTTGTTTATATTTATATTAAAATGCAAGGCTATGTCTCGTGTTTGGACGTTCCATCAATCTTCGTAGAGTTTATTGCACGTATAGTTACTACTGAGGTAATTCATGTCAGCTATTATTTTTGATGAGTTCGTCGCAATAATTAATGTAATATACTGATACATACTATTTACGCATAGGTACCTAGTACATTTATAACACGCGCCTCTGAATATCCTTTTTTTGGAGTATTCCGCTTTCGGCACCAATTTTTTCGGCACCTAAGCTATTCCACTTTCAGCAACAATAGGTATTTTTGCTTGGTGTCGAAACTGTCGAATGTGGAATAAAATACCTATTGGTGCTGAAAGTGGAATAGCTTAGGTGCCGAAACCATAGGTGCCGAAAAAATTGGTGCCGAAAGCGGAATATCCCCTTTTTTATACTATCAAGGCAAAGAAACGGTGATCATTGATCACTGATATTTATTGGAAAACAAATATATCTTTTCCGTTTGCCTGAACGTAACAACTAACCAAATAATTGTACTTCAGTAGTCTAACTCATAAACTTTGAAATACATAATATATAAGGCTCAACCTTTTGCCTGAACCTTGCAACTAACATAAATGTAAATTCAGTAAATGTAACAAACTCACTAACCCCTTTGACGTTCATAAGTGTTACTTTGTGACCTAAGTGAATAAATGATGTTTGACTTTGACTTTGACTAAGTGACCCAAAATTTAAAATGATATTAGGCTTTGACTACGGCCGACATATAAGCATTGCAATACCATTTAGGCCTTGTACTACCACCTCCAAATAGAATTTATCTATAAGATAAAAGTCTCGCCATCTCTCTTCCTTACCCTAAGATGAGTGAGACAGCATGCGATTTATCTTTCGGATAACTTTTACTTGTTAGTGGTAGGAGTGGCCGTAAATCAGTTAAATCTTAGAATACCAGATATAATTAACAATCTATTGTGTCAGACCACCGGTGTGCCGCTGCGACTCAATAGGTTAAAAAGCATATACATTGCTGCCATTGCAAGAAACAAATATCAGGTTAGCCTAACAGAACACCGTTTCCTCAAGTGATACTTTAACCTATCACAGAAACACAATGTTGTTTGGTGGTCAAACTTCTCTAGACAAACACTGCAACACAAGCTAGTTCAACACAGGCTTAGTTTGAATGAAATGCAACGATATGAAGAATGACACCTCTGATCTACATAAGATCCCGCCTCAATAGTAACTTTCTGGATAATATTAAAAACGTACACACAATGATATTATATTATACAGAAAATAAACAAATAAACGACCTAATCGGAACGATTTACTATTGTTCTCAAAACAAAATCGGTTCAACAAAATCTTCTGCAAAACTGTCGAAGCACAATAATTGTTCAAATGGCAGCCATTTCTTTACGTAAACACTTTTATTATCTATTGAACTACTTATTTATTATAGCAGTGGTGTATTACATTTAAATTTGACCATTACTACCCATGTAATTGCATGTAATGGGAAGCCAGCCTATTGCTGTTTACAAGACAGTACCAGACCCCGTTGTGCTATTGAGAATTTCATGGTAGGCACCCTTCCCTTCCCTACCGCTGTGCCATCAAGGTAAGTCTAACTAATTATAATTAGGCAAAAGACAACACTAACTGTGACGTAACAAGCCAGCAGCGTAGTCAAAAAGCTTATATTCGCCCTAAAAACATTACATAATATACAGAGTACTCACATTATTTTATACTAGATGTGCCCGCTGTTTCACCCGTGTTTATCGTTACTGCGCAGCCCCCGTGAGTCGTAGCATGATGTTATATAGCCTAAAGCTTTCCTCGATAAATAGGCTATCCAACACTAAAAGAATTTATCAAATCGAACCAGTAGTTCCTGAGATTGGAGTGTTCAAACAAACAAACTCTTCAGCTTTATAATATTAGTATAGATTATGCGCAGTAATGTCAAGTATAGTCACCACATGAAGCTTTTAAAAACGATTTATCGTATATTTTATACCTACTAAGTACATACCTATTTAAAAGCTTAACCCGATTCTGCAAATGCTATTTGGAAGCAGTGCAAACACAGTGTAATGGCAAATAAACTGCTTTACACTGTAAGTGAATTTATTTAATCAATTATTCAGAAAATCAGGAATCATTAGTGTCTAAACTAACAATGTACTGAGGCGCTAAGGATTCCTTTACACTGTCCGGACGATCGATTTGACTGAACGTCGCCGTCGTGCATCGTAGAGATGTTGACAGATACTTGGCAATCACCACAAATATCAATGGCAATCATGGAATAATGACAGGACCAGCTGTGTACGATATCCCTTACATTGCATATAGCTGTCAAACACGTTGCTCACTTTTATTATGATCAGATAACTGTAGATCGGCCAGGCACATTCAGACTACAACCAAGTAATATGAACAAATTCTAATAAACAGTAATATATATACAGCCGTCAATGACTATCCCTTTCATTGACAGATGATTAATAATAAGGTAGGAGAAGTAAGTACCGACTTATCAAGCGGTTCACATGTACGTTTGTCCTGCAAGCAAGATAGTCATGAAACGAACGACGGGTTAACATTCTGCGATTTAATATTTACTTTTCAAGTACTAAATAAACTAATGATGCATTATTATTTCATTACATTCTTAAAAATTATATTATTACATTCTTAAAAACTATAACACACGGAGAATCATCAAATCATCTTAGGCGAATAGTAAATTGCGTAATTTTGATTTTATATTACGTAGTTTAGTTAAAATGCTTATAGGTAACAATAGATTTAATTTAATTTAAATAATATTAAAACTTACGTCATACTTCATTATATTGCAATTTATTATAACGAGCTTGGTCCCACTATTGAAGTTTAATGACTTTTCCATAGAATTGTTTATTTTCTATTCCGTGGCAATGTTGTCAAATAACTCGCTCGAAAACATTAAGAAATGTATATCATACAGTTACATAAAGTATACATATATTATATATCCTTGTGTCTACTTTTGCAACGTACTATACAAAACAAACAAGTTTCTAGATTACATTAAGTAATTCATTTTCGATAGAATGACGTTGAAGATCTTAGCAAATATCTAATGGGCAGTGTTAGTATATTCTGGTGTGTCATGATTTTTTAAATAAAATGTCGAAAGAGCTGTGTTACAATTTTGTTACAGCCGCAGCCGGTGTCAAAATATTCCATGAACCGAATTGATATTTCTGTTAACACGAGCGCTAGACATTAGTTTATTTTTTAATTAGATTCAGTAAAAAAGGTAATTATGAAAGTGTCACGGTTTCATCACGTGTATTGTCCGTCCCTAATGGCACGTGCCCCAGCTAGTGTAAAATCCCGCTACTCGTAAAAACATACTTTTTTATAAACGTACCAACCACGCACGGAAAATTGAAACTGTGCCAAATTTTAACACAGTACTTTGTAATTATTACACTTAACTGAAGAAAACGTAAGTCTTTATATAACTATGTCGACGTGTACCCTTGACCTTGGAGTGATTACCTCGTAATTATAACTAATTAGTCGGCAAATATAATGTAGTGTCATTGTTAGGATAAATCCACCGGCATCCTCGCCTCTTGGCCGGTGATCAAGATAAACAATCTTCATAGTAACCATGTTGCCCACGCGCAGATGATGGAACTGCTCGTTCTGGAACACGAACTAACTGATGTAATAATTTATTTATTCTACAGTTACGTACGTAAACAAATTTTGTGAACGTGTTTCTTAAAATAATGACCAAGGATTGTACTCTGCTAACCATTACTTTGTAATGTTGTATTAACCAACTAGACGTGCCCGCGGTTTCACCCGCGTTAATAGTTACTGCACCGACCCCGTGGGTTGTAGCGTAATGTTATATAGCCTATAGCCTTTCTCGATAAATAGCATATCCAACACTAAAAGAATTTTTAAAATCGAACCAGTAGTTCCTGAAATTAGCGCGTTCAAACAAACAAACTCTTCAGCTTCATAATATTAGTATAGATTAATGACAAAAACCCACCAGAATTGTAGCTTAATGTTGCAGGCTATCGGATATTAGTACGCAACTACATGTTTTCATAGTTCTTGTTTAATTCAAATTGCATATGTGTTAGAATATGCAATATCGCGTCTAATATTCCTGGAAACTGATGAATTTATAAAAAGTATGGCATGACAAATCGTTGCTCAACGTAATCGAGAGGTGTGAATACTCTTGCTAATGGTAAATTAAATTGAGTATCTCGATACCTATTACATATAAATCCAAAAGACTATTTATACGCCAATTTATTTAAATTTTGTTCTAGCTGCTGACTGTGACCTTTGTTCTTTTATTACTGTAGAATATAATGACTATTAAATCATTTACATTTCGCTAAATCAAATATGATGACATCCAGCTATTTATATAATTATACCTAATATAATACAAAAGTGTGGCACAAACTGATACCGGGGATAGCAGATTGTTAGGTAATTTTGACGTATCTACAAACCTTGTTATTAGCTGCAAAAGCCTATTGTGGTCGGGGCCCAGTGAAACCATATACGGGGTTAACCCCTCCAACTTGCGAAAAATGCAATTGTTGGTAATAGTTCCATAGAGCAACTGTCATAAATTTTTAAAGTGAAAACTTCTTTAGGCGCGTTGAGCACTTCTTGGGTGAACAAAAATCATAGAACTCGCGTCATCGTCACGCATCCACGCTTTCCATTTTTGAATTTTTTTAATATCGCAGAAATGGTGCGTCTTACGCAAAAAATAACGAAATTTTGATCACCTTGATAACCCCTAAGAGTGTATCAGGAATCCGACCCGCCCTTTTTTTGTTTTGTTTATAAAGAAGTGTTTATGATCAAGGATTAAAGTTTTCACTTCTATCGGCAGTCCCCAAAGACAGTCCCAATTTCTTTTTAACCTATGTCTTTAATGGAATAAAGCTTCAGGGTGTTTACTTTATATTGGCCCGCAAATTTAACCCATCATGATAATCATGATAACCCAAATCAACGGTTGTACTTGCTTTCGAAGATATGGAATGTTAGGCCTTGAAAATCGTTACAATGTATAAAGCAATAAACCATTTCACATTGCGTGTTTAACAACTTTTAGGTAGGTATCCATCTTTTGGTACTTATTCTATTCTACTAGGGTTCTGTCCTACTTCACGTCGCAAAACCACAGTCATAAACTTGGCTATTTCTAAACACATACATACATATATACCTTTTACAGAAGATGAGTAGTATAAACCGACAAAATTATATAGATACCTGCTCAAACGGCATTAACGGCACTGTCTAAGCCGCAGTTCAGCCAACCCGCTCACGATTTAAGTAGTCCACCTATTTCCCTGTCCTACCATGTTAGTCGCACTATACTTTACAACACGTATTTGAATGAATAAGTTGAATGACCTCTCTGTGTCTTTGTCTGAGATAATCTAAATAGCACAGAGCTGGCGTAAGTCGTAAATCATTTTGCGATGTATGACATTGACCATTTCTATAGAACAAACAGTTCGAATTTTTTATGAAGATCACACATCAAAAGATAGAGGAAGGAAAGTATTATTGAAATAGGGTTATTGATCCCTTTCTATTAATGTTTTGGTTGTTAGACTTCTTGTAGATCATTTTATTTATGAGCGGTCAATGATGGTTAGATCATTTTACACCGGCTGGCCTTTAATTTCTCATAAATATCTGTTACTAAATAATTAAATAACATTACAACAGAATCGTGAAACTATAATAGGTAATATAGTTCGCATATTCATCCACGTAAAGTAGTCTATGTACTAAGAACCCAAATTATTTCAATATAAAATTTGCAAATTGTCTCGGCGACTTAGCCGTGAAAACGTAATAGAATGAATTTGCATGTATAATAAATAATAATATTAGTATTTGACATAAACATATATCTTACCTTTAACTTACGTAAAACTCCTTTTAGGCATATTTCAAAGTAGTAGGAATGTATGACAAAATCAAAATATATTATATCTGTATATAATATATTTTAATTTTGAGATTTTCAGTTGGAGTTTTCTTTCTACTTATATGAAAGAAAGAAAGAAAGAAATATTTTATTTTAATGTAACATTGCAACACACAATCAAAACTATTTCATAACAAAAAAAAAAAAAGAAAATATTTATATTGTTAGATGAGACTAAAACAATAAAGTAAGTATACAAGATTTTGCCCGCGGCTTGGCTTGCGTAAATGTAAGTTAGATTCGTAACAGTACTTTTTCGTGGATGAAAGATACCCTATCTCATTTTCTGTTCTTCTAAACTTGTATGCGAAATTCCATGATGATCGGTCTAGTAGTTAAGGCGTGAATGCGTAACAAACAAACAAACTCACATAGCATTTATAATATTGGTTAGCATATACCTAGTCCTAGATCTATATCCTCAAATGGTTTGCAATCAGCAAAGGTACATTACACCAAAAATTCACTAGGTATGGTTTTGCCCAACCCGGATCCCGGTTGAAACCGTACTCCATGCTCAGTTAACGTAATAATATAGAATTAATATAAACGCCTGTTTAAAAACAATACTGCCATTCATGCTTTTATTAACGCTACAAATTTAGTTTCTTTAGGATCTCTTTGAGAGGATACATATAAAAAGCCCGAAATAAGCAATATCCTCGAAGAAGCTGTATCTGATTTCGAAGAGAGTACAGTTCCTATAGAGAAGGACAAGGATTTACATACTTGATTTACTTTTATGATATTCCATGTAATTTAGTATTATTACTACACTTGAGAAAAGTGGATTGAATTTTGTTGCTTGCGAATGTAAAAAATTGTAATGCTCTTATTTCTATGATACGTAGGTATAATGACATATTCGCTTAAGTTCACGACGGCCATCTGTCGGCTGTATGGTTTGTAATGTTGGCTCATAAAGCCAATATATGAAAAGCGCTTACTTACAACTGAAATACTTACGATTGTCTTACATATATGGCCAAAATGTATGAGTTTATTATGTAGCTACTGTTAAAATATGGCGCCTAGCAGATAAGCGAGGAACTCCGCGATTGTTACAATACATACATACATACATAGATTCACGCCTGTTTCCCAGAGGGGTAGGTAGACAATCATATATAAATTGTTACAATAAGAACAATTATATATGACTAGCTTTTGCCCGCGGTTTCGCTCGCGTTAATTTAAAATTTGACAATCAATTCGGGTTGTACTCTGCTTGTAATAATATAATTCAATCATGATTCAAAAGACACGTGGCGCCATCTATTATCTTCTTCTTAGCCTTTTTCGACCGCATGGGTGTAGGCCTCCTTCAGTTTATGCCACTTCTCACGGTCTTGGGCGACTTCAATCCACTTTACTCCAGCTGTTCTCTTAATATCGTCATGCCAACGCCTTCCTTGTGGGCGCTTCTCACCCCATGCTCTCCACTCCACCAACGCTTTGCACCACGAGCCTTGTTTTCTGGCGATGTGGCCTGCCCACTCCATCCATGCCATCTATTATCATAAGAACGTTATTATTGTTTTCCTCGGGAACAGTATTTTTTTTCGGGATGATAGGTAGCCTATGTCCGTTTCTGTACACCTGTCAATGTATATGCAAAATTTCAGGATGATCGGTTCAGTGGTTTAGGCGTGAAAAGGTAACAAACAAACATACTCATTTTCGCCCTTATAATATTAGTTAGGATTAGGATTAGGATTGCATGGGGACGGATAGACTGGTAATCTTGAGTATCATGACTATGTATTCTTATTTCTTTGTTTAGTTTGCTTTAAAAACAGACAACAGTCTAGTCTAGTCTAGTCTTGCATTAGGAATTATTCCTATAGAGCACAAAAAGCATCCATACTCTGAACAACTATTTGTGGATTAGACAATTTTTTGTCCCGTGTGGGATTGAATTCGCAATACTCAAAGCGGCCGCAGTGACGACGGGACCACATAAACAAAGACATCCGCGCACTCATTCTGAGAGGAATACACCGAGATAAGGAATGGCACTGAGATTATAGCTGATTGAGACGAATGGCAGATAAACACATACCATTTCAACCCGAGATGACAGAATATATAATGCCAAAGAAGGGTATTTTATTAAAAACACTTTTTATAGAGCTATGTTCTCTATTTCCGGAAATCAGTTATTCACATGGTTGACAAAAATCAGTGATATAGTAGAAGTAATGGTAGTTTGTTAATCATAATAATTTATTTGTAAAGTAATTGTACATACATTAGGTCCAAAATATTTTATGATAGGTACTTAAAACCTGGCAGGCTTTTACAGCCATAGCAAATTTAGGTCCGGCCGTTAGGGTCCCATTCCGGTACGCCCCCGGCCGGCACGCACCCACATTGAAAAATTTGTTATTCCGCTACGACCCCGGCCGAGACGGTCCCATTGTAAAACAACCGGAGAAGACACTTGAGCAAATACTGTCGAAACAAAAGTGTTTTTGAATTTAAATATTTTTGTTTTGTGCTGTGTGTATAATATCATGTGTATCATGTATTAGCTTTGGAAATAGTAAGATTAGTTTTCATGTATACTTTTTATAATATGTTTAAAAAATGCAAACTAATTGTTTCGACAGTATTTGCTCAAGTGTCTTCTCCGGTTGTTTTACAATGGGACCGTCTCGGCCGGGGTCGTAGCGGAATAACAAATTTTTCAATGTGGGTGCGTGCCGGCCGGGGGCGTACCGGAATGGGACCCTAACGGCCGGACCCGCAAATTTTACGGCATTTCAAAATATGTACATATTGTTAGACCTCCAGCAATTTTAAAATCTGGTGCATGTTTCAGCTTGCTACGCTGCCTAGAAGCCGTAGCAATTAGAAATAGGGCAGTCGAAGAAAGAGAAAAATATAGATAGGTACCTATTTCCAAATTCCACACGTACAAAGTCGCATGCAAAATCCAGTCGAGCAATAAATTTATGCAAACCGCTTATTCAAATAATTACAATTTAATGTCATGTGGAATTTATAACGAAATTTTATATCTTTTTCAAATTGTATATCTCGCAAGCTGAGATTGCTGAATAGATTGAATATAAATTTCGCTTTAGATATCACGTCTAATAATTATGAATTTTGCTACCAGGCGCTGATTCAATCTGATTATTTTGTTAAGTGCTTAATTTATAATTAAAATAATAACTTAGATTGGACAACAAGTTATTATTTTAATTAAAGATCAAGACGTGCAGACTATTAGGTGGTTATTAAATGATATATGACCATGGAACTACATCTTTATTAGGTTATAAACTGAATTGTTGACTCAATTATGCCGAAGTGAAAGCTTAACGCTAGCTAGCTACAACACTTTTTTAGGTTCTGAGAATCTGACAGTGCAGTGATAGCCTAGTGGGAAACAGATTGGACTCTTACGCAGAGTTCTCAAGTTCGATCCCAAAGCACGCGTCTCTGACTTTTCGTAGTTAGGAGCGTATTAAGTAGTTAATTATCGCTCGCTTTAACGGTGAAGGAAATTATCGTGAGAAAACCTGCATGTCTGAGAGTTCTACATAATATTCTTGAAGATATGTGCAGTCTGCCAAACCGGACTGGGCCAGCGTGGTGAACTATGAACTAATCCTTCTCACACTGAGAAGAAGCCAGTGCCCAGTAGTGCGACAGTTTAAAGGGATGATGCTGAGGCTCGGGCGGCCTTTTTAGGAGGCGGCTAAATTTAACAATAAATAATAATAATATCTTGTAAATATTTAAACTGTACAATACACAATAAATATGACTTCTTGCCGAATAGCTAGGTGACTCGGGCAATACCCGGCCTGTAGGCCAGAAAGGGTAGACGTATGGATGTATGTCGGGAAGTGAGCGTGCCTTACATCTCCGGCACCATACTGGTAATATGGGAGGCGGCTTCTCCGTCGGCCTCAGCGAGGACATCGTTAGCAACTCTCAGAGTTCGCGAGTGGTGAGCGGCTTTATTGCTCCGGTACCTATCTGGACAATAGGTAGTGCCAATTGGCACGAGGTAGCTCGCTTACGAGAACCGGAACCACTCAGGATTTGGGATTTTCGATTGGGGACAAGATCTCAGGTTTTTTTTTGGATTTTTATTTGGGGACAAGACCTGTCTATAACTGGTACCTGAAGGTCTGTTCGTGCCGAAAATTTCTTTAGAATGACTGTATATTATAGTCTTTTAAATCGAAATATGTACTTAAATAACTGGACGGCAAAATTTTCTTCCGCTTTGGGCGTCTGACACTCACGCTACGCCACTGAAATAAACTGATAATGCCTGTTCATAATATCAAATGTATCTACAATAATATGGATGAAATAGGTAGCTACTCAAATAATCATAAAATACATTTTTTTAAATTGCTATAAATATATTTAATTTACAAATGAGATGCTCTCTAAAATAAAGCACGCGTAATTTACAACACAAAATAAACTCGTCGCTACTCGTGACAGTACACAAGATTAATAAATAACATGCCAAGTCCAGATGTTCCATTAAGTACTTTGATGAATTTAGAGATCTAGATAAAGATAAAGTCTATTTAATATATTGGCTACTTTGTAAATATTCGTTTAGGTACTACTAGGATGGTAGACGGGAAAGCGGGGTGCATACGAACTGCCTGATGAAAAAGATTATCGACACGCTTGCAAATTGCAATTGCAATGGTATCACCCGCGCGTTGCCATTCTTGTATGAAAGGAATCGCTTCAATGTCGGCACACAAGTGACAAAGAACATCACTCGCCTGACTGAGATATGGTATTCACAAAAAAGACAAATTTTTGTTTTTAGTTGCGATCTTCGGGATAATGACAATCTTACCCTAGTTAAACAGATATCAATATGAATAAAATTTAGCACTGCCCTTATTTTGCATTACTAGACAAGTTAAATAGATAAAATTACAACACAAAACTAGGATGATGGATCTGCTACCAAAAAGTAAAAATAACAAAGCTAAGTTCAAGATAATAACTAATTTCAATAGGTTATTTAAATGCTAGGCATTGATTTCAAATCTAATTAATAATCTAATTAATACCAATAAAGTAAGTGGCTGTTGATTAGGAATCGTTTTGGCAAATTAAAAGCTTGGCACCATATTATATTGTTTATTATATGTGCGAAACACAGCAAAACTAGACAAGTCGATAAAAGAGCTATTTATCTAGATATACCTATATCGTATACCCTGTTATTTTATCTATTAACCTTTGGTGATTAAATATGTCATTCATTTTTCCTGAAGTATCAGCACAACCTCAGATTCTTTACTTTTGCACGACATTGCAAAAATTATAATGATTTAATATACGTTACCAAGTCAATAAATAAGTACTAATCTACATAATAACGTAAAATACGATTTACAGTGTGGTCTAGATCACGGATGAACATAATTTGTTGCAAAAATAACTAGATATTTACAATAGTTGTCAAAACATACAAGGCACTCTCTCACGGCTGTTACAGCTAATTTTATTACTGTTGCACTTTACATCAGGAGCCAAAATAAATTAAAACAAAATATACTTACAAACGAGATTTATTAGATATAGTTAAATATTTACAAATTAAACATTGGTAAAAAAATACTTAACAAAATAGAGTTGTTAGGATTAATAGATACCTACTAATAGGTTTATGTTTAAACTATCACACGATCTTTGACGTTGTTAAGCATTTCAGACATTGACATAAAAGAAAATTATATCATTTAATTTCGACCTTCAATTGACATACAGATAAAAATACTGGTTATTCCGCCGAACACCTCGGCATTGGTCTCATAACTCATTGGCAAGCGTTGGGAAAGACAAATGGTGTTGAAATGTGGCGATCACATTTACATGTGGCGGGTGTTGCCGAAGCCACCATGGCCGGATTGTGATGCACCTTTGTTGAAGCCCATTTGAAGATTCAGTTCACTTTCGTGGGCACGAAGCTGTTCCTCAGTGAATGTGCGTTCGTTCTTATCAGCCATTTTAGGTCCTAGTTGGGGACCGGTCCATTCTGGGTGCTTTTGGGTCTGAAAGAAAAAGAATAATTAGTCTCTAGCCTAGCCTCAATCCGGATATTGGAATTGTTTTAAATGGAACACTTACAATTCTGCCCAGAGCATATAAGCACAATGTGACTTGAGGAATGTTGCGCCTCTCGAACAGGTCAGCCGTCTGGAAAATTTCTTCTTCTGGCACTCCATACTTCTTAATGGCAGCTTGAAACCTGAAACACGTTAACATTGCTTTGAAAATAATTATATTATATGGTAATTTCTTGTTAGAAATTATCTTTAAACATAATTGTTACATTTTGACAACACTTACTAGATTTTTTGTTTCAAAAAGATGTAGTTAATTGATTATAGATTACCTCTGAATGTTTTCCATAAGCTGGAAGTTGGTTCCCCTCTCTTGGATCTTCTTGACAGATCCTGGAGACAGTTTGTTGGCGAGTTTGCATAGGACAATGCCATCCTTTAGGATATCTTCATAGGCACCATTGGGAAGTGGCTCGCCAATGACGGCGCCGATCCAAGTCAGCACCTCCTGTTCCTGTTCCTTGTTCCTAGGCTGAAAACCAAAAGTTCTTTTAAAAATACTTTCTTTTATAAATAGAGTTCATATCATAACTATAAAAAGCGGTTAGTGTTGACTAATTCCTGTTTATGTTCGATGTAATCTCGCTTAGCGGTAGTAAAATATGTTGGCGCCTGGTGTGCACGGGAGGAAACTCATAAATTTCTTTAAAAAAATATCGAATCTTATGCAAGTCTCGAACGTTGGCTGTAAAACGTTCGTTCCAGTGCCAAGTAGTTTGATGGCGTTCGGACGAATTCCAGCATCGCAGTCTTAAAATAGCTCGGAGTTTACGAAACAGATCGCGATCCCATCATGATGGGATTCATCTGGAAACCTTTTAAGTAAAACAGGTTAGAGATCGTGACGAGCGGAGCAGCTGCGCTCGCGCAATGCTCTCTCATTAATCTAAATTATTCTGAAATGTCTTGCCGACCATTGACGTCAACAAACACTCGACCAATGTATTATTATAAACTTTTGTTCGAGTAACTTTTTAGTACATAGTTTGTACATAATACTCGAATTAATAAACAAATTTTGTATAACGTTTTATGAATAGGAAGGGCGAAGTGTTTTATAATGTTTAAATTAAATGAATAGACATATGAACACACAAACTACGAGTATGCAGGCAAAGTGTAAATACTGAGTGTAGATTTTGATAAGTAAGTTATAATTATGATAGTTATAAAGTATATAAAGTTGACGTCACATTTAGATAAAATTTAAGGAGAGTGAAAATGTAAGATCAATTAAGGATTATTTAAGGAAAATAATAAAGTATTTTCTGTTAGTGAATGTAAAAGTGTAAAAGGCTTATCTGAACATGGCAACGTACAGCCATTTTATTAAGTCACAGAACTGTTACACTTGACTTGGTGAGCGAGCTTTCACTGTGAATTCGGGTTGTAGACTGTTAGCTGTGATCCCGCCCGCCCAAAGCCGACTAGCGACGCGGGGGGCGGGCGGGATCACCACTAGTTTAACTATGTACATTATGTACATAATATGTACGTAAATATACCATGGCGTCACCTTTATTTACATCACCGAATGATGCTGAATCAACTTATAAACCCTTCCATTCATATGTTCTACCCACGTTGAAAACACGAATATATTGTTCGCTTTTTGATTGTTTTTCCTACGTTTGTTTGCTTTACGCTATAATCAGTTTACATTAATTTTTACTCTGTTTCGTAGGTGTATTTGGATTATTACTGAGTCTGTTTATTTATGCGATTCATCGAAGTGATTGCGTATTGTGATGCAAAGCAAATAAATGTTCGATTATAGCTCATACATATAGTATGATGAAATATATTTCAGAGAGCGAATTCTCGTAAGAAGATATTTTGAAAATAGAGTGCATATCTAGTCTAATAGCCGTTGAATGTGAACTGAATGCAATTTATGTTCACATGTGACGTTTACTTTAATTTAAGAGAACACCATTTGTGATATTTGTGACACTGAGACTTTGTAATAGAAAACTATTCAAAATATTGTTTCGATCTGGGCCCTATTTTTAACAGTTTTCTATTACGAAAATAGGCCCCGAGACATATAGAGAATTTAAAAAATATATATCTAAAAGATAGGTAGATCGTATTCAGTAAATAAAATACCATACATCGTAAATTAGAAAAATAATATTTTAAATGTACTAGGTAGATAGTTACTTTTTATAGGTAGCTGCGGTGACGCAAGCTGAAATCATTGACGTCATATTAATTACATCACAGTTCTACTTTAGTACCTATTACAGTAGTACTTCAGTCATCTTATAATATTATTTCTAGTATTACTATGAATTATTCCTATTTAATATATGTTGCGGGTTTCTATAAATTTTGTTAGTAGGCCTATACCTATGTGCCTATATATATGAGCAATGCAGTCTCCAGATCGCCAAGAAGGCAAAAAAGCCGCATATTAAATGCATTGCCGCAAGATTTATTAGCTGTCTTGTTGGTTTAAAAAAGTTTTCTTTCCATCTTAATCGTCGTCGTTGAAACTAAAATACACGCGTCTTTTTTATTACAAATACCTTTTTTACTAATAGGCACGTAATATGAATTATTGGATAGAGCCAATTAATTTAAAATTTAGTACGACCGGACATAGCGTAGCTGATATACTTTAAGAATCTTGGCTAATAATATTTTAACCGAAATATATTCAGTAACGATAGGCAAATAAATAACCTACAAAATAAACAGATATTTCTTTATGTGTATGTTTTAGATATTCCTAGACTGTGTTTTAGGCTTCTTAGTAATAAACATCTAATATTATTACACAATAGTCACATGCCAACACGAACGTTTTTCTAATGCACTGAATGAAAGCGAATGGATAAAAATATTCGCACGTAATTTAGATAATATACAGACCTCATTCGATGTTTGTTATTGATTTAATTTTGTCGTTTTCCTGTCCTATTTCTTCATGGCTTCACAGAAAAACTTTGTTTACTGCCCGCAAGTCTGTTATGAGGATTATACTGGAAGGCCATTTTGTATTCACGTTCGTTTAGCTTATGTTTTAGGTACAACTATTATAGAAAAATAAATATACGAAATTGATTAAATTAGTGCAATTGATGTTCTACATTGTAAATGAAAAAATTTGACAATGCGGTTTACTTTTGTTACAGTTAAATTCATATCTCAATAGTGGCAATTATCTATATTGGCGGCCTCGATGGCGTAGTGGTTAGTGTAACCGACTAATACGTCTGAGGTCGCGGGTTCGATTCCCGCACAAGTCAAACATTTGTGTGCATGAACATGGATGTTTGTCTTGGTCTGGGTGTTTCTATGTATTATATGTAAGTATTTACAAAAAAGAAGTATATATGTATGTTTATCCATTGTCTAGTACCCATAGTACAAGCTCTGCTTAGTTTGGGCTACATAGTGTTGTGTGTATGTGATAGAATAGAAGATTAGGTATTTTAAAGCTGAAGAGTTTGTTTGTTTGGTTGAACGCACGAATCTCAGGAACTACTGGTTCGAATTGCAAAATTCATTTAGTGTTGGATAGCATATTTATTTAGGAAGGCTATAGGCTATATATCATCGCGCTACGACCAATGGGAGCGGAGCATCAATGAAAAATGTTGCAAAAACGGGGAAAATGCTCTTATGTGAAACAGACGAAGTAGCGCGGGTCAGCTATTATACTTATAATATACCCAAGTCTCGTAACTTGTATACATACGATGAGGTGATAAAAATCAATTTGTATAAGTTCTCCGCTTTCGCTGTATTATCTACATATGTATAATCTCCAAAATCTCGGAACTGTGAGATTAGACCTTATTTCTGTAAAATATTAAATTAATCAGTCTAGTTTTGATTTACACTCGAAATATAAATCAAAACTAGACATGTTTTGTAACTTTTTCGTTCTTCTATTTCTATCATAAGCCGTGGGTAAAATATGAATGTGAGATGCTACCTGCCTACACCATCCGGTATAACAAGCGAGCCGCTTTTAGACGGTGGATCAGCCGTATCCCTCTTCCAACACATATATTATGTTGGTAGCTAAGCTTTGTTTACATTAGAAAATTAATATAATATGACATATTATTTTCATTCTTTACATTCTTTTTCTTGTTTACAGTTTTCACATGTAGTGCCGTGTGGCGTTACGATGTTCGTAAATAAAGAGCTTAGTTTAAAACAGCTGCAGTACATACGTAGAACATATAACTATGCACATAAAATTAGATCACTTTAGAGACGGTTCAGATATCTTTTATTTTAGTTTATATGTGCTTACGTCATTCACGTCAACAATGGTGTGAGCTCCTGTTTTTGTTAACGTTGGTGTAAATGTGTTTGGTTTATGCGTTTGACTGTACATCAAAGTACAATTGTTTAATTTTACATTGTTTTTGATGTCAGTACATTCTATAGTTCAGAAGATGATTTTGCTGTATTTAAATTATCTACTTATAATATATATTCTTGACATTGTTTTATGATTTTATTAGAACGAAGTAAAAGTGAAAATGATTCAGATTTTAAAATAAAACGATAAATTTAGGAAAATGTTGATATATGATTTTTCTGTAAATTTTCATTACTTTTCACATGGAAAATATATAGTACAAAAATAATTATGATACCACCCTCGAGTGCACTACTGTCAAGTAAAAAAAACTGAGAGAGTGTACATAGCTCTTGATGACGATAATCGTCAGTCATTGTACACTGCGTACATTTTTCATTAGTTAGTCTACTAGAAGCATTTCCGTTCATACATTTTTAATGTCACTGATGTTTATTCTAACACTTTAAAAAAATATTTTGAAGGCATGCCAATCATGGTAGAAGGTCCTCCTGAATTATGGAAACCTGCACTGAAATATGCGATACCGGATTGTATGTCTATATTATTATTGTTTTTTTCTGGGTAAGCATATTATGATACCGGATTTAGACTAATTAACATTATTAGGTCTCCGGTAGGCCTGGCCTATACAGGCTCTCACAGGCTAGTATCGGCCGCGTGAAGCCAAGGCTTGTGTTTAAATCTTAATTGCAATATATTTTCCTTTACACGCAGTAGGTATGTATGTTCCTTTTATGAGTGTTTGCGTATCGGTAAACAGAGTTACGACTGCTAATAAATCTTTCCAAATCATTACAACATACATGTTCTCCTAATAAACAACCTGGTTATATTTAGGAACACCATCCACTAATAAAAAAGTTGTCTGATTGTTCTTCAACTCTCTCTCTGTCTTTCTAAATGAATCCTAATCCTAATCCTAACTAATTTTATAAAAGCGAAAATGAGTTTGTTTGTTTGTTACCTTTTCACGCCTAAACCACTGAACCGATCATCCTGAAATTTTGCATATACGTTGTCAGGTATACAGAAACGGACATAGGCTACCTTTCATCCCGTAAAAAATTACTGTACCCGAAGAAAACAACAATAACGTTCTTATGATAATAGATGGCGCCACGTGTCTTTTGAGTAATGATTGAATTATATTATTACAAGCAGAGTACAACCTGAATTGATTGTCAAATTCTAAATTAACGCGAGCGAAGCCGCGGGCAAATGCTAGTCTCATATAAAAGGAAAATTATCATATCTCATTAAGAATATCTTTGAGCAATAGAAAAGCAGTATTTGAAACTGGCAGACAGAGAAGTATTTCTGCCTAGAATAATTTAAATAATAATATAGGTACACACATAATTATGCGCTCATAGCCAGTTACACTCACTGATCGGTAAACGATTAGCGAGGTGAAGCAACGTTGGGTGCGGTCAGTCTATAGATGGGTGACCGCTTAGTGGTATTTCATCGGAGCGTCTCCGTGCTTTGGAGGGCACGTAAAAAGTCGGTCCTGGTTGCTGTCAAATTTACAGCAGTCGTTAAGCCATGTCAGAGGCCTACGGGCGGCTTGAACAACTCTTAACAACTGCAGGTTGGCCACTAACCACACGAAAAGAAAGAAGAATACATAATTATGTCTAAATGAATTTAAGAAAACTGCACGTCTTGCTTCGGCTACTTACTATAAAACATTTTATGACATAATTGTCGCATAGGTTGATCTCTTCAAAATACTACTACTGATGCCATCCCGCTTCACTTAATTTCAATCACAGATATTTCGAATTAACTTTTATAAGTCCATTGCTGGACATAAGAAATCTATTAGCGGGCAAAATTACACATCCCTATGAATTTGAATCTTGTCAAAAGGAAATGGCCAATAAATGTATGAGGCTGATCCCCAGAATGAACAGCGATCAAATATATGATAATTGACAGTTTAGAGCTTCTATATAAAGAATTAAAAAGGTTCATCAAGCAAAGCAGATCTGGACAAAAGTTATGAAAGTTGAAAAAATAGATATTTTATCACTCCGATATCCTCATAATTCCATAATATTTGTGTTACAATAAAAATAAAACAAAGAAAATTTTTTATAACTAGTGGAGCACTTGCGTGGGGCTAAGACACTACAAAATAAAGGTGAAACAAAGTAATTGCACAAAAAAGCACGAAACAACAGCAACCAATATCCAGCACGTGAGACGAGTTTTTGTCAATAATGTCAATTGACAATTTCTTCAGTGTTGCCATTAATTAAATCGAAATATGCGTAGGCGGTAAAGTTCTTTATGATTTTGGTATAATTAATTATCTAACAATGATTTCGTATAATGGAGAGTATATTATAATTATTATTTGGTATTATAATTAAGAAATATTAATTTGAAGTAAGTTAGTGATGTAATAAATGTTGGAGTAGAGTACTGAATGCGCTTACTTATTTCATATTTTACCCTATTTTTAATTATTATTTATATTACATGGCAATAAAATTCGTTTAAAGCGTATTCGAACTATTGTCTTCGTTTAAATCCTTTTTTTTGTGAACTTTTCTCCATATCTGCTATAAACTTTAAGAAGATGTTTAATATTTATAATTTATTTTATGTATTTTAATTACAAATCTTTTATCAATGTACAGTTTGGGGAACATATTGGCTAAGTCCTTTAAGGATACTGTAAAATATCATCTAACTATATTATAACCTAAAGTATTTTAGCCATGCTTCTGTGTTATTACCGAGTTTAACATTGTAATATATACATTTGGGTAAAACCACTATAATTTATGTACTAGTGACACCCATCTAGGATGGACAGGAAGTAGGCAACGACAGTCGTAATTAAATAAATAAAATAAAAATTTGTTTATTGCCAAAAAATATTAACAATGTCAAATACAATATCCTATGTCCCCACACTAGGCAAGCCTGTCCTGTGGGTACCATACGCGACTAAATTATTTAACATACATTGTTAGCTCGGACAGCATCATAAAGTATATCTATGGCTTATAAACTAAAAAAAAATAGGTTCGTTAAACTTATAATTACTATAACATGCGAAGTTTATAATACTAAAATAAGTGCATTGGTCTCGATACAATTGTTACCCAAATTGGACAGATGATATATATTATTTGCCATTGGCTGCAACCAGAACCCACAAGCTGGAATGAGTTTATTACTCATTCCAGCTTGTGCGTTCTGGTTGCAGCCAATGGCAATGGCCAACAGCCCAATAAAATTTACGACATAATTACGACATGAAAAGAGTAATTATTATATTCCCACGCATAAACATTGTAATATTTAAAATATAAAAAGTTTTGCAGTACTAAATTATTCTGGTTCTCATGAGATACAGAATAGCTTGGGTTTGAATTCACGGATCACAAATTCCAATCAAATTCAATCTGGCTTACGATTATATTACATCAAAAAGTTTTGTTTTAATAGTTGTAATCATTTTAATAGCTTAAATAGTGGTAAAGTTTAACAATAATAGTGTAATCGTTTTAAAATTATGTAATAAAAGTATTTTAAAATAAACAACGCGATAAAACTCGTATAAAGTAGTTTAATTTCTATGTATAAAATTCGCGTAAACGTAGGAATCACAGAAAGACATGCAATATTTATTATAAACTAGCTGTTACGTGCGACTTCGTCTGCGTAGGTTTTAACTAAAAAGTGTTTGTCTCCGCGCAACCCTATTTTTTTTCTAAAATCAATGTGGTAGCCTAAGTTACTCCTTATAAAATCAGCTATCTGCCAGTAAAAGTCCTGTCAAAATCGGTTCAGCCGTTTCGGAGATTAGACGGAATAAACAGACAGACAGACAAACAGACAAAAATTTTAAAATATATGTTTTTGTATAGATACCTTATATACTTTCATATGCATTAGATAAAAAGCTGTTATATAGTCATTAGAAACAGACACTTCAATTTTATTTATTTGTATAGATGTATAGATAGATAAATTAATTATCATAAATCTTTAAGTTTTGTCTTTTTGTATATATTAGTACCTACGCATACATAAGTAAGTAAAATATTTATTTATGTGTAATTATGTAATTAATCTTGATCATAATTTATTATAATGCCATAGTTATAAATTATAGGAACTGACTGTTAACTATTAACGCTGTTAAACAGAGAATTACTGTCTGTGATTATAAAATGATTGAACAAGAAAGTATTATTTGTCTAATTTAAAGGACAATCCGTCCGGGCGAAAGTCCTCTGTCAAGATATTATTATGTATCAAATCTTAGAAAACCAGACATAATTAAAAATCTGTTGTGTCGGGCCACCGGTGTGCCGCTGCGACTCAATAGGTTAAACAGGGCTAGTTTAAGAATATTCTCAACCGACGTGCGCTCAAATAATGTAGATAATCAGAGAAAAGAAACAAGAACCATATGCCAGGTACATAGCAAGTATAATCGCGTAAAAAACAAACAAAAAAAACCATACTGCCGAATTGAGAACCTCCTCCTTTTTGAAATCGGTTAAGAAATCCGTAGGTAGTCTCTACCTATCCGTAGGAAAAGAGACGTGAGTCTATGTCTTTACGTATATTTATCGATGTACATATGTCAGTAGCTCTACCATTAAATACAAATTAATGTAAAATAAATCAACCAATTTATTACTCACAAAATACGTAATCTGATCACGTAGCTCTGCGATCGAATACTTACATATTTTGTTATTCAACTAGAATATCGTCACTACTTAATCCGGGATTGGATTTATGCCCAATAACTGTCGATGTTCCCGCTCTCTGTTAGTGTTATTTAAGACTCTTTGATGAAGAAACCAGTACGTAATAACTAAAATAATATTCATTTCATTTAGTTCAACCACCCCATTGGCAGAGTGGTATTTATTTATTACCGTTTTCTTTTTTTAGAATGACATCTCGCGCACTAGGAATAAGTCCTGTGTCGCGAGTGACTTTAGAAGCTTTTAAGCAAAGGACACATACAACTAGACCCGAAAAAAAATTTGGGTCATATAAATTTTTGTCACAAGTGGGGATCGAATTTAGAACACTCGGCGTAGTGATGGCAATCACTTTAACCACTACGCTATCCGTGCAGTCACGCCTTTGCTTATGTTTGTAGCAGATTGTGATTCCTAGACTGCCTATTAGCTTTGTTATCTTATCTTATCTTGTGTGTGGGGGCCAGTCAGTACAGACCGGCGATACTTCGACCCAGTGGGATGTTTTGTGTCAGCCCCAATATTTATCCCTTAGCTATCTCCTTATGAATGTACTGCATTAGCCGCAGTGTCCAATTCAGAGGGAAAAGCCTGAAGTCTTCAGCGTTTGGATATGCCAATCCCATCAGACCCATCCTAAGTCCAGCCAACGCGTCGCATTCACACAGTAGGTGCGATATGGACTCGTCCTGTTCACCACAGGCTCTGCAGATCGAATCGTTAGCTTTGTTAAGTTATTCTCAATAGCAGCATGATGTCCTGGAAACACGCCCAGTAGACGGCAATTTGCCCGCTACTCGCTACCTAGTACGTGGCACCTACCATAAAGAACAGCTGGCAACATATGGCAATAATACAAAACATTTTAGAAATAATTTTCTGTATCCCTGACAACGTGTATACATGCGCAATTTAATTATGATTAAGGCGTGCCAGCGTAACAAACAAACTCGCATTCGCATTTATAATATTAAATAATTAAGAAAGATAGGAGTAGGAACAAATACAAAATATGACGCTCATACGGTCCCTAGAAATCTATTAAAGAGAACCAAACCCAATCTGTCTCACCCGCCAGGTGTTTGGCAGACACTTAGGCCGCCGTCGACGTGGGTGAGAAACTACATACTTATATGAATATTATGTTGACTTTCATAGAATGGGTTCTGGTGGGTAGTGATTCCGTTTCAAACTGTCGGCCAGACGGTCAACAGTTCAAAACTTAGCTGAAACGCTTGCACAAAGCTGGCATATATTTATTGAAGACTGGCGTCTATCCGCAAATTCGCATGGAGAATTTACAACATTTCCTGCAACGTAAAAAATACTGGTCCAGCTTTTATCAAGTGTTACCCTTGCTGTTAGCAACGAACACCCTTAAACTTTTATATATCAAAGATACGATATTATCTTAAACAACAACAAACACACAAATGTCAACATAGGTAATTTTGTTTTCAATAATTCATGGTCCGCACTTTAAATAAATCTTGTGATAAGTGGGACTTTACAGACAGACAAACAATGGACATATAGAACACTCTGACTTTTGTCCTGTGTCCTCACGAACGAACCCACAATAATCGGCGTAGTCGCAATGGCGTGGCGATCACTTAAACTGCTACAGTTACACCATCCGTGCAGTTAACTATGGTGCACGCTAGCCTAGAAAATATTTCCAATACCTATGTTCAAATCATGATAGAAATCTTCATTCTTCCAATAACCTCCTCTTACTTTGTCCCTCCCATACATCTGGTTTCCTACATTCTTCCTTCTTCGTCCAGTCCGTTTTACTTTGGAATGCGCTCCCTCATGAAGTCAGGATGTCCACAAACCGTTGCACTTTCAAGTTAAAAGTACGTGCTCTCTTCCTTGACAGTTTATCTGTTCCATCTCATCAGTAATATGTTACGTATGTATGTATGTATATAGGTATGTATGAAGGTGTCTATATATTTATATGTAGGTATATAATTGTATATATTTTATTTAAATTATATGATATATTTAGGTTTGTATATATTTTGTAAATATCATTACATTTGTGTTATTTTTTATTGCTATTGCATGCGTATGCACCTACTTCTTTTTTTCTGTGCATCTCCCTACGGTTGACTGGTAGAGAATGCCCTTGGCATTAAGTCCGCCAATGTATTGTTTTGGGCATGAAGTTTTTAAATAAATAAATAAGTAAATAATATTAACCTATTCAGTAACGACTAAGAAAGCCAGATTGTATTCATCAGGAAACACAGATATACGCAAGTATATGCATTTCTTAACGCCTAGAACGCCTAGAAGATACTACTTTCTTATTCAGTCACGACTAAGACATCCAGTTTGTACTCATCAAGAAAGACAGACATACGCAAGTAGATGCATTCCTTAACGCCTAGAACGCCTAGAAAATACTATAAGTATACCTATTCAGTCACGACAAAAAAATCCAGATTCTACTTATCAGGAAACGCAGATATACGCAAGTATATGCATTTCTTAACGCCTAGAAGATACTATTTACCTATTTAGTCACGACTAAGACATCCAGATTGTACTCATAAGGAAACAGACATTCGCAAATAGTTGTATTCCTCAGCATAATTTAAGCAAAGTACTCCGCGCGCATAGGTGGCATATCCAACATGTATCCTGACCTAATATTCCTAATATTCATTTAGAAGTATCTACATATTATTATAATATTATATGTCGTAAATGTTACGAATACAAAGCAATTATCAAAGTGGACAATAAATCGAGCTTTACACTCACAAATGTGTCGTCAGTACACCTTGTTATGTCGACCATGTCATTGTGAAAGATTTATTTCTATCTATAACTATAACTAGATGAAGTGACATTTTACATTCGTTATAAATATGGCTTTCAAGTTTATATATTAGAATTGAAAGATGCTCAATGTGTTCTGTAAATATCACGTTGGCTTCTAGCCAGGAGCGAGGCATGTCCGGGAGGGAAACCCCTGTGTTATCTACCTGTTTCATCGAGACAAACATCTCTCTCATGGCAAATGTTCTATGAAGTATATAGGTAGGTATGGTTATATTGAAAGCTTTGCAGTTACACAGTAGTAGCTTTGTGATTTTTCTTGGCAAGCCTCAGGGCTCAATGTATTTGAAAATATGGTCATTAAATTATTTTTAAAGATTTTAACGTTGATGGCCTGAAATGGGCGATTTACTTTAAGCAGTAATAACCGCATAGATATCGGGCGAATCGTGCTCTTTTCTGGTAGCGTATTTTGTACATAAAAAGTGTCATAAATTTCTTTGCTTACTGTATAACATTATAGTTTGTATTCATAATTATATATCTTGCAGAAAACTAGCAACCTATTAGACATTCCAAAGATGAGATTTACCCGACAGACAGAAGTTTGGCTCTGTCCTTTGTCATCCGTGGCAGTCTGATCTGCCGGCAGAAGCGGCGAAGTCTGCCATACTTGGCAATCAAAACAGACCACCAACGAACATTTTGTCTTTGTTCTTTGTATGTTTTATTGCGTAAATTGCCCGGTACGCCACTGTCCGCCTTTGAAATATGTTCGACATTTCCAAAGATAAGTACTCCATACTAGATTGCAGTATGTTGTGATCTCTGTTCTAAGGTAGATTATTAGGACAGTTTAATTATGAGGTGAGTGGCTACCTAAATGGCTAATTTCAAGGTGCACCACATCCCGTGTAATTGGAGGTGTAATTAAATTCAAATTGGTCTCAAAATCTATGAAACCTGCCTAAATAAACCTAGTTAATCAATTAAGGTAGATTTTATAGGAGAACATTTATGTCTATGTATTTAGTAAAATGTAATGACCAACGATATTATACAAAGAAAATAAGCAGGTATAGAACTAGCGCAGGCAAGGTGAAGACCTAAAAACGTCCCAATTGTAACGTTATGCATTGGTCATTGAACAAAATCGGTCAACGAAATACCTAGCAGAACATTCGAAGCGCTATTATTCGAATTAGGGTCAATTCAGATGAGGCGGAAAAATGCTCGAGTATTTTTCAAGTGGTAATAAATATCAACCTTATTCCATTTAGATAACGCTTAAAGTAGTATGCAACTGTTCATTGGATAAGATTTTAATGTTGCATGCTATTTTTAGGTATATCTAAATGGAATAAGGTTTATATTGAATTACCACTTAGAAGATGCTCGAGCATTTTTCCGCCTGATCTGAATTGACCCTTATACCTAGTACGTATATATTATATAGTCTGCAGTCATCGATCAAATATACCATAGATGCACGGTCGTCGCTCGAAAAACGGCCCCAACAAAACTGTGCACAAATCAGTCGTATGCGCTACTAGATGTTCCCGCGGTTTCACCCGCGTTTATCGTTACTGCGCCGCCCCCGTGGGTCGTAGCGTGATGTTATATGTAACCAGTAGTAATCACGCAGAATAAACCAGGAGAAACATCGTTTGTATTATATCTGTAATGGGTAATTATTTTGCTGCAATGTTATTTTAAAATTGCGATATTTCCTAAGATATTCATTGAAATCGAATGATGTAAAGGGCAATTTTGTTTTAAATTAAATACTTGTGATGAATAACGTATTTATATGGATAAGGATTAATATCATGTTTATAATAATACCTTCGCAAATAATGCATTATTTTAGAACAAATTTGGTTAGCATAAAAATGGTTATAGTGAGCCAACCTTAAAAGATAGACATATACCGTCGCGGACTTTTTTTTAGAACTTTTAAAGGGGAACAATTCTGTCATACATGATTTTTGCGAAACTTTAACTGTTTACGCAGCGCACGCAGCGGAAGTTCTCAAAAGGAAAAACACCCTCCGATTTTGAAACATTCTTCATTGGTGCTCCGCTCCTATTGATCTTAGCGTGATGATATATAGCCTATAGCCTTCCTCGATAAATGGGCTATCTAACACTGAAAGAATTTTTCAAATCGGACCAGTAGTTCCTGAGATTAGCGCGTTCAAGCAAACAAACAAACATACAAACAAACAAACAAACAAACTCTTCAGCTTTATAATATTAGTATAGATATTATGCACCTGGCCCACTCACTCTTGCGTGCGCTGCCCGTAAGCGAGAGCGAATCGACACCACTACTACGGTGGAGACCGTACCATATAGGTACTTAGTACGCTTGCGTATCGCGAGTAACACACTTAGGACGCTTTATACGGGGGCGTCGCAGTAACGATAAACGCGGGTGAAACCGCGGGAACATCTAGTATAAAATAAAACAATATCCTGGGCATCAGATTTTTGTCGACCATTACTATAAACGAAACATATCAGTGTTAGTGTATTGTATAATTGTTATGTGGTCTTAGGTTTACGCGAATGTTGCACATTGGAAATAAACAAACTAACTACGTTTATACGTACATATATCATTGAGGATTAAAAATACACAAAATTATTTTATTACAATTTATCCGACGTTTTGTTTTTCAACAGGCGTATTTACGGAGAATCTGATTATATGTATATTTCTGCGAATATGACGACTGCTAAACGATCGCGAATATAGGCAACAAATTTTTTAAATTTATTTTTACCACGAATAAAAATAAAAATGTAGTTGCTCCTAATTTAAAGGCGATAGGAAATTTGTAACACAACCACGTTTCGCCAGTTATTTTTTAAAACTATGGTTTTGCTGTTTCCCGGATAAAATGCCTGACATCGTGCCTCCTTATAATAATAATAATGTATTTTTCAATTCGGTATAGTAGTTCCTGAGATTAGCGCGTTCAACCAAACAAATAAACAAACTCTTCAGCTTTATAATATTAGTATAGAGTGACTTATCCTTATGACGTGATTCCTTTTGAATAAATGTTTTTTAGAACGTTAATGTTTAGGTACCAAAGACAAAATATTTTTGTTTAGTTCTGTTTGTATTATGTATTTTTCATTAAATATATATTATATTCTTTGAGGAGTAATGACCTCTATCGATTCTATCATTATTATGAATTATGAATAAACTATCATGATCATTGTCAGTTATTTTCTAGCTATATAACTCCTGGTATAAGCTTGTAGTAATACTAAGGTTGGTGACTCAGTGTATGTGGTCTCCCGACTATTGAAATTTTAAGGCACGAAATTTATGAATCTGACAATAAGCTGGACCTTATTTTTATTTATTTTTGTGAAATAAGGAAACTCTGGCTCTAGGAACTATTCCTGTGTCGCGGGCGCCTTTACAAACATTCAAACTACAGACACGAAGAACATCCCGACATGGAATAACGATCTATGAATCACACAAATTTTTGTCCCGTGTGGGACTCGAAGCCACAACACTCGGACAGCGGCGAGGCGACCACCACTACGCCATCCTTGTTAGTCATTTATTAAGTCTGTTGGTAGTGAGTAGCTAGTATTTGGATACACAGGTGTAGTCTACGTATTTAATTACATATTTATATATACCAATATTATAAAGCTGAAGAGTTTGTTTGTTTGTTTGAACGCGCTAATCTCAGGAACAACTGGTTCGATTTGAAAAATTATTTTAGTGTTGGATAGCCTATTTATCGAGGAAGGCTATATAACATCACGCTACGACCACGGGGCGGCGCAGTAACGATAAACGCGGGCGAAACCGCGGGAACATGTTTAGGTATAAGAGCTAGGTATAGTTTAGCTATACCTACATACTAAGCATATGCAAACTGTCTTGCTGTGGAAGTATTATATCAATTTCAGTAGGCGCTTATCGATTATGATCAATATAAAATGTTTGATTTATATATATATTTTACTAAATTACATAACTATCCTCGCCTCGCCTATAACCTTAATGGCGTAGTGGTTAATGTAAACAACTGCCACGCCTGAGGTCGAGGGTTCGATTCCCGCACAAGTCTAACATTTGTGTGCATGAACATGGATGTTTGTCTTGGTTTGGGTGTTTCTATGTATAGTTTGTATATATTTACAAAAAAATATATAAATTATGTATTTTTGTCCATTGTCTAGTACCCATAGTACAAGCTCTGCTTAGTTTGGGCTAGATGGTGTTGTGTGTGTGTGATAGAATATTATTATTATTAACACACACACACACATACACATTAACATTAATAAATCTAAAAAAAATATTGATATATTTTTTTTACCTGACCACTCAATATTTTCTTATCTGCAAACTACTAATCGCTAAGAGTCTCTACATCGTTCAATAATTTTCCCAAGCGACAACGAGCCTTAACTTTCAAGATAATTCATTCCTTTCAACACCTTTAGTACAAATAAGTTATTATATACCTACTAGAGAGAAAATAGTATTCCGTTCACATATTTATCAGAATTGATTGTGAACAGAATATAATCAATAATACGATCACCACTCGCACAGTGATTCGAATACGAATTATCACAGATATAAACGAAGCACATACATTAAAGATTCATTAAACATACATAAATATAGATATATATCCTCACACGCCTGTATATTTCGAATGTGTGTAGAGACCACTGACTTATAATATTTATAATCTAATAGATTTTCCCGCGGGCAAATCTAGAATCGGATTGAATTTGTTTTATTGACAAAATCTACATTTTGTCAATAAATTTGTATCACTCTCAAGTAATACAAATTTATTGACAAAAAGTACTGCTCCCGAGCAGTACTTTTTTCTGGATAAAAGGTATCATAATTATTATTATGTGTATTCGATCCCCTGAAAACGTGTATGCGAAATTTCATAATGATCGGTCGAGTAGTTAATGGGTAAAAGCGTAACAAACAAACCCAGATTCGCATTTATAATATTAGCTAGGACACCTATAGACGCTAGCTTGTCTATCCCATACAACATAATAGCAGTATTTTTCGGCTTAATAGTCGTTTCGCACGAATTTGCCCGCACATATCGTGCGAATAGACACTTTTTTTAAATAATTTTTTTTTTGTTGTTGTTTCGCACACATGGAATTTTTTAATTATTTTTCAAAGCAGCACGTGTATTATGGCACAAGTACACGAAGAATGCGTATAACGCACTTCGTGTACAATACAACAGCGCTTTCCGAGCTATGTTCAACCTCCCGTGGCGGTGTAGTGCGACTGGCATGTTCGCTGACAGTAGGGTCACAGATTTCTATAAGCTTATAAATAAGATTAGAATATCATTTCATATACGTGTAAGCAATAGTAATAACGACATTATAGCTGCAATTTTTAGGACAGTGTATGTATTTAGATCAAATCCTAAATTTTGAAATAATATTGTAATAACATTTCTAATAATAAACCTCTCAAATATAGAAACTAGTAAATTAATAATAAGTACAATAGTTCCTAACTGCTTTAAATATAGATACATATTATGTTTGATTTTTGTAATTTCTCTATAACATAATTTTATTTTTAATTTGATTTTGTTAGCAAGTTAGTTAAATTATATGGATTATACCTGAAATAAACGATTGTTATCCCGTCAACTGTCGAGCGGACATACGATGCCCGCAAAAACGAGCCATCAAAAAAGAAAACGACAATTGTATGTCCGCTGCACACTTGACTCGTTAATGAGTCAAGTTTCGAGCGCACATATATTTGTCCGTTTGTGTATTGTTTGCACAATGAATTTTTAATTATTTTTTACGTATTTCCCCTAGACGTTCAAGAAGTTATTATTATTATTATGTCTAGACAACATATTTCCCACAGTCAATGTCCTATTATTACAACAATTAATAAAATGACGTTAGTTATACATACAATACTCATTAGTCAGAAAAAATAAGTAGGTAGTTCAAGGAGATTTTACCTTAATATTTTCTATTTTATACTCGCAGGGCCGGATTTATAAGGCCGAGTGAAATGAAAATGAAAAGTTCAGTAAAAATTTAAATCAGTCGAAATTATAATGACAATAGTTTTAAAACTATTAAAACTCCTCCGAAACGCATCGATCGATGTTTATCTATATTTGGTAGGTATGAGAATAGGTGGTTAAGGGCTTATCCTACTACCTTCAGATATCATTTATCTATAAGATAAAAGTCCAGCCATCTATCTCCTTTAACCTAACATGAGTAAGACAGCATGCGATTTATCTTTCGGATAACTTTTACTAGTGACTTGTAAGACCAGCCATAAGTATTTTTCATACCGCTAAGTGATTAGGGTATCCCTATCCAGAAGAACAACGTTTGTCGAGTCAGCTAGTCATCATCTCAGCCGAAAAACGTCCACTGCTGGACATAGGCCTCCCGCAAGGTTTTCCACACAGATCGGTCTTGGACCACCCGCATCCACCCGTTTCCCGCGACTCTTAGACAAAGACAAAGACATTTATTGCTTAAACTGTGTAGGTACATGAAATGTGTTCTTAAAATTAGATTTCGTTTCAACAGTCTACCCTGTCGGGCATTGCAATAGTATAAATTAAAAGTAATTTTTAAAAGTATGGACATAATAATAAAATATAAAATTTTCAAAAGTGTGGTATTTTCCATTTGGATCACTTGAAAGCAAAATACTCTTGCATATCGTAGAATACAGATTTGATTAACCATTTTTTTAAGTCACTTTTAAACTTGCCAGGTCGTCGGTCCATCTTGTGGGGCCAACCCCTACTGCGTAGTCAGCTAGTAGATATATAAAATATCAGCCCTGTATATACAGTGCAGCACTCGCACACAGAAGTCCGTGCCCAGTGCACGGACTTCTTCTCAGTGTGTGTGTTTCGAATTAATTTCAGTGAAATCGCCTGCGAAGGCCACTATTGTGGATGCTCGGCACTGAAGTAGGTACCTATTGCCCTCCTTTAAATCAGGCTCGACATGTTTCCATGCATGCAAACGTATTTCTCTCTGGGAAGAATTGTCTTATACTTTCCTAGGCTTTAAACGTCAATGTATCTGACAGTGACACCTTGAAGTTTTCTTTTTTGAATGTCACCACATCACGCGTCATTCGTGTTTAGTATTGACGTAAGTATGTTTTTAAATGTATTCAGTCGCCTTACACGTAACAATACACAGCCACTGTATACCGAATAGGTACAATGACAATAAACTCATTAAAGCGATTCATATCACATGTGAAGCATACAAATAACATTGTGTAGAATATTGCTGGAATTCGGCGTAAAATATAATATTAAACAGATTTATCCTCGTTGTAGATTTGGCAACGCAAGCAAGACTGACGCCATTCTTCTCAATATTACAAAAAGATTTTCCTGTATTCATACTAATATTATAAAGAAAAAAGATTCGTATCCTTGTTTGTAATTAATTAACTCAAAAACGAATAAATCATATTTAATTATTCTTTCACCATTAAGAAGCTGCTTTATTCACTAGTAACATGGCCAATATCACGCTATAAACCAGGGGAGCGGAGCAGTAATATGAGTGATCGAGAAACATGGAAAAAGATTGTGGAAGTCTCAGCCCTGCAGTGTAAGTAGCGTGATGGACTATGGCCAAAACCTTCTTAAATTGACAAGACGCCCTTACCCAGCAGTAGAACAGTAGGTATATACAGGGCTGATATTATGATTATATAAATAAAACAAATGTTATTTATATGCTATAAAAAAACATGATCTAGGTTACTGGACACGCTCAAGCAATAAAATAATAAATTATGATGTTTTTATCTCTCCGCCCGTCGTCACAAATATTAGATATCATTATCAGTCCTATTAACGTACAATGTCAAATGTACTTTACTTTATTATTGTGGAACTACAAAGTGAGCACATGGATTTATAAGCTCACCCGAGCTTTCTAGAAAGGTCTACCTATACATCCAGAAAACTGATAAAAATCTAGGGACTACGGCTACTAGTGATTAGACTGCGGCTCTACTAAACATGACATACAAACTCACACACCGTCACACTCGACACAACAGCATTAACGGAATAATCTTAATTAATTTATTTTTAATTACATACAGATTTACATGTTTTGCTCTTGCTTGTGATAGTTTTTATCGTGTTCTTCGTTATTGGCATACCTACTGTTTTATTTATAATGTTTATTAATAATAATATTTAATTATATAAACCACCTAAACTGTCTTATTACAATACTTGAACTAATTCAGTTTTAAGCAACGACTACTAAGTGTTATTTTGTTAAGGATTACTTTAACAAAAGCTAACTTGAATTGCTGTGTTGAAATTAAACTACTATATACGGATTTTATCGCGTTATTTATTTGACACTTTATTACAAAATTTTGAAAACTGTTACACTACTGGGTATTACTAATAAACTTTACTAATTTTTAAGCTAATTAAATTATTTAATTAGCTTAAAAAATAACATTCGCGGAAACAGAAGACAATATTGCATTGCTGTGCCCTACAGGGTTCCGGATGATCAACACACCTAAACTTACATTGTGGAATGCAATATTTTATCCAGTAGTATGTTCGGACACAGTGTCCGAATTGAGACATTTTAATTTTATTATATTTTTAACTGATAATTCGGCCACCATCAAATCATTGAAGCTATTTAGTACAATCAGATAAAAAAGTTTTAAAATATAATATGTGGAAATAAAGCGATACAAAACTAACCATGGCATTTTAACCATGTTCCGTTCTAACCTAACCTAACCATATGCACAGAAATATAGGACGAAAAAGGAATAATTTAATAAGAGGGACGAGTGAGGAACAATTTTTAACGTAGGATGTAACGTAGGGGCAAATGTGGAACACACCCAGATATATAAATTGTATGTGCCCTTTTTGAGACAATAAATTATTATTTGTTTCTCTTTCACGGGTATTTCTCTAATACGCTAGGATAATACCCGACACTTTGGAAGGCTTACACGAAGACATGGGTCCAACGTGAAGAGGCCCTTTGAGAGTTTTAATCAACGGTGGGATAGAACACCTACAGCGGCACTAGCCGCAGCAGGCGTAGGACTATTGCTACGTATGGATTCTAACATATGGGCTATGGGTATGGGTGTTTGATGGACTGGTATATTGGTAACTATGGATGATAAAACGGCGTCTGCCCTGAATACTCTAATAGCATCAATCGAATGGACAGACGGTGACTCGTCAACTCACTAGATGGGCCCCCTGTATAGCCACTATAGGCATACAAGCCAGCAGCAGAGGGCAACACCGGTGCGAGCGGCTAGGGATGTCGAGCGGTGCGGCGCCGGTTTCACCATCACGGGTCTCGTGAAAACGGAGACCCGGAGCGGGTTTCCCCGTAGTTATGCCCTTGAAAATGACACTTCCACCCCCAAGCATGTAGCTCTAGCGGCCCCCCTCTGACCGGCCGATCAAGGCAAGCCAGAGTTGAGAGTCCTACGGGCGCTCTTGAAGTTCCACCCCAGCCAACTAGTAACGGCAAACTGGGGACGAGGCCCTCACCGACTCTCTGAGGCATTCAGGACCGCAGTGTCGCCACTCACATTCAGTTCGGCACAAGTTGTCCTGCGGTTTGTTCGCTTTTATTTAACCTGGTGATAAATTTTTTGTTTATTATTATTATGTTTACCTTATCACAGGTATTTTGTAACATATTAGAAAATACCTGGCCCTTTAGGAGGCTTACACGGAGACATATATTATTATGGGTCCAACGTGAAGAAGCCCTTCGAGAGTTTTAATCAAAGGTGGGATGGAACACCTACAGCGGCACTAGCCGCAGCAGGCGTAGGACTATTACTACGTATGGATTCTAATATATGGGCTATAGGTATGGGTGTTTGGTGGACCGGTATATTGCTAACTATGGATGAAAAACGGCGTCTGCCCTGAACACTCTTTTAGCATCAATGCAATGGGCAGATTTATTACTATTATTATTTCTAAAATGAAGATATCGTTAGAAGTATTTTATCAGACTGTACAAAACAGCTTTTTTATTGCTGTCCGAACCATCAGTGAATAAATATTAAAATTAAAATGTGTCAATTCGGACACTGTGTCCAAGTATACTCGTATTGTGTCAGCAACTCAACTCTGATACCAAATCTGTTAATACATTTAGCACGTTTTTTGTAATAAGGGGCAAGAGTTCTACGAAGCTCTATCACACCCACATTTTGCTAATTACCACTGCTCTTAGACCACACGACTGCTTACCATCAGGTGGAGTGTGGTCATTTTGACGAGCAAAATAAAAAAAAAAAAAAAAAAAAAAGCTCAGAGATACTAATCTTGGTAAAACGAAGCAAATCTGCATAATTCTATAACTATGCTGACACTAAGATCTGTCAGCCCACTCGGTAAACGATCTCAGTGCCTCACAATTAGAAATATGTTTATGGCCTTACATCAAGCATTTTTCAAACAATTAATATTCATAAGTAGTAATAAAAACTGTCTTTAAAACATAACCTTCACTAAAGAATACATAATATAAAACTCTTTACATCAAACCCACTAAACTTGCATATACATACATATGTATGTATATATGTATATTCTCGGCGATACTGCAAGCAATATAAATATTACTTGTGTTTTCGATATACTTGACAACCATGACACATAAATAATATTTATTGTTTTATATTAACATAACGTTTTTATCACGATAAACTTCATAGCAATACCTTAATATTGAACTTTAGATTTGTGAAATATTTTTTATAGTTTATTGCTAACACTTGAGCTCATAAAATAATGTACCTAAATATTAATTGTAATGTACCTAAATATTAATCTGTTGAGTCGCAGCGGCAGACAGGTCAATAGAGTTTTAAATACATCTAGTGTTCTAAGATTTCACAGATTAATTATGAAAACTACTACACACTACTATCGGACGAAAATAATAATCGTAGCAAAGACAAAAAAAAAATCGATGTGAAGCAAAAAAAGTTCAGACAATAAATAAATGTTTTGTCTTAAATTCTGAGATTTTGGTTCATATTGGTTTCTAGGTAATAAAGGTACTTTAAATATATGCACATAAGAATTTATTAGAGGCACATACTAAAACATATAGGTATTTTCTTTACTTGAAAAGTTATAAATGTTATGTTTAAATCCCGAAGTATGAAAGACATAAATGTAAGCAATATGAGGGAAGACACTGATCTCCCGTGGTTTCATTGGGTAATGTAACAATTGTATGTCAATAAATTATTAATTAAATATTGTAATTATTTAATGAGAATTTATTAAGGGGACATAAATATAGCACTCAATTTTTCTTAAAATCTTTTGGTCTTTCGGTCTTTGGTCCCGGACCGGAACAACTAAAAAATAAAAGATGAAATGCACTAAAATAATATTCTACGTACCTTAATAATAAATAATCCGTAGTCCTGTTTTTATTCACACTTAATTTCCTGATGTCGATTTCTCTTTCTGATATTCGTCCAAATATTTATGTTATAAATATTTGATATATAACACTATTTGATATAACGCTTAAATTAAAACTATATTACTACATATATTCGAAATTTATAATATGGGTGACAAATGTTTAGGTATATAAAAGAATAGAAATAATGCAATATAAGGGTGAGCTGTAATTGCTGAATATAACAAAACGGACCCAAGGATAATCAACAACATTGTCGCGTAGTTTGACACAAAATAAATAAACTGTATGTACGTATCACAGTACAACCACGAATGAATGATTTTTAGAATCGTGTGATTGAATATATAAAAACAAAAGACAAGGAGACTCAAGGTTCAATATCTGTAGAGTTCGTTATTAGTCACTGTCGTGTTTAATTGGGCGAGCGATTACAGGAACAGTTGGTCCTGTACAAATATTATTTTTTCTCGATGCAAAAGCCTATGGAGAGTCTATGACCATACACGTAGGTATGTGTAGAAGGTCATAATATAATCCAAATTTCAAAAATATGTAACAAATGAAATGTTTATTTTGTTTTTAACATCAAATCTCCAGTAATGCCGTTGGTTCAGATACTTGTCAACATTTAGATTTAACGCAACTTCTACATTCCGTAAGATTTCATAGATCGTAATTCACCGCGAAATGGTTTAAAGCATCCGTAGCAGAATTGTCGATGAACTGGTCAAAATATATGGAAAACATGACAAAGTGTAAAACTTAAAGAACTGGAACTTTCCATTGAAAGTAGCTCCACCCGAACAGAACACTTATAAGTTATAATCCATGTTACTTTATTGAAAAGTGGTAGTTGGATGTTTCCAGACTTATATTTAAAAAATAAAATGTTTTATTTTGATATCACATACATAAGTACTTAGTGTTAGGATTATACTGCGACTGCTTAAAATGTGGATTTGTCTAACACGTTTCGTTGTTATCAAAGATATCTATAATACCGCAGAACATAACAGATACGAAATACGTATTTTATAATTTTTGATTGTTTTTCTTATTCTTAGACCAAAATAACTTGAAACAGAATAAATTAAAGTTAGTCTTTTATTGAAGCATGCTTTTCACATAAACAACTAATATTTGAATATAAGATGTTTTCATGTGTCTTTTCTGCTCAAAATCTTTTTAGGCATGTTAAAAAAGAAGCTATCATAATTGTTTACAAAGAAATTCGTGTGTCTGTGGCAGAATTGGCCTAAGTCTAGAACCTACTTTACAAGAACTTTTTAAGATGAAATAAAACACTTCGCCGCGTTAAAAACTTACAATTTATGATTACGTAAAGTGTCCGTTATTGTTAAATCATTTAATTTAACAAAAAGTCTTTAGTTAGAATAGAAATAACTAGAGCACACGACAAGAGAATCGATAACTTGATAATATCATTCTTTATCACAACAGAAAAATTGAGTTCTACATCCGGTAGTATGTAAATTGTTTAAACATGTAATATCTTAAAAGCGTGTGTTCCTCACAAATATCTATAAAATAAAAATGTATACACAGCATGTAAGGTACACATGTTGTTGAGGGGCCCGAAACGCACTTGCCGTTAGGTGAAGGTTAAGCAACCTGCCCGCCAATATGATCATACACCTAGAGTCCTCGCGGCATCGGTCCTGTTTGAATGTCATAAAGATCTCTGACATTTTATTGACTTAAGTTAAGCACCATTCTTAAATATTTTGATAACTGGTCCAATTTCAAACCATTATCTTTAATTATCGGCAGGTTGCAATCGCTTCATGGCAATATTAATATTCAGCCATATCTAATTATACTAGAAATCCAACCACAACAGCTAGCTAGCCGTCCGCCGCGGTTTTATCCACGTTTATAATAATTGTTTCGCTCTTGTGGCACGTATCGGATGCTATACAGCCTTTGTTACTTTTGGTTTAAGTAGCTTCCTAATCGTATTAAAATCGGTCCAGTAATTTTGAGTCTACATATAACAAACAAAAACACATATCCCTTTTCTCTTTATAATGCTGTTGAGTGTTGATGATAATCTACGTTTATCTTCCCATTACAGTGCGCGGGTAAACGCGAACCCGAAAAGGAAGTAGAAGCCCAGCAATGGATCGAAGCTGTCATCGGGGAGAGGTTCCCGGACCTGCCTTATGAGCTAGCTCTTAGGGACGGCATCATCTTGTGCAAGCTGATGAACCGTCTCCAGCCTGGCATCATCACCAAGGTCAACGTTTCGGGTGGAGATTACAAGTTCATGGACAATATCAACCAGTAGGTTCCCAGGCGATTATGCAAATGAAGATGCCTTTTTCTAATAACCTATTCATTTTTTTGCAAATAGTTTATATGGATGTGATATGCCTATTAATTTTAACTTTTTGTGTTATCTTGGGTCCGAAGTTTCCTAGTGTCTGAACACATAAAATTTACTGTCTCATTGCCTGGTAACTAATTAGGTACTTTATAATCCGTGAGACAGCCTTTTAACTAACAATTATTTTTGATTTTACGGATGGCATAAAAGTTTTATGGTTGCCTCGCCATTGCCACTGCTGAGTGTTTATTCTACAACAATTATTTGGGCTTGGACAAAAATTTGTGTGATCCACAAATACTTCTTGTAAGTCTGGGTGTTCTTTGTGGTCATAGTTTGTATGCTTATAAAGGCCCCTGCAACACAAGATCAAGTAGTAAAGCGGGCGATGTCTTTTAGAAAAAAAAGGTAATGAATAATTGGGGTTGTGATCCCTACAGGGATCAAAACTTTATATAAAATATCGCTGGCTCACTATTACAAGGTTCTATGTTATTTTTTTAACTTTGGGGAAATGAGGTTTAGAATTTGTATATCAGTAAAAATAACTTAAAAAGTAACTCAGAACTATTTGCGATTTAGTATTGTGAGGTGGTAAGTGCTTCCATCTATTACTATATTAGTCTAAACAAAAAGGAATGACATATAGAACCATGCAATATTCATAACTAATTTTTTCAAAAATGTAACATAGAACCTTGTAATATTGGACCAGCGATATGATGATTTCTGAACGAACAATTAATGTTTGTAAAATTTCGGTAAGAGAAATACTGAGGACTTAGTGGAGATTTTGCCTATTTCCTCGCACGGCTGCACTTAAGTAGCGTTTCTCTCACATAATGGTATCTTTATCGTCCGTCCTTCTTCTCATTTCATCATCATTTAACCCTTACTACTTCTACGAGCCTTGCCTTCTAACACCTCTTCCATTTAAATAATATTTAATTATGAGAAAGAAGCCCATATTTTGTAACTGACATTGGCAATGAATAATATATTCTTTGGAACGCCACACGGCCAAAAGTTCACCGACACGGCTTGAGTGACACAGTACATCTAGTACCTTCGCCCTTATTTCCTAGTACCTTAAAAATGTAAGTGAAGGTTTACGACAAGGAAAAAATACTTTCAAATCTGTTTATAGTTACTTTTATTCAACCTTCGAAGTTTCCATTCGTTTGTTGCATAAGAAGCTGTATGTAAATCCCGCGATTTTGGCATTTAGGTTTATGCACTTTCTTAATGTGGTATTTAATCTCGGGCGGGAAGTTCCCGAATGCACGGATACTTTTTTACATCTAAGTACTGTACTTAGGTATGAATAATTCTGTAGGTATCTATACCATAAGTAAATTTATAAATAATAGGAGATTGTAATATATCTTGCGTCTATCCAAATCTTAACTAATATTTATTATAAATTCTAAAGTAATTCTGTCTTCATGTCTGTTATCTCCTCACGACTAAACTATTCATCCAATTTGGATGAAATTTGGTACACAGATAGTTATAAATCTGGGGAAGGACATACTTACACAGGATTTAGGTACCACGCGCAAAAGCTAGTCCTAATCACAGATAATATATATAATACTACACTAGTATCCTAACTAATATCATAAATGCGAATGTTTCTTTGTTTGTTTTGGATTGTGTAAGCTACATGTACCTGGCAAGTGACAAAAGTGAAGTTATATAACATGTAGAATGACATAACTACAACATATTATAGGCATTCTTCAATTTTACTTGGTTACTTGCATCTCGTGGATGAGGTCATCAAAGTAAATAAAAGCTATACTAGTGTAAGGCTGCCTGTCCATTGAAGCGGAGCGAGGCTGCGGAGCGAAGAAATGGATAAATATTAACCAATGGGATTGCATTCTGGAGCGGAGCGGAGATTTTACAGGCAGCCTTAGGCTGAATAAATACATACTCTCAAGGAAAAGATAATAATCTCTTCAGTGCATACTGAAAGTGTAGATGTAGTATGCCTACATTTCGCTAGCTATTGTTTTACGTCCCACGTAATTGAGGTGCGAGTCTACCAAACTCGGTGCTGCTACCGAAAATTTCCACACCTTAAGGTCAAATTCCTAATCTGATGCTTAACAGTCGCATTCGCTACCGAAGCGGAATACAGTTACTGTATATCACCGTCATTGATACTACTAAAGTGAAGATAAAGAGATGATAGAGGTAATATAAAAATGAAACCTAATGACTATAATATGATTACAGGTTCCAGAAAGCATGTGTCAAGTACGGAGTGCCAGATGTAGACCTCTTCCAGACAACAGACCTCTGGGATCAGAAGAACATTGCCCTCGTCACACAGACCATCTTTGCCCTTGGTAGGACGGTACGTATTTTCGACATTGTCCTTTTTTAAATTTTGTTTACTTTGTACTGCTTGTATTCAGTATCATGACCAAAAAAGAAACAACTTTTAAAAATAAATACTAAAGAACTTCACTAAAATTAGAGTTCAATGAAATCCGTAAGAATATTTTTTTACGAAACAGTCTCGGAGGAACAATACATTATTCATGCGTACATAGTCTCACGCACTATCTCCCTGAAAGGGTAGGCAGAAGTAGAACTAAAATTTCGGCAACTATCGTTTTAGATTCCAAGTAATAGAGGGCATGCCTATTGCCGTTTCTAGTCACAGTTACAGATTCCGTGCTGCTTGGAATTTCATTAGAAACTCCAATTACACTCTTTAGAGTTCGAAAAAACTCTTATATAACAACTTTGTCCGTCTGTCCGTTTGTCCGTCTGTCTGTCTGTTATACAACTTTCAACTCAAGAACCATAAGAGCTCGAGACTCGCGGTCAACGCCATTCGCATAGACGATATACCCCGAAATGACTATGACTTTTGACCTCTGACCTCAAGGTCACGTAGTATCACGGACCTTTGCATATTACTTGAACCATTTTTTCGAACTCTAATATTTACGGCAATTCATTGCCATTTCTCACTTGTTTTTTATTGCTTTTTAATTTTTTAAATAAGTGGTTAATTTTTCCACAAGGATACGCCAACCCCATCGTACCTTAGTACTCGTAATTAGGGTTTCCCATGACATTATAAAAATTTAAACTGAGATCTCATGCATAGGATATACAGCTACCGAGGCATATCATAATATTAAAGTAATTCATTATTTACCTATATTTTAATGTTTGCAGGCATACAAGCATCCTGAATGGAGGGGTCCCTACCTCGGCCCCAGGCCCGCGGAAGAGAATCGTCGCGAATTCAGTGAAGATGTGCTCCGTGCTGGCAACGCCGTTATCGGATTGCAGGCTGGCACCAACAAATTGGCCAGCCAGTCGGGGCAGAACTTTGGCGCTTCTCGCAAAATCATTCTTGGAAAGTAGAGTACTAGGTTGACAGAAACCCGTAGAAGCTTACATCGTATTTTGTTGTTTTTTTACGCACAAAAATGCAGTAATTGCGTATAAAGTAATTTTGCGTGTATGTAATTTAAATATTTTATTTTATTAATACAAGCATTTTAATTATTCCATATCTTCCAAGGATATTAATTCCATCCTTAAGTAAAAATTATTGGATTCTGAATATGAATATACATGTTACAAAGTCATGATACAAGTCAAGCAATAAGCACCAGGTAAATACTGAAATATGTAGTTTATATATTTTATGTACTACTATAATCGCTATTCTAAGAATAATAATTAATAAATAAACTGTGATTACATGTTTGAAAACTGTTTTAACGAGTATCATTTTATTGACTTATTTTATGCAATTGAATATTTATTCTAATTAGGTAAGTACCTACTCAAAAAGTATTAATTCAAAATGTATGTATAAATAAATGACTAAGCAATTTATTTATTAAAATAAATACGTGATTTAGTGTACCCTAGTTATTATTTTACATCCCTATGAGAAAGCCTTAAAATAAAGATTTGAGAATAGGTCTTACGAGAAAGCTCATTGTCAGTTTCGGATTCATAATAATATAATGTAGGATGTTTTTACCCGCCTTTAAAAATAGGATGAGGTTCTCAATACGATTATTTTGTTTGTGTTTGCTATCTCATAGCAAACACAAAAGAAATTATCGTATTGAGAACCTCATTTATACTACTTGGACATTTATAAACCAACTAGATTTTATTTTGTTGAAAGAGTATTGACATTTATGTTGGAGTCGGTGCCAAAAAAACACCCAATATAGTAATATTACCTGGCAACGAATCATATTGGTTAAATTCTATTAGTAGCTTAGTAAAGACTAAAAAGATAATATTATTATATCTTTCTTTCTTTTTAGTATGTTTGAAGTCGGTTTATATATTTTTATTAATATGTATTTTTATTATTTGTCATTACATCATTGCAAATCTTACACGTATAGCGTATTACAACTATCATAAAAAGTAAACAATACGTTGAATTGAATTATTAAATTTTTTAATTCGGTTAAAAATATGATTGATTCAGTTACAGTATTTTGGTTTTTATATACAAGATGGCGGATATAAATGAATAAAAGGCAATGCGTATGCTTACGTACCTATGTATTGCAATTTATTTATTGCCGTTGATGGCAGATGAGTCAGCGGCCTGGCAGATGGTAAGTGCTAACCACTACTAGCATACATATCATATCTAACATAGCAGAGTTTTCATAGTATCTCCGAATTAAGGAGCAAAGGCTATGGTGCTTCAGAGCGAAAATCTCGTCTCCCTGCTCTAGCAATATGCAATATGTGAGCTAGAAGGTCATCAAATTATGTATTTAAAATCGGCTCCATATAAAAGTCGAATAATCATACGAATGTTGATCAATTCGTTGTCACGGATCATAACCGAATAATCGATATAATATTTGATGAAGACACGTTGATAAGATGCTTCGTGCCGACAGACGACGCGACGCGCGACGGTAAAAAACATCTTTAGGTTTTCCCTTTTGAATCTTCGTAAATACGTAACCAAAATTATAAGTATAATCCATCAACGATCGATTAATGCATTCGAATCATTATTTATCGATATTTAGAATCAGTTTTAATTGATGTTTTAATGAAGTGACACGCAAAGGTCTTGTGTTAGGTCCCATACAGCACGCATCTCTGAGTTTTTGACGTTATGTTGAATAGTAAATAATTGCTCTTCGCACTATAGTGGCGATAAAAAATATCGTAAGCCACACATTCCTTCATAGAATTCTCAAATATGTATGAACATTGCCATCCCATAATCCACACACTGCGAAGAAGCGCGCGTTCAGCAGTGGGACAATTTTTAAATAGAACTGATATTATTTATTTTATAACTGTCGTGGTCGCGTCAGTGGCCCTCTAGGCATTGATCTCATCGATTTAACCTGCCAAGTCTTGAAATGCCAGACATAATTAAAAACCCAATTGAGTCTTGCCGGCGGGCGGTGTGCTACTGCGACTCAATAGGTTAATATTGAGAAAATCTAAAATAATACAAATATTAATATCCACCCGATCCAAAAATTGCTTTTGATATAAATAAGTGCATGCTTCTCCAAAATAATAATATCTACTTATATACCAATATCAAGCTATTATTACTTGTTTCTGTTTATTTATTTAAAGACTTACAGCCTACAATTCGGTACTATAATTTATGGTTATGCGCCTCGTATAATATCCGTAAAGGTAATTACTACGTGCCTGAAATATATGACGCTACATGTCGATCGCCCCCATAAGAAATAACGATCATATTATTATTGATTTTTATCGCATCCATTGATATATTGTAATGTACCTGCTTGACTGCATTATAAATATGACATCCGCTTGGCTGCGAGAGATGCGCTTGCAATCAAGGCTAACCATCCAAATATACAGCGTGTAACAGAAAGGTTTGATCATATTTTAGAACCGTAATGTATATCTGAAAAATAACCTATGTGCCCTATCCTGGATCAAAACCAATTATTTTAATAATATTGTCTTACGTTTACGCGAATGTTATACATTGAAATTAAACAAAATTAAACGGAGTTTATCACGTCACAATAGTGCGTCGTAGCTTTTCAGCTGTCAGCTAGTTTCTCCCTGAATATGGCTGCTGAAACACAACTGAAACGACGTGAACAGTGTCAAATTAAATGTAAATAGTTTTAATAATTTAAATAGCTTAAATAGAACTAAACAGCAACTAGTAAAAGTACGCCAGTAATATATAAGTCAATGAGTAAAAGTGTTTAACAATAATAGTCTGAAGTTTTCAAAATTAAGTAATATTAGTAAAACACTAATATTACATAATTTTAATTATAAAACAATAAACAACGCGGTACAATCCGTATAAAATTGTTTAATTGTAAATTTTATGATAATTTTAAACACTTTATTTATTTATTGTTTAAACATCGCCGAGACAGCTGTTGGTTTTGTTTAGGTAAGTATCGGCTAGAATGTGCTGATATTGCATGTCGATAAAAAAGAAAATATTTTTCCAATATACAGGCACTATATTACGGAACGCTTAGATATGACCACGCTTTCTGTTACACACTGTATATAGGTATCAAACAATGCGACTTTTACAAGATATATTTTTATGCAAACGCGACAAAAGTGACCTCTGTTCATGGTTGATTCTAACCGTAATGAAAGGACCTTACCTAGGTAAATTATTATTTAAGAAAACAGAGCATAAAACCTGCACGTGAATACGATTAATAAATGAGTGTTTATACGGCATCCGTACGGGTTAGCTGTTTTATACGCGTTTTTATTATTTTAATTAAGTTGTTTACTATATAGGACGGTCGGCCGGTACCTGACTCGTAACGGTACGACCGTACGATGGACCTTTTTTTAACTGCTAATGGATAAACAACTATTGGAATATTATATACTATAGTTATAGTGGTGTCGATGTAATGGTAAGGATAGCGCGTAACAAAAATATAACGCACTCTCTCGCACGATTCGCAGCGTTTAACTTCTAATAGTTCAAAGTCCAAACAGTCTAGGTTGATGTGTCGCTGTGTGTACTTATGCAAAAATATTACTTCAAGAGTAATATTTTTGTAGTATACTACACACCTTTACAAAATCTACGAAACTAGGTACAGCCTACGCCGTAGACTTAATAACAGGTACCTACACCGACCGCCTATTTAGCACAGGCTACATGGAAACACTAGCTCAAGGTGAACGATAAATGGACTTCCTTTATAATCTAGAAATTATGATAAAGTCTATGAACAACATTGACGCCTACTGACTTTCTCAACAGTGTAAGTGGTGAAATATCCGTCAGTTATCATACTGTCACGTAATCGACTCGCGGCGCACGGCTGCGTGCGCGGCTAGCGAGACGGTGGCATCACTAGTCCCCCTCCGAGCGGCGGCGGCCTATATATAGTGGATCGCGTCCTGGTGGAGCTTCTTCCTTCCGCTGAGCTGCACATCAAGTTAAGTGGTTCTTCCTAATAAGAACCACGTAGGAAGCCTTTGAGAACCACGCCCTGATTTCTATTAACTGTATAGCTTGCTTTATGTGTGTTCTATACTCATTGTTAATAAAAGTGTTAATTGCTCTAGTATCTTTGAATCATCTCTACTTTAAGTAACCTCAAGACACCACGCCCCTACAGCGTGGTTTGTCGTCTTCCTAACTAAACCCTAAAGGTTACAATACAATATGGAGTACACGTCCCAGACCGAATTTCAGTCACGGCGGCAAATATTAACAGATGGTTAGTCTCCGTTAAGAAGCGCGCGCACTTGTATCCTGCACAATGTGTGTCCAAAACGCAAGTACACTGATGCACTCATGCAGACCAATGGGATGATAAGCCCACACAATCGAAGAGAAGTAAGGCTTAGAGGTTTACGTGTTTTCCGACAGAGTCCGCAACACCGCCAACTGCCTAATTGGCTGACTCGGCAATCGAACCCTACCGCTGCGCCTCGAAGGCAGCTATCTTATATTTTGTAGATCAAATTTGAAAAAATGTTGCAAGGAAAAATTATTGATGAATTGAAGGCAAAATGTTTTAATCACTAGCAAATACAAACAACATATTTAGCTATACTTATATACCTATTGCCGCCGTGATACGTGATAATTATAAAATGTCCAACTGTTACTAAAAATAAAACTAATAAACGAAATATACAAAGTACATTATTAGCAACTAGTCGAAATAAATTTGTTCGTTTAGACCAAAAAATAGCATTTTTGAACAAAAACTTTTGTGGTAACTGGGTACCTAATATGCATTATATTATAATAGGTACATCTTTTAGGACGCAAGTTTTCTAGATATTAGGTTACCAAAAATGCTTATATGTATGACACCGACTCCAAAAATAACAATAATTTAATTATTCACAAGAATATGCAATTATTTATTAACTTTTTAGTGCATTTTAAGTTTTAGAATTTGAAGTCGGTTTTCTTTTTTGTTATTAAAATTTTGTTTATTTCTCGGTTTTTAGTGAACCTTGCCAAAAATGAGACCATCATCAATGTAGCCAAATAGGCATTATTAAGGATAACTCGAAAACGAATGTTTAAATCTTGATCAAAATTAAATGGGACCACATGGAAAGCACCAGCTTTCAAATAAAAAAAGAATCATCAAAATCGGTTCACCCAGTCGAAAGAAATGAGGTAACAACATAAAAAAAAAAGATACAGTTGAATTGAATACCTCCTCCTTTTTTTAAGTCGGTTAAAAATATAAAAACTATGAAGACCCACCGGCATCGGGAACTGGATCCAAGCTACCGGTGGTTAGGGCTCCAGCGAGATGAACCTCCTCACGATGCGTGCCGTATCGAGGAGGACTGCCTTCTGCAGCTGACCCTTGACCCAAGCACCTAACGCGAGCCTCTTAAGATGTTGGTCGAGGCTCTTGGCTATTAGACCGTTCACTGTAACGACTATCGGTACAACGATTGCCGAGTCCACATCCCACATATCGACAACCTCGTGTGCTAAGTCCAGATATTTTAACTGTTTTTCTTTCTCAGCTTTCACGAGATTGCCATCATGAGGGATGGTAATATCGACAATAATTGCACGGCGGCGCTCTGATCGATCTATTACAACAATATCAGGCTTGTTGGCAGTCCTGTCCGTGATATGATAATAGATCGATCCCAGTACAGTGTGATATGGCCCTTTTCGAGAACTGGTTCTGCTACATACCTGTAGTAAGGCACCTCGACCTCTTCCTCTCTTATTATTGTTACCTATTATTTACTTACCTACATCTAATTTTAAGCAATGTAGGTATTTGGTAAAACAATAGATACAAGGAAATAGTCCTTATATCTATATTATTTCTATGTAGGCATTAATATGTCTAATATAAATGTAAGTAGGTAGGTATTTATTTATTAATAAAATTACATTATATAAACACGTACAAGGCTGGCGAGGACAAAAACCTTGTAGTAATTTAGATGTAAAATACGAATAATTTATGACTTCTTTGATGGTAGTATATTATACAAAAGACCCAGAAATACAGTCTATTATAATAATATTAGGTAGGTATGAAATTCCCATGATTATTATGTACATATCCATGGAAATTCCTATTTAACTAGAGACATCTAGTACGTATTGTAGAATTTAGTTTAGAAGCATTATTTATATAGTTCAAATATTTCTGTACAGATGGCGCACGTTTCATTTACCAAGGTCATCCGTAGTGATGTCCACGTTCAACACAACAATCACAAAATACATAGGTAGAAAAAAGCAGCTGTGTACTTAATTTGTTATAAGTGTTATTTATCTTATTATTAATGGTAGTAATAATATTATCAGAACTTTTTTGTAATAAAAAAGAGTCTGACGATAAGTTAGCACACTTCATAATCATTAATTATAGATAAACATATTTATCTAGTACAAATCAGTTGTAACTCGTAATATTATAATTATACAAGATGTCCGGTAATTAATGGACAACCTTGAAATGTCATAAAGTAGAACTGATCGCCGACGCCGCCGTTCAGAAAAAAAATTAAAACAAATATTAAAAAGTGCAATAGCTAGTCAAACTTTTGACTGTCTATCAATAAAAAAACAAAAAACCGATGGAGTTCATTCATTTAGTCGTGGTCGTAGTGTACAAGAAAGTTAAATAATTATGGTAGGTACGTAATTAAAAAAAACATATCTCAGGTAGTACTTCGGATAGTTTTTTTTTCATTTTGGTCTGAACGGCGCTGGCGGTCAGTTCTACTATAAGACATTTCAAGGTTATCCATTAATTACCGGACAACCTGTTTAAATACAATTTGTTAATACCTTTTTCTTTCATTTATTATTTATTTCGGGGTTTTTGTCTAAGCCAGACATATTAACCCCATCATACCTTTTGACATAAGTTAAACCATTTTAACATAAATGCTCTTCAGTATAGGTACTAACAGGTTAATACCTATTAGGCTATTATACTAAATTTCACTTTTATATTTATTCATTACTTATTGATTATTCGATTACATTAGCACAAAAAAAAAAAAAATCTAAACAATTCTTAGTATAACAGATTTAATTTAGGTTATTGAAGATAAGTGTGTTACTAAAACCCTTGACTTATTGTGTATCCTTCAATTAAGATAAAATCTAAACAGTTTAGCTTATAAGCAAATAATAGATAAGGGGCAGTTAGAGGACACGATTTGTTACATCACAGAACACAATAAAAATATAAGGTTCATCGTGTTCATCGTATGTGTACTGTGTAATGTGTACGGTCCCATCACTAACGTTAAATAACACAAGCCCGCAAATACTTGTTGTGGAATGTATTTTTTATGCTGCGTAAATTGAACGTGAAATGTGTGTATAAACTATCCAAATGTTAATAAACACGTGAGAAAATGATAACATTCGGCGCTGCGAACACTTCCACGGCGTTAGAAGATACAGGTGCGATATTGTGAACATTGTTTTTGGTCTCGTGTGACAGTTTTTGTATTGTATTGTTATGGTTATCTTGTAGGGGAAGTGCGAAGCATCTGCGAAAGTATTTGCAGCGATGGGTCCAACGCCACCGTGCAGGCTAGCGGCTCGAATCAAAGGCCTCGTATGGACATTGCATGTGTTCTGGACGTGACCCAAACAGTGAATCTGGCCCATAGAAAAAGAGCATTGGAGGAAGTACGATTAGCATCTGAGCTAGTCAATGCCAATTTGCATCACATACATGTAAGTTTCATAACAAATATTAAATAGTCAAATTCTAGTTTTGGTCCAAGAAATACTCCTAGAGTTTTTATTTAAGTATGTCCTTCACATATTACCTTCCTGGTCAGAGTTGACATTTTATTTAACTGTTACCAAAGTTTTTTATTTACAAATTATGGATGTATATACATACAAATTTGAAATTATATTTCACACTAAATTTTATGTAATTAGCTATTAGGAGTAAAACTTGCCAGCTAAATGCAACTTGGGCATAAAATATTTTTGGCAATGGTATAGATCTATGGTTTTTCTTGATGATAAATAAATACATTCATTACTTTATAACATTCCTGATTAATCTGACATCTGTAGCATGTGATAAAGACTTCAATTTATGAAATTTCGACTCCAAAGATTCATCTCGTCATAACTCAAGGATATTTAAAGTACATATTTATCATATTCTAATTGGTATTCAGTGAAGTAAACATATGCTCCGTAGTAAATATATTCTTATAAGTGTAAATATTGTACAAACAGTCTTAAAAGTGACTTTGATGAGTGCAAAATTACCAAAATAAACGCAGTTATTGCTAGCCAGTCCATCAAATCACTCTGAAGGGATTATAAACTGTGTTTAGATACGTGACACTAACTGTTTAATTAAAGTGCTAAAAGTGACTTATTGCGCGAACAAAGTGTAAAGTGCCTTTATAACAATAGTCATATAACAAGCATTGTTTTGTAAAGAAACAATACTTGTGTAAAACCAATAACATTCATGACAAGTACGTTTTTTATTTTAAAGTTTTAAACTGTGGTGCATTTTTACAATACTACCAACATAAATTCATCAAGTCGCGTTCCAGCTACATACAAACTCAGCATCAGTGTCTTCTTTAAAGGCGGATATTCTCGATTGTCCCACCAACCAATCAACCATAAGGCCTGACATTCCTGTATACAAATACTGCTAAAGCTCGGCATTCATAGAATAACTTTATTTTAATTCGTTTGATTTAAAATTGAATTCGGTAGCCATAATGCCTACAAAATATTGTGCTGGCTGTAAAAAGGAAGTTGATTGTGACAGTAGTATACAATGTTTTTTGTGTAAACAGCAGTATGACCTATTGTGTGCTAATATAGCCAAAGAAAAATTCTGTCGTATGAATCATGTTGACAAACGTTCCTGGAAGTGCCCAGAATGTGTCAATAAAGAACCCAAAGTCAGCAACACAAATACACCATTACGAGGATCACAACCTGAGCAACACAGTGGTCAAACCACTAGTGGTGCTAAAACCGGCATTGTATCTGGTGTCTCATCTTCACTGTTACCTAGTCAGCAAGATAGAGGTAATGTTACACTGCGCCGTAGCGTCAAGAGCAAGAATGGATCTGTCTCCGAAAGCACACCTGAGGCGCGTGATTCCATTTCTCATGAAGCCTTACGTGATATCATCAGAGATGAAATCAATATGGCACTCAAGTCGACAATAAACGAACTTGTTACTGACCATCTCGTAACCTTAAACGGTAAAATTATATGCTTCGAGGAATCACTGTCCTTTAACAACACCCTGCTGGAAGAAATGAAAAATAAGCTTGAAGAAAAGGTTTCCATTATAGATAAGTTAGAGAAAGAAAATATTGAGCTACGATCTACAGTTAAGGATTTATCAATAAGACTTAACTCAATCGAACAACATATGCGAGAGTGCAATGTAGAAATTAATGGCATTCCAGAACACCGAACTGAAAACCTACATAGCGTTATGTTGCAGCTCAGCAAAACAGTAGAATGTCCTATGACTAAAGCAGAAATACAGCATGTCACTAGGGTAGCGAAGCTCAACAAAGACAGCAGCCGTCCAAGATCCGTTGTCCTTAAATTACAAAACCGGGCAATGCGTGATAATCTCCTGGCTGCCGTTACAAAGTTTAATAAGCAACACAGTACCGATAAACTATCGACCCAACACCTCGGCATAGGTGGCAAACGTGAACCAGTCTTTGTATCTGAGCACTTGAGTCCGCAAAATAAGCATCTTCACGCCGCAACGAGACAAAAAGCAAAAGTTGCAAATTATAAATTTGTTTGGGTTCGTGACGGGCGCATCTTTGTGAAGAAGACTGATACTACCCAAGTCATACACATTCGCTCCCACGAATGTTTATCCTTACTCAAATAAAATGCTAAGGAAAGCGAAATGATTATGAAAAATAAAACTAAAATTCGATTCTCTTAATATTTACTACCAAAATCTACGTGGTATACGCACTAAGACAAATGAAGTATACAAAAATATAATCCAATGTAATTACAACGTGATTGCCTTTAGCGAAACATGGTTAAACCCAAACATTGCGGACTCCGAATTTGTTGACAACCGTTACATCGTTCATCGACGCGATCGCGACCTGTCCCGCTCTTCTAAAACTGATGGAGGGGGTGTGCTACTCGCCGTGTCACGTCAAATTCCTTCGTGTAGAATGTATGCATGGGAGAGTGCGTGTGAAGATATTTGGATTACCTTAGACGTATTGAAAAATAATATATGTAAAAAAATAGCTATCTGTGCTGTGTACTTACCACCACCAGTTAAAGCAGATACGCTCAACATGTTTCTAGAGAGTGTTAACAGAGTGATAGAACTAGTTGATAATGTTTTTGTTATTGGTGACTTTAATTTAAGTTTTATTAATTGGACCAAAAACTTTAATGTGCCATATATGATTCCTAGAATTAAAACAGGTTTAAATGCGGATAGTCAAAATTGCCGATTAGGATATGTGATAATGGATTTCATAGCTTTATCTGCTTTGCAGCAATATAATTGTATAACGAACTGTGATGACAAGATTTTAGATTTAGTATTAAGTAACATTGATTGTATAGTTTCCTCAGCTTATCCAATCAGTAAAATTGATCCGTACCACCCGCCAGTTGACATAGTATTAAACATAAAGACTATCTCAAGCTTTAACTGTAAACCTCGCGTAGATCACAACTTTTATAAAGCAAATTATAACAATATTATTACTAGTCTGAAGAACGTGGATTGGTCGGCAAAATTTTATGGTTGTGACAATGTTAATGCTATGATACTAACCTTCTATGACGTAATTAATTCAGTTATCAATGAACATGTACCTAAACGCAAGCCCCGTAGAAAAAGTCATCCCATCTGGTTTACTCGTGACCTTATTAATATATTGAAAGAAAAAGAAAGGTTAAGATACAAATATCGTAAGTATAGTAATCCTAGAGATAGGCTGGAATACGAACACATTAGGAAAGTATGTGATAAACTGCTACAGGAATGTTACAAAAAATATGTTATTACTATAGAAAATAATCTTACGAAAAATCCCAAATTATTTTGGAATTTCATAAAAAATAAAAAATCACCATCATACTCTTTGCCTTCGGTTATGCATAGTGATAACGAGAAACACTCAGGCTCTGGTCCGGATATAGTTAACCTTTTCGCATCTCACTTCAGCGATATATACAAATGCGCCAAAAGTAGCACACGGCCTACTGTTAGTCCTAGTCCTGATAATTCACCTTGCAGCAAATTAGCCTATTTAAAATTCACCGAAAAAGAGATACTTTGCCAATTAAAACGTATAGATCCTAATAAGGGGGCTGGTCCCGATGGTATTCCGCCTGTATTCATAAAAAGATGTGCATCAACTCTTTCATACCCATTAAAAGAGATATTCAACAAATCCCTTAAAAGTGGTGTATTTCCCGATGAGTGGAAACGTGCACGTATAGTTCCCATCTTAAAGAAGGGCGATAACAGCAACGTTAAAAACTACCGACCCATATCTATCTTATCTTCCTTCTCTAAAGTTTTTGAACGTCTGATCTGTCCTGTATTAATAAATCACACAAAATTCCAACTTAGGGTAGAACAACATGGCTTTCAGCAGAACAAATCTGTCACGACTAATCTCGCTTCCTACGTAACTCCTATCATGGAAAGCATGGACAGAAATTTACAAATCGACTCTATCTACACTGACTTTGCCAGCGCTTTTGATCTTGTTAGTCATAAATTACTTATTAAGAAATTCTATAGTCAATATGGTATCTGTGACGACATGTTGAATTGGTTTGCATCATATTTGGAGAAGCGCGAGCAAGTTGTGGCATTTGGCGGCTTTGAATCTGAAAAATATATTGCCTACTCTGGGGTGCCTCAAGGATCACATCTGGGACCGATCATGTTTTTATTATTTGTTAACGACATAGTTGATCAGATTCAACATAGTCAATGTTTTCTATTTGCGGATGACATGAAAATTTCGCGGCAAATTGACTCGTTAGCAGATATGGCGTTAATGCAGGCTGATTTAGATAGAATCAATCGATGGTGCTATTCTAACGGTATGATGCTTAATGTAGCAAAATGTCAGCACATACGTTTCACAAGAAAAAGAAAAATATTGGAAACAAGATATCACATTAATAATGAAAGCATCGGCGTCGTTGCAGAAATGCGCGACTTGGGAGTGATTCTTGACTCTAAGTTGAGCTTCATACCACACTATGATAACATGATTAACAAAGCTGCTAAAATGTTGGGATTTATAAAACGCAGCACTAAAGACTTCAAGTCGGTAACCTCTAAAATAATTTTATTTAATGCCTTAGTACGAAGTGTGTTAGAGTTCGGAAGCGTTGTATGGAACCCACATTATGCAGTTCATTCGGACCGAATAGAATCATTACAAAGATCGTTCACAAGACACCTCGCGTTTCATGCGTCTGGTTTTAGCAGTAGATGCTCATATGATGATAGACTGTCATTCTTTAAGATGTGTACATTGCAACGACGTAGGCGCATGCTAGACTTAACGTTTCTACAAAACATTATTAAAGGCACTTCCGCTTGCCAAGATCTACTCGAGCGCATTCAAATAAATGTCCCCAATCTTAATGCTAGGAAAAAACCCATGACCTTTTTCAGAACCCCTTGGACTAGAACTAATTTGGGCATGCAGTCTCCGGTAACTAGACTAATATCAACGTATAACAGTTGGTGGAAACAGCTAGAACTTGATATTTTTCACGACCAACCCGCTCGCTTTAAGGCTAAAATATTAACTAGCAAATAAGCTTATTGTTCTTTAAAATGTAATTAAATCCTGTAAGTAAATTATTATTATTATTGTTATTATTTTTTCACTATTTTGACTTTAATTTAACGTTTATCTATTAATATATTTTGTTTTTACTGTTGATACTTCTAATTTAAATGCTGTGCATATCTGTAATTGATGTAAACACTAGATTTAAGATACTGGAATGTAAATTACAAATGTTCGTGTTTATGTTGTTGATGTGCCTTATACCTAATAAATAAATAAATAAATAAATAAGTACATATCATACATTTGATACTTGTTTTTATTATGACTAAAATTCTCGACATTATTGGCTGTAATTGCAATTGAAATTATTATTATTTTATGACTTTCTACCAACAGTGACCTTGTAGATTAACCTTTACAAACACTTGCCTATTATATCCAATCTACGCTTCTTTATGATCATGTCTTTACGTAAAGTTTTTGATTGACTAGATCTTTGTCGTGATAATAGCTGCCAGAGAAAAATAAATGTAAATGTGTAATATGTTTTTCAGTTTGAAAAGCTCGACTTTGGAGAGACAAATGTCTTGGACACGTTTTACAATGCCGATGTGGCACTGGTGGACCTCAGCATGCAGTTACAACAGAGTTCACTGCTGTACCACCTTGGAGTGCGAGAAAGCTTTGACATGAAAGAGAATGTTTTGTTGTACAATGATGTTGATGCAGATTCCACACTCAGGCTTAAGGTAAATTATATTATATAAAATACTACCAATAAATTCTTTGTTCATAAATAATTTTTTCACACCTGTTTTCTAGATGGTTAGGCACAGACTAAGGGCTTTGGGTTTTCACAACCTGCACTGCGCCATCATGCATTTTGTTGTAACCATAAAAATGTGAGTTAGGTGTAGTCACCATGCTGATATTTAAAAAATGGAAAGACACCACTGTGTTTTCCTTGTATAAAAATCGCCTGGATCTAGTGGTCTGTAATTAACCACTTGGTTGCAATCCTATACCTTGTTTACTAATAACTAAACATTGCCACATAATGGACTGCTGCAAAACTTTGAATCTCACTCAGCCAGTTATTATTTATTTAGAGCACAAAACATCCAAAACTATTCATTAAGAGTTAGTGAGTAACAAGTGTAGTGGAAAATTTAAGTACATTTGCACTAACAAAAGCAATGTTTTGAGAATTTAAATAACTTGTAAAGATTTAATACTTAATCAAACTTATAATTTTTTTTTAGTTTAGATTATTATGTCCATCAAATTGGCAAAATCTTAGGCTTGACTCGACTTAACTTTTGAAAATAAAGAAGTGTAAATACAGCAATCCCAAAAACTAACTTTATGCTCTAACATTCATACCAAAGTACTAGCTCAACAACCTTGTGTTGTCTTCTATGGTTAGCAAAAGACCATAGAGAATCCTCTACGAAACTGGCTACAGACCTAGGCTCCTTAAAGGGGTGCTATGCTGCCAGTAGGGGAACAGAATTATTTTCCCTTTGCACTGGCAAGTCCGTTTCTGTCCGTTTCACTCACTAACTAGTTTCATGTTCATACACTTATGAGCGTCAAACTTTATGAGTTAATCATTAATGAATAAATGAACACATTTACTTGCATAACATTATCTAGCAGATATAATAAAGAAAATTGGATGTACTTTGCCCTGTATACAATAATAACCTTATTCTGTGGGACCTAGAATTGACCTCGCTAAATGTGGATATAATACACCTATTTTATTAGCAAGATGTTTTGCCGATACTGCTTAGACGATATACAGGCGAGACTGCTTGTGTGTAAAAGTGTACATATATGAGCGAACATGGTGTGGTTGAACCATGAACATGGTCCACTGTATGTTGGACCATATTCATATTCATTTATTGTATTCATGTTGTTACATTTTGTGTTGTTTGAAACATGAACCCTGTCATGGAAACATGTTTATATATTATTATATCAATTATCCTTTTACAAGAATAAAATAAAAAAACATACAAATTATTAAATCATCAGCTTAGCCAGTGATAACATAACTTAAAAATTACATAGACATAGGCCATTTATCAAGTAATAAATTTGTGAATTATCTAAATTTTATTATCTATTTTATTATAATACTAGTTTTCACTCGCGGCTTCGCTCGCGTAAATGTAGGTTAGGTTAGGTTTGCAACAGTTCTTTTTTCTGGATGAAAGATACCCTATGTCCTATTCTGTACCCCTGACAACGTGTATGCAAAATTTCATGTTGATCGGTTGAGTAATTAAAGCGTAACAAACAAACAAACTCATTTTCGCATTTATAATATTAGTAAGGATAGTAAGGATAAATCAGAAAATATATTAGGTATTAAATATGTAGGTATATTATAATAATATATATTTTAAATTTTACTATTTATCATTTAAGTATTTTACTATATTGTAATAACAATTCAATCGTGTGGCGCACAGTGCGTCGAACTGTCGAACATCATTATTATTAATACCGGTACGATGGTTCGACATCGAATTTGGAGGGGTAACGAAAATACATAATACTAGATGTTCCCGCGGTTTCACCCGCGTTTATCGTTACTGCGCCGCCCCCGTGGGTTGTAGCGTGATGTTATATAGCCTATAGCCTTCCTCGATAAATAGGCTATCCAACACTAAAATAATTTTTCAAATCGAACCAGGAGTTCCTGAGATTAGCGCGTTCAAGCAAACAAACAAACACAAACTCTTCAGCTTTATAATATTAGTATAGATGATGGTGCAGTGCTGTGCTGTGGTGTGGTGTGAAGAGCGCACCGTATCACCGTACCGTGCGTTGTTTCGGCCGTACCACTTTCGATCGTCTATTTGCACTTTAAGTACGTTTCCAATGCCAAATGTACAACGTTTCGATAGTATTCGCAAACCAATTATTATTATCAATTTTGTAGGATCCTCGATCAAAACAAGCGTTACATACATACATATACATTCGTCGAAACTCAGCTCAGCTCGTAATCGTTGCCAGATCATGTTTCGCATAACTCGAGATTTTATTAGGATGAACTTAATTTCATGAAAGCGGGGCAAAGGTCAAATGTGATTTAGATTCCTGTTGCTGCATTAAGAATTTTGAAATATTGCAATTATAAAAAACTAGATTTTGTCTGCTTTTGTTGATCTATATTCTATACAAACATTGTCAACGGTGTTTGTTTACGGCGTTTATTTTAATCCTTTTTAGAAACATCTATACATATAATAAAATCGTAGGAAAGTCAAAACTGTACATTGAATATTTTTTTAAAAGAATTCTTGAGGCGTGATCTACAATCGATATCGAAGCTAAAAATATAGTTTTTAGAATTTTTGTCTGTTTGTCTGTATGTATGTCCGGGCTAAACTCAAAAAGTACTGCATGGATTTACTTCAAATTTTGCATGAATATTACTAACAGGTCGGGTCAACATATAGGCTACATATTATCACGCTATCACCTACGGGGGAGGAGCTGTGAATCTTTATTTTTCTTACGCATTCTGTGACAGCGTGTAATCTAACGACGCATATTTAAATGTTGTTTTTGAGTAAGCCATGCTATTATCTAGCTTTACACTATAAAAACTACGCCATTTAAGTAACTTCGACAGAGAATTAAATAATAAGAACGGAAAACGGGCTAAGAACAAGAATTTATTTACTATCGGTTCCGTGCGACATAGTACCATCGGCCAAGAAAGTGGTCTACCAATTTTGACAAAAGTTTCTGTGTGATCTAACTATCGCTAAGGTTGACACATGGCATGACGTGAATATAATCCTATCCTAACTAATATTATAAAAGCGAAAATGAGCTTGTTTGTTTGTTTGTTACCTTTTCACGCCTAAACCACTGAACCGATCATCCTGAAATTTTGCATATACGTTGACAGGTGTACAGAAACGGACATAAGCTACCTTTCATCCCGAAAAAAAGTACTGTTCCCGAGAAAAATAATAACAACGTTTTTATGATAATAGATGGCGCCACGTGTCTTTCGAATTATTACAAGCAGAGTACTACGACTGTCAAATTCTAAATTAACGCGAGCGAAGCCGCGGGCAAAAGCTAGTACTTAATATAACGAGCCTGTGTCTGCACATTGAAGATATCTTTGGAAAGCTATTTAATTAATACTTAGGGAGGTCTAAACCCAAAACAAAGGCTTTTAGAATTTCAGTGAGTCTGTTTATTTTAACAACACTTCAAAATTACTGAACGGAATTCAGCATAATTATAATCTCAATTACGTTTCATCAAAGTCCATGCCGATGAACTTAAGTAAGGTATATTGTTCAGTGCAGGTAAACCATAGTCGATACAGCTAGGTTACTAACCTGTATAAACTACAGTTCACACATTTCTAGAAGATATGAGAAATTGGCTCAGAAGAAGAATTTTGCGGCGTATAGGTACCTACATATATTAAAGTATCAAAATGTGACTTCAGTTACCCCGCAGTAGGCACTCGTTGTTATCCTGGTTCTTTTGTATCTGTGCGAAGCGGTGCACAGCTATATTCAAGGTCATTGGCAATATACTACGCCTTAAAATCGGGGAGTCCCGTCTCAAATAGAAGGTCTAGCATTATTGATTGTAATTGGTCGTGTTATCGATCCAATCGATTGAGTGAGTCTATTAAACAATAGACTAAATGTATTTATTTTAAGTAGTTCTTCAACACGGTTACAATGAACTATAACTAGTAAAACTACCGCATAGATGGTGTACCTACTGTATAAGTTTTTGCCCCGGCGCTAAGGGTTCGATCCCCATAATATATTAACGATAATAATATCCATATCCGTTGTTTATCCATAGTTTTCGTTATACCAGCCCATCAAACAATCACCCTTTCCTATAGCCCAGGTTTATTAGATTCCATATGTAGCAATAGGCTCCTGCACTTGCCGCGGTGAGTGTCCAATCTCATTCTAAACTAAAACTCTCGAAGAGCCTCTGCATGTTGGACCCATGTCCCCGTGTAAGAATGGCCGAGATTTTTCTAACGCATTAGAAAAATACCCGTGAAAGAGAAACACATAATAATAATATCAGCTCTGTATATAAACTGTCCCACTGCTGGGCACAGGCCTCTTCTCAGAGTAAGAAGGGCTAGTCCACCACACTGGCCCAGTGCGAGTTGGCAGACTTCACATATCTTTGAACATTCTAGAGAACTCTCAGACATGCAGGTTTTTACACGATGTTTTCACCGTCAAAGCATACCATAATTAACTATTTAATACACTCTCTTGAAAAGTCAGGGATGCGCCTAGGGGTCGATCTCGAGACATTTGGAGGCAGTCCAACGGTTTCCCACTTGGCTGGGCTCCCGCTGGTCATACAGGATAAATATCAATTCCCGACCCGAAATATTTGTGTCCCCTTGTGACCCTCAAATAATTGTTAATGTGTTGTTGGCACAAATTATTGTAACACAGGAATTATTTCTATACTTGTGCGGAAATTGTCTTTTCTCAATAATATGCTATAATATAATATAATATTCTACCACATTCACACAACACCATCTAGCCCAAACTAAGCAGAGCTTGTACTATGGCTACTAGACAATGGATAAACATACATATGTTACGTTTTTTTTTTGTAAATAGATACATATTATACATAGAAACACCCAGACCAAGACAAACATTCATGTTCATGCACACAAATGTTTGACTTGTGCGTGAATCGAACCCGCGACCTCAGGCGTGGCAGTTGGTTACACTAACCACTACGCCACCGAGGCCGACAAATTGTTGAACGACAAACTGCTCAAATTGTTTATTTTAGCCCGCTCTTGAAAGATGTGGCTTGAATGATTATGTTCATAAATCAAGTGCTATCTATTTCTAGCTACTAGCACAAAGCAAGGCTACGCACGATTGTTGCGTTATTGTGCATAAGTTAAAAGGAATACATACCATGTTTATATTACGTTGAAAGTGGAAATCAGCGATATTCCTTTTTCTTGCGTTTATCTGACTGCGTCAGAGAGACAGTAATGTGTTTCGGGTGTATGTATGTATGTAAATCTATTGCTTTGTCACATATTGTAGCATAAACATAATTATGGATTTTGAAAAATAAGGTGTCCTTAGTTTCATCTTAAGCCAGAGATACGTAACGTTTTTATTATATTTGGGAAATATAATATATGGCTGTACTTATTAGATTTTTCAGGATTTAATCATGTGTCATCATTTATTTTAACGTTTACAATGATTTATTATACCTAATATTCAACTCTTATTTAAAAGGCAAATACGTTTATGTCTAGCTTTATTATAATGATACATTTTGTTCGAGGAGCTCAAAAGAAACGACACAACATTTAGTGCATCCGGATTACCGCGTAATGCAAATATTTTTAAAATTTAATCCTCTCTTACTAATATTACTGCTACGTATCTATAACTACCTCCGTAGCGCAGCGGCAATGAATGCGACTACTGTGCATGAGGTCTCGGGTTGGAATCCTGGGTCGGGCCAAAAAAAGGTTGTTCTGTTAAGAAATCTTAATAGCAGCCTGGAGTTAGATAGTTGGCGGTGTTAGACACCCCTGTGCCTCGAAAAACACGTAAAGCTGTTGGTCCTGCGCCTGATCTCTCCGGTCGTGTCGGATTACCATCCCATCGGATCATGAGAGTTAGTGAACAGAGAATGCACTTGAGTTTGCGCACACACTTGTGCACTATAATTTCTTCTCCGCAGATGGTTAGTCTCCGTTAAGACTGGCCGCCGTGACCGAAATTCGGGCTGGAGGACATTACTAATATTACAAATGTAAATTTTCAATATTAGGTCCTCACTTACTCCCGAACCGCCGAATGGATTATTATGCAATTTGATAGCTTGAAACGTCGGGAAGAGCATATACTCGTAGTATTAACTCGTAACTAAGATTTGATTCGTTTGTGTAGTAGGTACAGCGTATAGTCCTTGGGTATAACTGTTTGGAAATTCTGAATAACTTCATTTGACACGTAGAATTGCCGCGTGTCTAATTCAAAATACATGAACATATATTTTTGGACAACAGATATTGCCTGTCTAACTGTCAAAATGATGTCCGAGTATCTGGAATGTTCCATTTGGTCAAATACCAAGATTGTTTCTACAAGCGTTGCCCTCTCGTAGAAGGAATCTTTGTATCGCGACGTACACTACAAACATTGAAACAAGACACACAAATTGCACCCATAGATACGTAAAAAAAAAACCGATACAATTACACTTGGCGTGTGGGCAGTAATAGAATAGTCAACTGAATCACTGCGCCATTAGTAATTTATACGCTTATTTTCTTTTTGATATTTTCCTAGATTAATCTGATTTGGACTTTGCTATCAAATCTTGTAATGTTATCAAAGTGATATAATATTGTGAAACAATATGCGAAACGCCAATTCATTATGAAGGTTGTTGGTCTGTGGAAAAACCCAAGCCTTCAATTGTTGTCGAATCGCAGTTTTTATTGTCATTGCCTTGGCGAAACTGTGTGAGTTACTTTTTTCAATGATGTCGCCTTGGCAATGGCGAGCTTATCCCTTCAGTTACATAACCTTAGTCTAGCATCATTTCTCACCAGTAGTCAGATGGAGCAGGGATGACAGCAGGCGAACTTTTTGTTGTCCAACTCAAATGGAAATAAATAGTTTCTATAGCTATAATTAGGCATATCAAGTGTTTACAATGTTCCTATCTTCAGTAAGCTGTTCACGGTTTATACATGGATAATCTTCTTATTAAATTTTAGGATATAGATCTCAGAGTTTGCTATTAAATTATAAGAACATTTTTCTTCTTCTAAAGAAAAAATGGCCTAATATGTTGGCAAGCTCGGCAATTTTCTTTAAGGATTGTCCATACAATTCTTATCAAATGTGTTGCAAGCGCCGATGAGCTACGGTTAACGCTTACCACATTGTAAGCAATAAAGAAATGATCTAACCCGCCAATCTTGCGTTCGAATCCAATATTTCTAGACCCCGGACGTGTGTAAGTAGTCGAATTGTTATATTATAAAACTCAGTATTGGGTTGTTGGTATCTCTGATGCACCAGTGATCGGAAACGTAGGCAATCTGGACCACTATTAGTAAGATAATTTTGAATCACAAGTGGTGACCCTTTCTTCCGGCAGGACGCTTTCAATAAAATTATCCTACCGAATAAGATAGCCAGAAATGGGATGTATAAAATGTACTGTATTTTTTATGATGTTGCCTGCTCGAATACTGGAGTGAGGTCTAGGATAATTTAATAAAGAGAATAATCTATACTAATATTATAAAGCTGAAGAGTTTGTTTGTTTGTTTGTTTACTTGAACGCGCTAATCTCAGGAACTACTGGCCCGATTTGAAAAATTCTTTCAGTGTTAGATAGCCCATTTATCGAGGAAGGCTATAGGCTACATATCATTACGCTAAGATCAATAGGAGCGGAGCACCAATGAAGAATTTCAAAATCGGAGAGTATTTTTTCCTTTTGAAAGCTTCCGCTGCGTGCGCTGCGTAAACAGTTAAAGTTTCGCAAAAATCATGTATGACAGAATTGTTCCCCTTTAAAAGTTCTAAAAAAAAGTCCGCGACAGCATATGTCTATCTTTTAAGGTTGGCTCACTATAACCATTTTTATGCTAACGAAATTTGTTCTAAAATAATGCATTATTTGCGAAGGTATTTTTATAAACATGATATTAATCCTTATCCAAATAAATACGTTATTCATCACAAGTATTTAATTTAAAACAAAATTGCCCTTTACATCATTCGATTTCAATGAATATCTTAGGAGATATAGCAGTTTTAAAATAACATCGCAACAAAATAATTACCCATTACAGACATAGTACAAACGATGTTTCTCCTGGTTTATTCTGCGTGATTACTACTGGTTCGATTTGAAAAATTCTTTTAGTGTTGGATAGCCTATTTATCGAGGAAGGCTATAGGCTATATAACATCACGCTACGACCCACGGGGGCGGCGCAGTAACGATAAACGCGGGTGAAACCGCGGGAACATCTAGTGTTATTATATTCTTCAAAAAATTTTAATTTTTACATATTTTCTTAGGTGATTGTATAATAACTAACGTTTTAAATGTGTTTGTTATAACAATAAAAAACTTCTAAAATCTTTCGCATTTATAAAATCAATAGGGTATGCAAATATCGTTGAATGCTGTCGTACTTTCCAGTGTTTATGGCAAAATAAACTTAATAGCATTAAATAATATACAAAGTTTGGTGAATATTATAATTTAACTAGATTTTGCTCTCGGATTCGCTCGCGTCCATGTAAATTTTATCAATAAATTTCTATCCGTCGGGAACAGTACTTTTCCCTGGATGACAGGTACCCTATGTCCTTTTCTTTACCCCTGTCAACGTGTATGCAAAATTTCATAATGATTGGTTGAGTATTTAAGGTGTGAAAGTGTAACAAACATACTCATATGCTCATTTATAATGTTAGTTTGGATTTGGATGGTAATGGTCATAGAATTTGTTTCTAAAACCACACGCCGCACGCGTTTCTTTTAAAGTGAACTATGCGGTATGCCACGATCGTAGGTACTGTCGACGTAGTTTCTTAACAATTTTCCTCCTATTCAACTATCTATGTGTATACCTCTTGAATGCACCTCCACCGCTATTACTCTCAATTTCTCAAATTGTCCTGTCCGTATCTCCATTCATTCTATGATGACAATTCAAATATCTTGTACCTAATTCAATTACGGGTTGACGTTTTTATTGGTAGATCTATATGCTATAATGTGTAAGGATTTCTGATGACACTTGTGACCCCAGGGGCTTGTCAAGTGTACGCCCGTTTATTGTCAATTTAATACAATTCGTTAATAATAAACAATGTGCAACTATGGGTGGAGTATATTCGCTATTTGTCTCTGTATTTAAAATTACCTACAAATTAAATGTTGAGCATAGCGGAATCACATTCAAAACTATAAATTCTCTGAAACTGTAACTACTCGCTAGCTGGGGGAGTATTGCAGCTAACTAAACTTATATTGTACTAGATGTTCCCGCGGTTTCACCCGCGTTTATCGTTACTGCGCCGCCCCCGTGGGTCGTAGCGTGATGTTATATAGCCTATAGCCTTCCTCGATAAATAGGCTATCCGACACTAAAAGAATTTTTCAAATCGAACCAGTAGTAATCACGCAGAATAAACCAGGAGAAACATCGTTTGTACTATGTCTGTAATGGGTAATTATTTTGCTGCGATGTTATTTTAAAACTGCTATATCTCCTAAGATATTCATTGAAATCGAATGATGTAAAGGGCAATTTTGTTTTAAATTAAATACTTGTGATGAATAACGTATTTATTTGGATAAGGATTAATATCATGTTTATAAAAATACCTTGGCAAAAATGCATTATTTTAGAACAAATTTCGTTAGCATAAAAATGGTTATAGTGAATCAACCTTAAAAGATAGACATATGCTGTCGCGGACTTTTTTTTAGAACTTTTAAAGGGGAACAATTCTGTCATACATGATTTTTGCGAAACTTTAACTGTTTACGCAGCGCACGCAGCGGAAGCTCTCAAAAGGAAAAAATACTCTCCGATTTTGAAACATTCTTCATTGGTGCTCCGCTCCTATTGATCTTAGCGTGATGATATATAGCCTATAGCCTTCCTCGATAAATAGGCTATCTAACACTGAAAGAATTTTTCAAATCGGACCAGTAGTTCCTGAGATTAGCGCGTTCAAGTAAACAAACAAACAAACAAACTCTTCAGCTTTATAATATTAGTATAGATTCCCGTGAAAGCAGCCATAGCCTATTGGGAGACCATTGGCGACACGCAGAGATCTCGAGTTCAATCCTAAGCCGCGCATCTCTGACTTTTCGGAGTTATGTGCGTATATTATAAGGTAGTAGATCCTGGCTGGTTTCAGCATGAATGGGCCGGATCGACCGGAGTAGTACTACACTCTCACAGAATACTGGCGTGAAGTAACGGTACCCGTACTGTTGCGTTTCGTATCGGTGAGTGAGAGAGCCGGAGGCCCAGTTACCCCGATCCTTTTTCTATCCTATCCTTTGTCCTTTCCCTCCTTCATTCCTTTTTAAAGGCTGGCAACGCACTTGTAACTTATTTTGGATTGCGGGTGTCCATGGGCGGCGGTAATCGCTTACCATCAGGCGATCCGTGTGCTCGTTTGCCCACATACGCCATAAAAAAAAAATCGATAGTTAATTATCGCTCGCTTTTTAACGGTAAAGGAAAACATCGTGAGTCAGCCTGCATGTCTGAGAGTTCTCAATGCCTAATGTTCTTGAAGATATGTGAAGTCTGCCAATCCGCACTGGGCCATCGTGGTGGACTAGGACCTAACCCTTCCTACACTGAGAAGAGCCCATGCCCAGCAGTGGCACAGTTTAAAACAGGGCTGATATTATAATTATGCATTCCCGTGATTTTCAGCGATTTGAGGTTTTTAGAAAGGCACTCTGGTGTCAGTAAGGGACAGTGCGATCTTTGTCTCTTAAGCTTGAAATGGCTCTTTGTCTCTTGCGCGAGTTATACTCTTATTTTTCATAGAAAGCGATCATAAGGTACGTTACTTGCCAAACATCAGATGAGGTGGCAAATACGCCTACTCCTCTACCTACTTTCAGTGTTTCTAGAGAAATAGAGGAAAACTGTACCTATTATAAAATACCTTTGAATGCGTTGGTGTTCTACAGGCATAGCATCACATTCTCTAGGACACATCTACTGGGATTAAGTCTTTTCTTATCTTAGACATGCAATTAAAATCTAATCCGCAGGTTAGATCATTTCTGTAAAAAATTGTTTGAGAATCAGAATACATGAGAACTCCACTATATTTTAACAAGAACTCATGAAAATATAAATAGGTATAACCTTACTAATATTATAAATTCGAAAGTAACTCTGTCTGTCTATCTGTCTGTCTGTTACCTTTTCACGGCTGAACCACTCAACCGATTTAGATGAAATTTAGTACAGATATAGTTTAAAACCTGGGGAAGGACATATGTAGATAACTATTTATTCATGTAGGTACCACGCAGGCGGAGCCGCGCGCAAAAGCTAGTAGTATTATAATTTAATGTAAATATCACACTCAAATCGTTGAACGGATATGGTCAAACTTAGGCACATAATATTATGTAAGTAGACCGATCTGGATTAACTCATAAGACCTTTTATCTTGGTAGTAAGTTCCCGTGGGATAATAGTATAACTTAAATGTATTTTAACAACGCTTACCTTATGAATTTATCAGTAGATGGCGGCAAGAACATCGTCACCTTTTCACGCGGGTAGAATCGCCGGCAATAGCTAGTAATCTATACAACGTGTAACAGAAAGGTGTGGTCATATTTAAGTTTCACATAATATAGCCCCTGTACAATGGAAAACCACGACAAATAAATCCGTATACATTATTTTCACTAAGATTGCTATAGATTTTCTTTTTTATCGTCTTATCGATTCTAGTCGATACTTAAACAACATTGAGAGCTGACTCGGGTGACCTCGGTGAACCCTGAATTAACCAGGTGCAATTTTGATAGTGATGTAATGCCTTTGTATCGATGTTTAAATAATGAATAAATAAAATGTTTAAAATTGTGGTACAATTTCAAATAATTTATTTTGATCTGGGGACGTTCTCTGGGTTCTCTTCTCTGATGTTACAGACCTAAAATATGACCACACCGTGCTATTAGACGCTGTATATTACAAAAATGGAATTAAATGACACATGCCGACAAATGTATCAATAATATAATCAACACAACAGTAATGTCTATTTGTACGGTGCTGCTTTTACTTTCCTTGTTTGTGGTCTAAGATAAACCTCCATTGAATTTCATTCAACAGTTGAGATGTGTCACTCTCAATATAATATATACATGAGTCACAAGTATCAATGAATTAATTAATATTTTGCCTGCTATACCCAACAGTTATCGCTGCCTAATTTCCTGTTCGTCTCATACAAGCTCACTGATGTTGGCACTTGTGTTACTACAAACCCAGCGGCGACCAAGTTCAAGGGCGAAGACTCTGCCGACCCCAAGCAACACTTGACCTTGAGATTGAAGAATATATTGCAAGATGTCGAGGTACAAACGAAGTGAGTATGAAACATTTCTTAATTTTTTAAACATTTAAATGCTTTCCATTCTTGTTTCTTTCCTCCTCACTATACATTGAGTCCTACAAGTTATAAAGTTTATGCCAACTGATTGAGAAAATGAGTTGATGAGTTTATTTATTACTAGTTTTCACCCGCGGCTTCGCTCGCGTAAATGTAGGTTAGGTTAGGTTTACAACAGTTATTTTTTCTGGATGAAAGGTACCCTAATCTCCTATTCTGTATCCCTGACAACGTGTATACAAATTTCATGTTGTTCGGTTTAGTAGTTAAGGCGTGAAATAACAAACAAACAAACTCACTTTCGCATTTATAATATTAGTTAGGATTGCGTATGCTCCACGGCTTTACCTATGTTAAGTGATGTTAATGATTGCTGCACCGCCCCTTCGGGCTGTACTATGCGTACCATAGCCTATAATGTGCGCCAATTAACGAAGGAAATAAGTATTTTTATAACATATAAGTATTTTTTACATAGGACTATTATATAGTTTGGGAGATTACAGCGGTCATCAGCTTTATAATATTAGCATGAGATGAAAAGATTAATGGAAATAGTCATAAGCATAACTGATTTGATATAATAATGTCTTCAATTGAGTAACGTCTAATTTGTACACAGCTATAATCACACACTCACACGCTCACGCGCTAGCACACTCGCACACTCACACACATACTCATACGAGATTATTACGCTACTAAAAAGTCGGTAAACATATTGCCATCCTATTGAAAACTGAAACGCACAAAAGTAATCTAAACTTGTCAAACATAATTTCGCTCTTGCAAGTCGCATTATGACGAAAATAATTAAGCCATAAACTAGTATGCCTTGCTTGTGCTTTTCAGAGCACATCTCCAAGAGAAATTCCTGTCCGATCTTCGGAAAGCCCGCGAGATATACAGCGGTCAAGAACTTGCCAATGTACTGCACGCAATGCGACGAAGGCTAGACGATCCCGCCGTACTTTCTGGAGACACAATCCTCAGCATGCTGATATCATTCCGCGAGATCCAGGACTACGACGCAATTGTGCAGATGGTTGATGACCTGAAGACTATTATGAATAGAAAGAATTATATGAACATGCCAGTTATACGGTTTATGTACGCATTTGCTATGAATAGGTGAGTACTTGCTGACATCTTATTATCATTATGCTGATTAAGTGACATAGTCTTAACACCTAGCATAAGAGAGATAAAATGGTAGCTAAACTCTATAACAACATGACGTCATTTTCTGTATGCATTTAGTAATGACTCCTTGAAATGTTCCAATCAAAATAAATAAAATTAATAAGTAAAAGTATAAAGTTACAAAAGATGAATGTTTTAAAATGTTTGTTGAAATGAAATTACTTCAAACTTTGAACAATAATATATTTAATTTAATATAACCACTAGTATCATAGGTGTAGGTCGTCATTGTCATCAAGTAGCACTTTCGAACATTTAACTTTAGTGGTATCCACTAAAGTTACATCTAGATTAGTTGCGAGACACAGGTTTGAGTCTTTGAAGATAGCTGTAAGAAACTCTAAGTAGAATTCCTTCATGAAGATCATGGAGAGCATATTATTCACCAACCAAAAATAATTTCTAAATTATCAATGTTTATTTTCTAGGCGGAACAAGGAAGGTGACAGGGAAAACGCTTTGAAAGTGTGTGTTAAAGCTTTAGACAAAAAAGAGAACAAATTTCCCGACATGTTGTGTTTGTGCGGTCGCATATATAAAGATAAATTCGTTGAATCACAGCACTTGGACAAGGACAGTTTGAATAATGCTATCCATTGGTAGGTATTATTAGTATTTACGTTATTTTGTAATAAATATATCAATTATTGAGATACTTTTCAAGTGCTTCGACATTTAAATTGTTATTATTATGAGCTCATCGATTGATCCATCGCAAAAATAAGGCATACGCTTTCTCGGCCTTTAATGATCTGGAACCAATCATTGATGATTGAGATGTCCAACTAAATCTCTTTCTATGCTATATGAGATATCATTTTAAACAATTAGAAACCATACTAAGAATATACTTATACAGATGATTTAGATTGGCAACATTTGATCCGACATATGAGTGTTGCCTGCTTAATGATATGGATCTCTTTGGTCTATTTTTACTATTTGATGACGTATTCGTAATATTATATTATTTTACTTTTATTAGATAATTCCTCTATTTAACGCTAAGTTTGTATTTTCAGGTATAGACAAGGTTTCGAAGTACAGCCAAATGAATACGCGGGAATTAATTTGGCAACACTCTTAGTTATAGCTGGTAATGATTTTAAGAACTCACAAGAATTACAACACATAGGTAAGTGGTCGTATAATGTCTTATATGCGTTTGCATATCGAAGGAGAGATAGGGCAGCCTGGAATTTCGGTCATGACTACCTAACTGGGTTGGTTCTTCAGCCCTGCAGGATATCGCAACCAGGCAGCATAGTGTTGAGTTCCTGCATGAGTATGTAATCCATTTGCCATGACGAGAAGATGTGTAGTCAGTCAGCTGACCACTGTGAACTTTACTTCCTAGTCCTCGTATCACAACTACACAGTACAATAGGGTAGTTGACTCAAAATTTATGATTATTTAAGTCAAATAGTTGTATTACCCATTCGCTAAAGTACAAATATTTTTTGAAATTTACTCAAAATATTATAAGATACAAGCATTTAAAATCTGGTAGTAGGGGTTATTATCAAATGACAGCAAAGAGATGCACGATACATACTGTGACGTAATATACGTAACCTTCATTTAATTGCATCTGTCTGAGGGAGATAGCGAGATATCGCCACTACACTTCCACTTCTTATATGCAAAGGAGAATGCCCATTGAAGTATGGAGCATGGTTTCACATTTCCCATTCATGAAACGTATCTTGATTTGTTGGGTTTTAAATGTATATTCTATCACAAAGAAATATATATCCCTAGTTCGGTGGGTTATTGCACAAAAGACTTATGAAGCAAGTTAAATTAGGTTATTTTTTCACATGCATACAGAACATGTTTTTCGTTTTAACGTGTATTTTCACTTATAGTTTGCCTTTTATTATATGTTACTGTGAATATCCGAGGTGTAATGTATCTAAGATAAACTAAGAGTCACGCGTGTAAAATTTGAAAATAATTTGATTGTTGGGAAAACGAAACCATGAATGGGCATACTCCTTTAAAATATTAATTACGTTCTTATCTTGCAACCAATTTTGATACAGATATTACAAAAATAAATATTTTGATTGCTATTTGTTCTTTTAAAATAATGTACAATATAAACTTAGGCAACTGCCTTATTTTATTTTGCGATCATTAGTACAACGGGCATAAACTACACTTATACATAAAACAATTATTATCTTTACATAACATTTAATGTCATACAATGGTAACTAATTCGTAACATTGTGTATTGATAGGTGATGATGTTGCCATCTGCTTATTCACATTCCATTTGGCAGCTGATCGCTTTAATTTCGACGAACTCTTGTCCCCTTGCCTGCTGTAACTAATTGGGTCAAGATCAAAATAAATCGAAATTACTATTGTTTAATTAGATCGATCAGACTCTTGACAAATATTTCAGATGATGTTGTATAATGTGTCTTTAGTCGACATCATTTATCTACTATTTTAATTCTTCGCTGGCTTGCCGCCAGAGTAAGAGATGACTAATAAGAATATTAATTTTATGTGACTACAAATCATGTTGCTTTAATTTAATAAATTAGATATATTATAGCATAATTTTTATCGGTATTTATGTGTTGATCTTTGTACAGAATATAATTAATTATGGAGGCATATTTTTTAACCAATCATACTGGCTAATGCTGATAGTATAGGCACTCCACAAAGAGCCCGAAAGCTTGTCGTACTGGTATACGACATGCGCTTGTTTGTGCAATGTATTGGTTATAGGTTTATAAATAATATTTCACAACATGTCTGTATCTGGTCTGCTTATTAAAAAGACGCTGGGTGCAAATTCAATATTAAAGGGTCGAGCACCGCGAACTATTTTTCTAGTGTTAACCGCTTTGCCACCTTAGTAATTAAAACAATTACAAAGTATTTGTATCATATGCAGTTAATTTAGAAAAAGGCTCGTTCTGTGGTCTTTTTATAAATTGTTTGTGTCGTTAGGGAACGGTCTAAATGTTGTGACCCACATTCAGTTCACGACCTTAACCAATACTTAAGGGGATTATAGTATAGCGATGACAACTTAAATTATTGTGATATTCGTACACTTACTGTAATTGTATATTTATAGAACAGCTCAGTTATATTAAAAAGAATACAAGTTAATATTATCTTTCTATAATATTTTTAAATTTCATAATACTTAACTCACAATGCTTTTTTTGTTTCAGGTATGGTATTAAACCACTTAATAGGTAAAAAAGGCAGTCTATCCTCCCTGAAGGACTACTGGGATGTGGCCACGTTCTTCGAGATATCGGTACTGGCACAAGACTACGTGAAGGCTATACAGGCAGCAGAGTGTATGTTCAAGTTAAAACCGCCTAACTGGTACCTCAAGTCCACTATAGGAAATATTGAACTTATTGATAGGTAAGATGTTTTGTGGTATACACTCCTATTAGATATTATAAATTTACATGTGTTTGATTATACATTGCGTCCAATGACAAAAATACTGATAAGTAACTGAATGTAGAGTGATGTTGGTTATTTTCACTTTAAATTAATTATATAATGGTGCCAATTCTGTTGTCACAAAATTCTCTAAGCTTAACTAAAAATCACTAAAATTTAGTTTAGTCCTCTCAAATGACATTTCGTATCCTGAAATCTTTAAAAGTGACAGGACTAAAAAAAATTTAGTGATTTTTGTTAAGCTTAGAGAATTTTGTGACAACAGAATTGGCACCAATATCAGCCCTGTATTAAACTGTCCCACTGCTAGGCCTCTTCTCAGTGTGAGAAGGTAACAGTCTACCACGCTAGCCCAGTGCGAATTGGCAGACTTCACATATCTCCGAGAACATTATGGAGAAATCGCAGACATGCAGGTTTCCTCACTTTGCCGTTAAAGCGAACGATAATTAACTATTTAATACGCACATACCATAGAAAAAACTGATACACGCGCCTTGGGATCGAACTTAAGACGTCTGCGTGTAGTCCAAAGGTCGCCCAATAGGCTATCGCTGCTTGCTTATAAAAGAAAATATATTAATATCTTAAAGCTTCACGAGGTTTAAATTTGCTTTTCCTCAATACTCTCTTAAGAACACAAGACTGATGATTTCTGATGTTGATACGAGTCTTCTCTATTGCAGATTTAGGAAAAGTGAAGAAAGTTCACCAGAACAACAAGTGTTCTCTTTCTGGATGGAATATTTTGTGGAAGCCACCAAGAGCAGCTGTGAAAATATTATTAGGTTTCCGGTAAGTAAAATGTTAAGAAATCATCACATCTCTTAAAGGAGTTTATACTTCTGTGTCAGTAACTATTCCATATTCTTGAAATTTAAGTATGTGGTGCTTAAAACACACTGGTTTATTAAATATGTTACAAACACGTACTCCAATGCCGGCTATTTATATAAATCTAATAATAATTATGATTAGATGGTGCGATTTTATTATTTTATACTTTACGCAACCACTTCAACGAATTAGATATTAGAATTATGAAATAGACGGTTTCAGAACAATCACCTATGGATCAGAGAATTGTTTACTTTGTGTTATATTTCAATATTCGTCTTGCTTCACAAGTTTTAGATGCTAGTTTATTTGACAAAACGAATACACTATATCAAAAATAAAAATGTCTAAAATACACACTCGCAGCTTATTCTACAGTTAAACTTACACATCGTGCTAGTGCCGCCACCTAACAATTGTTATCGCAGCATCGAAAAGCAAAGCGTAGAACTCATTTACTCCCATTTAAAAATCTTATTATTTTTTCAGGTGTTAATATTAGAAACAACAAAGGTATACATGCCATCATACGTAAATGTGAACATGGGTGCCGAGGAGAAATCAGTGGAGATCCTCAATCTGTGTCTCGACTCTATACGCGGAGAGTGCCGGCAAGTTCATCGCTGGCTATTCACGTCTGACATGATAAGAAGCTATAGGTAATATTTATGTAATTTACTCATACAATATTAATTAAATTACTTTTATCCCAAGTGGTTCTATTTACAACTTTTTATAAATAGTCACGGTAAAGTCACTCAGTCTGTCAATATGATCGCAAAACATAAATACCAATGATGGTTCGATTCCCGGGTGGTAAGGATTGAGCTATTGAAGAAGGCGAAAAAATGTCGTGTAAACATGGGTCGATTAAACTTTGCCACTATCAGTTGCCCTTGAAAATTAGACTTTACTACGCCTGCACGTATTCTTGTGGGAGCACTGATATAGCGATTGCCTGGAAAACCTCATTTCGAGTGATATATGATAAAATTGAAAGATTGTGAAGAAAATTAATATAAAGTTACAGCTGTCCTTTTAATATAATAACTACTCGTAAAACTAACTTCTACGCTTTAGACAACGTATTAATTATTCTATATGAATTTGCAGTCTATACAAACGGGACGAGCGCTGTCTATTCCTGTACGTAAGTGAGAACTCGGACGACTTCCAAATCTTCCTGCCGTCGCACTCCTGTCGGGAGCGACTACACGACTTGCTCGGAGAACTTACGGCAGACCATGAGAAAGTCACCGATCTCGACACTAGTGGGATGCAGGACCAGCTCAAGGTATGTAAAGAAAAAGAAGGAATGAAAGATAAGCTGTGACAATTGTTACACAACAGAATAAATGGATTATATAAAAAAAAAAACAGCGATAGCCTAGTAAGAGACCGTTGGACTGTCACGCAGAGTTTTGAGTAAATTTTTTTAGTTTCGATTTCGACATCGATTCCAAGGCGCGTATCTCTGATATTTCGAAATTATGTGCGTATAAAATAGTGTTTAGTGTTGATCGGTTTAATGATGAAGGAAAATATCTTAAGGAAACCTGGTTGTCTGGGCGTTTTCTATAATGTTCTCAAAGATGTGTGAAGTCTGCCAACCCCCACCGGGCGATCGTGGTGGACTATGGCCTAATCCTTGTCACAATGAGAAGAGGCCCGTGCCCAGCAGTGAGACAGTTTAATACAGGGCTGTTATGATGATGTATGACTAACACTTTTTAGTATTGTCTTTCTGTTTACTCTTTATTTTGCATTGGAATATTAGTTGATCGCGCTAAAGTTTGCTTCATTCGTATTCAGAAAGAACTGACCTAAAGTCGGAGCGCGAGCCGCCGTTCTTATATTCGCGTATTTGTAATGTCACCAGATTTAACGTCAGGTGTATCTTGACCTCACACCACTGGGGTAAGGTTCATTTCAGGTCGCTTAGCACTACTTGTTGTTTGAATTATTGTTACATGTCAAAACAGCTTCGGTTCTAGAATTATCAGGTCTTATGACGCGCATTCTAAAAAGCACTGAGTTTTCTAAAATTGCTTCGACATATGCTAAGTATGCGTATCAATATTTGACTGCACGGATGCGTAATGGTTTATGTGGGCACGTCGCCACTGCGTCTGCGCCGACTTTGATACCCACATGGGACAAAAATTTGTGTGATCCACAAATAGTTGTTTCTAGTCTGGGTGTTCGTTATTTTAAAGTCCCCCGCAACACAGGGGTGTTTCCTAGAGCGGTTCCTCTTTTAAAAAACCCAAGTAATATTGATGCATAGAACGCAGCGTAATGTAACGCGTAACACGTACATTTGCAAAGAAGTTTGCAAATTTTCACTAAAGGAGTTTGGTTATTGAATCTGTTTTAATGTTTATAAGTGTTACTTTGTGAGAAAATGATTTTTGACAATTGACTTTTGATGTTAGTTCGAGTACGAGTTGGACGACAGCAACAAGCGCGTGGTGCTGGGCAAGGGCACGTACGGCGTGGTGTACGCAGCGCGCGACCTCAACACACAAGTGCGCATCGCCGTCAAGGAGATCCCCGAGCGCAACCTCGGCGACGTGCAGCCGCTGCACGAGGAGATACTGCTGCACTCGCAGCTCAGGCACCGCAACATCGTGCAGGTGAGACACGCACACTTACCACTCTGTCAAGGAGATCTCCGAGCGCAACCTCGGTGACCACCGTGAAGGAAACCACCGTGAGGGGTTTCCTCACGGTGGTTTCATTGCATTGTCTGTAAGTTCTCCATAATATTCTCGAAGACACGTGAAGTCTGCAAATCCGCACTGGGCCAGGGTGATGGACTATGACCTAATCCTTCTCATACTGCGAAGATGTCTGTGCCCAGCAGTGAGACAAGATAATACAGGGCTGATATTATTATACTGTAGCTGTAGGCAGAACATAACACAAGGGTTTTCTGGCTGCAATTTGTCGATAAAGATATTTTGCCAGAGCTCCTTAAAAAGTGGTATAGTCAGCTCAGGGATCAATGTAATTTACTCACAGGCATCGTCAATTACCGTTCATAAGCTGATTATTCGCTCCACCATTATAAGCGATGCTGCAGACCTATAGACACTTATACTGTCCCTTCCTGTGGCACTGGACCCGTAGGCATAGCGGCGGGGCCGGTGCAGCAGGAAGGTACATGAATTAATTTTTTAATAACTGTATATACTAACATAGTTTTCAAGTAATTGTTACTTACAAAATATGGAGTTAATATGCAAAATAAATGTTTATTATTATTATATTATATAACACCAGTGGTTTTTCTAACGCTATGTATGGTACTTTAATGTACAAAAAGTGACTACGATGCTTACATAAGAATATAAGATGACTAGTCCCTCACTTATAAACCCAGAGTTGAAACACAATAACCATGTTATGGTGATGTATCTGAGTGTTTGCTGCAAACAAATACTTAAGGCAGTATTATTATTCTTCACGTTTCAGTACTTGGGTTCAATATCAGAAGACAACTATTTCAAAATCTTTATGGAGCAAGTGCCGGGAGGTTCGCTCTCCGCGTTGCTGCGTTCCAAGTGGGGACCGTTGAAGGAAAACGAAGCTACTATAGCATATTATACTAAGCAGATCTTGGAAGGTGAGTTCTCAATTATAGATTGTATATACCTGTATACAACGTATATCGTACTACTCTATATTATCATCAAACTCAATTACACCCCACTCGAACCATTATAACTAAAGGTACCTACAAGATGTTTTGATAACTGAACTGAATAATATCTATACGTATAATATGAATAACGTTATACGTAAAATATTGCGAAAAATACCTTTTAGTAAAACCAGCACTATTTTAAGTACTAAAAGGTATTGTTGTGCTGTTTAGATTAAGGATTATGATTTATGCTATGTATTTGTTATTGCTATACTGCTGTTGCAATGTGTCTATGTACATACTTTCATAATTTAGTTACTCTCACGATTTTCACATAATGATAATTTAGGCAATTAATAGTCGTACTTAAACCGGTGTCATATTCTCTAGGATTGAAGTACTTGCACGACCAGAAAATAGTTCACCGCGACATAAAAGGCGACAACGTGCTAGTGAACACGTACAGTGGAGTGGTGAAGATCTCGGACTTCGGCACGTCCAAGCGTCTCGCGGGCCTGTGCCCCTCCACCGAGACGTTCGCCGGCACGCTGCAGTACATGGCGCCCGAGGTCATCGACAAGGGCCAGCGGGGATACGGGGCTCCGGTATGTTCCCTTATTTTTTAAGACAAGTAGGCCATAAGAACAATTCCTAGCGCGGGAGGTACTAGAAATTACTCTTGTGTCCCGACTTCACAAAAATTTGACGTATACAAAGTATTACCTACAAATTTCCACTTGCTATGATATTTTACCTTTTTGCCTTATTCACTTGGCACATCCTTGCATTCTTACATCGCCTTCTGTCATATTGATTTTTGGAATATTATTTGTATTGCAGAGGACTTAACGAGTATACAATCAGTGGTCATAACGGTAAATTAAAAATTTAAAAACACCGACATAAAATAATAAAAATAGTACTCGGTCATTTTGCGGTGGCGGCCATCTTGGATTTGAAATTTATCATAGTGTATAGTATTCTACTAGTCAAGTCCTTTCATTTGATACCCATATTAAGGGGGTTGTGAAAAAGTATGTAATCCGCTATTTTGTGGCGGTGGCCATTTTGGACCGATTTTCATCAAACATAGCTAAGAACACTCCCGACTAATTCACATTTCAAACAAAAAAACTAAAACAAAATCAGTTCAACACACACACACACACACACACACGTCAAACTTATAACACCCCGTCGTTTTTGCGTCGGGGGTTAAAAATGGCATCCTATATAGGGAATAAGTATCTCTAGATTACAAATAGCATTGTGTGATGTGGGAATCGAGATTGTAACACAGGACGACCTATTAGTGGCACTTAGACAATAGTGCTATTCTCGCAGGCGAATGGAAATATTTTTAACTAGATTTTGTTTGCGGCTTTACTCGCGTAAAAGTAGGTTAGATTAGTAACAGTACTATTTTTCTGGATGGAAGGTACCCTATGTATGCGACATTTCATCATAATTAGTTTGGTGGTTAATTAAGGCGTTAAAGCGTAATAAACAAAGTCGCACTCGCATTTATAATTAGTTAGGATTATGCTTTACTGAGTTCCAAGAGAGGACTTATGTGATAAAAGCTTCACTATTCGGTCTGTTGACAGTGTAAAGAATTCGAAACTTTCAGGTACAAACTGACTTGATATTTTAAATTAAACCTTTTGAATTACAGGCGGACATTTGGTCTCTCGGATGCACTGTGGTAGAGATGGCTACAGGCAACCCACCTTTCATTGAATTGGGCTCTCCGCAAGCAGCAGTTTTTAAGGTAACCAAAATAAAATATTGACGTCAGGTGCATTCTATGCGTCTAATCACCCATCAAGATTTGGAGAAAGAATGCCATTCATAAATGATATCACTTTATAAACAAAACAAAATAAACCTGCTGGTCGAATACATTTGCGCCGTTCACACAAGCACACCGCGAATTAGGGGCGGGGCATGTAATAAGATTACAATAGTAAAGTAGGTACTTACAGTCTATGACGGCCATATTCATAAAATTTACAAGAGGCTTCAAACTATCGGCCGATCGAAAGTCTGCAGTTTGCGGGGGCTCTTACAGAAAATTTATGAATAAAGTGTTTTGACAATGCATTTATTAGATATACTAAGTATTTTAACTACCCATTGTTAAGCCTTTATTAAGATATTTGTTAGGAAAGAGATAGAATGTCTCTGATTTAAATTTTTTCTAAATATTAAGGTAATTATTTTCGTAGGTTGGATATTACAAAATGCACCCGGAAATCCCGCAAGAGCTATCGAACAAGGCCAAGAGTTTCATCCTGCGGTGTTTCGAGGCCAAACCGGAAGAGCGAGCCACCGCAGCTGAACTATTAGAGGACCCCTTCCTTTGCGAGTAAGAAACAATTCTCAATGTTAACTATAGCTTTAGCTTCCTCATTAAAATTAACAATGGAATAAGTGTATTTTGTATATAATATACAAGACACCTCCTTGTAATTTTTAAAAATCTACTGCAAAAACTATTCACTGCCACCCTAGAAGCTTTTAAAAGCTTGTTAGATAGGTGGGCAGGTAAAGGCATAGTCGTCGCCGAAAAGAGGCTAACCAACATTCGATTTGCTGACGACATTGTGCTGTTTTTATCATCGGCGCCTGAACGTCGTATCATGCTTGACAACCTGCACGAGGCAAGCCTCGTGATTAGACTCCGAATGAACATGTCAAAGATTAAAATCATGACTAATAGCACCAAATTACAACTATACGTAGAAAGTGAGGAGATTGCATATGTCGAAGAATATTTAGCATTTACCTAAGTATATGATTTTAAATACATACTCAAATTTTATAACAGCTTGAAGAAACTTGATACAGAATTTAAAAAAAAGTTAAAATTAAGTTGAGTCGTTCTCAAAATCTAAATTTCAATTCAGTAACTGGGTAATAGAGATTTGTTGAATACAATTGATTAAAATAAAAATAACTTGAAGTGAGCTTTCTAATTTAAAGAAAACTAGAAATTTATCTTCTAATTTTCTTTATGCAAATATTAATAACTGCTGCGTAGAACCATTATCCTAACTAATATTATAAATATGAATGAGAGTTTGTTTGTTTGTTTGTTATGCTTTTAAGCCTTAACTATTCGACCGATCATACAGAAAAGGGGTATATATAGGGTCCCGCGACACACAAATTATTCCTAGTGCTGAAGTAGTCTTTTGTAGAGATACAAAGCTCTTTACGAATTATGTATATATTTATACAGGGAAGCTGCCCTACTTTTCATCCAGAAAATAATACTGTTTCTAATCTAGCCTACATTTACGCCAGCGGAGCCGCGGGCAAAATCTAGTCACATATATTTTTATTGCGATACTAATAAAAACTAAACATGTAACATTTTAGAAAAAAGAAACCCACCAGCAGATTGGGTAGCAACATGGATTATAGCCGCAGTATCTCCGTGCCGGCGGACAAGGCGAGACCGATCACGGCTCAGAAAAAAATCTCCGAACCAAGTATAGCCAGCAATTTACCCAGTTCTCCAGAAATCGAGTAAGTGGAATTATAGTCCTTATGTCTTCGCATATTAGTCTTGCCTTAGTTTGCAACGCATGGTAAAATATTACCTAGATTTTTTATACTAAAGTTCATATGTAATCCTTATTTATGCATGGCCGTAGGGATACTTTATGTTAAGCGTAACATGAGCGCGCCGAGTGTAAACAAATATATGCAAGGTTAGGCGGAAAAGGGGTTCAAAGCCAATGATTATATTTAAGTGGCCGTGATTATAAATATTGCACTACAACTTAAAAAGGTTAACAATTTTATCTAGATACACATGAATTAAGCCGATTGGGTTATTCAATTTCATATCACCTTTTTTTAAAATGAAATCTTTATTATAATATTGTATAATCTGTTACTATTATTACTAGTAATTTGAGTTGCAAGTGAGGAGTATTTTTATTAACTCGAAAACGCTTCTGTTTTGACCCAAGACTTCATGACTGCAAATCCAACGCCTTATTCATTTGAAGGCTTTTTTCTTATCCTTATGGCTTATAACCCCGTTTCCTAACTTTGTATTTTTACGAGTGATTCAACGTTATATGATCGGCTAGCTAATTTACCGCTTCATGTGAAAATTCCTTTACTTTAAGATTTTATGATTTATTTTTCTTACATGTGTGCGTTGTGTGATGTTCTCATGTCATCATACATATGCCGGTGAGAGGGAGCTTAAGTATTGGGCAGGATATTCCGATTTAACTGTGATGTTAAATGTGGTATTGAGTTTTACATTAAATGAATTGGCGTACATAAATTCATTCGCCCTCAACGATTTATACCGATATGTCGTAGTTGAATTGCAAAATGCGTCGAATTTTAAAACGCCTACTTCCTTACAAGCAGGCCGTATTGCAGTATATACAACAATTCAATCAGAAAATATGTTATTGTTACTATCGAAATACATATATTGTAGTCCATGTTGAGGTGAAAATGTACAGCTTTAATAAATAACGGGTTTTAATAATCGCAACCGTATTCATTTTAAACTGAAACCTTTTTAACAGTTTAGCTCATGATCAGCTGTCAGAGTGTACAATACCCTAAAATAATAATTACTAGTAAAAACGAACATTCCAAAACACAGCTATTATATGCTTGTTTGTAACTTAATGTACCTATTGAGTCGCAGCGGCACACCAGTGGCCAGAAATAGAATTTTTATTATGTGTGGTATTCTAAGACTTGATAGATTTAACGATTAACGTCGCTTCTGATGGTGTGGTACCTATGGTGACCACAATTTTTTTGCTATTCGCTAGTTATATGTTTAAATATAATATACCGTATGTCTGTATCCGTATTAGGTATTTGGCGCTTTACCATTAGGCGAATTTTACAATCTGGCTGCGACATAACGAATTGCGAATTTAGTTAGCCATGTCATGGATTTTTGTACATCAAGAATGTGTAATGAATTATTATGTATTGACCGAGCTAGATGCCTGTTATATATTTAAAGTAGTTTATAGTAAATGCTTAATACATAGATCACTAACCATAAAACGAAGATAAGTATTAGGTTAATAATGCGAACAAAGACTATGTAAGTAATTTTATTTTATTTAGAATACATTTTTCTCTTGAGATTAATATAATAGACAGAGTTTGTCACTTAGTACGAAAATCAAAAATCTTTGACATGTCTCTAAATGCAATTTTTTTTTAAACATCTCTTATAAGTGTAATTGTGTCATACCATACACATAGCGCGTTCAAATATTTTTAACGTTACGCAATTCGAAGCGATGACAACGTATAATATGCAGCTAATGATCGCTCATGAGTGGTTCCGTGCCGTTCTGGGTGCCTAGTGCGAGTTGTTTTTACATTAACGTGATCGAAATGTTTACCGCGTTCGGCTCTCTGATTGGTTAAGTGCTTGGAGCGGGCCAGTCGGAGCGCTGAACGTCATAAACGTGTCGATCGCGTTAACGCAAAACAAACTCACACTAGGCACTAAATACTCAAATACAAAATAATGGAACGTGCACCCTAGCACGCGACATGGTTGTTTCAATTTGCGCTTCGCTAGTCAGGCCGCTGACTGTGAGTCGGTTAACGTCAAAGACTGAATAAAATTCAGTTCGTAAGATCTATAGAACAAACGCGTAAGTTTTGGCTTACCTATAAAGATAACTTAAGTTTGACTCAAACTATTTATATAACAATGATTCAATACGATTAGACTCAAATCTAAAATATCAGATTTTATAAAAGTGTGTAGACGCTTATTGGACTCGATTATGAAATTATATAGCTATATTAAAATAGGAAATCAAAGTACAATTTAATAAATAAAAGCCAGTTCGTGTCCGTGGCAACTTTTGCCAATTGTTAACAACATGTTTCTAAACAAAAGGTTAATATTAAAGTTATATCTCTTGTGATCATGAATAAAACATATACGCTAAGATAACTCTTGATACAATGTCGAATAGATGATAAACCGAGATAAAACCCATCAAATTGAGTTTTTCTAGGTTTAAAATAATCAGTTTAATAACATTTAAAATTTGCTAAGATTAGCACATGTTGATGACGTAACACGCTCACAGTCGGCTGCAATCTATGCGTGAACTTTCACAATCGCACTTGTATGGGAACATAATCAACATAAACAATAACAGACACAACGCCAGATTATATTAGTGATAACACAATTGTTTTAACACATGTCGATTGCTTTGCACCTAAGTGTGTTTGTTTTCCCTACATCAAGGGTGAAAACGATCCGGTCTAACCCGACAATCACTAGGACTGCCTCGTCGATGCTCTCACCGATACTGATATACCCACCGGATTTGTCCAATAGCAGGTAAACAACAATATTTTATAAATTGTTCGATGTTCAAAATTCATAGAATACTTTATTTTTGGACGAATATTTTCGAAATTTGAATTGTATTTGAAATTTGTAACTGGCAACATTGCTTTTATCTGGGTTACTAGAAAAGAAAAATATATGGGCATCATAATTATAGATGTGTGTATTAATATTCGGTTGTATGTTAGTATTACCAACACAAATAATATAATTATTTGTATTGTTATCATGTGCACGGATACGTTTAGATATTGCATATAAATGCATGAATTAGAAATTTGATTGTTAGTATAATAATCATTACATTTTTTGTGAAACATGGGAGTAAAATATTGCATTCTATGAAAGTCCATCGTGTTGCACATTGTTTCTTACTATGGCCTAACGCTGTTTTTATCTCAGTCACGAGACAGTTAAAACAGCAGTCGTATAAAGCCTTACTATGCGAGTAGTTGAACTAACTCATCGAAACTATTATACCAGTCACATCCAATATAGTCAAACACATAACAAAACAACAGTCTTATTTTATAAATCAAGCATTTATTTACAAGAAATGAAATACAGATATCATAATTAACAGCTTATTTCTAACACCTTTTGCATACTTCATACTATTTTGCACACCTCGGAATAGGCCTTGAATAATACTTTATTTTAAAGTGCTTGCATATACAGCATGTAACATAAACGTGTAGTCATATTTAAGCGTAAATGTAATATAGCCCATGTACAATGGAAAACCGCAATAAATAAATCCTTATATATTTCTTTAACTATATAGCAGTTCTTTTTTATCGACGTGGCAACATCAGCACATTCTAGTCGATACTTAAACAACTCTGCTGACTCGGTGAGCTTCGTGAAATCTTCCGAAATTGACCAGGCACGATTTTGATAGTGATGTATTGCGTTTGTTTCGATATTTAAATAATAAATCAATAAAATATTCGAAACTATCATGCAATCTAAAATAATTTATTTTGATCCGGGTATAGGACACATGAGTTATTTTTCAGACACAGATTACGGTTCTAATATGACCACACCTTTCTGTTGCACACTGTATAGGTATAACTAAGCCTGTTTTCCTAAGAGGTAGGTAGACTAAGGATTAATCATGGCAAGTAAAAATCCATTGAAATTAGAGACAAGTTAAGAAGCTTGTCTCTTATTTCATTAAGCCTCGTCACATTTTTCATATGTAGGTACTCCTCGATTAAGGATATTTAAAACGAGATCTCTATCCAAAACGACTTTGATCTAGTTAGAAACGTCATGTAGAATAAATAGTGATCAGTAGATTTTTTACTTTTTAAAGGAGTCTTTACAACATAAATTAGTTTGGACTTTAGTACTACGCACAAATACACCGCAAATAAATGCTTACCTTTCCCAAAACTCATTTTAATAAATGTACTGAAAAATACTGATTGCTATTTTTGTATAAAAGAACAACTAATGCAATACAATCAAACAATAATATATTTGACAAGTGACATAGGAGCTTAACTGTGATTACAGTTTAGCTAAAGCTAGTCCACAGTCTAGTGAGTTGCAAGATAATGGTCCTATATCACTTTTCAAAGATGATGATGCATGATTGTATTGCATAAGTTGTATTATTTTTATACAAAAATAGATGAATGGAAAACTACTTTTAAATAGACATGTTTTGTACTGCTGTCTGTAAGCACAGACAACAAAAAGAAGGATTTATTAGCCCATTTCCTTCCACTGCAAATCGAAGGCAGTCTAATTAAATTTATGTTGATTGTTTTTGACCGCGATGCTTTCTCTGTCTGGATATGTCGCGTTTCTCTTTGCCTTTTGGACTTTCGGCATATTACTACTAAACGGTTATTCTCTTATATTCAATCTATACGCATAAAAGTGGTTTTTGTTGTCAAATAAATGGATAAATGCCTTCTCGTTTTCAATATATACCCATTAATTCAAAGTCATCTATCGAAAATCATCTACGATTTCATGTGCACGCTCAATCGTTAACGCTTCTTCAAACTAATGTTGGAGTATCATACTTACTAACTATATATCATAATAGTAGTGTTATTATTGTCTGCTTAAGATGTACTTCAATACTGCAAATTATCTCGTATTTGCATGTTGTCTCTTTCTTTCTGCCTTGCGAGAGTAGAGATGTGACTATATCATCGTCATTATCTCGATTAATTATATTTATTATGGTTATTAATGTTCTATTGTTTTCAAGATATGTATTGTTTAAATAAATGCCCTTTTAAAAAGCTATTTAAGTGGCCTCAGATTTGCGAAACAGAATTCATTTCATTGACAATTTTATTTTCTATATCATAACAAAAAAAAAACTAAAGTGAAATAAGTACTACTTTTATAAATAATAACCAGTCAATAAAAGTAGTTTTCTATCAATCGATTTTTGTTTAAAGAAACACAATAATTAAATACCTGTTGCTTTTCGAAGTACTTAATAATGTTGACGCTACTTCAAAATATGCCTAGTACAGTAAGAAGAACTCCTCTATTTCCAAAAAACTGTTAACTATAAGATACAAAAAATAGTCATTTTTCAACACAACACAATGTGGTTGTGGGGAAAAAGAAATAGTTTTTAATCGACTTCTTCTTCCCCACAACCGTAACAACCACGATTTGAATGCAATAACGTTAGTTCTTAATCACTTTTTACTCTCAACTCTCGCTGGATACTACTTTACGAAGACAGAGACAACATGACTTATTAGCATTTAACTGAATATTACCAGGTATTAATATGAAACCTGTTTAGTACGATATCTATAGTAATATGGTTATATTTTAGTACTATGCCGAATACTCCATCTACGGATGAGATGGACAGCAATGATACGCTGCTTAATAGGCGAAGTTCGTCTGGTGGACTCTTGTCACCTGAGGTAAGTAACCAAACATTATTATTGGTAGATAGTATAGTGGTCACATCGCCACTGCCGGAGTGTCGTAGATTCAATCCCCTCTTGTAACAAGAAATTATGTGATCTATTAATCGTTCTTTCGAGCCTATGTGATCATTGTGTCTGATTTTTGTATGTTTAAAAACACCCTGCAGCACTAACTCCCGATTTCTGAATTGAGAAAAGTATCTAATCTCAACTAATTATACGTAAATATTTTTTACATTTATTTAATTTCATTTATTTATTCAATAACAAATTTACATATTTAATTTATATGTATATTATATACGCAGAATCGAATTTCATCACACCGCTATCAACTGATCCTTTACTCAAGTATATGATGTTCAAATAACTACTCAAATTTTATTACAGTTAAGGTAATCTTGGTATAGAAACAAACAAAATTTAATAGAGTTTGAGACGTTCTCAATACGTAATTCTCAATTCAGAAATCGGTGGTAAGACTAATCTTTCTGAATAATTGTCATTTACACAAAAAAAGAAAACAATAATATTAATATGGTTATTGTATTTATTATGATGTTGCGTTCTTGTAATAATTTCAAATCGATTGCCGCGAAAAAAATAGCTACCTTTATAAGGAGATCCTGCTTCTTTAACATCATCAGTACTTAGCTTAGCAGAAGCTCTCCTCTGGTACACTCAGTCCTTACGATGTTATGACGTGGCGCTGGGGTAGCACAATGGCCCTGGCGCAGACTAAGGGGCCGAGCCTACATTACTATATTAATGAAATGCGAAAAATGGTAATGCACGGCATCCGTCCTACTAACACAGACAGGTGGCATACATGGAGCGAAGATCAAATCGGTTGAATATCTGAGTCGACATTTTGATACCAATATTTTAATTCATTGCTATTTTATAGGTTGACATGCCAAATGTCCCACGTTCCTCAATAGACGTAGAACACGACGGCTTCTATTTACTGAAAAAGGACTCGCAGCGGCGTCTCACTCTCTCGCGGGTATTAGAGCAGGATGGGGAGAAGATCTGCAATAAGTGGATGCTGAGTATAACGCAAGATTTTGGAACCACTGTACTGACAATGGTAACTATAATGCCCTAATTTCTATTAACCCCATATGACCTAGTTGGCAAACAAGAATGCATTGCAATTAATGCTTATTACATAATTAACGAGTCCTATAGACTCTTTCAATCAAAGGTATCTGAATCGCTTATTGCCGGCCTTCATATGTATTACCAGCACAAGAGTTTCAGGTTACTGCTTCCTAGCTTACAGCATGACAACACGGCGCTTTCTTAAGAAGCCTGGAATCCTATTTACCGTAGAAATACAACACAATATTGTTTGCCTGTTTGTCTTGTAGGGTGAACGTGCTTTCCCAGTCGGGCGTCTTACGGTTAAATCTCTTTTTGACTTAAATTACTGTTACTGAATGTTGCTATAATTAAAGTAGAATAAATAACAAGTAATTTCTTTATAAATCAATAACCTGTCAATTGCTGGAATGCTAGCACATAATTAAATACAATTGTCTGGCTGCCACAGCCACTTAAAATGTTAATAAAGTCAATAAAATGTTAGACTTAGCCCAATATTGATTTCCAGAACCATCTAGAAACCCTACGTTGCGCGCTAAAAGACTACATCATGGACCAGAACAGAAGTGTCATAGAGCAGGCAATTACTACTTTAAAAGAGGAACTGGATTTTGACTCGAACGCCATTAATGAGTTGCATTCTGCTATATACATGTTCCAAGAAGCCGTCAACGCAGTCTTAAGGATGCACAGCATAAAGCCTCATTGGATGTTCGCTTTGGATAATCTCGTGAGAAACGCTGTGCAGGCGGCTATCACAGTCTTATCGCCGGGTAAGCTATATAATTCTGTTTCTCTTATCACAGGTTTTTTCTAACATATTACATTAGAAAATACCTGACCCTTTGGGAGGACACCAAAACATAGGTTCAATGTGCCTTTGAGAGTATTTATCTAAAGTGCGATGAAACCTCTACGGCGACACTAGCCGTAGCAGGGCTATCTTTGTATATCTCTGGGCTATAAGCCTCGGTATTTGTGAAGCTATATAATTATTATTATAAAAGGTAAAAATATCGAAATGTGCAGAAGTCTTGATTCTTGATGAAATAGAGCTTCGCAAAAATAATTCTCGATGGTGGTAAAATCTTACAATGCTCAATGCATTGTAATATTTTATAATCGCCATATCATTCGAATGTCAATTCATTCGTATTCGCTGAATAACAAATTATAATTGAACTATAGTACCAGCCTTATATTAAACTGTTACATTGGTGAGCACGAGCGTATTCTCAGTGTAAGAAGGGATTTCGAACTATCAATTTTTAATTACGACTCATGGTAGAAGAATGAAAGAACACCACTTTTATCTATTCATGCTTTCTACAATATTGTATTCTAATTCTCTTGTTTTTGTAGTAAAATACTGCCATAATTACATTGCTGGCAAAATAATACAATTATGTCGTTTATAATATAATAAAATATCAGCCCTGATTATTAACTGTCTTACTGCTGGGCCTGAGCCTCTTCTCAGTATGAGAAGAATTAGGCCATAGTCCACCAGTGCGTATTGGCAGACTTCACACATCTTCAAGAACATAATGTAGAACTCTCAGACATGCAGAAACGCACACGACTTTGAAAGTCACAGATGCCTTGGGCTCGAATTCGAGACCCCTGCATGGCAGTCTAACGGTTTCCGAACAGGCTATCGCTTCTTTTTTATGATGTTGTCTGCAAGTACCTAATTAATTAATTTATTAATCCTGTATCATTTCCAGAGCTGGGCGCAAACCTAGCCGGTCAAGAGTCAGGCCGTCGCTCGGGTCCTGTAGCCGCCGACACCACTCCCTCCGCGATGTCCTCCGCTGCTTCAGCCAGGGACACGCATGCACTACACGCGCTCAGACATGAGAATCACAAGTAAGTGCGCTCTAGTTTAGTACGAAAAAATACAGCGTTTTGGCACCTACCCACTTAGTCGAATCGTTACCATAGATTCGCAATAACTGCCACCCATTCTAAATATAAATTATTATTTTTATTACTCTCGAGACGACTGCTTAAAGAGTCAGCTTCTCCCTTTATATTTTTAAAAAGCGCGTGTCATAAATACGTCTAATTCATGATGCGTTAGTTGTGATATTAACATATATGTATATATATTAAAGTGCAGTTAGCAACAAAAGATGATAAAACTTTTCATTAGTTAATGAGTGAATGACGCAGCTAGAGAACTGATTAAAATTTTCATCACAAAATTACAGTGAATGGAAAACACAGCTTTTCCATAAGTCGCTTAACATTTATAATAAAAGATATAGGTTAACGAAGAATATTTAATTTTTGTTGAATTTGTAAGTACGTATTTTTTGTTTTAGATTACACCAAGAATTATTGGAGAGCTATCAACAGTACCAGAGTTTGCTTCGACAGATGTTGGAAGAACAAAAAGCGCATACTATGATATTAAGGGAACTGGTCGAAAAGAAGTCCAGGTGAGTACTTAACTTGTCAATTGCTAAATCGACTAACCATAATTAAAAACCGATTGTGTCTTGCCTTGCGCGGGCCACCGCCACTCATTAGGTTAACTGAAATTTTATAGGAAGGCCTTCATCAAGCATTCATATTTTTTTATATGTACTTGTACTTATGCAAGTCATAGATTTATCATGATTCAAAAAACAAATTAAGAAACATAATCTTTAACTCCTTTGGCGGCGCCAATAGTGACAGCACTATTTGGGATTGCTTATAATTGTTAAATGTATCAGAAATTTAATTTTGTGTCATGTATATTACTTTAGTGTATTATATACTTACTATTGGCAAACTAAATAAGTAAAATAAAATTATATCTAATACAGGGGGAGTACACCGGAGGCAAGTGAATCAGAGGAGACAGCGGCGGCTGAAAGCAGCCGCACGGATGGGGAGGAATCTACGCGGCTACGCGCCTGGGTGTCGGCGCGCGGCCTGCCGCCGCACGTAGCGGACGCGCTGCTACGGCACTGCTACGTGCTGCCCGACGTGCTACAGCACGCACAGCGGGAAGACATCGCGAGACTGCGCCTCAAGTATGAACTGTTCTATTCTTCTGCTAGATTTTGCCCGCGATTTCGCTTGTGTAAATGTAGGTTAGGTCAGTAATAGTAATCTCTCGCCCGCCAGCCATTGAGTCTGAGCGACGCCCTCTATCGTGCCGGGGCGTCGCCTAGGAGTCGTCGCCCGCAGACCTTTTCTGCATTGGGCACTGCTGGGTAGGTCGCTGATGTAGTTCTAGTTCCAGCGACCCACCCACTTTACAAAGCAGCGAGGTGGCACACCGTCGTGGTTTTAGTCGGTAGGCCCGAAGTCTCGGGAGAGGCCGACATAGCCCTCTCTCCTCCCCTTTCTTTTTTAATTATTAAAATGGGTTTAGTAATAGTCTGTCCCCTTTCCGCGGAGAGGTATGCGTCAATGCATTCCTCCACGTTAAAAAAAAACCGAAAAAATTAAGGTTAGTAACAGTACCTCTTTCTGGATAAAAGGTATCCTATGTCCTTTTCTGTACCCCAGTCAATGTGTATGCGATTTCATAATGATCGGTCGACTAGTTAAGATGCGAAAACGTAACAAACTCACATTCGCATTTATAATATTAGTTAAGATATTCTTACGATTATTTCTAGCCGTACTCTCCCCACCGCTGTAATATTTGTGTAACCAATAACAACAGTGGTAACCTGAAGTCCCGAAGAAAACTAAGCTGTCTTAGTACCTGCTACGAATTTAATCAGAAGTATATAAGAGGAGTCAGAAAAGAGTTCTATGTTCTAAATAATATGATTTTTAAAAGTTGTGTAGCTGGATGCCGACATACCCGTCAAGTGTCGAGCGGACACACGCTGTCCGCAAAAATGAGTCATCGAAATAAAAAATAAAAAAAAACGACAAATGTATGTCCGCTGCACACTTGACTCGTTAATGAGTCAAGTGTCGAGCGCACATACATTTGTCCGTTTGTGTATTGTTTGCACAATGAATTTTTAATTATTTTTTATGTATTTCCACTAGACATTCAAGAAGTTAACTTGAATGTCTAGAGGAAATTAGATTTCGGTTAATATAAACATTTTGCGTGCCGGTCCGGCTACGAAAATATACAAAGAAATCTTTATTGCTATACACTATACAGCTATAAATAAGGTGGGCGCAATGTGTATAAAGAAGAGGAAAAAAAATAATAAAAAAAATTAAAAAAAGTAGAGTAACATAAAATAACCAATAAACATTTGAGTAGATTTTCCCACCAGTCGAAACCTCTCTTTATCAGCAGAGCAATTTATTTTTGTAACTTGCACTTTTGAAATATCATAAACTTTCTTGTGTTACGGTATCATTATGAACCATTATATTATCATTATAATACACTAGATTTTGCCCGTGGCTTCGCTTAAAAGTAGGTTAGTGGGGGCCTGCTATGGATGACTCAATTCTTTTAAGAGCTCCCAACAGGCCCCTCCATTGGGTGAGAGAGGGAACACCCCAGGTTTTTTAGTGGGTATACCAGTTTGGGGAGTCCCACACGCCCCGCCGGTGCCGTCCCGTAGCCGGCGGATAGGACATCAAAAAAAAAAAAAAAAGGTTATGTTATTAACAGTACTTTTAAAAAAATAAAACATAGCCTATGTTACTCGGTGATAAACTGATAATATAGCTTTCTTATGGTGAAAGAATTTTTAAAATCGGTTGTTCTTATTTATGAGTTAAGATTCTTACAAACAAACAAAAAATCATATCTACTTCCTCCTTCATTTTTAAATAAACGATTACTAGCAAATTGGGTTTCAAATTACTAGTAATCTTGTTAACCCTTCTAGCTAAGCTTAATTCTTGTAGTAGAAGTGGGTTCACGTCGGTAGTGCAATGGGTGGGATTTGAACCCGCGACCTCAGATGCGGCAATCGGTGGATCGATTCCCGCACAAGTCAAACATTTGTGTGCATGAACATGGATGTTTGTCTTGGTCTGGGTGTTTCTATGTATAACATGTTTTACAAAATAAAAGTATATATATGTATGTTTATCCATTGTCTAGTACCCATAGTACAAGCTCTGCTTAGTTTGGACTAGGTAGTGTTGTGTGTGATATTATATTATCATCTTTCCTCTTTTTAATATTAGTATAGATAATAAGTATAAATGTAACATTACTTGTCCAAACAGAGGCGGTATTGAGCTCCGACTATGGCGCGCGATACAAGAGCACCGCCTGCACACTCGGCCCGCACACCTGCGCCGCAGCAGCAGTACCGAGACCGACATCGACAATAACTCTATCGTCGTTGTCGAATGTAGTCGTTGCAAGACCACGCGCCGGACACTCTCTAACAACTCGTCGTGCTCCAACAACCCCACCGTTGTGATCAGAGACCAGCAGCTCAATGGAGACGACACCGTAGCTGAGTATTACGGCGAGAACGGCGTTGTGAATCTTTGACTATTGCGCGGATGGTGCACTCTACAATAAGGTCTCAGTATTTTAGGGAATGGCCAGTGAACCTGCAATGCTTAAAGGAATTGCGGTCAAGTGTGCTTGAATAAGTCAGAAATGTTTAAAAATAGAATTTCTTGAAATGTCGAACAAAAATTATATATATTTAACAGTGGCGTAGCGTAATGGCGGAAGGGGTGGCCCGCACTTTTCTTTGAAATTCCTTTGCACTCTAAAATTTCTTAGAATAAATAATAATAACATCTTGAACTGTACAATAAACATTCTTTAGAATTATTGAAAATAATAGTCTTTTAAATTGAAATAACTGAAGTAGAAGGCGGCATTATTTTTTCCGTCAGCCACGCTACGCCCCTGATATTAAAAATTACGCACACAAATAACTTTCTACATATTCGTGTAAGAAGTGCCATACCGCTTCTTTCTCTACTCTATGGTGACAATAATATAAAAAAGTACTGTTTACTCACCATTTGCTTGCAGATGTTTCTTTTTTGATAAACTGTTTCACGTAAACTGGCGTTCCCAGTATTGTTCAAGTGATAAGCAATTTTGAGACAATATCCTCTGTCATAGTCACTCCCCACTCGTATTACGTAGGTAGTGTAGGTTCATCGAATGTCATCTCATAGTAGAAACGACTTTCTGAAAGTCATAATAGTTTGTTACTAACTACGGGCTATCCAGCGAAAATTAAGAAAATTGGGTAAAATAAAGACTATGTCTCGTGTGATACGATATATTAAAGGGGCACCCAGATGCGAAATTCAGAGTCTGCCGCACACAGTGCCTTAATGCTTAGATTGGCATGTCTATAGATATTAGATAGATCCGATTTTCAAAAATTATCCTAGTAGTCATACAATTGAAAGCGTACAAATATACTGTACCGCGATACAAGCCTCGAGCTTAGTGCGGAAGCCGCTGCCAATTATAAAAATGTGTAATGTAGTAAATAGAGAAATAAATAAATAAATAAATTGGCCATGAACGGCGAAATCCAACTAGTTCTTTTGGCGAATAGTAAATTACTTGCAAGTTGGCAAACGTTTGGTTCGGCTCGGTGAATCCTGCATAATCGCGCTTTAATTAACGATGTGAACAATACTGTCGTCCGTTAACTAAAAAGCAATGTGGAACGCATATGGCTTAACGTCTTTTTAGTTAGTCGACGGCAGAATAATATTAGATTGTTTAAATATCACTACATACTACTTATACATGCGCTGAGTCTTTTTAATGTATTCAAATATCATTCGATTGCAATAGTTAACCCACAATTTTTATTATTTAAGTCAAATAGTTAAACTACCCTCTAAAATACAAAGTATTTTACCAGCATTTTTGATACTGCTTGCAAAAAATAAATTGTGAGCCGTCACAGGACGACTGGCAGTTGTGAAACATCGAAATTATTTTGTACAAGTTATATGCATAAAAGAACAGATTACGACAGGAACTAATACGGCATAACGTAAAATACTCTCATATAGCGTGGCGACGCGTCGCCACGCCAGCAATCGGTTTTACGTGCGGCTATAGATGTTTCAGATCAATAAAACTTTTGACTGCTATTTGCTCTTATGTGTAAACAATGTACAAAAACATAGGCAACCTTATTGCGTCCTATGACTAGCCCCAATAACAATACAAGACTATCTTCACATTCAAAAGATATCGTCAATTCGTCTCGACTGCGAGTAAAGCTATAAGCTCAGAAATGCCCGTTCTTATTTCGCTGGATAGATGCAGGTTTAGCCTTCATAATAACATAGTAGTGTGTTTGCAATGTCTAATTGCTATTGCTCTTGCAAAACTAAAAAAGTTATATTATAATGCTTGAGGCCTTGAGTGTATCATCCGAATAACTCACATGTATTATATTTTCATATTTATTAATACATTATTGTTACTAGTCTTTGTAAATATTCTTGTTAAGCATAATATTAAGCTACGCTAATGTCTCGTACTTATTAGGAAACATTTTGCAAAACGGCAACACGTAACACACTAACAAACATAAACTGTACTGGTTGAAAATTGATAATTGAATTTGCACGTTATTACAATAAAAATAAAGTCTGTTTTTAAATAGCTGTCTTCAATGTGTACGTTTTGAAGTCTTTACATTGATATGACGTGTAAACCAATGATGAAGAAAACTTAGTGCAGGAGATTTATTACAGCGAGCCAAAATGTTTCTTAATATAGTCGAGAAAAAAACAGAGATTGAATTGTTCACATAGAATACGTCGCACAATATCATAGAATGGTGCTACTGCGTTGTGATGGTAATTTTAATTAAGAAGTGCCTTTTAGCGCTTATTGTGTTCACAGCTCACAATACTAAAGTTAAAATATAAATATGTAATTTACATTCATGTTGCGAAATGTTTAGTAATACAACTTACGTGATACGCTTGCTATAAATTTTATATAACTGTTGTTACGGCTCACTGTTAGCCATACTGACAGCCGCTGATGAGTATACGGGCTGAATTAGAAAGACCGTTATCTCCCTTTAAATCTATCATTCGGCTGAAGATAAAAAAAGGATGCAATCCAAGTCGAATGTAATGAATGTAACGTGAATACAAATACTAAAAATATTATAACTTGATAAGACGAACGTTCGAACTATTGACGTCATTGAAAATGGCGCCTGTCTTCGATCATGTTTTTATATATGAACAGTCAATTGCACTATTTCGATTTATCGATTAATCTTAGACTAATGCTTAAATTACCTCGCTCTTATGCCTGTATGCATCAGCAATGAAAGCTGAAGCCAAAATTACCGAACAATACGAGGAAGGATCACAGTCATGTGCAGTCAGCGACATAAGTCGCTAAACAATTGCAAGATATTAAATTTCTTTATCATTCTGCCGTCGCGTCGCGTCATAACGAAAAAAGACGTACCGAACATTTCTTTTTTCGAAATTTAGATTTTCGCCTATATTTCCTCTGATGACAAGCGCAAATACACATCGTTCTTCAATACACACTGTTACCTTCAATACACAACATTTGCGAACACTGTTTGACCACAAACGGGCAAAGGGTAGGTAATGTGATATATTATAGTAAGCAATAATTACTCGACGTAAAATGTGCTTAATTAACATTAGATGTCATTTAGTAGATGTTTTCACGTGATCATATAAGATTTGAATATACAAACGATACAACTAGTGCTTTAAATGTCTTGCTATTTACAATGTGCCCCACAATAACAAGTTACTAAGTAAGAATAAAATAATAAAATATAATAAGACAAAGCTTATTTACACGATTATACAGCTATCTCGTTCTTCATTTAAATAAAAAGAGCTATAGCGTTAAGCAGTTGGTAAAATGGATTTTGTAATTAAATCTTTTTCTAATAAGATGCTATTATTGTTTTTGAGTGCCATACGTACATATTATATTATATAGCTATATATCCTTAAGATTATAATATTATATTGTTAATAACTAAAAATTTTATTATAATCAACACGATCTGATCGCTAAAATATATCAATTATAACTAGTATTACTATATACGAAACTATTTCTACATATACGTGTCTTGCTTTACAGTACACATTAAAACCAAATAATTATTGTTATTATGCGACAATCAAATTGTATAACAAATTAACAGCTAGCTGCTTCTATGGTTACACACTTCTTAACCTTCTAACTAGGGGCTCCAAGAAGGGTCCCTTAAGAAAAAGTTAAAGTTCAGTCAGTTTTTTTTTAATTTTGCACGTTTCTTTGTATTAATCCTTAACAGCCTTTATCAAAAGGAGTTTTCCTGAAGCCCCGTTTTCTTGTTATTAGCGCCTCATTCTCTATGACGGGCCCCACGTATATTATTGTTACGCTACTGTTTTAAGCAACCTAATACTCAGTAATACTGTTATGAAGTACAAATACAATACCTACCTTATGTAAACTATACATATAGAAATAAATATATATTTACAATACAATATACGCTTGGTTATATTCTGTAACTATTAAATTTGGGGTCGTACGCAGTTCATGTAACGCAAGATTCTTCTATTCTTAGCCCACGTATCTACATAACACCTGAGCGGCCCTCCTTTTGCCCCCCATATTGCGTTACGTCACTTGCATACGACCCCTTCGTTCGTAGGTTTACGTAGACATATAAGTGTTAATATCATCTCGCTAAATTGTTAATTTGAGCTAAAATAAGTAGGTACTACTAAAATTATAGCTTTAATGTAAAATCATTAATAAGGTAAGTTTAATAAATTGTTTTTGTTTGGATTTTTTTTAGATAGTTATGTACTTTATTATTATAATTATGTACTTGAAGCATGAAATTCAATTTATTTTGATTCCCAACTAGAATGGTGTCATTGAAATCATTTATATCACCTACTCACAAAAACAATAGAAAAAGGAAAGAAAAAGTGAGTAATTCTGGAATCACAACTTGCTCCAATAAGCATTGAGCTAGGTTAGAGAAGGAGAATATTTTCATAAAATTTTAATTCCATCATTTTCATATGATTTGTATCAGAAAAAGAAGAAGCCTACTTGTACTACAAACTAGCAAAAACTAAACTACTACATAATAATCGTCATAATAATCTTTACAATAATAGAATGTAAAGATTGCTGTAAGATATAAATCAATTTACTTACTTATGATTTTCATATTAGTTTTCTTTATTTGGTGAACAATATATGTATTTAAACTTTGTAGTAGTATACATTTTTGTATATTTTTTGAAGGAATGTTGAATCCACAATTATTATTTTCTGTACAAATAAATATTTCCAAACCACCATTACAAAACTAAAGTGCTATTACGTGCATACCTTAAATATATTACTACCCTCTACAAGTAAACACGCAACTTTACACTAGATGAACAATGAACATGCATTGTTATTTAACCGAAGAACATAAAATTAATAAATTCTAGAAAATGGTTAAGTATACTTTTATTACTTTGCTGGGTATAAGTAGGCTGATTTTTTATCAACAGAAGTTCGACATAAATGAACTTTAAAATGACGAAATATAAAACCGAAAATATAACTATTTTATTAATACAACTGTCATTTTATATTTGTTTATGTACTCTATCCTTTGAATACCTTTTAGGCCTTCGTCGTGAACAATGTTAGCAAGATAAGCATAGCTTACAGATATAACTATTGTACGTGTTGTATAGATTAGTGGAGAGCTATAATTAAACAGCGCAATATCAACAAGTTGTGATAACCACAATTTCTGGGTTATCTAACAATCTACATTTATAAGATAACCATTTTTACATTTTATCATATGTCTATATTTTTATATATTGTATAAGTGTCACTTTCAAAACGATTACTTACATACTAGTAGAGGACTAATATTGCTTATGTCTTCCTGGATTATGTAAATTTATCCATTATATATTATATAAGTAAATTATTCCTTTGCCTGTTCAATACTATAGTGTTAAAGTTCCCAGATTAATTATTTTCTGCAATTATTAGCTTTAGAAAGTGAAATTTAAAGTTCATTGAACCACCTTAATTGCAATCAATAACTATGTAAGTATGTACCTACTCTAAAATTTGCCCATATAATTTTATATGATTTTTTGAGTAGCTAATTAATAAATGATTAATTATGAAGTGTGTTTTCTTTAAACTGTTTAACCTAAAAAATCTGTGACCCTTAAAGGAGTAAGCAGGGGGGTTGTCGTATATCTATATTTCGTAATAGTAGTGCGAGTCAATAACTGTCAATGTTTGATTTTTAACGGCGGACCGACCAATTCTGCTACTATACGATCAAATTCGACTAATTCACTACGTAAACAGATTTCCGGTTTGCGTTGGTGGCTGTGTCAAGATGAGCCATACATTGCCGTAATAGGTGTATAGGTACCTAGTCTTGCCATAAATATAGTTACAAGGAATTTCTTTTTATATTGCATAGGTAAGTATAACATTAATTATCTATTACTGTAGGTACTGTGTGTTAGTTTATACAATAATATAATAACATTAAAAATATATGAAGCTTATTTAAAATGATCTCCATTGGCTTTAATACAGTATTTTAAACATATATCCAGCTATCAATGAAACACGCACTCTCCATGGGAAAATTCTTCACTGCCATTCTTATGGATTTTTAAGGTACCTACTTCAAATTATCATGATGTTTAGGGCATACCATACTCTCTAAAACTGACCATAAATCATAATTCAGCAAATTAAGATCGTGACTAGATGACGATCACATTTTTCAACTCCGATGAAGTCCGAAACGTTCGTTTACGATACGTACCTGGACGGCCAGATCTTTTTCTGACACAAACAGAGGAGGTTTCATTGTACCCATCAATAGCCCGGTACACAAACATTCGACTAATACCAAACGGCTGGAGTTTCAAAAATTGCATTTGCCTACATACTTATCCATTTTGTGTCCCTAATGCATCACAGCAATTCGGTTGTCTTTATCACCACTCCATTTTAATATCACACAAAATATTTAACACCGATTGACGCGAAAATCAGAAAACACAATGAATATTTATAATTATTATTATGAGAATTACTGATTCCAAATTCAAATGTAATATTATGTTATTGTTACAATATTTATGGCCAGACTAAGTATATTTTATTTATTTATTTTATTTTATTTTACAATTTTAGGAAAACTTACAGCTAAATTAGTATCATAGACAGATTTGATACGAAAAAAGAAGGCCAATTAAAAGTTTTCACAGATAGCAGAATAAAGTGTAAATAATAGAAGAAGACATTTAAACAACAAGATAACAGCAAAAAATAGACACACATCTGGTTTTTAGACAAAGAAAGAGTTACACAAACATTTTTTGACTTGGCTGTTACTATAGGTATACTATAATACCCTCTTATGCTATATATTCGTTTCGCATGAAATATGTTTGCCTGGGAGTACCTACATATTATAGTAAATAAATCGTTATCTTAATTAAAAGGGAATTAATTCGAAATTTGGAGTTACGCAATTTAAACCTCTACCAACTCACTATTAGAGTCCAAATTGCCTAACTTCCGAATTTGAAGTTGACTCTGTTTTATCAAGAGAACGATGGCGTAGTGGTTAGTGTAACCGACTGTCACGCCTGAGGTCGCGGGTTTGATTCCCGCACAAGTCAAACATTTGTGTGCATGAACATGGATGTTTGTCTTGGTCTGGGTGTTTCTATGTATAATATGTAAGTATATATTTACAAAAAGAAATAGTATATAATATGTATGTTTATCCATTGTCTAGTACCCATAGTACAAGCTCTACTTAGTTTGGGCTAGATGGTGTTGTGTGTATGTAGTAAAATATTATTATTATTATTATTAAAGCTTATCAACGGGCGGGCAATATGATTGTTCACCACACTGTTAATCTGTGTACATAGAATTTTATTACAAACCTGACAATCCATACGTGGATAGGTATTCGTGTAAAACGAAGCATCTTAATACTACTCGACTGCACGGATGTCGTAGTGGTTTAAGTGGTCGCCTCACCGCTGCCACAGCGCCGAGTGTTGTGGGTTCGTTCTAACACGGGACAAAATATTTGTGTGGTCCACAAATGTTTGTTACGAGTCTGGGTGTATTTTGTGTCCGTTGTTTGAATGTTTGTAAAGTCCCCCAACATAGGAATAATACCAAGGGCGACGGCTGTATTCTTAAAAAAAAAATACTTCCTCACAATGTCCAAGTCATCACCAAACAGGTCAATAAAAAAATATTTAATATAGGTTACTGTTTTAAAATTAGCAATGCGATAAAATTTGTATTTCAAGTAGTTTAATTTCAATGTATAACATTCGCGTAAACGTGAAATAGGTAACGTCTTCTTGGATTCGATTCGAAATATCTGAATTGAATTAATTATCTATTGATATTTTAGTTCTTAATCAATAAATGTTTAAAGCGACTTCATATGCCATAACTACGCACTAGTCGTGACAATTTGGTTCCCGGGTCGGGTTAAAACAGCCGTTATAATTTAGTTTGTACAAGCCTGTTTACCGAAATAAGGAATAATACAACACATTATTGTAACTTTGACTGCAACTGGGTGGCTTAGTAGATTAAGTGGTCGCCTCGTCATTGCCAACACGTCGTGTGTTGAGGGTTTGTTCCCCACACTGTACAAAAAGTATGATCCGCAAATAGTTTCCCGAGTCTGTAAAGCCTCCTGCGACAAAATGATTATTCCTAGCGCGTAAATTATTATTTTAAAGAAAGAAAGATCCTATTCGCTACATAATTGGCTATACTTGTGTAAAAGCTCAATCTCTACTTTACCCTACAGCGATACACAGGCAAGGTAATGTAACTTACACACTTATAAATCGATATATAATTAAATGTAAAGCAGGGAACTGCCGAGACGGCGATACATCGTCCCCCGGGACGTATGAGACGTACAAAGACATTAATTCACACAATGTTTGCGGGCTAGGGACTACTCTACATTTCTAATTTACATACACTACATAACATTATTGCTTGACTCTATCCTAATAGTTTATTGTTATATTACAAGATGACGGTATGACGCAATGTGTTTGAACGTTAATCTCAGTGTAATGTTTACTGACAAAGCCATTTAGCAACGGGTTGATTTTGCTGCGTAATGTTATTAGGTAACTTATTGAGTAGGTAATTCGTGTGGGTGAGAAGGTAACTGTACATGTTTGTAAAATATGAAGGAATGTATTGTACAATGTAGCATCGTTTATGCACTCGGATTGATAGAATTATAGTTAAGTATTGCTAACTTCAATCCTAACTAATATTATAAATGCCTATGTGAGTTTGTTTTAAAGCTTTCACGCCTTAACTACTCGACTGGTCATCATGAAATTTTGCATACACGTTGTGAGGTAAACTGAAAAAGACATAGGGTACCTTCTATCCAAAAAAGTATTGTTTCTAACCTAACGTAACCTACATTTATGCGAGGGAAGCCGCGAGCAAAATCTAGCGCCTAATAAATAAAAAGAAAAGGGTTTGCTTAAGGTTTATCTTGACGAATAAACGAAATAGCACGCACGAGGATTTGGGTAAATCGAACCGATAGGTATATAGGCATATTCTCCAGTCTACTCTATCACTTGTTCTTATAAATATCCAAGGTATATTATTAACTTGGATATTATCCATAGGTATGTATTAAATGTAATTTGTTTGAATCTGGAAATCTCGTAAATATTTAGATTTATTTATTTAAACACATTTATAATATCTTTACAGGATATCCTACAACGATATTATAAGCTAAATATACATATGTAATATAATAAGAAAACAATAAAATTAAAAAAATTAAGTAGGTACACATTAAATACTATGCATTTTGCCGCAACTTCTTTGAATTTCGGCAGGCTACAGTGATAAATATCAACGTCATTGGCAATTATATTAATAAGTCGTACCTACATGATGATTATTAGATGATATATCGCTTCTAGACTAGCCTGGTTTAACTCATATGTAAATAAAATACACTAGGTAAATTAAATGTTAAATAAAGGCTTAATTAAATTATGACTAATTCACCACCCTGTTAGAACACTCTAACTGATTTTTCAGATTTTATTGGTAGAAGTTTCTGTGGGGTCGTCGAGGGTGGATGTCTACTCAATTACCGAAGCGCCTTAATTATATTAGATATGCTTGAGACTACGGATTTGAATTTCAATTCTACCGCCCAACGCCTGTGTTGGACGAAAGAACTTAACTGTTAATTTTATTAGACTCACCCCGAAGGCTTTTTAATGGAAATCGTACGCTGATCTTGTTATATCTCAAACTTATACTTGAGCGTATCTTGAGGCGAACGGGCCAGCACAACCTATGATTGGATTCACTTAATTTACGTGGTAGAATAAATAAGCACGATTAATCTTGAGCTCGGGAATCAACAAACAGTTTGAACGTTATTTATGCGCGATTAAAATTTGCTTGCTTAACAATTATTCAAATCGTACTGTACGCAGTCTGTTATCCAGGGATGAACTGAGTCTTTGTTCTTGTAACCAGAATTGTAACTAACATTATAAAATGCGAAAGTGAGTTTGTTTGTTTCGCTTTCACTCCTTAACTACTAGACCGGCTATCATGAAATTTTGCATACACGTTGTCACGGATACAGAAAAGAACAAAAAGTAGGTATATTTTATCCAGAAAAATCCTACTGGATATATCTATACTATAGTTTAATTAGTTATTCTGATTAGAATAATATCGTCACCGAATAGTATTTTGGTGTCCTAAGCGTATTACATAAACGCTTGAAATGCTATTTTTATACATATGTAGGTACGTATCAATGCCACTTTAGTTAGTAAACGGAAATATGCTACGGATGCTTTTGCCGAAAGCCCCTCCTAAGGTGTTCTGGTTGCCACACATTTTTCGGGGAAACAGTACAACGTTATTTTGCTATGCAAGTGTTGCTGTCTTTTGTAGCGAGGATATACGAAAGTAATGCCCAACAATCACCGACTTGAAATTCGACAATGGCCTATCTCTTATATAACGTTCAAAGCATATGAGAAAATCCTATTTCGAGGTCGCGACGTACTGTTTTATACTAGGTACCTATTAATACTAGGTATCTTAACGTAGAAGACATTAAGATATATCCGCGCCCAGCAGTGGGCCAGTTTAATACAGGGATGATTTTCTACATATTATTAATAATGTGAAGTAAATAATATCAGTAAATAAGATCTCTTCTCAGTGAGAAGGGTTAGGCCATATTCCACCACGGCAGAGCGGATTGGAAGACTGCACATATCTTTAAGAAAATGATAGAGAACTCTCAGACCTGCAGGTTTCCTCACGATGTTATCCTTCACCGTTAAAGTGAGCGATAATATAGGGATAGCCTAGTGGGAGAATACTGGACTGCGACGTAGAGGTCTCGAATTCGGTCCTAAGGCGCGCATCTCTGAATTTGGATAAATGTGCAACAAATGAGCGATGTTATTAAAATACAATATTATGAATAGTGCAACACCCAAAGGTCTTAGAAGCTACCGTCTTGTCATGTCCTGTGCTGGTCAATTACTAGTATTGACCAACTAAGTAATTTCGCATTTTACCCAACCTTCGCTATTTTTTATCGCAGAGGTTGCACTTCACAAGTAATTGTGAATTCTTGTTATTAAAATAATAATCATCATAATAACTTAGACTCCATTTCTGATCTCAGTGGGTTCCTATATATTTTTAAATTTAAACTTGAAATAAAAGATCTGTTGAAAATATTGAAATAAAAAGATTGATGATAATTTATAATTATTTCAGACGTTTGTCCATACACACCTATTATAAAAATACATACATAAATAGATTCACGCCTGTTTCCCAGAGGGAAGAGGCAGATACTACGGATTTCCATTAGCTACGATCCTGACACACTTCCCTGGCTTTATTCACTTTCACTATTATAAAAATAATAATTATTGACAAAATTAAACACACATTAAACAAATATTTAGCGTTGTAGTAATCACGAAAAGATAAGACTAGAAGCAAATGCATTTTTATATTATCACATTGGTAATATTTTGGTACAATAAAACGCTTTAACTACCCTTACATTAAAAGCATCTATCAGGCACAGTTGCAATTTTGCAGCTGGTAATAAAAGTTTCAATGAATAAACAAAGCGGTCCCTTAAATCAGTGTTTCCTAATTAGTGGTATGCGTACCCTTGGGGACGTCTACCCAACCTAACTTCGCGCTACGCAAGGCTTTTCCGTGACTAAGGTAATATAATCTGGAATAGCGCTTTGTGATTATACGAATAAACATAACGTGGATAAGGTCACAATTCCTTCTACACCTGAAGATAGTACAGAGTAGTATAGTCAGAAGGTACAACAACCAAAAAATGCTTAATAAAACAAATTCAAATTTATTTCTATATTATTTGTCGAGTATTCGAACTTTCGACGGTACAAAACTTTGAATGATCTACATTTGGGTTCTGAGAGCCCAAATGTTCTTTATGTCCGCTGTTACAAAATTTGTAAACTTCCTCGCGATACAGGACTTTCTTAATAGAGTGTTACATAAAAATAACCTAATCAGGCAACGCTGCCTTATATCGTAAAGTAAAATAAAATACCACAGCATATCTAGCGACACTATGTTTATTAATTACATCATAGCTACTTGGAAATGGTATGTATATAACATAAACACCGTGACAAAGCATCGATTGAGCGAGAGTTATCGGTAATGCGTGCTTATCGCCTCGCCGCAACACACCCGTCGCCGCGTCGCGTCGCGTCGGTACGGTCACTTGTTTCAAACAATGTACTAGGCGTGCCCTTGATTTCTATGATTCATTTACATACGCATAACCTATACAAAAACACAATGAACACCATTGCATTCCACTTCATAATATGCTTTATCTCTTTCTGACAAATCTCGTTTCGGTCGGTTTCCTCTAGAGAGGAGCGCTTTTTTTATCTTGTCGGCGGTCCTTTTCGGATTCGAAGCAGTTTTGATGGTATCCCATTGATTGAAAACGTCCCGTTTTGCTCTACTCTTTGATGAAACTAAAACTGAGCGCTCTTTTCGATTCGTAACCAGCCATTTATGATCACGACTACACTAGCAAGCTTTCGTTTTTAAATGATTGTCATACCTAATCTTCGTTTCAAATGTGTATATTATCCTTAATTGTCGCGTAGTGTTATGTATATAGCAGTGAAACCGCAGAATTAGCGTATGTTATGCATATACATGGAGGAATATACGGCGGAGTCTGCTGGCAGTGAACCAAAACGTTGTTACTTGCATAATGTGGATTTATATCAGGCGAGAGATCGCTAAAGCGGAACCTTATCGTCTGGGTTCTCAGCCCCTTCGCTATTTGCAAGAAAGTGACGCTACTAAATGCGCGTCTAATACGATAAACTAATCTGCTATAAGTTATTGTAACCGCCTTGGTCGTTTGTGTTTTGCTTGTCTGAGGACAGTTTTAGTAATGGAGATATAAAAAGTAACAAATAATAATAATAAATCCCCTCTGGGACAGTCGTTATCTCCTCATGAGACTAACGCGATACCAGAGGGCATAGTATACTAGCTTTTAAACTACCACCTTCGCCTTGTGATATAAACAAAAAATGTATGTAAATAAAAGCGCACAAACCGCAGGGCAACTTGTGGCGAGCTAAATGTGAGTGGCGACACTGCGGTCCTAAATGCCTCACAGAGTCGGTGAGGGCCTCGTCCCCAGCTTGCCGTTACTGGTTGGCTGGGGTGGAACTTCAAGAGCGCCCGTAGGACTCTCAACTCTGGCTTGCCTTGATCGGCCGGTCAGAGTGGGGCCGCTAGACCTACATGCTTGGGGGTCTAAGTGTCATTTTCAAGGGCATAACTACGGGGAAACCCGCTCCGGGTCTCCGTTTTCACGAGACCCGTGATGGTGAAACCGGCGCCGCACCGCTCGACACCACTAGCCGCTCGCACCGATGTTGCCCTCTGCTGCTAGCTTGTATGCCTATAGTGGCTATTCAGGGGGCCCATCTAGTGAGTTGGCGAGTCACCGTCTGTCCATTCGATTGATGCTATTAGAGTATTCAGGGCAGACGCCGTTTTATCATCCATAGTTACCAATATACCAGTCCATCAAACACCCATACCCATAGCCCATATATTAGAATCCATACGTAGCAATAGTCCTACGCCTGCTGCGGCTAGTGCCGCTGTAGGTGTTCTATCCCACCTTTGATTAAAACTCTCGAAGGGCCTCTTCACGTTGGACCCATGTCTCCGTGTAAGCCTCCCAAAGGGCCGGGTATTTTCCTAACGTATTAGGAATATACCCGTGAAAGAGAAACAAATAATAATAATATTCTATCACATACACACAACACCATCTAGCCCAAACTAAGCAGAGCTTGTATAGTACAACAATGGATAAACATACATATATTATAAGCTTTTCTTTTTCGTAAATACATACATATTATACATAGAACATGTCTACTTATACTATTACTTTGCTCTCAACATCTCTATTTATTGCTGAACCGTAGGCAAGTTAAAAGTGAAACATCGTATCTGTGTACAGTAACTTAGCGCCGTTGGAACTTCCTAATTATCTGAATAATGTATGCCTGCTCAGGTCTGCCCTTGTCACGAACAGTCAATGACAATAACAAAATAAAATAAAACTTTCTATGTACGTGTACAAATCAAGTGAACTCACAGTTTTAGCTATGCATAGTGTCAATAGCACGTTTTTATAAATTTATTTAAACTCGCGACGGGCCACGTGCAGAAGCACTTTACTCTATACCCAGGAGAGGCGAGAATCGAAATCCATAGATCGCAACGACAGACGTTTCTACCACGTGTTGAAAGGTCTTAGATAATATAATATAAAAGCTTTCAAGAAAATAGCGCTTCACGGCGTGTCTGAAGTATCAATTCAGCTTGTAAGATGACTACCTCTAGGATGTTCCAGACCTCCGATGGCTGTATTGGAAAATTGCAACGGCACGATCGTCGAGCGAAATCTTTAGGGAGTTGATTTTTATTAAAACTTTAACAAAAGAGATACTTGATCATGCACGTAACTGTTCCATTACACGTTATGTTACCGCTGTTATTAACAATGGTGTTTGTGAGCTTGCTGAATCATTTTCCAGATTTTTCGGTCGTCTAGTGCGGATAGGGCGGTATCGTTAAACACAAAAGATGTTTTCCGAGCCGGTGGCTCGGTCCGGGGAATCGAAAGAATGCGTACCGACTGGCTTGTGATATTTTATCAGGGATAGAAAGGAACTTAGGGATTCCATTGTTTGTTTAAACAAACGAGCTCCAAATACGTTGCGGAAATGCAAACTCGCTTTTATTTCACGAATATAGCTTTTATTTCAATTCAAAGGGATACCGCACTTTTAGGGTAAAGACATGCAATAGTTACATAAACTAAATAAATCGGTGTTTTAGGGAATTCATTCGTGGAACGCATTCTCTAATGTTCAAAGGATTGCTTATTGCTAAGACAAGTAGGTATATGTTTGTACTCGTATATGTAAACACTGCACCTTCTTTTTTACATCGAAAGTAAAATGGCATGCCGGTAAAGCTAAGAAGAAAAGCAAACATAAGGTGGACAGTAGAAGGAGATGGCGAAAGAGCTAGGTGCCTGTTGTAAGAATAGGCTTTAGGTTCTTATACACTGCGAAATGAGAAAAAGGGACGTATTTGCCCTGCATCGATGACTACCACTGCGAAAAACAACAATTGTAAATAGTGTTTAAACAATATATATATGTAGATTATTAGCAGAGTAGTGTTATAAGATGATTGAAATGCGCAAATATCAATCGTCTTAGATTATCTACTTGATTCAAGAATTGGGCCGACTTTACGTGACGCCTATGTAAATGCAGCATGCGAAATTTGGAAGCAATATAATTTTTCGGAATGGACGGCTATAATAGGTAGTTTATTGAGTAATCCAGTTTTTGTTATATTGAAACTGATTACCCGAAGTCAATAGCAGCAACTAATTTGTTTATAACAAAAACTCTGGTGCACTTTTTGCTAAAGTAAGTAGAGTATAAATAATATTTGTTCAGACTGTAATGTGTGCATATGGCGGTGAGACCGGGGATGATATTTGCATATTGGTATCGCAAGCTGTCTTAATTTTGGCGTAATGTGTGGCGGGGGTCGAGATTGTGCCGAGCTGCTGGCTGAGAGAGGGTGTGAGGGCTATGCGCCCACATGTTGCTGTTACGGTGCAATTTATTGTTTCAATCTGTGTACACGCACAAATTAGACTGACATGAATATTGGATGCGTACAAATGTATATTTCGTATGGAAATCGTTTCCATCGCCGTAAATTGGAAACGTAATACGCAAATGTCATAATTGGAAACATATTTGTGGTATATTACTTAATTTGTGCTTAATTAGTAGACAGTTTTAGTCGTGGTATAATGAGAAAATAATCCGATTAACTATTCCAAGTACTTAAACATACGTACATCAAATACAAAGTATGTATATTTTTTACAAATATCAGATGATCAACAGTTTCCAGCCAATACCCATAACTTAGTATTGGCAGTGGATTTAGGTCAATACTCCATTCAATAGAATTTATAATTGTTGCCTAATATATTAGTTATAATAAAATAAATATGTATCTTTAACCCTTATCATTTTAACACAATCAACAGTTTTTGATCGTTAACTTTAATAAAATCATCGGAGTATCGAAAAGAATAATCCCTGTCAATTATTCTAATTATGTCAAATATCTTTGTAAATTTTTCGCAGTTTGTAGAATACCAGTGTTTATATTTCAGTGAGGCGCTCATAGCCAGTTGCACTCACTGATCGGTAAACGATTAGCGAGGTTAAGCAACGTTGGGTGCGGTAAGTCTATAGATGGGTGACCGCTTAGTGGTATTTCATCTGAGCGTCTCCGTGCTTCGGAGGGCACGTAAAAAGTCGGTCCCGGTTGTTGTCAAATTGATAGCAGTCGTTAAGCCATGTCAGAGGCCTACGGGCGGCTTGAACAACTCTTGATAACAGGTTGACCACTAACCACACGTAAAGAAGAAGAAGATTTCACTCAGAGCTCGGAATACTAGAAATGGGTTCTAAACTTAAAATTTATATATGAAATAGTTCTGCAGAATGTAGATCACCTTACCTTTCATATATTATAATGCCAGAATTTCTTATATTAGAATGCCAGAAAATCGATTGGGTTTGGTCATCGGTGTGCCGCTACGACTCAATAGGTTAAGGTGTATTTGTTACATAAATCAAATCTTTTGTTATCTTCTAACACATTGCATACTGAATTGTGGACTCCATTTCCATCACAAAACTCATTTTACTGCACCAGGCATTTTGCTAATATAACGGCGATATGTCTGCTGACGTTGGATATGTCTTTATGAATGATGAAACGTAAATGACAAAGGCATCGCTGGACTGACCAGCCTACCTGACACAATGGACCGTCGCCGTCGAGAGCAACGCCCGATTTCGCCCTTTGTACGCAAAGTCACCAGTATTAATAGACTAGAATAGAGTTAGATCTCTCCCTCTTTGCATTCCAATAAAACACTGAAAACGTTTTTATGATGAAAATTCTCGCTATTTGAAGAAGCGAGATTGTTCGCATAAGTGTACTCGTGAGGCCAAAACATGGGATACTTAGATGCAATAAAAATACCGACTGAGGGTCAATCAGGTTGAGTGTTTTGTCCGGCGAGTCGCATCTTCCAAATAATATATTGTTAGATGAGACGCCATTTTGAACATGCGACAGCGCCGCGTCACTAGCTAAACTATAAAAGCAGTTGCGCGCCAGCGCCGCGCCCTCTGTCTGCGTTCTACCGCCGTGCCGTAAACATCGCTCCTAGTCTTACATACGTTTCTAACGTTTCTTTATTCGATTATTTTATTGTACATTTGTTTAAATTAAAAAGTACTAAATTGTAATTTTCCTTGTAATATCTTGTTTTTTTTTTAGTTTAAAATTATTGAGACCGCTAACATCAGAAGTGGGATAGGCTCCATAGCTTATCCTAGCTCTGGCCCTAGCGACAGATCTTTGGTAGGATTAGGAGTGTTGTGTGAAAGCAATGGCCGACCGTTCTACCTCTAGTAATAGAGGGAGGAGCAGGCGTGGCCGAACTACGGACACGGGAAGTATACACGAACAACTTGGTGCTATTCTGTCACGCCTAACCGCGTTAGAACAGAATGGCCAGCCGTCTGCGTGCGCTGATACACCCACATCAGCATTGCGCGCGATCGCGGCTAACGATGTCGCAATACCCGCATCTTTACCGTCGGAGCCTCCAGAGTCTGTGGCGAGTACATCAATGCCCACCGATGTAACGGAACGTTTTATCGGTGCACTACATGCTTTGACTAAGGTACGATCCACCCATTATTATATTTCAAGTTTTGATCCACGCTTGCATGATATCGATTCTTGGTGTGACGAAGTTGAAAAAGCCCGTGATATTAATAAATGGGATGACAACGAATGCTTGTCCAGGATTGCTAATTGCCTAAAAGGTGATGCACGTAGCTGGCTTGACGACTGGATCACGAGCGATCGCTCGTGGACTAATTTCAAAGCGGAATTCAAACCGCTTTGCACACGGAGAGTCGATATCGCACAAATCTTGTTTGACGTCATGAGCACTAATTCGGACCGCTATTCCACGTATGCCGAATACGCTAGACGTTCCATCCTCCGATTAAATGTTGTAAAAGGGTTAAGCGACGAGCTCACTACAGCTATAGTTATACGCGGTATAGCGGACCCACAGATTCGCGCCACCGCGACTAATGCTCATTTGGTGACCAAAGATTTGGTTCAGTTTCTATCGATCTATACTAAGCCAAACGCTAAATCGACTAGTAACTCTGCGAAATCGTTTCAAAGCAAAAATAACGATCGTAACTTAAGAAAGCGTGGGTATAACAACAATAGAACAACAAGTGAGGTTAAATGTTTTTCATGCGAATCTGTCGGGCACCTAGCGCGAACATGTCCTAAGCGATCTAAAGAAAACACACTTAACGATTCTGGGAAAGCGGGTAGTTCATGCACGTTTTGTAAAAAGGCTGGACACGATTTTGCAAATTGTTTTATTCGAAAAAGATCTGAAGAGCGCAATAAAAATAATGTAAACTTTTGTCGTGAGTTAAAAGGCGTCTCTGTAGACAGCGACGTCACTACTGCAGTCATACAAGGCGTACCTACCGATGTTTTAATAGATAGTGGTTCGCGTGTGTCACTCGTCTCAGAATCGGTCTTAAAACATTTTAAATGTTCACGATTACCCACATCTCAAGTACTTCGCGGTATTGGTGACCAGAATGTCGAGTCTACTAGCTATGTTACGCTTATCATAGAATTCCCAGAGATTGCACTCGAGGTAGATTTCTTTGTTGTTCCGAATGCTTGCATTAATGTACCAGTGCTCATAGGAACGGACGTGTTGAACCGAGATGGGGTAGCATACGTTCGTACTAACAACGCGCATTGTATTACGCGAATTTCTAATGCCGATAGTGGCAGGAAAAATGTGATGCACATCAACTCGAATCAGCTAACGACTGTCAACTCGCCTCTCGAGGGTGACGATCGACAAAAATTGTTAAAAATTGTCAACGAATTTAGAGAACATTTAATTGTGGGTACCGCTTCCAGTACTGTGACGACCGGTGGCATGAATATCGAGTTGACTAGTAACACACCTGTCTGTTATAGGCCATATAGATTGTCTACAGACGAAAAATCAAAAGTACGCGAGATAACACGAGACTTGCTTGACAAAGGCATTATTCGGGAATCTACGTCGCCGTATGCCAGCCCGATCATTCTCGTCAAAAAGCGAGACGGCAGTGATCGTATGTGCGTAGACTATCGCGCGTTAAATGCCATTACAGTTAAAGATAAATATCCATTGCCATTAATCGAAGATCACATTGATCGCTTAGGCAAATCTAGCTATTTTAGCTGTTTAGATATGGCAACAGGATTCCATCAAATCAGTGTCAGTGAAGAATCCGTGCCAAAAACAGCTTTTGTGACGCCAGAAGGGCATTTTGAATATCTAAAAATGCCTTTCGGATTAGCGAACGCTCCAGTAGTATACCAGCGTATTATTACAAACACACTGAAATCACTGATTGATGGAGGTAAAGTATTGTGTTTTATCGATGATGTCATCGTCATGGCGTCATCTATGCCTGAAGCACTCCAGAATCTTTATGAGGTGCTGGTAGTGCTGACTTCTGCGGGGTTTTCGGTAAATATGAAAAAGAGTACGTTCGTTGCCACAGAAGTAGAGTATTTAGGCCGCATCATTTCTGGGGGTCAGGTAAGACCGAGCCAGCGTAAAATCAAAGCTTTAATAGACTCACCTGTGCCCACGAATGTCAAACAGGTTCGTCAATTACTAGGCCTCGCCGGGTACTTCCGCCGATACATAGCGAACTACGCATCCAAGACAGCATGCATAGCTGGACTAACACGAAAAGGGGTGTCGTTCCATTGGGGTAAAGATCAGGAGATTGCCCGTAAGTACCTCATAGACTGTCTTACAAGTGAACCCGTGCTGGCCATCTTCGATCCTTCGTTGCCTGCGGAATTGCACACCGATGCAAGCTCTGTCGGTTACGGAGCAGTGCTCATCCAGGTTCACGAGGGTGGCCAACGCCGGGTGGTGGCATATTTTAGTAAATCCACTCAGGGTGCCGAGGCGCGGTATCACTCGTATGAGCTTGAAACGCTTGCGGTAGTCAAGGCCTTACAGCACTTCCGTCATTATTTACTGGGCATACATTTTAAAATCATTACAGACTGCAATGCTCTTAAAATGACGGAACGAAAGAAGGATCTTCTACCACGCGTTGCGCGTTGGTGGATATACATGCAGGATTTCAATTTTAATATTGAATACAGGAAGGGTATTATGATGCAACACGCAGACTTCCTGAGCCGAAATCCTGTCGATGTGTATCGAATTACGCGACCTAAGAATTGGGCTCAGATTGCTCAGTCTGCGGATGAGGAAACTCTTGCGCTGATTGATAAAGTCAACAACAATGAACTCGATCCAACTCATTATGTAGTCCTTAACGATCTCTTATATTATAAGTATACCCCTACTGGGGAGGAGTCAAGACTGCTTTGTTACATTCCCAAAGGTCACCGACTTAGTCTTTTGAGAATATTTCACGACCAACATGACCATGTAAACGCTGACAAAACAATTGACCTAATATTGCGCCATTTTTGGTTTCCTGGACTTCGTGCTTTCGTAAAGAAATACATTCGTCATTGCTTGACATGCCTCTCATCAAAAAGGGTCCCACGAGCTCCCTACCAGCCAATATCGTCATGGTCAAAGCCAGATGTTCCATTCGACACAGTACATGCAGATGTACTTGGCGTCTTGCCCGTTTCAAATAGTCATAAGTACATCCTACTTATTATCGATGCTTTTTCCAAATACTGCTTATTTTATGCCTTAAAAAGGCAAGACTCAGATGAACTACAACGGGCATTTACAAATGCTATATCTTTGTTTGGAGTTCCTAACGTTATAGTTTGTGATCGGGGAAGAATGTTTGAGAGTGCGAGTTTTAAAGAGTGGGTTTCTCAGATGGGCAGTAGGATCCACTTTGTAACACCAGGTATGCATAGCGAGAACGGCCAGGTGGAACGTTATTGCCGCACGCTCTTAAACATGCTGCGTATCGAGGCTACAAATGGTGACGGTGAGTGGTCTGACGTTTTGTGGCGTATGCAACTTGTCCTCAATTGCACCAAACAGAAGACCACACAAACGTCGCCACTTCAGTTACTGATGGGAGTTGAAGCTATGACGCCCGTCATACGAAACCTCGTGCGCGATGTTGCCATAGACGATGCGCGGTCTAATCGCGAAGCGTTAAGAGAGCTGCAAAGGCAGCGAGCTACCGAGCTCCTAGACCAAAATAGGCGTAAACAAGACGAGCGTGTAAACAAAAATCGGAAAGATGCCCTCTCCTTTCAATTGGATGATAAGGTCTTTGTAATAAAAGACGCGCAAGTTACAGGAAAACTCGATCCGGGCATGCGTGGACCATACCGCGTGACGCAAGTCCTACCTCATGGTCGGTATGCGCTACAACTACTAGGCGGGTCGTATGGCAAGACGACTCAGGCTGCCGCCGAGCACATGGTTGCTTGGCGAGGAGAGTGGACCCCCGAGACGTGCACCGCATTTTTCCAAAGTAAGTTACATTTGCTGGTTGCCAATCTACCTAATGCATGCTGATTGTGACACCTAGCTTGTAGAAAAATGCATAACATCACGCATTATATGACCCTACCGGAATAAGCGTAGGTGCTCGGTGCCTATACCTACCTATACAAACTAGGATACGTGTCCAGTCAGCACTTCATGTGGATATGCGAACTGTGCGCCTCTGTCCATCGAGTGCGTCGTGAAGCGAGTGCTCCACACGGATATTGCTAACTATGGGCCACTGTCCGTCACGTGTTGTGGAGCGAGCGCTCCATACGGATATTGCGAACTATGGGCCACTGCCCGTCACGTGTTATGTGGAGCGAGCGCTCTATATGGATATTGCGAACTGTGGGCCACTATCCATCACATGCTGTGCGAAACGAACACCCAACACGGATATTGCGAACTGTGGGCCACTATCCGTTATATTACATGTATATTAAGCCGAAGCTCGGCATGCTCTATTTCGACAGCTCATGTTTAGCATTGGGCAACGTTGAAGCTAACTAGTATCTCTGTACGATACGAGTATCAACTGTCTGAAAGAGTATTTACTAATGACATGTCTTTCCATACTTTCAGCTGAAGACGAAGCTCATGAAGACTCGTCAGCCTGTGGACAGGCATCTACAGCTCCCTTTCGGTTAGCCGAAGACGGACAGGGTCCACCAGTTCCTCAGACTAGCAGCAGCAGCGACCATGATGGGGTCGGGACGACCCCCTGTCAGGAGAGGCCGTGTTAGATGAGACGCCATTTTGAACATGCGACAGCGCCGCGTCACTAGCTAAACTATAAAAGCAGTTGCGCGCCAGCGCCGCGCCCTCTGTCTGCGTTCTACCGCCGTGCCGTAAACATCGCTCCTAGTCTTACATACGTTTCTAACGTTTCTTTATTCGATTATTTTATTGTACATTTGTTTAAATTAAAAAGTACTAAATTGTAATTTTCCTTGTAATATCTTGTTTTTTTTTTAGTTTAAAATTATTGAGACCGCTAACAATATTTTATTCGAGGCTTACATTTGGGTATATAGAGAAATAGTTAGAATGTGCGGTGCCTCTGAAGGGCGACCGTGTTACCTGGCCGCGTTTCGCACTGGTATCCCATTCATGCGCAAACATATTCCATCATATACATTCCAATCTCAGATGAAATAAATGTAATGGTAACAAAATATGATTTTTTGTGTTTGTTGTATTGTTTTATGATTGTATATTTGACTCTGTGGCATATGTTTATGTTGCATATAGTGTTATTGAATTTGCCTGTTCAGAAATGCTCAGTGCACGGAGCCTTATGTGGGAGTTCAAATATGTACATATGTACCTATATTGTATGTAATAAACCACTAGCTGCCTCTGCAAGGAGGTCATCCATGCGTTTATCTATTTATGTATGGAAAGACAAAACTGAGACGTATATGTCATTTCTTTAAAAATATTTTGTTTAGCTATAGTCAATAAATATCAAGAGATTTGACACATAGCCCCATGCGTTTAGAAGCAACGATATATTTGTGAAGGAGTTACTGCAACAGGTAGGGGCGAGGGTGTATCTTTATAAGTAGTTCGTCAACTTATAAAAGGGTGATGTCAGACACTTGATACTGTTGGCACTCAACTTGTATTGAAGAGGGCCATGAATGCGTATAAGCACTATTTCTGTTACTTTATCTTAAGTAAAGATAATCATTCGATACTTGTAAATACTTTATTAGATACGTTGTCACATGTAGTATAATACCTAAAATGATTGATGTATAAGTAATAATTGTATTTCAATGAACGAGACAAACTGTAAGTCTTTTAAAGTTCTGAGTTTATTATCTGCTCGGATGGTGAAATGGTATAAGTAGGCGCCTCGACACGTTTAAAATACCAAATGTTATGGATTTAATGCTTAGATGAGACAAACATTTGTGCGAGTTATAAATATTCGTTCTTTCAATCTTTGTAAGGTCATCTGTTACCCTTGTTTAACTGGCGTTTATTCCTAGAGCTGGGTATTACTTTTTTCAAATACATAATACTGAATACATTTGACATACCACCTACTAATAAACTATTTTGTTTACGGTGCGATCTAGGCAGGCTTTAATATGAGAAAGGTTAGTCGATAGTCAACACGCTGGCTCAGTGAGGACTAACAGCCTTCATACATCTTAGAAAAGGTTATAATAAACATTTTCTTGCAATTTATGTACATTAAAAGACGCTAACGGCTGGGAAAGTCCTCCGCCTAAATGAATCTTAATGTTGTTTCCTGCGATGTAATCGCATGAAGTATCCAGGCTACTTAAGAAAGTGTTGTGCTGGTTACTGTAACCTATGATCTCTTGCAATGTCAGAAATATATTCTGGAGTTTATGATTAGAATGAAAGGAACTATTTTCGAATCTAACGCAGTAACTGTTTTGATACTCTTAAGGCCGCTTTTCAGGAAGAAAAGGTGCCGCTACTGCCCAGCGTACTGTCTACCACATACCACTAAATACTCTTACATACTAGTTCCAATTATTTATCGGAATTCTTCAGGCACGTATTAGTATTGTAACTCGGCTCTGTCCTTGAAATAATTAGGTACTTTCAGCCGAGCGGTTCGCGAATACGCGAGTATTTTAATTTCATCTACCTACTTGAGTTTCTTTGTAGTTTAGTGATAGTAAAAATAATATTTTTTTTAATTTTATTTTGTTGTGAATAAAATAGGAAATGTTCAATAAAAATCATGTTATTATGTTTTTTGATTAGTAGATTAAATAAAAAAACAACCTTATATAATTCAGGCTGAAAAATATTTGCGCCTCGACTGAGACGTACGAAAACCTTATTGTTTTAATTTAATAGTATAAAACAATCCGCATTCGGATAAAAACTTTAATTAAATATACTTTTGTTTACAATTGTACTTTGCCATCATTATTATGTAAGTACTTGTACTTATTTCAATCAAATATTAGTCGCACGTTTACTGCTTACAAAACCATCACACTGTCCGTTCATCGCTGCGGCCGGCGCATTCGCGACTGGTTGCGAACCAAGTGCCTACCGACCTCGACGGCCGACGCGCCTCGTCGCGTTCCGATCGTTTGTATGAAGATAGAATACTGTTAGATAACATTACCGTGCTTCAGGATAGTGCTGTGCGCATAGTATATTGAATGTATTGAATATATTCAATTGCTTTACATCCTAACTTATTAATATTACAAATGAAAATGTTATGAAATTGTTTGTTACGCTTTTGCGTGTTAACTACTGTCAGGGATACCGAAAATGGTACATTTTATCAAGTAAACGCAAGCAAAGCCGCAAGCAAAAACCATCAATCATATAAATAAAATCGTGCACAATGCGATTCTTACTTCGCATGGTGAATATATTCGAGTATAATATTTTGAATGCGATTGTGCACTTACATTACTATTTCAGCAGTAAAATTCTCTAAACTTCGAGATTTATAATATTAGCAGATATAAAACTCTTGGCAATGTTTCAAAACCGAAAACGGCATAACGATGAATTTTAACGTATTGTTAATGAAAGTTAAGAAGCGTCCTGTCGGCACTTTAATTAGCACAAAGCCGTCTGTCTGCGATGGTCGTGCAGTTTTCATAATTTATGGAATGCCAATTTTTCTCTTAGCAAAGCCCGTCCCGCTACCGAAGCGTCTTGTCGTAATAACAAGAAATTAAATTCAAGTGTTGTCTCCTTCGTAAATTTTAATGAGCGTGACAACAGACAGACAGACATATGGACAATAATATAGGTATGTTGTAGACTCGGCTAGGTATATTATGTTTAATGTACCTACTGTACACTTATAAACAAGATATAAGCACAGTACAATAACTATTGTCTATTTGTGTACTGTGGTATGTGTAATGTAATGTCTTAAGTTTAAGCGAATGTTATACATATAGGTATTGATGTTTTAAACTACTATATACGGCAGTTGACACGGTTTATTATAAAATATATTTGTACTATTTTTAAAACTATTTAATACTAGCTATTGCCCGCGGCTTCGCTCGCGTTAATTTAGAATTTGACAATCAATTCGGGTTGTACTCAGCTTGTAATAATATAATTCAATCATGATTCGAAAGACACGTGGCACCATCTTGTATCATAAGAACGTTATTGTTGTTTTCCTCGGAAACAGTAGTTTTTTTCGGGATGAAAGGTAGCCTATGTCCGTTTCTGTACACCTGACAACGTATATGCAAAATTTCAGGATGATCTGTTCAGTGGTTTAGGCGTGAAAAGGTAACAAATAAACAAACAAACTCATTTTCGCTTTTATAATATTAGTTAGGAAGTTAGTATAGGAATAGGATTCACACTTTTCCTGACGTGTCGATTGTTTTGATGAAGAGATGCAATACAAATAGTTCCAAAAATAATGGTTTTTGGCATAAGCTGTTATGAAATCCGTGTCCGCAGTACTTTTAATTGTAATGTATAAAAGTCGTGCAAACGTAAGACAATATTACATAGGTACGTATACTCTGTCTATACGTGTGGGTACTGTGGTTATAGCTATGTATTAGGTTATGTATGAAGGGGTTTATGCCTTATCCCAATTTTAACTTCTTGATGGAGTTCCAAGACGTGTGTAATCGATTTTTAATTGAATTTGTTTACTGTCAGAAGCGTGCGGAATATTGGATATTTGTTTTTCGTTTTGCTCGTTTATCGATGACAATCTGACCGTAGTCATGGTTGCTATACGGCGTTGATCTTTGTGGCGTTGCTTTTCCTTATTTGAAAGCTTTATTCAATTTACAATTGAAAAATGTCTAGGAAAAAAGAACTGCGTGTGCTTATACCAGATGAGTATTACATAGATCGACTATGTTTAAATAATATAAATATTTCCTTTTTATATTTTTATCTCTAATTAGTATCTGATAGTTATGTCAGTAGGCTCGCTTAATAATGAGGACCTAAACATAAATGCGAAATGTGCGTGTTATGCACCTCTGTCCCGCAGAGATATATACTCGTATATGTGGTGCTATAATATGATATAATTTTTTTTAAGTTATTAAAATAATTACTTATTTCTTTATATCCTACCTTTTTTACCTTTTGGCGGCCTCCATGGCGTAGAGGTTAGTGTAACCGACTGCCATGCCTAAGGTCGCGGGTTCGATTCCCGCAAAAGTCAAACATTTGTGTGTATGGAAATAGTTGTTTGTCTGTGGTCTGGGTGTTTCTATGTATAATATGTACGCATTTACAAAAAAAAAGTATACAATATATGTATGTTTATCCATTGTCTAGTACCCATAGTACAAGCTCTGCTTAGTTTGGGCTAGATGGTGTGTATGTGATAGAATATTATTATTATTATCATATTATTAAACCTAATTTAAGTTCGGAGCAGGCTTTATATCATAGATATAAAATCTCAACATCAAGTATTTTTCTTATCGTTTGCGTAGTTAAAAGATGTTACCTGTCCTATGTTTCCCTTAGACGCAGTAATACCCACTCAAAAGAATCAAAATGTATTGTTCGTAAAGGCCAGATACAGTAACCAACTACAGCCAAGACATATCGCCACCGTTTACGAAATGGTGCAAAGATTTGAAGATCACACATATATTTGACTGCCTGAATGGCGCGGTGGTTTAAGTGGTCGCCTCTCCACTGCCTAGTGCCTTCCCGCCGGGTACTGTGGGTTCCCACACGGGACAAAAATTTGTGTGATCCACAAATGTTTGTTCCCAGTCTGGGTGTTCTTTGTGTCCGTTGTTTAAAAGTTTATTAAGTACATCGCGATACAGGAATTATTCCGAGTGCGAAGGTTGTGTTTAAAAAAGAAAAAAGCCATGCCTCTCGCGATACAGGACTTATTCTGAGTACGAAGGTCGTCTTTAAATAAAGAAATGAAAATTAAGCCATGCCTGTACATAATCAACCCGATTAATTGTTATGTACCTGAGTAGATAACAATTTTCAGTATAAGTGAACTTGATATTACTAGGTATTTTTATTATTTAGATGATATGTCGACGTTGTGTTTCAGTTGATAACTATAATAATAATAATAATATTCTATCACATACACACAATACCATCTAGCCCAAACTAAGCAGAGCTTGTACTATGGGTACTAGACAATGGATAAACATACATATATACTTGTTTTTTGTAAATACATACATGTTATACATAGAAACACCCAGACCAAGACAAACATCCATGTTCATGCACACAAATATTTGACTTGTGCGGGAATCGAACCCGCGACCTCAGGCGTGGCAGTCGGTTACACTAACCACTACGCCATCGAGGCCGACAAACTAACCATATTTAAATGTATTCTATACTAGATTTGAATGTAGGTTAAGTTAATAACAGTACTTTTTTAGGTGAAAGGTACCCTATGTCCTTTTCCATTCCGCTGACGACTTGTATGCGAAATTTAATGATTACTGGTCGAGTAGTAAAGGCGTTAAAGAGTAACAAACAAACAAATTCACATTCGCATTTATAATATTAAGTTGGGATAATTCTGATATATGTTTGAAGTGGTGTTTATATAAACAGAAGTCCTAAGAGTTATATAAAATTAAAATTTACATAAGATATTTATCAGATATACATTACGGTCCTAAAATATGACCACACCTTTCTGTTACTCAATATATAACAGTCGCCTATAACAACTACAACACTGATTACTGTAAGTTCGAAGGGCAGTCCGTTGACATTAGCAACTATTGTTTCATAGCTGGTACATTGTCGCGTCGGAAGTCGCGGGTGTGTCGTCGGCATTACTCTGAGTTATTATATGAGGGGGTGACTGAAGGCAGCAGGGGGTGGTGCGACGGGCGCTAATTGGAAATACATGAGAATTTGCATTTTACTTTGTCTGCCAAACCCCCCAGAGCTGTCTCGCTGAGAATCCCTTTGTCGATCCTGAGTGCACCTTTGCAACGTCCAACTTATTAATACTGATATAACTTAAAATGTGTAACGGAAAACAAGAGACCTACCTAATATGCAAAAATAGTGTAGTGTTTCGTTCGCTGACTGATTTTAATTTATTCTTGTATAAAAATTGCGTATTTTATAAAGCAGATACTAGTTATAATGCGCGACTTTGTTCATGTTTAAAATAAGCTTTTTCCCTATGTTGTTACTGTTGAGCCATCGCCATATTGAATTTTATTGTATCCATTCAGCGACTCATCAGTGAAAACGAAACAGTATTAATTGCGTATTTGTTGAGGCTGCTGAAAAGAAAACGAAATGTCGGGAAAATTGTACATTTACATAACAATATTATGTCGTTTAATTTGAATGTGTGACATTCCCGTAAATGAAACACAAAGTCTATTACAAGATAGTATACCAATTTTCACATACTTGACACTGCTTTTTTTTATACAACTATGTTGGCAAACAAGCATACGGCCCAATTGATGGTATGTGGTCACCGTAGCCTATGGACGCCTGCAACACCAGAGGCATCACTTGCGCGTTGCCGACCCTTTAGGAAAGGAAGAAGCCTACTGAAGTGTAAGATGCCCACCCTCGCGACGACGCGCCAGACAGGAATTGCTCAAGTGGAGCGCAGAGAAGGTGACTCTACCCTCCCAGGAGCCGAGTTAATGGATGTGTATGAACCCACGCCAAAGGTTACAAAGCAATAAAAAAGTTAAGCTCTATAGCATCAAACCGTGTCTTTTTAGAGATAAATGGTCTTCAACCTTCAAACTCTCAGAGCGAAATAAATATGAGCATATTGAAAATTTATTGAATTGATTTAAACGGGCGATGCTATCGAAATATTGAATGATTGAATGACTGCTTTACCCAACACATATGGGAGTTCTAAATTGAAATTTGGATTTTCTTCTTAATTATATACACTGTTTAGATTAATGAAAAGTAATATTATAAATGCGAATGTAATTCTTTCAGTTTGCACGTCTAAATTGTGTAAAGGACTTTGGTAAAATTAAGTACGGATACGGCTAAAGTCTCGAGGAAGAACGGAGCACACTTATGCATAGAAAATACATTCTAAGTCACGGATAAAAGGCAGTTTTAAATATAGGTAAGGTGTTACATACATTTACACCCATATTTTGTTAGGTATGTTTTATAGGAATACGAAAAAAAGACCGTTTTAAAATACTACGTAATAAGTAGCGAGCATATTGACGTGGAGTGCACACATATCCAAACTCTGAGAATTTCCTTACAGAAAAATCCATTTCAATCCAATTATTATGACTATATGTGTTCATTCATTCATTTATTTATTCAAGAACAATTTACATTGTGTGTAAATATATAAATAAAACCAATATTGCAAATCAGTTAACAAATTAAATCAGGATTAAAATAATAAATTGATCAAATTAAAAAACAAATTAAATTAAGGATTTTCGACATGACTACTTCATGTCGACAATCCTAACTAATATTATAAAAGCGAAAATGAGTTTGTTTGTTTGTTTGTTTGTTACCTTTTCACGCCTAAACCACTGAACCGATCATCCTGAAATTTTGCATATACGTTGTCCGGTGTATAGAAGCGGACATAGCCTATCTTTCATCCCGAAAAAAATTACTGTTCCTGAGGAAAACAATAATAACGTTCGTAGACGGCGCCACGTGTCTTAAGAATCATGATTGAATTATATTATTATATATTATTACAAGCAGAGTACAACCCGAATTGGTTGTCAAATTCTAAATTAACACGAGCGAAGCCGCGGGCAAAAGCTAGTATTAAATAAAAAAGTCTCAAAAGGAATGTCAAACCAATAATTATAGGTGTTTACATGTCATTTATGGAATAACTAGTTTTCACCCGCGGCTTCGCTCGCGTAAATGTAGGTTAGGTTAGGTTTGCAACAGTTCTTTTTTCTGGATGAAAGGTACCCTATGTCCTATTCTGTACCCCTGACAACGTGTATGCAAAATTTCACGATGATCGGTTGAGTAGTTAAGACTTGAATGCGTAACAAACAAACAAACAAACAAACTCATTTTCGCATTTATAATATTAGTAAAGATAACATTATTTTAACAAAAACAGCTTGAGTTAATTTTGGAAATCCTTAGTATACAATAACGATTTTACTTGTATAGGCAACTTATTAAATAGCTTAACTGATTTGTAACAAGCGCGTTTCACAATATCAAGACTTGGTACATAATTGGTTTGTAAATCTTTCCTTCTTGTGGTCTCCCTTATTTCCCTATCCTTTGTATGTATAAAACATTCAATATAATATGAGATATGCACTAAAGCTACGCCTTAAAAAGTTATATGGAGCTACAACACTAACTTAATTCTTAAAAAATATATTTCAAGCTAAATCTCTTCATTGACAAGTCCCTCAGAGAATTTTAACGTAAGTTTGTTGAACGAGAACAGTTTGCAGTTGGCAGGTGCTATAGCAACATTTGCATACTCAGCTGATCTGACTTAATTTATTTGTAATGGGTTTAGAAGAGCTCAGAGCGATTCGCAGTGATTGCCAGACTCCCTCGGGTATGTTACGTGCGAGCATAAACAAACCTACAAAACTTGTACTCGATGTAAATTGAGCTTAATTTTGATGGAGAGACATTATTTTCGTGTTGATTGAAATGCTATTTACAGGGAGAGATTGCTTTGAAAATACTATTTTATGGTGTTATAAGTGTGAACATTTGGGAATCTTCGAACGATTGGGATGAAACTTGGCGTAGAGATTGACCATGCGATGGATTTAATTAATTTTGGTACTGATATCGGTTTCCGTGGGATTCAAGCAAGCGACGCTACGAGCGGTAAATAATGTACTAAATAACAATCACTTGTGTGATATAGGGTAAACTTGTAGTAAAAATCTATCTCGATCCTTAATGTCAGATAGTTGTGTGACATGTTCTATGGATTAGTTCTTAAAATTGCCCTTTACTATTCATACTAGTTTGTGAAGTAACGTCATCACAAAAGCATAGCTATGCTGTCTAAAACTCTTACGTAGAAACTATTATTAATGGGAATGTGAGTATGTTTGTTACCCTTTCACGCATTAACTACTCAACCGATCATCATGAAATTTCGTATACACTTTGTCAGGGGAACAGAAAAGGGATCTTTTATCCAGAAAAAGTACTGTTACTAATCTACCAATTTATTTTTGTTAACGTAGGGGATTGCATTGACGCATACCTCTCCGCGGGAAAAAAGAAAAGCGGAGAGGTTATGTCGGGCTTACCTGGGGAAAGATGGAACGCCCCGGGTACTACCAACTATACCTACCACGGTGTTCCAACCCGCTGCCTTGAATGGTAGGTGGATCGCTGGAAACAATCTAACCTAACCTAAGCTACATTTGAGCGAGAACATCTAGTTTTATATTAAGTCACGATGAGGATCGACTAAAATGCATAAACTTATATCAGTTGTAACAAATCACTGACGCATCTATGTATGTAATAAAATTAAATCTCGCTTAGTTAAATGTTCCACTAACATATTAAACCTAAACGGAAAACAAAGACAGCTTGCAGCACTTAACCCACCAAGAATTTAATTTTGCAAGGGCACGAGATTAATGGAGACCGTCATTTTACCCTTGCTTTAAAAAATGTCGTCATAGGGTTGTGTCGTATGAATTTATCGTTAGCGTCGCAACACCATCAGTCATGCGTGTACTAAATCTATTTTGAATCGAGCACGATCCAAGCTCGACTCGATATCGATAACGTTGACGTACGCGCCTAAAATACTTTTAGACGAATGCAGATGACGTATTGCGATATTAAAATTTTCCATTTTACATGTACCTAGCTCTTTGAAACTTCGTTTCTGGACTGTTTAGAAGTTTCGCCCGTTGGTTGCTCACGCTTTTACAATGTAGGAGCACGTGAGCCGGTGTGTCCTTGGTCTCCATGCAGCCTCTACATATGGGACTGTCAGTGATGCCGATGTTGAATAGGTGTTTGTTGAGTGAGCAGTGGCCTGTTATTATACCCACTAGGAGGCTTAGGTTTTTCCTTGTGGAACGTAGCAGTATGCGTGACAGATGTTTGTCTAAGGATGGAAGGGCTTCCGTCGTCTGTCTACATTCCTTTGTTTCTGTCTACTGTTTTTCGTGTAGTTTTGTGGTTCTATCGCATAACTATGTTTTGAGTTGGCAGAAGCGTATCGGGATTATTGGTTTGGGTCCTACCATTTTGGTGTTCCATCCTCTCTTTGCCAGTTGATCTGCAGCATCATTGCCAGAAGAGTTGCTGTGGCCGCGTATCCAATGCAACGTTACCTGATTTTTTGTTGCAATACTTTGCAGCTCACGGTGACACTCCAGGATAAGTCTACTGTTGAAGCAGTTACTCTTAAGAGCTTGTAGTACGTGGCCAAGATAATGCGTATCTACTTATCGCTTATACCCCTTGATGTAACCGCAGTTGCAGCCCGGGTGATTCTAACACAACTTTAAAAGTGTTATTAAGGTATTTTCAATGTAGTATTTCCCAGGTACTCTTTATGTTCGACGTTAAGTTATTACATACGGCCAAATGTATGATTAATCGTCATTTTACTTGTATTCAAATAAATCATCGTTAGTTCGTAACTACGTACCCTAAAATAGAAGCATAAGAAAAGGCTCTACGAGAGAAAATTCGAAGATAAAATAATTGTATGATTCTTTAAATCATCTTTTATATTATTATGTACTAGCTTTTGCCCGCGGCTTCGCTCGCGTTAATTTCGAATTTGACAATCAATTCGGGTTGTACTCTGCTTGTACCTAATTCAATCATGATTCGAAAGACAGGTGGCGCCATCTATAATCATAAGAATGTTATTTTTGTTTTCCTCGGGATCAGTAATTCTTTTCGGGATGAAAGGTAGACTATGTCCGTTTCTGTACACCTGACAATGTATGTATATGCAAAATTTCAGGATGATCGGTTCAGTGGTTTAGGCGTGAAAAGGTAACAAACAAACAAACAAACTCATTTTCGCTTTTATAATATTAGTTAGGATTCTTGCACTCATAATCCTAACAGAAAAGATCAATGTGGTATAAGTATATAATAATAATAATAATCGGATAGTTACATTTTAGTAGATATTCTTAAGCCCAAAGTGCCGTGAGTAAGTTCGAAACAATCTGTTTTTACAGTTAAATATTCCAAGAAAAGTTGCCAGCAACTTGAAAGCAACTGTGGAGGAACAGGGTGTGATGTCTCTCCAATACAAAGGGAGGATCCTCCGACCAGGCTGGTTGATCGTGCCTGGCGGGCCGCGGCCCGACGGTTGATATCGGGACCTTGTATATATACTTAGTCGCTGTATAAACTCCACTTGTGCGATGCAGAATAGTATGACGTCATTTGAGCGCTTGTTCTTTTTCTCTTGATCTGTTGGATGTAGGCGGAACTTCTTCGTCTGTGCGGAGTTGCCACAGTATTCCCCCTAAGACCGAAGGTCGATCTTCGATCGAGTTTGACTCGACAGGTGTCGATGCTGCTGAAGAGCATTGCCAGTGCCAGTGAAGGATGCCGCTAGATCTCAGTGAGTCGGGTCTTAGTGCGGTGAGCGGTCGATGAGCGGTGCGTGTATGAGTCGGGGTTGTTGCGTTGCAGTGTGTCCCATAATGAGTCGGCCTTGATGCTGCGTCGTTGCTGCGTCTTGGCTGGCTGCTGCGTTGACGGCGAGTGAAGTGCCCTACTTGCGTGGACCGTGTGTACAGTGGGTTAAGCCTTGACGCTGGTGAGGCCATAGGGAAGACCAGGCTGCGCGTTCGCTGCAGGCGTGTGGTGGTTCTTGTCGAGGCTGACGATGCTGGCTGGCTGCGACTTGATTTCTGCTCATCTGGAGAGGTGCTGTGTGAGAGGAGTGAAGATCATGGCGATGATTGCTGCTGCTGATCTGCTCCGTGAAGGCTGTTTCCATCGACGTCGGGTGCTGGATAATCACGGCGGGGTCACCAATGCGGAGGAACAGGGTGTGAAATTCCTCCAACACAAAGACCTCCTCCGACCAGGCTGGTTGATCGTGCCTGGCGGGCCACGGCCCGACTTGATATCGGGACCTTGTATATATACTTAGTTGCTGTGTAAACTCCACTTGTGCGATGCAGAATAATATGACGTCATTTGAGCGCTTGTTGTATGTAGCGCCATCTGTTAGATGTAGGCGGAACTTCTTTATCTGTGCGGAGTCGCCACACAACTATATTGTGTCCCGTGTACACGTAATAAGCTCATAGTGCCGCAATCAATCAAGTGACCGCGAGCCCGAAGCTCAGACGCCGACCCAACGTTTATTCATAATGCATGGCTCTTCACACGATCCACACCACAACCATATTAAATTTACACGAGCACTATAACTTTATAATCGCTTTAATATGTTTTATATGAAGGGTTGTGAAGGTGATGCTATCTGTGTTATTTTTATAACAATTGTTGATAATTACAAAACATGTAACCTATTTATTGTGCTTACTTATATTACAATACAACATTCTAACGCGGCCTTGTTCGCGTAAATGTAGGTTAGGTTAGAAACAGTACTTTTTCTGGATGAATTCTGTTCCCCTGCCAGCATGTATGCGAAATTTCATGATGATCGGTCGAGTAATTAAGGCGTGAAAGCGTAAAAAACCAACAAACAAACTTACATTCGCATATATAACATTAGTTGGGATTACAAAACATGTAACCTATCCACCATATTAAATCGACGAGGAGGACGCCAATATGATCACAGTGAATTAATTAGGTTTTAAGAATACCTCGGTGGCACACCGACAATAAATGCTACTGTTGTGCATGAGGTTTCGATTTAGATTCCGGGTTTACTGTATACTCTGTCAAATTCTCAGTAGGAGCTGGTGTCTCAGTAGTGAGTTCTAGACTTCATGTCTAAAACTCCACTAGTGGGACACCAGCTCTGTAGGCAATAGGTTCGCGTTCTTTTACTAACGACTATAAGCTTACTGTATACCCCTTCATGGATATGTATGGATATTTAAGCGTTGGGAAATATATATTAATTAAACAAATCATATAATAATTACAGCAGATAAATATTTATCCTAATCCTAACTAATATTATAAAAGCGAAAATGACTTTTCACGCCTAAACCACTGAACCAATCATCCTGAAATTTTGCATATACGTTGTCAGGTGTACAGAAACGGACATAGGCTACCTTTCATCCCGAAAAAATACTGTTCCCGAGGAAAACAACAGTAACCTTGTTGTGATAATAGATGGCGCCACATGTCTTTCGAATGATGATTGAATTATATTATTACAAGCAGGGTACAACCCGAATTGATTGTCAAATTCTAAATTAACGCGAGCAAAGCCACGGGCAAAAGCTTGTATAAAATAAGCGAAGTCACTTACAAACAAAAATGAAATGAATATAGTTGAGTTCAACAAATTAATAGGCCGCTTAAAAATATTACTTATTAACTTAATCGACTCTTCTTTCATGCGTTTTCCTCCTTCTTATAACATAATCCATTTTCAAGCAGGGTTATCATCGCTTTACATCTACATACAACGATCATAATAATAACATAAACGCAGCAGTACGAATAATATATAACAAAAGCTGTTATAATTAGTATCCAAACATTTAATAGCATTACAATATTAGCCATGCCCGAGTGCTTCACAATTCGGGCACAGCGTTGCTTAGTCGAGATACGAAGCTTATAATAAAACAATATTAATTATCAATCGACGCTCGAACGAGTCCTTTGTCGGGCGCAACCAACCTCCGCCGTTTAATAACAGAGGAATGCGTGCATTAAACCTCCGGCATCTCACAGCACTTTTGTTTAAATAATAAATTGGATTTCTATAAACGATGCAGCTTCAAAGAATTTCGCTTGCGATTATTAAATATTTTTAGATGCGCCTCGAGTGGATTCTTTTGTTATTATTTCTAGTTGTGTATGTATATCATATTGTTGTTCAAATTTAAAGTTTAATATTGAATTTGATAAATGCGCTACCATATTAAAATATCGCATAATGGTTGAATTAAATTTCTATAAAAAATCAATTTGTTTCCCCTTCGATAGTAGGCGCGGGGCGGGCACGAATCAGTTTGTTAATAAATTCAAATTTATTCGTTGATCGGGCGCACGTCTCTGTGCTAATGTATTTAAAAAGTGATTAGAAGTTAAATTGACACAATATGAACTTTTTGTATCAGCCACGGAGCGTAATCAGAAACAAGATTATCCAATTTCCAACGTAACGTTCGGTGAGACTGCAAATTGATTACACACCATCAATCTATTTAAAATTTAAATGTCGTATACAACAGAACGTAATACAAGTCAACGTTTTACTTTTTAAATGAAATGGTGTAATAAAAATTGAAAACCGCGCTGTTGGTTCAAGACATGGCTTGCGTTACTTACAATGAGAATTGAGATTAAATTTACATTGTTGCTTTTAGGGCGCGGGTTCAGCACCGTCTGTTATGGTAAGGTATTCATGAAAGCAAATGTTTAGTCCCGGGGGCGAGCTACGGAACACAGAGCACTTGGCGGAATCACTCGTGTGCGCTCTAACTTATGATAATTATATTTGGAATAATCCTCTCAAAGCAACGAATGCAGGAAGCCAACTTATTCATAAATTATAAGCATACGTTTTGAGTAATTTAATTAGGAAAATCCATATACTAAAATTAACATGTTCTATGAGAAGTTTATATTCTGCTTTTTCTAGTTCTATATATTCTGCTTTTTCTAGTTCTATAGGAGGCTCAAAACTGGTATATAACACTTTTCGCAATATATCGCTTAACTGTAACTGCCGGTTAGCATTGCGAGCCTTGGCCATCATCTCTATATCTTGATCGACTAATTGTTTCGTAGCTGTGTTGACAATATTTACATATAAAAAGTCCATTCTCCAGGAAAGCTTCATGTATAAACTTTCCAAGTGGCCCATCATTGTTATTGTTTCATCTATAACATAGTCCGATTTACTGAAAATACTAGTATATACATATTGCACACACGTGTGTAATTTTATATTTTCATAGTCTGAATATAATTGTTTGAAATCGTTCAACAATCCTTACTAATATTATAAATGCGAAAGTAACTCTGTCTGTCTGTCTGTCTGTCGGTCTGTCTGTCTGTTACCTTTTCACGGTCAATCCGCTGAACCGATTTAGATGAAATTTGGAATGGAGATAACCTCAGACCCTGGGAAGGACATAGGCTATACAACATCACGCTACGGCTCACGGGAGCGGTGTAGTAACCCAAATAACTCTGACGCGGGTGAGACCGCGGGCACAGCTAGTATTTTATAAAACGTTCTCTTACATTCCTTCTCCTTTTCTTCCATAAATGCGAATTTATTGTATTTTTCAACATCATCTTGCATTTCAACACTTGACTGTTTGAATGTAGTTTCAAAGCCCGCTTTCAGTTTACGTACTTTACTTAATATACCCGCAGTTTTGTTTACAATGGCCAAATAGTGTTGTCCTTGTCTGTCCATAGTATCACATATTGACATTACTTGAAAGGGTTTTCTAAAAAAGTATTGGTTTAAAATGTGCCAGTGAGGTATCACTACGGTCGGAAGACGATTTTGATATTATGTCTAAGTTACTGCTTAATTTCGCACATATTTTAGCAACTCGATTTTCATTGCTTTGCTCGTTGAATTGCGCTTGCCACCAGTTTGGTGCTAAAGACGTCAGAAAGTTTATGTATCTCAATAACTTTTCATAATTCCCATGACGACCCCGAGTCCGTTCCTAAGCCTAACATATTGAAAACTGTATTCTTCGAGACGGTTGGTCATTTTGTCTAATTTAATAACTACCTTCGCAGCTTCTTCCTGTTTATTAATAGCAAGTGCAAAACTTTGTTTAAGAAACTTGACGTAACTGGCTCTGCATGAATTGCATAGTGCCTCTATTTTTTGGAACTTTTCTGTCTCTTGTCTAAAGTCGTGGTCAATTCTTTCCATCTCATCTCTTTAAAAAGTTTGTTCGGTAGTTCAACAAATCTCTGATATTAGTCATACCTATACACTTTTATGTCATCGAGATGTCTCAGCGGCCTGCCTTCCACGACTTTGTAAAAGTCTTTGTCAATATCACACAGTCCGCACATCATCTATGAAATCAGGGACAGGTCGCTCCTTCCGAGGAGGAACCTCTTTAGTAAATAGTCTCAACCGGTTTGGTAGTGTATATGGGTTAGGAAAACCGTCATCTTTTATTTCCCTATCGTGTATTTCATATTTTTTATTGTATATAATTATGGAGACTCGACTTCTAGCAGGAGATACCGGTGACGGTAACATTAGCAGTTTGCTATTTTTTATACGTTTTTTCATTATGTTTTTTGGAACCGGTGATCTGGAATTTAGAAAATGATTGTCAATGTACTTTATTTATAGTTGGTAAGTATAATACAATAATGTCCTCCAGCACGAATTTCGGTCGTGGCGGCCAATCTTAACGGGGACTGGCTATCTGCGCAAGCGATATTATAATATCGCTTAAACTATAGTGCACAAGTATGTGCGCAATCACAAGTGCACTCTGTTCCCTAACCCTCATGCTCCGATGGGACGTATAATCTGACACAACCAGAGGGAGATCAGGCGCAAGACAAATGGCTTTACGTGCTTTCTGAAGCACAGGTAAACCTACTATAAATAACGAACAAACCTAATAAGCTTTGTTCAATTATTACTAATTATTTAGCATATGAGGTATGCGGTCAGACTTGTCGAATGAAGAATAAACTATTTAACATTTTGGGTAAATAAATATTCTATTTTGGCAGTGCATAATATAGCAAATCAAAGCACAACCTCAAAAGAGTTAAAGCTTCCTATTACCTAGGACTAACTTAGCCCAAAAAATATGTGTACTTACTTGTCCATTATGTTGATAAACTTCATCTTTAATATTTACTTTAATATTTATTCGATTCAATGGTAATATTTTTTTCGTCGACGTCCACTTTCTTCAATTATACACAAATGTTCCATTTGCCATTATTTGAAATCATAATAAAAATAAATAAATCTTCTCTAAAAAGAATCTTATCTTTTCTATGTAAACTTTCTTAAGTCGTACTTAACAGTATAATTTTATATACCACAGATAATACGTATTTAAAGATCTAAACGCTAATATTTTCCAAGGCACTATTTTTAAACCCATTAAACCGTTTTGGCTACATTGTGTGCTAAAAAGTCATACAAAAATCAGACACCCTAACTAATATTATAAACGTAAATGTGAGTTTATTTGTTACGCTTTCACGCCTTAACAACTCGACCGATCATCATGAAATTTCACATACACGTTTTTAAGGGAACAGAAACTAGTATTGTTTCCGAAGGATAGAAAATTGACATAACCTACGATTTACGCGAGCGAAGCCGCGGGCAAAATTTAGTATATATACAAATACACTTAATAGACTTACAACTCTTACAAGTCTCTCAATTGCAGTCGGGTAAGAATAATTATTCCTCCCTTTAGTTCCGTCTTTCTAAACAAAGTTAACTCAACAAAATGTCGTCGCTTCATTTAAAGACTTTACTACTTGAAAGTAGTACATAAAAGTGGTAGGTCCGGAGGCCGAATCACCCTCTTTCCCCCTTCCCGGTCCTTCTCCTTCCCACTTCCTTTTTCCTTCTCCCTTTCCTAAAGGGTCGGCAACGCGCAAGTGTTGCCTCTGGAGTTGCAGGCGTCCATAGGCTACGGTGACCACTTACCATCAGGCGGGCCGTATGCTAGTTTGCCACCAACTAAGGTGCCACCTTAGTTGTATAAAAAACAAAAAAAAGGTTAGCCCGTCTACCACATATTTTGATAACCACACTAATTATATTCCAAGTGTTTGAACCACTACCCTAAATAACTAATCATACAACAATGTCAACTTAATTAACCACTTTAAACAAGTGCTACGATAAATCATGTAAATAGCCCTTTTAAGATTAGTGCCTCACAGAATGCGTCTTTAAGGTGGTCGGTCATTCGGGGACTGTGACCACAACCCCTTGGGTTTTGCCCCGGCGACCTCCTTGTCCAAAGGAAGTGTTGGTTCTGACACCTGTGACTGTGGCACAAGTTATAAGATTATTCAGAGTTGACGCTAGGGAGTGCGCAGAGAGAATATAGCTGTTTAGCAGCAAGATTTTTTTAAATTTCGTAGCTCACGTGCGTTTGTTTGCTTAAAAGTTGAATAGAAAAATTATAGGTTAAGAGGAAACACAAGGGCCGTTTTTCCATACAAACGTAGTCCCCTGTTTCTTCCCTGGATAATGTCAGTAGAGCAATAATTGTTTTTTCATAAATTAATTATTAAAAGAGACATGAGCCTTCAAAAACCTTAATAATTGACCAGATTTTCCGCTGTGTTTAAACATCCAGAAAACAAATTTGACTAGATTATCGAAAAAAGGAAAACATAGGAACACGGCCAAAGTCTTTCTTTAATTTTTAATGAATAAAGTAGTTAAATCGGTTAAGTTTTGGAGAAGTAATCAGGGGACTACGAAACGTTGATTTTGTGTACATTTAATAGATATTTTCGATCCAAGCTGCAGTTGTCTCTATCGCGCTCATGATACTGTACACATGGCACTGCGCGACAGCAATAGAATTTACAAATACCTATTTTTCAATTCTATCGCCCTTAGTGTTTCCTCTTAAGAACCTACCCCTTCGTACCTAAAATCAGCAAGATCACGTGAAGAAAACTAACAAAATTTCTATAATTACCATTATAATAATAAAGTAGCTTGTGAGTACATATAATGTGCAATATTGTATGTACTTACAAGACATTGTTTCTTACCTATTCGTTTTTAGTTTTGTTTACCGCTTGATTTTGTACGCTCAGATAGTATATATAGCATATAGTTTTGAACATGTATAAGTGTAACAAATGTTGGTAAACCAATAAATAAATAAACAAATATATTGAGTGTAACTAATGGAAGACAGATATGACACGATTTTAGCAAGTCATAATTCAGGCAAGTGCAGCTCTTTTCAGATATGCTTATTGAAAACTAGCTTTTGCCTTTTTCGCTCGCGTAAAAGTAGGTTAGGTTATGTTAGTAACAAAATAAAAAAAAAATTGCCTTTGTTTCTCAGCGATAACGTAGTTTTCTAATGGTGAAAGAACTTTTTAAATCGATTACGTAGTTTTTGAGTTAAATCCTTACAAACAAACATACAAAAATAAAACTTATCTCATTATAATATTAGTATAGATAAGCAGTATCGGTAAATTAGCGGCTATAAAGAGTAGCCGTGAGTTTCTTGATCGTTTTTCGCATTGTTTCTACGGCCTTGCTTTGATGAACTCGTAACCTTGCAACGGGTAAATGTAAATTCATAGTATAATATAGTTAAAGAATTATAAATATTAATTTGTAATATTATTAAAATAATTCTGACTGATATATTCTCTTTATGAACGGCCAGTATGAGCTAGCCAATAATCATAAGATATTATTACTTAAATTGAAGTTAATATTGATGAACATTATTCGCTTGTGACTAGTACCGTACATATCACACCACTACCACTGGTCAAGCCCTTCAGAATACTTGTAAAATCACACCCTTGGGAGATGAAGTGACGCTTATTGTTGTACAGCTGGTTCGATAATTAATTAATTAATTAATTTTCGTTGTCTGTAAGTCAGCAGAATCAATTTTGATCAAAATCAATTGTATAACATTTTACGTTTTAATTTGAGAGTGCAGAATTTTTGTAATCGATGTTTTTGACAAGATTTTGCCCGCGGTTTCGCTCGCGTTATTGTAGATTTTATCAATAAACTTCTATTCCTCGAGAACAGTACCTTTTTTTGGATGCAAGGTACCCTATGCACTTTTCTGTAACATACATTTTATGGAAAAAAATTGCTCTACTGGCACTATCCAGGGAAGAAACAGGAGACTACGTTTCTATGGAAAAACGGCCCTTGTGTTGCCTCTTAATCACATACCTATTTATAATTTTTTTGTGGTTGTTGGTACTTATGCTAACAATGTATGGCATCTGAACAATGTCCTTAATTTTTCGTCGTAATTATACTATTTTCAAGCATAAAATAATACGTCCGTAGAATTTAAACCATGTTCATGGCAATCGGCATAGAGGTTTAGCAGTAAAAGCCTAAGAAATAGAGTTACTATCGCACTTATCACATCGTAGAGATCCATAAAATAGCTTCCATATATGTATAACGAGTATTGCTTGCGATGCACTTTGTTTGAGCTATTAACAATATTTATTTTACAACTGATTCTCGGAGGAAGCGGCTAAGAGAGTTAAGTAAAATTTATAATACAAGTGGAACATTTTCTAGCGGTTATTACGGCTGAAAAGTTTCGTGGTACTAACTATAAGTAACGCGTCTGTAGCGTAACTTTCAAATAGTTCGCCTTCTAATCTTACTGTAGATGTACTTATTTTTTATGATTGCCTGGTACGACCGGTGGGTGTTGCAGTGGAATGACTTTGTAAGTATGTTTGCTAACTCTTGATTCGCAGTAATTTCCTCCGTTAGACAGTGCTATTAAATTTATTTAATCTGTTAAGAAATACTTGTTACTTTAATCGTATTCTTTGATAGCCACGATACAGACTGCGCCTAGTGTGGCTATCATAGTAAATGTAACTATTGTGTTACCTTAGTTGAAATAAATAAATAAAATTTAAAATTAGTTTGAATATTTTGTTTAAAGAAAAGAGAAAACTCCTAATAGGAATATTGCCCGTGCCACGGCTTTACAAACATTCAAACAACGGATACATGGAACACCAGACTCGGAATAACCATTTGTGGACCACACTTTTTTGTGTCACTTGTGGGATTCGAATCCACAACACTTGCCGTAGACAGTAACGAGGCGGCCACTTTTTGGTAACCATCCGCGCCTTCAAAATAAAGGTTTATCTATAAAGAAATTCTTAGTAAAGCAAAGGAAATCTGTCTCAGCATTTTAGTTGCAGTACGAAATCTGAAACAGTGCGCTAAACAGGCGACAAATAGGCTGGGTGTTATTTAAATGGTTAGCATAGTATTGGTATTTTTGTGAGCAGAAAAATATAATCTGTGAGCAGAAATAGCTAATTGATCAGGAACCCCGCTTGGCGGGGCTCCTATTTTTGGGTGGGTTTAAGAAGGAACCTAACATAACCTAACCCTTCCGAGACGGAATGCAGTGATTTGAGGCGTAGCGGGGCTCCTTTGAAATGTTTGCTGGCCATGAGTTGCTGATCAATTAGTATTTTTGCTGATCATTATATTTAATCCCAATTAGGCTTATCTGCTATTACGTGGAACCTAAAATCAAAGCTGCCTAAGCTAAAGCCTTCGCCAGCTGTTCTTAAAAAAAATATAAAAAATAAATAGGGGGCGACCTTAGTGCCGTCCATCGAGCACAATAAAGACATCGTGCTACTAGTGAGATTATTTTAACCGAGTAACCCGACTACACATAGCCTGAAACGGTAATCGTACCCGGGACCAAATACACAGCAGCCTCTGGTTTAATATAAATATTCACATCTGATCTCTTAAAGGCACTATTAAAAACAGAAATAAACTGTTCCTTTCTTATCGTGTCGATGGCAACAGTTGTTAAATGATTTTAGCCCAGTGCTCGGCAAAGATATCTAATGTTCTACAAGATTAACAACCCTAAAGTTTATTTATTTATTTTATTTCAGATCTTAAGCAACTAAACATTCGTTAAGATAAGAGAACAGCCGAGTGATTCCGTCAGTTCGTACAAATTTAATCAGCCCCCGGCGATTATGTAAATGACAAGTAAATGAACGGATTCACCCCTCATTCAAATTAGGCTTAGCGACAACTACCACCTGCAAAACTGCTTATTTATTACGTAAACATTCCCTTTTACTAATTAAAGATACGATCTTAAAGTCTTAAGTCACATAGTTTAGGCTCAAATAAGTCACTTTTATTCGTTTCGCTTGCAGGTTTCGCTCGTACTTGAATCATAATTGGTTGCAGTCATGTAAAAATATTGGTTTTAAAATATGTAATTTTTTCATATTTTTCTTAGAAAGTGTCGTATAAACACGAAATATAGGCGATTATTTTGAATAATTCATTATAGTAATTTATTTTAAAATCGATTCTTAAATCTTTTTGTTAGATGCTTTTAAAGGTCCTGGCAAAATATTTACCAGCTGAATTATTTCTTAGGAAACTGCTCTATATTATATTCAAACTACGTAGAAATTAGGACACAATAACTGGATATACTTTGCCTAGCCTAGACATCTAGTTCATAATAGTACCACTACTACTAATACTCATTGAAGTAATGAGGCTGAATGAAAAATATAATAAGACTATATAATTGGTAAAGTAGCATGTTTATTTTAATACTGTATTTTAATGAGAATCTCAATAATACATAGATTGTCGAATCGTTATCAATTTTTTTTTGCACTATAATGAAAGCTGTTAAGAATCCATACTAACTGATATTATAAATGCGAATGTGAGTTTGTTTGCTTTTTACGCTTTCAGTCCTGAACTACTCGACCGACTATAGTGACTTACATTATAAGTTGAATCTCATGCAATCAAACCATAAGAACTGCATCAATATCTGTAGATTTTGAGTAATGCCGGAACAAAGAGGAGGATAGACAAAAATTCTTAAACCTTCGTTTTCTGTTTACAGCTAACTAGTTAACAGCAATCGTTTAAAAATGTATCCTTAGCGTCCAGATACTAACTCTTTAGAGTTTAATAATAAGTAGCGAATAGCAACATAATACAAGGACTTTGAACAAAACACAGGGCAGGCAAGATTGAAAACAACAAAGCACAGTGTAACAAAACGTTTCCTTTTCCACAATGTACAAGAACCTAATTAGTTTGTAGGGGCCCCTTGTTGGCTAGTGGTCAGCAGTCGTCAGGACCCTACGTCTTGGTCTTAGAGATGCGGCTACCCTCAAGAATAATTGCAACCCTTAAACCGATGTCCGCGGTCACAGAGCCAACAGATATTAATTAGTGAACGTTGTCTTATCTTGTAGTATACTAACTAATATATAAATGCGAGTGTGAGTTTGTTTGTTTGTTATGCTTTCACGCCTTTACTACTCGATCGTTCATCATGAAAGGAGACCGTCCATATTCGGCGTGCACGTGGACAATCGTTTTAAAAACAAAGTAAAATATTAAAAGCTTTGTTTAAATATGTAATAAATATTGGTTACCATCCAGTAGTATGAAATTGACGTATGTTATTTCTATATTACCTATATCAAAATAATACACACAGCATGGAAGCAATAAGGCAGTATTACTGCAACTGCATAGTCGGCGGAAGGACTGTTAGTTGCTGTGTTCACATAATGTCTGTAATATGGTACCTAAGCTGGGTAATATATGAAAATGTCACTTCACCAGCCCAGTTTTTGGAAAATATTTTAATAACTTATGAAGATGATGGTGACACATGAAAATAAATATTTTTTAAACAATGTGTTTTATTTTATTATTTAACGAACTTGATACTAAATTTCAAAGAATAATGTTATCTACTTAGTTTAGGCTACTCAAAATTAATATTGTTATTACAATATAGAGTTGTTCACGCCCAGGCCAGGGTCCCGTACAAGATGGTCGGTCTCTTTTCGCATACATGTTGTCAGGGCAACAGAAAAGAACATGTCGAATAGTTAAGGCGTAAAAGTGTAATAAACCGACATTCGTATCCTAACTAATATTATAAAGGGATTAAATATAATGACCACCAAAAATAGTAATTGCGCAGCTAAATATGCTTACTAAAATATATCATAACGAGCACCTATACGCCTCAAATCACTGCATTCCGTCTTGGAAGGGTTAGGTTATGTTAGATTCCTTCTTAAACCCACCCAAAAAACGGAGCTCGCTAAGCGGGGCTCTGTGGACTTTTTTTGATCTCTTTAAATATATTGAGCCCCGCTAAGCTGGGCCCTGTGGACTTTTTTTGATCTCTTTAAATATATTTTGCTGTGCAATTTGGTGATCATTTACTATTTTTGACTGTTATATTTTACTATATCTGGTGATAAGTTAAACATAAGCCTATTATAAATGCGAATGTGAGTTTGTTTGTTACGTTTTCACGCTTACTCGTTATTATAAAGCGTATAAAAGAAAGGTGTGGAAGCAGCAATAGCTCAGTGGGGAGACCAACAGACTGCAATGCAGAGGGTCTCGGGTTCGAACCCACGTCGCGCACCTCTGACTTTCGGAAGTTATATGACTTTTCGAAATTATGTGCGTATTGATTGACAATTATCGCCTGCTCCGTGCGTCGGAGAGCACGTTAAGCCGTCGGTCCCGGCTGCTATGAACATCTATGGCAGTCGTTATTGGGAAGTCAGTGCCCTCTAATATCCTGACACTGGTCTAGCCTTAGGGTATCGTTAGCCTTCGGGTTGCGGAGGTCAGATGGCAGTCGCTCCGTGTAAAAACTGATATCCAGTCAAATCCGGTTAGACTAGAAAGCCGACCCCAAATGACTTGGGAATAATAAAGGCTGGGGAGAAGAAGAAGAAGAGTATAACAGAAAGGTGTGGTCAAATTTTAATATATGTATGTACACTCTACCTATAAAGTTATAAATACCAGTGAGCAGCGATAGCCTAGTGGGTGACCGTTGGCCTGCCACGCAGAGGTCTCCAGTTCGATCCCAACGCGCATCTCTGACTTTTCGAAGTTATGTGCGTATTAAATAGTTAATTATCGCTTGCTTTAACGGCGAGAGAAACATCGTGAGGAAACCTGCATGTTTGAGAGTTCTCCATAATGTTCTCGAAGATATGTGAAGTCGGCCAACCCACACTGGGCTAGCGTGGTGGACTATGGTCTAACCCTTCTTCCACTGAGATGAAGCCTGTGCCCAGCAGTGGGACAGTTCAATACAATGGATCAGTCAATGGTAAAGCACTCCGCGAGAAGAACGGTTACGAGTAGTCGAAGCCGCTGCGGCAATTATTAGGAAAGATATTCGTTCGTCTGTAGTCGAAACAAAGTAAGTATATTAATATAGAAAGAAAGATTTTTTATTTTGGCACACAAAAGGGCACGCTCAAAACATGAAGAAATAAAATAAAAATACAAAATAAAAAAGCAGAACAATCTATACTAATATTATAAAGCTGAAGAGTTTGTTTATTTGCTTGTTTGTTTGCTTGAACGCGCTAATCTCAAGAACCACTGATCCGATTTGAAAAATTCTTTCAGTGTTAGATAGCCCATTTATCGAGGAAGGCTATAGGCTATATATCATCACGCTAAGGTCAATAGGAGCTGAGCACCAATGAAGAATGTTTCAAAATCGGAGGGTATTTTTTCCTTTTGAGAGCTTCCGCTGCGTGCGCTGCGTAAACAGTTAAAGTTTCGCAAAAATCATGTATGACAGAATTGTTCCCCTTTAAAAGTTCTAAAAAAAAGTCCGCGATAGCATATGTCTGTCTTTTAAGGTTGGCTCACTATAACCATTTTTATGCATTTTTATGCTAACCAAATTTGTTCTAAAATAATGCATTATTTGCGAAGGTATTATTATAAACATGATATTAATCCTTATCCAAATAAATACCTTATTCATCACAAGTATTTAATTTAAAACAAAATTGCCCTTTACATCATTCGATTTCAATGAATATCTTAGGAGATATCGCAGTTTTAAAATAACATTGCAGCAAAATAATTACCCATTACAGACATAGTACAAACGATGTTTCTCCTGGTTTATTCTGCGTGATTACTACTGGTTCGATTTGAAAAATTCTTCTAGTGTTGGATAGCCTATTTATCGAGGAAAGCTATACGCTATATAACATCACGCTACGACCCACGGGGGCGGCGCAGTAACGATAAACGCGGGTGAAACCGCGGGAACATCTAGTATGTAATAAAACTAGAAAAATAAAACAAATACTAACACTATAATTTCATTTAATTTCTGCTCACTGGCAACACCACACCTTAACTTAACGGAGACTGCCTCCCATCAAGTCAAGGCTAGTATTATCAGTGAGCAGCGATATCTATATAATAATACGTAAAGCAAAAACTTATTACCCCTTTTTACGAAAATTGCGCGGACGGAGGAGTATAAAATTTGGCACAGTTAAAGTTTATATGGAGAAGGAGTAGCGAATCCTAATATTTTTATAAAATATGCATTAGAAATACATTAAATTTATGAAAAAATACTAAACGCACACAACCATGCATTTGACACACGCAGTCGAATCGTGTTCATAGTATTTCGGCATTGTTCGTCTGACGTCGTACAATTCTTCGTAACTATGGTTACATATACCTTATTCATACGTTATAAAGAAAAAAGAAAACAAAGTAGCCAGCTTAGGAATATTGACAAAGAAAGAGTATAGTTAATCCTAACTAATATTATAAAAGCGAAAATGAGAGTGTTTGTTTGTTTGTTTGTTACCTTCTCACGCCTAAACCACTGAACCGATCATCCTGAAATTTTGCAGATACGTTTTCAGGTGTACAGCAACAGACATAGGCTACCTTTCATCCCGAAAAAAATTATTGTGCCCGAGGAAAACAATAATAACGTTCTTATGATAATAGATGGCGCCACGTGTCTTTCGAATCATGGTTGAATTATATTATTATATATTATACAAGCAGAGTACAACCCGAATTGATTGTCAAATTCTAAATTAACGCGAGCAAAGCCGCCGGAAAATGCAAGTAAATAATAATTTGTTTAAATGTTTAAAAAGTTAGGTATATTAATGTGTATAGCCTTGGCGAAATCTAAATGAAATGGGCGTAATAAGGTCGAATTTTGACCACTAGGCGACCGCTAGTATCAATAAAAACAACAAAAGAAATATATTTTCTTTTAGTATAATTGGATTTAGATCCAATTATACTTCATTAGACTTAAAATATAAGATATATATTAAGATAAAATATATTTAGAATGATACACTTTATTTTTAATTATTTGTATGTCAATGGTAATTGAAATTTGATGACTATTTGATTTAAAAGAAATATAAATATCAGTATGAGGTAAGTATTAAATTGTTATTTAGTAATATTTAATGAATAATTAAGCAAAAAACGTTATAATAGATTGGGATTCAGGATTTACCTTGCGCTAAGGTATGTATGGCCGAGTGCTCCACACTCTGCGCCCTTTATCTCAAAAACGGTTCGATGTATAAAAAAGGTCCAAAATGAAATTTGTAGAAAATTTTTTTTCTACAATTTTCATAATAAATGCAAATACAGACACAGAGGCAGAGAAAAACGAGATATTCTTTAAAAAAAAACAACGGGTTGCATTCCGGGAGTGCCGTCAGAAGTGAAAACTTGAATATTAACGTTGTGCATTTTTGATATTTTGGAATGGTTAGGGAATAATTTTGCACGAATTGCTTTATTTATGTCGTAAAATACAATATTCATTTATTGCGCTATCGTACACAAACATGACAATTCTCCCTCCGTCTTACGAATTTTCGATCAGGTCACGTGTCCTGACGCGAGTTTAACATTTTAAACCCATCACAAAAAAGTGCACAACGCCCCTAAAGAAGTTTTCACTTCAAAAACTGATTTTTGCTACCTTTGACCTTGAATATCTAAAGACGCTCACACGTTAGCTCATATGTGACTGAGACAACATTTGGAATGCTAAAATAAAGGTCTATACAAAAATTCTGCTTATTCCGTTAGATTCCGAGGTGACATGCCTAGATGACTGGACTAATTGGGACATTGTTACGTAGAATTGTATTTTAAAAGGCTTTTCCTTTTTTTTCATAATTATGTTTGGTCGTTTTAGGGAGAAATAAAAGATGTTTTATTAATGTGATGTTTCGGAGTATTTCGCTTTCGAGGTATTTTATTCCACATTTGGCACCAAGCAAAAATACCTATTGGTACTGAAAGTGGAATAGCTTAGGTGCCGACGCCATAGGTGCCGAAAAAATTGGTGCCGAAAGCGGAATACTCCGATGTTTCAAATTAGTTACAACTAAATTATTTAAGTAGGTAGGTATCAACTAAAACTATTAATGACTTTTGTAATAAAGATAAATCGCCGATGACTATTCTATTTAGAGTACATACTAAAATTCTTAGACATACCGTACATGTACAATTCAATACCTAAATAATCTTGCTACATCCTAATATAGTTCTCCCATACATATAGTTACCTCTCGTCATAGTGGTTGAGTCGCTCACCGGTCGCAATTCCACACTCCGTGCTGCTATTGAAAATTTCTGAGAAGATAAGACCCGGGTATCTAACCTGAGACCATAATTCTCAGCAGTCGTATCAACTACCGCTGCGCCACCAAGGCTTTTTACGGGGTTCGTGCTCTTTTAGTAACATCAAGAAGAACAGGTAAGATTAGGTAAGTTATAAATAAAAACAATGATATAAACACGGGCCCATTACGTGTCTACTGTGGTATAAAAATAAAACCAAATAATAATAATATAAATCTTTATTTATATTAGAACTAGCGACCCACCCCGGCTTCGTATGGTTAGTACAAAATCTTGACAAATTGTACACCTAATCCTTCCTCATGCAGCACTCTGTCTATTGGTGAAAACCGCATGAAAATCCGTTCAGTAGATTTTGAGTTTATCGCAAATAGTCGCGGCGGGGGACTTTGTTTTATAATATGTAGTGATACCATTTCATGAAATGTACGCTAGCTTCAGTTTTTACAAGCACCAATTAAATTACCTTTCGTAAAGACCTCTTCTTTACGATATGTAATGCGATAAAAGATATACTTAACGAATTTACGTAGTACCTACTATAAAAAAGAAAAATTACATGTCGTCAACATAAGCGTGGGTCCACATCTATGTGAAATGTCACGGTTTGTGGCTTCAAACCATTACAAACACGCGTGACATATAAACATGTTCAAAGCGATCCGATCAAAATAATCTCTAAACAAAATTAACATTCTGCGTGTTAAAGTTGTATCACAGTTGTATCGAGCATTTGTTACATTGTTTGTGTGTGCATATGGCTCGCCTTGGCCGTGACAATACAAATCTACCGTCCACATTTGAATCTGTGTTAGTGATAATTAATTATTATAGTCTTTTTATATCGAATGGAATAAGGCATTAGTGGGCGGCAATCCATACTAATAAAATTATTTGGAAGAGAGGAACCCGCCACGCACTCTCGGATTACCCATCCAACTATTGCTATAGATAAAGTTTGACAATACCGAACTCCTCTAGATAGGGATACTCATCGGCAACTCATCGCTCGTTCGTTGCCAAACGATCTTGATGCCTCGCCTTGAGGCGACACATGTCGTCCTTATCAGAGAAGTTCGGTATTGTCAACCTTTTTCTATTGCAATAATTAAGGTGGGCAATCCGAGGGTGCGTATCCTATTTTCCCAATAATTTTATTATAGGTTTTTTTACAATAATTCATACCTGAACTTGAATAAAAAAGCTATATATACTAGAAGTTAGGTACAGATAATCTCTACCAATTTAATAATCTCTATCAATTTTTAATTAACCGTCTAGATAAAAGACGATCCTTACCACGAAAACCGCTATGGGTGGATCGAATATCCAAGTGATATCAGTCACGGTTTATCTTTGCCTAACCTTTAGTATATTTAGGTTTATTATGCCAAGATTAGGTATGAATTCTTGTAAACAGAAAACTATAACAATTATCACTTTAAATGTAAATAATAGATATTATATAACATTATTTTAAGGGATTAAATATAATGACCACCAAAAATAGTAATTGCACGCCAAAATATGCTTACTAAAATATATTATAACGAGCACCTAAACGCCTCAAATCACTGCATTCCGTCTCGGAAGGGTTAGCTTATGTTAGGTTCCTTCTTAAACCTACCCAAAAATAGGAGCCCCGTCGACTTATTTTGATCATTTTGCTGTGCAATTAATATTTTCGGTATTGAAATGCAGTTTTAATTTTGGTGATCATTTACTATTTTTGGTGATCATTTACTATTTTTGATTGTTATATTTTACTATATCTGGTGATAAGTTAAACATACCTAAGTCTTATTTTAACAAGTCATAATTTTGATTACAATGGCCTTGAAACCATAACATAATATAATTTTGTTGAAATTAACGAATTCTTATTGCATGTTACTTATTTTCTATTACGATTTATAATTATTGAGATTCTATATACATTGAAAAAAATTATGTACTTAATAAGCCTCTCATCTCACTTTTAAATGATAATAGCCAGCCGTGCTATTCTGTAAAAAGTTTCACATCACTCAAATATCACTTCGACGTAGCTCTGTTAGTAAATACTAGTAAAGCTATGTACACAAAGTAAATTGCAATCTTACAGAATAGCTGCCGAATTGAGGATATTGTAAATATATTAAATTCGTATGATCAAAAGACTGAATTGACAAAATAATTATATAACGAGATTAATAATATGTCGTAGTGCCACAAAATCTGCCCAAAGCCCTACATTTTCCGCATAGATGCTGAGGGTGCGGTTTGGATGCATCACCCTTATCCAGTCCATCAGGTTTCAGAAGCGGCCTCTGCAAGAGATAAGATGATGACATTGTAAACAACATTTGAAATCGTTGAAATTATACAAGTTTCTTTTTAATCCACTGATCACCATGCCGGTCATAAATGACCGCGAATGTATTGTGTCTGCTAGATAGTATTCGTTTTGATATGAAGTGGGATAGACATTACAGAATTAGTACAATGCCCTTAATTGACAGCAACAATGTGAATAAGTGAAGCAGAGTAAAGAGCAACATAAGTACATAGTTTACCATTAAATTTCTTTTAAAATATTTTTTAAATGAAAATCCTGATTAAACTGTGATTAAATCAACTATATATAATCTACTGCTACTATAAAAAAAAATTGGGGCAGTCTTTGGGGACTGCCGATAGAAGTGAAAACTTTAATCCTTCATTCACTTAGAAAAGGGGCGGGTCGGATTCCTGATACTCTCTTAGGGGTTATTAAGGAGGTCAAAATTTCGTTATTTTTTAAGTAGGACGCACCATTTCTGAGATATTGTTAATATTTTAAAATAATTTAAAAATGGAAAGCGTGGAGGCGTGATGATGACGCGAGTTCTATGATTTTTGTTCACACAAGAAGTGCTCAAAGAGCCTACAGAAGTTTTCACTTCAAAAAAATTTGAAAGATTGAGCAATTTCAAATCTTGGTTATCAATTTACGTTGTCAGCAACGCATAATCAAGTTCGTTAATATGCTGACATCATTTTATATAATATGTCAACATTTTAATAACGAACTCGACTCATCGATTCATTGGCTTCAGGAATCGAACCTGAAATCTCGGTTGAGCAGTGTTAGTGGGTTTTCTATGAAAAATTGTCAGTAGTAGCACAGAGCCTGGAACAGTACCCGGTAGACGGCTAGACGGCAATAGGGTCTCTTCTACGTGGGACCGACAAAAATAGCGATATGTGGGTGTAGCTTTCTTCCCAAAGATACATGCAGAGGTGCACCTGCCTATTTCTTCGGGAAGAAAACTGTATTGAAAGTTGTATTTAATAAAATCAAGTAGAAAAATACCTGCTTATGCGGCATCACGTCGATTTTGCAAGTGGTGCACTTTTGACCATAACCGCGCCAAGAATTAGCACTCATCCAACCGCGGCCACATTGCGGACAACGATATTCACCGAAACACCTTTTCGAGGACTGCAAAGTCAATTGATTTCTTAAAATAACTTTCGGGATTCAGTAACATACATATGACTTTTGCTCAATTCAGTAATTGAATCCGAAGCACCTGGCAATAAAACATTTTTTTAAATGAAATCGCCAGCTCTGGTAATAAATAATTCCTTGTTCATTTCCTGGGGCCTTCAAGAGGGGCGTGAAAAGGCACCTCAAAGTGGAGACCTCGGCCCCACATCACTTAAGGACGTGGTATGGAGAGTTGAGGTTGTAAACTACACGACTACAGGCAACGCAGAGAACACCTAGATTCGAAACAAACATTTTGGAGATCATACAATTTTTTGACTCGCGTGGGATTCAAACCCCAGTGCAGCGGTAACGGTAAGGCGATCGAATGCGCGCTACGCCATGTAATCAGTTTTTAACTTGTTCGGCGATCAAACCATCATCCTCATTGCAATACGAAATTAAAAAGTAGATAACTGCTAACTGTTTTCTACTTACCAACATTTCAATCAGAAAATGTAAAAGTCCGAGGTAAATATAGATATATCACTATAGCTACTACTTTTCAAAAGATCGGACTCTGAACTATGTAAGGCGATTACACTGAAACAACTGCATCACTGTGTTATCCACACTGCCCTTATATAATAACTTTTAGTGATGGAACAAGGTCGTGATACACGTTTTCACTGTTATTAATATTAGAACTAGTATCATTATTTCACTATATAATTAAACATCAGCCCTACATACTAACTGTCCCACCGCTGGGCACGGGATCATAATCCACCACGTTGGCCCGGTGCATGTTCGCAGACTTCACATATCTCCGAGAACATTATGAAGAATTCTCAAATACGCAGCTTGCCTGTTATTTAAATAGTACTTAAATCTATATATTAATACGTGAAGCAATAACTTTGTACCCCTTTTAACGAAAAATGCACGGACGGAGGAGTATGAAATTTGGCACAGTTAAAGTTTAAATGGAGAAGGAGTGGCGAATCCTAATATTTTTATAAAACATGCATTAGAAATACATTAAATTAATAAAAAACACTAAACGCACACAACCATACATTTGACACGACCAGTCGAATCGCGTTCGTAGTATTTCGGCATTGTTCGACTGATTTTACTTGTGATAGAGAAGTAGCTGTAGAAAAACCTCTTTAAACGGTTTTAATCAAACCCCTATACTGCTAATTATAAGTCTAATGTCCGAACTAATTATTATTATTATTATTTGTTTGATATAAAGTCACTGCTACTTTTGCTAGTTATTTTTCGGTACGTTACTACCCGAAATGTAATCTTTTCTCGGGGAATTACCCGTTCAGTTGTATATCACTCCGAAGCTATTCGAGAACGTTCGTAGTTATGAGTGTGTGAATATAAATATACTAATGTGATCCAATTAGATACATTATATCACTGAATATCAGTTCTATGGCGTAGTGGTGAGTGTAACCGACTGCCACGCCTGAGGTCGCGGGTTCGATTCCCGCACAAGTCAAATATTTGTGTGCATGAACATTGATGTTTGTCTTGGTCTGGGTGTTTCTTATGTATAATATGTATGTATTTACAAAAATAAAAAGTATATATGTAAGTTTATCCATTGTCTAGGACCCATAGTACAAGCTCTGCTTTGTTTGGGCTAGATGGTTTTGTGTGTATGTGGTAGAATATTATTATATTATTATTATTATTATTCTTGCGCAGTAGTTTAAATGGTTGCTAGTGCGCCGAGTATTTTGGGTTTGATACCAATATTAGACGAACATTTGTGTGAACCAAGAATAGTAGTGCCGAATTTTGATGTTTTTCTGGAGTTCCAGACATAGAGTCTGGGCCTGTGGCGAGTTTCAGACATAGAGTCTGGACCTGTGAGGAGTTCCAGACAGAGTCTGGACCTGTGACGAGTTCCAGACATAGAGTCTGGCCCTGTGACGAGTCCCAGATATAGAGTCTGGACCTGTGACGAGTTCCAGACGTAGAATCTGGACCTGTGGCGAGAACCAGACATAGATTCTGGACCTGTGACGAGTTCCAGACATAAAGTCTGGACTTGTAGGGAGTTTCAGACATAGAGTCTGAACCTGTGACGAGTTCTAGACATAGAGCCTGGACCTGTGACGAGTTCCAGACATAGAGTCTGGTCCTGTGACGAGTCCCAGACATAGAGTCTGGACCTGTACAGTTCCATAATACCAGCTGCTCCTAATAATTCTGAGAAGGGAAGTCTCGGAAATCGAACCTGAGACCAACATACTCAGCGGTCGTATTCACAGTCACTGGCTCAGATTCTTATGTCAGCTTTTTAATAAAACCTGCCATCATGTGGATTTTCATTAGTGCTAGAGTTTCTTATTAAAAACGAAAGAAGGGGTTAAGTGCGAGTTGGAATCACACACTGGGGGACACACCTTAGAAAAACGTATATTCCCAAATGGGTAGGCTAAGATGTACCTATTACATTCCCATTTTGCCAGTTATGTTTATGTTTTTTATTATAGGTTGAAAATGATGCACCGACTACCTTATAATTATAATAGTTATAATTATAAAAATCGCTTTTTCTGCTTATATGGAGCCTTAATAGAATTTATGTTGACACTAAAACCTGCTATATTTAGGGGCTCAAAATATTGCTCTGCAATATCATAACTTAGATAAAATGTTCTAAGCCATAATATTGCTAAACAATATTATTGTTTACTAGTTTTCACCCGCGGCTTCGCTCGCGTAAATGTAGGTTAGGTTTGCAACAGTTATTTTTCCTGGATGAAAGGTACCCTATGTCCTATTCTGTACCCCTGACAACGTGTATGCAAAATTTCATGTTGATCGGTTGAGTAGTTAAGGCGTGAAAGCGTAACAAACAAACAAACTCATTTTCGCATTTATAATATTAGTTAGGATACTACGTATTACTTTAATCTTGATTTATTAGTAGGTAGGTACCGGGAATATCCCCGGTAACAGCGGTAACCAATATTTTATTATCAGTAAAATATGTTATCAGTAAACCCATAAACGGAAAAAAGGGGCCACTATTTAGACAATGTTATTCTTATCGCTTAATCCATTGTAACTTAAAAACGAATTATATAAACTCTATACAAATCAGTTACCCAGTTACGATTTATTTACATTCAATTGACAATCGATAATAGGTACGATTATAGTTGCGTGAGATTCAATTTAAAGGTCAAGGACGAGTGAATTTTATTAACGATATATCCGACCAACAATCGAAAAACACCGATTCTAAAAAATTCGAATGAATTCAGCCAATCAAATAATCGATTTTTGTAAATACAATCACACACCGCTAATCCTTTTGATGTTATGTTTCTTTTATTAACATGTATTACAGCCATCACATGGTCCAAATGGCAGCATCCTGGGCCATTGCCTGTGCCACCACTACAGGTGCCAATTCTACTAAAATAATTTTAGTGATATGGCAACACGCCAGCCGTTTACTGTGTAATCCCCCTGATTCAACTAATTGTGCATATCTGAACACAAAACTATTTTTGCTTGAGGTTTGTCTTTATGCAAATGTAATTCTATTCGTCTATTTATAATTTTGTATTACGTCATTATTTAACTCGTTGGCGTCGCGGCAGTGTATTCGACTGACATGAGATCTCGGGTTCCATTCTCAGATTAGGCAGCGTTGTAGTGACTGACTAGACATTTTTAGTTGTAGTACGGAGTCCGGAAGTGTGCCTGTGGGGTCATAGCTGGTAACGTGTGGAAGTAATATACCCTCTGCATACGAGTACCTACGGGCATATAGACTTGAAACAGATGTATGTATTACAGACGTTGAGGAGACTGTATCACGAATGACACTGTTCCAAAGTAAAAAAAAAAATTAGGTTGCATTAAATAATATATTTTGCAACCCTTAATCCTTATTTTATTAACCTCTTCGAGTTCGAGTTCTTCGAGTCTTCTTCGAAGAAGTTAATGAAAACACTGTGGGTCTGTATGTCTGTCTGTTAGTGACAGTTTGTTAGTGACAGTTTGTTAGTGACAGTTTGTTAGTGACAGTTTGATAGTGACAGTTTGTTAGTGACAGTTTGTTAGTGACAGTTTGTTAGTGACAGGCATAACTCCGGAACCACTGGACCGATTGACTTGTAACTTGATGTGCAGACACCTTGGGGTCATACCTCGGTCAAGTTTGAATATGGGCCCTGTGGGTCAAAAGACCCTCGTGATATAGGGGTCACGTCACATGTATTTTAAATGCTTTTACATTTAAGACCTTGTAACTTGGTGTGCAGACACCTTGGGGTCATACCTCAGTCGAGTTTAAATATGGGCCCTGTGGGTCAAAGATCTCCAAGATTTAGGAGTCATTTCTTTTCATTACTTTTACATTTAAGACGAAGAGGTTGAATCCTGGGTTTTTACACCCATCTCGTTTTGATACTATTTGCGCAAAAAGATTATTTTCTTTTGATTGTTATTTGCTCTTGTGTGTAAAATAATGTATAAAATCTAACACACTACTACCCTATATGACTATTTAATTTTCAATAAAAGATAATTTTAATGACACTGCTTTCACAGCAGTAGTAAGACGGTAGCAGCTCAAATAACTGCGGTTTCCACTCTTGCCTATCCCACATCTCATTCCATTTCCTTCGTTATAGCAGACTTCTCTTACATGTACCCGTTGTTTCAATATTTATACCTACAGATATAACAACCATAAAGAACTTGTTCAATATCATTACTGATAATAAAATTATAATTTGTGCCACGTGACCTACAACTAATTATTAAAGACGTTAATCAAAGTAATTGAATCACAAACTAACTTTTATTATAGTCTGCTGATATAATTTTGATGACGATTCAGTAATAATTTTTACTAGCGGTCGCCTAGTGCTCGAAATTCGACCAACTGATATATATTATGTCATGTCATTATACTCGTATATTGATATATGTAACCATAGTTACGCCCTTCGACTGCGTGTGTCAAATGCATGGTTGTGTGCGTGTAGTGTTTTTTCATTAATTTTAAGGTATTTATTATACATATTTTATATAAATATTAGCATTCGTCACTTCTTCTCTGTATAAACTATAAGTGTGCGAAATTTCATACTCCTCCGTCCGCCATTGATAAAATGTCTCGTAAAAAGGGATCCAAAGTTTTCGCTTCACGTATTAATATATAGATATCGTGTAATAAACGAATGCAAAAACATCCAGACTCGGAACAATAATTTGTGGATCACATAGATTTTAGTCCCGTGTGGGATTCGAACCCACAACACTCAGCGCAGTGGCAGTGGCGTGTCTACCACTAAAACCACTACGCCATCCTTGCAATATTGCTTCTAATATTTCGTTTAAAACTCATATCTTCTAAGCAAACAACCCAACAAAAATCTTACTTATTTAACCAAAGTAACACTCACACCTTCTAATACGTCTGTGGAATGAATAAATTAGCGTGCAAAGAAGCTCAAACGTTAGCCCCTAATTAGTAAGAGTTTACGTTCTCCATTTCACAAAAAACGACATCTCGGAAGGGTCGGCTTGCACCGATTAACGATTCAAGAGTCTCATTCACTCGCAGTGTAATTACCCCTGTATACTCGTTCGTCTCTGTTTACTCGTACTTAAGACGAAATTACGTCAAGCATCTGCACCTTTGCCTTGACGATTGAGGATTAAGTGTTCCCTTTATATTATTTGGTAAATTAGAAGCTTGAAGCCTTTTGTATTAAGTAACTTGGGGACTGATAAATAACATCTTCATCTCAGAGGGCCAAATTTCGTAATAAAATCTATTTAAAATAGAGTGCAACTAGACAGCCAGTATCATTAATATCACTCGTAAATTAAAATATTTGTCAAATGTTAACGTACATTGTATTTAATATTACATTTGACGATTGACCTCTGTTGTACTGCTTTGGTTGGATATCGCCATTGGCATCTAATTCATATATGTGGCAGTTTCGTGAGGATACAATTATATTTCTAGAATTTATTTGATTTAGGAATCAAAACGCGGCTTTGTAATTTGTGGTCTTACTGTTTTTGCAGCACCTTAAGCCAAAACCAATGGATCATTTAAAATGCCCAGGTTAAATATATCTTCGACACAAATATTTGTTCCTAAAAAAATATGATTCGTACCCATTTTTTCGTCTACGTACCTATACTATTATATAATATATAATAATTTCAGCCCTGTATTTAAACTGTACGAGTGCCAGCAGTGGTTCAGAAGAGGCCCAAGCCCAGGCGCGGACTTGGCTATCGCCACTGTCTACGTCTCTAGTCTACGATCACTTGACTTATTTATGGACTTGATCAAATAAGACGTTCTTTATCTAAATGCTAACGTAACTAAAGCATGTAGTTTAATAGTTACTATGTTGTGATTATGAGTATTTTAATTTACTATACCTATAGGTAGGTATAATCACGTCGATACATTGCACAAAGTTCGTATATGGACTCCATATACGGACTTAATTCCTCCATATTATGGACGAATTAAGCAGCCGCGTTTCATATTTGCCTGCCTCCATTGTAATAAAGACAGGAAGGGCAATATTGTAATATTATTATTATACTTTTCTGATACTGATATGCATCAGGAAAATATAAGATATATTTTATTTTATTCTTTTTATTTGTTATTATGTTTATTTTATTAACAAATGATGCATATGAATATTACAAATTTAATATGTTTGCTTCTCAAAGTAATGCATCGATATATTTTATACATGTAGCTACACAAAAAATGTACCACGATATGTAATATAATATTTTATTTATAAATATATGCAAACCCACCCAAAACGTATTCACACGGATGGTTGTTCAATTCCATCAGAAAGGACCGAGGCACTTTTAAATATTCCATGTGCGGTCAAGAGAAAAATCCACAAAGAAAATGTATTACACATCCCTTATTGCGATTCTCCCTCTTTTACAACGACCACTGGCTTCGGGTAACACAATTTTATGATACTTTTATCAATAAAGAGCTTTGCCACGTGTCGTAAATATTGTATAAAAATATAACTTAATATAGTGCTGTGTTAAAAGCAAATATAGTTTTATACTAGTACAACTACCACGTCGGTCAGTCAGATAATATACAAGCAATGTATTAATATTAAGTTAGTACGTATAAAGAGTATTAACAATGAAAACATTATGAAACCTGCATGGCTAAAGGCTGTCCATCTACTTCTTGAACATGTTTGAAGTACACACGCTTAAGCAGTGTAACAGACGCGGAAACGTCATATAATAGGGAAGTCTTATAAAGGCTGAAGAGTTTATTTGTTTGAACGCGCTAATCTCAGGAACTACTGGTTCGAATTAAAAAATTATTTTAGTGTTGGATAGCCTATTTATTAAGGTAGGCTATAGGCTATATAACATCACGCTACAACCCACAGGGACGGCGCAGTAACGATAAACGCGGGAAAAACCGCGCGAACATCTAGTTATATTATAAGACTCTCAATGACGTAAATGTAAGATATAACCACATGTGAGTGTAATCAATCGAAGTAGTCCTTCGACGACTTTAAAAAAATGATGAAGGTGCACCACTATCGCGTAAATACTTTTTAACTCAAATTGTAGTTTAAAAAATATGGGTGTAGTACGCCACACTTACGTTTGTCAACAACTTTTTAGGTTGTAACGTAATAGGCACAACATACCTACAGGTGTCATAGGTATATTATACCTACAGGGTACAATTCCCGACTCTATGCAGCGACTGAGAGTTGTACGAATTGAATGGATTTCATTAGGTTTACAAAACTACACAAATATATTTTACCACATACACACAATACCATCTAGCCCGAATTAAGCAGAGCTTGTACTATGGGTACTAGACAATGGATAAACATACATATATACTTTTTTTTTGTAAATACATACATATTATACATAGAAACACCCAGACCAAGACAAACATCCATGTTCATGTACACAAATGTTTGACTCGTGCGGGAATCGAACCCGAGACCTCAGGCGTGGCAGTCGGTTACACTAACCACTACGTCATCGAGGCCGATAAAGCAGCGATATTCTAGTGAGAGACTGTTGGCCTCCTCCGCTGATGTCTCGAGTTCACCTCTTCAATTTTTGAAGTTATGTGTGTATTATAATTATCGTTCGCTTTAATGATGAAGGAAAATGTAGTGTGGAAACCTGCATATCTGAGAGTTCTCCATGATTATCGAAGATGTATGAAGTCTGCCAACCCGCACTTGACCAGCGTGCTGGACTATGACTTACCCTTCTCACAATAAGAAGAGGCCCGCATCCAGCAGCGCGACTATTTATATAATACAAAACTATGTAGCTTTGTAAACCTAAATATATCCAGCTTTCTTTGGAGTATATTAATATTAAGAATCACGAGTCTTCTCTCTAGCCTTTATTATTCCCAAGGTCGGCTTTCAAGTCTAACCGGATTTGACTGGATATCAGTTTTTACACAGAGCGACTGACATCTGACCTCCGCAACCCGAAGGCTAACGATACCCTAAGGCTAGACCAGTGTCAGGATATTAGAGGGCACTGACTACGCAATAACGACTGCCATAGATGTTCATGGCAGCCGGGACCGACGGCTTAACGTGATCTCCGAGGCACGGAGCAGGCGATAATTGTCAATCAATACGCACATAATTTCGAAAAGTCCTATAACTTCTGAAAATCAGATGTTACCTTTTCATCTTATACACGTCAAAAATACGATAATCTAAGCTACAGCCGCTAGGCTCTTACGACGGTAGACCCTCGTTACTCCGAAACCAAAAATTCTTCAATGATATCAATACTAAACACAAGTACGTCTTTGTTTTCACTTAAGCTCTCAACAGAGTGTAAACAAATTCAATAAGCGTTCGTTATATTGTAATCTTGAGCAAACACTCAATTAGTCAGTTGCTACGGTGTTAATTAGAGACGCCTTCAAAGGGCTAAGTACCGTTTTAAGTATCTACTCAATAAAATTTCGTTTCCTTTAAGAAATAACCCTTTTTCGCCGAGATGTCATCGGCTTCTTTTCGTGTCAATTGCAAATCCCTCCCTTGCGAAGCGTCTTAATTGAAATAAATATTTGCTCGTAGAATTTTCTTTGGAGGAACCGTTCCGTCTGTCAATTAATTACGTAATTCTTTACTTTTATGTATTTGTCAATGTCTGTGTTGTTATAATTAGGCTTGTTTGGCTTTTTAATGAGGGCTTGTTATGTCTATAAAGCATATACAACGAATTTATAGATTTAAATGCTGTATGTATCTATAATATAGAGAAGATTCCATATTCTTTATAATGTCAGGTACACACAGTCTAAGTAACAATATAAATGCGAATGTGAGTTTGATTGTTTGTTACGCTTTTACGTCTTAACTATTCGATTGATCATCATAAAATTTTGCATGCACGTTGTCATGGGCACAGAATAGGCTATTCGCCTATAGAATTCGTGTACCTAAATGTTCTATAAATAAGCAAACAAAAACAGTTTAGTAGCTTTTCGCCCTCCGTTTCTTGACGGTTTTTTTTCATTCTTTTGTTTAGTAGCCATTAGTGAGCTTTAAAATAATTAGTCAACAAAATTTCGAGCTTTAATATTTTAGTTTTTTTATTAAGTATGGTAAAGACCAAACAGTTCAGTACCTCTTTCCCCTGTTTGTCGACCGATTGTCTCCTTTTACTAGTTTAGTTACATTCGTTTGCCTAGTTAAGGCAAACGAATGTAACGTAGAAGACAAATGTTACTAGAATGTTGGATAGATAGATTTATCAGGGTGAGCGAAGCGAGCCCTAACACTATCCCACAACTTGAGAATTTTTGTGGTACCCTACACTTTACTGAAAAACTATCACGCCTATAGATTTGTGCTTTAACATAGTAATTTAAATTCATATCTAGATATGTTATCTGTCAAAAAAATATAATTTAAAACCATTTAAAAAAATGAAGTTTAACAATTTTGTATTCATCGGATAGAATATTATTGTACTACTAACGCCATCTGTTAGAAAACCAAAGAGTTAACATCGATTATAGTCCTCCTGATCAAATGCTACGAGTGATAATGGTTCGATTTGGAAATTATTCTCATTCAGTTGACCAAACAGACAAACTCTTCAGCTTTATAATATTAGTATAGATATAAACACAGTTAACTTTATTGTAAGCTCACATATTGACTGAAAAAAAAACAACGGGTTGCACTCCGGGAGTGGCGGCAGAAGTGAAAACTTGAATATTAACGTTGTGCATTTTTGATATTTTGGAATGGTTAGGGAATAATTTTGCACGAATTGCTTTAATTATCAGTATAAATACCATATTCTGCCATTAAAAAATCGACGCGAGATCGCTGACTGTGTTCTATTAATAAAGACGATGACTAATGAAATTGACTGTTCTCACTTATTATCAAAATTTTCTTTGAATGTCCCACATAACTTCATAAGGTTTAACCCACCAATTAGTATACCATCTGCCTCTACTAACTACAGACAAAATTCGTATGTCGTGAGAGCGAGCCGCAATTTTAACAAATTATGCAAGGAGCACGATTTTGATGTATTTACCACTAAAGCGTCGTTGGCAAGGAAAAGCTTAAGCCTAAAGTTCTTTGGCCAGTTAAAAAGAAAATTAAAAAAAAAACTTTGTATCGGTAAATGAATCGAACATACCGTTATATTATTGCTATTGCTTTTTTATTGTTCTGTTATTTTTTATTCTGTCTTTATGTTTATTATTATTATTGATCTTTCTCTGTACCGAGACTGTTCACACTTTTCCTCTAGAATGTCACCTAAAAGTGAAAACTTGTAATTGGCTGTCTGGATACTGTAATGATCACTGTAATGTTAAATTAGCTGTAAATTTTCCATGTATAAAATAAAATAAAAAAAATAAAAATAAAAGTACTGTCATTTATGTGGTAAAATACAATATTCATTTATTGCGCTATCGTACACAAACATGACAATTCTCCCTCCGTCTTACGAATTTTCGATCAGGTTACGTGTCCTGACGCGAAGTTTGACAATTCTCCCTCCGTCTTACGAATTTTCGATCAGGTCACGTGTCCTGACGCGAGTTTAACATTTTTTAGCCATCACAAAAAAGTGCACAACGCCGCTAAAGAAGTTTTCACTTCAAAAATTCTATTTGCTTTATCGAAAGCACAATGCCAATCGAATACCGCTAATGGGATGGTACAATTGAAACTGCTCTGCGGAAAATCGAGCAATAAGTATGCATCACGACGACGTCGGTGGCTGCGGCTGATGCTTTCAGAGATGTCTAGCCGTAGAAGCTCGTAGACTCAATACCATTAGTACGAATACTACACTTATTGCCTTAACACGAACTGTTTTCAGCGACCTACACGCTTGGTCATAGCAATATAAGTAAATAGATATTGAATGCGATGGTCGTATCGTGGAGATTTGCTTGGAATTGCGTTTCATACGCGGTCTTGTATAGTGTACATTATATAGATGTATATTTTAATGGATTTTAGTGTATATATTGGTTGACTGCCACGGTGGCACAGCGATTAAATGCTACTGCTGTGTATAAGGTCTCGGGTTCGATTTACATGTCGGGTCATTAGGTCTTTTTTGAGTTGCTGTACGTTTGGTATTCGGCGTCTGAAACTATCAATACTCAATTGTTTATTGCGTTCCACAATGTAAGCTTACGTGGTAACTTAAATAATATGACAGTTCATTATGGAGCCTGTCGGGCACAGCAACGTAGGAGAGAGGAAACATAAACTATTCAGGTACAATAATATAATATTCTATAGATATGTTAATTTCATATGGATCTTCTTATCATAATTGTATTCTGTGTTTGAGTCCTCGGTTGGTTATGGAATCTCGGCAGTCTTAGCTGAAAACTTACTTGACAAACAATAAGAAGCTCCTATCCTACATACAGAAACTATATAATATGTAGTTTGCAAGGCCGTATGTGGCAGTGATATGCACTCCCCTAACATGCAGGTTCTGTACGTTTTCCTAATAAAAAACCGACTAACATTTATTGACCAATAGTCACCTCAGACATTTTGAGCGAAACATTGAAAAGCACATTACAATTTGATTTGTATAAATGATTTTCAGGTTTAACGTTAATATTATTTTACTTATAATTCGTAACGCTGACGTCATAATTGCCTATTCAATAAAAAAAAAATAATAAGGGAAAACGACGAGATCATATTACAATAAATTTTTTTTCGTAACTTAGGTTTTTCTTATTCTTATTTGGAATTAGTAAAAAATGTCGCATCTGCCAGTATATTTAAAAAAACGTTTATTTTTCGGCAGATATGTATTTTTCTTATGACGGCAAACGAGACGAACCAGCTTGTGACTACGGCCGGTGTAACCTGTTCGAAACGTCAAGGTAAACAATATGCATGATCGCGATCGCGTTAATACCGATACGAATTATATCTATATCATTCAAATAAAGGCGCTCATAGCCAATTGCACTCACCGATCGGTAAACGATTAGCGAGGCTAAGCAACGTTGCGTGCAGTCAGTCTATAGATGAGTGACCACTTAGTGGTATTTCATCTGAGCGTCTCCGTGCTTCGGAGGGCCCGTAAAAAGTCGGTCCCGGTTGTTGTCAAATTGATAGCAGTCGATAAGCCATGTCAGAGGCCCACGGGCGGCTTGAATAACTCTTGACAACAGGTTGACCACTAACCACACGAAAAGAAGAAAAGAAAGAAGAATAAAGTTTAAAAGTTTATGTTATTTACATTTTTTTTAAAGGCATCTCCCGCTCTGGTTTTAAATCTTGTGTCGCGGAGGGATCTACAAATATTTGAACAACGGACACAAAAAACACCGATGCTCAGAATAACTATTTGGGATCACAATTTTTTTTTGTCCCGTGTGGGTATCGAACCCGGAACACTCGGCGAAGTGACAGCGGTGAGGCGAACACTTAAACCACTACGCCAAACGTGCAGTCATTTTAAAAACAAAGATAAATGGAACTAAAAATATCGTATACAACGTAACTTAAAAGTTATTCGATTCACAAGAGCGAATGCACATAAGTGCACATTGCGCTCTATTTTGCAGATAAAGAAAAATGAATGAGGGAATACGAGGACGTAAGTGGTGAGCACAAGTGCTCGAAATAGCCTTTGTACCGTGTTTACTGTTATTTGAGTGGGCGTGTAACGTACTAATTTATAACGTTAATATTGTGGCCATAATTGCAAACACATACACACACAAAGTATGACGTCATCTCGCTTATTGGCCTGCCATCATTCTTTTCACATTGTTCTTTAGTGGTGAGATTTCCTTTTTATATGCATTAAACAATAAATTTTTGTATTATTTGAACTTGAGTTTGAATTATTTGAACAATAGATTTTTATATTTATTTATGGGTAGTCCCAGTTGCCGGAAGAAAAATATAAAAATTAAATGAATCTGGCAACTGGGACCGCGGTCCGAGTTAATTGCGGTTCCAGTCGCCGGAATCTTCGTCAGAGGTACAGAAAAGGACACAGGGTTTCATCCAGGGAAAAATACTGATCCGCGGGAAATTAATTTAATGACCAAATTTACATTAACGACAAAATGCACATTAAAAATGGAATTATTAAAGCTGCGGGCAAAATCTAGGACATAGGGCACCTTTCATCCGACACAGAGCTGCCAATATTAGAGAGACGCATAAACGTTTGAATGACTAATCTTACGACAACATAGAAAATCTTTCTTACATTGTAAGTATCTCATCAATATTGTCTTTCGTTTACGCAAATATTATATTATGTACATTGAAATTAAATTACTTTACGTTTACGAAAATATTAGACATTGAAATTAAAATACGGATTTTATCACGTTGCAGTTTATTTCTAACGTCGCGCGTCGCCCATTAGGGAAAGTAGGAATGTAAGTTTGTTTCGCATTTGCCCCTACACCACGTCCCACGTTCCAAAATATTCCTCATTCGCCCCTCTTTTTAAACTATTCCTTTTTCGTCCTTCATTTTTGTGCATATGGATATCAAAACAAAATATGGTTAAAAATTATTTTAAATCATTCCGTTGTCGGGCTCGTGATGTCATTCAATCATAAGCCCAAAGTTTTGCCGAAAGATCAACGAGGTATTTTAAAATATTTTTCGGATGACGGGACAACAAAAATACCGTCCAAAAAAATCAGGGACAGAAGAGGAACATAATTTGAGACGAAATAGGCATTACATTAAGAAATTTATATTTAGGGGCATTCAAGGAACAATTATTGGGACGAATGCGTATTTCTACGTTTAGGACGAAACATGAGGGACGAATACGGAACAATCCAAACTGTAAACTGTATACATCAATCTGAATAGTTTTAAATAGCTTAAATAGAAATAAACAGTAACTAGTAACTGTTTAAAAGTAGTAGTTTAATTAAGAGTTTCAAAATTAAATATATAAAATTATCAGATAAAATCCGTGTAAAGTAGAATAATTTCAATATTTTCAAGCTCTGATCCTCTCAACTGCTATTGGATACGTAAACAATTACAGTTTAGTTTTGTTTATTTAAAATGTGAAACGTAAAACCTTTAAGACACGCGGTTATAAAGGCACTCAAACAAACACACCACTAACATTTTTAATACAAGTACAGCGCTGTGTTCACCACAGGGAGCACAATTATATCCTTTATACCAAGATGTGTTTTTACTCCAAGACTTGTATTTATTCCTTTGAACAAAACACAGACAATCTTTTTCTGTCTTCAAAGACCTTGTTTTTGCAAACACTAGTCGTGAAAGGATAATTCATAGAGAATAACAGATATACTCGGGATCTCAACCCGAACATATTAGCGTCTACTGTAACTTAGCGTCTAAATATAGAGAAAATGTAGTATTATTTTAGAACCTGTTGAAGTAATCTATGGTTGAAGTAGTTATGCAGTTGACTGCGCGAATGGCGCAAGGTTTAAAATTAAATGATCACCTCATCTCTGTCAATACAACGAGCGCTAGGGATTTGATTACGATACAAAGCAAGTTTTTATTAGAGTTCGAAGAAACTCTTATACAACAGCTTTGTCCGTCAGTCCGTCCGTTCGTCCTTCTGTCTGTTATACAACTTTCAACTCAAGAACCATAAGAGCTAGAGACTCGCGGTCAACAACATTCGACTCAGCATAGTTGATAGACCCCCGAAATAACTATGACCTTTGACCCTTGACCTCAAGGTACCGTGATACCACGTAACCTTGAGGTCAGAGGTCGAATTTGCATATTACTTGAACCATTTTTTCGAACTAAGATTTACGGCAATTAATTGCAGATTCTCACTTGTTTGATCTATGTTATTGCGAATAAAATACACATCGCGTCCCGGTTGTGAGTACCTATTGTTTAGATCTCTTAGTGCAAAGCTTGTAAAGCCTGTTCTTGAAGTAGGGAATATAGAATTTGTTCGATAAGAGAAAAGTTTTATTTAGAAGTAACTCTCCATACCGAAAGTAAACCATTTGGTGTAGACCTTTACAAATGTAACACACGCTTGAAATAATTATAATTTTCACAGTCCATTCTACAATCCTGTAAAATAGAAGCTCCCATTATCAGTATATCAAAGTGTAACATAGTTCATGGCTAACTCTTTGTATAACTAATAAAACGCAACTACAAGCCTTACTCTATTGCTCTGCTTAACAGGTTCCCTGTCCAATGAATCACATATATATGATACATAATAATAGATTTTCTATTGTGTCTGACGGGACAGCGAAAGGGTTTATATAAAATTCAATGAATGCATAAAACCTAGTTGTAGGTAATTGTTTGCGAAGAACCGTTTTCAAATTCCATGTTCTAAAATCAAACATAATAAACTCAGTTCGTAAATCAAAGCGAGTTACAGGGACATCGATAAAATTCCATTTACAAAAATAAAACTGCATAAAACAGTCATAAATCAGCGGGAAAATTGAATGAGTTGCAGTTGTGTGGTGTCGAATTAAAATTTGTTGCAATCAAGAGTCGCGGGGGAACCGCCACTTGGTACAGCACTACGATTGTTTGTAACATCGAGTAACGAACCTGGCCAGTACACCGTCCGCATAACGATTCATCGCGATAGGGCTGGCAACACCGCGGCTAAGGCAACGCCAATAGATAATAATAGAATATTATGTTGCCTATTTTTATTAAAATAATAAAATTGTTGTATCATATTTTCTATGGCATATCTTAACTAATATTATAAATGCGAATGTAAGTTTGTTTGTTACGCTTTCAAGCCTTAACTACTTGACCGATGAACATGAATTAATTTTGCATACACGTTGACAGGTGTACAGACAAGGACATAGGGTACCTTTCAACCCGAAACAAGTACAAAGTACAAAAAGTACAAACGTAACTTAACCTACATTTAAGTGGGCGAAGCCGCGGAAAAATGTAGTATTATTTAAAACTAACTTATTGATATACTATATTCTTGTAAAGATAGGCTATTGACTAATTCATTAGAGTTCTAAATTAGAAGCTTCGTAGTCGAAGTCATCATACTTCCCTAATGTTCGTTCGCTTTTCTGACGAAAGAAACATAGTTACTTATGGCCAACTAAGAAAACATTTGCATGCCTGGGAATGCCTCATAAATAGTATAAAAACAGATATTATATTATTTCAGCCTTCAAACATGTGTTTATTAATATTTAAATTAATTTGTTTTCCTACAAAAACTTAGGAATCCTATTTATTAGAACTGTCCACACTGGGACGGGAAATACCCGTAATCATGTCATAATAACACTTAATGTTCTTATCAATTATATAGTAGGTTGTTAGTATAATATATGCATATAATGACAATGTCATCAAATAAAATGGAAACTCAACCGCATTATTACAATTGATTTTCCGTATTACTACTGCCATCTCCCGAGTTTCGAATGAACTTCTAGCATATCTCGATAGTGTACCTACTAAGTAACTATTTAATGTAGATATTCGACTAAGTGCAATAACAGTTGAAGCGATAGCTGATATATAAATAAAGATATTAGTAATCTATCTGTTAGTAATTAAATAAGGAAAATAATAAGGATGTAAATAACACGTATTGGAAATGATACGTGTAACAAATGACTAGACGGCGTAATAGTTTAAGAGATCGACTCGCCTTTGCCGAGTGGTGTGTGGGTTCGATACCCACCAATCAAAAATCCCCAAAAAATTGTGTGAGTTAATTTGTTTCGAATCTTTTTTTTATACAACTAAGGTGGCAAACAAGCATACGGCCCACCTGATGGTAAGTGGTCACCGTAGCCTATGGACGCCTGCAACACCAGAGGCATCACTTGCGCGTTGCCGACCGTTTAGGAAAGGAAGAAGAGAAAAAGGAAATGTGAAGGAGAAGGAGCGGGAAGGGGGGAAGAGGGTGATTGGGCCTCTGGCACTCTCACTCACCGAACGAAACACAACAGTAGGAATACTGGTATTTCACGTCGATATTCTGTGAGAGGGTAGTCCTTCCCCGGTCGGGCCGGCCCATTCATGCTGAAATCAGCGAGGCTCTACTACTAATTAAAGTCTGGATGTTCTTTGTGGTCTTTGTTTGAGTGTTTGTAAAGATTCCCGCCACACATGATTCATTTCTAGTGCGAAAGTTGTCTTTTAAAAGAAAAGAGAAAATAAGTGTAGTGATTAAGTATATATTACTTATATTTATGTAAGATAAATATATTACAAAGACTATTTTCTTTGGAAAGGATACTCTTTTAAAATGTTGTCACAGATAATTATCTATACAAATAAATAAAATTAAAGTGTCTGTTTGTAATGTCAAAATAACAGCTTTTTATCTAATGCATATGAAAGTATATAAGGTACCTATACGAAACATCTATTTTTAATTTTTTTGTCTGTCTGTTTGTTCCGGCTAATCTCGAAACGGCTGAACCGATTTTGACGGGACTTTCACTGACAAATAGCTGATGTTATAAGGAGTAAGTTAGGCTACTTTGATTTTAGAAAAAAATAGGGTTCCGCGGAGACAAATACTTTTTAGTTAAAATTTACGCGGACGAAGTAGCAGATAACAGCTGGCTGTTATTTTGACTACTTACGGTTGTTACGTTAAATACTAGTATTTAATACGATTTGGCTGCACGGATGGCGTATCGGTTTAAGGTGGTAGCCTCGCCGCTGCCACTGCGCCAAGTGTTGTGGGTTCAAATCCCACACGGAACAAAATTTTGTGTGATCCACATATCGTTGTTCCGAGTCTGAATGTTCTTTGTGTCCATTGTTTGAATGTTTGTAAAGTCCACAGCAACACGGAAAATATTCCTAGTGCAGGAGTTGTCTTTTAAAAAACGAGAAAGAGAGAGGGGTCATGATAAGATTTGTCTTTTCTTGAGTGTAGAGAAACTGTCATTTAAATCTTGTTTCTTGTACCGTTTTTGGTAAATAAGTTTATTATTACTACATTCGGCCACAAAAATGTATGTTAATACTCCACCTTTCCAAAGCCCGTACTTGCCTAAGGAATTAATTTGACAGATTTTCTGTAACCAAACAGTCATTACTTAAAATGCCAATAACCACAGTTAAGGAATATCTGGAAGGTAATTAAAATATCCATCTAGTCATTTTGAGTATGTTACTAATAATATACTGGGTGTAAGGGATGGTGTGAGCAGCGATAGCTCAGTGGGGAGACCAACAGACTGCAATGCAGAGGGTCTCGGGTTCGAACCCACGTCGCGCAACTCTGACTTTCGGAAGTTATATGACTTTTCGAAATTATGTGCGTATTGATTGACAATTATCACCTGCTCCGTGCCTCGGAAAGCACGTTAAGCCGTTGGTCCCGGCTGCCATGAACATCTATGGCAGTCGTTATTGGGTGAGTGTCGACACAAAAGATCCCACTGGGTCGAAGTGTCGCCGGTCTGCACTGACTGGTCCCCACATAAGATAAGATAAGGGACGGTGTACCGAAAACTGAAATAGTAGATTCAGACCATTATTCTGAGTTAAAATCGTTGGAATTTTTTTCAACAATCACAATTGCTTTTCTGCAATTATTCATTTTTCTGACTGTCACATTTTTCTACAATATAGCAATGTAATTAAATGGTCGTGATTTAAATAGATCAGCTGTTTTTATGCCCGCGGAACGCAGAGTTCATTCGTCGAGTGCGATGTATTGGTAGCAATCCATTGCGTACCGCGTAATAATATTAATCAATATACCATTTTAATCTTGCGTTTTTTATTAATTGATGTTTGCGTCGTGATAAGTACTTATAGAAAGACGTCTTGCTAAAGTTTTCGGTACGCCGTCCCTTACACCCAGTATGTAACTCATTGCGGATAAAACGACAATGAATTGCCTTTGTTCTCAAAATTACGTAATAGAGACTATTATAATAGACTAGCTGTTCCGCGGTTTCACCCGCGTTTATGGTTACTGCGCCGCCCCTGTGGGTCGTAGCGTGATGTTATAATATATCATATAGCCTTGCTCGATAAATAGGCTATCCAACACTAAAAGAACTTTTGAATTCGACCAGTAGTTCCTGAGATTAGGGCGTTCAACCAAACAAACAAATAAACAAACAAACTCTTCAGCTTTATAATATTAGTATAGATATTGCATGCAGCCTATTTCTATAAGGCCTACTAATGAAAATGTATCAAAAGAAATATACATCATGCATATTGTTTACCCAGGTGCTTAATGTTTCGACCAGGTTACACCGGCCGTGGTCACAAGCTGAATGGTACGGCGATGGCGTGGCTCGGTTTATGATGCAAGAGAAAATTCATTCGCCTCACCTCATTTTCTATATATTTTTATTTATCCATATACTGTTCAAAGGTGATTAGAACTATAATATTCTACCACATACACACAACACCATCTAGCCCAAACTAAGCAGAGTTTGTACTATGGGTACTAGACAATGGATAAACATACATATATACTTTGTTTTTGTAAATACATACATATTATACATAGAATGAATGAATAGAAAATTCATACATGTTGCGGTGTTTCCTGAGTTCTGGAAAGTAGGCCCTCATTACTTCATACATTACAAAAAACAAATACAAAGCGAGGCCATAAGACAGTAATTTGGAACATTCGTCCAATATTCAGTGCAAGTACTTTTTCGTTATGTGATTCAGTGATGAGTCATTGCTCGTAAAGACTCGAGGTCAAGTGCTACGCCGCGGTTGACTCACCAATGTATTGCAAAAATAAACACATGCAATACTTTTGCGTTTTTTATACACTAACAAATACTAACAATTGAGGGCTTTTGTTTGTGAGACAGCACTGCAATTTGTGTACGTCAGTGTTGTTTATTGTTTTTAAGCATGATTGATCGCTCGTCTATTTGTTTTTGTAGTTTAAATTTTTACGATGTTGTTACTCGGACAGTTATAATAACCATCAATTGCTTATACCTATTTTATCTAAACGATGCAATACTAAAATTTGTACTGTGTACTTGGTTCAATAGGTAGTTTAATTGGTAATGTCTATACTAGTGTTGTCGCTCGATAGACCACTATCGATAGGCCATAAATAGACTATCGATAGTCTAAGCAAAATCGATAGTATTGATAGACTATCGATAGTATCGATATTATCGATAGTATTGCTTTTCAATAATGCATAAACTATCTATACTATCGACAGCAACGATACTAGCCATTATACCTGTAAACTGCAAACGATGCTATTGAGAACAAGGTCTCTATCGATATTTCAAAACTATCGATATTGTTGATAGTATCGATAGTTTATGCAATATCGAGAAGCAATACTATCGATAGTATTGCACTTGCATTTATTTATTTTAGACGATCACTACTATCGATAGGTACTATTGCTGTTTATCAATAGTATCGCACTAAAACAGAAATCAATACTATCGATTGAGTAGATGATATCGGCGTTTTACTATCGATTGTAATCGATCGATCGATCGCTATAAGCTGCATGATGTGGGGTATAGAATTGGACTCTGTTCCCAATATTTTATTAAGATACCGCGGTAGCAAACTAAAGGCAACAGCGATAGCCTAGTGATTACAATTTCACTCAAACTGCAACATATCCAATATTTAGCAAGCTACCTTTGTATCTGTTCATTAATTAAATGATCAAAGTGGCGTTAAATCATAGAATATTAGAGCGGTATTGTCAAGAGTCATAACATCAGTTATTAGAGTAATTGGAAAACATTGTCTTTGAATACAAGACATAATTAAAAATCTATTCTGTCTGGTGTGCCGCGGGAACTCAATAAGTGAGGGCACAAAATAGACGCATATTACCTACCTGATATTTTATAAAGACACTAGCTGTTACCTGCGACTTCATCCGCGTAAATTTTAACTAAAAAGTGTTTGTCTCCGCGGAACCCTACTTTTTTTTCTAAAATCAACGTAGCCTAAATTACTCCTTATAATATCAGCTATCTGCCAGTGAAATTCCCGTCAAAATCGGTTCAGCCGTTTCGGAGATTAGCCGGAACAAACTGACAGACAGACAGACAAAAATTTAAAAAATAGATGTTTTCGTATAGGTACCTTATATACTTTCATATGCATTAGATAAAAAGCTGTTATTTTGACATTACAAACAGACACATTCATTTTATTTATTTGTATAGATAGAAACTAAATTGGTTGCCAATGAGACCATGCACTTCTCACATTCATACAATAAACAAACAATACAAATTATTCCAGACAGCCCTGCCTGTAGTTTTCAGGTTTCGCGAACGGTCGGATGCTTAGAATAACTTAAACAATGCGTCTGAAATCTTGTCTAACTGCTTGACATACCGAATGTTCAATTCTCGCCGTCTGCGGGCGACGACTATCTACCTGCTGAGGTGATATCTTGAAGGCTTTCACGCAAATACCTCTGTGTATGCACTATTAAATGTTGCGTATGAGATTGTTGTTTGGAAATATCTGGGCGTTTACATTTGGTAAAATTACAACAATTTTATTTATGTAGGTGCTTAATATATATTATTGTAGTCAATTAATAAAAATAGCTGGTTTAAGCAGTGTAAGTGCCCATTATTTGTATTTATTATTTTAACCAGGTCGGCTGATTCTAAAACTCGAACAAATAAGGTATTTTTTAGCACAAAGTTATTTAAAATTATAAAATAATCGCTTTAGATTTCATACGGAAAAACTTTAATTAAATTTGACGATATTAAGAAAATATGTCATCAAAATAATTTTATGAGTTTATTAAATGAAAATGACATAGGTATTTGAATATAAAACGCTATTAATTGTACCTATTTGCTATAAAATATGACAGAATACTTCAATATCAAGATGAGTATATTTACTGGTAAGAGTAGTACCTTTAGGAAGTCAAATTGCGAGTATTAAGAACGAAAAAGCACAAAAGATATTTAGGCATTTTTTCATTAGCCTATTAAGTCGCAGCAGCACACCCGCGACCAGACACAATAGCTTTTCAATCATGGCTGGCATTCCAACAATTGACAGGCTAAAGACAGTTTTAATCTCTATAAGACTAAATTAAAAATAGCATATTAAGTCAAAAACTACTTACCCTCTGTTAAATTAAAACCTTCATTGCAATAATCTTTGAAGCAATACAAAAAGAAAACTACAATGAAAATGCAATATTTCTTTGTAAACAGCCAGTCTTTGTTCGAATATGTTAAAGTCTAAGTGTACCAACATGTTTTTAACCATTTCTCTTTGCTCAAAGAGAAATGGACGACCAGAAAAATAATGTCTGCGTACATACAAGCAGTAGTGTTATCATTTTTCCTATGTTTAAGTATGCTACGTATGTTGTGCATTAGTTGGAAACGTCTGGGTCTTATCTTTAGTGCAGTTTGATGTCATATTTATTGTGTACGAGGTATTTGTTGTGATTTCATTTCGTATGTACTGTGTCTCTGTGTATTTGGCTGAAGTTTCGTAATGTTTTCTCCTGTGTTGTGTGTTCGGTCATGTTTTGTAAGGATTACATTTTAAGTTAACATGTCGGTGATTTTTGTGAGTTATGTTGTCTTGTCTCAAAGAAGGTTATTTGTTACGGTTCTGTAGTTTTAAAAATAAACGTTTTTCTTAATACAATGTCATGTTGTTCGTTTCTCTTTTAAAGTTCAAGAAAACTCTTAAAAATATATTTATGGACATTTCAACATTAAAAAAGGAAACAATCAAGAATTTAAAACGCAGTCCATGAGCTTCCATAAAAAAGCAGGCAAGAAATTTAAGGGCTAGTCTTTTCTATTGCATTGTTTACAATTTTCTATTAGCTAACACAACATTTATCTCCTCGCTTTATTATATGAGCTGTGTTCAAATTATTATCAAATTTAACAAATCTCTATGACACAAAAAATCCCACTAGGTCGAAGTGTCACTGGTCTGCACTGACTGGCCCCCACATAAGATAAGATAACAAATCTCTAATTCTCTCTATAGCAAATCTAATTTTATAAATTATAAAATCTAACTCTCACACTTGAAATCAAGTGCTGTTATAGAAGTTATCCGCTACACAGGTAGCTTATAACTTTTATAAACATTATTGTTCACATTACTAATATGACACAAATTTATTGTGCCTCCCGTGTGGGATACACGTTTCACCTTAGCACACATCGCAAAGGCAACAGTGAGGCGATAGAAAGCTTACTGAGCCATCCTTGCTCGTAAATCCTAACTAATATTATAAACGCGAATGTGAGTTTATTTGTTTGTTACGCTTTCACGCCTTAATTATCGACTGATCATCATGAAATTTGGCTTACACGTTGTCAGGGGAAGGGGAAGACAAGTGGGTACCTTTCATCGAGAATTTTTTTTGTTACTAATTTAACCTAACCTTAATAAAGCAGCCAATCTGCACAAGGTCATCTTGGTAGACTATGATCTAACCCTTCCTACACTGCGAAGTGTCCCGTGTCCAATAGTAGGATAATTCAATACATGGCTGATATTATCACCAAAATACCAGTAACAGACACAGCAGCTCACATGCACACAGATTTAGAAATAATCTGTAGGCAGATGTCATTATTCAGGTCATTACATCTGAGTATTCCAACCCTTTCCTTTTAACATCCAAACTAATATTAAAAATCATATCGTTAAGGCGCAGACAATTTTCGACCGTATAATTCACAGCTATACTTAAATGAACCCTTAAATGTCGTGAATATTAGTGTGCTTGTCACGTGGCGCACATCGTATCGCATAAAAGAGGAATTACTCTCAAAAATCGCACTTCATTAACACTACCGCGATAAGGACCCGACTTGCCTGATGTTATTCGTAAATATTACGCCTATATGCAAATATGTTTAAGTGGATGTCTTATTGTGTAATCATGTTAGTTTTTTAAATTAACCTACTTTATACGGTTTTTATCGTAAACGTATATCGTAAACCGTTTACACTTATTATTTTAAAACACTATTATTATCTAATTTTGAAACTGTTACACTTCTACTAACTTTACTACTTTTAAGCTAATTAAAATTATTATTTAAGTTTACACTTTACAGGAAATTTCGGTTGCTTCTTCAGCAGCCATGTTTACGAAAAGACTAAGGTGTTGGTCGTGTCAATGTCTTGATGTGTAATTATTTCTAAGTACTTGAACATAATTTTATTATTGGTGTGTCTATTTACGCAGAATGAGCTCAAAGTAGCACAACGCTATAAAAACCGTATAAAGTAGTTTAATTTAATATTTAATAATATTCTACCACATACACACAACACCATCTAGCCCAAACTAAGCAGAGCTTGTACTACGGGTACTAGACAATGGATAAACATACATATATTACTTTTTTTGTAAATACATACATTTACATATTATATATAGAAACATCCAGACCAAGACAAACATCCATGTTCATGCACACAAATGTTTGACTTGTGCGGGAATCGAACCCGCGGCCTCAGACGTGGCAGTCGGTTACACTAACCACTACGCCATCGAGGCCGACAATATTTGCGTAAACGTAAGACAATATTATGGATGTCTTATTGTGTAGCTGTTTTATTTACTTTATTTTAACGAGACTTAATCGTGACTTAATTGAGCCAGTAGTCCAAGTGTTGTGGGTTCAGGGACAAACACATGGTGTCTATAATTGTATCGAGTTTTAAATTTTAGTTTTCACTTTTTATAAAGGTTTCGTGATGGACCGGCAGCGCAGGGCTGGGCATTTTTATAGTGTGGAATTTTGTCGTATAGGGATAAAACCTTATATACCTATGAGATGATAGTATAACCATGTGGGACATTGCATATACACTCTAATTTCGCCGCTGACGCTCGTAATAGGAGACAAGCACACAGTGGTTTAAGTGGTCATATCACCACTGCCGCCGTTTATTACGCACGAATTAGTTACTCGACCGATAATCATGAAATTTTGCACACACGTTGTCATAGGTACAAAAAAGGACATAAGGTACCTTTCATTAAGAAATTGAGTAGACACTGTTCCCGAGGGATATAATTTTTTGGTTTGAACCGCATTCGTCCCTCATGTTTCATCTCAAACGTAGAAATTCGCATTCGCCCCAAAAATTGTTCCTTACGTGCCCCTAAATTTAAATAGATATAAATTTCTTAATGTAATGCCGTTTTAGTCCCATATTATGTTCCTGTTTTGTCCCTGTTTTAACTGTATGTAATATTTGTTGTACCGTTAGTCGAAAAATATATTAAAATTTCTTATTGATCTCTCAGCCAAACTTTGGGCTTATAATTGCATGACATCACGAGCCTGACAACGAAAAGATTTTAAATAATTTTTAACCATGTTCTGTTTTGCTAACTATATACACAAAAATGAAGGGCGAAAAAGGTATAATTTAAAAAGTGGGGCAAATGAGGTACATTTTGGAATGTGGGACGCAATGTAGGGGCAAATGCGGACCAACCAATTTTTTTGAAAAAATCTACATAATCGCGAGCTAGGCTGCGGGCAAACTCTAGTTAAAATATAAACTTGAAAACTCCGATTTTCTCTTGACATAGTTCTTGCGTCAAGAATTAAAATGATTTCTATGACTATTTAATTGCAAAGCCCACCACTACCGCAAATTGCATATTGCGGCTGTGTATCTACAAGATATCATAAAATCAGAAAACGAATGAACCAGACGCGAAACATCCGAACTTGGAGATTACTCGAAGTAAGATGAATGTGACATTTCTAGATTGTCGTAGGTTCAAACATGACGTGGCAGCGAGACTTATTCATATAAAATGCGAATACACATAAAACTCTATCAAATATGTAAACGATTACAATTTAACCAATATTTTGGACTCAGTAATATTATAAATGGCTTTAATGCCCTCTTATGTACATTAGAAATCATATTTTATTTGTATATCGCCCACAAGTTTGATTATAAAAGAAACTAACTTATGCAAACTATAAAAAGGGGACAGGAGGCACTGATATGCCTTTGTCATCTACATAGCACAGCAGTTTGTAGCTACCGATCTATGTCGAAGTGCAAATATGGTATATTTTTATAGCGGTAACGTAGAATAAGGTAAACCGGTGTAAAATAGCTAAATATAGGTAGTAATCTTTTAAATTGTGACGTAATAATAAGATAGGGGATTAAATATAATGACCACCAAAAATAGTAATTGCTCAACAAAATATGCTTACTAAAATATATCATAACGAGCACCTATACGCCTCAAGTCACTGCATGCCGTCTCGGAAGGGTTAGGTTATGTTAGGTTCCTTCTTAAACCCACCCAAAAATAGGAGCACTGCGTAGCGGGGCTACGTCGACTTATATTCATCTCTTTGCTGTGCAATTAATATTTCTGGTATTAAAATGCGGTTTTAATTTTGGTGATCATTTACTATTTTTGACTGTTATATTTTACTATATCTGGTGATAAGTTAAACATAAGCCATAAGATAGTAGTCTCTTAATATTAATAATAATGGAGTATAAAAAATTAAACAAAAGGCCACAAAAAACATATTTCTTACAAAATATAATAAACGCTCATTTATTTTTGTTCTCTTCATATTAATAAATCAGTACCAAATGTGCAGTTTCAGCTGGGCAACACATGTCTTAATATTTTATTTTGGTCCCTCAATAGCTCTAATAAAGTCAGAAACACACCTTACTTTTATAAAATGCCTCTTTGCACATGCGATTAATTGGCATTGACATCAAAACAAAAGCTTTAGAAAATTATAAGAATCTTTAACTAAACTTTCAGCTATATTAATCACTAGCAAGACAATTCCTACAAGACAAATAGAAAACTATTAATATTGTTTTCTAAGTTCGAATAAGCTTTAACCAGAAATAGAAAATCAAATCATAAATATAAAAGGTTTACATTTAATCTGTCAAGTCTCAGTATACCAAACATAATTAAAAATCTATAGTGTCTGGCCATCGGTGTGCCGCCGCGGTTTAAAATGAGTGTTTTAGTTTTAAACTAATTACAAACGTTTATAATGGTTATGTGTTAAGTAGCAATCTAAGAATTAAGTGAACATGTAGGTTATACGATTCCATGAAAGTCTGGCGGCACGAAATGCAGTAAAAAAAGGAAAATAATTCGCAGTACTTTTTATAATTTGATAGGTAGCTTTTACTTACTGCCGTCACGAACGTTTGATAAGAAAAAGAAATTAGTACATTTTCGTATGAAAGGAACTCAGAAATTAAATGTTAATTAATTTTCGCTTTCTAAAATATTACAGTCAGACTTTAGCTCCTGAGCTGACTGATTCGTAATTGGTTTAAAAAGGCTTTAACCTTTAGCTGGGTGACTTCTTATTCCCAGTTGAGTACTGGGAATAGCAAGTCACCCAGCTAAAGGTATATTTATAATATGTATTTTAGCGCTACCTATGAAATTACATTTTCAAAATGTAATTTGCCGCAAAATTTTTAAGTTCTGCCGTAAATTACATTTTGAAAATATACTTTTTGCCTTTAGGTACTATCTACTAGATTCGCGGCTTCACTCGCGTTAGTATAGACATTGTCAATACATCTCTGTCCCTCTGCAACAGTATATTTTTCTGAATAAAAGGTCATGTCCTATTCCGTGCCTCTGACAACGTGTATGCAAAATTTCATGATGATTGATCGAGTAGTTGAGGCGTGAAAGCGTAACTAAGAAATAAACTCACATTCGCAGTTATAATGTGAGTTAGGATTCCGTGTATATACTTATATTAGAGCTATATATACTTAATATTTTGAGCGCCACGGTCTTGTATAGAAAACAAACGTTTCCGTGCCCTCCACGCCAAGTCTTTATTAGAAGACAATGTCTAATAGTAAAATACATAAAAAAATAGTTTTTGTGCGTAATTTTACTATTGCCTAAAACTCTAGTTTTATATTTTTATTTTAAAAACAGCAAAATTGAAGTAGCCAACATTTTTCAACTATTATAGATTTATAGCTCGGCGCTGAAGGACACATCGCGCTCGGCATAGGTTGGCGCTCAAAAGATTACAGATTATGACATATCTATTAGCGAGTACAAATAAGTAATGCGACTGGTGCATGTGAGGTCATGGTTTCGATTCCCGGATAAAGTATTATTGGTATTTCTGTCAACGAATTCTCCGTAGCACAGTGTCTGAAACCGTGCCTGGTACACAGCTATAGGTTCACTCCTTTATCATGTGGCACCTAAAACTACAGCCCATAAAATGTGAGTGTAATACACCTAGTGCAAGCAGCAAGAGACTAGTGGGAGACCGTTGGACTGCTACGCAGAGGTCTCGAGTTCAAACCCAGGGCGCGCAGCTCTGACTTTTCGAAGTTATGTGCGTATTAAATAGTTAATTATCGAGATTTAATGGTGAAGGAATACATCGTGAGGAAACTTGCATGTCACTTCAAGAACAAGGTACACATACACTGCCTCTGTGGCGCAGCGGTAGTCAATGCGACTGCTGTGATTGAGGTCTATGGTTCGAATCCCGGGTCGGGCCAATAAAAAGTTATTGGGTTTTTCTATTAAGGAATCTCAATAGCAACCCGGAGTTAGGAAGTTGGCGGTGTTTGACACCCGCGTCGAAAAGCACGTAAAGCCGTTGATCCTGCGCCTGATCTCTCTCGTCGGATGCCAGTCGTGTCGGATTATTTGCCCCATTGGATCATGAGAGTTAGAGAACAGAGAGTGCACTTGTGCTTGTGCACATACTTGTGCACTATAATATCTCCTACGCTGATGGTCAGTCTCTGTTAAGATTAGCCGCCATGACCGAAATTCGGTCTGGAGGACATTACACATACACACAACACCATCTAGCCCAAACTAAGCAGAGCTTGTACTATGGGTACTAGACAAAGAGCAGCGATAGCTCAGTGGGGAGACCAACAGACTGCAATGCAGAGGGTCTCGGGTTCGAACCCACGTCGCGAACCTCTGACTTTCGGAAGTTATATGACTTTTCGAAATATATGTGCGTATTGATTGACAATTATCGCCTGCTCCGTGCCTCGGAAAGCACGTTAAGCCGCTGGTACCGGCTGCCATGAACATCTATGGTAGTCGTTATTGGGAGAGTGTCGACACAAAAGATCCCACTGGTCGAAGTGTCGCCGGTCTGCACTGACTGGCCCCCACATAAGATAAGATGGGTACTAGACAATGGATAAACATACATATATTTTTTTTTTAAATACATATACATAGAAACACCCGGACCAAGACAAACATCCATGTCTATGCACACAAATGTTTGACTTGAGCGCGAATCGCACCTGCGACCTCAGGCGTGGCTGTTGGTTACACTAACCACTACGCCATCGAGGTCGTCGATTTGTTTAAAATTTATTTTCTATTCAATGAACTTGGATTGGATTGAACACCAGTTTTAATTTTTGTAACTGAATTTTTTCGTCCCGTGTAAGAACCGAACATTAGCAGTGGCGAGGTGACCCTTTAACCACTACGCCATCCGTGCACTTAATCCAGGCAAATGATTTCTTTGAGTGCACCGCAATAAGCTATTACGTTAGACTAAATAAAACTAACGAGCGTGTATGAGTAATGTAATGAAAGTGAATGAAGCCAGAGAAGTGTGTCAGGATCGTAGCAAATGGAAATCCGTAGTCTCTGCCTACCCCTCTGGGAAACAGGCGTGATTCTATGTATGTTTGTAAATAAAATACTGGCTAATATATCTAACGTTTCATTCCCCGTTTACAAAGAAAACAATAACTCAAACCATTGCAGACATGCTTGCAAATATTCCTAAGTAAGCTTGTACCGGGGTCTCCCAACTGTCATACAATCTTTCAAAGTATATTGGCAAAATAAAGGTTATTTTCATGTAGCGCTTAAAGCTTATCGATCGTTCAAGCCAGACTGAGCACCTCTTATTTATTCATAAACTTTGAAAAACTCCGCTTCCCACGCGAATCATTCGCTACACTTTGGCCATCCCGTTTGACGGATTTTAATGCTAAATGACACTAATCCGTGTTTAAACATTTTGGTGCTAATAAAGACAGTTTATTTATAGTACTTTGATCGATTTTTCAGAGAATTTGCATGGATTCTAGTCTATTCCTTTTAGAAATGGGCTTTGAATCAACGAACTGGTTATATCAACGGTTCATTGTCGCTCATCGGGTCAACCGCTAACCGTCCACAAATCAACTTGGTAATTTGTTAATTAGTTCACGAATTTAACTAAAAAACATACCCGTGTTTAAAAGAGACGCTAATTCATTAGTTGCCGATTATAAGCTTTAATCCGCAATATGTACACCAACTATTTCAAATTTTATTTCTTGTTAACCAAGTAGTTGATAAATGGTTAAAGTATATTAACCAAAAAACCGTCAAGAGACCGTAAACAGAAATAGATAGTTGAGCATTAAACCTATCCCAATAACACTTCGTCCGCGAATCGACCCTGAGACCTCATGATTGCCTGCAACCATAAACAGTAAATTACCACGAGATTTCAGCATGAATCGCTCGACCGGGGAAAGACTACCGCCTCACAGAATATCGACGTGAAATAGCAGTATTCGTACTGTTGTGTTTCGTTCGGTAAGTGAGAGTGCCGGAGGCCCAATCACCCTCTTTCCCCCTTTCCGCTCCTTCTCCTTCCCACTTCCTTTCCTAAAGGGTCGGCAACGCGCAAGTGATGCCTCTGGAGTTGCAGGCGTCCATAAGCTATGGTGATCACTTACCATCAGGTGGGCCGTATACCTGCTTGCCACATTAGTCGTATAAAAAAAAATAAAAAAGGTAGCATAAGGCATTAGAATACAATAAGAGTAAGTGCATCTACTTTTCATAAATTAAAGAAATACATGTGCGACACTTACCCTGTAATTTCCTAATTAAACTTCCTTCGGCGGTAGTGGTGCACAGCATTTGATATGTAATAGAAAAGAGGGTTTATATATCGACTTCTACCTTTAAAGTTCACAATATATTTCCAGAACCCTTTAAACCGCAGATGCACAACCTAAAACGTGAGGTATACCATAAATTCCCTTTATGTTGTTACCCTGTATTTATCGAACCGCCCACTACAGCGAACAGGTAAAAAGCTCAATATAAAGTTGTCCAACTAAACTAGCCTGTCATAACACAAGAGCCGTGCGCCCATATACATGTAACAAACAACAAAGTAAGCGTCGGTTACCTGTCGCCGACATTGTACATTGTCCGCAGCCCGGCTACCCTTTGCTACCAAAGCTTGTCGTCATTCTCTGATCCACTTTGTTATTGTTACTTAATCTTGACTAGAACACTTGCACCAATCTGGTCTAGCTGAATTTCTAAACGTAAATTGTGAGATACCTCTTCAATGATTATGTTAGGCTGGTACTTTTGCAACTCTTTGTAGGTGGTGCTTTAATCGAAAATTAATTTCATTAGCCATTTATATTTTTGTTATTAGTATACTAGCTGACCCGACAGACGTTGTCCTGTCTTAGACGCACTGTCAAACTCGCTAAGTTAAAATAGTTGATAAGTTTTCTTAACTTTTCTTTCCATAAGAACCTTCTACAAAGTATTAAAACATAAAAAAGAAATTCACTAAATTCTTTCTCAAGTTATGACGTGACCAAGGAAAACAGGGATTCATTTATATATATATATAGATTAATTAGGATATATTTTATATTATGAAAAAGCATAGTAGATTAAAGTTATCAATTAAGGAGTTAACTTGTAATCAAAATATTTGTTTCCATTTTGCACTTTTCATAGCTAAATCTCGATTACTGGCTATAAAAGGGATTAAATATAATGACCACCAAAAATACTAATTGCGCAACAAAATATGCTTACTAAAATATATCATAACGAGCACCTACACGCCTCAAATCACTGCATTCCGTCTCGGAAGGGTTAGGTTATGTTTAGGTTCCTTCTTAAACCCACCCAAAAATAGGAGCCCCGCTAAGCGGAGCTCCGTCGACTTAGTTTGATCTCTTTAAATATATTTTAGTGTGCAATTAGTATTTTTGGTAAGCATATTTTGCTGTGCAATTAGTATTTTTTTTCTGTGCAGTTAAATACTACCCGCTACAAAATTATAGCTATTCAGTGCTGTTACTCTGGTACTTTTGTATTTATTAATGTTGGCGCTACGAATAATTTATTTTGCTGTATGAGAAGATAGCATTGAAATAATTTTTGATCATCTTTCTCGGCTTCTTTATTTTATTCACACTGCAAACAATTTTGCTTATAACCAAAGAATATTATACAAAATAAAAAAATTTCGACTACCTTAAAAACATTTTATAACTGTATTGTATGTATATTATGGGGTAACAATTATAAAATTAAAATAATCTACTAGTAGTAATTATTTATAGTAGAAAATAATATCTATGAATATATATACTACTCAAAACAAAATAAGGGCCACTAGTTTATTTACATTTAAGTGCACTTTAGTAAACTGAAAGTAACTGATAAGTAGCATTATATTGATATTACGAACTCTTTGGTGTTTGATCTATTTTATGCTGGTGTTCGTGTTCCTAATTTGAAAAGTATTGGCCATCATTTTAAGAAAAAAAATAATTGGATGTTATTCTTATGTTTTTCTTCGATTGTCTTCTTAACTTGTTTCGGTTATTTTAGGAAAAACGTTTTACTTTTTCAATTTTAATTGATTCATTTATCATCTCGCGTTAATCATGCCACCAGTACGAAGGCACATGGATACAATTACAGCAACCAGAGCCATAACTATGATACGAGAAGGACGTTGTCAGCGTTACGTGGGTTTGCAGTTGGGTTTTTCTCGAAGAGCTGTCCAAAATGTATGGAATCGCTTCCAAGAGACCGGCAGTGTTGCCAGGAGACCCGGTTCTGGTAGAGTTCGTGTAACAACGGCGCACGAGGATCGGTACGTCCAACTAAGTGCTCGTCGTGATCGTACAGTAACGGCCCGTAAGTTACAACACCACCTACGGCTGACAACGGGTACCCGTGTCAGTGATCAAACTATACGTAATCGATTGCACGAAGACCAGCAAATTTCAAGACGACAAGTTGTTCCAATTCCTCTGACCAGGGTTCAACGTGCAAACCGTTTAAGATTCTCCCGTCAGTATTTGAACTGGGGGATTAATCAGTGGGGCAAGGTGCTTTTTACAGACGAGTGCAAAGTAACATTTTTAATGATGATCGGCGTGTTAGGGTGTGGAGACAACGCGGCGAGTGGTTTTCGGAGTCCTGCATCCACGAAGTTGACCGTTTCGGTGGTTCCAACGTAATGGTTTGGGGTGGGATTAGTTTACACTGTAAAACCGAGCTCACCATTTTAAATGCGGGTACCGTAACTGCGGAACGTTACATCGAGGACGTCATCAGGCCTCAAGTGATCCCATTTGCACAGCGAGTGGGGCCTGGATTCATCCTGATGCAAGACAATGCCCGTGCACACACAGCTTGATCGACCCAAACTGTCCTAGAAGGGTCTCATATTGAGGTATTACCATGGCCAGCTAACAGTCCGGATTTAAACCCAATCGAGCATTTGTGGGACCATTTGAAACGAAGGGTTAGGGAGAATGAGCAAGGGGTCTACAACCAACAGCAGCTGATTGATGCTTTAAAACGTGCCTGGGAGGAGATTCCAGATGAAAACGTGAGGAATTTGATCCAGAGTATGCACACGAGGCTTCAGGAGTGTATTGCCAAGAGAGGAGGACATACTCGTTACTAAAAAGAAGAAACAAAAGTGACAAGAACAGTATTTTGTCTTTTTCCGGTGCTTTCTTTTGTTTATGTTTTTAATTAAAAATGGCCAATTTCATTATGAACTTAAAAAAAACAATTCATGATCATTATTTTAAACAATTGTTAGCCTATATTATAACCAATAACATTATTTTGTAGTTACATAAGTTAAACAATATAATGTTTTTATTGTTTTCATGGTACAGCAAAAAATCTTAGTAGCCCTTATTTTGTTTTGAGTAGTATAGATAGAAAATACTAATATATGTTAGATTTTTTACAGGAATCAAACTTTTATAGTTTGATTCCCTGTATAAAATCTAACGTACTCAAATTAAAAGATGTCATACTTATGAAATTAGCAAATCATTATTAAGATCCAATAGGTAACTACTTAAAAAATATCTTACGATTGAAATATTCGAATCTGAGCCATTGTAATATTGCTGACCCAACTATCTAACAAAAGTTACCCTATTTTGAAAGGAGTTTAACAAGTACGCATATATTGTGTGCAATATTGAAATAAATACCGAAGATTTCTAAGCTAAATAGAATCTGTCGATTTCAGCCCCTAAAACAACGCTTTTCCAATACAATAATGAATTCAGTTCACATTTCTAATTTTCCAACAAATGGGTACATAAAATTTAGTGTGATATTTAATCCTATCCCTCGTCTCCATTACTATTAGTTTTTAAGCCTCAAAATTGAAATCGAATTCTATTAGAATTCAATCCCTTTATAATTGGGTTTGCGAAATTGAAATTACAGCGATGTAAGTATAGGCATACTGTCATTCTCCCGAGAGCGCTATTATTGACCTTTCAAAATACTAGTATCTATGACCTTTGATTGAAATTGGAATGCAGATAATTTTATAACGTTTCTAGTGGTTATAACATTTTGGATGGCGCAACAGCTAAAAAGCATTATCTACCGTACGTAATTATGTGGCTCTATTTCCACACCAACACATTATAAAAAAAGTTATATGATGTGTAGGTTAGCTTAGTTTATTGAATGTTCTTTGAATCTTATGCAGCGGCTTAGTTTAATTTATCTGTAGCACAAATTTAGCAGATAATGAGAAGAATACTTGAACTATTCGAGTGAATAGCAACATGCACTTTCAATTGAATAAAATACATATATTTTTATTCATATAGGTGTTTATTCTAAAATTTTATTACGTTGTAGAACTTACGTACTTACAGTCAAGTTTTATGAATTCAGAAAAGTTGGATGTAAATGTTTGTTGCGATATTTATTTGTTTATGGTTCAGATTTTATGACCCATGTCTCAACTCATTTTTAAGAATGTGTTTAAAACTTGCCTGGCGACTATTTCATTTTGTATAGGTCTTGACATTCAGCTTCAAAGGTTTTCAATAACCCGAAGAGTAATTTAGATTTACTAATTACAGAATTCCGAAATCTTCTACCATAAATGGATATTTGTTCCTTCGATACTCCATTAAAATTGTCTGACAGAATTACTTTACGTCCTGGTAGTCCCGATAATCAAACTTGAAACTCACGCTTGGCAATTGTACCTGCGCTAATACTATAACTCCAAAAACCACTTTCTTCAAACAATTCGAATTAGAAAAGGGGCAATCGCAATTCTATTAAAAATAGTTTCATAATATTGTCTTCTGTTTACGCGAATGTTTTTCATTAAAATTAAACTACTATATACGGATTTTATCGCGTTGTTTATTTGACACTTCATTACAAAATTTTGAAAACTGTTATTGGTATTACTATGTATTGCTATTCTTCTAAATAGCCATTATCAAAACATTAAAGTTCACATCTAAAGAACCGCAACGGTATTCCATTTCCATCGCGGTTCTAAGACTTCGTCTATACCGAACGATACGAAAACATCTTTGAAAGTTGTTTTCCTAAGAATTCCCAGCCATATTCAACATTCGAGTGTATTTAGATCGGTATAATGGCATTCGACCTGCAGACGACTAGGAGTGGGGTTGTGACAGTAAGTCAGCCACTTCGGCCGGGGCCCCGGGTAATGGTCCCGACACCTTTGCCCCAAACACGTTAGCTGGGGCCCCGTTAACCGCCCAGATACACGACGCTGTCTTTAATGTTGAATACGAAGCAACTGAAGTGCTTTCGTTTGTGATGCACTTTTTCGTGTTATTGATGACTTCTCTTATATTTAAGACGTTTTGAAATATCTTTGACGGCTTTAGCAAACATTTAAATAATAGATACTACTACGTTTAAATATGGCTAGCTTTCCGGACGTTAAGTTGTCAGCCGTCATCGGTATTATAAATATGTTATTAACATGCTCAGACATATCTATATATTAATAGGTGAAGCAAAAACTTTGTACCCCTTTTTACAAAAATTGCACGGACGGAGGAGTATAAAATTTGGCACAGTTAAAGATTATATGGAGAAGGAGGGGCGAATCCTCATATTTTTATAAAATATGCATTAGAAATACATTACATTAATGAAAAAATATTACACGCACACAACCATGCATTTGACACACGAAGTCGAATCGCCTTCGTAGTATTTCGGCATTGTTCGCCTGACGTCGTACAATTCTTTGTAACTATGTTTACCTATACCTTATTTATATGTTATAATAGAAAAAAAGGAAACAAAGTAGCAAGCTTAGGAATTTTGGTCGAATTTTGACCACTAGGCGACCGCTAGTTATTGGTAAATTTATATTGTCGTTCTTTATCGCGTACATATTATAATATTTGAGCTCACTCTTTCTAGTGTAGATACTTTTCGTGCAATCTAAGTGTGATAGAATGGATGTCTCTTACTTGGGCTCGTGAAGTTTCAAGTTCAACTATCGGCTCGGGCAATTTGTTTTAAATTTTTTTGTGTAACCTCTTGATTTACGTGCTGTTATCGACTAAAACTAGTCTTTTAGTAGTTCCTCATGGTGAACATGAAGGTACTACTAGAGTATATTTTAGTAATACGCCAATTTAAATTAATTTAAGTAATATACACACTATATGATGATCACAAAGGTCCCAGAAAGACCCATAGACAAACATTAAATCCACGATATGCAATAAAATTCTTGAAACGTAATTTAATTTCTATATTAATTCTAGTAAAAACTGTAATGTGTTTACACGCAAGCTAAGCGTTTCGTATGAATGTTTAATTACCAAAATCATTCAAAGTATGAGCGTTTCCAAGTCGCGAATATAAAAGAAAATGAACATCAATCCAAATTATACTTGAAAAACATTAGTTAAGTTCAAAGTTACAAACATCAAACAACACTGAACGAGCTAAAGTGTCGACAGTTCTAAAAATGTTTTTGGACAAAAAATTTACACGAACGTACGGAAATTAGCCGCACGAAATATTCACGGGCGGCGTACGAATGGAAAAAACAGCGAAAGTGGAAAGTGTCACGAATAGCATTTGGCATTCAGCCACCGGCAGTATTGATGCGGCAGACGGGGGATACTTATTTATTCATAAGCGTTCAAAACTTGTCAGTGGTTGCCGTGTAGGTGCACACTACCCAAATGCATATTAGTACGTTCTCTGTTTATTTTATTCGCCAAACATATTCGGGAGTGGGGAGTCGGGAGCCAGACGCGAGTCTCTTTTTGCGATTACAAGGAGAAAACGTCAGATGGTTCGGTTCTGTTTTTGTTTCGCGACGTCTACCACACCCCGATAAACACTGAATGCTGTTAATCGTGCACTCTTTTTGTGTTCCGAATACTAAGTGTAATATAATTTGTTTGGTTTTATTTTAATGTTATATATTTTTAATATAACTGCGATGAAGTTTGTATGTCTTTACGAAGTGGTTTTTTACATCAGCATCTTAAGCGGCCTCGAAGTCTTGGCCTGTCAGATCAAGTCAGGGGACCTGTAATTATTGGTTATTTTTTAGAAGCTTCTGAACGCGCGAGATTTTTCTTGTATTGTACATAAATGAAAAGCGACAAGCCAAAAGCGAGCTGTATTTTTTTTTGGCATCTTAGTAATATAAAACGAAAAGGTAGTGGAATTAATAAGTCAATAGAATTTATTTGTTCTTATTTATTATAGATAGCTAGTCTAGCCGGTAAAGAAATCACTTTTGCCTTCATGTCAATACGACTCTATTCCCATTATTTATTTTACTTGTTGCATATTGTTATTTAAGTACAGGTCAATTAATCCCTTTTCTAAAATGTTTGTGTCTCTGGTCGGTCATAAATTATCGAATCCAAATTACCCAAGTAATCAATTAAAACATAAATACTCTCAAAACACTAAAGTTATACCTGTCTCTATAAAGAAATAGTAAGAGTCTACACATTAAACTAAATACATAAAGAATAAAAGAGATTTAAATCATAAACCATTTTATTTCTCTAAACACTTCTTTCTGTCTTGTTTTAAACAGTTGATTCTTATTTCGAATTCCAATAACGCTGTATTTTATTTAAAATACTTCGTTCTTAAAAAATATTGGCGAGCAATGACTTACAATAATCCAGTGAAAACATACCAAATACATTGTCACTGCTAAATATGACCACATTGACACATGGTATGAACAGCTTATTTCGTTTTACACCAAAGTTTAAAGGCATTTTAATGCCTTTTGCTCGTTCGCCGTAAACATATGTCGCCATAAAGCTTTAAAGGGTACCCAATTAAGTGCATTGGCACTACTAGACAATGTGTACACCTATAACTATTAGAACATAAAAGCTATATAGATCAAAATCTTAGTGGAAAGTTCGCTACAACAACTTATAAAAGATGATTGACGTTGTTACAACTTTACTTACCGAAACTTCTAGAACGCGGAGTAGCGTTCATAACATTTCACGTATAAACATTGTACATTAAAGAACACGACTTTTATTTCTGTAAAAAGAAATATTTACTCTTCTTAAAGTACATTCGTTTTTCTTATTTCCAGAGGTAGTTTCGATAATATTCTTAGACAAAGTCGTAGAGATAGCGCAATGGACTGTAAAAGAATATCCAAAACAATGTATTTTATTCTTTTAAGCGAAATCGCAGACTCGCTGTTGAACTTGTCAAACTAGACGTTGAGCATCATAAAGTAGTTGTGTAAACTCGATCCGTGATTATGGGCTCTTACAATCAATCTGTGTAACGTTTCAGTTTTCAAAAATGACGTTTGGCGGATTAATGGCCGCTCGCACGAAACAGAATTGGTTTTGAAGAGGGTAGTTCTAAAAATCCGGTCGCGTCCGTCCGATTACAGGCTTACAAGCCCGTGGCCTGAAGCAGCAATAGTTTAGAGTTGGCCAGGTTTAATATAGAATTAATGACCCCTTCGTGACTAAGCTCACTTTTCATGGACGAGGGAAAGTTTTATGGTTTCGCGGTGCCGTATCCTGTCATACCGTTGGCTAATCTGTGGGAGCGCTTTTACTTTGATATGATTTGTCCGTGTGTGCGTTTACAACGTGATTACACGAGGTCAATTGATTGAAACTGATGGATTAGTTTTATACAGATGCGCTTGTAAAACACGAGCGGTTTATTACTAAATCGATTATAATATTATGTGGACAATCACCTGTGACTTTAGCGTTTCAGAAAGTTTTCATTCTGATAATATACTTGGGATTGGTTAAGAACGATCAAATTAAAATAATTGAAGGTTTTTACTGGAGCTCAGTACTGTTTTTATCATAGTAAGTTATGTCTAGTGATGTGAGAAAGGACCTCCACGGCTGGCGTAGCGAGCAAGCGGTTGGCTCGCCGCTGTCGTTGCGCCGAGAGTTGTGAGTTCGAATTCCACTCGTGGCAACTATTTGTGCGATTCTCAAATAAATGTTCTAAGTATCAATGTACTTGACATCTGTTCATTGTAAGTCCGTAGAGTCACCCGACACATAAAGCAGCAGTTAACTTTTGAAAACATAAACATAAATAATAACATCTAAAGAAAGTTGACTAAATTGGCGAATATTTATACATAAGCGCTCATATATCTGATACCCAATTGGGATATATCGGGTTTGATTCTTAAAACAGGTCAATTGACTTAGATTCACACTTGTATCTTTGTCAAGACTAGTGTTGCACCCGCATTTTGCCCGTGATATTTCAGGTCCTACGTAATAGAGGGTGAGCGAATCACCGTCTACTAGCCACATTCCCATACTCCGTGCTGCTACTCGAAAGATCCTAAGAAACATTGATTTTGTTGTTAACAAATCTGTAGCATCTTCAAACTTACTGCGTGTGGTAGACTGCATTTCACTGAATCGTTTTTACTCGGCGGCCTCAATGGCGTAGTGGTTAGTGTAACCGACTGCCACGCCTGAGGACGCGGGTTCGATTCCCGCACAAGTCAAACATTTGTGTGCATGAACATGGATGTTTGTCTTGGTCTGGGTGTTTCTATGTATAATATGTAAGTATTTACAAAATAAAAGTATATAAATGTATGTTTATCCATTGGCTAGTACCCATAGTACAAGCTCTGCTTAGTTTAGGCTACATAGCGTTGTGTGTATGTGATAGAATAAAATATATGACTAGAGCCCTAAACATAAATGACGAAATCTAACACTGCGGCATATGGTAACATAGAGGACACGCTTTAGCGCGCGGCTTCACTCGCATAAAAGGAGGTTATGGAAATCTAGCTGTTAGACGACAAAAGAGGTGAATGAATTTTAAAATCGGTTAAATAGTTGATTTAAATCGTTACAAACAGACATAAAATCAAATCTTATAATATTAGTACCTATAGATAAAGTGGTAAAAATAACATGTAAATCATCGTATGTGTACATATTACATATAACGTATGTGTCGTAAAATTACTACATCGCTACTTTGGATCGTAGCATAATATTTACCGCAATAAACGGACTAACACAAAACTATTGTATTTAAATCAGAATTATAGTTTCTTAGATAACAAGCATACAAATTCCTCAAGTTTTAAACAACACACACACAACTTACCGCAATAAACGGACTAACACAAAACTATTGTATTTAAATCAGAATTATAGTTTCTTAGATAGCAAGCATACAAATTCTTTAAGTTTTAAATACTTACTATATAGCTTTAGATAAGATAATCCTAATCCTAATCCTAACTTCCTAACTAATATTATAAAAGCGAAAATGAGTTTGTTTGTTTGTTACCTTTTCACGCCTAAACGACTAAACCGATAATCCTGAAATTTTGCATATACGTTGTCAGGTGTACAAAAACGAACATAGGCAACCTTTCATCCCGAAAAAAAATTACTGTTCCCGAGGAAAACAACAAAAACGTTCTTATGATAATAAGATGGCGCCACGTTTATTTCGAATCATGTTTGAATTATATTATTACAAGCATAGTAAAACCCGAATTGATTGTCAAATTCTAAATTAACGCGAGCGAAGCCGCGGGCAAAAGCTAGTAATAAATAAATCTTACCTACTACGATTACTACTTAGGATAGGATAAACTTTGGGATGTTTTACACTATACATTTACCGTAAGATGAGCAATAGAAATCCACCCGCTCGGCGCTTACATACTATTAACTTTAATTATTTCATCGGCAGACAATGATTGGTACACAATAACAGACTAAACACGAATACCTCAGTCACAAAGGAACTCCACATGTAAATCAACACTATAATTGAATTCTCTATTTTACAACTGGTGTTACCATATCCAAAGAAAAACCTGCCTATTAAATTTTTACGATTGATTTACAGTGCAGTAAACAAATCAACAATACGTCGACGACGTCATACACTATCATAATCATAACAAAGGCATCTTCAGCTGTGTGTAAAGCAAATTGATTGTAAAACTTGGTTGTTACAGCGAGTGAATGAAAAAACACGTATCTATGTAAGTGTACGAAAGTTTTAAAATGGTCGTAAACAACTCATCAAAATCTAATAACATGGACTTAGTGCTCTGTGTAGGGCCGGCGAGAGGCGCGCGCCGTCATCTCACGTCTAGACAATGCTGGGATTCGTGACTTTTTCACAATTCGCAATCCCACGGCAATCGTACCGTACCTCTCCTTACCTTAGATATCGTCGAACATAATATTAAATTTTGCTACGAGCTCTCAGACGTCCCAATCCATTATGCTATGACATCGAAATTAGAGTTTTATAGTTGGATACGAAATGAATTCTCGCGACGAGAAAAAAATAATATGAAAGATCGAGTGTTGCGTTCTACGCGAACTTGCGGGAAGATAGATTTATTTTTTATTTATTTTTTCACGTAGAAACGGAGACGTTCGTATTTATTGCACAAACTTTAAACGCCGCAAACTTTACAAAAATAGAAAGAAAGGTAAACTAATATGAAAAACAAAATGAAATACGACAGTGTTCGGTTTTGATGTTATATTTTTGACTAGATGTTATACTTTTGGTGGCAAACTGGTGATAGTGAGCATTTACCATAATCCTATAGACATGAGAAGAATTTGCGTGTTACCGGCCCTCAATGAGGAGTACCTGTCTTGCCAGTACACGGGACACTAGCCATTGGTCTTCCTACTAACAACACAGTGTCTTAAGGAGCTAAAGCAACGCAGACATATAACGCAATGTTATGTCACTGGGGTTTTCAGAAGGTTGAAGGTGCTTTCCCAGTAAAGTAATTCTAAGCATAAAACAAATGCACATTTTGCCAACTATGGTTTGTTTCATGTAATTTACAGAGGGCAAAACTACAGCCGTCGCGCGTCGTTCGAATAATGCGCAAACATACGCTACTGAACCAATGAGAAAATTCGAATTAACGATCAGTGGATAAAAAAGATGAAGCGTATTTTTATAATTAATTTATATAAATTTGTTATGTAAAACAATATTTTATGACACGCGAGTGTGAAAATACAAAATAATATTAGTTTTCCAAGTACCCATACATCATTAAAGTAAATATTTTTTATATTAAAGGTTCTCATCCTTTAACAAAACAATATTTTATGTCTATAACATTGCAAAGAGAAACAGAAAAAACACAAACTCAAGCAGTACCAACCTCCTTTCATCTCGTCTTTAAATCGTGCACGTTTAAAATGGTAAACACCATTTCAAAAATACCCACGTAAAATCTATTTGAAGAAGTCGTTTTCATTTTATTCAATAGATACATTTGTTGAAGTAAAAAGAAAAATATTATGTTGAAAGAAATTGGCACTTCAATAGTTGAGTTCTATAATAAAAAAAATAAGTTATGTATGGCATACACTTGCTAGTCGCGCACCTTAAAGTTGACCAACTTCATAATCCTTGTACTACATCCAAATAATGTGGACTAACCACATCATAAATGTGACCACATCGTGAGAAAACATGCATGCTTATGAGTTACGATTTCAAAATTCTTTATTTCTCTAAGATTACAAATCACACACAAGGAGAAAAAATTTGTAAATCAAAGTACAAAATTATTTGAGGGTCATGAATGCGTATACTTTTGACGGTATTCTTAAAAGTATATTATAGAGTTCCTTATATTGTTCTTGTAGATATGTGAAGTCTACAAACAAGGCAAGGCAACCCGCACTGGGCCAGCGTGGTGGGCTATGGCCTAACCCGTCTTACGTTGATAAGAGACCAATGCCCATAGTTTATATACAAGGCTGATAATATTTTTACATTATAGATCAGGAATAAAATAACATAATGAAAGAGTTGCTATGCCAATTATATAGTGACAGCGAAAATTACGAGAAATATTGTTTTACAAGCGGATGTAGGCGTAAAGGTTCAATAGCGAGGTTATTGCGGTATATAGCCCTTCCTCCCTCCTATTACCTATATAGGACTCAATCTATATAAAGTACTAGATGTGCCCGCGGTTTCACTCACGTTTATGGTTACTGCCCCGCCCCCGTGAGTCGTAGCGTGATGTAATATTGGCCGCCGTGATCGAAATTCGGTCTGGAGGACATTATTATTATTATTAATATAGTTGTAAATAATAACATTTAAAGGGATACAACATCTATAATAATCAATCATCTATCTAATATTACTAGCGGTCGCCTAGCGCTCGAAATTCGACCAAAGTTTGCCTGTTATTGCTGATATATTATGTCATTATATATTGACATATGTAACCATAGTTACGCGCTTCGACTGCGTGTGTCAAATGCATGGTTGTGTGCGTGTAGTGTTTTTTCATTAATTTAATGTATTTCTAATGTATATTTTATAAAAATATTAGGATTCGCCCCTCCTTCTCCATATAAACTTTAACTGTGCCAAATTTCATACTCCTCCGTCCGCGCAATTTTCGTAAGAAGGGGTACAAACGTACAAAGTTTTTGCTTCACGTATTAATATATAGATAAAGAGGAAAGATTTGATTTTTTCCCCTTGTGGAGGGACGAAGACACGACACAGAGACGCGCGTGGGAACACGCATGCCGCCTCTCAGATCTGGTGCTGATCGGGTGGCGAGCAGGCCCACGAAGCCCACCACCCCTAAACCTCAGGGTGGCTGGAGGTCATCTTGAGATTGAAGTTAAAGTCCTAACCTTTGTTGATTTTTTTGTTTGTTTGTTTGTAAGGTTTTAACTCAAAAATTACTAAACCGATTTTTAAATTGGTTTAGTAATCTTTCACCATTACAAAGCTTTATTATCACTGAGTAACATAGGCTATATTTTATTTTTTTAAAGTACTGTTACTAACATAATCTAATGTCTATATAATCTGCTTTTAGTCGAGCGAAGCCACGAGCAAAAGCTAGTATACATAATATTTCTCGTATAAACAGCGGTTTGTTATGAACTATTATTTCTCGATATCTTTGTAAAGCCGCGATAGTACCTTAATGTTTTAATACGAATTTACCATAAACGACAATGATTGCCATGCACATGACATTTAATGCAGTTCCCATCAGAATGGTGTCACTTTTCCATGTGATCGGTAATATAAATAATTGAAACATTTTCAAGTCTGCAGCAACGAAGCGGTGTGGCTGGACTGCCGAGTGGCACAATACTCGACCGCAACCGCTCAATTTCCGTATGGAAAACGAAATATGGGGTACTATTATTAACACTCGTCGTTAAATAATTTTTCGTATTTAGTTAGGAAATCAAAATATAATTTATGAAAATTATAAAATTCGTACTTTCGATGAAAGCATTCTTTATATGTTTAAAACTTTAAATGAAACGACTTTTTGCGGAACTGGTAAGAGTCAGGAGCTTGCATAGACTTATCCATCATAGTTTTATTGTGCCGAAGTGATATTTCTAAAATAATTTTATAGATAAGGTCACATTTTTACTAACAGTGATAAAAATGTACATTGCATCCACATAGACATTTGTAATATTAATCTATACTAATATATAACATAAAGCTGAAGAGTTTGTTTGTTTGTTTGGTTGAACGCGCTGATCTCAGGAACTACTGGTTCGAATTGAAAAATTATCTTAGTTTTGGATAGCCTATTTATTAAAGAACGTTATAGGCTAATAACATCACGCTACAACCCAAGGGAGAGGCGCAGTAGTCATAAACGCGGATAAAACCGCAGGCACATCTAGTATATTATAAAATACTTAAAAAATGCCCATGTGTACACAAATAAAAATTGTTCGTCTGCTTTAATGTTATCTCATCTAAGGTAACGTCCGTTTTTTTTGCAAGGGCGGCGGAGGGGATATGTCGGGCTCACCCGGGGAAATAATATGGTGGTAACTTCTCAGTCCTACCGACTAAACCTACCACGGTGTTCCTTCTCACAATCTATGGCCGGGCCGCTGGGATCACTCGCGCATTCATCCCGCAGCCCCGTGAGATTTGGACCGCCACTTAATCGTGGCGGCCTCATCACATTTTAATAAAACTATCTTAGGTAACCTTTGTTGTGTTTCATTGCCATAACGTGTTGTATTTAAATAACATAGCACCACGACACTTATTTCACAATATGTTTTTTTTTAAGATTTTTTTTTTGTTTATTCGAACCTGCATTATAAATAAATCCTGAGTTGTGGGAGACTTTACAAACATTCAAACAACGGACACAAAGAACACCCAGACTTGGAACAACCATTTGTGGATCACACAAAGTTTTGTCCCGTATGGGATTCAAACCCACAACATTCGGTGCAGTGGCAGGAGCGAGGCAACCACGTAAATCACTACGCCATCCGTGTCCGTTTCAATCGTATAGTTTTCTTGTGTTTGCCACAACAAGTCATGTTTATTTTTGTCACTTCCATAACAAGAATTTCGAAGTATTGATGTTTTAAAGAAACCACAACATGTTGTGTGCAGCTTTTCATTCAATAAACGTTTCTAGTCTTCAAGCCAAAAAAATCACCCACGTAGAAATTTACCGCATGTTTTATTACATTTCGCCATCGTGTCTACCGCTTTGACAATAGCCGGCCAGGTGCGGCGCCGCGCGCCGGCGCCGATACGTGACAGGCCAATACGCGAACGTCCGACAACGGAACTGAACCAAACAATGCCACCTAGATACACACATGTTAGAACATTTCACTACCGAATATAAATTTATACTAGACTAGATTTTGCCCGCGACTTTGCTTGCGTAAATGTCGTTTAGGTATAATAGTAAATGTGAGTTCGTTTCTTTCGCTTTCACGCCTTAACTATTCGACCAATCATCATGAAATTTTACATACACGTTGTCAGGGTTACAGAAAATGACAAAAGGTGACTTTCATCCAAGAAAAAGTACAGTTACTGATATGCGTGGGCACATGCACGCCGCCTCTCAGACCTGGTGCTGATCGGGTGACAGGCAGGCCCACGAGGCCCGACACCTAATATAACCTTCATTTACGCGAGCGAAGTCGCGAGCAAAAGTTAGCACAAATATAAAATACGTTCGGACAGGTTTAATTGATCAAACTTTCTCAGACTTTTTAAAGAATATAATTAATTAATGACAGCACCTGTTCTTACTGGCAATTTATTTATAACATCGACAATGTTAATAATCGATGCTATCAATCTATATACGATTTAATAACTTTACAAGCTATGCAAGTTTGTATGTAAATTTAATCTGCCTCAGTGCACGGTGGTGCAAATTTTGTACATGATGTTTTAGGTTTGATTCTGGGTTGAGCATAGTTACCTATTGAGTTTTCTATTAGAAATTATCCATAGCAGCCCGATTCTAGAATTGTGCATAAGCTTGCCATCTTTTATGGCGATTCGAAACCATAGCTGGCGTAATCCTCACTAATATTATAAATACGAATATGAGTTTGTATGTTTGTTACGATTCCACGCCTTAACTACTTTACCGATCATCATGAATTTTGCATACACGAACACAGAGTGATGTCGAGCTTCAGTGTGTCGCACTAGCGTGCATTCGAACTAGTGAATCGCAGTACAATTTGTCGCACAAGCATTTATCGCAATGACATATCGCACTTATAACAAAATAGCGACTTAACTCAACATTTGGAAGTAAGGCAATTTCAACTCTAATTATGTGACTATAAATTCTAATATCTATGTTAAGTAATTGCAACAGATTTTAAATTAGCTTAATCCAAAATACTCAAATAAGTCTCTTTTATTAAGCGTGCGAAATGTCGCACTCAGTACTTTTACTAAAGGCTGCCTGTCCATTGAAGCGGAGCGAGGCTGCGGAGCGAAGAAACGGAGAAATATTATATATATAATATAATATATATAGATAATATTCACTCTTTCCGCTTTAATGGACAGGCAGCCTTAAAATACACCTTAAAATACTCAGTAAGTTTAATAATCGTTCTGTAAATCATTATTCATAAACTTTCTCTAAGTCTTCATTATCTACAGTATCTTTATTCGGCGAGTTAGCATTTTTATAGATTTTTACCTATGACCAAAACTTTTTAAAATTTCTTATAACGACATTGTAGGCTTCTAATTAACTTCGGATCTATTCTGAAGGCTTGTGGCATACAAGTTTGCGCAGATATTTCATATCTATTATGATACACTGAATTCGGTACAGGCTTTTCTTTTTTCTATATTTTGACTTAATCTTTTATTACTTTTTTGTATTAACAATTACGTAACTATATTATTATTATTATTATTAATAACATAGTATATAAGGAGAGATTATTTACAAATGTAACCTAAAAAGCAACAAAATTTAATAAGTGTCATAATATTCTTCCGCATCACTGTCTGTTGGCAACGTGCCCAGGAGACTGGCAGCATCGCCACGTTGGACAGCAATACTTATACTTAGCGCAAAGATTTTTCTATGAATAAATTCTCAGTATGAGCACATAGCACTGGTAGACAATAGGTTTGCTTCATGTTATATGTGGCATAACACATAGTTAGCAAGCGTGGGTAGTAAACACGCCCCCCTTCGGGTATATTATATTTAACTGCACGGATGGCGTTGTGGTTTAAGTGGTCGCCCCGCCGCTGAAACTGCGCCGAGTGTTGTGGGTTCGAATCCCACACGGGACAAACATTTGTGTGATACATAAATAGTTGTTCTGAGTCTGGGTGTTCTTTGTGTCCGTTGTTTGAATGTTTGTAAAGTCCCCCGCGACACAGGAATTATTCCTAGTGATGTCTTTTTTACGATAAGATAAAAATATTCAGAATATAGACGTAAGTCTACCCTATGAATATCACTACCGACAGCATAGTATCATCACACATCCCTACCCATCCTTCCGCAATATCATTGCATTACACCGCATCAAACTATACGCGTATAATCTGAAGTTATACATCCGATATTGTGTTTGCTCTGGTGGGCAGCCAGTCTGGACTACCATTGTCCGGCTCGGCGACTATCTGCTAATATCACTTAAGCGGCACTCGTAGTAGCCATGGTACGCTTGCGGTTTCACTGACAGCGGGTAGCGGGCGCGTATTTCAGTTGTCAGCCTAATTTATAGTATCAACGGACAGGCTGATATTATAACATCAGTCACCTCGGTTAAGTTAATCGTTTTGACGCTTTTATTAATATTTAGATAATCTCAGTGATCTGCATTTCGCTTATGTTACCGATTCTTGAAAAGATATCGTTGACATTTTCAGCCATGATAATCAGATAAGTAATCAATGTAAAATTTTGGTTTATATTTACTTTATTTTATTAAGCCGAAAGAATAGATTTTCAATTCTAATTCATACATGTAAGTAGATAATGCAAATATGAAGTTTATTACTGCATCTATTCAACGAACATTACTGATGAATAACTTGAACAAGATTAACCCATTCATTGTTGGAAGGCATAATTGAAAACCCATTGTTTGTTATGTTTAATTATTACTATTTTATTGTTATTTTTTATTATTATTATTTGTTTTTTTATCTGGTTGCCGGCGCCGGTGCGGTGTGTCGTGTGTAGTTGAATTTAATTAAGGATCGTTATTTAAATCGTCAGATAAATTCTACAATTCGTCAAATTTTGTTATACTATTAATTTAAGGTAAGCTATCTGATCATTCAAAAATCGATCCATAGTCATGAGGTCCAAGAAAAGTCCAATTTTGTAAATATCACTTGTAAAATAACATTTTGTATGTTCTTTAGCCTACCTAAATAACATACAAAATGTTATTTTACAAGTTAGGTTGCAAGTGTACCATACACAAAATATAATGTGCAATTTTGGTCGGACACTCGCTCGCAGTGGGACAGAGCTTATCATATATGGCGTATCGTCAATATATGAGGGACATTGTCTGACAAAATCCCTTTACGAGACGTCTAGCGTAGGCACGCATATTTTCATGGTAACAAAGGTGCAATTGTATTCTCCCTGTTTCGGTTTTAAATAGCATTGCATGTGTGTTAGAGGCATTCAATAGTATATTATTTTAATGTTCCGAAAAGAGCTTGTCTACTTGGCTTTTAAACTTTTTTATAAAAAGATAATATTAGTTCCATTATTAGAAGAGTACCTTATCTTAATGCAGCTGGTAAACTTATAGGCTAGGCCTACACAAAGAATTTAAGAAAGGAAGCACCGTTTTAATAATGTATCTTATCTTATGTGGGGGCCAGTCAGTGCAGACCGGCGACACTTCGACCCAGTGAGATCTTTTGTGTCGACACTCTTCCAATAACGACTGCCATAGATGTTCATGGCAGCCGGGACCACCGGCTTAACGTGCTCTCCGAGGCACGGAGCAGGCGATAATTGTCAATCAATACGCATATAATTTCGAAAAGTCATATAACTTCCGAAAGTCGGAGGTGCGCGACGTGGGTTCGAACCCGAGACCCTCTGCATTGCAGTCTGTTGGTCTCCCCACTGAGCTATCGCTGCTCTTAATCCTAACTAATATTATAAAAGCGAAAATGAGTTTGTTTGTTTGTTACCTTTTCACGCCTAAACCACTGCACCGATCATTCTGAAATATTGCATATACGTTGTCAGGTATACAGAAACGGACATAGGCTACCTTTCATCTCGAAAAAAATTACTGTTCCCGAGGAAAACAACAATAACGATATAGATGGCACCACGTGTCTTTCGAATCATGATTGAATTATATTATTACAAGCAGAGTACAACCCGAATTGATTGTCAAATTCTAAATTAACGCGAGCGAAGCCGCGGGCAAAAGCTAGTATATAATAATGTAAAACTATATTTGTCAGTTGGTAACGTTTTTTAACGTCGAACTTATTTTGAGGCTATGTATTTTTGAAGAGGTTCAAACTATCTTTAACCTTATTAACCGTTTAAGACGTAGCGGCACAACGGCGGAACAGACACAATAGGTTTTTTTAAATAATACCTACTTATATCTAAGGCATTCCAACAATTGATAAGTTAATAATATGAGAATGATTTGTGACGTAATTAGTAACTACGCGTCACACGTCTTAACATAATTATAAGCTCTATTTAATAAACGTTATCTGCTTGTCGTTGGTTCCGTGCACTTGTGTGCTTGCACGTATGTATATTCGATGCCCGGATCTGTCTGGCACTGAGATTATTGGATTAATCAGTTAGGAAATTCACTTTACCGGCACGGAGTATGGATATGTATCCACTACACGGCAGCAATAAATGTGTAACTTTTGCTCCCTAATTTCACTCGGAAACAAACCTTTATTCCGAAAAAAATCCTGTATCCTTTTCTGTAACCCTGACAGCGTGTATACAAATTTCACGATGATCGGTCGAATAATAAAGGCGTGAAAGCGTTACAAATAAACTCACATTCGCATTTCTAATATTAAGTTAGTAGAGCAATAAGTGCATCGTGTATTACTATGATATTGAAATGTGCGTAATATTTGTCTACCTACACCTTCGGGAATACCAGCCGTGAATCTATTTACAAACGTTTTAAACTTGGCTTGACTTACTATTTAAAAATGTATATCTAACTAGCTGTGCCCGCAGTTTCACCCGCGGTTACAGTTACTGACGGATCGTAGCGTGATGGTATATAGCCTATATATAGCCTTCTTCGATATATAATCTATCCAACACTAAAATATTTTTTTAATTCAAACCAGTAGTTTCTGAGATTAGCGCATTCAACCAAACAAACAAATTCTTCAGCTTTATAATATTAGTATAGATACATACATACATATAAGACAATTAGTCAATTATTATTTGAACAAATAAAACTATGTGTTGCTTTGTATATCAAAGAAACGACATTTTTATGTTTATTTGTTTCTCTTTTAAAATTCAACAACAATTAATGAAATTATTTTTACAATATTCCAGTGACATACTGAAATGTCAACTCCCTAGAATAAAAAAAAACAATATTGTTTTTCGAATCTTCGTTAACTGGCCATCTATAGAATTAGATAAAACCTTTTCAAATATCAATAGTATGGGATCCTAGGCACCTCTAGGTATTCCTTTACATCTCCCACCCCCCGGGTTAGAAAATTTATCCGAAGATTTTCGCTTATGTTATGGGGGCAGGAATAAGTTTTGTAATATGGAATAGATTTGACTCCATCTTTTTATGTCCTGTATTAATCTTGTATATTGATTGCGATAGTTTTCTTCGATTTTAAATGGACCAATCCTTAACTCGTCTAATTTTCTTCTATTTAGTTTATGACCATTTTCAACATATCACCTTCTTTGAAATTATGGGTTTTTCTATTTTTATCAATTAACATTTTATTATATTCATGTGACCTAATTGTTCTTTCTAATGCAATTTTTCTGTCTCTAATCCAGTCATCTGCTTCTTTTTCTAATTTAAGTTCATTTGGTATGAATTAAATATCAGTACCATCCAATAGGTATCTCGGTGAAAAGCATGTTATTGAGTGTTCCGTGTTATTATATCTATCCACACAATTATGTGCAGTAGTCGTCCATGCTGTAGTATTTCGATTTTCATTTATCTTGCATCTTATTTTATTTACAAGTGTTTGGTTTAATCTTTCGTTAAGTCCATTAGAAAACGGCGAATTTACTGCAGTGAAAATTAGTGTGATTGATCTTTCATTTAAAAAAGTCTTAAATTCTTTTGAATTGATTCCAGGATATTGGTCGGTGAGAACCATTTTTTTCTTTTTTTTTATCGTGCTCGTCAAAATGACCACACTCCACCTGATGGTAAGCAGTCGTGTGGTCTAAGAGCAGTGGCCTCCACACCGCCCTCATAGTAGCCGAGGCGATGTTGAGGTCTCTACTTTGACGGCCTGAGAAGGTGCTTTTTCACGCCCCGCTTAAAGGACCCAGGATTGAAGGAAGAAGGAAACACGTGCCTTGGCAGAGAATTCCATGCTTTAGTCGTTCGGCAGAGGTATGAGGACCCAAACTTTTTGGTACGCGCTTTAATCGACTCTACCGTGTAAGGATGGCATCTGAGCCCAGCACGCGTTGTTCTGGATAGGAAAGGGGAGGGCGGGATAAGGTGGAATAACTCTTCAGAGCACTCCCCGTGGTATATTCTGTAGAAACATGCCAATGAGGCAATGTCCCTACGGAGTTGCAGAGGTTCCAGTGAACTCGTGACCTCTGGATCTCCGATGATACGGACAGCCCGCCGCTGTAACCGGTCGAGAGCGTCCAGCAAGTACTGCGCGGAGCCATCCCAAAGATGAGAACAGTACTCCACGCAAGGGCGCACTTGTGCCTTATACAATAGGCACAGTTGCCCAGGCGCGAAGAACCCTGTTCAGAACTCCGAGTTTTCGCGAAGCTTGCTTAATGACGCTCAATGCCAATGTCTTTACAATTTGGTACAATATTTATAAGTTTTATAAAGTCTTTTGCACTCTGAGTCTTTGAGGTTACTATATAAGCATATCGAGTGAAGTGGTCGACTAAAAGGTGTAAATATCTTTTTGTTGATCGAGTGCCACCGAATCCCCCAATTGTGTCTATTGAGACAATTTCAAATGGTTTTGTGGCAGGGCCTAGATATGACATTAAACCATATTTAGCCGGTCCTCTTGTTTTATTTTTTAAACATATTTCACACTGTTTGCATAAATCAGTGATGTTTCTAGTTAAATTCTTTGCTGTATAAAGTTTTCCTATTTTATTTTGCATTTGTTTTATACCTATATGACACATATTTTCATGTATTAGTTTTATAAATTTTATACTGAGTTCCTCTGATAGTAGTATTTTTTCTTGCTTTCTTACCCTCTTATAATATACATTGTGTTTATTTATTAACTTGTTCTTGTATTTTTGAATATCCTCATTTTTCACTTGGTCTGCTAATATGTCGTTCAATGTTATTAAGTTTATTATTTTTAATTGTTCATGTACATCCTTATTAGCTTCTAATACTGGGTTTCTGCTCAAGCAGTCTGCCTCTAAATTATTCTTTCCTGGTGCATATTTTATTTAAAAGTTATATTGTGATAAGTAATATTAAATCGCCCAACTCTTCGTCCGTTCTAGATTTAATATTTAAATTTTCCAATGGTTTGTGGTCGGAATATACTGTAAAAGGTTTGCCTATAAGCCAGTATTGCCAGTATCTAATGGCCTCTTTAATGGCTAAGCATTTTAAATATATAGTCTTTTTTTTCTTTTGGGCTTCATTTAATTTTTTTGAAAAATATGCTACATGTTTTTCTTTTCTATCTGGCTGTATTTGCTTTAATACTGCTCCAATACCTTCTAATGATGCATCTGTGTATATGTTTATTGGTAAGTCTCGGTCAAAAACTTCTAAGATTGGTTGTGAGCACAGTAATTGTTTTATCTTCTCAAAAGTTTCTTGGCACTCTGTTGACCATATGAATTTTTGGTTCTTCGTTAGTACATTATGTAAAGGTTCTAAAATTATAGAACTGTTAGATATATATTCACGGTAGAAATTGATTTTTCCTAGAAGTTGTCTAATATTTTTCTGATTCTTTGGTGTTGGAAAATCCCTTATTGAAATTAAGTTATCTCTCACTGGTCTTACTGTATTATCTTGTATTATATGTCCGAGGTATTTTACCGAATTTGTTGCAAATCGACATTTTGTGAACTTAAGTCGAAAACCTACTTTTTCTATCGCCTCTAAAACCTGTGATAAATGATTTATGTGATCATTGTAGGATTTAGAAAATATCAAAATGTCATCAAAAAAATTTACAGCAAAATCTGTTAATTTGTACTTTCTTAGTATGTTGCTTAATATTCTTTGAAATATGGCTGAGGAAGTTTTTAAACCAAAGGGTAAACATGTCCATTGGTAGTGGCCTTCCTGTGTAACAAAAGCAGTTTTCTTTCTATCTTCAATTCGCAGGGGAATAGACTAGAACGCAGAATTTATATCTAATGTGGAAAAGTACTTACAGTTTCTGGTTTTTGTGACTAAGTCCTCAATCAAAGGAAATGGTTGAGCCTGAGGTACTACCACCTTATTTAAATCTCTAAAATCGATACACTATCTCGTTTTTCTATGGTCTTATTTTTTGAAAGCTAGGGTTACTGGTGCTGCGAATGGGCTGTATGATTCTTCTATAAGGTTTCTTTCAAGCAGTTTTCTTACCTGTTCTTCTATCTCTAGTTTATCCTCTATTGAACATCTGTAAGGTCTTTTACTGCAGTATTTGTCCACTAGTAGATCAATGCGTGCTTCATAATCTTTTACTGTTCCAATATCATATTTATTCTTTGCAAAGCTTGATTTATATTTAGGTATCAATAAGTTTATTTATTTCAGATTTTTGTTTACTATTTAAATGACTCAGATCCATTGTAAATTCTTTTTCTGTTATATGTTCATTAAAGTTTACAAGATTCAAGTTCTTTTTTCCTTCACTTTCCTTAGGATTATTTTTAAAATTTTATAATGTATAATATAATATTCTACCACATACACACAACACCATCTAGCCCAAACTAAGCAGATCTTGTAATATGGGTACTAGACTATGGATAAACATACATAATTATAAACCTTTTTTTTTTGTAAGTACATACATATTATACATAGAAACACCCAGACCAAGACAAACATCCATGTTCATGCACACAATTGTTTGACTTGTGCGGGAATCGAACCCGCGACCTCAGGCGTGGCAGTCGGCTACACTAACCACTACGCCATCGAGGCCGTCATTTTGTTCCTCCTTTGTTAAGTTTTCTTCAGATTTCTGTTCAATTTCCAAATTGTCATTCTGAATCAAATTAAACTCTTTTATAGTATCAAGTCCAATTAGAAAATCATATTTGAAGTCTTTACCATCTATAATATAAACATCAACTTTCTTCTCTATATTAAATATCTTAATTTTTATTGTTGTTAAACCTTTTGTCTTTTTTACACCATTAATTGTTAGTAAGTATGTATTGTTGTGTATATTTTTTTCTTCTTCCTTTAGTCTTAATAATTTAGAATTTATCAAAGAAACATTAGAGCCGGAGTCATATATACCAAATATGTCAAATTTTCCTTCTAATGTTAATTTTACTTCAATTAATGGTGTAATTATTAGTTTTTTGGCTCATTATCACTCAATTCAACATCGAATACAGTATTGTTTACATTCTTATTATAGTTTCTCATGTTTTCATAGTCATCAGTCTGTTTAAACCAGCATTTTTCTTCAGAGTGGAAACGACTGCCTTTATTTAATTTTTCACAAATTTTGCAAGGTTTAAATTTATCAACATTTACTTTACTGTAAAATGTATTCTTCTTGAATTTATTATAATTATTTTTATTGACTGTATGTTCATGTTTACCAATTTCATTGAAAAGATTTGCAGTTGATGTTATTGATTCCTTATCCATTTTGTACATTATATATTCTGGTAGACCCATAACAATAAGATGAATCAATGTCTGTGTGTCAATATTTTTATTTATCTCTAGTAACAATCTTTCTTTTTTTGTGGCATATTCCCTTAATGAACCTCCTTGAAATTTAAATGTAATTCACGCCTGTTTCCCAGAGGTTTAGGCAGAGACTACGGATTGCCATCTGCTACGAACTTGTTTTATAGTCCCACGTAATAGCGGGCCAACCTATTGCTGTTTTACCGAACGCAATACCTGACTCCGTTTTGTTACTGAGAGATTCTTGACAAAAAACCTAACAACACATTGCCCAACGTTTTTTGACAGAAAACCCCTATAACGTTTTGCCTGATCCGGGAATGAACCCGAGACCTCATGAAATCGCATACGTCACAGCAGTACGACCGAAGCAGTCATTTTCAAATTATTTTATTAATTACTAGATTTCGCCCGCGGCTTCGTCTGCGTAAATGTAGGTTGGATTAGATTAGATTAGTCCTTTTTCTGAATGAAAGGTACCCTTTGTCAATTTCTGTACCCCTGACAACGTGTATACAAAATTTCACGATGACCGGTTGAGCAGTTAAAGCGTGAAAGCGTAACAAACAAACAAACTCACATTCACATTTATAATTTAGTAATTGTTAGGATTCTCATACTTTGAGCACTTTCACCGTTAAATCAAGTTAAAATAATGTTTAAAAAGCAAGACTACAGAGGTGTCTTGGCTTTAAAACCGAGAGATCTGACTCAGCAGTCTAAAGTCCTCTCTGCTGTTGTTTTGACAGCAGTTACAAAGGAAGTCATAAATCTTTTTCTTATACTTAAAAATAAATATATCGAGTTGTTTATGCGTGTATTTACTTGTAAGGGAAAGTTTAATTTATTATATAACTAGTATACGGCCGCGGTTTCGCCCGTGTGTTAAAATACTATAGCAAAGTATATCGAGTCCAAAAGTAATATAGGTACCTATGTGTATCTAAGCCATGGTCTAATTGTGTGCCCAGTTTAATCCAATAATAGTTCAATAGTCAAATGCCCACGACGGCCTCGATGGCGTAGTGGTTAGTGTAACCGACTGCCATGCCTGAGGTCGCGGGTTCGATTCCAGCACAACTCAAACATTTGTGTGCATGAACATGGATGTTTGTCTTGGTCTGGGTGTTTGTATGTATAATATGTATGTATTTACAAAAAAAAGTATATAGGTATGTTTATCCATTGTCTAGTACCCAAAGTACAAGCTCTGCATAGTTTGGGCTAGATGGTGTTGTATATATGTGATAGAATATTATTATTATTATTAAAATTAATTGACGATGGTATAACTCTTACTCATAAAGCCGAGTAGCTAATCCTAACTTTCTATTGTTTGTTTTTAAATATGTAGTACTGTATCTAAGTCTTGTGTACTGTATATAATAGTAGTTTTTATGTGTAAAGTAGTTATATGTGTGTGTATGAGTAGTTTTATGTTTATATTTAGAATAAGGTGATAAATTATGTAGCGCACTGTCGAATTGGGTGTACCTGTAAGGACAGTTGCATGATGTAAATAAATAAATAGATAAAATAAATAAATCCTAACTTCCTAACTAATATTATAAAAACGAAAATGAGTTTGTTTGTTTGTTTGTATGTTACCTTTTTACGCCTAAACCACTGAACCGATCATCCTGAAATTTTGCATATACGTTGTGTACAGAAACGGACATAGGCTACCTTTCATCCCGAAAAAATTACTGTTCCCGAGGAAAACAACAATAACTTTCTTATGATAATAGATGGCGCCACGTGTCTTTCGAATCATGATTGAATTATATTATTACAAGCAGAGTACAACCCGAATTGATTGTCAAATTCTAAATTAATGCGAGCGAAGCCGCGGGCAAAAGCTAGTCTTATAATAAGTTTAAAAAGTAAAACTTGGGGTCCAAACATCGCCTATGAATTTAAGGTCGACTCTTATAAGCTCGCGTTATTTTAACAGCCACAGAGGGAATTTAACGCCGTTCGTACAAGGCAGGTGTGCTATGTAATCAATTAATTCGAGCCGTCACGAAATTTTACCCCATAGTATTGTTAGCCTGGCTTATACATTATATGAACGACGAACACTAGTATTTTTTACGTCATTGTATGAGCGAAAGCAAAACATAGCATTAATGTGTATAGCTTTATCTCGTTCTCGCGCATGCAATGTAAGAGGCCCTCTCACGAATGTCTTTTTAAGTCTAGCAGAATGTTGCAAGTCTAGCAGCCGAATATTGCAAGTCTTTTTTATAAGTGTCTCTGTTTAATCCTTTCAAGAAAAAGAACAAAGTAAACAGTTGACCTAAATCTAGGATTGTTTGCAATTTGAGGGAATTTGACCGACCTTATGAAGGAATTAAAGACGGGATGGCAAGAAAGGAAAGAGAAAGGTACAGTATGCGTATAGCCTCTGAAAATACTCTTGCGTCTGTTTCCTCTAACCTGTCAATTCTTGGAATACCAGACATAATTGAAAACTTTGTGTGTCTGGCCGCCGGTGTACGCTACGATTCAATAGGTTAAGAGTACTCTAAGAGCTGACTCATTTTTGTTACAACGCTTGACAACAACAGGCGCTACTTAAACATTGGCAGTTATTAAAGAAAATCTGCGTTGTCTTTGCTTGAACTAATTAAACTAAATAAAGAAAACTCACAATAATGATGTAAAAAAGAAACATTCGACCGTTATTAGCATCGCCACTCTCTTTATATACACTGCTTATGACAGCGTCAACTAACATAAATCGCTAAGATTAAGGCGGCAACTGTATCATCTAGTGCCTAAAAAACTTAGGTGAGTAGTTATAACCAGGTCTTGTTGTCAATGTACCCGTATCTTATAGACTTACCTATTTTCCTGGGAGATACCGCAGCAATAGCCATTAAAAGTGGCCATTTATAAATAATAGGTACGTATTAACTTGTAAGCTTAATCATATTGAGACATAATTATAAAAGCATTGTGTCTGGACGCTAGCGGCCAAACGCCAATGGACGAATTAAAAAATCAAGTTCATAAAAATACAACAGAAATTAACTAAACCATTTTTCACTTAAGCGCTGCGCCCCGGCCTTCCCGCAGCCTCCCCGCAGTCGTCCCGCCGCCGCGCCGTCGCGTCGCCGTCGCCGCGCCGCAGACGCACCGCGGCTCCTGCTGCTGTACACGACAGTTCGGCAGGTGCAACTGTCAGCTGTCCGGAACTCACCGGTCGCTAATTATTTTTTAAAGCCTTGATAAAGGGTTCGCTTGTATTTTTAGTTGCAATGTTTTGGATGTATAGAGCTCTACTTTAGTAGCTACACATCTTAAACCAAGTAAACAAAGGGCAAAGAAACATTGTGTTAGTATTTAAATATGACTAAATAAACTATCATTCCGTCACTGAAGCAAACCGCAGATAAAACAACAACGCTTCACAATAAATATTAAATGCGAATAAACAGTAATTCTGTTGTGTATTCGTATATACAATACGTCGTGTATCTTCACAGTCGAGCGGAAAGCTCAGTCGACTGCAGCGCCGCCTGGCGAGATAAACTGTTATTTACAAGCTTTTGAAAAGCTTTCCGCTCCCGCCGCGATAAGAAATTTACTTAAATTACCTACTTAGCATCCGCAATCGCTTACTTTATACTCTAATGGGGGAACCGAGTACCTATTATTATATCCTCCATATTTAATAATATTTACATAGTTATTCTTTAAATATATATAAGAAACTGCCGTCTACGGTACCACCGTGTTATTTGCGTTTAGTATTCTTATGTGTGATCATTAAAACCCGCGTCTGGAAAAGTGTTATGGAGTTTTTATTTTTGAATATTATCGAAATATTATATGGCTCGGTATATGGCAATCGGCCTTATCCTCTATTTTATGAAGCCTAAAAATACGTCCGAAGATACACAGACGTGAGCCTAAGCAATCTAAAATTTTAAAAATAATTTAAAGATAGCAAGAATTAAAAAGCTGGTAGAGTCATTCCCGTTAGGAAAATAAGCTTTTTAAATGTTTTACGCTTCTTGTGCTATATTAGCGACTTCTTGCTAATTTTGCAATGCAATATTACCTGTGCAGTCTGAGGCCTTTCATAGACTAATGAAATAAGTGAATACTGACTACCAGGCGGAGTATATGCCTATTTGCCAGCTTACACTCGGTTTCTAATAGTCAGATCAACCTAAAAGTTGTTAACAGTGGGTCAAACGAAACTTGAAACTAAATTAGCAACCGCCAATTAACAATCGAGTCATCGTTAATTAGCCAGAATTTGAAATTAGAAACCAAATTTCATAAGTCAGGTGTTACCAGCATAAAAAAATTGCGCAAATATAAAGTATATTTGCGCAATCATAGAAATAAAAGTGTTTGTTTGGTGTTATGCAACGCTCAATCGCACTTTATGATCGGTGTAATAAAACGTGGATGTAATTCTTTTGTTTAGCTCTTGTACGTGTTCGGTATAAATATTGCAAGATGCAGTGTTGTCGGCCGATCGACAGCGTGCCACCATGCTCTGTGGTGACCTCTTTCCATCAAACACACGTACTATTTAAATAAGTATGCCTATATATCTCCTAAAGAGTAGTATAAAAGTACATAAAGTATATTATATGTACGCTATATAGTAGTTTAAGTGGTCGCTGAGTACCCTGTGCTCTTTGTACGTACAATAAATCAATGGACTTGTTTCAATGTTTTTAAAGTCGTTATGAGTTTAAAGCTTGACATAACAGGAGGATATAATTGATTGCAAGACTTTTAAATGAGGTTGACCCATGCCTAAATCTTCCTCAAGTTAGGCAGCGCGGTTTATTATTATTACTTTCTTTTAAGAAGACAACTTCAGCACTTGGTATAATTCCCATGAGACTTTAAAAACATTCAAACAACGGACACAAAGAACACCCCGAATTGGAAAAACTATAATTATGTGAACCTGTTTCACTAGGCGCAGTGACTGTGGCTATACGACCATTTAACCCTCTACGCTGTCCCTTCAGTTACAACATAATTTTTTTTAGGTTTCCTACTGAACACATACTCCAGAATTATTGTTAAGAGTAACAATAGCCTACCTACTAACCTGAAGCGTTGCCTCGCAGCAGGTTGCAAGCTTTGTTATATATAAGATACATTTTCTTTAAATCGTGATAACATATTATAAGTAAATGTTTAAGCTTAGGGGCGATTGTCAGGTCCCAGATCCGATCCTCGGTAAGTGTTACTGAATTTTTATGTGAAAAATTCCCAGTAACAGCTTGGAGTCAACCTGCTAGATAGGTTAATTTCCTATTTAGACCTTTAAACATAGGTATCATACAGATCTACCTAGCCTTTCAGAGATACATGGTAGATAGATTTCGGAGATAAATGTAGGTTACTTAATTTTGAGTCGAATTAAACATGAATTAAAAAGAACACAATAAATTTTTTAAACTTACCATTACGAAAAATGCAATATGCTGACTAAAAATAATGGACAGCGTTTTTCCCAGAAGCTATTACTCCTTCAAAATATACAAGCGTAAACTGTTTTTGAAATAGACGTCTCCCTAAAACGCCGACTCGTTCGACTAACTACATTACCCATCATTTTATCGAAAGTTTGTGCTATGACGTCACGTAAAATTCATTATACCTCGGGCACACGAGTAGAAATTATTAGTTGGAAATTTTTGACTCTATCGCGACGGTACATCGATAGAAAATTTCAAACTTTGAACGAAGAACGAGCAATTGAACTAAAGAACGAGTAACGAAGTGAAAGACCGATGCGCCGGTACAACCGAACACGTAATTGCAATCACAATTTTGTTGATAGCACAACTTTGAAAGCGATTTTAACGATCATTTTGTTAGGTTTGTTAAGTGTCTACTTGCTTTCAGGTTATCTACATATATAATAAAGTTACTACTTATAAAATATAACTTATATGTATTGTCATTAAAACTGTGAATAAGCGACCATGCTACCTACATGGCCCAGCGATAGGTAACGCTACTGCTGTGTATGCGGTCTCAGGTTCGTTTGCCGTGAAGGGCATAGTATTATCGGGATTCTCTATAAAAAAAATATCAGCTGCAGCACGGAGTCTGGAATTATACCTAAGGGACGGCAGTAGACTCTCTCACTATTATGTGGGATCTAAATGAAAGGTAAGAAAGTATGTAATAAACCTCTACATGCATGCACGTATGTATGTATGTACTCACGTAGCATATGCTTACGTTCACATATCGACCGTTTAAGATGAAATGTAGTAAAACCTAAAATACTACTTTCCTGGAGTACCAAATAACAAAAAACACACTTGTTTTATATACGGACGATCGTAAGAACAGTTTGTTGCCTAGATCGACCATGGTGGTTTTCCAGTCAGAAAACTTTCGGCACTATCAGAAAATTGGTCCGATAGACGACAATCGACTCTCTCTCTCTCTATTATTTGATTGACGAAGACACTTCTACTTACTAACAGCTTGTAGACCTGAACCTGACTATATAAGTCATGCTTGAACTGAATTATCAATGTAATGCATAACCAAAGATAAAGATTTATTTTATGCTCAATTATGTACAATCTGATTTTATTCGTAAAGCAATAGTTTTTTGGCTTAACAGTTTCTCCTGGCTCCTCCTCCTTTTTTGGCTTACCTCTGTTATTTAATTTGTATTTGAATGAGCTTGTCGAGTGACTGAGTAGAACAAATGTCGGCTGTCACATAGATGGCACTTGTGTCAATAACTTAAGTTACGCGGACGACATGGAGCTGCTCAGTCCATCGATAAGTGAGCTGAGAGAGCTACTATCGATCTGCGAGACGTATGCGGAGATAGTGTTGTTTAAAACACAAAAACAATTTCCTCGCCGTGTACCTCCAGTATATCTTAATGGCGTAGTACTAAACGTGGTTGAGAATTTTAGGTATTTAGGCCACATTATCACCATTGATCTACGCGATGACAGTGTTATAGAGCGGGAGCGCAGGGCGTTGGCGGTAAGGGGCAATATGTTAGCCAACGGGCTAACGGGCCGTGCAGCGTGCAAACCAACGGGTTTGCACGCTGCACGGCAGACGTCAAAGTGACCTTATTTAAAGCGTTCTGTCAGTCCTTCTATTCGAGCGGCCTGTGAGTGTTACATACAAGCCGAGCCTACAACGTCCTGCGCGTACAATATAATAACACCTTCAGGATAATGTTGCGGCTGCCGCGGCGTTGCAGTGCATCGGGCATGTTTTCCAAAGTTTGTACAGATGGTTTTCAGGCTATCATAAGTAAAAAATCGGCTTCCTTGCGTAACACTCGGAACGGCATCCTGAAAATGATTGATAACAGGCCAGACTGTGCCATAAACGGGACTGGGTGAAAATAGTTATAGGTACACTTAGATAAATAATCTCATCACATAACGTAGCGTAGACGTACCTAATCTATAATGCTACCACACGGTGACTCGAGGCAGGCTTACTAAGAATACTAATATATACTGTAAGTACGTTCTGTTATTAACCCATTACTAAACAACCTATGGACTGTTAATGTACGTGTTCATGTGTGAAATAAACATATTTTATTTATTTTATTATTATTTATTAATAAACTCTGTACCATAGCTAAAGTTTTTAAGAGATTGGTGTATAATCAAGTTTACGCAGCCTTAAAAAAATCATTTAGTCCCGCACAACATGGTTTCTCAAAGACCGTTCGACGGTTACTAATCATGCGCTTTTAAATGACTGCATAACTGATAAGATGGACAATAGAACAGAAGTCGATGTCGTTTATACCGATTATAGTAAAGCTTTCGACCGAATTGACCATGATAAAAACGAAACTAGCTGGCATCTGTATAAGGGGTGATTTAATAAGATGGTTCTCCTCTTATTTAGAAAAGAGATCGCAAGCTGTTGTTATTAGCAATTACATATCTATGTAGTTGGGTCCCAATCCCAAGCGGAGTACCACAAGGGTCCTTGACGGGCCCGCTGCTCTTTATTATTTACGTGAACGACATCGACTCGTGCTATCATTCCTCAAATCTTCTGTGTTTTGCCGATGATATGAAGATATACTCTTTCATATCATCGTTAATCGCTCTGCAATCAGATCTGATGCGCTTGGTGGACTACTGCCAACTTAATAGGTTAGATCTGAACCTGAAATGTTCCGTAATATCTTACAGTCGCAAACGATCTTCACCCACAAAATTCTATAAACTGAAAGGTCAATAGGTCCCAAAATGTGATTGTGTTAGTTACTTAGGAGTCTATCATGATTTAAAACTTATTTTTAATGTTCACATAAATGAAATAGTTATTAGGACCTTTAAGGACCTTCATTATAAGAATTTCTAAATGCTTCAAAAGGGCTAAAACTTATAAAATACTGTATTGAACAGTCCGCCAAAAATGTGGTCTACCACCTGTTGGTACTACGGTTGAGGTTCATTTAAACGTCATGAAACAACAATATTATAACAGTGACCAGTGCTCTCCTTATCATGTATTATATTTACGTCATGCCATGTGTCAAATTTGAATTATCACAGCTAATAACAGCTTATCTCCGTTAGAAAAGTCCCTCCTATGAGAAGTAAATAAACCGAATAGAAAAAATACAAAAACGGTTTATCAGATTTCTCTGCTTTCGTTAACCTTATAGCTCTGAAAACTATCTCCATCTTTGTAAAAAATCCACATCCAACCCCTTGTAAATCGTCGTCGGTTGACTGCTTTTACTTTATTATTAAAAATTATTTATTATTGGAATGCCCTGACTTATTACACAAACTGCATTTTAATGTTTCCTATAAGTCAATTAGATATAATGCCCTTACATCTGTTATACCTTTTCCTTCAAATTTCAGGCAAAATAGAGATTTCAATAAACTGTGCAAAGAGTTCTCCTGTGAACCATTTAACACGTAATATAACATGGCAAGACAGCAGCTGAACCTTAAGTTTTCTCATAGATTACATAGTTCGTAATGCCAATTCAAAGGCATTGGCATTCTCCTAAGTAGTGTGCTGTAAATGTTAGAAAATAAATCTATTACTTACTTAATTTCTATACCTGTAATAATAATTGGCTTTATGATACCTTAGCATAGTCACATAGTCGTCTGTCTATAAATGTTCATTTTCTCTAAGTAATACATAAAACAAAGTATATAATACGTCAAACATAATACGTCAAACATAACACATAGTACGTGCATATAATACTTAGTACATAATACACAATGCTGTTACCTGTACCATATCTGATATACATACAGTGGAAATTAGCATTGATGTAGTCATAAACCTACTGATTTCACTTGATCCATTCAAATCAGCTGGTCTTGACCATATATCCCCAAAATTACTAATAAGATGTGCTAAAACGATTGCCGCCCCAATCTCATTGTTTATAAATCACTTTCTACTTGCACTGTGCCTCAAATCTACAAGAAGGCCTTTATAACTATCATCTTAAGGAAATCTCCGAAAACAGAGGTTGCAAATTACAGGCCAATTTCTAAGCTCATTTAAATTTAAAACATTATCATATAGCCACTTTTTCAACGTTATTTTAAATGTATTTCCATTCAATTCTTTTATAATTATATACTGGTAGGTTGTTGTATACACGAATAGCGTAATGTAAAGGCTTTTATAGTATATAACGTTATTTATTGTAGGTGATTATATTTTTTCGAATGTTGGTCTTTGAAGTAGAGTTAAAGTTAAAGCATTGAGAATGATTGTTAATAAATTTTCTTAATTCTAGAATATATAAAATGTATACTGGTTAGGCTAAGGTACCTTAGTTTTTAAAACATTTCTTAAAGATTCTATACTATGCATGCTATATATTGTTCTAAGACACTTGTTCTGAAAAATTAATGTGGATTGAACGTGTGTCGAGTTCTTCCAGTATATTATACTATACCATACAATAACAAAGGATACACATTTCCAAAGTACGCATTTCATTAACATTAGTTGTTTCTGCTAGTATTGATAATGCATAACAGGCACTTGACATTTTTTATTAATTTTTTCGGTTGTATTTTCAAATTTAAATGTTTATCATTTACAACCTCTAGGAAATTCATATCTCGAACTTCTTCAATTACAATATTTTCTACGCATAATAAGTTTAACGGTGAAGATTTATTTTTGTAGTTCTAATTACGTGTACTTAATGATAGAGTTGCACAATGATTGCATGGAGAAATAATCACCGTCGGCAACTGTAAAAAAATGGTTGGAGATCTGAAGATGTAATAGTAAAATTGGCATAGTAGTCCTTCCAAGCTAATTCATTGCGCCAATTAGTTTCTTATATTGACCCAAGCAGCGCAGCGCTGAATATAGGTGCCTAATATTAATACCTCATTACACGTAGCAAAATCTTATTATTGCCAGACTAGTAAATTATTATAATGCGAGTTTCAATACCTCAGGGGGATAATTAGACTTCGCCTACGATTTCTACAAATAATTACATTAAGTGATTAATGACTGACAAACACAAAAAAATTAATTAATGCTACTTTAATGACATAATTACATACTAATAAATTATATTAATTACATTAGCAATTGGATAAAATACGTGATATAGCTTTCTATAACACGTAATGTGGATGTGGGTAGGTGAAGTAGGTGTAGAAAATATACCACATACCACGACACACATACACACACACACACACACACACACACACACACACACACACAAACACACACACACACACACACACACACACACACACACACATATATTATATAAATATATAGAGATAAAATCCAAGTTTAAACCAGATGCGAGTCTAATTATTACTTTATCTCCATACTAGTAATAAGTTAAGAAATAAGCAAAGAAGCACATCTCAAGCCAAACTTCGAATCCGGGAAGCCAAAACACACTAACACAACTCTACCGCCACAAAAAAAGACTTGGTAACACACCCATCAATTAAAATAAAACTGAAACACAATATTATTATGTCATTATTTCACAACAAAAGCATATCGACATTTTGTATCAGTAAGCTACGCTAACAAGGGGAAATCAGAATTAATTAATAATCAGGGATAAAACTTCGCCGCGTAAGTAGCTTCCACCATTTTCCCTTGAAAAATCTCAAGTAATTTGAGATAAAGGTATCAAATTAATTTTTAACAAAGCATCGCAGATACAGCCTTGCTTTTTTCTTTTGTGGCACATTACAATGAAAATTCGTTTTGAAATTTGACTATACCATCGCATCGTAAGGCATGAGAAAAAAATAATGATTTATTTATGTCAATGGGCTATATTCGAGGGCGGTGTTTTCTTTCCCAAATTGGTTATTGTTCGTATAAACTTCTTTTATTAAGGTTGTTAGTAAAACGAGAGCACGTAATAAATGCGATATTTTACATTGTAAAACGAACTTTTTATGGAAACAAATTGCATTTGCGTTTCCCTGTTGTTTATTTTATATTGTAACTTGCATTTTCTTCTTAATGCAAAGACATTTGTTTCGTCTAGACTTGGTCATGTGTGAAATAACCTGCGAATTGTACACCCGCTAATAAACCTTAAACGTAGAACATAAAACTAATAGTGCACGGCACTTCGTCGTAAAGAGAAGAACCTGGTAAACTGGTTGGCAACGCCCAATGTCTCGTGTATACGTCATATATAATATGGCTGATTGGACGACAACTTCAGTGGCGCAGCTGTAGTGAGTGCTATGCTATGGTTTTCGGATTTGTTTTCCGGGTCAGACAAAGTGTTATTGTAAATTTTATTAGTATATTTATGGTCGATAGATTTGAGATAAATGGTGAAACGTGGATGTATAACACCTCTCTTTACTTCTTCGAGAATAATACATTATGCCTGCGGCTTCGCCCACGTTAGTCTAGATTTTGTCAACAAGTATCAATCGGAAACAATACTTTTTCCTGGATAAAGGATAACCCCTGACAATGTCTATGCGAAATTGCATAATAATCGGTCAAGTAGTTAAGGCGTGAAAGAGTAACAAGCGAATAAACAAACAAACTCACATTTATAATATTAGTTAGGATGAGTATAAGTAGGTACGTATTATTTTTCTATGATATAATGTTCACTCATATTTATAGATATGGCCTTAATTAAATTCTTACAAACCTTTAGCAGACGACCTACAATGATTTCATAGCAAAATGATTCATTCAAAACGATTCATATAAATTGCCGTAAAAATATTTTTAACAGATGTTCCAATTACACGAGCGCTTCAGCCGGGTTATTAACACATAAATATGTGAAGAGCTCTCGCCTGTTGATGGCGATTAGTGCAATTCAGATTTATTTATAGTTTTTAACTAACTATAAGTTGATAGCCTCGAAAAATCATCGAGAGCTTGAAGAGGCATTACTCTTCAAGCTCTCGATGTTTTTTCGATTATTCGAGATTACATAACAAAAAAATAATTCAAAAAGTAAATATTTATCTGTAGTAACAGGAGTGAAAAGACCGTCACAAGGTGCAGATTTTTTTGATAATTTTTAAAATGCCGATAATTTTTAAAATACGTTACTTAGTTTTTTTATATTTTTCTGATAGGTATTATAACTTTGCCTGTTTCCTGCTTCCGGCTTGACGTCTACTTCTGGGACAGCCTGTATATTGTGGCGCTTACGTTTGTGGCCGATCGTGAAGTTCCGTATTCGTTTTCCAGAAATTTCAAAGTGGGATTAGGATTTACATACATACATACATAGATTCACGCCTGTTTCCCAGAGGGGTTGGCAGAGACTACGGATTTCCATTTGCTACGATCCTGACACAGTTCTCTGACTTCATTCATTTTCATCACATTCCTCATACACGCTCGCCGGTTTAAGGTGCTCTTAACCTGGTTTTTGTCCAGAACGTCTCCGATCTGATCGAGAAACCTTTGCCTAGGTCTTCCCCTTGCGACTGTTCCATTCACAATAGCCTTATCAACTTTCTTAGTCAGTCTTTCCTCGTCCATTTTTTCTATATGCCCAAATAATAAAATTCTAACCTAAAAGAAATACTAAGATTTCAAATATACTTGCTATACGGGTTTAAGCTCGAGACGAATCTATAGCTGTATAGCATGTTTAAAACGAAATGTGAGTACAATATACATCTTAGTAATACAATATATTTCGAAGATAACTAGGTGTGAATTATGTAAGTACCTATGGGTCACAACGTAACCTGATTGATTGCATTATTCAGTCAACATTTGGTAGACTACAAAACATAGTCCTCAGCCGCTTTGCGCCAAACACTTTATTGAAAAACGCCGTCTAATTTCGCACTCCACTAAAAAGTTCAATATCATCTCAACTAATACGTAGGTACGTAATACTTTGTTTAGCCAATAACACTTGAGCACCGTGATATTGTGTTTATTACTCTAGGGGGACCGTGAACGATAAAACGTCTCCTCGACGAGAACAATCCCGGCAATAAGGCTTTACTTGTGTAATGGTCATCTTAGCTGGATATTAATGACTGCGCCGTGACTCGCAATCGTCGGAATGAAAACGAAAGCAACTGATGAATGGAGCTATTATTAGTTTTTGGGGATGTTTCGTAAGATGTTAGCTATAGATACATTGAGGATTAGTGAGCATACGTCAATACACATGGGAACCTACACGATCATATTTTAGTTACCAAGATTACTTAACATTTTTAAAAGGGAACCAGCTGGCCTGACTGTTCTGTTGAAAACAGTATTACACTTTTCTTCTGCATTGAAATAATTTTACTGGTCTTTTAAAACTTTTAAAAACAATATTGTTTTGATTAGAGCAATGATATCGTTGGATACGGAGCCAGATTATCAATTTGTGCAAAAAGATAAAAATAATCGTTTGAAAATTTTATTTCAAATACTGTTTATTTTTTACACTTATTTTAGCTCTCGTACCCTAATACACTTTATTTCTTTTAAAAAATGTTGGTTACCCAAGATGCGACAGATATCGCTTCTATGTATTTTTCAAGTTTCATGTCAAATGCGAAAACATAATATATTATAACCGAACAAAAAAATAACAAACACACCTCATTATGTCAATAGCTGAATGATACGTTTATGTTCATTAATACAAAACTGAATACCAAAAATTCACGTCTATTTTGCCCTTAATCATTCCTAGCTTCTTCTTTTCTTATAGTCATAATAAGGAAATCGAAATATTAATACAATAAACTTTATATTTTCTCTATATTTCTTTCTATGAGGTTTAGTAAACATATTTCTTCTTTTCTTTTAGTAACGCTAAATAGTACCCGACCATTTAATTAATAAAATTGGCGTATTTTCAAAATGAGGTATAAATATGTCTGTGAAAACAGCAGGGGTTCAGGAGTATGTTCAGTCGGCGGTTGTTTTTTTGCGAGGATGCCAGTGTATGGAGCGCTGTTGGATTGGACACATCTTTTTGTTGCACCCGTCATGGGGTAACAGCAAAAAACTTATTTTTAGAGTTCCTCGTGAATGTTAGGGGCGTTTTATTCCTCTGTGTATCTGAAATAAAAAGTGGAATAACTTAGGTGCCGAAACCATAGGTGCCGAAACCATAGGTGCCGAAAGCGGAATACTCCAAGAATGGGACCTACCAATACAAATCAACATTTTAATTCAGAATAGATGGAAAATGGGATTGTGAGTACACATGCAATACAAAAGTTATCTTTACAATTATTACGATCACACACATACATGGAATCTCAATTTGTAACGAAACTTACTGATGCATTATCCAAATATTGAAACCTTAAATGTCAGTCTATAATTACTCTGAGTCGGAGGGCTTAGGTCTTGAATCTACTATACTGAAATAAAAAGGTAGGATAGGATTAAAAAGAAGTTGGATTATGTACGGAACTGTCTGAACAGCTGGCTTAAAATACCTGCTCATTCGTTTTTAATTCCGTCTACTCTGTGTATGGACTTTATTGGAAAGGCTACACAGATTTCGTGGATAGCGTTTTGGAATGTGTGTTATTTCATACAGGTACATAAAAGAATCGTAAAAGCAGTTTAAGTAAAGTATTTACATAGAATTTGGAGACTATTTATGAAAATATTCTTGTTTTTAATTGTTTATCTTGCTTTTCAGACTAAAATCTTTTCGTATTCTCTCTATATTTATGATATATCTGAGTATTTATCTGTGTTCTTGAATATAATAAATATATCTGTGCTCTGGCTCTGTTAGGTACCTACCGTGCAGTTTGTGTTTTATTAATTAATATAAAATATAATAAAACATATTATGTCACTCTGAATATCCAGCAAGTAAGTACTAAACTACAATTGATATTTTGACAAAGACAACACTGATCAATATTGGATTGTGACGTAATATCCACGTCTACTAAGTCGACAGTTACACAAATTAAATAAATAGAAATGCCCGGGTCTTTACGAGTGAATAAGTACACATAGTAGATACTAAACCGGATATCTGTATTTATTTAGTCTGTATTTGTTGTAACACAGAGCGTGGTTTATTGTAAAAGTGACAAAACTTTCTCTAATACTTATCTTCATCGCTAATTAATAATTTTATTGTATATACATATATTGTGTCTATTTGTAAGACTACATTTATTACGTTAGTACAGTGGTCGGCAATCTCCTCGACTGCGGCTCTTCCACGAAATGTTTAGTACAGGTACGGAATATTTCTTCTTTCTTTCTTCTTTTCGTGTGGTTAGTGGTCAACCTGTTATCAAGAGTTGTTCAAGCCGCCCGTAGGCCTCTGACATGGCTTAACGACTGCTATCAATTTGACAACAACCGGGACCGACTTTTTACGTGCCCTCCGAAGCACGGAGACGCTCAGATGAAATACCACTAAGCGGTCACCCATCTATAGACTGACCGCACCCAACGTTGCTTAACCTCGCTAATCGTTTACCGATCAGTGAGTGCAACTGGCTATTTCTTATTATCTTGCCTTATAAGTATGATAATAACTTTTAAACTTTCGCGTTGCATGATATATACAACATGTAACATAATACACGCACATCCTGAAAGTAGTTTGTTCAAAATCAGCTACTGAATCAATTCCAGCAATTTTTAATATAGGTAATTTTTTATCTCTAAAATAATTAAAACGAATTAAATTATAGTCACCCATTTATTAAACAGCTAAAATAAACGAAAATGTATCATAATTCAAGGCAATAAGGTTTTTAATGCAATAAAGGCAATAATGTTAGATTTATTGTAACATACCTATACTGTTCGCGCACTATAAGCAAAACTAATTCGTTAAATTAAAATATTTCAGTACATAAAAGTAACATTTTAATGATTATATTATTATTACGATTTAATAATCTAATTGGGGTGTATGAGGTTGTGCGTTATAACTGTGACATGTTGTATATAATACTAGCTGTTACCTGCGACTTCGTCCGCGTAGATTTTAACTAAGAAGTGTTTGTCTCCGCGGAACCCTATTTTGTTTCTAAAATCAAAGTAGCCTATGTTACTTCTTATAACATCAGCTATCTGCCAGTGAAAGTCCCGTCAGCCGTTTCGGAGATTACCCGGAACAAACAGACAGACAGACAGAAAGACAGACAGACAAAAATTTAAAAAATAGTTGTTTTCGTATAGGTACCTTATATACTTTCATATGCATTAGATAAAAAGCTGTTATTTTGACATTACAAACAGGCACTTCAATTTTATTTATTTGTATAGATGTAACGGGTATTAACGAGCAGCGATAGCTCAGTGGGGAGACCAACAGACTGCAATGCAGAGGGTCTCGGGTGCGAACCCACGTCGCGCACCTCTGACTTTCGGAAGTTATATGACTTTTCGAAATTATGTGCGTATTGATTGACAATTATCGCCTGCTCCGTGCCTCGGAAAGCACGTTAAGCTGTCGGTCCCGGCTGCCATAAACATCTATGGCAGTCGTTATTGGGAGAGTGTCGACACAAAAGATCCCACTGGGTCGAAGTGTCGCCGGTCTGCACTGACTGGCACCCACATAAGATAAGATAACGGGTATTAACGCGATCATGCATAATGTTTACCTTTTTTAGGCTTGACGTTTCGACCAGGTTACACCGGCCGTGTAACGTGGTCTTAGTTTAACTACCAGTAAATTAATTTAAGTATGATACCAAATTTAATTAATTTACTGGTAGTTAAACTAAGACTTATTTGACAAAGGCAAGCTCGACAGTGTACTTTTAATCCAAATTTTTGCCGTGATAATGTCCCCTGCTAAAGCAAAGCTTAAGTTAAAACGGCTCTGTGAACAGATTTCACTTGTGAATTGTTCATATTTGGTTCTTTTGGACTACAAGATTGCCGACAACTGCAATAGTACATCTATCACCAGTACCAAAGTAAAGACGGGAAGAGCGAAAGCATCGAGTATACCTAACATCATTATTTCACTTGCTGTCTCTGGTGTAACTGTAAAGGTACTAATTCAATCATTTGCAATACTTATTTGACTGGTACATGTTCGATTCCCTTTGGGACAATAACTTTTGTGACCTACAAATATTTTTCTAAGGCTCGACTACGACGCAATATCTGTTAGAAGCATCGTAAAGATATTAGGTATTATATTTCGAGTTAAAAGTATCGATTAACCTGCGGTAGCCCAATGGATAATAAAGCAGACTTGCGATCGATAGGTCGCTGGTTCGAATCCGAACCATTGCACTATCGACGTGAACCCACTCCTAACACAAACATTCTAGCTTAGCTACACAAGAATACCGGTTATTTGGAACCCAAACTGCCAGAAATCTTATTTCTTTTTATTTATTTTTTAAGCTATTGCATAGCTTCTATCGCGGGCCTTGAGCATGGAGACCGAATCCAGAAATTCCGTAACGAAAATAACCTAACACCCCCCACTCCGACCGGCACAGCGGTGATACTTTTTGAAGTTATACTTCTTTAGGCGCGTTATGAAAAAATGATGAGAGTGAAATTTTAAGATGCGCGCGCATCACTGTGACACAAATGCTACATGTTGAAGTTGGCCACAGAATAGAATTAAAAGTATATATTTTTTTAAAGTACTATAAGTTAACTCATATACAGGCTAGTTGCAAAGTATCCAACGAAACGTTGTTATTTTCAAATTCGATAGAAATACCATTTAATATGAAATATATTATTCATATTAATAATCAATTCTAAAAAATGGTCAATTAAATATTTTAGTTTTTATTTAACTTGATAATAATTTTCTTTTAATCAATATTTTTTCAAAAATAATAGTAATTTCATGAATTAAAATATTTAAACTAAAATATAAATATTGTAGTACCTATTATACATATTTAGGTATCTTTTTATTGAGTTCATAATTTTTTAATACAGACTTAATCATTTTGTTTATCGAATATAGTAATTCCATCCATATTTTTTAAAATTTATAAGTTGATAAAAAATGCTATGCAATAGCTTTACCGCGGCAGTCTCCGAGTGCCACACGTCTTTTTTTGTTTAAAAGACAACTCTCGTACTAGGAATAAATCTTGTGTCGCGGGGGAATTTGCAACCATTCAAACAACTAACACAAAGAACGTTCGAACCCACAACACTCGGCGTAGTAGCAGTGGCGAGGCGACCACTTTAACCACTACGCCATCAGTGCAATCGTAGAATACATTATCTATACTAATATTATAAAGCTGAAGAGTTTGTTTGTTTGAACGCGTTAATCTCAGGAACTACTGGTTCTATTTGAAAAATTATAATTTTTGTGTTGGATAGCCTATTTATCGAGGAAGGCTATAGGCTATATAACATCACGCTACGACCCACGGGGGCAGCGCAGTAACGATAAACGCGGGTGAAACCGCGGGAACATCTAGTAACATTATAAAACAAAATTCCTCGACGCGTCTATTTGCGATAACCTCAAAAACTACTAAATGGATTTTCATGCGGTTTTCATCAATAGACAGAGTGATTCATGAGGAAGGTTTGGGTGAAATATAATATGTTAACCCGTCAACTGTCGAGCGGACATACGTCTGTCCGCATAAATGAGTCATCAAAAAAAAAGCGGCAAACGTATGTCCGCTGCACACTTGACTCGTTAATGAGTCAAGTGTCGAGCGGACATACATTTGTCCGTTTGTGTATTGTTTGCACAATTAATTTTTAATTATTTTTAACGTATTTCCTCTAGACGTTCAAGAAGTTAAGGGTTTGTACTACCCGTGCGAAGCCGGGGCAGACTGCTAGTCTATTAATTTATGACAGTATCAAAACATTACATGCAAGTACTTTATCGTGTACCTACATCGCCAGTAAGCTGATATATGTATGTTTTAATTGAAAGATATTATCCGACCGTAGTAAATTGGCTCATCGATCTAACCACACATAACCGTATTGTCTGCCAGTTCAATTTGTTCCGATAGCAGACTACTAAATTGAAGCGCGATTTTTGTTATAAAATGATTAAATAGTAACATAAACGCATAATACGCCTCCTCAGGCAGATTTTGGTGGTACTAATTTAATAACTTTTTTGTAATGTAATCATGTAATACCCAAAATGTATTGAATGAATAAATGAAATGAAATGAAATAAAATGTATTACATTTAAATAACATAGTTGTAATTGCAATGACGCCTACCCTGCCTTTTGAGTTAAAAGGATTTTATTTTTTTTTTACTTGGTTTAATGCATTGACTTATACCCCTACGCGGGAGCGGGCGGAGGGGTTATGTTGGACTCACCGGGGTAAAAGTAAGATATTGAAACGATGAAAATGGACCTCCCGGAATACCGACTAAACCTACCACGGTGTTCCTCGACATAACCAGAGTCGGTGGGGTCGCGCTAATCACTTTCACATGCAATCGCGACCCCGCCGAGGTTTCGGTCCGCCGCGCCGTATGAAACGACAGGCCACGCACGAAAAGACACTTTGGTCACTTAACCCTACTGTCCCCTTGAAGGGGGACGGACACACAACACAGAGGCGCGCGTGGGAACACGCACGCCGCCTCTCGGACCTGGTGCTGATCGGATGGTGGGCAGGTCCACGAAGCCCACCAGCAAAAGGTATTTTTTTGCTATCTAACCCCTAACTAATATTACAAATGCGAAAATGAGTTTGTTTATTTGTTACCTTTTCACGTCTTAACTACTCGACTGGTCACTAAGAAATTTTGTATAGACGTTTTCAGGAGTAGAAAATAGGTATAATAGGATACCTTTCATCCAGTAAAAGTACTGTTTCTAATTTAACCTACATTTACGGAAGCGAAGCCGCGGGCACAATGTAGTATATTATATTTACACAACATAATTATAATTGCAAAGACGCCTGCCATGTCAGGTATATAATAATAATATCAGCCCTGTATTAAACTGTCCCACTGCTGGACACGGGCCTCTTCTCATTATAAGAAGGGCTACCACATTACACTGGCCTAGTGGGGGTTGGCAGACTTCACAGGTTTCCTCACGATGTTTTCCTTTACCGTTAAAGCAAGCGATAATTACCTATTTAATACGCATATAACTTCGAAAAGTCAGAGATGCGTGCCTTGGGTTCGAACTCGAGACTTCTGCGTAGCAGCCCAACGATTTCCCACTAGGTAAAAAAAATATTTTTTTTACTATAATGTATGATTGGGTATATGTATATTATGTATGTATGCATTGTAATTGAGTGTTTATTATTTATTTCATAATAATATACTTACTAGTTTATGTCACGTCTTAACGCCGTAACTACTTGACAGATTATCACGAAAGGAGATGTTTAGATTTTTCTTACAACTTTGGGCCTATTTATTACAGTCATAAAATTGGTGGCATTTGTTACAGAAATACACTAATTATACTTCTGCTTTATTTCATTAAAATTGGCAATTGCAATAATGAGATTTTTTATTCAAATGTCTAACTAGGTTAGGTTAGTTAATGGATAAGTTTACAAGTCGCGGTACATTAAAAATAAAAATAATTATTCTTTCAGCTGATTTGTAATGAGAAATTAAACCAACAGCAACCAAATAGCACCGATACTTAATACGAAAATACGAATAACATAACAGTACACATTACCGTGCACCGGCGCAAGCACAACCGAAAGAATGTACTTTTGATTTTTGACGTTAAACGTCATAATTAAACTTGAAGTTTGAAGTATAAAAATCTGACACCGTGTCTTTTTAGCTGGATTTAATTAATGCGGTGTAATTAATTAACATAAAATATTATTTTACAATCTTAAATTGAATATTGTTCTTTGTGATTTTGTTGAGTGTATGATAAACTAACAAACATTTTACAGTACAAATATAGATTGTAACACATGACTTTAACTACAAATTAAGTCGTAATTAACGAACATAATTTCTTTTTTTCTATTAACCATTGTAAATTCAATTTGTTTTTTATGACTTTGTTTAGTGATGAAATGACGCTGTTTTTGCAGTAAAAAATTTAGCTGTAACACGTGGGCCCAGAAATGGCCATGTTCCTTTGCATACACGTTGTCAGGGGTACAGAAAAGGACATAGGATACCTTTCATACAGAAAGAACTGTTCCCGTAACGCGAGTGAAGCCGCAGGCATAATCTAGTTCATTTAAAGAATTCAGGTACATGAGTAAGCAAATAAAAATTTCGAAATTCGAAACTGAAAACATTAGTGGTCGCTGAAATAAACAACAATGACATACAAAATAGCAAATCCCTTTACTACTTTGGCACGGAAGAGTTTTGTATGGTAACAATTTCCACTGAGACATTTAACCACATTAAAGCCGACAACAAACAAAACTTGAACATTTTCTCTCGATAATAATAATCAAAGCGGGTATATTAGCTAGCGTATGTTTGGAGTGCATTAGACCGTCGCCGTCGCCGCCACTGGCAGATGGCGCTGACTGGCGCTAATGACATCGCGCGCACTAAATTATTTTTACGACGAGACATCGTACCGCGAGAGATTCTACCGCAGCGCAGATTGTTCTAACTATTTATATTGTCACGGTAAAGATAACATTACCGTGATATTGTGTTCATGTGCTTTTAGCTTGAGGTATAAACAATCTATATCTATACTAATATTACAAAGCTAAAGAGTTTGTTTGTTTGTTTGTTTGAACGCGCTAATCTCAGGAATTACTGGTTCGATTTAAAAAAATATTTTAGTGTTGGATAGCCTATTTATTGAGGAAGGCTATAGGCTATATAACATTACGCTACGACCCACAGGGGCGGCGCAGTAACGATAAACGCGGGTGAAACCGCGGGAACATCTAGTTAATATTATAAAGCTAAAGAGTTTGTTTGGTTGAACGCGCTAATCTCAGGAACTTCAAGTTCGAATTGAAAAATTCTTTTAGTGTTGGATAGCCCATTTATCGAGGAAGGCTATAGGCTATATAACATCACGCTACGACCAAAAGGAGCGGAGCATTAATGTAAAATGTTGCAAAAAAGGGGAAAATTCTCTGTGAAACAGACGAAGTTGCGCGGATCAGCTAGTTACAAAATATTTTAGTAAAAATTAAGTTTACACCAGCTCAGCTCTCGCCGCTTTTATATGAGTTGTAATGTTTTTTGTTTACTTTTATAAAAGACTACCTTTTGCCCACGACTTCGTTCGCGTAAAAATAGGTTAGATGATGAAACAATACTTTGAAAAAATGTAGCCTATGTTATCGGTGATAATATAGCTTTCTAATAGTGAAAAAATTTCAAGTCAGTTGAGTAGTTTTTAAGTTAAATATATAATATATAATAATAATATAATATTCTATCACATACACACAACACCATCTAGCCCAAACTAAGCAGAGCTTGTACTATGGGTACTAGACAATGGATAAACATACATATATACTTTTTTTTGTAAATATATACATATTATACATAGAAATACCCAGACCAAGACAAACATCCATGTTCATGCACACAAATGTTTGACTTGTGCGGGAATTGAACCCGCGACCTCAGGTGTGGCAGTCGGTTACACTAACCACTACGCCATCGAGGTTATCGCACCTATCCTTTAAAACAAAATTAAATCTTTTCTTTTAATAATATTAAGTAAATACAAGCACTAGAAATAATTCCTTTATCGCGGGATACTTTACAGACATTCAAACAGTGGTCAAAAAAACTCTCATTTCTCAGTTTGAGAAATTAAAGAGAGAAAGCACATAATTTTTTATCCGCGTGGAATAGAACCCAAAAGAGGCGATCCCTTAAGCCATCCGTCCATCCGTGCAAACGATTGCGATAATTTAGAGACTGCTTTTAAGGGACATTTGTCGGCCTCGAAGGCGTAGTAGTTAGTGTAACCGACTGCCACTCCTGAGGTCGCGGGTTCAATTCCCGCACAAGTAAAACATTTGTGTGCATGAACATGGATGTTTGTCTTGGTCAGGGTGTTTCTATGTATTTACAAAAAAAAATATATGTATGTTTATCCATTGCCTAGTGTCCATAGTACAAGCCCTGCTTAGTTTGGGCTGGATGGTGTTGTGTGTATGTGATTCTACCACATACCTACAACACCATCTAGCTATTATTATTTATCGCTTATGTATTAATAATTTGGCATAGGATTAGGAGGAAACACAAGGGCCGTTTTTCCATACAAACGTAGTTCCCTGTTTCCTCCCTGGATAATGCCAGTAGAGCAATATTTTTAAAAAAAATGTATGGCCTCTAATCTGTATCTAATCGGAAAATCTGGTCAATTTTTTTTATATTATCTGGTCAAATTTAATTTCTGGATGTTTATCCAGAAAACAAATTTGACTAGATAATATAAAAAAGGAAAACAAAGGAACACGGCCAAAGCCTTTCTTTAATTTTTTATGAAAAAAGTAGTTAAATCGGTCAAGTTTTGGAGAAGGAATCAGGGGACTACGAAACGTTGATTTTGTGTACTTTTAATAGGTATTTTGTGTACTTTTAATAGGTATTTTGTGTACTTTTAATAGGTATTTTGTGTACTTTTAATAGGTATTTTCGGTCCAAGCTGCAGTTGTCTCTATCGCGCTCTGCCGGCACTGCGCGACTGCAATTGATTTTACAAATACCTATTTTTCAATTCTCTTGCCCTTAGTGTTTCCTCTTAAATATATATTGGAATTGAAAACCAATCTGAGAATGTAATAAATGAATTAATGTACAAATGCATGAGTTTCATACATGGCTATAAGCTTCCATCCACAGCTTCGCTCACGAGGTATATCATAAAACCATCCCAATATTAGAAACGCCAATGTGAGTTTGTTTATTTGTTACACATTCACGCTTTAACTACTCGACCGAACATCATAAAAAATTGCAAATACGTTGTCAGTGTTACAGAAAAGGCCTTAGGATACCTTTTATCCAAAAAAAGTCTTCCCAAGGGAAATAACTTCATTAATGCAAGCAAAGCTGTGGGCTAAATCTAGTTAATTTAATAAATTTGGTTGTGGAAACGAACATTAAAAATTTATAATTATTATATATACCTAATATAATATCAGTCCTGTATTATAATGTCTTACTGCTAGGCACGGGCCTCTTCTCAGTGTGAGAAGAGTTAGGCCATAGTCTACTGCTGGCTCAATGCGGGTTGGCAGGCTTCACATATCTTTGCAGATCTGAGAACTCTTAGACTGCAGGCTTCCTCAAGATGTTTTCCTTAACCAAACAATCGCAAGAAACGCAATGCAAACGATAATTATTAACTATTTAATACTCACATAACTTCGTAAAGTCAACGATGCGTGCCTTGGGATCGAACTTGAGACCTCTGCGTGGCAGTCCATCTGTTTCCCACAAGGCTAACGCTGCTCTATTATATGCATATCTATTGCGTGAGAAATGTAACTGACATAATAATTATTACGTCAGTTAAATTTAAATTATTTACAAAAAATAATTATACCTTAGAGTCGACAATAAAAATGCATATGTATCGATGCACCGCCCACACATTAAGTCGACGGCATACCTTTTCATACATTTTGTTTAGTGCTACGACTATCGTCGTCTTACAAACTGAGCTATGAGCTACAGAGATTGAAATTTTCTTCTGTATATTTTATCTAAGGGGATACAATGCGCTATCTATAGTGTATTTATAAAACTACTAGCTTTTGCCCGCGGCTTCGCTCACGTTGATTTAGAATTTGACAATCAATTCGGGTTGTAATAATATAATTCAATCATGATTCGAAAGACACGTGGCGCCATCTATTATCATAAGAACGTTATTGTTGTTTCCTCGGAAACAGTATTTTTTTTCGGGATGAAATGTAGTAGGTATGTCAGTTTCTGTACAACTCAAACGTATATGCAAATTTCAGAATGATCGGTTAAGTGGTTTATGCGTGAAAAGGTAATAAACAAACAAACTCATTTTCGCTTTTATAATATTAGTTAGGATAGGATGTGATCAACAAGTACATATACAGAATGTAACAATTTGTCGATAACCTAGTGACTTCTAAGCCATCGATAGATTAAGGTATCGATAGCCTAATAGACAACCGTTGGACAGCCACGCAGAGGTCGACTCCACGTCCCTTTGACGGTACGAAGTTATGTGCGTATTAAATAGTTGATCATCGCTTGCATTTACGGTGAAAGAACATATCGTGGGCAAATCTGCATATCTGAGAGTTCTCCATAATGATCTCGAGGATGTGTGTAGTCTACCTATCCGCATTAGAGTAGCGTGGTCGACTATGGCTTACTCTTCTCTTACCGAGAAGAGACCCGTGTCCAGTATTCTTTATTGTTTCTTTTTATTTTTGAAGACAAGACAAGTTTCGCACTAAGAATAATTCCTGTATCGGGGACTTTAAAACAGTCAAACAATGGTCACAAGGAACTATTTGTGGATCACACAAATTTGTATCCTGTGTAAGGACTGAACTCACAATACTCGGGCATTACTACGCCCGAGTATTGTGAGCACTTTTGCCAGTGGTTTTCTTGCTACTGCAGTGGCAAGAAAACCACTTAAGCCAGCACGCCATCCTTGCAGTTTATGAAAACATATCTTAACGAACAAATGCCTCTGACTGAAACTACCTGAACCTTGCAAATAACATAAATGTAAAATCAGTAAATGTAATAAACTCACTAACCCCTTTGACGTTCCTAAGTATTACTTTGTGACCTAAGCTAATAAATGACGTTTGACTTTGACCTAACTTTGACCTCAAGGTGAACAATGAAAAATTATGACTGACCCGATATGAGAGTATTGAGTCTGTCATAATTTTTCATTGTTCACCTAAACCACCAAATCAACGTACCTACTTAGGTATTAATTATCATACAGAGAGATGTATGATATTAATAAGTAAATACGTTGGTTTAAAACATGAGTCCTTTGTGTTTTCTTATAGTTATTAAGATATTTTAATTACAGCTTATCCCAGGTGTATAAGTGTTACCTATAAAAGTGTTAGCTAAGAGGCGACGAAATAGTTAAACAAGACCGAGTCGTAAACTGAGTTATTAAAGTATAAAGCAGCTGTGTTTAACATGCGCTAGGTGTACTAGTAGATGGAACAAAAAGTTATCCTAACTAATATTATAAAAACAAAACGTGAGTTTGTTTGTTTGTTACGCTATCACACACACAAATACTCGACCGATCATCATGAAATTCGCATACACGTTGTCAGAAGAACCTTTCATCCGAAAAAAGTACGGGATTAAATATAATGACCACCAAAAATACTAATTGCGCTGCAATATACGTTTACTAAAATATATCATAACGAGCACCTATACGCCTCAAATCACTGCATTCCGTCTCGGAAGGGTTAGGTTATGTTAGGTTCCTTCTTAAACCCACCCAAAAATAGGAGCCCCGCTTTACGGGGCTCCGTCGACTTAGTTTGATTTCTTTAAATATATTTTGCTGTGCAATTTGGTGATCATTTACTATTTTTGACTGTTATATTTTACTATATCTGGTGATAAGTTAAACATAAGCCAAAAAGTACTATTACTTACCTTTTTTTTTTTACGCGGGGAAATGTGCAATCACTTTCCCCATCGCCGGTTTTGGGGCGGGCGATGGGGATATGTCGGGATCCAGCCCATACGATGGATTTGGGCTGAACCGTCTAACCACCGCGGTGTTCCTCACACCTTTATGGCGGAGCCACGCGAATCGCTCTCGCATTCGTATCGCGACCCCGCCGAAGGTTCGACCCGCCGATGGACGTGGCGGGTCCCACACAACCATCAAAGAAACAAAGATTGGGGGACCTAGTCCCCTACGACAAAGCGGGGGTCCTGTTCCCCCTTCCGACAGCGAACGGCGTGCGCGGAACACGAACGCCGCCTACTCGGACCTGCGCTGATCGGGTGGTGGACAGCCCCAATGGGTCCACTGCCCGCAGGCTTCTACTCAAGGTGGCTGGAGGTCGTCTCGCGCCCTCCTGCGCCCGGCTCTGCGGTTGGGGAGAGGGATTGAACGTTCCCTCTCCCTCTCCGCCGCCTCCTTCACTAACATCACCTCCTCACAGAAGGAGGCAACGGCATTCCAAGACCTCTCACTCGAAACCATGGACAGAACCATAGCCTCGAGCGAGAGGACGACCCTACCGACTGCTGCGTGCATGACACAGCGTTGCGTGGCCCAAGCAGGGCAATCTGCCAATGTGTGCAACGCCGTGTCTCCGACGACGACGCGGCAGTCGCCGCAGTGATGACAACCGGGCGTCTCCTGTTTGCCTATTCGACACAGGTACCGACCGAAACAACCGTGGTCGGTCAGCACCTGCGTCAGACGAAACGTGAGGGCGCCATGACGCCTCTCCAGCCACTCTCTGAGTACGAGTCTTACCGCCACGATTGTGGCGTGCCCTATTATTTACCTAACCTGACGTACATCTACGTGAGCGAAGCCGTGGGGAAAGTATAGTGTTTATATATCTTTCTTGATATATTTTATTTTATTTATTAGGGACAAACAATTACATGTTAAGGTATTACAAGATAGTGTTTTACAATAAATTATCTAACATATAATCAACACCATTGTCCACGGATTAACAATGGAAAATAAAAGTGATGGTGAACACAATTGAATGAATTTGTCAATTTTTAACAAACAAAATCTAAAATGAAACGTTGTACTTAACCTAAAGTGATTTAAACAATTCAATAGCTTTACGTTTGAATTGTTGATGAGTGAGAGAAAATATAGAAATTGCTGTAGGCAACTAGCTGTCCCCGCGGTTTCACCCACATTTTTAATTACTTAACCGCTCCCATGGTTTACAGCATGATATTATAGCCTACTTCTAGATAAAGTACATTTTAATATTGAAATTATAATTAAAACTTTGAGTATATTTATTACTAGCTTTTGCTCGCGGTTTCGCTTGCGTTAAATTAAGTTAAGTTAATTTATGTTAGTAACAGTACTTTTTTTAAATTCAAATATGGCGTATGTTACTCGGTGATAATATCCGTGTGTAATAACTTTCTAATGGTGAAAGAATTTTTATCTAAATTTTGGGGCATATGAGGAACAATTCTTGGGCCGAATGCGTATTTTTACATTCGAGACGAAACATGAGGGTCGAATGCGGAATAAACCAATTTTTAAAATCGGTTAATTAGCTTTTGGTGAAATCGTTACACAAAGTCAAATCTTTCCTCTTTATAATATTAGCATAGACAAACAAAAATGAAAATAAGTACATAGATTTTCTCATTATAACTTTAACAGGTTCCCTGTCCGATGAATCACAATGATACATAACAATAGATTTTCTATTGTGTCTGTCACGGGACAGCGAATGGAATGGATAACGTAGATAAAATTGTGTAGTTGAACCACATTTTTTATTTTATGTTATATAGTTACATAACCCAAACTGTAAATACAAAGATTTTTTGAAATCTACTTTCAATCAAATAAGATACAAGCGTATCAAATCTGGTAGTAGGGTCTGGTAGTTAGGATATATGCATGATACAAACTATGACGTATCACATAGGTAATCGCTAATAAACCAGTGAGATAGCGAGACATCCCCACTATATCCCCACTATTTCTTATATGCAAAACTTGATGTGCCCGCGGTTAGTCGAATTTCGAGCACTAGGCGATCGCTAGTAATAATAATAATATCTTCTAGACCGAATTTCGATCATGGCGGCCAGTCTTAAAGAAGACTGGCAGGCGCAGGCGATATTACCTATAGTGCACAAGTGTGTGCGCAAACACAAGTGCACTCTCTGTTCCCTAACTCTCATGATCCGATGGGACGGTAATCCGACACGACCGGAGAGAGATCAGGCGCAGGACCAATGGCTTTATGTGTTTTCCGAGGCACGATCTAACACCGCCAACTTCCTAACTCCGGGCTGCTATTGAGATTTCTTAACAGAAAAAATCAAAAATTATTTTTTGGCCCAACCCGGGATTGAAACCCGAGACCTCATGCACAGCAGTCGCATTCACTGCCGCTGCGCCACGGAGGCAGTTTAAGCAGCCTATTATATTATTAAGTTTAAGACTATGCATTTTTAAATTCACTAGTGATCTATTAGATTTAAATATTAAGAATTAAAATATATTTGTGTTATATAACCCAAGTTATCTTTTAATTACGAAAAGTTATTTAAGAAGGGTGTACTATGCCAAATAGAAAGCCAAATAATCGAATATCAATTGATCGACCACTATAAATCCATTGTTCAAAATATCGAATGTTTGTTCGATCGAGGGTTCAATGCATGATATATTCATTCTATCCAAATATCATCATACTGAATATTTTTTATATCTATACATCTATACCAATAAATAAAATTTAAGTGTCTGTTTGTAATGTCAAAATAACAGCTTTTTATCTAATGCATATGAAAGTATATAAGGTACCTATACGAAAACATCTATTTTTAAAATTTTTGTCTGTCTATCTGTCTGTTTGTTTTGGCAAATCTCCAAAACGGCTGAACCGATTTTGACGGGCCTTTCACTGGCAGATAGCTGATGTTATAAGGAGTAACTTAGGCTACTTTGATTATAGAAAAAAATAGGGTTCCCCGGAGACAAATACTTTTTAATTAAAATCTACGCGGACGAAGTCGCAGGTAACAGCTAGTAGCTAAGTAGAATATAAAAAAAACACAAAATCACATTTTAGTCTTTTTGGCTTTCGATTTGGAATAGTACACCCATTTATGAAGATACATAATTATGGGTTATGGGTGACGCCATCCTAACGAGCATAACAATAATCACAATAGTTATTCAAAGCAGGTTAATATTTAGCAGAGTTCTGCAATCATGGCCTGTTTGATCCATGTCTTTTGTTTAATAATATTGAACGCCTAGTCTGAACAGACACTAGTGTAAGGCTGCCTGTCCATTGAAGCGGAACGAGGCTGCGGAGCGAAGAAACGGAGAAATATTAACCAATAAGATTGCATACTGGAGCGGAGCGAAGATTTTATGCAATCCTATTGGTTAACTCACAGGACATGGTGGGTTCTCGGAATACTCGCTCAGGTTCAAGTGCAAAGAGGACCCATTATGTCCTTGTGGGTTGGGAGAGGTCGAAAGCGTCCCACACATCCTGGCTGAGTGTCCCCTGTACAGTAAGCCCAGGTACAACCTAGAAAATATCCTGGACTACAACATCCACGTCAAAAACTTCTACAAAAGTACTAAGGGATAAATCGAAAAGAAAGCCTTTGATAGATTATTGCAAAATAATAGCAAGCAAAGTTAACGTCAGAAACAAAACACAACAAACATAAACTCACGGTACAAATACATAGCTTTAAGTTAGAATAAGAAGTAAAATATATATAATAATATGTAAAATATGATATAATTAAATGTGATAACATGTGTGTACGTAATAATTAAAAAATGTAAATAAGAACAATAATTATAAGCTTGTTATTAATAAAAAAAATACTTAAATAAGGTCACTGATCCCCATGTCAGGGGAATAAGCACAAAACCCTGCGATGGCGAATGCTTTAAAAAAAATCGCCGTTTCTTCGCTCCGCGGCCTCGCTCCGCTTCAATGGACAGGCAGCCTTAAGGGGGCTCTAAAGAAACAGTTTTCTGTATGTCCAAGTATATGGTGCATCACCTAAGCCGTGATAGTAATAAAGTTTAATGATAATTAGAATGGTCCCACGTATCAACGGACAGATTCTGACACGTTTGTGATGTTAAACAGCGTGTGAAACGTTCTGCTGAATGATTGGGTTTTATTTTATTGTTATTAGAGTACTAAATGTATACTTAAGCATGTGTTGAATGTAATATCTTCCTTAACTCACTTGTCATGAAGTTTTATTTATTTTGGTTAGTTTGGGCAGCTTTGAAACGCTTTGGAAACTTGTTTAGATTTGAGAAAAAAGCATTGTATAGCTGGGTTCCTGGCTGCCTACGGTAGTTATGATTACTAAAGCCAGGAACCCAGGTACCAAGTATCATAATTATCGAATTAATTATCATCGGCAGGAACCAGGAAATCATAATACCATAGACTACTACGCTAGGTTTGAATTTCTATTTTTAATTTAACGTTTCTATTTGTTTTTAATTTCATTTTAATATTCTTTGAGATTTTTATTTAACTTTTGTAGCGGAAGTTTTATTTTTGCTACCTGTAAGCACAAGGCATGGTTGTAAATTATTATTTAGATGTAAGAAATGTGTATCATTTGTTGGCGATTCATGTGTTGGTCGGCTCGCCACTGATGTTGCGCTAAGTGTTGTGGGTTCGAATCTCATTCTGGACAATTATTTACATACATAGGTACATAGTCTTACGACTTTATTACCGAAGAGATAGGCACAGGTGTTTTAAACCCACATTTCGCCAACTATGGTTTTAAGGTCTTACATTATTTTGTAGGAGCTATTGAAGTCTAGTCTAGTTCTAGACTCCTTGCCAAAAATGAGAAATAGTTGATAGAAACAACCTATGACACTTTTGGCCAACTCGGATATCGAACACGAGACAATCTACCTCAGCACCGGAAACGCTTATAAAATAAAACTTAATCTATGCGACATTATGTGCCGTACTCGCAACATACTACCTATGTTTCACCGGGGCATATCCTATATTAGCGACAATTATGTAGAAATAGCCGTCGCCTTTGCACTAGTGCCTTAATGATTATATTAACGAAAATAATAACCATTTATATAAAATTTATTGCTATAAAATATGTACCGGACGGGCGAACTCGGGGCTGAGGTTACTATATGATGATGGTTACAAAACAACCGTCGAGTCGCTGACGTCCTGTACACGATGTGTAGACTGTACTATAGCGATTACTGGTTACGATGTCGGAGGCTCTGAAAGGCGTGTTGTTGCGGGTTCGATGTGCGGGTCAGGATTAGGACTTCAAATAAATAGAAACAAGCTTCATAGTTCAGTTGGTTGAAGGCTTCTGGCTGGCTCCGTTTGGTTCTTGAGGCTTGAAGATGAGGTTTCTTGAGCACCTGCGGTCGATCGATACTGTGCCGCTTAAGTACCTCTAATCTTTACCGTAACGAGAGCCGGCCAGAAACCTCGGTTAACAAGTTTATTTTTAACTATATAATGTACATATTTCTGCTTATAACTACGGAACTATACTAACTTGCGTGATGATACAAAAACTGCCGCGTAGGGCACGATAAGACCTACCTATTGATATCTGTTTTATCTATCGGAAGTTGGGTCTAGATATAGTTATTGTATGTTTTAGGCTAAAAATCTATTTTGCGGTAACATTTATATAAAAAAAAGTGTAATAACTTTTTAACTATACTATGTAGGAATATGATTCCTTCAGTATGTTGTAGTGCTTTTAGTAATGTACAAAATAAAACACACAAGTGAAACCTTTTATTAAAACCTTAAGACCTAGGAACCCTAACATACCTAACTTGAGGTAAAAATGCATTTTATTGGCAATATTTATGCTTTAAACATGATATTCTTATAAACTATATAAAAGAAACATAATACATATTATGTTATTTACACTATTTATCTACATTTTTTAAGTCTATATATGACCTAATTCGGCACTATTGTAACGATAAACTTTATTGATACGTCACACTTATGTATATTCACACTCACAATAACACGATTCAAGCTAATATTAACGTTGTCGCGAACAAAATAAATCTATACTAATATTATAAAGCTGAAGAGTTTGTTTGTTTGTTTGTTTACTTGAACGCGCTAATCTCAGGAACTACTGGCCCGATTTGAAAAATTCTTTCAGTGTTAGATAGCCCATTTATCGAGGAAGGCTATAGGCTATATATCATCACGCTAAGATCAATAGGAGCGGAGCACCAATGAAGAATGTTTCAAAATCGGAGAGTATTTTTTCCTTTCGAGAGCTTCCGCTGCGTGCGCTGCGTAAACAGTTAAAGTTTCGCAAAACTCATGTATGACAGAATTGTTCCCCTTTAAAAGTTCTAAAAAAAAGTCCGCGACAGCATATGTCTATCTTTTAAGGTTGGCTCACTATAACCATTTTTATGCTAACCAAATTTGTTCTAAAATAATGCATTATTTGCGAAGGTATTTTTATAAACATGATATTAATCCTTATCCAAATAAATACGTTATTCATCACAAGTATTTAATTTAAAACAAAATTGCCCTTTACATCATTCGATTTCAATGAATATCTTAGGAGATATAGCAGTTTTAAAATAACATCGCAGCAAAATAATTACCCATTACAGACATAGTTCAAACGATGTTTCTCCTGGTTTATTCTGCGTGATTACTACTGGTTCGATTTGAAAAATTCTTTTAGTGTTGGATAGCCTATTTATCGAGGAAGGCTATAGGCTATATAACATCACGTTACGACCCACGGGGGCGGCGCAGTAACGATAAACGCGGGTGAAACCGCGGGAACATCTAGTTACAAATATACACGAAACCAACATAAATTAGCTTTAATCTTCTATTATTCCTAATCGATAAAACTCCCCGCACTAGGCTAAGCCTGTCCTGCGGGAACACCTTTTTGACTGTTGAGATATATACCTATTATGCTCATAAACCCTCGCTTGTCTAGCCAGAAAGGGGTAAGCAGAAATACACTTCTTATATTTACATTTCATTAGAAATGTGCTAATTGCATATGAAACATATTCGAACCAGCTATCACTCGGTAACAGTACTTTTTCTCGATGAAAGATACCCTATGTATTTTTCTGTACTCCTGGCCACGTGTATAGAACATTTTTTGATGATAAACAAACTGACATTCGTATTTACAATACTACGCTTATCTGAATGTTGTCAATCAATTTCTATCCTAGGGGAAAATTATTTTTATGGATGAAAGGTGCCCTTTTTTTGACCTGACAACGTGTATACGAAATTCCATAATAATCAGTCGAGTATTTAAGGTGTGAAAGCGTAATAAACAAGCAAAATCACATTCGCATATATAGTCTTAGTTAGGATGAATACAATTTTTAGCAAATTGGATGTAGAAATTTGAATGGCAAATGTTTTCGTATAAAACTTTTTGTACATATATTTGATTAATTTTTGCCAAAACATTTAGCACTGTAATTTCGTTTATTACAGTTATTGTACAAAGACTCGTATGAAATACAATGCTGGAACACTGGCCGCTCTCCCATTACACGATACCAGCCACATCCCTTTCAAAAGCAATTTCACTGGGTACATCTACAAACCAAACCCATTGTTTCAATTTAATTTTGTAACTAGTGTTGCGCCATCCTGTGCGTTTAATCCGATCTCTGGGTCGTCGTGAATCGTAACTCTGCGATCTGATTTATAAATCGATTTGGGTGTCGCTAATACGATTATCAGAAAACTAGATTAATACATTTTTATATGAACTAGCGGTCGCCTAGTGGGCAAAATTCGACCAAAACTCCTAAGCTTGCTAGTTTGTTTTCTTCTTTTCTTTATTATATATAAATAAGGTACCGTACTATTTATATAATATATGGTTACCTATAGGTAACCATAGTTACAAAGAATTGTACGACGTCAGACGAACAATGCCGAAATACTACGAACGCGATTCGACTGCGTGTGTCAAATACATGGTTGTGTGCGTGTATTATTTTTTCATTAATTTAATGAATTTCTAATGTACATTTTATAAAAATATTAGGATTCACCCCTCCTTCTCCATATAAACTTTAACTGTGCCAAATTTCATATTCCCCCGTCCGCGCAATTTTCGTAAAAAAGGGTACAAAGTGTTTGCTTCACGTATTAATATATAGATAAATTGAACACTTCCTCAAGCGCAAACCCATTTAAAATACTCTTATTTGGTGGTACAACTAGACACTTCCGCTCTTGATATTAGGCGACTTCCACACTGTATTTATAATATTAGGTCGGTGCCTTAGCATCATATCAGCTATACTGGAACCTTTTGGACACACTGCACATTTACTTTATTTTTATTTTTTATATTTTCTTCTTGTTTGTATGTTAACATGTTGAGTTTTTGGTGTGTCTAATAAATTACTTTTATTTCTTTCTTTCTTTTTTTCTATAGCTATAGCTTCATATCACTATCACTACATATTATAAAACCCTCGCCGTGTCTGTCTGTATGTCTGTTCACGATAAACTCAAAAACCACTGAACGGATTTTTATGCGGTTTTCACCAATAGACGGAGTGATTCATGAGGAAGGTTTTGATGTATACACTGTATACTATAATTTATTAAGGTTTTGTACTACCCATGCGAAGCCAGGGCGAGTCGTTTGTATATTATAAATGGAAATGTGTCAAGTTTGGTTTCTTTTCATGTAACTGTAACGAAGTTATTTTAGCGAGATTTGTGAAAGATTAAGAGTATCTATAAATAATAATCATTTCTGAATCGTTACACAAAAACAAATTACTACTTCTTACTTTATTCAAAATTTGCGTCCGTTTAATTATATTTTGCCAATAACTAGAAACTTTTCCACGTACAACATCTGTCACGTACCAGCCTTACCTTCATAATATATTAGTTGTGAAAGGTAGTCTCGTCTCTTTATATGAATGTGCAACAAAAAGGAAAGAAAATCTATCTAATATTATAACTGAGAATGTGAGTTTGTTTAATTGCAACGCTTTCACGCCTTAACTAGGTAGGTACTTGACCGATCATCTTGAAATTTTGGAGTATTCCGCTTTCGGCACCTATGGTTTCGGCACCTAAGCTATTCCACTTTCAGCACCAATAGGTATTTTATTCCACATACGGCACCAAGCAAAAATACCTGTTGGTGCTGAAAGTGGAATAGCTTAGGTGCCGAAACCATAGGTGCCGAAAAAATTGGTGCCGAAAACGGAATACTCCGAAATTTTGGATACACGTTGTCAGGCGTACAGTAAAGAACATTTACCGTCACACTCACTGTGGGATTGATACAAGTGAAACTGCGGTCAGAGGCTAGATTTAATTAATAATATATATCTTAGATAACTTATTTTTAGAATTTAAAGAGGTAAGAGATTATCAAGTTATCACAGCAATAAGATGTTTATAGGGTACTGTTACTACTCGAAGCCCTGGGCAAAACCTAGTATCTAATAAAACGCATAATTGATTCGCTTTTCGTTTAACCACATTATTCGTGTGTTAAACGCACCAACAATAGATGGAAAAACAGGATTGATCTTCTTTGAATCGATATACCCAAAATCGATGTCTAATCCAATGTTACCTATAATCCGATTGGATCGGTGCATCCCTACCCGCAACTACAACTTCTGTCGCAATGAAAGTACAATTATACCGTGTTGGAGTCGCCTCAAGCGTTCATAAGACTATGCATACAAGGCCGGGCATTAAGACGACCGTTACAGTTGCAGTAGCAAGATAATCGTAGCAATAACAACAATTCTTGCTATCTAATTAAGGCGAATCCGAATACCGAAGCACATACAGAAGTATTAAAACTCGTTGGTGAGGCGAATGGCTGCACAGTTCGGGAACTTAGCGCCGCTGGAATGAGATCGAGATACGAAATTCCGTCTGAGCTGAAATTCTTAAGGCAAATTGCTTTAATGAATAGCTGACACGGCTGAAATTGTCGATCAGGTGGACTGATAGCTAAATGCTTGCGTCATAATTATGTACGAGGTATGCTCGAATGGTATTTTCTACGAGCAATTTTAATCAATCTCGGAAAGACATATGTCTTCCTCAGTCAAGGAATCGAGTCAATCGAGGTTGTAAGAAACGATACACAGATTCTATCATCCACAACTGCCCTAAAATAGCATCGCTAAAAACAGCTGAGCATAATTGGCTTAAAAATGTTTCTGGATAGCAGCGTCAACATTTAACAGCAACGCAAGCTGCCGCCTCCCGGTGTGTTGTGGGTTCGAATCAGATACGACACAAATATATTTTTGTGTGTGATCCACTATTAGTTCCGAATCTAGGTGTACTTTATAAGTAAGGCTTGATCACCTGCGGTTGAGGACCTTATAAAAACATTGGGTCCGAGAAATTTCTATAAAAGCAATTGGCACCTACTTCTATTGTAGGAATCATAGAAACTTCATTGTAAAGCCGGATCATATCTAGTGTTGTGTAATGTTACTAACGACATAAAAGGTTGTCAACAAAATAATTAAAATCAACAAAATATTTAACTGTCGACTGTTCACTATAGTCTATCGCCTACATGACATTATTTCCTAGTAAATTGGCCAGTTTGTTGACTTACAAATTAACTGAACAAGATAATAAATTAAATTACAACTACAGTATTTCACAACAAATGGGTTTGTTATATTAAAATTCAGTTACAAGTTTGCAACACATCGGTTACAAATGACAAAATAAATTGTTTTAAAATAAATAGTTACGCATTTGAAACTAGTTATTACTGGTAGATTCATACTAATCGCGCCCTTTCTATATTGTAGGTTATTTATTAGATACTTTATAATATATAAATTGCTAAAGAACAGATAATAATACAAGCAGTCTTGTTTTTAGCCGGGTAAATGTCTCAAAAATATTATATGTACCATAAATAATAATATCGTAGACACTGCCTTTTTTACAATATTTATTTATGGTATCTATAGATAGATAAAAATATTACTCTAAAGGCTAAATATGTTATTATATGTACCATAAATAATAATATTGGTGACTGCCATTTTTATGATATTTATTTACGGTATCGATGTTTTATCTTGTCGAAAAATAATTAAATACAGAAGTGTTCTTCTAATATACAGATTACAAAGTTATGAAGATAATTTACACATAAAATCATAAACAGGTTTTTGTCTGTTTCTCTGTATACGCATTAAAAAGTGATTAATAAATACATCTAGCGCGTCGAAAACTACTGTACTACTGTAGAGAATAATTACTTACTACAAATTTTATTATATGTATATAATAAGTAACTGGTATTAGCGCAATCAAGCAAAATGTTTACTATTTAATGCTTGACGTTTCGACCAGGTTGTGGTCACAAGCTGACTGATTATAACTTACTAAAATACCAAAATAAAATACACTATTTATAAAAAGCGAAACACAATCAAAGCGATGAAATAGGCCCATACAATTAAACATTTAAGGTCAAACAAAAACATCAACTAATCAACACACAGGGTTGTCAAAAAAATAAAAAATTATATGTTCCACTTCTAATAGTCTTGCGTAATTATGTATGAATCAGTTAGCCTTGAACCCGTCACTCATCGCTGTCAGTTAACAACCCTATGATTATATAAACTTGTACATGACACAGTAATTATTGGTATGTCGAACTGAAGGTAGTCTTTAGTGCTCCGCTGCGTGATTTAAAAACGCTGCTTCGTATAACAATTATTTGCCACCCCTTATAATCGAACATTATTTTTTTTTAACTAGATACTAAAGTGGCGCAATGGTATTGTATGCAATTAATGTACATAAGCGTGATTCCCGGGTCGGGCAAAGTTTTGAGTTTCGAGAAGAAATATATTAAATGCTTAATAAATATTTTTCTTAGAGGCAATAAGTTATAACATTTTTTTGGTTTATTCCCATCTTTCCCCAAATGTCTGCCTCCGAATGGGGGAAAATGGGAATTTTCGTGTCATCTTCCCCCGAATTTGTAATCGGGGGCAGTTAGGAAGTTCTATTCCCATCTTCCCCCGCATCTCTGCCCCCGAATGGAGAAAAATGGGAATGTCTGTGTCTTCTTCCCCCGAACTTGTAATCGGGGGAAGATAGGAAGTTCTATTCCCATATATCCCTCTCTTGTAGGCCAAAGAAAGATAGTTAAATAGTTAGTCACAATTATGTAGGTAATAGCAGTGTTTTTCAGATAAACAACGCGATGAAATCCGCATAAAGCAATTTAGTGATAGGATTCTATACAATTGCGACAGAAACTCCGCTCATTTGTACATATAAATTACAAGGGAAAAACAGTAGATAGAACCGATGTAACGACATTTTTAGGGTTGAATCTCGACAGTGACATGTCATGGCAAACACATATTGAACATGTCTGTAGTAAACGCAATAAGTTTTCCTATGCATTATATTTGCTAGGTAAAATCGTGAATCAAACTGCACTACTAGCGGCATATAACAGTTATGTCATTTCGACCTTAAGATATGCTGTTATATTCTGGGGCAATGCCGAAAAATAATGACGATGCATTTATTGCTAAAAAAAAATGCATACTAGCCATCTGCCTTTTCACATCATCACTTTTGACTTTACCTTCGTTATATATCTATGAAGTATGCGTCTTTGTTAAAAATAATCTAAAACTATATAAGTCTATAGAAAGTAAGCGTCGTTCTGATAAACTACACATGTTGCCAACTAAAACAAAGTTTTTACATAGAAGTATATACGCAATGGCACCTAAACTCTACAATAAATTACCAAAGGACATAAAAAATACTAAAACATTTAGCGAATATAAACATAAACTAGCCCACATGTTGAAAGATAATGCTTATTACTCAGTAAATGAGTTTATTAACGATAAGCTCTAATTTATAATTATTAATGTTACTAACATATTGACTATTTTAATCTGGCATTCTCCTAATTATAATTGTATTTTTTATTAATATTCACTATGTATTTGAATGATTGTTTTATTTTTTATTTTGATGTCGGCCTCGATGGCGTAGTAGTTAGTGTAACTGACTGCCACGCCTGAGGTCGGGGGTTCGATTCCCACACGAGTCAAACATTTGTGTGCATGAACATGGATGTTTGTCTTGGTCTGGGTGTTTCTATGTATAATATGTATGTATTTACAAAAAAAAGTATATATGTATGTTTATCCATTGTCTAGTACCCATAGTACAAGCTCTGCTTAGTTTGGGCTAGATCGTGTTGTGTGTATGTGGTAGAATATTATATTATATTATTATTATATTATTATTCCTTTTAAATTTAATGTTTGTATTGTATTTTAAATTTGAATGTGTAATTTTTATAATATTTGCCATTGATTTATTATTGTAATAATTGTTGCAATTAATATTTTGTATACCTTTCGGCGGGACATGGACGTATGGTTGCTATATTTTTATAACATAACACCTTGTAAAACCTATGGACACAAAATAAAGAACTTGAACTATGTTTAACTTTATAATTATTATCACTAATAATAAATAAGCAACCCTCATAAACGTACTTTACGCTATTAGAAGAAATCATATATATACAGGTATATCAAGATTTTAACTTAATTAACTTCGTTATAAAAAGTAATTTTCATGGTGACAAAAAATATAATATTATGAATCACAGCTCTCTATTAAAATAAATACTATAAAGAAAAATATTTTGGATCACTCCATAAAGTTCACACAGGTAAGCATAAACAACACACAATGAGAATCAAGAAATTAAAAATCACATAAGAAAATAAAAGAAAGTGTCTCACGACGTGATCAAAATAAGATCTCGGAGCCTGTGTCAGAATGCCTGACGCTAGGGACAATAGCTCAAACTATTTATGCCAATAAACTTCTAAAGGAGGCTTTACACATCCAAAATCGACCAAAGAACTCTTAATCTTCTTGCTACCAGCCACACTGTTTCTAAGACTTTACTCGTCACAGAACCACAAGTGCCGACTGCTTACATACTTATCTCCTTAGTTCCTTACCTTAACAATCTGTCCTATCTATTTTCCTTTTGTTAAGGTTTGTAAAACCCGAATAATATCCCTAGCATAATGTAACCTATATAAGCTACGGTAACCGCTTACCATTCGATTGGAGTGCTTGTTTACCATCAGAGTTGTAGAACAAAATTTGGTTGCGATATTTTGTACGATGCATCATCAATCCAACTCCAAGTTTGAATAATATTCACGCTTTGCCTTACTTAAACAACTGCTACCTAAACACTGCTGACAAGAATAATAATTAGAAAATCAGTCGATTTGTCATTACATATAATATTATTTTGATATCACGTCTGTAAATAAATTGCTGAAGGTAGAGATAGGTCACACTCATATTTATCTCTGTTGAAGCACATAGCCTAGTAAAGTCTGGAATAGAACTTGAGACCTCTACGCAGAAGTCCAACGGTCTTCTACTAGGCCATCGATGTTACTCAGTATATCATAATTTAAAAAATTAAGTAATATTATCGATCCGAGAATGCACTCTACAGTAAATTAGACGGGAGACAAGGTAAGGACAGATCAAAGCAAGTACTCAATAGAAAAAGCAACACGAAGCCAGTCTACTACTTTGACTATGTAAAAATAAAAAATGACTGTAGAAAAGGGGCATTATTATATCAAAAAAGAAAATCTAATTGACAAAACCATCTGAAAGATATATATATAAACAAAATGGCATGATTCACGTGCCATTTAAAATCTTGATAATGTAATAACCACACGTTTGTAACCTTTCAACGCAAAACATCTATTCAAGCTTTGACAGGCTTTTAAACGAAATTTTCTGTGCACAGGTCGTCGCCATGCTTTTACCTAGGACGATACTTTAAACGTTGAATGAATGCCTTATACCTTTATCAGAAGCAGTTGAATAGGTATACCAACGATTTTGTTAATATACTGACCTTTGCTATTGTCATTTTTGCTCGTGATGGCATTTGAATGGATCATCTATGCACCATGCCTTCTATTCTATTGAACGGAATAATATGAAGAGATAATGTTATAAAAACCACATAAAGAACAGATTAGTAGTTTTAGTCTGATCAAGCTAAGTTTCATCTAATTGCGTTCTTGTTGAAAAAGGTCATGGTACGTAATGTTACCAAGAAAACCTTGTCGCGAACCATACAGAAACAAAAAAAAGATTGTATACCAATAAAAGCGACTCGGAAAATAATAACCGCTATTAAATAACAAAATAATTTATCATTATCTAACGTTATACATGCAATTTTATTTAATCTACAGAACCATTACCCCTAACCAACTTTTAACATAATTACACCGCCAGTCAAAATACTTATAACCGTTTTCATAACTCGTTTAACCAATATAATATATAGATAGGTATCGCTCTAGTCGTAAATTATTACCTTTTAATGAATACCCTGGAGCGTCTACAAAGTTTTTATCGGTACATCCACACGTGATCGTGCGTTATGGCAACATTACTTAGTGTTGCCAACTCCGTTAAGCTTCAAAGGAACCATTAAGGAAGTTAAAATCACTTGGTTCATTGGCTCTGATTATATGTCTTCATAGATTAAGTGAAGTTTTCTCGTATATTAACCGTTTGATAAGATATCTACTAAAAATGTTAACTGCTTTTTCAAGGATTATTTATTCATTATAGATATGAAAAGCCGTAGTAGTAGGTCTGAGTCTGTCAATTTAAACGTCTTGGAAATATGTACGTATAAGATCCAACCTCACGGTCTTTGTGAAATTATGCAAGCTGACTGATGGCTACTAGTCAGCTTAACTTAGTTCAATGACTACAATAGGTTTCTGACTTAAACTTGGGATTTTGATCAAATTAGAGCAGCTTGTTTCCAGCAATACATTCACCCTTTAGAATATCGCAGTCAAAAACCTTGTGTTGCGATCAAAGAACTTTTTAATTAAGGTAAGAAATGTACACAGAAAGTGAGCGAGCCTAGTACCAGGGATTATCAGACTCGCTTCTGCGTTTTGGGTGAGGTGGGTATATTCGTGTGCCTGCAGGCGGTAAACTATAGGTAATCAGTTGTCCGATCAGAAAAAGGTCTGAGATGGCGCGGTCAGCATGTTATGTCCCGCGTGGTCAGCATGTTATGTCCCGCGCACCGCTTCATTTGTCAACACAATTAGTGGGACCAGTGTATATGGCCGGTTAGGAGCGCTGGAGTCGCAGAGAATTAGAAAGGAATCTAGTAGCTGTTTATAAAGAGCAAGAGAGGGACACATCTGACATACATACATACATACTCTCTCTCTACTTTTTGCTCCAACGAGAGCTGATCTTATTTTATGATCACCCACCATGAAAATAAGGTTTATAAAAGAGGCGCTGTGCCGTAGTCAAGGCCAAGGCGGCAATGTAACTTATTTTTGACAGTTCAACAGCGCGAGTGATGATATCTTCGAGCTCCAAGCGTCAATAAACTACAGTAACCTATTACCATTAGACAGGCAGTAAGATTTTGAACAAATCTTAGAAGTTGGTATACAAACAAAAATATATTAAAAAGCAGTCTTTTGTTATAATGGCACAGCATACATACATGGTCTGACTATATTCCCTAAGGGGGGTTTCGCCAGCTATCGTTTTACATACATACATACGTACATAGATTCACGCCTGTTTCCCAGAGGGGTAGGATCGTTTTAAAACCCACAAAATAGGAACGAGCATCTTGCCGTTAGCCGAGCAGTTGCAGATGTCAGTTCTGATAATGCTACTGTGAATATCTTTAGTTAAAATATAGAATAAATAGATCATAAGACACTTACTTTTTAAAACTTATTTGACCTCATACATGCAACTTATTTGCCACTAAGTATTTTATTGTAATATAATAAATACTTGATGTATATGACCTAAAACCCATGCGACAATGTGACCTGAATACTAGGTAGAAAGTCCATTGAACTTCTAAGCACACCATCAAGTAGACATGAAACAAAGGTTACTATGAAACAATTTATTGTTGATTGAAATTAAATAAGTAACTAAGACTTACTTTGATTAAATAAAACATAGGCTAAATAGTTACACAGAATATGAATATATCGCACGTAATGTTGCAGTCAATCAGTGATGTAAGTCTTCTTCTCCCCAGCCTTTATTATTCCCAAGTCACTTGGGGTCGGCTTTCTAGTCTAACCGGATTTGACTGGATATCAGTTTTTACACGGAGTGACTGCCATCTGACCTCCGCAACCCGAAGGCTAATGATACCCTAAGGCTAAACCAGTGTCAGGATATTAGAGGGCACTGACTTCCCATAACGACTGCCATAGATGTTCATGGCAGCCAGGACCGACGGCTTAACGTGCTCTCCGAGGCACAGAGTAGGCAATAATTGTCAATCAATACGCACATAATTTCGAAAAGTCATATATCTTCCGAAATTCAGAGGTGCGCGACGCGGGTTCGAACCCGAGACCCTCTGCATTACAGTCTGTTGGTCTCCCCACTGAGCTATCGCTGCTCCAATCAGTGATGTAAGTGTCTTAGCTAGAAAGAAATATAGGCGTCGTCATTTGGGATAAGTGTAAACACAAATATAAATAGTATAATAGTATAAATAGTTTTAATAGTTTCAATAATTTAATTAGCTTAAAAAATTAGTAAAGTTTAATAGTAATAGTAGTGTAACAGTTTGCAAAATTTTGTAATAAAGTGCCAAATAAACAACGCGATAAAATCCGTATATAGTAGTTTAATTTCAATGAATAACATTCGCGTAAACAGAAGACAATATTATATATAAGATGTTATCATAGAATAGTTTTTATATACATTATATAAATATGTTTAGACACCTATGTATCTACGAAGGGGTAAATAGAAATTATTTTACCAACATTTTCCTAGCGTTATATTAGGTGTTACAATATACCAGTAATATCTTACACGAGACAAACACTATCATTCACAGCAATTATTATAAACTTGAATTATTTTATTAATTATTTTATTATTAATATATATTATTAATTATTAATATAAACTTGAATTTAGACCGTTAACGTAAGCCATTAATAACAGGCAAATTTTGCTAAGATTACAACAATTTTTCAGGTCGATGTGCATAATTATATTCGAATAATATTCGAATACAGGATGCCTAGTGCAAGTTGTTTTTACGTCAACGCGATCGAAACGTTTACCGCGTTTAGTTCTCTGATTGGTTAAGAGCTTGGAGCGGGCCAATCGGAGCGCCAAACGTCATAAACGTGTCGATCGCGTTAACGTAAAATAAACTCACACTAGGCACTCTGTTGTGCTTTACATGATTAACCGCAACGCACAAACTTATAAATACATAGTTGTTCAATTTGATTTTGTATTTTGTTAAAGGGTGATAAGAAAGACTACATTAGAATATAATTCGAATTATAACCATCACAAATACATTATTATCAAACACACGGAATAGTCGTATTTTTTTTTTTCTATCTGCGAAGGGAACTTCTATAAATCCAGTAAATACCACACACAATAAAAAGTCGAATGATATGAACAATATTGTTTGCCTCTTTACATCAAAGGCTTATGATTGAGCGTGGTGACGTGTGAGTTTTCTTTCAGGAAATTTTCAGTAAAGAAAGAAAAGTAGTCTGGCAATCAGGCAATATTCCAACTCCCACTATAAAGGAATATACTGTACGTAGGTACACTGCCTGAACCTTCAGAGATATAGGAGCGTGGCGTGACATTATATTAATAATGTCCTCCAGACCGAATTTCGGTCACGGCGACCAATCTTAACGGAGACTAGCCATCTGCGCATGAGATATTATAATGCACAAGCGTGTGCGCAAACACAAGAGCACTCTCTGTTCCCTTACTCACATGATCCGATGGGATGGTAACCCATCCGACACTACCGGAGGGAGATTAGGCGCAGGACCAACGGCTTTACGTGCTTTCCGAGACACGGGGGTGTCTAACACCGCCAACTTCCTAACCCCGGGCTGCTATTGAGAATGCTTAACAGAAAATTCGATAACTTTTTGTTGGCCCGGCCCGGGATTCGAACCCGAGACCTCATGCACACAGTCGCATTCACTACAGCCGCGCCACGGAGGTACTATGACAGCATTGTAGTATGTACAACGACGCTTAACCCGCTCCATCATTCTAAATCCACGACCTTACACCCGAATCACAAGGACATTGCCGACCATTCATCCCTTAAACCAATCTTTTAATACTTATGAAACTAAAAACTACAGAATAATAGATAATATGGCTATCTGTCTGGACATTTTCAATTCAATGATGAGGGTAGTTTGAAAAGAACTAATTCGGTCTGCGAGTCCGGCCGGGGCCATTAGAATGATTGCCGACCATCGCAGCGTTGTTACGTTGATGCAGAGTGAAGTTTAGCAGGCGCACTATTAACGGATTGAATTTTGTACGACTCATAGATATGTGGAGAATAACTAGATTAGCTGCTAGTCTGTTCAACATCTTAATATATAGGTACTAGTTTTAGCACGCGGCTAGGCTCGCGTAAAAATAGGTTAGATTATCTTATTAACAGTACTTTTTTAAATAAAATATAGCCTATGTTACTCGGTGATAATGACTTTCTAATGGTATTTTTTTTTTAATCGTGTCTATATTTTTGTGTTAAATCCTTACAAAGAAACAAATAAAAAAGTCTAAATTATAGTATATACTTGTTTTTGCACGCGTTAATGTAGATATCGGGTCCCCATGTCCATTTATGTACCCCTGGTAACGGGTAAACGAAATTTCATGATGATCGATCGATTAGTTAAGACATGAAAGCGTAACAAAAAACAAACTAACAATCGCATTTATTAGTTAGGTTGGGGATTATCTGGATTTAATATTTTATTTAGTCGTATTATAGACTATTTAGTTACCTCTGAGTCTTCTTCGAAGAGGTTAATGAAAACACATTGTGGGTCTGTGTGTCTGTCTGTTAGTGACAGGCATAGCTCCGGAACCACTGGATCGATTGACTTGTAACTTGGTGTGCAGACACCTTGGGGTCATACCTCGGTCGAGTTTGAATATAGGCCCTGTGGATCGAAAGAACCCCGAGATATAGGGTCACAAGGTCACATGTATTTTAAATGGCAAAATGGCTTCATTTATATGCAGAGTGGTGGTGTGCTGATTCGAGTTGGTTGCTGCTGTTTGCTGTCGAGTTTTGTCTTGTGCTGCGTTTTGCAAAACAACATGCCCAACAGTGAGCATGATGCCCAACAATGGACATAATACCTAATAATGGTCATGATGCCCAACAGTGGATATAATGCCCAACTCTGGACATGATGCCCAACAGTGGGCATAATGCCTAACAGTTGGTATTATGCCTAACAGTGGGCAAAATGCCCAAAAGTGGACATGAGGCCCAACTGTGGGCATCATGCCCAGCAGTAGGTACGATTGACTTATAACTTGGTGTGCAGACACCTTGGGGTCATACCTCGGTCGAGTTTGAATATGGGCCCTGTGGGTCAAAAGACCCGCGAGATATAGGGGTCACAAGGACACATAAAGACAAAGAGGTTGAATCCTGGGTTTTTACACCCATCTCGTTGGTAATTAGGTATGTTTGTATAACTGCGGCATTCATACGATAGCGCTGTTGTTCATGTAGTAGTTTGATAAGAGGGTGATAGGAGTCTAAATATATCTGTAGGTAGAGGTCTATCACACCCACATCTTGCTAGCTATAGTTTAGGTCTTACGTATAATTATAGAAGTCTTAAATCTACGAAACGTAATGCAGAACTGCGTCTCAGGACTCAGTATTGCGTTCGTAAAATTCACATTTTCGCAAAAATGCGATGCGATTGACGTCACATCGCAGAACCCTGCGATGGGAATTGGCGTCTTATAAACAGCGTCGCACAAATTAAGATCCCTCAAAGCTGGTTTTTCGTTTTGCCTGAATTCGTATCTTTGTGTTTTTAACCTCAAACAGTGCCTGGTTATGTCGATTGACAATTTTTATCATAATAAATCAATAATATAATTACTTACAAGAAAAGTACATATAATTTCAATGATTAGATTTAATGTGTTTGGTCTATAACTCACGTATTATTTAAAGTGAGACTGATAATATAACAACATGTTTTATTTACAACAACAAATCAATGAACACAGTCTACTATACTAGGAAATCGATTTAGGGACCAATACATAAACATTGATTGAAATTATACTATATACGAATTTTATCGCGTTGTTTATTTAACAATTTTTGTCAAATAAACAACGCGATAAAATCCGTATATAGCAGTTTCATTTCAATGAATAACATTCGCGTAAACAGAAGACAATATTATATATAAGATGTTATCATAGGTTTTATATACATTATATAAATATGTTTAGACACCTATGTATCTACGAAGGGGTAAATAGAAATTATTTTACCAACATTTTCCTAGCGTTATATTAGGTGTTACAGGGCATATACCAGTAATATCTAACACGAGACAAACACTATCATTCACAGCAATTATTATAACTTGAATTATTTTATTAATTATTTTATTATTAATATATATTATTAATTATTAATATAGACTTGAATTTAGACCGTTAACGTAAGCCATTAATAACAGGCAAATTTTGCTAAGATTACAACAATTTTTCATGTTGATGTGCATAATTATATTCGAATAATATTCGAATACAGGATGCCTAGAGTGAGTTGTTTTTACGTCAACGCGATCGTATAAAATCCGTATATAGTAGTTTAATTTCAATGAATAACATTCGCGTAAACAGAAGACAATATTACATGAACATTGCTTTTATTTATATTTGTTTTAATTTTTAAAAGGTCATCTCACGCTCTAATACCTGTTTCCTATAATACCTGTATCGTGGGGTCTTTACAAACATTCAAACATCCAGACTCGGTTCAACATTTGACGATCATACATATCTTTGTCCCGTGTGGGATTTCAGCCCACAACACAGTGGCGAGGCAACCACTATGCCATCCGTCAGTTTTTTGATTGCACTTAGGTTTAATGTCATCGGATGCATTTTATCTACATAAATAAGAAAGAACCGCAGTCGGTGCTTGTTCATTAAAAAATGAACCGTCTTGAAAATCTCGAAAAGTAGCCGTAGAACAACAAAACTAAAAGTTCGTCAGAGAATACGGAAAACTGAAACAGACTAAAAGGTTTTTCATTAAAGTTCATTAATATAAATTAGGAGCGGCCGAGGCGCGCCGCAGTCGTACAGTAAAACGGTTTACCTTTTATACATCAAGAATATTAATACAAAAGATTATATCATAAACAGTTCTTACCTAAACGTATGCAATTCCAGCCGAAAACGAAACTACGAGCTGACTTCTATCACATTTTACAACGTAAATAAAATTACAATTTTCAATTCAAAGACGTCATAACGTTGGCTGTGCAATACGTAGGTACGTCTAAATTTGTGAGGAGAGCAGTCGACAACATTTGGTCCCCGAGCACTCGGCAAAAGAGGTGTTTACATGCATTTTATACCGCTGGAGCCCTTATCAAGTCGCTACGTCGACTTGCGCCGCGGGCGTCGTCAACCTTCTACGAATATTTACTTTTGAAAGGCCATTCTCACTTTACGCGAATATAACTGCAGGTGAAAATTGAAAAAGTTTATGTTACAAGTTACGACTTTTTTCAGCATCTGTAAAACGGTTTAATTGATGTGCCAGAAGCTTAAAGGCTGCATTCATAGAAAAATTGCTCGCTACGTTGTTAATTACGTTTTATTAATTTAATTATGAGTATTCTAATTATGGCGCGCCGTTTTGTCTAGGGTATGAATAAGGCCACCCCGTCATTTGCGCGAGTTGTAAGAGGGAAGTGAGGGGAATGATAGAGTGGGCTATCCGCACTCGAGGTCATACGGCACAGTTAATTATATAACATTATCTCATTAGCAGTTGTATTGTTTGATAAATTTAAGTCATGCATTAGTTAGTAAACTTCATTCTTAATGAGTGAGTATAACATTTAGCTAAGCTATTATACATACATATATATAAATTATTAATAGAAAACCACTACAGTCACCGCTAATGTGGTCACCGCAACTGAGTTCAATGTAAATGTTAGTGTCATCGTTATGTACAACCACTCTTATCATTCGTGCTAAATGTCAGATACTGAAAAGCCGCATCGTTGTCTTTTGGCAATACATTCTCATTCCTACAACAGTATATTTTTACAAAATTTTGCAATCGGTTTCGTTCGCGCTAATGTAGATTTTGGACAGTACTTTTTCTGTATAAAAGGTACCCTCCTTTCTGAACCCCTGACATGACTGTATGCAAAATTTCATGGTGATCGTTTGAGTCATTAAGGCTTGAAAGCATAACAAACAACCTCACATTCACATTGATAATATTACAGTTAATTATAGTTAGTTGTCATAATAACTCTCAATAACTAACATAACATTCAAATAAAAACGAAATAATATAATGCTTCGTCAAATGTACAAACGGAGATTTATCCGATTTCACAATCTGTTTAGCCACTAACGGCACAAAAATAATATAAGTTGGTAAGAGATGTGTGGCGAGTGCATATGAACAATTACGACGAAAGACGGCGAAAGATAATACGGCCATTACAAAGATTTCCAGGGCGGGCGCAGACGCACATACCCGCCGCCGCGCGGCGCTCGTAAAAGTGAAATATTATAACAGCGCTCACTGAATTTAAAAAATCGTCTTTAGCTTCAAACTACAGAATATGAGCTTTAAATCATATAGGAAATGGTTCGTCTTTTATTTAAGCAGACGTGCCAATTCCGTGAACTACTGTACTTATCTCTTAGTCGGGTTATTCGTTAATTAGTTGGCATGGTCGCGGCTATATTTTGTGATGAATCATTGTTCTTATGATGTTGACTGTCGCTATGTGTAATAGCTTACCTTTTTTATTATGTCAAAATGTGAAAGTCATGTAAAGGTTTAAATATATTTATAGAGTACTAGCTTTTGCCCGCGGCTTCGCTTACGTTAATTTAGAATTTGACAATCAATTCGGGTTGTACTCTGCTTGTAATAATATAATTCAATCATGATTCGAAAGACACGTGGTGCCATCTATTATCATAAGAACGTTATTATTGTTTTCCTCGGGAACAGTAATTTTTTTCGGGATTAATGGTAGCCTATGTCCGTTTCTGTACACCTGTCAACGTATATGCAAAATTTCAGGATAATCGGTTTAGTGGTTTAGGCGTGAAAAGGTAACAAACAAACTCATTTTCACTTTTATAATATTAGTTAGGAGCTAGGAAGTTAGGATAGGATTAGCTTTTGCTCGCAGCTTCGCTCTCATAAAATAGGTTAGGTTAGGGAGAGCTCCCAACAGGACCCTCCATTGGGTGAGAGAGGGAACACCCCAGGTTTTTTAGTGGGTATACCAGTATGGGGAGTCCCACACGCCCCGCCGGTGCCGTCCCCTAGCCGGCGGATAGTGCATCAAGCATTTTTCCTGGGTACCAACAAAAAAAAAAAAAAAAGGTTAATAACAGGTCACACAGTCGCCCGCAGACACTACATCTCTGCATTCGATACTGCTGGGTGGGTCGCTGATGTAGTTTCAGTTCCAGCGACCCACCCAGCATACAAAGCAGGGAGGTGGCACACCGTGGTGATTTTAGTCGATAGGCCCGAAGTCTCGGGAGAGGCCGACATAATCATCTCGCCTCCCCTTCTGCCGAGGCGAAATGTTCCTTATGCATACCCATACATAAGGAGCATTTCGCCACGTATAAAAAAAAACAAATACGTTAGTAACATTACATTTAAAAAATAAAATGTAGCCTATGTTACTCGGTGATAATGTAGCCTTCAATTAGTGAAAGAATTATTCAAATCAATTAAGTAGTTTTTGAGATAAATCCTTACAAACAAACATACTAACATACAAAAAATCAAATCTCTCCTCTTTATAATATTAGTATACATATATGCAGATACGTAGGCACGTTACGCGCGTAGGTTAGGGTTACGTTTAAGTGGTCACCTCGCCATGGACAGCATGCCGAATGTTGTAGGATCGAATCCCAGACGGGTCAATTTAAAAAGGGTCTTTTCGCACGATTCGTGCGAAACAACTACTAAGCCAAAAATTTGTGCGATCCACAGATGGTTGTTACGAGTTTGAGTATTCTTTGTGTCCTTTGATAGAATGTGTGTATAGTCCCATGAAATGCACGAATAAAAATGAATGTGTGTGTCATTTATAATTTAAATAAGAAAAAAGAAAATTAAAGAAGTTTTTTTATTTTGGCACACTAATGGGCACACCCAAAACATGAAGAAATAAAATAAAATAAATATAAAAATACTGACATATATAATTACTGACAGCTGTTGACTAATTCTCGAGTGGAGTTCGTAAACATAAAGTAAATCCGCACTAGCTAGATGGAGGACGTTCTACATTGATCATAATATACCTACGTAGAGCAGCTATCAAAAAATAAAAAAGAAGAGCCAATTATCAATCTCAATGACGTTAATTTTAAGAGGTCTACGAACAGAAATAGACCAAGCTACAAAAAAATCTATTTACGATTCGTCTCGAACCTCAAAAATGACCCTAATTTTATCACACTGTACGTACCTAGACTATACAAAACAACGTTTTGTAATAAATAATGTTCCTCAAACAAATAACGAGTAGTGTTCGCTCGCGAAGAGCTCACAAAATCCTAAACGAGTGAAGTCGTTGATGTTTGAGGCGTGAAAGCGGAACCACTCGACAGACGGAACAAGAGCTCAACGTGTAAAAGGCGCAATTAAGGACTCTCATACTTAGCCGCCTCGAGATATCTGAGCGCCCATCTCTCGTTAGCTGCCGCCAGTTGTTTTTCAACAGTTTCATAATTAAAGACATGAATAAATATCTTAGAAATATAGTTGAACAATTCTTATATTTCTTGCTTTTCTCTATACAGATATATTGCAAACATAGTTTCACGCCTCTCTCTGAAGGGTTTCTCTCAACAGATCTTACACCATGTAGGGACTAATCTTTAAAACTTAAATATAGCTAAGCTACTTAGTACCTAATCGTTTTTATAAGATAACCTATTCTTTGACTAAGTTGTTTGTCATATGGTCGGTTTCTTTCACAGGTGGCGTAGTTGCTGCAGTGATCATCTTGCTGATGAGCATCAAGTTGAGATCCAGAGATAGTTATTGAGGGTTTAGGGGCTAGTACCGTCCGTATTATGCCATATTATAACGCCTTTATCTCAGTCTAAAAAAGCATAAAATACTCAACCAGTCGCCCTGTGATGTAGATGTGAGAAAAGCCTCTCTCTTCAACTCTACCTACAACTCTTCAGAAACATTAAACATCAGCCTTGTTTTTGAACTGTCCCACTACTGGGCACGGGCCTATGATCAGTTTTAGAAGAGTTAAACCACACTGACCCGTGCGAAGTGGCAAACTTCATTATGGAGAACTCTCAGACATGCAGATTTACGCTCACGATATTTTCCTTCACCGTTGAAGCGAGCAATAATTAACTATTTATATTTTAAAAACATTATAAGTTATTTACCCTACGTATTTAAAAGCTTTGCTCGCTTTTAAGTAACATTTCTAGTATGCGTATTTAAATTTAAATTAAATGTAAAGTGAAACGTACATTTGGCGCATATTTTCTGTTATCTATAGCAGTACACAGTCATTATGTTAGTTAGGAGCGTCGTGAATGTACTAATACCCACGCAAACACTCCTCTGGTAGACATATTTATTGTATAATAATATACGTATCTGTGATAAAATAAAATATTGTAATATTGCGACAAAGTATATTAGAGTAGGATAGGCAACAATGTCAATAATATGTTTACATTTTAAACTTTGAGTGCTACTGAAAATTTATACAAATAATAGAATTTAATGGTTGATGTCTGTATATTGGAGATATTTAAGAATTTCTTAAATTTCTTTATAAGAGCTATAGAGGCCAAAATAATTATTTTAGAGTTTTTGTTTGTCTGTAAGTGGATATAGTGACAAGAATAGAAAAGGGTATGTTAAGCTGGTTTGGGCATGTAGAAAGAATGGACGAGAAAAGACTGACTAAGAAAGTTTATAGGGTAGTGTGAATGGAACAGTCGCAAAAGGCAGAATCAGATCGGAGACGTCCTGGACAAAGGCCAGGTTAACAGCACCTTAAACCGGCGAGCATGTATGAGGAATGTGATGACAGTGAACGAACCCAGAGAAGTATGTCAGGATCGTAGCAAATGGAAATCCGTAGCCTCTGTCTACCCCTCTGGGAAACAGGTGAGCATCTATGTATGTATGTATGTTCGTCTGTATGTTTGTACGCGCATCACGCAAAAATTAAAGCAAGAAGTTGAACGCGATTTTACAGTTTTTATTTAATTAAACACACTTATAAATATCCTTACAGGATATCCTAAAACGATATAAGGTACGTATACATACTTGTATAATGCTGTCGTAGTGGTATTGCTGGGAGCTTAACTTAAATTCTAGTGCATGTTTCATCTTGATACGCCGCCGCCGCCTAGAAGTCGAGCATTATGTGTGTAGGTCAGCTTATTCCTACTTCCAAATTCCATTTTTAAGACAACACTGGAAGTCATATAGAATCTTCAAGCAATTAATATTGATGTATTCTGGATAATCCTAATCCTAACTAATATTATAAAAGCAAAAATGAGTTTGTTTGTTTGTTACCTTTTCACGCCTAAACCACTGAACCGATCGTCCTGAAATTTTGCATATACATTGACAGGTGTATAGAAACGGACATAGGCTACCTTTCATCCCGAAAAAAATACTGTTCCCGAGGAAAACAATAATAACGTTCTTATGATAATAGATGGCGCCACGTGTACGTGCGCCACAAGCAGAGTACAACCCGAATTGATTGTCAAATTCTAAATTAACGCGAGCGAAGCCGCGGGCAAAAGCTAGTCATCACTATAAATTTCATTAATCACTTGCAATGTAACGCAGCAAATACATTTCAAAATCAATTGCTCGGTGACACCTGTAAGAAAATATTAAACAATACTACTACACATGCAAACATCACATCAAATGATATAATTACAATTAAAATAAACATAGCTAACGCCGCTCAAAAGTTTTTAGCAGATATTAATAAAAAACACGAAATACCTAGAATATTTCGAGTCTCAATGCATTTACTAAGAATAGAAAAACGTAGTATCACTATCACTCCTGCTAATCTATAGAATGAAGACCATAGAACCGACCTAATGGGTTAGAACAAACTTATACCACATGACCTATTACTGCTAATATTGTTGAAGTGACGTGAACCTGTTTGGCTAATCATATAGAAGTTACTCAAAGACGCCAAATCGAATTTCGATAAAATTTGGCAGACAGATAGACTATATCCTGGATTAACATACACTTATCAGTGGGGAGACCAACAGACTGCAATGCAGAGGGTCTCGGGTTCGAACCCACATCGCGCACCTCTGACTTTCGGAAGTTATATGACTTTTCGAAATTATGTGCGTATTGATTGACAATTATCGCCTGCTCCGTGCCTCGGAAAAGCACGTTAAGCCGTTGGTCCCGGCTGCCATGAATATCTATGGCAGTCGTTATTGGGAGAGTGTCGACACAAAAGATCCCACTGGGTCGAAGTGTCGCCGGTCTGCACTGACTGGTCCCCACATAAGATAAGATAAACATACACTTAGGATACTTTATATTCCAGTACGCGTTCTTGTTGTATTCAGCAGGGAAACGCCACGAACAGAAGTTACTGTTTAGTAACTTAACAAAGCAAAGCAAAGCAAGCAAATAACTGGGTTAAAAGTGATTGTCTCAGCAATAAAAGTACCAGCCATACAAACGATAATTCGGAGGGACGTCCATTGTTCGTCGTAAGGAAACATTCATTCTTTCTTAAATTAATTAACGTGGAATTGCTTGATGACTAAAATAAACGTAATTAAAACTTTTTGTATTAACTTTCGCCTGATTTCTTTTTTAATTTGGGCCTGACTTGCCTAATTTTGGTGCGCAACGGGGGTTTGACACACCCCCTAATCTAAATCTGACCCTTTGTCATACGAAAAAGATTGTAAAAAGATTCGTAAAAGACCAGAGAAGTCGTCCCTAAATTCACTTGACTAATTTTGTTTTGATAAAGGTAAAATGTTAAGATTGAATTATTTAATAATTTTGTGAATAGGGTTGAGAGTCTTTATATATTAATAAACAAAAGGGGTAAATTCAAGAACTTAAATCAACTTAAAGGCTACTTATAAATAATAATAGTTGCAAGTTAAATATTAAATAATATATCACTTTGGTATACTTCATATGTCTGTATACGGAGAATTAAAATATCAGTATTTATCTTTTACATTACAAAATGTTCATTGCAACTTTTCAAGTTCGAGCTAAATGGGAAAGTAGCTTATAGGTTTGAGTGAAGATCATTCTGTAATACCACAATATAATATTTTTAGAGCTAGTTTTTGTAAAGTGCAACATATTATATTAACCCATTCAATGCGGCAACAAATTTTGCTTTCACTAGCCAGAATCGGCTCATATTTAACGTAAAGGCCGATCGGCGTCAGCCACACTTGATGAAATAAAAAAAACCAAAATATCTAAAAACTACTCATATCAGGCATTTCATTAGTAAATTCCAAACACATTTGTTGTTTTATTAATATAATATATTTAAATTTGGGTAAAATATAAAACAACTATACATGACGCCGATCGGCGTCTTCCGAATCTGAGTATGAAAAAATAAGACGCCGATCGGCGTCCGCCGCATTGAATGGGTTAAAAAGTCCTCCTCCCTCTTTGCTAGTTAAAATAACGCTTGCCTTCGAAAAAAATGTTATTACGATCTGTAATTAAAAAGTAAACAATTCAAAAATCTAAATTCTAGTCATTTCTAGAGGTCGTATTGACGTGAGGCTTTGCTACTATGCTTTGCTATATTGGTCATTCTTGTATAATAATACGGTATGTACGTTATGAAAAACAACGGCGCGCTATAATTATTAGTAGTAGTAAAAGATATTTTATAAACAAACGCTCTCGTATTATCCACGATTACAACAACGATACATTATTTTACTTTAATACTATCTAATATAAAACTGTAAAGATCACTTTACATTAAATATACAGGGTGTCCTGATACTCAATGATAACCTGGTACCGGGCGAAAGGCCAAGGTATACCAGTTATGAAAAAAATAAGAAAAAAATCCATCCAAGCGATAATAGACATTTTTCAAAAAGTTGAAAATTTGACACCCTAGGTCGCATTTTTAAGTACTGTGATCACAATTTTCACAATTTTACAGTGATTTTTTTAATAATGTTATCTCAAATAATAGTGTTATTAATCGCAACCACAACTCAAAGTAATAAACATTGTTAACTAAGTAAAATAAATTATTATTATTATCAATACATTAATACGTGAAGCTAAAACTTTTTACCCCTTTTTACGAAAATTGCGTAGACGGAAGAATATGAAATTTGGCACAGTTAAAGTTTATATGGAGAAGGAGGGGCGAATCCTAATATTTTTATAAAATATGCATTATAATTATAAATACATTAAATTAATGAAAAAACACTACACGCACACATCCATGCATTTGTCACACGAATTCGAATCGCGTTCGTAGTATTTTGGCATTGTTCGTCTGACGTCGTAAAATTCTTTGTAACTATGGTTACCTATACCTTATTTATATGTAATAAAGAAAAAAGAAAACAAAGTAGCAAGCTTAGGAATTTTGGTCGAATTTTTACCACTAGGCGACCGCTAGTATTTTTTAATAACTCAGTGAGAGTTATTAATTGTTTCGCAATCGGACGCAGCTTTTCTCCACGTTTGTTGCTTTGTTCGATCTTCATACAAAAACCACTGAACAGATTTTGATGCAATCATTATGGTTTGGCAACTTCAACTTGAAATTTAAGACACTTTTAACCGATTTCTGGTCGGTATAATTGGACTTATGGTACAAGTTAGATCTCCGTTAATAACGTTGCAGAATATTGCTATTATAATCTTTTACCATATAATTTTTCTATTGCCCTGGTCCCGAGTCGTGGCTGTCCCTATCCAGAAGAGTTCGCTATTGTCAAGCTTTTCCTATTGCAATAGTTGGGGAGGCAATCCGAGGGTGCATGGCGGGTTCCTCTTTTCCCAATAATTTTATTAATTTTTATCAGGTTCGATTTCCGGATCAGGCAAAGTTTAATTGAGTTTTCTCGTTAAAAATCTTAATAGCAGCATGAAGTGTGGTCCTTTGTTCACTAAACGATAATAAGATCGGCCTATTGTATGGTGCCTAAACGTAAACTGCCTTTTTTTACGGAGATACATGCGTAAGACTATATAGGTATATATATAGGTATATATATATATATTTTTTTTTATACAACCAAGTTGGCGAACAAGCATACGGCGGCACACCTGATGGTAAGTGGTCACCATAGCCTATGGACGCCTGCAACACCAGAGGCATCACTTGCGCGTTGCCGACCCTTTAAGAAAGGAAGAAGAGAAAAAGGAAGTGGGAAGGAGAAGGAGCCGGGAAGGGGAAAAGAGGGTGATTGGGCCTCCAGCACTCTCACTCACCGAACGGAACACTATAGTAGGAATACTGCTATTTCACGTCGATATTTTATTTAATTTTTTTATTTATTTATTCAGTAACAATATTTACATTGTATTTGAATTTGGCACTATACACAGAAATTAATTATGTATATTAATATTTTGTGAGAGGGTAGTCCTTCCCCGGTCGAGCTGACCCATTCATGCTGAAATCAGCGAGGCTCTACTACCTCAATTTTTTTTTTTATTTTTTTTTTATTTATTTTACTCGTCAAAATGACCACACTCCACCTGATGGTAAGCAGTCGTGTGGTCTAAGAGCAGTGGCCTCCACATCGCCCCCACAGTAGCTGAGGCGATGTTGAGGTCTCTACTTTGACGGCCTGAGAAGACGCTTTTTCACGCCCCGCTTAAAGAACCCAGGATTGAAGGAAGAAGGAAACACGTGCCTTGGCAGAGAATTCCATGCCTTGGTCGTTCGGCAGAGATATGAGGACCCAAACTTTTTGGTACGCGCTCTAATTGACTCTACCGTGTAAGGATGGCATCTGAGCCCAGCACGCGTTGTTCTGGATAGGAAAGGGGAGGGCGGGATAAGGTGGAATAACTCTTCAGAGCACTCCCCGTGGTATATTCTGTAGAAACATGCCAATAAGGCAATGTCTCTACGGAGTTGCAGAGGTTCCAGTGAACTCGTGACCTCTGGATCTCCGATGATACGGACAGCCCGCCGCTGTAACCGGTCGAGAGCGTCCAGCAAGTACTGCATCTAATGAATGCATCTAATGAAATGTTCTTATCTTATTTATTTACAGTTACTTTATAATATCAGCCCTGTATTAAAGTCTCCAACTGCTGGGCATGGGCCTCTTCTCAGTGTGAGAAGGGTTAGGTCATAGTCCACCACGCTGGCCCAGTGCGGGTTGACAGATTTTACTTATCTTCGACATTTTGGAGAACTCTCAGACATGCAGGTTTCCTCACAATGTTCTCCTTCACCGTTACTTTAAACATTGTAATTACGCAGTAAGTGTCAGTTATTTTATTTAACTCTATTGGATGATTCACATTCATTTATTATTATTATCTTTTGTGATGCTAATGTCTACTGCGATTAACAGCATTGTTTTATGTAGCTCTGTAGTTTTTTAAACAATTGTATAATTATTGTAGCTGTCAGTTAATGTATAAGAAGATAAAAACAAAGAAAATGCAGACTTGAGACACAACAAGTTTATCTAACCGTAAAACGTACACCCGTAAACATTGCATCTCCAATGGCTGACTTTACGCTCTAATGACTATAAAACATCTATGAACATGGATTATTCTTTAAGAAAATATTTAGAAGAAAGAAATGACAAGAATTTTTATCATTTATAAAGACACTATTTGAAGCTAAGCTATAATTTCGTACAGACACAATAGGTTATTAATTAGGTCTAGCATTATAACAATGGTCAGATTAAGAGGAGGTCCCGAATTATGTAATGTAAAACTCTGCGAGCAATGAAATAATTGTTTCGTTTTTAAAATTTAAATAAGAGTGCTCTTATATTGTGACTTTGTCTGCTTTTATTTTCTGGTTATTTATTTTCTGTACAGTAATATAAAGCTTCTTTAATCAATGAGAAAGTACGCTGTTGCCAATTATGAGGTACTGGTACTTACGACCTGGTTTGCCCGAAGAAGTTTCATCCTTTCACAGGACGCCGTCGTAAGAGTGCTGACCAGTGGCACTAAAACGAAAGGCAGTGACAGTTCACTGCCTTTCAGCCTAAAGGGTAAGTAAGAGTCCCAGGTACTATTCTTATGTCGGGAAAAAGTAGGTACATATTTTTATAGGGCATTGTTTTACGTTTATCTCTACAAATTTTCCTATTAGCTGTACCTACAGAGGCATATTACTGTACATATAAATAAAAATAGGTATGAAGTTACTGAAACATGACGGGCGATATGTACATATTTGTGAACACATATACACAGCATACACTTTACGCAAGACATGACGAGTTCTCCCTCTACCGAAGACACACAAGGTGTTAATCGAAATGTGTAATACAAGTACATAATATGTAATTTGTGTTCTTTGCTGGAGGCCCTAATTGAATAAATAAATAAACATCTCCCGTAAAGAAAGAGCACATTTTGTTTCTATTTACCTTATCTTGTATACGAATAAATAAATATTATTCAAGGTAAGTTGGCCATTACTTGGTTAAATACAATATTAAACTTAAATATTGAAGCACGTTTACCTCAAAGATGGTTGTTTCTGAGCCCTAACTAACATTAACGGTATTAAAGCAATTACTGTCCCGAAACTCGTCTGACCTACGCCTACACATACACAATAAGTACATCCTTAGATCACAGAGGTCCTTTACCTGTGCTCGTCTATTTTACACCGTTCAGTAGCTTTACGAGTCATTACTTTCGCTGACCAGGCGACGGAACGTGACGATCGAAGTTCTGTCTGCCCGCGTGCACCTCTCATGCGGGCGATGCGAAGCGACACGGCGCGATTGCGGCGTAAAGGTCAGGTGATAAATCAATAGTGCAATATACTTTGTGTAAACTGTTTGTACAATAAGATATACATATCTCTGATTGCTCAGGTGTAGGATATAAAAATCTTTTGTATGTTTATGTCAAAGGTATCATGGCAATGATTTCTGTCTGTAAGTAAAATGTCAGACCTCTGATAACTGTTATGTAAGTGTATGCAGTTGTCAAAAGATTTGTTGCCTCTTTGGATACAACACAAATAAAATATTCAAAGTCCATAAATATGTGTGAACAATTCTTGGACACGTCAATTAACTGATATAGCAATGAAAATAAATAAATTCGTAGCATAGATAAAATTTTCAATAGTTATATGCTGGGTTAGAGAGAGTAAATAATATAATTGTAACAGAAATGTTATCTTTGCATAATAGTTCGTGCAATTACCACAAATGTGATAATTTTCCATGTCTTTACATACGTAAATATGTTATCAAATTTACGGGACACGTTAGTAATTTTGTCTGGGATAAAACGTGGGTTCGATATAATTTAAAGTTTAAAGATCAACAAACATATTATTGAACGCAATCAGACAGCGCTGCCGTCATCTACTGTAGAAATAATGATATAGAAAACAGGTGGCACAAATTAGGCAAATAATCAACGCAAATAACCCATGCACCAATCCACGATTTCACACTCATAACAAAAATTGAAAATCGCGGGCAATGCAAATGTCTAATAGTTAGTTTCACCAGTGTTGCGGGTTGGCATTTTGCTTTTCGTACTTGTACGTGAGTTTCTTAAAGCTATATTTAACAGCTCACCATACGCATAGCCACCACTACTTCACTCAACAAGATACTATTCCAAGATGTGTGCAACATAAAAATTTTTATAGACAAATATAAAGTCTTAGGGTGTTCATCAAGACGGTGGTCTATGGGGAGATTGCAAAACGATGAAGCCCCAATTTTATTGCATGTTACGCACCATAAACACGGGTGGCGGTTACTGATAATGTAGGCTGAAATTTATTTTTTTGATGTGGTGGCATAAAGCTGTTTAATGGGATAGTGGGTGATGTTATTACTGTTTACATTTATACGATCTCTTACACTGTACTGCGCTCCTGGTAGATCGAGATGTTTAATCGTCAACAAAGCAGAGTAGGTGTTCCTTCCATGAATTTTATATTTTTTTATTTCTATTAAATAATTGCCATAAAAAATATATTGTTCATTCAAAACGTGTTTTTATACTTATACATTTTTTGTAAATATTTTAAGAATTCATGAATAATAAATACCATACTTTGATACTACTAAAAATGGCACACATGCAATGAGATTTTATAAGCAATATAAAAATAATTTCTTTAAAAGTATAATAATGTCCGAATGTCGGTCACGGTGGCTAATCTTAACGGAGACTGCAGATGCGTAGGAGATATCATAATGCACATGTGTGTGTGCAAACACAAGTGCACTCTCTGTTCCCTAAGTCTCATGATCCAATGGGACGGTAATCAGACACAACCGGAGTCAGATCAGGCGCAGAACCGACGGCTTTACGTGCTTTTCGACACACTGGGATATCCGACAACGCCAACTTTCTAACTTGAGCTCCGAGCTGCTATTGAGATTTCTTAACAGAAAAACCCAATAACTTTTTGCTGGCCCGACCCGAGATTCGAACCCTAGACCTCATACACAGCAGTCACATTCACTACCGCTGCGCCACGGCTTAGCGAAACTATGTATTTGGCTCAATGGTCTCTGGAGTCGAAATACTGCTCTAGTCAATCTGCTCTATCTAGCTTTAGTAGTAGTAGACATACTTAAAAAACATTGATTAAAGAATCAATATTTTTAAATATGACTTCTTTATTTGTGATTTAGTGTTTTTAAATACATAAAGTAAAAAGAAAAAAAACAATCTATAAAAAGCATGTTATAAAAAAATAATAGTTGTGCCTTTGCCTATCTCTATCGCCAATATAGTCGGGCACGCCACGATGGTGGCGGTAAGTCCCGTGTTTGAGGAGTGGCTGGAGAGGCGGCATGGCGCCCTCACCTTCCGGCTGACACAGGTCTTAACCGGCCATGGTTATTTTGGCCGGTTCCTGTGTCGTATACGCCGGCAAGAGACGCCCGGTTGTCACCACTGCGGCGACTGCCGCAACGTTGTTGAGGACACGGCGCTGCACACTTTGGCGGCTTGCCCCACCTGGGCATCGCAGCGCCGTTAGTTGATCGCGGCAGTCGGATCGGTTGCCCTCTCGCTCCCGGCCGTAGTTCTGTCTATGGTCCGGAGTGAGAGGTCGTGGAATGCCGTCGCCTCCTTCTGTGAGGAAGAAATTTCCATCAAGGAGGCGGCGGAGCGGGAGAGGGAGCGTTTAAACCCTCTCCCCAACCGCAGAGCCGGGCGCCGGAGGGCGCGAGATCACCTCCAGCCACCCTGACGTTTGACCTGGGGGTGGCGGGCTTTGTGAGCCTGCCCACCATCCGTTCAGCACCAGGTCCGAGAGGCGGCGTGCGTGTTCCCACGCGCGCCTCTTTGTCAAGTCCGTCTCCCCTCTAGGGGGGACAGTAGGGAATATGTAGAGGTACCAGTGGGTAGGTCTTTGTGTAGTGGCCTGCCGTTTCATACGGTGGGCCGTAACCTCGGCGGGGTCGCGACTGCATGTGAAAGTGATTCGCGCGGCCCCGCAGATAGTGGTTTGTCGAGGAACACTGTGGTAGGTTAAGTCGGTATTCCGGGAGGTTCATTTTATCGTTTAACATCTTTTCATTTACCCCGGCGAGTCCGACATAACCCCTCCGCCCGCCCCCGCGGAGGGGTATGCGTCATGGCATTGCCGCAAGTAAAAAAAAAATCGCCAATATAATAGTCATAATCTTATGTCTTTGTCTTACATACGTACATATTATGGGACATTATCGTAGTTTATTAAAAAAATAAACAATATTATCCGTAAACTGTAGTTTTATTTCAATAGTCTGTATATGTTTTATATTGTTCTAACATGTTTTGTTTATAATCTCTGCATATATTCGCATTCAAATCCCAAACTTTACATCTATACTTTTGCGTAGTTACTTTTACCAATATTATAATGCAAAAACAACATCGTTTTGTTAAGAGTTTGATGAATTTGCACTTGGTAGTAACAAGTAGTAAAAATACCACACCCAACTTGTATTTTTATTTTTGTTTCTAACAGTACACCTTAACATCACGAAATAATAACAATTAATTTCGCAACAGTACCACAAAACAAATAAATAAAGAAGGCGGGTGAATATAACTCGGGAAACGTAAATGCCGAAATTTCGGGCCGATTGTTCGTGCTGAACGCATTCCCCTAATTTCGGTAAGTACATAGATGATGTATGAAGTGGACTGAATAATGGAGTTATGTTATGTTATGTTACATGGAAGATAGCAATTTAACCTATTCCCTGTCTTTCATAGCCCGATGAGAGAGAGAGATCAGTCGCAGGGCCCACAGCTGTGCGTGCTCTCCGAGGCATGGGCGTGAAACATCAGCACCTTGTTCACTCCAAACTGTTACTGAGAAGTTTTTGAAAGAAAAACTAATAACATTTGGTTAGCCCGAAAGGGCTTTAAACTACGTCGTAATCCGCAGCCGTATATAGTAGTCAAGAGACTAACAAATCAGATAAAATCAAATGCAACAATTAATATTGATACGAAAGATTTGATCCGAAATCCTTGAGCCTCGACGCTATGTTCAAAGCCTCTGTCTATAAAGCTAACACTCGCTATTAGAATTATACCTGTGTGGCGGGAGAGTTTACAAGCATTGGAACAACAGATACAAAAAATACGAAGACTCGATACAATTATTTGTGAATTACCTACACAATATTTTCCCCGTTTGGCGCTCGAATCCACAACATAGCGCACTGGTAATGGCGAAGCGAACACATAAAACACTGCACCGTCCATGCAATAAAAAAAACAAACAAGCCAAAACATATGTAAGTATATATGTATATATTATTAGCCCGGCAATCTGTAGCTACATAATTTGTGTCACATAAAACCATACGGTCAACTTTATAGGCTTCAATAATATACTAGCGCTAACATAAGCCACACATCTCATCTCGTAAAGCCTGATTACTAACGTAACTCATACCTACTTAAAACAGACTCTCTTATTATTTGTTCTAAAAATATATTTGAGTGTTAGGTTTGAAACACATTTTAGTGCAGCACTTAGCAGTTTACAAGTCGTGTAACGCGTTAGGCAGACTTATGCAGGCGGGTCGTAAAACTGTTACTAGTAGTTATGTCTATAACGTGTTATTTCGAACGCATATTTGTGTTCATACGATCCTTTTTTAAGTACCACCTTCGACTTAGTTTGCGTTTTAGATAGAAAAAATGTAAGTAAAGTAATTTATGTGGTCAAAAACAATATTAAAAGCGAAAATATTTTATGAAATAAATATTTCCTAACTCCCGTTTGTCAAATATTGATTTTAACTAGATCCCGTCAGTTCGGCATATGCCAGTCTAAGAAACCAAGGCGCGGGTTTTCAACTAGATTCATTTAGTGACTGCACGGATACTCTGGTAGGTACTTAATAACTAAAAAGTAACATCTTATTATATAACTTATAACACAGATATGCAATAAACAAAAAGAAATACACATATTCTTTTTGTAGCTACAAAGCTTTTTTTAGCAGCAGTAAACTGATACACAGTTTAGTAAAAAATATCTCAAGTGAGCATGAGTGAGCAGCCCACTTAAGACATTTTCTGTTTCGTGACTATAATAATATCTACCTATATATAAACTGCTGGGCACGGGCCTTTCCTAAGTGTGAGAAGGGTTAGGTCATAGTCCACCACGCTGGCTCAGTGCGAGCTGACAAACTATATTAGAGAACATTATGGAGAACTCTCAGACATGCTAGTTGCATCACGATGTTTTCCTTCACCGTTTAAGCGATCGATAATAATCAACGGGATTAAATATAAAAACCAATAATAATAATATAACCACGAAAAATAGTAATTGCGCAGAAAAATATGCTTTCTAAAATATATCATAACGAGCACCTATACGCCTCAAATCACTGCATTCCGTCTCGGAAGGGTTAGGTTATGTTAGGTTCCTTCTTAAACCCACCCAAAAATAGGAGGCCCGCTTCGCGGGGCTCCGTCGGCTCATTTTGATCTCTTTGAATATATTTTGCTGTGCAATTGGTGATCATTTACTATTTTTGACTGTTATATTTTACTATATCTGGTGATAAGTTAAACATAAGCCATAATCAACTAATGAATTCACACATAAATTTGAAAAGTCCGAGGTACGTGTCTTGGGATCGAATCTGAGACTCTCCTTGGCAGTGCAAAAGTCTCCCACTACGCATCGCAACTTTAAAAAAGATATAGTTTTACCTTAAATGCTTGTTTTCAAATTATTAGTAGGATATTTCAATGTCATTTGCTACATGGAAAACTGATTTTAACACGTATGTATTAGACTTGTTCAGCTAAATGAGGTTGGGAAACCATTTATGCCGTTGCCCCATAGGAATGGCTACTCGATGTGTGTAAGTTGTTATCTTAATGAATCTTTTAAACCTTAATTACTACAGTAAAAGAGACTCACGGTTTAATATGTTGCCAATACATTGTAGAATAGATCCAATATTAGATAGTAGATTGTGCCTTCAAAAAATAGATGGCTCTGCAAATAGGAAAACACGGTGTGTAGCTAGTTCGATCCCAGAAAAACTTTAATGATAAATCTGTTCTTGACTCTTTTTATTTGTAAAGCTCTTTTAAATAAATATTCTTGTTATAAATTAATTCGACTGCACGGATGGTATATTGGTTTAAGTGGCCGCCTCGTCACGCCGAGTGTTGTGGGTTCGAACCCCACACGGGCCAAAAAATTGTGTAGTCCACAAATAATTGTTCCGAGGTGTGGTGTTCTTTGTGTCCGTTGTTTGAATGTTTGTAAAGCCCCGCGATACATGAATTACTACTAGTGCGGGTGCTATTAAAGAAAAAGAAGATGCATACGTATGTAGTCTCACGTCTCTATCCCAGAAGTACAGGCAGTGGTGTATTTCAACCACATTTTGTGAATTACGGTTTTGTTCCTACTTAATTGGAACCGAATCTAATGGCGTACCGGAGACAGATCCTGACTCCGTGCTGCTACTGAGGATTAGAATACCTAAAAAATAATTTGTCTGACGAGCAAATCGAACCCGAGACGTCATGCACAGCAGTGTAACAAGAACAGTTGCAATACCGAATTCTAAACTTAGTGTTTTCATCTCTTTTAAGACAGTATTACAGACTCCATTTGATACGCATTAAAATTAGATTTCTGATATACATAATTATATTAACCAAATCCAATTAATATGATTATACACTCAAGAGCAAATAGCAATCGAAAGTAATCTTTTTGTGCAAACAGTATCAAATTCGGTTGCAAAATAAGGTACCTATTATAGTAATTAACATTAATAATAATAATATTCTATCACATACACACAACACCATCTAGCCCAAACTAAGCAGAGCTTGTACTATGGGTACTAGACAATGGATAAACATACATAAATATATACTTTTTTTGTAAATACATGCATATTATAGATAGAAACACCCAGACCAAGACAAACATCCATGTTCATGCACACAAATAATAATAATAATAATAATAATAATAATATTCTATCACATACACACAACACCATCTAGCCCAAACTAAGCAGAGCTTGTACGATGGGTACTAGACAATGGATAAACATACATATATACTTTTTTTTTTTTTGTAAATACATACATATTATACATAGAAACACCCAGACCAAGACAAACATCCATGTTCATGCACACAAATGTTTGACTTGTGCGGGAATCGAACCCGCGACCTCAGGCGTGGCAGTCGGTTACACTAGCCGCTACGCCATCGAGGCAGCCAACTATCAGATATTCAAATTAACATTTTAAATTGGGTTATAAGAAAAAGTGGGATCGTAGTGGGGATATCACGCGATCTTCCTCGCACAGAAGCGATTCAAAAGCGTTACGTTGCTGCTGGTATCGTGCATCCTTTTCTGTGATTTGTCAATTACTCTTACTACCAGATTTGAAAAGCTTGTATTTTTTTTGTTTATACAACTAAGGTGGCAAACAAGCATACGGCCCCACCTGATGGTAAGTGGTCACCGTAGCCTATGGACGCCTGCAACACCAGTGGCATTACTTGCGCGTTGCCTACCTTTTAGGAAAGGAAGTGGGAAGGAGAAGGAGCGGGAAGGGGGAAAGGAGTTGGTTAGGCCTTCGATACTCTCACTCACCGAACGAAACATAACAGTAGGAATCCTGCTATTTTACGTCGATATTCAGTGAGAGGGTAGTCCTTCCGCAGTTGAGCCGGCCCATTCATGCTGAAATCAGCGAGGCTCTACTACTCTAATACATTAATGAGTAGATTTAAAAATATTTGTACTTATTTAGTTTAGGCATTGTGTAACTTTTTAATTAAAATAATAAATATTTCAATCAAATATCCCATTAAGGCCAAGACGTTCATAGATCAAGTGAAAGAAAAGGTAAAAGTTACGTCGTATCAAGAAGTCAAAGCGCTGGCTGAAGATAGGACATTATGGAAGAGACACCACCGACAAGAGCTTGGCTCTTAAATTGAAGAGAAGAGATCCCATTGTGGGTTTCTGTGTCCTGCGGTTTAGCATACTGCATACAATATTAAGAATATTTGGACAATCAGAAAATAAAATGAAATCTTCATAGCTGGTACAAGTTATAAGCGAAAATAAAGCTTAAATTCGTAGTTTTGGGGTGGTCGATTGCAAATACCCCAAACATCTTAATTACTAGCAAATCTATAAATGTTTCCAAATCACAAAACATGCCGCACAAAATCCACTTATTTAATAAACCTAACTGCAAAGATACCTACTTAAGAGACTTTTAAGATCGTTTCCACTTTAGTAAACGCACGAGTAGTGCTTTCTATTTCATGCGATAGATTACTAATAGGGGACGCACGACCGAGTCTAAGTATCTGCACTTAGGATATGATCTTATTAAGCTAATAATTTGTGTTGAACTGTACAGATAATTTGCCGCAAATTATTAGTTTCAATAATAATTGTCACAACTGGTTACGGCATTAAAGTTGTACCTTCGTCAATACAATTCCACTCAATGCTGCTTGCCGGTATGAAGTTAATATGTTTACATCCATTCTATATAATATAGAATCAAAACAAGGCCCTTTATAGCTTAAGTAGTAAATTTTATACCGGTTTATTCTTAAAAAATGTGATTCATTATATTTATGTTGTCATATAGCGTATTTCCTTCCCCACGTTTTAATCTACCTCTGGACCAAATTTCATGCAAATCAGTAGAATGGTTTAGCCATTTAGAGGTTACAGACAGATTCTATACGACTACCATCTTATTCTCTCCGTGACCATAGCTGCTAAAAGCAACTGAAACGTGTCGGGTCGGCTTTCTAGTCTAACCGGATTTGACTGGATATCAGTTTTTACACGGAGCGACTGCCCTCTGATCTCCGCAACCCGAAGGCTAACGATATCCTAAGGCTAGATCAATGTCAAGATATAGGGCACTGACTTCCCAATAACGACTGCCATAGATGTTCATGGCAGCCGGGACCGACAGCTTAACGTGCTCTCCGAGGCACGGAGCAGGCGATAATTGTCAAATCTTCTCGTCGGAGTAATTGTTAATATAATATAATATTTAAATTGAAAACTGGTAGTTTAAAAAATACAGCATAATAGTTGAGTTTTCAATATAAACTGCGTAAAAATCCATGTAATGTAGTTTAATTTTAATACATAACATTAACATAAAAGTAACACAATATTATAATAATATAAGTAAGCAGTTTACGTTGGTTAGCACGCGACATTGAATCTGTGGAAATCACTTATGATCACTTAAAATTAGCCACTAACACTCAGCTGTTATTCGATCAACGGAGTGTCAGCAACAATCTATTTGCGCAACGGAAAAATAAACTAACATTCGGTACGAACGCTTAAAATAGCGATGGTTTAAGTAAATAAAAAAGGCACGAATCCAATCAAGTTAGTAAACAGTGCGGGGAGAATGGACATCTATATAAAATGTTACATTTGATAGAAATGTTAGATACAATAATAAAACTTATGTGATGTAGTGAGTACTTAATCATGTATGTATGTATAATAATAATAATATTTATTTTCTCACCACAATATCACAGCAATTACAATGACTAAAAAAATTACAACAATGGAATTTATACTGTGGGATACTGTTGCCTAAGCTAGGTATTTGGCCTGTATTTCAGGTCACCAGGCCTTCCCCTCTTCAAAACGTGCGTGCGTGCGTGCGTGCGTCTTTGCGTGCGTGCATGCGTGCGTGCGTGCGTTCGTACGAGCGTGCGTGCTTGTGAGTGTGTATGTGAGTTTGTGTGAGTGATGCTGTATGTGCGTGAGTGTTTATTAAATATTTTTTCTGACTCGCTATAATTCAACTGTTGGATATGTATGTGTGTAATGAATATCACATTCAACCTTTACTAAAACGTTTTTGTAAGTATTTTGTCTTGATGGCACAGCGATAGTAACCGCGATGACTGTGCCTAGAATCCCGGGGTACTGGACTTTTCTGTCATGAAATTAACAATACTAAGTCTGAGACGGTGCCCAGTGCAAAACAATAAGCCGCTGTTAAATAAATAGGACCTAAAAGTAAAATAACTTTTTAGCTTTTGCGTTGGATGATATATTATATATACATAACAGTAATGAGTAGATATTAGCGCGATATGAATATCGTTTACCTTTTGACGTTTTGACCAGGTTAATCCGGCCGCGGCCGTGGTCACAAGCCGGTGTAACCTGGTCGAAAAACATTAAAAGGCAAACATTATGCATGATCACCTAAAAGTTATATAGTTGGCGAATTGTGATATAATACAACTCTTCCCTTCTGAGATAAGATGTGAGATTATGTATGTATATTTTCTAGTTATTCGTGGCATATGATATACTCGGCGACAACCAACCATTCTACAGACAGCGCTAGAAAAGCCAAAGTCCATTGTAAAGTTTTGTTCAATTAGGTACCAACATTTTATAGATAGAGTTTATTTATAGAGTTTGTGTGTCCGTTGTTTGAAAACTGCATACTCTTAATAATAAACTAAATTTTCTTTAATTACAAAAATGTATGAAGTCCACTAATGTGCACTGGACCAAAGTAGTGGACCAGTTAATTGTTAAAAAAAGCGAGCGGTAATTAACTATTTAATACGCACATAACTTCGAAAAGTCAGAGATTCGCGCCTTGGGATCGAACCCGAGATCTCTGCGTGGCAGTCCAACCATCTCCCACTAGACTATCGGTGCGACCACATATTAATATATCTAATATATCTATATTAACATAAAAATATATAAATTGAATAAAGATTCTATCACCAATGAAACACAGCTTAGATATCTAACCCGTTCACAAGTCACAAGTAAAACAACAAAGTATTGTATTGTGAAATATCGGTCGGGATTTAACAACGAATTGCTGCAAACATAGCCAACCTAATACGATCGAGTTACGGAAACCGAAATCGACTTGGTTTAATGATTTCCATGCGAAATATGCTGTTCGCGTGGTACCTACATAATCCACAGAAGTTTCGACGTCTTATACCGCAACTCAATTTATTTTATGGCTATAGAAAATAATACACGTATATCATAGGTTTTGGGCTCCATTCCATAAGCCATACCAGAAAATTAGATTACTGTTATAAAACCTTATTGCATAGCACACGTCATGGCAATAAACTATTTTACGTTCTATGTTAGTTCGTATAATACGCCCAAAGGGTCTTGCCCACTGTCCACCAATGCCTGTTTTACTGCCAAGCCCTTTATAGCTATCAAATTTCTATAAACTCGTGGTGAAGTTATGTAAACATGGAAGTAATGAGTGGTCGCCGGCGAACCAACATGCTTTTACACTATATTGGATGTTATCCAAGGGACACAAAACAGTTATAGATAAGTATGCGGTTTTTGAAGTGATAAAACGGAAAATAAAATGAAACTAAAGACGCATTCACACTAGTACAATTTTAGTACGCACACACGCACACATAGATATTTTGTTGCTTCACTTTTGAGTTGAAATTAATAATTATACATGACGTTGTTCTAGGCAGTATTATTTTAAGAATATGAATAATAATATGAATGTCTTCATAGACTGTGGCGTAGTAAGATTATAGTTTATGAGTGGAAGATCTCGTTGTTGCCAATTATTTAGTGCGAATGAGTCGACACGCCTGTCCTAGACGAGCCGGCCCATTTATATCTCAACTTTTTAGAAGATATCGGCATAACAATATTAATACTTACTGCTCTTCACCCAGTGAACAGAGAAGAGAGGGCTTACGTACCAAGCTTTCTGTTTTAAACACCTTATTCAATAGTATTTACTGTCCTTTAGATTTGCATGAGCAGCAACAGAAAATCAAAATATATATCCCGTCGTTATAGCAATCTAAATTAGAATAATTGTATATCGCAGGTATATTATCAATATTTATTTATTTGAGGACCACCAGTGATTACACAACAATACTTTTATTACATACATGGTTTCGTGATCTTTGTTGGTTGTATAGTATTTTAAGGTAGCCACTACATGTAAAAATTGGGTAGCTTGTATTGTAATTAAATTAGATTTAAACATAATTTCGTAATTTAAAAGATGATGCATGCAATCCTAACTAATATTATAAAAGCGAAAATGAGTTTGTTTGTTTGTTTGTTACCTTTTCACGCCTAAACCACTGAACCGATCATCCTGAAATTTTGCATAAACGTTGTCAAGTGTACAGAAACGGACATAGGCTACCTTTCATCCCGAAAGAAATTACTATTCCCGAGGAAAACAACAAAAACGTTCTTATGATAATAGATGGCGCCACGTTTCTTTCGAATCATGATTGAACTATATTATTACAAGCAGAGTACAACCCGAATTGACTGTCAAATTCTAAATTAACGCGAGCGAAGCCGCGGGCAAAAGCTAGTATCTAATAACTACAAAACCATGATGTTAAAGGACACAAAAACAAGTTTAGTTCTATAGTTTTTAACATCGAAATCAAAAAGTAACAAACATAATATAATTATTATGTTTAAAAACTGTAGGATACACTTGTGATGGTAATAATGATTATTATCAAATATTTTAGGTATTCGGCATATAAATGCAGATGGAATATGCAATAAATCGCTAAAATATTAGTTATTTAATATTGATAATTAATTCACCATTCTTTCTTTCATATTCTTCTAAACCATGGAAAAACTTATTTATAAAATTTATATAATGGTATGGTATGGTATGCCCAGCAATGGGACAGTTTACAAACAAGACTAATATTATATGGTCTAGACCAAAGTCGTGGCCGTAAACTCTGCGATAAAACAAACTCACATTTCAAATGACCGTATCTTGTAGACTCACAAATGCTTTTGCTAATTATAACGATAAGCAACCGCTATAACTTATAGATAAAGTAAAGAGCTGTGTGTAGTTGGACAGTAAGAGTAGCTGACCATAAACAGATTATGTGGGCTAACGTTTATCACGTTCGACGAGCTCGGGCCGCGCGACCGCGGCCAGTAAGATAGTCCTACGGCTTATAATGTCGCCTTAAAATGCTATTAGTAGTTATAGTTTGTACCTATAAACTACACAGTCGTGTACTGTTGACGAGATTGTTTATATAGGTACACTAATGGCCTGCGCCCACAGGCGGACGGGACGGCAGAGGATTTTAAATTTATCAATTAAATTGAATAGTTATCCAATCGAAATAAGGTATATATTTGAATGCTCGGTGATCTCTGGAGCATCAAAGAGCACGCTGGAGGAAAACGCGGCGGGAGGCGGCAGTGTGCGCTGGATTCTGCCAAGCCGCGCGGCGAACGCGAGGGTAGCCCGGGAGGGCCGCTCGCCAACGACGACTCGCAGACGCTCGCGGTATCGCAGAGGATTTTACTTGACAGTGTGCGCTGGCGCATAGAGGAATCCTCCTTGATGCTCTCCCCCATCGCCCGCCTTGTATCCCAGCCATAACCGTTGCCTGCGGTTTCGCTCCTTTCATAATTTTTAAACTTTCGCGTTGCATGATGAATTTATTTATTTGTTACGCTTTCACGTTTTGACCGATGATTATAAGATGTCGTATACGTGTTGTCAAACAAACAAACAAACTCTTCAGCTTTATAATCTATACTAATATTATAAAGCTGAACAGTTTATTTGTTTGTTTGAACGTGCTAATCTCAGGAACTACAGGTTCCGATTGAAAAATTCTTTTAGTCTTCGATAGCCCATTTATTGAGGAAGGCTATATAACATCAGGCTACGACCAATAGGAGCGGAACAGCAATGAAAAATGTTGCAAAAACGGGGAAAATTCTCTTATATGAAGCAGACGAAGTTGCGCGGGTTAGCTGGTATTAGTATAGATGAGTCGCAGCGGCACATCGGTGGCTAGACACAATAGATTTTTTATTATGTCTTGTATTCTAAAAGACTTGACAGAATAGGCACAGGATTCTACGTTGCGGATAACTTAACACTGTGACAGTGGTGTGTGACGGTACATTGATAATTAGAAATGTGAATTATACAAATTATACAATAACTTTTTTTTTTTTTTCTCACACACAATTTTACTAAAACAAGACAATAGTAGGTAACTAGTTACATATTATTCATAATATAGTACAAATGAATAAAGCGAGGGTGGGTTTTAAATTCTAATTTCAAAACAATACTCAAGTCGAAAATAAAACCCGAACACCCCACGACAATCGTGCACTAAAAGATGTATGAATTAAAAATAATGAAAATAAACTGATGACTGCACAATTATTTTAAAAAGAAAACACCATTTAAAACTGTTTTTAATTACGCCTACAATAAATCTAAGGACTTCAGTAATACATATCTTAGTAAGGTATCTTTTATACAGTTTAATTACTTCTGTCATTTATTAAAAAAGTTTTCAATGATAATATTGTCATGATTTCTTATTTTTGTTAATAATTCTGTTTGGTAGTTTTTATTTACTCAACTGGCAACACAGCCAACCATTATTTTTAAATAGTGGCGTTATTGTGGAAGGGAGAAATAACTCATTCTCTCGGCGAAAGATCGCTCAGCAGTGAGAAACTAGCATTCAACTGAGTAAGACTTTCTCAATAGTCCGTGTAATTGCTGTGAATTTGGTAATATAGTCACATAATATTTTAGACGAGTGAGTTTCATTATAATATTATTAGACATTTCAATCATTAAGTATCTTTTTAACTTTATGTTAAATAAATATTCAATTACGACGGATAAGAAATAAATAAGGCATATTGAAGAACAAAGAGCCATTTGTTCAGCAATAAGATACTAGATACTCGTACCTATAACAAAGAAATCCTAAACGAAAAGTGAATCCACGGGCGGCGGTAGCCCAATGTATAACTTATTTTTATATTAGACTAGCTTTTGCCCGCGGCTTCGCTCGCGTTAATTTAGAACTTGACAATCAATTCTGGTTGTACTCTGCTTGTAATAATATAATTCAATCATGATTCGAAAGACACGTGGCGCCATCTATTATCATAGAACGTTATTATTGTTTTCCTCGGGAACAGTAATTTTTTTCGGGATGAAAGGTAGCCTATGTCAGTTTCTGTACACCTGTCAACGTATATGCAAAATTTCAGGATGATCGGTTCAGTGATTTAGGCGTGAAAAGATAACAAACAAACAAACTCATTTTCGCTTTTATAATATTAGTTAGGAGGTTAGGATTTGCGACCGGAGGTCATGGGTTCGAATCCCACCCGTTGACCGCCCTACTATCGACGTGAAGCCACCTTTCACAAGCATTTATGTATTACTTTAGCTGAAGAGGTTAAGAAAATATTAGTTATTTGCAACCCAATTCACTAGTGATCGCTATGAAAATTGAAAAAATGTCTGAGATTAATATTGCCGTATTTAAGCAAACTCAGCTTAATAAAATATTACTGCGTTTTTTCATTGAACCGTTTGATCTTTTTGTCCTTAGTATCTTACTAACGCTTAAAGAAAAATAAGACTAAAATCTAAACTCATTTGCGCTCTATGCAAACTAGGTTCTAAAACCTGATGATATTGATCAAATAGTCTTCAGACTTATCTGATTACAGATCTCGTGCCGATTACCAAAATCCTTTCTTCACATTACTCCGGAATGCAAATCAAATCACCCTAATTCTGTTCGTAACATATTCTCAAGGAATACCTTATCTCTAAATTAGTGACGGTGGGATTAAGAGACGGTAATACCAGGAGAGCAGTAATACTCGACGAGATTCCTCTTAATCCTTTCCGAGGGTGTGTGAAATATCGCTATGGTGTGCTGCAGCCATTATTTAGTAGCCGAAACTTTATTTATTGACCTGGAGGACATAAGCTAGCTGTCGTTAATGTGCATTATGTTGTGCTGGTTTAGATACGTAATATAGATAAGCTTGATTAAACGGGACTTGCTATATCGTTAGAAATTTGAGTTAAGCTTGCTGAATATATGTTTGGTATTGACCAAGGTTCAGATAACGGGCTAATTTAAATAATATAGTATTGGATTTTTATAAAAAGTAAATAAAGTTTTGTTTTTATGTTCGGTGGTTGACTTTTGGTAATATGCGTTTTGTTTTTAAATGATGAAGATCCTTAGTTTGTATACAGCCTGTCTGATGATAAGCAACTGACTGCACAGATGGCGTGGTGGTTTAAATGGTCGTCTCTCCATTGCCTGCACTATTGTATTAGGTTCGATCCTCACACGTGACAAAAAATTGTGTGATTCACAAAAAGTTGTTGCTAGTCTGGATGCTATTTCGGCCCGTTATTTGAAGAATGTTTGTTAAGATCGCCGCGATACAGGATTAAAATTAGGGCGGGAGGTGTCTTTAATAAAGAAACTGTCAGTGGATATGTACTACTATACATTAGCCAAGTTCGATGTAGACCAAATGTAAACAAACCTTATCATATGATTTCTAGGGTTTTCACCTTGGAATGTTTCACATTATACAAAACTTTTAAATTTTTTATCTATAAAAACGATTAATCAATCATAATAATATTTGTTAAGGTATTCTATTTGAAGATATCTTCAATGAATATTCCAAACCAAGTGTATATGTACTAAAACTGAAAAATTAAATTACGTGCGAAAGTTACTTTTGAAACTGCATCAACCTTACTGGTTTTTTGATAAAAAGGAAGAAATCGTCAAACTTTGGTTGCATTTATAACATGCCTCCAAATAAAGATCATTAGGTCCTCATAACATTCACATAAACAGGTGTATTTTATTTTGGTCGAATTATGAAGCTGACGCGGGACGTAAAATAAATATAAGTTATACTTATAATGGATATAAATTTTTGGACTTGTCTATTCTGCAATGACTTACAAATTATTAATTACGATGAGGGTACTGTATTCGGTATAACAAAATTGTAGGTTTCATGAACATATACTCATCAAAACTTACATTACTCTCAAGTTCTAAATAATATTATGATATGCAGTATTTTAAATTATTTTAAAGCATTTTTATCTATCATCACATAATTTTTCACTCACAACTCTAAAAATTAAATTATGTCAAAGAAAGTCGCAATTTGAGGATAACATAGATATCGAACATTATCAAAAATGTTCTTCATACCTGCTGTCAGTGGTTGCCTAGCAACAGTTTGTTATTAAACACTACATCGAGTTTGGCTGTAGTATATTATCACGCACACTTTGCCTGAAACTGCAACAAACAGTTGACACCGCAAGGGATAACTGTTTTCTGTTCCCCTGTTTAAAGAACAGCGTCTTGTCAATACTCTGAGAATATCTAGCTAAGTATTTGTTGATTGCTTGTCGATCCAGAAAATCTTAAGTAATAGGTAATTGGTAAGTAATAAAACTGAATAATAAAGATACGACAATTCTTCGATACGACAACTTACTTACGTAGATTCGAAAGCACCTCAGATAACGGTATTAGAGCTAATTAGGTTACTGAGGTCAAACAACAGTCGCATCAGTTTATACTGGCGGGCAGCTGACCTTGCTCCGTTAAAGGCAAAGAACTGACCTTAAACTACATATGTTAAAGGCCGGCAACGCACTTGTAACTCCTCTGGTGTTGCAGGTGTCCATGGGTGGCGGTGATCGCTTACCATCAGGCGATCCGTCTGCTCGTTTGCCCCCTAATCCATAAAAAACAAAAAAAAAAAAAAACTATGTACACCGGATTGTTGATTCATTCGAAACATTGGGAACGTAGTTATGTAAAATTATAATGGTATGTTATAATTATGGGAAATGTTGTATGTTATAATTTTCTGCTAGTAGAAACTTGTGCAAGCAAAGATTTCTTATAACGACAGCGCGCAGCGTACGTAACCCCACAGCCATATCCTCGAAGAGATACTATACACACATTTCAGTAGCTATATTTTAATGGGTGTTATTTAAATGGTTAGCATAGTATTGGTATTTTTGTGAGCAGAAAAATATAATCTGTGAGCAGAAAAATATAATCTGTGAGCAGAAATAGCTATTTGATCAGCACCTCATGGCCAGCAAACTTTAAAGAGATCAAACTAAGTCGACGGAGTCCCGCTTCCCGGGGCTCCTATTTTTGGGTGGGTTTAAAAAAAGGAACCCAACAAAACCTAACACTTCCGAGACGGAATGCAGTTATTTGAGGCGTATAGATGCTCGTTATGCTGTGCAATATTTGCTGACCAATTAGTATTTTTGATGATCATTATATATAATCCCTATTTTTATGTTCCATGTAATATGGGACTCATCCCAAACGGTAATGAGATATTGCCGTTTATGGGGCATATTTTCAGACTACATTCTGCTACTAAAAATTTCTTGTCAGAAAAACCGATCTGGGAATTGGTCATGGAGGCTCATTTCAATATATAACATTGGCTTATACCCAATTCCTGAAATACTTACCAACGACGTGTGAAAATCAAACTCATTTCAAGTGATTTGATTGGCTATTGCCAATTCAGTCAGCCAATCTCAGCATTCACAGCAGTTGACATGCGTCTAACCGTCTGTTAAAAATATTTTGTGCTGATCTGCCATTCAGAGACTGGGAGATGTGTCTACAATGACATTCAATAAATATAAATATGTCTTATATCTAAGACAAATATTAAACATAACTAAAATGGTTTATAATACTACTAAGTTGTAAACCAACTTGCTTTTAAAAATCTTTAAATAAATTGTAATGTACTATAATACGATGGATGAACTAGAATGTCTACATCACAGATTGTAAAGTTATTGAAAGAACATAATCGCTCGTTCAGAGTGTAGCTATCACACTGTACCAGAGTATATTGTATCAGAAAAATATGTTCTCAGGTAGCGAACTCGAAGCCGACATGTCCAATCCATTGGACGCTAGAAACAATGTAATACTATGAAGTAGGTACCCAGCGAAGCTTTGAAGTAAAAGATTGCGCAGTTTTCTACAGACTGTCGAGTACATATCGCTTTATGTTATGCTAAACTTAATTTACATACTAACATATTCTTTCTCTATTTTTATTTATTATTTAAAAGGCACAACTACAGATAACAAATTGCAAATACGAATAATAATAGTGATACAGATAAAATTTACCAACATGTTATTTTGGAATCCGTTTATGGTTGAGCACAGCATTTGAAGTGTGTATATGTGAGTTCTTTTTTGCCTTTTTTGAGATCGTAAAAGAGTAACAATATAAAAGAAGCCTGTTGCTTCCGTGATGTAGCGGTAGTGAATACGACTGCTCTGCATGAGGTCTCTGGTTCATTTCCAAGATTAATTCTTCTGTCAAGAAATTTTCAATAACAGCATAGACTCTAAGGCTCAGTTTCTATATAAAAAACAAGTCGTTTTAGCTACGGACAGACCATTTCCTCTACGACTACTCAAGTTTATGATATAGCTCACTCACCAACCTTTCGGTATATAGTGAGAGCCGCTGTACCTTCCAGTGCCCAAAAGTACCTTCAATACTATCTCTGGATTTGGGGACAAGACCTGTCTATAACTGTATAGACAGGTCTTGTCCCCAAATCCAGAGATCCGGTTCTCGTTATAGCGAGCTACCTCGTGCCCAAGTGGCACTACTTATTGTCCAGATAGGTGCCAGAGCAATAAAGCCGCTTACCACTCGCAACTCTGAAACTTGGTAACGATAACCTCGCTGAAGCCGACGGAAAAGCCATCTCCCATATCTCCGGTATGGTGCCGGCGCTGTATAAGGCACACTCATTTCCCGACGTACATCCATACGCCTACAAGCCGGGTATGGCGCGAGTCACTCCAGCTATGTATAACTCTTACTAGCTGAGCAGGCAAGGGCCCGAGATGCGTTGTGGCCGGCAACTCCGTGCCTCGCGCAATCCGACTGGTACACACTAGCCGTGCATGAGTCCAACGCTGAAACTACTTAGCTACGGACAGTTACATTTTGACATATTGAAATTAAACTACTATATACGGATTTTATCGCGTTGTTTATTTGACACTTTATTAAAAAAAATTATTGTTACACTACTATTACTATTAAACTTTACTAATTTTTAAGGTAATTAAATTATCGAAACTATTTATACTATTACTATACTATTATACTATTTATATTTATGTTTACACTTTCCCCGACGTTTCGTTTGCTTTTCAGCAGCCATGGTCACGGGGAGACTAAGATTACCATCATCTACCATTGTCTCAATGTTCCAGTGTAGTTATTTCAAAGTACCTGAACATAATTTAATCATGGGTGTTTCTGTTTACGCAGAAAGAGCTCAAAGTATCATGAAGTCTAGCTGTGGTTTGCTTCTTCTAGGGTTTGACTATTTGAATTACTGGATCCCAAGTTGGTGGTATATTCCAACCATCTTCTCTATTGAAATTAGGATGTTTTTTTATTTCAATAGCCTCGCGAAAAGAGAGTCAAGATGGCGGGTGTACCTTAATGAATCGAGTAATAACATTTACCAAAAAAATGTACCTAAATTGTACTATTTAGTACCTCGGTTAAAAAAAATTGTACCTCCTTTAGAAGGAAACCACAGCTAAATTAAGATACACCCGCCATATTGACGTCAATATGGCGGGTGTTCTATAACATTTTATTATTTTATTAGTAATGGTTACATTACTAATGAAACATAATGACACCAAAAAAATTTACCTAATTTGTACTATTTAGGACCTCGGTTAAAAAAACTGTACCTCCTTTAGAAGGAAACCATAGCTAAATTTAGGTACAGAAGACGTACTGAAGTCAATATGGCGGGTGTTCTATAGTATTTTATTATTTTATTAGTAATCGTTACATTACTAATAAAATATAATGACACCAAAAAAATGTACCTAAATTATTATTGTACTATTTAGTACCTCGGTAAAAAAAAACTGTACCTCCTTTAGAAGGAAACCACAGCTAAATTTAGGTACAGAAGCCGTACTGAAGTCAATATGGCGGTGTTCTATAGTATTTTATTATTTTATTAGTAATCGTTACATTACTAATAAAATATAATGACACCAAAAAAATGTACATAAATTATTATTATTGTACTATTTAGTACCTCGGTAAAAAAAAACTGTACCTCCTTTAGAAGGAAACCACAGCTAAATTTAGGTACACCAGCCGTATTGACATCAATATAGCGGGTGTTCTATAATATTTTATTATTTATCCATTTCTAATAAAATATACCTAATGACACCCAAAAAATGTACCTAAAAAGTACCTCAAGTACAAAAAAATACACACTTGATCAGTTCGTACTGAGAAATAAAACAACCGTGTCCCGTTGGTCCCGGCTGTCATGAACATCTTTGACAGGCTTTACGGAGAAGTCAGTACCCTCAAATATCCTGACATTAGTCTAATCAACCGGATGACGTTTCACCTTCTGGCCAGTAGCGATAGCCTAGTCGGGAGACCGATAAACTACCACGCAATAGGTCTCGGGTTCGAACTCACGGCACGCACCTATGACTTTTCGAAGTTATGTGCGTACCTATTAAATTGTTAATTATCGCTTGCTTTAAACGATGAAGGAAAACATCGTAAGGAAACCTGCATAGAGTTCTGCATTGCAGTCTGTTGGTCTCGCCTCGGGGCTTCTATTCGTGTTCATATAATTCGTAATTAAAAATATCCGTAAAATATAGATGTATATGTAACTGTATCAATATTTCATGATAATTATCGTGTTTGCTTAGACACAAGACACGGTTGTTTTATTTCTCAGTACAAACTGATCAAGTGTGTATTTTTTTTTACTTGGGTTACTTTTTAGGTACATTTTTTGGGTGTTATTAGGTATATTTTATTAGAAATGGTTAAATAATAAAACATTATAGAACACCCGCTACATTGACGTCAATACGGCTGGTGTACCTAAATTTGGCTGTGGTTTCCTTTTAAAGGAGGTACAGTTTTTTTTAACCGCGGTACTAAATAGTACAATTTAGGTAAATTTTTTTGGTGTCATTATATTTTATTAGTAATGTAACGATTACTAATAAAATAATAAAATACTATAGAACACCCGCCATATTAACTTCAGCACGGCTTCTGTATCTAAATTTAGCTGTGGTTTCCTTCTAAAGGAGGTACAATTTTTTTTAACCGAGGTACTAAATAGTACAATTTAGGTACATTTTTTTGGTAAATGTTATTACTCGATTCATTAAGGTACACCCGCCATCTTGACTCTCATCTCGCGAAACATCCTTGGTATGAATCGGTGTTCGTAAAAATCCGTAGGTATATAGTAGTTTAATTTCAATGAATAACATTCGCGTAAACAGAAGACAATATTATTTTGACATATTTTTCATAGAATATGTGTAAAAATTAACTGTCCGTAAGTAAAACAACTCGTTTCTGGAATATAGGAAGCGGGCCTGAAACTGTGCCTGTTAATAGCAAAACCTCTATTATTGGGCACCTAAAACCACAGAGCCTCGCTGATTTCAGCATAAATGGGCCGGCTCGACCGGGGAGGGACTACACTCTCACAGATTATCGACGTGAAATAGCAGTATTTTTACTGTTGTGTTTCGTTCGGTGAGTGAGAGTGCCGGCGGCCCAATCACCCTCTTTCCCCTTTGCCGCTCCTTCTCCTTCCCACTTTCTTTTCCTGAGGGGTCGGCAACGCGCAAGTGATGTCTCTGCTGTTGCAAGCGTCACCACTTACCATCAGGTGGGCTATGCTTGTTTGCCACCTTAGTTATATACAATATAACTTTGTATGTAGAAGCCTTTGTTTAACTACCTTCGTACTAAACCAGCATGGGAATCGAATCACATAAAGTTAGGACACATACAACGGACGATATTTTGAACGGATGTTATGTACATTAACTTTGTCATACAAAATCAGAGCGACTGTTTTTTTTTAAGATTAGTTTATAACTCAAGTTATACCTAAGTAGAAAAGTTGAGACAAAGTTTTACGGTTTCAACACCTACACCTTGGCGAAGTTTGCTTATAAACTTGTGTGATCAGTTGATCACAGACAATTTGTTTCTGTAGTTCTACACACAGTGTGAACTGCCAGGTACAGTGAATGGCAGAAGTAGTTAAACATTAAATAAATGTGTAACATTATTAATGTCTAATTATTAGATCGCCGCCATGTTGCCGCACCGAATAGTATAATTTCGCAACCACTTTCCGCATGTCAAAGGCTTTATCTCCATTAGAGAACTGCGTGGCCGCGCGGTTCTCCACGTTTCAACCGCACAGCCATGGTTAAACCTTTACAACTTTCTGGATCTACGAATTTGCGACTTTGATTGTTAGTATTTTACAACCTTCGTGTAATGTTGATGTAGTCGTTTTTCTTCTACGACACTGGCCGAGCAGTCGAACGGACACCTAGGCGTTTACTGGCGGTCATTCAATAATTTCGAAGTCATCCCGTTTCCTATTGTTTTTAAGAAACAACTTCTGCACTAGGAATATTGCCAGTGTCGCAGTAATCCAGATTCTGCATAACTTTAATAACTCAGTTTTTGTCCCGTGTGGGACTCGAACCCACAACACTCGCAGTGCTGTAGCGAGGTGACCACGTGAACGACTACGCTATCCGTGTGGTTAATATAAAATAATAAAAACACTATAAAATCGTTTAAGTTCAATCATTTGATTAAAAAATAAATGGGATAATTTAAATAAAACACTAAATATTTTTTATAGATTTTATTTTTATAAAGGTTTCATTGTATTTATCGTAGGTATAGTGTCATTTGAAATATATTTCATAGCTAAATTAGCTTTCCGATTGAATAATGTGTAGTAGGCGATTACGTATAACTAAAAACAATAGTAAGTTAATAAAAAAAAATATATGCTGACAATTGAACATGAGCTTTTACATGACTTACAATTTAGTGAAAAATGTTTACAGTAAAAATTAGTAAAAGAAAATGAAGTAACTTATTGGGTTATTAATAATTGTGCATTAACTAAATAGGTAAATTATTAAAAATTAATCTAACTTAAGTTAAAAGCTGCTAAACATAAATTGTAGATAATAGTGTACCCGAGACACGGTAAATAAACTTGACGATTTATTTCAACTAGGTTGTTTATTAACTACAGCATGCACGTCCTTCGCCACAATATATCTGACGCATGTTGCCAACATTACGTAGGTATGTATAGCTAAGACGCAGGTAGGATCTTTAGACGAGAGAATGAGACGCCGCCGGCGCCTGCGCAACGCGCCAAAATTAGGCTCGCTAAAATAATTTCCATTCAATAACAGTCAAACAAAATTGGACTAAACAACAAGGAATTTGTACTTTGGGAGATGTGATATATAGAGAATCGACTAGGTCCTCATCAAAATGAATATTAAATACTTAATAAACATTGTATCCATAATATATAATATAAGCAATATAAAACGTAACATAATCGGAAATACTAGACAATAATATAATTCTGCTAAATAACTGAAATAATTCAGGTAGATTGACAAGGTCGCAGTGGAAGCTACGCGAGAGGGCCGGCCGGCGCGCGGCGGCACGACTAGACTCGGCTGCGACTGGACTACCCTCCACCGCGACTCTGACAACACAGAATTCTCTAACAATATATCATAAATCGAATAGAATTAAAAACTTCGCTAAGATTTTGTACCGAAAAATGTATCTAGCTTCGTATTAAAATGATATGCCTGCGAACAGCAACACTTTGGTTATGATCACAAGTGCAGGAATGCTGCCCGCTTGTCGTCCGAAAGGAAAACATAATGCACTCCACACCTAGTACCCACTACACATTCTATTGATCAGTGTTGGCCGCTTGTTCGGTAGTACTGCGTTATCAATATCATATTAATAATAAATGTCACAACATCAAGCCGGTATAAAAAACACTAAGCCTACTAAAACTACTACCTGCGAAAACTCTTTTAAAGAGTAAACTTACAAACTAGATTCGTAAAGTAACACGAAGTGCGGCGGTCGGGATACGCGGGAGCGCGGCCCCTCCCTCCGCACTATACCAGGATTCATATAAAATATAACATGTTTTTTTTTTTCGCCTCTCCGTTTTATTACAATTTTCTGAAACAACCTTACACCTAATCTCGCTCGACCAACGTTACAATATAGACAATACAACGCTCACTATCAATACAAAATTAATATTTTCAATATTTAAACCGTTACAAAATGGAACTTTTCATCTTAATCGTAATCATAATAATCTTATGTACTCTATACTTTTATTTGTGCCAATTCCTTACGCATCGACCTCGAATATACAAAAATACACGTTGAGACGTATCAAAGATTTAAATAATATCAATTTTCAATGGTATAGAAGTATTTCATAGCATATTTTAAAACGATCCTTACAATAATTCAAGCACTTATCTCTTACTTAAAATTAATCAATTGGCGTTTTCCATCTGAGCATCTCAGCATCGTTCCACGTTACTGCTACTTCAAACCTTATTTCAGTTAAATTGTAAGTAAACAAGAGATCACTATAGAAAAGAACACTTACATAACACATGACCACACTCAATATTAGTAAATATTACGCATAGATATCATTGTACCTACATAGTACATAGGAGACAACGGAAATTTATAAAATATATCAAGTTATTCATCCATTCAAACATACATTACCGATACACATAATTATAGAAAAATGCTTTTAATCTTGAGATGCTTTCTAAAGGAAAATATTTTTAATTTTCATTATCATTGAATCTGTGCCGCGTACGGCTTGCAAAATTTTTTGTGTTTCAAACAAGCGATCGATCGGTCCGCTTCGGTAAATACCTTGATACAGGCTCTACGACTCGCGCTTCTTCATAGCAACTAGCTAGAATCAACGGACCGAATAAATGCGGTTTTATAATGAGTTGCTTTCATATTGTCTTTTAGATTTAGACGAACGAAATGTTTACACCAATTAGAGAAACTTTTACAAAGCATCTGATCAAATAGAAAATGCACAGCTAGTTAAAGACTTACTACCCTAGTTATACAAAGACCTTAGCGTTGTGCGTCTAATGTCAAGAAGGAATCTTATCCGTTGTGTTTATTCGTAAGATTCGTAGAATTGCATGTGGGTGTTGCGTCAAGATTGCTCCTTAAAATTGGACACACAAGTGGTCGTTACACAATATCTATTTATCGCTGCGATACACGTACAACGAGCGCGAGGCTCGCCTCTCTTACAAAAATACTACATCTACATTTCCAGTAAAAAAACGTATATTACTTGATGTTTAATTTATGCATAACATATTAATAGAAAAACGTTATTACTATATTAATCGTTATCTTTACGAAAGTACAAAAGTTTTAAGTTATTACAAATTATGACACTCATACCCTGATGCACCCCGCGCATTACGTAGTAAAAATCGTTAAGTCTAATTGCTACGCAATAACTTAATTATTATCATTAACCAATTCGTAAGTATATCACCAATTTTATAAATGTGCTTACAAAAATTTACGGGCTTTTACTTGGGAGTCGGAGCGCGGCACTTGCGTGCCTTTACTCGGGACTCGTAACTTGTATCGAGTTTACACCGCGCTAGTCGGTTGCAGCGTGCACGACGCCCTCTGCAGCTAATGACAGTAATGTAATATCACCATTAACCGCATTTGATAGTTTGAGAGCTATTAATGTATTGATCTGTATCTACGATTCAGTCTAAAAATAAACCGAACGTTGCGCTGTAGGTAATTCATTACGTTCGTCGTCCGCGAAAATACAAAATGCGATCGAGCGCGATTAACCCTACCTATACAAGTTAATACAAAAGATTAATACGAACTTACTACATTAGTGTAGAAAACATCGAGTATCAAAATATAATTAACATGTTTTGATTTGCATCTTTTCACTAACCAATAACAGCCGTATACTATAATCAGCCAATGCGTTTGGAGAATTTTGAGCGTGTGGATGCCGGGTATCAATGGATGCTGAATGTCACGTCGAGAGCCTGCCATGGACCGTTCGGTCCAGCCCTGGCTTCCTCACGTAGTCGAGCTACGGCACAAGCGACAGTAACTAATATCAGTGTGATGCAACACGAGACCACTCGTAAAGTTCTGTTCAACATTACTGCAATAAACATCAATCTGAAATTCAAATCGCAACCGATGTCTCTCTTGTTTTATTGTGATGGTACAAGTGCTTTCTAACGGCACTAGGTATATCTGCAGTATATATACGTAGACATGACAATGTATTAAATGTAACATTGTGATTGTATTAGGCGCACAGAACGTTAGTCCGAGCTCGCGGCTGAGTCTACTGTTAAACATTAAATGTCTGAAGCCGGCAGCGACGATGGCAGGCATTACACTGAGTGATAATCTACGATACAAGTCGCAAGAAGATACAATTTTCACATACTTAGGCATGGTGCGAGCACGCACCGCTATGACCAGAATGTACACGATTCATAACAATACTCGCTTGGCACGAGATTATCATTACCAATATGAATAAAGAACGCGACGATATGACTAAACTTAATGTTAAGTGTGACCACATACATACATCATCATTCACACAGTTTATTATTAAAGAAAACCCTACGACCCTAAATAAGAACTACAGTGGAAATAAGATTTGATTAACCTATACTCAAAGCGAGACATGATACCTACAGATCAACGAATATTATGCCGATGATGTTCTACTTACAGAGTGCTAGAGGTACGAATTCTAATAGCATTCGATAAAATACAAGTCATAAAGGAATCAATCAAATCAATATAAGATAATATATAGCTTTTATAATAAGTAACAATTTTCGCTCGTAAATTTCAAACAACGCAAAGCAGAACGTTTACAGAACCAATAAGGGTTAATTCTGTGAAACATAAACGATAGCGGTTATATTAGGATTTACAGCAACTATTTTGTAAAGATTATCTAGTTGTAGTGTTACTTTTAATATGTATTTGATTTACTTTATAAAATTTGCAAAAGTAACAAATCGTTTCTTTGTACTTTTAAGCAATTCACTAAATTACACCACATTAAAATTCAACATGAAGAAATTTGAATGTCGGTGTCTAAATAAATTGTCATTAATTACAAAATTTAACAAATATGTGCAAATAAACTAAGAAAGTTGGCAACGTTTGTGTTAATTACATTTATTATTAAAACTGAACAAGTAACTAAGTGTCTAAAATATGAATAATCAAACACATATCAGATAATGTAATATTTGTGTAAGTTGGGAAGAACCGAACTATTGTTCACTATTAAAATTACCTATACAACCTTTGAAGTGTTTATATAATCTTTAAAATAAGAAACATACTTTAAAACAGCTCGATTTGTAGGGGAGCTTTTAAATGATAATATTATTTAAATAAAATGTGACAAATACTGTAAAATGTCCGAGCACGGCCTGTGTATCGGGTCGGTATCGGGTCGGTATCGCGTCGGTATCGCGTCGGTATCGCGTCGGTACCGGGCCCGAGTGCGCTACACATACACTTTCTCTGAATTGTATAGTCGCGCGAGCCGAGAGCACACAACTTTGTCACCGTGCATTGCTCTCCGCTCAGCTTTACTGTAAATATTCTCTTAAAACAATTCAATTATGGAGCCGTGTCTGTTTCATTATAATTTACTATTTTTTTTCTTTTGTATCTAAAGAGGTAATATTTGTCGAAGATCAATATTGAAATATCTATAAAATATGAAACAAACAGCCTTATTGTTGAATCGGAGGACTTTGATATAAACGTCTAAATGGATTTAGATTCAAAATAGCGTTTGAAAATACTATGTTTTTGTACCGGAAAGAGGGGGAGTCAACGACGTTGATACATTTGATGAGTCATCGTAAACATGTTCTATGATTAATACACCTACATAGATGGCTCTGTATTTGACTATTAAACAATATGACTTTATAATTTGTGTCGTTTCACTAGGCGCCACGGCCCGAGCACACTTCACTTATCTCATTTGTACATGGCCACCATCAGATGATCTGGTTCATTTTAATATTTTTCTAAATATACCAACAACAGCTCGTCTTACTTTTTTTTCAAATATTTTATTGGATACATACATTTAGATAAATGTATATTTAAACTTTTAAATATAATTCTATATTCGAACGAGCAAACTTCGATAAAATTAAAATTGAATAACATATGAAGTGTGTTCGCTCCGGGGCGGGTCCGCTTTAAAATAATTAGGGATCTTTGATATTGTGAAATTATGTACTATCGATTACGGCTAAACTAGAAATATGCAATAATATCTCATTAAATACTTTTTCGATAAGCATCTGCGTGTAGTAGATAAACGGCATATATACAATATTACGCCATGCTATGATTAAGGTATTGTTTCAGATATATTTTTCAATCTTAGAGTTAATTTTAAGCAGAGGATACTAATTTAAAAATATTTTAAGAGGTATTACAAGCACACAAGGCGACTGGCAACTATGATCCGCGGGATGTGCGCAGGCGACGCACAATAACAACATCGTTAAATATTTTATGAAAGCTGAAATTACCTTTGGCTTTATTATTTAGCGTCTTGTAATTACGTGTATTCCAATATTTAATTTCAGGGTTTAAAGCTGCCAAAATTGTCTTCGATCATTATCCTAAAGGTTTATTATCTCTGACGTAATATTTCCTTCAGCAATTTATTTATAATCTGAGATTATTCTTTAAAGCTTTTTATAATTGAGTGCTGTCGGAGTTTGAGCATTTATGTGCTTGAAGCTTCCAATATAAATATTTAAGCCAATGATTGTGGTGTCCCGTCACTATGGTGCTATATCTAAGGACATAGAGCCAGTTCACCGTCCACTCAAACCGTGCCATGATGACGATGACGTAATGAGGTGCAGTGATGCGGATGATGGCGTGATGATGCGTGATATCCTACAACTACGCAACAGATTACTACGTCGTAGTCAGTCCAAAATAAGAACGAACGACCATCTATCATATCGATATCGATAAACTAAAATCACATGTAACATCACTGATTTGGTACTAGAGTTGTAGTTTTATCGATATGAGAGGTGGCTTATCGATTAGATTAGTAAAATGTAAATGGCAGTATCGATTTAAGAAGAATGCAAAAATTTTGTATCTATAAAAAGTGTCAAGTCTTCATTAGAATTATTGCCTAATACTCAGCGGTTGTCCGCGGCTATATCACGATTTTAGCTTCTCTGTTACCTACTCGCCCAGCTATCCGCACCACTTTTAGTTGTTATTTTCATTAATCGCTAAACACGCACTATCACTAAGAATTATCACTTGAAATCACTTCTCGAGTTATAAGTATCAAATGTATAAAAACCTTACCTAAAACGTTAACGTTAAACAATTAATGAGTAAATGTGCACATCACTTATATACGCTTAGTAAATGTCGAAGCGCTATTCACTTACAAATAAATAGACATTCATGATAATAAGAAAAAACCCCTTAATCTAAACTATTCAGATAGCCAAACATATAATTATTCGATAATAACAAAAAAATCTTTCTTTTTTATAAATTAGAAACTGCCCTCTCAATGATTACCGGCTCTCATTTAATAAATTTTAGATTTCAAAGGTGCATATGTAACCCTTGTTTTAACTGATATGGCACTATTCCAAAACGTTATATTTGATTTCTTCATAATTTCCCATATAGTCCGTTAATCACTGAGATTTATAAATAATATATAGAAACATAAGTAAAACAACAATTCGACATTAATAATCTACAATAAATGTAATAGATATAGACATGCTAATCATATTATTGGTGACACAGCAATTACTTACACTTAAAACCCCTACCGTTATTATTGTTTAAATTAGGTATGTATGTAAAAATATAGTAAGTAAATGAAACTGATATTAAGACCTAACATGGCATCTTTAGTAGACGTATATTTCCCTTACACTATTAAAGTGCCATTTGGTGGGAGGAAATAAAAGTTTACAATAAACCTAGGAAAATATTGTATAACACTTAAGTTAGGTTTAAAATTTTGCTAAAATAAAACATAACTAATAAACTAAATTGAACTAAACAACACGCCACTCGAACCTCCTCAGAGGGTCATCAGTATCACTGAAATCGAAGGTAATCAATAATTTAAAACTCATGATTTTATTCTACAAGGAAAAACATTCCCAATTTGAGATTGATCCGAAAACAAAAAATGCAATTTCTGGCATCTTACTACATCGCTAATTATTATTTTCGATATAAATCAACTTCTAATCAACAAAGTGCAGAATAAAATTAAAATAAAATCAATAGTACGATCTAAACTGACACATAAAATTATTTTCAATAATACCAACTTAATTTAACAGAAATTATTTCTATCGTCACTCGGACACTTAGAAGTTCAAGAAAACAACATCGCAACACACAAAAGTTCAATAGACGCCGCGTCGTGTACACAGAGCTCGAGACCAGGCGCGCCTAGGCGATCTGGTTCAAGTAGTCGATGAAGTCGTTGGAGAACAGCTGCAGGGGCTCGGCGGCCGGCGGGCGCCGCGGTGCGCCGCAGCCGCCCAGCGCCGGCCGCTCCGCCGGCTTGGGCCGCAGCGTGGCCAGGTAGCGATCCGCCAGCGACTCGCCTAGGCTCATGGCCAGCGTCTCGGGGCTCAGACCTAGGAGCGACAGCGACTCGGTGATACTCGCGAGCGCGGGAGTGAGGAACTTGTTCGCGGGCTCCTCCGCGACGGTCGGGGTTTCGGGGGCTCGGGAGGCCATGCTCGTGTTAACGACGGGTCTGAGTGCGGGGGGAGAGGCGCGACGCGGGGGTGACGGCGCCAGGCCCCACGGTTCGGAAGCAGGGGGGGTGCCGGGAGAGGTTCCCGGCACCGCCGACTGTTATGGCCACTGCTGGAAGAGCGGGAAGGCCCGTTTGGTGAAGCAGTAGGTGAGCGGCTTGACGAAGTGTGTGTCGCCGACGCGGCAGTGCGGGCACGTCAGCGGGTGCGAGTAGTCCGAGTAGTTCAGTCGCTGCTGCGGATGCAGAAGCGGCTTGTAGCAGTTGTTGCACTGGACAATACAAAACACCAGGTTAAAACCACGCTCAAACCTTTCATAAGCGTTACTATCTGTATAATTGTATAAAGAAAAATATCTAAAAACGACAAATTATTAACAAAATGTTTTATATATTCCATTAAAATAGAATGTATAAATGTCACTTGATCGTTATATAACATAATCAACATCAACTTTAATTATTAAAATACTAAACTTGCATCTAGTTCAGTCTGCACATAAATTTAAATTCAGAATTAGTAGATAATATACAGGATGTCTGGTAATTAATGGATAACCTTGAAATGTCTTATAGTAAAACTGATGGCCGTTCAGACAAAATTATGAAAAAAAATCTATCCTGACTACTACCCGAGATATGATTTTTTTAATTACCATATTTAACTTTCTTATACACTACGACTATAAATTAATGAATTCCATCGGTTTTTTGTTGTTTTATTATAAAACACTAATTATGCTAATCGATAGACACTCAAAAGTATGACTAGCTTTTGCACTTTTTAAATAAGTATATTTTTTCTCATTTTTTTTTCCTGAACGGGCCATCAGTTGTACTATAAGACATTTTAAGGTTATCCATTAATTACTGGACGCGCTGTATATGCTAAATAAATTTGTACATATTGAATTTAAAAGGGTACCAACCTTCAGTCGTTCAGGACAACACGGGGTGGCCATGAAGATGTCGTAAGAGTACATGGTCCCGAGCACTAGTGACGAGCCGTCCCACTTCTGTCCGCAGAAGCGACATCGGATGGTGCGTTCTGGGTCGCAACGCTCTAAGCACCCCATGCACACACACGTTAGGTACTGCGTACGGCCTTCCACTTTCACCTGTACAAAGTATATAAACCATTATGTTTTGTTAATAACTAACCAGTGTTACAAGTTTCCGTTAGGACATACACGATTGCAGTATGGATTCTGGAATCGTGCTTGGTTATAAATGCGGATGGGCTTCGGGAACATTTGTATTACTAAACGACAAATCCCGCATAGGCATTAATCCTGTATCGCTGGGGACTTCACAGACAACGGACATAAAGAACTTCCAGACTCGGAACAACTATTTGAGTATCACTCACTCTGAGCAGTGGCAGTGGCGAGGCGAGCACTTAAACCAACCAACCGTAATGCACACACACACTTAAACATTATATTTGAAGCAATCTCAAATGTATCTTCATTTCTTCACGCATCCTTTGATGCATTTTTATAAAAATAATCTGTTTACTAAAGATGAATAAGATAAGGCTACGTATAGCACTACCAAGGTCAGACTTATGTATATCTCAAGCAGTTTTTAATTATTCACAGATATACAGATAACTTAATTACAAAATAAAAAAACAAACATGTTTTGCAAAGTGTTGAAACTAGGTAGTCTATAACATCAGTCGGGTTTTCTTCGATCACATTTTTTACTTTTATCTTAAATACCAGGTGGGGGGCATGCTCTTTCAATACTGTTGACGTTTAGTTTTTAGTCGGTTGATTGGTTTTGAATAAGTTTTTTGTTGCTGATATCGAGATCTTATCAGATAAATTATGATATCTTTTAAGAAATATGATACGATAATTTATTAGATTGGACCTAGATTCTATAAGTAGTTGGTGTGCTGCTAACAACATGTCCTTAAATATTAGTAAATTCTACACCATCACATTCATTCGCTGCCACAACGTAATAAAAACACAATATCACACTGATGGGACGATACTTCAAGAGAAAACAGAGTTGAGGGATTTGGGAGTGCTTTTTGATTCCAAACTAACTTTGATACCCCACCTCGACAATGTCAAATAAATCTTCCAAAATGCTGGGCTTTATCTTGCGTAATGGTAGACATTTCCGAAACCCAGCCACAAAAATTGCCATTTATAATACATACGTACGAAGCCATCTTGAATATTGCTCTGTGGTTTGGTCGCCTCAATACAACGTACATCAATTAAGAATAAAGCTAATCCAAAAGCGATTTCTAAGATATCTAGCGTTCTCTTGCAAGCTCCATAAACAACTGCCATCATCTAATGATAAATTACGACACTTTAGAATGGATAGCTTGTCGTGTCGCAGACAACTTCACGACATGAATTTTCTTTACAAAGTTTTAAATAATGAAATTGACTGCCCATCCCTTTTGGAATCATTTAAATTGCGTGTTCCACGTCGTGTGCCTAGACGAGTGCTCGTCAATGCGGAATTGTTGCACCAGCCATTTGCCATAACAAATTTAAAACAATTTTCTCCCATATCCTGCTTATCCAAAGCATACAATACTATTTGTGGCGAAGTGGATGTGTTTGCGGACAAGCTATTCACATTTAAAAAAGTTGTACTAAAGTTGTTAAGGTTAAGATTAGGCAGGAGAAATCCCTAAATTGATGTTGTTACCAAATTGTAATTATTAAATTCTTAAATTTTTGATTTTAACTCTTTTGCTAAATTATTCTTTATAATTGTCACTAATTAGTTTTTTTTATTATTATATATTAATATAACGGTGTTACATCATAATAATTAATAATTATGCATGCTGTGACACCTTAAAATTTTGTGCATTTAGTTAATATTTATGGTCTTATTTAGTTAGGTATGTAAAAATAATGTAACAACTACTGGATGTCCAAATAAATAAATACAAGATTATAGGTTACATAAAAATGCATAAAGTGTAAGGTTTGAAATGTATCTATATCTATACTTATAATAAAACTGTAGAGAGGTCAATTCTGTACATTGAATATATATTCAAAATTAATATTGGAGGATGAATGGTGATTGATACCGATGACAAAAATGCAATCAGTTAATTTTTTGTCTGTCTGTCTGTCTGTCTGTCTGTATATGCACGCATGGGTCAAAAACTACTCAAGGGATTTTAACCAAACTTGGTACGATTGTAGTCCATACTTCTGGACAGGTTATAGGCTATATAACATAACGCTAAGACACATAGAAGCTGAGCAGTGACGATAAATTTAAAGCAAGTCGGACGAAAATGCGCTTTCGAGCTCTTATCCTCGCATACGTTGATCATACACCAAAAGTATGTATTACAAAGATCTTCAAAAGATCTACAAAAAAGTCATCAATAGTATATGTCTATCTTTTATAAATTAGCCACAATAACGTGTTTAATCGTTAGGCATTTCTTCAAAGTGTATTGAATACATAAATATATTGTATTTCTCATAGATACATCTTTATCAAACTCCCATATTCAAAAAGTACACTTTAAAATTTATTTTATAAAAAATAAATTATAGAAATCTGTTTATAAACACACAAGATATAGATGAAATAAAACTTCTAAATCTCGCCGCACCAGTATGGGTACGGCGATACGGTTGATTTTTGTTTAACGGGCGAAACGCTGCATTTAAAAAAAGGTCCCCGGGCGCTCACGCGCCTACTTCACTCACATTTTGTTTGTTTGGTTGAACGCGTTAATCTAAGGAACTACGGGTAAAAATTGGAAAAATATTTCAGTGTTGGATAGCCCATTTATAGAGGAAGGCTATAGACTATATAACATTACGCTACGACCAACAGGAGCGGAGCATAAATGAAAAATGTTGCAAAAACTAGGAAAATTCTCTTATGTGAAGCAGACGAAGTTGCGCGAGTCAGCTAGTATCTAAATATAAAATTGAGAGATGAAGCAGTAGCAATGTTTATATGAAAGAAAATTTGTGAAGAAAATAGGAAAACATTTAGTGAAATTCCGTAAATTTATTTTGGAAGCAAAATAAACAATTGTCTCCTTAGACACAACATTTAAAAGAAGCAACACCTTTTCTCATAAAAGGTTTATTTGTCAACGCTACGAGGATTAGTATAATATATAAAGGATTTCCAAAATATATTTATACTGCAGAAAACGTAGACGGGGTAGAGTCTGCATGTTAATACTAAGGATAAACAAATACTAGTATCCGTAAGTGAATCCCTCCTCATTTGCTGTGTAAACAGTCCGCAACTCCTCGTACAACGTCGTTTCTCTCATATCGCATATTTATTCAAGATTTAAAATCTTATTTAGGACTTTTGAAGCTTTTCATATAAGTATTTTAAATAGTTGTCGCGGTCGTAACTTATAAAAAATTGTCCTCTTGTGACCTTGGATGCTTTATAACATTTGAGGCATTATAATTAAACCAATATTTATAGAAGATTAAGATCGATAGAAATGTTTTGAATAGGTTTATCAAAAAATGTTACAATAGCGGAACATTGCCTTGCATGAAAGTCATGCATGCTAAAGAGATGCACGTTGGAAATAACAAACAGACTTTAATAAAAAAATATATATATAATGTGTCCGCGCATGTAGTAATAAAACGTTAGGGGCGGTAAATACATGTAATTTTATCGGTAAAAACATCCTATTTATGGGGTGGGGTCTAACTCCAAAACTCTAAAGATGAAGCAATTTTAATATTTGACTTACGTATTTAGACCTCTAAGTGATCTAACAATCGCAACATTAAACCTAGGTCACACAGACGCATACTTTTGATGTTTTCAAAAAGTTTACAGCATACGCAATCAGAAAAGAACCTTAGCGGCCATAATATGTAATGTAAGTTAGTTTTGTTATGAGTTATAAAAGAGAAATTTCAAGCACAATTTCATACATTAGTTAACTTACATTTGTGATTTTTGCACTGGTGTGTAGAGCAACTCAAAAACTAACAATAAAACTAATAAAAAATACATTTTACCCTTAAAGATTTTGTATTATTAGAAAATGTTAAAATAATGTATGATATTGTGCTTGAAATGTATCTTTGACTCAACAAAAGTAACTTGCATTACATATGGCCGCTAAGGTTCTTTTTTGATTGCGTATGCTGTAAACTTTTTGAAAACATCAAAAGTATGCGTCTGTGTGACCTAGGTTTAATGTTGCGATTGTTAGATCACTTAGAGGTCTAAATACGTAAGTCAAATATTAAAATTGCTCCATCTTTGGAGTTTTGGAGTTAGATCCCATAAATGGGATGTTTTTACCGATAAAATTACATGTATTTATCGACCCTAAAGTTTTATTACTACATACGCGGACACATTGTATATTCACCTCAACAGCGCTGCTGGTGTGTTGGCGCGGGCTCAAGAAAAAGGTGCCATCGACAAGCGGGTAGCGATCGAACACATGCAGGGTTTCCTTGCACAGCGCGCAGGACACGCGCGGCTTGTGCTGGCCCGCCAACGTTGACAAAATGAAGAGCCGCGTGTCGTCGTTGCCATGGTTACCCTCGTCCTCGATCTGCAACAACACAAAACATAAATAAAAAGGCTGCTCGATAACTAATAAAGCAAACAATAGACAGACATAGCTGCTACGACCCCATTCACTGAAAGCGCAGACGTTATTGTAAATCCACGCTCGCAATTTCAATATTTCATATCCCCACATTTACATATTACGATTAATGCATCCACCCACGACACTTACCGCAGCAACTCTCCCTTCGTAATAACACAAGTAAATGACTGCATAAAGTTGAATAATGAAAGGCTGAAAGGCAATTACGCTGAATTCGGAGTCGAAGTCAAACAAAGGTTCACGAGCGCCGCGGAGATCGATTGTGAAGCACAATTCGTTCACGTACGAGCAATTTGTGAGAGCGAATAATAATGAAAGTTTAACGAGTTACTGTTGCAGCGTAGGCACAGCGGTACGCCTTAATTAAACATAATATTATGAGCTGTCAAAGCGTAATACGTCCATTCCCATTTTCTACCTGTCATATTGATTAATACAGCATTGTTCTATGTGTGGATACCGGCTCAAGTCTGGTATTAGTCACCCGGACTCGGTTACGATTCAAAATTAATATTATCGAACAGTAATTGTCTTGTACGGTGACTACACACGAAACAGAATACGAGGCGCATAAGTAAGGAACTCTTCTTACATTCCGGCGTGAATATATTGATGCTAAGCATTCCTATCTATTATTAGAGTGACGTCGTGACACCAGGAACACATAAAACGTACCCGGCGAGAGCGTTGACCTACGCAAACAAACTCAGTATGATTTGCAGTATAGTGCAGTGCAGTTTGCCAAGAGAGGAGCGGGCGGGGGCGGGCCATCCGGCATAGCAAACACTGCCGCGATATCTTGCTACCAACTCTGACACGGTCGCCGTCTATACGGCTCGTACATTTTGTTACTAACCAATCATAATATTCGGTACCAAATGTTAACGCATCTCTCCATTTGTAAATTGCATTCGTCAGTCGTGTCGACGATTTTGAGTGTGATAAATAACTAGCCGCGAGTGCCGTCTGCGCGGGACTCGCGTGATTGATTCCACGCCGAGCAGCTGCTCACACGACACCCGCGATATACGTAGTTAACGTACACACTTTATGATTGATAACGCCCAATTGTACGACCATTCTGTTGAGTGCAGGGACGAGAGATATGCGCCCGTGGCTAATGAAACGTCTATGAATTACTGTGTTAATTAAAACAGCGCCGGAGTCGTCGCCTTAGGACTAATGAGTGACAATTAAATTGTTAAGTGTCGCGCACACGACAGTTTAGTAAGGTTGCGGGTCTCGGCCGACGAACCCGTTGCAAAGTTGCACAATTTACTTTTGTACTGCAAGATTGATGAGCACTCCGACGCAGACTATTTATTTACTCAATCCGATCACGCTTTGTCTCGCAATCGTCGCCTTTTATAGTTGTCTACGATGACTCGGCGTGGCAGTAAACCGGTACATAAAACTTTCAACCGAGTTTAGGTAAGTGCATGTCTTAGCGAGGAGGTAAAACTAGCCGCAACCGCAAATATAGGAATAGGACAGAAAGCGATGCAGTCTCGTATGGAGTCAGTTAACAAGAGCGAGCCGAGCCATTCGACGGGCGTAGACGATCGTAGCTTCCTCTAATTACGTCTACTGAATTTACATAGTGCGGAGAAACTTGGCAGCCAGTGAACTTTGCGGTTTCAATGGTGTCGAAACGTTCCAACCGCTATATCCTCAAAGCCACTTCCCCGAGTATGTTAAACTGTTCAAATAAAATGAGTTTTGTCGAAACAAAGAATTTAACAATGTTTGGATAATGCGTAAAGTCGGGATTCGTTCTCGCATAAATTTAATCGCGGTTTTATTCGCTTGTTTCGATGTTCAAACAACAAGAGCGAGAAGAGCCCGATTCAACGAGGAGCTGAGAGGTATAGAGAGTGCTCGAAGCGTCGTAAGTACTCCACGTCCCGCAGAACGAATGTACACACATTAAAACTTTCCGAATTGAAGGTGACGCAATAATTAAAGAGCTGCATAGGGTGGCACCCCACCGGTGTGGCGCTTTTATCGCGCCGGAAAAAGGAAAACAAAAATGAAATCAGATAACTTAAACAATTATGTAGTTACTACTGTACCGACAGATCAAATCGTACCAGCAACAGTTTCGAAACACCGCAGTACGATACTATTCACGAAAACGCGATGTAAAAATAGAGAGAAACACTGATTCTATACGTTCTCTTGCCATTTATATTTTCTCTTAATAAACAGTTACGAAGGTATTCACGCTACATTGTCAACATCGTTGGCCATTGTTCTTAGTATCTATGTACTCAGTAAAATGTTCACAAACGAGCTTTTATTATAAAATAGCAGACATAGCCGACCTAAGGTTGAATAACGGCGATAAATCTGGATTGTTCCCAGGGGTGGCTTATTTTTAATTAGCCAAATGAAACTTTTCCTATTATATTTCGCCGTCGTCGGCACTCAACACTTAAACATAGCTAGTAAAGATAAAAATTAAATACAAAGCAAATCGTTGCTGGTTAGTCGAAGAGCGCTGAAAGGCCGGGGAAAACGTGAAACCTCGCCAAATCCAATTAGCCGCAACAAGATATCCAATACTAGATGTGATAGCACAGAAATTATTTAATTGAATTTGTAAACGGTTCGATTGCATTATAAAGAGTAATAATTTGTGTATATTATGGATTTAAAAGCTACTCAGACGTTGAAATATTTAAGAGTGATGAAAGAGCGAGGAAAGCAATTTTTCACCAGTGCCATCTCAAACAATAAGTCTGAGAGCGGATGGTATTTGTGGTGCTCGATACATTTATCCTGACGGCTGCGTTGTATTGTGCCTCTTGTTTGCCATTGTCTGAGAGCTTCACGTTAATACTTTACTCTTTGTATCAGAAAATGCATTCTATAGTAATGCAATTGTTAAATTTGATGTTTTCTGCAACTCTCTATGCTATTTGTTCTTCTTGTAATAAACTTGTGTAGTAAATATGTCTCACTAACTAACTACAGTCATTTAAACAGAACGTACATAAAGTTTTATCTCGCAAGATAAATGTAAACAACATACCTAGTGAATGCTATGTGTACCACAGTTACCTAGCCCCGGAGCAAGGGGCAACGCAGATGATGACTTTCTAAAGAAAATTATGGTTTTATCCATTGCGGCTGTTTTGTGCAGGGTAACTAGACTACTCATCAATATTCAGCTGTCAAAGAGCGTGGCGGTTTATGTAAATCTCGAGCATTTATTGCGCTCGCAACTCTGTAACCGTTCCGTCGAGACTGCAGGCGACCGCGCGACCGGAGAATTCATGAAGCGAACAATTTGTTAATATTCGCAAAGAGAAATACCTCAAAGAGCAACACGGCAGCCGGTATTGAAAGTATTTCGCTCGCGGATATTCGCAAAATGTTTTCCGCTGTGTACACATGCAACGTAAGTGTAAATATTTCACAAAAATTCAATGTCTTACAGATATTTTCTCGCATGAATTAGTCTCGCGTCCCAACATTCCACATTACGCGGTAATGCTCGCGCGATATGAATTCCGAGATATTGTGAAGTGACAAAAGGCATCTTAATTCGACGGTAACTGGAGACGAGAAACTCGTACGTGAATAAAATAAAAGTTACGTACATACATACATCGTAAGATATAAGTGTGGTAGGTGAAGTATGCAACAAAGTCGTTATTATTTTATTGCGCGCCGTCTCCTAGGGATATGAAGTGTCTGAATACTGCGTCTCGTCACGACTAAACTTAAGTAAAATTTAGATTCAAATGGGTGTTAAAAATGTTAGAGCGCGGCCAAGTGGGTGTTCGGGGTGTTTTGATGCGATTTTGATGAGGTTCGCCGTCAGATGCCGGTCGACTTTAAACGGTGACATTTTTATTAAAATGTTGGCTGACAATAAAACGATGTTCGATGAACGAGATGTCGTAAATTCGTCGGAGGTAATTGATTGCGGGGCCGAGTCCAACGTGTTTCAGTGTTGCAATCGGAATAAAAAGTGGCGATGCTAAAAGAAATGGAACGTAGGGATGTATATGTCGAGCCGCAGACGAGAGCAGTCGGTTGTCGGTACTCGCTACATGAAAAACTACTTATCTTAACTTCGTTTTATCGTTAGCCGTATTGTTATAGCAGTTACTGACCATTAAACTAACGCGTCATTAGTTAGATAATGCGCAGTCGGTTTTTTATACCCGGTAATTTCGCATCGTACTTAGTTTCAATTAATGTTGTATTGTCTATCATTTAAACTTGACAATACAAACCTTGGATTATTTGAATTTCAGATTCTTCAATGACTTCGTATGGAGAAGTATGTGAGTTGTTAATTAGTAATTAGCAAGATGAGAATGCAATTAATACTACCATACTAATATATTAATGTTTGTTTAGAAATACAGACGTTGTATTATTTAAAGATGCATTTAAAGAATATACAACTACAACAAGACTTCGTGTTAAGGATACGGAGATGGGCTTCTATCGATCATTGATTTTGAACCAAGTAATAATTAGTTAGAACAGCCGTTTCAACTATTTTAATGTAGAGGTTAATGAAGCGATGATTTTGAAAGATTACATTTAAATCAAATCAAATCATTTATTTGCGAAATATGGGTTAAGCGGATCTTAAATTAATACAGGGTATCACCATACTCGGCTTTTAAGCATGCATAGGAGACCGTCCATATTCGGCTTGCACGTAGACAATCGTTTTAGTAACAAAGTAAAATATTAAAAGCTTTGTTTAAATATGTAATAAATATTGGTTACCATCCAGTAGTATGAAATTGACGTATTTTATTTATATATTACATCAAAATAATACACACAGCCTGGAAGCAATAAGGCAGTATTACTGCAACTGCATAGTCGGCCGAAGGACTGTTGGTTGCTGTTCTCACATAATGTCTGTAATACGGTACCTAAGCTGGGCAAGATATGATAATGTCACTTCACCAGCCCAGTTTTTGGAAAAATATTTTAATAACTTATGCAGGTGATGATGACACATGAAAATAAATATTTTTTAAACAATGTGTTTTATTTTATTATTTAACGAACTTGATACTAAACTTCAAAGAATAATGTTATTTACTTAGTTTAGGCTACTCAAAATTAATATTGTTATTACAATATAAAATTGTTCACGCCCAGGGCAGAGTCCCATACAAGGTGGTCGGTCTCCTTTCATTTATAACATTATAAAGTAACAAAATTTAAACTGATGTATTTTACAAACTATGATCTTGATTGCGAAAACGTTCCCTAACTTTGCAAATTTATTAATGGACGAAAATGGCACTAAATCACTGCTTTTACAGTACGTTTTAATTTAACATGAAACAAGAGCGTATGCTGGTTTGGACATGTAGAAAGAATGGACGAGGAAAGACTGACTAAGAAAGTTTATAAGGCTAGTGTGAATGGAACTGTCGCAAGAGGAAAACCTAGGCGAACGTTTCTCGACCAGATCGGAGGCGCTCTGGACAAAGGACAGGTTAAGAGCTCCTTGAACCGACGCGCGTGTATGAGGAATGTGATGAAAGTGAATGAAGCCAGAGAAGTGTGTCAGGATCGTAGCAAATGGAAGTCCGTAGTCTCTGCCTACCCCTCTGGGAAACAGGCGTGAATCTATGTATGTATGTATGTACAAGAGCGTAAAACAAGCTACTAAATAAGAATGAACATTACCTACCATCAGACTAAATCACATACGTAAAATAAGTTCAATATTTGATATATTTGACGTAAGATTGTCACATACATGTTCGCTGTAAGTATTTAGACTGGCGACAAACTCATTTGGTAAGCAAACATCACTACCGCCTGCTCGGTTAGTCTGTTTCTAACGTATGTTTTACATAGTACGATACTAATGAAAATGACACTTAGAAAGTATATATGTATAAGCCTGTCAACATCTGTTTCGACACTTGCTTAAAGTCGTTCGATAATACTTTATTTCTATACTAATATTATGGGAAGCTGTGCTGAAACTGTTTAATACTATTAAGTAATTATATTAATAAAAAACTTGGTTGTCTGTACAGTCGGTTTACGGATGATAGTTTAACGTGACAACGTCATAACGTGCCTTTCGCTCGCTCGTGTAGCGCTCTCGCTCTGATCGTAATGGGACAAGGAGCGTAACGGGACAATGAGTCATCCTTTTTCGTGCGTGCAGCCGGCGTTCATCGATTTATTAGACGTTGTCACGTCAAAAAATAAATTGTCCTAGACTTGTACGCGTAAAATTTGGAAGTATATTCCTACCTATGTTTCACCGCTTATTAGAATTTGGCAAAAGATCTAGTTGTTCTTCCTTGATCTAACCACTTATATGTATAGTTGATGCTTAGCCACTTTCCTGCTGGTATTATAGAGTATGATATATAGATATTCTGTACCCTCTCTCCGCGTTATTCGGCAACAATGTACGATATTAGCGACTTTATTTGTACGTATATGTATAAAATGTTTCCTGATAAAAAGCAAAAAGGAATTTGTAACCAATTTCAATAGTTTTATATAGTACAGTAGGTAAGCGAAATAAGACGGTAAACATAAGTTAGATTATAATTTTCTATTATTTAAAGTAATCGTTCGTTCTCATTGTTACAACAGTAATAGTTGACGGAAAGTCAATTTATTTATCCTAACTAATATTATAAAAGCGAAAATGAGTTTGTTTGTTTGTTACTTTTTCACGCCTAAACCACTGAACCGATCATTCTGAAATGTTGCATATACATAGTCAGGTGTAGGTACAGAAACGAACATGGGCTACCTTTCATCCCGGAAAAATTTACTGTTCCCGAGGAAAACAACAATAACGTTCTTATGATAATAGATGGCGCCACGTGTCTTTCGAATCATGATTGAATTATATTATTACAAGCAGAGTACAACCCGAATTGATTGTCAAATTTTAAATAAACGCGAGCGAAGCCGCGGGCAAAAGCTAGTATGTAATAAATACTAATAATATTTTAATTCATAAAGAAATGTTACAAATTAATTCAGTGGTTATCTACTTATGTAGCTGGCTGTACCATGCTTATCGTTATCAAGTTTTTGAATACCTACTATAAAGTTTACAAACATCAGCTGTATAAAATATTGAAGGAGAAAATACATTCGAAGAAATCGATTAAGTAAGATTCGTTGATAATAATCGTTTCATCGTGAGGAAATATTTACATGTTGTCGAGAAGTTGCGATAGTGCGAGCAGCGTGGCCGGCCACGTGCGCGCGCGCAGCTGAGTCAACATGCACATCATACTAGAATATCTTTTAGATATGTTGATAGATATAGTGTATCACTATTTTAATTTTATAGAGGCCCGCTTTCCGATCTTTTTGTTTAACTAGAGGCGTAAGTTCACGTTTATGTGTGTGATCGTGACTCTCGAATTGACTGGATTTTTGTTAATTTTAGAATTATCATTAGTACAAAGTCTTCTAAAACGCCGTGATGCACCTACTTGATATTTAAACCCGATGCTTTAACGATGTCAAGTTTTAAGTTTGAATTTCAGATGAAACAATGTTATTGAATTTTCTTCGCATACACTTACACCATAATGCATATTAAACAGTCAAATTATACCAGACAGAAGTACATCCAAATTTATTATTGTATCTATTCACAGTACTTATTCTATATAACGTACAAAATTTACGATCTATTAACTTTCTTAGTAAATATATGAGTAATACGCGGTATAAATGGTTAGTGCAGACCAGTAAACATCTTTATTATTTCCATTTGCAATCGTATTACCCGTAAATCGTATTTTTATGGCTTGTTTTAAAGTCTGACTCAGATTTGATGACTACTAGAATTAGTAATAAATGTGGAAAAATGGAGAACCGATTGTAGTTAGCACGAAGGAAATGAACTTTGCTTTCATCCCGACTAATATTGATAAAACTATCTTCTTTTTTAACGCCCCATTATTTCAGTACCGTGCGTGTTTATATATTTATTAAACCTTCCTCATGAATCACTACCGTCTATCGATGAAAACCGAATGAAAATCCGTTCAGTAGTTTTTGAGTTTATCGCGAACAGACAGAAAAATAGACGCAGCGGCGGACTTTCTTTTAGAATTTGTAGTGATTTACACACAATAGTTTTCAGTATCTTATCTTATCTTATGTGGGGGCCAGTCAGTGCAGACCGGCGACACTTCGACCCAGTGGGATCTTTTGTGTCGACACTCTCCCAATAACGACTGCCATAGATGTTCATGGCAGCCGGGACCGACGGCTTAACGTGCTTTCCGAGGCACGGAGCAGGCGATAATTGTCAATCAATACGCACATAATTTCGAAAAGTCATATAACTTCTGAAAGTCAGAGGTGCGCGATGTGGGTTTGAACCCGAGACCCTCTGCATTGCAGTCTGTTGGTCTCCCCACTGAGTTATTGCTGCTCTAGTTTTCAGTGAATCGGCGTTGACCGGATAGTTAAAACGTAGAAGTTGTGATCGAGAGTTCTTGAGTGATCTTTACCTATTGTACTTATATCATTGCTAAATACCTCCTAACTGTCTATAAATGATATAAATGATGAAAACAACTAACAGAACTGACGTATTTATAGATTTAGGTCATAAGTGAGCCCAAAAGAGGTTCTAGTCAGTATTACAAGTATTTAGCATAGGGATTAAATATAATGACCACCAAAAATAATAATTGCACAGCAAAATATGCTTTCTAAAATATAATTATCATAACGAGCACCTATACGCCTCAAATTACAGCATTCCGTCTCAGAAGGGTTTAGGTTATGTTAGGTTCCTTCTTAAACCCACCCAAAAATAAGAGCCCCGCAAAGCGAGGTTCCATCGATTTGGTTTGATCTCTTTAAAATATTTTAGTAAGCATAATTATTTTACTGTGCAATTAGTATTTTTGGTGGAACAAAGGCAAAAAATTGAGGATCAGTTAAATACTACCTTTTAGCATAGCATCAATTACCTCAAACAATACTATATTAAAAATATCTAGGTGTTCACTTTTGGAAAACAATACTATAGTGAGTAAAATGAATTTATACGTATAAGACTTTTGTATACTATAAAATAAGTAATACTATTGTATATAACATTTGTGATAGTGTAAAATATGTAATCATTTTGTCATTTATAATGTCGTTGTAAGCTACATAATAATAACACAGAAAATATATTAGTACCACGTAATGACTCTTTTATCAGATGTTTTTGACATTATAAAACATGAGTTATGACATACAGAATCATTTAGAGCTATTACATATTATATATCAATCATATATGTATATGTAATAAAGTAATAGCAGTAACAGCTCGGCCAACGATAAATTTTCGTTCAAATTTATTAAAAGGATATTAGCTTTCATCTTGGGAACTGTCCAAGCGTAAAAATATTTAAAGTATTTGTTTTATGAGATTTTCTCTCTATTACTAAGTGTTTCAGAGCCAATTATTAAATTTTAGAACGGCATTTTTTTATAATAAAGAAATTTTTGACATTGACTATTTTATCTAAGTATATCTATACTAATATTATAAAGAGGAAGGATTTGAGTTTTGTTTGTATAGATATATCTTCAAAACTACTTAACCGATTTTTAAATTCTTTCACCATTATATTATATTCTTTCTATGTTTCTATTGATTCCCGGATAACCAGTGAATGAGTGAGGCAGACAAAAAAAATATATTTTGCTCTGGTCATTCTCAAACTTGAAACTCAGCGCATTGGTAACAATATTTACATTAATCTGTTAGCTAACTACGTAGAAAACTCGAACAATGAATGCACAGTTAATGCCTGCATGGCTTGTTGTGTTTTGTACTCTGTAATATAATCAACAAAGCAATTACTAAAAGACTTCTAGTTGCCATTTAATGTGGCAATGCTGCAATGTGCCAGCCTTCTGGGCACGTTACTGGCCACCAAGCAATGTAGGAATTTTACGACGCTAAAGCAGGTTGTTTTAATATTGTGTATTATCCATTTAGATAGTAGTAAATATTTAGTTATTTAATTAGCTAGTCATTTTGTAATTTTATGTTTAGTTGTTAAGGCATGGTTTTGTAATAAACCTCTTTTATCGTTTATTAAATACTAGTATTTACCCGTGGATTTGCTCGCGTTAATGTAGATTTCTGTCCCTCGGGAACAGTACTTTTTTTTTGATAAAAGGTACTCTAAGTCCTTATCTGTTCCCCTTGAAACTTGTATGCGAAATTTCATAATAAGCGGTCGAGTAGTTAAGGTGTGAAAGCGTGACAAACAACTTCACATTCGCATTTACCTATAATATTAGTTAGGATTTATTCCTACATCGGAATACGCTTTATTGTACGTATTAACGTCTCTATATTCCTGGAGAGGTAGGTAAAAATGTGTTAAAGTACCCGGGAATTGAAACAGAGACTTTATGACTGGCTGCAAATATAAGCGCAATAGAGTGCCGGCGGCCCAATTACTCTCTTTCTCCCTTCCCGCTCCTTCTCCTTCCCACTTCCTCCTTTCCTAAAGGGTCGGCAACGCGCAAGTGATGCCTCTGGTGTTGCAGACGTCCATAGGCTATGGTGACCACTTACCATCAGGTGGGCCGTATGCTTGTTTGCCACCTTAGTTGTATAAAAAAATATATTATAACAGACAACATACATGATCTATAAAAATAAATACAGCGCATTATTTTGCCTGCTGTGAGAATTGAACCTGCTATTTGGGCTCTTTAGTCAACTGAGGCCGCTCGAACTTATCCCGCGGGATCAGTTGACCAAACGAATGTTTTGAATCGGGCAACTGATCCCATTGATACATTTTATGATTTATCATTATATATATATATATATATATATATATATATATGTATATATATAATTTTCATATCATTTTATATTTATCATTTTTGACACGAAAAAAACCGTTACGACTGTGATTTATGGGTAGTATTTAACTGCATAGCAAAAAAATACTGATTGCACAGCAAAATATATTTAAAGAGATCAAACCGAGTCGACGGAGCCCCGCTTCGCTTCGGGGCTCCTATTTTTGGATGGGTTTAAGAAGGAACATAACATAACGTAACCCTTCCGAGACGTAATGCAGTGATTTCAGGCGTATATATGCTCGTTATGCTGTGCAATTAGTATTTTTGATGTTCATTATACTTAATCCCATTTTTTAATATATCAGTACCGTAACTTCGTATGACTTTAGGCCTGAGGGGTGACATTGGCCCTCAATTGGAAAAAGTTTGAAGTTCCCATCAGACCACTATCATACTTTTTGCCGAAAAAATACACGTGGAAATCAATAGATAGCACTACAAACTGTCAGTAAAACAGTTTCTTCCAATTAAACAGCTTTATCCAATTAAGGGCCAATGTCACCCCTCAGGGCTAAAGTCATACGAAGTTACCGGTATAACCAAGCGATGGTGTGTAATTTCTTTCCCCAAACACTTTTGTTCATCATCTCAGCCGAATGACGTCCACTGCTGGACATAGGCCTACCCCAAGGTCTTCCACACAGACCAGTCTTGGGCCACCCGCATCCAACCGCTTCCCGACTTTTGTTCACATGTGTACATATTTATATTGTATATATATAAATAATATTCTTCTTTTTAAAGTGGGATCAGTTGACAAAGGAAAATAATAAGTCAACTGATCCCGTGGGATAAGTTCAAGCGGCCTCAGTTGACTAAAGAGCCCTATTTGGCGCAACGTGATTACTGAAACCACAGCATTAACCGTGCAGTTAACGTCAGTCTTCCTACCTAACTATTATCGCTAAATACCTCTTAACAATAGTTAATAATAACAACAAACAAAACTGACGTATTTATAGACTCAGTCATATATTATTAAATATGGTCATTCCAGACTACTTAACCAAACACTGAACGGCCAAGCAATGCATTAAAGTCACCCTAACTTGTTATATAAACATTAACAAACAACATCTATATTCTGTACTATATTTTGCCCGCGGCTTCGCTCGCGTAATTGTAGGTAAGGTTAGATGAGTAAGGCACACCGTGATAGGTTTGTCCGTAGTACCCGGGACGTTCCATCTTTCCACGGGTGAGCCCGACATAACCACCTCTCCGCTCTCCTTTTCCGCGGAGAGGTATGCGTCAATGCATTGCATTCCACAGCGTTATAAAAAAGTTTAGATTAGTAAAAATACTTGTTGCTGGATGAAAGGAACCCTACATCATTTTCTGTTCCCCTGACAACGTGTAGGCGAAATTTCATGATGATCGGTCCAGAAGGTATAGCGTGGAAGTGTAACAAACAAAGAAACTCACATTTGCGTTTGTGATATTATACTAGACTTTGCCCGCGGCTTCGCTCGCGTAAATCTAGGTTAGATTAGGTTAGTAACACTGCTTTTTTCTAGATGACACGTACCCTTTATCCTTTTCTGTTCCCCTAGGTCCGGTCCCTCCGGTCGAGTAGTTAAGGCGAGAAAACGTAACAAACAGACAAACTCACATTCACATTTATAATATTAGTTAGAATAATCATAAAACCGTTGTTTATAGTACACATAAATCCATCTAGCTAGATAACCATTGCTATTTATAGTACGAATATTATTGTAATGAATAGACGGTTTGCATTCCGATAGTCTAGCGCCACTGAACGGTCTGAAGGCCCATGTAAAGGTAGCTCCATACTTGAGCGGCGGGGCCGCAACGTTCCGCTAATAATTTAGAATCATATCGTATTTATCGCCGATTCTGTTATGTTGTATCTCATTACGCTTAACAAGTATTGAGACAGGTATACTCTTCGGACATTGACTAAGAGAGGTATAAAGCAAATGTGAATAGGATAGTCGTAGGCGAAAGTTCTCCGATTAGTTTAGATATATTCTGGTGACACTAAAACCTGCATGAAGAATGTGATGAGAGTAAATGCAACGAGAGATATAGCAGGATCTGAAAATCCACAGCCCCTGTCTTTTTTATCGAGAAACAGGCCTGCCTCTATGTATTTAATTTGTACAATTTGTCCAGGCAATTCTCAGTTTCGTCTAGATTGTCCCGCTGTCATTTCGATGGAAATTTTACAAATTGACAGACGATTTCTTAATAGAACATTTTACAAACATTCTAGTTTGCCGATTGGATTTTGAGTTCTTGTGCACAATGCAGAATCAGTTACTTAGAGAATCAAAAGTACTAATGACCTACTTAAACCTTTTTAAGATGTTCCTAATTAGTTTAGTCGTCTTTCTCACTACGAGTATAAGACAGCTATTTAATTAGCCGAATCCTTGGAAGCAACATGCAAGTACGAAATTTATTTTCTATACAATGACGCAAGTAAGCCTGCTGAAATTTAAGATTTATAAGTACAGAGGATAAGTGCTTAAGTGCCAATGGATAGGGCAAACCTCGAGATGTGTTTGTCATCATAGTTACCGACAAGACTTATTTGTCTCTAGTCCGTTCAAATATCGGTCTTGACGTTCGCTAGTCTAAAAGAACCGTTACAGTTTAAAATACTTGTTTATAATGTTAAAATGCTATTATCGTATAATTGTGGCCTAGTTTCTAGAGTTAAATTATTAACAATTAAATTTAATAACACACATAAACTTCACTTAAGTGCTGAAATTTGTAAATTAATTACAAATCTCAGCACTTAAGTGAAGTTTATCTTTCCAAATATGAAACATGAAAATAAGCATTTCTTTTCGTGTCGTAAAATTATTTTATATTTATCACGCAAAGAAATACCAAATGAATTGCTATACAGCAACTGGTTGTATATTCTACTTTATCGAATTTTGAATGGGTACTAAATACTTCAAAATAGATCTACATAATATCAAAATATGTAGTTTAGTACAATACGTTTATACAGTGCGGGAACAATACAGTCTGAAAATATCTAAGAACGTGCGTCAGAGCTATTATTGTCACAACTTCGCAAGTAGCAAGTAGAGCTTAGTATAAGATTTGATAAGGCACTTTACAACGGATTTGTTAACAGAGGACAACAAAAGGATACTGTTGAGACAAGCCCTATAAGTACTTACTTGCTAGAACTTCACCAAGTAGTGGTGAAGTTCTAACTTAGGGTCAAAGAAAGCAGCTTGAGATAAATACGAAAAAAGAACTGCTTGAAACTCGTATCTTGTAGAGAGCCTAAAAGGATTGTTTTTATTTTACTTGTTCACGTTGTCATGTATATAATAAAATAAGCCTAGCTCTGCGGTTTCATCCGCGTTAAATGATGCTTTTTGTTGTTGCTGCACTACTTTGGATCGTAGCGTGATGTTATATGCCTATTACCATACCTAATAAACGATCTATACATATATAACAAAATAATGTAATTATTGTTAAACCCCTAATTTCTTTTAAAAGAGCGTTCTAACTAAGATATTCTTCATGTTAAAATATTAGTGTAAATAATAACATAATGAGGATTATATCTAGGGGAATGTGAGACTTTATAGGAAGCAATTCATAGACTAGAAGGAAAATTACTGTGCTACAGTGGTTTAATATCATCGAAGGAATAAAGAACAAATAGTTATACGCGGAAATATATATTATTAAATGAGAGATTTAATCCAACCCGGGACCTCACGAAAGTGTGAGCACAAACTTATGCCAAGGCATCAACGGAACAATCTTGATCGATCAAACTATGTGGTAATCATTGTTTTGGTGCATTTATCATACAAGATAAGTCTTAAAATAAACCATAATCTTGTTAATTGTATAACAAGACCGATAACTACCCAAAGACTAACATTTGACGCAGATACGATAGGTAAATATACCTACACGTCTCGACACAAACATACCTACATATGTATACGTTCGTACGGTTAAAAACCAACCATCTGGCTTGCACTGATAACCCTGCACTTAGAACAGTGTCAGCAAGTTATCTCTGTTTTGCAAAGTTGCCAACAACAGCCTTGCCTTTATCACCATCGTACAAGTGACAATTATATAGATAAAGTGAAAATTAATAAATAACTCAACCAAATTGCCGTTTCACTGATACGAGCTGCGAAAGTCGTAAATACGTGACTTTAGTGCCCTCATACACTAGACGCTCGATACAAGAAATTGTATCGGCGATAACTTTTATGTCACAACCCTATAAAACTAAATAAGGAAAAATTTTATATTTATTTAACCGTATTTGTATTAAGCTATCAGTTTCAATACAAATATAATCTAAAAAATAATTGTTATCAACTTACTAATAAGGAAAGTTATGAATGCATTTCACAAGATAAAATGCTTTTACTAATTGACTATATGCTGTTATCATTAACGCGATATTACAATTAGTCTAGCTGATAATATTATTATAATAAGTGATATGGACTGCCTCAACAAAGTACTTGTTTATCTAAGACAATAAATAGATGTAGATTGTTTAACGTTGCAAAATATCAATGTCAATTGTTTCATTCTACATGATTGACGTATTAAATTGTTCTTATACAAGAGCTGCTAGATCAAATAAACGTTCAATTAACTTATTAGTGGTTGCAAGTTCGATATATATTTCTAAGCAGTAAATAGATTCAAATCCATATTGTTTCCTCTTTAATCTTTGCTGAATACACGCTAGTTCTAGATTGGTATAGTAAACTCGTAAAAAATCTGGAACGAACGCTTTAGTAAGGCTAGGCTGTATGAACGTATTGCCACTGCTTAGACAGTATGTGATAGGTCTGCGCACCTTTATTACATTTTCTTATGTTTACATCAAACCAATCACATATTGATGTTAGTCATTTCTGTCCTTTGAATAACATTCCCATGAATGCATCACGACTAGAAATTTATTACTGTGTTCATGAATTAGTAATATCATGTCTCATAATATAATTATTGGCATTATTTATCGTTTCATATTTGCCTACAAATGTATTTAAATCAGGTAACAGAATAAATTTAGACGTTAGTAATCGACAAGAGCAAATGCAATTTATATTTGTAATAATAGTGCATTTGATTAATGTAATCAATTACTTATGCTTATAAAATCAGATTTTATCGCCAAATAATTATTCATTTTATTATCAGAAATGATCAAATGAGTAAGCAAGTATTTAAAATTAATGTCGTACCTTTATTTCGCTCTGTGTCACGACCAGATTTAAAAGACGAATTTTAAGCTTGTAAAAGGACTAACTTTTTTGAGATCAGCGAAGCAAATACGAAGAAAGAAGTAACAACTGCAAACGCCACGTCACGCGCTGCCATTTGCATTGCATCTACAATTACACAAGTATCAAATGGTAATGCATTTTGTATTTACAGTGTTGTGGACGATAGCCTTTATAATGCGCAGTTAACTTATTGCTATGTAAGAAGTTTCTCTGCAAGCGTCGATTTATTAATAAAATAAACGTCAATAGCGTTATCGGGTGCGGTCCTCTTTTCGTCCAAACAGATACAAGATAAACATTAAATTACACTTTTCGTTGTAAGTATTTTGACGTTAGATTTCAGTACGTGATTGAAAGAAGTCTACTACTAGGCACTTCTGCTATAAAAGGACTGTTCCCATACTAGAAATAATTCCTATATCGCGGAGGACTTTTACAAACATTCAAACAACGGGCACTAAGAACATCCAGACTCAGGACAACCATTTATGGATCACAAATTTTTGTCCCGTGTGGGATTCGAACCCACAATACTCGGCGTGGTGGCAGTGGTTAGGCGACCTCTTAAACCAGTGTTGTCGAAGTAGTATCAACCAAAAAGTCACCAGAAGAAAGCCCGCCTAGCCGTTTAATATTACAAGTTTTCTTATTAGGTATATTGTAATCTAATCTATACTAATATTATAAAGCTTTTAAGAGTTTGTTTGTTTGTTTGAACGCGCTAAGCTCAGGAACTACTGGTTCGAATTGAAAAATTGTTTTTTGTTGGATAACTTATTTATCAAGAAAAGTTATAGGCTATATAACATCACGCTACGACCCACAGGGGCGGCGCAGTAATCATAAACGCGGGTGAAACCGCGGTCACATTTAGTTAGACATAATTTGACAGCAAGCTGTAAAAAAATTGACAAAAAGTACCCATCAACCATTCTATCAACCCTTGGCTGCAAACCTTGTCAAGCCAAACAAATCTGATAACGCATTGGTTGATACCGGTTGATAAACCGAGAGAGTGCAACCTCGGATTGTAAACAACCGGTTTGTCTTGTTAATCATTCAATCTTACATTTAAAATGCTCTGTAATTAAAATTTGCGTCAATGAATGATAATAATGATTTCAAGTTAATAAAAATAAAGCAATTATAATATGTATCTTTTTTAAAGTTTTCATATAGCTGTACAATTTTAATCGTAGTAATTATATCTTAGTCATGTTATTATTAAGACTAAGACGCGAACATAAGTAATTTATGTATTATTAGTATTATTATTTATGGTAATTGGCGGTAACTAACGTTGGTAGTGCACTGTATACGATAATAGTGTACTTCGTTATCGTAAAACTATAAGTAAACAATACCTACATTATTAACTAAGATTACTACATAACGATAAAATAAATAAAATATATTATATTTCTGTTTTATTTTTCTTATAAAAGTCTTATAGATAGATGTATAATATCAGATCTGTATATAAACTGCCCCATGGCTGGGCACGGGCCTCTTCTCAGTGTGAGATGGGTTAGCTCATAGCCCACCACGCTGGCCTAGGCACTGCGGGTTGGCAGATTTCACATATCTTCGAGAATATTACAGTGAATTTGGATACATGTAGGGTACCCCACGATGTTCTCTTTCACCGTAAAAGCAAGAGATAATGAAACAATAAAAAATTGGGGCAGTCTTTATGGACTGCCGGCCGATAGAAGTGAAAAAGGGGTGGGTCGGATTCCTGAATTATAGGGGTCAAAATTTGGTTATTTTTTGCGTAGGTGCACCATTTCAGAGATATTTTTAATATTATAAAATAATTCAAATATGGAAAGCGTGGAAGCGTGACGATGACGAAGCGTGACGATGACGCGTGTTCTATGATTTTTGTTCACCCAAGAAGTGAAGTTTTCACTTCAAAAACGCATAAGGTAAGAGTGGATAAAAATTTTCCTGCCTCACAAACGGGGTCAAGATATCGCTGAACAAGTCAGCTTGTGACCATGACCGGTGTAACCCCGTCGAATCGTCAACCACCTAAGCAGTGTGCATGATCGCGTTATTTCCCGATACCCACGCATTATAAATTCCGTCCTAAAAGATATACCTTGCTTATTTATGACCCTCACCGATACGACATGAAGGAAAAGTTAAGTACGTAAAGGTAAACAGTAGATATGCAGGCTCGCGTTGATTCCCGTTACGAATTATCTATACTAATATTATAAATCTGAAGAGTTTGTTTGTTTGGTTGAACGCGCTAATCTCAGGAAGTACTGGTTCGAATTGAAAAATTATTTTAGTGTTAGATAGCCCATTTATCGAGGAAGTCTATAGCGGAATATTTTCGTAAGTGAAGTAGACGAAGTTGCGCGGGTCAGCTAGTGTAGGTACATAAATGTATGTACCCGTTCTAAGAGAAGTAGTATCTAGTAGTATAGTTATCGGAGATAATACGAGAACTCAAATAATGGACAAGCATAGAGAATATTCGGACTCGGAACAAATTATTTACGACATATTGTACGTGCGTTGTGTACTGAGACCGCACTAAGACCGCACTCTTAGAAACACTGGAGATTTAATGCGCTGTGTCATTAGCGTAGTCCGTCCGTATTTTGTGTTAATCTTGATTATTCTGGAGTTCAAGGTTATAATGGTAAGTTTAGACTCAAGAGGATAGCGGATTCAAGTGCTACACTTTTTTTTGTAATAACACACTTGAACCTATACCAAAGATTATGTTTTGTAAAATGTTGAAACATTTCGCTTAACGTTATAATTAGCTCCAAAACTTCTAATATACAGTGTACGTCATAAGTTGATCAACATTTGCTAGGTTTTGAATTGTTCTATTATACAAAATTATAAACACTATCTCTCGACACAATAATTACAAAAACTTAAAATAAAAAAAATTGGGGCAGTCTTTGGAGACTGCCGATAGAAGTGAAAACTTTAGTCCTTGATCATAAACACAAGGGGCGGGTCGGATGCTAGTTCCTGATACTCTCTTAGGGCTTATTAAGGGGTCCAAATTCGTTATTTTTGCGTAGGACGCACAATTCCTGAGATATTGTTAATATTCTAAAAAAAAAAAAAATTACGCATGGAAGCGTGACGATGACGCGAGTTACATGAGTTTTGTTCACCCAAGAAGTGCTCAACGCGCCTAAAGTTTTTACTTCAAAAAATTCTCAAATACATTTTTAATGTTGTTCAAGGTATAATCAGCTTCGTATATTGCTGAGTGTACAAACACGACAGTATCACGTCACGTCATAATTAAAGAAAAAGTACAGTAACACACAAAACTCTTTACAATATAAAACTTCACACTTGCCCAATACCGTAAGATATTGTTCTTATACCAGTATCGAACAGGGTGTACCTCAATAAACCTATCCACACATACCCAATTACTAAGTTACGTTATGGTTCCATTGTACGAAGCTTGTTTACATATTACGTTCCATTTAGCGCAGGAAACACGTAAGTATCACCTTTTACTTGTAGAGAATTCTAGAAACAGCTTTTAACTCTGATAAAAATAAAACAGTGTGTGTATGTGTGTGTGGAGCGTTTGAAATAGGCTTTTTATCGCACTTATTGAATGCACACAAATGCATTTAAGTAAACAACTGAGCGGGTGTGGACATAGTGACCGCTGATAAGCGGATACGTCTAACTAATATGTGTATAAAAATATAAATATACCTTCAAGATAAGTGTTATTTTTAGAAATTTCATCAGTTCTATAAATGTACTAGAAGAAAGATAATATAAATGGAAAGCAGTGATATTATTCTTGCTTTTTATATATATGTAGGTATATACAAAACTCTTGCAATAAGGGTGCCCTGTGTCACGAAAAACTTCATACTTGATACAAATAACATCCAAACTAGGCACTATTTGTGTATCATAATATTTTTCGTTTAATATGTCGATGATATTTACTATTTACAATAATATGCTATACTAGATGTTCCCGCGGTTTCACCCGCGTTTATCGTTACTGCGCCGCCCCCCGTGGGTCGTAGCGTGATATTATATAGCCTATAGCCTTCCTCCATAAATAGGCTATCCAACACTAAAAGAATTTTTCAAATCGAACCAGTGGTAATCACGCAGAATAAACCAGGAGAAACATCGTTTGTACTATGTCTGTAATGGGTAATTATTTTGCTGCGATGTCTTCTTTTCTTTCTGATCTAGTTCGGGCAAACAACAACAAATGTATATTATAAATTAATAGTAAATTAGTCATTTATTATAAATTATTGTACCTATTATTTAAATAAATAAATAAAAATAAAAATAAAAATTTAAAACTGCTATATCTCCTAAGATATTCATTGAAATCGAATGATGTAAAAGGCAATTTTGTTTTAAATTAAATACTTGTGATGAATAACGTATTTATTTGGATAAGGATTAATATCATGTTTATAAAAATACCTTCGCAAATAATGCATTATTTTAGAACAAATTTGGTTACCATAAAAATGGTTATAGTAAGCTAACCTTAAAAGATAGACATATGCTGTCGCGGACTTTTTTTTAGAACTTTTAAAGGGGAACAATTCTGTCATACATGATTTTTGCGAAACTTTAACTGTTTACGCAGCTCACGCTGCGGAAGCTCTCAAAAGGAAAAAATACCCTCCGATTTTGAAACATTCTTCATTGGTGCTCCGCTCCTATTGATCTTAGCGTGATGATATATAGCCTATAGCCTTCCTCGATAAATGGGCTATCTAACACTGAAAGAATTTTTCAAATCGGACCAGTAGTTCCTGAGATTAGCGCGTTCAAGTAAACAAACAAACAAACTCTTCAGCTTTATAATATTAGTATAGATTATTGGCCACATGGTCGTAGTAATTTCAATTAAATGTAATTTTCTACGCTATGACTGGCCTTAAGTAGGATAATTATTACGAGATAGATAGTACACATAAACTACGAAAAATCTAAATAAGTACAAGCTGTCTAGATAAATCCGATAACAAATCATAACAGTGAGATAAGATTCGATTTCATAACAAGCATTGATAACACCCGAAACAACACTTCAAAGTCGCAAGTCACAAGCGTAAGCGGGACCTGCAACACGTTTTATTAGTCGCGTATTTTATTACTACGTTCACAACCGAACTACATACCTATTGCGACGCACGATAAGCCGCGGCCCAGTATCGCGGCCGCAGAGGATAACGCCCGCGCCAAGGCGAATGTATCGCACTATAAACATGTCGCACGCACGACCCTTACATAACATGCTAAACGTTGTTCTACGTTCAAATACAAAATGTCTACAGTGTTGCAGCGCTTTACTGGATTGCGATAATTCGACGTGTTTGGTGATATGCCTCCTTGTTCGATACCGTTCTAAATTTAAGTATTACTTTTTTGAAATTACAGATACATTCATTCTATTATCATGTATTGTACTGTCGTTCAACGAAAACATGGCCATACTCCGTGCTGCTTCTAAGAATTGATTAAAAAAAATTGGCAGTCTTTGGGGACTGTGCCGATAGAAGTGAAAACTTTAATCCTCGATCATAAACACTTCTTTTCTTTATAAACCAAAAATAATTCAAAAATGGAAAGCGTTCGGTGACGATGACGCGAGTTCCATGATTTTTGTTCACCCAAGAAGTGCTCAACGCGCCTAAAGAAGTTTTCACCTTAAAAAGAAAGCAATATCTCTGCTCAATTCTCAATTCTAACTTGATTCTAACAACCTCACGTGTCATAAGAAGTTTGAGCAAAGACGTAACCTATTCGTTTTTCAATTTAGAGTAATATATTTTTTTATTATGGAACAAGAAATATTGTGCCTGTATTACCTCAAAATTATATAGAGGTTGTCTATACCTGTCTTATATTTGAAGGTGACAGCTAAATCACTTGAAACTTGTCTCCGTGATAAACCACACGCACATTTCGCTAGTTACGTTATAGTTCTCACGTAGTAGACAGCCAATTGCCGTCTGCCCGTCACAGTTATTTAGTGTTGCTAAGCACTAACTTGTTCAATCGACCCAACGTAACTACTAAACAAGAATGTTAATACGAAAATAATTTCAGACATGACGAAAATACTATATTTAGTCCACGTTAAGCGTAAAATACAAGCTATGTAAATAACTGTAATTATAGTAAACCGAGACTTGGATCGATAAAGCGAACGAGTCCGATTTTAGTGCTATTACTCTGCATTTAAAAGCAATTTAAAATTATAAAGAAAGATTACCAAACGCGAGTACAGCTCAGACTTTTGTCTTATTTGGTATGTTTCTCTTTTGCAATGTAAAGTACTTGGCCACCTTATACGGTGAACAACATGCTCCAATTTCGTTAAACTGTAACATTAAGACTAAAACGCGCATATGGGCCCATTAAAAGGTCCAACACCTCAATCCGTCTATTCAAATGTGCTCCACTTAGCATTCATACATCCGGCGACCTTAATAACTAAATAATATAATTTAATGCAACTATAAATGCGTGCTAAGGACAACGCCTGACATCTGCGCAAACATTCGCAAAAATATTCGTATATTTAATTATAGTAAGCTATGAACTATATCCTAACTAGTATTATAAAAACGAATCTGAGTTTGTTTACACTTTCACGCCTTAACTACTCGACTGATCATCATGATATTTCGCATACACGTTTTCAGGATTATAGAAAAGGACATAAGGTACCTTTTATCCAGGAACAAGTACTTTCCCGAGGGATTGAAATTTATTAACAAAACCTAGATTAACGCGGGCGGAGCCGCCGGCAACATTAATTTAGTATAATGTCGAACAAATAGCATAACACAAACAAACAAACTCAAGAAAGAAACTGCGAAGGAAGAAGAGCGTTTTTGTGCTTAAAACTATTTACTGATAATGTACATGGCATATGTCATCAGTAACAATTTCACATCCAACAGTCCGACTATAACCAAACTGAGTTTGATTTTTGCGAATGTGATATACCGCGTATACTATCTAAATTGTCCGGTATCAACGTAAAATCGTTGTGTAAGCTAACGTATTTTAGATAATTATAATTTCTTAAAGCTTATATATCTAAAGCAAAACTAAACATTAAAGAAGTGTAAACTAATTTGAGTCATTTTTTTATTATCAGGGAGATGTCATAAGCCTGTATTGTCTTAATAATAGACAACTTAATAAATAGGCTTACTGGCCGAGATTCTCCAGATTCTGCGTTGCTAATGTTTTGCCAGACAAACAATTATGATTTTGCAATTGGATAATAAATTAAAATAAAATACAAGAATATTTTATCTAGTCGACAGATGAATGCACATTTTTAAATATAAGTCTATGCCATGGACTCTATGGTAAGCTGTGACGTCAACCTGCAAAATGAACTTTGCTGGTGACTCTACTGTGTTGTCTGTCTGTTGACAGCTTAACCACGCCGTGCAATGGATACACTAACGACTATCTATCGGGTCATTGTACTAACTAGTTACGTCACTACTATCGAGGCTATATCAAAACTTTGCCGATAAAAACATCAATGGTCATTCATTCGAGTACTTATCGTTACTATGTTCAATAGATAGATATAGAACGATCTAGAACAATGCTATCAGACGTTGGCTGCGCTTTCTATCTAGATATCATAACAATGTCTATGTTCTGATTAAAGACCGCACATAAAGTTATTTTTAAATCCTTATACAATTATACAATTGTTCATTCAATTGAAGCGTCATGGAATGTTATGCGAGGTTAGTTCCATGAAGGAGAATGATAAATTAGGTATTATAACGTCGCCATCTTTCAGATGGATTAAGCAGAGGTGTATTTTATAGGCGGTTTGCGATCGAGAGGTCGCAGGTTTACATCCCAATCATTTTACTTTTGTAGTATAATCACTCTATGCCCAAATACATTTTGCCTTTAGTAAGAGAGTTTTACTAGTAAGTGACATGTACAAATATTGATGTTTGTCCGAAGTATTTAAGGACAGGGCACCGTTTCCGAGTTCGAAACACCCACAAAACTCATGCTGCAGAAAATCTAATAGTACTGCCTAACTATGAAAACCCGCTGACGATAGTTCGATTAACGAAAAACAAGACAATTCATTGAGATAAATCGAAAAGGCAAATTACAAAAGATATTTTCCAACTAAAGATTCTTAAATAAGTCTAGAAGCACAATATAATTTAAGTCTCCGACAGAGAAACAAGCCAAAACTGAAACCAATAAAGTAAAACTTGTCTAAAAACCCCTAACGATGTGATTTACATCGTTGTCAAACACATTTATCCGACAGTAGTTAGCCTTCGAATTAGTGAGAATATTTGCATTCCGTTCCCATAATGATTCCATTATTACATTCATATGCAAATAGATGCAACAAATTGTGCTTCGAAAGGATTTAGGATACAATTTAATAGACTTAATGACTCAGAAGCACGGAATTGTTACATAAAGACGTAAATAAGCTTTTTATTGATGTCAAATGACATTGAAGAACTGCTTGTGTACTAAATACGCATTACTTATATACAGAGTCATAAATGGATACTCCTAATGTTTACGTAGGAAGTCTTACAATTGTGAGCATTGAACATTTTGAAAATAACAAAAACATTTCGTGAATACATTGCACGTTTGTGTGAAAGTTCGTAGGTACATGTGTAAGTTTGTACTGACTAATGACAAATTAGAATTTGTATAGGTGTTAAATATTTTGCATATACCACCTCTCCTTCTAATTTGTGTAAAGTGAATAAAAATAAGTTTCATATTTCTAAAATACTAATGCACTACTTAAATAGCTACGCTATATTTTATTATTTTTGTTTCGTTTACAGGATACCCGTGATTATTGTTCGGAAAATTCCATAATCTGATACGGCACTCCAAAAGGCTGGCCCAACTATTACGCCAACCTTTTTTGCTTATTCTCCTAATCTCATCCATGTGTGACTGTGTGATATCATCTTAACAAAAAAACAGTTGTAAAAAAAACATACAAATAAATGTTTTATTATCATGTTAGTGCCATATAACATTCGTTTATATGCAATAACAATTGGAGGTCACCCGATGTTTATCAATTCATATTTCATACGCTGATGTAGTGATGACATTTAGCATCAAACAACATGGCTTTTAATGCAGAAGCCAGATCTACATACATACTTTAAACTAGATACGTTTATGACTAATGCATGCATATTGAGTCTCATTTAATTAATAAAATGCAGATGATTCTAGAATTTATTATTTACTAGCTTTTGCCCGCGGCTTCGCTCGCGTTAATTTAGAATTTGACCATCAATTCGGATTGTACTCTGCTTGTAATTTATTTAATAATTATAATTAATTTCTCTCCTAATAATTTTTTTCGGGATGAAAGGAGCCTATGTCCGTTTCTGTACACCTGATAATGTATATGCAAAATTTCAGAATAATCGGTTCAGTGGTTTAGGCGTGAAAAGGTAACAAACAAACAAACAAACTCATTTTCGCTTTTATAATATTAGTTAGGATAAACAAGCAAAATTAAAGCCGGTGGAAAGTTCTGTGAGAGATCAGAGCAGTCGTAAAACAGGGCAAATATTACCAATCGACCATTTATAATCAATTCGAAAACAGAGTTTAGTTTGCTACAAAAGGAAACCATTTAGACAATCTATATAATATATGTAGTTAGGTACTTAACTATAAACTCATAAGCTGTCTTAAGCTCAAGAATTGGATTCACGCAGTTATTAATTTCGCTATTAATGTAATATAGGTGGTACCGCTACAAAGTGTGTACCAGGATGATGTATATCTCAGTTTACGGCGATGCTCGACGCTCTTAATCCCAAGTATTAACTGGAGGCACCGACCCGTCACGATTTATCGTCCCGAGGCACGACGAGGCGGGGCCAACTAACAACTTACACTGTTGTACCTTGCAACCTGATAGCTCATTTTGTATTTTTCTACAAGTCGAGACGTATTACTGTAATACTTTGTACCGAACCGGTCACGTACATTTTGAGTTATGTGAAACGAACACATGAATTATCTTCAGCTTGTAAACGACACGACAGCTCGCACATAACACTGTGAAATATAGGGTCGCCAAACTAAACACAATAATGCATTACAATTATGTTGTCCGCATTAAAGTAGCCAGAGTTAAAAGCAGTTTACAGTTAACAAACTTTAAAATTTCATCCGCGGGTGTTGGCACAGTCTTTCGAGAGTGCACTTGCAGTGTTTAAGCAGTCAATTCCCGTTTTATCCGCAGTCGCTAACTCCTCAGGGATGTTGAAGGATTTGGCGCATTTACAGACGAACAAAAAACGCCGGGAACGTACTAAAAGTGAGTACTACGTGTGGCGTTTCAAGAAAAAAGCCAAGATTTCCGCCGGCGACTTCATCGAAGATAACATCGTCTCATAGGTACACTATTTATTTGTCTTACAAGCACTCGAATGAAGCAACCCCTCAGTTCAAAGGGATTCGAACGATGTGTTAAGTACTTTACAATGTTGTTGCATTCAAACGCAGAAATACAAATCAGCGATTGATACGATAGTGTGCAGGGCAGAATTAAATAATGGATCAGGTCTATGACCTATAAGTAATTCATAGAATGAGCGAGTGAACGTGAGGTGCGGTGCTCGGCCCGATATGGCAGGTGCGTTATGTAAGCGCGCTGCGGTGCAGGCGCACGCCTCTCCTACCAAATGCCAGCGCGCTATTCCTATGCTGGCCGACTAGCGGCGAACTCGTGCCAAGGCCCCGCAATAATTGAAAGTAGATGTCCAATACTTAACCTTTTGAAACAATACTGGAGCAATAAAAACTATGGAAACAAAATACGGATTGAAAGGTCGAGACGCTCAAAGGGCGAGTTCGCGCCACATTCGTAACAGGTGCTGTTTGAACTAACTGGAAACTTAGAAGCCAGACAAATTTATAATGATATAGCCCATTACCTCTCGCAAAGTCATAACGATAACCATAGATATAGTCGTTACCGTCGTATGCCCGAAGGACTTAAAAGCGGACAATTTAAAACATAAATTAGATAGTGCAGTGTCTAAATACGGGAGAACACCGGGAGGCAGCCGACTACCGGGTGGTTAGGGACGATGAATAACGAAGCGACAAGGATGGTGTATCGGCAATGGCCGGGGCGGGAGAGAGACAAATGATCGGCCACGGGTGCAGCAGCCACCAAGCAGTGTGCACACAGACATCGATCGATTAGCGGCCAGCCCGCCGCCCGTTGCGCCACAGCCAATCTATCGACCTTTATGTTCTATTTCAAATTTATAACAGCCCAATTGTATCCATCATAATTGGTAATCAAATGAACATTAATAACTCGACAGACTTTTGTTTCCCGGTATATATTTTTCGGTGCACTGCATGAGAATTAACTAGACCAGTCAACAAAAAGAATTTCATTGGACAAAAGTTGTTTGTGTAGAAAAATGGCAGGTGTGCACATCTTAAGTTAGGTATATTTATTGGTGTGCTGCTCACGTCGTCGCCGACCGGTGATCACTTATTTAACTTGGAGGTGCCGTGATTCCATAGAACCGCACCAGAGCAGACACCGCGCGCATTTTTTATTTATGAATTTTCTATTGGTACAGCTGCGGTAATGGAATAATTTCTATAAAACTAATCTGTATTCAGCAAAAACATCTCGGTGTGTCTTCAGCTTACTGCGCTCCGATCGGCTTTGCCATCCGTCCCTAGATTAGAACTTGATTGAATTTAAAATTATCGCTATCTCCGAACAAATTGAACCTACAATCAAAGGCAAACCTTTTATATTTATCTTTCTTTCTTACACGTAGTACCTACTTGTGTCTTATTTTTAATTATTTGTTCTCTTTCAAGATTTTGGTCATTACATTATTTTGCCAAAGCTCTATGAGAACTCTCAAAGAAATTGTCTGTGACTTACACATTCAGAAATTTGTAACGGTCCATTGAATTTAGTGGAACAATAGTGTCTGATTATTTGATAAAAGATGTCGCCATCCTTAAGGAAAATTCTATAAAAAGGGATATCATTGAACGAACTTAATGACGTAGAAACTAGGGAAAAACTGGCAATTAACGTGTTATCAGAAAAGAAAGTTAAATGTCGCCGCCATCAACGTAAGTGTTGCTTAGAATGCCTTATTGCAGGAAACGCAGGCAGGTGTAACTAGTCGGGCCCAGGAAGTACGTGAACAGTGAACATATAATGTGAAATGATAAGAATACCCTATCATAATATATAGCCATTCAACTACGCTGTTACCTATGTCTTCGTAACGATAACTTTGTTTAACCACTATGCAAAGGAAAACTACGAGTTACGCGACAATATATATACCCACCGATAACACTAAAGGTAACGCATTCATCTTATCCAGCCAATTGTTAACAAGCAGAGCTGTACATTTATAATAATAGCCTGCATTTACAATAATAGCCAGTTCTATATAGTTAGTAGTATTTTCCTCAACAAAACAGACGCAGACATTATAAGAATAACGTATTTATTCGAAAGAAAAGTTTTGCAACTTTACTGTCTTCAGCAAACTTAGAGGATTCACTTTGCGTACGAATTCAGCCATAGAATCGCGGAGCCGTCACCAAGAGAGAACAAAGCTTTAGCTAACTCAACAATGTGTTTAGTTTCGAGATTAGAGCAATCCCGCCCAACACCTAAACACGGATTTTAGATAACATTCAAACTCCGACCGCACTGAATATAAATGAGATTTTAGAACGCCACAGCTCCCGTCTTGGGCTCTCGTGCATAATTACTAGACGTTACAACTATTCAACTACATTTGAATGTCGATGAATAACTTTATAGACATTTAAATTTGAACAGATAGGGATCCTAGCCCGCCACGGCTATCGCTTATCCTTCCTGTGTTTACAGAAATAAAAGTTGAAAATCTATATCGTAAAACGGCGGGCGAGGTGGCGCGCGGGTGGAGGCGGGATTGCGTGAGGAGGGCCCGCGGTCCCGGCACGCACCCTCACTTCCCAGCTGTTTGCGTCTATTACAATTTCAATGTCAAGTCCGATCAATAACGGCCGGGGATGTAAAATTTCGGCTGCTTTCGGCGCGTTCCGGGAGCTACGAACGACGCTAGCCGCGGCCATACTAACCTACCGTAATACGTCGGGGTGCGTGCTCTGAGCACGATCAATAGCCGCCTAGTAAGGCTCGGCTCGTTTTATAAATAGTCTTGAACTTCACCTCGGCCGCCGCCGTCGAGATTCGTGGGCGAAAGTGTGGAAATATCTTTAGTTGCGTCACGATGCCGGCGTGTTTTGTAAATATCATAGAGCAAACTTGTAAGTATCGTAAACCGATACCCTCGTCTTAAATGAATTATCTCAAGAGCGCTGATAAGGTATTGCAGCTGTAATACAATGCTCGGCATCTCATTATGTAAATAAGATGCACAATCCCGACGCGGACGGAGAGAAAGTTTGAATATCTCAATATAACGTGACAATCGGCAACTGATGTGAATATTTTATTAAGTTTCCATTTAAATCGCCCTTCTTAGAGTTGTCGTTGGCGTCAATGGCGCTAGGAAACCGCTGGAAAATGTCAGGGAGCTTGAATTGGAAAAACAACCTAGACTGTACGGCACTCGAAAAGCCAATATCGCCGAGCTTTATGCCTCATCAGCATGCATACAGATGCAACTGCAACTCGTACGTAATATTTTGAAATGCCGCAAAAAAGCAGTGCTCAGCTGATAAAAGAATTAATTAGACGAGTACAAAACAGATGAGATGAGGTGGAATCAAGCCCGAGCACTATTACTGTGAGTAAAGAGAGCAAAAGCGGTGATATTAAAGGACGAAAACGAGCGGTTCATTACTGGGAATGCTGGCAATAACAATACGGCTAATGGTCGTGCCGCGATCGTCTCAATTCCCGCTTCTACTCAAAAATTTCCCTCCACTACTACGAGTAACAAATCCCAAGCGATTGCGACTAACTTGTTTTGATATAACAACTCGGTACTGCTATTAATAGCGTGATATTCTTTGCATAATGCATAATTGCTATTTTTAAGTGTGCATAATAGAATCGCATCAATTATGTCGCATTGTCGAGTTATAATGTATCATTGTAATCGTTCGAATGACTATGTAGTGATGTTAATTATCGTGTATAATTGTTTAGGTATAATGTTGTTATTGTTTGTGGCTACTAGTTGTTCGTAGAAAATCGTGACCCAACTCTCTCGGCCTGTCATAAGCCGTGCTACGTGTGGGTAGGTCACGTAGCTACGCTTTACTTGTTTTTATATATTTCATACTGTTTTACTTCATAAACGGTCCGTTACAGTAGATAAAACACAACGCTACCGATAAGAATGTAGGTTTTATTTTTATTGTTTTGTTCTCTGTTTTATATTGACTTCATGGAGTCGTATTATTTTGTTTTATTAAGGTTAACGTAAGGATAATGTGGAGTAATAAAGTTGTGAGAAATGACGTTTATTATGTTAGACATAAAATATTGATTATTTACGGTTGGTTATGACTATGAGGGAATGAATAAAATTATAATTTATTATAAAACTAACGAGAGTACATAGCAGACGATTATTTAGAATTATCTGAACGCAAAATTTGATCGGACCGGCTCGATCGCGTGGCAGTAGTGAATGCGACTGCTGTGTATGAGGTTTCGGGTTTGAATCCCGAGTCAGGCCACTGCTTGACTTGGGATTCAAACGCGAAACCTCATCCCGTTCACTACAGCACAGTACCAGTCTACATGTTGCTACAAAAAAATTGTTAACAGGAAAAACCAATAACACTTTTTTGTAGCAACATGGAGACTGGCAGTGTGCCCATTGACAACAATAGGCTCTGCCCTATTATGTAGGATCTAAAACGGATAAGACATAGTTGGCGATATGTTGGTATAATATACCACTACCCAAAAGGGGTATTTGAGTATATAGGCGTCAGAATATATAAAATACCCATAAACAATTATTACAATATTTGAATTACTTTAATTTTATTCGTGCTATACCTAAACAGAGACAGATTTTGACGCGGTTTTCAGATGCAGTTTTAGTAGCTTGGAATTCAACATAAAATAAACTATAACACAGTTTATTAAATTCAATTCAGTAGACCTAGAGATATGGTCCATAATATAAGTATAAGACACGAACAAAGCCGCGGGCGAAGGCTAACTTAATAAATAAGTACGAGGTCTTTATAAAAATAGTATTGAATCTTGTGAGATAAACATCTCTATTATGCCAGTACCGCGAGGTTTGTAGGCGGGAGTCATAATGAAATAAATGCACGATTAAATCAAGCGCCTCTCAATTTAAATACAGCTATAATTATAGTACATTTTGTAGTTGATAGGCGTTTGATAATTCAACGATAGTACCTACTGCCTACGATTCGTTAGATAATAATATCATGTGTAGTGCTAGGCACGGGCCTCTTCTCAGTGTGAGAAGGATTAGGCAATCCACCACGCTAGCCCATTGCACGTTAGCTAACTTTAAGTATCTCTGAGAGCATTATGAAGAACTCTCAGACATGCAGGTTTCCTCACGATGTTTTCCTTCAATGATAAAGCGAGCGAGAATTAACTATTGAATACACACGTAACTTCAAGAAGTCCTACGTGCGTACCGTAGGATCAAACTCGATACATATGCGTGGTAGTCAAACTGCCTTCCCATGGGCTATTAGTTAGTTGATAGTTTTAAAACCGTGTGGTCAATAGATTACGTTATCAAACTCGTGGGTGTTCTAAAGAGCAAGGGGTTAACATACCCTTATTTGTCAGACTCTAAACAATTGCGAGACATGCGTGTTGATTAGATACATATATTACAGTTTGGGTGGTCTGCGTATGGAAGCTCAGTAAAATATATTATTGTTAACTTAACTGAGGTTTGATGATATCAAGATAAGTTTACAGTTGCGTAACGACTGTCAGAAAAGCAGTAATTCTGCCATTTATACAATTCGCCAACTTTACGAGCCATGTAATAGGAATGAGTTTATAAACAGCAGTTTACGAATACATTGAGGTCTCAAGTGCTACTGAAAACTTTGTAACAGAAAATTTGTATAAAACCGTGTCCGACCCGGGACTCAACGTGACACCTCTGGTGCGAAAAAAACGTAAACTCATTCCACGCGATCAAATAAATACGTCAATTTAAATACTATTATGGATTATGGAATTGTCAAATATCTAATGTATCAACAAAAAAAAATCTATCAATTCAAGCATATCGATTGAATAAATCATATCATTTTTTCATCGTATTATTAACTTGAATTTAGTTTAATAGTTATCTATCGAACACTGAATCGGACTTGATTCGAGTATTGTATTTGTCGATAAAATACCAAATATCTATTTACGTTTAATTAACCAAAACCAATGCAACAAATATTACAAACAAGTTCGTTCATTTAGTATTGCTAATTCACGAACCACGTGAACCTAAGAAAAAAAATGTTCTCGCTCCAGTAAATCATTAATTACTTTGTACGTATGGCAATCACTCTATCCATAAACTTTAACTAGTATTATTAGAGCGCAGTTGGTCGTGCATGACCATTCACAGTGCGATCACGCAACTTTATCTCGCCAGGTTATAATAATTAGCAACAGCTATAACGTATCTATACCACACCTCGCAATTAGGTCTTGATTATGTGAATAGTTTATGTAGTCCACTTATTAAAGCACATATAAAACATACTCTATAAGGAAACCTGCGGATAAATACGTTGTCGATGTTGTTACGTTATTCTAAATTGGTATTTACCTGAATCATAACAATAATGCTTGTTTTTTAAATAATGCAATCAATTAACGTAAAATTTTGGAGTAAATCAAGTGTAATATTCGTGAATAGAGGTTGGGTAACAAAACAAAAGGGTATTTGATCTGCAGCCAACAGGTACGAGTGTATAACAAATCAAATCACAATATGGCGGCATTAGCGTTGCGATTCTATGCGCCGGAGATTTGCAAGCGTCGTCGTAGCGAGCTCCATCGACGTGCACTGTAAGTAGGTTATGCGCGTGCGTCGACCCCGCGCCCGACTTCAGGGTTAACGCAAAGTGCTTGCTGCTAGGGTTGCCACTTTACACTATTGACTAGAAAACTTAATTTAAATCTAGTATTTTTCTACTGGAGAATAATGTTTGGTCTGCATTGATAAAGCAGAAGTTTTAATGGCCACTGACCAACGCGTTGTGTTGCATGATGAAGGATTCTGCCATTCTACGCAACACAGCATACGGGACATAAAGTGTGATCACAGATGGTGTTTTGTTCAAAATCTGAATATACAACGTGTCAATCGTTCGAAAATTCTTAAAGTAACATAAGGATTATTTCTAGTACGGCGGCTATCTGCTTATAAAAAATCTCTTATAAAAGAGAAGGAGAAGGAAATTCTTTTGCAGAGTATCTTAAATTAAAAAGAAAGATTTATATAAGCATACTATACTCTGATAAAACCAACCTATTATTACGTAAAGAATGTTTTTGTATTATGTAACATTTAAAACGAGTTCTATAAAAAAGGCGCCAGTTCTCCGAGACAATAGCCGTGATAAACAAATTATCAAAAGCTTTGTGTCAAGCGAATTGAAATTTATAGATTTGTATTCGAAGAAATCAGTTCAGATTATTTATTCGTTGCCTGAATACACAACCAGAATTAAGATCATAAAATACCTTAGCAACCGACGTAAAAGATTTTTTTTGTCCTAACAAATAATATCAAAGTTTAAAAAAGCTATAAATAAAATTTGTTTCAAATAACTACGAATTAGGTGTTTCAGAACAGAAGTGTTGCCATTAATCAACTGTTACTGTAGAATAATATAATTATTGTCTTTGCTAACAGAATCAAAGAATTATTTGTCGAATTTGCAACTATCATTATATAGTTAATAATATGGCAATATTTTTAATAGCATAGCAGGAACTAGTTAACAAATACAACACATTAATAAAAAAGCTACTTTACAAGAAACCCTTCAAGAATTCAAACTGATAAATGGGTCATAATTATAGTCAATTAATGTTATTAATCTAATATCCTAGCATCACGCTTTTACTTCCTTAAAACATTATAGGTAGAAATGGACCACACCCATGTTTCGGCAGTTATGCGAGCCTCCTTGTAATAACTTGGGGTCGAGCCTATCGCCATCATTAATCTATGTCCATCAGAGTAATTATTATCTTCTTAAGGATCTTCGAGTGATTTAGACACAGATAATAATCAGGAGTACAGATATCAATGTCTCTGTGACTCGATTTAATTAACAGTCCTGGTCTTGATTACAAGCAGGGCCGACCTACTCACGACTCGATCTTACGACTTGTCACCGATGTGCGTTCATAATACATTACCACTAAATTATAATAATGTATGGTATTAATGTAATTATGAGTTTTATTAATTAGCCAATATGCCAACATTTTGGCCTGAAATCAAGCCCATGTTTTCCAAACATTATTGCCGTAGTTATCGTGATAATAATAGCGAGCGCGGGATCAATGACCGCCCCAGTTCTATTCTAGTAACTACTACTAGTGCTACAACTTTGTTTCTATGAAATTTATGAAATTTCTGAAATTGTTCGAGGCATGTTTTATAAGAACAAACAATATTTACTTTTTTTACTATAACGATTAGAATCATTTTTGTATATGCGAAGGGTAGAACTCTTTTAATTATTTTCTAGAGTCTTCTCGCAACTTGTATATTTTCTTAATTCGAAATAATGAAACGATGCAATATGAAAATATTTCTGTAGGAAACAGAAATATTTTCAAATAAAGAAATAGTGAAATATGTTAAATAGATATAAATTCTCCACCTAGTATCTATACCAAGACAGAGGGACATAATTGTGTGAAAAAAACTTCGTATGTTTTTTTTATTTTTCAAGGTAGTTCAATGTTCATAAACTGAAGAATAAATATTGGCTTCGACTTTATACTTTCAAAGAAGTACGTTAGTTACGTAAATACCTAAGTGGTTTCAAACTCTTTTAGACAATATTGTCATTGTTATATTATGTAAATGCGCATAAACATTGCCAAACGACTGCAATTAACAGCAGAAAAATATGATGTAAATAATAAATGAATGAAACATCGTATTGTAGATAAAAAAAAACATGTCATCTGTCATAATATCTGGGTGCGCAGGCGCACGAGTCGAGTGCAACAAGCGGGTTGAGCGTGGGCGTAGATGAGGCGACGAGCGACGCGCCACAGTGTGGGCATTGGGCAACATGCATTATACACATGCTGTTAGTACCTATTAAGATTTAAAACTTACTGTTCTATTAACGTCATCATCTGCCTACCTTTACACAATGTTATATGCGGCCAGCGCATTCTATGTTCCTCTTGAATACTTACTGTTCTATTAACATCATCATCTGCCTACCTTTACACAATGTTATATGCGGCCAGCGCATTCTATGTTCCTCTTGAATACTTACTGTTCTATTAACATCATCATCTGCCTACCTTTACACAATGTTATATGCGGCCAGCGCATTCTATGTTCCTCTTGAATACTTACTGTTCTATTAACATCATCATCTGCCTACCTTTACACAATGTTATATGCGGCCAGCGCATTCTATGTTCCTCTTGAATACTTCTTGTCTTTTCCGTAAGTCCCAGAACTTGGTCTTATATTATCTATCCATACTTTTCCGTAAGTCCCAGAACTTGGTCTTATATTATCTATCCATACTTTTCTAGCCTTCCATAACAGAAATTGAACGAACTTTTAACGGAGAAGTTTATTCCAAACTTCTAAATCCAAGTTTTCAACATAGCCAATGAGTAATGGGTGCTACTGGTAAATATTAAGCGAAAAGACTCTTAAATATACGCAAACAAGGAGCATGTTTATCAAGATTGAATTCAACAGTACGATGCGAACAAAAACCGGCTCCAAAGCCCTTCCAAATATGGCAATAGTGTCCTGCAAGTGGATACTTGCGATAACTTTGTAAAAAACTTGATCACAACTACACGAAACGGTCTCGCAAGCAGACACGGGCTGGTGGATAAAGTTCGCACGCTTGTTGCCTTTTATAGCTCTGGTAGCCTATCCACGGTGTCGAAAGCTAAACATTAACAAAATACACAAGATCGACTATATGTTGCACCACGCGATCAAACTGCGTGTTCTTAAATTCCCCGTGATTTAAAGCTCTTAAAAACCAATTATTTATCAAACATCTATGTAATGGAATAATTACGTTTATCGAATTCTTACAAAACGCCCGATATCTGAACTAGTAAGAACTTATTTCACGTCGTGCTATCATTCTACAAGTTTTTGTAGCGAAGGAAAGTTGCACCGCGAGACCTATCCAGCCCTATTGTATCTATTAACTGGCTACTTTCTCATTTCTTGCCATTTACGGTCCGTTGAGAAAATCGAGATGCATTTTGCAGTATATCAAGTGCATGATTAACAGACGGAATGACAGCATAACTTAGGCCCACTCGAGACGGGCTGGCTCGTTTATAGTTTCGCCTATAATAATTTATTTTTCAAAAATCATAGGGTTATTTGAGTTACGTCTAAACAGAGGTCGCTGAGGTCGCGGATAAACGCATAGACGGTTTCTATCACCGCCGCAAAGGTGAGTGAGTAGTCTATTGTCAAAAAACGTGTAAGAAAACAGTAGTTTTAAGAAAATTTTTGCCTGTACTGCACTAAAGAGTAGGCTGGTGCAACGATAGACTCTTTAGCGTGGATCGCATAATATGCCATTCCTAAAAGCCAGATATCTTTTGAAGATACCGCCATTCATAGATACATATATACATAGATTCACGCCTGTTTCCCAGAGGGGTAGGCAGAGATTAAGGATTTCTATTCGCTACGATCCTGACAGACTTCTCTGGCTTCATTCACTTTCATCACATTCCTCATACACGATCGCCGTTTTAAGGTGCTCTTAACCTGGCATTTGTCTAGAACGTCTCCGATCTGATCGCGAATCGTTCGTCTGTTTCATTCACTTTAACCTTATAAACTTTCTTAGTCAGTCTTTTCTCGTCCATTCTTTCTACATACCCAAACCAGCTTAACAAAAATATACATAATATACATATTCCTTTTTTGAATGAACTAAAACTACAGACGAAAAATTATTAGGCGACTGTTGCGCTCGGTGAGCAAGACGATTTAAAGAAAAACGCGGTGTTAATCCACATGGGAAGCCTTGAGCGTGGTATCGAGTTGCGGCCGCGCGAGCTTCGTCGGATTTAGTTACATGAACGACCGCGCGCCCGCCACATCTTCCGACGACGACGTGCTCTTCGAATAACACACATTACTCCTTATTATTACGTCCTAAATTCATCACACACGGTCCCTTTTGATCTTAAACACAATGGCCATCTATCACACTTGAAGAGTTGCAAGCAAATTAAAACCTGCAAAACATTTTATGAAGTCGTTCAGCTTGTTAGTCAATGTTTGATCAAGAGATTGGATATAAGTATGTATGTAGTACATGCACGGTGGACGTGAAAATTACCGCCGCGATAAATTCATAAGCCCGGCTTTAGGTCTTACGAGCAATACAACCGGTCGGCGCAATCAATATGCTGGCAGACAGCAGGCCACCATAAATAGAAGAAGTGGACGCGGATTTAATGATACCGCTCCGCGAAAACGTGCCTCGCTTGCCGCTGTTATCAATCATGCTTACAGCTCTGTATCTTTGTATCGTTTCACTTGATTATTAGATTCCAGTAGGAAGGAGCGGGCCGATATTTATTTTATAGCGGGCCTATTGAATTTTATTGGCCGACTCGAACGATTTACTTTTTGCTGATCTAAATGAGCAGACTTTCAGCGCTCGAGATAAAGTGAAAGATCGTAATTGCTGTTGTAGTTTGTAGTACACGCAGATGGTAGTAGTGGTAAGGCGGGGTGAGGAATTATGAAGTTTTCCCTCGGTGTGAGTAAACGGGGCATTCTCACGCGAGGTGGAGCGAAACGAGGCGGCTTCAAGACAATACCGGTCGCGTTATTTACGCGATAGATAAGTGAAGAAAATGTTTTAAATTATCTCGCGTGCAACAGTCGGTGCACGAGCGGACGTTCGATGTACAATAGTAGCACTTCGCGCGTCAGACAAACACAAAATGCCATTTAAATTACCCTCGTTCATTTTATCTATGTTAAAATACTATCTGAAATACACTGAATATCAAATTAAGTACTTTTAAAAGTAAATCAAAATTCTTATCTAATAACATTGCTACCAGAATGGTATTCGATTTCATGTTCACTTGAGTAGCCATTTACATATAAGCTAATTGCTTAATTGGTTGTTTGGTATTTTCTCCGCAGCGGCCACTTAAGAAACAAGACGTAAACGCGCTTAGAATTAACGATAGTATTTTTCTGTAATCATTTACAAGAGAAAGTCTAAATACTGCCCAGCAACACAAAACAGCACCTAGGTACGGCAAGTTATGGACTGTATAGCGAGTGCAATTATTCAATAGTCGAACAAAAATAACTGCATATGTATTATGTACAAATGCGTATATGCTGTAATAAATAACAAACAAATGCTGAGCAAAAATAGCAGCGGGCTCGGCGGACAGGGGAATGACCGTCGGTCGACACACAACTGGCTCAAGGCCCGTGGAGATTAGATACCAGCGCCGCATAACAAATACACATAACGACTGACAATTGCAAAATAATCCGCGCCGAGAACAATCCAATAAGGAATGGTACTTTGACGAGAAGAAAAGTGCAGTCATTAGTAATGTCCGATAAAGAAAAACTTTAACTCGATAACGTTTTATTTTCGTCGGTGAGACGAGCGTAGTGATGATATAGCTGCCATAATGTCGGCCGAAATAAAGGTTTTTATCCAAGCGACAGATGACGCTTTTTAATACCTTAAGAGCCCAAGGGCCGTTTTTCCATACAAACAAACGTAGTCCCCGGTTTCCTCCCTGGATAATGCCAGTGGAGCATTAATTTTTTTCCAAAATATGTATGGCTTCTATTGCCATGTCCCTGTTTTCCTTTTTTTCATAAATGAGTTGTTAAAAGAGACATGTGTCTTTAAAAACCTCAAAAATTGGCCAGATTTGCCGCTGTGTTCAAACACCCAGAAAACAAATTTGACTAGATAATATAAAAAAAGGAAAACATAGGAACACGGCCAAAGCCTTTCTTTAATTTTATTATGGAAAAGTAGTTAAATCGGTCAAGTTTTGGAGAAGGAATTAAGGGACTACGAAACATTGATATTATGTACTTTTAATAGGTATTTTCGGTCCAAGCTGCAGTTGTCTCTATCGCGCTCTGCGGGCACTGCGCGACAGCAATAGATTTTACAAATACATATTTTCAATTCTCTTGCCCTTAGTGTTTGCTCTTAATGATCCAGCGGCTTAGGTGTGAGAGCATGAGCGTATTACCAATTAGATCGAGGAGTGTTACTTTTTGCAACTTATGCGGTAAATACGTTTACTGGTAAGCGAATTAATAATCGCTTACCATAAGGCCGCGACTCCACCAAAGCGGAGATGTGTGCGGTGTGCTGTGTGCTGTGCTAGAAGAGATGTTTTTCATCTCGGGGGACTCCACCAAAGCGGAGATGTGTGCGGTGTGCTGTGTGCTGTGCGAGAAGAGATGTTCTTCAGCTCGGGTGCGAGGCGTTGAGTGACATCGCTCACTGCACGCCGCTCACATCTCCGCTTCCATCGCGCCATACAAATATTACACATCTCCGCACAGCGAACTCCACTGAAGCTGAGCGGAGAGGAGATGTGTCAATAACACAATTCTATTAGTTGTTTAAAAAACATCTCCTCTCCGCTCGTCTCGTCTCCGCTTTGGTGGAGTCCCGGCCTTATTGTCGAAAATATAATAAAAAGACACTGCGAAGAATCTGGTTGTTGGCTTTGAAGAAAAGCTACTGAATTATATCGCATACCAGTAATTATCACTGCTGCGATATATCAACTATCAGCTGCCGTCAGCATCGCTCGCGTGCATATCAATAAAACAGTATATGTTTTTCAGAGATTAATGTAGGTACCTGGCTATTAGTGAAAGAATTTAAGAATTCAGTGCTGTAGTTTTAAAGATTTACTACATACAAACCAGATTTAATTATTACTAATATTTATAGATCTGAATGTGACTTCGTTTGTTTGTATGTAACGCTTTCACGCCTTAATTACTCAACCTATCGTCATAACGCATACTACGCGTTATATAAAAAGACATAGGCTACCTTTAATCCAGGAAAAAGTACAGTTCCCGAGGGATAGAATTTATTCAGAAAATCTATAACTATTACGCGAGTGAAGCCGCGGGCAATATCTATTTCTTTATATAGATAGTATTTACCAGCTGATACCTCCGTGGCGCAACGGTAGTGAATGCGACTGCTGTGCGTGAGGTCTCGGGTTCGAATCCGGGGTCGGGCCAACAAACAGTTATTGGGTTTTTCTGTTAAGAAATCTCAACAGCAGCCCGGAGTTAGGAAGTTAGCGGTGTTAGATACCCCCGTGCCCCCGAAAGCACGTAAAGCCGTTGGTCTTGCGCCCGATCTTTGTCCGGTCGTGTAGGATTCCCGACCCATCGGATCATGAGAGTTAGGGAAAAGAGAGTGCACTTGTGTTTGCGCACACACTTGTGCACTATAATATCTCCTGCGCAGATGGCCAGTCTCCGTTAAGATTGGCCGCCGTGACCGAAATGGACCGGTCTGGAGGACATTAAATTATTTATCAGCAATTAAAAACTGTATGCATAATAACACCATGTATATACAAAGACCCTTAAGTCGACGAGTAATTAAAAAAGAACGTAACCAGTGTTTAACTAATCAACCGTCCAAATGAAGAGTTAATTAATAACGAGTTTTTAATTAGACAATATAAAACAAAGCACGTAAATTTCTATAAAACACTTTCTTTACACTGCTTGCCATTTAAAGTGATGGTTAATAGTACAACGCTGTGCGAGTTATTATGGCAAGGTTTGTAAATAACACAGCCGTAAACGGTAAGTGGTCCTATTTTAAATGTAAAATGTGTAAACGTATGGCACTTCAACGTTCTTACAGCTAAGATGACGTGATCTGAGATGAAACGTGTACCTTTGACACGGCCGCGGCCATGATTCCACAAGAATATGTTCACTTGAATGAATGAATGGAATAATGCGTTTTGAAATATACAGTGACAAATGGTTGGTGTAAGGGGTTAGTAAGAGATTTTGGTAGTTCTCAAGGGAATATTTTTAAATGCACATCAAAAACTTATCATCACCCATCAATTTATACTCATAAACTAGCTGTTACCTGCGACTTCGTCCGCGTAGATTTTAACTAAAAAGTGTTTGTCTCCGCGGAACCCTATTTTTTTTTCTAAAATCAAAGTAGCCTTCGTTACTCCTTATAACATCAGCTATCTGCCAGTGAAAGTCCCGTCAAAATCGGTTCAGCCGTTTCGGAAATTAGCCGGAACAGACAGACAAAAATTTAAAAAATAGATGTTTTCGTGTAGGTACCTTATATACTTTCATATGCATTAGATAAAAAGCTGTTACTTTGACATTACAAACAGACACTTCAATTTTATTTATTTGTATAGATATAGATTAAACAATTTTTACATCATATAAATTATTTCATTGCAAATAGACCAATTGTTTAACAAAACTAATACTAGAAATAATTCGGAAATATACCTACATTAAAAGTATTTAATTTTTCATCAAATGCGCGACAAAAAAGTTGTTTATGTACAAAAATATACTTAATCCTAACTAATATTATAAAAGAGAAAATTAGTTTGTTTGTTTCTTACCTTTTCACGCCTAAACCACTGAACCGTCAATCCAGAAATTTTGCATATACGTTTTCAGGTGTACAGAAACGGACATAGGCTACCTTTCATCCCGAAAAAAATTACTGTTCCCGAGGAAAACAACAATAACGTTCTTATGATAACAGATGGCACCACGTGTATTTCGAATCATGATTGAATTATATTATTATACTAGATGTTCCCGCGGTTTCACCCGCGTTTATCGTTACTGCGCCGCCCCCGTGGGTCGTAGCGTGATGTTATATAGCCTATAGCCTTCCTCGATAAATGGGCTATCAAACACTGAAAGAATTTTTCAAATCGGGCCAGTAGTTCCTGAGATTAGCGCGTTCAAGTAAACAAACAAACTCTTCAGCTTTATAATATTAGTATAGATATTATTACAAGCAGAGTACAACCCGAATTGATTGTCAAATTCTAAATTAACGCGAGCGAAGCCGCGGGCAAAAGCTAGTTCTTATATAAAATATACTGATTGCACATCTTTACCCGGGCGTACATACCTAATACACACACCCGTAACAATATAACTTCTTGCAACATGTTTTCCAAAAGCATTTTAAAACTTTCTCAACATATTACTCAAAAGAAAATAGTGAGTTAGGTTAGGTTTATTTGTAACTATGTATTTAGACAAACAAACAAAACTACCTCATCCTTCCTCCTGATATTTCCCCATCATTACAACAATTAAAACTCCACTTTTAAATAAATAGCATAGCAATGCGTCACGAACTTAAATTGATGTTAAGGTTATAATATTTTGAGATAACTATTGCTGTGCAATCAGTATTTTTTATTAGGATACGGATATTTTTTTTAATGCAAAAGGAAGATTTTTTGATTTGCAGTTAAATACTACCCGTTCTCAAGCTGAAATCCTAACTAAAAAGTATAGAAAAGGACATAGGGTACCTCTCATCCATGGAAAAATTACTGTTTCCGAAGGATAGAAATTTACTAACAAAATCTAGATTAACGCGAACGAAACTGCGGGAAATATCTAGTCTTATATAAGTCTTATCTTTTTGGTTTATGTCTATCAAAAAGTGAAATATATAATTATTTCATGCTACTGGTAAACATGATATAGTTTAGTAGATAAAAGATAAGGACCATAGTACATAACGTTTTACAGTCTGACTTTTACCCAAAAGTAAAGATTTTATGCTTCCGAGATGTGTTTTAATCCGTATATATTCTTCCACATTCAAGCTTTCATGACTTTTATGGTGATATATTAATTAAATTCGGGACATTTTCAAAGTTAAAATCTTAAAAAATGGTACCAATAATGGTGTTATACGGCTTGTCATTCTACTGAGACAGGTCATTTGTCAAGAGCGGATAAAAATCTGAGACAATATCTTGTCCCATTAGCCTGTAGTGGGTCTGCGGGTTGCTACGTTATGATCAGAATGAAACGATCTGTTATTATAAATGTCTATTAAAAGTATTCTCTTGTTAGTTTTTACAGATATACTGTGAGAAAATGTCATCAGTTACTGATAATTAGAAATGTATACAGAACGTCTTGTACAATGAAACAATACAGTTGATAGCGCGAAGAAAATAGACATGCCACGGTTGACTCAGATTATTAAATACACTTTTGTTAGTACGCAAATTAATTCAAGCTAGATTTCTTTCTACTGGTAATTGGCTCAGAAAAAATGTTTCTGTTACAAGTTACCTACATATCTTGCTCGAATCTTATTGATAGTCTTGGAGAATATTTTACTGCAGGAATATAACCGATCGCTTAGCGATGTTACACTTTGTATGAAACTACCAAACAACTATAATTTGAATATTTTTCGTGTTAAAATCTATTTACGATATTTAATGCGGCTTGTTTATTTTATAATACATAGTTTCGGCGCGCGGCTTTTCTTGCGCGCTCCATAGGAATGAAATTTGAAATAAAAATAATTCTGTGTATCTACTACATACTCGTAGTATTTCTGTGTGCCTAGCTTCATCCAAATCGGCGCGTATAATAACAGAATACTGTAGTCAAATTACGAAACATCTGCATAAACTTTCACAGTTAATCATAAATTCATAAGTCACAGGTAATATTAGTAGGATATAAAAATGCGACAGCTTATTTCCGAACAGTCTACCTTTAATATCGACAGGAATACTTTCGAAATCACAGACATTCCCGCTGTCAGTTGTTTCATTCGCAGCTAGTTATCCACTTTTCGCATACTGAAGGCCCATCGATTACTTTTTTACTGATTTAAAGGCGTGCTAATACGCACGCTGGCTGGTTTTTGTAATGCGCATATGAATATTCTAAGCTGGTCACGAATTTTCGCATCGCTTCGCAAACTATTATATGGTTTTATGCAATACATTAGCACATACTTAGTAATAAAAAACTATTATATACTAATACGTTGTGTATAATGTACCTATATTATGATAAAATCGAGTGTAAACCCGTCGTAGGTTATAAATTAATATGATATTACTAGCCGACACCTGCGGGCTTGCTTCCGTGGTGAATCAGACATGAAAGGAGGCACGTATCGTATTAAACGCTGCATACCTCTTTACCTTAGTATATTTTTGTCTGCTCTAACATTTCCTACTGCTCTGCTCGACTATGCTACTGTTGTGCATAAGGTCTCCTCGGGTTCGATTCTCGGAAGCATCACGAAATCTAGAGCTGCCATTATGCGTATTATATATTAGAGTTCAATTCATTACCTCCTCATTTTCGACGATAAGAAAGATTAAATAAACATACTATTGCATTCATGTAAGCCCAAAAAAACGGATTACTAAATAACTTTTTAAATTTATCTAACAGGCACCTAGGCCTTTTAAGTTATTTCTATCGCCGAGTTCATCCATGAAATATTTTAATCAAATCATTAATCATATTTATAACAGAATTTGAAGACTGAATAGAGAATACTGACTCCACTCAATTTACTGCTAAAAGAAAAACATATCTGGCTTGCTGATTCAAAAACTAAGCAAGCCACCGGAGTTGTGATGCCTCGATTTCATAAAATTATGACGCGATTGAAAGTAATCATCAGTATCACTTGTATCCATCGGGGAACGATTCAAACATTGAACATAAAATATATCCTTAAACATTAAAGCGAATCTATTTATTTTACAGCTGAAAAAGCGACGTATTACTTTCGTCTGGCTAGAGGCGTGTCTCGTAAACCACCCAGTGGTACGATTAAATTACACGAAAGTTACGTTTATTTGGTAGAAAATGTACCGGCCACCCCTCCCGGCGCCACTCGTGACAACGTTTTATCGCTAAAAGTGTCAGCCTGTGTTTTTATGGCGGCGACAACAAAAGCAAACTTTCACCTCCGCAAACCTTTTGAGCAATAAAAATATTTTATTGGCGAACATCGTAGGTCTTGTTAGCACATCTCGAGATAACAATGATTCATTGGTTAACGTGCTGATGTTATACATCCAAATTATTAAGCTGTTCTGATAATCTTAATCCAAAATAATTACTACCTACCATTCAATCTGGTTTGGGTTATAGTCATGTTTTATGACAACTAAACCAGTCATGCAAATATACCTTATCATTATTATGTATCTCTTTTTGGACTTTTATGAATATTTAATTGCCAACAAGTAAATAGCTGTAAATATTTTGTCAATACAGTAGAAGAAATCAAACCATATGTACGTATTTTATCATTTGTTATCTCGTTATCATGCCCCGTGAGTGCTGTTGCTGAAAAATATCTGGAGTGTCGGAATAAATGCAGATACGAAATTGGGAACAAAGGGAACCGCGTAGAAATAAAGTAGTTTAATATCAATGTCTAATTACTCCCCAACAGCTTCATTCAAATGCCAATTAAATTAATGCAAATTAGAAAATTCTTCTAAAATAAATGCGCCGATTATTTTCACGTCTAAACTTGGCTAGTGAGAATTTTTTTTTTTTAAATAGTTTATGTACACAGTAGTATATATACTACACGTATACATATATGTAATCTTTAGAAAAAGGAATCTTTTCGTATCAACGTGGCTGTTGATTTGGTTTAAAAAAGCACTTGAAATTTTCTATACTCCATTTGGTTAGGTATTTAACTAAACGTAAACAATCTAGATGTGACTTTTTACACAAACACATATTAAACAAATAAACTATTGCTTAAACTAACGGTTAAATTGATTTAGTATTCGTTATTGTTGTATTTACATTGGTCTTTAGCAGTATTTTATTTTTAAACTGAGTTTTAAGATAAAATAGACACATCAAGATTGTTTACCTTTAGTTAAATATCTGACGAAACGGAGTATAGGGTCCTCAATTTTACCCCAACCGAAATAAGTCTAATTATGCTGTCAGTTTTATAATTATAAAGTTAGTTCTATTACCGCTGTAATAGAACCGCCTATTAAGGTGTCAAGTATTCGAAATGCACTCTTAACAATAAAACGTAACAAATAATGTTTCATACATACCTTGATTTGATATGAGTTGACTTTGTGCTTGGGTAGCAGATTGAAAGTAGAGAAGTCCAGTCTTCTGGAGAATATGCCATTCGCACCAGCGCCGGCTCTGTAAAACAAAATCGTATTTAGAAAAGAAACTTTCTCATAGCCAAGAAATGCATTTGGAAACCATAGCATAGCCTAAAGGGAAACCATTATAGACTTAAATATTTGTAATTCGTGGATATTACAGCGCCAGACATCACGTTTACGCCATTCCGATTTGCTGTATGAGCAACTAATATCTTATCCGTTCTCCCAATCTCGCAGAGTCTTCCAACTTTTAACCCTTTCACCGCGCAGTGATGAATCGGAATCCAATTTTCTGTATACTGCCCTTTGCGCTTGGTACATTTCGTGCCGTCAGTATTGAAATGGTTTATGCCTAATCGTATTACACGGATTTACAGGGAACACGCAGACTTGCACCTTTTACGGTACGAAAATGCAATGCGATTTTATTAATCGTACCGAGTTTAGCACTTTCAAATCCGTGGAATTACACTTCACAATACTCGCGGCATTCTTAAATAGGAAGCCCTTGAAACAGACTGCTATTATAATACTTATAAAACGACATATTTGTTAAGGAAATCGCAAAACAAAGATAAAAAATCGCAAACCCGTTTGGCGTTTAAAAGGCTCATAACATATTTTAAAATTTGTAATCAAGATTTTAGTGCGCAAAAATCTACATGAAATCTTTTTTGTACAAGCACGCTTAATACGCAACTTGAATAAAATTAAAGTAAAACGTAAAAAAAGTAATTCTTTGTTGGAATCAATAAACTGTAAACTAGTACAATATGCATCGACGATTTTAATCATCCGACGCGCAAAAAGCAGTCTCAAGGTAGCGCAAAAAAACAAGTTTTTCATTGTCAAGGCCAACAGAATTAGATACCGGCTTTCGTATCTCCGCGGGCGTGTCATCAATACAGCGCTCTGTTTACATTTACGTAAAGATAAAAAAACGACGATTATAATGTTGACGTGGTTGTCTTGATACCGGTCTATTTCAAATTGACTGAGCGTTTATAATAAATATGTATTAGATAATTAAGATTTTGAGTGCTCGTGTACCTGATAAAAATTTGGTACAGTCGTGAGTAAATAGGTAGAAGCAGCTGTGAACACACTTACGTGTATGTTTAGTCAAGGCTATACATGGTGCATTTTAAAACAATATTCTTTATCGCCAAGCTTACTCATACGGAGTTAGCAGTCGAGACTTGCGACGTAAAGGAAGTGCGCTCGACTTAATATGGGTAACCTTGGTCGCACAATGAGTTACTTTAATTTCATGAACAAAAAATGGCGGCATCAGACCGCAGGCTGGCCCAGTTACGCAATACGATCGCCTTATTACCCCTTAATGTTACACGTGTAATTTAAATTAGTGCATAAAATGATAACGTGTACCGAAATTGTAAACAATGGCGGGAAATGTTGGATAGGCATTCGGTTGATAAGAACCCACGTCCTGGGAAACAAGAAAAGGTCGTTTGTCCGGGGGGAATCAATATTTGTTGCCAAGGGTAACTTAATTCCAAATAGTCGCGCACGGTCCTTTGACCGGTTGAATTTAAATATTCACTGGGGAGTTTCCTACTCATAAATCGTCGCGTTTGTCAGACGAAAACAGAAAAAAAAATGGATACAATAGGGTTATTCCTTGAGTGGCCCGACCCCGTCAGTTTAGCTTAAAAGTACTGTCAGTATGTTAAATAAAACTATATAAGGTAAATATTATAATTAGAGAATACTAGAACTATGTCAGGTTTTTAATTATTATCACAATAGTTCCTTTTTAAATACAGAAAATCAAAATACGAGTAGCTACTCTATTGGGTTGTTCCGGCGTCATCCGATGACGTTTCATCCTACACTGTTTTTTTCCTAACTCAACCTATTTACGTTCCTTACTCAACCGACAGAAATTATTTCATTTTCAATTCTTTATTCAGCTCGACCCATGGCGAAATTACCCAAAAACTTAAGTTTTGGGTTGACGTGACGGTCTGAACAAAAAATACTGTTTTAGTAATCTATATCTATACTAAATATAGAAACTTTATTAAAATAATGTAGGTAATCGGATCAGTTAGGCATACTTGTTTAGGATGAGATGTTATTGGATGAATACGGAACAACCCACTCTATTGTTTATTATCTAGTCGGTGCCCGCTCAGGTAAAATGTTTGAAACCCTTCTCTGTGCTGTGCTTCCTGAATTTGAAATAAATTGTTTGATTTGATGACACTTTATTCAAACTGTAATTACATCTATTAAAACTATGATTCGACATTACACAAAATTTCAAATAAACTACTTTCGTCTTATGTATTTCAAACACATACATTTAAGCACTTTTATGTCGCTCGTACAAGTTGAAAACAATAGAAAAAAAATCAACGGGTTGCACTCCGGGAGTGCCGGCAGAAGTGAAAACTTGAATATTATCGTTGTGCATTTTTGATATTTTGGAATGGTTAGGAAATAATTTCGCACAAATTGCTTTAATTATCAATATAAAAGTACTATCATTTATGTGGTAAAATACAATATTCATTTATTGCTCTATCGTACACAAACATGACAATTCTCCCTCTGTCTTACGAATTTTCGATCAGGTCACGTGTCCTGACGCGAGTTTAACATTTTTTACCCATCACAAAATAGTGCACAACGCCCCTAAAGTTTTCACTTTAAAAAAAAATTTTGTCCTATTTATCGTATTCGGGATTTTCCGGGACGGGGGCTTCGGAGATATTATTCAGGGAATAACTCATACAATATCTGCATGTTTATTTGTATCAAAGCGGGATACACCTATTCTTGCTCGCTACTCGACGTACGTGTACTTATTCCAACGTGGATCCGATTGGATTCGGCGCTTGTGCTTACTTGTTGTGTTATGCGAATAGAAAAAAAACATCGCATACTTATATTTTTTGTCTCAAGTTTGCTGGAACGTTATTTAGTGAATTAAGATTTATGATCAAAGAACGATAATAATTGGAGTAACATTCCAAAACTATTTACAAACTACGCTTACTAAAGTTTTTATTTCACTCCATTCAACAGTATAACATACGTATATCTCTATAAACTATCATACTTAAGTACAATCCATACCTACGTATGATAATCATATAAAAGAGCTTGTTTACAGGACCAACAGTGTCGAGCTGATATAGCGAATGCAATATGGCGATGTTGGCCTTGGTTGTTAAATAAAAATAACGATGTTTTTGTCGAGTTGATTTTATATCACAAGTGCGGGCGGACGCGAGCCTCGGAACCCGCTACGTGTGTGCATTCGACCAAAATACTACCCAATACAGCTATGAAGTGCCATCCTTCTGTAGTTTATACATCTATCTCTTTTATACTCGTATTTTTTGTCTCCTTCAAATACCTGCTCTCATACTCCTACTGGATGAAAAGAAGCTATCTTCCCAGTGTTACGGTATATGAAATCACATGCGCCCGCGCAGTCACGCACACATTAACGATACCACTGTTTGTTTAGGATTAGGATCATTCTTTAAGGTGCGCCACTCACGATAATAGCCGTTTTAGCCCATTACTCAAGTGCTAAAAGCACTTGCAGTCGTCGGACAAGACTGTTCTTTTAAAACGATGTGTTTTGTTTATAAAGACCTCGTATATGAACATTTGCGTTAAACAAACATGCGTCGCAAGGCTAACTGGTACACTGATATTCGAAGTTTTAATTACACAGACGCCACATTGAGAAAAATCAAAGATAAACTCATACAAAGTAAACACGGATGACAAATGTTATTGTTTAATCACTATAACGTCTCTAAAATAATTAAAACAATGTTCCATTTAAAATACCAATGGAGCCAATTTAAATTGAATGTAGTTTTGTGAGGCACGATGTAGACTTTTATGGTACAGAAGCTGTTTGTTCAGTTTAGTAGTGAGATAAGTCGAATGTCTATTGTGATTTGAAAGTAGACACCTCAGTGGGAGCTGGCTGTGAACCGGTTCATGACTTTCTCATTCATGCGGCCCACGTACTGCAACCGGCTTTGCTAACACGAACCGAAATGTAATGAAACATTTTCTTGTACCTACCCACCTTATTAGATTAAAATCGTGTAAGTACATTAATGCGTTGTGTTGTCTGCCGCAAATCGATGTGATTCATCGCGAGTGTCTATTTTTTGTACGTCCATGAGGAAATAAATTTAATTGAAGCTCGTCTTACGTAAAAAAACAATTGTAACGCAATCGTCTCTAGTAACCTTATAAAAAATAACCGAATATAAAATAAAAAACCTTCATTGGGAATTTAAATAAGTATGCCATTGTGTACTCTATCTGATACAATCGAACAAAGAGTTTTATATTGTGGGGCGCCACAATTTACACTAGACGACCTTTGCAGTACCGGCCGTAAATGTTGATATGTTAATTTAAAACAACAATACCTCCATAACATACCTCTTTAACTTTTTGTTCTCATAATCAAAATATTTACAACCATCAATTAAAAACGATGAGCGTATATCGCAGTCGTTCCATTTGAACGCATTTATTTTGGTCACGGTCCAGATATTTTCACCCTAAACGGACTCCCACTGTTGGAAGACCTTGAGACGGAACAATTATCGCAAACAGTGACAAAGGAAACTGGCGCTTAAAAACAAAGACACTTCAAGGTGCCATTGGGGCGCCATTCAAGCATGCGTGAAGCGAACGTGCTTGGAAATTTCGTACGACGACCCTCGCTTACGTAATTAGTATACATAATCATGGACATCGAACTAACATGCACCGTGTAAGCAAATACGTCTATTGATTTATCGACGTGTCGCTTAGCAGCATGCTCGCAGATCAAGATAAGCACTAATTCAGCGTCAAAGAAATATCTGAACGCATCTCTGACATGTCGACGTTCGGCTTACACGGTTTGTAGGTAGGCTTTAACGATTCACTGGGTTGCAATAAGTGCTTGTTTACGCGCCGACAACCAGACAAGTGACTATTCTGCCTTAGACGAGCGTGGGCCCGCACTACTGGAGCCCGTCGAGACGCCTGACAGACGCAATCGCACTGACAAACTGTCCGACCAAATCTTCGTTGTATCTTCGACTAACATGTACATTACATCGGTTTTATGTGTGTATCAACATCACCCGCCCTCGCATTACTAGAGGCGCGTAATACATCACTTACGTATCTCCTCGAGAATAAACAACTATATTAATCTTTAGTATCGACTATAAATACGTGGGCGTTATTGTCCATATGCCGTTGGCGCTGTTGCATAATTTCCAGAAAACGTCCCTAATTTATATAAACAAAATGTTAATTCAAATTTATAACAACATTTATTTAAAAAGTCGCACAACAATAATGGCGTTTCAAAAATGTAAACTGTTGTAAATAAAAGATCGTAATCGTGCTTTACAGGTGTGTACAGTAACATAATGAGTTTTACGGCTGTGTCGAACAATTGTTGTTATGAATTCGCCAACCAAGGTCAATGGCAATACCCTATACAAATATCTAGACTAGATAAGTACTTGCGTCTGTCCCGGGAAATTGATGAAGCGTAACCGTAGACCGCTGGATTAATATTGGCAATTAAGGCCGAGAGCTTAGAGAAACCCGGTCTACATGCAATTTCCAATATTTGTTTAAATGTTGCTTGCCCGTTTCTCTCCAATACATTGAAATCTTAAGCTAACAAGTAAACTACCACAGCCTATATAGAATATGCAATTGAAGTATGTATTATATTTCAATGTGTGTCCTGCACCTAAAATAGACCGATTAATTACTCAATAAAAGCCGTATGTCTAGCTCTTTATCAAATTTACGATGTTTTTATAGCGAAACTTTGTTAGTACGAATTATTTTAGTTGATTAGCTATGAAACAAGAACTTAATGAGAAGATAGGAAAAACAACAATATATGGCAGTAACTTTATGCAAAGTAAAACCATTACATTAATACTTGTTTCGACAACAATTTAGTCAACCACAAATATTTACTGCTAATCACTTGATAGACTGTACCCTTCTCAAAAAAGGTGTGAACAGCGTACCCGTTTTTGTCTCATTTTAACAGACATGGCATCTAAAAAGCGTATTAGCGTGTGATATTTAGCGGTTGTAATGATGCATCATCGTCGGAACGTGCGATGTAAACATCGGGGACCTTGGCCTCGACTGAACAATGGGTCGCGCCGGCCTCACTAAATTCGATTACCTAAGTCTCGGCTATTTCGCTCACGATTTTTGCCATAAAAGCGTACTGCGCCGCGCCTTCGCCTACGTAATTACCTTTTCGGTACATATCGACAAAAACATAACTAGATATACACAAAAAATAAATATAAGTATAATAATACGTTTCAAGCATCACGTCCGCCGTAATATAAATCAAGGTAAATAGGTAAGCGATGAGAGTGTAAGATAATTATAGTCAGTTTTTAAGCTGATTGATGTTTTGTTTCTTTTAATAGGTTATCGAATGACTGGAATATGTAGATTCTAGAAATATAAATAAGTAGGTACGTCTTTCCTATAATTAAATGTGTAGCCATGGTTACAATTCTAGGAAGCATTTCGATTAAAAAGATAACAAAGTTTTCGATATTCTTGCCCGATAACTGTTTATAACACCGCCAAAAGGTTCCAATTAAATAAAATATTTCTTAACAATGTTGCAGTGAAAAAATTCGTGGGCGTAGAATTTTTAAAGAATGGTTCCTAATTGACAATCGAATAGAATTTTTATCGGTCAATAACATTACCGTCGTGTAGTGGTTTATTTTTTTATTCGTTTATTTATATAGTATATATATATACTACATATGTTTTTCGTCCGTCGAAGAGTTTAATTGAAAAATTGGATGAAAGATGTGGTACAAACAAACGGGTAATAAAAATAATTAGGCAATTAGTTCAATTGCGCACGGGGGCGTGGCGATCGATCTCCGGCTATCTTCATTACGACATAGGGCTGCCAATGTTAAAAAATAAACATAATTTTAACCAAATTATGCAACGCCAACGCGACAACGCTGCAACGTACCAATTCGATGATTAGTCGATTACGCTATGTGATATTATTGATTGTAAAACATACATAATTTTACTTCTGTTAGGACTAAGCAGAGACTAGCCACATATTGAGATCCTAACATACACATGTCTTAATCATGCTCTTAGGATTCGTTTCTTTTTAAGCTAATCTTTATGATTATATCTACACTGGACCACAAAAAGGGTCGGTTAGAAAATCTTCAATATCTTTAAAAGTACCTGACCTAGCTTTATGAAATAAAGACTGAATTAAAGACTAAAATTGCGATTTCTACTAGGTTTTTGAGGCGATGCCTCGGAATATTCTGCCATTCCTCTATTAGAGATTCTTTCATTTCACGTAGCGTAATTGGCGGCGGATTGCGCTGACGTACACGTCGTCCCAGTTCGTCCCATGCATGCTCATTGGGTTTAAGTCGGGTCTACGTGCTGGCCACACCATGTGTGTGATACCGACTTCTTGAAAATAGGCAAACACTATCTGAGCTGTATGCGGGCGGGCATTGTCTTGCATAAAAAAGGGATTCTCGCCCATGTCCACTAAAAATGGACCAACGTAGTCATTCAGAATTTCAGTGACATATCTATCTGCAGTTAAAGTTCCATTTTCTATCACCACTAGCTCAGTGCGGCTTTCGGAAGAAATCCCAGCCCACACGTGAACAGAGCCTCCGCCGTATGGTACTTTATCTTCTATACAGAATTGGTTATAGCGCTCTCCCGGTCTTCTGTACACTCTTTTACTCCCGTCGTGCTTGTATAAAACAGAATCTAGATTCGTCTGACAACATAACTCTTGACCAGTCAGAGTCCAATTCTCGTGTTCTCTACAACTAACTCTAGTTTCTGTGGTTTTTCTAGTTTTGGGCCATTTGCAGGTATTAATGGCTTTAAATTTGCTTCAGCCTGACGCAGCCTTACTGTATTCGTACTCAGATTGTTTTAAAGTTAAATAAATATTAATTTCTTAATGTAATTCCTCTTTCGTCCCAGATTATGTTCCTTTCTTGCCCTGTTTATTTTTTTGTATAGGATTTTAGTTGTACCGTCAGTCGAAAATATTTTAAAATACCTCGTAGATCTTTCAGTAAAACTTTAGGCTTATGATTGTATGACATCACGAGCCCGACAACAAAAAGATTTAAAATAATTTTAACCATGTTTTGTTTTGTTAACCATATTATGTACAAAAATGTGAGACAAAAAGGAATAATTTAAAATGAGGGGCGAATGAGGAACATTTTGGAATGTAGGACGTAATGTAGGGGCAAATGCGGAACAAATTGAATTTATTTGTACTAAATTCAAAAACTACCATCATTTTACATTTTCAGTTTTTTATACAATTATCAAATATAAATAAAAAGGTTTTATATATTATTTTATGTGGCATTCATTAATATTCTTTAATTTAGTCTTTATTTCATAAAGCTAGGTCAGGTACTTTTGAAGATATTGAAGATTTTCTAACCGACCCTTCTTCTTTGCGGTCCAGTGTATATAGTGTAACTGGGTATAATATGTTCCGATAACCTTTTTCATTTCATGTAATTCTGAATAACAAACAAATGAATCCGAAATTTTGTCAGTACTGACTTTTTAAAACGAAGCAACTGTGTCGACAAATGTCACATTGGAGTAAATGATTGTACCTATACATTCACAAAATTGCATATAAATGAACTATTTTGAGTTTTAATTCATTTGCAAAATTTTATACTTTTAAACAACAGAAAGTACACCTTGATTTTTAAATTTACCACTTGTTCTGACATAATAAATCAAAGTAGCGTAACCCTGGAAAGCAAATAATATATTAAATTGCTTAATAAGCAATTACCCGGGCTTCGAACAAAGTCATCAATTGAGAGCCTAAGAAAAAATATCACTATTTAAACTGTGAGCGTAGTAAAATGTTTTAAAAAGTATTTCCAGTAAAATGGCGGGAAAGCAACCCTATATTGTATGTAAAAAAGGTTACCTGACTCACACAGTCGCTCACAACGATGAACAACAGTGTTATTTTGAGACTGTTTGAATCAACAGCAACGTAAATAAATATATGATAAACGAATGGAGGTAAATATATTGACATACTTTATGCTTTATGCCAGTATGTTATCATATCAATTATGCACTCGCAATAAATGTTTTTGAATAATGTTGTAAGGATTAATTAATCGGTTTCGTTGAAAATTTATTTAATACGCCAATTTAGGAGCGTATTTGATATTATGCTGTTATGGTTTTTGTTATTTTGTTAATACCTAATATAAGGATATTTCTGTAATGTTACACTGTATTACCTAATCAACAAAACGAGAGAATGACAGTTAGGTACTTATTATACATGTTCTTATTTTGTTATTAGAAATAATTTCTGAAGAATACAATTTAATTAAACATTGAAGATTAATAAAAGGAAAGAAAAAGGGTGCTTATAACATCAGCTATGATTTTTTTATGCAGGAGGGTATTTCGAAATTTGTCGTGGAATGGTATCTGATCAATTGAACATTGATCAAGTAGTCGCGTAAAATAATATTTATATTTATTTAAATACAGAATTTATATTATGTTCTAAGTGTAGCTATATTCATTTGTTTTTACAACGAGTAAACGCGTTCTTTGATATAAATTGCCCCATTGTTATAGCATCGCGACTGACATGATTATTAGATAGATGTCTATCGTGATAATATAGTCAATTAAAAACAATATGTAAGGTAAAAATGGATATTTGTTTAACATAAACGCTAACTTGTAACCTAGTTGGGCCTCTAATAACAGGGCTAGGCATATATTTAGCATTGAAGTATTTAATAATTTAGTTTTATATGTATTTTATCGCCGTTGCTCAATGCTAGTCAAACTAAGGTAATAAAATAAGATATTTGTTAGTTTATGTCACTGATTCATACCTGGAATGGCTCTTCCGATTGTAATAAAACCGTCTGTATCGGATAGTTGGTGTCAGAATGTCACTAGGTACAAAATATTAAATGCATCGCAGTGTCGAGTGGCTCATGGAAAGTTATTTTCAGTCATTTATATTTTAATTTGGTATTTACATTCAACTATGTATACATTAGTATGTAAATTATTATAAATTATTATGCTTGTAAAGACAATAATTATGGTGTCGTATGCATCACTCAACACTACACAAGGTTGTAAATTCTTTCGTTTCGTTCGTTTCAATAATAATAATGTTTCGTCATATATAATATTTTGACAAAAATTCCGTAAGCTCAAAATCCAACAACTTCTATTTACCCGAATGCATTTTCTCACAAATTACTATAGAGAGAAACAATCTATCAATAACGAAACCCAATCATTCATTGCTAACAAAGGAATCTACATAATTATTTTTTTACATAAAACAACACATTTTTATATTCAGAAGCCGTGTTTACAATTCTTTTGATGTCGAAAAAACCCAATCACGTCGAACAATGTATAAACATGAATATGAAGACTCAACATTCAAAACAGGTAGAGATTTTATATAGCCTACTTCGAGCTAAATGTCATAATAATAAGGATATGGAATGTTCTTGATAAGAGTACCTATGTATGTATATGTTTGTGTGGTAAGCTCGTTAGTAGTGAGCTCGAACCCAAAATGTCAAAGGTTTTAACCACATTGAACACGAGATATAAAGTAACTGTGTACGCTAAATGCAAGGTTGTGTAATGGTATCAAGTAGTGAGACTTTTTGTATTTCCGCAAATATTATAAATATTTAGTTCTTTGAAAGCACCGCAGTTTTATAATAATTATATTCGTACAAATATAATTTGTTTGAGTTTGTAGTATAAACATTGTGCTTATGTAGTATAGACATAACCAGTTTATGTTAACCTCCCAATACTATAGTCGTATTTACGAAAGGCAGTTCGTTCAGTTAGAATCTCAAGGGTGACTATCAAAAAATATTTTCGTCATGGCATTTTAAGCAGATACACCCGTTTCTCCGGTTAAAAAAATCTTTCGGAGTTGCTAGTAAGTACTTCTGTATCTTTTAGGATTAGTGTCACATTAAAATCAAATAAAGCCATCATCATCTAGACATCATTTTTATAAAAACGAATTAATATTCAACATTCATAAAAATAACCAAATTAAATTAGCTATGTATACGCTTAAGGTTATTCAAAGAGATATGCGCAACAAATATGACGAAAAACAAAATAAATCTTTATCGATATTTAAAGATATACCAAAAGTAATAAATCACAGCATGAACAACGTATTGTAACGTTGTTAAATATGTAAACAAACAGGCAATAGGTAATTCTACTACTATAATAAACAAATAAACTACAATAACTTTCATATTACAGGTGCGCAAGCGCAGACATTTAAATCACTGAACCTGTTGCAGTGTGGGAAACATTATGTAATTATTACAAGTTACGACACAGCGTAAATAAATCAGTGGGTTCATTTCTTTTTCACAATCATGGTGATTTGGGCGTCCAACTCAATTTTGCAGTATAATAAATCAATGACTTTCTAATATTTAAGGTCTACTATCATGTGTACATTCGTAGGGCTCGCCGAAGGCGTTTTACACCCACATTTCACCAACCGTGTTGAGGTTACATGTGACATGTGTAAGTCTATTGCTGTTCATCAATTGGACAATTGAGAAATAAAATAAGCAGCTGATTTAGATTGAGGGTAGTTAAATATTTTGTAGTAAGTAGAGAAAACCCAATGGGCCTTTACGGAATGGGACGCCAAGCTAAGTTTTATACCTGGTTGTTATTGTAAAGTCTACAGCTGAATAAACCACTAGTATTTAGGAACTCAGTTTCTATAAATTAGCTCTTGAAAGCTTAAGTTAATTATGTGTAAGGCTTTGTATTAGATTCAGGTGCATGAACTGTTCAATAGATCTGAAGCTACAGTACATAGCATATAACTACATACATATATAAGTCTACTTCAGTACCTGGGAGCACAAACCGATTCGATGAACGTATTCAGACTGTTCATTCAAATGTAAAATTGATAAATTGAAGGAACAGCTGTTGTTGTTGCGAATACCCTTCAACTTTTATATTTATCAACTGTTATAACTTGTAGTTTCTCTCACAAAAATATGTATTTATAGTTTTTTTTTTATATTTTATTTGGTAATCAATAAAATCATTATAAAAATCATTCAGTGCCTGTTGTCAGTTTATTGAAGATGGGTCTCTTTATATTGGGTCTAACAGTGTGTTATATTTGTTTACTAAATAAGACAAGTCAAAATGGACTATACGTTTTAAAAGGAATAAAGCCACCTTATAAAAAAAATAATTAAATGTCTGGCGATCTTTAATGGTATAGGGAAATATTCCAAAGGTCTATAAAGGTCGAAAATCTTTATACTGTAATTAAATTTCAATTAATTGACTTGTTATTTTAATTTATGGAATTTAATATAGGAGTTTACGTCTAAATTGACATTATTTTTTAGTGTTATTGTGTTGTGTCGTTGCTTTTGTCATTAGGTCACTGTAATAACGTGGTAATGCACGCGTGCATAGACGTCAGTAAACGGTTCCCATATTATGGCGGGCAATGCTTTCTAACTTAGGGCCACTTGCACGACAACTCACAAAATACGTTTAGCACTAAATCATAGTGTTGTCGTCAGTCATCCGTGTGAGGGTGACCGAGATGCCACGATGTTTTAAATGTATTTAGTGCTAAACTAATTTTGTGAGTTATCGTGCAAGTGGCCTTTAGTTTCATAAAAGAAAATAATTCATTTAAATCACAGAACAGAAGTTCAAAATTGTATCCAGTATACAGCTACATTGATTTACTGTATTCACTTAGACTATGACACTGCGCCGTTACAAATGGCCATATTAACTGACAATGCCTAATTATTGGCCAATAATTATTATTAATTACAAATTACACGCAACAACAATCTGCGGCGTTAAATTCATCTAAGCCATTAAAGAACTTCAGCTTGTTTAATTGTTTCCGAACGAACCGGTTTTGATGGCTATTAACATATTTTGTAACTTAAGTCTCGACTCGCAATGTTATTTGTGTGATGATAAGTATAAAAATAAACATACGATACAGATGGCACGTTGAAATAAGAGTACTAAAATAAAAAATGCCACATGCACGATAATTTTACGAGGACGTGCGAACTACGTAATGTTTTCATACATCATAATATGTATACACTAATGCTTCTACATACCGAAAGTGATAGACGTAGATATTTAGACTATACGTGAAATATGGGTAAAAGGTGGCATGAAATATGGAATATAAGTAGATTGCAAACCGGTACAAAAAATTTAATTCTCATTTTGCCCGAACCGAATCGGCCGTAAAAATTATCGCAAACTTATGCAACGGCGATAACTAGGCAGTTTGTTAGGTCTGTTGTTTTCTTATATAACTGAAAAACAAAACTATTTTGTACTCAGCTCTATTGCGCCTTTGGCAATAGAACTAAACATAAAATACAACTCGTACAACTGTTTTGTCATTTATTGAAAGGAATTAACATAACAATTTAAAAATATAAACACATCTTCAAGTGTGATTATTTCTATGTAGTATGAAAACTATGACAATGCTGTATTAAAGGTGCCACGCCTACGAAGCCATCTGCGTTTTTTTTTTAAAAGCATGGAATTGCATTTTAAAATTTCCCAGTACGTAGTTAATAACTTTTCTCGTCAATTTATTTTTAAACTTCGAATGACGAATTCAAAATATTGACGGTGCTATTGTCAGAATCGCAATCGCAAATATTTAAATCAACAGCCAACGAGTCTGATAGTATTTCGTTTACTTTTAAAAATATTTCACCGTCTGCATTACTCACAAGCCAGTATATAATAACATTCATATAATTGTTTATGGCAGGAAATAAAAGTGTACTATTACAACAATGTTTGCTTCAATTGTTCGCAGAACAAACGCTTCTATGCTTATGTAACGCATTGACCTTGCCAACCATGTATTTGTTGAGTATGGTTAGTGTCGACTACATAAAACAGTATTTATTGCACCGAACGGCGTATAAACTACGTAGTTATTCCAAGTATTGACTTATTTACGCGAGTCGTGTCTCTAGAAAATTTTATATTTTACGATAATTATCTTTGGCAACTGAATTACCAGTACGTTGCATGGAAATTTACTCGAAATATTCTCGAAATGGCTAAAGGCACTTAGTAACGCATATCAGCGTAATTATTGTGAGGTAAACACGACGCAAATTTAATAGTATAAAGCTACTTTATGAATAGTGTTACTGTCTGTGATACTGTCAGTCAAAGCGTTTGTTTTTTTCCAGCCAAGTATCGAATTAATACAACAATCATACGTATTAAAATGTCTGGTGAAATAAATATCCGACTATTCGATTGCAGTTAGTACAAACACGTACTGTTAATAATAGCTGTGTAACACTTGATACGATATCAAGTTAACGAGTCAACGCAACTATAAATCTGCTGTGGACGTCATTCTCGGTGTGGTGCAGCCAGCAATTTACAGCAAATATATTGCAAACAATCACCACCAACTGACTCGCAATGAGACAGGACAAACTTAGAATTTATTACACTGAATTGTCATTCAGAAACGCATAATCAGATTATGTATCGTCACGCCTGTTTTACTAATAAAATTGTACTAATGTCGTTGCCCTATGTTGCTTATATAATATTATATTATATTATATAAGCAACATAGGGCATATATATAATAATGAATATTTAATATTATAATGCCTTTTTAATGCGTTCAAATTTTTCTCTGACAGATATCGAATCTGTAACGTGTCAAACCCTTGTCAAACTTTAGGAAACCTATAAATAAACCCAAATTTAACCCCCCTTTTCGATGTTAATGCTTTAATAAATAATATTAAAAAGTGTTTATATTCAAATAAAGGGTTTTACATTAAATCTTCTTGGCACGTTTTAAGCAATAATTTGCTTCTAAGATTTGTAAGTGAATGAAAATATAAAAATATATTAGAAAATAGTTAAATCATAATAAATAATAATATATGTTAATAAATACGTTTTTAATACTTAGTTGTTAAGTTATTTATTGTAATTGAAGTTTTACTAATGAAGAATTTTAATTACGTAATTAACAATATTATTATATCGTCTCTTATAGGGGCATTCAATATTTATGTGGACAACTTCTATCAGATAGTTATATACCGTTATGTAATTAAGTGTACAAGACACAGTTGTAATTAATTTTATCTACGATCATAATTATAGTAAAACAAAGCCAAGCCACTTTCAGACTCAAAAGTCAGACGGGGATCGTAAATGTTAATGAAATATGGCTGCCAACATTCCGTTCGTAACATCCCCTTAGAAGAATAGACCAGGGTCGATAAATTGTTGTAACCAAAAAAAATAATAGTAGGATAAAACCTATTGGAAAAGGAAGAGTATATAACAAAAATTAAAGGAAAAATAATTTACAGGCGATCTGAGGTCGGGAAGTGGATGGGGGTGAGGGGGTAAGGGTAAAAAACGGTTTATCTCGATTGCCGGCAAAACTACAAGTCCTATGGGAAAAAGTTAAATGGCAAAGTTGTAGGTAATAAAAAGATCTACAAATTTTGTATTTAAATTTTTTTCACATAACCTCAAAATTTATGTGAAAATTCAAATAACCAAGTCTTGGTTTTTTATTTTTATCTTTTGCAAAAAGATTATTTTCTCGAAATTTGGTGAAAACTTACCTTTTTATGTTCCAAACACACTGTAATTTTTTTATTTAAAATATTTATGTTTGCAGCTTATATTGTTTTAACATCGAAAAAGCACCCCAGGAAGAATTTTCAATTGAAAATTAGGGTGCCTTTTCGATATTAAGACAAAATAAACCGCAAAAATAAATATTTTAAATCAAAAAAATTACAGTGTGTTTGGAACATAAAAACTTAAGTTTTCACCAAATTCGAGAAAAAAATATATTTTTGTAAAAGATAAAATAAAAAAGCAAAAACTTGCGTTATTTGAATTTTCACATAAATTATGAGGTTATGTGAAAAAAGTGTAAATACAAAAGTTGTAGATCTTTTTATTACCTACAACTTTGGCATTTAATTTTTATCCATAGGACTTGTAGTTTTGCTGGCAATCGAGATAAACCGTTTTTTACCCTTACCCCCTCACCCCCATCCACTTCCCGACCTCAGATCGCCTGTAAATTATTTTTCCTTTAATTTTTGTTATATTCTCTTCATTTTCCAATGGGTTTCATCCTACTATTATTTTTTTCACTTTTTACCATTTTCAAAGCCTTCAGCCCTAGTCTAGAAAGAATACGACATCGCATAGATAAATACGAGAAAAGGATAGAAAAATGTTGAACCATAAATAATACGGGTTTTCAACGACAAACGTAAAAGTAGGATTTGAGTATTCCATTTTAAATAGGAGCAAGACATATAATAATGAAAACATGTTAAAAAAAACAAAGTCATATTGATCTGTGTTCCAAACCCTCTACACATTATATAATTATTAAGTCTGTTGTATATATAAATAGCGTGTATAACATTAAATTAACATTTTAATGAGTCATTAAAGTATGTTGCATAATGCTTTGTTGTTCATCTAACCACAAAAGGAAAATGGTTATTTTTATAAATTGTGGTTTTTAATTTTATTACATTTTAATTAAATGTGTTATGATGAGTGCTGTATAGCAGAGATTACTTCGTGCGTTTAAACATTCATCGTGTACAAGTTTTAGTAATCCGATAGGTACTAATAATGAAGTTCGTACGTATGTATAATACAACTCACGGCACACAAGATACGCGACTGCAACCAACAGTAGATTTGACCTTTGCGAAGGGACAATGAACGCGATAGGTGTTCGAGCTCGTTGAACTACTGAACTTTGCTTACTGTTGCCGATTGCTCCATCCAACTGACGCTCCCTTCTTTAAAGACATTCTCTTCTATACCTACAGTAGCAATTATCATTACAATTTAGTGCATATTTAAATACATATTGAATATTTAAAAGCCAAAAGTCAAGTTTAATTAAGTTACATAAATCATCCAAATATAAATCAGCATTTAACTTGTTGCGTCACCGACGTTTGTTTAATGAATACAATTCCTTTACATTATCATTGCAATTGAACCCGTGCTTAGTTGCTAACAACAGCTAACATTTGAGTTGAAATTCAATATTTTCCAAGAAAACGTTGGTTAAGCATTTGTGCATGTAGTTTGGTCAAACAACAAGCCGGAAACAAGCGAGTCAGCACGTTGCAAGTCTTCAGGTAACAATTGGATGCCAAGTCTCGAAGTGGGAATGCAACGAAAGTGATTGCCTTCGCAGTCAGTCGGCACGGCAACGTCGCGCGATCGCCTTATATTTAGCCCCGGGAACATAAAGCTTTGCTTACAAATTTAATTGCATCGACGATCGCCCGCCACGAGACGCAAATAGCCACAACTCGTCCCTGAACCTACCCGAACTTTCTCCCGCTCGCTGCACTGCGAACGCTGTGAAAATATTTGTTAGTTTGTTTTTAAACGACTCAGACTCGCCGCGTACAACTATCCGACTAAGTGCACCGATGCACTTACAAGAAAGGGACTTGCAGCTTTTGTCTCCTTCCCACGCCGAACATTTTGCATTTTGATCTTAAATTATTTTTATTGCTGTGTCATACCGAATCTGTAAGAGCCTTTCAAAGTTTCATGCAAAAGATGTCGATTACATTATTACGAGGATGGTCATCCTCGTGCCTGGCGAGAACAGAACATGCAAGAGTCATTTTGAGAATTAATGGGTAAATTATGCACAGTTCGGTCTGAATTGTCGCGACTCCGACGCTCGACTACGTAATGAACTTAACTGCAGTTCTGACCATGTACGTGGGGCGACGATAAAATACCACATTTCATAAACATTTTCCAATGAAATCAAACCAGTATCAGTCTGAGAGTACAAATTTGTAATGAACGGTTGAGACGAGACGAAAGCGTCGCGCGAGTTAGATCCATTTAAATAAATTGTCGAGGAGAATGCGCTAGAAAACAAGACGATTTAGAACGGCAAACACGCCACACTTGAAGTGCCATTAATAATTTTCGAGCAGTAAAGTGCATCTTAGGGTTGCATCGATCATTTGAGTCAGACGTCGTTGTCGCGTGAAACCGAACGCAGGGGAAACATACGATCGTATACATATATTAAATGTTATGTAGTGGGGCATATTGGTGCGTGCCCACACGCGTATTCACCACACAATGCATACAATGCACACGTAAATACATCTTCGCCCGACTCCACTATGCATAATCACAAGAATTTGCAAGTAAAATGACGAGACACGGCACTTTTAAGCTTTGCAAATGTAAAAACACAGCATTGTGTCGGCTAAAGAGTTTTGGTTGGCGAAGGTGAGAATCGTATTCCAAAAATTTTATACAAGGTCGATGAGTGTATATTAAAGATAGTTAGAAGGGTTTGAGTTTTGTATTTGGATGAAATTTATGCAGGCATGCGCTGTTGCGTCGATCACGCCCTAAAAACGGCGCTAACGAGCCGTGCCGGCTGCCAGCACACTGCCGCCGCGCCACAACAGCGTCGCGGTCGCCAGCATGGGAACGGAAATCACCGCCTCTTACTGGCGGGAAATCCAGACACACTTCAGACAATTGTAACCACTTTGATGGCCAACAGAAAATCTTTGTGTGTAATACCAGAAAATTATTACAAACGTTTCTAGTAACAACCCCCCTTTAACAACTTAATTCGCTAGCAATTTGAATTGTATGGAAAGTATAATTTACGGCGAGGTACTGGGAGATTTTTTATGATTGTATCGCACGGCTGACATTAAATAATGTAGTGTAATATAAATACTCGTTAAAACAATGCCATTTCCTTTTGATCAATTGCCAATGACTAATAAGTCTTATAGTAGACCAGTAGTTCCCAAAGTGGTCCAGGAGGACTCCTAGGGGTCCACGGGAGACTCGATGGGGGTCTAGGTTGACGTGACATAAAAAATATTTAAGTTGGCTATGGGAAAAAAGTCTGGTAACCTCTGTAATAGACTATAGATTAGCATTATGTATATATATATATATTACCATATCGTTAGCTATAAAAATGGGTAAGACAGGTTTTTACCGCTGCATTCAACTGAGTCATTTTAAATGGTTTATAGAAAACTAATAAATAAAATATATAAAATTGATCTGGCAACATTAAAGGTGAGCATTATTGGTTACACTGCTACATTTTTAAATCTAAGTATGTACACGTAAACTAGATTGTTTATTCTGGTTATCATTATAAGTATAAGCCACTAAAATGCCCGTATATATAATAAGGATGAAACCAACTGCAAAGTAATATTTTCGTAAGGATCATGCCCTACGGTTCGCCGCGTCATTGGAACGTCGTTCATGCGGCGGCGCTCGCGCCGGAACGAATTGTGTTTGTGTGGCATCTATGGTATGACATACACTGCGTTCTTAGTGGGATAAGGCGGGACCAGTACAGACTGTAGGTTTATGTTCAATGTTTTACAACTTACCAATACGTTGCGCCATCGGCATCGCAACGCATCGTGTGGCATGACTCTTTCCACATATCGCTGATTAACTTTTTTTTCTTGGATATCAGAATACTAATAGCATTACAAATATAAACAACTTTGCAGTAAACAATCAAGTTTCATTTAAGAAACAGTCATATTTTTATTTATTACTGCGCAGTAAATCATGCGCATTTATGTAAGAGGTCTAGTTTGAAACAACCGCAAGTGTGTCGAGAATGCATTGACTCACTCATTAGATAAATACAATTTAAAACTATAAGACAAAATCAATAAAATGTACATTGAGTTTAGTTGCGAGTATAATAGTAATGTTTTATTCAGCGAACATGCCAGTGCCGTGTTCATTTTTTTATTGCGGCACTATTAAACTGTAAATAGCAACTGAAATAACTGGCTACAATTTAAATTCGTTGTTTTATTTTATGACCAAATTAAGCTTAATTTTGTCAGCGTGTGTACAAAATAGATTATCTTTAATAATGTACCTATGTCAGTAGTACACACGTTATTATCATAATAAAGCTTTAAAACGGAATAATATGTTGAAACTTGGATCAAACCTGACGCACTGTTCAAGACATTCTCATTGCAGTGCAGTGATATCCTTTAGAGGCCTCCCCTCCTACCGAGACTTCTTCACGCGCGACTGACGACTGACTCACTGGTCGCGCCTCAGACATGCTAAGGACTGTACTTAAATGTAATTTAAATAAATACACACCTCCATTTAGACGCACAGTATTAGCCAACATTTATTATTTACATTGCTAATTATATCAAGTATCCGAAATTGGACTTAACGCGTCGAGATTTTTGTATACGATTTTCGAATTTGGAATAAAAATACAAATGGCTGCCGGAGCAATGATTTCGAAATATACAGCCAAGACCGTAGCCATTACTAACTTGAAACTTATGGACATGGCGTATGATTACATTTTTTATGTCGCAGAAATAAATCGTCGTGACCAAAAGATATGCAAGTACACGTGAAACATATTTCATAACTTACATACAAAGCTAAAAATGTACTAATACTTTTTAAAGAATAATAGTAATATCTCAAATGCTATCTAATGCTGTACGTAATTTTCACCGTATTATTGTACAGATGCAGCAAATTATGTATTATTAAAAAATAACAATGATAAACGACTCGCGGCACTATCAAGGCTTTAAGTCGTGTTTATGTCGGACTGGAGGGGGCTTGTCTCAAGGCCACGACGCGATACTAATGCGTGTGATGTAACCAAAACACCGTGATTTATAAGTTATAAATATTTTATTTTGTTTATGTTTTGCGCCGGGAAAATGCTTTATAGTTTCGCCCATGTTCAGTAAAGGAAACAAAACCAGTATTTATCAATTGCCATAAATCTGTAGCTGTTATTAATCTGCAACTATAATAAAATGCACAGTTTTTATAGTAATATAAATGTTCCGCAATAAATTGACGAGAGCTGTAATACAATCTATAGAATTATCTAATCTGACCTTCAGAAGCTTAAACCTAGTTATTACTCATATTTTAATGAAACAATTACTATTAACAATATGGTTTAAAAGCTTAATAATTAAATAACATGTTATTAAATATCTATAGTGGAGGTTTTTTTGCTAAAAACGCCTACTTATCAATATCCATAATAATATATTTTAAAATAACCGGTTTAATAGGAATTGATTATAAATATGCAAGAAGAACGAATTAAAATGTAAACTGCATTAGACATGCAAAATAGTCTAGTTTTTACGAACATAGTTTATATAAATAATGACGGCTAGGATGCTTCAAGGCAAATTAGAAGATGATTAAAAATATGTAGGTATAACCGATTTGATTTATGGATACTTATAATGTATTTTATAATTTTAATAAATTATTCTTGATTAAATTAGGATTATAAAGTTTGTATATTATATTTAATAGCTTTTTCACATGAATGCAAATGCGACTTATTGTATTTTCCGCAAATCATGAACTGTAAATTTTTGGAGTAGTCAATTGCTTGAATATAGGTTTTTACGAACATAGATTATATACATAATGACGGCTAGTATGCTTCAAGGCAAATTAGAAGATGATTAAAAATATGTATAACCGTCTTGATTTATGGATACTTAAAATGTATTTTATACAACAATTTTAATAAATTATTTTTGATTAAATTAGGATTATAAAGTTTGTATATTATATTTAATATCATAATAGCTTTTTTCCATGAATGCAAATGCGACTTATTGTATTTTCCGCAAATCATGAACTGTCTAGCAACCAATTGCTTGAATATAGACAATAGATTATTCCTATATCTAATTATTATAGGATCTAAATTCTGTCGGTTAAAGTACCTAACCCTTCAGGGAGTAACCTTTTTGTGTTTCATACACCTTTTTAAATTGTTATTATATATTGTTTTTGTATTTACAATAAACAACTTCCCACATTTTAGTAAATGCTCTAAGTAACGATAACAATACATCAGTATACAGCAATAAAAAGTAATTTTTAAGTTGGCCTAAGAGCAGCGATAGCTCAGTGGGGAGACCAACAGACTGCAATGCAGAGGGTCTCGGGTTCGAACCCACGTCGCGCACCTCTGACTTTCGGAAGTTATATGACTTTTCGAAATTATGTGCGTATTGATTGACAATTATCGCCTGCTTCGTGCCTCGGAAAGCACGTTAAGTCGTTGGTCCCGGCTGCCATGAACATCTATGGCAGTCGTTATTGAGAGAGTGTCGACGCAAAAGATCCCACTGGGTCGAAGTGTCGCCGGTCTGCACTGACTGGCCCCCACATAAGATAAGTTGGCCTAATGAATACCAACTGCAGCTGTGTACGTTCGTTTGTTTGTAATAATAAATAGCAATAAAACAACAAACAAAAGAACGTACACATACATATTATTTTAGATTATTCCATAGGTAAACGTTACTAATCTGTGTAATAAATCACAGATTCATTACATGTAATGAATCTGTGATTTATTGGAATACATCAGCTGTGATTTTTTAAAGTCTTGAGCTATTTAGTGATAGCAACACTTGTTGATTTGTACGATTAGCGACCAACTATATTATAGTTATCGTTATTATAATATTCTTGATTTGTTTATTTTATTAAAGATTTACTTACTCAATTTATGCAGCAGTTCTTTTTATCAATTTTCACATGTCATGAATCATGGTCACCCCACCCCCTCAGTTGTAATATAAATGATATTTTTGATCCAATTTATCTTTTAAAATGCTAACACAACAAATTGCAATTTATTTGGAACGAATGTACTATATATATGTAATTCAGGAAATCGAATTTTGTAAACATGTTACATATAAAAAGATATACATAGGCGTCTATAGAGGGCCGTGCCGAATGAACTAAAATTGGTTTATTTTTCAAATATTATTTTCAAGTTTTATGAGAATCTAATGCGTTACATATGTTACTCGCCAAACACCAATTATTTTTTAATAGTTTTTTGGCTAACGTTGTTTTGTCTTTTTTAGATATTTTCTTATTATAGTTTTCCAGCACGGCCCTCTATCCACATCGATATATTATATTATCATTTGTTATTACGAATTCACAATATCTGTCGCGGCACATATAACGTCTTAATAGAGCACATTCCTCGAGTTTAAGAAACTTTTAATAGGTACGCTATATAGGTATTTTGCAAGTTACACGGGGGCCGTGCTGGAAACTTTTGGCTGGCACGGCCCCCTTTCCTTTGCATATTTCTTCAAAAGTAAAGAATTACATTGAAAAAGAAACAGGTAGGTACATATACTCCTAGAGGCGAGTACATTGCATTGGTGCACACCTAAAATGCAAATTCTGGGGGGCCGTGCAGGACAAACGTACTATCGACTCCAGCGACGGATGACCACTCCTAAGGTTAAAATCGCATAGCAGGCCAACACTTGGTACCCGTACCCGTGACACGCCCCTTTCTTTGTTTGAGTTTTTTTACACTTTACATTTGTTTACTGATTCTAAGGCGATACAAACTCAACTGGTCAACATGTGCAAGCGAAAATTTTTCTGAAATGGTCATCCGTCGCTGGAGCCGATAGTACATGAACAACGGACGCAAAGAATACTCAGACTCGGAACAACCATTTGTGGATCCCTCAATTTTTTGACACGTGTGGTGTTGCAATCTACAACATTCAGCGCAGTGACAGAGACGAAGCTTAAAACACATCTGCATCTCGCCCGTATTTATAATTTAGCCATCATTTAGATTAAGCCATATTTAACTTGGGCCAATTGTCGTCTATCAAGCACAGTTTCACACCCAGTAATGCAATTGATAATGCCGAGAATCGAACCTATGGCAGGATTGGCAATGAGCATAACAACAGCCTACTTATTCAGATCGACAAGACAGTCCATAGCTAAATGTGAGATTAAATTACTGTTATTCCTGTAACCTGTATTACAACAAGCAATTAAGATCACGCCAAAGGCTAGTTTTAACATTATAGTAATTAAGCAATAAATACAATTTTAATTTATGGTTGAACTAAACGCAATTGAATATGTATATCAAGTGTTCAAGGATATCCGAATTATGTTTTAGCGCAGTTTCTTATGTCCGTATTGTAAAAAAACTTAGATCTTATTTATCTGGCTCGGCTGTTGGAGCTTGTTGTCTTGCAGTACTTGCTTGACATGCGCCGCTGACACAGATCCCGAGAAAAGCCAGCCACAGTCGAGCGCCAGCCTGCTATACTACCTTATGTAAAGGGTGTCACTGACAAGATTGGCTACATCTTCAATCGAGCTTCAATCAACACAATGACATACTTCAAGCCGCCAACGAAGATAAGTCAATTTTTACCATCCGTCAAGTGCCAACTACCTTCACAAGATGCAGGGGTCTATAAGATAGATTGTGACTGCGGACTCTCATACATTGCTCAAACCAAGAGAAGCATAGGCACCCGCATAAAAGAACACATAGCTGATGTAAAACACCAACGCTCGTTGAAGTCTGCTGTGTGTGAACATGTGCAACAGGGGACCAACCACTACCTGAGATTTAACAAACCACAGATGCTCGCTAAAGAACACCGATTCCTACCAAGGATGCTTCGCGAGGCTATTGAAATCAAGAAACATCCTAATTTCAATAGAGAAGATGGTTGGAATGTACCACCAGCTTGGGATCCAGTAATTCAAATAGTCAAACCCAAGAAGAAGCAAACCACAGCTAGACTTCATGATACTTTGAGCTCATTCTGCGTAAATAGAAACACCCATGATTAAATTATGTTCCGGTACTTTGAAATAACTACACTGGAACATTGAGACAACTACCATCTTAGTCTCCCCGTGACCATGGCTGCTGAAAAGCAACCGAAACGTCGGGGAAAGTGTAAACATAAATATAAATAGTATAATAGTATAGTAATTTAATTAGCTTAAAAATTTGTAAAGTTTAATAGTAATTATAGTAGTGTAAACAGTTTTTCAAAATGTTGTAATAAAGTGTCAAATAAACAACGCGATAAAATCCGTATATAGTAGTTTAATTTCAATGAATAACATTCGCGTAAACAGAAGACAATATTTATAATAATTATATAGTTTTATATCATATTTGTATCTAACATTATTATCAGCTATAGATATCTATTTGTTAGATATTTATTAAAAGAATGCATCTATCACTTGATGAAAAATTCTCTAGAGAATTTATAACTTGTTACCTTTTAGACATAATATTCTCTATATGTATACTGCAGTATAGAATATAGATTTATAATAAATTCATACAAGCTATTTATAAAACATAAACATAGTACGCGTTACACGACATACCTCTGACGAGCTTGGAATGCAAATGGCTTTATTTTAAACATCAATTTCCTCTTGTTTTATTATAGGCACAGGAATACAGCATCGAATGCATCGATCCACTATTAATAAATATGTTTATATAAGTTTCTGAGCCATATTTTTTTTTGTGTATAGAAATCAATATCTATGGTTGGTAACGTTTTATATTTTAATCTAATTTATCGTTACCTACTAATTAAAATATTTCGAATATCGTCTTAATTGGTGACTACATAAAATCATTGTGGTGTTAACAGCAATATAAAAAATATCCTATATAAATGAGTCTAAAATGTGTTTAGGACACAAAAAAGAGCCTGGTTTGAAGACTCTGAACATAATAGGTTGTATTTTATGCGTTGGCAACATAATTGAAAACAAAACGATGCGCTGGCGCATACTAACTGCTTCATTTGTTCTGTTTGGAATCGATTTGAAATATCTTATTGGTAGTGTTGCCTCGCCTAATGACGTAACATTTGTAACGATAGAATATATATTCTGTTGATGTGATTTACATATTTTATATGAATAGGCGTAAATAGAGTTAGTTTGACGGTCAACTCTCACGGTCAAAATATACTTCAAAGTCTATCAATACACTCATTAATTTGGTACCGACATAAACCTATTTTTAAATCGCGAGCACCAATTATTCGATTTAATCAAATTTATTTATGTAAAAATTTAAAATGGAAATCCGTAGTCTCTGCCTTCCCCTCTGGGTAACAGGCGTGAATCTATGTATGTATTATTTATGTAAACTTTGATCAACACAACAATGTTGCTTACATATAATGCAGCGAATTAAGAGTAACCTATTATTAAAATACCTCGACACTGTCACATGCGTCAATACGAGTGCTTATTAATAATAGCATTAAAATACCAATTGCACTACTAGTTACAGTAAATAACAATAAAATCGCCGAGGTTATTACGTACCATAATTATTAGGTCAAGTTAAAATAACGAATGATGAATAAAGAGTGGTCGGACGTGCGGTCTTCGCCCACGTTTATATCTATGATCACCTACACTCGATTAGAGGCGCTATAAACACGTGTCTGTGCATCACTTAAATCTTGTAAAATCCGATTCTTTTTTTGAACATCTAAGGTGGCTGACTTTCATACGGGTAGCCTGATGGTATACGGTTTTCGTAGCCGATGTTCGCATGGAATACCTGGTACTGTATTTCTCCGGAACATTTAAATATCTGGCGAAACATAGTAACAGGGTACTCGTGTAAGAGTACCGGCGAAGTACAGGAGTAAGCCTGTTTTTTGTAAGTTGTCTGTAGCGTATGATTTAATTCTGCTTACAGGTAAATTGTTATATCAAGTAGGAAAATTACGCACCTTTACAGTTCATTTTAAATAAACATGGATTTCAACGAAATACAGTACACCATTTCCATAGAAATTGTGTAAATATTTGTAATTATGCAAACAATTAAATTCGCAGATTCATTTACAATATTTAATTCATTCATTGTAAATTGAATGTATGGTATGGAGATATTTTTATTTTTTTGCATTGTCATTCATTGTACTGAAATTGAATGCGACACATTACATTGTTTGAGGTTTTTTTTTTTAGGAACTCTTGTAATAAACGCTTTACCACGCAACTACAAAATGTAACGCTACTTATAAAATAATATTATATATACAATGTATATTTTCTCGATCAATCATTCACCGTTATATTTGTATATAAATACAAAAATATGTATGTCTACTTATTGAATAAACATTAAATATATCAACAGTATACAATTTATTTCGACAAGATAAGATAAACTTCGTGACGCAAATGTTTGGCAAGAAGATACTGCATACATAAAACAATGCATAAAATTTGGTAAGATTTGTACAATCATTTACAAAGATGACATAATATTATATTGTTAGGTAATTATTTATAATCAGCTTAATATTTTATGTTATTATATTTTGTTAGCTAAATAAATAAGACGCAAGCAGAATAATATTTCATTCAAATGAATGTAATTATACCTAGTATCATGACGCATCGTTCGGAAACTAGGTAATTTATTATTGATATTTAATACCATTTATACAAGACTAAACTAGAATAATATCAGAGTAGTTGCGGCTGTCTATGCATTGATTTGTAATAGTATTTTCCTTGTAACAACTAATAGAGTCTATTGAATGAAAAGTACAAGTGTTAGTTTACAAAAACAGATGGCAGTCATGAATAGCATACCGAATATAGAACGTGCATGGCATTGTCATAAAGTAATAATTCATACGTTTTCGATTGTATGACTTAAATATTTGCCTCTGTGGCATTAAATTTAATAGGTGAGGTTAATAGGTGATAGGTAGCCAATGCAAATGTTATTAATCGTCGTACGAAACAAAAGGTGGCAATGTAATGTTCGTGTAACGATTTTTTGGCGGGTACAAACAGCCTGGCAACAATTTGGCTAACAGACAGCTGGTGCAATTTCGGGAAAAACGCACTTTTGCCAGGAAACGGAAACCAGCTGTGCAGCGGAGCGCGGTTAATGTATTAAGCCGACGAAATTGCATTTTTAAGGCTCCACCAATTTGGGCGCGAATTAAAACACGACATTAATTGTTCATAAAAAGTGCTGACAGTCGAAAGCTCACTTTAGTAAATGGTTGTTTTCAGATTGTATGTTGCCGTGTGTATTTCCTTGTAATTTGTTTTTAAAATAAAATAATTTTCTCAAATTATATGATTACGTATAATCTGTTAATTTGCAACCAGTATTATAAATTATAACTGAGGCATTTATCAAAGAGTAAATAGTATAGCGTATCGGCAAATAAATTGATCCTGCAATAGAAATTGCTGCATCGACCAGTGTTGTTAATTTTCTGTCAGGTAATTCTACTGTGTTATAACTTTCACTAGCCGAAAACTTGCTAAAAAACAACTCATTACCTATGTAAACAGCCTGTTATGTTATATTATGACTTAACGTTACGAAGAATGAATCACAAACGTGACAATCAATTAAGGATTTCATTATCTGATACCTACATTCTAATTCAAACATTAAACTTGTAATATTTACATTTGGCCTTAATTTAAATAGGATTAACTATTGTACCTACCTATCTATTGTTATATTAGGTAATACCTCGTATTGTTTTTGTGCAGTACCCATATGCACAAAAAACTTGTGCAAGGTTGTATCACAATAGTACACTAATATCAATCATTGAGTTCAGGAAGTGAGTGGTTGTTTTTGTAGTTTAGATAACAAAATATTTTAATGGTTTGTTTACTAATAGACGTTTTTATGTTATGATTCATAATAAAGCATTCGTTTTTGTGGCAAAAGAAAATAATATTATAGGTACGTAGTACTTTATAATACCCATCTGGCTACATTTTAGTTGCTACAAAAAATATAACGGACATGTTGCGTAAAGGGCGTCGTCACACATGGCGAAGATACTTTAATATTTTATGTTAAGATAAAATATCGCTCACTATACAGTTTGTATGAACTATCACAAACGACTAAAATATAATACTATCTTAGCCGTTTGTGATAGTTCATACAAACTGTATAGTGAGCGATATTTTATCTTAACATAAAATATTAAAATATCTTCGCCGTGTGTGACGCGCTTTATATAGCAACAAATATATTTATGATATTAAAAAACGTTTAGCATTAGATATCGCCTCAGGATTTTATCGCGATAAGGTTTAGATTACATGCAGGTCTAGTAGGTAAGTACCATTGAGTGCAACTTGCATCTTATCTAAATTCAATAGCGGGGCGAAGGGCCGCGCCGGCCAGTTTCCTGCGGCCCGGCTCTCCGCGCTCAGCCACCTCCAACGCTCCAACCAGTTCTACGCCAATTATGTGGAGCTGCTATTCGATACGATATAAACAACCGACAAGAAATGCATTCAATACACACACTACTACGTTTAGATACGACGTTGTAGGTGTAACCAATGTACCTACACAAATAAAATTCAAAGCACTCCGTAGGCAGGTACCCCAAGTGTTTATAATTTGTAACGCTTTGGTAGGTATTACGTTACTAAAACAAGTAGGTATTTATGTTACTCTCTCAACTGTTATTGTAGGTACGTACCTTTTACCGGCAAGCTTCGAAATACGTCGGCGGTTACTCAAATTGTTTGTGCATTACTGCATGCACATTTCGTAATACTCGTATAGCAAACAAATAAATGTGAGGGTAAAGTATTACCGATTAGAGTGCACAGTCGAAAGTGCCAATAAGAAAGCTATAGCTAAGGTAAGGTAAAATGTATGCGTAAGTGAATAAGATAAATCCTCACCTGATCCTGTCGGAAACAATTTCTGGTTTGGAAAGCTTCTTCGCTGGGGTGACGGCGTGTAACGGGGCATGAGTAGGACTAGCAGACGGCTCTGAGGGTGCCGACGGTGGCGAACACGAGCCCGAGCTGGAGAGGCTGAAGGCTCGTGAGCGACCGTCTGGTGCCGCCGGAGTACGTCCTGAGCGCGTGCGTCGTCGCCGCTTCTTCTCTTCCTCGGCACGAATCGCTGCTCCCGGCGGAGCCCAGTCCAGATCTTTCTTTAGATGCCCTCGACCGCAGCGGCACCCGCAAGCTTTGAATGCCAAATCATAGCCTTTCTTGGTCCACAAATTCTGATGACGCTGTCTTTCGGACCACGAGCGCGCTCTGCCACAGGATTTGAGATAAGCGAGCACACTGGCTTCCCATTGCTCGAAACACTCTCGGTGCATGTACCGGCCGGCGGCGCACGTGTCGTTGTTGCATAGCACGCGCACGGCGTCCTCGATGCGCACCGACTCCCGAGGGCGAAGGCACTCGCCGGGCACGCAGCACCCGCGAGCCTCCTCTGCCTCGCGCTCGCCGGTCGCGCCTTGCCGTCGTGGAGCCATGCCACGATCGACTTACCAACGAAATCGAACGTGCCGCGCGGAAGTAGTAGAGCGCGTCACGCGAGACACATGCTTGCCGGAGCGCGCGCGGCCGACTAATAACCGCGAGTGAACGAAAGCGAAATTTCAAGAGCGAAGCGCGTCGCCGCGCCGCCGCCGCGCCACCCGCCTGCATGCGGGGCTGACCTTGCGGCGAGCGGCGCACGGCGCGGGCGCGCGGGGGGCCGGTGCAACGAGGGGCGGGCCGACGCGGCCGACTCGCCGGCGGTGGGGAGAAAGTGCCTAGCGAATTTTCACTTTCGCGCGGTAGCGGCGGCGGGAGCGGCCAGAGGCCAATGGCGCAGATGCGGTAGCGACAGCGGGCAAATAAACACTGCGCTCGCTATAGTCATGCTTCTCCATGATCATCCCAAACAGACGGCGCAGCTGTTACTTTACCAAATAAATTGCAATTGTATGATACGGATAGACATGCTGTTTTTGAATAGATATTATTTTATGTGGTAAATAGGTTTTGTTATCTACTTCTATTTATACTTAACTGTAATAATAAAACTGAAGAAAATGCATGTAGCCACAACCGATGGACTTATACAGAATTCTTATTCACGCTCTTAAATGGTTTAACAATGGGTATTGTGCTTCTTTCAACCTTTGTCTATTGATAGGTAAGCTGGCCGTTCCCAAGGTTAACTTAGGTAGCAACTAAAATGGAAACTCTGATATACTTAATTATCACACATCTCAAAGCTTTATATTCATGCATCTCACCTATTTAATCGCAGACGACACTTATTCAAAACATAATGGAATTACACGCATGTCGGTATTACAGATACCTACAGATATGTTTACTTATTAAGTTTGTAGGTAGATAACATCTGTTGTCGTATAAAATTACATAAAATCTCTCACTTCCGTTACATAATTAATCTGCATTCCTACTTACTATAATAAAACATCTTATTATATGTATAAGTAGGTATATTTTTATTGTTAGCACCCTAACTCATAGGTTTATTATGTTCTAAAAACTAAGCAATTCGTGAATCGAAATGATTCGTAATGTCGTAATCCTTCATTCACGTGAATCGTGTGTAAGGATTCTTAAAGCGCGCACGTGTGTTAATAGGGGACTTGTATGAAAGGGCCAATGGAACAAAATCGCCTTGTTCCATGGAACCGGTCCAAGGCTAGAGGGCCCGAGTGAACACTCGGGAGGGAATAAAGAAACTAGTGGCGTAACGTGTGACCCAATTTTATTCCTTGCGTTCCTTAGTGCCAGGTGATAGGTGCATTTCATTGTGAGGGGAACTTGCCGGAACACGTGTATCGAAACACCAGCCGAATTATGCTCACAAAAAGACCCCTTTTGCGTATTTAGACCGACAAAATAACAGAATACAGGCCTTTATGACTTTGGAATAAGTGCTTGTGAATGAGAAAAATAATTTCCGATCAATGATAAATACGTTTGCAAAGCAACTGCGTCTCAAACAAACGAGTTTCAGCAATATTATTACGATGCTTTTGTATGAAGGCCCGCCATCTGTGTGACCTCTGAATAGCCATTGAAATTTTTTTATTTATAAGTAAGTACGTACGTAAATATGGATAAGTGCCGTGCATCTGGCCTTTTATATTTTATATGAATGCTATCTAAATGCATGTATTCTACCTAATTATGACTGGCGTGTTTTACCAGAAAAATTGAATATGAAACGCGACGTTAACTTAAAATGCGAATAAATAGAACGCTTTTTGTCTCAAAATTCATTGCAAAATAAAATGTAATTAATAGCAAACGTCGTAGTGTTTACACAGGTAAATAATTAATGTTGGCAGCGCAATTAATTTCATAAATACAAAGAAATTACTGCAGGCAATAATAACCGTATTTCAACCGGGTTAATACTTACTTCATGATATTATTAGTGCATAAAATGTTATAAGTAATAGTAATAAAAATTGACCTTTTGGTATAAATGCATACTACCTACATATAATACATGTTAATAGGTATGTAGGTGTAAAAACGACAGCAGTTGTAAAATTTTACATAGAGCCCCCATTTCCTTTCGTGCAGTCAAGCGGACGTGCAGAGAACATAAAAAATACGTGGGTATGTTGGTCAAGTACTCTGTCCGTAACTTTGTGTAGCCAACGGGTTCTGTACACAATGTTTTACTTGTTAAAAACTTTGACACTTAAAATACAGAATAAAAGAAGTTAGTATGTACCTACTTCGTGGTTGCAATATTTTTGGGTTGATGTCATTATTTGAAATGACTCAAATCCTAAAACTAATATTATACTTAAATGCGAATATGAGTCTGTTTGTTACGCTTTTAGGGCTTAACTACTCAACCGATTATCATGAAAGGGGAACGTTCGTCTGAGGCTACCAATGGACAATAGGCTGGAGAAAAAACAACTTCCCAGATGATTTTGTCTTAAAAAAATATTTATTTACTTTCATTCAAATTGACGCCACTGCAATTTACAAAAACTAGTTTAAAAGAGTAAGTAAGTCTGTTGAAAAAACGAAAAAGTGAGTCAATTGAAAAACGAGAAGTTGTTGCAAAATATATTAGAAACACACCTATCATAATTTAATAATAGAGCATTGAAAATCGAGATATTTTTGAATTATCTCACGGAAAGACAGATTTTCGTATAGAAAAATAACCTCAATACATTTTTTTGTAGGTATTTCTAAAATAGTGGCGGCAATTTGAATATATTTTTTAGATAATATGTAATACTGTTAAGATCTTAAAACACTCAATTTTTATAGTAATTTTAGATGTTCATCTTTGGCCAAAGACACTATGGAGAATAGGCATTCCCCTTTGCTTACTCGTTATCAGGGGACATGAGAGGACATAGGGTATCTTTCATCCAGAATAAAGTACTGTTATTAAACTAATAAACATTTAAGCGAGCGAAGCCGCGGTAAAAGCCGCGAAATCTAGTTAAAAGGTATATAAATACCAGCAATTTTATTTTCTTGCAGTAATGGCGTTAAGGTTTCGTCATGTAAAGGTTATCGAAATCTAATTTAATATGTTTTCTATCGATAAGAAGTCTAGCTGTTTAGCTGTGGTTTTATTGACATGTTATCTATGACCCAATCTTCCGTCAAAACTAACTTGCAATATTAATCGTAGAGTAATTGCGGGCTATAGTGATATGCCTATCTAACATAGATAGTTCTATACATGCTTAATTTTATGTGTATACTTTATGGCCATTTTATTTTTCCAACTAGCTGACCGAAGCCACAAAAACAGATTTCCTATATTTTAACTGTCAAACACCAAATTTTTTCCTCAGTTAAGGTTTACTTGGTAATTCAAATATAATATAATACTGTAGGTATGTAATGGAATTAGGTATCCTATTTATTATTACTAGCGGTCGCCTAGTGCTCGAATTTCGACCAAAGTTTGCCTGTAAGATGCTGACATATTATGTCATTATACCTATATTGATAAATGTAACCATAGTTACGCGCTTCGACTGCGTGTGTCAAATCCATGGTTGTGTGCATGTAGTGTTTTTTCATTAATTTAATGTATTTCTAATGCATATTTTAAAAAAATATTAGCTTTCGTCACTTCTTCTCTGTATAAACTATAAGTGTGCGAAATTTCATACTCCTCCGTCCGCCCAATTTTCGTAAAAAGGGATCCAAAGTTTTCGCTTCACATAAAGATATAGATTGCTCTACATTCATTAGTGTAATTATACTATACATAACCCATAATAATTGCTATACGTATTATACTTAAATAAAATATATAATACCTAATGAAACAACAAATAATGAACTCATAGCCAAAATATAAATGAATTACACTTGTAGGTACTACCGCATAGTTTTATTTATTAGGTAATAAACAGTTTTCAATTTTTTCGAATTATTAAAATAATCATAGCAATCAAACCGTGTGTGTGTACACACACGGTTTTAAAAAATATCACTTACTCATATATCCGCCTCTCAATTGAATAGTTCTTGAGTGCTTGATCAATGATTAGTATTTAACAACAGCCCGCCGGTGTTACTTAACTATTATTCAACTAACACTCAGCACTGAGTAACGTTTCTAGATAAGATTTTTTATGATCAGTCGTTTGTTACATTAAGTGTTATGGTGAACTTCTAAAATTTAGTAATGGTGCTATCTTGGTAGGATTGCTATCCCGTTTTAAAGTAAAACTGCCCTTAGGTAGGTATCTGTGATTTAGGAAATTAACTGCAGGTAAGCCTAACAACGCCGCAGCCTAATATCTGTGCAGTGAAGAAAATCATGTTTAAAAATACTTGAGAATATATGAATGAAAGAAATAAACATATAAGTACATACATTGATAAACACTAGCAGCTGATGAATTTGTGTCTTCAAATTCGAATAATTTCTCCAGTCTGTTATATTATAAAGCAGTTCAGTGACGATACCTTCATCACACTTTCAGGACGTCTGTTCCACGCAGTTTCTACTCGGTTTGGTAAGATTAATTGAAAAATAATAATTTTACCGTGACAATATTTTATGGTTTTTACTGTAAGGTAGACTGCAAGGTCGTCTGCCACCATAAACAATAAAAAACCAAGCGAATTTCATATTTAATTAACCCGATAAAACGCATAAAGTTTTAAGTTGGTTGCTATCAGTAAGTTTATTAAATTATTAATAACCCCATTGTTTTACAGACCCTTAAAACTCCCTTTTTATTTGACCCACATCTAAGGGATAATTGTCGGTGAATAAATTATTTAATTATTGCTTTTATAGGTCAGTACATATAATGCATAATGTTGGCAGGTGTACGCTTCAATGCACCTGCAGGTGAGTTCAAGGCCTTTCGAAATGCGTCTTCACTTACTTCTTAAGTACCTACGTAGTTTCAGAACGGTTGTCTCTGTTTATTGTTAGCTTGGTAATAATAAAACGTATTAATTTCGTGTAGAAATAGCCGCGTACGGATATTGAGTTATAAGTACTACTGTAATTATATACTCTAAGGTTATAAGTATGTACTAAGTACTAGACACACCTAACGAAATTGTTTGTAGCTCGCGTTGGAGTGCTTACTCTCTAAATTACATAATCTGAGCCTGGCGATTACTGGAGCGACACGTTTAAGTGCAATATTAATTAATCTGTCAATTCTTAGAATACCAGACATAAGTACCTAATTAAAAATCTATTGTGTCTGGGCACCGATATACTGTTGCAACTTAATAGTTTAAGTAGCAGTAGCGTATTATGGTATGGTTGTATGGTTTTCAATATTAAAATTTAGCACTCTACTGTGTTTTCTCAATAATCGATTAAGGCCGTAATATAGGAATATATTCAAAAAATTAAACGTTTTAACAACGGATAATAAAATTTTGTCATTTTTCTAGTAATGTGTTTAAAATTAACTGTCTGTAGGTAAAACGATTAGTTTATTGAATATTGAACCTGACCATTATTTAATTAAAGAGCATTTTTTTTATTTTTATGGATTAGGAGCAGACGGATCGCTTGATGGTAAGCGATTACCGCCACCCATGGACACCTGCAACACCAGAGGAGTTACAAGTGCGTTGCCGGCCTTTTAAAAAGGAGTACCTACGCTCTTTTCTTGAAGTGTTGAAGGTCGTATTGGTCCGGAAATACCGTAGGCGACAGCTCATTCCACAGTTTTGTTGTGCGAGGCAGAAAATTCCTGGAGAAACGCACAGTTGTGGACTGCCAACCATCTAAATGATGGGAGTGAAAATGCTGTCGCGTAAGACGATGGCGAAAAGAGGTGGCAGGGATCATTCCAAACAATTCCTCAGAACACTCCCCATAGTACAAGCGATAGAAGATGCATAGCGAGGCCACATCTCTACGCAGCGCCAAGGGAGTTATTTTACACATACATTATATACATACCATTGTCGGCCCCGATGGCGTAGTGGTTAGTGTAACCGACTGCCACGCCTGAGGTCGCGGGTTCGATTCCCGCACAAGTCAAATATTTGTGTGCATGAACATGGATGTTTGTCTTGGTCTGGGTGTTTCTATGTATAATATGTATGTATTTACAAAAAAAAGTATATATGTATGTTTATCCATTGTCTAGTACCCATAGTACAAGCTCTGCTTAGTTTGGGCTAGATGGTGTTGTGTGTATGTGATAGAATATTATTATTATTATTATTCTTAAGATGTCTCCTCTAGTACTACATATTTACTCAATGCTTCATACTTAGTTTTTAAGTATGCACCTAGTATAAGAACGGTTGTGTGTCTGTTTATTGTTAGCATGGTAATAACAAAATGTATTATTTTGGTACAGAAATAGACGCGTTCAGTTGTACTGTTATCCGTTTTAATATTCTTTGATAGTACAGTTATTTTAAATATTGGACATGTGAGGCAATTCCTAAAGATGATTATATGCAATGCAGGTACAATCTACAAGTTCGGTTTATTTTAAACACAAAAGATTATAAATTTTACTGTTTGGATGGCGTGTTAAATTCTTTACCATTATTTTTTGGTTCTGCTCCCGCACTTTTGGTCCTTCCTGTATCGCGGGGGACTTTCCAAACATTCAAGACACAGGAATTATTCCTAGTGCGGCCGTTGTTTTTTAAGGAGCAAAAGAAAAACATATTGACTACCACTGAGGTAATATTTGTTATTTTTTTTTGTTTTGCTCGTCAAAATCACACTCCACCTGATGGTAAGCAGCCGTGTGGTCTAAGAGTCGTGGCTTCCACACGGCCCTCATAGCAGCCGAGGCGATGTTGAGGTCTCTACTTTGACGGCCTAATAAGGTGCTTTTTCACACCCTTTTTTGGATCTAAACCCAGGATTGAAGGAAGAAGGAAACACGTGCCTTTTACAATTATTCATGAAGTGACTATTCCAAAGAATCAGCCGGTTTTTGCTTTAAGTGCAGTAACAATTAGTACCCACAATTAGTCTTAACTAAAAAGTTTCGGTCAATTGACTTGCGTATTAACTCTGATAAAGACAACATAGAAAGCGACATACATGGCATTTTAAAGGCCTTCCGAAGACAATGGTGTACCTTCACTGGTTACGCTTCAGTGATCTGTTAGGGAGACCGCAATGAGCTTTTTGTTCGAGACGTTATTGTTACCAATAAGGTCACAAATAAATGCTGTAGGGACTTATAGTACGTATCCTAACTAATATTGTAAATGCGAATGTGAGTTTGTTTGTTACGCTTTCACGCTTTAACTACTCGACCAATCTTCATGAAATTTCGCATTATACGTTGTCAGGGATACAGAAAAAGACATAGATACTTTTTTCCATTTATATAAATGTGAGCGAAGCCACGGGCACAACCTAATACAAATATTAATAAAATTTTAACGGTACTGTGTCTTGACGTTAGGGACGTTTATAAAAAAATTAACTTTTATCTGCAGTTCCAACAGTTCTTTTTTTCTGGATGACGTAACTAATCAAATCAAAATATCTTTATTCATTTAGGTAAGAAAGTAACACTTATGAACGTCAAGTATACACTAACTAAACGATAACATTAATTTACATTTACATTTGTTGCCAATTAACTAACCCATTCTCGACCTGGGCATCAAACCCGAGACATCACACACAGTTGTTACATTCACCACCGCACGCAACTAAGACAGTCTAGTTATTTATATTATAAAATAAGGTATTTGTATTAGCAATATTGGTATTTAAGATTATCTAGAAGGAAGTAGTAAAATAAATACCTAGGTACTTAACTGTATAATGTTTTGAACAGTAGGCCTACCATGAATCCTAAATGCCGAAGTTTCGGACCAACTGTTCGTACCGTGAAACACATTATACAAAGTGGCGCAAATGTTATCATTATCACATTAATTAATACCACATATTCTTTGACGATTTACAAAGTATGAACCAAATGTATTCGGTAGTTTAGCCACAGGACATTTTTTGGTTTTCATAATTTAGAACATTATGTGTAATGCAGAGATAAAGTACTTAGGTGTCAAAGACCTCAAGCAGCGATATTAAAACATTTAAAACAAACGTTGCCCCTCTTACAAAACCTAAAACTAAAATAACAAATAACTTATCAAAAGCAATGTCAAACATATTGTAAAAGAAATAAGGTCCATAATCTTGTGACGAAAAGAAATAGGTTAGTGTGTTTACGTTATGTGCGAAAAGAAAGGAGATAGATTATTGTATCATCGGGTCCGGGAATTTCCGAGTCCTAGCCAGTTGACAAAGACGATTTCTCGGAACCTATGACCGTTAGCGAGCTGGCAACAGCGCACGATTGTTATGGTGTTGTTCACAAAAGTGTTCCAATTTGTGTCTAATTTTACTTTATTTATTTTGTTCAAAAAAATCATTTCTTAATTTCTGCGGAAATAGGTTTTTTGTTTCTGTTAACCATCTTATATCAACAAGCTTAAGGCAGTAAGCATATCATTTAATGTGATAAGTTTTGCGCCACTTTGTATATGACTGACATAATGAAGGAGTTCATTCGAGTCTTAGTCAAGTAGCTTGATCTGTTTTAAATATGTACCTACTAACATAGCGTAAGAAAAATTGTTACGAACATTATGGACTGAATAAATAAATATATTATTATTATTATTCCGAAACTAGATTCTGTCCGCGGTTAAGATCTAGATTAAAGCCAGCGAGCTTTAATTTAGATTTTAATAAATTTCCTTTCCACACACAGCCAGTTTTTTTATCTGGATGTAAGGTACCCTATGTCCTATTCTGTCACCTGAAAACGTACCTTTAAGAGAAATTTCATGACGATCGGACGAGTAGTTAAAGCATAAAAGCGTAACAAATAAACTCACATTCTTATAATAAATTATAGTAAGGATTCGACCTGAATTTCGGTAAGAAATCTCTTAATTGTCCTAAAAGCTGTCCGAACAACGGAGTAACGACATTTTGAAAGAAATAAATCCGAAGAAGCTTTGTAGTAAGGTTTTTCGTTCGGTCCGAAGCTTCGTATAGATATTTTCCTAGTAGACTGGTTATTGGTTGTGCATAGAAACAGTAACCGTGCCTAGCCAGATACAGGTTTTAACCCAGCTTGGGTGATAGCAACTTATAATCGCCTGATATTAATTAACCTAATAAATTTGCTAAGTTTCTATCATATAATCTACTATCTGTTTCCCACGGTTTCACTCACATTTACATTTACATTTGTTGCCAATTAACTGCTAGACAAAGTAGCTAAAGTTGAAAGAATTATCAAAGTCGATTCAGTAGTTTTAGAGTGTATCAATTACAAACTGTCAATTTTTTCTCTTTATCTTTACTAATATTATAAAGCTGAAGGTTTTGTTTGTATAGTTGTTTGTTTGGTTGAACGCGCTAATCTCAGGAACTACCGGTTCGAATTGAAAAATTCTTTAAGTGTTGGATAGCCAAGGAATCCCATATCGAGGAAGGCTATAAGCTATATAACACCACGCTACGGCCAATAGGAGCGGAGAATCAATAAGCAGTTGCGTGGGTCAGCTAGTAATATTATAATCGTCATGTCCCATCGTCTGTCATTTTATAGACACAATAAAAAATCTATTGTTATGTATCTCCTCGTGATTTAGTAACGGTTAAGCTAGTATTAGCTATCCCTCGCGAACAGTACTTTTTCTGGATGAACGATACCCTATATCCTTGTCTTTGCCCCTGACAATGTGTATGTGACATTTCAAGATCATCGGTCAAGTAGTTAATACGTGAAACTGTAACAAACAAACTCACATTCGCATTTTTGATATTAGTTAGTATAGATGGGTGCGTTTAAATTAAATGATAATTAGTTTAATTATCATGTTTTAACGACGAGAAAGCCTGCATGCCCAAGAGTTCTTCGTATAATGTTCGAATATGTGAGATGGCCTACAATGGCTTTACCCTTTCAGTCTTAAAATACACCGTGCCTAACAGAAATACGTGTACTTGTATAAGAAAGAAAGAAAAATTGTTTATTTGACACATACTACAAATACGTAGGTAATACAAGTAAAAATAAATAAAAAGAAACAAAAATAAAAATAACTTAAGCGGAACTAAATGAACTAATAAATTGAGTGTATCAAACACGATTGATTTGACTCCGTAATGTGGAGTATGCCGCTTTCGGCACCAATTTTTTCGGCACTTAAGCTATTCCACTTTTTATTTCCGAAAGCATAAGTGCCGAAAAAATTGGTGCCGAATGCGGAATACTCCCGTAATGTTACCATGAATATGACATAACATACATACATAATATGTGTAGCTACATATATACATTATATACACATAAATCTGTAAGTAACAAAGGGATCTAGTTGAAACCTAGCGCCAGGCTTTCTAAGCCTGCCATACGCTGAACTAGGTCCCATTTGACAAAATTTATTTATTTTATATTCTATTTATCCTGTTTATGTTGCTTTTGGTCAAATAAATTGGTATACTTTCTTTTTTTTCTTTCTAGAAGATAGACTTAAACTATAAGTGTACCTATCACACCCACATGTCACAAGCACACCGTACACATTTGCTTCCATTTGCCCTCTGCTTGTCGCAGCCAATTAATTCTGAATATTTTTAAAAGAAAATCCCATTACACTTAGCTCGCAACTCATGAACTGAACCCATGAACTCGTGGTAGGTGAAACCAACGAAACTGGCTCCTCTATGCACATTTAAATAAATATAAAAGAAAACAGAAAAATACATAACTCTCTTTCAATATTTATCATTTGACCTTGTGCAATGTTGGTTACATATAGCGAGCCATAAGCATAGCGACTTGCATAAAAATACTATCCCATCCCATTATGCATAAAAATATATATTTAAAAACTTTTTATGTAAGCCGGACCCGCACTCAACGTAACGGTCGTAGCCAGAGCTATACGAAAAAAAAGCAATAATATAAACAAAAATGGCGTAATAGCCACAGATAATCGATTAACCACCGTAATTTATTGTTCAACAATTGATTAACTCCATTCAAAGTCAGATCATATTGTAATTTATTAAAATAATAATTAAAACCAGGCCTTTATTGGTTGATCTTAAAATATTTTATAACATTGTGTCAAGTTTCCAAGAGAATTTCTTGAGATAATACGGCCTACGCGCCGGCCGCCAGCGTCAGTGCATCCACACACAAAATATTATGTTGGTTGTAGGCATCCTGTAAAACCGGTGGACCTTGATATCACAATGGGACCCTCGATCTGCGAGCTAACCTTGAGTTATTTTTAAATCGCTGGGCTGCATACGAATCCCGTCGGACGACTCCTTCCGAGTATTACATAATGCGAAATTATAGTTTATTCTTTTTTGTTTGCCGTCTCCTTGAAAAGCGTGTGGCCCTGTCATTTCGGTTTTATACCCTTTGTTTTGGCTCGCACATATTTTATTTCTTTTCTTTGAATCGTAAAAGGAAGAGGCAATGAAGGGTTAGCGTTTTTGTATAGTGGATTATTTATGGTGCGGAATAATGGGCGTTCGAGTTCGCCACGAAATATTCGGTACAGCTGCGGTGTTTTCCAAAATATGTAATCGTTCGTTTTCGGTCACCCAGAAACGTGCTACAGTCGAGTACTTGCCGAACTACATCCATAAAGCTATCCGCACAATTGAGATGTGTTATTGCTACCTTTGTGTTTGCGACGCGTTAACTCGGCGCCATTATCACGGTAGCATGCATCCCCTTTGTTGTGTTGTTTGTTCACTGAAAGAAATTGGACACCATATAAAAAAGATACATCGGTAATACCTGAGACCTGTTTAACTTGTTTCACTTAATACATTCGTTGTCCCATTCTTGGTGGTCATTTTACTCATTTTGCAAGAAAACTGCAGCTCCAGGTATGATTGTTTTATTATTTTATAAATGTTTGCACACTCTATAGGTGCATCTGATTAAACATCTGCTTCGTATAAAAATAACATATTCACTATGACGCACCTTGACATAATTCATTATTATTAGGTATTTCAGTTACTTTGTTCATGAGTTGTACTACATATAGTTTGTATGTACTTGTTAACTAAACAATGGGGTGTTAACAGTTTAGTCATGTCTTTATGCCAATAGCATTATTATGTTGTCCTAACACAATAAGTAAAATGTTAATTCCGCGCATGAATCATTTACTATTGTATAAACCTAATAGAAAGTTGAGCCCTACCAATGTCAATAAACTCTACGCCTTGGAATGCTAAATCAAATTATAATCAAGATTAATCAACGAATTAAATTTGCTAAGCGATCGAAGGTATGCTCCGAATCCAGACTATGTTCCCATATCGTGTTCGAATCAATAAAACCTCCGATGTTTTTCTACTGAGCACGTTTCTCGGAACAATTTCACTGCTAAAGTTTCAACTCCATTGCATAACAGAACCGTGGGTCTAACAAGGCCTTACATTGACGTCTATTGACCTGGCCTTAATATAATTCGACGAAACGACACAAATATTTATATAGTTTATCTCTTTATTAGTCATTATGTTTTATCTAATTTATGTTTATGAACAAAGAGTAATGTAACAGAAGAGTAAGAAGACACAGTGTCGCGGTATAATAAGTGTAACAAATTAGGTGCCATATGTAAGACGTGCCCGGCATGTAGAGTGTCGTACATCGATACTGTATCGACTTTGTTTATGCGTTCGATGAAGTGCTTGCGCCATGTTTCTTTATTAAAAAAGAGTACAACAAACGCGGGTCCAGTTATATTGACAATAAAGGGCCACTTGTTAAGCAGTGTGTACAACTTGTTATAGATTGCATCGCCACACCATTTTTGTTTTATTTCATTAATGTCATTTAATTAAAGGTTTGCTGATATTATGAACAAGGTTGCAGTAAGTTTATGATGATGTTTCGATGAAATAAATGTCTGCACGGAGGGTTTACACCTGTTTGACGAGATTGTTGCAGATTTTTTTGTGATAATGGCAGACGAATCAAAGTATTACATCTGTACATAATAATTCTTGTAATTTTGTTTGACGCAACTGAGGTTATAAAAAATCCGCAATCCTAGAAAGAGAACATTAAATTTGTTGCTTAGATTATTATATCAATATTGCGTGAACAAAGGTAATTATAAAATAATTTTGCTTTCGAGAAAAACATTTTAGAAAAATACAAAAACACTCATACTTGCAGATATTTTTACGTTTGTAGTAGGTATATTTTCTGGTTCTAGCATTTATAAAAACATAATGAATACTCGTCGAATAGATGAGTAATCAAATTCAATCAATACTAACAAAGCGTTACTTACTACCAAAATATGTATATACTTGTATCTATAACAAACGTATCAAATTGTCTAGAGCCTACTTCAACCATTATGATTTTTGAACGAATTATATTATGTCAGACCGCAGCCGGCATAAAGTGTCCAATATTTACTCCGTAAGTCTGTAATAGACAATTTTAGCTAGTATTCATAAATGTACGTGAGTTGTAAGTGTTATAAGTATAACAGAATACAAAAGGATATGTTTTATGAATAAACTGATCGACGAAAACAATTTGTTTACAAATTAGATAGAGACTTTTCATTTACTATAATATATCATCAGTCATCATGTAACTTTTGCTTCATTGTCGATAACAAGCCCTGAAGAGATTGACGGAAGTGCCGCATTTAACGGGCAGCGCCATAATTAACATATTTAAATTGAGAATTCGTTTTTTTGGAACTGTTTCCTGTATATATCAGATTTAAACTGTAGAGGTTTTATATGTTACCTACATTATAATACATCTTACCTTTATGTTGTACGGAAACGTTTTGTCTGCACGGATGGCGAAGTAGTTTAAGAGGGCGCATCGCCACTGCCAGCGCTTCGTGTGTAATGGGTTCACTTGACAAAAATTGTGTGATCTACAAATAGTTTTTTCTCCACTTCAGGTTTGGGTTTTCTTTGTTAAAGTTCGCCGCGATACAGGAATTATGTGTACTTTAAACGAAATAAAAAACGAATGAAATCTATACTAATACTGTAAAGCTGAAGAGTTTGTTTGTTTGTTTGTTTGTTTGAACGCGCTAATCTCAGGAGCTACTGGTTCGAATTGAAAAATCCTCTTAGTGTTGGATAGTAATGGATAGCCTATTTATCAGGAAGGCTGTAGGCTATATAACATCACGCTACGACCCACGGGGGCGGCGCAGTAGCCCTAAACGCGGGTGAAACCGCGGGCACAGCTAGTGAAATATATAATTCAAAACACTGTCGGCTATAATTATGCCTAACATATGCGAGACCTCTCTGCATTTTATTATATGACAAATTTTAATGTATTCATGATTTTGAACGCGATATCATAATTGATACAAAATATTTATGAAATAAAGCTTCTTTGTCTTTTTTATCGGATTGGGTGAACGTTCTCACGGTGTAAGCCACATGTTTTTCAATGCGTATATATTTGTTCTTATTGGACAATCCTTATGACATCATGTGACTATAAATTGGAGCAATTTTTGAATCAACTCGTGTTGGCAATAAAATTGGATTTGTTTATTTTGTTTTTAGCTTATTATAGTCATCTGTTGTAAGTGCAGTACTTTTATGATGTTCGGCACCTACTGTTACTGTGTAAACAAAATGAGAATTTTATTTTGGCGCATTGAACTGAATGTTTGAATGACTTAGTAGCTAACGATGTAGTTTTGGGATAAATGTATTAATATCATGTAAATACGAGAATAAACTGCTTTGGTTGTCGCTTGGAATAAAGTTGTGCTTATGCCTACAATTAATAATCCCTGTTCAAATCTCAGGTTAGATGATGGTGCTTGAGTATTTTTATTGGAATTTCTTACTTGTAGTAGGGAGTCAGGAATTGTGTCTGGCAGGCGGCATGCTAGCCACCTGGTTTGTCGGAGAGCGTGAAATGTGGATTCTGAAAGCTTTGCTTTGCTAACTTTTTTGAGGACAAACAGACGTGGGTCTTGAAGTAATCCTTAATATTCCCAGTTATAACAAATATTTAATTTATTTAAGTTTATTGGTATTAAATGTTAAGCCTATTTATTGACTGCACGGCATGCGTAATGTTTTATGTGGTCGCCTCGCCACTTGCACAACGCCGAGTGTTGGGTTCGAATCCCACACAGGATAATTTGTGTGATAGATAAAGAGTTGTTGAGAGTCTGTGCTGTTCTATGTGTACGTTGTTTGAATATTTGTTAAGTTACATTTTGCTGTTGCGGAGCAATATAGGAATTGGGCGGAAATTGTCGATGATTTACTTAGTGTTTAAGGGTTTGTCGTTTTACGGTCACCCATCCATGAACATGACAGTAATGATATTGGATAACCTCACGTTTCGATTGATTTACGCGGTCGCTACGGCGTCACATGATTTTGTTGTTAATTTATGTATCTAAAATTCAATTAAGTATATTAATAGCTGGCTCTCAAAAGCTACTGGACCAATTTTAGTATTTCTTTCACCATTAGAAAGCTGCTTTATTCAGAAATAACCTAAGCTATATAATATCACGCTACAAGCTACGGGAGTGGAGCAGTCATCATAAACATGAGTGAAACCGAAGCAATGGCAATGATCCTACACAGCTACTGCAGAAAATAATGACGATTTATCGGAGCGCAAACCGAAAGGCGTTTACAGTGATAGGATATGTATAATAATATCAGCCCTGTATTAAACTGTCCCACTGCTGGGAACGGACCTCTTCTCGGTGTGAGAAGGGTTAGGCCATAGTCTACCACACTGGCCCAGTGCGGGTTAGCAGACTTCACATATCTTTGAGAACATTATGGAAAACTTGCAGTCATGCAGCTTTCCTCACGATGTTTTCCTTCTTCGTTAAAGCGAGCGATAACACATAACTTTGAAAAGTCAGAAATGCGCGCCTTGGGATCGAAATTGAGACATCTTCGTGGTAGGCCACCGGTCCTTCACTAGGTTATCGCTGATTGGAAACATATTATTGTTTTGTATGTCACCTATGTGTAATAAAATGATCACTCGTTAATGGTACATCTAATTGATTGCTACTACACGGCATGATCGTTTTGGTTTGAGCTCCGTATCCATCTTAATTGCGCTAACTAGTGTAATAAAATCGTAAACTTACTTTTTGTTTGTCTGTCTGTGAGTTTATACACGCTATTCTACAATAGTTGAATTTATTTTGATGAGTTTTTGATTGCACGGATGTGAGTGCTGAGTGTGATCTGTGATGTGTGAATGAGTGGTGGCCTCGGCACTGCCGCTGCGCCGAGTGTTGTGGGTCCGATCCTCACACAGGACAAAAAATTGTGTAATCCACAAATGGTTGGAGTATTCCGCTTTCGGCACCAATTTTTTCGGCACCTATGGTTTCGGCACCTAAGCTATTCCACTTTCAGCACCAATAGGTATTTTATTCCACATTCGGCACCAAGCAAAAATACCTATTGGTGCTAAAAGTGGAATAGCTTAGGTGCCGAAAAAATTGGTGCCGAAAGCGGCATACTCCAAATGGTTGTTCCGAGTCTAGGTGTTCTTTGTGTCCGTTGTTTGAATATTTGTAAAGACTCCCGCGATACAGGAATTAATAGGTACCTACTAGTGCGGGAGTAGAGGCTTAAAAAAAGAAAGGTGATGTATTAACAGGTTCCCTGTCCGATGAATCACATATGATACATAACAATAGATGTCTATTACAGGACAGCGAATGGGTTAAGATGACCATACTTCGTTTAAATCGGCAGTTCAATAAATAGGTATTATTTCAATTTGTAAGTGTGACTCGTAGGTGATACATTCATACCCACATATATACATAGTCTTACCTATATCTTTACGAAAGCAGTGAATTAATGTAAGTAGCTTTAGTCACGGGTTTGTCCACATGAAATATAATAAAACGACTTGCCTGTTGCTTTTACGTTTTCGTACTGTATCAGAATACAGCATCATTGAAGCGCTTCTACTACCTTTCCCCGAAGGGGTAGGCAGATATATATATACATATATCACTAGCTTTAGTTTTAGGTTCTAGGAGCAAGCCTAATGTTGTTTACCAGACACTGTTGCAAGCTTCGTGCTGTTCCTGAAAATTACTTGACAGAAGGTTGTAATAACGATGGGAACCTAACCTGAGACCTCATGCTGTATTTTGATACAGCAACATTGAAGCGCATCTATAGTACATACAATACGAAGACGTAAAAGCAACAAAGAAGTTGTTTTTTTATATGGCATGTGGACAAAACCGTGACCTAAAGCTACTTACATTAATCCACTGCTTTCTTTACTAACTGAACATAACAATGACTAGACAACAAGATGGCAATCTTTTTTTTTGACTCAGTAATCGAAACGTCTACACTATATCCTTTTAAGTATGTATGTGTATTGGACAGTATAACTTGACATATGAAATTTACTAACTTGATAACATGGTCATCTTTAGAAATATTTGAGCAATTTATTAAGAGTACACATACATTTGTAAGTAATATTCCAGAAGGTTACGAAGTTATTTTTACCAATTTGAAAATTAATCTGTTAGCAAAGTAATTAAATAATTCACACATAGCTTTGTAAAACATAATTGTTCAACGGTCTTTACTTTTAAATTACATAAGCGAGCATAATTAATATATGTAATTATTCGATACCTTCAGACTTCAGACGCTAGCGTAGATATTACTTACTAGAACGACAACGTGCAATTTTATAATGCAAAAGAGATTTTTATAGCGCTACGGTGAATAATTTTAAAGGTACCTCAAGTAGAGCAATAAAAATGGGAAGTGATTAAAAAGATATAACATTTTTTTTATTAAAAATCCCTTTGATCCACCGTCCATAATCAGTACGACAGGAAAAAATATGACGTCAGTAAAATTATAATGGGTCGCCTCGTAAAGTGCGCATTTGAATAGGAAAGTTACATATCAAAAATTTTCAGTGATCCGTGTTTTATGAGTCTGTCGTAAACGTGTACTTAACAGAAAGAATAAAGGGCCCCCTTCACTTCGCCTGTGTTTAAAAATCTATGTGAGCATGAACATACGAGGGGTCCATAACTCGTAACTCGTAATCAGTTCGCGGACAGCCAGCGTTTACGATATTTCCACATTTTAATATCAACATAATATGTTATGGATTTAACCAGGCCTTTCAAAAGCTGCAATAAAAATAACTTGAATCGAAAACCGGTTGCTTTTGTGTGTGCAATCAGAATGAAAATGATCGATTTGTGCGTAACTTCCGGTGCACCCAACAGCGATTCCAATCTTTTATACAAATAATATCGTTACGCTTTCGTGATTTATTAACGTTTTATCTGATGTATTGCAATTAAGTTATCAATATAGCTTGGATATTGTTATCTGATTATAGGTTGATTGTACAAACGGCGGTAAGAAATTCATTGACAGTTACTCGATTTTTTTCATAAATGTAATCTGAGTTTTCTCGGTGTTTTTATTGTAAAGACTATATAGTCCCCTAAGACATAGGGATCGTCTCTATTTCTCTATAGTTGCCGTATATTTTTATTTTTATTCTTCTGTTATGTTTGTATAAATTAATTGCTACTACATTTTGTTTAATTTGCAATAAGAGGAATAGTTGTTTGAGACTTGTTATACAAACATAAAAATAATTTAAGCTTGATTAAATACTGGAAACAGAACCGGCGACCTTTAGAATAAAAGGAAGACGCGAGACAATTCAGGACTTGGGATCAATTGTCTTCAATCAAACATCGTTTATGTCAAAGTTTTATTTTTCTTCTTTGATTACAATATAATGGCTTTACTAAGATCTTACGAGAACGTAGTAAGGGGTTCTGCGTCGTAGTAATAATAAATAAACTCAATGAATTAACCGGAATCTTTAAAAACCATTGTATAACACTCATAAATATAAAATGAACATAGTCCCTCAAGTAACCAGATGCCCATTGAAGAGCATAATAAGATTTACTTATTCTGAACTTACCTAAAGGAAATACAGGTGGACTAACAATACGACAGGGTCCCCTGGGAGTTCCCTCTTTGACTATTTTAATAAGAAAAAAAAATCCTATTGCCTCCTGAGCGAATTACTTTGAAACGAATAAATAAATGAACTGGAGGATCACGAGATTGAATTAGAAAAAGAATTCGTGTGTAATAAAGAAATCTGTTCTTTCATAAAAGTTATGAGGGTAGATCACAATGAGAAAGTCTATGTGTACGATGATCTAAGCGATGACAATGATGGCAGGTATCGAACCGGAAAAGGGATCAGTTTTCCTTTTGATGTGACATCAAAAAGATCTTAAAAGGAGAAGCCAATATGGGACTTGTGAAGTTTCCAACTTCGAAATTGAGTTAGGTAATATTTATGTATATCTATATAATATCATACAGCTTCAGATAAAAGAAATGTGTTTGTAATGTTTGCTGAATATTCTTACTGATTACCATAATGTGTTGGCGTTTTGTGATATCTTAAAAAATCTTTTGTGTTTTATCTTGAAGGCGCATAAAGTCGAAGGTGTGTACTTTTTACTCGCGCTCATAATTTTTAAGGAACCAACCCACAAAAATCATATTTTCGCCTCAGCACTCTCCCTTGTTTTACGTTCTTTTCATTGCACCCACTTTACGAGCATCGCCGATGGGAGCCACTCTTCTTTTATAACCGAGTAACAGTATTCTGAGACCCGAAGATCGCGTGTTTGGTACTAATTAAACGTCTTCATGGCAGTTCGGATACGTGATTCGTCTGGCAACGGTGAATATGGATGAGTAATGCGTTTCTTACGTCGTTTTTATATAGTCTTACCGCCAAAAGTTTCGCCACTTGACTTTGCAGCGTACAAAGAGTGCACACATAATATTGTACTCTCTGGCGCTATAGAGGGGAGGTGATTTTCAGATATAGCTCGTTACGTCATCAGAAATGTTTTTAAATTAATACCGATTGTAAATCTTGTCGCGCATTAGAGATGTCGTCGTCTGTAAATTGGAAACACCTCGGCTTCACGCTCGGTCGGGGGCTCCGTCGTTCTATTCCTGTTCCTGACACAACCGCCCCAGGACACGACTCGTCTTTGTTACAGACAACACGTTGCGTTGTAATTATTTCCACTTGTACTTTAACGTCATCGTCGAGATTAGTTTAAGCGTTAATATTTTGAAATACAACACCCTTTAGATATACGGCGTGTTGCTTTTTGTTGCTCTACGGTCTTGATTTCTGTTCTTTATGACAGGATTTGAAATATGAGCCGATATTTTGTTGTAACAATCATCTCATATTTCACTATAATTATGTCGAATGTCGACAAAATTTCAATAGCTGTAAATATCATTACAAGCGAGCGATCAACATTTATGTTCCTTTTAATCGAACCGCCTCTCGAGCGGCTCTCACGAGTGGATATTTATCTTTAGTCTGTAGTCTGTACAAACAAATGTTGCCGTGAAACCATTTCATCATTCAGCACATTGTCGTCAGCGGCATGCGAGATGGGTACTGACGCAACGCGCAGTACGGCTCCATGAGGACAAAGATTAACCGAACTTAAAACATAATATTTTCTCAGTTTCGTATTGCCGCGGCTGTCACTCGCTGTGATTTACGTCGAATCTGTCAGGTTTGGAGACAAAGGAGCCTTGTCGAAAATCGCGGGCGCATGATGTCATACGCTCTGGAGTCGCCTCGAACGTGGCCCCTAATTAATAGAGCAGCATTTACGGCCCGCTAGGGTAATATCATTCCGAGATGTTTCAAAGAAAAATAAGAAATATGCGTGTCAGCCGTAGTAGTTTATGGGCCGTTGTTTATTGTGAACGCTCCAAACCAAAGCCGAAACTCACAACCGATTCTTTGTTTTGCTCAGAATTTATTACGAGTAGGTAAAGTTCGTGAAATCAATTCAAAGGCGTAGCTCGTTAGGATAACGTACCTTTCTATTTTGCGATGCTTTGTATCTTATTTCTTCTATATATGTAGGCATTTTTATTTGCATTGTTGTCAGACTTTGTAACAGTTCTTACTTTATTAGAAACTAAAGATCCATATAAAGATTTGAAAGTTTCAGATGAAACGAAATACGTAAAAGCAGTTTCTATACTAAGTAGAGCTCGTGCAGGGGAATTTCAAAGATGAATTGAACGACATTCACGAGAGCATTCATACGCCCACGCGTATAATCCCTAGAACAGCGAGGCAAACATTTATAAATGAGGTACTTTCAAAATCTAAAACGCAAATTACCTTCGGAGCGAAGTTTGTCTAGACAATATTTACAATAGAACGAGGCTTGATGAAAATACGTCGCGCCAAACAGCAAACTATAGTTTGTACCTCAGCCTGACAAAATGGCATAACATGTTTCGCTGTTGCTTGTATAAGTCTTGAAGCGAGCCAAGCTTTATCTTATAGATCTGTATGTCGAGATCGTGCAGGAAAATCCGAAGCTGCAGCTTTGTACCGATGTATCAAGATTGTGAGCCGACGAGATCGTGTGTCGGGTATTAAAATGACAATCCGCAGCGATATGGAATGAATTGGAGTGCTTTATATCGAGGACTGGACTGACGTTGGTGACAATTTGGTATGCTGTTTATTTATGTGAACTTAAGTGTTCAATGTTGGTTGATGGGTTCAATAACACCGCGTAGCCTCTAACACGATTGTTATAAGGTCGAATGTGTTGTACGTGTGTCGTATCGCACGTACTTATGCGCCTTGTTGTAAGCAGCGAGTGCGCATACTAATTACGCATTAGCCCTACATAACCAGTTACTTTGTAATTTACTGACGACATAGTAACCTGTACTATCATCTCGAGATGTTGAGTAAATGGGATCGATTTGACTGTTCTCCTTTTAAGGCTGTATATAAATGCAAATTGAACTCTTGGTGCAGCGCGGACCGAATAGGTCGATCGGTTAAGCAAAATTGCGGTGAACGAGATCTTAGATGCGTGGTTATTTGCAACAAGTTATGTCCTTTGGTGCTTTAGAGGCTAAATTCAACCGTTACGTCGATATCAAAGTTTATACGCCACAGATAGCGAGAATTGAGGAGAGAATAAGAAGGACCAATAACAAAATGCGATTTATCAACACGCAGCGTGTCTTCAAGCCCTAAGGGTCAAAGAACTAGCATTTTTGTAAACGTTACTTCCTTTCAGTAGCTACTACTTCTTCAGGGTAGCCATAAGTCTACCCTAATTCGGGTCTATAGGCGTTAGACTATGTACCGATATAATTAGATAGCTGATCCGCGCAACTTCGTCTTCTTCATATAGGAGATTTTACCCCGTTTTTGCAACATTTTTCATTGCTGATCCACTCCTATTGGTCGTAGCGTGATGTTATAAAGCCTATAGCCTTCCTCGATAAATGGGCTATCCAACACTAAAAGAATTTTTCAATTCGAACCAGTAGTTCCTGAGATTAGCGCGTTCAAACCAAACAAACAAACTCTTCAACTATATAATATTAGTATAGATAAAATGAGGTTTAAATTTGAGTTGATCTCCCCTTAGGAGTAGTCTCATATCTACATATATATGTAGGCATGAGACTATTTGGCAGACTTCACATATTTTTGAGAACATTTAGACATGCAGGTTTCCTCAGGATGTTTTCCTTCACCGTTAAAGCAAGCGATTATTAACTATTTAAACGCACATAACTTCGAAAAGTCAGAGATGCGCGCCTTGGGATTGAACTCGAGACCAACGGTTCTCAGTCCAACGGTTTCCCACTAGGCTATCGCTACTGTGCCAGAAGAGCTGTGCTGTGTAAGAGCGAATCAAAACCCTTTTACATTACCTATTTTCTATCATGTTTAATAACTTCGTTACCGTGCATTCGATTAATATAAATACTTTATGAACGAAGACTGAATGGAATTCCATTCAGTCTGTCGCTCCCAAAGTCTAGACATTAATTGACATGTTGTTAGCCTTAACAGTTCCAGCCTATCTTGGAGGGTAGAAATCAAAGTCACAGGTAATTTGCCCACAGACAGACAGAGACTGCGAATTTAATCACGATCGTATTGTCGGGAAATCGTTTTAAAAGTGGAATACAATTGATTTCCCGATATTTCAGTCGATTTGTACTGACAATTCGTGGTTTAGAGAGATTACGGTGGCGCCTTATCAGGCGTGGGTTTTGCCTGGAAATTTTAGGTATTTATTATACAGGGTGTTAGGCACACGGTTGTCCAAATGAAATAGAGATCTGGGTTGGGCTATTGCCAACGCGTTGGACTCAAGCAAATTAAATTTTGTCTCATAGTTTCGGCGATATGACTTTTTTTAAATTTTAACATAAAAGGTCGGCAATTTGGACTGAAACTGCAAAAATGTTAAACGAATATGGGTTTAGCTGTCATAATGATATTTTTTATTTTAGTTAACTATTGCTTCATTTCATTAAAATTTTTATTTCCTATAGACCCCTTGTAAAAAAAATAATAACATGCTGTCAAAGTTTCGGACAGAGTTAAAAACAGAATAAAGTTCGACTTTGCATGATAAAAAAAAATACATACATACATTCATAGATTCACGCCTGTTTCCCAGAGGGGTAGGCAGAGACTACGGATTTCCATTTGCTACGATCCTGACACACTTCTCTGGCTTCATTCACTTTCATCACATTCCTCATACACGCCCGTCGGTTCAAGGAGCTCTTAACCTGGCCTTTGTCCAGAACGCCTCCGCTCTGGTCGAGAAACGTTCGCCTAGGTTTTCCTATTGCGACTGTTCCATTCACACTAGCCTTATAAACTTTCTTAGTCAGTCTTTCCTCGTCCATTCTTTCTACATGTCCAAACCAGCTTAACATACCCTTTTCTATTCTTGTATCTATATCCACTTTCATGCCGCATCTCTCTCTAATCACACTATTTCTTATTCTATCTTTCAGAGTCACACCACATATGCTTCTCAACGCTCTCATTTCTACAGCATTTATTCTGCTATAATAATAATATTTAATTTGCCTGTGTCCAACACGTTGGCAATAGCCCAAACAAGATCTCTATTTCATTTAGACAACCGTGTGCCTAACAACCTGTATAATGTACCTATACCGTGACTTTTAGCAAAATTATTATAAACGTGTAGCTGCCTCGCGACACTTGCGATTATTAACTGATGCTAACAGACGTTTGTATTGCTTCAACCGCGGGATGACCTATACCTATAAATGCTGTCACTTCTATGTATTAACTTGTCAAATCTTGGAATGCTAGACATCATTAAAAACCAATAGTGTATAGCTGCCTGTGTGCCGCTACGACTCAATGGGTTAATAGAGATGTGCGATTGTAGAGGATTTCGGCGACTGGGACCGCAATTAACTCGGACCGCGGTGCCAGTTGCCGAATTAATTTAATATTAATATTTTTCTTCCGGCAACTGGGACCACCCATAAATAAATACAAAAATCTATTGTTTTTTATTGACTTTTGATTTTTGACTGTTCCTACTGTTTTTGGGTTAAACAATTGATTTTTGTATTTATTTATGGGTGGTCCCAGTTGCCGGAAGAAAAATATTAAAATTAAATGGATCCGGCAACTGGGACCGCGGTCCGAGTTAGTTGCGGTCCCAGTCGCCGGAATCTTCCGATTGTATCCCGAATCCATCGCTACTTTAAACCGCTCCTCGTTTGTATAGTGATTCGATTCGTTAAAAAGAACTTTGTTTCTTCTAGAAACATACAGTTCACTTATAATGAGATATAGCATACACAGTATTAATAAAAGTTTAACGATAAGCGATTAATCGCTATTGCATTGCGGCTGAATCGCTGTAGAAGCGATGCTAATGGCCGCGGTGTGTAACCACTCTTACTAGTTTCGTTGGAGGTCGATATTATAGCTACAAAAAAAAATAGTAGCATTGCCGGGGTTGGTATTTAAACTAACTATGATCGTAGGATTGTTCTGTTATGTTTTAGTTAACATTAATTAAACAAAAATCTAAAGCCTATTAAATCATTTACTTATCCTACTAACATTGTAAAAATGCTATTGATGTTTGTTACTCAATCCCGCGAATAAAGTTGAATAGATTTGGACACCAACAACTTGGCATAGAACATATCCTAACATAATTATAATATACTAGATGTTCCCGCGGTTTTACCCACGTTTATGGTTACTGCGCCGCCCCTGTGGCTCGTAGCGTGATGTTATATAGCCTACAGATAGCCTTCCTCGATAAATAGGCTATCCAACACTAAAATAATTTTTCAATTCGAATCAGTAGTTCCTGAGATTAGCGCGTTCAAACAAACAAACAAACAAACTCTTCAGCTTTATAATATTAGTATAGATATAATTATGTTAGGATATGTTATGATAACACATAGGATATTTTATCCGTTTCCTTGGTAAGCGTTTCCGTAGGATTCATGCGGGCGATGCTGCGAGCCGAAGCTAGTGAATAATATTGTGTATATTACAAATGTTAAACAATGCCTTCTCTGTAGATCACTCAGAGTACAAACGATTTAGACAGTACTGGTGACTACGTGCGCAGTACGCCTGCCATTGGCGGGCAAGATAGTATCTGTATTTATTATGTTATTAAAGTATTCGAAATTGCCATAGTTTATGAATACATATTATTATCTAAGCCTGAAGGGGTTGGTAAAGGAGGTACTTCACACGTTTTGCCAGATTTATTTTATTACTAAATAAAGGGCGACATCGTACTGCTACGGAGACATTCTTGACAGAAAAACGTCATAGTCTTTCGACCAAACCGTGCTTCTAATGAGCAACCTGAGATTTATTACTGAGAAAGATAGATTAATGAGGTTTTCTAAAAGAAACACCCAATACCCCCCAAGGTGCCTGAGATACAGGTTCTACCTAGTTCGGGTGCCAGCGTCTTATTATGCATTGTTACACGCACTACCACTATTGTTCACCATGTAATGTCTTGTCTCTTGTAAATTAAGAAATAAATAGTAATTATTATTATTAACTCATGACCGGTTGCATACGTAAACGCGAACTTATAGCATGGGAACAGGCATCAAGGAAGTGATTTTATATACATACATAGCCTCACGCCTGTATTCCTGAAGGTCTAGGCAAATTTATATGACACCCACGTTTAATCAGCAGCAAAACAGCAAACCAAATCCAATAACCTTTTGCGCGACCCGGGAATTGTATCAGTAAACCCTTTACAAAAAACTATTACAGACATCGCGTTGTACAAAGTGTTCCAAAGTGAACATTCTTGTAGTTTAGTAGTGCAAAATTAAGCTATTATCTATAAGAAGAAGACAAGAAGAGAAGACAGTAAGATGCTGTAATATATTTAATCCAAATTTTTTTATCGTTGGTTTTACTTCTAGCAATACATAGTTATAAAGGCTTACGACTAGCACTTGACACAACAAGACAACGTTAAAATGACCATCATAGAAGGGGAAATAGCAGTAAGAAGAGAAACCAAGACCAAGAGAAGTTATGTTGTACCAGGTTAGGTCAAAGTAATGACAGAGAATAGAGAGACCTGGAAGAGTCTTAACCTACCAAACTAGGCTCTTTGATTGATTGGCGACTAGCAGTGAATTGACAACCTAATGAAAACAATTGGCTTGGGGTCAGTTTGCTTTTTTGGTAGAATGTACATAATATGTGGCATATCCTTACTAATATTATAAATGCGAATATGAGTTGTTTTGTTTGTTACGCTTTCACGCCTTCATTACTGGATCGATATTTCGCATACACCTTGTCAGGGATACATAAAAGGACATAGACTTTTGGTAGAAAAATGTCTTGTTCTCGAAAGATTTTTGACAAAATCTGGAATAACGCGAGCAAAATCTCTAGTAAACAATAAATCTGTCGTTAGCATTTTGTGTGTACACAGAATCGGTACTGTATATGTTAGGCTGATGTTTACGTCGGTGGTAGTTGTAGTAAAGTACGTTGACTCAGCAATTTCACGGCTCAACGTAGTAGCTAGCGATCTTTATCGGCCTTTTAGAACTGCAGGTAAGGCTAAATACCTAACGTTCACCGACGCCTATCGTGTCTACCTGCGTCTGATAAATGGCAACTTTCGGCCCCTCCTATCCACATTTATCAGTCTATTTTCCAATATACATACTAAGTTTCTCTTAAAAATACATTTTGATAGAACAACTTATCAGGCTTGAATCTTGATTAAATAAGACATTAAGTAAATGGGATATAAACAAAATACCCGTCGTTTTTCTTCATAGTTTCGGTTGAGGTGGGTAACATAATAGATTAGTAACCTCTGAAACGAACTACTCCGTAAAGTTCTGGTATTAAGGAACTAAAATCCGTTTAAAGGGATGTTGAGGGAAAATAAATCAGAGGCAGCGCCCGGCCGTTCGTCGAACTCTGGAGTTGAGAACAATTGGTGCGGAGATGTAAATTAAATCGAGTAAGTAGCTGTCGTAGACTGGGCTTGAGCCTCGCCCGGGAGACTGAACCGCACCGCCTCAGTAGTACAACTATGTCGACAGGTATGTTACGACTTCAGAACTTATTTCCAATAGATGTTTTATTCAAAGTACAATAGATATACATATTCTCTTAATAGATATTTTTATTTTCCATTAGGGATAAAACGATAAGTGCAAAAGCAATGCTGATAACCTTAACTGTTAAGGATATTTTTTGATCTAACACCCACCTCTTTAATTAATATTTACGTTCTTTAATTTTACTGAAGTTTAATCAGCTTACAACGAAGGGGTAAGATGGCGAAGCTAGCATTCTTATTCATTTACTGTTATAATACTATAAAGTATAATAACAGACCATACATCTAATCTCTGAAGTTAAACAGACAAAATCCTGTAGCATTCTGCTGTCTGATTGACGCATCCTTTGCGCCAGTAGAACATTTTATCCTGACCTTTTTACAGTTTTTTTCTCGCACTGGAATGCACAGTAAAAGAAAACCTTTCAAAGGCATTACAGAGTTATCCTTCTGTCAATAATGTTCTTGTGTTCGGCACTCTCTTAACATCTTTGCAACGAGTTCTTTTTAGTTTTCTAACAAGTTTCTTGGAGTCTCAAACGTTTGTCAGTTGGAGTGGACGTGGAAATCTCTAGTTACGAACTTTTAGATACGTGTTCAATGTTCACGCGGTGCGTGAGGGCACTATTTATTTGCACTTAGGACTTTCATATTTAGAAAAAATTCTCGATGTTGTTTGAGTCGAGGGCTCATTCGGTTGCATGGTTACAATGATTTTTAGCTTATGCTATGTGCGTAATAGGGCGCATAGATACGATTTTGAGCACATTAGATTTCAACGGCATAGTGAGAAGAGGCCCGTGCCCAGCAGTGGGACAGTTTAATACAGGGCTAATATTATTATATTATTATTACTAACTACACAGTATTACAGTGACTTCACAATAAGAAAATATGTGTTATAATTTAAAAATAGAAAGTGAAGATCAAAAGTATTTTTAGACAAATATTTAGTTTTATATTTAATAGAAGAATCCTATCCGGATAAAGCCGAGTTATAATCAGCTTCTTCAAGATTTCATTTGCTGTTATTTTCGGACTTTACTGGAATATCCCGAATCCCGAATCCCGAAATCCAATGCTTATATTATAATCTAAATAAAAAATCTAAAATCTATAACATATCACAACATTTACCAAAATCAGTATTAAAAATATAGGGAAAAGGACAATATAATCCACGTAGATGCACTATCTTTTAGGATTTTACATCGTCCATTTTCTTCGTCTGCTATAGCTCCACTATACCAGTATGAATGATGAAAAAGGGACTACTAATTAACTTATAAATTAGAGAGCAGCGATAGTTCAGTGGGGAGACCAACAGACTGCAATGCAGAGGGTCTCGGGTTCGAACCCACCTCTGACTTTCGGAAGTTATATGACTTTTCGAAATGATGTGCGTATTGATAGACAATTATCGCCTGCTCCGTGCCTCGGAGAGCACGTTAAGCCGTCGGTCCCGGCTGCCATGAACGTCTATGGCAGTCGTCATTGGGAGAGTGTCGACATAAAAGATCACACTGAGTCGAAATGTCGCCGGTCTGCACAGACTGGCCCCCACATAAGATAAGATAAGATAACTTATAAATTAAATCATCAAAGTCTTTCATAAATCAGTAGGTATGTAGATGTGACGTCAGATCAAGGCCTGAACGCTAAAGAAAACCTCACAATACATTAAGTACGCGTCAAACCCCACTAATCTCCCGTTAATAATTATCTAAATGGCTGGTGGAAAACTTGACGTTATTAAATACCGATTAGCTGCAAACGAGATATATACCATTATGCAGCGGATACGCCTGTTGTCGAGCTGTTAGTCTTACGAAAGCGGCTAATGTTATTATTCATCTAAGTATATCTATACTAATATTATAAAGAGGAAAGATTTGATTTTTTGCTACTTAGTTTGTAAGGATTTAAAAATCTCTAAAACTACATTAAAACCGATTTTAAAATTTCTTTCACCATTGGAATTATTTTATCATTGAGTAACATAGGTACACAATACTTTTTAAATAAAATATAGTTTATAATCTAGTAAATATAAATATAAAAAATATAGCCTAGTGGAAAACCGTTGGACTGCCACGCAGAGGTCTCGAGTTCGATCCCAAGGCGCGCATCTCTGACGTTTCGAAGTTATATGCGTATTAAATAGTTAATTATCGCTTGCTTTAACGGTGAAGGAAAACAACGTGAGAAAACCTGCATGTCTAAGAGTTCTCAATAATGTTCTCAAAGATATGTGAAGTCTGCCAACCCGCACTGGGCCAGTGTGGTAGACTATGGCCTAACCCTTCTCACACTGAGAAGAGGCCCGAGCCCAGCAGTGGGATAATGTAATACAGGGCTGATATTATTATATTAGGTATATAATTAGATTATTATATTTAAAAACGTCGGGGAAAGTGTAAACATAAATATAAATAGTATAATAGTATAAATAGTATTAATAGTTTCAATAATTTAATTAGCTTAAAAATTTGTAAAGTTTAATAGTAATTATAGTAGTGTAACAGTTTTTCAAAATGTTGTAATAAAGTGTCAAATAAACAACTCGATAAAATCCGTATATAGTAGTTTAATTTCAACAAAAAGGACTATTACTAATATAAATAAACTAACCTACTTTTACGCGAGGGAAGCCGCGGGCAAAAACTAGTACTTATACAATATTTCACTGCACGGATGGCGTAGTAGATTAAGTGCTCGCCTCAGCATTGCCACAACGCCAAGTGTTCTGGGTTCGACTACCAGACGAGACATTCATTTGTGTGATCCACAAATGATTGTTCAGAGTCTGGGTGTTTTTGTGTCCTTTGTTTGAATGTTTATAAAGTTTTTTCTTTATGGTATAGGAGGCAAACGAGCAGACAGATCGCTTGATGGTAAGCGATTATAGCCCATGGACACCCGCAACACCAGAGGAGTCACAAATGCGCTGTTAGCCTTTTTAAATTTGCCCTCCCCTCTTACCCCGGGAGGGGAGGGGAGGTTGGGCCTCCGGTACCCTCAGTCACTCGACGAAACACAACGCACGCTCTATTTCACATCGGTTTTCTGTGAGGCCGTGGTATCACTCCGGTCGAGCCGGCCCATTCGTGCCGAAGCGTGGCTCTCCCACGGTCCACAGGAATTATCTCTAATATAGACTTAGTAAAGAAGAAATGAACTTCTTTCGTTACTATTATCTCAGTAAAACGCACTCATTAATATAGCAGACACCACAACGGTACATTACTACGCACATAACGGCTTACATTTATATCCCTGAAGACATAGACAGACATGTCTTATACCAGTTTTGTTAGCTACATGGGTTGATATCTTATATAGGACTGTACAATTACCGTCTATTGGCATTGTTGCCAGACTTCATGCTGATACTGAGAATTACTTTGACAGCAAAATTCAATAATACATTGTTACACCGGGTTATTCCCTGAGTAGGTACCCCAATCTCCGAGGACCCCGTCCCGGAGAACCCCGAGTACAATAAACATGACTACATTTTTTTCTATTGTTTTCAAATTGTATGGTCAATGGGAATAACCCAATGCGATTGTTATGCGACGAAGACTGGCTGGTTGACCTAAAGCAGAAGAGATTCCGGTGCACTTTACCATCTCATACAGACTCACGCTTTATATACAGGTTGTGGCGTAAATAATGGATAACCCTGAAACTGTCGGCTGGCCAGATTATCATCTATCATTTACCCCACTTCATTACATTTTTTTTTAATCGCTGTTCATGCACTTGGTATTATTACTGGATAGCGGGCCACTTTACAAACATTCAAACAGCGGATACAAAGAACAAAACAAATTTTTGTCCCGTGTAGGATACGAATCCACAGCACTCGGCGAAGTGTCAGTGGCGAGACGACCAATTAAACCAATATGCCATAAGTGCAGTCAGTATATAATCAGAATGTTAGTTTTTTACAATAAACACTATAGTCCTATATATATATATATATATATATATATATATATATATATATATATATATATATATATATATATATATATATATATATATATATATATAGGTATATACTAGCTGTCCCGACAGACGTCCTATACAAAAGAGAAAAAAAAAACATCTAAACCATCCTCGAATCCACTTGAACACACAAAAAGCCGTTTAGGAGTTCACTGTCAACACATTATATTATATACCTATATAAAGATATATTGCTTGCTGTCTTTAATTATATCTAATCTATATAATATCTTGTTTACGGCTTATCTATGAGTCAGGGTATTAATTACAGATGACTAACAGATTGATATACTGATTGGCATTACAATCTTCTTTGTTTATATGCTAGTACTCGTTGTGTGCCTATTAATGATACTAGTATCCAAGCATGACTATATATACGAACTATGACTATAGAACTATTATACTAATCATGAGCAAATTATAAATAGAGAATAGAGAGCTAGAATTGTACAGAACTAGCTGTTCAGTAAAATCGGTGATGTATATTCTAATCCACGTAAATCACATTGCAAACAAACTGTTAATCTAAACGGTCGAAACCGCGGGCAAAGACTAGTGTCTACTAAGAAATTATATCTCTTTTGTGTTGGTTTGATTACTCAATGGGGTTTCGAATAGCAATGTACGGTCGATTAAAAATCGAATTATCGATTCGAGATAAAAACTATCTTATGTGTTAAATTAGTAAATAATCTATCATTTAAGAAGTTTATTTAAATTTATTCAATTTCAGTGGTTAACGCGTAATTTAGTATCAAACATCCTAACATCATCACAAATTTTACATTTTATGATATTAGTAGGAATTCGTCATCTGTGTGTATTAATAATTCATATACCTACGCTTCAAATTGGCAATAGCATATCAGTAGGCAAGTTCATTATTATAATTCTAGCTAAGTTAATATTTTCTGCAAATAACTTGTAAAGTTTATGGTTACAATTAATAAATCAATCAAAACGCCTGTCAAGCGAGCTACTTAAGCGGTTATTGGACGTAAGGCTCTATTAGTGATGTAATAAGCAAGTTATTGGTGCCGTTCTGCAACTGTAGTGGGCTAGATTTTATAATGGCGCCATTTTAATAAGGTATTAAATATAATGACCATCAAAAATATTGCACAGCAAATATTGCACAGCATTACGAGCACCTATACGCCTTAAATCACTGCATTCCTTCTCGGAAGAGTTAGGTTATGTTAGGTTCCTTCTTAAGCCCAACCAAAAATAGGAGCCCGTCGACTTAGTTTGATCTCTTTAAATATACCTACCTATTTTGTTGTGCAATTAGTTTTTTTTGCTGTGCAGTTAAATACTACCGATAAATCTCAGTATGGTGGTGGTGGAGTGGTGAAGGTGGTGGGCTTCGCGGGCCTGCCCGCCACCCGATCAGCACCGGGGCCGAGAGGCGGCATGCGTGTTCCCACGCGCGCCTCTGTGTCGTGTGTCCGTCTCCCCTACAAGGGTGGACAGTAGGGCTTAAATCTGGTGGTAACCAAAGCCTAGTCTTATCGTCTAGTAGCCTGCCGTTTCACACGGCGGGCCCAAAAAAGAAAAGTTCCTTCTTAAACCCACCCAGAAATAGATTAGTTTAATTTTTTTAAATATATTTTGCTGTGCAGTTAAATACTACCCTTTTAATAATAATACTTACCTATCTCTTTAATTTAAATTACACTAAACGGCTTTTAAAGCGTTTGATTTTTTTAAATACTACTTTTCAACTTAAATAAACTGTAATAAAATCTGTATTAATTTCGCTGTGTGATATTTGCGTAAACGTAACACAATTTTAAATTTTTTTAATTTTTATTTTTATTTTACATAGGCAATAAAAGTTACAATTAAATTATGTTTTTGTGATGCAAACACAAACTCGTTCGAGTTTTACCGTGCATCATCTCATCGACTTCGACATAGCTACCTCAATTCATGCATAGTAAAATACCTGAGTGATACACTTATTAATTTTACTGGCTGTAGGTATTAAATTAGTGTATTATTAGATTTCAATTTCAATTTCAATTTCATTTATTTCGTGAACACAGGGTACATAAAGTAGATGTTATGATGATAAATAAGATCCAAGCTGAGTTCCGCCAAAAAGCATACAAAATATCAAAAAAAATCTTCAAAACTAGGCAATCATAGATTTACTAGTGATATTGTAAACTGACTTGTCGTTCTTCTGTTATTTAATTTGGTTCAGTCCCGGCTGCAATAAAGTGATATTGGGTTTTATTATAGCAAATTCTCGGTACCAGCACGAAGTCTTGCAATGTTCTTGTTAGACAGCAAAAAGATCGCCTCTTAATAATTGGGATTTAAAACACAGCTGTTTTTGTTCTCGTGGATGAACAGGCCGCAATTTGAGTTGTAGCAGCATACCGATGGCCAGTCACAATAGGTTTTCAATTAAAAAGCGGCGGTAGCCCAATGGATAAGGCATTGGCCCTGCGATCGAGAGATCGCATCGCACTCATTGCACTACTGACGTGAATCCACTCCTAACAGAAGCATTCTAGCTTAGCTCGAGGGGTTAACTAGAATACTAGTAATTTGAAACCCAAAGTGCTAGTAATCTTTTTATACAAAAAATATACAGTAAAATGGTTCTACTTTGCTCCCCTATGGGTAATTATGCTCCTCTGTTTTATCGCCTAATGTTATTAGGAAATATGTAATCAGCAAAGCGTAAATTTGCTCCTAATACTTTTACAGTTGAGATTGGTTGACAATTGTATCTAGGAGCAAAGATACCCATGTCAATGGGTAACTTTGCTCCTTATTCATTGTTTTATCTATACATATAATAAATCTGTAGAAGTGTAAATTCTGTACATTGGAAATATTAAAAAAATTGATAGCAAGAGGTGTTACTAGATCTAAACCGAACCGAAAATTGTGATTAAAAATTTTTTGTCTGTCTGTCTATTTGTTCAAGGATCACGCAAAAACTACCAGTTCGATTACGACGAAACTTCGTTTTATTGTACTTTCATATCTTGGGCACCACACTGGGTATTTTTTATCCCGGAAAAGTATATACAATAAAAAACAAACTTAATTTTGCGGTTCAAACCCTAGACACAGTTACTGTACCAACGGCAAATAATAAGTTTGTTGCCTTTTATGTCACCCGCAGTTCACTAACGTTGCGCTGGAAATAAACTAGGTACTATTACGAATTAAAGTTATTTTAAATATTATTCGACCGTTATGCTACTTACCAAACTAGGAATCAACTATAAAAAGTTACAGATCGCGAGCGAAGCCGCGGCCAAAAGCTAGTATATATAATAAAATACTTCGTAATGTTGATTTACCAATCAAAATGTGGTAGATAAAATGTTCTTCTTTATATAAATACTTCTGACTATATTTTATAATTAATAATTGAAAAAATATTCATAATTTCCTGAATTTGGAGCAAAGTAAGACCATTTTACGGTACATATTCCAAGAATTGACAGTTTAATATGAAACATGTGATCATTTGTTCTGCCTTACGTCGGCAAAGGGTAAGTAACCGATTTTAGTTTGTCATGTAAATATATAAGGAAGGAATCGGCGAAAGCCAAGTTTGTTTGCGGATTTACGAAACAAAAAATTAGATGTAAATATCTCAAGTATCTGCGGACGCTCTGGAATTGGATGGATGCAAATAAGTATATGATGCATTTCTTGCTTGCAAATATTTCAATTCTTATTTAGTTTCGTGCATTGCCAATCTAATAGTCGAAAGGTGTATATTATCATGGCTGTACGAATAGCGAAGTGGTTTAAGTGGCCGCCTACCCACTAATATTCTATCACAAACACACAACACCATCTAGCCCAAACTAAGCAGAGCTTGTACTATGGGTACTAGACAATGGATAAACATACATATATACTTTTTTTTTGTAAATACATACATATTATACATAGAAACACCCAGACTAAGACAAACATCCATGTTCATGCACACAAATGTTTGACTTGTGCGGGAATCGAGCCCGCGACCTCAGGCGTTGTAGTCGGTTACACTAACCACTACGCCATCGAGGCCGACTGCCACTGTAGGTTCGATCCCCACACGGAACAAAAATTAGTGCAGTCTACAAATAGTTGTTTCGAGTCTGGGGTTTCGTTGTGTCCTTTGTTTGAATGTACGATGTTTGTAAACGACACTGGAATTATTCTAAGAGCTAGTCCTAGTGGATAAGTCCTTTTTAAAGTTGATTTAGTAGGTTTGAATAATGAATTACTTCTATTTAATGATACGTGTAACATTTCCTCCAGAAGCTGTTTCCTCTAGTCAATGACCTACTTGATTCGTGGATTTGGGCCCTCGCGGTCGTGAAATTTGGTTTCCCGCAGATATCTCAATTCTTACTACTTTTGTGACATGTGAATGCGAAATGTGTGTGTTTTCAGACGGGAACGATTCGCATGAAAATATATTCCATGTGTGCGAAACGACAACAAAAAAAATATTATTTTAAAAACTGTCTTTTCGCGCGATTTGTGCGAACAAATTCGTGCGAAACGACTACTAAGCCTTAATTTGTACTGCAATCTGGCTCCAATATAATGGCCTGCAATAAGAACCATATTATAGAATACACGTATTGATGACTGCACTGCTTATTTTCGTGACTGCACTCCCCAGATTTAGTTTCCGGTTCGAGCAAAATGATAATGAATTTTTCTATAAGAAGATTCCCTGGAGCAGCACGGAGTAGCAACATGCCTGGTAGAATAATCATGTGCTCTTTATGACAATTTAAGAACATGACCATATTTTTTGTACACGCTGCACTCGCACTTTAAATATTAAAAGATTTTTGGAGAGATACTTATATGAGATAAAATCAACGCATACACATTTGGAGCTAAAGAAGTATGAAAGTAAGTTAAAAGCATAAAAATATGTGTTCGTCAGCTTCCATAACGTGATGATAAGATCAGAGAGAGTCAATATTTACATGTGAAATGTGAGAGCAGGCTTACCTCCAAATATCCTTTGCAATCTGAACGTAGATATTTTCTCAAAAACATGAAATGTGAGGTACCGGAGGAGTCGTTGTCCTGTTTCGTACATTTCTCATTTGGTCACTAAGTTATTCTATACTAAAAGTTATTCTATTAATATTATTAATGTAACCTTGCCGCTGTCACTGCGCTTAATGTTGTGGTTTCGAATCCCACACAGGACAAAAATTTGTGTTTTTCGCAAATGGTGGTACCTAGTTTGGATATTCTTTGTGTCCAATGTTTGTAAAGTCTCCCGCAATACAGGAGTGCGGGAGTCGTCTTTTTGAAATAAGAGGGAGAAAGAAAACTTGCACAGACGGGTAGGCAGAGGTGTTGTACCTAAACTTAGCGAAGTATGTTTGTAGGTAGATGGTGGCGAGCCTATTGCCATTCACCAGGTGCAGTTTCAGACTCCGTGATGCATCTAAGAATTTCTTGACAAAAACTACATGTGTGTGAAAATGTGCAACAGGGGACCAACCACTACCTGAGATTTGACAAACCACAGATGCTCGCTAAAGAACACCGATTCCTACCAAGGATGCTTCGCGAGGCTATTGAAATCAAGAAACATCCTAATTTCAATAGAGAAGATGGTTGGAATGTACCACCAGCTTGGGATCCAGTAATTCAAATAGTCAAACCCAAGAAGAAGCAAACCACAGCTAGACTTCATGATACTTTGAGCTCATTCTGCGTAAATAGAAACACCCATGATTAAATTATGTTCGGGTACTTTGAAATAACTACATTGGAACATTGAGACAACTACCATCTTAGTCTCCCCGTGACCATAGCTGCTGAAAAGCAACCGAAACGTCGGGGAAAGTGTAAACATAAATATAAATAGTATAATAGTATAGTAATAGTATAAATAGTTTTAATAGTTTCAATAATTTAATTAGCTTAAAAATTAGTAAAGTTTAATAGTAATTATAGTAGTGTAACAGTTTTCAAAATGTTGTAATAAAGTGTCCAATAAACAACCCGATAAAATCTGTATATAGTAGTTTAATTTCAATGAATAACCCGACGAATAGCCCGACTTGGAAAACCAATCCGATTCCTCATGCATTGCAGCCAACTGCATTATTGCTGCATCACCGAAGCAGTCGCTTACTCATTTAGATTTAAACCATTGAAAGGATTTAGATAGCACTTGGCACACAGGTAGACATGTTCTCGATTAGTTCATAGAATACTGTTATCCTGCGTTCCCGTGGGTTTCACGCGGGCGAAGTCGCGTGCGGTCGCTAGTAGCATTTAAAACATACAAGTAGCTTTTATACTGCAATATTTAGAGGTAATAAAATAAAGGCGTGAATAGACTACTTCCTACCATATAGGGCAACTAGTATCAGACACGAGTGCAAATTATTAGTTTGACTTTTCCACAAGTGAAAGTTGGCGCCGCGCTTTGATTGATTATAAAATGACTGTTATTTTATTACGTTTCACATTTAATTGTTTTTATATATTTTTTATTATCTTTGTTATAATGTAATGATTTTTGTAAGCCCTTTTTGTGTACAAATAAAAATTATTATTATTATTATTCTCTTTATTTACACATTTTTCAATAGTAATTACATTTTTAAATATATATAAAAAAAAACACATTTATAAATATAAAAACTATGAAGACCCACCGGCATCGGGAACTAGGTCCAAGCTACCGGTGGTTAGGGCTCCAGCGAGAGGAACCTCCTCACTATGCGTGCCGTGTCAAGCAATACGGCCTTCTGCATCAGAGACTTAATCCAGCCGTCTAACGCGAGCCTCTTCAGATTGTGATCGAGACTCTTGGCAATCAGTCCATGGACTGATACGACTATCGGTACAATGATCGCCGAATCCACATCCCACATGTCGACAATCTCGTGCGCCAGATCCAGATATTTAACTTGTTTATCCTTTTCAGCTTTCACGAGATTCCCGTCATGAGGAATGGTGATATCGACGATCATTACACGGCGCTCTAATCGGTCCACCATCACAATGTCAGGTCTATTGGCTACAACAGTCCTGTCACTAATGATAGACCGATCCCAGTACAACATTGCATGACCATTTTCGAGAATGGGGTCGGGCACATACCTGTAGTACGGTACTTCTAAGTCCACGAGATCGTATTTTAAAGCAAGTTGCTGATGTATAGTCCTGGCCACTTGGTTGTGTCTATGCAAGTACTCGCCATTAGCAAGACGAGAACATCCGGAGATAATATGTCTGAGGGATTCTCCGGGCTGGTGACACGCCCGACATATGTCAACCGTACCATCCTTTAGGATATATCTCCGGTAGTTATTCGTCATCACTACTTCGTCCATAATTGCACAGACAAAACCTTCGGTTTCTCCAAACAGGTCACCGAATCGTAACCAGGACACGGACGATATTAAATCTACGTCGGGCCCATATAGAGCCCGGTAAAACCGTCCGTGTAGCTCCTTGCTCTTCCATATAACCTTGCGATCCTCAGTTGTAAGCACCACCGGTTTGCGCCAGTTCTCTTTAGCTAGAGCGAGCGGGGTAAGGCCAGTATCCACTGCCACCACATCACGATGAACATCCACGTTATTGTGGAGAAAATATTCTCGGAGATTGCACACCTCACGGTTATGGAAGGTCTTGGGACATAAAAAGCCACGACCCCCACATTTCCGCGGGATGTACAACCTCATTACAGAAGAACGTGGATGGTGCATTCTGTGAGAGGTTAGCAGTGACCGGACTTTTCTGTCCAGGGTATCCAGTTCTGATTGAATCCATCTGAGTATGCCGAAGGAGTAAGCAAGGACTGGCATGACCCAACCGTTACAGGCTCGCACCCTATTGCCGCCTGTTAAAAGAATTCTCAGTACTTTCTTCAGGCGGTCAAAGAAACGCTCCTGCAACGCTTGTTTCATTCCAGCCTCGGAGATATTTAATGCCTGCGACATACCCAGATATTTGTAGGTTTCGGTTCTAGACAGAGATCTAAGTTGTATGGAATCTGAGAGTTGCACCCCAACAGATTCCATAATCTTGCCTCGCTTCACATGCATAACTGCACATTTATCCACACCAAATTCCATCCTGATAGGGTTACTAAAGGTTTCGGTTACCTTAAGTAACGCTGCCAGTTGCAAATTGCTGGGGGCAAACAATTTTAAGTCATCCATGTAAAGGAGGTGGGATATAACCTGACCATCTTTCCGTAACCGATAGCCCAGCTCTGAACTCTCTAAAAGAGTGCTTAAAGGGTTCAGAGCCAGACAGAACCACAGCGGACTCAGACTATCACCCTGGAATATACCTCACTCGATCTTTATTGGTACACCATAATCTTGAATTTCTCGACATCCTGGATAGCAAAGAACAGTCCGCCATTGCCTCATACATGTCTTCAAGAAGGTGCATAGGGTTGTATCAATCTCATACAACTCCAGAACCCTCATAAGCCACGTATGTGGCACGGAATCATAGGCTTTCTTATAATCTATCCAACACGTCGACAAATCCTTTCGATTACGGCGAACCTGTTGGCTAATAGTCATATCAATAATAAGGAGCTCTTTAGTACCACGGGCCCCATTCCTACATCCATTCTGAGAAACAGATATAATGGAATTATCACTAATATGCTTAGATAATTTTGTTCTCAAAATGGATGTAAGAAGTTTATAGACCGTTGGTAGACATGTAATTGGTCTATAGTTTTTGGGATCCAGGGTACCACCAGACTTATGAAGTAGGTGGGTGATGCCAGTTGTTAAAAAATGTGATAGCGATCCTGATTCTAAGGATGATTGGAATTGAGATGCCAAATGAGCATGTGAGCTATGGAGCCATTTTAACCAAAAATTGTGCAGTCCGTCCGGACCCGCTGATTTCCAATTTGGTAACGAACGGACTGCACTGGCTACGTCATCTGTTGTTATTATAATTGGCTCCATTATAGGTAATTGCTCACACACTCTTTCTACATCCCGTATCCAATCACCCTCTGTGTGGCAGACAGGTGTCGACCAGATGCTACGCCAAAAAGTGCTAGTGGCATCATCATCCGGCCGACATCCATTACCCACGTCAGAATCAGATCGCTCCCACTTTCTATACACCCACCTTTCATCCCTTTGGAATGTGCGGTTCTGGCGATATCGATCCACCCGTTTTTTATAACGCCGGATACGGTTTGCCCACGCATAAATCTTCTGTTTCAAGAAGTCAATGCGCTCTGTGACTCGAGACGTATAATCTTGCGTACTGATCCCAGTACCTGCAAACGCCCGAACCACAAAGCGCATTACTCTCGGGCGTGTATTGCCTGACCTGAAACATATGAGCTTTCCGATGAGTGCTCTAGCCTCAGCAATACGACGCTCAATCCTGCACTGCCAAGCTGGCACAACAGAGTTCAGTCGTGTAGCAGTTTCATTTGATGGTAATTTAACACCAGCTACACGACATACTGCTACGGCCGCACAGTACAGGATTGAATGTGTATCACCGAGATTCTCACTATTATCTAAATAACTAGACAATAGTGAATCCAGAGCACTCACCAGCGCTATATTCTTTTTATGCGTAGGCAAACGTGGCAAGCGAGGCCTTAAATTTCGTTCCATGGATCGATATTCCGTAATGGCACACTCCAAAGCGCTCCTTAATTGGCTGTTGTAGTGGGTACCTACATGAACAGCCTCTCCATCTGCCACTCCATCAGCAGGATTAAACTGTGGTTGTGGTGCAGTTGTTATATTATCCGTGCCACAGTTTGCGACGAAGAAGCGATGGGAAGGCTACCCTGCACGTCAGAGCGCAACCTCTCAAGTACAGTGTCATCCAACAGATGGCATCGTTGGATTGCCCACACTTGATCTGATAGTCACTGTGCCGAAACGTTGACAACCGGCTCAAGTACCTGAAACAAAGGCAGCATGCGATCACGATACGCACTAAGGTTTGTTCCCCCTCTGCAGCCACAAAATATGCCCGCATGACGTTCTCATTCATTGAGTTTGTCCATTTCATGCGGCGCACATTACCACCAACAGCGGGGACCCCTCCCGAGGCCGGTTGGCCTCTGGGTCCCAAGCAAGTCGGTGGCCGGCCTCTTCCCCGCCGACGTACAGGTGTTGGCGACGACGGTAGAGAGAAGTACTCGTCGCTGCTCGACGCCTCTGCAGTGTCCGGTGGCGCTGATGCGTGTCCTGGTGACTGCGAGGCGGAGTTACGCGACGAGTCCGGGGATGGAAGGCGTGCTGTAAGTGCTTTGGCCTTAGCCCTGGTCAACATCTTAATTTATTTGTTTTGGAATTTTCTCTTGTGACGTACCACACTTGTCACACATGTCATTTTGTAAAAATTATATTAAATACCAGATTTCTCAAATATATATTTTTACTGCGATCTTAGACGTTTTATACTTATTTACATAAATTTTTGTTCCGAAATGTTGAAAATATATTTAAAAATTCATAAAATAAAGGACTTGATGTTGTTTGTCAGGGTTGCCAGTATTATTATTATTATTACCAGTTGTACAATACCTAAGGCTTGAATTAAAACTAACATATTTATTTTATAAATAGAAAAGCCGAAAATTGTTAAATAAACAAATTATGTGGATAATCCTACTAATATTATAGATGTTTGAATATTTGTTGTATAATCGTGCGTGAACTGCTGCACACATTATGATTGAATTAAGAATAGAAATATACAGACTTGGATGAATTTATAAGATACTTCTCATTCAGTAAAATAATTTACTTTTATTATTGTTTGTTTGGTTTTCTTAATTTCACTTCAAATTGCCTAGATGGCGCTGTTAAACTTCTATTCGCAATAAATGACTTATATTTATCTAGAAAGTTACTAAGAAACAAAGTTTCATACCAAATGTTTATATTGCAATAGACCATACTATAAATAAAGAGAGACAGTGGTGCTAATTTTTGCCCTTTAGCATTAGAAATTGGCGGTGCTATGTAACATACTCTTAGCAAAAACCGTTCAAAGTAGTAAAAGTGCAAGAAGCTTAATATATTTTACATTTAATGTTTCAATAACATTCAGTTAGAAACATAGAACAGTCGTAAAACAGACGCTGTTAACTTTCAATTATATAGGAAGCCCACCAAAAACATAAATGTAAAAAAGGAGAGCCAAGTTCAATACAAAATTATGCTTGGCTGTGGGCTTCGCCGCAAAAAGAATGGAGATCTAAATGAGTGCCAAGTTCTATGCAAAATCCAAATATGTATTTATAGGAACAAAATAACATTATGAACAAGTATTAAACTCTATTTCTTTGCTTTATTAGATACCTATAACAATTGCTGTTATTTAAAAATGTGAGATCTTAAAGTAGGTTGGATTTGACTTGACCAGTTTTCATTACATCAGTCATTTTATAAAGTTATTCAACATATATATATATATATATATATATATATATATATATATATATATATATATATATATATATATATATATATTTTTTAATTCTGATAAAAACTGGCCAAGTTAAATCTAACCTACTTTAAGATCTCACATTTTTATATTAGCTACTATTGGTTGATAACTTTTTCTTTAAAAAAATTTACTTATGGCCGGCTAGTTTTTAATAATCGACGTATGTGCAGCGCTGGCTAGCCAGTTCCTTTGCTTGAACTTGGCTTGACACGCTGCCGTGTGTCTAGATTATGCTTCGAGAGCTTTTTAATTAACTATTCAAAATATGTGTCTACATTTTTAATTATTGTAAATGGTAAAGTTGAATGACGAACAGGCGACATTTTATAGAAGAAATTATTTGAACATGAAGAGTCTAAGATAATATTTGAATGCCATACGAAGAATACATAGTGTGTTTATAAAGTATCTACATTCATAATTATATTTACTAATTATTTAACAGTTACTGTTGAAATAATTAGTAAATATAATATTTGCTAATTATTTCAAGAACTACACTTGAGCTAGGATGTATCAAATCAAAGTGAAAATACTCGTCTTCCTATTCTAAGCAATTGATTGTCGTTGTCTATAGATGATCGTTACACCAGGAGTATCACTCGCGCTTTATCTACTCAACAAAAAAGGAATAGTCTGATTAGCTATCAAAGACAAAGACAAAGACAAAGAAGTAAGGTGTTTTGAAAACTCTTCTGATCGCATTAGTTGTGTTACAACTAAATATTATTTAGTGACGAGACTATCAGTGTCCTGCTTATTCAATATGGACAGTAAAAGGTTGTTTAATTTTTACAAAATTATTACTTTTTAGAGTTCGAAAAAGCTCTTATATAACAGCTTTGTCCGTCCGTCTGTCTGTTATACCTTATACAACTTTCAACTCAAGATCCGTAAGAGCTAGAGACTCGCGGTCAACGCCATTCGACTCAGCATAGTCGATATACTCCGAAATGACTATGACCTTTGACCTCTGACCTCAAGGTCACGTAATACCATTTTTCGAACTCTTAAGATTTACGGTAATTAATTGCCGTTTCTCACTTGTTATTTGTCGAAAGTAGGTATTCTATGTTCCATAAATTGAAAATTTGCTGTCTGAGACAATATACCTTTACATTTAAAGAAACGTGAGTAGAAATAATTTATCGATATTCTTAATCACGACAAAATTTTGTTGTTAATATTTTTATTAACTGACACGTTACCAAGAAAATATGCATTTACCTTGTGCTCTTTACTTATCTGCCCACTTACCAAACGTTTCGTGGTGAGTTCTGTAAAAATAAATTTAATACTCATGAAAAATAATTAGGAAAAGATTGCAGCCAGACATAATAAAGTCAACATTCAAAGATTTCTCGTTCTGGTAGTACTTTATATCTTTAAATTGAATGTTCTTTAATGCCAGACGATTCCTACGTATTACGTATCGATATTTCATCAAATTAATAAGGACTATGCAATCCCTAACGACACACAGATTACAAAAAAATTAAAATTAAAATTCATAAAGAATTAAATTTTTCAGTCTTGGTCTGCGTCCGTTAATTTGATGTTTGTAAAGTCTCCCACGATACAGGATTTATTCCTAGTGCGGATGTTGTTTTTTTGAATGATATATACACATAAATTTAGTAACCGAATATGCCCTTCATTTTAACGATTTTCAACGTATATCCTTACTTAATATTATAAATTCGAAAGTAACTCTGTTTGTCTATCTGTCTGTCTGTCTGTTACCTTTTCACGGTCAATCCGCTGAACCGATTTTGATGAAATTTGGAATGGAGATAGTCTGAGATCCTGGGAAGGACATAGGCTATATAACATCACGCTACGGCACACGAGAGCGTCGCAGTAACAAATACCACTGACGCGGGTGAGACCGCGGGCACAGCTAGTAAATAATAAATGCTTTTTTATTTAGTTAGGTAAATAAAACAATAGTTAGTATTATACACATTACTATTTTAAACCCTATAAAAATAACAGTCATCCTAAAGTTCTATACGATAACTCTTAGACATGCAAGCCAATGGCAAGCAGTAACACCAAACCATAGACCGAAGCGTCATTAAACGAAATAGGAAGAAGCTTCGCCATGTGTTCATAGTAGGATAGAAGTCTCAATGTGAGGCATCCTATTTGGCGGAATTGGGTAGCAAGTACCAAGTGAAAAGTCGGGCTAGACAGAAAGTCAAATACAGTAGAGAGATCTTACCGAAATTAAACAGTTGCGTCCGGAATAGGAAACCCAGCTGCATTACGGGTGAAACTAGTCAGTTGGATATTAGATTTTTTGTTTTCTAATAATCCTTTTGGGTTATTAAGGAAATTGAGATTCAATAGCGGTTCAAGTGAAGAGATATCGGATTTGTTTTAAAAATATGGTCATGAACGCTAATTCCTGTCATCGCTGGACCAATTTGAGTGTAGGTTTCAGTTATGTGTTCAGGTAAACATCGTTTAAAATTAATTTTATATGGTTGACATATAAAATAAATATAAACCGGCGTTAGTATACATAGGAAATATAGGTATTCATGGTATGAGAGTATTCAGAGAGAGAGAGAGAGAGAGTATAATTAATTTAAAAAAAAACCCTCGGCATAATTAGATTTGTAAATGAATGATGCTAATGAACCTACATGATTTTTTATTACGATATTGTACAGTCAACGAAATAAGTGAATAAACATATGCGAGAACTAAAATAGGTCTGTGACACACAAAAGCAAAGATACTCAACCATATTCATTTCAATAAAAAATCTTAATTACAGAATAATTATTAGTAAGTTTTAATTCGTAACATACTTTTAAAAATTAAATACAAAAAAGCAATGATTGTAGTCATACAATCATTGCTTTTCTGTACACGGAGGCATATCGTATATTGTATTAATAACAACATTTTTAAAATTGTAGAGTTCTATAATTGCGTATATCTAAAATTCGAAGTAATTTGACTAATACACTTTAGTTACAAAATAAGCATAAATAAATAAATTGATGCTTACTCACACACGTCATTTTCAAACAGTTTTCTTGAAATAAATTTATATGCATTCTATAAAAGCTTATTCACTAAAAATACAAGCGCCTAGAATAACCTCTGAACAGATCGGTACACACATTTACAAGTATAATAGTTAGTTAATGGTAATAGGTATCTTATCAGATCCTTTCAAAGAACCTTTAATCTATCTGATTGAACCCCCGCAGAGTGGAGCTGGATTCTTTTTCAAAGCGTCGAACGCCTTAAGTTTAACACATAGCAATATTTTATTTTTACAACATGAAAACAGCTTTTGTTGCGTTTCGTATCAACCAGTCTCTATTCAATATCTGTTTTTAAAATAATGTGAATAGCCTTTCAATTTGACATTTATTCGATTGATGATTTACTATAGAATTTTTCTTAATAGAAATGTATTAAATGAGTTCATTGACAGGGTTAAGACCTTGATACCTTATTTTTCTAAAGATTTCTAGTAATTTGGGTTAAATCGAGTTCAAACCCAGTCCGATAGACAAGCTTATCCTAACCAGTCCTTACTTATAAGTAATATAAATGCGAATATGAACTTGTTTGTTTGTTTGTTACGCTTTCACGCGTTAACTACTCGACGAATTATTTTGAAATTTCGTATATACGTTGTCAGAGGAAACTGAAAAGAACCTTTCACTAAGAAAGTACTGTTGCCGAGGGATAGAAAATTGGCATAACCTTCAAATAACTACATTTAAGCGCGCAAAGCTGCGGGCAAAATATAGTCAATGATAAATTTAAATATTTGACATATATGATGTTATGTTCTAGGTCTATAACATGTTAAAGATAATGTGGCCTTTGTAAAGACGTTAAAAAGTTTATAATATAATGTAAGAACGTTCATGTTTTTACTATCCTTCGTTGTTCTAAGAAACCATGGTCATTGGAACACCTCTCAGAGGCCTCTACACAGAAAACAGTTGGCTTATTTGCGGACAGAATGGGTCAAAGAAGATTAAATAATCGCGCATAGTATAATATGTGACATGATAAGAGATGCCATATTTACTACTAGATCTTGCCCGCTACTTCACTCGCGTAAATGTAGTTTAGGTAAGATAAGTAACAATATTATTGAAGTGAAAACTTCTTTAGCGGCGTTGTGCACTTTTTTGTGATGGGTAAAAAATTTTAAACTCGCGTCAGGACACGTGACCTGATCGAAAATTCGTAAGACGGAGGGAGAATTGTCATGTTTGTGTACGATAACGCAATAAATGAATATTGTATTTTACCACATAAATGATAGTACTTTTATACTAATAATTAAAGCAATTCGTGCAAAATTATTCCCTAACCATTCCAAAATATTAAAATGCACAACGTAAATATTCAAGTTTTCACTTCTGCCGGCACTCCCGGAGTGACCCGTTGATTTTTTTCTGGGTGAAAGATACCCTATGTCATTCTATATATACCTGACAACGTGTATTGGAGTTTTCATGTTTATCGGTCGGGTGGTTAAGACGTGAAAGCGTAACAAACAAATTCACATTTGCATTTATAATATTAGTAAGTATAAGGATAACAACGTTGTAACTAGCCTTCGTTGTTCTAACAAACCATGGTCATTGGAACACCTCTCAGAGGCCCCTATATCGAAAACAGGGAGCTTATTCACGGGCAGAGTGGGTCAAATGAGATTATATAATGGCCCGTAGTATATGCGACTTTATGATCGCACGCATATTTACGTAGTAATAGTTTGCCCGCGGCTTCGCTTGCGTTTTTCTATACTTTACTTAAGTTTTTCTGGATAGTAGCTACCCTATTTCTTTTTCTGTACCCCTGACAACATGTATGTGAAATTTCATGATTATCGGTCGAGTAGTAAGGCGTGAAAGCGTAACAAACTCACAGTGGCATTTATAATATTAATTAGGATGTACAATATCTACTTCATCGTTTCTAAGAAGAAGACTATGAATGAACGACGCGTGCGCCTTTACACAGTAACTATATATTTGTTTCTACGGCTCAAGACTAGGCTCTAAGGCTAAAACATATTAGTGCAAACCACATAAAACACTTTTATCATTACACATTTGAAATTCTCATTATACGAAACTAACTCGCAATATGAATCGTAAATTACAAAGATTGTATAACAATTTCACAACTGCGTATTTTAAATCATCTCGTTGGGCGTGATCCAATGGCACCTCCCCAAATAGGGGAGATGAGATGACGTCATCTCCAACCCCTGCATGACATCATTCGTAGCAAGGTTACTGCGCTACGAAAGTGCTACGCAATATTCAAGCTCCATAATTTTGTTACTCATGTTGTGACGTATTTTCCATAATCTGCTTATGTGACGTAGCCATTGTAATATGTGATGAGAATTTTTCTTCTTTTGTAGCATATTAGGCGGATGCTGATAACGTTGAGAAACTTAAGTCTCTCAGTGGCTTAACATCGAATATATGATTGATATGAAATTATATTGAAACAAAAATCTGTTAATTGCCGACTATGATTAACCTACTAAGTCTCTGCACAGTGGCGTAGCGTGGACTAATATAGACGTGGGCAAAGTCGCATTAGCGATGCCCCTTTTCTTTGGTTCCCAAGATCTACCCAATAAATCTATCTTACTAAACATGCTTTGACACGACATACCTACTTATGATAGTGAAAAAATATAAATGAGCGATGGGAGAATATTGAAAAGCATATCGATTTGAAAAAAGGTTTTATTTTGTAACTTAAGTGATAAATTTTTTTACAAAAGTAATGTTCTTCGCCTTTTTGCTTTACAGAAGTTCCCTAGTAAGGATTTTATTTTTAGTCTGGTGGCATCGCATTTAAAGAGGCCTCGCGAGGCCCCTGTAACTGCGAGGCTGTGGGCGAGGGCCCACTTTGCCCACGCCTAGCTACGCCACTGTCTCTGCAGCACACCGGCCGGCGTCTAGGCACAATAGGTTTTTTGACAAGTTAAAAAGTGATAGCATTGTTTAATAAATTAAAAGCCACTTATATTGTAGCTACAATATAAGTGGCGTAAATAGAACTCTATTTTCGTAAAATCAAATGTTTCCCTTAAAATACAAGTATCAAAATTTAACTTAAATAAGACCAGTCATGTTTGTTTCGGACTCGCACACCGAGGGTTCCGTACTACAACACAATGGTGCCGCGCTGGGCCCGACTCACACTTGGCTTTTAGGAGAAAAGGGGAGGCCATGGACCCCTTAGCCTTCCTCTCTACAATTCCTACATGCGCGTTTGCAGCACATCATTTTTATTTTAAGACTAGACTTTGACCGCGGCTTCGTCCGCGTAAATGTAGGTTAGATTATGTTAATAACAGTACTTTTTTTAAATAAAATATATTGGTTATGATTCTCGGTGATAATAAATCTTAGCTAACGGTGAAAAATTTAAAAAATCGGTTGAGTCGTTTTTGACTTAAACCCTAACAAACAAACAAAAATCAAATCTTTCCTCTTTATTATATTAGTATAGATTAGTAGCCATCTGAGTTTCAAATTGGTAGTGTTTTTGTTAGCCCGTTCGCTTAGGATCAGTACTTTTTACCCTGACAACGTATGCGAAATTTCATGATGATCGTTCAAGCAGCTAAGGCGTGAAAGTCTAACAAACAAACAAACTCACATTCGCATTTATAATATTAGTTAGGGTTAAACATTTCAAATCACATGCACTCACAGACGGGTGCGTGCATTGATTTCGGATCAAGTTGCACGAATGCGGTGCATTTTACACCAACATACACACCTCAATGTCGATGTACAGTCTGGGACATAAGTCGATAAACGGTTAGGAGATTTTGAATCGCTTTATCATACAGCAGTAACAGCTAAAGTATTGTTATTTTAATCACAATTTATTACTATAGAACAATAATTAAAAAATAATTAAAATTATGAAGTTATGTCTCAGTAAATGCAGGTATAATATATCTCTGTTTACCCCGACATTGGTACCCGACGGGGTATAGGTAGACATGAGACGAATATACCTAAGATGTATTAGCAACTTTTATTTGAGACTAGATGCACCCGCGGTTTCACCCGCGTTTATCGTTATTGCGCCGCCCCCGTGGGTCGTAGTTTGATGTTATATAGCCTATAGCCTTCCTCGAAAAATAGGCTATCCAACAATAAAAGTATTTTTCAAATCGAACCAGTAGTTCCTGAGATTAGCGTGTTTAAACAAACAAACAAACAAACTCTTCAGCTTTATAATATTAGTATAGATTTTAAATATTTATTACGTGAAATGCATGTATAGGTAATGGATTATGTGTCTGTATTAATAAATAATTATATTTTGACATTTTACATTCATAACATACTGTTATAAATGTATTTAATGTTTAGGTTCTTATGTCGTTGACTGTACCTTCGAGTGAGTTTGTTTTAGTGAGTCGTTTTGAGGCGGTCTTCTATATTTACTAATTCTGTGCCCGTAGTGATTGAAATTGTTGCAATGTGAGAAATTATGTATTTGAAATTTGCAAAAGCAGAGTCAACTGGTCACAAGACAGGTACTTCGAAGATTTTGTCCAGCGACTTCGCCATTGTTTAATTATGACATTTATACATACAATATAGGGGTAGCTATCCCTCGGAAGTAGTAGGTACTTATTTTCGAGCGAGTCACAGAATAGAACAATTATTACAGATTAGCTTTTGTCCGCGGCTTCGCTCGCGTTAATTTAGAATTTGACAATCAATTCGGGTTGTACTCTGCTTGTGATAATATAATTCAATCATGATTCGAAAGACACGTGGCGCCATCTATTATCATAAGAACTTTATTATTGTTTTCCTCGGGAAAAGTATATTTTTTCGGAATGAAAGGTAGCCTATGTCCGTTTCTGTACACCTGACAACGTATATGCAAAATTTCAGGATGATCGGTTCAGTGGTTTAGGCATGAAAAGGTAACAAACAAACAAACTCATTTTCGCTTTTATAATATTAGTTAGTAAGTTAGGATAGTTAGGATTAGGATTTCTTATCTTCCTAATGGATTAGTGTTTACTTGTATACTTGTACTATGTACTTGTATTGTGATTTTACTACCAGCTGTTTAAATCTATTTAAGTAATGTATCTTAATTGTTTTAATATATTAGTAGTTAGCTCCGCGAACACATCCAAAATAGTCGGTTCTAGTTGCAAACTGACCACGTTAAAAGTTTGCTACATGTATGTATTTAAAAAAAAAAAGAAAAAAAAAATTATATATGTATGTTTATCCATTGTCTAGTATCCATAGTACAAGCTCTGCTTAGTTTGGGCTAGATGGTGTTGTGTGTATGTGGTAGAATATTATTATTATTATTATTATTATTTATACACACAAATTTGTATCACCAAAAACAAATTTTGTTGTAAAAAGTAAAGCTTTTATAATTCATACAACTGCTTACTTCGAAATTTCAAACAAATTAAATCCAAAACCACTACACCGTACATTACAAACTTTGATATAAAACCATAAACAAGCAACGTTACAACGTTAACAAACACACATTAAAGTGAATGCAAACAAGATTTTGACGCAGAACATTAATTCGTGTCTTGATCCTTTAGCCGAGAACGAAATTATTATTGCACTGTAAACGGTTACGACAAACGATTAAAACTTACCACGAATATGAGAATCACGTTTGTATACAATAACATAGCTTTATGGCTAATATCTTTGAACATTGAAATGGATATTAGAATCCAACCCTTATTTCCAGCCGTAATTCTAATGCCACCTTAGTCTTTAAGCGCGATAAAGATTCACATTGATGTTCTATAAACGCACCCTTTCAGAATAGCCAATTCTCTCGAGTTATGTAGCCAGACGCTAAGGGCGGGGGTATACTGTATGTAATAAAGTGCAGTGTAGTGCTCTCATAATGCAATTCCGCCATATTACTACACAATATGTTATACGCAATGTCTGCAGTGACCACTCGGCCAGTCAATATGAAGCCATTTTTGAGAGCTTTTGTAATCTTGTTTGTAGCAGGTTGTTTAGGAATGAATATCGATCGTGACTGGACGTCCGCGTGGCTTTTGATTGTAAATTGCAAGAGGGCTGTTGAATATTGAGCTCGAGTGAACACCAACTCTTTTAGGATTGATGTACCTGAATTAAAAAACGATGTTATTATATCTGCCAATCTAGCAAAAAGTCAGCAACTTGGGATTAGAAGAGATTTAAGTAGTATTCATAAATGACGGCGTTTACCACCAAAAATATTTAAATTTAACATTATCATAAACATTAATATTTACATTAACCTAACATACGCATCTATATAAAAATAAAAAATGTATACAACGGTATCAACCAGACAAAAAAAAACTATTAAAAAGTGTCATAGTATCAGATTGGTTAAATTTAATTATATTATGCTTTTCACATTATTCGTATATATACAATATATACTATACTTTAACGTGTCTAGTGTCAATTGCTGGAATACCATAAAGGTTAGGTAATTATGTTTGGCTGCTGCCGCTCAGTAGGGAACGTATTCTTGATAATTTCAAATTTAAAAACAAAAAGATACTATAGAACACTAATGGTCTATAATATCAATAATAGTTTTAATGACTGAAGAGACATTATTGTGCATTAGGGTTCAATTCCTTTATCGCAGGGTACTTTTACAAATATATAATTAAGTGTACACAATGACTGCCTGATGTTAAAGAACATCCAGACTTAGAAAAATCATAATATTTCCAAATGGGATTCAAATCACTTAACGCGGCCGGCAACGGCGTGGCAATCGCTTGCCACTGCACCATTAGTGCACTAATGGCACCGTGGTATTCAAAGGGCTTATTCCCGCCCGCTCCGCTATTTTGCTCCCAAGCGCTCCAAGACTAAAATAAAATATTATTATTATTTTGTAAAATCGTTCCCAAGGGCTCCAAAAGCTTATGAAAAATTATTTATCTAAATCCTCTGATCTCCATATTTCTAGGAGCTCCAAATTATATTACAAATAATTAAATAAAGGCCTACTTACTAGTGTGTTCCCGACAGCTCCAGAACAAACTGTGTGGTTAGCAGAATTCAAACATGTAATAATATAATATTAGTTTTTGACAAGAAATAAAATCTCAAAGTACCTAAAGAATGTTTTGGAGCTGTAGGGAATGAAATTGGTAAATGTGGCTTTATTTATTATTTTCATATAAAAATCTTTGGACCTCCTGGTAACTAATGTATGGAAAAATGAATTTTAGACAACAATAATTTGAAGCGCACGGGAATAAGCCATTCAAAGATTCAAAGATGACTTGTGCCTAATACAAAATTCCAAAAACTAATACAATAAACATAAATCTTACAAAGAAAACCCAGGCTAAACACAACGTAAGGTGATAACTGCAGGATTTATCACTGCGTCATCAGTGTGTAGAATATTGTCCCAATGTCCATGATACTAAGCTATACAGTATACAAGCAAGCATTACTTATAGGTATCATATTTATTAACATGCTATTGCAGTTTGAATTTGCACTAATATTTGGCCGATCATAAGGTCTCCTATTCGATGTGGGGTTTAGTGTTACCTACTGTGGTTTTCTGTTAAGAGATTCTTAGTAGGAGCTTGACAATGTGCCTAGTAGGCGACAATATATCGTTCGTTATTTCGTGGAATCCAACACCATAGTTAGCAAAATGTGGATGTAAATATATGACTGCCTACGCCCTCGTTTATATAAGTGTAAGTCTATTAAACGTATGTAAATACATTTATTAAATCAATAGTGCTAAAACGAGCAAGCCACAATTCTAAAACGGTGTGTCAAAACCTTTAGATATATAAAATGTGTATTTTTCAAATGGATTTTTGAGTACCCGAAACTTTGATGGCTAAATCTAAGTGTCCGTATTTACCGAGTTCGAATGAGGGTTGGTTTTTACATTCTTTTTATAGTTAGTGCCAATAAAACGGCACATTTGAATTTCGCCTTCCTAAGAACATTTTCACCTCGGGTAAAAAAGGTGCCTTTTTATTTACTTACGGCAATCAGAATTTAATCCTCCATTAGCGGATTGCTCACAGTTGCAAACGATTTTAATTATAGTTGCCTTACTTATTGATTTATTTTGTTGTTTATTTTATGTATGAACTGTCTTTGATTTACAGTTATGTCTTTGAACCCAGGGTAATCTGTTATGGAATGCTGGATATAATAAAAATAATGGTGTCTGGCGTTGTTAGCTGCTGTAGTCCAAATGTTAAAATAACAGCATAATTATGTGCTGTCTACAGCGGTTCCTCAGGCTCTACCCTAAGTTACTAGAAGATTGAAGGTTATGGCGATCATGGGTTTTGCCAGCATATTGCTTTTTTCGCTAAAACTCTTGCAACAGTTAGAATATTAAATTTAATCAGTCAAATTCACATCTATTCTAAAGTTTTATATATAATATCAGTCCTGTCTCACTGCTGGGCACGGACCTCTTCTCAATGTGAGAAGTGTTAGACTATAGTCCACCATGCTGACACAGTGCGGGTTGGTAGACTTCACATAATTATCTTCGAGAGCCTTATGAAGAACTCTCAGATATGTTGGTTACCTGATGATGCTTTCCTTTACCGTTAAAGCGAGCGATAATTAATTTACTACGAAAAGTCAGTGATGTGCGTCTAGAGATCGAACTCGAGACCTCTGCGCAACAGTCCAACGGTCTCTCACTAGGCTATCGATGCTTTAGTTTTATATACTTTATACATAACGGCTTCAATGGCGTAGTGGTTAGTGTAACCGACTGCCACGCCTGAGATCGCGGGTTCGATTCCTGCACAAGTCAAACATTTGTGTGCATGAACATGGATGTTTGTCTTGGTCTGGGTGTTCCTATATATAATATGTATGTATTTACAAAAAAAAAGTATATAATATGTATGTTTATCCATTGTCTAGTACCCAAAGTACAAGCTTTGCTTAGTTTGGGCTAGATGGCGTTGTGTGTATGTGATACAATATTATATTAATATTATTATTTTCACACTATAAAGGTCATAGCTCATTAGAGCCATCCGGTACTCGACCAGTATCGCCTCGCCTCGAGCGGTTAGTATTCTTAGTATGGAATACTATGGGTATACGCTCACTACATCAACCTCGGAGCGCCTCGTCCGCGGGCTGGACGCGCGCGGACGACGAGTGGGCCACTCGGTGACCACCCGTTGCCTGCATGCTTGCCTTGCGTTATTCACGCGCAGTTACTGAATGGATCGCGCGCCGTCCGCGTGTGGTTCATGAGCCGTGTGCGTGGTCAGCCCGCGGGTTTCATCAAACATGAAAGCTATGGGAGTAAATTTTCGGTTTGTAAAGTTAGACATAACGATATACACGTGTAGACCTAGTGAAGATCTCAATAAACTACTCATCTATTCGCTGATAAGGTAATGTCAAATCGTTGACCACGCGACGTCCACTCGTTGACGTACACTGGTCGACACGTGGCCTCTAACCGTGGATCACCTGTAGTCAACGAGTAGACACCGAGCGACGAGGTGGTGCTGGTCGGGTGCCGGGTGGCTCTAATGAGCTATGACCTTAAAGATAACGAAGCGCCTCACTCCACTGCGCAAAAATTTTTTTACTATAATTGAGTGAAATCTTCGTCTACATTCATAATTAGTCTAATAAACTCATTATTGTGCAACTAAAACTATTTAAACAAAATCATTATATCTACTTATGTCTCTTTTTATTATAAGTCGTACAAGAATATATTATGTTACTTGTAAATCTATTATTAACTTTTTAAATATTTTTAATTACACGTGGTATGATGACACAGACAAGCTGAATGCAATAAACTGACTAAAATTTTTGGTATTTGTAAGAACAATATTAGTTTCTAGTGATTCGGAAGACGTTTTTCTTTGGACTACTTCTAAAACGTTTTATGTTCATAATTATGTGTCTTTCAAATAATACGGCCGCTGCACGCTGGTCTATCCGGAACTGACGATTGTATCAGCCATATAATTAAATAAACTGTAACAATAAATTGTGTAAAATTGTTTTCACTGATTAGGTACATGATTTCAAGAGTTGGATATACTATACAATTATTGTAAGACTCTCGCATAAAAGTAGGTTAGGTTAGTTAAGAGGTAATAGGACTTTTTTAAATTAAAATATAGCCTATTTTACTCGGTGATAATATAGCTTTCTAATAGTGAATGAATTTTAAAATCGGTTGGGTGATTTTTGAGTTACACCTTTACAAACAAAAAATCAAATCTTTCCTCTTTATAATATTAGTACCTATACTATCAAATGCTTTACGGTATGTTTAAATTAGGAAAAGCTTAGGTGTTCGTTGCGTTAGTTTTCAAAATTTTTCTATGTAAGACAACGCCTAGCGCGGGCATTATATCTTAATATAAAAATTATGGGTCTTGCTTATGCGAACTTTGTAGATCGCTTTCCCGAGTATAGTGTCTCTTTTTCTCTATGTACTATATATAACAACATTTATTTATTATCCATGGCCCATGGCTAGTACTTTGTATAGCAATAAAAGTCAAATAATATATCCTCCAGACCGAATTTCGGCCACGGTGCGCGGCGCAGCCAGTTTTAACGGAGACTGGTCAACTACGCAGGCGATATTATAGTGTGTGCGCAAACACAAGTACACTCTCTGTTCTCTAACTCTCATGATCCGATGGGACGGTAATTCGACACGACCGGCGAGATATCAGGCGCAGGACCACCGGCTTATGTGCTTTCCGAGACGAGACACGGGGTGTCTTACACCGCCAACTTCCTAACTCCGGGCTGTTATTGAGATTTCTTAACTGAAAATCCCAATAACTTTTTGTTGGCCCGACCCGGGATTCGAACCCGAGACCTCATGCACAGCAGTCGCATTGACTACCGCTGCGCCACGGAAGCAGTAAAAATGCAGTAAAAAGTCAAATATCACCTATTCAACTCTGCATTGACCGAAAATCAATCCTGCTTAATTTAACTTAATGGCCGATTATCTGGAGTCATAGTATCAAAATACTTTGAATAATCAAGCCTTATCTCTACCAATAACGTTGAGAATAAAATACATAGGTACAAGATAATAGCTATCTGCATGGCCAGTAACCAAAACGTTTTTACACAAAACTATAAATTCTTATTTATATCTAATATCGGATAAAATTGCCATTCAAGACTGTTTTCAATAAAACTAAACTTAAATTGAACTGGAGAAACCAGAGTTTTAAAATGTTTTAAAATCGATAACTTTCAATATCTCTGTATATCTTGGAGCTTTATTCGAAGCATAAGGTCGACTATTCGTCTGCAGAATCGCTCTACGAAATGGCCTTATTAATTCCCTTTTATGTCTGGCAGTGCACATACGCCCGTATATGTAGGGATACCATGAAACAAGTCGGAATTCAATGTCTAAATGCAGTCTTAAGAAAGTTTCTATTTTAATTTATTTTTTAGCTTATAGACCAAGGTCTACTTGGATTTCCAGATAAGGATCTGTTGCACACAATCCCTTTAATACTTTTGACATTTGTTAGTTCCATGACATATCGATAACGATATATTATCGATATGTCATATATCGATTGCGTGTCTATTGCATGTTAACATAAGTTAACATGCAATAGTGGAACCTGGACTTTTCCAGATTTCATTCCCAAAGTGTTGAAGATTTTATCTATTCTAATATTATAAAGAAGAAAGATTTTTATATTTGATCGTAATTATTTTTAAAATCGGTCCGTTACTTTATGAGTTTATTCATAAACTAACGGACCGATTTTAATAATTCTTTCACAATTAGCAAGCTTTTTTATCCAGGAATAACATATAATATCACGCTACGAGCCATGGGAGTCAAGCAGTAATCATAAAAGTGGATGTAACCGCAGGGAACACCTAGTCTGTTATAATAGCTCCGTATAGTTTATGTTATAATATCCGTATATCATCTGCATTCCTGCGCAAATCACAGATACTACATACACCAACAGCTAGTACAACCTACAGGCAAAATTCATTTTTAATTCGAGCGAGTCGCATGTTCAACACGGCATGCCAGAATGTTGATATAGACTTGTTTACCTATAGTAACAGCCAAGTCAAAAAATTTTTGTGTAACTCTTTCTTTGTCTAAAAACCAGATGTGTGTCTATTTTTTGCTGTTATCTTGTTGTTTAAATGTCTTCTTCTATTATTTACACTTTATTCTGCTATCTGTGAAAACTTTTAATTGGCCTTCTTTTTTCGTATCAAATCTGTCTATGATACTAATTTAGCTGTAAGTTTTCCTAAAATTGTAAAATAAAATAAAATAGAATAGTTACTAACAATATGGCAATTTTTTTAATCTTCTTCTTTTCGTGTGGTTAGTGGCCAACCTATTGTCAAGAGTTGTTCAAGCCGCCCATAGGCGGCTCAATTTGTTAACAATCGGGACCGACTTTTTACGTGCCCTCCGAAGCACGGAGACGCTCAGATGAAATACCACTAAGTGGTCACCCATCTATAGACTGACCGCACCCAACGTTGCTTAACCTAGCTAATCGTTTACCGTTCAGTGAGTGTTTTGCATGCTGAATGGCTGAATATGGCGATAGTATTAATATTGTAATACCTAGATATTGTTACACCCATATTATGCAAATAAATTGAATTGAATTAAAAAGATCACCAATTTTAGAAATTGTCTGGCAGACACCTATCTCGCTTCCTAATACGTGGAACCGAAAAACACAGCTATTGAAATATGGATGCCATAACTCTGCCTACCTCTTCAAGGATACACAGACAAGTGTCACTTCACAAGGAGGCCACTTAAACGTAACTGGCAATTTGCGTAGCTTCGATTTCCAAATCACAGCGGTAAAAAGGAGCGTACATTTCGTTCTTCATAATCCTATATGTATTACGTCTGGCCTGTGATACAGCTGATTTGTTGGTGACCCTACATATAAACGATTTACGTTAAAGTTTACACCGCTAGCTTTCTTTATGTTAGTATAAAGTAAAGAAGATATAGGTGCTAAAGGGCCACCCCCTGTCTGCAATGTTTTGTTTTAATTGCACACACACTGCCACCTGATGCCTTCGTAATTGGGTGTCTTTGTTTTGGATATTGTTACCTCTATAGGAGATGTGAATGGTAATGCTATGTCTAGGATTATTGTATAAGGTCCTATGTGATCGACAGGTAAGTAGGTAAACCGCTTCTTATAACCTGTCGATTGTTGAAATGCTAGAGATAATTGAAAACCTATTGTTTTTAGCCGCCGGTGTGCATCTGCCACTCAATAGGTTAAATAAACAACTTTCATACTTTGTCTTTGTATGTATATTGTGGAGGGTTTCAGAAAATTTGGAACAGTGAACACAAATCCTTGGTGGTGCTCCAGTAAAGAATGCGACTGAGGTCTCAGATTCGATTTTTGGATCGAGCAAAGTCTATCAAAGATTTCCCAATAGTAGCACAGAGTCTGCCGCTGTGGCCGGTAAGCGGCCAATAGGCTTGCCTCCAATTATGTGGGACAGAAAGTATAGTTAGCAAAATTTAGTTTTAATTTAGTTTTTATACACCCTTCCAATTTCTTGGGAATCAACATTCCTTGATTTCAATTCAATCTATTGTCAATACTAGGCCTATGTGCCGAAAATTTGGAGTTCTGGCAATCCTACGCTCTGCATAAATATGCATCCAAGTGTACGGAATACTGCACCCGTGCTTCTACTAAAGGCGAGAATAATATCCCATCAAAAACATAAATGTGAAGAAAGGGGCCAAGTTCGGTACTAATAGACGACGCCAAGCGTTGACGGTGTTGCCGTCCAAAGAGTTAAGATCTAAATAGGCGCCAAGTAAAATCGCACTTTGTCATTTGATAAATAGTTAAAAAGACGATTGTCTATTTTATAACATGGCACATTTTATATTTACATCTATACTAATTTTATAAATGCGAATATGAGTTTGTTTGTTTGTTACGATTTCACGTGTTAACTATTCGACCGATCATCGTGAAATTTCGCATACACAGAAAAAACACTATCGGGCCTACAGAAAAGGACATAGGGTACCTTTCAGCTAAAAAAAGTGCTGTTACTAATCTAACTTGACCTACATTTACGCGAGCGAAGCAGCAGACAAAATCTAGTATTATTTAAAATTCTTATGAAGGTGATTTAACTGATTGAAATTACTAATAATTTCATTCATCAAATGTAGGTATATAATCGTTGTTATCATTCGGAATATATTATGTAACAACGTAAAATACGTTTTACGTCATTTTATATGGTCATTTATATGATTAATATTATATATGACAATGATTTATAATGATAATCCAGGATGAGTAAGTAATTGTACGCGTCAACGTAATTTCTGTCTGATGTGTGGTAACGCGAGGGAAAATAACAGTCGGTCACATATTACAGTTCAAAACATAGTCATTTTAATAATAACAACCTTTATTTTAGGCAAAACTTATATATTGAAATTAAGCACTTTATACAGATTTTGTCGCGTAGTTTATTTTACTTTAAAAAAATAACATAAAATAAATAAACATAAAGTAAAATAAATAACGCGACAAAATCAGTATAAAGTGTTTAATTTCAATGTACAACATTCACGCAAACATAAGACAATATTATACAAAACTTATATATTAGTAATAAACTGTGTTTAAAGGTACATTTTAATTTGTCAAGTCTTACAAAACCAAACATAATTAAAAATATTTTGTGCCTGGCCACCGATGTCCCGTTGCGACTCAATAGGTTAAGATTATATTCCATCTATGATACACTTTTACTTTATTCTAAAGGGGTGTATTAAAAACATTTTGAAAATAAATGCCTAGTAAATTAATCCCATTTAAAAACCTCAAAAAACTTATTTGGCGAAGTTGCCATTTGGAACAGCTCACAAGATGTAACCGCTCTTAAGATAGATAGATACACAGACTAACATTACTTGTTACATTGTTATTCATTTTAGAATGACACATTTTTGGGTAATCCATAAGCAGTTTTAGGTATGATTAACTAAGATTCATTTTAGAATGACACATTTTTGGGTAATCCATAAGCAGTTTTAGGTATGATTAACTAAGATTCATTTTAGAATGACACATTTTTGGGTAATCCATAAGCAGTTTTAGGTATGATTAAATAAGATTCATTTTAGAATGACACATTTTTGGGTAATCCATAAGCAGTTTTAGGTATGATTAACTAAGATTCGCTGCTTTGCTTAATCTTATCATTTTGGCAAAGAAATCTGAATTTAGAGGCAAAGCAATTAGCACATGAAATGTGGTTGTATGTCAAACATGAGACGTACGTCACTCTTGTTTGAATCATATTCGATACCTTTGCAGTGACTGGCCTCAGTTTTTAATAGCTTATGCTTAAGAAACAATTTTTGGGGCGAATGCGGATTTTTACATTCGGGACGAAAGATGAGGGTCGAATGCGGAATAATCCTATAAATTATCAGATGTACATCACGACCATAAAATATGATTATACCTTTCTGTTACACGGTGTATAAATATCATGCAACTCGAAAGTAATAAAATTATTAAAGTTGCTTTCTAATTAATAAATAATTTTTAAAGTCGGACCAGCAGTTTTGAGTTTATTTATTATAAACAATTTTGTTTATAATGAATAATAATCAAAAGTTTCCTCTTTTCAATATTAGTAGGATATAGACGTCATCGACAAATAAAAATGTTTAATGTTTGTCTACCTGTATTACAAAATAGAATATCATACATATATATCGCTGATCCAATATTACAAGGTTCTGTTACATTTTTGAAAAAAAAAATGAGTTATGAATATTGCTTGGTTCTATGTCATTCCTTTTTTTTTCTAATATAGTAATAGATGGAAGCACTTACCACCTCACAATATTAAATCGCAAATCTTACTTTTATAATAAGTTACTTTTTAAATTATTTTTACTGATATGCAAATTCTAAACCTCATTTCCTCATAGTTAAAAAAAAAAATAACATAGAAGCTTGTAATAGTGAGCCAGCGATATGTATGACACCTTTGTTTATGTATATACATACATAGGTAGTAAATATATAGTAGGTAAAGGTGCATGATAAATATCTACGTTTCTCCAGCTAGTTTCGTTTTTGTTCCAGGTAATTGGAGACTCTGGGCTGAAGATTTCTTGTTGGAAACAGCGAATAAAACTTTGCTCGTCGCGGGAAACGAAACCCGGACCTCATGCAGAGATATAACAGTCAATTCACTACTGCTGCGCCACCAAGGCAGGAAATTTAAATCATATACCAAATTTTTATTGCAAAAAGCGTAAAAAGAAGTGTTATAATTACTTTTAATATTTGAGATAATATGTATTTGTAATTCACCTCTGTCCTGTCTGATCAAAAATTTTAAATATACTATATAATATTGCTGTTTTATGAAGAATAAAGTCTAATTATAAGTAGGTACTAGTCGGTAGTCAAAGTTTGATCGTAATTCATATTTAATTTTATTGGTTTTATGTAATCCTTGCCTTGACCCTTTTTTATCCACTTTAAGTGTATACTTAATTATGGCATATACTTAAAAAGGGGTTAAATCTAATACATACTCAACTAGCTAATACATCATCAAAATATTTGAATCAATTATGCAATTTAATCGTTATTTGAAATCAAATACCAATATGATAAAGACATTTGATATTCATTCACGATGCCCCAGCGAGATGAGGCCTGTCAAAGATTAATTAATTGAAGTCAGTACAAGGATTAAACTAAAATATTGAGTACTAGATTAAAGTATCTGGTTGTAATAGATTGCCTGTCAATTACAATAGTCAAAACCAACTGTATAGGTACACACAGCGACACATCAACCTAGACTGTTTGGACTTTGAACTATTAGAAGTTAAACGCTGCGAGTCGTGCGAGAGAGTGCGTAATATTTTTGTTACGCTCTATCCTTACCATTACATCGACATCACTATGCACTATCCCTTTCCGACAATTCTCTATTTTGTATGTAGCGTAGTTATGTGTATATAGGGTGTCTAACTTGATGTGTAGGCGTGTGTACAGTTCATTTAATATTATTATTAAATTAAATTATTATGAATTACATATAAATTTTAAACATAGGTGATCAGTTCATAAGCCTCACTAATATTATAAATACGAATGTTACTTTGTTTGTTTGTTACGCTTTCACACCTTAACTACTCGACCGATCATCATGAATTTCGCACACACGTTGTCATCATCATCCAGAAGAAGTACTGCTAAAAATTTAATCTATCCTATAAATGTAGGTACAAATACGCGAGCGAAACCGCGGCCAAAATCTAGTAATATGAATAATTTTTCAACTAATACAAGCTCAATAAAACATCTGATTAGTACAAAAACAAAAAGCTCAACTGTAGACTAAAGATAATTATTTGAATGACAACGGAAAAATACTACTCCCAGCGCGGCGTCAAAATTTATTTAAAATGTTTACTTCTACTAATAGATACATACATAGATTCACGCCTATTTTCCAGAGGGGTAGGCAGAGACTACGGATTTCCATTTGCTACAAACCTGACACACTTCTCTGGCGTCATTCACTTTCATCACATTTCTCATAGACGCCCGTCGGTTCAAGGAGTTCTTTCTGATCGACTTCTACTAATAATTTGTCAAATACCAATAAGGTGCATAAGAAACAGGGCATTATGCACTAACAGGTTATAAGCGTTCACATACTTTTGGTAGCAAGCAACATAATTTTTACTTCTTTATTATGTAATCAGGAAGATTGAAGAAAGATCAAGCCTAAAGGGCTTCTGCAGAGCAGAGCTTGTCGGTGGAACAATCGCCAGATCTCTCTATCTTCTGCTTCCTTTTTAACCTCTCGATACTACCCCACGCCCACTTTTTATTTAGTCGTTGGTTAAAGTATGTTTACGTCTTCCCCTTCCTCTACTTCCTTCCTTAAATATACTTCCTAAAATTATTTAAAGAAGTCGACATGTATCAAGTGGCCAATTTACTTTCCTCTCATGTAATCTATAACTCTTCACAACGATATTTTCTTATTAACAGGGCGTGCCAAGCAAATAGTCATACATACATTCGTCTGAATAAAATATTCTTGTAATGTCACCTATGTACGTATGGTTACCCTGGCACGTATGAAGATGATGAACGATTGATTGCTTTTTGTTTGGAATACCAAGTACTACCACGATGTCTAGAAATGTGCTCAGTAGATAGCTGCATTTATACTCGCTTTCTCGGTGTAAAACGTCCTATCTACCGCTTCAGTGATATCCTAACAAATATTATAAATGCATGCGAATGCATGCAGAGCAATACAGAGTTTGTTTGTTATGCTTTCACGCCTTAACTATTCGACGGATCATTATTAAATTTCGTATACACGTTGTCAAGGGTACAGAGGAGAACATAGGGTACATGCAGAAAAAACTACTGTTCCCGAGGGATAGAAATTTATAAACAATATCTAGACTAAAGCGAGCGAAGCCGCGGTCAAAATTTAGAACATTATATATGCGTAATTGTACATATTGATCTGACTCTAGAATGCAATTACAGGACCAGCGTGGCATTCATCTTTCTGAACCTAACTTCATAGTTAGTCAAAACCTACGCGACAGCATGATAATATAACGATTGTATAGCAACAAACAAATGTACCCCACAAACTTGATATAGAGCGAACCAGACAGGGCTTTTATGAGGTAGACATTCAACGTGGACAAATTGCGATACTCGAAATGAATTGATATTGATCGGAAAGCCGTTCCATCGGCGTCTCATTACTGTTTCCAATAGGGATCGCGATTTATTGGAGTAATGATCATTTTGGTTATTATTGTGCATACATTTAGGTAGTCAATTAATTTGTGAATGATGTGCGATAGTTAGTATTCACTTCGTAGTGTGTTTGTGTAGGTAGTATTAAATTATTTAAATTCATTCAATATAAAATATATAATATGTGTCGGCCTCGATGGCGTAGTGGTTAGTGTAACCGACAGCTACGCCTGAGGTCGCGGGTTCGATTCCCGCACAAGTCAAACATTTGTGTGTATAAACATGGATGTTTGTCTTGGTCTGGGTGTTTCTATGTATAATATGTAAGTATTTACAAAATAAAAAGTATACATATATATGTTTATCCATTGTCTAGTACCCATTGTACAAGCTCTGCTTAGTTTGGGCTAGATGGTGTTGTGTGTATGTGATAGAATATTATTATATTATTATTAATATGTTTGTGAAGCTGTTCAGACTTTTGTCAATCACGCGCAAACGTGGATATAAATGATTTTTTAAATATAAACCGTGATGCATAGACCAATGCCATGGTATCTACGGTATAATTCGGTTGCCGCCGACCTCTGTCTGCCTTTATAAGACTTTACCCCACCCGGGCATATAACTTGAGACTGCAAGCGTAAGCACAAACTTTTGCCACATGTTCTCCTTAGCATAATGATAAAAAGTGGATTTTAAAGATACAGTATAGTATTGCTTTAGTACCAATACTGCATATTTTCCGTGTGTTAAAAATACCCTAGGTAGGCATTGAGTCACAATAAATTCAGAGGAATAAGAAAACTATTTCTGTCATATAAATTATTCTCGGGATTCCTTATATAAGAAGCCATGTCATGATGTCAGTTCTAGTGGTCTGCGATATTTCTAAACTCACTGATTCATTGCGCATTACCAAGCACTATTAGAAACTATAACAAGCTAAAACATTAATAGACGTTTCGCGATGATTAATACTGACGTTTTTATGTTACTTGTGCTAGAAATAAATCCTGTGTTGACTTTACAAGCATTCAAACAACGGGCATAAGGCTTACAAACATAGAAATTCATGATATGTGTATCGAAACATTTTTTGTGCACTGTGGGAATTGAACCTACAAAACGCTTAGTCTAAGGTGGACCTAACGGTGTACGGATACGATAGCCTATGGTTTCTTCTGACACCTGGTGCACAACTCCGCGCTGATGCTATTTCAAATAAGGAGTCCAATTGCTGATAACATTTAAAAATTACTGTTTCTACTGACAGCCTAGTGTCTCATAGTGGGTCATAAGAATCTTACTCATTTAAAAATACAATAATAGGTTATTTTTAAGGTTAAGGCCATTGCTGCTTTAGGAATAATTTGTGAGACGCAGGGCATTTTACAAACAGTCAAACAACGGGCACAAAGGACATCCAAACTCGATACAACTATGTGTGGATCCACACAAATGTTTCCCGTGTGCATATATACTGGTAAGTACTTTGCTACTTAAGATGTCGCGGTATGAGCAAAACTTTATGTTTCAACTCTCAGACATGTAGGTTTCCTCACGATGTTTTCCTTCACCGTTAAAGCGAGCGATAATTAACTATTTAATACTCTCTAACTTGAGTATTCTGCGTGGCAGTCCAACGGTCTCCCATTAGACTATTGCAGCTCTCATTTCATTTCATTAATCAATGTGCCCTTCCTTTCCATAAAAGGATTGTTAGATAACTAGGATAAACTAAATAATTAAGGATTAAATTTGACAATAATTATCTCAAAGAAAGCAAATATCTCTAATTTATTCCACAGTTTCTAACACTTTAAACCGTTCGCTCTAGAAAAACTATATCAATCTGTTAGAAGCGGTTTTTATCTTGGAAGCAAATGTTATGGTGAAATAAACAAATTATAGTTCCCAAGTTGTTTAATAACTTACCGAGAGCTCTTATAAATAATACTGTTACTAAATGGGAGTTTATAAACAGCAGAAAAGAATATTTGCTTAAAAACGTAGGTAAATAGTATCTTTGAAGTAAATGTAAGTTGTAAGATATACCAATGTAAGTTATAAGATATACCTTATTTAATTGACACATGTGTATTTATTCATTTATTATTTATATATAACTAAGTAAAATATATATGTAGGTATATTTTTTTATTTAGTTATATCATGAATTACTAAATCATTTTTAAAACAAGGGATTTGCATTTGCCATCGTACTGTTCCGCAGTTTGGCAGTAAATAATTTAAAAAAATACAGATGAATAGCAGACACAAAATGTATGACACAACATGACGCATCGTATTAAGAGCGTATATTTTGGCAAGACCCAAACTAAAAGCTTTTAAGCCCTGCCCAAGAATAAAGTGGAGGCCTCAAATAGCTTGTGAATCTGATGAAAAAATAATTCGGCTCTTTAAATATAAATATGTATAAATAAAATTTTGTCGAGTGGCAGGATTGGCGTCCATATTGTTTACTATAAATTTAGGCCCGGCTGCGTTAGGATTTATCTGTTGATTGAAAATCTACCCTGCTTAAGAAAGTCCAGCCTTCAGTCACTTTCTCAAGTATGTTATCCGATTACCCCGTGATATTTTAATATCTAATTTTCTCTAACAAAAATAATAAAACAAAATTTTGTACGATAAAATCGAAGCACTCACAAAGTTAATTTAGTTGTTAGCGTTTACATTGCGGTGGCAATCGGCTGGCATCGTTACCGGCCCATTTGCGAAGCCAATCTGGTTAAACATTGACGTTAAATAATGATTCCTATTTCCCTTGGTGCCTTCAGGTTCTGCACTTTCGAGTAAAGTGATTCGCTTTTCCTCGTTGGAATATTTTGTTTAGGACATTTTCATGGCAATTACAAACTTGTTTCTCGTTTAATTTGGGTATCTCGCAGGATATTACTTTTTATCCTCTATCCAGTTCGTCACCTATCAAAATAGATTAATGGAAAATTTATTGATCTTGCGTTAGATGTGGTGCTATAATTTGTTTTTTTTTTTTATATAAATACTAACCTAACCGGTGTCTCCCTTCGCATAGACACTATCTACATGGTAATTATTATAAAACTTTAGCGGCCCTGTGTCCTGTGTATTGGAAATATATTTGAAAACCTTATTGGATTTGACTATTTACAAGGGTCCGAAGCTAAATATGGTTATTAGAATATTATACTGTTTGATAGATAATCCTAACTAATATTATAAAAGCGAAAATGAGTTTGTTTGTTTGTTACCTTTTCACGCCTAAACCACTGAACTGATCATCCTAAAATTTGCATATACGTTGTGAGGTGTACAGAAATGGACATGGCTACCTTATATCACGAAAAAAATTACTGTTCCCGAGGAAAACAATAATAACGTTCTTATGATAATAGATGGCGCCACGTGTCTTTCGAATCATGATTGAATTATATTATTATATATTATTACAAGCAGAGTACAACCCGAATTGATTGTCAAATTCTATATTACCGCGAGCGAAGCCGCGGGCAAAAGCTAGTAAAATATATTTAACAATAAATATATTAAACAGTTTTTAAGGCGGTTTTTAAAGTTAAATAGTGTAAGGTTCAACTTAATATTTACGCTACGGTCCATATAATTCTGGTTGACTTCACCACGCCAGTCTGCTTGTGACCACAAACAATGGCGCCTGGCCAAAACGTCAAATGTTTCACAAGGGTATGTAAACACTGAGTAAGATTGCGTCAAAACCCATTTCCAGTTGGGTATATAATTCATGCAACGCGAAACGATAGAGTTATTAGATTCATATTCATTATAATTATGACGTACGGTACGAAGGTTATACAAACTACCGATAGAAACCGTAATATATAATATAATATAATATTCTATCACATACACACAACACCATCTAGCCCAAACTAAGCAGAGCTTAGTATAATGGTTATTGAAGCTATGTTTCAGACGAACTAAACACGTTATAGTTCGGTCACATAAGTAGATATATAGTAGTGAAATGACTAATAGCGAGATGCCCGTATTTAATAAGTGAACATGAGTCATATTACATAGTACCATTGTTATGTATTAATTAATATTCCAGGCACATGAGTTAACATAGCCAATGTTAAATCATCAACTTGGAATTAAATAATCGATGCTTCTTCTCCATATTTGAGCGCCATCTTTCTCGATCTTCGGCTAAGACATTGGCCGGCTTATATGACATGACATTTGCCTTTTCTTTTGTTTAGTCAGTGAATATTCTTCTGGGTTGGCATCTTCCTCTCATTCTTTTCAATTTTCCTTTTATATGTTGTTGTTGTTTCCTTTTATATGCTATGATGTTTTTAGTGAAGGAATAATTGATTGGCTTTTCATTTGTTTTTCGGTCAAACCATTAGTAGCAATTGGCACTTTTATGGTGTAGGCCTTGTGATAGACAGTGGTAATTTTGCGGTGTAATGTACTAAACTCTTTTGACTTTGTTTATTAAGTTATTGATATATACAACATGGCGCACAGATAAACCAGGTCATGGATTAACACATAGACTATTTTTATCGTGATATGCATTTGATCAAATAAATGACTAGATATCCATAAGATCTCACTCGCGGCACAGAGCTTCTCGGACATGAGCAATATTCATCTTTATGCTAAGATATAGGTTTAAACCTTAAAGGCTACAATGAATTTGTATACTGCTAATACTACAACCTACTACAATGGATGTAAAAATAACCGGATTGAATAATTGGCATAAATAACATAATTAAAGATATTATACTATTTTGTTTATATGTACGTTAATTATGGTTCGTGCTCTATGGTTATTTGTATTTATGGCTTAATTTCTTTAAAAAAACCACTTTAAATTGCGAGGGAATAGGGCTTCTCAAAATTATGAAAAGTTTGAAGGTGTATGGAAAACTTGAAAAATTACTTATTATGTTATTTTAATCACTCTATATTGTATTTATTTCAATAACCACAGATAAGCTTTATTTTGGCATATTATTTATACCTGTATCTAAAAAAAAACACATATATTTTTTTAATCAACATGTATTCTCGCAATCTTTTTCAAAGATGCTTTTTTAGATAAAATAAACATAAAATCAACCTCTTTTAGTAATTATAGACAACAATAATAAAAATATAGGTATAATCACTTTTAAATTGAGTTAATCTTTGGAAAATAAAATACTACTTATTACATTTACATTCGATACATAACCTGAAATGATAATAGCATGCATATAACATATAATAGCACAGATAACAATAATACATAAATAAGGTTAAGTTTGTTCGGCGGGTAATCATTATTTACCACTCCGTTACTTCATTAACCACTCTGTCACAATTTTGTTCCCCTTATAATTTAAGTTCAAAGTAGTGTATGATCCAGTTTATTGCCAACATTTACAAAAATAACGTTTTCTAGTATTACATGCTAAACAATAAAGGTGTTCACCAGATTTTCAAGTTACTTTATTGGAAGACCTTCATAATATTAAAAAGTTTTTTGTCTTAAGAAGCAAAAATGTGACAGAGTGGTATTGGATAACATTTTTTAAATGTTTATATTAAGATTTCCGTCCCATGGAGCTAGCTAAAAATAAATGTTTGTATTCTTGATAAGAAAGTAATAAGAAAATGAAGATCTGATTTTGAATGAAAAATAAAACAAAAATTTTTTTGTGACTTAATTGTTAATTCTTTGTTACCATTCCTACAAAATTTGAAGTAAAACATAAATTACAAGTAATACTTCGATGCATTATATGTTTTTGAAATCTACAATAATGAGTTGAGGCAATAATTTAAAATACATTTTACTAAACAAATCACATGTTTACTTTTCTATCAAATATAAAAATTTGCCGGTTAGATTGTCGATAAAAAACTTGAGAGGTGTCAAGGGACACCCGGATGGAACGAAGTTCCTTTCGATTAATTAGTGAAGTTTTATTTTTTTTAAGTTATATTAATATTTTTTTTATTATTAACAAATATAATGTAATATAAACTTAATCAGTAGGCTCAATTTTAGTAATAATTGGCTTGTGGACATTAACAATACATACATATTAAGAAATAACCTTAAACTTACAACTATAGCAAAAAGTGTCGTTACAAAAAGTGCTCGAAGGATCGAACCCGCAACACTCGACGGTGTAGTAACGAGACGAGATAACATCTTAAAACTACTCGCCATATATACACAGTCAACATATAAACTAACATAGTTTATGTAATTTAATTAGGGGACACAATATTAAAGACTGCCTACTTACGCGAGCTCACCCGTTGTTGGCTCCTGTTTAGTGCTGTTTACTTTCAAAGTAACAGGCTTATTTAATACAAGTGGGTGGCAATTTCTAACGAGAAAATATCTTTGGCTTTAAACTGTCTACATAATTTTTTGTAAATCCTTACTAATATTATAAATTTGAAAGTAACTCTGTCTGTCTATCTGGCTGTCTGTCTGTCACCTTTTCACGGCTAATTCACTCAACCGATATAGATGAAATTTTATTCAGATATAGTTTAAAACCTGGGGAAGGATATAGGCTACTTTTTATTGATGTAGGTACCACGCGGGCGGAGCTGCGTGCAAAAGCTAGTAGTTTATATTTATATAATTTTAAGTGTGGGTGTGTAAATTAAGAATATATTTTGTTTTGCATATAAATATATATAAAGTGGTGCTTGATCATTTGTCCTGAAAGGATAACATCTTATATAATCATTCGTTGTAGATGTTTATAAATATAATATGCTGTCATCCCTCTTTGTACACGTAGTCAATAATCTTTGGACCAATATCAAAACATTTTATTAGTTAAATTTTTTAACAACTGATTTAACCGTTCAAAATATTTCTATCCTTCCAGCTTACGAAAGTAAGGAAGTGCTAGTTGCCAGACAATAATGATGTTCAGCCGTGTTTGGTAGCCAGTACACAGCTTTCTGATAGTTGTGATGTCTATCGATTCGGCTTAAAATGTACTTATTATATGTTAATTCATAAATCATAACATAACGCATCGACAATCGACAAACCTTGATAAATAATATGAAGATAATTTAACTGATTCCTAAGATGCATTAAATTAACCTAAATATCACCTCGGATATAATCTATATATTAATACGTGAAGCGAAAACTTTGGATCTCTTTTTACGAAAATTGGGCGGACGGAGGAGTATGAAATTTCGCACACTTATAGTTTATACAGAGAAGAAGTGACGAATGCTAATATTTAAAAAAAATATGCATTAGACATACATTAAATTAATGAAAAAACACTACACGCACACAACCATGCATTTGACACACGCAGTCGAAGCGCGTAACTATGGTTACATATATACCTATCAATATTATAATGACAAAAAGTGTCGTTACAACTTTTGATCTTAATTTTTTCCGTCTAGCCCCCTTTCGCAACGCGCGATAAGGAACTTCGTTCCAAAAAGAAGAACGTCCCACATATAAAAAATAATAATCATGAGACATACAAAGTGGCGCAAATGTTATCAGTTATTATCACATTAATTGATACCACATGGTATTCTTTGACGATTTACAAATTATGAACCAAATGTATTCAGTAGTTTAGCCACAGGACAGATTTTTTGTATTCATAATTTAGAACATTACCTATGTGTAATGCAGAGATAATGTACTTAGGTGTCAAAGACCTCAAGCAGCGATATTAAAACAAACGTTGCCGCTCTTACAAAACCTAGAACGAAAATAACAAATAACTTATCAAAAGCAATGTCAAGCATATTGCAAGAGAAATAAGATAGAAAGGTCATCAATAAACTTGTGTAAAACCCACAAAGTACAATAACAATCACGTCATTCGTGTAGATAAATTCGAAGAGGCGACTCGAGGCCACCTGCGAGATAAGTTAAACATAATAGACTTCATTTAACCTACAATTTTTATACGGAACATGGTTTTTTGAGTGCGTAAATATTCATGGTCTGTCGCATTCTACTGCGTATGCATCATAGTACCACGGTCAACGAACGCTACTTGATCTATCTGGGGCTTACCCATGAGTAAAGTTTTCCTTGCATCTAGTAATTGGTCAGAGCGAGACCTTGGAATAGAAGTAAAATATACGTAACGGTGTTCTTTATTACTATTCGTGAATATAAGAAACATGCATAAAGTTAAGTCTACATTCTCAATAAGGCAGGCAGAGGTGTATGACATCCACATTTTGGTAGCCATGTATTGTCGCAAGCGACCTTAGTGACGTCACACTTGTATCTAGGCTCGATGTCGCTACTGAGAACTTTCGTGACAGAGAATTCTAAATACACTTTTACCGACTCCACTTGAACTTGAGACCGCATGCTCCATCGCTAACATGCCACGGCATTAGCAAGGCAGAGCAAAATAATAGAAGGGGCATTAAACATTCCACTTAAGAGTAGCGATAGCTCAGTGGGGAGACCAACAGACTGCAATGCAGAGGGTCTCGGGTTCGAAGCCAGGTCGCGCATCTCTGACTTTCGGAAGTTATATAACTTCTCGAAATTATATGCGTATTGATTGACAATTATCGCCTGCTCCGTGCCTCGGAGAGCACGTTAAGCCGTCGGTCCCGGCTGCCATGAACATCTATGGCAGTCGTTATTGGGAGAGTGTCGACACAAAAGATCCCACTAGATCGAAGTGTCGCCGGTCTGCACTGACTGGCCCCCACATAAGATAAGATAAAAACATTCCACTTGTTCAGATTATAACTAAAATAAAATGTAATACGTCATTGGACGTGATAAGTCTATTATAAACTCCATGTAACCCAAACCTTACTATATCCGAGATATTCAAGGAATATAATAATATCAGCCCTGTATGAACTGTCCCACTGCTGTGCAGGCCTCTTCTCAGTTATCTCATAGTCCACCACACCGGCCCAGTGCCTGATGGTAGATTTCACACATGCAATGAAAATTAATTGTTTGTCACAGGTACAATATAGATACAGATGGTATAAGATATAAAGTGTGTGTGTGTACCTACATACACAAAGGGAGAACAATAGTCATCATCATCTTCCTAAGCCTTGTCCCGTCATCTGGGGTCGGCTCTCCTTGTCTGCTTCTTCCATTGTTGCCGGGTTTGAGCAATTGAGGCACCCACTCCAAATTCCTGCATGTCCTTTTGGACTGTTGTCAGCCAGGTGGCGGGTGGTCTACCCCGTCGTCGAGTCGCCGTGGGTAAGTCAAGGGCTACTCGCACCATATGACCTTCTGGGCGACGGAGTACGTGCCCGTACCAGCGGAGGCGTCTCTCCTTGACTTTGTCGGCAATGGGTGCAAAGGGAGAACAATAGTGACAAAAAAAATATTTAATTTAGCTAAATGCACATTAATGATAATAGTTTAACAATATTGTATTTGGTAATTATGTCAGACAACATAGAACATTAAATAAATTATATCCTTACTTCCTTACTAATATTATAAATGCGAAAGTAACTCTGTCTGTCGGTCTGTCTGTCTGTCTGTCTGTTACCTTTTCACGCTCAATGCGCTAAACCAATTTAGATGAAATTTGGAATGGAGATAGCCTGAAACCCTGGGAAGGACATAGGCTATATAACATCACGTTACGGCTCACGGCAGCGGCGCAGTAGGCACAAATACCAATGACGCGGGTGAGACCGCGGGCACAGCTAGTTATTAATAAACGAAAGCAATAAATGTCATTATATAAACATTTAGAAATAAACAAAATCAATTACAAGATTTATATGAAACGGGGATAAGAAAAGAAAAATTAATTGTGGCATGCGCTCCCTCACGAAGTCAGGATGGCCACAAACTTTCAAGGTAAAAGTGCGTGCTTTCCTCCTCGACAGTTTATCGGATTCATCTCATTCTTAATATGATACGTATGTATGTACATATGTATATACATATGTATATAGGTATGTACGTATGTATGCATGTATCTTTATATATGTATATAGATACATATACATATATATATTTGTATATATTTCATTTAGATTACACAACATGTTTATTGGTATTTATATATTATGTAATATATAATTACTATACCTAGTAATATTCTTTAGTATATTTACATGTATGTTTCGCGTTACTGTATGCATCTACTTATTTTTATCTCTGCATCACCCTAAGGTCGACTGGTAGATAATGCCCTTGGCATTAAGACTGCGCCGAGCGAAATGTGCCAAAACAGGCGGTCACAGTATAATTACTGTGACCGTGTGTTGACAAAATCAACACTTTTTGTTTAATACAAATATAAAATATACATTTACCATAACAATGAATGTGTTTACAATTACTTCGTGTAAAAAACTTAATAATTAATATTTTCGGCTACAAAATTGCGTAAATTTGCATTTGCGTGTTACGTGATTTTTAGATTATAACAGTAGAAATGTTTCCTATTTTACAGCTTAAACGAAACATAAATAGTTATATTACAATTTGTCTGTCCCAAATATTTAAGTTATTGGTTGACAATAAAGATACTTACATATTTATCAAAAAAGCATTTCAAATCCTCCATACAATTTTACTATGGCGGCCGCGCGCCGATTTGAATATCGAGCTCTGTCATTTAGTCCAACCGCGTCTTACGCTCGCCGCAGTCTTAAGTCCGCCATTGTACTACATATTTTGTGCACCAAGATTTTTTTTAAATATCATAAAGTCATTAATGAGAAAAAATCACATCTCCGTCAACATTATGTAGAACTCTCAGACACACAGGTTGCCTCACAATGTTTTTTCCTTTACCGAGAAAGCGAGCGATAATTGTCTATTTAATACGCACATTACATCGAAAAGCAAGCTACCCACTTGTTATTGTCTTAAAACCTATGCGTGGCAGTCGAACGTTTGCCCCTAGACTATCGCTGCTTTCTTTTTCAAGTAATACCCGTAAACCTCTAACAAGACTCAACAAGTGTTGTCTAACGTCTTACCTTCCAAACTTCAGTTCACTTTAAATATAACATAGAACTCTGTGTTCGCCGAATCTTGACCGCGACGAATATTGCTTAACCCTGAGTGAGTGCGCTTTGTAGTACACACATAAAATAGTCAACGGAATACATGAGTATGCGAGGTCAATCAACTGAATTGACAAGTAAGAAAAGGCATAATACTCATATATTATGCCACCGGCATTGGAGATTAATAAATCACTTTGCCTGTTGTTTCATATGCCAAAAGAGGAATGTTTATAAATGCATGCGTAATTTATCAATTGCTGGACTGCCAGACATGATTGAAAAACAATTGTGTATGGCCGCTGGCGAGTCGCTGTTCAAACCGTTAAAAAGTTAGTATCAGCTGCGGCGATGAATACATGAGGTCTAGAGTTTGATGCGAGGGTTTCTAAAAGTGTTATTGGGTTGTTCCGTCAAACATTAACGGTAGCACTCTACACGTCACAATCGGAAACAGTGCCTGGTGGATAGATATAACTTGACTTCTATTACGAAACTATATGGGGCCTAAATTCATAGCTCACGAAATGTGGGTGCTATACATACCTGCCTGCCCCTTGTGCGACATATAAGTTAGTTTTTCTGAAACTAGGAAGTAGGTTCTAAATATTGTGTGTTCTATCTTGTCTCAGAGAGCACTGACACCCATTGGTCCCATTCGTCATAAACCTCGATGGCTGTCAATTTGAAAAGTTTAATACTTTCAAATACACATTATTATGATGATGTTTGTTTTTTTTTAAATTATTTATTTTCTTTACAATGGTAACTTAGATGTATTAAACTCGCCAAACGTAATTGTTTAACGGTGATTTAACCTTAGTTCGCTTAGGTTCGCTTTTTGGAAAATTGATATTTCTAGAACAATACTATATCTATATGAAGAGATAATAACTATATAAAGAGTTATAAACGTTAGTCAAGAGTCGAATTTTTCAGCAGGTATGTACAAATTTTTTGTACTTATCGTTATAGTAACAGTAGGTACGTTATGCTGAACACTCCGTATCACGTTTAAAAAAAAATAAACCAACGCAATAATTACGACGTAGCCTAGATAGAGATGACCAAAACCGTTCAGTCATTTATTAGAACGGACACCAAACAAACGATGCATCCACTCGGTCCACGTGATAAATGTCCCATGTTCGATACCCAGACGACGTCATTTATATCAATGAGAAAAAAGCTTTTAACGTAAATGTTATTCAAAGTAAACATACTGTAATGAACGATACAAAGTTCTAATGACTGTTCGGAGAGTTGCCGCATGTGTTTTTAGAGTTTGCGTTTGGGAAATTTTACTGTATTTTTGTACGCTTTTAATGTGGAATTTATTTATTAGTGATTGGAGTTTTACCGTGTTTTATCGTCATCATTATTTAGATATAGATTTTTACTGAGTAATTAGTAGGACAGAGTGAGGTTTGGAATAGCCCTCGTATAAACACACGAGGGCTATTCCAAACCTCACTCTGTCCTATGACGTATTTTAATATACATAGGTAAACACCTATGTATATACGTCATACGTAAAAGTATCACAGGCCTTGTGTTCATATTGTTTTGATTGATTAATAGATACATTTTGATTTATCAAAATACATGAAAGTTGATTAATCAATTATCAATGTCTACTGATGGCTGCAATGTCCATTGGAGAGTTACCCTGACAAGTATGTTTTGATACCATATTAGAGAAAACTTTAAGAAATATCTAACAGTTTCAGCTTTCAAATATTGAGTACGATTGGAAGAATAACTTCAGTCTTCGCATTTAAATAATAATATGTAAGTTATTATTTATTTATAATATTTGATGAGTTATTTTATTATTAAATATAATTTTGTATGTAAATTGCGCCGTTTTTTTTTGTTAAATATTTATAATTAACCGTGTTTAAAGCTACTACACTACTACATGAGATCTAATCATAGTTTTCCGACCTAAATCTCGATAATGATGGTGCTACGTGCCAAAGTTAAAAAAGTTGTAAGTATACAAATTATACCGCGATAAATTTCGTTCAAAGTAGTTTAATTTATTAAGTTCAAAGTACATAGTTTAGTCTCACAAAGGTCAATACTCACTATCTTTAAATATCAAAAGTCACGATGAAAATATAATTTCAACTAAAAAGTCGTGAAGAATCCTCGTTGAAAGTACCATCGCACAATAAATCAAGTATGGCCGTAAGTGTTTGCGCAAATAGAAGGAGCGCGTCAGTACTAGGAGCGCAGCCGCCTGAAACGTTCATAAATAATATTTAGGAGCTATCGATAACATGTCTGACATTGGCCGCTGATGCTGAGCAATGGCCGCAATCTCTTTCGATATTTCAATATTTTCCTGATATTTTAAAGGAAAAAGAAAGGTGTGTTTGTGTACGTATTGGGATTACCTACCTATAATTTTACGTAGTTCTGAAGGATGCTGTAGTGATTGTAGATGATGAATCCTAGCGACGCTTATTGCGCGGTATCTGAGTACTATCCCACATTATAGGGAATTACTATAATAGTATTTTCTCAGTAAAAACCATTTGTTATTTCAATACATTTTATTCAGCACTGCTACTGTGTACTGATTGCAACAAGTACAATTTTGACCGATTTAATATTGTTTTAATTATGTTTTTAATTTTATTGGTTGTCAACATAATATGTATGCTCATAGATTAATATAATAATATCTGCCCTGTATTAAACTGGACACTGCTGGCCACGGGCCTCTTCTCAGCGTGAGAAGGGTTAAGCCATAGTCCACCACACTGGCCTACTACGGGTTGGCAGTCTTCACATATTTTCGAGAATATCATGGCGAACTCTCGGACATGCAGGTTTCCTCTCGATGTTTTCCTTCACTGTTAAAGCGAGCGATAATTAAATATTTAATACGCAGATAACTTTGAAAAGTAAGAGATGCGCGCTTTGGGGATCGAAATCGAGAACTTCTCGTAGCAGTCCAACGGTCTTCCACTAGGCTATCGTAGTATAGATTAATATATTACAAAACTTTAAATGTTTTACTAATAAGGCAAATATAAATATAATGTACCTAAATGAGCAAAATGTCCACCAGACAGATGTGGCGCGGCATGATTTACTGGTGAACATTTTCCTTATTTGTAGTTTGTTTGCAATTTATGCCTGTCTCCCGAGATAACTTATATCAGTATAAGTTAATTATACATAAGCATGCTTGCTTTATAATGATATATAAGCCAGTCTGTCTATGACTGCCAAAACTTGTGATCCTTAAATGCTTCATAACTAAAACTGTATCTTTTTTGTCAGCAAAGTGGCAATCCTGTCAGATAGGTCAATGATCTTAGCGGCGAATCAGGCAGAAGTGAATCATTGTTATATGAACTTGGTAGGTGTTAGGCAACAACATTTTTGACTGATGTTATTCACACTGAACCGACTACCGTTCCGTGTCAAAAGGTCTTCCCGATTTTATATTATATTCAGTCCGTTTCAATCGTTTGTTAAGTTTACACGTAATAGGGAAAACAATTATAAGTGAATATTGTGGCCTTGGAAATACATATAAATTTCGGTATAGTTTCTCTTTTATTTATCTCTTGCTAATCGGACTCAACTGGACAATTTCTTATACAACAAGACCTAATTCCCTATACCTACACTGTTAATATTGTATGCCCAATGGACGGGACATAACTGAACACAAAATGAATCTAGTAACATCTGTATTATGTAGGTATCAATGATTCACAATAAAGAATTAGTATTGTTTTTATTATAAGACTGGAACTGTTTCCGAATAATAATAATAATAATAATAATGGCTATAGGACCGTACCCTATACCGTAGGACCTAAAACTATACTAGTGAAATATGGTTGTATTTCTGCATATCTCTTCGGGGGTATAGACGAGAGTAGTAATGTCCTCCAGACCGAATTTCGGTCACGACGGCCAATCTTAACGGAGACTGGCCATCTGCGCAGGAGATATTAAAGTGCACAAGTGTGTGCGCAAACACAAGTGCACTCTCTGTTCCCTCACTCTCATGATCCGATGTGAAGGTATTCCGACACGACCGGAGAGAGATCAGGCGCAGGACCAACGGCTTTAGGTGCTTTCCGAGGCACGGGGGTGTCTAACACCGCCGACTTCCTAACTCCGGGCCGCTATTGAGATCTTTTGACAGAAATACCAAATAACTTTTTTTTGGCCCGACCCGGGATTTGAACCCGAGACCTCATACACAGCCGCATTCATTGCCGCTGCGCCACAGATATAGTTTACATACATAATTATGGTTTGACATCTGATATGCGTAAAGTTTGCACCATAAAGAACATAATAATTTAAACGGAAATGTTAGTAGATAAATATAATACGTATGTAACTTTTTCATTTTTGAATCACCTAAATACATACCTAGCTTAAATCTACTACCAGACTGAAAACCAAGTTATCTCTAAGACTAGTGATGGCTAATGTTAGAATAAGTTTCGAAAGCCTTTAAGGCAGTGGAGAGCCAACAATCTCCAGAGCGCCGATCGACTATTTATCATGGCATCTAGTGAACTCTGATCCTTAAGGGGTAGTTTTTAAAGTGCTGTGATTTTAGCAGCTTTATTTTAGTATTATAAATGCTCAAGACGAGAATTTTAAGAGAGGAAAATGAGACTAGAATATAATTTACTAATTATCTTTACTAATAATATTATAAAGAGGAAAGATTTGATTTTTGTTTGTTTGTTTGTAACGATTTAACTCAAAAATCGCCCAACAGATTTAAAAAATTGTTTCACCATTAGAAAGCTATATTATAACCAAGTAACATAGGCTACATTTTATTTTAAATAGGTAATGTTACTAACATTACCTAACCTAATCTACTTTTACGCGAGCGAAGCTGCGAGTTAAAGCTAGTATTTTATAATATTATCTTGTTAATAGTGTGTTTCATTAAATAAATGTTATTTTTATAAATGTGTTAATCGACAATATTGACTTTCGTTTACGCGAATATCAGACATGGAAATAAACTATTTTATACCGCTTTTATAGCGTTTTTTATTTTATAAAACATTTTTATTAAGTACATACTTTTGAAACTTTAAACTACTATTTAGACAAAGATGGCCTCCTTGATCCAGTGTCGTTAAGTTGCACCCTCATTGGCGACCTTGAGGCTCTGAATTATCACGCGAAATATTATAGAGATCTTTGTCCGAAATCTTTAAATTTCTGAATCATTCAAGTATAGTTTTTAATTGCAATAGACTATTAGTCTCCCCTTTTGTAATATATATAAGTGCGAAACAGTAAGCCTACCATGAAACGTAAATGCTGAAATTTTGGGCGTAATTTTCATACCATGAACACATTTATATCGAAAATCGTCCTGATTTTCAGTACGTAATCGTTATTTTCAATTAAAGTAATCCGAAGAAAGTTTATTGTAAGATTTTTCCTTTCAGTCCGAAGTATCCGATAGTTTTTTTTATGGTAGACCTACAGATTTAACCAGCCAGTTCAGTTTAATCGTTGAAAAGTTTAACAAAAATCTATCCAAAACATCTGAAAAATGCAGATGAAGATATAGCTTTCTAATGGCAAAAGAATTTTTGTTAAAATCATTTGAGTAGCTTTTTAGTTAAATCCTTACAAACAAAAATCTTTCCTTCAAAAATCAAATCAACCAAAAATCAAATCTTTCCTCTATATAATATTAGTATACATATAAAAGCTTTACAATAGCCAACTGTTAGTAAGCTGCAGTGATTTGGGGATACATCCCGAATCGAGCGCAGCCGTCCGCGTTCGATTAAATACGTGCTTCACTTACAATGATACGATTTGTGCACACGTAGCTACGGGATATAAATCTAGTTCAGACAACAACATAACTGCATGGATGGTGCAGTGGGCAAACGGTCGTATCGCTGTTACCGTCGTCCTAAGTGTTATGGGTACAATTATGTGTATCTTCTATTGATTGTCCCCTTCTCACACTGAGAAGAGGCCCGTTCCCAACAGTGGGACAGTTAAATACAGGGCTGATATTTTTATATTATATCACAAACAAATAATTGTTCTTATTTTGTGTGTATTTTGTGGCCATGAATTGTATAATAATAATAATATTCTACCACATACACACAACAAACTTATGTATGTATGTTTATAAACTTTTGAACTTTAGTGCGGTTATTATCTTATAAAAATGAAAACACATGGTCAAAGACAAAGTCGAAAGTCTATTTAAGTCACAAATTAAGATATGTACGACAAAGGTTATCAGTTAGTAAATTTTTACTTTTACTAAAATTACTGAATTTATATTTATGTTAGTTGCTGCACGCAGAGCTATGCTATGCTAGGCCTATGAGAAGATTACCCGTAAAAAAACTTACGGCATTCTTTTAATATCTATTTACTTTTTAAAATTTTTTTTTGCTCTTCAAGATGACCACACTCCACCTGGTGGTAAGCAGTCGTGTGGTCTAAGAGCAGTGGCCTCCACACCGCCCTCATAGCAGCCGAGGCGATGTTGAGGTCTCTACTTTGACGGCCTGAGAAGGTGCTTTTTCTCGCCCCGCTTAAAGGACCCAGGATTGAAGGAAGAAGGAAACACGTGCCTTGACAGAGAATTCCATGCCTTGGTCGTTCGGCAGAGGTATGAGGACCCAAACTTGTTGGTACGCGCTCTAATCGACTCTACCGTGTAAGGATGGCATCTGAGCCCAGCACGCGTTGTTCTGGATAGGAAAGGGGAGGGCGGGATAAGGTGGAATAACTCTTCAGAGCACTCCCCGTGGTATATTCTGTAGATTTTATGAAACAATGACAATGTACAAACATTACATCACGCATATTTTTTAATACCCTTGCACGCGTTATCAAAGTCCACAGCCTATCTTAGTCCGCAGCTAGCTATACAACTTCACTTTATTTGTGAGTCTTTCCTCGCTACTGTGCCAATCTTGTCCAGATCCCACGGTTGCAACAATGTCGCCTATATATGTTTAATGTAGTTGTCTAGACGATACTTTAACTATTTGACACCTTTTTCCAAGGACTTAGCTGTAACTATAAACATTAACGATATATTACACTCAACGAGTACATAATTAAATTCTAATCTATTTCCTTTGTAAAGCTATCACAACGTATATTTAGTAAATAATGAACTATTTTCTCGGTTAACGAGTGTATAATCAAATGTTCGGGGACGGAAACGGGGTCCAACGCGATTAGTCGACGGGACCTGAAAGTTAATGTGGTTAGTAGCTGAGCGAATCGTGAGGAAATTGCGTCCCACTTGGGCACGAATTTGGTTGATTGGGCACTGGGTTACACGATGAATTTCGTATTTATTTTGGCGATGGAGACCACGAAACTTAGCTTGAACAAAAATAAAAACAGAATATAATCCGAGTATCCGATGTAATCCTAATTTAATATTATAAATGTGAATGTGAGTTTGTTTGTTACGCTTTCATGCTTAAACTAGTGGACCAATCATCTTAAAAGGACTGAACAAGTTAGCCTATGAATCAACACACATTCCACCTAAACAATAATTTATATTTTATTTTATGAGTTAATAATGAACCATTACAATCTTACGGACACTTTAGAATCTTGTTGTCGTTTTAAAAAGTGTTTTCACAATTTTAATTACACCGGCCTCCATTATTTTAAATCTGCGATACGCAGTGCTGCCATGCCTACAATTTTAACAATATGTGTACGGTTTTATTAGAGAAGTTATTCCCTATTTAGTTTGTCTGAATTTTTTCTTACTTAGTTAATACCAATACCATTCTATAAATATTATTTATCTTCGTCGTAGATATATCCAACTTCGTAAAAAGTAATAATATATAATGAAAAAGGCCATAATAAATACCATTTTCTCGGTATTATACGGTTTTCTACAGTGCAAGCATGGCAACACTGGTCCAAGTCAACTAAAAAGCAATGTCTGTTTTATCTGTGGTTTCAGTTGCTTTTCAAACAGGCGATTGTGTCATTTATTGTAGGTACTTATTGCGAGTTTGTAATTGGTACTTATTGTGAGTAAAATACGAAGTCGCCATACAAGTCAAAAAGTATATTTTGTTTATATTTTGGTAGATGCTGCCCGAAATGTATGCAATAAGACAGTACTGCTGCAATTGCATTGTGGGCCGTAGAATTCTTGGTCGCTGTACCCATGTGATGACTATAATGTGGTACATGAGCTGGCCAAGACACCAAACCTATGTATAGCATCGAACCTCCTGCAGTATTTTAACTGATATTTTAATCGAGAATGTGGATGATCCTCCATATTTGAGTGGATAGTTACTACTTGCTTGCTATTGATTATAGTAATTATTTATTGATAATAATATATGTAATTACAAATAAACATATCAAAACAAAATCTTGTTTTTTTAACCTTCATTTCTATAATTTGACCTACATATAAAATATCAACTCATTTCAATACATCTCTTTATTTTAATCGCATTGATACCTATTCTAAATTAATTTTTAATATAAAGCTAGAACTTATGAGGGTTGTGGGTTTATTTTCTATATAAAGTGATGCCTATATAGCCGTAACTATGTTATCTAATCATGACACACTATTATGAAAAACCCACTTGTGTAATTAATTAATAATAATAATAATAATAATATTCTATCACATACACACAACACCATCTAGCCCAAACTAAGCAGAGCTTGTACTATGGGTACTAGACAATGGATAAACATACATATATACTTTTTTTTTGTAAATACATACATATTATACATAGAAACACCCAGACCAAGACAAACATCCATGTTCATGCACACAAATGTTTGACTTGTGCGGGAATCGAACCCGCGACCTCAGGCGTGGCAGTCGGTTACACTAACCACTACGCCAACGAGGCCGGCAATTGATTGACTAATTGTAGTAGTAGGTCTAAATATATCTAGACCATGTTATATGCAAGCGCTCTGATAGGCACTTTTAAGATAATAATATTTCTGTTGCGGACTACATTGTCAAACTGACACACTAAACAAATAAAATAATAATCTCAAAATCGGTAAGCATTTTGGTTGGTATGCAATATTCAGAAGTGTCCGTGACTTTTATTTACTTTTAATTGAATATACATACATAGATTCAAGCCTGTTTCCCAGAGGGGAAGGCAGAACTACGGATTTCCATTTGCTACAATCCTGACTTCCTGACACATTTCTCTGGCTTCATTCACTTTCATAACATTCTTCATACACGCTCGCCGATATGAATGGTCATCATTAACCACATATTCATAATTTTTTGGTGGTTGTTGGTTCTTAGGCTAACAATATTTGGCAGTTGAACAATGTCCTTTGCATACACGTTATCAGGAGAAGGGACCTATTATATTTTTCTTATTACCCGATTAACTAACCAATACGGACTCTTAAATAGTATTGTTACATTCGCTAACCGATGTTAGTACTATCATCTGCTATAAATATAAACATAAACATAAACTTAAACATAAACTTTTATTCGAAGCCACTAATAAAGACCTAACACACCGCCTTGTGGTAAACAGTAGAAAGCATAATTTTAAGAGATATATTTTTCTCTTTTCTAAGCACTGCGAATCAATGTTAGTTCATTAGTTCTAAATCAAATAGCTTATTAAAAATTAGCTTGAAACGTATGAAGCATATATTTTTTAATCTTTTAATTACCGTCCTCAGTACCAGTACCGGGTTTACACATTTCGCGCCAGTAGGCTATTTAAATATTGCCGACCCCACTAACCTCTGTTCGCAATAATTTTTTTTTTTCGTAATGAGACTACCATTTCCTTAATATAATAACTTAACTTATCAGTGGCAGGTTTGCACATTTGTAAAACCCGCCACTGATAAGCGTGTTTTGCCGACCCTACTGACCTATGTAATTCCCAATCCTCTGTAGGACCCTAGTTCACAATAATATTAATAATTATTTTTTTGTTATTGAATCTGGAACTTTATGATTATATTATATTTTTGTCAGACCAAATAACAAATATTTAGATGTATTTATTATGACTAGCGGTCGCCTAGTGCTCGAAATTCGACCAAAGATTGCCTGCAAGATATTGCTAATATATGTCATTATATATTGATATATGTAACCATAGTTACGCGCTTCGACTGCGTGTGTCAAATGCATGGTTGTGTGCGTGTAGTGTTTTTTCATTAATTTAATATATTTCTAATGCATATTTTAAAAAAATATTAGCATTATTCACTTCTTCTCTGTATAAACTATAAGTGTGCGAAATTTCATACTCCTCCGTCCGCCCAATTTTCGTAAAAAGGGATCCAAAGTTTTCGCTTCACGTATTAATATATAGATTATGAGATATAAAGAACGTTACTTGAGTGAACATCTATGAATATACAACTGCTAAATCCTATATCTGCACTGAATCAGGAAACATCAGCCACCTACCAACTAAAGAAAAGTACTGTTAATAATCTTTTTTTTTTACGTGCTGGAATGCATTGACGCGTACCCCTCCGCGGGGTCGGGCGGAGGGGTTATGTCGGACTCACCGGGGTAAAATAGAAAGATGGAATAAGAATAATGTACCTCCCGAAATACCGACTAAACGTACCACGGTGTTCCTCGACAAACCACTATCGGCCGGGCCGCGCGAATTTTCACATGCGGTCGCGACCCCGCCGAGGTTTCGGCCCGCCGTATGAAACGGCATGCCACTAAACGAAGAGACCCTAAGGTCACCACTAGACAAAATCCCTACTGTCCCCCACCTAGAGGGGAGACGGACACGACACAGAGGCGCGCGTGGGAACACGCACGCCGCCTCTCGGACCTGGTGCTGAACGGATGGCGGGCAGGCCCACAAAGCCCGCCACCCCCAGGTCAAACTGTTACTAATCTAACCTAACCTACATTTACGCGAGCGAAGACGCGGAAAAAAGCTAGCGTCTTTTATTTTTTCTAAAGATTGCTTGCGATGCGGTTTTTATATTATCAATATGGGGCTCAGGCTAACCGACGGTTTCTGAATTAAGAATTACATGTTGAGAACGACTTAAACTCTACTTATGTACGTCAAGAAAAAGATGCCGCGTCTGCAATCCGGCTCGAAGGACCAAAAAGATGTATGCGCCGCTGAATGGGTCGCACACAACTTTGTTGTTTGATTTGAAAGATCACTGATAGTTAAAATGAGATGCGATTTATTGGTCACTTAACTACCACGTAACTTATGATAATATGTTTGATACGATAATTACTATAAATGAGTACCGCTGATTATGACGTATGATCGCGCACTGGTGTTGATTTACACAATTTATATGAGGCGACGTAAAAGTGCTGATGTAAAGGAGGCGCGCGTGCCATCTACGATGTATGACTCGTACAACTTAAGTATTACAGTAAGACTTAAACATTTTATTTGTTTCTGTATTAAGTTTCCTTAAACTGTGATAATATTTGTTTAAGTTAGGTATTTGAACATCATATACTTAAGTAAATGCTCTGTGTATAGAGGTTTGTAGAAATTCGATTCTGTAAAAAAATATTTGAGAATTGCTACTGTTCTCAAGTCAGAACGCAGGGGTAAGTGATTTAGAATGCATGCATTCATCGCGTATTACAAACAAATTAGTTGAGAAGTCTTCTATTGTACCTACTTAGTACGTATTAACTCAATGGCAATGCGTGAACTTTGACTGGACGGATGGCGTAGCGGTTAAAGTGGTCTTCTCGCTACTGCCACTGCGCCAAAAGTTGTGGGTACGAATCCCGCACGGGACAAAATTTTGTGTGACCCACAAATGGTTGTTCGGCGTCTAGGTGTTCTTTGTGTCCATTGTTTGAAAGTTTGTAAAGTCTCCCGCGACACATGATTTATTTGAAGTGCGGGAGATGTCTAAAAATAAAAAATGAACTGCCTTTGCTCTCGATCGCTAAATCCCTTAGATGACGTTCAGCCACCCAAACGCTAAATATGCGTAACTATTTGTAGTATAGTATATTTGCAGTAAATGTATGAATGTTTTTCGTAGACCCTTACTTTATTAACAACTAGCTGTTACCTGCGACTTCGTTCGCGTAGATTTTAACTAAAAGTATTTGTCTCCGCGGAGCCCCATTCTTTTTCTAAAATCAATGTAGCCTAAGTTACTCCTTATAACACCATCTATCTGCCAGTGAAAGTCCCGTCAAAATCGGTTCAGCCGTTTAGGAGATTAGCCGGAACAAACAGACAGACAGATAGACAGACAAAAATGTTAAAAATAGATGTTTTCGTATAGGTACCTTATATACTTTCATATGCATTAGATAAAAAGCTGTTATTTTGACATTACAAACAGACACTTCAATTTTATTTATTTGTATAGATATAGATGTATAGATAGAATAACAATGTAATATTAGAAACAGCCTGAAACACAGGTCTCTGACCTAGTTCAGGTAATAAAATGTAAAAACAGACTATATAAACAAGACTTTTTGTGTCCAATATTTAAATTGTAAATGTTTTCCATTAGATTAAATATAGTTTTAATATGAATTTAATACAATAAGTAGCCTGTAATGTGTTTTGTAAAGACTTTTATTTATTGAATAAAAATGTATTATTATTATTAAAATTTATTGTTATTATTATTCCATTTATTCCAATATTTTTTCGCAATAATATTTTACCTTATATATAAAAAAAATATAAAATAGGACCACGGAAACCCATCGGTATCGGGTGCAGGGACCAAGCTATCGGGGGTTAGGGCTCCAGAGAAAGGAACCTCTGCACATTGCGCGCCGTGTCAAGCAATACCGCCTTCTGAATCGAGGACTTGACCCAGCCATTCAACGCGAGCCTCTTAAGATGGTGGTCGAGGCTCTTGGCAATTTACCCGTTTACCGAAACGACTATCGATAAAATGATCGCCGAGCCCACATCCCACATGTCGACAACCTCGCGAGCCAAGTCCAGATATTTAATTTGTTTATCTTTTTCAGCTTTCACGAGATTCTCGTCATGAGGGATGGTGACATGGATGATCATTGCAAGGCGCTCTACTCGATCTATCACCACAATATCTGGCTTGTTAGCCACGACGCGACGGTTCTATCACATATTATTATTTGTTTCTCTTTCACGGGTATATTCCTAATACGTTAGGAAAATCCCCGGCCCTTTGGGAGGCTTACACTGAGACAAGGGTCCAGAGGCCCTTCGAGAGTTTTAATCAAAGGTGGGATGGAACACCTACAGCGGCACTAGCCGCAGCAGGCGTAGGACTATTGCTACGTATGGATTCTAATATATGGGCTATGGGTATGGGTGTTTGATGGACTGGTATATTGGTAGCTATTATTTCAAAGGGGTAAAAACCTGACCTACGGGCCTTAGTCAAGTGTGCCAGAGGGGAAAGAGTTAAGAAGTAGATGATGCAAGAAATTTACGTGTAAGGCGACATGTGTTAAGAAGAACGGCTTTTTATATGAGTGTGATTGTAGATTTCGGCATGTCAAGTATGCTCAACTTATGTAGAAGTGTCTTAGGGACTACGCCGGTTGTAGATATGACATTATAGTGTATGGTTTTGTCGGTAATAATAGTCCTATCCCAATACATGTTAAAAGAATTATTCTCTAAAACAGTACTAGGCTTATATTTGTAATATGCAGTTTTCTTTTCAATAAAAGAATATTTGTGGGCTAGGTTCTGATAGACTATTGCTGCCACTTGATCGTGTCTATGCTTATAATCAGTTTGTACTATGGATTTACATGAACCAGGGGGGGGGGGGGGTTTGTGTTTATGCTTTAATAGTTGCATTGCCTAGCTTGCTTTTTCTGCTTTCTAGCTTCACTGGATTGGCTGCTTGTTTAGTATAAATGCAAACTTACTTTACTCGCCTCTTCAAGACGAGTAAGGTGCAATGGTCTTAGGGGAGAGCGCAACAGTCGTGTAGATCCCTAAGACAAGTCTGGTGGGGTATCCTTCACGTGGTTGCCCCCTGTTATTGGTCTAGTTCCCTCTGAAATAGACGTAACTAAAACCACCAGACGACCACTGCCTGGGATGGAGAGGTCATGTTCCGGCGGGTTCATCGTCGAACGACAGACGATGGATAGTAATAACCTCCCGCGTGTTTGTGCCGTGCGCGGTGACCCGTACGGAGGGATGAAGGAGTCCTGGGGGTTGAGTGGTGATGTGGTGATAGTGGTGCCGCTGATCTGCAACACGCCCCTTTGGACTGGATTTTCTCTCACACGGGAGGTTGTAGTCTAGCCAGCTGCGATCAATCGGCTGAGGTGTCTGCTCATGCGGCCGCCAGGCGAGTGTCCTTGGGTGAAGAGGTCTCCAGCCAGCAGTGCTCGTTTCCCACCTCAGTGGTTTGGGGTGGAGCGACTTGTGCTGTTCGTCTCGGGGACAGCTCACTCGGGGGCGCTATACCTTGTTGGTAGCCCTGGTGCCTGAACAAGGCATCCCCAACGTTGCGGACTCCATGGCGGGTGGGGAGTCAGCAGGTGAACTAAATGATAAGACCAAATGGACTCTGTCAAAACCAAAACCAAAGGCTTGCAATTAAGGACCTCTGGACCCTTAGGGGGAGAGGTTTAGGAGCTACATGTGGGAGAGCCTACACAGCTAGGCGACATGGTCGTGATGGCCCTAGTGGCCGTCCGAACGTGAGCCGAGGGAGTGGTGCTCACCCAGGCCGTTCAAAGGAATGGAGAGGGGGTAACCCTGGAAAGGGTACCCAATGTAAAGGGCGTGGCAGCTCCGGAGGGGGTCAGTTGCGCAAAGAATACCCGAAAGGGGATCTTAGCGCAGCACCCTCGGGAAGTGGCTGTCAGCCATTTAGTCTCGGGGAGGCTAGCAAGGAGCAGTCGGGCGAGGCACACCCTACGGGTGAGCTAAACTCGGCTGCACACTCTGCAAGCCATACCCAGAGTAGGAAGAGGCGCAGCGGGTGTGCCAAACGTAAGCGGCGTGAGCTTCAGCGGCAGATGGCACTGGCACCTGGTGCAGCCCCTTCTAAAAGGGTTAGGGAAGTGAGCGACGAAACCGTTGCTCAGGTCGGTGACAGCAAGCGGGCCAAGACCCAAGGTGACTCCTACAGGGAGGCGCTGACGGGAGTCAAGATGGCAGTTGTCGCTGACAACTTCCCTGATGCTCTATTAGCTGCAGAGCAGGTAGAGCCTATACAGGTGGCCATTTGGGACCTGTTAGAGGCCACGCCGGAACCTCTGCCGGCTATTAGCGTAGGTGCACTGCTCGGAAGAGCTCTGCACATTACATGAGGGAGTGGGAGCTGCAGAGTGGCTTCGCGGTCTAGACGGGAAAACCGTTGGGAGCGTGAAGCTCAAAGTGGTCAGCACTAAGGAGCTTCCAAGGCCAATCAAAATGGCCTGGAAGACCAGGAACATCTGGTGCCTAGATGCCTCCAGGGTGCTGACCATGCTGCAGCGCCTCAATCCCTCCCTAAGGACCTGCGAGTGGAAGGTGCTGGGCACGCAGGTTGAAGAGACGCACACCAGGCGCATCATCCTGGTGGACAGTGTCTCAGCCGCGGTCATCAAGGCAGGCGGCTTCTCTCTCCATGCTGGCATGGACAAGAGCGCATTCAAGATCCTCGAGGATCCGAATGTGCCAGTCGATGCCGGCGTGGGGGAGGAGGCCCCTGCTGTGATGGAATCGCGGGTAAAGGACGGGGAGGAGCTCGTAAATTCTGTAGTGGAGTCAGGCACGGCTCTCCACACCTCTTCGCCTTGCGCATCGCCGAAGACTGACGACATAATCGGTCATATTGATGACATGAATCTGTCGTCGTCGCCGGATGCTGCGGAGGCGATGTTGGAAGAGGAGAGCAGGGGGGACGGCCAGTAGTGGCTACCACCGAAGGCGCTACCATATAGGCAGACCGTATGGCGGGACTAAGGTGCGTACAAATAAATCTTCATCAATGCATCAAGGCGATGGCTGTTTTGGCCCGCCACCTGCGGATGAATGAATATGACATTGCCCTGATTCAGGAACCTTATGTTAAAGGGGGAAAAATTAGAGGCTTGGGTGGGACGGGAGGTGTAATTTTTCATAACTGTCTCACTAATGATATGAGGACATGTGTATATGTCAGAAATGGCATAAACGCAATGCCCTTATATAATTTCTGTTCTAGGGATCTTACGACAGTTAAGATTGATGTGCGAGGGAGCGGAGGGCGGGATACTGTAATCCTGACTTCTGTATACTTCGACTATACGGACAAGGAAACTGTATCGAGACAGATAAAGGACCTTGTTGAATATGGCAGCCGGGAGACCCTGGACATGATGCTGGGGTACGATGCCAACGCACACCACACATTCTGAGGGAGCACGGATGTGAATGTAAGAAGGGAAAAGCTACTGGAGTATGTGGTAAGTACCTCTTTACAAATTCTGAATAAAGGAAACAGGCCAACGTTCGCTGACTGTAGGCGGGCGGAGGTAATTGACATCACGTTAGCCTCTAACAGGGCTAGCACTAAGATTGTCGAGTGGCATGTGTCTGATGAAATTACCTTGTCAAATCATAACTACATATGCTTTAGGTACAGGACGCTGGTTCCAGCTCCTACAGTACGTAGAAGGAATCCCAGAAATACGGACTGGAACTCCTTTAGGAATGACCTCAGGGTAGATTTGGAGGATTCTAAGGGTAAGCTCAACTCTATATTAGACATCGAGTTTACAGCAGACGTATTGGTCCAGACTGTGAATACGGCCTGGACAAGTAATTGCCCTGAAAGGGGAATACGGCCTGGACAAGTAATTGCCCTGAAAGGGAAATTAAGCCCAAGAGGGTACCGTGGTGGACGCCAGAGTTGGTCAAGCTGCGGCTAGAAGCCAGACGAGCGTTAAATAATGCTAGGACCAGTAGGGACTACAGCGGTTACGCTCGTTGTTTGACCAACTACAACAAAGCTGTGTGGAAAGCCAAACGGAAGGCTTGGAGAGCACACTGTGAAAACATCAGTACGATTCCTGAAGGAATGAGGCTCTCCAAAGCTTTATCGACTGTCAGAGCACACCCATTGACAACCATTAAGGATGTCAATGGGCAGCGAACAGGGTCTGGTAAGGAGACATTAGCAATGATGCTAATCACACACTTTCCAGACTGTAAGATAATAGAAAAGGAGCAGGAGGACCCTATCAGCTTGGTTGAACTTAGCTATCGTACAACCAAAGCAGATTGGGACACTGCTAGGAAGGTAGTGGATGAAGGGAAGGTCGGCTGGGCATTAAATGGTTTTCAACCATTTAAGTCACCTGGTCCAGACATGGTTTCTCCCATCATCCTACAACAGGGAGTTCACTCTTGGTTCCGCATTTGTGCAGATTATACAGAGCCTGCATAGCTTTTGGATACATTCCAAAGATATGGAGGCGTGTTAAAGTCATCTACATACCGAAACTGGGCAAGGAAGACTATGAAGAGGCCAAGGCATACAGACCTATTAGTCTTGAGTCGTTCTTCCTGAAAGCCCTGGAGAAGTTAGTAGATAGACATGTCAGGGAGGGAGCATTATGGAAATTCCCCCTCCACAGGCTACAATGTGCCTACCAGTCGGGTACATTCACTGAGACGGCACTACATTTTGTGGTAAATAAGGCAGAACATGCATTAGATTACCGGGAAGTGTGCATTGCCGCATTCCTGGATATTGAGGGAGCCTTCGATCGGACCACCTTTGATGCCATTAGTGTAGCATCGGCAAATCACGGCATAGAGCCAACCATTTGCAAGTGGATCGATTGTATGCTCAGGGGTAGAATTATTAGGTATGAGTTGTTAAGTGATGAAATGTATGCAACGACAACCAAGGGCTGCCCTCAGGGTGGAGTACTCTCACCACTCTTATGGTGCTTGGTAGTCAATTAACTACTAGAACAACTCAACAAAGGTCCGTACTTAACGGTCGGATATGCGGATGACTTGGTGATACTCGTCAATGGAAAGCTTCCGAGTACGGTATCCAGTCTTATGCAGAAGGCCCTGGTTATGGTGGAAAAATGGTGCAGTAGCAACCATTTATCTATCAACCCAGGGAAAACTACTGTCGTGTCATTTACTAGGAAGAGGGATCTCACAGGTTTGGGAACTCTCTCGATGTATGGTACGCAGTTACAATGGTCCACGGAGGTGAAGTATCTAGGCATGACCTTAGATAGTAAGTAGTAACGTGGAAACCTCATGTAGAAAAAGTCATAGTGAAGGCCCAGCGGGTCTTCGGCATGATTCGTTCTACTTATGGGAAGACCTGGGGGCTAAAGCCCAAGGTCATCAAGTGGCTATACACGATGATGATAAAACCCATACTCACGTATGGGAGCATTGTCTGGTGGCCAAGAACCAAACTAGCTGCATGCAGAAACGCGCTGTCGAAGGTACAACGATTGGCGTGCATGGCTATAACAGGGGCGTTTCCGACTACGCCAACGGCAGCGTTAGAGGTCCTGCTGGATCTAACGCCACTACACATTGTTCTGGAGTCAGAGGCGGTAAAGGCGCTACATAGACTATCTGTGCATGGGCTGTGGAGCGTCAACATGCCGGTAACTCGACACACAAAACTGGAGACTGCAAAGGATCTCAAAAGGATTATGAGCATGGGATGCGACAAAATGAGACAAGGTCTACAATCCCCTGACGAGGGTTGTCTCATCTGGTACACCGATGGTACCAAAATGGAAACAGGATCAGGCGTTGGTATCTATGCCAGTGACTGTAAGGTGAGCCAAAGCATGGGCAAATATGCAACGGTCTTCCAAGCGGAAACCTACGCTATAATTGCCTGTGCTCAGGAGAATATCAACAGTGGTGTCACTGACAAGACTGTGTATATTCTCAGTGACAGTCAAGCTGCTCTCAAGGCTCTGGACTCGTGTAGGGTGGACTCCAGACTGGTCCTGAACTGTGTTAAGATCCTCAACAAACTAGGCAGGCAGAACACAATCAGACTGGTCTGGGTTCCGGGACATGCAGAGGTGCAGGGCAATGAGGAGGCTGATGAGTTAGTCAGAAAGGGCTCGGAGCAACTGTTTGTGGGCCCCGAGCCATTCGTGGGACTCTCTGAGAGCACCGTCAAAGCAGCTTTGAATGCACATGGCAATGACAAACACAGATTGGAGTGGATGGCCCTTAGGGGTCTGTAACACTCCAAGAAGTTCATTGCAAACGGAGCCACAGGCTTCACCCGGAAGTTCTGTGGATATAGCAAGAGCCAAATGCGCCTGCTCACAGGAGCGTTCACTGGCCATTTTGGCACCAACGACTTCCTGTGCAGATTGAGATTGGCACACAATTTGATCTGCAGAGCAGAGCAACAGGACGAGTCCATATCGCACCTATTGTGTGAATGCGACGCGTTGGCTGGACTGAGGACGGGTCTGATGGGGGTGGCATATCCAAGCCCCGAAGACTTCAGGCTTCGCCCTCTGAATTGTACACTGCGGCTTATGCAGTACATTCATATGGAGATAGCGAAGGGTTAAATCTTGGGGCCGACACAAAAGATCCCACTGGGTCGAAGTGTCGGCGGTCTGCACTGACTGGCCCCCACACATAAGATATGATAAGATACATGAACCAGTTATGTGTTGAATACTTTCAGAACTACTATGGCAACGTCTACATAAGTCAGTGGGCAGGTTAAGTATACGGGTTATGTGTTTCTGGTAATTTCGGGTGTCTATTACTTGATCGTGAATAGCGATCACAAAAGCCACCGTCTCTGGAAAGAGCTCTACGCGTCGTCGTAGTCATTCCTTCGACGCTTCTTTGTCGACGTGTTCTTGGCCGAGATCAGCGAGATGTCTCCCGTGCAGAGACTTTTGGGACTACAAAACTATTTTCTGCTTATTGCTCAATAATTTTGGCTGTACATTTCTATTCAATAGGTTAAGAGGGGTTAGTTTTTATCTGCATTCGTTAAGTATTTGTGAAGTTGAGATTGTTCAGCTTTGTAGTAGAAGTATTTGCGTAATTTGTCTATTAGGTTATTGTGGAAGTTTTGTATGTCGATGAGGCCTCTTCCTCCACTTTGGCGTGGCAGTGTGAGACGCTGTACGCATGATCTGGGATGATGTTTTCTGTTGGCTGTCATGTGTGTGTTGATTGTGCGCTGTAATTTAATTAAATCATTTTGAGACCAATTTATAATCCCGAACGAATAGATAAGAACAGGTATTGCATAGGTATTTATTGCCTTTATGATATTGCGAGAATATAACTGGGTTCTTAAAATTTGGTTTAGTCTTACTTTGAATTGTTCAGTTAGCTCTAATTTTGTTGGTTTTTGCTGAATTTGCTTGGATTGACGAAAACCTAAATATTTGTAAGTGCTGTGTTCGTTCATAAGTTCTATTTGTTCACCTGTATTAAGAGTAAATATATTGTGTTCAGTTTTCCCTAGAGTTACAGAGTGTATTTTGCACTTATCAACTCCAAATTGCATTCGGATGTCCGTCGAGAATGTTTGAGTGGTGTCGGCTAGTTTTGTAAGTTCGGTGTTGTTTGCCGCATAAATTTTGATTTCATCCATGTAAAGTAAGTGTGAAAAAAGGTAAATTATTAAAGCTTCCAATGCAGTAAATAAGCGTGACGCAGCAAGTGATAGTTCTCAACGTACATGATGTGTAACTTGCGTAATAATAAAAGTTTTGATTTTTGGATTTTTTGGTTGCGTCAGTTTGTATCAGGATAAAATTGCTACATAAAGTAATTAGTTTCAATTACGATTGACGTAAGTAAAACATTATTCATAACGATAACAACAAACTCTTATAGTATTTAATGTCAGGTAATAATCAACAACAGCCAGTTTAGAGCTAAGGTCTAATTAGATCAAGTCGCACCAATCCACCAGTTATTTAGTTATCATTAGGTTTTTAAAACTTTAATTTATTTTATAATACCTATAAATACTTATAAAATATTATATAAATTCATAGTTCGTACAAAAAATATTCAAAAATGTGGAGTGGTCCAAGTGTTTTAATCACGTCAATACTTTTTTGGAGTTATGTCGGTAAGTAGTAGCTTTACAAATATGCATGCTACATTAACAGAGATCGGAATAGGTAGAGCTGTTTTATGTACTTGTCATAGATAATATTGTCTTCTGTTTACGCGAATGTTATTCATTGAAATTAAACTACTATATACGGATTTTATCGCGTTGTTTATTTGACACTGTTACAAAATTTTGAAAAACTGTTACACTACTATAATCACTATTAAACTTTACAAATTTTTAAGCTAATTAAATTATTTAAACTATTAAAACTATTTATACTATTACTATACTATTATACTATTTAGATTTATTTTTACTCTTTCCCCGACGTTTCGGTTGCTTTTCAGCAGCCATGGTCACGGGGAGACTAAGATGGTAGTTGTCTCAATGTTCCAGTGTAGTTATTTCAAAGTACCCGAACATAATTTAATCATAGTAATAGTATAAATAGTTTTAATAGTTTAAATAATTTAATTAGCTTAAAAATTTGTAAAGTTTAATAGTGATTATAGTAGTGTAACAGTTTTTCAAAATTTTGTAACAGTGTCAAATAAACAACGCGATAAAATCCGTATATAGTAGTTTAATTTCAATACTTGTCATAGGTTAGAATAATATGGATATCCCCCGAGTCCCGGGATTTGGTTTTTAAGTAGTAAAATCATAAAAAAACTATTCTCGCCTTCGGGACTAATGAAAGATTACACTTCCTTTCTGACGGGTAGATATAAGAAGGACGGGATTAAAGATAGCATAATAAATAGATAAACTTGATTCATTAAACCACATATATTTTTTTACGTAACAATTTCTTATTCAAGAATGAACAATCATTTAAACATTTTTATTCTGAAGTTGTACAAAAACATATTACCATACAAATTATTTGTTCCTCAGAAAATAAAAACATTATCAAATAGAACAATATGTATTTACAATAAAATCTTAATTAAAATAATCAATACGCTTCAACAATAATTCACTTATTTAAACAAAAAATGTAATTGGTCTGGTTTCTCTTCAGCTTCACTAGAAGACTGAGTATGACCAGAGTTAAAATAAATCACCATTATTTTTTCTAAATTATCTAATTTTAATATATTTCTTTTTACATCTAACACCCATTTATATGTGGATAACGAGCGATCGACATCTGTTGATGTTAATGAAGCGAATATATATGACAAAATTTCGTCATTCACATAATTTTTCGATAATTTTCCTTCATATTCTATGATGATGTCAATGTTATAGCGTGTAATTTTATAGCGTGCTGTTGACGTAAAATTTACAACGTCGCTCATGCGCTTATTGGCTAACATAAACCATTTTTATACATATTGACAAAAATAATGAAATTCAATAAAATCCCGTAGTGTCAGTCGGAATCCCGTGGAATATCCATATCAACATCAATGTTTGCGGTCAATGAACCTAAATAGCTCTACCTATTCCGATCACTGCATTAAACATTTGAGCATCTGGCATTAGAGCCAGAAATGTTCTATCCAGATTAGTTGTCGATTCAGGCTCTACTAATATGGGTCCGCCCCATTAATTAATTATACTTCGTCACTTATTATTTTTTTTAGATATTATTTCATATATTTTATTGCATTATAAGCATACGTACCATATTGTATCTTTTATATTGCTGTTGTTGGCAAACGACCTCAGATGGTAAATGGCAAGTGCCGTTTTCTATTATGTCTGTATTCATCCCTAAGCATTGCGAAGGCCTAGGAAGAACTGTCTTTCCCAAAGGAAATTAAACACTAACAGACTATTTTACCCTTCAGCACGAGACTTGAATAGTCAGAATAGTGATACCAACCAAGCTGACCACGCAAGATTAGCATTGTTTATGCAATCTACATATTAATACTTGACAAGAAAGCTTTGTACTCGATTTTTAAACACATTGCAAACACATAGGTTCTTAAAATTTGGCATAGTTAAAGTTTATACGTAGGAAAGCAGAAAACAAAAGCAAAAATAAAAAATATTACGGTCGATTTTTGACTACCGGATAACCCAAATTTTTAATCGATACTGAATCTTCCCATTGATGATATAAGATGGGAAAGGTTTAGGATATCAATGCCTTGGAAGGGATATGATGTAGGAATGGACATTAATGGCACAATAATCTAGGATCTCACATTAGAGTCACTTATATTGCGACAGAATAGGTGCCGGGTTATTCGCAAGAAGGGCATAGTATTATTAGATTGCTTTGTCAGAAAAATAACAATTACTTATGTGTGTTGTGTTCGGATTATGAAAATAATATGATAACTGCTCGTCCGTCTGTTTATTACCCATGTATGTATACGCGTAATAATATTTACAATATAGCTAATAATGAAGCTGTAACGAATAACCTTGTATGAGTATTAATGTTGAGAGAGAGATCACCGTTGAAGGTTCTCTCTTAAACGGGAACAGCTTAGCATATCTTCACCCTAGTCTTAAAGATGAATAGAACATGCGAGTGCTTTGGTGTTTCAAGCGCTTTTTTTATACAACTATGGTGGCAAACAAGCATACGGCCCACCTGATGGTAAGTGATCACCGTAGCCTATGGACGCCTGCGACATCAGAGGCCTCGCTTGCGCGTTGCTGACCCTTTAGGAAAGGAAGTGGGAAGGAGAAGGAGCGGTACGGGGGCAAGGGGGTGATTGGGCCTCCGGCACTCTCACTCACCGAACGCAACACAACAGTAGGAGTACTGCTATTTCACGTCGATATTCTGTGAGAGGGTAGTCCTTCCCCGGTCGAGCCGGCCCATTCATGCTGAAATCAGCAAGGCTCTACTATTCTATAAATATGTATATATGTAGGTCACAGTAAGTGTTTACCACCTAGAAGGCAATGTGCTTGTTTGACTTTAAAAATACATACACACACACACACACAGATATGTATGTTTACATCTTTAATGTATTGAAATTAAACGAGTTTATACGAATTTCATCGCGTTTTATATTTGTTTTATTTTTAACATATTATTATTATATAATTTTGAAACTTTAAACTACTATTGTTAAACACTGTTACTAGTTACTGTTTCCTTCTATTTTGGCTATTTAAATTATAAAACCTATTTAGATTTAATTTTACACTTTCCCCGACATTTTGGTTGCTTTTCAGCAACCATGTTCACAGGGAGACTAAGATGTTGGTTGTCTCAACCAACATCTTATACTTCCCGTAAGACTAACTTTCTTACTTGATTATCTATCTATGTAATTTTTCAATAATCATTTCAATAATCTTAATTCATTTCTTCCAGCTGCCGAATATTGCACGACACCTTTAGGAGGGCGCAGTAACTGCGTCCTAATCAACGACTGTCCAGCTCTGGCAACTGCCTTTAAGCAGAAGCCTATACCTAACAGTGTAGTAGACTTCCTTCGTAAGTCTCAGTGCGGCTCCGAAGGCAGTACCCCCAAGGTCTGCTGCGGTCCCCTGCCACAGGAGGAACTGGGTCCAAAATATTACATAGTAAGAGGCTATCTTAGTATTTAGTATTAATCTTTTATCATTTGAATCTTTATAACGCACTAGATTTTGTCCGCGGCTTCGCGCGCGTAACCGTAGGTTATGCCAATTTCATATCCCTAGGAATAGTACTTTTTTTAATAAAGTGTATCCTATGTCCTTTTCCATCCACTGACAACGTGTATGTGAAATTTTATGATAATCGGTCGAGTAGTTTAAGATATGAAGTGTGTATGAAGTGTAACAAACAAAGGCACATTCGCATTTAAAATATTAGTTATATTTTGACATTCATTTTAAGCAAATATATTTTAAGCTTTCAATAATTCAACAGCAAGTAACGCCTGAAATACCCAGCGGTGACAGCGACGATATCTTTGCCGAAGATTCGTTACCAGCGCCGAAGAACCAGTGTGGTATCGACATCAATGAAAACAGTATCGACGATCATTCTAAACTGAACGAAATCCCATCGGTGACTCCGAAGGGAGATGCAAAACGTGAGTTGTTGTACTAAGTATATTGATTTGTTTTGCGAAGTTTTATTATGTACGGCCGAGTAGTTGAAGCGTAAAAGCGTAACAATCTTATCTTGTGTGTGTGGGGGCCAGTCTGTACTGACCGGCGACACTTCGACCCAGTGGGATCTTTTGTGTCAGCCCCAAGATTCATCCCTTAGCTATCTCCTTATGAATGTACTGCATTAGCCGCAGTGTACAATTCAGAGGGAGAAGCCTAAAGTCTTCAGGGTTTGGATATGCCAATCCCATCAGACCCATCCTAAGTCCAGCCAACGCGTCGCGTTCACACAGTAGGTGCGATATGGACTCGTCCTGTTCACCACAGGCTCTGCAGATCGAGTCGTGTGTCTATCTCAATCTGCACAGGAAGTCTTTGGTGCCAAAATGGCCAGTGAACGCTCCTGTGAGCAGGCGCGTTTGGCTCTTGCTATACCCGCAGAACCTCCGGGTGAAGCCTGTGGCTCCATGTGCAATGAATTTCTTGGAGTGTTCCAGACCCCTAAGGGCCATCCACTCTAGCCTGTGTTTTTCATTGCCGTGAGCATTCAAAGCTGCCTTTACGGTGCTCTCAGAGAGTCCCACGAATGGCTCGGGGCCCACAAACAGTTGCTCCGAGCCCTTTCTGGCTAATTCATCAGCTTCCTCATTGCCCTGCACTCCTGCATGCCCTGGAACCCACACCAGTCTGACTGTGTTCTTCCTGCCTAGTTTGTTAAGGAGCTTAACACAGTTCAGGACCAGTCTGGAGTCCACCCTACACGAGCCCAGAGCCTTGAGAGCAGCTTGACTGTCACTGAGAATATACACAGTCCTGTCAGTGACACCACTGTTGATATTCTCCTGAGCACAGGCAATTATAGCATAGGTTTCCGCTTGGAAGACCGTTGCATATTTGCCCATGCTTTGGCTCACCTTACAGTCGTTGGCATAGATACCAGCGCCCGATCCTGTTTCCATTTTGGAACCATCAGTGAACCAGTTGAGACAACCCTTGTCAGGGGATTGTAAACCTTGTCTCCATTCGTCCCTCGTGGGGACCTTTATCTTAAAATTCTTTTTGAATATGTGCAATGGTTGCATTTTGTCGCATCCCATGCTCATAATCCTTTTGAGATCCTTTGAGATCTCCAATTTTGTGTGTTGAGTTACCGGCATATTGACGCTCCACAGCCCATGCACAGATAGCCTATGTAGCGCCTTTATCGCCTCTGACTCGACAACAATGTGTAGTGGCATTAGATCCAGCAGGACCTCTAACGCTGCCGTTGGCGTGGTCGGAAACGCCCCTGTTATAGCCATGCAGGCCAATCGCTGCACCTTCGACAGCGCGTTCCTGCATGTAGCTAGTTTGGTTCTTGGCCACCAGACAATGCTTCCATACGTGAGTATGGGTCTTATCATCATCATGTATAGCCACTTGATGACCTTGGGCTTTAGCCCCCAGGTCTTCCCATAAGTAGATCGAATCATGCCAAAGATCCGCTGGGCCTTTACTATGACTTTGTCTACATGAGGTTTCCACGTTAGTTTGCTATCTAAGGTCATGCCTAGATATTTCACCTCCGTGGACCATTGTAACTGCGTACCATACATGGAGAGAGTTCCCAACTCCGTGAGATCCCTCTTCCTAGTAAACGGCACGACAGTAGTTTTCCCTGGGTTGATCGATAAATCATTGCTGCTGCACCATTTTTCGACCATAATCAGGGCCTTCTGCATAAGACTAGATACCGTACTCGGAAACTTTCCATTTACGAGTATCACCAAGTCATCCGCATATCCGACCGTTAAGTACGGACCTTTGTTGAGTTGTTCTAGGAGTGAATTGACTACCAAGCACCATAAGAGTGGTGAGAGTACTCCATAAGGCGAATCGCGCTACCTATAATAGTAAGTACATTTTATAATATAATAATATCAGCACCGTATTAAACTGTCCCAAAGGATTAGGCCATAGTCCACCACGCTGGCCCAGTGTGAGTTGACAAACTTCACATATATTCAAAAACGTTATGGAGAATTCTCAGACAAGCAGGTTTCGTCACGATGTTTTCCTCCACCGTTAAAGCGAACGATAATTTCATTACTTTACATAATTTGGGTACAGTATTAGCTTTTGTCAATAACTACGTACGCACGGACATTAGCTGTTGTAAAGTTCAATTTATGCTATTTCGAGGGCATATTGATAAATCCGGAAAATAGTTATAAGTATATTCATATTTTATAAGCATATTTTCATTCAATAATAAATAATAATAGTAGTGTTCATATACGATACAGTCAGTGACATATATAAGTCGATACACACTTGCAAGATTTTGATACATTGCTAGATTGCTGCTTGAAAGTTTTAATCATAAGTCAACAAAACAGAATTTTAATAATGATCTTTGATACATAAAATAGTTTTTTTAGTTTTTGCGTTAATATATCTCGCGCATCTGTTGGTCGACTAAGCTGGTTTCTTACTTCCTGGCGCCTTACCACTGTCTCTTAAAGTATTGTTATTCAATGTGTGAAAGCGTGACAGCGCCCCAAACTGCGTATAGCTTTGTTTCGTTCTCTTGTTTTGCAAGCAATAACCTTTACATTGCTTTTTCTTAAGTGTTTTTGACCATATGCTTTACTTTCACAGATTACGTACAGCCTATCTGCTTAGCTGAAATGAATGCCCAAAACCATGTTGGTGACCAAATGTTTATTGCGGGATGGGGGAAAACCTTGAATGGTACGTTCGCAAATACTATTGAATCTACTAGCTTAAGCTATCACTAATGCGAAATATCTGTATATTAATACGTGAAGCGAAAACTTTGGATCCCTTTTTACGAAAATTGGGCGGACGGAGGAGTATGAAATTTCGCACACTTATAGTTTATACAGAGAAGAAGTGACGAATGCTAATATTTTTTTAAAATTATGCGTAAAAATACATTAAATTATTTAAAAAACGCTACACGCACACAACCACGCATTTGACACACGCAGTTAAAGCGCGTAACTATGGTTACATATATCAATATACGAGTATAATGACATATTTCAGCAATATCTTACAGGCTAACTTTGGTCGAATTTCAAGCACTAGGCGACCGCTAGTATTTATAACTTGGTGTAAGTGGGGTGTAGATTCTGTGTATAGTCGTAATCCTACAACAAGCAGATCTTCAAACCTTTCATAATTACAAAAGAAGGAAGGTGCAGGTCGTATCTAAGAAATGTAATATAAATATTCAGCTGTGATTTTTTTGGGTTAGGTTTATAAAAAATATGGTTTTGTTTAGTTAATTTATTTCACCAAGAAAATATTTTACTATAAGTACATTACACACATAATATATGACAGCACAGATGGCAAAGTGGTTTAAGTGGTGGCCTTGCCACTACCACTGTTCTGAGTATAATGGTTTAAGTGGTGGCCTTGCTACTACCACTGTTCTGAGTATAATGGTTTAAGTGGTGGCCTTGCCACTACCACTGTTCTGAGTATAATGGTTTCGATTCCCATACAGGACATAAATAGTTCCGAGTCTGAATGTTCTTTGTGTTCGTGGTTCGAATTTTTGTGAAGTCCCCCGCTGCATAGGAATTATGTGTGGAGCGAGAGTGGTCTATTACAAAATAAAAGAGAAATAAATTAATAAAAGATGAAACTTATTTCTTTAAAATGTATAATTTGTGGTGACAAATGACCTATGTGTTTTATTTTATTAAATAAACATGTAACATCAATATTTTTTTTACAGGCAGGCGCAGTAACATAAAACTAAAGCTTCAGCTACCAATGGTTAATAAAAATAGCTGCGCCAAAAAATATAGATATTGGTTAAAGTCCGTCGAATTAAATGAACATCAGCTGTGTGCTGGTGGAATCTTTAAGGAAGACGCTTGCACTGGAGATTCAGGTGGTCCCCTCATGAAAAAAAGTCCTGAGGGTTTCTGGGAAGAATTTGGAGTAATTTCCACGGGGCACGATTGCGGTCGAGATGGGTGGCCAGGACTGTATACCTCAGTAGTCGGCTACCTCGATTGGATCAAGTCAACCATTAGATCTTCAAACCTGTAATTCTGCTAACCTAGTCTTATCATTACAGAGATGTTCATTGTTAAACGACTTTCTGAATTGTGATGCTAATGTAGTCCATTCTTATTATTATCAAACTGTTAATAAATTGTTGCAAGTTTAACCGAAAAAAATGTGATATCTGGTTTAAATTTTGTAATAAGATCAAAATATTTTATAATCTAGCGAAATAATAAATTGAAATTCAATAAAAATAAACTTGTGTTTATTTTATTTTGGCACGTATAATATAAGGTTCTATTGGTATTTACTTTATAACAAAATCAGCCCTGTATATACACTATACCAGGGGTTCCTAGACTTGTAAGATAACGGAACACAAGTTACCAAATATCATTTATTTTAGGAACCCCATATCAAATGATTACAGATCGAAAACATTGTAATTTAAAAAGGAACAAAATCTCTTTCCATATTTTGCGCTATTTCAAAATAATATTTGTACTTAAATTCTTATAAATTAACAGTCGAAAATGAAAAATAAATAATTTGGCGGAACTGTGGTGACTTTTCTACGGAACCTCTAGGTGCCGCGGCACTCACTTTAGGAATCGCTGCACTATACCACTGCAGGGCATGGGCTCTTTCTCAGTGTGAGAAGGATTAGGCTATATTCCATCACGCTGACCCAGAATGGGTTCGAACACTATGGAGAACTTTAAGTCATGCAGGTTTCCTCACAATATTTCCCTTCATCGTTAAAACAAACGATAACTAACTAATTACGCACATAACTACGAAAATACAGAGGTGCGCTTCTTGGGATCGAACTCAAGACCTCTGCGTGGCAGTTCAACGATCTCCCACTAAACTATCGCTGCTGCGTTTTCTTTATTTACTAATATTTATTACTAAATAATGGGCATCGGCATATTCAGAATCAGGACAATAATTATTTTGTGGATCAAATTAATAACAATTGTCCCGTGTCGGATTTGAACATAGTAATCATGTTATCGTCTCTAGACCGACGAAAAAACCGGTTATATCATAAACATCCTACTAATATTATAAATGTGAAAGTTTGTGAAGATGGATGGATAGATGGATGTTTGTTACTTTTTCACGCAAATACTACTAAACCGATTACCATGAAACTTAGGATGATTTGTGTGATTCTCATTTAGTTATTCCGAGTCAGGGTGTTTCTTGTTATTTAAACAACGGATGTTTAAATATTTGTTAAGTCACTTCAAAACAGGATTTATTCTTAGTGCGGGTGATGTATTTAAAAAGAAAAATTTATATCAGTGTAAAATGTGTTCGCCCCGTGACCATGGCGGATTAAAAGAAACCAAAACGTCGAGGAATGTGTAAAGGAGGTGTGCAAATTACGGCCTTAGTGGACAAGAATATAATTTATTATAAAAAAGTCTCATAATATTTTATTTGTCGCCATCGTTTTCTTTTAACCGAACCTAGCGGGAAAAAGGATTTCATTTTTTTTACATTTTATTGATTCAGTAAACCATTGTGGCTGCATTTCGTTTCGGCTTACTCCTTCTGCTACGCAACAACTCCACAAGTCAATTCAGCACGTTGCAGTCCACTGCTGGACATAGGCCTCCTATTCCTTTGGTAGGATTACTTTTAAATAATTGGTCAGGCAACAATAATAAAGCATACTACAATTTGTCAACCGCGCGCCGGTATGCGGCGCCGCTTAAGAAAAATAACCTCAAAATCTTAGTTTTAATTTTAAACAAATCTATTTTCAGAAGTGTCCGTCATAAAATGTTATTTTCGTGAGCATATTGGATTTGATTGATTATTATAGAACACGTAAATAATTTTTTCTTCGCTGTTAGTTCTGGGGCAAACGATGTATGGACGAGAGACTATCTCCTTTTGAACAAAATTACCGATTTTGAAACCACAGCTACAAATGTTTGGCCAAGGCTCGCCAACACACGCACAAACTTATATAACAAAAATAAACGAAACAAAACGTTGTGCTCTCAAGGCAATAACGGGCAAAAGTACTTTATATGTTGCCGCTTAAGGTTGATTTCACACTAAATGTTGTTGTATGTGACGAATGATATTAGATAATATTTTGAAGATTTATAACTTTATTACTAGGTGCCATGGTTGTAATTAGGTTGAACTTAAAACTGTTTTAAAACTTTTCTCTCCGTTTGTTAGTAAACAAAGGAGGTGTGCAAATTACGGCCTCAGCGGACAAGAATATAATTTATTATAAAAATGTCTCATAATATTTTATTTGTCGCCATCGTTTTCTTTTAACCGAACCTAGCGGGAAAAAGGATTTCATTTTTTTTACATTTTATTGATTCAGTAAACCATTGTGACTTGGGACAACATTGCCAGTGTTGAACAAAAGGTATTTTTTATAAGAAGTGAAATTATTACGAAACATTATTAAGTATTTATATTAAATTAAGATTTTACTAACACAAGTAATAATATAACTTGTGTTAGTAAAAACTCCACATATGCGGATTAAACAGGTATGTAATAGTATCAATTTATTAATGTTGTGATTTATTTTACTAATCAACAGATTGACCAATTCAATGTAATGGCATTATTCAATATGTGGTAGTGGCAATACTTTTCGTTGGGCACTCGATCTTCATTATCATTTATCATTCGTGATGTGACAATGTTATGAGAGAGCTATAAAGTACAAAGGCCTGGATTTTAAGAGGCAAAATACATTCCAAGTATGTAATCCGTAAAGTATACTATGTGTACATTTTAATTGATAACAGCATTACTGTAACTGCATAGTAGGCAGAAGAACAGTAGGCTGCTGTGCACATATATAATGTGCATCATATGGTATTTATGTTGGGCAAGGTTTCAAAATAATGTAGCACCTCCTGCACCGCACCTCGATAGTATGTTTAGTCATAATGAAGGTAATGTAGTTTATTAGTCTCCAACCACTAGGTTGGAGACTAATAAACTATTACCAAAATATACTATTGTTTACTTTCGCCTTTGTTTCTTGGACTATTAATTAAGCTTTAACAATAAATGAATAGTAACTATAGTTATTTGATGGGCGCTTGCTTTGCAGAACGAGCACTGGCTACCTGAGTTCAGTTAAGTAACTAGTTTTACCCTAGTGGGCTCTGTAAACCAGCTATATAAACTTATTCTAGGTTTTTAGACAGAAACAAGTATAATTAATACATTCATTTTGAAAAAATTGCTTTGTGCCGAAGTATTACCGGAGCAATTCTGTTCATTTTGGATGCCTTATATAGCTGAAACCCAACTAGATAGCATGTTGAAATTACACAAGATTATAGAATACTAATAGTTCTTCGTAAAACATACAGTTTTATTTTTGTCCATGCGAGGCCGAAGTTGTATGGGTTTGTTGCATATCTCCTTTAAATAGTCCAATAGTTTAAACAGTTCAGTAGTTTATTTTAAAGGTAGTGTTTTTAAAGTAAATCGCAATACCATCTGGAAACAGTACTTTAATTTTAAAGTACTTATAACATTTGCGAAGACGTTAGACAATATAGTGTACGATAGGTTTTATTTTTACCACGAAACAAACATATGCCCCTTTGGATGGTTACTGTAGCCTATGGACACTGATAATATTATAATACTTTACTACAATGGATAAACCAGCCCATTCGTACTGCTACTAACTAATTGGCTAAACCAGACAGGTTGTAGGTACTATAATTGTAATTTCGTGCTAGGTAATTAAGTTGCAGTTTAAATGTAGTTTTACGTCCAAATTTTATGTGTAACATGTAAAATCATTTATAGACTAACGGTTATATAGTTTTAGTGTCTTGTGCAATCGTGCGCAAACAAGCTATAAACAAATTGCACTGTAGTATTCTTTTTTAAATTGGACGTACTTTCTGAAAAACGTTCCAACCCACACTCAGGTCAAAATCGAGTTATCATTAGCAAATTAGTCACGGGGTTACTATTTACTAGCTGGAAAAAATTGTTAGCTCTACTATCACTCTAAATATGAAATCATGACTTAGTAGCCCAACCCACATGTATGAAGAAGTAATACGGGATTGAACTTCAATCACGATTATCTCAAAATGTTAACTTTGTGGGTTGGAACGTTTTTCAGAAATTACGTCCAATTATGCTTCGAATGACAAATGCATTATGTTTTAAATGTCAACGAAGTTTATACATTAATTAATTTTTGAATGTATCTGCGTTCTGTGTTTGAAGTGATAAAGAAATAAAAATCGGCTCCTAAACATTAATTTATATTGGTTATCTGTTTTTTTATAAAACTGTAAACAGGTTGTGACTGTATATTTTATTTATTTATTTTATATTATTTATTTATTTTTACAAAGCAATAAATAATGCATTCATTGATTATATTCTCACACGAGAAAAATATCTCGACTTTTCCAAGGAAACGCAGACTTTTTTGATGTGTGTATACATTATTAGGGGTACAGGAAAAAACATAAGATAATTTAATCTAGGAAAATGGACCAGTTAGAGACATTTATAAAAAACAATCATAATCTATTAGGTCAATATTTATGTACTGCGTACTCAAGAAAACAACTCAAATAGATTTGTTTGCACCACGCTCAGTGCAAGCTCACTCAAGAATCTAACTATTTAGAAGGACTTAAACACAAAAAAATATGTCTTTTAGAATTGTCGTTTGTCTGAGTAACGTCACAATGTGTATAATAATAATAATAAGTAATAATAATAATATAATATTCTATCACATACACACAACACCATCTAGCCCAAACTAAGCAGAGCTTGTACTATGGGTACTAGACAATGGATAAACATACATATTATATACTTTATTTTTTTTGTAAATACATACATATTATACATAGATAGATATTGTGCATGTTTGTGTACGATAGCGCATAAATGAATATTGTATTTTACCACATAAATGACAGTGCTTTTATACTGATAATTAAAGCAATTCGTGCAAAATTATTCCAAAATATTAAAAATGCACAACGTTAATATTCAAGTTTTCACTTCTGCCGGCACTCCCGGAGTGCAATCCGTTGTTTTTTTATTTCGGTTCTCTCTAGTAATATTTCTATGTCTCAGGGGACAGGTGGATACCAATGGTCATGAAATACCAGGGTATTTCATGACCAGTAGTATCCACCGGGTGAAGTAGATGTCCTTTTTTTAGGATATTATATAATTGAATAATTCATATAATTGAAATTACTACTGCTTGAATAACTTGGCTGTATTTACCTTTGGATATGTATATGGCGTAATCTAATAATTAATCAATGTCAATGATTAATGCATTCGAATAAAAATCGCACGCAAGTAAGGTGTTGGGGTACACCTCGTATTGCAGCCTCACTCAGCCAATTATGGTTTTAGGTCCTACGTTATAGTAAGCGAGCCTATTGCGCTCCATCGGGCACAGTTCTGGACTCCGCGTTACTACAAATTTCTCAAGAGCATTTTCTGCATGGCACCCAAAATATACAATAAAGTACCAAATAAATATAAGAACCTTAATATTAACGTATTTAAACTTAATTTAAGAAATCTTTTATTGCATAAATGCTATTATAATATTCCTATGTGATAATCTTATATAATTTGTTGTTTTGTTTTATTAATCACTTATCAGGATCTAATTTAATTTAATATGTTCTTAATTGTTGACTTCTTATCCATTACTATACTTTTATTGGAAATTAATTATTATTGTATTTATTGTACGGCTTTCAATTGACCGATTTATAATATATCTCACCTCGTTATTAAGAGATCATTATTATTTTAGATCCAGCATAATTTTAAGTCTTATTAATTACAAAGCGCATACATTTGTATGTCTGACCGAACAGAGCATGTTGTGCCAAAAAATATATGTAACACCTGAATGTACACATGTTGAGTCAAATAAATTAATCTTTATCTTTAACAACCGGATAAAATTTGTACGACCCTTACATCGAAACTGCGACTTAAAGTACAGCAGCATTCATTACTAATGCGCTCTCAAGTTACTTTCGTCTTCCACCGGAAAAAGCTCAATTTTGAAAGTGGTCTATGAGTAAAAAGTCTGAGAACCTCTGGTGTAAATTAATGAATCAGGTAACTGTACGTCACGCGGACAAGATGGCGGGAATAGAAAATATTTAAGAATATATCGCACAAAAAGGATTGTTTCATTTGCTATACTTAAAGTCTAGATGGAGAAGGAAAGAATGCGGTAATAATTTATTAAACAGAAATTATATTTACTTCTACCACTAGGTGTCTTGTTGTTCTGTAGGCTAGTCTTAATAACAGACACTGATATTAAGCGGTTTTACTCAAAAATAAGGAAATTTATTATATATTAATATTATATATTAATATTATATATTAATATTATATATTAATATTATATATTAATATTATATATTAATATTAAGGAAAAGCGTGGTCGTTTCAATATAATGATGTTATTTTAGAGGCGCGGGTAAATCCGTAAGTCACATCAGCTATCAAGAGAGCATAGGTACTGTCCGTACATAATACAAGTACAGGTATTTTAAACAAGTATATCCAGTAGATATACATAACTACAATCAACAGGTAAGATTAAATAATAATTAATTAATGCACATAATAATCACTAATTAGTCTTTACATTTAATGACACACATAAAGTTGGTTAATATATGCGATTGGCAATTTTAATCAAGAATCATTGTTCTTTATATAATCATGGAACTCATGTCATCGTCACCGAATGCATTCCATTTTTGAATTATTTTTGGTTTATAAAGAAGTGTTTATGATCAAGGATTATAGTTTTCACTTCTATCGGCAGTCCCCAAAGACTGCCCCGAATTTTGTTTTTATACTACTAAGGTGGTAAACAAGCATAAGGCCAACCTGGGCCCTATTCAATAAAACTTACAATCTGACAATTTTGCCAATAAGTGACTTAATTGTCAAATTGTCTTACATGTGTTGTTCAATAAAACGTACAAATATGTAAAAAAATTACCGACAAATAATTGTAAATTGTCGCGCCTGTAAACTCCGTTTAATAAAACTTACTAATTCTAAACATTTAGAAATATGTCATGGTATTTTACATTTCTACATATTTCATTTCTATATATTCGCGACATAAGATTGAAAGCCGTTCTTCATAAACGTTTTAAAACGAGTGGCTCGAGAACTAATTATAAAGCGTTTGCTCAGTGTAGGTCGTATTTCAAACGTAGTATCGTACATGCTCATGAACAGTATCAATGCCGGGTTGAGAGTGAATTAAAAAATAACCCTAAGTCCTTTTGGAATTATGCCAAATTTAAAAGGGGTAGTAGAAGTCCAAAAAGGATCTTAAAAAATGGGGAAGCGTTAACCAACGAGCAATGTGCGCGAGAGTTTGCGGAGTATTTTTATTCAGTTTATAGTACAGAGCGAGCTGAATTAAATGTGGACATGGCGATAACAGAAGCGGGCAACGATAACAGCGCAGCGCGAATTAGTGTTGATCAACTAGAGTTGTCCGATGTACGCTACGCTCTTCAGCAATTGAAGCCGAAGACATCGACAGGGCCGGATGGCATTCCGCCGTATATTTTTAAGGACTGTCGATCAGTATTAGCTATGCCGCTTTTAGATTTATACAATAAATGCCTGAAAGTAGGTGTATTTCCAAAGGAATGGAAATTAACCAGGGTTGTGCCAGTACCTAAAGGACGCTCGGGAAAGCAAGTAAATGAGTACAGGCCGGTGGCAGTACTCTCGACTACTGCTAAAGTGTTTGAAGCTGCTATCCATAAGAAAATATATCAGCAGGTAAGCGCACAACTTTCAGACGCCCAGCACGGGTTCCGACCAGCTAGAAGCACCGCGAGTAACCTTCTATGTTATATGACTCAGGTACTGCCGACAGTAGATAGTGGGGGACAGACTGACGCGGCCTACTTCGACTATAAAAAAGCATTCGACATGGTCGATAATGATGTCTTGCTTAAAAAGTTAACCGCAGTTGGTTTCACCCCACAGCTACTCAAATTTTTTGCAAGTTACATGAGTGATAGACAACAGTACGTAGAATATGAGGGACATAGGTCAGAACCGTATTTTACAAGGTCTGGAGTGAGTCAGGGCAGTAATCTTGGGCCTCTGCAGTTCTTAATAATGATAAATGACCTACCAAAAGTAGTAAAAGACGCCCAATGTTTACTGTTCGCTGATGACCTTAAACTGTGTTTTGCTATAAAAAGCGTGGAGGACTGTATGAAGCTACAGAGGGATATAGACAGAGTCGTGGCCTGGAGCAAATTAAATCTGTTGCAGTTCAATACCTCAAAGTGCGCGATTATGTCTTTCTCTAGGGCGCACACTCCTATACTGCACAATTATAATATTGACAGACTACCGCTAACTCGTGTCGCAGAAATTAAGGATTTAGGCGTGACTCTTAACACAAGATTAACATTTCAGGAGTACATAGTTAAAATCTGTAGAAAAGCCTATAGGAACCTAGGCTTTATCCTTCGTATGGCTCGTGGGTTTACTAATCTTAAGGCAATTGTGGCATTATATAATGCTTTAGTTAGGTGCCAACTTGAGTGTAACGCAGTCATCTGGTCTCCACATGAAACTAAATATAGGCTCATGTTGGAGAGAGTACAGAACAAATTTGTAAGGTACCTTTATTTGCGTCAGTATGGGGTGTACCCATTTTATCCGCTAAGGTACCCAACCTTATTTATTTTAGGAATGGTAGGATATACTGAACTTCAGGTTAGGAGAAGTCTAGCATTGACTAAATACTTATTTGAAGTGTTTAGAGGAAAAGTATATAACGCAGATATACTAAGATTGCTGGGTTTGTGTGTACCAGATAGGTATGTGTGGCGACGCCGAAAACCGACCCTACTGGTCGAGCCGTGAGGGCGTACAAATCTGTTGGGAGAGGCGCCACTGACGCGTGCTGTTCACACTCTAAACCTTATAGCTAAGGAAACAGACATATTCTGTTGTGCTCTGAGTGAATTCACAAAGGTAGCATTATTTGTAATTTGTTACAGTAAGTAATTAGTAAAAATATAATAGTACATATTTATATATATATAAGATAGCTACACTATTGTATTAGGCTAGTCCTGTAATGATAGTTGGATTGAGTAAACAAATAAATAAAAAAAAACAAAAAAAAAATAAAATATTATTGTAATTCTACATATAATTGTATGATACAAAACATTCATCATCATCATCATCATGTCAGCCAAAAAACGTCCACTGCTGGACATAGGCCTCCCCCAAGGTTTTCCACACAGACCGGTCTTGGGCCACCCGCATCCAACCGCTTCCCGCGACCTTTACCAGGTCGTCGTTTACAGTAATGAGGGTAAAATAAAATTAGCACGTTTTCATCATTAGCACGTTTTCATCATTATCATTACTCTCACTACTTGATGTAAGAACCATTTTAGTAAATAAGCAGCTAAAACAAAACAACACTTACACAATTAATAAGATATTATGCCGAAGTATTAAGTTTTACCGAAGGTAAGGTCATCTGTCAGAAATGTATGACAATTCTACAAATATGTAAACTAGTAAATACAATTATGCATTCAATAAAACAGTGTTTCCGACAATATTGTAAATTGTCACCTGTCACACGAAAATGTTTATTGAACAGAAATATGTAAAATTGTAAGTACAATTCGACAAATATGTAAATTTTCCACCATTACAAATTTGTAACTTGAATTTTTTATTGAACAGAAACTTGTAAAATTGTCACCTGTCATCTGTCACCTGTAATTGTAAATTGTAAGTTTTATTGAATAGGGCCCTGATGGTAAGTGGTCACCGTAGCCTATGGACGCTTGCAACATCAGAGGCATCACTTGCGCGTTGCCGACCCTTTCGGAAAGGAAGTGGGAAGGAGAAGGAGCAGGAAGAGGGAAATTGGGTGATTGGGCCTCCGGCACTGTCACTCACCGAACGAAACACAACAGTAGTAATACTGCTATTTCACGTCGATATTCTGTGAGAGGGTAGTCCTTCTCCGGTCGAGCTTACTATAAAGCGGGTAAAAAAAATCTCACGGTTGACAAAACTACCCGAAAACCGCCTCGTGCGTCAGTATAAAATTGGTGTATAAAACATTTTAATTGCCAGTGACATAAGCTCAACAATTATTAATAAATTATTATCAATATTGTTGATGCGGACGGTACGTCGAGGAACAACAAAACAACGTATTCGAGTATTTAATGTACGCTCTTGACCTCCAAGATCCAGTATAGCGAAGCGGTCGAATGCGATCTGGTCGCATCAACCTACTACTAGTTATATAGTAATTCTACAACTCATTTATTTATTTAAAAAACATTTATTTACTATATATTAATGGTAGTTCACCGTTTGTGTTAAAAGTGTTAAATTATCACCAAAATGTGGAAACCTGTTTCTGTATTTTTTGTATCTACACTTTTTTGGAGTTTCGTCCGTAAGTATCTGTCAGTTTATAAAAAATGTGCATGCGATTGTAGACCTTAAAGAGTTAAGACAAAGGTTGAATTAAATTGTATTGTTTTGACCGCAATGATCTAGCTTGGAAATCAATATTTCTGTACAGAATCAAATAAGTAACCTAATCAAGTCACATTGCTTTGAGATTTAGAACGTCAGCTGTACCTCTATTAAGATTTTAGATGTATATTATTAAGATATAACTATACTATGATGATAGTTTGTTATTGTTCATCAGCATGAATACATGGTCGCAATAAAAAATAAAGATGTAAATACATTGAGAATAACATGCAGCAAGGAAACAAAAAATCTTATCGTCTTTGTTGCTAGTACATAACCTTAACAAATTATACACCTAAACGTTCCTCATGAATCACTCTATTCACTCTGTCTATTGGTGAAAACTGCATATCATTCCGCTCAGTAGTTTTTGAGTTTATCGCGAACAAACAGACAGATAGACGCGGCGACTTTGTTTTATAATATGAAATGATGTTTTATAATATATAGTGATATAGTATGTCAAGTCAATAGCCTGACTTTTAGTAAGAGTCAAAAAGCTAGTATATTTTCCCTAGATCGGTATATTGTGTATATATTTCAAAAGATCCAAATATACGACTGTAAATGGAATACCATTAATTGACCAGTCACTAAGATTTTCTCATACTATAAAGAATTGAACATGCTTTATACTAATTCACACGCTATTTATATAAATCAATATGTCGTAATCTATAGGTATATAGTTCAAACCTTCTTTTAGATCCGCAAACAATGACTATATTCATAGTTTCTGTTGTTACAATTATGTAGTTAGTATGCGAACATCGGTGGTTCTATATAAATAAACTCGTACATGATATACCAGTTTTGATTGAAGTGAGGCCATTTCATATTCTGGAGTGAGTAGCGGTAAATTTGATAATATTAAAACGAAATTTATATATAACTAGCGGACCCGGCAGACGTTGGCCTGCATGATATACCAAGCGATGAGGATATTAAACAAAGTAAGAAATGTAAGACAAATAATATAATAATTTTGTTATTCATTATTTTGAAATAACATCAATTTTTCTAAAAACAATTCGTTATAATCAATAATGTTTGTTTAATTTTATCTTAATGCGAGTTGATAAACAATATTTTTAGTCAATTCCTGAGGAGTATAAATGAATAAACTTGACGGTTTTCCAACGCGAGAACACGCCACATATAATTGGCCACGTGAAAAGACCTGATTTTCTAGATCTATCCCACAAATCGACATTGTTTGACCTTGTGACTTAGTAATAGTCATGGCAAATGCCAAGCGAATTGGAAATTGCAGACGTCTGAATGGAATAGGTGAGTCTGAAGGGATCATTGGGATTCGTGGCAGGAGAACAACTTCACCTTCAAATTTGCCATTCAAAATTGTAGCTTCAAGAACATTGCCTATTATTATCATATTAGGTAATGACTTGTGTAGATTATACCTGTTGCTGGATTTTTTTGTTTGATATTTAAATGATATCCATCTTCTCCTTCCCAAAATATCAATGGAAAGCGTGGTAAGAGCGATGACTGTCTTCAATCGTATGCACTGTGTTATCTCTGCGTTGGATTGGTATATTTCGACGTTCAAATGCGTCGCCAACCATAACAACTGCAACTTCATTAATGGTCGGTGCATTATATCGGCCCGCGTGCTGCCCAGATGGTACTTTGTCTGCTTTGATGACGATTGTATATATTGATTGTTGTCGTTTTGCAGTCTGTTTGAAACGGTATTGAACGACTGGACCAACTGGTTGTGATTCTGTAAAAACTGTTCTAAAATACCCACAATTTCTCGCTCCTCCATCTGCTCGATATGGTTGTACTGGCAGCGTGCGTTTATTTGCTGCTCCTCATCACCCATGAAGTAGATTTGCAGAAATTTTGGATCATTATCAGCCATCGGCATTAAAGAACCAATTTGATGATACACTTGGCCCTGAATCTTAAACGTTGATTGAAAATTATGATCATCCTCATTCTGAACGATTTTTGTTGCTCCAAATGATGTCATTTGAAAGCACGAATTGAATTTGCGAATTTTACGAAAAAACAAATTGGATTGAGATGTAGCTCCAGCCAATAGTGCTTTCAATGGTTCTGGCGGCGAATTCAATGGTGGCAATACAACTTTTCCAGATGCGCAGCAGAAACCGGCCGATTCACCTTTGTATTTGAGTGCATGACAGTGTTGGCATTGTTTGTTCATAGCACCGATTACAATTTGTGAATGTGACGAATAGTCGATGTCCGACTCATATTCAAACGCAAGGCGAAGAAATGATGCACGTGTCAATGCGCGATACACTTGCAAACGCTGTTGTTCACGTGTTCTGAATGTGTCGGTGACTCGTTGACGGGCCAGTCTTTGTCTCAATGCATTCGAGGCGTTCGTTGCGTTGCTCTTGACTTTCATTAGCATGTGTGATTGCAGCCTGGTTTCTTACATTTTCATTGTCTTCTGCCAATCTATTTAACCGACGGTTCTGGAGTAATTGTGAATTCCGAGTCCGTCGACCAATATTTCCTCCTCGTCCAGGAAGATGTGGCATTGTTGTATGTACGTAATTTATATATGAATATAATAGACTTAATATTCACTGAAATGCGACACCTGATATCAAAAGACACCGTACAAAAAAATTTAAATGTCAAAATAACGAAACACACTTAATATACACTCAAACTAAAATGTCGAAAAATAAACAAAATCCTATGCACGTAACTTAGTGAATCTAAACCATCCTCGAATCCAGTTGAACACACACAAAAAAATTCATTCAAATATTATTTCACTTTCCCACTAAGGCAGCACAATCCTGGCGTTTCTCCGGTTTGTCCTTATGTCAAATTTATTCCATGTAATTTTGCATAAAATTTTTAACAAATAAACGGCTAGACTGATGTGTTGACTGATAAATTTTTCGTTTTGCTGTCAGTTGCGTTTTGTTATTCCATGTCAGTTGCGTTTTGTTATACCACGTTTTAACAAAGTTTTTATTTTTATTTTTTAACAGGATAAAAAGTATCCTATGTCCGTTTCCTGGTTCTAAGCTAACCTCCCCCCACCAATTTTCAGCCAAATCGGTTCAGCTTCAGCAGTTATATATATAATTTATTCATAGTTGGCTGCTTCAAGTACCAGGCAAGCATAAAATGGAAACACGTCAATATTTTAATGTTTTAACAAAGTTTATTTTTTATTTTTTAACAGGATAAAAAGTTCCTATGTCCGTTTCCTGGTGGTTCTAAGCTACCTCCCCACCAATTTTCAGCCAAATCGGTTTAGCTTCAGCAGTTATATATAGAATTTATTCATAGTTGGCTGCTTCAAGTACCAGGCAAGCATAAAATGGAAACACGTCAATATTCGAATGTTTTAATAAAGTTTTATTATTATTTTTTAACAGAAAAGTACTATGTCCGTTTCCTGGTTCTAAGCTACCTCCCCACCAATTTACAGCCAAATCGGTTCAGCCGTTCTTGAGTTATAAATGGTGTAACTAACACGACTTTCTTTTATATATATAGATTGTGGATATTAGGGTACTTCTAATGTAATGTAAGCTGTGTGAGAATACTTGCTGAACAGTTTACCGGCGGACTTAAGGCATGAAACGGATAGACTAAGGTTTAAAAAGAAACTTAATAAGTATATGTTGTCTTTAGAAACTTAGTTTGTAAGGATTTAATATAAACCTACAGTATTATTGTATTAATATATACGTATAACATAGGCTAAAATTAGTTATATAAAATGCAACTCACCCACAGTTAAACCGCTAAACCGGTTTTGTGGGACATTATATATTTGTAAAAGACTGTACTTCAAAGTTATAATAAATAAATAAAATAAAAAATAAAATAAAAATAAAAGGAATAAAGTTACTTATGTTATTGTAAAAATAGGCATCGTCCAAACTACGTAATTACTGCTTTCTCTGGCATCTCAGTCACCTTCACACGGATGACTGCGACAGCACGATGTTTTAAATCTATTTAGTACTAAACGTATTTTGTGAGTTGTCGTGCAAGTGGCCCTTAACCCATTCACAGTCCCGTGATAAACACAATAGAAAATCAATTGTTATGTACCATATGTGGTTCATCGGACAGGGAACGTGTTAATGTTGTTTTATCGTAAATCACTAAAATATAGGTAGGTACGTATAGATTCCAATGTCTTATTTTGTTGTCAGACGAAGGAAGTCAACTGCCCCGATATAGGCTTTTACAACAGATTGCCATTATAATCGATGCTATATAAATATCCTACGTTGACCACTTTTGCTTGAAGTCCCTTACAATAATCTTTTTCCCTATAGTCTCGTCGGACTATATTGCCTGTGCTCTGTCGGTTGTTTTCTTGTGCTTGGTATTTGATTGTATGTATTTCATACCTAGGAATTGTTTAGAAACACTTATTTATTGAAATAGAACGTGAGTAAAAATACTTTGAATTATTGAAATAGTATTGTGATTACCTTTATGTTTCTTTGTCACAGATGCTAAAGCCATATTAGTTACTGAACAAACATACAAAATAAACATCGCGGTGTTAATTTTAAAATATAAATAGGTATAAATCGAAGAATATTTATTTTTCCTAGCGATAATAATATTTATTTTTCCTAGCGATAAAATGATGTCTAGTTTCACTCATTTTCATATGTGCACTTTATGAAAACTCACACTGTATACTATATCATCTAGCAATGCTGTTCTACTTTAAAGTCAACAGCCGCATACATTTAACCTATTGATTCGCAGCGGCACACGATAGATTTTAAATTATATCTAGACATAATTAATGAGATTATTATATGACTTGACCGACTATACCATTTCCCAAATATAGGTATTTAAATAAGTTTCTTTTAAAGCACTGTTGTTGGCGAAGCAGCTAAACCTCCGTTCAGCATTGAGACGATAGATATAGGTAACGAAAAAAGACTTTGTTTTATTTAAAATTAAGGTAAAAGTTACGTTTTACAACTTTTAAAATCAGCGTAAAGTATATAAATATTTCTTTATAGAAACCAGTTTAGTAATAAAAGCTAGATCTATTATGAAAGATTGTATTTTATGCTGTAATTCTCGATAGAAATATACTAATCGATTTTTGGTGCATTCTACTAAGCAGTGTAGTGTGTTAGGCTGCTTTTGTGATTGCCGGATATAAATTTCATAGTGATAAAACATGTATATATTTATGACAACTATAACGTAGTCAGTTTCTTTACATATTAAGATTTCGACAATAGCCTGAGTCTAAGAATAATTCGCATTCCATTCTTTCGTCACTTTTATCTTTATGTCCTGACAACTCCACTTTACTTCCTCTTACTTCTTGTAAGCCTTCTATTCCCTCTTTTTCTCCTACTGTATATTCCAATCTACTCTTAGTAAAATAAACATCGCGTATGAATAAATGAACACATGCAGTAACTTGCATTAATTTCAAAATGATAATGCCAATAAAAAATGACGTATTACATACCCTTTTACATCAAAAGCTATTTTTACATATAAAAATTAGCTTCCGTATGTTTGTGTCCGCAAATCTCGAAAACTAGTTAATGGATTGATTTGATATTTTTACACAACGGTACATTACTAAACAGAAGTGTTTTTGTATACTTTTTATCTCGAAGTGACCATAGAAACGAGCAATTATAGGTATTACACTGAGCCATATACAAGCGTGCCAGGATTTAGCTAGTATTATTAAACGTATGTACATTGCATTGTAATAATATCAGCCCTGTATTAATCTGTCCCACTGCTGGGCACGGGGCACTTCTCAGTGTGAGAAGGGATAGGCCATAGTCCACCACGCTAGCCCGGTGCGGTTTGGCAGACTTCACATATTTTTGAGAACATTATTGAAAACTCCTAGACATGCAGGTTTCCTCACGATGTTTGCTAGCGGTAATTAAGTATTTAATACGCACATAACTTCGAAAAGTCAGAGATGATTTGATTGGGATCGAACTCGAGACCTCTGCGTGGCAGTCCAACAGTTTCACAAACCGTTGGACATTGCATTGTTTAGCATAAAATCAAGTGGTATTTTTCAAAATATTATCACACTAGTTCAATGTTAAATTAAAATTAATAATCTATACAAATAAATAAAATTGAAGTGTCTGTTTGTAATGTCAAAATAACAGCTTCTTATCTAATGCATATGAAAGTATATAAGGTACCTATACGAAAACATCTATTTTTGAAATTTTTGTCTGTCTGTCTGTTTGTTCCGGCTAATCTTCGAAACGGCTAAACCGATTTTGACGCGACTTTCACTGGCAGATAGCTGATGTTATAAGGAGTAACATAGACTACTTTGATTTTAGAAAAAAAAAATAGCGTTCCGCTGAGACAAACACTTTTTTGTTAAAATCTACGCGGACGAAGTCGCAGGTAACAGCTAGTACTATAATAACTAACGTCAAGTGTTGACACTTATTAAGATAACAGTCACAACATACACGTTTCCTCATGTTGTGTGGGGTTATCTATTTAATTGAATATTACGTAATGGCTTATTTTGTATAGACAGGGATTATTTTGAGCAATGATATACTAATTTCGTGGTAATATAAGTTACAATTACAATTTGTAAATGTCATGTAGTTTTTAGAACTGGTAACTGTAGTGCCTCTGGTGTAAAAACAATCCCGCTTATGTTTTCTATGTCCATCTAAGATCATAGATGGTAGACACATGGACATAGGTCTATGTATGTCCATATTGTCCATCTATATCCATATATGTATGTCCATATATGCCAATAAATATCCATCTTCTTTTATCTTTACTCCTTAAGTTCACTAGTATATAGTGAATGAGTTCACTAAAAAGCACATTGGAATGTTAGTTTTACATCAAGAATAACATTTCAAATAGTTACATCACGTTTTAAGTTGATGTTTTGTTTGCGCATTGTATTTAGTCAAGCCGTACTTCAGCGCTTCTAGAGACCCATTTTCGCATTTATCGCAAAAGCTAAGGGTATCCGCGACGTGATCAGTCTCAATAAGTAGAATGAAAGACAAATCCTGTTTCTTTTCGATGAAATAGAAACTGATCTAACATTTATACAGCATACAAATTAATATTTAATATTCTTGCGTGGTTAATGTACAAGCAAACTTAGTAGAATAAGGATAACAAGTCTTAACATTTTTTATTAAGTGGGTGTTGCAATGTAAGATGCAAATTCGTTCTCCGTGAGATAGTTGGACCGAGTATGTTGGACTAAATAGTCCACACAACATATTGATTAGTTCTTATCTAGAGTTAATAACCTATGACATACGAACATGATCTCACGCCTCTATCCTTGAATTCCAAGTAATGGGGGTAAATCTATTGCCGGCTACTCGGTACAGATTCAGACTTCGTGCTGCTTCTGAGGATATCTTGACAGTAAACCAAATACCACCGGGAATCCCATCACAGTATTCATTCCTCTCGTACCGTCGCATTCACAATCGCTTCTTCATTGTCATCAGTTATATACTAAAGGTATGCTTAATATTTTCCTTTTATGACAGTTTCAGACAACTGTACCACACCTTTAGGAATAAGAAGCAACTGCATCTCTCTGTACAACTGTCCAGAACTCCTGGCAGGCTTCAAATACAAGCCAATGCCGGACAATATAGCCACCTACATTCGAAATTCTCATTGCGGCACTAAGGACAATGTCCCCTATGTGTGCTGTGGACCTTTGTCACCAGAAGATGAGACACAGAGATCTACGGTAAGGGAGATCCCATATCCATATACGGTAAGGAGGTTCACGCAATGTAGGAAAGATTATGATTTTCTTTTATATTTTGTTAATTTAGGCGCATATCTAACTTTATATAGAACATTATTATTGAAAAATATAAAAGTAACATTTAGTTTTTTTAATTAAGCTATAAGGCAAAACTAACTACAAATTTTGCAGCAAGCGTCAGTCGTTCTACTTATATACTTAAAAAATTTGCTTGTTTAACCCGTTGAATCGATCATGTTTTGTTAGGCAAGTTAATCAGAAAAGCCTTCTTTTATTTATTTTTTTATTTTTTATTTATTCATTCGATCTTACACTCTCTCTTTTTAAGTATTTTATGAATAATCATCTCTATTAATGGCGAAAGAGGAATAAAATTACTGTCTTGCAGTTGGACAAAAGAACTTGCGTAACATCATAATACATACATGCGTATATGAGACTAAACATAGGCTTCGACATTTGGTTTTTAAGTTGCGTGAACCGTGACTTATGAATATATTATTAGTAAAATGTGACCTATCACTTCTTATAATTCTGTTTGCAACAAAGGTGTTTGAAGCCACTTATACCTTTTTTCGATATTGGATTATATTTTATCTACTATATTCTAGAATGGAAGTTGCTTTATAAAAGATTAAATGTTACTTGGCGACGGTTTGTAGCGGTCATTTACAATTTATTTAGAGGATACACGTTTTCCTCAATCATAAATTTAAATAGCCAACTGTGAGAAATAAATCGGAGAAGGAAAACTCAAGGATTTCTGGGACGTCTATAATGTGAATAACATAATTATATTACAAGTGGTATGATGACCTTTGCCTTTTAAGGCGAGTGTAGTCGACTCTTACACTGAGCTGGCCGGAACTAAATGATATAAGTAACGGTATTTTTTAAAGCAAGGACTCAGTGAGTTATTAACTGCATGCCATTGTTTTCCTTCCGCTGTAGTTTATCATCCCAATAACTACTTTTGATGGCTCATGCTACAGATTTCGATTGTGGATTTTAAAGCGTATCATAATCTTTTATTCAGTTTGACGCCTGATGATGTATTAACAGAACCAAAATTATAATTTGTCTATTCGATAGCATAATTATGTTATAAAGACGTTTGACATTGACATTAGATATTGCATATGAATTACCATTATAGCAACTATGTGAGACACTTGGAGAAGAAAAATGAAATTGATAATCATTATGAAAGTTAGACTATTTAGAAGATTTTTGATAAAAATACATACATACATACATACATAGATTCACGCCTGTTTCCCAGAGGGGTAGGCAGAGACTACGGATTTCCATTTGCTACGATCCTGACACACTTCTCTGGCTTCATTCACTTTCATCACATTCCTCATACACGCCCGTCGGTTCAAGGAGCTCTTAACCTGGCCTTTGTCCAGAACGTCTCCGATCTGGTCGAGAAACGTTCGCCTAGGTTTTCCTCTTGCGACAGTTCCATTCACAATAGCCTTATAAACTTTCTTAGTCAGTCTTTCCTCGTCCATTCTTTCTACATGTCCAAACCAGCTTAACATACCCTTTTCTATTCTTGTAACTATATCCACTTTCATGCCGCATCTCTCTCTAATCACACTATTTCTTATTCTATCTTTCAAAGTCACACCACATATGCTTCTCAACGCTCTCATTTCTACAGCATTTATTCTGCTCTCATGCTTCTTTTGCCATACCCAACTTTCACTTCCATACATAAGTGTGGGCACTAATAGTCCTCTATGAACAGCCAAACGTGCCTTTTCGGATACATTTCGACTGTTCATAAAAGCGCGTAGGGCTCCATTCACTTTGTTGCCAGCAATCGTTCTCCTTTCAATATCTCCGTCATGTTTACCATCCCTTGTAAACAAAGTACCCAAATATACAAACTCTTTCACTTGCTCCACTTTTTCTCCATCAATCATAACATTACACATCGTCACGCACTCTTCCTTTTCAAATACCATTACTTTCGTCTTGCTTACATTTATTTTCATTCCTTTACTCTCAAAAGCACCATGCATAATAGTTACCATCGCCTGCAACTCTTCCGCCGATGACGCAAGTATTACTTGGTCATCGGCATAAAGAAGACATTTGACAAGTAACTCATTCATTCTTAATCCCCATTCACAATCTTTTAAATCTTTCAAACAATTGTCCATGTATAGGTTAAACAGCCAAGGTGACGCTACACATCCTTGTCTAACACCTTTATCGATGCTAAACCACTCTGTGTAGGTCCCATTTATCCTAACACAAGCTCTGGAATCATCATAAAGAGATTTCAGAGCTCGCGTGAGGTTGCTATTCACTCCATACGTGGACAATGCCGACCAAAGTTCATTCCTCACTACTTTATCATAAGCCTTTTCCAGATCCACGAATGCGCAATAGACCTTTTGACCTTTGGCCAAAACTTTTTCGGCTATGCTCCGTAAGGAAAAGACCTGATCCGTACATCCCATACCCTTTCGAAATCCCGTTTGTGCATCCCATATTTTCTTGTCGGTTACTTTCACAATCCTTTCAATTTTTCACTTTTGCATACAATTTACCGACGACGCTGAGCAAGCTAATGCCTCTATAGCTTTTGCACTCTTGCTGTGAGCCTTCTCCCTTGTATAAAGGTACTATGACGCCCTTGCACCAATCACTTGGTACACGGCCGGTATTCCAGCACAAGTTAAAAAGGCGGCACAACTGAGTTGCTATAAGACCCTGTCCAGCTGTCAGCATTTCGACTGTAATCCTATCATACCCACCAGCCTTTCCTGATTTCATGCTTTTCAATGCTTTCATTATTTCATCCATACTAATAGGGCTTTCATCTCTACTATCATTATCATTCATTTCGAAACTTTGCCCTTGCCATTCCTCTCTTTCAAAATATTCCTTCAATCTCTTCAGTACGCTCTTTTCTTCATTCAGTAAACTTCCATTCTTATCTCTGATTGATTTCAGCTCTGTGGTTATGGTTTTACCTCGAACCGAGCGAATGGATTTCCAGAAGAACTTCGCGTTGGTCCGGAAATCTTCAGATAATCTTCTATCAAACTCGTCTTTCAATTCCTCTTTTTTCCTTTTAATTACATCTTTCACTACCTTATTCATTCTTATAAACTTGTTCCTAGCTTCATTCACATCCTCATTCGTTGCTTCTTGCTTTCTTTCATTGGCTCAGACAGATAGCCAGTCCAACCATGCCTGCTTCTTCTCACGTACTACCCCTTGCACATCTTTATCCCACCACGCATTCTTCGATTTTATAACTTTCCTCTTCTTGCTCACACCGCATACTTCTGACGCTACAACAACCACTTCATGCTTAAACGACTGCCATAATTCTTCTATATCATCAGTGTCACAAAATCTTTCAAATCTTTTCCTCAATTGATTTTTATACTCGTCTTTCAATACTTCATCTTGCAAATTTTCTACTTTTATTCGTTCTTGGACACTTGTTCGGGTAGGTATACGGTGTCGCCATCCTTTGAAGAGGCCACGTATCCGGCTCATAATCAAAAAATGGTCGGTATGGACACCAATACCTCTATATACCCGAGTGTCTAGGACATTCTTTCTCAATCTTTCATCCACTACAACAAAGTCAATCATACTACTTCTTACATTATTTGCTTCTCTTGTATACTGGTGGATTCTTTTGTGGGCAAACATAGTGTTTGTCACACAGAGATTCCACTCCAAACATAGCTCAAGCAACCTTTTTCCATTCTCATTCACGCTTTCGTCCCCATACTTGCCTAAAACCCTTTCGTATCCTACACGCTTTACTCCCACCCAACCATTAAAATCCCCTAACATTATCAACCTCTCGTGTTCCTTGCATTTCCTCAAGACATCTCTTAAACACTCCCAAAAATCTTCTCTTTCTTCCCGTGCACTCTGAGACATACCCGTTGCTATGTTTACGGGTGCATAGACCCCTACCATAAACACACGAGTAATCCCTACTTTCATTCTCATCCATAGTAACCTAGCATTCACATATTCGAATTCTTTTACACACTCATTCATTCTAGCAGACAGAATAACCCCAACTCCCTGACAGGCTCTGGTATTGCTAGGCACGCCGGACCAATACGCCGTGTAGGGTCCATGCCTAGTGGTGTTACAGCCTTTCCTTTTCGTCTCATTCACGCACAGAACATCAATCTTTCTCTCATTCATCATCTGAGATACTTCATTCAATTTTCCATCCATCCCTCCTCCAACATTCAATGTAGCAAAACGGCTTTCCGTAGGCCACTTTTCGCCCTCACGAGAAACGTGACGTGACGGGTGGCGGACCACGTCGCCGCCATGCGGATTATTAATAAAATCAAAGTCCATATGCGTTCCCACGATTGTTAGGGAAAATACTATCCACCTCCGCAGAGCCCTTTACTGAGGTAAGGTGGATCCATCCTGTGCCCTGTGACCACCAACACAGGCACCCTCCGTTCATGACCAGCTTTCCCTCTGGCCACGAATCCATCAGCACGGGTCGGTTAACACCTTGGATCGGGGTTTATTCTCGGGTCTGCTGCCTGAAAATTGGTTTGACTTCGGAGTTTTCCTTCTCCTAGACAGGTTGCAAACCAATGCTAACGAGGCCCATCTCCAAAAATAACGTCATTAATTTTTGTTTATTTGGTAATAAAATATGTATATAAATAAATTATAAGTCATGTTTAGGTTTTTTTACATAGAAAATATCTGGCGTACATTTGCGGTAAGATATTTTCATTTTAAAAATACTGTATGTCTTACATTTTAGTTAATAGCTACATTTTAAAGGTTTGCCGACGACATTACTTCTGGTAGTGTCGAGGTGTTAACCAATCATACGAATGCAGATTACGGAAGAAATGCTCGTCGTCAAATGTTTGCATATACACGCACCTGCCAAAACATTACATTAAAGTACATACATACATAGATTCACGCCTGTTTCCCAGAGGGGTAGGCAGAGACTACGGATTTCCATTTGCTACGATCCTGACACACTTTCCTGGCTTTAGTCACTTTCATCACATTCCTCATACACGCTCGCCGAGTTACATTAAAGTAATCGTAATAAAAATCCTGAACTGATATTGATGACATTGTAAAGATGGCAAGACTTTGTATTTAAAACTTATTGGTATAGAATATAACCGTTAAATACTAATAGAACTTTCTTCAACTTTATATCTCGCATGCCATTATTTATTGTATGTACACATGTGTTTGAGTGAATAAATAAATTCTCTTATCGTATCTTATACTATCGCAGCAACAGTCAACGCCTCGGCCTAGAGTGCCAGAGTCCAGCGGTGGCAGTGATGGCTACTTTCCTGAAGATGCATCACCAGCTCCGGGGAACCAGTGTGGTTTCGACACCAACGGTGACAAAATCCTTGGTGGAGAGGCCACTGACCTCGACGAGTTCCCTTGGATGGCTTTGTTGGGATATAGAACTCGTAAGTATAAGTGCTATGGAATTTACGAACGACTGCGTTTTGTCTAGAAACTTCATCCACATATTTACTGCTATTAAATTTCGCTACTGCAGAAGTAACCACAATGATTGTTCTTTATTTAAAAAGATAATTCCGGCACTAGCAATAATTCCTGTGTAGCGGGCAACTTTACAAACATTTAAATAACGAACAAAAAGAACGCAATTAAATAGTTTCGGTTTCAGTTTTAAAATGGCTAAGGTTTATGCTACCACTATTGTTTAAAACGCGAGTATAGTTTGCTACACACCTGACATAGGGATAACTCAAAAAGTAGTTTTATTCCTTCCTACTAACTAGTCGAAAATTCACATGACGCTTAGTTGCCTAAATACCTATTTCTTATTAATTTTGGCAACAAATTCTTTACTGCAAACTGCAGTTTAGCACAAAACTCCAACTTCAAATGTTCCTAAGACAGCGTTTTCTTTTTTACTGTCCAATATTTTCTTCAAGCGATTGACGAATGTTCTTGTGCACAACGTATAATGTACTACAGAGCACTTAAGCCTTCAATGTCTCGATAGTACAACTTGTCCCAAAAGGGCCGTTAACAATATTGATGACTGTACATAAAGACCTCGTACCTTACAGTGCAAGTTTTTAATGTTTCTGCGACATGTGTTTAAAAGTTGTGTTTATTGAAGGTGTTGCAAAGTTCAAGATCTATTTGTATTATATTTAAAATTATTGGTTTTACAATAATTTAAGTATTATTTTGTAGGTCTATTATTAAAATAATCCTTACATAAAAAAAGTTGCTAGTTTATAATTTGTTATTTGTGTCTGTGTTATTGTAAAGTCGCATTTAGGCATCATTACTAGTCCAAGCGTTGTCTTAAATAGACAATCATGGATACAATAGTCCTACCTTGAAACGTAAATGCCGAAGTTTCGGGCATATTGTTAGTACTACTAGTACCATGAAACACATGAGGTAACACTTTGATGACACTAAACTCTACACTGAAGTATTCCTGTCCTAGCAACGAAAAAATGACACTTATAAAGAAAGAAATCCTAAGAAACATCGTGATAGGTATAGTCTTAATATTTCGTTCGTCCAAAGATTTGGTAAGGCATTTTCGTGGTAGACCTACAGGATTGAATTGTACTGCACGGAAGACGTAATATTGGAAGTGGTCGCCGTACCACTGTTACTACGCCGAGTGTTGTGGGTTCGAAACCCACTTGGGACAACAATTTGAAAGAAATGGTTCTTATGAGTCTAGATGTGCTTTTTGTCTGTTGCTTGAATGTTTGTAAAGCTCCCCCTCCCCCCGCCCCCCCGCAACTGAGGATTCAATCCAAGATAGAGCAGTATCTTTAAAAAAAATGTGTGCAATTAAAAATTTACCGTGTTAATTGTATAGATTCAGAAATTGTATGTTAGATGGTACTTGTGTTTATTCAGCTTATAAAAAATATCACAGTATTCATATGTATACGATTTTAATCATTATTATGGTTCTTTAGCCGCAGGCAAGACGACGTACCAGTGTGGCGGTGCATTGATAAATCATCGGTATGTCTTAACAGCGGCTCATTGCATCAAAGGACAAATTGAGCATGTAGTTGGAACTTTGTAAGTGATCTGATTATTACTAGTAGTTTTATTCTGACTATTTTGACTATTCTATATCAATTTTGCTTGGTAAACTTTTAATGTCTATGGATATATAATTTTACATACTACGCAACTTTCTGTATAATATCAGCTCTATTCAAAAACTGTTGTATTGCTGGGCATGGGTTTGTTCTTAATATAAAAAGGGTTCAATATGCTCGTCCAGTGCGGATTAGAAGATTTCACATATATTTGACTACTAGATGTTCCCGCGGTTTCACCCACGTTTATCGCTACTGCGCCGCTCCCGTGGGTCGTAGCGTGATGTTATATAGCCTATAGCCTTTCTCGATAGATAGGCTATTCAACACTAAAACAATTTATCAAATCGAACCAGTAGTTCCTGAGATTAGCGCGTTCAAACAAACAAACAAACTCTTCAGCCTTATAATATTAGTATAGATATGCAGAGAAGGCTCATGTATGTAAATTATTTCACGATGTTTTCCTTTGTCGTTAAAGCGAGCGATAATTAACAACATGAATTCGCAAAATTCAGAAGTGCGTGGCATCGAACTCGAGACCTCTACATTTTTAAAAGTTTACTAGCAATTTGGATAACAAATGTTTAGTAATCTTGAAAGCCCGTCCAAACAAACTAGAATGATTATATATAGAGCATTCACGTCAGTAGTGCAATAGGTGGGATTCGAACATGCGACCACTTGATCGCTAGTCCAATGCCTTGTCCATTGGGCTACTGCCGTTTAAATATGGCAGTCCGCTGGGTTATTATTGGTTAACACTTGCATTCTTTAGTATATATTTATAATCTGCAGAACAAACGCCACAACAGTTCACATTTAAAACTTAAAATGTACCTACTATTAAATGTTATGTTTCAAAACACTAAACATATTATAGTCAAAACTTTTTATTTCAATATAAAACTCACGTACTAAAGGAATATTAATTTACGAGACAATATTTTCTTATGGCTTAATTCTTTGCTCCGCTATAAATCTGCAATAAAACGTGATTGAACTTCGATTTGCTGAACCATGATGGAAAAAAAAACGACCTTCGAATACAATTTTGAATATTCGACGAAACCAGCTCGAATACACGAAGATTTTAAATATTTTCTGTAAAAATGGCACAAAAAGTATTTCGATACTGAGTGCTATTGACTCATTCACAGTGCACACGTAAGGAACAATGACGCACTGGACGAAATGAAATATATCTACTTGTTTGTTTTGTTGTGATATTAATGTTTGGTTTGGTTGAATGCGACGAATGGTGTAGTGGTATAAGTGGTCGCCGCGTTACTTGTTGGTCACGGGTCTAATATACTGTAATGAAGAAATAATTTGTTTTACCTCTGGGTGTCCTTTGTGTCACTTGCTATAATATTCCACATATTAGTATACTGAAATATTTAAAAGGCCTTAATATACATAAGGGGTCGGGTCCTGATGATATCACACCATATTTCATTGTGAGATGTGCTTTACCTTTAAGTTTCCCACTCTTTATTATATTAAATAATTCATTATCAACCGGCACATTTCCAACCATGTGGAAAGACGCTAAAGTAGTCCCTATTTACAAAAATGGCAGTAAAGATAACATAGGAAATTACAGGCCCATCTCAATATTGTCTGTTTTTGCTAAGTTGTTTGAGGCTTTAATCTACCCCTCCTTAAAAAATCACACGCGTCACATATTTGTAAATGAACAGCACGGATTCATTCAATCACGCTCTACAAGCACCAATTTAGTAACTTATCATAATGAACTAATTAATGCAGTTGATGCTGGCATTCAAGTCAGTGCTATTTATATGGATTTTGCGAAGGCATTCGACAGAGTTTGTCATACAGTGTTGCTAAAAAAATTAGATTTATATGGTGTGGGCGGCACTCTCTTAAATTGGTTCCAATCGTATTTATCTGATAGAACTCAATATGTAGTAGTTCAGGGGTACAAATCCGTAAAGTATACGTCTTTTTCTGGGGTTCCACAGGGCTCGCATTTGGGTCCGTGGTTATTTAATTTATTTATTAACGATTTAGTGTCCTGTGTTAAACATAGTAAAGCTTACCTCTTCGCTGATGATTTAAAGCTCAGCAAATATATAACTAAATCCGTAGATTGTGACCATCTTCAGAAGGACCTTGATGCTGTAATGAATTGGTGCATTGAAAACAGAATTTCTTTAAATATCAATAAATGCTATACCATCACTTTTACGCGCAACCGTAATATTATTAACACTGAATACCATCTTAGTGGTACGATTCTCCAAGAGAAAACCGAAATAAGAGATTTAGGCATAGTTTTTGATTCCAAATTAACATTTCTACCTCATATTGACAACATTATTAATAAATCGTCAAAAATGTTAGGTTTTATTATTCGTAACAGTAAATTATTTCGTAATCCAGATACAAAAATATCCATATATAACGCCTACGTACGGAGTAATCTCGAATATTGCAGTGTAGTGTGGTCTCCTCAATATCATGTGCATCAAATCAGAATAGAACGTATTCAGAAAAGATTTTTAAGACATCTTGCTTTTTCATGTCGAATACATAAACAACTGCCCTCGTATACCCAGAAGTTGACGTTTTTTGCGATGGATAGTCTATTGGTTCGTAGGCAGTTACTCGATATGACTTTTTTGTTTAAGGTTTTGAGAAACGAATTTGATTGCCCCTTGCTTTTAAAATTATTTGGTTTGCGTGTTCCTAGACGTGTGCCAAGGCGAGCACTTGTCGATGCTGGATTGTTGCAATGCCCTACCGCTAGAAGTAACTTAAAACAATTTTCTACCATTTCACGGCTGTCGAAGGCATATAACACAATTTGCGGTGAACTTGACATTTTTGCTGATAGCTTACCATCCTTTAAGAAAGACGTATTGAGATTGTTAAGAAGTTCTTAATTGCACCTATTTTCAAATTGAATTGTATCTTGTTTAATATGTATATTCTCTTGCTTATTTTGTTGTTTAAATTATTTACCTAACTGTTAACAGTGTTACTATACTGTGGATGCTGTGACACCTTCAAATGTTGTGCATTTAATTTTTTTTTTTAAGGATGATTTTAGATATAAGAAACAATGTAACAACTACTGGTTGTCCAAATAAATAAATATGTTCAAAGTTACGCTTGAGACCACAACGGTAATCAGTTAAATTTTCTGTTAACTTTAATTTAGAGTGCACATAAGTCTCGAATTCGATTGCCGGGTCGAGCAAACTATTGTTCGGTTTCATACTCGCAGTAGCAGGACGGAGTCTGGATCTATGCCCGGTTATCGGAAGTAGGGTCACCGTCCATTACGTGGGTGGCATTTAAAACTATATCTAGCGAAATTTAGGTATGTAATACGCTTCTGCCTATCTCTTCAAATACAAATAAAATATTAACTATACAAAAAATCTTAATTAAAAATTGTTACTTTTGGTGCAAAGATTTGATTTTTGATCGAGTATCGGTTTAATAATATCTTTATTTTTTATTTAGTGTATCGTATTACTTATAACCGAGGGAAAAGACCAGAAGAGGCAGTCTATAAAGCAGAACTTGAATCTTGCAGCTTTGACAAACCGTGTCCTCGCTTTGCCAACTAAGCAATGCATTGTTCTACGTAAATCTAATATTTAGAATTTATTATAATTACTTGTTAATAACTTAAATAATACTTTTTATAAACTTGAATTTAAATGGAACTAGATGTAAATAACATCATCTACTAATAATTAAGCGTGACACACGTGATGAGGCTAAATGTATATTATATTTATAGAATTAATATGACATCCTATGTTTGTTATTGACTTCCTTTATAATTAATTTACCTGTTTTATAATTTGCTAACATACTGTTGTTATGATTTATTTTAAATTTTACGATGAGGCGTATGTTATTGCGGTTGTATTAAATAGTTTAATTAATTATTCTATTAATGTACAGTCGCCTGTAATATTCCATAGATACCTTAAGATCTTAAATTCTGTGAACACTCGAATTAGAATAAATATGAATGAACAAGATGGCGTTGTTTTATAAATTACGGCTATATTAGCAGCAGCATTTTTGCAGCATACTGTATGTACGCATATTCCGTCAGGGGCAAGCAGACTTGTATATATCCTTATTCTTTATAGACTGTAGTTAAAGCGGTCGTCACGCCACTGTTATTACGTTAAGTGTTGTGGGTTCACCATACGTGGCAAAAAATTGGCTGATCTCCGAGTAGTTGTTTTGAGTCTGTGTTGTTGTTTGTGTCCAATGTTTGAATGTTTGTTCCCTGCGACAAAGCAGTAATACATAGTGAGAGAGTTTTCTTTAAAAAACAAAAGCAGCAGCTATGCTGTTGTTTACACTTCAGTTTACTAGTATTCGTTTTCTTTATTGATTTTCTTATTTAATTACCATGAGTTTCTGGGTACCCCACAAACATACGATGCTCGGGCACGAAGCACACTCAGTTTTAGAACTATTATATGTGGTTGATACAATAAATACCTCGTGCGGGATTCGAAGCCAAAAACACAAAGCGATCGATTCTCTTCTATGTAATTAAAGCTGTTAATACTTTCCTCGACCATGTATTTAAAGCTGTAATCCTAACTAAATATGATAAATGCGTATATATGAGTTTGTTTAATAAGCTTTCACACCTTTATTTGACCGATTTTTATGAAATTTCGCATACGCATTTTTTTAATTTTTTAATTTTATTTTTATTTTTATTTTAGGACCACCAGTGGTTATTACAAGAATGCATTCACAATAATAAAAAAAACAATCAATTCCCAGTCACTTGCATAACCTTTTAAGGTAGCCACTGCATGCACAAATAGATGAGCAGTATAAATATAAGTATTTAGTATTTATGATTTATGAACATGCTATTAAAAAAGGCAGGTCGCTAACTTTAAAAGATTATATAGACAAACAAATCATACAGAGAAAAGTAACAAATTATTTAATGGTAATACTAATGCAGAAAGATCATAGTAGTAATAATTATTTAGAGTTTAAAAGTCAGGCGACATTCTGTATGTTTCCTAGTCCACATAACAATAAAATAGGTAGCCAATAAATATGTCTAAATGAATAATGGTAGAATATGAATAATTAACAATATATAAATTCTAACAAATAATAGACAACAGAAACGAAAACAAAAAAAAATACAAATATAGCAAATTAAGTCAAAAGTACATAACAATAATCACAATTAATAAAAAATAATAATAAAATCAGAACAAAGAAATAAATTAAATAAATTAAATTAAAATTGGTTAAGATATTCGTAAATGGATTATTAAATTGCATTAGACTAAACATATTAGCCGACTCCCTTACGGAACGTGGCTAGTGAGTCAAAATTAATATCTACTGACGCGCTGCATCCATTCAATAGTCGGCACATACGCGGGATCACGGAGTTCCTCCCAAACTCTGTACGTCTAAACGGAGCACTAAGCGGTACAATATGTTTACGGGGGTATCTAGATGGCACATTTATTTGTATTTTACTTAATAATCTCGGACAATCTATGTGTCCTCTAAATACCTTAAATAAAAACATCAGGTCTAAGATGTCTCGGCGTTTAGCTAGGGATTGGATTTTAAAGTGCTGGAGTCTGCTCTCGTATGTTTTTAAAGAATATGATAGACCCGTACTCCGACATAAATGCCATAAGAACCTTTTTTGCACTCTTTCTAGTCTAAGCGCGTGGACGGCAAAGTGCGGTCTCCATATCTGACTGCAGTACTCCAGTACACTTCTGACTAGACTATTGTAAAGCAATATTTTAGTGTCGGGCTTCCTGAAGGCTTTGCCATTGCGAATGACGAAACCTAACATTCTTGATGCCTTCCCGATAACAACGTCCAAATGAGCCAAAAATGTGAGCTTTTTGTCCAAACTTACACCCAAATCTGTAACCAGCTCTGTCTCAACTAACTTGTTATTGTCAATGCGCATTGTCAAGAGTACAAAAAAGAATAATGAGTACCTTATATCTAGTAAAAAGTACTGTTACCGAGCGAGCGCAGCCGCGGGTAAAAGCTAGTCTGTTATAAAGAAGATTTATTTTTTACTTAGGATAACTGTCCGTCTTGGAGAATATGATACTCAACAAGATATCGATTGCCTGTATAACGTATGTGCGGACCCCCCGCAAGAGATCCCAGTGGCTGCTGCGTACGTACACCCGGGGTACATCGACAGGAGCAAGAACAGAAGTGACGACATCGGGATCGTGAGGCTGGCGAGAAGAGCTACTTATACTTGTAAGTATACTTTAGATTATAGCATTTGATTACCATATGATATCTCTCTTCTCTGTAGCCTTTATTATTCCCAAGTCATTTGGGGTCGGCTTTCTCGTCTAACTGGATTTGACTGGATATCAATTTTTACACGGAGCGACTGCCATCTGACCTCCGCAACGCGAAGGCTAACGATACCCTAAGGCTAGACCAGTGTCAGGATATTAGAGGGCATTGACTTCCCAATAATGACTGCCATAGATGTTCATGGCAGCCGGGACCGACGGCTTAACGTGCTCTCCGACGCACGGAGCAGGCGATAATTGTCAATCAATACGCACATAATTTCGAAAAGTCATATAACTTCCGAAAGTCAGAGGTGCGCGACGTGGGTTCGAACTCGAGACCCTCTGCATTGCAGTCTGTTGGTCTCCCCACTGAGCTATCGCATATGATATCTACATATCATTGTACTATTATAGAAATGTAACGAAGCTATCTAGCTCAAAATTCGCTTTCGGAAAATGTCTCCGATTACCAGCTCCGCCCCTAAAGCTCGTAACGTAACGTTAGATAGCGTATAACTTTCTTCAATAAATAGGCTATATACAATGGAAAAGTAATGTCCAATCTTATTGATATTGCGCAAACAAACAAACAGACAATCTCTTCAGCTTCATAATTCCACCTTACCCCGCCCTCCCCTTTCCTATTCAGAACAACGCGTGCTGTGATCAGATGTCATCCTTACACGGTAGAGTCGATTAGAGCGCGTACCAACAAGTTTGGGTCCTCATACCTCTGCCGAACGACCAAGGCATGGAATTCTCTGCCAAGGCACGTGTTTCCTTCTTCCTTCAATCCTGGGTCCTTTAAGCGGGGCGTGAAAAAGCACCTTCTCAGGCCGTCAAAATAGAGACCTCAACATCGCCTCGGTTGCTATGAGGGTGGTGTGGAGGTCACTGCTCTTAGACCACACGACTGCTTACCATCAGGTGGAATGTGGTCAGTTTGACGAGCAAAATAAAAAAAAAAAACAATTAATACTAATAACTTATGTATAGGTATAACTCCACCGTCAAAATAAGGAAACATTACAACAGAATGATAAAATATGAAGTACCGTCCTTACCTAGAAACTTTAGCGTATTCCTAAACTAATATTTACATAGCCATAGTTTACCATAGCCAACATTAACTTGTTTCTTTTCCCACAGATTACGTACAACCTATTTGCTTAGTGAACATGAACGAACCTATGGTCGTTGGAAAAGAGGTGCACGTCGCTGGCTGGGGGAAAACCCTGAAAGGTACGTCAGGAATCACTATTGATTTTGTACTATTCTAAGTTCATTCAACGAATAACTATCAGAATCATGGATTTGGGTTTTACCTATAATTAGCTTATTAAGAGTTCGATAAATACCAAAGACGGTGATGTTTTTTGTCTGTGAAGTTGTATTACAGTAATAGAATGTACAGCATTGGTAGATGTTGAGGTAAAGTCTGCCTTATTATTACTGTGGCACAAGTTTGCGAGAAATCGTGTGATCTAGGCTTCGATTCCCGAGCGAAGAAGATATGTTAGTTAATCCTTAGCAACACGCGGCATGAGGTCACGAAATGTGTAGACGCCAATAGACTCGGCGTAATTCGTAGAGCTAAAATGAATAAAATCGGTGAGATACCTACACTTTCCTATAAAGTATAGATAATATGTTATTGCCATTTATACTTCCTACATACAATATACCGCGTAAAAGTAAATGCTCGTATGGTACATCTCTGCCTATCCTCCGGATACAAAAAGGCGTGAGCATTTATTATCATGACGAAAATAATTGTTATTGTTTAGTTTAATAGTTAGATTCATGAGTTATTAGATGTTTACAGCGATATGACATGATCACATGATGGTGCTAATATCAAGTAGGTTTTTAATTAGCAATATGCTATGGGTTAACGTCACTCCTTAAATAAGATCGATAGCATATGATTAAGATATCTTATATATAGTTGTTTTGTTTTGTCGTATTCTTGTTTTATTGTTGTAGTTTTAAAAAACCCAACATAAAGTTGCTATCAGTTTTATAATAAAGCGGCAAAATAGTAGGAAATTTCGCAAATAATTACTAGTAAATAAACAGGTTAAACCAGACTGCTATACATATAGTAAGTCAAAGGTCCGACCGGGCAATAAATAGAATAAACATAAACCATGTTTTATAATATACCTACATAATATATGAAGATAATATGTAGCGTTTCTGTCATTAACACCGCATAATGTCAATAAGGATACTTGTATAAATATCACCTCACCTTGCGTAGGTAGTTATGATTATGACCTATGGGTAATTACAGCCCATTAAATATTCTTCTGTTGAATTTTAATATATTTTAAAACATATAAAATATAGTCTTAATGGAGACTAGCCAGGAGACATTATACTGCACAAGTGTGTGCACAAAAACAAGTGTACTCCGTATTCCCTCACTCTTGTAGTACGATGAGACGGCAGTCTGATACGACGGTGGAGAAATCAGGCGTAGGGCCAAAGGCTTAACGTGTTTTCCGAGTCACGATGAGTTGCAACGCCGTTAACTTTTAACTCTGAGCTGCTATTGAGTGTACCTTGACAGAAAAAAAATAACGCTCTGCTCGACCCGGGAAATGATCCCGAGACCTCATTCACTTTCGTTGCTCCAATGATGCAGCCAACATCGACTATTAAAGATTAGGTAACAGACGAAATAAAATAATAATTTTATTTTACAGGTACTTACAGCAATGTGAAACTAAAGCTGAAGATGCCAATATTCAGCAAAGACGATTGCGTCAGCAAATACTTTCCTCTTGGTGCATCATTGGGAGAAAATCAGCTGTGTGCTGGTGGAAACTTCGCCCAAGACACTTGCCGAGGAGATTCAGGCGGTCCACTCATGAAGAAGAGATCTAATGGTTTTTGGGAAGCTGTAGGAATCGTTTCCTTCGGGGTCGGTTGTGGAAGAGATGGATGGCCAGGAGTTTACACCACGGTAGCCGGCTATCTCGACTGGATCAATTCAACCCTGCAATCTTCGAATCATTGATGCCATTACCCTAGTTTGCTTTCATCATAACCAAACTGTGAATTTTTGCCATTTTATTCTCAAATTTTTTGTTGTACATCGTCCAGTGATCGGAAGAAATTTTATGATATCTTTTTTTAACTTTTACTATAGTTAAATAATATAATTTTATAAAAATAAAGTGTTAATTATTCTTATATCCCCCCCGTATATAGTTCTTTTTATTAATTAGTTGGAAGCTTTGTATAACGGTAAAACAATGGTGATATTATGTATAATATCACCATTGTTTCACCTAAATGTTGTACATTTAGCTTACCTTTCATACTTAAATATCTGTACAAAATATTAATGTAAACCAATATGCCAATTATCTATAATAATATTATATAGTTAATATATTGTTTACTTGAACGCGCTAATCTCTAGAACTACCAGTTCGATTTGAAAGCTTTTCTGCATTTTATTGAGAAATTATTATCATTATAGGTTATATACATCACGCTATGATTGTTACGAGCGGAATGGGCAAAACCACACAGCTAGTCAGTATATAGTATCAAGTTCTATGCACTTATTTATATATTTTTAAGAAGATGTTATTGTAAAAATACTTTGTCTTCTTTTATATATAAGGATTAGCCACATACATACAAAAAAATAAATAAAACAGCAAAAATAATAAAACCTCAAAACGAAAATCGATGCGCAATTTCGTGAACGCATTCGAAAATGCGCTTGAAATTTTATTTTTTCTGCCATAGAAATAAAATGTTGGGTTCAATTTTCAATATAAATAGTGGAAATGCGTGATGCATTACTAATGCGCTGTCAACCGTTCCAATTAGACTAGCCGCACTCTCAGGTCTTGGCGCGGGCGTGAGAGCTCGCCTCAGTAGTTCAACGAGTTCTGATTTGAACTCATGACCTTACGATAACTGTTTGAGCCAATATAGATTGCTTGTTTATTTATTTCGATGTATGTGTTTTCTGTTATGAAACGCACGAGCCCAGTGGTAGATCGTTTGACTGTAATGCAGATGTCTCGATTTCGATCCCAAGGCTTTTCTTTATTTATCACTCGCGTATTAAAGAGTTAATTGTAAATTACTTTAACGGTGAAGAAAAACATCGTATCCGTAGGATCATCATAAAGTTCTCAAATATCGACCCTTCGAGGAAGAAATGTAGTACAAGCCGAATACTACTTTCCAGGAGCGCTTATACACAGAAAAATTCGGATTTATTTATTATATAGGTATTTATATATATATTTATTTCTCTTTAATTATTTTGTTTTAAGTGCTAAGAATAAAATAACTAAAAAAGGTGAACATTGTTCTTTTAGCTCTTTATATTTAATAATTATGAAATTACCTATATCGTTCACAACATTTGTAGCGAGTTGAAGTATTATTTACAACATTATTGTAAAATGAAAGTATTTATGCTGCGGTATTTTCTGAGTAGCAAAACATATTATCAATATTTTCGCCACTGTGGCTTTTACAACATTTCATCCTCGAAGGGGAATATCTGTGAAGTCTGCCAATCCCCACAGAGACAGCATTGTGTACTATGGTCTAACCCTTCTCATATCAAGATAGGGCGAAGTATTTTAATAAGGTAAATTATATTATCACAATGTAGCCTTTTTTACAATCAAAGTACCGTAAGTGGTGCTTAATGGTAAGCTGCTGCTGTAGTCTACGATCGCTTGTCATACCAAAGGTATTAGGCTTCTTGTATGCCCTAAAGAATAGCAAAATATAAAACGAAAGGAACGGATTTGAAGACAAGTATCTAAATTGTAAATCGCCGGTATTCTTACTTATAGAGCGAAACGCAGTTACAGTGCTAACTCTTACGCTGGTTTCCTGTAACAAGGGAAGGACGAATACCCGGTCGAGTTGGGATGTATCAGCTATTATAAAAGCCTCAGTAGCAGCTGGCTCTGAATTGGAAACGTAGACTTTTTAATACTATAGAAAGACTAATAGCTGCCTCGCCAACTGGTAACTAAGTGTTATCGAGGAATTTTATGTGAACATCGCAGTATGCTATAAGTATATTATGATTCCAAGCCATTGCTGGTGAACATTATTAGGTAAGATTTTAAATGTGGATATGATCAACCTGCCTCTACCTTCTTTATTAAACAGGTGTAAAACAAAATACGAAGATGTATGAAGTTGAAAGATATACACAGGCATGGCATAAAATGGCAAAGGCAAACCCAAGGGTCACTAATCCTTAATTTGAAGGAACAATCATAAATCTATTTTCTGAAAGAAACAAAAACTTGATTTATTTATAGTAGAAAAATACATCGTACGTCAATACTACGTTAAAGTCTATGTATATATTTTAGCACATCAATAAGTTGATTAACATTCTCACAGTAAACTAAGTATAATCTTCTGAGTAGACAGACAAGGCCCCGTAATTATTCGTAATCATACCTATATCAGTTACTAGATTTTGCCCGCGGCTTTGCTCGCGTTAATCTAGATTTTGTCAATAATTTTCTATCCCTCGGAAATAGTACTTCTTATGTAGATGAAAGGTACCTACCCTATGACCTATTCTGTACCCATGACAACGTGTATGCGAAATTTCATGATGATTTGTCGAGCAGTTAAGGCGTGAAGGCGTAACAAACAAACTCACATTCGCATTTATAATATTAGTTAGGATATTTTGGATCAACACATAACACACTTATGTATACCGGTAGGCTTTTCGTGCATATCACATGGGCAAACCGGCGGGCAGAGACATATCTTTCCTAATAGATGATTGACAATTTCCAATGGCTATAGGATGATATAAAAGGAGGCTATATATATATCTATGGAGGTTATTTAAAGTCGATGCGATTATTTGTGTTATTATGGTGACTCATAAGTAAAGGTCCAATGACACGGGAAAGCCCATGTTATGATTATGACACAAATGAAATTATATCTGTTATTAAATATCTTGTCAAAACATCCGTATCTAAAGAGAAGAAATACTCACTCGTATTTAGAACCGCTTAAGTCTACTTAACAGAAGATGACAGAACAGACTGTATGAAGGTTTCTAGGCTTTTATAGAGTTGTCTTCAACAGGGTGGAAAATAGTCTTTAATAGAGCGATGTAATATACAATAGAGCGATCTTTTTTTTTGCAGAAATACTTATATGCGAGCGGTATCTCTGTTCATACAAGCTTCCAACGGCTATGGTATTTGCTGATCACAATTGAGTCGTATTTTACCTAATTGACAATAATGACTGCCACAGTAAAGAATAACTTCAGTGGCGCAGCGGTAGTGAAAATGACTGCTGTGCCTAAGGCAGTGGTCGGCAACCTGCGGCTCTTTGACTCCTCAGCTGCGACTCCTCCACAAAATGTTTATTGCAGCCACGGAATATTATTTATTATCTTGCTTTATAAGTATGATACCAAATTTAATTTAATTTCCTGTACTTAACGTAACTAAGACTTATTTGACAAAGGCAAGCTCAAGAGTGTTCTTTTAATCCTAATTATTTCCGTAATCAGCTCTTCTGCTAAAGCAAAACTTAAGCTTAAGAAATAGCTCTTTGAATAGATTTCAATTGTGTATCTATTATCTATATTTGGCTCTTTTGGTCGACAGGGTTGCCGACCACTGGCCTAAGGTACCTGGTACGAATCCCTCCTCGAGCCAAATGACTTTTCTATAAGGAAATGCTTCATAGTCATTTTTGACAGAAGCAAAAAGTACCTGAATCCAAGCTGCCATTAATAAGAAAGAAAGAAAACAGTTTATTTTGTCCTCTACACTGGCATAAAACAAAAAAGACAACAAAAATAAAAATATTTAGATATACAAAAATAAAAAAATAAAAACACAAGAATAAAAAATTTATATAATTACATCATACCGCCAGTGCGAGACCAAAAATGGCACTTATCTACAGCACCGTGATAGGTAGTGCAGCGCTGATTTTCGGATATGTCCAGTGATTGGATTCAGAAACTTTGTATGGTAATAGGCTCGCTCGCACATTATGGGAGCTAAAATCATAGCTGACGATATGTGGGTAAGTACCTCTGCCTGACTCTTCAGGTCTATGGCCGTGACACTTTGTATACCCATTAATTAGACGATTGGTAAATTTAGGTGTGACGTCAGATGACGTACAATGGATACCACATGCATGTGTGATGTATGTGTGAGGTGTATTTAAATGTGTGTGTCATCCAACAGAATGGTGTAAATAACATAATTATCGAGACACGCGAAGATGGTGCGAACGATCACAATAGAAGACTTTTTATATCCTTATACATAAGAACAGATATCCGTTGCGATAAGTGCAAACATGGTTGTGTAAAATGGATGAATGTATAGCATGTACTAGGATTAAATGTATTATTTTAATTTAGGATTATAACATTTAGATTTATAGTTTAAACTGTTGGTTTAAAGAGTATTTTTTAATGAACTTGCGTCTGTTAGTGGCTTTGTCTAGAGTACATATCAGGGAAACTATTATCCTATTCTATTCCAGTATATGGTCTATCTATGGTAATTAGTTTCATCCAAGTTCATTAGTTTCTGCGTAAATGCGTGCCAAAATACTCAAGTATTCAAAATTTACACATTTTTTATGTATTTTTATAAATTATTTTTATATTATTTTTATTATATTTTTATACATTATTGGTTTAGGCATAACTGTGGCCATATATCAACTATATTTAACCTAAGAGATAAGCAGAGGTGTATAACACCTTTATTTCGTTAACTTTGTTTTTAGGTCGTTCCACGTATTGTAGGGCGAGCTTATTGCCGCTCACCTGGCACCATTCCAGAATCCCAGACACCCCCTTCCTGTTGAGAATTTCCCTGACCATTCTCAGAACTTTCCCGAGATCTCATACAAAGCAGTAACATATATTATCGCTACATCACCGAGGCAGGCATAATACATTGTATATGGAACTATTATGCTATACCTACTGCAATAAAGACAAAGACAATGATAATGAATGAACTTAATTTGCAAAACTCATTATTTATTTCACACATTCATCATTCATTGTTTTTTTATTGTTTCTATGAAATAAGGATACTTACATTATGGTGCACTCGAATGTGGTTTTCTATGTATTTGCATATCACAAAGCAAAAACAGTTGTAACGTGTATATTACGTCTAAATAATTACAAAGAAATAAGGTATCTTGTTTAGTAGTTAGTAGTACAATGTAAACAAGGTATGAAAAAAGGAATAATTAATAAATAGAAACCTAAAATGATACTGCACTGTAAGAATGGCGCAGAGGTATGTTTCCGTTTCTATTTAAAGAAAAAACAACTGTCGCACTAGGAATAAATCCTGTGTTGTATGGGGACTTTACAAACATTCAGACAACGGGCACAAAGCACATCCAGACTCGGAACAGCCATTTATGGATCACACTTTTGTCCCGTGTGCGATTCGAACCCACAACACTCGGCATAGTGGTACGCCATCCGTGCAGTCATTAAGTGCTCACCACTGCGCTGAATGTTGTAAGTCCGTTCACACGGGACAAAAAGGAGACCGTCCATATTCGGCTTGCACGTGGACAATCGTCTTATAAACAAAGTAAAATATTAAAAGCTTTGTTTAAATATATAATAAATATTGGTTACCATCCAGTAGTATGAAATTGAGGTATTTTATGTATATATTATATCAGAATAATACACACAGCCTGGAAGCAATAAGGCAGTATTACTGCAACTGCATAGTCGGCCGAAGGACTGTTGGTTGTTGTGCTCACATTATGTCTGTAATATGGTACCTAAGCTGGGCAAGATATGAAAATGTAACTTCACCAGCCCAGTTTTTGGAAAATATTTAAATATTTTTTAAACAATGTGTTTTATTTTATTATTTAACGAACTTGATACTAAACTTCAAAGAATAATGTTATTTACCTACTTAGTTTAGGTTACTGAATATTAATATTGTTATTACAATATAAAATAGTTCATGCCCAGGCCAGGGTCCCATACAAGGTGGTCGGTCTCCTTTGTGTTATTCACAAATGCTGTTCCTTGTCTGGGTATACTTTCTGTGCGTTGTTTCAATGTTTGTAAAGCGCGCTTTGGCATAGGGTTTATCCCTATTGCTGGAGTAGTCTTCTTTAAAAGTAAAATAAAAACTATTTATATATGTGTGTGTTGATTTTTTTATACTCGCACATTTTTTTCTTTCTATAGATACATATAAAAAGTTAAACTAGTTAAACTTATTAAAGCTTGCCCCGTTGCCGCGCGCTATACGACGTATTAATATAATTGCCAATAACGATGATATTTATCACTATAGCCTGCCGAAATTCTAAGAAGTTGCGAAAAAATGCATAGTATTTAATAATTAAAATTTGTAATATTATAATTATTTTATTGTCTTATATAAAATTATATTATGTATACTTAGCTTATAATATCGTTTTAAAATATCCTGTAAAGATATTATAAATGTGATTGAATAAATAAATATGCCATTAATATTTGTGATGAGGATTTTACAAAAAAAAATCAACGGGTTGCACTCCGGGAGTGCCGGCAGAAGTGAAAACTTGAATATTAACGTTGTGCATTTTTGATATTTTGGACTGGTTAGGGAATAATTTTGCACGAATTGCTTTAATTATCAGTATAAAAGTATATAAAAGTATTTATGTGGTAAAATACAAAATTCATTATTGCGCTATCGTACACAAACATGACAATTCTCCCTCCGTCTTACGAATTTTCGATCAGATCACGTGTCCTGACGCAAGCTTAACATTTTTTACCCATCACAAAAAAGTGCACAACACCGCTAAAGAAGTTTTCACTTCAAAAATTTACGGACACAGTACATCTAGACTTAGAACAATAGTATGTTTATCACGCAAATAATTATTGTCCCATGAAGGAATCGAATACATAACACTCAGTGCGACGCAAGCTGCGAGACGACCACTTACTTGCTATGCCATTCAAACAAAACAGCCTTACCACACTGCTGGAGCGTTTCAAGTAAAGCAGAACCATTTAGATTATCGCAGCACAAAAATCGAACACCAAGAATTTGATATTTACTTTATTCAATTATTTCTCGATGGCGTAGTGGTTAGTGTAACCGACTGCCACGCCTGAGGTCGCCAGTTAGATTCCCGCACAAGTCAAACATTTGTGTGCATGAATATGGATGTTTGTCTTGGTCTGGGTGTGGGTGTTCTATGTATAATATGTATGTATTTACAAAAAAAAGTATACATATGTATGTTTATCCATTGTCTAGCCGATAGTACAAGATCTGCTTAGTTTGGGCTAGATAGTGTTGTGTGTATGTGATAGAATGTTATTATATGTTATTATTATTATTCAAATTTTCTAAACGCCCAGTCAATATTCGATCGAATAAAGCTTTATATGAAATCTCCGAGTCAAAGGTAAACGGATTTAGGTATAATATAAATTCACAAAGTACTTGAGACAGCACTTAAGTGGTGCAGTTTTGTATATCTGGCCTTGCTCTATACAGTGTGTTGATCCGTAGCCTCAACCTTAGGAGTAAATAATAAAAGGTATTTACTGCTGAAATTGCTTTTAAAAGTTATAACTTATATACTTTGTTTGTTAATGTAGTAGGTACTGCGACAAAAAAGTACCACTCACTGCACCTACATGAATAGTTCCATTATTAATAAACCTATGTCACGCCTACTATTATTATGAGAAATCTAACGATATCTCATATATTAAAATCCACTAAGTTGTTTAGACTATAGACTATAGATAGACTTGTAAAACATTACCTTCAGCTTTTAGCTAGCTTGAGGTAAGACAGATGCAACCTTTTCCATATCCAATTCTCGTAATAAAAACCATACAAAATAGAGTTTCGATCTAGTAAAGTGTGAACTGAAGTGGAGTTCTCAACTGGCCTTCTTTTTAAAATCATATCTTTGCATTTAATGTTTATTTTTATGTAGCAGAATAACAATTGACATATTTATGACACTGCTACTATATAGACTAGAAACTCTAAGCCAACTCTAAACAGATTTTATTATGAGCTTTGGCGGCCAGGTCGAAACGTCAAACGTAATAGGTACACAATATGCATGATCGCATTAATTCCTGTAACTAATTATTACATGCTTAACAAAAAAAGTAGGCAAGTAACATTATATTCCTTCTGTCGCATTTGGATAAATACTAAACTTATAACTTTTAAAAGCAATTTCAGCAATAAATACATATTATTATTTACTCCTAAGGTTGAGGCTACGGATCAACACACTGTATAGAGCAAGGCCAGATATACAAAACTGCACCACTTAAGTGCTGTCTCAAGTACTTTGTGAATTTATATTATACCTAAATCCGTTTACCTTTGACTCGGAGATTTCATATAAAGCTTTATTCGATCGAATATTGACTGGGCGTTTAGAAAATTTGAATAATAATAATAACATATAATAACATTCTATCACATACACACAACACTATCTAGCCCAAACTAAGCAGATCTTGTACTATCGGCTAGACAATGGATAAACATACATATGTATACTTTTTTTTGTAAATACATACATATTATACATAGAACACCCACACCCAGACCAAGACAAACATCCATGTTCATGCACACAAATGTTTGACTTGTGCGGGAATCTAACTCGCGACCTCAGGCGTGGCAGTCGGTTACACTAACCACTACGCCATCGAGGAATAATTGAATAAAATAAATATCAAATTCTTGGTGTTCGATTTTGGTGCTGCGATAATCTAAATGGATTCTGCTTTACTTGAAACGCTCCTGCAGTGTGGTAAGGCTGTTTTGTTTGAATGGCATAGCAAGTAAGCGGTCGTCTCGCAGCTTGCGTCGCACTGAGTGTTATGTATTCGATTCCTTCATGGGACAATAATTATTATTTGCGTGATAAACATACTATTGTTCAAGTCTAGATGTACTGTGTCCGTAAATTTTTTAAGTGAAAACTTCTTTAGCGGTGTTGTGCACTTTTTTGTGATGGGTAAAAAATGTTAAGCTCGCGTCAGGACACGTGATCTGATCGAAAATTCGTAAGCCGGAGGGAGAATTGTCATGTTTGTGTACGATAGCGCAATAATGAATATTGTATTTTACCACATAAATGATAGTACTTTTATACTGATAATTTAAGCACTTCGTGCAAAATTATTCCCTAACCATTCCAAAATATCAAAAATGCACAACGTTAATATTCAAGTTTTCACTTCTGTCGGCACTCCCGGAGTGCAACCCGTTGATTTTTTTTGTAAAGTCCGCATCACAAATATTAATGCCATATTTATTTATTCAATCACATTTTTAATATCTTTACAGGATATCCTAAAACGATAATATAAGCTAAGTATACATAATATAATTTTATATAAGACAATAAAATAATTATAATATTACAAATTTTAATTATTAAATACTATGCATTTTTTCGCATCTTCTTAGAATTTCGGCAGGCTATAGTGTTAAATATCATCGTTATTGGCAATTATATTAATACGTCGTATAGCGCGCGGCAACGGGGCAAGCTTTAATAAGTTTAACTAGTTTAACTTTTTATATGTATCTATAGAAAGAAAAAAATGTGCGAGTATAAAAAAATCAACACACACATATATAAATAGTTTTTATTTTACTTTTAAAGAAGACTACTCCAGCAATAGGGATAAACCCTATGCCAAAGCGCGCTTTACAAACATTGAAACAACGCACAGAAAGTATACCCAGACAAGGAACAGCATTTGTGAATAACACAAAGGAGACCGACCACCTTGTATGGGACCCTGGCCTGGGCATGAACTATTTTATATTGTAATAACAATATTAATATTCAGTAACCTAAACTAAGTAGGTAAATAACATTATTCTTTGAAGTTTAGTATCAAGTTCGTTAAATAATAAAATAAAACACATTGTTTAAAAAATATTTAAATATTTTCCAAAAACTGGGCTGGTGAAGTTACATTTTCATATCTTGCCCAGCTTAGGTACCATATTACAGACATAATGTGAGCACAACAACCAACAGTCCTTCGGCCGACTATGCAGTTGCAGTAATACTGCCTTATTGCTTCCAGGCTGTGTGTATTATTCTGATATAATATATACATAAAATACCTCAATTTCATACTACTGGATGGTAACCAATATTTATTATATATTTAAACAAAGCTTTTAATATTTTACTTTGTTTATAAGACGATTGTCCACGTGCAAGCCGAATATGGACGGTCTCCTTTTTGTCCCGTGTGAACGGACTTACAACATTCAGCGCAGTGGTGAGCACTTAATGACTGCACGGATGGCGTACCACTATGCCGAGTGTTGTGGGTTCGAATCGCACACGGGACAAAAGTGTGATCCATAAATGGCTGTTCCGAGTCTGGATGTGCTTTGTGCCCGTTGTCTGAATGTTTGTAAAGTCCCCATACAACACAGGATTTATTCCTAGTGCGACAGTTGTTTTTTCTTTAAATAGAAACGGAAACATACCTCTGCGCCATTCTTACAGTGCAGTATCATTTTAGGTTTCTATTTATTAATTATTCCTTTTTTCATACCTTGTTTACATTGCACTACTAACTACTAAACAAGATACCTTATTTCTTTCTAATTATTTTGACGTAATATACACGTTACAACTGTTTTTGCTTTGTGATATGCAAATACAAACAAAACCACATTCGAGTACACCATAATGGAAGTATCCTTATTTCATAGAAACAATAAAAAAAACAATGAATGATGAATGTGTGAAATAAATAATGAGTTTTGCAAATTAAGTTCATTCATTATCATTGTCTTTGTCTTTATTGCAGTAGGTATAGCATAATAGTTCCATATACAATGTATTATGCCTGCCTCGGTGATGTAGCGATAATATATGTTACTGCTTTGTATGAGATCTCGGGAAAGGTCTGAGAATGGTCAGGGAAATTCTCAACAGGAAGGGGGTGTCTGGGATTCTGGAATGGTGCCCGGTGAGCGGCAATAAGCTCGCCCTACAATACGTGGAACGACCTAAAAACAAAGTTAACGAAATAAAGGTGTTATACACCTCTGCTTATCTCTTAGGTTAAATATAGTTGATATATGGCCACAGTTCTGCCTAAACCAATAATGTATAAAAATATAATAAAAATAATATAAAAATAACTTATAAAAATACATAAAAAATGTGTAAATTTTGAATACTTGAGTATTTTGGCACGCATTTACGCAGAAACTAATGAACTTGGATGAAACTAATTACCATAGATAGACCATATACTGGAATAGAATAGGATAATAGTATCCCTGATATGTACTCTAGACAAAGCCACTAACAGACGCAAGTTCATTAAAAAATACTCTTTAAACCAACAGTTTAAACTATAAATCTAAATGTTATAATCCTAAATTAAAATAATACATTTAATCCTAGTACATGCTATACATTCATCCATTTTACACAACCATGTTTGCACTTATCGCAACGGATATCTGTTCTTATGTATAAGGATATAAAAAGTCTTCTATTGTGATCGTTCGCACCATCTTCGCGTGTCTCGATAATTATGTTATTTACACCATTCTGTTGGATGACACACACATTTAAATACACCTCACACATACATCACACATGCATGTGGTATCCATTGTACGTCATCTGACGTCACACCTAAATTTACCAATCGTCTAATTAATGGGCATACAAAGTGTCACGGCCATAGACCTGAAGAGTCAGGCAGAGGTACTTACCCACATATCGTCAGCTATGATTTTAGCTCCCATAATGTGCGAGCGAGCCTATTACCATACAAAGTTTCTGAATCCAATCACTGGACATATCCGAAAATCAGCGCTGCACTACCTATCACGGTGCTGTAGATAAGTGCCATTTTTGGTCTCGCACTGGCGGTATGATGTAATTATATAAATTTCTTATTCTTATGTTTTTATTTTTTTATTTTTGTATATCTAAATCTTTTTATTTTTTTATGTCTTTTTTGTTTTATGCCAGTGTAGAGGACAAAATAAACTGTTTTCTTTCTTTCTTATTAATGGCAGCTTGGATTCAGGTACTTTTTGCTTCTGTCAAAAATGACTATGAAGCATTTCCTTATAGAAAAGTCATTTGGCTCGAGGAGGGATTCGTACCAGGTACCTTAGGCCAGTGGTCGGCAACCCTGTCGACCAAAAGAGCCAAATATAGATAATAGATACACAATTGAAATCTATTCAATGAGCTATTTCTTAAGCTTAAGTTTTGCTTTAGCAGAAGAGCTGATTACGGAAATAATTAGGATTAAAAGAAAAAATTATATCAGTGTACAATGTGTTCGCCCCGTGACCATGGCGGATTAAAAGAAACCAAAACGTCGAGGAATGTGTAAATTTAAATAGTCCAATAGTTTAAACAGTTCAGTAGTTTATTTTAAAGGTAGTGTTTTTAAAGTAAATCGCAATACCATCTGGAAACAGTACTTTAATTTTAAAGTACTTATAACATTTGCGAAGACGTTAGACAATATAGTGTACGATAGGTTTTATTTTTTACCACGAAACGAACATATGCTCCTTTGGATGGTTACTGTAGCCTATGGACACTGATAATATTATAATACTTTACTACAATGGATAAACCAGCCCATTCGTACTGCTACTAACTAATTGTCTAAACCAGACAGGTTGTAGGTACTATAATTATAATTTCGTGCTAGGTAATTAAGTTGCAGTTTAAATGTAGTTTTACGTCCAAATTGTATGTGTTACATGTAAAATCATTTATAGACTAACGGTTATATAGTTTTAGTGTCTTGTGCAATCGTGCGCAAACAAGCTATAAACAAATTGCAATGTAGTAATATTTTTTTAAATTGGCCGTGCTTTCTGAAAAACGTTCCAACCCACACTCGGGTCAAAATCGAGTTATTATTAGCAAATTAGTCACGGGGTAACTATTTACTAGCTGGAAAAAATTGTTAGCTCTACTATCACTCTAAATATGAAATCATGACTTAGTAGCCCAACCCACATGTATGAAGAAGTAATACGGGATTGAACTTCAATCACGATTATCTCAAAATGTTAACTTTGTGGGTTGGAACGTTTTTCAGAAATTACGTCCAATTATGCTTCGAATGACAAATGCATTATGTTTTAAATGTCAACGAAGTTTATACATTAATTAATTTTTGAATGTATCTGCGTTCTGTGTTTGAAGTGATAAATAAATAAAAATCGGCTCCTAAACATTAATTTATATTGGTTATCTGTTTTCTTATAAAACTGTAAACAGGTTGTGACTGTATATTTTATTTATTTATTTTATATTATTTATTTATATTTACAAAGCTATAAATAATGCATTCATTGATTATATTCTCACACGAGAAAAATATCTCGACTTTTCCAACGAAACGCAGACTTTTTTGATGTGTGTATACATTATTAGGGGTACAGGAAAAAACATAAGATAATTTAATCTAGGAAAATGGACCAGTTAGAGACATTTATAAAAAACAATCATAATCTATTAGGTCAATGTTTATGTACTGCGTACTAAAGAAAACAACTCAAATAGATTTGTTTGCACCACGCTCAGTGCAAGCTCACTCAAGAATCTAACTATTTAGAAGGACTTAAACACAAAAAAATATGTATTTTAGAATTGTCGTTTGTCTGAGTAACGTCACAATGTGCATTGTGCAATTGCTACGAAAAAAGAAATTCGAAAACTGTATGATCCCGTCGCCGATTATAGATCATTTGGATTGATTATAATTCATTTGGATTGAATCGTATACGAATATTCGATACTTAATTTGATGCTAACACGATTAATAAGTTACGATCGCGCTTATGATGATCTTGTACTATAAGCACTAGAAATACGCCAGGGACGTGCAGTTTTTGAAGTGAAAACTTCTTTAGCGGCGTAACATTTTTTACCCATCACAAAAAAGTGCACAACTTTTTTGTGATGGGTAAAAAATGTTAAACTCGCGTCAGGTCACGTGATCTGATCGAAAATTCGTAAGACGGAGGGAGAATTGTCATGTTTGTGTACGATAGCGCAATAAATGAATATTGTATTTTACCACATAAATGATAGTGCTTTTATACTGATAATTAAAGCAATTCGTGAAAAATTATTCCCTAACCATTCCAAAATATCAAAAATGTACAACGTTAATATTCAAGTTTTCACTTCTGCCGGCACTTCCGGAGTGCAACCCGTTGTTTTTTTTATTTCGGTTCTCTCTAGTAATATTTCTATGTCCCAGGGGACAGGTGGATACCAATGGTCATGAAATACCAGGGTATTTCATGACCAATAGTATCCACCGGGTGAAGTAGATGTCCTTTTTTAGGATATTATATAATTGAATAATTCATATAATTGAAATTACTACCGCTTGAATAACTTGGCTGTAATACCTTTGGATATGTATATGGCGTAATCTAATAATTAATCAATGTCAATGATTAATGCATTCGAATAAAAATCGCACGCAAGTAAGGTGAAGGGGTAACCTCGTATTGCAGCCTCACTCAGACAATTATGGTTTTAGGTCCTACGTTATAGTAAGCGAGCCTTTTGCGCTCCATCGGGCACAGTTCTGGACTCCGCGTTACTACAAATTTCTCAAGAGCATTTTCTGCATGGCACCCAAAATATACAATAAAGTACCAAATAAATATAAGAACCTTAATATTAACGTATTTAAACTTAATTTAAGAAATCTTTTATTGCATAAATGCTATTATAATATTCCTATGTGATAATCTTATATAATTTATTGTTTTGTTTTATTAATCACTTATCAGGATCTAATTTAATTTAATATGTTCTTAATTGTTGACTTCTTATCCATTACTATACTTTTATTGGAAAATAATTATTATTGTATTTATTGTACGGCTTTCAATTGACCGATTTATAATATATCTCACCTCGTTATTAAGAGATAATTATTATTTTAGATCCAGCATAATTTTAAGTCTTATTAATTACAAAGCACATACATTTGTATGTCTGACCGAACAGAGCATGTTGTGCCAAAAAATATATGTAACACCTGAATGTACACATGTTGAGTCAAATAAATTAATCTTTATCTTTAACAACCGGATAAAATTTGTACGACACTTACATCGAAACTGCGACTTAAAGTACAGCAGCATTCATTACTAATGCGCTCTCAAGTTACTTTCGTCTTCCACCGGAAAAAGCTCAATTTTGAAAGTGGTCTATGAGTAAAAAGTCTGAGAACCTCTGGTGTAAATTAATGAATCAGGTAACTGTACATCACGCGGACAAGATGGCGGGAATAGAAAATATTTAAGAGTATATCGCACAAAAAGGATTGTTTCATTTGCTATACTTAAAGTCTAGATGGAGAAGGAAAGAATGCGGTAATAATTTATTAAACAGAAATTATATTTACTTCTACCACTAGGTGTCTTGTTGTTCTGTAGGCTAGTCTTAATAAAAAACACTGATATTAAGCGGTTTTACTCAAAAATAAGGAAATATATTATATATTAATATTAAGGAAAAGCGTGGTCGTTTCAATATAATGATGTTATTTTAGAGGCGCGGGTAAATCCGTGAGTCACATCAGCTATCAAGAGAGCATAGGTACTGTCCGTACATAATACAAGTACAGGTATTTTAAACAAGTATATCCAGTCGATATACATAACTACAGTCAGCAGGTAAGATTAAATAATAATTAATTAATGCACATAATAATCACTAATTAGTCTTTACATTTAATGACACACATAAAGTTGGTTAATATATGCGATTGGCAATTTTAATCAAGAATCATTGTTGTTTATATAATCATGGAACTCATGTCATCGTCACCGAATGCATTCCATTTTTGAATTATTTTTGGTTTATAAAGAAGTGTATGATCAAGGATTAAAGTTTTCACTTCTATCGGCAGTCCCCAAAGACTGCCCCGAATTTTGTTTTTATACTACTAAGGTGGTAAACAAGCATAAGGCCAACCTGGGCCCTATTCAATAAAACTTACAATCTGACAATTTTGCCAATAAGTGACTTAATTGTCAAATTGTCTTACATGTGTTGTTCAATAAAACGTACAAATATGTAAAAAAATTACCGACAAATAATTGTAAATTGTCGCGCCTGTAAACTCCGTTTAATAAAACTTACTAATTCTAAACATTTACAAATATGTCATGGTATTTTACATTTCTACATATTATTGTAATTCTACATATAATTGTATGATACAAAACATTCATCATCATCATGTCAGCCAAAAAACGTCCACTGCTGGACATAGGCCTCCCCCAAGGTTTTCCACACAGACCGGTCTTGGGCCACCCGCATCCAACCGCTTCCCGCGACCTTTACCAGGTCGTTGTTTACAGTAATGAGGGTAAAATAAAATTAGCACGTTTTCATCATTAGCACGTTTTCATCATTGTCATCATTACTCTCACTACTTGATGTAAGAACCATTTTAGTAAATAAGCAGCTAAAACAAAACAATACTTACACTATTAATAAGATATTATGCCGAAGTATTAAGTTTTACCGAAGGTAAGGTCATCTGTCAGAAATGTATGACAATTCTACAAATATGTAAACTAGTAAATACAATTATGCATTCAATAAAACAGTGTTTCCGACAATATTGTAAATTGTCACCTGTCACACGAAAATGTTTATTGAACAGAAATATGTAAAATTGTAAGTACAATTCGACAAATATGTAAATTTTCCACCATTACAAATTTGTAACTTGAATTTTTTATTGAACAGAAACTTGTAAAATTGTCACCTGTCATCTGTCACCTGTAATTGTAAATTGTAAGTTTTATTGAATAGGGCCCTGATGGTAAGTGGTCACCGTAGCCTATGGACGCTTGCAACATCAGAGGCATCACTTGCGCGTTGCCGACCCTTTCGGAAAGGAAGTGGGAAGGAGAAGGAGCAGGAAGAGGGAAATTGGGTGATTGGGCCTCCGGCACTGTCACTCACCGAACGAAACACAACAGTAGTAATACTGCTATTTCACGTCGATATTCTGTGAGAGGGTAGTCCTTCTCCGGTCGAGCTTACTATAAAGCGGGTAAAAAAAATCTCACGGTTGACAAAACTACCCGAAAACCGCCTCGTGCGTCAGTATAAAATTGGTGTATAAAACATTTTAATTGCCTGTGACATAAGCTCAACAATTATTAATAAATTATTATCAATATTGTTGATGCGGACGGTACGTCGAGGAACAACAAAACAACGTATTCGAGTATTTAATGTACGCTCTTGACCTCCAAGATCCAGTATAGCGAAGCGGTCGAATGCGATCTGGTCGCATCAACCTACTACTAGTTATATAGTAATTCTAAAACTCATTTATTTATTTAAAAAACATTTATTTACTATATATTAATGGTTGTTCACCGTTTGTGTTAAAAGTGTTAAATTATCACCAAAATGTGGAAACCTGTTTCTGTATTTTTTGTATCTACACTTTTTTGGAGTTTCGTCCGTAAGTAGCTGTCAGTTTATAAAAAATGTGCATGCGATTCTAGACCTTAAAGAGTTAAGACAAAGGTTGAATTAAATTGTATTGTTTTGACCGCAATGATCTAGCTTGGAAATCAATATTTTTGTAAAGAATCAAATAAGTAACCTAATCAAGTCACGTTGCTTTGAGATTTAGAACGTGAGCTGTGCCTCTATTAAGATGTTAGATGTATATTATTAAGATATAACTATACTATGATGATAGCTTGTTATTGTTCATCAGCATGAATACATGGTCGCAATAAAAAATAAAGATGTAAATACATTGAGAATAACATGCAGCAAGGAAACAAAAAATCTTATCGTCTTTGTTGCTAGTACAAAACCTTAACATATTATACACCTAAACTTTCCTCATGAATCACTCTATTCACTCTGTCTATTGGTGAAAACTGCATATCATTCCGCTCAGTAGTTTTTGAGTTTATCGCGAACAAACAGACAGACAGACGCGGCGACTTAGTTTTATAATATGAAATGATGTTTTATAATATATAGTGATATAGTATGTCAAGTCAATAGCCTGACTTTTAGTAAGAGTCAAAAAGCTAGTATATTTTCCCTAGATCGGTATATTGTGTATATATTTCAAAAGATACAAATATACGACTGTAAATGGAATACCAATTGATTAGTCACCAAGATTTTCTCATACTATAGAGAATTGAACATGCTTTATACTAATTCACACGCTATTTATATAAATCAATATGTCGTAATCTATAGGTATATAGTTCAAACCTTCTTTTAAATCCGCAAACAATGACTATATTCATAGTTTCTGTTGTTACAATTATGTAGTTAGTATGCGAACATCGGTGGTTAAGCTATAACGTGAATACAAATGAAAGTATGCAGCTGTGCTCTCAGTACTCTTAGATATAACAAGATGTATTACAAAGGATTCTATATGAATAAACTCGTACATGAAATACCAGTTTTGATTGAAGTGAGGCCATTTCATATTCTGGAGTGAGTAGTCGTAAATTTGATAATATTAAAACGAAATTTATTTATAATTGTATATATTGGGGTACTTCTAATGTAATGTAAGCTGTGTGAGAATAAAAGGAATAAAGTTACTTATGTTATTGTAAACATAGGCATCGTCCAAACTACGTAATCACCTTCACACGGATGACTGCGACAGCACGATGTTTTGAATCTATTTATTAGTGCTAAACGTGTTTTGTGAGTTGTCGTGCAAGTGGCCCTTAATGTTATTTTATCATAAATCACTAAAATATAGGTGGGTACGTATAGATTCCAATGTCTTATTTTGTTGTGAGACGAACGAAGTCAACTGCCCCTTATAATTAATGAGATTATTATAAGACTTGACCGACTATACCATTGCCCAAATATAGGTATTTTAATTAGTTTCTTTTAAAGCACTGTTGTTGGCGAAGCAGCTAAACCTCCGTTCAGCATTGAGACGATAGATATAGGTAACGAAAAAAGACTTTGTTTTATTTAAAATTGAGGTAAAAGTTACGTTTTACAACTTTTAAAATCAGCGTAAAATATATAAATATTTCCTTATAGAAACCAGTTTAGTAATATAAGCTAGATCTATTATGAAAGATTGTATTTTATGCTGTAATTCTCGATAGAAATATACTAATCGATTTTTGGTGCATTCTACTAAGTAGTGTAGTGTGTTAGGCTGCTTTTGTGATTGCCGGATATAAATTTCATAGTGATAAAAACATGTATATATTTATGACAACTATAACGTAGTCAGTTTCTTTACATATTAAGACTTCGACAATAGCCTGAGTCTAAGAATAATTCGCATTCCATTCTTTCGTCACTTTTATCTTTATGTCCTGACAACTCCACTTTACTTCCTCTTACTTCTTGTAAGCCTTCTATTCCCTCTTTTTCTCTTACTGTATATTCCAATCTACTCTTAGTAAAATAAACATCGCGTATGAATAAATGAACACATGCAGTAACTTGCATTAATTTCAAAATGATAATGCCAATAAAAAATGACTTATTACATACCCTTTTACATCAAAAGCTATTTTTACATATAAAAATTAACTTCCGTATGTTTGTGTCCGCAAATCTCGAAAACTAGTTAATGGATTGACTTGATATTTTTACACAACGGTACATTACTAGACAGAAGTGTTTTTGTATACTTTTTATCTCGAAGTGACCATAGAAACGAGCAATTATAGGTATTACACTGAGCCATATACAAGCGTGCCAGGATTTAGCTAGTATTATTAAACGTATGTACTATCGACTCCAGCGACGGATGAACACTCCTAAGGTTAAAATCGCATAGCAGGCCAACACTTGGTACCCGTACCCGTGACACGCCCCTTTCTTTGTTTGAGTTTTTTTACACTTTACATTTGTTTACTGATTCTAAGGCGATAGAAACTCAACTGGTCAACATGTGCAAGCGAAATTTTTTCTGAAATAGTCATCCGTCGCTAGAGCCGATAGTAAATTGCATTGTAATAATATCAGCCCTGTATTAAACTGTCCCACTGCTGGGCACGGGGTACTTCTTAGTGTGAGAAGGGATAGGCCATAGTCCACCTCGCTAGCCCGGTGCGGGTTGGCAGACTTCACATATCTTTGAGAACATTATTGAAACTCCTAGACATGCAGGTTTCCTCACGATGTTTGCTAGCGGTAATTAAGTATTTAATACGCACATAACTTCGAAAAGTCGGAGATGATTTGATTGGGATCGAACTCGAGACCTCTGCGTGGCAGTCCAACAGTTTCACAAACCGTTGGACATTGCATGGTTTAGCATAAAATCAAGTGGTATTTTTCAAAATATTATCACACTAGTTCAATGTTAAATTAAAATTAATAATCTATACAAATAAATAAAATTGAAGTGTCTGTTTGTAATGTCAAAATAACAGCTTTTTATCTAATGCATATGAAAGTATATAAGGTACCTATACGAAAACATCTATTTTTGAAATTTTTGTCTGTCTGTCTGTTTGTTCCGGCTAATCTTCGAAACGGCTAAACCGATTTTGACGCGACTTTCACTGGCAGATAGCTGATGTTATAAGGAGTAACATAGACTACTTTGATTTTATAAAAAAAATAGCGTTCCGCTGAGACAAACACTTTTTTGTTAAAATCTACGCGGACGAAGTCGCAGGTAACAGCTAGTACTATAATAACTAACGTCAAGTGTTGACACTTATTAAGATAACAGACACAACATACACGTTTCCTCATGTTGTGTGGGGTTATCTATTTAATTGAATATTACGTAATGGCTTATTTTGTATAGACAGGGATTATTGTGAGCAATGATATACTAATTTCGTGGTAATATAAGTTACAATTACAATTTGTAAATGTCATGTAGTTTTTAGAACTGGTAACTGTAGTGCCTCTGGTGTAAAAACAATCCCGCTTATGTTTTCTATGTCCATCTAAGATCATAGATGGTAGACACATGGACATAGGTCTATGTATGTCCATATTGTCCATCTATATCCATATATGTATGTCCATATATGCCAATAAATATCCATCTTCTTTTATCTTTACTCCTTAAGTTCACTAGTATATAGTGAATGAGTTCACTAAAAAGCACATTGGAATGTTAGTTTTACATTAAGAATAACATTTCAAATAGTTACATCACGTTTTAAGTTGATGTTTTGTTTGCGCATTGTATTTAGTCAAGCCGTACTTCAGCGCTTCTAGAGACCCATTTTCGCATTTATCGCAAAAGCTAAGGGTATCCGCGACGTGATCAGTCTCAATAAGTAGAATGAAAGACAAATCCTGTTTCTTTTCGATGAAATAGAAACTGATCTAACATTTATACAGCATACAAATTAATATTTAATATTCTTGCGTGGTAATGTACAAGCAAACTTAGTAGAATAAGGATAACAAGTCTTAACATTTTTTATTAAGTGGGTGTTGCAATGTAAGATGCAAATTCGTTCTCCGTGAGATAGTTGGTCCGAGTATGTTGGACTAAATAGTCCACACAACATATTGATTAGTTCTTATCTAGAGTTAATAACCTATGACATACGAACATGATCTCACGCCTCTATCCTTGAATTCCAAGTAATGGGGGTAAATCTATTGCCGGCTACTCGGTACAGATTCAGACTTCGTGCTGCTTCTGAGGATATCTTGACAGTAAACCAAATACCACCGGGAATCCCATCACAGTATTCATTCCTCTCGTACCGTCGCATTCACAATCGCTTCTTCATTGTCATCTGTATGGTACGGTACCACACACCTTTTGATTAATACGATGTTATTGAATGATACGAGGAGATAGAATAGAGAATAATATATGTTTATTATTGATTAAGTTGTAATGCTAAGTACAAACTGATAGAAAATTATATAATGATAGTGAGTTACACGCGACGCGGTTGATGACCGGTAGTGAACTGATTTTTATATATAGGTAAATAATGAATTACGAATGTGTTGTGGCAAAAATGCTGACATAACATAAAGTAATTTTGCAATGTACGGTTGCATCGTACATCATCAGTTATATACTAAAGGTATGCTTAATATTTTCCTTTTATGACAGTTTCAGACAACTGTACCACACCTTTAGGAATAAGAAGCAACTGCATCTCTCTGTACAACTGTCCAGAACTCCTGGCAGGCTTGAAACACAAGCCAATACCGGACAATGTAACCACCTACCTTCGACGTTCTCAGTGCGGCTTTGTGGGCGATGTCCCCTATGTGTGCTGTGGACCTTTGTCACCAGAGGATGAGACACAGAGACCTACGGTAAGGGAGAGATAGAGAGTACAATTTCATTTGTATTTATGGACTTATAGGCATCTGCATGAAAAGATCTGACGGCATATTTGCTGAGATTGGGTTCACGCAATGTAGGAAAGATTATGATTTTCTTTTATATTTTGTTAATTTAGGCGCATATCTAACTTTATATAGAACATTATTATTGAAAAATATAAAAGTAACATTTAGATTTTTTAATTAAGCTATAAGGCAAAACTAACTACAAATTTTGCAGCAAGCGTCAGTCGTTCTGCTTATATACTTAAAAAATTTGCTTCTTTAACCCGTTGAAGTCGATCATGTTTTGTTAGGCAAGTTAATCAGAAAAGCCTTCTTTTAAGTATTTTATGAATAATCATCTCTATTAATGGCGAAAAAGGAATAAAATTAATGTCTTGCAGTTGGACAAAAGAACTTGCGTATCATCATAATACATACATGCGTATATGAGACTAAACATAGGCTTCGAAATTTGGTTTTTAAGTTGCGTGAACCGTGACTTATGAATATATTATTAGTAAAATGTGACCTATCACTTCTTATAATTCTGTTTGCAACAAAGGTGTTTGAAGCCACTTATACCTTTTTTCGATTTTGGATTATATTTTATCTACTATATTCTAGAATGGAAGTTGCTTTATAAAAGATTAAATGTTACTTGGCGACGGTTTATAGCGGTCATTTACAATTTATTTAGAGGATACACGTTTTCCTCAATCATAAATTTTAATTGCCAACTGTGAGAAATAAATCGGAGAAGGAAAACTCAAGGATTTCTGGGACGTCTATAATGTGAATAACATAATTATATTACAAGTGGTATGATGACCTTTGCCTTTTAAGGCGAGTGTAGTCGACTCTTACACTGAGCTGGCCGGAACTAAATGATATAAGTAACGGTATATTTTAAAGCAAGGACTCAGTGAGTTATTAACTGCATGCCATTGTTTTCCTTCCGCTGTAGTTTATCATCCCAATAACTACTTTTGATGGCTCATGCTACAGATTTCGATTGTGGATTTTAAAGCGTATCATAATCTTTTATTCAGTTTGACGCCTGATGATGTATTAACAGAACCAAAATTATAATTTGTCTATTCGATAGCATAATTATGTTATAAAGACGTTTGACATTGACATTAGATATTGCATATGAATTACCATTATAGCAACTATGTGAGACACTTGGAGAAGAAAAATGAAATTGATAATCATTATGAAAGTTACACTATTTAGAAGATTTTTGATAAAAATAAAGTCATTAATTTTTGTTTATTTGTTAATAAAATATGTATACAAATAAATTGGACGTAGTTGTGCAAAATGTATCCAACCCACAAAACACTTGGTTTTTAGGTATAATAATATATATATATATATATATATATTTTTTTTTTAACCAAAATACTCGGTTTTTAGATATAGTTATAAATGGTATTAAAATATATATATATTTTAATACCATTTATAACTATATCTAAAAACAAAGTGTTTTGTGGGGTTGGATCCATTTTGAATAACTACGTCCAATTATAAGTCATGTTTAGGTTTTTTTTACATAGAAAATATCTGGCGTACATTTGCGGTACGAAATTTTCATTTTCAAAATACTGTATGTCTTGCCATTTTAGTTAATAGCTACAATTTAAAGGTTTGCCGACGACATTACTTCTGGTAGTGTCGAGGTGTTAACCAATCATACGAATGCAGATTACGGAAGAAATGCTCGTCGGCAAATGTTTGCATATACACGCACCTGCCAAAACATTACATTAAAGTACATACATACATAGATTCACGCCTGTTTCCCAGAGGGGCAGGCAGAGACTACGGATTTCCATTTGCTACGATCCTGACACACTTTCCTGGCTTTAGTCACTTTCATCACATTCCTCATACACGCTCGCCGAGTTACATTAAAGTAATCGTAATAAAAATCCTGAACTGATATTGATGACATTGTAAAGATGGCAACACTTTGTATTTAAAACTTATTGGTATAGAACATAACCGTTGAATACTAATAGAACTTTCTTCAACTTTATATCTTGCATAACATTATTTATTGTTGACGGCCTCGATGGCGTAGTGGTTAGTGTAACCGACTGCCACTCCTGAGGTCGCGGGTTCGATTCCCGCACAAGTCAAACATGTGTGTGCATGAACATAGATGTTTGTCTTGGTCTGGGTGTTTCTATGTATAATATGTATGTATTTACAAGAAAGAAAAGGTATATATGTATGTTTATCCATAGTCTAGTACCCATAGTACAAGCGCTGCTTAGTTTGGGCTAGATGGTGTTGTGTGTATGTAGTAGAATATTATATTATTGTATGTACACATGTGTTTGAGTGAATAAATAAATTCTCTTATCGTATCTTATACTCTCGCAGCAACAGTCAACGCCTCGGCCTAGAGTGCCAGAGTCCAGCGGTGGCAGTGATGGCTACTTTCCTGAAGATGCATCACCAGCTCCGGGGAACCAGTGTGGTTTCGACACCAACGGTGACAAAATCCTTGGTGGAGAGTCCACTGACCTCGACGAGTTCCCTTGGATGGCTTTGTTGGGATATAGAACTCGTAAGTATAAGTGCTATGGAATTTACGAACGACTGCGTTTTGTCTAGAAACTTCATCCACATATTTACTGCTATTAAATTTCGCTACTGCAGAAGTAAGTAACCACAATGATTGTTCTTTATTTAAAAAGATAATTCCGGCACTAGCAATAATTCCTGTGTAGCGGGCAACTTTACAAACATTTAAATAACGAACAAAAAGAACGCAATTAAATAGTTTCGGTTTCAGTTTTAAAATAGCTAAGGTTTATGCTACCACTATTGTTTAAAACGCGAGTATAGTTTGCTACACACCTGACATAGCGATAACTCAAAAAGTAGTTTTATTCCTTCCTACTAACTAGTCGAAAATTCACATGACGCTTAGTTGCCTAAATACCTATTTCTTATTAATTTTGGCAACAAATTCTTTACTGCAAACTGCAGTTCAGCACAAAACTCAAACAACTTCAAATGTTCCTAAGACAGCGTTTTCTTTTTTACTGTCCAATATTTTCTTCAAGCGATTGACGAATGTTCTTATGCACAACATATAATGTACTGCAGAGCACTTAAGCCTTCAATGTCTCGATAGTACAACTTGTCCCAAAAGGGCCGTTAACAATATTGATGACTGTACTTGAAGACCTCGTACCTTACAGTGCAAGTTTTTAATGTTTCTGCTACATGTGTTTAAAAGTTGTGTTTATTGAAGGTGTTGTAAAGTTCAAGATCTATTTGTATTATATTTTAAATTATTGGTTTTACAATATTTTAAGTATTATTTTGTAGGTCTATTATTAAAATAATCCTTACATAAAAAAAGTTGCTAGTTTATAATTTGTTATTTGTGTCTGTGTCATTGTAAAGTCGCATTTAGGCATCATTACTAGTCCAAGCGTTGTCTTAAATAGACAATCATGGATACAATAGGCCTACCTTGAAACGTAAATGCCGAAGTTTCGGGCATATTGTATGAGTCGCAAATATAGGTACATGGGATCTTATTGGTACATAGATATTTTAGAATCACTACATTTAGCCTTGCGGCATGTGACATACGTACAATTATATAAAATAACTAAACTAAGAACTAAACTAGAACAGAATATTGTATTATAATGTATCGGATAAATAATCATCTGCTGAATAATAGGCCTTTTCCAATAAAAGTATTTTTAACTTACTCTTTAATAATTTAATGTTTTATTCTTCTAGAAAAGGCTTGGATAAATGGTTAAATATTCTAGGAGCCATGCAAAAAATACTTTTATTAAAATATGCAGTAGTATTTAAAGGTACACTAATTTTTAAATTGTGTCTTTTACTATTTAATTTTATAAACATGTACATATTCTTTTTCACAAACAATACAGTTTCAAGTATATATGTATATACATGGTTGGGTCAGAATGTTCAGTTTTATGAAATAGGGTTGACAGCTATCGGTGGATTTAAAATTACAAATGGCTCGAACGCACTTTTTTTGTGCTTTAAATGCATGGTCTACATCTCTAGTACTACTAGTACCATGAAACACATGAGGTAACACTTTGATGACACTAAACTCTACACTGTGACACAAAAGATCCCACTGGATCGAAGTGTCGCCGGTCAGTACAGACTGGCCCCCACACACAAGATAAGATAAACTCTACACTGAAGTATTCCTGTCCTAGCAACGAAAAGATGACACTTATAAAGAAAGAAATCCTAAGAAACATCGTGATAGGTATAGTCTTAATATTTCGTTCGTCCAAAGATTCGGTAAGGCATTTTCGTGGTAGACCTACAGGATTGAATTGTACTGCACGGAAGACGTAATATTGGAAGTGGTCGCCGTACCACTGTTACTACGCCGAGTGTTGTGGGTTCGAAACCCACTTGGGACAACAATTTGAAAGAAATGGTTCTTATGAGTCTAGATGTGCTTTGTGTCTGTTGCTTGAATGTTTGTAAAGCTCCCCCTCCCCCCCCCCCCCGCAACTGAGGATTCAATCCAAGATAGAGCAGTATCTTTAAAAAAAAAAGTGTGCAATTAAAAATTTACCGTGTTAATTGTATAGATTCAGAAATTGTATGTTAGATGGTACTTGTGTTTATTCAGCTTATAAAAAATATCACAGTATTCATATGTATATGATTTTAATCATTATTATGGTTCTTTAGCCGCAGGCAAGACGACGTACCAGTGTGGCGGTGCATTGATAAATCATCGGTATGTCTTAACAGCGGCTCATTGCATCAAAGGACAAATTGAGAATGTAGTTGGAACTTTGTAAGTGATCTGATTATTACTAGTAGTTTTATTCTGACTATTTTGACTATTCTATATCAATTTTGGTTGGTAAACTTTTAATGTCTATGGATATATAAATATACATACTACGCTACTTTCTGTATAATATCAGCTCCATTCAAAAACTGTTCTATTGCTGGGCATGGGTTTGTTCTTAATATAAAAAGGGTTCAATATGCTCGTCCAGTGCGGATTAGAAGATTTCACATATATTTGACTACTAGATGTTCCCGCGGTTTCACCCGCGTTTATCGCTACTGCGCCGCTCCCGTGGGTCGTAGCGTGATGTTATATAGCCTATAGCCTTTCTCGATAGATAGGCTATTCAACACTAAAACAATTTATCAAATCGAACCAGTAGTTCCTGAGATTAGCGCGTTCAAACAAACAAACAAACTCTTCAGCCTTATAATATTAGTATAGATATGCAGAGAAGGCTCATGTATGTAAATTATTTCACGATGTTTTCCTTTGTCGTTAAAGCGAGCGATAATTAACAACATGAATTCGCAAAATTCAGAAGTGCGTGGCATCGAACTCGAGACCTCTACATTTTTAAAAGTTTTCTAGCAATTTGGATAACAAATGTTTAGTAATCTTGAAAGCCCGTCCAAGCAAACTAGAATGATTATATTAGGAGAGCATTCGCCTCAGTAGTGCAATAGGTGGGATTCGAACATGCGACCACTTGATCGCTAGTCCAATGCCTTGTCCATTGGGCTACTGACGTTTAAATATGGCAGTCCGCTGGGTTATTATTGGTTAACACTTGCATTCTTTAGTATATATTTATAATCTGCAGAACAAACGCCACAACAGTACACATTTAAAACTTAAAATGTACCTACTATTAAATGTTATGTTTCAAAACACTAAACATATTATAGTCAAAACTTTTTATTTCAATGAAATTAAACTACTATATACGGATTTTATCGCGTTGTTTATTTGACACTGTTACAAATTTTTTTGAAAAACTGTTACACTACTATAATCACTATTAAACTTTACAAATTTTTAAGCTAATTAAATTATTGAAACTATTAAAACTATTTATACTATTACTATACTATTATACTATTTAGATTTATTTTTACACTTTCCCCAACGTTTCGGTTGCTTTTCAGCAGCCATGGTCACGGGGAGACTAAGATGGTAGTTGTCTCAATGTTCCAGTGTAGTTATTTCAAAGTACCCGAACATAATTTAATCATGGGTGTTTCTATTTACGCAGAATGAGCTCAAAGTATCATGAAGTCTAGCTGTGGTTTGCTTCTTCTTGGGTTTGACTATTTGAATTACTGGATCCCAAGCTGGTGGTACATTCCAACCATCTTCTCTATTGAAATTAGGATGTTTCTTGATTTCAATAGCCTCGCGAAGCATCCTTGGTAGGAATCGGTGTTCTTTAGCGAGCATCTGTGGTTTGTCAAATCTTAGGTAGTGGTTGGTCTCCTGTTGCACATGTTCACACACAGCAGACTTCAACGAGCGTTGGTGTTTTACATCAGCTATGTGTTCTTTTATGCGGGTGCCTATGCTTCTCTTGGTTTGACCAATGTATGAGAGTCCGCAGTCACAATCTATTTTATAGACCGCTGCATCTTGTAAAGGTAGTTGGCACTTGACAGATGGTAAAAATTTACTTATCTTCGTTGGCGGCTTGAAGTATATATTGATTGAAGCTCGCTTCAAAATGTAGCCAATCTTGTCTGTGACACCCTTCACATAAGGTAGTATAGCAGGCTGGCGCTCGACTGTGGCTGGCTTTTCTCGGGATCTGTGACAGCGACGCGGCTGTTGGAGCTTGTTGTCTTGCAGTACTTGCTTGACATGTTGAAGCTCGGCGTCCAGGTGTTTCTTGTCACAGATCCCGTGGGCTCTCTGAAACAAAGACATTCCCACGGTAGCTAACTGTTTAGGATGGTGGTGAGATTCACCGTTTAAGTACCTATTTGTATGGGTCTTTTTCCTATATACAGTGTGGCTCAAAGTATGATCAGAATTCCTGATGACAAGGACATCTATGAAAGCTAATGAATTATTTGCCTCTAATTCCATAGTAAATTGTATGTTGTTATTAATGGAATTAAGATGTTCTAGGAATACACTTACACTATCTGTTGGTAATATTGTAAAAGTATCATCTACAAACCTCTTATAAATCCTGGGTGTGATGGGGGCAGTCTGCAAAGCTCGAGCCTCAAAGTCTTCCATATATATGTCGGCAACAACAGGCGATACTGGGGAGCCCATTGCCACACCATCGACTTGTATGTAGAAATACACTTACGTTGTGGGACAATAAATTCTACATACAAGTCGATGGTGTGGCAATGGGCTCCCCAGTATCGCCTGTTGTTGCCGACATATATATGGAAGACTTTGAGGCTCGAGCTTTGCAGACTGCCCCCATCACACCCAGGATTTATAATACTTTTACAATATTACCAACAGATAGTGTAAGTGTATTCCTAGAACATCTTAATTCCATTAATAACAACATACAATTTACTATGGAATTAGAGGCAAATAATTCATTAGCTTTTTTAGATGTCCTTGTCATGAGGAATTCTGATCATACTTTGAGCCACACTGTATATAGGAAAAAGACCCATACAAATAGGTACTTAAACGGTGAATCTCACCACCATCCTAAACAGTTAGCTACCGTGGGAATGTCTTTGTTTCAGAGAGCCCACGGGATCTGTGACAAGAAACACCTGGACGCCGAGCTTCAACATGTCAAGCAAGTACTGCAAGACAACAAGCTCCAACAGCCGCGCCGCTGTCACAGATCCCGAGAAAAGCCAGCCACAGTCCAGCGCCAGACTGCTATACTACCTTATGTGAAGGGTGTCACTGACAAGATTGGCTACATCTTGAAGCGAGCTTCAATCAATACATACTTCAAGCCGCCAACGAAGATAAGTAAATTTTTACCATCTGTCAAGTGCCAACTACCTTTACAAGATGCAGGGGTCTATAAAATAGATTGTAACTGCGGACTCTCATACATTGGTCAAACCAAGAGAAGCATAGGCACCCGCATAAAAGAACACATAGCTGATGTAAAACACCAACGCTCGTTGAAGTCTGCTGTGTGTGAACATGTGCAACAGGGGACCAACCACTACCTGAGATTTGACAAACCACAGATGCTCGCTAAAGAACACCGATTCCTACCAAGGATGCTTCGCGAGGCTATTGAAATCAAGAAACATCCTAATTTCAATAGAGAAGATGGTTGGAATGTACCACCAGCTTGGGATCCAGTAATTCAAATAGTCAAACCCAAGAAGAAGCAAACCACAGCTAGACTTCATGATACTTTGAGCTCATTCTACGTAAATAGAAACACCCATGATTAAATTATGTTCGGGTACTTTGAAATAACTACACTGGAACATTGAGACAACTACCATATTAGTCTCCCCGTGACCATGGCTGCTGAAAAGCAACCGAAACGTCGGGGAAAGTGTAAAAATAAATCTAAATAGTATAATAGTATAGTAATAGTATAAATAGTTTTAATAGTTTCAATAATTTAATTAGTTTAAACATTTGTAAAGTTTAATAGTGATTATAGTAGTGTAACAGTTTTTCAAAAAAATTTGTAATAGTGTCAAATAAACAACGCGATAAAATCCGTATATAGTAGTTTAATTTCAATGAATAACATTCGCGTAAACAGAAGACAATATTATTTTTATTTCAATATAAAACTCACGTACTAAAGGAATATTAATTTACGAGACAATATTTTCTTATGGCTTAATTCTTTGCTCCGCTATAAATCTGCAATAAAACGTGATTGAACTTCGATTTGCTGAACCATGATGGAAAAAAACGACCTTCGAATACAATTTTGAATATTCGACGAAACCAGCTCGAATACACGAAGATTTTAAATATTTTCTGTAAAAATGGCACAAAAAGTATATCGATACTGAGTGCTATTGACTCATTCACAGTGCACACGTAAGGAACAATGACGCACTGGACGAAATGAAATATATCTACTTGTTTGTTTTGTTGTGATATTAATGTTTGGTTTGGTTGAATGCGACGAATGGTGTAGTGGTATAAGTGGTCGCCGCGTTACTTGTTGGTCACGGGTCTAATATACTGTAATGAAGAAATAATTTGTTTTACCTCTGGGTGTCCTTTGTGTCACTTGCTATAATATGTTCAAAGTTACGCTTGAGACCACAACGGTAATCAGTTAAATTTTCTGTTAACTTTAATTTAGAGTGCACATAAGTCTCGAATTCGATTGCCGGATCGAGCAAACTATTGTTCGGTTTGATACTCGCAGTAGCAGGACGGAGTCTGGATCTATGCCCGGTTATCGGAAGTAGGGTCACCCTCCATCACGTGGGTGGCATTTAAAACTATATCTAGCGAAATTTAGGTATGTAATACGTAATGTATTTGAAGAGATAGGCAGAAGCCTATCTCTTCAAATACAAATAAAATATTAACTATACAAAAAATCTTAATTAAAAATTGTTACTTTTGGTGCAAAGATTTGATTTTTGATCGAGTATCGGTTTAATAATATTTTTATTTTTTATTTAGTGTATCGTGTTACTTATAAACGAGGGAAAAGACCAGAAGAGGCAGTCTATAAAGCAGTACTTGAATCTTGCAGCTTTGACAAACCGTGACATTTTAAATTTTACAATGAGGCGTATGTTATTGCGGTTGTATTAAATAGTTTAATTAATTATTCTATTAATGTACAGTCGCCTGTAATATTCCATAGATACCTTAAGATCTTAAATTCTGTGAACACTCGAATTAGAATAAATATGAACGAACTAGATGGCGTTGTTTTATAAATTACGGCTATATTAGCAGCAGCATTTTTGCAGCATACTGTATGTACGCATATTCCGTCAGGGGCAAGCAGACTTGTATATATCCTTATTCTTTATAGACTGTAGTTAAAGCGGTCGTCACGCCACTGTTATTACGTTAAGTGTTGTGGGTTCACCATACGTGGCAAAAAATTGGCTGATCTCCGAGTAGTTGTTTTGAGTGTGTTGTTGTTTGTGTCCAATGTTTGAATGTTTGTTCCCTGCGACAAAGCAGTAATACATAGTGAGAGAGTTTTCTTTAAAAAACAAAAGCAGCAGCTATGCTGTTGTTTACACTTCAGTTTACTAGTATTCGTTTTCTTTATTGATTTTCTTATTTAATTACCATGAGTTTCTGGGTACCCCACAAACATACGATGCTCGGGCACAAAGCACACTCAGTTTTAGAACTATTATATGTGGTTGATACAATAAATACCTCGTGCGGGATTCGAAGCCAAAAACACAAAGCGATCGATTCTCTTCTATGTAATTAAAGCTGTTAATACTTTCCTCGACCATGTATTTAAAGCTGTAATCCTAACTAAATATGATAAATGCGTATATATGAGTTTGTTTAATAAGCTTTCACACCTTTATTTGACCGATTTTTATGAAATTTCGCATACGCATTGTCAAGAGTACAAAAAAGAATAATGAGTACCTTATATCTAGTAAAAAGTACTGTTACCGAGCGAGCGCAGCCGCTGGTAAAAGCTAGTCTGTTATAAAGAAGATTTATTTTTTACTTAGGATAACTGTTCGTCTTGGAGAATATGATACTCAACAAGATATCGATTGCCTGTATAACGTATGTGCGGACCCCCCGCAAGAGATCCCAGTGGCTGCTGCGTACGCACACCCGGGGTACATCGACAGGAGCAAGAACAGAAGTGACGACATCGGGATCGTGAGGCTGGCGAGAAGAGCTACTTATACTTGTAAGTATACTTTAGATTATAGCATTTGATTACCATATGATATCTCTCTTCTCTGTAGCCTTTATTATTCCCAAGTCATTTGGGGTCGGCGTTCTCGTCTAACCGGATTTGACTGGATATCAATTTTTACACGGAGCGACTGCCATCTGACCTCCACAACGCGAAGGCTAACGATACCCTAAGGCTAGACCAGTGTCAGGATATTAGAGGCCATTGACTTCCCAATAACGACTGCCATAGATGTTCATGGCGGCCGGGACCGACGGCTTAACGTGCTCTCCGAGGTACGGAGCAGGCGATAATTGTCAATCAATACGCACATAATTTCAAAAAGTCATATAACTTCCGAAAGTCAGAGGTGCGCGACGTGGGTTCGAACTCGAGACCCTCTGCATTGCAGTCTGTTGGTCTCCCCACTGAGCAATCGCATATGATATCTACATATCATTGTACTATTATAGAAATGTAACGAAGCTATCTAGCTCAAAATTCGCTTTCGGAAAATGTCTCCGATAACCTTATCGAAGACATTTTCCGAAAGCGAATTTTGAGCAACTACTTAGATGGATCTGAACGAAAATAATTGCACGGATGATTTTAGATTTAAGTGGTTGCCTCACGTGGATCCTAAAAATATGTTTATTTATTTATTTATTTATTATAACTTTGAAGTACAGTTTTTTACAAATATATAATGTCCCACAAAACCGGTTTAGCGGTTTAACTGTGGGTGAGTTGCATTTTATATAACTAATTTTAGCCTATGTTATACGTATATATTAATACAATAATACTGTAGGTTTATATTAAATCCTTACAAACTAAGTTTCTAAAGACAACATATACTTGTTAAGTTTCTTTTTAAACCTTAATGTATATATATGCGTGTAATGATTTTAAACCTTAATGTATATATATGCGTGTAATGATTTTGCCGAGTATGGTATTCTTTGTCTATTGTTTGTAAAATCCTTTCTTTATTTTTCTATTCTCAAGTATTTCTAGAACGAGAACGGTCTTTAAAAAAAGAAAAGCATTTTAAAAGTATTTAATTTTGTCTGTCTGTATCTGGTACCACGTAAAAACTACTGAAAGGATTTAGATGTAATGTGGTAAAATTGAGTATAACCAAAAATTTCATGACCACCAGAAATGTCATGCGTAGTCTGGTGATAATTAAATGATATTGTGAGCTAATTAAAGTCAAGATAAGAAAGGATTGTTTTTGTTTCCAATCTATTGCTCCTACTCTAGTTTTTGGTTATGAGGAAATATTTATATACTATTTGATTGCCTTACCATCTTACGATAATCTTTATAGAATAGTAAGGTTATTGCCTGACCAAATAAAATATGCCATCTTCGTGATGTTTTATTTTGTCATGCAATTTTACTTAGTCGAAATATTTCTAATGTCTCTCGCTCCTTCATAATAGATGATTAAGTCTTGTACATACACAAGCTTAGAAAAATATTCTCAGAAAATGTTAAGATTTAGTTACAGCGGTTTCACAATATTTTCCAGAATTTCTACAATAAACAATTTTGATTTAAACAACATATTCAGGTCCGAAATTAAAATGTTTACGCTTAATTTACGTTCATAATTTTACATTGAAATGTGTATTAAATGTAGAATCGGATTTAGTTGAAAAGTAAAATTAATAAACATTTTCGTATTCACATTTTTCATGTATAAAATGGTAAACCAAATTACGTTGTAAATTAGAATATTATTTTATAACAATACGGTTCGATTTTGTATATGTTGTTATTAGTTTGCCCCCTAAATAATCCAAGGTGATGTACTTAATAACCTGAGATTATATTTTGATATACAGCCTTATAACTTAAAGCTTTTATAAACCTTTGTACATATTATGTAATATTTAGCAGATTTTTTGTGTATGCTCGCTAAATAGGTACGTAACAAAGCGAAACCTTTGACAAAATAGGAGTATTTCGCCAAAGATTTCGTTCATGGTTTTATGACCTAAATAAAAGGTGCGAAATAGAGTGTTATAATTTAGCTAGCATTGCCTCGTGACTTTGTATGTCACAGTTTGTCTGTAACGTCAGTAATACGGGTGACGCTATGCAGAACTATGCACTATACCTCCGATTCTTTTAATGGGTTAAAATCAAAGTCTCCGATCCTTTTGATAAGATTCCGATCTTAGATTTAAAGTTAAACGCCTAGATATTAAACATTAACTATGTGGATGGAGGTGGTTTAAGTGGCTTTGCTACTGTCACGGCACCGAGTGATGTGGGTTTGATCGTGGGACAAAATATGAATGATCCACGAAAGTTATTTTGAGTACCGAGACAGTAAAAACAAAATAGAAGTTTCGGATTCAGGAGCTCTTTGTTAGTGAATCTGAGTTAGTACCTAGGTATTTTATAATAAAACATGCGACATTGTTTTGATACCATTTCATAACGTTACTACCTGTATCCGTGGTTTTACCAGCTCCGCCCCTAAAGCTCGTAACGTAACGTTAGATAGCATATAACTTTCTTCAATAAATAGGCTATATACAATGGAAAAGTAATGTCCAATCTTATTGATATTGCGCAAACAAACAAACAGACAATCTCTTCAGCTTCATAATATTATTATAATTATAAATCAATTAATACTAATAACTTATGTATAGGTATAACTCCACCGTCAAAATAAGGAAATACTACAACAGAATGATAAAATATGAAGTACCGTCCTTACCTAGAAACGTTTAGCGTATTCCTAAACTAATATTTACATAGCCATAGTTTACCATAGCCAACATTAACTTGTTTCTTTTCCCACAGATTACGTACAACCTATTTGTTTAGTGAACATGAACGAACGTATGGTCGTTGGAAACGACGTGCACGTCGCTGGCTGGGGGAAAACCCTGAAAGGTACGTCAGCAATCACTATTGATTTTGTACTATTCTAAGTTCATTCAACGAATAAATATCAGAATGATGGGTTTGGGTTTTACCTATAATTAGCTTAATAAGAGTTCGATAAATACCAAAGACGGTGATGTTTTTTGTCTATGAAGTTGTATTACAGTAATAGAATGTACAGCATTGGTAGATGTTGAGGTAAAGTCTGCCTTATTATTACTGTGGCGCAAGTTTGCGTGAAATCGTGTGATCTAGGCTTCGATTCCCGAGCGAAGAAGATATGTTAGTTAATCCTTAGCAACACGCGGCATGAGGTCACGAAATGTGTAGACGCCAATAGACTCGTCGTAATGCGTTGAGCTAAAATGAGTAAAATCGGTGAGATACCTACACTTTCCTATAAAGTATAGATAATATGTTATTGCCATTTATACTTCCTACATACAATATACCGCGTAAAAGTAAATGCTCGTATGGTACATCTCTGCCTACCCTCCGGATACAAAAAGGCGTGAGCATTTATTATCATGACGAAAATAATTGTTATTGTTTAGTTTAATAGTTAGATTCATGAGTTATTACTTATTAGATGTTTACAGCGATATGACATGATCACATGATGGTGCTAATATCAAGTAGGTTTTTAATTAGCAATATGCTATGGGTTAACGTCTCTCCTTAAATAAGATCGATAGCGTATGATTAAGATATCTTATATATAGTTGTTTTGTTTGGTCGTATTTTTGTTTGGTCGTATTCTTGTTTTATTGTTGTAGTTTTAAAAAACCCAACATAAAGTTGCTATCATTTTTATAATAAAGCGGCAAAATAGTAGGAAAATTCGAAAATAAATATCAGTAAATAAACAGGTTAAACCAGACTGCTATACGTATAGTAAGTCAAAGGTCCGACCGGGCAATAAATAGAATAAACATAAACCATGTTTTATAATATACCTACATAATATATGAAGATAATATGTAGCGTTTCTGTCATTAACACCGCATAATGTCAATAAGGATACTTGTATAAATATCACCTCACCTTGCGTAGGTAGTTATGATTATGACCTAAGGGTAATTACAGCCCATTAAATATTCTTCTGTTGAATTTTAATATATTTTAAAACATATAAAATATAGTCTTAATGGAGACTAGCCAGGAGACATTATACTGCACAAGTGTGTGCACAAAAACAAGTGTACTCCGTATTCCCTCACTCTTGTAGTACGATGAGACGGCAGTCTGATACGACGGTGGAGAAATCAGGCGTAGGGCCAAAGGCTTAACGTGTTTTCCGAGTCACGATGAGTTGCAACGCCGTTAACTTTTAACTCTGAGCTGCTATTGAGTGTACTTTGACAGAAAAAAGAAATAACGCTCTGCTCGACCCGGGAAATGATCCCGAGACCTCATGAACAGCTGCCGCATTCACTTTCGTTGCTCCAACGATGCATCCAACATCGACCATTAAAGATTATATATAACACACGATATCAAATATTAATTTTATTTTACAGGTTCTAACAGCAATGTGAAACTAAAGCTGAAGATGCCAATATTTAACAAAGACGATTGCTTCAGCAAATACAGTCGTCTTGATGCATTATTAGGAGAAAAACAGCTGTGTGCTGGTGGAAACTTCGCCCAAGACGCTTGCCGAGGAGATTCAGGCGGTCCACTCATGAAAAAGAAACCTAGTGGTATTTGGGAAGCTGTAGGAATCGTTTCCTTCGGGTACGGTTGTGGAAGAGATGGATGGCCAGGAGTTTACACCTCGGTAGCCAGCTACCTCGACTGGATCAGTTCAACCCTGCAATCTTCAAATCATTGATGCCATTACCCTAGTTCGCTTTCATCATAACCGAACTGTCAATTTTTGCCATTTTATTCTCAATTTTTTTGTGGTACGTCGTCCAATGATCCGAAGAAATTTTATGATGTCTTTTTTAACTTTTACTATAGTTAAATAATATAATTTTATAGAAATAAAGTGTTAATTATTTTTATATCCCCCCCGTATATAGTTCTTTTTCCTTTTTACTAATTAGTTGGAAGCTTTGTATAACGGTAAAACAATGGTGATTTTATGTATAATATCACCATTGTTTCACCTAAATGTTGTACATTTATAATAATAGTTTATTGTTTCTCTCTCACATAGGTACATAATTAGAAATTTCACATAAGAAACTTAATCTAGTCGCAAGTATGTGAGAGACTGGTATACGTACTAGGCTCGACCTGTATTACAGATTACCAGCCTCTCCAGACACTGGACTCGTGCAGTACTAACATGTCAGGTAAGTGTCCCGGTGTGCGTGCATAAGCATTACTACCAATTGCAATTGGCAGTATGTAAACTATATAAGTTATGAATGAGTGTGTGTGTGTGTGTGTATTTATGTTTGAGTGTGTATGTGTGTGTATATAAGGGTGTGTTTGTGCATGTGTGTGGGGGTGGGTCAATTCAGGAAATAATGTGCAAAAGATATTCTGTCTCGTCGTAACCAAGGGATTTCTGCCAAGTTGTGACAACCTTTTTACAATTAAAGCGTGTGAGTGAATAAATGATTTAGCTTACCTTTCATACATAAATATCTGTACGTGCCAATGATACATGTGATTGTACAAAATATTGATGTAAACCAATATGCCAATTATCTATAATGATATTATATAGTTAATATATTGTTTACTTGAACGCGCTAATCTCTAGAACAACCAGTTCGATATGAAATCTTTTCTGCATTTTATTGAGAAATTATTATCATTATAGGTTATATACATCACGCTATGATTGTAACGAGCGGTGCGGGCAAAACCACACAGCTAGTCAGTATATAGTATCAAGTTTTATGCACTTATTTATATATTTTTAAGAAGATATTATTGTAAATATACTTTGTCTTCTTTTATATATAAGGATTAGCCACATACATACAAAAAATTAAATAAAACAGCAAAAATAATAAAACCTCAAAACGAAAATCGATGCGCAATTTCGTGAACGCATTCGAAAATGCGCTTAAAATTTTATTTTTTTCTACCATAGAAATAAAATGTTGGGTTCAATTTTCAATATAAATAGTAGAAATGCGTGATGCATTACTAATGCGCTGTCAACCGTTCCAATTAGACTAGCCGCACTCTCAGGTCTCGGCGCGGGCGTGAGAGCTCGCCTCAGTAGTTCAACGAGTTCTGATTTGAACTCATGACCTTACGATAACTGTTTGAGCCAATATAGATTGCTTGTTTATTTATTTCGATGTATGTGTTTTCTGTTATAAAACGCACGAGCCTAGTGGTAGATCGTTTGACTGTAATGCAGATGTCTCGATTTCGATCCCAAGGCTTTACTCGCGTATTAAAGAGTTAATTGTAAATTACTTTAACGGTGAAGAAAAACATCGTATCCGTAGGATCATCATAAAGTTCTCAAATATCGACCCTTCGCGGAAGAAATGTAGTACAAGCCGAATACTACTTCCCAGGAGCGCTTATACACAGAAAAATTCGGATTTATTTATTATATAGGTATTTATATATATATTTATTTCTCTTTAATTATTTTGTTTTAAGTGCTAAGAATAAAAGATCTAAAAAAGGTGAACATTGTTCTTTTAGCTCTTTATATTTTATAACTAGCTGTTACCTGCGACTTCGTCCGCGTAGATGTTAACTAAAAAGTGTTTGTCTCCGCGGAACCCTTTTTTTTTCTAAAATCAAAGTGGCCTATGTTACTCCTTATAATATCAGCTATCTGCCAGTGAAAGTCCCGTCAAAATCGGTTCAGCCGTTTCGGAGATTAGCCGGAACAAACAGACAGACAGATAGAAAGACAGACAAACAAAAATTTAAAAAAATAGTTTTTTTCGTGTAGTTGTCTTATATACTTCCACTAGATGTTCCCGCGGTTTCACCCGCGTTTATCGTTACTGCGCCGCCCCGTGGATCGTAGCGTGATGATATATAGCCGATAGCCTTCCTCGATAAATAGGCTATCCAACACTAAAATAATTTTTCTAATCGAACCAGTAGTAATTACGCAGAATAAACCAGGAGAAACATCGTTTGTACTATGTCTGTAATGGGTAAATATTTTGTAGCGATGTTATTTTAAAACTGCGGTATCTCCTAAGATATTCAATGGGCTATCTATCTAACACTGAAAGAATTTTTCAAATCGGACCAGTAGTTCCTGAGATTAGCGCGTTCAAGTAAACAAACAAACAAACAAACTCTTCAGCTTTATAATATTAGTATAGATATGCATTAGATAAAAAGCTGTTATTTTGAGATTACAAACAGACACTTCAATTTTATTTATTTGTATAGTATATGAAATGACCTATATCGTTCACAGCATTTGTAGCGAGTTGAAGTATTATTTACAACATTATTGTAAAATGAAAGTATTTATGCTGCGGTATTTTCTAAGTAGCAAAACATATTATCAATATTTTCGCCACAGTGGCTTTTACAACATTTCATCCTCGAAGGGGAATATCTGTGAAGTCTGCCAATCCCCACAGACACAGCATTGTGGAATAGTCCACTTACCATTACCATACCATACCAGACCATAGGGTCTAACCCTTCTCATACCAAGATAGGGCAAAGTATTTTAATAAGGTAAATTATATTATCACAATGTAGCCTTTTTTTACAATTAAAGTACCGTAAGTGGTGCTTCATGGTAAGCTGCTGCTGTAGTCTACGATCGCTTGTCATACCAAAGGTATTAGGCTTCTTGTATGCCCTAAAGAATAGCAAAATATAAAACGAAAGGAACGGATTTGAAGACAAGTATCTAAATTGTAAATCGCCGGTATTCTTACTTATAGAGCGAAACGCAGTTACAGTGCTAACTCTTACGCTGGTTTCCTGTAACAAGGGAAGGACGAATACCCGGTCGAGTTGGGATGTATCAGCTATTATAAAAGCCTCAGTAGTAGCTGGCTCTGAATTGGAAACGTAGACTTTTTAATACTATAGAAAGACTAATAGCTGCCTCGCCAACTGGTAACTAAGTGTTATCGAGGAATTTTATGTGAACATCGCAGTATTCTATAAGTATGTTATGAATCCAAGCCATTGTTGGTGAACATTATTAGGTAAGGTTTTAAATGTGGATATGATCAACCTGCCTCTACCTTCTTTATTAAACAGGTGTAAAACAAAATACGAAGATGTATAAAGTTGAAGGTTATACACAGGGATGGCATAAAATGGCAAAGGCAAACCCAAGGGTCATTAATCCTTAATTCCAAGGAACAATCATAAATCTATTTTCTGACAGAAACAAAAACTTGATTTATTTATAGTAGAAAAATACATCGTACGTCAATACTACGTTAAAGTCTATGTATATATTTTAGCACATCAATAAGTTGATTAACATTCTCACAGTAAACTAAGTATAATCTTCGGAGTAGACAGACAAGGCCCCGTAATTATTCGTAATCATACCTTTATCAGTTACTAGATTTTGTCCGCGGCTTTGCTCGCGTTAATCTAGATTTTGTCAGTAATTTTCTATCCCTCGGAAATAGTACTTCTTATGTAGATAAAAGGTACCTACCCTATGACCTATTCTGTACCCATGACAACGTGTATGTGAAATTTCATGATAATTGATCGTTTGAATAGTTACGGCAAGAAGCATAACAAACAAACTCACACTCGCATTTATAATATTAGTTAGAGTTTTATAGAGTCCTAGAGCAAATTCATAACATTGAACAAAAGACACCTCACATCTATACTCTGAACAACTCTCTTACCTAGTCATCACTATTGGGATATGTAAGTTAAATTACATTTATATGTTTTAAACATCGTGCTAGGGCCCCAAAAGTCATCGAGCGGGTCCCCAAACATTTTGAACAAAGATATTCAATTAGTCGTAACGTATCATTTGCATATAGGTGTCGCCAGCTATCAAATTAAGTGGCGCGCTAACACTTCGGTTCGCATAATTAAATCATTTACCCTTTTCAAGTTATGCGCTCCTGGTACTCGAATGGGGTATGCAAATTTTTCGGTTACGATAAAATCGATTAGCTTTTGTTTACAATCGAGAAAGTTCTTTTATATTGTTTATATATTCCAAGTAAAATGAAGTTGTTAACTAAATCTTTGCATACTTGTAGTAAACATAAATATCTAAATCGGATCAACTAGTTGACTGCATGGATAGCGTAGTCGTTTTAGTGGTCGCCTTCGGCAGTAGTGTGTAGTGGCAGTAGCACGCCTAGTGTGGATCATCAATTTTAAAGCTAATTAAATTATTGAAACTATTAAAACTATTTATACTATTACTATACTATTATACTATTTATATTTATGGTTACACTTTCCCCGACGTTTGCTTTTCAGCAGCCATGGTCACGGAGAGTCTCCCCGTGACCATGACTGCTGAAAAGCAACCGAAACGTCGGGGTAAGGGTAAACATAAATTAACCTATTAAGTGGTAGCGGCACACCGGTGACCAGATATAACAGGTTTTTAACTATGTCTGGCAAAACAACAATTGACACATTAAACCTACTACAAACGTGAAACTTTGGACCATGTTTCGGAGTTTGTTATTCAACCACGCGTAAACTCTTAAAAATCGAGACGAAATTTGTCAGACATACCTATATCTCGCTCGCGTAAATCTAGGTCAGGTTAAGTTAAGAAAGTAATAGTACTTTTTTTTGGATGAAAGATACCCTATGTCCTTTTCTATTCCCCTAACAATGTATATGCGAAATTTCATGATGATCTGTCGAGCAGTTAAGGCGTGAAGGCGTAACAAAAAAACTCACATTCGCATTTATAATATTAGTTAGGATGTTTTGGATCAACACGTAACACACTTATATATACCGGTAGGCTTTTCGTGCATATCACACGGGCAAACCGACGGGCAGAGACACATATCTTTCCTAATAGATGATTGACAACTTCCAATGGCTATAGGATGATATAAAAGGTGGCTATACAAGTATATGATTATGCAGTCAATATTATCTATGGAGGTTATTTAAAGTCGATGCGATTATTTGTGTTATTATAGTGACTCATAAGTAAAGGTCCAATGACACGGGAAAGCCCATGTTATGATTATGACACAACATAAATTATATCTGTTGTTAAATATCTCGTCAAAACATCCGTATCTAAAGAGAAGAAATACCCACTCGTATTTGGAACCGCTTAAGTCTACTTAACAGAAGATGACAGAACAGACTGTATAAAAGGTTTCTAGGCCTTTATAGAGTTGTCTTCAACAGAGTTGAAAATGGTCTTTAATAGAGCGATGTAATATATAATAGTGCGATCTCTTTTTTGCAGAAATACTTATGTGCGAGCGGTATCTCTGTTCATACAAGCTTCCAACGGCTATGGTATTTACTGATCACAATTGAGTCGTATTTTACCTAATTGACAATAATGACTGCCACAGTAAAGAATAACTTCAGTGGCGCAGCGGTAGTGAAAATGACTGCTGTGCCTAAGGCAGTGGTCGGCAACCTGCGGCTCTTTGACTCCTCAGCTGCGACTCCTCCACAAAATGTTTAGTGCAGCCACGGAATATTATTTATTATCTTGCTTTATAAGTATGATACCAAATTTAATTTAATTTCCTGTACTTAACGTAACTAAGACTTATTTGACAAAGGCAAGCTCAAGAGTGTTCTTTTAATCCTAATTATTTCCGTAATCAGCTCTTCTGCTAAAGCAAAACTTAAGCTTAAAAAATAGCTCTTTGAATAGATTTCAATTGTGTATCTATTATCTATATTTGGCTCTTTTGGTCGACAGGGTTGCCGACCTCTGGCCTAAGGTACCTGGTACGAATTTCTCGTCGAGCCAAATGCTATTGGACTTTTCTATAAAGAAATGCTTCATAGTCATTTCTGACAGAAGCAAATAGTACCTGAATCCAAGCTGCCATTAATAAGAAAGAAAGAAAGAAAACAGTTTATTTTGTCCTCTACACTGGCATAAAACAAAAATAACAACAAAAAAATAAAAGAAATTAGATATACAATAATAAAAACAAAGAAAACATAAGAATAAGCAATTTATATAATTACATCATACCGCCAGTGCGAGACCAAAAATGGCATTTATCTCAGCATAATGCTGCAGCACCGTGGTAGGTAGTGCAGCGCTGATTTTCGGATAAGTCCAGTGATTGGATTCAGAAACTTTGTCTGGCAGACGACAATAGGCTCGCTCGCACATTATGGGAGCTAAAATCATAGCTGATGATATGTGGATAAGTACCTTTGCCTGACTCTTCAGGTATATGGCCGTGACACTTTATATGCCCATTAATTAGACGACTGGTAAATTTAGGTGTGACGTCAGATGACGTACAATGGATACCACATGCATGTGTGATGTATGTGTGAGGAGTATTTAAATGTGTGTGTCATCCAACAGAATGGTGTAAATAACATAATTACCGACATGCGAAGATGGTGCGAACGATCACAATAGAAGACTTTTTATATCCTTATACATAAGAACAGATATCCGTTGCGATAAGTGCGTACATGATTGTGTAAAATGGATGAATGTATAGCATGTACTAGGATTAAATGTATAATTTTAAATTAGGATTATAACATTTTGATTTATAGTTTAAATTGTTGGTATTTTTTAATGAACTTGCGTCTGTTAGTGACTTTGTCTAGAGTACATATCAGGGAAACTATTATCCTATTCTATTCCAGTATATGGTCTATCTATGGTAATTAGTTTCATCCAAGTTCATTAGTTTCTGCGTAAATGCGTGCCAAAATACTCAAGTATTCAAAATTTACACATTTGTTATGTATTTTTATACATTATTTTTATTATATTTTTATATTATTTTTATTATATTTTTATACATTATTGGGTTAGGCAGAACTGTGGCCATATATCAACTATATTTAACCTAAGAGATAAGCAGAGGTGTATAACACCTTTATTTCGTTAACTTTGTTTTTAGGTCGTTCCATGTATTGTAGGGCGAGCTTATTGCCGCTCACCGGGCACAATTCCAGAATCCCAGACACCGCCTTCCTGTTGAGAATTTCTCTGAACATTCTCAGACCTTTCCCGAGATTTCATACAAAGCAGTAACATATATTATCGCTACATCACCGAGGCAGGCATAATACATTGTATATGGAACTATTATGCTATACCTACTGCAATAAAGACAAAGACAATGATAATGAATGAACGCCATTCTTTAACTTGCGAAACTCATTATTTATTTCACACATTCATCATTCATTGTTTTTTTATTGTTTCTATGAAATAAGGATACTTCCATTATGGTGCACTCGAATGTGGTTTTGTATGTATTTGCATATCACAAAGCAAAAACAGTTGTAACGTGTATATTACGTCAAAATAATTACAAAGAAATAAGGTATCTTGTTTAGTAGTTAGTAGTGCAATATAAACAAGGTATGAAAAAAGGAATAATTAATAAATAGAAACCTAAAATGATACTGCACTGTAAGAATGGCGCAGAGGTATGTTTCCGTTTCTATTTAAAGAAAAAACAACTGTCGCACTAGGAATAAATCCTGTGTTGTATGGGGAGTTTACAAACATTCAGACAACGGGCACAAAGCACATCCAGACTCGGAACAGCCATTTATGGATCACACTTTTGTCCCGTGTGCGATTCGAACCCACAACACTCGGCATAGTGGTACGCCATCCGTGCAGTCATTAAGTGCTCACCACTGCGCTGAATGTTGTAAGTCCGTTCACACGGGACAAAAAGGAGACCGTCCATATTCGGCTTGCACGTGGACAATCGTCTTATAAACAAAGTAAAATATTAAAAGCTTTGTTTAAATATATAATAAATATTGGTTACCATCCAGTAGTATGAAATTGAGGTATTTTATGTATATATTATATCAGAATAATACACACAGCCTGGAAGCAATAAGGCAGTATTACTGCAACTGCATAGTCGGCCGAAGGACTGTTGGTTGTTGTGCTCACATTATGTCTGTAATATGGTACCTAAGCTGGGCAAGATATGATAATGTCACTTCACCAGCCCAGTTTTTGGAAAATATTTTAATAACTTATGAAGGTGATGCTGACACATGAAAATAAACATTTCTTAAACAATGTGTTTTATTTTATTATTTAACGAACTTGATACTAAACTTCAAAGAATAATGTTATTTACCTACTTAGTTTAGGTTACTGAATATTAATATTGTTATTACAATATAAAATAGTTCATGCCCAGGCCAGGGTCCCATACAAGGTGGTCGGTCTCCTTTGTGTTATTCGCAAATGCTGTTCCTTGTCTGGGTATACTTTCTGTGCGTTGTTTCAATGTTTGTAAAGCGCGCTTTGGCATAGGGTTTATCCCTATTGCTGGAGTAGTCTTCTTTAAAAGTAAAATAAAAACTATTTATATATGTGTGTGTTGATTTTTTTATACTCGCACATTTTTTTCTTTCTATAGATACATATAAAAAGTTAAACTAGTTAAACTTATTAAAGCTTGCCCCGTTGCCGCGCGCTATACGACGTATTAATATAATTGCCAATAACGATGATATTTATCACTATAGCCTGCCGAAATTCTAAGAAGTTGCGAAAAAATGCATAGTATTTCATAATTAAAATTTGTAATATTATAATTATTTTATTGTCTTATTTATATTATATTATGTATACTTAACTTATAATATCGTTTTAGAATATCGTGTAAAGTTATTATAAATCTGTTTGAATAAATAAATATGGCATTAATATTTGTATAGTCCACAAAAAAAAAATCAACGGGTTGCACTCCCAGAAGTGAAAACTTGAATATTAACGTTGTGCATTTTTGATATTTTGGAATGGTTAGGGAATAATTTTGCACGAATTGTTTAATTATCAGTATAAAAGTACTATCATTTATGTGGTAAAATACAATATTCATTATTGCGCTATCGTACACAAACATGACAATTATCCCTCCGTCTTATGAATTTTCGATCAGATCACGTGTCCTGACGCGAGTTTAACATTTTTTACCGATCACAAAAAAGTGCACAACACCGCTAAAGAAGTTTTCACTTCAAAAATTTACGGACACAGTACATCTAGACTTAGAACAACAGTATGTTTATCACGCAAGTAATTATTGTCCCATGAAGGAATCGAATACATAACACTCAGTGCGACGCAAGCTGCGAGACGACCGCTTACTTGCTATGCCATTAAAACAAAACAGCCTTACCACACTGCTGGAGCGTTTCAAGTAAAGCAGAATCCATTTAGATTATCGCAGCACAAAAATCGAACACCAAGAATTTGATATTTATTTTATTCAATTATTCCTTGATGGCGTAGTGGTTAGTGTAACCGACTGCCACGCCTGAGGTCGCGAGTTAGATTCCCGCACAAGTCAAACATTTGTGTGCATGAACATGAATGTTTGTCTTGGTCTGGGTGTGGGTGTTCTATGTATAATATGTATGTATTTACAAAAAAAAGTATATATATATATATGTATGTTTATCCATTGTCTAGTACCGATAGTACAAGATCTGCTTAGTTTGGGCTAGATAGTGTTGTGTGTATGTGATAGAATGTTATTATATGTTATTATTATTATTCAAATTTTCTAAACGCCCAGTCAATATTCGATTCAATAAAGCTTTATATTAAATCTCCGAGTCAAAGGTAAACGGATTTAGGTATAATATAAATTCGCAAAGTACTTGAGACAGCACTTAAGTGGTGCAGTTTTGTATATCTGGCCTTGCTCTATACAGTGTGTTGATCCGTAGCCTCAACCTTAGGAGTAAATAATAATATGTATTTATTGCTGAAATTGCTTTTAAAAGTTATAAGTTTAGTATTTATCCAAATGCGTCAGAAGGAATATAATGTTAGGTACCTACTTTTTTTGTTAAGCATGTAATAATTAGTTACAGGAATTAATGCGATCATGCATATTGTGTACCTATTGTGTTTGACGTTTCGACCTGGCCGCCAAGGCTCATAATAAAATCTGTTTAGAGTTGGTTTAGAGTTTCTAGTCTATATAGTAGCAGTGTCATAAATATGTCAATTGTTATTCTGCTACATAAAAATAAACATTAAATGCAGAGATATGATTTTTAAAAAGAAGGCCAGTTGAGAACTCCACTTCAGTTCACACTTTACTAGATCGAAACTCTATTTTGTATGGTTTTTATTACGAGAATTGGATATGGAAAAGGTTGCATCTGTCTTACCTCAAGCTAGCTAAAAGCTGAAGGTAATGTTTTACAAGTCTATCTATAGTCTATAGTCTAAACAACTTAGTGGATTTTAATATATGAGATATCGTTAGATTTCTCATAATAATAGTAGGCGTGGGTGCAGTGTCTGGTACTTTATTGTCGCAGTACTAGTTCCCTTGTTTTAACGTACAGGATTTTCGTCATTTGAAAATTAACTATAAATGTGCATGTTATTTTACGTTACAATTACAGTAATAGTTTTAACTATCGAACACTTTCAACTATGACAGTTACTTCGCACTTTGTCCCGTAGACTGTGTCTTGTACCAGTAGGTGTGCGGTACATCCAAACGAGCAGGGCCACAAAACCGCAAAACCAAGTAATTTACTGAACATAGGTATTCTATTAACTTTTAATTATTTAATTATAGAGCAGATGTATTGTGGCAACTTAATAATATATACCTCCTGCAAGTAAACAGGTAAATTATAACAATTCAGTTAATGATGTGCGGCACGAAATGTAACGTAACTATAACCTATGGTGATATATCTATACTAATATTATAAAGCTGAAGATTTTATTTGTTTGTTTGTTTGGTTAAACGCGTTAATCTCAGGAACTACTGGTTCGTATTGAAAAATTCTTTCAGTGTTGGATAGCCCATTTATCGAGGAAGGCTATAGGCTATATAACATCACGCTACGACCAATAGGAGCGGAGCATCAATGAAAAATGTTGCAAAACGGGGAAAATTCTCTTATGTAAAGTAGACAACGTTGCGCGGGTTAGCTAGTATTAAATATATATAAGTAGGCTCTCGTCTATGTGTGTGATACTATGTATGAAATAAACGTATAATATTTGACGGCCTCGATGGCCGGTTCGATGGCTAGTTCGACTTTCGAGTTCGATGTTTAGTGTAACCGATTGCCACGCCTGAGGTCGCGGGTTCGATTCCCGCACAAGCCAAACATTGGTGTGCATGGAGATGGATGTTTGTTTTGGTCTGGGTGTTTCTATGTAGAATATGTATGTATTTCCAAAAAGAGGTATTTATGTATGTTTATCCATTGTCTAGTACTCATAGTACAAATTTTGCTTAGTTTTGGTTAGATGGTGTTGTGTGTATGTGATATAATATTATATTATTATTGTTCAAAGACCACAAGTTATAAGACAATGAACCCACTAAACGGGACTCACAAGACACTAAACCCTACGCTAGGATACCCAGTGTGGTGGGATGCAGTCTCATTTGTTAATAAAAAAAGAAAATGCATACTATTAAGTTTAAAGAAATCTGTAAATAGTTTTTTTTGTATTGAGCTGTGTATGTGTGTGTGTGGGTGTGTGTGCCTGTGTACAGTGCACGTTTGTGTATACAGCCTACAGGCTGTATTATCCTCAAAGGGAGAGCACATTGCTAGCGTTTGAAGAAATATGATAAGATATTTACTGAGACGAGCCTTATAAGTTTTATGGTTCGTAGTGTCCGTGTAATGTAAGTGTGTATATTTCACGCGTGAAGGTACTGCACTCATGTGCCGCCCCGCTGGGAGGTTCTGATGTGAATGTGAAAGATATTTTCCTGTTATGATAAGAAGTACAACAAAACAGGAAAGTGTTTGCTTTCCTGTTTTGTTGCACTTCTTATAGTATTTACTTCGAAATATTTAAAATTAGAATATTGTCTACATTACACATAGTTTATGTTCAGTGAATAATATCTCTCCTTTATGAAGAAATATTATTATTCTACTTTATCCTACGTAAAGGAAAAGAAAATCTCAACTAATATTATAAAAGTGAATGTGTTTTTGTTTGTTTTTTACGCTTTCACGTTTTAACTACTCGACCGATCATCTCGACATACATATTGACAGGAGTACAAAGAGGCCATAGGGCACCACTTTTGTAGAAAAATACTGTTCCCCAGGGATAACTAGTATTGTATACATTCGTAAAGTTTAATGAGACTTATAATTAAGGTAATATTTGGAGCGCCATTAATGAAAATTTGTGATGAAGTAGATTTGATAATTATATCAAAACGTGTTCATTATCTTTGGGCCTATTATCAGCAAAGACTTCAAAGTTACACCGCGCAAATATTATATGCTACTAAAATAACGTAAATAAGTAAGATAGATTTTAATTGTATATATATTGAAAAAAATTACGCCCGCACTGACTATTTTTGCCTACATCGATTTCTATATAGACAACAACAGCTTCCGATACCAAACAATAACTATGTTAATTAATACATTGAATTATTCCGTACATGCATAATACATATTCGAAACATATCAACAAAATATGCCGAACAAAAACACAAAACTGTAACAATGATAAAAAACACTAACAAAGTGGAATATAAGCAGTAAATCAAAACAGTGAATATATTCATTCATTCTCCCGTTAGATAACAAACACTCAGAGGGGAAACTCCAATCGGAATATAAAAATTACGACAGTTTAAAAGTAGGCATCATTTACATAGAACTACTATATTGGAAATGATATACAGGGTGTAGCGCGCCCCATTTGTCGCTCTCATGAAATATAAATGTGTTTTGGATGTAAGTCCACACTTATAACACGGTAACATTGTTTTCGGCAAATGTTTTCTGTTAAAACATTAGTTATACCTTTTTGGTTTTTGAAACGTTGTTTGTTTTACAATACAAGATAGAGAGCGTGTTTATGTTTGAGTTGTACGATGCATTTCATGAATAATCTTTATTTTACTTATTAGTGGAAATAAAATCCTAACTAATATCTATACAAATACATAAAATTGAAGTGTCTGCTTGTAATGTCAAAATTACAGCTTTTTACTCAATGCTTATGAAAGTATACACGCTATTTATATTTAAATAACAAATTTTAAAATTTTTATCTTTATGTTTGTTCCGGCTAATCTCTGTAATGGCTGGACCGATTTTGACGGACACTTTCACTGGCAGATAGGTGATGTTATAAGTAATAACTTAGGCTTTTATCATAATTATCTTAGAAATTAGCAAGAATACAGAGAATTAGCAAGCTGAAGTGGCAGTGGGCTGGCCATATCGCACGAAGAACCGACAACCGCTGGGATAAGCGTGTTCTTGAGTGGAGACCGCGACTCGGCAAACGTAGTGTAGGACGCCCTCCCACCAGGTAAGATGAAGATCTGCGAAAGACTTGAGGCAGATGCTGGATGCGGCAAGCTGAAGACAGGGCGCTATGGTGCTCTTTGGGGGAGGGCTATGTCCAGCAGTGGACTATTATAGCCTGATGATGATGATGATCTTAGAAAAAAATGTCTGCGAACTGAACAAACACTTTTTTGTTAAATTCTACGCGGGCGAAGTCCAGGGTATCTTATCTTATCTTATGTGGGGGCCAGTCAGTGCAGACCGGCGATACTTCAACCCAGTGGGATCTTTTGTGTCGACACTCTCCCAATAACGACTGCCATAGATGTTCATGGCAGCCGGGACCGACGGCTTAACGTGCTCTCCGAGGCACGAAGCAGGCGATCATTGTCAATCAATACGCACATAATTTCGAAAAGTCATATAACTTCCGAAAGTCAGAGGTGCGCGACGTGGGTTCGCACCCGAGACCCTCTGCATTGCAGTCTGTTGGTCTCCCCACTGAGCTATCACTGCTCTGAAGTCCAGGGTAACAGCTAGTTATAAATACGGATGTAACTTTGTTTGTTACGCTTACACGCGTTAAGTACTCGACCGATCATCATGACATTCCGCATAAACGTTGTCAGTGGTACAAAGAAAGATATAGGGTACTTTCACGAAAAAAAAAGCTATTCCCGAAGGATAGATATTTAATAACAAATTATTTATTAAGGCTATATGTAGTAAAAAAATAGTATAAAATAGATTTGTTCGATATTTGTACGTATTATGAATATTATAATGATTAAGAAAACGTGTTAGCATACAATTAGGACTATGTGATTTCCAAGGATGTTAAAAGTAAAGTCCGTATGTAAATAATTATAATAAATTATTTAAATTTTACGATTTTGTAAAGTACTGATTAATATTTTAAAGCTGATGTGTCTGATACACAATGTCTTTTTATTTTTAGATGTGACATATAATTATATTATACTAGCTTTTGCCCGCGGCTTCGCCCGCGTTAATTTAGAATTTGACAATCAATTCGGGTTGTACTCTGCTTGTAATAATATAATTCAATCATGATTCGAAAGACACGTGGCGCCATCTATTATCATAAGAAAGTTATTATTGTTTTCCTCGGGAACAGTAATTTTTTTCGGGATGAAAGGTAGCCAATGTCCGTTTTTGTACACCTGTCAACGTATATGCAAAATTTCAGGATGATCGGTTCAGTGGTTTAGGCGTGAAAAGGTAACAAACAAACAAACAAACTCATTTTCGCTTTTCTAATATTATAGTTAGGAAGTTAGGATTAGGATTAGGATAGGATTTGTAAACATAGACCTACTAATAAAAAAATTAAATGTATCTTAATTCCTATTATAAATGCGTATGTGAGTTTGTTTGTTTGTTACGCTTTCACGCCTTAGCTACTCGACTGATCATTATAAAATTTGGCATAGGTACACGTTGTCAGGGGTATAGGAAAGGCTAAAGGGTACCTTTCATCCAGAAAAAGTAATGGTTCCGAGCAAGCCATGCCACAGGCAAAAGCTACGAGAGACTTACGTTCGTCTTACTACTTATAGGAGGTAGAATTTATATTATGTTATCTACGGTGGCATCATGTAAGTAGATAATTAAAGTACAGTAATACCTCGACTTACGCTACCCCGACATACGCTACCCCGACATACGCGAACTCGGAGTAACGTGATTTTCAAATCTCGTCGATTCGTCTTTTATTTGATCATCGCACAACTCTCAAATATGGATTTTAGACTTACTACTACATTATTGTTCAGGAATATAGGCAATATTGCAGAAGAAAGAGTCTTTGAGTCGTCAAACTACTTTCTTAAAAAAAGGAAAAATGAAGCCTTCTCCATCACAATAACGGCAGTTCGCTATTTTATTTTTGTAAAATCCTATATGTATTTATATGCTTAACTATACCCCGACTTACGTGAATTCGACTTACGCGGTTATCGCTCAGTCCCACCTATCGCGTAATTCGGGGTATTACTGTACTACAAACAGGCTGACAAGTCAAGTAGGATAATTATTATGTTTGTTGATAACACGTTATTAGATTCAGTGTAAAGTAAAACAACAAAGGCTTGTCTGCTTTATTTGTTTTTATGTAAATTGATAGCATAGTGGGCAACTGTTGGACTGCCACGAGGTCTTGAGTTCGATGCCAAGGCTGAGCGCCTTTTCGAATATATGTATCGCTCGCTGTAACGGTGAAGGAAAACATCGTGAGGTAACCTGCATGTCTGAGACTTCTCTATAATGTTCTTGAAGATATGCGAAGTCTGCCAATCCGCACTAGGCCAGCGTGGTGGACTATGGCCTAACCCTTCTTACACTGAGAAAAGGTTCGTGTCCAGCAGTAGGACAGTTTAATACAGGGCTGATATTATTATATTATATGTATAAAAGTAAATTGCAATTTTCGCCGAGTTATCAAGTTGAGTGGCACGACGAACTTACAAAAGTATAATTAAAGGACACAGTCTATAAAACAATAATTTTGATGATCACCCGAATAATATATCCGCGTGGTATTCGAAACCTAAACAATGCGATAACTTGCATGTCCCGAAGTTGTTTCACTATCATTACACCAATTTATTTTTAAATATGTTCGAAATTTTTATCCTCTGTGAAACAACTTCGAATAAGTCGGTGAAGGTGAATTCTATTCATCCATCCACATGTAATGACTATGTGGATGGATGAATGGGATTCACCTTCGATTTATTGTAACCTTAGCCTTTGATAACGAGAACACGAATAGTATTAGTAATGGTTGCAACCCAACTTGCCAAAGTGAATCCTATTCATTCATTTGTCTATCTACCTAGTCATTGATTAGTTGTAATCTTAGCCTTTGATAACGAGAACACGAGTAGTATTAGTTAGTAATGGTTGTAACTCAATTTGTCAAGGTGAATCCGATTCATCCATCCGCCTAGTAATTGATTTGTTGTAACCTTAGCTTTTGATAACAAGAACAAGAACGCGAGTAGTATTAGTAATAGATGTAACTCAACTTGTCAATGTGAATCCCATTCATCCATCCACCTAGTCATTAATTTATTGTAACCTTAGCCTTTGATAACGAGAACATAGTTAATAGTAATGTATAGTAATGTAAAACAGTTGTTAGTAATGGTTGTAACTCAATGAGACATCAGACTTCAATCAGAAATGTAACAGTTTTAATATGCCTTATTCAACTGTAGATGAGAATTCATTCGTAGATAAAGAAATTACTAAATTGTATTTATTACTATGTAGTGGTTAACAAAAGTACCGGTAATTGTTGGTAATATAAAACAACTAGATTTTGCACGCGGCTTCGCTTGCATATAAGTAGGTTAGGTCATAAAAGTAGGTACTATTACTAACATATTAGTAACAGTCCTTTCTGTTTTAAAATATAATGTAGCCTATGTTACTCGGTGTCGCTCGGTGGAGCTTTCCGTAGAGAAAGAATGTTTAAAATCGGTTAGTCGTTATTGAGTTAAATCCTTACAAACAAACAAAATTTCAAATTGTTCCTTTTTATAATAATACTAGCTTTTGCTCGCGGCTTCGCTAGCATAAAAGTAGATTAGGTCATGTTAGCAACAGTACTTCAAAAAAAAAAATACAACCTACGTTACTGAGTGATATAGCTTTCTAATGGTGAAAGAATTTGCCAAATCGGTTGAGTAGTTTTCAGTTCAATCCTTACAAACACACGAACAAAAAATCAAATCTTTCCTCTTTATTTTAAGTATAAGTATAGATATCGCCTTCCATTGCCCGTTAAATTATTAGATGATGTTTCCCTTGTACCAATACTGCGTCTCAAAAATCTACGTCTTACCTCATCCTACATATTAACAGTTTGCCTGTTATAAATATAGTTACTATAAATATAGTTGAGTCAAAATATGATATGACTTGTGGTTTACATATCTTAAGGATGTTTATTACGTATTGTTTGTAGTACGCGTTATGTTTCTCGAAACTGTACTAATTAATTACCATATTGCTTTTGCAGTTTCCTCAATTTCAGCGAAATTTAAAAATAGACTAGGACTAGCAAACCACAGCTAGACTTCATGATACTTTGAGTTCATTCTGCGTAAATAGAAACACCCATGATTTAAATTATGTTCGGGTACTTTGAAATAACTACACAGGAACATTGAGACAACTGCCATCTTAGTCGCCCCGTGACCATGGCTGCTGAAAAGCAACCGAAACGTCGGTGAAAGTGTAAACACAAATATAAATAGTATAATAGTATAGTAATAGTATAAATAGTTTTAATAGTTTCAATAATTTAATTAGCTTAAAAATTAGTAAAGTTTAATAGTAATAGTAGTGTAACAGTTTTCAAAATTTTGTAATAAAGTGTCAAATAAACAACGCGATAAAATCCGTATATAGTAGTTTAATTTCAATAGACTAGGATTTCTGTGTAGTTTTATACAGTGTGGATACGAAGGAAAAATTATTACATATTAGTCAATTATGCAGATCACAATATGCGATCGTAATTAAAAATGCGAATATGAGTTTCTTTGTTTGTCTGTGACACTTTCACATCTTAATCACTAGACCGGCCATTATGAAATATCACGTTGTTAGAGGTACAAAAAAGGACATAGCGTACCTTTCATCCAGAAATAGTACTGTTCCCGAGGTATAGAAATGTATGGACAAAACCTAGTATATTATAATTCAGGATTTACTAACGGAACGGAATTAGGTAAAACGTAGCTTATAAGTTGACCCTCAAGCTACCAAACAGAGTGCCGGAGGCCCCATCACTCCCTTTCTTCCTTCCCGCTCTTTCTCCTTCCCATTTCCTTTTTCTCTTCTTCCTTTCCTAAAGGGTCGACAATGCGCAAGTGATGCCTCTGGTGTTGCAGGCGTCCATAGGCTACGGTGACCACTTACCATCATGTGGGCCGTATGCTTGTTTGCCACCTTAGTTGTATATCAAAATAACCGACAGACACGTAGGCAAAAGAACATACTATTGGATTAAGACACCCTTGATTAGCTGACCTGATTAAGGTTGAGTAAGCTGTTTCGATATATCTTTAATATAAAGGCACAGCATTTTTACAGTTTTATATAGAAAACGGGCTAAAATATAATTAGCTGACATCTTATTTTTATTATTTTTAAGATAATACTAGTCTTCTAAATCGTCTGACCACAAAATACATACTTTTATAAATTACCTTTTTAGTTTCATTCTTTCTTAAACAATTAGAGTAACTCGGATTACCAAATAATGTAATTCCTTTATCGCGGGGGATTGCAAATAACGTTTTAGTACTAAGTGGTAAACTATTGATGTCTAGTGAGCGCAGTATCCAACTTCATCTTGTAACTTAGAATTTCGGAATGGGAATACTTACTTAGCTTGCAATTTGTAATTATCTCTAAGTTTCAACTCTTCATGTATTCATCTGAGGTACGTTATGGCATAAGATCTGATTTATTATTGATTTGGTCAGGTCTTTAAATAAACATGTAGTATCACAAGCAAACTGAGAGACTTGTAAGTTGACGTAACTTTTTGGATATACTCATTGCCTTTTCTTTCTTGCTTGATTTAAATAAACATGTAGTATTACAAGCAAACTGAGAGACTTGTAAGTTGAAGTAACTTTTTGGATATACTCATTGCCTTTTCTTTCTTTTTTGATTTAAATAAACATGTAGTATCACAAGCAAACTGAGAGACTTGTAAGTTGAAGTAACTTTTTGGATATACTCATTGCCTTTTCTTTCTTTCTTGATTTAAATAAACATGTAGTATCACAAGCAAACTGAGAGACTTGTAAGTTGAAGTAACTTTTTGGATATACTCATTGCCTTTTCTTTCCTTCTTGATTTAAATAAACATGTAGTATCACAAGCAAACTGAGAGACTTGTAAGTTGAAGTAACTTTTTGGATATACTCATTGACTTTTCTTTCTTTCTTGATTTAAATAAACATGTAGTATCACAAGCAAACTGAGAGACTTGTAAGTTGAAGTAACTTTTTGGATATACTCATTGCCTTTTCTTTCTTTCTTGATTTAAATAAACATGTAGTATCACAAGCAAACTGAGAGACTTGTAAGTTGAAGTAACTTTTTGGATATACTCATTGCCTTTTCTTTCTTTCTTGATTTAAATAAACATGTAGTATCACAAGCAAACTGAGAGACTTGTAAGTTGAAGTAACTTTTTGGATATACTCATTGCCTTTTCTTTCTTTTTTGATTTAAATAAACATGTAGTATTACAAGCAAACTGAGAGACTTGTAAGTTGAAGTAACTTTTTGGATATACTCATTGCCTTTTCTTTCCTTCTTGATTTAAATAAACATGTAGTATCACAAGCAAACTGAGAGACATGTAAGTTGAAGTAACTTTTTGGATATACTCATTGCCTTTTCTTTCTTTCTTGATTTAAATAAACATGTAGTATCACAAGCAAACTGAGAGACTTGTAAGTTGAAGTAACTTTTTGGATATACTCATTGACTTTTCTTTCTTTCTTGATTTAAATAAACATGTAGTATCACAAGCAAACTGAGAGACTTGTAAGTTGAAGTAACTTTTTGGATATACTCATTGCCTTTTCTTTCTTTCTTGATTTAAATAAACATGTAGTATCACAAGCAAACTGAGAGACTTGTAAGTTGAAGTAACTTTTTGGATATACTCATTGACTTTTCTTTCTTTCTTGATTTAAATAAACATGTAGTATCACAAGCAAACTGAGAGACTTGTAAGTTGAAGTAACTTTTTGGATATACTCATTGACTTTTCTTTCTTTCTTGATTTAAATAAACATGTAGTATCACAAGCAAACTGAGAGACTTGTAAGTTGAAGTAACTTTTTGGATATACTCATTGCCTTTTCTTTCTTTCTTGATTTTTAATCACTAAGCTCACTTAATTGTGCATGCTGTGACCGCCTTTAATGCAACTGACATCAGCCTCATATTATACTATTTTGTTGCATAGTTGTTGGAATTGTTGGTGGTCCTCAATAAATAAACTTATGCTTAACAGGAAGTAATCTTGCACTGTAGTTGTGTGTATAAAAATACTAGCTTTTGCCCGCGGCTTCGCTCGCGTTAATTTAGAATTTGACAATCAATTCGGGTTGTACTCTGCTTGTAATAATATATAATAATATAATTCAATCATGATTCGAAAGACACGTGGCGCCACCTATTATCATAAGAACGTTATTATTGTTTTCCTCGGGAACAGTAATTTTTTTCGGGATGAAAGTTAGCCTATGTCCGTTGCTGTACACCTGACAACGTATATGCAAATTTCAGGATGATTGGTTCATTGGTTTAGGCGTGAAAAGGTAACAAACAAACAAACTCATTTTCGCTTTTATAATATTAGTTAGGATTAGGATAGGATAGGATCGTAATACACCAATCTTACAATTAGTAATAAATTGTTTGTACGAGTATATAGGAGATAATGTCTGTACTACTGAATTAATTCTACAAAATATTCTTGTAGAAAATAACACTATTACAAAGTATTTAAGCCTATCTTCTATATACCAAGCAAGTTACAGCGATAGCTCAGTGGGGAGACCAAAAGACTGCAATGCAGAGGGTCTCGGGTTCGAACCCACGTCGCGCACCTCTGACTTTCGGAAGATATATGACTTTTCGAAATTATGCGCGTATTGATTGACAATTATCGCCTGCTTGTTAAGCCGTCGGTCCCGGCTACCATGAACATCTATGGGAGTCGTTATTGGGAAGTCAGTGCCCTCTAATATCCTGACACTGGTCTAGCCTTAGGGTATCGTTAGCCTTCGGATTGCGGAGGTCAGATGGCAGCCGCTCCGTGTAAAAACTGATATCCAGTCAAATCCAGTTAGACTAGAAAGCCGACCCCAAGTGATTTGGGAATAATAAAGGCTAGGGAGAAGAAGCAAGTGCTTGGTGGGCGGATACTATGATTTGATTCAAGCATTTTAGTGTATGCTCATCACCGTAACAACAACATAATTTAATACAACGCAAAGGAAAACAAGCGCCCTTGACAATGACGAACAGCCTAACAGCAAAGTATATACCTGCACACGCAATGCATACCTACCTGCTTATCACTCATGCGATCCTGGTCCGATAGATAATGATTATCGCTCCCATCAACAATGTTCCTCCACAATAAAGATCATTATCAATATTTATATAAAAACTGGTGACACATAATATTGATCATTTCTTTTATTAGTGTCGTATTTTTGATCGTACGTTATTTATAGTAAACGGTAATGGAAATTTCAGGAGCGTTTTTGTTTTTATTCATTTTCGTGTTGGTGGGGACGAAATGTAACGAAGTAAGTTGACTGAAAACAATAATACTAACGTTCTAATTTGTTTATTTACGTCAGTATATTTTGTGAACTTAAATATCATATTGTTCTCTGGAATGTGCTTTAGAAATCTTATTCACGATCTTTATATTGAAAAGGAGCGCCAAAGCATTTAACAATCTGCCGGCGCACATGGATAGATCTATTTTGTACCAATGCACGCACAGTAAAGAGACTATTTAATAATATTTTTTTTAATAGTGATCCTTAATTTCTGGCACATATTTTCCTGAAGTATGTTTTTGTTTTGTTTTTCTTTCATATACTTATTTGTTTTTTTTTATGCTTGTTTTCAAACTAGCCATCTTAATATGTTCACAACTCTGTTACTACATACGCATTATAATATCATCTTAGTTGCAAGTACAATGCAAAATTCAATTGTATATTGTCATATATAAGAATATTAGTCTGTAAGCTTTCTGCAAGTATAAATAAATAAATAAATAAATTATTAAAAATAAAGTTGGTAGTAGCGTGCAAAAACAGAAGGGCAATATTATAATGGCATTAATCTATGTCCTTATTTAACAATGATGTCAAAATAATAGTGATCTTTTGTTCATTGATTTAACATGTCAGTTGTTGGAATGCTATGCATAATTATAAAAAACTGGCCGCCAGAGTGCCGCTGCCACTCTTTGGAGTGGCAAGTGTTAATTGAAGTGTTAATTGAAATTATCTTTGAAAAGTAAAACATATCACTGAATGCTATAAATTTTGCTACAAAATATGCATAGGCTGCGTCATTATGTTATGTTGTAATATTAAGATTTTTGTATCATTATACCACTCGAAGAACGTCTTTTGATAGATATAAGCTTACCTATTATAATTAACTGCCGCGGTGAATCGACATTATATTGCATCTATTACTCCTTGTGGTCTAACAAATCACACATAAACATAAAGTTGCTATACAGCCGCCGGCCTTTCGAACTATTTTATAACATTGATATGCTTTCATGGGCACAGAGCATACTTATGATAATACCAACAATGATCCTGTAAATGTGTCATATAATAGTTTTATTCTTGATTTTATTTGTATATATTTGTTAATATTTTTCTTACTTTGTTGCTTTTATTGTCTGCAACCATCGTTTTTTGTTAGTTATATTATTAATATTCATTTTAACAATGTATATTTTAGGTATTTTATATTCCGAAGATTACTGACAATGTGTTCAGCTGTGAAAATTTTGAGAATAAAATGATGGATTGTAGCGGGTTAGTACTTGGTTCAACGAAAGGTGAGGAAGGCGAAAGGGCTGCCAAACTGGGCGGTCAAGTAGTGACGGCAGGAGAGATTACATCTGATTATGATGTAAGATATTTTAATTTTATGACTAACTAACTTTTGGCTGCGACTCCGTATTCGTGGAATTTACCAGTAGTTACCCATCTATATTTTGCTTTTTTAATACTTGACTTCTAGGCGGCACATCAAGAAGAAGCATATACCAGGTTTTAAGTGAGACATCCAGTTAAACAACTGTGAAAACCGCATTAATGTTATGCATCAATTTTTGCGTTATGCGTGAACAAACATACAGACAGGCAGACAACAATCTTATAAATAATTGGTTTGGTTTCTGTTTGTATAAAGACACTCACATACATTTTCTATATCTCTATGTGCAGGACATCGGCCAAATACAAATTAATTATACGTATGTATAGATTTGTATCATAACAATGATGGTTGAATTCTGGCGAAAGCTTTAAATTAACCGCTTATTTCTGCCTAAGCTAGGCCCTGCAACGCTTCTTGCTTTTTACACTAGGCCGTAGGTACGGCCTTAAAGCAACCTCAAAACACTGAGATAACACAGTTGAGCGAAACTATATGTGACTCAGACAAGTATTCGTCCATCGAACGAACCAACTACCGCTACTACTTTAGTAGTAGACGGTGCAACCACTTTCTCAATGCACTAAATAGTTCAACCAATAGTTTTATGTCTTGATAAAAGATTTCAAGAACATATGACATCAACAGAAATTGACCGATGATGTTGTAGCTACAAGAATCCTCTGATTTCCAATGTGTCAATACACTTATGGACAACAAACTGCCAGTGTACATAAATAATGTGAGAATAAGCTACGACTATAGGCTCTGTTCAAGAATTTTTTTCTTAGGTGACTGCAGTTTTATGATCTACTAGCTGTTACCTGCGACTTCGTCCGCGTAGATTTTAACTACAAAATGTTTGTCAAAATCTTTTTTCTAAAATCAAAGTAGCCTAAGTTACTCCTTATAACATCAGCTATCTGCCAGTGAAAGTCCCGTCAAAATCGGTTCAGCCGTTTCGGAGATTAGCCGGAACAAACAGACAGACAAAAATTTAAAAAATAGATGTTTTCGTATAGGTACCTTATATACTTTCATATGCATTAGATAAAAAGCTGTTATTTTGAAATTACAAGCAGACACTTCAATTTTATTTATTTGTATAGATGTATAGATTTAATGAAAATAGGCGTTATGTAATGAGTTGAAAATCTTGACAAACGTAGGTATCTAAGGTGGCCAAAACATAGAATTGTGTAGAATCAAATGGAATATTTTAAGCTCCAATATGAATGTAAGCAATTTGAAACGTATAGTACTTAAACTTCTGTTACTTCTACATCGTGTTTTCCAAGATATGTGATGTCTTTCAAGTCGCATTGGGTCAACGTGGTGGACTATGGCCTAACCCTTCTCACGAAGAGGCACGTGGCACAGTTCAGTACAGGGCTGATATTATTATATTCTTGATAAAAAATGTATTCTGTTATAGGTGCAAATAGATATATGGAAAGTTTTGGACATAGCTGACGAGTACATGTACAATACAAGGGCAAATTTCTGCTCCAGTTTGCACGATGAAGACACCCCATGGTATCCTGTGATACAGAGCATGAACATCAGCTCGTGTCCTATACCCATCGTAAGGAATATTTATTTGTATTAGTTATTATGTGATTACGAATGATATTATATACAGATAGAAGAAGATATGTTGTATACTGCTTGTAACATTTCTCTTCTCACGAACGCATGAAAAGTGAAGACTCAAAAGAAACCCTTGCCTTGCCTCATTCAAACAAAATCCCTTGCAAATCAGCCAAAGCACAATTATTTCCTTCTCTTTTGCTATTTATCGCGCTACTTACTTGCCAAGTATTCAACAAAAGTACAATTTTTAATAGATAACAAATTGCATGGATATTATTTTCAACATCCATTACTATGAAAGTAACACATCTAGTATCTCTACATAATATATTAAGATTTATATTAATAGGATTTTCCAATTATAAGAGAAGCAAAAGATAATCAATGATGAACATGAAAAAAAAACCACTGATCCGTTTTTCAATTTTGTATAATTATAGTGTTCAAAAGGAAGAAGCATAGAAAAAAGACATAAACTATGGATGAATATGAAATTTGAGTTGACGATAATTAATTTATCATGTAACACATTACACTAACAGCCTTATTTACAAAAATACTGCTGATTAATACTTATAATAACTGCAACTAATCTTTTTCTTTAATCAACGATTAATCTTTGATCATTAGCCCGCCGTTGCTACTTCAAGTAACACTCAACTAGTCGGTAACCAACACTTAGCCACATTTTAAATATTTGAGACCGGCTTATAAGTACGGCCGCGTCTCTTTGAAATCATTAATTGCGTAAATATGTATCAACATAAATCTTAAACATAACTAATATTATAAATGTAAACGTGAGTTTGTTTGTTAGTTTATTTGTTTGTTTGTTACGCTTTCACGCCTTAATTACTCGACTAATCATTATTAAATTTCGCATACGCGTTGTCAGGGGTACATACGAAGACATAGGGTACCTTTTATACAGAACAGAGAACTGTTCCCAAACGCTAGTAAATGATAATATAATATAATATAATATATATATAATATAATATATATATAATATAATATATATATAATATAATATATATATAATATAATATTCTATCACATACACACAACACCATCTAGCCCAAACTAAGCAGAGCTTGTACTATGGGTACTAGACAATGGATAAACATACATATATACTTTTTTTTTTGTAAATACATACATATTATAATAATTGACTGTGGTATTTTTATTTTTATTTTAGAGTGTTTTCGAGGTCAAAGATATGTCAATATCACTGGACTGCGTAAAAGATGTGTTGTGCCATGATTTCTGTGGCCAGTACCGTATTGAACTATCTATTATGAACTTAAATGAGAAGCTGTCCTGTCATACCATAGAGATTTGTATTGTTGAAGAGGAGGTACAAGAATAATGGAAAATAAAGTGTTAAAAAGTTTACTATATTATTTTTATTTTTTGCTGTATAGAATTGAACCGAAATATTTTAAAAATAAACATTTTTTTTTCATATAGAGTCTACATTTTTTATAGACAAATTAGTCGTAGAGTGTCCTATCCCGTGCGATACAACGCATACGCTTGTGCAATAGTAAGGTGTCAGGTTCGATACCGGGTAATAAACTGTAAAGTATTACTGGATATTTTGTATGAACATTCTCAGTAGCAACACAATGTTTGGAAATGTGAACTGCGGAGATAAACGGTTATTGTAACCTATGGTCAATTGTAATAACGGGGTTATCACTCTCACCTCACTGACCTTAAAGGAATGGATTTATAGATAGTACGAAAAAAAACATGATTGCTTTAGAAATTCCACTGATGAGGAAAAACAGTAGTAATTCTACTAACTCTTATGTCGGTTAACTGATAAAGTACTTCTCGGAACAACCTATTTATATCATCACTAAATAATTGGCAACAGAGAGTTGTATTAAAAAAGACACCGCCTCGGCTACTATGAGGGCGATGTGGAGGCCACTGCTCTTAGACGACACGACTGCTTACCAACAGGTGGAGTGTGGTCACTTTGACGAGCAAAAAAAAAAAAGAAGCCATAAAACATCACATGTAATGTAAAACTTTGTAAACATATACACATATATCTCTAGGAATTTTCTGCCTCGCACAACAAAACTGTGGAATGAGCTGTCGTCTACGGTATTTCCGGACCAATACGACCTTCAACACTTCAAGAAAAGAGCGTACTCCTTTTTAAAAGGCCGACAACGCACTTGTTACTCCTCTGGTGTTGCGAGTGTCCATGGGCGGCGGTAATCGCTTACCATCAGGGGATCCGTCTGCTCGTTTGCCCCCTAATCCATAACAAAAAAATATATATACGGATGTTTGTTACTTATTCATTTGTAAGCCGTTGAACGTATTGTCGACGCTCGAGACGAACATAACGCTGTTTGCGTGGCGCTGGTACTGCATGCAACAATATATGTATGATGTTCGGTATCCGGTTACTATCGGGCCGGGTCTAAACCGAGGCTATTCATCGGATTATATTATCGTCGCATATATTCACGGTTGTTTGCCGAGGTGGACAATGGACATACACAATGGATTGCTACTTGCTTCGAGCCTGGTATCTCTTGCTTCATCCACTCGCATTACAATCCTTGTGAACGCTTGTTGGGCTAAACCTAACTTGGCCTTTCTCTAAAATATTTTGAATGTTTATATGGAATGGTTGGCTAAGTATTATCTTTGATGAAGCTCACTGGGACTCAATGGGATAAGACTTCAAACCGTGGACATCATTCGTGACTTAGGAGTCGAGCTCGACTCTAAACTTTCATTCATTGGCCATGTCGATAACATCACAGTTAAAGCGGCTAAAATGTTTGGCTTTATAAAAAGAATATGTCGAAATTTTCAATCCATTTCTACCTTAAAGTTGCTATTTAATACACTTGTAAGAAGCATGCTTGAATATGCATCTCCAGTGTGGAACCCAAGTTATCGTATTCACGTGTATCGCATTGAACGCATCCAAAGGAGCTTCACTAGATATCTACGATTTAGGCGCCCTACTTTTTTTTAAATTTTTTTTTTTATTGTTCAAATTTTACAACAATAATACCATGGCTTAGACCACTCGCTAAACCACGAGGGTTTTTATGCGAGTGGGAGTTCATGTTATATAATTTAAATTTTCAATTTCTACTCTAATAATAATTTCACAATGGCAGTACGAATCTGTCAATGTTATACAACAAATATCTTTTTAGCGTGGTTTTATACGGCTGCTTATTAACATATTTATTTACTATATCGTCAGGTAAACTATTCAAAATCTTAGGAAGTATGTATCGACATATTTTAGTTCCATACAAGTTATTAAACCTTGGCAAAACATATTTCTTTGAATTTGGCAACTGTCTTAAATTATTGTTACGGCTATGCAAACGAAGTTGGTCCGTGTTTACCAGTTCTTCTTTCATTACGGCCATTTTGATTTTACATTGTATTGGTAATACCTGACAGTATTTAAATAGTTCGTTGTAATTTTCTTTATATTTAATTTTTACATTACGAGGAACAATCGTTTTTAATAACCTAATTTGGATATTATATATTTTTTCTATATAAGTTTTGTAAGTACGGCCGTAGCTACACAGACCATAACCGATAACAGAATCCACTAGTTCCATATACAATAAGACTTGCCTAGGAGATTCTACTTATCCTCAAAGACTAAGCTTTTTTCGAATGCACTCGCTGGAAAACCGTAGGAAAGTGACTGACCAAATTGTACTCTATAAAGTTATGAACGGCTTGACATATGTACCTGACCTACTGTCTGAAATAAAAATAGCCGTACCTCGACAGAAAAATGTTAGGTCCAGTCGCAAAATAAAAACCTTTGCCATAACTGCCAGTCGTACCAACGTTGTTACTGCCGCGCTATGAACCGTTTGATGAGGAATTATAATGATATAGCTACAAAAACCAATAGCATCGACATCTTCTCAAATTCATTTAAAGAATTCCATTCACAAGTTTTGGCCTATCTGGAATCAAGCAATGAATAAATACACGCATCCATTACCGTTTTCTCAGTCCACTCTATTCCCTAATTTTAATAACCTACCTACATTTTGATATTATTGTATCTTTTATTGTACCTAATTCCAAGACGCATTATTGTTGGTTTATATTGCTAATTACTAATATGTAAAATAATCTGTAATTTTACTTTAGAGACGCGTAACGTATTTGATATGTATTTTCTTTTCCTTAACTATCTTACCTTTTCTGCAAGTGCTGTGTACTACTGTAAGTGACATATTTATTTATTTATTTATTTATTTATTTAGCACAACCACATCATATGTATTTATACATTTATAGGAAACATTACATAGTATTGCATCTGATACATATTCACTGTGGTTATAACTTATGTATGTCATCCTTGCTGAATGTTTAGTGAATAAGTCGTTGAAGTGTCTCAATAATAAATAAATAAAGTATTATCTTTGATGAAGCTCACTCTTTTTGATATAATACTTGGTTATTTATTTATTTATTTAGGGATAACAAACATATATATATGTTATGTTATATATGTTATTATAAACGAACAATTATTTAAAATCAGATTATTTTATTTATGTACCTACCAGTGTTTATGAAGCCATATAAAAATAATATAACTAAAAATCTTTAAGTCGGTACGCTTGGTAATGAAACCTAGTTACGTCGGCGTCGTTTAGACTGTTTTCTCACATTTCATTTGTGAAATGGTGTTATACGATGTCTATTTGGGCGAAAACTTGGCATTATTTTCGTATTTCATAACTTTTAGTACCACTTACTATAATATAAAAGAAAGTTAACGCAAGTTTTTTAAATAATGATCTTAATGGAGCACTATCTTAAATAATGCACTTGCGATTTGAACTATGTGATATTGGATCAATTTTCTCAAATAATAGGCAACGTAAGAACGTGACAGTACAATTTATAATTTACATATGTATAGCTTTCATTTACACCTGTTTTCCCTCAAAGGGCTACGGATATAATACTCCCAGTTATGTTTCAAGAACCATATAATAGAATGTAAACTTGTTTTCTTCTAGGTCGGACAAAATGTTATTGTTCATACAAGAAAATGTCATTAGTAGTACGGAGTCTGGCAATGTGCCCGTTTGAAGGCAAAAGTCTCACTCTCTTTATAATAATATCAGCCCTGTATTAAACTGTCCCACTGCTGAGCACGGGTCTCTTCTCAGTGTGAGAAGGGTTAGGCCATAGTCTACCACGCTGGCCCAGTGCAGGTTAGCAGACTTCACATATTCGAGAACATTATGGAGAACTCTCGGACATGCAAGTTTCCTCACGATGTTTTCCTTCACCGTTAAAACGAGCGTTAAATGTTTACAGACAAATACCAACAAAGTACCAACTGAGCCGGCAGTAGTATTAATTGTCTATGCGATTGTGTTGCACCAAATAATTAGAAAAATAAAGTAAGGGTGAGTGCAGACGAATAAATTTATAATTGCTAGGGGCAGCCAACTTCAGGCATTATTAACTTTTTCCAACGTCCGTCGCGCCGAATGCCTCTCGTCCTTTGGTCGGACCAAAAACTGTTCCACCCTCATTAATTTTATGAACTGCTATGGAATGCTGTATATTTTCAACTGGATGGTAAAGGAACAGTGTGATAAGTTTCCTTGTATAGGCTACAACCTATACAAGTATCTTATACATAAGATAACTTTATTGGTATGACTATGTAGTGATACAGAACTCAGAAGTGATGCGCTTTAGTACATTCGAACGACATTCAAAAAAGTTAAGCATTCTTACATTGCATAACCATGGGCACAGTGTACCTCCCCTATATATAGAGTTGTTAATATATTTGAATTTGCACATGGCTAATATCTATGTTTTTTATGATTGACGTCACATGTCAATGTAAATGTAAATCTAATGATGTAATTGCGTGCGTACGGGCTAGAGCTGATCCTTAAATTTCAGGCCCCATTGCCGGGGTAGTTTCATTGTATTGGACGTATTTGTTAAGACAATTTGCGGTAGTGGTAAATAGTTAGGAACAGGGCTCGATAATTGTTAATAGCTCATATTATTTTGGGTCCTAAAATCAGCTTCATAAACGTGGCTATAACAAATGTTTGTCTTATCGAGTGGGTAAATATTCGAAAATATTTAAGAAGTGTAAAGTAGCGGTAATGAATGAAAGTGCTGTGGATAAGGTCTCTGGTTCAATTTCCGGGCCGCAGTAACAGTATGATGTTTCGAACTGCGTCCGGTAGACTGCTATAGGCTCGCCTCCCATGACATGGGATCAAAAACCCTAGCGGACAACATTTGTGTATATACACCTCTGCCTATATCGGAGATATAGACGTGATGATGATTATGCATGTTAATAAAATAACGCTACCAGAGGGTTGCGTTATCTCATATTTTTTAAAATGAATGATTAAATAAAGAGTTATTTTGATTGATTACAAAATAGTGTATTATTTTACTATAATATAATTTCTCATAATTCCTGTATCGCAGGTGACTATACAAAAATTCAAACAACGGATACGGATTTTTTTGTCCCGTTTGGGATTTGAACCCAGTACCCCGTGTAAAGTAGTGGCGAGACGAGTAATGAATACAGATGGATAAATATGCCAAATGCCGAAATTAACTATGGTCGAGTAGTTCCAAAATGGTCGTATCTCACGTTGAATTGTCCCGCCGTCTATTTCTATTTAAAATTTGTGGTAAAACAATATGTCATGTTAAATCACTAGATAAACAATTTTATTCAAACTTCGCTACCATAATTATTCAGATTTAGATGTTTATCATCCACTAAAAAGAAAATTCAGCTATAAGAATTCAACGTGGCGATGCCGATATCAGTCTGAGACGAGCTTACCCATAACGCTAATCTTACAAAAACGAACATTATTCAAAACTAAAAGATTTAGCTCGAGTATTCGCTGTAAATTTTCCCTCTAACGTTCATAAAGTTAGAAAAACATACGTGAAAACTGCATTATGAAGAGTTGCGGGTCACTAGCTAGTCAAAATGTGGCCATTAAACCAGCGGTATACTATTTTTATATTTGATAAGACAGATATAGTATTAGAGATTAATCTCTTTGAATTAAAAGAAGTAGGATGATTGATGGACTAAATTAAAAAATCTACCTACGTTTTATTCTTCTAATAGACTTGCCTGTAGCCAGTTCGATGTCTGTAGCTTCGCCACTTTATTCCCATGGAAACGTATTACCAGGATAAAAATCAAAAACATGGTCTATCTGCGTGCCAAGTTCCAACCAAATCTGTTCAGCGTATTTGCTATTATAATGTTCATATATTATGTTAGAAAAAGTAGGATTAACATGTTATCAGACTTTTATTTTAGTACTGTCCCTTGAATTTAAGGTTTAGCAATTCCTTTTGCTGAGCTTATAACATGATGCTATGCAAAATATGGCAGGCTATAGTAAAACCACGATCTGGAATTAAAATACTACAGAACGTCAATTGAGTTTGCGTTGAAAATGAGATTAGCCACTTAGAAGCAAATACATGTAGGTATAAATAAAGCCCATGTTCATTATCTTTCACATAAATCAATGATTTACTAAGTAAACATATCTGTCAATCGCTCAAATGCCAGACATATTTAAAAATTAATTGTATCTGGCAGCCGGTGGACTGCAGCTCAAGAAATTAATTTAATGTAGAATTTCAAATATCTACACACCTTATAATTATAGAAGGTTCATAATAAACCTGACAAAACATAGATGAAAATATATTCCAGATCCACATTCGTGGTGTGTGCAGTCGCTTGCTTAGTGACCCAATCCTATCCATATGCAAATGTGGGCCCCGCCTCAGTCGACGTTTCAGCGATTCCAAATTGTAATATTATTCAAATAACACATTTATATGTCATACAGATTTATGTACAGACGGTATTAAGAATTTAATTATGAGCGAAGTTATGATATTACTTATTTCATTTTTTATCAGACATTATTCACTTATCTCAGCATTTTTTCTCAAATAGACTCGTGATTACTATTAGCTGTGTAATTTAAGTCGACTTTAATTTTAATCTGAAGTTCATTTTAACAAACTGTTTACAATGTTTTCTTTGTTAGATAATTTGAAGAATTTTATTTGAAACGAAACTATTTTGCGAGTTTTGAGTTGAAATCAAGGCAGAGTTCAAAGGGTTTGACAATCAACTGATCTTGTCATTTCTGAATGGAGACCTGTAAATTGTATGAGTTTTCTTTTATGTCGTGCTCACGAATAATGTACACCGGAGATGAAAATTCAACATCTGTTCAGCCTTTTGATCACGAGACGTAGAAATATTTAAAATGTGACTAGATGTAAAGCTGTAGACAAATTTGAGATAGATACGTAAGATTTTCAATAACTTTTTAACCCCCGACGCAAAAACGACGGGGTGTTATAAGTTTGACGTGTTTGTGTGTGTGTGTGTGTGTGTGGTGTGTGTGTGTGTGTGTATGTGTGTGTGTGTGTGTGTGTCTGTCTCTGGCATCGTAGCTCCCGAACGGATGAACCGATTTTGATTTAGTTTTTTGTTTTAAATGTGAATTAGTCGGGAGTGTTCTTAGCTATGTTTGATGAAAATCGGTCCAAAATGGCCGCCGCCACAAAATATCTTAATATGGGTATCAAATGAAAGGAATTGATTAGTAGAATACTATACACTATGATAAATTTCAAATCCAAGATGGCCGCCACCGCAAAATGGCCGATTACTATTTTTATTATTTTGTGTCAAGGGTTTTTAAATTTTTAATTAATAGTTATTGCTATACTATTCAGAAGGCATTTCAGTATATTCTTTTTTATATAGAAGCTTTTCAATTTATCCATTTTCGAATTCTGTTTAGTATTTAATAAAATTTTAAGATGATGCATAAGGTTTGACAGAAAGATGTAAAGTATGAAGGCAATCATTGTGCTGTCAGAGTAATGTTGATGACATACAAAGATGTGTCGAAAGGAAATGCCTTAATTTACGAAACGATTGCGGGCGTGGGACTATTTCTGAATTTGGACTGTTATTTGGGAGACGTCGTTTTATTAATAATGTGTGTGATTGTGAGCCTGTTTAATTTATGTTCTGTCCACTTGATTTATGCAAAATAATAATAATAACCGCATGGCAGCTTGTGGCGAGCTAAATGTGAGTGGAGAGACTGCGATCTGAATGCCTAGTAGACCAGGGCCTCTTCCCTGCATTGCCGTTACTGGCTGGCTGGGGTGAAACTTCAAGAGCGCCCGTAGGACTCTCAATTCTGGCTTGCCTTGGTCGGCCGGTCAGAGAGGGGCCGCTACAGCTATATGCTTGGGGGTGGAAGTGTCATTTTCGAGGGCATAACTACAGAGAAACACGCTACGGGTCTCCATTGTTACGAGATGTAGTGCCGATGTAGTGAGCTGGCGAGTCACCTGTTTGCCCATTCTACTTAATACTATAGGAGTATTCAGGGTAGACGCCGTTTTTCATACATAGTTGCCATTATACCGGTCTATCAAACACCCATCCCCATAGCCCATATATATTAGAATCCATACATAGCAATAGTCCTATACCTGTTGTGGCTAGTGCCGCGGTAAGTGTTCCATCCCACCTTAGAAGATTAAAATTCTTGAAGCTCCTCTTCACGTTCACCTATGTCACCATGTAAGCCACCCAAAGTGCCAGGTATTTGCCTAATATAATATCTTAGAAAATACATGTGAAAAGACAAACATAATGTCTCCGTGTTAGCCTCCCAAAGGGCCAGATATTTTTTTTAAATATGTTAAAAAGATTCTGTTATAGGATAAGAGAAACAAAATAATAATAATATTGCGTTATCGATGTGAAACACCTCTTCAAACAAGCGTATTAGTTTAGTACTTTATAAACTAAAGTTACAAATCTTAAAAATATCTCAATATACACAACATGAGTTATTTTAACTTTTGAGGCACCTCGATGCAAATAATTCTCGAAAACTTCAGCCATCTGTTGTGTCTAAAATTGCTGCTAGCGATTGGTTCAATGAAGTTATTCATTAAACCAATCTAAATGTATGATACGTCGATAATTAATCAAACGTATCAAGATGCATTCCCTCTGGTCTCGATTCGTCACGACTAAAATCCTGCCATGTGGTTCCCTCTCGGTCTACTGCTAAAAACCCGAGATACTCGGGTTAGACCAACAGTAATAAATTTGAATTGGTTTTGACATTAGCTTCGAATCTAAATGTTTTGTCAATTTCTCTATAATTCTTGATTGATCTTACTAATGTAGTCGCTTACCGTATGCCTATCTCACCACACTGTTCAATAATTTGGATAATTAAACTATTTGATTTGTAATTCTAATTGAAATTAAATTGCTTATTTTTCTTTTAATACGGTAACAGCCTAACATTACCTGTCAATTTTTGGAAAATGATATTGCCGCCGGTGTGTTACTGCAACTCAATAGGTTAATATTAAAGTAATGTAGATAATAAAGAAAGTTATAATCATCTTACAAAATTCTCTAGTTTTTCAAACAATTATCCAATTAATTTATTTATACTTGTAAATTAATTTAGGTACGAATAATAATGATCCGACATCAAGATTCCGTCTGCTTGTTCTAACTCTTAAACAAGTTTTCAGAATAAAGTACCTGTAAGACGTTCAACGCGTTTGTCTTCAAAGAGCCGTGTTTGAGAACTATTTACTAAATTGAAAAAGCGTGTCCGCACTGGCCCTCGAAATTGTCGAAAAAAGGAAAATCAAAGCGGCCACTTGAGAAGTAAGTTGTTCCTTCGGGTGAATTCGTGGAGACACGTGTCAAGTGTGTGTGTAGGAAGCCGGAGCTAGTAATTGTAAACCGTTATGGAGTGAGCTTTGCAGTTGGGTGGAGACATTTCTAATAATGTATTTAATCTTCACTACTAGTAGTTCTTGTAAATCGGCACTAAAGCAGTCGCCGTTATACTGCAGAGATAATTTTACTGAAATCTATACTAGATTTTCTTTCTCAGGTAAAGTATACAATGAATATGCGCAAGTGGGTGTACTTGCGCATATTCATTGTATATCTTGTTGTGTATGTATTACATGTATTACATTTATAATGTATAATTATAATTCTGAATTTACTATTAACTTAACATTAAGTAATATTTTTTGCTAAATTAAATATACATACATACATACATAGATTCACGCCTGCTTCCCAGAGGGGTAGGCAGAGACTACGGATTTCCATTTGCTACGATCCTGACTCACTGCTAAGTTAAATATGTTAACAAGAAAATTAAAACAGCGCTACTTATAATGCTAGTTATTTTAAAATAGTAAAGTTATACTTAAAAACAATATAATATACTAGTAACAATAGGTATTACATTAATAATATCGATAAAAATAAAATTGAATACCATTTGATGGTAAGCGCATCACTTTATAATAGCTGACCGATTTGGCTGTCTTTATAGTCTTAAGAAGGTCTTAACGGCATTAAAAGAAACTAAAAGTACTTCTCAAATTGAAATTTGGACAGTACAACGTCTGTGTTTGTATGTATCTTTGTGTGCCTTCGACATCAAGTGTGTTCTTGTCATACTCAAAAAATCTGACAGAATAAGGCGCTCAATTAGATACATCTCTTGACACCAAAAACTTCGAAAAGGGACTCCAATATGTAAGTAAATACGGTAAAAAGAGCGGCTTGAGTGGGTCGGAAGGCGCGTGCACATCAAAAAAACCTGATAACTAGCGAGGAGGGAAGTGTTAAGGACTCTCAAAGTACCTCACACTCTTTCAATAATACGCCGCGACGTCTGCAATAAAATTGTCAAGCCGAGATCTGATGACGACGCATTATCAGATACCCGTTTAAGAGCCCCAAATTGTGTTAAACATTGAGTTATGAGTTATGAGTTTCAACGGGAGAGATTATCTATCTTTTCATCATTTTTGGTTCCATTTTCATTATGAGTTATTGCTTGGTACAGTATAAATGGCGTTTATACAAGAGTCTACATTTTTGAAATATTTTACTTTGATTGTTGATACTGGGTCTTATTCTAACAACATAATGACAAGTCCATGTCTGTATGTTTAATTATGAAATCTGAAAGACATATAAAGATGCTTTCTTGTCAAGTTCCACTTCGGCAGCGGGCTCGTGTGAGTCTAGTCGCTACATAATATTATTCCATAAAGCTAGTTTAGTTTAGTAAAGGGTTCTATTGCATGCATACCTATATACAAAGCTGGCAAAATTTTGGGTGGAATACATTTTCATCTATTGATGACAACATGAGCTTGAAGCTTTGCGTGAGGCTATGTGTAATGTATATGTATGTACTGATATGGCATATGTACAAGCATACTGTACGGCATGACTGGTTGGCATAAGATTGAGTCTAATGGTAGTAGATTATAGACGCATACAAGCGATAGCTTAGTGGGAGAACGTTAGACTGCCACGCAGAGGTCTCGAGTTCGATCCCCAAGGCTCTTTCTCTGTCTTTTCGAAGTATGTGCTTATTAAATTCTAGATGTTCCCGCGGTTTCACCCGCGTTTATCGTTACTGCGCCGCCCCCGTGGGTCGTATCGTGATGTTATATAGCCTATAGCCTTCCTCTATAATTAGGCTATCCAACACTAAAATAATTTTTCAAATCGAACCAGTAGTTCCTGAAATTAGCGCGTTCAAACAAACAAATTCTTCATCTTTATAATATTAGTTTAGATTTAATTATCGCTCGCTTCAACGGTGAAGGAAAACATCGTGAGGAAACCTGCATATCTGAGAGTTCTCCATAATGTTCTGGAAGGTATGTGAAGTCTGCTAACCCGCACTGGGCCTCTGTGGTGGACTATGGCCTTATCCTTCTCACACTGAGAAGAGGCCCGTGCCCAGCAGTGGAACAGTTTAGTACAGGGCTGATATTATTATATATACAAGCATGGGGGTGCAGTGCAAGGGAATTACACTTATAACATCTAGGCTAAGAGCTTTCAAAATATTTGTCTTATTTGTTTACAGGTAAGTTAACAAAATAAAAAGTTTGCTTTACGTTTGTGTGCGATCGTAAGATATTTTTTTCTTATACAACTAAGATGGCAAACATTCATACGGCTCACCTGATGGTAAGTGGTTACCGCAGCCTATGGACGCCTGCAATCTCTCGTAGTAGATACCCGAGTCAAGCAGTGTTATAGGGGTTTTTCTATCAAGAAAGTCTTACTACTTCTAGGTATGCCCGGTAGACGGCAAAAGACTCTCTCGTACGATCCAATATCAAGCTAGTAAAATAAAAGTGTAACATCCCTTTACCGTGTAACCTTTTGGGTATATACAGACGTGAGTCTAGGTTATGTTATAACTTGAAATTTACTTGCGTCGTCTTTAGAAACGTATTTAATTGGAAGCTACTTACTTTAAAATATGAACAAGCTATATGAGTATATAGCTTGTTCATATTTATTTACTATTACACATTCGTTCTCGCGAATACTTACTTACGAGTGTAAATAAGTACTCGCGAGAACGAATGTGTAAATTAGCACGTTGTATTCGAAATATCATTCGAATGTATTGACAACACTGTTGCGTTCTTGATCATGCAAAATACGTATTGTGCTGTGCAGTACTGTGTTCGAAAATTATTCGAATGCAACGATGCGCATCTCTAGTATGAATATAGATATAAAGGCATTGAAATGTGACCTCTAATTTATATATAGAGTATTTTTATTCTTCAAAGAGAGACTCCCAGAAATATCCAAACTAATTTGAATTTGAACAATAAAATGTGCAATTACATTTTATATGCGGAACCCCATACGACACAGACATTTAGGAAAAAAGTTAATGGTGCTTAAAGCTTGGACGCTGTCCTGTAATTACGAATTAAAAAGTTCGTCCGGCGAACCCCAGTTTTTTCACATTTATTTGGATGTGAAGAAGATAATATTGCACCCCAAATCTATTGAAGTATCAACCAAATTAGAATCTTATCACCTTAACTTTAAAGTTTAAAGTCGATTGTCGTAACACCTAATTACTTTTAATGTTATCTTCTCATACGAAGCATTTGTATGTATGCATGTATTTATAAAGAGACAGAAAATTAACTTTTACGAGTACGTACTCGGAAATTCTGGACTTTCATATGTAAAATGCTATTGGTTTATCTAATGGCTTTCACTTTTGATTAAAGATTGGAAGAAAAGTCAACTCTAAATGGAATTGGATTTTTAAAAGGGACCCTTAAATACTGACTAATTTAATGTGGGTAACTAATATACAAGGTGAACTTCCAAGTGTGCATGGTTGACCAGATCCGAAACTATAAGAAGTAGCGAAATATACTTGAAGCACTTTTCCGATTATGATCGAAACATAAACGTTATCATTCGATTTTTAAACAAACTTTACAAACCCGTTGAATTTGGAAATCAATACATGCTCCGTAATATTGCACTATTTGATAGAGTTGCTAATAGGGATGAAATTTTGGGCTGAAGTAACATAGGACGAACTAAAGGAAAATATTGCTAGAAATCCACACATACTCCTCTACATTTTTTTTAGGGACTCTATTTAGTTTACTAGCTTTTGCTCGCGGCTACGCTCGCGTAAAAGTTGTTTAGGTTAGATGTAACAGTATTAAAAAAAAAATGTAGACTATGTTACTCGGTGATAATATAGCTTTCTAATGGTGAAAGAATTTATAAAATCGGGTGAATAATTTTACAACAAGCAAACAAACAAAAAATCAAATCTTATCTCTTTATAATATTATTAGGTATAGTTAAAATTAGCAAATTTTGGGTGCTGTCAGATATATTGATAAAATAACAAAGGCTGACTAATTTAGCCTAGCATAACATTTTGCATTAACCTTATTTCAAAATTATAGGCTTTGCAGAAGTACCATAATACTCGAACATCATCGCACGCCGAAAGGTTAGACGTCGACGTCTGTTATACCCACTTTTTACCTGTTAATGTTAGTTTCTGCTCAGATTATATGAGCCTTTCACCAACTAGCAGAACAACACTACAAGCCATGGGAAAAATATTTTTTTATGTTTGCTTCTGGTATAACCAAGTTGACCTGAATATTTCCATACCATGGGACCGCCAGAGTATTCAAATGTGCTGAGTGAATTTTTCGACCTTAGTTTTTTTAATGTCTTTCTATACAAATATACGTCGCGGGTATCTATAAAAATATTATAACAACGGACACAATTAATAACATCGAGACTCGAAACGATAATTTGTGGACCACACATTTTTGTTCCTTGGGCATCCACAACAGTCAATGCGGCAGCAGTGACGAGGAGAGCAAATAAACTACTACGCCATCAACGCAGCAATTGAACCAGAGTACTGTTAAACATAGTAATTGCATATAAACTTCGCAGTCATTGTTTTTCGAGGTATAATTAATATTGGGTGTGTCGCAGCATCAAATTCTTTCTTTATATGCCACCCATATAGGTCTATGTTGCAAGGAGATTACAGAGCGAAAGGGCAATGAAACTTTTGTCCTACATAGCTGGTGTGTTTTATTTTTTCTTGCCGCCAAAAGGGAAAACTGTGTCATGTGTTAGAAGTATGAGAAATCAATAGCAAAAAGAACTAGGTCTACCAACCGTATTTGAACCAAGTTAAAGAGTTTTTAGTAGATTGCTATTGTTCTTTTATCAGGCGTTATTTTTCTTAAATAAAAATACTCCGTGTGTGTGATATTATAAGATTTCCATAGTTAAATACTACTCGGCAACCGTAATGAGTCATTCCGCATCTCCCGCTTCCGCGTACGTCGCCGGGAATAGTTAGAGGGCGGCGCGCGGCGGCAGGTGGAGGCTAAGTGACTCGTTTTAGTTGACGTGTTATAGATTATGTAGGTTGTGTTATTGTTGGTTTTGTATTAGGTACTAAAACACAAGTGTGTCTGATAATACATTCATTTCTTACTGAGCTCTGTTTTCCGATAACTAAAACTGCAGCCAAGTGTAAAAGTTTCGAATCATACGAATTGCACGCGCGCTGTCAAGAGGCTTGACTTAAAAAGAAAACTTAAGTCCTCCAGCTCAATTTCTGGATTTTCTAACAAGACATGATGTGGGAAGACAGACGAACAGTAATGATGATTTATTAAGTTTATCTATAAGAATTTTGTAGTATACCTAATACTTGTTCTATGATTTTTGTGAAACCTAATTATTTAATACATCGTTTTGGTTTCGGTTTTTATGTTTGTATCATTTCTTATTTGAAAAATTTTCCAAAGTACAATTTTTAAGAAATAACCTAGGAGACGTATCTCATAGCGGTGGTGGACCTATCCGACCCGGTTATCAGTTTATTTTACTAGTTTTAGTGATCAAAAACTGCCAGTGAGAAAGAAATATAACAGTAACAACCAACTAGTAAGTATTTTATTTGGTTGTTACTGTTATATTTTATCAATGGAAACCTCAAAATATCACGTATGATTGTTTTTCACACAAAAATTAGGTAACGCCTGACAAAAATATCATAGCAATATGTTTTACTACTTCCCTATGTATCTTCGTTAGGTTACGGTTGATAGACCTGGTTCTTTTTGATATTGATGTTTCGTATTGTCCTATAACATATAATCTAGGTTTCATTTCTGGCGGCAGGAAAAAAGTAAATCATGTCATTAGTTTGCATTGGCCTTTAGGCATCGGGCACTGCTGGTCGCGCTGTAATAGTGATTTTATTCCGCACTTAGTAATCTATAGATATGCACGTTGATGACGTTGACTGCACGGATGGTGTAGTGGTTTAAGTGGTCGCCTCGCCACTGCCATTGCGCCGAGTGTTGTGGGTTCGAATCCCACACGGGATTAAAATTGGTGTGATCTACAAATGGTTGTTTCGAGTCTGGGTGTTCTTTGTGTCCGTTGTTTGAATGTTTGTAAAGTCCACCGCGACACAGGAATTATTCCTAGTCCGGGAGGTGTCTTCCATTAGATAATAATATCTAATAATACATACATACATAGATTCACGCCTGTTTCCCAGACGGGTAGGCAGAGACTACGGATTTCCATTTGCTACGATCCTGACACACTTCTCTGGCTTCATTCACTTTCATCACATTCCTCATACACGCCCGTCGGTTCAAGGAGCTCTTAACCTGGCCTTTGTCCAGAATGCCACCGATCTGATCGAGAAACGTTCGCCTAGGTTTTCCTCTTGCGACTGTTCCATTTACACTAGCCTTATAAACTTTCTTAGTCAGTCTTTCCTCGTCGATTCTTTCTACATGTCCAAACCAGCTTAACATACCCTTTCCTATTCTTGTAACTATATCCACTTTCATGCCGCATCTCTCTCTAATCACACTATTTCTTATTCTATCTTTCAGAGTCACACCAAATATGCTTCTCAACGCTCTCATTTCTACAGCATTTATTCTGCTCTCATGCTTCTTTTGCCATACCCAACTTTCACTTCCATACATAAGTGTGGGCACTAATAGTTCTCTATGAACAGCCAAACTTGCCTTTTCGGATACATTTCGACTGTTCATAAAAGCGCGTAGGGCTCCATTCACTTTGTTACCAGCAATCGTTCTCCTTTCAATATCTCCCTCATGTTTACCAAACTCTTTCACCTGCTCCACTTTTTCTCCATCAATCATAATATTACACATCGTCAATAATAATATTAATAACTAGATGTTCCCGCGGTTTCACCCGCGTTTATCGTTACTGCGCCGCCCCCGTAGGTCGTAGCGTGATGTTATATAGCCTATAGCCTTCCTCGATAAATAGGCTATCCAACACTAAAAGAATTTTTCAAATCGGACCAGTAGTTCCTGAGATTAGCGCGTTCAAGCAAACAAACAAACAAACAAACTCTTCAGCTTTATAATATTAGTATCGATATACATATTTTTATGGCGAGTAATTCTGTCAGTCAAATATAACAAAACAGAACCCCAAAACTAAAATAAGTCGAATAACGAAAGTCATATTACGTGCGTCGCCATTTCATTTTCATTTAGCGATAAAACAACCTCATGTAGTTATATAAAAATAATTCACAATTGTATAATAAAAGTGTCTCATTGTGAGCAATCCGTCGCGCGGAGATTACGGGATGCTCCCATTATTGTTACAGTATTATTTTGTTGGTTTACGACAGGAAAATAATAAGCACCGCCATTTATGACAGGACAATAAAACTCGTATTAGAAAGGGACGCGATTGTTTGTGCTCTATGGAAAAAATGTGGTCGGTTTTTGTGAGTTTTATCTGGTCGTAAACGACCACAGAGTTCAGTTAGATTGTTGATTTAATTTTATATCAGTACTCAATGACTATGTATGTTAAACAGGTATCGTCACCTCAACGATATGACGTAAACACTGAACATCACTCCCTCAGACATTTTTATAGCGACGGATGTTTATATGAAGCAATAGCGATGATACAGATACTGTATTGCATTCGAATAATATTTGAATGTTGCGATATCAAGAATTGCTTTCGAATCATTTTTGAATGTGTACTGTACATAAGTAAGTGTGCCGAAATAGGTATCGCGTCTGCAACTGTATTTGAATATCACTCACAGTTATGTGCATCGTTAGTTCATCGTGCATTCACTGGCTTTACCACTTTGACTAGGCCGTCTGTCTACCAGTCATATCGGTTACTGTAGTTGTACTTTGAATTTACTGTTTCTAGTCTTATTGTTTATATTTAATTTTGTAAGTCATCTTTATGAATTACTAGCTTTTGCCCGCGGCTTCGCTCGCGTTAATTTATTATTTGACAATCAAAATTCGGGTTGTACCCTGCTTGTAATAATATATCTATGATTCGAAAGACACGTGGCGCCATCTATTATCATAAGAACGTTATTATTGTTTTCCTCGGGAACAGTAATTTTTTTCGGGATGAAAGGTAGCCTATGTCCGTTTCTGTACATGTAAAATTTTAGAATGGTCGGTTCAGTGGTTTAGGCGTGAAAAGGTTACAAACAAACAAACAAACAAACTCATTTTCGCTTTTATAATATTAGTTAGATTTGTTTTTTATTTTTTATTCTTGTTTGAACTTTTTTATGTGTTAGTATACAACTAGGAACAGATTGTTGTCTTAACGTGATTGCTGTGTATACCTGTAATAGGCATGCATGTCAGAACTGACTCATTATTGCAAGAATAATTATGTAGATGTAACATGTAATGCTGTTGGTGTACCAACGAATAAATAAATAAATGAATTATTTACCAAAAAAATAATAGTTTAAAAAACTTAAAAAACACGCTTTATTAAAAAATAGCAAACTAAAGCGTGGGTTATCAAAATATCAGAAAGCACTCCACGCTTTTTACATTAAAATTATTAAATTATTTTCTACTTTTTAGTTTGTTTTTTTAATAAAGCGTGTGTTTTAGTTTTCTTAAACTATTTTTTTTCTAAATTATTGTATTGTCATCGGTCCTCGACAAGCCTACAACATTTAAATGAAATCTGACCGTGAAGCTAATAAAAGCGTGTTAAAAATTGAAATCTATTACTATATTTTATGACTTACTATTGTTAGCCCGCGGCTTCGCTCTCGTTAATCTAGACTTTCTCAATACATTCCTATGCCTCGGGAACAATTTTTTTCCTGGATGAAACTATGTCCCTTTTTGTACCCCTGACAATGTGTATGCGAAATTTCATGATGATTGGTCAAGTAGTTAAGGCGTGAAAGCGTATCAAACAAACAAACTCACATTCATATTTATAATATTAGGATATGAGTAACAGATAAATAATTATACACAAATTGAATCGTAGTCTAGAGAGCAACAATTTTGTGGTTAATTGAATAGACTGCCTGCCTGATTAACTAAGTGCTGTTGGGTTTTTATTTAATAATTATGAGTAGCAGCACGGCCTCTGGAGCAGTGCTCAATAAAGTGCCAAATAGGCTCGCCCTCTATCACGTGTTTGGTTACGTGTAATATACCTTTGCTTACTTCTTTAGGGCGTTAGACTATGCATGTAGATACATATGTAATTTATAAGACGACGTCACTATTAATGCAACTAATTACTATAATGCACTGGAGGATCCTCAGCTGAGAAATAGTTGTATGTTTACATATGGTGCTTTATTTATAAACTTTCTTTCAAATGATCCTTGAAATCTTTCGAATTCCATGTACTCTCTAAAATATCCAGACTGCAAACATCTGGATACTTCAGAAGGTATTCAATCACTTTGAAGTCTAATAAACAAATAACAAACAGACAAATTCTTACAGCTAAAATTTAAATACGCGAGCTTGCTTTATTTCTCAAAGCAAATAGTTAGTTATAGATATATCAATATATAAATTATCTTCGGTGTTGTTGAACTCAAAGAACGTTTCGCAACTCCTTTAGTCTTGATTGATTGATGGTCTGGCTGCAAAAAACATTTATTTTTGCCTTTAAAAGTACCTTAGTTATTTAACGATGAGAAGACATTCCTGACAAATACTGGCGTCGAAACGGATGAATGATATTGATTTAAAAATAATAAACTACGAAGCGCTTTCGTCTGATAGGCGGATAGCTGATGTTTTTAAGAGTAACACGTAAAAAACAACTTAGTAAGTCTAACTTTAAATGCAACGTTCAAAGTCAAAGTCAAAAATCATTTATTCATTTAGGTCACAAAGTAACGCTTATGAACGTCAAAGTATATAGGTTAGTGAGTTTACTAAGTTACTGAAGCTACATTTAGGTTAGTTGCTAGGTTCAGGCAAAGGGTAGAGCCTATGAGAAGAAACCTGCAAGAAACTCACGGCCACTGTTTTAAATCGTCAGTCAAATATAATTTCAGTATTTTACAACTCAGATTAACATAACTAAGTGATAGACGGTGATTGCGAGTACGTATATTTATATTTATAGCTTTGCAAACATGGTATGCGTCCAATACGGTTATAATAAAGGTAACGACATTTAAACAGCATTTTTTTATGATATAGGGGGCAAACGAGCAGACGGATCACCTGATGGTAAGCGATTACCGCCGCCCATGGACACCCGCAACACCAGAGGAGTTCCAAATGCGTTGCCGGCCTTTTAAAAAGGAGAACGCTCTTCTCTTGAAGGTTTGTAGGTCGTAATGGTTCGGAAATGCCGCAGGCGACAGTTCATTCCACAGTTAAGTCGTGCGAGGCAAAAAAATTCTGGAAAACGCACAGTTGTGGACTGCCAACCATCTAAATAAAAAAATATTGTTAAAATATTACATTCATCTGCTTTATATAATAACGTCGATTCTTAGTTTCTTATCCGCATTTTACAAAGGCAAAATCCAGTATCTAGGCTTCGTGGTTAAGTGGCTGATAAATACTTAATAATGCCGTATAAATGTTTATATCATACAAGCACATATTCATATGAGCCGGTTATGATACATTATGCCGAAGGACACATAAAACTCAATCAAGATGTAAACATACGGCAAAAAATTATCAGAATTTCCAGTCGGCTTGTAATTTTGTTGGGAACAAAGGGGGCAGTCGTGCTATTTGAGAGATCAATGGGTGGCCGAAGGCTTGCCGCCGATGTATTTACGGCTTACTGCGCTGTAAATTCGCCGATATCTCGCAACGCCTAGGGCAGCGTGCTCATACACCGTGTCTGATGTCATATTGCAGGGAACTTGGTAGAACCACTATGTCCAATAACGTCGGTTAAAAAGCAAATTAGGGTTGAAAGTTGTTAGTTTGACCGTGTGTGTGGTTTTAAGGTTAATAGCGTATCTTGGCTGTGTTTGGAGCTTTGTTTTAGTAAATTTGTCTGATTATGTTTGATTTTACATTTACTCCATGAGCTTTGTTTTAGTAAATTTGTCTGATTATATGTTTGATTTTACGTTTAGTCCGTGAGCTTTGTTTTAGTAAATTTGTCTGATTATATGTTTGATTTTACGTTTAGTCCGTGAGCTGTTTTTAGTAAATTTGTCTGATTATATGTTTGATTTTACGTTTAGTCCGTGAGCTTTGTTTTAGTAAATTTGTCTGATTATAAGTATGTTTGATTTTACATATAGTCCTTTATAGATTTATCATGAGAAAGCATTTTACGTAAGTCAATCACGGATAAAAGGTTGCATATGTTGATTTACATATGTAATTAACTGGATAACTCTAAATGAATTGGCACATAATGAGTGTATTAGCCCTATATTGCACCAGCTACATTTTAGGTGCTCTTATAAGGCGCCAGCGCCTTTTGGTCATTGGGACACGTTTATAATATTTTTTAGAGACTAAACATACAAAATTCGCAATAAATATAATTACTGTATCGCGGATGTGTTTATAAACGAGTGTGTTAAAGACATTAAAAAAACCGGCATCCAGACTCGAAGTAACTATTTGTGGATTACAATTCTTTTTACCTCCTACAATTGATGATGACGTTATCAAACGATTACTTAAATCACCTGTGAGATATTAGTTTTAACCGCGATGAGATGTGATAATTATTTGTTAAATCAACATAATATTTGTAAATTTTTTTTAAACACCACTAATTTTGTAGAGGTTTAGCCATGTATGGCCTTTACAAATATACAGTTTATAGACACAAAGTAAAAACAGGCTCAGAACAATTAATTATTTACAGAATACACTAATAGCAGCGACGAGGCCACCACTTCCTTACTACACCGTCCGTGCGATCAAATTGTACCCTAGAAATAATAAATCTATGCAAATAAATGGTAATTACGCAAATATTTAGTATTATCCATCGTGACACGGTCACTCTAGTTAGCAGTGCAGTCAAGTCTACAAAGCGGAATAGTTACACGACCGATAAGGTCGATATAGATACGATTAGTTCTGGGCTGAACCACACAGTCTGGCTTTTGATATTGTTATGAGTAATAGAAAATCATAAAGATTTGTACTTCTGCTAATATTTCTTTACATGTCAGCTTAGCATATGCACTCGGGTTACATATTTCAAATCCTTGTAACATCCTTTATAATACCCATTGTGTTTGATCATGTGTTACATTGTTTTAGTAACATATATGTTTGCTTTTAGAATGTTTTCTATTGTGTGGAATAAGAATAGTAACTGAGTGAAATCCTAATCCTAACTAATATTATAAAAGCGAAAATGAGTTTGTTTGTTTGTTTGTGACCTTTTCACGCCTAAACCACTGAACCGATCATCCTGAAATTTTGCATATACGTTGTCAGATGTACAGAAACGGACATAGCTTACCTTTCATCCCGAAAAAAATTACTGTTCCCGAGGAAAACAACAATAACGTTCTTATGATAATAGATGGCGCCACGTATCTATCAAATCATGATTACAACCCGAATTGATTGTCAAATTCTAAATTAATGCGAGCGAAGCCGCGGGCAAAAGCTAGTGTTTTATATAACACGGTAATTATTCGTTTTTCTTTGAACTGATGATGTGCTGCATTATATATGTTTTTTAAATGTTTTTATTATCTTTGAGGTGTGCAGTAGAGGTCGGGATAATATACTGTACAGTAACTTTATACATTATATATAACATACATTCATGCCTATCGTATACCCGAAGGAAAAGGCTGTAGCCTATTCCTTAACTTAAATTTTACTTAACTTAAACATTGCTGAAAAAATACTGTAGTGTTTTGTCAGCAATGTTTAAGTCCCATGTAGTAGAGAGAGGTACATAACTTCGAAAAGCTTGGCCTTGAAATCGAACTCTAGATCTGTGCATGACATTTCAACTCAAACAGGAACCGCATCTACGAAGAATATATCCAACAACACAAAATTGAAAAGGATAAGGGTTTACTAAATAAACATACCTTTTTCTTATTATAATTTTTATAATACTTGTTCTAATGTTATCAGTACATCGCCATTAAGTCTGTTTATTGAAATTAGTTAATTTATGCTTAATGCTTAATGCCTAAAATTGGATCACAAGATATAAACAGACTAGTTACTTGCAATAACCTCTCTCTCTAGGCTATCGCAATTATTTAAATAGATTTAAAAAAATCTAATTCAATATAAAACCAAATCAAAAATATTCTCCAAAAATTCTTACATAAAGACATTCAGTCTTTATGTAAGAATACATCTGAAACGAGCGCCTTGTTAGTCTAGACAAAGGAGCTTGTAAGGTTTGCTGCCAATTGTACCACAGAGACTTCTATTTAAATATTTCCTTACAATTAATTTAATTTAGTTAACAAAGGAGAACGGTGGCTAGTGTTCTTATTCACAATTAGTGAGACATCGCTGCAATCCCAACAGCGAAGAAACGCTGAACAAAGTATTTTAAGGTTGCAACTCGCAATTCGTTCCGTCGTGTTGCCTTTGTTTTTAGAATTAATAGATCTGTTACTGTTTAATCTTAGCGCCTCTGAAAACACTTCCTCTACACAATAGTGTAGAGGAAGTGTTTGGGAAAGTTTTACGTGTTAAATAACTTAATAATCTGAAGTTACGATGTTGCTGGGTTAATAGTAAAGTGCTTAAAACTTGTAATAATTCCCAAGGAAGAGTTAGATTTAGTTTTGCTTAGTTTAAAACAACATTGCATTGCACCTGTATCCTTGCAGCACCTCTAAGATTCATTCAGTAACTATTACACCCTCATTATTCTATCTGCGGCACGAGATTGTGTAGTTTACCTGACCACCCAAGCTTATCCCATAGATATCCATTCAGGCATATGACACTCATACATCAAGTATTTTGCTACGTTTATTGTGATTGTGTAAGGATTGAAACTGTTTGTTTGTGCTGCCTATTACGTAGGTATATCTAGCTGACTTTAAGACTGTTTAATAGGTTCTCATTACGAAAGTATGTCCGATCGTTCGTCGCGCGGTTACCTAGCCTTATGTGTGGTTTGTGGTCAAACTTGTACTATATAAACAATACATCGTTATGGCTTGTTTGGTTTTGGTCTATATTTTACTGCGAGCGTTGTTCGGCCATCTACAAAGTATCTACTAAACATAATATAAAAATGAATAACTGTTTATTCGTCTTTTTGTTTGTGACGTTAGCATTCATGTTCAATTTATCCGATAGCAATGAAACTTTCTTTAGATGTGTTGTAAAAGTTTTTAAACCATATACACTTATAAAAAACTAACTTTTGCACGCGGCTCCGCCCGCGTGGTACCTACATCAATAAAAAGTAGCCTATGTCCTTCCCCAGGTTTTAAAATATATCTGTACCAAATTTCATCTAAATCGGTTGAGTGGTTTAGCCGTGAAAAGGTAACAGACAGACAGGTAGACAGACAGAGTTACTTTCGAATTTATAATATTAATAAGGATTAAAGAGGCTTTGCAACAATTGCCAGTTATTTATTAGATTAATAAAATACCGTCTATTTGATTTATAAGTTAAAATAATATTGAAACTATGTCATTAAATAAAACATTAACCGCAGTATTTTAATGCGATTACCTTCATACTATTAATAAAATTGTGAAGGTAAAAGTTCTGTCTAAGCCGTTAGGCTAAATTAAGCTATCATATTTAGCTTCCAAACAAACTACAATGTACAAACTAAACCTTCGCAACAATCTAATCGCTGACGCAGTTTGTGCGCCTACACCTGTTTATTCTTAGATACTACACACTAATGCAGGGTTGGTAAAAATGTTTAATAATGACTAAATATTATTTATTTTAATAATTTACTAATATATAACAACAATGACTTATTACTTGATACGGCAAATGTGAAGAAAGTGAAGGAAAGCCAATCGTGAATTGGTTTGTGGTTGACTTTTTCAGCTACGAAACACTTCTTGGTTGACTTTTCTCTTTTAAGTTTTAATTAATATTAACCTCAAGCAAATCACAGCAATAACCTAAGATTCTATGAGTTTATTCGTAGGAAATTACGGATTATGATTGTATAAACAGACATTGGCTTGCCACATACATATGTATAACATAATGGTCAAAAGATTAGTAATAAACTGCGATGAAATTCAAAACTGCCTTACTTATCTTCTATTTCTGTTTATATAAATATAAGTATTAAATATTATGTAAAGTATGTAAATCGAAAGCTCATGTCATGCAAAATTCTGATAAATACTTAACAAAGCAAACTTACAAAAAAACCATTGGCGATACCATTATTGACAATAATAAGATTACACAGATTAGAATAGATATATTAATACAATTTAGCTTAACTTAAATCGACATACTGTCTTCGCTTCACATCGCAGATGAAAACTCTCCTGAAAACCTGCGTACCTGACTTTATTACAAGCTTTGAACAATAACAGTATAGGTGGACATCGGTCACCTTAGCATAACGCTGTTAATGACAAAATACTGTCCGCAATGTACCTATCAATACTTGGAATGCTAGACATAACTAAAAACCTATTGAATCAAGTCGCCGGTGTATCTTGCACTGAGCGCTAATCAGCTTAGATATCTTGCTATACTAATATATGTAGTACACAACAAAAAATGTCACAAAGGTGTTCTGTAAAATCTTTGTCACCGGCCCGAGTGTCTCCTGTCATGGTAACGAAAAAATGGCGTGCAATTTTAATCATGGTGTAGTGTGCGGTAGCTTTTAGTCTCTGTTGATAGAATGATCGATTTCGATTGAATTAGCCACCCCTGCACTAAAGCTCTTATAATAGACTCTGTTCATATAGGTATAGAGTATCCAAGTTACCAACTTCATAAAGGCCAATTATAAGTCCGGTACTAAGTTGCTGTCGGATCGAATCTGCTCGGATTGCGTCCACTATTAATAGATTAAAGTGGTTTTCAACGTTATGTCTGCAGAATTTTATAACGATCAGCATTGTGCAGATTTTCGATAAAGAAATATCCTTCGATATTTGCTACAAAAAGGGTATGCAATGGATTGTTTATTGAAAATTGTATTTTCTATGAGAATAGACAAGAGGTATTGTCCAGAGATAGCTGCTAAGTTTCTTTGTTAGGTACATCTTGATGATATCGGCTTAGGAATTTAGCCACACTTATGTTACTTTTAGCATTGACGTTCAACGGTTACGTTTGGTTTTGGGGAAGTTCAATACAGCTACTGAATGTGACTATCGGTTGCCAGCTAGTCTACCAAATTAATCAATATTATAAATGACTTTGTAGGTTTAATTTTTTATTTATCGGCGATTATGAAAGTAACTTTTCATTACTTGCGATGACTCTGCATAAAACGGAAAGTAAGGCATCAAAGGTAAGATGTTCTATTCAGAAGTACTAAATTTTCCAATTGATAAAAACTTTTTTTCTCGTTATAATATTTTCAACATACCTACTTTTTTTGAAAATGGATGTCGAAGGTTTGGGGTTGGGGTTGGCAACCCGTAAATTATGAACTGGGTGTCTTGATACATGCACTTGAAACCTTATCGCCTTTGTGTAAGCTAGTTCGCCAGATTAGTGGTGTAAGAAAATCAAAATTAAGAATGTCTGAAATTAATTTGAAGTTAAATATTTAAATCATATTAATTTCAAAGTGTATAAGTTATATAAATGACATGTCTAAGTTAATATTTCAATATTAGACTATTCATTGTCCCTGGTGAATGGATAAACTTAGAATCAATCATCTTTACTTAAGATATTAATGGAGTGTTTAATAGTAGATCAGACATATAAGACTAAAACGTATTAGAGTTATACGAAGTACTTAACTGCGATGAATATTAAACGTCACATAAAATATAATAAGATTATCTCTTATCTGTTTGAGACTTATAATCTCTCATATGTTGACCTCAGTTACATTTGTAAGACAGGATTGCAACTATTATACTGTTAAAACATAATCAAGATTATAGTGCTTATCTATTCATATAATAAAATTGCAACTGGTCAGTGTCTCTACATCGTAATAATAGCCCTGTATTAAATTGTCCAACACTGGGCATGGGCCTCTTCTCAGTGTGAGAAGAGTTAGGCCACCACGCAGGCCTAGTGCGGGTTGGCAGACTTCTCATATCTTAGAAAACATTATGGTGAACTCTCAGACATGCAGATTTCCTCACGATGTTTTCCTTCACCGTTTTAAATGTCTATGTCAATGTCAATGTCTGTACATGGGAGATATTAAAAAAAATATGTATGGTCTTTAAAAGAGCCATAGAAGCCAAACAACTATTTTAGATATTTACTGTATGTCTGTATTGTTTGTACTCGGGTCACGCAAAAACTATTACACATAATTGAATGCGGTTTTCAGAGGTGTGTTGCTGGAGGTCTAATTTAAAATCTAATGCATGCCTCATCTTCATACATAAGTCGAATATTAATAAATTACCTACTTCCAAATTCTACGCATACGAAATCGCAGACAAAAGTTAGTTAGAAATATGTTTATTATGGTATACTATAATAAACATATTTATAACTAACTTTTTTAACTTTAAGCGGAATCATTGTACGCAACTGCACTATAGTGTATCCGAACACAATAGAGATTCCGCTTAAAATTATAATTATAATCGTTGTTTAACTATAATCGCGATTTTCTAAACGGACCGTATTTAAAAATTTATAGTTAATAGAAACCATTAAAATACTAATTTTGAGCCCTTAGTCAAAATAGCCGACTTCAAAGGTTAGAATAAAGGTTGGCACGATGATACTGAAATAGAACTAAATAAAATGTGATACGAGTAAATAATGATCGATCATCGCGACAATTCAAAACAAAACAGAACAATTTTCACTTTAAAATAAAACGCAAGGTCATCGAACTTCACCTTTAAAATAAAAATGACCACGACGGACAAAAGCGCTGTGATTAGGCAGTCTGCTATCTGATTGCACCTGGAGTGCCCTGGACAAATTTTGTCTCCACCTGTACCTCTACAACTTTTACAGCCAGGACTGTATGCGAATACAAATTGTTCAATGTTTGGCTTGAATCGTAAAATGCTAACACGGTACCTACCCATTTGTTCGTAGTAAATAAATATTGCTTTAGTTAAGTTTTCCTTTTGTGAAAGACGAAACAATTTCGGTGGTTGCGATGGAGTTAGTTCTAAAACGTGCGGGGGATTTATTGAGATGATCTTATGCTAATCTTAATAAAAGTCAGCAAGACTACGTTAGCGTTACCGAATTGCTGACTTGCGATCGAATCGTTACACGAAATATTAAGAACTACGAGTTGTCATTATTGGATCAATGACATAACAAAGATATTGTAGAACAAACAACATGTTTGTATTGGATAAAAAGCGAGAGAACTAAAGAGTTACTCTATTTAGTTCTCTCTAACGCATATTTAAAAAGCAGGTTACGATAAAGAAGTCTCTATATATATTATAGCGCATATTTGTTATTTAAAACATTTCCATATAAACAATTATATTATTATCGCTCTACTAGAGATATTTGCTCTGTCTACCAATATTAAATAGATTTCGTTATACATACTATGTAAAAAGGTACATCCTATGGGCGACTACACGATATAATATTTATAAATTGTACAATGCTGACAGAATATCTAAGTCCGCACAAAACATGCGACTCCTATGCAGACAGAATCACAAGCTTTCACTATTTAAAACTTTATAATAAACACAAAAAACCTGATCTTAAAGAACTCAAACTTAAAGACTCGCAGTATAAAACGGAGGAAAGAAACTAAAAGTTAGTGAAAACTTTTTAAATTACTTCAAAGGAATGATTTATACATTCGAACTTTGATACAACCAAACATAAATAAGCGCGAGAGCTTCGTTACTGAGTCCCTAGTTTCACTCGTTCTTATTTTAAATTGTGACACTATAAGCTATGTGTAACTCAGCAACAGTTTAAGTAAGTAAGATAAATATTGCTGTGAGTCACCATGACATTATGAAGTCAACCGTAAGTAGGATTGTTTTATGCGAGCGTTAAATTATGCCCGAGTGAAGAGAAAAAGTAGACCCCATAAAAGTAGCTCAGATGGTTTTGTGATTAAAATGTGCTGTATTGTAACTTATTCAAAAGTTATAGTAGTTAAACAAATCTTATCAATGCTTTATCAAAAGTATTGAAAATGGGATAATGAAGAAATATTAGATCAATCTCACTCACTTTATGTATTCGTGGTTGTTAATCAAACTTCACTATGGTCGACTTTTCATATCTAACAGAGTAGTTCAAAGGCTTCTGATTGGTACCGCGCATGTCAACGTAATCCTGTCGGGGGCGAAGCGGCGAAAAAATCACTCTACTATTACCCTTTTGAGAGCGTTCCGGTGTATTTTCGTTGAGCTGAAAACTTTCACAATACCAGCGAACGGCTCAAGTTTAGAATCCCGCGGAAAGAGGGGATTCAACGATCATCTGGTCCCGTCTAATAAAAGGCCCGACGTTTCTGAAATATGTTGTCACTGCATAAACTTTATGACTTTAGTTTCGTCTAGCGACGCGACAACTTTCGCCTTCGCCGTGATGAAGCTGTTTTTGAGCATACCTTTTGTCATGCGTCAACTGCGCGAGCAAATAAAAGCGAAGCGAAAAGATAATTTACAATAACGTATACAGCACTCGCACGATAACCTCATAAAGCCCGTAATTATATGAATTTATTTCCAATTGCACGATGTTAAGCAAATTTTATCGAAAGCAATTTTGATAGTGCGGTGTAATGTGACTTAAGCGAGATAAAATACGAACAAAAGCTATAATTTCTCGATTCTTGAATGGAATTTCCATAATTCGGCTTATATTTGCCGAGTCGTTTGTCAATAGCAGTCGACTACGCCCCCGCACACGAACCGATATATTATTTCAAGTTTATTTAATGGCGGGCCTTTTCAATTTATTTACATATTATGATTTAGCGTGTAGCAATAACAGCGCATGCAAATGTGTGTGTAACTATAGTAATATTTGCGAAGCGGCTGAAACAGTTCTATTGTCTTTATTACAGCCAAGCATTTAAATAAATTGCATTGTTTAATAATATATGGTTATGTGAATCATTCCTGCTGCTTTCATATACATATAATGTTTCATTAATTCATTTAATAAATTATTAGCTTTTACACAATAATTACTTACTCAGCGATGTTAACTATTTATATTTATGAAATATCATACTGACAAACTTCGATGGCTACTTGGCCTCATAAAATAAGTTTTACAGGGCTGGGCAAAATGTCAAAGGACTTTTTATAAATTACTGGTCAATATAATAAACGCAAATATCAAATGATGTGAAAACCTACTTGTGAAAACTAAGGACAATTATTATCAAAGTACAAAGTAGTTTAGTTACAATATTATTTATATTTATAATAAAACAAATATCAATACTTAAGTTAATCATCCTGATTCTCCCTTAAGGGACATCCAGGCGTGTAAGTTGTACAAATACTATCATACCCACATATCATCCAGCTGGATAATAGGTCCTATGTGAGTCCTATTGCATGAAACGAGTCGTTCACTGCGCACAGAACCAGATTCGTGCTACTATTAAGACCTTCTTAACAAAAATCCGACAATACTTTATCCAGAATCGAGCCAGAAACGTCGGCCAACATAAATAAAAGCTATAACATGTAAAAAATTAAATTTCAAACTCTGCATTCCAAATTAACCTAAACTTTAGTTTTATTGTTCGTATAAAGTATCTTTGTATAAAGATTTATAACCTTGGCTTTGTTGTTTGTTGTTATTGTATAGCAATGTAAGTGTAAGTGCCCGAGCAATAGCCGGTCGTAAGGTAATAACCTTACGACCGGCTATTGCTCGGGCACTTACTAAATGATCTAATAAGATTCAAAAGATTACATTACAAAACTTGCAATGTGATTGAACTTATACGGGTAGACACGATCTTAACCGACGCGTGCGGGATGTCAAATAGTAATTATAATTTTCAATCAAAATTACGGTCGGCACAAAACATTTATGCCGGAATAGAAAACCGTAACATGATTTGTATCCTTATTTCAAAATACGTAATTTACCGTCTCAATACGAATTCCAATTTCGCATCAATAGCGGTGATTTAAGTATTTCTCGTATCATTTGTTTCTTTCCAATTCCAATATAGCATTTTTTATTTTGTTAAATTGCTTTCCTTTGTAGGCTATCCCCCTTCATATAAGGTGAAGTACGTGTGTGCGTCGGTGCTTCTAACACAGATTTGTTTTTAAGGATTGACGTTTATTTGTTCTTAGCTCAAGGCGAAATTGATCATTTTTTTCGTTTACTGCGCATCTTATTTTGATGCTTGTTATAAATATCTTTTTCTTGGATATAAATTGAATATCTGACTCAGATTCTCGATGTGACAGTCATTGGTTTAGTTATGGGGAGATGTATCGTCGATTTATGTAAAATATAGATGTACAATCGAGGTGGAATTATTATTATTTTAACATAATATAAAGACAGCTACAGTAGTGTTATTATGCAATTTTCATCTTAATCAGTTGACATTGGTACCCATGAGGATGTATTTTTTGTAATATAATCATGTAGGCTCAGGTAGCCGCTAATGTCTACTAATTGATCTAAGTAGCAAATATACATATGTACATACATACATACATATAATGTAAGTTATGATTGAAATAAAAAATAGTGTTTATGAATGATAATTCATTACATATTGTATTTTAAATTTTTTGTGTTTAGTTGTTCATTTAGCGGTATTCTTCTTTTTTCGTATCAACGGTAGTTTCTCTATTCTATTTTATTTACGCTGGTAGGCACGTTGACTGCAGTTACGGTGGCGGTCGATAGATTGTTAAGAGTGCAGTTATAGCCACTTTGGTTTCCTCGTCAGGTGGAGCATGATTTGGTCCAGAGTACTGCTACTCACACAGGGTGATGGATATATAAACGCTCACTTCGGCAAATTGTATTAGCAGTGGCCTACTTGGGAACGAAGATGCAGTGATGATGGTCAACTTGTTACTGTCAAGATGGCAAGTTTAGGCGGTTCCATTTATACGAGCAGTTTTTTTTTGATTTACAGTCTAATCTTCTCAATCGTGATGTTATTGTGTCAGCTGTTTTAATGTTTGAAAATTAGCCAGACTTTATAAATATAATTTTTTTTCTCTTCTGTTGTGATTCAGGAGGGAAATGGAATTAATTTGTCAATCTCCTCCAATATCCACCTTAGTTAATATGTTCTTAAAAGTTTATCTTTTGTCGCTATATCATGAGAACTACTTCTTGATATTATTATGTAGTGTCAAGTATTTGACAGCCTCGATGGCCTAGTGGTTAGTGTAACCGACTGCCACGCGTGAGGTCGCGGGTTCGATTCCCGCACAAGTCAAACATTTGTGTGCATGAACATGGATGTTTGTCTTGGTCTGGCTGTTTCTATGTATCATATGTATGTATTTACAAAAAAATATATATATGTATGTTTATCCATTGTCTAGTACCCAAGACACAAGCTCTGCTTAGTTTGGGCTAGATGGTGTTGTGTGTATGTGATAAAATATTATTATTATCTTATCTTTAAGTATTTTTTAAAATTAATACCTGTATCGTCTATCACAGACAGCATTAATAATTTAAAAACAGTTTGCCTGCAAACATTTTGTTAGTTGTAAAAACATGGTAGGTATAATATTTTAACATATTTGCAGTAAAGGTTCTTATTAAAGAATACCCTACAATTTTAATAATATTGTGGTCCAACATTTACTACAATATTATTAAATCTAAAGAGTATATAATAAGTTTTCTTGTTATCCATAACACCATACAAATAAACACTCACTATATACGTATGTATACATAATACCATGCCTGTTATTAATGCAACCGCAGTAAACAAAACAAATAACAATTACACAATACCTCTTTTATCAAACTCAATAAATCCCCAAAAAAATCTCTTAATGCAAACTCATATTTGATTGCTCACTCACATGAAAAGCGATGTCATTTCCGGGGTGCTCTTTTAACAAGTACGAAACACTCGGTTTGCCAGCCATGCAAAACATCATTCATTACTCGCCGGCTGACAATAAATAGATTATATTATGAAGAAAAAGTGCACAACACGGGGTTTCGGTGCCCTCGTTTCGTAATACAATAATCAAAGGAATATGGGGGATCAGCGGAATCAAACGTCTATATATGGAGCGATAAAAGTTACTTGAAGATCGGGGTCGCAGTAGGGTTGCGCCTTTTAATTTTTGTTCTTGTATTTAAATAAAAGAGGAACTAAAATCTTTGCATTATATAAGTAGTTCAAAAAAACTGCGAGGTCGTTTGAGTTGGTTAGTTTTTGCCGAGGTAATATAATGTTTGTATATCCCTAAAAGAGGTGGGCAGAGATGAATTACACCTACATTTCGTCGGCTATGTGTTAGATCCCACGTAATAGGGCGCAAGTCTGTCTACCGACACATATCCAGTGCAATTTCAATTTCTCAATAGAATGATTCCAGTTATTTCGCAAGCTAGGAACAAGTCACTATTGCACGCAAACATAAGTTTACCAATTTACGAAACAGTGTCTACTATGCAGTTCTATATTCAGCTCATGTTTTTAAAACGCATCGTTTTGTATCGCCGCCGCTGGCCAAGCCGCAGGCTACAAACTAGTTCATTTTATAAAATAAAGTTTAATTTGTTGCGCGCAAAGTTGTCCAAAAGTAACTGAAAATTTTGCTGAAACATGTCATACCTAATAAGATGTACAAAGTTCGATTGGATGTTGAAGTAAATTGAATTACTTGATTTGATTTAGCTCACAAAGTTTAAAGAGTAACAAGCACTTTAAACGAATTAACACTTAGTTGGATAAGCCTTTACTTTGAGGTTCAATAACCGTAGGTTTATATATTAATAAAACTTATTTAATGTATGATCACTCGATTTTGAATAATAACTCGATGATTCGTATGAATGATTTATTACTTATTAGTAAGTTAATAACTTATAACATATTTGCAAGTAATAAAACATATTCTCGAAAATAACCTCAACACCATACCTGAATATGCGTTGTTTAAGTACCAGGGCCACAGAAAGCCGAGCAGCTGTCACGCGTGAGATAATCTACAGAGAAGCGGAAAGCGTGCCCTCAGCGAATTGTGACTCCGCGACGATCCCCTGTCGCCTACCAGGCACACATGATAATGCGAAAAGTAATTTTTATATTAAACCTTTGCCAAAACATAAAAGAGAGATTTCCTCAAGCATCTTACTCGGGCTACAGCGAATGCGCCGCATAAATTAGTTTTGCCGGAGATTGTTTGCTCAGTCGATGCTTTTTTATTTATTTTACCTTAACATTTATGAGTTTTTCATCGTCGGAGTCGCTGTTTAACATTCGTGTTGCTTACATTTTAATAGTGGAAAAACTAACAACCACGTGGAAGAGAGGTCCTTCACCCGGGAATTGTTTAAAATGTTTAATTACAGCGTTCGGTTCGTGTGTTTATTAACTTTTTTTTGTGGGCACGTAAAATGTAAATTTAATAAAAAAGACGATGAGTTTGTTCATATGCCGTTGAAACTTCCCGGTATCTGGTCGGTAATTAATTAAAAGCTTAGGTGGTGCCATTATGGGTTTTATGCTAATAGGCGGCGGCTAATATGGGAGCCTTCAAAGGGTCTATACACGGGCGAAACATTAAATTTCAGCGGAGCGTGCGGCACAAAGCATCGCCGGCCGGCTGTACTGCGTTATGTTCGTAGATTAGATTAGCGACCGTGTTTTGTATTGCGAAATTTATATCCACCTCCTTCACATATCTGATATTTTGGTATCAGAAATTTATAAACTACTCGAAAATGAAGTTGCTTAAGTTATTAATCCAAAAAAAATATAATTTATTTTGTTTTACGGTCAATGTATTTATATTTGAATTTGAAAATACAACAATGTACTAATTTCTCATTAATATGGATAGTAGAAAACTAAATTCTTTAAAAATAATCTCTTAAATTTGAGCGAGTTTATTTTTAATAAGCTTAAATCATAAACTACTTGAATACATTTAAATATTCTAAGCTCTGCATAATTTAGTTTTATAAGTTTAAGCGAATAAATAATTGGAGTTAAACATGTTTTCTATCTTATTTTATGTTTATATTTTCTAACTGGCCGTGTTAGTGTTTATGAGAGTGTAATATAATGAAGTGTCGCATCTTCGTGGTTGTTCATTGCGTGCATATACACAATATGCACGGCGGCGGCGGGCGGCGCGGCGGGCGGGCGCGGGGCACGGGCGCGGGGCGGGGTACAGTTAAATTGAGCACCGCTACGCCCAGACTCTCATTTCCTCCATCCACCATTGTGCGCCACTCACAATACAAAACATTTTTTTACGAATTTCGACAAAAAGTGCTTTGAATTTTTTCCAATCTTCGCCTCTATTCAGCTCGTAAAAACTTATTGTCTCGCCGCAAAAGAGAGTAGGCGTGGCCTTCGGGAACGTTGGCCTGCATCGCATTAAACTGCAATAATAACATTTCATACTGCTCTAAAAGTATAATTTAGTGCTGCGACATTAAACTCGGAGTTTCTTAATTTTATCGCTGCGATAATTAGGAGGATGATAACTCTTTAAGAAGAGACATAATTCATTCAGAACTTATGGAGCTTTTCGTTTGAAATTGCCGTATTATACTTAATTAATTGTCTTAAGAGCGCTTAATGGGCGTTATATGTCTGGCGATTTGTATAAGCTGTCACTTAAAACAAGAATATTAATATAGCTTGAACAAGTACATAAGTAAGCAGATTTATTATTCAAATAAGTATATAGAGAAACGGAACACAAGTACTTAACAAAGGCTATCCATTCAATTTGGGTACCGAAATAATAATTAATTGTTCGCCTTAAGATGCTACTTACAAACTGCTATGAGATTTTCAGTAAAGGCCTACAGTTTGCCATTGCACCTGAACGTAGGTGGCAGAAAGCTCATTCTATTTTCCATATGTCTTATGAGAGAATATATATTATATAATATGTTATGAGCGAAGACATTTCGTGTAATACTCTCTTCATGGCCCTAGATTTGGAACAAAATATAAAATTGGAACGAAGTATGCCAAGAGGTAAATTTATAGTATAGTTTAGTTAATGTAACCTTTAAGTTCACGAGTGTTAACTTAGTGATCTAAATAAATAAAGATATTTTGATTCTATTGAATACTTATTCTACGCATATTTGTTTAGTTAATTAATTTAATACTTTAATTTTTTGAAAGGAACAGTTATATATGAAAATATTCTACACGACAAACAAATATTCTTGTGTGTTTTTAATCCTAACTAATAATAATATAATAAATGCAAATGTGAGTTTGTTTGTCACGCTTTTGACGCCCTAACTACTGAAACAATCATCATCAAATTTTGCATGCACGTTGTCAGGGGTACAGAAAAGGGCATAGCGTACTTTTCATCCAGAAAAAGTACTGTTCCCGAGTAAAGTTGCCGGCAGTAGCAAATAATTATAAATAAATAAGCACGACTATATGATTCACTTTGTAAACGATACCTGTACTGGATGTCCTTTTTTGTGAATGGATCATTTCTACAGTTTGATTGTAGCAAATTCAATTTGACCGGAACTCTTGCAGGTCTTCTTGCATATGTTTACAATACACGCGGGATAATAATCTAACCGAGCATCGCGTTTATAGCATACTATAAGAAAATATATCTAATAAAAACTTCATATAGACTTGTATTATATAATGGAAAATTGTATTACTGAGGCAATTGAATGGAGCTTAATCATCAGTTTCTTATCCAACCTTATAAGATTTTTAATACTGTAACTGGTCCCTTTTAATATTGATAAAATTGTTATGCAATGCGACAATAAATTCGTATACGATCATACTAGGCTGGAAAAACGACGCATTGTAGTATAAATACGTCATTGGTATTTGATGGAATTAGAAAGAAAATGGTTTCTACCCTTTAATATCTTAGATCGAAAGCTGAACACAATTTATTTATTTACAAAAACTCTTAAATATTTCCAGTTTACTGAAAAACTAACTTTACAGTCAATTACGGCTTTACAATTTGTTTCCCACACTTTTATAAAATATCAGTCTTTAAAAGTAATAATAAAAACAACAACAACATGCAACAGTGCATTAGAAGCCTACCTTTTTATTGGCCTTTATTAATGGTTGGCCTAAGCAGCGATAGCTCAGTGGGGAGACCAACAGACTGCAATGCAGAGGGTCTCGGGTTCGAACCCACGTCGCGCACCTCTGACTTTCGGAAGTTATATGACTTTTCGAAATTATGTGCGTATTGATTGACAATTATCGCCTGCTCCGTGCCTCGGAGAGCACGTTAAGCCGTCGGTCCCGGCTGCCATGAACATCTATGGCAGTCGTTATTGGGAGAGTGTCGACACAAAAGATCCCACTGGGTCGAAATGTCGCCGGTCTGCACTGACTGGTCCCCACATAAGATAAGATAAGATAAGATAAATGGTTGGCCTTTTGGAGTTATACTCTTAAAAATATATATTTGCTCATAGTAAATCCCTAAGTATACTGCTAATTCATTTCACAAGTGTTTTGCTCTACAGATATTATCACTTAAAACGCGTCAAACCAACGTTTTACAGATATCTATTTCTAGCGTGGTTACACTTAGATATTAAAAGTAAAAAACGAAGTTAAACTTAGACACGAGGCGGGGCACATAACTCTTACAAATTTATAGTGATTGCAATGGCGGCCGACAAAAATGGCACCGCTTTTGATATACGAGCAAATCTTCGTGAGATTAATTGTGGCCCGATGGATAACGAACTATAAATCTTCTGGCCCTGTATTATAAAGCTGAGCACATACGGCATTGTCTTTTCCGTTGGTGAATAGTTGTTTGTCCTGACATTAAACGAGTTACGCCCCAGGAGAATGCGCGAGGAGCACGGAGATAAAACAGTAGTCCTATTTATATTATTTTTAAATTTATGAGTTTGGGTAGAATTTATTGTCTGCTGTTTAAATAGCGAAAAGTCACCATGACAAACTGTTACTACTATTAAAAAGTCAGAGTCATATCGAGTTCACCTTCAAAACAGTCGTACGTATATGAGACGTGGCATTACTTTCCCCAGACGGAGATAAATATAACAGTCCAAAATGAGCTTCATACATAGTTACGTATGACTGACTATGATCTCAATCATGTAATTTTTCTATTTAAAGAACTTTAAATTGCCTAAATGTGTGATACATAAAATCTTTATGCCACGTAAAAACATGAATTTATGTTTATTTTACGGCGGCGTAAGCAGTGACTACAAATCTCTCTTGCTTGATTCACTATCGTCACATCATTTACGCTCCTCAGTTAAAGTATTAATGAAGGCCTTTATTCAGAACGTTTCCCGACATTAAACGTCCACCTATGATTTTAAAAAGATTTGGAAAACAGTAAGTCGACGCAAATGAAACACTCCAATAGAACAATATCAATCTTCTGTTATTTACCTGTTGTATAAAAGCTACCGCTCGCGAGCTGTATAACTTTTGATAGAAAGAAGTCGTACGTGGAGCCTCCTTAGTGAAAAGCAAGTGCAGGTGTGCGGTTCGAATAAATCAAACCCGTCGATAAGGTTATCGACACTCCGCCTCAGGACATGTATGTAAAGTTCAATGAAATGTGAGAGTGAATAATGTTATGTAGTGATTCATTTGTATGTGAATATGAAAGAATTGAATAAGTGTAATATGATTGATTTGAACGAGACGAGAAATGAGTGAGACGCGAAAGCAGCCGTCAATTACTACAGTAATTGAAGTCATTGTACTCAATGACTGCACGGGTAGTAGAGTGATTTAAATGGTCGCCTCGACACTGCACTGAGTGTTACGAGTTCGATCCCACACGGAGCAAAGATTGGAGTTAACAAATATTTGTTTTGGGATTGAGTTTGATGTGTGTGTCCGTTGTTTAAATGATGGTAATCCGACGGTTAAATGTTTGCCCTGTGTCACGGGGGACTTGTCCGTGACAAAACAAGGGCGGTTTTTTATAGAAAGATATTGGTACATTTTGTCCATTGTTGAGATGGTGTTACAGTTTTTTTCACAGAAAAGAAAAGACAATTCTGATTATTATGTTACTTTGATATGGTTTGGTTTCGTATTATTATCTGCGCTAATTCGACTCATGGTCTTTCTGTGTGTTGCTTCTGAGACTTTACTGGACTGAAAACATTATTAATTTTGCTCAAACGGCATTCGAAACAAAGATACATTCCAAACAACGATCCGTACTTTTGCAAAGTTACACTCATGCGCACAGTATATTACGTTCAAGACAGTAAAGAAATTACAACAACGGTTGAATGTATCTTTGTGGGTTTAAATTGAGGTTCCGTGACCCGTCAAGTGATGCTAGCTAGAGATATTCGTGTTTCTGTAAGTACTGTATAAGCTACTATGTCTCATGTACAAAATAGTGTAAATAACGACCTAAATTTAAATCACTCTACCGCTACGCCGCTACAAATTCCAATATTCATGGTTAGTTGTAGTCTAGCGGCCTTCTTTGGAATTCCTACGTGGATAAGTGACAGTAGACGGCTAGCAGTACACCTGGCAGAAAGTAGTATTCACGTACTACCAGATTTACAGCTAGCTTATAAGCTACCATGAGCAAAAAAAAATACAGATGTGAAGCTGTTACCGCCGACAGTATCTAATTTTACGGTATAACTTTACATGATACGAATACTGTGGTTGGCGCAATCACAGCTATTTAGTATAAGTACCTATAAAGGGACGATTTCAATAATTTTACTTATGATACCATTTATCGCAGTCTATTCTGTTATAATAATAAAGTATAGCATACGAGCGAAGCCATTTTAATACCCAAGTCGCAGATAAAGTTAAATTTTAGTGCTTAATTCTCAGTGAAATTTAATAAACGCGAGTGGAGTTAAAGTTTTTGGTCACGTCGCTTGTCCATTCAAATAATACTACGTATAATATCGTAAACCAATAGTTTATGGTCTTCGCTGGACGAAAACTCATATTTTATAGGTGATCCCCTAGAATTGTTAAAAGGAAACGTTTTTATGCGTTTGCTACGTGAATGGGTGAGACCTTAAATTTTAACTTGAATGTTTTAAAGTGAATCTTCGGTGGAGTAAAATATAAATGATGTAGTGTATCATAGAAAAAGTGCAGCATGTTAGACTGGTCATTTTAAGTATAAATGTGAGTTTGATTGTTTATTTGTTTGTTACGCTTCCACGCCTTAACTCACCTCGGCCGATGATCATTAAATTGCGCATACCCGTTGTTACGGGTACAGAAAAAGATATTATAGAGTACAGTAATTGTTTTCATCTAGAAAAGGTACTGTGCCGGACCGGAGTTGCGGGCAAAAGCTAGTATTAAAATTGTCAGTTGTAAAATCTCATACTCTCAAAGTAAAAAGATTATATTAGAATTACAAAGTTAAAAAAAATACATCTCTCGTTCAAGGCATTGTCTCTGTATCGGCGTGACTTTACGGATATTCAAACATCGGACACTAAGAATTATTATATTATTACTATTAACAATTTATTATTTATTTATATTATTGATCAGGTGCCGTTCGCGACCTCGCTCGCATTAAGTATCATAACATGCAAGGCTTTTTTACTTGGGTATAATGTAATTTTGTATAAGTTAAATAATTTTCAAACCGATTGACTGACGATGACACTACGTCAGGCACTACATGCTCTATATCTTATATCTGCCTCCGTGGCGCAGCGGTAGTGAATGCGACTGCTGTGCATGAGGTCTCGGGTTCGAATCCCGGGTCGGGCCAACAAAAAGTTATTGGGTTTTTCTGTTAAGAAATCTCAATAGCAGCCCGGAATTAGGAAGTTGGTGGTGTTAGACACCCCCGTGCCTCGGAAATCACGTAAAGCCGTTGGTCCTGCACCTGATCTCTCTCCGGTCGTGTCGTATTACCGTCCCATCGGATCATGAGAGTTAGGGAACAGAGAGTGCACTTGTGTTTGCGCACATACTTGTGCACTATAATATCTCCTGCGCAGATGGCCAGTCTCCGTTAAGACTGGCCGCCGTGACCGAAATTCGGTCTGGAGGACATTATTATTGTCTATAAGCAAAAAAAAATTGCGCCAGTCTTTGGGGACTGCAGATAGAAGTGAAAAGTTTAATCCTTGATCATAGAAACTTCTCAATAAACGAAAAAAAAAAATTGGCTTGATACTCTCTTAGGGGTAATAAAGTCAAAATTTCGTTAGTTTTTCGTAGGACGGACCATTTCTGAGATATTGTAAATATTCTAAAAAGAAATAATAAAGCGTGGAAGCGTGACGATGACGCGAGTTCCATGATTTTTGTTCACCCAAGAAGTGCTCAACGCGCCTAAAGAAGTTTACACTTCAAAAAAGTAAACCAGTGTATTATTTTATACAAATAGTATAGACTAAGTCACGAGTCGACTAACGTTCATTTATGGTGTTTGTTTTGGCTGTTTAATCTTTGGCATCGCAACATTAGCCAATTAAAAAGAGTAGCTGGGATACATCACAATGAAAGCAAAGAGGTGTTATACTAATTGTCTATGGTTAACAGGTTTATAGGGGGTCAGTCTACAGTCCCTCATCAGCCTAATCTACTCTATGGTTCACAATTAGGGATGTTTAGATTAGATTGTCTGGGTTTTTCTTTACTTGCTCAACTACCTCACCATAAATATTCAAGCTTTCCATAAATAATAAATTCAGTTATGCAAAAAGTATAAAAGTTACGAATTTACTGCACACAAATTCAATATCATTATATATATCTTGTTATATTCTAGTTCACATCTCATTCATACTAAAATACTTTTAAAAACAAGTTTTCTAGTAATATTCTTGCTAAGACGAAGAAATAAAAATACAACGCTGTCGCAAAAAACACTCAATTTACTTGCAAAAAATCTGAATTAACTTTATGAAGTTGAGATTCAACTGAAACTTTTCAAATTTTTATTCTCAGAATTATTGAAGACTATAAAACATTGTGTTTCGAAGCAGCGTAATAAACTTCATCTATTTTCGAAGCATCGTAATAAAGTTCTATTTTTGAAAGTCAAAGCTCAATTAGCACTTTGTAAAGTTGAAACTTTTAACCATAATGAAAGGTTTGTTATCTCTGAACGTTAGAGCAATTTGGTTAATTGCTGGCGATAGGAAGCTATTCCAACTCTTTACGACATTGGACGCCATGATAACGTTACTAATTGTCAAATAAAAAAGGATTACAGCTAATCCTTGTTTAATAAAAATGTTAATGATGAGATTTGGCGTCGCAATATGCAAATTTGATAGTACCCACCCGTTCGTGATTGGCCGTAATATGGTAATATCGGAGTATATCGTGACACTGTTTAAACGAGCGCCACTCTATACGAATACATTGAACGTAATGAACGTTTTTTGGTTGCTTTTAAACACTAAATTCGGAGTGACATATTTTAGCATAATTTACGTTGCTTATGGTTTAATTTTAGTCTTTATTTATAAAAGGTAATACGTTTTACTTGGATATGTGTCTCGTTTTGTGTTACGCCTTTTGTCTCGTTTTATTTTGCGCCTGTTGATTTACGTACATAGCTATCATAAATGAATTAAATTGTATATTAACGTATAGGTACGTGATTTTAACATATAAGATTTATGTCAGCTAAGAGATTAGTTTACATGGCTTATGCACAAAGTCACAAAAAATTGTTTCTGTAGTAAGCGTTGTAGTATGTGCAACGCACGAGTGATTCACTTAGAGATCTAGGCTGGCAAGCAGTAATCTCCAGGCTACTACATAAACAAGAAAGAGAAAGCAGGAATATATATACCCATCATTTTATTTAAGAATTTGATCATTCATATATTATATATAATTTACAGACAATACTTTATATAAAATCATTTTGTCAAGTTTGAACTTATTACAAACTATTAGCTAGCATTGGCCATATGACACATATTTTCGTATTAACCACCGTACTATAAAAACCCCATGTAACAACGCTCCCAAATTATAGCCCAAGCGATTTAAAGTAACAAACAGCACACTTGTCTTATAATTCGACTAAAGTACAAGCTTCAAGAATCCACGACATAGACAAAACGTATAGGTTAAAAAAGAGCACCAAACAAAACGAACAAAAGCAATATTTTTCCTAACCTTAATTATAAATACCCTGAATTGGGATCCGTAAGTAAAGATAAACCAAATATCCATACGAATGGACGTATCATTACTGGGAGAAGTCTTGGGGATTATAAAAAGGGCTTCGTGTAGCACGTATCTAATTTTTAAAGCGCGGTTTTACGATCTGCATACGTAGGTAACACTAGTGATGTATACGACTGTTACCTTAATATCGATATTTTACTTCTAGATGATCACGAATCGAGTCCCATGGGTGTCGTAAGGAGCAAAAGATGTAACATAAACAGTAGTGTTGCTTTTTACAGAAGAACGATAGACATTAATTTCACAAGAAACGACTGGTTTATCGGAAACGGTGGAATAGTTTGTATGAGTACCATACCAATAACCAAGCCTATACTATTACTTTAGTTGTTGTAGTTACTAAAATGTAAAGTAGTTGAACAGATATTCTGCCAAAAAATAGTTTTGGCAGGGTGGGCGTAATTTTGATTGTCATCATGTCAAATTATGACAAGAAAATAATTTGAGACCAAAATATTGACATGGGATATTATATGTTAATGTCGTTCGAATTAAGGCGGTAGCAGTTCGTTTCTTAAACAGAATTAATATGAAAATAAGTATCGACAATTCAGCTAACAACACATCCCTACCAGTACACGTCTGAAAACGAAATTTATTCTAACAATTCATGCGGAGCTCTCCCACAAGTCGGATTATTGTAAATAAGTATCACGAGCGACGCCCGTATTAATCCTCGCCTTTTTAACGAAACGCGAAAAAGTTAGTTAACAAACTTTTCTGCCCGGGTCTACTTTACAAAAACCTCCGGTGAAATATAGTCCTTTCGGGACACAGAATTATTTGTATCAATAGAATGTTTTTGCTTGAGCAAATATACGGCGGGGTACCCTGGGGGCCTAGTTTAAAAAGGTGTATTTGACTTCACTAATAAGGACGCGGGTGTACGGATACCGCGAATATCTTCAACTTTTATGCATACATTGAGCAATTTACAACCTACCTAAAACGTAAATTATTTAATTCTGTTCAACCAACCGCAAATTCCCTTTTAATAATTTACGTATTTTCAACAAACAAATTCAGTTTGTTTGTTACGTGCCAGTGAACACATCGCGACCTATATCTATACGCGGCAAAAGCTATCTCGTTAATTGACTGTTGGAATAATTTAAATATATTGCGGCCAACGGCTATATATCAACGGGATATTATAAATCAAAGGATTAGGAGCAACGAAACCGGGTAAATGGATGCTGGCAATATAGATAATACATGTTTTATTCTGCATACGTTATAGGGCGATAACGACAATATAATCGCGTCGGGGCCGGTGCTGGTCGGGCGCGGCGGGGGGCCACGGACAAAAAGTACTAAGTACGAGTTAAATACCCTTTGTGTCGCATGCTCTCCTGGTCGCCATTCATCGACGTACACCGAGGGTCCTCTCATTATTCAGTCGAAATTCGATTATTTTCCCATTTCGTAAAATATCCATATCGTCCCCAGCTTTCACTCTAATTGAAAATGGAGCGATGGCCGTCATCGTACTGATCGCTCTTAATTTATTTACACTCGTATTTCGGCTACTTTCGCGGCGCAACTTCGTTACGAACACAATATGATTTAGGTACGCTATTCAGTGTAACAGGGAGTGTATTCTCAAGGCGAATCCTTTTAATAAGAGCAGGGCAGTTGTCGTATATCAGGAAAACAGACGGAAGTAAATATCCTGTCCGAAAATGATTACACGGCACGCGCAGTTAACCGACGTTACGAGCGGCTTATTCCCCATTCCGGGGGTATTAGTCTCGTGGCCACCAATTTCTGTAATTTATTAAGAGTTTCGCTTATATTTTGACCGGTCTTTGGTGGCTTCTCCTTTCTCGCTTGAGGCCGGAAAGAAATATAAGCAGTTAGCAACCTGTGATCAAAGGCTTTCGTAGGGCGGACTGATCCCTAATATTTCACTCATAATTGGTTTATTCTAAGCTTGCAGCGTTTCCGTATGTGGCCCTTTGATCCGACCAGTGTATTAACTTGTAGCCCGAGATGTATGGCTCACATTATTCGTTCAGATCTGAAGATTTACTCAATGGCGTCATTTGCTATTTGAAAGCGAAGGTATTGGGGCGCTTAAGGGATTTCTCGTGGCCGTTACTGTAATAATATTTTTAATCAAAACAGCTGTGGACCGCACTTTTCTCTAAATTAAGAGGCAATAAAATATATGAAAATTTGGTTGAGATAAGTGTCAGAATAAGCAGGCTTTTTTCTTAAAAGGGAAATATTGGCCGTACCAAATAATTGTTTAGATTAATTTAATTTGCTGGTTTAACTTTATTGTCTGTAAATTGAAACAACATATTATGTATTTTATGTACTACTAGATGTTCCCGCGGTTTCACCCGCGTTTATTGTTACTGCGCCGCCCCCGTGGGTCGTAGCGTGATGTTATATAGCCTATAGCCTTCCTCGATAAATAGGCTATCCAACACTAAAAGAAATTTTTCAAATCGAACCAGTAGTAATCACGCAGAATAAACCAGGAGAAACATCGTTTGTACTATGTCTGTAATGGGTAATTATTTTGCTGCGATGTTATTTTAAAACTGCTATATCTCCTAAGATATTCATTGAAATCGAATGATGTAAAGGGCAATTTTGTTTTAAATTAAATACTTGTGATGAATAACGTATTTATTTGGATAAGGATTAATATCATGTTTATAAAAATACCTTCGCAAGTAATGCATTATTTTAGAACAAATTTCGTTAGCATAAAAATGGTTATAGTGAGCCAACCTTAAAAGATAGACATATGCTGCCGCGGACTTTTTTTTAGAACTTTTAAAGGGGAACAATTCTGTCATACATGATTTTTGCGAAACTTTAACTGTTTACGCAGCGCACGCAGCGGAAGCTCTCAAAAGGAAAAAATACTCTCCAATTTTGAAACATTCTTCATTGGTGCTCCGCTCCTATTGATCTTAGCGTGATGATATAGCCTATAGCCTTCCTCGATAAATGGGCTATCTAACACTGAAAGAATTTTTCAAATCGGGCCAGTAGTTCCTGAGATTAGCGCGTTCAAGTAAACAAACAAACAAACAAACAAACAAACTCTTCAGCTTTATAATATTAGTATAGATTTAGAGATTTAAAACCTGTCGTAGGCATGATGTAATAATTTGAATGTGATCACTTTAAAAGTTTATATTGCCATGTTAATTTTGTTAGCTACAAGTAAATGTTACCTATATTTTTTTTAATTTTATTGCCATTGTTAGTTATAACCGAAAATTACCACTGCCTTACTCATAGATCATTTACAAGAAGTTATAGCACTCTGCGCAGAGAACACGTAAAGCAGTTGGACTTAGTCATGAACTTCCATTATATATATTAGTTTAATTCGTTTTAAAATTAATAATGTAAATATTTGTGTCAATAAAATACAATACTTCCATTATAGTTACTATAATCCTCAAATATTCCAAAATCTGTTCCTAACCTTAAACTATTGTTACCATTGGCAATGGGGAGGTTAAATGATAGCCGCGCCGTCAGTAACAAAGAAATCACCGAGCAATCAAATTTCTGTCACTGCGCAAATGGTTGCTTGTAAGATATCGCTAACATGTACTGGCACTATCATGATTTACGTACGTTAATTTCCTTTCAATAAGGCTATTTACGAGATTGTTTTTGCTTAGTTGTCGCAGTATGTCGACCCTCCGGGCCGGAAGCTGTCTGCCCTTGTCCCTTCCATTTCCGGCCACAAGCCGTCAAAGCTTCAGTGAAGTTTTATGTTATCATATTTGTACAATACGTTTTCTCCTTTGTTCCTGTGTATGAAATATTTTGTATTGATGTAAAGAACATATTTTGCTTATAAAAATGCTATTCATATAACTCATAGAGGTAAATTCAAATGTTTTGTTAGTTTGGTTTAATAAAATATGTTTGTTTGATATAAACCACTGATTGCCAATTTTTGATTTGATGTAGTTAAGAGTTATATTACTTCTTTTTTTTTCAACTAAATGGACATCGTTTTTATACTAGTCATATTGTACTTATAATGACATCATTGTATACATAGGATCAACCAATTAAATCAATAACAACTTATTTTAGATATAAGAGACAGTGTTTGTTGCAAACATCATTCCATTAAAAGGAGAAATGAAACAATATGACTGGATATGGCGATATCTATTTAAGCAAATTAACAAAAGTTGCTTTTTTGTATAGAAAAAAATATTTATATGTAACTAGTGGACCCAATAGACTTTGTCCAGCCCGAATGTTGGCGATCGCAGATCCACCTATCGTGTCCAATTGTGAATCTAATACCATTCAGGGACATGGGTCCAAAATGTCATTAAAATTTGTACAGCCGTTTATAAGAATAATAGTGACATAAACACGCACAGAGGAAATAATATGACGGCATTATTTTAAATGGTGTAATCATCAATTTACCAAATTATTCTATTTGATAATACGTGTCCTCAAAGTTTACCATGCTGATGAAGTCAAAGTTAGTTAGTAGATAAACAGAAATATACATTTTAAAGTCATGGCGTCGCTTTCAAACTTACGCTAAAATGCACTTACATAATATTGTCGTCTTACCACTATTGATAATGTTTCTAGAACGAAACATAAAGCAAATATATTCACAGTTAACACAAACTAAAGCCAAAAGCTCACAAGTTTAATAAGTTAATCTCAAATGTAATTACAGCAGCTCAATTACAAGAAGATTAAAAGGTACTATGAATAGGTTCTCAAAACGTCGGCTAGACTATAGATAGGTGGGTTATATTGCTTATCTAAAGCGTTAATAGCGTCTGCAGTCGATTTAACGATAATAGATTAATAGAGGGGTAGTCCAGCGATAGTTTTCATTAAGGCTCTTTCTTATTTGGTATTTTATCCGCCGCTATTGTTAGAAATGAAAGGCCACTGGCTGATTGGAAGCATTTGTGAAAAGCACGAGTTTTCCACTCAGTGAAAGGTCTATTTATTGCGCTGATTAATGTTTGCCTGTACCAGGGCAGCAGAAGTTTTGAAGAGGTAATCTCTAATGTCGGACGGATAACTTTTAATATGGGTTTCATATAGCTGTTTATGTATTTTAGGGGTGTTAAATATCTGTAGCTAATTAGTTCTAATTATGGTTTCGGATTTTAGCAAGCAAACGTTATGTTTACACTACAATAAATAGACATTAGTAAAATTTAATATGCAAGATATTTTTTTGTAAGAAGACGCTTATGAAATTACCACATCTTCATCAAGTTTATCGTAGCTAATATTCTGTTAGGCAGTACCTACATCTTTGTTTTATTTCCACTAATACTCGATAGAAACATATATAATGAATCTGATATGCTTTATTTCTACCAAAGTTAATTCTACGTGCATAAGCTAAGATATACGTAGATTTTTTATTTATATCGTAGTTTTAGGAATCAAGTTGGTAAGTTTTACAAGTAAACATAATGTTTATTAATCGGTAAATTTTTAAAATGCCTGATATCATTGAAAACCTATTGTGTTCGGTGCCGGTGTACCGCTGCGACTCAATAGATTAATAGATAGATTAGATATTATAAAAGCAGAATGTTTTTGATAGATTAAATTTTTTTCACACAGCAATAAGTAGATTGACGTGATTTTTTATTTAAAGATAATTTAAGGGCCTGAAAGTATTTATCACGATTTCTAAAGGATAGATCCTTGGAAACTAATTAAAAGCAAGTATAATGTACACAAAATAACGATTTTCATAAGAAAACTATTTAAATATATCCTGATCATTCTTCAAACTTCCGTCCGTATTCTGACTCTATGAGCCGTTTACGCATCTCCAAAATTGTCAACACCACATATTTATCTCTCCATGTCATCTATATCTTGGTGGAAATAATTACTTGTCCGTAAGTAATTGGGGCAAAAACCCTTGTTTAAATCGTCCCCTGGATCTGTTGGGGACACTATTGTCCCGCCCCATGGTTTCGCTCGCCAACTGACCGGGAACATTTGAAATTGTACGTAATAAACTAGTTGATTTGCCCTATTGTTGTATACTTGAGATTTTGGAAGGGATTGCGAGAAATTAAACTATTCAATCTTCAATGACGTGACTATTCGTAGAATAATTTTGCCATGCTATATTAAATTAAATCAATCTTTTGTAAAAGGGATACCTCTAGCGCTGGGCTGAATGAATCCCTGTATCGCGGTGGATTTTACAAACATTTAAACAGCGCGCACAAAAACATCCGGCCTCAAGCAATTATTTGTAAATCACAACATTTTTCGCCCCGTTTGGGAGAAGACATCTCAAACCAAAAAGAACCCACACCAGAAAGTCGGAATGCAAAGGTAACGGAATGCAAAAACCCTTAAGTACAAACGTAGTATTGGTTGATTCACTAGGTATGTTGCCTTTCACCTTATATTAAGCGAGCGGTAAATGCAATCACCTCACACTCCTACAGCAATGACTAGAATATAAAAGGATCGACATGATCGAAGTTTTGCTCGATTGACCACACCTTCAATATTGTTGTCGTTATACCCAATATGTTTCAATTAAACACGCAGCATGCTATCTTCCTATATTAACTCTTTTTACTAAGTACGCATAATAAATCTTGTCAACCGCGTAATGGACAAATTATTTATAAAAAATATTTAATAATATTTATGTACAAGATGTTTAAATCCCAATTTGGAAGAAAACCGATCAATTGTAAAATAATGATTTAGGAGATATCACACAGCAGTAACATTTAAGGTATTAATATCTAAATTATTTGGGCTATGCAACGCCCATTTTTTTAAACTTAACGAGTTACTAATTCTTTTATTTATTTATTATTAGGGAAGTAAACATACTTTTATTGTGGGAACTTTGGAATAAACGGATATAATAAAAAAATGAAATGAAACGTTGTGTAAAAATGCAATTCAACCCTAGTCAATGGGTTGAATTGCATTTTTATACAACGTTTACGTACTTACTAGTTTTGAAAATACAAACATACCGAAGCAAATTTTTATATAAAAATAAAATTATCTACAACCACTTACAACATTTTTGTTCTTTAAACATTGCCTTGTATTGTAATATCAGCCATTTTTATTACACCACTACAAAGACTTGGACCTTCTGTTACCGTACTTAATCATCTATAGTATTGGACGGCCGATACGTAACAGAATTGTGATTTAATTGTACCAATTTATACTGTACTCATATTAGCCCTGATGGAATCAAACCGACACTGTCTGACAGAGGGCAGACGACCCAGTAATTCACTCAATTTGAGCCGTAAATCTCATATTGCAAAATGGACGCGGCCTGTAATTGTGTTTGTTTAACAATATGGGTAAGTTTAGGTTGCTTTGTATGGGGTATTGCGTAGGTAGTCAATGTACGCAAATTTTACTATCAATATAATATATAAAATGTGTAATAGTTTGTTCAAAGATTGATAATAACATCGATATTTTTTTAGAAGAATGTAGATGATTGGCTATCTTAAAAATGTAGTTAGACGCAAAACAATTTCACGTTATCAAACTAGCTGAAAATCAATTCGTAAAGTTGCGATACTCTGCCTAAAATATGTACTTAAAGTTTAACTATTACATAAAATAAAAAATTATCCTTAAAATATTTATTGCTTTTCGATTTGGTAGAATACTGTCATATTATGTTTAATACGTTCAGAAATATTTAGACTCACGCCTAAGTTATTCTGGGGGATAGAAGTCTGTTACACTTACATTTAGGTTTAAGATAACAGAGACCTTATTGCCGTCTACCAAGCACATTCAAAGACTCTATACCGCTAGTGATAATAATCTAACACAAAACTATTGCTGCTGCTTATACCATGGAACCCAATATAAGTAAAATTATGAGTCTAGAACTAAAGCATAATTTTCTATAGTGACTATTACTATATTATTTACAAGGATTCACTAATATGCGAATACTGCCCACTGTAATAGCCGAACTGCAAAATGAACATCGAGTATCCATTAGAGGCTCGCCTCTCCCGGCTTTTTGCCGTAATTATATTGGTGCAGAACAAAGGTTACTTTGTATACAATTAATGCCTCTTCCTGCCTATGTTGTCCTGGTACAGTATAAAATGATTGTCCGATGTTACAGGGATAATAAGTTTATTTTATGGGCTAATTTTGTGATTTACTTGATGTTATGTGAGGTTGATGTTAAATGTTTTAAAGTATTTTTTTGGTTTTTTGTTGAGACAAGACCAAAGCATAAAACAGAATAAATAAACTGTATTTATTTTATTAATGTATTAATGGATGACATCTTTTACATTTACCTGTTATAGCCTTTGCTTTATACAATTATGATGTGTTAAGTAAAAAAATAACTATGCTACAGTTGCCTACTATTGTGATTAATTTAATTAGCTGCATTTCATCATGCGATGTTAATGCACCATGAATTACTTGTACCTGTGTAAAAGTATAACATACATAGGTATCCGCAATTTAAATTAGAAGTACTTATAAGGGAGAAATTGTAAAGATGGTTTCCTTGGCAAAGCGGATAGCAAAGTATATATAAGCATATTATAAAGACCATCGTTACGAGTGCGTGACTCCTAGCTATCATGTACCCACCAATTAATACTACACATTACAAATATAGATATATATATTATATACCTTGTCGTCCACAATGGCGTAGTGGTCAGTGTAACCGACTGCCACGCCTGAGGTTGCGGGTTCGATTCCCGCACAAGTCAAACATTTGTGTGCATGAACATGAATGTTTGTCTTGGTCTGGGTGTTTCTATGTATAATTATATGTATTTACAAAAAAAAAGTATATATATATAAGTTTATCCATTGTCTAGTACCCATAGTACTAGCTCTGCTTAGTTTGGGCTAGATGGTGTTGTGTGTATTGATAGAATATTATTATGATAGAATATTATACCTATATATTCCTGTCTCGTCTTCCTTGGTAAACAAATAAACGCGTTATAAAACCATTCAGCTATTATTGTCAGACTATACTCTTTCTCTAATAAATATAATATATGACAGAAAAGAAGGACAATATAATTATAGAGATCTCTATATATTGTGTTTAGCCGCCATATTTGTTTACTTCATAAAACAAGTAAGGAAATATGGACCAAACTTAAATAGGTACTTTCTCATTATCCCAGCTTGTATCCAAGTACAGTCATAAACGTAACACAATACATTCTCCCCGTACGGATAAAATAAATAATAAGAGCATTGTGCATTACATTTGTGACGTCATATTAAATACAGGAGAAAGGAACATTGTTATTATTATTTTCCGCGCGATTGTCCACACATGCCGGCCGGACCGTGATATGCTGTAATAAGTATCGTGTTACTATTATGTCCACGAATATAATAATAAAAGTAGGGAACATTATATGATGATTGGTTCCATAAATGTATGGTAGAGATGTATGTCATTGAATGAATTATTTCAGTGTTATTATGGTAATGATTAATTACGAAATAATATCCTTTAGCAATCATGTGTGGTAGTGATTCATTTTTAAGTAATATACTGTAGCATTCATCTGGTTAAACCTGTCCCCAACAGATTTGGTTAAGCTATTTAAGATTGATTGTACTCGTTAAGATTAAAAAAATATTACCTATATTTTAACCTTTATACATCATAATATGTTAGTGGTATTTTATTTTGTTTTTAAATTTCTACATAGAATTGCTATACCTTAAAGCATTAAAATCAAAATCAAAAATAAATTTATTCAAGTTAGGTTACAAGGTAACACTTATGAATGTCAAAGTTACACAACATTTTTTCTGTGAATTTACATTTACTGCCACGTTCAGCAAAGCAAGGGTGTAGGGCTCATGAGAAGAACGGGCAAGAAACTCATGGCCACTTTTTTTAATCGCCAAGTTTACAATAAAATTTTGTTTACAAATCATAACTGTAATTAATTAGCAAATACACTTAATTCCTTTGTATCTTTTCAGGCTCGTAATGTTAAAGCGGTAGGATAAAAAGTCATTTGAATAGAAAGCCTATAATTTTTTAAATATATGTAATATTAGACAACAGGTCTTATTCACGTTGATAATTATTTGAAGGTAAACAATTAAGCACTTATTTGTTTCCCAACGTTTCTACCGACTTGCATGTATCGTGGTCACGGGTTAACTGGTGTGATCACAGCAGCGCCTTCGTGAAGTGCGGTTTGCAACAACTATCCTCACATGGGAAAATACGATGTATTCTTGTTTGCCTTTTAATGTTCATGATCTTCCTACATTACCTTAATCAAAAATTTGGCAAGATTTGAGTAAAATCAATATGTTCAAAGTAAACTGCTTATTCTATCAATCTTTTTGTTTTAACCGAGGCAAACACACTTTTATTCTTATTCTGCTAGATACTGGTCAAAATCCTATCCTAACTAATATTATAAAAGCGAAAATGAGTTTGTTTGTTTGTTTGTAACCTTTTCACGCCTAAATCACTGAACCGATCATCCTGAAATTTTGCATATACGTTAACAGGTGTACAGAAACGGACATAAGCTACCTTTCATCCGGAAAAAATTACTGTTCCCGAGGAAAACAATAATAACGTTCTTATGATAATAGATGGCGTCACGAGTTCGAATCATGATTGAATTACCCAAATTGATTGTCAAATTCTAAATTAACGCGAGCGAAGCCGCGGGCAAAAGCTAGTATATTATAAGTTAACAATACTATCATTTTTAATCTTTTAGGGGTCATTGGAAATTGAATCTTGTTTTCCTATATTCAATTAAAACAGTAAATTGACACGTACTTGAAAACAGTTCTGATCTAAATATAGTTCTGTTAGAATGGGTATTGTCGAGGGGCACAAGAGAGGGTAGTGTCCATCGCATGTCAAATCACCCCTCGATATAGACTTGGCTCTTGTCTTAAATATTCATTTGGGAACCTATTACGGACGCCTCCCTTTTAATATTATAACTGGCCATTTTAAATATTGATTTTTAATTATAGCCTTGTAAGTATTATGACATGCAGTCGCACGTATGAAACCTATTACAATTTTGACAGATTTTTTTTTTATTTAGAGACGTCTTTAATATATTACACATTATTTATTATAAAACTAATTAATCTAATACATTTTCATCTGTTGTGCTTAGGGTATTTGAGAACAAAAAGTTCTCTGCAGTATGTCTTTAGAAATGATTAGAATTATAATGTATATTAGCAAGAATATGGTACAAAGAGTGATAAATAACATACATTAGATACAGAATAATCTACCAAGAATGGCGTGCAAATGCATATTATGAAAATTTAAATACCAAAATAAAGCTATAAGCTAATAGAATTACATTCTAACCTTGATATTAAAATTAGAATTGAAAACATTCCATGTTTATCTTTACCGTGCATAAGATCTTCCGTTTGATTACAGGCTCCAGTAAAGCGTTATTAAAAAAATCCAGTCAATGGTTCTTTTATAAAATTTACGGTACGTCGGGGATAACGTAAACCTAAATAAATAAATAATTTCAATAGCTTAAATAGTAGTTAAGTTTAATAGTAGTAGGTAGTTTATTCGTAATAATAATAATATTTTTCTATCACATACACACAACACCATCTAGCCCAAACTAAGCAGAGCTTGTACTATGGGTACTAGACAATTAATAAACATACATATATACTTTTTTTTGTAAATACATACATTAATTTCAAAATTATGTAATAACAGTCCGTATAAAGTAGTTTAATTACAACGTTGTTTGCGTAAACGTAATACAATATTATGTATCAGTACAGCGTCTGAAATCCCCGTAGTACCAATTAGTACCTAGACATCCAACTATCAGATAGGACCTAAAACGATAGTTCTGCTTACATCCATTTGGGAATACAGGTTATTCATCTTTACTTACATTGCTTCATTATCCTAACTAATATTATAAATGAGAATGTGAGTTTGTTTGTTTGTTACGTTATAACGCCTTAACAACTCCACCGATCATTATGAGAAATTGTATACACGTTGTCAGGGGAACAGAAATGGACATAGAGTATCTTTTATCCAGAAAAAAACTCTGTTACTGACCTAAACTATATTTACGTGAGTGAAACTGCGGGTAAAATCTAGTCTATACTAATATTATAAAGAGAAAGGATTTGATTTTTCTGTTTGTTTGTAAGGGTTTAACTCAAAAAGTACTCAACCGATTTAAAAAATTCTTTTACTATTAGGAAGCTATATTATTCTCGAGTAACATAGTACTGTTACTAGCAAAACCTAACCTAATTTTACGCGAGCAAAGCCGCGTGCAAAAGGTAGTATATAATAAAATGAAGCAATGTAAGAAAACATGTTTATTTTTATATTTATGAGATCATTGAATACATGTATTGACATAATATATTTGAACCCCATCAAAGCACATGTCATCAAGTCCCCAAAATGCAACGCCGAACACAAAATAAGCAAGTCCTTTTCATTTTTCAAGCACATTACAATACCCACTCGAAAGGGCTCACAAAAAAATGAGGCTTATCAAATAATTGTGTCAATTTACCAAATAGCTCCCGATAAACATTCGAGAGGGAGTATTACCGTTGCGTTGACTTAACAATGGCAATCAATGAAACATAAAATCCTTCTAAGCAGATGCGATGATTCTTTGTCATGGTCCAAATTCTAGGAGTAAACTTGCCAAAAGAAATTCGACTCTAAAATAATGTGTGAAGGTTTCGTTTTCAATGTGGTATGCAAGGGTTATAATCTTACTCGGAGTCTTTGCTTGTATTGTTAAAGCAGAGCCGGGCAATCAGTTCCATCACCTCTTGAGAAACCAATGAACCGTGGCTAATGCAGTGCGCGGGGGTTAAGTCTTTACGCGTTTGGTTTTGTCATTTTATCAATATAGGCTTCATCTGTTGCGCTTGGGGTATTCAAGACCGAAATTTTGTCTGCAGTATGTCTATAGATTGTTTGCCTGAATAGGCTATGTAATGTCAACATGTCAGTTGGTACTGTGAATTTGCTTGATACTGATCTCAGCTGCTTTTGAAGTGAGATCTGATTACGTCAAGATTAGAGAGAGAAAGTTCGCTTTGAAATTGCTTGCTATAAACATTGTCTCTGTAAAAAAGAATTTATATCAAAATCCTAACTTAATATTATAAATGCGAGTGAGGGTTTATTTGTATGTTACGCTTTCACGAATTAACTACTCGACCGATCATGATGAAATTTAGCATACAACGTGTATGCGGAATTTCATCAGTCCGGGGATAAAAGAAAAGGCATAGGGTGTACCTTAGCTTTTATCCTGGAAAATACTGTTCTCAAGGGATCGAAACCGTGGGCGAAATATAGTAAAGTTTAAAAATTCTTTTTGTATCGGGTATAGAATAAAATAAAACTTTTACTTCATTTCATACCCGATAAAAAAAAAATTACTAGATTTTGCATGAGTTTCTGACCCGGGTATGGAACCACTCCATACCCAGGCCAGAAAAATGTTATTGGTTTCCTGTATATAATTTATTACGGACCTTTGAACTATACCTGGCCGATAGTAATAGGCTCGTCCATTATTATGTTAGACCTAGAACCGAAGCTGGTGAAATATGAGTGAAATACATACATCCGCGTACACTTTCAGATATAGAGGCGTTTGTATGTATATATAGTTGAAAGTTATTATTATAATAGGTACGTATTCTTATTAATTTTATTTATGGACTAGTTTTACCCTGCGATTACACCCACATTTATAAACAATGGCATATCATCTAAATATATCGTACCTCTGAAAGTTAAAGTTTTTAAGCAAATATATTCTAGTATTCTGATCAAAGGATTATTCATATATTGGAAACACGCTTGTAACGAGATCTCAATAAGCCATGGTACAACGACATGTCAACGACTTGAAGAAAGCTATCGACCTTTAAAGGTTATCATGCTAAATGGGTGATTAAGGTTGATTGATTCTACAAGGTGATATTGGTAAGATGTGAAAGTATAGTCGCTTCTTCTATTGTAGGTTTTAGCATACAACTCGCCTGTAATTTTTACATAATATTATAAAAGCGAATGTGAGTTTGTTTGTTATGCTTTCAAGCCTCAAATTATCATCCGATCATAATGAAACTTTTCATACACGTTATCAGCGGTACAAAAAAGGACTTAGGGTACCATCCAGAAAAAACTACTGTTCCCGAGATTGACGCGAGCGAAGCGGCGGACAAAATCGAGTCATCAATATTATATATCAGAGGTATCATTTGCGAGGACTCTAGAAGGATAGATTTAAAGATGGAATAATAGAAAGAAATTGATGAATTATTCTAGAACTCTTATGAACTGAAATACAGTGATTTTATATACTGTAACTATTCGGAAAGCTAGCCTACCATTACATCTACGCCAGATTACTATATTTTATGTTTGAGAAGTATATAAATAATCGTATGGGATTGATAAATATCTAATTATTATTCATCTCGGTGATATTTTTTTTTTATTTTTTTTTTATTGTCCTCGTCAAAATGACCACACTCCACCTGATGGTAAGCAATCGTGTGGTCTAAGAGCAGTGGCCTCCACACCGCCCTCATAGTAGCCGAGGCGATGTTGAGGCCTCTACTTTGACGGCCTTAGAAGGTGCTTTTTCACGCCCCGCTTAAAGGACCCAGGATTGAAGGAAGAAGGAAACACGTGCCTTGGCAGAGAATTCCATGCCTTTTGATTTAGGTATATAAAAATAATGTTTGTTAGACCGAAATCCTTTCATCGCGGCCAATCTTAACGTAGATGCCAATCGGCCAATCGTAACTAGCCTTCTATGTGGAAGATATTATTGTGCGCTAGTATATGGATTCACTGATCACTTACTGCTGATGGGACAGTAATCCGACACGACCGGTAAGAGATCAGGGATAGGCCCAACGTGTTGCAATGCCACTAACTTCTTAACTGTGGCCTGTTGAGAATGTCTTCATAGTAAGACATTATTGTTGGCCCAAACCGTGCATCAACCCCGGAGACCTCACAACAAACAGTATGGCTTAAATAATTCAAATGACTCTTAACTAAAATTCACGGTTACGAATTACCAGGGTAGCATGAGTAAGCACTAGTGTTAAGTGACGTCACCGGAATTTCAAGCAACCGATGTGTCACCCCGTCTACGAATCTTGCCAAACATTGTGGGTCAGCGCAACTTATATGAACTGATATGAAGAATAAAACATATAGCTACACTGCTCCTTACATTCGGCTGTATATTTTTAGCACGGTGGTAGAGAATGCGATTATTGTGCATAAGGTCTTGGGTTCATTTCCGTGTCGGATTTACTGCATATTTCTGTCAAGCAATTCACAGGTTTCCCATTATTTGGGCCCTAAAAGTACTACTACTATCCCTACTTGAATAGAAGCGTAAGACGGTGTGTATGTGTATGACAAATAATGTATTATCTAATAATAATATAAACTTATCTATCGAAATTGATAAGTGTATTACACTCACAAACGAAAGTTATATTTTAATCGTAATTTTTGAAAAAGAACTGATGCCATTCATATTTAGGTCAGTGGCGTAGCGTAGTGGGGGCGGTAGGGGCAGCCCGCCCCGGGCGGCACTTTTAGGGGGCGGCAAAATTTCGTAATAAATAATAATAATATCTTGTAAATATTTGAAATGTATAATACTCAATAACGATGACTGTCCGTGCCGAAAAGATAGAATTACCGTATATTACCTATAGTCATTTAAATTGAAATACCTAAATAAGAGGGCGTCAAAATTGTCTGCCGCCTCGGGCGGCTGACACCCACGCTACGCCACTGATTTAGGTGCGACAAAAACGCGAAATCTTTCTGAAATATCTTTACATGTCACAAGATACATAATAATTATGCTTTGTTACTTTAGTTCTGACAGAAAATGTAACAATGCTACCCGAACCAGGTAATCCAACCTGTAACTCCACGATCATCAAACGCAAAATTATGTCAAGAAACAACAAAGTAGTCAGCTTTAGATATTTAACGGTATAATTTCGGGTCGTACATCATATATACAGGTACGTTTGTAGTTATTGGGGCATACCTTAAAGCGGGGGCAATTATCTATAGTGGGATTACTTTAGTGGTTCGTTGCTTAGTGACGTCATAGGCCCAATGAACGTAATCCGATTAAGATAATTGCCCAAAATCTTATCGAACAAAAGCTTAGGGATGCGTGTGGGAGGCGAATATGTTCGTATATGTTAAGTATTTCACATGACTTGTGATAAGAAGAAACATACATACACACATAATAATAATAACTTATTTATCAAAAAATGTACAATTACACTTACAAATAGTATTGGTGAAACAATAATATTTTATAAATAACAAACTAAGTAAGTGTGTGTTTTTGTGTGTGTATGTGTGTGTGTATGTGTGTGTGTTTGTGTGTGTATGTGTGTAAACATATATAGTTCTTTATTCTAGAAGGGGTAAGCAAAGGCAGACTATTAATTTGAATCCCATATTACGAGTCGGGCTCGATTCCCGACTCGGGCAAACTGTTATTATATATGATATCAGCCCTATATTAAACTCTCCCAGTGCTGGGCACGGGCTTCTTCTCAATGTATCAAGGGTAAGGCCAAAGTCCACCACACAAAGTTCACATATCTTCGAAAACATTATGGAGAACTCCCAGACATGCAGATTTCCTCACGATGTTTTCCTTCATCGTTAAAGCAAGTGTTAGTTAACTATTAAATAAGCACAAACAAGCCCTTTGCATGGAACTCCAAAGTTGCCCCAATAGGTTATCCTTTACTTTCTAGAAATTCTCAGTAGTAGCACGGAGTCTGGAAAATCCCATAAACAGTAAAAGTCTCGCCCTCTATAATGCGGGCACTAAAACAAGTCCTTAAACGGGGCGTGAAAAGCACCTTCTTAGGCCGCCAAAGTAGGGACTTCAACATCGACTCAGCTGCTATGAGGATGGTGTGGAGGCTACTGCCCTTGGACCACGTGATCGCTTACCATCAGGTGGAGAATGGTCATTATGATGACCAAAATAAAAATACCCGGTAAAGTGTAGTGTACTATAGCCATGCCTACCCTTTGGGTATATATATATATATATGACATGTGAATTATTATGAGAATTACACAGTCATACTACTTAGTTTGATTCCGCAATAGCGATCAATTTACCAACTCAGGCGAAAGTGCAGAAGCACCTAAATTAATTACGAACGCGTAGACACACCATTACGCAATTACAGCTACGATTTGGTGCTACGAATTAAGCCACACGTGCTACGTAAAATGATGAGTGTAGTAAAAGTATTTTCTTATATATAATAAAGGCTCTGAATCCGACCAAGTCACGTATTTTTTAGCTAAATTAATTTGATTAGCAGCAGATGAAATCGGCATTTTACGTAGCTTTAAAAATACAAATAGCATAAAACCAAATCACGCTTCCTGCAGCGCGTGGTAATGTGCGGCGAGCAAGTCCCATTCTCTGTGATCCAATACAAGTGATTCCCATAAATACTTTTATCCTACCATACCTAAACCCTTTCAAATCCTCCCACTTAAACAAAAACAGAAGTCCAGACTTCTACATAAATATAAGATCTGTTTCTTTAAACATTTCGTATCACCTTTTCTGCAAACGCTCAATCTTAATCCCCGATAAATTGAGTTCTTTGTAATGTCACTTTCAAATGGAAAAGCAAAAAAAGCTGTCTAGTTTTCCATTGGAGAGCTGTGTTTAGTAAATGCTGATAGGGCATTAGACAAAGAGGATTGTGAGCACCTGGACAGGCTGTCTAATTGGCAATCAGACGGTTGGTTACCCCTGGTGAGATCACGGGTAGTTGAGTAGCTACGAGCTCAAGTGATATTGATTGATTCGTGCTTAGATTTGTTAGATGGTACAGGTTTAGTTATTTAGATCCTCGCGCGCCGAGTAAGGATTATATGAATTATAATTTATTGAAATGAATACCACGTTTCGGATTTCTTTTCATAGCTTTTAATGAGAAATCTATTTTAGTTATAGTATCATCACAAGGGTAATAGATTTAGTTGACAATCATCTCAACCACGCCTTCGCCTGCGTTAATCTTCAGGTCCGCATATTGGAATAAAAGAATATTTTATGTGATAAGATAATATATTTTTATTTTCTTAAATAGGCAAGTTATGTGACCCGTATGCATGATATTAAAGCAACACAATAAGTACCTATACTTTAGCCAAATTCGATGTAGACCAAATGTAAACAAACCTTATCATATGATTTCTAGGGTTTTCACCTTGGAATGTTTCACATTATACATTACAATTTTTTTATCTATAAATCAATTAATCAATCATAATAATATTTGTTAAGGTATTCTATTTGAAGTTATCTTCAATGAATATTCCAAACCAAGTGTACATGTACTAAAACTGAAAAATTAAATTACGTGCGAAAGTTACTTTTGAAACTGCATCAACCTTACTGGGTTTTTGATAAAAAGGAAGAAATCGTCAAACTTTGCTTGCATTTATAATATGCCTCCAAATAAGGAAGATCATTAGGTCCTCATAACATTCACATAAACAGGTGTATTTTATTTTGGTCGAATTATAAAGCTGACGCGGGATGTTCCGTCGAACGTAGCGACTTTGTGCAAAGATCAAGATATCAAAATGAAGAAAAATATTTTTGGACTTGTCTATTCTGCAATGACTTACAAACATATTATAGGTTTGATGGGATGAGGGTACTGTATTCGGTATAACAAAATTGTAGGTTTCATGAACATAATATACTCATCAATACTTACATGGTTTAGTACTCTCACGTTCTAAATAATATTTTAATATGCAGTATTTTGAATGATTTTATAGCATTTCTATCTATAATCACATAATATTTCATTCACAACTCTAAAAATTTAATTATGATAAAGAAAGTTGCATTCTGGGGATAAGATAGATATCGAACATTATCAAAAATGTTTTTCATACCTGCTGTCAATGGTTGCCTAGCAACAGTTTGTTATTAAACATTCTACATCGAGTTTGGCTATAGTATAGTTACAAATATGTAACTACTTATTGTGTTGCCATTTATTGACTTTCAACAATTTTGAGTAGGCCTCAGTAGACTATGTGTTCAGCAAAATAAAACCATATGAACTAAAAGTAAATATTTGGTTTAATAACTAGGTAACATTTTTTACACATTACGGATCGAACTTTATGTGCTAAATAGCGGCTGCTCATAGTGTAGATAAACTAATCGATAAACGAATTTTGGTTAAACTTGGCATATACTATACCAAGTTCCGGACCGTTAAAAGTCCTACGCCTAACTATGTAACAAAAACCTTTGCAAATTTACATATATACTCATCGTATAAGTAGATTTTTTAAATTGTGGAATTTGCAAGGTTAAAATAACAGCCCATGCGCCATTATGGTTAAATAAATATCACATTTAGTATTTGATTTATTTCAAACGTTAATATATTATTTTAAATCACAGCTATAAATTATTTTTACTGCAACTTCCATATTTTTACGGCTAAAAACAAAGCATTTTAATAAAAAATCCTTAAATATATTTAGTGGACCATTTTTACTTACGTCTTATCGCTGGTGTATTCACAATCTTCATGCCTGCTCGTCCGTTTAGTATTCTCTTAGCCGGACTTTTCTTCAGAATGTATGGGATCTGGCAAAGAAAGATACGACTATATTTAAAAAAAAACGCTGTCGATTCTGCAAGTATCATCTAGTGTAAAATATATCCAATAAGCTTACGTAACTAAAACGCGGACTATGTTGTGCTTAAAAACTCGTCCTAACAAATATTATGAATGCGAATGTGCGTTTGTATGTTTGCTACGCTCTCACGCCATAACTACTCGACCGATCATCATGAAATTTGGCATACACGTTATCGGGATTATAGGAAAGGACATAGGGTACCTTTCATCCAGAAAAAGTTATATTCCCGAGGGATACAAATGTATTAATAAAATCTACATTTACACGAGCGAAGCCGCAGGCAAAATCTAGTTTAATATAAATAAGATATTTATTAGGTACTGATATTTAGCGTAGTATATTATCTTGGAGCAGTAATCTTGATAATTTGTATGTTATTTATAGTTGAAGAGCAGATGGTACATAAAATATAATTGAAGACATTTAATTAAGTTTGTAAACGTTACCTCAGCCTTATTCACCGATATTGCTCGCAAATAATTTAAAGGTAAATAAACTAAAGTAACCTGTCGTTGAAGACATGTGGCGGTGCACTGTGAAATCTGACAGTTTTGAAATAGGTGTATACATATAAATTAATATTGGTCTACATATATATACGTTATTTTCTTTAAATATTTTTTGTCCTCTGTACCCTGACAACGAACTTTCATGATAATCGGTTGAGTAGTTAAGGCGAGAAAGCGTGACAAACAAAAAACTTACATTCGCATTTATAATTTTAGTTAGGATTGTATAAATCTGGTAATATTATGTTTCAATTTCGTTACGATATTTTATGTTATTCTGAAATTGTTTAACCTTAAATTATTTGTATTGGCTCGCAAGATACAATCTACCTAGTTTGGGGCCAATGTACGTTGACGGCCTCGATGGCGTAGTGATTAGTGTAATCGACTGCCACGTCTGAGGTCGCGGGTTCGATTCCCGCACAAGTCAAACATTTGTGTGCATGAACATGTTTGTTTGTCTTGGTCTGGGTATTTCTATTTCTATATATAATATGTATGCATTTACAAAAAAAAATTGTATACATGTATGTTTATCCATTGTCTAGTACCAATAGTACAAGCTCTGCTTAGTTTGGGCTGGATGGTGTTGTGTGTATGTGATAGAATATTATATTATATTATTATTATAATTTTATAATATCTAATGGACGATAAAAATCTTTCTATCTACCTATTCCCGCCTTGGGGCAATGGTTAAAATCGTTGTGACCCGCAACACCGCGGCGTTACGTATCTGGGTATTATTGTTGTGTACGCAAGAGTTCTCTTTTCAAATATATTATAACATTCTACTTAGTTATCTATCGATGAAGTAGAATTTACTTTAAGTTAGAATTTGAATTCAGATTTTATATATAACTGCGACACGAGGCTCGCTTCGATTAGCACGTCTTGTTTGAACTTAATTAAGAGCACACGTTCGTTACAAAATGAACGTCGACTTAAGATCAAAGAGCCCAATGTTAATATTTGCTAACGTGTATTGAAAGAAGTCATTGACACTGAGACACACACATACATATTATATGTTGATAGACACCTACACATAGAAACAATGTATTATATATATTTCTTTTATTTTTTAAAAAGATAAGTGCCGCCCTAGGAGTTATGCCTGTGTCGCGGAGGACTTTACAAACATTCAAACAACGGACACAAAGAACACTCAGACTCGGCGCCACCATTTGCGTATTACACAAAGTTTTGTCTCGCGTGGGATTCGAACCCACAACACTCGACGCAGTGGCAGTGTTGAGACAACCAATTAAACCACTACGCTATCCATGCAGTCATATTGTATACTAGTTTTCACCCGCGGCTTCGCTCGCGTAAATGTAGGTTATATTAGGTTAGGTTCGCAACAGTTATTTTTTCTGGATGAAAGGTACCCTATGTCCTATTCTGTGCCCCTGACAACGTGTATGCAAAATTTCATGTTGATCGGTTGTGTAGTTAAGGCGTGAAAGCGTAACAAACAAACAAACTCCTTTTCGCATTTATAATATTAGTTAGGATTACTAAGCGATTGTACATTTTGTCACAGCTCTGTACTTGCAAGTACTGCGTGGTATCTATTGCCGTGTCCTAAGCATTTGCTTTTCTCTGTTCTGTTTCTGCTATTACCAAAAATACAATTTCGACGCAGTACGCAATTATGGGCTCGTAAGGCCGTTGGTCCTGTTCCTGATCTCTCTATGGTGGCGTCGGATTGTCATCCTTTCGAATTATGAGAGTTAAGGAACAGAGTGTGTGCATTTTTGTTTGAGCACATACTTGTGTATCTCTTGCGCAGAAGGTCTCCGTCAAGATTGGTCGCCTTGTCTGAAATGCGGTTTGGAGAACCATATTTATTTTGGCGGGTATGGATGGAGAAATCTAAATTTGTCTGCCATTAAGTAGTTCTTACTCACGGTCATCACAGCCAACAGTGTTGGTATAGCATATTGAAGTTAAGTGAATGCCAGTGTGAAGTAATTGGTGGTGAAACGTAAAGCTGTAATTATATGACTACTAGTAGTTTCGTAGCAGAATAAGTATGCCTGTTCAATTTGAATATAGAAATATTTTAATATAGCAGCTGCACTTGCGTTTACGTCATAGGAACAGAGATAGAGTTTAGTCTTATATAATAAGAGCAGCGATAGCTCAGTGGGGAGACCAACAGACTGCAAAGCACAGGGTCTCGGGTTCGAACCCACATCGCTCACCTCTGACTTTCGAAAGTTATATGACTTTTAGAAATTATGTGCGTATTGATTGACAATTATCGCCTGCTCCGTGTCTCGGAGAGCACGTTAAGCCGTCGGTTCCGGCTGCCATGAACATCTATGGCAGTCGTTATTGGGAGAGTGTCAACACAAAAGATCTCACTGGGTCGAAGTGTCGCCGGTCTGCACTGACTGGCCCCCACATAAGATAAGATAAGATGTTATATAATAAGTAATACTTTGACATAAAACTCACAGGAACATGATCTGTTGTTGTTTTAAACACACATTAAAAAAATAGGAACACTACCATACAAATTGAAATTCGTTGTTTGAATAATTTTAATTAAAACTTGTAATAGCAATGGAATCCTTTTAAAATACAACCTTTGCTTCGAAATTTAAATGAATTTTATAGAAGCATTCAACATCGCATCGGACTGCTAAAATAAATAATTGTTGACGGTATTTTTAGTTGGAATTTTTCGCGCATTCTGTAGGCTTCATTTGATAGTTTGAAATTGAAATCACTTTACTGTTTTATTTCAGTGAAATTATGTTGATTCTTTTTTCTTCGATTTCTAATTGACTACCTCCTTGGTCCGATAACATCAGATTGTCTTTATGTTTGTGTGCAGTAGTGACGTGGTTCAGATCCCGGGTAGAATATCGTGTCAGAACTTTTTTCTAAAAAGACATTCTCAGTAGCAGTACGGAATCTGGCAATGTGCTTGATAAACGATAAAAGGCTTTGCCTCTTGCTACAAGCCTAAACGTACCTTACAAGGTTATTCACGTCTGCCTACCCCTTCAGGGATACACAGGTACGAGAATGATTGCCATGCATACGGCAATTCTTTAAAGTCTAACACGGTTACCATCTATCTCAAATGATTCATAATTATATGGACAGTTCATCCAGTTATAGTTCAATGTATTCCTAAGAGATTTGATCCTTTCCTTGGAGCTTCTTCCATGTCTCTCTTTTATCTGCCATTACTCTGACTTCTTAGTACTTTCTACGTGACTTTTACTTTTTCCTTCATCTGAAAAACACTTATTATTTTATAAGGTTTTGCCCGCGGCTTTGCTCGCGTTAATCTAGATTTTGTCAATAACTTGCTATCCCTCGGCAACAGTGCTTTTAAAGCACTGTTCTTTTTCTGTAGGTACCTAACGACAATTACGTGTATACGAAATTGCATGATCATTTGGTTGAAGAATCAAGGCCTTAGAGTGTAATAAACGAACAAATAAACTCACACTTGCATTTATAAAATTAAATAAATAATTAGACTTTTTACCTCTACTGAGTTATACCTTACGTCTACAAATTCGTGAACAAGTTTGTATACGAGTAGTTCCATGTATCTGTTTGATGTGAACGTCACGGAATCCATTCTAGATAGTAAGCATACTAAAGTTGACGCGTGCCGACGACGAAATCACATCCTGTATTATATTGACTTAGAGCGCCTTACCATTTGTCCGGAAATTTAAACTGTTAGATTGGCTTTCGAGTTTTTTTAATGATGTACGCAAATGTATATATAAGTAAAAAAAACATTTTTAAATGGAGTTGGAGTTTATAGTTATTGACCTAATAGTCAAGAGCTAGACAAGAGCAATAGTCAATCATCACCTTAAAAAGGCCCTTTTAGGCAAATGAATCAAGAGTTTGATGAAAAAGACCAGTCCATTTAGGCACAGCAAGTAGTGTTGGATTGTGTGTTGAAAACCCTGTCCACCAGCAGTTTAGACCCTGTATTAGATGCTGTTAGACATATCTATAATTATTATATTACTGTATGTATTTAGAATTTTTGCAAATAATAGAAATATTTTTAAAGCAAAGTTAGTATTGACCATTAAGAAAGAGTCCAAGATTTCCATTTATACTTGACATCTTATGCAGTTGGTGGAAATGAATAGAGAAATACCCTATAAAAGACCGCAGTCAAACCAGCCTTGGCTGACATAGCATGACATGGCATGGCATATTTGTAAGCATCTTCTAATTTTTGGAGGTGTAGGCATACGTAAAACATTTCTATTTACCTTAAAGAAAAACTTAATAACACTTTGTTCGACCCGGCAATCGCGTTTGATATCTCATGCACGGCAGTCGCATTTACGCCCACTGCGTCACGGAGTCTGCTTATAATATATCTAGTAATATTACTGCACTATTATAGTTTTGTTCTATAATGTAGCTCAACAAAGCACTGATCAATATAAATTACGTGAAGTAGCGTCGCGAACAAGATGAGAAACAACAGTACGTAATATGATGTCAAGTTTCGAAATCTTGCAATAAAGCGCTGAGACGATCCCATACAGCCGGCGGCCACAAGTTTCCAATAAGTAATTAAAATCCGGAGACGCGGGAGATTACGGACTCCTATGTCTCTAGTGTTTGCTCCCGACCACTCCAAATCTCTCATGATTTCCTGGTATTTCCAATATTGTTAGCCGTCAGCAAATACATTTAAGAGAAAATGGTGTTCAGGGTATAAAAATGACGGGGCAAAATAGAATGACAGTTTTATTTATAAAGTAATGAAAAACATATTAGTTTTACAATAGATTAATTTACCTCTGTGTATTTACAAAGACAGACGTCTGTAATACTAATGTTCTGATTATTAAGAGTTCTTAGACATTCATCAATGCAAGTCGATCGGAACTTCGGTAACATTAGGTTTTTCACGAGCAATGCAAGTCAATCAAAACTTCGGGGAACATATAGGTAACCGCTGACGTAGGCCCTTTAAATATTTATCAACGTGTTTAAGATCTGCTGTAAATCATTGTAAAGAAAGAAAGAAATATTTATTTGAAAATATAGTGTATTAAATAGTTTGATTATTATCTACCAATGTGGTCACATATATGACTATTGGCTGCTAGGTAGTTTCATTACCCGTAAGAATACTGCCCAAAAATTAAATAGCAGTGTTTGATTCGGCATCTACGCTGTCGCACATATTATCTACACCTACATATTTCGTCACAGTACAATTTAATACAACACACAAAGTATATTTTACCAAACCCATTCTACTAAATGCATCTAGCTTACGCGAATGAGGGAGTGGTAAATTGACCAATTAAATCTGTGCATCATGCGTAAAGTCAATAAAACGGCCACATTTCAAAAATGTTTTAATTAACGGACCATATTTAGGGGCGCCATATTATATTTTTCCTAAGGAGTAAAATATATCGGTATGTATGCCTATTTGTATTTAATTTTTCATTATAATTTACGATGCCTCGTTGCACATTATTTATAATGTGAAAAAAGCATTTATATTGTGCCATGCTGCGTTTATGTGGTTAGAACCACGGCGCGCATCTCCGACTTTTCGAAGTTATATTTGCATTAAATAAATTATAATTATTCGTCGCTTTAATAATGATGGAGAATATCGTAAGGTAACCTGTATGTCTTACAGTTTTAGATAATGTTCTTGAAGATATGTAAAGTGTGCGAATTCGCACTGGATCAGTGTAGACTGTGGGCTAACCCTTTTGATACTGAGAAGAAACCCTTGCCCAACAATGTGACTGTTTATACACAAGATTGATATTAATAATATTTATGTTTGTATTACTTTTATAAATGTGTATCTGCATAGATGATAGGCTGGCAAGGTACAAGGCACGGTTTATATTTTAGTAAGGTAACCTGTGGGTGCGTACTTAAACCACTGATCGATTTTTTATTTTAGGCCTGACTGTACTTCTTAAATACTACAACACCGAACTATTAGTAATGATCAGGCTACTGAGTTTTCATAATTGGTCAAACATTTAATATTAATTTTAACGCAGACGAAGATACGGTCGACAATTAGCTTTAACGTGGTTTTAACCATAAATCCTGGCACAGAAAAATCGCTACATGTGACGATATTCTAAATTTAGGTGATGTCCGCACGCCGCCGCCTGTGCGACGAGACCCTACCTATATTTAGAACTAGATGTGCCCGCGGTTTCACCCGCGTTTATATTTACTGCGCCGCTCCCGTGGATCGTAGCGTGGTGTTATGTAGCCTTCCTCGATAAATAGGCTATCCAACACTAAAAGAATTTTTCAATTCGAACCAGTAGTTCCTGAGATTAGCGCGAACAAACTCTTCAGCTTTATAATATTAGCATAGATATTATTAAATAAAAGCAATTTTCAAACTTCTTTGCAACTATAATATATCGTGCTAGCTGTAACCGCAATTTAATTTACAAATAATGCAAATTGTAAATGCAAATCTTTAGACACACACAATTTAGATTGTTTACTATAATAATATAATCGGCGGTCTCGCAGCGATTGTTTTAAAAACTTTTACACGTAAAAAGTATCTGACCATACACCAATTATTATTAAATAAAACAATGTGGAACGTACGAAACAAAAATTCCAATAAATTACTGTCTGACAAACCACAGAAAGGATTACGGGAGATAACATCGTAAAATCCACGGAATGTTATTAAAGGTTTCCCTTGTTTAACGTTCCACTGTTCGGGCCATTTTTATGAAGAACCGTGCAAATAGTCGCTCACAAACATTAATCTGCTTTGAACAACAAGATGTAAAGGGACCGGCGCAGTGTCAATATTGTGTTAGGGGACAAGACTCCGCTTTCTGCTATCTCTTGGCGACAATTAGAGCGTGATATCATTTTTATGTAAACTTAATTTACTTGATTCTGTTTTTGTTTCTTAGGGGACGGTATTACTTCGGCGGCCATTTTGGAGTGTTTTTTGTATTGACTACTGTTTAAAAATGCGGTGAGAGTAAATTTAGCAAGTAAGAACTTATGCCAGGTTTGTAGCAAGTGGAAATTCGTGGTTTCTACCTTCCTTGCTATGAGAAATGTATGTGTATTTCGCGCCTAAGATGTTGTAATAGATACATAACTATAAAAAGCATGTAGCCTCGAATTGCCAATAATGCTTGTATTGCAATGGACTTAACAAATATAATGTATACAATCAGCCTCGATGGCGTAGTGGTTAGTGTAACCGACTGCCACGCCTGAGGTCGCGGGTTCGATTCCCGCACAAGTCAAATATTTGTGTGAATGGACATGGATGTTTGTCTTGGTCTGGGTGTTTCTATGTATAATATGTATGTATTTTTTTATGTTATAATAGGCAAAAGAGCATACGGCTCACCCACCATGCTTGTTTGCCACTTTAGTAGTATAAAAAAAACTTTTCATATCTATATACTAGCGGCGCTAAAAATTTTTGTCTAGTCTAAATATTAATAAATGTACTTATACTCAAATTTTCAAATATTATTACTCTATCCGTCCAGTCAGGTATTATATTATATTGAAATTAGCGATATCTAATGAAAACATAAAAGAAAATACAATAGAAGAAATAGAATATAAATATAAATAGAAGAATTTATTTAACTTTTATACTGTTTTCTCTTTTGTTAAATACATTCCCAGTGTGTAGCTTATTTAAACTAGTACGCAATCCATGCAGTCGAACAGTAAATTATCTTTTGCGATAAACTACATAATTATGTATTTTCCAAATACTGTATTTCACATCACATTCTTACCTATAACAATGAAAGCAGTATTTATCAATAACTAAATACATACAAATATGTAGTACATAAATATCTAAGCCATAACTAACCCAAAACACTATCTGAAATGTATTCTAAATTGAAATACCAGCCAACAACAATATAAATCATAAATTGCCAACTTACGCTAACTAAATCTTTCAACCCTTTAATGCTGTCACAACGCGAAGCAATTCAATTAGACATGTAGTTAAACAATCGATGCGTGTCTTCATTATTAAATTCTGTTATAGTTTAAAATGTGGTTCTCATAACTGTAATTTATAACCGTCGTTCGCTGCTTGATTTATAAGCTCCATGTCAAGGGGTAAGTTATGGTGACTCTTGCGTTTTGTAATTCCTTTAACTTGTGTTTTCTTCGGGTTATAGAGGCTGTTTGTTGAATCCTATGCTCATAAACCAAAACACATTATATTTTAGTTATAGTTATGAATAAAAAAACCTTAAAGAATACACTTAAAAAGTACTGGTGAGATAATTATGTAAATGTGTTTCTAGCATTTTTTTTTAAATTACCGCACAAAATAGTATTATATTATTTTTAACCGTCTTCATAAAAAGGAGGAGGTTCTCAATTCGACTGCATATTTTTATTTTATTTTTTTAATATGTGTTACCTCGTAACTTTTTCCTAGGTGAACCGATTTTAATGATATTTTTACTGATTTTTATTTGAAATTTGGTGCTTTCCATATGGTCCCATTTAATTTTGATCTAGATGTGACCATTAGTTTTCGAGTTATACTTAATAATGCGTATTTTGTTGACTTCGGCTTCATTGATGATGTTCTAATTTTTGGCAACAACAAAATAAATAACTGTGTAGGATGGTTTGGAAGCCGCTCGTAGTGTTTCGAGGTAGCTATTCTAATTTGGTGATCAAGATCTTCGGTTTTATACAACGGAATTCTTAAATAAATGACAGCAAATCTGCCGTGATTGCTACAATCACATCTATCACAATATGTATATGTATTGTTTACACAATTTAAAATTGGTTTTTGATAGCATTTAATAGTATAGGGCTATGTACAACTGTTAAACTCAACAAGGTATACACAAAAAGATAATAACAAAATTATTTCTATATTCAGACAAATAAAATCAGTATTCAAACTTCATATTCACTAAAAACCGAGAAATAAACAAAAATTATAATAAAAAAGCAAACCTACTTTAAAAATGTATATTCTAAAACAAAAAATTCACTAAAAAGTTAAAAAAGAATTGCGTATTTTTGTGAATAATTAAATTATTGTTATTTTTGCAGTCGGTGGCAGCCGCCCGCGCCGTTTGCTGCGTCTATATGTGTAATTGTGCATGCCAATGTTATGTTATGATTATAGTAAGACATCTCATGTTTAAGTAATTACAGACCTACCTTGGCTGACACCGACTCCAATAATAACAATAATTTAATTATTCACAAGAAACGCAATTATTTTTTAACATTTTAGTGCATTTTTTGTTTAGAATATTCATTTTCGAAGTCGGTTTTGTTTTCTGTTAAAATTTTTGTTTTTTATTGTTGCAAACCCATAAGCATTTTGTTCTTTATAAAAACTCTATTGACATGCCATTAAAATGTTTTAAGAAAAGTTTTTTCTACATTAAAATTATGTTAATACATTCTAAATTTAAAATCAGAAAATTTTTTGTTTTTTATTGTTGCAATCCCGCATTTTGTTCTTTATAAAAACTCTATTGACATGCCATTAAAATGTTTTCAGAAAAGTATTTTCTACATTAAAATTATGTTAATACATTCTAAATTTAAAATCAGATCAGAACGCCAGACTTTAAAAATGTGTGCTTATTCAACATTTATTACAGGTGCAGTTTAAAATACGAGAATGATATTTTAATGGATTCTAGCTTTCTAGTTGAAAAGTTACTCATACATTAAAAATGCAACGTTGAAAGTTACAATTATATTAAATTGGTTTTCAGAATGCCCTGTGGGTAAATCAAATGCGTGTAGAAAATTAATTCTGTTAACTCTTAGATGTAAACACCCCGTAGAAAAGATTTGCGGGGCTTCCACACTGAAGGAGGTCTGGCGAGAGTTTGAATTTAAATTAATTTAGCAGATTATTAATTTTGAATAATGAACTTAGTTCTTACCTTTTATCACGCATCGATGAATAAAATTCTGTAAAAGTAAATGACCTGCTCATAATTCATTAATCTTACTGCAATTAGTTTAAATTCTTAGATATTAAAATGCAGATATAAAGTTTAAAGTTTGATTTATATTTTAATTTATTAATGGTTAAGTAAATAACATTATTTTAATTTGTAAAATGATAGCACAGCTTAAAGTTTTGGCTGTAAAGATTATGGGACATTTAAAAAGAAAATGATTATCTATCGTGCACTGTTCAAACGACAAATATAAAATGCATCAAAGTATTTTTAATTATTTTTTAAACTATGCTATTTAGTAGGTATTTATACTAATGTACTTATTGAAACATTAACAGTCATCTATAAATGGATACGTGAATATACAAGGTTTACTACATTAGTACACACAGATCTGGAGAAGCATGTCTGGAAAATTCTATCATAGACACACACCTTTTTCTCGTATGGGTGGCCGTAGGATTACGTATGAATACTTGCCGCGATCCTGACATATTTGTATTAGGTACTTCGTTTTCTCGCATTACGTTCTAAATAAACGCTCGTCGTTTTAGCGTACTCTAAGATATTATAGAACGTTCATTTAAAGTACTTGCACTATGAAAACATTTTAAGCATTAAACTTAGTCTTGTTTACCTATAGACCTCTAGACCTCTTTAAGACTTATAAGGCTTTAAAAGGCGTATGAATGGTCTTTGTTTGTTGTACTTCGTACGGATTCTGTAGTGTATATGACTTTGCAATGGACAATCTATACTAATATTATAAAGCTGAAGAGTTTGTTTGTTTGAACGCGCTAATCTCAGAAACTACTGGTTCAAATTGAAAAATTATTTTAGTGTTTGATAGCCTATTTATCGAGGAAGGTTATAGGCTATATAACATTACGGTACGACCCACTGGGGCGGCGCAGTAATTATGAACACGGGTGAAACCGCGGGCACATCTAGTTATCGATAACAATCGAGTTATCAAATGTTCAAGCATTCGATTATTTAGTAAAAATTGGTTGTCTGTAAAGTCGGTTTACGGACGATAGTTTAACGTGACAACGTCATAACAAATTTGTTTTCTCGTAACGTTACAATGATCGTAACGGGACAATGAGCGTAACGGGATAATTAGCGTAACGGGACAATGAGCGTAACGGGACAATGAGTCATCCTTGTTCGTGCGTGCAGCCGGCGTTCATCGATTTATTAGACGTTGTCACGTCAAAAAAAGATAAGAAAGAAAGAAGTAAAAAACTACACGAATGGCGTCGTGGTTTAAGTGGTCACCTTGCCACTGCTATTGCGCCGAATGTTGTGGGTTCGAATCTCACATGGTACAAAATTTTGTGTGATCCACAAATGGTTGTTCCAAGTCTGGGTGTTCTTTGTGTCCGTTGTGTGAATATCTGTAAAGTCTCCCGCAACACAGGAATTATTCCTAGAGCAGGAATTGCCTATTTAAACTGACAAAAAGTAAGTTTATTTATTCATTTTGATATTATTTGATTTCATATTAGTCTTACAAAAACTAGAATATGAAAATAAGCCCATCCAGTGATGATCTTATTTTCATATTCTTGTTTATAATTGAATTGATTTTGAATTGGCCTATGAGAACAGTTTCTCATAGGCCAATTCAAAATCAATTCAATTTGTAAGTCAGTGATAACGAATGAAACAACATTCGAATGTGGAATCATAAAAGTTTTGAATATTCGAATTTCTATTTTCGTAGCAACCATCGCTATAACAGAACCGTATGAAAAAGAGAAAGCCGGACGGAAATAAAAGATATAATTCCTCTGCGGTTTAAAGCTGAACAGTGTACATCCATTTGCGTATTTAAATTATAAACGCCCAGTTTGCGAGATTACCGGGACTTTGGCAACTAAGGCTAATTGCAGTTGTTGGAGTTAGCACGGATCCCGGCAGATCTGTTAAAGCCCCGAATGAGTGTTAAAAGATTTATATCAGTGGATAACGGCGATTCAAGATCTTAATCTGCCAGTTCGTAGGAGGAAATTAAGACATTTAAGAGATCTTACCGCCTTTGCAGTTCTTACGTAAACTCTTAGGAAAATATGAAACATGCGCATTCGTATTTTGGAGGAGATATTTAATTTCGCTTTGTCATTATAAAATATCCGCTTTGGAAGTGAGGATTGCCTCGGTGGGTGCGCTATAGTCAATGTGGCAGTGAGCACAGGTGTAGTTTATGCGATTGTTGTGGAATGTTGGTTTGATGCCCGGGTAGGGATATCGGTCTGCACGGATTTTGGAACTACGCACTTTAAGCACTGTGATATCAACTTTAAGCACAGTTAACTTATTCAAGATATTACCGTATATTTTTTATTTATTTACATTTATATCTCTATGGCGGTAAGCATACGATCTGTCTAATGGTAAGCGAGATTTTCTACCAACTGCAAAAGTCTAGGTATCACTGTTGTCCTTAAAAAACAAATTACTGTGGGTGCAAAGAATATAGACTCTCACAACCTTGCTGAACGATTGCTAATAATCGGATTGTTTCATGTTGGAGAGAGAATTCTGTTGAGCTGTATTTCTTAGAAAAAGCTTCAAGTGATAAAAGTTTATTTTACATTGATTTATGCGAGAAAACAAATGATTAGTATGCAATAAAGAGTTGATCTATCTCTCTTTGCTTTGATAGGTTTATATAATTTCTGAGCAAATATTGTTAGTATTAATATGGTTCTCTATTTTATTTGCCTCGCAAAGCAATAAAATACTCACATATTTGTAATCGAGGTATAACTTTTATTATTTTAGTGGGTAATTAATTAAAATATTGCCAACTTGCAATTTTCATTTTATTTGAAAAGCGTACGTAGTGTATTGACGAGTATAATATTTTTTATGACAACGAGCTATAAAAATATCGATATAGCAATAATGAGAAAACATAGAATTTAGCCGTATCAGCAACCATTAGTGTAATACAATTTATAAATAATACAATAAAGCACAAAATTTATAAAATATTAATAAAAGTGCTGATAATTTGGACAGGTATAACAATATACCTAGATTTTACCAGCATTTTATTGAACTAAGGTGCCGAACAAGCTTACTGCCCGGCTGATGGTAAGCAGATACTGTATGTAGTTGGTCTATTATATGGGTTACGTTATCTTTTGTAATATCAGGGTACCACTCGTACTTTGCTGATCCAGGGTGACAGGAAATGGAGATGCCATAGAAAGAAAGGTACGTTTATGGTAGCCTACAGCACTTTACTCACAGGGTGAAGAGCAGTTATACTTTTTTGTCATTTCACTTGCATTAATTGCGTGTAAGATGGTGGTACCTACTATGAGGCGGGTGCCAGTTTATTCGTACTGACACGAGAGAAATTGCAGTAGTAGGGCTTTACTTCTACTTCTAAAATACAATTATACAGGTAATAGGTGCCATTTAGACATAGATATCTAATGATGTTATAAATAATGAGTGCGTTAGAATGAATTAATTTGCACTTAGTTATTGAAATTGCGCCTAAATACATATATATCCGAAAATCATTTATCGGATACTATTTAAGACTTCATCGCTTATTTAAGATTGCATCGCGAAGATTTCCTGGGTGTAAGATCTAATGACACTTTTCATATTCCATAGCCTAACTTAGGGTTGAGAGCTACGCAAGATCTCTTGCCTACATCACAGGACCAAGACATTCATATAAAATTTATCAATCGAATATTTTTATTGGAAAATAAAATAAAATAATATGGAATTTTATCAAATTCTCACCAATTTATCGGTGACTGCGTCACTTAACCCTAGTGTCAAAGTTGGGAATATTTTTAGTATTCTCTCATAATAATGTAAAAGTTTGGACCGCCTAGAATTTTATTCGAAAATCAATTTTGATTTACTTTCTGTGAGAAATTTGTAGAGCCAACAGACTGTTGAAAATTTAATGTTTTTATACTACACCTACATATGTTTTAATACGTATGTTTAAAACAAATGTTTTGCGTGCAAAAGTGTTATTAATAATGAGTGCGTGAGAGTGAATAATACATTTAGTTCGCACTTAGTCATTAAATTGTAGCTAAGTGCAAATTAAGATACATTGCTTTCGTCACTTGAAAAGCAGTTCAGTGGTTTTATTGTTTTTAAGCGGCATGATTATGACATTTTAATAGAATTTGGTGAGTGATTTGATTAGTTACAAGGATGCAATTCATTTGCAGTAGTTCTAATTTTTATCTACTTATTTGTTTTTTATTTGCCTTCTATTTCAATTCATAATGATAGTATGTATTATATTGTTTTAAGTTTACGAGAACGATAAACATTGTAAGTGACCAACTTTTTACACATGAACATAATATGTAATGTCGTCTTCTGTTTACGCGAATGTTATTCATTGAAATTAAACTACTATATACGGATTTTATCGCGTTGTAGTGTCACTTTAAAGTGTCAAATAAACAACGCGATAAAATCCGTATATAGTAGTTTAATTTCAATATGTAATGTCGATGACATTCTACTAGTAATTATACTTTAAGTCTCGCGTAAGAGCATGCAAGCCAATTGCCGTCCACCTAACACACTTCCAGTCTCCGTACAGCTACTAAAAATCACCTAACATAAAATCCAACACTAACTGTCCTGGGAATTGAACGCGAGATCTCGAACAGCCGCAAACATAAGCGTAAACTTATACTACTGTCGCGATGAGTCTATCTTAGACAATATACATATTATATATAACTTTCAGCATAACAAATTTATTAAAACCAAGCACTCTGAATCGATAATCCTTTATTACTATCTTGCATACATTAATTTAACCCTTCACCTGCACAAGTACACGTATGTATCATGTATATAACCCTCCACCGTATCCCTGAGAGAAAACCGCTAAAGCGAAACGCTGATTCGATTTCACGATGAACGCTCATAGTTATCTCACTAAATCTCTAGGTGATGTGATTTACTTTAATTTAATTTTGTATCAGCAAGCCCGTATAAATGCACCTTAATTATGTTTTGGGTAGATTTATAGCTAAGTGCTTATGTGTGCAGTATTAGGCTTCAATGAACTTGGTATTAATATGTATATTTTGTGCATTAGCTTTTGACCGCGATTATGTTCGTTTGGTCTGACGTGACGTCATTTATGTCAATTATTCGTTATTTAATAAAGCAAACATTCAGACAATGAACACTAACTTCTATGTGAAATTTCACGATTATAATCAGAAGTAGCTATATGACAGTTATTGGAAATATAGACTTCTTAGCGAAGCTTTTAGTAGTTATCCCTCGAAAACAGTTATTTTTACAGTTCTGGATGAAAGGTACCCTATTTCCTTCTGTGTTCCTGGCAATGTATATGCGAAATTGCATGGTGTCAAGTAGTTAAGAGTAAAAGCGTAACAAACTCACACTCGCATTTATAATATAAATTTAAGATTTGGATACCGATCACTTTATGTAGTCGATACAGATTCAGATAGGTAATAATTCTAAAATGCGTGCAATGCGAGCGTCAGACAATGCTTTAAGATTGAATGAAGCAAGAGAGATAGGTAGATACCAGAAACATATCGATTGGCAATCGTCTCTGCCTACCTCTCCTAGAAACAGGCGTAAGTTTGTGTGTATTGTTTGTGTATTCCATAATCCATATTGAGGGCGTCAACTAATGGCGAAATAATTATAGAGGCTCGTAATAGCATAACATTTTACGGTAACAAGCCTGTAATTTACCGATGTTAAACCAAGAAAATTTATGTTTTCCTTGTTGATCTACGTTCTTTTAAAAGTTAAATTATTAGTAACCATTTTCAATAACCAGTGTAGGATGTTCAGTTTAAGTAGAGCTCATATTGCAAAAAGATGTGCCTGCGATAGGAGATCAGATAAATTGATAAGTATATGTATTTTTAAATGATTGCTTATTTGCGTTACATGCTAGTAGTATCTATATATTAATACGTGAAGCAAAACCTTTGCACCCCTTTTTACGAAAATTGCGCGGACGGAGGAGTATTTGGCACAGTTAAAGTTTATATAGAGGAGGGGCGAATCCTAATATTTTTATAAAATATGCATTAGAAATACATTAAATTAATGAAAAAACACTACACGCACACATCCATGCATTTGACACACGTAGTCGAATTGCGTTCGTAGTATTTCAGCATTGTTCGTCTGACGTCGCTCATACAATTCTTTGTAACTATGGTTACCTATACCTTATTTGTATGTAATAAAGAAAAAAGAAAACAAAGTAGCAAGCTTAGGAATTTTAGTCGAATTTTGACCACTAGGCGACGGCTAGTTCTTATAAATCTGCCCAGCTAAGTTTATATAAACATTGCTATAAACTCAATATTAGATACTCACACTATAGGCTATACCGAAATTAAACCACATTATATATTTTTATTGGGTTTTAGGTTTAATCTTATTTCTTTATTTAAATACAAAAATGCATCTAACATGCCTGCATCGCGAAAAGTTTTACACACATTTAAAAAAGTCACGGTAGACACATCCAGACTCGGCATAACTTTGTACATAATATGGTAATTAGTTACTCATCACACATTAGAAGGCATATTTCCCTAAACCAGCTCTTATGGAGCAAGTTTTTAGAATTATTTCAGAAGGCCAATCTTCTAATAAAATTTGTTCCTAATGAAGGGCCGACCTCTAGGTATATGTAGGTACATGTTACTCTAGTAATGAACATAACAGAAATGCAGTTTATGGTCATATTTGACTTGTATTTAAATGAAAATGAATACTATGTTACATTTACGACACTGAGACTAGAGCTGAATTCTATTTTGGACAGTTTTATTAAGGTAATTGGCTCTCTCTGCAAACGTTCTCTCTAAATAGACAATATCTGTTTACACTACAATAAGAAAGAATAAAACATGTTCTAAAAAGGCATTGTGTTCGCGTAACATTTTAAATAGATCTGACATTTACCAAGCCTGTCCATTGTTGAGCGAATTCTTAGAACAGAAGCTCATTTGCCAATGAAACCTTATCATTTAGTAAAACAGTGTACGATCGGTTGTTCGTCGAATACAATCGATTTTACATCGACCAAATACAAATGTCAGCTCTTTATAAGTATCTTCATTTATCTCTTGCATCAAGCTATGCATGCTCAATATCGCTTAGTTATCGCTTTATCAATAAACGCTTAGTGGAAATGCGGTTTAGTGAAGAATTTTTATTTACATAATAATATAAAAATTCATCTTCTGCGTGTTTGTGTTCGCAAAACTCCAAAAGTACTTGTTGATTTGACTATTAATTCCTACCCATTTTTTATGTAAGAGTATTCATTAATTTTGTTTTATCTTTAAGTTTCAACTTGAACGGTAAGTAGAATACTTTTATTTACTTCCCTAATAATTTTATTACTATTAGACAGCCACAGTGATGCGTGGCCGGGTTTAGCTAGTGATTTGTATAACTGCTTTAAATAATCTGGCGATTTAGACTGAAGTTTGGATTTATATTTTATACGTATCTCATAAATATGCTATAATATAATTAATCCTATTTATCCACCGCCATCTGTCGAAGATTTGATAATACTCCAACCTTATTTAAATAACAAACAACCGATCATATTCATGTAACCAGCTTTAAGCAGCTGCTGCGCGTGAATCATCCTTGTAAACTGATCACGTCACACACAACACTATCAAAAAACACACCGAGGGTCCTGATAATTACACAGGGGGATCGAATTAGTTCACTCAGTGCAGTGACAGTATAATTACACATTTGGACATTGGTAGTGCACTATAGGATCAGAGGGAACAGGTTATATGTTTTGGTCTAGATTTGTAATGTTTAAATTTGTCTAGAGTCCGTTTTAATAAGGGTGATAATGCAATGCGTTATACGTTTCAAAATCGAGCTCATTTGTACTGCAGTAGCAGTAAATACCGTGGTGTTTAACCTTTTGGGCGCCATTGTCACATATACGTGACAAACGAAATCTTGCCCTCAACGCCAACGTCACATATGTATGACAAAAAATACGTCGCACCTTAATATAAAAATAACAGTTGATATTCGATAAAGTTTTGGAATCCCTATACTTCTGAAGGTCATTTTACAGAAAAAGTGGCTTGGCGTCGGTGGTACGGCGATGCATTTATACTCTGGCGTTCAAAAGGTTAATGATGTAACCCGCTGTAATGAGAGCGTATAGACCAAGCATAATATATACGGATAGCAACAGAGATTTCATCGTCGTTGCCTGTCCTTCTGAAGAACAACCGTGAATCTATATGTACGCAGATATTAGAGCTACTTTAAATCACGAGTTTCAAACAAAGATTTAAATAATATATGTGCCCTCATCATACTTAGACTGCACGAAAAAGTGATCACGCTAAGATGAAGCTCACACTTTAGATAGGAAATGATAGTATTCCGTATTCAATATGAGTGAGTGATAAACAGTTACCCTCTGAGATACAGTTTCAACTAGTTCAAAAGGAAAGGAATGATATTGTTGAACCCTTATCACTTAATGAAAAATATGAAAGTAATTTTAGTGGAGACTCCATCGTGTTAAGCTTATAATGTAAATATGTGCATGCAAACTCTTTGTCTAATTTAGTGAATAAATAATTTGAATTTAGATGTCATGCTGCCATTGTGTGTCCATTGACAACTTAATGGCCAGAAAGATTGAAACATAGTATGGCGCATCTAAGATAAAATTTTAGACATTACATTACACTAGTTTTAATTAGAAATACAATGCCGAGTTTTAATTTATTTACGCTTTATTTAAAACTATAGTTTACATAACAAAGGATATTCCTAATGTTTATATCACCAATCAGTTAATAACCTTTTACTAACCCGTCTACACCACACGCGCTTTTCAAATTATTGAATTAAGAGGTGTACCAGCGACGAAATCAAACGCAAAGCGCCTACAAATCAACGCCATTTTAGGGTTAAACATTAAATATTAACAAAGTTTCTTAAACATGTGTTCTTGACTCACACGCAGTGATTTCGCGACGCACACAGTTTGTGGTCACATTACCAGCGGTATTGTACATTTGGGAGTTATTACTCCCTCTCAATAGAATAATAGATATGTGGGTTTTTAACGTATTAGTTTATATATGATATTGGGTGGTGTGTAAGACGAGATCTAAGCTTAAAGCTGGGATTTTAACTACAGTAGCCTAACTCGGAGAATACGTTATTGTAGGTAAACAACCTTGTTTAACTACAGTAGCCTAACTCGGAGAATACGTTATTGTAGGTAAACAACCTTGTTTAACTACAGTAGCCTAACTCGGAGAATACGTTATTGTAGCTAAACAACCTTGTTTAATATCTCTGTGTAAGAAGGATTTTAAGGCTCCGTAGGAGGCACTGAGCACGAACTCAGCGTGAGGACCATCTCAGTCCTTAGTGCTGGCAAGACAATGACTCCAATTTTGAAGATAACGCGCGGGCAACACCGTATAAGACATGTACAGAATCGTAATGTATTCTGATGCTTTAACACAAGAATTCAGCCTTTAGGTACTTGTATTAGAGCATAAACATACAGCCCGCCTTCCCGTCTACCACGTTTTTTATACTATTAACGTCGGACCTCAGCAGTAATTATTAATACGGGAAGGCCTACTCCGTTCTGCCTAAAGCTTTCAAGGTCATATACAACAAACTTACACGAAACAAAGAAAAAGCTAGCGGTTGTATATTTGTGTGTACTGTACTGTACTGTGGCAAATCGCTTCTCGCTCCCACTCCACACGAACCTCATCAAATCCCACCCACCGTATATCCCTAATTACTAATCGTGATTACACACGCGTCGCGTTACCGTGTTTACCTAGACTATAATTAAAGCGAGTTAATCTAAAATGTTCCCGGCTCATACAAAATGCAGTTGCCTTCACTGGAAAGACTCAAAGTAGCGCCTTAAGGGGGCGGCTCACTGAATAATAATATTGCGTTCGAATTCAGTTTGATGGAGGATCATGCTTTACAATATCGCTTGTTTAGTTTTCTGGTAAAATATGCGATACTGGTGCTGAGACAGGTCTCTGAAACGATAATCAACAAAATTATACTCGTGTCAAGTGATCTGATTGGCTGTTGATGATTCCGTCAGCGAATCCCGGTGATAGACATGCGTTTAATAATAGTAATGTTTATTTCGTTTTCCACAAAGGTAATATGACATACAAACATTTTGCTCTTAGAATTAAGATACACGTACATACATCTTTGTGACAGCTATGAGGTTTGTGCTAGGGTAAATCAGGCAGAAATTATAGATATAATAATGTTATGTTATATTATACAAAATAAAAATTGTTAATGTATTTTAATGAGATGTGAAAAATCTCATTAGATGTATTATAATTTATTAAAATATACATAGCGTTAGTGATAAAGTTTAAGACTAAAATTGTTCAACAAGTGAGGTAGCGGTCAAACTAAATTTAATTCTTACTAATATTATAAATGCGAATATGAGTTTGTTTGTTACGCTTTCATGCCTTAACTACTCGGCTGATCATCGTGAAATTTCACATACACGTTTTTAGGGGTACAGAAGAGGTAATAAGGTACTTATTATCCAGAAAATATTACTGCTTCCGGGTGAAGCGCGGGCAAAAGCTAGTATATTATACAGGTAAGTAGAAGACGCACTTTACCAGCTTACTCAGTTCTTGCCAGCTTCGCCTCATAAAAGCTCTACTCCTCAAACTGGCTTTTTTAATAATTTTGATCTTTAATAATATTTATTCTACCACGTACACACAACACCATCTAGTCCAAACTAAGCAGAGCTTGTACTATGGGTATTAGACAATGGTTAAACATACATAAATACTGTTTTTTTTTTTGTAAATACATATATATTATACATAGAAACACCCAGACCAAGACAAACATCCATGTTCATGCACACAAAACGTTTGACTTGTGCGGGAATCGAACCCGCGACCTCAGGAGTGGCAGTCGGTTACACTAACCACTACGCCATCGAGGCCGCCAATTATAAGGTCAACATCAAGTCAAAATAAAAATGTTTATGACTTTGACTCACTATTGACTTTATAATTATCTAAAAGACATTTAAGATCAAAATTATATATAAATCATGCGCTTTTTATAAAAGTAAGAAAATAGCAAATCTTATCCCTGAAATCGTTAAGTTTGATATTAGTTTTATTTATGACGTATTTCTTTAATTTTATGTTAAATTGTTAAGCATTAACTTTTATTAACTGTTATGTGAATCATCTATGAAATTGCTGCATATTAACTAATATTAAGTTTATTGAGCGCTTATCACAATTATCTATACCCAGTTGGTAGATAAAATCGGCAATCTATTATACGGATATTAGTCAATAAGAATCCTATATCCGAAAAATCGTAAGAAATTAAAAATATTTTAGTTTAATATTGAAATACGGCTATTGAACATTATATACTTTGATGGCCGGGTAAAGGGAATTATAATAAGATTTAATAATTGGTTCAAATGTGCCTAGTAACTTACAATGCATTTGTTATCTTTAACATGGGACCTAAACTAATACCTAGTATAATACACCTCTGCTTAATCCTTATGGCTAAACATACGAGAATCTATATGTTTATTTTTATGTTTGTAGAACAGACTGATGTGCTGACAGCTCAGCTAGCTAATATAACATGAAACGAGCGGAAACATTAAGAACGTAAGATAAAAACGTTTTTACGAAGTTACTGCTCATCGGATCACCCCTTTTACGAGTTTAGCAGCCACTTAGGAAAGCGTCTTATGAGAGCCAAGTTTTTATTCGAAGGAAAATTGTGTAAGACGACGAGACTATTGTTTTTGTTTCGCTTAAGGGTGTTTAGCAAGAGTCGTTGATGTAAGATGAATAATTTCTAAGTGTTGCTTTGAGAAAAACGCATTTAAAATTTAGTATCGTGCTCGAAGTGTTTTGAATGCATTTCACCGGATTCTATAGCAGTACTTTTCGTTATTATTTTTGTATTTTCTTCGTAGTATTTTTATAAAGGGAGACAATTTTAATTTGTAGGTTTTCTTTAAATATTTTACATATTCAAGAGCTTACCGAATAAATATCTAAAACGAATAAGTTTCAAAACCAGGCGTGTGAGAAAGATTATACCAAAATTTCTTCCCAGTTCAGGTCAGTATTGGAAATATACTGATTTTACATTTAGGATGGCAAATTAAATGCAGTCCTACGATGTTGAATATTTACCAAGCCTGGTATTACTTGCGTATTGTCTAACTATGATGATTTTTGCCTACTTGTGCTAGAACAAGAGGCAAATACCACATTGGTCTTCTTGGCTAACGGTGAAGCGGCTGCTAAGCGAAGCTTAGACACCCATTTAACCAAAAAAGACTATATCAGATTATTACGATATTATAATAATAATAATAATATTCTTTATTGACATAAAATGGTGTATCCATATTATGTTATAGAATTCTCTGACACCCGCGCTAGTAAACACTGTGTTGCAGGTGTCAGTGTCTTCCCCTTATGTTGACAATAGTTTTATATCAAATAGAATACTAGATATTTTATAGGATGGTTGTGGATCCATCCTACATAATGCTGTAGCCAGACAACCTGTGTTGCAAAACATACAAGTATTGAAAAAATAAAATCTTTTTCAATACAATATAATAGCAAAATGTAAATAGTTCCAGAGCATATGCAAATATCAAACGCTCCTTTCAACCTTTAGGAGATACACGTATGTTTAACCGTAGTGCTTAAATCTCAGGACATCTATTCATTCGTCCGCCACTAGACGAACCAAAACTGTCACTAAGCTCTTTGTAGCAAAAGCTTTCGTGATGTAAACAAATGTTCAAAATGTTAGCACAATAATAAACAACAATCTATACCCACTACACAACTTAAATAATGAAAAGTCATAAAGGGTTACATAGCGAGGGGAACCGAATTCAAGGTCAGAATGTACTGTAGACTTTATAGAGGTATATTGCAGCGAACCCCAGCCAAATATATTTAAAATACAATATAATATGATTATCAGGCTGTCCCCCTAACACAGACAAAATCAATAGCGTCTGCATGAGCGTATATGCAAAATATCGCGATACAACAGCGCATTGCGGAAAACTTGCTGTAATGTATGTGCTCGTGAATACGTATCGCAAGTTTGGTGTTCAAGAATGAGTTGGAATTCAAAAGATAATGTTTTTATTTGTCGCGTTTTAATAGAAAAAGTTGGGTATGATAGATTGTATTTGAATAACAGAAAATTAATAAATGTTTTTGCTTAGCGTAGTTATTATGATAGTGATGTATTGTGTGTTATTAAAAGAAAAGTGTATTGATGGAAAAAGTAAGAGAGACAGATATATATTGCAAGTTAATTTACGATCGAAACTAAAATATATTTATTCATTCTGTTCTTACGATTAAAACATACTGATGACGTATAAATTTTTAATTATGAATGTTAAAATTTCTGATGAAATTTTATGAAATAAACGACTTATAAAGTCGAATATTAGTTACGAGTCCGTAGTTCTGACTGCCAGGAAGCAAGCGTATTAAAAATCGATTATTATAAAATTACTGGCTGTTTCAAAACGCATATTTGAATATGGAATTGGTTTTTATTCCCGTGATTTCAGGCTCGTTATAAGCAAACGAACTAAAAACAATTTGGATTATATATCTGACTGAACTGCTATTTATTAAAAAAATTTTTTTTTTTTATATAAGAGAAGAGAGTTAACAGTCTCATTTATTTATGTCTTGGATTATCCCACACTACTGTCACAGACATCTATGATACACTTACAGTTCCAGCCAGCTTAACGTTTCAAAGATGCGTTGAATAAACAAATCGTTTGAAGATTATAAAAGGGTACATTGAAGTAACATCACACTGGCCAGTATTTCACCAACTCATATTTATTCTAAACTTGCTGCGCCTCGCAGTTTCACCCACGTAAGTCCCGATGCCATGGTAATATCGGGATAAGTGGATGTGTACATACCCTATGTGTTAATCCAGGTCCTCAGCTATCTACATACCAAGTTTCATCACAATCGGTTCAGTAGATTTTGCGTGAAAGAGTAACAAACATCCATCTATCCATCCATCCATCCTCACAAACTTTCACATTTATAATATTAGTAAGATATAATTTCGTCTAAAAACGTTCTCGAATCGTTCCATATACTTAGGCATCAGACCTGCAGATGTACCTGTTTGTATATAGCGATACAGAGAGTATTTACAGTGATTGCTCCGTAATATTTATGCGGGGCGACGTGGAGCGTGACCGGCCCGGAACGACGCGTTTGTTCAAAGCCGGTTTTAAACTTTGTTGTACTACACTGGCTGGAAGTTACAAAAAGCAATGTAGATTTTAAATTAAACTACTTTTACGACTTTCGTCTTGCATTATTTTGTTTTAGAATTGTTATGTTTACGATTTTTTGTTTCTACGCATACATAGAGAAAAGTCTGTACGTCGCCGAAAGGGTAGGCAGGGTTTCTAAAGATCGCTCTCGCATGAGGTCTATTGACGGACTACGGACACAAAGAGTATCTAGATATACATTGTGTCCGGTATTTGAACATTTTTGAAAGTTGTATATTCCACAAATAATTGTATCGAGTCTCGGAACAGATAAGATAAGATAGTAAAAATATGTCTGACATTCCAGCAATTATCAGGTTAATTAATGGCTTTAACCATTTGATTAAACGGGGACAAAAGAACCACCTTAACCTCTTTTCATTCAAATACCTACATCGATAGCTTAAAAATATATATGATAGTGAAACTAAAACGTGGTTTAGCTATAAAACATCCCCAGACGACAGTTTGTTGGAAGAAATCGTGCACTTGAGATAAACTCCTTTGTAACTACGAAGTAGTTCTTAATTTGCTCTCAACGGTTAATTTAAATAAAATGATCATTTGTGTATTTGCTTTACAGATATTCGTTTCCAAGTGCCCGAGCAGTATTTTTTAATTTAAACGAGATGTTTTCTTGAGGGTTAATTAGACTTGTGTTATCTTTTAACTGAATGTTATATTTTGTGCTGCTTTATGTATGTATTTATTTATTTGCTTATATGTAATATATGTGTGTATTAAAGACTGAATGGCGTAGCGGATAAGCGGTCACCTTAACTTACAACTTAAATCAAATTATATAATATATTTATTTATGAAACGGCAACGCCCGCTTTTAGAAGGATTATAGAGGATATCGTATTCGACATTCAAAAAACATGCAACAACATTCGGGTCTGGGTGTTCTTTGTGTCGTTGTTAGAAAACAACGACACAAAGAACACCCAGACCCGAAACAAGAATTTGTGAATCACACAATTTTTTATCCCGTATGAGAACCGAACCCATTACACTTAGCGTAGTCGCAGTAGTAATGTAGCCACTTAAGCCAATGCAGGAAGAATATAAAAAACCTTTCATATTAATTTAGCTAACACTATGTTTAACGTATTGCTCTCCTAATACATTAAGTCACCGTAATGTTCTTATAAAAAATTTGCTACGGTGCAAAACCAATTTTGTGATAATTTGTTGACTAAACAAACTTAGTAAGCGGGATAGAACATTGGGCATATAGTTTAAAAAGGCTAATGCATTTATAAATAACAACTAATTGAAAGCAAAAGTTCATCGATAATAAAACAGCGTCATTAGCTGGTCATACTTAAATACAATATCAAAATTCACACAACAATCCCAAACAACAATCAATCACCACCGACCACCACTGGTGTCCACCATGACCAGGGCAACATTTTAGACGTGTTCCCAACCTCACTCAAACCCAGAATCAGCTGTCGACGCGTGCCGATTGTTGTAGGTTCGAATTCTCTACAAGACAATGTACATTTCTTTTTGGTGACCACGTGTGGGATTCGAAATCAAAACACTCAACACGGCGATCGATATGATAGATTGCCCGCTACGTCACCCGTGCAAGCCCAATTATTTAGTGTTCAATATGTTTAGAAAGAATTATAAAATGGGATTCAAACCAGAAATACTCGACACAATGCCATCGTCGAGGAATGCTTGCCCGCTACTATAGTCCTAATTATTACTTTATAGTTCAATGTGTAGTGCATGTGTGTGTAAGTTATAAAATGTGTAAATCCAGTGCTGATTAAACTTATGTCCACACAGCGTACTATCCACAGACCCTCCTTACGTATGCATCACGTGACCCATTGTAATACAAAATACAGTTTGATATGCAAAATAAATTGTATGCCTTTCAAGTGCTGCTTTAGTTTTAAATTTCAAACAAACTTGCAATGTATTTACTTAAACAGTAAATTAAATGTGTACTGTTTTAGACTATTTTAGTTGGGTGAATAATGAAGAAATCTATGTTAGTGTTTGTACCCGTCTAGCATAAAAATAGATCACTTTGATACTGTTAACGGTCACTCTGTGTATTGCAGAGACTATAATATTACCTATATTGACATGAAAGAAAGCCAGATATTAATATTTGACTTTGACATTCGAGCTTTTTTATTGAGGATGGCGGCAGAAATAAAATTGATAAGTACAGTGTAACAACCCCGGTCAGGTGTATTGTTGATCTAAAGAAGATACCAAAATAGACTGGCAGTTCATATTACCCTAGATATGACTAAAATTGGACGAAGTTTAAGGACATTTTACTAATTACTTTATAAATCTTACGTATTATATCTATAGTAAGTTATGTCATGTTTTAGACCCTCGTTGATAATAATATTGCGGCATAAATTTGCTGTTATGTTTACGTGTGATTGTAAGGTCTTGGCTTAAATTCCTAGGTAACGTAAAGTTACCTAGAAATTGGACTACAAAGGACGTTACGTGGGTTCTTTTTTTAGAAAATGCTCAGTCACAACACGGCATCTGAAAATGAATCTGGTAGACGACAAAGGGCTCGCTTTTTATTATGTGGGGACCTTAGGTATAGCTGGTGAAACTCTACCTACTAGGAAGATACACGGTCGAGTACGTTTTATACAACTAACCACTCAAAACACCCTTCGTTCATTATTTCCTAAAATATTTTCAATCGAGAGGAACTACAGAGTTACTTAAAACTTGAGTTTGTTAGTGAGAGATAAAACTAAGTTATAATGGATTCCGTTTCAACATGAAGAACTGCTAAATTAAATGAACGTTTAAAAGCAACTTACTATATTTCTTTATCGAGTATTTTACCTCTGCTGGATTCGTTAAGGTCATATATTTGGGTCAGTTAACTGCGCAATATGTTTAACGTAGAAGGTAAGTTAATGTTATCATTATGTTGTGGCTTGTTTTGGCAAAGAAATAAGATTATTTATATAAATACATATATGTTGCCTTGTTTGTTTATCTGGCTGGTAGAGAAAGCACATTTTGAAACGCGTGTAATAATGTGGTTTGGTTACTGGATAAAATTTAAAGGATGAATCTTTTATTACTTCTTAAGGCACTATAAAATATAACAAAATAAATACCTGGCTTACAAACTTACACAAAAAAGAAGAAACCAAAATTGATTTACTATTGTACAATTTGTTGATGTATTATTTTATTTTAACATTTCAGTTTTTAATACTAAGGATTAAATTTATTATTTAGATTTTAACTATATGCGTATATTAAAGATAATAACATAATATAAATTTTGCACCTATACTCCTAATGAAATATATAAAAACACGCTTTTCCTAAGCTTTGCTTATGTACGTGTATATGTATTTATTTTTGTTACAAATTAATTTCTCACCCTAGGAATATATCCTGTGTCGCATGAGACTTTACAAACACTCATACAATGAACACAAAGAACATTTCGACTCGAAACAACTATTTGTGGATCACACAAATGTTTACCCCGTGTGGGATCGAACCCAAAATACTTAGTGCAGTAGTGATGAGGCAACCACTATGCCATTCGTGCAGTGAAGCATATAAATAAGTAAATACAGTAATTTAAGTTACGCTAGTTTGTTTGGGTGCGATCTTCTTTAGGGTGAACTGACAACAGCAGGCGGGCTGGCATAGTTTAACTAAAACCCTAGTTTTAAGTAAGAACCTTGATATAGTCACCTAAACAACAACACAAATATAGACTAACAAAAAGTCCATATATCTGGATAAACATTACATGCCTGCAAGTAAGAAATATCTATATAAACAGACCATCCATTCAAACACCCAACTATCAGATTTATACAGCCTTTTAATAGCGTTCCAAAGGACAATAAAGATAGATCCATTATGCGAAATTGGCGCCGCAGTACGTGGCCATAACACATCGTCCCTATAGCGTTTTAAGACAGGTATAAGCCATTAGGGAATAATAAAATACCGTTATCGAACCATTAGATGCTCGTAAAATAACAGTTAGTCATAATATAATAATGTGATGGATGTTAATATCCGTGTTTTTCCTACGAGATTGTTGTAGACGCTGTCGTAGCACGTCTACGGAGACGTGCCACCTCTACGGAGTTCGTAGACGATTATTGTAAAGTTTTCGCTGGAGAGGTACGAAATTGAGTAAAGTGATTTTCTGAATTTTCGTTGGGAACATTCGTCTGTTACAAAGTATGGATTGTTGGTTTGGCTTTTATTGCATTTTGCTACGCTTATGCGAGAACTGAAATTTATGAAGAAAATCTTGAAACTGTACGAAGCTCGTATTTCTCCTTTCAGTTTTCCTTTTCCTTACATAAATATGAGCTCGTTTGTTCCTGGTACTACGCTTAAAATGAGACATCTTGCGCTTTATGTGTAATAACTGTGTCTAGGAAATTTTTATCATTATGAAGCTTTGAATACTATCCTATGAATGACGCAATATTTTGTTTGGAGCGGGAAAATTTTTAATGGTATCGATAGCGGCGTCACAGCGACAGTACATAGTTCCTTGTAGACCAAAGGTTATAAGATCATGTAGGTTCAGTTCTCGGGTTGGGCGAACTATAATTTTGTTTTACGAATAAGAATCTTTATTTTTAATAGTAAAACACTCTAATACTTTAGTGTAATATATACTTGATTGCGACTGCTATGGCTGGAGTCTTAACCTGTACCCGGTAGACGATAATAAGTTAGCCCTCTAGCGCAATACTTCTAACTACCTCTTCAGGGATGCATAGGCAGGCACCTATATGTATAAATAATTATGACCTATATAACCTAAACTGACCTTTCATAACATAAATGTATAAGATTTATTCGTATCTGAAATTATTCAGATGGAAAACTGTGAGACCTTAAATGTGCCCTAAGCCCTTGTCAAAGTAGTTACCTTGAAATTTTGAAACTATAACACACTTTATGTTCGTTGTCCTTTAACAGGCCTCGACCCTTTTTTTGAGGACAACATTTATTTGTCCTTAAAATTAAACTACTTTATACGGATTATGTCGCGTTTTTTATTTTAATACACTTTTATTACATAATTTTGAGACTCTAACACTACTATTATTGAACTTTACTGAACTTTACTTTGTCCTTTTATATACACTGCTTTTGTATAAATAAATGTAATGTATAAGTAACAGAGAAAATTAGCCGCCCAGTTTTTGAAGCACCGCATAATATTATTTTAACTTATACAAAATATTATTCTCGTTTATTATATTTTAGTGCTATCAAAATGAAATGCTATTTTATGCGTGCAAAAACACCTACTTTCGTTAAAAAAGGATATAGGCTGCTATATAATTATGTCCTTTTCTGTATCCCTGAAAATGTGTCATTCATCCCGAAAAAGGACTATTCACGAGCAAAGTCGCGGGCTAGAGCTAATTAAATGCAATTGAATATATTAACAAAGTTGACAAATATCAATTGAATATATTAACAAAGTTGACAAAAATTCTAATTTCGTTTTAAAACTAACAATGGAATGCAATACCCAAACAATTTTATTTTAACATCATTAAATACTTAATTGTCATCATTTGTGCTATTGGAGACTGATATGACTGAAGTGGAACAGGTTTTGATGAGTCTTGACTCTAATAGTGCTGTAGGTTGGGATAACATACCTACCAGATTTTTAAAATTAGCTTGAGTAGAACTAATACCTTTAATTACCTATTTAGTGAATTTATGTTTTAATAGTGGAGTATTTACCGACGCTCTCAAAGAATCCATTATAACACCTGTATATAAGAGTGGGGACATTGATGATGTCAATAATTATCGACCAATCTCGGTTCTACCTGCTCTGTCTAAAATATTAGAAAAAATATTAAATAAGAGAATACTATCCTACTTAGAAAAGTATGATATACTATCCTCTACTCAATGTGGCTTTAGGAAACATATGTCAACTGAAGATGCAGTGTTAGCGTTAAGTACCCTTTTAGTTAAGCATTTGGATTGTAGTAAAAAATGTTTAACGGTATTTTTGGACTTAAAAAAAGCGTTCGACACCGTCTTTGTCCCCACTCTGATACGAAAACTCGAAAACATCGGATTCAGAGGTACTCCACTCGCCCTCCTGGCTAATTATCTAAATAATCGTAAATAACGGATGAAAATAGATAACCATGTTAGCCAGGCTACTAATATCACCTTCGGCGTGCCCCAGGGAAGCGTTCTCGGTCCAACTTTATTTCTAATTTACATAAATGACCTCTGTAGTATGAAGGTTGAGGCCGGGAACATCTTCTCTTATGCCGATGATACAGCCGTTGTCTTCTCAGGTTCTACATGGGAAGAAGTACGTGAACGTGCTGAACGTGGCTTAGCTAGAGTATCTACATGGCTATCTACAAACCTCCTTACCCTTAATATAACTAAAACTAATTATATATCATTTTCCTTAAAAAACTCTTCCCAACTATGTACAGCTTTTGAGATCAGGATTCACAACTGTGATAACTCTGAAAATACGCATTGCAATTGTCCTAAAATAAATAAAGTAAACTCAGTTAAATACCTAGGCATACATATTGATTACAGACTATCATGGCACTCACATCTTGATCTGCTAAGCACTAGAATAAGAAAGCTAATTTGGGTCTTTAAAATGCTACGGCACGTTACTGCCAAGGAAATTATAAATAAAATATATACAGCGCTAGCTCAATCTATCTTAATATATTGCATACCAGTTTGGGGCGGAGCAACAAAAATTAAATTTCTAGAATTGGAAAGGGCCCAGAGGTCACTTCTAAAAGTGATGCACTTTAAGCCTTACAGATTCCCGACTACAGACCTATATATTTTTAGCAAACAGCTCTCGGTTAGAAAATTATATATATTATTTGCCCTATTAAAAGTCCATAGTGCGTTAAAATTTAACCAGGCTCTGCAAAATAAAAGAAGATTTGATCTGGTGGCTCCATACTTTCCAATAAAAACTACATTTGCTCGTCAACAATATTCAAGACAATCTTCATTCCTCTACAATAAAATAAATCGCATGTTACAAATATATCAAATGAACAAATTCGATTGTAAAAAAGCACTGACAAACTGGTTAAAACAATTATCTTATGATGAAACTGAATCTCTGTTAGCAGTATTATCATAATAAAGCTAGAATACTCTCACCCAACATAACATACATACATCCATATATACATATATACCTACACACATATACATACATACATACATACGTACACACACACATATATATACATACATACACACATCCGCGCTTGCGCGAGCACACTTATACGCACACATACCATGCATGCTATAATTATAAATTAGTTTTAATTGATATTTTTATTATTTATTATTATTATATTGATATTTTTATTTTATTTTCTTTTAACAAATTTTAATACAGAATAATATTTATGATATTTAATCAATGTATGCTTACTTGCACACGGCAGAGCGGAGCCTCCTAACACAGGCAATGTTATGCCTAAAAGGATCGCTCCAACAATATTGTAATTAGATTAAGCTCAGCTAATGAAAATAAATCATTTTTATTTATTTTATTTAATTCAAGCAGTAGTTGAATCCGTATCATATTCTGCTGCTACATATACTCACGGAGCTTAACACCCAGAAGATTACTCTGAGTGATATCCTTCGTAGTGTACGTACGTACATCATATAGAAGCCTAAATAAAACATTTTATATAAAATATTGTCATTTTGACCTCACACTCATTATCAACGTCAACCTTCTACGGACACATAATTTTCAGCTTAATTAAAGATTATTATCAAGTATATTATGCAGCTCAAGAAAGAAACTATTTAACGGTATGGTGTATTCAGATTGTAAACTCCACAGCACTTTCCCATTTTAACAGCGACAATCTTGACTCGACGCGTTCAATATGAAAATAACTAACATCAATCACAATGTCACCTGAATCCGAAATAGTTATTTACCCCTTCCATTTGCAACTTTCGCTTATTTCCCCCCATACCCGTCAGATTTGAGCGAAATCAGGCATGTGATGCAGGGAAAACATACATCAAACGCACAATGCGCCAGTAATAGACTGCGATAGGGATTTTAATATGGAAATTCATCCGTTACCAACGCTTCCCGTATGTAATAACATTGGCGATCGATAAAAGAGTTTCGCTTGTATTTTTTGGAAGTTTGTGCAGACTGGCTGGTGAAAGTTTGTTGTTGGTTATCTGTGTATTATCAGGTATCAATTGCATATGTTCTGGTGTGAAATGGGTGTGGATCTACGGTGTGTACAGGCGATTGTATCATAAAGCAAGCTCGAATATTCAAGTTGTATAATCACAAATTTGAATGTTGATTAATTCGTTTTTACCTAATATTATTCGAATCGTTTCTCGTGACTATCACGCGTAAATAGATTGTTATTTTATTTTTAAATACCAAGGTTCATATAAACATAGGACCTATCTGATGGTAAGTGGTTATCACCGGATCGTAAGCAGTTCGCGTCCGAAGGTAATTTGTTACCACACCGCGCACGGCGATAAGCTGTCACGTAGAGAATGTTTGTGGTCGCCACGCCACTACTACTGCACCAAGTGTTTTGGGTTTGAATCCCACACGGGACAAAACTTTGTGTGATCAACAAATGGGTTCCGAGTTAAGGAGTTCTTTGAGTCTGTTGCTTGAATATTTGTAAAGTTCCTCGCGACACAATATTTATTCATAGTGCATGAGTTATCTTTTTAAAATAAATAAATAATTATAATCAAATTTTCGAAAACGAATTTTTTGGAACGTCTAATGATTCGAAATTATTATCGATAATCATACATCACTAGTGGTAAGCCATTTTATGCAAGTCTAAGCACAACAGTGATTAGTTATAATATACGAATACAATATGTGATAGTAAAGATAATGATGACAATTATAAGTACATCGATAACTTTTTAATTGCTTAACATGCAACACTTATTTCAAATAGTAGCTTTAAGATTAACAATGTTCAAACAATATTTCAAATGACTTTCAACCATTGTTGAGCCTTCGAACCTCGCGGGATTATTGAAGAACTTTAAATATCTAGTTATAGAGCAAATTAGATTCTAACTTGTCGTAGATTTAACCTTTGTGTCAGAATGAATCAGGCCGGTTAAGCTGAGAACTCTAACTTGGCTAATTAGTTTTACTGCGTTACAATAGCTTTATAAATAAGTTAAGGACTATTTCGTTGTGATAAGCTTTAGTGTATATAACATACTAGCTTTTGCTCGCGGCTTCGCTCGCGTTAAAGTAGATTAGGTTACTTTTTAAAAATAAAATATAACCTGTAATACTCGGTGATAATATAGGTGTCTAATGGTGAATGAATTTTTAAAATCGGTTGGGTAGTTTTACAACAAGCAAACGACATCAAATCTTTCCTCTTTTCTCTTTATAATAGTAGTATAGATATAGACTAGTATAGATTACAGGGTAATCAAAGTATGAGTAAAAGTACTGATGAAGGTATACTCTTAACATCAGATGCCATGTATGACTAAATCAAAAAATATACTTATATAGTCACACGTCAATTGTCCCTGAGAAGTAAGATGAGACGCATTACATGATTACACCCACATTTAGCCAAATATGGTATTAGATATTTATTGTACCAACAACTTAGAAGAAGAACAGAAGAACTATTACCAATATTAGACTTCTTATTTCTAATATTGTCCCACAAGTAGTTTCATTTCAATTCTTATTGGTATTGACAATTTCTTGTCGGAAAAACCGAGTAACACTTTGCCTGCTCCGGGAATGAAACCTTAAAACTCAAGTGCATCAGTCGCACCTTGTACCGCTACGCCACTAAGGCAGTATCAATAAATGTTTTTGCTTTTCAATGTGTATGCATTCTATTTGATTAGATTCCGCATAACACAAAGCATCAATCCATTGATTTAATGCTTTGTGTGATTGATTGAGTGATGACATTCCATAGTCGGACATTCCTATATTCCATTTAGCTATCTGTACATTTTTCATGGAATCCTTCATTCAATTCACATTTCTATTGAAAAGTATCAAAAGCAGACATAAATAAACCGACATCAACAATATCTCCTCATTAGTAAATAATATCGATATAACTTATAACATTTCTGTCAATAACCAATTTATTTGAATACTCATGAATCATAATAAATAACCAATTTCGTATCGAATGCATTTTCCAAGTTGTTAGCAATAACGTAGAGTAAAAAATTCAATTACTTGGCAATACCGTGGCATCTGATTTATTCATATTGTTTATTTTGATCTGCATAATATATTGAAATCAATCGGGTATGTATCAGAAAATGAGATTTTAAGGGATAATTTAATTGATTATGTTAAAAGTTTCACATTTGTATTTTGTGAATGAGAATAGTTTTAACCAGCTTGAGAATAGGTAAGTTGTATCTAGGGATTTTTATTATTAATCTTTATGTAATGGGTTGTTATGCCGAAGAATCTATCTAATCTATACTAATATTATAAAGCTGAAGAGCAGATTTGAAATATCTTTTTTTAACATCATAAAGCTTATTTATTGTGGGAAAAAGCTATTAATCTAACATCACACTACGACTCATAGAAGGTGAAATTTATTATAAAATGTAATGAGAAACCTAACGAAAATTGGAAATATTGATAACTAGCTTTTGCCCGCGGCTTCGCTCGCGTTAATTTAGTATTTGACGATCAATTCGGGTTGTACTCTGCTTGTAATAATATAATTCAATCATGGTTCGAAAGACACGTGGCGCGATCTATTATCATAAGAACGTTATTGTTGTTTTCCTCGGGAACAGTAATTTTTTTTGGGATGAAATGTAGCCTATGTCCGTTTCTGTATACCTGTAAACGTATATGCAAAATTTCAGGATGATCGATTCAGTGGTTTAGGCATGAAAAGGATACAAACAAACAAACAAACACACTTTCGCTTTTATATTAGTTAGGATGAATTGGGTATGACTATTGGGAGAAGTGGACATTTTTAGAATATTTGTCTGTCAATATGTATTTGTGGCAGCTAGTAAAAATATCAAAATATTAAAAACCAATATATTTCTAGGAGTGACTTCGTGACGGATGATTCCACAGTTTATTAGCTTTAGAGTTCAAGTAAAAAATTTAATTCACGCGTCATCTAATTCCATTCCGTAGAATCAGAGATATGATCTACGTAAATTACGCTGTGTAGTACATGATGCATAATGCGATTCATGAGAAAGAACCCGCAGGCGGACCAAAGTTCACGCAGACAAAGTCGCGGGTAAATACTATGTTAGGTAAGCTTGAGTATAAACGCAATAAATTAATATAAAAATTTACATAATATGTAGTAATTATAAAAGGATATATTTTAAAATATCAAGATGTATATTATTAGTCTTAAATATAAATAAACCATATTTCCTTAGGGAACAAGTCTATTTTACACACACTAGCCTATTGCCATCTTACGAACCCAATTCTAGACTCCACTCTTTCACTGAAAATTTCTAACTGCCACTTTACCCGACCTGAGAATCGAACTCGAGAACTGTTGCAGAGCATTAGTAATGCACATACACAACCGCTGCGCCATTCCAATAAAATCTGCCAGAGTGTATCCTAATCCTAACTAATATTATAAAAGCGAAAATGAGTTTGTTTGTTTGTTTGTTACCTTTCCACGCCTAAACCGATCATCCTGAAATTTTGCATATACTTTGACAGGTGTACAGAAACGGACATATGCTACATAGGTATTTCATCCCGAAAAAAATTACTGTTCCCGAGGAAACAATAATAAAGTTCTTATGATAATAATAGATGGCGCCACGTGTCTTTCGAATCATGATTGAATTATATTATTACAAGCAGAGTACAACCCGAATTGATTGTCAAATTCTAAATTAACGCGAGCGAAGCCGCGGGCGAAAGCTAGTATGCTATAAAGCCCGTTTTATTAAAAGTAAAAATAAAAGCCAAGTGCCAAATGTCGTCGGCAGATAGGTACTATGCTACAATTTATTACTGTGGGTAGCGTGAAAAATTCAAGCGACTTTACCTTAGGTCACAGGTATACTTGCTAATTGGGTTCCAGAGGTCTGACGTTCGCTTCACTCCGCGTAAGTCCTGGCAATTAGTCACATTAAGGTACTAGCAGCCAACCATTGTGTATGTACCGCCAACAAGGTAGCGACGAAAACTTAATGTATAACTTTATAATAAAGGTAAGTGTATATATTATCGTTAGTTATTCGTGTTTGAGATAGTTCATTACATTCCGTTTTTGAGGTAATTCATTCGAATGATATTCGAATAAGGGTGCCTAGTGCAAGTTTTTTTTACGTTAACGCGGTCGAAACCTTCGAACTCTCCGATTGGTTAAGAGCTTGAAGCGGGCCAATCGGAACGCCGCCGGACCTCATAAACATGTCGATCGCGTTAACGTAAAACAAACTCGCACTAAGCACTCGTGTTTACAACGCGATAACTACATTACATAGTCAAGGCCGCAGCGCATGTACTTAATATGTTATAATGTTATGTTGCTACTGTTTAACACACCACTAGGCTCAATAGGGTAGTTAACTCACATTTTTTTTATTATTAATATCAAATACTTACGTTCCAAATACATAATAAAAATAGCGAGATATCCCCACTACTGTCTACTTTTTCTTATATACAAATTTAAAATATTTATTACTTCCTTATTTTTTAACCGATTTTAATATAATTTGCACAAAAAGCTTTCTTGACATTGCCATTTGCTTGTGTGTAAAATAGTGTACAAAATCAAATATAGGTAACTACCCTATTCAAATTCAAATTCAAATTATTAAAATTATTTATTTCGTTTTAACCATACATGGACACTCACGGTAGGGTTGGTTCACCAGTTTAGAGTCGCTCAGCGTGCTATGGAGAGAGCTATGCTCGGAGTTTCTCTGAAGGATAGGATTCGTAACGAATATATCCGACAGAGAACTAAAGTCATCGACATAGCTCAAAGAATTAACAAGCTGAAGTAGCAGTGGGCTGGCCATATCGCGCGAAGAACCGACAACCGCTGGGGTAAGCGTGTTCTTGAGTGGAGACCGTGACTCGGCAAACGTAGTGTAGGACGCCCTCCGACCAGGTGGGATGACGATCTGCGAAAGACTGCAGGCAGATGCTGGATGCGGTAAGCTGAAGACAGGGCGCTATGGCGCTCTTTGGGGGAGGGCTATGTCCAGCAGTGGACTATTATAGCCTGATGATGATGATGCTTAAGTTAGTTTGTGGAGTCTCCTTTTAAGCATTTAATGCCTGCGTTAGGAGGCTCCACTCTTCCATACCGAAAAATTACATAGCAAATAAAGTAAGTAGAGACAAAACTGATTAAAATTTTTTTTTACAATTTTATTACTATTAATATAAATTAATGCATGCAATCTTTGTGTGTTAGTGCAGTATGTGTGTGTGTGAGGATGTGTGTGTAAGTGTGAATGTGTGAGTGTATGTGAGGGTGTGTGTATGTGAGTGTGAGTTTACGAGAATGTATAAGTGTTTTTTTGCGTAAGGGGGACTGTAGATGGAAGTCACTTCACTAGTATTACATCACTAGTATTGAGAAGTGACCTCTGTGAATTTCTACTCTATAATAACCCACAGCATAACATTCTGCGTTTTAACCGGCATATTTAGCCATGAATATAAAAGCGGCACTGTAGTCAAAACGTAACTTGACTTATCATAACTCTCTAAACATTCATTTTTTAGGATCACACCTACAAAGTGTCAGCAAAATAAATTATTCATATATCAGTCAAAGTCCTTCGTCTTCCTAGATAATATCCTATGATTTATGTTGGCACCTCACCTTAAGTGCTGCGTCTAAGAACCTTGTTTACATTTGCACGACATATCTACGTGGATGAATTTATAAGACAGCAATAAAAATAAACTAAAGTTTGTATGAAAATATTCTAAAAATGCTGAATGGTAAGCTTAACTCAAGTAGACATAATAATAACGTATTTTTAGAGTCGTTGGAAATATTTTTCAGAATACTTCAGAATAATAGTGTGTGAAAAATTTTATGTTATTTTTATTTTGCTGTGTTCACGCGAAGTTAAATTAGCATGACTAAGTGTATAACATTATTTTTATTAAGTTTTAGAACGAGGGAGTAAATATACAGTAGAGAATTTCAAAGCGCGCTTATAATGACGTAAATTAACATTATTATCTAACAATGGCATAGTTGTGTAGATTAAGCACGCGTAGGTAATAGAAAATTTTTAGCAATTAAGTTAAAACCATATACACGCTTTAAATAAACTTATACGAAGCCATCGTAATTTATTTTATTGAGATTTATAACTAAAACCAAACGATCGATTTTATATTCAATCGTCTGCACGCCGTTTAAAGTGTTAAAGGTAAGAGGAAAACATTTATCTGGGAAAGATTAAATTAACTTTTAGACTTCTGATACCATTTACATCGCGTCTATTTTATAATCGCATTATCTAAGCTGAGACATGGCTAAAAGAGAGCAGAAGACGATATAGATCATAAAAAATATTATCAAAAATCGATTACAATGTTGAATTAACAGCCGCTATTGTGATAAAAAATACTGCTGGCAGCGACCATCATTATTTGGGCTATAAAGGCTCGGTGAATTTTAATACACAGCCAGTTTCATAACATTCGCTTTGATATTGGAAATGATACAGGATATTGTCTTTCTTTGACACGCTCTGTAGCTCTCGAAATCATAGTGCCCTCTATCATTTTCAATATCAAACCGAAAGTTATAACACTGGTTGTTAATCAAAATTCACGAAGCCGCCTGGGCTACATAATGTGTCAAATGAAGACATAGCTACATATACCTAAAAAACATTGCCCTCCTTCTGCCAAATTAGGGTAAGAAGAAAAGATAAAACATTTACGGCGTAACTAAACGAAAACGATGAACATCGTCACAGTGTAAAAAATGCAATGCTAATAAACTAAACGGCACTATGGATCGTCTCTTTAAAAACAAAATCCTACAAATTACGTCGTAAAAAAGGGCCCCGTTTCAAAGAGCCACATTATTGAGTGATAACATCGGTGCGGCCGCAAAGGCTTTTCAAATGAGGTATTACGTGTTGTATGAATGAGGCTTTACCGCAGTTTGTATTCAAGCTGAGTGCCTTAGTGCCTGCCCTTCGGCATGCTCATAATGGATATTGGCGAACGGTTACGTTGCTAACCAATATTTTTTACACGGGTGCGGTTACGGAGGATGAACCGTTGATTTTATCCATTTAGATATTAAAATATACGTTTTTTATTATACAGTATGATAAGGGCAATTTTACTAATTGGTGTGTAGGCGGCGATGCAAATACAGATAGATAATGGCTTTTCATGTCTATTGAAGAAACAATGTAATATAATCGGTGATGACACAATGTCTGATCAGCACTAGGTGCGTAAGCTCATAATGCCACTTATTATATTTTTTACTTTAATCCTTACTAATCCTTACTAATAATATTATAAATGTGAAAGTAACACTGTCTGTCTGTCTATCGGTCTGTCTGTCTGTCTGTTACCTTTTCACGCTCAAACCGCTGAACCGATTTTGATGAAATTTGGAATTGAGATAGCCTGAGAACCTGGCAAGGACATAGGCTATATAACATCACGCTACGGCTAACGGGAGCGGCGCAGTAACCACAAATACCACTAACGCGGGTGAGGCCGCAGGCACAGCTAGTATTGTATATTTTTAAAAAGGCAACGCCCAGATTTAAGGTTATTTGCACGTTACAGTAAGTAAAGGAAACGAAAACGCTTTAAATCGGCGCAAGTGTTTTATTTGTGGATCACACGATTTTTGTCCCGTGTAGGGAATTAAATCTAATAACAGTTGGCGTACTGGCAATGGTGAGATGATGGTATAAACCAATGAATAAATCATACAATCAGTTGCATTAGTTAAACTTATTATTCTTAATTGTATCAGCTGTAAAAGAGAGCAGAAGACGATATAGATCATAACAAAATATTATCAAAAATCGATTACAATGTTGAATTAACAGCCGCTATTGTGATAAAAAATACTACTGGCAGCGACCATCATTGTTTGGGCTATAAAGGCTCGGTGAATTTTAATACACAGCCAGTTTCATAACATTCGCTTTGATATTGGAAATGATACAGTACATAATCTTAATTGATTTATTAATTATAACTGACTGACTGTTCGTGAAATTATGTTTCTTAATGTTTTAATCCAAGATCTCAGACTTGCCACTCCTACTTCAGTTTAGCACAACTGATTTTATATAGAAAATATGTAATGTAAAAAGTTAAATGTCGTATACATACTCGCTAGTTTAAAAGTAGGGATCCTGTTCACAACTAGGCTTAAAAAAGTCACCTTAACGTAGGCTATAACATAGAAAAAGTAGTTTTGATTATTTTTTGTTTCTTACCATTCGACGAATAATACGTTTGTGTTTACCGATTGTTTAACTAAGTGCAATAAATAGGGAATAATTAATAATTCGGCCTTGTAACACACTATTATAATGTTTTTAGATAACATACTTTCTAAAACATACCCGAATATCATATTACTACCATTTTAAGTATCCACATTTTATTTTCTTTTACCAAATTCGGAACATATTGCAACTAAAGTAAAAACCGAATCCATTTGCGGACCATGATTTACCGAATGCTCAGAATCCCTCTATCATATCCATAAGCTAATATGATTTAAAATCCGAACATACGAATAGCGATATTTGTTTATTTTATACATTTTATTGCTACCGATGGGCATAAAGCCGGGATAAAATTTCAATTGGCAACACTGCAGACAGCGGTGTGTCTCTCCAGTTTATTTATTATGTTGGACCCCAAGTACTGGTGTTAACTGGACGCTAAGTTACTGGATGCGACAACAAGTCATTGTTTTATATTTTCTTTTAATTTTTACCAAATAGACTAACATTTTTATGTACCTAAGTATGTTACGCAGTATCTCTGATATTGGAATGCTGATCTTTGAAAAGGAAAGCCGCCATACAATATGTTCGGAAGATGCGTCGGTGGCACAGCGGTAACGCGTTTGTTATGCTTCTGTCCGAGTCCGAGTCTTAGGTTGCCGAGTGGGGTAAAGCGTTATTGCGTTTTGCAGTTTAGGTCGTTGAATCTGGCAGTGTGTCTGATATATGCAGAATAGGCTCGGCCCCTATTACATTGGACCTAAAATCATATTTAGGGAAATGTAGATGATACAGGCTAGTTTTAAATGTTCCCAAACTATTCGAGCATAAATCCAGGAAAGCACGCTAAGCGGCAAAATTGCAAGTTGGAAAAAGGCTCATTATTCAAGTATTTGTCTTGTTTAAATAATCTTATAGAAAAATAATTAATCAATTTTCACATAATTAAATTATTAACATGCAGCATAATTTTTTAATGGTTCACTGTATCAGCGGTTGATATTTCGATCGTGATCATGAAGTCCTAAAGTTGGATTTCAAAAGAAGGAGGATACATGTGTTTTACTATAATTTCAAATAACAGCACGATGTTCCTGTGCTGGCTGGTAGATAACAGTAAGAATACACCGTATAAACTTATAGCTTAACCTAACATACAAACAGATAGATAGACAGACAGAACAAACTGCACAATTGGCGCAGTGGACAAGAGATAACCTCGCCGTTGGTGTCACCCTGATTGTTGTAGTTTCGAATCCCACACGGGACAATTAGTTTTGCTATTCTAAAATAATTGTTCTCAGTCTAAGTTTAATTTCTGTTCGTTAATTGTATATTTGTAGAGATTGGAATGATACAAGGCTGGATAGCTAGTGTAAGAATCGTTTTTTAAAAAGCAATCATCCTAAATGTGGAAAGGATATACATCTGGATAGCCCTTAGAGGTCTTGAATAATATATAGGCATCTATAACAGCGGACCAAATAGATATTATCCTGCCTAAACGTACCGATCGTAGCGCCACTTACCGGGTCTAATTATGAATCTAACCCAATCATGTACCCACTAAAATACACAAAAATTTCATCAAACTCGGTTCAGCAATTCAGAAGGAGTTCAGTGACATACACACGTACGTACGTAGAAGAATTATATTATTTTATATATGTATATAAATAGGCAAAGAAAAACAGATCTGTGCTTTTTACTTCTCTGTTTGCCAAGCGTTTAAGTATAATACAATAATGATTTTCATGGAACTAATTAGAAGTTTTTTTAAATGTAGATAATTTTATAATGGTATTCTAAAATTTTCAATAATTATTATGTTCAAATTTTGACCATTGGTCGAATACTAGTAAAAATAAATATACATATATAATATACAGGTCACTTCCAGTTAATCTTATTCCAAGCTCGGGGTAAGCCCTGTCGCTTCCACTCGAAAAAATTCAATCGTACCTAGCCGCAGACTGTAAGGCCGCAATGAAAATCCCTAGAAATCGTGAAAATGCTCCCAAACCTTCAGCTCAAATAAGATATATTTTATTTTCGACTGTAATTAATCGTGAAAGCTGTGAACCCTTTGGGAATCTCGAAAGATTTTTCTTTAGGCTATATATTTTGTTATATTAACAAGAATTTGTAAAGCAAAGTGGCTGATCAACGTTAATCCTCTATTATTAAACAAAGCGTGTTAAAGACTAAGAAAATTTATTTGTTATACCACGATTGTGGTAAATAAGCACAAGGCCCGCCTGACGGTACGTGTCAACCAACGATTCTGGACAAATTTGCAAAACAAGGTTATCATTCGGTTGTCGCCGACCTCGTATACACTTTTGTAAGCCTTTCTTGAATAACGCATACGTACTTTAATAAATCGTAATGATTTTATTCAACAATCTCACCGTTCGTAGAAGAAATTTTCTGTAACCATTTCCAAAGGGGCCAATTGTTTTAAATCAAATCCGGCAATTAAGCTCTACTTTATAAGAGTAAATTTTTCGATTATTCCGAAATCGATGCGACATTGTCGATGATATATCCAGGTACTATTAATTGACAAGACGATCACTTTGTCAATAACCCGAAAGTGCGAAAAAGAGAACTTCAAAACAACATGCATGATATATAAAGTCGTATTGTATGACAGTTATTTACAGTTAGTTACTGCTAAGGCTCCAACATTCACTGTCAACGAAACATACGAGTGTTCATCAATTGAACACAACACAAAGGACACGCGCTACTATTGGCCAGAGATTTCTGCGTAAGCACTAAAAGAGCGAATAAATATATTGATTTATACTAAAGCAATAAAATGGCTAATCCAAAAGGAACATTGTAACTAATCGCTACGATCGACAAAACGCCTGTTAAATCCAAATAAAGGTATAACGACATGCACAAAAGATAAATATGCCGAGCGATACAATTTTATCAGACTGTCGGTGTTCATAAATTTAAGCTTACCAGCTAAAATCGCTGTTGGAGCCAGCGAACGCGCATTGAGATAAATCTCGAGGCAACATCATATTTTTTTATTTAGAGGGTCAATTATCATGATGTTGGGTTGCTAAAAATGGAATGTATAGAAATATGGGGGCAATGGCATTAAAAGGGAGAGTCAAATCATATGGCACATACGATATTGAGGCTAATGATAAATAAGAATGGACTGATGACGCAGTGATTTAACGTCATCCCACGACTGCCGCACCGGGTTCGATCCTCACACGGGACAAATAATTGTGAGACTTGTAAATAGATGATCCAGGTATTGTTGGTCCTAATGTCCGTAGTTTCTATATTTATGAAGTCCAATATGACACAAGAATTATCCATAAATGGTGTAGTTTTTTAAGGGGAAAATTAAATGCTTAGAGAATAATAAATTTGTAAATTACAATAAAAATATGACGATTTTAGTCATATAATACCATTTGTTAAATGCTGGTACAGTAACAATATGAAAACCGACTTAGTCTGTTTAATAAGTAGGTACCTAAGTAGAGATAAAAAACAGATTTGATATAAAGGTTTCAAAGAAGCCATTAAAAATGTACTCAAACACATTTAGAAAACGTTGGCCATCATAATCGCATATTATTTTGAAGGTAAGTCCTTTTAACATGATTATTCTTCAACTACAATAATTATAATTCTACTAAAAGACACGTTTGCAAGAAAAACAGAAATAAAAGATTAATGAGTACCATCCCGAGCGTACAGTATACATACTTATATAATTGTATTTTGTTGTTTTCTACAAAACCAATTTGGATTATATCCAAATAGGATTTTTATGTAATACAAAATAAATAAAATTACATTTTCCATTTATAGCTGACATTTGAAATGGAAGGTAATTGAAATGAAATATTAGGTTCATGACCTCTCTGCTTCTTTATATACGTATATAATTTGCAATATTTCCATTTACATACATAGTCTCTGGCATAATTCCCTGATCAGGTATTGGTATGCAGAGGTAACGTGGAGTAGTACCCACGTTCCACGTTATAGAGGGTGAGTCTGCCAGCCTGTTGTCTCAACACTTTCCCTAATCTGGAAATCGAACCCGATACCTCATGCACATCAGTCGCATTCACTGCAGCTGCTTATTGCTATTTTCATCCTTATCTATTATTATAAATAATAATGAAGACTTGCCCATATATTAAATATATTAGAAAAATTAACTTACAACTAACTAAGGTCAGAATCCAAGCCGGTGTTCTTTTTTTCTTCATGTCTATTTCGAAATTAAAACTACTTTATACGGATTTTCTCGCGTTGTTTATTTCAACAATGCACCTGTACTCACGCAGACTCAGACCATGGCTGCCGTAAAGCAACAGAAACGTTGAGGAAAAGTATAAACTTAAATAGAAATAGTTTTAATTAATTTAAATAGCTTAAATTGTAGTAGAGTTCAATAATAATAGTGTTTAGTTCAAAATTATGCAATAAAAGTGTTCTAAAATAAACAACGCGATAAAATCCGTATAAAGTAGTTTTAATTTTAATGTATAACATTCGCGTAAACTTAAGACAATTTCATGTCTATTTGTTTGTTTGCGCTTCACACAAATAATACTGAATAGCTTTTGATGCAGATTTCACAATTTGGTAGTTTAAGGTAAGAAACTTAAAATATAAGCTACGTAGCTTAGATTTCAAGTTTGACCTTTTGTCTTACTATCTTTTCCGTTTTCCACTCAGAACTCAAGATATGCTGCAGTTTGATTCACGTAAAATTCCAGTTTGTTTTGTTTCAATATCGTATAAAACGTAAGAAGCAAACAGAGATCCTTACACATTTATATTTGATTGATATATTTATTTTCATAATTCTCCTTATATATCTAGTAATGTGGTATATCAGTTGACGGTCAATAACGTTGGTTCATAGTAAATAATAATAACAAAATGACTATATATACCTATATATATTTGCCAAAGCGATGCATGCCGTCTTTGCCCGGTTCGTGAATTCACGAATACGATTTTGTTCTTGCAATTTTGTTTTTTATAGAGCCTTTAATATAAAATTAGTGAGTTAGAAATCCTAACTAATATTATAAATCCAAATGTGAGTTTGTTTGTTTGTTACGTTTTCACGCCTCAGCTACTCAATTGATCATCATGAAATTCATACATTCATACTTGTTATCAGAGGTACAGAAAAGGATATAAGAATATGAAATATATTTCATTCTAAAAAAAGAACTGTTCCCGAGCAAGTGAATCCACGGGCAAAAGATAGCTGTAAAAAACGAACTTGGTTCATGATTATAGCATCAAATCACCATGAGTTATTACAGTAGCACGTCACAAATGTTCTACTCATATTCAAATCCTCCATCTATGCATGTCAAAAACAACATCTAAGTTTTTTACAAACTAAAATATACAATTCAGAGCGATAAGTACAGTATAAATTATTCATGTACATATCAAAAGATGGGAGACGTATACTAGGATAATCTCCAATGATTTACGATGCGATGCACAGCTAACACTATTTGTATGAAATCTACTTGTATTTACTTATAGTGCAGAAATGCTGGTGTAAGATGTAGCTGTTTTGAGAACAACGTGGACTTTCCGTACCATACATATTTAGGAAAACGCACCCCGCGGAACATTTGAAAAAAGAACCGTAATGTGTCGAACAAATTGACAGAGATTGACATTAATGATATGTCAAATTACGAGCGTAATAATTTTTATGCAGAATAATATTTTTCTTTAAAGGACAACAGTCGCACTTAAAATAATTCCTTTGTCTCAGGAATGTTTAGAAACGTCAAGTAACGGACACAAAGAACTCGAGACTCGGAACAACTATTTGCTGATCACAATTTTTTTAAAGTGAAAACTTCTTAAGCGGCGTTGTGCACTTTTTTGTGATGGGTAAAAAATGTTAAACTCGCGTCAGGACACGTGACCTGATCGAAAATTCGTAAGACGGAGGGAGAATTGTCATGTTTGTGTACGATAGCGCAATAAATGAATATTGTATTTTACCACATAAATGATAGTACTTTTATACTGATAATTAAAGCAATTCGTGCAAAATTATGCCCGAACCGTTCGAAAATATCAAAAATGCACAACGTTAATATTCAAGTTTTCACTTCTGCCGGCACTCCCGGAGTGCAACCCGTTGTTTTTTATGTCCCGTCTGTGGATCGAACTAACAACACTCGGCGTAGTAGCAGTAGCGAGGTGACTACTGAATCATCCGTGTACTCACACGAATATACGTTTAAGAAGACTTTTAGATTTAAAGTACATACATATGTACTTTTAATCTGAAAGTCCTTTTTGCTATCAAACAGCCGTCAGTCTTACATACCGAATGCAAACCTCAAAACTAATGGCGTCAGCGAAACGAAATGGTTCAAATGACTTATTGCAGTACGCACGTATAATTCTGGAGAGAGGCTAGGTTAAACTTAGTTTGAACTGATAAGCATGCATGAAGGATGCAATAAAACTAAACGAAGCAAGAAAGATATGCCTCAGCGTAACAGGTCCGTAGACCCAAGCGGTCCTATCTGGGTTTTTAAGAGTATAATAAAACCGTCAGGAACGAAAGGAAAATAGAAATATAAACGAAACTTTCACAACGACGCTATTCAAAAAATATTAAAATATATACATAACTAAATAAGTTATGTACTTATTTAGTTATATATAATTGTATAATATATATTCCTTTTTACATATTTTAGATTTATTTATGAAATTTCAAAAGGCAACTTCTGGCACTAAAATGATTCCTCTAACTGCTTACTAACCGGATTGAAAACATTTTGACAGTCGAATATGAAACATTGGACTACATAATCGTTGTATTGTTACCTATTGTTTTTCGACGTATATAAAAAAACAATCAATCAAGTCTATTAAGTCTAAGTTATAACATTCTAACAATATTAAACTCTAATAACTTAGTATACCTAAGAAATATGCGAATAACATGCACAAATGAACACTGTGAACCTAATTAAATACTAGAGAATATCCCTACCATTTTATTCAAACGTGTAGTTATTTAATTTCAAGTTAATTAGGAACCAGACGACAGAGATGGAGCACTATGAGTCCCAGAGGGAAGTTCACAATCGAGATAATTATTGTCTACAAAGACTCTTGGTACAAGTATTTAATGACGTTTGCTATAATAAAAAGGAAATAGTTTTTACTCGGTGCGCCATTGGCTGGCTATGAAAGGAGTCATTAGTTGCAGTGGTTGTTAAGGTAATAAGCTACGTTTGACTTGTACAATTATATTTTAATTAATGTATAACTTCGATGTGTGTTTATGTTTTCAATGCAACAAATCGTATGATAAAAATATACAGTAGCAGACTAAAGTGTGGTAAGTTAACTTTTAAGTGTTTGATAATTGATTTCATTGTTTGTAATCGATACATTTTGAATCTACTGAACTAACTCTATAATTTTGCACCGTTACTAAGCACTTTATTTAAAAGTAACATATGCTATATATATAACACTAGATGTTCCCGCAGTTTCACCCGCGTTTATCGCTACTGCGCCGCCCCCGTAGGTCGTAGCGTGATGTTATATAGCCTATAGCCTTCCTCGATAAATAGGCTATCCAACATTAAATAATTTTTCAAATCGAACTAGTAGTTCCTGAGATTAGCGCGTTCAAACAAGCAAACAAACTCTTCAGCTCTATACCTAATATTAGTATAGATACAGATAATATAATACTGGTATAGATTATACTACCAGCTACGGAAAGTAAGCAGTTATAATAAACGTGGATGAAACCGCGAGAGTTAATTAGCATATAATAAACATATTCTAAACCAATAAAGATTATGGTAAATAAAAATAATTATATCAGAACTACACTATGTCAACCATAATTAAAATGACGTATAGCGCTCCGTAGATTCGTATCTAGGTACGCTGTAAATTTATCTGTACCTATGAAAATATGCGTTTTATATTTACAAGTTTCAAAAGACAAATATTTTCGTAAATAATACTCTGATAAAAAATATATATAAAAAGTCGATATATCAAATATTAAAAATATACAGTTGGTACCCACAAAATTGAATTCTAAAGTTTACCTTATACTAACGGTACCTCCAACAGCCTATAAGTCCACAATTACTTTCTCAATCTCTGCACGACGCGCAGCCAAGATGGAAAATAAACATTATTACTGGATAATCCGGTGAGGGGTTGAACCAATCTAACGGCTCCGATTTCTTAGATTTCACACCATCTAATAACACACGGTGACAAAAGATTTAACCCTTCTGAGACTCTGAATAAGGACGTGCCAGTTCTTAAAGCTTGCAGGTGAATGGGTTTGGGGGAAGTGAAGGCGGAATAAAAATTATACGTTAGTTAATCTGATTCAAAATTTGAATGCGTCATTCGTCACGTAAATTTGCAAAATGGCCTCGTTACAAAAAGTTTTTTGCTGGTTTTATGTTTGCTTACAATCATGAGATCTCGGCAATATGAAAATTCTCAATAGCAGCTTAGCTCCGTGGACAAGTGCCACATGAACTCACAATAGAGTACAAGTGAAGCATTACTAACGTAGTTAATCCTAACTAATATTATAAAAACGAAAATGAGTATGTTTGTTTGTTACCTTTCACGCCTAAACCACTGAACCGATCATCCTGAAATTTTGCATATACGTTGACAGGTGTACAGAAACGGACATAGGCTACCTTTCATCCCGAAAAAAATTACTGATCCCGAGGAAAACAATAATAGCGTTCTTAGATGGCGCCACGTGTCTTTTAAATCATGATTGAATTATAATTATTATTACAAGCAGAGTACAACCCGAATTGATTGTCAAATTCTAAATTAACGCGAGCGAACTCGCGGGCAAAAACTAGTAAGCTATATAAATAGTAATACGAATTCTATGTTTGTTAGTCTGTAAGGTATTTATCTATGCGTCTATGCCACGCGACATAAAATCGTTATTATTATCATTAGTATCTGGAAGTATGCCTGATAGATGTAAAAGGGCGCATGTCTAGTGCCGGTAATGTTTAAAACGTCACTTAGTAAATTGGCATCTTAAACATAACTGGCGAAAGACTATGATTAAGAAGTTTTTGAGAAGGTTTTCTCTATGGCGTTATATAACAGTGCGGCATAATTATTTGTTAATCATATATTATACATATATGTATAACAATATATTCATGCATTAATATTTTAATGAGATATTTTTCACTAACCTATCGTATTCTGGGAAGTTCGTACCCAGCATTAAAAGAGATCATAAACAGGGCCGATATTAGATAATAATGCATTATTTTTATGTATTTGATGTATATATTTTTATACGATGTTATTTAGTATGCATAGTAGCATTTAACTGATATTTATAACTTAAATGTTACAAACATTAAAAAGTACCTTTGTAGAACCTACTCAGTGTATTTTGATTATCTTTAAGCTCATCGTCAGAAATTGCTTGTAAGAAATTCCTTTTGAGCCATAAGTCCCTTTTTTCACATATATATAACATTGCTTAGTAGATAAACAATTTATAATCTATACTAATACTAGATTGTCCGCGGTTTCACCCGCGTTTATGATTGCTGCGCCGCCGCGCCGCCCCCGTGGGTCGTAGCGTGATGTTATATAGCCTATAGCCTTCCTCGATAAATGGGCTATTCAACACTGAAATAATTTTTCAAATCGAACCAGAAGTTCCTGAGATTAGTATTATACTTTCTGCTACACATCTAATTTGTTTAGTTCAAATATCTCTATGAATTCTTCAAATACTTATTTTACCTCTTTGGAACGCTTGACCCTAACGCCAGTAGCATGATCGCGTTAATAGCCCTTCATATTAATACTTAAATTACACAAAGAGAAAATATAAAAGTTGTTATGCATTCATTACTGGTTTTCTGTAAATTCAATATACATATTATATGTATAATTAAAAACTGGTTACTCCATAACTAACAAGCATATGCATCAATGTAAATATTTTTATTTGAACAAGCATGTGTATCGGTAAATTATTGAACGTAAACTAATAGTTATTTTGGTTGAAAAATGGATAGTCTACGGTAAACTTTAAGTTCTAATTGTTGACTTTAGCATAAAAAGAATTTGCAATCTATTTACGCGATTGACAAAATGGAATAATTGCCGCGGTCCCTTCGGATAACCCTTCGTTTCTTTAACTTGTTGCCTGATTCTTCAACACTTAATTTTGTAAGGATAGTTTTAGTTTTAACATAATATTACAAATTTATAAAGCTCAACGTTCCCGCTATCGTTGATACCACGCCTTACATCAAGTACTATTCTAATCTTTTTGCACTTTTCATTGGACCCGACACACCGTATCGTATTTACGCCTCAAAGAAATTTCTAGAAGATTGTGTGTCGGCAAGCGAAACGATCCGATAAGAGTAACAAGTTTTCAAAGAGAAAAATTTTACCTTTCGTGTGTGTTTCTGTTGCTGTTTGGACACAGAATTTTGTAGAAAGATTGATGAGAGTGCATCACGTATCACGTCAGCTTTAAGTGTAAGAAGTTGGAATTACAAATTGTTTATTTAAGACACATATTTATGTTTCATAGTTATGTTTTCATAGTAGGTATTAGAGTATTTCTTTTGGTATACATGACGTTGCATTAAAATAAATAAGAAATCGTGAAATACTAGCAATGCAATGGAGAGCCTTCTGCTGTTCACATGGAAGCATGATTGATGTCCTAAAATTAATGATCCTTTTCGAATCGTGTCTTGGTATATATGTAAAAATGTTACGTTGTATTAAGAGCATTAGTTACCATTAAACAATGAAAGATCATTATTTAAAATCCCAGATGTGATAATGATAACAAAGCACTCGTTCCACCTGTAATGATGAAACTGAAAATGTTTCACGCCTTCATCACTTCACTTCACAAAACATTCCTTTTCATCACTTTCTTCAACGTATTTCTATGCACATTTACACTAAACTAAACTAGTAATCCATGTAATCCTATTGAGTCCACACACATATTGATTTTACGTTCGATTTTCGCGGATTTAAAATGGAATCGCGCGCGAACTTTTATTCCAATTTCATTTTATTTTAAACGTGTTGATTCTAGAAAAAGAGGATAATGCCAGTGTTATGGATCGACGTTAGTTGCAATAGGCTGCAACGAGTGAACTATGCTGCAGTGTTCCAGTGGCCTAGTGCAGCCGCGCGCAACTGACCCCGAACGAAGGCGAAAGTGAATCAATACACGCTCTTCTTGGTTGTCACCTCTCGACTTCCTAGGAATAAATAGCTCCAAATTGGGCTGGAATTTCTTTAGCTTTGCATGGAAAGAAAGAAAATAAAAGTTTAAGTGATAAAATGCGTATACTAGCATCCCAATTTCGGTGTTTTCTGTGGTTTTTGATAGATCAACTATCTATAAAAACCACAGAACAAACCAGAAGAACACACCGTAGTACAGGCATTTTACTATATACATAGATAGTAGTAAGAGTATGGCTGCTTCTCTTTTTAGGAAAAGTGGTTACACAAGGATGGAGGAGTCACAAGTGCGTTGCCGACCTTTTAAAAAGGAGTACGCTCGCTTTTAAAAGAGGACCACAATATGTGAAAGTAATTAATACAATTTATACATCTAAATAAAATAATAAATATCGACTCAAATACTTCACACTCGGCTTAGATTTATTAAAGGCAGGAATGGGATTTTGTTTTTATATTACACTAGATAAAAGGTATGGTACATTTAATAAAAGCGTATGTCATCAAATCAAGATCTCAAACCTAGATCAGGTCAGCATAATACTTTCACAACACACAACACTTATTTTTGTGTAGACTAATCAGATTATCAAATATTCTATCATAATGAATAAAGACATTTACTGACTTCAAATAAATTCTGCATATTATTGCAGTTAAAAAAATTTCAAAATCCAAATCATATATATACGAGTATATATGTATTAAAGCACTTTCTCAGCGACAGCATGTAACGGACGCAACATCAGACCAAGCGAATAGACAACGAGCGCAAAGTGCACCTTGATTCGAAAAACTATCCGTGGATCGCACAAATTATATTTTTACTTAAGGGATCGTATCTATAAAATGGAGCATTCAGCTAAACTTGCTTTAGTAGTTTATTTACGAGTATGTTGAAAGTACAATCGAACCTACAACCCTCAATCGAAATCGAATACCTCATCCAGAGAAAAGTTAAATTATTATCTAGAACCTAGCTACCATGCTTCTAAATAATTTTCCTCTTTATATTTTAAATTACCTAATTCATCTTAGCGTTCCAATGCTAATATAAACTGTTTATTTAAAATCAGTATTGACTTCCCCTGAGTACATAGCTGGCTGAAATTCCCTGTTAATTTCCAAATAGTATTTGTCTTGTACAATCAATATCTTCTATTATTAGACATCAGACATTTTGAATATATAATCCAGCCGTGCACTGTATTTATTGTTAGATTTTAATTAGCTTTATTTTAAGCGAAGCAGTTTTGAGGTAAATATTGGTAGATAGTTTGAAACTTTTTGATTCAACTTTTTTTATTTTTGAAATAAGAATAGGATTTAAATTTAGAAAAGTTTGGCTATAGTTCTTGTAGTATCTTATAAGTTTTGCACTCTCCTCTCAAGGTTATTAAGTGTAAAAAAAATAAGATTGATTGCTTGGCAGTGTCGCGTGACTATTTGTGCTTTATAAAAAAAAACTTTGTGTAACAAGGTATATATTTTATATGAAATACAGATTATAATAAAATTATTGTTTATACTGACATATTGTGTTCCTTGTTCAAATGTTGTTATAGATTGTATTAAATTAACAGTAATTTAATGACAATCTATAACAAAATTTGAACAAGGAACACAATACATAGATACACAGGTATCTTTTGAGTGTCAATAAAATTTTAAACAAGAAAAAGATAGTATCCATGTACCCACGACCTCGACAAACCGTGGCTCAGCTTTACAAACTACTCTGAGGGCCGGTTCCTTTATAATAACGAATCGTTTGAGCTACGGACTGTTAATTGTGACATATTATGCATAGAATAACTAACTGTTCGTAGATAAAACGACTCGTTGCTTAAATATAGGAACGGGCCATGAGACATGTTTAAAATAATATTATTATATTGCCATTGAAAACATTATTGATATTATTATTACCACGATAGTTTGAAAATAAATATACAGCGGCAGTAACCCGATGGCTTTAATTTGTGGTTTACTATAAAAATGTAACTAGTTCTTAGGATATCTCCTCCCATCGCGATCGTTTGTATCACAAATGCGATGCCAATCCTAGCATTTATAATAATTGGACCGGTAAACAAGCTCATATAAAAATTCATGAAAGTGAATTAAGCCAGAGAAGTGTGTCAGGATCGTAGCAAATGGAAATCCGTAGTCTATGCCTACCCCTCTGGGAAACAGGCGTGAATCTATGTATATATGTATGTATAATAATTAATTTCACTATACTCATATTAGATGCACATATTTATTAACATTTTAAAATATAAAAATCCGCATGGCTAAAAAAACAATAATCTTCATTCCTTACACTCGAAATTTTAATTCAAATTTTATTTAAGGATGCTTAAATACCAGCTCAATTAAAACTCCGTGAGATAATCCTGTTATCGCCAGATCCTTAATTATCAACAATAAAATTCTTGGCATAACGAAACAACTGGAGTGTGACGGATTATAAGGGTGAACTGGTTCACTACTCCCGACTCTCCCCATTCCCATTCTTGCCTATTCTACCCCATTCTCAATCTTCCAAATACACAATGGGGAATTATAGATATTAAATATCTATTGTTGTCGCTTCATGATACAAAATCGTAGACGTGTAAACTATTATTGTGTTATCGATAAAAATAAGCTTGGATTTATCGGATGGTTGCTCTGTTCTTAGCTCGTCAATCGTTGGAATGCCAGATATAGTTGAAACCCTATTGTGTCTGACCGCCAGTGTGCTGCTGTGACTTTAGTGTGTGGTTAGTGTATGTATATTTACGCACAGGTAAGCAGTAGCATTCAATGATGCCTATCCTATTATGAGACTGTCTCGGTAGCGCAGTGGTACAGAGTGCGAGTGCTGTTCATGGGGTCAAGGGTTCGATTCCTGGGTCGAGCAAAATTATATGGGGTCTTATGTATAGAAACTCTAAGTGTCATCATGGTGCTTACAACTGTTGTCGATAAATGAGATTAGGCTCGCTCCCTAATATGTCCTAAATGCATAGCTGATGAAATGTGTAATACTCTGTATAATAAAACTGTGTTGAGACTCTGTCTATATTTTAAGATATTAAACACAAAACCATTTATAGTTTGTAAGAGTCTGAATTACCGTTAAAAAATTTAAGCAAACCAATGTTCAGTTAATCAAAAAAATGACTAGTTTATCACCTTATTGCTAGTCTGAATTCAAATAATAGTTCCTATTGCCTGTGTTCTTTTTTCAAAGCTGGATATTCATTCAGATCATATTAATTATTGTCTAAATAATTAAAAACATAAAGATAGTCACCTTAAGTCCACCGCGACACAGGACTTATTCCTAGTGCAAAAGTTTATTAAAAAAAAAAAACAGTATGTCTTATGTGGTTACTAAATAACAAAAGTAAAAAAATACTGTATAGCATATTGCACTAGTTGCAAGTCTCATTCTCATGAGTATCGCAATTAGGTGCTCCGCCGTAATGAGGATTAGTCGTAACCGAGTCATGCATGTGATTTTGAACCTTACGGATGAACTTTTGAGTAGCAATTTGCTAATTACAACTGATATCATTGGCTGTTGTAACATGTCGCCTGTACTCTGAATAGGTAAGTAGAGGCGTCATTTAGACTTGTTTGCCAGTACCGTGAGTTACTCTCTAATCACGTTTTCTATTGGTTGCAGAACTTTGTTTTATATAATTATTATTTGGAATAGCATCTATAAATAAAAAATATTATAAAGCTGCATAGTTTGTTTGTTTGTTTGAACACGCTAATCTCAGGAACTACTGGTTCGAATTGAAAAATTATTTTAGTGTTGGATAACCTATTTGTCGAGGAAGGCTATATATATATAGGTAATATAACATCACGCTATAACCCACGGGGGCGGCGCAGTAACGATAAACGCGGGTGAAACCGCGGGAACATCTAGTCTTTAATAAACTGTCTCGTGGTCTCATGGCAGAAGTTCGCGCTTATGTTTGTAGTCAAACGTGAAGCTTCGATTTTCGGGTCACATTTAGTGTTACATTTATTTTTATGTCGAATGAGCAGGTTAGTTCTAAACTTAAGCGAAGAACGTAAGGAGGGTGAATGTTAGGACCAAAGTAGGTATGCAGAAATCCGTAGTATTGAATAGGTGATTCTGTGTTTCCAATAGCATATAGGATACTTTCATCACAGATAATACACACCAGCGCGAAATTGCGTTCGTAACCATACATATCTATCTACTAACATATCTTTTGTAGACGAAAGTTATGCAAACGCGTATATATAAACCAGGACTTTATGATTTCACATCGAGAACAATACAATGTACGCAATTGTGTTCCGTATAGCATTTTAATAAAGGTTGTTATTGCGTAAACAGAGTCACAATATGCATGGTCCGAATCACCCCGCACAGATCGAATTTGTCTGCAAAGTTTGGATGTTTCTGTATACAGGCTGGAGTTTAAAACGGCTGTGTATGGCCGTTGCAAGGGGAGTTATAGACGCAGCCTGTATATGCAGTAAGGTATAACTGGTTAAAGTAGCCATTGTTGTAATTTAAATTCTAATTTATACATAATCTGAGCAGATGATGTTTAAATTTGAATTTATATTGTGATTTTGATGTCAAAAAGTTGGCTTATTAAGGCTTGACACCTTATTGCGATGAACGTAGTTTCGATTACGAAAAACATGGCAGATATAAAATAAACTTTTCAAGTATAATTATTGCAGTTGTGCAATTTGTATTATGAAAAAATTAATAATGATAGTATATTTCGTATTTACTTAAAAGTTTACAGTTCAATATAGGTATGTAACTATATATACAGAACACATGAAGAATGTACCATAGACCGTAATCTTTCTTTTCAGAAATACATCTTGCGCACTAAAACATATTTCTTTCTTTTCTTTCTGTTTCTTCCTTTTTATGTATCAATTAAGAGCGTAGAAATAATTGGCTAAGTGGGTTCGAACCCAGTAAGTTCGCAGTGGCAGCGTCAGTTAGCATTTCTTTTGCACAAAAAAAAAATATAAAATGAAAAAAATATATTTAAAGGCTAATTGCTATTGGGCTACATGTAACTAGTATTCTTGTAAATTACTCCAGCTTAGCTAATATGCTTTATACTCTTAATAAAGGATTTCATTCTCAAGCGCAATGGAAGGAATTCGAACCTGCGAATACATGATCGCAAATCAAATAAATTATTACTTTGTTTCTAAAAAGGCTTATTTATAAAGAGCATAATCAATAATCTCCAAATTTCTTAATACAAATTAACAATTAACAGAGAGAGCGCGGCGTGAAATTAGACGAGGCGCGTCTAACGCTCGTCGAAGCGTGTGCTATTGGCGTCGTCTTAAACAGCCCTTCTTAAATACCTTGATTATTGGATTATATTAATAAATATATATTTTAAGGTGAACGACTGCTTTGTTGTTCTATAAGCTTGGGATTTAGCTCGATTGTCCTTCGTAAGATCCCATGTTTGCTAGGAATAGAATAAATCCTTATAATATTATATATGTGAATGTGAGTTTGTTTGTTACGCTTTTACATCTTAATCACTCAACCGCTCATCATGAAATTTTGCATACACGGTGTCAGGGATATAGAAATGGGCATGGGTACCTATTATCCAGTAAAATAATAATATAAAGAATTGTGCCGAGAGATTGAAATTGATTGACAAAACATTAACGCGAGCGAAGCCGCGGGCAAATTAGAATGCTAATACATTTTTCTGTAAGAACTGTCTTAAATACGTACAGGGACACCTTTCGGTAGCATAGAGGTAGCTATTGCTTATATTATGCTGCTATATGCTTTGCTGTGATACCTCAAAGTTAAATTTCCGAGTCGGGCCTAGTATCATTGGGATTTTCTGTCAAGAAATTCTCATATGCAGCACAGAGACCAATAGACGGCAATTACATACCGGCTATTATGTGGGACGTAAAACCGTAGCTGATGATGCGTGAGTGGAATACATCCCTGCTTCTTCGGAGATATAGCCTTGAGACTATGAACCGAACACCAAGATCATTACCAGACTCCATGCTGCCACTAAGAATTTTCAAACAGTAAAGCCAATAACAATTTACCTGATCCAGAAACCGAACTCAGGATCACAAGATCGTTGGTAAACATATGCCACGGAAACACCGAGGCTGTCTCTCAATCTTGGAAATACTATGTCCTCCAGACCGAACTTCGGTCACGGCGGCCAATCTTAACGGAGACTTGCCATCTGCGCAGGAGATATTATATTGCACAAGTATGTGTGCAAACAAAAGTGCACTCTCTGTTCCCTAACCCTCATGATACGTCCCGGATAATCAGACACGACCGGAGAGAAATCAGGTGCAGGACCAACGACTTTATGTGTGTTTCCGAGGCACGGGGGTGTCTAAAACCGCCAACTTCCTAACTCCAGATGAGATTTCTTAACAGAAAAACCCAATACGTATTTGTTGGCTCGACCCGGGATCGGAAATACACTAAGCATGTATCTGATAGGTTTACTATATTAACAACCTTATCTAGCAATACAAATGGTACACATAAGCCTTATGCGTCGCTTACATCGCTGTTATCAGGGAAGTTGAGTACTCACTCGTGATAAGCTATCTCAGGAACTCTCGAGTCATAATATGGTTGGCGGTACATAATATGCATAACTAAGGCACATAGCTTGGGCGATCGAAAGAAAAACGTCAACAGTAGGTATTCCTTTTAAGGTGTCTCGCGCTGTAAGGATCAAAGCCATGTGTTGCAGAATACTAACAAATATAATGGACATAAAATACAAGCAGACTCACAATAATAATTTTTAGATCATAGGAATAATTGTCCTGTGTGAGATACGAACCTACAACAGAGCGTAACGGTAGGGATGACGTGATTGTTCGCATACCCAAATGCCACGCAGCAGACCAATAAATTTAAATTTTATAGTATTAGTATCTTTATTTATTTATTTTTATGCGACGTTTACAATATATTATATATTATTCATTATAAGTACACTAATTAATGTAATATAGGTTTAGGCGTCGTAGAATTTGTCAATATCACTGTATCCTCTACTAAAAATATACTACAATCTACGAGCCCGAAAAGTATACTCGTAGCACGAACTCATTATAAGGGCGGCCCGTTGCGATGAGTGTGACAAATTGTCTATTTAAATTTAAAAATAAAATTAAATATGTGCTCAGCTTTCACCTGGCACGATGACATTCAACCTTAAAAAGATTCAAACTAAAGTACCAACACAAACAAACAAAGAAAATTATTACCTTTCCCACCATTAATAATACCTTAAACCCCTTGTTTGACACATTACTATAATGGAGCTGTCATCTGAACATATTTCGCGACTTCATGTTGCGGAGGCGGAGCCGACGGCCATTTAAGCGAGACCTTCAATTCGAGTACCGTTTCGTTATACTTAGAGCATTATTATCGAGACGGGAGCTCTTATTAAAGTGGTCCAGACAGGGTAGAAATGTAGCCGTCAGTCGCAGGTGATAACTGGATCGAGTAATTAGAAACTGACATGGCAGTTAATAACTGAGGACAAGTTTGACGCGCATGCAACTAGACACCTCGCCGTCAGTGCGGAATTGACAGAAAACTCGCGAATCCTAGTAATATTATAGATGGGAAAGATATTTAGATGTTTATTGCTTAATCACGATTAAATTATTGAACGGGATTTGATGAAACTTAGCATACAGGTAGAATATATGCTGGATTAACAGATAAGATATGGAGTTGTTGCCGCTGTGCAAAAAAATTAATATATTACGATGTATTTATTAGGTTTGCCTCAATTACCACGTCTGTTTATACAATTGTACGACCCGAAGAGTCAGGCAGAGATATATTATTATTACCGTATCACAGAAACAGATTTATTAATTTAAAAAAATGTCCTTATTGAGTACAATTAGCAGTGTTAGAAACTGTATCAATAACTAGTATTATAATTATACAAATATATATTGCTATACTGTATAATTGTATAAGTTAAATTCCACTTCCGGTGTTATTTAATTTGTAGTTATAACATATAATGCCTGATGTTAATAAATAGTTATTAAGTATATAAAATATGCTAAGGATTTATAATAATTGTAATCGTTGTTAACGTTTTATAATAAAGGTGCTCACACTACTTCCGGTTATGTCTTGTCAGTATAAAATACGCCCCTTCCGGTTGGTGGGAAGTAGCATGAGCGCTTTTACCGCAGTTGAGTCCTAACCGTCGAAGTGTAAAGAAGAGAAGTTACAGTGTAATATCTGTGAGCACAGCAATAAAGTAATTGTGAGTGAATATTGTAACGGTTGTGTTTCAATTCCCCCTGGTCTATTAAAATAGAGATTACTATAAGTTCAGTTACAGAATACCATTATATTGTATTTATTATTGTTTATTATAATTATTATCTATATATTAATACGAGAAGCGAAAACTTTGGATCCCTTTTTACGAAAATTGGGCGGACGGAGGAGTATGAAATTTCGCACACTTATAATTTATACAGAGAAGAAGTGACGAATACTAATATTTATATAAAATATGCATTAGAAATACATTAAATTAATGAAAAAACACTACACGCACACAACCATGCATTTGACACACGCAGTCGAAGCGCGTAACTATGGTTACATATATCAATGTATAATGACATATACATCAGCAATATCTTACAGGTAAACTTTGGTCGAATTTCGAGCACTAGGCGACTGCTAGTAATAATTAATTTATTAAATATTTACCATTCTCTACAGTATCAAAATTAATAAAATAACTTCTCCGCCGATTACTTGTCAACAAACTACGTGAACAATAACTAATAACAACGTATTTAATCAGTTCAATAATTTAAATACCCACGTCTTTAAAACTTGAACCACAGCAAACACATTGTAACAAACAACTAATAAGAATTTCCTTCATTTAAACACACGATTACGTGCGCCAGCATTTGTTTGTACTACAAAGTGAACGCCCGTTCGACAACAAATGAGTTACTACCAAACTAAGCTCATGTTACTATTCAGACGGTCATTAATTCCAAGTACGGGGCGAACTTCGGTCTCAAATTAGTGTGGGGTCCAACAAAATCATTTATATCAATTCTGTTACGTTGGACGTTGGAAATTATTAAAACCGCAAGCGGACCGTAGCTCGCAAAGGCTTCTAATTAACTTTGGTCCACGTACGGAAAGCTGAGCAGCTGTTGCTGGCTAATGTCTTCTTGGTCATATGCTCGCCTGGTACTTGCAGTACAACAACGTGTATGTATACGTGACAAAACTTCGAAGATTGGTTGAATAAATTAAATGGCGCTTATTAATTTAGAAATATAGGTACTTTGGATGGTTTTATAGATTGTGTATTCGACAGTCAAAAAGATATTGTAAATAATTTGGCAATTAAAAAGATAAATACCTTGTAATCAAAGACATTAATATGATCAAGAGTAGTCAAAGTTCTTCATATTCAAAATATGAATAACTAAGATAATTTAGACAAAGCATTCTTAAAAATGAGAGCATCTATACAAATTAAGCGCAACATATCGATTATTATATAAAATTTATTTTATGATTTTTATTTTAAATGGAATTTCTGTTTGTTACTAATAGTTTGTGATCTTTTGTCTTATTATTAATTTTCATTTAAATGTATTTATATAATTTTTATTTAAATGTATTTATTTCACAATAGGATCTAAGTAAAATAGATCTTATGGTGAAATAAATACATTTAACTGAAAATTTTGCAAGAAATGTTATATTGATATGCTTAATAAATTATAATTTATTATTTTTTGATACCAGGAATAACTGGCTAAAAAGTATAGCATTTATACCATTTATTCACTACGTCTTTTTTAATTACTATTTCACAAGAATTCTTGCTTATTTAATGAAAAAGTTAGAATTTCAACTTATTTTGACTTTGAAACGAATTTATCCGCTTCTTAATTTAAATATAAGGTAATTTTTATGTAACCTGCAATATCAAAATAATAAAAGCGCCACCACCACAGTATTGCTTTACATAAACTGAAACTAAATGAAACTCTTTCAATATTCAAACAATGCGTGGATAGATTAAAAATAAAAAAGCCAACCCTTAATTCTCGTCATTCGATCTTCCTTTGTTATCGCAAGCAATTAAAGAGGAATAAAAATTTTGAATTTTAAAAGCTTCAACATGCTTTTCGAACTGTTTTGTTAAGTCCCCATAGATATTTTACTTTGGAGAAATTTACTGTAAAGAGAGAGGCCTTTAAAATTTTAAGTAGTAGGTTATAAGGATTGTAGAAAATATTTTACAGGTAAATATAATCACTATTTTAAATATATTGTTTGTGAGCGTGTCCTCGATTTTTTGTCGTAGCTTCAAATCGAAAAGCAGTAGTAGTTTGTGTGTATGATATTGGACATAAAAACTATTTCAAAAAGATGCATCTAAAAATCATGTTAACTTTCATAAGTGATGTGATCATCATCATCATCATCATCATCAGGCTATAATAGTTCACTGCTGGACATAGCCCTCCCCCAAAGAGCGCCATAGCGCCCTGTCTTCAGCTTACCGCATCCAGCATCTGCCTCAAGTCTTTCGCAGATCGTCATCCCACCTGGTCGGAGGGTGTCCTACACTACGTTTGCCGAGTCGCGGTCTCCACTCAAGAACACGCTTACCCCAGCGGTTGTCTGTTCTTCGCGCGATATGGCCAGCCCACTGCCACTTCAGCTTGCTAATTCTCTGAGCTATGTCGATAACTTTGGCTCTCTGTCGGATGTATTCGTTACGAATCCTATTTTTCAGAGAAACTCCGAGCATAGCTCTCTCCATAGCTCGCTGAGCGACTTTGAACTGGTGGACCAACCCTACCGTGAGTGTCCATGTCTCGGCTCCGTAGGTCATGACGGGTAGCACGCACTGATTGAAAACTTTCGTTTTCAAGCATTGCGGTATGGATGACGAGAAGACTCGGCGTAGTTTCCCAAACGCTGCCGGTGATGTGATACCTTTTGTTAATAATATATTGTACGTGTGTTTTCAATGTCAGACCCGGGTGTTTTATGTAATTTTTAACATTCAATTACTTAGAAATGCAATAGTTTAATAGTTTAAGTAAAGTTTAATGATGTGAGGTGTGATACCAACATGCATATTTTTATAACTGATATCAGATAATATTGTTCTAATATTTAGGTAGTTGATTAAAAATATAAAATACTACACGGTTTCGCTTTTAACGTCCTATGGAAAGCTTTCCTATAGCCCCTGTACTTTTTTTGGGATAAAATGCAGTCAATATCCACTCTCCGGCCCTTTGACTATCTGCAAAAAATTTCGTCAATCCGTAGCTCTGTTACTGTACGGGCTAGTGCTACGTATTTTTAAAAGTCGTAATAACTTCGTAGCATATAACATGCTACGCATTCTACGTATAAAATAAATCATACATAGTGTTTACGATTGACTTAGCTGCCCGCTACAGCTAAATCAATGGTAAACAGTATGTATCGCAATATCAAAATATACTTTACTAGATTTAGGCCGTGACTTTGCTTGAATACAGTTTTTTTTTGGATGAAATACCTTTCATCCAGAAAAAAATACTGTACTGTACGGTACCCCATATGCCCTTTTATATATGTACCTCTGACAACGTGTATGCAAAATTTCATGATGATCCGTCAACTAGTTAAGGCCTCAAAGCGTAACAAACAAACAAACTCACTTTCTGAGTTAGGTTTCCATAAATCAAGTACATGTATACCTAGTGCAATTGATAATATGGACATACAATAGAATATTCGCCTACTGAGCAATACTTTCTGTCATCGTTATATAATAGTCTTATGTTAGACATATATGGATAAAAAATGCTGACGAATTCTACGACGCCTAAACTATTTATATAAATAATTATTAATTACAAAAGTAATTTTTATTATTACTTTGTCTTTGTTAATACGTTTGTGAATATATATTAGATTAATTAGTGTAATGAAAAATGTATATAACCTCACAGATTATTTATAGATAAAATGAATAGTTCTAAATATATACATAAAGGTGGAACAGATGTACCACCCCTATTTTGCTGCTTTGATATCTCGACAAAATAAAAGAATATTGTTTATTAAATTGTATATAAAAAAGAACGAAAGCATCCAAAATAAAATGAATTCGCAGGTAAAATTAAATTTCAATTGCATCCAAAATTATGCTGTCGAAAAATAAACCGTAGCGAGCTCTAGTTCGCCACTAGTCGTCAGAGGAGGCTCTTGAAATTCGGCGCTCGGCCGCCCGGTCCTTAGTCGAAGCCCAAATTATACGTTGCGACTAAATTGTCTCCGTTGGCCTATCTACCTGCTTTTGAGATGTCTGCCTACCGTCGGCATAAACGTAAAATCATTTTATCTGTTTTTAAAAACGAAAGAATTATCAATGTACTTTATGGATCTTGGGAACTATATATGCAAACGTGACTGTCTTTTGTGGTCAGGCAATACGATTCTTAAAATATAAATGTAGTGAAAGCCACAGGCTGTGACATGTAATACAATATAAATTGTTATACGCTTCTTTATTTCTTTTAAAACTAGAAACTATATATGTATTATTTTGATATATCAATAAACACAGAAAATGAAGAAACAAAATCTAGAGACGTTTATACAAAACAGGTTATTAAAATGCTTAGACTTGGTTGGTCATTGAATGAATGGCATATAGAAGATTATAGCGCATAGCTTTGTAGCCGTGCCCGACGGGGTCCATAATTGTTCTCTCTACATTTATAAGACCTGTATATACATTATGGAGTGCAATAAACGAATTGAATTGATGTGTTTAAATATCTCATTAATATGTTGAAAGCAAATATCGCATAATGTTGACTAGTAGGCTCAAATATACATAATTACAGTCTTTAGACTTCATAAAGATCACAAGTGTGTTCAAAAATACGTAACGACATAGTCTTTAGATTTGATGTTTAGAAAATGACAAGCTTGTTAGGCGTATACTCGAAGAAAAGCCCGCTTATATTCCCAACGGTACGTTGGTACGAAGAGCACTCGAAAAGTTAATAATTCGAAACCCGTTCTGTACTTGTCTGATTCCCCATTCATATTCATATTTATTTCATTTCACCTATTCGCCCCGGGACGCTTCACAAATTTAAATTTAAATCCTTAATTTTAACAAGACACGCGGCGGTACAGTACTCGCTTTAGACATATTGCTCGGCGGGCCGGAACCAATCTTCATTGTAAAGCGATTCCGAATGAACGGTGTTTAAGTATGATTATTCGCGAAAATCTCATATTTATGTAAATTAGACATCAAATGAATGCATTGTTGTTCTTTGTTCGGTCTCGGGGCGCTTGCTTACAATTTTATTAAGATTCTAAATAAGGATAGCTATGCATATTTCCCGTTTTGTATTTGTTTATGAGAACTATTGTATTGTAGCAACAGTCTGGAGTATAAGATGGTAGAGCCAAATAATGAAACTTGACTTTTGATTTAGCTAAGCATCGGATTAAGGAGGACTATAGATTATATGGTGATCTATTGGGTCAACTGAATCAGGAAACTGGCAGAATATATATAATAAGGCATGAAAACGATTGGCAAAGGCGAGTTAAACAATGCGAGGTTAAATATCGTAGTAAACAAAGTAAGATCATCTGAGAATGATGTTTGTTCAAAGTCTGATTGTTCCTCATGGGCGTTGTTAAATAATGCATTGCGTCTTTTAACGGTGATGAAGATGTATTTGCAAACTAAAGTGCTAAGTATCAGAGCTCAAATTACATTGACAATCGGTTTATTATCTCAGATAGGACGATATTGATAAAACCTCCTTCTAACTTATTAGTAACAGACATTGCACGGATAAATAATCACATGCAATTAGTTAGCTAATCGTCCTACGATTCTTATTAAAGAGGTCGTCAGCAAAAGCCGGTTTATGCGCTATTTTTTATTGACCGTTCATTTCGTTTTAGTAATAAAAGAGTTGTTCCGAAATAAACAAGCACAGGAAAAACTACATCACCTGTGATTCAGTTCGATTAAACTACGGACTACAATCATGCCTTGTCTTGATTATTTATGTACATGTAAGTGGATGCTCCTGTTTACCATACTGCTGCTTTAGAGGCTACCATCAAATTTTATTAAATGCTTGAGTATGTTCAGTAGTAATTTATGGAGAAATGGTTGCAGCACCTTACAGTTATGATTTGTAAACAAAATTTTATTGTAAACTTGGCGATTAAAAAGAGTGGCCATGAGTTTTTTGCCCGTTCTTCTCATGAGCCCTACACCCTTGCTTTGCTAAACGTGTGAACGTGGCAGTAAATGTAAATTCACAGAAAAAAATTAGTGTAACTTTGACATTCATAAGTGTTACCTTGTAACCTAACTTGAATAAATTTATTTTTGATTTTGATTCCGGTTCGAAGCAAATATTTCAGTGGTCGACATGTAAATCATATTTGTTTCAAGGATATTTGTGTCTGTAATATATTTATAACTACTTTTAGCCCGCAGATTCGACAACAGGTACGTGCTCATTCAAATTAAACAAAACTATCCAAATTGACTCCGCGCCGAAACATCGGAAAAGATATAAAAATAAACATATGCGTTGAATATACAATCTCCTCTTTTCAGAACTCAGTTAATAAATTATGATTTCTGACAAGATTGTATGACAATAAATTATCCATAATTTTTCAATATGACTGCAATTTTACAAATTTACGAATTTCGAATCCACTTTAAATTTGTTTTCCTATTGTCAACAAAACCTCTGAAAACTCATTAATTAATTATGAACTGTTTACTCCAACGGAATTCGGCAAAGGAATAAGCTGTCATCTTAAACTCTCACTAATTTATGAAGTCAAATAACTATGGAGACCGCAAGTAAGGAATGCAATCACCATTGGGTTAATTAATAATTCTAGACCGGTCTGAGGACATAAAGTCTGCGGTTGGAGGGCCCCCCTCCCCCTCCTATTAGTACTCCGTTTTAATACTGCCCACATTCAGCGAGAACCACTCTCTACATATTAATTTTACGAGAATACCTCTTATACGGGATCTCGACAATTTCGCTATTCACAATTGCGGTGCGCCGTGGCTAGACGTCCAAGGACTAGCGGATATATATAAATCGTATTTATTTATTATTTATTAACTCTGAATAGACTTCGCTTCGTGGAAGTTTATTTTCTGAGGGCCTTTGAAGGTATTAGAGAATCATTTATTTTTAGAGAAAGGTTTTATAAAGCTTGTTTATGTTAAACTTATGAGAATGTAGATTTTGCGAGGCTGGTATGTAAACATGTGTAAATCTAGGCAATTGCATTGTTTGTTTAGATCGTGTAAACGACTCGTGCATGTAGTCCGCGCTCGTATCTTGCGTACATATGACGCGCGAGTGACTTTGGCATGTAGCCTATGGCTGTTACTTGCATTGCAGCTCGTATCTTGCTTATTATGTTAGACTGCGGGAGTAGCTTGCGAGGTACCTCATGCCTGCTACTTGCATTATAGCGAGTATCTTGTTTATTATGTAGACTGCGTGTCTTGCGCATGTACCATGTACTTGCGTTTGCTGAAGCACCATAAAATATGAGATCATACCGTTAAAGCACATGCTCATGCAGTGTTAAGTGGTCGCCTCGCCACTGCCATTGCGAGTGTTCTGAGTTCGAATCCTATAAGGGACAAATTTTTGTGTGATCCATAAATGTTTGTTCCGAGTCTGGGTGTACTTTGTGTCCGTTGTTTGAATGTTTGTAAAGTCCCCCGCGACACAGGAATGATTCCTAGTGCGGTTGTTGTTTGTTTAGAGGAAAAAATTAAAGAAAATCTGTTCGTGAATTACATTTCCATACCACTGCGATGATATGCAAGCGCGATGTATATGTTCGTATGAATTTTAAACAAGTGAGAAACGGCAATGAATTGCCGTAAATCTTAAGAGTTCGAAAAAATGGTATCACGCGACCTAGAGGTCAGAAGTCAAAAGTCATAGTCATTTCATCGACTATGCTGAGTCGAATGGCGTTGACCGTGAGTCTCTAGCTCTTACGGTTCTTGAGTTGAAAGTTGTATAACAGACAGACAGACGGACGGACAAAGCTATTGTATAAGAGTTTTTCGAACTCTAAAAGCATAAATAAAATGTCTCGTGGTACTTAAAATAATCACCAAAGTTCGCCAGTATTATTTATGTTGATTACACTGAGGCGTGGCAAAAAGAGAAGTGTTACAATGTGCTATTTATCAACGGTCTGCTTTGGAGCACTTTACTGTATAATTACACAACATTGAAATATTCATTATAATTTACTTTATAGTCGGGTTATAATATTACAGTCTGTTCGGTAGCATGATGTATGTACATAATTATAATATTCATTAGAGATGCCATGACTTGCTATATCGAGTAAAAACTTGCGAGATTTATCAATTACGAGGAGGAACAGTTATTTCTCGACAGAGTTGTCTTTTTGTATCCGTAGTTTTAAATGTTAGTAAAAGTGTCCCAAACTAATCATCCTATCACAGTCTTCTGCTGGACATAAGTTTCTTCAATTAGAGCCATTATTATGGCTATTGCTAGCTCATCATGTACTTTCGTCTTAGATCTAACAATAATTGCTGGATTGCCAAGTGATTCCATACATAACAAAAAATGTGTAATCTACAAATAGTTGTTCAAATAGTGCATGTTCTTTGTGCCCGTTAAATGTTTTTAATTTTCAATTCCTCTGCGGCACAGAAGTAACTATTAGTACGGGCATTCTGTCTTTTTTATAAAACTAGCGGTCGCCTAGTGCTCGAAATTCGAGCAAAGTTTGCCTGTATCCTGATATATGTCATTATATATTGACATATGTAACCATAGTTACGAGCTTCGACTGCGTGTGTCAAATGCATGGTTGTGTGCGTGTAGTGTTTTTTCATTAATTTAATGTATATCTAATGCATATTTTATATAAATATTAGCATTCGCCCCTTCTTCTCCATTTAAACTTTAACTGTACCAAATTTCATACTCTTCCGTCCGCGCAATTTTTGGAAAAACGGGTACAAAGTTTTTGCTTCACGTATTAATATATAGATAAATAAAACACTTGCTTTTGCTCGTAGCTTCATTGAACAGTTCAAACAAAAAACAAACTAACATTTGCATTGCTTTTATAGCTCGTTGAATTTAAGCTATGTGGCATTTATTAGAATTAACATTCACCACTGAATATCTTAAGAATATCATAAGATGTAATATTACAGCTACCTTAGGAATACTCACATAATAATTTGTAGAATAATTATATATTAACGACATCGGTCTCTAGACGACTTTACCATTAAATAATATCCCAACTACTTTTAATAAACGAATCGTACTTTAATTAAGGTTTATGAAGTATACTGAACATCACAATTTTATTAAATATCAGAACATTTTAATAAAAAGTGTCATCAGGTCTTTATGAGCTTTAAAAAGAATATTACTTTTGAATTTTTACATATTACTGTACGCTGTCTATATTTGCCGTATAATATTTGATTAGGTGTTACCTTTTTTATTTTATTATAGGGCTGTTAAAATGAAGAGGGGAAGGTGGGAGCGGTATTTCTTAGTCAACCTAAAGCAGACTAAATAGGTTCGGAACGTACCTTCTGCCGAACAAAGAAGCCCAGCTATGTTAACAACCAATTTTCTCGTAAGCGATACACATGAGCGAGAGATTATTATAACAATGAATCTTCTAATTTCATTTTTAAAGGTAGTGCCCGTAATATGTATAATTGCTGTGTCGCAGATTGCCCTATATATCTTTTTATATGTGTCATAATTTCTTATTTTTGTTAATAATTCTGTTCGGGAGTTTTTATTTATTCAATTGGCAACACAGCCAACTATCATTTTTAAATAGTGGGGTTATTTTATTGTGGAGGGGAAAAATAACTCGTTCTCTCGGCGAAAGATCGCTCAGCAGTAAGGAACTAGCATTCAACTGAGTAAGATGTTCTCAATAGTCCGTGTATTTGCTGTGAGTTTGGTAATATAGTCACATAATATTTTAGACGATTGAGTTTCATTATATATCTATTATACTAACGTACGTCGGTACAAAATAAAAATAAAGGCCTAGAACCTGATCACAGCGCCATTGGATCCAAATCTGAATCTCAAGCAATCATTTTTGCGTCCAATTATTTTGCGTGTGTTGGGTGGGCACCGGGTACTAAGCATACTCAAAAATCATCAAAATCGGATCAGCCGTTTAGTACGAGTTAAGTGACATAAACACGTACAGAAGAATTATATACATACATATAAAGAGATTAAAATGTTTAAATGAAACTACTTTATTTACAAACCTTATTATTTTGTAATTTGCCAATTGTTTGTTTAAATAAAACCTTCATTGAAATTGGCTTTAGTAAAAGCACAACAATTTCTGCAAGCTCATTTAGACAAGAACATTCAGGTAACATAATACCTGCGATGAAATTTCTAAAAGGTAAAGTTAGGAGGTACATTCAGAAACCTTTATAATTATTATCTAGATGGAGGTTGGATGTCTCGCCAGACATTTTCCTAAGGCTTTAATGAAACCACATAATAACGTATCGTGTTATGTTATTATGGCGCGGAATTTGTGCTCGCCAACGTTGCTACGACGTACGTAGACAAGTTGCTACTTGCATTATTATATTTTAAGTTTTGGTAACAGTTGCATTGTTAAATACTTGTATATTCTAAATTATGCTACTTTAAGTTTTTATATTTTTCTGTTCTTTGTTTGATTTCTTTGTTGTTGGACTAATCTAGTAATTGTTTTTAGTTAGGTATTCTTATACCCGTGTTAGATTTTACGCGTGTTGTGATACCTTAAAATATTGTGCATTTAAGTTTATAAATGAACTTATAATTTGGGTGGAAGTGATAATGACAAAATTCCTGGGTGTCAATATGAATAAAGTTAGTCATAATAAAAAAGTAATACATATGATCTGGATATGCACAGAACAATCGTTTAAGTACTTACCTAGACAGGTACGTACTTAAACTATTGCTCTGTGCTAATAATATTTAACTCATATAAAATATTGTCTTTGTAACATTGTTAAGCCTACAGTGATTTATATGCATTGCAACAAAGCAGTTTTAAAAATTTTAATTTTTTACCGACTTCAAGAAAAGGAGGAGGTACTCAATTCGACTGTATTTTTTTTTTAATATTTATAATCTTGTTACTTCCGACTGCGTGAACCGATTTTGATGATTCTTTTTTATTTGAAAGCTGGTGCTTACCGTGTGGTCCCATTTAATTTTGATTAAGATTTGACCATTAGTTTTCGAGTTATCCTTAATAATGCGTATTTTGCTACATTTATGATGCTCTCATATTTGGCAAGGTTCACTAAAAACCGAGAAATAAACAAAATTTTAACAAAAAAGAAGACCGACTTCAAAAAAGAATATTCTAAAACTTAAAATGCACTAAAAAGTTAATAAATGATTGCATATTCTTGTGAATAATTAAATTATTGTTATTATTGGAGTCGGTGTCAGCAAAGGTAGGTTTGTAACTAATTAAACAGGAGATGTCTTTCTATAATCATAACATAACATTGGCATGCACAATTACACACATAGACGCATTTTATGTTTTAGAATATTCTTTTTTGTAGTCGGTTTTCTTTTTTGTTAAAATTTTGTTTTTTTATTTAAGGAGCATAGAGCAAAATTTTAAATATAAAAATCTATTTAAATAGTTATAGATTCTGTGCCGATTCTGAGATTTTCTCACAGAAACACCCAATGACATTGTCTGCCACGAGTTTTTTTTTTTTTTTTTTTTAAGTCATTTATTCACTTGTAATAATAATAGTACAACATATAAATTTCCTCGCCAAGCTACACAGCTTGTTCCGCCTTACACACACAGAATGATGCCACGAAACCATCAAGTCATACATATCGACAATATTTTCCATTTGCATTTTCAACGTAGGTATGCTTTGTGTACAATTCACACAATGCAATTTTTGCATAAAAACAAACACAACGCAGTAAATTTTCGTGTGACAACACTGCGCACTGGATATGCCAATACTCCGATAGTTCATTATTGTGTCTGAGAGATACATTTATAGCGTTGGATAATAACCGTCTGATATACGAGTAATAATGATGGCATATTTTGTAACAATACTCTTGTTATATACATAATTGAAAGAGAATTTCGGACGTTAAGTGGCTTTTATTAAAGCTTTTTATATTTCAGTATGACATTGACAGTTCTTTGTTACTTGTTAGGCTAATTACGTGTAATATGCGCGACTACTAGTTCGCGAATTCTATTAACATTTCATGTGAGACTGCTATGATGCGACGTCTGGTTAATTTTATAGGATTGAGGATTGATGGTCAAAAGTCAGAAAGCTCTTCGATTTGATCTCATGTACATGGTATTTTTTTAAGGTTCAGGCGTTCATAATATTTTATTATTACTTGCTTTAACAGTGAAGGCACACAGCGTGACGAAAGCTAGGTTTAAAGATGTGTGAAGTCTGCCATCCAGCACTGGGTCTGCAAAGTGGACTATGACTTTAGTCGTCTTATTCTAAAAGTATACACTTCATATAGGTATAATAATAATATATATATAATATTCTACCACATACACACAACACCATCTAGCCCAAACTAAGCAGAGCTTGTACTATGGGTACTAGACAATGGATAAACATACATATATACTTTTTTTTTTTGTAAATACATACATATTATACATAGAAACACCCAGACCAAGACAAACATCCATGTTCATGCACACAAATGCTTGACTTGTGCGGGAATCGAACCCGCGACCTCAGGCGTGGCAGGCGGTTACACTAACCACTACGCCACCGAGGCCGACATCTATATCGAGGCCTACTGCTGAGTACGAGTATACTTACTATACAAAGATGGCTACCATTATGGCCAATGAGTATTAACTATTCTTGTCAGGTAAGTATTAAAGAAACTTATTTGACTTAATGAAACAGCCGAAAAGATTACACGGAGGGTGCTCTGGGAAGTGATTATTGCACTAATGCACAGTTTGTTAAGGTTCAATTCCGCACAGGGTTAAAAAATGTGATCGTATCATATCATATATTTTATACACAAGCATTTTTAGTTCGACTGTGACTGTTCTGATTATATATTTGTGGTTGCAGTTTAAATTATCTGATAAGATATACCAAGTATAAAGCATTAATATTTTACATATCTATCGCATTAAACTTATATTTATGGTATCCATATTAATTCCCAATTCTCAATTATTTGGCAAAATAATTGCCACATATGCAATTGATTTGGTGACTGGATACCAAAACAACAATATCAAAAGGATTACATCGATAAATTGTTGCGAGAATTTAATTTATTGTTGGAATGTTTTATATTAAAGTTGGTGGTTTCATCAGACAATTGAAAATAGTTTTAATCCAATCTTAAAGTTAGGTTTTGTTTGGTTTGGTATTATTCTAGATTCAATAAATATGTGTCTGTGCATATGTAAACGCAGTAAGAGATTATCAGAGTATATAATATTTACTACTAATTACATCTATTATTTATCGTACAATACGATAAATACTGGTAAGCAAGGGTCTAAATCATAGATTCTCACTGTACTTAGATTGACCGAAAGTGTCCCAAGCTGTAAAGAGTAAGCTCACTTATTACATTTACAAGATAGATATTATTATTATCATTATAGAGAACGATAGTAAAGTAATTTTCATTATGAGTGAGCGTGATAATACTATATTTGAAATGGCGATGGTCCAATAGATAAGGTATTGGACTTGCGATCGCGATTGGGTTGGTCGGGGGTTCGAACCCAATCCATTGCAATACCGACGTGAACCCACTCCTAATACAAGCATTCTAGCTTAGCTTGATGGTTTAACAAGAATACTAGTATTTTGAAACCCAAATTGCTAGTTTACGTTACGCCCGTTATGCGCCATATGCACCCCATAGGTGCTTAAGCGCCAAGAGCATGCTTTAACTTTTTTGACGTGGCGGTGAAAGGGTTAAAAAAGAAAAAAGCTAAGAAAATATACTTCCGATGTTGTATTGGCATTGTGTGTCAGATATGACAACATAACGTCCAGAAAGGTGACCATATTTCAAAGTAGTAGAACGCATCTATGATCTAAATCTTTACTCGTGAGGCTGTTTCAAACGATCATGCATTTTAGCTGCGATAATAGCTCTGCATGCATTCAACGCTTCTCACGGGCATTTTGACTAGAACGTCCAGATATTATCTTTTAGGGGGCGCCATCACTCAATAATTTTGCTCAATATGTGTCCTACTATAAAACATTTGGTACTGCACACCAAAGTCTTTTTAAGTTACTGACTACCTAATTAGGTTTACTTATTTTAATAATTAACAGTCTATAATTTTTCAGTTTTTGAAAAAGACAACTCGCATTCTAGGTGTAGTTCCTGTATCGGACACAAATAACACCTGGGTGTTCTGAGACTCTGGACACGGAATAACTATTTCTAGATCCCACAAATTTTTCTCCTGTGTAGGGATCAAACCTACAAAACTAAGCGCAGGCGAGGTGACCACGCTATCCGTGCAGTCATTATACCTCTACTTAAGCTATATTACTTTAAATATTTAGCGTAATACTGGCGGTACATTCCAGAGTTTCTATGCGAAAAACAGCTTTTGAAGTAAGCTTTTATTTAGCAATATCAGTGACGTCTATGTAAATATACGTTTATATATAAAATAGTTGAGTTTCTTTATTTGAAATCGTGCAGAAAGCCTGAGGGATAAGCAACACATAATATGAAAATTTGATTTGACGAAATGGAAATCTTATTTTGGTTGTATTCATATGTGACAGGTTGAATGAAAAATCTCTGTACGTATCAGGTTCGATAATTTCAATTTCGTTGGCTGAACTCATATTCTATATAGTGACGATACATATATTTATTGTATGTGACAACTCATACGAACTATATAAAAGCGGGTAAAGGGGTTTTTTGCATACATCTCTTGTTAAGGCTGTGAAGAAAACATATTTGTGTACTGCCGTGGTAAATTTATAGGTGGAAATAGGATTGAGAAGTAAACGTGTTTATATTAATTAACTAACAAGTAATTAATTTGGAAGTAAAACATATTTTAATAACCACGACATGTCCACAAATATACCACGCATCCAATCCGCATCTGAAATGGTATTTAAGAGATAAAAGCTTTCTTTTTAAAATTGTTATTGAGTACTTTGGATTCTTTTTTAACAATTTTATTTGTGTATTTATGATTCTTGATGAAGTACCCTATCAGTTATGATGATAGTGATTAATGATCAGTCATCAAATATGTGTGAATTAAATATATGAAATAGAAAATTTGGCATAGACAGGCGGATTAGCTGGCATTTCTTCTAACACTAATACGCAATTAACAGTAGAACAGAGAAAGGAGGAGAGATAGGAGACCTTACGCCTGCAATGAGACGACATGGCTAAAAATAATATTGAATGCAAAAGAAATCTTTTTAATAATATTATTTAATTTTCCATTTTGAATATCATGCACAGCAGTAGTATACCTACATTACGTATATAGGCGTGAAACTATTATGTATGTCAAGAGTGAATTACAATAGACTATGTTATCATCATGAAATATAAAAAAAAAACTTACATAACATCTTCGATCAAATATACCATAGACGCACATTTTCATACAAAAACCGCGTCAATATGTGGCACTGACCAGTACTACTTACTTATAAGTGTCTGCATTTATTATGCAATCCAGGTAATAAAGCGAAATTACCATTGAACGCCTATTGAGAAACATTTTGTAATAGTTTAGTTAAAACGCGTCAATGTAAAGCGTCCTAAGTGTGTTACTCGCGATACGCAAGCGTACTAAGTATATGGTACGGTCTCCACCGTAGTAGTGGTGTCGGTTCGCTCTCGCTTACGGGCAGCGCACCCAAGAGTGAGTGGGACAGGTGCATAATATAGCGCATAAGACTGATTTATGCACAGTTTTGTTGGGGCCGTTTTTCGAGCGACGATCGTGCATCTATGGTATATTTGATCGATGTATAACATTGTTTATTTTTTAGATAACTTGAGAATCTATATTGTACAGGTTCATAAAAGATATCTTGCCCACAGAGATCCAGAATCAATCACAAAAAGCCAGTTTTAAAAGTAAAAACAAACTAGTTTTCTCGAAAGATTTTTATAAAATATCCTGAATACATATACTGGATCTGTAGTCACACCAATACGTTTGATCGTGTTGCTACGGAAACATTAATATCCTCTATGCGATAAACGACGCCGCTGTAACGTTACCAATAAACAGAGTTATACCTAATATAGTTATAAAAATACTATAAGGATATTAGGTTTTTTTTTTTACTTATTGGAATGCATTGACGCATACCCCTCTGCAGGGGCGGGCGGAGGGGCTATGTCGGGCTCACCGAGATAAAAGAGATGGTAATGATAATAAGAATGGACCGGTGGTAATACCGACTAAACCTACCACGGTGTTTATCGACAAAACCGCAATCAGCGGGTCCGCGCGAATCATTTTCACATGCAGTCGCGACCCCACCAAGGTTTCGGCCCACCATATGCAACGGCAGGCCACTACACGATAAGACCTACCCTTTGGTCACCACTACTTTTAAAATCCCTACTGTCCCCTCCCTAGTGGGGAGACGGACACGACACAGAGACGCGCGTGGGAACACGCAGACCTCCTCTCGGACATGGTGCTAATCGGATGGCGGGAGGCCCACGAAGCCTGCCACCCCCAGGTCAAACCTCAGGGTGGAAGTATATTAGGTATAACCTAAACTAACCTAACCTATAATCGATACTAGCTTTTGTCCGCGGCTTCGCTCGCGTAAAAGTAGGTTAGGTTATGTTAGTAAAGACACTTTTTTTTTTGCCCTCCTGACCTACCACGGTGTTCGTCTGGTTATGTCGAGGCAAGCAAGATGGGCGTTAACGGTGCTACTCTGTATTTGAAGAGTGTACATTTTTATTATATTTTTAACAATATGGATGAAACGTTTTTTAGTACAGTATACATTTGACTGAACGGATGGCGTAGTGGTTTAGGTGCTCGCCTCGTCTCTGCCGCCGCGTCGAGTGTTGTGGCTTCGATCCCCACACGGGACAAAAATTTGGTGATCTACAAATGGTCGTTCTGAGTCTAGTTGTTCTTTGTGTCCGATGTTTAAATATTTGTAAAGTCCCCCGCGAAACTGGATTATTCCTAGTGTGGGAGTTACCTTTTTAAAACCAATTAAAACGAATATTATAAAAAAAACATTCAGTTACTGCTTTTAGAATACATTCGTTCTCTTAAAAATACAGATGGCTATAAAGAAAGGAAATATATAGATTGGTGATACATTTGTTCACTAAATAAGACATCTATAGTAAAATTATGTATATTCCATTTTTCAAACTAACTTTAAAATTAAATTAAAATAATATTTGTCTACTAAAACATACTGTAAATGTTAGCTCTCGCTTATATTTTATTGAAAGCACGTTCATATTGACTTTGCCATTGTGGAGATTAGACAAACAGACATAAAATCTGTTTTAGATTTTGTTATGGCACAGAGAGCTTTGGTAGAAATATATTGATGACTACATTAGGCCGTGGTTTCGCTCGCATGAGTTTGTCAATCAATATCTATCCCTTGGAAACAGTAGATACTTTTTTCTAGATGAAAGGTTCTTTTGTTCTTTTCTGTAACCCTGACAACGCGTATGCAAGATTTTGTGATGTTCGGCTGAGTTTTTAGACCGTGAAAGCGTAACAAACAAAATCACATTCACATCCTAACTATATTATTATAAACTAGATGTGCCCGCGGTTTTACCCGCGTTTATGATTACTGCACCACCCCTGTGGTTCGTAGCGTGATGTTAATAGCTTATAGCATTCCTCGATAAATGAGCTATCCAACACATAAATAATTTTTCAATTCGGACCCTACTGGTCCTGAGATTAGCGCGATCAAACAAACAAACAAACTAGCTTTATAATATTAGTATAGATACGAATGTGAGTCTGTTTGTTTGTTACGCTTTTACACCTTAACTACTTACGAATCATCATAAGATTAGGAATATACGTTGTCAAGCGTACAGAAAAGGACGTATGCTACCTTTAATTCAGAAAATAATACTTATATGTTTCCGAGTGATTGAAAATTGACATAACCTATATTTACACGAGCAAAGCCGTGGATAAAATCTAGTTTATAATATTAATTCAGATTAACTATATATATATAACTATAACTTTAATTACAAGTGAGCCAGTAAGCCATTACTGGCTTAGTTGTAATTATACAATTATTTTACTTTTAAGTTCTTTATCCAACAATATATGGTTAGAGTCATTGTACCTATACATGATTTAAAGAACTTATACTAAGAATCCAACATGGAGTAAAGTAAGAATAAAGTCACGTTACTTAATTAAAACTTTGAACGTGTATTACATATGGAGGTACTAAGTTTTGTCTATAAGTTATCCTACTGTCACGGTACGTGGGGTATTAGAAAACTTGAAGAAAAATGTCTACTTTTATAAATACATAGGCATCACATGTGTTTGATAGAGGTAGGTAGAGACTAAATTTTTACGTGTTTAGTGTTCCTGCAATTACTTAGCGATTTAAGTGGTTGCCTCGCTACTCTGTCACCGCGCCGAGAGTATTTTGATGTTAAAAATTCGACCCCTACACGGGATAGAAAATCGTTTAAAATCCACAAATGGTTGTTTTGAGTCTGTTTTTGTTTTCATCATTTGAATGGTTGTAAAGTCCTCCGCATACTTAAGTTCTAATGGCACAAAAAACACCCAAACTCAGGACAATTATTAGTGAATCACACACATCTACCATTTAAACTACTGCGCCCCCGTGCAGTCAATATTACTATCTCATAAAATCAGCTGTCGGAAATAGTTTTTAACTATAAAATTATACAATTTAAAAATACTGTGAGGCATATTTTGTCTTTATTGCCATAGTATAGATAAGCATCTTAACATATCTATATATATTATTTAAACATGTTGTAATTTACTTAGTAAGATTAAGTCAATTGTTATTATTTGTGTATTTATTTTTAGTTAGAGCTCTGTAGCGTCATCTTGTACTGATCTACATCTAATAATCATGATGTGTACACATAGTTAGAACCATAGTTTAAACCAAAACTGTTAGTTTATAAGTTTTATACTGTATGCACTATGTTTTGTTTTGTGTGCCTTATTAAGTAAATAAATAAATTTATCAACACATTTTTACGAAGGTCCACCGCAACGTTTTAAAAATGTATATTGCATTAAATATTGACTATACGGAGAACCGGGATAGAAAAATATGTAAACTACAGATAGTTAATCCAACCTTCAGTGAACGTTGTTACTTTTGTCTTTATTTCTGGCAAGAAATTGAGGGATTATTCCTATCGCTAAAGTATGAGAGATAGGTACATCAAAAGAAACACATTTCTAAGTATGCAGCGGCGATTATACAAAGAAACTTGAAACAAGCTATTAAATAAATAGTCCAAAATTCATATTGTTATAGGTATTTTGTATTATAAGAGTAATGTTTGTGTAGCATAGGTATTTATTGGTAGATTAAGAAATTGTCATGAATGTAATAAACATTTGAGTTGCAACGGCACACATGCAGCCAGACACAATAGTTTTTTAATTATGTCTGGCAATCCAACAACTAATAGGTTAAAAGTAATCTGTGGATGGGTACATAATATTTTCTCAAACAGCATTGTATTGGTTGTATGAATATAATATGTAAATGTGTTAACACTGAATAAATAAATAAACCAAAAAACACACTACAATTTATAACCTAAGTCCTAAATTAAATTTTTAGTCGTCGCGATATCTCTAACTGATTGAAAAAATACTCTCTGAAATATATACCTTTAATGTTTAGTGCAATACGAACTGCATACAAAAACCGCAACAACTTGACGAATGGAAGACATTACAATTAGCATCGGGTGCTAAATGTGTTGAAAAGAAACAAAATGAAGAAAGAAACAAAATACATCATCTGTGGAAAGTTCTTTCATAAACGCAAGAAAATACTTGCCTCGATTCATGTTAAAAAGTTTCACTGAGAAACAGCGCTTTGTTCCGTGAGTGAGTGCCGCATAAAGTATTAAACTGAGTTTTCTTTAAACAATATAAGAATATACAATACAATTTTAATAGTTAAAAGATTGTTCAATGAGTTAGACAATATATGAAAATATTCTACTAAGATTATAAGAGTGAATGTTTGTGAAGTTGTTTCTGACTGAATCAAGTCAACTGAGGACTAGACTAGATTATCACATAGGACACAAGATGATAATTGTCTGCACGGATGGCGCGTGGCGTAACGGATTATGTGGTGTTGTCGCCTTGCTATTGTGAGTGCACCTAATGTTGTGCTTTCGATTTCGTCATGGGACAAAAATTGTGTGGTCCACAAATAGGTGTACCCAGTCTGGTTGTTGTCTGTGTCCACTATTTGAATGTTTGTGAAGTCCTCCGTGAAGCCCGTGACCTATGGATTATGCCTACTGCAAGAACAATTTCGTTGCTGATCGCCCGCGAGCTCACTATATTTTAACAATAACTTTGTAGTTACAATAATATTAGCTCCATTTTAATCTGTTCCAATACTTGTCACGGGTCTCCTTTTAGTATGAGAAGGGCCATCCAAATAGAAACAAATGCTATACGAATACTAAACTAAAATAGATGCACAATCACGTCATATATCTTACTTGGTGGTAAAGGCAATGCACCGATATGATGGAAATTGCTTTGTGATTTATTTATGCGGCGTGGGCCACCGAAGTACTTTATGTAAGCCTATACAAAGTCACTCATAGGTCCACTCCGCACACAAGGCATTCTAAAACTATAGCGTGGAGTGCTACGTTTGATCCGTTCGACTCGTTCCATCAGTACAACCTGTACTGAACTCTATCGTGACTTTATGTATTTTGTCATCAAGGTGAGTGGTATAGTACTTCACCGATAATAAACTATTAAAAACTGAGCAAATTTTCTTATAGTCGTTGTCTACTGTAAGCTAACGAGGCGATATTTTCGTTTATTTTTGTAATTGGGAGAAAAAATAAAGGCTTATGTTTAACTTATCACAAGATATAGTAAAATATAACAGTCAAAAATAGTAAATGATCACCAAAATGAAAACCGCATTTTAATACCAAAAATATTAGTTGCACAGCAAAGAGACCAAATAAGTCGACGGAGCCCTGCTTCGCGGGGCTCCTATTTTTGGGTGAGTTTAAGAAGGAACCTAACATAACCTAACCCTTCCGAGACGGAATGCAATGATTTGAGGCGTTATAGGTGCTCGTTATGATATATTTTAGTAAGCATATTTTGGTGTGCAATTACTATTTTTGGTGGTCATTATATTCAATCTCAAAAATAAATAGGGTCCCCTGGCACTTTGTTTCAAGCCAAGGAGAACTCTACAACCACACAATTAATTAACAAAGTACCCGTACCCATGCCCAGACACAACAGTTATTTGTGGATCACACGGCGACAGTAGCAAGGTCGCTTGAAACTACGCCATCCATATATACCATAATAAATATAATGCATATGTGCACTTTTCTTTTAGTGCACATAACTGCACTGATGATGCAGTGGTTTAACTTGTCACCTTTCCCACTGCCGCTGTGAGGTGTTGAGAATTGGAAACCACACAAAAAAATAATTGTGTGATACACTAAATTAAATGGTTATAATGAATAGTTGCCAATCTGATTATTGGCAACCATTCATTATATTCTGGTGGGCATAAAGACACACACTAAATACGATTTTTTGCATTTCACAATCGTAATGATGCAAAAATTCGAGTTTAGAGTTTTTTAAAAAAATGTATATAAAGATTGCATTTCATTAAAATGAATGTATATTACCTACCTATGTTAAATCCACAGCCGATCGAGATCATCTTTAAATATATTGTCTACACCTAACGCTAGGACATAAATATTCATAAAACGGATTAATAGGACCATAAACATTTTTATTATTAATTCGCAGACTACAACAAACTACCAAGCATACCAAATAGCTGCTCGATCTTACCATCAAATGCAAATTAAAACTTTAATTCGCATGCTTTACGATCGGGAGCAACGCCTTAAAAGTCATAAATCGCCACAGGGGACAGCAGGACATTATTAAAATACCACATCACAGTACTGACACGTTCCTAATTAAATTTCACACTAGAGAGAGAGCGGTCGTAAAATTTTAACAACCCCTTAGAGTTTCGTCAGTTTATTGATGTGAGGTTGTTAATGTTTAAAGAACTTGAATATAACGTTTAAGTATCGCAACGTGATAGGTCGTCTATTATTACTATAGAATATAAAGTATCTAAATCGTTGGAAGGATCCAATTATTTATTCTGTTGGCGAAGCAAAAATAGCAGCGTACGTAGAAGCAAAGCATATGTTTAAAAAGATAAATACAGCAACAGTAATACGACTGACACAGCGAAGCATAAGGAATATCAAAGAAAAAGCAATCGCGAAGCATGATCAGGTATAAAGCCTATAAACGATACTAATATTAGATAGGCAAGGGATAAATAGCAATGGCTACGTACTAAGTAAGTATCGCCAACATCGCTATTTCACAGATACTTTGCATTTGTTTATTCTTCACTGTTTCCTATGCTTTAAGGCAATTTGATGCATTGGCATCGCATTTGTTTTTCGATTATTAGGTATATTAGCCTTCCTCTTATTATTGAGAAAGCAAATAGATACATATTAGTTATGTAAATATTTTAAAAAAGACTGAACACTAAACAATTTCTACATAATATATAAAGCTCAATAGAAAAAGGCTACACTATATCCGCCTTATTCATGTAGTTGCCAGTATTAACTCAACTACTGATTACGAAGGCTCGGGTTAGACGCTCATTACGCTAACTTTCAACAGTTGGCCAGACGTGTATACAACCTTTTGGGTGGGCTTTAGGCGTGATTTTGCGTTATATTAATTTAATGCACTATAAGAATCTATGCACACAAAAAGTGCGGGCGTTGTGTTATAAAATTAAAATGAGAACTCATGCACTAGGAACAATCCTTGTGGCGCGTGGACCGACAAATCTATACTAATATTATAAAGCTGAAGAGTTTGTTTGTTTGTTTGAACGCGTTACTCTCAGGAACTACTAGTTCGATTTGAAAAATTATTTTAGTGTTGGATTGCCTATTTATCGAGGAAGGCTATACGCTATATAAAATCACGCTACGACCCACGGGGGCGGCGCACTAATGATAAATGCGGGTGAAACCGCGGGAAAATCTAGTGATATATAATCAAAATATATGTAAATTGGTTATGAAAACAAATACATTGCGTACACATACTATATGTATAAGTATATGTTTATATATTACACTAACATAAAACATAGATTAGATAAATACGAAACAAAACATCGTTATCTGAGTATTAGTATAATCTAATACAATACTAACACATTTCCAACACGGTACGATGAACGCGCGATGGCACAAGTAATGAATACTCAAGAGAATAATAAGCTAACAAAAGAAATCGTTATTTGTTTCCGCCTTCTTCCCCAGGCGGATCACGGCATTATTCTATAGATCGAGGTCCTTTATACTTTTTGGGATTCCGTGTGCCAACAAGAAATTTAAATGAGTCAGTCGATGGGAGATATTCGAAATATTCTAGGATTTTTTTTCAATCCTAGACTAAGAATAATCTCCGTATCGTGGAGGACTTTAAACACATTCAAACAACGGATACAAAAACCATCCAGAATCGGAAAACCATTTGTGGATCATACAAATTTTTGTCCCGTCTGGGATTTGAACCCACAACACTCGGCGCAGTGGCAGGGGCGAGGCGACTACTTAAGCGAGTATGCCCTCCGTGCAGTCGAGTTATAATAGGGTACATTTACCCGAACTAGCAATTACCTCTGTATCGCAGAGGTCTTTATATTAAGAAATCACTGGCTGCAATATAATTATGTTGTACATGTTTTTTGCAGCGCTTGTGGGTTTGTAAACATTCAAATAAACACAAAAAATATTCTGATTTAAGACTGCGCCGAGCGAAATGTGCCCAAATAGGCGGTCACAGTTAAGTGAATAAAATCAACACTTTTTGTTTAATACAAATATAAAATATACATTTACCATAACAATGAATGTATTTACAATAACTCCGTGTAAAAAACTTTAAATAATTAATATTTTCGCATACAAAATTACATAAATTTGCAAAAACGTAAGCTTACGTGATTTTTTTAGATTATAACAGTAGAAATCTATCCTATTTTACAGCTTAAACGAAACAAATAGTTATATTACAATTTGTCCGTCAAAAATATTTAATTTATTGGTTGACAATAAAGATACATATTTATCAAAAAAGCACTTCAAATCCTCCATACAATTTTACTATGGCGTCCGCGTGTCGATTTGAATATGCGCCGCACGAGCTCTGTCATTATCTATCTTACGCAGTCTTAATATGCAGGTTACTAAAAATTTGATTCGCGTTAAAATTTATTTAAGACAATACTTATTATTATAAAGTAGTCGTTCGCAGCTTTGCTTGCGTGAATCCCACAGAAATGTATACCGGTATAAAAATATATATTACTCATGGTATAAACCATCTTATCATATATCATCTTTACGTCGAGTTTGATTCAATAACGAATATCAAAACATCTTCACAAACATTCACATATATAATACTAGCCTTTGCACGCGGCTCCGCCTGCCTTGTATTAGTTTCAATAAAAAGAAACAGTCTTTCCTAGGCCTTAAACTATCTCTGTACCAATTTTTATCCAAATCGGTTGAGTAGTTTAGGCGTGAACAGGTAACATACACACAGAGTTACTTATAAATTTATAATATTAGTAAGGAATAGTTGGATTTAGGTATCTAATATAGAAAAATAAGTATCAGTATCTCTGTCATTATTAGTATATTATTAGTATATTCGGTGTAGCTATATTACTCCAAGTTAAACGATTAACAAATGATATATCATTAAGACATGTAGATATCCAATAGAATTTCCTCTGTACAGAATTACGAACGATTGAATATTGTACAGGCCCCACAAATTTTTAATCTATTCATCCCTATCCCATTTTTTGTAACGTTCACCGTCGTGTAGTAATTAAAGATAAATATAATATAAAGCGATTCACTTCTCGATGATCGTGTCTCGTTTAGCTTTTGTCTTCTAAACGGAGTCTTGTTGACAGATTGTCAGCCATTGTTTGTTTTATCTCCACGTATATAAATGATTTATAAGTTGCTGGTATTACGAACAATACGGAAAATCGTAGCAAAGTAAATATTATGTTGGTAATGAAGCTTTCTCTTGTACCTACAATTAAAAATACAATGGCGGTTACCTTGTAAAAGGTTGCTTTTTTCGTTTTATATTTTGTTTTAGTTGTAGATTGGTTTACGTCTTTAAAGAGCCTGCGCTTTCAGCTTTTAAAATAGTTTATATTGCTACTTTATGGAATGTAATGTCTAGAAAAATCCATTATTCAATGAACAACTGGCTTAACTTAACGGCTTACACGTGTAGAGACTACGTCAACAAAAACTAAGAATAAAGTACAGATGAAAATATAATTATGTATATTTTTATATCAATGATTTTTATTATACAAACACGGCGATAGCCTATTGGAACATTGTTGGACTGCCACGTAGAGGTCTCAAATTCGGTCGCACAACGAACCACGGATCACGATTTTTAAAGTTATATGCGTATGAATTAGTTAATTATCGCTTGCTTCAACAGTAAAGAAAACATCGTGGGGAACCTGCATGCCTGAGAGTTCTCCATAATGTTCCGGAAGATATGTGAAGTCTGTCAACCCGTACTTGGCCAGCGTGGTGAAAAATGTCCTAACCGTTCTCACACTGAGTAGAGACCCATGCCCAGCAGTGGGAAAGTTTATATACAGGGCTGATATTATTATTTTTGTTAAAGCAAGCACCCGAAATTCCACGTATCCATTCTATTCGGAGAAGTATTATATCGCATTAGTCCGAAAATAAAGCAGCTTGAGATAACGTTACACGCATCAGAAAACTTATAACTCTTATAAGTGATCTCGAAGGAAACTCACACCTGTTTGTTTCCCACAGAAGAAAATACTACGTCGAGCTTTCAAAGTTTTCTTGACATTCAGAGAAATTCTTTTGTTGTGGCAATTTTACTTAGTTTCATCTAGGTTTCATCATTAATATTCAACGTATTGCTGCAATTTCTAGTTCTCACTCAAACTTTAGTTTCAACTCGTGTTTGCGTTTTAGTTTTAGTGTTTTGATAATTTATTATACTTTTATTTTTTTAACCTTATACCTTATTATTATACTCACTGTGGCAACTCAGATTACAACAATACAATAAATACATCATTTTATTGTACAAATGTGTTCATGACAACTTTAATAAAGTCTTTAGAAAGTAAAAACATAAGACAGAAGAAGTTTTAATTCGAGCCATTTGCGTTTCATTACTAGCACGATTTAATACTACTTGAACTTATATGTTCTAAGACAACGGCTAAGTACATGTTAATAGCGTTCATTCGAATGATGAATGAAATGGTGTAAGATTTTTCGAATGTATTCGTAATACGGTGGAATAGTACAGCTTAGATAGACTAATTGAGTGGCACGATTTATGCACGTTGTCACGACAACATGTGGTCAATCTACTCGTTCCTTGCAAGATCGTGTAATAGCTACTGACTGGATTGGAATTGTTGTGGTTACGTTCTAATATGGAACTATTAAAACTTACTATCGACACAGAAAGACGAAGGCTATAAGATATGCAATCCATTGTAGTTGAATCCCACTTTTTGGTTAAAAAACTAATCAATGTTAAAAAAACTATGCACAAATATGTACTTTATTTTTAATATGTATTAATTAATTATTTACAAAAAATTTCATTTATTTTATACAGTAATTACGCAGTGACAGATATTTTCTTATATAGTAATTACCACGCACCTCTACATATAGTGTATCTCTGTATATAGTGTTGGGTAGGACATGAATTTGAAATGAGTTTGAAAGATTGCCTTTTTTGTATTGAGCTAGTACAATGTCCCACTTCAATTGAGTCTAGGCGTCTTGAAGCACAGTAGATTTGAAGTTACGAATAATTAAGTCATCTAGTGTGGCTGTGTTCATATGCACTTTACAAAGTGTGATGGACGTAATACTAACCACAAAAAATAACATACGATTGAGATAGAACAATTGATAATATTTTCGTAACATTCATGACAATTCGAATGTTACAAGTTTGTGTAAAGCAACTAAAAGTTCTCTCTCACTCACTCTATGCTCATGTCATACGCTCTTACGTACGTCTTGTACGGGACAAATACCATGCCTCATGTAAGTCCTACTCAACACTGCCTCTATAAGAAAATAACAATGTAAATGAAAGTGAGGTAAGAGCGAAGCCAGAACAGACAAAAGCACAGCTGTTAAATGAAAGAAGACGAAAGTATAAAAAAGCATCGCTTTACTGTTTTCACAGGTTCAACATTTATACATCATAATATCTGGTTCTGAGACGTTTCTCAACATTTCAGATCGTCATAAAATTGTTTATTTTCTAACGTATAATAAGAGAGACGAAACAACCCGTCACTTGGACGTAAAATAAGCAATTTCCTTTTGTATCAACTAAGGTGTTTGCTGTTTATGACCTTGCCTTTACGGTTTGTTTGTGTGAGCACCGCGGAGTGCTTTTAAAATCGAATTTCTAAAGTAGTTTCAATAAACTCGAGCGTAATAAAATCTAATGCTTTATTAAAATAAGTTACTGGTTCTGTCTGGTGACGTTTATGACGAGTGCGAATCTTGTTAGTGGCTGTATTACTTATAAACAGCAAAGGTTTACTAAACGTCATTGTAGACAAGGCCACATTTTTTCAATTCTATTTGGCAAAACACTAGCCTCCTACAACGCGGGAATTAAAAACAGCTGACGAATTTGTGGATGTCTTAATAATTTTCCTCTGCATATCTCTTCAACAATAAAATATGCGCGACTCTATATCTGTATTAACACCAAACAGTTCTTCATTAAAAGCATGCGTTTAAAATTTTATTATTATTAGAATTATACCGATCAAAGTATCTAACTGAAATTAGAAAAACGATCGCACATAGTGGGACTATACATTCCGTCGAGGTATACACATTCCGCTTTCTATGTAAAGTTTTTATTTGTATAACTACACATACATAAACACAACAATATTTTGCACAAACCAGGGATTGAACCAAACAAATAGGATAGTTGCGTATGTGCACATACTAATACCACTACAGCTCCAAGATAAATAAGAACATATTACCTATGTATCCAACATGTATGTATATATTATATCTAAGTTCGACAGATTCCCCAAAACAAAACACCACTTTAGATACACGAACAACTTTGCAATGCAAATAAAAGAAAACACAGTTTTCAATTTTCCAGCAGTACTTTCTCGCCAACCTTACTTATGTAAGTAGTTCCTAAAATACTCACAACATTGACATTCCATTCAGAGTTCCGTTAAAAGACATGGGCCAATACAATAGAAGAATCAAAACACCGCCGATGTCGGTAGAAAACACTGTAATTTCAGTCAGGGCACATTCCGGTCCCCGTTAAAAAAGAAAATGCGGACGTGAGAAGAATAGAGCAGGCTAGATGGACGAATGGACAAGGAATATATTAGACAGTGGCTAATACGAGAGTGTCGAAGTTCCAAGAGTCATTTTGAGGGTATAGAGATTTTAGAAAATATCGCCGTAGTAATCTCCACAAAATTAAACAACGTTATATGAATTTTATTGCGGCTAAAAGTTTAAATATTTACTTACACTCTCTTTTATGTTATAAATACACACACACACACGTATAAGCTATGGCTTCTAAAATAATTTGACTAGTAATAAGAAAATTAAAATATTTTTTGCTGCAATTTAATAAATATAAGTAGCTCTAAAATGATTATAACAAAACGGTAGGAAAAGAATTGCAGTTGATGAGAAAATTACACGAATGCGAAGCTATTTCTCTCCAAAATCTAGTTCTCGCAACTGTTTGACTCTTCTTTAATGAAATATCTTGTAACTTATTCACTAGAATTTCCTTAGTAACCAACTTCGATCTACATATATAGCGAGAATATAATGCTTAGGCTTCTGGGAAGCACGTAACGACTGCCATAATATTTGCATGATAACTGTGCCCGACGGCTTGGCGTGCTCAATGCTCAATAGCTTAACGTCCTTACCGAGTGTATCGATATGCAGACGGGTATTCATCTACGGATTGGCTGGGGCTTTGTTTAACTACAGGGATTAATATGCTCAAGAGTAGACGCGCTGAATGATAGTTACAATACCAGTCGTGTTTGGATAAGCTGGTCGGCTCTTAGAATGACAGATTAGAGTGTAGTGTGACAGGCTGAATGAATGCTGGTTAGCTGACGTCACAGATCTTTTAGAACATTATAGACATGAAAGATTTTCTTAAACTCACGTAACCAACATGCACAATTGCACAAGGCCAATTGTTAGCAGTTATCGTAGTCAGGAGTATACTCCTGTTACACAAGTAGTATAATCAGTCGCATCTTGCCGTCCGTTAAAAGAAAGGAATAATTCTGCTATTAGTGAGCGCAAGGAGCAATGATATTGATTTAAGCGGTTACATTGCCACTGCTGCTGTTGGGATGTGGCTTTCATAATCACACGGGACCAAAATTCGTGTGGTTCACAAATAGTGAAAGAATACTTAGACTGACACTAGGATAATTTCTAGTCTAGTTGTTCTTTGTATCCGTTGTTTGAATATCCCGTCAACTGTCGAGCGGACATACGGTTTGTCCGCAAAAAATAAGTCATTACAAAAAAAAAAATAACGACAAACGTAGGTCCGCTCCACACTTGACTCGTTAATGAGTTAAGTGTCGAGCGGATATACGTTTGTCCGTTTGTGTATTGTTTGCACAATGAATTTTTTATTATTTTTCCGTATTTCCCCTTGACACTCAAGAAGATATTTGTGAGGTAGCCCGTGACACAGAAATTATTCCTAGTCCAGGCGTTGTATTTTTAAGAACAAAGTGAAGTAAACAAATAATATAGTACTTCCCTACAATAGCGTCGTATCTTCTTAAGGTTCTTGGAAACCAAACACTCTTCACGAACGCAACATAAAGTTTCAACTACACAACACAACTTTCTCAGTTTCATCAAAATCATAGGTGTAACCGTAGATCTCGCATAAACTGTTCCCATATGACGAACGAAAACTTACATACGTAGTATGAAGTTTCAAAGGTTTTGCAACGTTGTGTAAGACAGCAACAACTAACTTTATAAAACCGGTATAACTACAGGAAGCCAAGAAGTGCATGCTGCGGATTCAGATGTTAAAATGGTATGAGCGTATTAACTTTATAAAAGACTGAAAAATATACTAAAATGGGCACTTTATATTATATTTTTCTCCTGGCAAGGAGAGAGGTATTACGTAAACAGTGCCAAACTGCGTGCTACTAAGCAGAATGTCTTATCAGAGAAACCCAGTAATACTTTACTCGAAGATCCAGAAATCACAACTGCAATTGCATGTATTACTACTGCGCTTCTAAGGAACATTATATATACTCGTACATGTTATGATTATCTGATATTATCCATTAGTGTAGCTATCTTTTAGTAAGCTTACGTATGTTTATGTCCTCAACACTCGAAAGGTAGTGGATGGATTGACTTAAAATTTTAACACTACGTCGCTTTTCTATAAAAAAGCTATTTCTTTATTCTATTTATTTCGAATTGCCCACGGGATCGGACAATACAAAATATCTGACTGCACCACAGCGGAGTGTGGCCGGGTTTAGCTAGTTGTGGATAATTATTATGTGAGCACAGTACATAAACATATAGTCAAACAGTGTTTTCAATTTGGTTATCTGTAATTTAATAATACTAATTTACATATAATGTGTATGTGCAATTGTGCGCCTTGAATATCAGTTCACTGACGCGCATGGTTATAAAACGAGAGAGTTGTCATGTCAAACAATTCACTATAAAATTTTAACCATACAGGTATTTCCTCTTACTATTGGGACACAGGTTTTGTTTTGGTTAATTATTTTATGTTTAATTTTAACTGTTTTTTTTCTATGCCATTGCATTTTTGCACAAATTTTTAATAAGCTTGTATTTAGTAGCTATTGTATGCTATGCATATTATTTAAATAAAATTCTTGTCCAACACATGTTTTACGTGACGAAATATTGATAGTATATTTATAGTAACTAACCAAATTCTATGAGCAGACAGTTTTGACAATATATATTTCTTTATTCTCCGTCTACGGTGTATATTATTGAAAAGAAGTTGTGTTCGTTCGTGCGACCGTAGCGTGTGTGTGTGAGACTCGGATGTCTTTTGTGATATATTGAGAGGCTCGCCAGCCTTCGCGGTACATTTACCCTATGAAATAAGATTTCGATTAACGTTCTGGCCGATTTAAAACACCCACGTGTTATAAATTCGACGAAAAACGAATTTTATTTTAGTGCATTATGTTTATGAAGGAGCTTCATCGAATTTTATTTATTTATTATTTATATTTGTTTTCTAAAGAATGTAAGTTTAAGTTTTTCTACGTAAGTCTATACATGTACATATATAGTCTTAAATCTGTTTATCTTTGAAGGGGTAGGAGAAAATCTATCACCACCATATTTTGCCAGCTGCATTTTAGATTATCGCTCAGTAAGTGGCGCGCAGGGGACAAGGGCTGTTAGCTGTTACTAAGAATATCCTGGGCGTCAAATCCAATAACACTTTGCCCATCCCAGGTACTTGAAAACATTTTGTGAACGTTTTCTGTTCTAACATAACTTTTAACATAATGCAAAAAAAAAATCCAATAAATTGCAATTAAACCTCATGCCAGGTTTAATTGCAATTTATTGGATTTTTTTGGCAAGAAATGCTAAGTAGCAACTCGGCATCAAACTGTGCCTGGAAAGGCTCACGTCCTATCACGGCAGATCTAAAATCACAGTGAAATGTGTGTGTAATACACCTCTTCTTACTTCTTTGAGAATATAGGCATGAGGTAAGGTATCTATTATTAATTTTGAACAAAGCAACTACACAGTTAAACTTCTCTGATGGCGGTAGTTAGTTTTTACCATCCCAAATCATACTTCAAAAATATTTACTCAACATTCGGTCCGCTTGACCAAATTGAATGTCGAAAAAGGGCAATAATCAATAGGGCGTTTAGTATTCATAGTGAGGGATAGCCCTTTAGGGCATTTCGACGCAAATGTGAGGGTAGCCGACGTCACGTCCATACATACAGCAGTTATAATATGTCAATAAAGCGAATGGAGTAATTTAGTTAGTGAAGACAGGCTTATCCTGTATTTATAAAAATATAATTATGAATAGGTATCATTAATGAAACAGTCGTCACTCATTAAGTTTACTTGCCCGCAAATTGCAGTGAAATAAAATAATAAGCAAAATCATGTAAAAAAATCTTTACGAAAATATCTCCAAAGTATTATTCCTTTCTGTTGTCTGTGATAGATGTAGCTTTTGTCAAGCTCTGGCCTATCAATTATCTCTAAGCAAAGTATACCAAAGTATACGTTGCTCTGTTACCATGCCAAAGAAGACAAAGCGCACACACTTGTGCTTTTATAATATATCAATATATACATATATAAATGAGTTCATTTTTGGTTAATATTAAGGAAGTGAGGATTTTGCGGGTTCGATTCCCGGGTCGGGCTTGGAAAACGTTACTAAGGTTTTCCGTCAAGAATTTGTTAGTAGCAATTTATTAAGAATTTCTGTCAAGAAGTTCTTAATAAATAGCTCGGAGTTAGGAAGTTGGCGGTGCTTCACCCCCGTGCGTCGGAAAGCACGTTAAACAGTGGGTCGCGGCTCTCATGAACATCTATGGCAGTCGTTATTGGCAAGTCAGCGCCCACAAATATCCTGACGACTGGTCTAACCATAGATTGATGTTATCCTTCTGGCTTACGGAGGTTAGATGGCAGTCGCTCTGTGTAAAAACTGATATTCAGCTAAATCTCGTTAGACCAGAAATAAGCGGACCCTGGCATAAGCTAGGATTAATAATTGCTAAGAAGAAGAAGATTAAGGAAGTGAGGATATAAATAACATCAGCTGTAGTGTCGTTTCTTATCATAATACTGTATTTATTAGGTGTTCTCGTTGAAGTAAATATGAATATGATTTTATTTCTCCAACAACAATATAATGTTATAACGTCAATCATCTTCGATGAAACAATATTACTAGGAATTATAGCAATATTGAGATAAAAAGGAAATATAATTTTAATAAATAACAAATTTCTGGTAGATATGGGTATTTTAATTTTAGATGCTTTTTGATGATAAATGTTTGGAATTTTTTAAATGACACGATAGATAAGAAGGATAATTTAATCCGAATTTTGCTCGTCTGTTTGTAAACAGATAAGCTACGGCGTGCCAGTTCGTTTCAATTACACGTAATACAAAAGATTTCTTTACATCATTCAAGAAACGAAAATATAATACGAACAGATACCAAATAATGCGATTAGGAACTGAATAAAACTAGTTATTTCGCAAACAAAAGGAGAAATAAATTGTTGGATCCGTCTGTCTAATCTAATTTAATCTTAAAAGGATTGACTTTTGTATCGGATATTGAAAGCACTCCCGAAGGTAAGAGAACTATAAAATGGAAACTATAAATTTTATTTTGTCTTTTAGTAAAGACGTAGGTAATGTACTATGTCGAGTTCAAGTATCTGTAGTATTTTTCCATTGCTTTGAACTATTATACTGGCAAAAATGTTTTATATTTATAGTATAAAAGATTTTACCCGTGGCTTCGGTCGCATTAAAGTAAATTTATTAATAACTTTTTCTGGAAAGAAGGTACCTACAAAATTATGTTGTTTTCTGTACCATTGACAACGAGTATGCAACATTTTATGATGATCTTTCGAGTAGTTAAGGCGTGAAAGCGTAAAAAACAAACAATCTCATATTGGCATTTATAATATTAGTTAGGATCCTAGTTTCTGCATGCGCCTTCATCTGCAAGAACCTTTCAGGAATAGTTCGGAATATGGTCTATTTGTGTGTGTTTACGCGTGGCTAAGTAACAAATATCTAAACATCACAAACTTATTTAACATTAACATTTTATATTAGTAGGACTATAGACCTAGTAGTAAATTTTTAGGCCTTTTCTTTTTATTATAATGACACTTTCTTAATAATTCTTATTCCTTTATACTTACTTACTATTCTTAGGGTAAGATATACAACATTATTAATAGAAAACAATATGCCATACTTTATAGACTGACACTATATTTGAGTGAATGTTCATACGTAGTTTTTTGTGCCAAAGTATTCACGTTATGTTTGTGTCTGTAATTTGTTGAATAAATATTCTTGTAAATTAATCTAGCTATCGCATAATAGATATTACATAAATTAATTATTTGATTTGTCACGTAAACATAAATTTTCAACATAATATATATTTTTAAAGAATAGTCTAAAAACGCCACGTACTTATAAAAACTTTTATTTCCATTTTACAATCGTGACGTCGCATCGTAGTTATGGTTTAAACAGTAGAGCATAAAGGAGTCTTCTATATCTTATTACAGTTTTCTCTCTAATCACTGTCGAATGTAGCACATCAGTACTCAATCATTGAATATGATAATAGTGACAGAATTATGAAAGGAATGAAATGCTATAATGCTCCAAAGATTAATAAGGCAAATAATATTCGAGTATGAAAAGTATATGGAAAATAAAACTATTATAAATCGCAAAATCAGATACATTTTGATAAATTGTGTCCCGCTAAAAGTCAATGTATACAAGTTAACAGTCGGTACTTCAAATAATTAATAATGGCCGAAGCGCAACATGTTCCGAAATACTAACACTCATCTATTTATACTTATATTGTATGTCACGGGTGTAATTTGTTCAAATCCAAGTATTTTTTCCCTGTGCACTGTCACCGAATTATTTACGAGGGGACCGTTGTGTTTTAATACCTTTTCATTAACAATTTTAAGGTTCACTTTATTGTAGTCGTAAATAACTCGTACAATTGCCCAACTGTTGGAGAAGTAATTTGGAAAAAAGGACATGATTGAATTCGTCCGTCGAGTTCTTGATTGCTTCCTTTTAATTATGAAAAATCGATTATTTCTTGTACACACATCACACAGTACAAAGGTAAAATACATTATGAAATATTGCATGTACAAAGGCATTTAATACTAAGTTATCTGCCAGCATTCCTTTGAGTTCTGCTAATATGAGACAACAATAATAAAAGTACAAGCAAAGAAAGAATGCATATTTTCCACCTTTGATGCGGTAACATAGACTTAAACACATCGTTGTATAAAGAGTGCTGTTATACATAAATTTAACGTTTACTCATAACGTCGCATTAATCTGTCAGGTCTTAGAATACCAGACATTATTAAAAATCTAGAGTGTGTGGTCACCGGTGTGCCGCTGCGGATCAATAGGTTAATATAGTCACATTGTAAGTTTGAGAGTTGAATGCAAGACATGTACGAAATTGACCTAGTTATACTGCATGCAATAGGGGAGAACGAAGACACACAATGGAGTAAATCATTGTACATGTGCCCTTCTTTCATCAAATCTGTCGACCGTGATAAAATCGGACGAATCAGAGAAATCACATAGTCGTGCAAATTAAAAGTATTTTACAGAAGGAAAAACAATTTCCATCCAATCAACGCAGTTTGGTCGGATACAATATGAATAGAATATGATAGTAGGCCTCCAATTTGAAAGTTTAACAAGCCAGTACCAACAACTACGCAATTGAATCGCAGTTGGATTTTTTTAAAATTAAATTGTCACTTCGATTCCATTAGCTGGCCGTACCATATCTGGTACGGTTTGCGTGTCTTTAAATTATTAATTAACTCACCAACGGCGCATAGGGATTTATTGGATTGCGAGGGAGATGGAAAAAAATAAATCACATAATGGAATCAGAGCCACCCCGCGGTCTCCACTCGAACACAAACGGTTGCCATTCCCGATCGTACCCGGCCATGCGCGAAATCGTCATTAATATCGTACGTACGCGTATAAATACTAAACAATAGCTTCTGGTGCGCTGCCGAGATATGTTTACGCGCATTTACTCATTGCACCAACTTCATTTAAGTGTGATTTAATTGTTTTACATTTCATTTCTGCTACATTTTTGTTACATTGAAGCTATCAAAATATCTGGTAGCATTGTTAATAAGCAAGATTATTGAAAATAACTTTATAAACTAGCATAGTGATATTTTATATAATTAGTGAAATCCTAACTAATATTATAAATGCAAATATGAGTTTGTCTGTTAGGCTTTCACACTTAACTACTCAACTGATCATCATGAAATTTCATATACACGTTGTCAGGAGTAAAGAAAAAGATACAGCACATCCTTTATCCAGGAAAAAAATGCTTTCAAAACACGCTTTATAAGACAATCAAACTAAAATTTTAAAATAATCTTCAGTAAGTTTAGAGTAGAAATAGAGTGATTAACAAAATAACTCATTTTATTGTAAAAAAGTCTGCTCAAATTAAAAAAGATGCAAATCAAAAATAAATAACAAATATTATTTTGAGTTGGGTGGGACGCATGCATGTCGATTTAGTTAGGATAGTTGAATTAATGTCTGTATTGGACTTGATTACATGACGCGAGATGGAGAATATCAATGGCTTTGGATATATTTATGTTATAGGTTTAAATATTCATATAGGTACGTTACGTATAGATTTTGAGAATGCATAGCAGAATATGTATATTTAATATGCATAGGGAAATAAAGTTCATTTAGCAAGAACATTACTCGCACAAAATCTAGCCCGTGTACCAAATTAAAACAAAGTATAAATAAGTAAGGTAACAAACCAATCAACGCCATCTACCAACTAAAAAAAATTAAAAAAGCAATGCCACAGTACCTAATTACTTTATGTCATTAAATAACACCACGATTCTAAAAGAGATCCTAATGCATCAAGGTTTTATCTATATCATCCAACCAATCACAAGAAAATGTAAAACGGTAACAGTAATATATGAATCACAATTTTTGTCATAGGCATATTGAATTGGTACGTTAATAGTAGGCAAAACACCTTCTTTAAGTGAACCAAATGTGCAGTCACGTTATAACTTAATAGCAAGATTATCTTAAGTTCGCACGTACATACCATATTTCCTTATTTGGCAAACAAACAAACTCGTTATAAACCATTCAGTTATTTATTTTAGACTATGTAAAATGAAACGACTAAAAAAAATAAGATAACTAAATATGGGCCTCTACGTATTGTCTTTACAATTAATTGTCTTTAGCTACAAATTCGCCAATTTTGTTTACACATTGAGATAGGTGAGAAAAAGTGGGCTAAACATAGAAATCGAGATCAATCTGTTAACTATTGGAATGCTTAACATAATATAAAACCTATTGTGTTTGACTGCCGGTGTGCCGCTGAGTCTCAATACGTTAAATAAATCAACAGCGTATTTTTTACTTTTCACGACTGTTGTAAAGCAACCTAAACATTAGCAACCGTGTAAATACAAATACATCTAAGCACTCAACATAAAAACAAATAAAATCTGTATAGAGTAGTTTATTTTAAAGCAACCTATTCATTTACTGTCAGAACTATAACTTAATCAATCGAACAAAGGTCATAACCGCACAAACCGCAGCGCATTTATTTAAAAGCTTTCTCATTTATTTATGCCTTTAGCTTATCTACTCCCAGCTGACTTCACTAACGCGTGGTTAAATTTCACTAGAAAATATCGAGAATTTGATGCAACATTCACATTTGGCGTATCAAACGTCTCTCTGACACAAGAGACCAATATCTAATGCAGACTTCATGTACAAAATATAAATAAGAGGAGAATTTTAAATGTATCGAATTTATTGTACAGACTTACTTTGGTTTACAATGAATACTTTTATTTACAGTGCTTATAATACATACATACATAATATTAATGGAAGTTTCCCGGCTATTTCCCTGAGGTGTAGGCAGTGATTATGGAGGTCCACTTGCTCCAAATCTAGTATTATTTTTCATGATTCATCACATTCATCTAACTCTTAATGCGTGCTTGTAGATCTCGATTTGTCTCTTTTAGCTCGCTACAATTATTTATTCCCATATTTATTTGTTATGGTCACGTTTAGTTTTACTATACGTAATTGTACTTGAAGTAAAATGTTTTATTTTTTATTTTGCGGACGTAATTAAATAATTAACATAATATATACACAAATTATTTACAAGAAATATAATAATAATAATATTCTATCACATACACAAACACCATCTAGCCCAAACTAAGCAGAGCTTGTACTATGGGTACTAGACAATGCATAAACATACATATACTACTTTTTTGTAAATACATACATATTATACATAGAAACACCCAGACCAAGACAAACATCCATGTTCATGCACATAAATGTTTGACTTGTGCGGGAATCGAACGGGCGACCTCAGGCGTGGCAGCCCGTTACACTAACCACTACGCCACCGAGGCCGAATATAAACTAAAGAAAAAATAAAACTTCAAAATTAAAAAGCGTCATAATATTCCTCCGCATCGTCGTCAATTGGCAACGTGCCCAGAAGACTGGCAGCATTGGCACGTTGAATGGTAATACTTATTCTTTGTGCAAAGAAAATACCAGCCCTCTGGTCACGTCTGAAGTAAAATATAATTCAATCATTAAAAAAAAACAATAACTCGCAAATTTTAGCCTGCCAGAACAGCTTAGACTATTGCAAATATTTTTGCATTTATATTGTTTTTTAGACTACATCTGCTCTAGCAGTAGATCCTGTGTCACGGGGGACAAACATTCAAACAACGGATACAAAGAAACCCTAGACGCAGAACAACTAATTGTGCATCACACAAAGAATTGTCACGTGTAGATGTAAATCGAACCCACAACACTTACAGTCGGCAATATTAAGGCGTCCACTTAACTATTACTTCATCTGTGCTGTCAATTCTAATGATCTGTTTTTAAAACATGTTACCTCATATCGCATATGAAAAGGTATTTAATTATTTTGCATTCCTTATTTATATAGCATTTTTTATCACCGTTGTGTAACAGCATTTTTCGTCTATTTAAAATACATAATAGCATTTATCGAACATAAAAGTACTTATTATAGTAATACACCCTAGGTTATCGAGTGGTTCAGGGTTTACTACCCTATCCTACTACTATTGGAGGATTTCAATTAGCACGGCTTACACATCTTAGTTTTTGAAATCATGTGCATAATATAGAAATGTGTGCTTAATTATTAATTATTACAATGACGGGACTTTCGACTAGGTTTACAAACGAGTTCTTTAGAATATTCCCGATAGTACATAAAATCGGTATATTCGGGCGAAAATTACGTCAATAATGGACTTTTTTGTATAATTGGCTCGCTTCAAATATACAATTAATATTTAACAACTTTTAAGTTCTCAGGTAAGCGATTTATAGTGTTACTAAGAAATTCTGATTTCAAATATCTTTTTAACTCATACTAAAACTACTGATTTAATAAAATATCAAAATATTTACACGGCCTATTTAAATTAATACAAACCTACGACTCTTAAAAACAAAACTATCAGTTCATCTCTTAATTGAAACGGCGTCCAATAGCGCCATAATTAAAACGAAAACTCGACCAAATAAAAAGCCCTAGCCCAGGGACTTCAAAGGTACAAATATTTGTCCCAATAACACGAGCGGAAAATGAATCGATTGCAAAGTACATGCTCCCCTCGTAATAATTCGATATGCCTATACGTATGCATATATAGTTTGACCTTGGATAGTCTGGTAACCTAGCAACGCCAGCTTTGTGCGATCCCCTACCCGTCTAATCTGCAGATAATCATACCTATAGGGTTCCTATATGAATGACGTGAAGCTAGAATTTTTTGGGGTGCAATCTGAGCTCAGTTTTAATTTGCCTTTTTATTATGAGCACATTGTGTTTATAATTTGTGCTTTTGCTTTGTATAGAGTTCTTACATTACACGTTGCCTTTGTTATAAAATGCAGTATTAAAAGCTCCCCTGCACATTGAAGCGAAATAACTGCCCTAAATGTAGCTTTTCATTCGTGATTCAATTTAAAATTATGGCATATAATTTTGAGTTTTAACACGGCATGTGCACATACGTAAAGTTGGTAAATTTTTAAAGAGGTGTTATTAGGAAATCTTATGTGAGTCACTCAAGACTTAAAAATAACCTTTTATGTTCACAGACGTCATGTCCATCGACATTTAGGTATTCCCTGTGCAATGCGTCAGCCGGCCCCCGCTTGGCAACAGCGTTGCGTCATCCCCCGACCCCAGCACACAATCAAACTGATGAATACTTTCAACACTATATCAACCTGTACCGATGTGGAAGCGCCTGATGGAATTGTGATGGCAAAATGCAAAGAAAATCTTGTTGGAAAATATCCGTGACGAGAAAAATAAGTTTTAAATAAATAACATTGATAAAAGTTTTAGGTTTATGTAGTATGTAGGTTGACATGCAATGCAAATTTCATGCTAAAATGTAATATTTCAAAGCTGTGTTAAAATATGGTATTGTGTGGTTTATTTTACTACAAGGTTGGCATAATAGTTATAGCGAAGTATTTATTAATTTAGCGAATTCAATTATTTTTTAGAATTTAGGTTTATCTTAAGGTGTCACATAACATTACATTCGATTTAATGTACTGTATTTAATGTAATGTACTGTGTAATTTAATGTACATACATTTATTTTAGGTTGATATTGCCACTGAATGAATTAAGCTTTATGTAAATATAGTAAATGTTTAGTACTATTTCCTATATTCACAGGACAATTTTGTAATTATTTATATTTTATGGAATTCAATCAGCTTAACTTTGTCTCACTATATACGGAGATGCCGAAAAGTATCATGAAACTTATATCCCACAAGGCATAACTCCCCGTTTATACTGCGCTTACAATATGCGAATGTTATGACATGTCATTTTAATACGATTTTGCGATGTCATGTATATTTTGAAGCATCCTCGGCCACGCGCAGTCTGTCGTGTTTATAACTTGTTACAAAATCTGTTAAAATATTTAAATATTGATAAGAAGTCATAAAAAGTTATACCGCTATAAAAGTATTATTTTATTCGTAAGTATTTGATTTAACATAGATATCAAGTAGATTGTGCAGTTTTCCATGTAAACCGTCATGAATATGCACAATGTACATTGCCATGAAACACGCAAAGCACAATATTTTACTAATGAGTATTCCCACACACGCGCTGATAAAACCATTTGCACAATGCCCGCAGTTCCGTGTACGCGCAAAATTTTATAGTTGACTCCACGTGCGTCCGACGTCTACCCCCCGAAAAGAACACATAGATATATTTAAACTTATACAAAACATCTTCAAAAGATCAGCAGTGACACAGTGAACTGATGCGTGGCGACACACTTACCTTCAATGCAGTCAGCCCTCACATTTTTGTCCTTACAACACAGTCTCCCTGTGACACACTTGATGTTTCTCCCCAGTAATTACTTCCCCTTTCCCTCGCCCCTTCCCCAAACCATAATGCCTAGGCTGCAACCGAACCTAGGTATATCTACATTTGGGTGCTCGACGGGATTTGCAAGGGGAACGCTAAAAGGGTGCGGGCGTCGTGTGATATAAATTCGTATCAAAGTTATAGTGCACGTATACATGTCGGTGCAGGGGAGGACGCGATACACCGTGTCTACCGCTCGGTTTAAACAAATACTTTACATGAAATACACGATATCCGATATTTCACGAGTACGGGATTAAATTTGTTTTCCTTTTCAGATATACTTTCTGCGAATCAAAGACATGTTTTGTCAAAGAATTTTGCTCCTTCGTTAAAAGGATATCAAGTCAATGCCCGTTTTAATGAATATTCCAGTCAAGCAAATAAATTGGAAGTCACCTAAAAGAGTGTCCATTAAAAGGAATCTAACATCCAGCCTCAAATTAACTTCGGGAAAGTTTACCCTCAAAATAATTAAGGATTCACCACAATTATCACCGCAAAATCAAACTTCCCTTTGATCGTTATTTAGAAAAATTATCGGAACGGATATTTACTTTACCTGGTGTGGAATACGGTCCAAATTTGTACAAGCTTGAGTGTTTAGGTGACTTGTGTAGACAAAATTTTAATAACCGAGCGGGCGTAACCAAAAGTTTTACACTTTGCCTTTTTGTGAAATCACCAAAGGGCGCCACAGTGATAATTATAATTATTTACCAATTGTGAATAAAGTTGGGAGTAGGTCCTCCGTAATTGCGTGCCGCTTAAAGTATCATTTAATGAATAATGTTCTGATTTCAATGGGGACTTGGTTCGACTCGCCGCTGTCGCGAGTGGGCAGAATTATCGAGGAGGAGACGGGACGTATTTTAATTTGCCCGAAGAAGTCTCGTTGTGAAGTTAAATTATTTTGCATGGGGAAATTCTTTAGAGCTTTACAATTTGCAACTGAATGTATTTGATACTAATGCGATGTTATGAAAATCGGATTTAATAAGGCTGTATCTTGGTCGGCCAGACGTTCCGCCGGAGCGAACTCATCCAATGAGATCCGAACCTTTGTCATTTGTTTCCACTTAAGCGTTTAATTCGATCTTGCATATAATCTCATTAGGTGGATAGAGTACGAACTTTGTTTCTAAGATGCAATATTAACTTTTAACGCTAAGTATAGTGTATAAACTTACTTTTGCGATTACTTACTTAAAAACTTAAGCATTAAAATAAGTATTTAACAAAGATTATATTTTTAAATCTTATTAATAATTCGATAAGTACAACGCTTAAAGAGCTTAAATATTGTGTGAAAATGCGGGCTTATTTGAAGGCCCTTGAAATTTATTTTTTCATCACAAAATCTTTTACCTCGTCTGGGAATAGGAATGGCTTCGTAGGCGATATCTTTTACGTCAATATGGTTCTTGCTTCCCTCAGTGACAGAATAAAAAACGATGGTTCTACAGATACACAGGGAACTCTTGTAGCATTAAGTCAACTTGATAAGTACAGTCCTAAAATGTATGCAAAAAGTTATGTAACCACTAGATTACATAACCTTTTGCATACATTTTAGAACTATGATATGAGTTTTAGTCCACTAGGACATGAGATGAATTATATGTGGATATGGTTGCGTTGGATAGTAGTGTTAATTGGTTGTGTCTACCGGCTGCAATAGGCTAATTCATTGAGATGAAGTGTTAATTGGTTGTGTTTACCGGCTGCAATAGGCTAATTGATTGAGATGAAGTGTTAATTGGTTGTGTCTACCGGCTGCAATAGGCTAATTGATTGAGATGAATGAAGGTCAAGCTTTAAAATGAACGTGGTGTTAAGTGCGACCAATTTATTTAATTTATATTTACTTATTCCCTAGATAAAATATCCATAACAATAAATTAGTTTATCTTCACTTCCTTACAAAATAGTTTACTTCAGTTATTGAGGTATTACTTTTAAGTAAGAAAAATACTTGTGACAAGAGGCCCCGCTCTTCACGTTTTCGTTTCGGTTTCGTCTTCACTATTAAATTATGAAAAATTGTTGGGTTGAATCGATGGCAGGTATAATAATCTCTTATATAAAGTATTAACTTTATATAAGAGATTATTATACCTGCCAACTAAAATATCTCTATATAATTATATATAGAGATATTTTAGTTAGCTACAGTTGTTATTCATTAACATATGTTCAACTATGTAATTACTTTTTTATTTCGCAAAGTCATTGTCCAAATAATCCAGATGGTTAATATACTATCAGGGTTCTAAACTTATAGTTACTTGTTGTATTTTTTTTATTGCAAGATCAGTAAATTGACAAAAATATAGTAAATTAAAGTGATTTTATTATTTAGGACAGATTATCAGTATTTACCAGATTTTTTAATATTTCAACTGTTTAATATTATATTGTATTTACATGATACCTTATTTAATTGAGATTTAATGGGACTTTCTCGTCACAGTTCAAAGTTATGATTATATAATTATTACTATATTTTGTCCGCGGCTTCGCTCGATCGATTCTAGATGAAAGATCCCTATGTCCTTTTCTGTACCCTGGCAACGTGTATGACAAAATTCATCATAATCGGCCGAGTAGTTAAGGCGTGCATGCTTAAAGACAAACTCACATTCGCTTTTATAATATTAGTTAGAACACTCATACATTTTACACTGTATACAGCACATTTTAGAAAAATATACTTATATGCTTTCGTCCCGAACTTCGCCATGTCGTATATTACGACCAAAAGTAGCACAGTGCCATCTAGTGGCAGTAGTGAGTACTAATTTAAAATATTTTATCTTATGATTGATGATGTTATGATTTGCCGGGTTCAAAGCTATCCTTTATGTTGATCCAGATTAAACTAGATGTCTGCGTGGAAACTATTATCAAAATTTATTCAGCAGTGATTCATGTATGATTGAATAGCGAACAATACAAACACCTAAAATTAATATCCTAACTAATATTATAAATGCGAATGTGAGTTTGTTTGTTTGTTACGCTTTCACGCCTTAACTGCTCGACAAATCATCATGAAATTTCGCATACACGTTGTCAGGGGTACAGAATAGGACATAGAGTACTTACCTTACATCAGAAAAAGGACAGTTGACAATCTAGCTTAACTTAACCCTACGTACGTCACGTAAATGTGAGCAAAATCTACTTTGTATATCAGTGTGATTTTACTGGCATAAACCTGCCGTTATTTATTCAAAACAAGTGAGAATACTTTGTTAAAGTACTTGATCCTGCTCAAAGCACTTTTATAACCCTTAACAGCTCAATTGGGTACATCCATCCATCATACATTATCAGTTGGTTATCGCGCATGGCTTTATTTAGTAAAAGGCATGAAATGAAGATGTCAAAGGGGGTTCGATGGGTCTATCAATCAAACTTCGTGGTTTAGAAGCTTGTCAAATCTTATCTGTCTATTCGCCCAACGGAGCGAGTAATAGCTATTTACCTGCGAACCCGTACTTGGATTATCTCATCTTTTGATACTTTCTTATTTTTTGATATGTATCTATTTGGAATTGCTGTATTTGAAATGTTTTGACAAGCCCTGTCGTAATAAGCTTATTACAGTAATATCCTCCAGCTATTCATTTCGAATTTGTATTTGAATTTTAATGGTAACGGAGGCTTGGTTCGACGAGGTTAAGTAATGTTGCCACGCTGATTTTTTAGATGGGTGGCATCTAACAATTATAATAAATCAAGTTATGATGTAGGGATGAGCATTTAGAAAAGAATAGAATAGTTTATTTTACCAAAGCAATATTTACATTTTTTCTCTTAATCTATATTTACATGACTGTATATACATAATAACTTAATAACCATAATAACAATGATTTTTAATCTTAGAGAAATACGTGGACGTCTGTAAACTGTGTCACAGTCGCTAGCGACTTCCACCCTGTATGGATACAAACTAGAACATTGTTTCTTTGTTTTTAAGATTTTTGAAAAGATCAAACATTGAAACAGAAACTGGTGACAAAGTGCTAGGTACAATAATATTACAAAAAAGCAGCAACTAACGATGTTCTTTTGCGAGTATCTGTGGTTTGTCAAATCGTAGATAGTGGTTGGGCCCTTTTGCACGTCACGTCAAACTTCGGGGAAAGTGTAACATTAAATCTAAATCCTTACTAATATTATAAATTCGAAAGTAACTCTGTCTGTCTATCTGTCTGTCTGTCTGTTACCTTTTCACGGCTAAACCACTCAACCGATTTGGATGAAATTTTGTACAGATATAGTTTAAAACCTGGGGAAAGACATAGGCTACTTTTTATTGATGTAGGTACCACGCCAGAAATAAACATTACAGTTCTAAAACATGACCACACCTTTCTGTTACACGCTGTATATGTTTGTCTATATCTAATATGTGTTTGTCTGATATCCACCGCAAAAGATTTGTGGATTGTTTCATATTTCTGTTTAGTATCGACGGTGCCAGAATTATAAGTGAACCACGTCTTATTTGTTTTCCATCGGCAGCTGGGTTCTGCAATGTTATTTTATTTTACTGAATATACAGCATTGGATTCGTCATTTGTATTGCGAGTCAAGCCGATTTGTTAGTACGTCATCTATATATATATACATATAAATTAATCCCTATTTCCCTTGGTCACGCCATAACTTAAGAATGACTTTACCGATATCATTCATTGTTTTTAAGTTTTCTAATACTTTGTAGAAGGTTCTTACGGAAAGTAAGGTTAAAAAAATTGCGCAGAAAATTGAATCATTTCATAAACAAATTAACGAATATCTTCATTTATTTTGTTTCGTCAGCTAAAGCTTAACATAAATAGTAATTACAAACTTGTCATGAACAACACATTGATAATACTATTGAATTTAAGTAGATGCCTCGTCACTGCCAGTGTGCCGAGTGTTTTGGATTCGATTCATGGATCAAAAGATTGTGTGGCCATAAATGAAATGCGTTACAAATTATTCACTGTGCAAGACTAAGTGTAGTCTTTTAAAAAGGTCTTCCCCGTATCTTTAATATTTACTTATGTAAATAGTTAAATAGAAATACATGAGCTTATCTGCTTGTAACAAAAAACTAAAACTTTAACAATACTGGGTGTAAGGGACGGTGTACCGAAAACTGAAATAGTAGATTCAGACCATTATTCTGAGTTAAAAATCGTTGGAATTTTTTTCAACAATCACAATTGCTTTTCTGCAATTTTCATTTTTCTGACTGTCACATTTTCTACAATACAGCAATGTACCTAATTAAATGGTCGTCATTTAAATCAGCAGTTCTTATGCGCGCGGAACGCAGAGTTCATTCGTCGAGTGCGATGTATTGGTAGCAATCCATTGCATACCGCGTAATAATGTTAATCTACATAACATTTTAATCTTGCGTTTTTTTATTAATTGAAGTTTGCGTCGTGATAAGTACCTATAAAAAGACGTCTTGCTAAAGTTTTCGGTACGCCGTCTCTTACACCCAGTATAGTGCTATTAAAAACATCAAACAATAACATTAAGAATTAAATATAAACATGGCCACAAAAGCCTCAGCATTATACAACCATTGCAAACTCTAAATCAAATTCAAGAATCGAAAATACATTTACAAACCCTATCAAAAAAATTAACAACACTTTCACGATTGCTTAAAACCTTTAACACATCCATAGGGATTAAAAAATCCCGATTACTCCACGACGATCAAAATTCTACCGTAACATTTTCGTGAACAGTGTGCGTGTTTAATTATTTGCTGCCCGCTAATTGCAAACACATTAAATATGCCGACATATCGCATGCATCAGGGACACCATTATCCCTACGGAACATGTTCTGATTAACACTAATTCTCGCCCCGGAATAAAATACAACGGTGTAAAGTTATCAACAAGACTGGGACCTCACAAATAAGCGGACCTCTAATGGGTCACAAGGGACCTCTTCTTTAATGGCTACTCGTAAATTGAACGAAAATAATTAAAATCGCGCGTCCGCACAGTCGCAGACCAAAACATGGCCATTAGGCGAGTGGTTCGTATGGCACAAAAGGGTTTTCCATCCGATAAATAAAGAGCTCGGTTTGTAGAACGTACAAGGGACGCATCTATTAATTCACTATTCAGTGGAGTGTAAGATAACCTCACTATATATTAAGCAAAGCAATAAAAGAAATAATCCGAATTGAAATAGAATATGTTAAAAATTGCAAACTTTTGAAGTAGACAAACTGTAACGATGTTTTATTTCATTTTCTTAACAGCTTCCGGCAGTACAATAAAATCCAATTTTATACGGATGTTTCGTAAACATAAAAGAATTCCAGAATTACGATAAAAGAAACAAAGGAGTGTATTAGTCTTACTCTACATGCCGGTAATCAAACGTATTAGACGCATTTAGAGCAATTCAAACTGATGATTTAATCTGTGTACGCGCCTGTATGGTATGTACCTACTAACTATGACCCTGTAGCTTCGCGCCCGTATTTATAAAAAATAAGTATCCCACAAGAAATATGAGATGTTCCAGAAACAAAATCTATGTCACTTTCCGATCTATATGCAAAAATCATGTCTATCCATTGCGCCGTTACTACCTGAAAGACAAACTAACAAATATATGTATCTACATACTTTCACATGTATAATATAAGCTAACAAATATCTGCTATTCCAAATTGCACTGGCTAAATAAACCAAGTAAAGTACTATAACAATGTAACAAGTAACTAAAAACTTTTTAAATATACAATATAAACATTTTCCTTCTAGAATTTATTAGTCTACCGTCTCGCCGTCATAATTTTACTAACAAAGAATATAAATGTTACGAGCCAGCTGTTACAAAAATGACCACTAATTTGAACGAAATCAGCACCTCTGTCACATTGTTGTAATAGGGGTATAACCCGAAAATGTGTTGTTCCGGTCTCCGGGACCGATACTAAATATTTCAATGTGAAGTACGACGGTTTCACGACACAGTCACTCCCGCACTCAGTTAGATTAAATTTGAATGTAGTTATAAAAGAACTATGGCCGTTATACTGATGAGATTGTCCGTTAAAAATTCTGTCACAAAAACTTCTGGGATTAATCTCTAGTGCTTGGTTTTTGTGTGATGAATTTGTTATGTATGTACGCGCAGTTAGAATTTAGTAGTTTACTCTGCCAGTTTTGTTAATTAGTGATATATCATATTATTTAAGTGAACTGTTAAACTGCAGAAAGAAATGTAGAAAGAATGGACGAGGAAAGACTGACTAAGAAAGTTTATAAGGCTAGTGTGAAAGGAACAGTCGCAAGAGGAAAACCTAGGCGAACGTTTCTCGATCAGATCGGAGGCGTTCTGGACAAAGGCCAGGTTAAAAGCACCTTGAACCGACGGGCGTGTATGAGGAATGTGATGAAAGTGAATGAAGCCAGAGAAGTGTGTCAGGAATGTAGCAAATGCAAATCCGTAGTCTCTGCCTACCCCTTTGGGAAACAGGCGTGAATCTATATATGTAAGACTAACGCGATATCGGAGGACACAGTACACTAACATTTAAACTTCCACCTTCGTCTTGTGATATAAACAAAAATGTATGACCAGGTTAAATAAAAGTGCAAAAACCGCAGGGCAGCTTGTGGCGAACTGAATGTGAGTGTTGATACTGCGGTCCTGAATGCCTCAGAGAGTCAATAAGGTGCTTGTCCCCAACTTGCCGTTAGCTGGGGTGGAACTTCACGAGTGCCCATAGGACTCGCAACTCTGGCTTGCCTTGGTCGGGCGGTCAGAGAGAGGGCCGCTAGAGCTATATGCTTGGGGTGAAAATGTCATTTTAAGGCCAAAAACTACGGGGAAACCCGCTCCGGGTTTCCGTTGTCACGAGACCCGTGATAGCGAAACCGGCGCCGCACCGCTCGACACCCCTAGTCGCTCGCAATGGTGTTGCCCTCTGCTGCTGGCTTGTAGGTATGCCTGTGGTAGCTATTCAGGGGGCCCATCTAGTGAGTTGGCGAGTCACCGTCTGCACATTACATTGATGCTATTAGAGTATTCACGGCAGACGCCGTTTTTCATGCATAGTTACCAATTTACCGGTCCACCAAACACCCATACCCATAGCCCATATATTAGAAACCATACGTAGCAATAGTCTTACGCCTGCTGCGGCTAGTGCCGCTGACAGTGTTTCATCCCACCTTTGATTAAAACTCTCGAAGGGCCTCTTCACGTTGGACCCATGTCTCCGTGTAAGCCTCCCAAAGGGCCAGGTATTTTTCTAATATAATATGTTAGAAAATACTTGTGATAAGAGAAACATAATAATAATAATTACTTTATTCAGGCAACGTAAACTCAAACATAAAATGTTAGTTACATTGATTCTTATGAACTAAGAGTATTATCCTATTCGGGCATCGTACTCCTGACGACAGGCTCAGAAATCATGTAATCGCAAGGTACACTGATGGAACATTCTCGAATGGAATGGACAAAATAAATGTAAAAATAATCCAAAATACAGACTGAATGGAAGTAGTACCTACAATGAAAATTCTACCAATAAAATTCGGAGAGCTTTATTCAAGTCAGGCGTCACGTCACTCAGTCAGCCGGATTTGTTTTTTTTTTTTATTATTTTGATTCTGTAGGGCCAGTGATAAAAAGGAAAGTTAGGATTTTAATAAAACTGGCTGAGCAGTGAAAATGTTCGTCAAATTTGGAGTCTATTAATTAAAACCAAAGAGATGTTTGTCGCCATGGTCGAGTAGTATATTATAAGTATTTTGTACAGACGTTTACAGGTTATGATGAGATTATAGCCAATCGACGACTGAACTTGCAACATTTTGTGAGAAGATAATTTAAAAAATTAAAGAGATATCGGCCAACATTTAATTCATACCAGCGTAGCCTCTGGTTTCTAGCTGAATAATGACACTAGAGCAAAATAAATAGAGATGTACTCGATATCGACTACTGCCATGTTCCTATGTTTAGAGTTTTAAATTATTTTTTATATAGGCTGATCTGATATGAAGGCAGCAAACAAATTTAAAGCATAGCCAATATCTTTCGCTTATCTATCTGTTTAAAACCTTTACTTTAATTAATGATAACTTATAAAATTCGCAACGAGTATTAACGCGATCATGCATATGGTTTACCTTCACGTTTCGACCAGGTTACATTGCTCATCGACAAAAATAACTGATTTGGCTACGTAATGGCTCTTCAGAGAAAACAAGAATCTTCATCCACCCTAACTTTATATACATTTTCAATGATCCATGTACCGTTACACTGATTACGGTATACGGCTATTATTCAAATGTTGTTGTTATCATTTATCATTTATTACTAACAATACGATGATCGGCCTGTAACTTTTAGTAATTACATATGTAATTTCTTTATTGTATTTTCTCTGTGATTGTAAATCTTTTGAGAAAATAAATGTCTTTAACCGTTATGTTTTAATGCTCGCCGTCAGTGCATTCACAGTGCAAAAATATTTATGGTGTAAAAAATAATAACTAAGGCAGTTTTCCATCTACGTAAAATAAATATGAAACGAAACTAATCGAATATTATTCTGAACAGAACGCCGTTTGAAATCATATTTATGTTTCCTTTATGTTATTGCAATTTGAAAGCACGCATGGAAAATATTCAGCTGTAAATTCGTTCGTGGCTCTTTTAGCTTTTTAAATTATTAAAAACGATTTTTGATTAGTCCTTGCCTTTCATAACTTAAAAAGTACGACTGCATACGAATTTTATGTTAAATTGGTACTCATCAAATGCTTTTGATGATTTTTAAACAAAATATGGTTGAGAGTTTATTAGTTTTTTGCGGGATAGTTGGTTTCCAGATCTGGTGAAGTGAATCCGATTTTTGTTGGGTAGAAAATTTTCGGTAGCTTTGTACAATTAAAATTTATTTTAGATGCCAATAATCTATACGGCGTAATAGTATAGACAAGTCTATAGCCGTCTAACAAAAGGTTGCCTTCAAGAGATTTTATTGAAGTGAAAACTTCTTTAGTCGCGTTGAGCACTTCTTGGGTGAACAATGGAACTCGCGTCATCGTCACCGAACGCTTTCCTTTTTTGAATTATTTTTGGTTTATAAAGAAGTGTTTATGATCAAGGATTAAAGTTTTTACTTCTATCGGCAGTCCCCAAAGACTGCCAGTATTTTTTTTTCTATATAGTGGTAATTAGCGGACAATGTGTTCAAAATGTAAGTCTAAAAAATCTCTGCAATGCATTGCATTGGTTTGTATGTATGATAAAAATAATTATTTTACTTTAGTTGTGCTTATATAAGACGGGTTTGTCTATAACCTCCTTGCATACTCACGATAATATTGTACAATCATAATATCCAAGTTTTGATAATATAGTGATCTCACAGATGAAGTGGAATGTAACAGTTCTTATTTTACGTCTTTTAAACTAAGTTAAGCTAAGTTATAAAAATGTGAATCTATTTTTAAAATCTTCTTTTTTTACTAGTCCTTACACAAATTGAGCGAGAATTACGAGTCGGTGGAGCGTAATACATTTTATAATCTTCTCTAAAATGATATACAAGGGTTGTTGTCTTAATATACGCCTCGGCTTTTGGCCATTAGTGTCTGCTAAGAACTAAGTGAAACTTGAATTATATGCGTTTGTCTAGACGACCCATTGTAAGAAAAACAAATTAATTTCCCTTTCTATTGCACGCCCCCAAAAGTGCCGTGCGAAAAATTTATGTTCTCTATTGAATTATAGTGTTCCCAAAAATGAAAGTGAAATTAACTAACGAATTTTTTGGAACAAAAAAGAACGTGTTACTTACTCTTAGTTATTGTTAGATTTAAATATATTTGTTAGTTTCTGTTAAAATGTAGATTTAATGGACCGTACTCAACTTGACCTTTAAAGTTGTAGATTGATGTTGTATATTTCGAGTAAGACATTGAATTTTACAACTTGGGTTAAAACAGATTTGAATTCTGGTGAATAGCTGGTTTTAGTGCCGCAGACCGCTGTTTTAGGTGTAATAATTCTACGTAAATTTGTGTTTACGAAAACATGCTAACTGATATAATGCATTTAATTCGTCGTTATTCAGCTAAAATATTTTGTAAAGTTATAAAACTAGCGTTTGCTCGCTGCTTCGCTCGCGTAAAAGTAGGTTAGGCTATATTAGTTTAAAGCTATATTTTTAAATTAGTAACATTACTTTACTTTAAATGAAGTATAGCCTATGTTACTCGGTGATAATATAGCTTTTTGATGGTGAAAGAGATTTTAAAATCGGTTAAGTAATTTTTGAATTAAATTCTTATACAAATAAACATAAAAACTAATTTTTCCTCTTTATAATGTTAGTATAGATAAAAAGCTGGCTAAGTGTGACTTGGATTTGCGAACCGAAAGTTCCTCACCAATAAACAAATGTGCAACATATACATACATACATAGATACACGCCTGTTTCCCAGAGGGATCCTGACACACTTCTCTGGCTTCATTCACTTTCATCACATTCCTCATACACGCTCGCCGGTTTATGGTACTCTTAACCTGGCCTTTGTCCAGAACGTCTCCTATTTGATCGAGAAACGTTCGCCTAGATCTTCCCCTTGCGACTGTTCCATTCACACTAACTTTAGAAACTTTCTTAGTCAGTTTTTCTCGTCCATTCTTTCTACATGCCCAAACCAGCTTAACATACCCTTTTCTTAACATGTCCTATGATGCTCCGGAAAAACAAAAAACAAGTAAAACAACAGAGGGATAGAAAATATTAGCACAAAATAATTGTGGATACATACTTCAATGTAAAACAATACAGTACATTTTAGACCGGATGATTACGGACGGATTCTTGCTTGCACAGATTTGTCATAATCAAATATTTTGTTACCATTATTACAATTTAATCCGTAGACATTCGACGGAATATTCAATTTAAAAATTATTTACTACTTTTAGAAAAGCTATCATTTTCTAGGTGTGTTAATATTATGATTAAACATTGAATGCTATGTTTCATTATTCGCTCACATTACCCTGTGCGATTTGATGCCATAATACAATTATATTCGATGTTTAGATGCACGCAATGCGATATCTTTTGTGGTTGAAATCAAGGTAACAGAATCAGTGTGTAGTATTAATAATAATAACCGAAGTTGAGTATTAATAATAATAACCGAAAGCTTATTTTGAATGTTTTTAATACGAATTATACAAAATAGTTAGGATTCCAAACTGGTATTCAAGATGATTGATGATAGTACAAAAGAACAAAAATTATTTTATGCTTCTTAATTCAGCAGATATCCTACAGATGAAGCCAAATGCTTTAAAAAGCTTTTTAATTATATTGTCAATATGTGTGTTAAGAATAAGCTTTGAATCCAGGGTAAAACATGCGTCTCTTATGTTGTACTATTATTACATTAATAATTTATTATAATAATATAATATATTCTACCACATACACACAACACCATCTAGCCCAAACTAAGCAGAGCCTCGCGGCCTCGATGGCGTAGTGGTCAGTGTAATCGACTGCCATGCCTGAGGTCGCGGGTTCGATTCCCGCACAAGTCAAACATTTGTGTGCATGAAAATGTTGTCTTGGTCTGGGTGTTTCTATGTATAATATGTATGTAATTACAAAAAAAGAAATATATATGTATGTTTATCCATTGTCTAGTATCCATAGTACAAGCTCTGCTTAGTTTGGGCTAGATGGTGTTGTGTGTATGTGATAGAATATTAGTCTGCACCGGTCTCTTCTTTCCAAGCTTCCGGCCTATGGTTTGCCCCCTCAACTGTGCACCTGGATTGCAAGTTTCCTGCAGAAGCGTTGTATTCAGGTCCTTTGCGACGGTCGCGCTTCCAAATTTATGCAGGTCAATGCAGGAGTGCCTCAGCGGTCTGTCTTATCCCCTACGCTCTTTCTTCTGCATATCAATGATATGTTGAATCTCGGCAACATACATTGTTATGCGGACGACAGTACCGTGCATGGGCGATATCTCCGACATTCTGGGGCCAAACAGGCTGAGGTTGAGGGGAAAAGGCAGAATCTTGTCGTTGAACTTGACCAGACCTTGGACCGCATCTATGAATGGGGTGCCAAGAACTTGGTCGAGTTCAACGCCAATAAGACCCAGGCATGCGCGTTCTCAACAAAAAGTCTCCGTTCCTTCCCCTCCCTTCTCTGAAGAACACTACACTGGTGATACGTGACAGTCTCTCCATCTTAGGTATGGATCTTTGCCGCTCCCTTAATCAGAAATCCTACATCGAGAGCGTTATTAAGCAAGCTTCGCGAAAACTCGGAGTTCTGAACAGGGTGAGGCGGTTCTTCACGCCTGGGCAGCTCTGCCTATTGTATAAGGCACAAGTGCGCCCTTGCGTGGAGTACTGTTCTCATCTTTGGGATGGCTCCGCGCAGTACTTGCTGGACGCTCTCGACCAGTTACAGCGGCGGGCTGTCCGTATCATCGGAGATCCAGAGGTCACGAGTTCACTAGAACCTCTGCAACTCCGTAGGGACATTGCCTCATTGGCATGTTTCTACAGAATTTACCACGGGGAGTGCTCTGAAGAGTTATTCCACCTTATCCCGCCCTCCCCTTTCCTATCCAGAACAACGCGTACTGGGCTCAGATGCCATCCTTACACGGTAGAGTCGATTAGAGCGCGTACCAAAAAGTTTGGGTCCTCATACCTCTGCCGAACGACCAAGGCATGGAATTCTCTGCCAAGGCACGTGTTTCCTTCTTCGTTCAATCCTGGGTCCTTTAAGCGGGGCGTGAAAAAGCATCTTCTCAGGCCGTCAAAGTAGAGACCTCAACATCGCCTCGGCTGCTATGAGGGCGGTGTGGAGGCCCCTGCTCTTAGACCACACGACTGCTTACCATCAGGTGGAGTGTGGTCATTTTGACGAGCAAAATAAAAAAAAATAAAAAAATATTATATATTATATCTACTTATGTGTTTTACATATTTATTTTTAATATTTACTAGCTTTTGCCCGTGGCTTCGCTCGCGTTAATTTAGAATTTGACAATCAATTCGGGTTGTACTCTGCTTGTAATAATATATAATAATATAATTCAATCGTGATTCGAAAGACACGTGGCGCCATCTATTATCATAAGAAGGTTATTGTTGTTTTCCGCGGGTACAGTAATTTCTTTCGTGATGAAAAGCAAGGGCGGATCCACCGCTGTGGGCAAGATGGGCATGCCCATAACCCTAATAGACTTGTGACGTCACACTTTCACGGTCTATTGAGATTGATGGGCTGATGATAATAAACGCTATACGACTCTTGACACAGCGTCAAGATACCTATTTAGCCAGTCTAGTGTCCCTATATTGGCTTACTGGCTACTAGAAAAGAAGAAAAAATAATAATTCATTAATAATTGTAATTGGTTTGGAATTTGATCGAAACTATTTGACTATATAATTGGACGAAATCGGGTCTGACTTCCTCCAATGATGATTTTCATTCCTAAGGCCAAAGTCCTGATGCGCGGAAAAAAGGAAATAATCAAAATAAAAAGTCGTTCGTACTCGAGAGTTCGTACTCCGACTCGCACTTGGCCGATTTTCGGGTGGCTGTGACCACAACCTTTTTTGAGGGCTGGATCCGCGCCTGATGAATGGTAGCCTATGTCCGTTTCTGTACACTTGACAACTACTACTACGGGTACTGAAAAGGACAGGGACACCGTACATTCAGAAAATGTACTGTTTCTAAAAAAAATCATAACCTACATATAAGCGAGCGAAAATCGGGGAAAGTCTAATAGTATAATAATGGTCAAAACTGAGTGATGAGTACCCAAAAGAGTAGCGGCGAATCCCTGTGTATAAAAAATGGTTCCCTACGTTGTTGCGTAGTATTAGTGTAGTGAATCCAAAGCAAAATACAGATACAAGTATTACATGGGACGCCTATGTAACATTTTTCTTTTAAGAACTTTTAAATTCTGTTCCACTATTAAGACTTGTTCGACCCGGCAATCAAACTCGAGACATCATGGCAATCACGTTACTATCGCTGCGCTATCAAGGCAGTATCAACACCTCAGTGAGCACTGTTATTTACAACTAAAATATACATAAAGCATATAACAAGTCCACAGCGCGTTTTCTAACAAAGTCTGCATCGCATCGCAACGTCGGATTCTAATGTTTATCTGTAACGGTTCGTTGATTTTACGGCTGAAGTTAGCGAGACCTTTTTACTGAGGGCGACACAAAAACTACCGTTTTATATTCTATTTATAAGCACTGCAGCTACTGTCTTTGATCCTTAAATATAGTGTCTGTGTTGCATAAATGCTGTGTTGAACGGAATCTATTTTGAACTTAAGCGTCGCTCGGTATCTTTATTATGGCTATCGATTGACTATAAATGAGTTCATTATTTTCGATTTTAATTTTTAAGACTGTTTTATCGGCAATTGTATTTATGTTTAGGTCTGCATATAAAGCGCTTATTATCCGACTACGGGAAAGCCGTACCGCTCTGCTGAGCCGATTTTGAGCAAGTGTCAATCGATCTGTTGTTGTTTGTCCGGGTGACATAGGTTAAAAATTTCATACCAACAAAATCAATTTAACGGATGCTACAATAAAAAAGATTGGGTTACAGTTTTTATTTGATATCTTGTAATATATATTATTATTTTTTTATTGGGTAGGATTTTAAAATGATAGAGCTAAAATTCTGAGTTCATAGATAAATATAACAGAATAGATGTTTTCGTGGTTTCACCCGCGTTTAGCGTTACTGCGCTGCCCCCGTTGGTCGTAGCGTGATGTTATATAGCCTATAAGCCTTCCTCGATAAATAGGCTATCCAACACTTAAAGATTTTTTTTAAATCGCACCAGTAGTTTCTGAGATTAGCGCGTTTAAAAAAACAAACAAACAAACTCTTCAGCTTTATAATATTAGTATAGATAATAAAATATACCCATTGACACAATAACAATTATACTATACTAGCTTTTGCGCGCGGCTCCGCCCGCGTGGTACCTGCGTCAATAAAAAGTAGCCTATGTCCTTCCCCAGGTCTTAAACTATATATGTGCCAAATTTTATCTAAATCGTGGTTTACCACTCAACCGATTTAGATAAATATAAAAGATAGACAGAGTTACTTTCGAATTTATAATATTAAGTAAGGAAGTAAGGATTACAGTGTTTATGAATACTACTAGCGGTATTTATCGGCAGCTCCGAATATCAGTCATGTAATAGATTTTGAAATATAAAGTATCAATCACGCATTAATAATTAAGTATATATTTATAGCGTTATTGTCGTGGTCATATGTTGTCAAATACAAGAAGGAAACATTTGAATTTGATACACAAGTAAAGCCAATAGAGATGCCGTCAATCAAGGATAAAATATGCGCGACCACGGACTTTGAATTGAATTATAAAGTTATTAACATTAACATTAATACGTACATCGTATTAATGTACGATGTACGTAAGAACATATTTTAAGTATTTTTTGAGTCTAACTCGCGTTAGAGTGCATGCTATCTAACTCACTTAGTCGATTATTAGGTACTGCGATGTGTTTGAGTGCAAAATTTTATTATTTTAAACATGCTATTATATGTGTTACGCTACTGGTTAATTTATATTACACTTAACACCTTCGGCGCCAGTGTATTATTTTTGCACACACTTGCTTATACAATGTGTATCAAAAATGATACACCGTGCCTGTGAATTCCGTTCGAAATGTATTTGAAACAAAAAGAAAACACCACTAAAAGCTAAAATATTATGTGTATCACAAATGATACCCTGGAGATATGAGAACACACAAAAGTGTTCGGTAGGCCAGTGTATCATTTTTGATACACACACTGAAAAAGCTGAAAAAGAAGGGAAAAGGAAGAGGGAAGTTTAACACATATTAATAAAACAAATCAAACCAAATAAACAAAAAAGAAGTGTGATTTTGGCAAGCATGCTTGGCGCCGAACGTGTTAAATATGTCGTTTCAGTAATCGCCTGACTCCGATTGAGTGTGTTAAAGGACATGCACTCTAACTCTTATTGCAAAAACAAACAGACAGACAGAAAAATCAACGGGTTGCACTCCGGGAGTGCCGGCAGAAGTGAAAACTTGAATATTAACGTTGTGCATTTTTGATATTTTGGAATGGTTAGGGAATAATTTTGCACAAATTGCTTTATCAGTATAAAAGTACTAGCATTTATGTGGTAAAATACAATATTCATTTATTGCACTATCGTACACAAACATGACAATTCTCCCTCCGTCTTACGAATTTTCGATCAGGTCACGTGTCTTGACGCGAGTTTAACATTTTTTACCCATCACAAAAAAGTGCACAATGCCGCTATAGAGGTTTTCACTTCAAAAATTGCTTGAGATGTGTCCTGGAGTACGTAGTACTTAATAGCTCAATGGTTATTAATCTAAAAACCAGAGAAATAGCGGAATGTGATTGTAGACACATTAGTCTATCCCTTCGGCCTTAAAGCCTAAGTAAAGAATTCAAATTAATTAAACCAGACTGCTCTGTTAACATGTAATGAAACCATTACAATAAAGCGATTTAATAACACTGCAAAAATATATTGTGGCGCCTATAATCATTAATATTCGTCGTTAAAACTACAGCTTATGGCACTTTTAAGTCTTATTAAAGGGTTGTAAAATTTTATGTTGCTTGCCAACTTGGTCGGGTTTTAATTAAAAACGTTCTCTGAATAAAGATGGTTTAATATGTTGAGCGATTATTTATGTCGTGTGATATTAAATGATCTTTTGTATTCGTACTGCATATTTTTCTTGTTTATCATTTTATTCTTTGCAATTAATTTACGTAAATACATGGAAATAGAGATGTAACGCATGGGTGAGGAGTTAGGCAAACAATTTGTGACATATTATAAACCCATTGTTTAAGTTTTTGATACGAAGCAGTATGACAACTCATTTATTTGTAGTAGACAATTAATTGAGGAAAATGCTTTATATATTTATTATGTAGGAGCGCCTAATACTACGTGTAGTTTAGACTATTTGTAACTCTTAAACTATTGAATCGATTTTAGTAACTCTTTTACCATGAGAAATCTGCTTTATCCACGGGAGCGAAGCAGTAATAATAAAAGTAGATGAAACGGTGGGATACAGCTACTATCATATATTATTATAATCAAATTCAAATCTTATTCACTTATGCACTGTACTATCATAGTTCTGATTTGAGAGCTAGCTTTTAAGTGATTTTGGAAGTCATTTTTTTTTTCATTGCTAGTCAATTCAGCTTACGATTTTTACCTGCCGGTCATGGAGGTCCTTTTCTATCTACTACTAAAAAAGGCACCAAATGTCACTTTATAGCCTTGTTTTGTATCAAAGCAGTATAATAAACGTTTTGCTTGTGTGCGAAAACTAAAAACATACATACAATCTATATTAATTTTTCTAAAGCTGAAGAGTTTGTTGTTTGTTTGAATGCGCTAATATCAGGAACTACTGGTTCGATTTGAAAAATTCTTTGTGATGGATAGCCTATTTATCGAGGAAGGCTATAGCCTATATAACATGACGCTATGATCCACGAGGGCAGTGCAGTAAAAATAAACGCGGGTGAAACCGCGGGAACATGTATAGTAATATATAAAATCTATCAACTCGATATGAAACTGTAATTGTGGCGGCGCGGCGGCGTTTGAATGTCAATATCGAATAAACATTTCAATATCAATCTCATAACAAGATATCAGTGAAAAAATCTTACCTAAGGAATATATAAAATCTAAGGTAAGTCTCATGTAAAACGCGACTTGGTTGTCTAGTGTTAGGCATCGTTCACACAGAAAGCGATAAAATAGGGTAAACAAATTTTTTATCTTACTGCAGAATAATTTGTTTCTGTCATTCAACCGTAGTATGTGTGTTGTTGCCTTTAGTTTGATTTCAGGGTCACGGTACAGTTTATTAGGTAGTAAATCTGAACAGGAGATTTTAGAAGTATCATGGAACCAGGAGTTGTGCCTAGTAGACTGCAATAACGTCCGTAGTTACGTAGAATCTAAAAGCCATAGCTGGTGAAATGTGACTGTAATACAGAACTACCTATCCCTTTGAAATTAGACGAGAGTCTAGGAATGTACGTATTAATTGAATTATATTTTATTTTTTTATGTATTTTATGTTCGTTCAATGTATTATATTTTCTTTTTTTGCGTATTTCACGGTTATTAGCAAGTTTGTATTTCTGGCATTGACAATATTTATAGCTAATAGCACTATAAATTACGGCATTTACCTTCAGATATACCGCTAAAATTCTAATACAAAAGGCAATTATCATGAATTTGTTACACTTGCTCTCCTTAACTACTCGACCGAATAATCATCATAATACGTGTATTTGACGTTTTATGTAGCTTGAGTATAAAAAGTATAGCTTCTTTGGTTTACTGGATAAGCTACTCAAACAATATAAGTATTAGCTTACGTGATAGTTTGTCGAATATGTGTTCAGAAGTGTTATTATGTAAACAACGACGCGCGTGTGTGTCATATCAACTATTCATCTTCTTACAAAACTGAGTTTATTAATGTAGCTTGTAAACACAAATTTATAATAAAACTGCTACAAGCGTTGATTTATTGTTATATTTCATAAAAGATATTAAACAAATTTGATTATTATCGCTAATGGTAGTCCACTGATCGTTATCCTAACTTAATATTATAAATGTGAATTTGAATTTGTTTGTTTGTTATGCTTTCACGCCTTAACTACTCGACCGCTCTTCATGAAATTTCCCATACACGTTGTCAAGGAAACAGAAAAGGTCATGGGACAGGACATTTCATTAAGAAAATAGTACTGTTACTTATTTAACCTAACCTACATCTACGCGAGCGAAGCGGCGGGTAAAATCTAATATCAAATAAAAATATTTATATTTGAGATTTTGTCATTATCTATCTATATATATATATTGTCGGCCTCGATGGCGTAGTGGTTAGTGTAACCGACTGCCACGCCTGAGGTCGCGGGTTCGATTCCCGCACAAGTCAAACATTTGTGTGCATGAACATGGATGTTTGCCTTGGTCTGGGTGTTTCTATGTATAATATGTACGTATTTACAAAAAAAAAAAGGTATATATGTATGTTTATCCATTGTCTAGTACCCATATTACAAGCTCTGCTTAGTTTGGGCTAGATGGTGTTGTGTGTATATAGTAGAATAGAATATTATTATCTACAGTCACGACACATTATTATAAAATACACTTTATTTAACCCCGCCGCGTCTGCTTGTCTGTTTGCGATAAACTCAAAAAGTACTGGACGGATTTTCATGCGGTTTATACAGGTTGGGCCAAAAATTTTACACTTTTGAATTTACAATAAAAAATAACTATACAGTGTATTCAAATAAATGTTTATTTAAAATGAAGAATATTAAAGGGAAAATTATTTCTTGAAAATAATGTCGTACAGGTGGCCACCACGCCGCTGGCATTCCTGGAACCTGGCCGTAAAATTTTCGAAAACTCTCCACTTATGGCTCATCATGTACCAATAGAGTGCTTCATGAGGAAGGTTTAGGTGTATAATTTGTTAAGTTTACCCATGTGTAGCTGGGGCCGGTCGCTAGTACTATTATAAAGAGAAAATATTGGGATTTCCGTAACGAATAAGATCTCATCGCAGCTCGTTGTATAAAACTGTACCCGGTAAGAAAAGAAAGAAAGAAAGAAATTTGTTTATTTCGTACAGTGCACAAACAATTAATTAAAACAAAATAAACAAACATATTATACATGACGGCGCATCCGTCAATGCCATACGTCAGGTTGACTTTTAGTTGTCAAAGTCAGCCTAGCGAAGCGTCATTGTCGATGGTTGTGGGGGCGGCCATCTTGACACACACTGATTCGAGACGGCGCCCGCGCACCACGTTGTGACGAATCGCTCTGAATCTCAGTAGAAGTACAATCTAGTGTTCTGAATAAGTTGGTGCTGTGTTACGAAGACTGTATATTAATCATTTGGCTATATATTTCTCGATTAACCGTTGTGCGGATTAAATAAACTGATTGTAACAAAGACCTGTGATTTCTCTGGTCACGCTCACCTACCTATCTGCCTACCTACATATATCATACAAGATGAGTACTAACGAAGGCCCTCCTGCCCCTTTATACATATTATAAAACAAAATGTGTATGCCCTCGCCGAAAAGGGTCACCACCTCAGCATTAGCTGGGCACCCAAATTGAGTGCACCAGCGCTGGTTTTCAGTTGGTCACCCGATACCGTGGTGCACGGACGGAGGCAAATGCTTAACATTACAACAAAAATACAATAAATGTGGTTCTGCTACATACATACACAAGGGCAGCGTATAGGGCATATTAAATTATGTAGACACCTGTACCCGGCAATGAAACAGTTACGTAAAAATAAAATCTATACTTGACAAAATGCAGGTGCAATTCATCTCTGCCTACCCATTTTTATCCCGCTATGCGTACATGCAGACGAAACTGCGAACAGAAGCTTGCATAAAATAAAAACCAAACATTCGTAAAATGAATTAATAAAATAACTCTAATTTGCACTCATCGTTAATTAAACAATAAAATCTTAAAGGCTGCTTGAAGGCCAGTCACTTAGTAAAAAGGTTTGTCTAAAGCGTTTGTATGGTTTAAAGTGAGATGAAAAGAGTTGTTCATTAACTCTAAACACTCGTTCGCGGCTTAAGCACGTACAAGAGAGATTTTAGAACATCTGTGCTCTCACAAATGAAAATACAATATGCTTCGTTAGTTTTCTTTAAAATATCTTTGTATTATAATAACAAATTCTATTCTAAAATTAAAATCTATGCCGTCTGGATTTTATGCATTTTATTCGCGGTTCAAAATTGTATTATTTAAATTTTGTGATAATAATTTATACTTAGGCGAACGTTATGCAGATCTCGAGTTCGATCCCAAGGCGCGACTTTTCGAAGTAATGTGCGCATTAAATAATTAATTATCGCTCGCTTTATATAATCGCAAACATCGTGAGGAAACTTGCATGTCTGAGAGTTCTCCATAATTTTCTCGAAGATATGTAAGGACTATGGCCTAACCCTTCTAACCTTAAGAAGAGGCTTGTGTCCAGCAGGGAGAAAGTTTAATACATGGCTGATATATTATATGTTATGGAACACTATGCAGATGTTTTATGTACTTATATCATTCTGGAAAAAAGCTGGTTATATTTACTCTAGACTAATAAGAATGTAATGAGACTGATTGATAGTTAAAAGTGACACTTAAGAGCATTAAACCTTGTTAGTCTTTAAATTATTATATATTATATTATGTGTCTAATATAATATTATGAAGCGCAAGCGGAAAGGTCAAATTCTTTGAATTGTTATTGAAATGAAGTGTGTCACAATGAAGGACTAAGCCTATTGAGCCGCGGAAGCACACCGGCGCGCGGGTAAAACACAATAAGTTTTTGATTATGTGTAGTACTCCAAGACTTGACAGGTCAACTTGGGTTGGATTCACATCCATCGTACTATCGTCATCGCTATGACTACTCTTATCCCGAAACCACATTCCCCGACCCGGAAGTCGAACCCGGAACCTCATGCATAACAGTCGCATTCACTACCGCTGCGCCAATGAGATAGCTTTTACGTCTAATCTTTAAATTGCAGAGATTTATCAAATAGCCGACGCTCATAAAACAGAGAACACTTGAATCAACATGAAAAAACCTTTCAAATTAAACTGAAACCCATCCAAAGAGTCCGAAATGTCCAAAATTACGACTCAACTAGAACTACCGGATGCCATCTCACAAAGTATCGTTTGATGGTCGTAAAAGCATCCCTTAATGGTCGTCCGATCTCACTCGCCTTAACCCCGCCCTCCTAGTGTACCACCAGCTTTATACGCTGTTCCATCTTAACCCCAATAATAAAATGTGGGTTGTAAATAGATAATAAGGGTGAATTCGCGGCAGAAACCATTAAAGGCGCCATCACTGTAGTTTAACTGTCGCTATCTGCGCTCACTAATCGACATCGTGTACTATTTTAATAACGTTTTTATTGCCGATATGTATCACTCTGTTGCTCCAAGTTTTACGTATTTTACAAGCTGTTCGGTTGGTTTATACGAATTTTGAGCAAAATAAAGCAGAGTATGGTTGTTTGTATGACAAAGTTCACGAATTTTATTATGCCAATATTCCTAGTATATTTTTATATTCGCTGCTACATCTGCAGGCATCTAGGCAAATTTTGTTAACCCAACTAAAAAACGTAGCTTTACTTATTCAAAATATCTGGCACGAAATAATTCTGTAAGAAAATAAAACATTGGCGTGGTCTAGATATTTTAAATATAGAATATACATATGCAACATAAAAAGAAACAACATTTTCAATTGTAAAAACTGTAGGTGACTTTGGCCTAAATTATGAACACACTGCAACTTTTTATATACATAATTAAAGATAAAGAAACCAGACTGGGTAAATCATTATTAAAAAAATTATAATATAGCGATTTAAAAGTATAAAGCAGACAATTCTTGGTTAATTAATTGTACGAGTAGAATATCTTATTTACAGTTTTACTGCTATGTTTGTAAGAATAAATTACGCGGTTTTAAAACGAACTGATAATAACAGCACATTTAAGAGACTTACAATTAATGTCAAACCACATAATATATGAACGCTAAGTTTATCAATTAAATAGAATTTAATTTATTAACTTGATGTGGTAAGTTCATAAACTAAATTTAATTTACCAACCATATCGTGAACTTGGCAAATCATTTAAATTTGGAAGGTTTTTATAAATTCCATTTTATTTTTCTTCTTGTACCGATGTCAATCGTTCGACTTTTTGAAATAATCGCTTAATCGTAATTGCTAAATGCAAATTGAAATAAAATAGGATAGCGAATTCAATCATGTTCTCATTTTAAAATTTTGTAATCAGGCACGGCCGACGTTTGAAAACTGAATGGAGACATTGTTTTTTTGTCAGTTGTCTATGCTACTGGCTACTGCACTGACTTTTTTCTATTAGTTATTCTTCGGTTTTGCATGGCTAACATCAATTTAAGTTGTTATTTATTGATATTAAATGCGGTAAGTTTGTTATTTCTATGATTAGATATCTATTTTTACTTTCCAACAATGAACATTAAATATTTATCAATTACTAGTTTTCACCCGCGGCTTCGCTCGCGTAAATGTAGGTTAGGTTAGGTTAGGTTTGCAACAGTTATTTTTTCTGGATGAAAGGTACCGTATGTCCTATTCTGTACCCCTGACAACGTGTATGCAAAATGTATGCATGTTGATCGGTTGAGTAGTTAGGGCGTGAAAACGTAAAAAACAAACAAACAAACAAACTCATTTTCGCATTTATAATATTACTAGCTTTTTCTCGCGGCTTCGCTCGCGTTAATTTAGAATTTGGCAATCAGTTCGGGTTGTACTCTGCTTGTTATAATATATTCAATCATGATTCGAAAGACACGTGCCGCCAACTATTATCATAAGAACGTTATTGTTGATTTCTTCGGGAACAGTAATTTTTTCGGGATGAAAGGTAACCTATGTCCGTTTCTGTACACCTGACAATGTATATGCAAAATTTCAGGATGATCGGTTCAGTGGTCTAGGCGTGAAAAGGTAACAAACAAACAAACTCATTTTCGCTTTTATAATATTAGTTAGGATAGTAAGGAAGTAAGGATTTAGATTTAGTTTTGCGTATTAGTATAGTAGTAACACAAATCTACGTTTTTTGGTCATACATTGGTGGATTTTATTGTTATTACATTAGAGCCGAGAGATGTATTATTCTGCTTGACTAGATGGACATGGACATTTCACAGTTACAATAATTTAGATCTCATGTAGCAGAGCACTCGGTTAATTGGCATATTTCTAGACACCCAGTTGACTACTGAGAATTTATTTACTCAAGTATATCTCGATACAAGAATCAAACTCCAGACCTGAGGACTAGCTTTTATCCTTACTAATATTATAAATTCGAAAGTAACTCTTTCTGTCTATCTGTGAACACGCACACTCTATAGTTTACTTATCACTCTATGGTTAGAGTATACCATTACCTGTTACATACTTCTACTGTGAAACAATTTAATCCTTACTTTCTTACTAATATTATAAATTCAAAAGTAACTCTGTCTGTCGTCTATCTGTCTTTTCACGGCTAAACCACTCAACCGATTTAGATGAAATTTGGTACAGATATAGTTTAAAACCTGGGGAAGGATATAGGGTACTTTTTATTGATGTAGGTATCACGTGAGCGGAGCCGCGCGCAAAAGCTAGTATAATTCCTTATTCCTTACTAATATTATAAATTCAAAAGTAACACTGTCTGTTTATCTGTCTGTCTGTCTGTTACCTTTTCACGGCTAAACCACTCAACCGATTTAGATGAAATTTGGTACAGATATAGTTTAAAACCTGGGGAAGGACATAGGCTACTTTTATTGATGTAGGTACCACGCGGGCGGAGCCGCGCGCAAAAGCTAGTATAATATAAAGATATACAGAAAATACAGACAGTACATATTCCTCATGCAATATGCTTTTATTTCATCAAAGGTCTACACAAACTCATACAAGTACTATTACAGTAAACAAACAAACTAATGCGATACCTAATTCAGTTAATACCACATTTGAGTAACACTGGGCAACATCATCTAATAATGTGGAAAAAATAGTGTCTGTGCGATTACAATGCGAGACTCGTGGAAAGTAATCTAGTTAGTGCGGTCGCCCGGCGCCGCTCATTACTGTACCGTGCGCGATCACGTACGGACACACGGATGTAAAATGTTCATGGATGTCCTTTATAATAATAATACAATATTATCTATACTTCTTGATATATAAAATTTGACTTGTTCTTTGTTTGTTTGCAAGGATTTAACTCAAAAACTATTCAACCGATTTAAAAAATTCTTTTACCATTAGTAAGCTATATTATTACCGAGTAACATAGGATATATTTTATTTTAAAAAAATACTGTTGCACTTAACCTAACCTACTTTTACGCGAACGAAGCCGCGAGCAAAAGGTAGTTATTAATATAGAGGGTAGATAGTAAGGATAGAATTGAGAGGCTATAGACTTGAACAGGGATTAATCTTTATGTAGCCACTGCAAAAATGCTATCAATAAAAAGCGGCGGTAACCCAATGGATAAGGCATTGGACTTGCGATCGAGAGGTCGCGGGTTCGAATCCCACCCATTGCACTACTGACGTGAATCCACTTCTAACACAAGCATTCTAGCTTAGCTGGGGTTAACAAGAATACTAGTAATTTGAACCCCAAATTGCTAGTAATCTTAAAAAAAATATATGGCTTATCAATTTTCTAAAATAATCTGTTTGAAATAGTAAAACTATAGAAAAATGTTTGGAAGACTAGTCAAAGTTAACGTCAAAAATTATTAATTACTTTAATAGATTTGATAGAAAACTAAATGTACCGTCCTTTTCATTTATATTAAAAACACTAGTTAGTTATATTATTCAAGATGACCGTATTACGTAATAAAATTACAATGTTTTATCGGAAAGTTTGGATCAATTCGTATGATATTATTTGCTTAACGGAGACGTGGCTTATTGAAAGTATTGAAAATAGTGAACTGTTTGACAAAAGTTATTTAGTGTGAAGTTTAGAGACAGATATTATAGTAGGTAACACTAAACAATCTTTGGGTGGTGAAGTGCTAATAGCTGTATGACGCAAACTTATAAGTGACTTTCGTGATGAGTGGAGTTCGTCTGCCAAGCATTTGTAAGCTTCTCTGACATTCTACAGGAAGAGGCCGCGGGTATTTACCTGGTGTATACTTGCAACCAAAATCATGGTGACTACCAAGCAGTTCGGCTCTCATTTTTTTTTTCGAGCTGTGCAACTGGGCTAGTCTCTATTAGACTACTGGTCTTCCCAATTAGTTTGTCGAGATCGCTCCAAAAAAGAACACATACTGTTGAGACACTCAACAAGGCAGATGTAATTTCTCGTACAGGTATACGTTGACACATTTCTACCATTTCCAGTATAATATTAAATGTTCGTGTGGGGATGTCTTCATGCTGCGTCAGCAGTTTCTACGAATGCGAGATAATTCCGATCGCCTTCGAAACGGTTCGCCCGTATAAACTTGTTATCCAATATGATACGGATTTTTCACTTAATTTTACCATTTGCGGTATTCTTATCTGCCATATATTTAATGTAAATCATGTTTTAAAACAAAATAAAATATATTATACATTTACTGCTCAATAAAAATTATACCCAGATAACTTAATAATTTTAGATTAGACTTATCGCCAATAATATTTTTAACTGGTATAATTAGGCGTACAGGTTAGTAAACAAATGTAATACACACAAGTTTCAACTTTTGCATATATTGTTTTATATTAAATGTAAATTGAATTTTATATAAAATAGTGAATACCCAAAATTAAACAATACTCAAAACGCTATACCTTATGCTTATAAGCTAGAAATATTAAGTTTTTACTAGTGGAAGTTTCGCAAAGATGTTTTGTGAGAATATGTTTATAGTAAGATCTTAAGTATTGTAATTTAAAAACAATAACTAGATATGAAGTAAATTAAAATACAATAAGTAAGGGAAACGCGTATTTGTTAGTAAAAAAGATTTCTTCTAATTAATTTATTTATTGCAACGAGTAATGCAAGAAAGTGTGAAACTATAGAAAATTTGTAAATCGAAATATGAGACAACTTTTGTACACCAATCACACATTTTCTGTATATTCGACGAAATAGATAGTACCTATATTATACTAATAGTTTGAGGAATGACCAGCGACAGCTCAAATGATAAATTAGCAACACTGTCAAAACGCATATCCATTATAATGGCATTTCCCGATGCTGTCGGAAACAAATAAATCTGCACAATAACATGACGTCAGAGGAATAAATGTAACGTCAATCCACGACCATTTGTTGTCGTTAAATCTTTCGATCTGACACACTGCCACTTTATTTGCTGAACATAAACAATTTTTGGGCATTGCTTTTTGAACATAAACTACGCTTGCGAACAACGGTGCATAAAACATAACTAACTCACAAAGCCCGTTCAGCGGCAAAATTTATATTAAAATGTGACTGATTGAGAGTTATTGACTAAAGCAACTACATAATGTAGAATACATTAAAAATATTACCTAGTGTGGTAGTCTGGTGATAATGTGGTTGGTAGCACTGGATGGAACGTAGTATAGAAATAGTTCGGCATAACATAGTTTATAACGGCTATTGAAACGATTATTATAATATTAAAAAATTTGGGGCGGTCTTTGGGACTGCCGATAGAATTGAAAACTTTAATCCTTGATCATAAACACTTCTTTATAAACTAAAAATAATTCAAATAAATACTTCTTTATAAACCAAAAATAATTCAAAAATGGAAAGCGTTTGGTGACGATGACGTGAGTTCCATGATTTTTGTTCACCCAAGAAGTGCTCAACGCGCCTAAAGAAGTTTTCACTTCAATAAGTACTCATTGATACGAATAATAGCTGGACTAAGACTTGATTTCTAAGAGTGCTACCGAAAGTAATACTAGGAAATGTTAAACGTCTTCTAAGATATCTATCAGCAAGACTAACAAGTACTTACCATTTAGTGTAACATATTACAAAGTGCCTGCCTTTCTAATCAGGCCAAAAATAAGTGTAATACCAAGTACAGAAACAAATATTACTTTAGAAGAAATGTATATTTGTTTATTTTCAACAAGTTAACAATATATTTTCCTCGGTAATCTGAACTTTAAATAAATGTATAATCAAATGAAATTAAAATATTAAATTTAATTACATTCCCTATTAATTTTAAGGTAAGAAATAGTTTATCCTTTTAATATAGGTATTTATTATTTAATTTTGTTGCTTGCACCAAGTGCACGTATTTTCTGAGCCATAAGCCGAACATCCAAAGTGTAAGAAGGGGAAGGACAAAAACTTAATGACAAGTGGACAATGAAGGAGATTCGGAACGCTTGTCGCCGCGAGATTGTCAGGAAGCGTTCAGTCGAGGGCTCCCTCTAACTTTATATAATCCTTAATAGAAATGTACCACTGTTTTCCTTTTTACCAACAAAGAGAAAAATAAAAGGGATTGTTTTCATAACAATTGTTTTTTGTGATAATAGTTTTTGAAGGCGATGCTTTTGTTCGGTATTTAGAGAATGGTTTGTGTTTTTATTCGAATTTAATTACTGTCTAGCTTTACGTTTTTTATTGCCGAGCGAGACAGCAATTAACGTTCATTTTCGGAAGTAGTATAAAGTCTACTTTTATTTGAATAGTGGAGACACAACATTTTTAAAGAATGCCTATTATTAAGCGAGCATTATTATATTTTTCACAGTATGTTTTAAATCGTCTCAAGCAAAAGCAATATAATATTTGCAAGTCATAGAAAAGTCGAAGTCGTAGAAAAATCGCAGTATATATTTTTAACTGTATGACT